>CM066730.1:154757522-159757522 GCA_033961575.1 Aselliscus stoliczkanus
TCAGAGTCTTATGGAGGACAGAAGCACAAACAAATAACTGTTATTCAGAGGGGTCAGTACCATCAAAAAGGAAGACCATGTGCTTAGAATTCTTTCGTTCTGGCTTGGTTTGCCCAGTGAAAGGAGCCCTTCTCTCAAAGAACCTCTAAACACACTTTTACTTTCTTCATTTCCATCTTAACACCTCCAAATGCTGCTGCCCAAAGTGCCAAGGCTGTAAATCAGTACATGTAAAAACAAGAACGCCACCATGATGGAAGAGAATTCTTGAGTCAGCCCTTGGAGGGAGCTGTACAGAACCGCACCCAGGAAACCACCTGAACAATGAGCTGACTATACTCACATTCCCCACCTGCCTCCCAAAGCCAGAGAATGGGACACACAGGAGAGTCATCCAAAGGGAGAGAAAGAAGTAGACACCCAAACCTACATTTTCCCATGAACCAAAGCTCTCCCCACCAAGACAGTCTCAGTAACACCATCATGTTTAATGATCTACGAGTATAAAAAGTCATTTAGTATTATTAGTCCCTTTAGGTTAGTCTGCAGAGAAATCATCCAACAAAAAGTATGGAGGCGTCTAGCCCAAAACAATGTATTTTAAAAAGGGTGTTTTCAAAACCAAAAGCCCAGTCATTACAAATGGATTAGGGTCTTGTTCTATTTATACTCTGTTCAAAGCACCATTAATTCTCATCTTCTGATAATGAGATATCCACTAATAGAGGGAAAAGATCAAGTCTAAGAGTGATCATTTCCTCTTCAGGGGCAAATACCAACCCCCAACACAAGACTTTCTCTGGGTCCACATTACTCAGAGCAAAAGAATGAAGGGTGCGGGCCAGCTCAGTTGGTTAAGAGCTCGCTCAAGAGTGCGAGCTCTGAGCAACAGGGTTGCTGATTGGATTCCCAGCCCGAGCTGAGCAGCCACTGAGCTGCCAACAGGTGGCAGGATGGCTCAGCTAAAAAAAAAAACAAGAAAAAAAAAGAATGAAGGGTGCAGTGAGGTCTCTCTACCAACAAAAGAACAGATCCTCATATTAGGAGGGCCCAAAAACCCTAACTCAAGCAATCGAAACATTCTGCCCCCTAAGCCAAGGAAGACTTAAAAGCTATCACACTCCATTTCCTTTTCTCTACCTTCCCGCCATTTGGAGAGGGCAGGGGAGTGGGATTGAAAAGGGGGGCCCAGTGCACACCTGGGGATGATGGCCAGTCTAGTGTGTGCGGTAGGAGGGCGTCAGTGAAGGAGAAAGGCAACTGGGGGCAAAAGAAGTATCAGGGGTAGAGATCAGAGGTTTTACACCACTCCAGGAGTGACCCCTACTAGTAAATGCAAGGACACCCTGGAGACCCCTGAGGTCTAGGGCTGGAGAGACAAATGAGAGAGGGGGCATCTCCATCCCTTGCCTCACTTTGACTAGTCTGCATCTCTCTTGGATTTCCTGATTCTAAACCCAGCCCTTCCTCCAGTCTCACCCTAGTGAGAAAGCAAGCAGATGGGTGGTACAGTTTTATTGCAAAGAAAATAGATGGCAATTAATAACTGGTTTGCACCAGAGAAGCTGGTTTGACAAATCAGCCTGCTGTTTCCAAGAAGCTTCCCCCTCTCTCGGCGTTACACCACCCTTTTATTTATGTTTTTAATAAAGCCATATCCCCATATCTAACGATACAGCATCCTCCCTTCCAGCCCCTTGTCAGCCCTCCTTCTACACTTACTATCTCGTCTCCCCCATGTGGAGTCTGAATCCCATTCATTAGAGGAGGAAACATAACCTGTTCCGCAAGTATTTCATCTGCCGCCACTCCTCTCAGTGGCACACGCCCCGTCCTGACAGGCAGCCAAGGTGACATCATTGGAGTGTTCCCTCAGGCTTCCAGCTCTGAGCACCTGATCTTTAAAAGGGTATGAAGTACCAAAAAAAATCAATCACATCAACATTTGGTGAATGCTTGTTAAATGTAGGGCACTGTGCTAGGTAAAATGAGGACTAGAGAGAAGGCTGCGCCATCACCTGCGAGCACCAAGAGCGCAATGTAATTGGGCAAATATGTGGCAAGTTAAATAACACATAATAAGACAGCCTTACACGGTCAACTGGCAATGAGAGGTTAATGCTATGAGTTCCGAAGAAGAGTGAGTCATCGCCAGGTTAGTATGGTTTGAAAAGGATGAACGGGAAAGGGAGAGCTTGAGTTGAGCTCCAAAGACCAGCAGGATTTCACTGGGGCAGTGGCGGCAGGGGAGAGGGTGGTCTTACAGGAAAGAAATGGCTCCAGCCATCCTAAGTTCCAAAGAAAAGCCCCAAAGTAAGCTAGATATATAGCAACAAAAATAAATAAGAGGCAAATATTAATTAAGAGACTTTATAGCCAGTAGGCTATACTACAGAATATTGGTACAGGGTTTTTCAGGCAGAAAGAAAATGATCCCAGGGCCGGCTGAGTGGCGCGGTGGTTAAACGCTGGCTTGGGACGCCAGCGGCCCCTGTTCGGGTCCCACATATGAGGGCCAGTGACACTGCCCTCAAAAACAAAACAAAACAAAACAAACAGAAAATGATCCCAAATGGAAGACTAGACATGCTAGGAGAAAGTAAAAGCAACTTAAACAAAAAGGAAAGGTAAATATTTGGTAAATACTGTCTGCATAAAACAATACTCATAATGAGAATTTTATTTATGTAATAAACACAACAAAAATATACTAAAACATTTGCATTAAAAATGGCATAATAAAAATAAATAATATATTACATGGACTATTAAAGCAAAGAGAAGACAGTAACTAATTTACTCACTTAAAAGAGCTAAAAAAAGTCCCATTAAGAACATAACATTTGGAGTGCATCTGGAAGGATAAATTTTTCAGTAGAGGAGGAGTTTTTTCAGACCGAGACAGAACTATGAGCAAGGCACACAGACAAGAAACTATCTGGAACGTGGGTGCTGAGGGCATGAGCACAGCAAAGGATTACGGGGGTAGAAGGCAAGAAAGGCGGTGAGGGGCAGGAGCCGCAGAGGTGGGGGCATCCTGCTCCTGAGAAACCTGGCCGCAGGCTGTCCCTGGCCCAGAGTATCCCGCTTTACACAGTGCATGTCACCGTCAGAAAAATTAACTAAATAAGAGGTCACACTCTGAGATAAGAAGAGACCAACAACATGGAGGAGTGAAGCGGGCAGAGGGGCAGTTCCAAAGTAAGCCTGGCCAGAAAAAGCTGGAAGAATACAAACCACACCTTGAGTATTGGTGACCCTGACCAGTGGGACTAGCTGGAATACTGGCAAAGAGAACTCGTACTTTTTACTTTGTACTGCTTAAATTTATTACAATGAGCATGTGTAATTCTGTAGTAAAAATAATAGAGAGAGTCAGATAAACATAGTAAGCCTGTGTTTTTCCCTCTTCAATTCTAGAACGGTATTTTTTGTTTCAAAGAAACTCACAATGCCCACACCTGACTGGGGCCCCTTGGCAAGACTTAAGCCACAAGGTAAAAAGTGCCAGCTGAAGTCACACTCCCTTCCCCACTCACAAACAATAAGAACTTACAAGAATGCAAGTCAAGGTCACTTCCCTGACCCCCTCAGTAGGCAGGATTCCAGAACTAGGAGTTTTTAGAGAAAAGAAAGAGACTCGGGCCAGACAGCTCTATTCAAGGAAGTGAAGCGAAAGTATAATGCTGCAGTTAAGAGCTGGAACTCTGTAGTCCCACAGAGCTGGATTGAATGCCCGTTCTACCATTTACTAGGAGTGACCTTGGGCAAATTATTTCATTGGCTGAGCCTCATTTTTCTCTTCTGTGTAGTGATGATAATAAGATCTACTTTTACAGGGTTTTGATGAGAATTCAACGGGCTAATGTATATAAAGTGCTTAACACAGTCCCTGGCACATAGTAAAAACTCAACTAATGAGAGCTATTGTTACTATTATTTTTATTAATCCATTCAGCCCATAAAAGGGAGACATCTCCCACTGAAATACAAACCAGCTCCATCTCAGCTCGCTTTCCTAAATGCTGCCAAAACCTAAGTGCAGAATTAACAGGTCAAGGGGTGAACCTGTGTTCTTTCTGTGTCCCCACAAAGAGAATCTTAATACACAGTATACAAAGTCTTAAGATACCAGCAAAAGTTAATTTCCCATGTGCTCTTCTCTCCAGGTTAGAAAGTAGCTAAACCATCTGTTGTAGGTTGAATTGTGTCTCCCCAAAGATTTTGAAGCCCTAACCCACGGTACCTGTGAATATGACTTTATTTGGAAATAAGGCCTCTAAAAAATGATCATGTGAAGATGAGGTCATTAGGGTGGAGCCGAACCCAATGTAAGACTGCTGTTCTTTTACTTATCGGGCTGTCGGAAAAGTCATGACATATTTTTTTCTCTGTTTTTTGTTGCAAAAATATGTCATGACTTTTCCGACAACCCAATATTTATTTTTCACTTTCGTTCACCTTCACATTAATTTCAGGTGTATAGCCTAGTGGCTACACATTTATATAATTTAAGAAGTGATAAGATTGGTGTTCTTTTAAAAGGAGGAATTTGAACACAGAGCCAGACGCATACAAATGATGCACAGGCCCAGAGAGAGGCCACCATCTGTTGGACAGGCTTGAGGCCCCCAGAAGCTAGGAAAGGAGCCCAGAACAGGTTTTCCCTCAGGCCTCGGAGCAGAGCCAGCCCTGCTGCACCTTCATTCAGCCTTCAGAGCTGTAAGACTAACAATTTCCATTGTTTGAGCCACTCAGTTTGTGGCACTTTGTTATGGCAGACCCAGGACGCTAACACACCATCTTTCTTTTTTTTTCCATTGGCATTTACCCTATTATAAACTATGTATTTTCAAAAGGAATTTTAATGTGAAATCAAAAGGCGGGTTACTGAAAAATGACAGGACCTGGCTATGTGCACACTTCTTTCTCTACTGATTCTCATCTCCCAACAAAGAGAATACCATCATGGAAAAAAAGAGATTAGTACCAACATTCCTTTGAATCTGGTGTATTTGCTTCCCTAACCATCCCCAGATGAAGAGAAATAAAGAATAAAGGACAACCCATATATATTGAGTATCCACACCCATGTGAGCCTCACATATGCTAGGTGCTAATACACATTATCTTATTCCAACTTCACAAGGTATAAACTATTCTCCCCACTACTAACAAGGAAATCAATATTTAGAAAGATTAAGTTGCCCAATATGATACTGTATAGCCAGGAAGTGGCTGAGCCAAGACTCAAACCCCTTGTTCTTAACTACACCAATCTCCTTGAACAAGTACTTTTGAACCAATTCCCTAATTATGATTTCCTACCAAATTTTTATTTCAACCACTATGTGTTGAATGAATCAATGAAGAGACCTTATAAATCTTGTCTAATTCCTCCCATCTTTACAGTAAGAAAACTGGCCTGAAGAAGTAAAGTGACTCAATCAAGGTCACAAATGTTAGTGGTGGAATCAGGTATCCAATCTAAGTTTCCTGATTTCCATTACACCACTTGAGTTTGAGGACAGCAGCAATACATCAAAATAGAGAGCACAGATGCTAGAATCAGACTTCTCAATTCAAATCTTGGCTCTGCCATTTAGTGGCTGTGTGATTTTGGCAAGTCACTAAACCTCTGTTCTGATTCATCTGAAATTGAAAATAATACCTTTGTCATATGGTTACTCTAAGGGCTGAATGAACTAATATAAAAGTATGTAAAATAGTGCCTGGCACATTAATAAGTGCTACATTTGTTCATTGCTGCCACTGCAACTATTAAATAATGCTAAGCAAACACCAAAGAGTATACACACAGTGACCAGTTTTATAAAATTGCAGACAACTGTACTCATTGAGTGATTAAGAGAGAAAAATAGAGAAAGGTTATATATTCCCATAAATTTGCCTAATTTAATTATTAGTAATAATATTTATTGAGTATTTATTTACTCTGTGCCAAGCTCAGTACTGGTACATTAGAGACATTACTAAATTGCATTAACTCTAAGACCCAGCAATTGCAAAATGCACCAATATTTCATTTACTCTCCCCAACAGTTCTATTAGGTAGAGTTCCCCTATTCGAACGTAGGTACTGAGCGGTTAAATAATTTATCCAAGGTCACACAGCTAGTAAATGGCCAATCCCAGGCCTGTCAGACTCCAACGCTCCTTGCCCTGAACCACTTGTTCACCGGCAAACTTGAATGTGCATGGAATCACCTGGGAGTCTTGCTAAAATGAAAACCCACGGAGCAGGTCTGGGGTGGAGCCTAAATTCTGCATTTCTAACAAGCTCCCCAGGTGCTGCAGCTGCTGCTGCCCCTGGATCCCCACCCAGGGCCTAACAATTATGCCTCCTCCTGGGTCTCCACCCCCACATCTCAGCAATCAGCTCATAGAAAGGGGTCAACTCCCTGAAGACAGAAAAACCTCCTGATCAAGTCTTTGTTCCTCTGCCATTTGCACTGTTGCTGCGTCTCCCCTCCTGGGCCACCTCAGCTCAGTCCACACTCCCCTCTCTAAGGCATGCTACACAAAACTACCTGAGAGGAAGCTAACAGGGAGTTCAAAATGAATGGCTGTGGTATCTACGGGGGACCTCTTCATGAAAATATAAATGTTAACTTTACGCTGGGATGATTTAGGGTGACAGGGAGCTAACTCAAAGTCCACATCACCGTGTCTGGGAATGATGAGCGAACGCTTCTGGAGTCAATTGGAAACTAAGGGTTATTTACTCCCATCATTTTTCCAAAGATAATGGGTGTGACTTCTCCCTTCCCCCACTCTCAGCTATGGTCTCTGGGCAACACAGGTAATTATGGGTCTGCCTACTTACTACTGAAACAGCTCATTTCAACTGGGGTCAGTCCTCCCCTGCCCTACCTGTCCTACATTTTCGGCTTTGTCTTTGCGCTTACGAGCGCTACCAAACCCTCAGACACAAGAGTGCGGCATCATCACCCTTCCTATATTGTCCTGGATGCCCGGGTTCAAGAGGAAGTCTGGAATGAATGATACGGGATACACCCGAGTGGGTGTACAGAGCGCCACCCACGGCCCAGGATTGCTCTTCCACTCGAGTGCCCTCCAGACTCCTCCCTGTGCCCCAGCCCCAGCGCTCCACCGGGTTGTTGGGAAACAATTTCTACAATTGTACTTAAGCAGGTTAAGTCAGACCACTCGCATGAGTAGTCTGACTTGAAAATCTTAAAGCAACTCAGACCACACATTCAAAAATTATATTGTACTTAAGGTAAGAGGGCCTATTGCCAAGTGGGGTTCATCAGGCCTGGGTTCAAAACCCAGTTCGGTCACTTAGTAGCACTGTGACCCTCAGGGAAGTTACGTAGGTTTCGTAGGCCTCAGTGTCCTCTTCTGTAAAATCTACCAATGTCACTGGACTGTCACAGGATGTCATTTGTGGTTAAACGAGAAAAAGCACCTGGCATTTAATAAGGGCATCAATACATATTCGTTTCCTCCCTTCTTCTCCCCCTTCCCTGCTCATAAGGCTATACAGTTAAGTCCATAATGCACGTCAGTATCGAATTACATAAAAGAACTGTGATTAAGTGTGGTTTCATTAAAAAACACACACACACCACTCATCTGAGTGAGGTGATCTGGCGTTAACATTAACTAGTTATATGACCTTGAGAAAGTTATTGAACTTTTCCATGCCTCATTATGCTGAACAAGGGTGAGCTGAACTGATCATTTCTAGTTCATTTATTCAACAAATGTTTACTGAGCACCTTCTATGTACCAGACACTCTTCTGGTTGCTAGGGATACAAGAGTTAATAAACAAATAAAAATCTCACTCTCAAGGAGCTTCCATTTTAGTAAGAAGAAAAAGAATCAAACAATAAACAAAGTAACTAAAACATGTTAAATGATAATAGGGAATTCCAGGAGTAAGGTGAAATAGAATTATAACATTCCAAAAAGAAAAATGAGTCGAAGAAAAGAGGTTAGGGGCTTATGTACTTCTAATGAAGAAAAGAGGTTAGGGGCTCATGTACTTCTAAAGTTCCATTTGATGGGAACTAGCAGATCATATCCAGGGATTTTACTATCTTCTGCACATGACAATTCTCCACCTGGTTGTAACACTGAGCTTCAGCTCCTGAAAAGGACAGATTACATACCTAACTTACATAAAGTACTTAGCACTCCTGCATCTCATACTGAATCCCAGCCACATACTGAGAGCAGGGTCAGAGATCTAACAGAATCCTCAGAAGAACATCTGGTTCGGCTTCCTGTCTCTAACAAATGAAGAAGTAAACTATCCAGGAGAGGGCTCTATTTTCTTTTTGAAATTCTTAAGAATAAAAATGACAGACCACCCTAACAATCTAATGTTATTACCCTTAGGCTCACTGGAATTTCTCCAATTATTTTAAGCTATCTCCTCTTATTTCTTATTTAGATTGATTTCATGCAGTGGACATTTATAATAAATCTGTGCGCAGGCGCTTCATTCATCCAACGTCTCGCCAACACCTCTGTGTGGTAAGCACCGTGCTAAGGCTAGGAAACAAAGTGTGGAGAAAAGATACCATACCAACAACCAAACCACAAACCTCTGTGATGCGCATGTCAGAAGAATGTACACCTTACGGAGAAGCAGAGCCATATGGGAAGACAGGGTAAGGCCAGGCTTCCCAACAGGCACAATGTCTGAACTGCGTTAGGGGTAAACAAATGTCTGAATGGGAATCTGCTGGCAGGTGAGATTAACAAGTGAAAGAGGAATTCCAGACAAAGGAAACATAGGCACACAGAGATATTCTCCAACCTGGCATGCTAAAAAAGGTGAACATAGCTTCATCCTGACAAAGTGAAAAATGCAAGGAAAATGAGGTTACAGAAGTGGCAGGGGTTAGACCATCGCAGGTTGTTGCACACCTGGTCTTTATTGTACGGGCGATGGAAACCACTGAGGGGTTTCAAGCAGCATCCATCTCCACAAGTCAGAAAGTGAGATGTAACCAGAAGGAGGAGGATGAGAAAAAGAATGCAGGGCTTTCAGCTCTGCTCCCAAACACAGGAAGGCAAAGGGAAAAGGAAGCAGCTAATGACCGCAGCAAATATTTTCTGCCTTTATTAGCCCCCCTATCTTCTCTTACATACTACCAGCCATGATTAGTTTTGCACTTTTGGAAGGTTTTTTCTCTGGTAGGAGTTTGAAAGAAAGACTGATGGGGAGGAAAGAAAGTGAAGTCAAGAGTGGTTAAGAGCAATCCCAGCAGCCCAAGTAAGAGATAATAGGGCCCCAAACTCATGAATTAGCAATGGGGCTGGAAATGACAGATGGAAAGAGATACAGGAGATGGAGGCAACAGGACTTGCTGAAAGATGGGCTGCCTGGGCAGAATAAGGGGGAGGCAGGAGGCAAGCAGGAAGCCCTGGGTTCTGGTTTGGACAACTGGATGAAGAGGAAGGCATTCATTAAGATGGGGGGACACAGGGAGAGAAGCAGGCCTGGGAGCAGGGAGAGAGATGGGGGGACACAGGGAGAGAAACAGGCCTGGGAACAGGGAGAGAGATGGGGGGACACAGGGAGAGAAGCGGGCCTGGGAGCAGGGAGAGAGATAGGGGGACACAGGGAGAGAAACAGGCCTGGGAACAGGGAGAGAGATGGGGGGACACAGGGAGAGAAGCAGGCCTGGGAGCAGGGAGAGAGATGGGGGGACACAGGGAGAGAAGCGGGCCTGGGAGCAGGGAGAGGGACAATGACATCTGTTTCACACATACAAGTTTGAGATATCTGTGGGACAGTCACATGGGAAAAAATCACCACTGTGAAGGGTGCTGGAAGCTGCCAGAAATACAAAGAAATCTAAGGACCGCCATCACTTGCAGAGTGGTTCAATTCATTAAGCATATCATATGCATCTCATTTGACACAACCTGTACCCTCCACAAGGTCACAATTGGGTTGGGAAGTTCAGACAAATATACACAAGAAGCATAAACACTACAATTCAGTTTTGGTTTATAATGAATTGCAAAAAAATTTTTACGAAAACACTTGTTCTACCTAAAGACCATAATCAAATCACCACTTAGCTTTCCAATCTCTAAAACTTTTATTTAATTTTCCATATCACCTCCAGCCTATTTGTTGAAGGTATTATACATCTTTACAAGTCAGAAAATGAAATGTAATCAAGAAGAGGAGGAGAAAAAGAGTGCTGGCATTTCAGCTCTGCTTTTAGGCAACATATGCAGGCAAAGGGAAACAGCTAATGGCAGCAACGAGTATTTTCTGCCTCTCCTCTCCCCTTACTACTGCCCCCACCTATCTTATTAACATACCACCTGAGCCACTGCCTCTGACTCCTTCTCAAGGGCACATTCATGCCAGGGGCCCCGACTGCCTCACCCCTGCATAGACCGCCCACAGGATAATCAGAGAGGAGGCCTGAGAGCTGGGAACCTACTGATGCTCCCTTCATCCTTCCCTCCCACAGGGAGGGTGGAGGGAAATTCCAGCCCCTGACAGATCCCCATTCTTCCCATGATAATAAAGTCAGTATTACATGAATACTGTTTTTATACTAATTAACAATAAAAACAATGAACCAGTCCTCTGAGAGATGTGAGGATCTCAAAGCACCCTAACAAAATTAAGTCTGGTCCCTGTTTTCCATTTGAGAAACTAAGCAACAGAGCGTGGGATGGGTCCCACCCACGATGGATCCACCCACGATGGGTCCAGCCAGAGGTGCCCCAGACCAGGCCAGACCAGCTTCTTTCCAACCCGCGACACCGACCCCACGGTGGTGTGCGTGAGAACACAAGCGTTTGAGATGGGTATGGGATGAATTTCCTCATGCTACCAAGACAACTGGCCCAGAGGACCCAAGCGTTCCTGGCATTCTCTCCGCCTACCACTTCAGCAGCAGGTCACTGGAGGGTGAGGCCTCTGCTAGGGTCCTGTTCTGGCTCCGGGGACAGAGAACACGGCAGTAACGTCCTGCATGACTAGAAAGGACATTAGAGAGAAACTGCCTGACTCCACCGGGCCATGGATGGCAGGCTCCCCTGCCGTCCCACTTGGAACAAAGATGATCTTGTCCCCGTCCATCCCCTTTCCCTCTGGACCAGGTCGCATTTTCAGGATATCGTCTATTGTGAAAATGACAGCTAAAGGAAGAGTGGCCATCCATTATTTGCTCAACTGCTTACACGTTCTTTATTGCTTTTGTCATTTGTAATGTCTATTGTATACTGTAAACTCCTAGAGGGCACAGAAATTATGAACTCTACTCAGTGTTAGATACTATATTACATTCCAAGAGGCTCTTAATAGAGGCATTTTTGCTGACTGTGGTGACACCGATGGTGGAGGGAGTCCATACATGCAAAGTGGCATCCCCTGGAATAGACCATCAACTGCAGGCAAAGGACACACAAGTACACACACACACACCCTCTTGCAGGACATAGAGAAAAACTGTACCAGATAAACCAAACCAGGGACTGAAATAAGATCAAAGATTCTCCAAATGAGTGGAGACACACCTTCCACTCCCTGGAGTGACTCATGTCAAGTTTATCCGATAGAGTCCAAATTTACAAAACAAGTAGCAGAAAACAACCTACACTGTGGGAAACACGTCAGTTAACAACCAAAGGATGCAGAGCGTGCCAAAAGGGGTAAGACCTAAGTCAGTTCTGAACTGGGCCTAATACGTCAGGAAATATCCTCTACACTAGACTAAGGGTGGAAAAAAAGACACATAGAGGACAAAGGAAAGGGCAACTTCTTAGATCTAAAGGTCAGATCAATTCTGAAGGACGCTATCATGATGCGAGAGGTAGTGATTATACTGAACCTGTTAAGGTAAAGCAGGGAGGGTTCTGAGTCATGAGAACAAATATATCACGTTCACTGCCCGCCTGCCAAAATAAGGAGGACGAGGCTGCATCCGCCACCAGAGCCACTCTGTCTAGTCTTGCAAAGAGCCCGGGTGGTCTTCACAAGCTTGGGAATAGGGAATACTATTCCCGCAGTCTTCAGGGAAAGCACAAATGTCTCTAAGCTCAACTACCCTGGGCAGGTAAGTGCAGCTAGGCGGCCTGTGAGATTTATGCCGAAGCTAAGCCTGGAGTTCACTTGCAAACCAATGAATCCTGCACTCTCCATATCAGATAGTGAGATGAGGGTTTAAGACTACAGATGAGAAAAGCCTCTTCTACATCAAAAATCAAGATACCCCTGGGCCGGCCGAGTGGCGCGGTGGTTAAAAGCTGGCTTGGGACGCCAGCGGCCCCGGTTCGGGTCCCACATATGAGGGCCAGTGACACTGCCCTCAAAAAAAAAAAAAAAAAAAAAATCAAGATACCCCTGATCACAAAAGTCAGATTAAGTCAACAAAAAGAGAAGAATCCATTTATGCCCTGCACTTTACTAACTGCTATAAAGGGATGTAAGTTACATAAATGGTTCCCGCCAAGGAGGAGCTGACGATTTTGCTGGGGTGACAGAAATACAAGCCAGCCAGGGAACAACCAAGCAAATGTTAGCTACACTTTGTATAGGGCCCCCTTTTTCTCCCATCAAGCCCCTGCTGGAACACTGATCCTGAGTCAGTCCACCTGTCTGCCTTCTCATGATCTACAGTCAGGTTGCTGAGTGCTCCTGGTGCATGCACACCCACGCGCACGCACACACATGTACGCGCATGCACACACACACACACACAGCCCAGCTCTCAGCAGGTAACTTCACCCCTACTTCATAGCGAGAATAAGAGCCACCAGGGGAAATTCCCTCAAGGTCCTACACCTTTAATCAACCAACGTAACCACCTGCAGTCTCGCCTTCCTGCTCTTTCTCATCAGACACATTCTTCTTTGGATACTGAACCCCACCCTCCCTTTTTGAATGTTATTGTATCTAAAAAAAAAAAAATTGTTATATCTCCCCTTCTCTACTGACTCTTTCCAAACAGCACTTAAACATACTTAAGTCTCTCCTATGTTACAATAAACAAACAAAACTCCCTTCACCTTACACCCCCCTCTATATAATGCCTTCCTCCTCTCTGTTCCTTCGAAGTCCAGGCTTCAAAACTCACTGACTCCACTTTAGCACCTCATCCACTTCCCGACCCACTGCGTTCTGGATGGGCTTCCCACAGCTCCCCTGGAAATGCTCCCGTAAAGGTGGCCTTTATGTCAGAGCCTCAAGCCCTTATCTTGCCTGACCTCTGCATAATCTGACACACTGTGTGGCATAACCTCCTTCTCAAACTCCTTTTTGGTGGACAATTTCCTCCAGGGGGTATTCTGCCTCTGCTCCCCTTGGAGCTCCCCACAGTTTTTGCTGCAAACCTCTTCTCAGTGTACACACTCTCCTAAGCGATGGTCTGGCCCACTCCTGTGGTTTGCTGATGACTGCCTCGCCTACAGCTCTCCAGGCTCCGCATTCCATACAGCCACCTACCTGCTGGGCGCCTCTGGGGAGCATCCCACAGAAACCTCAAGCCCCAACGCAATCAAAACTCAACTCCGTATCTTTCCCTGCCACCATATCACCGCGAATAACCTTCCTTCTCTTATACTCCCTATTTTATTTTATTTTATTTTATTTTATTTTATTTTGAGGGCAGTGTCACTGGCCCTCATATGTGGGACCGAACCGGGGCCGCTGGCTCTTATACTCCCTATTTTAGTTAATGACACCACCCACCCACACAGAAACCCAAGCCAGGAACCTCCAAGTCATCCTAGGTTCTTCATTCATTCTCCCCTAAGACACCTCGTTCAATTAGTCAGAAAAACGCATGGATTTTACCCCATAAAACTTCTTGATTTGCCCACTTTGCTGCATTACTACTTCCACAAGCTTAGTTTAACCCCTTCTTAACCACTCCCTGCCTAAATTGCTGTTAACAGCCTCCTAACTGGTCTGTCACTCACTAGTCTTGACCTTCTCAATCCTCCTTCACACTGTTGTTGCGAGAGGGAAAATATTTCTAAAACATAAATCTAATCATAGCTTTTTTTTTGCCTAGGATCCTTCAATGGCTCCTAAAACCCTGCAGGCTAAAGTCCAAACTTTATATAGCATGTCATACTAAGTCAGTCAACATTTTAGTCCTGCCCACCTTTCCTACCTCATCTCATTTCTCCTTGCCTCACACCCTATACTCCAACCTTACTAATAATACCCCATATTCCCTCTCCTCAAGACCCCTCACTCATCATCCCCTTACTTCTGTTCATGCTGCCCAGAATGCCCTTTACCTGGACTTTCTGCCCAGGGTCCCAAATCCTTTAGGTGACAATTCAGTCATTTCCTCTTGGCCACCTCCCCTGGCCCTTTCTCACCCTGGCTGTAGTGGGTACCCTCTTCACTACTGAAGCACCAGTCTTTACCTAGAAGATAGCAATCCCTACACTGGGTGGTAATCGTCAGCTTACTAATATGTTTCCCCCATTAAACTGTAAGATCGTAGAGATGCAAGGACAACATCTGTTTCCTCAGCCCTTTGCCTACTGCCTGGTTCGGAGGAGACATTTAATAAATGTTTATTAATTACATGAGTGAATGGATCCTCCAAACAAGCCCCCTGACACCCTGGGAGATTAGCAGTTGAAGATAGAACTGAAGATTTTACAGCGGATTTAAAAGGATTTCATATGCAATTCTTGGCCGGTATCCCTGGAAACATATAAAGAAGGTTGTCTAGAGTGGCTAGAACTGGTGTTCTGGGGTACTTAGCGTTGCTAATTTAAATGAGAAGTAGAGACTCAAACACAACCTTCAGTCATAGGTTCCAACATACAGCTCTATCTAACAAGTTCAAAATGGAGTAAAACCTTTAGAAGAAGATTTTAATACGAGAAGAAAGAGGACCTTGTTTTGGTAAAGCCATGAGGGACAGTAAATTTTTTTAAAGCAAAATCTTCTAGAAAAGAGATAGCAATGTTATTATCTAAACTTACGTCCCTGTACCTGCCCAAAATGCCTGTCAGATATATTCCTCCCCTCTTTACCAACTATCTCTTCATCTAACCTCATGACGCAGAGCCATCTCCACTGGCATCCGTCATTCACGCAGCCACTCTGTTGATCCTGCCCACGGAATAACACTGAGGTTCCTCATACTGACATTCAGGACCTCCACTTCCTTATTCCTAACGTTAATATCATTCTCTCAATGCTTCTATGTGGCCCACCCTGCGCCCCATACGTCCCCCAACACAGTAGTACCTCCTTACAGGCACTAGTAGAATGCAATGTACAAAGTGAGTTTATGTCATTGTTGTTGACTAAAATGCACAGCAAAAAAAAAAAAAATCGCTTCCTATCTGTCTCAATCCAACATGTTCCTGCGGGTTGAAAACCATCTAAACTCCAAGACACTTGAAGCAAGCTCATTCTTTTCATCAACACAAAAGAATTATATTTACCTTTCTGAATAAAAATCATGACAGAAATTTGCTATGGTAGGGCAGAATCCAGCAGCACAGCTACCAAAGCCCTTGCCCAAGGAAAGGTGCTGACTGACCCATTAATTTACTTGTCCTAGGCAACGACCCAAGTCATCCCTGATAACTGGGACATCCCTGGTGACTGGCTGACACATGGCCATGCAGAAGAAAGCAACTGTGAACAGAGAAAGAAAACTAACTGCTTATGCCCAGTGAGAGCAGACTTGACAGTGTAACACAAATTTACGGAGCCATGGCAGATTAGACCTCAGGATGGCCAAAAAGGGCATGCCCTTGAGAGCTCCGCTCTCTCCAGGCAGAGCCCATCTCTCTGTGCTGGTCGGCTTACCTCTCCACCTCCCCCTACACACACACACACACACACACACACACACACACACACACACACACAACTAAGGAAGGTATATCTAAAGCTCTACATACTTTCTTGTATTTTTTTATAATTTTGTACATTAAACATATACTTTATAATATGAAAGGAAATTATTTTAAAATATAACATGAAAGTGCTGATATGATTGCCCCTTCTCCTGAGAGAAATTCCCTGTCAATCAACTACACACAAAAGAAGTATAAAAAGTCCTTATTGGGGGAGGGGGGCAGCCAAGTGGCATGTTGGTTAGGAGTTGGCTTAGGACGCCAGCTCTGAGCAGCAGGGTCCCGGTTCGGATCCCACATGAGGGCCAGTGACGCTGTACCCTCTACAACTAAGATGGTGAACAACAGCTTCACCTGGAGCTGGGCTGCCGTTGAGTCAACAGCAATGGAGTAGGCTGCAGTGGGGCTGGCCGGCAGCTGGCATGCGCTTTTGTGAGCTGTCGTGAGTGACTGTCCAATAGACGGCGAGCAACTGCCTCACCTGGGAAGAGCGCAATGATAATACCAACATAGGCCAGTGAAGTGACGTCCTCAACAACTAGACTGAAGAACAGAAGGACAGCAACTTGTCTGTTCCCCTTCCCAGATTCCCCAACCCAGTTCCCCTCCCCCAAATCCCCCAATAAAATCTTTAAAAAAAAAATCCTTATGTTATAAGTGCATAAAACCTCATTAGGGAAACAATTCTAACAGATGTGAGGCAATACAAGAATACAAAACAATATATAGTTAAGTCACTCAGTGAGAGGTGGGCATTATAAAAGATCAGAGAAGGGAAAGATCAATGTCTGATAGAATAATGGGAGAACGCTGCATGGAGGACACAGGTCTAATGCTTACTTTTAATACAAAACATCAGAAAAGAAAGGGAGAGGGCATTCCAAGAAGAGAGAACATACAAGCACAAAGGCAGGTTAAGGACCTAGGAGGACCTACTGAGACCTGTCCAAAGAAAGCAGAGAGCTATGTGGGGCTTTAATAGTTGTTGACACAGGTACTGTATGCAGGGCAAGTCAAATTATGGAAGGACCTGAAAGCTGGGGAAAAAGAATCAGAAATTCATTGTCATTTATTCCAAGAACTGGGAAGTTCTGGAAGGAAAAATGGTTTATTAGAAGTAACAACAACAAAAAAAAAGTTGGAATAAACATTCTTAGATACTGCAAGCCAAGCCAACCGGCCTGAAAGGGCTCCTCCATCCAGTCCAGGAATTTAGTAAATGTCCCTGGTAGAACCAAGACAACAGAGACCTCAACTCCAATCAAAACCATGAAGAGCAAACGCCAAGAGCTTTAGCACACCACACAAGCTAGTCACAACATGGCTCAACATATAATTAGCAGAAGCTGAAAGGGCCAACCATATGTAGTAAAAGGAGGAAAGCCTGGGTGTTTTCAAGACCACTGAAAAAACATACTACAAACTCATTTTGCAACCCATAATTATTTACTTGTGACTTTTGATCTTGGGATGTTTCTGTTTCCAGATGTGTATTCAAGTATTCTTTCTACCATGAGCACTAAAACCTGAAATTGGCACTGGAAAATACCAGGACAATAAGGCTTCAGCGGATACATTTCTCCTGCCTGTATTAGGTCAATTGCCAAGCAAGCCCAAGATGAAAGCTCCTGTAAGTACTGGTGTTGGCACATGCACACAGTTTATGATTTCAACAGCATGTATGTGGCCAAAGCTTGTGATTTCCCAGCAGACAGACTTGGTTCACTTTCTGAATTAAATGTCCATGGTTCAGAAGCAGCAATTGCCTTATTGTTCTGTCTAGAAGCTATCCACTCCAATTCAAGGGCTGTGCTCTAAAAAAAGGAACTTAAAAACTGAATCTACATTTAACCAAGAGGGTGTGCATCCGAGTATCACTTAGGCAAACAATGCCAAATCCTCAGCCTATATTTTCCAACAAAACTATCACTTCACACTACACTGGTATAAGAATTTCAAAGTGACTCATATACCATGAAATCTCTCCCATAATAAGGGGAAAAGAAATTCTCCACAGTGCACAGATTTGAAAATGTAGGCCACGTAAGAGATGTGACTTGTACTTCATAGACTAAAAACTAATAACAATACTAACAAGGCATTTTCACAATTATCTCACTTAACCCAAGTCACTGCTCTGATTTTAAACGTTCTTTCTGTAATACAATGTGAAACTGTCACCTAGAAGTCTGGATAGATCCTGGAGCTTGGACAATAATTTAAGTCTCTATGCCTAAATTTACCTATGTGTTTAATAGCTTCCTTATAGGATATTATAAAGATCAAATAAGATAATGACCGTGAAACTGCTTTGTAAAATACAAAATATTATTTATATACATGAAGGTTTTTCTAAACATGAATGGTCTAATATGTGCCAATAGCTCACTTATATTCTCATGAATCCCAAGGAGTTAGCATTATCATCTCCATTTTAACAGATGAGAAACTCAAAGATTAAAAGTTAAGTAACTTTTCCAAGATCGCAAACACAAGTTAGGTGGCAGAACTAGGACTGGAACACAAGACTTAAGAAATTCAAAGCCCATTCTCTTTCTACTACGTCATGCTGCCTTGCTGGTTCTGTGCATTAAATAACACACAGACCCGGGCCGGCTGAGTGGCGCGGTGGTTAAGCGCTGGTTTGGGAAGCCAGCGGCCCCAGTTCGGGTCCCACATATGAGGGCCACTGACACTGCCCTCAAAAAAAAAAAAAAAATACACAGACCCTTCCCTCTTCTCTGTGCAATAAGTTATGTAAGTTCTTTTCTGTTATATGACGAACCAAAATCAGTACTAACTAGCTTCATATAACTCACGACACCTGGCAAGAACTCATATGTTTTTAAGTATCAGACAGTCCATGTTGCCAATGTTTAAAGGTGAATGTTCTCTTTTATTCCTAGTCCAGCCTGGCATGTAAAGATTCTCTAGTCTCTAGGGCTTTGTGGAAACAGTCTAATTCAGCCTGAACCAAGCTACATATCACCCTTTCTGCTTAACCAACCACCACGAATCTAGATTGTGTTTGTTTTTAAATCTCCTCTCTAAAACCTAAAGCTTTGCCCATATGTGGTCAACTGAGTTTGTCACTGTCCCAGAAGAAATCAGGTCCTAGCTCTCCTGCCTCTGTTCCTTCTTTGTTTCCTCTGGTGTTCATAAGGACCTCAATCTACAGAGAGGGAAGCTTTGTCCATATCATCATCTGGATGAAATAATCCTCAAAACAATGCACCTCTCTTTTCTCTGTTTCCATGTTTATTAAGCAACCATCTGATAACTAGCTTTATAATAAGCACTTTGGTACAGGGAAAGAGTGCCCCAGACAGCGATAGAAGTATTCCAATCACTGGACAGGTACATCCTCTATTATGAATCAATAAACTTGGCATACTAATTGTTGCTTTTTTAAAAACTTTCAGTGATTGATTCCCCCACTGCCCATGATATAAAGTCATAAAAGAATCTCTGCCAGCTGGACTCAGGGTCTTTTACAGTATCATGTGCTCCCATCAAAACTAGCCCTTTAGTCACACTCAACTACTCATGTTCCTTAAAGCCCCTCATTCGCTTTCATACCTTCATGCCTTCGCACATATTATTTATTCCCTCTGCCTCCTCCCCTTCCCAACCTCCTCCATCTGACCAAATTCCATTCATCCCTAAAGGCTCACTGAAGTGTCACCTCCTTTGTCAAGTCTCCCAGTGAACCCCAAGGGGAGAGAGATTCAACCCTCCTCTTGCTTCCACAGTACTTTCCACATACCTCTGTTTTAGCACTTAACGCAATATTATATCAAGTTGTTTGCATGTATCTTTCTCATACTAGATGTGAATAACCAAGGGCAGGAGACAGGTCTCATTCATAATTCTGGCATCTCCAGGGCTTAACACTCTGTTACCTCTACTAGATATTTAATAGTTGTTGGAGGACTGGAAAAATAAATGACACACCCTGGCTCTGTTGGTTGCTGCCCCCTCTGAACTGTTAGGATCCAGAGTTATAATCTATACCTCCTCCTGTTTCCTGGCCAGTCAGGCTCTGAAAGAGCCTTTGGGATATTTAGGAAATGAGAGCGAGTGTTTATGTCCATGATGAATCATCTAATCCTGCCAAAACCATGCTCACTACCAATACACAGGGAAATGGTTGCCAGGCACAATTCTGGAAAATCCATGCTTGACAACCATTCCTAATACAGCTATAAAATACTGTTCTACGCCCTCAACATTGCAAGCGCATCACTTCCCTTCTCAACTTTGCCCCTTCTGGGGACAGTTTATGCAGCTGAAAAGTTTAGCTCTCCTTCTGAATACAAAAATATCATTAGTAAAATGAGGTACTACACATTAATAACAGCAGCAGAGAAAGATCCAATAACGCGGTGGCCAACCAATGAAGAGTCTAGAACCCCATCATCATCAATAGTTCCCCAAGTCTCTCCAAATGGAATTCCTGGCTTTATCCTCACAACTACCTCCCCTGATCACTGTATTGATGCCAGCTTAGGCAAACAGTTCTCCTATTGAGGCAGTAAGGAGACTTTGAAGTCTGGAAAATGCAGGAATTCCATACAGCACAGTAACAAAGGCGCGGATGCTAATCCATCCTGGCTTCCCAGTGAGAATGGTGCAGTGGGGAGGGAAGAGCAATTCTGCACCTATCATAGAGCAGGCTGCATGACAGCCTCATACAGCTCAAGTTAATTGACTCTGGCCGACCATTTTTGAGTCATTCCTCCCCTCAAGAAAGAGATCTGTGTCTGGGAAGGATCAAATTCCTATACACCTGATCAAAGTCCTTCAGGGGAAAGCCAAACTGAGTGAGACAGCTAAAAGGACTGAACACAAGAGGCCTCTCCTGGAACAAGCCCCACTTCCCCCTTCTTTCCTAGTTTCACAGGCGAGGAAATCCAACTTCCGTTCAGCTGGAGGCCACCAGCAACATGATCTAGTGAGGTACTGAGATTTCTTCACCTGTTTTTGTTTTTAATTCTGATTTTTAAGGCGGCCACCAAGCCGGAGACAGGCCCGGAGTATCCTCCCTCTGAAGAGCCCAGCATTACTCAAAAGCCTGCAAAGGAAACTTAATGGAACCATTCACTTGGCAGTTTTTTGGTTTTTTTTTTGTTTTTGTCAATAAAGTTCAGCAGCACAATCTAACCTCTTTGTGCTCCGAAATGAACCACATTGCTTAAAAGAAGGACCACAGGGGGTTGACAGAAAACTTGCTGCAAGCAGGAAAAACTGAACAGCTTACAGGAGCTGATGCAGAAGGGAACAAAGTAGAACTTCTATGCTGGTCCATTTTAGTCTCAGTCTCTCTCTCTCTCTCTCTCTCTCTCTCTCTCTCTCTCTCTCTCTCTCTCTCTCTCCATTCCCAAGCAGAGCTCCAATGCCACAAGGAAAAACAAGGAGCATTCTACAGCTTCTTCATTAGTTTCCCTTCACTGGGTAAGTGTCGTAAACAAGTATGCTGGACTCAGTCAAAAGGGCTGAAGTTTCCTCTCCTTCGGATGAAAAGAAACTAAAGGCCCAGTCACAAGGGCCCCCGCTGAATCAAATAGGAGAAAGTGCAGCCTATGTCGTTTCTGGGAAAATCTCCATGTCTGTGGAAAGCACAACTGCCACACAAAGCAAAACCCCAGACCTGGATGTTCAAGACCACGGCGGGGGCTCCCAAGGCCACTTAAGGGGCAGCTGCAGCCGTTAGGGCGATGCTGTCCCCAGACCCACGGGCCTGTCAAAACTTTCCGTCTGCACCCCAGGTTTAGGGGAGGCATTCACTTTGCAGCACTGCTTAGCAAGAGAGCCTCCAGGGGCGGAAATCCGAGCTCCCAGACAAAAATCTTTATTTTTGAGAAAAAGAAGCAACAGACCCCCAGCCTCGGTCAGGCTCAACCCCCCCCCGGGGGGAGGTGAGGGTGGGAGGAGGCCTCGCCACCAAAACTGCACACTCACGGACACCGGCCCCACAGGCACCCGGGGGGGGGGTCCCACCCTCGGCTGCCACGCGACTGATGGGAGGCTGAGGGAGACAAAAGGGGGCGAGGGGCCCTCGGCAGCCTCTCCGAGGAGGACCCGCACGGGGTGCGGGGCGGGGGGCTTCCCCCCGGCCCCGCTCCGCCTCCTCCTCCTGCTCGGCAGCTCCCCGCAGCAGGCGGGCTCCAAAGCCAGCCCTGGTCTCGCCTCCTTCCAGCTGGGCCAGATAAGAGGTCAATACTGTAACCAGTGCTACGGAAAGCGCCGTGGGCTGCATGTGCGAATTCCGGAGCGTGATCCCCAATTCGGGACATAAACGGGCGCCGGGGTGGGCGCCACCCCGCCCGGCCGCCCCACCTGCGGCGGGCTCGGGGGCCCCCTTCCCGGCCCGGGCCCGGCCGCACCTTTGTAGCGCTCCAGCACATCCTCGTACGCCTGCACGAACTCCTTCTCCTGGCTGCGGTTGGCCGGCTGCTGGCCCGGCACGTAGCCAGCCATGGCCGCCCGCGCCGCGCTCTCGCAGGGCTCCAGCGGCCCACGCCGGCTCCAGGCCCCGCGCGCGGCGGCGGCGGCCGCCCCGGCCTCCGCCCTTTGTGCGGCCGGGGGACGGCGGCGGCGCCCTGGCTGTGCGCTCCGCGTCCGCGTCGCCCGGCCTGGCCGTCCGCGGCGCTCCGCTCCTCAGCCCGCTCGCAGCCCGCCGCTCGCGGCTCGCGTTTCCGCCTCCCCGGCCCTGGGCGCCGCTCCTCCCTCTGCCCGCCCCGGGGCGGCGGCGGCGGCTCCTCCTGTCAGGAGCGCCAGGCCCGGCCGGCTCCCCGCCCCTCGCACCGCCGCCTCCGCCGCCCGGCCTGCCCACGCGGGTGTCCGGGACCGGCTGCGGGCCAGCGCCGGCTCGGGACCGGGGCCCTGAGCCCGGGGGCGGCGGGGCGGGGGGCTCGGCGGGCGCCCGGCGGGGGCGGAGGCCGCACGCGCGCGTCCGCGGGCCCGGCCGCCCCGGCGGGGAGACCCCGCAGCCGGCTCCCCAGGGCGGGCGGGCGGGCAGCCCCGGTCCGTGCGGACCTGCGGCCGGCGCTGGGACAAAGGAGGGAGCCCCCTGGCTGGCTGGGGAGCCAGCGGGCTGGGCCTGTGCAGCTGCTGCAAAAGGACCTAGAGAAACCGGAGCGGAAAGTGAGAGCCAGAGATCTGCAGAGATGCCTCCGATCCCAGGGCCAGACACGGTCAGAATGAGGACAGGGGCCAGACCCAGGCCGGCTGCAGTGTGAGGCTGAGGCTACAAAGATCCCGGGAACAAAGGCTTTTCCAACTCCGAATGAGCGGGCCGACCAAGCACCACGAAGGAAACCAGGCCAAGGATGCACAGCCAGCGGCTGAGAAATGACAACTGAGGGAGGGATGAAAAGAGGAGTCTGACTGCACCATAGGGTGAAATGGGAGGAGAGGCCCCACAGGATCGTTACATTGTGACAGCCATTCGAACAGACTTAGATCAAAGGGACAAATGGGGGAAACTGAGACTGAGCCGGGGCTGTTACGGAACAAAGGGAACGATTCTGGGGCCTTCACGAGTCAGGAAAGAAAAAGGAAAAAACGATTCTGCCAGGGGAAAGGAAAGCGAAGAAGGGAGACTGGTAAAATATGGGTAGGGATGTACTGGGGACCTTTTGGAGAAGAGTTCGCAGCATCATCTGATCCTTCCATCAGCTGTGTACTCATAGGCTGCACTGGGGCCAAGAGCTGAGAACGAGGAACTCGGGTTCCTTTGAGTTCCTCAGGGAACTCAAAGGCAGGTGATCTTTGTGCCCACAGCGGCCCCCCACCAACCATCAGCCTCCCCCAGCTTCATCAAAGTCGGTGAACTTGATTTTTCAGGGGGTGGAGAAGTGGCTGTGGGTTTAAAAGTTAGGCTGACTGATCCCACAATAACAGCACATTAGCAAGTGAAAAAAAAAGAATTCATGCAACATTGAGCAGCCAAAATTGGGACCTAAGCTTCCATTAGAGTTCCCATTCTCTAGATTTTTAATGAGCAGCTTCTTACCTTCCCCCCACCCCAGCAAGGCCCTACATCTTTGAATGCTATGAGTAGTGCCAAGTATTTGGTCAATGCTCAGCGCATTAATAACAAGAGGAAGAAATGATACTTTTCACTAATAGGCGCACACTGGGATTGCCGCATCACACCGTAATCAGAAATCGGGTGAGCAAGTCATCAATCATATCGTTTTCCATCAAGTTTTGCTGACCTGTCCAAATTCTAAGCATAAAGATCATACAGGAAATGGCCTACAAGAGGACAGACAGGGAGGATCTTGGAAAAATGCTCATTTCCTTCCAGCTCAATCCTTTGTGCTTAAAAAAAAGCAAGTTCACAGTTTGATGTCGGCCGCTAATGAGCTCAGTTTAAGGAAAGGAGGTGAATAAGCTTGAGGTTTATTCTTTTTAAAATAAATAAAAAGCTTTCAGTATAAGATGCAGGATGAAGGAGCTGGTGATTGATGGCATAAGCACATTTTTCGTAAACAGCAGAGAATATAGAAATGCTAACTCTATGGATGTTGACTGTATCCGTGCTGAGTCATCTGCATTTCCCATATTATTTTATACCAGTAGGGCTCAGAAGGTCCAGAAATACACAAACACGCACCTCCACCCTCACCCCTGAAACAGACCTCTCCTCCTCATTTTCATTACAGTAAAAAGTCCCTCCACCCCCTCCTGGGGCTGCCACATGTGCCACTGGTGAGCAGATCCCTCAAGAATTGTGACTGAGGCTCACCAAACAAAGGTGAGGAAAGACAAGGGTGAGAAGGCAAAACGAGCCTGTTCTGGGAATCAGGCTTTATTGAAGGCTTGAGCGTTTTGGGGGGACAGCGCAAGGGGTTGAGATTCCTGTTAAGAAACACAGTAATCAAGGAAGAAAGTTCTGGTGTGGGTTGTGGCTAGGGGGCTTCTCAGACTCAAGTAGCTCTCCCGACAAGATTTGCATTTAAATGTTCCCATGAGATTTTGAAGTAATGCATTCTTTTAATGAATGGAAAGGGGAAGTCCACATGTTTGGCTGATGTTCCTGTTTTACACAGAGAAAATTTTTACAAGGAGAGAGGAACAAAGCGGCTTCTGGGGGGATGGGAAGAAGGAACCTATGAAGAGGCGGGTTTTTGTTTTTTTTCCAAGCAACAGTCTAAATTTATAGCCTGACCACACAATTGGGACAGCTCTGAGGCTTCTCCTTTTGGTCCATGATTTTCCTTTGCTTCTGATGGTGAGACTGCTGCTACATTTCTAAGGAGGCTACAAAGTGGGGGAGGCGGGGGAGGGTGCAAGCAGAAGGAGGCAGGATGTACTTGGAAGGGCATCTAGTGGGGGGAAAGGGAAATACAAGCAAATAAAGTCCTATATTTTTCCCCCACGTAAGCCTCTCAAGTGCCCCTCTCCCTAAAGCCCAGCCACTTTGAACTTCTTTCAGCTCCTCTGACGTACTCTCTTGCCTCAGGGCCTTCCCACCTACTGCTCTCCCAGGCTGTAACCCTTCATTGCTCTCTTCTTTTTGGCCTGGCTTACTCCAATTTACACCCCTTCGAAACTCTCCCTGGGAAGCCTGCCTTGATCCACAGGATCAGTAGATCCTCCTGCCCCCTCTACTCCCCTTTGGTAATATCCAGCACCCTTGAAATTATCATTCCTGTCTTCCATCCTTACCAAAGCATGAGTTCCCTGAGGGCTGGGGTTGCTGCCTTGTTCACCACAGGATTCTTAGCCTCTAGCAAATGACCTGGCACATATGGGGCACTCCTTATATATTTGTTTAATATATAATTTGTTTAAAATTTTTATTAAATGCATGAATAAGTGAACCAGACGACCCTAAAATACTCAGCTGCCTGTGGCTTCTGAGTAGCTAGAAGGCTGTTTAAGAAGAAAGTATGCTTATCTCTCACAGTATCCCTTATCTGTGCCTAGAGTTCAAAGTCCTCCATATTTTGACATCTACCTTCCTTTACAAGCTTATCTTCCAGGGTACCCTTATGTGCAGCATCTTCTCCTATAATCAAACTCTGACCCTTTGCCTGGAATGTCCTCCACCCCCAAAACTCCACCTACTGAAATCCTACCCATTTTGAAAGCTCACCCGACATAACTTAAGGTGATTTTTAGTGAACCACGGTAGAAGAGGCTCTTCTCAAAATCCCAACTGCATTTTCTTTCCTCCATTCCTGGAGCAACCACACCTATTGTAGGTGTCTGCACCACTGCCTCAACCTCCTAGTTCATAAGTTCTTTGAGGCAGAGACATCTATTTCATCTTTCTTCATTATAGGGCCTAACAAAATGCTTTGTACCTAGTGGATGTTCAATAAATATTTGCTGAGGGCCTGAATGCCTCACTGAAGTCATATGGGAGTGGGGGTTGTGGGCTAGATTCAAGACAATTGAGAATCCAATTCGGTGTCCATTCAGTGGCCAAAAGCAGAGAGCATTTCACATGCAGAGATGAAAAAGGGAAGTGCAAAATTATTTCTCCTGCTAGTGCTCCTCCTCCAATCTCTAGAAGGTTAGAAGGTTTACTCCTAGCACTTCTTCAGCTTGGCTCATGCTGCATTATTTTACATGTGTTAATTGATGCTTTATAAATCATTTGCTAGTATAGGGGGTGTGTGTGTGTGTGTGTGTGTGTGTGTGTGTGTGTGTGTTCTCTGTTCCTCCTTGCAGGGGTAGACTGTCTCCTGTGTCTTTTATGTTACCCAACAGTAGCTGGAACCAGACACTAAAGGGGCTGCCCCAAGCCAGCTCTTGGAAGAAAACCATCTAGTTCTAGATTCAGGAGACCTGTCTCCAGGCTCAGCCCCATCAACCAACTTTGGCCATCCCAGTCAAAGCTCCCTTTCTGCCCAGTTGCTGGAAACACTTAAGTTTTGCCTCAAGTTCCCAAATCTGCTCTGGGGTGGGAAGCCTTTGCCCACTATCTTGCTGCCCTCTTCTGTTCAGAAAGTGCAACATGGCTAATTTAGGAAGCCTGAATGATGCCAGCCACCCAGGAAGACAGGATCCCTGCCACCCAGCAGCCTGGCACCCTGTCACCATAGCAACCCTCAAAATGGTTACTCAGCCATCTGGGTTACCATAGCAACTGGCCAAGTCTCTCCACCTCAGTCTCTCCCTAGGCCTTCTCTCCTGGCTTGTCAGAGCCAATGCCAAAGAATCTCCAATTCTTACTCGGACAGACTGGACCCCTGATAGGCAGCTGTCCCAAAGGGGCGTGGAATGCCTCAGCAGCCAGGGGCTTCCAAAGCGCAGTGGAGATAATGGGTGTTAAGGCACTCCGTGAACCTTGAAGTGCTGTGCAGATGTTAACTATTATTAAACTACTGTTCCTTGTAATGGGGCAGGCACTGGGCTGCCCGAGGCAGAGAGTGCCATTCCTAGCTTGGCGCCTTACTGTCTGGGAGACCTTGAGCAAGTTACCAAAGTCCCTGGGTTTCTGTTTCCTCTACTGTAGTACATGTGCCTCCTAAAGTTGTTTTGAGGATTAGATCAAATAAAACATGTAAAATGCTAAACACAAAGCCTGGCACTTGGAACAGATCAATAGTAGCTAGAAAAGGTATTGACCCCTCTGCTCTCTCCCAGCCTCTCTGTAACTGTAACCATTTTACAATATTTTCTCTCTGGAAAGAATCAGGCTAAAACGAGGCCTGCACACTCAACCAGACCCAATCTCCCTGCTCTTGGGCAGGAGAGGGTCTCATCCTGTGTGGAGCCTCTGAGGTTCCCATCAAACGGCTTCAGGCAGGCTGTACTCTGGGGAATCAGGAGATTCCCCACATTAGGAGGTATGGCTCCTTACCTATGAAGCTCCCCTCTACTTGAAACAACATCTCTCCATCCAATACGATCTCAGGATGGAAAACTTCTACAGGGGTGGTGAAAAGCAGGCTGGAAACAGCACAAATCCTGGTGAGGCTCTAGAGAAGTAGTGGCCACTGTTCTTGATTGAGATCAGAGTCACGTGGGACAGTTAACCAGCATCAGGGGAGGCCTGGGGCACAGGCCCCTCTCACAAGAACAGAATTTCTATGATTTTTAAAGACTTCAACCCTAATGCATCTCAACTTCAGCGTCTCAAGACTACATCCTCGAAATCCATTTTTAGGGTACTTTCCTCAATTACTCTGGCAGGATCCTGATTCAAATCCGGGATCTAGCCTAGCTCTGACCCTGCTCAGACTCTAGCCTAGCTCTGTTGCATTCTGGGAGTAGGGCATGATCCTCAAGGTGGAAGGACCAGAGGATCAGACAAACAACACTGGAAGGGACATACTACCCCTGAGGCCCTTGTGTTCAGGAGGTGGAATCTCTCATGATGCCTCTGGGAAATGGGTCAAGTGGGACAGTCTTCAAATATGAGTATTGAGTAGATAAACCGATATATTTACTACTGGGGGAAAGGTGGTATAATAGTTTAAAGGTTTGGGAGGTAAAAGTATGTGTCTACTGTAACTAGAGAGGCAGGACTGGGGTGTGTGAATGAAATAGGATTGGCTATGAATTGATAATTCTTGAATCTGGGTGAGGAGGGTTCATTATACTATTCTCACTACTTCAGTATATGTTCGAAATGTTCTGAAGAATGCAGGGGGTTTAGAGTTAAGCCAACGTGAGCCACAGCAAGGAACACTTCCAAAGGCCATACTGTACATGTTGTACTCCAGGGGGCTCCTTGCACAGTCAGCACTGGGCACCCCAACTCCACTCTCTGCCTACTGTGTGACCTCAGACACGTTCCTTACCTTTTCTCTTCCGTAAAACAGGGAGACTAGCAACTACTTCCAACAGGGTTTATGAGGATTACACGATATATGTAAAATGTGTCTGGCACACATCTGGGACTCAATCCACAGTAGCTTTTCCAGCTATTATTTACAAGGGGATCCCAGCTGGCATCAGCTCAGGAGTGCCTGGACAGAGTCCAGAGTTCAACTCCCCAAACCACCCTCGGAATTCTTTAATTCCTAACTTCCACCAGCTGTTCTCTCTTCATTTCCTTTTGTTCCTTTCTACTAAGGCGTAAGAAAGGAGAGCAAGAATAGAAATAAGCCAACCCTCTCTCTTCAGGTTGTCCTGGCAAGTTCCTACTTCCTTTCCAAGTTCCAATCAAATGCTCCCACTGCTCTAAGCTAGGAGTGAAGGCAGGTGTAGGCGGAAGCCCTTCCCTCACAGAGCCTCCCTGGTAACTCTTGTTGGGCTTGCAGTGTACGTAGCTCATGCTGCATTCTAGCTGCCTTCCAGAGGGGAGCTGGGTTCTGAAACCCAGCCTGAGGCTAACCAAAAGAAGTCCTGGGAATATCTGTTAAATGAACATGATCAATGAATGGGCAAAGGGATGAATCAACACATTCATCAATTAGTGAACAAGTGTATGAGTGAATGAATGATATTAATGAGAATAGCTAATACAAACCAAGGGCTGACTGTATAGCAGGCACTGGGCCAAGCACTATATTCCTACTATCTCATTTAATCCACCCTACAAGACTGCACTCTTGGCTACCCATTTTAACCATGAGAAAGTGAGGCTCAGTGAGGTTCGTAACTTCCCAGAATCACCCAAATGGCAAATGATGAAACTAGTACTCCAACTGACTCCCAAAGCCATTCCCTTGGGTGAACAAATGGAAGAGTGAGCAAACAAGGAAAAGACTTAAGGGAGGGAATGAACAGGGAAGGGCATGGCCAGAGACACACCCCGGGAGGCTCCAGGCAGAATCCTCCCCTTGACCACAAAGCAAAATCCTGGTACCTTCTGGGGGAGGGGGGAGACATAGAACTTCAGCCCATGATCACTCTTCAAGTTACAGGGGCTCCCAGGCCTTCTTTGCAACAGCATCCTAAGTCCAGGGAGAGATTCCGGCCAGCAACACCAGTTCTGCTCCTGCTGGAGAGCCAAGACAGGGCCAGGAAGCTGGCTGGCTTCTACCTGACAGGTGGCAGCAGGCAGACCCAGGGCCAAATGACAGCAGGTCCTAGCCGCAGCAACTGGTCAGGTTCAGGGTAGCACTTTGGTGATGATGGGTTATTAATACTCACACCCAGGCATGTTCACGGACCTCTTACCAGAGGGAGGACTGCTAAAATAAAACAAGTGCAGCCCTAGATCGTGCTGCATTGTCAGCTCTGGTAGCATCGAATCTTGAATCCCAAAGGACAGAAATGATAGCCTTCCGTAGCTCCCAAATGAACCAGCCCTACCCCCGCATTCCTAACCTCAGTCCTTGGCTGCTCCAGAACAGAAAAGTGTGAGTCAGACTGCCATTCCAAACCTTTCCCTGCGTCACCTGGGAAGTCCCTAGGAAAGCATATGATGGGACACCTACAGCCTAAAGACTGCAACTTTGCAATTCAGCAACCACCTTCTCTCACCAGCTGGGGTCCCATCGAGACCCGGAATCTCAGAGAAAGGATAGCTTGGCTGTCTTTTCCGCTGCCTGCACAGAATTCTGCCCACGTGGTCATTTTTCATGCTTCCTGCCACTGTGACCCAGATTTACTTTCAAAGAGCTGGAGCCGAGCTGGTTGTGTGTAGCTACAATTCATTCTGCCCCACTTTCAGGAAATTCTCTCCTGCTCATCTCTCTGCTGCTGAAACCAAATTCCAGGACAGGGCCAGGGACTCTGAGGATACTGCCAGGAAAAAAGCAGACAAGCTGGGGAAGAAGGAGCCTCCTCAGATGCAAAACTCAAAGAGCTTCAGGGCAAAGGTTTGTCTGCTCAGGAACAATGGTTCCCAATGGAATTGTTTTTAGGGCCCTATTTCCCACTCCCACATTCCCTTCTTCCCCCACTGGTTGGTCAGGAAAAAAACCATTTTCATCTGCTCTCTGACAAAGGCCTAGCGTGAACAAAAGGAAGGGATGGAACTAAGAGGCCTAGCGCCCGTTCCTTGCTTGTGTGGGGAACTGCGGCCTTCCTAGAGTCTCCACTGCCTCTTCTATTGGGCTGTCGGAAAGATCATGACATATTTTTTTCTATGTTTTTCGTTGCAAAACTGCCTTATCACTTTTCCGACAACCCAACAGTTGCCTGGAGAAGTTAAATGGAATGACACTGCTAAATGCAGTAACAGGCACGTTAGCTTGTGTTTGTTGAGCACATTCTGATTCTCATTCAATGACCATGCGAAGCAGATGCCATCATCTCCCTTTTATACATAAGGAAACTGAGGCTTTGAAAAGTGAAGTCATCTGCCCAAGTTTTCTGACTCCAGATCCAGTTGTCTCCACAGTGCCTGGCACATAGCTGGGGCTAAATCCATTTTTTTACATTGAGTGAATGAATGAACGAATGAATGAACAAATGAATGAACAAGCAGAGAGGCGCCTTCTCAGAGCTTCCATCCTGGAGAACAGACACATGGCCACAGAGGGGGCAGATTCCTTCCTCTGATCAGGCACACCTGCTCAGTGCTGTCTGCCCCGGGGCAGGCCCTTGAATGACTCCCTCAGCTGAGCTAAGGCTCTGAAAGCAGGAGCAAACATCAGCATCTGAGCTACATTTAACAGCCCTCGGGCTTCTAGATTCTAGAGCCCACGCACACAGAATGAGATCCTGGGGCAACACAAGGTAGGGTAAGATGGGACTCCTAACTACAGTGAGCTCCAGATCTGGTGGGGGAAACGTATCTGGAAACAATTCACTTTAATATAAGACCAACCGAAACAAAGGGTGAGTAGAGATACAATTGCCATCTGACTGGAGAAATCTGGGAAGGCTTCCTGGGGGAGACCACATTGGTGCAGATGTCGGGGGTGATGATTTCACCAGTGCCTGCTGAGGGGCTCCCAAGAATGAACCCTATAGATGCTTTCTACTGGTTAAGTAGGCCAGTCCTTAGCCCCGAGGCACTGTGCCCCTCTCCTTTACAATACACACAGGAATGTAATTATTTTTCCCCTCTGTCCTCTCAATTAGGCTGAGTTCCATGAAGAAGAGACCACATCTTCAGTCATCTTTGAATATCAATGCCAAGAACAGGGAGACCCCTGAATATGTGATGCCAGTAGGATGACTATCTGATTGATAGGTGGATGGTGAATCCCTCCTGCACCCAACCCAGCCCCTAGCCCAAACAGGATCCCCTCTTCCAGACACTTGACTGCCATCTGCAGGAAATCTGTCATAATAACTATACAAATCTACAATGACAAGTATGAATGGCGCCCCCTAGAGTCCTGTGGTATACCATGGGACACTATTTAGCACCTTGTTTTCTCCCACTCCCCACATGCTTCAAGGGATACAGCCTTCTTCCCTCTCCCCTTTTCTACCCTGTGGGGTTGAGCTACTTGCTAGAGTAACCTACCCAGCTCCCCAATTCCTGTTGCACCCCCACCACCACCACCACCACCACCAATGAATCGTTCACCAATGACAGAGAGCCAGAGGGGGAGACGCAAAGTTTCCTAGCTATTTGTCTCTGCCTTTTCTATAGGCCAGGATCTTGAAATCTGTCCCAGAAGTGACCAGAACGTCTCTCGGGTGAGTCTGGAGGCCAAGTGAGCTCTTTAGATTGTCATCTGCAGAAGATTCAGGCTAGCCTGGTTGCCAGGGATTGCCCGAGGAAAGGGAAAGAGCAATATACATGGAGTTAGAAAATCTGGGTCTACCAGTCCTGTGTGACTACAGGCAAGTTCCTTAAGCCCTCTGGGCCTCAGATTCTAACACATGTCCTAACAAACACACGGAGTTATTATGAAATCTCTACGTAAACCATAACACTGATCAACAGAAACAACAAGGCATTCCCATTATGACTATTGTTCCATTTCAGTGTGACTGGGCTTAGGGGGTTGAGAATAGAGCTCACAAACAAAAGAGAGAGATAATGGAGGAAAAGGATGAGGATGGGTAGAGTCAGGTTACAGTATGTGTGGAGCCCCGAAAACCTGTTTGGACTTTGTAGACTGAGATCAGCAGCTTTCTCGGCCCGGACATGCCTTTCCACTCTGACATGTGTGATTAGCAGGGGTTTCCCATCACGCGTCTCAAGCACAAGTGAAGCCCTGAGACCAGCTCAGGACACCAATGGGGCCAGGGAAGGGGGAGGTCTCTGTATATGGTGAGACTGATCCAGACACCCCGCACTTGGCTTCCTAATCCAGGCCCGTGGGAGGGGAAAACTGCGGAGGCCACAGCTGCCTTCCAGTGTAAGATTGACTTCATTTCCTCCCAGAATGAAAGTTCAAGCTTCAGAGAGCCTCAGAGCACCCAGGGTCTCCCAGACACACCCCCTCCTACACCTAACAGGAAAGAATGCCAGCAGAGTAAGGCTGCCTGTTTAATTATTCTGCTAGAGCCCCTGCCGTGTCCTAAAATCACAGGAAGATTGCAACCAGGCCCTGAAGTAGCAGTCCCGCCTCCTCTGCTGCCTCTCTTCTCTCCTACTAACCAAAGACACCCAAATGCAGCACAGCAGTTATTTTTAACCATGGCAGCCTCCCCATTTTCAGCCTCCCTGGCCCAGCCCCCACCTCAAGACAGTTACTGGCAGTGTCAGGATGTAAAGAAGATCCGCATGGATGCCGGAAACAACAGCCCAGCGCCCACTACCCCTTTGCTCAGTTGAGCCAGTGGTGTCCTTAGGAGCTCGGCCTGGGGATTAAACCCTCTTGAGTCCACTCTACTGTTCTAGACTCGGAATGCTAAACAGCTCACAAATCATCCCGTGGGGCTCCTAGGAGAAGACTGGAAGAGGACCTGTAAGTGTGCATGCGTGATGATGGAGTGGGCTAGCGGGCATAAGGAAGGAAGGAGGAGGCCTCCACTCTGTCGCCTGCAGGAGGCTGAGGGCTCTGTGAGTCTCGGGCCCCTCCGCCGTGGCCTTTCAAGGCTGGGGACTAGTAAAGTACCTTACCGACAGCTCTGAAAACTATTCGCTGGCTGATGCCACGAGAAGGAACAAAGAGTCCTTCCTCTCAGGGCTCCCTAGGGCCCACCACAAAGAGTTCAAACTCTCCAGCCCATCTTCCGGGTCTCCTCCCTGGCAGCTCACTTCCTCTAAAATCCTTGCCTGATGACTGGAGCCCACAGAATCCTCTCCCTGTCTAGTTTACCATTACAGCCCTCTGCCTGTTCCTGGATTGCAATCTGTTATATAGTCTCCTGAAAACGCTCCTTGTATCCAGTCAATACTGGTTGATCTCCAACATGCACAGGGCCCCATGCAAGCAGCTGGGGGTAAAAACAGAAACAAGACACAGTCCTGAGGGAGTGACAGGCACCCTGCGGGATAACTGCTCTGCTGCACAAGGGAACACAGAGGAGAGGAGAATCTGAATACGAGAGTGGAGGAGGGAGCTTTGGATACCACTGGGGCATTAAGGACAGAGGAGGCAGCACTTATAAAAGAGGAGGTGGGGTTCCCGGCATCTTGCAGAGAAATTAAAGCACTGATCCTGCAAGAAGCACACCTCAGGGGTCAAGGTCCAGTTCAATGTGGCAGGGTGCTTGGGAGTACAAAGTGGAGCTGAAGCGGTAAGCTGGGGCCTGATTTTAATAGGTCTTTATGCTGTAGCCTCTATTCCACGGGAAATGCGGCAGAGAAGGTTTAGCAGCAGCTGAGTAACATGATCAGATTTGCATTTTAGAACAAAATACTGTGTTAGTCATGCGGAGGAAAGAGAGCAAGCATGGAAGGAGGAGACTATTAGATGGTGGGTGGAAGGTCCAGGTGAGAGATGATAAAGTGGAGCAGGGCAGGGGGCCATTATTTGAGAGACACCAAAGCCGTAGCAGGACAGGCCTTGGAGTTGGACTCAAAGTGGGTGATGTCACTGAATTCGCTGCAAGCACTGCTTTGTCTACTTCTCTGCACTCTGGCAGCATCACCTGCTGAGACACTGAGCACAACCCATGGAGGCAGTTCTGGATGCCTTCGGGAAAAGCAGCAGAGAGCACACTTCCCAAAGTTCCCCTTCACTGAGCCAAAAAACCAGTGCTGAGTGAGAGCTTTACCTACGTTATCTCATCTCATCCTCAAGGCAGCTCTGCATAGAAAGAGTTCTTAAGGTGGGGAAAGTGAGGCTCAGACAAGATAAGAGACTTGCCCTGAGTTACATGGCTGCTCAGGGGCAGGACCACAATCCAGCACCTCACCTCTCTGACTCCAAAACCTGCACTCGTTGCTCTGCCACTTGGCAAAAAGGCAGGTACCTCCTACCACAGGAGGAGGCAGCCCCGGTCTTTGCACTATGGGAAGAGTAACTGTGTACGACACCTTTGGAAGGCAATGTCAGTGAAATTGCCCTCTCCGAATACGTTATCCCAAGGAAATAACTCAACAGAAGTCAAGTGTTATCGCTAATAAAGATGTTCGCTGCGGCATTTTCTATTATGGCGAAAAAGGGAAAAACGAATAGGATTTTTAAAACCATGAAATATTACACAGCCTTTAAAAATGGTACCTAGAAAGCCCAAGATGTAATATGAAACATCTCTTTGATATAAAAGGGGAAAAAGCCAGCTCCAGCATGGTACATAAGCCATGAAGGCAACTGCATGGAATGTATAACTGCATAGGGACAAAGGCAGAGAAGAAGTCACACCAATGAAAACAGGTCTCACAGTAGCATGGAGGGATCTGGATGGCAGGTTTTCCTTTTTCACATTTTTCTTTAATGTTTCTTCATCATCTTTCCAATAGTAATAATAAATTTGATTCAGAAAGCCCTGGATTGAACCCCTCCACTGCCCACCCAGCCAATGCACATTGGCCCATTCTCCCCTTGCGCCCAGGGCACCCAGCTCACTCGGGGCTTCTTACCAGCAACTCTGACCACAGCACGCTCTGCAGGGTCCAGCACAGAATCCTGGCTTTTCCGCTTTTTCTGCTCATGCAGTGGCAGGTTCCAGGGTAAGGTGTCCCCTGGGGGACAGGGAGACAGGCTCCCTGACCGCTCGCTCCTGTAAGACCGCTCACTCCGACATGACCGCTCGCTCCGGCATGACCGCTCACTGAGCGTTTCTTCGTCTGAGGATGACATCGCCCAGGTGGGGTCTGCAGCAGCAGCAGAGCCTGGGGGCCCAGAGAGATGTGATCTGGAGGAGAGAGGAATATATGTGAACAGACTGAAGAAGTCGCATAAGGAACACTGGGATTTAGAAAGCCGAGGTTCTAGTCTTGGTTCTGCCACTGACTTCATCTCTTTACCTCTCTGAACCTCAGTTTCTTCATCTGGAAAATGGGATTCTGACAATACATGGCAAAACTAATTCACAGGGTTTGGGGGAAATCACATGAGTTAATATATGTGAAGATGTCTACACATCTTAAAACGCTAGGTAAAAGTTAGCTCCTATTCCTATCTGATATTCCTATATGATTCCACTATGATTGTTACCTGGTACATCTGAAGAATTAAATGTACAGGTCCCACAGATAGAAAGATGTGGATTCAAATTCTACCCCACCACTTACTAGCTGTGTAACCCTGGGGAAACCATTTAACCTCTTTCAGCCTCAGCATCCTCATCTATAAAATGGAGGTGAGGGTAGCACCTAACCTGACAGGGTTATTTGCAAGGAATAAATGAGATCCTGCAGGTAAAGTGCTTAACAGTGCCAGGTGTCCAATAAGCACTCAATGAACAGCATCTATTATTACATTCTTGTTCTACTTACCTCCCAGGAATGGTATAAGCATAAAATAGGGCAACAGATGAGAAGTATTTTCAAAAAACTAAAGCACGATCTCAATGGCCGACATGAAACAAAGCATGAATTAGAATAGGCAGATATTCTTTATTTCTCCCATTCTGTCTCTGGTAGATATATTAGAAAAAGTTCTAAATGTGAAGCAAGACAGACCTGTGTGTAAATTCTAGTTTGGCCACTTAACAGTTGGTGTGATCTGGGACAAGTCACTTCATCTCTCTGAGACTCAGTTTCCTCATATGCAAAATGGGGGTAATATTTCACCTTCCATGATGTTTAAGAACACAGTGCAATGCAAATGTAAAACTGGCTGGTGCCAAGCATGACACACAATAGGCATTATAGTGCCCATTTGCTTATTCTAAGGGCTGTAGGACTAAATAGCACAGTATGGGGTGGAGGTGTGGGGGAGGTGGTACAGAAAGTCAGTTTTTCTGGTCAGTTTAGCTAGTGGAGCGATCTGAGAGGAAGTACATTCATTCTGGGACCAGCTGGGCTCCACCAGCCAGACTGGGCAGCCTTCCCTCAGTCAGGCCAAGCTCACTTCCCAGAACCATCTGCTATACATGGTGCACCCCAACGGCTCCCTTGGAGCTCCGATGGTGCATGCCTTCAGCTACCAGCCTCCCTGAAGACCCCATATCCAGCCCAAATAACCAGTTCTCACGTAGGACTAGGGTCCAGAAAGGGCAGGAGACCATCGGCTTTCCCCTATGGAAAACACCTGCACACAGTGCTGTAGGAGACAGTGAGGTGGCCTAAATGACTGGACACTATGGGTTTCTGGGCACAGCTCCTTCTGGATTCTGGGAATCTCAGCCTGAAGGCAGCAAAAGGCACAGACAGCCTCCTGGATCATAGACAGATCCCCACCATAAGCACGGAATGGGAACCGATAACAAAAGAAACATCAAACAGTGCAGTAGGCCTCAAGGCAGCCTGGGGCCGACAGAACAGCCCTGCCAGGGCACCTCCTGGCCAGTGGCATTTGGGCCCCCTTCCCACGGAACATCAAAAAGTAATCCAGTCACAGAAAGCAGAAAGGAAATGACCCAGGTCCGGGCACAGCTTTGCCCTTTATCCTAGCGTTTACTCCCTCCCCCCAATTGCCTTCTGGTGCCACCTCCCACCTCTTCTAGCAGGTTAGGTGCTGAAGTGCCTGCCCCCACCTCGGGGAAATTTAGGCTGTGCTTCCATCTCTACCCTCAGCCCTGGGCAGGAAACGCCCCTCCTTTCAGACCACCTGCTTCATCCCAGAACCGCCTATTCCTCCCCAAGACGCCCCATTTTACTACAAAGGCCCGCCAGTCCAAGGCCTCCTCCGGGAGAAACCGCCCCTCCCCAGCTATACCCCGGTCGGTCTCCCGACCCCCACAAACACCTGTTTGACCTCGGGGTTCTCGCCCCACCCCTCGGCCACCTGAGTCACTCCATCAATCCCGGATTCACACGCGCGCGCGCCCACGCCCCTAACCCACTACGAAGGCCGCACGCGGGGTCCGCGACAGGCACCTCACCTGGAGTTCTCCCGCTGCGGCCCTCCCCCCACCTCGCCTCCCTCCCCTTCCCCACAGCGGGGAGAGGGGCGCGCCCCGAGCCAGGGGCGACACGGGTGGGTCCGCGTGCCCGCCGCGCGCGGCTGACAAAGAGCGGGGCCGCGCCATGCGGACGCGCGATTGGGGACCCATGAAACCACTGGGCCACTGGCCGGGACCTGGGGCCAGGAAGACCTTACCCGCCGGGCCCTGCCCGCAGGTCTCTCTCCCGGCCTGGGAGGGCTCGGTGTCCCATTTTCCCGAAGAACACGCTTCCCTTTGGCCAGGGCAGCGCGGGTCGAAGGGAAACCCCAGCTCTGTGCGCTCGGCGATGCCGGGCGCCGGCCACCGTGGCTGCAGGTGCGAGGCCGGGACGGCCGCGACGCCCGAGCCTGTCAACCCGTCTTCCCGCTGCCGCGGGCTCCCCGGCCTCGGGCGCGGCCGCCCCGCGCGATCAAGCACGCGCCCCGCCGCTGCCGCGCACCCGGTGCAATCAGGCAGGAGCCTGCATCGCGCCCCGCGCCCCGCGCCCCGCGCCTTACCCTGGGAGCCGGAGGAGGGGAAGGCCAGCGGGCGGCAGCGGCTACGGCGGCGGCGGGGCGCGCCCCAGGCTGGAGCACAGCGGAGGGAAGCGCAGCGGAGCCGAGGGGAGCGGCTCCCACAATGGCCGAGCTGAGACACCGAACCCCCCACCCTCCGTGCCCTAGCGGCAGCGGCTGAAGCGGAGCCCGCGCAGCCGCTCAACCCGCTCCCCCACCCCCGGCGCCGACGCCGCCCCCCGCCCCCCGATGCGCGCTCCCTCCGCCCTGAACCCCACCCGCGTCCGCTTCCGCGCTCCCCGCGCTCGCGTCAGGCGGCCGCCCCGTGCCCTCTCTACACTAACCCCCGGTCCTCTTGCTGCCCCCGAGGCCTATCTCTGGGTCCCTCCCCCAGCAACTCCTCCCCTGCGGCCGCGGGTGTCCTCGAGCCAGCTCACACCCCCACATTCCCCTCCCTCTGCTCCGGCGCCCTCTCTGCCCGGGCCCCGCGGCCGCTCGGTGACCCTGGGCCTGGTTCACCCGTCCCGCACCCTTGAAGCTCCTCACCGCCTGTCCCCGACTCGCTTTCCCAGACAGCTGGGCTGTCTCTCAGCCCGGGACCCCGTTCTGGAATAGCCTGTTTCCCTGCCTGCTCACTCTTTGCCCTAAACCCACATTCTGTCCCCACTCCTACAGCTTCTCCTTGCGCTTTGGGTGAGCGACCTGCCGGTCCATATACCCGCCTGGCTTTGGGAACTGAATGTAGGAGGGACCAAAAGGAGGCCCCATCTTCCCTGCGGGGTATAGGGTAGAGGGGACCCAGGCCCCAGAAAGGAACTCAGACTCTTGTTTAGATAGCATCAGCCCCTTTCAGAGCCTTGGAAGAGGCTTCATCCACTGAGAAAACATGTATTGAACTCCTTCTGCATGCTATGCCTAGTAATACAGAAAATAAAAACCAGGAGTGCCTTTTATTCTCTCATAGTGCAGATGATTGAATATGCCCAGAGAAGGAAGGGTATTAGCCTAAAGTGACCCCACCTCACAAGTAACTTGCATAACAACAGCTACTATTTGGGCCTGCCTGCTGTGGACTGTGCCAGGTGTTTTACCTGGGTCATGCCATATCGAATCCTCACCACCCTGTTCAGTTATCCAATATGCACTGAACACCTACCACGTGTGCCAGGCTCTGTGCCCAGTGCTAAGGATACAACGATGAGAACGATGCATCTGGTCCCTGCCCATTGATTCTACTGGGCTTAGCAGTAAGGATAGACAGACAGAATTCGTGAAGCATCCCATGAGGCAGTATTATGATCTTCAATTTTTGGATGTAGAAAGTGAAATTAGATGGTTAACTCAGTCATCTAGGAAGAAAGTAGCCAATCCAGGACTGGAATCCATGTGTTCAGATTCCACATCCTGTGTTCTTTGTTTTTCACTGTAACTGCTGGGAAAATGTGGGTTGGACCAACTTACAGAGGCCCCTGAACTTCCATCTAAGAAATTTGATCTAAATTATATGGTTATGAGCAGTCAAGGAAGGTGGAAAGCAGAAGAGTGGAGGTAACCCAACAACAGGTACAAGATGGGTGTGGATGGTTATGCCAGGAGACTACTGTAATGGTCCCAGCAAAGTTAATGAAGCTCTCATCCCAGGAGGGGACAGTGGGGATGGGAAGGAATGATTTCCACCCCCCTGAAACCTTCTGTGTTTGCCTGCATTCTCCCTGGGGGAAGGAACCACCATTTACTAAACTCCAACTGCACACTAGGCAATGCCCTGGGCATTTTGTGTATATTAAATCCTTCCCATAACCCTGTGCAATAGGTCCTTTATTATCCTCAGTTTACAAATAAGGAAACAGAGACTTGGAGAGGTCAAATGACTTACTGAAGCCCACAAAGCAAACTAGTGTTGAGGCTTGGGTTAGAGCCCAGGCCAGTCCCCAAACCTCATGCTATAATTGTCACTCTGACTGTCAGAAGCTAAGGCAAAGAACTCAAGTCCTTTGATTCAGCCAAGCGTTCTTTTCCTTGGGTCACAGGTATCTCTGAGATTTCCAGAGAAATGGTCAGAGGTCCATAATTGTCACCTGAAGTGTCCCTAGGCCAGTAGTGCCAGTCCCTGTGTGGGACATTGCTCCACAGAAGCCTGCAGAGGCTGCAGCCGGGGAGAATTCTGCAAGCTGATCCTAAAATTACTAATGGGGTGGGCTGAGAGACCTTGAGGCAGAAAGCTGAAGAGACAATAAAGAAGTCATTCTTAGCTTAGAAATGAGTGCAAAAGCCCTTCCCTGGTGAGAGGGGAACATGGGTGCTGAGGGGAGAGACAAGCTGGAAACATAGCAAGAATGTGTGGAGCCTGGGTGTGGGACTGAGTCTCCACAGGGCCTGGGAACTCTGGGCAGGAACTTGGTAGACTCAGCCAGCTGGGGAGAACTCATGGGGGAGGGGGTCAAATCACCTAGGAAGCTGAAGTCCCAGCCTCTCTGACTACAGAGCATCTAAATATTTCTCTCTTTCCAACCTCAATATCCTTCCCAGATCTGACCACCAATCCTGTCCTGAATTATTCATACTGTGGGTTGTGAGAAGGTGGAGCTTCTGGAAGCTTCCGGACTTAGGACATTCAGCTGTGTCTCCTTGGAGCTCTAGCTCCAGCAGTGCTACTCTGGGATCGAGCTACTGGTGAGATATGCCAAGCTTTTTGCAGCTGGCAGCCAGCCACTAACCTTGTGCTACTGGGCTTCGATTCATTTCAGCAATCTTTTATTGAGGGATACTATGTGCTGGGGACAGTACTGGGTTCTATTGGGAACACAGAAGTGAATCCAGTCAGGTCTTTGTCCTTGAGGATTCACAGGAGGTAGAGAGGGCAGGAATTTAAAAATTATTCTCTTCTACAATGTCCTCTGGGTCTCATTAGTCTTCCCCTCTACTGTCCCCCACTTCACCAAGCAAGGCCTCTGCTAATTCCTTCCTGAAGTTAGTGACTTTAGAAATAGGGAATGTCACACCCCAAACACCTAAAAAGAGTTCTCTCCTTGGAGAGGTGCCAAAACTTCTTATCTATGTGCCATTTGGAGTCCTAAACTAGGTCCCCAGACTGCTGCTTAGGTTCCCAGCTCCCAGTCACATCAGGAGAAGGACACTCTCTAATCCATCCATTCAGCAAACACTAATTAAGCATCAGCTCAGTGCCAAGCGCTGAGCTTTGTGCTGCTGATTCAAAACTGAATCAGGTATGGCTCCTGTCCTCACGCTGCTCACAGTGTAGGTGGGGAGCTAGACAAGCAAAAGGGCAATTATAGTCTGGCTGATTCCTTCTGGGTTGGGAAAAGTACAGGGTACCCTGGCAGGGAGCACAAAAAGGTAAAGGGGCATTTTCTAGAATCTTGAGGCCCGGTAATGTCACCAGGCCTTGTCTTTCTAGGTCCCTGCTTAAATAGAAACTTAGAGTTCTCTGTCTTCATGGAAAAGTTCTATACTGGCTTTTCCTTCTACTATTGTCCTCTATCTTAACTTGTTCCTCTGGACCATCTAGAATCAGATTGGTGTCCACCTGAAGATAAAGGGGAAACATGAGCATGGGTAGAGGCTAGAGCCCTGTGAAGGTGAGGCTATCCAGAGGAAATAGCATAGAATCCCCAAACTGTAAGGGACCTTAAAGATTTCTAAGCTCTGCCTAGAACATTTTTCCTCTCACCTTTCTCTGATTGATTCCTCCTATCCATACACTGATGACATCCAGATTTGTATCCCATTTGTATCTCCAGCTCTCATCCCTCTCCTCTGAGCTCCAGACTCATATCCAACTGCCTCCCCACTGGATGTGTAAGAGGCATCTCAAACTCAGAATGTCCCACATAGAACTCTTGATATCGGCTCCCTATCACCCACAAAACCGTTCCTTTCCCAGTCTTTGCCATCTCAGAAAGTGGCTCCACTACCTACCCATTTACTCAAGTCAAAGATCTAGTAGTTACTTTTTTTTTTTTTTTTTTTTTGAGGGCAGTGTCACTGCCCTCATATGTGGGATCCAAACCGGGGCCGCAGGTTTCCCAAGCCAGCGCCCAACCACCACGCTACTTGGCTGGCCCTCTAGTAGTTACACTTGATTTTTCTTTCTCTTATCCCCCCTCATCCTCATTAGCAAGGTCTGCAAAGTACCTCTAGAATGTATCCTGAATTCAACCACTTCTTCCATTTTTCTATTACTACCTTAATCCATTGCTCACTTGGACAACTGCCTAGGCTTCTGACTGGTGGTCTCTGTTTACATTCTTGCTCCCACCCCATTTCAACCCACGAAGCAGCCAAGAGTGAATCTTTTTAAACATAAATCATATCATGTCACTTCACACACAGCTCTAATTTTCACTTAGAATAAAATACAAATTCCTTATAATGGTCCATAATGTTTTACATGATCTGACCCTTGCTTAGACCTAATCTCAAGATCCCTTGGTTACTGGATTCCAAGAAATCAGACCTTCTTTCTGTTCCTTTAATAAACTAATCATTCCCATCTTAGGACTTTGCAAAGCTGTTCTGGCTCTCCTCTCCCTAAAATCTTTGCACAATGGATGCTGTTTTCATCATCCAAGACTCAGCTTAAAATTCACCTACTCAAACAGGCCCTTTCTGACCACCCATCTGAAGTTGCCATCTCCTTTAAACCTTGTTTTGTTTTCCTCATTAACAGTTATCATTTTGACATCATTTTGCTTATGTGTTTGTTTATTTCCTGTCTCCTCTGCCAGATGCTTCATGAGAGTGAGGGCCCTGTCTGTGCTCTTCATTGCTGTATCCCTACAGTGCCTGGCACATGGTTTAGCTTTCAGAGGACACTTGTTGAATGAATGAAAGCTTGAATGAGTGAATGAACGAATGAATGAATCAATCAATCAATAAATCAATCAATGAAGTGAGGTCAGCAGAGAAAGAGACTTAACAGCAAAGAGATCAGTATGTACAAATTCCTGAACTTAAGAGATTTCAATCACTCAAGTGATTGAAAGAAGTTCAGAATAATTGGCATAAAGAGTGCCATGGGTAAGTTGACCAAAATGAGGCTGGAGAAATAGGAGAGATCATGGAGAATGTTGGGTTTCAGACTCTCTCCCAAGTTCCATGTGAAGCCATTGGAGGTTTTTTTTTCCCCCAGCTTTACTGAGGTATAACTGACAAATTGTGAGATATTTATAATGTACATCATGGTGATTTGACATATGTATACATTGTAACAGGATTCCCACCATTGGGTTAATTAACACATCCATCACCTCACATACTTATCCTTTTTTTTTTTTTTTTTTGTGAGAACATGTAAGTTCTAATCTTTTAGCAAATTTCAATTATACAACACAGTGTTATCAATTATAGTCATCATGTTTTACCTTAGATTCTGAGACCTTATTCATCTTATAGCTAAAAGTTCTCACCCTTTTACCAACCTCTGTCTATTTCCTCCATGCCCCAGACCCTGGCGACTACTTTTCTACTCTGTTTCTATGAGTTTGACTTTTTTTTAGTGATACTATTTGTCTTTCTCTGGCTTATATTTAAATTTAGCATGATGCCCTCGATTTCCGTATATGGTGCTGTAAATGGAAAAATTTATATCACATCTTCTTTATCCATTCATCTGTTGATGGACATATGGGTTGTTTCCATATTCTGGCTATTGTGAATAATGCTGCAATGAGAATGGAAGTGAAGATATCTCTTCAATATCCTGTTTTCATTTCCTCTGTATATGTACCCAGAAGTGGAATTGCTGGATGATGTGGCAGTTCTACTTTTAATATTTTGAGGAACTTCCATACTATTTCCCAAATGGCAACACTAATTTACATTCCTACCCACAGTGCACAAGGGTTCCCTTCTCTCCACATGCATGCCAGCATTTGTTATTTCTTGTCTTTTTTTTTTTTTTTTTGAGGGCAGTGTCACTGGCCCTCATATGTGGGATCCGAACCGGGGCCTCTGGCGTCCCAAGCCAGCGCTTAACCACCACGCCACTCGGCCGGCCCATGTTATTTCTTGTCTTTTTGATGATGGCCATTCTAACATTTTAAATGGGGAAGGGGTTTAATCCAATATACATTCTAGAATAACTCACTCTAGGTGATGTGAGACTAGACTACAAGGAGGGTAAATTGAGTGTGAGAAAGCCACTGATAGGTGTCAGTTAGAAGACATTTAAACTTGGCCTTACATGATTAGACAAGAGCTTGGACAAGAGTGATAGTGATGAAGATGGGAGAAGTGCATAGAGTCTAAAGTATTCAGAAGGGCATCAACAAGATTTAAGGGTGAACTAGATGTGAAGGGTGAAGGAGAAGAGGTGCCAAGAATGACTTCCAGATTTCTGTCTCAGGCAGATTAATGCTATCATTCTCTAAGGTTATATAGAAGGTACAGGTTTGGGAAAAAGATGCTGTGTTCATTTTTAGATATATTTCCTTCGAAGTACCCTTGGGCTACCCAGGAGATATCTAGGTCTGGAGCTCAGGAGAGAGGACAGGGCTGGAAAGAGATTTGGGAGTTGTGTGCATAAAGATATAAAGTGGACCAATGTTGAGCTCACCCAGGCCAAGTGCAAGAATGAGGAGAAGAGAGGACAGAGCCCTGAGCTGTATCAACAGTTAAGGTGTAGGTGGGAGAGAAGAACTCAGCGAGGTAGGAGGAAAACAAAGAGAATGTCATGGGACAATAGAGAGGCAACTTTCAACAGAAAGGAAGTGGCTGAAAAGTTAAACACAAAAAGGAATGAACATGACATTGCCTAAGCCAGTCAGTGATGGACTTTGCCTCTGGCCACGGTGACTGGTTTTGGCATGGACATGGGACCACTTCAGATCAGAGAGATACAAAGAAGACTGGTAAAGAAGATTCCTTACTCCCAATAGAGTAAGGAAGACACTTTTGCTGATGCTTTTCTGCTTGTTGTCATCATTGTCATTCCAGCTACTTGATTCAAGAGACCTTTGGGTTTAGTGGCATTGAAATTTACTAATTAATTAAACAAGTACTTGTTGGGAGGCTACTATGTACCAGATACTGTTAGAGGAGCTGGGGATCCAATAATAAACAAGACAGAAGAAGTATCTGCCCCCCTAAAACTTAAATTCTAATAGGGGAGACAGACATTAAACAAATAACTAAATTTGCCATGTACTGCAGTTATGAATAAGTGTTAGGAAGGAGAATAAAGTAGAAAGGAAAACGTGACAGTGGGAGCTACTATTTTAAATAGGATAGGGTGGGGAGGGAAAGCCTCGCTGGGGAGGTGGTATTTAAGCAGACCTGAACAGAGGAAGAATGTAGCCCCATGAACATCTACAGCAATGCTGACCAATAGTAATATAATGTGAGTGACATGTGTGCTTTTACATTTTCTAATAACTACATTAAAAAAGAAAACAGGGGCCGGCCGAGTGGCGCATTGGTTAAACGCTGGTTTTGGGATGCCAGCCGCCCCGGTTCGGATCCCACATGAGGGCCAGTGACACTGCCCTCTACAGCTAACAACAGCTCCACCTGGAGCTGGGCTGTGCGAGCCCCGGTGATGGTGTGGGCTGCAGCTCCTGCTGCAGTGGGCTGCCATGGGCTACGGTGAGTGGCCCGCAGCCAGCGTGAGCGGCTGGCAGCCAAGCGTGAGCTGCCAATAGCCGCGGTGAGCGACATCCAGAGGCCAGCGACCGATCTGCCTCATCCGGGAAGAGCGCAATGACGATACCAACAGTGAAGCAACATCCTCCGCAACTAAACTGAGGAACAAAAGGACGGCAACTTGTCTGTTCCCCTTCCCCGATTCCCCAATGCTGTTCCCCTCCGCCAATTCCCCAATAAAATCTTTAAAAAAAAAAAAAAAAAAAAAAAAAAAAACAAAACAGCAGGGCCGGCCGAGTGGCGCAGTGGTTAAGTGCTGGCCTGGGAAGCCAGCGGCCCCGGTTCGGTCCCACATATGAGGGCCATTGACATGGCCCTCAAAAAAAAAAAAAAAAAAAAAAAAAAAGAAAACAGCAAAGGTCAATAGTTGCCAGGGATTATGGCGGAGAGAGGGATGAATAGGATTTTAGGGCAGTGAAACAAACTACTCTGCATAGTGGATACATGTCATTATACATTTGTCAAAACCCACAGAACAGGGCCGGCTGAGTGGCACGTTGGTTAGGCGCTGGCTTGGGAAGCCAGCGGCCCCGGTTCGGGTCCCACATATGAGGGCCAGTGACACTGCCCTCAAAAAAAAAACCAAAAAAACCCCACAGAACATAACAATGCTCACAGTGAACCTTAATATAAACTATGGACTTTGCATGGTAATGATGTATTAATGTAAGTTCATCAATAATAAAAAAAAATGTACCACTGTGGTGCCGGATGTTGATAGCAGGGGAGGTTGTACATTTATGGGGGTGGGAGGTACTTGTATATGGGAACTCTGTATTTTCCATTCAATTTTGCAGTGAACCTAAAACTTCTCTAAAAAATAAAGTCTATTTTTTTTTACATTTTTTTATTTATTTTTATTAAAGTCTATTTTTTTAAAGTAAAAAGTTAACAGGTGAAATTAATTTCAGTAATATATTTCAATAATATAGTTCAAATATCAACATATTCAGTCCTCACCACAACCTACATATCTAACATGTCCAAAATATTATCATTTCAAAATATAATCAGTGTCTGGCAAAACCATTAATTAGATATTTTAAATTATCTTCTTTTGTGAACGAAGTCCTCAAAAGTCTGTGTGCATTTGACACTTGGGGCACATCTCAGTTTGGGGTAGCCACATTTCAGGTACTCGAGTCACAGGTGGCTCGTAGCTTCCATGTTGGACAGTGTAGAGGAAGAAATGTTTCAGGCAAAAACAATAGTCAGTGCAAAAGTGCTGAAGCAGGAATGGCAAGAATAAGTTTTGTGTGTTTGAGGAGAGCCAGTAGGGACAGAAAGGAGTGAGGGGTGAGTGGGCTGAGTGGTCAGTGAGGCTGGTTAGAGAGAAGCGCAGGAGCCAGGCCCTGGATGGCCTCCGACAAAGCAGTTGGGAATTATTCTCAGTGTGACTGGGAAACCACTAGCGGGCTCTGAGCAGGGGACATGCTCAGTCCCCTTGTGACATGAAATGCAGTGCAGATGCTCTTTATCATTATACTGTTTCTAATTATAGGGGAGGCACCAAGGGGCCCTATATCCCTCTTGTGCTGCACAAGGAAACCAACTCTCTCTCCAAGTTCACATTTGCAGACTAGCCAGGGGCAAGACGGCCTGCACCAGGATGCACAGAAAGTCTTTTATTGTTATTGGTGATTGGACATGAGCAGGATCAGCGGACTTGGGGGTGCAGAAGCCAGGCTGGAGTGAGTTGAGGAGTGGGAAGGAGATGGAGACGTTTGGCAGTGAAGGGAAGGAGAAATGATAGGGTGGTAATGTGGGATGTGGAATTGGGGGTTGGTTTGCTTGTTTGTTTCTAAGCAGGGAAAGATTTGGGTGTGTTCGCATCTATCTGGAAGTAGTAGTAGAGAGGAAGAGGTTGGAAAGTATGGATCAGGGATGGTGTGAAGTTCCTGAAGAGGTGGCAGGGACCACTGTAGAGGAAAGGAAGGCTAAGCAGTGAGGTGGGTGGACCTGGGGACTTGGTGGCAGCAGGATCCGCTGCCTATGTTCCAGCCTTTCACAGCCCCTGTCCCTCTGCCATCTGGATTCCTGTGACCTACGTGCTGCCTCAGCCCTACTGCCCACTCTTCTCTCTGCTTGTCACGCTCAGGCTCCCCAGACCAGAGATGATTCTGGCAGGGGCTGCTGCCCACCATCTGCCACTTCTCTACCCTCTCTGAGTTCTGTGCTCCTACTAGGGACTGTGCTTAGAGCCTCCTTTTCCTTACACGCTTCTATTGTCCTGTCCCAGTTCCTGGCTGCCAGTCACTTTCCTTTCCAAGCCCTCTGCATGAGCCTCCTGGTTCTGACATATAAAGCCCAAACATCTAACCATGGGAGAACCCCTACTGTGTAGGCATAATGATACATGCTTCACAAATATCAGGTCTATTCAGTCCTTACAACCCTACAGGGGATGTGTTGTCATCATCCCATTTTACAGAAAGGCTCAGAGAGGATAAATGTCTTGTACAAGTTAGTAAGAGCCACAGGAAAGATTTGCCCAAGTCTGTAAGCTCCAAAAACTGACCTCATTCTATGATGCCACGCTTTCTTTTAGATTCAGGAGTTGAACTAGATGCTTTGCAGATCTTTTCTCACGTGGGCAATGGGCTGTGGGCATAAGCTGCAGAAAACTGGGCTCAGCCATGCAGTTTGGTTCCAAGGGAGAACTATAGAATGTAAGCTCCATGAAGGCAAGGGTGGTGCTTGTTTGGTCCCTGCATACCCCAGTTCCCATAATAGTATCTAGCACATATATATGCACAATAAATATTTAATGAATGAATGAATGAATGAATGAATGAATGAACTCTGGTCCCTGAGAGGGCTAATGAAAGCACTGAGATAAAATCAAGCAAGAATACAAGGCAGGGACCAAGAGCCCAGAACTGGCCCAAGTTAATTTAAGGCTTCGTTATAGGAAAATGACAAAGGTCCAGCATTCTTTCCCACCCCAGTGGGAGGGACCTTCTCAGCTAAGCCTAAGCCAATCAAGACAATTCATTTCTTGACTACAATAATCAATTCAGAGAAAAACACATAAACAGCTGCTTTATTCTTTACAAATAACTACATATGATTCCAGTATATGGATACATCATAATTCATTTTACTCATACCCTATTGATAGACTTTTAGGTGATTTCAAATTTTTTCTATTACAAACCATGCTGCCATGAATGACCTTGTATAAATGTCAAAACTCACAGATATCTGAAATATAAATTTCTAAAAGTGAAATTCTTCATCAAAAGGCATATGCACTTACAATTTTCATAGATATTGCTACATTGCACACATTGTGGTTATACCAATTTACACTCCCTTCTGAAATGTGTGAGAAGATCTGCTTGCCATGTTCAGGACAAAACAATATTACCAAAATGTTTGATCCTTGAAAGTCCGATAGGTGAAAAACAAAATACCAGTCCAGTATCACTTTGCACTACTCATGAGTGAAAGTGAGCATCTTTCCATGGGTCTAAGAGGGCTGGTTTTTTTTAAACCCTACTGCTTCTTAAATAAATCACTAAAGCAAAAAGTAAATACTTGCCTCTAATCCCAGATTCCAAAAGCAAGCAATTACTGTCAAAGAGTTATTGTGTATCATCCAGACATTTTCCTAATTTCATATATATTTATATAATTTCATTTTAAAAGAAAATATGTGTATACATTTTATGTGGGTGTGCAAAATATACATAAAATGTATACACATTTCAAGAAAGGAAAAAACTGTATTAAAATTGTAACACTCAATATATATTCATAACAAAAGATGAATACAAGTCACACTTGACTTCTGCAATTATGAGAGGTGTTAAAAGTGGCAAAGTTGTTATCATCAGCGTAATTTTCATAGTTTTTTCTTTCTTAAAATGTGTATACATTTTTTTGGCACCTTCTGTGTGTGTGTGTGTGTGCGTGTGTGTGTGCGTGTGTGTGTGTAATACCTGAACTGTGAAACTTGCATTTTCTTTTTTATTAATCTGTTGCCAATCATATTTTTGTTATTTTAGATGCCTTGCATTTTCTTTTTTTTTTTCTTTTTCCTGCACCTTGCATTTTCTTTTTTTTCTTTTTTTTTTTTTTGAGGGCAGTATCACTGGCCCTCACATGTGGGACTGAACTGGGGCCACTGGCTTCCCAAGCCAGCGCTTAACCACCACGCCACTCGGCCGGTCCTAAAGTTAGTTGATTTTTTTTTTTTTTTTTGAGGGCAGTGTCACTGGCCCTCATATGTGGGACTGAACCGGGGCCGCTGGCTTCCCAGGCCAGCGCTTAACCAACCGCGCCACTCGGCCGGCCCGCATTTTCTTTTAATGTAGAACTTTTTCAAGGTCTGTCTCTCTTTTTTTATGGCTACTTAGTATGACATTAAGGTATCCCGTAATCTATTTTACTATTTCCTCTTTGACTTTTTATTTCCAGTTTGTTAAAGCCAAAGCCACAACAAATATTCTTCTACATGCATTTTTATGTATATATGCTATTATTTCTTTAGACTTATTCCTAGAAGTGGTCTTTGGCTGCTCTAAATGATAAACTTGCCTGAGGCTAAGTAGGTTGGTCTGGGATGAGAAAGGCTTCCATTTAAGCATCTTATTCACTGTCTTCAGCACATAAAACAGGTCCACTTACCAATTTGTTCTTAAATATGAACTTCCCTTCACATCATAAATAGTTGTGTATTTCCCTGAACAAATGGCATTACAATTAATCAGTAGAAAAGCAGTCTTGAGTGGCTACTGGATTCAGTGTAAGAACAAAAAGGGTTAAAAGGACATAGAAAAGCTTGCCCTCCAGCTCACAGACTAATAGGGAAACAGGCCATAGAAAGAGAAATAGCTATCCAAGTGATACAATGAGCAATCATCCCTGGTCCAGAATTCCTTCTTTGATATGCTGGATGGAGTATTTATTCCCTAGGACAGAGAGAACGTAACCTCTCTGGCTGGTTATGTGTGCTTACTCCCTGGACCACAAGGAGAGGAATGGCTTCAGATATGTTAGCAAGAGGCAATCTAAATTATGTCATTAGGCTGTAGGCTAGAGTTGCTATCTCCTTTCCAACAGACCTCCATTTGATAAACATTTATCTATTTCTATTCTCTAGAAGATGTTGGGGAGGCAAGGGAACCCTTGCATTGAAGTGCTCAGTAAACTGTGTTGATTTGTAAGGTATTAGGTGGCAAAAGGTAGGATATTCTGGTGTTTGGCCTAGAAAAACTCAGGCTGAAAACTGATGTATTTTGTTTGTTCCACATACTTTTGTCACTTTTTAATTTAAAAAAAAAAACACAACAGTTTTCTTGAGGTGTAATTTACATGCAATCACATGCACCCATTTTGAGTGTCCGGTTAAATGAGTTTTGAGAACTGTATTCACCCTTATAACACCACCGCAATCAAAACATGGAACATGTCCACCACCCCGAAAAGCTCCCTCATGCTCTAAAACTTTTCTAAAAAAACTTGTTATTTTGAAATAATTATAGCTTCGCAGGCAGTTGCAGGAAGGTCCCATGTACCCTTTACCAATTATAGTATAATATCAAGAGGAGGAAATTTATACTTGTACAATGTAAACAAGTAGTTCTGTGTCATTTTATCACCTTTTACTTCTGGCAACCACTATTGCAATCCAGATACAGGACTGTTCCATCACCACAGGGAGCTCCTGCATGCTGCCCCTTGAGAGCCACGCTACCCCCTGCCCCCACCATCCTTACTCCCTGGCAACCCCTGATCTGTTTTCCATCTCTCTAATTTTGTCTTTTCAGGGATGTTATGTACAGGGAATTATACAGTATGTGACCTTTGGAGATGGCTTTTGTCACTCAGCCCTTGAGATCCAACTAAGTTGTTGCTGTATCAAGTTTGGTCCTTGTCATTAATGTATAGTATTCCATGGTGTATTTGTTTCCTAGAGCTGCCATCATAAATTAGAACAAACCTAGAGGCTAAACACAGAAGTGTATTATCTCATCGCTCTGGAGGCCAGAAGTCCTAAGCCAAGCTGTCAGTAGGACCACACTCCCTCCTAAGGGTCTAAAGGAGAATCCTTCCTTGTGTCTTCCAGCTTCTGTTGGCTCCAGCCATGTGGCTGCATCACTCCAATCTCTGCCTCCATCTTTTTTTTTTTTTGAGGGCAGTGTCACTGGCCCTCATATGTGGGACCGAACCGGGGCCGCTGGCTTCCCAGGCCAGCGCTTAACCACCGCGCCACTCGGCCGGCCCTCTGCCTCCATCTTAACATGGACTTCTCCACTATGTGTCTCCGTCTCTCCTATCTCTCTTTTTTTTAAATTGGGGAATGGGGGAGGGGAACAGCGTTGGGGAATCGGGGAAGGGGACAGACAAGTTGCTGTCTTTTTTTGTTCTTCAGTCTAGTTGTAGAGGATGTTGTTTCTTTTTTTTTTTTTGAGGGCAGTGTCACTGGCCCTCACATGTGGGACCCGAACCGGGGCCGCTGGCTTCCCAAGCCAGCGCTTAACCACCGCGCCACTCGGCAGGCGAGGATGTTGTTTCATTGGCCCATGTTGGGTATTATCACTGCGCTCTTCCCGGATGAGGCAGATCAGCAGCCGGCCTCTGGATGGTCACTCACCGTGGCTCTTGGCAGCTCACACCGGCTGCCCGCCACTCACGCTGGCTACTGGCCACTCATTGTAGCCTATGGCAGCCCACTGCAGCAGGGGCTGCAGCCTACACTGTCGCCAGGGCTCGTAGCCCAGCTCCAGATGGAGCTGTTGTTAGTTGCAGAGGGCAGTGTCACTGGCCCTCATGTGTGGGATCCAAACCGGGGCCGCTGGCATCCCAAGCCAGCTCTTAACCAATGCGCCACTTGGCCGGCCCATGTGTGCTTATTTTTTTAAAGAAAATGTCAAACTATTTTACAGAGTGGTTGTATCATTTTATAGTCCCACCTGTGGTATATGAGATTAAATTTCTCCACATCCTCACCAGGATTTGGCATTGTCACTATTTTTTTATTTTAGTTATTCATGTAAGTGTATAGTGATAGTTCATCATGGTTTTAATTTACATTGTCCTAATATCTAATGATGTTGAACATCATTTTCATGTGTTTATTTGCCATAATTATTGTCTTTGGTGGAATGTCTCATCAAGTCTTTTGCCTATTTTGTAAACATACACACACACACACACACACACACACACACAGTAAGTCACTGATTTACGAACGAATTCCATTCCAGGAGAACGTTTTCATAAGTTGGATTCGTTCATAAGTCTACAAAGTCAGTCTTATACACCTTTGACACAAATATACAATGTAAAGCCAATGGTTGAACGATTCATGTTATAAGAATGAGCGGGCCGGCCGAGTGGCGCATTGGTTAAGCGCTGGTTTTGGGATGCCAGCGGCCCCGGTTCGGATCCCACGTGAGGGCCAGTGACACTGCCCTCTACAGCTAACAACAGCTCCACCTGGAGCTGGGCTGTGCGAGCCCCGGTGATGGTGTGGGCTGCAGCCCCTGCTGCAGTGGGCTGCCATAGGCTACAGTGAGTGGCCCACAGCCAGCGTGAGCGGCTGGCAGCCAAGCGTGAGCTGCCAATAGCCGCGGTGAGCGACATCCAGAGGCTGCGACTGATCTGCCTCATCCGGGAAGAGCGCAATGACGATACCAACAGTGAAGCAACATCCTCCGCAACTAAAACTGAAGAACGAAAAGACAGCAACTTGTCTGTTCCCCTTCCCCGATTCCCCAACGCTGTTCCCCTCCGCCAATTCCCCAATAAAAAATCTTTAAAAAAAAAAAAGAATGAGCGACACCTACCATCTTTTTGTAGTGTTTTTTTTTTTTTTTTTTTTTTTTTTAGTTGAGCCATCCTGCCACCTGTTGGCAGCTCAGCGGCTGTTCAGCTCGGGCTGTGCATTGAACTGCTGTTGCTCAGAGCTCAGCTCACACTATTGAGCGAGCTCTTAACCAACTGAACCACTCGGCCGGCCCTCCACCATGTTTTTGCTTTGGTCCAATCTCTCAATTATTTTCACTTTCGTTTCCCTGGTTATTGCTTTGCGCTTCCTCGCAGTCCCCTCCACATCACCACAGTTCACATTTGTGAAAGTTTGCAACTCGAATGTTCATTAAGTCAGGGACTTACTGTACATATATAGATATAGATATTAGATTTTATTGGGGAATTGGGGAAGGGGAACAGCCAAGTTGTTGACCTTAAATCTTAGTTGTGGAGGGCGCAGTTAGCTCAGCTCCAAGTCTAGTCACCATCTGGATGCCCGACGGCAGCTCACGGCCGCTCAGCTCAAGGTGCTGTGTTCAATCTTAGTTATGGGTGTGTGTGTGGGGGGGGGCATGGCCCACCATCCCATGTGGGAGTCAAACCGGCAACCTTGTTGTTAGGAGCACTGCTCTCACCAGCTGAGCCATCCTGCCACCTGTTGGCAGCTCGGTGGCAGCTCAGCTTGAACACAGTTCACTGGCCTATGTGGGAATCAAACCGGCGACCCTGTTGCTCATAGCTCATGCTCACCAACTGAGCCACTTGGCTGGCTCCTGTAATTTTATATATATATATATATATATATATATATATATATATATATATATATATATATATATATTAAAGATTTTATTGGGGAATTGGGGGTGGGGAACCGGGGAAGGGGAACAGACAAGTTGCTGTCTTTTTGTTCTTCAGTCTAGTTGCAGAGGACATTGCTTCACTGGCCCATGTTGGTATCGTCATTGCGTTCTTCCCGGATGAGGCAGATTGGTTGCCAGCCTCTGGATGGTCGCTCACTGCGGCTATTGGCAGCTTGCGCTGGCTGCCAACTGCTCATGCTGGCTGCCGGCCACTCACTGCAGCTCACGGCAGCCCACTGCAGCAGAGGCTGCAGCCTACACTGTCGCCGGGGCTCACAGCCCAGCTCCAGGTGGAACTGTTGTTAGCTATAGAGGGTAGTGTCACTGGCCTTCATATGTGGGATCCAAACTGGGGCTGCTGGCGTCCCAAGCCAGCTCTTAACCAATGCGCCACTTGGGTGGCCCTGTAATTATATATATATATATATATATATATATATATATATATATATATATATATATTTTTTTTTTTTTTTTTTAACTGAGCCATCCTGCTACCAGTTGGCAGCTCAGCAGCAACTCAGCTTGGGCTGGGCATTGAACTGCTGTTGCTCAGAGCTCAGCTTGCACTCTTGAGCGAGCTCTTAACCAACTGAGCCACTCTGCTGGCCTATAATTATATTTTTGATGGGGGTAAAGGTAGGGCTGAAGTAGAGGGGAGTATTACCTTAAAATTGTCTTTCTAGGCTGTTCCTTTTAATTCTTTGACTAGAGAAAGCAGGCTTTTTTGGGGGCTTTTGTCTGTACTCCTTGCCATTTTTGGTTTGCTGGCTTCTCCAGTATCCAATTGGAGAAGTATGAAGCTAAAAGAAAACTCAGGGCACTCAATGCTGAGTTTTCCCTGGGTCTTGAGCTGCTAGCCAGTCTGACTTCTTCTCTTTCAGAATCTTCTCATGTTTGTTTGATATACAACGCCCAGGGTTTTTAACTGTACTTAGTAGGAGAAATACTGTAAAGTGTGTCTGTTCCATCTTTCCAGAACCAAAAGGTGATTCACATACTTTAAAAAATTAAAGAGGGCTGGCCGAGTGGCGCAGTTGTTAAGAGCTAGCTTGGGATGCCAGCGGCCCCGGTTCGGATCCCACATGAGGGCAAGTGACACTGCCCTCCTAAAAAAATTAAATAAAAAAAAATTAAAGACATTTAAAAATCACATATGTATCATACAAACATAAAGTTCTGATTTCTCTTGAAACACTGGAAGATAAGTCATCCTGGTCGGCACTTCTGCCTGGTGACAACCAGCTGGAACCGGGCGTCTACTGCCCGCGTGGATGAGTGGGAATGAGTTTACCATAGGTCCTGACCTTTTGCGACGAATGCATTTATACTTACATAAGGCTTTTATCCCTAGTCTTTACATTACCACAGGAGTCTGCACTTGCTACCTTTGTATCAGAACTTGTGTTCGATCTCCAGGAAGCGTTGGCTACAACAAAAATTGGATGAGACACCAGTAAGGAGCCACTGGCAGGATCCTTAAAAGATTCTGCCTACATCATTGTAGAAATGTTCTGTCTCCCAGCACAAAACTCTGTTTGAACACAGACTGTTCTGAGTGGTTACGGTAAAAAAAAATAAAAATAAAATGAAAATTCCTCTCTCATCTCAGGAAATAGCTAGCACATTCCTCCTCTTCAGAAACCCCTAATCAAGAAATGACCCAGAGTTCAGCTCCCAGCCAGCCCATTCCTGTGGAAGCACTGCAGAGTGAGCCAGCTAGCCCATAGAAACATGTCAGTCAGCAGACGCCTTGGATTCTCAGTGGCTGCAAAGTGAAGCCCTGAGGAGAGGTAGCTTTGTGTTCTAAAAGAGCGAAGAATGCTGTATGGTTAGCTCCAGCCAGACTGGTGATCCTGGTAATGTGGAAGTTTCAATAGGTCCAAGGAGAGGCCTGAACATGATTTGTTTCTCATCATGGATTCAAACCAGCAGTTCTGTTAACCTGGCCAGTTCTGCCATTTCAATGATCAAGCCTGGCGGCACCAGTGGGGAGGCAGAATCACTCGCAAGGCAGACGTTTTCAAACTTCTGAGCTCACTGACCCCTTGCAGGGACATGAGGTTTCATGAGCCACCTGGCCCCTTTGATCCGGTGCATTTTGGCTTATTCCTGAGCAAGAACTATCAAGAGGAAGCACTGATCTTCTGTTGCCTGAATCCTCACGCCCCCCTCTGTCGCAGCTCATGACCTCTGGGGTTCTTGTGTATGCGCAGGAACAGCCACCACTGCTTCTGACCAGAGCTAAGAAGTGATGAGCAACCTCTTTGCTTTGTCTGAATAAAGCAAAGCCCAATGATTAACAATGGGCATGGGCTTCCTGCAGGAGCCTGGGCTTCCCTTAGGTGCTCAGTCTCTGGGAGATAAGAGAAAGCACAATTTGGTTTGTCAACAAGGACCCCAGCTCAATACATCTTGCAGCTGTGTTTGGCCTGGGGTCATCATCGATCTCCTTGGCCCACCACACCATAAGGAAACAGAGCACCAGGGTCAGACTAGGAGAAAACTCAACTCAAAGAGACCCTTCAAGGCTGGCCATACATAATATAATAGTAATAACAACAACAATAATAATGACGAAGAGGAAGAGAAGCAGCAGCTATCATTTATCCAGTACATAGTGTGTGCAAAGTACAATAGTTCTGGGCTAAATGCCTTTGTGTGTGTGTGTGGTGTGTGTGGTGTGTGTGTGTGTGTGTGTTCACTTAATTACTAGAGAAATTCTGCAAAGTAAATAGAAGAATCTCTATTTTGCCACTAAAGACACTGACGCTCAGACAGGGTATGTGACTTGCTGAAGGTGGCTGCAACAAGATTGGGTTTTGAAATGCTTGATGTTATGGTGCAAGTGACATGTCCACTGAAATTGTAGCTCTGAGTGGGATTTGGTAACTTTGAGTTCTCCCCATCTCTTTCTTAGCTAGAGAAATTGCCCAGGGAGTGGGGGCCACGGCAGTCCGGGGTTGCTTTGGTCTTCAGCCAGGGCTGGCAGATAAGTGCCTTTAGACCATATGCAGATGAAAGATAGGTAACCCTGGTCTGGTGGTTTCTATTCAAATCTCTGATCTGTGACAGGTGCCAATTGAAGGAATTTGGTCACTGGAATTGAGTGTCCAAATCATATGTCCTTTAGGGCTCAACCTGAGGGCCACAAAGCCTCTAGCCCATCCCTGCTCCCCACCCCCAACATCTACTCTCACCCAACAGGGTTTTCTCCCTTCTCTGGGCTCACACAGGACTTGTGTTTCCCTCATGCAACCAAATACCTTCTACCATGAGCTGATTATTTGTGCCCATATTTCATCTCTTATTGTACTGCGAGCTGCCTGAGGGCAGGGACCATTCTGTGTCTATCATCTTGAACTCTTCCACAATGCTCAACTTAGTATCTTATACTTGGTTTCATACCTAATGCCATGGTTTGAATAAAAATGTTAGGTAAATGCAAGTAGGTTGGGGCAATTTCAAGCTTCATCTTGTGGAAGAGAAATTTCTATCCCTTTTTCAAATTGTATACTATATTAACGCTAGGCACATGCTTCATCAAAAATGGGTTCTATCACCAAATATAGTCCTATATTCTATCCCTTTCTTGGAGATCACACAACATATGAGCATAGCAAAGGCTCTGAGAAATTTTACAGTTATAAAAATAATAATTACTTGGTTTACTCGACATTACTGAACTGTACTTGACCTTTTCTAACTCCTTCAAAGAACATGTATTGACATCTCAGAAGTACTGCTCTACAGCCCTCTGTAGGAAATGCTGTTCTAAATTCCTTTTGAAAGGCTGGTCCTCATGTTCTCTTTCACATGAGCAAGGATAACATTTAAGGAGACCTGCTTTAAGTCAAATATAGCGGGCTGGCCGAGTGGGTGAGTTGGTTAAGAGCTTGCTCAAGAGTGCAAGCTGAGTTCTGAGCAAAAGCAGTTCAATGCCCAGCCAGAGCTGAGCTGCCGCTGAGCTGCCAACAGGTGGCAGGATGGCTCAGCTGGAAAAAAAAAAAGTCAAATATAGCAAGGATGCCAAGTAAGACTGCAACATCTTTCAAATCTGGGACATTCTTTCTGCAGGTAAGCATCAAGAAAAGGGACATACTCTTAGGGAAGGACTAAATTTATTACCTTTTGCCTTCCGTTTGCTCTCCCCTTTCCCAGGTATTTCTAGAACTCTACCGTTGGGTAAGATTTTTCAGTCACTGCCCCAGTGTGGCTCCACCCACCTTTAGGTGTCCTCCCCACTGCTCCCCCCACACATATGTAACCTTCATAACCTTCACTGGGCGACAGGGCTGCTGCTCTTCTCTGAGCAGAGCTTGTGCTTTCCAGCGACCACACCTTTGCCCATCGAAATGCTGTCTGAACTGCCACTCTCAGTTTACCAGTGAAAATCCTGCCCCACCTTTCAAAGCCTCAGTGCAACCTGCATTAGATTAGCTGGAAGTTCAGAAATCAGTGAACTTTAGTGCTGAAAGAAAACTCAGAAATGATTTCGTCCAAATCCTTCGTTGTAGGACATGGTGACTTAGGTGAGAAAGCTGAAAAGAGGGCAATTCAGAAAAGAGCTCCTATTCAGTCTTTAAAAATTTCTTTCCAGTTATATTTATCCTATTACATTCTGTTTTTTTTTTTTTTTTTTTTTTTTGAGGGCAGTGTTACTGGCCCTCATATGTGGGACCGAACCGGGGCCGCTGGCTTCCAAGGCCAGCGCTTAACCACCGCGCCACTCAGCCGGCCCTATCCTATTACATTCTGAATTGTAGTTAAAATTTAAGTTCCTCAAAGGACAGAATTTACTTTTTATATCCATTGATAAATGATAATGCTGAGACCAGAAAGAACAGATGGAAAGGATGTGAATTCAGTATCTTTCAAGGTTGTGTGTGAGCTTTGGGGTCAAATAAACCAGGATTTTTAAAAGTTGAGGTAAAATTGACCAATAAAATGTACACATTTTAAAGAATATAGTTCTATGAGTTGTGACAAATGTAAACACCAATCAAAATACAGAGTATTTCCACTATCCCAGAGGGTTTTCTTGTGCTGATTCCTACTCAATCCCTCCCCACTTATCTGCCTTCTCTTTTATTGGAGTTTCGTACAAGTGGGACCATACAGTATGTACTGTGTCTGGCTTCTTTCATTCAGCAAAAGGATGTGAAGATTCATCTATGTTTTTGTATGTTTCTATAGTTTATTCACTTATTGCTAGGTTGTATTTCATTATATGGATAGACCACAGTTTATCATATTGATGATCATTTGGGTCTTTCCCTATTATGAATAAAGCTGCTATGCACATTCATGTGCAACTTTGTTTAAACATACATTTTCATTTATCTTGAGACAATATCAAGGAGTGAAATTTCCTGGTCATGTGGTAAATGTATGTTTAATTTTATAGGAAACTGGAAAACAGTTTTCCCAAGTGACAATGCCATTTTATATTCCACCAGCAATGTAAGAGAGTCCCAGATGCTCACATCCTCACCAACATCTGGTGGTGGTGTCAGTTTGGGAAAAAAAAAATTGGAGGGCCAGCCGAGTGGCTCAGTTGCTTAAGAGCTCGCTCAAGAGTGCGAGCTGAGCTCTGAGCAACAGCAGTTCGATGCCCAGCCCGAGCTGAGCTGCTGCTGAGCTGCCAACAGGTGGCAGGATGGCTCAGCTGAAGAAAAAAAAAAACTGGCCATTCTAGTGGATGCAAAGTGGTATCTCATTATAGTTTTAATTTGCATTTTCCTGATTACTAATGATATTGAGCGCCTTTTAATGTGCTCATTGACCATTTGTATATCTTTTTTTTTTTTTTTTTTTTTTTTTTTTAGCTGAGCCATCCTGCCACCTGTTGGCAGCTCAGCGACAACTCAGCTCGGGCTGGCCTCAAACTGCTGTTGCTCAGAGCTCAGCTTGCACTCTTGAGCGAGCTCTTAACCAACTGAGCCATTCGGCCAGCCCTCATTTGTGTATCTTTGTGGAAGTATTTATTCAAGTCTTTTGCCATTTAAAAAAAAAACTTTGTTGTAAGCCTTTTACTATAGATTTGCAACAATATAAACGTGTGTAAACACACACACACACACACACACACACACACAGGACATAAGGCTTTTGTCAGATTAATGTACTTTGATGATTTCTCTCAATCTTCCTTTGCTTATTCATTTTTTAAATAATGTCCTTTGATGAGCAGAAGTTTTAATTTTGATGAAACCCAATTTATCAATTTTTTTTAATGGTCCGGGATTTCTGTGTTCTTTGTAAGATATCTTTGCAAACCCCAAATCACAAATATATTCTCTTACATTTCCTTCTAAAACTGTGCTGTTGGTCTATCTTCAAGTTCACTGATTCTTCTGTCATTTTCATTCAATGCATTTTTTTTTTTTTTGAGGACAGTGTCACTGGACCCTCATATGTGGGACCGAACCGGGGCAGCTGGCTTCCGAAGCCAGTGCTTAACCACCGCGCCACTCGGCAGGCCCCATTTAATGCATTTTTTATTTTGGTTACTTTATCTGTTCTTTTATATATTTTTCTACTTGCTGAGATTTTAATTTTCTTTCAACAGAGTTTGCAATTGCTCACTTAAGCATTTTTATGATGACTGCTTTAAAATCTCTGCCAGATAATTCCAATGTTTAAATTATCTTTGTGTTGACTCTGTTTTCTCATTCAAGTTCCTAGTTCTTGGCTTGATGAGTAATTTTCTATTGAAACTTGGACATTTTGGTATTATGTTATGAGACTCTAGATCCTATTTAAATCTTCTATTTTAGCTGGCAGTCACTCTAGTTTAGGTGCAGGTCTTGGTTTAATTTTGTGGGCTATCATTCCAAAGACGAGTTAGTTTTCAGAGTGCCTTGCAGTGCTGTTCTGGTCTGCATTGTGTGCTACCAGAGACCAATCTGAAAACCTTCATGGTATTCCACACTGTAACTCAGTTCTCAAGTATTTGCCATTTAATTCTATTCAGTTTGACATGTGGGCCATTCAGGGGTCTGCCTAAGACTTCATAAACAGGTTTAAAGAACTCCTTTCATCAATTGCCTCTCTTCTAAAATCCTCCTCTGGATGGGTGAGGTTCATCTTATTACTGCTGGGTGGTAGAAAAGGGGTGCTCAAGACAACTTACAACATGGCAGCTTGCTTCTTCAGAATGAGGAAGTAAGAAGACAGAGAGAAAGAGAGAACCAGCAGGATGGAAGTTAGTCTTTTGTAATCTGATCTCAGAAATGACATCCTATCATTTTTGCTATATTCTATTTGTTAGAAACAAATCACTGGGCCGGCTGAATGGCGCAGTGGTTAAGCGCTGGCTTGGAAGGCCAGCGGCCCCGGTTCAGTCCCACATGTGAAGGCCAGTGACACTGCCCTCAAAAAAAAAAAAAAAAGAAAAAAAAGAAACAAGTCACTAAGTTGGGCCTACACACAATAAAAGGGAACTACATAGGGCATGACTATCAGGGGATTGGATCATTGGGAGTCATTTTATTTTTTTAATTTAATTTATTTTTTTTAAAGATTTTATTGGGGAATTGGGGGAAAGGAACAGCATTGGGGAACCGGGAAAGGGGAACAGACAAGTTACTGTCCTTTTGTTCTTCAGTCTAGTTGTGGAGGATGTTGCTTCACTGGCCCATGTTGGTATCATCATTACACTCTTCTCAGATGAGGCAGATTGGTCGCTGGCCTCTGGATGGTCGCTCACCGCATGGCTGCCAGCCACTCACTGTAGCATATGGCAGCCCACTGCAGCAGGGGCTGCAGCCCACACCATCGCTGGGGCTCGCACAGCCCAGCTCCAGGTGGAGATGTTGTTAGCTGTAGAGGGCAGTGTCGCTGGCCCTTACATGTGGGATCCGAACCGGGGCTGCTGGCATCCGAAAACCAGCTCTTAACCAATGCGCCACTCGGTCGGCCCACTGGGAGTCATTTTAGAAGCAGCCTACCATAGCCTTCTCTCATTTCTCTCATCATTGTTTTGTAATTTTCTGAGACATGAATAGAAAAAAGCTACCTTTTACATTTACTCATATTTACCATTTCTTAATTAATATGGTTGGGTTTAAGTATACCACTTTGCTATTTGTTTCCTTTTTATCTTTCATTTTTTGTTCCTCTACTTCCCCTGTCCCCCAACTTCTTTTAGGTTAATCCAATACATACAGTAAAATACATAGTCTTTTTAAGTGTACAATTTCATGAATTTTGATGATTGTATAGACTCATGTAATCACCACTACAATCAAAATATAGAACATTTCCATCACACTAAGTTCTCTTATGTCCTTTCCCATTTAATCCCCATCCAATTGCCTCTGGAGCAATTACTATTTTGTTTTCTATTACCAGAGATTAATTTGTCTGTTTCTGAAATTTCTATGAATGTAGTAAAAAATATAATCATAGTATAAGTCAGACACATATAATGTGACCAGATTTTGAGATTCCCTCTACTGGCTTTTTTCTTTTAATTGGGGAATTGGGGGAGGGAAACAGTGTTGGGGAATTGGGGAGGGGGACCAGCCAAGTTGCTGTTCTTCAGTCTTAGTTGTGGAGGGCACCAGTCACCATCTGGCTGCCCGTCGGCAGCTCGTGGCCTCTAAGCTCAAAGTGCTGTTACAATCTTAGTTGCGGGTGGGCATAGCCACCATCCTAAGTGGGAGTCCAACCAGCAGCCTTGTTGTTAAGAGCGCATGCTCTATCCATTGAGCCATCCGGGTGGCAGCTCAGCTCAAGGTGCTGAGTTTAGTCTTAGTTGTGGGTGGGCGGAGCCCACCATTGAACAGGCAGTCTTGTTAGGAGCATGTGTTCTCACCAGCTGAGCCATCCTGCTATCTGTTGGCAGCTCAGCTTGAGCACAGATTCACTGGCCAAAGTGGGAATAGAACCAGTGGTCCTACTGCTCAGAGCTTACACTCTTAAGCTAATTCTTAACCAACAGAGCCACTCGGCCGGCCCTCTACTGGCTTTTTTGCAATCCCTCTATGATCTACCTTCAATGTCACTGAACCTTTCTCTTGCTGTCTCCAATTTGTTAAGCCCATGCAGTGAATTTTTAATTTTAGATGTTGTGGTTTTTTTTTGTGTGTGTTTTTTTTTTAAGATTTTATTGGGGAATTGGTGGAGGGGAACAGCGTTGGGGAATCGGGGAAGGGGATCAGACAAGTTGCCGTCCCTTTGCTCTTCAGTCTAGTTGCGGAGGATGTTGCCTCACTGTTGGTATCGTCATTGTGCTCTTCCCGGATGAGGCAGTTCGGTCGCTGGCCTCTGGATGTCGCGTCGCTGGCCTCTGGATGTCGCTCATCGCGGCTATTGGCAGCTCACGCTTGGCTGCCAGCCACTCACGCTGGCTGCGGGCCACTCACTGTAGCCTATGGCAGCCCACTGCAGCAGGGGCTGCAGCCCACACCATCACAGGGGCTCGCACAGCCCAGCTCCAGGTGGAGCTGTTGTCAGCCGTAGAGGGCAGTGTCACTGGCCCTCATGTGGGATCCGAACCGGGGCCGCTGGCATCCCAAAACCAGCGCTTAACCAATGCGCCACTCGGCCGGCCAGATGTTGTGTTTTTTAACTCTAAAATTTCATTTGGTTCCTTTTCCATGTTTTCATTTCTCTTCTAAGATTTCCTATCTATTCATGCATTATGATTACCTTTTCCTTTAAGTCCTTGAACATATTTATTTTGTTTTATTTTATATTATTAAAAATTTTTTTTTAAAATTAGTTTCAGGTGTACAACACAGTGCAATAGTTATACTTTTTACCCCTCAAAGTGACAACCCTCCTCTCCCCATCCATGGGTTCCCCCCCAATATCATACATATTTATTACAATTCCATTCACCTTGAATGTACTTTTTTAATAGAGGCTTTCAAGTCCTTGTTGGCTAATTGAACTTCTGAGTCATCTTGGGGCCTGTTTCTGTTGACTGCTCTTTTCTTTCACTATGGGTCATACTTCCTGTTTATACATGTCTACTTACAATATTCATGTCACTGTATGTTGAGCATTGTGACTAAAAGTTCTAGAGACACTGGCTTCTGTTATTATTTTATGAACTGTTGATTTTTCTTTTGTCAGGCAGTTATATTACTAGCTGATGTTGAATTTGTGGAAATTTGATTTTATCCGATAGGATGGGTCTGCAGAAAGACCCTCTAATTTGTCCAACTTAATTCTTTTTTAAATTTATTTACTTTTAATTAGTTTCAGGTGTACAACACAGTGCAATAGTTATACTTTTTACCCCTCAAAGTGATAATCCCCCTCCCCCAATTCCCCACCCCACTCCTCTCCCCCATATCATATATATCTATTACACTTCCTCTGACTCCCTTCCACAGTATAATCCACATCCTGTGACTATCTATATATATTCAATTACAGTTGGTATACAATATTATACAACCTCAGCTTCAGGTGTACAGTGCAGTGATCAAGCCTCTACTCCATCCATGAAATGGTCTCCTCAACAAGACATGCGACCATCTGACACCCCACAAAATATTTACATTATTATATTCCTCGAACTGTCTTTCATATCCCTGTGGCAATATTGTAGTTGCCTGTTTTTGCTGTCTAATCCCTTCCCCTTCTCCCTCATCCCCACCCCCCTCCCAACTAGCATCCCTGTTTTTCCTTTATGAGACAGTTTCTCTTTACTTTACTTATTCATTCAGTTTTTTAGATTCCACATATAAGTGAGATCATATGGTATTTGTCTTTCGCTGACCGACTTATTTCACTTAACATAATAGTCTCTAGGTCCACCTATATTATTGCAAATGGTACGATTTCATTCTTCTTTATAGTGGAGTAATACTCCACTGTATAAATGTACCACAGTTTTGAGCCAGCCGAGTGGCGCAGTGGTTGAGCACTGGCTTGGGATGCCAGCAGCCCCAGTTCGGGTCCCACATATGGGGGCCGGTGACACTGCCCTCAAAAAAAAAAAAAAATGTACCACAGTTTCTTAATCCAGTCATCTACCGATAGGCATTTCAGGTTGTTTCCAAGTCTTGGCTATTGTAAATAGCGCTGCAATGAACATAAGGGTGCATATATTTTTTTGAATTAGTGTCTTGGGTTTTTTGGAATACCTAGGAGTGGAATTGCTGGGTCAAAAGATAGTTCCATTTCCAGTTTTTTGAGATACCTCCATACTGACTTCCATAATGGCTGCACCAATCTACAATCCCACCAACAGTGCAGCAGGGTCCCCTTTTCCCCACAACCCCGCCAGCACTTGTTTTTTTTTTTTTTAAAAGATTTTATTGGGGAATTGGCGGAGGGGAACAGCGTTGGGGAATCGGGGAAGGGGAACAGACAACTTGCTGTCTTTTTGTTCTTCAGTTTAGTTGCGGAGGATGTTGCTTCACTGTTGGTATCATCATTGGCTCTTCCCGGATGAGGCAGATCGGTCGCTGGCCTCTGGATGTCGCTCACCGCAGCTATTGGCAGCTTACGCTTGGCTGCCAGCCGCTCACGCTGGCTGCGGGCCACTCACTGTAGCCTATGGCAGCCCACTACAGCAGGGGCTGCAGCCCACACCATCACTGGGGCTCGCACAGCCCAGCTCCAGGTGGAGCTGTTGTTAACTGTAGAGGGCAGTGTCACTGGCCCTCATGTGGGATCTGAACCGGGGCCGCTGGCATCCCAAAACCAGCGCTTAACCAATGCACCACTCGGCTGGCCCCAGCACTTGTTGTTTGTTGATTTATTGATGATAGCCATTCTGACCGGAGTGAGGTGGTATCTCATTGTGGTTTTTATTTGCATTCCCCTAATGACCAGTGAGGCTGAACATTTTTTCATATGCCTGTTGGCCTTCTGTATATCTTCTTTAGAGAAATGTCTCTTCATATCTTCTGCCCATTTTTTAATTGGGTTGTTTCCAACTTAATTCTTCTACATGTGGATTATCCAGTTGTCCCAGCACCATATGTTAAAAAGACTACTTTTTCCCTGTACAATCTTGGCACTCTTGTCAAAACCAATTGAACATACACATATGGATTTATTTCTGACTTTCAATTCTATTCCATTGAGTTATATGTCTATCCTCATGCTAATACCACAGTTTTGATTACTACTGTTTTCCAGTAAGTTTTGAAAATGGGAAGTGAGGGTCCTCCCACTTTGTTTTTCATTTTCAAGATTATTTTAGTTATTCTGGATCTAATTCCACATGAATTTTAGGATCAGCTTGTTGATTTCTACAAAGAAGCTGTATGGGATTCTGACAGGGATTATGTTGAATCTACAGATCAATTTGAGAAGTACTGCCATCCTAACATTATTGTTTTCTGATACAGGAAAATGGATGTCTTTCCATTTTTTTAGATTTTCTTTCTTTCACCAACATTTCATAATTTTTTTTTTTAAATATTTGGGAAGTTTATTTTATTTTGAGGGCAGTGTCACTGGCCCTCATATGTGGGACCTGAACCAGGGCCGCTGGCTTCCCAAGCCAGTGCTTAACCACCACGCCACTCGGCCAGCCCGTTTCATAATTTTAAGAGTGTGTTTTACAGTTTTTTTTGTTAAATTCATTCCTAAGTATTTTGTCCTTTTTTTATGCTATTATAAATCAAACTGTTTTCTTAATTGTATTTTCAGATTGTTTTCAAATATGTCATATATTATATTCTCTTTCTCCTTTTGAAATTCCAATTATATGTAGACTGCTTTGGATTATTTCATGGGTAATTTATACTCTGGCCTTTTTTTCACCAATCTTTCTCTCTCTGTTTTAGTTTTAATCATTTTTATTGATATCTTCATATCCACTGATCTTTTCTTTTATAGCATCCAATCTACTGTTAAGCCCATTCAATGAATTTATTTCAGACATTGTATTTTTCAGTTCAAGAATTTCCATTTTACACAGCAATAATTTCTTTATATTTACAACCACTCTCTTGACTTTTTCTCCTTAATTACAGGTGACATTTTCTTGCTTCTTTTCATGTCTCACAACTTGATATTGTGTTCCAGATACCAGGTATAAAAGAACAGAAACAAATAAAGTACACTTGTCTTGCTTATTTCCCAAAAAGTAGAAAACCTTTCCTATATTAGAGACACAGATCATTCGGATTCCTTAGTGTAGGGGTGTAGCTGATTGATTTCACCTGTGATTAACCCAACTCCCAAACTTCCAGATGCTATCCTTTTTATCTTGTCATAATTTGAGCTGGAAAGGGGTTGGTTGCACTTCTAGATATTATGGGTTCACCTCTGGAGTTAACTCTGACAGGGGCCCAGGATGTAATTACCCCTAAGAATGTGCACAACTATATTATGTTTATCAGCTTCTTCTCCACTGCTACCTTCTCAGCAAAATTTGGGGAGGCAGAAGGGGTGAGGGCAGAATTGTTGAGCTAGGTAATTTGTTTTTGTTTGATGTTCTTTCAGATTCCAAGCTGTCCTCCCATTCCATACTGTTGTCTTAAACTCAGCTGACTCAGGTGATTTCCGCATCACCCTGCAGTGTCTACTCATCTGTGGTATGCCTCTGCCCATTCCTACACCAGGAGTTCACCACCACCACCACCATGGAAGTTGACCAGCTGTTACCTATACATTCTTTTAGGAGTTCAAGGCTTCCTTGCATATACCACTTTTTGTTAGCCCCATGGAAAACCATGAATTGTTTTGTCCAGGTTTTTCTTATCACATTAGCAAAGGGCTCTCAAGACCTTCTATATAAGGAAGTCTAGACCTGGCATCAAATCCTGCTTCTACTACTTGCAGATGTTTGATACTTCACCCTTGGGAGCCTCGATTTCCTGAAGTATAAAATAAGGCAATTTTGATGTATTTGCTATTCAGTTGGGCCTCTTTTCATTGCAAGTGATGAAAATCCAACCAACGCTGGCTTAGACAATCAAGGAAATTTATTGGCTCATACAATTTCAAAATCCAGGGATAGGGTCAGTATTATGAAAGACTTGATGCAGAGGCTCACATTACCAAGAAGCAGTCTTTCTTTCTCTCTCAACTTGGCTGCTTCTCTTCTTCTATTGAGCAGTATATCTTTATATTTCTCTTCTTGTAGTAAAGTGGGTGTTTAATAAATATTTGTCAGTCAAATGAATAAAAATGGCTTAAGCATCTATAGAACTTAAACCTCTTCAGCATTAAATACAGAAGAAACCACCCTCCTCTCTTTCAGGATTCTAAGCAAGTCTTATTCATTGATTCCAATTGGATCATGTGCCTGATTCTTGAAACTACATTAAGGGAAGAAAGCAAAATGCAGGAATTATGTATATAATTTGCTATCATTTGTTTTTTAAAAAAAGTGTGTGTATCTGTGGACAGGCACAGATTATCTCTAGGAGGCTCAAAACACTGGTTGCCGATGGAGAGGGTGACTGGATGACTGGGGGAGATTTTTCATTATATATCCTTTGTACCTTTGAGCCACATAAATTACCTATTCAAAAAATTAAATGAAAAATTTAAACGCAGTTGCCAAAGCACTTGGTGGTCTCCCGTGTGTATAGAGTTGCAGCAGTCAGGATTAAAAAGCACAAGCCAAAGACGTTAGGAGTCCACTTATTGGAGTGCAGGGAAGGAAGGGGGCAAGGATAACAGGTGATACTGGATAACAGGTGATACTATCTGAAGAAGTAACTAGCACTCTGAGTGTTTAATCATAAATTGTAAGGAAACTCACAGCTTTCTGACCCTCCTGTCCCCCAACTTCAGCTGTATTCTGTACTACCTAGTTGGTTTAAAAGACACAGTCCTAATCCTGTTTGTTCTTATTCAAACAGCTTAAAGAACAGGGTCTCAGAGCTGGCTCCTAGCTTTCACCAGCTCATAACATTGTTATCCTACTTTCTCAAAAAACAAAACAAAAAAACAAACCAACCCCCCAAACAAACAGTACCATTAAGGCACCAAGAGCCACATATACAAAGACAAGAGGCAGGAGTACTTTGTCCCACAGCTGTTTGTGGGTATCTCATGTGAATGACACTTTTGATATCCTGTAAGGACATCAAGGCAATGCTTTCCAACAAACAGGGTAAGTGTTCTCTATCACTCATTTTTACCTTCAGGTAAATACAATCTAATGGGATTTGCTTTCCCTTCATTCTACAAACCAGAGCTCAGGAATAAAGATATCTTTGAATGAAAGGGTATGTACTGACTTTAAGCCTTATTAATATTCTGCTTTCCTCTCTGGCATTTTCAACTGGCCACTGATTTTCCAAAACTAATGTAAGCACTTAAAGCCACTGGGACTAACAACATTCAGAAGTTTTTGTATACAGAGCACAATCAAGTGACCTAACACAGGGCCACAGCACAGGATCTGGCTAGAAGGACTCCAGCTGGCTTGTTCATTGTGATTGATTGATTAGTAATTTGTTTAAGAAAGTGCTGCTTGGCTAAAGATTTGCTCTTTAATACAAGGAATAAGCAAGACCCTGCTCAAATGTCAAATTCTATACTTCCAATTTTGATAATAGGAAACAATGTACTTTTCCTTTTGAGAAGAGCCTTATATTCAAGCACTGCTGTTGACATTTAAGACTCAAACTGCTGCAAGACTAACAATAAACAGTCTGAAAAGGAAATTACAAAAACAATTCCATTTAAAACAGCATCCAAAAAAAAAAAAACCAGCTTAGGAATTAACCTAATCAAATAGGTGGAAGACTTGTACAATAAAAATTACAAAATACTGCTGAAAGAAATCAAAGACATAAATGAAAGATATTCCATTTTCAGGGCTTGAAAGACATATTAAAACGCCAATATAACCCAAAGTGATCTACAGATTCAATTCAATCCCTATCAAAATCCCAGTGTTATTTAAAAAAAAAAAAAATCGCAGTGTTTTTTGACTTTTAGAAAAATCCATCCTAAAATTCATATAGAAACTCAAGAGACCCTGAATAGCCAAAACTGTCCTGAAAAGAACAAAGCTGGAAGACTCACATTTCCTGATTTAAAACTTACTACAGAGCCGGCCGAGTGGCTCAGTTGGTTGAGTTAGCTTAAGAGTGCAAGCTCTGAGCAACAGGACTGCCAGTTCGATTCCCACATGGGCCAGTGACACTGAGCCCTTGTTCAGCTGCTGCTGAGCTGCCAACAGGTGGCAGGATAGCTCAGCTGGTGAGAACACGTGCAACTAAGACTGAACTTGGCACCTTGAGCTGAGCTGCCACCCGGATGGCTCAGTGGATAGAATGTGCACTCTTAAAAAGGCTGCTGGTTTGATTCCTGCATGGGATAATAGCTATGCCCACTCACAACTAAGACTGAACACAGCACCTTGAGCTTAGAGGCCATGAGCTGCCGACGGGCAACCAGATAGCAACTGGCGCTCTCCAAAACCAAGAGTGAAGAACAACAACTTGGCTGGTCCCCTTCCCCAATTAAAAAAACAACAACAAACTTACTACAAGGCCACAGTAATCAGAACTGTGTGGAACTGGCACAGGGACCAACAGAATAAATAAAATACAGTACAGAAATAAACCTTTACACATATGGCCAAATGATTTTTGACAAGGGTACTAAAACTATTTAATGAGGAAAACAGTCTTGTCAACAAATGGTGCTGCAAAATCTGGAAATCCACAAGCAAAAGAACTATTTGGACCCTTCTCTAACACAATCTATATATAAAAGTCAACTCAAAATGGATCCATGACCTAAAACTATAAAACTTAGAAAACATAGGGCTACAAGCTTCACAACACTGGATTTGGCAATGATTTCTTGGATAGGATATGATATCAAAGGTAACAACCAAAAAATGGACAAATTGGACTTCATGAAAAATCAAAGTTTTTTTCTGCATCAAAGGACACTATCAGCAGAGTAAATAGGCAATGCACAGAGTGGGAGGAAATACTTGCAAATCATATACATCATGTACCATTTAACAATGAGGATACGTTCTGAGAAATGCAGCATTAGGTGATTCTGTCATTGTGCAGACATTGCAAAAAACACTTATACAAACCTAGATGGTACAGCTTATTACACACCTACGCTCTATGGTACAGTCTATTGCTCATAGGCTGCAAACCTGTACAGCATGTTACTGTACTGAATACTGTGGGCAACTGTAACACAATGGTTAAGTATTTGTGTATCTAAACATAGAAAAGGTACAGTAAAATATGGTATAAAAGATTAAAAAATGGTACATCTGTACAGGGTACTTACCAAGAATGGAGCTTCTGGACTGGAAATTGCTCTGGGTGAGTCAGTGAGTGGTGAGTGAATGTGAAGGCCAAGGACATTACGAACACTACTGTAGATAAACACTGTACACTTAGGCTACACTAAATCTATAAAACATGAGATTAAATCAAGCATGAGAAAATGATGCAATCAGGGGATGCAGTAAACATGAGATGCATGAGACTGCTGCCAGAGTAACATGGCAAACTATTTTATAGCAAACATTTTTTTAGAAATAGAAAGTGTACACTCTAAAATAATGACAAAAAGTAAATACATAGGGCCGGCCGAGTGGCTCAGTTGGTTAAGAGCTCACTTAAGAGTGCGAGCTGAGCTCTGAGCAACAGCAGTTTGATGCCCAGCCGAGCTGAGCTGCCAACAGGTGGCAGGATGGCTCAGCTAATTAAAAAAAAAAAGTAAATACATAAATAAGTCATTTATTACCAAGTATTGTGTACTCTATATAATTGTATGTGCTATACTTTTCTGACTGGCAATGCAGTAGGTTTGTTTACACCAGCATCAGCACAAACACGAGTCATGCACTATGCTGTTTTGATGGCTGCATCACTAGGTGATAGCAACTTTTCAGCTCCATTGTATCTTATGGGACCACCGTCGTATATGTGGTCTGTTGTTGACTGAAACATCGTTATGCAATGCATGGCTCTATCTGATCAGGAATCAATATCCCAAATATATAGAGAACTCCTAAAACTAAACTGATTTCAAAGTTGGGCAAAGGACTGAATAAACATTTGTCTAAACTAAGCAAATGGTCAATAAACACATGAAAAGATGCAGTATCACTAATCATTAGGAAATGCAAATCAAAACTACATTGAAGTATCATCTCACTTACGTTAAATGGCTACTATAAAAAAAATAACATGTTGGCAAGGATGTGGAGAAATCGGGAGTCCTTGTACAGTACTGGTGGGAATGTAAAACAGTGCAGTCACTGTGGAAAACAGTATGGCAGGTCCTCAAAAAATTAAAAATAGGATTACCTTATTATCAGGCAATTCCACTTCTGAGTATGCTCAAAAGAATTAAATGCAAGATCTCAAAGAGATATTTGTACACCCATATTCATAGCAGCATCATTCACAATAGCAAAAACATGGAAGCAACTCAAATGTACATCAACAGATGAATGGATAAGCAAAATGTGGTCTATACATACAAAGGGATATTATTCAGCCTTGGAAAGAAATTCTAACATACACTACAACAGAGATGAACTTAGAAAACATCATGCTAAATGAAATAAGCCAGTCACAAAAAGAGAAATACTGTATGATTCCACTCATATGAGGTACTTAGAGTAATTCAAATCATAGAGATAGAAAGCAGAATAGTGGTTGCCAGGGCCTGGCGTTGGGGGAGAATGGGGAGTTATTATTTGATGGGTATAGTTTCAGTTTTCCAAGATGAAAAAGAGTTCTGGAGATGGATGGTGGTGATGGTTGCACAACAATGTGAATGTACTTAATGCCACTGAACCAGACACTTAAATATGGTTAAGCTGGTAAATTTTGTCATGTATATTTTACCACAAAAAAAGTTGGAAAAAAAATGCTGCAGGATATCTGAGGTTTCAATTATATTCTCAACATATTAATTTTCTAAGGTTCATGCCTTCCCTTCTACATCTGCATTTTTCTTTTAAAATCACATTTCTAAACATATCAATTGGAAGCACTAATATACCACTGACTAAGATAGCAAATTGAAACAATTGCATTGCCTCTTCAAAATTAAATTATCCAACCTTGGCATTTTTTAGCCTTAGACTTCTCAGACCTTATAGGAAACACACAACCACTGTCTTTGCTGCCTCTCCCTCCCAGCCCAAGTCTGTGCTTTATGGAAAATAAACCAAAATCAAAGCATTAAAGAACACTGCACCTCCGAGTGACTCAGTTGGTTAAGAACTCGCTTAAGAGTGCAAGCTCTGAGCAATAGCAGTTCGATGCCCAGCCCGAGCTCAGCTGTCAACAAGTGGCAGGATGGCTCAGCTAAAACAAAACAGAACAAAACACACTGCACCTTCTTAAATGAGTTCCCATATTTAAAGTACTTCATACACATTAAGCATTCATTAAATGCTGCTAATTATCCCCTAGATGCTAATTTTTAAGGCTTAGGTATAGGCATTTCCCCAAACTTAAAAAATAAGTTGCAGTCTCATTATAGAAAAGTATGATCCAAGAGAACATAGAACAAATAGGATAGAGTAATCCTTTATTGTTAAGACACTTTCACAGAGAGGTTGTCCGTACATTAGTTTTCCAGTGGAGAAGAAGGAACATGAAAATCAGCCTCCAGCCGTCGGCAGCTGCTCTGTTCAGGGCCTGGGATCCTCCTTGCCCATGTGGTGGGGGGGAGGCGTGTACTTCCCCTCCTTTATTAGCTTATCCCGCTGCCTCAGGATGGCACTAAGACGTTTCATCTGCCAAAGGAGAAAAGTATTTAAACTAGGGGGAGATATTGACCAGAAAGTGAGGGCTGGAGAAACTGAAGGAAAACTAGTTTCATTTTTAAACCATAAAAGCTTTTCATCCTAGAGGGCCTCTGAGATGAAACCTGTCTTTAAAGAACTAACTTGAGGGCCAGCGGAGTGTGCGGTGGTTAAGCGCTGGCTTGGGAAGCCAGCGGCCCCAGTTCGGTCCCACATGTGAGGGCCAGTGACACTGCCCTCAAAAAAAAAAAAAAAAAAAAAAAAAGAACTAACTTGAAATCACTTCCCAAGCTTTTCACAAATAAACTTCTGGTGTATATAATAATATCTCCTTGAAAACTAATAACTAAAATGTTCCTATTATATACAGGAATACAAGTATTTACAAAAACAGTAACAAAAAGATACAGGTTAAAAACCTTTAAGAGGCATACTTGTGCATACTAAAATCTTTGAAAATAGTAAAAGCTGAGATCATGTCACAGCATATGTATTCCTGACTTCTCTATATGAAGGTGGCCCTGCTGGCTCATGACTGTTCACTGGGTATGAATGAAGCAGAAACAACCAATGTAAGGTGTCTTTCACCACACTGAAATAATGACCTGATATGTGCTCAGCTACTAGTCACTGCTGAGCCCTGAGTTCTGCCTCTTCTCAGACAGGACATTCCCAGCAAATGAAAGCCATGATAAGGAGACTGAGAGCCATAATCCACATGGATTCTATGACACAGAAAATACACTTACTAATGCTCACTGCATTATTCATCTGCTCAAAGCTCAATGGCTTCCCATCTTACTGAGAGAAAAAATGGAATCCTTCCTTATAATGACTTACAAAGCCTACCTCTCGGACTTTGTCTTAACATCCTTCCTCTAGCTCTCTCTGCCCCAGCTCAGGGACCTTTGCACTTGCTGTTTCCTCTGCCCGCAACATTCTTCACTCTTGCCACATGGCTCACTTTCTTTAAGTATCTGCTCAAATGTGTTCTGTCGCTAAACTCTTCTTTGACGGCCCTATTTAAAAGAACATCTACTTAGCTCCCACGTCCAGTACTTTCTATCCTTTTCCTGTTTCTTTTCCCCACGGTGCTTATCAACATCTGACACACTATTTTTTAACCTGTGTGTTCATTTTCTGCTCTCCACCCTACACCCATATAAGCTCCATTAGGGCAGGAACTTTTTGCTGTTTTTCTTACTGCTATACTCCTAGTGCCTAGAATAGTTCCAGATGTAATAGGTGATCCAATAAACATTTTTTTTAGTGAATGACTAAGTTTTCACAAAAACATGAAAAGTCAGTGTATTCGGTTAAACATCCCATTAACAAAGATTTAGGATATAACTTCAGTAGAAAAACTTGCAGGTATCCTAAATACTAACATAAACTAATTAACTTTTTTTTTTTTTTTTTTTTTTTTAGGGCATATCACTGTCCCTCATATGTGGGATCCGAACCGCGGCCGCTGGCATCCCAAGCCAGCTCTTAACCACCGCGCCACTCGACCAGCCCTAATTAACTATTTTTTAAAAACTGCATTCTTAACCTTTCTCTATTAAAGAGTTTTCTAACAAGAGGACTAGTTACAGCTGAGATATTACAACACCATCTATCAAATCTTTCTCCAAACTAGAGCTAAGCACCACTTAGTGTGATAGATACATGCAGAGGCTCTGGAGCCAGCATTGCCAGGTTCAAATCCCAGTTCCAACAATTACTAGCTATAAGACTTTAGGCAGTGGCATTAATTTTTCCTTGCCTCAAATTTTTAATTGTATAGTGGGGAAAATAATAGTAAAGCATCTCACAGGATTGTTGTGAGAAATAAATACATTATTAGTAATTTAGAGTGACCTCTAGAACAGTAACATTTTTATTCATAAATTCACAGGATGAGGAAGGGACCTTGGAGCAACTCTTTACTATTTCCAAACAGGAAATCAAGATGAAGACGTGACTTGCCCAAAGTCACCCAATTAGTTGTGGCAGAACTGGCATCAAAACCCAGCTCTCCTAAGTGACAATCCAGTGTTCTTTCCACCTCACCACACTGCCTCCTCCTGGTGGGCATTTTCCATTATGAGTCAAGTATTAATGTGAGCATGGAATAACGGGTTCACAAGAGAAGACATGTTGTGAACATGGCTGGTAGGTGGCCAACCATGATCTACTCGTTGTCGTATGACATACGTTATACCATATTACTCACTCAATACTCAATATTCCTTTAGTTATCAATATAAAATTACCCGGCACTCTCTCTTTCCTTCCAGGTTTGGCTTTACTTTATCCAAATGCCAACAGCAGATGTTAAAAGATAAGAAATTTTAAATTTTGATACAGATAACTTTGTGATAAATTTAACTTAACATTTCTAGTTGTTTTATCTGGTGCACAGAAATGTGCAAACTGACACCCCACACCCAAAAATTTCTTCTCTAATAAATGAGACTGTTATATCACATTCAATGTAAATAGATCTGCAGGGTTTTAATGTCTTCCCCAAAAAGGGTTCAATGAATTTGAAAGATTTTTACTCAAAGATTTTCAAGGACAAACATCCAAGACTGCTGATATTTTTTGCTTTATGGCCTACTGAAAAAATAGAAACAGATGCACATATGTAATTTCTAAACTGATGACTAAAGCAAGGTACAATGCTAAGGAAAATATCTGAGAAGATGAGGAATAACACGGAGGAACAACAGGTCCTCTTCAGAACTAAAGGCATTTAACTTCTTTGACATGGTAACTAAGTAGATGCGTTTGACCACAAGTCTTGCCAATTCACATCAGGCAAGTTGCTGCCGAATGACCAATTAGAAACACTGAAAAGTAGCCCCAAAGAAATAAAGAAATATTTCGGTTCCCATCTCCATCACTTCCTCACCGTTTTCTGCCGAAGCAGACATTCTACAAAATCATCATACTCTATCTTGCACTCTTTCTTAGCGCGGATAATGCCAATTCCATGTGAACATTCTATCCATTCTTTTTCAAAAGCATGGCACCGAGATGAAAGCTTGTGAGGCTGCTCAGCACTCTGGATTGTCATCCAGCGGTCTAAGTCAACACCCAGCCTTTTCTGTATATCAAAGAAAGGCATGGCTGAAATGGAAGAAGATAAAAAAGATATAATGTCATCAAAGTGCAGTCAAATGAGAAATTTCCAAGAAAAAATGAGATGATTATAATTAGCCCTTTAGAAAGATATTTTACACTATTCTCTGAATTTCTTCTCACCAAATCTTTTCATTAGATAAATTCTTCCAGTTTATGGTAGAAGAACAATTTTGTACTTTCACAAAACCCAAGGAAAAGAGAACTAGAACTGTAAAAAAATGCATAAAAAATACTCTCTATAGGGCCGGCCAAGTGGCGCAGTGGTTAAGCGCTGGCTTGGGAAGTCAGCAGCCCCGGTTCGGGTCCCACATATGAGGGCCAGTGTCACTGCCCTCCAAAAAAAAAAAAAATACTCTCTATATTGATAAAGTCATTTTTATCAAAAGAATGTTTATGTTTTGATTCAATAATCCCAATTCTTAGAGACAGATCTGAAGAAATAACTGAAAAGAACAAAAGCGTAAGCACAGAAACACTTCTTTACATATTTCTATGCATATCACTCAGATGACAAGTCTCCTGAGAAGTCATCCTGATACTGGTGTCCCTCCTCTATGTTAGGACATCATTTTCAGCTTCCCATAGGAGTATTTTGCATTCCCCTGTAATGGACTATTTACTGGACTATTTCCCCTACTAAACAATGAATGCTGTGAAGGCAGGGACCAGGTAGGGATTCAGTAACTGCTGAAAAAAATTAATTTCAAACAACTTAAACGTTCAACAATGGATAATTAAATCCAGTACCTACTTAGTAAAATATGATAGATATTGGGAAAAACGGGTAATATACATTTTAATGTCACATGCAGAAAAGGCCTACAATGCTAAAGAAAAACTGCAAAAGACTGGAAGGAAGCACAAAAATGTCAATACAGTTATGTAGGAATGGTAGATTTACAGGTGAATTTCATTTTTAAAATTTCTACCCATTCTCTGAGTCATAACGTTCCATGCACTGGGATGCGGGGGAAGCAGCAGCTGCAAAGTAGCAGAATAAAGATACACAGCGAACTGGGAAGCCGAAGGAAGGAACACCACCAGTTTAGGAGCTCCAAGGAGGAAACACCAACTCTGCCCAGGAGGCTTGAAAATGCCTTTTAGGGTGGGTTAAATTTGCCAAGTGAAGGTCAGTGGGCAGAGTATTCCAGTAGGGCACAGCACGAGTTACATCAAGAGGCGCTGGGTACGTTTGGAGCACAACGAGGACCCAGACTTAGCTGGAGCGCAGTGCATGTCGGGAAGAACGAAATGAGCTGAAGCGGCGAGCAGGGCCGAAATCCCGCAGGGCCTTGAAAGCTGGGTTAAGCAGCGTGAGCTTCAAGTTAAGTAACAGAAGGCCAAGCATTAGACTGACACAAGTCTAAGTTAGTCTGGAAAGGGAACCGAGAGAGGTGCGGTCTACAGGCTGGGGTGACATTGGCTGTGTGGGCAAGGGGGCCTGGGAAAGCGGAAAACACGCCCAGCGGTGGGCCCAGGGAGAACGGACGCTCAGCAAGCCAAGAGGAAATTTGTTAAAGAAATCTCGGAAGGAAGCTCCTTAGGCTACAATGCTCCGCGGACATACGCTAGCCCTACCTTCCAGCCACGGTACCCTCGTCTCCTCGCTGGCCGCCGCTACTGGATGATGTTTGCGACGCAGAGTCTTGCCGCAAAGGACGCCCACAGCGCGACACTTGCGCGACGGCGGGAGCAGACCTTCCTTCCGCCGCGTTGCCCCGGAAACCCTAGGGAACTAAGCGCAGCGACCTGCGCCTGCGCCATTGTACGCTCTGACCTCTGGAGGTACAGACTGTAGGTAAACTGACCTTCTCCGAATTAGCGACTCCCTAGCGGTTAGTGAGTGCCTGTCGCCAACTCGCACTGTGCCTAGCGCTCTCACGACAAACTTTGATTCGTGAAGGACTTGACCAAGTTCACACGAGACAAAAAAGTGCCCCCCTCCTCCTCTCCAGTAGTGGTTAATTTCGTGGACTTGGTGACCCACGCCGGGTGGGTTCAAATTATGGCTTCCCCACTTCTGTGTGACCCTGGGAAAGTTTAACCTCCAGTATGCCTCAGTTTCCTCATCGTAAGATAAAAATATTAATTTAAAAGATAATAACAGTAGCTATAGCGTAAGGTTGGTTTGTGCATTAAATAAATTATGTGTAAAGCACTGAGGTGGCTCCTGGAAAGAGGAAAGCATTATAAGGCAATCGGGGTACTTTGATATCTCAGCTTCAGCAGCTCGCAGGTTGGTTAAAGTGGACAAAGACCGTGCCTCTCCTCCGTTTCAGAACCTCCACTGGTTCCCTTTGGCTACAGCGGAGCCCCCATGTGTTTGCGCACGCGACATAGGGTGTGATGATACATACACTAGGCATATGGGAAGAAAATACTAGAATATTTCTATTTTTTAATCTAATCTTAATTTCTACTTTTTGTGTGGTTTATAAAGTGCATAACATTACTGCAGTTGTATATGTAAATAACTTGTAAATAAATATTTATTTGGGGTGTGGGCTGAAATTTTATTTATTTATTTATTTTTTTTTTTGAGAGCAGTGTCACTGGCCCTCATTATGTGGGACTGAACCGGGGCTGCTGGCTTCCCAGGCCAGCACTTAACCACCGCGCCACTCGGCCGGCCCAGAAATTTTATTTTTTTAAGATTTTATTGCTGAATTGTAGGAGGGGAACAGACAAGTTGCTGTCCTTTAGTTCTTCAGTTGGTGTTATCATTGTGCTCTTCCCAGCTGAGGCAGTTGCTCGCCAGCCATTGGAAGGCCGCTCATGGCTGCTCACGCTGGCTGCCAGCTGCTCATGGTAGCTCACAGCAGCCCACTGCAGCAGGGGCTGCAGCCTATGTAGTCGCCAGCAACTCACAGCAGCCCAGCTCCAGGTTGAGCTGTTGTTCACCAGCTTAGCTGTAGGATCCGAACCCAGGCCCTGCTGCTCAGAGCTGGCATCCCAAGCCAACTCTTAACCAATGCACCCCTTGGCTGGCCTCCTTTCTTTTCTTTCTTTTTTTTTTTTTAAAGATTTTATTGGGGATTGGGGGAGGGGAACAGCGTTGGGGAATCAGGAAGGGGAACAGTCTTTTTGTTCTTCAGTCTAGTTGCAGAGGACATTGCTTCACTGGCCCATGTTGGTATTGTCATTGCGCTCTTCCAGGATGAGGCAGATCGGTCGCCGGCCCCCGGATGTCGCTCACCGTGGCTATTGGCAGCTTACAGCTGGCTGCCAGCCACTCACGCTGGCTGCCGGCCACTCACTGTAGCCTATGGCAGCCCACTACAGCAGGGGCTGCAGCCTACACAGTCACCAGGGCTCGCACAGCCCAGCTCCAGGTGGAGCTGTTGTTAGCTGTGGAGGGCAGTGTTACTGGCCCTCATATGTGGGATCCGAACCGGGGCCACTGGCATCCCAAAACCAGCTCTTAACCAATGCGCCACTCGGCCAGCCCCCCCTTTATTTTCTTTTTAAGTGATGTGCTCTCAAAAATGTTTAGAGAAGTCCACTGCAACCTTCCCAGCCTCACGGTCCAAAATCCCAACTAATGCCCCAACCAAGAGCTTGTTGTTCCAATGTATGCCAAGAAAAGTCCTGCCATCTAGTCTTTTTTTAATTCCTTTCCCAGGGAATGACACCATTTCCACTCTATCTTCATTTTTGCATGCTTAATTCTCTGCTTTAGAACTTTGGCATAGGTTTCACCCCAAAGGGATGAACTGTCCCCCAAGTCCCAAAATCACCCATTCTGAAGAGAATTCTTCAGTTACCACAACTTACTGGTTTCGTTCAAACATTCCAATTCTTCCTTCCCCCCATTAGATATACCACACCTTTGATAAGTTTCAGTTTGACTAGAATTTCCTGAGCATCTAATGCATGTCCAGCAGAATACTGGAGACTTATGGAATTGCTAACTCACGGCCCTTGCCCACAAAATACTAGAGGTAGTAAGCTATTGATCACAACCACCCTTTACACTTCTCCCACTTTCTTGCTTGTGTTGGAGGTACCATCTTGCCAGCCATTCAGGCAGGAAACTCAAGTTGTATTGCACCTTTTCCTCATCTTTCATCCAATATTTAATTACTGACCAAGTTCTCTCAAATAGTCCTTCAACATATTCTAATTTATTTCCTTTCTGTCTCCCAGCTCCTCACTTCAGCCTGGTTTGCACTGACTAATCTTCCTAAAATATGAATTTCATTGTATCACTCCTCAGATCCCAGGCAGGATAGATAAGTACAAAGATGGGCCACTGAGATGCCTCCATAGGCCAAACAGAGCTTACTACAAGGAAGTGAAAACAAAGGCACGGTGATAAATGGCAGCTGGTACTTGGCCTCAGTTTGACCGATGGAAGGAGTGGTGGGGAAAGTGATAAGCTGGAGAGCATATGTTCCGTCTAAAGACAGCAGCAGCTACTCAGCTCCATCCTATGACTGTTGACAGAATCAGGGCCCCAAATTGTTAAATCTTCAGGTTTTTTTCAAAGGAAGCCAGAAATCTTTTGTTATTGTTTAAAGGTGAAACCTCCCACTTTTAAAATGTGGGGCAACTTTTTTTTTTTAAGTTTTGACCAAACAAAACCCACATGGGAAATGGCCCTTGAGCTGCCCAATTTCAACCCTTGGATGGAAGGAAAATTGGAGGTGGGGGAAGCAATTTACTTTGAACTCTGATGGCTTTTTACATCCAGCCTTGCTCCCTTTTACCCACTCTGTTTATTGTTGCCGGTTGCTTTTCTAAAACTAAAATCTGGTCATTCCAAAACCCCTCAGCTTTTATCATGCTCCATGTCCCATGATGAGCTCTGTCAACGAAGACACAGAATGCTGTGGGAAGTGATAAAACAGAAAGATGAACACAAAGAAGGGGGTCATTCATACTGCTCCGGCTGTGTGAGGTGTCAGTGTATTCAAGAAAAGGTCCACATTCTCGTCTTTAGCATTCAAGACCCTTCATGATCTGGTTTCTTCCTATTTCTAAATCCTTAGATCCCATTGCTTACCAGCCCCTACAACCTCCGTGTGTCCTCAACCATCCAAAATTGCTCTCATGCTTGCAAACTCTGTAGGAGCAGGTTCTTTCTGCCTGGAATGATCCCACTCGCTCACCGCCACCTTCTGTCTCCCAGGCGAATGCCTAATCCATGGACTATTTATCACCTTTTCTAGTGAAAGCTTCCGAATTCCACAGGCATTTACTAGGGCTTTCTTGAGGTCCCGCCCGCCCTGTGAGCTTCTATTATAGATACTGCGAACTGCCGCTATCCTAATCACGCGTAGAGTCCCCTGTCAGCACTGGCGTGAGGGATGGAGGCGACAGGTCTTCCTCCGCCGCAAATACTGGGAAACTACAATCCCCAGAAACCTGCGCCAGACTGAACCTGCGCCGTTGCTAGAGTGACTACAGACGCGGGGGTGGAGTTGGGGTGGGGGAGGCGGGGGGGCGCAGCCACTAGGATTGTTCTTACCTCTTGTAACTCAACCTTAGGGGCGTAATGTCCCCCGCACTTCCGACCCCCGTTTACCTTTTTGTTGCTTTGCAGATTCTTTGATTGGCAGAAGTGTGCTTTTACAACAAAATTGAAGGACTTTATGCGCAGAAAGGCAAGGCTGAGCTGTTGCTTTTTCCATTTTGTATCTGGGAAAACTGAGGCTCGGAGACCTGGTGGAACACGACTAGGCAATCTGTTCTTCCCCAATAGTCATGTTACTATCTTCAAAGCGCAGGAGGATGGCTCGATGACCTAACTGAAGGTCCCCATTCCCATCCCTCTGAAAACTAGCCACAATGGCTGCCTGAACAGAAGTTGTGGACAGTCACAGGCTGTCTGAAGTCCCCCACTAAGGCTTCCTTCACGGGACTTCTGTCCTTGACCTATGTTTACATAGCTCTTACTGTAATTTAGCATATTTGGGAACTTTAGATCTGTATCTGATACCACTGCCACATTGATTTTAACAAACTGGGTAGCCTATGGATCCTAACACATTTGGGGAGGACAGTGAGTTTGGACACTTCCTCCACCTTCTCCCCCAATTCCGGAGCTGTAAGATAGAGGCAACAAAGCCAGTAAGCAAAGTAACTTGAAAAAGTAACAGGTCCCAAGGCCTAGAATGGAAACCAGAGTGATCATTTAAACTAAAAGAATGTGCCACTTGGGGGTGGAGAAAAGGTCAAGTCAAAGTTGCAACAGAACCAGGAACCACTGAATCAAACTGCAGTGAGGAGGAAGGCTGTGCCAGGCTCATAGTGGCAGAGTTAATCCCCTCATCTGATACGTGGAGCTGCCTCTTGACTTTACTTAGGCTTCCCAAGTGGTAAAGTTACATGGAGAGAACACGCTGTTAAGGCCAATGCAGCAGTCTACTGCAGCTGATACATTTCTCATACATTAACACATTGGAGTTTGGCTTTATAGGCCAATATAACTTTATTAGTGAGTCAGCCTTCTTGAGTACAGATCAGCGTAATTAAACCACCTGGAGGGAACCTGCCAGGGCAGCTGGGTAGCCTTCCCCAGGAAACACCCTGCTCGCTGCCTTCCCATGTGCACAAAACATTTACCAAAGCAAGTTGTTTTTTTGTTTTGTTTTTTTAAGATTTTATTGGGGAATTGGGGGATGGGAACAGCGTTGGAGAATCGGGGAAGGGGAACAGACAAGTTGCTGTCTTTTGTTCTTCAGACTGGTTGCGGAGGACATTGTTTCACTGGCCCATGTTGGTATAGCTACTGCGCTCTTCCGGGATAAGACAGATCGGTCTCTGGCCTCTGGATGGTCGCTCATCGCGGCTGTTGGCAGCTCACGCTGGCTGTGGGCCACTCACTGTAGCCTATAGCAGCCCACTGCAGCAGGGGCTGCAGCCTACACCTTCTCTGGGGCTCGTAGCCCAACTCCAGGTGGAGCTGTTGCTAGCTGCAGAGGGCAGTGTCACTGGCTGTCACATGTGGGATCCGAACTGGGGCCACTGGCATCCCAAGCCAGCTCTCAACCAATGTGCCACTCGGCCAGCCCCAAAGCAAGTTTTATCACATTTCTGCCCATAGACTGGGAGCTTCTCTAGAGTAAGGATTGTATTTCTTTTACCCTGGCTACAGACACAGCTTGCAGAAGCCTTAAAATTACTTGATCTGAGAATTAAGGGAAGGGTTTCAGATAGTGCACTGATGACGAGAAAAGCAGAGTAGCCACCACATAATTCAGTCATTCATCATTTAGGAATCAACAGATAGGTAATAGCTCAAGTATTGTGTATAGTATTATCTTCCACTATACTAAGAGCTTAGTATAGTAGAAGAGTCATGTAGACACATAAATGCATTACATAGCTTTTTTGGAAAGGCATAAAATGAAGTGCTAAAATTAAGTCCTGTGTAAGTAGTATACCTCCTCAGAGAGCTCCTCCTTACAATTCAAGTTAGGCATCTAGTTACTCTGTATCATTACCATTTCCTTCCAACACTTTTAAATCTTGGATTAACCTGTTTACTAGTTTTCCTGTCTTGCCTCACAAGAATGTAAGTACCAAAAGAGCAGGAACCTTGTCTTTGTCCAGCTCGGTGATATGGTCCTAGAGCCCAGAACAGTACTTGGCAAATAGTACGTTCTCAATAAACGTTTATCAGAGCCGACCAGGTGGCTCAGTTGGTTAGAGTGTGAGCTCTGAGCAACAAGGTTGCTGATTCAATTCCCATATAGGCCAGTGAGCTGCGCCCAAGCTGAGCTGCCAGCTGCCAGCCCGATGGCTGGTGAGAGCATGTGCTCTTAACAAGGTTGCCAGTTCGACTTCTCCATGGGATGGTGGACTACACCCCGCCTCCCGCAACTAGATTGAAAGTAGTGACCGGACTTGGAGCTGAGCTGCGCCCTCCACAACTAAGATTGAAGGACAACAACTTGACTTGGAGCTGATGAGTCCTGCAAAAACACAATGTTCCCTTCCCCAATTCCCCAGTAAAATCTTTAAAAAAATTAATAAAAAATTAAACATTTACCAAATGAGTACATAACTCTGCCTGGGAGGAACAAGGGGTTTAATTCCAGGCAGGGGAACAATAGGAGAATCATGAAAAATGATGGGCTGAGTTGGCAAAGGCAAGCCAAACCAAAAGAAAAAGGATCTTTGAAAATGTGCCTATGGGAAGAGAGAAGCTGCGACTAGAAAGATTCAAGAGCCATGCTCTTCTTAGCTAGGCAAAGCCAGAGCCATGTTTAATCATCCTTCTCAATCAAAGTACAGGCTGAACAAATAGGCTCTTTACTGGTCAACCAGTCTCCAGCCTGGTATTTGCCCTGCTGTCCTGTACTTACTCCTGCATTAGTTTCCCCAAAACTCTCCAGATTCCCACAGAATAAGGGCCAAACTCCTAGTCATCAACACCCTTCATTATCTAGCCCCTACTCCTTAGCTTCAAGCTCAGTTCTCAGGATATATACATGAGTTTTCCACTCTGGCTAAACAAGAATGTCGCTCCCGCACACCATGAGTTGCCACTACCCAGCCTTTGCTTGTTTCAAGCCCCAGTTCCTACCTTTGCCTGAGCCTTATCCTTTGAAACCTTACTTCACCTCTACCTCCCCAAATGAAGCCTTCCCTCATCACTAACTATGGCTACTTAGAACCATCTCTTTCCCTCAGTCCATGACCTGTACCATTCACACACTTAGACTTTTACCTTGCCTGCTTATATTGTTTGCTAGGCTGACCCCCTTCTCAGGGGTCAAAATCCAACTGACCAAGTATTTAATTCCAAGTCATGTACTGGGAATTTAAGACACAGAACAGACTAGCAGTACTTGTAAAACTTGTCAGGCTTTTAAAATTCAAGTATCTGTCCTCCACAAATCAAAGACAACAGTGATGCTTGTACGATTGAAAAACACTCAAAGCTAATATGAACATGTCTTTCCCAACTTAGCTTCCATTAAAACGAAAGACTAGTGAGTATCTAGCTAGGTTAATAGCCTTCCCTGACCAAAGCTCCGATGAGCAAAAAGTACATAGGAACTTTCACTTCTAGAAACTGAGCATCAGGAAATTTGGATCAATTTACTGCAAAGGCCAACTAAAAAGCAGTGGCAACATAAAAGCACAAAAAAATCTAACTAGGTAATGAGGAATTACCGGGCCAAAATCTTGGTGAGAATCCAGATAGACACCTTAAAGCTAGGATTCCAAAGTATTACACTTTCAAGATACGGATGTAACAAAGGTACCCAGTCCTCACGTGGATTTGATACCTGGTTGTGTGCCATCTGGATGGTCCAGGACCTCCAGCCTTCAGTCTGAATTAAGGAGGTTTGTTAATAGTCCCAGGCAACAAGAAATCCTTCCTAGAGGTAGATGCCTCATCCTAGTCTTATTTCTACAAATACTTTTTCAAATATACTGTCCACCTCACAATAACGTGGCATAAGACACTATAAAAAACAATCATAAAAATAAGAGATCCACTAAAACTTCAGGTCTTGAAATTTTAGACAGTTATCATACCCTCCCGCCAATGAAGTGATACTTATTTGAATGGTTTGCAGTGGGTAGCTTATCTTTCCCAAGGTAAACCTGCTCCTTTCTTCCTGGTGTATCAACCTTATTCAAGGTCATTTAACTGTAGCTATAGGAGACGGTAGCACTCTCTGAAGCTGTTTTATTAAAAAGATTTTATTGGGGAATTGTGTGAGAACAGCATTGGGGAATCAGGGAAGGGGAACAGACAAGTTGCTGTCTTTGTTTTTCAGTCTAGTTGCAGAAGATGTTGCTTTACTGTCCCATGTTGGTATTGTCATTGCGCTCTTCCCTGATGAGGCATATCGGTTGCCGGCCTCTGGATGGTTGCTCACCGCAGCTATTGGCAGCTCACGCTGGCTGCCAGCCACTCACTGTAGCCTATGGCAGCCCACAGCCCAGCTCCAGGTGGAGGGAGCTGTTGTTAGCTGTAGAGGGCAGTGTCACTGGCCCTCATATGTGGGATCCGAACTGGGGCTGCTGGCATCCCAAACCAGCTCTTAACCAATGCGCCACTCGGCTGGCCCCTGAAGCTGTTTTAATTAAAGGAGCGAGTCGCCAGGGCAGCAGAGATGTCACTGCTTCTCAAGAACAATATTTAACAAACTACTTTTAAACCCAGGCTATCTTCTGATAAACATGAAATTCTCGTAATTCACTTTTGTATCTGAAATTTCAAAATTAACTATTGCCCTAAAAAGTTCATTATCTTTTTCTGTAAGAACTCACTTTGGCTATCAGTTTTCATTTGTAAGCAGGGGATTTTTTTCATTATACCTCAACTCCCCAAGGAATGATAAATTAGGGCGTCTACCAATCCACGATGCAGAGTTGGCCTTGTTTGTGAGTTTTTCCAAACGCTTATCAATGCTACAGTGCTGAGCCCACAAACTTTTCTATAAATGGCCAGAGTAAATATTTTCAACTCTATGGCCCATATTGTCTGTCTCTGGAGTTGCAGTGCGAAAGCAGCCACATGCAAATGAATAGGTGTGGCAGTGTTCAAATAAAACTTTATTTACAAAAACAGGGCGGTTTGCTGACCCCTGATATAGTGAATAACAAAATACAGATCTACTGAAAGGTACCACTGAATTAATGTCATCCATCTTTTATTGTTTTAGTCAAACACTTGAAAAGTACAAATTCTAATAAGAGAACATGAAATTCTGATGTTAATAAGGGCTCCTTCATACTGCAAAACTGAGAATCACTGCTGCAGATGGGAGGAGTTTGGTCTTCAGAGATGATGACCACTGTACAGAAACCTACTGTAACAGTTTCAGGTGCATATTCTATGTCCCATGCTGTGTTAAATACTTTCTTTACATGGACTATTTGACTCTTCCATTTGAAAACAAAACCCAGTGATGTACACAAATTACTCTTGTTTTACAAATAAGAAAATTAAGGCTCAGAAATTACAGTAACTTGAAAAGGCTCCCATAGCAAACTAGTGGCAGAGCAGACTAAACTCTAGGGCTACAAACATCCAAAAGCCATTCCTTTAACTACGATACTAGCCAACCAATCGATCCTAATGGGCAGAAAAGATTCACCGAGTATGGAAGCTGGCCAGGTGCTTACATCCCCTGATGTTCTTCTCCTTGGAGAGCTCTTAACAACCATCACTGCCTCAGACGTTTGAATCTCCCCTGTACTCCTCTGACCTGGGCAAGGACACTTAACTTCTTTCATTTCCCTTAAACTTAAGACTTTACTAATAAAGAGAATAACAAATAAAATTAAGAGAAAAAAATTTTAACTAGCGCACTAAATATGGCTGTTCTGAGACCACAGGTCCTGGCCCATCCCCTATTAGGTCTCTGTAGGTTGACTTCTTCACTGGGCCTTAACCTATCTCCATGGGACAAAGACACTTCCCTATCTGGGGATGTCCCTCAATTCAAGCCCTGAAAAATCAAGATCTAGGGAAAAACTCCTTTTGCTAGTCTAAGGTCTACCTTCCAGGTCATCATTACCTATACTAGGAACCATCTTTTCTCTGGATAAAACACTAAGCAGATATGTCTAATCCCTTTGGAGGGGATTCCAAAACCCAGCCATTGTGGTGTGGTCTTCCCCTGTGGTCCCAAAGGGCAACCATATATCATAATACAACAGCCTGTCATTGTCATTATACAAACTTACTCTACTTCCCAGTCAGAAGCCACTTGGAATGGGGCTGGCCATTGCAATAGTGAGTGAGCAAATCACTGACCCTGTAACAAGGAGACTTCAGGGAGGCAGTTTTCCCTCTTCCTGGTCCATCCCTCAGCGCTTTTGATGGCTCCTTCAAAAGTTTTGGCAAGACTATCCCACTGTAAGGGCACTCCCATTACTGCCACTGCTATGCTCCTCTTCCAGAAACAAGTGACTACCCTGGAAAAGGAAGAGATGAAACAAACTGCCCTTCAAATAGGAAGTAAAATAATTCTTTAATTATCAAAAGATCACTGCTGGGCTTAAAAAAAAAAAAGTCTGTAACTCTTCAATGTAATGTTGTACTGGGAAAATGGTTACAGCAGTCTCATAAATTATTTTAATTAATAAATATTATCACAGTATTAAGAAGGCAAGGTAAACAAATAGCTTAAGTATTTTATTTGTTTGCAACTAAGCTTGTTAACACTATATAATGAAAATGTACAAAGAATAACATTGCAGTTTTTGGTTAGATTTAAGTCAGACATTCATTAATAAGGAATCTTCCAATGTGAATATTCCAGAAATTTCTCTAAGCCACATGATCAGAACTGTCTCTGAATATTACCTTACTTTGGAAGGTATTGGCATACATTTGAATTAAATCTCAGAATTTTTCAAAATAAGCCCTAATTAAAAAGCTATTCTATATTCAAACTAAAACAATTTTATTAGAACTTTCCAGAAACAATAATAAATGAAACAAGGCATTTTGTAAAATGTGGTCCTGAACAAGTCACAGTAAAAAATAAATGTATACTTAATTTCCACCTCCTCAAAACAGAGGCTACTTTCTGTTCCTCAGCCTTGGCAACAAGGTGAAGAGCAGTCTGTAAGCAATTTCGGGCAGGGGTTGCCAAAACAAAGATCAAGCAGTTGAACGTGGGCACCTCTCAAAAGAATTTGGGGGAAGCTGACCAAAGGATCCGATCTACATGTAACTGATAGAAAGGTGAAGCGGCTCCTCCCATGTAGCAGTGCCGTGGGGTGGGGCCCGGCCCAGCCCCGTGCTCACCTATGTGATGCTCCTCAAGCGAGCCCTGATACTCCAGCGCCAGGGGAGACTTTCTCTTTTCAGAGGGTCAGTGTCCAGGGAGCTCTCTGTGTGAAAGAGGTGAGCACAGACTCCATGTGGGTATTTTAAGGCTTGGAGTCAAAGTACTGGTCTAACACGGCTAGGCAGAGTCCTTGTATCAAACGGCCCATCTCCAGTTTGTTCTAACTCCTCACCGTGCATTTGTAGACCTAGAACCACACACCTTTGCTATATCATTATAATCACATCTAATGTCCATCCTAATTTATGATTCATATTCTGTGCCTGGATACAGTCCCTGTATTTAACAGTAATACCTACACATAAAACAATCCACGGTTACAACTTCTATGGTCACAAAACATTAATGATCCTCTGTAGACCAAGCAAATGTTTTTAACCATAATTGTCGTGCATCAAATTCACAGCCAGGATCCCCAAGATCAAAACAATTTGCACAATACAAATAATAACTTAAAATACACATACACACACATATACACACACTCTCACACACACTTCTGACAGAACTGTGCTTGGGGAAGCTCCACTGGTTGCATGCCGCTGAGGGCATATTTTGCTTAAACTGCTGCTCCAGGTATTACGTTTGGAAAATCTCTCCCAGTTGGGCACAACCGTTTATTGGATGAGCAGAAAAGAAAGATATGCTTGTGGCAACCAGAAAGTTTTAAGGTCTTTCAAGTTGTATACAATGGACCTGCAGAAACGTTTAAGTGTTCTCAGGATGCAAAGTTGGAGCTGAAATGTGATATCAAACCAGTTGCAAAAAGTGTACAGCAGCCATCTCTTGAGGTCAAACCTGGTACCCAGATATGCAAGAAAGCTTCAGGACACATCTATAAATTAGGAATAAAAAACAAAACAGTATAAGAATACTAAAAATATAGTGCTGTGCTTTTTAAATATTAACTAATGGTAAATGTGATAAACTGCATGGAGAATGAGTCACCACTTAAAAGGTCCTAAATTCTCAAGAATTTCAGAAACCTGACTATGGTTCAGTTTAAATATATAGTTATTTATAATTTATGTTTTGAATGACTGGTAATTGCAAGATGTTTAGAATTAAGAAATTCTGAACACATTACTTGGTAAGTTAGCCTAAGGAACCAACTTTCATAAATTAACAATTGAAATTACCTTGCTGGGGAAAAGTCAGGTAATAAACAAATTGGCACTGGAGTCAGTCTATCTAGGTTTCAACCCAGGCTGAACCACTAGCTTGGACAAATTTTCTTCTTTCTTTCTTTCTTTTTTTTATTAAGCTGAGCCATCCTGCCACCTGTTGGCAACCCAGCAGCAGCTCAGCTCAGGCTGGGCACTGAACTGTTATTGCTCAGAGTTCAGCTTGCACTATTGAGCAAGCTCTTAACCAACTGAGCCACGTGACTGGCCCTTCAATTAACTTTTCTCACTGTTATCTTTACCTGTAAAATAGGGCTAATAATGGTTCCTCTCCCATAGGGTTATGGTGGATGTAATAAACTTCATGGGGACTTAAAGGGCTTAGCATAGTGCTGGGCACGTAAGTATTCTTTAAATGCTATTATTTTACTTTACAGGTGCTTTTTGCTCCCAGGAGACAAGGTATTCAGTTTCAAAATTTTGCTCTTGGAAGTTGGGAAATCCAAAGAAAAACTTGGGAATACTTACAGCTTGTGGGCCTTGTCCCATATCGTCGCATAATCTGATCATGTGTGAATTTCACAAAAGATTCATATTGTTCTGTGAGGGGAAAGACAGTATATACTATCCCCAGAAACTCTTCCCCAGTTTTCCAAGAAGAATCAAATGTCAGGACCACATCTAGCTTCCCAGTTTAAATCATCCAATCTCAGGCCCTCCTTTTAACAGTCACTCTGATATTTGTTACTTCCTCTTAAGATCCCAGGGCAAAATCCCTGGCTCCTAGATTTGGTCACTGATCATCTATAATATAACGTTTTCCTAATAATCTCTCCCCCACTGTAACTCTATCCCCTACTAATGGCTTCTCAAGAGAGACAGATATGTTTACTACTATAAGCCAGCAAATTTTAGGCTAACTTCTATAGGATATGAAGCTTGAAGCTCTTTTCTGCACTCTATCATTACTATAAATTTCCACATATACCAAGTGAAAGAGATGGGATGACTAGAAAGCTAAGAGAAAATTCCGTACTACCTAATTATAGAGAGTTCCACAGAAGTACCTTCTGAAGACAAACTCAGTAGAAAGACAAAAGGTTGCCAGACATCTGTGAATACAGAAGTGACAGAGCCAGCTGGTGTGAACAATTTTGGGGTGGGAATGCCAGCTGGTGTGAACAATTTTGGGGTGGGGGTAGGAAAAGGGAATGATATAGTAGTTTCTTTTTATAATACACATTATTAGTATATTAAAGGATCAAAGTTCTACTATAAGGAAATCCATTTAACTCTGTTGTTAAACCAACAGTTCTCAATTTAAAGCAGACTCATGAACATTTCTGAGGAATCATGTGGTGTCACCAGATTAGGAAACAATACTGTTACAGGAAGCAGTTGTTGCCTAAAGCCCCTCTGATCACAGTATCACTCTCTTTCACTAAATAGGTACTTTCTATTCCTGATTCAGGTCCCTTTCCACAAAAGGCACTAACTTGTTGCCATCATTAATCACTCCCTTTGTTCTCTCCTGAGCTCTGCTTTCTAAATTTTAATGTACTTTCAAATCACAGGATGCCCGACTTCCCACACCAGGAAGTATGATTATGTTGACAGTGGGACACTCTTCCCAGCCACCTGTTGATGTCAGCACTATCCCAACCGCTTGTTTACAGGCCAGCTTGACAAATAACCTATTCAATGTCTTTGTTTGGATGGAAAATTCTCAAAAGAAAAGCTTGGTTTATCTTGTTTCAGAAATGTAAGTGAAAAGTCCTTCCATATAATCTATGAAATGTTTAGAATTACCAAAGAGAGTAACTTAACACTCACAACTCACTGACCTTCCTGGATGATGTCCTACTCCTAAATCACCACTTATTTAACTGGGGTAAATCCTTACTGAACCGTATCAACAATGGCATAGCCACAGCCTCAGCCTACCTGCTAGTTTGGTATTGAGGATTTGCTCATACTCCTCCCGAATTTTATCTTCATAGTCTTTTAAGAGACGCTCACATATTATTCCAACTTGTCGGAGAGTAAAGGTGGGCTGGTCCTTCTTCATCCAGGAGGAACCTGGCCAAAAGACAAATCTAGTTTACATAATAAATTCTAGTTCTAAGGTTCAGAATTAATAGCTTCATGCAAACAGTCCTATGATATAAAAATTGTTTAGGAAAATGATGGCTTTCACTACTTCACATGGAGTATTTTTTTTTTTAATTCTGAGTTTCAGATATTTGTTTCACAAAGCAAGGACAAAGGTGAATTGCGAAATAGGAGAGGCCTGTATCCAGGTATGCTAGCTGATTTGCATACAGAAAAACAGCTCTGATGCCATAACAATCTGAGCTCATACACAATGCTCATTTGGTAAAGGTCAAGAACAAATGATTTAAAGCTGCTATCAAGCCTCTAGCCTGGATTAGGGAAAGGAGAGTAACAGCATGAATCTACCCAGGTCCTTAGCGATCATCGAGACCTATGTTTAACCAAGACGGTGTGTCATAACTATCTGAGGAAGTAACAATAAAAAGATACACATTCTGATTTAATTCTGTGGTAGGGCTTGGGTGTCTTTTAAGTTGCACACGTGATTCTGCTGAGGTTAGAAGTTTGACAGTTAGGAGACCAAGTGACTTGCCCAATATAAAAAACTGTTGGCAAAGTCATGGAAATATGAAAGAGGTAGACAACTGGGCACTACATCTCATCTTTGATCCCTTTTGAATCTAGGTCAAGAAGAGGGAATGTTCATAAGATAGTAGCTAGGAACCAAAATATCCACTGGAATGCCAGAAAACTTGGAAATCCACTTCCTGATCATGATAAAAGCAGCAGTTCCACTGGTAGCTCAGTTCTGAGTTGTTCTTCAAAGCTAAGCCTGGAATCTGTTTCTTTGATCCTCTTAGTCTATATACCATTTAATACCCTGAATACACTAAATTTTTTTTTCTCTACAAATGAAACCTGACCAAAACATCTAGCCAGTTAAATTATTTGTGACTGTTTCTCTATCCATAACATATTGTATTACTTCAAAATCACTACTAAAATCTTGAGAGAAAATTGAGAGACTCGCTAGCTATAACCATTGAAAGGTCTATCACTCATGTATGTGCAAGAGCTATCAGAAAGGACATTGTTGGTCCAGAGCCAAAACCTTTGCGTTATAAGACAATTAAAAAAAATTATTTGGTGCAATTCGCATAAAATGAACCATTTAAAGTGAATAAGTCAGTGGCATTTAGTCTAGTCACAATATTGTACAACCACCACCTCTATCTAGTTTCAAAACATTTCCACTACACCAAAGTAACACCCCTTACCCATTAAGCCTTTTCTCCCTTTTCTCCCCTCCCTCTACCTCTGAGCCAAAACCAATTTGTGTTCTATAAAGAGATAATTTTTCTTTTTTTTCTTTTTTTTTTTTTTGAGGGCAGTGTCACTGGCCCTCATACGTGGGACTGAACCGGGGCCGCTGGCTTCCCAAGCCAGCACTTAACCACCATGCCACTCGGCCAGCCCAAGAGATAATTTTTAATCAAGGTAATTTTTCACTCTTAGTAGAAGAATCCTTTGTGAGGAAATAAGCTCCACTACTGTTAAAGGTGACAGAGTTCACTATCTCCGGAAATGTTCGAGCAATGGCCTGTTGACTATTTGCAGGGACATGGCAGGCAAGACAGGTTGGTGGTGGCTGAACTATGTGACCATGGAGATTCACTCCAACCCTGAGATTCTATTTTTGAGTACATTCTCTCTAACCACCTGTCAATGTTATACAGCAAGGCTGTCACACAACTTTCTGCAGTGACAGAAATGTCCTCTAGTTGTGCTAATACCACAGCCACACGTGGCTAGTAAGCATTTGAAATGTCGCTATTGCATCTAAGAAACTAAGTGGTAAAATTTTTTTTGTTTTTTTCTGAGGGCAGTGTCACTGACCCTCATATGTGGGATCCGAACCGGGGCCGCTGGCATCCCAAGCCAGCTCTTAACCACCATGCCACTCAGCTGGCCCGGTAAAATGTTTTAAAATTGTAATTAATATTAAATAGCCACATGTGGCTAGTGGCTATGGTACTAAGACACTGCAGTTATATAGGGTACTGTTCCATTGGATGGATGGAAGCCCAGTCAAATCCATTTAAGATCTTTTCCAACTTCATGACTCTATGGTTTTAAAAGTATTTATAAGTAGTAATATAATTCATATACTTTACCAATTTTATTACTTTAGACAAAATCAATTCTGGATTAGAAAAACATCATTTTAAGTACCATTGACCAAATCTTAAATGGACTGTGCAAACTAAAGCATGCTTACCTGGGGAACTAGGTGCTGTGAGTGCTGAGGAGTGGGAGTGACTTTCAGAAGGACAGGCTTCACTCTGATTAAGAACAACTTCTAACTGTCTCCACCTTTGATAACGACTATATTCTTGTTTAATGTTCTGAAAAATTTGCTCTGAATAAAAAAGAAACACACTTGAGTATTCACTTGATTGTGACATTTCTTCAAACTTCTTGTCCCTCCTCCCATATTATAATTAAAGAGAAGCGTTTATACCAAATAAAACACCCCTCCTAGAACCCCAATGCATGCCCTCTTATTGTCGCTATTTCAATAATACACAGAATAGCAGCTATTTTGGCATTAGCCACCCAGACAGTTCCCTTTCCTTGTTTTTTTTTTTTTTTGACAATGGAGATCAGGTCTGTTGTTTGCTGTAGGATTAACTAACACAACTTACAGGGGAAAGAAAGTCCTTCCCGTAATAGGGAACTATTTTTTATCTCCTTTAAGTTGCACGATTTCACAAACTAGTGTACTAGGGGTAAGTCTCTTACCACCCAAGGCCTTCTAACAGTGACATTCTTGTCCTGTTTAGGACTCAAGATCTTTAGGGAAGAGGAAAACAGAAACTATTATGTTCATAGCCAGGGGAAGATCCAAGATTTACTGCTTGGAATTGATGATCAGACTTAGAATTTTCTGATCCTATAAGAGGCAATATTTGGTAATCTGGCAGGATTCATATTACTACTTTGAGTGAAGGTAATCATAAACCAAATTTAACAAAATTATTAAAAGGAGTCTGGAATACACAAATCACTAAGCACTTTGAAGTACTCTCTAGAGATAACATAGAATCTGGAAGGATGTGGTTTTCAAGTTTTGTGTTTTTTATGTGTGTGGTAGTATATGTATTCACTGTCCAGATAATAAAACCTCCTATCAAAAACAAAAACCAGGGCCGGCTGAGTGGCGCCGCGGTTAAGCGCTGGCTTGGGAAGACAGCGGCCCCGGTTCGGGTCCCACTTATGAGGGCCAGTGACACTGCCCTCAAAAAAAAAAAAAAAAAAAAAAAAGAAAAACAAAAACCAAAAAATTTTACCGCCCCCCAACTCACATTATTCTAATGTACACTGTCACTGGCCCTCATATGTAGGATCTGAACCCGGGCCGCTGGCATCCCAAGCCACTCTTAACCACCGTGCCACTCGGCTGGCCCTGCTATAGCTATTTTTAATGAGCAAAGTGTTAACAATGCCATTTTGCTTCTTCTCAGCTGTGTGACTATGACCTTGAGAAGTCATTCAGGATCTTTAGCCTAGTTCTTCAATATATGTGTTAAATGCCTGCCCAATAAAGTTGTGAAAATCAAAAATATTAATGCTGTAACAAGTGATGGTACAGCTCAGGAACTGACATGAAATCCAAGTAGCTCCACACATAGCTAAATTCTGTAACACTCAGCCAAAACACTTGGAACTACATGTGGTAGGTTAGCAAAGCTTTCTTTTAAAAATGCTATGAAGTTCATATTGTAGATCCCTGAATTTATGAAGTCTTTGCTTCATCTTTAAAATGTATTATTCTCCAAGCATATTCTTGCTAGATTAAATGCAAAGTTGTAAGGAACTGCAAAGACTTGAAACAAGAAAGGACAAGTATGAGGACAACGCTCATGAGAACAGAAGGTCTTTGATAAACCTCTAACTGCCTCCTGTATGGCAAAGCGAACAAATGGAAAGATACAACTTTGAGGCTGGGAGAAGGACTAGCGAGTCTAAGAATCTAAACATGGTACATGGTATGCACAGGAGGAAAATAAGGAAGTAGATGTGATTTTCTTCCCAAGGCCACATAAAACAGGAAAAGGCAATTTTTAAAAAGAAAAATGCAAATTTCTTTTTTAACAGTGGTAACATTTTTAATCTTTCCTTTTATTATTATTATTTTTTTTTAGAGGGCAGTGTCACTGGCCCTCATATGTGGGACCCGAACCGGGGCCGCTGGCGTCCCAAGCCAGCTCTTAACCACCGCACCACTCGGCCGGCCCTTATTATTTAAGGTTGTGCTTTTAAAGTTATATCTAAGCCATTTTTCCAATTCTATCAACCACTACAAGCCAGTTGCATTAAAATATCCTTCATTTGCAGGTTTTCTGGTCTTTGCTCTCCCTCCAACATTATTTAAGACCCAGCTAAAATGCTACCTCAATCTAGAAATTATTCCCCAACCCTCAAGTAATGAGCAATTAATTACTTTGCATCCAGACTCCTTCCATGTTTACACATATCTCCCTGAGGTACATACCTGGTATCCACTTCACTCATTTTACCAGTAAAAGGCATAATTTTACAGACCCTTTCCACTAAAAGTGCTGTGATATATCTTTTTTTTTAAGGTGAAGTTTTTAAAACATAGTTTCTTGACCATTTGGAAGAGAACTTTACAACCCTTGAGGTAACTGGGATGTTACGAAGTGAAGTCACTGATTTTTAAATTCACTTTTCTATTAGTTGGCTTTTATTCTTCCTATTTGTATGGCAACTAATATTTCCTTCCCCATTCTTCCTTCTTAATCCAGAAAGTATCTTTCACTTAAGCCAGAGCAAATAATGAATTATTCATACTTTCTTTCATGACAGAACCATATTCCAATAAGCATTAAGAAACATAACTAACTGATCAATGTTTACAAATGAATATTTTTAAATAAAATGACTAAGAAGCTAATTTGCATAATCTATGCAAAGGTTAAATTTTAAGATTAAAAAAATTGTGACCCCCCCATTACAGCATTCTGCCATATTAAGGCTTCCAAATATATTCAAAAATCATTTATTAATCATTTGCTATAATGTGAACTACAATAGAATGAGTCTAGAGGGGTGGTATTGGAAGAAATAAAAACATTTTCATAATATCCATCAAGGCAGACAGGGTTAAGTATTAATTCTATTTTGCAGAAGAGGAGAGACCCAGAAAGATTATGCGACTAGTCTTGTGTATCTGAGGCGGAAGGAAAAAAAAATCCCTTTAAGTGGGCTTCCACACCCTTTGCTTTTGAAGAGCTCTTTACAAAGAACTTCTGCAAACATTCTCATTCAGCACATAAGGCTTTTTGCAACATTAAGTGGTCAGGGAATTTAAAGTAGAAAAGAGTTCCCCTTATGGGGCAGGGTTAGTCAGATAATAACTGGAAGATTTAAGGAAATGACTGTATCTGAATTAGCCAAGAGAAGGGGGGAAACATGATAGAAGGTGGTAAGGATACACCCAGCCAAGGTGGTCTAGAAGGAAAGAGCAAAAGCATAGTTTGGGGAAAAAAATGTATAAAACACTGGCTAGGTAAGATACGGCGATAGCTGATAAACGCTTTCACTGCCAGCATAGAGAAGAGGTGAGCACGAGTAAGGATCCAGTAGTGTCTAGGAGAGCTTGGCTGAAAACTCGAAGAATCTTGGTTCCAGAGGATGAGGGCCTGAAAACTGCATGGTGGATTTGCGAAAGAAGAAATAAAGCCTAAAACCAAGGGCAACTAAAAAGGTGCGAGGAAACAATGAGTTTAAGGCAATCCCAATGTTTCGCTTGTTTGAAAAAGAGAAAAAAACACACACACACAAAGAAATGACTTGCCAAAGTCCAGTTCTGAGACTCCCCCCCATTTCCGGGAGCCCTTAAAACTGCTGAATATTAATTCTGATGCACTGTCCCCTCAACAACTCCACCATGGTGAGGTTTTTTTTTTTTTTGGTTTTACACTTTATTGTCACGTCAGCTCTCCCCTTTCCTTGACCAGGAAAGGAGTCCCCTACTGAAAGCGAGTCTCTGCTACGTCTAGTTTAATCCCTGCTTCCGGAACCTCTCGGTATGTTTCAGGATTCTCCAAGTCTAGCTACCGACCTACCGATTTCAAGCCGTGTACGGTACAAGACAATAGCCATACAATAAAACACGGCCAGTCCCCCTAGGATCAGTCAGGGCGAACTCGGACTCCGTGACTTGTGCGGCGGCCTCCGTCAGGGCAGTGCGGAGCAGCGCGCACGCAGCCCCCACCCGCAAGGCCGGGTTCGCGAGGGGAACCCGATTTTCCACGGCCCGCCGGGTCTGCAGGGCTGCTCGGCGGCGGGGGGCCGCCAGGGATGCTCCCGTCTTCCTCATGGCGCCCACCCCTCCAGGCTCCCCAGACCCGGCAACGCCGAACCCCGGCACCGTGGCCCCAGCACCCCTCCCGGATGTCTCCCATCCCCGGAAGCGACCAGGCCCGGCGGCACCCCAGTTCCCTTTTCTCGGGGCACACAAGGGGTCCGCGGGTGAGTCAGCCTAGCGCCCATCACCCTCCCCCCCCGCACCCCCAAAAATGCCAGGGCCTGGCTTCCTGCCAAGCCCGCAGCGTCGGTTACCCGGAGTCGGGAGGCGCCGCTCGCTGCCGGGAGGGGCGGGCTGCGGCAGAGTCGGCGGTGGGCTCTGCATCTGGAGCAGCGGCGGCGGCGGCGGCGGCTCGGCGTCCGGGGGCCTGAGGCCCGGAGTGGGGCCGGGCAGAGGGGCGCAGCGCCGCCGCTTCGGGGAACCTGGGCTCAGCAGCGCCGCCTCGAACTCCATGGGCCGCTTCAACGTCGCCCCGCACGCCATGCCGCCGACGGGCCTGGGACCAAGAGCGGCACCGGTTGGAACACTGGCCCCAGCTCCGAGGGCTCCTCAGAGGAGCTCGCAAGCCAAGCCGGCTCCAATGGCGCCTCCAGCACCCGGCAGCGGCGCTGGGCCCGCCTCCTGTGACGTCACGGGCCCGGCCACCGCCCGGCAGAGGGAGAGGGAGCCGGAAGGAGGCCGCTCGGGGAGGCCCGTCCGCCCCGGTCTGGCGCGCGGCGCCCCCTGTGGCGGAAATGGAACAGCCTGGGCGGAGAGCTTGGTCACCAAGCAACCTCGGGAAGGCCCCCACCCCCGCCGCCGCCCCTCCCAGGGTCCCATCCCCCCATTTGCCCCCCTCTCCGCCCCACTCCTTCCACAGCCGTCGCTCCCGGGTGGCCCTTTAGGTTTTCGCACCTGCGCGACACGGGCGTGGGGGAGGGGAGAGCTCGGCAGGGCCTGTTGCGAGCCCGCGGCGGTCGATGTCTTCAGCCCAATAACCTCCTTTTATCAAGTTCTAGTCCTTGTGATAAAGGAGAGGGTGATACTAAAAGGTCCTCAAGGGCATGCCCCTGACTCCAGAGGAAGTCTTGGACACAACCTGAGATCTGAGGATGGACTTTTTAGGAGGTCCGCCAATCCCATTAAATTGTGTGCAAAAATGTGTGTGTGGGTGTGTGTATTTTAGAATAGATGATCCATAACCTTCAGCAGCGCGTCACAGGGGTCTGTTACTCAGAAATGTTAAAAACAAACAGAAAACAACCCAACTGATTAAAACGATCCAAGATGGTGTCCGAGTGTTAAAAAGTGTGAAGAACTTCAGCTGATGTGCCCGTCTCTGACCTGGCAGCCCAGGTGTTTCCTCGGGTCTCTCTGAATTCTTTAGAGCAGTACCAGCTGTAAAGTGCTTTTGACATTCTGCAAAGATAGATAACAGGACGGTTCGGCTTTCAGAAACTGGAGGTGCTTGCATATTACTGGGGCGCAGGTCCAGTGCTTTTAAACAAATCTTGAAAAGGACCTGTGATCCAAAAAGGTTAAAATCTTTCCATCACTATGCATATACATTAAGTAATGACAGTGACTCCAGAGATCTACTTCAATAGATCTCTGGGATTCTCCAGAACAATCTAAATTTCAGATACTCTCTTGAAATAAGCAATATGCTAGGTCAGTGTGTCCTAATTTTTGAGTTGGAGAACATGGACATACTACCTCAGTCCTATTCTTGGTCCCGAGCTTTCCTCTGGGTCCTGCCCAGTTAATCCAAATTTTATAAAGATCCAAACATAGGTCAAGGTTGTTTTTTTTTTCTTTTGCGTTTATGTTTGACAAACCGCAGAAATAATTCTAAAATGACTGCATACCAGATGTTAAATTTGTTTTATCCTATATCTTTTCCATAGGACATAAAGAAGATTTACAATAGGCTAGAAAACCAGAACTAGAACGCTAGGGCCAAAGAAAAAGATCATCATTATCCTGGGGTTACACATGATTGTCTGAATTTGAAACTTAGTTCTGAGCTTCCTGACTGCCAGGGCAAAAATGAAAACAACACGTGTTGCATAGATCTTGTCATCTGAAAGGAATCAGTTCATCAGACGGGACAGATCATAGTTTTTTTGTTTGTTTTCTTTTCCCATAGCACTAAATTCTGAAGGTCGTTTCTTATGTGACTTTATTAGGAACCAGTGTATGATATAATAGAGTAATGAAGAAGATGAACAACAAATGCAGAAACAAAATTTGTATACGTATTTCTTGTTCTGTCTAATAAAAGCCAAGGACCTAAGAAGCAACCTAGTGATGGTTTTTTTTTTGTTTTTTTTTAAGAGGCTTGTCTAATGTGGTCTAAGGAAATTGCTTTCTTGTGGTCTAAACTATTTCAAAGTTAGAGCTTAAAAAGTTTTAAAAGTTTGTCCCTTGGGTCATCATTCTAAATAGCACTTCTAGTTAGGGTTTTGCTAAGTGCTTTGATGGTCACACACTTCCCTGTGATCCTTTAAAACTTTGAGCATGCCTTGTAATATTAGTGTTTTAAAACAGGAAGTTATAATTTGTTTACAGATCTGATTGTGCTTCAAAATTAGAAATTCCTTGAAAATAATAACCAGGCCTCACTCATTTGTGTTTCCCCACCTTCCGCACAGTGTTTGACTGCAGTAGGGGTAGGCACAGAATACATATTGGTCAAATGAATAAATGGTAATTATTTCAATGTTGTTCTCTCTGTCCCTGAAAGCTGAGAGTCCACATTGCTGAATGAGGGTGGACTCATATGATTCAGAAACCAAACAAGTAGGTGGTTTATCCTATTGTAAGTTGCAGTTGACAGTAGCCCAATCAGAGCAATGTCCTTGAGAGAAGCAAATAGGCCGCTCTGAGAGCCACTCAGTGTAATGTCTCCTTATGAGGTCATCACAGGCCAGGTCTGCTTTGTTTTGTACATTCACACCCTTGACCCGTCCTACACACACACACACACACACACACACACACACACACACACACACACACACACACACACATTACTAAATACCTTTCATGTGCCAGGCACTATACTATCACGGTTGAGGATATTATGGTATAAAAAAAGACATAATTCCTGCCCTCCTAGGTCTTCTAGTCTGTTAGAGATGACAGACATTAATCAAATAATCACACCAACAGATATACAATTACAAACTCTGACAAGTACTATGAAGGGAAAAAACAGGGAGTTATGAAAGAGTACAATGGAGGTCTTAACCTGTCTTGGAGAACAATGAAGACTTCCCTGAATAAGTCACATTTGAGCAAGAGGTTAACTAACAAAAGAGAAGGTGGGAACATCCCAAGCAGAGGGGATAGCATATACAAAGTCCAGTGATAGAAAACACCATAATATGTTTGAAAAGTCAAAAGAAGTCTAAGGTGGCTGTGTTCCAGAGAGCATGAATATAGAGTCAGGGGAGAAAAAGACTGATGAGGAAGGCAGGAGCCTGACCATTTAATGCCCTGTTGGCTACCAAGAGTTTTTTTGTTTGTTTTTATCTTAAGAACAGCAGGAAGCCACTTCAGGGGTTAAGGTGGGAACAAAAGTGCTAAAATATGATTAGATTTACATTTGAGGAGATTCCTGAGAACAGGTTGGAAGAGAGCAGGGGTGGATGGAGGAGAACAGTAAAGAGGCTATTGTATCTCTCCAGATGCATGCCTTGTAGTATTAGTTTTATAATATTACAAGGAACCTCCCATCTCCTGGCACACACAAATTCTTTCATGTTCCCACCTGTGGGTGTTTTTATGATAGTTCACCCTGTGGAAAGCTCAGCAATAGGTCTGAGGCTCTATTTACTAGTGCCAGCAGTTGTCCTACCCAGGGGCTAAAGTTGGGGCTGGGAATGAAAGGAAAGAAGGATACTGTCTTCCAAAATCTTCCAGAATTCTTTGCCCAAAGTTTCCAAAGGAGTTCTCTATATTTGCTAGCTTCTTTTGCATACTTCCCACCCACCACCCATCAACCCACACCGATCTGATTTCTGCCCTGCCCATTCCACTAAAACAGGTAAAGTCACCAATGACCTCCAAGCTATGGAGGGAAGTGGACTGAGCAAGGTTTAAAAGATGAAATGAACAGATGTTGGTGAGGATTAGGTATGGAGGTAAGACAGATGAAGGACTCAGGTATGACTCCCAGGCTTCTGGATTTCTCAGTGCCATTTTCTGAGAAAGTTTCCATCAGACAAAGACCAGATTTGGGAGGACAACATGAGTGTGGTTTTGGATATCTTGAGTTAGAAGTTCCTTTAACCTTGGGATTCTCAAATAGTGTGTGTATATAAATATGTGGGGCTGGAATTCAGAAGACACCTGGATTAGAGAAAAAAACAGGAGAGTCATTGGTGTCAAAATGATAATTGAAGTTGTAGAGGCAGCCGGGTTGGTCTAGGGTAGGAATTCTTAGCCTTTTTTGTATGTGCTATAAGCCTCTTCTCTGAATGTTTTTTTTTAAAGTGTATAAAATACATATGATTACACAGGAAATTAGTCATATATGTATATATATATATATATATATGTATAAAATTTCCAGATTATCAATATCCATTGGATATTATTCATTTGATACTAATAGACTACCTGGAAATGTAAAATATATATTCATCGGATATTAAGATATTAATAAATTATCTATAACTGTATAATATTAAGGGTAAAAAAATTATTATTGAGATAGAAGAAACATACTACTAATGAAACTCCAGTTATAGCCTGTAACAAAGAATGCCAAATTATCTAAGCAAAACCTAAGAACTAGGGTGGGAGTGAGGAGAGAAGTGGTAAAATCCACCCAAAAGTTTGATGTGACTGGAGAAAGGGGAAATAAAAGTATTCTAAAAATTTTTATCTAGGGCCGGGCGAGTGGTGCGGTGGTTAAGCATTGGCTTGGGCAAGCCAGTGGCCCCGGTTCGGGTCCCACATATGAGGGCCAGTGACACTGCCCTCAAAAAAAAAAAAAAATTATCTAGCTGGGAGAAGGGAAGGAAGAAGTTGGGGAACTAAGCATCTCTATTGGGCAAATAGGTGGTGTATTTTTTTATATAACAACAGTAGCAAAATACATGTGCAATAATAAACATAAGGAAAAGGGAAGAAACCATATATAAAATGAAAAAGTGTGGTAGAACTCAAAAACAAACAAGAAAAAGGGAGAACAATGGTAATTTCATAAGACCAGAGGAATCAGCAAAGTAAAATAAATAATAAAATAGTATCAGTTGGAAGAACTAAAGTGAGTATTATCAATTGCTGGTAAATGAAATAAGCTATCTCATTAAAAGACAGAGATTGTCAGATCGAGTTAGATACAAACCCAACTAAGTACTGCACATAAGAAACAGATTTAGGGGCTGCCCTAGTGGCTCAATTGGTTAAGAGCGTGAGCTCAGAGCAACAGGGTCACCGGTTTGATTCCTACATGGGCCAGTGAGCTGTGCCCAAGCTGAGTGCCAATGGGTGGTAGGACAGCTCAGCTGATGAGAACATGTGTTCGTAACAGCAAGGTTGCCGGTTCCAGTTCAACTTCTGCATGGGATGGTGGCCTATGCCCACCTGCAACTAAAATTGAACACAGCACCTTGAGCTGAGCAGTCACGAGCTGCCGATAGGCAGCCAGATAGCAACTGGACTTGGAGCTGAGCTAGCTGCGCACTCTACAACTAAGAGTGAAGGACAACAACTTGGCTGTTACCCATCCCCAATTCCCCAATAAAATCTTTGGAAGGAAGGAAGGAAGGAAGGAAGGAAGGAAGGAAGGAAGGAAGGAAGGAAGGAAGGAAGGAAGACAAGATACAGATTTAAAACACAGTGACAAAAAAAATTTGAAAATAAAGGAGTAGGCAAGGCGTATCCACCAAATGCTAACCACCAAATGCTAAGTAAAGGGAAACTAGAAAAGGCAATGTTAATATCAGGAGCAATCTAAAAAAAAAAAGCACTAAATGGGGTAATACTATGTCATAATAAAAGGCACAATTTAAGGAGTTTTAATAATCATAAGCTAAACCATCATAGACTAAACAGCTAACTATGTACAGCAAAAACTATTAGAAAGGCAAAGAGAACTTAATAAAAATACAATTATATTGTGATTAAACATATTTACTACCTGAATAGTAGGCAAGAACATGGAGGAACTGAGTAACTGATTAAGCAAATTTGATTTAACAGTCATTTATGAAGCCTAATATCCATTGAATAGAGGATATCCTTTCTTTTTTCAAATCTACATGAATCATTTACAAAATTGGACTATATATTTGTGTCACAAAGAAAACATTAACACATTTATTTTTTTAAAGATTTTATTGGGGAATTGGGGGAGGGGAATAGCATTGAGGAACCCGGGAAGGGTAACAGACAACTTGCTGTCCTTTTGTTCTTCAGTGTAGTTGTGGAGCACATCGCTTCACTGGCTCATGTTGATATTATCATTGTGCTCTTCCCGGGTGAGGCAGTCGCTTGCTAGTCATTAGACTGCCGCCCACAGCTGCTCTGGGCAGCTCACAAATGCACGGCAGCTGCTGGCCAGTCCCACTGCAGCCTACACGGTCGCCGGTGACTCACGGGAGTCCAGCTCCAGGTCAAGCTGTTGTTCACCATCTTAGTTGTAGAGGGCGCAGCGTCACTGGCCCTCATATGTGGGATCCGGGGGCCCTGCTGCTCGGAGCTGGCGTCCCAAGCCAACTCTTAACCGACGCACCACTTGCTGGCCCAACGCATTTTTTAAAAAAAACAACTTTACAAGGGCACACTGTAATCATAATCCAATAAAATTAGAAATACATAATAAAAGGTAACAAGAAAAACCTTTGGATATCTAGAAATTAATAGGCATACGCCTAGATAACATAAAAATCAAATTTTAATCCCATCACTACTATATGGCAGCGAGGAGAGGCCTCCATTACCTCCCATCTCTGGGGATGCTAGTAGCTGCACCAGCAACATCCAGGGACGGTGGCAGTCACGGCCACACCAGCAAAGAGGAGACACAGGAGCAGCTCAGAGTGGGAGGACAAGAAGACCCAAAGCAATAGGGTACCTGCTGCCAAGACTGACTGGGCAGGCTCTGTAACCCAATGCAGGAAACCGGGATGACCTCTGGTGGCGTAAGAAGTCACCATACTCATACTCATACCATATTGAGAGTTGGAACAGGGGCTCCTGCTGTCCTGTCTTGTCTTGGAGGGTGGGGGGGGGCAAAACAGTTGTTACCAGATGATTATGTCCTTTGATATCCATGATATTTAGCTATCTCTTGCTCTCTCTCTCTCTCCCTTTTTTTTTAATTCTTTTTTTTTTTTTTTTAAAGATTCCATTGGGGAATTGGGGGAGGGGAACAGCGTTGGGGAATCCGGGAAGGGGAACAGAAAGGCTGCTGTCCCTTCGTTCTTCAGTCCAGTTGTGGAGGACGTTGCTTCACTGGCCCACGTTGGTATCATCATTGCTCTCTTCTCGGATGAGGCAGATCGGTCGCTGGCCTCTGGATGTCGCTCACAGCGGCTACCGGCAGCTCACTGTAGCCCATGGCAGCCCATTGCAGCAGGGGCTGCAGCCTACACCGTTGCCGGGGCTCGCACAGCCCAGCTCCAGGTGGAGCTGTTGTTAGCTGTAGAAGGCAGTGTCACTGGCCCTCACATGTGGGATCCGAACCGGGGCTGCTGGCATCCCAAAACCAGCTCTTAACCAATGCGCCACTCGGCCAGCCATTCTTTTTTTTAAAATATAAATGTATTTACTCCCCCACTCCTATCCCCACCCCCGAGCCGTTGTTCTCAGTCTAGTTGTGGAGGACACCCCTCACTGGCCCATGTTAGTATTATGATCATTATGCTCTACCCTGTGCAGCACACTGCAGCCCAGGTCCAGGTTAAGCCGTTGTTCATAATCTTAGCTGCAGAGGGCACAATTTACTGGCGCAACTCACTGGTCCATTTGGGAATTGAACTGGCAGCCCTGTTGTTCAGAGCTCACGCTCTTACCAACTGAGCAATCCAGCCACCCTTTTTCTGTCTTTTATTTGTCATCTTCTACCAACTTTCTAGTCAATTCCCCTTCAAAAGTGACATAGGTTAGTGGCTAAATTCATGGACTCTGGACCTCTTGAATCCTGGCCCTACTCCTTTGTAGCTCTGCAGTCTTAGCCAATTACATACATTTTCCATACCTTAGTTTCCCTTTTTAACATCTTACCATGTAAATATGCACACTACTGATCCATTCTTTTTAATAGCTGCATTAAATGTACCCTACTTTATGCAATTACTGCTTGAATGATGAGCATTCTCTTTAATCTCAGCCTTTGATCGCTGTGAACAGTGCTGCAATAAACATCCATGTAAATATATTCCAGTGCTTTTCTCTTATAGGGTTGTCTTCCCAGAAGTGGGATTTGCAGATGAAAGGGTATGTTTTTATTTTTAATAGATGTTGCTGGAATGCTTTCTGAAAAAGCTGTACTAATTTACACCAATATATAATAATGCCTCCATTTTGGCAATCACACCGGCAATAAATACCTGAATTTTGAAACTTTCATAGTCTGATAAGTATAAAATGATATCTCACTGTTACTTTTTTTTTTTTTAAGATTTTATTGGGGAATTGGGGGAGGGGAACAGCGTTGGGGAATCAGGGAAGGGGAACAGACAAGTTGCAGTCTTTTTGTTCTTCCGTCTAGTTGCGGAGGACGTTGCTTCACTGGCCCATGTTGTTATCCTCATTACGCTCTTCCCAGATGAGGCAGATTGGTCGCCAGCCTCTGGATGTCGCTCACCGTGACTATTGGCAACTTGCGCTGGCTGCCAGCCACTCACTGTAGCCCATTGCAGCCCACTGCAGCAGGGGCTGCAGCCCACACCGTCGCCGGGGCTCTCACAGCCCAGCTCCTGCACTGGGTTACAGAGCCTGCCCAGTCTTGGCAGCAGGTACCCTATTGCTTTGGGTCTTCTTGTCCTCCTACTCTGAGCTGCTCCTGTGTCTCCTCTTTGCTGGTGTGGCAGTGACTGCCACTGCCCCTGGATGTTGCTTGTGCAGCTACTACCATCCCCAGAGATGGGAGGTAATGGAGGCCTCTCCTCGCTGCCATATAGTAGTGATGGGATTAAAACACAGACTTGGAGATAAGGCAGATGTGGGTTCAAATCCCAGCTCTGTTATTGACCACTTTGTGTAAACCTAGGCCAGTCACAGTCTCTCTGAGCCTTAGTTTGCCCCCCTGTAAAATGAACCTACATCACAAGTTAATTAAGAATTAACTGAGACAGTGTATCTCAGATGCTTAGTACAGATCTTAATATTAATAAAGGCAGAAAATTTCTTTTAGTGCAAACACTTGTATTCAGCTAGTTTTCCTTTACTTTTCAACTCATAACCTTCCCATTATTTTCCATAGGACTCCAATAAAGTAAGAAGTTGGGCAATGAGCCAACTGTTTTCTTTGCATATCCTCTAAAACACTTTTGAAAAACTGTACTCCTGTGCATTTGTTTGAGTTGACATTCAAGTTTTTTCGTTCTAAGATTAAATATTGCAAAGGGTAGGATTTCCAGCATATTGCAAATATCAAAAGTTAAAAGTTAAAAAAGATTATACAACTGTCTTGAACATACTGAGTGGAATCTAAGCACTACAGAGTGGTCTAGAATGAGAACTCTGATCAATAAGGGCACCATATCAGATACTGCTTGACCAATCTAGATGTATCCCTTTTTGAGGCATTTGACTATGTGTGAAACAGCAGCACACAGAAAAAAAAGGGCACTAAGCAAAAGCCATGAGGTAATAGCATCTGGGAAAAAGATGAAATCAAGAGAGAGAGATAGGAATAAAGAGAGAAGCCATCAGTAGACTAAATAGGGAGAGGTAGGGCCAAGGACAGAGATGACCTGTGTCAGGAGGATGGAGGAGTGACTTGGGTAGGAAGCCATGAATGACCGCCTATGTGAGGGAGAGGGGAGTGGTACATGGAGTTGTTTTTCATGCATTAGAGTTATTACTGTATCCTAAATAGCAAACAACAAGGATTCAGTTGCACAAAGCCTGGCTGTACAACCTGAGATGGTTTTTATGCTTCTTATCTATGAATCCTAACAACAATGAACCCTCATTTCCTGAGGTAAGCTGGGAATGCCTTTGTTTTCTTTCGCCTGAACGAGCTTATAGGTAGAAATCAGCACCAGGAGTGAGGTTGCAAGGCGCAGGGCTTCAGAAGTTGTGAAGACTTGAATGTGGCAACCACATCAAGATGGCGAGGAGTGAGAATCTTTGTGTTAGTTGCCGGATAGTGTAGCTATTAGGAGCATAGGCTCTGGAGCCACATAGCCTGGATGTGAATCTGGCTTTGTCGGAGGACTTTGGGAAAGTTTCTTCACCAATTTGGGCTTCAGTTTCATCTGTAAATGGGGCGTATTAGTTTCCTATGGCTGCAGTCACATCCACAAACTTGGTGGGTTGAAACAACAGGAATTTATTCTCTCACAGTTCTAGAGGTCAGGTGTCTGAAATCAGTTTCACTGGGCCAAAATCAAGATGTTAGCAGGACTAGTCTCCATCTGAAGACTCGAGGATAGAATCTGTTCATTGCCTTTTCCAGCTACTGGCTGCTACGAGCATTCCTTAGCTTACTGGCTGCGTTAGTCTAGTCTCTGCCTCTGTGGTCACCTTGCCTCTTCCTCTTCTGTCTGTGTCAAATCTCTCTTAGATTCTCCATTATAAGGATATGTATTGGATTTAGGGTTCACCTAGATAATACAGGATAAATTCCCTATCTCAAGATCCTTAACTTAAGTACATCTTTTGCCATATATGGTAATATTCTGACACTAACTTATGTACTGCAATAAAGTTCTGGCAGTAATCATTTGGAATTAGTGCAGAACCCATAAATTAAGGGCATGGTTCCCAAGGTCCTCATTTCAGATTCATCGGCACTTCAGTCATTCCCAGGTTACTTGCAGTTCTGACCAACTGGCCATAAATTTGGGGGTTCCCATAACCCCCTTAGGTTCACTAATTCAGTAGAATGACTCACATAAATCAGGAAAGTGCTACATTTGCAATTATAGTTTTATTATAAAGAGTATTAGGCAAGCCCAGTCAAGTGAAGAGACACAGAAGGCAGGGTGTGGGAGGGCCCCAAAAGCTGAGCTTCCATGTCCTCTCTCTGTGAGGTCAGGGCATATCAGCCTCCTGGCACATCAATGTGTTTGCCAACCAGGAAGCTCTACCAAGCTTCGGGGTCCAGAGTTTTTATTCATGTTTCATTATGTAAGTGTGATTGATTGAATTATTGGCTATTGGTTGGTCATTGATCATTGGTTGAACTCAATGCTCTTTCTACCCTTGCCTTCCTAGGGATCAGGCTGATATCACATGTGTATACAATGATATGTCATTGTTTTGATTTGCATTTCTCTATGACCAATGATGAATGACTTTGAACATCTTGTCATGTGTTTATTGGACATTTGTATTTTTTCTTTGGAGAAATGCTATTCAAATTCTTTACCCAATTTATGTATTTATTTAGTTTTAAAAAAGATTTTATTGGGGAATCGGGGAAGGGGAACAGAAAAATTGTTGTCTTTTTTTGTTCTTCAGTCTAGTTGTAGAAGATGTTGCTTCATTGGCCCATGTTGGGTATTATCATTGCACTCTTCCCCGGTGAGGCAGATCGGTCGCCGGCCTCTGGACGGCTGCTCACAGCGGCTCTTGGCAGCTCATGCTGGCTGCCAGCCACTCACGCTGGCTGCCGGCCACTCACTGTAGCCTATGGCAGCCCACTGCAACAGGGGCTGCAGCCCACACCGTCGCTGGCCATCTTAGCTATGGAGGCAACCAGGTGGAACTGTTGTTCAGCACCTTAGCTATAGAGGGCAGTGTTACTGGCCCTCATATGTGGGATCTGAACCGGGACCCCGCTGCTCAGAGCTGGTATCCCAAGCCAGCTCCTAACCAATGCACCACTCGGCTGCCCCTTTACCCAATTTTTTAATTGACCTATCTGTCTTTGTTATTGAGTTGTAAGAGTTCTTTCTATACACTGGACATGTCGTTTATCAGACATATGATTTTGCAAATATTTTCTCCCATTTTGTGAGTTGACTTTTTACTTTTTTGGTGGTATTGTTTATGGCACAACATTTTTAACTTTGAAGTAGCCTAAATTATCTATTTTTTTCTTTCATCAATTGTGCTTTTGATATTGCATCTAGGAAACCATTGCTTGACGCAAGGTTACAAAGATTTATTCCTATTTATCTTCTAGGTGTTTTATAATTTTGGTTCTTACATTTAAGTTTATGATCCATTTTGAGTTAATGTTTATGTATAGTGTGAAGTAGGGATCCAACTTCATTCATTTGCATGTAGCTATCTAGTTGACTCTGTACCATTTATTGAAAATTAATACATTTTGAGCCAAATGTTCAATAGTTCCAGAGTGCTGGGTAGAAACAGAAAGTCTTCTTGCCACATTTCATGATGGTTATGAATTTTAAAATTTGCTTTGAACTTGGAAAACTAAACTAGAATTTTTCTTTTCTTGCTTTAGGTGACATAAAGTAATCAATTAATTTATCTAATGTGTTTTAGCTTGTAAAATTGTTCTAATCAAGTCCTCAGTGTCTCACCTTCAAGGGACACTTCATCTGTAAGTCAAACAACCACAGTTAATCAGCTGCCACAAATATCAGACCACTAGAATTCCAATAGAATACCAATCAGGGTTGTTGGTTGCAATGACAGACCCCAAAAGTGGCTAACTTAGGCAGAAAAGGAATTTATCAGAAGGATATTATGTCCCTAATAGAAAAGAAGGGAAAATGGGAGAAGCAGTCTTGGAAAAGGAACAGAAAGCCATTTGTCTGGCCAAAAGAAGCTAGATAGCTTTCATCATCTCTCACCACAAGAAAAGTATAACCACTGCACCACCACTGGACATTTGTTGCTGCCAGATTCCTGACACCATTGCTGCAGCCCTTCATAATCTCAAACTGAGTCTCTGTAAGTCCCTAGTATCCCAGGCATGAGCATCTTATTAGCCAAGCCTCCGGTATTGGCCCATGGCCTAGAGGATAGGGCAGACGGAAGGCAAATGGCAAATACCTGTCTCCCTTCAAACCTCTGTAATACAAGTTGGGCTTCTCCCTCAACTGACAGCCATAAATGGGAACTTTCATCAAAATAAGAAAGGTGTTCAGTCATGAGACGGCCAAGGAATAACAAGGTACATTACAACAATGAATAATAATGCAAACAATAGCCAACATTTATGGAGAGCTATCTATGCATGAGTTCTATATGTGTTAACTCTGTTCATGCTCACAGCAGCCATATGAGATATGACACTTATTTCCTAATCCCCAGAACTGAAGAATATGCCAAAAGGGTGACTATTACCTATTGTATAATAAATTTCACTGGCCTTTGTTTCTGTTATGTGAATTATGTCTCAACAAACTGTTAGAAAAATGTATTAATACATAGTTAAATAGCTATGGAAGAGAAAAATGACTTCACCATAAAGGTGGGCCTGTGGTCGTTAGCAATTCCAGACTTACATAATCACAATCTTTTAACCAGAAAGTGAAAGAGCATCTTTTTCTCAACTCTGCTTTGAAAATCTCAGGGAAAATGCTGATTAACCTGTCTTGGCTTATGCTCCATCCCTGTGTCCCAGGCAGATCACAGGTCTGTGATCAGAAGAGAGAGAGGAGTCTGAGAGGACAAAATAAGGATTCCACTGAATCAGGAAATACCTACAGACTACATTGTAGAAGCTACCGAGAAAATTTGGGCAGAATCTAGCAGCTTGAATTTCAACCACCAACGAACAGCAAGTGCACAGTTAGATCACACTTGTTTGTTTGCTTTGAGGAGGCTCAGTGGAGACACAAGATTTAACAGTTTTTTTTTGTGTGTTTTTTTTTTAAGATTTTATTAGGAAATTGGTGGAGGGGAACAGCGTTGAGGAATCGGGGAAGGGGAACAGACAAGTTGCTGTCTTTTTGTTCTTCAGTTTAGTTGCGTAGGATGTTGCTTCACTGTTGATATCGTCATTGCGCTCTTCCCGGATGAGGCAGATCGGTCGCTGGCCTCTGGATGTCGCTCACCGCGGCTATTGGCAGCTCACGCTTGGCTGCCAGCCGCTCACGCTGGCTGCGGGCCACTCACTGTAGCCTATGGCAGCCCACTGCAGCAGGGGCTGCAGCCCACACCATCACCGGGGCTCGCACAGCCCAGCTCCAGGTGGAGCTGTTGTTAGCTGTAGAGGGCAGTGTCACTGGCCCTCATGTGGGATCCGAACCGGGGCCGCTGGCATCCCCAAACCAGCGCTTAACCAATGCGCCACTCGGCCGGCCCAAGATTTAACAGTTTAATTAAGGCTGTAGCCATCACCTTAATACTATAGCTTACAGGGCTGTGAGACAAACTTGGAGCTAACACTCTAGTCAACAAAGAATTGGGAACAATGCAGAGGAAGGAATTCAAAGCCATGAAAACTATACACATATAATTATATAATGTTATTAACCAGTGTTCCCCCAATAAATTTAATTTTTAAAAAATTATGAAGAAAGGGCTGGCCGAGTGGCTCAGTTGGTTTAGAGAGAGAGAGACCTCTGAGCAACAGGGGCACCGGTTTGATTCCCACATGGGCCAGTGAGCTGGGCCAGTGAGCTGAGCCCGAGCTGAGCTGCTGCTGAGCTGCCAACAGGTGGCAGGATGGCTCAGCTGGTGAGAGCAAGTGCTCCTAACAGCAAGGTTTCCAGTTTGACTCCTGCATGGGATGGTGGGACACGCCCCCCTGCAGCTAAGACTGAAGGACAACAACTTGACTTGGGGCTGATGGGTCCTGGAAAAACACAATGTTCTCCTTCCCCAATTCCCCAATAAAATCTTAAATAATAATAATAATAATAATAATAATAATTTTTAGAAATATGTAGCATTCAGAGATTGAAGAAAGTAGAATGGGTAGTATCTGAGGCAGGTAGGGTAGATAACTTGCTTAACATGTGCACTAACCCTTTCCTATCTTGTCTCCCTATACTGCAGAGGCTGGAAAGCTAAACCTACATTCCCAGACTTCCTTGCAACTAGGTCTCCTGATGTGTTTTAAGTTCCCACATCAGGTCCATGCCTAAGGGGCTTGAATTTGGAGCAGAGTAAAGTGGAGGAGAAATGAGACAGTGTGTAAGGATTTCAGATGTCACGGCTCTGGAGCCAACAGCTTTGTGCTCCCCAGATATGAGTTAAGGTGATGTATTCTCAGAGCCAATGGTTGGGACAGTGGCTTCCTAATTTCCTAGTCTTCTGTTGTAGCACAGGGAACAGTTTTCTTGGTGGTAGCTTGAGCCTGACATAAATCAACCCTCAGTCAATAGCCAGCTCTAAGTATAGATCACTGCAATGTATGAGTCCTGTTTGCAGCAGGTACACTGGCACCAGCCCAAAGTGGAGGCCCCTGGCAGGGCTGATCTTGAAGGTTAAGGGTGTAGTGAACACTGGATGTTTCTCTGGGACCCCCAGCATTGGAACTCCCTGCCCTGCATTTAGTGAATTCCCTCAGGTTATACATCTTAGGTATAGGGCCCATCATCCTCTACAAAAGCTGAAAGTGGTAGGGACTTCCTTTGCCACATCCCTTGATAGAGCACTGACATGTGGACTGGGCTTAACCAGTCAGACACACCTGCCTCCAAACCAGCTAGACAATCTGGTTTCAAGAAGATCAATTCCTGGAAAAGTGGTGACCGCAGGGGTGGTGATGAGTTCAGTGTTCAGTGCTACTGTTACCATTGGCATATGTGGCGTGCCTAGGACTTCACAGCCATGGCCATGGGATCCCTATCACTAGACCAGTTCTGCAACTTGATTTTGGCTGTTTCTCATTGGGTGGCCCAGAATATGATTCTTCTCTTCAGTCCTCACATTGGTTCTATGAGCTATCTAACATCCTTTTGACAAATTTGTTTTCTGCACAAAACACCCTGGTTGGGTTTTTGTTACTGTATCGATAAGGAAAATTATCGATTAGCTGTGCACAGACTGATTGATTAAATTGAGGATCAATACGCAAGACACACCACCACAAGCCGCTTAAGAGTAGATAAAAGGTTTATTAAAAGGTTTAATATTAACAGGGAAAGAGCTAAGGGAAATGGAAAGTAAAGTAAATAGTCACAGCATACCACCAGGACCCCATCGGCATCAGCACCGGCAAAACATCACGGGCGAAAGGCAGAGTTGCATCAGGACAGTGGTGGCTCTTGCTGCTGCGGCTGCTGCTCAGGGACTTTTCAGCTCCCTTCTTATAGGGGTCTGGACAAAGACGGCTTAGTGCCAAAAGACTAGAGCTTGGTGCCAAATGACGTATGCTCAAGCACGTACGGGCCCGGATCTGGCCAGGAGCTGGGGCAGTAGGGTGTTACTTTTATCTTCTTCCGGGCTACTGCCCAGAAGTTGTTTCTAAAATTTATCTTATCCCAGTTCCTCAAGGGACGGCCAGTTCCTTGAGGGAGTGGGTGCATACCCAAGCTGTATCTTCTCCTATGACCCTGAGCAGGCCTTAATTCTATATCATCAATACAGTTACTTGCAGTTAAAAACCCTGATGAATTCATGTAAAAGAGACAAATCCTCCCACTGGAGTAGGGTTTCTGCCAGCAAGATGCGCAGTTTAAGGAACACACTTTGCGTTTAACAAAGTATGGCAGTAAGCGATAACGTAGATTGACTGGTACTATCATATATTCTACTCGTAATTAGTCACAGTTCTCCAGATGTATACATACATATATATGACACAGTGGCTAGCGTGATTTTGGAGGCCGAGAAGTCCCACAATCTTCTGTCTGAAAGCTGGAGACCCAGGAAAGCCAGAGATGTAATTCAGTCTAAATCCAAAGGTCTGAGAACCAGGGAAACTGATTAAATCTCAGTCCAAGGCCCAGAGAAGACAAGATGAGATGTCCCACCTCACAGAAAGGAAGCAAAAGGGGTGAATTCGTCCTTCTTCCACTTTTTGTTCTATTCAGCCCCTCAGTGGGTTGGATAAGGCCCCCTCACATTGGGAAGGCAATCTACATTACTAATAACTTTTTCCTTGGTTGTACTTTGAAATCCCCTCTTTAATTATTTCAGCTTTAAACATAATTAAATTGTATTGAATAACTGATAATAGCAATGCCTGTGATTTGGTTGCTTCTACTTGTTGGAATTTGTTTGTTTCCTTGTGTGGTTAGAGACTTAAAAAAAAATATTGTGAGTCATGTTACTTGAAACTTTGTGGGAAATCTTTGAGGCCTGGGTTGAATGGTATTCTTCAAGAGAGAGTTTAGGTTTTTTTTCTTCCAAGTGCTCCATAGGTCCTAACAATCCAGAAACACTTTTTTTAAAAAAGATTTTATTGGGGAATTGGGAGAGGGGAACAGACAAGTTGCTGTCCTTTTTGTTCTTCAGTATAGTTGTGGAGGGCGTCACTTCACTGGCCCATGTTGGTATTATTATTGTGCTCTTCCCAGGTGAGGCAGTTGCTTGCCGGCCACTGGACGGCCGCTCATGGTGGCTCATGGCAGCTCAGCCGGCTGCTGGCAGCTCATGCTGGCTGCCAGCCACTGACAGTAGCTCACTGCGCCCACTGCAGCAGGGATTGTAGCTTACGCCGTCGCCAGCAACTCACAGTAGCCCAGCTCCAGGTTGAGCCGTTGTTCATCATCTTAGCTGTAGAGGGTGCAGCGTCACTGGTCCTCATGTGGGATCCAAACCAGGGCCCTGCTGCTCAGAGCTGGTATCCCAAGCCAACTCCTAACCAACGCGCCACGTGGCCGGCCCCAGAAACACATATTAGTGGAGGTATGGGATGGAGCATTCTCAGGAGAGAAATTTTTTTTGTTTGTTTATTGTTTTACTTTACTCTGATCCAAGGCTAAGATAAGACAGGCTCACGTACCCACTGTCCCCCTAGTTTGGCAGGGGTTTTTTTGTTTTGTTTTTTTTTCAGTTTACCCACTGTCCACTGAGGATATTAACAATTGGGGGTTTGGGAAGGCTTGGCCTTGTCCCCTTCCATGGCCCATGAAAACACAACTATTATTAGGTCACTAGGGATCCATCTATGCCCCCGGGGCAAATAGAGCTCTCATAATTGCTTATTCCTATGGATTCCTTACATGCCAGCCAAGGTCAGACATGCATTAAAAAATATTTTCTTTACATTTCTTCTAGCTTTTTTTTTTTTTTAGGTTCTGCTGTACTAGGTTTTCTGTGGATGGTTAGTATGTCTTCATAAACAGACTCTCTTTTTAAAATTTTATATTTCTTTTGGATATATAATGCTCAATCTCAGAAGGAAAGCTAATTTATTGGGATACTTATATTTTTCAGTTCATCTAACACATTTAAGAGAGAACTCAGGATTTGGGAAATATGCTTGAGGGAATCTCAAATAATACAAAGAGTAACTTTGTGCAACCTAGATTATATTGCTTGCTATTGAGTGTCTCCTAATCTGGGACAGATCACCCTGCACACCTCCAGGAACTCATCTATAGTTTTTCCACTCACAAAGGATTAGGGTTCAGACAGGGACCTTGCTGGCCAGAAGCCACAGAGACATGACTTGACACCTGCTGGTGATGAGGGAGCCTTCACTTGCTAAAGGAGGGAACCTTGTCTATGCTCCCCAGTTTGAAAGTTCAACAAACATTTATTGTTTCATACTTTGTCTCATATTTTGGGCATAAATACATGGACACAAAGATGAAACAGAGAAGATTACTGCTTTTAAAGAACTCATACTAGCGGGGAAAGAGAAAGACACAGATAATTTAAATACATGATGGTAAGTGTTATGATGTGGGCGAAATAATAGAAACTATATATATTGGTCTCTGCCCCCAGTTTCTGGCACAGAGCTCCTAAAACCCTTGTAATTTCCCAAGTGATAGGAGCACTAGGATCCTCTTTTGTTCTAATGAGGTGACTCTGGGTGGCTCCTGGATGGCTCCTGGGTGGGATCATGCCATGATTAGAAGCTTGGAATTTTCAGCCTTCACCCATTACTCCTTAGAGAGGGGAGAGGGGCTAGAAATGGAGTTAATCTTTGATCATGCCTACATGAAGAAGCCTCCATAAAATTCTGACACTACGGGGTTTGGAGAGCTTCCCAGTTAGTGAACACATTCAAATATTGGGAGGGTGATGCACCCTAACTCCATGAGGACAGAAAATCATGTGCTTCAGACCCTCCCAGACCTTGCCCAATGTATCTCTTCATCTGCTTGTTCATCTGTATCCTTTATCATATCATTTAATAAACTCGTAAATATATTTCCCTAAGTTTTCTGAGCAACTCTAGCAAATTAATCAAACCTCAAGGAGGGAAACATGGGAACCTCTGATGTGTAGTCAAGTTGGACAGAAGTTGTGGGTAACCTGGGGAATCTACTACTTGTGATTGGCTTCTGAAGTGGAGGGGCAGTCTTGTGGGACTGAGCCCTTAATGTGTGGGATGTGACACTATTTGCAGGTAGATAATGTCAGAATTAAGTTAAATTATAGGACACCCAGCTGGTGTTGCAGAGAACTGTTTGGTGGGGGAATCTCCCCCGACCACCACATACACATTTGCTAACCAGAAGTGTCAGAAGTGAAATTTCTGTGTGGGGAGTGAAGGAGACACAGAGGAGGGAAAGTCTGGGTTTTCCCCCATATCATGTGGTAAACCCAGAGTGCCATGGAGGACGTTAGTTTACTCTGCATCTCCACACAAGGAACTCTTTTTAGCTCCCAGATTTACTTCTTTTAGTTTCAGCTACAAGTAGAGGCAGTATGGTCTTCCTGGTTCTATGGACTGAACTGGGTGCTCCCCCACCACCCCAATTCATATGTGATGGTATTTGGAGATGATGCCTTTGGGACATAGGCATTAGGTCATGAGGGGGAAAACTCTTCCCGTACTCATTAAGTCCCATCAGTGCTACCCTCTTAACATATTTTGACTCTTGTCTTTCCTCTGTTCTCCGGCCTGGGTCCACTTTGTCCATTGTCTTGACTCTTGACTCTTGCAGCAACCTGGCTGGTCTTCTTGCCTCCAATCTCGTCCCCTCAAAACCATTCTTTTTTTTTTTTTTTGTTTGTTTGTTTGTTTGTTTGTTTTTTGAGGGCAGTGTCACTGGCCCTCATATGTGGGACCCGAACCGGGGCTGCTGGCTTCCCAAGCCAGCTCTTAACCACTGCGCCACTCGGCCGGCCCTCAAAACCATTCTTTACATTGCAGGCCCCAACAATCTACTGAAAATGCAACCTGAAATTCCGTCTCCCTTGTTAAAAACCTTTCTGTGACTCCTTAGTGCCTATAGGATAAAGTCCAAGTCCTTTGGCAAGGCGCAAGAAGCCTTGCCTGATTCGACTCACCTTGCTCGATTCTGACTTCTAGTAGCGCCTGTCCGAGTCTGTCCAGTTGTCTGACCTCTCCAGTTGGACTGTACTGCCTTTTCCCTAACAACCATGGAGAACTCCTGTTCATTTTTCAAAACGCACCTTGTATGTTATCTCCTCTAAGAGTTTTTCCAGAACCCTCCCTTAGGGAGCGAATGCCCTCTGATCCCTGCTGCCTGAACCTGGGGCCAGCATGGACCAAAGTACTTCATTCTTCCCTTCCTAGTAGAGCACGAGGGCAGGAATCATGTTAATCCACTTTTTCATCCCCAGGACCAAGCACAGGCAAGTCATTCTCAAAATGCATTGAAGAATCACAAACTGGCAGACCTATTTCACCAGGGCCCAAGATCTAACCAGTTTGGTGGAAACAGCCAGGGGCTTATGACTAAAATCCTGCTGTGTGTCATCAGGTCACCCACCCGGGTGCCCAAGAACAGGCCTGGCTTCCCTCCAGAGCACCACCAGATGCAGGGTCTTTCCCCAGAGAGCTGAGAATGAAAGGCAGGAGATCCAGACATAGAGCAGGAGGGGGAACTTGGAGAAGGAATGGAGTTCAATGCCAGGGCCACCGAGAAAGAGCAGGGAGGCCGTCACAGGCTCCCTGGCTCAGGCCCAGGCAGGCGGAGAGGGAGGACTCATTCATCCAGGGCCAGCCCAGGAGTGAGACTGCGGAGCTGGCTGGCCCGGCCCAGGCCTGGGGTCAGGGCTGGGAGGGGATTTCCTCAAGCTCCTTCTCCCAGTGCAGAGCTGCTGGAAACCTGTCCGACAAATTTAGTTCTGGGAGGGGCCAAGGAGCGCCTGTCAGGGCAGAAAGGCAGGGCAGTAGAGGCAGCCCCTTGGCGGAGGGCGCCTGGACGCGGGGAGCAGCGTGTCCTGCCTGGGACGCCCCTTGGCCTACCAAGGGAAGGAGGTAAGCTGCGGGAGCTGGGAGCGGGTGGAGGGAGTCCCTCCGTGGGGACAAGCGAGTTGGTGGCAGGAAGCATGGGGGCAGAAGTGGGGGGACCCGGAGGCGCAGGGCTGATTAGAGCGCTTCCTTGGCAACCTCCCTTCCGGAGTAGCCTTCTGAAGTGGCCGCGTGGGATCTTGCAACTTTCTTTTTAAAGTTGGCAATATGTTAAGCCAGGAGTCAGAGGGCCGTTTCTTGGTTTTTGCGCAGGGACATGGTGGAAGGACCAGGTAACGCTCTTCCCCATCCCTGCCCTGGGTTTCTCTTCCTTCATCACATTCTCCCCAGTAACCTCCACCCCGCCCCCCTGCCAACGCCTGCCTCCCAGCGTTTTCCTCCCTTCAACTGAGCCAGCTCCTAACCCTCCTGTGTGGCGGCTGGCCCTCTGCCCCGTCCAGGGCCCTGGAGAGCACAGTCAGGAAAGGCAGTCTCTGCTTCTCCCTGCAAGGCGCCTTCCCAGGATTATTTGTTTCCTCCTTCCTGATTATGGGGTATCTGAGGGATTTCACTCATTCACGCTTTTGTTAGTATTCATTTGTTTATTCATCAATGTTTGAACACGTATCTGGATTCTCTGGGGGGGGGGGAACACACACAATTTCTGCTCTTCTTGGGAGGAAGCAAACTGAAATTTATTTCACAAACATCTAATGATCATCTATAAGCTGGTGGTCAGTGTGGCACAGAGGAGAATTATTTCGGCGTCACAGAGACACTTGATTTCATATCCCACCTCTCCTATTCTCTTTCTGAACCTCATTTTCCTCATCTATAAAATGGCATTGTCATGTCACACACCAAGCTGGCACATAGTGGGGCCTTGATAAGCCTCTGTGCTCTTCCTTTCTTCTTTGGCCCGCTTCCTACCAAGTCCTTTCCCAACCGCCACCTCCTCCTCTCTATTAGGCTTGTAGAGATGTATAAGTCAACCTCTGGCCTTGAAAGCACTTAGGCAGCTTTGTAAACACAAAACTGGGCAGTGAAAAGAGGTAGGTCAAGAGGAGGTGGGGTGGGGCTCAATAGGGAAGGTGTCACCTGTGCCTGCAGGTTTGAGGTGAGAACACTGGCCCAGGGCTGGAACCTGGAACTTGAGGGAGGTGTTGTCCCCAGAAGGCCCTCCTGCTGTGTTTCTAAATCTGCACATTCACACTGAAAAAGTGACAGGAAACTATGGTTCCTAAAACCAAGTCTGCTTTTAAATGCATTACCTCATTTCACCATATCCCTGTTATGATGTTATCACTCCCACTTTACACATGTGGAAATGAAGATACAAACAGGGTAAATGATTTGCCAAAAGTCATATGGCTAACAAGTTTCTCTGTATTAGAAAGAACAAAAGGACATCATCATTTCCCAACTTCCTAGACATCAGCTTCTCACTTCCTGTGCATCCCCTGGCTGCTTCACCCAAGTGGAGGAGTTCACTCCTTCCCTGTTTTGTTAATCCATTGACTCATTCATACAACATTCATTCAATAAAGTGCTCTATTGGTCCCAAGAGGGCAGCCATTGTGTCTGTTGGTTCACAATTGTATAACCAGCATCTTGAATGTCCCTGATACAGAAATGTTTGATGAATCCTCTGTGGGTAGATGAGTGCTGCAAACATTTATTGATGCATTCCATAGGCTACGTAATAGGATTTGAAGGTAACAGGATTTGAAGACGAATAAAATGGAAGTCCTATTCTCAGGGTGCTCACAGCCTTGCGGAGGAGATGGTGATAATATAAAGAAGACAATGACTCCCTAGAGAGGAGCAGGGATTGCTGAGGGAACTAAGAGGGGCATTTAATTCTACCATGTCTGCTTTGTTCTCCACTGCTTTGTATCCAGTGCCTAGCACAATGGCAGGCACGTGGTAGATGCTCAATATGGCTTTACAGAGGAGATGTTTAGAACAGAGTGTTGAAGTGGGTGTTAGAGCTTCACCAGGAGAATAAATTGGCGAGGGAAGATCATCTAGGAGAGGGTGAGCTGGAATTGCTGGGGGCTCAGTATGGCTGAAGTGCAGGGTATATATGGAAGGATGGCAAGAAATGAGAGTGGATAGATAGATAGGCAGGGCTCAGGTCATGAGGCCCTTGTGTGCCTTGTTAAGGAACCTAGATTTTGGGCCGGCCAAGTGGCGCATTGGTTAAGCACTGGTTTTTGGGATGCCAGTGGCCCCGGTTCGGATCCCACATGAGGGCCAGTGACACTGCCCTCTACAGCTAACAACAGCTCCACCTGGAGCTGGCCTGTGTGAGCCCCAGTGATGGTGTGGGCTGCAGCCCCTGCTGCAGTGGACTGCCATAGGCTACAGTGAGTGGCCCGCAGCCAGCGTGAGCGGCCCGCAGCCAAGCGTGAGCTGCCAATAGCCGCGGTGAGCGACATCCAGAGGCCAGCGACCGATCTGCCTCATCCGGGAAGGGTGCAATGAGGATACCAACAGTGAAGCAACATGCTCCGCAACTAAACTGAAGAACAAAAAGACAGCAACTTGTCTGTTCCCCTTCCCCGATTCCCCAACGCTGTTCCCCTCCGCCAATTCCCCAATAAAATCTTTAAAAAAAAAAAAAAAAAAAAGGGAACCTAGATTTTATACCAATGGCATTGGGTGACTATTGAAGGGATTTAGCAAATGGAAGACATCATCTGATTTGTATTTCAGAAGTGTGACTGATGCATGGAGGAGATGACCCCAAGGTCTCCAGGCCTGATGGGGATCCTACTTTCCTTTTTAGGAAATGAAGCTTTCTTTTTAGGACTTCCTTTTTACAACTTCACGATGGTTCATGAAGAGTGTCCTGACTTGTTTCGTATCCTGATCTATGGGTGCTTGGCCTCAGCTGTATTCTGGGTTACAGCTAATCTGCTCTTCCTCTAAAAGTACTGAAATTTACAAATGATTTACATTTGTACAATTTGGAGCAAATTTAGAGATATACTACTTACTAATTTGCAATCCCTTGTTTTCTTAATGTAAAAGAGAAAGAGATGGCGCTGTAGGTGGGGCACCAGGAATTATACTGAACTCTCACTTGATGTACCCAGGGAGATTGTGTTGAATATGCCAGTGGCCCTGGAGCTGGGGGGATGTGCACATGAATAACTTTAAGGAAATTAGTTTCTAGATAGTCAAATTCTACAGGTATTCTTTCCTGAAAGCAAGCTGCTTGTCTGGATTCTGTTAAGCTCTCCTTTTTAACTCTTCTTTCATTGTTTCCCTTCTCTGGATTTACTAGGTCCTTCCTGAATCTTTCTGTGGTGTGTTGCTTGGGGATATAAAAAAACAGAAGGATAATTGGAGAATGCTCTCTTTTTGAGAGAGCAAACAGAGAGAGATAAGGTAAAATAGACTGAAGGGGTGGTGCCTTATTACAGACTTTTAGTATTTATATTTATTCATTTATTTAGGTATTTTATTGGGGGACAGTGAGTGTATCCTTCCAGGACCCATCAGCTCTAAGTCAAATAGTTGTTTCAATCTAGTTGTGGAGGGCGCAGCTCAGTGTGGCCCATGTGGGAATTGAACCGGCAACCTTGGTGCTATGAGCCTGCACTCCAAACACCTGAGCTAACCGGCTGCCCCTTATTTATTTATTTATTTATTTATTTTAAAAAATACTTGTTTAATGCTAATTATGTGCCTCACACTGTTCAAAGGGCTTTGCAGATTAATAAACTCGTTTAATACTCATATCAGATCTATAAAGTAGATACTTATCTGCTTTTCACAGATGAGGTCTCCAAGGCACCCAGAGATTTATTTAATAAGTTGCCCAAGTTCACAGCTATTAAGTGGCAAATCAGGATTTGATCTCTTGTACCTTTCCTCTATAATGTGTACTCTTAACCATTATGCTACTCTACTTTAAACGTAAGTGTTTTAGCTCTTTATCTATATATTGTAAAATTAGAATTGGGGCTTGAGCCAGTTGTCATGGGGATGAACATGAATTCATTTATAGACATTTTTAGAAACGAAGGTGGATTTTTCTTACAGACAGAAATATTCTGGTTTGGCTGATTGGTCTAACCGGGAGGACTGGCTTTGACAATTGAATTATATGGTAGACGATTTTGTGGATGAAAAAGGAGCCACATACTAAATCTGACCAGCTCGGGGGAAGCCAGCATGGTACGCTCTACAAACTCAGAGATGGAAAGTAACCACATAAGATGGTCTGAGCATAAAAATTCCTAATTAAAATGGGTCATGGCGGGGAGTCACATCATCCTAGGCCTGTAGCTTCCTTGACAAAGGTCAATTTTTACTTGAAGTGAGTCTGTCTATTGTCTTTTTGCATCTAAGGTAACATACCTTTGAAATGTCAGAGGAATCTCCTTTTCCAGACCCCTTAGAGCACAGCCCACCACGCCAGAGCATGAGACCACAGACCCTCCCATTGTTATCTTGTTCCCAGAATACCATTTCTATGTGTGCTACAAACATTAATTATTGTCTATCCTGTACCCACCAATGTAAAAGAAGTATGAGTCTCTCTGTTTTACTTTTTATCCAATCCCAGAGATTCCCCCGCTTTGCTTTCTCCCACTTCTTTAATCTACCACTAATGGATTTCATGTAACCCTCCTTAGGTCTCCGCCTTTGATTCTAATGTATAAAATAAGCTACAAAACTGACATTCTCTGGAGCATTTTCTTGATCCATTGAGATTTTGCTTCCTGTCAATTGTCATCAGTTGGGCTCAAATAACTTATAAAAATTCTCTGTAGGTTTGGACGTTTCTTCCGTAGACAATTTCCATAAACCGAACAAGTTAAATCTGTAGCTCCAAGGTTTAGATGAAAACATATCTAAAGCATGTGTCTAATAAAGACTGTGCCAGAAAATCCTGCCTTGGAACCTACTGTAACTTCATAAAAATAACCAATAACTTTAGGTTTTAATTTAGGGCCAGCCCAGTGGCACGGTGGTTAAAAACAAAACAAAAAAAATGTGTGAGAGGATCATAGCTTTTTTTTTTTTTTTTTTTTTTTTTGGAGGGCAGTGTCACTGGCCCACATATGTGGGACCTGAACGGGGGCTGCTGGCTTCCCAAGCCGGCGCTTAACCACCGCTCCACTTGGCTGGCCCAGGGGTCATAGCTTTTTAAAAATTCTTATGAGGACTTAAGGAAAAAAATGTGAAGACTACTGGTATATGGAACACACTGTAAACATCATGAGCCATGTGCATCATGGTGGGGACGAGGATTCTGAGCAGGTGAGGCGAATGGCTTGTTCCTAGGTAAGCAGTGGCAGAACTGGGGCAACAACCACTGTTTTCTGACTGCCATAATTTCAGTGCTCATTCTATTACTCCATATTTTCTTCTTCCTTCCTTCTTCATTTACTTGATGGTTTGTTAGGGAAGACTTCCAAGGAGGTGCTATTTGTTCTGAAGCAGCTAGCCTTGTGTGTATGTACTGGGGTGTGTTTGTGAGGGGCAACGGAGAAAGGGTTAGGTAGAGAGAACAGCAAATGCGAAGACCCTGAGGCAGGAGAGTGAGGGGTGTGTTTCTGGGACAGAAAGAAGGCCCTGCGTTTGCAGCACAGAGATGTCGTGGGGGAGTGGTAGAATTCCACAAAGAAGCAGGAGCTAGGCCCTGCAGGACCTACCTGATCAGCCATGGTAAGGAGCCTGTATTTATCTCTAAGATAATGGGAAACCATTGAAGGATTTTATTTAATCAGAGGGTTGCTATATTCTGCTTTACAATTGTGTTTTGTTTTGTTTTGGAAGGGACAGGAGTGGAAACAGATGGAGACTAATTGGGAGGCTATTTCAGGTGAGACATCTGCATCTATTCTATGGAGGGATATGAAAATGAAGTGCTTATGGGAAAGGCAAAATGCTGGGATGCCATTCTGTCTTCTAGTTCTGATGAAGTGTGTGGGTAGCGATTGCTGTATAAAAAGCCCCCTCAAAACGTAGTAGCTTACAACAACAACCATTTTATTTTGTCATGAGTCTTTTCAGTTTTTCTGCTCAGGTGTCAGCTGGTGTCAGTCACTTGGCTATACAGATGGTCCCTGACTTATAATGGTTTGAGTTAACTATTTTTCAACTTTATGATGGTGTGAATGCAATATGCATTCATTGTAAACTACTTTGAATTTTGACCTTTTCCCAGGCTGGTCATAGGCAGTACAATGTTCTCTGGTGATCCTGGGCAGTGGCAGTGAGATGAATTTGCCCAACTGTAGGCTAATGTTAAGTGTTGTGAGCACATTTAAAGGAGGAGAGGCTAAGTTGTGATGAAGCTAAGTGTATTAAATGCATTTCCAACTTATGATATTTTCAATTTTAAATGGGTTTGTCAGAATGTAATCCTATCGTAAGTCAAGGAACATCTGTATTCAGTTGGTGGATGAGCTGGGCTGGAAGGTCCAAGAAGGTTTCACTCATAGGTCTGGCATCCTGGTGCTCTTCTACATGGACTCTCTCTCTCCATGTGAGTGGCTTGGGCTCCCTCATAGCATGGCCACCTCAGGGTAGTCAACCTTCTTATGTGGTGTCAGGCTTCACAAAGGGAGGAGCATTCCAAGAGGAACAAAAGTGGGGGCTGCAGATCTCTTAAGGCCTGGCCTTGGGAGGTACCCTGCACTAGGTCTGCCATGCATCATTGGTCAAAACCAGTCACAGGGCTGGCCTTCATGCAAGGAACAAATCCTACCTCTTAGCGGGAGGGATGGCAAATAATATGCTCCCTCAGGAACTGAATAACCATAACCACGCTGATGATGCTGACCCACTTTTAAATATAAATCACAGTATACTTTGCTGGCACAATTTTTACGTCTTTATTCCTCACTGGGCCTGAGAAACAGGAGGTGATTTTTGTTGTTGTTGTTGTTTTTCTTTGTATTATCAGAGCCTAACATATACAAGGCTTTCAGGGAATGTTTGTCCAATGAATGTACACATCAAGTAAGAATTCATTGGTTATCAAACGTGGTGCACCTAAGAATCCTCTGGGGAGCTGATAAAAAGACATGCAGATTCCTGGGCAGGACCCCAGACCAGATCCTATGAATCCAAATCTCTAGAGCAGGAGTTTTTAGTCTTACCTGTGCATTAAAAAAATACCAGCACTCAGGCCCTAGTTCCGGAGGCTCTAATTCCATTGATCTGGGGTGAGCTCAGATATCAATGCTGTTTTACACTCTCCTCAGACAATTCTCATGTGTAGCCAGGGTTAAGAACCACTGCTCTAAGATTAGAACCAGCCGTCTTCACCTGAGGACCTTCCCAGATGTTTCTGATGTAGGTAGTCTATGATAGAGTGACTATCCTCTCAGTTTGCCCAGGACTGTCCTGATGTTAGCACCCCAAGTCTCCCATCCCAAGAAATCCCTCCCATGCAAACTGGCACAGTTGGTCACTATCAATGGACCAGTATTTAAGAAACATTGTAGGTGAAGCAGTGAAAGCCTTTTTGAAAAACACGTACACATTTCTTATGAAAACAATGAGTCTGCCTCCTTACTAAAGGGACTGATGTAGTGTCATAATGCTGTCAAACAGACCCAACTCCTTGAATGAAGGAGGATGGCTCAGGGTCAGGTTTTCCTTCAGCCCTGTGCTGTGGTGTGCTAGGTCTGTTAACTTAGTTAAATAGTATGTCCACCTTTGGGAATTCTTCTAGACTGTATTCCTCAGTGTACACGAGGAATCAACGAGGGTGATATGTTGAGGATAGTGTGAAATATAGAATGCAGTTCTTGTGTCTCTACACCAACCAGTGTGTATTATTATTACTGTGTTTCATATGACAATAGGGTACTAAAAAATATGTAATATCTCAAGTAGCTCTGTGGGGAGGCAGTGTGGTGTAGTGAAGAGTCTAGGTTGGTACCCCAGTTTTGCTGTGACTAGGTATGTAATTATAGGTGCCTCCTTTTGCCTTAGTTGTTCATCTGTAGAATGAGAATAATAATGGTGTCTCTTCACAGATGAGGATCCATTGAAATAATAAAAGTGAGAGTGGTTCTGAGGACTAGGAAGGGGAGTTATTGTGATTGTCTTAGAAGGGGAGATACACAAAGATATTATGGTGCTGAATGGCCTTGCACATGACCAAGGCCCTGCTCTCCTAACCCTGAACTTTAGCCTCAGTTGTGGGGTTCCAAGGAAGAAGCTTGTAATGCATAGTAGGCATGCAGACACCTCAGGGAGCACAGTGTCCCTACCTGAGTTGCCCTCACAGTTGAGGGCAAGTGTGCTTTGCTTCAGGAAGAAGGAAAACTTTTGTAAAAGAGGGTTTGTAAAGGCATTTTTTGTTTTTAGATCTTTTGCCTATTTATTCCATGTGTATCCTCAGAGATGTAGCAAAAAAAACAACCACCACAGCCACAAACCCATAATATTGAAAAGCTGGTTCTTAATTTCTGTAGCTAAAAAAGCACTCTTTCAGGCTATAACCACAGAGATTGCTGCAGGCCTCTGGAACCGGGCATAATGATGGTTTGATGATGTGATGAAGGAGGCTGTTAATCTTTGTGGCCCAGAAGCCCAATCTGTGGCCTCTCCAATTACCCAGGTTGCCTAGCAACACCAACCAAAGCCTCCCCGCCAGGCCCAGCTGGGCAGCACTTGGGTACACCCAGCACAGCCTGCTGCCCAGCCTCCCGGGTTCTCTGGCCACATCAAGGCTGCACTGGGCCTCAGCAGGGGCCCGCCTGGTACCGATGAATGGGTGTGGCCAGCTGTTTAAAAAAACAATTCAGTTATTTAGAACCTACTTGTCTAAATGCAGCTGGGAAAACAGCACAAGCTAATGATCTAAAGTCTCTTTTGCCAAAGAGGAGTTTTCTAAGGTGGTGGCCTTGCCAGTTGTCTCCTGGGTGAGGCGAAGAAGGGAAGGTGAGCCTGATTGGTCCTTTGAGTTCTCAGAGAGGCAAATCCTTTCTTTTCCTGGATGCCTGCCTACATTGACTCCCTGTGGCAGCAATGGGAGTGGTGGGGATTTCCAGTGCCATCCTGGGGGCTGCTGACCTGCCATTTCTTCTACAGCTCCCATTTGGGAACTTCTGGGGTCTCGTCCCGGTCCTCCAGTTTGGGGAACTGGAGAAAGAAGAAGATTAGGGTAGAGGGAAGGATGGGATGGAAATAATCGAAACAAAAATGTGCATTTGTTTAATGGTGCATAGAAATCACAAGGCAGAGGAATTCATGGGGTCTCTGGAATCAGATGTCCTCGGCTCATCTCCCAGCTCTCTCTTCACTGGCTATATGACCTTGATCAAGTTCGCTGGAAGTCTGAGTTTCCTTCTCTATAAAATAGGGATGTTATGATCTTACCTTACAAGGTTGTTGTGAAAATTAATGAAGAGAAGACTCATCATGTACTTAGCATTGAACCTGGCACACAGTGCTCACCATTATAGCAACTCTTACTATTTCATTTGATTCTTACAATAATTTTGCAAGATTCTGAAGTGAGAGAGGAGCTCTATTTTATAGCTGAGAAAACTGAGGTCCAATGAAATTAAGTGTGGATGCTGAGGGAAACTCAGGTCTTTACTGTGCCAAGCACAAGGGACATTGGTCCTGAAAGACAGGCCACAAGCCCTTTTGTAGCCATTATAGCATGGTGGCTCTGCAGGTCCCTCCAACAGATCAATGATGGCAGAATGATCATGGGGTGAGAGAAGAGGTGAGGTATGTGTGCAGAGGACAAGGATGGTGGGATGTGCTTTTCAACATACAGGAGCGACATAAGACTTAGTTAATGTGGTGTGGATAAAATCCCTCCCTCCCCTCTCCTTCTTCTCTTCCTTCCTCCTGTATTGTTTTGCATAAATTTTATTTTGGAATAAGTTTAGATTTACAGAAAAGTTGCAGCGAGTTTCTGTTTACCCTTTACTCGGATATAAATATTTTCTGAATACCTCCTGTGTGCCAGGAACGTTCTGGGCACAAGGAGCACAGCAATAAAACTGCTTCTTCCATTAGAAGATCAGAGCACGTGGGGTGGACCATGGAGATCCTTAGTTTGTGGTTCTCACAGGTGCTGCTGCCTCCACTTCATTGGTATACTTGTCAGAGATTGACTAAATGTGTTGAATTAGTTCCTTCAGGAGTGGAGATGAGGAATATGTATGAAAATAAATGTTGAAAACAAATGCCTGAGGGGATTCTAAGGCAGAGTCAGTTTGGAGAACTAGTGGTCTTGTTGCTGACTGTTCACTGTGCAGGTGACAGGGCTGCTCAGAAGGGGGAAGGGACCTGCTCTAGGTCACAGCCAGGAAAGTGGCAGAGTCTAGACCCCAAAATAGGTCTCCTGGTTCTGGGCTCTCCTTACACTATGACTCCCAAATACAGAACAAGAAATGAGTTTAATTTGCCACAGGAGACCCCAGATAGTTTCAAAGAGTTTCTTGGCTATTTAGGTGTATTAGTTAGGTTCTTGGTTGCAACGGACAGAAACCGATTCTGGCTGATTGCACCAGTAAATGATTTTTGTTTTTTTAGATTTTTAAAATAATGTTTATTTTTAAAAAGTTAACATGTGCATATAATAGGAAACTGAAAACACAATAACAAAGTCATAATCACTTTGGTGTGTCTTTCTAGGTTCTGTGTGTATCTACACAACTAAGTTTCCATTTTTATGCAATTAAGATTGTATAGTTATGTATCATTTTCACACATCATGAATATTTACCATTTCAACATCCCAAAGCTATATGAATACTTTGATAAGCAATAATAACACACTATACCAACTCAATCTGGAAGAAAAAAATGTAATCCTGCCTTTCTTGGCGACAAAAATTTCATCAAGGACAAAAATGGCAACAGGCCTCTATGATAAAGATACTGGTAGAGTTACAATTAAAATACTGCATTTCCTTAGTGTTAAATTAAAAATGAAACATAAAGCAACAGAGTACACAAAGTATTCTAAACGGATTCATTATGATCTATACTTTAAAAATATTAACGAGGCAAATTTCCACAGAAATACCTAACAATGTGTTCCTATAGTAAAGCCGACAGATGCACGCGCACCAGTTATCATCACAATGTAAATATGAACCCATCTGCATCCCTCCCTCCCTCCTTCCACCTGCCCCTCTGCCGCCAACCTCATGAACAAGTCTCATGAACAAATTGGAATGTCCATTTCTCAGAGATGGTTTAACAATTCCATGTCCAAACTGTCTCTTTTCTCTCAATTATAACAAAAAGATAAGATATTTACAAGTTGGTTAATTCAGTAGCTCTACTTTTTATCATAGTCACCTCAGAACATCTAAAAAGCTCAGATGTTGTTGGGCCGGCCGAGTGGCGTGGTGGTTAAGCACTGGCTTGGGAAGCCAGCGGCCCCGCTTCGGGTCCCACATATGAGGGCCAGTGACACTGTCCTAAAAATAAATAAATAAATAAATAAATAAATAAATAAATAGAAAGCTCAGATGTTGCAAAATGAAGAATGAACCTTGTTCACAACACACAAAGGCACTTCACAAAAATGCATATATAGGCCTATGATTCTAACCTAAAACTGTCTTCTAGATGTGGTGCTATTAGCCAAGAGCCCTTCCCTTCACCCTGCCTATCTCCCTCCTCCCCCACTTCAGGACTAAGCACAGGCTAACATCTAGCTCCAAGAGGTGGATTAACCAACACTCCCAGAAGACAGCCCTTCCTAAAAACTAACAAAAGGGCATTTGTAACGGGATTATTTTACTACCTCTACTTTTGATATACTTAGGGCATTTGGACTTGTTTATCCTTGAATAGATAGCAATATTAACTAAAATGCACATTTATAACAATGGTTAGACAATCTGAACTTGTCTAAAGACCAAGGGCACTCTGTACTTCCTTCCCTGCCCCCACTCTGTGAACAGTCAGCATAAGCTCCAAGATGTTACGTTTAATGACTGCATTCCCAAAATACAACCACTCCTAGGAATTAAACAACAACAACAACAAAAAAAAACCTTAAAGGCATTATTTTAACTCTCTTTTAACATGTTGTACACTTTTTTTTTTTTTTTTTAGCCAAGCCATCCTGCCACCTGTTGGGCAGCTCAGCGGCAGCTGAGCTTGGAGCTTGGGCTGGGCATCAAACTGCTGTTGCTCAGAGCTCAGCTCGCATTCTTTTTTTAAAGATTTTATTGGGGAATTGGGGGATGGGAACAGCGTTGGGGAATCGGAGAAGGGGAACAGATAAGTTGCTGTCTTTTTGTTCTTCAGTCTAGTTGTGGAGGACCTTGCTTCACCGGCCCATGTTGGTATCATCATTGCTCTCTTCCCAGATGAGGCAGATCGGTCGCTGGCCTCTGGGTGTCACTCACCACAGCTATTGGCAGCTCACGCTGGCTGCCGACCACTCACTGTAGCCTATGGCAGCCCACTGCAGCAGGGGCTGCTGCCTACACGGTCGCTGGGGCTCGCAGCCCAGCTCTAGGTGGAGCTGTTGTCAGCTGTAGAGGGCAGTGTCACTGGCCCACATATGTGGGATCCGAACTGGGGTCGCCGGTATCCCAAAACCAGCTCTTAACCAATGCGCCACTCGGCTGGCCCTCAGCTCGCATTCTTGAGTGGGTTCTTATCCAACTGAGCCACTCGGCCAGCTCAATATGTCATACACTTTTAAACATCTAGAAAAGACTAGACAATTCAAATAAGGATTTAAGTTTGGCCACTATATACATAGTAGCATTGAATAAACTGCACACAAAGGCTATAATCTGAAAGTGTCCTCTAAATAGGAAGGAAAACACTGGCCTAGGCCCGTTCCGCTTCTCATCTATCAACCCAGTGGACAGGTATAATAAGCCCCTGTAATGCTTAGTGGGGATTTTAACAATTTCACTTCCTCAAGTTTTTAGAATAGCCTTTCCTAGGAATTTTAATTCAAGCTGTACACAATGTATTGGCTTATTAACTCTACTTCTGTCATACACTGGCAACCTCTTTTAACATCTAGAAAGACTAGATGTTTAAAGCAGGACGTTTGTCCTTAATATACACTATATACACAGCTAACTAACGCAAAATGCACTGACTACAGGATGGTGGTTAATCTTGCCTAACTATAGACTTACTGGTATAAAATGCTTTGTGCTTTCTTCTCCTTCCTCCCTGAACCCACACCAATATAGTAACATGTACTGCTCAGAGAGATGGTTTTATCATTTTGATCATCCCATTTCCGAAACACAGTATTTCATATGAATTTTAACAAAAGGATGTCTACAAAATGTGTTATTGTACTAATTCGACTTTTAACATACTTTTTGCACTTCTAAACATCTAGAAAGACTAGACATTTCAAATAAGGACTTAAGCTTGTCCACTATATACAGAGTAGCGTTGAATAAACTACACACCTGTAACAATGGTTATATCTGAAAGTGTCTTCTACATAGGAGCGTTCTAGTCTAGAAATTTCTCCCAATTCCTCCTGTCTACCATCAGCCCAGTGGGTTCAGTGTAGGCACATGTGTCACTTAGATGTGATTTCACAATTTCATTTCCAAAAGTCCTTTTGGGAAGACGACCTTTTGATGACTTTTAACACAAAGTATACAAAATGTGTATGTTTGCTAACTCTACTTTTGTCATACATTGGCAACCTCTTAATATCTAGAGATTAGATATTATAAAATCAGTACGCATTTGTCCAGTATATATACAATATATAAAGTTCAATGAAATGCATGTAACAGGGCAATAGATAAGCTAAAAATTTCTAGTACACGCTAGCAAAATGTCTTTTGAAATTCCTTCCTTCCCACCTCCCTCAACCCAATGAACAAGTACTTAAGAATACAAGGCCGGCCGAGTGGCGCGGTGGTTAAGCGCTGGCTTGGGAAGCCAGCGGCCCTGATTCAGGTCCCACATATGAGGGCCAGTGCCACTGCCCTCAAAAAAAAAAAAAAAATACACACTGTTCAGAGAGGTAGTTTAACAATTCCATTTCCAGAGACAGTATTTCCCACCAGTTTTTAAAAGCTATTTACAAGAAGTGTTATCCTACTACTACTACTTTTAAATACATCGAGCACTTCTAAATATCTAGAAGACTAGATATTTAATATAAGTACTTGGCCACTATGTACACAGCACTATTAAAACTGCACACATGTGACAATAGTTATAGTCTGAGGTATCTTCTAAATATGACCATGTTGGCCTGAACCATTCCCGTCATCCCCTTCTCTCCACCACCAATCCAGTGGACAAGTACAGGTATATGTAATACTTAGAGGTGGTTGAACAAATTCATATTTTAAAGTCATTTACAGAAGACAAGCTTTCTATGAATTTCAACACAAAGTATACAAAATGTGCTAATTTTACTAACTACTTTGTCATACACTGGCAACCTCTTTTAACATCTAGAGACTAGATGTTGCAAAATTAGGACTTGTGCATTATATACACTATATACATAGCAAAACAAAATGCACATGACATACAAAAATGGTTTGGTCTGAAAATGGCCAAGTATGAACACACTGGCACATATTTACCTTTTGCAATTTCTCTCCCACCTCCTCCAAATCACTGAACAAGTAAGTCTATAGTATATTATTCAGAGGTGGTTTTAACAATTCCATTCCAAAGACAGTATTTCCTATGAATTTTAGCAAAAAGGTATTTACAAAGTGTTATTTTACTACCTCTACATTTAACATATGTTGGGCACTTCTAAACATCTCGATGGACTAGATGTTTCAAATCAGGACTTAATTTGTCCACTATATACACAGCAGTTTTGAATACACTGCACACATGTAACGGTTATAATATGAAAGTGTCTTCGAAATAGGAACATTCTAGCCCAAGATCGACCCTTCCCATCTCCCCCTCCTCTACCAACCAAGTGGGCTATAATGCTCAAATTTCCAAAGATAATCTTTCTAGGAATTTTAACACAAAATATACAAAATGTATTAGTTTACTATTTCTGTCATACACTGGCAACCTCTTTGACATCTAGAGACTAGATGTTGTAAATTAGGACTTCTTTGTCCATTATATACACTATATACACAGCAAAGTAAAACAAAATGCAAGAACGTAAGAGACAATGGTTAATCTTATCTCACTAAAAACACACTAGTATAGAGCTCTTGCACTTATTTCTCCCTTCTCCCTTGAACCAGTGCACAAATACAATGTGTACTGTTTAAAAGATGTGGTTTGGGCCGGCCAAGTGGTGCATTGGTTAAGAGCTGGTTTTGGGATGCCAGCGGCCCCAGTTCAGATCCCACATATGAGGGCCACTGACACTGCCCTCTACAGCTAACAACAGCTCCACCTGACGGTGTAGGCTGCAGCCCCTGCTGCAGTGGGCTGCCATAGGCTACAGTGAGTGGCGAGCAGCCAGCGTGAGCGGCTGGCAGCCAGCGTGAGCTGCCATATAGCCACGGTGAGCGACCATCCAGAGGCCAGTGACCGATCTGCCTCATCTGGGAAGACAGCAACGACGATACCAACATGGTCCAGTGAAGCAACGTCCTCCACAACTAGACTGAAGAACAAAAAGACAGCAACTTGTATGTTCCCCTTCCCTGATTCCCCAACGCTGTTCCCCTCCCCCAATAAAAATCTTTAAAAAAAAAAGAAAAAGAGGTGGTTTGGCCATTCCCCAAAATAATATTTCATATGAATTTTAATTTTACTACCTCTATTTTTATCAGGGACTTCAGAACATCTAGAAAGAGATATTTCAAAAAAGTACTTAGCATTTTCACTATTATACAGTAGTGAGGAATGAAATACACACACAAAACAATGATTATACTATGGAAATGCCTTCTTTTTCTATACATTTTTTTTCTTTTTTTTTTAGAGGGCATGTCACTGGCCCTCATATGTGGGATCCGAACTGGGGCCACTGGCGTCCCAAGCCAGCTCTTAACCACTGCGCCACTCAGCCAGCCCTGCAAATGTCTTCTAAATAAGACCAGTCAGCATAGAACCTTGTCTTCCTTGTCAAGGTCTTCTCCATGTCCTCTAACCCACTGAACAAACGTGAACGTGTGTCACTCCTGATGTCGCTTCTAGAGGTAGTTTAACAATTCCATTTCAAAGTCATTTCCAGAAGATATTTCTTCGATTAAAAAAACACAAAACAAAACATAACAAATAAAAAAATGCATTTGCAAGACATGTGATTTTCTAACTCTTCTTTATCATACATCGGCAACCTCTATACGTCTAAAAGCCTAGATATAGCAGTTTTCTTTTGAAAGGTTGGGAGGTAAAGTTGAGAGCAGCTGTTTCATATTATATATACACAGGCCTTCTACATAAGGCCAGTAAATCTTCCCAAAGGGTGGTGGGCGCTTCCTGTTGGCCAGCTGTGGTGTATTATTCTGCCTTTTCTCTCCTCGGAAATCAAGGTCTAGTAGAAGGATGACCAACCGCCAATGGCCCACTGACCCACCCGTCATCGGCTGGATTCTTTCAGCTCACCCTCGGGCCCATTACGGCCTTTGTCCATCGTTGTCTTTAAAAGGTGATCTCGTCTAACTGTGACACAGGAGTCACCCCAGGTCCCACATCTGCGAGGCTCCAAGGCCCAAGGGTGGGCCAGCTTCCAACCACGTAGACCCGCCATCTCGGACCTCCAAGGCCCTAACGGCCACTTCGCGGCGTTCGTGTGGCTGTCAGTCTCTTCGCCCCTCCACGCCCTTCGCTCAAATGTTCGGTGTCTCCGTGGCTTGGCAGGGCTTCGCCTACTCCCCGCAGGGCTGAGCCAGGAGACCCGGCAGTTGGTAGGAAGCGAAACCCGAGAGGCCGCCATCCAGTTGCAGAGATGGAGGTGGGGGTAGGGCGAGAAGTTCGCTGTTGCGGCAAGGCCTGGCCTCAGCCAGGGGGCCCCCGCGGGAAGGAGTCTGGGTCTCTGCAGGACAGAGCTTGTGTCCTGTCCCTGGGCCCCCCCGCCAGGTCACCCGCCAGCCCGAGGCCGGAGGGCCTAGAGGGGCCCAGGATAGAAGGCAGGACTCCGCTTCTCATCATGTTCTCTCCTGGAACTCATCAGTAAATGAATTTTATTGAAAACACATTGGATAGTGAAGAAAACCCAACTATTTCTCCACTCCTACTCACACTTACAGCACTAAATGTGCGAGTTTTGCACACCACGCATTTCCTGACACTAACTGCCCCACAGATTAAGGGCTCAGTCCCACAAGATTGCTCCCCACTTCAGGTGCCAATTTCAAGTCTGGGTTTCGAATATTTTGGATTGATTAGCTATACATTAGGGATTTCTATTAACTTTTACTTGGGTTTAGTAATTTGTTAATGCAGCTCATAGAACTCAGAAAAAGGCTTTACTTACTATCACCAGTTTATCGTAAAGGATACAACTCAGGGACAGCCAAATGGAAGAGATGCATAGGTCAAGGGTTGTGGCACTTCCACGACCCTCCTGCATGTGTCACCCTCTCAACACCTTGATATGTTCATCAACATGGAAGCTCTCCAAATCCCTTTTGTTTAGGGTTTTTATGGAGGTTCCATTACCCAGGCATGATTGATTAAATTATTGGCCATTGATGATTTAACTCAATCTTTGGCCTTTCTCCCTGATCCAAAGGTGTGGACTAAAAGTTCCAACCCTCTAATCACCTGGTTTGTTTCCTCTGGTAACCTGCCCCCATCCTCTAAGAGTCACTGTGTTAGCATAAACTCAGGTGTGGTTGAAAGGGGCTTATTATAAAAAACGAAAGATGCTCCTCTCATCCCTATCACTCAGAAATTCCAAGGATTTCTGGAGCTCTGCGCCAGGAACTGGGGCCAAACATATATTTCTTAGTATATTGTAATATCACAGGTAGATTACAAAATCACTAGAAGGCTGCAGAAACAAGGTTTGGGAGCTAAGCAGAAACAAAGGGAGACCAGGCACCTGGGATGATACAAAATCACATCACAGAGCCAGGTAGGCGAAGACAGCCTCATTGTTGCTGCTGTATGCTCATTGCTGCAGCCTTCATCAAGGATACATCTGGTGTGGGATGCTGATGCCACACTGACCCCAATAGCAAGGCTGGACCCTGGGGAATGTTGCTACTATTTTACACTGCACTGCTGTAAAGAATTTTCCTCATCCTCAGCTGCAGCCTCGACAATCCTATGCAAATGCAGCTGATGGGTCAAGCTGAGGTCAGATACCTGAGCCTTAGCTACCTAGGGACCTGGAACAGTGAGTATGGGCATTTTCAGCTTCTGCAGTTAGGAAGTGGTCCCTGCTGCCTGCCAAGATTCACGAAATGAGGAATTCTCCAAGAAAACTGAGAAATGATCACTACATGTATTATCAAAAGAATACACTGCTAGTCCTTGACAGTTGCAGATTCAAACTTACAGTTTTTGCATTTCATTAGCTACCCTCAAAGGCCCGTTGTAAATGAATGTGAATTGAAAGACTGTTTTTGCCTGTGCCAGTCAGGTACCAGTTAGTGAGCCCAGCCTCCTGTTCCACCTTGACATCTCACGTGACTTCACTGTTTATTCTCTACTAGTGATAGCCTTAGTGTAACCTGCATGCCATGACTAACATCTTTTGTTTCTTGTTGAAGGAGTAGAAACGACTCATAAAAATAAATCACATGATAGTGCCAGTGATACAAATGAAAAGAAAGTGAAGAGGCCTAAGAAAGTTACATTTTGTTTTTTCTTGTGTGTTACAAAGAGTAATTTTGGATAAATTAGCATGGAATGTCAGTTTAAGTGATGTCTGAATAGATCCACCCTAGGGATCACATGGATACAAGGATGAGTACTTCAAGCAGTGCAGAACCTGCTCTTGGCAAGAGATTAAACCTCATTAAAAGTTCATCTTTTAGTAAGAGCCACAATTAACAAACCAAGTTTTCTTTTTTCTTCTCAGGGGAAAGCGTTCAACATGGTTAATACTCCAACAAATTATATAAATAACTTTACTTCTGCACTTAAGAATCATTTAGGGCCTGAAATGAAATCACTTAACACTTTTGGGCTATAATCTATAGCGTACTTTTTTTTTTTTAAAAGATTTTATTGGGGAATTGGGGAAGAGGAACAGTGTTGGGTAATTGGGGAAGGGGAACAGCCAAGTTGTTCTTCCATCTTAGTTGTGGAGGGTGCAACTAGCTCAGCTCCCAAGTCCAGTTGCCATCCGACTGCCTGTAGGTAGCTTGTGGCCGCTCAGCTAAAGGTGTTCAATCTTTTTTTTTTTTATATATATATACTTTTAATTAGCTTCAGGTGTACAACAAAGTGCAATAGTTATACTTTTTACCCCTCAAAGTGACAACCCCCCTCACCCAATTCTCCCCTCCCACTCCCCACCCCCCATATCATACTATCTATTACAATTCCTTTGACTCCCTTCCACCATATAATCCACATCCCGTGACTGTCTATATATTCAATTACTGTTGGCATACAATATTATACAACATCAATTTCAGGTATACAGTGCCGTGATCAAGCCTCTACTCCATCCATGAAGTGGTCTCCCTAACAAAACATGTGACCATCTGACACCCCACAAAATTTTAAAAACATTATATTCCCCGAACTGTCTTTCATATCCCTGTGACAATACTGTAGTTACCTATTTATGCTGTCTAATCCTTTCCCCTTCTCCCTCATCCCCACCCCTCTCGCAACTAGCAACCCTGTTTTTCCTCTATATCTATGAAACTATTTCTTATTTTATTTATTTATTTTTATTTATTTATTTTTTTTAGGGCAGTGTTACTGGCCCTCATATGTGGGACCCGAACCGGGGCCGCTGGCTTCCCAAGCCAGCACTTAACCACTGCGCCACTCGGCCGGCCCTCTATGAAACTATTTCTGTTTCTTATGCTCATTCATTCAGTTTTTCAAATTCCACATATAAGTGAGATCATGTGGTATTTGTCTTTCTCTGACTGACTTATTTCACTCAACATAATAGTCTCTAGGTCCATCCATATTGTTGCAAATGGTACAATTTCATTCTTCTTTATAGCGGAGTAATACTCCATTGTATAAATGTACCACAGTTTCTTTTTTTTTTTTTTTTTTTTAAAGATTTTATTGGGGAATTGGTGGAGGGGAACAGCATTGGGGAATCGGGGAAGGGGAACAGACAAGTTGCTGTCTTTTTGTTCTTCAGTCTAGTTGCGGAGGATGTTGCTTCACTGTTGGTATTGTCATTGCGCTCTTCCCGGATGAGGCAGATCGGTCGTTGGCCTCTGGATGTCGCTCACTGCGGCTATTGGCAGCTCACGCTTGGCTGCCAGCCGCTCACGCTGGCTGCGGGCCACTCACTGTAGCCTATGGCAGCCCACTGCAGCAGGGGCTGCAGCTCACACCATTACCGGGGCTCGCACAGCCCAGCTCCAGGTGGAGCTGTTGTTAGCTGTAGAGGGCAGTGTCACTGGCCCTCATGTGGGATCCGAACCGGGGCCACTGGCATCCCAAAACAAGCGCTTAACCAATGCGCCACTCGGCCGGCCCTGTACCACAGTTTCTTAAGCCAGTCATCTACCGATGGGCATTTCGGTTGTTTCCAAGTCTTGGCTATTGTAAATAGTGCTGCAATAAACATAGGGGTGCATATATTTTTTCGAATTAGCGTCTTGGATTCCTCTGGGTAGATTCCCAAGAGTGGAATTGCTGGGTCATATGGCAGTTCCATTTCCAGTGTTTTGAGATACCTCCATACTAATTTCCATAATGGGTGCACCAATTTGCAGTCCCACCAGCAGTGCACCAGGGTTCCCTTTTCTCCACACCCTTGCCAACACTTGTTGTTTGTTGATTTGTTGATGATAGACATTCTGACTGGAGTGAGGTGGTATCTCATTGTGGTTTTTATTTGCATTTCTCTGATGATTAGTGAGGTTGAACATTTTTTCATATGCCTGTTGGCCATCTGTATGTCCTCTTTAAGAGAAATGCCTCCTCATATCCTCTGCCCATTTTTTAATTGGGTTGTTTGTTTTTTTGGTGTTGAATTGCATGAGTGTTTTATAAATTTTGGATATCAACCCCTTATCAGATATATCATTGGCAAATATCTTCTCCCATTCAGTAGGCTGCCTTTTTGTTTTATTGATGATTTCCTTTGCTGTGAAAAAAACTTTTAAGTTTGATGTAATCCCATATGTTCATTTTTTCTTTCATTTCCCTTGCCCGAGGGGATATATTGGTAAAAATATTACTCAGGGTAATGTCTGCAAACTTACTCCCTATATTTTCTTCTAGGAGTTTTATAGTTTCAGGTCTTACATTTAAGTCTTTAATCCATTTTGAGTTTGTTCTCGTATATGGTGTAAGTAGCTGGTCTATTTTCATTTTTTTGCACGTGTCAGTCCAATTTTCCCAGCACCATTTATTAAATAGACTATCTTTACTCCAGTGTCAATTCTTGCTTCCATTGTCATAGATTAAATGACCGTATATAGATGGGTTTATTCCTGGGCTCTCTATTCTATTCCATTGGTCTATGTGTCTGTTTTTATGCCAGTACCATACTGTTTTGATTACTGTAGCCTTGTAGTATGTTTTGATGTCAGGTAGTGTGATGCCTCCCACTTTGTTCTTATTTCTCAACATTGCTGTAGCTATTCGGGGTCTTTTGTGACTCCATATAAATTTTAGGATTCTATGTTCTATTTCAGAGAAAAATGACCTTGGTAGTTTGATTGGAATTGCATTGAATCTATATATTGCTTTAGGAAGTATTGACATTTTAACTATATTAATTCTTCCTATCCATGAGCATGGTATGTATTTCCATTTATTTGTGTCTTCTTTGATTTCTCTCTTCAGTGTCTCATAATTTTGTGAGTACAGGTCTTTTACTTCTTTAGTTAAATTGATTCCTAGATACTTTATTGTTTTTGAAGCAATTGTAAAAGGGATTGATTTCCTGATTTCTTCTTCTGATAGTTTATTATTGGTGTATAGAAATGCCACTGATTTCTGAATATTAATTTTGTATCCTGCTACCTTACCAAATTCGTGTATCAGTTCTAGCAGTTTTTTGGTGGAGTCTTTGGGATTCTCTATATATAGTATCATGTCATCTGCATATAATGACAATTTTACTTCCTCTTTTCAAATTTGAATGCCTTTTATTTCATTTTCTTGTCTGTGGCTAGAACTTCCAGAACTATGTTAAATAGAAGTGGTGAAAGCGGGCAGCCTTGTCTTGTTCCTGATCTTAAGGGGAAAGCTTTCAGCCTTTCCCCATTGAGAACGATGTTTGCTGTGGGCTTATCATATATGGCCTTTATTATGCTGAGGTATGATCCCACTATTCCCACTTTGTTAAGAGTCTTTATCATAAATGGCTGCTGGATTTTGTCAAATGCCTTTTCTGCATCTATTGATATGATCATATGATTTTTATTTTTCATTTTGTTAATGTGATGTATTACGTTAATTGATTTGCGGATATTGAACCAGCCTTGCATACCAGGAATGAATCCCACTTGATCGTGGTGTATGATCTTTTTAATGAGATGATGAATTCGGTTTGCTAGTATTTTGTTGAGAATTTTTGCATCTATGTTCATTAGTGATATTGGCCTGTAGTTTTCCTTTTTTGTAATATCTTTGTCTGACTTAGAAATCAGGGTGATAGTGGCTTCATAGAAAGAGTTTGGGAGCCTTCCCTCCTTCTGTATTTTTTGGAATAGTTTGAGGAGAATAGGTACTAATTCTTTTTTGAATGTTTTGTAAAATTCATCAAGGTGTTCAATCTTAGTTGCAGGTGGTTGTAGCCCACCATCCCATGAGGGAGTCGAACCAGCAACCTTGTTGTTAGGAGCAGGTGAGCTCACCAGCTCTGCCATCCTGCCACCTGTTGGCAGTTCAGCAGCAGCTCAGCTCAGGCATAGCTCACTGGCCCATGTAGAAATCGAACCAGTGACCCTGTTGCTCAGAGCTCACGCTCATAACCAACTGAGCCACTTGGCCCGGCCCTATAGTGTCCTTTTAGAGACACTATCTGGTATATAGAGAACGGGGAAACCTGAGAAGTCTTTGGGAAAATCCCTTGCCAATGTCAAGGGTCTCCTGCGTAAATCTCCTTATGGAAATTTATACTTCTACGCTTTTTTTTTTTAAGGCAGACAGCTATTCTGCGTAAACGAGAACAGCCCTTCCCTTCCCAATTCTTGGCCAACACACAGGCCCTGTGATTCATAACACAAGCAGTACTACCAGATGAGGTCAGGAAGTAGGGAATTTTGTTCCTCTTTTGCTCTTCTGAAGAATACTTGCCAGCCATGAAGGGGAGGGCTTTGGTTCTTGGTGTGCAGGGGGAACATCTCCATTTTTAATCAGAAGTCTATGAGTCTTTTCTACTCCTCCAACAATCTAGCCCAATTGTTCCCTACCGGTAGGATGTGAACATTACACTGTAGTGCTCTCCCGTTTTGATGTGGTGTGTGTGTGTGTGTGTGTGTGTGTGTGTGAGAGAGAGAGAGAGAGAGAGAGGTTTCCACAAAGAGTTGGCAGCCACTTGCTGCAGATAAGGGATCGGAGTTGAAGCATAACATCAAGCCAACATTAAAGAAACCTCAAGAAACCTGCACGATCTTTGCTTAGTGAGTAAGAAAGCATAGTCAGTGCTGTAAATAATTCCACTCAATGAGCAACACTGCGATGAGTGTGGCCAAGTAAATAATATGATATCTGTGGACGCTTTTGTAACTCTGAGACTATAATGTTTTGTAATCATGGCTGACTTGTTTTGAGACTCTTGCCCTATTCCATTGGGCCTCCAAAAATTCTGGTAATAAAAAGTGTGCCTCCAGATACCCCATCCCAACTTTGACCTATAGAGAGTCCAGATCCAGGCAGGGACAAAATTAATGACATGATGTTAGATTACATTTGCCTGTGAGACTCTAGGGAGGTAAACCTTGGACTCAGGAGCAGAAGTGCTGCTGGTAAGCAGATTTCAGCACAGTGTGAGGAAGAACTGTCAGAACTAAGAATTAGAACTGTCAGAAAATGCAACAACCCAATTAAAGTACATTTGGGTTCTTTGTAATGTTTCACTGCTCTAATAGTTCTGCACAGAACATCTTTGAAATGCTCAAATTCATCTGTAGGCTAGATTTCTCAGAGTAGGATGGTTCTGTTGAAAGGTACCATGTTTCCCCAAAAATAAGACCTAACTGGAAAATAAGCTCTAGCATGATTTTTCTGGATGCTTGTAATATAAGCCCTACCGCAAACATAAGCCCCAAGTTAAGATCACCAGCCAGACATGACTGTGAATAAATGTAGATTTTTGTACATGAATAAATGTAGATTGTTGGAGCAAAAATTAATATAAGACCCGGTCTTATTTTCAGGGAAACACAGTATATCCAAAAAGACTGCATCAATCTACACCCTGTGAACTGCACCCATTTCACCCAAACAGCCTCGTAAGTAGGGATCAGTTGTTTTCCTTGTTGCCAATCTGATTAGTCATGTCTCCAAGGTGGTAAATTGTGCTCAGAAATTCAGGTGTGGGAGCAGAAGATAAACAGGAATGGGAAGCATGGGCCATGCCAGGGACTGGGAGCAGCACCTGTGAGCATCCAGCACCTGATGTTGAAGATAAGCTGAAGCAGGGAAAGACTCCTGTCCTCAGGGAGCCGGGCGTACACACAGGTATGGAAGTCAGAGTGGGAAAGCGATTGAGAAGAGAGGTAAAAATGAAATGCTGCAGTCACTACCAGCATGCTCACCTGCTGCTAGAGCCTGCAGTAGCTGGAACTACACGCCAGATCCCTTTACTGCACATGCCAAGGAGGATAGCAGTTATACAGTGAGTCTTGGCGAAACTGGATTCGTCAGATATCTTTGCAGCACAGGAAATCTGTCTCACTAAAATGCCTAAACAATGGGCCTGAAGTTGTAACATTTATGGGAAATTTGAAATCTGGAGAAAAGAGAAAATTGGGGCGGAAATGTAATCCTCTTTTTCTACCTCCTTTTATAGATATAAAGTTGTATTATTTACAATGTGGAACTCTATTTCCTCATAAGAGGATCATGTATGATGTTTAAATTTACAATAGGGCTTATTAACACAACGTGAATCATCTCTAATTTAACTTTTTTTTTTTTAAAGATTTTATTGGGGAGTTGGGGAAGGGGAACAGTGTTGGGGAATTGGGGAAGGGGAGCAGGTAAGTTGTTGTCCTTCAGTCTTAGTTGTGGAGGGCACAGCTAGCTCAGCTCCAAGTATAGTCATTATCTGGCCGTCCAGCAGCAGCTCGCAACCTCAGCTCAAGGTGCCGTGTTCAATCTTAGTTGCTGGTACACGTAGCCCACCATCCCATGTGGGAGTCGAACTGGCAACCTTGTTGTTAGGAGCATGTGCTCTCACCAGCTCAGCCATCCTGTCACCTGTTGGCAGCTCAGCAGCAATTCAGCTCGGGCGCAGCTTACTGGCCCATGTGGGAATCAAACTGGCGGCCTTGTTGCTCAGAGCTCGTGTTTTTAACCAACTGAGCCACTTGGCCGGCCCCCTGAACTTATTTTTTAAATGCTTTAGTATTTGTGGTTAAAACTGCTGATCTTAAATCCACCCTGTGTCTTGCCAATTATGAGGAGTGACCAAAAGCTAGAAATAATCATCAATATCCAAGGAAAATTAACAAAATAGTTATGTGTATGGATTTAAGTTCTGACCCTTCAAGGTTGGGTGAGTGGAAGGTGGAAGATATGCAGGAGGGAAGAAGCCTTTATTTTCAGAAAAGTTGTTGGGAAAAAGAAAAAGAATTCTTCCCTAAATTTATTTTTGAATAAAACCTATTGTAATGTGAAACCTTGCCTAATGAAACACATTTGAAAACTGCATTTAACTTGATTTCTAATCACCCATCCATCCACACACCCATCCATCCATTCATAGCCAATAATAACTAACAATTGAGGAATGTTTTCTACTTGCTGGATACTATTCTAAGTGCTTTACATGTATTATCTCAAAAGTCTTCCCAACAATGCTATGAGGTAAGTGCTATTATTATGGATCCCACTTTAAATGGAATCTGAGGGTTTCCCAATTAAGTTAAACATAGAATTACCATATGACCCAGCAATTCTACTCCTAGGTATATGCCCAAAATAATGGAAAATAAAACCTCAAACAAAACTTGTACAGGGATGTTCCTAGCAGCTCTATTTACAGTAGCCAAAAGGTAGAAGCAGTCCAAAAGACCTTCAACAGATAAAGAAACAAAATGTGGTATGGCTATCTGTACAATACAATATTATTCAGCCATAAAAAGGAATGAAGTAGTGACACATGCTGTAACACGGATGAACCTTGAAGACTTTTACTAAGTGAAAGAAGCCAGACACAAAAAGTCACATAATTCCATTTAAATGAAATACCCAGAATAGGTAAACCCATAGAGACAGAAAGCAGATTTGTGGTTGCCAGGGGCTGAAAGGAGGAGGGATAAGGAGTGACTGCTTAATGGGTGTGGGGTGTTTTGTTTAGGGTGGCAAAAAAGTTCTGGAACTAGATTAGTGGTGATGGTTGTACAATATTGTAAATGTACTTAATGACACCGGATTGTACAGTTTAAAAAGGTTAAAATGGGGGGCGGCCGGTTAGCTCAGTTGGTTAGAATGCAGTGCTTTGAACACCAGGATTGCGGGTTCAATCCCCCCACTGAGGGCCACTGAGCTGCGCCCTCCACAACTAGACTAAAACAACTACTTGACTTGGAGCTGATGGGTCCTGAAAAAACACACTGTTCCCCAATTTAAAAAAAAAAGGTTAAAATGGTAACTTTTATGTTATGTGAATTTTACCACAATTTAAAAAAAATGTAATTTGAGGTTCAGCGAATTTAAGTGATCTAAGGTTACAGCTGATGTGTTGTAGAGCTGTGTTTTAATCTCAGTCATCTGGCTTTGTGGCTCATGCTTTAAAAAAATTACAGTGCAAACTTTATTTTGGGGTCATTTAGGAAGTTCAGATACATTAGACTAAGCCAAAAATATCAGTAGTATTAGCTATTATTTATTAAATACATACTGTTAAAAAACGATATACTCTTATCTAGATTTCACATGACTTTGGAAGTTTAGTATTACTGTTTAGTTTTGTGTGTGTGTGTGTGTGTGTGTGTGTGCACGCGCGCTAAAACAGACAACTTAAAATTTACCATTTAACTTTTTTCTTTTTTTTTGAGGGCATTGTCACTGGCCCTCATATGTGGGCCGAACCGAGGCCACTGGCACCATTTAACTATTTTTAACTACACACTTCAGTAGAATTAACTACATTTACATTGTTCAACCATCACTACCATCCATCTCCAGAATTTCTTCATTTTCCCAAACTGAAACTCTGTGTCTATAAACAGTAACTCCCCATTCCCTCCTCCCCCCAACCCCTGGCAGTCATCATTCTATCTCTCCTAATACCAGGCCCAGGGCTATTGAGTGGGGTTACAAAGAAAAATAAGACACGCCACTCCCAGGTCTACCTAGCATCAAAATCTGTGTTCTTATCTTTTAGTGATCCTACCACTATGCCCTCTTCACCCAGCTACACAAGTTCAATAGTAGGGCGAGAGTGTTGTTGAAGTGTACACAGGGGATGCCTGTGGCCGGGGAATGGGAGAAGGGAGTCAGTGAATGGAATATGGTTGAGATGAGAGGCAGGGGTGAAGGGATTTCAACAGAGAGGTATGTTAGGAAGGTTGAAGACATGGAGGATTTGGAACAGACTGCTTGCCTTCTCTTTATTTTCACAGATTGTTCTGAAGAGTATGTGAGATTTTGCAAGGGGATGTGCTTTGAAATGCCAAGGGTACTCTGCATACAAATATCCTTAGGACTCTCATGTCACTAAAGTGGAGTTGTTTGAGGGACATAGCTCATGGGAACAGTTTTAATGGGGGATGCAGATGACAAGATGGTTAGTGGGTACAAACCCCTCCTTCAAGACATTGGGCTACAAAGAGGAAGAGAGAAATCAGTATAGTAGTCCAAACTTTGGGGTCAAGCAAAGGTCTCATACATATTTGTTTTTTCTAAATTAAAATAGTAATACATACTTAAAAAAATACATAGACACAGAGGTGGATTACCCGTGAAACTAATAAAGCTTAAGCTTCAGACCTGTCACTTACATGGGCTCCTTCTAAGGTGGTGTATCTACTTTTGTAATTTTATTTTTTTTGTAATTTTACTTTTATATATTTTTCCCAAAGAAAACCCTCCACATTATTTAAGGCTCCTCAAAATCTGGGATCACTCCTACATAAAGGGCAAAAGTCTAGGAAATCCTACTATGCAGATATAATCATGGTTAATTTTCCAGATTTCTTCCTGTGTGTGTATTATTATACATTACTTTTTACAAAAATTAAATCATATTCTATGTACTATTTTGCAACATGATATTTTTTCTCTTAATATATTTGAGCCCTCCCCCCGCTCCCTGCTTTTTTTGATCATGGAAGCATTTAAAAAAATTTTTTTTTATTGGGGAACAGTGTGTTTTTCCAGGATCCACCAACTCCAAGTCAAGTAGTTTCAATCTATAATAGTTGTGGAGGGTGCAGCTCAGTGGCCCATGCGGGGATCGAACCCACAACCTTGGTGTTAGGAGCATTGCGCTCTAACCAACTAAGCTAACCAGCTGCTCCGACCATGGAAACATTTGATTGAGTGATTTAAGTAGTTTAACCAGGAGTAAAAAAATAACAAAACAAAACCAAAAGGAGAAGAACAGTACAGAGAGCACCATGGTACAGAGAGAGGAAAGAGTGTGTAGATCAAATCTCACTGTTATGGATGTGCTGCCCAGTATACCTAGCATCTGCTTGGTATCACCTAACACAATTGTAATTATACAATTATTTATGTAATTTTTATTGATCTCTGTCTCCTTTATTACATTGCAAATATTTTGGGATAGGAATGGTGGCCTGATATATGGTAGGTTTTCAATAGATATTTGTTGAATAAATGCCTGATTGATTGATTGAATGTTGAGGATTGAGTCCAAGGGACTACTGGGTATAGAAATTAGTAGGAACTCACCCAAGAGTTTTCAGTGTCAGAGAGGTGTTGGGAAGATGTGTTTCAGCAAGAGTGCTGACATTGCACCTGGAGAACTAGCAAGGAATGGCCTTGTTAACTCAAGTGTGCTACAGGATAGGCAACAGTGGTGGTATTTTCGAAAGGTTATTGATAATTTAGAAAGAGAAGATGAAATTTGAAGCTTATCAAAGTTATGTGATTTTTTTTGGGAGGTGGGTGAGTGCGGAGCTCAATCTTTGATCTACAAATCCCTACCTACTGGGGTTGTTGTGGGCATCTAATGAGTCAATAGATGTGACAGTCCTCAGCATAGTACCTGATACACAGTAGATGCTCAGTAAGTGACTTTTGATTCTGAATCAGAAACCTGGGAGTAGAAGCAAGATGAAACTAAGAGGGGAAAGGAGATTGCTCAGTTAAGCTAGACAACCCTGAGCTCAGTTATGCCGTGTGCATAGTTTGAGCTCTGAGATACATCACCTTCAGGGCAAAGCTAAGGGTTGACTTGAAAGTCAGTGGCAGAGGAGAAGGAAGGGTATACAAGGTAGTGGTGCCATTTCAAGGCTCCAATCCATCGCCTGGGTGGTGGCAGTGGATGAAACCATAAGTGACCCCCAAGAGCCCTCTCCCTCATTTGGGGAGACCCTAGTACTTTGTCACAATTACAAACTGGTAATGAGAGTATGGATATTATGAGTATTTGGGCACCAGCTCTTCATGTGCCTTGTATTGACATATAGGAAAGGCATTGGAAACCAAAGATTATGCCAGAGAAGCCAGGAGAGGACCATGACCTAAAGACTATAGGGTCATCTGTTTTTCCCTGATATTCATATCTCTTTCAGGTGAAGGTGGGACCCAGGACAATGGCTGCTGCTCATGATTTGGAGATGGAGAATGTGAATATGGGGAGAGACATAGATGAAGAGCTGGAGGAAGAGAAGAAAATGAGAGAGGATGGGGGAGATAAAGATCCCTTCAAGGATTGTCTCAGGATTGTCTCAAAATGGATGCTTCCAGAAAATGTCCGAAGAACATACTTGGAGAGAGCTAATTGCCTCCCACCCCCTGTGTTCATCATCTCCATCAGCATTGCTGAGGTAAATATGTTGGGTGGTGGGCCCAACAAAATGGGGGTTTAGATCAGATCTAGATAAGAGACTGGAAAACATGTAAGAAGAGAGCTCAGTGGTGGCAAGTACAGCCACCAAGTACCCTCTCTGGAGCTGCCTCTACTGGGTTTTTCCTATATTCCCAGTCACTTTCAGCTAAGGGTCGAGCTTTATTTTTCAAACAAGTCCCCTGCCCAGCAGTGACTGTAATTTCAGTGGCTTCATTTAATTTTAGCGGGTGGGGGCTTTCGAAACCAAATAATCTTGGCATTGCAAATTGGTTTACTTTCCTGAACCAACTTCATATGGTAAGCCATATGTTTGTAAGAGTTAAAAGCTGCCACAAAATTTCAGTAGGAAAAAAATGAGATCGTCTAATGATGTCTACCATGAGCAGCATGTAGTATGTTTTCAGGCAAACCTAGCTATTGCTTCTATGCCATGAAGGGTCATAAGGGGATTTACAGAATCTGTCTATCTAATCACCCATCCATCATCTATTATCTATCTATTATCTATCTATCTATCTATCTATCTATCTATCTATCTATCTATCTATCTATCTAATGTATATTGAAAGAGAGATATTAATTTATTTTAAGGAATTGGCTCATGCAATTGTGGAAGCTTGGCAAGTTGAAAATCTACTGGGTAGACAGGCAGACTGGAGATCACAGGGATGAGTTGCAGTTGGAGTCTGAAGGCAGTCTGTTGGCATTCCCGTTTCCTCAGAGGAGATCGGTCTTTGTTCTATTAAGACTTTCAACTAATTGGATGGGGCTCACCCACATTATGGAGGATAATGTGCTTTCCTCAAAGTCTACTGATTTAAACATTAATCTCATTTGAAAAAAAATACCTTCACAGAAACATCTAGAATGATGTTTGATCAAATATATGAGTACTGTGGTCTAGCCAAGTTGACACATAAAATGAACTGTCACTGTGACCTAGCCTCTTGTGGCTCAGATAAAGATAAGGCTAATGTGTAAAGATTCCTGGAAGAATCTTTTATCAAGGCTGTTTTGGTTGGAGGGACATAGCTCTAAATTTTCTCAAGTGATTTTTTTTTTTTACACTTTTTTTTTTTTTAGCTGAGCCATCCTGCCAACTGTTGGCAGCTCAGCTCGGGCTGGGCATCGAACTGCTGTTGCTCAGAGCTCAGCTTGCACTCTTGAGTGAGCTCTTAACCAACTGAGCCACTCGGCTGGCCCTCTCAAGGGATTTTTATTGTGAGACAACCTGCAACTAAGAAGCCATCGTAATTCTTACTGCTTTTTTTTCAGCACCCTACCTCATGTTATCTTTCCAGCCTATCGATTGGCTGGCCTGCCCATGGTCCAATCAGCTGTGTGTGTGGTGGTGATGGTGGTGGTGGTGGTAGAGAAGAATGGATAAGGTCACATGGTATAAAACATGACAGCCTAGACAGTGAATGCTATGGACAAGGCAGTTTTCTATAGAGGGATCATAGGGCAGGTGCTGAGATATTTGCTGTCACAGAAAGATCAACACTTTTATTAAAAACTATTTTGAATAAACTTTTTACTTTGGAATAATGTTAGCTTTCTAGAAAAGTTACAAAGATCATACAGAGTTTCTGTATACCCTTCACCCAATTTCTCCCATTGTTTTTTTTTTTAAAATTTTTTTATTGGGGAATTGGGGGAGGGGAACAGACAAGTTGCTGTCCTTTTGTTCTTCAGTCTATTTGTGGAGGACGTCGCTTCACTGGCCCATGTTAGTATTATCATTGTGCTCTTCCCGAGTGAGGCAGTCACTTGCTGGCCATTGGACGGCTGCTCATGGCAGCTCATGGGAGCTCAGGAAAGCGCAGGCCATCTGATGGCCAGCCCCACTGCAGCCTACGCCATCACCGGCAACTCGGAGCTGTTGTTCACCATCTTAGCTGTAGAGGACGCAGCATCACTGGCCCTCTATGTGGGAACCTAACTGGGGGCCCTGCTGCTCAGAGCTGGTGTCCCAAGCCAACTCTTAACCAACACGCCACTTTGCCTGCCCTCCCATTGTTAATATCTTACATTTCCACAGTACATTTGTAAAATCTAAGAAGCTCACATTGGTATATTACTCTAGACTTTGTTTGGATTTTACCAGTTTTTCCATTAATGTCCTCTTTCTGTCCCTCCTGTACCCACCAATACAGGGTGTCACACTGCATTAGACACGTCTCCCCAGTCTCCTCTGATCTGTGACAGTTTCTCAGTCTGTCTTTGTTTTTCATGACTTAGACAGTCTTGAGAACTACTGACCAGGTATCCTATAGAATATCCCCCAATTGGGGTTTATCTGATGTTTTTCTCATGATTACACTTGAGGGAGATATGGGTTTTGGAGAAGAAAACCACAGAGGTGCAGTGGCCATCACGTCACATCACATCACATCACATCACATCACATCACATCACATCACATCACATCACATCACATCACCACATCATCACATCACATCACATCACATCACATCAACACATCACATCAACATAATCACATCACATCATCACATCATCACATCACATCACCATATCACATCACATCACATCATCACATCATCACATCACATCGCCACATCACATCACATCATCACATGACCAAATTACATCACATGACCACATCACATCACATCACCATATCACATCACATCACATCATCACATCACATCACATCACATCACCACATCACGTCACGTCACATCACGTCACATCACCATACCACATCACATCACATCACATCACCACATCATCACATCACATCATCATATCATCACATCATCACATCACATCATCACATCACATCATATCATCACATCACATCACCACATCACATCACATCATCACATCACATCCCATCATATCATATCATATATCATATCATATCATATCATATCACATCACCACATCACATCACATCACCATATCACATCATATCATCACATCATCACATCACATCACCATATCACATCACATCACCATATCACATCATATCATCACATCATCACATCACATCACCACATCACATCACATCACATCATCACATCACATCACATCATCATATCACCACATCACCACATCACATCACATCACATCACATCACATCACATCACATCACATCACATCATCATATCACCACATCACATCATCAATCACATCACATCACATCACCAAATCATATCACATCACCACATCACATCACATCATCACATCACATCACCACATCATCACATCACATCATCACATCACATCATCACATCATCACATCACATCATCACATCACATCACCACATCACATCACATCACATCATCACATCACATCACATCATCACATCATCACAGAGTAGGGGACATTCCATATGACATTCCTGGTGACATGAGCCTTCATCATTTGGTTAAGGTCATGTTGGCCAGGTGTCTCCACTGTAAAGTAACCATTTTTCCCTTTCCCCACTCTATTCGTTGGAAACCAGCGGTGACTTCATTTCATACCAAGTTGTAAATGAAAGACCAAATGGTGGAGTTAAGAATGATGAGGGTAGGGGGCATTTAGGAGGAGAAAGAGGTTCAGAAAGAGTCTTCTTTACAATTTGGTTGAGGGCTGCTCCTAATCACTGGAGAAAGTAGGATGTGACCCTGGTTATATGGTAAAGATATATGGTAAGATATGCAGCAGGGAAATTTACTTCCTGTCATCTTCTGAGCACATGCAATGGAGTAGCCCACTTGAGAGCTAACCATTTGAAACAGAGGTGTTGCCCATGGACTTTAATGGGGCCCCTCCGCAGAAGGTGTGGTTAATAGTCATGTCTGTCCCTCCCTGTCAGCTGGCAGTGTTTATTTACTATGCTGTGTGGAAGCTTCAGAAACAGTGGATCACCCTGGACACGGGCATCTTGGAGAGTCCATTGATCTATAATCCTACGAAGAGGGAGGAAGCCTGGAGGTTTATCTCATACATGCTGGTTCATGCTGGGTAAGGAATGACAGTTAAGTCACTGATGTCAGAGGTGACTATAAATAATTGTAACCCCTAACATGTGTTCAGTGTTTTATTATTGATAAGGCACTTTCATGTCCATAATCTTGTTTTGAGCCTCACAGCAACCCTAGGAGGCAGGTGTTACTCCCGCCGTTTTATGTCGAGGCTCAGGGGATGTAGTCATTTGCTCCTTGTCACATAGCTACATTCCAGAGCTAGGCCCTCAACCCATTAGTGCTAACTCCAAGTCCACTGTCTTTTATATTGCATTATAACTGCCTAATACTGGTATTTATTTAGGAATATTAATGAGAAGAGACCAAATCATTACCAAACCAAAAGTATGTTCCCCTGGTTGTTCAATTGCTAAATGTTCCCTTTAGGATATGAAACATCACTCCCCACTGTCTCTGCCCTACCACACTCTTAAAAAAATAATAATTCATGAGCATTTTGATGTTTGTGTAATACTATTATCCATCTGGCATAATACAAGCAATGGGAGATGAAGTGCCTGCCTTTTACTGTTGCTTATAGTTTCTTAAACGCTAATAGCCTTTTAGGACCTTGCTCAGAACCCCAGGATTCACCATATCCACTGCCGACAGTGAACAACTGATGCTGGCCCCACCTGTTGGGTGGATTCCTGCAGTTTCCCCTGAAGCCAAATTTGTGCAACCTGTGCAACCCTGAACCTGGAAGGCTGGTTCTGGCAGGTGGCTGAATAGCATCCCATGGCTGGACACAGGGCTGGGAGGTGTGACAAGTCAGGAAAAAAATCACCAGTGGCCCCGTTTTTGTGGACCCTTCCACACTTTGGTGTTCCACTAAATAAGTATGTTCTGAGCAAATGTGGCTCCTGCACTCAAGGACTTTAAAATTGTAAGGGGGAACCCTTAACTGGTGATACAAGGCAGTATAGTATTATAGTATATGGCAGTTACTTAATCTCTTTGTGCCTCAATTTCCATATCTATAAAATGGGGTAATAGTATCTCCTTCATAAGGTTGTTGTGATTAAATCAGACAATGGTTAAAACATAATTTTTACAGTGCCTGAAACATAGTGAGTAACTCAAACAGAATTGCAAGGCTGTGTAGGACATGCCATGTATGGGGTTGCATAAATTAGGGATGCTTTTGGATGCAAGTAATGAAAAAAAATATAACAGGGGCTTAAACAAATGAAGGCCAATTGTTGAAGCCCCACAGTATGTAGCTGGTTCATCAGTTTAATGAAGCCAGGACTCGGTCCTGTGCTGGCACCTCTGCCTCTCCCTGGCCTTTCTCTTATGGTTGCAAGTTGGCTGCTGTGACATGGCTACCCGCTAAGAGAGGCTGGGGAAGTCAACAGTAGCTCTTCCAGCCTCATTAGAGGAGCTAGACATGGGATAAGGAAATGGATGTTGGATTAGCTACAGTAATATAAACAAAAAGAAGGAAAGATCAGAATGCGGATGTCTTCACAGATGACATGGGTTCAGGTAGGACTTTGAAGGGTGAGTAAAGTTTGGATGAAAGAAATTAGTATTTCTATTTCAGGTATATGATAGGATCTCATCCTTATGCCAGTTCTACTCTTGATGTTGAGCAGTAGAAAGAGTGCTTGGGGGATTCCTTGGGGGTTTTGTGCTATTGGTCACCTTCAAGCTGTTCCCAGACAATAGGATGGAATGGCTCTCTTTGACCTTGTTCAAATTCACAAAGTGCACATATTTCCAAATTCTTTTTATGCCTCAGTTCTCTGTAAGACTAGTGTAACTGTCCTTGCTAGACTATTCTATGCTGTTACATGCTACATCTCCTATGTATGTGAAGATGGTTTGGACAGTGAGAGTTGTGCTGGGTGTGCACACACGTAAAGGTGAGTAATCTGTCCTGCCAGGTATGCCCAGAGAACCTCTTCAGTGATCTGCTGGATATGTGTTAAGCAAATTATAATGTAAAACACAATCCTTAAAACTAATATGAAAGCTGCTGCGTTTTGTGGAAGATCCAGCACCTATTTTGTTTTTTAACTTTTTGGTTTAACCTGAAATCTCTTAAAAAAACAACAAAAAGCATTGTGCTACATAGCAACTAAACTGAGGATTACTCTAATGTGGGAATTTACCACATTACATTCAGAGATCCTCCAGAGGTGCTTGTGGCTTTGACAAGCAAAATCATACGAAATTCATTTAAAAATATTTTTACCTATTTAAACTATAATAAAAAACACCCGTACTCAAATATGTTACTGCCAAACTGTACTACATGGGAGATACCAACTTTAGCTAGTGTTATTAAGTAAATTTTTTTTCATTCGGAAACTTTTTTTCCCCAAAAGATTGTTTACTGGGGGATTGGGGAAGGGAGACAGTGTTGGGGAATTGGGAAAGGGGAACAGCCAAGTTGTTGTCCTTCAATCTTAGTTGTGGAGGGCACAGCTAGCTCAGCTCCAAGTCTAGTAGTCACCATCCGGCCGCCCGTCTGCCGCTCGCGGCCACTCAGCTCAAGGTGCTGTGTTCAATCTTAGTTGTGGGGCGGCGGGGGGGGAGGGGAGAAAGGGGTGCAGCCCACTATCCCATGCAGGAGTTGAACTGGCAACCTTGTTGTTAGGAGCACGTGCTCTCAGCAGCTGAGCCATCCTGCCACCTGTTTGGCAGTTCAGCTTGTGTGCAGCTCACTGGCCCATGTGGGAATAGAACTGTCCATCCTGTTGCTCAGAGCTGGTGCTCTTAACCAACTGAGCCATTCAGCCAGCCCCCCATAAACTTTTTTAAAAAAATGGGAATAAGGTTCTCTTGCCATCTTTATTTTATTAAATAATATTCTGAGATGACAAGAGAAATTGTTTAAAAATCTGTTGACATTTAAACTCAACATGAGTTAATTAGTATTTTCTCAATACTGTGCAACTGAAACAAAATAAGTTGGCAATTGTCATTTAAATCTAATTTCAAGTTTATGTTCCTTAAACCAGCCTCACTGTTCTGTTTGACATTATCAGTAATTGCTATACAACAGAACTTATAAAATAAATGTCTACTTCTAAAATGCCCTTTTATCTGTTTTACATATTGAAACCCGATTCAAGATTTTTTTTTTTAAATCACTTGTTAAAAACAAATTAGAAAATGGAATTCGAGTTAAGTAAGTTCTTAATTAGAAACAACACATCGGCGCCTATTAATCTCCCAAGGAAATAACTGCCTGGGTTAGTCATAATATTTGAAAACTGTGTTTGTCTCTACAGAGTTCAGCACATCTTGGGGAACCTTATTATGCAGCTCGCTTTGGGTATTCCCTTGGAAATGGTCCACAAAGGCCTCCGAGTGGGGCTGGTGTACCTGGCAGGCGTGATTGCAGGTTAGTGTTCTGAGGGTAACACGAAAAACCTTTGGACTCTCAGGAGGTAATACACAAAGCAAAGGTAACAAACGTTGATAATGGGTGTCTTATTTAAGATGCATTGTACTCCCAGTATGTGCTAGGAAACCTGATAAGCCTTGGAGATAAGTTAATTAGAGATATTAGTCACTCATTGTGACTATCCTCAGGTATCTATTTCACAGTCAGGCAGGGTTTTGCACAATTGGGAATTGTGAGTAGTTTGGTGCCTATGTGCATATATTTGGTAAAGGCCTAAGGCCAAATCATGAAGGCCCTTATGTGTCAGATGAATGATTTTTGGGAAGTAATGCGTTCAAATTTGCATTTAAGAAAGATAGCTTCAAGAAAAGATAGAGAATAGTTAAAGGGTCCCAAAGACTGAGTAGGGCCTAGTTGCAACCCACAGTGACCTCTAAAATGGGATGTGCCTAAGATGATCCATTATGGTGTGGGTGGAAAATATTAGAACTCCCATCCATTGGTTTATTTACTGGAAACATTTTAAAAAATTAAACTTCTAGTTTTGAGATAATTATAGATTTACACTGCAGTTATAAGAAGTAAATACCTAGAGGTCCCATGCACCCTTTAACCAGTTATCCCCAATGGTAAGAGTTTGCAAAACTGTATAGTATAATACCACAACCAGGATAGACACAAAGATACAATCAAGGTTCAAAACATTTCCAACACCACAGCTATACTCTCTTCCCTCCCACCCGACACCCTCCTTTACCTCTGGCAACCTCTAACCTGTTCTCTATTTCTATAATTTTCTCACTTCAAGAATGTTCTATAGGGCCGGCCGAGTGGCGCGGTGGTTAAGCGCTGGCTTGGGAAGCCAGCGGCCCCAGTTTGGGTCCCACATATAAGGGCCAGTGACACTGCCCTCAAAAAAAGAATGTTCTATAAATGGAATGATAAACCGTATAAAGTTTTTTGGGATTGGCTTTCTTCACTTGGCATAATATTGTGGAGATTATCTAGGTTGTTGCATGTACCAATAGTTCATTTTTATTGCTGAGTAGTATTCTACAGTATGGATGTACCACGGTTTGTTTAATCCTTCATTCATTGGAGGGTATCTGGGTTGTTTCCAGTTTTTGGCTATCACAAATAAAGCTCTTATAAACATTTGCATAGAGGTTTTTGTGAATATCAGTACAGAGTTTTGTGAACCTGAGTTTTCATTTCTCTAGGATAAATGTCCAAGAGCCCACTTGCTGGGTTCCATGGTAATTGCATTTGAGTTTTGTAAGAACCAACCAAAACGTTTTCCAGAATGGCTGTCCTATTTTACATTCCTCCTAGTATTGTATAAGTGATTCAGTTTTCCACATGCTTATCAGCTTTTGGTGTTGTCACTACTTTTGTATTTTAGCTTTGCTAATAAATAATAGTGATATCTCATCATGGTCTTAATTAGCATTTCCCTAATGGCTGATGATGTTGAACACCTTTACATGTACTTACTTGCCATTTGTATCTCCTCTTTAGTGAAGTGTCTGTTCATGTCTTTTGTCCATTTTCTAATTCATTATTTTTCTTTTACTGTTGAATTTTAAGCGTTCTTTATATATTCTAGATCCTAGTTCTTTATTGAATATGTAGTTTGCAGATACTTTTCTTTTCTCTCAGTCCGTAGTTTCTCTTGTCATTATCTTAACAGGGTCTTTCATAGAGCAAAAGTTTTTAATTTTGATGAAGTCCAATTGATCAATTTTTCCTTTTATGAATCATGCTTTTGGTGTCACATCTTTTTTTTTTTTTTTTTTTAATGTAACCACCTTACTGGATTGAAGGACTCAGTCAAGCCAGTGAAATGTCTGTCCACACTTGTGAGGCAGGGACACACTGCAGGTGCCAGTGTTCGCACACACCCAGGGCCAACGCAGAATTACAGGCCATGCTCTCATTGCATTTCCTAGTTTTTTAACTTCTGATTGATTCATTTATGACACATTTTTATTTATTTATTTATTTATTTATTTATTTATTTATTTATTTATTTATTTATTTATTTATATTTTAAGGGCAGTGTCACTGGCCCTCATACATGGGATCCGAACCTGGGCCGCTGGCGTCCCAAGGCAGCTCTTAACCACCGCGCCACTCGGCCGGCCCCTGGTGTCACATCTAAGAACTCTTCACAGAGCCCTAGGTCTTAAACATTTTTTCCTAGGGTATCTTCTAAAGTTTTACATAATATGTGATGCATTTGAATTGGTTAATTTTTATATGAGGTGTTTAGATTGAGGTTCTTTTTGTTTATTTGCCTATGGATATCCAATTACTTCAGAACAATCTGTTAAAGACTACTGAATTGCTTTTGCAGCTTTGTCAAAAAATCAGTTGGCTGTAATTGCATGGGACTATTTCTGGGTTCTCCTTTTTGTTCCGTTGATTGATGTGTCCATCCCTCCACCAATACCACAGAGTCAATGCCACTGCAGCTACATAAAAGTTTTGAAATCAGAGTGATTCCTCTCATTTTTTGCTCATTTAAAAGAGTAGTTTATGCATTTTTCTTTTTACAAAAAGATGGTGTCTAATTTGCTGCCTTTTTTTTGTGATAACAAAAGGCTTTCAGCAGTAAGCTAACAGATGTTGAAAAACAAGCAGGGGACATATCCCTTTGAGGACATAATATCATTTTTCTTTCAAGGAATAAGAATGTAACTATGTTTCCAAAAATACTCATGCTATGAAAAAGGCATTTTGAAAACTGGTCATTGGAAATCATTCCATGTTTCTGAGATTTTGCTTCTGAAAATGGTGCAACAACTCTTCACGTTCACACTAAAAAAGCTAGGAAACAATTTCCTAATCTGTTTTGAATTCTCAGGGAAGAGTTTTAGTACATTTTAAACTTATAATACTTGCTGATTAGTTTGCAAGAACTAATGACTGACATTAGGAAAGGTGGGAATCATAGTCAAATTACAGCAAAATTTTTGCATAATTGGAATAAAGACAGCTAATGATGCAATTCTTCCATTTTAAATTACACATCAGTTTTTTTGTTTGTTTGTTTGTTTGTTTGTTTTGAGGGCAGTGTCACCGGCCCTCATATGTGGGACCGAACCAGGGCCGCTGGCTTCCCAAGCCAGCACTTAACCACCGCGGCCACTCGGCCGGCCCTACACATCAGTTTTTAATTTTATATTTTGGCTATGATAGGGATTAAGAGAAAATGTCTATGGACAAATAATTGAATTTAGAAGTATAAGTAGCCCCCCTTATCCACTGGGGGTACATTCCAAGACCCCGAGTGGATGCCTGAAACTGTGGATAGTACCAAACCTTATGTATACTGTTTTGCCTATACATACATATCTATGATAACATTTAGTTTATAAATTGGGCACAGTGAGAGATTAACAACAATAATAATGAAATAGAACAATTATAACAATGTACTGTAATAAAAGATGTAAATGTGATCTCTTGAAATATTGTACTGTATGTACAGTGAGGGTCCGCTGGACAAAGGGATGAGTCACGTCCTGGGTGGGATGGAGCGGAATGGGATGAGATTTCATCATGCTACTCACAACGGCACTCAATTTAAAACTTAAGAGTTTATTTCTGGAATTTTCCATTTAATATTTTCAGACTGTGGTTGACTGTAACTGAAATTCTGGACAATTGTATCTGTATTTCTGTGTCATGATATTTGACCAGGATTTAAAAAAATAGTGAAGCTTATTTAATAAAACTACTCATTGAAAGAATTTTTTTAAACTAAAAACTATTTTCTTAGAGCACAGTTTTAGGTTCGCAGCAAAATTGAGAGGAAGGTACAGAGATTTCCCAAACACCCCATCCTTACACGTGCACAGCCTCCTCCATTATCAGCCTCCCCCAATAGAATGGTACATTTCTTACAATTGATGAACGTACATTGACATATCATAATCACCCAAGTCCATAAAAGATGGATTCACTCTTGGTGTTGTGTCTTCTACTATGGTTTTGGACAAATGTGTAATGATATGTATCCACATAGTATCATACAGAGTATTTTCACTGCCCTAAAAATCCTGTGTGTTCTGCCTAGTCATCCTTCCTCCTACCCTCAACGCCCAACCCCCGGCAACCACTGAATGCCTTTTCCAGAATGTCATATAGCTGGAATCATATAGTATGTATCCTTTTCATATTGGCTTCCTTCACTTAGTAATATGTGTTAAAGTTTTCCCTATATCTTTTCATAGCTTGGTAAGTGTTTTTTATTTTTATACTAGTAACAAAGTAAACATAATTTAAAAACACTGTGTAATTAATATGTCCCATCCTTTAAAATTCTATTTTTGTGTGTGTGTTTTTTAAAACATATTAGCGCAGTAGTGCACAAACATGTAATTTATAAGTAAGTCAACATACCTACATTGCAGTGGATGGTTGTGTTAGTTTCTGGGGCTACCATGCCCAAGAGTTACAAATTGGATGGCACAAATATGTAATTTATAAGTAAGTCAACATACCTACATTGCAGTGGATGGTTGTGTTAATTTCTGGGGCTACCATGCCCAAGAGTTACAAATTGGATGGCTTAAAACAACAGAACTGCAGAACAACAGAACTACAGAATTGTCTCACAGTTTTGGGGGCTAGAAGTCTGAAATCAAGGTGTCAACAGGACCACGCTCCCTCCTCTGATACCTGTGGAGGAGAATCCTTCCTTGCCCCTCCCTAGCTTGTGGCGGTGGCCATCCGTCCTTGGCATTCCTTGGTTTGTAGTGGCAGCACTTCTGTCTCTGCCTCAGTGTCCTTGTTTCTTATGACACAATCACATTGGTTCAGGGGCCCATTATACTCCACTATGACCTCACTGTAACTAATCACATCTGTAAGAGTCCTATTTCTAGGTCACATTCTGGGCAGTGGGGGGAGGGGTTAGGACTTAAACATATCTTTTTGGGGGGCACAGTCCACCCAATTGCAGTGCTCAGAATTTTTAACCATCAAAACTTTACCAGCCTCCTAGAGCAGAGGGCATGGAAGCTGCCATGAGATGGAACTGGCAAGGCTTGGTTACAGCTCCCCATCCTACTTCCCACCTACGTTTGTGGATCCAGTTTTTCCAGCTTCTACTTCTGTTCCTGCTTTTTTTTTTTTTTTCCCCTGATCTTAAAAACCTTTTGTGATGGTCAGGCTCTACCTGGCTCCAGCATCTACATTCCTGTTTCCCCCACAACTTGATTTCAACCTGTAGAATCAGCTCTGCCCCAGTTTCAGAGAGAACATGAATAACCTGTTCGGATCCTTGCCTATTTTTTGCAATAGCTTCTTGGCAGGTATCTCTACGCTACTCTGGTCTATCCTTTACACTGCTGCTTGGGTCACCTTCCTCAAACACAGATTAGATCCCATTATATCCTTCCTAGAACACTCAGTGGTCAAAAGGAAGCTGAAATGCCCAAGATTGCTCTTCATTACCCTCCACTGCCTGGCTCTGTTGCCTTTCTTTTCTTTTCTATTTTGCTTTTTGGAAGAATGAACTTCTTTATTAATGTTAAAAAAAGAAATTATACACAAAGAGGTTAGGGGAAGACTTGATGTAAAATGTTCTTTCTGAAACCGTTTTTTTGAGATATGACTGACACACAAAAATTTATATGTATTTAATGTATACAACTTGGTGAGTTTGGAGATAAGCATACACTCATGACACCATCACCACAATCTATATCACAAACATATCCATCACCTCCCGAAGTTTCTTCCTGCCTGTTGTCTTTCTTGCTTTGCTATTTTTCTAGATTCCTTCATAGGCAATATACTTTAATTCTAATTTCCTTACTCTTGCTCCTGGCAAAGTGTGGTCCATGGATCAGCAGCACTGGCGTTACTGGGAGCTTGTTGAAATGCAGAATGTGGGGCCCACACCCGACCTACTAATCAGAATCTGTAGTTGAACGAACCTACAGGTGATTGAGAAGCACTCCAGCCCAAGCCCCTCTAATCTGACTGACCATCAGAACCAACTGGAGAACTTGTTACAACTGATGCCATCCAGCTCCCACCTAGCTCTAACGAATCAGAATTTCTGGTCATATGGCCCTGGGATCTGTGTGTTTTGGTTTTCTGTTTAGTGAGTTATAACTGACATACAATATGCTGCACACATATAAAGTGTACAATTTGATAAGTTTTGATATGTGTATATAACCATGAAACTATCACCACAATCAAGATAATGAACTTATCCATTGCTCCCCCAAAAGTTTCCTTGTGCCTCTTGGAAATTCCTCCTCCTGCATCTCCCTGCCCCTTCCCCACCTTCACCTGGCAACCACTGATCAGTATAGATTAATTTGTGTTTTCTAGAATTTTATATAAATGGAAGCATAGAGTATGTACTCTTTTTTTTGGTCTGGCCTCTGTCACTCAGCACAATTATTTTGAGATTTATCCATGTTGTATATATCAATAGTTGATTCCTTTTTATTGCTGAGTAGTATTTCATTATATAGATATACGAATTTGTTTAATCCATTCTCCTGTTGGTGGACATTTGGGTTGTTTCCAGTTTGGGGCTATTACAAATGAAGCAACCATAAATGTGTGTGTACAAGTCTTTGTGTGGACATATATTTTAATTTCTCTTGGATAAATACTTAGGAATGGAATGGAGGTGTAGTTAAATTTTAAGAAGCTGCCAAACTTTTAAAATAGCTTTACTGAAATATAATTCACCATACAATCCACTCATTTAAACTGTATAATAAAAAAAATAAAGTGTATAATTAAATATTTTTTAGTTAATTCGCAGGGTTATGCACCCATCATCGTAATCTATTTTAGAACAATTCTGTCCCCCAGAGAAACCCTGTACCCCTTAGCAATCACTCCCTAGTCCATCCTACAGCCCTTCTCCAGCTTCAGGCAACCGCTAATTTACGTTCTGTCTCTTTAGATTTGCCCATTCTGGACATTTCACACAAATGAAATCATAGGCTATGTGGTCTTTTTTACTTAGCATGTTTTTATTGTTCATCCATGTTGTAGTGCATATCAGTGCTTCATTTCTTTTTATTACTGGACAATATTCCACTGTATGGATGTACCATATTTTCTTTATCCATTAATCAATTGATGGACATTTTGGTTGTCTTCACTTTTTGGTTATTATGAATAATACTGCTAGGAACATTTGTGTGTAAGTTTTTGTGTAGATCCTTTGGGTATAAACCTGTGCATGAACTGTTAGGTCATATGGTACAAAATGACACCATTTTATATCACCCAAAGTTCTAGTTCCTCCACTTCCTAAAAAACACTTGGTATCATCCACCTTTTTCATTTTAGCCAATCTAAAATGTGTATAACGATATCTCATTGGGTTTTAATTTGCATTTCCTAATGATTAATGATGATAAATGTCTTTTCATGTGCTCATTTGCTGTTCATATATCTTCTATCTATGGTAAAGTATGTATAAATCTTTTGCCCATCTAAAAATTGGATTATATTCCTTATTCGGTATATTATATATTCTGATTACAAGTCCTTTATTAGATATATGACATGCAAATATTTTCTCCTAGTCAATTGCTTGTCTTTTCATTCTCTTAATGGTAACTTTTGAAGAATTTAAGTTTTAAATTTTGATTACGTGTAATTTATTAGTTTTTAAATTTTAGGAATTGTGCGTTTCAGTGTCATATCTAAGAAATTTTGCCTAGCCCAAGGTCACAAAGATTTTCTCCTATGCTTTGTTCTAGAAGTTTTATAATTTTAGGCTTTACATATTGGTCTGTGGTCCATTTTATACATGGTACAAGGTATATAGAGAGGGCCAAAAAAATGTATATAGTTTAAGAAAGGAAAATATTTAGTACATACTGATAACAAAAGATGAATACAAGTCACGTTTGTCTTCTGCAAATACAAGATGTGCTCAAAGTGGTTACCATCAGCTTCCAGACACTTATTATGGTGAACTACTGTTTGAGCATAGATAACTTCTCTTAAAATTTGTATACATTTTTTTTTTGGCACCCCTGGTATATACTGGTATCATTTTTTGCATGTGGATATTTCTACTTGATAGCTTTTCCCTTTTTTCTAAGGATTTCCTTGACTATTTTTTGTAGTTAGGGTCTGCTGATCATCAATTCTTTCAGTCTCTGTACATCTGAAAAAAAAATGTTTTGAAATATATTTTTACTAGGCATAGAGTTCTAGCTTGACAGTATTTCTCTTTCAGTACTTTAAAGATGCTACTGTGCTGTTTTCTCATTTGTGTTGTTTCTAATGTGAAATCATTTATGATCTTTTATGATCATTTATGATCATATCTCAGTATGGCATATATCTTTTTATTCTGGCTGTTTTTAAGACTTTTACTGGTTTTGAGCCATGTGGCTTTGTTGGGTTTTGTTTTGTTTTGTTTTTCATGTTTCTTGTGCTTGAGGGTTGTTGAGCTTCTTGGATCTGTGGGTTTATAGTTTTCATAAAGCTTTGGTAAAATTTGGCCATAATTTCTTCAAATATTTTTTTCTGTACCTGCCTTCTCTTTGGGGACTCCAATTAGGTATTTATTAGGCTGTTGAAATTGACCCACAGCTCATTGCTACTATATGCATTTTTTAAATATTCTTTGTGTGTTTCATTGTGGGCAGTTTTATTGCCATGTCTTCATGATCACTAATCTTTTCTTCAGCAATGTCTAATCTGCCAATAATCTCAACAAGTTTATATTTTTCATTTTAGACATTATAATTTTCATCTTTAGAAATTTGATTTGTGTATGTTTTATATCTTATATGGCTCTATGGCTCTATTTAACTTTTTTTTAAAAAGATTTTATTGGGGAATTGGGGGAGGGGAACAGCGTTGGGGAATCAGGGAAGGGGAACAGACAAGTTGCAGTCTTTTTGTTCTTCGGTCTAGTTGCGGAGGACGTTGCTTCACTGGCCCATGTGGGTATCGTCACTGCGCTCTTCCCGGATGAGGCAGATCGGTCGCCCAGCCTCTGGATGTTGCTCACCGCGGCTATTGGCAGCTCACGGCTGGCTGCCAGCTGCTCACGCTGGCTGCCAGCCACTCACTGTAGCCTATGGCAGCCCACTGCAGCAGGGGCTACAGCCTACACGGTCGCCGAGGCTCACACAGCCCAACTCCAGGTGGAGCTGTTGTTAGCTGTAGAGGGCAGTGTCACTGGCCCTCATGTGGGATCCGAACCGGGAGCCGCTGGCATCCCAAAACCAGCTCTTAACCAACGTGCCACTCGGCCGGCCCTCTATTTAACCTTTGAACATATAGAATGTAGTTGTAATAATTATTTATTGCCCTTATCTGCTAAATCTAACACCTGTGTCAGTTTGGATAGGTCTTAATTGATTTTTCTCTTCATTATGTGTCATATTTTCCTGCTTCTCTGGCAATTATTATTTGTATGCTAGACATTTTACCTTTGGATGGTGCACATTACTGTATTCCTATAGATATTCCTTAGGTTTGTTTTGGAACTCAGTTACTTAGAAGCAGTTTGCTCCTTTCTGGTAAGATTTATTAGTTTGAAACTATGTTTTTGAGTCATGTTTAGTGCTAATTATTTCCCACTGCTGGTGCAGGGCCCTCTTGTGTATTTTACTCAATGCCCCATGAATTATGATTTTTTTCATTTGAAAAGTTACTTAGCTTCTCAGGTGCTGTGTGAGCAAGAGGTACTCTTTGCTCTACTCCTTTCTGGTGACTCTTTTCTTGACTTGGATAATTTCCTCATATGCTCCTCTCTGGGGTTCTCTATGCAGGTCTGTCCTCTCTGGTGCTCTGTCTTTCAAACTCTTAACATTTCCGTTTTTCTGGATTCTAAACTCTATTTCATCAACTTGCTGAGATCTATCCAGGTTCCCCCATCATGCACTGCAGCCTGTAATCTCTCTCAAGGCAGTAAACTGGGCAATCAGATAACTCATTTACTCTTTTGTCTTGCATTTACTTTTTGTCTTACAGGGTTCACTGTCCTTTGTTATCTGATGTCCAGTATCTTGAAGACCATAGTTTCACATATTTTCTCCAGTGCTTTTAGCTATTTCAGGTGGGAGGGGAAATCTTATCTTTGGAACTCCATCATGGCCAGAGTAGACATTTGTATCTGTATTCTAAAAAATAAATTTCTCATGATTAAGTGTAACCACATTAGTCTATAGGTTAACACTTGAAAAACATCGCTCTAATCCTATTGAAACACTTCTCACTGATCTTCATCACCCATATAACTTTGTTTCTATGCCTTTGCTTTTCCATATCCCTAGGTCCTCTTTGTTTTCCCTGTCCAAATATTAAAGATTCTTCATAGTTTAATAAAAAAGCTATCTCATCCTTCTCAGAGTAGCAGGGCCTCCACCTCTGTGTTATGAAAGTCATTCCTTCCTAGGTGCTTTCCTAACAAATTTATTACTTTTTAAAAATCAGGGCCGGCTGAGTGGCGCGGTGGTTAAGCGCTGGCTTGGGAAGCCAGCAGCCCCGGTTCGGATCCTACATATGAAGGCCAGTGACACTGCCCTCAAAAAAAATAAAAAAATAAAAAAATAAAAATCATAGTAGTTGTTATATTCTGCATTTTATAACTGTTTGCCCACCCATTTATAAGATTCCTAAGGTTAGACACTTTGTCTTTCTTGCACAAAGAAGGTATTATACTGTATCTTAAGGAATGAAGGAGAGTTTTGAAAGTAAGAGAATAAGTAATAGAAATAAGCAGTATGGAAAGACCATCTTAGAGTTTGCATAAAGTGGTTTTAAAGTCTTGTTTTGGTTCAGACAATCTAAGATTGGGTTAGCAGATAGGTTTCATCTTGCTTGGTGAATCTGATTGAATGGCACGTTGAGAAGGATTCTGAGGCCACATCTTGACTCTCTGAGAAAGCTAGCCATTAGATAGTAAAATGTTGGTGTCTCAGGTATTTTGATAGTTTTGGCTAAACATGTGGGATATTTTGCAACAATAGCTAACACGTATATAATACATGTCAGGCAGTGTTCTAAGCATCATGCACATATCAGCTCATTTACTTCCTGTGACATCCTATTGAGGTAAATTCTATTAATATTCCCATTTTGTAGCAGGGAAAGAGAGATTAAGGCACAGAGAGATTAAGAAACTTGCTCAAGTCACACAGCTGGCAATTCTGGCTCCAGACTCTTGTGCTCTTATCACTATTATACTGTCTTCATAGTGAACATTTAATGTTTCAGAAAAAACTGAGGTAATTAATCCACAAAGCTATACTTTTATAGTATGGGAGGGACAAAGTGAATATGTTGCTTGTTAACGTGATAACGGCTCAAACTTCACAAACTTTTACCTTCATTAGATTTAACTTTCGTGATTCTTATAGTCATGTCTGAACCTTTGTGTTTGATTTCCTTAGGATCTCTTGCCAGCTCCATCTTTGATCCACTTAAATATCTTGTGGGCGCCTCAGGAGGAGTCTACGCTCTGATGGGAGGCTATTTTATGAATGTTCTAGTGGTAAGAACTTTGGGAATGGAACCTATGGACCTTTTTTTTTTTTTTAAACAATAACTGGTATTTGGTTTAGAGAATCTTCATATATAAATACTTACTGAGTACTCATCTTCCTTTAGACAACCAGAGTTTTCCTTTTATATTTTATCTTTACTTTCCCCCTTATCTCAAAAGTAATAAAATACTAAATAAAATTTAGTGTGAAAAATAGAAAGTTGAAAGACCCAATGTAGTATTTGTTAACAGTTTGTTATACATCCTTTCAGACCTTTTTCTATATGTATGCAAAATCCTACTAATATTAATACTACAAGGGGCCGGCCGAGTGGCTCAGTTGGTTAAGAGCTCGCTTGAGAGTGCGAGCTGAGCTCTGAGCAACAGCTGTTTGAGGCCAGCCTGAGCTGAGTTGCCGTTGAGCTGCCAACAGGTGGCAGGATGGCTCAGCTAAAAAAAAAAAAAAAAAAAAAATATTAATACTACAAAAGTGGAACCACCCTTATATTGTTCTGCATCTTAACATCGAGTATCCTGACCATCTGCCTGCCCATGTCAGTTCACAGAAATCCACCTCCATGTTTTCAAGTGCTCCACAGCACCCTCTATAGAGGTGTATTCTGCCTTATTTAATCTTTCACTGAAAATAATGTGGGGTGATTCCAGCTTTTCACATTTACAAATAATGCTATAAAGCATGTTCTTTTATATTTATGTTTTTGCAGTTGTGTGATTTTTTTTTGTAGGATAAATTCTTAGAAGTAGATTTTAATACCAAATTGCCCTCCAAAATTCACATACTATTTTACACTCCCATGATATAGTATGTGAGAATGCCAACCACTTTTTAAAACAGGCTAAAATCCTGGCTAGTTCTTGGGGCTGGCCAAGTGGCTCAGTTGGTTAAGAGCTCACTCAAGAGTGTGAGCTGAGCTCCAAGCAACAGCAGTTCCATGCCAGCCCGAGCTGAGCTGCTGTTGAGCTGCCAACAGGTGGCAGGATGGCTCAACTTAAAAAATAAATAAATAAATAAATAAAATCCTGGCTAGTTCTTAACCCTTTAACCACATAAGTATACTTTAAAATATAATTTTTTTATATTTTATTTACATATTTATACTTTAAACATACTGCAGAAGGAAAAATATGAAGTAATTATAAAGCTGTTCCATAAAATAGAAGTCATTTAAAAAAATGGTTTTCAAACTTTGGATTGCAATCACCAGTGGTTGTGAACTCAGTTTAAGGGCTGTGAAAAATTAAACAAAAAGAAAAAAAAGAAAAAAAAATTCAGTATGCATTATGTGTAATAAGAGTAAGTGCTGTTTGATTTACGTGTGTACTGGATTGTTATGTAAATTATTTCTTATTATAGGCCGTGGTCACAACAATTTGAAAATAATTGATTTAGAATAAACACAGCTATTCCAGCATCTTTACTCTTTGGGAAGAGAGTTAGTAACTTGACAGGAAAGTGAATCAATAGATTCAAGTGGAAATGTCTTTCTGACTCAGTTCTCTAGTAACACACAAGGGTACTGCAGGCTGGACTGAGATTTTTCAAAGCTAAAATTAAAATTTTTTTGAGGGGCAACTGGTTAGTTCTGTTGGTTAGAACGTAGTGCTCATAACACCAAAGTTGCCAGTTCGATCCCCACATGAGCCACGGAGCTGTGCCCTCCACAACTAGATTGAAACAACTATTTGACTTGGAGCTGATGGGTCCTGGAAAAACACTGTTCCCCAATTAAAATAAAAATGAAACATTTTTTTTGAAATTATCTAAAAAAAAAATAAGGTAATACTCAAATTTTAGTTAAGCCTTTCCTAACTGCTACCCAGAAAGAGGACATAGAAATATCAAATGAATATTAACTAAAACACTTGGAAATATTTCATTAGACTTAGTTTGACAACATCTATCATCTATCTATCTATCATCTATTATCTATCTATCTCATGTTCAGTGTTGATTTTATATTATTTATTTTTAGATTATTTTCTATAATAAAATTGTGTCTAGTTTATATCATGGAATTAAATGTCATGTTTCATTTTGTTGTCCAAAGTCCACCAAGTTTTCCAAATACATTTGAAAACGGGGCTGTTACACCAATGCTCTGTTCTACAATTATCTGACACTCAAACTTTATTTTGAAAAAGCAGATGAGGAGGGAGTACGGTGGATGTTTCATTTGCCAATAGATAGTTTATCTTATTATTATTTGTCTCTTTACAAGAATTTTCGAGAAATGATCCCAGCCTTTGGAATTGTCAGACTACTGATCGTCATTCTTATAAGTAAGTTTGTTTTGTGAACACTTCACACCTTCAGTTTTATTGGTTCACTCTTCAGAAGGTCTTCTCACATTTCCTAAACACTAAATCTAGGATGACTGCTAGGCTAGTCAGAAAATTGTCAGCTCCATGGCCCTAAGCAGAAAGGTGTGAAAGGAGGGCTTTCACAGACCCTCGGGCGTGGTTCTAAGAGGTGCTTAGTAACTGTTTTTGCTTCTAGTTTTTTTCTGAAGTTAGGGGAGTCAAAAAAGTAGAGCTCTAGGCACTCTGTCCACTTCAACCACAATAGCTTCATTTATGTTTTATATACTGGGTTTTTCTTGTTCATACATTGGATTCTGTATATGATTTTTTTTGAAAAGGGAAAGCTTGAAAACCAATGATATAATCTACTTTATTCCTCAATTTCTAAATTTCCAGATTAAAAAAAACAAACAAAAACGATCTAGGACATACGCATGGAGTGGTGGCTGAGGATTAAAGATGGGAAAGGAGGAGAAGGAACTGAGAGGTCAGGGAGCTAGAAGATGACTAATATGGCTTCTGACAGCTCCAAGAACTACAGTAGGGAATTACATGCTAGAGGAGTTTAGGAACAGTGTTCAATCTAGAGAGGCAGTGGAATTTTAACTGAGTCTGAAAGTCTGGGTAGGTTTTTGGATGGTAGCAGGCCACACGGGGAAGGAAACGAGCAAAGGCAGGGCCAGTAACTTGTGTTTCCGGAGCTGCTCCAGCTGAAGCTGTATCCACACACAGGGTGTGGGCAGAAGGACAGACGCTGGGGTCAGACGTGAAGTCCAAGACAGAGGGGACACTGGATAAAGCTGAAGGCTTTGACTATCCACATGGTAAAAAACGATTCTGCTAACTGGTACCAAGAGTTCAATTAGCGACGCTGTGGGAACAGGGACGACTAGTCACTCCTGAGGAAAGAGGTTAAATTTAGTTTGTAAACAGTTTAAGGAAAAACAATATTTCATCCTTGTTTATAGTCTATCCCATACTCTATATGATTATTTATTTTTATTTTTTTTCCTGTGTAAGAAATCCATGATGTGAGGGAAAGTTGTCAGCCCAGAAAGGAGAGGAAATGTCTGGGAGTTAGTTATTTTGGAGGATTGCTGTGGGAGTAGAGCTGCCGCCTGCGTGGTTCACTGTGTCACAACCAGAACCAAAGGACAAACAAGTCCTTTGACTGAAAAATGTTGTTACACAAGTTATCTGGGTCTTCAAGTGGCTTCTTTTGGGTAATTATGAATAACTTATTATAAAATAAGCCTCAAACCCTTGATAGGGAAATTGTTTTTATACTCTTGATATTCTTCAGTGTTGGGGTAAAAACCCTTTGCTCATGTACAGGGTTTCTTCAAAGACAGTTTATGTAACATTATGTCATTCTTGAGAGAAGTAGTATAGTAACTGAATGATTTTTTTTTTGTTATTTTTTTTTTTTTTTAAAGATTTTATTGGGGAATTGGGGGAGGGGAACAGACAAGTTGCTGTCTTTTTGTTCTTCAGTCTAGTTGCAGAGGACATTGCTTCACTGGCCCATGTTGGTATCGTCATTGTGCTCTTCCCGGATGAGGCAGATCAGTCGCCGGCCTCTGGATGGTCGCTCACTGCGGCTCTTGGCAGCTCACGCTGGCTGCCGGCCGCTCACGCTGGCTGCCGGCCGCTCACTGTAGCCTATGGCAGCCCACTGCAGCAGGGGCTGTAGCTTATACCGATGCCGGGGCTCGCAGCCCAGCTCCAGGTGGAGCTGTTGTTAGCTGTAGAGGGCAGTGTCACTGGCCCTCATATGTGGGATCCGAACCAGGGCAGCTGGCATCCCAAAACCAGCTCTTAACCAATGCGCCACTCAGCCAGCCCTGATGTGCTTTTATTATAACCTTTGAACAGAGGTAGGACACGCTAACCATCAACCCTCCCCACTTCCTGGCACACATCATTTCTAGAAGTTTTTTGACCTGGTTTACCTACTGTTGAAAATAATTAGAGTTACAACGCACACTAGATTAATACAATATAAGTACATTTTAATTTTAAACATGTTTCCTTAGGAAAATGTAGTCTTAATTGGAAAGGACAATTGGCCTTAAGGACTTCCCTTCGTTCAGCATTTATTTGTTGGATGTGTTTTGTAACGAAGCAACTGAAATTCCCCTTTGGAAAACGTTAAGGAAATCTCATATTTTAATCCTTCAAAAAAAAAAAAACCCCAAAAACCAAAACCATATAAAGTCAACTTCTTTAAAATGAGTATCAAGTTTTTAGTGAGGACAATGATTCGATTTATTGGAAGGTCTTCTTTTCAGGTGGGAAGACATGTCTCATTTTAGAGACTGCAGCAACTTAGAAGCAAACTCCCCTAGGAAGCACAAAAAGCGAGGCAGAGGTGTCGGAAGTGGGCACGATCAGAGTGAAATGGAGATACTGACATGACAAAGACTTTTTGAGGGGTGACCTCCTACCCTGGAAGACTAGACCAGAGTAACTGTTTTCAGTAAGTCAGCCCTGTTCTCTGGCAGTGGTTTTCTTATATTTTCTTAGTTCCATCTCTCTGTGTTATTTACACTGGACCAGAATATGCAAATGATTGAAAATACTATATAACCACATTTATCCAGAACTTTGTGTAATAGTCTATTTCCAATTAAATTAATATGGAGTACTTCCCCAACTTCAATTCCTGCCCAGTGACTTCAACGTCAATATAGTATTGAAAAGCAAACTAGCCAGAACACGTGGTCCTGATGCTATTTTCCCAAAGGCAAGGACTAGGCCTTTCCATCTCCTAGGTCACAGTGGCTAAGTAGAGCACAGGGAATTGGGGGATGGGTATGGAATGTGACAGCTGCACGAGATGTTTCCAAGTGCTGCACGGAGTCCTTCTAAGCCAAGAAACCCCACAGGCTCCTTTTGCAGCACAGATCTGACTTACTGGAAGAATGTCTAAGTTCTGGCTCTTACTGCTCCTATGGAGAATGGGGACTCATTCCCTTTTCTGGCCCATCTTCAGGATTCCTGATGGTAATTAGAGACAGTTAGTGTGGTGGGTGAGAGGAGAGCCAGACTGCTTAAGGTTCCAATCCTGGCCCCTGACTCTGAGCTGTGTGGTCTTGGGCAAGTAATTATTAACCTCTGTGTCTTGGTTTTTTTGTGTATAAAATGCCGCCGTTATTCCTCATGTGGATGCTGCAGTAGCAGTAATCCCTCCTGCACCTGACCTTGCTCCCATATAGTTGATTCCCTATATAGCTGTCATAGTGGTATTTTAGAAACATCAGTTAGGTCAATGTCACGCCTGTGCTCAAAAGCGTTCAAAGGCCTCCCATCACTCAGAATAAAAGTCAAAGTCCTTACAGTAACCCATAAGGCCCCTCCATGGTCTGTCCCTTGCTCATCACCTATCAGGTTATCCCTACCTGTAGTCCAGAATCACCTGGAAGTCTTGTTAAAACACAGACTGTGAGACTCACCCTTCAGAGTTTCTGATTCAGTAAGTCTGGGTTCGGTCTGAGACTTTTCATTTCTAATAAATTCCCGGGTGATGCTGCTGATGCTTCTCTTGGGAGGAACTGCACTTTGAAAATCACCTACCCAGCCAGATTAACTGCTTTGGTATTCCTCAGGCACACTGGGCACATTACTGCCTCAGGGCCTTTGTGCTTACTCTGCTCTCTGCGTGCAAGACTCTTACTTCAGCATGGCTTGCTCCCTTATCGCCATCATAGTTCCAGTGAGAGCCTCCCTGCCTTTATTAAAAATCACACCAGGGGGCCGGCCGAGTGGCGCGGTGGTTAAGCGCTGGCCTGGGAAGCCAGCGGCCCCGGTTCGGTCCCACATATGAGGGCCAGTGACACTGCCCTCAAAAAACAATTAAAAAAAATTTAAAAAATTAAAAAACATTAAAAATTTAAAAATCACACCCTATCCCAGTGTCCCCAATTCTCCTTCCTCCCTCTGTATCTTTCCATAGCACTTAGCACTATTTGACACACCTTATGTTTTACTTGTTTGTTTGCCTCCCACAACTAGATGGTCAGCTCTCTGAGACAGGGCTATCTGATCTGTTCACTGCAGTTTGTACATCGCCTAGAAGAGTGCCTGGTGCATAGAAGATAATCAATGTTTGTTGGGTGAATAATTCTGCAAAATGGGATAATGGTAGTACCGATTCCATAAGATCGTTGTGAGGATTAATGATACAAGGTTAATACATGTAAAGCTCTTACATGAACAGCACCTGGCACAGAATTAAGTCTAATACATGTTAGCTGCTACTGTTATTACAGTGAAACCAAACACATTTGGTGCTGTTGTGCAGATCTTGGGGCTTCATCAGGTTGTTTTTCCTTCTATCAATAGTTGTGTCAGATGTGGGATTCGCTCTCTACAGACGGTTCTTTGTCCCTGCAAATGGATCACCGGTGAGTTTGGCTTATTATTATTATTATTATTATTTAAGATTTTATTGGGGAATTAGGGGAGGGGAACAGTGTTGGGGAATTGGGGGAGGGGACCAGCCAAGTTGCTCTTTAATTTTCGTTGTGGAGGGCGACATCTGGCTTCCCGTGGTCGGCTCGTGGCCTCTAAGCTCAAGGTGCTGTGTTCAATCTTAGTTGCGGGTGGGCGTAGCCACCATCCCATGTGGGAGTCAAACCAGCAGGCTTGTTGTTAAGAGTGCAGGCTCTATCTACTGAGCCATCCAGGCAGCAGCTCAGCTCAAGGTGCTGAGTTCAGTATTAGTTGTGGGTGAGCGTAGCCCACCATCAAACAGGCAATCTTGTTGTTACACCAGCTGAGCCATCCTGCCACCTGTTGGCAGCTCAGTGACAGCTCAGCTACGGCGCAATGTTCACTGGCCCATGTGGGAATCAAACTGGCGGCCCTGTTGCTCAGAGCACGTGCTCTAAGCCAATTCTTAACCAACTGAGCCACTCGGCCAGCCCCTGGCTTATTATTTTTTTAATGAAAATGTGTTTACCTATCATATCAGTAGCTAACAAGGGTCATCAACTAGGGCCACATTTCAAGGGTGTCTTAGGGCAAATTTGCATTTGGAAGAAAATTCCTCAGGAAATCAGACTTTTGGGTTGTCCTTTCCACTTACCTCCCATGGCCTTGACCACTGGCTCTGCTTGTATACACCTGCCATACTGGCAGCTATTGCAGAACAGGAGAGAAGGGATTTCACGGCCCACAGAAAATAAAACACTCTGGAACACAGCAATGCCGATTTGGGTCCATATAAATTTATAATATAAAGAAAACGGACTAAGATTTCATTTTGCTGGAATTAGTCTTTGAATTTGGCAGTTTGTGTTTGAGTATTTGTGTATGAGTGTATTTACCTAGGTTTTCATTCTGACATTTTATGTGGGGTCCGTTTATACTCCTGTAGAGATCCCTCATGCAACCCAACTCTGTTCTCTTGGTTGGCACTATAGAGAACCACCCAAAATATGATGGCCAAGAACGAGAAACAATGGCTTTGTCTTGTGTACTCAGAGAATTGGAGAAATGACATTTTTAGCTTTGCATGTTTTAGAACATGTTTCTGTGCACAGGCAGTTTTGTGTCTCTTTTGCCTGACCTCCTTGTTCTTCAGACTTTTAAGACTCTTGTGTGACTGTGGTGGTATTTGTTGTTTGGTAAGAGAGATGCAACTGGAATACATAATTAGCATTTTCTTCTTCTTATTCTCATTTTTTTCTCCCTTTTTTCCTCAAGGTGTCTTTTGCAGCTCACATTGCAGGTGGATTTGCTGGAATGTCCATAGGTTACACTGTGTTTAGCTGCTTTGATAAGGCACTGGTGAAAGATCCACGGTTTTGGATAGCAATTGCAGCTTATTTAGCTTGCGTCTTATTTGCTGTGTTTTTCAATATTTTCCTATCTCCAGCAAACTGACCTACTCCTCAGAGAAACCAGTTCTAAAAAAAAGTCATTTTGGGGGAAAAAACTCTGGAGAATGCTAGAAAGAAACAGAGCAGTCCCAGCTAATGCTAACACTTTTAAAAAGAAGGCAAAACACCACGGGCATCATCAGTTGCAAAGACTGCTAATGAAAGGACTTGGGGTTTAAGCAAGGCACTTCTAAATGCATGGGAAGGGAAGAGGAAGAGAGAAAAGGGAAGGGCAATAAAAACCAAAACTAGGTCTTTCCCAGGCTTCTGGTGTGCATGTATATATCCTCTAAAAGAGACTTGCTCTCCTTGGAAGATACATTGTAGAAATTGCTTGATAGCTGATAATAAAAACTTTTCATACCTGTGTGAGACTATCGGTAATCACTTTTGATCACTGGATAGATCACTGAGGTGCTTTATATACGTTATGCTAATCTATTTAACAACACAGAAAGGTGGCTATTACTCTGTATCATAAAGACATGAATACTCTTAAGAATTCAAGTAACTCGTTTAAGAGGGGACAAAATTTAAAGATTGGAAAGCCCATACTCTCCTTCCCTATTTGTCTAATAATACCGGCCTTTCAATTCTGAAAGTTAAGAGTATCATGGGAGTATAGAAATAAACATTTCTGTGGGTGCACCAGGAATGGTAGAAATACCTTGTAGGAGAAGACAGAATTCTCTGGACTTCTAGTTTAAGATTCTAATAGCTTCTATAGGGTCCCAAGGAACCTAGAACTGGCTTTATGGTGCACACTATGTCCGGGATATATGAGGTCATACTTCATATATTGTTCTGTAACTTGCTTTATAATGTGACGTAGAGATCTTTCTCTGTTACTAAACAGAGATAGATAGATAGATAGATAGATAGATAGATAGTCTTTATTCTCTGAGTTGTTAAATGATAAAGTAGTACTGTAGTTTATTTAACCATTCCTCTAGTGGACACTTAAGTTGTTGCTGATTTTATGCTACTACCAACAATTATGTGAAAGTTCAGTGTCTTTATGTTTTCTGAATGAATATTTCAAGCGTCTAGAAGCAGAAATGCTATGTTAATTTTGATAAATTTAAACTGCCTTCTTAAAAACTTGACATGTTTATTACTTTACTATAACTTAAATAAAAAAGTGTATAGAAAGTAAACATGTTTAAAGCTCCTTTTTAAAACAACTATGTACACTTTTTACTTTTACATTCAGTCTTCTATAAAGAGCTTTCAGCATTATTACTTTTTGAACCATTAAAGTATTTTCCTTCATCCCTGTCACTGCGGGTTAACATTGGTAGACTTTAAATGTGAAGGAGATTTCTTTTTTTTTTTTTTTTTTTTTGAGGGCAGTGTCACTGGCCCTCATAATTGGGACCTGAACCGGGGCCGCTGTCTTCCCAAGCCAACGCTTAACCGCTGCGCCACTCGGCCGGCCCAACATTGGTGGACTTTAAACATATTAAAAAAATAGCTGTATGTATTTATATTCTTACAGTATATGAGAGTAAAAGTTTTCTCATACCTTTGCCAAAACCAGGTATCATAAATCTTTGGAAAACTGGCATTTTGGTAGTTAAAAAATACTTCATTTTAATTGTATTTCTGACTACTAATGAGGTTTAGTGTTTTACAAGTTTATTAATAATGTATATTACACATAATGTAATTTATATAATACAAAATATACAAATATGAATGTGTGTATATATACTATAAATTCTCCCCTGATGAAATGTTTGCATTTAATCTGAAAAGTAGCTATTAGGTGGCAGATGAAGAAATATGCATTTGCCATGGCCAATCCTACCAGGTCACTAGCTCTGAGAAGAGACATATGATGACCTAAAAGATAATAGAATTGTTAATAATAGAAAGCTAGACAGAGCAACAGGATTCACCCAACTATGAAATTGGACATGACTCATTGATTATTAAGACCTGATGACTAAGAAGTTATTGTCTAGTCAGAAAGATTTTTTTTGGTACTAGAAACACTGTTCGCATGACCAAAAACAGAGATTATCTTACTGGGTTCCCCAGTGGGCAAAATTACCATTAAAAAAAAAACAGCACACAAACACCTCCAGGTATTTGTGTGTGTGTGTGTGTGTGTGTGTGTGTGTGTGTGTGTGTGTGTGTGTGTGTTTAGGGCAGTGTCACTGGCCCACATATGTGGGTCCTGAACCGGGGCCACTGGCTTCCCAAGCCAGCTCTTAACCACCGCACCACTCAGCTGGCCCGTCCTCCAGGTATTTTAAATTTGACATTTGTTTATGAAAGAGGAACATTTATTTGGCTTAATTTGGGGCTCATAACTTTAATTTTCTAAATTGTGCTGTGATTGGAAATATTGCAAGTAATCTTCATCTGAGCTGTCCAATAAAGTAGCCACCAGGCACAAGTAAGTCTGTAAATTTTAATTATAATTAAGTAAAATGAAAAAACTCAGTTCCTCTGTTATACAAGCCACACTGCGAGTGCTTCACAGCTACACATGGCTGGCTAATGGCTACCTTATTGGACTGTGCAGACAGAGTCTATTTCAACATCATTGCAAAAAAGTTTTTGGACAGCGCTGTTTCAGAAGCAAGAAAGGGCTGAAAGGGAAATGGTTTTTAGCTGGTGGCTGACCCCTTCACTGCAAGGAACCGAATAGAATCTGTTCTACATCTGCTACAAAGGGACAAACTCAGAAAACAAAGTTGAAGATGGCTGTGGTAGAACTTCTAAGCATGATTTGCTTCAGATTTATCTGAACTAAGGAAGGTTTGTGTTAATCTCTATGTTTTCAATAATTAAGAGTCATTTAAAATGTTTTTATCATTTGCTTTTGAATTCTACAGTACTGTATCTATGTATGCTAGTCTTCATATCACTTGCTATGTAAAAGCTTTAGAATCTAAGATTTGTAGTGAAATGATACTGCTCCTTCTTTCAGGAAATACTATGCCCTTTAAGGAAAAACAAACAAACAAACTTTTATTTCTTTCTGTGATAGAAAAGTGAAGTGCTCATGATAAATAAAAAAATTAAGTCAATTGTAATCACACTACCCAGAGATAATCAGTTAGCTATTTTTGGTGGAAAGAAAAGCAGGTATATTAAAAATGTCAGCATGCTATGAAGATGGTGGACTCCTGTCCAAAATCCATCCCTCTATCAGTTAACATTTTGATGAATATCCTTCTAGGCTTTTTTGAATGCATATCTACATATAAGTAAGTTTACAATAATGGGGCCATACCATTCTATTCTATAGCCTGAATGTTACTGAAACAATATATCAAATGTCTTTTCATATTAGTATATATTTATAATTTCTACTGTTTGCATAGTCCCATACTCTGGATGTACTATTATTATGTACAATATAGTCTTTCTTGTATTGATAATTATTTGGGGTGTTTTCAAATTATGATTACTATCATGAATAATATGTGCTTACACTTTAAAGTGCTTTGCATTCTTGGGTCTGAGAGTATATTATTGCAACACAGTAAAATCAAGTAGAATTCTCTATCTCAGGAATACAACTAAATTTTAGAAGGTTGATGCTTCTGCAAGTCTTTTTAACTGTATAAAGCTTTAAAAAATACTCTAGAACCAGTTATTTAAGAAATCAAAACTATTACTATTTAAATAACTAAACTTTTAAGAGAAAACTGGATTTCTTCATATCTCTTTCATGCAAATTTCAAATATGCTTACTGAGGAAAAATAACAGTTTAGAAAAACAAGAGCTGATTTTAGGGCCACATTGATTGAATTTGAATGCCAGTTCTAGCCTTGTGACCTTGGGTAATTTAAGGTGTTGCCTCAGTTTCCTCACTGTAAAATAGGGAAGCAACATACCTACCTACCTTACAGGATTTTTGTGATGAACATATCTTGTAGCTGTAGTATCACAATATGTTGTTTGATTGTATAACATTTCCCTTTCTGTAAGGGACATAGGACACACATTTATATTTAAAATGAGAGTGAATGAAACTGTTCATTCTTTTTTTCTTTTCTGTGGGATATATTTCCTCTTAAATATCCCAGGATATCAACCTTAATGTAAACCCTACTGGTTGGTAATCCAAGCATGTAAATTATAACTTGCCCCATTGCTTCCTCCACAAAAACAAGCTACATGTCTAAAATAGGTCAAATACTGTTACAATGAAAGTTCCTATAATACCCCCACCACACCAATGTTCCATTTATTTCAAGAAATATCTAAAAACATCCTGGTAGTACAAGATAGTTGAGAATTTTTGGAGTTCATTTTGAGATGATAAAAATTTACAGCAGGAGGAAAGAAAGCCCCTGGAAAAGTGTGTGACCTGTGAAGTGGTGTATTGTCACAGTTTATGTGAACTTGAGACCAATGTAAGCACGGATCGACTTACATCTATTTTTACATATCTGAGCTCCAGTAAATCTCAAATCCAGAATTTTATTCAAACTCTGTTGAGGCATTTTACTAACCTCATTCCCTTTTTGGCCTGTAAGACACTTTAGAATTTCCTAACAGAGTTTACTGTTGTTTAGAAATTCGCAAGGGCTTCTTTTCCGCAAATGCGGATAATTTTGTCAACAATGCTACTGTCTCCTTTTAGTACCACCAGACTTAGACCTGCATCATTCACGGTATAAATTTTACTCTTGCAAGATAACTACCATCTCTCACTTAAAACAAGATCAGTTTAGCAAATGATAGAAAAACTTCATTGTTTTGTTTTTCAAGACAAGGCAAGCTTTCCTAAGATTGAATTTATAGTTATTAAAAAAGAAAACAAGAAAAACACCACAAGCCACAAGAAAAAAAATACCCTGGGCAATAAAAAAATTATTTTAAGCTTTGGAGACACTTTTTGTCTAAGCCTCCTAATGGCACCTTTTAATTTTTAAAAGGCAGGCTGTATAAGTGATAGATATGAAATAGATTAAGAACTAAAATACATCAGCAGATTTTAATACTAAAGAAAATTACAATATTTTTCATAGCAAAGTATAAGAATTTCATAAATATTCATAAGTATATACTGAAATGATTTCTGAAAATGCTCAAAAACTGTCATAAAGAAACCAGAATTTAGACATTTAAATGTGGATTAAAAAAACTAATCTGAATTCCTATAGCAGGAGCCAGATGTTTCCTCTGGTTTCATTAAATGCTACATCTTACTGAATTATGAAATGAAACACATTTATTTTTCTTTGTGTATAAATGAGATTTTAAAATCTCCTCAATTGAATTTGGTTATAACTTTTATATAAAATAATCATAATAAATAGGTTTGTAAGGGTAAATCAATAGTTTTAAGAACCTCTCCAAAAGCTCTGAGTTTAAAAAAAAATAAAACAACAAACTTCGCTATGAAGACTCCTTTTTTATAGGGAATCGTACAGTTCTATTTTTCATAGAGTTTATATACACCCCTCCCCAGGTATCATGTTTTTGTTTTCTTCATTGCATTGAGGTCTAAACAGAAGTGATTTTTAAGCTCCTGACATCTTAAATACATTCTTGGCAACAGATTATCACAACCCTAGGGAAAAAGTAAAGCAACCAGCACACTGAAAGGGTGATGCTTTGTTCATATTTTGGCCATAGGTTTGCTTTCAAAAATAGCACACTCATCAGAATGGAAGAATTTATCTGCCTTCTATTTGATGGGGTTCAGACCTAAGATGGCCGACTAAATAAACACGGGGGACTGGAATTTCCTTGGAGGCATTCTGGAGGAAGTTCACATCCACTTCACCATGACTGGAAAGATCTGGATCACCATCCTGTTCATATTTCAAATGCTTATTCTGGGTGTAGCAGCTGAAAATGTCTGGAATGATGAGCAGTCTGGCTTCATCTGTAATACAGACCAACCTGGCTGCAGAAATGTATGCTATGATCAGGCCTTTCCTATCTCCCTCATTAGATATTGGGTTCTGCAGGCGATACTTGTGTCTTCACCATCCCTGGTCTACATGGGTCATGCTTTGTACAGACTGAGAGCTCTGGAGAAAGAAAGAGGGAGATAGCTCAACTGAGAGGAGAACTGGAGGGGATAGATTTCCTTTGGAAATCAGAGGATATTGGAGCAAGAACTTTATCAACTGGAGCAAAGGAAACTAAATAAAGCTCCACTCAGGGGAACCTTGCTTTGTACTTACTTATATGATACACATTTTAACTCGCTCTGTAGTTGAAGCTGGGTTCATGATTGGACAGTATTTTTTATATGGATTTCATTTACAGCCTCTATTTAAATGCCATGGCCACCCATGTCCAAATATAATTGATTGCTTTGTCTCAAGACCAACAGAAAAGATAATATCCCCATTATTTATGCAATCCACTGTTTAACTTTTCTTAAATGTTCTAGAAATTTTCCACCTAGGCTTTAAAAAGATTCAAAGAGGGCTTTGGGGACAATATAAATTGAAGGATGAGCATAATGAATTCTGTGCGAATAAGTCAAAACAAAATCTTGCCAAATATCAGAGCACATCTGCAAATTCACTGAAGCGACTGTCTTCTGCACCTGATTATAATCTGTTAGTGGAAAAGCAAACACAGGCAGCAGCATACTCTAGTTTAAATTCATCTGCATTTCAGGCAGATCCTAACAATCACAATGGAAATGATGAGAAATGCATTCTGGATCAACAGGAAACTGTGCTTTCTAATGAGATGTGCACACTTAGTACTACCTGTAGTCATATTCAACACATCAGGTCAGGTACTAATGAAGACACTCATAAAGTATTTGGAAAAGAAGTTAATAGTAAACAGTTAAGGGAAAAATGAGAACTTGATGGCAAAGACAGCAAAAGGAACCAGTACTCTAGAGGTCACTGTTCTATTCCAGGTTTTACTATAGATCTGAACAACCACATGGGGCACTCACCCCAGACAGCTTTCTCCCTGCCAGCTAACTGCACTGGGAAACTGAGGTGGCTTCGTGCTACATGGAGTGCATCTATAGAAGATGAAAACTGGACGTCACCTCCTAAAGGTAACCTCAAGGGTCAGTTCAGAGAGGGCACAATCAGAACCATTTCTCCTTTACAAGACCTTCAACGAGCTGACATTCCAGACACTCCTAATTCTTTGGGAGACTTATGTGGATCTGAGTTGGTCACAACCTGCAATAATCCTACCACTTGTCCTCCAAATCATTTAGTGTTACTGACAAACAACCTCATTAGTAGGCGGGCTCCCACAGACCTTCAGATCTGAACAGCTGTTGGATTTTAGACATTCTGCATACATTATCATAGAAGTAGCCTAGTGGTGGCGGAGCATAGACAAAACAGATAAGGGCAGCTCGAAAGACCAGCTTAAGATGGACAACTGCAGGGCCGGCCGAGTGGTGCATTGGTTAAGCGCTGGTTTTGGAATGCCAGCGGCCCCGGTTCGGATCCCACATGAGGGCCAGTGACACTGCCCTCTACAGCTAACAACAGCTCCACCTGGAGCTGGGCTGTGTGAGCCCCGGTGATGGTGTGGGCTGCAGCCCCTGCTGCAGTGGGCTGCCATAGGCTACAGTGAGTGGCCCGCAGCCAGTGTGAGCGGCTGGCAGCCAGCGTGAGCTGCCAATAGCCGCAGTGAGCGACATCCAGAGGCCAGCGACCGATCTGCCTCATCCGGGAAGAGTGCAATGACGATACCAACAATGAAGCAACATCCTCCGCAACTAAACTGAAGAACAAAAAGACAGCAACTTGTCTGTTCCCCTTCCCCAATTCCCCAACGCTGTTCCCCTCCGCCAATTCCCCAATAAAATCTTTAAAAAAAAAAAAAAAAAAGATGGACAACTGCAAACTCATTTCAAAAAAGGGAAAACAGCTTAAATGCTGAATTGTGAAGGGGTAGTTTTAAAATCAAAGACATATAGTTACCAAATCAGGATTAGTTTTTCCTGGGTTCCCTTCAGAATTTGTGAAAACTGATTTTGGAAAATCATATGTTCAGAATTCAGGCTAACTGGATTGGAACCAGGTTTTTCCTTGAAGGAAACTGCAGCTTCAGCAGATTGTTTTTTTAAGATTTTTTTTTTTTTTTTTTTTTATTGAGGGAGGGGAACAGCACTGGGGATCCAGGGAAGGGGAACAGACAAGTTGCTGTCCTTTTGTTCTTGTCTAGTTGTGGAGGACGTAGCTTCACTGGCCCATATTGGTATTATTCTGCTTTTCCCAGCTGATGCAGTCACTCCACGGGCATTGGACGCCCACTTATGACAGACAGCTCACGAAAGCACACGCCAGTTGATGACCAGCCCCACTGCAGCCTACGCGGTTGCCGGCGACTCACGGCAGCCCCAGCTCCAGGTCAAGCTGTTGTTCATCATCTTAGTTGTAGAAGGCGCAGCGTCACTGGCCCACATGAGGGATCTGAACCAGGCCCTGCTGCTCAGAGCTGGTGTCCCAAGCCAACTCTTAACTCAGCCGGCCCAGTAGATTTTTTTTTGTTTTTGAGGGCAGTGTCACTGGCCCTCATATGTGGGACCTGAACCAGGGCCGCTGGCCTCTCAAGCCAGCACTTAACCACTGCGCCACTTCGCCGGCCCAGATTGTTTTTTAATGTATATAATTTCTCCTTTTAGTTACTGACCTTTTAATTCTGGACACTGGTTAAATTTTGTTTGCTCCTGGGACTAGACTTAGTTCCCTTATAGACTGCAATCTGATGTGTCTTCAGTATAATCATAATGTTATCTAGGAAACAAAAATCTTAAAAAGATTGGTGGCTTTCTTTGACCAGTTTTATAACATTGTGAATTTGGTGCCCAAATTGGAGTCTTGGCTCTACTACTAACTAGTCATCCAACCTCGCCACTTTACTAACAATACGTACCCCACAGGTATAGTGTGAAGATTAAAAGAAGAAACACGTGTTTGGGGTGACCAGTTAGCTAGAGCATGCACGCTAACACCAAGGTTTCTGGTTTGATGCCACATGGGCCACTGTGAGCTGCGCCTTCCCTAAAACAGTCAACTATGCCATTGTAGCGTGAAAGCAATGTGTAACCAATGACCATGGCTGTTCCCCAATAAAATTAAAAAACAAAAAAACACACAACAAAAACCGTGTTTGATACAGTGCCTGGCACACCATAAGAGCTCAAAAGTGCTAGCTATTATCAGCACGTTACTGTTCACTCTACAGAGACCCACATCAAGTCGGCCACGCAACAAACTCCAAACGGTAAAGGCTGGAATCGAAACACACCAGCTCCTGAACACACTCCTGAAGCCACTGAAAATCCAAAGGTCGCCCTACGGCAGTCTGGGCACTTTTTCAGGATGACAGCCAAGAAGCCAGCACACATAGGTTACCAGAGCTTCCGAGGTCCCAGCGGAGAAAGGTTCGCCCAGCCCCGGTGCCGGGACCTCCTTCCCGGGGACAGCGGCCGCCGCGCTCCTGGGCTCCGCGGGCCCCGCCCCTGGGCGCCACGCCCACCTTTGGCCCCACCTGGACACATGTCTGGAGTGAACCGAAACCTCGCCTCTCGCTGAGCAAACGAAGCGTCGCAGGGACCGGAAGAGGAAAGAGAGGTGAGGCTCAGAGAGCCAGATGGGCGGGTGTACGCAACCTCCCTCGGCTCTGCCCACGATTGGGCATCCAGAGCGTCCCGGTCGCCATGAAAACAGGCCACACCCCGGCCCTCCCGGCCCGTGGCTCGCCAGTGCGCAGGCGCGCGCGGCCTTCCGCGCATGAGCAGTGCCGCTCAGAGCCCGCCAGCCACGGTCTCCGGCGCCAGCGACGCCGCTGCCGCTGTCACTATGGCCCATTACAAAGTGAGGGGGGCGCGGCGTGGCTGGGGGCGTGCGGGCGGTCGCCGGCCGCTGGACGGCTCCGGGTGGGAGTGGGGGCCCCCGCGCGCGCCGGTTTGGGGGGCCTGAGGTAGCGAGGCGGAGGCGGGGTGTGCCGGACTCCCAGCGCCTTCTTCCTGCTCCGGCCCCCGGCTTTTCGGCCGCTGACCCGCCGTGTCTCCTCAGGCCGCCGACTCGAAGCGCGAGCAGTTCCGGAGGTACTTGGAGAAGTCGGGGGTGCTGGACACGCTGACCAAGGGTGAGCAGGGGGCTCGGAGACGTCTCCGCGTGCCCGCGCGGCGCTCCTCGGCGCTGCGCCCCCGACGAGCCGTGGCGTGGGGACCCAGCGGGGAGTGGCGGGAGCCGTCCGGGGTGCAGCCAGGTGGGCCTCGGGGTGCGGCGGGCACCGGCGTGCGCGCGGCGGCCGGACACCGCCCGGGTCGGGCAGCCGCGCTCACGCTGCCGCTCTCCCGGCCGGGACTGAAACTCGCGCAGCTGTTACAAAGTCTCTCCAACTTCCGTCGCTTAGCCTCCAGCAGCCGCCGTGGGCATGTGTGCTCAGGACATCGAGATCCCAGTTCCTCCCGCTTTACAGCGTCTGCGGAGTCCTCCGACTCCTGGGAGGAAACGTTTAACCTCGAACAAAGGGCAAATTTACCGATCTCAAAGTGCGCTGTTAAGTAGTTAAGTGAGCCTAACCCCCAAAGTCGGCGATTCAGTCAACGTGGCTTTTCAACCCCGGTTTCATAGTCCGTATCAATTCCTACTTACACTGAGCGAGGATATTTCATAACGCCAAGTAGAATTACAGTTGAAGGAATTGGAGGGTACATCAAAATGGTTTTGTTGTTTTCACTTTTTAAAATGGAAGCTATTGCACTGTCTCTCTTCCTCCAAGGTTCAAGATCTAAGTAAGGTGCTTGAAGCTGGAGGGTTCCAAGAGATAGTTGGTGCACTGCTTATTGCATTCGCTCAATAGTTAATTTGAATGCCTGCTATGTATGTGCCGCTCAACTCATTGGCTGGGACTTTAAAGGGTGTAGAAGCGCAGGCAGGGATCAGGACCTGGGTCCACATGAGAACAGTAACGGTCCGGGAAATAATTTGGCAACTGCTCTTTGGCCAGAAGCAAAGGTTAGGAGAAAATTCGGGGAGAACTAACTCTGGCGTCTTAGCAGAAAGCAGGGCTTTGAATTCCCAAGCATGGGCTGGTAATTTTGAATTGCTGCTTACCTTGGGTTTCATAATAGTTTCCCTATCTCTTTGCAAATAAGTTTCAGTAAATACTAAGGGACTACTCTCCGACAAGCACTCAGCTCACTCAGGTCTGTTGTTTCTGAAGTGTCACAGACACTTAGAATCTCATCGACCCTCTCCCCTCAAAAAGACTCCACAAGTTCATTTCTTTCATTTATTTAACCATTTTATTCAGCTCTGTTCTAGGCACTGGAGATACAGCAGTGGGAAAAAAATTCCCATCTTTAAATGAGCTTATCTTGTAGTTGGGGGAGACAGATAATAAATACATAGTGTCAGCCGGCAGTGTTATGAATGAAAACATAGCAAAGTTAGGGGATAAAGAGGGATGGGTATGCCATTTTGTATGGGGGATGGGTGGGGAGAAGGCCTCTCTTAAGTAATATTTAAGCAGAGACCTGAATGAAATAGTATGTGATGTCAAGAGTTCCGGGAAGTGTAAGGAGAGTGGCTAGATGGAGTGACTGAAAGAATGGTAAAGGGCAGAAAGTGACTGTTGTGGGAGGTAACTGAAGATGTACAGCCTTGTGGCCATACATCGATTTTCCATCATGAGAGATTGGAAACCACTGGAGGTTTCTTTTCCCTTGCTCATATCTACTGGTATCTAACCCTCGACCTCCCAAGATTTCCATTTTCCTAAACAACATCAGACAACGTACTATCTACTGATATGCTCTATTTAAAACTTGATTTTCAGCTTCAAACTAGGTACTTTAACATAGATTTAATTTACGGTTTTTACCTAGCTTATTTCCAAGAGGATTTGAAATTGCTTCTAACATTAAAACACTGTAAGACGGGATGGCTAAACATAAAGATGATAAGTCATTTGGAAGAAGAAGTATTTTAGTTATTTTGAGCATTGTGTCAACCTCTAAAAATCCTGGCTGCTAAAGCAAAAAGGGGAACATCGGGTATACAGTTTTTCTTGTCTGATTAAACAGAAGTATATTCCATCTATAGAAAAACACAGGAAACTTGACATTTACATTATGTTCTGTGGTTATCAACCTTGTAAGTACCACTGACAGAAATTTCAAAGTTGAAAGAAATGGGATGGGGGAAGAAGAGGAAGAAAGGATAAGAGTATTCATGGCTTATAAAATTAGAACTTTAAATAGAGATCATTGGAAATTAATGGAAGAAACAGAGGTTTGAGCATATAATTTAAAGAAAAAGGTAGTAAGTACAGGAATTAAAGGGTACTGTAACATTGAAAAGGGGGGGAGGAAAGGGTAGTAGTGGTGTAAACATATCAATTTCTCAAAAAAATAGTGTTGTAAGTGTATTTAGAGAGATGAAGAGTAACCATCAGAACTCAGTTTAAGTTGTTGAAAGTAGCTGCCCATTTGAGTTTTTCCATACTGTCTGTATTATTTTGATGAGTTATTAAAATTAAAAAATAAAAGGGAAGCATGTAAGTTGGTTTACGACAGGCGTTCTTAACTTGGGGTCTAGATATGCACATTTTTTGTGTGTAGTTACATATTTTTGGCTTTTATCAGATTTTTTCAAAGGGCTCCATGCACAAAAAAAGTTAACCACTGGTTCAGAGAGATTTTTATCTGAGTAGTAAATCCTAGGAGGAATTTGTTCAATAGGTGAGCAAGGTATTGCTGACTTGAGCTATTGGATATGAAATCACTCAAGTATTATATTTTAATATTGATTTGAGCATGTTGATTACTGGTCAAGTTTTTGGTTGGTGGTTATTTAGCATGTTGTGTATGAAACTTCATTCTTGAAGAACATTTTGAATTCAAAGTTTTTCAGTAATTACCATAGTCATGTTGATTCTCTCCTAAATGTTTCTCAAGCTTATCTGTTTTATTTCCACCCCTCTATTAATTACTCTAGTGCAGGTGACTGTCGTTTTCAACGTGTGATTACATTAGCCTCCTAACTGCTCTTCCTGCCTTTGCCCATGTCCCACTTGTTCCACACAGCAGTGAAGAGTGATCCTGTCACTTTCCTGCTGAAAGTGTTTATGTGCCTTTTGTTGTTAGGATCAGAGTCCAGCCGATCTTGCAGGATGCTCCCTAGTCTGCCCCAACCACCTTTCCAGCTTCTTCAGTAAATCACTGACAGTGGCTACTCCTGCCACATGGTTCTAAACTCCCATCTAGCCACACTTGAATTTCAGTTCCTCAATATGTTGTTCGCTTGCCTCCTGCCCTTCCCATTTGATCTGCAACCCTCATCACCTCATCAGTGGTCTCTGGTCTTCCTTTCCTTTAGGAAGCCTTCTCTCGTGCCCTTTGGCTGAGTTAGGTGATCTTCCAATGTGCTCCCATAACCCATTATCCTGTATTGTCCCTTGATACTCTTTTTTTTTGTCTAGTTCCTTGCTTTTGCACTAGACTGTAGGGACCCTGCCTGCCTTGTTCACCATAGTATAGACAGTCCTAGCAATGTGCTTGGCATATAATAGGCACTTAATATATACTGGGTTATGGAATACAATTTCAGCCATTCAAATTTAAGACTTTAATTGTTGCTTTCTTTGCTTTTTGATTTGCAGTATTGGTAGCCTTATATGAAGAACCAGAGAAACCTAATAGTGCTTTGGAGTATCCTTTTCATCTTTCAAGTCAGAAAAAGGCCTTATTTTTGGAACTCTTATTTTTTCACATAGATAATAACCTTTAAAATACTTTTGATGATTGAAAAAGTTACTTTCCTTTGAGGTTTTGGATGATGATCGCTGGGGAAATATGGGTGGTAGGGTGGGGTGACTCTGTTCAGAGATATTAATGCTACTCTGGGCTATTTCATTAGTTTCATTCCGCTCAAATAAATTCTTAACTTTGATATTAGTTTTTTAAAGCATCACTTAGGAGCTGCTACCCCAGAAAATCCAGAAATAGAGCTGCTTCGCCTAGAATTGGCAGAAATGAAAGAGAAATATGAAGCTATTGTAGAAGAAAATAAAAAACTGAAAACAAAGGTAAATTTTTAAAAAGAATTCATGTTAAAAACAATTTCACCTTTAGTGATGATATGATCAAAACTTCACTAAAATGGACAGTAGGGGAGGGAGGACAGTGAATATCAATCTCAGTTAATTGCAAGGCTGAATGGATGCCCTTTTTATAAAACCACAGATAAATTATAAATAGGACAGCCAAGTGTGGTCAAGAAATTCTTAGAAACCTGCATCAACAAGAAGATGAGAACACTGGTTAATGCTGTTTATAAAAGTAAATGGAGATAGTTCTGAGTCTTAAGCAATTGATTTAAGTAGGTCAGTACAGGGCCATTGCTAGTTGTATGTAGAGGCCCTGTAATGTGTTAATGCACCTCTGTAAATTTTGTTTGCACTTAATTTTGTCTAGTGCTAAAGTTTTTTTCTTGGTTTAAACTCCTGTGAGAATGTTCATAAATTTCAAATTAGTCAACTCTTAAGTCTTCGGGGTTTCACCACACTCTGCATTTTACATTACTCTAGGCATTTCTCATAATGTGTTTTATCTTCTCACGAACTCTGACAGCTAAAATGGAACTACTCAAATCTTAGCCTAGTGTTCTTCCACAACTTAACATAAAAGGAAATGCAGTATCTTAAATTACCAAGATTCCACAATGTGCAAATGCCAGTTAACTCTTGAACACCTTGTAAGTCAAAGACATTAGTTGCTCTTCATTGACTGGCTAGATTCATGTCACATAATTCTTTTTCTCTACTTTTTAGGAGAAAGTTCAGTAAACTTTTGGTGGAGGGGAAGAAAAATTCCTTATTATAAGCCGCAGCATCTTTGGGAAGATATAGATTGCATGTCAAGTATTTCAGCACTGTAGCCATGAATTGTAATTAAATCTTAGTTTCCTAGTTAATAGTAAAAATTTCTGTAAAAAGAGTCTTCATTAAGTTTGCTTGTATTAAATCTTAAATCACTGAATAGTGTTTTTTAATAGTTTTAAAAGGATAGGATATTAATATAAACTTATTGACAATAATTAAATTGAATAAGTTAACTCGTTTTGTTACTGATAAATTTTTTACCCGATATAGAATTAAAATTCACCTGAATTCCTCTGTCTTTGCCCTATAGCTTGCTCAGTATGAACCACCTCAGGAAGAGAAGCGTGCTGAATAGGATTCTTCTCAGTTGAAAAGACACTGAAAAATGGTTTTGTATGACTTGAATAGTTTGTATAGTATATAATCTTTTCTGAACAGATGCTATAGAACTCTTTTAATATGTTTAATTCACCTATTACACTTTAACTGTTATAAACACATACACTTAGAATCACCAATAAAAACTCAATATAACTTTCTTTGGGTCTTAAAAGCAGGAGAATCCAAACTGAACCCTGAAAAAATTCTAAACACAGCCATCTAATTCATTACCTTAAAAGACTTTTGATGGTACTGGGTGTATTTTAGCCAAGGAAGGTTAGCATGAAGCTGTTTCTTGGTTCAGGATATGAGCACAGGTACAGTCATGCTTTAAAATGAAGATGACATTGTTTATATTCTCTGTGGGCAGCTGGAGATATCTGTGTGACAGATGCTTCAGAGTGGATGGGTTCCCATGAATCTGTTGCTTGTTTATATCATGTGGGACAAATAATTCTTCTTTGCCACCACTTTGCCTTAGATAACTGTGTGTGTGCCAGTTTGAACTCTGATACCACGTTTTCCTTCTATGCAATCATATCCTATCTGATAATGTTGCCTTGCTTGCTCTGTGCTTCAACGGGTCCTACTTGCACATTGGTCTTTCTATGTGATTTTCAATTTGCTGTAATAGCAGTTACCCTGTTGTAATTTATATAACTTTAAACAGGATCACACTGTTCCCCTATATTATTTAGTTGCTTAGTTGAGCACAGAACAGGCGATATAAAATTCTGGGTTCACACACAAGTTGGGATGAGAAGGGGAATGAGCCATATATCGTGGAAAATTATAGTTCGCGGGTATAATTATATAGTGCTTTTTTCCCTCAAAGTATTTTTCTAGCCTTGAATTCATTTTATCTTCATTATCCCTGTGAAGTAGGTAGGGCAAGTATGAGGGGAGGTTGGGTGCTGAATTTTTAGGCCAAAGACTGATATTAATACAAATTATTTGCTAACTGTAGAACCTTGGACACATTAGTTCACTGCTCTGAGATTTACTTTCCTCATCTTTTAAATGAGAAGAATATCTGTGCTGCCTACCTCACAGGGTTGTTGTGAGGGTCAAATGGAATGTATGTGAAAGATTTGTAAATGGTAAAGCACTATATTCTTGTTTGTTAGTCCTTTTTCCTTTATTTTAGAACACCTACAAACAGATGTGTTGTTTTCTAGATCATTTACTTGCCTTACTGATTGACTGACATTAAGAAGTAGTCCTGGGCCGGCCGAGTGGCGCAGTGGTGAAGCGCTGGCTTGGCCCTGGTTTGGGTCCCACATATGAGGGCCAGGGACACTGCCCTCAAAAAAAAAAAAGTAGTAGTCCTATCTCATGCATCCTATCCCGATTGTTAGAGAACCTGTCTTTATTTTTTGGTCAAAACACAGAGAGAAAACAATCCAATGAAAGCAGGTTTAACTAGCAAAAGTCTTAGCACCTGCTGGAAATTGTCACTAAGCCAATTATAAGGACACTTTAATCAGTCATATTGGCAGGAATGTGGCAATGGTCTGTGCCTTTTTTAGTCATAAGTTTGGTTTTGGAGGGGGGCCAGGTACTGTTAGAAGAACATTCACGTGAATATTGATTTATCTTTTACCAATTTGAGTGCCTCCTACATGGACAGCAGTGGACTGAGTCCTGGGTGTTATAAGGATGAATGACTTGAAGTTAGTTATGAGACATGCATATAAACAATTACAGTATGGGGTAGGATGTGCAAGAGTCATAAGAATAATAAAACTTGGTCCCATGGGGGTTTTGGAAGAGAGGGAGACTTGCCTTCTTTAAGCAGTTGGTATGATAGTCATTTGTGTATGCAGACAAGTATAACTTTTCTGGTAGCTAACCCTCATTTGCTTTTTTCCCATGGGACTAGTATTAATATTTATGTAGTCAGGTGACTGTCTCTTGTACCATCCTTTTGGACAGACTGGCAATCCATGGGTTGGATAATCACACTTTCTGGTGAAACTAACCTGCTGTCAGTGCTATTTAAGAATTTAGGGTCAGCCTGGCCTCTGGAGGTCTGGACTTGGATGAAGACAATATACAAGAGGCTCTTTGGAGTAGAAAAAGGATCAGTTCCTGCTGTGCTTTAGTTAACTTATCTATAAGGTGCAGATTTCATATCTTGCCTGCCTCACAAGGTTTTGTAAAGAACAAATTAAATACAATGGATGAAAAGTACCTTGCAAATTGTAAAAGACTACATGTAGGTTAGATGGTAGTAAGTGCCACAAAGTTGGAAGGGCTGGTTGATAGGCTATTGAAACAAGCTTGAAAATGCTTAACAACTTGGGAATACCCAAACTTCTGGGCCTAAATCAAAAAGCTGAAATATCAAGTCTTATACTTAAGTTAAAAAAGCAGTTATGGGCCGGCCAAGTGGCTCAGTTGGTTAAGAGTTGGCTTAAGAGGGCGAGCTTTGAGCAACGGGGCTGCTGGTTCTATTCCCACATGGGCAATTGATGCTGCCCCCGAGCTGAGCTGCCACTGAGCTGCCAACAGGTGGCAGGATGGCTCAGCTGGTGTAACAAGATTGCCTGTTCAATGGTGGGCTACGCCCACCTGCAACTAAGACTGAACTCGCACCTTGAGCTGAGCTACCGCCCAGATGGCTCAGTGGATAGAGCGTGCACTCTTAACAACAAGGCTGCTGGTTTGACTCCCACATGGAATGTGGCTACGCCCACCCACAACTAAGATTGAACACAGCACCCTGAGCTTAGAGGCTACGAGCTGCCCACAGGAAGCCAGATAGTGACTGGCGCTCTCCACAGCCAAGATTGAAGAACAACAACTTGGCTGGTCCCCTCCCCCAATTCCCCAATAACATCTTTAAAAAAATAAATAAAGCAGTTATACAAGTTTAGGCAGTAGGATTGCTGACAAAGTACTAGTTCTAGTTATTATCTGTTATACTCGATAGATAAAAAAGAATTCCATTCTGGAAAGCATTAATAGAAATATTGTCCAGGTGCTAAACAGTCATCCTGAAAGCTGTATTGGTCAATATTACATTGTAGATACCAGGCATTTGATGGATGTTGACAAGCTCACATGCATACATAAAAAGGAGAGTGACCAATAGGAAGAGGGCATTTGAAAATACAAGGCTGTGCTGTCCTATGTCCTATATGGTAGTCATAGCCACATCTGACTATTAAATAAAATTCAAAGTTCAGTTCCTCAGTCACACTAGCAACATTTCAAGTGCTCAATCCACTATAATGACCAGTACTAACGCAGAACATTTCTATCATCAACATTCTGCTGGACATCACCTAAGAAGGTACAGTTGAGGGAACTGAGGATGTTTAATGTGGAGCAGAAGACTTAGTGTATAATGAAGACTGCAATCTAGGGCTGTCATGAAAGAGATGAAGACTACTCCCGTGTCACTCCTTTATAAGATCCAGGGAGTGTGATTTTTGGCCTGAATAAGAGACTTTGTTTTAAACAAAGTTCTACCACAGTGGAATTGGCTACCTTCTGAGATAGTAAGCTCTCTTCCTGTAGAACTACTGAAGTGTAGGCTGTATGTCTATCAGAGATGCTGCAGAGTGGATCCTCTATATGCAAGAAGTTGGACCACATGACCTCTAAAGATGTATCCTACCTTTAACTTCTAGATTCAGTCATAACCAAGTCCCAGACCTGCATGAACATGCTTTCCCTTCATAATCAAGAGGTTAGTTTCCTTGGAAGACCAGTACCACCCCCACCCCCACTTTAAGAGGAAGATCCTCTTTTGTCAAATTTCCATTCTAAAGCCTGACATAAGGTGGAAATTCCTCTAGCTTTCTCCAACATTTGGTGACAGACAGCTTTGGTTTGCTTTCATCATTTGTTCCTTTGATCTCTGACTTTAAGGAGATCATAGAAGATGCAGTGCTCAATAGGGGGATGGAATTACTGGAGAAACTAGACTTTGGATAAGTGGGTAGGTGGGGAAATTGAGTCCTGTTCGAAGTGGCAGCAGTATTCACTGTCAGTGATTTGCTGTTCTACCTGCTAGAACTGTTATTATACTCGTCACTGCCTTGTTTGAGGTTTTGCCCACACTCTGGCTGGCTCCTCCTCCATACCTTTGCATTTTCCACCCATAGCCATCCATCTAGTCCATGCTCAGACACCAGCTCCTTATAGTCTTTCTCATACACCAACTCCCGAGCATTTTTATCTGTACCTTTGACCTTCCCACCCCAAATCTCGTACCAAGGCTACTTACGCAAAGGTCCGATATCTACTAATCTTCTAACAACTGGAGAGCAGGCAGGGTCTGTGCGGGCTCCAGTTTTGTGCTCCTTGTGCCCCAGACTTCGCAGGCATCAATAAATGTTGGTCTGGGCGAGTACAATTGTAGTAGGAGGACAATCAATTCTCCCAGGTGCCCAGAGAGCATCTCCCGTTGCGATGGCCTCCAGAGCTCCGAAGATGCAGGACAGCGGTGAGAGACAACGCGCGTGGCTGGGAAGGACCTAGGTGCGGGCTGGGGCGGAGGGCAGAGGGCTCGGCCCGGCGGGGCCACCCTCCTCGTGACTCCTCCTCCCCCCACCTCGGCTCCGAGTCAGGTGATTCCGGGCACGTGACGGGCACCACCTACCCTGCTGCCTCTGAGTGGCACCTTGAGCGGCCAATGAGCAGCGGGTTCTCGGAGACAAGCCAATGAGGGCCGGTCTCAGGGGGCGGGACGCACGGCGGTGGCGGCTGCCGGGGGCGGCGGCGGTGGCGGAGAATTGGGGAGGCGGCGGCCTGGCTTGGCCTGGCCTGGCCTGTCAGGGCGCGGGTGGCGGCGGCTCCAGCACCATGTCCCTGCAGTACGGGGCGGAGGAGGCGCCCCTCGCCGGCAGTTACGGCGCGGCGGATTCGTTCCCCAAGGACTTCGGCTACGGCGTGGAGGAGGAGGAAGAGGAGGCGGCGGCCGCGGGCGGCGGGGTTGGGGCGGGGGCCGGCGCAGGCTGTGGCCCGGGGGGCGCTGACAGCTCCAAGCCGAGGATTCTGCTCATGGGACTCCGGCGCAGCGGCAAGTCCTCCATCCAGAAGGTGAGTGAGGCCGCGCCGCGTCCCCGCGTCTCTCCGCCTCCCCTGCCTGGGGGTTCGGGGGGCCGCCTGGCGGGGGAGGCCCCCGAGGAGGGCGGCGGCCGGGGCTGGTCTGCAGGGCTTTCCCACCGCGCTTTCTCCTCTCTGGGGAGCAGCACGTAAGGCGCGGCCTGTGCGAGGACCCCGACCTCTGAGTGCACGCCCAAGTCAGCTGAGGCCGAGTGGGTTCCCGAAGGCGAACCTGGCTGGCAGGAGGCAGGTGCCCGCGGCACCTCCCGGGACCTCCGCCTCCTGGGACCCAGCCCCTGTGTCTTTACGAAACTGAGACCTACTCCCTAGTTGTAACTCGGCGAACTTCACGGACTCCCTCCCCTGCCCCGTTTTTGTGTGTTCCACTCACTTCAGGTGACCTGAGTTTGCAGGGCTTTTCAGGTGAGCCTCAGGGAGCAGCGTCAGAATGTTATGACTAAGTCACTGGCCATCTGAATGCTTGCTCTTGTTACTAGCACGAAGGAGACTTGACTGTAAAATTATTGGGGATTGGGGCTATTATGCCACCTCTTTTAGTACTTGTGGCCTGGTAAGTATAATTCTGGTGATGTTACTCCTGTGTGTGGTTACAGAAATCTGAGACCTTGAGCATATTTGCAGAGCTAGGTCCGTCCATTTGCGTTCCCCTGGGGTCTGCCGGGACCCAGTGGAGGTCTGTATAGTGTTTAGTAAGAGGGAAATAGAGGCAAGGTTGGCGGCCTCCATCAGCCTTATAAAGTGAGCTGGTGATAAAACACTAGATACCCGCTCTTTTGCCCTTTCCTCTTGGTTGCAAAGGTCTATCCAAAATAAACCTCTGTGTGATATTTGGTAGACATAATGGTTGTTTTTTTTTTTGAGGGCAGTGTCACTGGCCCTCATATGTGGGACCCTAACCGGAGCCTCTGGCTTCCCAAGCCAGCACTTAACCACCGCGCCACTCGGCCGGCCGTAGACATAATGTTTTTAAAAAGTAGCCTTCTTTCGAATTCACTAGATTACTGTGTTTTAATTTATTTTTCACCTCTACAGGAAAATTTTGGTACATTTATGGTAGGTTTTTAGCAACCTGATTTTAATTTTTTTCATTTATGACTCACTGGGAGTAACTGCCCATTTTTCTCTTTAGAAAGTAACAGAGGCATATTGGTTTTATGTTCGAGTTGTACGGAATGTGATTATTGTGATTCTTAATTGCCTTTATCATTTCTTAACGCAGCTGGCGTTTCTCTGTCTATGCCCAGTGTCCCCTCTCCTCCCTTCCCCTTATCACTTTCTACTTGGCATAATTACTGTCTTTGTTTTATTTCTTCCACAAGACAGCAAACTCAGTGAGGGCAGGGTCCAGTCAGTTTCGTTTCTGATTATTCCTCAGAGCCTAATGTAGGCATTCCAATAAGTTTTCAGTGAACAAGTTTCTTAAACTTGAGCTATATGCTTTCATAACCTTAAAGCAGATTTTGGCAGAATTAATACAGGAAAAAATCAATTGAGATGAGAGACAGCGTTACTACTAGTATTGAATATAGTGCAGAGAAAATAAAGAAGTTTCAACTCTAAAATTTGGTATCTCTTGTTTTGTCAGAAGTAAAAGGACAGTGACTAGCAATGGATACACCATTCACTTTTTATCTGTTAAAATTTTTGCTGTGGGATCATAATCTTTAAATTATGTTAATTAAGGGTAGCATTTTGAACTTTACAAAATTGAATAGTCACAAAATTGTCTTCTTTCTTTAACAGGTGGTGTTTCATAAAATGTCACCCAACGAGACCCTCTTTTTGGAAAGTACCAACAAGATTTATAAAGATGACATTTCCAATAGCTCCTTTGTGAATTTCCAAATATGGGATTTTCCTGGGCAAATGGACTTTTTTGACCCAACTTTTGACTACGAGATGATCTTCAGGGGAACAGGAGCATTGATATATGTCATTGATGCACAGGTAGTTCAGAATAATGTTTATTTACTTCTCTGGTGGCAAAAAATGTAGAAACAAAGCAGAGTTGTTTATTTTCTTTGTCATGTGCTTCTTGCAGCTTCTTTCGTTGCCAGTAGATTCCCCAGCAGCACAAGAGATGCAGAGTGTTTTGGGAGCAGGCATGTCATTGTGCAAGTGCAGAATAGCAGATGACTAGGAGATATGGTTATATCCTTGAGTTCTAGTAAATGAGTGGCTTTCCACTTTTATTTGTTAGTAGAAGACATTGCTGTACTTTTATTAACTATTACAATAGTTAATAGATGTCACTCACTGAAAAGATCTCATCAATGCCCATAATAGCAGGAGGCATATGAGAACTGAGTCAGTAAATATTAAAGTGGATACTTTACTTAATTGTCCAAATTGAGTTTAGCCCAACAGCCAGTTATTGAGGGGCTAGCAAGTGGCAGGCACTCAGATGAATGGGGACATGTCCCTGTCCTTAAAAAGCTTTTTCTAAACCTAAACATTCATTGGGAGTGCTTTCTGAATAACAGGCTCTGTAATGGGTGCTTTCACATACCTGATCTAATTTAGTTTATTCTTCACAACACTGTGAGGTAGATACTGTAATTCCAATTTTACAGATGAGTGAACTGAGATCACAAGAGCTTAAGCAACCTGCTTAAAGTCACACATCTAATAAATGGCAGAGCTGGGATTACTTTAAAAAAATTCTATTGTGAAGAAATGTCATTTCGTTTTTCCTTTCTTTATCATTAACAAAAATTAAAGTGTTAACTTGGTAATCGAATTTTGTTATCTTGAGAGATTAAAGATATATTTAGCGATATAAGTTAATGTATTTGAATGTTTGAGTATTTATGAATAATTAGGCTAACATTTTCTGTGGTTGGGGACAGAGGTGATTTGAGGCTTTCTTAACTCATTACTTGACTTTTACAAGATTTCTTTGTAAACACTATTCTGTTCTGACTTACAGGATGACTACATGGAGGCTTTAACAAGACTTCACATTACTGTTTCTAAAGCCTACAAAGTTAACCCAGACATGAATTTTGAGGTTTTTATTCACAAAGTTGATGGTCTGTCTGATGATCACAAAATAGAAACACAGAGGGACATTCATCAAAGGGCCAATGATGACCTTGCAGACGCTGGGCTAGAAAAACTCCACCTTAGGTAACAACATGTGTGTTTGATATGGGAGCCCTGAAAAATGTGTAAATGTATTCCCATCTCTGTCATGACAAACACATAGTTTTCTGTCATTGATACCTTTCCCAAATCTGTAATGTGTTTGATTTCTTCTTTGTTGGATTCAAGCAGTTTGGGGAGCCTGATGTTATTGAGAAATTACTTTCCTGTTTTTGTTCATTTTCCTGGAGGTTGAAGTCATGTGAAGTGTTTCTGTTTGTGCTTTTTACAAACTCATCCCAAGAGATCAGTCAGGCTGTTTCCTCATGGCATAAAACTGCTTTGGGACACCCCTCTCTTAGTTCCATCACTTTTTTTCCCTTCTTGCTTCAGTTTTTACAATATTTTTCTCATAGGAAGAGCCTTTTAAAGGGGATGCATGTTCAAGTCTCGATTGTAATGTATCTTGTTTAGGTTTTTTCAAACACTTTATGCTTTCATGAAACTCTCAAGTTTGGGTTAGGTGCGTTTAGCCTGTAAATCTGCTTAGGGCTGCTATTAAGTTTAAAAACTGCTGGTTCATAATTAAGTACCATTAAGAAATGATTAAAGAACACCTATTAGAGGGGATCGATGATTTGTGTACTTGCATTCTAAAAGTGTGTGAGGAGTGTTTCCTACATCTTATATTTTTGTGGTGGTGTAGGTAGAAATGAGTAATGCAAAGTACCCAAGAAAAAGTTCTCTTGTTGATATAAACAGCTTAAAGGGGAAGCAGGAGAGAGACAAATGTAGCTATTTCCTTATCCCTTGTCTGTTACAGCGACTTCCTTATAGGCTCAAGCCAACCCCCATTCCTGCCAGTAATATTCCTCAGGGTCTCAGGTTTCAAGGTTTTTGAAACTTGAGTTATTCTAGGAAATCATGTAGAAAAATCTAATTGATCTCTGGTTTGCCTGGATTAAAATTTTAACATATTTGTAAATAATTTCATGCTTTAAAAAAGTTCAGTGGTATTTATAAGAGAAAGTAAAAGTGCCTCCCCATGAAATTCCTCAATCATCGTTTTTAGGAATCCTCTATTAATAGTGGGTTTTAAGCCATGATTGTGCTGTGCTCCCCAGTGTCCATGGGAATCCTAACTAATTTTCTATAGCATGTCTGTGTCTCTTTCCAGGGCATCCTACTCCAGTGGTATACACTGTCACTTTCCCCAGTTCTTTGCAGGGCCCTAGGCCTTGTTAGCCTTAGTAGAATTTTGCATCAAGCTTTTAGTAATTACTGGTAGTCCTACAGATGAGGTTCCATTCACTATTCTTGTTTGTAGAAACTTAGCTTACTAAAATGCCCGTTTTGCACTGTCCGTATCCACCTCCAATTCCTACTGGCCTTGCAGGACCTTCTCCCATTGCTAACCTTTTTACGTAAAGGAAACACTAAAATATTCCTTATTCCCTGGTGCCTTTGGGGGCATCATCTTGGCCTTACCTATTCCATTGTTCCCACATCTAGAATAGAGCCCCATCTTGCATAGGGTTAAGTTCTTAGGTCAGCTTGAAAGTATCTTTAAATTACCTGTGAAGTATGATATACACAATTCTGTGTTTCTGATTTTGTAATATGTACTTCCAAGTGTGTCACGGATACAGCTATTCAATGAAGAGTATACTCTCTGAGCCAAAGACCAGAATTGTCCACACTTTAAATTGTTAAAAGCCTGCCACTCTCTCCCTCAAATGTATGTTTGTTAAGTCTATAGATATTACTTCTCCACCGTGTATCCTTTTGGGCCACCAGATTCCTGTCCCATTCTCTGTAGCTCCCCATCCTTCTTAATATGTTATTTACATAAATCCTAAGCACCAGTTGTATTCTTTTGTTTATTCAACAAATATTTATGAGCACTGTTCAGGGCAGTGGGCTTGTAGCTGCAAGCCAGACTGATAAAGTCTCTGTCCTCATGGAGTTTGCATTCTGATGAATGAGACAGCTCAAAAGCACTTAGAAATCAATGTATAGTGTAATTTGAAGTACTTATCAGTGCTGTAAAGAAAAATGAATTAGGGGGAAGAGGGGGTAGAAAGCAATGGGTACAGGGATACTAGTTTAGGTAGGGAGGTCAGCAAAGATCTTTCTGAGGAGATAACATTTTAGTAGAAACCTGAATTAGGTACTTATTTACTAAATGTCACCTGTCTCCTCTGAGCTTTCTCTTGGTGTTTGTCAGTTATTGGCTTAAGAAACAGCTTTTTGGATCAAGTTACAAAGGCTTAGGTTTAGGTGAATATTTAAGTTTCTGCATCTAAAAATGCTTTCCTGGGTATTATTTCAATTGCCGTCTGTGTAAATGCAATAAAGGGATGGATTGCTACAAGCCAGGTGGGGACAGTGCATTTGTCATCTTGAACGATGGGAATGGTGGACAAGATTAAAAGGCTTTATTTGAACTTACTGAAATCAGATGTTAAGAAACTTAAAATTTTGTGTATTATAATTGTGACCAAACTTAAGATATTTTTCAAATTAATCAAATTGTTATGTTTTTCAGCTTTTATTTGACAAGCATCTATGACCATTCAATATTTGAAGCCTTTAGTAAAGTGGTGCAGAAGCTCATTCCACAACTGCCGACCTTGGAAAACCTATTAAATATTTTCATATCGGTAAGTGAGCTGTTTAATTCACTCTAGTTTTCTATTCTGTTTTCATTGAATATATTTGTATTATCACATTCTCTAAAAAAATGGCTTGAATTTGTCTGAATCCAGTTTAAAGACTAAATGACACACTTCACATGCAAAATAAATGACATTAAAAAAAATGGCTTGAGTTATTTTCTGAATTCTTTCCTTAGTACTCATCCTTTTTGTCTTAAAATTTCCTCCTGGTTTCTTAATTAAAAATATCTTCATGATACCTGTTTCCTGAAGGAAGAGTAATAAGTGGAAGGACTGGGTTTTTGGGAATTTGACTCAGTTTAACCTCTGAGGTCGCATTGAAAAATTGATCTTTTCCTATCGTTGCTAACTGTAATGTTAGTGTCATATTTCACTTCCTTATATTTTGAGGATTCAGCTTAATAAAAAAGGATATCCCCCCAATAAATTTAGCATTCAATCATTATATTTTTGCAAACATTACTTTAAAGGACTTAGTGTGTAGTGATCTCCAGTTCTTTTGGATTTTTGGATTATGCTAGTTGTTGGCATCAGACTAATTCATTTATGTTTGCTAATTGTCAGTAAAGTCTTTGCGGTAGAAAGGTCATTCAAATTAGAGATTGATTATTGTAATAAAGTGTTATTGAAAATGTAGCATGGCTTAATTTTTGGAGGATTTTTGTGTGTTTTGGTGGTGTCTTAGAAAATAATTCATTTAAGTGGAGAGGAGGACATAACAAATTTGACTAATGCAATTATGTCAGTAAATCAAAGCAGAGAAATAATTTCATTTTTATTCTTTGGATAATAGAAGTGTCTCTCAACCAAATACTAATTGGTTATTTTAGTATTGATTTGTATAACTAAAAATGTCCTTGTATGTTCATCAGTAATTCAAGATCTTTTTTTTTTTTTAAGATTTTATGGGGAATTGGGGGAAGGGAAAGCGTTGGGGAATCGGGGAAGGGGAACAGACAAGTTGCTGTCTTTTTGTTCTTCAGTCTAGTTGTGGAGGATGTTGCTTCACTGGCCCATGTTGGTATCATCATTGTGCTCTTCCTGGATGAGGCGGATTGGTCGCCGGCCTCTGGATGATCGTTCACCGTGGCTATTGGCAGCTCACGCGGGCTGCCAGCCACTCATGCTGGCTGCTGGCCACTCACTATAGCCTATGGCAGCCCACTGCAGCAGGGGCTGCAGCCTACACCGTCGCCAGGGCTCACACAGCCCAGCTCCAGGGAGAGCTGTTGTTAGCTGTAGAGGGCAGTGTCAGTGAGCCTCATATGTGGGATCCGAACCGGGGCCGCTGGCGTCCCAAACCAGCTCTTAACCAATGCGCCACTTGGCCTGCCCATCAAGATCTTTGATAAACCACAAATTGTGTTTGTTAAAATAAACTGAACACTTCCCCAATTTTGTTTTCCCAGAATTCAGGTATTGAAAAAGCTTTTCTCTTTGATGTTGTCAGTAAAATCTACATTGCAACAGACAGTTCTCCTGTGGATATGCAATCTTATGAACTTTGCTGTGACATGATTGATGTTGTAATTGACGTGTCTTGTATATATGGGTAAGTTATGTACATATTTCTGCAAGATCTCAGGTGGAAAACTACCATTTCGATTTGTCAGGGGGATTCATTTTTGAGGCCTCTAACAAGTACTGTCTGAAGTAGACTTGTTCTGACCATAGTGTTTCAACTTGGAGCATAATTTCTCTGTAGGTGAGCTGCTGGGTTGGTCTTAAAACCTTCAGAGAGGATGGATAACAACAGTTGAAAAAACCAGACTTAGGTATCACTGAAAGCATCTCCTGCCGTTATTTGGGTGGGGTGGGGTCGGGGAGTTGCACTACATCTTCTCCCTTAGGGACTTAGCTAGATTGATTTATTTAAAACATCCTGAGAGACAGTATGTACTGAATCCTAATTTAACCTCTGGCTTTGTGGAATGAGAAATTCTTAATTTTTTTAGAAAGCTAAGAAACAAGGAAATTGGAATTTGGATGTCAAAGGAGTTATAAAAATTTGACCGTATGCCTGTGTTTCCAAAATAAATCTCTAAAATGTAAACTCTTTATGTAAATTCACCAAATTCTACAGAAACTTATAAAAACTGGCAAAGATGTGGTTTTGTAGAGTAGCCCAGAGAATGAATGAAAACTTGGGACAATTACTGGTATTTCAAAAGTCAGTAACCTCTGTTGCCTCTGGTAGCCCTGGCTCCCCTGATATGTTAACACCAGCAAGGCCCTTTCTGATACCTGTGTGCTTTATCTGTTGTTCCTCTGTGCTCCACCTAGTCTAAACTCCTTTTTTATCGCTCTCTCCCTGCCCTTCACCTTGGTCTGTCTGCCTAATTTCTCAGTGCTTTCTCCAGCTGTGTCTCATAGGAGAGTGCATTTGTCTCACCTGTTTTTCTTGTCCTTCATTTTTGTGATTACTTGCTCTCCTTTGTTTTCTTTCCGTAATGAAAATGAGATGTCTGTTTATTATATTATTCAGTAAAGTTTCATGTTTACATTCCTAATTTTAAAAATGGATGAATAGGACATTTGCTTTTTCTTTAAAACAAACAAATTAAAATTTCATAAATCAATTATTTATAATAAAATCAAATGTAGTTGTAAAGTTTAGTTTCAGTATAAGGTACATTGTAAAATATAAAGTACATTATGAAAGAAAAAATTCATCATTTCATTATTATTAACACAATCTGCATGTGCAATTTGGTGTGCTTTATTATAGTTTAATTTGCTTCATAATTGACTGTTGATTTACATTTTTTGAAGGGGGCCTACATATAACAATTCTAGAATGACAATTCTAGTTTTATAAATGAAAGCTTTCAGACCCTTATAGGTTCACTTTGCAAACATCAGGATTCCACGGTATCTTTTTTTTTTTTAAGATTTTTATTGGGGAATCGGGGAAGGGGAACAGACAAGTTGCTGTCCTTTTGTTGTTCAGTCTAGTTGTGGAGGATGTTGCTTCACTGGCCCATTTGGTATTATCATTGCGCTCTTCCCAGCTGAGGTGGTCGGTTGCCAGCCGTTGGACGGCCACTCACAGTGGTTCACAGCAGCTCATGCTGGCTGCCAGCCACTCACAATAGCTCATGGCAGCTCATTGCAGCGCCGCTGCAGCCTATGCTGTTGCTGGCAACTCCCAGCAGCCCAGCTTCAGGTCGAGCTGTTGTTCACCACCTTAGCTGTAGAGGGCGCAGCATCACTGGCCCATGTGAGATCGAACTGGTGGCCCTGCTGTTCAGAGTTCGCACACCCAAACCAACTCTTAACCAATTGCGCCACTCGGTAAGCTCCCATAGTATCTTTGATAGACTGTATTTATTTTAGTTTTTCTCTTACTGTTTTCCACTAATGGCAGTTTTTGTAGTTTAGGTCCTTTATTTGCAGACAGTGTTGGTACTGATTAATATGAGGGAAGATTTGAGCCTGCTGTATTCCATGCATTTTAGGTAAATGATGAAGGTTTGAATGCATGCATGGAATACCACATCAAAGTCTGGGAACCCTATACCTAAACAAGAACTTCTATTCTCGTTTATATAAGACAGCATTCTTCTTTCTCAAAAGACATTCGGGAAACTGGGTGGAAAGACTGGTCATTGTGAAAATTCAACATGACAAAATACCTAGTTGGGAACCCTGTAACGAACAATACTTTCTCTTAAAACAGGTTAAAGGAAGATGGCAGTGGAAGTGCTTATGACAAAGAATCTATGGCAATTATCAAGCTGAATAATACAACTGTCCTTTATTTAAAAGAAGTGACTAAATTTTTGGCACTGGTCTGCATTCTTAGGGAAGAAAGTTTTGAACGAAAAGGTAATGGCATTTTCTTCCTTTTTTTCTTTTTTTTTTTCTTTTTAAAGATTTTATTGGGGAATTGGCGGAGGGGAACAGCGTTGGGGAATCGGGGAAGGGGAACAGACAAGTTGCTGTCTTTTCGTTCTTCAGTTTAGTTGCGGAGGATGTTGCTTCACTGTTGGTATCGTCATTGCGCTCTTCCCAGATGAGGCAGATCGGTCGCTGGCCTCTGAATGTCGCTCACCGCGGCTATTGGCAGCTCACGCTTGGCTGCCAGCCGCTCACGCTGGCTGCCGGCCACTCACTGTAGCCTATGGCAGCCCACTGCAGCAGGGGCTGCAGCCCACACCATCACCGGGGCTCGCACAGCCCAGCTCCAGGTGGAGCTGTTGTTAGCTATAGAGGACGGTGTCACTGGCCCTCATGTGGGATCCGAACCGGGGCCGCTGGCATCCCAAAACCAGCGCTTAACCAATGTGCCACTCGACCGGCCCCATTCTTTCTTTTTTTAATAAAAGATTTTATTGGGGAATTGGGACAGGGGAACAATGTTGGGGAATTGGTGAAAGGGAACAGACAAGTTGTTGTCCTTCAATCTTAGTTGTGGAGGGCACAGCTAGCTCAACTCCAAGTCCACTCGCTATGAGGTTGCCCATAGGCAGCTTGCAGCCGCTCAGCTCAAGGTGCTGTGTTCAATCTTAGTTGCAGGTGGCTTTGGCTCGTTATCCTTGTGGGAATCGAACAGGCAGCCTTGTTAGGAGCACATGCTCTCACCAGCTGAGCCATCCTGCCACCTGTTGGCAGCTTACTGGCCCATGTAGGAATCGAACAGGTGACCCTGTTGCTTGGAGCTTGCGCTCTTAACCAACTGAGCCACTTGCCGGCCCCAGGTAATGGCATTTTAAAAAGCTGTTTTAATGTTTTTTTCTTAATTTCTTAGTTCTTGAAAACAAGAAAAAAATAATATTGCAGTGTTAGATGTTTAAAAGCTCAAATTACTTTTGTCCCCTCCCTTTGTAGTCAGACTTTCTCCTTCCTTCTTTTGATCTACTTTAAATCAAGTTTTTTATTTCAGCCTCTTTTATTTTGGATCGTTTCATTACTTAACTGCCTGCAGTTTGGCTTTCCCCGGAACCATTTTACTGAGACGATTCTTTTAGAGGTTACCAGCTACCTTCCTGCTGCATTCAGTGGTGTTTCTCATCCTGTAGCCTCTTCAGCCTTCTGAAGCATGTGACCTTGTCACCCTTTCCTTTCCTCCTTTCTTGGAGCTTTCTTCTGTCTTTGCTTCCCTAAAGCTGAACTCGCTGGGTTATTTTATATATTTGTTCCTCTGACCACCCTTCCTATTTCTTCTGATCGTTCCTCCCTCTGGTTCTGAGTATTCTTCAGAGCCAAGTCTTTCTGCTCACTTCTCTTACTCCAGGTCAGCTCATCCAGGTTAGGGCTTCTGACTTGGGCCCATGTTCCTGTCCCAGGTGTGGAGCTATTAGTAAGACATCTACACTTAAATATTTGATTATCTTGTCCACAGTGTCCAAATTGATGAATATTTTTCCCTTTGTTTTGTGGCTCTTCTGGCTACTCTGTTCTGTTATTAGGACATTTTTCTGGTGTCCAAGCTTAGATATCTGTAGTCAGGTAATTGTGTGGTAGTATTGCTGAAGAGGCTTTTGACGATAAGAGGGCATTCAGTGTTCTTTTTTACATTCTTTTCCTGTATTATTTACATTGAATTTTCACCACATCTTATCATTTGTTTATCGGAACTGTTTCTTGGGCTTTCTTTTTTATTTACACTGTCAGTGACTCCAATATAGGTCCTCATCCCTCCAGGCTTGAGGTGCTGCAGTAACTTTGTACTTGAGGTTATGCATTCAACATACATACGTATATGCATACATACACACACATACATATATACACACACACATAAAAGGTTTAGTATGTATCTTTTATTCTAAAGGCAGACTAGATTTCAGAAAATTACTTTTGTCATGTTATTTTTATCTATCTTTTTTTTCTTTTAAATATTTTTTTTTTAATTGTGGAAGAACAGTGTTGGGGACTCTGGGAAGGGGAATAGGCAAGTTGCTGTCCTTTTTGTTCTTCAGTCTAGTGGAGGACATTGCTTCACTGGTCCATGTTAGTATGATCATTGCGCTCTTCCCGGGTGAGGCAGTCGCACACTGGCCATTGGATGGCCACTCACACCGTCTGCCAGCCACTCACAGCCCACTGCAGCCCCACTGCAGCCTACGCCGTCACCGGTGACTCACGGCAGCCCAGCTCCAGGTCGAGCTTCGTTCACCATCTTAGCTGTCGAGGGTACAGCGTCACTGGTCCTCATGTGGGATCTGAACCGCACCCTGCTGCTCAAGAGCTAGCATCCCAAGCCAGCCCTTAACCAAATAGCTACACGGCTGGCCCTAATCATGTTATTTAACTACTTAAGGATCTACAGTAGCTCCCTGTTATTCATTGCAACAAGTCCCTGGTCTTCTGGCTGAGAATTTAATATTAATATTAAATGACTATTATTTCACGAATGTTAATATTAATGAATTATTTCAGATATTCAAAACTTTTTGGATGAAATGAAAATGTTTGTGTTCCTTTGAGCTTAAGAACTTACACATGACAAATGCACATATATCCTGTGTCTTTTGTGTCTTCTCAATTGAAAACCCCTCCTTCACACTGTTGATTGCAGTGTTTTATTTTTTCCATGCATGATTTACTCTTACTTCACATCTGTCCTTTAAACAGTATAGTGTATTGTACATCTTTGTAGAAATAATTAAAAATGTAAGTAGCCTCTTCTGTGTCTTGCTTGTTTCTCTTCATTTAAGATTGTTTTTGAGATTGATCCACATTGATAACATGTAGCTCTAGTTCATTCATTGTCACTGTCACACCATATTTTATGGGTTGGATATACCACAATTTATTTTCTTGTTGCTGGACATTTAGATTATTTTTAAGATGAAAAATAGTTTTGCAACAAATACTCATGAACATTTTCTGCTTACACATGTGAGGAATTTCGCTAGAGTATGTATTTAGGAGTGGAATTTATAGAGGACATAACATCTTCTTTATTAGGTATTGCTTTCCATTTCACCCCAGCAGTAGTGTGTGGGAATTCTTGTCACTTCATGTTCTTGATAATGCTTGCTATTGTTAGACTGTCTAGTTATTTTTCAGGCTGGGAGATGTGAAATGGTACCTGATCGGGCTTTAATTCTCACTCCTTCTAGTTAGGGCAAGCGCCATTTTCATGGTGATTACCTTTTTATGTCTGATGAAGTTTCTTCTTTGGTAATTTACCTTTTCATATACCTTTGTCTCTGTACTGATCTTCTTTGTACTTCTTAGGATTTCTTTTTTTCCCCCCCTCTATTCTAATGTTTAAAAAAATGTTTTTAATTCTTTGTTATGGAAATTTTCAGATATACACAACAGTAGACCAGCACATTGACTCTTCGTGTATCCATTTCCTGATTCAATAGTCATCAGCATCTGGTCAATCTTGTTTTGTGTATATCCTTCCAACTAAGTTATTATTTTTTTTACTCTTTTGTTGTGAAAACTGTCAAACATATAAAAAAAGTAGAGAATAACATAATAACCTTTTAAATCGATCACCCAGACTCAACTTTATAAAAAATATAGCCATCTTATTTCATCTGTATACCTCTTTCCCTACTAGATTATTCTGAAGCAAATTCCTGATACCAAATCATTTTGTCTGTCGATTTCAGCAGATATATCTAAGAGATAGTCCTTTTTTTTTTTAAAAGATTTTATTGGAGAATTGGGGGCAGGGAACAGTGTTGGGGAACCGGGGAAGGGGAACAGATAAGTTGTTGTCCTTTTTGTTCTTCAATATAGTTGTAGAGGACATTGCTTCACTGGCCCATGTTGGTATCATCATTGCACTCTTCTCCAGTGAGGCAGATTGGTTGCCGGCCTCTGGACGGCCGCTCATGGTGGCTTTTGGCAGCTCACACCCGCTGCTGGCCACTCGTGCTGGCTGCCGGCCACTCACTGTAGCCTATGGCAGCCCACTGCAGCAGGGGCTGCAGGTATGCCGTTCCCAGGGACTCACAGCAGCCCAGCTCCAGGTGGAGCTGTTGTTTACTATCTTAGCTGTAGAGGGCAGTGTCACTGGCCCTCATATGTGGGATCCGAACCCGGGCTGCTGGTGTCCCAAGCCAGCTCTTAACCAATGCGCTACTCGGCGGGCCTGAGATAGTCTTCTTTTTCAAACATAACAGCATTACTATTAATAAATGTAAACAAATTAATGATTTTATAATATCATCAAATATCAGGCCAATATTCAACTTTCCCTGTCAGTTTTATTTTACCATTTGTACAAAAGTCAATTTTAATGTAGTTGAACTTACCTAAACTTTTTTTTTTTTTTTAAAGATTTTATTGGGAAATTGGGGAAGGGGAACAGTGTTGGGGAACTGGAAGGGGAACAGACAAGTTGCTGTCCTTTTTTTTTTTTTTTGAGGGCAGTGTCACTGGCCCTCATATGTGGGACCGAACTGGGGCCGCTGGCTTCCCAAACTAGCGCTTAACCACCGCGCCACTCGGCCGGCCCTGTCCTTTTGTTCTTCAGTGTAGTTGTGGAGGACGTTGCTTCACTGGCCCATGTTGGTATCATCATTGTGCTCTTCTCGGGTGAGGCAGATGGGTCGCTGGCCTCTGGGGCCGCTCACAGTGGCTCTTAGCAGCTCACACCTGTTGCCGGCTGCTCACTGTAGCCTATGGCAGCTCACTGCAGCAGGGGCTGCAGCTATGCCGTCCCAGGGACTCACAGCCCAGCTCCAGGTGGAGCTGTTGTTCACCATCTTAGCTGTAGAGGGCAGTGTCACTGGGGCCACTGGCATCCCAACCCAGGTCTTAAACAATGCGCCACTCGGCCGGCCCTAAACTTTTTTCTATAATTTTTTTCCCCCCCGAATCTGAAGGACCTCCTTAATTTGGCTCTGACTTGCTAATTTGGAGTTGATTCCCAGTACTTTCTACCAAGAAGTCTCTACCCCATCTCCAGTCAGACTAGTTTCTTCCCAGCCTTCCACTTGTGCTATGTTCTCATTGCCAGTGCTCTGCTCTTCTCTTATAATTTTGCTGCTCTTCCCTGCCTAATGAAATCTTTCCTGTTTCCTCAGAGTGCCGCCTCATTCCCGAAGCTTTCATCGGCTGCGCTTGCCCTACATGTGGTTTTCCCTTGTTTGGACTTCTGTTCACATTTGTAGTCAGTTTGACACCAGATTGTTTTGATTTGTTTCTAGTAATGTTATCTTGTATGTTCCAGTGCCCTTGAGGGCATAGGTGCTTTTCTTTCTGCTCTGCCATTCTTAGCACTGGCTTCTATTCTCCAGGTCACCTCATGGTCTTGAATGGCTCCAGGAGCTCCAGCCATTTTATCCATATTCCAGACATTAAGGAGGAACAGGGGTGAGGGAAGAATACGTGCACCCTCTTCCTTTTTAACGAGACTTCACAGAAGTCCCACATACTTGCACTTATCTTATGTATGGCCAGAATTGGTCATGTGGCCATACATAACTGCAGGGGGGGCTGGGAAATGGAATGTTTCAGCTGGGTGCTCATCCAAAATTGGAATTCTGTTTCTGAGGAAAAAGGGGAAAAATGGATATTTAGTAAGAAACTAGCCATCTCTGTCACAAAAGGGAACCCTTTGTTTGACCAAAATCTTATTTGGAAGCCAGTACGTTAAACAGGTGAAGAAGGAGATGTCTTGAAGAGGGGGTACAGGTTGCCTGAGGTCCTGTCCGATGGGCTCCTCTGGTACCTCCCAAACCCCAGAGCTCTGCAGAGCAGTTTGCCAAACTATTATTTTTGCTGTTTCCTTCAGGTCTTTACATTTTTTTTTTTTTTTTTTAGCTGAGCCATCCTGCCACCTGTTGGCAGCTCAACTCAGCTCAGGCTGGCCTCGAATCTCTGTTGCTCAGAGCTCAGCTTGCCATTTTGAGCGAGCTCGTAACCAACTGAGCCATTCGGCCGGCCCTCTCTTTCAGGTCTTTATTGGCTGCCCCAAAGATGTGTAAAAGGAAAAGCTTGCTATTTCATAAAGTGTTTTACTTTCATTGTAAATTTTCTTAGCAAATTTACCTCCCTAATTGCTTTATTTAATCTGTCCACTCCCAGACCCCCAGAGGTAACCAATGTTAACAATTTGCGCATATGCTTTATCATGTTTCCAGCGTAGAGAATTCCTTAGCTGGGAGTTTGTTTTTAGATATGTATCGATTATTTTTTTTTTTTTTCCACCAAATGTTTCCAAGTAGGTAATTTCACAGTTGACATTCAGGAGGCCTGATCTTTTTTTCTCTTGCAGGTTTAATAGACTACAACTTCCATTGTTTCCGGAAAGCTATTCATGAGGTTTTTGAGGTGGGTGTGACTTCTCACAGGGGCTGTGGTCACCAGACCAGTGCCCCCAGCCTGAAAGCATTGACACACAATGGCACGCCACGCAACGCCATCTAGCCTGTCCGTGGAGCCTGGATCCCAGCGGTCAGGGCTCTGCCAGCTTCCTCTCCACTTCAGGGTCAGATGCCACATGCTACAGGACATGGGAGTTGCCGCTTGTGGGAATCTGGTGCCTGTTCCACTGTGGACAAGGGGTAGAGGTTCTCATTTGGAAGAAAACCCCTTCATCCAGTGGTGTACAACTGAAGCTATATTTCTTTTTTTAACAAACAAACAGAAAAGGGCAAAAAAGAATTCTAGATATCACAGAACTCAAGTGCACATTTCTCCACGTTGGGGTCCTACTTCAAGTTGTTGGGACATTTTGGACCTGGAGATCACCTATCTTTACCAGGGGATGTTGTCATTTACCAGTTGAAAATAATAGAAAGAACTGAGTTTTTATATGCTTAGGTTTTCATTTTGAGTAGTCTCTAAGAATCCTGCCTTGCTTAAGTTCTAACACTGCCTCTCAGATTTCAGTTTTGGACATTGCATACTTAAGACCTGTTAAATGTATGTGCTTGCTAACTGCAGCAAAGGACATGCCTGCCTTTATTACTGAAGAAATGAGAAACTTCTGTGCTGCATCAGGTCAAGCGCAAGGGTCAAAGTGGCCACCGTATTAGTGCCCTTGGAAGGAGGGAGGAAAAAACTTTAAAACAGAAGAAAATTTTTGCACATGTGTTTTGGGTTCCAGGTGTCCGGGTTCTTTCTCCTGCATAAGATAAATGATCATGTCAGTGTAGCAAAGGGAATTTAAAAAAATGTTTTCTCTGTAATCTCCTCCTAGGGGAGGAGCTCATTATCTTCTTCAAATACTTAACTCCTTTTTCTTTAAACTTGATATCAGCCGCTATAACCTTTTATTCTAAGCTGTCTAGTTCCTTTAAGTACTGCTGTCTTGTTGACAGGAATGACCCTTAGGCACTGGTGGACTGTCCCCTGGGATTTGGAAAGAGCACACATGATGCCACACATGTGTTATTAAGCATACTTCAGTTCATCTCCAGTATTCTGACACCAAGTGTCAACTGTGGTACTTTCTTTGTCCAGGTTAATTCACAATTGTTTCTTTTTGTTGATGGTTGATACCCTTTCGTTGATTTAAACGTACATGTTATTTTTACTCCACATGCCCAGTAGTCATATATTCCAAAGCCACTGGACCACTTGAGTACATAAGTGCCACTGTTTAATGAAATATGTATATTCAGGTCTGTAAACCTAACAGTGTGACTTGGAGTGCTTCCTGCAGATGACTGACTGCTGAGTATTTACATGGACCATGGAGATATCCAAAAGAAAAAGGCTTTTATATTTATAGATTATTTCATTGAACTATATAAAATGGGTATCAATAAATGTATTTACACCAAAAACAGTTTTTTATTTGCCTAAGATATTTGCCACACTACGATTTTATCATCCGTTTTTTTTTCTTTTGCTGCCTCGTATGGTTAATGTGGCTGCGTTCCAGGACTTCCAGGTTCTGTCCCGATGTAGGAATTTCATGCCTTGTGTCCAGATGTCTCTCCTGGCCCATTTCTGTTTAGGTCTAAGCCCAGGCGAAAATGTTTTCTGGTTGTGGTGTTTCACATTAACCAGTCGCACTCATCATATCCAGGGCCTGGCATAATGATGCATTATATCCAAGCTAGGAAGGGCTAAGGAGATGAATTTAGTAGAACACCACATAAAAAATTTGTACCGATTTCCAGCTTGTTAATTTCTTCCAGTTATTGACCCTTAAATGTCAGTTAAATCAATGCTTATATATAGATGCTTATGTAGTAGGTTGGGTCTAAACCGATTGGAGTAAAATATACATTAGTTGATAGAAGGGAGGGAGGGCGATGTTGGAAGGTCTTTAATTTCATGATTGGGCTACTTTAGAAGTTCAGTTTTAAAACTGAAATGGAAATCACAGAAGCACTGAAAACAAAATCAAACAATACTATCAAATCCCGCATCCTTTTTCAAATCATGGAAACTAAAGTCCAGAGAATTAAACAGCCTTGCCTAGGGTTACAGATGGTGTGTGACCATGTAACTTAAGCTCCAAGCCAGGATACCGTTGAGAGTGGAAGGGATGTCCTTACTAATGATGCCAGCATAGCAGATGTAAGCTGCACTGTCCTGGGGAAGCCAAGGGCAGCCGGCCTTGTCAGAGATTTGGCTAGTGGCCAGCTGCAGCCCCTAGCCCATGCTGCCTGCCTTTCTCTTCAGCCTCAGGCTCCCCTTGGTTACATGGAGATCATTCCTCAGGAGAGTGTACCATGGCACATAGGTACCCAAGAATACTATTTTTTTCCCACTACTATGAAAAATTATAAATTCAGGGAGTTGTTAAGGAGAAAAGGTGAAAAATGGTGAAATAGAAATAAAGTGAATGAGAAAAGGAGATAACTCAGGAAAAGGGAAATGGAAGAATCATACTAAACTGTTAAGAAGGGTTTGCCTGATAATGTGCATCCTGATGGGTGTTTATGTGTACCAGGCTAACTCAGAGAGCTGGGACAGATGGTGAAATAAAACCTTTAAAATCTTTTGCATCAAGATGTTTTAGCTGTTTCACACACATTTATGTATACACATGCACACAGACATATATAATGTCCTAATATAGAATACTGAAGGTATCTGTGAGTTGCATTAATTTACCTTCTACATCTTGCGTTCTGTGCTTATAGGGAAACAGGCGATTTTAAAGAAAATTCCAACAGTTACAAGCTTTGTAGATGGGGAAAGCAATATGTGTGATTTTTGGACTTTTCAGGGTTGTCTATTTGTCCTGTTTTGTTTTGCAAATGCTGAAAGTGCTTCTAATTATATCCCAAGGAGATTAGTGAATATGATTATTGTTTTCCATCTAAGCTAGTAATGCAACTTTAGACTCTCCTATTTTTCCCCAGAGACCCCCGAAGGAACATAGTCTTTCAAAGGGAGTGTAGGCAGCCAGCCTTGGGGCATAGCTGGAATGTGTTTCCGTTAATATCATCTTCCCTGAACTGCTCCTACAAATTTGGGAGATGGTGGAGCATCCAGGAGGGGCATGAAGCATGGATAGCAACCACTAGCAATTATTTTTTTTTTTTTGAGGGCAGTGTCACTGGCCCTCATATGTGAGACCTGAACCGGGGCCACTGGCGTCCCAAGCCAGCTCTTAACCACCGCGCCACTCGGCTGGCCCCTTAGGTGGTTTATATGTATTCATGTAATCTTAACTATACCTTGTGAGGTAGGTATATGTTCCTATTTTCCAGATGGGGAAACGCATAGGCTTAATTGTGAATGGTGAATTTAGAATCCGAATCCATAGCAGTTACATTTTAGAACATGCATCCTTAAACAGCCACGTGACCTTATTTCCCTTTTGCTCATGGGATGTGTTGCAGAAAATGAAGTTGATGGATAAATTTTGGAAACAGCATCCTGTAGCCTCTTGGAGATTTACTACATATCCAGTCAAATATTAAAGGTTTTGAGAAGACCTGCAATAGAGATGTCTCTTTACCTTGGTTTATATCCCATGTTCCTGAGTATATTTGACGCTTTATGAAATTCCATTCAAGAAGCATATAATACATTGAAGACACTTTACTGAAACGTTTTCAGTAGAATTGGAAGTACAACTTTTTTTCATTTTCTACGTGTCTTTATAACCATCAGTGAACTAGTTGTAAGAGTCAAGTGTGTATTTTCACAACTGAGCTTGGTAGCTCATGCTGATCCTGGAATCCACTTCCCTTGACCTGTAGAAATTCTGTTATCCTACTAGCTCAGCTTAAAGGCCATATCCTCCATGAAAGCCCTCTGATCACTCTTCCTTTTTCGCACCCCTACTCCCCTCCCCTGCACCTTGCCATGGGGGAGGTGGTGTATCTGTTCTCTGGTCAGATGTTGGTCACTTGCTCAGCACCAGTCCTTGTAGGTAGTGATGGGGGAAGCATATTTTGCTAATTTAGCATTTGCTCAATATCTTGTATTTTGAAGAAAACGCATGCTCACTTAAATTGTCTCTTCATTGCAGCTTTGATGTGAAGGCAGAGGTGCCTTTCTGGTCTGGGCAGTAGCTTGTCTAGCTTTTCACCCCGTTTGGCTGTAGTGTCCAGTTCCTCAGTGTTTGACCTCTAGGTGGCGGTGTTGTATTATTTAACAGCTTCTAGCTTTCCGTTCCCGCACTTTAGTTCTCTTACGGAAGTTTAAAATTGCCTGTATCACCCAAGTATACACCGAACTTAGAGATGCAAAGAATTGCTGATACTATTTCCCCTGACATAATATTCAGGACTGATTTGAGACATTTTATTGGGAGGGGAGCGGTTTGCGATTTTCCCTGTTTGTATGTTGTCAGCTTTTTAACAAGGGGTTGGATAGGACGGTCATAACATCGTTTGCTGCCTAGATTCCAAAGGGGCCTTAAGAAGACCACTCAATCCACATTCCTGTAGCAGGCAGAACTATTGGCTCCCTAAGTATTTCTTGTAGATGGATGTGCTCTTCAATGCTCCCATGTAAGAAAGTGTCACATGTTCGATACCTGCTTTCATCACTTCCCTTTGCCTCAGATAAGGTTTGTTGTAATCGGTTCACACTTGAGAGTTACAATCTTGCCAGGGAAAAGGCAGCTGTAGCCCATTCTCCTCCTTCCATGGGTGCTTGTTTTTCTTGTAGAGCCATATCATCTCCTCAGTTTCCAGCTGTGACTTTATTTTGCAAAGACAAATTTTAATGTAAAAAGAATTAGATACATCAGTGCATCTTCAGAACTGATTAAAATGTAAGTGAGGACATTGTAAAAGGACAGTTGTAATGAGGAATTAAGTGGAAGGGAACTATTCGCCCCCCTTCACCAACCTCAAAGTTCCTGTTATTACCCACGTGTTGCCTTAACGTATGGCAACTTCCACTTTAAGATCCTTATACTTTAAAAGGCATCTTTTGAGCAGCTAAAGTGATCAAGTATCAGAAGGCATTGGACAGACGATGAACTTGGTTTAATGCAACATGATCTTCAGAACAGAAGCTTGGGTTATAAAAATGGACTAGTACCTTCTACGATGTTTTTCTTGCTGGTTTTTGTTTTAAGAAGAGATGTGCTGGTGCACTCATTTTGGTAAACTGTAAATGTTTCTCCTTTTATTTCCAGGTTCTCTCTCCTTCAGATAGGCATGCAAACTTTGTGTTCCAGGTCATGAGTCAGCTGAGAAGGAAATGTTAATGTATTTGAATGCTGGACCTATATTGTTCTGAAAAGCAGGGCTGGAACTCTCTGTCCTGGGGCTTTGGCCCAGAAAAGGCCTCAGCTTTACAGTTTTTGGAAATGAACTCAGAAGTAGGCTTGTAGCCCTACTGACCATTTCCCTAATACCTGTCTTGACTTGGGAAATAGAGCTGTTTTCCATCTCCATGCCTTTTTGCTGCATGCGCTATAGCTCTCTTCCTGGTTAGATGTCTAAGACTGAAGGTTCTTTGGGCTCTTGTTTCCTCACTACATGACCCTTGTGGCAGCCTATTGATGGAAATGGGATAATTGAGAAAGGCAGGCTATTTGGCAAAAGGGAACTCATGTAGGCATCAGGGGTCAGCAAGTCTCAGTGGAAACCGTCTCTGGACAACTAGGAGTGATGAGGCTGCATGGAGAGGGAAAGGCTGAGCGGGAGATTGAACTAGCACACAGAGGGTCGGGGCAGAATTTAGGGAAGGCCATGTCAATCCGTGGGAGGAGGACAGCTGGGAAAGCAGTCAGAATGATCCTTGCCATGAGAAGAAAACCAGGTAGACTGTGATATGTGAAATGCAGCACAAAGACCAGAAAGACAAGAACCAGTAAGGGACCTTGACTTTGCCTAGGAGTCTTGGTGAGTTTGAAAGACCTTCAAGCTGGAGATTTGGGCCACCTTATACTTCTGTAGGCCCTTGACTCTCTTCTCCCAGTGTATTATTAAATCCCTAAATTATTCTCGATTTCTTTCAGATCTAAGACAATGGTTATAGAAGTAGTTTTTTAACTGGTATTCTTTTTTATTTTAACCCACACTTTATCTCATTTCTTACAGGAGCCTCAGCTTGTCTCTTAGATTCTCTTCATTTTCAAAATCTGGACTAGTCTATTATAATAACAATAGTGCTATTTTTGTTATAATAATTATTAGTATTATTAGTGTTATGATATTTGAGTGCTTACAACTTTCCATTGTGCTAAGAGCTTTGCTCATGCCTTCTCATATAATCCACTCAGTGTCATGAAATTAGAGCTATTGTTGTGGTCCGTTTTTTTCTTTTTTTTAAAAGATTTTATTGGGGAATTGAGGGAGGGGAACAGTGTTGGGGAATTGGGCAAGGGGAACAGCCAAAATTGTTTTCCTTCAATCTCTTAGTTATGGAGGGTGCAGCTAGCTCATCTCCAAGTCCAGTCGCCATCCGGTTGCCTGGCAGCAGCTCACAACAACTCAACTCAAGGTGCCATGTTCAATCTTAGTTGCGGTGGGGCGCAGCCCCACATCCCATGCAGGAGTCAAACCGGCAACCTTACTGCACACTGAGCCATGTGGCCTCCCATTGGCAGCTCAGCGGCAGCTCAGCTTGGGCGCAGCTCACTGGCCCATGTCGGAATCAAACTGGTGACCCTGTTGCTCAGAACTCATGCTCTTAACCAGCTGAGCCACTTGGCCAGCCCCTGTTGTGGTCTATTTACAGGTGAGAAAGCTGAGGCTCAGAGAGGCTAAGGAACCTGCGAGCACATATTATTATTTATTGGTAGAGCTTGCACTTGAAGTCCCATCTACCTTATGCCAGAGCAAAGGCCTGTCTCCTTGGGAGCAGCAGAGCTCCTCAGAGGCAGAGTCTACAAAAGGAGGAAGGATGATGGCCACCTGGGGTCCCTGAACAGCTTGCTGCAGAACTCTTTGAGATCAGCTGTAGCTACCCATTGTGGCAGAGGCAGAAGCCCTGTTCACCAGACAAGTTTTTTTCTCTCCTTCTAGGGCACAGAGAGAATATTTCCAGCCTTCCTTGAGGTTAAGGATGGTTATATGATGGAGTTTGGCCAATAGAACGTGAGTGGAAGTGATGCATACCACTTCCAGGCCTAGCCCGTAAAACCCTGCCAGGGACGATCCTCCCTGCATGATTCTTTCCCCTTCCACCAGATTGCTGTCCATCAGCACAGCAATACTATTTCAAAGGCAGAGTGCTGACATGGAAGGAGCCTGGCTTCCTGGGTCACGTTGTGGGAGGCTCATCTGCTGAGCAGAAACCTTGCACTGGACTGTTACATAAGCAGTGCGTAATGGCTCTGATGTCTTTGAGATTATGGGCTTTGTTATAACAGCTGGTATTCTCCTAATGTATACACCTATGTGCTACATGGGTCATGATTCTTGGCTAGGGACGCAGGCAGGCATGGACTGAGAAAGGAAATAATTTCTGGAAAGAAGTGAACCAGAAAGATCCAGTTTTTGTGGCCAGTTGTTTAATGCTAAAATAATGTTTTTCAGACCAAGGAGATTATAATGATTACGGAATTTGAAGTCGGGGGTTTGCTGGCTGCTCTTCAGGGCAAACGTCTTATGCATGGAGTTGACTGGACCACCGTAGGAGTCCATGGATAAGCTCCAGGGTTTGTCAGAGTTCCTGAATTTGAGCAAAATCACCAGTTGGACAGGGGGGCCCTGGCCTTTCTCTGTGTTCTCCCAGGAGTCTGCCCTCAAAAAGGTGAAGAACCAGTTGTGAATATGAACACAAGCCACTTAGGAGGCATAGTTAGAACAGAGTGGAAAAGACTTGACTTAGCTGGATGTTCTGGATTTCACATTTTTTCCTGAGGGTCCCAATTCTCCCCTCTTGTATATGTAAAAGCTAAATGGAGAGCTTTTCTCGAAACCAATACATTAGCATATGGTACAAGTGTCAATGAGCAAGTAAAATAGACTGGGCGAGGGAAATCATGAATATAAAACGCACTTGTCTTGTGATCAAGTAGCACATTAGGCCAACAGTCTTAGGAATAAAAGGAAGCATAGAGCATGGTTTACCACCTGGCCGGCCAACTTCCTGGTCTCTGTATGTCCGAAGTGGCCCCACCCTTCCTCCTCTAACAAGCTTTCCCTGCTCCTGCTTTCTCCTTGGTCTCACTTCTCAGGAAGACTCGTGGCCCATATTCTGGTCCATCTCATCTTCTCTTAATTATTCTACATGTATAATGAAATCCTGCCGAGGGCCATCACTAAGCCTAGACGGGGTCTGTGAGTTTCGTACCCACCAGCGGTGCTCAGAACAGGCCTGGCCTCGCACTGCGCACCCAATACATACTTTGCTGTGCTGGGAAATAAGGGAAAAGGGTAAACAGCAGGACTGGGAGATAACAACCTTTGATCCATTAAAGACATCTTAGGAACAGTCATACTGAATGCCTTGGATGACCAAAATTTACTGCTTGCCTGCTCTGAGCTAGAATCCAAGTCACATGTGTATTCATTCATTCGATAAATATTTATTGTGTACCTACTAGGTGCAAGGCTCTGTGAATCAGATAGCAAAGTTCTTGCCATTATAGTGGTGACTGAATTTCATTCTGACAAAAGTTAGGGTGCAGATGGAGGAAAACGAAGGCTCAGAGAAGTGAGGTGGCATGCCCTAAAGCACATACCTGTTAAGGAGTATCCATCCTCTGCCTCCAAGTCCTAGGGGCTTGTCAACATACAAAGAGGTAGGAGGAGAAATATGACAGATATTGGAGACAATTTAACAAAGAGTTCTGTTTATTGTCTTTTTTTAAACAGAAGAATGACAAGCTTCTTTATGTCAAAATGTACCATACACAAAACAGGACAAACTAGGAAAAGTGTTTGCTAATGTATAATAGAAAAAGTTAATATTCTTAATACAATCTTACAAATCAGTAAGAAACACATTCCAAAATAAAATGAGGAGAAGCTATCAGTATGTGACACTCACACGCAAAGTAGAAGGGGCCAAAAACAAGAAAATCCATAAAACTTCATAAGTAGTAGATGAAACACAAATTAAAATAACAATGGGCTTCCCTTTCTCTTTATCAAATGAGCATTTTTTTCAAAGGATGATACTCTATGTTGATGAGAGTACAAGAATCTTTCATACATGCTTTAGCAATCAATTTTAGGATGTTTTTAAACTGATTGATTCTTGTACCTCTTTGAAATAACATTTGAAAAGTCTCTTTTTTAAAATACCTTTTTAACAGTGATTTCCAATTTTTCTACAATGAATGTGTATCTTTTTTATAATTAACAATATATACATATATGCATTTTAAAGAATCCTATACAATTGAAGGGAAGGTGGGGAGACATTTATTGGTTTTTACCATGCAGGAGAGCGTGCCCCTAGACTCAGAGTAGGGGAACCAAGTTGATCGTCCGCAGTTTCCTTGTGTCACACTGCCCTTTTTTTGGTGCATCCACACCTGGCCCATCTGTAGCTCTCTTCCTCCTGGTCAGAGTCTGATCACCAAGTCCTCTAATTCTCTGAGTGTGTCTGTGCAGTTCCTATTGTTGGTATGTTGTATGCCTTTACAGTAGTGGTTCTCAACCCTAGCTGCGCTCTAGAACCACCTGGGGTGATTTTAAATAATAGCAATACCAGGTCCATCCCAAACCAATTAAATAAGGCTGTTCCCATGTGACTTAATGTCTGGTAGTGTTGTTGAGAACCATTGGCCTGTAGGCTGATCCAACTATATCCAGGCATTTCATGTGCCCACCCTTAAGTCATGCAACCAAAGATATAGGCTTGTTGAATTGAGTTAAATAGGTTTGGTCTCCCAGCTCCTCAAGCACAGAGAATTCTGATTTTGCCACTCTTTTTAATTTATATTTTGATATGTCAGAGACACACAATAAGTGTCAGATGTATATTTGTTAGTCTACTGTTCTTTTTTTCTTCTAAGTTCCTGGGTTGAGGTAGCTCAAAGTATCTGTAGTTAGTACAAGGTTTATTGTGCACATTTCACAGAAAGATGAATTTTGACCCACTTGGGTAAACAAATATGTTGCATTGCACTATTTGACATCAGCAATAGTTAGCCACCATAGGGTGGTGACTGTATTTATCCATCTCTGACACTTGGTAGGTGTCCAATAATTACAGGATGAATGAATGAATGAATGACAAGATGGAAAAGAAACCAGGACAGTACAATGTCTCTAACTTTATACTTGTCTCTTACAAGCGTCTCTAGCTCCTTCAACTACTACCCATTCTACCCTTTACCATTAAATTTTTATTTCAGACAAGTCGAATATCACTGTTGTGGTGATGTTTTATCCCCAAACAACTTGCAGGCACTACATAATCTTCAAAGTAACCCAAATTATGGGCTAGGACATATTCAAGAACATATACTCCAGAACTTGGGCACCTACAAACGGTCTGTCATTTTCTCATTTAAATGCCAGCATTTGCTCGCACACAGAATCCCCCTTCTCCTCTCCTCTGAGTAAATAAAGACTCTCAAACACAGGTATGAGCCTCACCAAACTTCTCTTGTTGCATCTGCTCTGTCGGCAGGCATGGTACTGTGAAAGCAAATGTCACTGCCGCAGCCATAATTTAAGACGTCCTTTTAAAAAATTCCAATTTCATCATTTCACAGAAGAATAGATCAATATTTCTACAGTTAAGAGTTTAGTTAAAAACCCTGCTGTGCAATGAAATAATGCATCTGCTATTGGCGTAGAGCGACTGGGATGTTAATTCCCTGGTTTTGTGTCAGTTAAGGGCAAATTAGCCTTCCAGCACCAGTCATGACTCATTATGTCATTATGTAGAAGGCACTTACTGTACCTCCACTACTATGCAATTTAGATCCAATAAAAATTGTGACAGCGTTTTTATCCACTTCATTAAGCTACTAATTTCTTGTAAAAAAATGTACATTAATCTTTTTATAGCTTCATGCAGAGTGGCATATTTTTAGACTCTAACATTGATTAGGTCCTGGTTAAGAATAATTTTCACAGTACTTTTAAGAAATGTAAATAAAGTTACAATAATTTAATTTTTCAACATAGTTATGACAGTATTGATCTTAAAATGAACATGTTGGCTGAATTAAATGTGTAGCCCAAATGAAATACAGACTGAATATTTAAACATGCAACAAATTACAAAGCATGGCTTAACAATACCTTGCAAACAGAATGAAGAGAGGGAGCGTGAACCTCCATGGAAAATATTAATTGCTCATATTTTAAAAGATGTAAATGGGGAATTTTTTTTGACATCTGACTTTTCTTACTCAAATGTTTAAAAAATACAGTAAAAAATTGTCTTCCTCCTTTGATTTTTCATTCCTTGTGAAGTATTAATGACTCTTTTGCCTGAATGCATTAGGGAGAAGTAGAAAAAGTTCCCTCCGTTGTGATATTTGTAGGCTGGCATCAGAGATGATATGCCCAAGGTTTTCAGAGGGCACTGTGGGCGGTCGAGGGCAGGGTGTTGGCATCTGGGTACTTGGTGGCAGGTGCTGCTCCTATTCACTCCAAGCACCCACCCTAACCAGGCCTTTTTTTATTGGGTTACAGTGTGTTTTCTCCAGGACCCATCAGCTCCAAGTCAGGTCGTTGCCCTTCAGTCTAGCACAGCTCAGCTCCAAGTCTAGTTGCTGTTTTCAATCTAGTTGTGAGGGAGGTGGAGTGCAGCCCACCATCCTATGCGGGAATTGAACGGGCTACCGTGTTGTTAAGGGCACGCACTCTCATCAACTGAGCCACCCGGCCACCCCCATCCAGGTCTTTTATGAACAGGGCTGACCAGGCCATGAGTCACGTCTTCATTGGCCATAAAGGCAACTTCTAAATGCTGGTGCTGGCTGGCATTTGATGCAGTTCGCAGATCTCCCATTAGATCCTGACCGGCCTCGCTGGACCTTGTCTCCTGGCTCTGGACTGAGCTGCATTCTGACTTGGCACCCGTCTAGTAGTGCTGTCTTGTGCTTTCCCAGGCTAGGGAACCCCAGCTCAGTCCTGGCCACCAAACCTACCCCATTCCAGCTCTCAGCAAGTGCCCGCTACACCAGCCCCAAGAGGCAGGGAACTAGAAGGGGTTTGGGATGATTGGACTTTACCATAGGAGACACAGGGTGGGAACAGTACTGCACTGGAGTTAAATACTTAGATTCTCCCAGAAAATAGTTGCGTCCCCTCTCAAGTCTGTCCCTGTCTCCTGTAAGCAGGCTTTGTGCTGGGTGATTACAAAGGGCTGAAAGGGAACTGAAGGTCTAGGCATGAAGACCTCCTTTTCAATGTAGAAACTTGTTTCTGGGACATCCCTGGTGGGCTGTGCATGGTTGCTTCCAATGCTAGGAAGCTCACTTTTTGTTTTGTTTTTTTGAGTCCTGTATCTTTCCTGAAAGGATTTAAAGTAGAGAAGGGCTCCCTGCCTTTTAACATCTTCACTTTCATCAAGACAGCACAAGCCAGAGCAGTTCTTTCCAACCAGTCACGTCTCAGTATGAAAGCTGCTGCAGCAGCTGCTAAGGGTAATGATGTTCCCGTCACCATTGCCCCAGATCCCTGGTTCTGGGAGAGTGGTTGTCCCCAAGTAGGCTTGTGTGGGGCCAAAAGGACTGTCCTTAGCCTGTAGCCCAAGGAGCCTCTCTCTAGCCCTTGGTTGCTCTCTAGAGAGCCCACAGTGGCTGGAAATGGTTGTTCTGCTTTTTGGCTGCCTTAGACCCTGGGCTCAAACAGAGCCTTTTTCCTTGGTGTTTCCCCAAATCTGTTCCTCTTTGCAGTAGCTGCTGCTGCTTCCCAGCTTGTTACTGCTGGTCCATGCTGTTCCTAACAGCGGAACTCCTGAGGTTGCTCTTCTCATCTGTGCAGTGCTTTACCCGTTGGAAAGAGCAGTCGGTCTCCACCCTCATCCTCACTGCCATTCTGTGAGGCAGGCAGCTAAACTGAGGCCCAGAGAGGCAAAGTGACTCACCCAAAGTCACACAGCTAGGAAGCAGTGGAGCCAGGACAAGAACCCTGGCCTTCTAATTCAAACTCTTGTGCTCAGTATATCAGAGCTTACAAAATGCTTTTGGTAGCAGGACAGAGTAGTGGTCAAGAGCTTGGGCACTGGATTTGGGCTCCAACTCCAGCTTTCCCATTTACTAGTTTACTTAGCTTGGATAAGCTTAGGTAGCTTACTTAACTTCTCTGAGCCTCTGTTTCATCTCGTATAAAATGGAGATAAAATACTTTGAAACGTCACAGGGCTGTGGTGAGGATTAAATGAGATAAGATATGAAGCATTCAGCCTTGTACCTGGCACATATTTAACCTCAGTAAATGGTAGCTCTTATTATTATTATTATATTATTAACATCACTACCACGGCTTGATTCGAATCTCACCATAATCCTATGCAGCAGGTATTCACTGATCACTACTGGTAATTATAACAGCTAAAATGGCGAGAGGAAAAGATGAGGCTCGGCATGGTTTGTTAGGATGTCCTTGAAGCCTGCTCCTGTGTTTCTCTCTGCCTGTGCCCAACATCGCTTTGTCAAGCCCAGGCCTACAAGGCTCCTACCTCCTTCTTTTCACATGTGTAAGCTCAGGGATGCCGAGTCTCATGGCTGGGTGACCTCTGGGTCTCAGGAGGCTCCCGGGGTGACATCGATGCAGTGGCTGGGAAAGCAGGATCCAGCCCAGAGGAGGAGTTGAGCTGTGCCCCAAGCCCTTGGCCTCTTTCTCCAGGAAGAACTGGTGTTCTGGGGTCATGTAATTACTCTCCACAGAAAGCTCTTTTAACTTAAGTATAGGGTTCTGTGTGTGATGCTGTCTGCAAGGCAGCCCTGAGGACTGGCGGGAGGTTAAGTTCTGTTTCTCTTCAAAACAATGATTCCTTTGAGGTTTATATAAATACTCAATCAGTTTCCTATTATGACAATGTGAAGGAGCAGTTAGTTGCATCTTCATAATTAAGACTTGAAGAAAAGTCAATGACAGTGAATAAATGAGACGTGGGTGTTTCTCTCTCTCCTTGTCCTTTCCCTGTATACCTTAGTGCCCTCCAGGGCCCAGCCTGCCGGCATGCCCTCTCCTGCCCTACGTATTAGGCGGAGGGGGCCAGGCTGTGGCTGTCCTCTCCCTACCAGGCTGTGAAGTCCCAGGGTAGGAGGGGCTTGGGTTTGCAGGCTCCTGTGCCAGATGGCATTTGATACGAATATTGATGTTAATGGCGTTTGGATAATGCCGCTATCTGTGGCAGGGGCTTTATTACTATTATGAACGGCGTAGTCCTGGAGGGAGCTATTCCATTTAGTTACCTTTGTGTGTGAGTTGCAAATGTTTAACAGACAATTATCAGGAGACGATGTTCTAGGGGATTTGAGTTTTTCCTGGATTCCCAAGCAGGTTCTGAAATCAGTTGGTGCCTCGAAGCTCAGGCGCTTTGAGTCATTCCGGGCTGCCTAAGATCATTGACTTTTGTGCAGGGCCTGGTCGCCCGTCTTTCCAGTTTGTCTTTCGACAAGGCTTTCCCATTCTCAGGGGTTGGGGGTGGGGTGGGGTTCTGCTTTGTTGCAACCTCTCCATACTAGATACATCAAAACCCTACCTTTTACACTTCCTGGGGGAGTTTGAGCTTCTTCCTATTAAAAATGAATAATAAAATCCTCCACTTTCTTCCTAATGGGGTTAGGAGGAGGTGTTTAGCTTTTTATAGCTACCTAGATGATTGAAGGAGGCAGATGAAGCCATCACAAAATTAAGGAAGAGGTCATCATTAGAAGGCCAGGGACCAAAGTCTTTTAAAAGCATTTCTGGTCTTAATTCAAAGCGCCTCTCCGGAGAGCTTCAGTGAACAGAGGCCATGGGATTCCTCCGCTGGAACCAAAGCTTTGGCAAGGTGGGGACTGTGTGCATGAGGCAGGCTTCTCTTCAACTCCTGTGGAGGGGCCAGTCCCTTCAGAGCAAATATGACACTTTCAAGATTGATTACCTGGTGAATAGTTAGGCCTGTTTCTTTATATCACGCAAAAGCCCTCGTGAGAAATGGATGAACGAATGAATGGACCTCAGGTGTTTTCGGGGTCCTGGAAAATGGTTTCAGAGGCTGGGCTGTCGGTTGCTATCCACCAAATGCTCCTGGGAACTTACATATCAGGCAAAATGGGAAATCAGGAGGCTGAGCTGAACTTCTGGAAACAGTATAAAAATGGATTGTTGTGTGTGCTCCCAGCACAGCTCTAAATCTGAATACAAAATAGAGAAGATGCTCTTTTGCTCCTTTCAGACTAATGATTTTGTCCTTTTTCCCTCTCCTCCTCATTTTATTTCTCCATCTATAACATCTGCAAGAGGGCAGCCAGACTAATAAAACTGTGCTAAGCTCGCCTACTGCCAGCCATTGATCCAAGGGTGGGACCCGATTAATCAATGGGATTTTAGCAGTGTTCACATCCCCAAGGGACATCAGGTCCAAAGACAGCTCTTGTGTCGGCAGAAGGGAGGACTCTGAGAACTGATGGAGCTGTGATTCTCTGTTGGATTCTGGGAGGTGGGGAGAGGAGAGGCAGGGTGCCCACCCCCAAGAACAGCCTTTGTGGCAGTTTCAGGCAGCTACCTTGGGTGTTTGATGGCCTTGCTTTTGGAATGCTCACTTCCTCTGCAGTATGACATCATGGCAGGATTTGCTGGGCTCCAGGGGTCGGTCCTGTGGGAGATGGGAAGGGGTTTCTAGAACAGAAAATCACCCAACATATGCGTACGAGGCACCTGTCACGTAACTATGGGCCTGGGGAATCATCTCTAACCTGCTTCTTGTGCAGTAGAGGAAACTGAGGCCCAGAGAGGGAAGGGCTTTGCCCAAGGTCATACAGTGAACTAGGAAGGCTACAGAACAGGGAATTCAAGTCTTCTGGCTGAAGATCTTCACTTTCCCTGTATCTATAAAGCTGAGTCAGAATTGGACGCTGTTGCAGCCATGTGAGAGAATCAGTGTTGATACAAGCGATGGAGAATTCAGGCAGGGTATAGACACCCAAACTGAAGAATTCCGTTTCAAAAATCATGATACATTTAAAATGTAGGCTGCATATTCCTTTTCTTCCATTTTCTTGAACGTGATTTTTACTATAAGCTATCACATTTAGAAAAGTGCATAGGACACAGATACAATCTGACTAATCAATTATAAAGCAAATGCCTTTGCAAACCACTACCCAGGTCAAGAAATGGGGTATTACCACCAACTCCCAAAAAGCCCACTTTGTGTCCCCCCCTTATCTTAACTCTTCCCTCCTAGAAGTAACCCCTATCTTGACTTTTGTGATGACCATTTCCTTGCCTTTCTTCATCATTTTCCCACCCAAATAGCTTATTTTGCTGCCTGCTTTTAAATTTTGTATAAATGATGGGCCGGCCGAGTGGCTCAGTTGGTTAAGAGCTCGCTCAAGAGTGCGAGCTGAGCTCTGAGCAACAGCAGTTCAAGGCCAGCCCGAGCTGAGTTGCCGTTGAGCTGCCAACAGGTGGCAGGATGGCTCAGCTAAAAAAAAAAAACAAAAAAAAAACAACAACAAAAAAACACTGTAAATTTTATATAAATGAAACCATCCTGTATGTATGTGCTCTTTGCGTCTTGTTCCTTTGATTGCGGGATTCATCCATGTTGTTGCCCGTAGCAGACTTTCATTCATTTTCATTGTATATATATATATATATATATATATATATTTTTTTTTTTATTTTTTTTTACATGAAAATTACCTTAAAGATACCTATTAGAACCCTGCCATGTGAAATAAAGTGTGATCCATAATGCAGCTCAACCTACGGAGTGGGTGTTGGAACAAGGGTTCCTCAAAGAGGTTGTGGTTTGGATTTTGGTTCTGGCTGCCCCGACCAAATACCAATTTCTTTGTATTTAACTTTAGGGATCTGACTGTTTCATGAACTCCCTCAAAACATACACTAATTTAAGGGAAATGAGGTTGTGCTGAGGTCCAGCTCTCCATGTGGAATCTCAGAATTCCTTGCTTTACCAATGAGGCACCTAGGCTGTGAGCGCTCTGGGGCAGGAGCTGTTTTAGCTGTCTTATATCCCCAAGGCCCAGTAAAGTCAGTCCATAGGAGGAGATTCTAAAGCTCATCCAGTACAGCCTTCCATAGGATGCCTGAATTTCTTCAACATACAGTTTTCAGTGACCAGTGACGGAGGAAGTATTTTCTTGGTGGGCTGATGGAGGCCCCGCCCCTGCAAAAAATCAGCTTAGTGGTGGAGGCAGGGCTCTTGATCATCCTTAGTACATTTGTGTCTTACATTCAAAAGGGCCTTAGAAAGATCAGTGTGAACCAGAAACTCACAATTTCTTAAGAAATTACGTAAAAGGGAGTGTGGCGGAAGAGAAGCTTTTATTAAAAACAAACAAAGCTTGCAATGTGCTTTTGCAGGGAGCTGTTGGAGAGCTGGGTGGGGCTGTTTCAGGTCTCCTGCTCTGAGGTATAGGGTTTGTGGCCACTGAAGCTTGTCCGGGTGGCTCTGAACCAGGGTGTGTGCCTCTCCTGCTTAGTGGGAAGAGGAAGCTGAAATGGAGGCCGTCTCTGCTGTTTTGGTGTGTTGGGTTGGCTGGACAGCAGTCTGATGGGTCTCCTGCTAGCACTCAGTGACCTTCACCTTATTCAGCCAAGTCGGACATCAGGACAGTGACCATGGCAGCTGAAGAGGCACACAAATACAGCTTGGATTATTTTTAAGTTTGTATTATTATTTTTTAAACCCCATCCTTTAAGAAGTGCCTTAAAATAGTTAGGACAATCAAAGTTTATTGCAACTCTCCCTGCCCCTTTTTACCCCAGGACCCCTGGAGACTCCCAGGACTTTCATGGAACCCATCCTGGAAGTTAAAAATCTATTCTAGGGGCCAGCCCAGTGGTGTGGTGGTTAAGCCCTGGCCTGGGAGGCCAGCGGCCTTGGTTCGGGTCCCACATATGAGGGCCAGTGACACTGCCCTCAAAAAAAAAAAAAAATCTATTCTATACTGTACTTTTTCTTTTCTTTTCTTTTCTTTTTTTTTTTTTTAGGCACTCAGTGTAATTTGCATGTATTTATTTGTTGGATTGTTCATTGAGTCAGTCTTCCCCACCAGATGTGAATCCTACATCTGTTTTGATTGCCAATATTCAGCTATAGATATAGTAGGTACTGGTGATGGGCAAATATTTGTTGACTGAATGATGGTGGGTGCCTGCTGAGGGGTCTGACTCAGTTGTTTGAAGGAAAAAGACCTCTGACCCTATCCAGGTCTCCGAAGGACAGTTCAGAGCTCTCCCCAGAACCAAGACCTGGAAGGCGCAGCGGGGAGGCCTGTCTTCCTGGAAAGCCTTACTAGGAATTGTCTTCAAAAGCTGCGACTCAGCCCCCGGAGTTTGAGCACGAATAAATCATTAGCATTTTATTTACAATTCTGGATTTACAATTCCTAGAAAAGGATCCTGTTGTTCAGTGCGGATTTGTGCTTTGCTGGCTTTCTGCAGTGCCTCCCTTTTTCTCCCGTCTTTGGGGGACGGGGTTATCTCAAGACTCGGTTGGACAACAGTGGGGTGTGGAGCGAAGCGCGGAGCGAGCGAGTGGGTGACCTCGAGGAAACAGGGTGCATCACTTCTCTGGTCACGTTTCCCGACGACCCTTAGCGGAGAAGTCGCACCGTCCGCGTTTACCGGGAAAGGAGGTTTGATTCAAAGAGAGCCAGGAACTTGTTCAAGGCCACACAGCTCGTGCTGGTTTGCACGCCAGCCCTTGGCCTCCAGACCCGCAGACCTGGGAGCCCTCTGCGTCCGGGCCCAGCTCCGGTCACCGTCGGCGTTTGCCCGCCGCGCCCGCTAGATGGCAGCCTTGGTCTCTGCCGCGCTACGCGGGCCGCCGGGGGCTCAGCGGGCACAGTGGCCACCCTCGGGAGGCTCTGGCTGGAGGCCCCGCGGGCTGCTCCGTGGGAATGGTGACGTGGGGCTGGCTGGCGAGGTAGCGCAGGGTGAAATCCGCGGCGGGAGGCCACCTGGCTTATCCTAATCCAGATCCTTGAGACGTGGCCCAGGGTTAAGCCTTTCCTCTCTCCCATACTTGGGCGTTCTAAGCTGTGCACTAGCTGCGTGGTGACCCGGGATTAGCCACAGAGATGCTCCCTCCACCCAAGAGCCACAGTGGCAGGCCGAGTCACCCCTGCCCACCCTCAGGGCCTCATCTTTGGGAAGCAGTGTGTTTAGCGTGTCTCTGAGGCTGGCACACCCTGGAACCTGGGCCCAGCCACTGGAGAGAGACGTCTGTGTAGAGGAGGTGGCCATGGTGGTGGTTCCTTTCTGAATGGAGGGGAACTGGGACCCAGGGGGCTGGGGTCAGTCCTGTTGTCTCTGGAGTGTATGATAGGAATTCATGGGTTCGTTTTATTGGCCTTTTTATTTTGGGCTCCAAGTCTTAGGGTCTCTGCCTTTAAGAGTCCTACATTCCTCTGTTGGGAGCTGCCTCCTGTGCAAGTGAGGTTTGCAAACACTCTCTCATCTCCTCCCTCCAGTGAAGTTCCTTCTCAGGAAGTGGCTTCTCTGCTTTCTGGAGGAAGGGGGCTCCACTTGAATTTCTCTAGGCCTGGTGGCCATCTTCATGTATGGGTCAGGGACAGACCTGAGCTACTTCAGGTTCTGAAATTGGGCCTTGTCATGGTGTTTGGAGGTGGGGTCAGTGAGGCTCAGAGGGGAAGGCTTTTGTCAAGGTCACCCCAGGGCATCCAGGTATCCCATTCCAATGCTCTTGTTGCTGCAGGGCTTGCTCAAAAGACTTTTCAAAGTTGAGATCCGACAGTCCTTGCCAAGTTCACAGTTTGCATTGACTTTGAGAAGCATCTGAGGCTTTGTCTCAGAATGCATGGATGGATGGGTCCTGTGAGTGGGGTCAGGCATTGAAGGGGCATTGTTCTTTAGGCCATTCCTTCCCCAACCTGGCCCTGTATATCCCGACCTACCGATGAGGGCAGGCCTATAGATTTAAGGAATGGTGGTGTGAACATCCACTGATTCCATCAGCCACCCTCCACCTCCAAAGGGGCCTGCCAGGAGGTATAGGGAGCTGTGAGTAATTGGTAGCCACCACCTACCCCTCTGTTAAGATCACAATCCCATGACAGAGCTGCTCTCTAATGGAGCCTGTCAACTTGCCTTAGGCAGCAATAGCTCAGACACACCCCCGAGAGCCCTGCGAATGTGGGATCCCAGGCGTGAACTGAGACACAGAAGGCGGCTGAATTCAATTTTGAAGGGGACTTGGACCTGGCACCTATCAGGTCCACCATCAAATTACTCGGTAATTATTCCGCACAGCCATGCAATCGGCCGGGGTTGCCGGCGAGCCGGCCAGTACAGAGGGGGAAGGTGAGTGTCCCCGGAGGCCCCTGCTCCAGCCCTGGGTGGAGAGTGCCTTTCTGAGCCTGGTAGATGAGGCCCCCTTTGGCCGTATGCAAGGGCCTAGAGCAGCCGGCTGTCTTTATTGGCAGGCGGAGAGGCTGTTTGGGGAAATGGAAAAACTTGTGTCGGCGGCGTCAGTCTTGCAAAGAGGGTAGCCAAACAGTTTGCAGTTCGTTCTGTTCCTCGCGCTGCCGCCACCGCCACCGCCTCGGCTCCTCAGAGCTTGCTGGGGAGGGGAGAGAGGGAGGAGGTGACCGAGTTCACGTCCCCACCGCTGCCTCTCCTGGAGTGATGGATGGCTGTCTACTCAGGCGGGGGAGCGCCTGCAGGGAGCGGCGCTCAGCCTCCCACACCCGGCGCTGCGGCTTCGTCAAACTCCCTTTCCCTAAATGCCTGGAGACTGGGGACTCTGGGTCAGTTAACTTGGCCGGTTATTTTGCGTTAATGAGGCCATCCTTTTCGGTTTCATCCTGATCTGTGGCAATCTTGCACAAACTTCCATCTCCTCCTCTGGGCTCCACTGGCCCAATCTTTTACAGCAAATCCACATGGGTCCTCCTTCCTCAGATGCCTGAGGCTCAGGAGGTGCCAGGACAGACCTGAGTTTTCTTTGGGTGGCCCTTTTGCGCTTGGGTTCAGGAACAGCTTCCTTTGGGGAAGACAGATCAGAGAGGGTGGGTATCCTCTCATCTCTTCTTTAAAAGAGGGTACATGAAAAAATTCCATTAATCGAAGGCTCTAGTTAATCAGTTAATTACAGGAATTAGATTCTATTTTGACTTTCTTCTCTCCCTACTCCAGAATGTCCTTAGTAAATCTTTTGTAACTGGGAATTCTGGAATCGAAATGTGGGGATGGGGGTGAGGGAGCTCCTTATATTGAAGCGATCTTTAGTTTGTAGTTTGCCTCATATCAAGGGATCCTTGGGTCTAGTTCATGATGCAAAACCAAATCCCAGCTGTGGCTTCAGGGCAAGACATGTGGATGCTATTGCATCTGTGGGCACAGTGCTTAAAAACCGGCCTCACCAACAACAACAATGATGAAAATAATCAAGTATGGCAGCTAACAATTCTTGGGCACCTACTATGTGCACTGCTGTGCACTTCATCTTCACTATCTTGTTTAATTGTCAGACTACACACCTACATATAAAGTTGGTGCTATTGTTATTCCCATTTGTCAGGGAAGGAAATTGAAGCTCAGAGAGGTTAATTAACTTGCTTAAGGTGACACAGCTGGAAAGGGTCAGAGGCAGCACTCAGCTTGAGTCCTTCTGATTTCAAAGCCCTGGACTTCATCACTCTGCTCTCCTGTTACACAAACTTGCAGTTAACTTGCTGCAAAGCACGCTCGTATGTTGGGAAATACCCTTCAAAATTATTTTATAGTTTTGCAATGAGTGGATGTTTGGTTTTGCTGCTTCTCTCTTTCTTTTTTCAAAACAGAGTGAAAAACAAAAACAAAAAAACCCAACTCTCACTTTCCAATGGGTCAGCCAGATTAGAGGAAGAAGAAACTGTTGAGTTTCATTGCTGGCTTATATAAAACAGAATTTGCCTTAGAATTATTTGTCTTAAAGTGACCCTTTAACTTAACTAATATTTAATGCCCTTACTGTGAAGTCATCTAGAGTGTCTTCCTTTTGCCACTCTTCCCAGCATGCCCCAGAGTCCAGTAGAGCTGGACAAATCTGTCGCCCCTTGGTATCCCACCATAGTTTCCTTTCACCTTCTATGAGGATGGAGAGGGCCACCCAGTCAGAAACCTCCACACAGGCTGCTCAGCCAAGTTGGCTGTGAGTTGGCCCAGAGCCACGGAGGGTGAGAAACTTTCAAATTTCAAAACTGCCCTGGGCCAATTTAATAAACTTCTGCCACCTCCATCCTCTTCACATTTTAGAATTCTTAAAAATTCACTCCCATCTAAGACGCATACAAGAGTGGAAGGATTTTGCAATGTTAATAATGCAGAATTTTACAGCTTAGCAAGGTGAATTCTCAAGGGGTAACGGTTAACATCTGCTTTCTCTTTTCCCAAGATAACAATGGAGGAACCCTGTGCTCTGCGCACACATGCGCACCAAGCCAGGATTGTGAGAGCCGAGTCTCTCTTTCAGCAAAGAGGTAAATTGTCCCCAGATCTGGCACTAGGAACAATAACCAGAAAACTTGAATGTAGTAAGAGTGACAGTGATAGAAAGGAAAAAAAAAAAAAAAACAAAGCCAATCTCTCAGGGGGCACTTTCTGGGCTGTGAACAAGACCCTTTCTTCCAGGGGGTCCGGAAGATGGCAAGAAGTTCTCTGCATCCTCCCAGTGGGGCAATTCTTAACAATCAGCATCAGGGCTATGGTCCTGACATGTCCCCTGGGAGGGAGCACAGTGCTTTATATCAGAAGGAGGCAAACTGAAAGCTCAGTCTCTAGTTCTAGATACAGGCCCTGGAGCGCGTGCGTGCGTGCATGCGTGCGTGCGTGTGTGTATGGTGCTTGTTCTCTGTGAGGGTTTCTGTGCTGCTGCCATCAGACCTGCTCTCCACAGTAAAAGGTAGTGACTACCAGTGAGCTCTAGAAACAGAGGAATCTGGGTTCCAGTCCATATCTGCCTGTGTGAACCTGAATAAGTGAACTCACTGAGCCTCAGTCTTCTCATTTGTAAAATGGAGATAGTGATACTGACCTGGTGAGGTCTGGGTTGCTTAGCACAGAGTTTGGCTCAGTCCATGGTAATTATTTTTAAAAGACACACACATAAATAGCTTTAATCCACTCTTGTTTTCTAAGACCCATTTCACACCCCTTGAGTTGCTCATTTTAGGCGTAAAACGTTCTGTGACTTGGAGCCAGGTGACCCAGGATAGAATATTTGATCTAGCTTTGCCTTATAGATTCACTTGAATAAGTTCTATGGAAATGCCAAATTCACATCTAGCAGTTGTGCAGGCATTTTTTTTTTTTTTTTTTTTTTTTTTTTTTTTAGGGAATCTCTTGGTTAGTTTTACTTGTAAAAAAAAATGACCCAGAAGTTATTTTTAAAAATGAAGGGTGCCAACTTTGTGCTTGCAGCTACCTAGGCATTTTTATCACAGGATATTTTTTTTTTTTTTTTTTTTTGGCTGAAACAAATGCTTGGATATGTTGCAGCAACATCTTGCAGAGAAATGTGAAGAAATGGCCAGGCCTCACTGTACAGATGCCATTCTAGTAGAATAGTGGAAGCTCTGAACTGGTACTGGCTTCTCTCTGTCGCTTGCATAATGCAATTTAAATCCCTTGTTAATTTCCAGGTCGAGTTTCATTCATGAGGATAATCTTTAATTGATGTTAAATATAGGGATCAAGTTAAGTGCATTATTTCTTTTTTACAAAGTGCTAATTGTTCATGTTCTCATAAATTATTTTCTGTTCTCATGTAGCAGGTTTTATGAAAGAACTTTTCAGCCAGTGCTTTTAACCTCATTGTATGAATATTATCCTGTAATCAGCAGGTCGTTCAGATCCTTCCTGTGCTGATGATTTCTATGTCACCCTTCAGAGCAGAAAGGAGAAGAAAAATGAGCTCGTTTGGAGTGTGTGCATATATAGGTGGCTCACAGACATTTAAGAAAATTATGTATACCCAAACATTTTAAACTTCAAGCGCATCTTTTCAGCAGCTCTGTTCATATGGAGACCCTGAAGGGAGTCCGCCTAAATCTACTGTTTATAAAAAGGTCCAAACAAGTCATTAGTTTAATTTAATTTCTTTAGTTTTAATTGTGATAGAAGGTACATGACATAAAATTTACCATCTTACCCATTTTTAAGTGGACAGTTCAGTGGTGTTAAGTACATTTACAGTGCTGTGCCACCAATTTCTGGAATGTGTTTTATCTCGCAAAACGGAACCTCTGTATCCATTAAACACCAACTCCCCAATCCTTGATGCTTCAGGCCCTAGAAACCACCATTTCACCTTCTGTATCTATGAGCCTGACTACTCTAGTTACCGCATATAAGTATGTATATTTTGTGACTGGCTCATTTCATTTAGCATAATGTCCTCAAGATTCATCCATCCATATGCCAGCATTTCCTTTTGAAGGCTGAATACTAGTCTATTTTATGTATGTACCACATTTTGTTTATGTTTAACTGTTGATGGACACTTGGGTTGCTTCCACCTTTTGGTTGTTGTGAATAATGCTGCTGTGAACAGCCTGAAACTACTTTTGATTGTTTCATTTATTCTAAAAATGTTTGACCATGTTCAGAAAGGATTCTGCGCCGAGCTTCTGTGAGATGAGAAAGAGGCTATATCTACCCTCAAGGAGCTTGTAGAAAAAGAAAAGACAATAGTAATTAGCCCTCTATTTATTGAACTCTTACGTGCATCCTATTATCGTCACTATGACCCTCTGAGGGAGAGCCTATATTATTCCTATTTTACATGTGAGGAAAGTGAAGTTCTCAACTGTTAAGTCACTTGCCCGAGATCATTTTTCAGGAAAACTGGGATTTGAACCTAGGCCTGTTTGACTCAAAACCTGCGCTCTTAACCCAAACAATACTGTGCCTTTTGCAAGGGTATAAAACCCCATAAAAAGAAAGTGGGGGGCCATGTCCTTTGGGGAGAGCCACAGACATTGTGCTGGGAGAGTTCTAGGGGCTGAGATGGCTTCCTCTTGGGATCAGAGCAGGCTTTTTGGAGGAAGTGATGTTTGGGCTGGAGCTGGGAGGACGAGGAGGATTTGGGTGGGCCGAGATGGGAGGGGAGAAGGTTTTATGGGAAAGGTATCATGAACAAAGACCTACCGGAGAGAGGACATGAGGTGTCCAAGGCAAGGCAAGGGCTCTGGGTGGAGTATGAAGGGACTTCCCAGGTAGTAAGGCTGCAGAGTTACTCAAGGAGTCAAGTCACCTGAGCTGGAAGTGCTGAGAGATGTGGACTCTCATGTTACAGACGAGGAAGCCTAGTTCCCAAGAGGCAAACAAAACTCAGGTCTCCAGACTGCAGGCCAGTCCTCATTCCATTGCAGATTGGAAAAGGCTGAGAGGTCTGGTTGTGGGGTGATGGGAAGGCACTGAAGATGTTTGAGCAGAGGTGTGACGTGGTTTGGACTACGTGGGCATTTTGACCTTGTATTCTGAGCTCCAGAGCCATGGGACAGTCTTAGGCATGGGGTCTGGGGCAGTATAACACACACACACAGGCTGTTGTGACTCAGGAGCCCTATTGGTTTGGGCTGTGGGCCCGTGCTGGGTGGACAGGGCAGACCACCCCTCCCCCAAACTCCTGCTGGAAGCCAGTAATTGTCTTCCTGTAAAGATACTGAATTTATTTCTTCTACCATGGGTACATTTTCCAGACTTGAAAGAAAAGCAAAACAAAACCAAAAACTGGAGACAGAATGTGCAGGCTCTGGAGTCAGATGGCTGTAGATTGGAACCCACCTCTCTGTGCTGTAGTTTTCTCAGTGTAAAAAGAGAAATGCAATAGGGTTCTCGTGAAGTTTAAATGAAATACTGTATTGAAGAGAGGAGGGTGTCTGACATTAGCAAGCACTAGCAAGTTCAGCGTTAGGACTGCTGTGGGTATTCCCAGGATGGCTCAGCAAGATGTTTTCTAAGGAGCAGCCCAGTTGGGCAGTCAGTACCGGCACTCAGGCGGCAGGTCCTGCCCTTGATCTAGAACAGCAGAGCAGCCAAAGAGGGCTCAAAGGCTGATGTCAGGTGTCAAGCGTCTGATTTTTGGGTTTTGACAGCCCTGCTTAAGTCAGAAAAGCTTTCAGCTTGGGAATGAAGAAGTCAGACCTTTCTGTTCTTTCATCCATTCCATAAATTATTATTTGTTAATGGCCTACTATGGCAGGCATTTGCCAAATGATGTCCACACATGGAGGTAACGGGAGCACGGCCCGCGCTGGACTTGGTATTGTGTAACTCCCACCCAAGGCATGGCCCTTCACAATATATTAAAGCTTTTTGGCATATGCTTGTGGCAGGATCTATTTTTGACATATGAATGCATTTTGCTTTTTTTTTTTTTTTCTATTCCCCAATCCCTATTTGCTCCAAGCCAATAGCCTGGCCCTTCGAATTCCTCTGCCTCAGGGATTCTTGCGCAGAGCAAAGCAGTTGATTGAAGAGAGGTCTCTTGTTCTATGAAAGCCAGAGCTCCTTGAATGAGCGATCCTGGGTGTTTTAGAGTGGGGAGTGCCTTGGAAAGCATCAAGAGAGAGAAGACAGAGCCTTCATGAACCTGGAATGGGAGAAGGTAGTTGGTGCCTCCAAGGAAACCTCAGGGACTCATTTCTAGAAGAGATAGCATGATCTTAGGAGGCTGGCTTCCTGGCATGGAGGCAGCAGAGCTGTCTGGCTGAAGGGACTGTGAGGCTGGCCTCCTGGGCATGTCCTTGGGAGCAAGCATGACAGATGACTGCTGGTGACCAGAGGGCCTCTCTGAGGCCTGGTGCTGCCCCAAACCCCAGGATCCCTGAGCAGCCCTGGGGCAAGGAAGAGCACCAATAATTACTGATGAAATTTCTCATGCTTGTAGAGGGCTGGATCTTCAGAGCTGGACTTAACCTCATTTAAAGAAAATAAAAATGTTCCTTGGACACCTGAGTTTGAAGATTGCACTTAACACCTGCCACTCTCCACTTTAGCCACGCAGCCCTGGAAGTTGGGCAGGCATGGATGGTCACTTGACAGGTGAGTAAGCATACTCAGAGAAGGAGGGCGCAAGCTCATGCAGCCAGGAAGGGCCAGGGTTCTTTCTGGTGACTATGCTGATTCAGTGTAGGGGTTTGCTTGTACCCAGAGAGGTGTTCCCGGAACCCAGGGGGATGCGAATGGACAGTACAGCTGGGAGGACTAACAGATCAGAAGAGGCCAAAGTTGTGGCTAAAACACCCCTTGAAGAGTCATTCTTTCACCTTTCCATTCAGTCACGCATTCAACACAGATGCAGAGCACTTACTAGCATGGGACAGTGCTGAGTTCTCAACACTGGACATGATGGCACAACCCCAAGAGGTTTACAGTTCACAATCCATCATGAGAAACCCGAGGACAGAGAGATGCTCTGGGGACGGGAAGAAGGAGGAGGTGGAGTTTTCTTAAGTTGGAGGAGGTTGGGAGCAGGTGGTGGGAGGTGAGAGGGGTGTTTTCCAGAGGCTGTGTCATCTGAGCTGAATCTTGAAGGACAGGGGAGTATTAGCCAGGTGAATGAAAGAATGATGGGAGTTGCAGGCAGAGGGGAAAACATGTATAAGAGAGGATGGTGTGTTGAGGAAGACTAGGTTAAGGGCAGCATTGTAGATTGGGACAAGGTATGAAGGAGTGTGAGTCCAGATATGTGCAAATGTGTGTCAGTGAGAGGGATGACATGGCTGCCTACTGTCCCTTTGGAGAAAGCCTCAATCCTTACCATGGCCCACTAGATGCTTCCTGATCTGCCCCTTGTAATCTGTCTTCTGCCTATCGCATGTCTCTGTCCCCTTCACACTCTATTCTCCAGCCCTTCTGACTTCTTCCAGTTCCCCCATCGTGACTTGTTTTGCTGTCAGATCTTTGATTCACACATGCTGTTCCCTTTGCCTGGAACTAGCTTCCTCCTTGCTGCTCAACCTGCCTAACTTTTAAAATGATTTTTACTTGCACAAGTAATACAGGAACCCCTACTCTTTTAAAAAAATAGCTTTATTTAGACATAATACACATACCATCACATTTAATTTTTTTTTGAGGGCAGTGTCACTGGCCCTCGTATGTGGGGCCCGAACCGGGGCCGCTGGCTTCCGAAGCCAGCGCTTAACCACCGCACCACTCGGCCGGCCCTTACATTCACTCTTTTAAAGTGTACAATTCAGTGGTTTTTATATATTCACGAAGTTGTGCAACTATTACCATTATCTAGTTTCAGAACATTTTTAATCACCTCAGAAAGAAACTTTGTATCTGTTAGCAGTTACTCCCTATTACCTGTTCTTGTCCCCATCTGAGCACCCTCTCCCCAACCCCACTCCCCAACTCCTGGTAACCATTAATCTTTCTGAGTGTAAATTTGCCTATTCTGATCATCTCATACAAATGGAAGCATACAATATGTGGCCTTTTACGACTGGCTTCTTTCACTTAGCATGTTTTCAAGGTTCTTCCATGTTGTTGCATGTGTCAGTACTTCATTTATTTTATGGTAGAATAATAATCTATTGCATAGGTATCCCATATTTTATTTATCCATCAGTTGATGGACATTTAGATTTTTCTATATTTTGGCTATTATGAATATGCTGCTATAAACATTCATATACAAGTTTTAGTGTGGACATATGTTTTCAATTCTCTCAGATATATACCTAGGAGTATAATTGCTGGGTCATATGATCATTCTATATTTAACTGTTTTCCAACGGTGGCTGTACCATTTTGCATTCCCACCAGCAGTGTACAAAGGCTCCAATTTCTGCACATCTTTTCTGTGTGTTTGACCATCCTAGTGAGTGTGAAGTGATAGCTCACTGCGGTTTTGATTTCCATTTTCCTAATGACTAATGATGTTGAGCATCTTTTCATGTGCTTACTGTCTGTTTGCCTATCTTACTGTCTATTTGCCTATCTCTTTTAGAGAAATATCTATTCAAATTCTTTCTCCATTTTTAAAAGTTAGGTATTTGTCCTTTTATTATTGAGTTGGAAGAGTTCTTTATATATTCTAGATACAAGTCTTTTACTAGATATATGATTTGCAAATATTTTCTCCTTTTTACTTTTCTTTTTAGCACAAAAGTTTAAAATTTTGATGTATTTAAATTTATCTTCGTGTGTGTGTGTGTGTGTGTGTGTGTGTGTGTGTGTGCATACATGCTTTTGGTGTCATATCTAAGAAACTATTGCCTAACCCAACGCCACAAAGATTTACTCCTATGTTTTCTTCTCAGAGTTCTATAGTTTCAGCTCTTCTATTTAGGTCTATGATCCATTTTCAGTTAATTTTTTGTATATGATAATGTGGCTATCCAGTTGTACCACACCATTGGTTGGTAGGACTAGTCTTTCGCCATTGAATTATCTTGACATCTTTGTCAAAAATCAATTGACCATAAATGTAAACGTTTATTGCTGGCCTCTCAATCTTATTCCATTGATCTATATGTCTATCCTTGTGCCAGTGCCATACTGTCTTATTTTTTATTATTTTTTTGAGGGCAGTGTCACTGGCCCTCCTCATATGTGGGACCGAACCGGGGCCGCTGGCTTCCCAAGCCAGCGCTTAACCACCGCGTCACTCGGCCGGCCCAGTGCCATACTGTCTTGATTACTGTAGCTATGCAGTAAGTTTTGCCTCCGTTGCCCTCTCCTGTCTCCCTCCCACTCCAGCTCCCAGATAATTGCAGTTGCTCAGCACATACTAGGTGTCTGAAGGGTGGAAAGAGGAAACCACTCCCTTTGACGGATGCTGGGGCAAGCAGGTGCATGCACACATACACCTAAACCTCAGGGCTGCCTAGTTTTTTAAAAGGTGCCACCCCAAGCACAGGCTTTTTCTCCAGCATGCTCATTTGAGTTCATTTGTTCCTGCGATCCTTCCTGGGCTAGAAAACTTCAGTTGCATACGAAATACACACAGCAGTCTACCTTAGAGACAAATCCGTCTGCTCATGGCTGCTTCCCCCAGCAGTTGCAGGAGCTTCCTAGCTGTCAAGACCTCTGCCACTGCCCGCCTCTGAGCCCCATTTTCTTTGACAGTATTAATACCCACCTCTCAGGATTGTTAAAGAATAAATTAAATAATGTGTCAAGCACTAAGATAAGCGCTTTACAAGCATTTACCCCTATGAGAGAGATACTCGGCTTCATTTATAAAGGCGGGGAAACTGAGGCACACAGAGACGAGGTTGTAGGCCAGGGCTTCGTAGCCTCCTGGGGCAGAGCCAGGGCTTGGGCCCACGCCAGTCTGGCTCCAGAGCTTGTGCGCCACGGCCAGGGATGCAGGGACGGCAGGCAGGGAACGCCCTGGGAGGAGACCCCGCGCAGGGCCAAGTCTGGGGCGAAGCTTGCGCCTCCCGCGTTCCCTGGCATGCCGTCCCAACGGAGGTCTGGCTGGGCAGGGCGGGAGGCCGCGGTCTCCCGGAGGCAGCCCGCCCGGCTTCGAAAATCGAGGCGGCTGCGTTCTGCCTCGGTGGCCCCGCTGCTCAGTACCGCGGGGTGGGCTGTGCCGAGCATTCGGGCTGGAAAACAAGCAAATACAAAAGAACAAATAGGAAGGCCTCTAAAATGCTAATGCGGCGCCCGCGCGGCTGGCGGTGGCGCAGCCCGGGGCCGCGGTCACGGCGCTGAGCCTCATTATTGCTGCCGGGGCCGGCGGTCGGGAGCAGCGGGGCGCGGAGCAGCGGGGCGCGGGGCCGCACGCGGCGCGGCTGATGGCGGCGCTGATGGCGCGGCGGCGCGGCGCGCAGGCTCAGCGGGCGCCCGGGGCTGCGGGGCTGCGCGCTCCGGGGCCCCGCGTCCCGTGGCCGGAGCGGGAGGGCCGGGGGTCGGTGCCCAGAGAGTGGGCCCCTTGCCCCCACTGGCCGGGCCTGCACGGGATTCCCAATTCCTGTTAATTGCCTAATTAAAAAGTATCTCTTTTAAAAATAAAAAAAGGGATCGACTAGCCATGAAAAGCTCGAACAATGCAGCAATGCATAAAGTCAGAAGCGAAAATGCCTCCGAGTCTTCCTTCCCAAACCTTCTCTTCAGAGATAAGCACCGTTTACAGATAGGCATGTAGCCTTCCAGACTTTTTAATATCATAGCCGTTTGATTTAAAGAAAAAAAAAAATCAGTCAGATCATAAAAGTTCTTTTCGCACCCTCAAATGCAATCCTGTTATATGCTCTCACTTCTTTCTTGCTTTTTTCCATGTAAAAATGTGCCTGGAGATCTTGCCACCTTATCAGGTCTAACCCTGTCTGACTCTTTCCAAAAGCCATATAATATTCTAGAGTACCAGGGTACAATAATTAATTTAACCTTTCTCCTGCTACTACTAATTAAATGCTTGCTACGCCAGGCCTTTAACTAAGCACCTTATCTGTATCATGTCATTTAGTCACCATAACAGAGGTAAATGTATTGTGAGAAATCCCTTTTTAAGGAATGTAGAAAGAGGCACAGAGAGGTGAAGAAACTTGGCTGAGGTCACAACAGCTAGTAAGTGGCAAAGGCAGGATGCAAACCCAGGTAGACTTGACTGGGAGTCTTGCTCTTCTCTGAAAAGTCAGTGCCCAGGCAAATGTATCATTCAGATCACTGACTATTAGGTGGGGCTCTTTCCCTACTCTGTTAGTTCCTTAGCTCATAAATGAGCTTTACATACATCTGTGTTTCTATGGGAGTCTCCTGATTTCATCCTGATGATTCTAGCACAATGATTTTTACCTAGGGATTAAAAAATTGCAATTGTATTATAGTTACTTAGTAAAAAAAACAACTACTAGAGGGTATGAAATGAAAAGTGATTTTTTTTCCACTCCTGATTTCCAGTTTCAGAGGAAACCCCTGTTAGCAGTTTCTTATGTGTCTTGCTGCACATTCTCAATGCATATGCTTTTCCATATAAATGGTAGCATACTAGACAGGCTTCCAGAAATTTTCCGGATACATGTGTACTTACATGTTTTACATATAGACTTAAGATTTACTTGTCTTGTTTCAAGAAATATCCTTTTGGTACTTTAATTGAGATTATGTTATATTTATAGCATAATTTAGGGAGAATTGATATCTTTAGTGAGTCTTTTTAATCAACATCACAATCTGATTTTCATTTACTCTGGGGCAGAGGCAGTTAATACTCACCAAGTATTTAATTTGTTCCCCTGAATTTCGCTGCTTCTTGTACGTGACAGGGGGCTGCATAACTTGTTCTGGTCAGTGAAATATGAGCAAAAGTGACATGTGACACTTTGGGGCTGAGGCAATGACAAACCCAAGCGTGATTCTCTACTTTGTCTTCCCTTGTTTTGGTGATCATGGAAGCATGAGACATTACCGGATCAAAGCAAACCCATTGCTGAGCCACTCATGGAGGACAGCTGTCTTGAACATTTGTAGAGATATACACAACTGACTTCAGGTGAGAAAAATATGCTGGTATTGTGTTAAGTCACTGAAATGTTGGTGCTGTTTTTTTCTGCAACATCATTTAGGCTATACTGCCTGGTACACTCTCAGCAGAGTTTTCAAGTTTTACTCTTATAGATTTTGCACATTTCTTGTTAGGCACGTTTCTTTTGTGTTGCTATTATAAATAGGATTTTCTTTTCTTCCTGTATACTTTCTAATGGTTTGTGATTTATATGTAGGAAAGTATTTTTATAAGCATATTACATCTGTAATCAGTCATTTTACTGAAACTCTTAGATTTTTCTAATAGATTTTTCAGTTGGTTATCTTGGGTTTACCTTCCTGTTCTTTTTTTCTTATCTATTTGCTAGTATGGATACCTGGATCATTTCTAGTTTGGGGCTAAAATGAAAAAAAGTGTTATGAATATTTGCATACAAGTGTTTTGGGGGCATTTGCTTTCATTTCTCGTAGTAAAATACATAGGGGTAGAATTGCTGGGTTGCAGGGTCAGTATACAGTAAGTTCTCACTTAACATTGTCAATACATTCTTGGACTTTAAGGGAAACCATGTATAACAAAACCAATTTTACCATAGGCTAATTGATATAAACAAGAGTTAAGTTCCTACAGCATCTCATCCATGTTATAATGAAACAATGATGAACAAAAAGGTATTATTTGAGGACCTGCCATATACTTAATTTGATAGGAAAGTATCAAACCTTTTCTCAAAGTGTTTGGCATGTCCATCAACAAAGTATGAGAGTTCTGGTTGTTGTGCATCCTTGCCAACACTCAGTGTTGTCTGGATTTTGTTTTGATACTTAAGATGTATAGATCATGTTAATGCATATCCATCTATTCCTATTTTATTAAGAAATTTTCTTTCTGTTTTAAAAATCTGGAGTGAATGTTGAAATTTGTGAATTCTTTCCCAGCATCTATAAAATGATCATATAGTCCCTATTCTTTGATTTGTTGAATTAAGAAATAATTTCTGAAGTTGAACCAGCTTTGCATTCCTGGGATGAACTCCATTTAGTCATGTATGGTAGTCCTCTAATATGTGGCAGGATTCTGTTTGCTAATAATCTATTTAGATCATATTCACTATTCATAAATAAGACATTTCATTTTGGGTTCTTTTGTAAGGTTTTAATGTTATCCTGGTTTTGAAAATGGATTCAGAAGCTTTTTAGTGTCCTCTACTCTGACCCAGTGATTTTGGACTTCTGGTTTCTATATGATTTTTTTTTCACCTTGTTGGTTGGTTGATTTTGACCTCATAAAAGTCTTGGGCAGACCCATGCTGCCTGTTGTTGTGTGAACACCACGCCTAGAGTCACAATATACTGAGGCAGTGTAGCTAATGGTTAAGAACATAAGCCCTGAAATCCAGTGGGGTCAGATTCCAGCTCTGCTACTTGCTATCCACAGGGGGCAGCTGAGACTCAGAGGGCCAACTGATTGGGTCAGAGCATAGAGATAAGAAAGTTTATGGATCCTCATGTATAAAACAGGGATAATAATAGCACCTGCCTCTTAAGTAGTTAGGAAATGCAGTGACAGGTAAAGATACTAGAATAGAGCCTGGTATACCATAAGCATGTGGGAGACATTACAGCAAAGCTGGATCCAACCCCTCAGATGAATTGAATCAAGCTGTTGCAGTTCTCTGCTAATCCACAAAAATTTGTGTCCTTTCCCTGGTGGCAGCAGTTTTTTTTGGTTGTTTATTTTTTGACACAGTGTAAGGATATAAGAAAAGCCAACCCAAGCTTCTTTGGAAGCTCATCTGGGTTGGTGGTAAGAGCCATCTTCCAGATGGGTCCAGCCTGACCCACTCAGACCCTGGAAATTGGGTATCAACAGTGATGTCTTCTCTATCACCCATTCCCTTCACCTGTTCCTATTTTCCTTTAAGAAGTGAAATTGAATGCTTTGGAGCAGGCTAGGTTTCTGGGTGTGGCTGCATTTTCTTTCTTTTTTTTTTTTTCCTTCCCTTGTTTTGAATGATTCTTTCTAATTTTAATTTTTTTAGAAACTAGCTCTAAAGCTAGTTTCCTCTTAATATCCTGCCTCTGAGGGTGAAAGGCTTCTTGGCTTTTCCTGTGGAACCACAAGAAACTAGGGGTGCTAATGGAGGACAGGGGCTGCTTCAGAAGGGAGAGAGCCCCTTTCCATCCAGGTGTTTGAGCAAAAACGGGATGGCCGCTAGATATGGAGGCTGCAGTAGGGATTCAGGCATTGGATGATGGGGGTGGGCATCGGTAGTGGGTGGGGTAGACTGGACTGTGCATAACTATTGGGAAGAGCTGTAAAGGTGAACAGACCTGAGTACAAGTTCCCACCTCTGCAACTCCCTAATAGTGTGATTTCTGGCAAGTAAATGCTTTTCAGAGCCTCAATTTCCCCATCTATGAAATGGACACAATAATATCTACCTAACAGGAGGAGGTTGTGAAGAGCCAATGGAATACTGGGGATCAAATGCTGTTTCTTTTCACCCAGAGATTCTGTGAAGTAGGGAGGACTCTTCCTGATGTTCTGTAAGATGAGCATTGTTTTTTGGCATCTTCCCTTCTGCTGCTCACCCCCAACTTTCCACAAAGCACAGCGTGTGCTTGGCTTTAGAGGCTTCCCATTAGAGGGTTTAGATTGTGTGGAGGCTGTGGCTACAGGACCAGGCACAGATGTCACTATGAGTGTGTACTGCTGTGTATTTGGGTGGTTTCTGTTATATTTGGCCGCACTGGCAACTTTCTCCAAAGTTTGCGAATTAGATATGTGGGCATCATTGGGATGTCAGCTTGGCAAAGTGACCTTCCTTGAACTAGAAATTCAGTTGCCTGTTGACTTCCTGTGGGCCTGAGAGTTAGGTTTCAGTGTTCATTCCATTGTGCCAGGAAAAAAAAACACAAACAAAAACACAAAGGATGCAGTTGAATACCAATGCAAACCATTACATTTTTGAGTTTTCAGCTAACAATTTATGATGTAGAAATTTCCAAGAGAGGAAAGATTTGGAGCTTAACATACAAGTCTGCCTGTCTTGATGTTTGATGGTTAAACATTACATTCTAGAACTACAAGATGTAATAATAAAAAATTTTGGGAAAATTTCCCTATAATGGCAGATGGAGATTAAAATGCATTTGGGGACATTTCCAACATACATGAACATAGTAGATGAATGCAAGTCCTAAATGAGCTAACCTGTGGGAGCCAAGCTCTGCCCTCACACCTCCAATTGAGGGGGATGTTCAAAAGACCAAGGGTCTTTCGCTACTTAGATTGTAAGGGGTGGGGTAAGAGTTAAACAGCTGCAGCAGTAGGTTGGTGAGATAAAGCGATTCTGGGACAAAAGTAGGTTTGGTTTGGAGTTTCAGATTATCAAAGGTGCCAGCACCAGCAAAGATCTAACCAGTGTGAGCATGGACATAAAATGAGGCCCATTCTGCCGTGGGGGAAAACCGAGGCTTGGAAACACAAAGATTTTGAGAGGCTACATAAGGAGTCAGGTGTATTTGAGATAATAATACTCATCTCCTTGTCGCGGCCTTCCACACGGATCCTCTCCATCTGGACCTAAACATCCTGCTGTTTAGGCTGAGTGGCATGAACACCACCAGGATTACAGATTCTCCTTCTGTGGGTGCTAATTAGCAGCGCGGAGCACAGAAACCAAATCCCCGCCAAGGCTGTATCCTATGAACTGTGTGTAAGAGAGATCTGGCTGCATCTCCCAACCCCTGCATTTGGTCCTCCCTGGAGGCTGAGAGTGTGATGACTCTGGGTGCTTCGTCTCCCCATTGTAGGAACAATTCAAAGTCATTGGTACTTGGTAGAGGAAATGTCTCTGGGGTGGTGGAATGCCCATTGCAACTTAGCTGTAGGATCCTCACTCAGCTGGGACTAAGGGACTGGGTGGTGGCATGCCTTGTACTGTCTGATGCATCCCCTTTCTCTCCCCTCTTCTCATTCTCCATACTACCCAAATCTTCATAAATTCTGCTGGAACTCACCGAATGCTCAGTGTGAATGGATTTCTAGTGGACACTGGTCAAGGGGCTGAGCTTTGCACCTGGTGCGATATAGGGTGGGACAGAGACATCATGGGGGAGCAGAATCTAGACCAAAGGTGTGTAAGTCTGGGGACTCAACCCACATCAGAGTGGGGTTTAAAAAGTCCTTCTGTAGGTCTCCCAGGCTGAGGTGATACCTGGGTTTCATGATCAATACCCTGTATGTATACTGGAGGAATGTGAGCCAGAGAGGCTGTTAGATGGCTGGCCATGAGCTGGGTTCTTTCCCCATCTGGGGCTTTAGATCCTGACAGCAACACTCTAGCCTGGCTCTCCTGAAATCCCTCATGCCTAGAGAGAGAATTGTTGGGGGCCAAGTGGCAACCCACTGAGTGATGAGCTCTGAAAGCAGGGAACAGGCAGTCCAGGAAGCAGGACTTTGCTATATGGGCCAAGGCCATTCAATTCATGATCTATGAAGATTTTGGAGGCTGCTTTCTGGAAGCCTGAAACACCCAAGGACCTCTTTGTTCCTGGCTGGCCTAAGTCCAGTTCCCTCCCTGCAGCAGCCCCTGGCTCCTCTCCATCACTTTGTATGTACCCTGGGCTCGGCTCCCAGGTCAGTTTCCCATCCCAGCATCCTCACCTGCCTTCCATGCACATGTTTCCATGCTAACAACAAGAGCACTAGAAGAAAGGGGACTCTTTTCTCTAGAGCATTTATTATTAGGGGCCCATGGTTACCCGGAGAAAAAACACCGACTTCCAAATTCTGCTCTGGAAACCAAACCTAATTTAGGGAAGTACAATGTGCTGAAGAAAGATTGCCTCTTAATTTTAGATTCATGTGGAATGCAGGACGGCAGAATCCCTTAACATAACACAGGCTTTTTGGTGGTATAACAGAATAATAAATCCTGGAGGAATTCCCCAAGCAAGGTAAAGTAGGATAATATACATTTCTTAATATTGCAGAAGTTTCCTTAATCTTATTGTTTAAACTTTTCAATAAACCGTAATGTTTATTAGTAGTTTTTCATTTCCAACTGTCAGATAATTCCTTTTGCTAAGTTGGGGTAAACAGGGTCCCCCAGTGCCTCTGGTTTCAGTTTTGTGTGATATATATCTGACCAGACACTTGATGTAATAGAGAAGTATTGTGTTTTCCAGTGTTGAACTTAGAGGTTCCACTGTGTTAATGCAATTGAATTGATTGTAATATTTTATAAAAGTTTCTCCAACGGAAATATGGTTAGTGAATCGAGTTGTCAGAGGTTATGAGAGGCACGTAGAGAGGCTGGCTTGCAGTGCTGGAAGTTTCTGGCTAAGTACTGGGGGGGGGGGCGGGCAAAGAGGCTTGGTGTGAGGCGCTCATTCCCTGTTTTCTCAGAACTGCATCAGATGGGAGGGCAGCCAGGTTTCCCCCAGGGAGATCTACACCAGGGACAACATGCATTTGTATTTTGTAAAGGGCATGCATTTGTCAACAGTGAACATGGCATGGCTGGTTCCATATATAGGACCTCCTTCACTGAGCACCCCAATTCGAGTCGATCGGGAATTTGAGGAGGCTACACCAAGCTGGAGACTGAACTGGAGAATTCCAAGCCCCTTTTGCAGGGTAGGGTGGGTGATGGCAATGTTAATCACCACTGAGAGAGAACTTTTTTCTTTATCAAATGCCCTAGAAGTCCTGTTATTCTTGCAGTATCCCCGCAGAGGAAAATCCTATCTTAAATGATTAGCACAAATGATGAAGAAATTCATTTGACTGTCTCCCTTGACTCTTTCTTAATTGATTTTTTTCCCCTCCTGGAAATCGCAAATAATTTAACATTGTTACAAAATTCCTTCCGCTCAATAGCAGATGGGAAAAACAAAACAAAACAAAAACCCAACCCCACAATCACAGTAAGGAAAAGGGTAAAAATCCCATTCAGATAATGAGATCTATGACTGAGCCATTAGTTCTGCTTGAAGCTCCTGCCAGCCCCAGACTAAGTTGATGGCCAGTCGTTTGTTTTTAGATTCCTTCGGTAGCACACTCTGCATGCCCTTTCACCACCTGCTGGGTGGTTCTGGCATTCTGGTCTCTCAGAATTAAAAGACAAAAAATTGGCCCGGGATGTTTTCTGCTTTCTGTGCAGGTGCCGGTATGATGGAGAGTGTGCTCAAGGCAGAAGCCTGTTGGTTTTCCGATGCTGAATTCCAGTTCCCTGGCCTTCTGATATTTAGCAGTCTGAATGTAATTTTCAGAAAAGACTGGATTGAATGGCGCAATCAGTAGAGAAGGGTTCTGAACTCACCTTTTGCAATTTCTTCTTCTCTCTTTTTTAAATGATGCTCCACGCTAGTTAGAACCCACGGGGACTGGAGGCACAGCGGTGTCTTCCACAGGGTTGTCTTTGAGCCTTGCATCTCTTTTCTGCCTTAGAATTTAGATCTGCTCTGAGACCTGAGAATGGAATCTGGGCTGTCCAATATGGTAGCAACTAGCGACGTGTGGCTATTTAAATTTAAATTCAAGTTAAGCAAATAAAGCTAAAGTGAAAACTTAGTTCCTCAGTTGCACAAGTCACATTTTAAGTTCTCAATGGCCACGTATGACTAATGGCTACTGAATTGGACAGTGTAGAACATTTCCACCATCACAGAAAATTCTACTGGGCAGTGTCTGCGTGAGGCTCTGGGCCTGGTTACCCAAGCTGAAGGCTTGATTATACAGTCAGGCACCACTTAATGACAGGGAAACATTCTGAAAGATGCATCCTTAGGTGATTTCGTCGTTGTGCAATGGTATATAGTAGTAGATGGTATAACCTACTACACACCTATGGTACAGCCTATTGCTCCTAGGCTACAAACCTGTACAGCATGTTACTGCACTGAATACACAATGATAAGGATTTGTGTATCCAAACATAGAAAAGGTACAGTAAAACTAGGATATAAAAAATTTAAAAAATGGTACACCTGCATAGGGTACTTACCATGAATGGAGCTTGCAGGACTGGAAGTTGCTCTGGGTGAGTCGGTGAGTGACTGTGAAGGCCAAGGACACTACTGTCCACTGCTGTAGACTTATAAACACTGTATACAATTTATAAAGGAACACAAGATTAAATCAAGCACTAGAGAAAATGATGCAATCAGGAGATGCGGTAAACATGACAGGTATGAGGCTGCTGCCAGCATAACACCGCATGCTGTTTTACAGCAAGAATTTTTTTTATAGATAGAAAAAGCACACTTTAAAGTACTGATAAAAAGTATAGTACGTATTGTAAATAAATAAACCGGTAGCATGGCTGTTTATTATCATTTTCAAGTATTATGTACTGTATATAATTGTATGTGCTATACTTTTATTCCACTTGCAGCACAATGTTTGTTTACACCAGTATCACCACAAACACATGAGTAATGCATTGTACTATGATGTTATGACAGCTATGACGTCACTAGGTGATAGGAATTTTTCAGTTCCATTATAATCTTATGGGATTACTATGGTACATGTGCTGTGCCATTGAGCAAAATGCCGCTGTGGTACATGACTGTATTCGAGACATACAACTGGAAAGCCCACAGAATTTGATGCTGCTTAGACAGTAAGGCTTACTGTATAATGGCAGACAGCAGAAAGGGGCCTATATATATAGTGCCTACAGAAGAAAGAACATATGAATCTGGGCTCTCTTTGAGCAAGGCTGCTGGCAGCCACAGATTGGGGTGAAGTGGGGCCCTGCCATGTAACTCTGCCAGGTGACCATGATGTGATGCTGTGATGCGTTTATCCTAGTTGGCCTTAAGGTTCCTAGCAGAGGGACTGGACTATGCTAAAGTCCCAAGGCAGGAGGAGAATAGCACATTCCAGCAATTGGAGGGCATCACTCATGCTAAGGAACTGGCAGGGTGAATGCTAGGCAAAGGCATTGGCTGTGATTGGACCCACTGTGTACCGAGACTGAGCATGATGTCAAGGTAGCAACCTCAAGACCTCTTCCCACTCAAGCTTTCAGAAGGTCTGTCCTATGTGTGACCTTCAGTTGAGGCCCTAGGTTTCTCACCTTCCTCCAGAGCTGGAGTCATGAGCCTTCCTTGGAGCTGGTGTCAGTCAGGCTTCCAGCCTCCAGGAAAATGCTCATGGAAGGTGTGGCAGGTTGTAATTTCCCAAGATGGCTGCACCCATATACATCCCGCTCATGCTGTTTTTATAATGTGAAGTTAAGCCTTGCCTTCAACCTGGATGGACCTTGATAATTGCCTTGATCAAGAGAACGTAGAGGAGGGTTGGCTGAGTGGCGCGGTGGTTAAAAGCTGGCTTGGGATGCCAGGAGCCCTGGTTCAGGTCCCACATATGAGGGCCAGTGACACTGCCCTCAAAAAAAAAAAAGAGAACGTAGAAGAAATGAGACTGCATGACTTTGGAGGAGGTTAGGTCATGGAAGGTGATAGGTAGCTTGTCTTCCCCTTTCCCTGCACTCCCCCTCCTCCCATCTCTTTCCCTCCTCCTCCACTGCATACTCCTTGGGACCCCTGGACTGCCATGTAAACGATCTGATTACCCTGAATCTGACATGCTGAAGAGATCATGTGAAGCGGCTACTTGGAGAAAGAGAGAGATGCCCGAAGAGCCCCACCTGGTCCAGCACCTAACGGGGGCCCCAGACATCATGGAGCAGAGACAGGCCATCTCTGCTCTGCCCTGTTTAAATCCCTGACCCACAGAACCCAAGAGCATAATGAATGAATGTTGTATGCCCCTTAGTCTTGGGATACTTTGTTACGCAGCCATTATAACTGGAATAGTGGTTCTGGTGGGATCCTTGGAGTTAAGGAAAAGGACCAGCTTTTCATCTCGGGGACCTAGAGCATCCCTGGCAGGTGCAGAAGCAGCAGGGTGCTTTTTGCAAATGCAGTCCGACCATGTGAATTTAGAATTTGGAATTTGGTTTGATTTCTAATCAGGGCTGGGCTAGAACTTCCCGGAGCATCTCCCATCAAGAAAGAGTTTGCAGAATCAAATAGGAATGGCAACTGAGTGAGGGGGAGTGCTTTGGTTAACTAAGAGGACAACTGCTTTTGGAGAGACCCAGCCAAGTGCGCATTACTATTTACACATCAACTATCGATATGCTTACCATAAATCCTTGTCAAGCCACCAAAGTGGGCCCCTAAGGACCTAGTTGTGGGAACTTCAACTAGGTTTGTTACATTCAGAGCTTGGCTAACGTCAATCTCGTCACTTGCACCTAAACAAATAATAATTGAGGAGCATTTCCCAATGGTTCTTAAAATCCAATTTCTACTTTTTTGGGATTAGATCAGCCCCTGTACTGGTCTGGTGTGAACAATCATTGCTATTATTTATTGAGAACTTCAAATGTGCTAGGCAGGCATTGTGGTGGGTGCTTTAACCTGGAATATTCTCATTTAACTCTTGCAGCATACCTTTGAGGAAGGTCCTAGAATTATCTTTGTTTTGAAGGTGAGGAAATCATGGCTCAGAGAGTAGAGTGACTTATCCAAGGTCTCCCCACAGTCTAACCTCAGGGTGTGGATGGGTGACTACCAGGCTGACTCAGTCTCTCCAAGGGAGCCTTGTCCATCTTCCCAAATGGGCAGCTGGCACAGCACCCAGGAGCTCCGAGCTCTATGCGTGTGCATGGGTGAGAGAGCTCCTTGCGGGTGCCAGTGCAGTAGACTGTGTGACTTTGGACAAGTCATGTCCCAATTCAGGGAAGTTGGCCTTGAGGGTCTGGAAGCTCCCTTCCCAGTCTTGTCAAAAGAGCTTTCTGAGTCCAGGGTAGCAAATATCCCCTTAGGTTGCAGCCCCTGTTTGCAAAGCCTGCTACCGATGCCTTAATTAATTATTCAGGCTGACATCTCCCGCTCCAAAATCAGAGGGTTGAGAAAAGATCATAGGAATAGAATCAATGTGAACTTGGCTGATAATCGCTGGTCCCAGGGTTGTGAAGAGAAGAAAAGAAGAGAAGAAAACCCTCCAAATTGGTTTTCTCTTACACTTTGGCCCTAGTTCTGCCAGCGGCCAAGATAAAACCCTCCTTCCTCAATAATTAATGAGCAGGAGTGCCCGGGGCCTTGGCCCCCGGGAGGGGACCCCTCCTGGTGGCTGTGCCTGCGGAAGCCTGCACGAGCGCACACCCACGTGTACCAACCGGTGGGTCGGGGGCGAGAACACTGAGTCACTGAGGCTGACCCAGCAAAGTGCTGAGAGTGTGACCAGAATGAAGGGTTGCTCTGTCTGTCTCTGAGGTGGCGTGGCAGATCAAATCACAGCGGATCAGGCGCCGAGATGTTGCCTTGCTCTGAGTGACAGAAGTTAATAATTAGTGACAATGATTGACAGATACACTCCATCTGCTGCTCCGACGCCTAGGAGCAGTTATTCCACAACTGTCTGCGGGCACAATGAACTCCCCCGGGAGCGCAGGCTGGCCCGTGATTGACAGCTGCCTCCAAGAGAGACAGGCCACTGACGGGAAAGTCACTGTCAGCAGAAGCTCTCTGGTCCCCCCGTGTTCCTGAGGAGGCTTGCTCTCTGTATACATTTATTCTGTTTCATTTATCATGTCAGCCGCGGTTTTAAATAGATTACTAGCTAACCTGTTTTTTTAACTGGAGAGTTTTCTATGGGTAAATTAGAAATATCCACGGATGTCGACTACTTCTTGGGACCCATGTCTTCCTCTAGTTTGTTCTCTAGGTAGATGGAGGAGAAGAGATAGGAGCTTACCTGGGTTGCAGATTTAACTGATCTTTCCCTTAAAATCAAAATGGAATCTTTAACCAGAAGCCCTGTAAAATGGTGTTGAGCATTACTTGGTAAACCTTTCCAAAGTCCAAACTAAAGCACGAAAGCACCCTACTTTTTTTCCCCTAAGAAATTAACGTGTCTCTGAGAGTGCTTTTAGTTGACATAACTTGTAACAATTGCTCCTTATTTGCATTTTTAGACGATGAGAAGAATTCTTTGACAATTCAGAACCCTAAGCTTTTTCAGGATGGACTGTTTATTCCCTGGTGGTTTCATGGTTGAAATCTGGAACTAACGAGCTGGGCATTCTTAACTGTAGGTTACAGTTCTATCCAGACCAAAGTCCCTGCCCCATTTCTTCCCTGAGTATTTTTATCTGAAATTAAAGCTCAGCTTCAAACCAGCCCCCATATAACTGGAGGACTCTGACAGCTTCTAGCCCTATTATAAATAGGAAAACAGAATTTTATATACATATATATATATATTTTTACTAGAGGAACTCTCGTCACCTAATTGTTCCTACTTATAATTTGTTTGGCTTTCTGGAAAAAAATGCATTTTAATTTTGCTTCATTTAGGATCCCGCAGATAGGCTTTCTGGGCCATTACTTACTCCTCTCTCTTCTTTTGTCCCCCTGATGTTTCAGCATAATTTAAAGGATTGTCCATCGTGGTTATGAATAAAAGCCTACTTAAATCCTGCTATTTAAAATACAGTGAACCCTGTTTATATTGATCTCATCCAGAATGTTTTCCCGCATATGATGTCCATCTTTTAAAGTATGGGTCATGTTTCCTCTTGAGATGTTTTCTTATCTTATTCCCCTAAAATGATATAAACAGTTTCAATATTCTTGATAATTAGGTATGCGGGTAAAGAAAAGACATCCTGTTCTTTTTCAAGTTTTTAAATGACCAGGGATACCAGAAAATGAAGTCATGGGGAGTACAGATGTTTGCGTCTTACCCAGGGATCTGTTTTCCTCCCTGTTTATGTGGGTGGCGAGACTCGCCTATCTTTTCTAGAGAGACTTTGTAAAAGGTGTGTTGATGGAACGTGTTTATCTATTTAATTTTGGTCCATCAGTTGCAAGATCACCACCCTCTGTGTTCCTACTTTGAACCTGCCTCAGTTAGAGCTACAGTGGCCTGAAGTAGCCATGCACTGAGCCAGTCCCAGGGATGTGGAGAAGCCTTCGATAGCTTACTACCTATTGAAGGATTGGATCAGCAAACCGGAATTATACTATTTCGTGAATAATGCTGTGATGGGGGATGAGTAAGGGCTGAGGGTGCCCAGAAGAGAGGCGCTTACCTCTGTCTGCAGTGGTCAAGGAAGTGTTAGGCTTCTAGGCAGAAACCTAAGGAAGGGGATGGGGTAAGAGTGAGGGTGTTTCAAGCCATAGGAATGGCATGTGGAAGGATCTAAATGAACTTCAGGGGGTTGCTGTGTAAGGAAGTGGAAGTCACATCTCTCAGTATTGAAGAGTCTGGACTTTATGTTCAGGATTTGCAATTTAGGAAGATCACTCTGTGGTGACCTGCAGAGTGGCTTGGGGCGGGTATGAGATGGGAGGCAGGGTGTGGTTAGGAGGCTGTTGCAGGAAGGACCTTGGCTAGGCTAGCGGAGCATCCGAGGGAAAGGAGAGGTGAAGATACATGGCAGCAGCCTCTGGGCAGTAGACTCAATAGGTTTTGGTGATGAGGATGAGGTGAAGTGCTGCACTCTGACTTGAGTGGCTGGGCAGAGGGTGGGGCTGTTCTTTAAGACGAGGGACTTAGGAGGAAGAGCAAGTTGGGGTGGGAGAAAGAGGATGAGTTAAATTTTGGACATACTGAGTTTGAAATGTCTGTAGTCAAAGCCAGCTAGCTTCGTGGGTTTGCAACCTGGGAAGTTGCCCTGTGCCCAGAAAGGTCCAGCACTTGGTGTAATGCTCTGCTGTCATTGTCTTGAAATTCTTAATACATTTTGAACAAGGGATCCACATTTTCATTTCACACGGGCTCTGTGCCCAGTTCATCCAAGTGGAGTAGTCAGGTTAGCAGCTTCATGTCCGGCTCTAGAAGCCAAGACCAGAGAAAGAGATCTGGGATGCTTCAGCAAAGAAAGAGGCATTTAAACCTGTGGGAGAAGGTGGCCTCATGAGGGAGAACATGGGGAATGAGAAGAGTGTCAAGGACAAGACCCTAGAGACACAGAATGTCAGGGACAGGCCCTAAGGGGGAAGAACACTCAAATGCAAAGACTCTGTTACCTGTTGCTACATTTTGCCTTTGACATGAAGCACTGAAGGTTAGCCATTGTCTTAACTCTGAGGAGTGTCTGGCTCCATGTCAGGGTATCAGCTAAATGGCAAATCCAGTCAGCAAATGGGGGAAAAAAAAAAAAATCTTATAATCAACCACCTGTAGTTATTATTATAGACATTTGCAGCATTCTCCAGATTTCAAAGCACCTTCATTTATTCATTCAATAGACATTTACTGAGTACCTACTAGGTGCCAGGCACTGTGCTGGGTGCTAAGGATATATCAGTGAACAAAAGAGAAAAAACCCCTGCCCTCAGAGAGCTTACATTCTAGTCAGAAGAAGCGTAAACATAATAAATAATACACATAATAAATAAGTGAGTTATGTAATATATTAGCTGATGAATGCCTTGGGAAAAAATAAAATCTCACTTAATTTTTCTTTTTCAAGAAAAAAGACATTTTTCCTCATGTAACATGAAGCATCATGGATGGGCACTGGGGCTTTAGTGTCAGCTTCAGGTCTGGTTTCTTTCTCTGTTTCCTCTGTGCTAACTACATTATCAGGTGGACCCTACCCTTAGGGGTCATCAGAGATGGTGCGAGCAGACCCCAGGTATAAATGCAGCAGAAGAGAGTGAGGGCCTGCCCCATCTTGCCGGCAAAAGCCCTGAGAGACTTGGCATGGAATGGCCTGAATTCCTTTGCCCTCCTCTGAACCATTCCTCTGCCCTGTAATCTTCTCAGTGGTCCAGTGTGGAAGTTGTCCTTATTCTTATTTCACAGCTAAGGAAGACGGAGGCTAGGAGAGGTGAGTAACCTTCTCAGAGTCTCACATTTTTTTTTTTAATTTTTTTCTTTTTTCTTTTTTCTTTTTTTTTTGAGGGCAGTGTCACCGGCCCTCATATGTGGGACCCGAACCAGGGTCGCTGGCTTCCCAAGCCAGTGCCCAACCACTGCGCCACTCGGCTGGCCCCAGAGTCTCACATTTTGAAAGTGGCAGACTTGTGTGCTGGGCCCAAGCTGTCTGACCCTATAAAGCTTGTGCTCTCTCTGCAAGAGGTCCCAAGGCAGAGCATAAATAAATTTAAAGACGTCATCTCCAAATCTACGCTAAGGCTTAAAGGTGACAAATTTAAATAACTATGAAAACTTAATTAGGGATATGATTAGGTAACCAGATGAATGTGTAAATGACAATTGCTTAGGAATTTAGCGCAATCCTTAAATAATAGGGATTTAGACATTTAAACACCCTCCAGTGCAATCCTTACCTCTAATAAGCAAGGAAAGTGACATCAGTAGAAGGGAAGGAACTAGCCTGGTTACTCAGTAAGGAGGAAAAGGGCAGGGCTGGGAGGAAGGCTCCGTCTCTATGAATATGGACCAACGTGAATGACCCGGTCAGCCCTCTCTGTAGTGTGTCTGAGTGTTCAGTAGCCACTTAGGTTGGCTGTGCTTGGCTAACATTTACCAGCTGGCTAGACACCACCACTGGTGGGTTACCTAATGAATATTCACAGCCTCTTAACAATTTTGCCATTTGCTAATTTAACTCCCCACAAGCTTTTCTGGGTGATAATAATACCACACCCTTGATGAGTACTTAGGTATTATGCTAAGAGCTTTACCTGCATCATCACGTTTAATCCCACCAGCGATCCCAAGAATTAGGTACTATTTCTAACCCTCTTCTACACATGAGACAGTTAGTTGAGTCTTAGAGGGATGAAGTCACTTGCCTACTGTCATGGATAGTGAGTGCTAGAGCCCAGATTTAAATCCAAGCCTGTCTGATTCTCCAGCCCAGGTTTTTAACCACTGGTAGAGCAAAAGTTTTTCTTTTTTCTTTTGATAAAGAACATTAAAAACTAGTAATGGGTACAAAGTACAGCTTGTCACTTTCCCAAACCCTACAAGTACTTTTCTTTTTTCTTTTTGAGGTGGAGTCAGTCCCTACTGAAAATAGAAGCTATCAGTTAAGTAGCAGAGTGTGCCTGGTGCTGAATGTGATTGAGGCTCAGAGTCAATGACCTTGATAAAGGTGTTTGGTTCAAAGGGACTCTGAGGCTGAATGAAGCAGAAAGCTCCAAAGCCCTAGGACCCAGCTCCTCACTGTCCTCTGGGCTGGGATGTCCCTCCTATATTTGGAGGGAATTTATGCATCTCTGTCAGATGCACGCATGGTCTGTGAGAGGTTTTCCCAGGTTTCACTGTCATCAAAAGTGCCAAGAGAGTTACCGGCTTGAAATAATCATAATAGCTACCACTTACTGAGTGCTCACGTGCAGGGACTGGCTAAGAGCTTTATGTAATTGCCTGTCTTAATCCTCATAAGAGCTGGTAGGAGAACAGAGGTAGGTAGGTCCTGTGAAGTGCGTGCAATTATAATCTCCAATTCACACAAGATCTAGGCTTGCTTAGAGGGCTGGAGGACTTGCTGAGGGCTACAGTTTCTAAGTGGTAGAGCTGTAATTTGAACCCAGTGAAGGCTGCCATCTTAGCCATCAGGCTCTAAGACGTGCCACAGAATTCAGAGGCAGTTTTGAGGTCGCTGAGACTAACAGAGGCCAGAAAGGGCCTGTTCAACGTCCAGAAGCAGAAGCAGGACAAGAATCGAAGTGACCCGACTCCTTGTCTAGTGCTCTTTCAACATACTGTCAAGCTTTGGAGCAATTTATGCTGCAGGAATTCCTAAAACTGTCCTAGAGGAAAAATTAATGGAAGTTCTATTCCTAAAACACTTTCCCAACTCAATATGCAAATAGCCATTATTACTTGGAGAGCTTGGCTTCAACCCTGCCCACCATCCTGCATTTTTCAGGCTGTCAATGACCTCATCTCCATCTTCATGAGTTCATCTTCGTTGAGGGACAGTAGTGTACTCGGCCAATGAACCTTCCACCCTTAGCTTATCATGCCACCCCCAATAGAAAGTCTCTTTGGGGCTCCAGAGACCAAGCCCAGAGCTATGGTTATAAACAGGTCACCACTTCTGCAGTGTGTTGTCACCATGTATATGCAAACCACTAAGAGGAGCCAACATTTATTGGCGATTTACTATGGGCCTGGTTCTCTATATACCTTGTCCTATTTAGTCTTTACAACTGCCCTTTGGAGGAAGTTCTGCTTTTAATCCCATCTTACAGATGAGGAAAAAAAGCCCTGAGAGATGATGAGACTTGTCCAAAAATATGGCCAGGAAGCGGCAGAGTCAGGACTCGAGCCTCTGGTATGGTTTGTGTGGTTTAAGATTCTGTGCTTTGCCTCATGACTCTTAACATTTATGGGAAAATTATCCCAGATTGTGGGGGAAAACTTAAGGAGCCATTTTCTTGCCCATGACTCACCTTGTTCACTGGACATGGGTCCCAGTCTCCCCTGTACCCACAAATAAGGACAAGCTGATGTGCCTGAAAATTGTCTACCTCAAGGCCTGAAGATGATCTAACTGAACTGCCAAACCCATGCTCCAATCCCTCAATTAAGTGACCTTTTGTCTTGTGCTTGAACAATAGCAGATATTTTTTAAGCTCCTTGTATGCTGGGTACTGAAGCAGTTACTGGGGATGGCGACAAGATTCCCACCTTCCCTCAGCGCATAATCTAGTGTGGAAGACACAAAGACACAAGTAATTATGGTATTGTGAGATGAGTACAATGGAGCAAGAACAGAGCCACACAGCAGGGCATTGAACCCAGCCTGTGGGGTGCCATCAGGGAAGGCTTCCGGGAGGAGGTGGTGAGGTTGAAGTTCATTCCTAGAGAATGAATAGGTATGTGTTAGGCAAAGCAGGGGTGGAAGAATGTTATAGGCAAAAAACCTGAGCTGAAAGAGAGAAGATGAGAGCTCCTTTCAAGACAGACCATTCCATCTTTCCTATAGCTTTGCATACTTCTAACTCGCCTGTGGTCATACACCTAGGAAGTAAAGCTGTTTGGCTCAGAGATAATGCTCTTAACCTCCACTCCCTTTCTTTTTTCTGGACACTGTCTTGTCTGGGTGTGATGGCTGGAATTGCTTCAGTCTTGGCTCCTTGAGGGGAGCCAGCCCCAGGGCAGTGCCGATTCCCTGAGGATGCACAGTGGAGAGATGTAAAGAGCCTGAGTCCTTGATGACATCATGCCCCTTCTGAATCAGCCGGCCCTGGAAGTGGGCTCACCTAGGCTACTCTTAAGGGAAATACTGTAATGTTTGAGAGCCGAAGGTTGAATCCAAGCCCTGCCACTCGCCCTGTGACTTTGGATGAAGTAGTTTTTGTGAGTCTTGGCTTCCTCATCTATATAATTGGGATAATAATAATTGATAATCATTACACTTACCCAGCGAATGAGGTGATGAGGATTACATGTGCTAATGTATGTCACGAGCTTACAGTAATGCCTGGCCTTAGGAAGTGCCAACAGATGGAAGCTCTCAGTATTGCCAACACACATTTCCGCAGTCAGCTCACACTCCCAGCCTTTTCAAAGCTCTCAATGAATAAAAGACAGACTTGGGCTAATCACAGTGCAGGTGGATCAGCGCTGTGACAGAGCCCGGAGCAGGGAGCAGTTAATATTTGCAGAGGGAGCAGATGAAGGTCCGCAGAGGCCATGGGTTTGAGAAAGGGCTCAAAACATGAGCAGAAGTTTGAGCGGAAAGAGACCGAGGAAAGGCATTCCTGGTGGTGGGAGCAGCCTGAGCAAACGTGTTTTAAGGGCTTTGTAAAGGGCAAGTAGCTGGTGTGGCTGGAATTCAGGTGTGGATGCATGTGGGTGGGAGGAAGTCAATGAAGCTGAAAGTCTGGGTTGGGGCTAGGTGTGGAAGGCCTGGGTTCCAGACTGAGGAGCTTGCTGTACGTCTCGAATGAGTTCCACGGAACCATAGTGCTGAGGGATGCCGCTTAAAACATGAACTCCATGGTGGTGAAGGCAGACATGGAAATACTGCACGCTTTGCAGTCCCAGCGGTGACCAATGCACGTTAGCCTAATAAGAGCTCTGACAAGTCCTGCAGCAACAAAACCTGTTTCACGTGGTTTAACCCAGATGCTTTACAAATGTATTCAATGCCAAGGAACCCTTCATTCACCCAACATCTCTTACTGCGGGTCACATTTGGTGTGGGGGGGGTGCAGTTCTAGTCACTGGGCAGCTGTCAAAAGGTTTGAAGCACTGGGGTGAGTGCTCAGTTCTGTATTTTCCGAAGATTCCTTCTAATTATGTAAACAATAAGCGATCAAATGAAGTCACAAGAAAGCTGCCTCAAAGGTTTGACTTGCTCAGCTGAGGCTCTTTTACTTTTTTTTTGAGGGCAGTGTCACTGGCCCTCACATGTGGGATCCGAACCTGGACCGCTGGTGTCCCAAGCCAGCTCTTAACCACTGCAACACTCGGCCGGCCCTAGGCTCTTTTACTTTAAATGGGTGACTTCCCTTGGCTATGTCCCTCTGAAAATCTTCTTTCTACCTTTCAAGTATCCGAAGCAGAGAAACTTCCTGCCAAGTACTGTAGTTTTTCTTCTGACCTTTTTGCTGTGGCTCTTTAAAGCTGAAGGTTAGACAATTCAGGCTCACCCTGGGATTGACACTTGAAAGCTACAGTGGGTCTTTTTAACATTTGGGGTTAAAGTTTATAGTCATGGGAGCTGCAATTTGACTTGAAAACATTTTTGAAGGTTTTCTTTTTGTTCCCCTCCCCTCCCCTCTCCTTCCTTCCCCTCCCCTCGGTTCACTTCTCTTCGCCTGCCCCCTATTCCCCTCCCCTTCCTTTCTCTGCCCCCTCCTTCTTTTCCTTACAGAAGGTCCAGTTGAAAATGATGCTTTTCATATTGGCAAATCTTGCTGAAGGCAGAACATATGATAACCATGCCTCCTTGGAAGGTTTTGGTAAAGGCTGGGATTTCTCAATCACCCGGAAGTGGGAGGAGGCTGGGGCTCCTGAAAAATATAGATTCCAGGGAATCAGCTTCTTAGGTGATTTGGATGCACCTTCAGATTTTACAGATCTGACATACAGATACTCTGTAGGTGGAAATGCTTCTTTCTCCATCTCCCCTCAGGGCTGCCCATCCCTGCCCATCCCCCAACCTAACTGCTCCCCCTAGGATTGGGGATGGGCCCTATTCCAGTCCACACAGACTTATAGCTGGAGTTCTTGCTGCTGGGATGCTGAGGAATGGTGCCCAGGAGCAGGAGCGAGGACTTGGGGGTGATGGAGGTGGCAGTGAGCATTCTCAGGGATTAATGCCACAGGTGCTGTCCCACCCCATAGTGCTGTGCCTGGTTCCACTCTATGGGTATCTGACTCCCAGAGGGCTCCTGCTGTAGGGTAAGTTGCTCTGGTGTCTCAGGGGCTCTTCCTCCCTTCTGGCTGCGTCCCTCTCCTCCTCTTCTTTTTTTTAACCTCTCCATCACTTCAACATTGCCTTTGTCCCTCACACTGTGACAGATCAGCTCCCTGGCTAAATCACTGGTGGCCACATTAGTAGTAACAAATCCTTATAACTGTTCTTCTCATCCCTTTCTGCCCTTACAGGAAATATCCCACCTCCTACCACACCAGGATCCCCACTTAGGAGGCCTTACCTTGCTCCTTATCCTGGAGAACCATGCAGCTCTGGGGAGAAAATGCTCCAAGCTGGGCTAATTACTGAAGAGCTGAGTAATACCTTTCCCACTGGGAGTTTTTGGTGCCCTAGAGAGTTTGGCTTCTTTCTTAGTCAACTCAGACTCTCCTAACAAAATACCAGAAATTAGGGAGCTTTAAACGACAGGAGGGTATTTCTCACAGTTCTGGAGGCTGGGAAGTCCAAGATCAAGGTGCCAGTAGGGTTTGTTTCTTCTGAGAGCTTTCTCCTTGGATTGTAGATGGCTACCTTCTTACTGTGTCTTCACATTTGTGTTTCCTCAGTACATTCACATGGAGAAGGGGAGAGAGAGAGAGGGAGGGAGACAGAGAAAAGAGAAAGAGAAAGCAACTTCTCTAGTGTCTCTTCAAATAAAGGCACTAATTTTATCATGAGGGCCTCACCCTCATGACATCATTTAAATTGAATTACCTTCCAAAGGCCTCATCTTTAAATATCATTTTTTTGGGGTGGGGAAGGGTTTCAACATGAATTTCGTGGGGATGTAATGTAGTTTGTAGCAGATTCTAAGTCTTTGTTCCAAAGACAGCTCATCTGTAAGAGAACTCATCCTTTCCTCCACTCTTCTTTCTCTATACTGTTACCCTGAGTGGTCTTCTCTCGCCACATGACTTTAAAGATTGTACTATATATTAGTCAGGGTTCCTGATTATAAGCAACAAAAAGTAGCTCTGGCTGCTGTAAGCAGAAAGTAAATCTATTGAAAGTCTACTGGGGTGCTGCCAAACTAGAAGGCAGCTGGGAAAAGAGGTGGGGGCTTGGCAGCAGGAACTGCAGCGAAGGTCAGGCCTCAGGGAGAGTCTCATCCTCACACATGCTGGCCATCAACATGACTTTGACCTTTGAACTTGCCTTCCATTTTTGAGGCACTTGATGGAGCCTCAAAGCATCATGAGTAAGGGTCTGAGGGGCCCAACTTAAATCACATGGCTGCCTCAGGAAGTGGGTGGAGAAAGTGCAAAGGCCTTCATGACCTCCCACCCTCTTCCCTAGCTCAGCTGTCTGGCCAGAGCTTCAGTGGACAGGGAATTAGCCTCCTGCCACACCTACAGGAGAATTCTATTAAAAGGGAGATCTGGGTGCATTTTGGGAAGGTGGATGCTTGGATCAAGCCACAAAGTAATAAATACGCACCACACCATTTGTCTGCAGAAGACTTCAGATTTATACTGTTAGCTCTGACACTTCCCTGAGCCCGCCTTGTCCAGTCGCCTAGTTGACAGTAGAATGTCAAATAAGCATCTTGCACTTAACATTTCCAAAATAGAACACTCGATTTTCTTATTGCTCTTGCCCACATCAGTAGTATCTACCCTCCCCTGCCCTGCCTAAGTAAATAGATCATGGATCATGCATCCAATTGCTCAGACCAGAAAACAAGGAGTCAATTCTGACTCCTTCCTTTCCCTTATTCCCTACATCTGTCCATTGGCAGGTTCTGTAGGCTGTACCCATAATGTAGCCCTGTATTTTCCATTTATTGTCATCTCCATTGTTACTGCCCACGTCCAAACCACCATCATCTCTCACTGGACTACCTCAGTAGCTTTCGAATTGGTCTTCTTTCGTCTCCTCTTGCTTCTCTATAATCCATTCTCTACACAGTGGCTTTCAAAAACATGAATCATATCATGACCGTCCTTAATTAGAACCTTAGAGTCGTCTAAGAGTTTCCCTTTTCTCAGAAAATAAACTCCCAACTCTTTGCCATGGCTTCAAGGGCCTCTCCCCATCTGGTCCTTTTCCATTTCTCCAGCTGTCTCTCCTATCACCTCCTCCCATCGACCTTCATATCTGTTGCCCTCCACCCATGCCAGCCTTTCCACTCCTGTAACATCTGGTCTCTGCTTGGCTCAGGCCTTGAATCCTGCTATTATCTCTGTTGGAATGCTCTTCTCCCAGGTCTTGGCAGGGCTCCTTTTCATCGTGTAGATCTAGAATCAAATGTTACCTCCTCCAAAACTCTTTCTCTGACCACCCAATCAAAGTCACACCCCCTCTCGACTGTCTATCGTTACTATTTTTATTGCCTGTATGGCACTTATTGTTTGTCATTATCTCGTTTATTTACTTTTACTTTGATTACTTTCTAATATAAACTCACCAAGAAGAGGTTCTTACCTGTTTGCTCACTGTTGTGCTCCCACTGCCTAGTATATGGCACATGGTGGACACTCAATAGCTCTTGGCTATTTGTGAATTGTGGTCCCTAATGCTACTGGTCTGGGGCCCTGCAGGGCCAGGGTGCCACGTGGAGCCAAGCCTCCATGTGTGTGAGGGCAGGGGGCTATGGCAGGGGGCTGGATCCAGCCTCTATCCAACCTGCACTCAACAGCCCCACCCGGCATCGTCCCCTGGGCTCCCATGCCAGTGAGCCGCCCATGGTCTCCACATTTGTTCAAGCCTGAAGACCAGGTGTGAGTTTTAATTCTTTTGACTTCCATATTCCCCACATCCAATCAATCATCGAGCCTTACAAATCAATAAGAAAAGACAAATAACCCAACAGAAAATCAGACCAAAGCTGTAAATAGGCAGCTCACAGAAGAGAAATATGAATGGCTAGAAACATATGAAAAGATGCTCATCCCCATGAGAAAGAGGGTAATACACAGTAAAATAAGCTTTATGTCCCCTTAAGACTGATAGAAATTTATAAATATGGATAAAATATTTCATGTTGGGAAAGGGGAACGGGGAATGAGTAGTCTCATGCACCATGGGTGGTAATGTGAATTGGTTGAGTCTCTTTAGGGAGCCACTTAACAGCATCCATCAAAAAGTAAAATGCACGAACCTTGCAACCTACCCATGCCCGTGTAGTTACCTATCCCAGAGAAACCCTCACATGAGTAATCAGAGAGCAAGGATGACTTTGCAACATGGTTTATAAAAGCAAAAACCTAGGAACAACCTAAGTGCTCACCAACAGGGGAACAGTTAAATAAGTGGGGTACTTCCTTCTTATGGTCAGGGGTGCAGTGAGCCAGGGGTGCAGTGGCTTAGAAGAGCAGGGTGCCTCCTTAGTATTGATCTGAAAATACCTCTGAGAAATGCAAGACACATGGTTAGCGATATCAGAAGTTGCGGAACAATATTGATAATAGCATCTCGTTTATGTAAAAACCTCACAGTGTATATTTATGATAATAGCTAATGTTTATTTATTAAATAATAATAATATCTAAGATTTACACGGTGCTTACTCTGTACCAGGCACTTTTCTAAGTGACTGAGGAACACTGACTCATTCAATCCTCATAATAAGTCTATTAGGTAGGTACAATTATGATCATCAACCTTATTGATAGATGAGGAAATTGAGACACAGAGAAGTTTACAGTTCCCAAGGCTGCACAGCTAATAGGTGGTAGAGCTGGAATTCAAAACCAGATTGATCGCATCTTTTAACCACTGCACCAGAGTAATAGTTAAGGCAGTGTATATAGCTAGTTAATAGCTAACTACTTGGTATACTTTTATTAATATTATTCTACTTGTACAGATAAGGAAATTCAGCTACTGAGAGGTAAAAAACTTCATCAGAGTCTCCCAGTTTGTAAGTAAGGGAGTAAGATTCAAACCCAGGTACCTCATGTCAGCACTTGTGCCCTTAACTCTCTCTCTCTCAATATTTATAGAGCTGGATGGCAAAGGTCTTACACCACACAATTGAGAAGACCGCAGGGTAAAAAAAGATTGTCACCTTTTTCTCCATCCCACTCTCACCCCTGGTAGGAGCCTGGCCAGGCAGGACAACCATTTGCCACCTCAGCCTGGTAGAGGTGGGGCATGGATAAGACCGGAGGTTGGGGTCAGAGTGGACCTGGTTGGTCCTGGAAGGACTGTCTGCTGGTGGCCGCCCACAGTGGGAAGGAGCATTGGAGGACCAGCCAGGCTGTGCAGGTGGTAGCACGCCTCACAGGAATGCTGTGTGAGCCCAGGTCGTGGAGCCTGGTCCCAGGTGCCAAAGTCCTGAGCAGTCCTTTTGTTCTACACACTCTCTGAGCTCAGCGGTCCCAGGGCATGAATGTGACTGCCGAGTGAGGCTGCAGAGGGCTCTCCAGGGAGACCAGTAAAAGCCATCATGCCTCCTGCTCAGTAGAATTCTGGGACAAGAAGTCACAGCTTCTGACCTTGCCTCATGAGAACTTCTTAGGGCAGGAAGGATTTTTCCATGGAAATTTGTACAAATAAGTTAGATTCACTTCTATAAACACTAAGTGACCCGCCAGGCCCCTAGAGGGAGGCAGAGGAATGAGCACTACATATGGGCTGTTAAAAGTCTGGTGTCTGAGCCCAGATGACCTAGCCGGTGACCAGTGAAAAGTGTGTGAAGGTACCAGATGGAAGCCAAGGTGCCTGGTGGCTTACTACAAGGGCCCTGCAGCCAGACAGCCTGGGACTGAACCCTGGTGCAGCCGCTTCCTGGAAAGTGTAATGCTGGGAAAGCTACTTTATCTGCTGAGCCTCGGTTTCCCCATCTGTGACAGTGACCACCATAGTAACTTCTCATTGGGTTGATGTGCAGATTAAGAAATGAGACCATGAATATAAGATACTCAGGTAGGTAAGCAGGCACTCGATGAAGGTTAGTAAAAGAGTCGTTGTCTGTTTTCTAGCAGATTTCATGTTTTGCTTTCCCTTCCTGGTCCTTTGCAGTCTGGTTTCTGACTCTTCCATTTCCCTAAAACCCGCTAATGGCCAAATCCAATGGCAACGCTTCTGCTTTCATCTTTACGTCTCAGGGACCGGCCGAGTGGCGCAGTGGTTAAGCGCTGGCTTGGGAAGCCAGCGGCCCCGGTTCGGTCCCACAGAAGAGGGCCAGTGACACTGCCCTCAAAAAAACCCCAAAAAAACAAAAAACAAAAACAAAACTCATCTTTACGTCTCATCTCTTATGTCTGAGACGCCATGCCGGGAACTACTCGCCTCACCTTGAAAATCCCCATGGTGTCTGCGACTCTGCAGTCAATGGCTTTTCTTCCAGCCTTTCTGGCTGCGGCTTCTGGTTTTCTTTCTTTCCTCATCTCCCTTAGGGCGCTATCCTCCTTCCACTGCTCTCCTCACCCTCCTCTCACTCTTCCAGTCCACCATTTACAGCATGCTCCCCATCCTCTGGGACCATCCCTGAAGGTTCCCCTGAATGGCCATCTTGAGTGGCCTGCAGGACACATCCGATAGGGGACCCCTGCTCTCTGCCCTCAGTGTTGATCAATGGAGGCAGTATTGGGTGGCAGCTCAAACTGGCCACCACAGAGCCCTCCTGGACACCTCCCGTCCCTTCAGCTCACGCAACTCCATTTATTGCCAAGTTCTGTTGTAACCCTGTGGTAGGTTGAATAATGGCCCCCACAGATATTTGTGTCCTAATTCCTGGAATCTGTGAATATTACCATAGATGGCAAACAGGACTTTGCAGGTGTGATTGGTTTAAGGATCTTGAAATGGGGAGATTATCCTGGATTAATCACAAGCATCCTCACAAAAGGGAGGCAGAGGGAGATTAGACTACAGAAAAGGAAGGAGCAGATGTGACCATCAAAACAAGAGGTTGGAATGATTGGATGAAGGGGTCCTGACATGAGGAACCCAAGCAGCCTCCAGAAGCCAGAAAAGGCAAGGAAATGGGATCTCCCCTGGAGCCTCCAGAAGGAACCATTCCTGCCAACCCCTTGCCCCCTGAAACTGACTTCAGACTTTGGGTCTCCAGAACTTTGAGGGAACAATTCTTTGTTATTTTAAGCCATCGAAATTAGTGTTAGTTTGTTACAGAGGTCATAGGAAATTAATACAACCCCTCTTCCAGACATTTCTTCAGTTTGTCCTCTTTCCTCCCATCCTTGCTATCCCTTATCATCTCTTTTATGCATCTCCTCCTAAATCTTTCTGCATCCTCCAATGACTTTGATATCACAGATCAATGGCCGCCCATCAACTTAGAACTGGCCCAAGCGCCCTGTCACTCAACATCCATTCTCACCAGCCTCCTGCCTGTGGCTCTGGCTTCATCTTCTGTGTCTTCCAACCTTACCTTTATGCTTCAAGGCAGACATTCTCAACCTGGGGTCCATGTACTGACTGCTTTCCTCCCCACCAGATTTTTATATGTAGGCCTCAGAAGGCCTGTGAACTTTTTGAAATTCAGGGCAAAACTTGTGCACACATGTGCTTGTGTGTTCCTGCAGACATGATCCACAGGTGGCCCTACACAGGCTCCTATGCCCCTAAGAAGATTACACAGTAGTGACAGCATCTAATGCCCTGAATCCATCACAATATTTTACTCCCGCCCACCTTTGCTCCACTTGAATGCCTTTCCTCCATAATTTGCTCATTTCATTCATGTTTCTGCTCCGTGCCATCTCCTCAGAGAGGACCCTGGGGGAGGCAGTACCTAAGAGGCACTTCCTTTCCCCCTGCCCACGAACGCAGATGAGAACCCCAAGGGAGGGACCTGGGGGAACTAGAGTTCAAGGTATTTTCCCAAAGGACAACATCTTCCTCTCTAAGAGAAATCCTGGTGGCAGCCATTAGATAATAATTTCCACCTCATTACCTAAAACACAAACCCGGAAGAAATAAATGTTATAATGCTGGTTTTAGAGCTATGCTTTGGAAGCGAAGAGAATTGAGTGATTAATTCCAACCTGGAGGATTATGGCAATTCCACAGAAGAACTGTCACTGGAGCTGTTTCTCACTGAAAGATGGGGAGGACTCAGATAAGGGGGAAAGAAAGAAGGAAATGCGAGAAAGAGAGGCATGGGGTCAGAGGAGGGCTTGGTGTCAGGGACAAGGAGTTTTCCTGTGCTGATTGAACCTTTGGTTTTTTGGAAGAAGCTGTGGCCAGAGGTCAATTTGAGACCTCTGCAAAGGTCCTGCTGATGTGCTAAGGAGAATGGACTGTACAGTGCAGGCAGTGGCCGGCCATCAAAGGCCTTTGAGCAGGAGACTGATAACCAGCTCTGCGTCTTGTTTGTTTTTGTATTCTCAGCACTTAACGAAGTGAGTGGCACATAATGGGGGCTCAAAAAATGCTTTTGCATGAAGGAATGGATGTAATGTTAGAAGGATGTCTCAGGGAGAATGAGTTGAGTTGGGAAGGGGCTGAAAAGTGGGGAGCTGTGAGGTACTTTTTCAACAGTTCAGATTGGAATGGCAAGACTGAACCAGGATGGGTCCTTGGAGTGGAGAGCAAGAAGCATTCAGAGTTGTTTAAGAGGAAGGACCACCGACAGGGCTTAATGCTCATGAGATGGGGGAGGGGCAGAATAAGAATGAGGTGAGATTTGGGGAAGATGGGTTTGAGCTATGAGGGGGTGGATGCTGGCATCATTCACCAAGCGGGGGACCCCAGGAAAGGAAGCAGGCCTGGAATGGAGGACAGAGACGAGAATGAGACCGAGAATGAGACCGTCAGGAGGCTGGTTTTCTGAGATCTCTCGGGTGCCAGGTTCATGGGGTGGGGGTGGAGGTGAGGTAGGGAGGTATTGGGGAGGGTGTCCATGTACATTTTATAAATGATCCAGCTTATGTGCCCCCCCCCGCCCCCCACTTCTGTCTCTCCCCAGAGAGAAAAGTCTGAGCAATGCTTTCCCCAAGGGCAGGAACCTCATTTGTTCTGTCTCAAAACAAACCAACACTGAAACCCAGCTCAAAGTAGCCATTTTTCATCCCTGTCCTCAGCCACCAGCTCCTCCCAGGAGCCCTCACCCTGTTATCTCTCAGCTTGGCATGGCCATCAGTTTGGACCGGGACAAGGCACCATACCTCATGGAGATTTCTCTGATATGCTATCAGCAATGGGCTTTCACTTAGTCACAGTGTTTCTAAATGTCCATGAGAGGACTGGGCTAGCCAGATGGAATAATTATTTGGAGATCCTGAAGGTGCTTCTAGATTGTAGTTAAACTATGGGATACCCCTAATTCCTTATTCTGAAGATATCCCAAGAGCCCTGGAGGAGTCAATGCATAGGAACTGTTATGGCCATTTTAGGGTACAGGCAAGACATCTTGGGGGATGAGTCTCAAACAATTTCCCTGCAGCAAGCCTGGGTAGGAACTAGTGATTTGTTTATCCATCCATCCATCCATCCATCCATCCATCCATCCATCCATCCATCTATCTTCCCTTTCATTTCACAAACAGTCATGACAGGCCCCTGCTAGGTATTAGGAAAATAAACATAAGCAAAAAAGACTTGTGTATTTTATTGCTCAGGTAGACAAGTAAACAGTCATTTACAATAAATATTGAGTGCTGAAAGTTCAAGGGTGGATGAAGAGGTAGCTAGGTGAAAAACAGTCAAGGGTAAAGTCTGTTCCAGAAAGGGGTTGTAGCAGGTACAAAGGCCTTGGAAGGGGGGCCAGTGTAGGGCACAATGAGTTCAGGAACTCAAGTAGTCCATACGGCTAGAGAGTAGTGTGCATGTGCATGTGTGTGCATGGGCATGCATGCACACGTGGCTGTGTGTGTGTGTGTGTACATGCACATCTGTGTGTGAGAACTCGTGCTCTCCCAACAGAAGAGAGTGATGTTGCTAAATGGAAAATTTCCAGGCTGATATCTCAGTCATGCGTTTCTTTCTTTGCCCAAATGCAGACCAAGCTCCTGCTTGGCTCCAAGCATGGCTCCTGCCCATCAAGGATAATTGTTTGTGTTGAACATTTCCTCTGGAAGACTGGCATCATATCAAGGGGCAGGAGTGGGGGTCACGCTGCTCAGCCTCCCCTGCCCAGCCCAGTGGGCCACCAGTCCTGAGAGTCAGAGGCCTGGGATCCACCCCAATGCTATGCCTGCTCCCCTGAGAAACATGGATTTCTGCCCTTACTCAGCCTTTCCTGGAACCTCTCCTGGGAGCCCACTTTATGCCAGGCCTGGGGGAGGCCTTTGCATTGCTTTCTTTGAAGAGACGGGGGAAGAGACATGTAAACAATTATGTATGATATAGTACAACAAATGCCATAGTGAAACAATGCTAAGGAGTGGTGCTGGGAGGCCCAAGGACAATACCAACAACGATAATATCTAATATTTACTGAACACTTATTTGCAGTAAGTACAGGATGAGAGCGGGGAATGTAATAGTAACATTAGTTAATATTTATTGAGTGTTTACCAAGTACTGGGCACTGGGTTTAAGCTATTTACATGCATCATTTTATCTGATCCTTGGACACAATCCCATGAGGTATCTGTGGTGGGCAGAATAATGGCCCCCAAAGATGTCTACATTCTAACCACTGGAACCTGTGAATATGTTACTTTACCTGGCAAAAGGAATGTTACAGATGTGATTAAATTACAGATCTTGAGATGGGGAGATTATGCCGGATTGTCTGGGTGGGCCCAATGTAATCACAAGAGACCTTATAAGTGACAGAGAGAGGCAGGAAGTTCAGAGTCAGAGAGATTCCATGTGAGAAAGATGGAGCCAGCCATCGCTAGCTGAAATGTGGGGATACTCTACACTTGCCTTTATACCTGGGATGGTAGAGCATATCTAGGGCTGGCAAATAGTTTCATAGTTTTCAGAGACAAGGAGTCTAGTGATTGCTTGGAACACTGTGTTCAGAAAGATTTGGAGGCTGTGTTGGGAGGAAAGACGTGGTTCTCCATTAGCAATTTCTGCCATGGATAGAAGAAGGGAGAATGGGGCACGTTAGTCGGTTGTTTGCCACCCCAACTCTGGTACCCCCATCTTAAACAGATGAGGAAAATGAGACCCAAGGAAGGAAACTGACTTCTCTTGCCTTCACCTGCCCTTCCAACAGCAGCCTATCACTCACTTGTGGTGGCCAAATACCCACTCCCATCAGGAATGCTGGTTTAGGAATGGGTACATCTGCACTATCAGGTTCTTTTAAGTCATGGATTCTAACACTCACTTGAGCTGGCTAAGAGCCATATAACCTCAGTCCCAAGAGTTTTGTAATTTCCTAACTGTCAGAGCTTCTTAAATTCAGGCCAATCTACTGTGAGGTGGTGAGCGTCCATCAGCTCTGGAACCCTGGAGGGTCTGATATTCTGCTCCCGCTCAACACTAAGCTGGGACTTGAGAGAGGGGATGCCCTGGTAATGCATGGTATTTGGGGCTGCTGCCTTCCAGGGCTCCGAGTGGAGCAGATTCAGTGAGGAGTGCAAGTTAAAGCATGGCAGGAAGATTACCAATGGTAATCAAAGGGCTGACGTGACTGCAGCCTGAAAAGCATAGAGGGTTGTACTAGAAGATGAGGTTGTGAAGGGCATTTGAAACGAGATCATGGAGGGTCTTGAATGCCATGTCAAGGAATTTGAACTTTAACTCCTGTGACCAGGACCTGTGAAGTAACATTAATCAACAGCTCTATCCCTTCAGGTCACTGCCAGGTGGCTCATTTACCTGGCTAAGTGGTACAATTCGAAAGTGGCAGATAGGTGGGGACTGTCTAACTGAAAAGAATTTGCCTTTTTTGATGGACACTTGAAATGATGCTCAGGCTTTAGAATGATTCACTTCAAGGACTCTTGGCTTTTTGTATGTTTCAACTCTCAATTGCAACACTACACTAATGTGGTTTTTTGCATTGAATTAAAATTAATCTAATACTTGACAACTCTGGCTGGATGCCTGCCAACTATGGAGACTGGAGATGCTTCCTGTAAATTCTGCCACAGAGGGTTCTCACGATTCAGGGAACATCTCATTTATCTCACTGCTATGCACTCCTGACCTTAATTCTCCAGAGATTTCTTCCGCAAGATCCTCTTGCATAAACGCGAGCATGTTCCAAGGCAGTTACTTTTCAAATCTGTATAATCTCTGGGGACCAGGATCATCCGAGGTGCAGTGAAAGGGTCATTTAGATGAACCAATTCTGCTCGAAGTCAGTTTTGGATTTTTTCCAGTAATAATCTCTTTCGTCATTAATGGCCTGCTGGGTGAATCTTATTATATCTCCTTAAAATAATTTAGATGCTAATATCTCCCAGTGACCATTATGTGGGGAACGCAGGGCTGGAAGGTGGTGGTGAGGACTGAAAGCTGTCTTAATTCTATGCTCCTTTTCACAGCTGGAGACCTTCGTCCAATGCACTTGGAAAAGCTGCCTTAGCAACCAGAATTTTCATGCCTTTGCCCTCAAAATGCCTTTGGTTGGTCTTCCAAAAGTTCTGCTTCCTGAGATGAAGAGCCAGGATTCCAGGTGAGCAACCCAAGGGGATTCTGGGTGTATATTTCAAGAGAATTCTGGGTACACAATGGAAGGACATTTGTGTCTTTGATCAGATGTAAGTTTGAGGGGGCCTGTGGGAGGCATGAAGAAAGAGGAAGGATCTGGCAGTCAGGAGGTTTGACTTCCAGTTATAGGTTTGTTACGACTAGCTGAATTCATTCATTCCTTTGTTTATTCATTCATTTCTTTAGCAGCTATTGATGCCTACTCTGTGTCTGGTCCTGTGCTGGTTCTGAGAAAACAGAGACTGACAAGTCATCAGGCTGTCTTCAAGAACTTCATAGGTTGTGTGTGCCTTTCTCCTTCTTGGGCCTCAGTTTCCTTATCTGTATGGGGAGGGGTTGGAATAGAAGTTCCCGGAGGGCTCTTCCAGGGTCAGTGCTCTGGGACACAAAAGCCTAGCTATCTGGCACCTTTTCTTTGATCTCATGCACTAAACTACATCCACGCACTGCCTTGTGGGCCAGGGATGCTGGCTTGTATCAGCATCTTGCTCTTCACAAGCTCAGGGTAGTTGGAGCAGTATTTATGTGATGTGTTGCTACATGGGCCAATCAATGCCTGTTTGTTCAGAGCCATGTGGGAAAGCCCAGGAGGGAACAGACAACTTTGCCTAGAGATGGTGACTGCGAAGCTGGAGGATCCCCACGCTTCACAGGCCCCAACCTTCTAGAATCCCTAAAAAGTCCCAGTTTGATTCCAGCTGACCCTTAAACTCCTTTGGCTGGACTAAGGGTTGTGTGGCTCTTTTCTAACTCCTGGGAACTCGGTTTCAGATTCAGCCCTGGAGAATAGGCTGAATCTGCACTGAGGGTCTCGATTTTGCGCGTCAGCGAATATGCCACCACTTATAATCAAAGTGATAATGCTGTTGACATTTTAACAGAAATATTTCTTGTTGGATGCTAGAGAGTATGCCAGTGTTGTTTTCTTAGAACAGGAGGAAGTGTGAGGTGTGAGTATAAAGCTTGATTGTGTAGCATATGGGTCCCACCAGCCAGAATGGGGAGGGGTCAAGACAGCATCTCAATAATGTCCTAAGGACGCTATGTCCCTGGCTCTGTCTCAGTCTGTCTGTGGGGACTGCAACTCTCACTGATTCATCCCAATAGATGCTGGGAATTCGTGCCTGTCTTGGTTTGGGTTTCCCCAGAAGCAGATTCTGAGACCATGTTTCCCTGAAAATAAAACCTAACTGGAAAATAAGCCCTAGCATGATTTTCAGGGTGCTCGTAATATAAGCTGTACCCCAAAATAAGCCCCAGTTAAGATCGTCAGCCAGACATGACTGTATTTGAATAAATGTAGATTTTTTTACATGAATAAATGAATAAAATGCGTCTTTTGGAGCAAAAATTAATATAAGACCCGGTCTTATTTTCAGGGAAACACGGGATGATGTGTATTGGTGAAAATTCAATCAGACTGGGGCAACTGCTCCCAGGAAGAAACAAAACCACCATATATTGTACATCTCCTAGAGGGGGTTTGTCGGAGCCACGACTGATAACACTTCGTCTCTGATTTTTCTTCTGGGGGAACATATATCCACATGGAATGGAAGTGTTACAAGGATTGGACTTTACACATCGTGGGAGTCTCTGTAAGGCTGTGGTGACAGTGCCTGGTATTGGAGGCTGAAGCCCACGGGGCAGACAGTCAGGAAGGGAAGATGGATGCAAAGTGAGGAAGAGCAAGGATAAGCATGAGAACTCTCTGAAACTGGGGCCTGTTTTTGTTGCCTTTGACGGTATGGGGTGTCCACCTGTGTCACAGAGCTAAACACATATGCTTGAGTTGGTGGTAAGAGAAGCCTAAGGAAGGTCCAGGGGCAGTGGAGCAGGTGCGGCCCTCGAGCCAACAAGCTGAGTCAGCCGCTCAGGCACAGCGTGTGTGAGCTACAAAATGGCTGCTGCTTCCCTCTGCCCTCCAAATCTCCCACAAGAATTTCTTTCTTTCTTTTTTTTTTTTTTTTTTGAGGGCAGTGTCACTGGCTCTCATATGTGGGACCCAAACCGGGGCCACTGGCTTCCCAAGCCAGCGCTTAACCACCGCGCCACTCGGCCGGCCCTCCCACAAGAATTTCTTTGTGGCCAACCTTAACCGGAAACACATCAAAAAAATGTAATTCTGGGAAATGGAGTTTAACCTAACCAGGCTGACCCATTGCAAAGGCACCAAACAAGGATTCAAGTCCCAGTAGATTATTTGGGAACTGATCTCAGGAAATATCAGTGGGGGATTGGCGAAGAGGAACAAGGAAGGCAAAGAAGCCAGGGAAGGAAGAGTGTCACCAGATTCACTGATGTCATCTGGAGCTTGATCCCCTGAGAACCCTGGAAGACATTCTGAACAAATCTCAGAGTTCTCTCACCCAAGGGCTGAGGAAGCTGAGGGGTTGTCCCTGTCACTGGTTGAGGGTTGCTTTCAAAGAGAAAGTTTTCGTGCAGAAAGTCACAGGTGCTCATGATATGTAGTCTTTGAGGACAGTGAGGATGCTGGGGCCAGTGCTGAAAGAATTCTTGCCACACTGGTGTCTCACTTGCATGTTCTCAGCTACCATATGTGTCACCATTTTCTTGAGCTCTTACTTTGGCTACAGTGGTGGCAGCTCCTTCTGTTTCTGTGGTCTTTTACTTCAGATCCACTGCTGCTGCCTTACTGTGTGGTCCTCAAGGTGGGCTGATCTAGGTTTTCTCAGGCCTCTCAGAGATTTCAGGGGAAAAGTTTATTATGTATTAATTTGTCCTTGTCTGGCTCTCTCTTGGACTCAGCCGAGTGTGGGAACTGGGCCAGGCGATGTCTGCTGGATGAAACTGTTGTTTTCAGGACTAAATCTCCTTTCTGACCAAGACCGACTGTCTGTGGGCTCCGGGTGTGCTCTGCTAGGGAGATTCGGGCTCAGCAGGACCGCAGATCCCCCTGAGAATGTCAGCATATCAGAGCTAAAAGGGGCCTACCAGTCAACCCGCCCGATGCCCTCACTTCACAGATGGAGAAGTGGAGGCTCAGAAGGAGATGGATTTTCCTGGGGTCATACAATCATTTTGGGGTCCCAGGTTGTTGGAATCCAGGGCCAGCTGATTTCCCATAATGCTGTGCTGTGTACCAGGACAGTGTCTGGTGTATGTTCTGTCGATATTTACCTCATCACAAGTGGTTTTGGAAACCTCTTTTGTGGCTGACTTGAGCCTGTTTCAAATCCTTGTGTTACAGCCAGACTTTTCTTTCCCTGTCACGGGCAGGTTCATAGATATGCCCTTGGGGACAGGCCCTCCAAATGGAAAGAGCATAGACTTTAGATTTAGATACTCCGAGTTCATATTCCAGCTTCCCCACTATGTAACTTTGGGAAAATTACTTCACTTTATGTGCCCTATTTCCTTACCTGAAAAAAGAGGATAATGAAACATACCTGTCAGGGTTGTTGTATAGATTAAATGTGCTAACACACATAGAACGCTTAGCACAGTCTCTCGGACATCGTAACTGTTCAGTAAGTAGTGATGATGATGGTAGCTAGTGCTGCTGTTGATGTCAAGGCCATTTACCTCCACTGTAGGGGCAGCTGATCACACTACCTGTGTAAGTCTGTCTAATTCAGAGGTTCATTTTTAGGAAGCCCATTGTCACTGTACATCTAAGCCCCTCTTCCAACCTCACCAGTATTAATAATAAAATTAATACTTTGATGTCTACCTGTTTTACTCTGTTGTATTCTCCTCAATTAGTTCAGAGCCTAAGTGTGGAAAACAGGGATATTTATTGAGTCTGCTCAAACCCCAGTAATGGGTTTGTCCATACAAAAATGTGCTTGTATGAACATTTTTTTTTTAAATTCAGAGAATAAAAAGAAGAAAAAAAATTACCCATAGTTGTGTCACCCAGAAATAACCTCCTTAAGCTTTTTCTATGTGGATATATATTTTTAAAATTGTATTATGTTATATGTTTTCTATGTACTTGTCCCTGAAAGATGGAATGAATTCCTTTTCATATTTTTTTGCAGCATGACTTTTAATGGCTGTTATTCACTTGTATGAGTAGCCTATGATTTATCGAACCAATCTGCTATAGGTGATGTGCCAGATACTTTGTTTGCCCTCAGATCCACTTTTCACCCTCTGTTCCCTGTCTTAACTTCCACGGGCCCATCGACAGGCTCGTATGCCCCCGAGCATGGGGGTTCCCAGTGTGGCGGAGAGCAGAGCAGGATGTGTGTGCCCTGCCAGCTGGCAGACCCTGAAGACAAGAGAGGGACAGAATGGGCCACACAAGGCAGTTTCCCTCCTAAACTCACCCACTAGGGTGGGGCAGGTCTGGCAAAAAAACAGGGTATTTAGACAAACTTCCTCCTTTAGAACCAAAGACAGTAGGGAAGAAAAAAAAATGCTATGTAAAAAAAGTCAAAATACTGTTACACACTTAATCTTGTTTAATCCGTATGGCTAACCTGTGAGGTAGATAATGTTATAGATTCCTACTTTACACGTCAAGTAAACCAATTTTAAAGGTAAAGCTCAGACAAGTTAAATCATTTACCCAAAGTCACACAGCGAGTGGGTCATAAGGCCTGGCCCAGAAACCATGGCTCCTGGACCCCCAAGTTCCTTCTCTCTGTATGGATTAGGAAGGTTTTAAATATTTGAAGTGAGGTTACCAGAGCGTGCAGGCCAGGTTCATGGTGATTCTAATGTCGGGCAGCCCGAGAACCCCAGGTGAGAGGGAAAACTAATGGTAGTGAGGAGAACTTCAACTCTTCCTTAGAATCTGTGAGGGTTCTCATTGGAGGCTCATTGGAGCCACTGCCCTCATTGCAAGCCCCAAATTGACCTCTCCCAGCTTCCTCACATGCGCCTATGCTCTGACATCCTCTGTGCCTTTGTACATGCTGTTCCCTCTTCCTGGAATGCTTTGACTACCTATCATCCCTTGTGGAAATTTTCTGTCCTTAAAGAACCAATTGAGCCGGCCGAGTGGCGCGGTGGTTAAGCACTGGCCTGGGAAGCCAACGGCCCCGGTTCGGGTCCCACATATGAGGGCCAGTGACACTGCCCTCAAAAAACAAAAAAACAAACAAAAAAGAACCAATTGAAATGCTCTCCTTTTCCACAAGCCCATCTTGACCCCTACAACTGAATGTGCCCTCCCCCTCCTCTGAATCTCTTTCATTTCTATGGGGAACTGGACCATGAACCCCCAAGGAAGCCTCCAGCAGAGTTCTCTCCCTTCTCCACATCACCCCCACCCCCCAGCTTCAAAAGCAGCTTGTCCTTAGGGGGTGTGCAGCTGTTTGTCAAATCACATAGAAGCAAGGGATTTTGCCTTTTGACATTGCCCCATGCAGTCCAAGATACAGAGCCCCAGGCTCTGCTCTGAGTCTGCAGCAGCTCTTCTAGGGAGCCACCCCCCCCCCCCAATTTCCCCCACCACGCACACAAGGAGCACTAGCTGCAGGCCTGCCACTGTGTATATACTTTGTATACAGTCTTCATGATGTCCCCCCCGCCCCGCCCCTCGTAATTGTCTCTCCCCTGCCCCACCTCTCCATCCCAGCAAGTATTAGTCAGCTATTGCCATGTAACAAAGTACACCAAAACCTTAAAATGACAATTTATTATTTCTCATGATTCTGTGGGTTGACTGGGCTCACCTGAGTGGTTCTGTTCCCCATACTGTAACAGGGACCACTCACATGGCTGCATCGCAGTACCCAAGATGGCCGGTGGTCTAGCTCGAACTTCTTTATATGGCAGTTGACTTCCAGAAGGAAAAGTAGAAACTGCCAACTCTCTTAAAGTCTGCATTTCAAGGTCAAAGCAGATCACAGTTCCACCCAAATTCAAGAGGACTGAGCTGCGGCTCCCCTGAGCACACCTCCCAGGTATGGAGGGAGGTGGGGGCTTCCTTTCTTGGGACCAAACATTTTAAGAGTGAAACCTTCATTTCCTCTTACTCTGTCCCACAGTCTAGGAGGTCAGACTCGTCTCGAACCTTCCAATCATTCCGCCTTACACACTTGACAAGTGAGGATTTGACTTCCCTTCCCATGTCCGGGTTCTGAGTGTGGATTAAACATGAATGCCCTGGCATGGCCTCAGCATCTTCACAAGCACCTTTGACCTCCCTGCCTCCTGCTCCCCTTCCCCTGGTATGACACTGTGTTCCAGCTCCATGGAACCCCCAAAGTGCCCTCCCCCCTGCAGGCCGGTGCTCAGGTTCTTCCTCCAGCTTTACCTCGTGAACTTCTACACACCTTCAAGGCCCATCTCCAATGCCGCCTCCTCTCAGAAGCCTTCCTTGACTCACTCAGGTGGCATTCAGTGGTCCCTCTCTGCTCTCAGAGTCAGTGCTTTAGGGAGTGACTGTGGAGCGTCATCTGTCTTCACCTCCACTAGGATGGGAACTTCCTGAGAGCAAAAATAGTGACCATTCATTCCTGTGTTCCCCGGGCGCAGGGGTAGTCCACAGTGAGGGTTAGTTAGCATTAGCGGTGTAACCAAACATGCTTTGGGTATAAATAAGGCTCCTTTACTGTATAGACAGCCCCTGTCTACAGAACCAGGAGAGCTCAGTCCCTGCCATTGCCTATACCCCAGGGGTCTCAGCAGATATCAGGGGTGTCACTCACTGCATTCCCATGAAATCCTCTAGATTTCTTTAATCACAGTGCTGTGGCAGCCACCATTTCTGTCCCCACACAGCACCGTGTGGCTCTGGTGGGGCACTGTCTTCCCCCATCTGGTTGGACTACCACAGCCCCGGGTCTCTGCTGCAGGGAGAGGGGGCTGCTCTGAGCTGTGCTCTCCCCTCCTCTTCTTTGTAGAACATTGTCACTACCTCCTTAGGACTGTACCTATCACTCTGCTGCAAAGCACGTGGGAATCGTCTCCTTTGTCTTTTTTTTTTTTTTTTTTTTGAGGGCAGTATCACTGGCCCTCATATGTGGGACTTGAACCGGGCCCGCTGGCTTCCTAAGCCAGCGCTTAACCACCACACCACTCGGCCGGCCCTTGTTGTGTTTTGTTTTTTGAGAGGGGCCCCGAAGCAGGGGTTCTTGGGCCGCAAGGTGCTACAACTCTTTTGGTTTTATGCCTCCCAGCTTCTCTCTCTCCTCCAGTTGGCTAGGTGGGGCAAGCTGGAGAAGCCACCACACAGAAGCACTGTGCCTCCCTGGTCCTCAGGCCTTTGATGAGTCAGACTCTTCCCAGGGTGTAGTCTCTCCCAGGACCCCCAGGCCCTGCGTGGGATTTGACTTCTGTGGGTTCCAGACTCCTGGGTATGTCTGCATACCGCCTGTATGTAGCTATGCCCCAGGTGATGACATTTTTTGAGCTCTTTTTTTCCAGAAGTCTCCTTAGCTGCAATGATCAAAATGTGTGTGTGCACATGCGTGTGTGTAGGACCCCTGGATCACATGTCCAGGCTCTGCATAGAATTTGCTGGAACATCCTGTTACTGTTGAGTGAATGAACACATTGGTCCCTGTCCTGGCTTGTCAGGGATGCTAAGTGAACAGTCAGTGTAAGAGCCTGGGGACTAGGAGAGGGTGAATGGGTTCTGGATCCAATTCCAGTGTGTGTGTGCGTCAGCTCCCCACACCAACAAGCAATTCCCAAATAGCAGCAGGGTGTTGGAGAATTGAACTCAATTCTTACGCTATCTACCAGCAGATAAAATCAGATTCCGTAAGTGAAGGGCTCAGTCCCACAAGACTGCCTTCCATTTAGACACCAGTCTCAAGTTCAGGTTACCTGTACTTCTGATCAACTGGCTATAAATCAGAGGTTCCAACGACTCGCTCCTTGAGTTCCAATAATTTGCCAAAGCTTCTCACAAGACTCAAGAAAACCCATTTACTCACCAGATTACCTATTTATTACAAAGGATATTAAAGGATAAAAGTCAATAGCCAGATGAAGACATACAAAGGGTGTGGTCCTAAACAAAGGGCATCTCATGGAGCTTGAGGCCTGGCGTGGTGGCACATGCAAGCATTCTGGTTCTCCAAGGTGGAAGCTCTCCCAAAAGGGCTGAGGAGCTATCTTTTTTGGGTTTTATGGGGCTTCATTATGTAGTCAAGATCGACTAAGTCATTGCCCATTGGCGAGAGAGTCAACCTCCAGCTATCAGTGGGTGGGACTGAGAAAGTTTCAATCTTCTAATCCCTTAGTTAGCTCCATTGGCCACAGGCCCCCAACCTGAGGTGTTTTCAGAAAGTCACCCTATTAACATAACAAAAGACACCTTTATGATGCTCAATAGTTAGGAAATTCCAAGGGTTTTAGGAGTTGTGAGCCAGATATAGTATGAAGACCAAATAGATATTTCTTATTATAAATCAGACTTATGGGGGGAGGGGTGAAGGAGATGTTACTGGTTTTAACACCTTTAAAACAGGCTCTGTTTACGTTCTTTCTGGCACTAACTGGGTAAACTTAAGTCAATTGCATAACTTCTTTGAGCCTTGATTTCCACTTGTGTAAAACAAATGGAAAAAAGTATGGCCTGTGCGGTCTCTGTGCATGCTGTGTGATACCCTGCTTATTTTCTAGGGCTGTGGCAGGGAGAAAATGGGATTCTGTAGAGCAGATTTCCCAGTGAAACACAAGCCTTGCATGGAAAGGTCTGGCTTTGGGGCAAAATCAGGAATGTGGAGCCAGGAAGAGAGAGGATGACATTGGCAAAGTGGGCAAAGGAGAGGCATTAGAGAACTGCATGGAATTGTCTTAGGGATCTGTCCTTCAGCAGCTGAGTCCCACTGACCCTGAGTCCCAACCAAGGAAATTGGAAGCAGAAATGGAAGACGCAGTTTCTCTAGGGGAGGGTGGGAGAGCAAGGACGTCCCAGGCTGTTCCTTGGCACCTCCATCTCTGTCCTGATGGCACCTGTGTCTCCTGAGGCAGCCTGAGAAGGGCTCTGCCTGCTCCTACCTTCCTGTCCCTCCCATTCCGTGGTCCTCAGCTGACACTCTGGCTCTGCAAGCAGAGGGAACTGCGTTCTTGGCAATGAGTGGGGAAAGCAGTGCAGATTATTTTGGGGAGTTTGGTCTAACTCTGCTCATTGATCAAAAACAATTTTTCCTAATTTAGTCAGATGATTTCCTTAAGAACATTCGAGTTTCTACAAATGAATACATTTGCATAATCTATTCCATTGTGACATTCCCCCGCCTCCCAACACCTGCCCCATCCTGCCCCATCAGCACCCACCCCTCTCCGCCTCCAGGAAGCCACACAGCTTCCGGGCTAATTTGATCAAGATGAGTAAAAGCAAAACCATCTGGTTTCCTTCGACAGCTGATTCCAGAGTTGCTATTGTAAAAGACCTGTCTTCCAGGTGGGCCGGTGATATGAGGGGGGTGTTTCTCGTTGCTGAGATGAAAGGGCTCGCCTGCTACAGAATGCCTCAGCGCCAGCATCAAGCTTCCAATGGAGCACATCAAAGGCCTCCCTGCCAGTGCTGGCCCCTTCCAGCTGGGGGAAAATGGGCTCATTAGAAGCAGCAAGAATACATTGTTTACATTAGGCAGTGCTGATTTACAAGCCTGGAGCTGCCATTTTTCCCTCACCTTGAGCTCCGCTCAGGAGAGCCCTCCACTTGCCCAGAATGGCTTCTTTGATGGCGCACAGCCCCTGAAAAGGAGCGCTATGACTGCTCCGCAACCTCCCCGCTCTCCTTCCTTCACTAATTAGCTTGTTACCAATTGAGCAATATCTGGGGCTTGGGTTGAGACTAGCAGGGGGACTGTTGGCAAAGGCCTCTGCATAATTGTGTTGATTAAGAGGTACAAGGCTGGAAATGTTGTCTTCCTTCAAGATCAAGTCCTTACGCTTGTGGGAGCCTTGATTTTCTGGGCCAATTTGTTTGTGTTGGCCTAATTGCTCAGGAAGGGCATTTTTCACAGATGTTGCAGCCTGGATGATTCGGTGCAGTTCTGCCACGCAACCTCCACGACTCCCAGATGAGCTGTGGGCGGCAGCCGTAGGTCAGGTTGTTTGTAGTGGAGTGGGGTGGCGGCAGTAGAGCCCTGTCCTTGAGTGGGTGTGTCAGTGTCGGACAACTTTGGTGCCCACATGGGGCTTGACTAGAGAGGCAAATTGGGTGGATTTTCCTCAGGGCAGGATAAACTAAATGATTCCCAGGTCCTGAGTTCTGGAAACCCCCTCTAAAAGCCATGGTTCTTTGGGGCCCTGAAGAAAATACAAAGAATATAAGAACTCTGGTTCAAATACTGTTTGAAGATTTAAAAAAAATTTAACATGGGTTAAGCATTTGGTGTTTGTTGAATACCTATATGCCTTCTTATATTTCTATCTCCCTTGCAGTTGGATTGGGGCCATGTGACTAGTTCTGGCCAATAGACTTTGAGTGGAAGTGACATATGTCACCACTGGGCTACGGCAGTCAAAAGCTGGTGGTCCTCTTCCATCTTTCTTTTTGCCTCTGTCACAGAAATCTTGAAGCCAAATATTTCAGAGGTGGGCAGCCTGACTTTTTGTAAGAAATAACCTTTATTGTGTTCTGCCTCTGCGATTTCATGGTTTAGGGCTTCCTGCAACCTAGCATAGATTGTCCTGACTAATTTATGGCCCCACCAAATGCTACCATCACTAGGGAAATAACCATCTCATATTTGCTCTGAGAGGAATTCTGGGCATGACTAATGTAAGAAGAGAAAACTCCTCCCCGAACTTGCCATTGTGCCTTCTACCTTTACCTTGGACATGTTTGTCCTGGTTCAACACTACACATGGCTGCCTCCTGAGCAATTGGGAGAGTGTGCCTGTTTGGGTCATGTGCTTATCCCTCCACCAATCCCCAAGTCTAGTAGGATTGGGGTATTTTGATTGGCCAACCTATGCTGGGGAGGCAGGACCATATGATTGACAGTCCCAACTGGTGGAGATGGGGCAGTTTTGGAAGAGCATCTGAAAATGTCTACTGCAAATGCTGTGCCATGGTCCAAGTTGAAACAGAGGGCTAGAATTGCTCCCATACTTCAAGAAGCCCTTATTGCCAAGGACCCAGGAAAGCTCTCTGGCCAGGTACAATGGAGGTGGGGGTGGGGGTCAGGGATGGGTGCAAGTCATGACTTAATTGACTTATCCTATCTGCTTGTGGCTAGAAGTGGTGAAAGAATGTTTACTGAGAAAGTATTTCACTTGCTTTGAAGGTTGAATGGTTTGGAAATGATGGGGCAGGACCCCTGGAATTGTTTGCAGTGGCTGTGGGTGCTAGGAATGGGCCAGTGTATTTGTGGGGGATGATTGAGCTGTCCCACCCAGCTTCCCCACAGAAGAGGGACCTCATGACCTCCCATCTCTGCAGGGCTTCTTCATTCTCCTCTTTCTCCACAGCCTAACTTCTGTTCACATGTCTCTTTGCATAAGGCCCATTATGGTTCTTTGAAATGAATGGGAGCATCAACCTTGAGTCCTCTGACCTCTGACTCCACACCCCAGAGCTAACTGCCTCAGGCTCTGGGTCCTCATCCGAAAGCCCCAGGTGGAGATAATCTGATCGGGCCAGCTTGGTCAGGTGTCCATCCATGGCCAATCAGCTATGGATGTGGTGGAAGACACATGGCATGTCAGGTTGCCCCTTCCAGGGCTGTGAGTGTGGCCAATTGTTGAAAAAGAAGTTCAGGCGAGGAACCAATTATTGTCATCACTTACATAAACCAAAGTGTAGGTCTTTGGTCTTCAAATCCTGGGTTCTGAAAAATGGAGTAAAAAGGAGGCAAGACCTGGGCTCCAAAAGATGGAGTGTGAGGGAACCTTCTGGATGGAGCCATGCCCATGTCAGTACACAGAGGAGCTTTTCCTGGTTCATTGAAACCTTTGGGAATCTCAAAAAGCCCTTCACTGGATTCAGGATTATTCTTGAAGTAATGCCCCTGCCTCCTTAAGATATTTTTGAGCAGCCAGAGTTTAACTCTTTTCTCAACTTAGCGTGGTGTTGGACAATAGTTACTCCATCTAAAGTCTCAGAATAATCCTCCAGAGACTAGAGGCTGCTATCATTGGCTACATATCCTTTGCCTACCCTGTAGGTTCTGGACTGATGTGGATGACAGAGCGCTGGCCTGGTGAGCTTTGATCCTACTTTACTGTGTGGCCGTGCCAAGTCCAATTCCCTCTCAGAGCCTCATTTTTCTCCTCTGTACCAAGATGGGTCAAATGGCATAATCTCTGGGGTGCCTGGGGTCTCTGATGATGGGAAGGGAGTTTGGTGCAGTGAGTAAGAATGCCCTCTTTAAAGTCAGACAGCCCTGGGATTGAATCTCACATCCCATTTATTAGCTTTGTGATATTGGGAAAGTTTCTTGACCTCTCTGAGTTGTAATTTCCTCTTCTATAAAATGAAGATAATAGTGGTGCCTACTTAGAGGGTTTCTTTTTCTTTTCTTAAGGATTAACTGAGCTGATGCATAAAAGCATTTAAGCTGTAGCTGGTGCATTTACAAATTTAGCTCAACAAATTTAGCTATTAAAAAAAATCTGTTGTTTAAAAGATATTTTTCCCCAGGAATTTCTTCTACAGACTTGGATTGTGTTTTAACAATGATGTCCTTTGGAGGGTGAGATTTGGATTTGCAGGAGGGCTGGAGAGAAAGGGAGAATGCCAATATAGAAACCCATGGTGTTCTAACGCAGGTGGGCTCAGGGATGATGCATGGAGATGGCACTTGGGCAAAGGCATAGCTAGTGAGGAGGCAACTGGGTCCAGGCCAAGTGGTCAGGATGACCCAAAGCTTTGAGTCCAAAGGATGGCTGCTTGATCGGACATTGGCACCTATGCTCCTGGGAAGGCCAATGGGTTGGATGCCAGGAAGCAGGTGAGGGGGGTCCCTGGGTCTCCTCTAGGTGGCTGTTGGTCTTGAAGCTCCATCTGGATGTGACTGTGTTGTGGTCCATGGGCAAGACTGCCTCCCATGGGCAGGAGACAGATAGGAAATATTTAAGCAGGGGCCAGACCCAGGCCACCAGGATGTAATCATGTTGCTGGGAACAGGGAACTCGGAGGGTTCTAGGTCAGGCAAAAGTCAGATCTCTGAGGCCTGAGAGGGGCCGGCCTGGGGTGGAGTGGGGTAGGAATTGTCTGGGCTCCATGGGTCCCAGGACTTGCACCCAGAATTCTGAATAGCAGTGGAGCCCAGTGACCATAGCTTGGCAACTGGGACCAGGCCCAGGGGCTCTAGCTTTATTCCAGCTCCTGGAGGAGGCTGGGGGCTGCCTAAAATGCCCATCCCAGCCCCAGCCAGCATTGCCAAAGGAACCAGATGTAGGTGGGGGACGACGTGGAAATGAGAGCTTCAGTGGACCCAGCTGTGAAGCAGAAAAAATGAGCAGGAGATTGGCAGCTGCAGAATAATTGAAAGTGACAATCCCATCAAAGACACAGGGCTCGTGTTGGGACATCAACGGTCAGAGCAAACATGAAAAAGTTACACCAGGGCAAGTGTCACTAGGGGAAGATACAGTTTGGCCACTCCCAAACCAGCATCAACACTAATTTTCATCTATTGAATGTTTACTGTGGGCCATGAGTGTGCCAAGAAAGCACTTTGTGAGTGTTACACTTAATCCTGACATTGTCTTCCAGACACAGGGATTATTATCCTCTTGTTTTGGTGTGTTTGAAGAGACAGGCTCAGAGAGGTAAAGTCACTTACTCAAGATTACATAGCTAGTAGCTGGTGGAGCCAGGATTGGAACCCAAGTCTTGCTGGCTCCAAAGCCCGAGCTCTTGATGACGCTGCTCTCTGTGCTGCCTCCGTCTGTACTGCCCTTGGTCTTGCTCATAGTCTTCCAGTCATGCTTTTTTCCTTTCTGCTCCCTGATTGTCTGAAGGGCTTTTCCAGCCTAGGGTCTTGACATACGCCATTCCTGAAGTCTGCAACATTCGATTCCTCTCCATCCTGTAGAGTCTAACCTAATGCCACTTCCCTGAGGAAATCTTATCCCCAATCTGATCATGGTCCCCTGGATGTGACTTCTCAGATCATCCTCTTTTCTTTGGAGCAGATATCACCTATCTTTATTTGTAGTCATTGGTGTCAAGTCAGTTTGCCCTGCAGGCTATGAATTCCAGGAGGGCAGGAATAGGAGGGTTTGGTCACAAGTATATCTCCAGTGCCTGGGACAGGAAGCCCCCCCCCCACACACACACACATTTGCTTTCTCATCTCTAGTACCCCATTCTGTCCTTACTGGCACTGGGAGCCTCTTTGTGACCTTAGCAGCTTAGTTCCTTGCCTACACTTAGGGCTCTGGGGGTGGGTCCCATGCTGACAGAGGGTCAGACACCAGCCATGCATCTCCAGGTCATTGTCTCAGCCAGGAGGGGGTGGGGCAGACCCTGCATTATTCCAACAGCTGACATTTCCCCTGGACTCCCTCACTGTGGACCTGGAATAGAAGCTTGGGGCTTGACGCACCTTTAGGCTGTTACCTGTCTCCTTCGGCGGACACACACCCACTGTGTGACTTGGAGAAAAGATACCTTGGCCGGGTGAGAGAGAAATAGCATGCTGACATTTTGCTCCACGAAGGTCTCTGCCCGGCTCAGGCAGGAGACACTAATGTTATTAAGTCAGTTTTTAAACTGGACAACATTCTTGACATTTTGGCTGAGATGCCAGAGCATGAGAAGTTTTCGCTTCCTGTTGTGCATCTCCAAACAGTAACTCTGTAGCAATATGACTTGACTTGAAAGCCCCGGGCAGTTGCTCATAATTCTAATAACCATTCAGAATTAGATCACTTCACATTCACCTTATTTCTTCCCTCATTCATCTTCTAGTCAGGTCATTAGGAACTCCCCCATTCTTCCCCCAATCTCAGCATTCTATTATTTATATATCATACACATTTCTCTATAGAGTCTCTGGAAAATGAAGAAATGAACACACAGGATGGGCTTTCTTCTTGATGACAGCTTGGGAAACAATCTTTTCTCCATCCACTAATCCATTGAAATTTTAAAAACTTCCAACTAAAAAAATGCCAAAGAGCTTCTTCCTGGGATCCCAGTGAGCTTGGGACACATCAAGGGATGAGCCAGTGGCCACAGTTTGGCAGGAGGATGGGGAAGCAGAATGTTACTCAACTCCTTCTGTGGCCCTAAGCAAGGCTCTTGGATATCACCATGTTGATGTGGCCACTTTGTGGCATGAGACGTTTTATTGTTCTTGTATCAGCTTGGTTTGACAGGATTGAAAACCACCATTTAAAGATGACATTTATCTTCACTGTTTGTTTATTTTTCCTGATGACAAAAGAAATACTCATTATTAAAAAAAATTCAAAGCTTGCGATATCAACATGGGCCAGTGAAGCAATGTCCTCCACAACTAGACTGAAGAATAAAAAGACAGCAACTTGTCTGTTCCCCTTCCCCGATTCCCCAACGCTGTTCCCCTCCCCCACTTCCCCAATAAAATCCTTTAAAAAAAAAAAAAATTCAAAGCTTACAAAAATATATGATGTAGAAAGTGAATATCCCTTAGAACCCTAGCACTTCTAGAGATGACAGTACTATTGGGTTGTACCCTAGATTTTTTCCTCTGCATATGCAAACATAGAAAGAATATATAATTATATACAATTATTTTATTATAAAAATGTGTGCCACAGACATCCTGGATCCATACTCCCCATTTCTTAAAAAATTTTTTTTTTTAATTTTGAAGATTTTATTGGAGAATTGCGGGAGGGGTACAGCATTGGGGAATTGGGGAAGGGGAACAGACAAGTTGCTGTCCTTTTGTTCTTCAGTCTAGTTGTGGAGGACATTGCTTCACTGGCCCATGTTGGTATCATCATTGCGCTCTTCCCGGGTGAGGCAGATCGGTTGCTGGCCACTGGACGGCCGCTCACAGCGGCTCTTGGCTGCTCACACCAGCTGCGAGCCGCTCACGCTGCTGCCAGCCACTCACTGTAGCTTATGGCAGCCCACTGCAGCCCCACTGCAGCCTACGACGTCACCAGCGACTCACGGCAGCCCAGCTCTAGGCTGAGCTGTTGTTCACCATCTTAGCTGTAGAGGGCAGTGTCACTGGCCCATGTGGGATCTGAACTGGGGGCCCTGCTTCTCAGAGCTGGCGTCCCAAGCCAACTCTTAACCAATGCGCCACTCAGCCAGACCCACTCTCCCCATTTCTGATTACTTAATTTCACTAAACTCTTGGGGCTGAGGACTGGGGTTGGGGGTTAAGAATTAGGCAAGGATATTGATCATCCACTATTTTGGTAATTAAAAAGATGAAATATTAATGGCTTGTGTTTTAGTCCGTATCAAAATGTCCTTCTGTCCAGAGGCCAAGTCACAAAGCCCTCATTTCCTGTTGGTTCCCTGTGTCTCCCATGACACCAACCTTACCCCATGCTTTTTTCTCCTTATCACCTCATGTGGCTTCCAATCTCAAGGTCTCCCAATCTCAATTGTCATTTCTTCAAGAGAGGTCTGGGTCCTCCATCCTGGACTCCAGCCTGCTTCTGAAGTCCAGAAAAAGGCAAAGTAGAAAGAGCAAGATTTTAGCACAGCTCTAATATTTCAGGACTTTCAACTTGCTTCTTTGAAATTTCATTCTCTATGTTCTGAATGTTTGTGTATGCCTCTCCCCCAATTCATATGTTGAAATCCTAAACTCAGATGTGATGGCATTAGGAGGTGGAGCCTTTTGGGAGGTCATTAGGTCATTGGAGCTTGTCCCTCATGATGGGATGAGTGTCTTATAAAATGGTCTGAGAGGGCCAGCCGAGTGGCTCAGTTGGTTAAGAGCTCGCTCAAGAGTGCGAGCTCTGAGCAACAGGGTCACCGGTTCGATTCCTGGCCCTAGCTGAGCTGTCGCTGAGCTGCCAACTGGTGGCAGGATGGCTCAGCTAAAAAAACCCAAAAAAAACAAAATGGTTTGAGATTGCTCCCTCTCCCCTTCCACCATGGGGGACGTGGCAAGGAAGTGCTGGCTGTGAACCAGGAAGACAGCCCTCACCAGAACACGGCCATGCTGGTGCCTTGATCTGGGACTCCTGGCCTCCAAACTTGTCAGAAAATAAATTTCTGTTGTTTATAAGCCCCCTAGTCTGTGGTATTTTGTTATGGCAGCCTGAATGAACTAAGACAGTCCTCCAAACAATACAATAAACACCTTTGTTTCCAGTGAACTTCAAAGTCACATTTTTAAACAGTCTTCCTAATATGCAAGGCTAAGATAAATGACATTTGGTCTTGGCTGCAAGGACCTGATTTTTCACTTCTATGTTCTAGCTCTCGCACTGAGGTGTTAATTTAATACATTGAGTGAGTCCACTGTGCCCAGTATTTTCTCCAGGAGCGAAAAATATTAACACCAAAAACAACAAAATAAGACAAATGATGTGCAGATCAGTAAGTTTATGAAGTACAGTATCTAATGATCATGATAGCTGATCCTCTTCCAATAACTCATTGCTCAAATGAGAGACATTCATTGTCAACATTTCGCAACAGCAGACCATGGACGGGCAGTTCTGAGGAGCCGAAAGAGCTCATCTCCACGTCTAACATCAGTTGGGCAAGTCAGTTACTCTCTCTGAGCCTCAGTTTCCTCATTGGTAAGATGGGGAGTAAGTGCTGCTCTGTCACCTTCTCAGGGTTCTTATGAGAGTCAAATGAAGTAATAAAGGGTGTATACCGCAGATATTTGTCTTCCAGACTGCCTAGTATCCGAATACTTTTCCTTTTTGGGAGGTAGGTGGGAGGGAAACCTCTGCCTCCTATACAGAGAGGGGAGGGGGTCAGGTACCCAATGGGTAAGGGCACGTGGGCCATGCTTGTCCAACCAGATGTTGTTGTGAGATTCTGGTGTGAGTGATGCCCAGAGGTAGGGGACAGATCACAATGCATCCTGGAGGCCATGGGGTAGCAGGTAGACGTGGCGGCTCCAAGAGTGGGGAACCCAGATTCCCCCTGGTTTCCTGGGTTTCTACCGGCTTTGAGCCACCTCTCCCCATTGGTGCTGTGAGCTACCAGATGGTTTTCCTTCGCTCCTTAAGTCACCTACCTTTGGCTTCAGTCATTTTCAACAAATGAGAGTCTCCTGTGAACTGTGCACCTGTGACAGATTTCTTTTTGTGGCCCAGTGGTTCCTTGAGGACTGAAAACTACCAATACTTGGGCCCTGCCCATAAGATTCTGAGGCAGCCAATCAGGGAGGGTTTTGGCTTAGGTGGTTCTTCAAGCTGGAAGGGGCTCAGACATCACAGCCTCCGTCCGGCCTCATAATCTGTGGAGGGCCCAAAGACAATGTCTTCTTTTAGAAAAAGTGCACAGCTGTGTCCATTATCTCCCTCAATTGCTGGTCCCAGAATTCCTCCCAGTTAGTTAGCCTGATATATGAAAACATCTTTATGCACAGGGTTAGTCATTACAGCATCGTGTATAATTTAACAATATAGAGACAGACCTGATTGCCCAAAACGAGGCTGATGGTTAAGTAAGCCATGGTTCGGCTACTTGAAGGAATATCATTCAACTGCTAAAAGTGATCTTTGGGCACAGGTTTTCAGTACTAGGAGGAAATATTTATAAGTTAAACCTGAATAATCCAAAAGATATAAGAAAACCTGCCAAAATATTTACAGTGTAATATATATATATATATATATATATATATATATATATATTAAATAAAATGCAGCTTTCTCTTCCTTTTCCTCTTCATGATACTCAATTCAGTCAAACTGGTTTGTGTGTATAGAGAATTTGCATCAGAGAAACATGGAGAGATGTTGAATGATAGGACAGTGGCAATTTGAAGGGCGGCCATAAATTTTGAAATAGCCGTGGGCTAATTCCCCCTGGGCTTTCTGCCTCCAGTTGGTGTAGCTGCCACCTGTGAGAGTGTAGTTTGCTGTGAAGGCTGAAAGGCCAGGCTTGCCCTGAGTGCAGAACATCAGGCTAACATGATCTAGTGGCTTTATGATTTCCTTATATAACTCATTATTGAAATGAAACTAGTTTTTGAAATAAACTATTTTCCAGCTTGTAAATAACATAGATCAAGAAAGTAATAGATTCCTAGGTAAGATATCTCTACTCATTAAAAAGTTGTATAATATTTCCAGTCTTAACTCTTTTTTAAAACTTGCGAACAGATAGAAAGTATTCATTTATTAGTTCATTCATTTGTTCGTTCATCACATATTGACTGAGAACAGAGCTCGGAATACCCTTCATTCATATGCATCATTCTAAGATCAGAAGCTTCTAGAATTTGTTCAGGCTCAGTCTCAGCTCTTTGAGACTTTTGAACTCTGATCTTTGCTCAGCTGTTCCAGCTTTTTTTGGTCTGTTGAAGAGGTTTTATCCTCTCTTCTCTTGGCACTTGGCTGAGAGGGGCAGTTCAGTTAGGTTAAGTTATCCTCCCAGAAGCCCCGGGCAGAGCTTCCTGTCCCATCTCCCTCAGCCTTTGCAGGGAGAAAGTTCTGCCAGCTACGCCTTCCCCTTCAGGTCTGTATATTAGCTAGTATCTAAAGACTGGGAGCTCCATTCTATTCCTTTTCAATCTATTCCAGTTCAGCCCATTAAACAGAAATGTTTTCCTGAGCCCAGGTCTGTGCTGGGTGGTTGAAGTGGATATTAAAGAAGGTAAGGAGCTCTAAGCATTTTTGGAGGCAACATAAACATACAACCATCATGGTTCTACAAAATCCTCAAAGGACGTTGCTTGGCACCCCCACCCCAGCATGCTGTTGCCACTCTTGGTTAGTGGTTGTCATTCAATCATTTGTTAGTTTGTTTTTTTCAACAAACCTGCTGTGTCTTGGGCGGGTACTGTGCAAACTCTGGTAGCCCAGGAATGAAGAAGAAAGAGTCAAAAGCTCACCATCTTGCAGGAAAGATAAGACATGCATAAATAACTATGTAATAAAATGGAGAAAACTATATTCCTTGAATTTCTGCTGATTCTACTTCCTTAATAGCTCTTAAAACCTTTTTCTCCCCCTTCCCACTGCCATTTATTTTCTCTTTTGGATGACTACCTAAATTGCCTAATTCACCTTCCTGCCATTAATCCAATTCCCGCATTCTCATCAGAAAGATTTGTCTAAAATCTAGACATGTACTTTCTAGCTCCAAATCCTCCAAGCTCCACAGAAGGCCCTCTATGAGATGGTCTCTACCTCCCCTTTCTGGCCAGATCTCTTGCCACAACCTGCCTCACAGTCTCCATCGCATTTGGACTATGTGCCCCTGTGCCTTTGTACCTGTCATTCCCTCTCCCCACTTGTTCTCTTAAAAGACTTGTTTGTTCTTCAAGATTCAACTCATGTACCAAATCAGCTGGAAAAACGTACCTGGTCTCATTCATTCATTCATTCAACCAATAAAAACTCTTTAGTGAATACCCACTATGTGCCAGGTGTGGTGCCAGGTATATGAAGGTGAGTGAAACCAATATGGTACCTGATCTCACAGAGCTTGAAATTGAAAGATAGTGAGAGATGCTCATTAAACAAGTTTATAAATAAATGTAGGATTATAAATGTGATAAGCAGTGTGAAGAAGAAGAATGCAAGTGCAGTTACAATCCAGACTGGATGTCTCCTCACCCTCAGGAGATGGTGCAGTAGTAACTATTTGGCTTGGCCTTGGCTCTCTCTGTTAGGCTAGTTCAGCCGTCTCTGGTTGTGACAATGTGGTTCTTTACTGGATATCATCTGGGGGATCCTATCCAGCTTACAACAATCTTCTTGAATTTCCCTCTTCATCTTTGTGGCTACATCCCCCTGTAGCCATGTCTCTACCATGTGACCCACCCTCCTTGGCCATGGTTGAAATGAACTTATCAGAATGGATTCCTGACCCAAAGTTAAAAATTCAGATTCTTTCTCCTTAGAATTTGAGATCCAAAGATTGTAGTACAGCCTGGAATGGTCTCTAGAATAGACGAGATTAGAATTTAGGAGCAAGGGATGGCCATTTCCTTTTGCCTTGAGAACCAAGATGCAGATGTGCTAAGTACAACAGAAATGAGACACAGAGGCCTAATGCTGTTTGTGGCCATGAGTTCTGGGAAACAGTCCTATATCCTTTCAATGAATTGCTCTTTGCTGCCTAAACTTAGCTTATGTTGGTTTCTATGTCTTGCAGCTTAAGAATTCTAGCTGAACAGATCCCTGACAGCCAATCATCATCAATGCAGGCAAGTTGGAGAAAAACCAGTCACCTCAGCAAAGACTTGGATGGAGCTACTCAAGACACATCAATCAGTTGGAGTCAGGTGGACAGGACTGGCAGCTTCTTGGCTGACCTTGAAATATTTCTCCGGTAGTTTTGGCATGTTGTGCACCCCAAGTCTACTCCAAAGTGAAATTTTCCAGAGAGCTCTTAACAAATCTATTAGTCACTGGCCTGTCCATTTCTAATGGTTAGTTGTTAGCTGTTTATACAGCTCCCATGTTTATGTAGGTGGAGCCTTTGGTTTTTTGGGAGGAGGGGCTAACTCTGCAGAATATATGGTCTTGTTCTAATCCCTATAAGGGTATTATTGATGTTCTGTTGATGCATTGTTTGCCAGGTCAAATTTGTTCTTTTCTGGTTTTTTCCTTTTGAAAAAACAAAATTTTTCTCCCTTCCTATATCACCAAGAGAATATTTTAAAATAGACCCTTGTGATTAAAATTAGCTGCCTTTGACTTCTGGGATTTACACTCCTCGTGGGTTAATTTTAGCTAATCGGTGGCAAAATAAATCTCCTGAAAAATCACACTTCTTTTCACAGTCTTAGAAAAATAAATGAAAAGAGAGGCCCTATTTAAGTGGCCTTGTTATTTCTCCTACTTGATTTGCACAGATTTAGTTTTCTGCTTTTGTCCTTACAAACCGTAACACAAAGGTCACAAAAACCCCTTGACTTATTTAAATGTGGTAATAACATCATTGATGCAAACATGGGGTTAACCCAAATATTTCATAGTTTGGAGATTTTCAACTAATAAGAGGAATCAAGCACTGTATTTGGGGAAAGATTAAGGTCACTGGCCCTCATTTAAGTTGATTGGTCTCTGAAATGAGATGCTAATTGTGAAATTGATAGGCAGATTTCCATTCGATTTTTACCCCCCAATAGTTTGTGTTTATAATTAAAATAATAAAAACGGAAAATGTCCAGTTCCATCAGCATAATCTCCCATCTATTCTCAAGCAACAACACTGAAGTGAGATGCATCTGTGCGTGTAAGTCACAAATTCCTTTGACTTTGCCCCTGTTGGCTGGAGGAAGGAGAGGAATAAATTGCTTATAGTCTAGATATGTTGACATCTCCTCAGAAACTAGAGAAAACCAACTGCAATGCTAGAATTAAAAGAAAAAACCATAAAAGGAATTAAGGCAGAAGATTCTTGTTGTTTGCAGTTAAGGTTATTACTTCATTCATTCACGCATTTAATGGGTACCTACTCTGTGCCACGCACAGTTGTAGGCACTAGGGATACAGAAGTGAATATGAAAGTTAGGTCCCAGAGCTCATGGAGCCTACATTTTGGTAGGGAAGGGTTTTAAACAGGCGAGTGACATGATGTGATGCTGATCACCCTGGGTGCCTTGTCAAAAATGGACTGGAGGGCGTACGAGTAGAAGGTTAGATCGGAGACTCTTGTAGTGGTCCAGATGAGAGATGACCATGGTGTTAACAGTGGTAAAGGCAAGAAGTGATGGATTTGGCATATGTTTTGGAAGTGTGGTGGCAAAGACTTGCTAATAGATGAGATATGAGGGATGAAGCATAGAGAGGGATAAACTCTCCCCTACCCCGCCCCCAACCAAATTTATGGTGGCGCCATACTGGGAAGACTTGGGGAGAAATTAAGAGTTCCATTTGGGATATCTTGGCTGGAGTTGCACCCAAGTTGATTGACAGGTTACTCAGTACCTGGTTTCCAGAAGGGGCTGTGGAGCTCAGTCTTTGACAAGGCCTTTTGCCCCTTGACAAGGAAGGCAATCATTGTAGCTGTGAGGTGCACTAGAAAATGATTTGCATGGGAATTTATGGGGGAAAAAAATATCTTGGCCAGCTGGTATATTGGGCAGCACCTGAAAAAGGATTTTAATAAAGATGAATGAAAAGTTCTGACCCCAAAGACAGAATGGATTCTGTGAGGGAAGAAGGGGTTAGGGAAGAATAAATTCCATTGGAGCCAAATGGGAAGAGTATGACAAAATGTGCCTGTGTCTTTGGGTTGCCTTCATAGTGGTAAGAGTCCTGATTTAGGAATAGACAGATCTGTTATAATCCACATGCCATCACTTGAAAACTCTGTGTGTTTGGGCCAGTTACTGAACCTCTCTGCCCATATATTTGAAAAAATTTTGTCTCTCCATAACATTGAAGTCATTAAGTGAAAACGAATTTGTTTTCCTATCTTGTGTTGAGCAAAGATATATTAAGCTGCAGCTTGAAATGTCAGATCAACTTGAGAGAGTGTGACCACATGAATTGAAATAATTGCAGCCAAAAGCAAAGGCAGTTTTCTTTACGCATAGGCCTTATCTTGCATGAATGGGTCATTTCAGCTGTGATTTTTAAAACCTTGAGACAAGCTTTTGTACCCTGGAGGCTGTTCCTGAGATGCCAGTGTAGGGACCAATGGGCCATTTCCCGAGTATCCCAGGTGATAAACTCACGGATGCCCATAACCTTGATTACTTCTGAGACTGAGAGGAGATCAAAGGAAACAGAAGTACACTCCTTCTAAGAATTAAAAGACCTTCACAGCAAAGGCAACAAAAGCAAAAATAAACAAGTAAGATTACATCAAACTAAAAAGCTTCTGCACAGCAGATGAAACCATCAACAAAATGAAAAGGCAACCTACCAAATGGAAGCAAATATTTTCAAATTATATATCTGATAATGGTTTAATATCCAAAATATATAAAGAACTCACATAACAGCAACAACAAACAAACAACATCCAATTAAAAAATGGGCAGAGGACCTGAATAGATATTTTTCCAATGAAAACTTAAAAATGGCCAACAAGGATATGAAAAGGTGTTCAACATCACTCATCATCAGGGAATGCAAATCCAAAGCACGATGAGATATCACCTCACGTCTGTTAGAATGGCTACCATTAAAAAGACAAGAGATAACAATTGTCCGCAAGGATTTGGAGAAAAGGGAAACCTTGTGTACTATTGGTGGGAATGTAAATTGGTACAGCCACTATGGAAAACTGTGGAGGCTCCTCAACAAGTTAAAAATAGAACTACCTTATGATCCAGCAATCTCATTTCTGGGTATATATCCGAAGGAAATGAAAACAGGCTATAGCAGAGATATCTGCACTCCCATGCTCTTTGCAGCATTATTCACAATAGCCAAGATATGGAAACAATCTAAGTGTTGATTGGTGGATGAATGGATAAAGAAGATATGGTATATATTATATACAATGGAATATCAGCCATGAGAAGGAAGCAGATCCTGTTATTTGTGACAACATGGATGAAACTGCAAGGCGTTATGTTAAGTGAAATAAGCCAGACAGAGAAAGACACATATTGTGTGGTATCACTCATATGTGGAACTTTAAAAAAAAAAAATCAAACTCATAGAATCAGAGTAGAAATGTGGCTGCAAGGGGCTAGGGTGGGTGAAATAGGGAGAGATTGGTAATGCATACAAACTTTCAGCTGTAAGATGAATAAGGTCTGAGGATCTAATGTAAAACATGGTGACTATAGTTGATAGTGGAATTGAAATTTTCTAAGAGAATAGAACTTAATTGTCCTCACACACACACACAAAAGGATAAATATGTGAGTTGATGGATGTGTTAATAAACTATATGGGCAGGAATCTTTTCATAATACATACACACATCAAATAACCACCATGTACAGTTTAAATATCTTACAGTTTTATGTCAATTATACCTCAATAAAGCTGAAATTCAAAAAAGAATCTTCGCATTTTAGGAAGAGGTATGCAATATTTTCCATGTCCACATTCTAGGAATGCCTTTAGCAAAGAGTATTGATCATACATCCCACTGGGAATAGGGAGAAACTTTTCTATTGTGGGAACTCTCTTTATGTCTCTGTGTGTGATGTTACAGCATCTTGACTTAATTCCAAGTCTGGTTGTTTGGTCCACATGATGCCAACTAATGCTTGATATTAATACTTTTTTCTCCACTGGATTTTATGGCTTGATGGCTCATGCATGGACACTGGCCATGATGTGTCAGCCATGTTTCCCTAAATGTATGTTGTAGACCAGTGCTTCTCAAACTTACTGTGCACTTGAACCACCTGGGCATCGTGTTAAGATGCAGGCTTGCATTCAGCAGGTTTGGATGTGGTCTGGGGTTTTGCATTTCTCACTAGCCCAGGTGATGCCTGCTCTTGCTTGTGTGAGGATCACACTCAAACTTGAGTGGAAAAGTTGTAGAACTTTACTTTTTTAGTGGAATACCAGTTGCTTAAGAAAAAAAGAGGGGTGGCATCTATGAATAAATAGCTTTGGGGAAAATTGTATACTCTTTTCCTTTTGTAGATTTAAAATGCACCTTATTCACATCTTAAAGGCTCTGAGAAGTCCTGCAGTTAAAAAAATACCATTTACTTGTTTGACTCAATGTCAAACTCAGTTGGTCATGAAACCTCTTTTTATTGTCCTCAAAGGAAACCATTAACATTGAGTAGAATTAGCATTCTTTGTATCATATTTTAGAAAACAATTTGAGGCATCAGAGATGTGGAGTGTCCTACAATCATGTTGATTGTAAACAGTAACTAGGCAGTCACCCAAGAGAATGTTACAGTTTATGAATATGGGCTCCAAAGTTGAGTCAAAGCCTAAAGTTGAAGGTTGGCTCTTTATTCATAGCTGTGTAACTATGGGTCAGTCAGTGAACTTCTCTGGGCCTCGACTTCCTAATGTATAAAACAGGGATAAAAAAAGATCCCGTAATTGGAAGCTGATTTTGTAGTTACTTGGGGTGACAAGACAGATGATGTCTGAGCATCTTGGCTAGAGGGAAAAGCACTCAGACCAGAGGACACCCAGAACAAAAATCTAGGGAGGAACAGGAGTTTGAGCATCAAGGACCCCTGGGTATTGTCTGATGCAGAGCCCTCACTTTACAGATATGGTCATACACTGGAAAGCATTCATCCGAGGTCAGCAACAGAGCAGACCAGGCCCCAGAATCCTGGCCTGAGCCCACTGACCCCTCCGTCCCACTGTGCCAGCACATCATCAAGTCACCCAAGAAACCCCTTCAAGTTTCCTTGTAAGGCGCCACTTTTGTTCCAACATAGTGCTTTGGGATGAAAAGCTAGGCTTCATGCGTGAAGTCCAGGATCAATATTATTCTTCAGTCAGCACTGAGTGTTTGAAGTTGCAGCACAGAAGGGGAAACATAGATTTTGAATAGAGACACCCTTTCCACTGAGGAACGCATATAAGGGCTCCCAATGCAGCCAGGTGGGAATCCCCAGCTTACCGGGGTCCACATGGAAGTGGTGGTGACCTTCCTAGAAAGGCAGTACCCGTGGGGTCTACGGGACATGGTGCAGCCTGCGAGGGACCCTGCAGAGACTTGGCCAATATTGTAGAGACAAGGGAGTGCCCCAGGCCCACCAGGACACTTTTCTATGGTAAGGACTGCTGGGTTTGGGAGCATGATGAGATGGGAGGGGACAAGTTGCTAGGACCCCTGGGCACAATGCTTACTCCCTCTGCGTACAGGCCAAAAGGACAAGAAGGATGAAAATGCCCCATGCTTTACAGCTTCTGGGGGCTGTACCATCAGGTCTGAGGGTGAAGAAAAGACTCAGGGGCCGGATGACATACCCCAGCTGCCAGCAGTGGTGAGGCAGGAGCCTGATGCCCAGGTCCGGCTGCATCTTAAGCCACAGCCCTGGTCTTCAAACAGCCATCTCCAAACAACCAAATGGGCGCATTTGGTCCAACTGCCGAGGTCTGTTACCTCTTAACTGGTTTCCTGAAAACACCCCCCAAAAACATTTATTCTTTATCTCTCTCATTTTAGGTAAGGACCTTGGGCAGAGCCCTGAGAACATGGGTGAGCTGCTAGAGTGAATGGACAAACGGATGGTCGATCCAGGACACAGCCTCACCAACACCCTAGTCACTTAATGCTACCCTGAGAGGGAGCTTACAGAGTTCTTTCACATCCATGTTCTCATTTCTTCTCTAGGTTAGCCCCAGGAGTGGACAGGGCAGGGACTGTGAATCTTCTTTTTACAGATGAAGGAACTCAGGCTTAGAGCTGGCTTAATCAGCCAGCCAGGTTGCAGGGGAGAGGGGAGAGCCCAGAGCTCTGGGCTTGCCCAAGCCACTCAGGAACTAGATTAGAGGTCACCACCTGCTTGGCTGAACTCCTCTGCTACAGTCACCTCCAAGAAAAACTGTGTCTCCTAAAACAGCTGCTTAGCACCATTCTTCCCGGAACTGCCCATTGCCCTGTGCCAAAGGAGAGAAAATGTGGGCTTTAAGAGTCTGCTTGTTGCAGTCCAAGACTGAGCTTGACCCTGAGTCAGGCAGAATCCATACATGCCTGCGTGCATGTGTGCGTGTGTGTGTGTGCGTGTGTGTGTGTAGGGATGGGAGTGGGTGTGGGAAGAGGAGGGCAGAAAGAACCCTGGGCTCTGTGCCCCGCCCCCGAGATTTCCCAGGAGGGAAGCCTGCCTCCAGGCAGGAAGCCAGGAGTCTTCCTCATGGCTCCAGCAAAAATGGGCCCTGGAGGAGCTGTCCTACGTCCCTGCTGCTGCTGGGTGGCATGGGGGCGAGGAGAAAGGGCATGGCTGGCCCCCCCAGGGCTCCTGCTGAATCCGGGAGGAAGCCTGAGTATTTATCTTATTTCTTGAGCACGATTTTGACTTATTTTCTTGGTCCAAAGAAAGAGCTGCAGCGTAAACTAAGGTTCCCTTCTAGGGGGCCTGTTGGCTCCTTGGAGTCTGTAATTGGGGCATTGAAAGGATACAAAAAAAAAAAAAAAAAAAGCCCACAGAGGAGTGGATGATCTTTTATACTTAGAGTTCCCCCCCACTATAAAAGCGACATATTACAAACCTCTTTCTCCTCTCGAACATTTCTTGCTAAGTGCATTCTGATGCCACATTGAAACGCAAAATAGCTGGAATCAAGCAGGCACCGAAGGCTATTTATATGCTAATCTCTATTTCCCAAGCTGAAGCAGGAACCTCGAGCTGGGTGCTGCTTCTAATGATGGCTCGGCTTTAACCTCTCTGGAAGAAAGAAAAGTATTTTCCTTAAGAAAACAACTCAGTTTCTTTAAGATGAAATGTAATTATCTATTATCAGATGTCCCTCAAAATGCAAGGCCTATTAAAGCTGCTAAAAATATTGAAGCCCTAATTTCACCATAATAGCATTTTAATTTCAGCAAATCACGGCTCTATTGTTACAGGACATTTTACGGTAGGAATGTGGTAAGAGGTCCATCTTAGCTTTTTTTCTTAACATTTTCCTTTCTTTGAGAAGTACAATTAAATCATTGCAATCATCTAACCTTGCTCGACACAAAATTTTACTTATCAAGTGCGAAAACAATGGTCATTAGCATTTAAAAGAATTTGTTTTAAAAGTAGCTAAAGTTTAATTGCTTTAAATATTCTTGTTGGAGTGTGCAGCCCCTGTTGGTTCAACGTTCATATTAAGGAGAGTCGGTGTTTAATTGATTGCTGAATTTCATTGAAAAATATTTACTTTCTTAACAGGCAAAGTATGAAAGAGATGAACCCTCGAGGAGGAATGGTTTTGGGGAAAATGATTGCACGTGGGGTTTGCTAGTAAAAGGGCCCAGCTCTGCGCTCCCCTCTGCAGTGGATACATTCTTGGGAACTTTTCTTGTAAGTTTCTAAAATGAACACCTCACCCCCCATCCCCTGCCCAATCTTGTTTTTAATAGACTACAATAAGAAGCATCTGTGCTTTATTGTAAATTCCTGAAACATATATTCTTGTATTTTTCAGAGACCCTGAGGGCGGTAGAGAGGGGCCCACTTTTCAGTGGGCTTAGCTTTTCAAACAGAGGGTGAGGGGAGGGCTGGGGTGCGGGCTGGGGCCACTCTCCGGATTGGTCTTCTGCCCATACCTGTTGGTAAAAGCAACTCTGATCAATGCACATCACCCTTTTGTTATTTAAGATGACATTATAGGCCATCTTAGTGGGGTCCAATCACTGAGGTTCACCAATTTTGCAGAACTTAGAGTCCCTGAAGAGGCTCTGACAGGCAGGAAGAAAAAGAGGGGTGGGGTGGGAGGGGAATCAGCTCAACAGGCTGCTGATTGGAGTTGGTAAAAAATGGTGTAACTGGGTCCCTATTAATTAGTATTATTTATTCAGTACTATGTGCCAGTCACTGTTGAGTTATTTGCACCATTTCCCTTATTCTCAATTACCTTCCAATGGATGCTATTATCCCATTTTCCAAACATGGAAACTGAGGCTCAGAGAGGTTAATTTGTCCAAACTTATATAACCAGTGAGAGGCAGAACCCCAAATTAATCTGAGGTCCATCTGGCAACAACGTCCATGCTATGTGGCCTCCTAATAGTTTCTGTCCTCAGTCATCATCATCTGAACTCAGGCCTCCAGCCCAGACCCAGTTCACACTGAAGGCTAGTTCCCCTGATTCCATTCTACTTTCTTCCTGCCCCCTTTACCTTGGGACCTTTGGGCCCACGTACGCATGGAACTTAAAAAGCCTCCCTCATTTGTTTCCATCCTTGGGTCTCAGTGTGCTACTTACACAACGAGGACCATGGGTGACCCCAACTTCAAGAGTTCTCCTTGGTCCCAGTTTCCATGGACTCAGTTCAAATCCACAAATGGATACTGAGCACCTACTCCGGGCCAGGCCTTTGTGGGCCTAGGGTGTGTGGAGATGGGTAACATGCGTCCCTGTCCTCTAGATGAACCCCCCAACAGCCAGCTCAGTGCACTGACCATCCTGCTGTGTCATACAGCTGGACAATGGCAGCTGCACTCAACATAGCATGGGCTGGGTCATTCAAGGTGGCAGGTCAATCTGAGACTTTGCTTAGTTGTCCCCTTTGTTTGATGGACAAAGTCCTGCTTCTCTTTCAACATCTAGCTCAAGAGGCGCCTCTCCTGGGGATATTTTTGGCCCCTTTTCAAGCCCAGATTCCCAGGGTCCTTCCAGCATTTCTCTCTTGTAGCATCTCCTCTTGCAATAGAAAAGTAAGAACGTAGCTCAGGTTAAGTTCTCGGCTCCACTACCTACCAGTGGATGAGCTCAGGTAAGTCCCTTAACCTCACTGAGCCTGTTTTCTTATCCATAGTCAGATAGTAATAGTGTCCATCTCCCGCTCTGGTCTTGTAAGTACCAAATGAGATTTGTATGAAGCTCCTAGAACAGTATCTGGCACATGCAAGCAGTTAGTGGGCATGACTTGTTATTGTTGTAGTAAAGGTATATATTTATGGGTGTCTGTCACAGCCAGGCTGTGTGCTCTGCAGGTGTGACACCACAAATTCGTCACCGTTACATATCTGCAGCTAACACAGAGACTTCTGTGTAGCAGAAAGCACTGTAGAGTGGCCAGGAACAAGTGTTCAAATCCATGTCATGCTGCTTACCAGCTGTGTGACCTTGGGTAGGTTCCACAACTTCTCTGGCCTTCAGCTTCTTCACTTGTAAATGGAGACACTTATAGTGTGATTATTGGGAGGATTAAATGAGGCCAAGCTGGTGAAGGTAAGTCTTTTGTCCAATGCAATGGTAAGAGCTCAACCCAGGGTATCTATTAGATTAAGACTCTCGTTAATAACTGACATCTGTATTCCACTTTCACATTCTTATCTCATTTAATCCTCACAATGGTTTTAGGAGGGGCCTTTGTTATTATCTCTGGTTCATCAAGATCTTACAGCTGGTAAGAGGCAGGTCCCCTGACCTCACATCCCCCCACCCATTGGCAGCCCAATGACATCTCATATCATGCCGTCAGATGAATGAGAAAATGATTCTCCAATAGGCCAAACAATCTTCCATAAAAGTTAGGTGGGGTTCAGACTTGTGGCCCATTAGGAATACCGGCTAAATTGATTTCCGAACGGTGGGTCCTGAAATGACACCTCCATCAAGATGCTGCACTTGGCTTTTTATACTCGTCAGGGCTGTTATAAATTTGATTATATCTGAAATAGCAGATTTCAAGTTGAAATCCCCTTTGTCCACACTGGAATTCAGATTTATTTCTAAGAGACCAGTGCAATTTTCTTATCTTTGTTACAAATTACTACAGTCTGGGTTAATCTCACGCAGCAATAAAGCTGTTTGCCTAGGAAGCTTCCTGCAGTGTCAGAGCTGATGAATGGCTCCCTCTGGCTATAATAATTCAGTCTAGAACATTGAAGAAAACTTGGTTCTTCTGCAGAAAACTCCACCAGTGTGCTTTGCTGCTCTGATGTTTAGAGATCAGAGACTTTCACCTGGGTCAGGGCACCACAACCTTTGAACACATGAGATCTCAGGTGCCCATGATGAATGCGGGGCCACACCATCCCTCTATTTCATAAAGAAGGGAGCCCTTGCCGCAGTTTCCTGAGGGTTGCTGTGGGTCAGGTGACTACAATAGGAGTCAGAACAGGGAGAGGATGTAGAAAGGCAGTTCAGGGGACAGGGGGCTGGAGGGAAAGGACCAGAGGGCTTGTGTTTCATTCATTCAACAATTACTGCGTTTTTAAAATCTAACATGCCCCAGTGATTAGAAAATGCACTACTGACTTAATAAGAACACTTTTTAGAGGGGTGAGGGGAATGAAACACAATCACTCTCAATGTACATATTGAGTTTTAAAACCCAATGTTGAAGGCAATCTAGGGAGATTGAGATCTGAAGAGATGGTGTGTGTGTGTGTGTGTGTGTGTGTGTGTGTGTGTGTGTTATTTCTGAGCAGTTGGAGGTGTTTGGAAGAAAGAGCTTTCAGGCCGAGAGAATAGCATGCCCAAAGCCCTTGAGACAAGAGAGCTTACCCAAGAAACTGTAAGAAGGCCAGTGTGACTTTGGAGGAGGATGTAGTGGGAAGATGAAGCTGGGGGTCAGCTGGGGACATCTCGTGTAGGAACTTGCAGGCTAGCTAAAGAGTTTAGATGTTATTCTGAAGACAATGAAAATATGAGTATATTGAAGAGTTTTAAGTAGAGGATTGATATATTCTGTATTTGGGGTCCATGGGAAGCAAGCAACATCAGTCTGGGAAGAGAGCTAAATCATGAGGAAGCTGGTGCTGGGAAGAAGGACTCACACAGCCTGTTTCCACCTGGGGACAAGCACTGGCTCATGGGGCATCAGGAAGTACCTCAATAAGAAGCACTTAAATGACTAGTGCTTAAGAGATAGTACACTTCTTTTAATTTTGTACATCAGAATTAATCTGTTTGGAGTACCCATCCCTTTAGACTGGCAAGATCGAGTCTTCAATTGGGTTTTTGTTTCTTACCTTCCCTCTACTGCTGAGTAGTACAAATATCCTGGAGGGTTTTACTCAGTCCACTCTGGTCACTCTGACCACTCTGGATTAGCTTCCTGTCCAAGTCTGCTCGGAGGTTTTAGAAGGCGGGGTGCTTTGCAACCCTTCTGCTATACCTAGCCACAGCGGTGTAGGTCCTCCTGTGTGTCCAAAAGCCACAGATCTTAGTGCTCAATTACCTTCTCCCACTCTGCACTCCTGCTCATCATAACAGTTCCCCATCATGGGTGCTCTGTGTCAACTGGTCTCTGCCCCATGCAGAAACCTCCAAGAACCCCATCCTGTCTCGTCTTCCTCTTCTGAATGATCTGGTTCCTTTGGTTTCTTATATTCTAAGCATTCTCTGCCATTCTTTCCTTATCTGAGATAATATAGTGGATAAAAGCAGGAATGGACTATTTTTTCTGCCTTGGAATTTCAACTCTTGCCCCTTCAACATCAATGTCCTGAAAGTAGGGGAACATAAAACCCTAGCCCCCTCTCCCTTCTTCCTTTTAAACTTCCAGGATACTGTCAAAGTTGTGATTTTGCTGATAGAGTCCTTTGCTGTGAAATGGGCCAAGCAAGGAGGAGATGGCACTGTAACATTTTCACCCATCCACTCATCCATCCATCTATCCATCCATCCATCCATCCATCCATCCATCCATCCATCCATCCCTCCATCCAATCATCCATCCATCCATCCATCCATCCATCCATCCATCCATCCATCCATCCATCCCTCCCTCCCTCCATCCACTACTTCGAGCAGGAGTAAAGAGTGTTTAAGGGTGATGTGTCTTTGACAACTACCCACTGCTGGGGATGGGCTACTGTAGTCCTGTTTCCCCACTGGGCTCTGTCCATTGTCCATATGTCAAAGACCAATGTAGGATAGTGTTAAAAGCCTGGGCTCTAGAGTCAGACTCCCTGGGTTCATGTCATGGCTTCATTCCTGACCAGCTGTGTGAATTTGGTCAGGCAAATGATTTTTGTTATGGTACTTACCTCATCTTTAAAATGAGGCTAACAGTAGCCCCTACCTCCAAGGCTTGTTGTAAGGATTAAATGAGTTAATACATGTGAGCCTTTAGAACTGTACCGGGTACTTAGAAAGTGCTTCATGGTGTTAGATATCATGAGTTACCCTTGGATCTGGGTGAACATCTTACACAAACTGGGTCAATATATTCTCTCTTCTCTCCTTGAAATTTGGAATCAAGACTGGAGGAGTTTGGGTCCCTCGAAGCTGCAGAATTGAATTGAGATGTTGTAGGAAGGTTGTTCTGGGCCTTGAGGAGAAGATGGTCTACAGAGAGGAAAAGAAGAAATGAATATCGGGTGAGGAGACTGGAGGTTTGGTGGGTCTGAAGAAGGGAGGGGGTGAGGGTGAGGGGCTAGAGATTGAGAGAGAGGAAGATGGCGGAGGAGGAGGAGGGAGGAAGAGAAGAGAGACCTAAAGATGCTCAAGTGCTTGGGTTCCTAGTCCCAGTCTTGCTCATGGTCCCTTTTCACCCTCTGAACAGGTAAATCTCCATTTGCTTGATTCTATTTTGCTTCAGATACTTTGGAGTGGGTTTCCCAATGGGAACGAAAGAAACAAAGGTAAGGCCGTTTGAGCTCCTTTTGCTTGTCCCGCTCCAAACTCTTTGGAATGTATTTTTTTATTTTATTTTATTTTATTTTATTTTATTTTATTTTATTTTATTTTATTTTATTTTATTTTATTAGTTTTTGGTGTACAACACAATGCAATAGTTATACTCTTTACCCTCCAAAGTGAAAACCCCCCTCCCCCAGTTCGCCACCCCACTCCCCCCCCCATATCATACATATCCATCACAACTCCCCTGACTCGCCTCCACAGCATACTCCACATCCCGTGACTACCCACATATTCAGTTGCAGTTGGCATACAATACTATACAACATCAGCTTCAGGTGTACAGTGCAGTGATCAAGCCTCTACTCCATCCATGTAGTGGTCTTCCTAATAAGACATGTGACTATCTGACACACCACAAAATTTTTACAACATTATTATATTCCCCGAACTGTGTTTCATATCCCTGTGGCAATATTGTAGTTGTCTATTTATGCTGTCTAATCCCTTCCCCTTCCCCCCATCCCCACCCCCCTCCCAACTAGCAACCCTCAGTTTTTCCTCTACATCTATGAGTCTGTTTACTTTGATCGTTCACTCAGTTCTTCAGACTCCACACACAAGTGAGATCACATGGTACCTGTCCTTCTCCGACTGACTTATTTCTCACAACATAATAGTCTCTTCACAACATTATCAATTACATTCCCAGAACTGCCCCCATAACCCTGCGGCAACATTGTAGTCCCACATACACTGTCCAAAACCTTCCCCCTCTCCCTCTTCCCCACTCCCTCCCAACCAGCAACCATCAGTTTTTCCTTTATATCTGCTTGATATGACATCAATCTTCTTAAATTGTCTCTCTGGGTTAGCTTGTTTACCCCTTTCTTTTGTTTAAAAAAGTCCTTTTAACATTTCTTGCAATGCTGGCTTGGTGATAATGAATTCCTTAAGCTGATTCTTTTCTGAGAAGCTCTTTATTTCTCCTTCAATTTTAAGTGATAGCCGTGCTGGATAGAGCAATCTTGGTTGTAGGCCTTTATTTTGTGTCACTTTGAGTATCTCCTGCCACTCCCTTCTGGCCTGCAGAGTTTCTGTAGACAAGTCAGCTGTTAGTCTAACAGGAGTTCCTTTGTATGTAACCTGCTGTCTTTCTCTTGCAGCCTCTAGGATTCTGTCTCTGTCTTTAACCTTTGCCATTTTAACTATGATGTGTCTTGGTGTGGACCTGTTTGGGTTCAGCTTGTTTGGAACCCTCTGCACTTCCTGGGCATGTATGTTGATTTCCTTTACCAGGGTAGGGAAGTTTTCAGTCATTATTTTTTCAAATACCTTTTCAACCCCTTGCTTCTTCTCTTCTCCTTCTGGTATCCCTATGATTCGAAGGTGGTTGCGCTTCACCTTGTCCCATAGGGCTCTTAAACTATTTTCATTGTTTTTTATTCTTTGGTCTTTTTGCTGTGCCAACTGGGTGAGTTCTGCTATTTTATCTTCCAAATCGCTGATCCGCTCCTCTGCTTCATCTACTCTACTGGTGATTCCTTCGAGTGTGTTCTTCATTTCAGTTATTGTATTCTTTAGTTCTAACAGGTTGTTTTTTATGGTTTCCCTATCCTTCTTTATGTCCTTGCTAAGTTCCTTAAACATTCTTATCATCAGTGTTCTAAACTGTGTCTCTGAAAGGTTGGATCCCTCTGTTTCATTTGGTTCCATTTCTGGAGGTTTCTTCTGATCTTTTACTTGTGACATGTTTCTTTGTTTCCCCATTCTGACTGTCGCTCTGGGATTGCTTTGATGTATTAGATAGATCACCAGGAGAGCCCTGGCTGGATCACGCAGGCACACAGCTCACGGCCCAACACTCCCAGGAGAACTCCCAGTCTCAGCCTGTCCCAATCAGCCGCTCGCAGATCAGGCCGAGCAGCCCGACAACCAATCACCAGCCTGGTGACTCTGCAAGCGCAGTGTGGAAAGCAGAGACCCAAGGTGGCTTGCGTGCTCCCGCATCTCAGTGAGCAGCCTGTTGGAGTCGGATCACTCCCACTAGGCGTTTCCCTGGCAACACAGCACAAGCCGAGTGGAGGGTGGGGATCCGAGGCGGCTGGCGCACTCCCGGGTCTCAGTGAGCCGCGGTAGGAGCTGGAGGGCACCACCCTATACTGCCGGAGGGCAACGCAGTATAAGCCGGGCGGAGGGTGGAGATCCAAGGCCGCAGGCGCGCGCGCACGTACTTCTGCGCCAATTCCACCAGACCAATTAGGTCTCGGACCTGATCCTTCGTGGGAGGGCCCAAGCCCGACAAAATGGCGCCCTCCTTACACCACTCGCGTGCAAGCTCCGCACCACGGGAACAACAATCCAAAAACCTCCAGCCTTTGCACCAAAGGTGCTCAGCTCAGTCCGTCCCCGCAGGCTCCCGGCTCACACAGCTACTCCCTCCATCAGGAACCAGGTAAGTGCTCTCCGGCGAGCAAGCCCGGGCGCCAGCCCCACTGATTCTCCAGCCGCTCTTAGCCTCACCGAGCTGAGCAGAGAGAGTCCTCACTAATTTACTGCTGGCTATCTTAGAACTTCTCTTCCCGGCAAAGGAACTCTGGGCTGGTGAGCTTGGGGTGCAGCCGGAGGGTCTCTCCCCCAACCAGACAAGCTTCCCACGGCTGGGGCTTCCCTCACAGGGCTCGCCCTCTCTCGTCTCCGCCCATCCTACCAGACACGACGTGGCCTCCTCTTTAAGTTCTTCGTTTAGTGGTTCTGTTCCTCCAGTGTTCCGGGGACCTCCAGGGTTGAATGCTGTATAATTTGTTTGTAATTTTGGTGTGATCCTGGGAGGCAGTTAGCACAGCGTCTGTCTATTGCGCCATTTTACCGGAAGTCCTCTGGAGTGTATTTTCTTTTCTAATAATGGCCCTTGAGCCATTCTCTACTGCTTGGCCCGCTTCTGCTTCTTTGAAATGCATTTGTACTTCTAATAAATTCTTTTTCTGCAACTTAAAAAAAAAAAAGAGGGCCAGCTGAGTGGCGCATTGGTTAAGAGCTGGTTTGGGATGCCAGCAGCCCTGGTTCAGATCCCACATATGAGCGCCAGTGACACTGCCCTCTACAGCTAACAACAGCTCCACTTGGAGCTGGGCTGTGCGAGCCCCGGCAACAGTGTAGGCTGCAGCCCCTGCTGCAGTGGGCTGCCATAGGCTACAGTGAGTGGCCGGCAGCCAAGCTTGAGCTGCTAATAGCCACAATGAGCGACCATCCAGAGAGACCGGCGACTGATCTGCCTCACCTGGGAAGAGAGCAATGAGGATACCAACATGGGCCAGTGAAGCAACATCCTCCGCAACTAGACTGAAGAACAAAAAGACAGCAACTTGTCTGTTCCCCTTCCCAATTCCCCAACACTGTTCCCCTCCCCCAATTCCACAATAAAATCTTTAAAAAAAGAAACAAAGGCAAAGACAAACAGATCACATCCCTGCCCTCAAGGAATTTGCTGTTGCTACAAACTGAAGTGCCCCTGCCCCGAAATTCGTATGTTGAAACTTAATCCCCAATGTGATGATACTAGGAGGTGGAAGGTGATCAGGTCATGAGGGCAGGACCCTCGTGAATGGGATTAGTGCCCTTCTGCCACATGAGGACACAGTCAGAGAGGACAGCTGTCTGGGAACAAAGAGGTGGACCCTCACCAGACACCGAAACTGCTGGCACCTTGATCTTGGACTTCCCAAGCTCCAGAACTGTGAGAAATAAATGTTGTTTAAGCCACCCAATCTATGATATTTCTGTTATAGCAGCCTGCATGGACTAAGACAGCCATCTAGCAGGTGAGTACAGGGGATAAGATATGCTTGTCACTAACTAGAAAATGAGTGTGGATGGATCTGTGAGAGAAGATGAAGAAGGCATGTGTTAGCACTGAGGAGGAAGCCATTGATTAGTGATAGTGATGGTGGAGGGCTTGATGGAGGAGGTGCCAATGGCATTAGGTCTTGGGGGATGGATATTTTTCAAACCTTCCCTGATGCTGCTGAGCTATGTCTACTGCTTCCAGCCATAATGCCCTATTGGGGCTATGGCAGCTAGACCCTGAGAAAGAGACTCTCAAAGTAAGTCTTCTTGGCAAGATACAGCACCCTTCTTCCCTCCCCAGTGTGTCAGGGCTTTGCATTCTGACTAGGCACTGATTAGTGCTCTGGAATTCTGGATGGAATAGTCTTATTTACTATCATCCTTTGATCTCAAGGAGCATTAGGAATCAGCTTTAAGAGAGAAGCTTTTTAATTCAACCCTCCCCGCTATCCTACCCCCCACACACAACACATAGGGGCCATGTTGAATGTTACTTTTAATGAGATGGCTGAGGGAGTCATCGGAGAGTTTCCTGAAGCAGGCTCATCCTGGAATCAGGACAGCTGCCCAGTGTGGCCAGATTATAGCCCATGAATCCAGTGGGTCTGGTGGCTGTTCCCCTTATCTACTCTGGATGAAATTCCCTACTTCCAATTATTTGCTTATGCTTGACCCTCTTCCTGGAATGCCCCTTTCAGTGTCTCCACCAGACCCATGTCTGGCCATGAGAACACTACCCATTCTTCAGTGCCCATCTCCACTTGTGCCACAATGTTCTCTTTGCTCCCCACCTTCCCAGGTTTGTGTGGCTCTGTCTCTGAGCTTCCTCAGGTTGTACCTCTTATGCAGCATTATCAGAGCTTATTCTGAACTTGGCTGTAACACTAAGCAGTTGTTTTATTCTTCTTTGTTTAACCCCCATCATAGTGGAAGTTTTTCAAGGGCAAGACCTATGGTTTATTTATTCTTGCATCCCCAGAGCCTCCATGAATGTTTATTGATGGTGTAATAATCAGACTTCTTAGTGCTTTAAAGTTATTGATAAACTACAATCAGAAACATATGGTGCTAATCATATGCCAGGAATTAGACTAAGATAAATCATTTCATGTAATCCTAATGCCAGCTCTGTACACAGGTGGCACCATCATTACCACTTTACAGATAAGACTTGAGAGAATTAAGTAAGGCAATGTGTAGTGCTCCTAGAATTTCCAACCCTAATCTATTTAAGGCCAAACTCTTAACTCTTAAAAATGACAAGATACTGTTACCCTTCTCTAGGGTACCTCCTTCCACAAAGCAAATTAAAACAACAAAGAGGAATATTTTTTTATTAACCTATAAGTGAGAATAAAATGACAACATCCATGTAGATAATATCGTAGTGAATAAGACACTTTCTTATGCTTGTGGCATTAATGATGAATCAAAAACTGGTCATTCCTTTGGACCCAGTTCCTGCATTTATGTTGAATAGTTATTGTAAGAAAATAATCCTAAAGATTGGGGAAGAAAACAAAGTTGTTTAATACAAAGATGTTCATTGCAGCATTACTATATGATAGTGGCATGTTCATCAATAGAATAGAATAAGTAAATGATGGGACAATGTCATGACGTTCTAGGCAGTCATTAAAACGATAGTTTTAATGACTTAACCACCGGCCAAGTGGTGCGGTGGTTAAGTGCTGGCTTGGGAAGCCAGCGGCCCCGATTCGGGTCCCACATGAGGGCCAGTGACACTGCCCTCAAAAAAAAACCACAAAAAAACAATAGTTATGAGGATTGTGCATGATACCAAAAAATGTTTGGGATGTACTATTAGGCCACACACACACACACACACACACACACACACACACACAAGGGATACTCACTGTGAGAGCGCCATGATTATAATGAGGCAAAACCTAGAGCTTAGGAGAAAGGAAACACACCAAGAATGCTAATAGTGGTTGTCAGGGTAAATGAATTATGGCTTATTTTTGTTTCTTTTTTTTTTTTTTCTATTTTTCAATTCTTCTGTAACGTAGTTATATTACTTTTTATGATGAAAATGATGTGTTTTTTTTTTAAAGCTGATGAATAATTCCATAGCTGAGCCTTATTAACCGTCAAAGGTGACCTTGTCTAAGAAAGACGTTCTCCAGCCTTGGATCAATGCAGGGAGGGCCAGGCAGCCTGTGGCATGTGCCCTGGGAATGGTGGACACCTGTGAGTGTGTGTGTGTCCTGCTACACTGGAATACTGCCAACAGGGACTGACCCCAGGGCCCTGGAGGTGCTGCTCCCTGGGAGGGGACCTAGCTTTCTGTGCAATGTGGGTGCTCTGGACCTCCCTTTTCTCTCTGACACATCCCTGCTTCTGCAATAGCTATGTCTCCCCATAGATTCTGGGCAAGAGCTGAGTAGCAAGTTCAGAAGCACAGGGAGGGAAAACCGGACACAGAATCTCCATTTTTAATTAAAAGAAAAAGCCAACAACCAAAACGGAAGCTGGGCAACAACACTGAGGAGGCGATTGATGGCTTGGACCATGTTTATTATCTGCTCAATTCTCTAAAAATTGCTCTGTGGTTTTTGGTCACCTTTAAGGTGGTGGTTGTTTCTGACTCTGCCATTCTCAGGTCTTCCTCAGCTTGCAGGGCTCTTTGGAAAGTGAAGAACAAGGTGAGCGGAGTAGGCTTACAAAATTGCCTCAGAATCCCATCAGGGAGTGGGGGTGAAGGCCAGTGAGGGAAGGTAAACACAGTAGGTAAGAAGGTGGGCTTTGGAATTAGACACTGTCATGTTTGAATCTTGTTTTAGCTACTTACTACTCATGACTAAATTATTTGGGCAAATTCCTTCATCTCTCTGAGACTCAGTTTCTTTTTCTGTAAAGTGAACGATAGGGATGGTGCCTGTCTCAGAGGTTTGTGGTGAAGTGAGCTGAGATGTGTCAAGCACAGAGTGTAGACCTGGCCCATTCTTGGTGCTCCATCCATGCCAGCATGCCAGCCATTACTACTACTATTTAATGAACATCGCTTCCCTGGCCTCCCCTGCTGATATAGAGGTGGGCTTTTTCAAAAAGAACTTTACTAAGGGAGAAAGAAAAGGCAATGGTAGCAAGCAATACAAAATAACCCAAAGACTTCCTATGACCAGGCCTGAGACTCTGTCCCTGCACGAATTATCTGCCCCAAACATCACTAGATCTTCCTGGGATTTTAGTCTGGCTTCCTGTTGATACGTTCCCAGTCTGTCTCCATATGAAAGATAGCTTCTTATGCCCCACCAAGAATGGTTGATCTCCTGGGTGTTGCCTCCTTCCTTCCAAGGGTGCAAGACCAGGGCTTATTATACACAAGGTACTTTGCTAAGTGCTATACATACAATTTCCAATTTAATTCTTGCAACCTTTGAGGCAATACTATTATCACCCATTTTAAAGTCAAGGCAATGGAGGCTCAGAAAAGATAAATAGCTTGCCCAAGATCGCAGGATGAGTAAGAGGCAGAGCAAGGATTCTAATCTAGGTCCATTTGATCATGAGCTCCTGTTCTTAACCCCTGAGGGTATATGTAGATGGCGGCATTAGTACCTACTGTCTAGGAGGTTGTGATGGGGGTTAGCAATACATGTGAAAAGTGCATTGTAACCTCTAATATTCTAGGGAAATACAATGGTGTAATAACATATAACAATGTGGACAGGAGGAAGTACTGTGCTGGAGTTATAGGCTTGTGTTCAAATTCTGCTCCATCACTTCCTAACCTTTTGTCACTTAGGGACCTTGGGCATATGAATGAATGTTTCCAAGCCTCAATTTCTTTCAGTATAAGGTTGTGGTGACAAATGGGGTAGTATGTGTGAAGCCCTTGAAACAATGTCTGGCACATAACTGGCAATACATAAATCAAACTCAGGAATGTGAACTCCATGATGGCAGAGAAAGCTGTTTTATTCCTCACTGGGTGCCTAGTGCCTGGACCAGCCCCTAGCCCACACTGTGTGCTCGGTGAATCTCTGCTTCTTGAATGAAGGTGGGGGTGCTGGTTGTTGCAGCCCCAGTTTCTCTGGTGTAGCCATTGTTTTCCCAGAGATACCCGGCTGTGTGCCTACGAAGGGCCAAGGCTGGCTCTGTCACTTTGGCAAAAAATTTGATGGCTAGATCAGGGCAGCCCATAGACCCCATGGCCTGAGCAGCCTGATGCAGGACTGCAGGGCTGTCACACGGATACCTCAAGGACTGAGATTTTGTCATTTCGCTGTGAGCTGAGTCCATCCAGGAAGTTCTCTCTGACCTAACTAACTGGAGTTGCTTGTTGTCAAAATTTATCATCTGGAGTCAAAGGGAAGTCCCTTATCAAATTAGGATTACAATAGGGCTGGAGAGACCGCTGGGGCTCAGGCCTCCTACCCCAGCCCTCCCTAATAGGAGGCCATGAGTAGTTAGAATTCAATTAAGCCCTGGTGAAGGGAGTCTTCCAGGCAGAGCTGGGGCAGGCCTGTGTCTGGGCTGAACAGAACAACCGATTTAAGCTAAATCAACGCCTACTTAAGTGAGCCGTAATAAGCATTCTGGGGGCAACGCCAGCCTGGGGGCGTCATTTATCACTGGGTAATAGAAAACCGTAATGAATAATAACTTGGGCCCAGCAGCTGGAGCATGCATACATTATAGGGTTCGAGCTGCTGCTGTCCACTGAGCCAGCCGGGAGGGTGGGTCTGAGGCTTGGGTGGTGGGGTTTGCATATTGAATTCTGCCGCTTTGCAGGAAGGCCTTTGTTGTACAGGAAAGCCATTAATCTCACACCCGCCTTGCCAGTCTTGCAGTTGGCGTGGGGAACACACAGTCTATTTGCTTGTATTGCACCAAGAGAGAACACGATGCCCCTGGGGAGAAAAACTGTTCTTGAGAGATGCTGGTGTTGGTTTCTGCCTTGGCCAGTGTATGAGAACACAGACCTCAAATCAGCACCCTTCAGGAGGCCTGATCCCAGGGTCCCATTTCAAGCAACATAGTTTGAGCACCAGCCTTGTCAACCAACAGAGTCTGAGCACCAGCAGGGCACACAGGTCTGTGTTGGGCAATGGTGGGGGTTGGGGAAAGCATGCGGATGGGCTTTTGAAGTTCCTGCCTTAGTACTGTCTCATCTGATATCCACTAACTGCTTTTGAGTTAGATGCCATATATCTGCCCCATTTTACAGACCAGAAAACAGAATCAAAGGGGTTAAATGGCTCGCACACCCAGCTTGGAAGCAGGGGTCCTGGAATTGGAATCCAGGCCCTCTGATATGAGCCCTGACTCCTTTATCTGTTACCACCTCCCCTCCCAGGAAAAACAGGCTCTAATGCCTCTTCATCTGTTCTTCTGGTACCATTCCTTTCTGGCTCTGGATTTTCCAGAGTTCATTATTGCCCCTCCCTGCTCGTGTCCCTGCAGACCACGTCCTCCTTTTGGAAGTCCTCCTTCTTGTGCCTTCTGTGATATGCCTCTGCCAGGTCACATCACCTTCCTCAATGAGATAATTGTGGTCTCACTGCTGTTGTGAAGATAATGCCTCAATCTGTTCTAAGCCAAGGTTCTTCTGGTTCCATCAGCCAGGGGTGAGAGAAGGTCCCTGGAATAATTACAAAACAATGTCTTCCTGACTCAGACCTCATCACAGGTTTACTCCCAATCCTCGTTGTTTGAGGATTGCTGACTCTTTCTGCTGCTTCCAGGGAGCCGCCATGATTTCCTCCTGTCCTGTCCATGGCCCCATTGAGTGGGTCCCAGTTCAGTGTTGACCTCTTCTCCAACACTGGCTTCTTGGCTTTGGGTCTTTAGAGGTTGTCCTTAGTCTCTCTGGACTGGGGGTGACTTCTCTTTTGTTCTATCAAAATCCCACTGATGTGGGAGGAGGTTGCCTTCCTGCACATTCACTAATTCGTTCAACACTTACGTGCACTTTCTAGTAGCTGGAAATTCAAAGAAGACTTAGACCATGTCCTTCTCCACCAGACAGACAGATGCCTTCCTCTAGGGCTGCCCCTCCTTGCTCACCTTCATATTGCATATTTACTTCATATTTCAATTTTTAGAGCTGTATTGTCTTGTGTTTTTTGTTTCCTGAAGGATCTGCTGTTGCTGCTTCTTTTCTTGATTGGCTCTTGACCATGAACTGAGCTCCTCAGGCCTGATACTGAATTCATGGAAGTCTGAAGCAAAGCATGAGTATTATGAAGCTGTGCTGGACTCAGATTTCCCTCTCTTCTGACTTCAGCCACTGTCCTCAGACCAAGATGGGGACCTGAGCCTGAATTTTCCTTGGCATCTTAGGTTGAACAGTCAACTTCAGGAAAATATTTCAGCAGGCTCTTCATAAACAATTGTAAATAAACCAAAAAAATTCAACTCACTTTAATCAACCATAAAATGTTAAAACCAAACAATGCCATAAGAAAAGAAAACAAGTGTTTTAACTCTAATTTGGGTAGTAATAGTTTAGCTTTGATCTACTCTTCCCTAGTTTAGTCCCAACTATTTCAGACTCGTAATCTCTTTGACTCTTTAATCCCTTTGCCACCCCTTTTAATAGATCCTTTCAGATCAAAGCTTATTTTTGAAGAAGTCAGCCAACTGATGGTGGCCATTAGAGGTGGGCCACTTAGCTTTCCCTTGAAAAGAACCTCTGTGAGTAGAGTTGGCTGACAGGCTCCAGGTGCTGCTGTCATGTTCAGTTTAGATTACATTATCCCTCAGCTGCTCCTGGCCAGTGACTGAGCATTGCGAGGACACTAGCTCAGCCATTTCTGGGACATGCATACATTTAAGTGGCTTCAAGGGGTCAGAATAGAGGCTTCATAAAGGATGGTGTTCTTGGCATCGCCTTGGTATCCCCTGTGGTTTCTATCATGGACCCAACTTTTGGCTGGAGCTCAGTGAGGAAGGGACACTGGGATTCTTCTAGCCAGATCACACATAGTATGAGCCTGTTGTGCCCAGGGGGCAGAATCGAGAAGCCAGAAGGTCTTGGCGTTGGCATGCCTCGCTCAGATTCCCTTCTTATGCTATTATCACCAAGAACTGTGTCAGTCATTGATATAAGTGGCTGCCTATAGACTGTTTAGAGACCACTGGACCTCAGGAAGGATTCTCAAGAACAATCTGCCATTTTTAGCTTCTAGAAGACCCTGACCTCTGTGGCCTGAGACACCTGTTGGTCCTCATACCCTCAGAATATGCCACCTCATACTCTCCACAACTCCACCCCCAATCTTTAGGAAAGTTTACAGTTCAATTTGGAGGGAGACACTGGCCAAAGCCTGTCCCAACCTCAGGGTATGTTGTGACCTGAATGATTGTGACCTGAATGACAGTTGTGGTGAGTGGTTGCTGGGAGATATTGATCATATTGGCTGGTAATTGGTAAGCAGGTTATGTGGCCTGAGAAGTTGCGAAGAAACCACAGGAATGTCCAGGTGGCAGAGAGATGCGGATTCTGGAAGGTGGGGCCATTGGAGCTTCATGTTGCTAAATCCAGCAGTGACTTCTCTGTCCTCGTTTCCCCAGCTCTCAGCAGAATCCCACACAGTTGGCAACACCCTCCTGCTTGTTAAAGATGTTTGTGCCTATGTTCATGATGAATATTTGTCTATAGGGTTTGTTTTGTTTTGGTTTGGTTTTGTCTTGTAATTTCTTTGTCTGGTTTGGTAGCAGGATAGTGCTTACCTCATAAAATGAATTCAGAAATGTTCCCTCCTATTTTATATTCTGGAAGAGTTTGTGAAGAATAGTTATTATTTCTTCCTTTAATACTTGTTAGAATTCAGTAGTGATGTCATCTGGGACTGGAGTTTTCTTTGTGGGAAGGTTTTTACGTTATGAATTCAATTTCTTTAATAGATATGACTATGCTGGTAATCTATTTTTTCTGTTTTTAATTTTCAATTACAGTCAACATTCAATATTATTTTATATTAGTTTCAGATGCACAACATAATGGTTAGACAATCTATTTCTTCTTGAGTGATCTTTGGTAGCTTGTGACTTTCAAGGGATTTGTCTATTTTATCTAAGTTGTAGAGCTTATTAGCATAAAGCTGTTCATACCATTCCCTTATCTTTTTAAGATCTGTAGGATCTGTAATGATGTACCTACTTTAACTCCTAATTTGGTAATCAGTGTTTTATGCCCTTTTTACCTGTCTAGCTAGATGTTTATCAATTTGATTGATCTTTTCAAAGAACCAGCTTTTGGTCTTGATTTACTCTCTAGTTTTTCCATTTTTTGTTACTGATTTCTGTTTTTATCTTAATTATTTCTTCCTTTCTGCTTATTTCGGCTTTAATTTTCTCTTTCTTTTCTAATTAAGATGAAAGCTTAGATCATTGCTTTGAGACCCTTCTGCTTTTCTTTCGTTCCTTCCTCCCTCCCTCCTTCCCTCTTCCTTTCTCTCTCTCTCTCTTTCTTTCTGGTGTACAAAACAACATATTGATTAGACATGTATCTACCTCATGAAGTGATACCCCCAACAAGTCTACTATGCATCTGACACCATACATAGCTATTACAATACCATTGACTATATTCTTTATGCTGTACTTTACAACCCATGAGTATATATATATATAATTATAGTTGACATTCCATATCATTTTATATTCATTTATTCATGTCAGGTCTACAATATAGTGATTAGGCATTTATATAATTTATGAACTGATTTCTTTCATAAGTCTAGTACCCATCTGACACTTTACAGAGTTTTTACAATATTATTGACTATATTGCCCATACTGTATTTCACATCCCGTGACTATTTTGTGACTACCAATTTGTACTTCCTAATCCCTTCACCTTTTTCACTCATCCCCCTAACCCTCCTCCCATCTAGCAACCATCAGTTTGTTCTCTGTATCTACAAGCCTATTTCTGTTTCATTTGTTGATTTATTCTGTTCTTTAGATTCCACACATAAGTGAGATTATATGGTATTTGTCTTTCTCAGTCTGATTTATTCCACTTAGCATAGTATCCTCTTGGTCCATCCATGTTGTTGCAAATGGTAAGATTTCATTCTTTTTTATGGCAGAGTAATACTCCACTGTATATGTATACTATAATTTCTTTATCCAATCATCTATTGATGGGCATTTTGGCTATTTCCATATCTTGGCTATTGTGAACAGTGCTGCAGTGAACACTGGGGTACATATATGTTTTTGAATTAGTGTTTTGGATTTCTTTGGATAAATACCCAGGAGTGGAATTGCTGATTCATAAGGTAGTTCTATTTTTAATTTTTAGAGAAACCTCCATACTGTTTTCCATAGTAGCTGCACCAGTTTGCAATCCCACCAACAGGGCACAAGGGTTCCCTTTTCTCCACATCCTTGCCAACAGTTGTTTGTTGATTTGTTGATTGTAGACATTCTGACAGAAGTGAGGTGGTATCTCATTGTGGTTTTTATTTGCATTGCTTTGATGATTAGTGATGTTGAGAATCTTTTCATGTGTCTGTTGGTCATCTGTATATCTTCTTTGGAGAAATGTCTATTCAGGTCCTCTGTCCATTTTTTAAATTGGATTGTTTGTGTTTTTGATGTTGAGTTGTATGAGGGTTTTTTGTATAAATTTTGGATATTAATTCCTTATCAGATATATCATTGGCAAATATCTTTTCCCATTCAGTAGGATGACTTTTTGTTTTGTTGATGGTTTCCTTTGCTGTGCAAAAACTTTTTAGTTTAATATAGTCCCATTTGTTGATTTTTTTCTTTCGCTTCCCTTGCCTGAGAATATATATCTGTAAAAATATTACTAAGGGTAATGTCTGAGAGTTTATGTTCTGTATTTTCTTCTAGGAGTTTTATGGTTTCGGGTCTTACCTTTAAGGCTTTAATCCATTTTAAGTTTATTCATGTGTATAGCATAAAAAGGTGATCCAGTTTCATTTTTAATTTTTTTTGCATGTGTCTGTCCAGTTTTCCCAGCACCATTTATTGAATAGATTGTCTTTACCCCAATGTAAATTCTTGCTTCCTTTGTCATAGATTAAATGACCATATAGCAATGGATTTATTTCTAGGCTCTCTATTCTGTTCCATTGATTTATGTGCCTGTTTTTATGCCAATACCATGCTGTTTTGATTACTATGGCTTTGTTGTATAATTTGATGTAAGGTAGCATGATACCTCCAGCTTTGTTCTTCTTTCTCAGGATTGTCATTGCTATTTGGGGTCTTTTATGGTTCCATATACATTTTAGTATTATTCTAGTTCTGTCATTGGAAAAAGTGTCATTGGTATTTCGACAGGGATTGCATTGAATCTATAGATTGCTTTGGGTAGTGTGGACATTTTAACTATATTAATTCATCCTATCCATGAGCATGGTATATGTTTCCACTTGTTTGTATCTTATTTAATGTCCCTCTTCAATGTTTTATAATTTTCTGAGTACAGAACTTTTACTTCCTTGGTTAAATTTATTCCTAAATATTTTATTTTTTTGATACAATTGTAAAGGGGATTTTTTTAAAAAAAAATTGGGTAACAGTGTGTTTTTCCAGAACCCACCAGCTCCAAGTTAAGTAGTTGTTTCAATCTAATTGTGGAGGGCACAGCTCAGCGGCCCATGCAGGGATCAAACCGGCAACCTTGGTGTGAGCACTGCGCTCTAACCAGCTGAGCTAACCAGCCACCCCTGGGATTGTTTTCTTAATTTTTCTTTCTGATAGTTCAATATTGGTGTATAAAAATGCAACCAATTTCTGAATATTAATTTTGTATCCTGCTACTTTACTAAGTTCATTTATCAGTTCTAATAGGTTTTTGGAGGAATCTATGGGGTTCTCTATATATAGTATTATATCATCTGCAAATAAAGACAGTTTTACTTCTTCCTTTTTGATTTGGATGCCTTTTATTTCTTTTTTTTTCTTGACTGATTGCTATAGCTAGGACTTCCAGTACTATGTTGAATAAAAGTGGTGAAAATGGACATCCTTGTCTTGTTCCTGATCTTAAGGAGAATGCTTTTAGTTTTCCCCCACTGAGTATGATATTAGCTGTGGGTTTGTCATATATGGCCTTTATTATGTTTCGATATGTTCCCTCTATTCCCACTTTCTGAGAGTTTTTATCATGAATGGATGCTGGATTTTGTCAAATGCTTTTTCTGCATCTATTGATATGACCATATGTTTTTTATTTTTCATGTGGTTCATGTGGTGTATCACATTAATTAATTTGTGGATATTGAAGCAACCTTGCATACCAGGCAGGAATGAATCCCACTTGATTGTGGTGTATAATCTTTTTAATGTATTGCTGAAATTGGTTTGCTAATATTTTGTTGAGAACTTTTGCATCATTAGGTATATTGGCCTATAGTTTTCTTTTTTTTTGTAGTGTCTTTGTCTGGTTTTGGAATAGGGTAATGGTGGCCTCATAAAATGAGCTTGGGAGCCTTCCCTCCTTTTTAATTTTTTGAAATAGTTTGAGAAGAATAGATGTTAAATCTTTCTTGACTGTTTGATAAAATACACCTGTAGAGCCATCTGGTCCAGGATTTATGTTTGTTGGGAGCTTATTGGCTACTGATTTGATTTCGTTAGTAGTAATTGGTCTGTTCATATTTTCTGTTTCTTCTTGATTCAGCCTTGGAAGATTGTATGCTTCTAGGAATTTATCCATTTCTCCCAGATTGTTCAATTTGTTGGCATATAGTTACTTGTAGTATTTTCTTAAATTTTTTTGTATTTCTGTGGTGTTGGTTGGTTGTCACTTCTTCTCTTTCATTTCTGATTTTATTTATTTGGGGCCTCTCTCTTTTTTTTTTTGATGAGCCTGGTTACAGGTTTGCCAATTTTGTTTATCTTTTCAAAAAAAAAAAAAGAAAGAAAGAAAGAAAGAAAGAAAGAAAGAAAGAAAGAAAGAAAGAAAGAAAGAAAGAAAAAAGTTGTTCGTTTCATTGATCTTTTGTATCATTTTTCTGGCCTCTATTTCGTTTATTCCCACTCTGATCTTTATTATTTCCTTCCCTGTGCTCACTTTGGGCTTTGTTTGCTATTCTTTTTCCAGTTCCCTTTGATGTAAAGTTAGACTGTTTGAGATTTTTCTTGTTTCTTGAGGTAGGCCTGCATTGCTATGAATTTCCATTTTAGGATTGGTTTTGCTGTGTCCCAAAGATTTTGAGATATTTTGTTTTCATTTTTATTTGTCTCAAGGTATCTTCTGATTTCATCCTTGATTTCATTATTGATGCATTCATTATTTAGTAGCATGTTATTTAGCCTCCATTGTTTGTGTGTTTTTTTCAGTTTTTTTCTTGTAATTGATTTCTTATTTCATACCATTGTGGTCAGAGAAGATGCTTGATAGGATTTCAATCTTATTCAATTTATTGAGACTTGTTTTGTGGTCTAACATATAGTTTGTCTTGGAAAATGTTCCATGTGCACTTGAAAAGAATGTATATTTTGCTGCTTTGGGTTGAAATGCTCTCAAATATCGATTAGATGCATCTGGTCTAGTGTGTCATGTAAGATTGCTGTTTTCTTGTTGATCTTCTGTCTGGAAGATCTGTCCCTTGATGTCAATGGGGTGTTAAAGTTCCCTGCTATGATTGTGTTACTGTTGATCTCTGCCTTTATGTCAGTCAATATTTGCTTTATATACCTAGGAGCTCCTATGTTGGTGCGTAGAAGTTTACTAGAGTGATGTCCTCTTATTGGATTGACCCCTTTATTATTATGTAATGTCCTTCTTTGTCTCTTATTATAGCCTTCGTTTTGAAGTCTATTTTTAGTTTTATTTTTTTAATTTTAATTTTTTAAAAAGATTTTATTGGGGAATTGGGGGAGGGGAACAGCGTTGGGGAATCGGGGAAAGGGAACAGACAAGTTGCTGTCTTTTTTTGTTCTTCAGTCTAGTTGCAGAGGACATTGCTTTACTGGCCCATGTTAGTATCGTCATTGCGCTCTTCCCGGATGAGGCAGACTGGTTGCCGGCCTCTGGATGTTGCTCACCGCGGCTATTGGCAGCTCGCGCTGGCTGCCAGCCACTCGCGCTGGCTGCTGGCCACTCACTTTAGCTTATGGCAGCCCACTGCAGCAGGGGCTGCAGCCCACACCATTGCCGAGGTTTGCACAGCCCAGCTCCAGGTGGAGTTGTTGTTAGCTGTAGAGGGCAGTGTCACTGGCCCTCATTTATGGGATCCGAACTAAGGCCGCTGGCATCCCCAAACCAGCCCTTAACCAATGCGCTACTCGGCCGGCCCTTATTTTTATTTTTCATTTATAATTTTTTATTTTTTTGAGGGCAGTGTCACTGGCCCTCATATGTGGGACCCAAACCAGGGCCTCTGGCTTCCCAAGCCAGCACTTAACCACTGTGCCACTCGGCCAGCCCACATAAAGTCTATTTTTAAATATAAGTATTGTATGTATATATATATATAAGATTTGTAAATATAAGTATTTAAATATAAATATAAGTATTGCTACCCCAGCTTTTTCTCATTTACATTTGTGTGAAGTATCCTTTTCCATCCCTTTACTTTTGGTCTATGTGTCTTCCAATCTGAGGTGGGTCTCTTATAGACTAGACAGCATATGCATGGGTCTTGTTTTTCTATCCATTCAACTATCCTATATCTTTTGATTTGAACATTTAATCCATTTACATTTAAAATGATTATTGATAAGTCCATATTCATTGCCGTTTCATTATTCATATTTTTTATCTCCTTTTATTTGTTTGTTTCCCCCTTTCTTCTGCTTAAAGAAGTCCTTTTAACGTTTCTTGAAATACTGGCTTAGTGATAATGAATTCCTTTAGTTTTCTCTTGTCTGGGAAGCTCTTTATCTCGCCTTCAATTTTAAATGATAGCCTTGCTGGGTGGAGTAGTCCTGGTTGTAGGCCACTTTGAATATCTCCTCCAACTCCCTTCTGACCTGCAAAGTTTCCGTTGAGAAATCAGCTGATTGTCTTATGGGAGCTCCCTTGTAAGTAACTAATTATCTTTCTCTTGCTGCATTTAGGATTGATTCTCTCTTTGTCTTTAACCTTTGCCGCTTTAATTATAATGTGTCTTGGTGTGGGCCTGTTTGGGCTCATCTTGTTTGTAACTTTATGTACTTTATGAGCTTGTATGTCTAGTTCTTTCACCAGGTCAGAGAAGTTTTCAGTCATTATTTCTTCAGATAGGTTCTTGATCCTTTGCTCCATCTTTTTTCCTTCTGGTAGTCCTATGATTTGCCTATTGTTATGCTTGATGTTTTCCCAAAGGTTCCTTAAACTGTCCCAAATATTCCTTAAACTATCTTTTTATTTTTTTAAATTCTTTTTTAGTTTTGTTGTTCCAATTAAGTGTTTTCTGCTACCTTGTTTCTAAACCGATTCAATCCTCTGCTTCATCTAATCTGCTGTTGATTCCTTCTAGTGTATTCTTCGTTTCAGTTATTATATTCTTTATTTATGACTGGTTCTTTTTTTTTCATGTTTTCTATGTCCTTTTTAAAGTTTACTATCTCTTTGTTGAAATTCTCACTAAGTTCTTTAAGCATTCTTTCAACCAGTGTTTTAAACTCTGCCTCTTGTAGGATGGTTGCCTCCATTTCATTTAGTTCTATTTCTGGAGGTTTCTCCTGTTTTTTTTTATTTGGGACATGTTTCTTTGTTTCCTCATTCTGGCTGCCTCTCTGTGTTTGCTTCTATGTATTAGGTAGATCTAGTATGTCACCCAGTCTTTGCTGGGTGGCCTTATGTAGTATGTGTCTTGTGTGGTTCAATGGTGCAGCTTCCCTGATCTGTGCATGTGTTCCAAGAATGTCCCTTGAGTGTGTTGTGTGTGTGCTCCTGTTGTAGGTGAGCTTTGATTGCTTTTGGCACACCAATGGGTAGGATTTATTCTCAAACTGACTGACTGTGAGGATTGGCTATGCCCACAATGTATGAGCTGCTGTGTGGGGGCTGACCTGTCAGAGGGGAATTTGTACCCCACAGTCTCTTGTGCCTATTGAGACTACCCTTTGGGTGTGCACTTGTGGGGCTAACCAGGTAGGGCTCTGGTATGTTCTGAAGCTGGCCTCTGGGTGTGTTGTTTCTGGTGTCTTTTGGGAGGGGCTCCTATGCAGTCCAATTTCATTCAGTCTTGCCTATGACTGGCCTGGTGTTACCTGGTAGGAGCTACAAAGCTATATGTGGTTGGTTGCTGCCTTTGTTGGACCTGGAGGCATGTGGGGGTGGCCTTGCTGTGAACTGGGCCTAGGGCAGCTTAGCAAAAGGCCTAGGACTCCCTAGGCCTGTTGCCACCTGCCAGCTGCCCATGAGGCTCAGCCACTGAAAGAGCCTCCTTAGGTGCATGGGCTGGGCTGGTTGACTTGGTGTTGAGAGTGTCCTTGGCAATGCAGAACTAGATAGGTGGGGCAGGGTCCCAGGGAGTCACAAGGTGTGGCCCATGGTTTTACAAAGTTAATGCAGATTCAGTTCTTGTGCCAATGCCTGGTCTGTGACTTCACAAAATGACCTGAGAACACCAGGGCCAGCCACTGCACGCCTCAGGCCTGCAGATCCCTGAGAACTGCCCAAGAGCAGCTGTGGTGCAAGTTGTGGCACACTGCCTACCACCAAAAGTTCTCCAGGCCACTGTGGGTCATCAGCTGCTGTAAAAGACTTCCACAGCTGTGGGGTGGGTCCAGCTGCCCAGAAGTCAAGAGCACCCCAGGCGATGCAGTATTAGTATTAGCTGTGTGTGGCAGAAACCCAGGGTATTACCAAGGTGGTGCACATGCGCGGATTTTATCAGACCAATGCAGTGTCAGATTTGGCTTTTTGGGGGCAGGTTCAACATAGACAAGATGGCGCCCTCCTATACGCTACAGGTGAGCCAAGCTCCACACAGCTATCCCTCCAGCACTTGTCCCAAAGCCACGCAACTCAGCCTTTCCCTGCATGTCTCTGGAGCTTCTCATGTTGCTGCCCTTCCACCGGAAACGAGGTGAGTGTTTGCAAGCAAGTAACTCTGTGTGAAAACCCTTAAAAAGGGCTTCTGGGTTTCCAGCTGCCTTCCATCTCACCAGGAGGGACGGGTAGAGTCCTTGCTGATTTTCATTGTCAGGTGTTGTGAGAACTCCTCTTTCACTATCAGATGTTGTGGGAAACCCTGGACTGGGGAGCCTTCCCTCTTCCAAGGGGACCTCTGCCACTGAGGTGTCTCTCCCAGTGTTTAAGCACTGTCTGAAGTTCTGAGATCAGCCGGTTTCCTGTCTCTGCCCCTCCTACCAGTCGCATTGCGGTCTCTTTATATCCTTAGTTATATGGGTTCTGTTCAGCTAGTCTTCAGATGATTTTTGAGGTTGATTATTCTATAATTTAGTTGTCATTTTGGTGTGATCATGGGAGCAGTAGGCATGGAGTTTACATAATCTGCCATCTCCTCCAGTCCTCAGTGCTTTTCTAATATAAACATTTAATGCTATAATTTTTTTTTCTATGCATTACTTGAGCTACATTTGACACATTTTGATGTGTTGTATTTTAATTTTTGTGTAGTTCAAAATATTTATAATTTAACTTCTGGTTTCTTTAGATCCATGTGTTATTTAGAAGTGTGTTATTTAATTTCCAAATATTTTAGGAATTTTAGAGGAATATCTTTCGTTATTGATTTCTAGTTTAAATCCATTGTGGCCAGTGAGTATACTTTACATAATTTTAATCATCTTAAATTTATCTGAGACTTGTTCTATGCCCAAATACAATCTTAGGGAATATTTCATGTGCACTTGAAAGAAAAAAAATATTCTTCTGTTTTGAGTGTTGTGTTCCATAAGTGTGTGATTTTTCTGATAATCTATTTGATATAGTCACTGTAGCTTTCATTTGTTAGTGTAGCATGGCATACTTCAAAAAATATTCTTTTACTTTTAATCACATATGTCTCTCTGTCTCTCTGTTTCTCTGTCTCTGTCTCTCTCTGTCTCTCTCTCTCTGTCTCTCTCTCTGTCTCTCTCTCTCTCTCTCTCTATATATATATATATGAAATTTTTATTGGGGAACAGTGTGTTTCCAGGGACACCAAGTTGAGTAGTTGCCTCATTCATAGTTGTGGAGAGCACATCTCAGTAGCCCATGTGGGGATCGAATCGGCAATCCTGGTGCCATGAGCACTGCGCTGCGCTCCAACCAATTGAGCCAACTGGCTACCCCGTCCTTATATTTAAAGTGAATCTCTTGTAGGTAATGTACAGATGGGTCCAATCTAACACTCTCTGACTTTTAATTGTGCTGTTTAGATCACTAATATTTCATGAAATTTTTGATATGGTTTGGTTTAAATCTACCATTTTGCATTTTTTTTTCTATTTGCCCATCATTTCTTTGTTATTTTTTTTCCCCTCTTTTCTTGCCTTCTTTTATAGTAAATGAATTTTAAAAAATGATTCAGTTTAATCTTCAGTATTGGCTTATTGACTATTTCTTTTTGTTGTATTTTTTTAGTGGTTGATGTAAGGTTTATAGATGATTCTTCAACTTATCACAAACTTATCAGACAATATTATGGCATTTCTTATAGTGTAAGAACCTTACAACAGTACACTTCCATTTCATGTTCCTGTTCTTTTTGCTATTGTTTTTATAAATTTTGCTATAATCTCCATGTATGCTATAAATGCACAATACATTATTATTATTTTAAATTTAAACTGTAAATAATTTTCTAAAAAGACTCAATATAGAAAAAAGTCTTCTATATTTACTCACATATTTACCATTTCTTGTGCTATTCTTTTGTGTTGATCAAAATTTCCATCTGATATTATTTTCCTTCTGCCTGAAGAATTCCTTTATCATTTCTTGTAGTACAGGTCTGCTGGAAAAAAATGACCTCAGTTTTTGTCTAAAAATAACTTTATTTCACCTTTCGATTTGAAAGATAATTTTGCTGGATAAAGAGTTCTAGGTCTCCTCCCCCATACCTTAATAATATCTTTCTATTTTCTTGTAGATTGCATAGTTTTTGACATGAAGTTTGCTGTTATTTTTATCTTCATTTTTCTATGTATTCTGTGTCTGGCTCTCTTTAAAATATTATTTTTTTATCATGATTTACAGTATTTTGATATTTTAATTATGATGTACCTTGGAGTTTTTTTAAAGATTGATTCAGTCTGGAGTTCATTGAACTTTTTAGATTTGTGGGTTTATAATTTTTTACCAAATTTGAAAAATATTTGGTCTTCCTTCTTGAAATATGTTAGACTACTTGATTTTGTTCTAGATCTAATGATCCATTTTTATTTCCATTTTATTCCCTCAATGCTTCATTTTGCATAATTTCTATTGGTATCTTTTCAAGGTCACTGATCTTTTCTTTTTCAGTGTTAAATACCATTTAGTGTATTTTTCATTTTATACATTGTATTTTTTAATCTCTAAAATTTGCATTTGCTTCTTTTTTGTATCTTCTATATTTCTTCTTATCATGGTCACATTTTTCTCTGCCTTTTTAAAAAATGGGATATATTTATAATAGCTGTTTTACTGTCTTTGTCAGCTAGTTCACCATCCGTGGGTCTGTTTCTATTGACTGATTTTTCTTCTTGTTATAGAGAAAAATTTTTTTCTATTTCTTTGCATGCCTAGCAATTTTTTATGAGATAGTAGATGTTATTAGTTACACACTGTGGCTTGCTGGGCTTTATTGCATTTATTTAAATAGTGTTAGATATTTTTTCTGGTGCATAGTTGCTCAGAATCAGTTGGAACCTCTCAACCCTGTGAAGCTTTATTATGGCAGGTGCAAAGCATTTTAGGGCTAGGCATAATTTAGCACTAATTTTAAGGCAATTCCCTTCTGAGAATTCTACCCAATACCATGTGTTACAAGGTCCAGTCCCAGTCCTGCGTGAGTTCTGGGAATTGTTCTGCTTATTTTTTTCTGATGGTTCTCCATCTTAGGATAGTTTTTGCTTATGTATGTACAGATCAGTACTCAGCTATAGACTTGAGGAAACAACTGCAAATCTCTGAAATTCTCTCTCTGTGTGTAGGTCACTCCTTTCTGGTACTCTGCCTTGCAAGTTCTAGCCACCTTAGCCTCCTTGAACTTACATCTTTGACCTCTCAGCTCAGACTGCTACATTCTGTTTTGGTCTTCAGTCTCTCTGCTAAGGCCTGGTAACTACCTCCAGGTGATGCGATGGTGCAATTGAAGGGTTTACCTTGTTTGTTTCCCTTCTCTCAGGGATGCTGTGCTGCATTTTTTGTACAATGACTGATGATTGTTATCGTGAAACAATGCTTTGGTTTTCTAGCTGTTTAAGGTGTGAGGGTATCTGGTCTCTGTTACTCCATCTCGGCTGGAAGCAGAAGTGATCACTCCCTTCTTTTCTGAAAAACTTTCTTTATTGATCCTACTTTACTGGCCACTTCTCAATCTCTTTTTTCCTTTCTCTTCTCTCTGATTTACTTCTAAATAATGACATAGGGCCCTTTCTCTATCCATTTCCTCCGCTGGTAATTTTATCTGGCCTCATGCTAGATATACTATTGACCATGAAATGAGTATCTCCAGTCCAATCTCCCCTTTGAACTGCAGACTCACACACCTGGTTTGCTTATTTGCCACTCCTTCTGTGGCGTCTACCACAGTAAAATTCTTGTTTTACTCTTCTCTCCCTCAAATGCATTCCTCCCACTGTATTTTCATCTGAGCAATGTGGTGAATTTGGTAACTTGTCATCTACCCAGAGGCTCAAGGCAAAAACTTTGGAGCTATCTTCACTTCTTTTTTCTTCTGTAATGCCTAATCCATTAATAAGTCCTATGGGTTATGCTTCAAAAATATATTTTAGAGTCTCCCACCTCTTGCCATGTTTGCTGCTAACACTTTGTCATGATTATTTCTTGCTTGGACTATTATAATGGTCTCCTGGGCTGGCCAAGTGGCGTGGCGGTTAAGCGCTGGCTTGGGAAGCCAGCGGCCCCGGTTCGGGTCCCACTTATGAGGGCCAGTGACACTGCCCTCAAAAAAAAAAAATATAATAATAGTCTCCTACGTGACCTTCATGCCTCCGCTCTTTTTTTTTTAAGATTTTATTGGGGAATTGGAGCGGGGAGGGGGGTGCGAGAGGGACAGCATTGGGGAATTGGGGAAGGGGAACAGACAAGTTGCTGTCCTTTTGTTCTTCAGTCTAATTGTGGAAGACATGGCTTCACTGGCCCATTTTGGTATTATGATCATTACGCTCTTCCCAGCTGAGGCAGATCGGTTACTGGCCATTGGAAGGCAGCTCACAGCAGCTCACGCTGGCCGGCCACTCACACCGGCTGCCAGTCACTCACGGTAGCTCAAGGCAACCCACTGCAGCCCCTCTGCAGACTATGCCTTTGCCAGTGACTCACGGCTGCCCAGCTCCAGGTTGAGCTGATGTTCACCATCTTAGCTGTAGAGGGTGTAGTGTCACTGGCCCATGTGGGATCCAAACCGGCGGACCTGCTGCACAGAGCTGGCACTCCCAAGCCAACTCTTAACCAACATGCCACTTGGCCAGCTCTTCATACTTCCACTCTTGCCTGATCCTCCACTTGGCCTATTTTCCCCACAACAGCCAAAGTGACCTTTTCAAAATTTCAATCAGATCATTTTACTTCCCTGTTTAAAGTCCTCCAATGGCTTCCTGTCACATTTAAAATAAAATTCAAGTATCTTACCATAACCTATAAGGTCAAATACGATCACCCCCTGCCTGTTTCTCTACCAGAATCTCCTAGGATTTCCCATTCTATTTCCCTAATCCAGTCAGACCCAACTTCTTTCTGAATCCTGAACACAATTAAAATTTTTTCCTGCTCAGGGCCTTTTCACGTATCACTCTCGCTGTTTCTTGTGCTCATCTACCTGATCGTTGAAGCATAACTGCTCTTTCTTATCACTCAGGTCTCACCTCAAATACTGTCTATTCAGAGAGGTATTCTCTGACTTAATATAAAGAAGGTTCTCACCCCTGTCACTTTCTTATCTCATTACTCCCTTTTCTTTTCTTTTTTTTTGAGGGCACTGTCACTGGCCTCATATGTGGGACCCGAACCGGGGCCGCTGGCTTCCCAAGCCAGCGCTTAACCACCACGCCACTCGGCCGGCCCTCCCTTTTATTTTATTAATCACCTATGTCATTGATTGCAAAGATGGCCACAATTTTTCATCTCTCCATCAACACCTCTTTGCAATGTGACTTTGCAACACTTTCCATCTAAGATGGAAGCTATTCTCTCATTTCTTGAATCTGGGCAGACTTAAGACTTACTTTGACCAATAGAATGTTTTAGAAGTAAAGGTGTGCCAGCTCTGAGCCTTGCAGTCTTCCACTCTTACTCTTGGACCCCAGCAATTGTCATATGAAAAAGCTTGAGTTAGGTTGTTGGAGGTGAGAGGATACATGGAGGAAAACTGAGGCACACCAGCCAAAAAACAGCCAGCCTTCCCCAGAAACAGAGCCACCTGGCTGACCTGCAGCCCATAGCAGAGGCATGAAGGATCCCAGACAAGACTGGCAGGACTGCCACGCTGACCTGTGGTCTCAGGAGCATGAACAAATGGTCATTAAAAAATAATCATAAAATATTAGTATGGTTGATTAGTATGGTTGATTAGCATGATGCAGCAAAAACTAACTGATCCAATTATATCACTATTTGAAATTATCTTATGTATATCTTATGTTCAGTCACTAAAGTATAAATTCCTCGAGGGCAGGGAGTTTTTCTCATCATTGTATTATAGTGGTTATAATATTGGATCAAAACGACAATATGGTATTTAAGAAAGACCCAAATATCAGTATTTCACGAAAGAAGTGAGATATGGTTACCAAAGTCTTGTATATCTTGTCCTGAGTTTTTTCTGAGAGAAAGCTAGGGTAAAGGACTGAGACAATTTTGTTCTTCCAATTTTGGTGATCAAAATAAACTAAAAAAGAATTAAAAACAACTATCCTAGGAGAGGAGAAATTGGGCGCCAACAAAGAGTCTGGCTCTTTTCTGGGGGGAGGTGGGCCACAGTGAATTTAGCCCTGGGCAAAGGAAGGTGAGATCTGATAACTTCATTCTTTCCTTGTCCCTCCCCCTAATCCTGCTGCCATATCCTCCTCCTTCTGTTTACCTTAATGTGTCCCCTCCTCCATCAGGGTCCTCAGAAAAACAGTGGAACCCAGACTGACTTTGAGAGAAGTACAAATTACTAATAACACTCAGACCAACCAAAGCAAGCTCAAACACTGGATATACTATATACCAGAGACCGTATACAGGTGAGCCACTGTTTTCCACACGTAAGCAGGCTATGTTCCACACTTGTACATAGGCACTCAACAACGCCTCATCTACTTCCTCCACTGCAGATGGATGGTCATTTGATGTGATGGGTGGTTGAAGGGGGGCAGCAATCTCCTTGTATACCCCCTCCTCCCACGTGCCTCAACAAGTCCCCAGGTGTGTATGGCAGAAAAGGGGGAGGAGATGGAGCTGAAGTGAATTAAACAGGCACTAAGACAGCCGTGTGCGAACTAAGGCACCAGATCCTGCTAGAAGCTGATGAAACTATGTTTGTGGGAGAGAGGTCTTGGCGATATGGCTGATGCCTGAGAAAAAAGAGGCCTGGTGGGTCCAGGGGCTCCTCGAGGCCTCTGGGGAAGGAAGCAAATGAAGACTATAATGGTGGTGATATAGAGAAAAATGTGAATCGGATTAACTTTATTTGAATAAAGTCAAGATGAACAGAAGTAGAAAATTCCCAAAGAGGAGTAACCTCCTGTCCCTTCCCTAAAATGAAAATTTATAGAGCTGGAAGGGATGACTACTGGGGAACCTACCAAGGGACAGTGGGGATCAGACTCAAAACTTTCCAATGGCTGAGCTGTCCTGTCCAAAATGAGTGCCCTAGCCTGGATTTTGAAGAATGATTATTATGTTGCCAGGAAGTCTATCTAAATGGAAATTTGGTCATGTCTTAGTCTGGGTAGGTCACATTTTTGGGTGTCCATCTGTTTGCATGAGTTGATTGGCTGGGGCAAGGCTCACTTGTGGGGCTCTGGAGGTAGAGGTAGGAGATTGAGAGGGCAGCCTGGGACTGGCCCACCTGCCCAGTGAGCTGGCATCAGAGCCTAGGTGTGATCTGAATTTTCTCGTGATCCTGTCACCAGCGATAATTATTCTCCCCTTTATCAGATTAGCAAACCAGTTCCTCAGTCAATGAGTGGATGGCCCAGGGTCACATGATTAGTAATTGACAGACCTGGAATTTATACTTAACGTCTGTCTGACCCTAAAATCTGGAATATGAGCCTAGAAAGTTTTGGCCCAGAAGTTATGTTTGCCTTCCACTCTAGGAGCATGGGGAATAGTAGGGCATGTGTAACCCCCACTCAGGGTCAGATCCCCTTACTGATAACCCCATGCTCCTACCTGGGAGATCTTCAAGCTTGGAGAACCTGCAGGATTTATGAGTTCTATGACAACATCTTGTGCTTTTTAGCATCATGTTAGCAAAATATTAGTGTTGGACTGGACCTACACTGATCCTGGACTGGACTGGACAGAAACCAAAACATTCCTCCATCCCTCTGCCTTCCTTCCAGAATAGAGACAGTGTCACATTCATTTCTTTATTCCTTGATGACAATGCTTGGCACACAGTGGGTGGCCAACTGTTTATGCAATTGAAATAAATGGTTTTAAAGGTCAGAAAACTGGTGCAATTGTCTTTCACACAGAGAATGATCTATAGCAGACCTGGGACTAGAATTGGCTCTTCTGATCCCAGCCAGCTGGCTTTCCGTGCTATTGTTCCACAGCATTGCTGGCTTCAGAATTATAGACTTTTGGGGCTGAACAAGCCTCAGAAAAGGTTTATAGAGCATTTAAAACCAGTCTTCATTTTCTGTTTCTTCTTCAGCTCAGTAGTGGTGGCTGTCTGTAATGCCGTGTGGAGGAAGATTCTGAGGCTCATGGGCAGAGTGCCATCATTGATTAATGATGTCTATCATGGATGTGGGAATGGTTAGTGGAAGCACGCATGCCAGATATTTGCTGTTCCTGATTTAATTCAAATCCTTTATTTTATGGTTAAGAAGACCTAGGTCCTTTTTGTCACCCATAAAATTATATAAATAATGGGGAACACTTCCACAAATCTCAGGTGTTCTAGGGTCTCCTAAAGGAAAGGCAAAAATTATGGGGTTATGGCAAAGATTCTAGACTTGAAGTTGGATGAAAAGATTGATGTACACACTCTTTTGCTTAATGAAAAAAATGGAGATATAATCATTGGCTCTCTGAGTTGTTATAAAGAGTTATAAATTAAGGAAAGTGTGAAAAAGTGTCCCATCAACTAGGAAGCACATGCCTCTGGTAGATTGTGTTAATGATCCCAATTCTTTATCTTTCCCTGCATCTATGCCCTTTGCCATATACTTTGCCCACAAGGAAAAGTATATTTCCTTGGCTCTTAACTTTGGCCTTGGCCATGTGACGTAATTTTGCCAATGAAAAGGGACAGAGGCCATAGGGTGCCAGCATGGGCTAGCCTTCAAGAGGCATCACATATTTCTGTTTGCTCTCTTGTGCCTCTGTCATTGTCATGAGAAAAATATGCCCCAGCTAGCCTATTGGACCAAAGACAGATTCAACCTGTAGCTTATTGTTGCCCACCTGAGCCCAGCCTAGATCACCTGACCCCCAGCTGACCTGCAGATGCCTGAGCTAAATGAATGTTTATTGTGGTATGTGACTGAGACTGTTAACACAGCAATAGCTGACTGAGGCCTCCCTGCAGGCCATTCCTGGTAAGAAGCAGATTGCTGTTTCTGGGGTTGTAGTTTCATTGTGGAGTGAGTAAAGGATAATGAGCTACAGGGAAGGAAGAGTACCTTGTCGCAGACTGGCCTTCCTTCTCTCTTCCACCTTAGGGATGAGCCTAGGGGCTCCTGGATGCTATTGACATTGAATATATAAGAGCTTACATGACAGCCTCTCACCCCAGGAATGGCTCCATGGCCTCTTGCAGTCCAGAGACTCAATGCAGAACATCAATTACTTTGGTTTTGTTTCACCAAATTTGCAAACCATCGCTTCTTTCCAACCATCTTGCATCTCAACTCCCTCACTCTTACCTCACACCCCGCTTCTGGGGTTCTCATTGCCTGTTCCCCATTTTCCACCCCTTCTCTGCTTCCTGCTTTGGAGTGGATTTTTCATCTCTGCAGCAGGAGAGAAGGGAAGGGCAGCTGCCCCAATTAGCTGTGGAGAGAATGGGTCTCAACCTCAGTCAAGGCGCTGGTCTAGTCTGTGGTAGGTAACTCAAGGGCAAAGAGGACCAGAAAAAAAGTCCAGGAGAATATGCAAAACACTGCATTAAAGAGGCAAAGGCTCAGCTTTCCAAATCCTTTGCTCTGAAGTTCAAGCAGAAAATGTGAGAACTGATGTGCTAAAGGAATGCAAAGAAAGAAATTCTTCCAGCAGATCCCTGGGTCTGAGAATTTTTCTCCTAGATGAAGAAAAGAAAGGTGATGTGCGCTCTGAAGCAATTTTAACTGGTGTATCTCTGAGGAAGAGGTTGTCTGACCTTGAGATCATTGGGTTGGGAGAGAGAAGAGCAGGGACTTGTGTAAGATTGCACAGTGATTTGGGTGCACAGCAGGGAGTGGGACCAGGTGTGCTAGGTCCTGAGTAGGCTCTTGCTTTCCTGAGCAGGTTTTCAGGACCAACCCGGTTCAAGACCAGGGAAGCCCCCCGCCCCCCGTCCCCCCAAACACACACTGTTCAATTGTCACCTATCTTCTTGCTGGAAAGCACCCCTCTTCAAGATATTCTCATGGCATGGTCATGCTTGAGTCCAAAGGGTCACTCCTGGTAGCTTGCACTGTTGATGACAGGACAATGCACTTGTTGTCTCCGCAGCTGACTATCCTAAACATGGCAGCCTCCCCGCATTGCTGGTGCCTGGGCTGCTTCAGCCCTGACGCTGCTGATGAAATGTGGAGGCTTGCTGTACTGCTTTCTCTGGCCCACCTTATATGGTTGGGGCAGCCCACTCTTCTCTAGTCCTTCCATTCTGCAGTTTGGGGCCAAAGAAACCCTCACACATTAGCAGAGAGAGAAAATCCCCCTCTCCCCACAATGCAGGATTGTTTCTTCCTCCTGGATTAACAACATTCTGGGATGATTGACAGTCAGAACATTCACCCCCTTGCAGGCAAAATCGATCCCCATCCTTGGGGAGTGGTGTTTCTGCCATGGTGTTGGCACGATAATCACAAAATGGTCCCATATTGATATCTTTCTAAGGGTTTTTTTTTTTTTAAGATTTTTATTGGGGAATTGGGGGAGGGGAACAGCTTTGGGGAATCGGGAAAGGGGAACAGACAAGTTGCTGTCCTTTTTTGTTCTTCAGTCTAGTTGTGGAGGATGTCGCTTCACTGGCCCATGTTGGTATTATCATTGAGAAACGCGCTCTTCTCGGGTGAGGCAGATCGGTCGCTGGCCTCTGGATGTCACTCACAGTGGCTATTGGCAGCTCATACTGACTGCTGGCTGCTCACGCTGGCTGCCGGCCAGCAGTAGCCTATGTCAGCCCACTGCAGCAGGGGCTGCAGCCTACACTGTCGACGGGGCTTGCACAGCCCAGCTCCAGGTCGAGTTGTTGTTCACCATCTTAGCTGTAGAGGACAGTGTCACTGGTCCTCTATGTGGGATCCGAACCAGGGCCTCTGGCATCCCAAGCCAGCTCTTAACCAATGCACCACTCAGCTGGCCCTAAGGGCTTTGTTTTTCACTTAATTTTATCGGTGGTCCCTTTATTATACCCATGTAATAACTGGGAAACTGAAGCCCAGAGGGTGTAAGTAGCTTGCTTAAGGTCACACTTGCTGGTTATTGTTGGAGTGGAGATGTTATGGGCTGAATGTTTGTATCTCCTCAGAACTCAAAGGTAGAAACGCTAACCCCCTGATGTGATAATAATACTAAGAGGTGGGGCCTGTGGGACATGATTACGTTTAGATGAGGTCATGAGGCTGATGCCCTCATGATGGGATTAGTGCCCTTTAGGAAGAGACCAAGACTTCACCGTCTCCATGAGCACATGCTGAGGAAAGGCCATGTGAGCCCATGGTGAGAAGGAGGCCGTTGACAAGCCAGGAGGTGGGCACTCACCAGATACCAAATCTACTGGTACCTTGATCTTGGACTTTCCAGATTCCAGATCTGTGAGAAATCAATGTTTGTTGGTATGAATTGAACTGACAGGAGTTGAGAAGCCAGACCTCCTGACTTCTCAGCTCAACTTTCCTTCACCACAGTCTTTTGGGGAAGGTGACCTGTATACCATCACTATGATCACTTACAGTTTTGTTTACCTGACTCACCCCAGGAGGGTGAGCTTCATTCTGTCCTTCTGCTGGGGGCAATGGAGTGGGCTTAGCTGAGATCCTCAGCCACAGTGACACAAAGTTGGAAAAATGTTTTTCTCTAAGAATGCTTGTGACAAGAAAGCAGGAACAGCCATCTTGCTGTCCAACAACCAAGGTAATTAATATTCCATTAACAAGGCCATTACAAGTCCTGAATAGAAATATGCTTCATCTTAAGGTGCAAAGCCTACTTCTAAGTGAGGTGTAACAGCTGAATAAGCATACCTGCTGATTTATGTCCATAAAACTTAATTTATTAGCAATGTCTTAATTGTGATGGTGCATATAGTCGCTGAGCCATTAGCAAAATCCTCTAAAAGCCGCTGACGAGAATAATATGCCAAATAAATGGGATGAGCAGCACTTTCTGTGTTTCTGAGGTGATAGACTTGCTAATAAGGCTGGGCTGGTCTTTTAATGGAGTGGCCGAGCAGGCGGGAGGGAGCGCCTGGAGAGTATGATAGAAGGTGGCCTCTTCCTGTGTTGTGCAGCTGTGTCTTGAAGGATGGGTGGTATTTGGACCAGTGGATATACTGAGAGAGATGGAGGGAACAGGAGAGGGTCCTCCAAGCACATTGGTGACACAGACGTGGATCCAAAGATGTGTAACTCCAATGAGCGGTTCAGTTTGGCTAGAGAATACCTCTATGATTTCATGTATTGCCCTCTTTCTCCCTCCTTTATTTCCTCCTTTCCTGCCTCCTTCCTTCCCTCTCTCCGTCTTTCCTCCCAGCACTGCCAAGAGCTTGGTCCTGAACTTAGCACACAGTACCTTAGTATTTGGGTGTCCCTACAAATACCAAGAGGTGGACCCTGATCCCCTCTCACCTGGATTTAGATGCTATCCCACTGGCATGCTTGGACTCAGAAGCATGAAAGTCTTATAGAGCCAACAACTCACAAGCTTTGAAGGGCACATATTCTGCACACTGCAGTATCCATCTAGATAAATTTAGGCTGCAAAACAAATATATTTGATCTCCTCTGGGAACTCTAATGGTCCAAGAAGAATCATGTTCTTTCTTCTTCCTGCTTTCTCCCCATATGGGAAGGAAAGGTATTAGAATCTTCATATTAGGGGAAGCAATTCCAGTGGCTGCTTTAGAGATCTGACACCCAGAAGTTCTCCATTTCTTTCATGGACACCATTTTCTGAAAAGAACAAAAGGAAAAAATGGATCGAGTAGATACACTCCTGGGCTGCCACAGTGGCAAGCGGCACTACCCAGCTTCCACTTGCAGCTGTACACTGCCTCTCCCTTAGCGTCATGTCCATGCAGAGGCACCAGAGGGCTCAGGGCTTCCATACTCCTGGAATGGAATGCACTAGAATCCTGCTGTTTCTGCCCAAGATACTTGTTCTGGCCAGCCCAACTTTTGTTCTTGAACTATTTTGAATTGGAGTCCTGTTACTTAACAGGAAAAGAACCTTAGTGTAGTCTGCCATGTATCGCCCAATACTTTTCTTACTAAACAATGTGAGGAGGAAAAAAGCGAAAAAAGAACTAGCAAAATAAGGACAAGATACTACCCTTGAGAAACTGTCAAAATCCTGTTCTAATTTTTTAAAAATCAACTTGATTGAGGTGTAATTTACATTCAATAAAATTCACATGTTTTAAGCATACAGGTTGATGATTTTTGATAGATGTGTGTATCTGTGTAATTACCACCTTATTTAATATATAGAACACTTCCATCACCCCAGAAAGTTTCCTGGTGCCCCCAGTGCCAAGTTGCTGCCAGACAACCGCTGCTCTGATTTCTATCATTTGATTAGTTTTGCCTGTTCTAGTATATCATATAAATTGAGGCTTATAAATCATACAACATGTACCTTTTTTGTATCTGGCTTCTTTTACTTTACAATTATTTTGAAATTCATTCCTGTTGTTGAATGTACATATAGTTTGTTTTATTGCAGAGTACTTTTCCTTTGTCCAGATATAGCATAATTTGTCCATTCACTTGTTAATGGCAATTTGGATTTTTTGCAGTTTGGGGATATTATGAATATATTTCTTTCAGATAAATATGTAGGAGTACAGTTGCTGGGTTGTATATGTTTAGCTTTGTAGTAAACTGCCAAATTGTTTTCCAAAGTGGTTGTACCATTGCATGTTCTCATCAGCAGTGTATGAGAATTCCAGTGCCTCTATATCCTCATTATTTGATCTTGAAATTGTCTTTTAAATTTTAGTCATTTCAGTGGGTGTGAAGTGGTATCTCATTGGAGTTTTAATTTGCATTTCTCTGGTGATTAATGTTGAATGAATATCTTTTTATGTGTTCATTGGCCTCTTGTACATGTTTTGTGACGTGCCTATTCAAATTTGACCCATTGAAAAAAAACTGAGTAGTTTATCTTTTTGCTGTTGAGCCACAGAGGGTTTTTTTGTTTGTTTGTTTGTTTTTTCTTTAATGTATTCTGGATACAAGCTCCTTGAAAATATATGTGATGCAAATATTTGCTCCCAGTCTGTGGCTTGCCTTTTCTTGGAAGTGGTCTTAGAAAGCACAGGTGTTTTGTTTTGATGACGTCTAATTTATCTTTGTTTCCCTTTTTTGTTTTTAAGATTTTATTGGGGAATTGAGGGAGTGGAACAGACAACTTGCTGTCCTTTTGTTCTTTAGTCTAGTTGTGGAGGACATTGCTTCACTAGCCCATGTTGGTATCATCATTGCACTCTTCTTGGGTAAGGCAGATGGGTCGCCGGCCTCTGGATGGCCACTCACAGCTGTTCTTGGCAGCTCACACCAGCTGCTGGCCACTCACTGTAGCCTATGGCAGCCCACTGCAGCAGGGGCTGCAGCTATGCCATCCCAGGGACTCACAGCAGCCCAGCTCCAGGTGGAGCTGTTGTTCACCATCTTAGCTGTAGAGGGCAGTGTCACTGGCCCTCATATATGGGATCTGAACCGGGGCTGCTGGTGTCCCAAGCCAGCTCTTAACCAACGCGCCACTCGGCTGGCCCTCTTTGTTTCCCTTTTATAACTAATGGTTTTCTGTCTCAGAAATCATTGCCTAACCCAAAATTGAAAAAATTTTCTCCTATGATTTCTTCTAGAAATTTTATAGTTTTAGGTTTTATATTTATGATCCATTTCAAAATAATATTTGTGTGTGGTATGAGGTAGAGGTGAGTTTCCTTTTTTTTTTTTTTATGTGACTGTCCATTGTTCTAACACCTTTTGTTTAAAACATTATCCTTTTCCCATTGAGTTATGTTGGTGCTCATGTTGTTGAAAATCAATTGGCCATATGTACACTGGCCTACTTTTGGACTCTTTAGTCTGTTCAATTGATCTATGTATTTACCTTTATACTAATATCATTTAATCTCGATAACTCTAGCTTTATAGTATAAGTCTTGAAATCAGATAATGTAAATTCTCCAACTTTCTTCTTTTTTTCATAGTTTGTTTAAGCTATTCCAGACCCTTTGGATTTCCACTTAGTTTTAAATCAGTTTTTCAATTAGTACAAAACAACTATCCAGGATTTTGATTGGGATTGTGTTGAATTTATTGATCGGTTTGGGGAGAATGAAGAACTTAACAATATTGAGTTTTCTAATCTATGATTTTGGTATATCTCACCATTTATTTAGATCTTGTTTTATTTCTCCCAGTAATATTCTATAATTTTCAGTGTAGAGATATTGCAGTCTTTTCTTAAATTTATACTAAGCATTTTTTAAAAATTTGAAACTACTGTAAATCGTAACATTTAAAAATGTTCGTTTTCCTATTATTTGTTGCTGGAATCTAGAAATACAATTGGTTTTTGTATATTGTTCTTTTATTCTGCGATTTCGCTAAATTTTCTTATTTGTTCTATATGGTGTGTTTTTTTGTAGATTCCTTAGAATTTTCTACAATTATGTCATTTGCAAAAAAGACCATTTAATTTTTTCCTTTCTAATCCTTATGACTATTATTTCTAATCTGTGTGTGTGTGTGTGTGTGTGTGTGTGTGTGTGTGTGTGTGTGTGTGTCTTCTTATTGTACTGGCCAGGACCTCCAATGCAAAGCTGTATAAAAATGGTAAGAGTGGACATCCTCACCTTGTTCCTGATATTAGAAGAAAAACATTAAGTATGATGTTAGCTGTAGTTTTTTTCATAAATGCCCTCTACCAGGTTTAGAAATTTCCTTCTATTCTTAGTTTGCTGAGAGTTTCTTTTTTGGTCATAAAATTTTGCAGTATAATTTCATATTCATACAGATTTTGGTATTTTTCTGTAAATTAAAGTTAATATTACACTAGGATAAATTTTGGAAGGAAAAAGATTAAACTGTAAAAATTAAAGTTTAAGAATAGCTGAAAGAAAACATGGGAAAACGTCTTTTTATCTTTTAAAATTTAGTGGTGAGAAAGTCTTCTCTAAGCATGATCCCCAAAACAGAAACCATAAAGAAAACAGTTATTAGATTAGACTATATAAAATTGTAATTTGCTATTCTAACAGTGTCATAAACAAATATAGAAAGCTAATTACCTCCTGGTTAAAAATGTATGCAACATATATGATAGATAAATAGTTGTTATTTCTAATACATGAAGAGTATGTATTCATCAACAGGAAACATTAGAACAATCTCATAAATAAAAAGGGAAAGGCATGAATAAGCAATTTACAAAAGAAATATGAATATCCGACAAAAGTATGAAAAGATACTCAATCTCAACAGTAATAAAATAAACCCAAATTGAACAATAAAATGTTATTTTGCAAATTGGCAGAGGTTTACAGATTGATAACATTCAGTGTCAAAGAAGGTGTAAGGAAATTTTCATACTGCTGGTGGTAAAGAAAATTGTTATAATATCATTGGAGGACATTTTGCTAACATTTATCAAAAGTCTTAAAAATGTTCATACACTTGAACCCCACAATTCTACTTTCAGAAATGTATTCTAAAGCAATAATTGAACAAGTGAGAAAAGATTTACATATAAATGTTTATTGCAAACTATTGATAACATCAAATTTTGGATAGAATCTAAATATCCATCAACAGGAACTTGATTACATAAATTATCCTATAGCCATTCAGTATAATACTATGTAACTATTTAAATGGACTATGTGGATTTACATTTATTGAAATATAAAGATTTTCCTTGTTAAATTAAAGATGGTGTATGTATATTAAAATCCCATTTATTGTAAAAAGAAAAGTAAATGTGTATATATATATATACATTTATATTTATATATATGTGTGTATATATATGTGTATTATATATATAATCTCCCACACAATGATTGGCACATAGTAGGCACTCAATAAATAAATGTTGACTGGCTAAATGTTCAAATAGAAAAGAAAAGGCTGAAAGAGGGTAAAGGGGATCAAATATATGGTGATGGAAGAGGAACTGACTCTGCGTGGTGAGCACACAATGAAGGATGTAGATGATGTATTATAGAAATGTACACTGGAAACCTATATAATTTTACTAACCAAAGTCACCCCAACAAATTTAATAAATATAAAAAAAGAAAATAATAAAAAATAAAAAGAAAAGACTAAATGCATATATATCAAATGTTAATAATGAATATCTATGGAGGGAGGGTGCTAGGTGATTTTTTTTAATTTGAAAATTTTAAATAAATGTGTATTACTTTTATAATCAGGAACAACAATGGACCTATTTATTTTCTAGAAAATAAAAGAATCAATAGGACTTGACTGTTGATTGTAAATGGAGGTGTTGAGGGTGCTCAACTGTATTTAGGCTTAGGTGACAGCCTGTAGGGTTCCATTTCCATTCAAGATATGAGGAGGAGGGGAGGGGGGAGGGGAGGGGAAGGGAAAGGGGGAGGAGGGGAACCAGTGTGTGTGTATATTTGCTTTGGTATTAAATTTTCCACTTGTGTTTGGAGTGCCAATAGGGCACTCAATTGGATATAAGGATCTGGAACTCCAAGAAAGAGGCCTGGATTGCAAATCAATTAGTGTTGATCGTAAATCATGAGTCAGCAACCAACATATGGTAGTTACAGTCAGAGAGATGAACACTGCTGTCCAGTAGAGAGGACAGAGTGAGGAGAGGGCAAGGGGCAGTTCTGCAGAACGCCAGCATCTTCAGGAAGGGAAGAAAGAGTGTCCAGGAAAGGACCCAGAGAAGAACTGGGTGTTGGGAAGGAGGAGCATTAGAAGAGTAGTGTCCTGAAACAATGGGACAAATGCAGCCGAGAGGTAGAGATATGTGTGGAATGGAAAGGGCCCTGCGGATTTGGTAATTAGCAGGTCACCCATGACCTGGGTGGGAGTGGTCTCATTGGAGTGGTCAGGACTGAAATCAAAATGAGATGAGCTAGGAGTAATGCCCTGTTGAGAAGGTAAGACAAGACCTATAGTGAGACCTGGAGGGAGATGGAAGGTCAGCTAAGAAGGATATTTTTTACTGGGATGGCAGAGAGATTTCATCATGTTCCTAAGGGGAAAGGAAGGAGCCAGCCGAAAGGGAGCCGTCACAGACGCTGGAGGTGGGAGAATGGCGCCACGCAGGGGTCAGAACAAGTGGGAGGGGATCATATCCAGAGCATGGAAAGCAGGATTAGTCTTAGACCAGGAGGCACCCCTCTTCCACTGTGATAGAGGGGGAGAGAAGGGGTGTGGGTGCAGTTGCGGCTGGGAAGTGGGGACACAATCATTAGAGGTGGTTCATGCTTCATTTTCTCCAGAAGGCAAAAAAAGCACCCCCTCTTGATGGCATTTCGTCATCTCACTACCAGAAAGACCAGAGCTTTAAGGTTCCCACTTGATGAAGTTGACTTGACACAAAGCAATAATGAAAGTTGCCAATGGAGAATGTGGCAGGAATCAGCCCGGGTGTCAAATTCACTCAGCTCCTATGTGCAAATAGATAATTACGAGACCTTGCCTCCCGTCCAGCGGATCAAGTTGCTCCTCCTGCGTAAGCTGGCACATGTTTAAGATTTCCAGAATACAGATTTCCGAAATAATGATTCTAATAAACAGTGGTTATCTTAACTTTATTTTCAGGCCATAAAACACATCCTTTGATAAATTATTTCGCCGTCTATCCCCAAGTGCACCTCTCCATGCAATCCTCCCTCCCCTCCCCCGGCCGGCAGCCACCCGAAAGGCAGCTCCATATATTATTCATTCCAATCAAATAAGACACAGTGGTGCCTCAGTAAACTTGCTTTTCATATCAGAATTGCTCTTATTGAGTAATACACACTGCAGACCCCAGCTTCCAGCACCAGGCCTGAAATGAGCAATTCTCTCATTGTAATAATGTGCCTCTGTCATCTCCTTATTATCAGCATGATAAAAGATGAAATATTCACAGATGCTGCCCTCCTAACCTGATCACAGCTTGATATTTGAGCTTTGGAAATGAGTTTTATAAGCTTTAATATACTCCTTGGCGGACTGACCCCTGAAATTAAACATTATTACAGAGCGGATATTTAAAAAGCTGGGGCCGCAAATTACATCAAAATGAAAATATTAAGGAGTATTACGAATCTACCAAGTGGGAGCTCACAGCTCTGGAAGCTGTGAACGCCGGAGAACTCCACACGCGGGTGTCAAAAACATCAGAAAAAATAATAACAGCAGAGACACCTTGACTTCGGTTATTTTATACTTAGGACTAAACGAAATTATTTGAATGGATTTTTTTTTTTTTTCCTCCTGTAGGCTAGCTTTCCAGGAGGAAAAAAAAAAAGCCCATTATTCTCAACTTTAGGTTCCTAATACATTTCACGGTTGGTTTAAAGAGGCACCTTCCTTTTTTTTTTCTTTTTTTTTCCTGGCACATGGATAAATAAAAGAAATACCTAAATATAATGAAACCAAAGATCATGCTAAGAAAAAAGTGAGCAAACACGACTAGAAAGAGCCCCTGGATTCAATTTCCCCTGCGATTGGCACTCTGATGGACAGGCTCCCAGCAACATGGGGGCTGCAGCAAACCAAGGAGGGGAGAGAGAGGGGGGTCACTAGCTTGCCGCAGGGCTGTGGCAGCTTCCACAGGGGACCTGGAGATATTCAGGAGCACAGCACTGTATGCTCGAGCTTCACACAGGATTTCTGTTTGCCTGATGGTAGGGCCTGGAGCTGGGTACTATGGATGCAGACAGTGAATACTGTTTTAATACCCGACTCTCATTGCAGGATTGAAAGCTTCATGAGGGCAGGAACTGTGTCTGGCTTATTCCCAGCAGTAAACACAGGACTCAGATGGGTGGTCCTTAATAAATACTGTCTTTGCTGAATGAATGAATGAATGAATGAATGAATTCAAAAGAGCAAGTGACTTCCAGTTCTTTTCCTTCCCAGCCCCCATGAAGAACTTCTTGGAGGAATTCTTTGTCTCCATGGACCTTCAGGGAATACGCAGAAACCTTTCCAAGCCTTTTTTATTTACTTGAGGCAATAAACATAAATTGCAAAGTATGCTGAGAGTCTATTCCAAAACTTTTCTTGATGTAATATACACATTTTGCTATTTTGTTTTCCACTGAAAGCTTCTCTTTCAGTTGTTACTTTTTTTTATATTCATCTCTCTGAGCCTCAGTTTTCTTAGTTGCAGATTTGAGACACTAAGACTCAACTTGCTGGTTGCTGTTAGGATGGAATGAGTGAAAACATGACAAACAATAGGTCAGGTCCATTCCCCCTTTAGTTTTTTTCTGGCTTAGAGATGATACAGATATACTGATCAATTCAAAAATATCTTTTTAAAATAAATAAATAAATAAATAAATAAATAAATAAATAAATAAATAAATAAATAACAAATGCCTTCTCCTCAATGGCAGATCAATATTTTTATGTGCCAAGATTTTCTTTCACAAATCTCAAATATATTTTGTGATGGGGAAGGCAAAAAACAATCCATAGCATAGGTGATTAAAACATGGAGTTTGGAATGTGTACACTGGGGTTTGTGTCCTGACTTTGTCTATTTCTAGCTGTGAGATTTTAGGAAAGTTACTTAACCTCTCTGAGGCTCCTCCTTTGGGAAATGGGCAAGTTAGTTAACCTCTCTGAGTTTCTAATCTGTGAAAATGGGTAAAGTGGTAATACATATCCCATTTGCCAGCTTCGTGCCAAGATATATATGTAAAAAAAATTTAAATACAGAGCATAAGTATTAGGAGAGAAGAAACAAAAAGATTGTCAGCATATATGCAGGTCTATGATTGACTATGTAGAAAACCCAAAAGAAACTGTAGACAAATTATTAGAATCAAAATGAGACTTTAGCAGAGTTGCTGGATACAAAATCAATATACAAAAGTCAGCTCATCCAGAGGCCGGCGACCAATCTGCCTCATCCGGGAAGAATGGAATGACGATACCAACATGGGCCAGTGAAGCAATGTCCTCCGCAACTAGACTGAAGAACAAAAAGACAGCCACTTGTCTGTTCCCCTTCCCCGATTCCCCAATGCTGTTCCCCTCCCCCAATTCCCCAATAAAATCTTTAAAAAAAAAAAAAGAAAAAGTCAGCTGAATTGTTACACACCAAAAACAATCAGTTGGAAAATTTAATTTAAAATAAACCATTCACATTAGCAACAAAAGTATAAAAGTACCTAGGAGTAAATATAATACAGGTTATGAAAGTTTTTATGGAGAAAATAAAATTGTATTGAAATATATTAAATTAAGACTTAAATAAATAGACATATCTTTTCTTGGACGAAACACTCAATCTTATAAAGATATGAATTTCCCAAACCACTCTTTTGATACAATGCAATTCCAATTAGATGTACAATGAGGTGAGAATTTGATAAGCTAGTTCTTACACTTATATAGTATAACGAAGGGCCAAGATCTTTCTAAAGAAGAATAAACTGTACTTGATAGCAAGAGTTACCATAAAGCTTTAGTAATTAAGGCAGTGATAGATAAATAGGACAATGGAACAGAAGGAAGAGCCCAGAAACAAACCTCGCATACATGGAAACTTGATTCTTGTTGGAAGTGGACATTGCAGATTAATGAGGGAAGAATGAAATATTCAATTCACAGTGCTGGGAGAATCGGTTATCCTTACTGGAAAAAAAAAAAGAAGGAATTTGTTTCTCTCTTCACAATCTATACAAAGATAAAATCTATGTGGATTAAATAATTAAAAAATGAAGGAAAAACTAGAAAACGTTTAGAACATAATATAGGAGAATATTTTCATAGCCTGAGGTCATGAAATGTGCATAATATAAATAAAAGGATTAATGAATTTGACTATATTAGAATTAAGAACTTATTCATCACAAGGTAGTATAGAGCAAAAAAAACAAGCCATAGCCTGAGAGAAGATATTTGAAACACACATGACCAACAAAGGATTTATATTCAGAATATATAAAGAATGATTGTGAATGTGTAAGAACAATAATAGATCAGTGAGCAAAAGACATAAGCAGGCATTTTCCACAAGAGGAAACACGAATGGCCAATAAACATATGAAAAGATGCTCCACTTCACTGATAATGAGGCAATTGCAAATTAAAACCATAGGGAGATACCATTACATGTCCATCAGATTGCCAAAATTTAAAAACACTGGCAGTACCAAGTGTTGGTAGGGATGCAGAGTTAATAGAAACTCTCATCTACTTCTGGGAGTGTAAATTTGTGCAACCAATTTGGAAAACTAATTATCTAGCAAAGTTGAATGCACACATATGCTATATCCCAACAAATCCATTCCCAGAGTATATTCTAAAGAAACTCTTGTACCAGAAGATGTCTACAAAATGTTCATAGCCTCATTTCTGTAAGAGCATAGATAATGAACGTAACCAAAGTGCCCATCTACAGTATAATAAATACATTGTGTTAAACATATGCAATGAAATATAATTCTGAAATCAAAATGAATATATCACTACTATGCAATGTATTACTTAGATGCATTAACTAAGATGAACTTTCAAATCAATGTTGAGTGAAAGAAGTAATTCATAAAGGAATACCTATACTATGAGACTCATAAACATGTAAGTAAAATAATATTTTTGTTTAGGGATCCATCCAGAGATGGCAAAACTAGAGAGAAAGCCTAAGAAATGATTAAAACAAAATTGAGGATGGTGGTTACCTTAGGGTGGGGTGGGCATAGGGAGGAATAGGAGAAGGTAGGGATAGGAGAGGGAATAAGATGGGAGGAATATATAAGGGGCTTCTAAGACACTGACAATTTTTTATTTCTTAACCAAGATGCTGGGTACATGGATTTTAATTTCACTATTATTCTCCAAACAGTACCCATGTGTTTTTTTTTTTTTTTTTTTAATTTTAGCTGAGCCATCCTGCCACCACCTGTTGACAGCTGAACGGCAACTCAGCTCAGGCTGGGCATAGACCCACCGTTGCTCAGAGTTCAGCTCGCACTCTTGAGCGAGCTCTTAACCAGCTGAGCCACTCGGCTGGCCCAGTACCCATGTGTTTTAAACCCTCTTTTGGATGATATATTTTATAATGCAAAACAAAGAAAGAAACAAGCTCAGAGGCATCTTATACTTGCCCAGAATAAGAAGTAGAGTAAGGATTTAAACCACAATCCTCAGGCTGGTGTCCTTTTCTGAAGTGTATGGGACCCTCAGCTTTCTGACTGGCTCTTTTTCTCCATTGTATCCATATGCATGTGACGCTGTGGGCCCTGCAGCTCCTTTTATCAATGTGTAGGCCTCCCCCATGGAATAAGCAGCTAAGTTTTGAGGCCATATTTCCAATCAGGACTATGTATTTTCCTTCAATACATCTTTAGGAGACAACATTGAAACCCAAATACCAGATGTGTCAGTCATCAGCAAAAAGGGTTGGTTTACAGTCCAATTTCTTGAACATTTATAAGTGCCAGAAATTTCTGGCAACTGCTGGAAAGGAGTTGCCAGAAAAGCTGACAGCAGCAGGAACTTTGGGGGATGACATTGTCCAAGTTCCTCATTTTATCCAGGAGGACACTGAGGCCTAGATAGGGCTAGAAATGTACCCAGGGGCCAGAGCCAGGAAATGGTGGAGCTGGGACTACATGGCTCAACTCTCAAGCTCCCTGCTATATTGCTGCTTGTGGCCCAGTGTCAGCCGTGTCCTGCTGTTCTTAGCTACCTGAGAGCACTCAGAATCCTGGAGCGCAGTGGGATTAACTAGTACCTTTGAGGGTTTACACACTGGTGCCTATGATTATGACCTCTGGATTGCAATAATATACAGGGTCTTTTGAATCATCAGAGAATGGTGTTCTGGTGTTAACTACATTCTAGAATCTATAATCAAGGGCATTCCAAAATATTGGCTAATAAGGGTATTCATTGATCCAGAAAGTATTTGCTCTTGCCTACCCAGGCAAAGCACAGAATTAGCAAGCGTGAGGTTGGGGGAGGTGGGCAGAAGGGGAAAGAGGCATTGTTTTTAAAGAACCCCTTAGAGGGTTGGATGGAGAAGCGTGAATCAAAATGTTGCTATAAAAGTGGTGTATTGATTTTGTATTGCTGCTGTAACCAATTACCACAAACTTAGTGGCTTTAAACAATACCACTAAGGCCGTGCCACTCCTTTTGGTTTTATATATTGGGTCTTTTGTAACATGTTCTCTTGGTAAAAGGCCTCTGTTATTGTAAAACGGTTTGGAGACCATTGTGGTCCTCATTGACAGGCATTGCTCTCTCACTTTGCCCAAGATGATGGGCTTATCCATTTAGGTATTCTCACCCTGTTATTCACAACATGGATTACTTTAAGGTGACAATTTGATGGCATTGTTCTGATGATGCCAATTTATCCTTAGCCACTTAATGGGCCAAGAAATATCAACGAGAGGCAATTCTAAAGTCACCCAGCTCTGGAGGGAGAATGCTATGGTTAGCTACACTGCTGGTAAGCCGACCCTTCCCAGAATTACAGGCCTTTTTGTGCCTTCCGTCTGAATGGCACTCATGGAGGGCAGCGCCCACCCCTTAACAACTCAGTGCACACACATACACCAGTGACCTCAGCTGAACAGTGTCCATCTCCCTCTATGTCTCCCATTAACACAGGTCAGATCAATGGCAACAATACTAATGTTAGTAAACATTTATTGAGCACCTATTTTGTGCTAGGCACTATTCTTGTAAGCACTTTTATTGAGTCTTCCTACATTCTGTCATTATTCTATGTTGTTTTCCTGGATCTGGGGTTCAAATCCAGCTGGTCTGACTTCAGAGCCTTGGCCACTCTGTATACATTTAACTATTTATTATGTGCCTACTATATTCAGGTGTGTAAAACAAGTAGTGAGCCAAACAGACATGGTTTATGGAACTAACAGGTCAGTGGGGAAGGCAGGCACCACTCAGCCAAATATACAATTCCAAATGGTGGTAAGGCTCTACAGGAGAGGTATGGGGAGCTACGAGAACATATGTCAGGGGACCTAATCTATTGTAGGTTGGGAGAGTCAGGGAGAGCTTTACTAGGAGGTGACATGTGAGGTGAAGGCTGAATGGGCGTGAACTAGCCTGGGGATTTTGTTTTGACACTAAGGAAGGTGGAAATAGAGCAGAGGGAGACCAGGACAGGGCAGAAAGGGGATACAAGCCTCTAGGACAAGAAGGGTTAGAGAGCGATGATGACAGCATTATTTTCACAAGAGACTTCATGGATGCAGATAGCCCGGGAGTTTGCAACAGGAATAAGAGCAGCTGTAGAAGCGTCCTATCCCACCCCACCCATGGGCTGATGGGATTTAGCACAATAACAGGCACTGTCTTGGGCAGAGGCCTACTTACGTGGGTGCAATGAGAAGTCGGGACTGAGATCCTGCCCTTCCAATTTCCCTTTCTGAGCTCAGGGGAGCTACTCTCTGCATCTGGCTGTCTACCGCTGAGGTGGAAGAGACTGCTTTTGGACCATGGCTAAATTACTTCTTGGCACCTGCCAAGTTCAGGAACTTGTTAATGCAGGAAGCCAAGAAATTCAGCCAGATCTCAGTGTTACCAGGCAAGTAAGATGTGCATTCCAGCTGTCTCAGGCTGTGACAGGGACTCTGTTGTTGTCCTTCCCCCCTTTTATTTTCATCAGAAGTAGTCTGCCTGTCATTGGCCCATATTTCCCAAACTTGTTCATTTCTGATTTTCTCTATGTGAATTAGGACCAATGCTCACAAATGTCGTAAACTCAATTGGAGCTAGAAAAAAAATGGAGGTTTATTATAAGCATGTTGGACTGTTTCATGGAATCCAAAGAGAGAAATGAGGCTGGGCCCCATGAACAATCAGACCCAGGCAGTGGAGCATAAAGCAGGAAGCCCCTCTCCATTTCTGCAAGTGACAAGGAGAATGGGGACTTTGCTTCATCCCCTCAGGCATGAGTAGAATAGAGAGAGCATAGAGAGGAGCTTGTCCTACCCGGGTAGTGGGATAAAGCCCATGTACAAGAAGAAGGGGATGTCCTACTTCTTGCCATCAACCACAGAAACTTTGGCCATCAACCATGGAAACTTGGACCACTAATAAAATGTGGTCCAAGGAATGTCTAGACCTGACCAATTGGGTTAGTCATCCCTTCCCAATCCAGAGAAGTAAGTGCAAGGATATCGAGAGGTGGTACAGCATTGCTAGATGTAACCCTCTTCATAATGTGGGACAAAGAGAGAAGACTGCCCATCAATACTGGCAAATTGAGTGGGGGGCGTCTCAAAATGTCACCTAAACCAGCAGGATACTCACCCAGCAGCCCTGGCCTATGTCTAGATCTCGTTCTGTTTCCTGTATTCTCCTGCTCTGATGGCAGTCATAGGCCCTGGCTCCTCCTTGGTCCATCTCCCCCAACATGCCTACATTCAACGGGAGACTTACTTCCTATTGGCTCATACACACCCAATATTGACATAGCAGAAGTGAGGGCTTCCGTGCTGCTCATTGGTTCAGCTACTTCTCTCTTTCTTAGGACATCAAAGTGTAGGAATGCCAAAAATAAACATCGTTTTATATCACCATTTGCTAGTGGACATAAAATGACTTTTGCATATTGTCACAGATCTTGAAGAACATGAACATGCCCAGCCAGTGTTTGCTTTTCTCTTTTCATATCCCAGTGTAAGATAATCATGGGCAAAATTTTAAGAAAATCCTTATTATCCATTTTGAGGCTCTAGGTCTGAAATGTGGTACAGAATTGGAAAGAAAGTTAGTCCTTTTGCCTCTGCATGGAGTTCACCTGGACCCTCCCCAACAAATTCTGCATCTCAGCACAGGGATGATGGGTTGGGGCTCTTCCTTGGGGCTCTGTCTCAGCCCTTGGGGGTAGCTGTGGCTGCTCCATACAGCTGCTTTTCCTATATTCTCTGGGGTTCTCTTTACTTATCCTTTTACTCTTGATATACAGTAGACCTTTGAACAATATGGGTTTGAATGCATGAGTCCACTTATGAGTGGAATTTTTCAATCAATACAGTCAGCCTGTTGTATCTGCAGGTTTCACATTCATGGACTCAACCAACTGCAGATCAAAAAGAGTAATTTTGATCCACAGTTGGGAATCTGGTTGGGAAATCACGGTTGGGAATGCAAAAATACTGTTTTATATCTGCAGTTGGTTGAATACGCCGATGTGAAGGACCAACTGTAGAGTCAAGTTATTTGTGGATTTTTGATTGTGTGGGGTCAGCATCATGACCCCCGTTGTTCAAGGGTCAACGGTAGTTACTAATTCTTATATTAAACTTTCCCCGTTCAAATTACTCTGTTTTCTCTCCTGATTAGACCTAGACTAATACATCCACGTTGAGGATGTATAGCTACATCAAAGAATGAAATACAGAATTTCAATTTAGGTTTCATTATTCCCATTTCACAGATGGGGAACTGAAACTAAAGGGGCTACAACTTCTATAGCAGATGCTGTTGGTGCTGTGCCCATTTCCCCATGCCCTTACCATTTCAGTATACTTCCATCTACTTCCATCTGCCAGAACCCGCATTCCTGTGCCTGAGGACTTTGTCAAAGCCCACTTTCCCCATCTCTGTAGGAGGCAAAAGTGCTGGGGGGAATTAAATGCCCTTCCATAGCAGACTTCAGCCAATGACCGATAGGAGTTGGTACAGAAATACCCCGGTCTCCTTGCTCCATGGGGATGGGATAACTGGCTGTATGCTTACTCTGATCACCTGTTTCCTTAGCAGGGTGAAGCTCCATTGCCCATTGCACTAACTGGTGCAATAATGCACCCTTTATTGTTTGTCTTCTCTTCCCTGTTTCACTTCCTCACGCTCCTGCCAGTGTTTCCTTCCCCTTCCAAACAAACCCCTTGTACTCAGACTCTTTTCTCTGGTTTGCTTCTGGAAGAACCCAACCAAGGCACTTATCCAAGGTCACACAACCAAGCAGTCATGGAGAAGGGACTGGAACCCAGCTCTCTTGCTCTGTAGACCAGGTTCTATGCATTGCATGCCCACCCCTCTGTTCTTAGCAAGTTCTGTTTCAAATAAGACTTTACAATTGAACTTGTGGTTACTTTTCAGCTAATTCTCAAACTGCCAGCTTTCTACTTGGTTGAAACTGTGTTGGAGGTGTTTGCCACCATCTTCCAGACACATGCCCTTCCCGAAGTAGCCTCTTCTACTCAGGCTTCTGCTCAGAGGAAGGGAGTCTAAGTGCCTTGTTTCTAATAGCCCTTCATGGAAATGTTCCTGTGTGCCAGACACTTTGTTAAGCACTTACTTGCAGTGACTCATGCAATTTGTACTACAATTTTAAGTGTGATAGGTGTTGGTTCTGTAATTCCTCAATTCTAAGACACACCATTCATTTATTAATTTTTCGAGGGTGGGGGACACTGTCATATTAAATGCTTATGTCAATTGTAAGGCACATCCCAATTTCAGAATGATAAAATGTGAAATGTACAGGATTATCTTTATTTAACAATAAGGCACTGGAGGCTCAAAGAGGTTAAGTCACGTGCCCAAGCTCTCACAGTCAGTCAGGGAGGAGATGGGACTCCGAAAACTTGTGCTGATGAGATATGAGCCTCTCCTTTCCTCCCTCCTGCTCTCCCACCCCAGCTGGTTGGCCAGGGGATGTACACCTGATCGCTATCTGTTCCAAGCATTCTCTTTCTCCCTGGAATGAAGTATTGGTGATCACAGAGACGGGATCTGCCTGGGGCTGCTGAACTAAGAAACCTGGGAGGGTCAGAGCCATGGCAAGACCAAGGTGTGGGAACGCTGACACCACCCGTGGAAGAAAGCAGTTTGAGGAGAGAGGTAAATGGGACAGCCCAGCTGAGAGGGCCAGATGGAGAGACCAGCCCCTGTGATGGCCTTACTCTCCTTTCTCCAGGAGGGTTCAGGAACATTCTCCTGAATAAAAACAACATTTATTTGCCAGCCAGCATTTATTTGTATTGGCAAGTAAATCTTTACCTACATGATCTCACATCACCTGCAGGACCTTTGACTTTGCTCAGCCTTTACATAAATGATCTCATGTCACTTCCCTGACAACCCTGTAGTAGGTTCTATTCTCACCCCTTTTTAGATTGAAGACACAAGCTCAGAGAAGTGACCTGCCTGCCATGTTCTCACAGATGGAAAGTGGTACAACTGGTTTTGGATCCATGTGGTCTCCACTTAGAGATGTGTTTCTCATCTCTACACGAACTTACTTTGAGATCACTAGAAATAATAACAATAAACAAACAAACTCCAGATCACCTTTTTTATTCATGCTGGTTCACGTGATGTCTGATCCTTGGCACTAGGCAATTGTGACTGGAATAGAAATTTTCACAAAGGATTTTGTTTCCCCCTCTGGGTTTATCTTGTTTGACTATGGCATCAGTGACAACATCTGCTTTGTAGTTTTACAGACTCTTTTTCAAAGCGTGCACTTGAAGCATGACTGAGTATTTGGCTTTTGGGCTGAGTGAATATGTTTTATTCCTCTGATAACACACACATCACTTGGGCACATAGTGACTGAAGTATCTGGATTGCTTGATTTGTCTAAGCAGCTCATGCCCCAAGCTCAGCTTCTTACTACCTCCTTGATGGAGAATCGATTTGAACAGAGTTTTACACTTTCCATAGCACTTATTTACTACTTCAGGTGTTCATTCAGCAACCAAGCATTTACTGAGTGCCTATTCTTTCGTAGACATTGTGCTAGCAGCCAGAGTTCAAATGACAGTGTCCTTGCTTTGAGGAACTCACAGGGTGGCATGTGGGGAGGAAGGTGGAAAGGAGGAAGGTCACTGATGACCCCACAGCATCCCAAGTGCTATCCTATTGGTGGTAGGACTCCAGAAGAGCAGCATGTGCATCAGACTGGGGTTCTAGTAAGACCTCCAAATGAGTTGATCTTGGTGTTGAAGGACAGGTGGGCGTTGGCTACCTAGAGAATGAGCTGGGAGGGTGGGGAGCATTTGAAGCAGAGACAATAGCATGTATCCAAGTCAGGAGGAAAATTAGGAGAACTCTAAGTCACCTGCTGGAGCAAAAGCAAGAGGTGAGTGGGATGTGGGCAGAATGACCAGGAGATCACACTTGAGAGGGCTTTAGGGGACAGACTGAGAAGGAGCTTTATTAATAAGTGAAGGAATTCCATGGAAGGATTTAAACAGGAGTATGCTGATTTCTTATGATGGCAAGGGAGCAGCAACTTTCACTGTCAGAAAATCCATTTGGGAGGTAGTTGCCCTAATCCAGGAGAATAGTGACAATGGGAATGGAAGAGAGAAAGCAGATTTAAGAGCCATTAGGCTGAACTTGGTGATGGAGTAGAGCAGTTGGTGAAGGAAAGGGAAGCATCCTTCATTCTTAGGCCAGTGGCTTGGGTGACTGTAGTCATGGCACCATTTACTGAGATGGTAATGGAGGTGGAGAAGCAGACATGGGGACTAGGTCAGGATGGAGAGATGAGTTCAGATTTGAATGGATGAAATAGATGTGCCTATAGGACACTAAGGGGAAATGTTGGATATTTGGTGGTAGAATGCCAGAGAGGGGTCAGAACCAAAGAGACCAATGCTCAGAGAGCATCCTACAGTTGCTCTGGGAGTGAGGTGTGATGATGGTGTAAGGACAACTCTTTTGCTTATCTCAGACATCCTGGATCTTTCCTTACAAATTTTTACTTGGAGAAGTCCATTGTCTGCTTTTGGGGTGCATAGTCAAATTGTAACGTTGGTACATCCAGTACCCCTAGTTTACCTAGAGAGATATACCTTCTCACCCATTTGGATGTAGCGTGTTGGAGCTGACGTGGAGGGTTCTGCTTCCTTGCAGTTCATTGATACATTCCTTGCATTTGGTATCCATCGTCCTCTGGCCATCACTGAGTCAATGGGATTCTAATATTCCTTTCCCTGATCCAACCAAAGCTCTTTGTAAATTGGACTCAGCAGGAGTAAGTCCAGTGACCTCATAAATAGTGGAAATGATTGCAAATCAGAATTCATATATGTTCCGAACTCAGCAGGTATCCTTCTCCCCCACAAAGGAAGCAATCATCGCTTTCAAATTTCTGTTTGCCCTTTCACTCAGCTGCGTTGGAAGAAAATATATATAGAGATTTTGCTATATAAACCTGAAAGGTCCACTTCCTACAACCTGAAAAAATAAAAGTCCTACGTCTGGCCCTGTGTAGTCAGGTGGGCCCATCTGGGGAATCGCTAGTGGTGTGAGAGTCTGGCTGGGGGCTTATAGAAAGTGTCTTTCATGGGCGCCAGGGAAAACATTTCATACTCAAAGAAATGCTTAAAAAATTGTGGCAGAGGCTGCTAATGCTCCATCAACATCTGTATTTTTCCCTCCTTCCATGCACACTAGATTTGCCTTGTGTGGAGGTGGGACCATGTGGCTCATTTTGGCCAATGGAACATGGGCAGAATAATTATGCCCCTTCCAGTCTCGCCACCCTCATGAAACTCTCCACATCCTTCTTCTTTCTGTTTTCTGATGTTTGCAGTGATCCAGTGGAGGACTCTGAGTCCCTAAAAGGTGATGGAGCTACTAGATGGAAGGAGCTTGAGTTCCTGAGTGATTGTATGGAGCAGAGTTGTGCTTACTGACCTGCATTGAACTATGACTTGAACAGGAAAGAAACCTTTTGTTGTGCGGTTAAAAACAGCAGTTTTTGGTTCTGCTGTGGGAATTGGGGCACTCTTTCTGATACCTATTTCTTCTCTGAGTCTATTGTTTTAGGAGCCCTGCTTGGGGAGCCTTCCCCAGCTTTTCCTTGCAGAGAGATATATGGACCATGTAACTTCTGGTTCTGATGCATACAGGTACCTAAAATAGAGTGAGGACAAGGGATTGCTTAAGAGGGAGCGAGGAGAGTCTTGGATTCTCATCCTGCCTGTAGCTTTTACTAGTTGATAAATCACTTAATTTTGTCTAATCTCAGTTTCCTCACTTGTGAAATGGTCACAAATGAATAAGGATTGCTGTGAGGATTTGATAAGATAATGTATATGAAAGCACTTTATAAAATTGTAAAGCTCAACGTGCCTGTGGGTGACAATCAGGGACGCAGGAGGATGTTGAAACTTTCCTGAGTGACGTTTTCACTCCCACTGTTCTCTTGCCTTTCCTCTGCAATCCTGGGCAGTTACATCCTTTTAGTGGCAGCCCCCAACATTGTGCCCCCAATTCTATCATGTTGCATGGCTGGAAATATTGTTTTTGGATGGTATTTATGGAAAGTTAAGGTTTATTTTGCTCACCCTCAATGCTTTTTTCCCTCCCCTTCTTTTAGTTGTGGCTAGATTTATGGAAAGAGAATTCACAGCAGAGTTAATAAGTCAATTAAATTTCATTTAGCTTAGAAAAAAACCTCCATTCTAAAACCACCCAAGAAACAAGACTACATCTATTCACACAAATTGCAATGTTTTTCTCTGCATAAACAATTTCTTTTTGTGTTTTATTGTTTTTATGTCCTAAAAGGACAGAGAAATCCACCAGTCTTGGTTTCCATAATTTAAGAGCAATCATTTGCTTTTTCTAATTTGTCCTAATGAGCCCACATTTTTTCTTTATCAAACCCATTTTCTCTGGCAAAAGGTCATCATAGGCAATCATCCATGTCTGCTGGGTATAAATTGTTTTCATAATAATTTTCATTTGCCTTGGAAAATGCACCAGGCTGAAAACATGGCCACTTTGTATCTATGACAGTGTGCATCCTATTTCCCCCATTTGCTTTGGAATATCAACCTTCCAAAGAATAATAAGCCTTGGAGTTAGGAATGTGAGCTGATGATGTGGACTGACAAGACTCTTTCCCTGCCTGAAAGTTTTGCTTTTAGACCCTGCTTTGCTGACCTACAGAACTGTCTTCTTCCCTCTGTGTGGCTCACCCAATGGCTCTAGATCCCATTATTACTCCCCTCCCACCTCCTTGGTGACCTTTCCCGCTGCCCTCGCCTAAGACTTGGGCATTGATTCCACTCCCTTCTGTGCCCCATACCTGAATGCTGGTCAGGCCCACTCCCACCGCCATCCAGTCTTAGCTCCTAGAGACTTAGGCTGAACCCTGGGACTGTGATAATCAGAGGATGGGAGGAGTTCAAAAATCATTTACTATTTTATCTTAATTCTCCAGAAGCTCAAGCGTATAGTCTGTAGATTCATTCAACAAATATGATTGAGCATCTATCCTGTTCCAGGGCCTGGGCACAAAGATCACATTCCTGCGCACAGAATGCTTATGGGCCAGTGGTAGAGATGTACAAGGAATTATACCAACCCTGTCAAAGTGCCATAGTGTCTGGATGGGAGCGTATGCTCAGACTCCAGACAAGTAGACACAACAGTCTCAAGGAGGGCTAGACCAGCACTGTCCAGGAGGAATATAACGGGGGCCACCAATGTAATTTTAAAAATTTATTTAAAAAATTATACAGTAAAATTGACTTTTTTTCCTTTTGATATTCAGTTCTAAGAACTTTAACAAATGGAATAGATTCATGTACCCAACACCACAGAGTACAGAACCCCCCAAACTCCCCTGGCCTATCCCCTCATCTATTCTCCACCACTACAGTTTGGTCTTTTGTTCTTTTTTTTTTTTTTTTAAGATTTTATTGGGAAATTGGGGAAGGGGAACAGCCAAGTTGTCCTTCGATCTTAGTTGCGGAGGGCGCAGCTAGCTCAGTTCCAAGTCCAGTCGCCATCTGGCTGCCCATCAGCAGTTCCCGGCCACTCAGCTCAAGGTGCCATGTTCAATCTTAATTGCAGGTGGGTGTGGAACTGGCTGACTTAATGTTAGGAGCATGTGCTCTCACCAACTGCGCCATCCTGCCACCTGTTGGCAGCTCAGCGGTAGCTCAGCTTGGATGCAGCTCACTGGCCCATGTGGGAATCCAACCGGTGACCCTGTTGCTCAGAGCTCATGCTCTTAACCAACTGAGCCACTCAGCCAGCCCAGTTTTTTTTTTTTAACAATGCCGGATAAATAGAATCCTATAATATGTAACCATTTGCAATTGGCTTCTTTCATTCAGCCTAATGTGTTCAAGATCCATCAAGTTGTTGTGTTTCTCAATAGTCAATTCCTTTTTATTGTGAGTAGATTTCCATGGTGGGAACATACTAGTTTGTTTATTCACCCTCTGAAAAACATGTGAGTTGTTTCCAGAATTTGGCTATCACGGATAAAGCTGCTGTCTTAGTCCACTGGGGCTGCTTTAACAAAATACCATCAACTGGGTGGCTTACAAACAATAGAAACATATTTCTCACAGTTCTGGAGGCTGGAAATCCAAGCTCAGGGTCCCAGCAAGGTCAGGTTCTGATGACAGGCCTTTTCTGAGTTGCAGACTGTTGACCTCTCTTTCCATCCTCCAGGGCAGAAAGAAGGCATCTATTCTATAAGGGCACCAATCCCATTCATGGGGGCTCCACCCTTATGACCAAGTTACCTCCTCAAGTCCCCATCTCCCAAAATCATCACATTGGTGATTAGATTTCAACATATGAATTTTTGGGGGATACATACAAACATTCAGTTCATAATAGCTGCTATGAACATTTATACATAGGGTTTTGTGTAAACATAAATTTTTATTTCTCCAGGGTAAATATCCAGGGGGTTGGATTGCTGGAGGATATATGGTTAGTGCATGTTTAACTTCCTAAGAAACTGCCAAACCTTTTTCTAGAGTGGCTGCAGCATTTTGCATTTCCAGTAGCAATTTATGAGAGTTCCAGTTGCTCCTTGTCCCCACCAGTACTTGGTATTGTCAATATTTTTTATTTTAGCCATTCTAACAGGTGTGAAGTGTTATCTATTGTGGTTTTAATTTTCATTTCCCTAATGACTGTGATGTTGAACACCTTTTCATGTGTGTATTTGACCTCATATCCTTTTTGGTGTAATATCTGCTCAAGTCCTTTGCCTGCTTCTTCTTATTGCATTTGAGAGTGTTTTCTAAATTCTGATACCAATCCTAGGTCACCTATGTGGTTTGAAAATATTTCTCGCTAATTTGTAGCTTGACTCTTAATTCTATTGTTAGTGTCTTTGGCAAAGTGAAATTTTAAATTTTTATGAAGTCCCATTTGTCATCTTTTTTCTTTCTTTTTTTTTTTTTAATTTAATTTAATTTAATTTATTTATTTTTAATTAGTTTCAGGTGTACAACACAAGGCAATAGTTATACTCTTTACAACCCAAAATAAAAACCCCTCTCCCCCAGTTCGCCACCCCCCCATATCATACATATCCATCACAATTCCCCTGACTTCCCTCCACAGTATACTCCACATCCCGTGACCATCCACATGTTCAGTTGCAGTTAGCATACAATACTATACAACATCAGCTTCAGGTGTACAGTGCAGTGATCAAGCCTCTACTCCATCCATGAAGTGGTCTCCCTAACAAGACATGTGACTATCTGACACACCACAAAATTTTTACAACATTATTATAGTCCCTGAACTGTGTTTCATATCCCTGTGGCAATATTGTAGTTGTCTATTTATGCTGTCTAATCCCTTCCCCTTCCCCCACATCCCCACCGCACTCCCAACTAGCAACCCTCAGTTTTTCCTCTACATCTACGAGTCTGTTTACTTTGATCATTCACTCAGCTCTTCAGACTCCACACACAAGTGAGATCACATGGTACCTGTCCTTCTCCGACTGACTTATTTCTCGCAACATAATAGTCTCTTCACAACATTGTCAATTACATTCCCAGAACTGCCCCCATATCCCTGCGGCAACATTGTAGTCCCATATACACTGTCCAAAACCTTCCCCCTCTCCCTCTTCCCCACTCCCTCCCAGCCAGCAACCATCAGTTTTTCCTTTATATCTGCTTGATACGATTTCAATCTTCTTAAATTGTCTCTCTGGGTTAGCTTGTTTACCCCTTTCTTTTGTTTAAAAAAGCCCTTTTAACATTTCTTGCAATGCTGGCTTGGTGGTAATGAATTCCTTAAGCTTATTCTTTTCTGAGAAGCTCTTTATTTCTCCTTCAATTTTAAGTGATAGCTGTGCTGGGTAGAGCAATCTTGGTTGTAGGCCTTTATTTTGTGTCACTTTGAGTATCTCCTGCCACTCCCTTCTGGCCTGCAGAGTTTCTGTAGACAAGTCAGCTGTTAGTCTAACAGGAGTTCCTTTGTATGTAACCTGCTGTCTTTCTCTTGCAGCCTCTAGGATTCTGTCTCTGTCTTTAACCTTTGCCATTTTGACTATGATGTGTCTTGGTGTGGACCTGTTTGGGTTCAGCTTGTTTGGAACCCTCTGCACTTCCTGGGCATGTATGTTGATTTCCTTCACCAGGGTAGGGAAGTTTTCAGTCATTATTTTTGCAAATACATTCTCGACCCCTTGCTTCTCTTCTCCTTCTGGTATCCCTATGATTCGAAGGTGGTTGCGCTTCACCTTGTCCCATAGGGCTCTTAAACTATTTTCATTGTTTTTTATTCTTTGGTCTTTTTGCTGTGCCAACTGGGTGAGTTCTGCTATTTTATCTTCCAAATCGCTGATCCGCTCCTCTGCTTCATCTACTCTACTGGTGATTCCTTCGAGTGTGTTCTTCATTTCAGTTATTGTATTCTTTAGTTCTAACAGGTTGTTTTTCATGGTTTCCCTATCCTTCTTTATGTCCTCGCTAAGTTCCTTAAACATTCTTATCATCAGTGTTCTAAACTCTGTCTCTGAAAGGTTGGATCCCTCTGTTTCATTTGGTTCCATTTCTGGAGGTTTCTTCCGATTTTTTACTTGTGACATGTTTCTTTGTTTCCCCATTCTGGCTGTTGCTCTGGGATTGCTTTGATGTATTAGATAGATCACCAGAAGAGCCCTGGCTGGATCACGCAGGCACACAGCTCACGGCCCAACACTCCCAGGAAAACTCCCAGTCTCAGCCTGTCCCCAATCAGCCGCTCGCAGATCAGGCCGAGCAGCCCAACAACCAATCACCAGCCTGGCAACTCTGCAAGCGGAGTGCGGAGAGCGGACCCAAGGCAGCTTGCGCACTCCTGCGTCTCAGTGAGCAGCCTGTTGGAGCCAGATCACTCCCACTAGGCGTTTCCCTGGCAACGCAGTATAAGCCGGGCAGAGGGTGGGGATCCAAGGCCGCAGGCGCACGTGCACGCACACACATACTTCTGCGCCAATTCCACCAGACCAATGAGGTCTCAGACCTGATCCTTCGTGGGAGGGTCCAAGCTTGACAAAATGGCGACCTCCCTACACCACTCACGTGCAGGCCCCACACCACGGGAACAACAGTCCAAAAACCTCCAGCCTTTGCACCAGAGGTGCTCAGTTCAGTCCGTCCACACAGGCTCCCGGCTCACACAGCCACTCCCTCCACCAGGAACCAGGTAAGTGCTCACCGGTGAGCAAGCCTGGGCGCCGGCCCCACTGATTCTCCAGCCGCTCTTAGCCTCACCGAGCTGAGCAAAGAGAGTTCTCACTAATTTACTGCCGGCTATCTTAGAACTTCTCTTCCCGGCAAAGGAGCTCTGGGCTGGTGAGCTTGGTGGGCGGCCGGAGGGTCTCTCCCCCAACCGGAGAAGCCTCTCCACAGCTGGGACCTCCCTCACGGGGTTTGCCCTCTCGTCTCCGCCCGTCCTACCAGACCAGACGCAGCTTCCTCTTTAAGTTTTTCGTTTAGTGGTTCTGTTCCTCCAGTGTTCCGGAGACCTCCAGGGTTGAATGCTGTATAATTTGGTTGTAATTTTGGTGTGATCCTGGGAGGCAGTTAGCACAGCGTCTGTCTATTGCGCCATTTTACCGGAAGTCCTCTTTTTTCTTTTATGGATAGTGTTTTTGGTGTCATTTTTAAGAGCTCTATGTATTTAAAAAAAATTTTGGTATCCATTTTTTAAAAAGTAAAAGGAAACAGGCAAAATTAATTCCAATAATATGTTTTATTTAACTCAATATTTCCAAAATACTGTATGTACAGGTAGTCATTTTAAAAACGAAGGAGATGTTTTTCATTCTCTCTTTATATTTAGCCTTCCAAATCCATTGTGCATTTTATACTCACAAGTCATCTCGATTCCAGCTGCCCACATTTCTAATGTCCAATAACCACAGGGGTCTAGTGGCTACTGTATAGGAGAGCACAGAGCTAGATCACATGAGAAGTTTTCAAAGGTGACGGTGGATAACTCTTAAACCCCTCACTCATACTGAAAAAACAAGAAGGAGGAATCAAAGATTTGGAGAGGATTTCTTCAGAGAAACCTGTGCTGTGAGTTCTCTTTCTGTTCCCAGGGAGGGCTGGGACCCATTGCCTTTTAATTTTAAACCAGATGACAGGGACCACAAGGGGAAAAGGGCTTGGGGAGAGAAGCTTTGGAAATGGATGGCGCTGTGCTATGACCCCAAAGGGAGGACTGTGAGATACCTGCCTCTTGCTTTAAGTCTTAAGAAAGGGCTTTGTTGGGTCACTTGGAGAGTTTAATGTACATCCCCTCTAGTTTGAGGGACACAGTTAACTGGCGTGTGATTTGCACCTAAGAAACCCAAGGGTCAAGAGACTGACTGAGGCAGCCTGTGGTAGCCTACCAGACATTGCTACATTCTGAGGCCTTGCATTCCCATCTATTGGGATAAAGAATGCCAGCGAATTTTCTGAGAAGATGCACAAAAGAGAGAAAACCAGTGAGGTCCTGACCAGGAGGGCCACCTGGCCACAGGACCTCAACAGAGAGAAGCTAGAGATGTCACTCACTACCTTGGGACCTCTCCAAGGATGAGGAAGAGGTAAGGGAAGCCAGAAAGTTCTTTTTTGACTGGCACATGGAGACCTAGCATTACTGTTCTCTGAACTGAGCAGATGTCTAAAGCCGACTTCTTCCCTTTCTCTTGTGGGTTCTTGGAAGTGCTCACTCTGTCTCAGCTGCAGGCCTCTTGACCGGGACAAATGTATCTCTGCTGAGGCATCTTTTTATCCAGAAGCCATCAGGTGCTGCCAGGGTGGGTGCAGTAGGAGAGGGGCACCAAAAGCCAGGCCATGTGGCATAGCATCACCCACACACCTAGTTCAAAGCTTGGCTCTTCCATTTAAGGCTGTGTGATCTGGGGCAAGTTACTTAATCTCTGCTACCCTCAGTTTCCTCATCTGTAAAATAGGGTACTCATTTTCCCCTCACAGGCTTTTGGGGGTGGAGTTAATTGAGCAAATGCATGTAAAGGCTTACCACAGTATCTGACATATAGTTAATGACTTATTCCCCTTTGTCCTTCACCCTTGCCCTCTGTAGTGGGGAGGAGACTGGAGCTCATTTGGTCCTCTTTCATATAGGGCCCCATGAAACACCCTTCAATGCTGCTTCATCAGGGCCTTACCTGTCCAAGCAGTCCTCCAGGACCGCCACAGCCCCAGGGTTGAGGTCTCTTGCTTCTTTCCCTGAACTCCTGTTGGTGCCCCTCTCTTGGTTCTAATTGTGCAGGACCCTGTATGGTTTGCAGGGGATCTCTCCAGCCCCTTTGTCCCCTTTCCAGGAATTTCTCCTCCTCCAGCCACGTGGTCATCATGGGAGTCACGTTGGTGTGCTATAATTCTATCCCCTGGACACAGCTGATTGTTTCAGGGGTTCTGAAATAAGCCATCAGTGCCTTCCAGAGGAATTTTGGACTTAGAACTAGGACTGTCAGTTTTATCTGTCTCAGGGGGGCAGCTAACGCCATCACATCTCAAGCTCCGAAGCTCTTGGCAGTCTAGCTATGTGTTCCACTGTGTGGAAGGAGAAAACCAGGCCTCAGGGAGTTGCATTCTCATCTATTGGGATATGCTTGTCACACAAGAGAGGGAGAGATGAGCAATAGAGAAAGGTCTGGCAGCATTCAAATTCTTGGTTCTGGTTATTCCTCAGGTTATGTGAGACACCCAACACACTCATAACCAATCGTCTCCTTGTTTGAATCGGGTATCTGTTACTTGCAGCCCAAAGAGTTCTGGGCTATGAAGGTGTGTTTTGGTTCCATGTGTCTATCCTGCCTTCCCACCTTGACTGTGAGCCTCTCAGGAGCAGAGACCATGCCCCTGTCACTCTGCTTCTGCCCACAGTGCCTGGAATACTGCCGGGCTCCTGCAGCTGCTACAGACAGATGTGCAGCTGGGCAACGAGGCTAAATCAAATATTCTGCTCATGGAAGTTTTCTATATATTCCATGCATGATGTCATAGGACTGTCTTAAATCAATGTTCAAAATTCTGGGTTGAATGTACTAAAAATGTTTTGTGGCAAGGACTGGACCCTTTTGGAAAAGAGCTCCTGGCAGGTATTTTGTAAGAGGCATGGTAGAGTTTCAGGTTGATGGGTGTTGCTAGGAGAAATCACTGTACTTAAAAGGGAGCCAAGTCACCACCCACCCCACCCCAGGCTGCCTTCTCCCTCATCTCTCCCCTGCTCCACCAAGCAGCCTATTTAAAAATGTGAACATTTAGGGCCGCCCGAGTGGCTCAGTTGGTTAAGAGCTCACTCAAGAATGGGAGCTGAGCTCTGAACAACAGCAGTTCGATGCCCAGCCCGAGCTGAGCTGCTGCTGAGCTGCCAACAGGTGGCAGGATTGCTCAGCTAAAAAATAAATAAATAAATAAATAAATAAATAAATAAATAAATAAATAGAAATGCGAACATTTAGGGGGGCATTGAGGTCACAACCTAGCCTCAATGTGGTTGTAGATGTGCAGAAAGTTTCACTCATTTTCAGGACTCTTTGCACACATTAGTTCATTTGACTGCTGACTAAGGTGTAAAATGAGGACAGAAATTTGTTTCTGTATTTCATATATAACCTAGCCAGGGCTGGCCTTTTCAGTAAACATTTTGGACTCAGATTCTGCCAATATTTATCATATACCTCCATGAGCCTGGGCCTGAGGTCTTTCTCATGTGCTCATTTCTTTAGTACAGGAACCCCCTGACTCAGGACTTGTGATCCCCACTTTATAGATAAGCCAACAGACACAGAGAGGTCAAGCAACTTGTGCTATGTCACACGGTTAACTGGTCAATGGCTGAACTAGGATTTGCTTCCATGTCTGGTTCTATTTCCATCACATGTGGGATAAAACATGTTGGAGGAACCTTATGGATGAGCTTTCCTTTGAAACAGAAGAAAATGGAAAATAAGTCCCTTGGATTGGGGAAAAATTAGTCCCAAGTGGGGTTCTTGTCTCTGATTCTGCAACATGAGGAGGGCCTGGACTTGGGGGAGATGAATGGACACTCACCTCAAGGCAAAATTTAGGGAGAGGCCAAAAAACTCAGTCTTTAAGATAAGTAATATTTTAATACAATATTTTAAAAAGTCAAAATTGATGAAAAAGACATGTGACGAACAAAATATCAGCATATTAGATAAAGGTGGGTTCTGTTGACAGGGCCAAGATTAGGGTGAGGTGCATGAACTGTGCAAGTGTGGGGTTGGACCTTGAAAGGGATGGAAGACACTGCTATGAATCCATCCAAAGCCATTTGTCTTCCTCCTTGGATTGTAGATGACTGCACGTCTCATTTTCCTTTGCAGTTAAGCGTGGCCATGTGACTAAGGTCTGGCCAATGAAATGCCAATGGAATTGATATGAGCCACTTCAGGCTTGGCCAGGAAAACTCCAACATTCAGTTCTCTGGACTCTTTCCCTCTCCCAGCCTGATACAGATGAGCAGGGTGACCTTAGAAGCCAAGGACTGCAAATGACAGATGACCAGATCAAATGAACCTGGGAAGTGGTCATTAGCGGAGGACAACAGCCCACTGGGCAGAGCAAGGCCCCCTCTTAGACTTTAAGGGAGTTACAAAAAAACTTACATTATGCTATGTATATGAGATATTATATTTAAAACACTTATATATGTTAATCCACTACATTGTGGGGGTTAGATGCTCCAGCAGCTAGCATTACCTTAACTAATACAGAATTTGGTATCAGAAGTGGGATGTTATTGTTAGAAAAACCTAAAACATGCGACATTGCCTTGGTGGTCAGGTGGCATGCAGCCAGGAAACTGATCTTGGAGGCTGGAAATATGGAAACGCATGATAGACAGGGGCAAAACCTTTGGTACAACTGTCACCTGTGATCAGTTAGAAGGGAGACCACGCACCTGCTGAGCCTGTTGCTCTAGGGGACACAGTTGGAAAGAGACAAAGTGATAATGTGCTGGATTTTACTCTCTGCTTTTGACAATGTATTACAAGAAAGAGATGAGCTCAAGAGAGACTTGGCTAATTAGCCTTAAAACAACTCCTGAGTCCCTGAATTTGCACAAGAAAGCAGCTCCAAAAGTTACACAACCTTAAAGGAAGGAATGTTCTACACCCAATTTCAGATGTGGCCCTGAAAGATAATGGACCAGGAAAAATCTCTGGGAGCTGAGTCTGGAGACACAAAGAATAATGAATATGGAAGATTCTCCAAGCGAGCGAAGTCAGCACCTAATTAAGGAAATCTCATTGCAATGTACCTCTCCTTTACTCCTCTAAAGTCAGGTAGAAGGTTGTTTATTTGGGCGTCTCTCGTCTCACCTCTCACTGGGCATGCGCGCTCCTTGATGCCTGGAGTGGTGTGTAATGGGTTGGTGAGCATATGGTGAGATCAGCACCTTACCTTCCACTCGCAGCAGCAATATAATCTCTTCCAGAACACGGGCTACACCAGGAGCCTTTCAAATGCTTACGCTGTTTACCTAGTAAGTCCATGTCTAGGAATCTAGTCCAAGGAGATCATCTGATGAGTAAAGATATAAACACAAAGATATCCAATACATTTTTTTTAATCCAACACATTGTTTTTTAAATGATAAAAGAAATTGGAGACTAACTGAATAGCTAACCATGAATTCAATAAACGATTGAGTGAATTTATAGTATATTTACAGGGTGGATCTTATTCATGCATTAACTTCTTTTTGTATATGAAACGTTTTTAATGACTTGGGGAAATGCTTATCATGCAAAATTGTATGTGTACTAAGACTTCAACCGTGTAAAAGATACATGCGTAGAAAAAAGGCTGGAAAAGAATATGTTAAAATGTTGCAGGTGATTTTATGGGGAATTACAGGATTTACTGAAGTTTAACATCTTGGAGTTTTTGGTGAGTAGATGTGATATTTAGCCTTATTTGGGCCTATTTTTCCATTTGTAACAGAGAAGGGCCTGCAGAGGATAATATGGACCTGGGCTTTCCAGTTCAAAAAGTCTATCTACAAATGTGCTGAATCACCCCGTAGTTTCTCATTCCTTTTCCTTCCTTGAGATAAAACCAACCCTAAATCTTGGAGTCTGATAGATTTTGAAATTGGCCCTCATTTTAATTCTCAAGTTCTTAGCATGAGAGCGACATTCAATATGGTTCTGAAATATCTCATGCAAAAAAGTGCCAGAGTCATAGACTGAAATATTTATTTGAATATAAATGAACTCAGATTTGCCAAAATACGATCCCCCCACCCCTGTTGTCATGGACACAAATGCCTGAGTTTCTGATTTGCATTTTTTTTTTTTTCCCCTAATGGGTACAATATGTTTCAGCTCCTTGATTCTGCTTCACTGAGCTGACAAAAAGTTTTGTCCCTGTGGGGTCAGGACAGGGGCTCAGGAGACCCCTAATTCCTCCCTGCCAGCTTCCCTGGGAGGTTTAAGCAGTGGATTTTAGAAGTGCCCTGTCTTGGCCTCTTTTCCAGCCCAGCCCCTCCCACCTTTTGGAAATTCCCCTTTGTGCTCTTTTCCGTGAATAGTGAGAGTTGCAAGAAGTCTTGCACAGATATCCCTGGTTCCTGCCTATATCTGCCTGTTCTTTCTCCTGTGTGTGCCCTCTGGATCCTGGGTTGCCATCTGCCCTTCCCTCCAAGTTCAAATCCTTAGAGTCACATCCTCTTTCCTCTTCACCTCAAAACAGACCTTCACCAAATCTTGTTGATTCTACCTCTTAATGATTCCTTGGCTTCCACAGAGACTTCTTCCAATATGTTTTCCACATAACAAGGAGAAAATCTTTCTAAAATGCTAATGGGATCATGTCATAATTTTTCTTAACACTGTTTAATGGTTTGACCCTAATAGTAAGATGACATCCCAGATCCTTACCATGGCTTTGGAGACCCTGTCCTGTCTCGCTCTTGTCCCCCCTTTTCATCCCCACCCTCTGCTGCGCTTGTTATGTTCCAGGCACACTGGCCACCTTGGTGTTTTCAACTGTGCCGTGCTCCTCCCTACCTCAGGGCCTTTGCACATGCTGTTAATATTTGGAACACTTTTCTCCAGCCCTCTGAGCAGATGCTTCTCAGTTTTCAGGTCTTGCCTTAAATGCCACTTGTTTAGGGAAGGCTTCCCTGATATCCCCTATATATTCCCTAGATGTATGTACTCATTCTCTCCTAGGCTTTTCCTCAATAGACTTGTCACAACAGGGATTAAATATTTAGCTAGTGCCTATCTCTTCTGCCAGTCCACAAGCTCAATGATGGCCGGGATTATGTCTGTTCAGTTCACCACTGGATATCCAGCCCCTGTGGAGTGTCAGGGAATGGTAGGTGCCCAATGAATATATGAATGAAAATGAATTCTTCAGACAGGTTGTCGAAATAAATTTCTAAACCACAAATCAGACCACATTAGTCCCCAACCCACAACTCGCCCCTTTCCTGACAAAACAAAGTAACTTAAAACTTATCCCTGGCCTCATTGCTTATTGAAAAAAGAGGCCAAGCTCCCTAGCATCACACTCAAGGCCCGTGGCAGCTTGACTTCCAGCCCATCTTCCCAGCCTAATTTCCTCTCACTCTTGCCCGACTCACCATGCCCCAGGCATGCTCAGCACTTCAGTCTCTTGACCCACCTGAGGCTTTATGCTCTGGATCTTAGCTCTTCCTGCTGGGTTCTTATCCTCCCTCTTCTGTGTGGAGAACTTCAACGCATGCTCAAAACCCTAGGCTTTCCCACCCTAACCAGCTGGTCCAGTCCTGCTGGGCTGGAAGAGTCATGTATAAGTTTGTAGTCCTCCTCACCCACATGTGAGTCGGTTTAGGACAGGAACCCAGTCTAATTCTCCTTGTATCACCTGTGACCAGCCCAAGCTCTGGCCCACAGTGTGATGATGGAATGCTTCTGCCCCTCTCCCCATCTCTCCTCTCTGGTAGATAGGAAGCAATTCAGCCTTCTTTCATGCCTGGGGAAGTGCCTCCTCTCTAATCCCTTCCTAACGGTGCCCGCCTACTGGAGGAGATGTTGATACTCTGATGGATCAGAGTAAGGACATTCTATGGAACAAATTGTACCAATGGGTGGGGTGTCTGTGTCTTACAAGTAGGAACAGGGGCTCTGAGCCTCCTCTGCCTAGTAACCCAGCCAGGCACCAGTCCTGCCACGCTCCTCTCTGATGCAGCTTCTGTGCCTGAGCCTGAGAGATAAGTCACGTGGGGCCTGCCCTGAGGGTATCACCATCCTAGGTTTGGAGGTTCAGGCCCCCTGGCAAAGCTTACTCCTTGTCTCAGCTTTTCCCACAGAGTCCTGCACGCGATGGGGGTAAAAAAAGATTTAGCCATGTGTGCTCTCATCATCTCCTGTTACATGTTGAAAAGTTTGTTGAGTAAATTGGGAGCAAAGCAAAAGGAAAACCTTGACAGTTTCACCTGCATGTGTACCTCCAGAGCAAGACCTCCTTAGTGGGAGAAAGCATTCGCAGACGGAATGGTAAGACCCCAGCATGGAGATTTAGCTATTGGAGAAGGGCAGCCAGGAGACCCGAGTTCCAGCCTGCCCATCATCAACTTGCCATGTGACACTCGGTAGGATGCCTTATGTCACACATCTCTGGGTCTTTGTTTCCTCACCTGCACAATGTTGGAGTTAAAAGCAAAGAGTATAAATGACAACAACAGGAACGAGGCCAGAGATAATATGCCTTTTATTAAGTTCTTACTGTGGAGTAGATGCAACCCTAGGTGCTTTACCTGCATCATCTCATTTCCTCCCCACAACAAACCTGAGAGTCAGCATTATTATCCTCATTTTACAGATGAGAAAACAAGTTCAGGTATCGTGAGGACCTTACCATCAGGAAACAAATGCAGTTGGAAAGGTAGTTTGTTACAGTTCCCAAGAGGAAGGGTCATGCCATGCTATGCAGGGCCACACGGGAAAGCACCGGGGCTGGTCAGCTATTCTCTCCTGCTAGAGAATGGCAGGAGATGGCAGAGCTAGAATTTGACTCTTTTCTCCAAGATTGGGACTTCTGTGATTAAGAACACAGGTGCTGGGAGAGAGTCCCTGGGCTCGGATATTGTGCAACTCAAACAATTTGGGTTAGCTCTCTGTGCCTCCACTTTCTTATCTGTAAATGGGGGGTAGTAATAGAATTTGCCAAGGGGAAGGAGGCTCTGTCATCTGAGAGATGGTCCTTGAAGGAAAACCCATGCACGGGGAGCTGAGACAGCTTCTGGCTGCAAATGCATACAGTTCAAGCTCATTAATTCAGACTTCAGTGGTTTGCAGTCTACGATGATTTGTAGCCAGTAAAACTGGCTTCCTTTTCACTATTAAAAAGAGTGTAATCAAGGTTAGGTGGAGAGTTCAGGGAAACTAAGGTAGGCCATTGTAATCATAATATTGCAAGGGAATGTTAATCACACAAGCAAACCAACTGTTTTCAACTACTTTGAGGCTGCTGTTTACACACCAACAGTGTGCTAATTGCAAGTTACTTCTCTCTTCCTCAGTGCAGCTCTGGGCCTACTCTGTTAGTTTTAAGTGGGAGAACTTCTTACATGTGAAGGCAGTTAGAATGTTTTTAAAAAAACATGCTGTAATTCTGTCTTTTCACTTTACCTTATTATTCACCAACCACCTGAAGATCCCTGAGATGCATGGAGGGTGTTCAAAGGAGAGTGTAGCCTTGGGGAAAGGCAGGCAGGGGCTGCAGACAGCTTCAGGGCATGGAAGTGCCTGAGCAAAGCCTTCTCAGAAGTGAGGGCTGGCTTGGGTCTTGAAGGATGATGGGGAACCCATCCCTCTCAGTTCATACCTCTCTCACTTGTCTTCTGTACCCCGCCTGTCTGCCCAGTCCCCTTTTCTTCCCCTGCCCTTCACATGATGCCGAGCTGCCAGATTAGAGTCCAAGGACCAGCCCTGTAGGTAGGCACAGCCCCTTGGCTAATGTGACTGGTCAGTGTGGGATATGGGGAGCCAAAGGAATTGCTCCTTCTTTGAACTCACAAGACAGAATGTTAGGGATGGGATGGGATGGGATGGTAGACTAGTTCTCAAATCTGGCTGTACATTAGAATTCCTGGGAAGCTTTTTAAGGATCAGATTCCCAGGTCCCGCCCCAGACCAATTGAATCAGTAGGGCAGAGAATCACAGCTATAGGGTTCATTACGCTGCTCAAGGAATGCTTCATCCTATTATGCCTCACATAGCTGTTGGACTCTTCCATGTGTGTTCCTTGCTTCTCCCTCATTGATGAGTATAACTAATTCATTACTTAAGTCAGCCAGTGTTTATTGAGCACCTGCTTTATACCAGGCATGGAACTATAATTTGGGTGTCCAAAGATGGATGACATAATTCCTGTCCTAGGGATTTCACAGCTGGGGAGAAAACTGTGAAAAAATAAGGATACTGTGATGTGGCAAGTGCTCCCACGGAGGAGGGAGCACTATTGAGGCTGTGCTGGTCTCAGCTACAGGAGATGGGGACTGTTTCCTCAAAGTATAGCACCTACTTTATACCAGGCATGGAACCATAATTTGGGGATCCAAAGATGGATGATTTCTTTGCCATTCCGCTTGTGCGCAACAATTCCTGGTTGGACTGACTTTCTGTACACTGCCTCTCAGCCTTCTCTAAAGCCAGATAGGTACAGGAAGGGCGGTGGGAGCTCTGAGCCAGTTGGCAAGGTCCATGGAGCTTCTGCAGGGGGCCTCTGTGTTTGGAGCTCCCAGGCCAGACTGTGGGGCTCTCTGGCTGTGATGGGAATGTTATACTGTGGCCACCAGGGGCACAGATGGCATCATGTGATGACTTCATGGGTTCCTGTGGTCAAGGGCTGAGGGTGTCATTGATTTGCAGCAACACAGGCACTTGTTTTGGTGCCAGCTTTGGGTCCTCACTGTGTACCCACAGTGTTTCTGAGGTTGTCCATTGTTGTGTGACTGCATATATATCTTTTGTGAGAATGACATTCTTGTGGCAGAGCTAAGAGGTTGCTTTTAAAAGCAAGAGTTCTGGGCCATGAGTCATTGGAGGCAGTCCAGGATAAGAAGTGAGTGACCTGCTCAAAAGGGCAGGAGCTTGTCTCACAGTGTCCAGGGCCAAGCTGCTTCATGGAACTCAGAGGGGGACATGTGTAATTCCGAAGCTTGGTTTCGAGGGACCGAAACCACTTGGTCTTATCACAGAGCTCAAGTTCCAAAGCTATAATCACATATGTTTCACTGACAAAAGTTAAGATGTTTAAAACATGCATCTCTGGGAATTCCCCCCGCCCTGCAGAGACAAATGAACTAATTTGAAGAACAGGCTCAGTCTATGTTAAACACAAAAGGGATGAGAGAATTAATGAAAGGGGAGGAGCATGATTGATCTTAGTGCTTGAAGCCTTGAGCCTTGGTTTGACACATCTGTGACAGCCTGGTGTTTGTGCTGGAATGCACTTCAGAGCGTGACCTCTCCATGCAATGCAGTGGAGAAATGACATGAGCAGACACCATAGGAGACATTAACGAACTGTGGTTCTTATGTAGGGCTAGTCTACATGGCACCTGAGTGAGAATTGGGAAAGGACCCTGTCTGGAAGGAAACAGCCTCGAGAGTGTCCAGCTTGGCAGGTGATCAGGGGCTGATTTTTCTGGTCTTCCTGCTCTACTGGCCAGGTAGGTGCCTTTGTGAAAACTCTACACCTGTGCCTAGCAGCCCTGTTTGCAGGGGTCCTGAGGTTGAAAATAGGGCCTTTGAGCCTGAGGTGACTCCATCGGGGGGTAACCTGAAGCTGACCTGGGAGCCAGAGAGACCTGTGTTTGAATCCTGGCTTTTCCAGTTGCTGGCTTGATAAATTGGGAGTGGTTGGTACATGCCTCACTATGCTGCTGTGAAAATCAACGAGATAATGCTGGTGAAAGGCTGAGCACAGCACCTGTCACTCAGTGCAAGGTAGCATTAGGAGAATGTCCTTGCCCTGGAGGAGTTCACAGACAAGCTATTTTAAAATGTAGGTTTTATTGTTATGCCCGTATGGTAAGGCCAACAGATCAGGAGACAATTACCATGGAGAAGGAAGTTGTTACAGTTTCTAAGAGTAGGGAGCCTGCCACAACCATGCAGGTCACATGGGGAAGCACCAGGGTCAGTCAGGAGAAAGGAGTGGGAGGAACCGTGGGCAAGGGCCTTTATTGTGGTTTCTGAACGAAGAAACAGGCAAGGCAGGGTAAGCAGGCGTCACATTGGCTAGATTGAATAACTTCAGTGGGCTCTGGGGTTTAGGGGTTTTCCTGAGTTTCTGGTACCTGGCTCTGGGCTGATTCTGGCAGGGGAATATTGGAATGGAAGAGCCCTATGAGAGGCCGATAAAGTTGGTGAATAGAATATGGGCTTGGGTTGGTTGCTTTGATCTGAATGGCTCACTTACAGGGGAGAAATTTTCTATCTCTAAGAATTAGCTAGCCCTGGGGGAGACAGTCTCTCCCTGGTTCCGTGAGACCCAGATGCCAGAGCATCAAGAATAGAGAAAATACAAAAATATAGTTAATGTATAAGTGAAAAAGGCAGATAGGTAAATGGCCATTCCTAAGCGCTGTGGAGAAGATCCCATTCCTGTGATGGACTCAGAGAAACGGGGGAGTGGGGAAGGCTCCCAAGAGGAGGCTGCAACCTGGGCTGGAGTTTGAAGGATGGATCGAATTCCCAGGCACAGGACTAAGATGTGGACATCTTTGGGGAACCATTATTCCGCCCACCACAACAGCTCTATGTTGCCTTTTTTTTTTTTTCTGTTTGCAATGTTTATGTCTCCATTAGACTGTGAGCTGCTTCTTGAGGATGAGAATTGTATTACAAGTTTTGTATCCCTGGCATGTAGCACATTGCTTGGCACAGCAACTGTTGGCAAACATTAGTTTTTGAGCAAATACGTCCTAAGCTCTTCATCTTATGGACAAGATCATGGAAACCTACAGAAATGGGTGGCTTGTTCAAGGTTATGTAAACCTACTGGCAAAGCTGGATTTAGGACCCAGGCATCTGAGTCCTTCCCCCTTCACAACTAAATAGACCATAGCCCAAGGTCTCAGTGCACAAGGAATCCTATCCTATCCGCCTGGGGTAACATTGACATTTCTCCTAACCATGTTTAGAAAGACATGACTGGTTCCTACAGCATATGAGTCCAGGCTGTGGAGCTGATAAAGCTGAGGTTTAAGTTCTGCTTCCACCTTGTGTCAGTTACTTACCTGCATAATAAACCATCCCATAACTTAGTGGCTTAAAACAGCCATTTGTCATTTCTACTTCATTTATGGGTTGATGGGGCGGTTTTATTGGTCTGAGCCAGACTCGGCTGATCTTGGCTTGGCTTGCACATGTGTCTGTGGTAACCTGGCCCAAGCTGGAACAAATAGCTTTGCTCCATGTAGTCTCTTATCCTCCAGTGGGGAAGCCTGGACTTGTGATGGCGGTGGCAGGGTTCTGAGCGAGAACAGAAGTGTGCAGACTCAGAACTGGCACATCATCACTTTTGCTGCATCTTCTTGTCCAAAGCTAGTCAGAGACTGGATTCAAGGAACATGGAAGTGTCCCCACTTCTTTATGGGAAGCCCTACAAAGTCACATTGATAGGAGGAGCAGTTAAACATTGGGACCAATTGTATAGTTAGCCCATGACTGATCAAGTTTCTTAATTCCTCTAATCCCTAGAGGAAAAATGGGGAATAATGGTAATGTTTACACATTGTGGTGAGGATTAAAGGAGATAGGACATGCAAAACACTTAGTGCCTGACCCAGTGCTCAGAAAGGACAGCAGTTACTATTATTCCTGTTTTTGTTATTATTACTCTTACATGATAACTCCTCCTATAACTATAGTTATTACAAGCCCTAGCAGAAACTATGGGACTGATATAATAGATGCTGGAGTGAAAAACCTCACTTTGCTGGGAAAGGGAGGAGGCCAAAGCATTGCCAGGTTTCAGATTATTGAGTCCCCATTGCCCTTTTTTCCCATTTCATAGGAGGTAACTACTGTTAAAGATAAATCTGAAAACAGCAGTTAGAGATGGCATGGAACTTGACTTCAGAGGACCTGGATCTATACACCAGTTCTTCATCCGATTAGCTGTGAAAATTTGGACAAATTACTTTACCTCTCTGAATCTCGATTCCTTTATCTAAAAAATGGAGATAATAGTACCTACTTCATAAGTCTGTTATGTGAGTTGAATCAATTGATATAGGTGAAAAACAGCTTTGTAAGCAGGAAAGCACTAGGCAAATATTAGTTATTATAATCAGTTCTTTCCTTTTTTGCTATTTGCATCTGTGCCCTCAAAATCTCAGGCTGTCTCAGGATGACGGCGCTTTAAGAAGATGATGGAAGTTTCTTGGCTTTCTGGTTATCTGCGAGCAGGAAACTTATTTTAACTGGTGTCATTTTCCAGCAGTTATCCAAGCTTAAAAGTTTCATAAAAAGGGACAAATTCCAAATGTTCAACGTTCTAAAATCAAAAGGAATGACTCACAGGTCATTAGCATCCTGGAACATAGTGGCTTCTGTTTTATTGCTCCTAAGTAGGATTTAGCTCTATTTTATTAAGGCAATTTTTACAATCATGTGAGAGGTTAATGCATTTCGCACATAATCCACTGCCTGCTCACTAAATGCTGAACCCATTAAAGCCAAGCCATGCAGGGGAAGATTTCAAGACAGAGTGACAAATTACGGGTGGTGGAGAATGAGTGACTGAAAGTATCTGAGGGTTTTGTGTTTGTTTTTTTTTTCTTTTTAAATTTGTTTCCAAGCAGGAAAATCACAGGGCTGTCATGGCAAAAATCCTTATGTAGAAGAATATTGTTGCAGGGGGTAAACTCTACTGGGCACTGACGTTTAGGTGTTAAAGGTGGGGATACGTAAAGAGACCCTTTCAACAGTTCCCAGGCCTCTTGCCAGTTAGATCTCTTTTTATTACTTCTCTCTACCCCAGGACCTGAAATATAGTGTCTGCCAAGAATACTGGACTTATTAAGCTATAATGGACTTCCCCTCCCACAGGACTCTCTTCATCAAAGACAAAGCTGGTTGGAGTTTTTTTTTTTTTTTTCTGAGGCAGTGTTACTGGCTCTCATACGTGGGACCTGAACCGGGGCCGCTGGCTTCCCAAGCCAGCGCTTAACCACCGTGCCACTCTGCCGGCCCTGCTTGGAGTTTTGAGCAGTAGCAGGTCTCAGTGATCACATGGACATCTGAAGGCTGGAAAAGGAGGCAGAGGCCAAATCATAAAAGACTGTACGTTTTCTAGAGAGTTTGAGCTTTATCCTGTAGGACATAAGGAGCAGGACCATTTTTTTCTTTCTTTCTTAAATCAACTTTATTGCAGCATGTTATATACAGTAAAGTGTACCCATGCACCTCTTTGTAAGTGTACAGTTTGATGAATTTTAACAAATGCATTCACTCAAGCAAACACCACCACAATCAAGATACTGAACATTTTCATCGCTTCTCCCCAAAGTTCCGTCATTCCCTTTTACATTCACACATTCGCTCCCACCCCTTGCCCAAGCACCCACTGATCTGTTTTCTGTCACTATATAGACTCGTTTAGCTTATTTTTGCATGAGTTGTGCACGATGGTTTTGATCCACGTTGTTGCATCGGCTCTTCGTTCCTTTTCATTGCTGAATAAGTTGTCTATTGTGGGTTTTCACCATTTGTTTATCTATTTGCCTGTATTTGATGTACATTGGGGTTGTTTTCTAGTTTTACAAATAAAACTGTTATGAACATTTGTGTGTGAGTCTTTGTGTGGACACATACTTTCATTTCTCTTGAGTAAATACCTAGGTGTGGAATTGTTGTGTCAGATGATAAATGTATGTTTAATTTCTACCAAACTATTGTGTTTTCAAAAGTAGTAACATTTTGCATTCTTACCAGTAATGTATGAGAATTCCAGCTCTACCTTATCTAATTTGAGCCACTCTGATGGGTTTGTAGTGGTATCTCCTGGTGTTTTAGTTTGTGTTTCCTGAAGAACTAATGATATTGACATCTTTTCATGTGCTCATTGAGGGCAGGATTTTAAACAGGGAACTTATAGGATCAAATTTGTGTTTTACGTTCTTTTTTTTTTTTTTAAAGATTTTATTGGGGAATTGGTGGAGGGGAACAGCGTTGGGGAATTGGGGAAGGGGAACAGACAAGTTGCTGTCTTTTTGTTCTTCAGTTTAGTTGCGGAGGATGTTGCTTCACTGTTGGTATCGTCATTGCGCTCTTCCCCGATGAGGCAGATCGGTCGCCAGCCTCTGGATGTCGCTCACCGCGGCTATTGGCAGCTCACGCTGGCTGCCAGCCACTCACACTGGCTGCGGGCCACTCACTGTAGCCTATGGCAGCCCACTGCAGCAGGGGCTGCAGCCCACACCATCACTGGGGCTCGCACAGCCCAGCTCCAGGTAGAGCTGTTGTTAGCTGTAGAGGGCAGTGTCACTGGCCCTCATGTGGGATCCGAACCGGGGCCGCTGGCATCCCAAAACCAGCGCTTAACCACCGCGCCACTCGGCCGGCCCTGTGTTTTATGTTCTTAAACCAAGATACCAACTAAGTTCTTAAATTTGGTTTCTTCTCATTATTCCTGCTAAAGTGCTGCAACCAAAATAACAGGGAAATTCTACATAATTGCTGAAAACCACAAAGAAATCTTAGTTATTTGAAACCCATGGGAGTTTTAGCCACAAAAAAAAAAAAAAAAAAAAAAAAGGGGCGGGGAGGAGAGTGCGGATAGGGGCAAGTATTGACTGCTCACTCTGCTATCCATTGGTTGGTGGAACGAGTGATGACAAAGTCCACTTTGCCTCAGCCCCTTAATTCTTGGATCAGAGTGGTACGCAGATGAAATTAAGATGGCAGAGTTCTATGTCAGAAACTTCTGGCAAGAGAGGAAGGAGGAGGGAAAGCTTCGTCCTCCTACAGCCACCCCCAAGATGGCAAAAATAAGTAAGTTCTACCTGTACCCTAATATTCATTCTCTTCTTCTTTCATAGCAGTAAAAGTTTTAGCTGGTCACCCAGAATAAAAATTACATTTCCTAGCCTCTCTTGCAGCTAGGTATGGTCATGTGATTAAGTTCTGGGCACTGGAATATAAGTAGAAATGGTGAGGGTCATTTCCAGGAAGTGTTCCTAAAGAGAGGGTATGTGATTTTTTTTCTCCACCTTCTTATTGCTGGCTGGATTATGGACTTGATGGCTGGACCTGAAGCATTCATTTTGGACTATGAAATAAAGACCATACACAGAGGAAGATGGAGCAATTATATTGAATGACCCAGAGCTCTTGACATTGTGGGACTCCATTATCAATTCTAGACTGATTTCTTTTGCCTGAGAGGGAAATAAACTTACATCTTGTTTAAACCACTGTTATTTTCAATTTTCTATTACTTACAGCTAAAGCTAATTCTAATTTTTAGACCCTAATTTGCTGATTGCCCTATCAATTTTGGGTAAAGGTAGAATGACTTACTGATCACCAACAGATTATCCAGAGTGAAACAACTACAGACATCATCAACATGTATGAGTAAATGGTGAAAAGTTGCTTGCTGGTTTTGTGAAAAGACAACAATTTAAAGAGAGGGACTGAGGAACCACTCTGAACATTTATCAGAATTGCATCCAAAAAAAGAAATATTTTCAGGAAATAGGGAAGAACTTTAAAAAGCCCCTTTAATTGTATTTTTAGTGAGAGTTGAGATGGTGTTACTTCAGATCAATCTGAAAACATAAGAGTTCTTAGAAAGGAAAGGTAAGATTTCCATTTTTTTCTGCTCCATTAAGGCTGCACATAGCAGAATGGAAACTTCAGAAACCAGCCGGATTAACTAGAAAACCGGCTTGAGAAATTCTCCCTAAACTCAGATGAAAATTATGAGGAGGTTTGACAGAAGTGTTAAAGGAAAAGGAAAAGAGCTTTAAAAAGAATGGAGAAATATAGGACCGGCTGAGTGGCGCATTGATTAGGAATTGGCTTGGGACACCAGCTCTGAGCAGCAGGGCCCCAGTTTGGATCCCACATAAGGGCCAGTGACGCTGTGCCCTCTACAGCTAAGCTGGGCTCCTGTGAATGCCAGCGACCGCATAGGCTGCAGCCCCTGCTGCAGTGGGCTGCCATGGGTTACTATGAGTGGCCGGCAGCCAGCGTGAGCGGCCGTCCAATGACCGGTGCCCAACTGCTTCAGCCGGTAGGAACGCAATGATCACAATACCAACATGGGCCAGTGAAGCAACGTCCTCCACAACTAGACTGAAGAACAAAAAGGAGAGCAATTTCCCCTTCCCCAATTCCCCAACGCTCTTCCCCAATCCCAATTCCCCAATAAAATCTTTAAAAAGAAAAAAGAATGGAGAAATATAAGCAAAAATGGGTACGGAGGACCACACCCAGGAAATTCACCATCTATTTAGTGGAAGTCCCAGAAGCAGAGGGCTTTACAGAAGTGAAACTCTAATGAAAGAAATATTAGACAAAAATGTCCTTGAGTTAAAAAAAAATAAAACATCTTCAAACAAAAATATCCACCAAGGGTTGGGAAGAAACACTGAAGGAAATGTGAAAAGTAGGAAAGTATCCTACAAGTATCAGACAACAAGAAAGCAATTATCAGACAACAAGGTTGATGGCTGATTTATCTTCAAATTGTGCTACATATAATGGAAAATATTTATAAAACTGAGGAAAAATACTTGTGACTCTGTAGGTTTTCCTCTAAAAATGAAGTATTAAAGTAACAGTTTGGTTACTTACTCTGTATCAGTCACTGTTCAAAGTATATTTGTTGTATTATTTCATTTAACACTCACAACAACCCTATAAGGCAAGTACTAGCCTCCTTTTTACAGCTGAGGAAATTGAGGCACAGAGAAGTTAAGTAACTTGCCCAATGTCACACAGTATAGGTAAAAGAGACAGAGTATGTACTCAGCTTATGCTCTTAACCACCATACTACACTGTCTCCTAAAATAAGGTGAGAAATATCAACCTCCTAGTAGGGAAACGAGACTTGAATCAAACACTCCCACATATGTACATTAAATTATGATAAATGGGGCTGGCCGAGTGGCGCGGTGGTTAAGCGCTGGCTTGGGAAGCCAGCAGCCCCGGTTTGGTCCCACATACGAGGGCCAGAGACATTGCCCTCAAAAAAAATAAATAAATAAAAATAAAAAAATAAATTATGATAAATGCCATGAGGGGCTGTTATGGAATTTTTATACTTGGGAATCCAGCCTGTCATTTCACATGACTTATAGCTACTGTTTATTGAATGCTTAAAAAAAAAATCAGGTACTGAGTGTCACACAAAGGGAAAAACTCAGGGTGCAGGGAGGACCTGGGTGATGATTTTTCCACTTACCTGGGGCATAAACTCAGACTCGGAAGGTACCTTGCCTGTCAGAGGAGTGGGTCATCTTCATCGTAGCCAGTGTCTGCCAACAAACCCGCTCGACGGGGTGCTCATACCTCCTGCAGCACCCTATGTCTTCATTGGATGCTTTAGCCCCAGACAGTCCCAGACTTCAAATCTGAGGCTGTCTTTGCAAGTTTTGAGATCATGAAGTCTTGGCTGGTTTACAGTAAAGTGCAAGGGACAATATGCTTGTGTCCCATTCTAAGCTTCAAATACCTTTCCATAGGGCAGATCATGCTTGCCATGACAAAAGGAAATGTTTATAAAGGCTGTGCTGCAGCTTCCCAGGGCCTTGCAATCGTGCCTTCTGGACACCTGGAGTGTCCTCTGGTGTCAGTGGGTCTCCTCATGTCCTGATTCACTTACTCTTTCACATAGTCATTCACTGATTTTTTTTTTCATACACATCTGTTCATTCATACCTCCATTTATTTTTTTCATTCATTCACTCATTTCGGCAGACATTTGGCCTATGCAGCACATGGCAACAGGATTGATCCATCTCTGGGAAGTTGTGCCAGGTCTGGAGTCTCTCAGACTCAAGTTTCTGACTATGAAAAGGCCTGCAGGTTTCCACAGTGTGTGGGGTCTCGTGAGTGGGAACTACTCCCAGCGTTAATTAGAGGCCTGGAACTGTGAGCTGAGGGGCAAGGTGGGTGCCCACATCAGCGCTCCTTTAGCCTGGCTGTCCGGGCACTGATAGGCAGTTTGTTGGAGAAATGTGGCCCTTGTGATCTGTGAGTAAATAAAAAAGTTCTTGAGTTTTCCACCGAGCTCACATTTTATAATGAGGATCTGCTGAAAACAAGGTATGCGTCTCACTTTAGCATGTGTAGACAGTACAGGGAACAATTATTTAGAAATCAGTTTGAAATAATTTACATTCAAACCAAGTTTCGAATTTTAATATCTTAAGCCAGAGATGACGAGGGAGTAAGGGAGGGAGCTAGAACTAAGAATGTTCCTAGGCTGGAGGGAGAAAGAAAGTCAGGATGCCTCTTGCAGGCCAGAGGAGTGCTTGGTCCAGGGCCGGGGCCAAAGGTGGGCAGACTGGAAGATGGAAAATGAAGCATGAGGAGTATGTGGAGCCCAACCCAGGGATTTTTACTAGAACGTGGCGTGTGGTTTACCTTGGGGTTGGCTTAGAGGCCACCTGACACCTTCTGAGGTGTCAGGTACCTTTTCCAGGTACATCTTTTATGGGGGAAGGAGGTCAGGGAGAGTTACAGAGAGGAACTGACTCTTGAGATGGGCATTGACGAATGACTAGGAGTTCACAGGTGGACAAGGCAGAAGGACCTTCCAAAGAGAAAACGGAATGTGCCAAAGCTTAGAGGCAGGAAGACTATGATGGTTCAGTGCCCTGGATCTCAAGGGTTGTGGACTTGGTGGGAAGTAATTAATCATGTAAGCCATCCGTTACTTTATCATAAGGAAATGGAGACTCATTCCACACTCTGATCCAAAGCATTCTGCAGAAGTTCAGGCCCCCTGGCTAGGAGGAATTTAGGCGAGAGCCCTGCCTTCGTTTCCCAGTTAGAGGGAGCTGATGAACTTCAAAGAGACAGCAGATAGAGGCCAGGTGCTGGGCTACCCTGAAGCTCCATGCTGGGCCCTGCCTTGCTGGGCCCTGCCCTGCCTTGTCGTGTTCTGCTGCCCCTGGGACTTTCAGTGGGGGGAGGCAGGGAGGTATAGGGATTTGCAGGAAATATACAATTTTAGCTACCCTCTCAATGGCTGAGACTTCACTGAGCCTGTCTGCTTGCCCATTGGTTATTCGGGGTAAGACAGGGGTAAATTTTTAAGGGGGCAAGTGGGGAGAAGGAATCACTTTTCTAAAAAGGAAATCATCAACTCCTTGGGCCACAAGCCTCATGTGCATCTGAGCCTCTTGCAGGCAGCCCTGAGCAATTCCCATGAGGTCTCATCCAGCAGTGGTGCTTTCATGGCAGCACAGTGCAGCCCCGGGGTGAGGTCTGACCAGGGTGCGTGGAGACCTGTGGCTCGCTGTGAAGCAAGGCCCATGCAGAGGCCCTTAATAAGCATACAAGGGCTCCCACGGGTCTAGGCCACTGGGACGGGGCCATTGCAATAGGCTTGGAATCCTGTGGTCCTTTCGCATGCTGGCACTACGCCCCTTCCCCACTGTGTGTCCATGAGGGGCTCTCCTCTTCTGGGCGCCAGGAGGGACAGAATGTCTCTGTACTGCCCCCCACCTTGCCTCATGGCCAACTGTGCAAATCTCTGCTCAGCCTGGCAGCCCCGAGCTGAACCAGAGGCCTCTCGACTCATTGCTTTAGCTATTCTGGAACTTGGCACGGTTACTAGTATTCCTCAAAGTCGTAATTACCACCACTTAGCCTGGGTTAGTGATCTGGAGCAGGGAGCAGCCCAGCCCACACTGCCTCCCACTGCCAGCAGACTGGTGATAGCTTCATGGTTAATAATACTAATACTACTACTACTACTAATAGCTCTCATTTATTGGACACTTGCTATGGTCCCGGCTCAGGGCTGGGTGTTTTACATGAGGAATGGGGCTCACTCCTGCTCTTCCCCCAATTCTCTCCACCCACTGCCCCCCACCCTGCATCTGTTTCACAACCATGGGTTTGCACGGCAGCTTTTATTTCAGAGCAGAAGAGGGGAGGGGTACTCTGGGGACGAGATTAGGGTGGATGATATGCACTGTTTCCCCTCTGGCCCCTCGTGTGGCCTGGGTTTGAGCATTTAGGTCAGGTGATGGGAGGAGAAGGCCAGGAATGGGCAGAACTCTCCTTTCATGAGATACCTGGTAAGATTCTGGGCAAGAAATCCTGGACAGAAATAAACAGAAAGCCAGGAGACTTGGTGAACTCTGGGCAAGGCAAAGCTGCTTGGGAGGGCGACCCTCTCCCCACTTCCTCCGGGACTCCCAAAGGTTTGGAAATATCCAGGGGCAGCCTTGTGGGCACAGAGCATGGCTGACTTATGATGGACAGCGCAGGGGTGAGGCTTCTTGCTGCAGGTTGCATTCTGGAAGTGGATGCTGATAACAAGATGTTATATCGACACCTATGAAGGAGAGGGAACGTAAGCAGGATTGGGCAGAGGAAGAAGCTACACTATGGCGCAGGCCCAACAAGGTCATGGACAACCTGATGGGGAGCTTTGGAACAAGTCTGTTCATCGGGGAGTCCCATGTCTGGCAGCAATGGTCAGCCCTCACACCCCCACCTCACTCAGCCACGAGACACAGGCTGCCCAGGACTGGTGACCAAGGGTGAAGGTCCCGAGGCAGGCCCTGAAGGACTCAAGAGCTGAGGTGACTGCTGCGTGCACTCCCTGTAGCTGGATTTTGGGGGGTTGGGTGGGAAGGTGATAGGGTCACTGCTTGCATTTTTGGTCCCAGGGTAGGGACTGCAGGCCCTGTGTTCTGGAAGAGGATACCCTCCCCCTCCCCTTTTCCGGGGTTGTCTGATCCTCAACACTGGAATTTTTGTGGTTTAGTTACCAACCCTCCTCTGTAATTCCGTCGATTTCTAGGCCTTCAATCAATGTTTGCTGAACGGTGAATGAATGGACGGAGCCCAAGGACAGGGTTACCGTGGAGCTCCCCGAGCATTTATCTTGAATCTGGAAAATGCAAGAAAAATTGGCCCATCTGTTTCTGTATTATATCAGGATAGCAAAAAGCCACAGAACTTAACTGTAGCCAACTCAATCATGTGTGACAATCCAGTAGCGACGCAGGATGCATTTGTGTAAAACACTGTGTGTGTGCATGTGTGTGTGTAAGAGTTGGATGTGATTGCACATAAAATCACAAGTGCGTAAGAGTGTGTGTGTCTGAGTGTATGTGTTATTGAATGTGTGTGTATCTCAGTGAGCAGAATTGTGTGTGTGTGTGTGTGTGCTTGTGTATGAATATATGTGAGCCCGCATGTACAAACACTACAGTATGTGCTCAGGTGAGCCGGTGCACTGCACACTGTTGTCTGGTTGTGTCTATACAGGATATCCTCCTGAAGGATCTCTCTGCTACCAAGCTGATGGTGTCCAAATGTATCTAAGAGCTACTCATTCAGACTAACCTGAGCTGAGCCAGTGTGAATTGATTCAAAAGCCAGAATTATCAAACATTTAGAAAGATAGGCAACTGTGACTGTACAGAATGGCTAGTAATTAAAACAGGCTTGCCTCCCACCCAATACAGGCATAGCCTTCCCTACCAGGGTTTCCGATAGAACTTGCTGTGCTGATGGGGTTGTTCTGTCTGCACTGTGTTCACAGGACACAAGTCTGTCCACGTGGTAAACACTGGAAGCCTGGCTGGTTTGACTGAGGAATTGAATTTTTAATTTTCTTTTCTTTTAACTAATTAAAATAGAAACGTAGAACAGCCGCATGTGGCTAGTGGCTATGGTATGGGGACAGTGCAGACCCAGACCCTTTCTTTCCCGCTGCAACCCCAGAGCTTCGCCAAGGGCCTGACCCTGGGAGGTTGCTGAGTAAATATCAGCTGACTGAAGGCACTGCAGCCAGGGCAGGTCTTTGGGGATTGGCATTCATAAATTAAAGAATGGAAATTTGATATAATAAGTGGAAAAAGAAATATTGTTTGTAGATAAATGAGCACTTCTGAAATGTTGGACAAATATCTTCCCCCATAAGTGACACAGTATCTTTAGAGTGGAGTTTATACTGAGTTTATTAAAACTTTTCCATTTTTTTCCCCTTCTCTTTCTCTCTTAAGCCTAGCATGTACAAACCCCAAACTCACATTTGCATGAGGTATTAATTTCTCCCCAGTGGAGGTTCAACTGGTGATATAATGAAGACTGTACCCCTCCCGCCCCCTCTCCCCATTGTGCGCCCTTCGGATCTCAAAACCTGGGTTGTTCAAAAGACCCTCCATCTCCAAATGTGCATCATTTGGAAACTGCAGGACCTCTGAATTAGGATGGGACTCAGCAGCCACTCCATCTCTATTTAGCAACCCATTTTTGTCAAGATCAACTCGCCACTGGCTGTGGGAAGGGTCCAAGTTCCTACTGTTTTGGTAGCCTTCTCCTTCTCCCCGTGCCGGCTGAGAGGGAGCATGGAGTCTACCAGGACCGTTCCATCTCTTCCGCTTGGGCCGCAGTTCCTCTGCAGTTCTGCCCACCCACCTTTGTGCAGTGTCACTCAACCTGAGTGCATGGCCCCATGTGAATCACCTCCTGTGAATTCTCTGTGTCTCACTTACTTCACCTATACAATAGGGGGTGATATTAGGACCCATAACACCCACCTCACAGGGTTGTGGGGGCAGGCAAATGAACTAATGCCTGTGAAGTACTTAGAAGAGTCCCTAACATACAATTAGGTCTAAATAGATGTTAAGTATCAATATTGGCATTCTTATTTTTAATCATTATTTCATCTTACTAGAATCTGATGATTGACCAGTCAGTTGATGTGAATTGGTTATTTAAAGATATTGTTGACAATTATCTTTTAGTTTTTTGTGCTTTAAGAAATTGTGGAGTCAATAATGCAATTTATAAATATCTTTAACCACCATACCTACGATTAGGCCTATAAACCAATAGTTTTTATATTTTTTTAAAATCATGGACTCCTTTCTTAAAGGGAAGCTCAAAAATGTAAGACAGATATAAATGAAGCATCTCTGGGTGAAGGGAAAGTGGGGCTTTGAGACTCTCTTTGCCTAACTTGCTCTTCTGTGGGTTTTTTAGAAACTCTGGGCTCCGGGGGAATCATTTAAACTAAGAAAATTACGCTCAAGGGAATGTCACTCACGTCCTCAATCCCTCTTCATACTGGCATCAAATGACATGCGCCATTTCATTATTTAGTTACTTTAAATGTGTTAATGGAAGATATCAGTTAACTCCATTTTTATGCTTTATCTCCCTCTCAGTCTGGAGCCTTTGTCCATTGTCTTTGGTTGATTTGCACCAAAAAGTCTCCCCCATCTCTTCAAATAGATTGATCTTTAATATCTGATGCCCAAAGTTGTCATAGCAGGGAAGTTTATGGACACTCACTAGAGGTGCTGCTACCTCTGGGGTTTCAATGGTTCAGGTCTCTCCCCAGCCCCAACCCAATATCCTGAATTTTCAAACACCGAGGACGATGCCAAAGTCATCTGGTCCTGTCTGCAGCCCACTACAAGGCCAGGCTCAAAGTAGGCCCTCGGCACATATTTGCTGAATGAGGGATTTTCTTAGGAAAGAGCAAGTGAGTTGGAGTCAGAAGATCCCTAAGTCTTGATTCAATTATGTGACTCTGGGCAAGTCCACCTCTCTGAGCCTCTGTTTCCTCATCTGTAAAATGGGAATGTGTCTCTCACATAGGGCTGATGTGAGGAGTAAGAGGGGTGAGGTAGGAAGTTCTTTGTAAACTGTAAAGGGATGTGCATGAGAGGGTTGTTCATATTATGTCTTCAGGGGGCCACTTTGGCCTGGTGAGGCTTCTGGGCTCCCCTCTGGGGCTGAACAACAGGGATGGATTCATTTGCAAAAAACATTTGCTAATTATTGTCTGGTTTGAATAATTATCCAGGGATCCTGGAAACAGTCCTTCCCACAGATCAAACTGTCACATCTACAGCCGACCTTTAAGTAATCTGAGTGGGGGTAATTACAAAGGGCTGGTTTTCTCTAAATATAGCTGTTCCCCAGCTAAAGGTCAACTTCAGGGAGCACAGTTTGATAATTGCAAGCGGTTTGATAATGAAATGGGGCAAACATTCCCAGGGGTGCAGTCAGAGTTTTCCTCTTACAAAGACCAGGGTGTGGATCCGCAGATGGGAGGACCTGGCTTGCTGACCCCTGCTGGAGAACCTCAAGCTTCTCATTTTATCAACTGTCCAGTTATAAAGGGATAGCGTTCATGGGAAGGTAACCACAGTCAAAACTTTTACAGGGAATGGGGTTAGCTCTTCTGCCCCTGGGCTCCCGGAGGCCCCCCGCCCCCAATTCTGCTGCTCTGCTGAGTCTACTGTTTGTTTCCTAGCTGCATGCCTCATCTCCCCAAGGGGAGTTTTTGCTCCTTCATGACCTATACCACTGAACTAGAACACCAGAAAGTGTAAGATCAGAGAAGACTTGGGTGTGAGTCTTGGCCCTGCCAGGCTTCTTTGTGGGGACTTGGACAAGTCATTTTCTTCACTGAGCTCAAGCTTCTTCATCTATAAAATGGGGCTTGTGAATGATTGCCCTGCCTGCCAGGACAGTTCATGGGGAGACCCAATGAAGAGATACATGGGAAAGTTGCCTCACAGCATCAAAGTCCTCTGGAGATACTAGTGGAGGTCAAGACAAACTCATTCTGTCCTCTCTCCTTAGCTTGGTTTAAGCTCCTCTATGGTGGACCTTATATTTCTCTTGCTACTGTCCCCTCTCCTCACCTTGTCTCTTCCCACCTGGTGCTTAAATTCAACAACAACAAAATCTGAGGGATTAAATTGAAATAAAAGAGGGAGAAGAGGAGAACTGAAGTGGAGGAAGGCGACTGCCCTGCAGAATGTGGCTAGACTCTGAGAATCAAAGGCTCCCCACCATCATGTTCCCATTCCCCCCCACCCCCCGCTAGATTCATGTTTCACTCCCATCCTTCTTCTACCCCCATCTCCAGGCTCCCTCTTAAGTCTGTATCTTAGGTCCAGAAAGAATTTCTCCTATGTCTGGAGTTTCCCAATCCTATCACCCACAGTACCTGGAAAAGTGTTCCCTCCTCCTCTTTAGTTCAACAGGGATTAATGTTTAATAGAGTTGGGATGCACTATCTCCTTCGCCAGCAGGGGTCAGCATGGAGCACACAATGGGCTCATTCATTCAGTGCATACCTGTTTACTGAGACCGCTGTGTGCTAGCTCTCCTCTAGGCATTAGAGGTTCAGCAGTGAACAAAATAGACAACATCCCTGCCCTCATGAACAAGGACAATAACTAAATAAACACAGATATCTAATGTAATGCCAGGTAATGATGAACGCCATGGAGAAAGGGCAGGCCATGAGGCTAGACTGAATGGAGGCTGAGGTGGTGGAGGAAAGCCTCTGAGAAGGTGATATAAAAATGTCTTCAGTCCACAGATGGTGTGTCTACCCATTCATGTGTGTACGGCATATTACCTTAAATATTTTTTTCCTATTACTAACTTGAATTTTGACTTTGAACCCTCATTTCATAGAGCTTAAGGGGTAGAAATTGACCTCAGTCTTCCTTAGAGATCCCCACTTCTACAGAAGAGTTGCAATTCTGAGCTCTCAGGCAGAGTCAAAGCATTGGGAGGGAGAGTGAGGGAACAGGCCTCTCGCCCCTGGTCATTGGTCCCCACAGCATCCTCTTTCATGATTTCCTATATGGCCCTGGTGGTTTTCTGTCGCTTCTGAGTCATGCTTGAGGTGGAGAATGATTTATAGGTTATTCACGGCTTTATCTGCCTGGGTGACCCTCCCAGAGGGGTTGGTGAGAATAGTGTCTCTCTTCTCCCTTCTGTCTCTTCCCTGATCTGGGGGTGAGGGTGGGGATGGGATCTCTATCTGGTCTTCTGAGGAGGGGATGGAGAGTGAAGCTAGCTCTCTCCACTGCTTCTGGACACTTGCCCAGGCCTCAGAAGTCCCCTTCCCAGGTGGAACATGAAAGCCACAGAGATTTGCAGGCTATTTCTGTTTTTGTTTTTTTTGTGTGTGTTTTTTTTTGCCCTACTGCTCCTCTCCCCTGAAGCAATGAGCACAGTAGTGGTGACTTGCTTGGGGATGGGAGTAAGCTGGGAAAACACAGGGGAACAAAAGCACAAATTGTGCTCCTATCTCAAAATATCATCTCAGCCCTACCTCTTACAGAAATCCCAGCCTCATTTCTCTCTACATTCCACATTTTGTGTCTGGCAGGCTTAAACCAGGGGTCACCAGACAGCCATGTGTTTGTGCCACATGCTTGTTCAAATCCACACTTACTCCCTCTAAAGTAAGTATGGTTTCTTCTAGTTCAAGTGTGGGGAAAATGAAGTATTATTAATAGTTTTTCTTCCCTCCCAAATGAGCAGTGATGCTGCCAGGCAAAAGGCAACAAAAGTATTTCATTAGCTTTAGGGCGACTTGGAAACTCTTGTCTAAAAATATGGACAAGCACGAGTGTGAAGCAGTGTGTAGGAGGGCTGTTCCCACAGTTCCGCACAGTCAAGACAACTGGGACCACTTGTGGGAAATGGGCCAGAATGTCCCTGAGTAGAGTCTCTTTTAAAATGAGCTCCCCTCCTACCCCACGGTTTACGGGAAACTTCTCAGCAGATGTGGGCAGTTTTTCCCAGTCCTTGAAACGGAAGACAAAGGAAGCGGAGTGACAGGGATCAGAATATGGAGAAAGGGATGGCCGGGCAGGCCGGACCAATTAGCTGCCTTCCGCCCCTCGGCTCTCTGTGGTGATCTCCCAGAGTTTGGTGGGGAGGCGAGGGGAGCCGGTCGGCCCTGGCATGCTTGACACCCAATTAGTGCTCATTCGCCAGCTGACCGGCCAGCCTGCTCCCTTCCAGCTGCTCAGCAGCCGTCTCAGTCAGCAGCTCTAAGAACAGAGGGTGCTAATTGGATGCTGAAACCCAGACATCTCTCCGTCAGCCTGGCCTGGCCTTGTACAGGCCCTAGCTTTCTTGGCCAAGCTCCTGTCCCTGGTTCCGTCACCAATTTGTCCTCTCTGAGAAAATGCCATTCCTCTCAAGTAGAAACAGATGGGCTGACCCAGCTGCTTCTGCCAGGATTCTTGAAGAGCCCAAGGCAGACAGAGACAAGGTCAGTGCGGGGATAACATATGGGACTGGGGGGCTAAGAGGCCTTGGGGTCATTGGGTTCCCTGAGGTGTTGGAAAGCACTGAGGTGGGAGACAGGGAGCCCCACCACTGACTCTCTGTGGTCCCTTTCCCTTCTTAGGCTTCAGTTTCCCCATCTGTACACAGAGGGGTCTGATGAGAGGCCCCATATGTGCCCCCCGCAGGCTGGCATGGAAAGTCTCTGCACCAAGAGTCTGGGTGTCTGTCAGGTCCCTGCAGTGAGGTGGGCTGTGTGCATCTTGGGATGCTGAGCTGCATGAGGCCTTTTTGAGCCCAGTGGGGCTCTGGCTCCAGAAGATGAGGGCCTGAACCCACTGCCCAGAAAACTGGGTTCTCCAGGATGAGTCAACACACTTGGGGAACAGGCGTTGGTCCTGTGAATCCAGGGGCTCAAGTTATTCTACTGTTTCAGTGATTCCAGGGAGCTCACAGGGTCACCATGGGGTCACAGTGGGGTCACATGTGCTTTCTGGAAGGAGCCACAGCCCCAGGTCCTGTTCCCATGGCAACTCCAGATATGTGTCCACATTAACAGCCTCACTGCTCATCTCAGGTGTGCCCAGTTATCCTGCTACAGATGTTAGGAGTGGGGTGTCCCAATGGGAACTCAAACGATGCTGTGTTTGTTGCTCTGATTCTTTGCTCCCTCTCTGAGTTAGAATTACACAGCCATACCCTTTATAAACATGTGACTTTGTGGTCCCTGCGACCACAGTGGGTGGCATATGTTTCTCCACCCCGTTGGTGATGAGCTGGGTCAGGTGACTTGCTTTGGCCTTTGAAATGTGGGTAGTAGTGACGCTATTCCAGTTTGGAGCTGAGATGCTGGGATCCATCCCTGCTTCTTCTCGGTCTTCTTGTACCCCTGTGATCTGCCATGGAAAAAGCCTGCTGGGTCCCAGAATGAGACGTGCAGAGCCTGGGTCCAACCTGATCCACATGAACTCACTCTGTTAGCCAAGGCAACCTGTAGACCCATGGATTTGAAAATAAATGTGTGTTGTGGAAAGCCACTGAGATTTTGAGGTTGTTATGTGACACGAACTGACTAATAATGCCAGCAAAGGTGAGAAAGCTACCTTGCAGTTACCCAGGAGCTGGGAAACCATAGAGAAACCACCGCATTGTCAAGGCCAGGGGCTGCAGGAGGCCACATCTCATAGTCTGCCAACCATGGGCATCGTGGGCTGCCTTCTGGCACTGCCTAGGCCAGCCCAAGCTCCGGAGGGACCCCACCACCCTGAACTGCATTTTCCGAACTTCCCCAAGGTGAGACCTGAAAGGAGTGGACACTACTATTGTCCAGGTAATATGCTGTGAACTAACCTGGCAGGAGCGCAAGGAAGCGCACAGAAACGAAAACCCCAGGACTGCGAAGGGCATCTGGGATGATCCCGGAAGAGTTAAGATCCATGTTGATTTGGAAGTCTGTGCAGCAACTCTACTCATTGCTGAGATTCAGGAATGACTCTGAAACAGAGAAAGTGATTCCTAATCAGTTTAACCGAACGACAGATGACTCTTTCCCGGGAGTCTGCGGCACTGAGAGAATTGCTGTAATTGCAGGCGCTTGGCAGGGAAATCAGGCGCCTGCCTCTAGTCCCTTAGGCTGCATACCCGGGGGACCCCCAGCTCAGGGACCCTCCCACTGAGGCTTGGTTCCCTGAGCGGAGCCAACCCTGTGTGGATGTTGACCGCAGCCTGTTTGCATGTGACTTGAATTTTGGCTAGGGGCTTTCTAATTGCAGCCTCATTTGTCATTTAAAATACGCACAGAAATTAGGATGCACATGGAATTTTGATTTGAGCCTTTCTTTGTGCTTGAAGAGACACGGCTTCTGCCATCTTCCAGGGAAGCCTGCAGAATATACCATATAAGGGAACCTCTGTGGCTTTCCAGGAGTTTTGGTTACTCAGGAAGAGATGGCAGTGGGGCCCAAATGACAGCAGTCTGTGTTCCTGTGCTGGCTTGGCCACCAATGGCTGTGTGACTTTGGGCAAGTCTGGTCATTGCACTGAGTGCCAGTTTCGTTCTGTATGACACGGGGATAATAAAAACCAGCCTCAGAGGGATGTTGTAAAGACCAAATTAGATAATGCTGGTAAATGCTTATCACCATACCTGGCAGCTAATGCCATGGTAATATGATATGTGGTACCTACACAGTAGCTTCTGTTACTATTGTTTTTGATAATAGCTAAGTGTTTAGCATGTAATAAGTACTCTGCAGGTGGTAGAGCTATTGTTGTTGCTGGGATTATTTTCAAAGCAGATCTCATTGCGTGCATCTCATGTCTGAAATCCTTCATTCATCCTCACGCCCTCAGAAGTGGTTTTCACACTGTACTGCTCAATGCTCTAGGACTTCTAAGGCTGGGAATTTGTCTCTTTGATGGTCAGGAAACTGGCTTAGAGTGGTCCCTAATGGTTCAAGGTCACAGATCCCACCTTGGTTCCCTCCACATTTCTTCCCAATGTACCTCATATTCCAAGCACACCGGACTTCTCTCTTTTCTTAGAGTATCTCTGGTGCCTTCATATTTATGCTGCTTTGCACAAATTATTCCCTTGTCCTGGAAGCCTCTTCCTACTTCTCTACTTGTCCAAATTAGATCTTGGTCTGGGAAGACCCCTGAGCCCCTCAGGCAACATTGCTTCAGTGTCTCTGTTGGAGCCTGACCCCAGGTTGTGAAGGTCCATCTGCTTTGCATTGGGCTGTGACCGTCCCCAGGCCCCGCCTAACCCTCTCCCTGCTCTCCCAAGCTCATTGACTAAGTGCAGTATGAATGGTTCATGAGCTACACTGTGGCTGATTCTAGGCTAGCTATATACAAGCCAGGGAGGCTTAGAGCAGGCCTTCTCATCCCTGCCTCCCCCATGCCCTAAGCTCGTAGGCACGAGAGAAGAGCGAGAGTGACAGCCAGAGTCCTGTGAGAACCCGAGCCCGGCCCCAGCATCCTGGCCAGGTCTGCACATATTAGCTTTATAATAAGCACCACAGTAGGGTTGCCAGATAAGATAAAATATAAGATGCCTAGTTAGCTTCTAATCTCAGATAAACCATTTCATTTTAGTAGAAGAATATTCTATAAAATATTTGGGACTTAATTATACTAAAATTATTTGGCTTTGATCTGAAACTCGAATTTAACTAGGTGTCCTGTGTTTTTATTTGCTAAATTTGCCAACCCTACAGCACATACACTGCCCCATGACAGGTATCCCAGGCATGTCTGAGCCATGGTCTCTGAGGCAGTTTCCCGGGGCATGTCTATGCATGCTAGCTCTGGGCATGTATCCGTGCAAGCCAACTGATTTTCTAATACTATATTTCATGGATTCTAAGAGATCTGCCTCTTCCCATTTTAGCATCTCTATAGTCGGAACCTACATTATTGTTTTACAACTGCCCCTCTTGGAGTAGTGGTGGTGATGTAACCACCACCAACTCAACATGTGCAACCTCCCTAGTTATGCCGGGAGGACTGACTGGACACCAACAGCCAGCCTCTCGATAGGTCAGTCAACAAAATACTCTGTGACCATTTGAGGAAGGAGACTCTTATGTCTTGTTTATTGTCTGAAAATCTTTTGTCGACACCTACTGAGAAGATTAAGAAAGAACCAGCATCACATATGCAGTATGGGTATCAACAGCTTGGAAGAAAATCCCAAATATGCCCTTTGAAGAAATTCAGCATCATCCACGCTCTTGATGTCTCAGAGGATGAGACCGTGTGGGGAAAACATGGATGTTGATGACTCTGACTTGAAACATGATCCAAAAGAGTTGGACCCCGAGTAGGAAGGTTAGGAATACTGTCAACAATTCACTGCACATATAATATTCTTTGTACTTATACTATCCCTTGATATATAATAATGATTAAATAAGTATGAGAGAATACTTTATTTATTTATTTATTTATTTATTTATTTATTTATTTTTTGAGGGCAGTGTCACTGGCCCTCACATGTGGGACCGAACTGGGGCCGCTGGCTTCTGAGGCCAGCGCTTAACCACCGCGCCACTCAGCCGGCCTAAGAATACTTTAAATAAGTAAAAAATCTAAGTGATGAGAAAGCACTGGGTCACAGTATGGTCCCCTTTTATATATATATATATATATATATATATATATATATATATATATATATATATATATATAAAACAATGATTTCCTTTATAATCAGTGACATCTTAGACTGGGTGACGTACAGGTAGTTGAATTCAGTGAAACCAGCAGTTAGTAAGCCTAGACGAATTGACTTAAATTTAAAGGAAACTAAGAGGTCTTGAACCACCCCATGATGAGATGGACCCTGCAGTGATGGGTCTTGATAGATGGTCATTTTTCAGGAAAACTGACCATGCCCATGGGACATGGGGAGCTAGTGGCATTTTAGGAGGGACACTTCTTTGTTATGTGGCAGTGTTCCATTGCATTATAGGCTGTTTAGTATCACTGACTTCTACCAAGTTCTGTAGTGCGTTCCAGTCATTGTGACAACGGACAAAAATCCCCAAAGTTCCCATAGATTCCAGACGCCCCCTTGGGGGCAGTACCACTCCTGGTTGAGTCCGCTGGGCTACAGGATGGCTTGACACAGGTCTGCCGCCTGTTGGCACATAGCACCATCCTCCCCACTCCAAAGCCGAGTCCTCAACTTCCAAGAAGTCACAGCCCTGCCAGGATTATTCAAGTCTGAGGGGAGTGCCAGCTCTGGGTTGGATGGTTTGGGGGCACAGCCCTGGGCATTCCTGCCTCCTCTGCCAGGCCCCAGCCAACCTTCATCGGCCCTGTGTCCTTCCTTCCAGGAACATTTTCTCTGCCTTCCTACAGGCAGCCTCTGAGAGAAAGGCACGTCGCCTCCTTTTCATTTACATGGGGATTACTGGAGACCAGAAAAGTGCTTTAAAATGATATAATGTCTCTGCACCTCATCAAACCCTTCCCCTTCTACCAATTTCTGCCTGATTTACAGTTAATATTGCACACTCCCATCACCCTGCTGGAGAAGCGGTGATTATTTCTCCATTGCCATAAAGAATGTAAAGGAGATGGGAAAAATCAGGTGAATTCAGAGAAAGTTTAGTATAAAAAAAAAAAGTGCTGGGGGAGGGGGTGTCAGGGAAAGCAGTATAATAATGGGAGCAAAAGTATTCCTGGAACCAATTTCAGAGTCAAGCGATTCCTCCTCTGGGCCTTGCAGAGTCAAGCACTTCCTCCTGGAGTGGGTCTGCTGGCCCACCTGACAGATGCACAGGGCTGGGGGGTGGAGGGGGTAGCCCTGATCTGGCGCCTTGCCTGGGGATCTGGTCTGGATGAAGAACCCCACCAAAGAACCAGCCCACCCTGGGAGGGCGAGAGCACTGCCTCTCCTTTCCCCAGACAAGAAGGTCTGGTGAACATTTTGGCTTCTGAGTCTTTGAATTCAGGGCTCCTGAATAGGGATTTGTTTATTCTGCTTGTTTTAGTTGAATACTAACAGCCCTAATGGGGGGTCTGGACTCATATCCTGGCCCTGACAAATATTAGGTGTGAGACCACAGGCAGTCATTCTTGTCCCTGAGCCTCAGTCTTCTCATCTATAAAATGGGACAAACTGACATATGAGAAGTGCTAATAAAACAAGAAGCGCTCATTGTCTTTACCGCCCATCAATCATTCAGTGCTTGGCAGCAGCATTGTCATTACCAACCTCTGGCAGGTGCTTGTGTGTGTGCCCATATTCTTGGTGATCTTACCATTAAGGAGCTGAATATCATTTGTGATTATTCAGAGAAAAGAGATGCACCAAGTCTCCCACTTCATCCACCAGCCAAAGAAAATGATGGAATCCATTGGATTAAATTACTGTTAATGTATTAAGCCAGTATTTCAGTTGCCTATTGCTGCATAATGAACTACTAAAAATGTAGGGACTTCAAACACAACCATTTTAGTATTCTTTCATGATTCTGCAGTGGAAGCAGAGCCTGGTGTGGAGGGTTCGTCTCTGCTCCATGTGGCTTCAGCTAGGGGCTGGCTGGCACAGATTGATGTGGGTCATGATGTGGGACAGTTCCCCTGTCCCCCAAATGGCCTCTCCAGGGGGTGAGCTCAGCATCCTCACAGCTGCAAGCTGGCCACAACTTCTTGCTTTGTGGCTGGTTTCCCCAGAGCAAAAATACAGAAGCTGCCAGGACTTCTTATGGCCTAGGTTCAGAGTTGGCACAGTGTCCCTTCTGTCACATTATACTGGTTAAAACAGGTCATGGGGCCAGCCCAGAGTCACGAGGAGGTGGCACTCAAAAGCATGAAAACCTAATGGTTCACTGCAGACCATTCCAGTGGCAGTTTACCACAACTAGGTCTTGGGTATTGTTATTTTTTTTCCCTCTTCCATAATAGCTTGGCTTTGAATTTGTACTTTTGTGCTTATCATTTATTGCACATGGATCTTTATTGTAAGTGGCCCCAAATCACATCTTTTTTCTTTCTTTTTTGGTGGGTCTTGGGCACCCCTTCCTGTTTTTGTAGCAGTCATTCAATTCAGGAGCATCTCTCCCTGTCTGTGGGGTTGTCTTTATCTGTTCTTATCTCTTTACCTCTCACCTTTGTCACCTCTGTCTCCTTTGTCACCTCTGAGATGGTTTCTATGACTCCCTCTGCATCTGTATCTATCTCTCTGTCGCTCTCTGTTCTGTGCACATCTCTCTCTCTCTCTCTCTTTCCCCCCACCCTTTAAATTTCCTGCTTTTTGTCTCAATTGCCCACCATCACCAATTTAGCCCAAGACATAGTCCTGTCGTTGTGTAAAACATGGCCTCCTCACTGATGTTGTCAGGGAACTTCACATTCCATCTTTGGCAGATAATCAGGGATTTCCTGAGTAGGAGACGCCTGCCTTCCCCAGAGACCTTGCCTACGATGCCAGAGGCATCTAGGGATTTCTTTCCTTCTTCTCTTCTCAGTGTCTGGCCCCTGGAGCCTGAAAACTGCCTGGACCTCAAAGCTTTGCCAAGCGTGGGGGTGAATGCCTTGCCTTCAGCGGTCTCTCTTGGTTTGGATCTTTTTCTTTTTTTTTTGAGGGCAGTGTCACTGGCCCTCATATGTGGGACCCGAACCGGGGCTGTTGGCTTCCCAAGCCAGCGCTTAACCACACGCCACTGCCACTGGGCTGGCCCTAGGGGTCTCTCTTGGGAAGAAGGGGGATGGAGAGGGGCAGGGCAGAGATGTGATGAGGGAGGTAAGACATACCTGGCACACTGTGGTTGCTAAAAACTGACCACTGAATTAATGACTGATGAAATGAGTAGCAGGCCTGAATCTTGTTCCATAAAATCAGCTGAACAAGAAGTATTACATTTCTTATTTTTTTTAAAATCAGATTAATTTCTAATCTGAGCTCCTCTCCAGGGAATATGCCTAGGAGGAACTTGGGAGTAAGTCACTCTCTATGAGAGAAGCCCATCTTCTCTTCCATTTAATTTCCTGCTCCAAAGGAGACAGTTTTAGAGGCAGGAAAATGAATCTTGGGTCAGGATGATCTGAGTCTAGATCTGGGTTCTGCATTTCCCCATCATGTGACCTTGGGTAATTCATCCATTTGAATCTCAGTATTCTCATCTATAAAAAGGGACTAATGATTCCTTCCTCCAAGCGTGGTTGTAGGGTTCAATGGGGGTGATGATAGACTCCCAGGGCAATGCCTATCACAGGAAAGAGGTTAGGAAAGGGCTGCCCTTTGGCCCCCTAAGGTGTTAACCAGATCACATTGTCTTACAAAAGTAGAGAGAACTTTCAACTGCAATGACCATTGGCTCATGGCCACTCTCATTGGACCTATGACCCCTCCTGCCCCCTCCAAATTATCTTGAAGCAAATCCCAGTATCAATGTATTTATTTTCTCTTTTCCTATATATGTTTGGAATTTTACATAATAAAAAATAACAAAGTGGGGGTGAGAGGAGATACACTATTTGATGCTCCTGGTACTCATCTTGGGATGGGGAGGGACTTCCTAAACAGAGAACAACGTTGACAACAGTAGAGAGAGCTATAGATTTATGTATTTCAAGAAGCAACGTAAGCACAATTAATGGCAACCAAAATGAAAACAAAGATCTTTGATAAAGATTACTATAGGAGTTAATATCCCTATTATATATGGAGAGCTCTGACAATTCATTAAGATAACACTAACACTTCAATTATAAAATGGGAAAATAAAATAAACAATTCACAGAAGATGAAATACAAATAGTCAATAAACATGTGAAAAGATGTTCTACTTTACCAGTCATCAGAGAAATATAAATTAAGACAAAATAGCTTTTCTTTTTTTTGAAGAGGGCAGTGTCACTGGCCTTCATGTGGGATCCGAGCCGGGGCTGCTGGCGTCCCAAGCCAGCTCTTAACCACTGCACCACTTGGCTGGTCCCAAAATAGCATTTTTAGTTACCAAATCAGCAAAGCCTTAAAAACTGATAATGCCCAGTGTGCCAGCAAGGATAAAGCCACACAGCACTCTCATATTCTGTTCTTGGTAACTTTAATTGGCACCTCTCTTCTCAAAAACAAGTTGGGACCAGGTATTGAAAATGTAAATACAAAATGGGGCTATGTATTATGAATCTTAAACACACACACACACACACACACACACACACACACACACACACGTACGCGCGCGCACACACACACACCCCACTTCAGGGCTAAGATTCTGCCTCTAGGAAATACTCATAAATTCAGGCAAAAATTTATACACCATGATATTCATTATTTATAATTGATTTTTTTTTTAAAGGAGACGACCTAAATAATCCATAGTAAGAGAGTGGTTAAATAAACTATGGTACATCTATATGATATAACATTCTGTAGACATTAACAATTATATTTTCCAGGAATTGTTAATGACATGGAAAAATACTCTCTAGTGTTAAAAGAGAAAATAGGATAATGAACTATATGTTGTCATGCTGTATAATCCCAATTATGTAAATAAATAAATACACATTTAGAAGGGTGATCACTGAGGCAGAACAAAAATATTGTTGAGAGATTCTGCAGTTTTTAAACGTTACTGGCAGGTTTAACTTCCTACCAGTCTCTGGTGTGAAAGACAGAAGTCACCTTGGAAAAATGGTTCTTTGTTTTAGAGTGTCTTAGTTACACAAATATAGAACCAATATCCATTTAATGTTCTCAGGCGTAATACGGAGGGCTGGTGAAATACCCAAAGGCAAACGATAAAACTGAGAAGTAAATATTCTATTATTGTTATTAATTTTCAGAATAAAAGAGTGTTTTGTGGTAGAGTGGATACATCTCTGAGAGGGATCTTTTTGATATTAAAGGATCCTCCCACCCTCGCTTTTTAGGGAAAAATCACTAGGGAGAAGGGAAAGGACGCTAACAGAAGGGCCTGATTCATTCATTTAATAAGGAATGATTGCCTTCTACACGCCAGGCTCTGCCCTAAGCCCAAACATACTGTCAGTTACGACCGAGTCCCACTGCTCGTGGGGCTCACTCAATTAGGGGAGACAGACAGCAAACCAATGCAAGTATAAGGTGTCAGGATGTGCCATGGAAAAGAAAGAGGGTACAGGCTAGGGAATCATGAGGTGAGTGTTATCTTATGTGAGGGCTGGGGTCAGAGAAGCCATTCTGGTAGGTACCTTTTGAACAGAGCTCTGAAAGAGGTGATGGAGAAAGTCATGCAGACATCTGCCGGGTGAGCACCACAGGCAGTGCGGACAGCAAGGGCAAAGTCCCAAGACATGGTAATGTGCTTGGATGATGTGAAGTATATCAGGGAGGCCGGCCGGTGTGGCCAGGATGGAGAGTCGGGGGAAAGAGGTGGGAGAGGTGGGGGTGGGGAAAGGAGGGCAGGATCCTATAAGCATGATAAGCATGTTGCATTATATTTAAAGCAATCTTACTGAAATACAATTTGTACGCAATAAAATCCACCCATTTTAAGTGTTCATGTGATGGGTTCTGACAAATGTCTGCACCCATCTAACTACCACCTCAGTCAAGAAATAGAGTGTTTCCATCACCCGTGTTCCTCTTGGCCATTAATCCCAGTCCACCTCAGCCCTGGGCAGCTGCTAATCCATTTTCTGTCCCTGTTATCACATAATATTCACTCTTGTATCTGCCTTCTTTACTCAGCATATCAGTTTTGAGATTCATCCACATTATATATATATTAGTATTTTGTCCCTTTTTGTTGTTGAGCAGTTTTCCCTTGTACTATATACCCAAGGCAATTATCCATTCACCTGTTGATGACATTTGGAGTTTTCTAATTTGGGGCTCTTATAAATACAGCTGCTATGAGCATGCCTGTATACTTGCTGTGGATGCATGTACTCATTTCTCTTGGGAAAAATCTAGGAGTGGAATTTTGGGTCATAGGATATGTGTATGTTGAAAGTTATTTAGAAACTGCCAGTGTGGTTGTGCATTTTACACTTTCACCAGCAGGGTATAAGAGTTCTAGTTGCCCCACATCTTCGCCAACACTTTGTATGATAAATCATTTTAATTGTGTCATTTTAGTGGGTGTGTAGCAGCATGATCTCAGGCAACTTACTTAAGCTCCCTGAATGTTGGGTTCTTTGCCTGTAAAATGGGACTAATAATAGTTCCTACCTTATAGTGATGCTGTGAGGATTAACTGTGATAATGCAGGGAGAATATTAGCTTATTACTGGGCCCATGGCCAGGGCTCAATAGAGGGGAGCTAGTTATGTTACCCATTGGCAGAAGGGATGCTCTGTGTGCCCCCAACCACAGGCCACCTCTTTTCAATCATCAACTTGCTACCATGTTGCTGGAGCCTACTGATCCCCATTGGTGAGGGTCATTGTGTCCCTTTGTCTTTGTCCCCTGACCTCTAATCCCTGAAAGAGGGAGACTCCAAATCATTGAACATCCTAATAATGTCTGTGCTGGGTCCCACCTTCTATACCAAGTATCTCTTCAAGGCAGTTTCCCAATGAACATGGTTTTTACCTAAGAAGAATACCGGGAGCAGCCATTAAGATAATGTGTAATTTTCAATGATCTCTTCAAGCCCTGCCAGGGCTAACTGTTATGGGAGTGAGGGCTCTCCCAGGAATGACCAGTAGCTGAGGCCAGTATCCAGACAAGCTTCAAAGGAGAAGGACCTCTGTAAGCCCCGCTGACTGCCTCCACCAAGCAGCTGTGAGAATCCCACCTCCCAGCTCTACACTCCTGTTCCCTCAAGGAGATCTTGAATATTTATCATGTATTAGGTAGAAAAAGAAGTGGAACAGGAGGAAATTGTGTTACTGCATACGAAATTTGCCTGCAAAGTTTCCACTTTCCTCTAGTTGGAAAATAGTTCCGATTTGAAATATGAAGCTTCTCCCCAACTTATTATCTCATAGACGAGAATGGGAAATGATGCTCCTTGGGTTTCAGGTGGAGCCAGCGGAGGCAGTGGGCGTTTTTGGGCACTACGAATTGTCTGTAGAAATTGCCCTTTGTGCATCAAAATTGCAAATTTCTTTCTTCTTCTCTTGCTGCTTCCCCCACCAAAATTTGCCTATAGCTAACAGGTGGGAGGGTGTGGAGGAGAATCTAAAGGGAGGTAGTAGGCTCTCCACATTAGATGGAACAGCAGGCTCATTTTGTCTTGGACACACATTTGACTGCAGTAGCCTTTGCTCCTCCTTATTCGGTTCCAGGCTGGAAGGAGTTTCTTAGGCCACAGAACCCAATTCCCACTATAGCAGGTGCTCTATGCTTTTCTGGTCACTGCTCCCTTTGAGACTCAGAAGACAGTTGTGGATCCACGCTCCAAAAAACCACGCATACACACTAACTTGTGCACATACCTTCAAGAGGTTTGTGGATTCCCTACATTTAATCCACAAGACACCTTGAGGTCAAGAACACCCTACCATGACATGAAAACACCACCCCAAAATCCTAACAGTGCCATTTATCAAGCACTCAGGCAGGACACTAAGCATCTCTGAATGCATTAACAGAAGTAGAGGTGCTTAGCATGGTGCCTGGCACGAAGTCAGTGCTCTTATGGTTGTCATTCTCATGTAAACTAAACAAGTCTCAGTGCCATTATTATCCCTAAGTTATAGATGAGATTCCTGAAGCCCAGAAACTTTACGTAATTTACCAAAGGTCACCAGCGGTAAGCAGCAGGGATAAGGTCTTCCTGACCCCACCCTGATGTTCTTAGTATTCATGCTGTGCATGGGCCTCACCTCTCCCTGCATACCTCCAGTGACAGGCCCCTGCAGTCACGCAAGCTGGGCACCTGTCCATGCCTGGATTATTCTGACTCTTAGAAAGGCATTCCTTTACCTGAGGCCCAAACTTGCTCCCTGATCTTGGCCCTGTCCTCTGTGACTTCTGTAGGTACAACTGCTGTCCTACAACAATCCTGCAAAGATTTGAGTCCAGTCATGCTTTCTACCAGCTTAATTCCTTTCTCTGCATCCCAGAGATTTGCTCAAGGTCACATGCCTTGAACCTGGTGGAGGCAGGATTCAAACTAGGTGTACTAGTTTCCTGTGGCTGCTGTAACAAATGACCATAAACTGGGTGGTTTAAAACAACAGAAACTGATTCTCTCGCAGTTCTGAAAACCAGAACTCAGAGATCGAGGTGTTGGCAGGGTTGGTTCCTTCTAGAGGGTTGAAAAGAGAAGCCATTGTTTTCCTTTCCAGTTTCCAGTGACTGACAACATTCCTTGGGTTGTAGATGCATCACTCTAACCTGTGCTTCTGTCTTCTCATGATCTTCCTCTTCTTTTAAGGACATTTATCATGGAACTTGGCCCCCACTCAGATAACCCAGGATGATCTCATCTCTCATCTCTAGATTCTTAGCTTCATCACATCTGCAAAGACCCATTTTCCAACTTAGGTTACATTCACCGGTGGACATGTCTTTTTTTTTTTTTTTTGGTGATGGGAGTTGTGCCGGGGGTGGGGGGAACCATTCAACCCACTACACTGGGCTTGGCTCTTTTCATGCTTTGTGCTTGACTACTATGCCCTCATGAAGAAGTCCTACACTGACATACTATGAGCTGAATGTGACCCACAGAAATATATGATTTGATCTAACACTCTTTTAAGAGCAATATGAATCCATCACTATTCTTTAGAAATTGGTAAACACTTCTGATATGTGACTGTGTAAAACAGCATGTTCCCCTTCTCCTCCTGGAAAGCACTGCAAAACAATACGATGAAAAAGTCTGTAAACTTATTTTTAATGAAACTAGAAGGCAAGTTTAGTCCCCAGACTCTGATTGATGTGAAAGGGCTGCCAAACCCAACTGAAACCAAGCGTGCTCTCAGTGAAGGAAGAGGAGACAAAAAACTGAACAGAGAAATCTTAGCAATGAGAGGATTTGTTGCTGGAACATCTCAAACATTTTTCTGAATGCAGCTTATTTGGGTGGGTCCTAATCCAATATAACTGGTGTCCTTATAAAAAGGGGAAATTTGGACACAGGGACAGACACAGAGGGAAGATGATGTGAATACACACAGGGAGAAGATGGCCCCTTGACCATAATGCTGCATCTACCAGCCAGGGAATGCCAAGGAATGCTGGCAAACACCACAGGCTAGAAGAGGCAAGGAAAGGTTCTCTCCTAGAGCCATCAGAGGGAGCATGGCCCTGCCAACATCTTGATTTCAGATTTCTTGCCTCCACAACAGTGAGACAATAAATTTCAGTTGTTGTAAGCCACCTAGTTTGTGGTACTTTGTTACTACAGCCTTAGAAAATGAATGGTAAGTCCTGGGAGCTGGGATTGCCATCTTAATATCAGATAGAGTAGAATTTAGGATAAAAGTCACTAAGTGCGATACGGAAGAGAACTTTCTAATTCTAACAATATAATATATATTTGTGTATATACTCATTATACAAATGTCAAATATTTAGTAGCAATGACAATAAAAGGGTTATGAACTGTCTTTGTACCAAATAAAGTAGCAGCCACATGCAAAACGACAAAACTTATAAGAAACATGAGAAAGAGAAATACACCGCTAGTAGAAGAGTTTACTTTTATTCTATTTGACAGACTAAATGAATAAAAGATAAATATGGATAAATAAGACTAAATGATATAATTAACAAGGTATGGCGCGTGTGTGTGTGTGTGTGTGTGTGTGTGTGTGTGCACTCCTCTGCTACAGTATTTCCTTCAAGTGCTGACGAGACATTTCTCAAAATTGACCATATGTAAAGTTACAAATTAAACCTCAGTAGATCTCCCCCTCAAATAAAAATAGGGCATACATTATTTTCAGATCATAATTCAACAAGGTAGAAAATAACACAATCAGAAAACAAAAAGCCCCTGCTGTGAGGGGCAGTGGGAACAGGTGAGAAGTGCCAGAGGAAAATGCATGGCCTTCATTGCTCCACCTTACATTCATTAAACAAGAATGCAAAACAAAGCATCCAACCCAGGAAGTTGGAAAAAGAATAACAAAATAAACCTAAGGAAAGCAGAAGGAAAAGGTAATAAAGTAACTTGAAAGAATAATTGAATGTGTTATAAAATAGAATAATAGTAGAATAAATAAATTCCAAAAAAAAAAAAAGAAAGAAAGAATACAAGGTTTAAAAGCCAACAGTAAGATAGATAAATTTATAGCTGTAATAAAGAAAAAATTTGGAAGGTAAAAATACACAGAATAAGAAACAATAAAAATAAATTAACACAGAGACAAAATTAATCAAAAACCATTTGCTCCACTTGTGAAAACAAATTTGAAAACCAAAATGACTAGGAAATTTTCTAAGAAAATGTAGCTTACCGAAATAATTATCGAAGACATAAAAACATTCTAAATATACTGATATTCATGAAAAAATGAAGTTTGTTAAAAAACTATATCCCAAAAGGAATTAGGCGAATGGTTTTACAGAAGAATTTTATCTGCTTTAAAAACAAATAATTCCAACATTAATTATTCTGTTCTAGTAATTTAAAAGAAGGAAAAATATTCCAGATTGTTTAAATGAATTAAGCAATACATTGGTACCATATCCCAGTAAAGACTGAACACCAAGGAAATGCCAGACTAATTTTAGTTATGACTATCAATTTTAGAATCCTAAATGAAACATTAGCAAGCAGAGTTAGCTGCACTTAAAAGTATAATAAATTATATCCAAGTGGAATTTGCTCTAGGAATGCAGGGATGGTTTAACCTTAAGAAACCAAATGAATTTGGTGATAGAAGAACTGACTCTGGATGGTGAACGACAATGCAATATATAGATGATATATTACAGAATTGTACACTTGAAACCTATGCATTGTCCCCCCATACATTTTAATAAATAAATCAATACCAATTGAAATGATTCATCATATTGAAATGATTCATCTATGAAAAGGAATGATCAATTTTTGACTCAAAAAAAAAGCACTCAATGAAATAAGAATAGATGGCTATCTCCTTAAGATGAAAAAAATCTATCTCAGCTCAAAAAATCAACATCATTTGCAATGGTAAAATGCTGGAAGATTTCATACTAAAGTCAGGAACAAAAGAGGACTTCCCATTTTCAGTACTATTGGGTCGTTGGGAAAGTCATGACGCATTTTTGAATTGAAAAACATAGAAAAATATGTCATAACTTTCCCTATGACCCAATATTATTTAATATTGTACTGAAGGCAGCAGTCAATTAAATTAGATAAGGGGAAGAAATTAGAAGTATAAAAGTTGTAAGAGGGAAAATAAAATTACAATTATCAGATGATATAATTGTATATTTGGAAAACCTAGAAAGACATACTTTAGAACTACTGTGAACAATAAGAAAATTCAATAAAGTAGCAGTATACAAGACAAATATACAGAAATCATTGTGTATATAAATAACAGTTAAAGGACATAATGGAAGAAATGAGCTATTTACAATATCAACAAAATGATAACATATCTAGTAATAAATTTAACAAGAAATGTCCAAGACATATATGAATAAAACAAACAAACAAACAAACAAACAAACAAACACCTTTAAACTTCTCTGAAGGATACTGAAACAATCTTGGACAAATGGGAAGTAAGTCTATTTATATTCTTGGATAGGAAAACTTTTAAATTTTTTTCTAAGTTAATGTTTAAGATTAACATATTCCTGATAAAAATACCAATAGCTCTTTTGGGGGGAGAAAGAGGGAACTGGGAACTAGAACTAGACAAGATATTTATAAAATTCATATGGAAAAATAAACAGGCATAATCCTTCTGCAGTTTTTTCTTTTTACTCAAAAAAATGATGTTTTTTTAAAAAAATTATTCATATAGTTATACATCATTCATTTTAAATGCTGCATAATACTTTTCCATTGTTTGAAGACACTATAATTTATTAGTTCTCCTGTTGATGGATATATGTATTTAGGTTGTTTCCTGGGTCATGGAATGTTCTTAATGATTCAAATCACCTGTGTGTTTCTTTGTGTGTGTGGAGAGAGAGAGAGAGAGAGAAAGTGGGGGGGGGGGGCAGGGAGAGAGAGAGAGAGAGAGAGAGAGAGAGAGAGAGAGAGAGAGAGATGCCCTTGGGCCTTCTGCACCACCTAGGGAGTATAAACCAGATGTACACATGACAGTCACCTGGTATTTTGAATTCTTGCAGACTATTTACAATTTGTTTCCATCCATGGCCTTATTTGCCTGATGCTTTGTTGGGCTCATGGAAAAAGTTTTTCTTGACCCTTTGAGAGCTCTGCATGCTCACCCTACACAGTCTAAAGGCCACAGTGCTGCTCTGTGACTGTTAAAATCTCAGCCCCTACATTATTAGGTCCAAGACCCCTGTGGACCACCACGGTATCTCTTTCTGCTTCCTGCCTTGAGATGTCTTGTTTCCTTTGACTCCTGGGAATTCCAGTTCTTTCTTTAAGCTTAGCTATGTATTGTATTTATAATCTTTATGTTGTATTATTCTTAGCCTTTCTATGTGCTGTGGAAGGTGAGAGGCCCTTTTGCGTCAGCTCTGTTCACTGCGTTGCTGGAAGTCTGGGGCCCACATTGGGTCCCAGAACATTCCATCTTCTCCGCTTGCTCCAGCCAGTGAGTTCTTTTTGTGTTCTGACGCTGGCTCCCAGCCTCCTGCTCTGTCAGCTCTGGATGCTTTTATCCAGGTCATAGAGAGATGGAATCTGTGTAAGTGCTGTGCACAGCACCCAGCACACAGACTGCCCCAAAAAAGTTGTGTGTGGATTTAGGACATTAAAAACAGACATTAAGAGAAGTCTTTAAACTGGTCTGCAGGTTGACACTAACCCATTAATTAGCGCAGACAGTGGACTATTTCTAAACCCATGGGATTGCATGACCAATCAGCCCATCTGTATCATGTCTACTCTGAGCTTCTAGAACCTCTGTGTTGGGGGCTGGGGTTTGGAGCGGGTAGAAACAGGAGAGAAAACTTGAACAATGCTGGGGAAATTAACGCCCTTGCAGGCTTGCCCTGCAGGAGTCAGTACCCACGGGCCAGAGGGAGAGCCGGTTGACGTGATCAGCAGAGACTTCTCAGGGCCTGATTTGGGGTCTGGCCCATGGCCAGTAAGATTCCTGGGCCAGGGTTCTTCCTGTCATAAAGGATTTTGATATATAAGTGAGGAAGAAACTGTGAAGCCTGGAGTAGGCTCCCCCAGGCAGAAACTCAAGACAGGCGCCCCACTCCCCACCCCCGAGGCCTGCGGGGGAGTGCAGCGCCGTGGGCCCCTGGGGGCCTGGCACAGGCCAGGCTCAGCGTTGCACAACTACTTGCACCTTCTATCTGCTGGTGGGAGGGCTGGTGGGGCTCCTGGTACCCAGCAAGGCAGGTCCCCAATGCCTACCAGTGGGCGGGATCCGGGGAAAACATGTGAGTGATGGAGATGGGGAGTGCTGATGTATTTGTCCAATGTCACTTGCTCATGAGGACTCAGTGGAGCCCGAGATTCTGTAAAGCACTGGATCATTCTGCGGTGGTGGAACTGAAATATCACTCACTGAACAGTGTTCCTCCTCTTATACTCAGTAGAGTACAACTTCCTGATAAGGAGGAAGCAGAGATCCAGCAAAGATGCCAGTCTTTGCCAAAAGATTCAGTCTTGCAGGACTAAAGCCATTTAGGTGATTTAGGGGGTGTTTCAGGCAGTTTGTCAAAAGTTATCCTAATGTTAATTACCTAACTCGGCACAGATTTGATTCGAGGGCATCTGGCTACAGTAGGGCCTCCTGACAGCAAGGGGGCAGCCAAGAGCAGCTCGAGGGCACAGAGGAAGGAAAGGATCAGTGGTCATTGAACCCAGGTAGGGAAAGATGGGGAAGCATGTAAGCAGGTATCTGGGACAGGGTGGGACTTAGGAGGCAACACCCAAATGCCTTTGGGGATTCCAAAACTCCCTTCCCCTGCACACTGATGTCACCTTGGAACACCTGGGGGTGATGCTATGCCAGGGGGATGCTGGGAAAAAAGGCCTATGGTTTTTACTGGTTGTGGCTTATTGCAAAACAGAAAGGAGGCAAGGATTCCCTATGACTCCTGGAACCTTGAAAAAGTCCCCCCTTGCCACTCTAGGGAAAGCTATCCAAGTTTGGCAATTTCCACAGAGCTCCTCTTCCCCCCCCCTGCCCCCCATAATCTGTAACAGTGATTCTCAATCAGAAACAAATGTGCCCCCCAGGCAATGTTTGGTAATGCCTGGAGACATTTGGTTGTCATATAACTTGTGGGGGCGGGGAGGGAGGGTAGTGCTACTGGCATCTGCAGGCAAGGCAAACATCCTACAATGCACAGGAGAGCCCCTCACAACAAAGAATTCCATCCCAAAATGTCAACAGTGCTGAGGGTGAGAAAACTTGATTTAGAGTAATCCTCTCGCTGAGCTTATATTTTCAAAGGCACGTGCCAAGCTTTAGGCTACTCTTGATTTCAGCCTAGCCCATGCCAATGTCCCCATGGCAAGAAGTCCTGGGTATTTTCTTAGAATTGGTAAGGAAAAATTACAGAGAATAAAATACACATAGTTCTCCAATTCTCCTACCTCAGGGAAAACAAAATGTAAATTAAATTTTCAATCTATTCTTCTGCCACCCCTTCAACTTGCCAAGCTTTGAGGTGCCTAAGGACTTCCAACTTGACAATTTTACTTCTCTCCTCTGCCCCCCCACACACACACACACACTTTCGGCTTCATGCATCAGTGTGGGATGGAAGTTGAAAGTGTGGGAGTGGATGAGATCACTCATGGAGCATTCTTTCTGTAGAGTGGGAAGAGTGCAGGAATGAGGACAGAACTCTAAGGAATGCAAACATTTAATGAGGGGTGAAAGAGAAGAGGGAGGGAATGAAGTTCCATGAGGGACCAGGGCATGAAGCAATGAGTGAGGTGGGAGAAGAATTAAATTTGAACACATCACAAATTTTAAAGCACTGACTATGTGCCAGGCACTATGCTGGAATTCAGAGACGCTGGTATATTGAGATCCAAAGAATCTCAAGGAAATGAGGGATTTGTTCGTCCCTTCATTCATTCATCCATCTGTGCATCCACCCATTTATTAAGCAGCTATTTCTTGAGTGCCGATTATGTGCCAGGCACTGTTCTGGATACTGAGGTCAGTGGTGATCAAAGAAAGTCTCCCAACATGCAGCTGGTGAGGAAGACTTGAAGAAATTCTGAGAGATTAATCAGGATGAGGGTTGAAAAGAGGCCATTCAACCTGGCTTCCATGGGGGGCAGTTCTGGTGGACTGATGGTGCAAAACCTGACTGCTCATGGCCCAGAGCAGTGACCCAGGGCAGCGACAGGGGAAGGCCTGCCACACAGTAGGCCTCACCAAATGTTGGATAAAGAAGCCAGTTTCTGGGTCACTGCCTACAAATAGTCTCAATCTCCTTCCCTAGTGATTTATTGAAGCTGCTGTCATCGCCTTCGCACTTTTTCTGAAAAGTTTTGCGTAAAGCAGGAAATAAAAAGTGCTGGAGCCCTAGATTCAGAAAGGGGGAAGAAGGTATTTATTATTCCTTTAGTATAAGACAAGGCATAGCACCAGGAAAGGAATAATCCAAGTTGACAGCTCAGAGGAGATGACAGGAAATGGTTTGGAGGGGTGTCCTTTGGTCACGAATGCTAAGAGAATTTGTGCCGAACCAGGGAGTTAACTGTGAAAGATTTTGCCTCAAAAACATGTCTAATTTCATTTTTTAAACCCTTCTAGTAGAGGTGAAACAGGCTTGTATCTGTGGATTATACCACCCTGGAGGCCTTCGTAGTAGACATGAAAATAAATTAGTCATGACAGTCACTTCCTGAAGTCGGCAATGTGAGTTCTCACTTGAGAGTCAATGGCCATCAAAGTTGCAGTGAAAGAAGTTTAGGGAATCCTTTTTGTGGATGTGTTTTAGGACCTGGAATCAGAGACTGTTGGAGGAAGTCCACGGTGATAGTAAGACCTCCAGATATGATGAGAACAAGACTTGTCATGAGGGCTTTTTTGAAGAAAAAGTATCTGGATACCAAAACCTACCTTCCGTTGACTGATGTTCATACCAAATCTGGAACCAGGAGACTATGTCTGTTCCTGAGTGATTGCAGGTAGACACTTGCCCTTTCTGAGCTTCTGTGACACCAGGGAACCCACCCTCTATGAGGGTCTGATCTTGTTTTTGCCTCTTTGGCACCCATTCTCCATTTGTCTGGTACTAGCGTGTTGTTTTCCCTTGGGCAACCCAATCTCCCATCCTGGACAGTGTTGGTGAGCTTGTCAGTCAAATTCTCCTCACTTCCCCTGGCCAAGAGGAGTCATGCCTGCTTCCTGCCTTTTCTGAAGTCTGGTTCAACACTCTTTCCTTCAGCCCTGTAAACTATCCCATTACTTCCATTGAATTCCCTTTTTGCCTCCATTCACAAGCATTGTTTCTGTTGCTTGCAACCAATGAATCCTAAAGTTACATGGCTCTTTGGGCCCCCCTGCTCCAATTCTGAGGTCCTTGGTTTGAAGTATAAATGCAAGACATGACATTTATTTCTACTAAGTGTCCTCTTGTTGGATTAAGCCCACTGATCCAGTAAGTCAGGCCTTTTGAGATTTCTGATTCTGTTACCCAATATATTCATTATGTTTCTACTTTATGTCACCCACAAGTCTCATCCCAAAGCCACCCATGTCTCATGTGTGCATTTATAAGCCCAGATCATCCTTGGCTCTGTGCTGGGCTCTGGCCCAGTGCTATAGATGCAGACATTCCCTTGGGGAACATATGATCTAGTTTGGTGACTACAGGTGATTACAGCACAATGTGTTAGTTCTGTGGGAACCTGGTAGGAGTGGGTGTCAGGAAATGCGAGCAGAGGTGACATGGAGCAGGCACTTGCCAGGAGTCCAATTGGAAGGGAAGGCATTCTGGGAAGAAAGCACAGCAGATACAAAGGCAAGGAGACAGGAAAGTTAGTGTCCTGTTTAGAGAACTGCCCTTGGTGTGGTGTGTCAGTGCGTGTAGCTGAGTACATGAGAGCTCTGTCTGGCTGGAAAAGTGGGTGAAAGAGAACACCAGTGTCTTTTTTTTTAATAATTTAAAATTTTTTCAATTACAGTTGACATACACAGTCTTGACATAGCTTCTTCTGTATATCCTTAGTTATAGGACTTCTGTTCGGCTGGATTTCAGGTGTTTCTCAATGATGGTGGTTCTGTAATTTAGTTGTAATTTTGATGTGGTCACGAGAGGAGGAAAGCACAGTGTTTACCTGCTCTGCCATCTTGATCAGAAATCCCAAAGAACATCAGTGTCTGCTTGAGTGTTTCCCAAGGGCCAGCTGAATCCAGGGAACTTGCAGTTTTCAATGTAAATGCAACTTGTGGGATTTGTGCGCATGGCACTTCTAGGCATACAGCACCCATTTAACAGGGCTATCATTTGAGATGTCCACAGATCAGATGCTCTTGGAGGTCTGCCGATGCACCCCACCAGATCAGGGCAGGCTTGGCCCCTGGGCTTATGAGAGCTGGTCAGGATCACTCAGTTCTCATTTACCATGGTCTTAATCCAAGTCCTTCCACCTTCCCCATGGCATTAGGCCTGTCCCTGTAAGATCCTTGAAATTCTGGAGGCCCAGAATGACTTATGTTTTGAATTGAGCACCTTAGCCCAGCAGCATTCTGTCTTGCAAAACCACCTCTCTGCCAGCTTCACATGAAGGGGCCGTTTAATATGCAGCTGAGAAACAGCCTTACAAAGCAGAGAAGATAAGGTGGGAATGCTGAATATTCATTTTCGTGGTTAGAGGGTGTTTTTCCTATGATTCTGTTATTCAAATTAGCTTGGATTGTAACTTCCATTTCAACAACAAATGCTTAAAGAAACACAACAGGATAATTCCCAGTTGTTCTCCTGAGATCTCCAGAGTGACCTGCTCCCCAGAAAACCCACACCTTGAAGTCAGGGACCTTGGCTGATCATTTCTTCTACCCTCACAGACCTAACACAGCAGACAGGAGGAGGAATGAGAACTAGCTGGTCTTGGTCCTGGGGTCAGTGCCCACAGTTCCAAGATCTGCCAGTTGATCTATAGCTTTTGACACGGCAGTGGGCCAGCCTGACCCCCAACTCAGCTTAGGAAGCAACTGGACAGGGGGTCAGCTAAAGATCTCTGGGGGCCACTGTCCTGTGTTCCCAGTGTAATGGTGAAGTCCATGCTACTGGACCTGGAAACTGAGTCTGAGACAAGATAGCACTGATCAGTGATGAAAAGGTGAGCAGCAGTTAGCATTTATATTATAATAAAACATTTTTGCATCCACCCATGTCTTTCCATCTTTGCTGACACCTCTTGGTTCAAGCCTGGATAGGCATTCATCTCCTAAAACTTCCTGCTTTCACTCTCACTCCTCTCCAATCTCCACTTGGCAGCCAGAGTGATTTCTGAGAGCATAAATTGGATCATGTCACTCCTACCTGAAAGCTTCCCTGATTTCCCATTGAGCTTAGGGTAAAATCCATAGGGTACACAGCCCAGCGGGCCAGGCCCGTGCCTGTCTCTCCAAACCCCTCTTTTGTCACTGTCCTCCACATTCACTGTGCTTCGGCTATCAATTCCTAGAGCGTGCCAAGCTATTTTCTGCCTCAGTGCCTTTGCACTGGCTGTCCTCCCTCTTGGGACACAATTGCCTGCTCCTCTCCTAGTAAACTCCATTGTATCTTTCAGTTTCAGTATCACCTCCTTAGAGAGGCCTTCCCAGATCCCCTCCCTGAATCAGTTTCCCTATATGAATCTCTTATAGCACTCTCTTCATTCTCTTCTTGGCTTTCCTAGTCACAATCTGTAATAAGTTGTTTCTTTGTTATCTGTCCCCTATTAAAAGGCAAATTCCCTTGGGCAGGGACCTTCTCTGTCTTAGTCATCACTGTGTTCTCAGGAGCCAGCATAGTGCTTGATAAATATTGACCAAATGGATTTATTGAGCGCCACCTGTGTTTCAGGCTCCTCATCTGCTTTTTCTCATTTAGTCTTTACAATAACCTTGTGGGGTTGGTCGATGTTCCCTATCACAGACAGTGAAATCAACTCTTGCAACATCACACACTAGCAGAACAAGACGTTGAACCTAAGTCTGCTGGCCCCACAGTCTGTGTTCCGTCCACTGTCTCCTCTTGCACCTGAAAGCACAAATTCTGGCTTTGCTACCTACTGCCTGTGGTACATAGGGCAAGGCCCCAACCTTTTGAAACTCCTTCATCTGCAAAATGTGGGCATTAATAAAATGTGCCTCTATCCTATAGTGTAGCATGAACTCTGGAGCAAATTGTCAGGGTTCACCCGCTAGCTACTGTCTGTGTGTCCTTGGATGAATGACTTACCCTCTCTGTGCCTCGGTGGTATAATCTGCAAAACAGGCATAGGTAGAGTTGTTGAGAGCATTACATGAGCAAATGTATGTAAAACCTTTAGAACAGTGCCAGGTAAATATATAGCTGGAAAAGGGTTAGCTGCTATTATTATTATTATTATTATTATCATCATCATCATCATCATCATCATCACCACCATTTTAGTTACCATTTATGAACTTAATTGTTTTTCAAACGCTTTCACATGTCAGCCTCACACATCCTTTGAGGTAAACAGGAAAGACTTTATTTTCCTGTTATAGACAAGGAAACAGGTTCAGGAGGTTTTGCTTCAAGTCTCCCACCCAGCAGGTGGGAGCCGCAGAGCTCAAGCCCAGGTCCTAGCCCACCACTCTTTCCTCAGCATCCCTCGCGCTATTGCTCTGACCTCCTCCCTGGTGCCCGCCCTTCCCCTCCGGCCCCACCTGCCTTGCTTCTGCTGATCTGTCTTTTGCTCCATTAGGCAGGGCCTTGGCCCCTGGCCCCTGGCCCTCGCAGACGCTGTGCGCCCTTTGCGCGCTCGCACTGCCCGCGCCTGTCCGACCCCGCCCGGGGAGGTGAAGGCAAAGTGAATTAGCGCGCAGCCCAGAGCGAGGGGCGGCGGGGGTGCGGGGCAGCTTTGTAGGCGCAGCGCTTCCCGGCCTGATATTTGCACAAAGTGCTCTTAGGGCCTCTTTACATTTGCACTCGGCCCGGCCGGTGGAGTTAGCGTTTCCGCCAAGCGCGACTTCTCCAAAGGGCGCTTGCATGCATCCTGTGTTTGAGGAACCCAGGCGGATTCATTCTCTCTCTCTCTCTCTCTCTCTCTCTCTCTCTCTCTCTCTCTCTCTCTCTCTCTCTCTCTCTCTCTCTCTCTCTCTCTCTCTCTCTCTCTCTCCCTCCCTCCCTCACTTTCTTTCTCTCTCCCCCCTCCCTCTCCCCTTATAACCCCACCCCCACCCCCTTGCCTCTGTCGATCAATCTCTCTCCCTAATTTCCCTCCTTGTCTCTCCCACCTCCTCTCCTTTAACAGAAACAATAAGGATGGCTATCTCAGCTCATGCCTCACATTCCCACGGTTGATGCCTCCATGATGGCTTGGCACTGATCCTTGGCTCCAGTGTTCTTTTCCAATCCTTTCAGAGGGTCTTTGGAGAGCTAGGGGTGTAGAAGGGAAGGGATCTTGGATCCTACCTGGGCCAAGCCACGTGGCTTCTGTGACAAACAGTGCAGGCTGAACAGTCCACGGGGTTTAGCTCTGGGCACTGGCCCAGTTTGCCTTTTTTTCTTCCCTTGGTTCCCCTGGGCTTTCTTCTCCCAGTCCCAGCTCTCCACACAGTCCAAAGCAGGCTTGGAATCCCTTCCGGGAAATTCCTGACCTTCCAGCTCCTCTTACCAAGTGGACCCTCTAAGGCAGAACCATCCACCTGATCTGCCAGGAAATACTATCCCCCACCCCCACCCATCTTCAAAGTAGCCAGGTGGTTTTGGGCATCTGGAACTCATGGGCTGCTTATTTCTCTCTAGTGGGGAGCAGCTTGGGCTGGGGTTCTTTGGAGGTGCACTCTGAGATTTCTGCAAGTGGCCAGCAGGCAGAGATGGGCTGGGAGTGGTCAAGGAGGTGCCCCCTACCCCCATATCTGTATCAATGGATTTTGGAGTGTACCACTGTCCATGGTGAACAAGGGACAGGGCAATGGCTGGAATTTGCATTCCAAGTGTCCACAGTGTCACCAACCCAGGAAAGGTCAAGGCTGGGGCCAGGGAGTGATGAAGCTCCGGCAGTGACCCTGGATCTTGGTGTTTGGATATTTCTGTCCTTCCTTACCTGCTTTGCCCTTCTAGAGGCATCCAGGCTCTCTGCAGCCTGCCTGCTCTAATGGTGCATGTCTGGTCTACATATTAGAGCTGCATTGTTGTGAAACACTTCATGGGAAAAAATATTTGATTAGGTCCTATTCCATTTGCTTTAGTACAAGAAACCCCAACATGACTTTTGTCAATAAGGACCTATTTGAGTCTGTAAATACAATTGCAATTGCTGTATTGAATACTTGTTTAAAAATGGTTTTAAATATTTTATCACTTACACATGAGAACAAAAGTATCTTGTTGATGGCACTCGTCAAGAATTTGAAAAGATCCTCATTAAAAGTTTTGATTATTTGTGTGGAGTCATTTGATCAATTGTGTGTAATCATTTCCAGTATAAAACCTCATATATATATATATATATATATATATATATATATATATATGTATTTTTTTTCCAGAAGCAAGCTTAAGTTTCTCATTAAAACATTTGAAAAGGATTTAATTTGGAAGTTATATACAAATACAAACTCAATATTTAATATCTTCTCTACTATTTTGTATTTTATTTTTCTTATTATAATTATATTTTATAAAGAGAATGCAATTAATTTTTAGTTGCCTCCCAATGGATATACATGAGGTTTGTGGAGGAGCGGGAGAATTAGCCTTTTGGTTGAGATGGTGGCAGCAAATAGGAAATTTCTGAGGATCTTGCCGCGTCAAGGTCAGAGGGTTTTTTTCCCCAAGAACCGGAAGTTGTTCTTGGCGGTGAGCAGCCCTGGCTTTTGGGGCAGCCCCTTGTGCTTTTCCCTCCTGAGTTCAGCCCAAGCTGAGCCTGGAGGCTGCTGGAAGAGGCTAGATTCCTGCCCCGGTTCCAGACACTGTCTGCATCTTGGGGCAGAAATGAGCCCTGCTTCGTCCAGCACAGCAGCTGCTCTCTTCCCCCACCAGCTGCTGCTGTGGACACGTCTGCTGCCACGTGCCATGACAATGGTTGACACAGGTGCCGCAGACACGCTCCCTCACACCGGGGTTGAGTGCTTCCTTGGAGCGCCCCTGAGCATTGCAGACTCCAGGCAGAAAATGCCCGTCCCCCAAACCTGCTTGTCTTGCTAGGGATTGAACCACTCTGCAGCACAAAGAAACATGGATGCCTTGATAGCCCTGATACCTGCCTGATCCTCGGGCCAAAAGATTTGTATGGGGGTCAGGGGTGGGGGGAAGGGGGCGGACACATAGCTTCCAGCAGAAGGCTCTGCCCATTGTAGCTGTGTGACCTTGACCTTGACCTCGTCAGTCATTCTCTCTAGGCCTCAGTTTGCAGTAATATTTGCTTTGCAGGATTATAAGGGGAAAATGAAGAAGTATGTGTAAAAAGTGCTTTCTTTGTGAACTGTAAAGTGCAATGTAGTGGAGGGTTGTGATCATTGCTGTCAGCAAAAGCAATACCATTATGACTCCCACTGAACCACAATTGGTCATTGCAAACTTTAGGAGCAGTGCTACAGTTAGGAGGTCCTCAGTGGTTCTAGTGTCAATGGCTGCGTGGTAGTGGGGATCTTGGCTTGCAGAGGATGACTTGCTCTCCAAGATCCAGCTCAAATTAGTGTTTCCAGCAACACACTAGAGCCCTGTTCTTTCATCCACTAAACAAACATTTACTTATTTATTTTCAAATAGCTTTTCTCCCTTTTCCCATTCTGAAAATAACACATGCTCATTCTAGAACATTTAGAAATATAGATATGCTGAGTGAAGAAAATAAGAGTTGCCCCTAATCCTGCACCCACAAATCAATGTCTTGGGTATACACACATCCCCCCACACTCCTTTAAATACATTTTAGAAAAATGTTATGTCACATAATACTTGCTGTTTTGTGATCTGCTTTAAAAAATAGTCTTAATAGTAATTTGTAAACGTTTGCTTGATCATAAACTATCCTCCTACAACATGATAAAAATCACTACCTAGCTGTCCATACCATTAAACATTCAGTGGTGCCTATTGTGTGCAGAGCCCTGAGCAAGCCCCTCGCAGAGAGAGGGATGTCTGCCCCCTTGGGTACTCAGCATCCTGCAAATCCGATCACCCCAGGGAGATGGGGCCTGCTGAAACACAAGACAGGTGTCGAGCCTGCAGCAGGGGTGCCAGGAGGGAGAAGACATTTCCAAAACAGGGAGAGGGAATGTATCCTATAGGAGAAGACTGGCCTAGAAAGGTGGGCTGGGTTTGAACATGTGAAAATGTGAAGGAGTTCTGGGTGGCAGGAAAAATGTGAGTTACAGCTGTGTGTGAACCTACACAGCTTCAGAAAAATGACAAATCATAGCATGTTCTCTGTGCTTTTGGGAAGGCTAGTAAAGGAGGTGGGGTTTTGCATCAGTATTGGTGAGCTCAAACCTGTTATCCTACCCAGAGGCTAGGGAACGTTTATAGCAGGGTTATATCGGTGGCCTTGAGCAAATCATATAATACAAATGTTAAAAGCAGGAAGGGCTTGATGACCTCCTTAAAACTTTACATCTTATATAATAGATGACCCAGAACAAGGGGTGACTTACCTGAGATCACATAGTCACTATTGGGGGGTGATGCTAGGGAACTAATGGTTGGCTTCAAGGTCAAGGACCAACTTATCCGCCAGAACTTGGCACAGACCTGCACTGGAACCTCTCAGGACAAGCTCAACAAACTGAACTGAGCTACCATGGCCCTGATAACCAGCCCAGCCTTCTAGCACTGTCTTGGGGAAGACAACAAGAGGAAACAAGTAAGCCATGCTTCCTAAGACCCATTTATGGTACAATCAAGCAGTATGACTTCCTGCCTATTCCACCTCCCTTCCTCCTATGTGGAAGGATGGCTTCTACCCAAGTCAGGCTCTTTTAGTTAGAAGAAACAGGGATCCACTCAAACTGCCTCAAATAGAAGGGAGTTTATTGTAAGGATACAAAAAAATTCTCTGGGAATCCAAGGATGGGAACCATACAGGGCAGTCAGGCCTCATGGGAATTGGAGCTGGGACCTGAAAAAAGATTCGAGGTCAAAGCAGCTCTGTTTTCTCCCTGGACACCAATCTCTCAGGCTAGGGATCCACCCACCTAAGCATGCATCCAACCATGCATATGCATGCATCCAGCCAGCCAGCCATCATCCAATCAAATGTTGCATGAGCTTCTCCCCCTCAGTGAGCCTCGGCTGTGGGCTATCACATACTATGGTACAGACAGAAATGAACAAGCACAGTCCTTGCTCTCAAGGAGCTGACAGTCTAACAGACAATTGCCATCGTATTTATTCATCCCCTTACCCTTCAGTAAGCATTCCTGTGTGCCACATTGGGACTGGCACTGAGAGGATGCAGAGATGAACGAGAGGATGCACATGTCTCCAAGAACTCACAGTCCAGGGATGGGGACCCATGGTTACAATCACAGTATAATCTGATTGGTGCTAAAAGAGAAGCTGATAGACTGATTAATTGATATTCTGTCTTGTTCCATGAAAGATTTAAGATTTAAAGATATGTAGATTAAGACTCTGGGATGTGTAGCAACGTGGAAATATTTTTCAATTGTATGGTTGGGGTCATAGGGCCAGAGCATATCCTTATGGATGGGAGTGGGGTTTTCACAAAAGGAAATGAAAATGTCCATTGTCAGTCTTCTAAGAAAGATGTCATCCATGCAGCAGGAAATGAGGACTTTGGCAAGCGGGTATGAGGTAGGGGTGAGAAAAAAACTTTTTAGCTGTGGCGTAAGGGGAAGTTTGTCCTGGACTCTGAGGTGTGGTGATCTCCAGAACATTCCTAAAGGTGGTGGGGTAGGAGTGAGGGGGGAGGATGAGTTTCCCAGGACCACATGGGAGCAGGCCAAGGAAAGACCCTGAGTCTGTCCTGAAGGAGACTCTGGGCAGGTCTGGACCTATGCCATCCTTCTCTCTGTGGTACTTTCCTCTCGTATTTCACGGTGACCACACAACTGATTGTTCAAACTGGCATATCCTAGAGAGTAAATGGGAGGGACTGTTCATAATTATGCTTAGACGGCAAGAATAAAGGGGAGCACACAGCCACTTGCTTATCATTAACCCTTCGGTAAAGTGTCTTTCAAAGTGATGGATTGGTCTCTGTCATCTGGGGAGAAACAGGGAAGCGCCTGTGCTCATGCTTATGGCCCGTGACAATATTTGAATGCTGCAAGGGACAATTATTGACTCCACACTGTGAAAAGCAAACTGCAAGATAAAAAAAGAATAGGTGTGTAATGAAATGTCTATGAAACATTAGGTCAACTTTGTCAATTGCTAAATTCATAAAAGCTGCATCACACCTGAAACCAGACTGCAGATTCAGTTCTCTCTTTTCTCAAGAATCCTCAGGAATGACTGCTTAGAAATTATAGCCAAACATAAATCAGCTGCTTAGAGCCAGATAATTGCACAAGTCAAATTATAAAAATGTTTCAAAATATTTTCAAAAGCCAAATGATAAAATTCTTTCAAGACCTTTTTACAGCAAGAAATTATACTAACTGAAGTATATGGATGCGTTTTCATGTGGGAGGAGGCCTTCAAAAGTCCGAGTATCCAGAATCATGAAGTCTTTAAAAGGCCCCAAGTGCAGGCATCATGGTCTACATGCATGGCACCATCGAGTTGTGCAGTGCACAGCTTACATGGCTGTACGAGGTGAACTTGGACACCAGGTTGTACAGGGAGCTTTTCCAGAGGCCAAAGAAGGGGTGGCAGTGAGTGGAGACTTCCAGGGAGGACAGTTGTGCCCTGGAAGCAGTGTGTTGAGGAGACAAGGAAGACAGAGCAGAAAACACTCAGCACAGAAGAGGCACATCTTGGGCCTCTAATTTGCTCAAGGTCCAGCGGGGGCGACAGCCCTGCACACAAAGAACTGGGGTCAGAGGTGGTGGCTATGACAAGGGATACCGCAGCAGCCAGAGAGAGTGTGACGGGGGACATGGAGAAGAGGGAGAAGGTAATCCCAAATGAAGGGACTGAGAGGCTGCCTAAATAAGGCTTGATTTCCCTGAGCCATAGAACATAGCAAGGATTTATTCGGGCAGGGAGCCAGGGGTCGCAAGCCCAGGCTACAGAGCACTGGGGGTCCTTGGGGGATTCTGTCAACCTGCTCCTCTGGCCCTTTCTCAGCTGAAAGGTGTCAGCCATCAGGTGCTGGACAAAACCTACTGGACAGGAGAGAGAGGTGTAACTCGGCTGGAAGCAAAGGTGTTCAGGTGGGTTCAACCTTTTTCTGACACCAGCTCCTGTCTTGGCGGAGCGTGTGGCTGTAGGGGGCATATCCTGGAACCGCCTCTTCCCTCCACTCTCTTCCGGGGCCTCCTGGCCAAAGAGGATCCCCCCCACCTCCTTCTCCCCATAAAACCATTTCCTGTGTACCGCAAATCTGTAAAACTGCTCCTGGTGCGGGGAAGAAGTGTGCAGGTGATCTTCAGAAGCTATCCAAGGAGGATTGGTATTTGAATGAGGAATGGCTCACCCAGCTTCAGGACTGGATTGGGCCAGTCTTGCATCGGAGGGGTAAAGGAACTATTATCCTTTTCTACCGATGAGGAAACTAAGACAAAGAGGTTAGCTGCCTTGTCCATGGTCAGCCAGCAATGAGGAAGCATCCCAATCTCCATTTGTCAGGCATAGCATTGCCTCGAGGTGACAGTTGAGCTAGATTTTAACACTGAGCGGATTTGAATATGCAAAGATGGGAAGGAAAGATGTTAGACCATGGGGTCAGCTGAGCAAAGGTGGGTAGCCCATGACAGTGAAAGCCACCCTACCTTAAAAAGAGCTGACTCTTTTGGGGAGCTAGGCAGGATTTGTAAGTGCTTGACTTGTAATAATTAGCTCATCTACTCCTTACAACGACATTATCAAGTACATAGGATTAAATCCCATTTTATGGATGATAAAAGAGAGGCACAGTGATGTGAAGTGACCTGTCTTAAGGTCACATGCCTACCAGGTGTCAGAGCAGGGCCTTGTACCCACGCAGCCTTACTCCAGGGCACTCCTGCTTCTCCACTAGACAATAGTTCCCTTCACATGTTGAACACCTGCTGTGATGTTGCCACGTGGCTTGCTGAGTGCTTTTTATATGTCATATGTCATCCTCACCGCGACACTACAGGTAGGAACGCTTTTTATTACCATTTTACAGATGCAGAAATTGAGGTTTGAATAAGGGCCGTATCCTGCCCAAGGTCAGGCTTAGCCTTCCATCCTGGGAGTTATTTCTGATGCGCTCCTACTTCATTGAGAAAAGCTTTGCACTCCGCACAATTCCACATTCCCAGATCAATCGCTCCCCGGTTTGCCACGGAGGTCCCTGTCGCCACTAGATCAGTTTTAAGGTTTTCAATAATTCTGTTAAGAGACAGAGCAGCATAAAGCAAAGCTAAAAATATCATTTTTCTGTAGCTGTCATAACAACATTTGGGCTAATTGATTCTCAATAGAATAATGACATCCAGTATGTAGTGAGAAATATTCATGAAGAGATCTGTGAAATCCTCGAGGTGCAGGGCCTTGCTAGCAGCCCAGGACAACTCACGAACATGTCTGGTGCGGTGTAGACGGTGCCTGAGCCAGGGTGAAGCCTGACCTCCAGCCAGTGCCACAGCCCCGGGCCTGCGTTTGGACATCAAAGCTGTTTAGTCACTGAGGATTGTGGCTCCCAACCCCCAGGCTGCTTTAATCAGAGAAAGGTGATGAAAAGATTAGAGAGTATGATTTATGGAGAGAGATTAGCATCAGAGGAGTCAAGGGGGAGAAAAGAGAACTCTCTTAAAGGAGTGGAGATAACAGAGGCTGCGGAGGAGTGTGGGGGAAGGTGGGGAGGCAGCTGCTTGGCTGGAGTCTTGAATGAGTCCTGTTGAGGGGAGAGAAGCGCCCCTGGGTTCGTGGCTACCCAGCCCTGCCCCATCTGCTGAGAGGGTCCTGGGATGCCTCTGGGGGCTCAGGCTTTTCTGGCAAAACTGCCTCTGCGGGCCTTTCCATAGGGCCGCTTAGAGAAGGGGAACCAGATTCGGGGTCTTTGGGGTAGTGTGTATGGCGAGATCCTGGCCTGATGGGATGGTCTTCCAGGCTGGAGGCTGTGATGCCCAGGGCTGTGTGTACCCTGTGTACTGTGTGACTGGTACCAGGTGTGGGTTGCAGAAGGATGCATTGTTGGTGGGGTGTAGGTGTGCTCATGACACTGGGGTCATATTTATTCTGCACCTGATATGTGCCAGGTACAGGTCTCCTCCGCTATCCAAAAGTAAGCCGAAATGGCATAAAGTGAAGAAGCAATCACCTTAGCACACATCTTGCTGTCCTAAGCTGCACAAAATAAATCGAGATAAAGTATAGATGCTCACAGACACAGTTCAGAGCTATGGCAGCTTGATGCTGAGATGCTGAGTGTGGTTCTCAGGGAAGGAGCTTGGCGGAGCCACTCTTGGAGCTCTGAGTGCTCAATGCAAAACAACCGCTGACCGCTGTTTTCCTTTTTTTTTTTTTTTTTGTATTAAAGTGAACACCTCCGGATTTCTTTTGGTTAGTGAAAACAGGTATAAATGCAGGTCTTTCATGAAAGCGAAGTGGCATAAAGCAAACTTTTGAAAAGGTGGGGGATGCCGGTACAGTGCTAAGGACTTCACACTCATGCGCTCATTTCATCGTCACAGTAACCTTGAGGGAAGGGCTCACGCCATTCTTGTTTTACAGAAAAGGGAAACTGAGGCTCAAAGAGTTTATGCAACTCCACCAAGTCACACAGTTAGTTATGTGGCAGAGCTGGGAGGGGGTCTGGATCTGACAGGCCCCACACCCCGCAGAGTGCTAGAGAGAAGGGGCAGGGGTGAGATGTGGAGGGGAGCGGGTTCGGCGCCATGTGTAGGGCTCATGAGGCGCGTGTCCCCGTGACCCTCTGGGGGGTGCCCATTGTGTGCTGGCTGTGTGTTTTAAACACATGTGTGCAAAAGGAGTGGTGTGTGTGTTGGGGGAGAGGGTTGTATCGAGTGAGTCAGTGTCTGTGGGAGAGCCCTGCTGGGGGCATGAACTATCCCTTCTCGAGGATGTAGCTCCCCATTCCACTCCTTCAGTTCCCCAAGTCTCACTGGCTGTTAGGTAATAATGTGGCCCCTCAGCCACCCTAGTCCTCAACTCCCTGTCTCATGCTCCCTCCTGTAGAACGTGTCCTCTCACATCTCATCCTGCTATTTCTGGAAGCCCCCTGGGGTATCTTGTTTGAGCTCAGTAACTGTTCTGTGATGTTCTGCTCCTGCGACCTCCTCCATGAATGTCTGCAGCCTGGGACTGGCCGAGGGGTGCATATCATCTTGCTGATGCCACCCCAAGACCTCTAGGACTTGCCCTCCCAGGGAGGTGTCTCTGGGTGGACGTGCAGGCCCAGAAGCACTACCAGACTGTGCCCTGTGTGAGAGTAAATCTGTGTCTCCTGTTCACCACTCAGTCCTCAGCACCAAGCACAGACCCTGGAACATAGTAGTTGCTCAATAAATAGTCATCTTAGATTCCCTGGAGATCCACTGCACTAAACCATCCTGTGTCACACTTTGTGACCTGGGTACCTGAGAATGGCTCATTCACCTTCATGCTGCCTGCTACCCACCCCTCAGCAGGGCTCAGGCACCAGGCAGCCCTAGGACCAATACCCCAGACAATATCTCATTTCCCTCCCCATTCCTTTAGTGAAAAACCTCATGCAAATCAGCTCCTTCCAGACTTGCCCACCAGTCCACTGGCATAATTAATAATGGCTAATAATTAATGGATAACATTTATTGAGTACTGGTTAAGTGCCAGACTCTGTGCTAAGCTGTTAGTGTGAATTATCTTGTTTCATTGCAAAGCAGCCCCACGTGTTAAGTACTATTTTTATCCCTATTTTACTGGTGAGGAATCTGAAGCTCAGAGACAGTAAGTAACTTTCCCAGAGTCACACAGTTGGTGAGTACATGCAGGTGCTGAGAGTGGAAACTAGGACGTCTGACTTTGAACCTTGCTGTGGGACATACCATCCCCCTAAATGAGGTCTGAGCCGAGACCCCTGATACACCTATGTCATTAACTTCATGCCAGCAAAACTTTGATGTATTATGATCCTGACTTTACATGTAAAGAAACTAAGTTCAGAGCAGTTAAGTGACTTGTCAATTGTCAGCTGAGTATTAAAGAGGCTGAGCTAGGATTTAAATCCAGATCTGCTAGCTCCAAAGCCTCATTCCTTGTTCTGTGCCATCGTCTGGGGGACTACAGACAGTCCTCAGCCACAGGGAGATGGGTGAGAAGAGGGAAAGGAGACCCAGCCAGGGGTGGACAGCCCAGAGCTGGGTGCCAGGGCCCTGGAAGAAAACACTGAAATCGCAACACCTCAAGAGACCTGGGCAGGGCCGGCCGAGTGGTGCGGTGGTTAAGCGCTGGCTTGGGAAGCCAGCGGCCCCGGTTCGGTCCCACATATGAGGGCCAGTGACACTACCCTCAAAAAAAAAAAAGAGAGACCTGGGCAAAGGGGGCAGGTAGGTGACCTGGTATCTGCAGGGGGTCATTCCAAGTTGCTGTCACCCACAACACAGGTGTGTTTGGGGTTCCAGCCCTTTAGCAGGGAGCCTCTAAAATTATTTCCCAGCAGTGCACTCTATCGGGTGGGACAAGACTTACCAGGACACTGTCTGTTGCCTCTCATTGGTCAGGGAGGGGTGGAGCCCCCCTCAGTAACTGGATGCTCATTATGAACTAAAGGGCATCTCTATCCAGAGGTAGCATGTGATTAACTAGAAAAAACAAACAAACAAACAAAAAACTCAGCATGTTTTAGGTTGTACAAATCCAGGTTTTTCATTCACCATGTGACAGTGAGTCAGACATATACTTCTGAGCCTCAGTTTCTTTATGTGTAAAATGGGGCTATTAATGTTTGCCCTTCCTACCTGGCAGGGCTCTGGGGTAAGGCTTCTGCTTTGGTTGCCAGAGCACGATCCCTCAGAAGGGAAGAAGTCTGGTAGGGAAGGCAGCTTAGAGGAGCACAGGAGTGGAGAGGGCATGGAGAGACATTCCCCAAAGGCATGTAATCTATGGGGTCAGGTCATGATGGAAACCCTCACTCCAGCCTCCTGAGTCCAGGAGTACAGCACTTCTATATCAGCAAAGTAGAAATGTTTGCATTTTCTAAGATGAGCCAATTTTGTAGTTCATTCATTCGTGTATCTATTCTTTCAATAAATGTTTATTGATAAGGGATATATGGGAGACACTGGACCAGGTACTGTGGGGACCCTAGAGGTGAAACAGACAAGGACCCTGCTCCCAAGGATTTCATGGCATATTTGGGGAGATAAAACATACCCATAGTTACTATGATATGAGGCACAGGGTGGCATTGGCCACCCTGGTGCAGAAGAGGTACTGTGGGAGTTTATAGCTGGGGACAGCACTTCCAGCTGCAGCAATAAGGGAATGCCTCCTGGAAGCAGTGGCATTTAGGCTGCAAAAGTAGCTTGAAGGATGCAAACAGACTGCAATGCAGGGAATGACTCTTCCAGGGAGATTGCCCCTCAGGTATTTGAATGCAACCATGTATATGCACACAGCATAATAATAATGACAACAGAGAGTGTGTATGGAGAATAAAGTGGGGGTTCCGACCCCCAGTTCACTCAAGGAGCTATGCCCCAGAGCAAGTACGAGATGAGAGATGGAGCCCACTGTTTCCCTAGTGGCTTGCAGGTTCTCTGCACCTCTTTTCCTGTGAGTATCACTGTGCGGGTCATGCTAGTGTTAAAGACACGCATGTCTCATGTAACATGGTCCCTTAAATCAAGCCAATAACCTCATCTGGGGCTTAACCCAAAGAAAAGCGATTTGTTCCAACGCTGAAGGCAAGCCCGGCTGTGCTGGACTCGCTGAGAGATGGCACATTGGTCTCCCTCCTAAGGGGTTTGTAAAGGTAATTTTGACCATGCCTGGTTTTTCCCTTTACGCACCGACTTTGAACGCCATCTCTACAGCACACAGCAAAGGCGTGGCGGTGGGTCCGTGCGGTGCGCAGGGAGCGTAATTAGGGGCTTCATGACTGTTAAGGGCCCGTCGGATTCCGAGGCTCATGAGCCGGCTGTGATCTCTGGAATCCTCATTAGAAATTCTCTCCAGAGCCCGGGGCATATGCTTTTGCTCGTCTTTAATAATGGCAAATCTTCATGCTTTGAGGTTGGATTGGATTTCGGGAAACAACCACAAGAGGCATTTGGAGCCCAGCCTGGTGGAAGAACAAGCTGGAAAATGTGCTTCTGGTTCAAGGGGAGATGTGACTCTCACTGGCACGGGGGTGGGGGTGGGGGGTGAGGGGAGTGCCAAATTCAGGTAGAAGCCAGAGCAGGAAGTGTCAGGGAAAGCTCCGGAGTTGCTGTAGGGAGTGCCAGCGGGGGGGGGGGGGGGCGGGGCGGGGGGGCACCAGGAAGGGAAGGCTGTCTGCAGGCCTGGGCTGGGCCATAGAGGACACCCCATCAACTTGATGGATTTCGTCTCTCTCCCACAGACTCAGTGCTATGAAAGGTTTAGGGCTGTTTTCAGGGTGTCCAGGCCCAGTGGAAACCAGCGAGTGTACTATGAAGGCAGTCTCTGCTCTTTGTCTCAGAGGCCATGATAGAGGTCCTGGGGGACCGCCAGGCTTCTCTGTGAGCTAACTCTGGCACTAGAAGACCTCAGGGGCCACTCAGTGAGGAGACCTCTCTGGACCTCATCGTCCCACAAGATAGTTGGCCAACTGACAGACCCCACTAGGCCTTGGTCTTCCCAGACAAAGGATCCTCAGCAGCCCTGCTGAGCTGCCTCAGTGTCTCTGCAAACTCAGGGTCCTACAGGGAATTGGCACACTTGCCCCTCCCTCCCTCCACCTCTGCCAACTGGAGCTATTGGCCTAACTCCACAGCAACCTTTCTGTGCCCACATCCTACACCTACACATGATGGGCCTCCTTTTCTGGGCAACTTGGTCACAGACTCCAAAGGCACTGCCCAGAAGCCAACTCCAAAAACTTGGGGCACGTCCTGAGTTTGCAGAGGGAGCCATTTTTGAGGAGATTCGGAGTGTTTGTTAAAGTGTGTGTTTTACAGGCATCCCCAAATAGTCTGCAAATGGTGATCCATCTGGTCTTCTCATCCTAAGAGGCTGAACCCATAGGCTCTGGGCTCTGGAGACAAACTCCAGAGTGATGCCTCAGAGGAGGAAGCTGGCCAGAAGCTGTCACCACATGTGCACACACTCCCACTCTCTGCTCACCCCCCTTACACTCTGCACGCGCATACTCACCCAACCCACTGTCTCACACGCATGCACACTTGACCCTCACAGACACACACACACACACACACTCCCAAATATCCCACACATAGCTATTCACACCTGCTCCCCTGCACAAACGCACATAACCACATGCCATACCCTGCACACTCCTGAGGGGGATCATCTGAGACCACGTATGAATGCCACTCTCTGCACATGAGCTTTTAAGCAAAATGACACAAGAGAAAACGTATAATCTCGCAGTCTGATGAGTTGGGTTTAAGGGCTGGAATGGCCACACGTGGACCATGCAGTCTTGGGCAAGTCACTTCTCAGTGCCTTACTTTCTATATCTGTAAAGTGGGCATAATAATATCCTCTCCCCCGAGGTCATTGTGAGGCTAGTGTGAGGTGATGGAGGAGTGCACTTTGCTTTGTAAACTGCCAAGCACCAAAACCGTTCCTCACCAGAATCATCACTTTATTTCCAACTGAGGAACAGGCCATACTCAGATTAAACGGACCTTCCTCCACCAGCCTGGCCAAAGTAGAGTGGGCCGTGCAAGTCCACCTCGAGTGGGTAGAGCCATGTCCCTGACACATGTGAGGTCACCTCCCACCCCCTGTCTCTGGCTCAGGTGGTTTCGAACACTGACCCAAGAGGTCTGAGATGTGTGCTGGAGGTGGAACTGGTCAGTGAGGACCCAGAAATGGCCAGGCGATTCCCAAAAGAACTTTACATAATCAATGCAGCATCTATTAGAAAACATCTATATGCAAAGATGACTCTTGCCCCAGCAGATGAAAAAGTGATTATTGGCAAATCCCTGACAAATGTTTCTGGGATGTAAGGGCTTTGGGGAAGGTAAAGAGGGGAACAGAGTGGGGGATCCACAGCCCTTTCAGCTTGTAAAGAAGGAGTGGGGATCGAGGCCTGGTGGTCAGGGGGTAAGAGGAGTTGTGGGGGACCTGAGGAGCAGCTGAGCAGATAGCCACTTCAGAAAGGCTCCCTGGGAAGGTGTCATGGGGTCACCGGCTGCTGGAGGGACGCACACTTGAATGATGTGTAGATTATGCTACAAAGGAATGGACGGTCTGCAGTGTGCCATGGGTTTCCTGTAACTACTTGAGAAGCAAACAGTTCCAATAAAACAGTCGGGGTAGGGAGAAGGGGTGGGGGGGGGATGCACATACACATACAGTGGGTAGAAACTCAAAGAGAAAAACAGTCCTGCCTTCCAAGGACAAGAACTTTCCAAATGGGAATGAAGAGATGAGATTGGGAAGCAGGACTCGGGGAACTGCACTTGACACAGAGTAGGACAGGGATGGGCACTTAAAGGTGGGGCCCCCTACCGCCACCCCCAGTCTTCTGTCCTTACTGAAGATATTGAAGCCCGGAAGGGGAAGGACCCTTCCTAAGTTTCATGGTGATGTATCTCAGGATAATAGGGTTGGGGTGACTGTGTCTGTGCAAGGTGAAATTGTGCGGCGATGTGTGTATCGATCGATATCTACATTTTTCTAAGGAGAAGGACCATTGCTTTCATCATAAAGTGTGTTAACACTTGAAACACATGAAAAAGTGGTGATGGCCAGGATGTTAAGGTTCACACTCCAGCTCTGCCCCTTTCTAACTGTGTGACTTTGGGTAAGTTACCAGCCCACTTGCACCTCATTTTCCTCACCTGTGAAACGGGGCTCATAAAATACCCACTCCATAGGGCTGTTGAGAGGATTCATTAAATAAAATCACATCAAGTGTTTAGCAAAGTGCCCTGCATACAGCAAGCCCAGGAATAGCAGCTATTATGATTTACGCTACTATAATAATTATAGTATTATTTTGAAGATAAGAAGAGCAAGCCACTCTTACTTGCACTTGGGCACGTGCATGCTGTTGGGTGAGGGTGAGTCCAGCCCGGTCTGACTTACGGAACTCGAGTGCAGAGCCAGGGGCTGCTAACAGGACCACTGGAGGCAGCCCCACACCCGCAGGGCAGTTTGTATGCAGCGGCTGTTGTGAGAGTATGTCCCAGAAAGGGGAGGGCTGCTCCATAAGACTGATTTGTTGCCACTGAACCTCATTAATCAAATCTTACCGGAGAGAGCCTCCTGCCGCTGCTGGCAGGTCAGCGTCGGGGAGATAAGTGATGTAGCCAGGCCCAGCGAGGGGGAGCGACGAAGCAGCCATAAGTCTTGACAGTGGCAGGCTCTGAAACAGGAGCTACTAGCAGGCATGTATGTCCTCGGCGCCTGGGGCAAATCTCCCAGTCAGGACAAAGTTCTTCCTCCCAAGGGATGGTCTGGAGCAATCGGGGGCTGGGATGACATGTGTCTGGGCGCAGTCCCCCAGAAGCAGGGGAGTGCAGTGTGTTTTGGGACAATCGAGTTAGGGATGATCCATGACATCAGTGGGGTCCCCCACACAGGCACCTCAGCACACTCATGGCCCCATTCACAGCTCCGCTGACCATGCAGTATTCAAATTCAGCATTTTTAGTTTTGGCCTCATTTGCTGCTGCTCAGTTGGAAAGTCACTCCTCTGCTCCGAACCACAGTTTCCTCAACGATAACGGCAACAACAACAGCAACAGTAATGAGAACTCTGTGCCAGTCCAGCTGCTTAACTTAATCTCCATTGACGATCAAATGGTGTAGGTGCCAGGATCTTCCCATTTTATAGAGCAGGAAAGTGAGGCCACACAAAGCTGCTGAACCCTGACCTCACTCTGGATCAGCCACACATCTGGGGAGTGGTCTGTTCTGGGGTGTCAGGAAATGGTCTCTTGCTGGCCATTCAGGGGGCTTGCTCTGAATGTCAGGGGCCATTCAATGAGCCCCCAACCAGTCCGAGGGGACTCTGCTGTAGTGAGCTAGCAGGAGGCTTGCAGTTGACTTGATTGTCTGCTTGGACCAAATGGGCTGTTTCTTCTCTCTCTCTCTCTCTCTCTCTCTCTCTCTCTCTCTCTCTCTCTCTCTGGGTTCGGTTCTTTCTTTTCTGCTACAGGATGCCCCCTGGTGCCAAGACCTGTGCAGTAAATCTAGCAGGGCTCTGGAGCCTGACTGCCTGGCTTGGTGGCTTTGTCCCATCACTCCTCGTCTAGCTGTGTCTACCTTGTGCCTTAACTTCCCTGAGCCTCCTCTTCCTATTCAAAATAATAATACCACTTCCATGAGGCGTTTTGAGGCTTGCATGGGGGGTAAAAAGAACCCCAAATGTGGAAAGATTTAGAACTGTGCCTATAGTAAGAACTTAGCAAATGCTGTTGCTACTGGGGACCCAGCGAGGAATCAACCTGGCTGCCCTGCTTAGGAGCCTTGTTACTCCACTCTTGCCCTTAGTGACCTAAGTCTCAATGCCTGCTGGAGTTACCCTTTTTTCTCTCCAGGCTCTATTCTCTCCTCCTGCCACCCCAGGCCTCTCATCCTAGTCTCCACACCGCATGCCCGAGACCACAGGTTATCTTCAGCACCTTGAAAGAGAGGGGTTGGACACTCCCTTCCATGTGCAGCATTGTCTGCAATCTCAGGAGCTGAAAAATGAGGAAAATCAACACCACTGCCCCCAGCAGATGTGCAGGGAATAACTACAGTGTTTTTGCCCACTTAGTATGTGCCAAGCAGCGTGCTGCACGCTTCACAAGCGTTTGCTCATGTCATCCTTATAACAGCCTGCGAGTGAGGTCCTATTTTAGGCCTGTCTCCCTGCTGAGGAAACTGACGCTCAGAAAGGGTGAGTAACATATCCAAAGTCACCCAGCTGGTGAGTGGCAGAGCTGGGCTTCGGTGCCTGGCAGGCTGACTGCAAAGGCCATGCCCTGATCCTAAGCCTGACCCCCAGCACAGAAAGCCTCCGCGAGGTACTCAGGAAAGCTGGTCTGTACCCTCCTTACCCTTCACCAGAGACGCCTCCACAGTGAGAGGGTCTGCTGGGCCCAAGTTCAAGAGTTGCTAACTTCTCAGTAGTTCTCTCTTTGCCTCGTTATGGGGTAAAACTGCATTTGGTTTTTAAAATTCCCTTTTTATTTAGTCGCTGTGAATGTTAAGAACTGCCAGTACTGGAAGCTGAGAGCCCATCCATATGCCAGGTTTTAAATAGCAGACTAGAAACAAGTTTACACAGGAAGGGCAAACTCATCCCAAACACGCAGCTCCTGCACTGTTCAGACAAGAAACCCGCGCCCCCCCGGCCCACCCCGCCCGCCCGCACACCCCTGTCTTCCCACTTCAAACGGTGTCGGAGGGTAATCTTTCTTGTTCTGGAAAAACATTTCTGAATTCCGTCTGCTACTCTTCATGCATGAAGAAGCAAGCGGTGACCCAGTCACAGACAGCAAGGGTTTGGGTTTTTCTTCGCAGTGGGGAGGGCCTTGGATCATTTATCTGTGTTCGTCCCCGGAAGCAGTTTCCACCTGTCCAGCCGCAGAGGTGCTCCATCCTTGCCCCGAGCAGCAGATGAGATTGCATGAGGAGGAAACACACTGGACTTGATAGTCTTGCTCTGCCAAAACTGCGCTGTGCCCTTGGGCGATGACTTCACCTCTCTGAGCCTCAGTCTTCTCCTCTGCAAAATGGACAGAGCACGATGGCTAAGCACCTGACTCTGGCATCACACGGGCCAGTGTTCAAAAACCTCAGCTCTGCATCTTCCTAACTCAACTTGAGCAGCGCCTGTCTGAGCCTCACTTTCCCTCCCTCTAAAGTGGAGGTCATAGTAGCAATGCCTGCCTTCTAGGGTACTTTGTGAGGGTTAAGAGCCATGACACTACAAAGTACTAAACTCAGGGCCTGGCAAACGGTGAGTGGCAGCAAATGCCAGTTATAATCACCAGAACCCTGGACCACCTGCCTCCGAGATCTTTGTGGGGTGGTAGACATTCTGTGTGTGAGGGTCTTGAGCCCAGAACTTTGACACTTACTGTATTTTAATCTGAAGTGGATCTCCACATCTCGGGGGACGGGGCGGGGCGGGATGAACAGAAGATCTGGTCCTCTCCACCTATTTTTCCACCAGCATGAACTCCCCGGGGCCTGTCCCTGCTGCAGGGAGGGGGCAGGGTTGATCTATGAGCTTGGTAACCTGCCTGGGGACAGGGAGGGGGCCTCTGACCTGAGGGGTAAATCATGGACTTCCCCAAGGGCCCGTCAGTTCCCCAGGAAAGAAGCCCTGGGCATTTGTTATCTCAATGTTTCCCCTGAGGGGCTGACCACATGATTCATTTCACTCACACTAATTGGATGTAAATTAGATGAGAAATCAGTAATTTGTCCAAAGATTTGTCATTCCAGTGGCTCTCCAGGCAGAGCAAAGCTTTGGTCTTGTGCAAACGCTCCTAGCTGTAAAAGAGGCACCCGCCTGCCTTCCGTTGCAGGAGGGGAGAAGCCCTTCCTTGGAGCTTCTATGTTTGCAGGTTTTCTTAAAGGATGGAGCTAAGGTGGAGGTAGCAAGGGGGTGAAGAGAAAGAGGGAGAAAGGAAATGAGAGAGAGAGAGGAAGAGAGACAGAGAGAGAGACAGAGAGAGAAACGGAGGGAGGGAAAGAAAGAAAAAGGAATGGAAAGAGGAAAGAGGAGGAGAGAGGGAGGAAGAGAGAGAGAAAGGAGGAGGAAGGGAGCTGGGGATGAAGGAGAGAACAGGAGAGCGACGCTGAGGAGTGAGTCTCATTTCCATGGCTGCTTTTGGCTGGCTGGAGGGGCGGAGGAGCCTTCAGGTCATGTTATTTTGTGTCAATAGGAAAAAGGATGACTCCAGACTTCCTTCCCTACAATAATATGCTAATCAACCCCTTGGGCCTGCTCCGGTCTGGGAAGCCAGCAGCCAACGTCTCTTGGAGCCTGATGGCCGCTGATTTAATGAGGAGGAGGGCATAGAAATCTTGGAGTGGAGGGGCCAGGGCATTGTGGAAGGGGTGGGGGGTCTGACAGGGGAGCCTGCAGGAGTGGAATGGAGCAGCCCAGGCTCACCCAGACCCCCCAGTGCTGCTCCAGGGTTGGGCACCAGTAGCGACAGGAGGAGTCCCCTGAAAAAGGGCAGAAATGTAAATTTTTTTTCAAGGGAATCTGAGGCCTGAGTCAAGGCTATAAGGGAATGGAGGGAAAGTGCTGAGTATGCCCATAGAAAAAGGAAATGGGGTCACTGGCCCAAAGACCCCTCTGGGATAGTTGGATCCTAATTGGGGAATGCCAGGTGGGACCCCTGCTCACCCTTCCAGGAGAAAGACCTCCAGGATCACTCTTGAGGAAGGAGGCAGCTGTTATGGACTCCACACAGGCTACAGCAGAGAGAGCCCGAGGGCGGGCCTGGGGCTGGCGTGTCTTACAAGGTCAAGGGCCTTACAATGAGGCTGGTCCAGGGGGTCTGAGGTGTTGAGACCTTGTGTTTGAAAAGACTCATTGTTATGTGCTCACTCATTCATTTCAACACTCGACACATATCTATGAAACTTTTACTGTATGCCAGTTGTGCTGTGGGGTGCAGGATGAGCCCAAAAGGCCTGGTTCCCCAAGCTCTGAAGCAACCGATGCAGGAGGGGAAGCAGACACTCATCAAACAACCATGCACATCCATGTGTGATGATGCACTCTGCCAAGTGCCATGCCAGAAAGAAGCAGGGGCTTCGACAGCACGGAACAGAGGAACTGGACCTAGTCTGGGGGCGGGGGAGGTGGGGGAAAGAATGCTGAGATAATCAATTCAAAGTGATAAAAGGGTAACTGCTTTTGATTCCCACAAGGAGAAGCATTGACCTTGGCCGTTCAGACCTTGTTGGGTATGCATGTGAATGTGCTGGAGGGTGAGCCAGCAAGCATTTGAAAATGCCTGGTGCATGTGCATGCCCGTGTGCTTGTGAGCGTGTGTCTGCAAGGGTCTCAGGTGCGGTATGGGATGCATTCTTTCACAGGGCGCATACTGATTGTTTTGGGGTGTATTTAAAGCAACAAAAGCGGCAGCAATAGGAATCTGGGCTTAGCCTAAAGAGGGACTCGTCTCTGCCTCTTCACTTCATGTCTCCAAATTTGAGAAAGGAGAAGAGAAAGCGGCCTGTATCTTGGTTTCCACAGCAAACTTTTCTGTGATTCTGTGCATGTTTCATGTGGTTATGGTGATGAAAGTGCCTGGCTCGTTCCGAGTGGGTGTTCAATCAGGGTTTCCCTCCCCACCTTCCCACAACTTTCTTTCATTTCTTTCTTCTTTTCTCTCTCCCTCTTTGCTTCACACTTGATTTTCTATTAGGTGCTTATTAAGTACCCAGCAATGGATCCAGCCCTTCAAACATGTTATTTCATTCAGTCCTGTTAAAAACAAGACAAACAGGCCCAAAGTGGAATTGCTTGTGCTAAGCCCCCCATCATCAAATGGTGACTTAATTACAGTTTCAGCTCTCTTAGAAATGGAACCTTAAACCAGTCAGTCAGGAATCTCCTAATCAGCATTAGGTAGGAAATCTGCCCAGTGGACCACTGCCATCTCCTAACAAAAGAGACCTTGCAATAACCAACCCACTTTTTTGCCCAATATAACTTCCTTGTTCCTGCTTCCTTCTGCCTATAAAAATCATTTTGTGCATCTCCTTGGGGCAACTTTCTGTATTTTAGATTGGATGCTGCTTGATTTACGAATCATTGAATAAAGGAAATAAAATCTTTAAAATTTACTCAGTTAAATTTTTTTAAACAGTTCTTAGATTAACCCTGTGAGGTAGATACTTTAATTTCCGTTTTACAGATGAGAAAATTGAAGCCAGGAGAGGTCAAATGACTTGTCCAAGGTCATACTGCCCGTGAGGGGAAGAGCAGAGACTCAAACTTACAGCTTCTGACTCCAAGCTCCTGCCTCTAACCACTTTCATTCTTTCTCCCCCTCTCTCCCTTCCTTCCCTCCCTCTTTTTTCCTTCCTGACTTCTATAAACATCTACAAGTTAACCATGAATGAGAGACTGGTTATTCACATTCTGCCATTAGCCTCTGCTTTACACATGTGTGGTTTCATAACAAGGATCTGATTCATGCATAACTTTTGAGGACACCTATATCCGTCTAATCCTGCCAAGTTCCTCAGCAAATGTGAAGGTGTTGAGGGAGAATCATCGACATTTCAAAGTTGGAAGTGCGCCCTCCTCTTTCCACACCGGTGAAATAAGGCCTTGTGAGGAGAGAAGGCTTGTCAAGGGTGATGGCCAGCAGAAGAGTGAAGACTGGAAGTCAGAAAACCCCCTTCTGATCCCTGCTGTGTTCCAGCCAGCACACCCAGGGCCACTCTGCGGAATAAAAAGGGCATCCTTTAGAAGACCATGGCACCCCAGTGCATCCCATACAAAGGATTTCTCAAACTGACATAGAACCTGGACCACGGGGGAGTGGGGGTGCAGAGGCATGACCAAGCATTCTAAATAGTCCTGACAGACAACTCCCAGGCCTTAGGTTGCCAAGGGAAATTTTCTCTCTTTAGATAAATAAGCTGCTATCCTGACTGTTTCGGAGGAAGACATTTACACTTTAAGGGGCCATATTTCTTCTACCCTGTTGATTAGAGGGTAGGACAGGGGAGGGGCAGCCTGAGAGAGGTAAATGTGGCTGAGCAACAAGAAGCTCCCCCTTTTCCCCTCTTGTCTCCCCTAGGTCCATGTTGGTGGTGGCTGTGGCTGTAAGAATATTAGCAGTGATTTCCACTGACACCCTTCAGGGACACCTGCCAATAGAAGAATCTGAGACTCCCAAGCCAAGCAGACTTGGATTCTAGACCAGGTCCTGAAACTTAAGAGCCTTGGTTTTTCCATCTGTAAAATGGGACTCATCGGCCTTTCTTAGAGTTATTGGGAGAATCAACCAGAGTTGTAATGAACACAAAGCAATGGTCCCATGTCTGGGAAAATGTGAGGACTGAGTGAAATAAGTAGATGAAAGACCCACCACTGCTCCTGGCACACTGGAGGAGTTACTAATTTTAAGTTCCTCCTTCCTCTTCTTTCCCAGGACTGAGCCCTGGACCTTGATTAGAAAAAGAACCTGGAAGTCACTTCCTGCCTCTACTTTTGAGTGGGGTTCTGGGTTTCTTATAAATAGCTAAAATCACTTTTCTAAAACAAATAAGTAAAGCTCAAAAATACCCAGAGTGTGCAATGGCTTTTTTAAAAATTGAGGTAGAATTCACAGAACATAAAATTAACCATTTCAAAGTGTATAGCTAAGTGGCATTTAGTGTATTCACAATGTGCAGCCGCCACCATCAAATTCTAAAACGTTTTCATCACCCCAAGAAACCTTGTCCCCATTAAGCAGTCAGCCCTGTTTCTTCCCTCCACCTAGACTCGTGCAACCACCAATCTGCTTTTTGTCTCTGTGGATTTAATTATTCTGGATATCTTAAATAAATGAAATCAGACAATATGTGACTGTACCTGGCTTCTTTCACTTAGCATAATGTTTTCAAGGTTCATCCACCTTGTAGCATGTATCAGTACTTCAGGCCCTTTTTAAGACTGAATAATATTCCATTGTATGTGTCACATTTTGTCCATTCATATGTTGATGGATACTTATTTGGATCGTTTCCGTCTTTTACTGATGGAACTAGTGCTGCTACAGATATTCGTACACGTGTATTTGAGTGCTTGTTTTCAATTCTTTTGGACATAATACTCCAGGGTAGAATGGCTGGGCTTTATATGGAAATCCTATAGAATGTTTCTCAGGGTTGTTGGGAGAATATATCGGAGTTGAGATGGATACAGGCGTGTGGCTCCATGCCTAACAACTAGGAGATGCTGAAAAATGGGCATTCCCTTCCCTCCTTTCTTTTCCTCTCATCCAAACTTCTCTTTTCATCACTGTATTCCTTGCCAAAGCTCATGTGGATTTATGGAGGTCAGTGGGGAGGCAGCCACCTCAAGTGGCAGCAGACTCAGGTGTCATCTGCAGCTCACCTGGAAACTGGAAACTGGTACCCAGAATTTAACTCTCAGTGTGGGGACTGGGATGTCCTGGAATTGAGGGTCAGAGAAGCAGGAAGTTCTCCAGGACTGTCTGCTGGTCCAGTTACCGGCCACGGGTTCCCAAAAGGGGATGAAGCTGATGACACACTAAATGTTGCTCTTCAGATTTCTGACTCCAAACTGATGATTTGCACAGAACACACCACAAACCCAAGTGCAGAGATTCTTTACCAACAGTCAGAGTACGGTGACCTTTAGATTGAACATTTGTTGGTCCAGGATGGGTCTTAGGCTCTTGCAAGAAAATGGAATTCTAGGCTTATAGAATTTGTGCCAAAGTTACTTTTCTTTTCCTTCTTTTGGTCTTTATCTTTGATTCTGTCGGTTCAACCTCAAATTGACCATTATCATATATACACATATAAAATAGTTAACATCTAATGAGTGCTTACCATGTACTGAGCACATGAAATATATTAACCCAATTCTTATAACAACTCTATTGCTATGGACTAAATTGTGTCCTTCCAAAATTCATAAATTGAAGCTCCTACCCCCTCATGTGACTGTATTGGAGACAGGGGCTTTAAGGAGGTGATTACGGTTTCATAAAATCACGGGAGTGCAGCCCTGATCCTGCGGAAACAGTGTCCTTAGAATAATAGGAAAAGAAACCACAGCTCTATCTCCTATGTGTAAAGACACAGAAAGAAGGCGGCCATCTACAAGCCAGGAAGGGGCTTCTTACCGAAGCTCAGCAGTGCTGGCCCCCTGACCTTGGACTTCTAGTCTCCAGAACTGAGAACTTCAATTTCTGTCATGGTATTCCGTGATGGTGCTCAAGCTGATGAATGCACCTATGCAGTAGGGATGTTTACTATCCCCACTTTACATCTTTGACAAAGAAGTTAAGTCTTAACCAAGGCCACACAGCTGGTAAGTGGCAGGGCCAGAATTTGGACCCTGAGTATCTGACATGGGCCTGTGTCCTTGACCTTGAGGCCACAGTCACCTCAAGAGCTACATGACAGGGAAACTGTCCAAAAGATCAGAGTCATTCTCTTTGTTACCTGCAGCTGTAGTGTTAGTCCCTGCTTAAAAGTCTCTTGACCAGGGCAAGTAGAGGAGAAGAAAAGTGGGCAGCTTGCCAGTACTTCCACACGTGCCATGAGTGATGTGCCTCATTCAGTAGGAATGCCAGCTTATGAGAGCTGATTACAGGCATCCTTTCCCAACTCTGTATTCAGTGACATCATGTGGGTAAGTTGAAATCCACTATGGTGGGAGTATTTACACCACAGAAATCGGTAAACACTGCCAATCAGAGCTTTTTCACTGGAGAGCCAGTTGTTAAACATTTACCGGTACACTGCTTCCTAAAACATCAAAATACAGAGAAGGTGAATGGGGGGCTAGGCCCCTTGGCAGCATGACGTGGGCCCTGGTCTTACAGGAGCTTGCCTGATGACCATCCTGTTTGGTTTTCTTTTGATGGGATCCCTAGGATGTTGAAGCTAGAGAGGGCCTTAGTGATAGTCAAGCTCAATTTCTCATTTCACAGATAGAAAACCAGGGCCCAGAGAGGGAAAGTGACTCGCCTAAGGTCACACAACACATGCCACAGCAATTCATGCCACTTTACATCCATTGTGTCCAGGCTTATAGATCTACCTCGTTGGGGGAAAATGCCAGAGGTTTTCTGGCATAGACTAGATATTGATGCTGCTATTTGGGGAGCTGTTCTGTGAGGATGGGGTAGTGTTTTCCGGATTTCCTGGCTGTTGCTTCCTCCTGCACTTCCACACCCCACAGGGTGTAGTAGAGAGATAAGAAAGATGCGAACACTGTCATCAATAATGCAGCCTCTTCTGTCTCTGAGTGGAGTCCGTGGAAGTCGATGCAAATAGCACAGCTTGTAAATGTGCAGATTGGCTCGGAGCCCTAAAGTGCACCCTAGAAAACGCGGCTGCGTGTTCTTCATCTACAGCTAATTATAACTTTATTCATTACAGTCTGGCTCATAAGATTATAGACCTAAATCAGGAATAGAATATGTGTTACATATATATTTTTGTAATACTTTCCCTCCGTCAGAAGTGAGTCTCTGCCTCCATCGGGAGGCGCGAAGTCAGAGCCCCATCCCCGAGTCAGGCATCTGCAATGTGGCATTTTCTGTTGCCACCCCACACTTTGCTCAAAGCAACGTAAAGGAGTTAATCAACTCCGAAAGCGCCCGCCCCGCCCTCCCCGCCCGGCAAATCAGCGCGACTGTCAAAGGAAGATGTAAAAAGAGTTATTAATCTTTGGGGCCAAATGTTTTTAATTATGTACATACAGTATTCAAATTACCTTTGAAAAAAACGGTTTCGGTTTTTCCCCTCTGCTGCAGTTTCTGCTGCAGTGCAGAGGCCCACTTCAGTTTTTTTCCTGTTCCAGAGGGCTTGACTTTTCAGTGTCGGAATCCTGAAGTTCAACCCTCGGACCTCTTTTATTCTGTCTAGTTCTCTCCTTGGCTTTACATATCATCTATATGCTAACGATATCAGAGTTTGTATCGGTAGCCCTTTCCTGTGTACCCGATTCCAATATCATATAACAATTCCCTGCTTGATGCCCTACTTGGATGTCTCACAGACATCTCAAGCCTCACATGCTCAAAATAAAACTGCTTTTTTCTCTATCAAACAAGTCCTTCTCCGAGATGCCCCCAGTAACAGCACCCTTGTCACTGTTACTCTTTAAATAGCTTGTTCAACCCGCAAATTCAAGAGTTTCTGGATTCTTCTGTCTCTCACCCCTCCCATCAATGAGCAAGTCCAATGGACATCACCTGTACATGATTGCCTGGATCCATCTCCTCTCATGTCACTGATATCCCTAGGGTCCCAGCAGTCAGCATCTGTGCCCTGGGCCACAGAAATAGCCCCCTGCTAGCTCCCCTGCTTCCTGTTTTGCATCTCCACAGTCCATTCTCCTCTCAGCAGCCAGAGAGATATTTTCAAAATTAAACAATTGCATTCCACTCTCCTGCTTATAATTCTCAAATGGCCTAGGAAGAAACTCCAAACCCTTGGTAATGGCCTCAAGACTTTAAGGATCTGCCCCGGCCCACCTCTCTGATCTCATCTCTACATTCCTACTAGACTCTGGGTGCCTTGAACTCCCTAACAGCATGGCTGTGTCAGGCCTTTGACTTGCTGATTCTTCACCCTGGAAGGCTCTTCTTCCTGTTGGGATCCTTCAAATGGCATCTCCTCAGTAAGGCCTTTCCAGAGGGCCTGAGCCTGGGCAGGGAGAGGGAGGGCAAATAAAGCCCCTCCATTTCCTTGAAGAGAGTTGTGTCCTCTCTCCAAACAAGTCTTCATAAAGAGGGGACTCCACTAGGAGCACAGCTGAAAGGAAGGGAGGGCTGAATGCTGACAGCCCCAAAATGTCGAAAGGGGCCTATTGTGGCTATAAGTTCAGCGGTAAGTAATGAATCACTGAGCAGCCAATGATTCCAACCCCACCGATCAGAACTTGCCTTGTGACTTTGGGTCCTGGTCCCTAGACAGAAAGTATTGCCACACGTTGAATTGGGTTATCCTTTTAAGACCTTTCCAAAAGAAACCTTCTCTGGTTCCCATTTAAATGTTCTCTCACTCAGTCCACTGCATTGCTCTGATCTTCCCGGGGACAGGGATTGTGCTTCTTGCTTCTCTCTCCTCCATGCTTAACACTGCCTGCACATAGTGGGCACTCTCTAAAGCGGTGTGAAACTGTTAGTTGCACGTATGGTTGTCAGTGACAGTAAAGATTTGCCTTGCGCCGGACAAATGGCTCAGCTGGTTAAGAGCTCGCTCAAGAGTGCAAGCTGAGCTCTGAGCAACAGCGGTTCGAGGCCAGCCCGAGCTGAGTTGCTGTGGAGCTGCCAACAGGTGGCAGGATGGCTCAGCTAAAAAAAAAAAAAAAAAAATTGCCTTGCTTTCATGGGCTTGCCTTTTCCTCATACTATGAGATGCTGAGTGCATTGAGGTCAAGATAGGGCTTTACCGGCCTTTCTAGGCATCTTCATGGTGCCTGGAATAGTGCTGAGCATTTAATGGGTTCTCAGTACATTTCTGTGGAATCTTAGTCTAATGAAAAGGGCCAATGGGGATAAATGTCAGGTCCCTGTCTCCCAGGAATCTGATCTCCTCATGAGTCAAGAGGTGGGTGAGGTCTTCTGACATTTTGGGAGGAGCAGAAGGGGCAGCTGACATGATGCTGAAGTCTCCTTTGAGGGTTTCTGCTGGAGAAAAGAGAGTGTTCCCCTTTTGTTGAAGATGCCAAATGAGGCCTGGCATAAAACATGGATTCATATAGTTTTTGTGTGCAAACAATATGTCCGTTATAGAACAGTTTTATATTTTCTCATCTGACTTGAAAAGGTGGCGCTTTGTATAAATCACATTGTTTGAGCTGAAAATTGAATTCTACAGATTTCATTTTGATAAGAGAATTCTGGCTTCGTCGCCAACCAACATTTTAAGAAGTCACATAAAGAAGCAATGCCTTGAAAACGCGTTTTCTTAGCATGCTAATTCTGATAGGTAACATCATTCTCCACACTTACTTAACTTGTTGCATCCTGAACATTCTTTGTTTAACCAGAAATGTGTGCTGGCCGAGGCAATAGTCTTGGACTAAATACCATTTCCCTTGTTTTGTGGCAGCTTCCATGTGTGTGTCACACAGGCTGTCCATGATGCCAGGACCATCATCTTCATCGTCACCATCATCATAATCATCAGCATTCACTTTCACCGAGATCTCTCTGTGTGCCAGGCATCTTGTGAAGCACTTTGTATGCACTGTCTCGTTTAATATCTTGTAAGCCTTATGGGGTAGATCCATCAGGCTTATAGGGAAATGAAGCTCAGAGGGAAATGAAGCTCAGAGGTTAAAGAGCTTGCCCAAAGAGTTAGAGTTTGTAAAATATGGAGCTGCATGGTCAATGCAAAGCCTACATTTTCGAGTGCTGTTCATCACTACACAGCGACGAGCACCACCCATTCCCTTGGGGCTTTTGGTCCTCTGCATTAGCTTTGGGAAACACATGGGTGCTGTAGAAAGAAAGTGTTTGAGTCAGGCAGGCCTCCATCCTAACCCCAGCACCATTGCTGATACCAGTTAGGTGACCCTGGGAAAGTTGGTTGATTTAGCTGAGCTTTATTCTCCTTATCCTTAAAAGAAAGATAAGAATAATATTTGTGTGAAGTACAAGTGCCTACAATACAATAGGTGCTCAATAATAATATTCTTGAGTAGTTAATATTCAATAAGTTATTAGGCATTTCCTGTGTTCCAGCCTAAGAACTTTATTTTCATGATTGTCTCGTGTAATCCTCAAAACAACTCCATGAGATAGGTGCTTTTATTCGATCTTCATTTTAGAGATGGGTAAATTGTGGTTAGAGAGATTGTTACTTGACAGACACTGGTTTTGGAGTCAGATGAACCTCCGTGTGAAAAGTAACTCTTCCAACTAACTATTTCTTGACGTTGGAAAAATCCCTTTATAGCTCTGAAGCCCAGTGTCCACCGCTGATATATGAATTACCGCCTCATTAGGGTGTGGTAGAAGTGGGGTGACATAAGACAGGTAAGAGACAGTCAGAAATGTTCATTTCTTTCCTTTTCCTCTCATGGACCCCCTGCCATGTCACCTTCCTCTAAATTTCCACCGTGTATTGTCTTTCTTATGACCTGTATTACCAAGTACCTCCAAGATTGGGTTTCAGCCCCCTAAAAGGCAGGGGTTATATCATCTTTGTCTTTGGACCCCTCACCACACCTTTCACAGAAACTGACCCATTGCAGGCATAACAAACACATGCATGAATAAATGAATGTGTGAACAAAGGAATAAGATGGCTCCCCCAACAGGAGGCTTCATGGCTGAGCCTTCACTGGAACTGGCAGCTTTGGCTCAGAACATTGGCAGCACAGTGGACAGAAACGTGTCTCTCTGTCGCCACAGCTGTCCCTTTAGAGCAAGGGGAAATTCTAGCCAGTAGCTCTCTGATATGAAAGCAGTCATAAAGCCTGGGAGTCCATGTGCCAGAGGAGAAATGATTCACAATCATTGCACCGTGTAGGAAGGACGAACTGGGAGGCAAACTGCTAGCATGCTCCAGGGTTTGCCTCTCAGTAATGTGAGCTTTGCAGTCTGGCCAGGAGTGAGCTTTTTACCATAAACATTCAGGGCATACTGCTTATGTTTTAAAAGTGACGTGTTTTAATTTCCAGCCAAAAATACTATATGTTTGGATTGCAGTTTCTCAAGTTGCTAAAAAATTATTCAGAGGAGATGAAAACCTGCCATGCGGTAGAGGAAGCAGCCTGATGTTTAATGCAAAGGCTAAATCAGTTCCCTGGGGAGCATGGTCTTCCCTTTAGGCCAGGCCATGACAGTGGACACTGCAGAGCTAGGACATCTTCACTGTCTTATGAATTGGTGTCATCTATGGCCGACTTGGAGTCTTAAGGGTATAAAACAATGTCATGACAATTTGTTCGAACTATTTCATTTGTTGGGGGTATATCAGATAAAATAGGGTAGGTTAAGCTGCAGTAACAAACAACTCTCAATTTCTAATGTCTTATGACAATAAAGGTTACTTTCTTGCTCGCCTACATGTTGCTGAGAGGTCAGAGGGGGCTCTGCTCCACTTCCACTCTCAAGGGACCTGTCTGCATGTGGAGCAGCCACCATCTTGAGCGTTGCCAGTCACCACAGCAGGATAGAGCTGTGGAGGACCTACAATGGTTGCTAAACAGTTAAATGCTCCAGCCCAGAAGCAACACGTGTTCCCTCTGCTGACTACTCATTGATGACTGGTCACCTGGCTGCATCAAGCCACTAGGAGCCAGGAAATGCAATCCTATTCTGTGCTGGGAAGGAGAACCAGATATCAGCAGGAGGCACCAACAAGTTCCACATTGGGTATTTAATGCACATGAAATCACTGTGAGAGGAAAAGAGAGAAATCATAATCATATCTCAGGGGAAGACAAAGCTTGACTCTTAGATTTTTTTAAAAATCCATTCGGAGCCGGATACAAGATTAGTTTCTTTCTCTCTCCGCTTTAACTTCTAAGGGATTGTTTATAAATTCTCTCTGTACTTGAAAAACAACTAAGCCATTAGAGTTGAGATGGATTCTCTGGGGTGTGTGTGTGTGTGTGTGTGTGTGTGTGTGTGTGTGTGTGTGTGTGTGTGTGTGGAGAGAGAGAGAGAGAGAGAGAGAGAGAGAGAGAGAGAGAGAGAAAGAGAGAGAGAGAGAGAGAGTAGCTGGTAGACCAGAAGACAGAGACAGAAACTGCTTTGGTCTAGTATGATCCAAAACTTTCCCTGGGCCACCCAAAGGCTTAGAGGTGATTGGAAAGTGGGAGAATCTGTAATGTCCAGTCCAATGGTTTGGTCTTGAACAGGCAAATCAAAGATCTTCTAAAACAGAGAAGATTTAACAGACCATGTGGTCGGAAGTTGCCTCCTTTCATCAAGGAGTTCAGTGATGCCTGGGTATGTCCGGGTTAGACTTCAAGGTAGGCAGGTTTGCACACTGCACTCCCCTCTCAAGGAGAGTACTGACGCCAGGTGACATCAGGAATAATGCCAACAGCAAACACAACCTCTCCCATTTGTCCATATCCGAGCTCAAATTTTGTCCTCCCAACAACCCTCTGCAGTAGACTGAGCATCATTACACCCATTCCCCAGAGAACAGACCTGAGGCCTGGAAAGAGAAGGTGATTTGCTAAAGGTTGCATGGTTAGTAAGTGGTAGAGTCAGGATTTAAACTTAGGCATCCAGACAGCAGGTCCAATGCTCTTTCCATTGTAGTTTCTATGGGAGCTAAGAACTTATTCACCCCTAGTTCACTGTTATGAACTGAAATGTTACATCCTCCCCAAATTTGTACCTCAAAGACCTAACCCACAATGTGGTGGTATTAGGAGGTGGGGTCTTTGGAGATTTGTTAGATTTAGATGAGGCCATGAGGTGGAGCCCCATGATGGAATTAGTCCTTATTAGAAGAAGAAGAGAGACCAGAGCACTCTCTCTCTCTCTCTCTCTCTCTCTCTCTCTCTCTCTCTCTCTGTCTGTCTCCCCTTCTCTCTCTCTCTCCACCATGTGAGCTCACAGCAGAGGGTGGCTGTCTATAAGCCAGGAAGAGCTTTCACCAGAAACTGAATATGTCAGCACCTTGGTCATGGAATTCCCAGTCTCCAGAACTATGAGAACTAAATGTCTGTTGTTTAAGCCATCTGGACTATAACACAGGCATACCTTGAGATACAGCAGGTTTGGTCCTAGACTCCTGCAATAAAGTGTATATCGCCATTAAGCTTGTCACACAAATTTTTTTGGTTTCCTATATAAACGTTATGTTTACACCATACTGTATTGTATTAAGTGTGCAATAGCATTATATCTTTAAAAAATACTTTAATTTAAAAATTCTTTATTGCTAGAAACTACTATCATCTGAATCTTTGGCGAGCCATAATCTTTTTGCTGGTGGAGAGTCTTGCCCTAGTAACACCAAGGATCACTGATCATCATAACAAATGTAATAATGATGAAGAAGTTTGAAATAATGTAAGAATTACCAAATGTGACATAGAGACATGAAGTGAACAAATACTGATGGAAAAATGGCACCAAAAGACTTGCTCGATCCAGGGTTCAATTTGTAAAAACACTCAGTATCTGTGAAACACAATAAAGCAAAGTGCAATAAAGCGAGGTATGCCTGTATTTTGTTACAGCAGCCTGAACGGACTAAGACATTCACCTTCTTATTAACAGCCTGAAACTTGGACACATATACCAAGTGTTGATAGAACCTCCATTTCCTTTGTCCCATGTTCTTAAGCGTCAACAGAAGTAACACTCTGGCCTTTATGCACCTTCACTAACCAGTCCCCAGTGGAGGAGTGACTTATCAGTTTCAGAGAAGGAACTGAGTATGCTCACTCAGCCTTTTCTGTATTTTCTTGGATCCACCTCCAGAGACACATTCAGGATCTAGCACCAGGTGGTAAGTTTCCCAGGGTAGGCCATGCCCTGTGCAACAGGCAAGTTGTGGTCAGTTCATTTACTGGATGGGTAAATTGACACCTGAAGGGAAGTGCTGGGAAGCCCACTTTTGGCCATAGGTTTAAACCAAGTTCTTCAAATCACCTTCAAAAACGACATTTTGGGGCCTGGCCGAGTGGCGCGGTGGTTAAGCGCTGGCTTGGGAAGCCAGTGGCCCCGGTTTGGGTCCCACATATGAGGGCCAGTGACACTGCCCTCAAAACCAACCAACCAAACAAACAAACAAACAAAACAACGTTTTGGTTTCCATTGTATCCTAGGTCTTATATGTTGGTTGGTTCCAAATCAACTTATGGAAAGGTAGAAAAGGATGGAATTCATGATCATTCCAAAAAATCTAACCAGAAAATGATTAGTCAATTATGAATGGATGAAGGTTAGTGTTGGATTTTTCAGTCCTTCTGTTTTCTTGCTTTCTTATGATTTAAAAAAAAAAAAGCTGACTGAATTCCAGAGCTCTGTGAAAAGGCCTGTGTTTTGTTTATGTTTGAATTCTTGTGCCTATTATAGTTCCTGGTCCATGGTATATCCATAAGTGTTTGTGGAATAAATAAAGTCCACTGTTGGCTCAGGAAACCAGGTCAGGACAATGGACATAGAACAATGGCCTGAGAAATCTGACACCTGGGCTTTGGGGACTTGGCAAGAGGCTAGGACAGCAGCTCTTACAAATGTTCTATGTGCAAGGACCCATGGGGGCCCAACTCACCAACAGGCTCTGATGACTGGTCTGGCCCTAAACTCAGGTCTATCTTGGGGGTCAGTGTCGGGGAGGGCTCCTTATCAAGTAGAAGGAAACCTTGGCTGGGGAGTCTTGCTCTAGTCTTGTCTTCTCTGGAGCCTGAGAGCAGCATTCTCCGCACCTGGGCACTGTCTAATGGGTCATGTGAATCCCAGAACTCTGTTTAAGTCAAAGACTCAATTCCTGAAGAAATCGAAAAATTCTGTATGTGTCTGTAATTGTGTGAATGCATCTATACACATTCTGTGCACATAAAGATGTGCATATGCAAACATTATGTGTCAGCATGTTTTCTCATCCTTCTTTGAAGCCCAAGCTTGTGGTCTTCTCTTTTCTTCAAGGTAGTGTACAGTGTAGCAGTTTGTGCCTAGGATATGATTGTCTGGATTCAGTTCCCAGACACACACACACACACACACACACACACACACACACACACACACACACACACACTTCCTCAGCCACACACACACTCTGGGGTTTTAAATGCAACCTCATAGGAGTAAATTAACTGTCCTTCACTGGCTTGGGCCTTTGCCTCTCATTTTAGGATCCCCCGCCTCTCGATCATCCGGATTATTTCTGGATGCCTAACGTGCTCCAGGACGACTCTGCTCACTTGGATGTAGTGTCCACCTATTTCTTTCTTCTCTGATGTCCCTGCTAATGAGATTGTTAATTGAAGCTGTTTGAGCCTAGAACAGAGTGCCTGACACATAATGGCTGTATTAGGGTTCTTCAGAGAAACAGGACCAATAGGGTGAATAAAAACAGATTGATTATAAGGAATTACCCACTATGAAGGAAGCTGAGAAGTCCCAGATCTTCAGTTGGCAAGCTGGACACCCAGGAGAGTCCGTGGTGTAAGTTTCAGCCTGAGTCCTTTGGCCTGAGAACTAGGAGATCCAATGGTATTAGTTCTCGTCTGAGGGCAGAAGCCCAGTATTCCTGCTCCAACAGTCAGGCAGGAGAAGTTCCCTCTTACTCAGCCTTTTTGTTCTATTCAGGTCCTCGAGTAATCGGGTAAGGCCCACCTATGTTAGGAAGGGCAATCTGCCTTGCTCTGTCTACCCATGCAAACATGGATCTAATCCAAAAATGCTCTCACAGATACACCCAGCATAATGTTGGACCAAGGGTCTGGGCAACCCATGGCCCATTCAAGTTGACACAAAATCAACCATCATAACAGGTAATCAGTAAATATCATTTAATTGATTGACTAGTTAATTTATTAATGAGCAAAAATGTTATTGCTGCAAGGTCGCTTATAGATGCAGGCTCCTGTTGATGGTCCTGGGCCAGCCTCACACCACGCAGACGCTGCCCTGATAAAGTGAGGGGACTATTTCTCCCCACAATCCCGTGGCACATATCAGTGTGCAGCCAGCTGCACTGTTTGGGATGCGCCCTACAAGGGCCGCCCTAGGCTCCCATCGTCTCACTGAGGTTCTCTCTGCCAACCACATTTCAGCTTCTTTCTGCTGCCCGTCCCTCTAGGTCTGAGACCTGCATGGATGAAGGCTGGCTGGGCACACATCTACAAGCCTGGTCCAGAGAAACTGTTCTCCCTAATCCCCTCCCAATTAGGGTGCACATTCCCCATATCGTGTAAAACCCTCCTCCTTATTAGACCCCCTATTCCAGGATTCTGTAACGAGCATTTGCAACATTAGACTGTGCTAAACTCCAAGCTTTCCATAGATACACATGGAACATATGAATCCAGTGCCAGCAGGGCCTTCAGCAGCCAGATCATTTTGCCTGGTATTTCTCTACACATTTGCTTCCATGCACTGCAAGGTGTTTACGGGCTCATTGTCACACCTTGTGTGGGCAGAGCGATGGCCCTTACTGAGCACTTTGTTCTCGTCATCTCTGGAGGTCGCTGCCAGTGAACGAGCTGTCTCTGTTTGTCTCCACTGGACCAAGGCCTGGCTATTCGTGGTGACTGGCTTGGTGACTCTCATTGGAAAGCGGATGTTTGTATGTCCCCCGCCCACCCCACCCCCACAGCAAGCTCATATGTTGAAACCTAATCCTTAATGTGATGGTATTTGGGGCCTTTGGGAGGTGATCAGGTCATGAGGGTGGGGCCCTCACGAATGGGATTAGTGCCCTGAGAAAAGAGACCCCAGGGAACTCCCCCTGACTCTTCTATCATGTGAGGACACTGAAAAAGATAGCTGTCTATGAAAAAAGAAATGGTCTCTCACCAGACCCAAAATCTGCTAGTGCCTTGATCTTGGACTTCCTGGCCTCCAGAAGTGTCAGAAATGAATTTCTGTTGTCTATAAGCCACCCGGTCTGGTATTTTTGTTATAACAGCCTGAACAGACTAAAAGTGGGGTTTTCCTCAGAAGGGCCTGCCGGCTTGTGGCAGAATGAGGGGGGCTCCAGGCCTCCTGGAGATTCTTTACTCTCTCTGTGCCTCAAGGCTTGAATTTACAATATCTTTACCATGTGCTAAGTCTTTGAACCTTTTTTTACACCTGTCCAGGGTAGGGATGCTAAATAGCCCTGGCAATAATAGTAATAGTACCACTATGATAATAATTATTACACATACCATTTATAGAGTACTTCTATATGCTAAGCACTTTACATGGACTATTTCATTTAGTCCTCTCAAGAATTCTATAACGTAGATGCTTTGATTAAAAATTTAAAAAAAAATTTTTCAATTATAGTTGACATTCAATATTATTTTATATTAGTGTCAGGTGTATAGCACGGTGGTTATATATTTATATAATTTATGAAGGATCCCCTGATTAGTCTAGTACCCACTTGGCATTATACATAGTTATTACCATATTATTGACTACATTCCCTATGCTGTATTTTACATCCCTCATGACCATTTTGTAACTACCAATTTGTACTTCTTAATCCCTTCACCTTTTTCACTCATCCCCCCAACCCCTGCACCCCTCTGTTCATTGCAGCATTACTTACAATAGCCAAGATATGGAAGCAACCTATCAATAGACAATTGGGTAAAGAAGAGGTAGATGCTTTTATTATTCCTATTTTATAGACAAGGAAGCTAATGCACATACGGGCTAAGTAACAGTTAAGTGGTGATTCAAATCCATGTAGTCTAACTCCAAGGCTTGAGGATTTAAATACTGTATTGGCGTGGGCCGGCCAAGTGGCGCGGTGGTTGGGCACTGGCTTGGGAAGCTAGCAGCCCCGATTCGGGTCCCATATATGAGAGCCGGTGAAAATTAAAAAAAAAAGAATATCAAATTTGGGCCAGCCGAGTGGCTCAGTTGGTTAAGAGCTCACTCAAGAGTGCGAACTGAGCTCTGAGCAACAGCAGTTCGATGCCAGCCCGAGCTGAGCTGCCATTGAGCTGCCAACAGGTGGCAGGATGGCTCAGCTTAAAAAAAAAACAAAGCAGGGCTGGCTGAATGGCTCGGTGGTTGAGCGCTGGCTTGGGAGGCCAGCGGCCCCAGTTTGGGTCCCACATATGAGGGCCAGTGACACTGCCCTCATTAAAAAAAAAAAAACCCTCTAAAAACAATACATACATAAATACCTTATTGGCTTCTCTCTCTCTCCTCTCTCTTCCCCCTGCCCCACCTCTTAGTTCCAGGTTTGCTGTTTTAGAGAAGGCCTAGTCTTCTCATTCTTTCCCGTGATGGGCCTTCAGAGTTTTGCAAACAGCAGTCATGTCCCCTGAACTATGTACTTTTCCATTCTTAGGAGCCTCAGTGCAGACCCTTCCTTACTCTTCCTATGACTTGGCTTCCAACCCCTTCCCCATCAAGCTTGCTGCTCTCCTCAAGAGGGTCTCAGCTGGTTGTGTCCCCTTTGAAGAGTTCAGAAATGAGCATAGGCTCAGGTGACAGATAAGAAAACAGGACTCTCATGTTCCTTATTTGGGCCACCAGGAAACTTGTGTTAATACAGCCCAAGAGCATCCGGGAACCCACGTCTAGAATGTTGACACATCCTTAGCTCCATGTCAGTAAAATCCTCACTGGGAATTTTCTCATTGGCTATAGCTGCTAAGTGTCTCCTTCCCTGTCTTGTACTTGAGCAATTATCTTTTTGAACCTGAGAGCTAGACCTGACAATCATTGTCTATTAAGAATCTTAAGCAATGACAGTCTCACTAGGGGTTATACTCAGGAATCAGAGCAAGGCTTTCCTGTCTGGAAGTGACTGGTAGTTTTGTACCAGCCTCGGCTGGGAAAGTCATTGGCATTGTCAATCTTGCAAAGCAGAGATGCAAAGGAAAATGATGAGATCTGAAGTCAGGAGACCTGGGTTCTAGTCCCAGGTGTGAACCTGCTAAACTAGCTGAACGATGTTTGGCCAGGGGCATCATCTCTCACTGGCACATACCATCATTAACAGGTTAAATTTAGCAGTGTCTGGAGAGGCACAGACCTTACAGCCCAAGTTCTGGGTTTGAATCCTAGTTCGGTACTAATAAGCTGTGTAATGCCAGGCAGGTTACATAATCTCTCTGACTCAGTTTTCCCATCTACAGAGTGGGACACCAGTAGCACCTACTTTAAGAGTTGCTTTGAGGATCAGCAGAGTTAATAAATGTAAAGCACCAAGAACATGATCTGGTATGTAGGACAAGAGATTAAATGACCACTTACATTTATTATTTTACAATAATAATAATATAATAATTGTGCAAGGTAAGAATATAGTGAGAGTAAACTCTGACTTTTTTGTTGATTTACTTGTTTATTTTTTTTTAATTAAATAACTCATTATTTGTATAATAGGACATGTGACAAAACAAATAACCAGAGAACAGGAGTCAAAATCTTTTTTTTCTTTTTTTTTTTTTTTTTTTTTTTGAGGGCAGTGTCACTGGCCCTCATATGTGGGACCTGAACCGGGGCCGCTGCCTTCCTAAGCCAGCGCTTAAACACCGTGCCACTCGGCCGGCCCTAGAAGTCAAGTTCTTGAGGTTGTACTTACAAAAACAAAAAATGAGTTAGAAGCATATGTGATTGATCAGAATCCGTTTTGCTTTGTTTTTCTGGCATACACTCCTCCCTGACTAGCTAAGATTTGCTGGACTGTCCAAGGAAGCCTGTTGCTTACAGGATGCACACCAACTTCTGGGCAACACAGTAACTCGTCATTAATTATTACGGCAGTGGGATTTTAAAAGGTCATTGTAAAAAGCCCTTTCAGCATAAAATTTACTATTCTGAAGATTTTAGATCTTCCACTGTTTAAATGCTTCCAGTTTTAGACTCACAGATAAAATCTTTTACCATGTCTACATGTATGTATAGCATATACAATACCTATATCTTTTTCTTTGTAAACTGCTTTATAACTAAGCAGTGTATTGTTCATTTTTAAAATATAGCTATATTGTCTTTATAAATAACTGCATGGTACTTCATTATATGGACTTCCCACAATTTATTTAATGAATCACTTACTGTTGCATATTTCCAATTTTTATTATTATTTTTTATAATAATAATTTCCAATTATTATTATAAAAAAATATTGCAACAAATACCCTTGAGCATGTAACTTTGCCTGCTCTTTGAATTATTTCCTTAGATAAAATTCTAAGAAGAGAAGTGGGTGAACCAAATAGTATGCATATTTTAAGAATTGTGATATTTATTGCTAAATTGTCCCCGAGAGAGGTGGTACCAATTTCCACTTAACACAGCAGGGCAGGAGAGTGAGTTTTTATACACCCTCTCCAACCCTTAATATTATCATCCCTTCTATTCTTTGCCCCTCTGACAGGTAAGCATCAAAGTATCACATTGTTGGTATAAATTTATGTTTATTACCATTTCTCTTTCTTCTGCTTTAAGAAATGCCTGCTCATGTCCTTAGCTTATATCTTTTCTACAGAGGTACTACTTATTTTTCTCATTAATTTATACAAATGTATGGATACATGCTTCTTAATTGTCAAATGGGTTGCAAATCTATTTTCTGCTTTGTTGCATATTCTTTAATTGTATTTATATTGTGCTTTGGAGAATTTAAATTCTTTTAAAGAATTTTATTAGCCAAATTTATACTTTTTCTTCATTTATGAATTTTTGGGTAGTTTTGTCATATTTACTTGGTGAATGCATAAGAAGTTTAGGATAATTGTAAGCTCCATCAACTCAATTTCTCCCAACCACCTTATACATTAGTTAGGATGTTCTCATTTGCAAGTAAGTACACTAACTTAAACATTAAAGAGGACCCCTTGACTCACATAAACGAGAAACTGAGAGGTAGGTTGTGTAAGTTTCAGGCATGGCTTTTCTGGCTCTGGCTGTGCCTCTGCTTCTCAGCTCTTCCCTCACCTCTGTGCTCTTCCATGTGTTGGCTCCCTTCTCAGGCTGGCTTTCTTGCTCACCACCAACGGAAACCAGGGCCTCATGCTTTCTCACCTACATTCACAAGGGAAAATAGAATGACTCTTCCTGCAATGATCAGACGAGAGTCCAGAGCTTCACTCTGATGCCATCGCCTGAATCAGTCAATGCACAGTGTGTATGCCATGTGCCTATTGGCTTAAGTCTGGTTTGTGAACCAATCACCAAGAAAGGGAATGAGGTAATCCAGACTGGGTTAGACCAATCACCCCTGAAGCCAAGGGTGGAGTCAAATCACATGCTATTTCACAATGGATGGTGGGTGGGCTGGACGTTGGAGTGATAACTTAGCTTGGCTCTACGCCCTGGGTGGGGATTGAGTATGAAGGAGGATATGGGTTTTGACTTCAGGGGAAATAATCCCAACCTCAGTAAGTGTTGTCAGGAAGAGACCATGACCTTGTGTATGGGAAGCTCTGAACATGGTGTCTGACCCAGGGCAAGAGCTTAAAAATGGTAGCTACCAACCTTTTTGTTCCTAGCCTGTAAGCTACTTGGTGGCAGGTATTGAGTGAATCTTTGAGTCCTCTGTGCTCAGCCAAGTGCCCGGCATGGAGTACGTCCCTGGAAAATGTATGTTGGATGAACGGGTCAACAGCTGCGACCTTTCTCTTCCTCAGGAGGGCACTGTGAGAAATAAAACCCTCTCCTCGGACAATTTGGCCCTCATGCTGTTTCAGAGCTGTTTCCTTCATGGTTCTTGGTCCTTGAAGCGTCCAGAAAAAAAACAAAAAACTAAGCCTTTGGCCACAGGTAGAGTACTGTATAGGAAATGGGTGTGATAACAATATCTACTCGTGAAGTTCTTGTAAGGATGAAATGAGTTGATACATATAAAAGGCTTAGAACAGTAGCTGGCTCGCGGTGAGCCCGCAGTAAGCCTTTCATTACCAAGGGGCAATGATAGTTAAGGACACAGGCTCTGGAGCCAGTCTGCCTGGGTTCAGATCTCAGATCTGCCACTTACTAGCCATGAGAATTTGGGTGAATCACTTAATCCCCTTGTGCCTTGTTTTTTGTGTTTTTTAATCCTTAAAATGAGGATAATGAAAATAGGATCTCTCTCATAGAGCTGTGAGAATTAAAGTGAAGATACCTGAAGCAGCCCAACCTTGAAAGTGTCCGCCCCAAGAATTAAAATGCCTCTGATAACTGAAGCTTGTTGAGTGAAGGAGAGTTTTCGTATGCTCAGGGCTTGGGGGACCAAGAGGGCTGGATGACCCCCACTTGCTCAGGGTTTCCAGGATGTGACTTGAGTTTTCGGATGTGATTCCCAATTTGCCACTGATGTCACTGGGACGGTCTCTCCTCTTAGTGTCTCGTTGGCCCGGTAGTAAAAGTAAGTGAAAGCCAAGGTTTCTGTCAGCAGACCAGCCTGTAGAGGCTGTGGCAGCGTTTCCTCCCGGGAAATCGGCTCTAACACAGGCTGGGAGTGAGCCAAGTCCTAATGCGGTGTCCTTTGAAGGCGCGCCCATCTCCACCATTTCAAATGCAATATGCTTATTGCTGGTCTGATTTTTATTGGGAAAAAGAAGTGGTGTACTTTCCAGGTCTCTGGGGTCTGAATTAAAATAAAGTCAGTACTTTAAAAAATCAAATCCAAATAGCAAGACTTGGAAGCATGCTGTTAGGCAAGGGTATCACAGACCTCGGGAAGCTGCTTTCACACCAAGCCCTTAGACAAAGCCCCATGGTAATTGCATTTGGAGGTCCCAGAGGCATTGGTAATGGGGATCAGCTTTTCCCAGAGTCCTGCCTGCATCACAGAGCAGATCAATTACAAAAGCTTATGGAGCACCTTCCAAGTGCTGAGTCCCATGCCATATTATATGTACTGGTAAGATAGCTACTGTCTTCATTTCACAGATGAGGAAACTGAAGATCAGATTTTTTTAAAAAGCAAACAAACAAAACTTTCCTATAGTTACACAGGTAGTAAGTAACAGAGGTGAGAGCTGATTCTAGGGATTTTTTTTTTTTTAACACCAAATCTGTATGCTTTTCATTAGGACAGTGTTTTTCACATTGCTAAGGCCCAGTAGTGAGTCATGAAATCATTTTAATGGGTTGCAACCAGCATTCTCAAAAATAAATTAGAATGGAAAATATGACTGCATTGCATAGGTAAAGATAACTAGTGTTTAATGACATTTATGTGTATATATATATGTATATATATGTATATAACATGTATATTTATATGTTCTGGGTGATGATGCAAAATATATTTCTTATTGTGGGTCACAGTCAAAAAATTTGAGAAAGCCACTGCTCTAGAATATAATGCTTTCCAACTAGTAAGAGCTACCATTACCAAGATATTACTGTGTCTGGAATGTTTTACATCTATGGGCTTAATTAATTGTTACGACGACACGACGAAGTAGATGCTATCAATATCATCCGTGCTTACAGATGAGAAGACTGAAGTTCAAAAAGATGAAAAATTATTTGTCCCAGGCCATAACGTGAATAACCAGCAGAGCTTGAATTTAAGCCTAGATTGTCTGGCTTTAGCATCTGTGTACTCAACCTCTGCTATGTTTCTGCTGGAGATGCCAGAAGGCCTCCTGACCACCAGCATGACACAGTCAAGTCAACAGGCCCTGGGAAATCTGATGCCCGTTGGAGTAATTGGCTCTGTTACCATCTTCAGTCGTCTTAGTCTCTCACCTCTCTCTATTCTCATTAGCAAGTCAGGCTTGCAGACCTCTCTGTTGAATCTGTAGCTTCAAATTTCTCTCATCCTCCTATATTTTAGATTAATTAACCTCCTAATTATTTAGACATTCATTCACCAACTTGTGTGCAATTCAAATCTATTACACTTCAGGGGATGTGTCTATATCGTGTGTATTCTGCTGCGAATCCCATGCGGTCAAAAGAGACACGGAGGGGGGAGATTTGTAGAATCAATTTTTTAAAATTCCAATGCATTTCTGAGGCATCTGAAGTGTTGATGAGATAGCTGGGGTTCTTGGGTGCTTGACTTTTAAATTCACGTTTCTGAAAAGCAAGATACAAAATTGATTATACAGTATGATCTCAACTGTGTTAAAAATGTATATAGAAAGGATTGGGAGGAAGTGAACAGTGGTTGCCGCCGGGTGGTGGAGTGATGGGTGATTTTGATTTTCTCCTTCCGTTTCTTTTTAACCCCTCCAAATTCCCTGCAATTGAGAAAGAGTATGGCTTTAAAAATCCACTAAGTAAAACTCAATTTCCAGGGCTGGCCAAGTGGTGTGTTGGTTAAGAGCTGGCATGGGACCCCAGCTCTGAGCAGCAGGGCCCAGTTTGGATCCCACATGAGGGCCAGTGACACTGCCCTCTAAGCTAAGATGGAGAACGGTGGCTTGACCTGGGGCTGGGCTGCCGTGAGTTGCCGGCGACAGAGTAGGCTGCAGCCCATGCTGCAGTAGGTTGCCAAAAGTTTGGTGAGTGGCCTGCAGCCAGAGTAAGCTGCCAAGAGCCGCCATGAGTGGCTGTCCAGTGGCCGGTGACTGATCTGCCTCACACGGGAAGAGCGCAATGATGATACCAACATGGGCCAGTGAGGCAACAACATCCTCCACAACCAGACTGAAGAACAAAAGGACAGCAACTTGTCTGTTCCCCTTCCCCGATTCCCCAATGCTGTTCCCTTCCTCCAATTCCCCAATAAAATCTTTAAAAAAAAAAAAAACCAAACCAAAAACCATAAAACAAAAACTCAATTTCCAGGTAGAATATGGGATCGTATATAATTGTAAGGAATGAGTGCACTTTGGAAGCCAAATGCATCATGCTTTTGGTACTGATTAGGAAGTGTCAGAGCAGGCCACTAATAAGGCTCAAGTCACATGGCATATCATGCGACATGGGGACCATGACCACGTGGCTATTACCTACTCTTTCCCGATGCTTCACTCCAATTTGGGAGCAGGTAGACCAGAGCCATGCTCTACCTCCCACAGTCCCATGAGTAGGATGAGGGCCAGTGGCTCTAAAGCAAACCATTGCAGTCTGACTTCCCACTGGCTTGTGCAGTTGCCCTGGGCTGATCTCTTGTCTTTTTTATCACTGTACTTAACAGGGCCATGCATAGCACCTGGCCCAGGAGGGATAATAGATGTGTGAGGGGTGAATATGTGTGTTCCTTAACTTCTATAGTTAGCACCTATTTGAGGCTCCGCTTAATTTAGAAGGATGATGTGGGTTTGGTTTGAGCGTTTATTTTTAATCATGGGACTGAGTAACCCTGGAAAGAAGAGAGCAGCTTGTTCTAGTGCTTCTCCTGAGCTGCCTGTTGGGAAGGTGCTGGTCTCCCTCCTGGCCAATGGGCAGGAGGCAGTGTAATGGGGTAGTTAAACAAATAGGCTTGGGAATTAGAATGCCTTTAGTTTCTGCATATAAAAAATAGCAAAACAAACACACACATAAAAAAACCTAATAGTGCTTACTACCGAGGGTTATTATGAAGATTAAATGAGATAATACATGGAAAGCTTTTAGAACAGTGCCTGGCATAAGGTAAGTGCTCAGAAAATGTGGGTGAGGATGATGATGATGGCTGAATGATTTCTGGGGGGCACAATGCTGTGACTGGCAGGGCTTGAGTAGTATGTGCACCCCTGAAGTGGGGGTAGTGACAACATCTGATCCAGGGATGGAGAATGGAGGAGTGGTTTCCAGAGGTATTACAAGAAGATGAATGAAATGGTTGTGTGGGTGGGTGAGTGGGGTAGGGTTGGGGGATGGAGTGATGAGGTAGATAAGTGAGTTCATTTTCTTGGAAAGAAGAGAACATAGGATTTAAAAGCAGCAAAAGACTAGTCTTTGAGTTCCAAACCTTCCATGTACTCCTGAGTAAATCACTTATAATTCTGAGCCTCATCACCTCTGGTCAGGCTTAACTTTCACCAATGTCCGTGTTTCCTAAAGAATTCACTCTGATTTCTTATCCCGGTGTACACAGCTTTCCCCCTGGGCCTGGGCTTTCCCTGCCTAACATGTAATCTCTAATCTAACCACAAACAGTTACTCTCAGTTCCCCTAAGATTTCTTGTACTTTCATACCACTGTGACTTTGTATTGCTGATCCTTTTAACTAGAATGTCTTTTATTCTTTGCACACCTAAAGTCCCTGCTCTTTCTTTAAGTTAATGATGGTTCACACTTACTGATGACTTGCTATATGCCATGCTCATGTGTGAACTTATTTAATATTCACAGCAAACCTAGGAGGTACGTACTATTATTATCCTTATTTTATGGATGGGAAAACTGAGGCAAAGGTCACTTAAGTAACTTGCCCAAGATCACACAACTAGTAAGCAACAGACTGAGACTCAAATCCATGTGATATTTATGTAGAATGTCTTTTTTAACCACTGCAATGCACTGTCTCTCTGGCTTTAAGACGTTGGTCAAATTCAAGACCTGTCACAAGAGACCTGGAAGGCCACTTGGTTGCCAGGTACTTAATCACAGAAAGTATCAAATTTAAATTTTTGACATTATTTCCAAGTGAAAACTTGAATCCAATAACAGAGATACATTGACAGGACTGAAAGAGGAAGATGTTTGTCATGCAGCCTTAGTCTGTGTCCTATTAACTGGACTAAAATGCACAAATCAACATGTTATCATAATCTTGAAATTATCTTGTGACAAACACAATTATGTTTCATTCTATCACATATGCGTTACAATCATCTGTTAAGTATAAACATTTAAAGCATACCAAAATTCTGTAACTGTAACTTTATATTCTTACTTTAACATACCAAAGCCTTAAAAATAGAAGTAAGTGGGCCTCTGGGGCTCTGGGAGAGCCAACCCTGTTTAAATTACCTCCTGCCCTGGCTTCTCCCATCTTTTGCTTTGCCCATTTCTCTTGACTACAATAACAAGATGGACATTTCTAAGTTGGTACTTACTTAACATGTCACATTGAACTTGATTATCTACAGTGCCTAAGGGTGCAGACTTTAGAGCCAGACTGCTTGAGTTCAAATCCTGTCTCTCCTATCTGCTAGCTGTTAGAACATGGGGAATTTAGTTAACCTTTCTAGGCCTCAGTTTTCTTATCTGTAAAATAAGGATAAGCATCATGTCTACCTCACAGAAGTATTCTTAGGACTAAATGTACCACCACTTATGAAGTACTCGGACATTGCCTGGCCTGCAGAAGAGCTCAGTAATGTTAGCTATGATTAGGATGAGCATGATGATGCCTTCCTCTCCTTTCTTGGAGCTTGTGATCTTTGAACACTAGACTAACATTTTATTCATCTTTCTACACCCAGAACTTCCCAAGCATTGGGCCCAGAATAAATGTTCCCAAAATGTCTGTGAAATTAATGAATGACTACCTCTGTAAAGGTGGGCTGACGGCACCTACCCTATAAGGTGTGGTGAAAATCAAAAGAAAGGCATGGTGCTAAAATACCATGTAGACTGTAAAGAATGGGATTGATGTTCTTATGTTCTTTTCCTCTCTTGCCCCGCCCCACTTCCATAACCAGGCCTCCTTAACAATGATGCTTACTTAATTCACAGGCCTGCTCATGGACAGCACCTGATCAATAGGACCACGCAGGTAAGCAATGACCAACCACCACCAGACGGGTGCTGAACAACCACCACCATGCAGGTAGGTGATGACCAATCACAACCAAGCAGGTAGATTCTGACCAATCACCATTAAGCAAGTAGGTTCTGACCAATCACCATCAGGCAGGCAGGTGCTGAACTATCCCCAGCCTGCATTGGTTATTCTGACCAGTCACCAACACCGGTGGATACTGATTAACACCTTTGAGATGAGGCCATTGGAAGTAGTGAAGCCCCAGCCCAGATATGCCTGTGACTCAGTTGGCACCTCAGAGGCCCAGGCCCTATGTTCAGAAATTGGGGACCCTGGGGGTGGAACAACCTGGCCTTCCCTCAGCCTGGGCTTTGGCCATTCTCAAGTTGAGATTGCCTCAGGGAGGAGGGGTTGCCCAGGCGCTGGGCCCTCTCTCACCCAGCATGAGTTGTGAAAGTTATTGCCCTGCTTTATCTTCATTAATGGCCTAATGTTGTCGGAGCAGTGTCACTGGCACTCCCCATTTCCCATCTGTTTATGACATCTTTGGCTGCCCCTGCCCTGTTGCACAAGAAGGCAACTAGAAGAACTGTGAAATCACCAGCAGCTTTGTCCTGGTTCTGTGCAGAGGTGCAATTCCTGTGGGACCTGGGTCCTGATAAACATAGTAGGGAGGGGGCAGGGGAGCATGGGCTAGCCTTGGACTTGGGTAATGAATTCCAGGAGTGCTTGTTTTTTATATCCTCTTGAATTATGCTTCCAGCATATCTGTCTGTGCTTTTTTACCTTGTCTTCCTTTCAGTCTATGTGCAACGTTCACAGTACCATCTTCTTTGTTGTGTGGGTGGTGCTAGCAGGGATCCACAGCACGCTTGGAAAAGAAACCTGTGAGATCTCACAAGCTCTGCAAACTTGATTGGGTGGGAGGGCACTTGTGGCCCCCTGTGGCTTTGAAAAAGTGTTCCAATTTGTGACCTGTCCTCTGAGTTGTTCCTCCTTGTCTTGTTCGCAAAGATTTGTTTATTTAAATCTCAGAGAATTGTTTGAAATAATTTATTCTTTCAGTCACTAGTTCTGAGAACCCACCACAAACTTGGGGGTGGCCACTGCAACTCATAAGGGTGAATAAGCGAGATCACCCCTGCTGCTCTGGAGGCTGCCATCTAGAGGGAGAGAGGACTACAAAACAGTCGTTCTGATACAGAGCCAGGCGAGATGAGTACTAATGGGAAGAACAAATCATTGATTAAGGGAATCATAGAGGGAGCGAATATCATTGAAAAAAGAGCTAGAAGTCAGAGAGGCCATGTAGAGAAGGGTGTCTGTGAACCGGACTTTGAAAGACGAGGAGGATTTTAATAAGAAAAGAATTGGAAGAAAACCCTTACCAGAATCATTTTAAAATCGGGAGGAAGAACAACTGTGAGCTGTTTTCATTATCATTATTTGCAAAGTATAGTGTTGGACATGGCGAGGCATGGTCCTTATATTTGAGGACAGGAAAGGGAGAAAGGGACAACTGCATGACATACAGCCAGCACGCTGGCACTATAATCATGGCACAAATGAAATATTTTGGGACCATCGAGCAGAGAGATGATCACATGTCATAAAATAGTTGGCATTTGGCTACATTTCTCTTTTTAGTTTCTGCTTAGTTCATGATTTCCTGGAAAATGGCATCTCCCTCTCTCCCTGCACCCCTTGATCTTCCTACCACCATCTTTTCTACAAACAGATTGGAAGGCAATTAGTCCATCTCATGCTAACAATAGTAGCTACCACTTGTGGCCTGGCTGTTGTGCACAGTGCCTTGTTAAATCCTCAGTACCACTGTGTTAGTTATTTATTGCTACATAACAAGTTATCCCAAAGCTTGGTAGTTGACAACACTAAGCACTACTATCTCATAATTCTATGAGTTGGGAATCGGCACGGAGCTTAGCTGGGACCGCCAACCCAGGCCTCTCACAAGTCACAAGTCAAGGTGTTGACCTGGCTGCAGTCATATTAAGGCTCTACTTGGGGAAGAATCTGCTTCCAAACTCACTCATAGGGTTGTTGGCAGGATTCAGCTCCTGGTGGGCTGTTGGCTGGCAGCTGCCCTCTGGTCCTTGCCATGTGGGCCACTCCTTAGGGCAGCTCACAGCAGGGAAGAGGAGGCAAACAGGGAGTATAAGCATGACAGAAGTCATCATCACTTGTATCCTAATCTCAGAAATGACATCCCATCACTTGGGCTCTATTCTATTTTTTACTAGGTACAATGTACACTCAAGGGGAGGATTACATAAGGGTATGGATACCAAGAGGCAGAATCATTGGGCAGTATTTTAGAATCTCATTACCACAACCACTCTATATAATAGGGGTTCTCTCCTTTTTTAGGAAAGGAATCTGAAACTCGGAGGTCTTGCTCAGGCTCACACGCTATTTGAGTGGTTCAAATTTGAAACTGAACCAGTCTTTTTCCAAAGCCTGGCTCTTCCCACTACCTCACACTGCCTCTGGTGGCTGATGAAAGTCTCTGAGCACATTTCACCCCCAGAGTCACCTGTTCAGGTGCTTGGTTGACAGCTACCCAGCCTCACGCTGAGGCTAAGACCGCCAGGCCTGCATAACTTTTCTACTCTCGCTGATCTTGAAAGCATTTATTTCCATTCCAGTTTGAGACAGCGGCGAAGGATAGGAAAGGCCAAATATTTGATGTCCTGTGAGCTGCTCCTTTCCTGAAAGCTTCAGCGCTAACTGCCCAGGTTCTTGTTGAAAGCACTTGAGTGCGAACATGCACCTTTCAGTAATGTCCTTTTTTTCCACAGATGATTAATCAGGAGCGTCCCTGGATAGGTTTGGCACAGATGGAGGTAAGGGAGCGAGCCAGATCATAAATCCAAATAAATTTATAGCCTCACCATCCATCCCATTATTACATCAGGAAGGCTGTAGTTCCTTTTATTGCTTGAAGATGTGGAAGGGGTTTTGCGTATCAGGGGACTCAGTACCAAGGGACTACATCCGCCAGGCAGATTTTTAATGGCGAGTAACCAATGGGACATTCATTGTTGGGGACGAGCTTAAGAATGTTGCCTTTGTTGATAGGAGTAGTATTAGGGAAGTTTCACAAGAAAATCTAAGGACTTAATACATGCTGCCTTAAATAGTAGTTCTTTCTTGTTTTCTACTTTTCCCTCGGTTTCAAAACTTCTCAAAGATTACTATCTTTATATGTGCACATTTCCTAACACATCTTGCCCATGGTTGGTCCCCAATAACTTTTTTTTTTTTTTAAGAAAACATGTAACCATCTCCTAAATGAAGGTAAACAGTCCTCTTTACCTTAAGTTCAGCTCAGCGATTTCTTTTTCTGAAGCCTGGTGTGACAGAACCCGCTCCCTGCACTGACAGCAGCTCACGTTTATAGCGCTTTACTCAGTCTATCTGGCCAGGAGGTGGTGTGCATGAATTTGCTATTTCACATGAAAGACTTTCTATAATTACTTAAGAAATGCTCTGATGAGCCTCTGGTAGTGCTGAATCTGTTCCTGGTTCTTGCCCTGATTCCTGGATCTGCTCTACATGGGACCCTTCACCCTCTCTGGGCCATTGTGTCCCTTTTAGCTCAAGGTAGAGAAGAGTCAATCATCTCTATTTTTGGATGAGTAAAGACAGACACGATTCCCAGAAAAAAAGAGCACCGGCCCAGGCACCAGATCTCTGAGTCAACGTTGCTTTGTTTCTGATACTGTCCTTTCAATGGGGTGGTGAAGAAAACCACTCATTTTGTTCTGCCACTTTCTTGCCACATGACATTGTGCAGTAAAATGCATTCTGAACCTAACTTTACTTATCTCTATAATGAGACTATTGTTACTATCCTGCTTATCTCACAGGGTTAAGGTGGGAATCACAAGATACAATGGATATAAACCACTCCATGATATCATGTTCCTGATGACAAAAATGATTGCAATAGCTATCACATATCACACAGTTCCTATGCATTGGGAAACGTGCTTAGTGCTTCACATGAATTATCTCAGTTAATCATCACAACAATCCTGTGGATTATATTATCCCCAATTATAGATGAGGAAGCTGAGGCCTAGAAAGGTTAAGTGACTTGCTCAAGGTCATACAGCTAGGAAGTTATGGAGCCAGGATTCAAACTCAGACAGTCCAACTCTCAAACCCATGAATCTGTGTAATTTACATAAACTGTCTCATCATATAGCAATGTATAAATATAGTATTATATTAACCAATCCCCCTTTTATACAAGTATAAAAAGTTGTAGTGTAAAAAGTATTTAGCCACAGAATGCATTGAAATCTATTGTCTTTCACAATATAAAAAGCATATAAGACTTTAACATGGGTGCCAAGACCATCCAGTGGGGAAAGGACAGTTTTTTCATCAGCAAATGGTGCTGGGAGACTGGACAGCCACATGCAGAAGAATGAAGTTAGACCCTTACCTCATGCCTTCTACAAATGAACTCAAAATGGGTTAAATACCTAAACATAAGAGCTAAAACCATAAATTTTTTTGAAGAAAACACAGGGGAAAACCTTAACACATTTTTTGCGGGAAACGAGTAAACTTGTCATATAGCTCAAATGCCCGCTTACAAATTGTTAATAACATTGGTTTTGGTGATGATTTGTTGTATATAGCATAAAAAGCATATCAACAAAAGAAAAATTAGATAAACTGGACTTCATCAAAATGTAAAACTTCTGTATATTAAAGGACACTATCAAGAGAGTGAAAAGATGGGCCAGCCGAGTGGCTCAGTTGGTTAAGAGCGTGAGCTCTGAGCAACAGGGTTGCCGGTTCGATTCCCACATGGGCCAGTGAGCTGCACCCGAGCTGAGCTGCCACTGAGCTGCCAAAAGTGGCAGGATATGCTCTTAACAACAAGGTTGCTGGTTTGACTCCCACATGACATGGTGGGCTATGCCCACCTGCAACTAAGATTGAAAACTGCACCTTGAACTGAGCAGCCACGAGCTGCTGATGGGCATAGCTGAGTTAGCTGTGCCCTCCACAACTAAGATCGAAGGACAGCAACTTGGCTGTTCCCCTTCCCCAATTCCCCAACACTGTTCCCCTCCCCCAATTCCCCAATGGAAAAAGAGAGAGAGTGAAAAGAAAATCCACAGAATGAGAGAAAATGTGTGCAAATCATGTATCTGATAAAGGATTAATATCCAGAATATATAAAGAACCTGTACAACTCAAAAATCCAGTTCAAAAACAAGCAAAGGACTTGAATAGACATTTCTCCAAATAAGACATACAAATGGACAAGTCCATGAAAAGATGTGAAATATTATTAATCATTAGGGAGATTTAAGTCAAAACCACAATGAGATGCCATTTCACACTGGTTAGGTTGGCTATAATAAAGAAATGGAAAATAATAAGTGTTGACAAGTAAATGGAGAAATTAGAAACTGCTGCATTTCTGGTGGAAATATAAGATGATGCAGCTGCTGTGGAAAACAGTTCCTCAAAAAGTTAGATATAGAAATACCCTATGGTCTAACAATTCTATCTCTAAGTATATACCCAAAAGAATTGAAAGCAAGAGCTCAAACAGATACTTGCACAGCAATGTTTACAATAGCATTTTTTTGTCACAATAACTCAGAGATAGAAACAAACCAAGTGTCTATCAACAGATGGTATGTGTGGTATAGACATAGAATGGAATATTATTCAGCTTTAAAAAAGAATGACATTTCCGTGTTACAACATGAATGAGCCTTGAAGACATTATGCTAAGTGAAATAAGTCAGACACAAAAGGACAAATATTATGGATTCCACTTATATGAGTTACTTAGAATAGGAAAATTCATAGAGAGGGAAAAGTAGAAGAGAGGTTACCAGGTGCTGGGAGAAGGGGAGAATAGGAAGTCATTGTCTAATGGGTACAAGGTTCTGTTTGGGGTGATGAAAAATGTCTGGAAACGGGTGGTGGTGATGCTGCACAACATTGTGAATGTACTTAATGCCACTGAATTGTACCCTTAACATGGTTAAAAATGACAAAATGTATGTTATATATATTTTACTACATGGAGAACTTCCTTTAAAAAGAAGCATGTAAGAAAGCTTAATCTTAATTTGACTTTTTGTCATTAAAAATAATTTTTATTACATTTTTTTACTATTTAAAAATAATAACAGTTTCTTATAGAAAAATACAGATAAACCAAAAGGGGGAAAATTAAAATATTCATTATCTTAGAAATAGCCACATTTAAACCCTTAATGTCCTTCCAGATTGTCTTTGTCTCTCTTTCCTCATTTTCCTTCTTCTTTTATTCTCTTTTGATGAAGTTCTGTACCCTTTTATTCCTCAGGAATTTTGAGGTCACTTTCCTTTGTGAGTCCTCATCTATATCAGAGTTTGGTCTTACCCATCCAAAGGGTGGAAAAACACTTTCTAAAACCAAGAGAAGTGATAAAACACTGAAAAGGAGCCAAGAAATGTGTGATCAGAATGCTCCGATTCATGCTGAGATCATTTGGAAGTTGTGTTGGAAAGGACAACTGTCAACACACGATGCCCAGAAGTCTCTGAAGGCTTGTGGCCAAAGAAATGATCCACAGCATTCGATATAGTCCACATCACAGAAGAAACTAATATTGTTTGGATCCTACCTGTCCTCCATTCTCGCCTTTTTTTTTTTTTTAAGATTTTATTTGGGAATTGCGGGAGGAGAACAGCGCTGGGGAATTGGGGAAGGGGAACAGACAAGTTGTCTTTTTGTTCTTCAGTCTAGTAGTGGAGCACGTTGCTTCACTGGCCCATGTTGGTATCGTCACTGCGCTCTTCCCGGATGAGGCAGATTGGTCGCCGGCCTCTGGATGGTTGCTCACTGTGGCTATTGGCAGCTCACGCTGGCTGCTGGCCACTCACTGTAGCCTATGGCAGCCCACTGCAGCAGGGACTGCAGCCTACACCATTGCCTGGGCTCACACAGCCCATCTCCAGGTGGAGCTGTTGTTAGCTGTAGAGGGCAGTGTCACTGGCCCTCATATGTGGGATCCAAACCAGGGGCCACTGGCATCCCAAAACCAGCTCTTAACCAATGCGCCACTTGGTTGGCCCCATTCTCATCTTTTTATTGGATAGTAAGGCAGGGGCAAAACCTGCTTAGCTGTGTTCTTGTTCAGCACATTATTGATTTGCAGAATTAGAGTCCCAGGTCTTCCCAAATAGGATCGTGCCTAAGTGCTACCCTTCCCTTTTGGATTATGCGTAGGGTTCTATCCAGCGAATTGCAGATTGAATTTCTGTTGTTCTCTATTTCTGTGTATTATGTGCCATTGAGCTGGCTCTGACTTCTGGTGACCCGATGAATGAGTGATGTCCACAATGTCCTGTCCTCAAAAGCCCTGCTCGGCTCCTGCAGACTCATGACTATGGCTTCTTTTATGGAGTAAATCCACCTCATATTTTTTCTTCCTCGTTTCCTACTGCCTTCTATTTTTCCCAACATGATTGTCTTTCCCGAAGAACCCTGCCTTCTCACAATGTGCCTGAAGTAGGACAGCTTCAGTTTTGTAATTTTTGCCTCTTCTCTATTTACCATAACATAAAAAATAAATTGATAACTTCCTTAAGGAGCAAATGAGACTATGCTCCATAGGGGGTGCCTTTCCCATTGAGCATCAGAGGGTCTTCAGGTAGGCTCTGGGCTGGGGATCTTCAGGGAACTTTACCCTCCATCGTTCTAGATACTCCTCCTCCATTTGGTTGTTCAGAAGAAGGAAACATTGCTGGAACTTAGATTTTGCTTATAGGGTCAGGAGAAGGAATGAAAGAGAGCCTGGTTTCTAGGGGCAAGGCAGCTATGCTGCTGATGTGGTGTTATTCCCTCCAAGGCTGTCTGCCTCACTTCTCAAATACAGTTTCAATAGTGCAGTGAGAGCGCAAATCCAGAATTTCTATTTTTATGACTTCAGGTTTTCTTAAGCACATCTTATAATCCTCATTTCCTATTGGCTCTTTGTCTCAATTCCAAACAGCCTGTCTACCTGTACTCCTGAGCCTTGAGGCCTACTTGAACTGATTTCCTTTTGTTTCTATTGCTCTTTCTTAAATATTGCCCTGTGTGGAACGTGACAGGGCTGTTGTGTCTTCTGGGAGCCAGCACACAGTTTAGTATATTTCGTCTCCTGGGGAACATTCCAGATGGTCAAGTTTATCCTGATCCTCTCAATAGTTCTACTGAGGTCTTAAAGCCATTTTAATGCTTTCCCCAAATAGTTCTTAAAGATTCATTAATTAATTTACTCATTTGACAAATATTTATAAAGCACTTACATTCCAGGGCCTCTGTTAAGCCCGGGATATATTTATAAATCAGAAAATCCCTGTTCCAGAATTCAGTTGAAATGAAGAAAAAGTTAGGTTTTTAGCACTTTACACAAAATTCCTTGTGATGGTTCTCAAGTGAGTATAATCTCAATGTCTCGGGAACATGGAGAATGTGAGGTGATTATACCTTTTCTCTCTTTTTTTCTCCTTTGCCCCTAAGACATCATAAACCTGATCATCTTCTGGCCCCTCTGACCAACTATTAAATATTGGTATTGGTCAGGGTCCCATCCTAGGTTCTCCCTTCTCTTCTTGTCATACCATGCATTGTTTGTTTTTCTGGATGATGGGACCTGTCTCCTGAGTTCCCTCTGCCATATATCCCCCTGCCTACTGGGTATGTGTCCACATGCACTTGCAATTCAGCATATGGAAGTGTTCATCTTTCTCTAAAACCTGCTTCTTCTGTCTCAGTCATCTCCCTCCTAGCACCCCCCCAACCAGAAACCTAGAACTGCTAGCAATTAATCTGATAACTTTCTATGACTTACACTCTTCCCTACCAACTGAGAAGTTGATTCCTAATGTCCTGCATATCTCACCTCCTCCTTAGATTCTCATTACTTTCCTCTCCCCCTTAGTCTAGGCCACTGGTTTCCCAACTGTTTTACTGGGGTTCTTTCAAGGGCTCCTGAAATTGGAATGGAAAAAGGTATTGAGCAGGCAGGAGTCAGGGCTTCTCATGCCAGATTTAAACAGCAATAGCACGTTTATCTGTTTTGCATATTGTTTGAAGAGCAATCAATGGCTACAAATTTGAAAACCATTGGTTTTAAATCCTTATCATTTCTTTCCTGGGTTTTTGTGGGGCTGCCACTGATCATGCTCTCCGTTCTCTCACCCACCTCGCCCACTGGCTCTTCACCTTTTCTTGGCTGAGATGCATGCTGGGCACACTTGTTAGATATACAGACCTGATGTACACTAAAGCAATTAGAATGCAAGTGAATGAGTGTGGTGCTATTATACGCATCACCTTGAATCCAGTGTAACTGATTAAAATAAGTAAATCCTCTTTGGTTTTTACCTATTATCTGTGATAAATAACTTGGAACACATCTCACATATGATCCTTACTCTGCTGTCATCCACCCTCCACACTGCTACCACCCTCCACCCATGGGAAGTCCCAGTCACGCTCTTGCTTGACTCTTTTCAGTGACCCCCAGTTGTTTCTCAAATGGGTTTGAGCTCCTCAGCATGGCTGGCACGTTCTGCTGTGAGGTGGTCCTTCCTGGCCTTTCCAGCTTCAGCTCATGGTCCAATTCTTCATGCACCAGCCATGCTCCCCAGCACACACCCAGGGCGGCCTGCCATCACTGCACCTCCCCGTCTCCTCTCCCTTCAGCTTGCATGTTGAATTCCAAATAATTTTTCTTAGATGAAATAGTTTCATTTCTCCCAGACACTGCTACCTGTATGCTCTACTAACCTCTTCTTCCTTTCTCGCTGAGCAACAAGGATATTCAGTCATATCTTAATTCAATAATTTTTCAGTCTATGTATTTGTTAAATGACTTGTTCCTGTGTTACTCAGTCCTGATCATTTTTAGCTATTCATTTTGAAAAAATTCCAAATGTACAGGAAAGTTGCAATCATAGTATCCCTTCCTTTTATCCTTCACCTGGCTTCACCAATTGTTAACATTTTGCCACATTTGCTTCTGTCTTTTTCTCCTTTTCTCTTTTTTTTTTTTTTTAAGATTTTATTGGGGCAATGGGGGAAGGGAACAGTGTTGGGGAATTGGGGAAGGGGAACAGACAAGTTGCTGTCCTTTTGTTCTTCAGTCTAGTTGTGGAGGACGTTGCTTCACTGGCCCATGTTGGTATTACCATTGAGCTCTTCTCGCGGACGCAATTGCTCATTGGCCATTGGACGGCCTCTCATGGCAGCTCACGGCAGCTCACAAAAGTGCACCACTGCTTCCAGCCAGGCCCACTGCAGCCTACGCTGTGGCTGGTGACTCATGGCAGCTCAGCTCCAGGTCGAGCTGTTGTTCACCATCTTAACTGAAGAGGGCGCAGCGTCACTAGCCTGCATATGCTATCCGAACCGAGGCCCTGATGCTCAGAGCTGGAGTCCCAAGCCAATTCTTAACCAAAGCACCATTTGGACGCCCTCCTTTTCTCTTTCATATGTAGGTGCATGCATTTTTATGTACACATGCTCATATTGTTGTTTATTTGCTTAATCAATCACTCGAGAATAAATGATAGACATCAGCACCCTTTCCTCCTAAAGACTCCAGCGAAAGATCTCCTGGAACATTTTTTTTTTTTTTTTTTTTGAGGGCAGTGTCACTGGCCCTCATATGTGGGATCCGAAACGGGGCTGCTGGCGTCCCAAGAGAGCTCTTAACTACTGTGCCACTTGGCCGGCCCGGAACATTTTTTTTACATATCCATGATATAATGATCACATTCTGGACATTTAACATGGATAGTAATAAATTATCTAATAAGAGAGCTCATATTCATATTTTTAATTATCTGAATACAGTTCTTTATAATGATTTTTTTTTTCTGATCCAGGACCACCAGGTTTTCGTTTTGTTTTGTTTTTTAAGATTTTATTGGGGAATCGGGGAAGGGGAACAGACAAGTTGCTATCTTGGTTCTTCAGTCTAGTTGCGGAGGATGTCGCTTCACTGTTGGTATCGTTATTGTGCTCTTCCCGGATGAGGCAGATTGGTCGCCAGCCTCTGGATGGTCGCTCACCGTGGCTATTGGCAGCTCACGCTGGCTGCCAGCCACTCACTGTAGCCTATGGCAGCCCACTGCAGCAGGGGCTGCAGCCTACGTGGTCGCCGGGACTCGCACAGCCCACCTCCAGGTGGAGCTGTTGTTAGCTGTAGAGGGCAGTCACTGGCCCTCATATGTGGGATCCGAACCAGGGCCGCTGGCATCCCAAAACCAGCGCTTAACCAATGCCCCACTCGGCCGGCCCGCCCAGGTTTTTTTTTTTGTAAAAACTATTTCCAGGTGCTATCCGCTCCTCGAAGTCCTTCTTAATTGCCCTTTCACCTGCTGGCCCTAATCACTTCGTCCTTTGTTCCCACTTCAGTCTTCTATCATAATGTGCCTAACATTTAACTTTGTGTGCTTGTTTAGGTGTTTCAGTCTTCCTCACTAGATTAGAAACTCTTTGAGAACAGAGGCCATATTTTATTAATCTTCCTCTCTCCAATGTCTATTATCTAGGTGAATTCAGTACTGAGTAGTGCATGAATAGCTTGTACCTTTGAAACCCTAGGTTCCTGGAAAGTACCTGCCGGATGTTTTCTGTTTGGTGGTGTCTTCTTTTCCTCTGACTTATTTAGACACCGATATGATGCTCAGCTGGCTGGGAGGGTGGAGTATGCATTGCTCTGAGCATGAGAAGGCCCAGACTAATCCCACCCAGCAAGGTGGCCTGGGGCAAGTTATTTCAACTTTGTGAATTTCAGTATCTTCTTCTGTATTATGAGGTTACTATTGCTATATCTACTTCACTGAGGTGTTGGGAAGATCAAATGAGAGGATGAGTGTAAAAATGTTTTGAAACGGTGATGTTACTCTAGAGGCAAAATGGTGGTCTACCCACTAGAACTGTTCTTAGTTTCAGGTCTGTTGGGATCACCATGTTGCTGTACCCCAGATACATCCTGGGTTCTCACTCCATCTTCTGAGATGCTGAAAGCACTGGGTTTGGTACATGAAGCACAGGGACCAGTAGCTGGCATAGGCTTCTCAAGCTGGCATAGGCTTCTCAGTTATTTAATCTAACTGTAGTAGGTTAAATAGTGTCATTCCAAAATTCATGTCCATCTTGAACCTGAAAATGTGACCTTATTTGGAAATAAGGTCTTTGCAGTTTGACTTTTAAGTTAAGATGAGGTCATACTGGATTATGGTAGGCCCTAAATCTAATGACTGCACTTCTTATAAGAAGGTCACGTGAACACACACAGGATAAAGGCCACGAGGCAGCAGAGACAGAGATTAGAGTAATGCAGTTGCAAACCAAGGAATGCCCAGGATTGGCAGCAGCCACCAGGAGCCAGGAACAGGTAAGGAAGGATTCTTCCCTAGAGCCCTCAGAGGGAGCATGGCCTTGCTGACACCTTGATTTTGAACTCCAGCCTTCAGAAATGTGAGAGAACATGTTGTTGTTTTAAGCCACCTGGTTTGGTATGGCAGCCCTAAGAAACAATACAGTGACTTTCCCCTTGGCATCTCCATGACATCTATTAGCAAATCTTCCTGCTGGAATTGAACCACCAGACAAGTGGAGGAGGTGGGAAGGGGTGGAACCAGGTTGCCACGGAGTTCAGTGCCCAGCTGTGCCTCTCTAAACCCGTGCATATCGCAGTCCTGCAGGAGGGTCTCTAGTTGGCCACAGTAGAGTATGCCCCATCTTTCTTCCATAGTCTCAGGGAAATGCTCTGAGGCAAGGGGGTACAGAGCCATAAGCTCTCCACTTGGGCCCTGACATCCTCAGGATGGGCTCCCTGGGTAGTTCCACTGGCAGCTTTAGCTTGTGAGCTCCCTGAGCATTGGGTGGGTTTGTCATGGCCTTGAGGGGTTGGCTCGGTTGTTAGTGGAGTCTGGGGTTTGGGACCTGTCCCTGCCAATGCCGTTTGATGCCAAAGGAGATACTGCATCTGTGATCTGAGTGCCTCCTCCTCTGTGCCAAGGCATGTCTGCACTAGGGCTGTTCTTCACTGATCAAGAAAGACTCACTGCACACCTCAAGGTGCCCTGTGGCCCCTGGCCCCTTGCCTGTCTTCTCTGGAGAAATGGTATCTGGATAGGTATCATTGCCTTAGCCGTGGCTTGTAGGTGTTAGAAGAAGGACAGGAGGAGGAGAATGGGAAGACACATAGCTAAAAGTCTTTCCCTCACATTGAAATAGGCTCCAGGGGCCCACCCACTCCCATTATTATGATGTCACAGAAAGGAGCAGCCACAGCAGGGGTGGAAGAGAGTCATGAAATCATCTGGCTCACTGCCCTCTTCAACCTTCCATGCCACCAGGTTGGCAGAGGTTGGCACATGTTCCTGGCAGCTGCGTTCTTGAGTACCCAAGGCCACACAGCAGCAAAGTGGGGAGGTGAGCTCATTGGGCCGATGCCCAGCTGCTCACCTGGGAAGTTCTATTGGGTTCTCACTTGTAATCAGCAAAGCCAGACTCCTCACCTCAGGGACTATCACACCAAGCTTCTCTCGGGATCATTGAAGTGGCTGATAATGAATGCGCAATGATGACTCATGTTGTATTTAAGCAAGACTCTGGGTGTGCGTGTGAATGGGGATTGCTCAAAATCATGTTGGGGTGTTGCTGATTACATCAAAGCCTCTCCGCGTGGAGGAGGGTGGTGGGGAGACAAAATATAATTGCAAATTTCAATACTAACAGGAAGCAATGACCTGAGAAACTTTCTAGAGAGTGAAGATTGGCGGTCATGGTTGATTTTACCTTCATATCCTCTGGAAAACATTTTGATGCTTTCAAAGTTTTTTAGGGAGGAAAAGTAAGAGAGACTTATCTAAGCCTCCTGTAATCATCAAATATAGAATAATAAAGTTGCCAGAGACAACATGGGACAGTAAAGACCAGACCTCCGCTCGAGGGAGAAAAGAGGGACGGCCATCTGGCCTGTCCCCTTCCTTTTCCCACATCTCAGTGGGGGTTAGCTGATTGTCACATGCCTATCTGATCCAGCTTGGGGAAACTCCAGAGGATGACCATGTGATCTATCTGTTAGAAGAGTTTCGGGATAGCACCAGTGTTTAGTTTGCGCTGAGAGCCACTCCAGCTGATGACATGTGGATTTACCTCTTTTTGCTTCAAAAGCATGATGTCCCTTGAAGCAGTCACTAAGGGAGCCAACCAGAGCCAAACAGTTTAGTTTGCAGCCTTGTTCCTTTCTCCTTCGGCGGGAGAAAGGGATGGGTTTGATGTGGGAAGTGGGCCAAATGGTTCCACATTTCTCCTCTATCTCAGATGGAGATTATGTTGTAACCCATGAAGATGGTGATAGAAGGGACCCCTAGCACGAGTGAACTTTTCTGAATTTTTCAGGTTAAATATACTGTGACAGATTAGAATGCAGTCTAAAGGGGCAAGGTATTGATGTCATCCAGGCCAAACCATAGTCCTCCACTTTTAGCTGACACTCTAGAAAGGCTCACGTAGCCAGCCTTTTACAAACTTTTAATAGCAACATGGGAAAAATCTGATGGACATGTTTTAAGGTTACATGAGGAAGGTAAGAGGTAAAGCCTGCTTAACACCACACAACCCTAGAAGCTACAGGCCAAAGGAAGGTACTGGAACTTTGTTTTCATGGAGTAGAGCTGAGAGGGAAATCTTTGGGACAAAGAACACAAACACTGAACTTGAAATCAAAAGTCCTGGTTCAAGGCCTAGCTCCCCTACGTACTACCAGCCATGTGACCTTGGGCAAGTCATTCTACCTCTTTGGTAAAATGAAGTTATAAGTCCATTAAAAATTGTTACAAGGATCAAATAATATATTTGAAAACATTTTGGGTGTCATAAAGTGCTATGCAAGAATTGGGTGTGGCGATACATATGGCTGTAAATATGGATGCAAATAGACAGAGGGGATGTTCACATCACAAATAGCCAAGAAATCTGGGTGGCCTCCTGCATTGGGTTTAATGATAAGATCTGCTCTTTTCTGAGAGCAAAAGTTCTGGGAGTATTTTTTTACTTGTAATTGACGGGGATACTTTTCTCTCAGGCTCTTCTGGCTGCAAGTCTTCTGTCTTCTGTTGCCATTTACTGGAAGTCCTTGGACAACTCTGCCCACTCATTTCAGCCTGTGTTTCTTCATCCCTGAAATGAAGGGTTGAATAGGCTTCTTCAATGGTCTATTTCTGCTCTAAAGTCATACGATTCTACAAGCCTAGAGGGAAGCTGTAGACTGAGTCAGAATAGCTTTATGGAATACAAATTACAAATAAGGAAGTGTGTAGAGTATGGTAGGAGGACACCAAAGTCTTTGGTTTTCTAGAACTTGACCTCACAGTCTAATAAGGACACCTGTGTCCAGATAACTGGCCACACCACTTCTGAGTGCCACCAGGGTTTCATGGGACTTCAGAGAAGGGAGGCCTCACCCATTATGGAAGAGGGACGAGAGGGAGAAGCAGGGGAGTAAGTGGCATTGAGCTGGTACCTGCCTGATGAGAAGAAGGCCTTGTAGGTACAGCATAGCATACAGAGTGAGTAGCCTGTGCAAAGGCATAGAGGCAGGAAACAGGAGGTGGCATGTCCTGTTATTCACCTAAAGTCTTAACAATTCAATAGGTATGAGGTTGAGGGACTTGCTAGTATCTTCTGAGTACAATGCTGGACCCAGTGGTATCTGGTGCACATTTCTGAGTGAGTTGGCCTGAGTTTATCACTTCAGCTCTCCCTATTGGCACGTGTACTTGGGTGCCACACTTTCTGCTGGTAGGACTAGGTGCCCACACCCTGCGTGCACGGCCCCCTGGGTGGAGGCAGCTTTCCTGTCTGGGCACTGCCACTTTCCATTCACTTCACACACTGGTGTTTTGACATGTTAGTGCCTAGCCTGTTAACATGGAATAACAAGGGAGAGCGCCCAAAGGCGGTGCCCAGCTCCTAAACTGGCACCGGGCCAGGGCAGCCTTATTTAGCTCCTCTCCCTGGGGTGGCAGGAAGGCAGCCACTTAGCAGTTCCAGCTCCTCTGAGTGCTTCCAAGCCAGAGTCTCTCCAAATGTCAGGGAGGGAGAGTTTACGACTTCGTCCTTTGATGATGTGCCTTTAAAGCCAATTATTTCTAGAGCTAATAATCCTAATATCTCATTGAATTAGACATTGGTAAAAGAAGGGATACATTTTAAAATCCATGGAATGACAAGCAGGTTGAGTGACTCAGTATTCTGGGTGGCTGCTTTATAGTCTGTGGTTATTTTTATTATTAATAATATGAATAAGTGTTTATTCATACATGCACACATCTACAGGGCACTGGGCAGTGCATGGGGGACTCATGTCCTTCAGGATCCATAGAAGGCTGTCTCTACGACACTATAGTAAATCACATGAGCATTGTCACTGTCAAGGTTTTAAACACCTAAAAATCAGCACTATCGTTAGCAATCAGTAATCACTGTTATAGAAGAATAAATCTTGTAATCTCCAAATTACCTGTTTGCACCAATTAGAGTTCAACTGATGAAACATACCAATCAAAGGGGAATTTACTGGAGGCACCCAAGCTTATCCAGGTTTAAAAAAAAATAAAAATAGGAACACGCTGAGCTCCCCAACTGTTGTTTCTTAGCTCCATCTCTGTTGAAGAGGATTTTCTGGAAACAGAGCTGACAAAGTACCCCAGGCAGGAGGGAGTCCATTATTCATTTATTTGTTTATTTATTCATTTATTCCCTACCTACCTACAAAAAAGGATTTGAGGTCGGTCACAATAAAAACACATATTCATAAGACAGTTTAAAAAATAAAAAATAAAAAGGAAGGTTGAAAATTTGGGGGTGGAGGTGAGGACACTGTACTTGAACATTTAACTTCCACAAATCTTTGGTGAGTCCCTTTGCTACATCCTGGGCTAGGCCCTGTAGGAGCAAAAGGAGAAACACACTCCTCTTGGTACCTGGAAGGAACTTAGAACCTGGGGTGAGACACAAACACTGCAGTTAGCTCTGAACTTCTCAGAAGGGAAAGCACAGAGCAATCACATAGGTTGTCTAGTTCTCAGCATGCAATAAAAGTAAGCAGGTACATGGAGAGGTAGGGTTTTTTGTTTCCCCCTTTTTGTAAATACTAAAGGAATATTGAAGGGACCCAGTAGGGGGAAAAAAAAAAATCTCAGTGTTTTTTATCAGTTTCCCAGAGATGCGGTCATTTCTTGGCTGGAATTGGATGAAGTGAAAATATGGATCCATGGAGCCTTCTCTGGTTTGCTCCGAAGCTTCTGAACCCATGGATCTGGTGTTTGAGGCAAAGCCAGGGGGTGGGGAATGGGGGGAATAGAATGGGAGTTGGTGGTGACCGGGAAGGAAAACCAATCCCCCAGATTTGGCTCAGGAATTAGAAAGGGAACCGGGAATCTAAGCCGGTGTGACTCCTCTTAGCAGCTGCACTTAGCTCTGTGCCGTATGCCAGGCTCCTCCTCAGGGTGTCTCTGCGTACTCTGTTCCTGGCATAGCCTCAGCCGCTCTGTCCTTACCCATCCCTGGATCTCCTCGGTCACGGCACCATTTTCCCAGCCTCTGCCTGGCTTTACTGCTTTTCCTATATGGTTCTGCTTTATACCTCATCTCTAGGGAATTATGTCATTGTTGTATTAAGGTTCAGTTTGTTTGTTTTGTAGTTGTTGTTGTAAGGTGACCGTGTGTTCACTTTAATGTCTGCCCTTGAACGTGATAAGGTTGCTGTAAGAGCAGAATTATTTAAGTGGAACCTGAGTGCATCTCTCTACCATGCCCTCTGTGGGGTAGGCAGCCTCCGCGATGACCCCAGTGGCCACTGCCTCCTGGCCTTCAGGCTCTTGTGTGTCCCCGCCCATCCTGACTCAGGGCTGGTGGATACCGCGCCTGGTGCTATGGACAGGACAGACATAGTCTTTGACTTCATGGAGCTCCCAGAGCTTCCAGCCCAGTGGATAGAGGGGACAGCATGGACTCTGAAGCTAGACAGAACTGGCCGAATCCCAGCTCCTCCACTTGGCTTGTATCTTTGAGCAAGTTATCTAACCTCTCTGAGCCTGTTTCCTCATCTTTAAATCATGCAAAGTAACATCCACCTTAGAGAGTTTGGTGAGGATTAAATGTGACAGTGTGTATTAAAGAGTTTAGCACACTGTCCAGGGTTTGGTGGCTACTCCATAAATGTTATTTCCAGCAGCTCTGTGAGGTGCTGAGAACATAGTGATGAATGGAAGGTCATCTCTGCCCTCAGGCGGCTCAGAAGCACCAAGAGGGAACAGATGTATATTCCCTGAAGTTCAAGGTAGACTGTGACAAATGCTGTAAGAGAGGTACAAAGGGCAATGGGAACCCAAAGGAAGGCACAGAAAAAGTTTCATGGAGAGTAGGTGACGTTTTAACAAACCTTAGAGGGTAAGTAAAAGTTTCATCAACGGAGTTGGGCAAGAGCGTTGCAGCTAGTCAGAGACAACCCTGAGAAGTCACGTGGTATAAAACCTCCTGGTATAAAAACTAGTGAAATTGCATTAGCTGGGTGCTGTTGCTCATACCTCTTTCCTGTTGTGAGCTGTGATCTCTTGATCTGTACACTGCAGCTGTTGAACTAGATAGTAAATGTTTCTTCCAGCTCACATATTCCGCAGGAGCAGGAAGTATTGCTTTATTCATTATCAATTTCCAGCTCCTAGCACATGGTAGGCGCTCAATAAATATTTACTACATGAGTAGGTATAATTATATGTGTGAGCCACTTGTCCCAAATGAGAAAATCAAATAAGTGTTTTTTTCCCTTTACTTGACGAAAGTCTTCTCCCTCGGGTACATGTGTAGTGGCAGTTAATCCGAAAACAACATCATGTCACTATGTTTTGTCAAAGTCCTTCTACCACTCTGTGTCTTAGATTTCCTGGTTGTGCTTCCTGTTTCTTCCTTATATTCCAGAGTCTTGTTGTGGGATCCTGCTCAAACTCTGAAGCAACTGATGTTTCCTTGGAGATTTCTTTAGCTCTCAGCAGCACTGTGTCATCAGTCCAGATGGGGCAGACCCAGCCAAATTTGAAGAAGCAAATTTGTCTTTCCCTTCATTTAACTTTCATTTTTCTTTTGGTGTCGCTTTGAAGCCAGAGCTCAACAGAGAACTTCTAATGCCCTTGAAAGACTATGCCGTAAGACAAGGGCTGGCTCATGGTGACCCTGTGCAGAGAGGGGCATAGGTTTTGGTGCTTTGACTCCCCTTCCCTCCCCAGGCCAGCGCTGAAGATCCTCATGCTGTTTTCTTCTCCACAGGGATTCCTATAGTACATCGGTAGCCTGGGGTTTCCTCTGTCCCAGGCTGTTTCAAATCTCCTTGTTCTTTCAAAACTCATTCTGGGTTCCATTTCCTCTGAGATCTGATGTCTGCTCTGTTCTGGGTGCAATTCAATCCACATTGATGTCCATCTTGTGCCTAGATCAGTGATAAACTTGCAGGGTGCAAAGATGAATAAAACCAGATTCTTGACTCCTGGTCTTGCTTTCTAGGATGAGAGTCACCAAGATGACAAACTAAACTATGCAAAACTATTTTTGGACAGTCCCTGAGAATATTTGCATTTTACCAAGAGCCTTTTGAAGGCAGCGGCTTACCTTCAAAACATACATTTTTGTTAAAAAACAGGAAGAAACTAAACTTTAAGGCAGTAAATAGAGCAAAACTTTTTAATTGTAGAAAACTTGGAAAGTGAAGAAAATATAAAGTAAGGGACAAACTTTTGGATTATCTCACTACCAGAGGCAAACCAGCGTTGGCATATTTTCCCTGTGTCTATGCATTTGAGATCCTATGTTTACGTAATTTTACATACCACTTTTTTTTACTGAGCACTAGATCCCAGCCATTTTGCAATGTTATCAAACATACTGAAGAGCGATTCGAATGATAGGAGTTTGTCAGCAAGTAGGAACGCTGAATTTATTGGCACAGAGACTTGGGGTAGTCTCTCTAATAGTTATACACCTTTTCCTGCAAGCTTTTCTAAGACAAGCCCTGCCTTCCTGCAAGAGTTTCCATAGCATATTTGCAATTTAGCTGCTCTGTTCAGCCCCTCTCTGAAGAAACAGCGTCCTGGGCTCTAAGGTGTGAGTTTTTCCAGTGTTCAGATTCCCCAGCTCCTCCCTTCCTCCACCCCAATTTCCCTCGTCTCCAGTGAGCGATAATATCTTTCATCTGAGCCTCTCTCTCCCTGCCTCCAATGACTGTCTCCCCTGATGAATTCTCTCTGGGTGACTTTGGCATTTGCATATTTCCTCGCTTGGATATTCTGAGATGCTGGAACCAGAGACCAGGTTGATGTGATCAGTTACTTAGCTGAATGAGGCTTTCTTGGGGACTGCACAAATATTTGGAGTCGGGTGTGTGCCAATAGGCAATTAATTGAAATGTGGACACAGCAAGCTTCTGGAGGAAGGAGACTGAAGTTGAAAAATTATCTGTGGGAAGCGATCCTCTGCAAGATACAAAACAGTTGGGAATTTCCTTTACCTCAAACTGAAGTAGATTTGATACAGAAAGAGAAAAAAATAAAACAAAGCACAAGTGTAAGATCAAGGTTGACTCCTGCACTACTAGAGCAGGAAGGCATTCTCAGACAACACTGGTCTGACCTTCCTGGAGATGGAGGATAGCCCAAGGTCAATGGCAAGTCAGGGCCAATTCAGGACCAGAAGCAAGATGTCCTGACTCCAGCCCAGAACACTTTCCATTTTATAAACTGATTGTCTACCTGGAGACCTGGATTATCATATCAGGAGCCAAAGGGTGAGGACTGCAATTTAAGCATTTTCCTGTCACCAATGACTTTGCGAATACATTTAGTAAAATCCATAACAAAACCAAGCTACTCACTGACTCTACTGTAACTCATGAATGGGAGCACACCTGGCCAACCTTTACGGAGCTCCTGCTCCGTGTCTGGAGCTCTGGGGATGGAGGTGATTAAGACAGAGTCTCTGACCCACAGCCTGTGATGTTGGCCTGATCCTAGTGGGGATCCAACCTCCTGACTACCCTCTTCAAAAGTAGGAAGCCTCTGGGGCCAGGTGAGTGGCTCAGTTGGTTAAGAGTTGGCCTGGGAGCCGGAGCTCTGAGCAGCAGGGCTGTCGGTTGGGTTCCCACATGGGCCAGTGACGCTGTGCCCTCTACAGCTAAAATGGTGAACAACAGTTGGACCTGGAGCTGGGCTGCTGTAAGTGGCCAGCGTGGACTGCAGTGGGACTGCAGTGGGGCTGCAGTGGGCTGCCGTGACCTACCATGAGTGGCTGGCAGCCAGCGTGAGCGGCCAGTAGCCAGCGAAAGCTGCCGTGAGCTGCGGTGAGCGGCTGTCCAATGGCCGCAACCAATCTGCCTCAGCCAGAAAGAGCGCAATGATCACAATACCAACATGGACCAGTGAAGCAATGTCCTCCACAACTAGACTGAAGAACAAAAAGGACAGCAACTCGTCTGTTCCCCTTCCCGAATGCCCCAATGCTGTTCCCCTCCCCCAATTCCCCAATAAAATCTTTAAAAAAAAAAAAAGAGCGTGAAGCCTCTGTGCCCACCTACATTTCTCTGTCTTCCAGGAGAATGGACCCATCTCCTTAAGATTTTTATAAAAGAGGCACTCTGACCATGACATTGTTTTAGGATTCAGATGGTTTTAGGGTGAGATGAAAATCACCTTTTTGTTGTTCAGGTTTATGGGGCCAGAGTGATCATTTTTAGGTTTCCCCTAGAACACGGTTCTCAGAGTGTGGCCCCTTAATCAGCAGCATCAGCACCCCCTGGGAACTGGTTAGAAATGCTTATTCTCAGCCTCTAGTCCAGCCCTACTGAATTGGAAACTGGTAGGACTGCCCAGAAACCTGTATCTTGACAAACCGTCCAGAGGATTCTGATGCACAGTAAAGTCTGAAAACCACTGTCCTAGAAAGTTACGATTTGGAAATCTGGGCTGCTGAATTCCAGCACGAGGGAAGTAATCTGTTTTTGATTACTGGACCCTTAAGGATGAACCCTCTTCGTTTCAGAATGCCCAGGTGAGCTGTATTTATACATTGCTGTGTGTGAAACTGGAAAGAATTTCCAAGTGAGTCTTCAAAATGTAACTGACCAGCACAGTCAGACACAATTCTGGTAGCCCAACCTATTTCCAGTTAAGTATAATATTTTCATACTTTAAAGTGTCATGGAATGACTGACTAAGTTAATCGATTGCTTAATCTGTTATTTTTAGAATATCACTTCCTTACCTCATGTGAAAGTTTATTCGAATGGGAACATTTTACTACCCCCAAAATGTTTTCCTGTATACTTGAACATGTTACTAAGGAAACCAGTTGCAACATTGCAGTGATATTGTTGCTCTAACAAATTAACAATTCAGCAATGGATATGCCATACTATAATGTTTTTTTCTCTCTAGAAAATTTCACACTTATTTAATTTATACATTTATAACACAGGACACTGGAAGTGATGGGAGTAAAGCTGTAAAAGGAAATCAGATTCTGGGGTGACAGTGGATATTTCTCTGGGATGTGTTTTGTGCTGTTTGAACATGGACAGAACTAGGTGATTTTTCATCCTACATTAGGAGCCTCTCTATGTGGGGAAGCTGATTGAGAGAGAGCAGCCCTCTCACAGGGATACTTTGTTGTTGAGGCTTGGGGGTTCTAACTGGTGAGCAGCCCTAGGAAGGACTAAGACCGGGTGTGTGGTACAAAATGTGTGCTAATCACACATTGAAGCAATCAAACGACATTGAAGCATGAGATCACACAAGCGACTGAGATGGCACCAGGAGATGGGGGGGGGGATACGGCACAGTGGGGGGCCTCCTGCTTTTCCTTTCTTGATGGGAGAAGGGAGGTTATTAATGATGGGATGGATTAGAACAGATGGGTACTTTTGACACATTTCCCCATGTTGTTATTTTCCAATTTCCCATCTTCCCACCACCTAGTCATGTGCCTTTCTCTTGCTTAGGAGTGAAAGCAGGTGACCTTTTAAAGGGACGCCTCAGGAGTGGAAGGTAGAAGCGGAGATATTGCCATATTGCTCAGAGGGCAAGCTCCGCAGATCCGGAAAGTCTTCCCGAAGCCTTTGCTGAGAGGGGAAGGGGAGACGCCACCATGGGCACACGTGCTTTCGGACGCTGTGTTCACAGGGGAGCCATGTGACTGTCAAACTCCTCCATCTCAGCTACACTCCATCCCAGCAGCCATTGCGCCCTTCCTGATTGCAAGTGCCTTTCGGCAGCCTGGGGATTTGCATTGTAAATGGTGTTTGTTAGACCCCTGAAATAATATTAATCATTGTAAAACAATTATGTTGCATAATTTGTACATAAAAAAGAAAGAATGAACATTTTGCTTGAATTAATATTTCCTCATCTGTAGCTTTCTCATCCCTATAAAGAACGAGACCCTTGTCTGCCCTTCTAAGTGAGAATGGCTCTGAAAAAGTAAAGCTACCTACTACCTGCATATGGCTTCTTGAAATGGTGCACATTTGTCCACAGCTTCTGCCATTTCAGGTGGAACTGTCAGGGGCCCTGGAAAAATGGATATATTAGCATCCCAACACTAGACCCTTCTTGCAAAGGGACAAAAGGATGGGCATTGTAGGGGTAGAGAAAGGGAAGCTCTGAGATGCAGAGCAATGAAGCAGCAAGGTTCTTTGCCTGGGTCTCTGCCTGTGTACTCTCATGTCCATTGGCAGATAGACAGCCATCAGTGACCGGAAGCCTCAGGGAGTTGGGACCCACCCTTCATGCTCACTATGGTGGGTTGAATGGTGGCTCCCCAAAAGATATGTTCAAGTCTTCATCTCTGGAACCTGTGAACATGACCTTATTTGGAAAAAGTGTCTTTGCAGATGTAAGTAAGCTAAAAATCTTGAGATGAGATCATCTCGTATTATTCGGGTGAGTCCTAAATCCAACGGCAAGTGTCCTCGTATGAGACAGAAGTAGGGAGACAAGGAAGAGAAGTAGGCCATGTTGAGTAGGAGGCAGAGATTGGAGTTACGCAGCAATAAGCCAAGGAATGGCTGAAGCTGCAGAAGCTAGAAGGAAGGATTCCCCTCTAGAGCCATTAGAGAGAGCAGAGACTTGCAGACACCTTGACTTGGGATTTCTGGACCCCAAAACTATGAGAAAATAAATATCTGTGTTTTAAGCCACTAAGTTTGTAGAAATTTCTTACAACAGCCCTAGGAACTAATAATACACACATCATGCCCTTCCCCTGCCCACAACCTCCCAATGTGTGCATTGGCTCACATTTTCAGTTTATGATGTCATTCTCTGGCTGCAACTGGAAGCATTGCTGGGGTCCCCTAGAGCACACCCATGCTTGTCAGATTGCTGTGCTGTGCCGCATTCGGGTCCCTGGTGATTTCTCCCAGGAAGGGCCTCCTTCCCACAAACTCAGGGACCCAGCATGGAGCATGGAGAATTTCAGTGTCAGGTCACTCTGACATACACTTTAGAACTAGAAATAAGGGCAGGTGAGACAGGATTGGAGAGACTTCAGTAGCTACCATTTTGGACTTTGTGCTTCTTTATCTCACTGGCTCATAACCAGATTTAGCACCCACAGTCCAGGAAAACATACACTTTTAAAATAATAGTATCATATATGGAGTGCATATGTGACAGGCACTATGTTAAGAATTTTACACTTATTATCTCATGTGTCCTTGCAGCAGTCCTGGAGGAATATGTAGGTATGGTTATCCTGATTTTACAAATGAGGAAACGAAGGCCCAGGGTCATTAGGTAACACTTCCAAAGTCAGGAAGCCAATAGTTTGCAAAGCCAGCCCATACCCTCCAGCACTTTACTACCCCTTTGCTCTAAGACATGCAGCTGAGTACGGACATACATCTGTGCCTCCTCTGGACACTGACCCTCAAAGAATATAAGTAACTTTGCGCTGAGGCCATTCAACCTGGGCCATTCAGTCACATGGCACAATTTCTTTTTGTTGGGCCTCCAGGGGGCATTTGGGGACAGATTCCAACCAGAGCTGTATCCTCCAAAAGGTGTTTTCTGGCTTGGTTAGGGGTCTGTGTGGTTTCTAAATTGATTTCTCCAAGTATCCAAGGGAACCCCCAATTCAAGTACCTAAGGCTGGCTAAGTGTGGGCTTCTACTCATTCCCCTTAGTGACTGTGGGTTTGGACCTGCCCATTCTGAGCCTCTGACCCTGCTGAGTGGGGATCAATTCTGTCTGTCCCTGCTCTTCCTTCACTCAACGCTCAGTCACTGTCACTGTCCTTGAGGTTCTTTTGGCCTTCTCGAAGGGCAGTGACTTTGTCTAAGGCTACAGAGCCTCATTGGATGTACTGGGCTTTGAGCATTGTTGTATCTGGTGACTTAAAGACCGATGCTCTGTAGCTGGAGAAAGAGCCCGGGACTAGGAGTCAGAAGACCTAGGTTTCTTGCCTGGCTCTGCTCCCTGGCTCCCGCCCGTCTCTTAATGAGTGAAGTTAGAATAATTGTACTAGCCTCATAGGTCGTTGTGAGAATCAGAAGAAATAAGAGATGTGAAAGTACTTTATGAACTAGAAGGTGTATGAGTGTGAAGGTGACTGGCGTATAATATGTGCTTAGTTAATGCCTGCTGAAGGGATGGGTCCTGTGTCTGTGGATGGTTTTGCATCCATATCTGTGTAGCCAAAGGGAGCCTCTTCCTTGGCTTTTGAGAGCATGGAGAGCAAGACACTGCCCATCCCTTCCCTTTCTTCTAATTGTCTTTTTTTCTCCCACCCTAAAACAGTCAGAATAAAGGGCGAACACCATGGCATTGTCAGAACGGAAAGACCCATTCCATTTTTTTTTTTTTTTTGGCTTCTTGTCTGAAACCTTGGCTTTATTTAATACCAAAATATCTTTGCAAACAGAAAAAATGGGGAGTCCACAATTGAAGGACATGGCAACCATATATGAGGATGACTAAGTCTGACAGAGGAAAGGAGGGAGGGAGGGAAGGAGGAAGAGGGGAGAAAGTGAGAGAAAAAATAAAAAAGGAGAGGGAGAGAGAGAGAGAGAGAGAGAGAGAGAGAGAGAGAGAGAGAGAGAGAGAGAGAGAATGCAATGGAGCTGCAGGGCTAACATTTGATTTTATTCCAGGATTCCTTCCCTACTTGGGCTTTCCCAGTGGGAAGAGTAACTGTATTCAGATGGGAAAATGCAGATGGAAAAGATGGGATTCTCAATAACCTCCTCTCCTCCCTCTTGTTTCCTTTGGGTCATTGCAAGTCACCGTAACTATGGTGTGTGTGTATGAGCAGAGGGTCCCCCTACTCCAGGCGGCTGCGGTTGGCGTGGACCACCCCCTGGAGTTCTGTAGGAAATGAGCCAAATGGCTCCTTGGGCAGCCCCTGCAGAGCCAGCCTTCCACACCCAGGTTCATTACATCCTGTGTGCAACAGAGCTGGCTTGTTTTTTCGAAGGTGAAACAGTGATACTTGGTGGGAGGCTGTTATTCACCAAAAGACAAGAGGGGCTGGGCCAAACTGAAAGATGACCGAGATGGAGGTCGGAAGAAAGCTTGTGCGGGTCTGGTCTAGCTGGGGTCTTATTAAACGGGGAAGGCTTGCTCTCCAGGTGCTTACTGGGCGCTTGGCTGTCTTCACAGTGCTAATCACCAAGAGGTTTGAGCATAACTATAACTTCCCCTTTATATAGAATCTTCAGTGGCCCCGGTTCGGTTCCCACATATGAGGGCCAGTGACACTGCCCTGAAAAGAAAAAGAAAAAAAGGTAGAATCTGCACGGGGGCGGGGGCAGGGAGCGGGGCGCAGGGGGGAGCCTGACTGGGTAGTTCCTGGGCACTGGGGGTCACTCTTGACCCACCAAAAAGCTGAAGCAGGGCCCTTCTTGGGCTCTAGAGGAGAATTTAAGGGGTGGCCTATGGCTAGCAGCAGAGAGCTACCAGGGGGCCTTGGCCAGGGATGCGCAGGTCCCAAGACTTCCCCAACTAGCCTCAGGCTCAGAGTTTGTGCTTCTGGCCCAGAACCAGGACAGACAAGCTCAGGTAATGCCAGGTCCTTGGGGCTTTGGAAAGCGATATTCCAGATTTAGGAGGCCGAATTATGAAGTCTGTCTTTCTAGGGTTGGGGGAGTCTGTCATTCTTCTTCCTCTCCCGACATTGCCTTAGCAGCACTCAAGCCTCAGCACTTCCTGCCAGTACTACTGTGAGAGCCACTTCAACGGGTCTTCCTGGTTCTGGTTTCATATCCTCCCATCCTTCCTCAGCACTCTAGTCAGTGACATTTATTGAATGCCAACCATATATCAGACACTGAATTGGTTACTGGTGACACAGAAGTGAATGAGACCCAGACCCTGAGCCCCAGAAGCTCCTGGTCTGGTGGAGGAGATAGTCTGTGACAAATGGTGACAACAAGGTGTCTTTAGTGCTGTAACTGTGCTGAGCTGACACTGCTTTGGAAGCATGAAGCAAGTCACAACAAACCAAACTAGTGACATTGGAGCTGAGCTATAAAAGGCAAGTAGGTGTTTGCCTGACCAAAAAGTGAGAAGGAGATTTTAGGCAGCAAGTACCTAAGTGTACAGACCTGGCAAGTCTGCTGCCTCTAGGACAGTGGCTAGAAAGGACTTCGTACAAATTAGTTGCTAGGCAGCGACCAATCAGGCAGGGCTTTGGATGCCCTACGGAGTTGGCAGGGATTTTTGCTAAAACCAAATTCAAATGATATCACTCCCTGTTTATAAAGCTTAAACTGCCTCCTGGCAGAGCACATGCTCGGTGCTGTGTGGTTTACTTGGCTGTTCCCTTCTCCTCAGCCAGCTCTGCCTTCCCCCATAGCCACCTGTTGAACTCCAATCCATCCTTCAATAGCGATCGTAAACCCAACACTGCTGTGAAGGTTTTCCAGGTTCCTCCAACTGAACATGACCTTGCCCTCTTTGAAGCCTCACAGCACTGACTATGAGTAGGAGGATTGGAGTTAGGCTGCTACAAGCCAAGGAATGATGGGCCTACCAGAAGCTGGAGGAGTCACGGAAGGATCCTCCTCTAAAGGCTTTGTAGGGACTTTGATTTCAGACCTCTGGCTTCCAGAATTGCAAGACAACACATTTCTGTCGTTTTAAGTCCCCAGTTTGTGGTACTTTGTTATGGCAGCCCCCGGAAACTCAGCTAGCACCCTTGCTTCTTTACCCCTCCTGTTTTTTTTTTCCTGTTGTGCCACAGTACTGCTGTCTGGGCCCTGACAGCCACACCTAGGCCTGGTCCCTCTAGCTGGGTCTCTCCCTGACTCACCTGCGCTCACAGCCAGCCACCACCACACCCATCTCTGCCTTTGTCAGGGCAGAGATGGTAGTTAATGATAGTTGGCTGTTCTGCTATGCCATCATTCGCTCTTGTGTTAGGGTACTTTTGTTTGGGTCATAGATTTGAATTTTAACCTGGGCCTTCTGCAGACTTAACGCATTCACTCCCAGGAGTGGCTCTCAACGTGGGGCTATCACAGCATCACAGGATGGCAGGGCTAGAAGGGCCCCTGCAGCAGAGATGGAAAGACGGAGGCTCAGCAGGTATTTATGGAGAGCTTGCTCTGTGCCAGGCCCTGGGTTAGGTGTGTTGTATACAATGGCGATTAGAGACAAAAAAAAAAAAAAAGATAAAGCCTGCTGTCTTGTATCTCAGAGTCCAGTGGGGAAGGTGGCTACTAGTTATTAATCAAAGAATCACCTGGCTGGATGCAAAATTACAACTAAATATGTGACAAACATTTATGAGAGAGGCTCATGGAACCATGAAATCAAGATGAAAACTGAGACACGAGGCAGTTTTGTGGGCAAGGGGTTTTAGTGTGGGGTGGGACCTCTGACACCTCTGCAGTCACAGCTCTGTTATCACGGATGGGAACTGTACTGTGCCCATGGGTAGGGCTCTCCTTGAGCAGAAGAAAGAAATGATCTCCTAAGTATGCTCTCCGAAGCTGTGGAAATGCCAAAGACAAGGATCATACTCTTCTTAAAATTTTACTTATTCCTTTATTCATCCACTTATTCATACATTCAACAAACATTTATGGAGTACCTTCCATGTATGTTGCACTAGCTAAGGGCTCTAGACACATCCGTGTCCCTTCTCTCGAAGAACACAGAGTCTAGCAAAGGAGATAGACATAATAAACTAGGCAGCTCTAATCTAGTGTAATAATGATATATTGGGTTGTCAGAAAAGTCATGACGTATTTTTTCTATGTTTTTCATTGCAAAAACATGTCACGACTTTTCCGACAACCCAATAAAAACAGAGGTTCAAACTGCTTGCCTCTGTAGGAATGCAATTCTATAGAAAAAGGGAAGTGTAGGTTCCTTCTTGAAGGATGAGCTGATCGCTACGTAGAGAAGTGGAAAGGGGGTTGCACATGGAAGGAAATGCAGCCAGAAGAACAGCATGTGGGAAGCAGCGAGTTCCATGTGACCAGGAGGTAGGGTACAAGGGTTGAGAGTGTCGGGAGGCCAGGCTAAAGAAGACCCAGTTTCCATTTTTCCTGTGAGTTCCTTTCCCTGGATAACTTGGGTGAGATAGGCTGTCATTTCCCACTGTCAAATTCTAACCAGTTTTCAAGGTGGTAGAACTATTTTTGGCTAAATGCTATTCGTTTCCTTAAACAAGCCAAACTTCAGGCATCCCAAGGTGGGACCCACACCTATATCTCTCCATTTGTTCCACATCCTGAGATAATATAGAAAAAAGAAAAAGAAAAAGAATGAAAGGAAAAGAAAAGAAAAGAAAGAAAACATGGACTGCTAAGCAAGACAGACCTGAATTTGGAGCCTGCCTCTGCCATTTACTAGCTCTTAGGTTATGGCAAGTTATTTACGTTCTGTAAGCCTCAGTTTCCTCATCTGTATAATGGGGATAAAAATCCCTACTTCTTAAGATCCAGAAAAGCACATAGGAAGCACTCAAAAAATTTTCTTTTTGAGACCCTGTTACTGGAGAGGCCGCCAGAAATAGACCAGCTGTTTCTCCAAAGGAGGGAGTCATGGCTGCTGCCAGGTACAAGCCAAAGAACGCCAATCTCCTTTTCTTTTAGTTTAAGTGTCTTTAGAATGAGCCAATTCAATGTCTTTCCAATGAGATGCCTTTACATTGAACTCAGCTGACTCTTCGATTAGCATCAAAATCTCATTTTTAACTTTCAACTGGTATCTCCACCTGCTTTTTAACATTGGAGCTCTCGAGGTGTTCTTTGTTTCTGTTGCAAAGTGTGTGTGTGTGTGTGTGTGTGTGTGTGTGTGTGTGTGTGTGTGTGTGTGTGTGTGTGTTGGAGAGAGGGCGTACAAAGAGGCAAGGTGTATTTTCAGAGCTATAGAGGAGCTGGCAGAAATTGAAAATAAGGTTTTCAAGTTCATGTGCTTATGCTTTAGAAGAGACCTAGAGGGAAAAGCTCAGGACGGTCTCTGTGTCCTGTTCAATATCTAAGAAGCTTTCTGCGGCCTGCCTTCCGGCATTCTGATTAAACAGCCGCCCTGCCCATTCCGTGCTTGCCTCCCTTCCTTTTCCCCTCCCCCAGCGGGGACCTGAATTTCCCAAGTGGGTGGCAGTGCTCCCAGAGGAGGGGCCTTTTGTGCTAGCCTCATGCCTGAATGAGAAACCTGCTTTCTCGGGTTAGCCAGGCCCAATGATCAGGGCAGATTAATCCCAAGAGGGGGCCGGTGCACCATTAACATTTTTTGCCTCTTATTTTAATTAAGAAGGGCCAGGGGATAGGGTGCTCCCTTGTCTAATGGGACCGTGTGGCACGTGTCGACTGCCGGAGGAGTTTTGGTTATTAGCACTTGTTGAAGTCTCTCTACATAATTAAATGCCACATTAATCATTGCTCCAAATGGACATAGATTTTTTATTTCTCGTCTTGACTCCTCACGTGCAGGAGGCAGAGTGGTCCCTGGACCCAGTGGCTCCCCAATACACAGGCCCATGCGTACCCACTTCCAGTGATTTTGTGGAAAAGAAAAGCTTCTCTCAGACGGTCGCCTTCCTTGTTCTGACAGCTGAAGCTCTCTTCACAGGCAGATTACCATGACCTCATTAGTTTCTGCATCTACTCTTCTAACCACATAAAACGGAGTGCAGTAGGAGCCAATCATGCTAATTACATCAGATCGGTTTGCATATTCATAAACCATTCTCTGTTTTATGGACAGCAAAAATAAACACAGTATCTCTTTAATAATTTTAAGTGGGTCACTTTCAGGACTGTATCTGTTTTAAATAAATTATCATCTTGTTAAAGGCCACAGTCAAAAGCTATTTTTTGAGCAGCCTGAGAGGTGGGGGTGGGGGTGGGGAGCCAGTCATGTGGAGGGGGCACGAGAGTCAACAGGATTCACCGATTGGCCAATTTTCAAGGTCTCTTCTGCCAAAGAAAATCCAAGCTTGAAAATCCTCCCTGGTTTGGTGAACAGGTGCCAAGGCAGCCTCTTACTAATGACAAAATATACCCTTGTCAGAAGTCTGAGATTATCAAAATCACAGTCTTCAACCATGGGAGTGAAATCCAGCAATAATACCAATTCCTGTGTTTTCTGGGGAGTATTTAATTTTAGGGTCCGAGGCTGACATTCTGGCTTTTTCCAGTGGGGTGAAAAATTGGCATAAAAACAATGCGAAGTCAAATCTGCAGAAACAGACCTTGCTGCTGTCCCACTTGTGTCAATACTGGGGACAGAAAAGGCCACCCAAGACCCCGTGTTCTCTGGGGAGCCTTCCAAGCCAGGACCTATAACCATTGACAGTGGAGCTGGGTTATAGATTTCCTTTGCTTTAGGGGGAAAAAAAAAAAAAGCTTTCACAAAAATACACAGGATTTTCAAAGTAAGAGTACTTAACCCAGTAAGAGAATAAACTGTTTTCAAGACTACCCAAATGCCTAGTTACAAGAAACAATTGATTTGATAATTACAAATCATTCCTATGCACTCATTAAAGTAGGTCCTTGAGGATTAATACTGTCCTAATCTGATTGAGTGCTGTATGTATTTTAAGGTAATAAGACGGCGTTTCTTTATTTAAAAAGCATCCTGTACTCTAGGCATTCCACTGATACCAGCTGATCTTTTCTACCTCGTTTATTTCTAGCTCTGGATCTTGCTTCCTTTTCTCTTTGTTGTAAACACTCCTGGGAGAATTAATGTGGCATTTCTTAGTGGTAGTTCAGGCTATCCCCATGTTGTTGTTTTTGAAATGCTGCCTCCAATTGCGTGGGCGTCGAAGCTGGAAAAGGCTCTCGTTTTCCTTAATGCATAGGTCCCTGACTCAGAGCTTCTGGAGGACCTTCTGTTCAACCTCCAAAACTGTTTGCATTGATTCACCTTCACCTTGGTTCCTGACTAGGTTAGTAGACTCTGAGCACAGATGGCTGCCTCGTGTTATTATCGGAACCAGAGTTGAAGCTTTTGTGTGTCAGCTGCACGGATTTCAAAATACCCTATTATTTGTGCAATATACCTTGGAATTACCGTTTATAATTTCATGAAAGCCTAACATATCTGAATGTTTACAAGTTCTATCCCTTGGGGAAATATATAGTGTTCATTTCTTTTGTTTAGTCTATTTAAAGTAGGACTAGATACAAAGCAGGAGTGATTGACAAATTAATGCTCTCAGCTCCTACTCGAAAGTACTTGAATTATTAGTACAAAAAGCATGTTACAAACTGTAATAATTTTAACTCCATTTCATTGCTAAAAGCTAATAATAATGAAAACAAATGAAAATAGTAATGCAATCTAACGCCAGCCAGAATGGAAGCAGTCACAGAGTTGGGACTCTGCAGTCAGATAATTAGTTCCATTAAAACTCAGGAATGGGTGAGCTTGTTCATTTATTTTGGATTCAGTTCTGTGGGGGGAAGAAACAGACGGAAAAAGAATGGCCCCTACGAGCCATAAAATCAGGCCTAACCTTCCTCCTTTTGTCCTTCTTCCTCCATGGTTGAGGGACTGCATTTCCAGGGTGATGGCTACACTCCCAGAAGGGAGGAGAAGGGGCAGAGGAGCTAATGGGTGCCACCAGCGAGTGGAAAGTCACTGCTGATTGCAATTAGAACAAAGGCATTGGGAAGGCTCCAGTCTCACCTGCAGACTGTCTCAGCCATCTTGGGGGATGGGGAAGAACTGTACATGCAGGGGAGAGCTGGATAGAGGAGCAGCCCTGGGCAGAGAATACCAGCTATGGGGGCTGGGGGGAAGTTCCCTCTTACTTAGCCTTTTTGTCCTGTTGAGTCTTCAATGGATTGGGTGAGGCCCACCTATATGGGGAGAGCAATCTGCTCTTACTTAGTCTATGGATTCCAACATTAGCCTCATCCAGAAACACCCTCACAGACACAGTAATATTTGTGTAACATTATAGCATTTCACCAAATGTCTAGGTACCCTGTGGCCCAGTCAAGTGGACACATAAAATCAACCATGACACTTAGGATCCCTAATCTGAATTCACCTTGGTTAATGTAATGATCATTATCTATGGTTGCAAAACAAACCACTCAGTGTGGTTCTTCTGGTTTGGGCTGTGAGGCTGATCCCTGCTGAGTTTCCCCGCAGCTGCAGTCAGCGGGTAGGCTAGCTATGGCTGAATGATCTAGGATGGCCTCACTCAGGTGTCTGGGGGTCGGCAGACTATCAGCTGGGGAGGATGGGCCGTGTGACTCCCATCATCCAGCAGGCTAGACAGGGTGTCTTTCCATGGCAGCAGTCACAGGGCTCCAAGTGCAAGTGCTTTTCAGGTCTCTGCTGCCATCATATTAGTCCCTTTGGCTAATGCAAGCCACATGGGCAAGCTTCAAGTCAGTGTGGGAGGGAACTACCCTAGGGTGTGGATACAGGGAAATGTAAACAAGTTGGAGACCATTCTGCAACAATGTGTCAGAGAGAGTTTCCTGGTCCCCTGGGATGCTCTCTCTGACCCAGGCATGGAAGGTCAGGTCTGGGCAGACATCATGTTCCTTTCCAGTCTCTTTTGTGGATTCCTTGCCCCTAGCCTATCCTTTAAATGCACTAATCTCTAAGATTCTGTCCTTGGCTTCCAGTCATGAGGGTCATGTTGGGACACTGACCTACACATCCAGCCTGGAGACTGTGGAAATATCAGAGCAGATCACTGGAGTATGGTGTGCACATAAGCCTCAATGTTCTTTGAGTGGAGACTGAAATATTACACGGCCCAGTCCCTTGAGGAACATCTTTTAAATTCCCCGGCAAAACAAAAGGATCGAAGATGTCTTAGGGAGTTCTAGAAGGAGCTGTGTCATCCAAAGCTCAGAAGCTCTACCACATTTCTGGTCACAGCTGGTTCTTGTCCTGGGGAATGTCCTGTAAGAAGGACAGCCTCAGTGACATGAAGGGAAAAGCACTGTGGCTGTTTAGAAAGAAGCTGGAGCCATTTGTAGTTGGGGGGAAAGGATGGGGCTGAAGGAGCTGGGATTTTTGTGTCCTCCTAACTTAGGCCAGGAGGTGGCTTAGAGTCAAATACTCTGTAATTCTCACCCACGCTCAGTTGCGTGGTGGCATACATGGCCAGGAGAGCCAGACTGGCTCTGTGTTTTTGGAGGGTGGCAACAAAGGATGTCTTCCCAACAACTGGAACATTTGGTCCAGACATTTCAAGAATCTTGCCTTAGCCTAGTGGCCCCGGGACTCTGACACAGCCTCGTGGCCTTGTTTGGCTGGGCAGGTCACAAGCTTTGTTATGTAGTTAGGGGTTGGAGTAGGTGCACAGCCAGCGGCAGCCAAACTGAGCCGCCCACAGCGCTTTCCTTGTGTGTTATGCTGCCTTTTGCCTTTGGAATTAAAATATTGTGCAGAAAGGCAAGTTTATTGTTATCAATCCCATCTCATGAAACTTGACAAATGCATTCTTATGCAGATAATTAAGAGATAATGTCAACGGAACAAAGCTTTGTCACTGAAATAATGGTTCCCTGCTGTGAAGTTTATGCCTCAGCAAAGTCAAGGTGTTTGTTCTCAAAGTATAACTCCCTATCTCATTGACAACTGTCTGTGATACCCTCCTTCATCCCTTTACCCCTCCTCCCCAAATCGTGATTACAGCAGAGCCAGTGTCTGGGGACACCAAGTGGGGAAGCAAATTCTCTTTGCTCAAGAGTCCTGGAATGGGACAGAACTCTGGGCTTCCAACACAGGCTTTTCTGCTTCCCCTCTGTGGGAGTCACCTCAAGCCAGATGCTCCTACTAACCCTGCCTTTACTTCCCCTCTTCTAACATGAAAAGAATAACTCCAGACCCCAATTCCAAAGTTAAATGTGAGGTATCTGATGGCATGTGGATAACTTAGACTTTTTTAGCTGGATATGCATGTACTGCAGCCTTTGGGTCTCATTTCTGCTCCATCCATGTGGTATGTCTGAGAGCACATATACAAATGAGCTCATAGATTCAATGAAAATTGACTTTAAGGGCATTGGAAATGGATTTTAATCGAAAGGACTTGCAAAGCTTGTGTCATGCATGCTCTGTGAGGCTTTTCTTTTGCGTGGTCCAATAAAGAGTTAATAAGCATATTCTCTCCTGTGCACGGGTCAAAAGTAGCCCTGGTCTTAATCCAGGAGCATCTATCATGAGGCTGGAGGTTCTTCTCTTCATTAAGCAAGTGTGAACATTTCACTGGGGAAGTATAAGCCAAGTTCCCCCAGAGCAGGCGTAAATCGGGTATTGCATTGAGAGGGGTGGGCTGGTGGACCACCTGAAAGGACGTGCAACTAAGGAGACAGGAAGTCTTAGCCTAGAGGTCCTAGAGATGTCTCCGTGGACGTCTCCAGCGAGGAGAGTACACGGCTTCTTGAATAGATGGGAGCAATGTTGTAAAGGCTCCAAGTCCATCTGCTCCAAATACTTTGTAGAGTTTTATTTATTTCTAGGTGTCACTTCATTCTACTGATTAGAATTTCATTATCGTAGGCCATGAGGGAAGGTGAGAACACCAGTTTCTGCTCTCATGTTCTGGTGGTTTTTAAAGTAGAACTTGACAACAGGCATGAAAAGGGGGAAAGCACAAGGCTGGGAGTTGAGACTGGGGTTCTAGTCCCTGCTCTGCCCTCCCTCCCTGGGTGGCCTTGGCCGAGCCATTCGACCATGTCTTAACAAAGGAGGGGGCACCTGACGGTTTCTAAAGTATCCCCCTGCCCAGTTCCACATTTTATTATTCTGATACTTAGGATTAGAGGGGATCATCTGGCAGAAGTGTGTTATCGATCCCCTGTTTGAAATATGTTTTTAGAATTGTATCAAAATGTACTTTTCCTTAAATTTACACGTCTCCTTAGATTTATCATGATTACGATTAATCATTGGAAAACAAGCCATAATTTCTGAAAGCTAATTATTAGAAAGGATCCTTTTCTTTAAGGAGAAGGAATCATTGAGATTTCTCTTAATTTCTTGACTTTCTATCATTTTTCCTTCATTTAAGGGGAAAAGGGGAAATGCAAATCAGTGATTTAGGATGAGACTAACTTAACACCTATACTATAAAGCGTAATGTATTAACATTAATTTTGGAGAGCAGAGGTCGTATTGTTGTGTTTTTTTGTTTTGTTTTGTTTTGTTTTGAGGGTAGTGTCACTGGCCCTCATATGTGGGACCGAACCGGGGCCGCTGGCTTCCAAGGCCAGCGCTTAACCACCGCGCCACTTGGCTGGCCCTGTTGTGTTTTTGAACATGAAATTTCACTGGGGTTAGTGCTTAGAACAACTACATTTATAAAAAGACATTTTGGGGGAAATTCCACACCTGTCAAATGTAGGCATTATCGAAAATTATTTTTTAGGCTTTTATTTTGTGACAGGAAGGATAGGGGCTAATAGGAGATTTGGAGTTTTCAGGACTTAGCATTATTTCTATACTCTTAAGTTAGTTTCTTCTATGTGACAGGAAGAGGTATGTCCTATGAAGATAGAAGAAAAATGCAAAAAAAAAAAAAAATCACAGCTGAACTTGGAGGTGGGGGTACAAGTTGAAAAGAACCAGAACCTTCTACATAAGAAGATGGGAGAAAGAGAGTGGGATGTTCCTGAGAGGTAAAAGACAGAGGAGAGGGCGGAAGGGAAAAGGGCCAACAGAACTAGGTGGCCATCTATTAAGAAAAAGATTTCTAGGGCAGGCCAAGTGGCTCAGTTGGTAAAGAGTTCATTCAAGAGTGCGAGCTGAGCTCTGAGCAACAGCAGTTCGATGCCCAGCCTGTGCTGAGCTGCTGCTAAGCTGCCAACAGGTGGCAGGATGGCTCAGCTAAAAAAAAAAAAAAAAAAAAAAAAAAGAAAGAAAGAAAGAAAAAGATTTCTAATAACGAATTATAATTGATTCACTTTGCTGAGTATAAACACATTTCCATGACCCCCAAACCTTTCATAAAGTCTCCTGCAGGCCTTTCGTAAGTGGGGTTTTCTTTATTTGGTTTTGTTTTTGCTTCTATTGCTATCTGTTGGAAGAACCTCCTTTCCTCAGCTTATTTCCAGTGGGAAAGTATAGCAAACCATACCCTCACCCTGAATTGATGTTACCCACTTTGCCCCCAGGGTGGAGGTGGATGAACTGGTTGATGAGTTTGGAGAGGAACCGGGCCACCCACTGACCCCCTCACTCTGCTCCTTGGCTATAAATCCTCTGCTGTCTTTGCCGTATTTGGAGTTGAACTCAATCTCTCTGCTCTGTTACAATAATCTTGAATAAAGTCTCCCTTACTGTGTTTTAACAAGTGCCAGAGTAACTTTTCCTTTCACACCACCACATTGACCATGAGCAAGTCACTTGACCTCTTTGCACTTCACTTTCCTCACCTGCAAAATAGGATCAACAGTTCCTGTTTGGAATTCCTCCCAGTGCCTTGGGGAGAATCAAATGGGATTATCTGTATAGGGCCGGCAGAGTGGCTCAGTTGGTTAAGAGCTCTGAGCAACAAGGTCGCCGGTTCTATTCCCACATGGGCCAGTTAGCTGCACCTGAGCTGAGCTGCCACTGATTTGCCAACAGGTGGCAGGATGGCTCAGCTGGTGACAGCACGTGCTCTTAACAACAAGGTTGCTGGTTCGACTCCTGCATGGGATGGTGGGCTATGCCCACCCACAACTAAGATTGAACACAGCACCTTGAGCTGAGAAGCCACGAGCTGCCATCAGGTGGCCAGATGGTGACTGGACTTGGGAGCTGAACTAGCTGTTCCCTCCACAACTAAGATTGAAGGACAACAACTTGGCTGTTCCTCTTCCCCAATTCCCCAATAAAATCTTTTTTTTTTTAAATCTGTATAAACTGTCAAATATTAAACGAACCTGTGTATTATCTTTGTGAAAACTAACAACAAGAACCACAGATTGATGTTCTGTTCTGTTGAGGGCCTTCCCCAGGCTGTGTGGGGCCTCCAAAAAGGATTTGGCAAAATGGGAGCTAGGTGAACTATGCCAGAGCACCGAACTCCACACGGATGCTTGGAAACCTCCTATACCCTCTCAGCATGCAAACTGTTGCAGTTCCCAAACCAAGCAAGATTTCACTGCCTCTGAAAGCGAGGTGTGATTTCACATTCCCCACACGGCTTCTGACTGCACACCCCACGCAGCCTGCTGATGGAGTGGGTGTGCATGTGTGTCTCTTTGTGTGTGTGTGTGTGTTTGTACTTGGAGAGGGTGTCTGTGAAATCTAAAGGGCCATATCACACTTGCTGCAGCTCGGAACAGCCAGCGCCTTCTGGGGAGCCCCATCCTGTACTGACACACTGTACGTTGTAACAGATAGCATCCTGGAATTAACGTGTGAATTTGTTTGCAGTGGGATAGCAGGGAAGTTTGCTGGCTTTCCCAAGCTTTCAGGAACAGTAGCCAAGCATAAGCTTGCTGGAATCACCATTCAGTTTAGCTCTGCCAGGGCACAATCATCTAGCCAGGAGGCTTTTTTTTTTTTTTTGGCGGGGAGAGGGGGGAATTGCTTTAAGCACAGTAACATGTGAGGCCATTGTTGTTATTAGTATTATAATTATTAGTAGTAGTAGTTGCAGTTGTAATAGTAGTATTTTAAATGGGTTTTGGCAACTGTTTTATCTTATTCTGTAAAGGTTTAATAATGAAGACTGATTTAAGAATCCAAGATATAGTGACAAGGCGATTCTTCCTTCCTTCTTTCCTTTCCATGTCTCCACTTGGTGTCTCTTTTCTCCTAAAAGAACACATTGATTTTACATTCCTTCTTTGGGTGAAATGGCCCATACCATATCTGGCTTCTAAACTGGGATGAAGCTCTGAGCCTTTAGTTAATTCAGCTATTCCTACTTATGTTCAAGAACTAGAAGAGTGGGCGATAGCAACGCACTGGCCCTGGACCACAAGCCCTCAGATGCCAGAGAGCAAGGCCTCTCTTAGCCCCATTGGCATTGTGGGGGTATGGCAAGCAGTTCCTCTAGTTTGTAACTGCTTTTGTAACCCCTTTGTATCCAAGACCGAGGACCCTGGGAAACACTAGTTACACATCTCAAGGCCAAGACTTGCAGAGGTGGGCTTTACAGATGCTAATTTGTGTTATGGTTTGGAGTTGATTGACAAGCAGCAGGACAATAAGCCCAGAAATGTGAATGAACTGGGCTGAGCTGAGGCTAGAGGGCCTCAGGGTGGAGGAATTGAGGGTTGCTATCTAGGTTTAGATTCCAGGAAAGCTGAGAATTTGTTATAATTCAGATATCTGCTGTGAGAACTCAGCAAATTAGTACTTAGCAAGTTAGACTTTTTAAAACCAGGGGGTCCATGGATGAGTTTTAGGAGGTTCCTGAAATGAAATACAACCTTTTATTTGTGGATGAATTTTTTGGGAGAGAGGAGGTAAAGTTTTCATTAGATTTTCAAAGGTATTTGTGACTTCAAAATGTTTTTAAAAACTCCAAAATGTTTAAAAGACACAGGGCCCCGTGTCTCCATAGTGCAGGTTATTTCAGGAACAGACCTGAATTGCCAAATCCAGATGGGTGTGAAGCCCCCTAACATTCCATGAAATTTACCCCGCCCCACTCCCCAGACTCCTAATTGCAGACTCATTATCACCTTTTAGTGCTTATGGCATTTGACACTCTTGACTACTCCCTGGAAACTCTTCCCTGTTTCAGAGACACTAACTTTCTAGATTTCTTTTTGCTTCCCTAATTCTCTTGGTTCAACCCCTTACCTGTCAGCCTTCTCTGTACTCTCTTCTCTGATCCTATATACATGCTCTAAGTTGGCTTGTCCTCAGTCCCACTCCCATGAAATTCCACATCATGGCATCTACAACCTTCCCTTGCCTATCAATTCTGTCCAATGTAGCCACATTTTAATATTAATAAAATATAAAAGTCAGTTTCTCTGTCATACTAGCTACATTTCAAGTGTTTAATAGCTACATGTTGCTAGCAACTATCAAATTGGTAAATTATAGAATGTTGCTATTACTGCAGAAAATTCTATTGGATAATGCTAGTCTAGCTAAGTCAGATGTGACCTCAGAAATTCAGCCCGGGTCACTGTCTCCAGGGAGACTGTCCAGTCTAGGTTAGACACGTCTCCTCACGGTAACTTTTATCTGTCTTCATTACACCGTATTACAAAACTCATTGACTTCTGTGAATAGTTCACCATCCTGTAGGTTTCCTGAGGACAGGGACCATAAAGACTTATGTGACTCAGTATCACCAGCATCCAGCACAGTGTCTGGCAGAAAATAGGTGCTGAATAAATGAAGTTGTGACGAGCTGAGTTGAGCAGCCATAACCATGGCCCTCTAAATTATTCTCACCAGCAGCAAGTTAGCTGGTAGAGAGTGTTGATTCCAGTTGGCCTGCTCTGGAAGAGAGATGAGAATATGATCCCAAGACTGGAGGGGGAAGGAAAGAGGTCTTTATATTTTCCTTGGCTACAAGGGAGGTAGCCAAAGGCAACTGCTGAGAACTTTTGGTTTTCTGTGCATATAATCATGGTCTGAGATTCTGGTCAGCATGGCTCCCTTCTCTCCTATCTAGATAATTCATACATTTAGAGAGTCACGAAATCTTAGAATTAGAAGAGATCTTAAAAGTAATGTAACTCAGACCTTTACCCAGTGAATTAATCTCCTCTGCAGTAGGGGCCTCTGCTTAATTATATCCAGTGACAGGGAACACCCTTTCTCCTGAGTCAAACTATTTCATTTTCCAAGCAGCTCTTTTGGTAGAAAGTGATCTTTGTTGTTGTTGTTGTTCCAATGAACTGTAATCTGCCTCCTTATATGTTCTGCCCTGGCCCTAGCTCTATCCTCAGAGGCAGAGAATGCATCTTCCCTCTCCTACCGTTAAAAGCAACCTGTGGGTACAAACATTAGTCCTTTCCTCCAGGGACCACTGGAATTTCTAGTTGGATACCTCATGGGTAGTTAATTTTTATTAAACCAATTATTTCACAGCTCCTACTTCCTTACTAATTTATACCGAGGTATAAATCAGCAAAGTTGTCCTGTCATGGAAAGGCACTATAAATATTTTACCCCTTAAGTGCTTTTTATGTATAAGAACTAAAGCCAGATTTTGGCTGGGATGCATGTTCAGGGAGGGAGCTGAAATGACAAGTGAGTCATGTCCCCTTGACAGGACCCTGAGAAGGAGAGTAGATGTGGAATGGTTCATTGACATGGCCCAAGTGGAGGCAGGTGTGTCAATACCTCACAGTTGATATTTCATTATTTATAGAATGTAATACTGATACATGACAATCATAATAATAGCAACAATAATTGCCAACTAAGAGCATTCCATGAGCCGGGCAGGGTTCTGAGCTCTGTGTGTGTGTGTGTGTGTGTGTGTGTGTGTGTGTGTGTGTGTGTGTGTACGTATATATGTACATTTTGCAACAATCTCATGCAATATGGTCTGTTATTATCCCCATTTTGCAGATGAGAAAATTGAGACAAGGAGTGTGAGTGTTCTTGATCTTGATTGGTTAGTTTTCTTCTTCTCCTATTAATCATGTGGTTTCCTAGGACCTGTCATGTGCACAAAATGTATCATGCTATCACAGGTCACACTGACCTTTAGCTAACGATGCTCAAGGCCCTGAAATCCTCCCGGCTTCCCTGTGAGGCAGGTTTATTCATTCCATTTAATGGTTGAGAAAATCAAGGCTCAGAGGAATTAGGTGATTGTCCATTACAAAGCTTCTGGATGATGAGAACTGGAACTCCAGCAAGGATTTCAAAACTCCCAACCTAGTGCTCTTCCCACTGTACCACCACACCTCTCCACAGGAAAGCAGGGACCCATCTGTGACATGATCATTTACTAAATGTACTTTGCACCTGTGTTTCATCCGCATTTCTAACATAGTAGGATAGGCACTCTGGCTTATTATCATAAGTGTCAGGAGGTGGTGAGGTTGGGCCTAGGACACAGGTGTTCTAGCTTCATGTCCAGGAATTTCTAAGGACTCTTTGACGTATTCAAGGACCAGTGAGGTAGAGCAGGGTCACAGGTATGTCCAGAGTGGTCTCTAGTGAGGGCTTCGCTCTGATGGAAGGCATACTGAGGGCCTGCTGGACAGATGTAGGTGCTGAGAGATTCTGAGCTCCTCCTTCTGAGCACCCCATCATCCTGGTTCTCTGGGCTGCTCATGCCCTGTTACCCCGGGGCTGGCCTCCTGGGCTCTGCTGATCTTCCATAAGCCCTATAAGAGGTCTCCAAACGGGATTTCATGTCATGGGGCAGGAGGCATGGCCCTGGTGTCATGGAGATGGCCCTGAGATACCCCTGAGCTCCTCTCTCACCCCCCACTCTCTGTGAACACAGACAAGTAATTTATTGTCCCTGTGCTTTAAATTTCTCAGAGCTAAGACAAAGCCCATAATCTGCTTTTCTCACAGGGCTGTCGGGGTATTCAAATGGGATAAAATAATCAATTGTTTGTTGGTTTGCTCATTCATTCATTCAATAGATATGTATAAGTGTCAGCTGGGTAGCAGGTTCTCTTAGGTGCTGAGGATACAGCGAACAAAACAATGTCCAGTCTTCATGGAGCTTCCATTCTGGGGGGCGGGAGGCTTCCATTTTGGAGGGGGCTACTGACAAAAGGCACATAAAGAAGGAAAAATAAAGCAGGATAGAGGGATAGAATATGACTTGTATACTATCTTGTAAAGATGGCCAGAGAAGACTTCTGTGAAGGGGTTACATGTAAGCAAAGAACTAAATGATATGAGGGAGCCAGCCATGTGACCAGGGAGAAGACTGTCCCTGCCAGAGAAGAGCAGGTGGAGAGGCCGTGGAATGGGAACATGCCCCACCTGTTCCAGGACCCACAGGAGGCTTCCCTGTGAGGCAGGTTTGTTAGTTCCATTTAATGGTTGAGATCATCAGGAGGCCTGTGTGTCCTGAGTAGAATGAAGGAAGGCGGGAATGGTAGGAGATGAGGTCAGAGAGAGCGCCTGAGGGTTGACCGTATAGACAGGTATAGCTCAGGAGATTATCCAAATGGAGGGAGGATCTGTGCCCAGGACACCCTCTGAACACTGAGTACCTGCCACTCCAACCAGCCCAGGCTAGAGTTCAGAAGATGATGGCCAAAGCCACAGGAGGCCCTAGGAGGGATTTGAAACTTCGGTTCGATCCTGGATGCAGCCACAGCAACTAGTTCAATTCATAGAGAGAACTGGGGTCCAGTTCCAAGCTAGTCTTTGAGCGCTTCTGTAGGCAGGGAGCTCTGTGAGACGGAGAGAGGTGATTTTTCTCTCTGGTTCCTGCTCTGCAACTGTCCCTGTTGATCATCCCCATTTCTACTGATCACGTTTCTGATTTATCTTGTAGTTGTGATTCTGTGTCTGCCTCCTGGGGACTCAGCAAGCAGGCAAGTCTTAGCTCCTTCTTTAAGACCTGAGGAATTTACTCTGAAGCTGTGATCCACATGCCTGGAGAGGATGCACAGTGCTGCAGGCGGGTGTGCACATCTCTCTGCAGGTTACCGGGGTGGCCTTTTATGTTCACCCTTGTATGTACACGGGTGCTTTCTAGCATTCCCAGACCCTGCCTTGACAACACAATGCGATGACATGAAAGATGGGCTTGCAAAGTAAAACATGCTGGTACCTCCACTCCCCAGAACAAATGTTCTCATCCTGCTTATAGCCCTTCCCAGTCCTTTGCCACATGCAGACATGTTTGGGGGTTTTGTTTGTTTTTGTTTGTTTGTTTGTATTTGCCAGTACAGTGCAAATATGATTTGTGGCCTGATTTTTCACTTTCCTTTGATACTATTTCCCATGGCTCCCTTTGGTCTTCATATTACCCATTTGTAAGACTTCATCGCGACGATGGACCGATCCCCTCTTGTGAACATTTAGGCTTTCCCCCCGGCTTTTTTTCTTTTTAAATTAATTAATTGTCCAATTACAGTTGGCATACAATATTATATTAGTCTCAGGTGTACAACATAATGATTAGACATTTATATACCTTACAGAGTGATCACCCCAATAAGTCTAGTACCCATCTTACACCATACATAGTTATTACAATATTATTGACTACATTCCCTGTGCTACACTTGACATCCTTGTGACTATGTTTATAACTGGCAATTTGTACTTCTTAATCCCTTTGACCTTTTGCACCCATTCCCAAGAACCCCTCTCCCATCTGGCAACCAGCCTGCTAGCTTTTAAGAAACATTTTTTTTTTTTAAGATTTTATTGGGGAATTGGGGGAGGGAAACAGTGTTGGGGAATTGGGGAAGGGGAATAGACAAGTTGCTGTCCTTTTGTTCTTCAGTCTAGTTGTGGAGGAGGTCGCTTCACTGGCCCATGTTGGTATCATCATTGCGCTCTTCCTGGATGAGGCAGATGGGTTGCCGGCTTCTGGATGGCCGCTCACCATGGCTATTAGCAGCTCACTATGGCTGCCAGCTGCTCACGCTGGCTGCCATCCACTCACTGTAGCCTATGGCAGCTCACTGCAGCAGGGGCTGCAGCCCACACCATTGCTGGGGCTCGTGCAGCCCAGCTCCAGGTGGAGCTGTTGTTAGCTGTAGAGGGCAGTGTCACTGGCCCTCATATGTGGGATCCGAACTGGGGCCGCTAGCATCCCAAGCCAGCTCTTAGCCAGTGAGCCACTTGGCCTGCCCTTAAGAAACAATTTTAAAAAACAAAAATAAGAATAAGCCATGCCATCCTGCCAGAATCACATTCTTATTCAGATAAACCCCGCAAACCTTGGTGGTCACAGGCTGAAGAGACTCCAAATGACTGGCGACTGGCTATGCTGATTCAAGAAAGAATACGTATAAAAAAAGTCATCTGAAACCTCAGTGTCTCCATGAAACATGAGATCAAACAGTTTTGCCCATGTGGCCTAAACTCTTCCAACTCCTAGTAATATAATCAGGGCTATTGGTAGTTAAGTTCAAAAATCATTAAGTCTGAGCTGCCTGGAAAAAGAGGAAAATAGTAAACAAGAGTAACAAAAAGAGAAAGACAAGCAAGGAGCCATTCCCAGGGTAAGGGAAACACTGTCAACAATTCTGCTTGCTATCTCAGAAGGGTCCTTCTGTGCTTTGACAAAAACCTGAAATGACACAGAAGTGAATCTGGGAGTGTCTTGCATCCAGGACCAGCAACCAGCTCTGGGCAGAGCACTGGACCGGGTCCTGGGGAAATCCAGCCAGAAGAATGAATACACTTGCTCTGTTCCCAGGAGATTCTTCTAGAAGCCAAAGAAGTGAGAACACACACAGAATGATGCGGTGGGCCTGACACTGAGACTCATTTGTATATGTCCCTGTTCCCTTGACCTCTTTATCTGAAGCCCCTTCGCCTTGGCTAAATCCTTTCTCTGAGCTGGGCCTGCAGGGAACTGGGATAGCCTGAGAGCGACCATTGTGCCCAGGCAATTATACAAGAATGCTCCGATCTGACAGTTCCACTGTGAAAGTTTTCAAATAGTGTTGGGAATGTTTACATAATTGTTCAAAAGAGGCTTTTTCAAGGTACCTGTTTACACTCTTTACTTTTGGAAATTCTTTCAGCAGCCAGGCCTTGGAGGGCTCTCAGGCCGTACTTGCCACCCTTGATTGCCGAGGGAGGAATGAAAGGCCTGTCAGTGAATTGCTGGGAAAACATCCCCTAATAAACACCCTCTAATGAGGCGGCACTGAGAGCAGAGGGGAAGAGCTGGGGGGGCCGGGGAGCAGGGACGGTCACAGTTTTGTTTGGGGCCATTTGGCTAAAGGAGCACTAGACACCGTGTCTTTGTGTGCAAATTTCCCACCAGGGCCAATGGACCCAGCAACTTTCCACAATTTAATTGAATAGCTTTAGAGTCCCAGAGTTCGCCTAACAAGCTACTCTTCATGAATGAAAGATTTGTCCCCAGCAGTGGGGGCCCGGCTGGAAACAAACTGGGCAGCAGTTACCGCTGGCTCTGGCCGACTTAACTGCTCACACAGCCGCTTGCCCTGGAGCGGCTGGGGAAGGCAGTGCGGGGGGCTGGCAGTGGTCCTTCTGGGACTCGTCTCACCTAGCTCGCAGCAAATATGCCATCCATATGCCTAGGATCACAACCGAATCAGTTCCATCAGGCCTGGCAAAGATGCATTTAAATTGCTAATATTGTACTGGGGAGCGATGACAGCCCTGCCAAGGATCAGCTCTGTAGGATCCATGGAGACAACCCAGGGAGGGTTTGGACAGAGAGGACGTGAGAACCACTGGAAGCTGGAGGCTAGGAGGTAGGGAAAGGGGGGATCCTTGGTAGAGACACATCAGGAGAAATCGCAGCAAGAACGCACGCAGGATGGAGTCCTGGAGCTGATGGGCTGACTAGGCCCCCTTTCTCATCCACTATTTCTGATAAGGGGCCAGCTGGCGTTTCCGTAACGACTGCCCCTGCAGGGAGAGGCATCTCCCTCACCTTAGAACAAGACAGGTTTTGACCGGAAAAAAAAAACAAAAAAAACACAACTTGGAGTGCAGGCTGGTTGGAGGAAGGGAGGGCCAGCTCTGGCTGTGAAATGTTCCTTCAGCTGTGGTTACCAAGCACCTCTGCCCTTGGCAGTGGTCTGCCGAGTAGGTTTGGGATCTGGGGTCTTTTGCAGCCACTTTCCAGTGGAGGGTTCACAGAGTGTTTTTCTCTTAACTATATTTTTAGAAAAAATTATGATGACAGTTGTTAGGTCTCAGGCAGGCAGGCAGCACATTCCATTACAAAGTTAGCATGAAATCAATATGTAAATAACCCTTTCTAACTGGCAGCTATTTTTGAAGGCAGAATGCACCTGATGTTGCAGGTTGGTTCCAGTTCACTCTAAATACCTCCCTGTCCTCTGGGTCTGCGGATGTGCTCACATTCAAAAGATCCCTGCCTCCTTTTCACTTGATCTTTGCATCATCCTGGAGTGTGTTAATGCTACCAGGAGCCTTGTCCTCAAACCTCCTCCATCATTTAAAAATCAGAGAAGATCGGCTGCAGGCGGGGAGCGTTAGTTAGTTCTTCTTTGCCCTGGTCATTTTTTTCAAAAGCACAGGTTGCTCCAGGAAGGGAAGGGGTGGCCAAAGTCTTGACCATCATCCATGGAAGGGATTAAAGAAGAGAAAGCCTGAAAGGCTAAGCTCAGGGTGGAAGTAGAATTCGGACAGTCACTGCCAAAATGCATAGAAGCCATTGCCAGGACATCAAAGGTCAGAGGAGTCCAGGCATGGGAAGAATAGTGTTAGAGCTGTGTCTGTGGCTCAACAGGAAGAAACAGGTCTCAAGCTACTCCTATCCTAAGTGAGTAGGGTCTGAGACCAGAGGTCTTTGACTAGTGCCTCCTTATTGGTGACAGTTTTTGTTGTTGTTTGATTTTTAACTAGCTGTGCTATGTGCATCTGTATTAAAAACAGAAGTACTTTGAGAATGTTCTATGTCAGGCCTGGATGGTGCCAGAGAGCCCAGTGTGGCATAGGTGTGTGTGTATGTGTGTCTATTATCTGAATTCAGGGCGATCTGATAATAATGATTGCTACAGTTTATTGAGCACCTACTATTTAATCACTTGCTGTTCTATGAGGTTTTTTTTGGTTTTTTTTGAGGGCAGTGTCACTGGCCCTCATATGTGGGACCCGAACCGGGGCGGCTGGCTTCCCAAGTCAGCGCTTAACCACCGCGCCACTCGGCCTGCCCTGTTCTATGAGTTTTTATGTGCTTGAACAGTTCTTTTTTTTAAACTTTATTGGGGAACAATGTGGTTTTATGTGGGGAAAATGTGTTTTTTCCAGGACCCATCAGCTCCAACTCAAGTTGTTGTCCTTCTATCTTAGTTGTGGAGGGTGCAGCTCAGTTCCAAGTCCAGCTGCTGTTTTCAGTCTAGTTGTGTGTGGGGGGTGGTTTAGTGGGGGGCACAGCCCACCATCCCATGTGGGAGTCAAACCAGTAACCTTGTTGTTAAGAGCACCCGCTCTCACCAGCTGAGCCATCTGGCCACCCCCAGTTCTTTTCTTATAACTGAGCTGAATCTATCTTCCTGTAACTCATGCCTCATGGACTTACACCTCATGGCTTCCTGTTCCATGGAACAGTCTTCAGGACAGGTAGTATCTGCCTCTGAGATGTCTCTTCTCCAGACTAACTACTTCTCATTCTTTAGTTATTGGAGTCCCTTCCTCCAGGTAGACTCCATTGGGTCCACATGTTACCTCCATGTTCTTGCCATTTGGTGAGTCTCTGGAAGGAACCAGCGTCCAATATTCCTTTTGATACTTTTTAGTGTGTGTCTAATACAAAAGGAGTGTCTCCTAGGTGGAAAAGATGCATTTGGGATGAGGCTTTAACTACCCTATTCCACGGCAGGAGCAGCCCCAGGGAAAGCAGGAACAGGCCTTGCTTTCCAGGCAGAAGGGAATAGCCTCATAACAGATGAATAAAATCTACCCTTACTATCAAAAGGAATAAATAGCCAAGTAATCATAGTCCTACAAATGGATCTTCCAGTTCCAAAAGTAACCCAGAACCATGGAGCATTGAGGAATTTATTAACTGAGCGTTGAGGAATTTATTATTAAATATATGTGTGATTTAAACAGAAACACGTTGTTGCTGCCACTTAGATGAATGCCACAGAAAAGTTCAGTCAAAATTGTCCATGGCTCCACAGCCTACTTGGCACCAGGTAGGGTCACGAACTTGCTGCAAGGAAGATACGACTGGGGTGATGAGTGGTGTTCAGTGTGTAGGTTTAGTCTTCCTCAGTGAGGTACAGGGGTGGTTGCCCCCTTGGCCCTTCCAACTCTATATGTATGATAGCTTGTGTTTCTGATAGTAATCATTTTAACACACTGAGTACATCAGGAGTGGCTTAAATATCCAAGATTGTTTTATCTCTATTAGCAGAACAGAAACAATTGCTCAGAATAGGGCAATGGCTAACCTCATTATGGCCACAACTCAATGGGATATTGCACAGCAATTAAAAACGACAATTTCAACAAAAATGTAAAACGTGGAAAAAACGTCTACAGCACAATAGCAAATGAACAATGAAGCACATAAAAAATGGTATGCACAGTGTGACTAAATGGCATAGAAATACAGCAGGTCCTCGGATAACATGGTTTCATAATAACACTAATGAGAAAAAAAATGGATTCCCAGGTAGGGCCGCTGTGTGGCGTTTGCATGTTCTCCCCATGTCTGCATGGGTTCTCTCCTGGTACTCTGATTTCCTCCCACATCCCAAAGATGTGCAACGTGAGGTGAACTGGTGTGTCTGAGTGGGTGTGTGAGCGCGCCCAGCCGTGGAGGCACATCTTTTCAGAGCTGGTTTCTGCCTGGTGCCCTGAGCTGCCAGGAGAAGCTCTGGCCATGCTTGACCCTGAACTGGATAAGTGGGTTGGAAAATAATAATCTTACTTATTTTTATTCATCTTTCTTCAGTGTATGGATAGCTCACATGTATTTCAGTGTTTAATGTTAGAAGTGTCTGGAGTCTTTATCTGGAAGTTGGGTGACGTTTTTGTGACCAGAAATAAATTTATGCCGTAGCAACTTATGTTGTGTTAATATCAATTAGCTGTGGTGCATTGGCTTCATTATACATCATTTCGCTTAAAGTCACAATTTTCAAGAACCTCTAGATGAGGTTAAGTGAGGACGTGCTGTATGTCTGCCTTCGGATGAGGGCTGGAAGGCTAAATATGTAACTGATAAATAGTTGTTGTGTCAGGGGAGAGATGATGTGGCAAGGTTTTCCTTTCATAGGTATAATGTTTTAAACCATTTTAGTTTTAAAAATAATAGTGAGGTTTTTAAAATCAAGAATTTTCTTGGAGACAAAAGAATAAATACAAACACAATGTCTCTAGGCTTAACCAATAGGATTTGGGGAACCCCCTACTGGGAACAATTGTGTGACTAAATCATTAGGTTGAGAACATCTGTCATATTGGTAGAAACCAAATATGCAAATATTTCTTCTGGAGGTTGAAAAGTCTAAATAGTTCTATGAGACTGTCCAGTATGTGGATCCTATGACATCTTGGTTACAGTTGGTTTTCCTTACATTTAAAGTTATTCCTTATAGTTATTTTTTATTTTTAATTGTGGTTAAAAAAACTACATAATGTAAAATTTACTATCTTTATCATTTTTAAGTGTACAGCACACTAGCATTAAGTACATGTGCACAGTTGTGCAACAGATGTCCAGAAATTTTTCATCTCACAAAACTGCAACTCTGTACCCTGTTTTAGCTTCCTATTTCCCCATCCCTTCAGCCCCTGGCAACTATGATTCTATTTTCTGTCTCTATGGATTTGACAACTCTATTTTTTTTATTTTTTTTTATTCTTTTTGAGGGCAGTGTCAGTGGCCCTCATATGTGGGACCGAACCGGGGCCGCTGGCTTCCGAAGCCAGCGCTTAACCACCGCGCCACCCGGCCGGCCCGGATTTGACAACTTTAGATACCTCATATAAGTGGAATCATACCATGATTTTGTGATGGGCACTTAGCATAATGTCCTCAAGGTTCATTCATGTTGCAGCATGTCAGGATTTTCTTCCTTTTTAAAGCTGAATAATATTCCATTGTATGTATATACCACATTTTGTTTATGCAATCATCCGTTGGTAGACATTTGGGTTGCTTCAAGCTCTTGGCTATTGTAAATAATGTTGCTATGAACATGAAAGTGTAAATATCTCTTCAACATAAAGTTATATAACGATGTCCCCCTGACTTGGACCCTCTTTGGGAAATCACATTCTTCCATGTGTCCACTGCTCACGTTCCTTTATCTGGAAGCCTGCAAACTCTAAGGATTATCTTTAGTTAGCCCCTGGCCCTCAGGAGCTGGGAGACTTGTTCCAGTTGGTGAGAGCTGATCTTTACCTTCAATGTCAGAAGGTTAGCCTTCTTCCTGGTGATTGCCTGTTTATAATGTCATTCTTTAAGATGTCATTCTCAGCGCTACCACCAGTGTATGAAGAAGGTCCCGAAAGTGTTCAAAACTAAAATGGTGGCCTTAAAACATCTTTATGTTCCCCAAGTGTGATTTGGGCTTATCTTGTGGCTAATCTATCCTATACTCTTCGTATATTCAGAGAGGATTCTACCACTTAATAACTGGGTTTTCAGTGATATGCAATGTGTGATCATTCATCTGGTGCAAGACTGATAGTTATTTTTATACTGCTTATGAATTAAGAGACTGCTAAACAAAATAGTCCTGTAAACAAAAATAGGGGCAGGATGTTTCAATTGCTTAAGGGCACAAAATATATTCAAGGATATTGGCAGTTTCATTTGCATATAATCGATGTACTAATTATAGATCCGTTTGTCTACTAATTAAAGTAACATTGTTAGAACATCTATTTAGAAATATTGGTTAACAAAGTATATACTTAAATTAACACAATGACATTTCTTTTACTGTGCAATTTAAACATAAACATTTCTACTTTTTTGCTACAAGTTCCTGAATGAGCTATTGTGAAGTAAATCATATTTACCAATGAGAACAACATAAATCATTCATCCAACCAACATTTTATCAAGCACGTACCATGTGCCAGGCATTGCACAAGGCACCAAAAGGAGTACACAACAGACATGACAGACAAGATCCCTGCTCTCCTAGAACTTACCTCTTAGTGGATGGAGGACAGATAGTTCTAGACATAACAGCTCAAGGCATGAGAGAATTTCAGATAGTGACAAGTGTTATGGAGGCAGAAAAACAGGGTCACATGACAGTGTGTGTGGGGTGCTTGCCACTTAGATTAGTAATCAAGGAGGGTCAGTCTATTTGAGGTGATATTTGAGCTGATACTGGAAATAGGGACAGAACCAGTGGTGTGACCAACTCCAGGCAGAACATTCTAAGGCCAATGCTCATGGCCGGTATAAGGAAGAGCAAGGCACGCTACGAAGAACAGCGGGTCCGAGGACCAACAAGACTGGGTGGTGGAACATAGTAAGAAAGCGGGAGGGTGCTAGATGCTGGAGTTGGAGACATGAGCAGGGGCCAGTGAAGTGGTAAGGCCGTGGCAAGGAATACTGTATTCTAATGCAATGGAAACCAGGCGCGGGTTTGAGCAGGGAGATGACATGCCCCAATTTGTGTCTTTGAAAGATGCTCTCAGAGCTTTGTAGAGGACAAGTGATCAAGGGGCAAGAGAAGAAGCAGATCTTGAACCTGATCAAGGAAGGACAGGTACATGAAAGAAAGCCGGGAGCATGTGGAGATTAAGAGTAATTCCAATTAGTTATTTTAACCATCTTCTTTTTTCTCTCTGTCTCTCTCTGTGCGCTCTCTCTCTCTCTCTCTCTCTCTGCCCAACATGCCCTTGTGCAGAGATTTTTTTTTTTTTTTTTTTAGAGGGCAGTGTCACTGCCCCTCATATGTGGGATCCGAACCGGGGCCGCTGGCGTCCCAAGCCAGCTCTTAACCACTGCGCCACTTGGCCGGCCCAAGATTTTTAACGTAGAGGTTACATCAGATTCACCTGTGAGCTGTCTGTAAGAAGTGCCCAGTCTCACCAGGTGGTCTGGAGTGAAGTCTGACCATATTAGTTTGCTTGTTGGTTTAACCTACACAGATGATTGTGTTGTACACTGAAAAAAGTCTCAAATAGCAAAAGGTGGTGGTGGACAGGCTGTTGTATAGAAAGTAGGGGCCTCTCAATACAAGAGTGGAGACCAGACATTGTACACAAGTAATTGTAATAACATATAAAGAAATCAGGGCTGGTGCTGGTAGAAGGAGAGCTTCTGACAAAGGGCTCCTGGTGTTCAGGGGAGACGGGGATGCTTGACAGTGAGGAGGGGTCAGGGCCTGATTATAGGGATTTTAGCCCCGGACCTTAGTTGATGACAATCGATGGAACCACTTTATCCTCAACTGGCTATGTCATGAGTGACGGGCTGTCCCTGACCCCCACAAGCTGTGGTCACAGAGAATGGGGAGGAGAAAACCTCAGGAAACAAGTAGGGACATCCCAGAAACTGAAGGAGGAGGGCAGGGAAGTTTTGAGGAGGGACTTCACTAATTCAGACCTACTTTCAGGCTCCGGCCCATCTCACCCCAAGCAAATCTGAATTAGTGAGCATGTTTCCTGACTAAGTCACCTTTTCTCTGGGCAGGCTGGTCATCAGTGGAATAAAATAGGATCCGTGCTCTGGATGTGTGGGTAAGCTAAAAAATAAAAACTCATTGCTCAGGAATGCATTTGCTATATTGACCCTCAATAATACAACTCCCAGAATGGGAGGGTTGGGGAGTAGCACAGAGAGGATCTGGGTTCTTCTCCTAGAACTGTCATCATGGGTTGAGGAACAGACTAATAGAATTTGGGGTGGGAAGGAAGGAGCGTAGAAGTGAGAAGAGTGCAGGTTTCATCTTTTATCTATCTGCACCGCTTTACTCAGTTTTGAAAAAACACACTAAACTTATAAAGAGATCAACCAAGGGGTGAGTATTTGCCTTATGAAAGGGTTCCCTAAGGAGTATCTTTAAATTGCAAGGTCTCCCTAGAGCCTTCGTTATTGGGAATCATTAAGTGGAAAAGATACAGTGAATATTAGGTTCAGGAGCCCCTGCTAGCTGAGCACTTACTCAGGTCAAGGTCAGCGTTCTGTTTTCATGGACTGTGCAGAATATGGGTCATCCAATTGAGTTCCTACTTTCTCTGAGCTGTTTCCTAGCTCCCGGCTACAACCATTGTTGGCCTCCTCATTTGGCCTCTGCATCTTGTGGAAGACGCCAAAGCACTTGACATTTAAAATTTATCAGCAAAGTTAAAAAAAAAAATCTAATGTGAATTAAACGGGATTTTTAATCCCCTCAACTGTTGCCATCAGTATAATCACTAACAGAATGAAATCAGAATCAGTAAAGGAAAATATTAATCATGCATTTGCATCTATTAAATATAATGCAAGAGTGAGTAGGCTGGATGCTCAGGAGTAATTTTCTAACATTTATGAGGCAGGCGGCTGTGGGTCACTGAGAGAGAAGGTTGATGCTCAGGGGTGTCTGTTCCCTTCTCACCCACTCTTCTGCTTACACAGCGCACACAGGCCCAACCTGCTTAAGGGTGATGAGGCAGAGAGCTAGTTGGAGCCCTGTGACTTGGTTTAGATCATATAGGAGCTTGATGGAGACTTCAGGACTTTGAGTCTCTGGCTATTTAAAAAAGAAGGTGCAGAGTTCCTTCCACTCCCTACCCCCATCCCGGACACTTGGGCTGGGAGTTGATCTCTGAACCTATAAAATTAATGCACTGCTGGGCATGGAGTCAGACAACAGTTGAAACCCCAGAGTGGGGGTGAGAGTAGCTCTTTGGGGATACTAAAAATCAGTGAATCACAAGCCCTGGGGGTTAAAACCATGAACTCGGCCTTGAAACAGAACTGCCTTTTCTTAGCTGTGTAAGTCTGGGAAGGTTATTTAAATTCAGCTTCAGTGTCTTCATCACTAAAACAGGGGTAACAATAGTAACTGCAAGAATTAAATGGGGCAATGAATATAAAGCACTTAACTCAATGCCCTTTTCCTAGCAAGCACTCAACAAATATGTTTAAAAATGGTCTCCATACAGTTTATCTTTGGATAACGCATTGCCCTGGGTGCCTCATCTCATGTAGGATTTTAACCTCTCAAGGCCTAAAAACTTTGTCTATGAATCTTTCATCGGCGTTTCAGACCCAACGTGCATTCTACACACGACGTGTGGTGCCTCAAACTTACCAAGTCCACCACAGAACTGTGCATTTCCCCCAGCCCACCACTTCTTCTCTGTTCCCTAAGGCATAAAGGACACTACTCTCCACCCAGTCACTCCAGCCAGGCAACTGAAGATCCCCCTTCTCTCCTTCAACCTTACATCTACCATGCAAATCGTAATAGGATCCGTAGCCTGTTGATTCTACCTGCCAAGTAGCTTTCAAGTCCATTCCTTCCTCTTAGCAATGACTTCCTGTCCTGGATTTGCAGTCTTGCCTCCTCAAATGTACTCACCCCAGGGCCCGCAGAGGGACCTACTGAAATCATCTATCTGACTATTTCTGTCCTGCCTACAACCCTTCAGTGGCTTACTGAGTGGAACCTGGTCTCCGAGGCTTGGGTACAAGACCCTTGATGGCTTGTTCCCGCTACCTCTCTAGCCTCGTTTCCTGCTGATTTCCTTTCCTCATTCTGGGTTCTTTTAGGGGCAATAAAGGCGTGAGTCTAGCCCTGAACGTTTTGTAAAAGCAAAGTTAAGAACATGGAACTTGCCAACCAGATATTCTTAAAAATTACTAAAGTACAATAACGTTCATTTATGTACTCACCATTTCAATGACTATTTGAGTACCTACATTGTGCTAGGCATACAATGATGATATAAAATAACTTCCCTTTCTTTGTGGAACTGTACTACTATCGCAGGGGCCCACAAACTGATCCATGGAACTCAATAAAAATTCAATTATGGGTTTAAGCATATGAAAAAATACAGATATTATAAAAGAGACATGTAAAAACAGCAGGGAAACATGGATGATTCAGTATGTGTTATTAGGATAACTGGCTTCCTCTTTGGGAAAACCATTGAGTTGGATCCCTGCATCACACCCTATACTAATACATTTCTAAATGGATTAAAGGTCTAAATGTCAAAAATAGACTTCTGTCCTTGGCCCCGTAAATTATAGTTGACCCCAATTTTTGTCCTTCTGCACCAGTTGTCACAAACTCAGTTGCTGACAAGGACCAGATAAGTCATCTAATTAAACAAAATGGTCTTGCAGGGACTTGGCAACCTGGAAAGCATTTGATCCAATGTAAATGCCTAGTAATTGCAATCATAATCATAATAGCAGCAGCTAACATTTGTAGAGCCAGACACTTTTTTAATCACTTTACATGAATTTACTAATTGAGTCCATGAAATTACTAATTGAATCCTTACAACACTATGTGACATGTACTATTATTACAGACAAATAAATGGAAGCACAGAGGAGTTAAGTAAGTTGCTCAAAGTCACATAGTTAGTCAATGTTGGGCAGGATCTGGAATCTAGGTAGTTTGACTCCAGAACCTAAGCTCTGAACCCCTATATTCCAGACAGTTATTAGACCAAACAAATACTGCATGCATGTGCCGGACTGAGTCCATGGGTTGCCAGTTTCAACCCATGCCCTGGATTCTCTTAGAAAGCTCACTACTCTTCTGGTTGAACTATGTCCTCTCTGCTGACAAGACACATTTCTACCTCAAACTCAACCTACGCTTGTTTCCTGAGCTCCATATTTTTTTCAACTTTTTTCTGGATCCCACCTGGATTTCTCCCAGGCATATCAAATTTAACAGATTTAAGCTGATGTCCTCTTCACTCTTACCCAAACCTGCTCCTCTTTTGTAGTCCACTCCCAAGCCTTCCATGCTTTCCTCCCTTCCTCAGTCCTTTCCCAAATGTCACCTGCCTATACACACTCATTCACACATTCCTATTCCTTTTCCTTCCCTGGTTTATTTTTCTTCATACCACTTACTGCCATCTAACATACCAGATAGTTTTCTTATTTATTTTGTTTGTTGCCTATCACCCTTTGCTAAAATGTGAGCTCCTGAAGGCATTGATTTTTGTTTGGTTTTTCATTGTTGTATCTTCAATGCCAGGAACAGTGCCTGGCATAGAGGAATGACATTGAATGAATGAATGAATGAATGAACAAATGAATTGTGGTTTCATTTTATACAACAATGAAATTTCATTGCAGCCTTATGTTTTATCTTTCAAAGGAATCCAGACTTTGCATTCTACTCTATAATACATATCCAATTTTATTTTAATATTTAAAAAGGTTTTGTATTATTCCCCTTACACCCCAACCAAAGTTTCAAGTAAAGCTGATGCCCCAGGTCGATGCTCCCTGTTACCTTATGGCCTCCTATACACCTGGCACACCATCACACACCTCACCCTGCTCTTTGTCTTGCTCTTGCCTTGACTTTCCTAGTAAATTAAGAGACCAGCTGTTCCAATGAAAGGTTTCCAGGAGTGAGCTGCTGCAAGTTCAGGAGCAGCTGACAGTATGAGAGGCTGTGGGAGGCCTGGAAGCCAAGGGCGTGTCAGGCTTCCTGGATAGGCACACTGAGGTTGGAGGATGCGAAGGGACAATTCTCTGTATTTTTCACCAATCAAACCATATTTTTTCTCTTCCATTTTTATTTTTTTCCCCTACATGCCTTTAAAAATAATTTCTTTGTTTAGTTTTTTATTCTTTCACTTTCTCCTCCACTTCAGAATTATTTCACGCATTACTTTGTTTAATAAATATACACCAAGTTGCCCAGCAGTGCGCTGGGCTCTGCGGATAAAGTGGTGGATACAATAGACATTACCCTTGGCCTCGTGGAGCTTCCCATCTGGTGGGGTTCACACAAGAACACAGGCTGTGCAACATGGGGTGATTATTGTTGGGATAAGGAATGGCAGGATGCAGGGAGGGCACCCACAGAGCACCTAACCCAGATTAGGTGTTCAAGAAGGGCTCCCCAAAGGAAGCGATGATTAAGCTGATACTCAAGAATGAGTACAAGCTACTCAGGCCATCAGGAGGGGGGTCATGTCCTGGTGCCTGCATTCTATCAGGAAGACAGTCAAACCAAAGTGGGTAGAGGAGACAGCCAGGATGCAAGTGCGTGTGTGTGTGTGTGTGTGTGTGTGTGTGTGTGTGTGTAGAAACTATTCTATACAGGTTGGATTTGGGAACTGGGGCTTTTTTCCCCTGAGGAAGAACAGACTCAGGCTCCCTTAGGTATTTGAAAGACTGACACCTGTAAAATGGATTTGGCTTTTTTCTCAGTGACTCCAGAAGGCAGGGTGATAGTGCTGGGTAAGTGTGAGAAGCAGGTGGGGCTTTCAAACAGAGCGGTCCTAAAGCATATTGACTACTGAGGGAGAATGTACATGCCTTCTCATGGGAGAGGCCAAGAAGGATCACGTAAGAAGGTGTGTGCAGTGTGATACCTGCCAGGGAGTTGGGCTTAAAGGCCTTTGGCAGCTCCTCCCACCAGAGGTTCCGTGGCTCTGGGCCATCCCCCTTCAGGTGGATCTTCTTCAGGGAGAGTGGGCCTGGGCGGGGTGGGGGGCATATTTGCACTCTGCCTTGTTCTTGGCTATAGAGAAGTATCAGACCAGAGCCTCGTCCATGGGAGCTCATACACTTAGCAGGGAGAGAAGCACAGGTGAGGCTGTAGGTAACTCACAGGGGAATTTGTAGAGCAGATAGATCATCAGAGTACAAGAAGCTGAATGAAGGAGTGACTGAGCAGCTCAGAGCAGTAGGGGATACAATGGAGGGGAGTGAAGAGCACTGTCTGAAATCAGTGATTTTGGGTTCAAGTCTAGTTCTCCCCAGATATATGGGATGTCTTCAGGTCAGCCATTTCCTTCCCTGAGCCTTTGTCTGCTTCTCTGTGAAATTAGAGGTCCTGTTTGGGCTCTAGCATTGTAGGACTCCATGACTAGCATCCTGTATTGACCATTTCAATAGCTAGGGAAGAATGGAACATCCATTCAACCACTCATTCTTTCCATAAGAACTTGTTGAGCTCTCCCATGCATGGGCTTGACCACTGGAGAAGGTGCCAGAGACAAATGAAGGTGATTGGGACGATCCATAAGAAGATATGTGCACAGGTGTTCATTGCAGCCTTGTCTGCAAGGGAAACAAGTAAAAATCCATCAGTGGGGAAATGGCCAAATAAATGTGGCCTCTTTCTATGATAGGATAGTATTCCTCAGTTAAAAAAAATAAACTAGATCTCTATGCACCAAATGGATAGATCTCAAAACAATACACAATATCTGCTTGGCTAATAAGTGGTAGATGTCATTTGTAGAAGACCTTGTTGCCTCACCAGCATCTATTCCTTTTTCTTGATATAATTTTGTGCAGCTTTCCACAGCAACCTGTGCGGCCTGTGTGCTTTGCAAGGAGCTGACTCTACTCTCCTTTATAGAGGGGGTTGTGTCCCAGGCCAAGGCTGACCCATATAATCCCACCCATGACCACAAGGTCTATTTCAGGGACGGTTGCATGAACCATTTTAGGCCATGAGAACTGAGGAGGAAGTTTCCTCTATCTCCTCAGAGCACTTACTGACTGACTCCCTATCCCCTGATGTGGATGGGAAGCATGTGGTCCTAGAGGAGGAGCTGGCCTGGAATGAAATGAACACCAGGGACACCAGAGTCAAGAGACAAAATAAACTGGGTCCTCAATGGCATGGCTGAGCTGATAAATCACAAAATCCTCCTTGCCACTAAACTGTTCAGTTATGAGAGCTCGTAAATCCTCCTTCAAGTTCAGGTCAGTTAGAGTTGGGCTTCCTGTATTTGCAACTCAAAGCGTATAAACCAATATATTGTACTATGTAAATTAAAATGCACATACCAGAAAGTACTATATATTTTCCATAAATATATATATGGAAGTAAAAGCACAAAGCAGGGACTGAAAGCATATATGTTCAATTCATGACATGGTTGACTATTGGGTGGTAAGGGAGAAGCACTGAGAATTAGGTCCAGGTGTAGAAGACAAATCACAGCTAGTATTTATTGAGTGCTTACCATGTGCCAGACAGGCACTGTTCTAAGTTCTTTACATGTATTAACTTATGGAATTTTCATGACAACATTCCACATCCATGTTACAGATGTGAAAACTGAGGCACAGAGGGTTAAGCAACTTGTCCATGGTCTCCTGGCTAATAAGTGGCAAAACTGGGATGTCAACCCAGAGAATCAAGCTCCAAAGCCACTGACCAGTTTTATATTTTCTTAATAGCTATACTAACGTAACGTTAACCTTATTTGTAACATCCCCGTCTTTATAAAACAAAGTGAAGCAACTGTAATAAAAATTTATCAATCATTTGATCCTGTGAGGGGACACACAGGTGATGGTCTTATTATTTCCTGACCTTTTGTGTGATTTTTTTCGTATTTCTTAAAGGAAAAATAAAGCTGGGATACAGCTGCTCTTCTCGAGGAATCCTCCGTCTGTTAGACACATAACCGCAGCCAGACTAAGTGCTGTCAGACAGGCTGGACAGTGCTGTGGGAGTTAGGTAGAAGAGGCCACATCGTGTTTGGATGAACACACAAGGCTTTGGAGCAGCTGTGGCATTAGAAGCTGGACCTGGAAATGGGGTCCAGATAAAGTTGGGACATGCAGTGTTGAGAGTGAGGGAGCAACCAGGCAGTGAGGAGAGAAAGTGCAGGACCAGAGGCGCCCATTTGGTTGGAGCTGAGGACACATGACGCGGGGGGTGAGAGAGAGTGTTTCTTGAAATCAGCCGAAGTCAGATCCTGGCGGGGGGAGGGGGGAGAAGGGGGGCTTGTTCTCCATTCGCCCCTGCTCCCCACCCCACAGGATGGCCTTTCATTGGGCGGGGCTGGCCTCCTCTCCCTCCTTGCTATTCTCACGAGGTCCCCATCTGGCTGTTTTTGCTGCATCTCCAGATGTTCTCTGGGCTCCCGCCCATCAATTATCTGCTGACCCAGTAGCAGCCCCTTCCTGAGCACCCGAGGTGCTCTCAATGTAAAACATACGGCCACATTTAAACGGGCGAGACCTTGTCTGCCCGGGAAGCCATATTCAGACTGATCCGCGTGGACTATTTGGGTTCCGGGCGTGCTCAGGGTCACCTGCGCAGAAGCGGGTGAGATGTCCCCGGGTGTCCACAATGACTCCTGACAGCCGCGGGCGGGACACAGATGCAGGCTAGCATGTAATTAGTGCCAGGAACACAGCTCTCTCATTACTTTCCCCCAAGAACGTGCCTCTCTGGCTGAGAGGCAGATAATGGACAATCACAGAAGATCCTTGATTATGGCTTGATTGAGCTTATGGGAGCTCCAGACGGCTAATGCAATTGTGGCTTCCAAACCGTTAGTGGAGGGCATTTCCATATGGGCAGGGAATTAAATAAAGCTGTCCTGAACACTTTACTGGGCTTGTGCCTCCCGTGTCTGGCCGGATACAATCTTCCACTTCAAGTGACCTCGACGGAGACTGTAGGGAGTGATCATGACCCAGGACGAGAAGGCCAGCTTCCTCCTTAATTACTGTCACATTTCCCCTTCAGGGCTCTTGACCTGCCTGGCATTAGCTTTTTGCTCCCTTTCCTGGAGCCAGAGATCCACTCTGTGCCCGCCCCCCCCCCCCCCAGTCAGCACCATAACTCCAGGCCTTGGGCTTTTCCAGAAGTCTTGGCTGTTAGTAAGCAGAGAATTGTATGGGACACTCCAAAGGGAGATGATTCACTGGTCTGGTGGAGATGAGCCAGGGAAAAGCATGAGGTGGAGCACGGGTCTCAGGTCAGGCCCTCTGGGGGTAGTCAGATCTGCCCCAGATTTGCCCTGACCCACACTTCCAAGTTCTGCGCCTTTCTGGACCTCAGGCTCTCATCTGCAACATAGGGAGGAGGGCTAGATGATTTCTGAAGTCTAGGGCTTAAACCAGTTACCCTCATCTATGAAAACAATAATGTAAGTGAAATAGGAGGCTGAAGTTACCTTCCTGCCGTCTTGAAATGTTGGCCAAAGCACCAAAGATGTCTGGCTCTTCCAGAAAGACGGATAAACTTGGTCCCCAGTCTTTTCTCTGTCATCCATCTTCAGCTCATATAGACAGAAGGACAAGCTCATTGAAGGAGGGAATTTGGAGGAGTGGTGAGCTGTTGGCTATGAGGAGAGCTGTGCCATCCCCCTCTCTACCCTGTGTTCCATCTACCCAAAGTCAAGTGACAGCAACTCCAAGAGAATTACTCAGAGCCTAAGGGGCCAGTAAAAATGCAAATGGGCATTTCACTCTCTGGCTGGATATCTACCAAGCTGCAGAAACTTCCAAGCCTCCCCTGTGAGGCCCAGGAGCACAGCACAGTGGGAGCACTCTTGGAGAGCTTGGCATTCATCCCCTGAAGTGTACATGAATATAGAAATTGGTGCCTAGGGAATTCTGAAGGCAAGTGGTGGCTGTAGTCATCTGTGAGGCCAAAGGTAGGACAATGGATGGTTAGTCTGCACATCAATGTTGAACGTGGCAAGGACATATGAGTATCTCATGAGGCAAGTGGATGCTTCAGAGTACAGCTGGGCTTAGGCAGTCTTAGGTGGTGAAGACACTCTGCCTTCCAGGTAAGGGACTTCATCCGTAGAGGTCCTGGGGTGGGAGGAGGATTGTAAGAGGTAAGCCAGAGGGCACATTGCTCAGGTCAGGAGCCTGTTGAGGATGGAGACCACAAAAGGAAACTCCCAATGGGAAAGCCAGTATTTGAAGGCCTGTCACATCAAAGGTATCAATGCCAATAGCATTGGCCAAGAGAGACGTATAGCACTAGTTGGTTAAATATAGGGTTTCTGCTTTTTCCTTCTAATCCCCACTCCTTCTGTCCTGATTCTAGAATAGCCAAGAGCAGCAGAGAGATGAGGATGAGAAGGGGAAGAACAAGGAGTGAGAGAATAGACCACACTCCTTTTCCATGGCCAGGAGACCTCACCTCTTCTCCATGGCTGTAGACCTCAACCCTTCTCCATGGCTGTAGACCTCAGCCCTTCTCCATGGCTGTAGACCACACCCCTTCTCCATGGCTGTAGACCACACCCCTTCTCCATGGCTGTAGACCTCAGCCCTTCTCCATGGCTGTAGACCACACCCCTTCTCCATGGCTGTAGACCACACCCCTTCTCCATGGCTGTAGACCACACCCCTTCTCCATGGCCAGGAGACCTCACCCCTTCTCCATGGCTGTAGACCTCAGCCCTTCTCCATGGCTGTAGACCACACCCCTTCTCTATGGCTGTAGACCACACCCCTTCTCCATGGCTGTAGACCACACCCCTTCTCCATGGCTGTAGACCACACCCCTTCTCTATGGCTGTAGACCACACCCCTTCTCCATGGCTGTAGACCACACCCTTTCTCTATGGCTGTAGACCTCAGCCCTTCTCCATGGCTGTAGACCTCAGCCCTTCTCCATGGCTGTAGACCTCAGCCCTTCTCCATGGCTTATAGACCTCAGCCCTTTTCCATGGTTTATAGACCTCAGCCCTTCTCCATGGCTGTAGACCACAGCTCTTCTCAGACCCAGGGATAAGTCCTGAGCTGGGCAAAGTGAAATGGTTTGAATCACATGCAAGACTGAAATTTCAATTTGGGTGGTTTTGCTTTGAATAGCTTTGGAATTTTTAATGTCTGAAAATAAGTCTTAATTACCAAACAGAGAATGTTCTCATGAGTACAAGGGAGAGGATGGCTCTGAGTTCTGCCTGAGATGGTACCATAGAACACAGAGGGAAATTCAGACAGAGCATATTTGAAGGCAGAAGTTGGAGAAAAATAAAGCCTTTCCTATTTATATGCCATCAATTTCAGATTGTTCCATATGCAGTTTTCATAACTAGTTCTCTGGTTTCAATCTCACCATACTTAGTTTGGGTTAGTATTGGAAATGAAAAGGTGAGATGCACTGCATTCACACCTTAAGCTGGGCAAATACTCTGTCAAAGGTGCAAACCACGTTTCCTTGGCCCCCAGTCAACCTTCCCTGGCTCCCCAGGGAGTTAGAGGCCTCTGTTCTTGTTTCCACAGTCCACCATCCAGGCACTTCCTCTACTGAATTGCATTTTGGTCTGTGCTCCTCTAGACAGTAGCTCCTCAAGAGGAGAGACTGTATCTCTGATGCTTAGTCTAGAGTAACTCTCAGCAGATGCAGTAGATGAATGTTTCTGCCTCTGATCTTACCTCCCAGTCCAGAGTTGGGGGTTCATTTTTCTCACCTGTAAAATGGCACATTGAGCTGGATGATTTTAAGGGCTGTTCAGAATCCAGAAACCTTGGACTAACAGCATGGGGCTTTCTGTTCATTCCCACCTTGTGAAACGTTCTGACAACCAACTATTGAGTGTTCAATGCTGCATTCCTTTGAGGGAAAAGGCCCGAAATGGGCAGCAGAGACAACTCACTTCTGTGCTGGCCACATATTGTGAAACCTGTTTTGCCTTGGGGTATGGCAGGGCACATAGGGGCCACTGCAGCAGACCTGGCAGATTGGGAAGGCCTGGAAGGCAGAATTCGAGTAATCATTCTCCTCCTCACCCACTCTGCAGCTGGAAGGGAGGTCTGTTGTGAGGTGACAACGTCCTAACCTCTGATCTGAGTTTCCCTAGGACCATAGTCCCTGGGAGAAAGACAGTAAAAACAAGCTAGATTGCAATTCAAGATGGTTTGTGGTCGCACACAGGACTATATAAGTAGCTCAGGCTCAGGGAGCAAGGCATGAGACCCGCTGAAAACTGGGAAACAAGGTCAAAGCCTGACTTAGACAACAATGCTGGTGCTGAGTCCCAAACATTGGCTAGAGTTTCTTAAATTCCTGCTGCCTAAGATCAGGATTAGGCCTGTTAAAGGGAGGCAGGGAGGCTGAGGGTACAAGTGAGGATGAGCAGGGCGATGAAAGGAGATGGGATATGGGAGGCAGAGCTTGACAGTCCCCAGCTCACTTCTCAGATTTCCCTCTTGATCCAAGGATTTGTGACTTGTGCTCCCCTTGTAAAGGGGTAAGCACTGCGATTTGTACATAGTTGTCCACAAAAGCTCAGAGTTCATACAGGGAAAGGAGCAGGATCCCTGCAAGCATCAGATCTGAAATTTTCCCTGGATGTTGGGGGTACTCTGGGGTGCTCAACTGGGTGGGAGGGCCTCCTGAAGTCAGGAAAGGACAGGATAGAGGAGTTTTGTGAGCCTCGACACTGTGTAATTCTGACCTTCCCCTTCCCCCATATACACACGTACATCTCAGTCTTCTTAATAGACACACGCTGAGCTAAAGAATTTATCTAATTAGCACAGTCATGGCAGCTGATCATTTCAGAATGTGAGGACCTTGTGTCTCTCTATCTCTTCATAAATGGTCAGAATATTTACTACCCGCACCATCCCCAAGGGCATCTGCCCCTTGGGAGGACTTTTAGCACAGAGAGGTGAGGGAATTGTCCCCTGAGAGGTCTCTGCCTGGGAGGATGACTGGGGAGGGGAAGGAAGGGAGGAAGAACACAGCTGCCATTCTGACCCCAGCCATCTCGGTGGGGCTGTTTGACTTGCATGAAGTGTGACTTTGCAGAGAAATTCAAACCCCTGCTGGCGGTGGGACAGCTGGCTCCAGTCCTTCCCACACAGCGGTGACTCAGGCAGGCCAGCCCCACGGAGGGCAGCCTTTTTATGTCTCCCAAACAGAATACTGTGTTTTCTGGCCTGGTGGCTTCAGGGTCTAACCTAAGTTCTTTTAGAAATGCACTTCTGATGTTAATTCAGGTTTCCTCTGGGTGTCTGGGGCATACTTCCTTTACACCAGTGACAGGAGGTGGCTATTTCAGCAAAAGAAAAAAGAAAAAAGATAAAAAAGAAACAGAAAAGAAAGTATCATAGTGATTAGGCTGGCCCAGCCCATGGGAGGAATGTCCTTCTTTCCAACAAAAGGAATCTCTGAAGCATCTTAATTCTTTTTGAGGTTTAATTATAAAATGAAGCAAATTTATGGGAGAAAAATAAACATTAAACCATAAATAAAGTTTTATTTATGGCTCATTTCAGTTGTAGGGAATAATCCTTATGAAGCTATCACAGGCACCGGGGGAATGTTGGGAGGAAACTTATAGCGGAAATATCGACTCAAGAGTAGGGTTCTCGCAGGGGACTAACTACTGATGACTCACACTCCCTGTGGCTGGAGCTCAAGGGAGTTGTAAGTTGAGGGTGTCTCTGGAGCCTCGGAGGCCTCTGTCCATGGGTTTCTATTCCACACTTACTGTGGCCCGTGAATTGAACTGTGTCCCCCAAAAAAGATATGGTAAAGTCCTAATCCAAGATACCTGTGAATGTGCTCTGATTTGGAAAGAGCCTTTGCTCTTTCAAAGTAAAATGAGGCCACAATGAATGTGGGTGGGCCCTAATTCAGTCACAGGTGTCCTTATAAGAAGAGTTACAGAGACATGCAGAAGACATGGAGGAAAAACGGCCATGGGAGGATAGAGGCAGGAACGGGAGTGATGCAGTCGGAAGCCACGAATGCCAAGGATGCCAGCATCCATCGGCAGTTAGGAGACACAGAAGGAGTCTTCCCTCCAACCTTCTGACCTAGCACAGACCTGTTGATACCTTGATTTCAGACTTCTGGCCTCCAGAGCTGAGAGAAACAGTTTCTGTTGTTTTACTCCACCAGCTTGTGGTACTTGGTTACAGCTTCCCCAGAAAACAAATGCACCCAGCTACACTCCAGGGGCCTGCTGACAACTGGCATCTTCTGTCTCTGTTTCTTGTTCCTGATATAAAAAGAATCTGGCTCCAATCATCTTTTGTGGCCGTCCTGTGAAGCAGCAGCCCATGATAGTTCGGGGGCTGCCCAAGGACATTCAACTGTAACAGATGTGTTGGGGTCACATGGAACAAGGCAGGAAGGCCAGAAGAGTCCAAATCACCTACGAATGTCCTGCATCACCCACACCTGGCCACAGAGCCCTTCAGATCGTGGGCAGGGCCAAAAGGGAGGGTCTATGGAGCTGTGATGGGCCCCTAAAGGTCTTGCACATTTTCCCCCTTATCCTGTTTATGCATCAGTCTAGCTCCTAATTTTCATGGCTAATGGCTAGAAAGAAAAGTAAATTTTTTTTTTTTTTGAGCAGATGTTCTGTGGAAAGTACCAGGACTTGGGTCCTGGATTCAGATTTCTGATCCCTAAGTTTAAAGCAAGAGTTTGGTACTTAACCAGCTACTTGACCATGGCCCTGGTAAACCTTTTCTACATCCCTCTTGTGAAATGGAGTCAGTGCCACTGACCAGCCTAGAATAGGCTCTAATAAGAAAATGGATGCAAACGTTCTTTGATTTTGTTGAAGCTCCGGCACCCCCTGACCTCCAGACTACTTCAGGTGAGGAGCAGCCCCTCAGTTCAGGGTGGACCTCTGTGCAGAAGCTGGGATGTGCTGGCTGAGGGGCAGGTTCAGGGGTGCGGTGCCTGCTGGCCGCCTGCTTTTCCTTTGTCTTTTTCGATAATGCTAATTTGGTTACTCTTAGTAACAGCTATTCCCCATTACTATTATTCATTCCAGGCTCTGAATCATTCTGATGGATACAACCTGACATCAACCAATTTGCCTAATTCGTCACCTTTGCATTTCTTTAATACTAAAGACAAAGTAGGAAGGTTTTCCAACTGGCTTTGCAATTTTCTTTGCTCCTCTGCTCCAGCATTGGTGGGGGCTGCAGACAGAGTTTCCTCTGAAAGGTTGTTGGGTGGAGAAATCAGCTGCCCATTCCCTGTGTGGCCTTAATCAAGCTAGGGATGACCATGGCTTTGCCTTATCCTTGACTTTGTAGCCCCCAGGGCTGGTTGTGGGGCAGCCATTCCTCCTACGTCTGATTAAGCCCAGCCTGGCTTGGGCTGACAGTACTCCCAGCTCCCTTGCACTTTTGCAAGCTTATCCATGTTCTAAATGTTGGTGTTTTCATTCAGCATCTCAGTCCTGATCTTTCCCACCCCCCGTTTCAGAAGGTCCTAAGTTGAGTCATCCTTTCCAGTCCAGCCCAGCCACCTTCCCTGTGGAGGGAGAAATCTCCTGCTCTGAACGCTCACAGCTCTTCTCTGTTCTTTCATAGTGAGTCGTACACTTTTTGCTCACGTTACAAAATAAAAAGGCTCATTATAACAAGTCTAAAAAATACTGAAATTATGTAAGGGAAAAGCTAATATTTTCCCCATTCTCCCACTCCATTTTTGCCTTCCCCCCTGCATCCTCTGGGGTAACCAATGTTTTGTTCTGTCTGCACCTTCCAATGCCTTTCTTTATGCTCACACTAACATACCCACTCATATATTCACATACACAATGGCTTTTTCTTCTAATTTTTAAATGGGATCATACTATATATGTATACACACACACACACACACACACACACACACACACCATTATATCCATATATACAATATATACATATACAGAGGGTGCCAAAAAATGTATACACATTTTAAGAAAGGAAAACTGTGTTAACATTGTAATACTCAATATATACCGATAACAATAAATGAATACAAGTTACATTTGACTTCTGCAATTACAAGAGGTGCTCAAAGTGGTTACATCAGCATAATTTTAATACAGCTTTTCCTTTCTTAAAATGTATATACATTTTTTTGGCAACCTCTGTTTATACAATTTCCTTTTTAAACTTATCAATATATTATGAACATTCCTTCATGTTAATTCACATATATAAAATTCATTTTAATGGCTTCATAATATTCCCTGTATTTATTTAACCCTTACTATTTTCTATACCACAATCTTTGCACACACATCTTTTCATACTGGTGCTTTTGTTCCTGTAGGAAAGAGTCACAAATGTGTGATTTCTGGGTGAAAAGAGTATGGCATACTTAATCTTTATAATTACCACCAATAGGATGTAGTCATACAGGTCATCAGTGAAGTATGGGAGTTTCCTCACACTCCCATTAGCTTTTAGATGTTAAATGTAAATACTTTACAATTTTGCCTGTCTGCTAGGTGACAAATGACATTTTATGGGTTTCACTTGCATTTCTCTATATGCTAGTGAGTTTGAGCATCTTTTTATATTTATTGGCCATTTGCATTTCTTTTTCTGTGAATTCCTTGTTCAAATCCTTTGCCCATTTTTTTATTCTATCATTTAACACTTAATGCCTAATATTGTAGGTATTTTGTACTTGTCCAACATTCCCCATAATAATGACTAACATTTGTACACCATATACAGCACTTTTCACATACATAGCTCATTATGTCCTCACTGATTTTGTGATGAAGGTATTATTATTCTTACTTTTAGGAAACTAAAGCTCAGAGAACTGCTCAAGATATTTAGGCTCTTAGGGGCAGGCCTAAGACTCCAACAGCCTTCCATAGTTCCATGGAAAGGATCCATGGGTGACTTTTTTCCCTCAATATGGTGTCTTGCACAGGCCTTATGCCACGGAATAGTTGCAGACTAGGCAGAGAGACATATGATGGATGAATGGATGGATGGGAAGATGCAGGGACTGACTGATACATAGATAAAAAGATGGAGGGTTGGATCAACTTTCCAATGTCTCCCCTTCCCCTCTATTATTTACCTCCTAAATCTCTGCTAAAAAATAGCCCTTCTCATTCTTCATTATCATCGCCAAGCACAGCCTTCCAGGTGTCTGACCTTGCTCTATTCTGACTTCTCATATTCCTGGGCCAGGAATCACTGGCCCAGGCATGGAAAATAGCCAGCCCCTTGCCTCAGGTAGACAACATTTAAAGGGGACCACAGGATGAAAAGGCATAAAACAGCAGTTCTCAATTAGAGGTGAAATTGATCCCCCAAGGACATTTGGCAAAGACTAGGGACATTTTCAGTGTCACAACTGGGGTAGGAGATGCTACTGGCATCTGGTGGGTGGAGGCTAGGAATGCTTCTAAACATCCTACAATGCACAGGACAGCGCCCACAACAAAGAATGATCTGCCCCAAATATCAACAGTACCACTCTTTTTTTTTTTTTTTTTTTTTTGAGGGCAGTGTTACTGGCCCTCATATATGGGACCGAACCGGGGCCGCTGGCTTCCCAAGCCAGCGCTTAACCACTGCGCCACTCAGCCGGCCCTTCTTTTTTTTTTTTTTTTTTTAAGATTTTATTGGGGAACTGGGGGCAGGGAACAGCATTGGGGAACCGGGGAAGGGGAACAGACAAGTTGCTGTCCTTTTGTTCTTCAGTCTAGCTGTGGAGGACATTGCTTCACTGGCCCATGTGGGTATCATCATTGCACTTTTCTCGGGTGAGGTCCATCGGTTGCTGGCCTCTGGACGGCTGCTCACAGCGGCTCTTGGCAGCTCACACCAGCTGCCAGCCATTCATGCTGGCTGCCGGCCACTCACTGTAGCCTATGACAGCCCGCTGCAGCAGGGACTGCAGCTATGCCATCCCCAGGGAATCACAGCCGCCCAGCTCCAGGTGGAGCTGTTGTTTACCATCTTAGCTGTAGAGGGCAGTGTCACTGGCCCTTATATGTGGGATCCGAACCAGGGCCGCTGGCGTCCCAAGCCAGCTCTTAACCAACGCACCACTTGGCCGGCCCAACAGTACTACTCTTAAAGAGCCTGGCTTAGAGTTACAGCAAGTCCACCAGAAGCAACATGATGAGAAGGAAGAATATCAGATTTGCAAACTCAAGGAACTTGGTTTTAAGTGGTAAGGTGCCTATATACCAACTGCACGATCCTGGATAAGTCTCTTAGCCTCACTAAGCCTCCGTTTTCTCAAATATAAAGTGAAGACAATCTTATCTTCCTTGTGAAGCTATTGGGAAGATGAAGCAGAATGACATGTGTGAAAGGGTGCCAGATAATGTGGGAGATGGTACCTGTCGTTAGGCAGCATCATTTATCTGGGGAGCTGAGCTTGCTCTCTCTTGGTTTCTGGACTGACTGTGTGCAGAGTCTTTGGATGTGGAAATGCAGGTGTTTGTGGTTTGGAGGCCAAAAGACTAGCTGAATGCTAATCTCCCAGTGCCCTTGTTTGCTCCTCTGGAAACTCTGCAGGTGGACAGCTAATCAATGGGGGGGAAATGATGACTCCTGCATTGTGCACATCCCAGCTGGCAGCCTGTAGCTGAGGCCCAAGCCCTGAAAACCTGCTTTTACTCTTGAAGGGAGGCTGGGCAGGAAACAGTGGTGGAATTCCTAATTCTGGACCTGGTTGTCTGGGAGCAAATTCTGATCCATTGGGGGCATCAAACAAAGCTGCAAAGAGAAGAGGGAGAAAAGAAGCACCATGCCAAAGCAGGCCTGGAAAATTAGGAAAAACAAAAAGGGAGGAAAGAAAGGAGAACGGGAAGGGGTCTTGAGAAGGTTTGGAGGCTGAAGATGCACAGAGAGACATTTTTGCAATCATGGTCTTGGAATGAGAAAATGATATTTCCAACCAGCCCCACCACATCACTCTTCATTCTGACCCAAACTGCAATTTCTCCTCTGCACCAACCCAGGTCCCATCTTCTATGCTTTCTTCTCCGCATGCCTGGACCTTCAACCTCTCTGCTATGACTAGAATCCCACCCACCATCCTTGGCTCAGTCCATCATGTTGACTTTAGTAGGGAAAGAGAAAGGCGGAGGGCTGAGGTAAGGGGATGGTCTCTTTTGAACCCAGAGAATCAGGTTCCCCAGGCTGCCACCAGCTTCATCTGCTGGCAAAGAGATTCCGAGGCTAGCACCAACCAATGCACAAATACCAATGTCCTGTTTTGAGTCATAAATAGTGTTTCATGAGCATCTTTTACAGTTTGTGGAATTCACAGCTGGGATGCCATGCACAGTCGGCCCAGGATTCAGGCCCTAAACCAGGTTGTGCACCTTCCCAGTATGAGTAGCCCAGATCCACTGGCCTTCTTTTCTTTCTGGAACTCTTGGGCTAGGGTTGCGCTCAGCTCAGTAAGAAGTTTCTGTGAGGGTGGAGGGGAAGAGCAGATAAAGTCAAGGATGTCAGGATAGCTTGTAAGGTGATTCAGACCCTAGTTCTGGGAAGGAGGAACCCAGGGAAATTTCTTTATCAGTGTTTCTCGCTCAGCAGTAGCAGCAGGCGGGGTGGTGGGGACACAGACCGCCTGTCTCCCATGTGGGGACCAGCCCCTCAGGGGAGCTCAGGCTGCCTCCAGCCTGGCTGGGTGGGGCGGGGACTGCGGGGGGCTGGTGTGGCAGCTGTGGGCTGCACCGAGGCCTGTCAGGGAGGAATGATTAATGAACAGCCGCACCAGCTGAGGCTAACCTTTGGAGAGCTGAACAGGACATCTGCAGAACTGTCAGCGCTCTGACAAGGACAGAGCTGAACAACCAATTATGCCGCCATCACTAAGGTGGGCTGTCACTTTAATCCCAGCCATTCACTTAGGCAAGGACAGGGAAATTTCTCCTCTGCAGAGGCATGTGCCTTGGCCACCTTAACCATTTCAGGACAGGGCAGGGACCATCACTGGGAGCTGCTCAAGCTCAGCCTCCTGATAAGTCACCTTACTTCTAGGCTTTCTCTTGCTTCCCCGTCCCTCTTTCAGACAGACTGGCCATGGGAGTAGAATGCCAGAACCACACAAACATAGGCCTTCCATTTCATTCTGCTGCCTCCCATAGTTTGCAGGAGAAAGCCTGAATTCCTTAACCTGGCATGCAAAGCTTTTCATCCCGTACTCATCCATGTATCTGATGAACAATTACTGACTGAGAATTGGGCATGTGGTAGACAGTCTTCTATCTAGTGAACAGAGTAATTAAATACGAGAGTTCTTACCCTTTAGAAGCTTGTGATCTCAGAGTAGAGACAGATAAGTAAGAACCTGAGTAGAGCATAAGATCTCTTACAGAGGTAGTCATCTAAAGCTGTGGGATGTCAGAGAAAGAACACTGCAACGAGATTGGCGGGGCAGGGAGCAGGGATAATCTTGGGCTCCGTCTTAAGTGCTGAGCACACATTAGTCAGACAGAGAGGTGAGCAATGGAAAAAGTAAGTAGAAAGACACTAAGGTGGAAAATTCATGAATCCCAGCAACGGCAAGTAATTCCATGTCTCTGGAATGCCAGGCACATAAGAAGTGGCCTATAAGTTTGGAGAAGTAGGAACCAAGTAGTGAAGGACTTTGAATGCCAGGTAAAGTGATTTGGATTTTATCCTGCTTTTTAGAAGGGAGTAAATATGGGACATGCCCTCCTACCTATGTTTTTGATATCCTCTGTAACTCTCTCTTATCATTATATGCTGGATTCCAGCCACACTGGACTTTTTGTTATTTTCTGACCTTGCCATATTGTCACACCTCCATGTTTTTGCTTATGCTGTTGTCTCAACCTGGAATGTGCCTTCTGAGTTCTTTGCTGTAAAGCTAAGAATTGTGTTTAGCTGAAATAGCAGGAGTCCAAAATAAGAGTGGCTTAAGGAGTCGGCTGAGTGGCACATTGGTTAAGAGCTGGCTTGGGACACCAGGGGTCCCAGTTCGGATCCCACATATGAGGGCCAGTGACACTGCCCTCTACAGCTAACAACAGCTCCACCTGGAGCTGGGCTGTGCAAGCCGTGGCGACGGTGTCGGCTGCAGCCCCTGCTGCAGTGGGCTGCCATAGACTACAGTGAGTGGCCGGCAGCCAGCGTGAGCGGCCAATAGCCTCAGTGAGCGACCATCTGGAAGCCGGTGACCGATCAGCCTCACCCGGGAAGAGCGCAATGACGATACCAACATGGGCCAGTGAAGCAACATCCCCCACAACTAGACTGAAGAACAAAAGGACAGCAGCTTGTCTGTTCCCCTTTCCCGGTTCCCCAACGCTGTTCCCCTCCCCCAATTCCCCAATAAAATCTTAAAAAAAAATAAGAGTGGCTTAAGCAAGATGAAGGTTTAGTTTCTTTTAATGTAACATGCAGTTTCACGGTAAGTAATTCAGGGCCAGCAGCAGCACAGCAGTGTCATCAGGAACTCCGCTTCTTCTTTCTGTTCCGCCATCCTCAGTGCGGCTTCCCCCTCGGAGTCACCCCATGGTTACAAATGGATGCTAGAGCTGCAGCCATTTTGTCCACATTCCAGGAAAGAAAGAGGAGGCAGGGAAGAAAGGCAAAAAGAATGTCTTTTCCAACTAAGTCACCACCCTGGAGTGCTTTTCTAGAAGCCTCACCTTAAGCTTTTGTTTTGATTTCACTGGTCACCCCAGCTGCAAAGAAAGTGGGAAATGTGTGTTTTTGCAGTGTTTTGCATTTTATCCTCAACAAAATCAGTGTTCTGTTAATAAGGGAAAAGCAAAGAGTGAGTAAGCAACTAACAACCTCTGCCACAATTACTAAGCAAAAAGCACCTGAATATGACTCGCGGTAAAGGCAGATATAAAAGAAATTAAGGGTTCAAGGATGGAGACGTCATGGTATAAAGGGTACAGAGGAGAACAATGAAACCAGAACAATCGGGATACATCAAAATAATTGTTAAAAGTCTAGGTGTCCCCCAAATTCCTAACATTTAGCTTGAAAAAGAAGTTTTACATGATGTAAAAAGAGAATAATATACTGTTTCTAAAACCTCAGCTTTTAAAAACTGAATCATGAAGTTGGAAAAAGAGTAAAGTATGCCTAACTACTTATCTGAAATGAAAAGACCTCGAAAGATTCCAATCCACACTTGATTCTGACAATTAGAAAAATGTAGATTAAGACCTATTTTTGGAAAATGTCAACATTACATATAGTGGAATTAAAGCCAACATTTATCTTCTAATACATTAAAGAAAATAAATTAAAAAAAAATAGAACCCATCTATCAATAGATAGGGAAAAAAAGACAAGACAGTTAATAACAAGATGACAGAAAACAAAACAACTAGTTATAACAATGTGTATAAATGTATTAAATTCCCCTATTAAAATATAAAGACCCAGATTTTATAAAAAAATAAATTTAACTCCATTCTATTTCTACAACAATCAACTAAAACAAAGTTAGGAAAAAGGATTTTCTAAAAAGGAACAGGCAAAAGTGAACAGAAATCAGGGACCACAATACTAATCAAACAAAGTATAACTCAGAGCAATCAAGAATTAAACAAGAAAAAGGGTCTTGTTTCACATAGGCGTTAGCCTGAGTAGGACTCAGAAATCTCTGAGTATTTCTTTTCGGATACCAGGAATTTATGTAAACAGAGGCTGGAGGGTCTCTTGGGAAAGAACTCAACTTGTGTCCACTGTGGGGGTTGAACTCTGGCCAGGCATACCTTATGAGATGAAAGGCATTCCTGTGTCAAAAATCTTTTTGCCTGAGATTTTAGGAAGCTCATCATCAAAGAAACCAAGTGCAATAAGTGTGACCTGGAAAAAAAAATCTTAGTCACCAGAAGACAAAGTAATTCTTAGAACAGTGTGGTATCTATGATTGGGATTTTCCTTTTGGCTCATTCTCTGTTATTTTTCTAATCTAAGTTTTGTGGGAAGCATGAGAACTGTAATTAAAGACTTAAAGGATGACTTTCCTTAAAATGTGGTTAAAAAAAAAGAAAAGAAACCAGCAGTATGTCCTTGAGGTCCCTATAACAAAGTATAATGCGAAAGGTAGAGAGAGCTATTCATTCACTTCTGCTTTGCATTTGCTGCCATGCAATTTGATTAGTGTCTTAGAAATATTACTCTGGTAGCAGCATGGAGTAAGTCTGGAGTTAGAGAGAATAAGCATTTAAAAAGCTGTTACCGTAACCTAAGGGAAAAGTACAATTTGGTATCAAAAGGGCTGTAGCACATTGTCATTTGTGCACAGCAAAAAAAAAGGGGTGCTTAACAAATAAATGCATCCTTGGAAAAAGGGCACTGGAACTTCTGCTAACAGTAATGATGGAGTAACTGTGATCAGACTTCCCTTCTGCTATAAACAACTAGAAATATACATAAAGGACATGAAATAACTGTTTCAAACATTGGACAATGGCAGTGGAGGGCTGTGATCCTTGAGAGAAGCAAAACAAACAACATTAACTCTACTGTTACTCCAGATTACTGTCTGGAGGTGTTTTCTGGATCATAGTTCTGTGAAAGGGAACCCAAATCTTGCTGAGTTAAAGAGACAGATGAGAGAGAGATGAGAGAGAGAAAGGAGAGAGAGAGAGAGAGAGAGAGGCTATAGTAGTTATAATTTGTAGGGCAGAATACTAGAGAAGAAGGAGCAACACAGAAAAAGCACTCCAGAAATCTGCATGTAATTCTCCTTAAGTCTGTTGCTGAATTGTGAGCTACACCAAGGCTGGGCAAAGAATGACCAGAGGGTTGTAAGCTGAACAATTCCAAGGACTCACGCATGGCCAGGATAAGTTAGAATTCTGAACTTTCAGGATGAAGAGGCCTTGCAAATAGCTCAGATATTCAATAGAAACCCCAGAAAGGCTTGCCTTAGTTATAGGGCTAAACTAGCCCTAGATTGAAGTTCACTTTAGACCTGTCCTAACAAAGCTTCAACTCTGAAAGGATCAAGTTAATTTGCAAGTAACTTATCTGCCTGCCAGAACACAGTTTAACATTCCTTAAGGGAAGACAACAAAATTCAGACTCAACAATATAACGCTCACAATTTCCAGCATGCAATAAAAAAAATTACTAGACAATTAAAGAAACAGGATAATGTGAACCATAACCAGGAGAAAATCAACCATTAAAAACAAACCTGGAGGGCCGGCCAAGTGGCACGGTAGTTGAGCGCTGGCTTGGGAGGCCAGCGGCCCCGGTTTGGGTCCCGCATATGAGGGCCAGTGACACTGTCCTCAAAAACAAAACAAAACAAAAAGTACAAAAACCTTTTAAAAAAAACTCAAAAACCTGGAAATGATAGAGATCATGGAATTAGCAGACAAGAATTTTAAAATAGCTATGAATTTATGAATATACTAAAGGATTTAAAGGAAAAAAAAAGGAATATAATAAGGAAATAAATAAAATTTTAAAAAAGAACCATATAGAATTTCTTGATATCAAAAATATATAAAATGAAATGTTCATGGAATGGGATTAACAACAAATTATACAGTACAAAAGAAAACTCCAGTGAGTTTGAAAACATAGCAATATGAACTATCCAAATTGAAGCATAGAGACAAAAAAGACTGAACAAAATTAAACAGAGGCTTAATGACCTGTGGTACAATATGAAATTTAAGACTCATGTAATAAGAATCTCAGAAAGGTTGGGACAGAGGGAAGAATAGAAAAGCATTTAAAGAAATAACTGTCAAAATTTTTCAAATTTGATGAACTCCCAGATCCAAGAAACTCAATTAATCGTGTAGTATTACGCAAGAAAATCCCACCAAGACACATCATAATGAAATTGCTGAAGACCAGTAATAAAGAGAAATACAAGAATAAATAATTGGAAATACAACTGGGGTGAGAGATTTCAGTATTCCTCCTTTTATTTATTTTTATTCATAAATTGGTGAAATTTTCAATCAATATATTTAGCTTTGATTTCGGCTCAGAAAGTTTTGCCTTTATTCTTCTTTTCTTTTCAATTATGTCTTTGATTATTGCTTCTGTTATAAATACTCTATATACATCTTTGGAAATACCATTAATTTTTCAACTGGATTCCCTTTCTTAATTTTTTATCCTTCATATATGTGTTTTTCCCCATTGCTTTATCCTTGCATTTTTCTTTTATTTAGAAGTTTTTCAAATTCCAGTCCCAAGTTCCCTACATTAGTGATTTTAAAAACTATTTATTATTACTATTAGTATTATATTATTTGTTCTGTTCTACAAGTTTTTTGCAATCCATCCTTCACTTAAGCCAGAAATATGGGCACAATGTCTCATTTTTTTCTTATCTTTTTCCCCTCCTATTTTTAATGCTTCATCAAGTCCTTAATCTTCAAAAGATGTCTTAGAACCCCCTTATTTCTATTCTCACAGCTACTCCCTTTATTTGGCTCCTCATCATTTCTCTTCAGGGCCATTATAATACAAAAGCTTTTTCACTGATCTCCTGGACTCTGGCATTTCAGAACAATAGCCTGATTCCTTAGATAACCTAAGAAATCCTTATCATTTTACCCGTGTCTTCCTCTCTAGCTGTATCTCTTACTCATCCTTCTCTTGGATGCTGGAGTAATTAGCCTTCCTGAACTGGCCAGGCTTTCTCACATTTTTGTGACTTTGCATGTGCCTGTAAAGCTCTAATTCACCCCTCCGGGTTCAGTTCAAATATCACCTACATTGGAAAGCCTTCTCTCACACCTGTCACTCCTACCTAGACTTTGTCAAGTAGGATCCCCCAGCATTCTACATTTTCCTTTATCATAGCACCCATCACACAACATTGTAATCTCTCTTTATTTGTCCATCTCCCCCACCTCCAGATTGTGAACTCCTTGCGAATATGAATTCTTATTCCTCTTCATTTCTCTAGCACCTAGCATAAGGCCTAGTATAAGATGTTTTTACTGAATGAAAAACCTAGAGTGCTGACCCAATTTCAGGTCCTAGGCAAACAATACTCATACTCACCCTCTACTTAATGCTGCTTTAATCGAGCTCCTGGACTCCGTGATACAAGCAACAGAAAACTCAGCCACTGAACAAGCTGTGTCTCCAACTTCTGGCACAGGGCTGGGCACACAGTAGGCATTCAACAAACATTTCTTGAGCCAGACCCAGCAGCAATATATTATTCTGTCCTAAATTGGACCTGTGCATTGAGCAAGGGGCTAGAAGTCAATGATGACAGTCTAATTTCATTGCATCTAAACCAGTCTCCACAGGAATTATATGGATCTTATTTTATATGAGGAAGTGAGGGGACTACAGAATAGAATAAACCCAATGCTGCTCATTGGAAGGGTTGTAATGACAAAAGACCTGGTGACTGAGCAATAAGGTATCTTCTGTGGGGTATTTCTGAAGTTGACCAAATTCAGTGCAATGTGCAGCAACGTAGCAATCTCCTGCTCATTCATGGGGGGCATTTAGCAAATGGAAATCTGATGGAGAGTGAGATTAGGTCTGTAGGACAGATAAATAACAGAGCGTTGGGCTCCTTCCTCTCTGTTCCCCTCACACCTGCATGCCGTGAGAGGTGTGAAAGGCAGTGTGGTGGCTGCCAGTGGTGCCCACCACTAGCAGGATAATTTAGGGCAAGCCCAGAGCAGACTCAAAAGATACAATAGAAGGTGATACAACCCCATGCAGCTGCTGGTTCATCAGCTTGGACCAGCAAATTGGCCCCTGCTGGGCCATCCTAAGGGCCATTTTAAGAAGTAATGATAGATCTAATCAATTATTGTGCAGGAGAGGGAGAGACAAATAGCACCAATACATCTTTTAGTTCCCTCCTCAGATTTTCCTAAGCCCTCCTTGCTAAAATCTCATACCACAGGACAAAGCATGTACTTGCCCTCATCTTTCCGTTCAATTTCAATTTGTTGATTTTTCACTGAGCACTTCTTCCCTGCTGGCAACTGTCGTAGAGGTCAGGGATCCAAAGAAGGATGAGACAGTTTCTGCCGTCATGGCGTTTTGAGTGTGCCCGGATGGCTGGGGCACAGAGGGAGAGGAGCTGGGCTGGCTCAGGGTCTGATGCCAGCAGGGCTGCACAGAAGGTGGACCCTGGGGCCCAGGTGGGCAGGGGGCTCTCTCTTAGGCAGCGCAGGGGCCGAGCAAATCCCAAGGGGGCTGGAGGCCCAGAGGAAGGGTCATCTAAGCCAGTGAGTGGGAGTGTGACATCTGGTAGCTCTGAAAACAATAACTGGACAACCGGAAATGAGGTAAATGAGTCTGTTGTGTGGGGACAAGTAGGGAAAAGACCTAAAAATAATCCCAAACCAGTCAGATCAGAAAGTACTCAAGAGTATCCAAGGAAACCAGAAGAAAAAGGGTTACTCCTCCTGCCTCTGGTCCTCTGGTAACCTCATGCAGTATTTCCATCCCAGGTATTAAACAGCCCTCTCCTGGCTTCTGTCCCAGCGTAGTGGGGAGACAGATACAGACCACCCAGGGTTAAAGTGCTGTATGAGCAAGAAGTTTTGGGTGCTGGTGGGAGAAGAGGAGGAGGGCGCAGGACAGGCTCCGTGGAAGCAATGACATTTGAATGATACCTCTGAAAGGGTCAGGAAAACTGCAGCCTTGACTCCTTTCCTGGCACCAGATGTCTGAGTGACTGGCTGTTCTGTGTAACTCCTTTCCTGAAATTCTGTCTCCACCAACTGTTTTGGGCCTGGAACATCGAGATTCTGCAAAGCAGTGGGCCTATTAGAAAGGAGGCAGCCCGCCTGCCATCTCCTCTTCTTTCCTTGGGCTGTGTTCCCAGGGAAAGTCGCGAACCTTCTTTTCTGTGTCTCCTGGCTGGAACATTTGAATTTCCCTGGGAAACCCCATTAATTCAAAACCCAATGATTCAGAATTTGTGAGCCTATGAATAGGGAATTGGATTAACTTGCTCCTTGAACTCCATGTGAAGGAAGGATTTTTCTAATCCCATATGTAGGGCAAGATTTCATGGGTAATGATGGATTTAACAGCTATTTTTCAAAGACTTTAGGAGGAAACAGTTGCAGAAGCCATCCCAGGTCATTTAGCTCAATCACAGGTAGATTCGGCATCCAGCTTCTATTTGCATGATTCCATACATCCTGTGATGGGGAGCTCACCCCCTCCTGAGACAGTGGATTTCGTCTTGCAGCAGGTCGATTGGAAGGGTATTTCTTATACCAAAGTCTCTCTGGATGGCCCCTAATCACTGGTCCTACTTCTGGCCTCTGGGGCTGCCCAGAAAGGGTTTATACCCAGGAGGCTGCCCACCAGAAACCTGAAGATGAGCTCTACATGTCTTCCCTTCTCTGGTTCTATACGAAGGAATTGGCCTTGAGGCCTCAAACCTCAAAGAGAGATTGCAGACTCTGGGTAAAAAACTGCAGCAGGCAACCTTCCCTGGCATGGAAACCTCAAGCGAGGAAAGGGCTGGGAGATGGGAGGAGATTCTAGGCCAGCTGTGCCCTGACACCAGGCTCACACTGGGGAGGTGGGGGGCGGAGCGGGGTTAAAGAGCTGCGGGAGGAGGGCACAGGCTCTGGAACAGGGCCCTCTCACAGGGTGCTAGCTGCAGGAAGCAAGCCCCGGGGAAGACTGTTCACTCAGCACTCTTTTCCTCTTCAACCCTCTTTCTTTCCTGGATCCTCTCTTCCCCTTTTTCCTCATCTTCTTTTCTTCTTCTTTCTCTCTCTCTCCAATCACAATTTTTGCCTGGCATCCCCGTCCCCAATTCTCTCATCTCAATCTCCCATTCTCTTTATTTCCTGTTCCTTCTATCTCACTCTCTGTCTGTTTTTGTGGTTCCTTCCCTTCCCCTGCCCTTCCTGCCTCTGTCACTATTTATGTGAGTCCCTCTCCCTCTCTCTGGTATATTACAAGAGAATATATCATGTACATAATACCGTATGCACATATTCACAACGTCATAAATGCCAATGACGCTCAACGAAAGCTGCTGGTAAACTGGCCTTCATTTGTCTGTTATTTTGTTTTGTTTTGTTTTTGTTTTTTTGAGGGCGGTGTCACTGGTCCTCATATGTGGGACCCGAACCAGGGCCGCTGGCTTCCCAAGCCAGTGCTCAACCACCTGTGCCATACGGCTGGCCTGCTTGTCTGTTATTTTGAGTGCTTTCTGTAGGGCAGTGACCCTTCCTTGAAATACAGTTCTATTCCCTGCTTCTAAGTGATGGTCTGCATCTGTTTTGAGATGGTTGAGAATAAGTAATTTCTGCAGTGGGCAAACAGGATACATGGATGAAAATCTAGATTCACAAATACAAAATGATTTGCTTTAGGAATTACTTAAATAACTAGTGCATTTACAATGTGAGTCAATGTACAAGGATTGGTTTCACGTGTAACCTCTCTGTAACATCCCTCTTATGTATGTTGAGTTCATATCTAAGTCTTTAATTTAAAAAAAAATCAGCAAAATGTTTGAAAGTCTGAGTCCTTGTTCCCTTGAGTGACTAGAGGAAGCAAAATCATTTTTTGAAGGCAGCTCGATGTAGTGGGAAAAGCACCAATTTTTAATCTTGGTTCCTTAATCCTCTAGATCTAGCAAGGTTCAGCTTCTCTGAAACTCTGGTATCTCATCTGTAAAGTGGGGACAGTAAAATGACTTGGCAGGTCTGTTGTGAGGAATAAATGAGTTGACATGTATAACTCATGATCTTTGAAGTTAGTAGGATTACATGAGAGTTCAGAAGAAAGTGTCTTTTTGAGGTGTTTCTTGGCATTTTCTGCTCACTTAGCAAAACCACAAAGATTAGAACACTGGATTTAGGGAGGCTACGGCTCTTTGCAATAAATCCTACTGGAAGGTCCACCATCAATTTCTGGAATTAGTTGAAAGGAAAGCTTGTGATTAAACCTCTCTAGCTGTTAGTTTGGGTTAACAGGATATTTAAAATGATCTGTTTGGAAGATTGCATTTCCTAGAGGCAATAGTTAGGTATGAACTTAAAATTTGGAAATTCTAGGCTCTGTATCAAAAGGAAATAGTATCCCATGAGATAGCAGAAGATGCAAATTTCAACAATGAACAGGCAAGACAAAATCTTGAATGAATTTATGCCAATAAAGAGGAAAATAGGAGAGGTGAAAAAGTGATTCACCAGAGTGATATCTGTAGGATTGGAGGGAACCCACCATAAAGAATAGGACTTTGGTTTAGAGGCCGTGGGAGCTATAAGGTACTTTATCAGGGTTTTTGTGTGTGTGTGAGCTGAGAAGGAGAAGACAGAAACTGAGAGGCAAGAGACAGCCAGGGGGCTTCAGAAGACACCCCTAGAGGGATTGTCCAGCCAGCAGTGGAGGAGGCTATAAGAACTTTTGACAATAAATTGACTTTGAATCCAGAGTCCATGGAGTGAACGAAATACATACTCAAGTATAGTGAAAAACATTTCACTGAGTTCTAGGATTAAATCCAGACCGACTGGTTTAAATTGTTATGGATACTAGTTAATGATTAGAACAGAATAAAAAGAACAGAATGGAAGCTGACTACTAATTTCCTTCATTTCTACTATAAATGTGCTAAAAAAGAAAATTTGTTTTTAAGATATATTTCAAATTGCCTTCTTCGCACCTCAGTTTACATTCTCTTCTCAGTTCCTGCCGGTTGAATCTCTGCCCACCTCTCCTCCAAGACTGCATGTTAAGGTCAGTGGTGACTGTCAAGTTGCTGAATCCAGTGGCCATGTCTCAAGTCATATCTTATTTGACCTGCCAGCAATATTCAGTACAACTCATCACCACCTACCTCCTTTTTCACATATTTTAAACTTTTTATTTTGAAATTTTTCAAAGCTATAGAAAATTTGCAAGAACACCATAATGAACATCCATATATTTTCATCTAGACCCACCTATTGTTTAGCATTTTACCACATTTGTGATAAAATTAGACATATTGTTGTTATTTTTACTGAACCATTTAAGGATAAATGGCAGACATCATGGCCCTTTACTCCTAAATACTTACACATGTATATCCTGAGAATAAAGAATTATATTGACCAGCCGAGTGGCGCAGTGGTTAAGTGCTGGCTTGGGACGCCAGCGGCCCTGGTTCGGGTCCCAATTATGAAAGCCAGCGACACTGCCCTTAAAAAAAAAAAAAAGAATTATATTATTGGTACAATAATATTATCTAAAATATGGTACATATTCTAATCTCTGTCATTGTCTCAATAATTGAGTTTTACAACAAGAAGAAAATTTGCAATCCATGATCATGCGTTGCATTTAATTGTCATATTAATTTGGTTTCCTTTCTTCTGGAGCTGTCCCTCAGCCTTCATCGTCTTTCACAACATGGACATTTTTGAAGAGTATAGAGGTGTGGTTTTATAGAAGGTCTGCTGCTTCCTCACAGATTTAGATGACCCATGTTAGGCAGGAAGGTGACATAAGTCATGTTGTGTTCTCAGTGCATCACATCTCGAGGCCCTGATGTTGCTTTGCCCATCATTGGTGATGTTGACTTTCCCCACTGTAAAGAGATTTTTTTTCCCCTTTGTATTTAGTATGTGATTTGTGGGGAGGTACTCTGATCAGGATGCCCAATGTAAAATTTTTAGATCCATTAATGATTTTTACATGAACCATTTATTGCCAAATGCTGAATTTCTTACTCTATCATTCCCTCTATACCTTTTAGTTGGTATTCTACTTTTCCCTTCTCTCCATTTATTTATTTATTTATTTATTTATTTATTTAGTTAGTTAGTTAGTTAGTTAGTTGGGGTTTTTTTTGTATCAGTGTAGAGTCACAGATTATTTTTTAACACAATGAGTTATAATCCATTACATTTACTATTCATTTTACTGTTTAAAATATCCTCAGATTGGCCAGTGGGAGCTCTCTTAAGTTGCTCCTATTCCTTTTTGATGTACTGACAGACTGAATATAGAAACAGACAATGGCCAGGCTATATATAAAAATAAAACTCTAACCCACAATCTGCAGCAACTAGCCCAGGAAGCCAATCTAATATCTATAGTAACCAGCTCAGAAAGCTGGCCTGCTATCTCTACAAGTCAGACTGTCAGGAAGTCAGACCACTATCTCTAGCAACCAATCCAGGAAACCGATCATTAACTTCTGTGACAATCAGCCTCAAATGACCAGGACTTGATTCATAACTGACAGATTCTCTAATTTTTGTCTCTGCTCCAGTAGCAAAAATCACATTTAAGGCACAGGTCTTGGTTTCTAAATACCATGCTCCAATAAAAAGGACCAGAAGTCCTTGGAGAAATGGCTGATTCTAGGGCTGGGACAAGAAAATACAAGATGAACCTGGGACATTTTATAGTAACAGAAAGTGAATAAGAATGAGAATGAGGAGGACGAGGAGGACGAGGAGGATAAGAGGAGGAGGAGGAGGAGGAGGAGGAGGAGGAGGAGGAGGAGGAGGAGGAGAAGGGAGAAGAAAAAGAAGGAGGAGAAGGAGAAGAAGGTGAAAAAAGAGAGAGAGGAAGAATAAGAAAAATGATGGAGGGCTGGCGGAGTGGCGCATTGGTTAAGAGCTGGTTTGGGATGCCAGTGGCCCCGGTTCAGATCCCACATATGAGGGCCAGTGACACTGACCTCCACAGCTAACAACAGCTCCACCTGGAGCTGGGCTGTGCAAGCCCCGGAGATGGTGTAGGCTGCACCCCCTGCTGCAGTGGGCTGCCATAGGCTACAGTGAGTGGCCGGCAACCAGTGTGAGCGGCCAGCAGCCAGCGTGAGCTGCTAATAGCCTCGGTGAGCGACCATCCAGAGGCTGGCGACCAATCTGCTTCATCTGGGAAGAGCACAATAACGATACCAACAGGGGCCAGTGAAGCAACGTCCTCCACAACTAGACTGAAGAACAAAAAAACAGCAACTTGTCTGTTCCCCTTCCCCGATTCCCCAATAAAATCTTTTAAAAAAATGATGGATACATGTCAAAAGGACACAAGAACCAACAAGAATGAACCAAAGCTGGCCATTCATGAATGGCCAAAGCTGGGACAATTTAAGAAAGAGAATATGTTACAATATTGGATTATAACCCCCCCAAAAATAAAATAACTTTATGTTAATCTATACTGCTATAAATATTGAATAAATAAGTAAATAGTGGAGAAGACAAATTTAGGTAGATCTTTCGTCCTCAAGGAGATGAACATAACTCCCTACCCCTTAAGTATGGACTGTGCATATGATTTCCTTCCAAAGAATACAGTGTGGAAACAGCGGAGGGAGAGTAACTCTAAGTAAAGAAACTGAACAACATGACCTTAGTCAATACCAACAGTGATAAGTCATGTTGATAGTATACCCTTGACATGATTTGATAAAAATGGCTGTTTATCTCCATGGTCTTTATTCCAAAAACCCATAACCACAGTTCAATTATGAGAAAAACATCAGAAAAATCCCACTGAGGAATATTCTACAAAATACCTAACCAGTACCCCTCAAAACTGTCAAGATCATCAAAAAACAAACAAACAAACAATAAAAAATAAAAAAAAAGGAAAATCTGAGAAACTTGCATAGCCAAGTGGAGCCTAAGGAGATATGACGACTAAATGTAATGTGGTCTCTTGGATGAGATCCTAGAACAGAACAAGAGTTTAAGGTAAAAGCCAAGTAAATCTGCATAAAGTATGGACTTTAGTTACTAATATGTCACTATTGGTTCATTAATTGTAATAAATGTTCCATACTAAACGAAGAAAATAATAGTGGAAGCTGGATGCAGGGTATATGGGAACTTTCTGTACTATCTTTGCGATATTTTGTAAATTTATAACTGTTCTAAAATTAAGAAAGTTATTTTTTTAAAAGAGCTCAGTTACTAGTATTTTTAAAAGTGTGAATTTTAATGGATAAAAATATACCTTAATTTTTTTAAATGAAAAAAGATTGCGGAACTTGAGAGATTTCCCTAGCATAGCTAGTAAGTGGTGAAGCTAAAATGAGAATTCAAGTTGTTTTGTTCTTCTCATACTACCTGATATGGAATGAATTGTGGCCCCCACCTAAAATTAACATGTTGGAACCCTAACCCTCAATGTGACTGTAATTTGGAAATGGGACCTTTCGGAAGTAATTAAGATTAAATGAAGTGATAAGGGTGGAGTCCTAATTCGATAGGACTTGTGGCCTTTTAAGAAAAGGAAGATATCTCTCTCTCCTCCCCGCCAACCCCATGCACACACCAAGGAAAGACCATATGAAGACAAAGCAGCCATCTGTCAGGCAGGAAGAGAGTTCTCATAAGAAACTGAACCATACTGGACCATGATCTTGGATTTCTAGCCTCCAGAAGGGTGCTAAAAAATTTCTGTTGTTTAAGCCACCCAGTCTGTGGTATTTTGTTACAGCAGCCTGAGGAGACTAATACACTACCTTACAAAAGAATAGTACTGTAATTTACTGAGTACTATGTCCCAAGCACTGTTTTCCAGGCAGTAAACTGGGTCAAATATACGGCTGTATTTGTTTCCTGTCACCTAGGGGTACTGTTCTTCATTGATAGCTATTCAGTGTCCTTAGAGCCATTATTTCATATATTTTGTTCAGTTTTAAAATTTTGTTTCAGGTAGGAGGTTAAATCCAGCCTCTGCTACTCCATCTTGGACAAAAGTAGAAATCTGGTCAATAGACTTTTTAAATATTTTAAAAAGAAAGAAAAACCTCAAAAAAAAATTTTCCCACAGTTACAATTTCCAGTGCTCTTTATTCCTCCCTACAGATCTGAGTTTCCATAATGTCTCATTTCTCTTCTAAAGAAAGCATAAAGAACTTTCTTTAGCATTTCTTGTAATTGGATCACCTGATGACCTATTGTCTTGCATTTTATTTATCTGAAATTATCTTTAGTGTATCTTCATTTTGCAAGGTATTTTCATTTGATACAGAATCTTTGGTTGACAGGTTTGTTTGTTTCTTTTTGTTTTAGCATTTTCATGACGTCTGGCCTCAGTTATTTCTGATGAGAAATCAGCTTCTCTGGCTGCTTTTAAGATTTTTGGCTTATTTGTGGGTTTTGTTTGTTTGTTTGTTTATTTTTGTGTTATTTTTTTCAGAAATTTAACTCTGATGTGTCTACATGTGATTTTCTTTGTATTTATCTTGACTGAGGTCTAGTGAACTCTGGATCTCTGGGGGTATTCGGGGGTTTTTTTGGGGGAGATGATCAAATTTGGAAAATATTTGGCCAATATTTTTTCAAATACTTTTTCTGCCCTATTATCACCTCTTTTTCTGAGACTGTAGTTACTCATTTGTTCAGCCATTTGATGCTGTCTCACAAACCATTGAGGCTCTGTTAATTGTTTTTGAACACATTCCTCCCTCCGTGCTTCAGTTAGTATGATTTCTATTGAACTGCCTTCCAGTTCACTGATTCTGTCTTCTTCTTTATCGAAGCTATGATATTTTCTAATGAATTTATTTTTAATTTCAGCTATTATATTTTTTTAGTTCTAGAATTTTCTTTTGGTTATTTTTTATAGTATTCATATTTCTTCTCATATTCCCTATCTCTTCACACATTAAATACACTTTTTCTTATAGATTTGTTATCACATTTATCATAGTTATTTTAATGTTCCTTCTGCTGATTTCAATGTCTGTTCATTTGTCACTGTTTTTATCAACGGTTTTTTCTTCACTGAGTTAGTTTTCTGTCTCTTCACATGTCTAACAGTTTTTAAAGTATGCATAGAGAACTCTTCTGTTATCTTTCTCTGAAGAGTATTGAGTTTTGTTCTAGGGAGCAGGTAAATTGCCACCTATTTCCCTCTGTCCTGTGGGGGCTTGGTTTTAGGTTTTCTTAGAGCAAATCTATTCTGATTTTTCCCTTTGTGCTAGGGCGAATCCCTTAATCTTAGGATGTGTCATTGAATCCTACATGTGACCCTTCTAGGTTTCCAGTAGAAGGTCAGGTACTTACTAAGGCCCTCTCCTTTGATGGGATGCAAGCTTTAAATTCTGCCTCCATACTGGGCAGTTTCTGAACTCTCTGCTCAGTTTTTTGTAGGTTTGGGTTTTCTGTTTGTTTTGTGTTGGCTTGTATTGTGTTGGTTTGTGTTGTTTGTTTTTCAGAATTCCAGCTACTGTTTTCTCCATAGGCTTCTTGGCGTCTCACCTACACATTCAGGGTTTAAGTGTCCACCAAGGATTTGAGTGATACACACACACACACACACACACACACACACACTGTGGATGTCAAAAACTGTATACAAGTGGACACTTTGGTCAACGTTGCTCAGGCAGTAGTTCACCATAATCAGAAGTGTCTGGATGCTGACAGTAACCACTTTGAGTACCTCTTGTAATTGCAGAAGTCAAAGTGACTTGTATTCATCTTTTGTTATTGGCATATATTGAGTATTACAACTTAAATACAGTTGTCCTTTCTTAAAATGTATATACATTTTTTTTGTCACCCTCTGTATCTTTGGAGGCTCCTGTTTCCATGGCTCCTTCCTTTCTGGGGTTTCCCCCCTTTCAATTTCCAACTGCTCTGGCATACCCAAAGTTCCCAATGTTCATCCTCTGACTCCTCAAGCCAATATGACTGCAAATTTCTACTTGACCTGTCTCTGACACGCATAAGCACACTATTTAGACAGGTGATCACCCTCGGATGAGAAGCAGGAGAAATAGGATTTCAAACAGTGTGATTCCCTTCTTTTAAGAGTCAAACTTCCTGGGCTGGCCTAGTGGTGCATTGGTTAGGCACTGGTTTGGGAAGCCGGCGGCCCCGGTTCGGGTCCCACCTATGAGGGCCAGTGACACTGCTCTCAAAAAAAAAAAAAAAAAATAGAGTCAAAGCTCCTGCAGTTTCTACCTGATTGTGGTCATTTTCCAGTAACTTCAAGTGGGTAATTTTTTTCCCCCTATTTTTTCCAGAGTTTATAATTAGTATCAGTAGCTACTCTGCTATTACCTTAAGTTTGAAGTCTCCTGGTTCCTTGCTTTTAAAATTAGGATAATGTCTACTTCATGGGTTTTTTTTTTCTTTGTATGAGAATTAAATAGGAATATACATGTAAAATGTCTGGCATAGATAGATAATCAAGAAATATTAGTTTCCTTCTCTTTATGTTGAATTGGCATCTGTTTCTTTTTATCTTCTCTTCATTAGTCTTTGCTTTGCTCTCTTGGTCCAACCTATAGAAGATAATTTCTTTCCCGTGTGGCAGCCCACCAGGGATTTGACGACAGAAACCATATCCTGCACCTCCAAATCTCCTTTATCTTCAGGCTACAAATCCCTGTTCTTCCTGCCATTTCTCAGGCCATGCGTTTTCTCTAGGGAAACTGGAGTCTCTTTAACCATCGTGTTTCCTCATTAAGAAATCTCCTAAGTTCAAACTCCAGTTCTGCCATTTATAAACTCTATGATTTGAGCAAGTCAGCTTATCTTCTGAGTTTCAATATCTCCACCTGGCAAATGACATGACAATTCCAATCCAGTTTGTACCTTGCAAACTCAGACACCTCAAACTTTAGCCACTGTTGGTGGGACAGCGGGAAGTGCCTTTTCCACCACCCAGTTTCCTGCTGGCGTTGATGGAGGAACTGGGGCTCCCTTCTTCTGATTGCCTTGGTGGTAGGGAAGATGAGGGGAAATGAGATATTAGAACCATAATTCAGCCTCTTTCTCTCTGCTAGTGAGTCCTGTGGCTAGTTTTCCCTAACTTACCAGAGGCAATCACATTTCCCTACTGCAAATTTCATTGTTTTGCAGTGCCCACACAACCTAGTTTCACCTGAGAAATGCATATTCTTCCTGTTACTATAACTTTGACCCTCTTATACATTAACACTGGTCTTATAATGTTATAGAAGTATTTTCTTCCCTTTTGGTGTCTCTGGCTAAAACACTAGGATCAAAAAATACATCCTTCAAAAGTTTCTCTCTGACCCCCAAATTTATTTGGAGGGAAAAAGAATGGTAGTAATTTGCTTTTTCTCTATATTACAAAAAGCAGTAGCAAAGGTATAACAATTTCTTTATAAACTATAAAGTCCTTACAAGTGAGTACGGTGATCATAAATTTTTTTTTTATCTGAAACAGGGTACTTCTGAGAGTGAAAGGGGGCACTATTAGTAATAATGCTGTGTCTGTCTCAGGAAAATTGCAATGTACATGGCATTGTGCTATTACATGCCATAGGGCCTGCCTTCCTATAAAGCTTTCTAACTCTTGAGAAAAAAATATGTTAGGCAACTGATTTACCAAAAATACAGATAAACAGTCCTGTTTCCCATTCTTCTATGGAGATTTTCTTTCTGGTGCAGGAGGCTTACACAGGATCACCTGTGCAGAGACACCCAAGAAAAGGACTAATGTGGTCACTTTTGTCTGAAACATATTCTCAGCTTTGGAGGCAAAAGCTTGAGCTCAGATCACCTTCTTGCAAGTCAAGGACTCACTTCCTCTCATTGAGTTGCATCCTGCCTGGCTAATATCTGTTTACTCACACAGTTCCCACAAAAGGTCACTGCCTTCCTTCCCCCAGAAGTGCTGGTTTGCATGTAATGGGGCTGCAAAGTGACCCTCCTCTCCTCCAGCTCAATTCAGCCCCAGGCCCAGCCCAAGCCTAAGTCCCAAACAGAATATTCAAGAAGTACATATTACACTCATCTTGCTATTTTCTGAACTAGCTGTGCTTTTTCATACCTTGCACCTTTCTACAATGCTATTATTATATCTAGAACCTTCCTTTTTTCTAATTCTTTCTATCTCATAGTATTTTAATCATTTTTCAAGTCTCAACTCAAATATCATGTGCTCTGTGAAGCCTTTCCTGACACCTCTTACTGCTGCTAATCTTCCTCAGGTGTCAGAAATTAGGATTTTCTTCTGCTGATGTAATTATATATATATATATATATTTAAGCCTGATAGTAATTTAAACAAACTAGGGTTTTATTTAATTTTCACATAGAAGAAGTCAAAAGGTCAGTAGTCCAAGGTTGGTACAGTATCTCCTCTGTGCCATCAGGGATTCAGGCTATCTTCCTGCTTTGCAATCCTCAGAGTATGGCTTCCTTCTCAAAGTCACCTCATAGTTCAAGGTAGGTAGCTGCTGGAGCTGCAGTCACATGTCTATATGACAGCTAGAAGAAAAAAATAGCAGGAAGACAAAAATGGATTTTCCTAGCTAATCAAGTCCTTTGTATGTTAATGTTGTGAATACATGAAAAGTTTCCTTATGTTAAACCAACCTTGAATTCCTGGAGTTAACCCAACTTGGTCAAATGTGTTATCATTTATACACATTGCTGGATACTACTTGCTAATGCTCTGTTTAAGATTTTTGCACTTGTGATTCACGAGGGAGAATGACCTGTAATTTACCTTTCTCACACTGCCTTTGTCAGGTTTTGGTATCATGATTATGCTAACTTCATAAAGAAGGTAGAAGTACTCCCTTTTTTGACACTTTGGAATGCTTATGTAAGATTGGAATTATTTGTTCCCTTGAATGTTTGGTAGAACTCACTGATAAAACCTCTGTCACTGACCCTCATATGTGGGACCCAAACCGGGGCCACTGGCTTCCCAAGCCAGCACTTAACCACCACGCCACTCAGCCAGCCCAATTATTGGAAGACTTTTACCTATTCATTCAAATTTCCTTAATAATTATAGGTCTATTCAGGTTTTCCATTTTTTCTTGAAAAGTTATGTTTTCTAGAAATATGTTTGTTTCATCTAAATTTTCTTTAATATATTCTTTGTGTCTGCTTCTCCTATCTACTGTTTCTGCTGCATTCCAAAGAATATTTTCAGTTCTCTCTTCCAGTTCTGATTCTTAATTTTTTATTTTTTAGGTTTCTCTTTGCTTCTTCAAATCTACTTTCTCATTTCTGATATTTATCAAAAATTTAGCATGTTTATGGAGGTATACTGAAATAAATAAATTACACATGTTTAAAGTCTATAATTTGATAAATTTTAACCTATGTATACACTTGTGAAACCATTACCACAATGCAGAAAATGCAAATATTCATTACCCCTCAAAGTGTCCTTGTCCTTTTTCCCCTCTATTACCCTGTTTTCCATCTTTTCTTGACCACCTCCTCTTCCCAGGCAACCACTGATTTCCTTTCTGTCACTATAATTTAGTTTTAACTTTTAGACTTCTATAGTGAAATAACATTATATACTCTTTTTGTTGTTGTGTTGTTGTTATCTGGATTCTTTCACTCAATATGATTATTGTAAGATTCATTTATATTCTTGTGTGTATCAATAGTCCATTTCTTTTTATTTCTTCCTAAGTGTAGTCTATATGGTTATACAACAATGTACCCATTCATTTACCTGTTGATGGACATTTAGGTTGTTTCTAGTTTTTTCGCTATTACAAATAAAGATGCTATGAATACATATATACACAAGGCTTTGTATAAACAGATGCTTTCATTTCTACTTAGTATCTAGAAATGGCATGGCCAGGTTACATGGGAGGAGAATGTTTAATCTTGTAAGAAACTTCCCACTGTTTTTAAAGTGTTTCTACCATTTTACATCCTCATCAGCATCTTTTGAGGATTCCAGTTGTTTCACATCTTTGCCAATATTTAGTATATGGTTAGTCTTTCTAGACATTCCAATGGATGTGTAGAGGTATCTCATTATAATTTAAATATGCATTTTACTAATGACTTATGAAGGTGTGTCTTCTTTCCTTTTTTTCTGATCAGACTGGATAGAGATGTATCAATTTTATGGTATTCTCAAAGAATTAGCTTTCAGTTTTATTGATTTCCTCTATTGTTTCTTGTTTTCTGTTTCACTGATTTCCATTCTGATTTTTATTATTTCGTTTCTTCTGCTTCCTTTAAGTTTCATTACTCTTTGTTTTCTAGTTTCTTAAAGTGGAAGCTGAGGCCATTGATTGAAGACCATTTTTTAAAGTATAGCATTTAATGTTATAAATTTCCCTCTGACTACTGCTTTAGCTGTTTCCCATAATTTTGACATGGTACACTTTTATTTATATTCATGTCAAAAATACTTTCTAATTTCCTTTTTCTTTTCTTCTTTGGTCTATGGGTTATTTAGTATGTTATTTAACTTCCAAAGATTTGGAGATTTCCCATATATCTTTCTGTTACTGATTTTCAATTTAACTCAATTGTAGTCTGAGAGCATACTTGGATGGCTTGAATCATTTTAGATGTATTGAGACTTGTTTTGTGGTCTAAAATGGGGTCTATATGCTGGAGGTTTCATGCACACTTGAAAAGAATGTATGTTCTGTTATTGGGGGGAATTTCAATATAAATGTCAATAAGCTGGTTGATAGTGCTGTTCAAATCTGTATCCTTATTGATTTTCTGTCTATTGTCCTAACAATTATTGAGAGAAGAGTACTAAAATCTTTGACTATAATTGTGGATTTGTCTATTTCTCCTTGAAGTCCTATAAATTTTTACTTCAAATATTTTGTTTCTTTGTTATTAAGTGCATAGCATTTAGGATTACTTTGTCTCCTTTTATCATTATAAAATAATGCTCTTTATTACTGGGAATACTTTTTGCTCTGAAATGTACTTTGATATTAATATAGCTACTCCAAATTTCTTTTTATCATTGTTAGTACAGTATAACTTTTCTACAACTTTATTTATTTATTTTGTTTTGTTTTGCTTCTTGTTTTTAAGGGCAGTGTAACTGACTCTCATATGTGGGACCCAAACTAGGGCCGCTGGCTTCCAAAGCCAGCGCTTAACCACTGCGCCACTTACAATTTCATTTTTAACCCATTTGCATCTTCATATTTAAAGTGGGATTCTTATAGCTGACATAATTGAATCTTTTTATATCTAACCTTATCATCTCTGCCTTTTAATTAGAGTGTATAGACCATTTATAAATCTAGTGTTTTTATTTACAAGATAGTGTTTAAATATATCATCTATGGTGTATTTTGTTTTCTATTTGTCCTGGCTGATCTTTGTGTCCTTGTTCCACTTTTTCTGCTTTCTTTTAAATTAATAGAGCTTGTTTTTATGATTCCCTTTATCGCCTTTGTTGTCTTATTAGCTATAACTCTTTTCTTAGTTATAACTCTTTGTGGTATTTTATTAATAATTGAGTTAGAATATATAGCATTCGTCTTTAACTTGTCACATTCTACCTTCAAAAGGCATACCACTACACATACAGTATAAGAATTTTACAAATACATTTCCATTCCTCTCTTTTTCAGATTTTGTGCTACTTTTGTTATACAATCAACTTCTGTACCACATTTCTTCATGCATTATTATTTGTGCTTTAAGCAGTTGATTATCTTTTTAAAATAATTAAATAATAGTTATTGATTGCCACTCCTAACTAGAGTTTTCTTTCAGGTTATCTTTTGCTTTTCTGTAGCTCTTTCTCCACAGGGCTCTGAATTGCTCTTCACTGCTTTGCTCTAAGCCTATATACAAAACCTTTCATTAATTCTCCCCAAAGAACGCTCAGCATCTCAATGCTAATTTGGACCATGTCACTAGTTCCGTGCTTGCCCAAGAACAATGAGACATATCAACTGACCTTACACCTGCAATGCAGTGTTGTGGTTAAGAGACTGAAAGGCCTCTCCTTAATGGCTTGTCTCAGAATGAAAGGAGGGGTTTTTCCCAATAAAAATTTTCTGGTTCCCTCTAGAAGTAGACACTTTTCATGATCTTCCAAATGGAAGTTTTCTAGCCCCAACACTTTTAATATCTAGAACTAACCCTAGGTAAAATTTCTGCTAGCAACCTTAAAATAATTGGGTTCTCCACCAGGTGGAAGTTTGAGACAGGATACTACAAAACAATTATTGCCACCAAAGGTACACAGCTAGAATGTGTCATTACTGGCCTTGCCCAGAGCCCCTTTGGAAGAACCTGCCCAACCCTGAAAGGTTCATCCTGTTCCACGTGTTCTTGCCTTCCCTTTTCCCCAGCATGTGTTTGGATCAGAGTTGGACACTTGTCTCAAGGCCAGGCATGAACAGAATCTCAATACCTTACTCCAGAATCTCAATAAGAGTCAGCACTTTGTAGGCAGTGATGGGAATTTGAGTCAGAATGTGCAGTTGAGAATGGAGAAAGTTCCATATATCCCGTGCACACTGAAGTTACAGGGAGCAGAAATCACAGGCTAGTAGAAGAGGAGTACAAAGCAAGAACCATGTGTCCCCTGGAAAGGAGGTGGAGAGAGCAGCTGCCTCCATTCCTAACATCACTGACCCTAGTTGTAGGCCCAGCTGCGTTCTTGCCCTGGGTGCTGTGACATCCCTCCATGTGGTGGAGATTAATTTTCCCATTCAAACTCCACTCTCCTCTTGGTTTTATTCAGTGTGGTAATGTGCATAAGTAAAAGACTACATCTTCCACCTCCCTTTACAATAGAAAGAGCCTTAGTCCTGGCCAAGGAGACTTTAGTGGAAGTGGTTGAGTGGAACTTCCTAGAAAGTTTTTAAAAGGGGGAAGGCAGCTGAGATGCACTTTTTTGCCCTCCTCAGCCTTCTTCCAACTGCTACCTGGAATGCAGAGCTGATGGCTAATCCATCCTCAGTTTAAGGATGGATTCCTTAGTTAAGGAAGGAAAAGCAGAAAGATGGAAGAAGTCTCAGTCCCTGATAACAATCAAGCCACCATACTAGACTGGGATTGCCTACCTCTCAATTCTTTTAATGAGAGAAAAACAAACTCTTTATGCCAACTTTGCTCAATTGAGAGCTGGAAGCAGTCGACAGCACAGGACTTGCATAGAGCCAGAATTCACTGAGCAAATGTTTCATGTGAAACATGTTGGCAATCTATGAGCTGAGACAACAGCTCTCTCTCATTATGGTCCCTGTCTTCCAGGGCCCCATGTCCACAGAAGAGGTGGAAGAGCAGATGCTAATCACTCAGAATAAGAACAGAGCCACTTTGTGGAGGGGCTACCCAACAATGTCAAGCTGCTATGCAGGGCACCCCTTTTTGGGGCCTCCACGTGGTTGTGTGAGGAGTCCCTTCTTGGTGCCTCAAGCTGGCATCCATGTTTATAGGCAAAAGCACCACTATTCATGTGTTTTTTTAGTGCATCTGGGAACAATTTTCTGTAATGGTCGCCAGGCCTTCTTTCATTGGTTTATAGGAGAAGGGCTGGACCAGCTAGAATTCACAAAAGCGGAAAATAACATGATGATCTTGTGCTAGAATACCAAGTGTGAAGAAGCTACAGTTAATGATGGAGAAGAAACTTGAAGATGGTGCGGAAAAGATCAGGAATAAAGGAGCCTTCCCACCTCCAATTTTAAAAAACCATGGTAGGGCCGGCTGAGTGGCGCATTGGTTAAGAGCTGATTTTGGGATGCCAGCGGCCCCAGTTCGGATCCCACATATGAGGGCCAGTGACACTGCCCTCTACAGCTAACAACAGCTCCATCTGGAGCTGGGCTGTGCGAGCCCCGGCAATGGTGTAGGCTGCAGCCCCTGCTGCAGTGGGCTGCCATAGGCTACAGTGAGTGGCCAGCAGCCAGTGTGAGCTGCCAATAGCCACAGTGAGCAACCATCCAGAGGCCGGCGACCCATCTGCCTCATCCAGGAAGAGCGCAATGACAATACCAACATGGGCCAGTGAAGCAATCTCCTCCGCAACTAGACTGAAGAACAAAGGGATGGCAACTTGTCTGTTCCCCTTCCCTGATTCCCCAATTAAAAAAAAAAACAACACAAAAAACCCATGGTATTTCTTTAACCCTTGATAACTAAAGATTTATGCATCTTCAGACTTAGTGGTTGATGGGTCTAATAGCTCATGTGGTTCTAAATAAGTTTATATAAGACCCTCAGAGACATGACAAATTGGAATAGCAGCCATCTGGAATATGAAATGTACACTAAAATAGCAAGGGATTGGCCATCCCACCAAACAGATAAGGTGATGAAGACTTGAAAGAACTGGTGGACTATAAAAGGCTAAATACATAAGTCCGATTTTCCATTAATCGGGTAATGTCTGAGGTTTCACACAGAGTATAGTTAGAATAATTTGCAATTTTTCATCTTTTTTGATGAAACCCTGAAGTTGTACAGTAATACCATGTCTTGAATATGCACTATTAAACTTTGAAACAATCTTTTCATCATAAAATACTGAAAATTGTATAAAGAGGTTTGCTGAAAAAAAAAGAAATTGGCAGTGTCTAGTAGAATTGAAGGTATGCAAACCCTATAACAGTAAAATCCCTCATAAGCATATGCCCTCAAGCAGGAGTTGGCACACTTTTTATGAACAGGATCAGACAGTAAATATTGTCAGCTTTGCAGGCCATGTGGTCTCTGTCGCAACTACTCAACTCCGCATTCATAGTATTAAAACAGCCACAGACAATATTTAAACAAATGGATATGGCTATCTTCCAATAAAACTTTACCAAAAAATAAATGATAGGCAAGATTTAGCCCAAGGGTTATAGTTTGTCAACTCCTGCTAGAGAAACTCATGCTGGTGTGTACAAAAATATGGGTATGAGAATATTATTGCAGTGTTATTTGTAATAGCCCCAAACTGAAAACAAATGTCCATCCCAAATGTCCATCAACCGGAAACTCAATAAATAAATCATGGTATATGTATTGATGGAATAGTAACAGCAAATCAAATGGTCTCTGTGTACATGTAATAACATTCTTCCAAGATTCATGGGTTGAGTCTTAAAAAACAAAATGCTGAGCCAAGGTAGCTAGACACAAAGGAATACATCCTGTTACGATGTTTGATCTGGTAACACTAAACTATATTGTCTAGGAATACGGTCAAATGAAGCAAACAAGCAATTATGATGAAATATGGAAAATAAGAAGCGATGGTGACAGGGAACGGGTTCATAGCAGGGTTTTGGGTGCTCACAACACCGTATTCCTTACTTAGATGATGGTTACATAGATACTTACTATTTTACAGAAATTATACATTCAGGTTTTTATACAAACTTAAACCTATGTTTTATATGTATGTGCATGTGGGGGTTTTAGTACTTTCCATCTAGAAAGTGCTACAGACATGACGGGTGTTTATAATATGATGTCTGGATCTCTCTAGAATGAAAGGTGCCACTCACAATTTTTATTGTCTGTGTAAGAGCAGGGGCCTGTCTTGCAGTACATGCTGGAAGCTGAGGTTGACCAGCAGTATAAACTGATCAGGAGCATATTAGCCAGGGCACTGTGTCCATGTACTTTCATACACATGTAACATACTTTCTTAGTCGTTCATATACCTTTTAGTTTGTAATCTGCAAACTACTAACTAATGTGCAAACCCTTGAGAAAAACGTCTGCATTGTTCCTGAAATCAGACGTTGACTACATGGTTTTCTGGAGTAGTTGGGGTCTGCAGCTGTCTTCCCTCTTTTACTCTGAAAAATATTATGAAATTGAGAAGTGCTATCTTTGATAGTGTCTCCTGGGAGCAGAGCACGTGATGAACAGACTTCCAACGTGGAAAAGATGGGTGAGGAGGTTAAGTAAATTTTCTTTGTGTAGTTCCCATTAAACTTCAATCAGAGTTACAGAAAGAAATTTCCTCCAGGCGGCTGCGAATACAGGTATTGGTTTGACTTTAATAAAAGTCATAACTGATCTCTCTGAGGTCTCTCGTGAAATGAACTCAGCAGAATCCAGGCAGGTCCTTGAGAGGGAAAGCTCCCACTTAAACATTGCATTATCCTAATAATCCCATTCCAGGGCTGCCGTCCCATTATTTTAAAGGTCTTCATTTGCAAATTGTGGTATTTGAAAGTTTTCCTTTTACATCATTGCCGAAAGAAAGCGATATGGATCTTTCTGAGGGCCCCCACCTATTTACACACCCCCTCTCCTCCTAGACCAGTGTTAAGATGGCATTGTGGGTAATCCAAACTGCCTGTGCCTTTGCATCCTTGTTTTGATTAAACGACCTGTGTAAAGCAACACCTACTTTGGAGGTAAGACTGATTTTAATGAGATTTGTTAAGAAAGAAGAAAAAAAAAACACTCTTTCATGGCTAACAATAGCATTGGTCAGGATGGAGATCAGAAATAACATCGAGATAAGAAATCTCATCTATTCAGTAGTCATTTAACAAATCTTTTCAGGGCACCAACTACGTGTTACACACTATTCTAGGCACTGGAATAAAGTAGTTATCATGGTAGATGGGGGATTTACAATCTAGTAAGGGAGACACAGAGTGAACGGTGAAAAATTAGTGAGATCATGTCAGGTAATGAGAAGATATAAAAATTTAGATTGGACCGTAGGTGATGATTTGGGATGGGGGTACCAGTGTAGACAGGGTGGCCCCTTTCAGACAGTATCATGTGAATTGCAACTCACTGAGGAGGAGCCATCCATGCAAACATTTCAGGGAAAGGGGTTTCAGGGAGAGGGTATAACAAGTGTCAAATACTGAAGGGAAGACAGGAAGAAATTTAGAGCTGCAGAAGTGTCCTGAGTGGGGAAAGGGGGACAAGAGATGCCTTTGGAAAGGTGAGCAGGGGCTAGGTCCTACAGAGCTTTGTGGGCCATGAGAAGGTTTCAGATTTTTATCATATGTGCAAAATCTCTTTGCTCTTTTCATATGTAAATAGTATGTCTTAGGATAATGTCTGGCTTTCTTTCTGGGATGCAGAGGCACTTGAGTGGGTGTGAGAGAAAATGCAAAGTAGCTCTGAATCCTGGCGTTGTCACTTTTTCCTGACCTTAAGTAAGGTTCCCCAGCCTCTCCAAACGCCATCTGTAGAATGGGGATCACCACACCCTTTCACGGAGTCATGGTGAGTATTAAATGTCTGTGAAAATGCCCCACCAGTGTCCATATTCTGTAGGCACTTGATAAGTTTCAGTAGACTCTTAATCTGAATAACCCCGGGGCCGGCTGAACCTCTGGGGAAGCCTTATTTTCAGTAAAAGCTCATTGTGTAAAATGAGGTCAAGCCAGCAATAACGCATCAAGAAATATCTGAAGATGTTAACAGATCCTGGGCAGGCAGCCTTGGTGTAGTGGGATGGGCACCCAGTTCTGGCCCTAGATCTTCAGCTCACTAGCTGAATGACCTCAGGAAACCGGGCCCTGCTTTCCAAATCTGGAAAATAGAAATAATGGTAATTTTAATTCTGGCCCTGGGCACCTCAAGAGTTATGAGGGCTTCCAACTGCAGTGATGGATGTGAACCGTGAGGGCTTTGCACTGAAGTTAGCCTCCTGAGGTCCTTTGTTAAGGCTTCGCTCTCTATCCTGGGAGATGGAGGGCAAGCTGCTAAGACCTCTGAATAAGTCTCAGTGGGTGCTGGGAGATGGGGAGGGAGCAGGCGGGCCCCTTCAGTACTTCCCTTAGTCTCATTCTCTACTGGAATGAAAGGAACACATTTATGAAGTTTCTTAGGATGCTCTATCATTTGCACTCTTTATCAGACTTAAAATGACTTTAGTCTAATTCCTTGGTCAAATGTCCCCTGACTGTGAGAGGGTAAGGGCATCCATCCTAATGCAGCAGCTTTTTGCCCACACTCTCTTCCCTCCCCCTTCCCCATCCTTTCTTCTTGCTGAAGCAGAGCCAATAGATGGGGACTTTCACCCTGGGCCACCCCGGAACCTCATTAGGATTATGATAACAACCCTGGGCAGCAGAGTTTACAAAGCAAGCCTAACAGTGCTATGGGGTCTGTCTCTCTGATTAGAAGGGGTCCTCTAGGCTCAGGATTGCATTAGGAGCTTTACCCTCTCTTCACTTCTACTTGCCTAAGCAAAGGAAACCCGGAAAGGAGAGACATGGCTGGGGCCAGGTAGGAATGGGGAGCTGCTAGGAGTTGGCAAGGCTAGGCTCAGCCTCAGACTGGAGTGGAAAAGAAGTCCTGGTGAGAAAGCTGAAAATTGGAGAAAATCATAACAGCTCCAAGGGGACGTCCACAGACGATGTATTTCTGCCCCTAAACTGAGATGGGCCCAAAAGGGACAAACACAATTGGGCCATGGGCACTTGGGTACAATGCAGGAGAAGGGGAGGAGGAATGTAAATATAGAATCAGCTGGGTTTTGGTTTTAGTTTTTTTAAAAGTTTGCTGGCTAGGATGCAAGTCTGTTTCTAGAAGTGCTGAACAAGATGATGGGGAATGGGAGGTAGGATTATGGAAGGGGTCAGGGGTCTCTCCACTGAGGAAGATAACATTCTCCTACTTAGTTGGCTCAGTTCTGTGAAGTAGGAAAGGATTTATCATTCTTCCCATTTACAGGTAAGAAAAGTGAGTCCAAAGGAATTAAGGACTTGTCCTTTGAGACACAGTTTAGAAGAAGCAGTACCTCCACTCAAGTCAGCTGGCCTCAGTCCTGATCCTACAAGCAGGCCAGGACTCTCACAAGAAGCCCTCTCACCTACCCTCAATGCCAACCCCATACCCTCCATCACCATTACCCTGCACCTCAGAGAAGAGTGAGGCTCTTCTCTGAAATAATGCTGACCGCTCATTAACTGGAAGGAGAAAGAAGGGACCCACATCTCTCTTCTGCTTAAAGGAACAATTTGTACTAATTAGGAAAGGCATTTGTTCAAATCTGCAAACCCTTTTAAGAACTAGACTCAACATCTATGCTGAAAAGGCTTGCCTTTCAGAGCTTCTAACTGATGATAATTACTTATCAATTACTCTTGTGAAGCCCTTGGGTCCAGTAGAGCACCTGGAAAGGTGCTTCTCCAGGATCTATCTCATTTAGGAACCAGGAACCAAGCTTGGGCTCCAGGACAGGCCCCAGTCTGGACTGCATCCCACATTTTTTTTGCCATATAAAATACAGGTGTGCCAGATGGGACATGCTTAATTAAAAAATTATGTGTTGTTTCTCTGAAACTAACATTAAATTAAAATTTAACTGGGCATCCTGTATTTTAATTTTCTCAATCTGGCAGCCCTGCATGCCACCCATCCCTTTCCTATGAGCTCTGCAGCCTGGCCCTTTCAACTCAGGAATGATCCCTTGGGTAAGTATGCCTTTTCTCCCCTGGGCTCCCCATGGTTCGGGTTCCTCAGAATCTGTGGGGATTGGGTGGGCACAAATATAGGTTGATGCATACTATATGCCAGGCCTCGATACATATTCTAACTCATTTTAATCCCCACAACTCTCTGAAGTGGGTATTATTATTATTATTATTATTATTATGAAGTTAATGAAAGCTGCAGACCCTTCTGCAGAGAAGGCCGTGCACACAGTTTTGCACACAATTTCCAGGGATCCACACCACCGCTCTACCCAACCTGTCATCTGTGGCCGTTAAGTCAAGGACACCTGATCATCCAGGGTGTCTCTAAGAGTCCTCCCGGCTCAGATGCAAAATCTTAACAACATCTAAACACTCCAAGGAAGCATCTGCTTAGTGGTAGCTGCCTCCACAGCTGTGACAGCTGTGCTGGGGGTTGGAGCTATGGGTCAGAATGGAGATTTTGGAAAAATATGTGGGAGGGTGGCCCCACGGTGCGGGACCCTGCTTGACCCAAATGACCAGGGAACTTGGACAGAAGTTCTTCCCTTCCCTGCCTTCCTACCCCAGGAATTCTATTTCACCCCTTTTTCTTCCAGAAGGAACAGGCAGAACCCTGGCTGCCCCTCCTCAGCACAGACAGCCCCATCACCAAAGGGCCCAGACTATTAATTACCCACCATCATGGTACTGTTTAGCCTTCAATTTTCCTGACTACCACAAGGATTAACTCAATCTATGAGACTTCACTGGGCCATTTAAAGGAGCATCATAACTCTTTCTGTTCCCCAGAAATTGTAACCCGGACTCGGTTTTGTAATGCTAATTGCCTTATCTTCATAAATTCTACAGTCTTACATAATTTACCCGCATTGTAGCAGGATTTCCCAAGAATAAAAAAGCAGGTGCCGTCAATGGTAATTTGAATAAGAAAAGACATGTTAAGTGGTTCTTCTCTCACTAGTAATAGAAATTAATTAGCTTTGAGCAGCTTTGGAGGTTTTTGCATTTTTTTTTTGCTGTAACCTGTTATGTTTTCTAATTGTATGGAAAGAAGGTTTGATTTGATCACATTATTTGGTGACGGAGAGGGCTCTGTTTGGAGTCAAAGGTACTGGAAGGGTGGCAGCCAGAAGTGTGGGAAGCCACTGGAGGCGTGCGGAGTGTGGGCTTTGCAGTCAGATAAACATGATTTCTGAGCCAGGGTGAGCTACTCGGTAGCTCTGTGACCCGGAACAAATCACTTCAGCCTTCTCATCTGCAACCCAGGGGTCACCAACTCCAACTGCAAGAGAGGCATTACAGAGACGAGCAGCTGGGAACATTAGCTCTGGAGCTGGACCGACTCAGCTTTGATCCAAGTCCACCATTTATTTTTTCCATGACTTTTCCAGTTAGGATGCCTTTAACTTCAAGAAACATAAAATGCCATTTAAAGTGGCTTAAGCAATATGAAGATGTATTAGCTCACATGAGAACACTGGAGCTACTGCAGGCTGCAGGGGTAATACAACTGATGGACCAATTTCATCAAAGATCTAGGTCTACTTTCCTCACTCTGCTCTATCCTAATGCTGATCTCCATTCCCTTGGCAAGAAATACAGGTTTCCTGGTTCATATCTAGCAGAAGAGGGAGTGAGCCTCTCCCTCTAACATGAGATGTAAAGCCTTCCCTTCAGTCTGACTGAGACAATTATTTTACCTGTCCACCCCTGGGACAATCATTGACTCCAGGGGGAGGCTACCAATGGAATGTTAGACTAATCAGGATTGATCTCCTTTGAGCTGGAATGGAGTCTGCTTCCCTTAAATCATGTGTACATTACCCAGTGTAGACACACCAGTGATAACTACAATGACCTTGGCAAATTACTTATCCCCTCTAAGCTCAGTTTCTTTGTCTGTAAAATGGGAACAATAAAAGCACTACCTCCTAAGGTTGTTGTGAGAATTTCTAAATACAGATCCAATGCATGGTAGGCTTTCCATGCATTCTAGTTTCTTCTTCCTGCTTTTTTTGTCCTTCCTTGAAATTCTTTCCTTGATTCCTTGAAAGAAATCCTCCAGTAAGTCATTCAAAGCAACTCTGTGCACATCAGAAGGACTAAAATCAGAGGAGAGGAGAGAGGAGAAACAGTTCTTTTGTTCTCCAAAGTAGCTCCTTTTCAACCACAAGAAAACTATAATTAAGGGGATATGTTGCCAAGGATATAACTAAGGGAATATTACTAGGATGAAAAAGAAGCACAATGAAAGCAGGACGTGAATCATGCAGAAAAGGTAGTCAATGGTTGATCTGGTTTTTTTAACACAGGATTAGCATCACAAATTCCATCTCAGCTCACTCCCCTTGTTTGGTGGTTCCACCCCGAAGCCTGGCTCCAAGCCAGGTGACAAACAGGTTCTGTAGCTGAGAAAGAGGGTCTCTTCCCCCATTGTTCAGAATCATACAGACGAAAGCTGAAAGGCAGCTCCCTTTCAGCTGGTTGAAGCCCCTCGCTATATATCTTTCAAATACTTGAAGTCCAGTGATTATCAGATGGGTAAACATGCAAGACCCAACTATTTCCCGTTCACAAAAAATAATGCATTTTGAACATAAAGACCCAGATAGGTTGAAAGAAAAAGGATGGGGAAAGATATACCATGCTATTTCTTATGCAAACAGTGAGAATATGAAAGCTGCTGTGGCTATATTAATGTCAGACAAATTAGACTTCAAGATAAGGAATATTATCAGAGATAATGAGGGATATTTCATAATGATAAAAGGATGAATTCATTAGAAAGACATGAGTATCCTAAATGTATGCATCTATTAATGGATTCTCAAAAAAATGAAGTAAACATTGGTTAGCATAGTTACACTTTCAGTAATTAATAGAACAAATAGACCAAAAAAAATCAGTAAGGATATAAAAACTTTGAATAACACAGACAACCAGTTTTACCTAATTCACATTTATAGAACACTAGACTTAATACCTGCAGAATATACATTCTCTTCAAGTGCACATGGAATGATCACCAAATAGGCCATATACTGGACCATAAATTATGTTTTGCTAAATTTCAAAAGATTGAAAACTGTACAGAGTGTGTTCTCTGACAACAGTGGACTTATTTTTTAAAAGTCAGTAACACTGAGATATTTGGAAAAGCTACAAATAATCAGGAATTAAACAGTGTACTTCTAAATAACTAATGTATCAAAGAAGAACTCACAAAGGAAATTGTAAAATATTTTGAACTGAATGATAATAAAAATACACATATCAAAACTTGAGAGGTATAGTCAAAGCAGTACTCAGAGGGAAGTGTGTGTGTGTGTGTGTGTGTGTGTGTGTGTGTGTGTGTGTGTGTATAAATGCCTATATTGGAAAAGAAGAAGATTTTTAAAACAAATGATCTACACATAAGTTTCTGCCTTAAGAAGCTAGAAAAAAAGAGAAAATTTTAAAAAAGATTGAAATAATAAAGATAAGAATAGAAACAGAAATAGAAAAAAGTGAAGAGAGAAAATCAACAAAGTCAAATTTCATTTTTGGAAAGATTAATAAAAATTGAAAAATCCCTAGCAAGACTGATCAGAAAGAGATATTAAAAGTAATGGGGGAGGGCCGGCCGAGTGGCGCGGCAGTTAAGCGCTGGCTTGGGAAGCCCGCGCCGGGGTTCGGGTCCCACATATGAGGGCCAGCGACACTGCCCTCAAAAACAAACAAACAAACAAACAAACAAACAAAAAAACAAAAGTAATGGGGGAGGGATGACACTCTCAGGAATAAAACCATTATCACTACAGACGGGATAGACATTAAAAGAAAAATAAAGCAATATTTTGCCAATAAATTTGGCAACTTAGATTAAATGGACAAATTCCTTACACACACAAAATTGACACAAGAAGAAAGAGATAGATAATTGAGATAGTTCTTTGTCTATTAAATAATTTGAATTTATAATTAAAAATAAAACCTTCCCATAAAGAAAACTTTAGATCTAGGTGATTCCCTGGTGAGTTCTAGTAAACATTTAAGGAATAAATAACACCAATCTTACACAAATTCTTTCAGAAAATAAAGGCCAGAACATGCCCATCTCTTTTAAAAAGCCAGAATCACCTTGATAGCAAAACCAAATGATGATATTACAAGAAAAGAAAGCCATATACCAATATTTTTTTGTGGATGTGGGTGTAAAAATCCTGAATAAAACATTAATAAATTGATGCTAGAAATATATAAAAAGATGCTGCATCATAGCCCAGGAGCACAAGGTTGATTTAACGCAGCCAAGCAACTTTATCTAAAGTAATTCACCACATTACAAAAATAAAGGAGAAAAATAATGTTAACAGATGTGAAAAAGTTACTTGAGAAATTCAGCACCCATTCAGCTCAAAGAAAACTTCCTCAGTCTGATAAAGGGCATCATAAACAACAGTAACAATAACAACAACAAAACCCTATAATGAACATCATACTTTGTAGGTGAAATCCTGAACAATTTCCACCTAATACTGGGAATAAGGCAAGGATCTCCTGTCACCACTTCTAGGCAAGATTGTAGTAAAGGTTCTAGACAATACAAGTAGGAGGGAAAAAGAAAGATTAGAAAAGAAGAAGTAAAACTGTCTTTAGTCACTAATGATATGACCATTTATGTAGAAGCTCTAAAAAGTAAAATTTTTTAATTACTCAAACTATTACATTAATTTAGCAAAATCACTAGTACACAGGTTAATATACACAAATCCATTGTATTTTTACATACTAGGAGCAAATAATGAGACCATTTCATTTATAATAGCATAAAAATAAAAAATATGTAGAAGTAAATTTATCAATGGATGTGCAAATTCTCTACATTGAAAACACAAAATATTAAATTACAGAAATTAAAGAAGACCTAAACAAATGAAGAAATACACCATGTTTTAGGATTGGAAATCTCAGTGTTGTTAAGATACTGATTCTCCCCCAAATATCTATAGATACAATGGAATATCAATCATAAATTCAATAGGCCATTTTTTTAAAGTTAAAATTGACAAGTTGATGCTAAAATATGTATGAAATTGCAAAGGATCTAGAATAGCCAAAACAATCTTGAAATAAAGAACATAGTTGGAGGACTTTACTTGATTTCAAGACTTATAAAAAGCTTATCAAGCTATAGTAATCAAGACAATAGCGTGGAGATAAGGTTTGACAATTAGGTCAATGGAACAGAATAGAGTCCAAAAATAAATCCACGCAGTCATTTGAATTTTAACAAAAGCACCAGGGCAGTTCAATGTGGAAATGAAAGTCTTCTCAACAAATGTTGCTGGAAATAAATGGAAAAAAGCATATGAAGAAAATGAGCTTCAAGTCTTACCTCACACCATATACAAAAATTCATTTGAATGGATAACAGACCTAAATGTAATAGCTAAAACATTTAGAAAAAAAACATAGGAGAAAATCTTCGTAGCATTGGAGTAGGCAAATGTTTTTTAGCATATAAAGAGAACTATCATAAAACAATTGATAAGTTAGACTTCATCAAAATTTCAAAACTGCTCTGCTATTACTAAAAATGGAAAATAAGCCACAGACTGGGAGAAAACATTCTCACTGCTCATGTCTCTCTAGCTTTATAAAGAAGTCCTACAAGTCAATAATAAAAAGGCAAACCAAACCACTCAATAAAAACAGGCAACATACTTGAACACAGAACTAACAAAACAATATATATGAATAGGTACAAGTACATGAAGTTACTCAATGTCATTAGTCATTAGGGAAATGTATTAAAGTCACAATGTGATGCCACTTTACACCCACTAAATGGCTCGAATTAAAAGGATAGAATATACTAGGTATTGACAAGGATGTAGAGACACTGGAATTGCTAGCAGAAGTGTCAAATAGAGGACTGTTTGGTAGTAGTTAAATATACAATACCATACGATCCAGAAATGAAAACATATACCTTCTAAAAGACCCACATGAATGTCCTTAGCGGCCCCAAACTGGAAACAACCCAAACACCCATTAACAGGTAAATTGATAAATAAATTGTGGTATATTCACACAATTGAATACTACCTAACAATAAACAAAATTGAACTACTGATACATATTACAACACGGATGAATCTCAAAAACATGTTGAGCAAAAGAACCCTGGTACAAATTAATCTCTGGTAGTAGAAATCAGTAGTTGCCTAAAGCAGGTAGAGATTGACTAGATGGGGAAAATGTAGGAACTTTTTAGTGATGGATACATAGGTCCTATATCTTGATTAGGGTGGTGGTTAGTATAGACATTTGTCAAAGCTCATCAAATTATATCATTAGAATCTGTCTGGTGTAGGTAAATTTTACCATAAAAAAAGGGTGATCTGGTTATGGAAAATGGATTTGGAAAAGTATACAGTGCATCTTATTCAGTAGACAGGTGAGAGAAGATGATGCGTGGAACATGGTGACACAGTAGAGTTGAAGAGACGTGAACAATGTTAAGAGATTTTGAGGAGGCAATACTTGTAGACAGGACTTAGCAATTGGAGGAAGATGGTGTGTGGGGTTTCTCTCAGACTTTTGGCCTCCTTCATTTAGATGAAGAACCCAAAGGAGCACCCAGTGTGTAAGATAAGATCACAATACACAAGAGTCAACTTTTTAGGATGAAACTCTGACCGTGTCCCTTCCCTGCTTACTCTCCTTTAGCAGGTCCTTCTGCCCACAAAATACAGCTCAAGCCTCTTAAACACATGAGATCCTATATGATCTGGACCCTGCTGACTTCTCCAACCTCAGGCCCCCTAACTCGCCTTCCCTCCCTCCCTGGATTCCTGGCTACATTAATTTCTAGAGGTACTGTGTCTTTTCCTGGCCCTGTACGTCTGTGGTAGCTGAACTCTCTGCTTAGAAATTGTTCCAATTGGAGTGATGTGTCAATCCTTTCTTTGGGAATCCCAGACTATTCAGTGCGTGTCTTCGTATAGGGATCTTGCTGCAATTTTTGCTTTACACATTCTTCTTTCTCAATAGATTGTGAGTGCCTTGAGGATAAGGCTATTTCTTATTTAACTCTGGTACTTCCTGTGCTTAGTTTCAATAATGTTCAACGAATGGATAGGTAGTGAAGGGTCAAGATTTCTGTCTTTGCACTTACCATTCATTCTGCGAGATCTTATTAAGGTCCAAATAAGTTCTCTGCAGAATAGGAGAAATGCTAAATCCTCTAGGTGATGGCAGATGACATGAGACGTGGCATTTGACCAGAAAGACCCTGTGGGAGTGATTTCACTGCAGTCATTCTCTGAAGCTCTTTAAAATGAAAGCAGTTACAGCTGCCCCCAAGAAAGCAAGACTATCACGCAATGTGCTTGGGGGAAGGAGGATGCCCCAAAACACAGAACCTCTTTATAGCAATATCACTAATAAGGTGATGCTGAAATCAAGTTAATGAAGTAGGCTTTGTTAAGAGTATTGGACACAAGGAAAATGTGAGCTAGAATATTTTCTTTCCTGAAGATCTCTAAGAGGAGAAGAAATTTTATCTTACCGAATACTCTACATTCCACTTCCCAAATGCAAATTACCTTCCTCTCTCTTTACTGCTCCATCCTTGGTTCAAGCTCTTATCTCTTGCTTGAACTACTGCACTAGCCTGCCAGGTCTTCCTGTTTCCAACCTATCCTAGGCTCTGGCCACTAGAGTCACCTTTCTCTAAACTCGGGTCTGACATGTCACCTGTCCTAAAACTCCACTGCTCTTATTGGGAGAAAGTCCACACATTATTACCTGATTCAAAGGTCGTTCCTGTTGATGGCCCCATCTCCCTTTGCAGCCTAACTTTGTGCACTGCTATAGTGGCCACCCTTTCTGATGTGAGATGTGTCAAAAAGATGGGAAACTACCCAGCTACCCTTCTTCTCCTGCCATTCTTTTTAGATATTGCATTCATTTTTATTGGTGAGTAACAAATTATCACAAATGTAGCATCTTAAAACAACATACATGTATTATCTCACAGTTTCTGTGGGTCAGGAGTTCAGGCATGGTTAGCTAGGTTTTCTGCTTCAGGATCTCACCAGGTTGCAACCAAGGTGTTGGCTGTGCTGCATTTTCATCTGGAAGTTTGACTGGGGAGGAATCCACTTTGAGGCTTACTGAGTTTGCTGGCAGCCTTCAGTTCCTTGAAGCTACAGGACTAAGGTCATTTGCTCTGATAAGCCACCTGAAGCTCTTCACCACGTGGGTCCCTCCACAGGCAATTCATGACATGGCTGCTTGCTTCTTCAAAGCCAGAGGAAGAGACAGCACTAGGCTGCTAGCAAAATGGAGTCTTATCAATATAGTGTAATCAGTGGAGTGATATCTCATCATCTCTGTCATTAATTTGTTGGTTAAAAACAAGTCACAGGCCTCAACCACAGGACAGAAGACAGGGTTCATAGGGATAATCTTAGGGTCTAGCCACCAGATGTCATGGACTTTCAAGCTTCCGAGCCTTGCTCATGCTGCTCCCTGTCTTTTTTTTTTTTGTTTTATAACAAACCGTGATTTTATTTTATTTTATTTATTTATTTATTTATTTATTTATTTATTTATTTATTTATTTATTTTTGAGAGCAGTGCCACTGGCCCTCATATGTGGGATCCGAACCAGGGCCGCTGGCTTCCCAAGCCAGCGATTAACCACCGCGCCACTCGGCCAGCCCTGCTCCCTGTCTTTGATACTTCCTTCCGCTGATCTCCTGTCACTGGTAGAGAGGAACAAGCGCTGCCCTTGAGTCACTTTGTGCTGGTTCCAGACCCACCTCCGTAGGATGTAAACTGGATGGACAACTTCTGAGAAGACATATGAAAAAGCTTCCGTTCAAGTCTGCCTTTGTCACTCAACCTGTACGACTACTGGAAAGATACTGATCCTCTCCCAGCCTGAGTTGCCTCATCAGTAAAATAGAGAAAATGTTGTAATCCACCTCCTAAGGATGCAATCCTCACCTGAGAATTAGGTGAGGTAACGCGTGTAAAATTCCTGGTGGAGTCCTGGCACGCAGGAAGCCCTCAAGAAGAATTTTGTCATATTGAAGATGATTCTTAGGGTTAGCTGCTCCAAGGCATGTCCCATGTGAGTCCATGATGCCATGGGAGCTAAGGACATTGTTTCTGGGTCGGGGCTCCTGTCCTCTGCACACATCCTACCCCTGTGTGGTTTGCAGAAATAACTGATCCCAGACAGTGTCTTCCTCCTGCAGCCCCTCTCCACCCAGGCGGGCCATTGTCCCGCCTCAGTGGCAGTCAGCACTGCGGACAGGGCCAGGTCCTCACAGGACTCCACCAGCCTTTATCAGGGCAGATTTCCTCTTAGGGAAGAGAGAGCATCCAATGGGACCCCAGGACTCAAAACTCCTACCATGGCTCTCAAAGCCAGGCTCCCCAGGGGCAGGAGAGGGGAGGGCATCATCCACCTTTTCCATGGCTGCCTCTGAGTACTTTGAATTTCATTAGAGCAATTATTTCAAATGGAATTAAAAGGGTTTAAAATTAGACCCTAAACTCGTAACAATTAGTGACGCAGCGACCTGCCAGCCACAGAGCCACAATAGACCTGTGTCGATTTGTACGTGAGCACAATGCCAGTCTCCAGATTTGCATGCACTGTTACAATAAATGGCTTTTAATAAAATGAATATTCTTAATTACCGCCGCATTAATAAGTTGCAAATTAGTCATCATTAAAGGCCCCACGGTCCCTCTCCACCTCTCCGAGAGTCACTGGTGGGTTTCACCAGCTCAGCTGCTTCTGCAAAGTCTTGAGTTTTTCTGCAGCCTCTTAGGAGGTGGCCACTTAGAGGATAAGCCCCATTATGGCCTCAGGGCAGAGGTTGGAAGGCTGGGTTGGGTCTCTGGGATCCTTCTGGCTGCCTTAGCTGGGGGCTTCCAGTGTTCTCTAGGCCTGAGCAGCACTATGGCAGCTTAGGACTCTAAAATACATTGTCCATTCATTTGTCTGTCAGGTATCAAACTAGGAATACTCACTAAGAAGGTATCCAGCATCTGTTTGAACCTCTCCAAGAGATGGGGCAGCCCCTGCTAACAGGTCTTCCTTATAAGAGGCTGAGATCTGCCTGAACCTGACTTCTGTCACTGGAACCCCACCCACCCACATGCCTGAGGAAGTTCTGAGGAGCCCTGAGAGAGGGTCACCCTGGAAAACAGCACTAGACTCACACATCTGGAATCTGCCCCCAAGTCCTGGTGGGAGATTGAGCAAGTCACCTGCCCTTCTGAGCCTCAGTTTCCCCATTTGTATGGTGGAGACTTTGGTCTAGGCCAAGAGCTAGCACACTTTTTCCGTAAAGGACCAGATAGTAAAGTATTTTAGGCTTTGAGGGCCAAGTGGTCTCTGTCACAGCTAAGCAGCTCTGAATAACTGGCAGGGACTGAATTTGGCCCATGGGCTATATATAGTTAGCTGACTGCTGGTCTAAGTGAATGACAAAAGCCTTAACAGCTCTTGTGTTCCATGAATCTGTAAAAGGGCTGTTCTATTGGGAAGTTTGGGGAAAAAAAACTTTAAGCAGGCTTCCATGAAGGTTGTTTCAATCAAATTACAGGATATTTTGCTTGGAAGGTGATTTGTATAAATGTGACAGAGGGTATGTTTTTCTGGTCCATATCACACACACACACACACACACACACACACACACACACCAATGAAGGCGACTGTACGATGGCCTCACGAGATATCAGATCCTAATCCTATAATCCTGAGATGAGGCTGTTAGGCTGGATTAACCGGATGGGCTCTAAATGTCATCACAAGCGTCCTTATAAGAGGGAGGAACAGGAACGGTAGACAAAAGGAGACAGCAATGTGAAGATGGAGACAGAGATTGGAGTGATGCAACCACAAGCACAAAGATTGCGAGCAGCCACCAGAAGCTGGAAGAGGCGAAGGAACAGATTCTCTCCCAGAGCCTCCGGAGGAAATACAGCCCAGGGAAAGTCGTTTCAGACTTCCAGCATCCAGAACTGTTAGAGAATAGGTTTTCGTTGCTCTACGTCACCAAGGTGTGGTCATTTGTTACAGCAGCCATGTAAAACTAATCCACACACCTTTTCTCCTATAGAGCCACTGACATTCCTTATGCCTCTGTAGCTATCTTTTGGCTAAAAGGAGAAATAATAGTAATGATAATCCTTTACATAGGCTACTACATTCCATGAAGCACCTACTGTGGTTTATATTGATAACAGACTTCCATATGCATATATAGTAGCCCCGTAAGGTAGATGTCAGAGCCTCTATTCCACAGGGGAAGAGCTAGACTCCAAAATGTAAAGTCCTTTGCCCACGGTCACTCTATTAGCAGGTGTCAGGGCCAGAACTTGAACCCACATCTTTTGATTCCCAGTCTACACTGCAGTCCAAGTTGAAGGCTGTGCTAAATACAATGGCTGCATGGAAACAAGGACCCCGGGAGAGTTAGAATTAAATTGTGGTTTGGGGAAACAATCCCTTTGGAATGGAATGATACTGCTTCTGTCCCCAGGTAATGCCTGGCTCAACTACAGGTTCTGATGGGGGCTGACTGTGTAGTCCAAGTAATTGGCAGACCCTATCTGAGGGCAGCTCCTGACGGGACCAGCGGATCTCCTGGAGCGGTGGACCCACCCGGTAGCTGGGACTTTTGTGAGTCCTGAAAACAGCTCATTGATGTATGTCTTTCTAAGCCATTTATGAAAATCCCAAGGAGCACTGTGGTGAATGCCGAAGAGGGGTGTTCTGCAGCCAGCTAGTCCAGTATTCTTTCCACAACACCACAGCTGGCGAAACCAGACAACAGATACGTTGATGCCCGTGTAAGTGCTAGTGTGGAGGGGAGCAAACCCAGCCAGAAATTCATCTTGTTAAAAAGCAGCATCCTGGGCGGCCGAGTGGCACAGTGGTTTAGCGCTGGCTTGGAACGCCAGTGGCCCCGGTTTGGGTCCCACATATGAGGGCCAGTGACACTGCCCTCAAAAAAAAAAAAAAGCAGCATCCTGGAAGGGAGGCTGGTTATCTAGTTTGCAAGCAAAATTATGACTGCTACAGCAGGGGAGGCCACCAGTCCAGACCTTTATTTATTACAAAATCCAAATGAGTACTTTAACTCAGCATTCTCAGAAGACCACAAACATATTGACTGAGAGTGATGGAACAACCCACACTAGGAAAGGATAATGTATACAATGTATTATACATTTAATTCAAGCACATTTATTTCTAGCAATCACAAATGATATATAGTGTGGTGTTCTAAAGTTGGAGGACTTATGCTACCTGATTTCAGACTTATTATAAACTATAGTAATCAAGACAATGTGGTATTCATGTAAGGAGAGACAGATAAATCAATGGAACAGAACAGAATCAAGAAACAGACCTATAGATGCATGTTTGGTTGACGTTTGACAAAGATGTCAAGGTGAGACAATGCAGAAAAGGACAATTTTTCAACAAATGGTGATAGAACAACTGGGTATCCTTATGGGGAAAAAATAAACGTTGACTCCTACCTCACACCATACAAAAAATTAACTTGAATGGACCATAGGTCTAAACATATACCCTAAAAGTATAAAACAGAACATGAAAAGTACAATACTTTGCCTTTTGTTTTATATGTAGTATTCGTCAGGGTTCTCCAGAGAAACAGAACCAAAGGGATGTAAATAAGGAGAGAGAGAGAGAGGGAGAGAGATTGATTGATTATAGGAATTGGCCTACATAGTTTTGAAGGCTGAGAAGTTACCAAATCTGCCATCTGAAAACTGGAAAACTACGTATAATTTAGTTCAAATCCAGAGGCCTGAGACTCAGAGGCTGACTGGTGTAAGTCCTGGAGTCCAACGGCCCAAGAACCAAGAGTTTTGATGTTCAAGGGCAGGAGAAGATGGATGTCCCAGCTCAAGAAGAAAGAATTTATCCTTCCTTCACCTCTTTGTTCAATTCAGGCCCTCAAGGGATTGGATGATGGCCCCCATGTTGATGAGGACAGATCTCTTTCCTTAGTCTGTTCACTCAAATGCTAATCTCCTCCATAAACCCTCACAGACACACCCAGAAAAAATGTTTGACCAGATATCCACACATCCCTGGAGTCAGTCAAGGTGATGAGTAAAATTTATATATATATATATATATTTACATTTATGTAATACATATATTTAAATATAATATATATTTTAAATATAAAAACACATATTTTTTTAAATGGGAAAAATATTTGATCAGATATTTCATAAAAGAAGATATACGTATAGCCAATAAACACCTAAAAAGGTGTTCAACATCATTAGTCACCAAGGAAATGCAAATTAAAACCTCAGCGAAGGACTGCCTCATACGACAATAGCTAAGCTAAAAATACTGACGATACCAAGGGTCAGTGAGTGTGTTCGGCAGTTAGAACTCTCCTACATTTCTGGTGAAGGGTGTAAAATTCTACAGTCCTTTTAGAAAACCATTTTTGTGGTTTCTTATAAATGTAAGTATACACTTATTATATGACACAGCAATACCTAGGTATTTACCCAAGAAAAATAGATGGCCACAGAAAGACTTGTACCAAATATTCAGGGCAATTTTATTCAAAAAAGCCTGAAACTGGAAACAGCTTAAATATCCATGAACAGGTGAATGGACAAACTGTGGTATGTCCATACAATGGAATACTACTCAATAATGAAAAATGAGAATTATTAATACATGCTACAATATGGATGGATCACATGCAAAAGAAAACATCCATGTGTATGATGTTCTAGAACAGGCAAAATTAAACTATAATGATGGAAATCTCATCAGTGGTTGCCTGGAGAGGGACATTTTGTGGGGAGGATTGACTGGGAAGAGGCACAGGGGTACTTTTTGGGGAGATGGGCATGTTCTATATATTGATTGGTGTGGTGGTTACAGAGGTATACATATTTGTCAAAGCTTAAATGGGTTCACTTATTGCATGTAACTTATTATCTCAAAATTTATTTTTAAAATATATACATATTGTGGGGTTCTGATAATTAATTTCAATATCCTCCCTAAAAGAAACTGGTGAAAGCTCACACTCAGATATGACACAAACAGAAATTCAGCCCTAATTTTTCTTTTTCTTGTGTTGTTCATGTTCTAGGGACCCACCACTATGGGTCCTCTTCAGTCCCTCTTTGCACTGGCCTGTCACACGCTTGGATGACAGACTATATCTAATCCTGAAAATTCCCAGCCTCTGCTTAGAATAGATATTGGGTTTGGAGAAGTGACAGTCACTTTCTACTCTGAGTATAAGACCAACCATGGAGCCACTGGAATCAGAGAGACAAAGCTTGGCTAAGGCTGAGAAAGGTTTAGGTCAGTGGTCAGCTAAGGCTCCTAATATTTCTCCCTCCATCCAGTCACTGGCCACTAGACAACTTCGGCCTCTTCCACAAGCACAGGCATGTCCCTTAAGTTGACCACATGGAGGAAGAGAGAATGCTGCGGTCCTGAGTACAGCTGCTCCAAAAATGAGAGAATCTGCAAGGGGCTGAGCAGCACTCAGTACTCATTCCAAGTTACCCAGAGGCTAGGTAGGTCCTGGGGAGGAGGAGGAGGAATGTGGAGAGGCCAGGAGTGGAAATTCCTGCCATCATGCAATATAAGGAGGCATGGTGGGGGGAGTGGGGAGACAAGCGAGCAGCAGTGCCCATCATCACAGTGACCCCACATTCTATTCTTTCAGGGACAATCCCAATTTACGCCTGCTGCCATGTAGTAAGTACAGATGGTGCCCCTTTCACCCTCAAAATATCTGGATAATTGATATGGCCAATCAAGTGGGTAGGGGGCTGTTTTCTTCCAGCGCGGACTGCAAATGCCTCTGCTTCTTCCCCCTTTGTGTTTTGAGGCCCCGCAGCTCTTTCTCTCTCCCTGGGCACTCAATCTACTGCTTCCAGGCCCTGCTCACATTGCAGAGTCAGGAAAGGTTTCTAAGTCTTATTTTAACCAGTCACATAAGGCCCTTTTGGCAAATTGGATCCAAGCTGAAAATGAGTGGCCTGTTGGGTAAATTCACAACAGCCCTGATCATTCTAGAGCTTTACCATGAAATGCGTTCTCACTCAGGGCTTTGCTGTTTCACATTTTCCCTCTGCTCTGAGAGGGGCTGCACTGGGTGCTGGAAGAGTCACAGAGATGTACATGATAGGATTCTGTCCTCATAGAACTTCTAACTTGGACTACTGGACAACTGTGTGGAGCTCATACATGCAGGCCATTCCACAGAGAGCCTTGGAGTGCAGAGAAGGAGGGAGGTGTTCTAACAGTGGGTGGGGAGAGGCACAGTGCCTGGGCAGGGCCTGAGAGGTGAGCAAGCTCTCTGGAAGCAGAGGCCTCTTAAGCTCATGCATGCAGTATGATGGCAACCCTTTGGGCCCTCCCTGCTACACCCCTCCTTGCCCAGGCTCTAGTCCCTCTCATAGGATATACTCCAACAGTCCTCTAAAGTGCCATCCTCCCGTCCACTGGCTGCACTGCTGCCACAGTGGTCTCCCTAAAGCGCAACTCTGGTTCTTCTCCTTTCCAGCTCAAGACCTTGCTGCACAGCCCTTCATTCAGGCGTTTGCATCTGCATTTAACGAAGTCCGTATTCTCTAAGAATCAGCTCCAATGCCTCAAAGGCTCTCTCTGCAGCCTTCTCTAAGTTATAGGAGGCTTGCCTTTTCCTGTTCCTTTGTTGCACTTCATTCATACTCTGTCTGCTAACTCTCACAGTCTGCTTTGTCCTGTAATTCACTGGGGTCATGTGCCCTCACTCCCACCCCCGACTATGAGACCCAGTAGGGCAGGAACTGTGTCCTCCTCTCTTTGTCCTCAGGGTCCAGCCCATGGCAGGGCTCAGAGCAGGTGATTAGGAGGCTCTGCTGGGCTGTGTATAAGGATCCCCTGGGATACCCGCCCAGGTGTCATTGGCCAGCACACCACTGCCTACTTCACCTGTGCCCCACCCAGGCCCAGGGTCCCAAGAGGTGCCTTCAATGACCATTTAGGCCTTTCTTGGGGGAAGCTTACAGACCCACCTGGCCCTCTAGTCATCATTTCATCCTTTGGCTGGAACTAGAGGGAAAACAATGAAGTGTATTAGTTTACTGCTTGATCTCTGCTCCCCTTAAGCAGAGCCAAATCTAAAGTGAATATTGATGACTTTACAAAGCTCAGTGTTTGGTATTCACTGAAAACCATTGTGTATTCCCTAAATAGTTCGTTTTGTTTTCAAAAGTTTTAAAAACTTGCTGTATTGAAATGCATGTTGTTGCATCGATTTTTCTAAAATACACCTTGTTATCTTTTCTTTGGTAATTGGTGACTGGTAATGACTTTGGCAATTTAACATGTTCTTGCAGACACTTTTCCCATTCCCCTTGATAACTGAAGTCAGGAGCGAGGGCCTGTCTGTCAATCTCTGACGCCTGTCAGCCTGCATGATTGACGGCTTTTGGTCCCACAATAGAGACCATTTTTGCAGCCCCTGTTCTGTTATTTTCCCCTCCTTTAATACTTGTGGGGGATGGTGTTTGCTTTATAATCTGCGTTTAAAATCCAACTTGGAATGAGGCCAGCACCAGAGAAATTATCACAATGTCTTGTTAGCTTTGCATCAGGAAAAATCTCCAGAGGGTTCCTTAAGCTATGATTCTACCTTCTGAAATTACCTTTGCTCAAAAATCTAAGCTTTAGCCTTCATCGTGATCCTTTCAAATTCCTGCAGAAAGGCCGAGGGGTCTGCCCAGCCGCACACTAATAGAGGGCATGACCAGGGGGACCAGGCGCATCTGGAGTGGCATCGGGCCATTCCTCTCTCCCGGGGCCTCTGTGTATAAGCCCCCACATAATGAGTGTGGGTCTGAGTGGTGGCGCTCAGCAGAAAAGAGACAGCCCTGGATGTGCAGGGCAATTATATCCCTCAAAAACCAGAGGGGGCAGGAGCCTCTCCAACTGAGAGGAGGCAGCATTTGGTTCAGCCTGACACCACCGAGTCATAGGGTTGTCTGGACCTTTTGGAGAAGCAACAAAGAAGCAAAATCAAGGAGGGTCAAAGATTTAAGTGATGACATGTCCCTCTGTGGTCGTGAATAGGTTGGGGTTCCCAGATCAATTTTAGAATCTGATAAATGCTATGTGGCCCCTCTCCCTAGAAAAATGCACATCCCTTCATGCTCAGATCTTGCCTATATTTTCAGGGGAAGCCTGTCCTCCTACAGGGACTATAGCTTCCTCGGGTTAGAATGTGATGATAGCTAGTTATCCTGAGCGGAGAATTCACCCTCAGTTTCATGACTCTGTAATGCTGGGTGCTGATCTGGGGGGTTGGCTGCAGGAGCAAAGTCTGTTCGAGGCCAGCTCTTGGAACCAGTGCTCTTGGTCAGAGCTGTCTGTGAGTGAGTGAGTGTGGCTGGGGGAAGCCAGATTCGTACATGTCCACTGCTAGGTTATTAGTCTGTGGGGACTCTGGGCAGATAGGAGAGTACTACGCAGCAAAGACTAAGATCCTATGCTGCAAAGAAGGAAGACTGGAAATGTGGTCAAACCAAGAACTAAACCAGTGTTGGAGAACCAGAGAAAGAAAAGGCTGGGTAGGGCCAGCCGAGTGGCACGGTGGTTAAGTGCTGGCTTGGGAAGCCAGCGGCCCCGGTTCGGGTCCCACATATGAGGGCCAGTGACACTGCCCTCAAAAAAAAAAAAAAAAAGAAGAGGCTGGGTAGGTCAGAGGATGACCAGTTTGTGTGTCAGTTACAGAAAGACAACCCCAGGAACTAACTCTGCAAACACTATCTCGGCCCTGGCTTCAGTGTGGCTTGGCTCATCTTGGGAAGAGAAGGCAAGTTGTTCTTGAAAGGACAAAGCCTCACTGTAAAAAGGAAGTTCAAACATTTGTTTTCTTTTTCTTTCCTGCTTTCCGTCCCAGCCAAACTACTATCTATATTGTTGTTCGTTGGCATAAAACCTGGGAGGTTTCTAAGGGAAGCGGGTCTCCATTTACTCTCATCGCTTTCAGGATGAGTTCCAGGCATCTCATTGTGGATTCACAACTCTTTATAAGAATAGTAACACCTGTCATACCTAGCAGGTACCAAATGTCATTTTAATCTTCATAATGTGAAGTACATAGGTTGTGGTGGGCAGAATAATGCAACCTCCCACCCCAAAGATGTCCATATCCTAATCCCCAAAACTTGTGATCATGTTACTTTATATGACAAAATGGACTTTGAAGATGGGATTAAGTTAAGGATCTTATCTGGGGAGATTGTCCTCATCATCTGAGTGGGCCCAATGTAACCTCAATAAGAGGCAAGAAAGAAAACCAGAGCCAGAGAAGGAGATGGGATGATGGAAGCAGAGGTTGGAGTGATGCTGCCATAAACCAAGAAATGTGAGCAGCTGAAAAAAGCAAGGAAAGAATTTTCCCCTAGAGCCTCAAGAAGGAACACAGTTCTTCCAACACCTTGATTTTAGCTGCATGAGACCCACTTTGGACTTCTGAACTGTATCCTAATAAATTCATGCTGTTTTAAGCCACTATATTTGCGGTAATCTGCTACAGCAGCAATAGGAAACTAATACAACTATCCCCACCCACTGTTTTCCCAGACGCAGAAACCAGGTCTCAGGGAGGTTATGTGACTTTGCCCAGAGTTGTAGCACTTCTAAGCCTTCAAGCCTGTGTTCTGCTTGAAGTTGGTCTGGTTGTAAAACCCTTGGCCTTCACCATCCGACCACACTTCCTCAGTGAGCTGCAACCTCATTATCAGTCACATCTCCGGCCACCTCCTCCTCTACCCTCTACATTCCAAACACATTCATGCCTTCACTCCCTCTGTTCCCAATGCCTGGGACATCCTTCCCCACTTACCTTTCCACTGTTGACATCTCTGGGCCAGGAGACGGCCAGTCATCCAGAAGAGCCTTCTCTCTCTTTCCCAGTGAGCCACACACTTCTCTCCTATCCCTGCCTCATCACAGCCCACGTTAGGTTAGTGTCAGGACAAAGAGGGGCCTGTGAACCACGTGCCACCAAATCAGAATTCCCCAGGACATAGCTCTGAGAGCTGCATTTTTAAGCACTAGAGTGTACAGATAAGTAGCATGAAGATGGTTATTTGCCTCCCTGTGAGAATATGAATTTCACAAAGGCTGGGTGTTTCTTTTTCAGTTCTATCCTCTGCATTGACCATTGTGATGGTTAATTTTATGTGTCAATTTGGCTGGGCCACCGTGCCCAGGTATTTGGTCAAAGATTATTCTGGATATTTCTGTGAAAGTGCTTTTTGGATGAGATTAACATTTAAGTCTGTGGACTTTGAATAAAGCAAATTGCCCTCCTTAAGGTGAGTGGACCTCATCCAATTAGCTGCAGGCCTTCGCAGAACAAAGACTGACCTCCCCTGAGCAGAAAGGAATTCTGCCAGCAGACAGCCATCAGATTCCAACTGCAATGTTCCTGGATCTTCAGTCCGAGATAGAGATAGAGATAAGGATAGAGATAGAAATAGAGCCAGGGATAGAGACAGACCACACACACACACACACACATACACACACACACACACACCCCCATTGGTTCTATTTCCCTAGAGAACCCTAACGCACTTATTAATGAGTTTTTGTTAGATGAATTCAGCGTGGGGCTCATAGATGACCTTCGTTAGAAAAGCTTTGGTAAAATTTTCTTTTAGATCCAAAAGACCAGCAAGAATTATTTCACAGAAGGTCTAGGAACCCAGAGTAGGCAGGCACTTGCCCCTGAATCAGGATTCCTGAGAGAATGATATGTGCTTTTCCTTGACAGGAAGTGTCTACAAGCCAAGGCAAAGCTGGAGGCAGATACTTGGGGATGTTCGTCCCTCTGGGGGCCTCAAAAGTGAAAAGGAATTCTTGCAACATGTGTCCTCGTGCCAGAGTCCACTGGGCTGCTGAGGGGCAGTGGGGCCTGGGGTCTGGGAGGCTCAGATTAATGAAGCCAGGGACCGCTGTCCACAAAACACTTCTGAAAATATATTTCAGAGTTTCTAATGATGCACTTTTGAGTAGCTGCTGAAAAACTAGAGCTGCAGGCACCCTGAGAGGCCATCTCAGGTTTCTGGTCTACCTTGTAGTGTGTCATTCATAGCTTCGAAGAAATTTTTATATGCCTTTTGTAAGGCAGAAGTAAACCAGACAGAAAAGGTGTCTTTCTCTATGGAGGTTATTTTCTAGTGGGGTGGGAGTGTAGGACAAAGGACGGATAGTAAACAAGTCAAAAATACATAATTAAGGCAATTTCAGGTACTGCCAATCTCTCAGGGCACTACGACAGTATGGCAGGTTATATTTTCCAAAGATGGCAACACTATCTCTGGTCCAATGTGTCCTTCTAGAACCTGGCCAGACTCCTATGAAGAATTAGAAGAATCTAATTCCTCTCCCAATGAATCTGGGGAGGCTGTGACTCATTTGTAACCAACAGACTGTGGCAGAAGGAAAGCCATGTGACTTCCAAGGGCCATCACAGAAGTTGATGCCATGTCTACCTTGTGTGATAAAACATCTGCCCTGGAGCCCTGAGTGTCATGAGAACAGTCCAGTGGTCCTAGGGTTACCATGTTGTCAGGAAGTCAAATTAGCCTTCCCCAAGAGGCCACATGACGAGGCCCTCAGATTACATAAAGAGAGAGAGAGCAGGGTATCCAGCTGTTCTTTAGCTGCTCCAGCCCTGCCCTATTCCAGCCATGGCACCAGCACTGCAACTGCATGAGAGATCCTGAGACAGACTGCCCGGCCAAGCCCTTCCCAGTTCCTGACCCACAGAAACCCTAAGAAATAATAAAGGGTAGCCTGGTGACTCAGTTGGTTAGGGCGCGTGCTCTGAACAACAAGGTTGCTGGTTCGATTCCCACATGGGATGGTGGGCTGCACTCCCTGCAACTACATTGAAACAGTAACTTGACTTGGAGCTGATGGGTCCTAGAAAACCATCCTGTTCTCCAATAAAAATTTTAAAAAGAAATAATAAAATGATTATTGTTATTTTAAGCCACTATATTTGGGGTTTATTTATTATATACGGAGGTGGGACTACTGTATATTACATGGTCAGGAAAGCCTCGAGAGAGAGATGACATGTGAGCTGAGATCTGAATGACAAGGGCAGCAGCCATGTGAAGACATGGGGGAAGAACATTCCAGACAGAGGGGAGTACAAAGGGAGTAGCAACACTCTGGGAATGTCACAGGACCACGAAGGCCAGTATGGCTGGGGCATAATACAGGAGAGAAAGATTCAGAGAGGTAGGAAGGAGACAGAGCATGAAGTCTTTTAAGGCAAGGTGACCATATGTCCCAATTTGCCTGGGGTAGTCCTGGTTTAAGCTTGTTGTTCCAGCATCATTATATGGCCACCCAGCTAGTAGGGCATAGTAAGGAGCTTGGGCTTTTAACATTATGTTTTTTCTTCATTGTCCCCCATCTCTGGGCTGATCCCTAGCCTCTTTCTTATCTCCCCTCACACTCCACCCTGACCCTGAGACAGCTCCTCTGTATCCATCGCCTAGTCTTCTTGTTATTTCCCTTTATTCTTATCCACTTTGGAAACAGCCAAGTCTGTTTCTTCCATGGTCCCAGACAGACCACTGTGCCTTAAACTCAATGGGAGGTGTGAAGGGACTGGTTGGAGTGGCCATCTAGAGTTCAAAACCTTGGGTTCAAGTTCTGGAGCCACCATGTCTGGCCTGTCTGACCTGAGGGGGCCTGCTTTCCCTTCTTGGGCCTTGAGGTTCTTATCTGTTAAGTGGCAATTTTAAATGTTTACTTCACAGCATTGTTGCAAAAAGAATAGGTAGCTATCAAGAGCTGGTTTCAAGTCTGAGGAAGCCTGACAAGCGGAAAGGGATTTTTAATCAAGCAAAAAATATATATCCTGATTGGACACAAAGAAGATATTTGAAGGAGGGGATAAAGTGATTAGAGTGATAAAAGGTGGGTTCCCCCTGGAGATGTTTAAGATGCTAGCTGGCTGTCTCTGGGGGGTGAGGGTGAGGAGGGTTTATACTCCTGATCTAGAGGCCAGAGTCAGGAGCAGATGAGTTCAAAGGCCCCTTCTGTTGATTAATAAGTTTATGTATTCATTCAAACAGGCCTTGATACAAGTGCCAGTTCTCTCAATTGCTAGCTGTCAGGCTGGGCAATGTACTGCCAATGTTATAAAATGGGGAAATAATAGTACCTATTCTTGTGAGGAGGGGGGATGTTCAGAGGTCAAAAAGAATGAAACCAAAACACAAATCCCTGTGTCACATGTAAGTGCTAAAATGTTGCTAGCTTGCTTTTTCCTATTTACAATGTGCCAGGCCCTGGTTATACCCTGAGTGGGGCTGAGGGTAAGATACAAATATAAAAGTGCTTCCAGTATAATCATAGGGAGGGAACAAGTACTGTATATCAGCTGCCACCACACGTTTAAATCAATGACAGGGTAGAGGCAGGAAGGCAGGTATCCACTAAGAGATGGAGACAGTCACTCTCAACCCAATGGCTTCCCAGGCCCCAGTTTTGATTCCCATGAGATCTGGCTGAGTTAATTTCTATGAGACCTCCAGGCCCTTATAATAAGTACTGTCCCCCCATATTTGAGCTAGTTGAGTGGGTTTCTGCTCCCTTGTAACCAGTGATCCCTGAGGAATACAAAAATATTAGAAGGTCATTAGCATATTTAGGGAGCCCCAAGGAAGGTACTGGGGGAAGTCCTGGGCCAGGAGCTTAAAACTTAGGTAGGGATTGAACCTTCATAGTTTGGGAGTAAGACTTCTGTGGAGTAAAGAACATTATCAAAGAACTGGAAGCTGGAAAATGCAGCGTATGTGTCAAAACTGGGAAATGGTACAGTCTGCCAGGAATTTGGTTTGTGTGAAAGGGGCGGAGGGGGGGACCCCAGGGATGGAGAGGTAAGCAGGAGCCAGGCCTGTAGGCTCTAGGTGGCAGATTGAAGAAATAGGACTCCATTCTCAGGAAACCAGGAGTCACCATCAATGGCTTTTAAGCACAGGAATGACAGAGTCAGGGCCGAGGAGCAGCTGTCCAGGATGGATGAGAGCTGCACAGCCCTGGATGCAGAGACAGTGGAGAGATGGCTGTGACAGTCGCCTGGGCAGAGATGATGAGCCTGGGGCTAGGGCAGGGACAGTGGGCATGGACAGTGGACACTGATGGGATTATCACTAAGGCCAGCAGGAAGGGGTGTTCTGATTGCTCACCTTGGTCATGTGACTCCTCCCCCACAGTGCCACAAGGTGGGGCATCACGGCCGCCCCCGGGATCACATAGAGTGATGGGACGATTTCCCAAAGGAACCAGATGGAAGACAATGGAAACATGTGCAGGGCAAAAAAATCAAACACTGTAGCTCTGTCAGACATTTTGATAGAATAGCAAAAAAAACCTTGTGGCACGTGGAAAAGAAAGAAAAGGCATAAAAGTTTAAAGTCGTAGAAGTGTTCATTGCAGCATTGCTTTCAATAGTAAAAATGGAAGGCCCTGGAATGTCAAGGGGCAAAGGACTGGCTAAATAAATTATGGACCATCGTTCAATGGAGTTGTACCCTAGACTAAATGGAAATGGTAGATTTGAATGCATAGGCATGGAACTGGATCCATGAGATAGCAGGGTGTGAAAAAAAAAAGTGGTTAACTGAACAACACATATAACATGATCCTATTTATGCCGGCACAGAGATGTAGCAACTTTTTTCTTAAAAATTCCAGGAGGGCTGACTCTTACAAGGACAGCAGCCACAGAAAAGCTGTGCTTTCTGGGAGCTGTACTTGGGGATGAGAGCTCCATGTCCACAGAGTTCAGAAGGGCACAGCCCAGAGACTGGAGGGCTGAGTGGGAGAAAGCGAGAAGAGGTTTTTAGCAGCTGCTGTGGGCAAGACGCTTTCGGGAGAAGGAGAGCTGTCTAAAGCCGACTCTTTCAAAGCTGTGAAAAGCCTCCCTGTACCACCTCTTTAAGGAAACCAACAATAAAGAGTCACATTATTCTTCAGGCTTCTAGAGTCCAATTGGGGTTATTTGGAATGTGAAACACTGGCCTTAAAGTCTTCTTAGGTATATTTGGGTCACATTCATATATATTTAGATAAGCACCTAAAAAAATCTGAAAGGATATACACCAAACTGTCAACAGTGGTTATTTCCGAAGGATGAAATATCAAGAAACTTTTATTTCCCATGTAGTGTTCATTTTTTTTTTAAATTTTACCTGATCATGCTTTGTTATAATGAACAATACAGATATAAAGAAAGAAGAAGGGGGAAAAAATCTAGCAAAAGTGCACAGTAAATAAGTACATGTTAGTTGCAAGCATACTCAGTAAACAGTAATTAAGTGACAAATTAAATAAAGCTAGTAACAGACTAAAATGATGAAAACCCAAGACAATGGGAGCGCTCCCTCCTCCGCCCCTCCGCAGTGCCATGCAGGACCTCAGGCTGGGCTTCCACTTCCAGGAGAAGCCTTAGGGTGGCAAGTCTTTAGCCCACAGGCTGTGACCTGTTCCAGAAAGGGCTTCTGGGAGAGGAGCCCCAGGGCAGATTCCCAGGTGAGGCAGAATCAGATACATTGGATAGTTACGCCTCTGCCTGGGCTGTTCGCTGGCTGTCTCTCCCCTTCCTTCCTTCCTTCCTTCCTTCCTTGCTTTCTTCCTTTGTGCTTGCCTTCCTTGCCCTGCCCTGCCCTTTCTTCCCTTTCCTCTTCTCCCCTCCCCTGCCCTCCTCCCTCTCCATAAATCTCAGTTCAGTTCAGCAAACATTATGGGTGTCAATTCTGCATGAGACCCGGCTGTGCTTTCAGGGCCAGTTGCAGTGTTGGGTGGGGTATCCCAAGGAAATCAGGAGAAGCACGTTTGTCTTTAAGGAATTCCCCATCCAGGGGAGAGAGAGGCCCCCACAAAGGCCCCAGGCAGCTAGATCTGTGAACAAGGAAAGTGCCCTAGAGTGGCCTGAGAGCAAAGGTAGATCCATGTCCCTTCCTGGAAGGCCAAGGTGACACAGGAGCAAAGGGGGAGAATTCGGGCAAGTACTTGGCAGACAGAAAGCATGGCTGGGACCAAAGTTTGTGGGGGCTGTCAGCCCCACATTCAAGATCAACAGGTAGTCTGGGGTGGCAGGAATATAGAATGTGTGACAAGGAAGCACATGATCCAAGTCCTGAGAGGAAGGGCCTGGAATGTCATGCTGAAGAGGTGTCTGAGACTTTTAGGCCCAAGGGAGTCGGCAACAGATTTAAATGGAGGGTTGACAGAGTCAGGTGTACATTTTAGAACAATGTCTGGAGACGATGTGAGGATGGGTTGGAGAGGAGTGAGTCGAAGCAGACAGAGTAACAGGGCTGCAAAACAGACTGGGCACGATAAGATGAGGTCCCATGTAAGGGCAACAGCAGTGGGGATGAGAAGACACTGAGAGAAGCAGGCACACCCTGGGGCAGGGAAGCTGTGGCCTGGGGCCAAGACCACTCCCTATCTTCTAGTTCACAGAGAGAACAACTCCCGATTTTGTATCATTCATTCATCCTACTGCATATCATTCATTCATTTGAAAGACATTATCGATGCCTTCTCTATGCCCAGCCAAGGATAGTCACCAAGAGAGAGACATAAACGGGACAAAATCCCTGTCATCTAGGACCTCAGAGTCCAGGAGGAAAGGCATATGTGATATATTGATTGTAAAAATGGCCCCAATTATTCCTCTCCCTGTAAATATGTGCCTTTGCAAAGTGACTTTAGAGTTCCTCTCATATGAAGTGGAACCTATTTCCCACACCATGAATCTGGGTGGTTTTGTGATTTGCCTTGGCCAAGAGAATGGCAGTTCTAACTCGAGGCCTTAGGAGGCCTGCGGGCCTGCTGCTCAGCCTCTTGGAATGCTGTCATACCATCAAAGGCCACATGGGGCAGAGCCAAGTGTGCTCCATCTCCCAGCTGGGGTGGAGATGTAAGAAAGCACAGCCAAGATCAGCCCAGCCCAGGATAAATCAGCAGAACCTCCCAGATGACTCAGAATCATGAGCAATAATAAGTAATTTTTCTTTAAGCTCTTAAGTTTTGGGTGGTTTGTTATACAGAAACAGCTGACTGATACAGCATACGATAAGCTAATTCTTTACAAAAGCATAGTCTAAAAGCTCATAACTCAGATGTCACTAGAGATCATCAACAGCTTCTGGTCTCATTCCACAGCCACCTTGAATCAGGGATCAGCATTCCCTTTTACTCTGGGGAGACAGTTCTGCATGGGTCTCTTGCATTTCGGCACATTTTACAAACCAAGGTCCTGGCTGCTTTTGTTAGGGATGATCCTTTAAAGTATGTTTCTATAGCAAACAGCCCTGGAAGCTAGACACTGTTTCCTTCAAGAGCAAAGGGAAGGTCCATTTTTTTGTTCAACATAAAAATGTGTCTCTCTCCAGGGAAATTTTCAATTAGGCTTACTGCTCATTAAAAAAGATTGGGGTTCCCTAAGCTAAGTGTTCCTTTCTTATAACATTAATAACACACACTGCATGTAGCTGCAGGTGTTGCTCTCTGTGTCACCCTGTGGGAAATGGGGAACCAGCACAAATGCTGACACTCTGGCTACGCTATTGTCATGAGTCATAAAGTCCTTCATGTCTTACTCAAGAGTCTCCTATGTTCTCCCAGCATCCATAACATTATGGCAGGTTAACTTGTTAGCTGGCCAGCAGGGTAAATCTCAGAGCCTCCGCAGTTCTTGATACTTGCCCTTCCGAAACAATTTAACCCAATTCTCATAAGTGAATAACAGGTTTTACTGAAAACATCATTAGAAGACAAAAGAGAGGTTTACACAGGACACCACACGTGACACTTAGCAAAACCCCCCATGAAACACGTGTTTCCGCCACAGTGGTCCTCAAAGCCCCTCTTAGGCCATCAGCTGCCTCTTCTACCCTTACACATGCCTCCCCTTCCTTCTCCCATTCAGCTTCCCAGACATACACTCCACCCCTGGGTCTTTCTACAACTCTTCCCTTGCTCAAGCAGAGAAATTTGGCACAGGCTTTGCCCAGTTATGCCAGTCCAGCTACCCCACGCCCATCAGCCAACACAACAAACAAAGGACCCACCTCTCTTGGAAGATAGCTAGATAGAGTAAGCAATAAACCACTTTTTTTTTTCTTAGATATCTTTTTTCTAACAAAGATGTAAGCAACGTGTTTGAAGGCTCAAAGGAGGGAGAAAAATATTTCTGACTGGGAAATACAGTAAGACTTTGCAAAAGGTGACACTGATCTCTGAAGGATGAGTAGGTTTTCCAAAGACAGAGAAGAGCACGAGTCTGCTGATAGAAATGGCATGTGGAGAGAGAAGGGGTTGGGGGATGGAAGAGAGAGAGAGAGGGTTGTGGGGGACATTCTGAGGCTAAAGGCTGGGGTTGGAGGTTAAAAGGCTGACTTGTGGTACAATCCCAGAAGGCTTGGACTATGCTGGAATCCACAGAACAGAATGACCCATTGAAACTCCCATGAAATGTAGCCTGTCTGGGTGCCGGGCACATGTGTGAGGTTCTTTAAATTCACGCATGAAATATCAAAGCACAAGGGCTCGTAACCAAAGGAAACACCCACTAATCATAGTTTTCGCCAGGAACACCCTAACTGACATTTTAATTAACAAGCTGTTCTCCCCCCACTCCATTTTTAATATAAGGACTTCTTGTTGCTTTAAATCTAAAATTAATTAAGTGAGAGTTCTCTCTGGAGTGGAGTATATGGCTCATGCTAAATGGACGGGAGTGATAAGGTAAGATATATGGATGGAAGTGGGAGGTTAGGGGGCCACTGAAAAACTCTCTGCCTCTGCAGCTGAGGCAGACCAAGGCAGTCACAGCCCACATACTCACAGAAGACCTGGGGATCCTGGACTTTTTCCAAGAACTACTCCATTTGATAGTGCAGCCCTGCTAAGACCTAGGATTACAGAAGCCTCAAACACTGTTGCAAAGCCCTACTGATCTGGCCCCTACCTGTCTCTCTAACCTTAATCTCACCACATCCTGCCTTGTCCACAGGCCCAGCCACATTGGCCTTGCTCTTTCCGAATGTGACAAGCTGATGCCCACCTCAAGGCATTTGCACCTGCTGTTTCCTAGGCTTGGGACACTGTCCTGGCACATTTCCATGAGGTCTCAGGTGAGAGGTCACCTCTCTCTCAATACCTTTTCTAAGCACCCTATCTAAAATACTAATCAATCCTTCCTCCCACCATCTCCTTGATTTGTCTTCATTGCACTTATCACTAACTGAAATCGTGTGTCATTTACATATTCACTCTCTGTTCCCCTCCACTGGAGTGGCAGCCCCAAGAAAGCAAAGATTTGTGCCTTATTCACCCAGGACACAGTTGATGCTCAGTAACTGTTTTCTGAATCAATGGAAGGATGCTGTTTCTTCTACTTACAATGCTCTTCCCCCTTCTGTCCTCCCCTCTCTCCCTGCCTTTGCCTGGCTGCCTCATGCTACCTTATTGCTTTCAGCTTCAAAGACATTTTTCAACCTTTCTAGATTGGGCCAGGCCCCTGTTCGATATTCTCCTTGATAGCATTCATCATAACTAAAATTAAAAATGGTTAGAATTGGTTATTTAATGTCCATCTAGAATGTAAGCTGCATGGGGGCAAGGAGTTGATGAAACACCGTTAATTAGTAGCTGCTATCTAAATTTTATCATCATCATCATCCTCATCATCTCATTTATCATGATGGAGGATCCTTCTGACCAAGGCAAACAGAAGGAAGATCTCCCAAGAGAGCCTCAGACCCAGCCATGGTCTCACTGGGGCATGTGAAGGTGTTTGGGGACAAAGGGGGGAAGGTACCTCTGTGATCTGAGTTAAGGTCTACTGTCCAAGGGCTCTTAGCCCAGCATCCTTAAGCAAGTGTAGCACTGAGGCTGCTTCTTGCTATTGAAATTTGTTCCTCTAGGCAGTGAGTCAGCTGTTGAGTATCTCATAATTCCGAGTATAACATATTTTATTTATCTATTCTTCTCTTGATGGACATTTTAGGCTGTTCATAATTTGTTGCTGTGACAAATAATTCAGTAATTATCCCTTCACTCTCCTGCAACATCAGACTTTTTCCCTCTACTGGATTGTTCCCATCAGCCAACGAACACACTGTAATTTCTCTCATCTTAAAAAGAAAAAAATAGTGCTTAAAAAAACAAACAAAAAAAAGCCCTCTTTATCCCTATAGTCTGTCCCAGCTATCACTCCATTTCTTTGAATTACTCCTCAAAAAGTTGCTCTTATTCGGCATTTCCACATTTTCTCCTTCTTATTCTCTCCTGAGCCCACTCCCATCAGGGTCTTGCCTACTTCTCCACCAGAACACCTGGCAAGGTTGCCAGTGACTCCATGTGGCTGAGTCCAACAGGCAGTTCGCAGGCTCACTCATCCTCCTTAATCACTGGTATCATTATCTCTTCTTTGACAACTTTGTTCACTTCCCTTTTTCTTGGTCCTCTTTCTAAAAATGGCCATGGCTTCCCAGTCTCATTTTCTGATTTTTCCTTATCTCCATGTGCCCCAAACAATGGCAGGTACCAGGACGCCCTCTTTAGACTTCCAATCACCATTTACACTGGTTCTGTGGGCAATTCATCTGCCCCCACAGATCTAAGTACTATCTACATGCTGTCTCCCAAGTTTCTACAACCCACCTGACCGCTCCCCTCAACTCCAGCCTTATAAGTCTAGCTGACATCTTCACTTAAATATCTGAGAAGCTTATTAAAAGTAACATGTGCATACACACACACACACACACACACACACACACACACACACACACACATACACAAAACCCTGTTACTTCCACAGTCTTCCACCACCTTCATAAATAGCAGTTCCATCCTTCCAGGTGCTCAGGCCAAAAGCCATGGAGTCAACCTGAGCTCTCATTTTTTTCCTCACACTCCATGTTCAAGTCTGCAGCCAATCCTGTCACCTTCACTACGTAGCCAGCATTGATTCTGGATACATCTCCACCACTACCACTTTGTCCAAACCACATCATTCCTCGCCTACAGTTTTCTAACAGTTCTCTCACCTTGCATTCTTCCTAGTGTATTTTCAACACAGCCACAGCAGCTGAAGCAATCTTTAGAAAACTATGTGATCACATCATTGCTCTGCTTAGAACCCTCTAATGGCTTCCCATCTCACAGAGAATAAAAGCCAAAATCCTTATGGTGACCGACAGGACTCTGTAGGAGCTGGCTGCCCTCCGCCTGCATCTCTTACCACCCTCTCCCTGCTCTCCCTGATCCAGCCACGCTGACCTACTTGCTGTTTCTCAGACTCACCATACCTACTCCCCACTCAGGGCCTTTGCACTGTCCAGTCCCTCTGCCCCAAAGGCTCCCCTCCCCACACAGCCGTGTCCACGTGCTCCATTCTGCCCAATGTCATCTCACCAGAGCGGCCTTCCCTATCTGCCCTACCTAGAAAGGCAGCCCCTCCTCTAGGCGTTTCTTCCCCCCTTACCCAGCCTCACTTTCCTCTACAGCACTCATCACTGTGTGACACTGTTTTTTTTTAACTTCATCTTTTTTTTTTTTTTAAGATTTTATTGGGGGGATTGGGAGAGGGGAACAGCATTGGGGAATTGGGGAAGGGGCCCAGCCAAGTTGCTGTCCTTTTGTTCTTCAGCCTAGTTGTGGAGGATGTCACTTCACTGGCCCATATTGGTATTATCATTGCGTTCTTCCCGGGTGAGGCAGTCACTTGCTGGCTACTGGACAGCCACTCACGGAAGCTCACCCCAGCTGCCGGTCTCTCACACTGGCTACCCGCCACTCACGGTAGCTCACAGTAGCCCACTGCAGCAGGGACTGCAGCCTATCCCAGCGCACGTGCCTCATGGCAGCCCAGCTCCAGGTCAAGCTGTTCTTCACCATCTTAGCTGTAGAGGGCGCAGTGTCACTGGCCCTCATGTGGGATCCAAACCAGGGCCCTGATGCTCAGAGCTGGTGTCCCAAGCCAACTCTTAACCAACTCACCACTTGGTGGGCACACCATGTGACATACTCCTATTTATTCATTTATTGATTATTGCCTGTGTCTCCCCAAGTAGAATGCGAGCTGTATGAAGGAAGGGGCTACTATGCACTTCGTTCACTATTCTCTCCCTAGTGTGTAGCTCACACAGCAAGTGTGTGATAAATATTTATTGAATGAATGAACGTCTGCATTGCATCTTTGTGCACACCTGGGCTTCTCCGGGTCAGACTCAGGAGCAGAACTGCTCGTTGACAGAGGACATGCATTTTCATTTTCCCTAGATACAGCTGAGCTGCTGCCCAGAGTGGCTGGCATCGAGCTTCCCATTTCCCCAAATCCTCTCCAACACTTCATATTTTTACCCGACTGATGGGTGAAGGCGGTACCATATTGTTTTAATTTGTATATCCCTGATTATTCATGAGGCTGAGTTTCTTTTCATGTTTCCTTTGACTTGCCTTTCATCTCCTTTGCACATTTTCAGTGGGTTGGCCTTCCTGGGCCTCAGTGCCCTTCTGACAGCTGAAATCTGAGCAGATCCTCTCCAGGGTCCATTCCAGCCATTTCTCTGATGCAATTCAGTTGACAGTTATTTATTGAGCAGCTCTATGGGCCAGGCCCATGTCTAGGCACTTAAAGTGTATCTGCAAAACTGAGACAAAGTCTTGCTCTCTAAAGCTTGTATTCTAGGAAGGAGAGGCAGAGAGTGGACAAGGACACATGTAAATGATATAAATTCAGACCATACTCAGTGCCATAAAGAAGAGTGATAGGTAGAAAGGTTGTCACAAAAAAAAACAAAAAAAAAAAAACCATTTCTGAGAAGATGATATTTGGCTGGCACCTAAATGATGAGATGGAGCTGGTAATGGAAAGATGTAGGGAAACACATTCCAAACAGAAGGAACAGAAAGCAGAGGCTACAAGATAAGTTTAGCAGTTATGAGGAAAAAGAAGAAGGCTAGGGGGGCCCGGGACAGAGCTGCAGGGCCTTGGGTGGAGTTGCAAACGTTCTGGACTTTATACTAAAACCAGCAGGCAGATGATGAAGGCTTTTATGCAGGAGAGTCTGGTGCTCAGCTTTGCTTCTTCAAGAGAAGCCACACGACGCATGAGCTGGAAGAGGACAAAAGCAGGTTGAAGGAGACAGGTTAAGAGGCTGGAGTAGATACTCGTCATTTCGATGAACCTCTGAAGGCCTTGTCAGATTTGGGGACCCATCATTCTGAGAGTCCTGTGGAGAGGCAGAACCAGCTCTGCATGCCAAAGCTGAAATGACCGGGACTTGCTCTCCTTGTCCCCTACTGCTAGAGCAGGGGATGAGCTGGGATAGTCACCTAACTGCACCTGTCTGGGATTTTGGGTCTGGAACTACTGCCGCAGAGAACCAGGGCCACTGAGAAGTCATTCCATTAAGGGGGTGTTGGCATACGGCAGTTATGACTGTCACTGTGACCTTCAGAGGAGGTTCTGTCCTGTCCTCATGCAGGTCGTGGGCCTGAGGACACCGGGGTGTTCAGGAAGGCACAGCCCCATCCAGAGACAGCCTCCGCTCAGACGCAGTGACTGAGACCAGGTCGGAAATTAAACCCAGTGTAGCCAGATCGTCAGATGTCCTAGAAGAAGAGGGAAAACCAAAATTTTATGTACATCTCCCGGTTTTTATGCTAATTACAGATTTAAAAATTTTAAAGGTTGGGGCAGAGAGGTCAGACATAACTCGCCAGCCACCAGTTTATAACCTCTCCTACTAATGTGTTATCCTTTTGAGATCAGGAAATCCTTCCTTCCATCTTGCATGGTGAAACGGGGAACATTTTCACAGAGGGCTGGGAAACAGGCAGCTGGAGACAGAGGTTTCTTGGCTGAAAGGAAGCAGCTGAGTTTCCACCGCTCCCTAAAGTACAGAAGTCCAAGGGTAGAGGCTGAGCTGAATCCACAGGAAAGGAAGCGGTGGCTCCTCTGGATTCAGCCTCCTGGCTGAGGAAGGCCAAGAGCGGGAAGAAAAGCTAACACTCGGCTGTAGGATGGGCAGCCTCTCCAGAGGTGCCCCATGTGGGTGGGTGGGGAGGGCAGCTGCAGCACTCGGCGACACCCCCTACCACCACCACCAGCATGCACTGAGCAATCATTTCTGGAATAACTTCAGATTCAAGCAGCTTTTGTAAACTGCCCCGTTTAAATTAAAACAAATCAATATGCTTTCTAAAATTTAGTCTCAGCTAAACAGCTGTGACAGTTCATAGCAACCTGAACTTGAAATGAACCCACCCTACGTATAAATAAAGCCTTTGATGTCTTCATTAGTTTCTCACATGCCATTTTTTCACAGTCTATCAGGCTAAGTGCTTTGCAACTTATATATATTTTTGCAGGAGGAGTATTTAACCTTCTGATTAGTCACCGCAAGCAGCACAATGACAGAAACCCTGATTTTGCACACAATGAATTTATTGATAGATTTAGCCCATTAGCTGTATTTACCTGTCAGTTCTATGGACACTAATGAGTTGTTTTTCAAGGACTAATGAGAACTGTAATGGCTAATGGATGTTTACAGCTTCACCGCGCTGCACCATGTGATGCCGTGAGCACCCGCTCCCGTCCCTCTGAGTCTTTAATTGGCACCATCAGAGGACTCTTTAATTACATTTGAGCAGACAATAAAGATCCCGGCCAAATCAATGGGAGGAAGGCAGTGGGATTCCACAGAAAGCCGGTCACTCTAATGGGCACCAGCCCAGTGCTCCAGCCAGCGCTGTGACTTCCCCGTGACACTCTTTGGCGGGAGGAAGTGTTGAAGAATGTCCACGTAGGATGTGTCTCCACAGATCGGCCTCCCAGCTTATCTCTTGGGCTTGTAGAGCAGGACTGGAGGTGATTGTCCTGCCAGGGGAGTGAGTACCTTCCACAAAGGGGGGCCCCTCCAGGCATTGGGAAACAGCACATCCTTGAGCTTAGTTAAATGTTTTTACTCATCAGGGACATGTTTTCATACGCATCACATCCAAAGAGTGGCCCTGGCTAAGGTTAATATTAACCAGATTTTAGCATTAGCAATGGAGAATTGGCTGATGAAAAACTTATGAACAAAAACCTGGTATTTGCAATACTTATTCACTCATTCATACCTTTCTCCACTTATTCAGCATTTATCAAGTACCCACTGAAAATAAAAATGCACCAGAAAAAGGTAAAAATAGGTGAATAAAGGTAAAGGGCACCTAAATTTACAGAATGTTTTATAAATGAAGTGTAAGTATATTAGTTTTAATTGTATAAAAACTCAGTGCAGGGCCGGCCAAGTGGCGCGGTGGTTAAGAGCTGGCTTGGGATGCCAGCGACCTGGGTTCGGATCCCACATATGAGGGCCAGCGACACTGTCCTCTTTAAAAAAAAAAAACAAACTCAGTGCAAAGATAATCTTTCTATACCACAGTCCACTTGCTGGACCTACTGTTACAAGTTTCTGATCAAGGTCGATCTGCCAGATGGCTTAGAACACCTTGTTTCTTTTGGCAGCTAATTGACGACCAGCCTACCTACAATTGCATCTACTGCTGGATGTGCCCTCCCACCAGCCTTGACTTTTCCCAGTGCCCTAGTCAATCCTGGTGGGGAGGCCTCACTTGTCTTGGTGCTTCCTATGGGCCATGAGCACATTCAACGTGGTGATGAGGATGCCCTTTGAGAAATCAGGAGAACAGTTTCCATAGAGAAGTGGGGGCGGCAGCCAGATTGCAAAGGATGAAGGAAGGAGTAGGAGGTGAGGAAGTGGCAGCAGTGACAAGTTGAATGATGGATAGAGATAGAGCAGTAGCTCAGGGGGGTCAGGTGGACCTGAGCACATTTGTAAGTTTCTGGGAAGATGTCAACTGAAAGGGAAAGATTGGAAATGCAAGTAAGGGGAGGTGACTGATGGAGTAAGGTCTCAGAGCTATCAGGAGTTGGGTGAGAACAGAATAGCAGAAAGAAAGAGAGGGATAGGCCTCAGAACAAGGGAAAGGCCTACTTCCAATAACAAAGAGGGTGCAATGAAGATCCCTTGTATTTTTGAAGAGGAAAAGAGAGAAATGAAGGGAGTGTCAGCCTCTCCTTGTTTTGTTCTCTGAAAAAGCCAGGAGACCTCATTCGTCTCAGCCTTGTGCCTGGAAGAGACTGAAGAAGATTTTGAACAGCCACGTTAGGGCTCTCAACCAGGGGTCACTCAGAATAAAAGGACTGGAGAGGGCCCCATTTGGGAGACTCAATCAGCAAGGATGCCTGGCTTTGCCCAGGAACCAGCAGAATGGTTTTGTCCGAGTTCAGGTTTGGCAGAGAGCCATGTGGGCAGTCAAGGGCGTGAAGGAGACATTGAGGCTATGAGACCATCAATGGAAATGCTGACCATGGGGTCATGGTTGGGGTCATGGGCAGTCAAGGGCGTGAAGGAGGCTTTGAGGCTGTGAGACCATTGGTGAAAATGCTGACCATGGGGTCATGGTTGGGGTCATGGGCAGTCAAGGGCGTGAAGGAGGCTTTGAGGCTGTGAGACCATTGGTGAAAATGCTGACCATGGGGTCATGGTTGGGGTCATGGGCAGTCAAGGGCGTGAAGGAGGCTTTGAGGCTGTGAGACCATTGGTGAAAATGCTGACCATGGGGTCATGGTTGGGGTCATGGGCAGTCAAGGGCGTGAAGGAGGCTTTGAGGCTGTGAGACCATTGGTGAAAATGCTGACCATGGGGTCATGGTTGGGAACCTAGAGGAGGATGAATATAGAGAATCAAGTCAAGCAAGGGCGTGAAGAGCCTATTGAGGATGAAGAGAAGGTTCAGAGAAATCAACCAGGATATGGAATGGCAAAGGAATTTGGGGGTTGGTGGAATCTCAGGACTGACCACAGGCTCACTCAATGACCAACAACAGGATCCTTCTCCAGAGCTGAGCTCCTCTCACTCTTTGAGACCATCCTCATTCTCAGGGAAGGGAAGCCACAGCAGCCTTTTGTTTTCCCACAGCAGACACGGATCAGAGTCAGTTGTGCTGTCACATGAGGCCCAACATCTGGTGTTCTTGGGGTGAATTCTTGGCTCCCTTGTGCCCCCAAGTCACAGCCTTCCTCAAAGGTATGACAGGATTCCCACCTCAGTTTCCATGACCATCATACTCATTCCTTGTTAGAACAGAAATATTCCCAGATCCCAGCCTGTAGGAATAGGCTCACCTTGACTTATTTTTTTTGCCTGGATCTTGTAAGCCCCTTCCTCAGGGAGATGGGGACTTATATTGGGTCCTTTGAGACAGATACCAGAGAGACCCATCACCACTGACCAAATCTTGGGAATGGTCCTAGCACCCTGGAGAGGAATCTTTGAATAGTGATGTCCTCGGCTGCATCAAGCCAGAGTTCACAGCCCCTTTGGCTCTGAAAAATTTCTATAGGGATGATGAAGCCACAAAGGATCATGTTGGAGGCATTGGGAGGGAAGCCTGCACTGGGAGTTGTGGTCGCTGAGGAAAGGGGAGTATGGTGGGCATGAGGAGAAGAGAACTTGGGATGGGTCACCCCCATCCAGCACTTAATTCATTCAACAAGTATTTATTGAGCAAGTACTATGAGTGCCAAGTTCCATGTTGGCAGGGGGCACCTACACAGATAAGACACAGTTCTGAAGAAGAGAGGCAAACAATATGATGTGAGTATTGTGGCTGTGAAAGGGAAGGTTGCAATGGGAAGAGAGGGCAGGCTATCCACCCAGGCCAGGGTCAGGGAAGGCTTTTGAAGGCACCTCCAGAACAATAGACAAGAAGGCATTCATTCATTTTTATCACTGGTTTCTCCACAAGGCACTGTTCTAGGGGCTGGAGATACAACAGTCAACAAACGAACCCCAAATCCCTATCTGCATCGAACTTACATTCTAGGGTAAGGGTGACTATGCTGTATTGCGGGGACTACAGGTTTTTCAACACAATTAGAAGCAAAGGTCTAAAGGGTTGGGAATGAGAGAAAAGGGTGAGGAGGTGTATGGGAGTGAAATTGTATGGGCCTTGTATTTCATAAGGAATTTGGAGCTTACTCTGAAAGTAGAAAGGTGAAAGAAGAATTTCACACAGCTGCAACCTGTATTTTAATTAGGCAGTAATAAGAAAGGCTGAAGGTAAAGTTAAGACTTCACATTGAGAGACTAGTTAAGAGACTGATGGCATACTCTAAGAAACAAGAGGACTGCAGTGGAGATGGAAAGAAGTAGATAAATTTGAGGGATTTTAAGAGGTAGAGTCAACAGAAGTGGATGATCTGATGGGCAAGAAAAGGAAGGGGAACTTGGGATAACACCCAGGTTTTTCATGTGGGTCTCTGGAGAGATGCTGGTACTGAGTAGAACATAGAGGGAAGTGGAGATTCAAGGGGGAAATGATAGCTTTTTAGAGTTTTGGTTTTGAACTGCTGGGCATCACTGAGCAGCCATGATGGGAGGTTGTCTACAGGTCTGAAGCTATAGAGAGAAACCTGGGTTGCTGAGCCATCAGGGCAGCAATGGGGGCTGAAGTCACAGGAGTGGGGAGGATGAGAGTGTTCAGGGAAAGTGGTTATAGTGCAGAGAGGAGAGCTGACAACAGCACCTTAAGGATCACCAACATTGAAGGGTAGGAAGGGCTGAGGCAGAGGAGCCTGGGAAGGACCAGCTGGGAAGACAGGAGGAGATCTAGGGACATTGGACATGAGACGTGGCCAGGTGTGAAGTAGATCAGAGAGGCCCGGAAAAGGCTGACCATAAACACTAGATTCCAATAAAGCAACATGGAGGCCTTAATGAGATTGGTTTCCATGAGGTTAAAGACAAGTGTGATAGAGAGAGCAGTGAGAGGGGAGGGGAGGAAGTGGAGATGGGGCCCACACTTCCCAGAATCTGGCTTTGAAAAGAAGAGGAAAGGAGGTTTTATTTTTAGGTTAAAAGTGTTGAGTTTGTTCACAATCCAAGAAGAAATATCTAGGAGAGAGAGAGAGAAAGCATGAGGTTGGAACTATGAGACGGGGAGGAGGTGATGGGCAGAGCGGGTGGATGGGAAGTCTGGGGACTAGGTGAGGACACACATTCAGGATTGACCTGGACAGAAGAGCAGGAAGGACAACTCTCCTGCTCGGTGGGAGGAAAGAAGGTGGACATGGGATTGGATATGGATAGGTTTATGATAAGGAAGCTGGAAGGGAGGGGAGACATGGAAGGAGGTCTTCAGCCACCTCACGGTGAGCATGGAGCCCCAATGGCCGAACTTGGGACATGGCAGGAGCCCAAGAACAGCCACATCTGGTGCACTGGGCATCGTGGTGGAAGCCATGAAGGTGCCTTAGGATGGAGTCAGACCAGCGCGGTGCACCAATGGCCTCTGTGAAGCAGATGGGGATGAGAGAGGAGACTGAAAGTGGGCAGGGAGTAGTGGGTGCTTTTGACACCCTAGATTTCAGTTTTCATGACTTCCCCTACTTTCTCCCCTCTGCCTTTGAGGCCCTCTGAAGCCCACGACAGCACCACAGAATCCCTCCAGCTGGAAGGAAGCTCAAAGTTGCCCCCATCATGGGGAAAAGTGTAGATCAAGGGTGGCACAGAAACACAGGTGCCATCTCCAGGGGGAAGCAGCCTGTGCTGCGTCAGTGTGCCCAGGCTTGTTGGCCTGGATGACAGTACAGAATTTTGATTGTGAGGAGGAAAAAAGAGGGGAAGAGCATGAGGGAGGAAGGAGGAGAGATGAAGAGAGGAAGGAAGGAACTATTTGTCCCATTCATATTTATTGGGCAGAACGTCATGCCAGGTGCTCTGGGAACATTGACTTATCCTCAAACCAACACTATGAGGTGGTGTTAGCCCTGCTGTAGAAATCAGGAACTGCAGGCTCTAGCCAGTGACTCCAGAGGCTGCAGGGAGCTGGTGAAGAGCCGAGCTTTCCATCCAGCGCTTCCTTCTCCTGTGCCAGCTGCCCCTCCCACAGCATGCATGGCTTCCTCGAGATTCTGCCTCGGCCACCACTCTTAGACCTACAGTGACCTGTACACAACTGCAGCCACGCACTGTCCCTGTATCACAGTCACTCAGATGAGGGCCTCCTGACCGTGGTGGCCAGGAACAGGACTGGCCTGCAATCACGCACTACTACACATGAAAGTTAAAATTTTTTTAAATAAAGCACTTCACTTGGAGCCATAAGACATGGGTGAGTTCAGTTCCTGGCTCTACGACCCACCAGCTGTGTGACCTTGGAGATGTCACTTTACTCTCTAAGTCTCAGCTTCCTCCTCAGGAAAACAAGACCCCCTACCTCCTAGTGTTGCTGGAAGGGTCAGATACAATTAGGGCATGCTGGTAAATGTTTAATAACAAGCTCTCCAAAAAGAAGGAGAAAAAGGAGGAGGGGGAGGAGGGAGATGAGACACTGCCCACTAGCGTTGGCTAATTTCTGTGGTGTAAATACCATGACTGATGTCAAGCTACCGCTGTGAGATCCCTGAACGTGGACTTGGAAGGAGCCTTAGGTAACACACCATTGTATAGTACTTCCTCCATACAGACCCAGCAGACATACACAGCCGCTGGAGGAATCTCTAGAGGCCAGGCAATAATAAAATAATTAGGAAAACATGGCATTTTTAGTGTTTATTGTCTTTGTTTTAAATATAATTTAATTATGTTTATATAATTTAATATTTAATGATAGCTGTGTTTAATGACTGATTCACAAAATTCCTACACTGAAGCAAGCACCTGTCATAAGCCAGCCCCAGCATACGCACCACTGACAACAGTGGCGACCCTGGGGCTGGGTTAAGGGATGGCGTTGGGATTCAAACCCAGGCCTGGCTGACTCCAGAGTCCACGCTGCCCCCAGCTTCCTACCCACGCTGAAAGGTGGGGACCTGGCTGCTTAGAATTGTTGCTCAGCCCCAGGCCCTGTGGGGGGAGAAGGGAGGGAGATGCTGATCGGCAGGCACCACAGTGAAGAAAGTTGGCATGGCCTCCTTCCTGCCGCTGAACAAGGCTTGGGTTGAACTTAATTAACAGCCACCTGCCCTGCCTGTGTTCATCAAAGCCAGTAGCAGTGTTCGTAAGAAAACTGTAATAAATCCTATTTCCGGGACCCAGCATTTGTTGGTCTTCCCAAGAGTCAGACCACTGGTCCAGTCCCTCCCTCTCACCCCCCTCAACCTCTCATCTATCAAAATGAGCGAGTTGGACCAGCTAACCTTGAGAGTCCCTTCCAGATCTGGAGCCCTCAGACCTGACTTCATTCATAAGTGATGTTGGAGGCTCTGACAGCTTCAGAGCTAGGGGGTGACAGGATCATGGCAGGAGCCTGAGGACCTGCTGGAGGGGGTCGGACAGGAGCCAGAGACCAGACAGGAAGCAACTATGCTGGTTTCCTTGAGGAGTCCCAATGAAGCAGCTGAAAAGGTGACAGGAGAGCACTTCTTGGCACAGCGGAACAATGTGCCTGCCTGGGAGTGAGCACCCTCTGGGAGTGAGCGTGCTCCAGTGCTCCGTCCCGCTCCCTGCTCTGACACTCGTGATAACTGTCACTCTCTTCCCTGACGTGCACCTGATGCCCTTTGTCTATAAAGTGAGGAGATTGAACTACACGGTGTCTGACTTCTATTTACTTTAGGTATAAAGACGCAGACACAGGTGAGAAGATGGAGAAGTGGGGAAAGGTGTGGGATAAGGGACCACTGACCTAGATAGGGCTAAGGGGCGGGGAGCCCAGTGGCCCAGTACTCTCAGCCTCAATGGTATAAAGAGGGTAAGAGGAGTATGTGTGTGTGTGTGTGTGTGTGTGTGTGTGTGTGGTAGGGGTGAGTTTAGCTTTGGAAGCCCGTGTGCATGGTGTTGGCAGTACCTCTAATATATGGATGGCACCGGCACCCCAGCCCTGGAGTAGTCTTGGGGCCTGAGCACTAGAGTGAGTGCTGCCTGGGGATGCTAAAAGGATGCTGGGCTGATCTTTGCAGTGTTGCCATGGAACCCCAGGAGAACTGTAGGCTGGAAAATGACTTCTGGGTGCAGCTACATCTTGAAGGAGCCTGCATCACGCCTTTGGCAGAATATTAGGTGGGAGTTTCAGTACACAATGAGCTATTGTTCTTTGAGGCTTTACACGAAATCTGTTTCCAAGGTTTTATGAATCATTTTGCTGCTGATCTTAAAAAAATAATAATATACAATCCCCAGTGGAGGAAGCCTTCAGCTTATTTTCTCTGAGAGAGGGACATGAACTTGGGGAGAATTTTTTCCTGTGTCTTGCCTGCACAGACACTTGATCTTCCCTACAACTGTCAGAAAAACCTCTTTGAAGGCTGTGATGCTGCCTGTGGCACAGGCCACCTTAGCACTGAACCTCAGCCTGGGAAGGAAAGCCTGGATCCTGAGGAGGGAACAGAAAAGTACCCAGACTCAGGGACTGCCAAAGAAAATTAACAAGCCTCTCAAGCTAAGGCCGAGCAGTCCCTGTGCCACCTGGGCAGCCCCACATAGTCCTGAGACCCCAGGAAGCCCAGCTCAGCAGGAGCAGCCTCTGCAAATGCCTTCAAGTAATAAAGTTCTTCACTGTTTTCCAAGAACTCACTTCCCAGAATGCAATGCAACTCATGGCCACACAGATTTCCCTGCTTTATTCTTCAATCACCTGCCTTCTTGCCCACTTAACTTTCTGTCTGTCTGCTGCCCTACTGGCTGAAGTTTCTCCTTGAAATCCAAGCTACAGATCATGTAGGAACAGCCTTGGACTCCAGTTACCAAAGGCTCAAAGGCCAGTTAAGGTATCATGGCTTCCAAGCATTAGTTAGAGCCTTGGGTCCCTCTCAGTCCACTTACCCCACCCATCTGACAGCAGATCTTAGCAACTTGCAGAATCAACTGCTAAGAAATGGAATCCACACCAGACAGTGGTCAGGGGATGCGGGTGGGGGTGAGGGTTGCAGGTGGGGGGTGGGGGGTGGGGGATGGCACGGTGCTCATTTATAAGATGGTCTCTCTGGGTTTTGTTTCTCCAGATGGAAAATGAGGCACTTGTCTAGAGCTCATCTGTCTCTGCCACCATCATCAGTGTGGACCCCCATTTCCAACTTCCCAGCAATAGCTGCACTCTTTCACCTAGTCTGAGTCTTGACCTTGACATGTCCCAGCTTTTGTTTCCCCCTCCCCATATAGACTCAGCCCCACCTCAGTTTCTCCCCTCTCCCTGTAGCTCCAACTCTGAACAGCCCTCAGCCTCAGCCAACGTTCTCCTTGCCTCCTGGGCCTCCCTCAGTCCCTGCCTCTTCCAACCTGCGGGCTCCTCATTGCAGATGGTTCCAGCGCTGGTTATTATTTAAGCGAGCTGCTTCTGGCTCACATGTTAATTAAAACCCGCTGTCCAAAATCTCTTGGTACAATTTGCAGTGTAATCTGTAGCCTCTAGTGCATCATTGTATCTCTATTAAAAAGGATTCTCTGTAATGATGCGGGGATTTAATTAGTTTCTTTGCCAATGTTGTAAAACACAGTGATAAACGAGCCAACAGGTCCGCGGATCATTATTCTCCTCAAGATGAGCTTATTAGCTGATTATGAATCATTAACAAAGTCTACACGGGATTTTCTTATCTAATTCAACACAATTTTTAACATTCAATGCTCAACATCCATTTCTTTCCACCAGCAACATTGGGTGGTGATCGCAATCTGTATGTATGGCGTCCTAGTCTCCGCTTGGGTTTTCCCCCTCCTAGTATTTAATTTTAGGTATGTTGGGGGGGAGAACTCAATATATGGTCTCCGATATTTAGATACACATTATGGTCTCCATTACATATATTTATATATATGACCATATTTTGATGACATCAGAGTCCCATTTAATGAAGGTAAACAGCCACCGTAAACTGGGAGTGTGTGTGTTTGCATGTGCACTTGTGTATGTGTGTCTGTCTGTAGTAGAGGGGCAGCCTGGAGCTGTATGAGTTCCTGTGTGCCTGGATGTGTGTGCTCTGTGTAGTCGTGTGTGTGTGTGTGTGTGTGTGTGTGTGTGTGTGTGTGTGTCCCCACAGGCCTGTGGATGGTGCTTACTTGTGCATTATGCATCTTGTGTATCCGTGTGTGTGTTTATGTGTGCCCACAAGTACATGCACATAGAAGGGAGCTTAAGAAGAGAGAAAATTATGGACAGGTTTTCAGATTGACACTATTCAACTACTCCATGAGATGTCAGTATCCCCCAAAAGTTTCAGGGGTCTCTCCTATCTTTCCAGCTTGGGGTCATTCATCGTTTGGTCACCACACATATGGGTACCTGATGGGGGCCAGACAGAGTGCTTGGCACTACTGGCCCTTACAACAGCTCTGTGAAGTGAGGAGGTACTCTCTCTGTTTGACAGATTAGGAAACTGGGTTTCAGAGAGGTTGAATGGCTTTCCCAAGGTCATAGCTAGCAAATGATGGAGTCAGGATCTAATGTAGTCTGCTTCATTCCAAAGCCCTTTCTGCAACACCAGGCTTCCTCCTGGGTATTGGTGTCTTCTTATCAGAGAACTCTGTAGTTCCCTGGGGACCACTGTCGGCCCTGCTCTCCCTACAGCACCACCTCCAGACATACACCACCTTGGTCATGGCCTCCTAAAAGGCTGACTTCAGGAAGAGCCGCTACTGCTTCCCAGACAAGAAACCCCCATGGAGCACCCCTGTGGACTTGGTCTCAGCAGTTTATATCACTCTCTTATGCCTTTTCTTTTCAGCAAGCAAGTGGCATCATTTGAGCTTTCAGCTACGGTGACCACAGCTCCTGTTGCTAAAATCTATGACAGCCAATTAGATACAAATGATGTGAAGAGAAGAAAACTGGCATTATCACATCAAAATTGCAATGACCCAGGGACTATGTGGGAGACAATGTGATGTGAACTCAACTGTCACAACTCAGGTGGCTTGAAAGCTAGCAAACTCAGACCTCAAACACATAGGCCAGAGGGAGACAAGGCAAGTTAGAGTAGAGCATGACAGGCGTCACAGGGAGAACTGTGTCTGTCTCCCCACCCCTCAAATTCATATGTTGAAGTCCTAACCCCAGTACTTCAAAATGTGACTGTATTTGGAGATAGGGTCTTTAAAGAGGTAATTAAGTTAAAATAAGGTCATTAGAGTGGGCTTGAATCCAATATGATTGGTGTCCTTACAAAAAGGAGAACTTTGGACAGACACATACTGATAGTAGACCATGTGAAGACACAGAAAGAAGACAGCCATCTATAAGCTGAGGAGAGAGGCCTCAGAGGAAACGAACCCTTTCAACACCTTGATCTTGAACTTCTAGCCTCCAGAATTGTGAGAAAATTAATTTCTGTTGTTTAAGTCCCCAGTCTGTGATATTTTCTTGGCAGCCCTGGCAAACTGATATAGGAAGGAAACCCTTACACAGGATAATTCTTCATCCCATTGTCAATGCAGTGTCCACAAGGAAGGCAATGAACAGGTGCATACTTAGGCCAGTGTCCACACCCAAGTGGGTCCAATATGACCAGGTTAGCAAAGCAGTGAACAGCTAGGTGATAAGAAATGCACTTGATGAAGTAGAGTGATCCCAAGTGAGTCATTCATTCAAAGAAGGAACTCAGCAAGTGAGAGTGCTGAAAGAACTTAGAAGGGGTCAGGGCCCAGCCAAGCGAGTGGGGCATTAGGACAGCTCATATCCCAGTAGAGATATGAAGTTCTGGACAAGGACACAGAGGTAGAATATTGGTCATGCCTACAGAACAAATATGGTGGCAGGTAAGAAAAGGCTTTGGGGAGCTTTCCACAAGCCCATGGGAGAAAAGCAGGTGCTTCACAAAGGTTTTTTTAAATGACTGAGCATCAGTTAGCTACCATTTCTGTATCAGTTAGCTCTGCTCGGTAACAAATTGTCCCCAAACTTAATAGCTTTAAACAACAACCGTTTATTATTACTTATAAGTCTATAGATCAGCTAGGCTTTCTATTGATTTGAATCTACTTTCTGTCTATCTATCTGAGTCAGGCTTAACTGATTTTCTCATGTCAGCAGCAGGGGTCAAGACAAGAGGAATTAAGACAAGAAAAGAGCTGGTTTTGTACAGAGGTCCAAAAGAGAGCTAATCTGGTTGTCAGAGGGAAGGCAGAGGTGCAAGAGAGGATGTGGAAACCTATAAGCACTTTTCCAGCCTCTGCCTGTATCATATTTGCAAATATCACATTGACCTTAGCGTGTCATGTGGCCAACCTAAGAGTAAGAACAGGAGGGGACTCCAAAGTTACAAGGCAAAGGATTTGGATACAGAGGGGCCAGTAATTGGGGGCTATTGATGTAATCAATCTACCATAAAGAGTGAATCAATACATGTTTGGGACAGAAGCCAATGGGAACAAAACTAAATCCAGCCTCATTTGCTGGTGGGATGAGGCCACCTATTCCTCCTGTCCTTGGTCAGGATTGGCTCAAAGTCTGTAAGAGCTGAGTCTTACCCTCTTTAGCTCTGCAGGGAGAGATTGCAAATAACCTCTGCTGGATGGCTCCTGAGGCTATACCTGTTCCCCACTTTATACAGTCAGAGTGCCACTAAACAGTGTGTGGGAATCTAAATATAGCGAGGTCCTCAGAGTGTTGCCCTGGGTATTCTACTCATGCTGTGCACCCTTTCTGGACAATCACATCCCCTCTCACCATCTCATCCATTTTCTTCTGCCCTGACACAGCCGAGAACTCATCAGGAGCAGTGGCTCCACAGGACAATATCTTTAAATTGGGAATTGGAGAAGAGGGAGAGAAAAATACCTCTGGAGGTGCATCGAAGTAGATAACAAACTCTGATGTGTGTGGCAAAAATTTTAAAAGATTCTCCCAAAAAGTTCTGATAAATATCTCACCACCATCAATGCTGAGAATTACAGATCTATATAAATAGATGATTTCCAAATCTAAATCTCTAGCTCAGCTTGTTCTCCTGAGTGCCAAACCCATAAACTCAGCTTTCCAAGTATATCTTCACTTGGATGTCCGACAGGTCATCACCGCAAAAATGAAGTAATCCTCATCAAAATCTGATTCTCCTCCTCTGCTCCTCATCTTGATCAACGGCTCCATCACCCATTCAGTCGCCTAAGCTTAAAATCTGGAAATCACCATTGACTCCTGCTTCCCCCTCAATAATCCAACCCCACCCCTTATCTCCATAGTAACTTTTTGTCATTTCAACCATCTACAGCAACCCAAAGGATATTTCAGACAATAAAATCTATTCATGTCACTCCTTTGCTTATATATCTTCAGTGGCTCCCCAATACCCAAACATTTTCACATTACTCATAGCATCTTACAGGACCCATCCCCTGTGGAGCCTTCTAACCTCAACTCACTCACTCTTCTGGGTGAATGTATTCTTCTCCATCTCATTCAGTTCTTTAAATGGCGTCTTGTCTTCACCCTGAGGCTTTTGCATGTGCTATTTCTTCTGCTGGAAATCTCTCTAATATGACCCCATTTTGCCAGATTGCTTCTTGTGCTTCAAATGTCAGCTCAGAAGATAGTTCTCCACCTAGAGACATATTGTAGAAAGCCTGTGAAGTGTTAAGGAAAAAATAAAATCTTGCAACTACCAAAAGACAAATAACTTGCAAAGGAATGATGTCTACAGTGACAGCAAAATTTTCAGCAGAATCAATATATGTATGACAAGAAGATAGTAAACTAGTAGTTTTGAGGTGTTAAAGGAAAATAGCTGTTAATCTTGAATTTTATACCCAGATAAATGATCATTCAAAATGAGGGGAAATAAGAACTTTTCAGGCATATAAACACTATGAGTTTTCCAACTCATTAAAGAATTATTAGTGACTTCCAGTTTCATCTCCAGCATCTAAAGTTAGACCTCCCATTCTTACAACAACAAAAAGGCTAAACAAACTGAAAATCAATGACATCTCTTGGACCCACTAAAAAATTAAAGTCAAAGGGCAAACCACTACTCGGAAATCTGGAGAGACATGGGAATACAAAGAATTAGAGCCAAGATCAACTTACTTAGAGCAAAAACTGCTAGAGCCATAAATGGTAGGAACACTTAAACAGTAATTTTGATGAACTGCTAGAAGTGAAGTGTAAAATAGCATGAGTGAAAAACTCTTCAGGGCTGTAGTCACAGGGGACTTTGTACTTTTGTGTGTTTTACCTCCAAGAACCCCAACAAGTTGTCATGATGAAGAATCAAGGAGAAAAATTCATGTTTCTATTAGAGGGGAGGGAAAAGTAACCAGTTTAAAATAATGCCCAGAGCATTCTCTTTAACAAAGCTATATTTAAGGGAAAAGACTTTACCAGAGGTTTATCTGATGCGGGAGAAAAGAACTTATCCAATTCCAGCCCCCTCTAGGCTTCCTGTCTCACCTAAAGGGGGAAAAATAGGTAAGAAACACTTGTGAAGGTCACAGACAAGGGACATAGTGCACTAAAGACTGAGACTTAATCATAAGATTATGGAATTCTTCTACTCCCCCACACCTTACTATGAAAGCGATAGGGCTCCAATACAAGAACAGTGAATTACAGCCAAAACAGCTGTAAGACTCAGACTTTATTTAAGAAGGAGTTTTTAGGGAAGCCCAAAGACAACAGGTAAGGTAGGAAACAAACAGACTAGAGGAAATTAAAGCCTTTGACACCTGCAGCTACAGCTAACATTAAACACAGCCCAACTCCTAGTCACATTAACATAAAACCTCATACTAAAGGTCTCTTCATCACCAGTATACCTGCTTTGCACAAAATATTTAAAGGTTTTCAAGGAGAGAAAAAATTACGTAGGTCAGAAATTTGGATCTGTGTAGGGAAAGAGATCATCAGAGAAGGAATAAATGATGGTAAAATAAATATTTTATGTATCTTGTTAATTGACTATTACTTGTAAATAGATTATTACTATTCATACAATATAATAACAGTAACAATGTACAAGGTGAGTGTGGTATATGGGTAACTGAAATGAAATGACAGTACTGTAAAAAAGGACTGAAGGGAAGAATTGGGAATACCCTGTCATAAGCTACTTTTACTACCTGGGAAGCAGTCTAGAGTTGGTTGAGACTGGGCTTAGACTAGTTGTGAATGTGTATTGCAAACTCTAGGGAAACCACTAAAATTTTTTTAGAAGTATAATTGATATGCTAAGAGAGGACAGAGAATGAAATCATATGAAATGCTCAATTAAAAGCAGAGAAGGCATGAGAGTTCCTATTGTGTATACACCTAATAACAGTACATCAAAATATGTGAGACAAAAACCAATAAAACTGCAAGGAGAAATAGACAAGTCCACTATTACAGTTGGAGCCTTCAACACCCCTCTTTTAGTAACAGACAGATCAAGCAGGCAGAAAATCAGTTGAACTCAACACCACCATCAATCAACTGAATATAATTGACATCTATCGATTACTTTGTCTACCAACAGCAGAACACACATTCCTCTCAAGCTCACGTGAACACTCACCAAGATAGACCACATCCTGGGCCATAAAACACACCTTAACAAATCTAAAAGAATAGAAATCGTACAATTGATGTAGGATATTTCTCTTATGCCAGGATCGTAGTCTTGTGAAGCCGAAGAATGGAGACAAGGACCAGAGAGGTCAAGTTTACAGCAGCAGACAGTTTATTAGGGTAGAAAGTAGCAGCTCTCAAAATGAGAGGTCCCGACTGGGTTGCCTACTAGTTAGGGCAAAAGCTTTGGTTTTTATACCTTTCGTATATCTGGGGGGGTGGGGGCTGGCTGGTGCCTTTTGGGGCCACATTCGTTGCTCAGCCTGGAGGAGGGGTTTCCTCCAAATGCCTAATTTCCACAGGGCTTAATCAGCTTACTCAATGTCTCTGTTCTGAGAGAAGCATGTTACCTGAGACTGACAGTCTTATGTTATGTAGCCTCTTGGAGACAGGCATTCTACCTGGGAAGGAAGCCCTGTGGGAAAAAGAGGCATTCTTCCTCCCTCACCTGAGTTTGTCACTCTGGGGGTTCTTTGACTTAAACCTGTCTTTTAGCTAATAAAATTATTTCCCTGCTTTGTTATAGTTTCCACACTGATTCCCTCTACCGTGGCAATTTCCCTGACTGTCTATAATTTTCCTATCTCACAATATCTACTATCAGATGACAATGAAATTACACTAGAAATCAGTAATAGAAAGATAGGTAGAAAATCCCCCAAATGCTTGGAGATTAAACAATACACTTCTAAAAAATGCATGGGTCAAAAAGGAAATCTCAAGAGGAATTTTAAAATATTTTTAACTAAATAAAAATATAACTCATCAAAGTTTGTGGAATGCAGTGAAAACAATGCTTACAGAGAAACTTATAGCATTAAATGCATATACAGTAAAACCCTGGATTGTGAGTAACTTGGTTTGCAAGTGTTCCACAAGATGAACAGACAGTTCTAATACATTTTAACTTGGTAAATGAGCAACGTCTTGCAATACAAGTAGTTTGTTTCTGCAACGATTTATGCTTGCAAACCAAGGTATTACTGTATTAAAATAAAAGAAGTATCTAAAAATCAATACTCTAAACTTCCACTTTAGAAAATTAGAAAAAGAAGAGTAATTTAAACCTAAAGCAAGCATAAGGAAAGAAGTGATAATCAGAGCAGAAATCAGTGAAATTGAAAGCAGGGATACAGAGAAAACTAACAAAACCAAAAGCTACTTCTTTGAAAAAAAAATCAATAAAATTGATAAAGCTCTACATCCAGATCAGGAAGGGAGAAGTAAATTGTCTCTGTTTGCAGATAACATGGTCTTATATATAGGAAACTCTAAAGACTCCACACACCAAAAAATAACTGTTAAAACTAAAAAAAAAAAAAATTCAGCAAAGTTGCAGGATACAAAATCAGCATACAAAAATCAGTTGTGTTTCTATACATTAACAAAAAGCTATCTGAAAAAGAAATTAAAAAAACATTTCCATTTATAATAGCTTCAAAAAGAATAAAATACTTAGGAATAAATTTAACCAATGAAGTGAAAGATCTGTATACTGAAAACTATAAAACACTGATGAAAGAAATTGAAGAAGATACAAATCAATGGAAAGATGTGTTCATGGGTTAAAATAATTAATATTCTTAAAATATTCATTTTACCCAAAGCAATCTATAGATTTAATGCAATCCCTACCAAAATGCCAATGGCATTTTTCAGAGGAATAGAAAAAAATTATAATAATAAAATGTGTATGAAACCACAAAAGACCCTGAATAGCTAAAGCAATTTGGAGTAAAAGCAAAGCTGGAGGCATTACACTTCCTGATTTCAAATTATATTACAAAGGTATAGTAATCCAAACCGCATGTTACTGGCATAAAATCAGACCTATAGACTAATGGAACAGAATAAAGACCTCAGAAATAAACCCAGGCATACATATGGTCAACTAATCTTCAACAAGGCTCCAAGAACACACAGTGGAGAAAGGATAGTCTCTTCAATAAATAGTGTTGGGAAAACTGGATATCCACTTGCAAAAGGATAAAATTCAACCCTTATCTTATACCACACACAAAAATCAACTCGAAAATAAATTAAAGACTTAAACATAAATCCTGAAACTGTAAAATTCCTAGAAGACACAGAGAAAAAAGCTCCTTCACATTGATCTTCGCAATGATTTTTTTGGATTGGACACCAAAAACCTGGGCAACAAAAGCAAAAATACACAAGTAGTCTACATCAAACTAAAAAGTTTCTGCACAACGAAGGAAAAAAAAATCAACAAAATGAAAAGGCACCCTATAAAATGGAAGAAAATATTTGCAAAGCATACATCTAATAAGGGGTTAATATCCAAAATATATAAAGAACATGCACAACTCAATAGCAAAATAAAAAAACTTGATTTTAAAATGGGCAAAGAAGCGGCCCGGTCAAGTGGCACATTGGTTAAGAGCTGGCTTGGGACGCCAGCAGCCCCTGTTCGGATCCCACATATAAGGGCCAGTGACACTGCTCTCTACAGCTAACAACAGCTCCACCTGGAGCTGGGCTGTGCGAGCCCCGGCGACCATGTAGGCTGCAGCCCCTGCTGCAGTGGGCTGCCATAGGCTACAGTGAGTGGCCAGTAGCCAGCAGCCAGCGTAAGCTGCCATTAGCTGCGGTGAGCGACCATCCAGAGGCCGGCGACCAATCTGCCTCATCCGGGAAGAGCGCAATGACGATACCAACATGGGCCAGTGAAGCAATGTCCTCCTCAACTAGACTGAAGAACAAAAAGATAGCAACTTGTCTGTTCCCCTTCCCCAATCCCTATTCCCCAATGCTGTTCCCCTCCCCCAATTACCCAATAAAATCTTAAAAAAAAAAAAATGGGCAAAGAACCTGAATAGACATTTTTCTAAAAAAGACATACAAATGGCCAACAGGTATATGAAAACATGCTCAACATCACCGATCATCATGAAAATACAAATCAAAACCACAATGAGGTATCATCTCACACCTATTAGTATGGCTATTATCAAAACATAAAACAATAACAAGTGTTGGCGAGATATGAATAAAAGGGAACCCTGTACATCGTTGGTAGGAATGCAAACTGGTACAGCCACTATGGTAAATAGTATGGAGGGTTCTCATAAAATTAAAAATAGAACTACCATAGAATCCAGCAATCCCACTTCTGGGTATATATCCAAAAGAAATAAAATTACTATCTCAAAGAGATATCGGCACTCCCATGTTCATTATGGCATTATTCACAATAGCCAAGATATGGAAACAACCTAAGTGTCCGCTGACAGATGAATGGATAAAGAAAATGTTAGAGATAGATAGATAGATAGATGATAGATAGATAGATAGATAGATAGATAGATAGATAGATAGACAGACAAATATATATATAGATATATATATAGATTTATATAGATATATATATATAGATAGATATATGGAATATTATTTAGCTTTAAAAAAGAAGGAAATCCTGCCATTTGTGACAACATGGATGGACCTGAAGCACACTATGCTAAGTGAAATAGCCAGACACAGAAAGACAAATACTGCAGCAGGATTCCACAGTGGAATCTTAAAAAAAAAAAAGTCAAACTTGTAGTAACAGAGAATAGAAGCGGGGAGGGAGTGAGGGAGATGTTGATCAGAGTACAAACTTTTAGTTACAAGATGAGTAAGTTCAGGAGATCTCATGCACAGAGAGGAGATTATAGGTAAGAATAATGTACTGTATATACTTGACATTTTCCAAAAGAGTAGATCACAAGTGTTACCACACACACACACAAAATGGTAACTCTGTAAGGTGATGGCTATGTTAATGAGCTTGATTGTGGTCATCATTTCATGATATATACATATATCAAAACATCGCATTGGGGCCGGCCGAGTGGCGCATTGGTTAAGAGCTGGTTTTGGGATGCCAGCAGCCCCGGTTCGGATCCCACATATGAGGGCCAGTGACACTGCCCTCTACAGCTAACAACAGCTCCATCTGGAGCTGGGCTGTGCAAGCCCTGGGGACTGTGTAGGCTGCAGCCCCTGCTGCAGTGGGCTGCCATGGGCTACAGTGAGTGGCTGGCAGCCAGCGTGAGCTGCCAATAGCCGCGGTGAGCGACACCCAGAGGCCGGCGACCGATCTGCCTCATCCGGGAAGAGCGCAATGATGACACCAACATGGGCCAGTGAAGCAACATCCTCCGCAACTAGACTGAAGAACAAAAAGACAGCAACTTGTCTGTTCCCCTTCCCCGATTCCCCAACACTGTTCCCCTCCCCCAATTCCCCAATAAAATCTTAAAAAAAAAAAAAAAAATCGCATTGTACATCTTAAATACATATAATTCTTATTTGTCAATCATACCTCAGTGAAGCTGGAGAAAATTTTTCAAGAACTTAGTGTTTTCAGAAAAACTGAAATATAAATGGCTTGTAAATATATTAATGTATGCTCATTTATGATTAAGAAATACAACCTAAAATAATGAGAACAAAGAAAAACAATGGTAAAGCCCTAGACAGGCTAACCAAAAAAATAAGAGGGAGGACACAAATTACCAATATTAGAAGTGAAAGAAAAGTCATCACTACTGATCTCATAGATATCAAAAGAATAATTAAAAAAAGCAACTCTACACCCAAAAACTTGATAACTTAGATGAAATGAACATATTCTTTGAAAAGCACAAATTACCAAAGCTCACAAAAGATAATTGGAATAAGCTTATGTCTATTGAAGAAATTAAATCAACACTTAATATCTTTCCAAAAAAGAAAACACCAGGCTCAGATGGTTTCATTGCTAAATTCTACAAAACAGTAATGAAAGAAACAAGATCAATTCTCTACCAAAAAATGCAAGCTGAAGGAACACTTCCCAACTCATTCTATGAGGGCATCATTACCCTAAAACCAAAACTGAATAGAGACATTACAAGACAATTTTTTCTTGTGACAATAAAACTAAATTAGAAAGCAACCATAAAAGATAATGCAAAACAAAATAAACAGGTTGAAAACTTTAAAACGCATTCTTAAATAACTCATTGTGAAAGAGTACAAAACAATAAAAATTAGAAAATATTTAGCACGGACTGACATTAAAGGTTGCATATTAAAACTATGTAGCTAGAAGAGTACTGAGAAGAGAATTTGTAACTGCAAACACACTGATTAAAATTTTTTAAAAGATAAAAAATAAATGACCGCTGTTCAACTCAAGAACCAATAAAATAATCATAAACAGAAATGAGATACAAGAAAGGAAACATTAAAATTAAAAGCAGAAATTAATGAAATAAAAAGAAAACAATAGAAAGGATCCACAAAGACAAAAGCTATTTCTCTTTTGTGGAAAAACTAATAAAATAGGCTGTCAACAGACTGAACAAGGGAACAAAGAGAAAAGGCATAAATATCCAAAATTAGGACTAAACAGGGATATAACTAAAATAGAGACTTTAAAAATCACAGTAGAATATGTTCAGCTTTATGTTTTTCAATTTGAAAACATGAAGAAATTTTACATTTCTAGGAAATAAGAATTACCAAAATCAGCTATGGTAATTAGGCTAAATGACCTGAATAAATCAAGCCATTAAAAAAAAATAAAGTAGTAAACAAAAGTAAACTCTTCTCAATAAAAAGATCTATCCTTAAATGGACATTTGATATGTAACAGAGATGATGACACAAATCAGAAGGTAAAGAATGTACTCTTCAGTAAATGGAACTGAGACAATTGGACATTTTATTGAAAAAAGTAAAACTAGTTGCCTACAATTTCATCATATGTAAAAATTATTTCCGGGGAGATAAAAAACCTGAATAGAAAAGGCAAGACTTTAAAATATCTAGGGAAAAATAGGAAAATGTCTTCAGGGTACAGGATGTCTTAAACAAGGTTCTATAAGAGAAGATACATATTGATAAATTTGACTGCTTTTTAATTAAAAACTTGGTTCAACAGTAGCTACCCTAAGCAAAGTGAAAGGCAAGCTACAACTTTGGAAAATAGTTTAGCATTCCATAACAAAGCTGGAGATATGCATACCTGATAACTGAGAAATCCCTGGAGAAACTCAAGCACTGGTGCATCAGGAGATTGCTACAAGAATGTTCGCTATGATATTGTTTGAAGTGTTCAAAAACTGGAGGGGAAAAGAATCAACAGTAGGATGGATAAATAAATTGTGGAATGTTTATTTGATAAAATACTATCAGCAGTGAAAATGAGGAACTATAGCTAAACATCACAAAAGTTAATTTTCCAAACATATGTTGAGCCAAAGAGACAAGACAAAAGAAAAACGACAAAATGATTTCACTTATATAAAGCTCAAAAGCAGGAAAAAGCAAACCGATAGTGTTTAGGGACACCTACAAAAGTGGCTAAACTACATTAAAAAAGCAAGAATCTGATAAATAAAAATCAAGTCAGTGGTTACATCCAGCAGAGAAGTAAATAATATTGAGAAGAGATGCATGAGGGATCTCTGAAACTGGCAACTTTGTGCTTTTTAAGTCTCACATATACACACATATATGTCTTCAAATCAGTGAGAAAAATGGGGCAAAAGGTATGAACAGCAATGTGGTAAAAAAATATATATATATATCGTATAAAATTCTCAGTCTCATTAGTAAATTGGGGAAGTTCAAATGAAAACAATGATGAAATACCATTTTATAGCCATCAGAGCAGCAAACATTTACATGCCTGACAAATGTGAAGTGTCAATGAGAATATGGAAAGCAGGTCTCTACTTATACTTCTGGGAGCATGCTTTGGGGAGCAATTTGGCCATATTTAACAACTTTGAAAAAGAGCATATCCTATGGCCCAAAAAGACAGCTATGCACTGTGCAGAAAGGGTCTTTATAAGAATATTTATCTGTGCCATCGTTTTCATAGCTAAAAATTAGAAACAACTTTAGTGTTCTTACTCAAAAGAAGGAATAAATTGTAGTAGCACAATTATGTTGCACTGTAACACAAAGCGATGTTATATAGCAACCCTAATGAACTAGACCTTCAAGTATCAAAATGGAAAAGCAAATTGTAGAATATGCACAGAAAGACACGATTTATGTAAACTTTGAAAACATGCAAAACAACACCACATATTGTTTGTGATACATACATAGGTAGCAATGGTATGAAAATATGCATGAGAATGATAAACACTGAATTTGGTGTGGTATTTGCCTTGAGGGAGGAGGCAAGGGAAGCATACAGAGCTTCAATTATATCTGAAATAATTATTTAAAAGGAATCAAAGCAAAAAGAAAAGAAAAATCTATCCTTTTAATTCACCAGATTAACAAATTAAAGTAGAAAAACCAGGTGATCATCTCAACAGATTTAGAAAAAGCATTTGATAAAATTCAGCAACACTAATTCATGACTTTAAAAAACCTCTGACCAAGCTAGGAAGAAACCTTAACCCAATAAGAGTTCTCTCCCCAAACTAATAGCAGATATCATACAGAATGGTGAAATGTTGGATGTATTTCTTTTAAAGTCAAGAGCAGACAAAGATGCCTGGAGGTCCAAGTAAGTGCAATATGGTGGGGGAGGAAGAGGCATGGAAGAGGGAAAGAAAAGGAAATGTAAGCAACAGTGAACAAACTGTTCATGCTTATCAGATTGGCAAAAGTTAACATGGCTGATAACACCACATGTTTTGGAGGACGAGGAACTCTTTCACTGTTGGTGAGGCTGTAAATGGGCACACCACTTTAAAGAGTAAATGGTTCACATCCGGCAAACTTAAAGTTGTGCACATACTATCACCGAGCAATTCCACCTTTATATATTTTGATAGAAAAAAATTAATAAGCAATCTAAATGTCCACAAATGGAGAATAAATAAATCAAGTGCATTTCATTCATACAATGGATTACTATACAGCTATTGAAATAAATGAACTAAAATTTCATGCATCAACATGGTTAAGTCTCAAAAACGTAACATTAAATGAAAAACATCGGGTGCAAAAGGACACAGTCAGTATCATGTAATTGATGTTAATTTTCAGACCACAAAAAGCAATACTATGTGTTGCATTAAATGTGTAATATCTGGTGTGGAATGATTTTTAAAAACTTTAAGCTAATTGTCACCTCTGGGGAGGACAGGAAAGATGGTTATTAGCTATATCTAATTATTATATCTAATTAACTATATCTGTAATTTTTCTTCCTTAGAAAAAGAAAAGTGAGCTACAATAAAATGTTCACCTCTTAAATTCAGGTGTTGAAATATGAGTGTCTCTTACATTGTTTTTACCTTCATTTGTGCATATTTGAAATATTGTTAAAATGATTCATTTAAAAACAAAGAAGTCGAGGGCCAGCCGAGTGGCGCAGTGGTTAAGCGCTGGCTTGGGAAGCCAGCGGCCCCGCTTCGGGTCCCACATGTGAGGGCCAGGGACACTGCCCTCAAAAAAAGAAAAAAAATTTTTTTTTAAATAAAGAAGTCGAAAGATCACAGCACAGTGGAATCTCAGAGTTGAAAGAAAACTCAGAAGTCAATTAATCTAGCTGCATCATTTCCCAAGAATCCCACGGTCTTGGCTCACATGCCCCTGGTGATGGGACCTCACTTCCTTAAGGAACCCACTTTCAATCTGAACAGGTTTGCCTGTTAGAAGTCAGTCATATATTGAGCCAAAAATCTGCCTCCTTTTAGTGCCATGATTCCAGCACCAGGGCTGTAGCTTTGCCCTCATTTACATGACTGCAAGTCCAGACCATTGAACCCTGGCCCTCATTCTATCATGACCACCTGGGTAGAAATTTCCAGCCTCTTGCTATCATCTATCTACCAACTGCATGGTTTAAATGGTCACTTCAGGCTCTGAAATCCAAGAATTCCTTAAAATAAATTTGTTTCCAAAACATTGGCTCAGCAGAACCTTCTGTAAGAACATAACTATTTTATTTAATAAAAGTCACCTTTTTAAAAAGCTTTGCGTATTTCTTTTTAAAAGGCTTAACCTTCTGTCTTAAAACTTGCCTGGCAAGCCTGCTCCATTCAGCAACACTGGAAATGCCATGCACAGAAAGAGAGGGCCTGGCCAGGGCCACAGAGTGGAGCAACTCGAGACAGTACCTCCCCATGGCAAGGCACGTGCTTCCCGGGGACCCAATGTGTCTCAATGGAGAGGACCCTCCCAACCTTTCTTCTGGGGAAGTCGCACAGCTGGCCTGTTAGGTAGAGCTTGGGAAGGAAGGCCTTCAGCATGCTCTTTCCCCATCTGTAGAAGCCCTTCACATCATTCAAGACCCAAATAAGTGCCACTGCCTCTCTGAGGCTGGTCCCATCTCCTGCAAGAAAACAAACTTCTCTCTCTGCATCTCTCTCTTCTGCTCTGATACAGCACTGAAATTTTTTGTTTCAACAAACTCTCAGGTCTTGCTTACTAGGTGCCAGACACACTCCTGACCTTTTTAGGTAGGTGTTATTATGAATCCCCATTTTACAGGTGAGGACACAGAGAGGCACAGAGACGTCAAGTCACTTATGTGAGCTCACACAGATAGTGTTTGGCAAAGCTGGGGTTTTAATCCAGATGATCTAGCTCCAGAGTTTTTTTTTTTCCTCCTTTGGTGCTAAACTGATTGAAGTCCTTCTGATCACTCATGTTTGAGTTGTTTATATGCATGTCTTATCACCTCCGCTAGTTCATTTTGTAACCTGCTTTTTCTCGCTTAACATTTTATCATGTACATCTTTCCGTGCCATTAAATATTATTTCACAACACCGCTTTTAATGATTGCTTACTAATCCACTGTGATATGTAACCAGCCTGATTGTTAGGCATTTAAGCTCCTTTCACTTTTTCGTTACCATCAACAATGTCTTGGTAAATGCATTTATAATTAAACCTCTGCGTACATCCTTGACTGTTTCTTTAGGATCTGTTCCAAAATGAGCTGCTGGATCAAAGTATGTGCAAACTTTTAAGGCTTCGGATACATATTGCCAAATTACCCCTGGAGAGAGTCACCGGCTGTGAACAGGAGAAGCTGTTTCCCAGGTCTTGGCCAAGCCAGGCTACAATCATTCAATAAGAAAAGAAAATAAGAAGTCTGCTTTTGTTGGCGGCGACGGGGAGGACATATATTAATGTTTTGTTTTGTTTTGTTTTTAGGGCAGTGTCACTGGCCCTCATATGTGGGACCGAACCAGGGCTGCTGGCTTCCCAAGCCAGCGCTTAACCACCGCGCCACTCGGCCGGCCCTCATATATTAATGTTTTAAGTTGTTTCTTTGTTTATAAGTAACATTTTTTTTTATTTCCTTATTGATTATTTGTATTTCTTCCTCTGTGAAAATCCTTTGCCTCTTATTCAAATCAGCATGCTCTTTGCCTTATTGGTTTGCAAGAAAAGAAGGAGTGAGAAAAACGCTTAGAAGATAAAATCCCACGTTTTATCCCTTCCCTATGGGCAGAGACAGGAGTTAATAAGGATGGAACTTATCTTTGCAGGCTTTTAGCAGAAACTTTAGCAAAAAGAAACTGTAACAAATCCCTTGCCATGCCAGCTCCCAGGGTCCAAGTGACAAGGACTCACTCAGTAAGGGCAACCTGACTGAGTTATTTCCCCCTGACCCTGGCCTGCTTATTTCCTGCCACGCCATGTGGGAGGTGTGCACCCACATGCGGGCATCAGTCCACCACCTAGGCCCAAATCCCAGCCCTACTCCACGATCACAGGATTTTGAGCAAATTGTTTGACTTCCCTCTGCCTCCATTTCTCCATCTATAAAATGGAACAATAATGATAATACTTTGCTGTTGTGAGGATCAAATAAGCTCATACACAGAGCACTTAAACCACCTGGCATGTAGTAAGCACCAAGTAAATATTAGCTGTTATTATTATTGTTATCTTATTATTATTATCATATTATTATTATTATTATTATTATTATTATTATCATTCAGGGTTTTCACTGGATATAGCTACCCCACTTCCCACTCTTTTGTAATTCATACTGAAGGAGGATTTCCTTCGGGTATGTTATATATTTTTCATACATAGTGAAAAACAATCATTTGAACTCTTTCATTCAGTCATTGAGCATATTTGAACGCTAATATATATATCAGGACTCATGCTGGATATTGGAGAGAAAATACAATTCCTATCTTCAAAGAATCCCCAGATTAGACAAAGAAAATTATATATACACAAATCTATAATAGCAGGTAGACTGGGAGAAGAGACGTGTCAGACACCCCTCATGTGCCACTTTAGAACACCTCAGCACCCCTATCGCTCCAGCCGTCACTGAGTGACCAGCTCTGCTCAGGTGCAGCCTGACAGAGCCGGGTCTCAGGCCGTGACACATTCCTCTCACTTCTTGCCCTGGCCTTCTGTGACGTCACAGGGAGAGGTATCAGAGGGAACCCACTCAGGATACACGTGTGCAACCTGAAAAGGGGGATGGTTAGTACCTGTGGGACCACCTTTCATTCCCCCAGGCAGACAACCTTAAGATTCATTTCTTAGGGCCTTGCATGATGGTCAGCTTGGCAGCCCATCCTTGTACTGGCTTTCCCTCCATCTTTATTTCACTCCCCTGAATCCTCACACGTGCGCCCTGGTACCACTTTCCAAATAAATTAAACTCACAGGAGCCTGTTCTTCAGGCTTTGCTTTCAGGGACATGCAGGCTGAGAGGTCCTAATAGAGGCAGAGCTGAGGACCTGTGGGATTTCAGAGGACAATCTAGGCAGGCTTCCTGGAAAAGGTGGTGTTTGGGTGGAGTCCTGAAGCCTGGCCATGCATGGATGGAAGGTAAAGCATGAGCAAAGTCTTGAATGCAGAACGTCCCAAGGTACAAATGGGAGAGGAAAGGTTAGAATTCTCTGAAACGTTGTGTGGATAAAGGAGATTTGTGGAAGATAAGATGGGACAGAGAAGCAGGAATCATGCTTTTTGCAGTGCCTTGAATGTTAGGTGAGGAGTATGCACTTCCCTTGAAGGCAACAGGACAAAAAGGTCAGTTCTGGGTTTTAGGAGAACCATATGGTTGTGATATGGGAAATGGTGAAAACAGGTAAAAGGGAGTGTTGGCCAAATGTGACCGTGGATGTGAGACCAGGCCAGAGGCTCTTGGGTCATCCTCTTGAGAGACGAGGAGGACTGAACCATAGCTGGCCGGTGGAGATAGAGAGAGGACAGATGGGAAAGCCAGAGGTGGACTCTACAGGACCGAATAGGACAAGGGTTGAGGGAGGGACTAACACCCTCTCTAAGGTGCAATGTCAAAGCTACTATTTGCCTGTTTAATTAAGATGCCCTGTATGGAATGATGCCATTTCTGTCGACAAGCAGACAATCTTTATGTCGCCCAATGGTACAAGGCTCAGTTCATTTAATCTAACAAATTGATGCTTTTAATGATGGGTTTCTGGGAACTTCTGGGTCTGGGGAGCTGCAAAGACATGGTCTGAGGCTGTGAGTCCAGGAAACTCTACTTTTAACAGATATTTGCCAAGGCAAAGCAGTAGATTAGTCAACTAATGCTAGCTGCTATAATGAACATCCCCAAAATATCAGCGGCTTAAAACATTAAGAGTTCATTTCACACTCATGCAAAGTCCAATGCAGATATTCCCTTTGGTCATCCTGGGGAGTTCAAGAATTTAGGGTGCTTCCATTTAGCGTCTCCTCAGAGTCCTTCAATAGATCCTGTGCATTTGATGGAAGAATGAGGGAAGAGAGGGGGTGTGAAGGATTGAGTGCCCCTTACTTAACTGCTTTGATCCAGAAGGGACTCATATCACTTCCACTCACATTCCACAGCAAAAGGTGGTCACATGGATGGTGAGTTGAGAAATACAGTTTCTGGCTGAGCAGCTGCTTCTCTATAACACCTGTGCACTGTCAAAGGAAAGTGTGAGTCTTCAGTGTTTGGCAGTGAACAAGATACCACTGATGCCCTCAAAGAGCTTAGGTCCCAGTGGGGGACATTGACAAGAAGTTATGAGAAGGAAGGCGCTAGAGTGCATGCCATTAGGGTGAGCGGGCCTGGGGGCACTGGGCTCAGGGAAAGCTTCTTGGAAGAAGGGGCATCTGAGCTGAGACCTACTGGGGGTATGGAGTTAACCAGAGAGTACTCCAAGCAGAGGAGACAGAACATGCGAAGAGGGGGAAACCAAAGTATCCTGTATTCTAAGAACCAAAAGAAATTCAGTGAAGACTGTAGGGAGAGGGAAGCAAGAGATGGGAGCTGGAGAGGTAGGCAAGGGACAGACCATTCATCCCCTCTGCCAACAAATATTTACCGAATGCCTGCTCTATGCCGAACATCAATCTAGGCTATGGAGATAAAGCAGTGGGTCAAGTAGAGAAGTCTCAAGGTCATGAAGGGCTTTTGAAACCAGGTTAAGGAGGCTAGACTTGAGCCTAAGGGGACATGAGCCCCTGAAGGGATTCATATTTGGGTGCTTCCTGCCAAGGTGTTTAGGGCAGGGATGGAGCCTGCACCCTGTCACCCATCGCATCCCTCAGGGGCACTATGGAGCCATTAGGGCCACAGTCTGAAATTGGCAGCTGTGTGTGCATCCAACTTCCGGCATTTGGGCAGGTGCCCTTTGCTGCAGATGAACTGTTTACTCTGCCATTTGTTGTAATCATTTCTGATCTTTTGCTTATTGTGTCAAAGATAAACACCGCTTGGCTGATCCCCTGGGAGCAGGATGCCTGTTTCACGGGGCTTCGTGAGCCATTGCTTCCCACTTGAAACAACCTGTTATTTCCGCTCTTGAAAGAGGCTCATAAAATGATAGATGAATCTCCAGTAACTATAATACCTTCCTAATGGTTAGAGAAACTGGAGCCATATAGCTGGAGTGCCGTCTAGAAGAAAAATAGGAGAGTTAGAAAGACAAGCTTTAAAATATAATGGTGTCGTAATGGGCAGAATGAAACACACAGATGCTATTAGAATTCTGCCCTATGCATCTGTAATACAGCATTAGCTCGAGAGCAGCCACCTCTGTCAAGAGCCTCTGCTTTTCCCGGAGTGGGTGCCGGAAGAGCGTTTGTTGAATGACTGAACAATGACAGTGTTTGTTGAATGGCAAAATCCACGAAGACAGTTCACCGTACAAGTGATAAATGAGTTCCTAAACATAGCGTTGGGCCCCCTGAAGGCACTGGAGAAATGTCCAACAGATGATTCTAAATGCTCAACTCACAGGGAACTCAAAACCCGTAAGTATTTACCATGCTTCAGGCCCTGTGTTGAGTACTCTGCAAGGAAGTGTTCATTGATCTCCAGAGCTACAGAGCCAGCGGGTGGTCATTATAATGGATAAACATGAAGATTAAAGACACTGAACCCCAAAACATGTGTATATGCAAAGTAATGGTCCAAGGGAAACAAGAGAACCAGGGTTGTCTCCCCTGATTGCAACCAACTTCAACAGGTCCCATGATGATGACTGTAAGGTGTCCCTTCAAATGCCATTAGATTGCACGTACCCAAAAGATGGCCACAACAATGCCCCACCTCTCACATGCTCTGACCATGGCTTTGTCGCTGCTGCATCAAAAGGTGGGTGATGCCTTATCCCCCTGCCCTTGAATATGGGTGGGCTTGTGACTGCTTCAACTCATACAGCACAGGGGAAGTGAGATTGTACAACGCCTAAGGCTGGGCCTTAAAAGGTGATGCAGTTCCACCTTTCACATTAGAACATTTGCTCTTGGAGTCGTAAGCCACCAGGTAAGAATCCCAACTCCCCAGACGCTGCCATGCTGGGAGAGAACCAAGCCACCTGAAGAAGGCACATGTAGGCACTCCAGTGCTGATCTCAGTCTTTGTGTCATCCCAGACCACATGCCAGGCTTGTGAGCAAATGAGCCTTCAGAAGGTTTGGGCCCCCAGCCTTTGGGTTGTCCTTGTGAGGCCCCAGATATCATGGAGCAGAGAGGCAAGCCACCCCTGCAGTGTCCTGTCTATAATCCTGACCCACAGAATCCATGAGCACCACAAAGCATTGCCTTAAGCTGCTAAATTTGATGATTTTGTTACACAGTATTCCAGGCTGAGTTGGGTCCCCCCAAAAGTCATGTGTTGAAGTCCTAACCCCCCAGTATTTCAGAACATGACTACATTCGGAGGTAGGTCTTTAAAGAGGTAAGGTAAAATGAGGTCATGTGGGTGGGCCCCAATCCACCATGACTGGTGTCCTCATAAGAAGAGGAGATTAGGACACATAGTGGGGAGACCAGGTGAGGACACAGGGAGAAGACGGCTATTGACAAGCGAAGGAAGGAGGCCTCAGAGGGAACCAACCCTGCCGACACCTTGATCTCAGACTTCCAGTCCCCAGAACTGTGAGATAGTAAATTTCTGTTGTTGAAGCCCCCCAATCTGTGGTCCTTTGTTATGGCAGCAGCCTGAGCAAATGAATACACACAGGAATAGCTGCCCAACATCAGTTCACATTTACTAATGCCTGCTCCAGGCCAGGCTCTAGACTGGGTTCTAGGGGTGCTGCCCTGACCTCAAAGATCGCTCAGTGGAGAAGGGGAAAGATATAAATAAGTCATTAAAGTGCAAAAGGTGAGGGGCGTGCCAGAATGCCAGGATGTTGTCTGGTTGCCAAGGGGTGGGAGAAACTAATCAGTTGGGGTTGGGGGGGGCGGGGGAGGGCTGCAGGGATGCTTTGTGGAAGGCTGATGTTTGAGCTGGACCTTAAAGACACAATGGGGGTTCGCCAAGCAGAGAAGGGGAAAGGGAGTCCCAGGCTGGGGACCATGCTTTGCAAAAGCAGTTATGTAAATGGTTATGATCTGATGGTAAGGGCTAGGGGAAGAAAGAAAGGAGCTCCATGGAGTTCGTGGGCAGAGTCCCTGGAGACACTACGGCAGGAGGCCAGGGTCACTCACAGCAGGCCTGGAATGCCAGGCCAAGGAGTTTGCTACGTCCCTAAAGCTGGAGGGTGCAGAGAGCACTGACAGGAGGTTTGTGAAGGGAATCTTGGGTTTGAAATCCATGAAGGCATGTGATCAGCCCGATCAGCACCTGGTGCCATGAAAAGGTGGGCAGTGGAAGAACCATGTACCCTGGCCTCCAAACTGCCTCCAGGGCTGCCTGGGCTGGTCAGCAGGCTGGCGGGGGGCGGGGAGGGGGCAGTGGGTAGGCTGGGAGCCTGCATGAATAAACATGATCCCGGCCCTGGAAGCCCGGCTTCCTGTGGAGCGCGTTTACCAAGCTTTATCTTGACAAGGTGATGTCCTTCACTAGAGGACATTATATGGCTCTTAGTTCAGCAGTTCTGTCAAGTCCGAGGCAGGCGTTTGATTTTTGCTTCATACATATGCTTAGGTGCTCGGAAAAAGCAGCAAGGAGAGGAGCAGTGAGGCCAGGGAGGGAGGTCAGCCCCAAGGAGGACGACGCGGGCTCTCCCCAGGCTGCGTCGGGCTCTGACTTACAGGTGACTTTGGCCACGCTGGCCGTGGGCTGCATTTTAACAGCCCTGACACTCTGCGCAACAATGGGGCCAGGTGCTGGCCGGGGAGGATCCTTCAGGCTTTGCCCCAGGCCCGCTGGGCAGCCACAGAGAAGTCTCTGTGCCTCTCTGGGCCACACACCCCTCCTCTGACAAGCGAAGGAACTGCATCAGCGGTCTGCAACTTTTTTTTTAGCAGCCAGACCCTGATTTCAAACAAAATTTAAACAGATCAAAGTAAAGCTGTTCTGGCTGAGGATGGGCAGAGTGACCTTTGCCCTCCCCTCACCATGGTTTTTCTGAGGCCCCAGCATACAGAATTCCCAGGCTGTGCAGTGCTCAGATAGAGAACCTGCATTAGGTGGTCCTCTGCTTATTCTAGACCAACATGTGGGGCACGAACATGCGTGCTAAATTCAAAGTGTCCCACTGACCCCACACAGTAGAGTAATTGTACTTTTAGCTCCCTGCTCAAGAACATCAATGTTTAATAAAATACCACTCTAGGTGTTTGGCAACAACTCAAGTAAAATTTGTATTTTGGTCGATTACAGCATCTATATCAATTTTAAAATAGCAATTCATGGAAGTAAGTTTAAGATATACCGGGGGTCCCAAAGAAGTGTATACAAGTGGACACTTTGGTCAACGTTGCTCAAGCAGTAGCTCGCCGTAATCAGAAGTGTCTGGGCGCTGATGGTAACCACTTTGAGCACCTCTTGCAAATGCAGAAGTCAAATGTGACTTGCATTCATCTTTTGTTATCGGTATATAATGAGTATCACAATTTTACTACAGTTTTCCTTTCTTAAAATGTGTATACATGTTTTTGGCACTCTCTGTATTCATTCACCGGCAGCGTTTTTCTCAAAACATTAGTCCCTCTAGGAATGTGGATATGAAAGCTTTGTGGACACTGGAACTATCTGCAGTGCTTGATCAAATGGCACATCTCTGGGGCCCCATCTGGAGAGTTTGTGCTGTAGGATCTGAGGGTCTGGGTGGGGACAAAAGTCTGCATTTTTAAAAATCCCTTCAGGCGGTTCTGGGATGCAGGTGGTTTGGGGGCTTACTTTGAGAAACTCGGAACTAGATTCTCTGTAGGGAAAGAAAAAAGAAGCATTCTTTGGTTAAATAAGATTAGGAAACTACATGCTCTCCACTCCCTTGGAGCTTCATTGTAACATCATAAAGGATCTGAGGAGTCATACAGTTTCCAAAGTTATTTGATCACACAAACCCCTCCAAGTAGCACCATGTAATTTTGGAATATGTTTTGAGAAGCACTGGCTTATCAACAAGGTTAATGATACACATGTGAATTTGGGATACGTGGCAATAACTTCTTGACCTTCTTGATACATGTTAATCATCTCTTCTCTGTTAGCTTTTTATGGCTCCAAATCAAGACAGCTTATAGGGAAGGAGAGGGTCACTGACAAACACACCTCTTTCCTTTCTCCAGCAAAGAGTAAGAGCTTCTTGCCGAGGACCAGGGCCCTCCCTTAGACACACGTGGCATCGCGGATCCTTCCTTTTCCCTCATCAGGCTTATACCTATGATACAGGCACATTAACGAGCTTCTTTCTAGTGTTATGGTGAAACTGGCAGTATATCATAGCGATGGACCATGAAGGCTTTGGAATCTAATGCATTTGAGTTCAAATGCACTTAATACCACCTGTGTGGCTGTGAGCATGACACCACGCGTCTCAGAGCTTTCATCCCCTTGTCTGTAAAATAGACTACCTAACTCATAGTTTTGTGCTTGTGTGAAAATCCAGTAGGGAGCAGAAGCAAAGCATTCAGCACAGTGCCTGGGGCACAGTAAGCACTGGGTAACAAGGGTGATAGGGTTATGCCTTACAGCATCAACAATAATATGAGCGCACAGATATGGGCAAATGAGATTGGGCTCTGGTGGAGGTGAATCGAACCAGCTGGAGATGATGGGATCAAGGCAGGGGATAATGAGGTCCGGTTATATGGTTTTGCTTTCTACTTAGGCTGGATCTTTTCAAACTTGGCTGCATGATTAGAATCACCTACAGCTCAGGCCCATTAAATCAGAACCTCTGGAGTGCAACCCAAGCATAAGGATTTGTTAAAACTTCTAACTTTTCTTCTGAATTCAAGGCCAATATATATGTGTATTTCACATCTCCCCTTGGATAGCTCACCCTCAACATATCCGAGACTATTTAGTCTTTACTCCACATTTAGACCTCTTCCAGTGTTCCTACTCCCAGAGAAAGGCGGACACCAGCCAGCCAGCTGTAAAAGCCAGAGCCATAGAAGCCCTCCTGATCCCTCCCTTCCAATCGCCAGCTCCTGTTGAGGGCCAAATGTTTCAGCATCTCTCTGTCCTTACTACAATCTATCTTCTAGTCCAGGATATGAGCATCTCTCAGCTGGACCACAGCAATAGCCTCTAAACTGGTTTACACATATCTATTTGGGTCCCTTTCCAACCCATTCTCCTAGCCTCAGCCAGAAGCACCTCTAAAGACAAATCCAGTCATCACACACACACACACACACACACACACACACACACACACTAATTCCCCTTTCCTGTTGCTTGTAGGGAAAGGACCAGACTCCTTGTGTCCATGCCCCTCTTTGTTCCTTCCTACTGACCATGCTATCCCCTCCCCAGAGCCTTTGAAGATGATGTTCCCTTGGCTTGGCGCACCTTCTCATCTCTCTTTCCCTGGATAGCTCCTACTTAACCTTCAGAACTCAGCTCAAGCAGCCCCCCTGCCCCCCATAGCCAGCTCAAATTCTCTCACTCTGGGCTCTTCCCATCGCCTTCCTGCCCTTCATCGCACCTTGCAGATGCTTGTCTTCTGACTATTTGATTAATCCCCACATGCCCCTCCAGACTGTACGTTCCTTGAAGGCAAGGCCAATTCCTGTCTTGTTTGTCATTGTTTTAAATACATAATAGGCCCTGAATAAATGTTTGAGTCCCATTCAAGCAACTCCATTACAAGCCACTTTCTGGGGAATTTGCCCATCGGTGTTCTTACCGGTGGGCTTTAATGAGAATTCCCAAAGAATGTGGAGTCATAGGTATGAGTTTTAATTAACTCCAATAGGCATTTAATGTAGATTTAATAAGACAGTTATTGTATGTTAATTAAATGTCAACTGATTGCTAAAAGGTTTTTGCAATTATTGAAGTTTACTAATTATCTAATAGATAAATCAGTTTTCCATGTAAATAACTAGCATCTACATAAGCAATAAATATGCCATTAGATTCCACACATTAACATATTGAAATTAGAGGCTAGCCCCTCAGGGAATTCTTGAAACTAGTGTCCAATCGGGGAGGGATGGTACCAATCATCTCGTAGTCGTTATGCCCATCCTGTGGGAGGCAGTGAGAAATCAGGTTGCAAAGTTGAGCCTGCTCAAAGCAGGAGCCAGTGTTAGGTATGCTTACTCACCACACTTTTCAAAAGCAGAAAAGTGGTGGCAGAAAGAGGTGTCTACTATAGAAAGGTCCCTTCAGCTCCTCCAGGCTCTGTCTCACCAATTATAGAACGGGGTGTATAAGGCTCCTGACATCTCAGGGTGCCTGTGAGCGCTGCACGCCAATATATAAGCACCAAGCACAGAGAGAGTACACATCCCTCCATGACTGGGACACAAGCCGTGGCGCTTCCACTGAGTACTGTGTAACTCTGGGAAAACCGCGTCCTTCCCTGACCCTCAGTATCCCAATCTGGAAAGTCCACCTCAGATGAAAATGAGACAAAGTGTCTATAAATCTGAGAGAGAGAAGGAAGGGAGGACAATGGAAAAAAAAGATGTTTAAAAAAAAAAAGCTGGAACGTTGTCACCTCTCAGTACCTGCTGGATACTGTGTCACATAGTGTCCATGTTTTCTCATTTGATACTTACGCACTCTCTAGCTTCACATAGTTCAAATCAGCCCTGTTTTAGAAATGAGGAATGAGGCACAGAGAGGTCAAGGAATTTGCAAACGTTTACACAGCAAAAGAGTGGTCAAGCCCTGGACATCAGCTGCAATGCTCTGTGTCCCTCCTAACCTTCTTCTCCGCCACAAACAGGCCTGCCCTGCCACCTAGGGTGACAGGAAGTTAAACTGAATCCTTTTAAGCACAGCCCTTCCTAAATGGAAAAAAGACCTAAATTTAAGACTGCATTTACTATGTTTCAGACAGTATTTCTAAGCTCTTCCATGTATAATCTTTCTTAATTTTTGCAACAAACTTGTGAGGTAGGTACTGTTATTTTACAGATTAAAAGAAAACACACACACAGGGGGCACAAAGGGACTTAAAACATACTCAAGTTCACATTGCTAATAAGGGGCCGAACCCTGATATTGAACCCAGGCAGGCAGGCAGTCTGGCTGTAGGCTCTGGGCCAGGGTCATGCCAGCCCTAAGGTGTACAGGGCGCCAAGCAAAAGCACAAATGAAGGTCCATGTACCATAAGCCCGAACACTTAAAAACTGTAAATATACTGAATGGAATAGCACCACAAATAAATATTCACAAGGACCTGGGAGGCCAGATATGCATTTAGATGTTTGGACTCAGCAGAGCTCCACCCATGCCACAACCTGGCTGCCTTCTTTGTCTACACACAACATCACCATTGTCTGCAAGCAGTGGCCTTTTGACCACACCTCACAGCGTGGCCAGCCCCAGGGGATGATGGATCCAGGGAAGAGGTCCACAGAGACCCCGGAAGTGGGAGTGGGGCAGGAAACTCTGGTGTCCCAGGGACCTGGACTGAGATTGTCGAGAGGAGGAGCAGGGTTCCAGGCCAGCACTTCCCCGCTCACCCGTGAGGAGGCCTGTGGCCCGAGAAGGGCCAGAGGAGGGCCCGATCTGAAAGCAGGAGAAGTGGTGGTGCTGGGATTTGAAACCAGGCAACCTGAGTCCAGGGCCTAAGCGCTTAGCTGTCTTCGAAGGCCCTGAGTGATAGGTCAGCCTGCCCTGCAGTTTCCCCTTGTCTGAGGGACAAGGCTGCAATGGGAAGAATCAAGGCCGCCTGCAGCACGGAGCTCTCTGCTTTTGGGGTCAGACACAAACACCAAGATATTGAGCCACTCACTTCAACTCTCAGAACTTCAGCATTCCTTACTTATAAAGTGGGATAGTCTTAGCTACTTTATTTGTAAGAGTTGTTGTAACATAAAATGACACAATGTTTGTACAGTACTGACCACACCAGTAAATTCTCAATAAACATCAGGCAGAGAGAGAGAGAGAGAGAGAGAGAGAGAGCTGTTTGTGTGTCTTACCTATGTCTGGCCTAAGTAAGACAATCAAGGGCCTGTCTTTCTGCATTTGCAAGTTATTAAGCTCCGAATCCTGGGATGTCCTGTGTTTAGGTCCCCATCAGGCCTACCCCAGTACCCTCCCCCGTCGTAGTCCCCACCAGCTCCAAGCATCCAGCAAACAGAGGCCCCACAGCCATAGTACAACCAGGTGCTCCAGCCCCCCGCCAGCCCCAGGACACCTCCCCAGCCCTTCTGGGGGTCCTGTTGGAGCCTTGAATACTGAGGAGCCTCATTTGTGGGAAGAATTCCTTTCCATTTTGAGAGAAAGACTTCTTTGGGAAATCCTCTTCCTTTCAGTGGCCTGGAGGCCAGAGGGCCTTTTGGCCAATGAAAATTCACAGAGTAAATAAAGGGGGACAAACCCCCCAAATGGCTCCCAGGACCCCTGGGGTCAGAAGCCAGGCGCTCCATTTATGTGCAAATGGCACTGGATTAGGGATTAGGGATTATCAAATCCCGAATTACAAGCAGGTGCCAGATCTCTTTGTCCGGGAGGATCAGGGAGATTTCTTGGTCTCCCCTGCTCTCCCTGCCCCTGTTGCTGTCAGAGGCAGAAGGCAAAAAGAACTCTTGCTGCCTGTTGAGGAGGGACGAGGAAAGAGTGGGGAGAGGCGAGCCTCCAATCAATAGGCATACCTCGTGGCCCAGCTGCCTAGGGTGATCGATGCACCTTCCTGCTGATTCCTGCACATCCCTCGGGAGTGGGGTCAGCAGCGAGCTCAGCACCTCACACAAGCTCTGGCCTTTTCCCTCACAGCACCTGGCCCTGAGAAGGAGCCATTCCACACACATCCTCAGGTGTAGCAGTCCCCATGAAACCTTTCGGTGTATTGACCTATTACAGCAGCTTCAAGTCCACTCTGCAAACCTTAGCGGCACCCTGCGCACAGTGACTCAACTCCTTGTTCCATGTTCTACACTCTGGTACTTGCACTCTACAGCCAATGGTAAGCAGACCAAAATTCAGATAGCATGCAATTTTTTTTTTTTTTGGCATTTATCACCACTAAGTACTGATTCAGAACCAGACTTTTTTTTTTTTTTTTTGAGAGCAATGTTACTGGCCCTCATATGTGGGACCGAACCGGGGCCACTGGCTTCCTAAGCCAGCACTTAACCACCGTACCACTCAGCCGGCCCCAGAACCAGATTTTTTTTATGTACAATATTTTAAATGCCCCTTACAGTTAGTGATGGCTACCCTCAGTTTAAAACTGAGGAAGCCGAGATTTGGAGGAATATGGTAGCTTGCCCAAGGTCACCCAGCACGGATGACAGCATCGGGACTCTAGCCCTTGGACTGTCCCCTACCACTCCAGGACCCGGTGAGTTCTACAGCCTGGGCCCACAAAGCTGAAGCCCACTGAGACGTCTGGACAATACTCAGGCTGGGAGTTGTGTGCGCCCTGGGGTCACTACTCCCCTGGGCAACTCCTGGGAAGGACCCAGTTCTTGACCATCCTCCACAGTTGGTTGAAGCATCCCCTGGGTGTCCCTGCCCAGAGGAGGCAGAGGCTGGGGGCAACAGGGGCCAAAACAGCCCTTGGAAAGCAGCTATGGACAGACTCTTACTGAGGGGATTGACTCCCTTCCTGCCTCTCAGGGGTGGGGATGACAGACCCTGCTGAGGCCTGTGGGGCGACAGCACAGCACAGGAAATTCACCTGCAAAATCACAAGAGGAGAACAGGGTAAAGCAGCGGTTAGCAAAGTGGTGCTGGAAAGTAAAGCTCTTGCCACATAGTAGTTTAGGCTTTGCGGGCCACATAGAGGCTCTGTCTACGTGGTTCTGTCTTTTTCTTTACAATCCTTTAAACATACAAAAGCCATTCTTAGCTCATGGCCCAGGCAAAGGCTGGGATTGGCCCACAGGCCCCACAGTGTGCGACCCCTGGTCTAACCTGTCCCCATCCCCTGGGGCTGAGGCCAGGGTCAGGACTCACATCACAGCAGCTTCTGCTTGCGTCTCCTGGGCTGAACTGTTTCACACGGCCACTCTAACTGAAAGAGTGTGTATGCAAGTGATTTGAACTGAACATGTGGCTGCCCCAAACCAAAGACCAGGATAGGTGCTGGGGCAGGAGTCAGAGCACGGCTGAATAGGCTGGAGGCAGGAGTCAGGGCAGGGCCAGGGGCTGGGCTGGGCGCAGGCCGGGCAGGGGCTGGGTGCAGCTGTAATGGAGCCAGACCAGATCCCCACAGTCCTCTCAGTGAGAATCAATAACTATTTGAATTTCTTTCATCTGCGCAGGGATAGCAACACAGGCAAACATGGAAAGGGAAAAGACATTGATCCTTCCCAGCTGCTGCCAACCCCTCCCCACTGTTCTCACTACCCCCACCTCATCTTGCCATCTGGCCTCCCCTCCCCCGGCCTCTCCACTAGACATCAGCTCACTGCCCCACATTCAGACATCCAGGGGACCTCCTAAGCAGCCAGCAATGCGAGAGGGTCTTTGGGTCAACAATTGAGCCCATCCAGTTGGTATATACGAGGGGACTCCACCTCTCAGCTTGCCCCAAGACTAAACAAGCCCAGGCTTCCCTGCGTGAACCCCCACCTCTTAGAGCAGCCCAGCTCTTATCCCCTGTAGCTAATCCCCCACCCTACTAGCTTTAGGAATCCATTTTCATATTCATGAATCTGAGAGACAAAGCAGGTATTTCATGATCGGTTTCTTGTGCAGAGAGTGATTTCAGATTCAGCCAACATTGGAGTGGTTCCCTGAGGTGTTAGATAATGGATTTCATGGGGAGCGACTGGAGGCAGGGAGCATGGTTAGGAGAATGAGGCAGAGGAACTGATGGGAGATGACGGAGGCCTGAAATAGGGTACAAAAAAGGGAGATGGATTGAAACATATCTGATATAAAATTAGTAGGGTGTAATGATAGGATGAGGGAGAGGGAGGAATCTAGAATGATGCCCAGATTTCTGGTCTGGGTGAGTGGGTAGCAATTCATTCACTGAGAGAGGCAATAGGAGGAGAGGTGGCTTTGCAGGGAAATATGGTGAACCTGGCCTCGGATACATTGAGATGGAAATGCCTAAGTATTGTCACATGAAGAGGTAGAGAGGGTTGTTATAGGAGTTTACATCTCAAGGGGCAGCTTTGCACAATAAATATATGAATTGATCATCCTCATTTCTCCCCATCTTCTTGTAAACTCCTTGCTCCATTGAGGCCCCTGCCATCTGGATATGCTGCCCTCTCTCTCTTGTTCTAATTCTCTACTGACTACTCTTCCTCATTCAGGGAAGCTTCAGACCCTGGATACTGGCCTTTCTTCTACTCAACTCATTCTTGAATGTCCAGATGGGGGAATCCTTCCCACATGCTGCCTTGTCAGGTCTTAACCATCCCTCATCTCTAGTTTCCTCTCTGCCACACTTGTCCTAACATAGGCCTTGTCACCACCAGAAACTTCACCACTTCTCAAATCACTTTTTAAAAATATCCACTCTCCAATCAAAATGTATCACCATTCCAGTTTCCATGAGTACCCTTCTTTGATCTCATGTGGACTCCAAGTCATTGGTCCCTCCACTTGCTTCCTATTTTTAAGGTCCTTATATAACTTAAAAATTGTCTTCATCTGTGTGTAATGGAAATCCAACTACAATGGCTTAACCAAATAGGAGCCTATTTTCCCCTTCCCTAACAAGGTGTCGGCTGCTTGAGGGAGTCATCAAACTCCTTTCGGCTTCCTGATCTGCCATGTTTTGAGGGTAGCTTTCATCTCCATTGTAGTAAATTGCATTAGTGACCCCAGTGCTTTGCCCCTCCTTGTAGCCATGCCATTTATAATATGACTTTGCAGTTCGTCCTACCAAAGGAGAGAAACATGTCCCCATGCCTTGGATTTGGGTTTAGCCATGCTTTGGCCAATACAATGAGGCAAAAAGTGAGTATGTGACAGTTAAAAGAGACTTTGTGCATTTCTAGTTGCTCTAGGGCTTCTTCCATTGCCCACGAACATGCCCTGGAAGGAGAATAAGACATACTTGGAGCAGCATCCCCCAGCTGCCTCAGCCTGAAGCAGAACTCACCAACCCCGCCCCACCTAGATCAGCTCAATTGCAGACAACCAAGAGTTTCATGAGACACGAAGGTTCGGGGTAGTTTGTTTTGCAGCACTATTATGGCGATGGTTAACACATCCACTCATGATCTCAAGATAGTAGCAGGTAGTGAGTCCCTATAGGGAGCACTAATACTTAAGGAAAAGGAGAAAGAAACAATAGTCTACTACTGACAGGGTAAAGGAACCATTAGACAGATCAGAGAACCAGTCACATGCAATGTCTCAGAAGCTAAGAGGAAAGAGTTCATGAGAGAAGGAGTATTGCAGTAAAGGCAACAGCTCTGTCTCCAGTTATGTAAGAAATGAAGGTTGGTCTTATGGAGAACATAGATTGTTTCTACCAAGGAAAAAGGATGAAAGAGTCAAACTGTTGCCAGGTGGGGAGTGCATGGGAATTCAGGAAGTAGGTTCAACAGGTGTGAAATGGCAGCTCCCTTAAGAAGCTTGTCCAGCTTGTTGAGGAATCAGTTGGGGAGGGGCTCTCACTCAGACTGATAGACTCACAGGGCCAGAAGTTGGTCAACAAACACTTATTGAGAAACTGTGTAGTTGCACATTGATACATATCGCAAACATGTATCTACTGTGCAATGCATAACTCTGCAATGCATAACATAGATGGGCTCCATGTCCTTTAGTGGAGAGGGATAGAAAACAAACACTTACATAAGGAAAAAAACCATGTGAAGTAGATACGATGGAAGGCCAAGCTAGAGGGTGCCTGGCAAGCCTGTGTTAGCTCAGAGGATTAGAGGCGTCCTCCAGAGGGTGGCACTTGAGGTACAACTGGAACAATTCAAAGGAAGCAGACAAACAGACAGACAGACAGACAGACAGAACAGAAGCAAATGTAAAGGCAAGAATATGTTCAGCATGTTTGAGAAACAACGGGAAGGCTACTGTGATTGATGTGCAGCAAGTGAAGGGAACGGGGTCCAAGAGGGGAGCAGCGGCCAACGCTTGTAGGACCCTATGGGCTGTGGCTAGGTGTTTGAGTTTTGTTCTCATTGGAGTAGAGATATGACTTTGGCTGCTCTGTGGAGGAGGGAGCCCAGGAGACATAGGCGGAGGGAGGAACACCAGTGAGGAGGTGCTGGCTGCATCCAGCCAATAAAGCCCACAGTAGAAGAGATGGTGAAAAGGGTTCAGACTCTGAATATATTTTGGAAGTTTAATCACAAATACTGATGGATGAGATGGATTGGGGGCAAAAGAAAAGGAAAGGAATCAAAAATTATTTTTATTATTCAACATTGTCCTGTAGATCACAGGCAGGGCAAAAACACAAGAAAAAGAAATAAAAACCACACAACTAGAAAGGAAGAAATAAGCCTGTCTCTGTTTGCTGAGACAGGATTTTCTCCTTAGAAAATTCCAAGAATCTACACAAAAGTTACTGGAACAAAGTGAGTTTCGTAAGTTCAAAGCATATGAAATTAATATACAAACATCAATCGCTGGTCTTTATACCAGCAATGAATAATTAAAATTTGTGTAGTAGCAGCAAAATACTGAAAATACTGTTACAAAACTAGCAAAGTATTATACTATCTGTATGCCAAAAACTACAAAAATAGAAGAAAGAATTCAAATATAACCTATGGAAATGGAGAGATATGCTGTGTTCATGGGCTAGAAGAATGTTGTTAAGATATAAATTCTCGCATTTCATTTCTCCAGCAGCTACCTGTGAACAGGACAAAGTTGACAATATTGAGCTTTACATTTATGATTTGTCTAAATATTTACCACAAAAGCAGAGTTTTTAAAACTGCATTTTTAATCAGTGGAATTCAATATATAGATAGCTTTACTGAAGTCTTCCTTATCTAAATCCAGTAAAACCTATTCTAATCAGTCCAATCAATGGGTCTTATGTTTATTAATTGGAAATATTTTATCTTTTATCTAAAATCCACACATAAGTATCACATTTGATTGGGATGGTAATTAGTATAACTAAAATTCTGCACCTAATTTATTTTTGAAATCCAAGACAAACTGAACTTTACTAAGTACATAGCTTTCTCAGTAAGTTACCATTCTCCTGTTTTTCTTTAAAATTTTTTCCTTGAAATGTTATATTTAATGGCTATATCTTAAATTGTGCAAAATATTGCTAATAAAGAATGCTGAAGCTTTTTAAAAAAAACAAATATATAAAATTATTCACCCATTAAAATATATATATATATATATATATATATTCATTCTCCCCAAATTTATCTATAGATTCAGCAAAATTCTTATCAAAATATTAGCTATTTTTTTTTTTTAGAAATCGATAAGTGGGTTCTCAACTTTATATGGAAAAACAAAGGTACTAGAACAGCCAAAAAAATCTTGAAAAACAGGATAAAGTTGGACAAATAACACTACCTGATGTTAAGAATTACTATAAAGTTATCAAGACATTTGGTATTGGGGAAAGAACAGACACATAGAGATCACAGAACAGAATCGGGTCCAGCAATAAACTCCTATATATATGGTCAATTGATTTTTGAAAAAGATATAAAGACAATTCAATAAAGACAAATAATGCTAAAACAATTGCACACCTATACGCCAAGAAAAAAGAAAGAAAATTGATCTATACATGGTACTGTTACTGGCCAACTGAGCAACACCAACCCCCACCACTGAAAAACTTTAATGTTTTCTTTTCTATAGAAGTGTTAAGTATAGAAATGTTAAGTCTCCTCCCTAGTTCTTTAGTTTCTTAGCTCTTGGGCTTTGATTACTCTTCTAACCAGTTTGTGAATCTTGGACAGAAGATCCCCCTTGCTTCTTAATTGCTCTGTAAATCAGTTTCTGAATCTGAAACAATAGAAGTCTCCTACCCCCGCTTCAGGTAACTATTTGAAAGCCTGAGACTTCCTAATATCCCCCAGGCCAGGGAGCTAAATGTCAAACCCATTCTGTGTCCAGACAACTGATGCCACCTGAGTGATGGACTGAATAACCACAAGCTTCATAAGAACTAACAGATTTATATTTTTGTCCTCATTCAGGAGCCTTGAGGATGCAGGGGATACCCCAACAAGCAAAGAAGCCAACACGGTCTTTCAGGTAGAGCTTGAGACCCCTTCCTCTCATCTAAGACCAGCTAGGGTGAGAGTTCCGTGAACCCCAATAGGCAGGGACAGCTCTGTGCCCCTGCCCAGCAGGAAGCAGATACAGAAGAAGAGACCTCTTGTCCCTCAGCTTCCCATAGAGATTTTATGGGGATCACGTCTCTCAAGGAAAAACTAAGCAGGCAGTTAGAGGCAGGCATTGGGTCTCTGCATTCCTACACGTCCACAGAATGTGACCGCCTGGGGGACATCCCCTCTCCACCCAAAACTCCCCTTTGTATTGTAATTACCTACCCCTGCGGGAAGAGCAAGTGGACACAAAATATCCAACCAGATCAGACCAGTCACTTGCACCTACGCAGTACCTCTTGTTAATCACAGGTACCAATCAAGTGGTCCTACACCCAGAAAGAACAGCCCATTCTAGAGAAAAAGGATAAAAACCCCAAGTCCTGGGAAGCCCAGACGGCTACTGCTGCGGCTGCTACTGCTACTTCTGCTGCTGCTTCTTCCCTGCTCCTTTTGACCACTTCCTCCCTTTGAGCCTCGCCTTTGCGTGTGACCCACTCCACACTCTTTGGTATGTAACTTCTAGTAATGGGCCTTTGAGCCACCCTCTAGTACTCAGGTCTACTTTTACTTCTAACTGTACTATCTTTTCTAATAAACTACTTGTTCTACTGCTTTACTCTGGTATCTCATTCAATTCTTTGCTCGAATTGCCAAGGACCTGGACTTTGAGCCGAGAAAGGCCCACTCTCCAACAACAGTACCATATATAATAATGAACACAAAATGGATCATAGATCTCTTAAGATTTCTAAGGAGAAGCTCTTAGGTTAGGGAAAAGCTTCACAGATGTGATATCAAAATCATGATCCATGAAAGAAAAAAAATTGTACTTCAACAAAATCAATGCCTTCTGCTCTTTGAAAGACACTGTTAAAAAATGAAAAGACAAGCCACAGACTGGGAGAAAAATATTTGCAAAGCACATATCTGACAAAGAACGAAAGAACTCTTAAAACTCAGAATTAAGAAAACAACGCAGGTTTGTAATGGCAAGAATTTTGAACAGGGCCAGCTGAGTGGCACGTTGATTAAGAGCTGGCTTGGGACACCAGCAGCCCCGGTTCAGATCCCACATATGAGGGCCAGTGACACTGCCCTCTACAGCTAAGATGGTAAACAACAGCTCAACCTGGAGCTGGGCTGCCTGAGTCCTGGTGAGGGTGTAGGCTGCAGCCCCTGCTGTAGTGGGCTGCTATAAGCTACAGTGAGTGACCAGCAGCCAGTGTGAGTGGCCGGCAGCCGGAGTGAGTTGCCAAGAGCCACTGTGAATGGTCATCCAGAGGTCGGCAACCGATCTGCCTCATCTGGGAAGAGCGCAATGACGATACCATCATGGGACAGTGAAGCAACATCCTCCACAACTAGACTGAAGAACAAAAGGAGAGCAACTTGTCTGTTCCCCTCCCCCAAGTCCCCAATAAAAATCTTTAAAAAAAAAGATTTTTGAACAGACACTTCACCAAAAAAGACATACAGATGGAAAGAAAAACCAAAACAAACAAACCACAACACATGAAAAGATATCTAACATTACTAATTAAGGAAATGTTAATTAAACCTACAGTGAGATACCATCATACACCTATTGGAATGGCTAAAAATTATTTTAAAAGAGGTAAAACCAAGTGCTTACAAGGACGCAGAACAATTGGAACTCTCATTCATTGCCGATGAGAATGCAAAATGGTACAGTGATTTTGGAAAACAGTTTGGCACTTTCTTATAAAATTAAACCTAACTTGCCATATGAACCAGTAATCTCATTCCTAAGTATTTACCCAGGAGAAATGAAAACTTAGGTTTGTACAAAAACCTGTATGCAAATGTTTATGGAAGCTTTATTCATACTTAGCAAAAAATAAAAACCATCTAGATGTCCTTCAATGAGTGAGTGGATAAACAAACTGTGGTATATCCATACAAAGGAATACTACTCTGCAGTAAAAATAAACATACTACTGATACATGTACCTACAAGGAAGAATCTCCATTGCATTAACCTGAGTTAAAGAAGCCAGACTCAAAAGGTTCCATACTGTTTGATCCCATTTGCATTACATTCTAGCAAAGGCAAAACTATAAGGAAAGAAAACAGATCAGTAGCTATCAAGAAGAGGAGGCTAGCAGAATGGTTGACTACAAAAGGCCTCAAAAGATTTGGGGGAACTGAGATCATGGAAATATAGTGTATCTTGATTCTGATGATAGCTAAGCAATTTTTTTTTTTTGAGGGCAGTGTCACTGGCCCTCATATGTGGGACCCGAACCAGGGCCGCTGGCTTCCCAAGCCAGCGCTTAACCACTGCGCTTAACCACCGCGCCACTTGGCCCGCCCCGAGGCTAAGCAATTATATGGAATTGTCCCAACTCATCAAAGTAAATCCTTATAACGGTGAACCTTGCTGCATGTAAATTATATTCAATAAGCCTGACTTTTAAAAACTAATTTCTAGGGTTCTAGATCATTTCAACCAAATTTAAGCATCCAACAGAAGTTGGTTTCATGAAGAAGGGAAGGAAGTGGATGGACAAATACATGGAAGAACTGATGGGTGGTAGCTGGCTGACTAGCAGACCAGCTGGTTGGACTGACAGATGGACCATCATCAGAGTGGAGGGATGGACGGGGCTGGACAGGACAGGAGGCTGCAGAGGACAAGCTGCTGGAGCAACGGCAGAGCCCTCACTGGACTCAGGTATACTGCTTGTGTTCCTGCCCCAGGTGTGTGACCTGGGCAAATCTATTTCTTCTCATGTAAAGGGGAATAATAATCATCTTCTCCAAGTTGACCATATTCATTCACTTAACAAACATTAATAATTTAGCACTGGTTCTGTTGTCGGAGAATGGGCCTTTCTCGGTGCAAAGTCCAGGTCCTTGGCAATTCGAGCAAAGAATTGAATGAGATACCAGAGTAAAGCAGTAGAACAAGTAGTTTATTAGAAAAGATAGTACAGTTAGAAGTAAAAGTAGACCTGAGTACTAGGCGATGGCTCAAGGGCCCATTACTAGAAGTTACATACCAAAGAGTGTGGAGTGAGCCACATGCAAAGGTGAGGCTCAAAGGGAAGAAGCGGTAAAAAGGAGCAGGGGAGAAGCAGCGGCAGAAGCAGCAGCTGCAGTAGCAGTAGCAGTAGCGTGGGCTTCCCAGGACTTGGGATTTTTATCCTTTTTCTCCAGGATGGGCTGTTCTTTCTGGGCGTAGGACCACTTGATTGGCACCTGTGATTAACAAGAGGTACTGCGTAGGTGTGAGTGACTGGTCTGATCTAGTTGGATATTCTGTGTCCATTTGCTCTTCCCGCAGGGGTAGGTAATTACAATACAACGGGGAGTTTTGGGTGGAGAGGGGAAGTGCTCCAGGCGGTTGCCCTCTGTGGACGTGTAGGAATGCAGAGACCCAATGCCTGCCTCTAACTGCCTGCCTAGTTTCTCCTTGAGAGACGTGATCCCCATAAAATCTCTATGGGAAGCTGAGGGACAGGAGGTCTCTTCTGTAGCTGCTTCCTGCTGGGCAGGGGCGTAGAGCTGTCCCTGCCTATTGGGGTTCACGGAACTCTCACCCTAGCTGATCTCAGATGAGAGGAAGGGGTCTCAAGCTCCACCTGAAAGACCGCGTTGGCTTCTTTGCTTGTTGGGGGTATGCCCTGCATCCTCAAGGCTCCTGAATGAGGACAAAAATATAAATCTGTTAGTTCTTATGAAGCTTGTGGTTATTCAGTCCATCACTCAGGTGGAGTCAGTTGTCTGGACACAGAATGGGTTTGACATTTAGCTCCCTGGCCTGGGGGTTATTAGGAAGTCTCAGGCTTTCAACTAGTTATCTGAAGCAGGGGTAGGAGACTTCTATTGTTTCAGATTCAGAAACTGATTTACAAAGCAATTAAGAAGCAAGGGGGATCTTCTGTCCAAGATTCACAAACTGGTTAGAAGAGCAATCAAAGCCCAAGAGCTAAGAAACTAAAGAACTAGGGAGGAGACTTAACATTTTTATAGAAAAGGAAACATGGAAGTTTTTCAGTGGTGGGGGTTGGTGCTGCTCAGTTGGCCGGTAACAGTTCTAGGCCAGGCATCCTTCTAAATGCTTTCCCTATTTTAGTTCATGTAATCCACACAACACTTTCGTATTCCTGGCTCACAGAGGAGGAAAGGGGCTACAGAAGAGTTGAGTGACTCGCCCAAGGTCATCCAGGGAGCAAGTGGTAGCACTGTGAACATGATCACACAACGCCAACCAGACACAGGGCCATCCTATCCACTGATACTAGGTGGACCCAGATAAAATTGCTGATATTTAGCCTTACACTTCTGACTTACAAGAATGGCATTTTTATCTGGTTTAACCTAATAAAAATACTATTAGCAACCATTATTTATGGAGCACTTCCTGTGGGCCAACAGTACCCCTATATTTGTATGCATTATCATATTTAATGTTCTCAAAAAACACTCTAAGTATTAATGTTCCCATTTTACAAATGAGGAAGCTGGGGCTTCCAGAAACCAGCAACTTGTATATATTCGAACAGTTAACTGGCGGAACTGCGGTTGAATTCTGACTGTGACTTCAGAACATAGAGCACTTCTTTTTCCTGCCAGGGAACAGCCAGGTGCTTATATCCATTCAGCCCCTCTCAGCTCCTGGAAGTCCTAGAATCTACCCTTAGTCCTCTCACGTCCCCCTCCCCCCTTCCACAAAGCCCTACTTCCCAGAGGTCTCAACAGATAAAGGAGAGAGAGAAGTCAGCAAGGAGAAACTGTTGGACTCCTTCTTTACAGAAGTTTAGGACTTGAGAAATTCTTCAGCCCCATTAATATTCTGGCACTTGATAGGTCCCGGGCTGTTATCTCCTTCCTCCCCCGCCCCACACCCCTCAGCCCTCTCCACCTCTTCTTCCGGGGCTTTGGAGTCCCTGCAAAACCAGATTCCTGTGCCAGCCTGACTATGAAAGTTAAACCTTTCAGCATCCACGCAGCCCTGTTTCAGCAGCTGTGTTCCCGAGCCCAGCCCCGGGCTGCCCTCCAGCCCAGCTTTGGATATGACAGGAAGGCAGCCTTGGTATCTGCCAACTTCTTGTTCCTCTGCTGGTGTATTGCTTGGGTCTCAATGACTAGGACCCCCCACATACAAGGCTGACCTCTGCTCCGGGCTTCTCAGGGCCTGAGCCCAGGCCCGGCTGAGCTGCTGCCCCAGCTCAGAGCTGGAGGAAATGGCTGTGGCTGCTATGGCAACGAGGCTTTGTGCTGTCTGCTCAGAACAAAGAGGGTTTTCTTGTCCCTCTTTGGGTCCCAGGATGGGGGAGCAGTTGCTGTAGGGCAGAGGCTGGGAGGATGCTCCATGGTGTCTGACAAGCTCTTTGCATGCTGTGAGCACCTGACGGCTAAAAAAAAAAGCCCACTGCATCCCAGCCACCTTGGATACTCAGAAGCTGGGAATGGCAACTCTCTAATTGTCTGCTTTCTACGGTGGCAGACCTCTGAGGAGCATTTTCCATCAGGGTATAGGGTGTTCCTGGACGTAGATGTGAAAGAAAACAGAGCATATAGAATGCAGCCCGTTTCTCTAGTCCTGAGAATCAAAGATGTGTGTGCTTGGAAGCATCCTAACCCATCCCACTGAACATTGAGGAAGGGGCAGGAATTCTCCTTAGGTCACACAGCCAACTTATATCAGGCTGGAACAGGAACTATTTCCCCTGACTCTCAGTCTACTCGCCAGCCCAAGCACCCCACCATCTTCTGCCAGGCACTGAACCCTGTGATGCAGCCTCAGTGTCCTTCCTTTGATTGTCATAGCAACGAGGGGCTCCTGGGCACCCATCCTGACACCAAAGGTCCCTGAGAGATTCACGGTTCTAGATTTGTAGCCAAATGATGACTTCTGCAGCACAGCCCTGGCTTTGGAAGGTCATCCAAGTTAGGTAGCAGTGATCCCAATGGAAGGCCAGCCAAGGAGTTCTTGGGTCCAAAAGAGTCACTGAATCCGAAGGATCAGATATGGGTCAAACTTAGAACTGAGTACCGATGGCGGATAAAACCCAAAAATGTGATAAGAGGTCAACAGACCTGGCAGAAGTCAGCATGAGCTCAGGGCACCCTGGGTTTGGGCAGACCCCTTCTCCCTCCAGGCCTTACCCTGCCAACCCCCAACCCCCGCCACTGATAGGCAATGCATCTTCTCGCACAAATTGAGAGAATGTTGCAGAGAACCCCTGTAAGTATCTAATTTTGAATGCATGGTCAAAAATCAATCCTCTTCTATGATGTTTCTCTGTAGTTTCTAAGTAAGCTGCACAGTGAGAAGTTTTCCTAGGCTCTCGCAGAAGTAGCCAACTGCTGTGAAGCCGGAGAGTGGTCCTGCAGCCACGTGTGCGTGCCTCCGTCACAGCAGCTCTCCCCAGCACTAGCTCAGCAACTCTGGACAAAACAAGTCTTCTCTCATTTTCCGCAACTGCTACATGTGAGGGTTAAGCCAGGAGGTCCCTTGGCCCCCTCCTAACTCGGAACATCCATGGGACCCAGATTCCAATTGCTTCATGTGTTGTTAAAACTTAAATGATTTGGGTCTATTCGGAGAAGTGTGTTAGTATTTACCTAGGCTGTCTCAAGGCCTGGGCTTTAAGAAAGAAAAAAAATAATAATATGCACATACCCTTGTGTGTGTGTGTGTGTGTGTGTGTGTGTGTGTGTGTGTGTGTGTGTTTTCACCATACCTCTTCTCTCAGGGTCAATAGCCCATTGGCTCTGAAATCTGAGTTTATATCCTGACTCCACTGCTTTGTGGATGCATGACATTGGATACATCACTTTCTGACCTCTTTGGACCTCGGTGTCTTTATCTCATCGAATGCAGCTCCTCATAGTGCCTGTGCCACTGAGTGATTCTATTTTCCACGTAGTCAAGTATATATAAGTAAAGCTCTCAGCACAATACTTGGCAGATAGTAAACACAATAAATAAGAGTGTAACAACTAACACGTGTGGAATAGGTATGTGAATGAATGAATGAATGAATGAATGAACAAATGAATGAGGCAACTGCGGGGTGTGGGTGCAGCTTGGCCCTGGTGACCATGAGTGGGGCATAACTGCTCTTCCAGAGCACCCTGTGGAGTCAGACTGAGCCACACGTGTAGCTGTTGCCCAAAGCCACACTTCGCCCCTGCCCTGCCCTGCCCTGCCTTGCCTCTCCCTTTCCCTTATTGAAGGCCTCACCACTGCTTATGGGTTCTTTGACCCACGACACTTTGGCTCAAGGGGCATCCTCCAGCTGCTATCCCAGAGCAGTGTATGGAGGGGGAACCACAGAAGCAAGACCCACAGCAAGGAGGACGCAGGTGGATGGGTGGGATGTGTGGGGCTGAAGTCACGAGGTCCAAGGAGGAAAAAGGAAGCCCTTTTCTCTGGAGACTGTTCCTCACCCTGTGGGTGGGCCATACCCGATGGGCCTAGGGGCAGTCACATGACCCAAGCTCTGACAAACGGGTTCTCTCTCCTGAGAAGTGAAACCTGAGGGTGAGGGCCAGCAAGCTGGTTTCTTCACAGGTCTGGAACTAGGCCGGGGGTAAATAAACATCAGACAGAGGTCTGCCGGGGTGGTCAGCTGGGGCCAGGCCACTGAGGCAGGGATTGTGAGGCACAAAGGGCACGGAGGCTCAGGCTGCAGGTCAGAGCCTCAACATGTGGGTACGAGTCAGGGGCAGGATGCTGAGTCCAGGAAAGAAGAATGGGCAGCAGACAGGGGGCCAACAGGGACTTAGGGACAAGGCAGAGTCTCCATGGTAAGACTGGGAGGAAATGCCTGGCTTGCTCAAGAGCCCAGGGGCCTGGACTGGGACAGAGAGAACTCGGGAAGACCCACAGCCATGGGACAACGCATGAGTGCTGGTGACCAACCTCTGTGCTCCTATAGATCCTGTCTTGGGGCAGAGTCCCGGCAGCACTGAGCCTGTGAGTAGGGGCAGGGCATTCCCTGGTGCAGAGATGAAGTTCCAGGAGCAGGACAGGTGGAGAGACGGAGGACTGCCCTGACCTGGCCGCTTGGCTCGGGCTGCCTCCTTGGCCCTCCAGGGTCCTCAGCCCAACAGCCTCGAATTAGCCCGCCATTAGCGGTGATCCATCCCTTCTGAGCACTGTGCCATTTCATCACACCATCTCAGCATCCAACATTAGGAGATAACTGCGCTCACAACATATGTCATTACTCATTAAGGGACTTTTTCTGGATTATGGCTGGGGCTTAATGACTTGTTAAAGATGTTTAACACTTACAATTTTGTTTTTAATTTAGGAAGCAGCATGATCAAACTGCGCCCTGAGACTCTCTCTTCGATTTGGTGAAATCTGGAGATGGGCCGGCTCCGAAGCTGCCTGTGCAGGGGAGGTGATCTTAAATTGAATTGCAGCCCTCCGAGGGGTGTTTGCCCCGTCAGCGGCTGCCAAGAGCTGACATGTTAATGGGGCTGAGGAAACAATGGGTTTCAGAGGTAATTGCTGAAGCAATGACTTCCAGGCAACATTTGACTTAAAAAAGAAGTGTTGCTGCTGCTGCTGCCACCGCCTCAGGGAGGGGCAGGTGGGGCTCTGCTGTGGGCCTGTCTCCAGATTCCAGCCAGCTTTGCTTACCTGCAAGCTCAGGTGGGCCTGCACTCCACTGCAGCCCCAGGTGCTGGCAGACAGCTGCCTTTCCCACTGGCCCTTGGTTCTGTCCATTGTCCATACTGGGAGGTATTCCTCAGGGGACCCCAAGGCAGAGAGGCTGAAATATAAAGTTCCTGTGGAAGCACTCCATAAGGAGTGAACTGGGACTGAGTCCACACTTATCGCCACCACTCAGGAGCTCACTCCGTGGTTCGAGTTAAGCTACCTTGTCCCACCTGTTCCTGGCCTCACGGCTCCATAGACTTGTTGTGAGGGTTCAGTGAGGTGCTCCAGTAAAATGCTTAGCTCTAGATCTGAGCCGTAGTAAGTACACAGCAAATTATATGAATAGCCAACATTTCATAAGCACTTGCTAGCTCCCAAAGTCCCTTCTGCACACTTTACATGTATTAACTCATTGAATCTACCCAGCAATCCTCTGAGGTAGAAAATATCGTATCCATTTTACAGATGAGGAAAACTGAGGCTCCAAGAGCTGAAGTGTTAGAGCCAGAATCCAGACTTAGGCAATTGGGTCCCACGTCCTCACCTAGCACAGTGGAGCTGCTATTAGATTCACTGGTTCAGTGGTTTTGGGCAAGCCACCCTGTTCTCTCCACATGTTGGGGCAATGATTGTACCATAAGCTGGTCCTCCTTGCTGTGAGGTTGCAGCAGGGCTTCTTGTAGAGGTCCTAGCCTGCCAGGAACACCGGACCCTCTGATATGGAAGGACAGTCTGAGGTCCTTCAAGCCTCTTTGCTCATAAAGAGAAAATCCGGGGAATCACTTAAGAAATGTCAGCAAATGTGCAGCTGCCTGCAATAGGAAATAGGTCAGAGGTACATTGTGGGCATAAGTAAGTTTAACATCAGCCTTAGACAAGGAGGCGGGAAAGGGGAATGGACCCTGAGCCTGGCTCCTTAGAAAGGACATGTCGGACTCAAGTTCAGAGGGCAGACTGGGTTGGGGTTGAGGCCCTGAGTGGAATCTAGGCTCAGTGGAGAGGCTGGAGAGACAGTTCACTAAATCATTCATGTATGCATGCATGCACACATCCAGCAAATACTCACCCACGTACCTACTAGGCCTGTGGCTCTGCACGGGGCAATGGCAGAAAGGTGGAGCTGGCTGCCCTCCTGGACCTCCCACTGACCATAGCCCAGTGCTTATTAAGGGCCCAATTCCATCTTAGCCTCCTTCTGACCCTTCATCCTGAGCCTGCCAGAGTCCTCAGGTCCTGTGGCAATGGCCCTGGATTTCAATGGTCACAGACCCCCTCACTGCCCAGAAAAGGAGAAAATCACCTCTCCATCACAACAGCAGCAACTTCCCAGGGCTCAGGTCCAGGCCTGAGGAAAAGGGAGGTTGGCCACCCAGGGCCCTCTCTCACTTCTTGCTGCCACTACAGAGAAGCTACTGGAAACATCAAGGCTGGGACCAAGTTCAAGGGGCCTCTTCTGGGAGCACTTCTCTGCCTTGAGCTATTCCAGGGGGAGGAGAGCCAGGATCAGGGTCCCCTGCTGTGGGAGCCTCCAGCCCATGGATGGCCCAGCCTGCTCTCCATGAATCCAGAAGAATCCTCCCAGGTCTGAGGAGACACCATTAAATGAAACTTCTCTGTGACAGGAGTCATGGACGGGGCCTTCGTGTGGCCTGGAAGCTCTAAGCACCAGGGGAAAGGAATCCAGTGGAGGGGACGTCCAGCTACCCCCATCTGGTGTAGGGTCATAGTCCTTTGCTTCACACACCAAGGCGTCCAAGGAAGAGTGTCCCCTCCACATCGATGGCCTTGCTTTAGCCATGGGGAAATGACTACAGGGAACCCAGACAGGGCAGAGTTTAGTGAGGCAAAGATCAGTGCTGTCCCCATAAATATGCCGAACTCTTCAGGCCCACTCCCACCACACACACACAACCACAGACAGACAAACAGACACACACACACAACCACAGACACACAGACAGGCACATGCATATACAGACACACACAACCACATACAACCACAAAACCAAATGTATAAGCTCAGCCTCCATGCCTTTACACCTGCTTTTCTTTCTTCCTAGAAAGCATGACTTCCCCCTCCCCAACCACCCATCCCTCCAGCCACAACTTGATGTTACCTCTTCTGTGGAGCCTTCCCAGCCTCTCCCTCCTCTAGGTTTCCATAGAACTCTGCACAAACATCTACGACAGGACGTGGCTGTTGGTTCACAAGCATGCCCCTCCTAGAGATTCAAACTCTTTGAGATCAAAACTCTCACCTTGTTTGTCTTTGTACCCCAAGCATCAGGCACGAAGCGGTGCATCCCTAGTGCTCAAACACAGGTGAAGAAGGAGGGAGGGAGGAAGGAAGGAAGGAAGATGGGGAGGAGGGAAGGAGGAAAGGAAGAAACGAAGGAGAAATGGGAAGGGAGAGAGGGCCAGGGAAATATAAGCAGCCAATTGTAATCACCTTCTGCTGTGGAAGACTACATGCCATTAGCTCAGGATACTGTAACAATCTACCGAAATTCTTTATTTTTTTTATTTTTTTATGGATAGGGAGGGACAAGACAGGCACTCTTGTCACTATTTACGCTTCCAATTCTGGTTCATGGGTGACTCCTGTTCAGCCAGTCACAGTTTGGCCTTGTTTTCCTTTGTTTTTGCTTTCCACCTTGATGGAAAAAGAACATTTACACTATCACAGAGCAAATAGAACTATGGCTTGTGTTTCGCTGGGGTTGTGTGTGTGTGTGTGTTGCAATTTAGAGAGAAAAAGTTCATTTAAACTTGCCATGTTACAACAATAATGTGCCCTCAAAGCAAAACAACGCCTTCATAATGGACATCTTCATTAGGAAAACATCAGCTCCGCAGTTGCAAGATTTTTGATAAGAGAAAAGTGTTCTCAAAGATATCTTACTGCTCTTTCCTAATTCTTCCTCACTGTTAACATCATCTTCTTCACTATTTATGAAGCAAATCTCTTCTTTCATTCTATTGCTTTCCCCGCCATTACAATGTTTTTTCTTTCTCTCTGGGAATCTGCAGGGCAGGTGAGGACCTGTGCTTCCCCACACCCCACTAAGGCTGTGTTTATGGCCAGAGGGACCCAGAAAACAAATGATCCCTGGGGAATCTTCCCACTGGAACTACAATGGGCAAGGGTCAGGTTCCAGGGGAGGAACCTGCAGGCCCCAGACACATCTTTGTCTCCCCTCACAACACCCCCGCCCCCCCCCCCCCCCCCACACACCCCCATTCCCCCCCCCCCCCCCCGCTTTCCCCTCAGGGAGCCACAGGCACCAGAAACATCCGCAGTGTCTGAAAGGAGGCAGACACCTCAGAGGGAAGCCGGAGCTCTCCCAAGAGAAAGGCAGCAGACGTGGACTGGCACTATGTGGGGTGTTCAATGACTCTAATCAATCCCCAAAATAACCCACTTCTACCAGTGAAGAGGCCAGAGCTCATAGAGGTTAAAAAAGAATAATCATTCAATCAGTACATTTTGATGTCCACTATGGGCAGGCACTGGGGATGTTCAGGGCGCAAAGCAGACAGACTGCTGTTTCCTACGGAGGGGTCACTTCATCTCTCTGAGCCTTGGTCTCTTCATGGGGAAGCAGAGGTGACAGGCCCACCTCTCAGGAGTGGGTGAGGCAGTGGCGTCAACTACTTAGCACGGTGTCCAGGCACATGGTAAACAGGGACGGCTGATGGAGGCATGGGCCTCCACCATTATCAGTAGGCTTGGGCAGCCCGCCTCCCTCTGTGAAACAAGGGACCCTCTCACTTCCTTATTAACAGCAAGGGTCACTCATGGAGAGCATGTAGGCCATGAGGTGTCTCCTGAGTGCCTATTCTGAAGCCAGTGGGCAGTGGCAGGCCAGACCCAGACAGATGTCAGGAGGGACATCTGGACTGTGGACAGGCTCTGCGGAGATTGCAGAACCACGTGATTCAGAACCACGTCTGGACTGTTGTTTTAGGAGAGGTGGCAGTGAGTGGCACTAGTGTGCATTTCCTGGAGAGGATGGAGGCAACAGGGGGCTTAGGTTCCTGTCCCCAGAAGCATGACACACACAGGCCTACCCCCAGGATTATCTGGGGCTGTGTCCCCAGAAACAACAGCAAGGGCACTTCCAGCCTGAGTTGGAGCTGGGCCTTGAAGCCAGGCAGTCTGCCCCCGAGTCTCTGCTCTTCCTGCTTAATTAATTGTCAGCTTTCGCTATTCCTGGACCCTGTGCCAGGGACTTGATGTACAAAGACAAGACGGGAGCATTTGCCTGCAAGCTGGATAATAATAAAAACAACAACAACTACAATGCCAGTACACTGAGGGCTCACCATGTGTCAGACATTTATTATACATTAGAGAGTGGAGTCCCTACAACGTCCTACACTGCAGAGACTGTCACAGTCACCATGTTACAGGTGATGATCCAGACACAGGGAGGCCCTGGGTCTGCCCAGAGTCCCACCCCCCAAGCGCTACCCACAGTTGTTATATGAGCCCGGGGAGCTGCCTCCTGTGAGATATCCTCATAGAATCCTCACAGTGACCCTGTATGGTCAGCATCACTGTGCCATGTGACAGAGAGAAAACTGATGTGGCTCCGAGAGGTTAGGCCACCTGCCCAAGTCACACAGCCAGTGGGTGCTGGAGGCTGAACCCGGGTCTGTGAGATCTGAGGCCATTGTCTGTTCCGTGCTCCAGTGGCAAGAGACTTAGGCAGGGTGGCTCCTTCCAGGCGCAGGAGGAGTTACCCAGCTGGAGGCTTGGGGCCAAAGACATCACCAGCCCTGACACTACATAAGAGTAATAATAACAGGGCCGGCCGAGTGGCTCAATTGGTTAAGAGCTCGCTCAAGAGTACCAGCTAAGCTCTGAGCAACAGCAATTCGATGCCCAGTCTGAGCTGAGCTGCCGCTGAGCTGCCAACAGGAGGATGGCTCAGCTAAAAAAAAAAAAAAGAGTAATAATAACAGAATCCTTCACTGAACATGTCACATGTCTTAACACATCTAAGTCTGGCCTCCACCCCATAAGGCAGATGCTTGTATTATCTTCAACTCAAACTTGAGGGGACTGAGAGGTTAAGTAACTTTCCCGAGGTCTCACAGCAAGAAAGTGACAGCATCCAGACTAGAAACCAGGGTCATCCAGAGCTAGTGGCCTCACCTCTTGGCTCCCCTGCCTCCCTCTACCAAGTGCTGTGTGTAGAGGTAGAGAAAGATGTATGTGTGAGTGTGTGTTCATGCACGTATATTTTTACATATACTTGAGTGTGGTGTATACAGGGCATGGCTGCACATACATGTGGCTGTTCACGGGCCTCATAGGCATGCAGGTGCCATCGAGTGAGCACGTGTGTGCTGTGCTGAACGCTATTAACTATTCCTTGCACAAGCTGGTGTCAGAAAGAAGTGATGGGCAAAGGCCAGCGGGCTGAGGGCAGCACCCCAGGAGGAACAATCTGGATCTCTTGGGAGAAGGAAAGTATACAAGGACTCTGCTGTCTCTTGTGTCACACACAGGAAGGTACCTGCCACCTCCCCTGCCCTGAGCAGCACTGTCCCAGCAAGATAGCAGCCCATCAGCAGGGGGTTCCCACCTTGGTTTCCATGGCCAAGTCCCAGGAAGCCTTGCTCTGTCCAGACCTGGTAATGGCCTCACAGTCTACACACTGACGACACAGAGTTCAGAGGAGTGGAGAATACTGGGCCACACCCAGGTGCCAACCAGGCCACCAAGGCAGGGACTCCATGTACCCCAACGAGCCTGGAGCTCTGTGCTTCCCTCTGCCATAAACCAAAGTCACGGCTCCCCACCCTCTGCCCTTGGAAATGAATCATTTAAGATTCCTCATTCATTCTGGAACCTCTCAAACAGCCTCATGAGCTGTGAGCATGTCTCCCAAGGTAGGATTTAAGGCAGCTGCAAAATGCCTCGATATTTTCAGAGGCCTTATTGTGCTTAAACTCGTTAGAGAGGCCATGGAGTTAATTAGTATATAGATTTTCCCATAGAAAGCTAATCTGCAGAATGATTTGCAGCCACAGGGTCTGTAACAGACCGCAATCTATTTTCTTCTCAACTTCATTTTTTCCCAGAGAAAAGCCCAAATTGCAGTGACCAGATGACTTCCATACCTCAGTCCCAGCCCACCCCTTCAGGGGTCCAGAGCCCTGAAAGGCCAGCAGCTTCCCCTCAATCCTGTCGGACTCTCAGCCAATCGCCTTCATTTCTGTAGGTGCCAGTGCTGGCTGGCTGAGCTGGCTCCGAGTGAGTGGGCTGAGGGTTTCTTGCGATGGAGCACGGTGCAAGGGTTGTGTGTGAACCTGGGGTCAGATAGACCTGGGGACAACCCAGGTTTCGTCCTTTTGGCAAGTGATCTAACCCCTCTGTACTTCACTTCCTTCATTTCCTTCATAAGGAGTCTTAGAAGGGTCATTACTAACACTGATTTTTAAAAAGGCAACATTTATTATTGCTCCCAGTGTTCTAAGGCCGGGTGCTATGAGTACTTTACGTCATCTCATTGAACTCTTATTATCTCATTATGTCATGAGAGAAAACTGAGGGTCAGACAGTTTAAGTAACTTGCCGAAGATCGCACAGCTAGTTGGTGACACAACTTAGCTTTGAATCCAGGTCTGTCTGATTTCAGAGCTAGAAATAGGTGAAATAACATAGAAAGTGGAGGTTGCTATTCTTATTATTTCTGTGAACACAGCTACTCCTGTTACTTTTTCCCCAGGGCTCTGAGCCCACTCTTACATGTCACAGCAAAGAGGTCCTGCCATCCTGTGCTCCTGATGGTAGGAAACTAAGAGAATCACAGTCTTGGCTCGGGAAAATCCCTGAGAGACTGGAGTCCATCTCTCCGCCATTGGACAGGTGGAGAAGGTGAGGCTAAGAGATCCACCAACATCACCCACGGAGAGCAGGAGAGGCCCCAGGACCCCTGACCACTGGCCAACGCTCTTCCTGTGCACAGAGCACGCTGCTGAGCCGTGTCAGGGCTCAGAGCGCCTCAGAGGGCCTCTCAAAATGTGAAGCCAAGGGGTGAGCTGACACCTGACAGCTGGGTGATGGTTTGGATGGTTTCTGAAGCCCCTCTGCTGAGTGAAGGTGATATTAGTCATCAGGGATCTGCACGCGTCTGAGCATCCTTGTCAGAAAATGTGATGACTTAGTGGACTGAAAATGTATTTCCCTGCCTTATCACACATCTGGAGTTCCAGTAGAGCAGCCCCTGGGCTGGGGAGGCAGTCAGCCTTGAGAATTTGCACAGATATTGGTGTTTATCTGAAGAAGCCCAAATGAGGGCTGAGCCGGGAGGGTGGCGGAGGAGTAATAGCTTGAGAACATGCCGATGATGATAAGGAAGCAGTACCTGCCCGTTACCCCAGAGACCTCTCCCACCACCTCCAACCTGCTGTCCTGTCTGCTTCTTGGCTTTGGGAGGCAATTACATTTGCTCTTTTGACCACTGGTTTCTGTGGGAAGAAACCGGCAGCTTTCCCAGAACTGGGTTTCCATCCCATTGCAATTCCTAGACTGAGCACTTGAGATCCAAGCCCAGTGCTGGGTGAGCTTCCACTGTGTGTGTGCCATAATGCCCTCTTTGTGCCACAGCTTAGGATAGGGGATCACCTGCCTATACCAGGACCTACGTTAGGTGGGCCCCTACTGTGTACCAGAGCATAGGATGGCTGGGCTTCCATGGGGTCCCAGGTCCTGGGTTGTGTGGGCCCCTCTAACCTGTGCCGTTAGTGTGGTCAGCTCTGGGGCAGAAAGTTCAGTCAGGGATTGTCCCTGTCCTTAAGGCATTTGCGGTTTAAGAAGAAAGACACATGACACAGTTGCTAAAATACCCTCTGGGTCATCTTTTCCCAGTTGGCTTACAAAATCCATATGGAGACCTAGCGAGGTAAGGGAGTCACTGTGCTTGGGGCACTGAGGGAGCTAAAAGAGAAGATCGCCTTTGAGGCGGGCCTTGAAAGATGATTTGGAGTTTGCCAGATGGAAACAAGGTAAGAGCATTCCAGGAAGAGGGAACAACTTGAAGAAAGGCAAGAAAGAGTGACAGTGCATAGCACATTTGGGGGTTGGCAAGTTGGCCAGTTGTTAGGGAGAGAGAGAGGTGAGTGAGGAGACAGCAGGAGATGGTGTTTCAGGGCGAGTCTAGGGACGTCTCGTGAAGGGTCATCCATGCTCTGAGGAGTCTTATGGGCCTGCAGAGAAACCTTAGAGGGGTCGGTTCTGGGGAACCCACCCACACTTCAACCAGCTAAGCTCCATATTTATTTATTTATTTTATATGGCAGACATCTGTGAAAATAAGATGTGGCCACTCAAAAGAAAGGAAGGAAGGCAGAAGGGAGGAAGCTGCATCCAAATTCCATAGGAGGTAAAGATGAGGAATCTGAGGCCCTGAGAAATTAATTGACCCACACAGGGTCCCACATGGAATTCATGGCCACGCAGGCAGTGGAACCCAGATCTGCCAGCTTCCAGTCCCTGTTTCAGCATTCGCCCTTGAGCCTGTCCACAAGTAGAACCCAAGATAAGCTTCTGCTGACCACGGATGCCCCACTGCCTGCTAGAATACAACAGTCGCCATCTCTCCTGAGTCCCAGAAAGCACTAAGCCAGTGGACAGAATGCTTCCCATTGACAATATTTCTTCCATGAAAATCCCTTAAGCCTTTGTCTGGGCATGCCTCTGCTCTCAGGCAGGCCTGATGGAGAGCGCATTCTAATAGGCAGTCTGCCGAGTTTTCCCAGGATCTGAAGTAGTGACTTCCAGCTACTCTGTCATTTTCAGATGAAGGATCTGAGACCTAGAGGGAAGAGGCATCATATCTAAGGTCCTGCGGTGGGCAGTGCAGAGCTAAGGTTGGATGCCGGGTCTGTGGGCCTGACACCAGCTACCCGACTGTGCCTGCCATCGCCAAGTCCTGGGAGGCACTGAGGAAGCCTATTGAGTGCGAGTGATTATGACAGTGAACATGCCTCATCCTTGTGTCACAGCATGGCTCGAGGTGAACCTTTGTGTCAGTGCCTTTTTTGGTACAATCAGGCCTGAAACAGATACACGAGCACTCCAGGCAAGTTAGGATTTGACCTACCTTCAATCTGATAGGCTTGAAGGATTTGTTTAGCATTTATTTGGGGGAGAAACTGAGTTCTGTCCGATGAAGGATATACAAGGCAGATGCTTGGCCTCCCCTACCTTGCGCCATCTCTTTCATTGTCCCAGCAATTCCACTCTACTCCAAATTTGCATATTCAAAAAAGCCCTGAATTCAACTGACCCACCCCCCTTTAAAAGACAGTTTAGAAGTTAACTATTTTTTTCCTTTGCTCTGGGAGATCGGGGGTCAGGGGTGCAAGGAGATATCTTATCCCCACCCCAAGCGGCTTCTGTTGGGCCACACCCAGTGTCCTCCATGAGGCAAGTTCTGCAAACATAATTATCCCCCTCTTATTACATTTCCTGTGTGTTTTGGTGCCCTAGCTTTGGTCAATAGGCAATATCACAGCAAGGTGGGTCCAGCCCTGACCTCAGGAACAAACATTTATTGAGCATCTATTATGTGCCAGGTACTGGCTAGCAGCTTAGTACCAGTTCTCTCTTCAAACTCTCACAATGAACCCCAAGATATAGGTACTGTCACCCTCATTTCACAGATGAAGAAACCAAGGCTCAGGGAGATATGTTCGCTTGTCTGAGGTCCCACAGTTCAGGACCTGGGTTTATCCCCAGCTCTGCCATTTCCTTAGCCTGCTCTGCCCCGAACAGTGAGATTCCTTTCTCTCCTATATGGGGCCCACTTCCTGGAGGATACAAATGGGTTCTGTATGTATAGACTTGCCTTTGAATCCCATAGACCTGGTTATTCAAAAACCCGATTCCTTCTTTCAACATCACTTGAAAACCCTGGGGTAGGGGATGCAGCCCTCACGATTGCAGGCTGAGGGGACTTTCTGGAGGCCTCTGCCCTACAGGCCCCAGCTGCCCATGTAGCCCCTCCATTCCCAGAGACTGGCTCCCTCAACTCCCTTACTGTTGCCTAGCACCAGTTCCCCCAAGGGTTAAAAATGGGAACCAAATAATTTATTTCAAGATCTTCAAAAACAAATTCAAATTTTTTTTTAATTATGTCAAATTAAGGCCATTAAAAGTTAAGCTGTGTACCAAGAGCATTTTCCTGGGAAAGGTGCTGTAACATCATTATTTCTCCCCAAAACGCACTTACTGTACATTTCTCAAAGCCATCAGCCTTGATTGAAGGCTAATGAAAAAGCTGTCCTGCGTCAGTTTATTTCTTGTATCCATTAAGAATAATTACGGCTGAACAATTTTTGATGTCTGTAACCTTCGAAAGCGTTGCTAATGGCATTATAAATTGCTCCTTGTCCAATGACTACGGCGAGATGCTTAATTCAAAGGCGCTCTGTCAACAGGACTGATTTGTGTGGCTAATGAGTGCGTTTAAAACAACAGCCTCAGCTCATGCATCCGAATGTCAATAAGAGGACAAGGTTCAATAAGGAGGCTTGTCCGTAATAATTAGCAGGGACAAGCGCTCCGCTCCGGATCAGGCCCATTGTGGCTTTTACAGCCCTGTTCTCAAGATATCACCAGCCTCCCTGGGGCCCCAACACAACTTTTCACTCCCAGGCTGGGGCTGGAACCAGGACCCAGAAAGCCCCGCGCATTGGACAATGGCAGAGGAGGAGGTGTTGGCCGGAAAGAATGTTCAAAGCAGTGATACGAAGACTACCATATATCCAGCACTTGCAGACGTTTATTGAGTACCTACTGTGTGCAGGGGCTGGAGGACACAGGGGTCAATAGGACAAACACAGACCCTGGCCTCCCTGAGTTTACCAGCTGGCAGGGCAAGCAGACAATGAACTAAGCCATAACCAGCAAGGCAGGTAAGTGTTATGCTGGGGAAGCAGAGGACGCAGGGGGAAGAGCAAGGAGGGTGCCTCAAACAGCAAGGAGGGTGCCTCGACCAGCCTGAGGCGGGGGGGAAGTGGTGTGTAAGGTGCGACAAAAGGATCCTTAGGAGTTAGCCAGGCAAGAAGGGGCAACATCTTGCCATCAGAGGGAACAACCCCTTGGAAGAAAAGACGTGATAAGGAAACTTTAGAAAGCCCCACCTGCTGGGGTGGTGAGAGATGAGACTGCAGGGGTTGGCAGAGGTGAGGTTTGGGGGACATGAAATCAGGGTGAAGGGTGGGCAGAGGGATGGAAACATTTTAACGTGCAAGTCTCTCCCCAATCTCAGAATACCCTCTCCTTTCTCAGGCTTTAAAAGACTCTGTGCCAATACCATCCCCACCCCCCAGGAAGTCTGCCCTGATTTCTCCATATTTGGTTCTCAAGCTATTGCCCCCAACTAGCATTAAGGCTGCACTTGTTAGTACCTCCATGTTTCATGCATCTCATAGACTCTCATCTCCTAAGAACAGAGACCGAGTTCTTCATGCTTTCTTGTCCCAGAAAAGCCAACCACAACACTCAGTACATAGACAGCCCTCAGTCAGGACTTGTTCACCGCTCTATTTAACTTTTCCTGGTATTCCCACTATGACTGATATTCCCATGGTTCACTTTTAGTGCACAAACATTCACTGGAAATTAGGACTGGGGAGGAGAGGGAGTAGGAGAGAAGACGCCAGAGTTGGAGGAGATACTCAGAGATGAGCTAACCTGAGCCCCGCCGCCTTCCTCCTGGTCATGAACTCACACAGCATGTTTGCTAAAAGCACATCTCACCAGGTGCTAGGATCCAAGGTCTGACTAAGGGAGGATGAGAAATGATGCCTTGAAGTCCCAGCAAAGACATTGGCTTTTAATGTACAGCTGAAGGAAAGCCAATATGTGGCTTGAAGCTGGGGAGTGACTTAGGCAGACAAGGAATATAAGAAGAGGCCTCTGAGTACATGTGGGGAGTGGATTGGAGAGAAAAAAATCACAGGGAAAGAAAGTGACTAAGAGTTCAGAACCCAGCTGCTGCGGTTCGAATCCCAGCCCTGCCACTTACAAGCCATGAGATTTTGAGCAAAAGTGGCTCACCTCTCTAGCCTCAGTTGCCTCCTATGTAAGATGGGAATAATAATCAAACCTACCTTATAGGTTACAGTGACGACTAAATGAGCAAATGTGTAAAGGATGTTGCAGAGTTCTCAGCACTTAATTACTACTATTATTGCTATAATCTCTGCATATCAGGCACTCTTTATCAAAAGAGGAAACAAAGATGCAATAAGGCGAAGTAACTAGCACACCTGGCCAGGACGGAACCTGAGAGCCTGGCTCCCAAACCAGCACAGCGGGAGGAGTGCAGCAGACAGGGGTGTGCGTGTGTGTGCATGTGTGTGTGCACGTGTGCGCATGTATGTATGTGTTTGCAGGTGGCGGGGTGCGTAGCGTGAGGACTGGATATGGGGCAGCCACACACCACTGTCAGATATGGGGCTTTGTCCCAGGATAGTCCTGGGCCTGCCAAGAGGACTCCAGGTGTTTGCCTGCAGGAGCCAAGGCGGGCAGATGCGGTGGGGGGCCGCTCCCCTGCCCGCCAGCACCCAGCGCCTCTGGGGGCTTTCCAGGTGCAGAGGCAGCGGGCAGGTTTCAGAGGACACTGGCTGTCATGATCAGTCTCCCCGCTTTTGATGACAAGCCTCAGATTTATATCTCAGCAGAGAGGTGCTAGGGAAATCCCAGGAGGAAATGATAAACAGAGTGTTGTTCCAGTCTCCAAAGAGATATTTCGTCCCGAAAGCCCTTCACTTCTACTCTTGCATGAGATAGAGAGAAAGCGGTGCTTAGATCTGGGCTTGCCTTCCATTTTCTCTGGGACAGTGGGTGCTTGGGGAGTCCAGTCTTTGCCTCAGTGAATGGAGGACAGGTTTTAGTCATCTTAGCAGGCCACTCTGCAGCACCCATCACTTCTAACCTTGAAAGGTTCTCTTCCTCTGGCTTTCATGACAACATTTCTGAGTTTTCCTCCAAAATCTCTGGCCAATCTCTTGGTTTCCTAGGCAGGGATTTCTTCCTCTTCCTTTCTCTTACCTTCTACATTCATCTTACTTCCATCCTGTGTTCTCTTCTCACTCCAAGCCTTCTCCTTGGATAAGTTCATCCATCCCCACACTTCATTTGTCACCCAAAGGATACTGGCCCTCTCATCTCTCACTCCAGACCGTGCTCCTCTGATCTAGACCCATAGAGCCAATTACCTTTGAATACCTCTGTTCAGGTGACTTGCAGGGAACACAGGGTCCACATGTCCAAAGTGAATGTCACTATCATCCTCCCCAGCCAGCTTTCTTCCCATGTACCCCTGAACAGTACCATCATTCATCCAATTGGCCAAGCCAGAAATTTGGAAGCAAGAAAATCTGGGGTTAGATGCAGGCTTCTACCACTTACCAGCGGTGTGACTTTAGCAAGTTACTTAACTTCTCTGAGTCTCAGTTTCCTCATCTGCAATTTGGGAATACTAATAGTTCCCACCTCATGAGTTATGGTTAACCACAAATGAGTTAGTGTATATAATATTAGAAGAGTTATCTCCATATCCAATTAGTTGCTAACTGGATCAGTTCTACCCCCTCAATGTCTCCTAATCCTTCTTCTCTCTCACCGTATTATCAATAGTTGTAAATTCAGGACTTACTTCCAAACCACCCAATTATTCTGCCTTCCATTGATCTTACCTCCTTCGTTATACCACCAGAGTGTGCCTAGAGGACAAATGACATCATTACCCTTCCGTGGTTCCTCATTGCCATTGTGACAAAGTTCAAGTTTGTGAACCTGGTTTTGTCAAGCAAGGCCCTTCTTTAACCACTCCCTCTGAGCTGTGGGCTTGAGCCACATCGTTTGTTCTTTTCTAACACAGGCTATTCCCGTTACCCCGCTCACCTCATTGGAATCACTCCTGCTCATTCTTCAGGTCTGAGCAGAGATATCACCCCTCTAGAAGGCCTTCTGTGGGGGATACTGTGGTGCCCCGCCCAGCACCCCTCTCAGGACCAAGGCATTCATTCCCCAGCTGCTGGGAACAGGAGCATTGGCTGTCCTCAGTTTACACCTCTCCCCAGGGCAGCCCATAGCGAGTGATTGGTCAATGTGAGGCACAAGGGACCAGCTCGCTTGCCTAATTCTGGACAACTCTGGCCTCCCCAACCCTTGTGGGAGCAACTGTGGCCTCCGGTGCGATGCTCAGTGGTTGGACCTCTCCCTCCGACACTCCGACTTCCTCCTTCCTTACAGGTGTAGTTCCCGAGAACATGGTCCTGGGAATTTTCCCCACACAAATCTCCAGCTCAGAGTCTGTCTCCAGGGGATCTGACCTAAGAAGGTTCCTAGAATGTCCCTGCACCCTCAGCGGCATTAAGTTCCTTTCTTGGAGTCCCCAAAGCCTGCTCCCCTCTGTCAAAGTTCCTGCAACATGGGATAAAATTACATGCCCTTGTCCGTCCCCCACTCGAGCTACTTGAGAGGGACCACACTTCTCTACAGCATCTGGTTTGGTGTCTGGAATGACCCCTGATGCTTAGACTCAGTGGGTTTTCTGCAGCCATTTCAAGCAGGGACTTTGATGTGGCTTATGAAAAATATCCTTGAGCACTCTACTCTTTGTTATTATCAAATAATGGGTACGATAGACATCCCAGAGCTTTATTCCATCCTTGAGCCTGAAAGATGGGGGCAGCTTGGGGAGAAGAGACAGGAACAGCCTTGAGAAGAGATGGAGAGACCAGAGAGTGTAGAGATCGTGGAAGAGATGAGGTTGAGTGGGCCATGCCTGTTAGCCACACAACTCAGTAATAGAAAACTCCACCTCCCACCTACAACTAAGATTGAACACAGCACCTTGAGCTGAGCTGCCCTGAGCTGCCAATGGGTGGCCGGATAGCTAAGTGGTTAGAGTATGCGATCTTAGCAACAAGGTTTCTAGTTAGATTCCCACGTGGGATGGTGGGCTACACCTACCCACAACTAAGGTTGAACATGGCACCTTGAGCTAAGCCTCGGCGAGCTGCCGACGGGCAGCCTAATGGCGACAGGACTTGAAGCTGAGTAAGCTGCGCCCTCCACAGCTAAGATTGAAGGAACACAACTTGGCTGTTCCCTTTCCCCAATTCCCCAATAAAATCTTTTTCAAAATTATATTTAAATATAAAGTCTAAGCTAAATTTTGCATAAGGTATGAGATATATAGATGTCCATTTTTTCTAGGATCATTTCTTGAAAAGACTATTGTTTTTCTGTTGAATTACCATTGTCAAAAAAAATTGACTGTATTTGTATATCACATAGGCCTGTGCTTTAATTTAGCCTGGCACATGCTGGGTGCTTCCTAAAAGTCTGTTCAATGGCTTCCTCTTGCCCCCAGGATAAAGCCTAGACTGCTTAGCAAGTCCCATCGTGGACCCCCTCAGCTAACCCTTACCTACTTTTCCCAGCCTTATTTCTTGCCATATCTCCCTCATGTATCCTCTGATCTTGCCCCCTCTTTGAACACACCACCCTTGTGCACATCCTCCTGCCTATGCACAGGGAGATACTGCCTGCAGTGCCCTTCCCCATTTTTGCTGCCCAGGGAAGTCCTACTCAATGAAGCCCTCCTGGGTTTCTCCAGGAGGATCAAGGCATTTGCTCCATTTCCTTTCCTCCTCTGATTCCTTTATGCCACTTTGCGTTGGGATCATCTATTGTCTTGTCTGTCTCCTGGAGCAAACTGCGAGCCTACCCCTACCCCACCCCAACACATACCCACAGGGAATATGTCCAATTCGTCTCTATCCCCATCATAGCACTTGACCTCACCCAGGGCAGAAACTCAGACACTGTTAGTTCAGAGGGAGAAAGAAGTCTCCCTGCATCTGAGCCAGCTCAGGCCATACCTGTAGAATGACCTTCAGCTGCCTGGAACAGGCGTGGAGAAAGCTTAGAGCACCTTGGTAGCTCTGGAGGGCACGGAGTTAGGGCCAAAGTCTCCAGAGATGAAGAAAGGAGAAGGTGCCATGGACTGGGTGGTCAGAGCCACAGTTTTCTGTGTTAACCCCACCTGGGGAAGGTGGGGACCGACAGCCTTGACACCCATCTCACATCCATGGCCCTAGGGCACCTGCCCCAGCATCATCCCAATCAATGGTATTTCTACTTCACAACAACCCTGAAGTCACTGTGAATGGTAGCCCTATTTTATAGATGGTAACTGAGGCACAGAGGCCTCCCAAATTCCTTCCAGCTCCAACATTCCTTGTTTCAATGACTCTTCCTGGACATTATGCATGGGTAACGGCATGAGTTTGGCCTTGGGGAACCATGGAACCCAGTGCTAGTCCTGGCTCTGTAGTCCTGTAGTGGAAGCCTAAGTCCTACCCAAGGAGAAGCAATAGGACAAGGGACAGAGGAGGCATCTTTTCCCTTTAGAAAGGCTCACCTTGTCCCTCAAGGTTGATTTGCACCAAGAGACCCAGCCAGCCTGCCCTTCAGTTAGGACAGGACTAACGCCACACTTGGTCCCATAAACCTCCCAAGGGCCCTGAGGCCAACCTTGAGATGCTGTTTATTGGACAACTGGCATAACAAGCATGACTGGGCTTTTGGAATTGCAGAGTGTCACAGATAGGGAAGTTATTATTATTAACGCTGCTATTGTTATTCTGTATTTTTTATTTTTTTAAGAAGGGCTCCTAGCATTCCCTTTGTTCATAAAAATATATTCAAGAGTCAGGCTGAATATGGGAGATTTCAAATAAGCCATTGAATAGAATCTGTGATTACTTTTAAAAATATTGTTCTTTATTCTAGAAAAATCTCAGACTTGTCAGAGATTGAAGTAGAAAGATAAATGATCAGAATGATTTTGAAGTTTTGTTTTTTAATTAGCAAGGGTAAATATTTTAATTCATAAAGCATGTGTGGGTGTTAGGGGAGCCGTGTGCGTATGTATACACACACACACGTGTGCACGTGCATGTAAGCACACGTGTGTAGCCATGCCTTGGCTGTACTGCCTAGATTTTTGAGTTCCCCAAGGGCAGGGACTGTGTCTTCTTTCCTGTCCCCTGCACAGAGCCTGGCACATGACTGATGCTCAATAATTACTTGTTGAGTGAAAGAAAGTGAAGACAGTCCGGTCAATAAGAAAGAGCTGATGTAGCAACCTTCCCCTGGGCAGCGTCTTGATGGGCCAGTGACCTTCTGTCAGTTACCAGCAGTGGGGGTGGGGCAGGGGAAAGAAAGGGACAGAATTGCTAATGCTGTAATTCTGCAAAATACCAGGAACTATTTCCCAGGGTTGTCATGGTCACTCCTGCCCTATCAGAGGTTGGCATCTTCTTGATCCTCTGCACCTCACCCCTCACACATAGCCACTCTTCCAAGAGCCTGAACCATCTCTGCTCTTCCCGACACTGTCATCTACAGCACTCTGTGTCACTCCCCTTCACTCTCTGAAGGCCTCAGTACCTGGACCTCCGTCTACAACATGGAGGAACTTCGTGTTGGAACTGGTGGTCCATCCAACCCCTTGAACTCTCCGGGCCTGAACTGTGCTAGATTGGAAAATGCCCACATTTCTTTTCAGCTCCCATCAAAAGGAGGAGCCCATTTCTCTACTCCTTGATATTGGGCCAGCCTTATGACTCACTTTGGCCAGTAGAAGTCAGAAAAGGTGATGTCCCACATATTCTCAATCCGGGCCCGAGATGAATAATGAGAGAAACAACATCTGGTCAGCCCAAAACCTTAGCCAACAGTCAGAACAAGCCCCAGACCTGTGAGTGAAGCCATCTTAGACCAGCCAGCTCCAACCAACATTCTTGCTGACATCAGATACATGAGTGAACCCAGCCACGCCTGGCCAAGATCAGCAGGACCTCCCAGCTGACTCTAGGCTTGGGAGCAATCATAAATGACTGTTGTGGTTTGTTTTCTTCAGTGATCTCCCTGCACTGCACCGCAGCCACCACTTGTACTGTGCCATTACCCAGAGACACACCTGGGAACTGAGCAAATCTGGCCACCCTCTCTGACTTGAACCTGCTCATCCTCCAGCCCCTTCACCATCCTATTTTCACAACACCTGTTCTTCACTTTCATCAAAGCCACCACCATTTTCTTCCCCTTTAATTTTTCTCAGTCTGCCCTTCCTGTTTTTCTTCCTCTCCCAATCCCATGATCCCATGGTGTGTTACATCATCCATTCTTTTGCCAAAGCCTTCAATTCCTTTGACCCTTGTCCTTTCATCACACCCTTAAGGAAACCCCATTCCTGAATCAATCCAACTGTCCGTCTTTTATGCGTCAGCACTCATGCTGCTAAACACTGCTGCAGGAAATCCAGCCATACAGATGGCCCTCCCACAAATTCATAGCCATCACCCAGGGCTCCACTGTTGCCCCTCAGGCCTTCTGTGTTTGTCTGCTTGGCTTCCTGTCACCTGACCCTCTGAGACCTGTCCAGGCCTTCACCCTTCTGCTCCCTCCTTAATGCCCTACAAACTCCACAGATTGTGACTTCATCAGCATCCTGCAGCCACCTCTAAACTTGTCTGCTTCCCCATGCCCCTGTCTTCCTCTCACTTTGCACAGTCAGAAAGTCCTCCTTCTTCCTACCCTAGGCCACTCTAGGACACTCAGTGAGTCAAGGTGGTTCGGAGTACAGGTTCCAGTGTCAGAAAATCTGGGTATGTAGAAAGTCCCTATACATATGACCTGACCGTGCAAGAGATGAATGGCCTGGAGGAGAGCTAAGAGCTAAAGGACCCATTCTTCCAACAGAGCATCTCCTGTCTGTCTCCTTCTATCTCTGTCTCTTTGTCCCCCCTCTCCCTATCTCTCTTATCTCTATTTCTCTAGGTGTGTCTACCTCAGGTTCTTGTACTATGTGCTTGTATTTCTTTCTTCCTTTCTTCTCTCTCTCTCTCTCTCTCCCCCACACACACACACACACGCACACACACACACACTATAGAGTGGAGCCCAGGGAGGTGAAGAGAGGTGAGTCTGGAGAGGTGGACATGGATCCTATCAGGGCCTGACATGTCTCAATAGGACTCAATAGGAGTCTGGGATTAATCCTGAGGGCAGTGAAGAGCCTTAAAAGATTTTAGGCGCAAGGGAAAGACATGATCCAATGTGCATTTTAGATAAATCACTGTGAGAGCAGAGTAGAGAAAGAAGTGAGGTTGGAGACACAAAAGCAAGCATGGGCCAGTTATAGGGATCCCAGCAAAAGATGACGGCCCTGGAATGGAGTAGGGCAGGTGGGTGGAGAGAATAGATGATGGACTGGGGAGATGCTGGGGACGAAGAGAGAGAGCAAAGATGGAGAAACCAGAAAAATACCTAAGAAGAGACAGAAAGGAAAGAGACAAAAGTACAGAGAGCATGAGACATGAAGAGGACAGAGAGAGAAACAGACCAATGAGGAGAGGAAGAGAAAGACAGAAATTCCATCCATGACAGGAAAGCATCTGAGAGACAGCTAACAGGAAATGTGTGGGGGCAGGGCTGCAGATCTCTTGGCCCCCTCCCTCATGGGACCCCTTCCCACCCACCTCTGTGCCAGGCCTTAAGTGCTGAGCCTGAGGGAGGGAAGGAAGCAGAAAAGGGAGAAAAGAGGATTGAGGGGAAGGGCTGAAGTGGGCAGGAGGAAGGGGTGAAGGAGGGTCATCTCCACATAGGCCCAGGTCGCCCAGTGGCCGCAGCCTCAGCCCAGCTCCTTAACAGGCCCACGTCTACAGTTCAGAGACACCTTCATTACCAGGGGTTTGTCTCTGCTTCAGGAAACAGGAGCCTGTCTATCAGCCCAGAACTTATCAAACAGGGAGCAGGGTAGAGTTGGATACTTCTCCTTTTGGTGGTCCCTAGAGGACCAAGTCTCCATCAGTGAACTGGAGAAATTATCGGGGATTCATTCTTCCTGGTAAAGGGGTGAGAGTGAAAGCTGAAAGAGAGACGCTCACTTCAGAGAACAACACACAATTCAGCTGGAATCAGGCAGCCCAGTTCTAGAGAGGGAGGCCATCCATCCAGCTGGGGCCAAGGACAGGGACTCCCTCCCTCCACTCCCACACGCCTTCCCCAGCAAGGCTTCACCACCTCAGCTCTCCTGCCCGAAAGAGAGCCACTCCAGTCCAGGCTCTCACAGGCTCTCTGCTCCTCGGAGAGCAACCACAATGCTAGGAACTCCTGACCTTCTAGTCAAGCCATGTCTGCGTCTCGCTCTGCCTTCTACTCACTGGGTGACCCCAGGCAAGTCACTTGGCCCCTCTGAGTTTAACGTTCTTCATCTCTAAGAGAAGGGTGAAACCTCATGACTGAACCCCTGTTGCCATGCAGCAAATGCATCTGCTGAAATCATCTACATGAAAATGTCCTCTGTAAACTGAAGAGTGCAGTGCACATGTGACCTGTGTGAGCCATCGAGGAGGTAACAGAGCCCCACCTCCCACCTCCCTGTCGCGTCGCTGACATGTATGCCCAGGGTATCAGACCTCATGCCCTGACCTGCGGATCACATCCCGCCTCGTTCCCTCTCTGCACAGCTAGATGGAGAGTCAAGGCTCAGGGAGAAAGCCCAGAGCCTGGGGAGGGAATATACATTCAAGCTGCCTCTAAAAGAGCTGGTCAAGGCAGAGGCCCTCTGCCAGGCCAATGCCAGGGCTGGGGTCATGGCAGGCCTGTGGGGACAGGCAGGGGGCTCCCTGGAAGAAACCAAGAGACAGACTCATGCCTGGGGAGAGCCTGGGCCATTTTCACAAAGGAGCACCCAGCCTTGAGACCATCTGCTGGGAGAAGCATTTAACTGGAGGCCCCTGGCTAGACCCCAAGAAGGACAGCAGCCAAGGAAGGAGACCAGGCAGTGATTAGAGGCCCAAGGAGGGGCACTTGCTCAGCTGGGAAAGCAGCCTGCTCGTGCCCTCAGCGGATTCTCTGGACAACAAAAGGAGCCAACCAGTGATGGGTTGGGGGGGGTGGGGTGCAGAATGCCGAAGACAAGTGTAAGGAGGAGTGAGATTCTGTCCATAAACATCTCAATAGCGTGATTAACTGAGCATCGCAAATTGTAACCCTTTCCTTTAATGCACTTTCCCTGAATTACCGCGAGGAGCTGGCGGCCGAGGAGCCCGTACAAATTGCTGGAATGGGCAGTTAAGCGGGGAGGTCGGAGGTTAAATGAACACGGTTGTTTATGAAGACACAGCCCGAATCCATTTGCATTTTAATATTCTCTCAGTGAGACGGAAAGCCACTCTGAGGACAGCTTGTTTGGAAATCCCATTAACGGGTTATTTATGGGGCTCGTGGCTGCGTGACCCTTGCCCTTGTTTTGTTAAACATGAACCAGACATGAATCAGACGGGCAGCGGGCTAGCTGCTATTGTTTCCCGTAGCACGAAATGTCATCCGATTCAATTATTCTGAAGCTGACACTTTCTGAATTATCACCCTCATAATGCTCAATTTTCCCTTTTTTCCCCTTTGCTCAACCTGATTATTTCTGTCTTTGTAGAAAGCTGACTCTCAGAGCAGCCATTTCACTGCCATTGGCTGTCATGGGGGCTGGGGACGCCGCAGTCTGTGGCTGGACAAGGCCCCCAAGGCTACCAGCCTGGGGAATGGACAGCTCAGGTGGCACTGGGGAGGGATCCATGCTCCGGACAGCTGCCTGCCTTTGTACTTGACAGATCAACTCTGGGTTCTGGAGAACTGAATTCTTGGGCTCTGTCACCCAGGTCTCTGAGAAAGCCTTTTGATCAACATCAATTGATTTTTCTGGGGAACAAAAAAAAAAGGAACTGGAATCCTATCATAAAGGAAAAAAAAAAGCCAAGGAATATTTGGCATTTAGGGTTTCTTCATGAAAAGTTTAGTGGATTAAAAAGGCTTGTACAAACTAAAGGAGAGTTTTCTTTGAAACTGAATAATATGATGGAGGCAGAGGACACTACCTACACAGAAGTGGGGACACGCCCTGTGCAGAGTTAGTCTCATGTTCAAGTGTTGGCCATCTGGAGATAAAGTCATCAGTTCTCTAACGGGTTCACCTTAAAAATGGATATCTTTTTTTTTTTTTTTTTTTTTTTTTAGCTGAGCCCTCCTGCTACCTGTTGGCAGCTCAACGGCAACTCAGCTCAGGCTGGCATCGAACTGCTGTTGCTCAGAGCTCAGCTCGCACTCTTGAGCGAGCTCTTTCTTTTTTTTTTTTTTAATGAAAAGAGATCCTGGTATCTTGGTCCCCAAGATTAGGCCTATGGCCTGGAGCTGTCCATCCATAGCACTTTCAGGCCCCCTGGGCACTCACAGAGCCAACAGGGCCATTCCACAAGCCTGGTACTAGTGACACTTCTCTGCTTCAGGAAACCAGGAGCCTGTCTATCATCCCAGAGCTCTACGTTTCAGCCCCACGTGGTACATTCCAGCTCCTGCTAGGCCCAGGAGTGTGGGTGCTGGGAGAGGTGAGGGAATGGGTGCCCATCACCTCTCCATGCCCCTGCCACCTAAGCCATTATTTTAAAGCAACAAAAGACTTCAAAGGGAATCCCCAAATACATGGGGACCCTGTGACCCAGAGAAAGGGACAGAAGGAGCTCAAGTTTACAGTTTTGGGGGAAAGAGCTGGGACTAGAATACAGAGCTTATGTCTTTGACATGGCCCCTGGGATGACAGAAAGAAGCAACATGGCACCTGTCTGTCTGGAATGAGAGAAATGCTATAGTGCAAGGAAGAGCTCTTGGGAAGAACCTGGAATAACAATGCCGGTAGCAGAGGAGTCTGTGTCCTTCACCCTGACTCCCCAGGACCGGCCTTTCCTTACCTGGGCTCTGACTCTGGAGCTCATTTTGACTCCTTTGAGGTAGAGGCCAGAAATGCCAGGCAATTAAGACCACCTGGAGCAGCCCTGCCACTGACTTCGGATTTGGTGTGTGCATGCCCCAGTTCCCTCGACCTTCATGTAGGCTCGCTCGAACATGCGTTTTCTACACGAGTTCCTCAGCAGGATTAAGGTCCACTTGCCCACAGAGGTCGCCGCCTTGCTTTGGGCATCGCCTGTCCCCTTACCCGTACCTCCACCTTGTATATTCAAGTTCTGTCTCAGGGTCCTCTTCTGCGGAGATCCCAAACTAAGACAGTTACCCTATCTGAGGGCTTTCCATGTGTCAGGCTCTTTATATGTATCTCCTCTCAAATGACCCATGAAATAGGTGCTATTATTTCTCCATTTGCAGATGATGAGACTGAGGATGGAAAGTTAAATTCTCTTTCAGGGTCAGAGAGCTGACTGGGGCAGGGCTGGGATTCTAATCCAAGGAGCATGGCCCCAAACCTATGCACTGAACAGTTTCACTAGGTAAATCCAGGGTCCCCACACATGAAAGGGGTGGGCGTCATTGTCTAGGGGCATCTGACCTCAGCAGGTAGACCACTCAAGGCCATATCCATAGGGGTTCAGCCCAAGGATGGGGGTGAGCAGGCCTCACCCTCCAAGCCCAGGTGTGAGCACCTGTATTTCCTGGGGAACTCTCTCCCTACCACTTTCTGCAAAAGCTTTTTGACCAAGTTTAAAATAGATTTCTCCTTATGAATTGGCCGTCTGTGGAATTCTCTTCCAGTGGTTAATTCAATCTTAATAGAAGCTGATTTTTTTTTTCCTCCCAGAAGAAAAGGGAACAATACATCTTTAGAACGGGCTTATAAGTGTCATGATTTTTCTACTAATTTACGCTGCATTCTCTGCTTTAAAATGTGAAATTACCTCATTGTGTCTTTGACTATCCTCAGCGCTTGGGCCTGAAATTAAGCTTACCGTCGAGAAGCCTAAATGACCACAATTTGCTGTGTGAAATGCCCTGATTGCAAGTGCAATCCAGGCCGCAGCGCAGCCCAGCTCCTTCTCACTCACTGATTGGCCTTCCCGGTGGCTTCACCAGACACACCTAGTGCTACCTGCCACACGGGGGAAGGGCGGCGGGGAAGTCAGTGCACTAGGCAGATCCCCTGTCCCCAAAAACAGACATTGCTACCCAGCCACCTCCCAGGAACCAAAAGAGCATATGCTCCCTGCTCAGCCGCCAAAACTCGCGTTGGGTAAACAGGGTAGCCCCCACAGCCATTCTGATCCCAGGGCATTCTGACCAACGTCTTAGAGCCAGCATAAGTTTTGCAAGCCCTCAGTGATATCACAGTTGTCCTTTACTCTTTCTGGGTTGCTCTGTGCTCCCCAGCTCCCAGCCTCTCATGAGATTTGGTGTCACTGGGTACCACCCTGAGGTACCAGCCTTTGGGCACTGTGTGGTCTGGAGTCAGACACCCCGAGTTCACATCCAAGTAGTGCCACTTATGGTCTGTGTGACTTTGGGCAAGTCACTTCACTTCTCTGTGTCTCAGTTTTCCTCATCTGTAAATGCAGATGGTAATATTACAGACAGTAACAGAGTTGTCAGTGGAATTAAAAGAAAGTGGCTGTGCTGGCTGGTCAGTAACTATTCCTGGACCTGTATTTCAGGCCACATATTCAGGTGTGCAAGAATTTTAATTTTGTTTTTCTGTAATCCACATGAATGTTTACTTAAGTGGTTAAGTTCCCATGTAATATTAAGGTTTGTCATTTGGGGGTAAAATGAGTTGACCTGGGAGGTGTCAAGTAGCCAAGGTTGTCCCAGTATATCCACTCTGTCCCATCTGCCCAGCAGCAGACACCCCAGCTCCCTGCTTCAGGTTTCCAGGTGGGAATTCCAGGCCCCCATCCTGAGACACAGATGGCCCTGAACTTAGCACCTGACCTCTGCCTGGGGTCCTGTACTTGGAAAGCAACCCCTCCTCTACCCAATGATTTCCAAAGAACCAGCAGTTCCCTCTAGACTCCTGGGCCTTTTTAACCATTTTAGTTTCCGGAACAAAGACAGCCAGTGGCTTTAGCTTCAGGGTCCTGGAGCAGCAGAGAACAGATTCGCTCCACTGCAGCTGCCTCTGTCCTAGCTGGTACCGGTACCCAAGACTGAATCCTAGAATCACAGGTTCAGGAAGCTCCATCAGAGTGGGAGACGCTCTAGCTAGTGTATTGGGTTTCCTAAAACTGCTGTAACGAAGTACCACAAACTGAGTTGTTTAAACAACAAAAGTTTGTTGTCACAATTCTGGAGGCTAGAAGTCCAGGATTAAGGTGTCACTGGGGTTGGCTCCTTTTGAGGGCGGTGAAGAATCCATCCATGCTTCTCTCCTAGTTTCCTGGCAACCTTTGGTGGTCCTTGGCTTATGGAAACATCACCCTTATCTGTGCCTTCATCTTCACATGGCATTCTCCCTATGTGTGTCTGTGTCCAAATTTCCCCATATTATAAGGACACCAGTCATACTGCGTGAGGGCCCACTCAGGGTGGTGACTACATTTCCAAATAAAGTCACATTCTACGATACTGTTGGGTCTAGAATTTCAACATATGAATTTGAGGGAAACACAATTCAACCTTCAACCCATAACAGTTAGTCAAACCCCCCACCCTTCATAGATGAGGATGCTGATGGGGAGAAAGTGTTTGCCAAGCACAATCAGCAACCCAGTCACAGAGGTGAGATCCAACCCCAGACTTTCATACCCGTGTTCTGTCTCTGAGTTCTTGACAGTAGACGCCGGGAGAGCTTTGAGAGGTTTAACGGCAGAGACTTGGCCATAACCCAATAGGGCTGACGGTGACAACATCTCTGACGGGTCCCATTCAGACTGAGAAGCTGGACCCACGCATCCCAGCTCCAGGCTGAGTGTTCCTAATGGTCACTCAGGCCGCACCAAAGAGCTTTTTAACAAACATCATTCATCTTATTCGGATGCCAGCAATGGGACCGGCTCGCACACAGGGAGCGTAAACCCTAAATGCAGCATTAAAATGATTTTAATGCTCACCGTCGAGTGCCAAAGCTTGGGTCTCCTGTCTCTACCGCAGCCCATCTTGACATGGGAGTTGGGATCCTGAAAGGCAATTTTGTTAATGCTACTAGGAGGAGCACGCAGGTCTGGAAACTCATCCATCATCTTAACACGCTTCGGGGATGGACTGGGAAGATAAAGCTTTCATCCTCTCTGCCAGGTGGAGCCTCTTCAATTAGGTTCTGGGGGATGAAAGGGGTGGGCAAGAAAGATGCCTTGAGGGTAGAGGGAATTCCTCCCATACAGAAGAGGCTGGGTCTTAGGAGGGCGGCCCCTCCATCCTATAAAATAAGGAAGCACAATGTGTAGAATGGGTCTGAGTTTCAGGGCAGCCCCAGGGAGAGGGGGCAGAGAAGACAGGAAACAGCAACAGTGGGGAAAAGTGTCTGTCTTCAAAGCACCTAGAGTTCACTGGGGTCCCTTGCAGGAAACTGGTGGGACAGGAGGAGGCTGTGCCTTAAAAACACCGCTGGACCCAGCCTTAGGCCCCACAGAGATGACCCCAGTGCCAAGGAAGGATCCCAGCCTGCCCAGAAGCAATGCTAGGCACAGGGCACAGCTCAGAGCCTCTCTGCTGAAGGTGGTACCCCGTTGACTGACTGTGGAGAGGATACTCTAAGCCATTGGGGTACGGATGAAGACAACGGGGTTCAAAAGAGTTTAGGGCCGGCCGAGTGGCGCAGTGGTTAAGCACTGGCTTGGGAAGCCAGCGGCCCCGGTTCGGGTCCCACATATGAGGGCCAGTGACACTGCCCTCAAAAAAAAAAAAAAAAAAAAAAAAGAGTTTTAAGTATCTTCTTGCCCCTCTGTCATTCTTCCCTCAGCTGGCAGACCAGCAGTAAAAGCCGCAATTCTCACACAGTTCATAACAGCCTGTCTAGGCATGCGGGAAGCCAGTCCCAACTCCTCAGGCCATCCCCACTCAAATATGTTGCACTCACTTCACCCACAAAGCGTGGGAGCAGGAACGGTGGCTCGCCTCTACCCAGGAGAGAGTCACCAGGGCTTCCACACAAAGTGATGAGCAGAAGCCTTCTCTCCATCTTTCTGCATGGCAACTTTTGTTCCTCTTGGAGGCATCCCCTTCTCCAGGACAAAGACAGAGGAGGACATAGCTGTGCCACAAAGAAGGGCCACCAGAGTCAGGGGCTACCAGCGGTGGGCTGCAGCTGGGGCTAGAGCAAGCCAGGAAGACTTCCTCAGAGGAGGGGTTACGTAAAAAGCGAAGTTCACTTGAACTTGGAATTGGGGTAGGTGTTTGTGCTGCCACAAATGTCTTTATCCTGACACATTGTCACCTGCCATGGCTGGACTCTCCCAGAGTCAATTGATTATTGATCAAGCTGCCAATAAGTCAACTAGGGACTTACTGAGCAGTATCCACTAGGTACTTAATGGGCCTTGCCCTCTGCCAGTCAGCCAAGAAACATTTATCCAGTAATAGTAATAACAATAATAATAATAAAATAATGGCAGCTAATATTTCTTGAGCACTGACTGTGTGTTCTAAATGCTTTACATGTTCTAATCCATTGCCTTCCTTGCCTGCTTCATTCCCCATCTCTCCCTACCTCCTGCTTTAAGCTCCAGTCAAACCTATCTGTCTACCACATTGTTTCACATCTCACACTCATGCTGCTTCCTTGCCCAGAGTGCCTTGTCCATCCTTCTTCATCCTCTACTCATCCTACAGATGTAGCTCAAAGTCATCTCCCCAGGAAGCACACCTGAGGCCCGCCTTGAGCTCAGAGTCCATCCTACATGTCCCCACATGCGCCCAGCCAAAAAGGCAAATAGAGTCTTGACATCTCCCTGGCTTCACCCATGGCAGACATCGCTAATGGATCATTAGTGATGATCTTACTTTCTGAGAACTTTCAGGGCTCAGAGGGAAATGCCTGCCATGAGTGCACAAAGTGGGTGATGGAATCAGGTGATGGATGGGCAGAGCTCAGCTTAATACCTGGCTTGTGTTAGCACACATTCAGCACTGTTACATTTTCATGTCCCAACCCTGCCTGCCCCTCACCCCACCAGGGTCCATGTCTGTCACCTTCTTAGAATGGCTGGGAGGAGAAAAAGGACCTAACAGATAAAGAACAGAACAAGAAGAGAGGGGGCCATTTCCAGAGAAGAATGTAAACTAAAAAGTAGGGGAATAGATGGCTATATCCTCTGCCTGCAGCTGAGGCAGGGTGGGTATTTACCTGTGCCTAAGTCAGAACAAGAGATGAGTCTCTTGGGAGGATGAGGTAGGAGGCCAGGATGGGGCATGTGGCTGAGTTTTTCTGTTCCTTAAACCTTAACAATGTAACTACCACATATAGATCCTTACCCTCTACCCAGCATGGCAGGAAGTGCTTTATTTGCACGTTTCCATCCTCAAACCCACACAGTGGAGTTGATATTATCCCCATTTTACCAGCAGGGAAACTGAGGCTCCGAAGGAGCCCTTTGTCAAACATAGTGCTGGGATTCCAATTGGGGGCTCCTGGACTCCAAAGTCCCTCTTCTTCCCCATGGCATACCCTGCAATTCTGTACCATGGTGGCTAGACTTTGAAAGAAAAGCTGGATGGTGTTGGGTGTGAGGGGGTGACAGAGTAACAGTGAGGGCCGGGAGCTGAACAGAATGAACACACAGGCCCTAAAAGTTTCACAAGGGCATGTGTTCTAAAAATCAAATACATAAATATAGATAACCAAGTAGTATCTGCCTGCCTATCACCTCATTTCTTTTTTGCTCAACCTGATTTCACCCTTCCACCTCCACGCTTGGCCTGCCGGCCCATTCGGAGTTGCCTGAGAGAGGGAGGAAGGCCAGGAGGCTCCCTGATCTCAGGATCCACCCAGTCTAGGTGACCTGGTGTCTCCTTTTTCTTGAAGACAGGAGCTGCTCTCTTGTGTTCTATGTAAATGAGCTGTTTGTAAATGTGCATCCATAATGGGGAGCTGTCAGATTGGGCTGGGGATTGGCTAGGATGGGGGAGGGCAATAGATTCTGTGCTCTGGGCTCAGGCCTGGGGGAGAGGACTGTGGGGCCCAGGAGGCAGGGAGCGAAGATGCTGGGTGGGCCTGAGCAGGGTAAGGAGCGGGAATGATGCGGCCCAACCCAAAGCCTTCCTGAGACCAGGAGCCTCAGGCACAGAGGTGACAGGAGCAGAGAGCCTGTAGTGACAGCTGGGGTGGGGAGAGTGCCACGTGCCTGGGTGAGGAGGAGAGGCCTGGGGCTCTGGGGCAGCTGGGGCACCCCCTGGGTGCCAGGAAAAAACCTCCGGGCAGCCTCAGAGCAGCTGCATTGGAAATTGGCAGGGAAGGCTCCTGCATGGAGGGCTGTGTGCTAACCATGGTGCTGTGTGTGACCAGTGGCCCTGTGTGGCCCGCGCCAGCAGGAATTGACCTGCTCAGGTCCCACAAAGCATGATGAGGTTCAGCACAGCTCCCAATTCATATAGCAACACTGGTAGTGCTGATATTTAAGACTTTCATTGCAAATAAAAAATAAAACCACTCCAGTCAACTTAAGCAGAAAAGAGGAATTTATTATAAGATCCTGGGGTATCTCCTGGACCCAAAGGGAAAATAAGGCCAGCACAGCCTCTCTCTAGTCTCAGCAGGTTCCCTACATTTCTCTGCAGACCAACTCCTTCAGCTTCTCTGGCCCATGGTGGAAGGTAACACCCTGTAGCCCCTGAATTCACAGATATGAATTTTTACCCCCTATAGCACCTCACCAGCTCTCACGCCCAATTCCAAATTTTCTTGAGAGAAAATATGATGGCCCAGCTTGGATCAGAGGTTTCTTTCCGGCCTATCAGCCATGGCTAGGGGAATGGAGATCATATAGTAGCCATTTATTTAATCATTCATTCAGTCCACAACAGATTTATGGAGCATCTATTATGTGCCAAGCTCTGTTGTAGGTGCCAGGGGTAACAGAAATAGCCTTGTCCTCATAGAGCTTACTTTCTAGTTCAGGAAACACACACAAGAAACAGCCAACTAAACATATAAGATGTCAGGCAACATGGCAAGGTAAAGGGAAAGAGAGTGCTGGGGTGGGGACAGGGAATAAAGTAGCCCTTTATATAAGGTGGCGGAGAAGGCCACACGGATAGAGTGACATTTTAAGAGAGACTAGAAGGGAATTAAGGAGATAGACTGTCAGGTATATGAGGGAAGTCCTTCAGGTAGGGAAAAGCAGGTAAAAAGGAGGGAGGGCACGGTGGGTTTGAGGAAAGACAGGGAGCTGGAGCAGATAAGTCATGGGGTGAGTAGAAGGAGTAGGGATCAGATTGGGGAGGGTCTGTGGGCCCCTGGGAGGAGAGTTCTGAGCCAAGCAATGGCATAGCCTGACTTGGTTTCTCAGAGTGTCTCGGAGCCTCCCGTGTGACCTCAGATGCTCTTGGCCCCGCTGTCTCTAGCATCCCTGACTGCTTGTTTTGTCTCAGCTGCCACCATACTGACTGACTCTCCAAAAAGGCTACAGCTTCAGAGACTTGTTCCAAGGCGCCTGGTCCCACAAAGCGTGATGAGGCTCATTGCAACTCCTGATGTATACAGTGATGCTCCATAAATGGTAGCGTTCTAGGAATGCTCTGGATCTTCCCTCCATTTCGGTACTTGGGAAACAACTTCACATCGAAAGGCATAATTTCTGTTTTTTTCAGAGTCAGTGACACCAACCAGAGTGCAGGAGAGTTGACATCCCAAGGGGCAAATTTTGACAGGAGACGGGAGGGAATCTGAGGGCAAATTCCCTCTCTAACTGTCCCCCATCACTAGATAGTCACCAGTCTGTTCAGATATATGTGTAGTCCTGTACACAAGATATACCTAAGCCTAGCCATCAGCTGCACTTGTTACAAAACTGTGTTTTACGAAGCTCGGCGTTGTACTTTCTCATGTGTGCTCTCCCTCTCACCACTTCCCTCACTCTTCCTATCCTGGGAGCACACTCTCCATTAGTATGTCTCAGGCTCTGCTTTCTGGGAACCAGGCAGGGCTAAGGCAATTGGTACTAGGCATGGTCTCATGATGGGATTTAGGAGTTGGGTGGCCTATCCATCTGAAGACAGTAGGGATCCCACTGCTGGTGGAAAGTGGAGCGGTGATAACCCTTGGTATGCAGGGCTTCACAAATCCTACACTTTAACCTATGGTTAATGAGATAAGGTACAAAAGGAAGGTGAAGCATTGGGATGTCCAGTGGCTTTGGGGCTTGATCAGCCTGGAGGGAATTATTAGGATTGTGGTGAGGGCTGGAGGCTTTTGATAGCCATGAAAGCCTTGCAAAAATCAAAATGGTGGGTGCGGGGACGTTAATTGAAAACTTAAGGTATGCTGTGAAAACATCATGTGGCACCTCTAAAGGAGACTCATCTCCCACTGCCAAAGGGCTGAAAACTGGGCCCAGGCTTTAATTGAATAATTTGATTATTAAGAGGGAGAGCTGCAAAGGACACGAATGCATGGTCTCACAGGTGTCCTTAAAGTCTGTGACAGGTAAAGAGTGGGACCCTGACATATGGGATGAGGGCATTTGGTAGAGACAAGCCTAAAATCTTGAACCTCAAATGTCCCCGTGCCTTCTTTGCCAGAAGAAGCAGGCCCGCCCCCACACCCCTTCTCGCTTGGAGGCCACTGGAGACCACCCAACAGCGCCCAAAGCAGAGTGAGCTGCAAAGGTAAGATGGTGTTTAGAAGGTAGATGCTTGAGATTTTGGAGGGAATACAGTTATCGTTAAAGGTAAGCCCCAATATATGACCTTGGAACTGAACGGTAGAGATAAGATGGAAGAAAGGAGGTCAGAAGAGTGAGGTGAGAGGCTATTGAAAGGGTCATCTCTTTGTATACTGTAATCACCAAGAACTGTGATGGGGTACTGTTGGAGAAAGAGTGGACTAGGATTTTAAAGTCTTCACAGAATGGGAGTGGGGTTGATGAGGGGTCTATAGATGACTGAGGCCCTGAAGCAGCAGTTTTGAGGGGACACACGAGAAGGAACCACCTGAAAATGGTAATGATGGGCAAGGAAGATTCCTCCCCACCCACCTGGCCCAGCAGCTCAAGGGCTGTGGGAATGAGAAGCCACCACTAGAGAGGGCCGTGAGGCAGAAGTGTCATTGGAGGGGAGCATGGTTTCCACTAGTGTAAGAAGGTGACGAAGTCGTGGAGGGACAAGGGAGTGGATACAGGATGCTTTACTGATGACTAACCACGGAAAGCACAGTGGATGGTTTTCAGGAGTAGAGAGGGAGAGTCAGAGTCCTATTGGTGGACATATCAAGCCAAATGAAGAATAGAGGGCAGGGAATGAACGAGCGGTAAACTGGGAGTTGGGGGATTTTTGTGGTGACTAACATACAACAAGGATAAAGGGCATAATGAGGTTAGCCTGGACAAGCTCCAAGGCAGATGATGCGGCGAGGCTGTGAGTGCTGGGAAAGGACGGGAAGGGGCCTTGAAGAGCATGGGGCACGGAGGTCCCTTGTTTACTCTTGCCAGATACATACAAACCGGGCTGCTGGGGCCCAAGCCTGAGGATCAGATGGAAGAGGGGGCAGGTCCTAGAAAAAGTGCAGGGAGTTAGGACCTGCTGGGACCTGGGTTCACTTCTTCACTCTGCGTTAGCTGAGTGATCTTGGGCAAGTCCCTGAACCTCTCTGAGCCTGTTTCCTCATCTATAAAATGGAGAGATAATACCTCCCTCATGGAATCATTGCAGAGTCTGCGAGACAGGGCACAGGGAGCAATGAGCAAGGAGCACTTAGCTCATGCCAAGCCCTTCGGAAAAGGTAGCTGTTCATTAAAAGGCTCTGCACACATGAAGCACCCAGACTTGTCCAGAGAGCCTCAACTGTAAATCTCAGAAGGTCTGCCAAGTTCTGACCCCTCTTTCCTCTGCAATGTCTGATGGAGTTCTTTGGACCTAAAATATTTATTTTAAAAATGGTTAAGTTGAGAATGGATGAAACCCACATTATGGAATAAACTCCATACTGTTTTCTAAAATGTTAATTTCCACATAAATACAAACATGGCACACTCCACATGCCCTATAGAATAGGTCTGAAGTCTATGCCAGGCTCACTGAGGTCCTAGGAAACCCCCAAGAAAGACATGGCTGAAGTCACTGTCTCTAGTATCTGAGGAGGCTCCCTTGTATTCGATATGGATTCATTCTAGACCAACCACTTCCAAATCAAGGTTTGCTCATTCATTCAATAAATATTTATTGAGTGCTTATTCTGTGCCAGGACTTGCATCAGACAGTTCAGGCAGAAAGACAGAAACCATTGTAGAAATTCCCAGAAAGAAGGTACTTATAAAACTTTTGGAAGGACTGGAAGGACACACATTAATGATGAAACCAATTACATCTTAAGGAGCTGCGTGAAACAAGGAAATTAAGAAAATGATAGCTTGTAGCTATCTCCAGGACTAAGGTGTATGCTTTGCAAGAAAACACCCAGAGGCCACAGCAAACATCTCACCTTTACCAAAGCCTATACATCCACCCATTGTTGCTGGAGGAATAATATACACTCAGCTTTTTTCCACCTTCCAAATCTTATAGGTCGGCTGACTCACACCTGGAATCCTGTTAGTAGAGGTTCTGAAAAATATAGTTCCCAAGCTTCTAGCCCCTGTGATACAAGAGTGTGCAAAGCAGAGGGGAAATGGTGCCTAGCTGCAGGCCGACAATCCAGCAATTCCCCCATCCAGCTGGGGATATAGTGGAAAACAAACAAAGTTCCTGCCTGCTTGGAGCTTCTATTCTAGGGGGGAATGCCGACGTTAAACAAAATTAATTTAGTATATATAATGTCGCTAAGGAATGTAATATAGACAGAGCTGGGTAAGAGGAGAGCAACTGAGAAGGTGACAAATATTTGAGCAAAGTCATAAAGGAGGCTGGGGGCGTGGCCATGCAGCTCTCCAGGGAAGGAGCATTTTAGACACAAAGAACAGTGGATTGGTTCCCTGTTACTGCTAAAAAAAAATTAAATTACCACAAACGTAGTGGCTTAAAACAACAGAAATTTATTCTCTTACAGTCACAGAGACTAGAAGTCTGAAATGAGTCTTCTGGAGCTCACTCACATCTAAGGGTCAATAGACTGGTTCCCCACAGAGTCTCTAAGGGAAAATCCATTCTTTCCTCTTTCAACTTCTGACAGCTGCCAGAATTCTTTGGCTTTCTAGGCTCATGGCTGCCTCATTGCAATCTCTTCTCCATCACCGTGTTGCCTTCTCCTCTTCTATAGTCAAATCTTCCTCCACGTTCCCCTTATAAGGATTCTTGTGATCACACTGGGCCCACTCAGATACTCCAGGATAATCTGTCTATTTCAACATCCTTAATTTGATCACATCAGCAAAATCCCTTTTGCCATATAAGGTGACATTCACAGATTCCAGGAATTAGGACATGGATGTAATTTGAAGGGTCATTAGTTACCCTACCACAAACAGCAAGTGCAAAGGCCCTGAGGCAGGAGCATGTCTGGGGACAGGTATGGCTGCAGTAGAGAGAATTCAAAGGTGGGCACTGGGAAATGAGGTCAGAGGTGTGGCAGAGGCCAGAATAATCAGACCCTTTGTACTGCTCAGTCTACACTCAGTGCTGTGTTACTAACTCCTCCAACATCTCAAAGGCATACAGAGAAACAATGCGTCTCTTCTCACATCCCAGCCTGACGTGGGCCCAATTCATCTTTTTAGAGACTTCTGGATCCTCGAGGCCTCAGTGTGCTGCTTGGGGTCTCCCACATTCAGCTGGCAACAGGAAGACAAGAACAGTGGGGATCGCTCTAGAAATCTTAGGCCCTGGGCCTAGAAGAGGCGGATATCATTTCTGTCCTCTTTCTAGTGGCCAGAGCTAGTCACGTGGCCCCACCTACATGCAAGGACCATGAGACACACGGCCTTCCTTTGTGGCCAGGAGGAAAATGAAAGGCTTGGTAAACATATAACCTGTCCTTTGCCATAGCACTGCAGGACATTGTAAGAATTTTGACTTTTATTTAAGGGAGAAGGGAACCCTTAGAACATGTTCAGCAGAAGGATGACAGGATTTAACTTACAATTATTATTATTAAAAACATGTACTCCCGGAAATATTCCATATCTTGATTATGGGGGCGGTGAACTTGACTGTTTACATTTGCCAAAACTCATTGAATTGTACGCTTAAAATTAGTGAGTTTTATTGTATGATAATTATACCTCAATAGAACTGATTTTTTAGGAAGAGAATCCACAGACTACTAATTTGAGAATAAAATATGGTGGGGAGGGGCAGGAATAAAAGCAGAGAGACTGGTTGGCAGGCTATTGAAATAAGCTTGGTCCAGAGTGGTTGCTGTGAAGGTGGCAAGAAGTTGGGTTTAGGGGATGGGTTTCAGGTCGAAACAAACAGGATTTGCTGACATAACAGAAATGACGAAGGGGATAAAGGTGCAGGCTTTAGACTCAGGCTTCTTAGGGCTGAATCGTGGCTGTATCACTTCATGGTGATTTTGGACAAGTATCTTAATATTTCTAAGCCTTAGTTTCTTCCTCTGCAAAATGGGAATAATAATAATAGAAACAAGTTTATGAAGCCGTTGGAGGTTAAAATGAGATGACACCTGAAAAATCCCCAGCACAGGGTCTAGCATCAAATAAGCCCTTGATATATTTCAATAGAGACAGTATCCACCCCTGGATTGAGCGCATACCAAGCCAGGTAATATATAAATGCTTTATATCCCTTATCTCATGGTGTGATGGCCAAAGGGATGGTCCCCATGTTTTTATGGCTCTGCATCACTCTGATCAAAACCTGGGGTCAGAGTTCCCAGCTCAGACCCTATGCAGGTCATAGAAAGCACCTCCAGGAAGATTCAGACCCCCTGCCAAGGGAATAATTCAGATCAGCCACCCAGCAACAAGGGCCAGAGCACTGCTTGTAGAAAAACTACAATTTTACAACAAACTTTTTGAGGTTAAAAAAAAAACAAACATCCTTTAGGAGACAGTGGGAGCTTGTCACTTTGCTTGCTAGGACAAGGCCCTCTCTTTGTTTCTCAGTAAGCCCTGGATTCTCTAGAAGTGGCTAAGGGAGAGGCAGCAGTTAGCATCCTCTGAGCACCTGCTGTGTTCCAGGTCTTAAATAAAGAGCTTTCATAATCACACGTAGCCTCACAAAAGCCCTGCATAGTAAACATCATCATCCCCATTCCCGGGCAAGGAAGCCAAAGTTCAGAGAAAGCAGGTAACTGGCCTGAGATCACACAGCTGGTAGGCTACGCAGGCAGGATTTGTCATTTTATGAGGAACGGTAACTCACCCAAGGTGATATAGTATAAATGGCTGATCCTATAGTGGTCGGCAACACAGACTCTGAAGCCACACTGCCTGGGTTTGCAGCCAGCTTCACCACGTACAAGCTGCATGAGCCTGTGTGAGCTACTTAACCTCCCTGTGCCTCCGTAGCCTCATGTGCAAAGTGGGAACAATAATAATATTGGTACCCGCTTTATACGATTGCTATGAGCATTAAAGGAATAACTACATACGAAGAGCTTGGAAAGATGCCTGGTACCTAGTAGGAATTATGTAAGAGTTAACTCATCACTATTGATTATGGAAGGTCCAAGTGCCAGTGATCAGCCCAGCACAGTGACTGAAGAGGCAAGAAGAGAATCATCAAGTTTCTAATCAGAGGAGCCTAGAACAGGGGTTGACAAATCATGACTTGTGCTGGCCCTCCACCTATTTTTATAAATACAATTTTATTGGAACTCAGCCATACTCATTCGTTTGCATGCTATCTTTGGCTGCTTTTGCTCTACAAAAAGAGAGTTGAGTAGTTGGGACAGAGGCTATATACTTTGCAAAGCCTAAAATAGTTACCTTCTGGTCCTTTATAGAAAAAACTTGCTGACCCCACCTAGAAGATAGCTAGTCTAATTCCTTACTGACTAAATCATCTCCATAACTGGTCTGGATTGAACACCTTCAGGAATGGGGCATTCTCTCTCTCTCCTGAGGCAGCTGGGACATTTTTCGGATAACTCTAATGCTTAGAAGGTTTTTCCTTCAATTGATGTAATCGATCTCCCTGTAACTTAAAATCATAGAGTATTACAAGGTCCTTCCTCTCTCAGAGAACAGGAGGCTTGTCCAAAGTACACAGTACTAGACATTAGAGCCAGGATTTCAACTCACTTCTCATGGTTTGTTTCCCCTGTTACACCACAGATTCCTTACTTACATCAGAACTGAGTCTGGAAACCAGTTCAGAGTCATACACACACACACACACACACACACACACACACACACACACACACACACGTTAAATTATGTTCAATGTACTCTGTTTCCCAGGACAGAGAAGTATGTAATATATTTGAGGAAAACTTTTACCTTCCAAAACTATTTTACTTTTGCAGTTTCAATGCTATTGGTAAACTAACCTCTCAAGAATGACTCATTTAAAAAAAAAAAAAGACATTTTCTAGAAGGGTAGATAAAGAAGACAGATATTATAAATAGAGTAATTAAGAGCTAGGGCTTTAGGGGTCAGACAGACCTGGCTTTTAGTCCTGGCTCCACCACTTAATAAACATAAAACTGTGGGTAATTATCTTCTCTAAGCCTCAGTTTTGCCACCTGTCAATAGGGACAAGAGTGCTGACCTCATAGTATCACTATGAAGGTATTTGCACCAGAGGCAAAGCACTTAGCACAATCCTAGTGCTATGCATCTGCTCAATAAAATTGGCTACTGTTATAACTGAAAATATACTAGGCTATCTCTCACCTTCTTCCCTTCTACTTTCCTTCCATTCTCCAACTTGGCATAAAAATTATTTTCGCTTCCTCACCACCAATTAGATATTGATTAGAGCATCTGATTGAGAAGGAACACTTAATAAAAGTAAATAAGTTCTGACATTTTATTTTTACTCTTGAATAAAAATGCTCACCATCCCCCTGAAAACCAGCCAGTCACATTTTATTTAACAGTAGAAAAGATTTGTACATTTGGCCCTGCAGGAACTGAGGAATCTATTTTCATTATAACAAACATTGATTTTGCATTTAAAAGTCTCATTATTTGAGATAATGACTGCTGGGCTCCTTAGTTGTTCTTTTGGTTCCTAAATCATTAAAACTCTAACATTTAAAGAGCAAGTGGGACTGCAGTGGCTCCCAAATCATCCCCAATGGGTCCTTCTGTGCCCTAAGTCCCAGAAAAAAGTCAAGACTGAAATACCCACATCTAAATCCAGCTCTTTCTCTAGCAGTTCCAGATCCCCAAATTTCAAGTCAGACCTGGTTCCTTTAAAACCTGTTTACAAAATAAAAAGAGAGGCAAAAGAAAAACAAAAACTCTGGTATCGAAATTCACATTCAATCAGTTCTTTCAACAAATCTTAATTCTAAAGGAGCTGAAAAAGAAGGGAGGAAGCAGCATCCGTGCCCAGGACTGGGAGTTGGATGGCACTTGGGGTGGCCATGATGGTGGCAGAGGTACGTGGGAGGCCTACCTTCCACCACCAGCAGGATAAATTGTTGACTCCAGCTTTATCCCCTAGTGGATGGTTTTCCATGATTCTGCTGCCTGATCCTGGGCATTTATGCTGCATGCGACCCGGCTGGACACCTCATTGGCAAGCCACATGCGACACAACTGAGTTTTGCAGAATTTTATCCACATGCACCGATTTGGATAATGTATTCTTTCAGAAGCCAGGGCTGAGATTTAAACAAAGCATAATCCTGCCTGCATATCAATCTCTCCAGGACTGTGAGGAGGGAAAGGGAAAAAAAAACAAAAAAAAAAACCTGAACCAGGATGCTTTCAGCAGCAGCATTTCCATTTGGGGCTTAGCCATGGGGACATCCAAGCTGTATTCAGCAGTCTCCCGGTTCATTAACAGGAACACAGGGAAGGAAGGGAGGAAAGGTGGGGGGCGAATCATAAAATATGAAAGGACTTCCCTGGAAATTGGCATCAATGTGATTTATTCAATCCGGACCTGAGCTCAACTATTTGAAAATAATTGAATAGTTGATACCCACTGCCACTTGCAAGAGACTGGAACATGTGCTGGGGTATAATGAAGGGAGCTGCTGGGAGGAATTGGAGAAGTCCCAGATCTCAGGCCTGCCCCTCCTCTCCCTGGACTCCGCCCTAACCACCGATCACTCCTCCCTACTCCACTCTTGTCCATTCAGGTGCAGGTTTCTGTGGAGTTAGAACCACAGCATATAAACAGTTTTACATCCTACCCTGTGTATTTGGCATTGTGCTGTAAGCATTTACTCTTTGTCAAAATGACTGGTTTAAAAAAAAAAAGTTATATAAGCGATACATGCTCATGGTAAGAAATTCAGACAATACAGAGATACATGACATAAAAAGGAAACCTTTCCCCCACGCATGGACACCCATCCTCAAAGGCTGACACTGTATTAACAGCTTAAGGCTTGTCCTTCCAGATATTTCTCTATATCTTTAAACATATACACATATCTATGTACAGTTTCAAACTTCTTTACTATATATATATATATATTCTGTTTTGCAACTTTTTGATTTCACGATGTTGTGGACATATTTCCATGTCAGTATATATAGAGACCCACTTCTGTCTTTTTACCAACTACATACATCTCATTGCTTATTTTACGTATCCCTCCATTGCCAGGCAATTAGGGTATATCCAATGTTTATCACAAGTAGCGCTGCAGTGCCACCGCACATACATATTTCTGCATCTGTGCCAATGTTTCTGCAGAATTGATTCCCAGAAGCGAGAAAGCAGGCTCGTAGCATGTGACCTATAAGCATTTTCCATGTTGTTTCAGACATTCCCAGGTATCACTTTTAATATCTGCACAACCACCTTTTGAATCCAACTTAGCCATCTCACATAGTGGAAAATCAAACCTGTTTAGAGCTCTCCTGTCTGTAGCTGCCTTCAAGTACAGAAAGGAAAATAGTTAGGGGCAACTTGAAGCCCCGGCCCCAGAGCACGGCCCAGAAAGAGACAGTAAAGCCAAGAGAGAGATGAACTGTGCATGGAATTCGGAGTCTCCCAAAGGATCTGGGAGAATGCCAGCAATATGGCAGAGAATTTAGGGTCTTACAGAGTGTGGTTTGTACTATGTTGGAATCAATTGTGCTATAGAGGTTTAAGGACCAACTGATTTGTTGGCTGATTTCCTGGGTGTAAATACTACCTTGATGTGAGCTAACTCCAGGGTACCAATAAATGCCCCAGGATTGTCCTGTACACAATTGATAAAAGTCTGCTCCACCAACAGCCTTGAGACAGTGGAAATCTCCAGGAGCAGAGGCAATCAATCAGGGTCCACCTTGGAGTGAATCAATCAACAAGTAAGGATGGGGGCTGCCGGGTCCAGGGGTGGGTTCAGAAGCCAGCCACAGTGTAGACTGAAAATAGGATAATAAGCCCCTTTGGGAATCCATGGGGATACTTAGGGGAACTTCATTATGGAGGAGGGGTTTGAGTTATATTGTTTTAGCTGTGAAAGAATGACCCCAGACGGCTGGAGGATGGAGGCTCCCAGTGCCTCACTTTGAACAGGTTAGCTAATACGGGTGAGCAGCTCTCGTATGTATGCATTCAAGGCTCTGCAAGTTCGTCCTCACTCCCTTCCCACCATACCTCTTCCTCTCCTTACCTACATACACACCCTCTGTTCTACCACGCCACACTCCTTCCCAGTCCCCAGAGACACACTGCACCCTCTGTCCTGTCAAGCCTCTTCTGGGGGGCTCTTCCCCTCCATCTAGGCTAATCACAGCCATATCCACTCCTCAAGCCCTGACTCACACGCTTCTCCTCTACGAGCCTTCACAGGCAGACAAAATATGTCTCCTCCTCCCCCAGAGCCACACCTTTTGCGCCAACTCATTCCATAGCACGAACCCCTTGCCTCTGCACAGGCTGGAGAGCTCCCCGGAGGAGGAGGTCCACACTTAACCATCTCCTTGTCCTCAGCATGGCACAGTGGTTCCCACAGAGCCAGCACTGATCTGGAGGGAGTGACCGTTTAGGAAGCCTGTCATACACCCCAGCCTCTAACAACATCTATGTCTTGGTCACCTTAGAGGTGAAAAAGAATTGTCCCTATTATAGAGGTGAGGAAACCAAGGTTCAGTGAGACAGCACTTTGTGGGGTCTCCCATTGAAACAAGGGCTCAGGTCTTCTGACTGTAGGCCCATCATTTCTACTGTCAGAGGGAGGAGGGGTCTGCAAGATGATGTGCCCAGGTGCTCCCACCTAAGGCCTCCGAGTCCTAGGAATGAACAGATTGATTTCAAAGAGGCCTCATATGTACATGCACCCAAAGGGGAGAGGAGGAAATCCATGCCTCTTTGTCTCCTTTATTGTTTGGTTCCTTTTTTGTTTTGGGTTTGTTACGGGGGGAAGTTGTTCTAAAAGAGGAGGCACTAAGGAATCCATCCTCTAATTTTATAGATGAAGAAACTGAGACTGAGAGAGGAACACAGACTGGGCCAAAGCCACACAGTAAGTGTGGGGGCTTTGTACTGCGTCAGCCTAGCAAAGCTGGAACTATACTCCCCAATTCCTTTCCCTGCATGGTTCTGGGTTAGGTGTGGCCACAGGAGAAATGTGCGTGAGATCTGGAAGGTAGGAGTAGAGCAGCAGCCACCTTTGCTCTCTGACCCGTGTGGGATCAGGCAATGGAGTGCGTAGCTCATGCGTTTGTTGCCCACCTGCTAGCTCACCTGTTGGCTTGGGCCAGCAGCCAGACACATGGCAACTCCAGACCCCACTGGATTTCCTTCTTCAGCATCTCCAAACTCTGGGCTGAGTTTGCGTGCAGTGTCAGGGGGCAGTGGACCAGTTCTGCAGTTCACCCACATCAGCATTTGGAGGCTTGGAGGCAGTGGGAGGTCACGCAGGCCCCAGGGGGAGATAGGTGTGAGTCCCAGGATGTCTTCCTGGTGGGTCCCAAGTCATCCTTTCAGGTTCCACTTTGTTCTTGTTCACCTCCCCTTCATGCCTATCTTCCCTTCCTGACTGCCAGCCCTACTGACACCAGACTGATATCCCTGCCCACAAACTCCCATGATCACAAAAGGCCTCCTTCCCAGCAGAAAGCCCCCAGACCCCTCATACTGGATTTGCTTCTCCAGGGAATGCTAGCTGATGCAGTGAGCTCACTGCAGAGCTGAGAGCCTGGCTCCCTGCCACTCTCAGAAGCCAGAGGGGCAGCTGAGCCCCAAGCCCCGGCCCCTCCCCAGTTAGATCACCGACTCCTTCCACGCAGCTGAGTCTCTCTGAGCTGCTTCTACCAGGCCGGTGGCCAAGGAAGGGACTTGTGTCTGGCCCGTCCCCCAGACCATCAGCATTGTCCTTGCCAGTTCAGAGATGCCCAGTCATACCTACTCTCCTCGGCGAGCCCTGGAAACAGGCTGCCTACCTTGGCTCCACATCCTCCCCGTGCCAAACTGGGGCCTTTGGAGGCTATTTATTTCTCATGGGCCCCAGGCCCATAACCTCGGAGCTGCCTCGGATGCCTGCTGTCCCTAGGGCCCTATTAATCAGACAGTAAAGATGTCACACTACCAGCTTGGGCCATTGCCCAAGCAAGCCCTGGGCTGGCCCTCCCTCAGAGTCACCGCCTTCTGCTTGCTGAGCTGGGACTTATTACTGCTCGCCACGTCCAAGGCTCTGCCATCTGTGTCGGGACAGGATTTCTTCACACTGTGGCACCGAGCGAGGGATTTCAAGATGGGTGGCGCTCTCCTTTCCCCTGGAAGCTCCCAGATAGCCCAGGAGAATCTCTTTTTTCAGAAGCTGCCTCTGAGGGGAAAAATCATAGTGAAGCTATAGAAATACACAGGTCTATACTGATGTTTCTCCACTTACTATCACAGCTATGTGACCTTAGGAAAGTCACATAACCTCTCAGAGCCTTAAGTGCCCTGTCCATAAATTTAAGATATTAACCTCATAGGGGTGCTGTGAGGATTAAATAAGGTACTTACTTGTATGTAAAGACATAGCCCAGAGTCTGGCACATTACAATGTACTTTGTAAATGGAAGTTATTGTTATTTAATATTATTATTATTATTGCTATTATTGCTATTGTTTGTATCACTGTAGCCACTAAACTGCGTGCTCCATAAGGATGGGGACTATGTCTGGCTTGTTCTCGCCACTGCTTAGAGGTGCAGTGCACATACTAGCACTCAATACCTATTTGTGGAAGGAAGGACGGATGGAAGGAAGGACGGAAGGAAGGAATGTTTATTGCATAGGCCCAGTGTATGTCATGGTTAAAGTGCCTAGGACTACAGAACATTTAGAGATGTCAGTAATAGGGTTCTGTTAGCACCCCTCTTCTCAAGTCTAACCATCTGAGTGCTCTTTAAAGTTTTTCTTTGACCACTTGCCCATTACTGACCCACGGGCAGAGACGGTACTAGAATTCCCCCACAGAGTAAGGTCTTTCCTCACCTGTCAGGGTGCAGACCCAAGCCACACCTCCAGCTGCTGCACCCACAAGTAAGGCAGCTGTAACCCAGGGCACAGCTCCCCTTCACAAACAGGGCCTGGTCCAGTTACAAGACAGACCCTATTAGTATCCCTCACTTAACAAATGAGGCAACTGAGGCACAGAAGCCAAGATCTCATGGCTAGTAAGTGCTAAAAGTACACACTCACCTCTTGCCTCTCATATGCAGATTCCATAAACTCTGTAAGGTAACTATTAATATCTTCATATTCAGATAAGGAAACAGAGGCTCAGACAGGGTTAGTAAGTAGCCCAAAGCCACACAGCTGGTACAGTGAACTTATAGCTTATATGAGCATTAGGTTCTAAAATTGGTCCATAGGCAAAATTTGCACAAGTTCAAATTGCCCTTAAAGTTCCTTATATCATCTGCATAGCTTTCTTTTGACATAGCCCAGTACAGTAATTTTTACCTAAACACATTCAAGTTTGAGAATGAATGACCTAGACTGAGGGAAGCTACCAGAAGGAAAGTCTGTGTGAAGATGTCAGGATACCAAATCATTAAACCATTTAGCCAGTTAGAGAATTACTAGGCCCCTGGCCCAAGTAAGGCAGGGAGAGGGTTCCAAGTGTTCCTGCCAGGTTCACTCAATTGCAATTTAATGCTAGTGCCCTTTGGTCTTTATAGATGTGAATAGACTTTGTCGTCGAGCTGATTAAGTGCATAGCATATATAAAAGCTCCTGCACACTGACTGGCATAGAGTAGGTACTCAAGATGCGATCTGGGTTTGACTCTCAAAAAATGAATTCATTTCATAAACATGAATCACATGTCTGCTAGGTGCCAGGCACCGTGCTAGGCATCAGGAGAACAGCACAAAAGTAGACAAGACCCCTGGCCTTACAGAGCAGATATTCTGGCTGAGGAGGCACTTTTGAAGCAAGTACACCAATAGGATTATGATACGATGTCAAGTAATGCTCAGTGATGGGAAGAAAAATCCAAGTGGATGGAGCGGGGCAGAGAGCAAAGCTGAAAAAGAGATAATATAAGGCCATTCTGTCTGAACCCTGCTTGCCCTTTGCACCACACGCATATGGGACCCAAGTTCCCCACATTTTATCCCTAGCTCTGAGTCTTCCTGGGGTGTTAAAGGAGAGGGTTGGTCTTTCCGTCTTTAAGGGTACTTTCTTATTTCATTTCCCTCACAGCACAACCCTGTAAGTTGGCAACTCTTGTCCTCATTTTACAGATGAGCCCCCAAGGCTCAATGTGGGGCAGCTTACACAGCAGCCCTCCCCCTCCACCCTCTAACCCAAGGTCACCATTCAGTGGCACAGTGGAGACTCCAACCCATCCTAGGAGCTCCAAAAGGGCAGTCTCCCACGTGACCAGCGATGGGCTCCTCCTCCATAGCAGGCGAGGCCACGCAGGATTGATGGTGAGTTTTGATGGTGAATTCCCCATACTGTGTAACTCCCTCCCTGCCAGGCCCAGGCCTGCTGCTATGGAAGCAGGCAGGGAGTGAGGCTGGGCGTTAATTTACACTTGTTTAACTACAGCTGCCGCCCTCCCGCCATGTGTCTACCCCGCCATTTATTGCGCTTTCCAAAGCCCTGCCCAGCACTCAGGGGCATTTCCTGCCTGAGCTAATGGAGGAGAATAGACGCATTATATGTGAATAATGGATTATGATGATACAATTTGGGTCTCTTAGCTCTCACCGAGCCTAGGCTGGCCTTGCATTATTGATAACTTACACACACCTTCCCGAGCGTGTTTATGTAAATATTTAATAAGTAAAGCAAGTTAACCCACTGATTTCAACCATTTCCAGAGCGTTTGGGAAGTTAAGGCTGTGCGGGGGCAACTATGGGACCCCCCCAGCAGGAGGAGATGACAAGTCAGATCCCTTTTGGAAAGTCCCTGAGATGCTCATTGGGTCACAAGAAGTTTGTGGCCTCAAGGTTCATGGCTTTCCAAGAACCAAGAGAGAAGGGTAGGTCTGCCTCACCATGGAGACTCACCTGGGGTCGAGAAAACAAGTGGCAGGCATAGAAAGAGCACAAAGAGAATGTTGAGGGGCAAGGTGCATAGATTACTGGAATGCTGCAGTGGTGGCTCTCCCCACTGAATGAATAGACCATTGCTTCCCATTTGCATGGCTGATTTCCTGTACTTTCACAGGGCTTCCATGTTTCACACTCCATTTCCTGTTGGAAGACAATGCTTAAGAGACTGCCTGCATTTCAACCTGGGCTCCTATCACCAGCTGGATGGAGAGTTACTTAATCTCTCCGTGTTCATCAGTTGGTGCAAGAATTCAATGAGATAATATATCTAAAGTGGATTGTATAGGGCCAAGCACACCGGAAGGGTTCCATACCACTCTGTAATCACATAGCAGTGATTTTAAGATGCACAGGTTTTCACAAGGGTCTTAAAATGAATGCCGTGCCATACGTTAATTGGCAGTGTCTCTTAATAGTATGGAAAATAGTGTGCATCTTTGACGCATGGAAATATGGGCTGTATTTTACTAATACTGTGTTCCTGGCAATTAGACCAATCCCTCCCCTCTGGGGAGTCACAAGGGTGGGCATGTGCCCCGTCTGCTTATGCTGAGAGTAGAGTCCCAGGTAGAATCAGGAGACTCAAGTGGGCCCCCTCCCCACCTATCACCAGCACCAGAACCCCACCCACCAGACTTGCAGGTCCCATGTCCTGGGAGGCAGGGGCTGTGACTGACTGATTCATCTCTGTATGCTCAGGCCTTGGCGCTCATGCAGTTGGCACCTCCAATGGGGCCTATGCTGGGTGCTACGGGACTATAATGGTACACAGAACGGATAACAGTCTGCATACTCAAGGGAAGGGACAGACAATAACACAAGAAACAAGCAACTGTAGTATATACGAAGACAGTAAATGTTACAGAAGAGGAAAGGAGCAATTAGGAATACTGGAAGGGAGTGTGCTTTTAAATAGGATGGTCAAAGTAAGCCTCCTTCAGAAGGTGACATCTGAGCAGAGGTCTGAGCAGGATGAGGAGTGAGCCCAGTTACCTAGGAGAAGAGTGAACAGCCAATACAAAGATCCTGATGTGGGAGTGAGCCTGAAGTGTTCAAGGAAGCAACAAGGTGGGTGTGGCTGGCCCAGAGGCAGGACGCGGGGCTTAGCAGGTAGGGGCTCAGGTTGTGTAGGGCCTGGTGGCCTTGGTAAAACCTTTGCCTCTTGCTATAGGGAGACAGAGAGTTGCTGGAAGATTATGAGTAGAGGAGTGACTGGATCTGACTTTGTTTTAAAGGGATCATTTTGGCTATTATGTGGAGTGTAGAGCATAGGGGGACAAGTACAAGAGCAGGCACACCACTTAGGAGGCTTTGGCAGGAATCCAGGCAAGACAAGATGGCACCTTGGCCTAAGTGGGAGCAGGGGAGATGGTGGAAGATGACGGGTTCAGGTTCTATCAGAAGTGGAAAGTGGAGCTGACCAGATTTCCTGATGGTTTAGGCATTTGATGTGGAAGAAAGAGCAGAATCAAGGATGGCTGCAAGGTACCACCTTTGACCAAAAGGATGGAATGTCTATGAATGGAGGTGGGAGGACTGTGGGTGAGGTAAGTTTGTGGGAGAAAGGTTAAGGATTCCATTTGGGATGTGTTCTTAGACATATGAGATTGGAGGTATCTATTAGACGTCCAAGGGGAGGGTTTGAATGGGTAACTGGGCATAGGAGTCTGGATTTTAAGTGAGAGGTCTAGGCTAGAGTTATAAATGCAGAAGTCATCAGCATACAGATGGAGGAGAACTCAGGGACAGAATATAAAGAAAAAAGAGACACCAAGGCCTGAACCCAGGGCACTGACCCCACTACTCACTGATCCCAGGAAGTACAGATGGGGAAGGACAGAGAACCACAAAAGAGGCAGAGAAGTGGCCTGTGGGGTAGAAGCAAAATTAGTTTGTTGAAACTTCAGTTGTAATAAATAATTATAATGAAATAGCTACCATTAATTGAGCACTTACTCTACGTTAGACACTTCACATATAGTGTCTCCCTTGATCCTGAGATTTAGGAATTCTTATTCCTGTTTTACAGATAAGGAAACTAAATCTCAGAAAGGTCAAGGTGACCAAGATTTCATGGCATCTGCATAGCAACAATAAACCCAAGCTTCAGCTCAGCTGAACCAACATTTACTGGCCATCTACTAAGAACTGGGTGCCCTCTTGTAGACATTATTTACAATACTCTCAACACCCTTGTGTTGCAAAGTAGATGTCATTCCCACCCACTTTACAGATGTGGAAACTGAAGCTTAGAGTCTCATTCAGTGACATATCCAAAGCTACCCAAGGAGGCAATGGCAGGCAGAGATTTGAATTCTGGTTTCCCGCCTTTGTTTAGACATTTGGGATTCTCTCATATCTGCGTTTGGAGAAAGGAATAGTGTTGAGGGGTTGACTGTAGCTTCGGGGCTTGAAGTCCTAGGCCTCTTCCAGGGACCAGATGTCAAGCTGGTGCCCCCGGGCCCTCTGCTGAGTCCTAGGCTGGGAGCAGTGAGGGAGGGGTCTCTGTTACCAAAGCTGAGGCTGGGCGCTCCCAGGGAGTCCCTTCTTCCCCGCCTGCCCAGCATCTGCCCTCCACCAGCCCCTGCCTGGCTGCCAGATGTGCCAGCTGTGGCTCCTCTCCACAGAGAGCCTCATTTATTAATTAACATGGATGCCAAGGGGGCAACTTCTCAGGCCCAGCCTCAGAACAGATCTTGGCACATTTTTCAGACTTTGTTTAATAATTTATCATCTTTTAATCATAAAAATAATTAGCACAAGAGCGATAATCTGTGCTCTGCCGAGAGCAGACTGGCGGAGGAGTTTTCAGACAGCGCCAGAGCCCAGAGAGCTGAGCTTTGGCAGCGAGAGGGATGGGCTGGCTCGGGGCCCATTGTCCACTCCAGAGCTGAGGGACTCCAGGGCTCTGGGATTCAGAGTGTCAGAGACACCGTCTGGCTTTAAGAGGGATTCAGGGGCCCACGTTGCTTTCCTAGAAATTGAGGCTCTTGCTTCTGTCTGACCTGACTCACTGGCTAACCTTCTGGGAAGTTCCTGCTCTTCTCTGGTCTTAATTTTCCCATCTGTAAAATGGGCATTAGATTAAATGATCCCTAAGGGCCCTTTTGTTCAAGATGCCATGATCAACGAGGCAGCAAATGTAGAAGCAGTTAAAAGAGTGAGCTGGAGAGCCTAAGAGAGCCAGGAAGCCTTGCATGGTCCCCCAGACACAGGCGTGCTCCCCCTCCTCTGCACCCTCAGCTGCTCACAGAGCCCTGGGAATGAGGCTGAGTTCTGCAGAACAAGAGCTGTGTGGCCTGGAACATGCCCTTCCCCTGTCTGAGTTTACTCATCTGAAAAGTGGAAGTGGTAATTCACATCCCATGATCTCCAGACACGATCCAATCAAGGGTGGGACAGGCTCCTCGGAGACACTGACCCCTTCTGCCCAGGCTGCTGATCCTGGGAGCGGGGCAGGGACGTCCTCGCCCTTGGCACCTCATACCCCTGATAGTAAATGAAGAAGCAAACGTTCTGCCCATTCCAGGGACCTGTCTGGAGGCCCAGGGCATAAAGCGGAGCTCACCTCAGAATTGTCTCCTTGAAGGAGAGGAAGCTGGGCTATTTATCCACAAATTTCAGTCCGTCGTTGGCTGCTTCCAGGGGTTCTAACAACTATCCCCCATAACACAAACACCCAGGTCTGGGGCAGCACACTCCTGCGGCCAGAGAGACCCCTCAGGCAGAGTCCAGGCTAAGGGGAGATCGGGGCTGGGGCATCTAGGCCATCTGCCCCATATCTCACTGAGTCATGACAAGGACTAGATGACACTTGGAGTACAAAGAACAGGAAGTGTCCTACTATTAGGCAACCTGGACCATCATCACCAGTCCCTCATCAAAGTCACTCCTAGTTCATTCCAAAATGAGCTGCCTCTGCCTCTGTCTCCTAACCGGGCCTCTGCCTGCCTGTCTTTCTCAGGCACCACCGATTTCTGAACCCAAGGTCCCTCTGGCCCTGAGTGGAGTTCCTCTCCAGGCCCAGTTCTGCCCATCTGGGGGCATAGGTAGGCAGGCCCAGTGTGTACCTGCAAGAATTGACCCCTGCTGACCCTGATGCCAGGAGATCCTGCCTTTCCTGCTTCTTCCCTGCAGCCCCTGTGCTTCCGGCTTCCGCAGACCCATAAGCCATGCACTCAGGCTCAGTCCTCAGGCCTGCGTGTGGGACCCGTCCTGGGGGGACTGCCCTCTGGCCTCCAGCCCAGCAACCCTCCTCTCCCCTGATCAGGTCTGCACCCTAGACACCCCAGCACTCGTGGTCCTCACTGATCTTGCTCTCCTATGCCCTCCGGAGGCTGTCAGTTCCAGCTGAACCCCATCCTTCCTGGGGGATATTCTGAGCTCCTTTTGGAGAAGGACATAAGCAAGTGAGTTTGGTTAGAGAGCAGTCACAATGATCAGTGGTCAGTGGGGAGGGGTGGGGTCAGGGCTTAGTCTGATTCCAAGGCAGGGCTCAGTCTGCTCTAAGAGCAGGTTCAGGGCCCAGATGGGTGGGGGCCAGAGGCAGAAGTCAGTCTGGGTTCAGGTTCAGGATTCAGTTTGAGGCTGAAGTCAAGGAAAAGCCTGGGGTCAAGTTCAGAACCATACACAGCCAAGGTCCAGGGTCAGCCTAACCATGGAGCCCAGCACAGCTATCTGGTTTATATAAAACTCCAGCCCAGGTCACAGCACTTGCCCCTTGGCTCAGCACCCTGGCCGTCTCTGGGATCCTCCAGCTCATCCCCCCTCTGGAGCGCCTGCATTCCCATTTGTGTGTACAGCCTCCTGGCCAGGCAGTGAGGATCCCCAGGTCCATCTGTCTGCTGAGCTGTCGTGGGAACTACGCTCGGCGAATGGGCCCCAGCTTGTCTCCCTCCGGAGCCTGCCTCCAGACTGTTGGCGTTCACGGCTCTGCCTCGCAGCCTCCGAGCTGGGCTCGCACTGCCGAGTCCAAACGCCGTCCACTGCTCAGTTCCAGCCAACCACCAAGCACTCCCCAGATGGGCAGGGACCGTGTGGTGCCTGCCTGCCTCCTGCCTCAGGCATTGCTCACTCCCTGCCAGGGGCCCAGGGGAGGTGCCCACTCATAGGCTCATAGCCCTGGGGACCAGATAGGGTTGGGGAAGGGTAGGGCCCTGAGCATCACCTAATCAGTGATTCCCTGCAACCCTGACCCCATTCTTGGTGACACCTGGCCTTTCTCCCACCAGGTGCCTATTAGCCTCTATCCTTTGACCACAGAACTACCCCAGGACTTGGGGATGCAAGGTGAGTCATGGTCAGTATGTTCCCCCGGGGCTCCTGTCTAAGAAGCTTCAGGCGGCATGGAGTTTCAGAATTAGGCAGACCTGGGCTTGAATCTCAGCAGTGCCGCATCAAGTTGTATGAACTTAGATAAATCAGCCTGTGCTTCAATTTCCTCATTTATAAATGGGCACAATGATCCCTATCCTACAGCTTATAATGAGGATTAAATAAATTAGAAGGTGTGAAGCCCCAGGCATAGGAAAGGAGCTTGTAGTGACATCTGTCATATTTGCCTGCTCAGCACCCCTGGCCCTCTTCTTCTAGGCACAGCACCCCCTTCCTATGCTGAACTGGCCCTTCTCCACAACATATGGGTCTGGTGGAACAGCCAATCCCAGGGCCTGGCCCCCAAGGTCAGAGAGTGGGCACAAGCTGCCACACAGATAGAAGCAGAACAGAGAGCGGGTGAGAGAATAAATGAATGGCAATCCTATTGACATCATTTGGAGCTTCTGGAGTTCCTGTGGCCAGACCCCACAGTGAACTGCCCAGTGACTAAGCTAATAAACCCCTTTTAGCTAAAACGGTTAGTCTCGGACTTCTGTCCCTGGCAAAGAGGTTCAGACATAGAGAGCAAATACGTCATGGTCAAGAGCCTTGATCTGAAGCCAGAGTATTAGGGTTCAAATCCCAGTTCTGCCACTCATTCGCAGTGTCACCTCAGATAAGTTACCTAACCTTGTGGTGCGTCCATTTCCTCATCTGTAAAATGGGGATGATACCCATTTTATGGGGATGGTACCCCCCCATGCCATGGTTGTTGTGAGGATCCAATCAATGCATTTATATAAAACAGAACAATTCCTGGCACATTGTGAACACTGTATAAGTATTTGGTAATACATTATTATTTATTCCCCTGCTCAGTTCCTCTCTTCTCCAATCTGGAGAACGGAATCAAAGCCTGGATAAATATTGGCTGAGTCCCTACTGTGTGTTCTACACTGGGATACACTGGTGAATAGGCTGGTGTGGGCTCTGCCTTCCAGAGGCTCAGTTCCAACAAGAGTGGGTGGCCGAGGGGCTGATGCCCCCAGACCACTAAAACAAAATTGCACCGACAGCACCCACTTGGCACCCACTGCACGATGAGTTTTCCTTCCTGGAAGCCTGTCAGGGTGGTCAGCCAGGGTTTGGGCCAAGGCTCCCCATACTAGTTTGGTCCATGGAATCACCTGATGCTGGAGAATTCTCTCTGGACACCTGGGTGCTCCCAGACTCTGCTGACCAGGCTCTCTGAGAGCCCCACTCATCCTCCCCGGCTGTTACTCAGGACTCTGAAGAATATACGTCTGTGAACACAAGGAGGAGGTGAGGCAAAGATCTAGGAAGAGAGAGGGTGTGGGTTGAGTTGCACAGATGAGTGGTCGAAGAATCTCGGGTGGGTCCCCAGGATGGACAGTGACTTTGTCAAGGTAGAAACAGCAAGAGAAAAGGAGAGAGTAAGAATCTCAAGTATGTGTGACCAAGTACCTGTACCTCAGGCCTGGTCAAAATCGGGCACCTTGCCTCTGATGGAGGAGACTGAGCAGGACAGACAGGGGATCTGAGTCAGACCGCAAGTGGCTTCCTGGAGAGACAGACATCCCGTCCAAGCCACCTGGGAGCCACATGGGCTCAGCCAAGTGGATGAAGGAGAGATGGGTCTGCTAGGCTGAGGGCACCCAGGAAGTGTCCGCGTCTCTGTGCTACGGCCAACTCAGTATGAGCACCAGTCCCAATGTGTAGTTAATTAAACTTCGCAATATGATTTGGGGATGATAGTAGTTACTAATGGCTATAGGGAGAGACCATATGGCATGATGGTTAGAGCATCCTGCTGTCCAACTATACCCTCCTTCTTCTTTGCCAGCTTTCATTATAGTTCTTTAGCTTCATCAAAACCTCCAATCCATCGACTTCTTTAACTTTCTCCCAATCCGTCAGCCCTCTCTTTCATCACTTCCCTCATTATCCAGCATGGATGTCATAGATTCCATTATTTTCCTAACTCTTGCTGATACCCTAAACTCTCTTCCCCACAGCATTTTCTCTACCTAATTATCAAAATCCCAATCTAAGATGAGCCCAACCCTCTGCTCTCATGCTGCACGCGAATCTACAAATTCCTGGTCGCCAGCTTTCTTTCTTTTTTTTAAAAATTCTTTTATTGTGAAATAAGCTTTTTTTAAAAAAATTAGTTTCAGGTGTACAACACAGTGCAATAGTTATACTTTTTACCCCTCTAAGTGACACCCCCCCCCAATTCTCCACCCCACTCCTCCCCCGCATATCATACATATCTATTACAATTCTTTTGATTCCCTTCCACAGTATACTCCACATCCCGTGACTATCTATATACTCAGTTACAGTTGGCATACAATATTATACAACATCAGCTTCAGGTGTACAGTGCAGTGATCAACCTCTGCTCCCTCCATGAAGTGGTCTCCCTAACAAGACATGCATGGTCACCAGCTTTCTGTGGCTCAATGTGTTCCCATCAATTTTCTCTTCTGTCCTCCATGATTACTTCAGACATTCCCCAATCTCCTCCAGCCTCTGTGATGCTTTACTCCTCTCTCATCAGAGGACCTCACTTGCCCCTTCACAGAGAAAAATAGAAGTCCTCCCAAAGGAATTCCACTTACAAAGCAACCTACATCAGTGCCCATTCTCTCCCCAACTCCTGCACTCGAGGAGGGGTCCCTCCCCCTAGCCCCATGCCCCTGTGTTTAGAGCCCATGTCTCCTACCTTCTCAGGAGTCCTTATTGTTATTCCTTCTCTCTCTTCTGTATCCATGCACTTCCTCTTAAGTGGGTGTTTCCTATGACAATTAAAGCTTAAGTCTCTCCATCTTAGTAGAAACGTTCCATTGGCTCCACATCCCCCTCTAGTTACAGGTCTATCTCTCTCCTTCCCCTCACAGCCAAAATGCTTGAAAGAGTTGTCTTTATGTGTTTCCTCAGCGTAAGTTAATGGTTAGGAATATGAGCACTATCGCCAGACTGCTTGGGTTTGAATTCAAGCTCCACTCCTTACCAGCTGTGTGACCTCAGGCAAATTGCCTAAACTCTCTGAGCCTCAGTTTCCTCATCTATAAAATGGAAGTAAATGTACCTACATCAAACAGACATTGTAAGGATTAAATGTGTTACTAGAAATAAAGCACTTAGAACAGTGCCTGCCCATATTGTTTATTTCCTATTCATCATTGATCACTATTATTATTGTTCCGATTGTTTCCTCACCTGCTCATTCCTCCACCCCCTTCTGCCCCTTACTCCACCCAAACAGCTCTGCCTAAAGATACTAAAGGTCTCCTTGTCCCTAAATGCAAAGGGCACCTTCCAGTCTTCATCTTACTTGACCTCTCAGTAATTGACCGTTCCTTTCTAGTTTGAACATTCTTTCCCTTCTATCTCACTGAGGATTCCTTTCCAGTTTGAAATTTCATACTCCTGTCCCAGACATGGCTTTGGATGACAGTGACATGGGTCACTCACTCATTACTCTCCATGAGCCAATCTCTCACCAATTTAAATCTCCAGTGTAAGGCTCTCCTCTGACCTTACAGTCAATATCATCCTCAACATTTGCACTTAAGATTTCTGAATCACTCTTGAAATCCAATATAACCAAAATTAATTCATGATCTTCCTCCCATCCCATTCCACAAAAACAAACCTATTCCTCTTTCAGATCGCACCACCATCCATTCAGTTTTGCAAGCCAGTAATCTGGGAGTCATATTTTTTCTTTCTTCTTCATCTCCACCAATCGCTCTCCAAGTGAATATTACCTTCTAAATAGCCCTCACCATCTCCACTGACTTATCTCTAATCCAAGCAACCCTCATCTCTTTCTAATACTTGCTAACCAGCTGGTCTCCATGCTGGACCCCTCTTCTAATTCCAATTTCCCTATAGCACCCAAAGTGATCTTTTCAAAAGACAAATCTTATTTCTCTCTACCTCCTGGCCCTGTCTTTTCCATATTGACTTCTTCTTGGGCTCCAAGTGGTGGCAAAATGGCTGCCACAGCTCCAAGCCTCACATCCTCTGCCTTTTAGCCCAATTGTCTGTTATCCAGAATTCCCTGCAAAGTCTCATAGCATCTCAATAACTCTAATCTGACCATCTGCCTATCCTGAAATCAACTGCTATGGTCAGAGGGATGCAGTGTCATGAGTGGCTTTACATGGGGTATGTGCCTACTCCTGGTGTTGAGGAATAGACTCCCAGTTAAACCACATTACATTAAAAAAAAAATGGGGAGGGGAAGATTTCCAAATAGCGCTGTTTCTTCAAGGAGAACCGAAGGCTGCTGTACACCAAAAACAGATGGCGTCCACAACAGTCACCCGTACAAACATCAATTGTAGTATATCAGTATTTCCCAGAGTGTGTTCAGTTGAATACTAACCTCTCAAAATCCCCTGGGATAAGGGCTAGGTGAGAAAAAGATATTCATGGGTAAATAAGTCTGGGAAAAATTGAATTCTAGCCCTGCTGCCCTTAGAGATACACAGTGCATATTAGCATATTAAGGCTACAGAAATTTCCTTCGGCCAAAAAATCTTGTCTGGCTTTCTGTAACCCAGCATTTCCTAAGCATATTTGAGTGTCCACCTCTTTCTCCCACGTTCTGCTATAAAACTCACTCTGAAAAAAAAACCTCACTGCATTGAGTTCTTTTGTCTGCTTTTAGGGTATTCGTCTCTTCCCTCACTTTAAGCTGTGATTTTTCTGCTGCTGCTCTGGGTACTTTTGTTTCTAGAAGCCTCTCTCCATCTCTTCTTTCTCCTTCTAAATCCTAAATCCATCAAAACTATTTGTAAAGTGAGAGAAAGGAACTCTGAGCGAGGTGCCGGTACATCCTCCTGGGAATAAAGTGTGTAGATGCTGTGGCATTTTGCTGCTCTGGCTCTGATTACCTTAGCTCCTGACCCTTCGCTGTGTACGGGAAAGGGGGATCCGTGTGAGAGCTGAGTTCTGGATGGGAAACTGTTATTCTGCCCTGAGCCGTCTTTGTCATACAGTCCTCGGGGTCAGGAGACATGAGTGTTTGCAGGGCAAGGAGGCAGCAGGCCTCACCTGAATACGTTGAGGTAGTTCCTCTCATGTAACACCCAGGTGGCAGCCAGAACAACCCTAGGACACCCAGGCAAGCTCGACTCTAAATGCTGAAAATGCATTTCAACAAGACAGCCCTCAATCAGGCCTGAGGAGAGATTTATCTGGAAAGGGGACAAAGCAGCCAACAGAGTCCAAGAGAGATTCTGGAGGTGTGTGTGTGTGTGTGTGTGTGTGTGTGTGTGTGTGTGTGTGTGTGTAAGTATGCATGCATGCATATAAGTAAGTATGCATGCATCATATATATGCATATATGAAAGAGTGTCTTTGGAGGAACATGGACACATAGAGGGAGGGTAATTTGTGTGCATAAGAGAAAGGCCGGAAGAGACTTGACCCAATTTGACCAGTGGCAGGATACTCAGATAAACACAAGGCATAGAGCTGTCGTGACAATATTTCCTGAATCCTTAATCGGGAGTTGTGGATGGCTCTGTGGTCTGATGTGCGGATTTCTCTCCTCTCTGTCTTGGGAACCTAGGCATGATCTGATATGTACTCTGACCCACGGACTGGCCTGTGGTCTGACTTGTGGTCTGCCGATGCAGCCTGTCACAGCTCCACAAGGAAACTGAATGTCCAAAATCGGGCAAGGCATAGGACACACGTATTGCCTGGGCTGGCATGTGCAGTCCCTCTGCAGCCTGTCCAGGCCCCCTTTCACAAGAGAGGCGTTGGCGGCCCCTGTGAGTTATGACTTTTATTATGCAGAAAACAGGCACATTAACTTCAGGTCCTTTGAAAAATGTGGTCCTGTAATCAGAGGCTGTGTCTGTCCTGATGCACAGTGGCACCAGGCCAGAGAAGTGCAGGGATGAAATAAACATTTAGAAAGACAACTGCATTTGCAGATCTAAGAATTGAGTTATATTCATTTCTGACAGCTTCCTGAATCACAGCCCACGTCTCCACCCGGCAAAACTGGGACCTGGCCCTTTAACTAGACTCCATTTCACATAATTAAAGACTCACAAAATTAAATGGCCTGCATGGAAAGTGGCTTTCAGTGGACTAAATGCCGGGAGCAATCTCCTCGCCAGAGTAGAGAAGTGACACTAGCTTGCAGATCAATATCATCTCTGTTATTAATATCAAAAGCACATTACTTTGTTTTTGCCTGGCTCCCCTCCAAGCCCCTGGCCCCGCCGCGGAGCAGCCATTTGCTCGGGCCATAATTTACTTTGGTGAGTTTTTAAGGTATTGTTTTGTCAGGACCAATCACCGTGACGTTATAAATGGCTGGGAGGACTTGCACTCCCCCTCAGTGGCATATGCAGCGAAATTAATTTTTAAAAGTTTCACGTCAATTACTTCTGTCCTTGAGTTATGCAAGGGGACAAAGGAGCAGAGACGTAAGGACGTGAGTGATCTCAAACAGATGAGGTAGCGACACACAGAAGCCGGGGCTGCAGACCAGAGCAGACATTACACTATCTTTAATTGATGCATTGAATTAAACAATGCTAAAGCCAAATAAATATTGACCACTTAGCAAAAGAACCATTGATTTTTATGATGGACAACAATGCCATCCTCCACTTTGCTGCTTGGGGGGTTTCAAGCTGGGGTCTTGTCGATTCCAGAAGAGCCACTTACTTGGTTGGGCTATACTGAAAGATGCCGCAGCTCTTTGGTGGGACTTGGCCAAGTGGGTAGAAATGTTTTCACAGTTTCTTGATCTGTCTGGCTTGTCTTCCCTCACCCTGTTCCAACCATGTCTTCCTCCTTTTGTTTGCTCTTAACAGAGACCCCAGGCCCTGCCCCCCTCTGCTTCAGTGTCGGCAGCCAGGACAGAGGCACGAGGCAGCCTTTCCCCAAGGGCTCCACGGGGCTCCTGGCCTCCTCCTACCCTGCCTTCCCCAGCAGGCTATCCCAGAACCCAAAGAACTGGCTCTCGTACAGAGGATGTTTAGGACAGTGAAAATACTCTGCATGGTACTCTAACGATGGATACATGTCATTCTACATTTGTCCAAACCCATAGAATGGACAATGCCAAGAGTAAATCCTAATGTAAACTATTCACTTTGGCTGATGATGATGTGTCCATGTAGGTTCATCAACCATAACAACTGTACCGCTCTGGTTGAAGGGTGTTGATAGCCGGGCAGGCTGTGCACGTGGTGGGGCAGGGGTGTATGGGGGAGCTCTGGACCTTTCGTTGAATTCTGCTGTGAACCTAAAACTGCTCTAAAAAACGTAAACTCTTTTTGTTTGGTTGTTTGCTTAAAAACAAAAAGTGGCTCACCTTCAACCCTGAGCACAAAAAGCATCTCTCACATTCTGCTCTGCCTGAAAATCAGGTCAGGGAGGGAGAAACAGGAAGAGGGACACAAGAAGACCTGTGTCCAGAAAAGGAAAGCGATCTCCAACTTACAGAGCACCCAAGGTGCGTCCGATACGATACCAAACACTGTGCGGACATTATCTTCAGTGTTCTCGGAGATCCATAAGATGGGTGTTTCAGGATCAGACTTAAAGATGGACATTGACTTTAGGGATGGGTGTCTAAAGCCTGTGGCCTTTAGATGAGACTCCTTCAACCTCACCAACCCCCGCTGCCTGTGGGTGTCTACACAAAACTCCCACCCTTTTCCCACCAAAATGCTAGCTCCATAAAGGCAGGGACTTGTCCGTCCTTTTCTGCTGTATCCTCAGGGCCTGGCATGGTGCTTGCACATGGTAGGTGCCTGGTGACTATGTGTGGAATGAATGAATATTACAAGACAGGCAGTGGGAGGTAAAAGTCAACATCATCATTTGAGAGGGATGGGTCACCATTTGGCACCCAGTCACAGAGCCACCTGCCAGGCTGCTTTCAACCTGGACAGGTAAAGCAAAGAACGAGTCAGGTAGCAGCTATACTCAAGCCAGGGGGACTCTTTGGCCACCTGCACTGGGCTTTAGAATTAGACAATCTGGCCTGGCCTTGAAACCTCCCACCCCATTGGGCTCTGAGATGTCTGGACAAAGAGAACATGGGATTTAACCAGCGTTGGGAGAGACAGGTGTTTTTTCTTGTTTCTCTACTCAGATGTCAGAGGCCAAGGAAGGATTAAAGGCAGTCAGCAGTCAAATCAGGTTACTGGGCTTTGGGGAGTTGCCTGACATGTTTTATGACCCCCATTTCACAGATGAGGAAACTGAGACTCAAAGAAGCTAAATACATTGTCCTTAGCATCTTTACCCGATAGTCAAGTGACAACTACACGTTTCAGTTATCTGGTTGTTTCCCCATATCTCAAAGCTGGGCTTTGCTGTGATCAAGTATGCAGATCTTGGGACACAATGTTTAGCATTTACCTGGAGGTTGCCAGACCATGCACATATAGCCCAATCTGTGCCATGCCCACAGGGCTGCCCTCTCTTGGCACTTCTTAAAGACTGTGGTGTGTAGGCAGCTCAGTGCCCAGGGTGGGATGACGGTGAGCTAGATGTTCCCCTGCAGTGACCACCCCTGGCTTCTGTCTAGGCTACACTCTCTGCCTGGTGGGAACAGGTGCAGTTGAGGGGATTCTGGCCTGGGCGTGCCAAGGGCTCACCCATTCTCCCATCAACAAGCATTTGATACCTGTTCTGTGGCAGGTGGGGCTGGACTGGAAAGGCTCCTATGTCCTTGGCCTCATCCAGCTTACAGTTGGTGGAGAATGAGACACTGCATTGTTTCAAAATTATTTTGTTTTTATTTGCATAAATCTAAGGAAGGCAGATTTAAATGCATTTCTAGCTTAACAAGAAAACACACAGTTCTTCCATACCAGTAGGTTAATTAGAACCAAATCAGGCTGCCCATACAACATCCAGTGACACATACAGGTTTACAGCTGTAAGCTAACCCAGTACTTACAGAATGTGTTCTAACAAAAGTATTCTTTGAAGCACAGGTGTTTTACCAGAGGTATTTTAACAAATGTATTCTTCTTTAACAAGCATGCATAGTCTCAAAGTAACAAGGGAACAGACCTTGAGAGACAACAATTCAGATTTGGACCTATCACAGACCATTGCTGCTTTTAGTAAATACTTAGAAACTTAACCTCCACATGTCAAAATTCCTAGTAAGTATAGATTTCATGTAAATATAATATTATGTAGCCGTACTTCTAATCTTATTATCTATTTAAACAAAGGGTGCATGCTCATCTAGTGCTTTGTCAAGGACTTGGATGCTCAGAGAGCTCTTCAGCCAGAAGGGATCTGTCAGGCGCCCACACTGGGCCGGGCTGTGTGCAGGGCCCTGGCCTCAGCGCTAAGGCAGCCACAGTCCGGGTGCCTGAGGAACGTCTTGCCCAGTGGGGAGAGGGACGCAGAAAGAGATACCCTAGTGTCTGGAACTGGATAATGGCAATGAGAACATGAATTTACCCTGCCTGCAAGGATGGGGGAAGGGGTTACACGGAGGGTACCCAAGATCTGGATCCTGAAGAGTGAATTGGAAAACCCCAGGAAGTAAAGGGAAAGGCATTCTTGGCAGGAGAATTTGCAGGTGCAAGGACCAGAAGTACAACAGGATACAGTATATCCGAGAAGAGTCTGGGGTGGGTTAGAATTTGTGGCTGTCTTGATGATCTACTCTCTGTTCTCAACACGGAAAGCAAAGTTGATGCTCCACAAATGTAAATCGGATCATGTCTCTCCCCTGATCTAATCCATCGGGAACCTCTCATTGCATTGCATTCATAGGGTAAAATATGAAGTCCGACCATGGCCTACGAGCCACTGCATGATCTGACTGCTGCCCACCTCTCCCCCTGGACACCTACCACTCTGCCCCTCACTCTCTAAGTTCCAGCCTCATTTCTGTTCCTTGAGTTGGTATTTCCCTCAAGGCCATTGCACTCCTTGCTCCCTGAGTGTGGGATATTCTTCCTCCAGACCTTCCTTCAGTTGGCTTCTTCTCATTAAAATATGGGTGCAGATGTCCCCTTTTTGGAGTATATTTATCTACATGTCAATCAAAGCACATGTGTGCACGACCGCGCGCGCGCGCACACACACACACACACACACACCCTCAGTCACTTCCTTTCACGCCAGCTTCCTTTACGGATATCAGGGCGCGTCTCATTCTCTAAAATCATCTTGTTTATCCATTTGTTTGTGAGGACCTCCATGAGGACAATGGCCTGTCCGCTGTGTTCCCAGCCCCTAGATCAGTACCCGGAACATACTAGGCACTCCAAAAACATTTGTTGAATGAATACATGAATGAGTAAAGAGCCTGGAAAAGTCATTGGGTTTCAAATCTTGGAACATTTGACAGGCAAGAGAAGTAGAAAATGAGGCTCATTCACCCACCATGCCCAGGCTGTGGGGAGGAAGGGAGAAGTCCCTAAAAGATAGATGAAGGGACAGAGGCAAGTTTAAGAGCTTTGAATCAGATCCTAGCGGGACCCGATTCACCCATCTCAGGCTGGCTGCGGACAGCTCCCCACTTCCCTGATGCACAAAGGAGGTGAGTGGGCCTGACCCTGGGAGAGAGAAGAAGGAGTGTGGGTAAAGATGATGGGGACCTTGGGGAGCAGTGCACAGTCTACCAGTTTCTTTCCTACCTTGAGTATCTCTTCCACATGGGGAGGTGGGGTTAGGACTAAACTCTGTCTGAGGCCAGAGAGAATTCAGGGCTGCCTCTGGCCAGACTGAAATGGTCATGTCCTTGAACCAGCCTTGCTCTTTCTTGTCTCCATGCTGTTCCCTCTGCCTAGAAAATGATTCCCCATCGTTTATCTGGCAAACCCCTACTCATCCTCCAAACGTCAGCTTAGAAATCAGCTTTTCTAGGAAGCCTTCCCAACACTCTCTGCCCCCTGCCAGCCTGGGCTTGGAGATCTTCCCTCGTTAGAGCAATTATCATCATGTATTATAATGGAGTCACAAACATCATTTCAGCTCAGCCAATTGTGGCTCAATCTCTTTGAGCCACAGTTTTCACATCTACAAAATGGGGGGAGGGAGTATATACACTTGCAAATATGTTAGGAGGGTTATTTCACATGGTACTGGTAGCTGGGGAATAGTAGGTATTTAATAAATAATAGATATGATAAGAAGAAGGAAGAACATTTTCTGAATCTACTCCTAAATGCCTAACAGGGGGGCAGCTGGGCTGTGGTTAAAAACAAAACAAAACAAACAAAAATCCACTGGACTTGGAATCCGAAATCCTGGCTCTGCCACTATGAGAGTGATGGGAGTAGATGTCAAATTCTCTCTTCACTTTAAATCCTTCCCTGTAAGGTGGAATTTCTAATACCTTCTTCACGGGGTTGTTGTGAAGATAAATTGATTCAATCACTTTCAATTATGTAAATAGCACCTAGTATGTGCCTAGCCCTGAGCTCAGTACTAGGGTTGGACATAAGGTAGACCAAGTCTGATCCTTGTACTCACAGTAGGTAAGGGGGCATTAGATCATCCATGAATAGTATAGTTCATGCCTGCTTGCATTCAGCAGTACTTATTGACCACCTACTGTATGCCAAGCTGGGAGCAAGAGATAAGGCTCCTGCCCTAATAGTATTAAAAACAATTGCTAATATTCACTGAGCATTGATTGCATGACCTTGGGCTAAAGTCTTTTAAGCTTCCTAAACCACAGGCATAACTAGCAGCTATCTTAGAGGGTGGCAGCAGAGTGTATGTATTAACGCACGCAAAGCTCTGAGTAGAGGTGCTGGCACCTCGGAAGTGGTCAGCAAATGCGAGCCCTAAATCTTTCTATTAGCTCATTAGGTTGCGGCCATGTGTCTAGAGCTTTATGTGTTTTATCTCATTTAATCATTTAATCTGGGGTGATAAGTACTAAGATACTACCCCTGAAATCACCTATAAACTTAAAAGCCTTTACACATGTGAGTATTTGTTAATGTTTCAGAGGGCCAGCCGAGGACTGTGATATGGGATGGAGCAGTCAGTGTGGGGTGAGATCAGTTAGAAATGCTTCAGGAAAGTGAGCCTGGAGGGGGTGGGTGGCAGCGGTGTGAATGGGGCTGAGTATCAGAGGGTGGGGGGGGAGGGGGCAGCCTCTCTCTCTCCTTCAAACCCAGCCACTGGGGCGTTTCAGCTACTGCAGAAGGCCAGATTCAAACAGGGCAATTTAAAAACATGTAAAAGGCATAAAGCGAGAGCAGCTGTGCACAGCTGCCGCCGAACGCTCCATCGCTGCCTCGCCGTGGACTCTAAATGACAATAAACCTTCCACCCCTTATAAATTAAGCAGACTTTCAAAAAAACCATATCTCCTCCTGCAACTTTTTATGGCTGTTTGGCAACTTTAATCATTTTGCAAAATGCAATTCCTGGCCATAAATTCTCTCCCAAGTACAGATTTAGGGAGATCTAGAGGACTGCGGCGGGTTGATAGGTAAGTTTTAATCTGACAAGGCCAAAAAGTCTATTAGATTTATAGGGAAGCAGCAGATACCCTGTAATTACACCAGGCTCGACCTCCAGGGAATCTCGAATGTGAGGGGTTTCGAGGGGGAGAGAGTGGGAAGGAAGCAGCTGGGGCAGCAGCCAGGGCAGGCAGAAACCCCTCCGTGTGCCGGCCCCTGGCCCTGGCCTTTGGGTCACAGGCCAGGGTGATTTCCTGCAAAGGTGCAAAGACCGTGGGTTCCGAGCCACTGGAGCCCGTGATTGATGCGCATGCGCACACATCCACATTCGCTCTGTGCCTGTGGCGTGGCTGGCGCCTGCCAAGAGAAATGGAGCTCTTTAGAAGGAGGTCACATATCCCTGAACAAGGTAGAGAGTGAGTGAGAAGGCACTGGATTTCATGCAATGATATCTAGTTCACATGTGTGCTACAGGTGGCACGCCACACGAGGTGCCGGTACCAGGACCATGGACAGTGCACGGGTTGTGCCCTGCAAAAGCAGTGGGGTATGAGAGCCTGCGTGGGACTGACATATGCCCAGCACAGGCTGCACTGGCCCAGGAAGGAGAATCTTTCCTGACTGTGCAGCCAGGCCGTGCCTCCGCCTCCCACTGAGGTGCTGACCTCCCTGCAGCCCGGCTCTGATCACAGGTCCCCACAGTTTAACGGGACCCCCAGGAGCACATAGGCAGTCTGCAGACTGAATGTGGCCACAGGTTATACTTTGCCAGCACAGTGTTTTAAAATTTTTGAATGTGAATCAGGTTTTCCTTTGCCACAGTGCCACCACTCATTATTATCTTCCACTCAAGGAATTCATTTGCATGATTAACTCCTGGCCCCAAGGGCGTGTGAGTTTAAGGCCCCTGGAAGAAGGCTACAGGTAGTGATGGAGAAGTGAAGGATGCCGGGGGGGAAGTGGGCATAGCACCCAACTTGGATCCCCTAAGGAAGTGTGGTGGGCAGAAGAATGACTCCCCCCTTGGGCCGCCCGAGTGGCGCATTGGTTAAGAGCTGGCTTGGGACGCCAGCAGCCCTGGTTCGGATCCCACATGTGAGGGCCAGGGACACTACCCTCAAAAAAAAAAAAATGACCCCCCCCTCCCCAAAGATATCTATGTCTTTCTTAGTCTGTTAGAGCTGCTATAACAAAATGCCATAGACTGTGTGGTTTAAACAGCAGAAATTTATTTCTCAGTTCTGGAGGCTGGAAGGCCAAGATCCAGATGCTGGCAGGTACAGTCTGATGGAGGCTCACTTACTTCCTGGTTCATAGACAACCATCTTCTTACTGTGTCCTCACATGTGGAAGGAATGGAGCTCTCTGGGGTCTGTTATTATAAGGGCACTAATCCCATTCATTAGGGCCCCACCTCATGGCCTCATCTAATTCTAATTGCTTTCCAAAAGCCCATCTCCTAATACCATTGAATTGGGGGGTAGATGTCAACATATGAATTTGGGAGGAGGGCCACACACATTCATTCCATAAGAATGTCCTAAACCCCAAAACTGAGTATGCTATGTGGCAAATGGGGAACTACCGTTGCACATGGAGCTAAATTTGTTAATCAGCTGACTTTAAAGTAGAGAGATTATTCTGGATTATCTGAGTGGGCCCAGGATAATCACAAGGGTCCTTAAAACTGGAATCAAGAAGCAGCAGAGTCAATGTCAAAGTGATACAGTATGAGAAATACTGACCATTGCTGACTTTGAAGATGGAGAAAGAGTCCACAAGCCAAGGAATGCAGACAGCCTCTGGAAACTGGGAAAGGAAGAAGAAGAAGAAAAAAGAAGACCAGGTTCTCCCTTAGATCATGTAGAAGAAAACACAGCCCTGCCAACACCTTGATTATGCACAGTGGGACCCATCTCAGGCTTCTAACTGTAAGATAATAAATTTGTGTCATTTTCAGCCATGAAATTTATAGTAATTTGTTACAGCAGCAATCAGAAACAAGTGACTTTTAAGCTGAGGCCTGAGAGAGCAATAGTTTTGCTCTGGGAGCAAATGTCATTGCAAATCACACACAATGTCATTCCTCCATGTCCCCATTTTGCTGTCCTATGCTCGGGCACTTGGGTCTGGTTACCCTGGGAATGTGAAGCTTTGATGGTTCTGGCCTCCACGTGGGTGCAGGGTACAAGCCAAGGCTGACAAAGGAGGCCGAGCCACAAACGAGTAATTTGGGGGTGACGTTGATTAGGTCTTGTACCAGGACCTGTACGCAGCATCCTCTGTGGATTGTCTTCACAAGCAGCCCTATGAGCCTGGATCTTAGAGTACATGGTTCACATGGAAACTCCATCTGCTACTACCTATGAGTATAAAGCTGGTACTTGACCTCTCATGCTGCCATTTCTTCATCAGTACAGTGGTAATAATTACAGCCCATCATGGGGTTGTTCTGAAGATCAAAAGAGACAGTTCATGGAAAGCACTTAGAATGGTGTCTGGCACTGAGCAGATGCAGGCTATCACTGACAGGTATGGACAGACCCAAAGGCGACCCCCATCTTCTGGTGGTCACGTCCTCATGCAATCCCCTCCCATGAGTGATTTGCTTCTAACCAATAGAAGATGGCAAAGGTGATGGATAACTATGTCACATTATATAAAACTTCATCTCTGTAGGCTGGAGATGGAGGCTCTACTTGCAGGCTGGGTGAAATAAGTGGCCATATTGGAGAACCCCACGTGGCCAGCACTTGTAGGTGACACCTAGGAGATGAGGGCCACCTCTAACAGACAACCGGCAAACAGCCAGAGCGTTCGGTCCTACAATGGCAAAGAAATGAATTCTGCCAACAATCTGAGTGAGCTTAGAAGCAGGTTCTTCCCCAGTCATGCTTTCAGCTGAGAATACATTTTTTTTTTTGCTGTAATTTTTATTTTTTATTTTATTTTATTTTAGCTGCATCATCCTGCCACCTGTTGGCAGCTCGGTGGCAGCTCAGCTCAGGCTGGGCATCGAACTGCTGTTGCTCAGAGCTCAGCTCGCACTCTTGAGCAAGCTCTTAACCAACTGAGCCACTCAGGCGACCCTTCAGCTGAGACCACATTTTGCTGGTTACCTTGCTTGTAGCCTGTGAGTCCCTCAGAAGATGTCCCAGTTAAGTTGTGCCCCAACCCGTGACCCACAGAAACGGTGAGAAATGTGTGTTGTTTAAAGTCATGCAGTTTGTGGTACTTTGTCAGAATTTGTGCAGAAATAGACAACTAATACATCAGTTAACTACTATTACTTTTCCCATTTTACAAATGGGAAACTAAGATTTGCAGAAAGTGAATATCTTTCCCAAGGTCACACATCTAATTACAGGCACAGCCAGAACTCAAACCAAACACAAACCTAGGGCTGTCGAATTCCAGAACCCTTGCTGTTACTCCCCAAGACGACCTGTCTCCCTCCCTCCAGGGTAGCCAGCTCCTCCTGTCACCGGCCTTTTTATGCTCTTTCCTGTATTTCTTGCCTCTCCTCTTCTTCCTTTTCCTCTTTATCCTCCTCCAATCCCTCATCCTTCTCCCTCAGCTTTCTTTCTTCCCTCTCTCCTCTTTCTCATCCCTTCCCCCTGTGGGGTACTTGCTGTGTACCAGTCCTTGCCTTCCCAAACATCTCCTGTCTCCCTGCAGGGAGTTCTGTAGGCTCATTCCTAACAGAAATAAGGGGGAATCTACAGCACCATCAGCCCACCCGGCCAGGGCCTACATGTCCTCACCACTCTCCCCTGACCCCAGCAGAAAGCCTCAGTTCCTCTTCCAAAGAGCCAGAAGCACAACTCCCCAATCCAGGGCTCAGGGACAGCCCGCCACATACACACACCCCACGCCCGTGGCTGCATCTTAGGGCATGGAAAGGTAAGAACCTCCAACCCTCTCTGCTCCCCTCTGCTCCTCTCTGGCCCCACCACCCTTAGCAGGAAAGAAAGAGGGACCTCTTTAAAGATGGAACAGAATAAAATATAGATAAGCATTAGTCAAATGAAATTAATGCTTCCAATATTGTTTTAGGCTTGCTCATATGCATCAAGCATTTATGAAATTCCAGTTTATCACGTGGGGATATTGCAGTTATATATTAGCTGACTGTCGGGTGGCCACTCCAACAGCTCTCTCTGGACCCCGGGTCGCCCTTCACAGTCAAAGTCAGCCTTGCTGGCATCTATCTCTTTCCTCTGCTGACACATCCCCAGATGCTGATAAAAGGCCTTGCCCCCAACAACATATGAATATTTAAATGACAGTTAATTATAATGATGTTACTAGCATCTACCTCCTTGCTCGTTGTGGGCTCAGCTAAGCCTTGTCCTACAAAAAAAGGGTGCCATGGAAAAGCCAAAGCCCAGGCAAGGCTGCATCTCTGCAGGGGCCCATTATTATTTGAGGAAGATGTCAATTTACAAACATGACCGCCAGGATCTCCTGCACCTGCTCTGTGTCAAGCCATGTGCTGGGTCTACAGAGGAGCTTTAAGTAAATCGTGTCACTCACAAGTGCTTATGGCCTATGGGGATTCACATTCACCCTGCCAAGCACTTCACATGAGCATCCCTGGATTCGCAAAACAACCTTATGAAGTCAGGACCATCACTATCACCCCTTTTCTTATATATAAGAAAATCAAAGCTGAAGTGCCATGAGATGAAGCGTCATGTGCAAAGTCCCATTAAGTCACAGAACTGGGATTCAAACCTGGGCAGCCTGACTCCAGAGACCTCCTCCTGACTGGCCGTGAGCAAAGCTTCTGCTCCCAGGCAATAGGAAAAAAGGGCTACCACAGAGACCCAAGTAGAGCTCTGAGCTCTGAAAGTGAGGATGAATTTCGATGCAAATGAAGTAGAAGGGGCTTCTAGAAAAAGAAAGCATTGGACCTGGACCTTGAGCAATGACTAGACAGGAGGCCAGGGCTAGGGAGATGGATGGTAGTGGAGAAGGCTTCCCAGACAGAGGGAACAGCACCTGCAAAGGCTTGGAGGAGGAAAGGTGTTTGAAAACAGCAAGATTCTGGAAAAGAACTCTTATGAGATAGGTAACAGGAAGGCAGTTTGGGAACAGGTCACAGAGGGCATAGAAAGCTAGCTAAAGAGTCCGGGTTTTATCCTGGGGACCCTGGGGAATCATGTAAGGTTGTGGTGACAAATTGTCCCTTCCCATAAAGAGGTAGAGTCTGTTTCTACACCCAGTATCCCTATGATATTTGGGCTTGGCCACATGACTTGCTTTGGTGAGTGGGACATTAGCAAAGGTGATACAAGCAGAAGTTTGTCAAGTGCTCATGTATTGGGACTTGCCCTCTAGCTGTTCTTGGAATCCAGCCAGAAACAAGCCTGAGAGACCACATGGAGAAGAAATGAGGTGTTCCAGCTGAGCTCAGCCCCAGTTACCGACAGCCTGCCAACAAGCAGACATGGTAGTGAGACCATCCTGGGTCATGCTGCCCACCAGCAACCACCACCCAATCTGCCAGCAGACACATGATAGAGCCGAGGTCAGCCAAGCTGATCCAGACCGGCACAGCCACCCTGCTGACCTATAGAATCCTAAACTAGATAAACTTGTCATGGTTTTAAGCCACTATATTTTAGAGCAGTTTGTTAGGCAACAATAGCTAACTGATACAAGAGTTTAAATAGAATGAACCAGGGGTGACCAAGTGGCTCAGTTAGTTAGAGCATGAGCTCTGAGCAACAGGGTTGCAGGTTCAACTCCCACATGGGCAAGTGAGCTGTGCCCTCTGCAACTAGACTGAAGACAGTGACTTGACTTGGAGCTGATGGGTCCTGGAAAAACATGCTGTTCCCCAATAAAACTTATAAAATAAATGAATAAACAGAATGACCTGACCAGAAAGTGTTTTAAAAACGTAACTCTGGCCATGATGTAGAGGACAGGTTGGAAGTGGTGAGACTGGAATCTGGAGACCCATAAAGAGACTGATGTCAGAGTCCCACATGGGAAGATGAAGGTCTAATTAAGGCAATGAGGATGGATGGACAGAACAAGGGTTGTCCCCATGTCTCCCAGGGAGACACGATGATGTGAGGGAAGCATGTCTTTAAGGCTACTCCTAAGACATCACACACACACACACACACACACACACACACACACACACACACACCCTATAACCCACCCCTTGGCTACCTTGGGAACCCCACACAAAAAGAGTCAATGTCCTCCTGCTTGTGTTGCTTTTTCTCTGCCTACCTCCATCTCCATCATCTCACCACACTCACTTAGCATTCCTGTTCCAGCTCCTTCTCTACTCCAAGAAGGCATTACATGAATAATAGAGGCAACAGTGTGGACACCATGCAAAGAGTACTGAGCAAAGAGCCCAGACCCTCACCGGCACTCCACTCCCAGCTGTACCTCTGACTGGCTGTGTGACTTGAGACAAGCCTCTGCCCCTCTTTAGTACTTGGTTTCCCTAAATGCCTTCTGCTTAGACTCTAGGATTGTTACCTGGAACTTTGGAGTCCCCACGATTAGGAGGCCTCACTGCCACACCTTGTTCCATCTGTGCTTAAATTCTTGGGGGAGACAAAGACATGCCCACCTCCACCTCCACCCACCTCCTACCCTGACCATAGGGACACTAAAGGAGATAGCCACTGACCAAAGCATCTCCCTCAAAGGTCCATCGCAGCACCCAGTGCCTCAGGACCTAGAGGAGTCACTGCTCAGGGCCTTCTAGAGGATGAGCTCACCAGGCTTGCCTAGCACAACAGATCTGGGCAGCAGATGTTCATCCACTGGATGAGCAGAATCCTGAAGACGGGGCATCCAGGGAGAGAGGACAGCATGGTTGGGCAGAAAGAACTCAGGACTGGGAATAAGAAGACCCAAGTGTGAAGTTAGCTCTGCCACTTAATTGACTTTGTGACCTCGGGCAAGCCACTTAACTGCCCAGATTGCCCCCTGCATGAAGTGGGTCTCATAGCATGAATGGAAAATGCCTGGCTCTATGTCTGGCCCCTAGTAGTTACTCAACAAATGTTCATTCCTTTGCCCACCTCTAAAACTTGGTTCTTTGTATATAAAATAAGAATGTCAATCTCCTCCTTCCACATTATTTTTGAATCCAGATTAGATAGCTCTGCAAGTACTTAACACATAATACGTGACTATTCAACTTATTTCATTCTTTCAATGTGAACTTCAAGGAAAATTCAAAGACATTAGAATGCATTTCTAATATGTTTCAATATGAAGTATATAGCACCTGGGATATATTCTTATGAACAATGTTTAATTTGAATCTAATTAAGCATCTAGGACTAACTTGCAATTTACAGGATAAATGGGGGAAGGAGAAACAAGTTAAATGACACAAGGAGGACATAGTCAGATAAATTTAGCATGTAGAATAATCTATAAGAACACTAACCTCCACTCTTCAAGAAGTTAATATCATAAGAAGGAAAAAAAAAAAAAGCTAAGAGAGCTATCATAGATTTTAAAAGACCAAATGTAAAACACATACCTTGATTGGATTCTAGTTCAAATATTTTTAAAAGCATTTTAGGACAATTGGGAAATATGAATATGAGCTGGAAATTGCTCAATTTTTTCATGTATAACAATGGCACTGTAGATATGAAGAAGAATATCCTTAATCTCAGGAGAAGCATGAGAAGTATTAATATTTAGGGGTGAGGTGTCATGATGTCTACAACTTATTTTCAAATACTATACCAAAAAGAGAGAGAGAGATCACAAAGATGGCAAAATATTAACAAATGCTGAATCTAGGTGGAAGATTTACAGATAATAATTGAACTATTCTTTCAACTTGTCTGTAAGTTTGAAAGCTTCCAAAACAAAATGGGGAGGTGGTAGGAGGCAGAAACCCAGAGAGTGGATCCAAAGCTGCAGAAGCAAACCTAGCCAGCTGCAGACGCCCTGCTTGGCTCTGTGGCCTGACCGTGGAAGGACGATGAGGCCTGAGTCACTGCTGAAAGCAGTCCTTCCGGCTCTGGCTCAAGCTGGGGAGGGCAGGAGGGCAGGAGGGCAAGAGGCTGGGGGCCCAGCTGCAGAGCTCCCCACACCGCCTTCTTGGAAAGGTCAGTTCTCCAGGCATCAAGGAAAGCCCTGTCCCTGGGGAGGCTGGAGCAAGAAGCATTCTGTGAAGTTCACTGCTCCCTGGCCTGGAGGTGACCATGATCACCAACAACTTGAGACAAACATGCTTTTGTTTTTGCCAGTCTGAGCTTTTGGTCCATGAGCGAGAACTGCTGTTGGCTCCCATTTCCAAATGCTCCTGTAGCAACTGCCCACCTATTTATTTCTGCTAGATGACGAGGGAACTGCTATCAGGACCAATGGGGTGTTTGTGGAATTTGAGGGGATGTTTAGGGATCACAGGTGTTTCCAGACTGCATGGGCTGGGCCAGGGAGAACAAAGCTAACAACTTGGGGACACAGCAAGGAGGGGGCTTCCAGAAGACAGGACTGAAGAGTTGCTGACATCCCCCAGGGAGTGGGCAGATGGGGCCTGAATAAGCTCTTGGGGGGCTGGTAGGAAGGTGGGGTCGGTGAAGAGGGGTTCATCCAAGAGGCTGCTGGAAGCTCCCAATGCAGCCTGGGTCCCTGAGGCATTGGCCAGGTCTCAGGAACCATGGGAAGGGGCTAGGGGACCCACTGAGTCTGGAGGTCGGTTGTAGCACCCTCCCCCACCTGTGTGAAAATACATAAAGAGGCAGGACCAGTGCAGCTGAGAGCCCATGGCAGCTTAGTGTTTGTTGAGCCCTTCCCAAGTGCCATACACTATGCTAAGTGTGGGCCACCCATTACCTCATTCAGTCCTACTACAAACTCCTTAATTATTACCAGAAGGTGTGGACCATCTTTCTCCTGTGGCTGCGGATGGACAAAAAAACACGAAGGAAATACTCAGGAAATAAGAAATAGCGTCCATCTCAGGAAGCACAGTGTACCAGGACTTGCACCTAAATGGATGGATGGGCACTACTCTCCACACAGAGGACAACATTTGTCGTCTGAAGAGAGCATGGGCCATCAAAATGGGCCGTCAAAAATTTGAGCTGGCCAAGTGGCGCACTGGTTAAGAGCTGGCTTGGGACACCAGCGGCCCTGATTCAAATCCCACATATGAGGGCCAGTGACACTGTCCCCTACAGCTAAGATGGTGAACAACAGCTCCACCTGGAGCTGGGCTGCACAAGCCCCGGTGACAGTGTAGGCTGCAGCCCCTGCTGCAGTGGGCTTCCATAGGCTACAGTGAGTGGCCGGCAGCCAGCGTGAGTGGCTAGCAGCTGGTATGAGCTGCCAAGAGCTGCTGTGAATGGCTGTCCAGAGGCTGGCCACTGATCTGCCTCATCCGAGAAGAGCGCAATGACGATACCAACATGGACCAATGAAGCAAGGTCCTCTGCAACTAGATTGAAGAACAAGAAGACAGCAACTTTTGTGTTCCCCTTCCCTGATTCCCCAACGCTGTTTCCCTCCCCCAATTCCCCAATAAAATCTTTTAAAAAAAAATTTAAAAAGGTCCATAGAGAAGGTTTTCCAGAATGTATCTGATTAGATGTGTTTCCTGTGAGATATTCCATGAAAAGTGTGGGGGGATTCTGAGGTTAAATCAGCTTCGGAAACTCCACAGACTATGTTTCCCTCTTGGAGAGTCACAGAGAATCTCAGTACCTTGAAGACTCTGAAAAGTCCCGGAGTAAAGGAGCCTCCCAATTCTGTTTCACCCAGTTCTTCTCAGAACTGTTTGCCCTCCAAACCCTTTTTCCTACATAACACGTATGAAAGCTCCAGCCATAATACATTGGAACACTCTTAGGAAATTCTGCTATAGAGCCATCATTTTAGCCTGTGGAACAAATCTAGCTTTTGGAGCACCTCACTCACTTCATTTTTTCCCCCAAACATGGGCCAAACTAAAATTCAATAAGATGCAGACATGAAGTCACCCCCAAAGCCCTGGAAAGAGCAGATGTGGAAAAAAAGAGCCCTTCCCAGACAGGATACTGAGCTGGGATGGGCAGAGGGGGCGGAGTGGTCTGGGGTGCAGATCTGCAATTCTGAGGAATTATTCAGTCTTGAGGCCAGTTCTTTTCAACAGATCCTCCCCTTTTTAGATCAGACCCCAACCTAACTGGAACAACAAAAATGATTGTATGAGTCAGAGTCTAACCAAGGAAATGGAGGCTGCCTTAAGAATTTATGGGACCGGCCAAATGGCACGTTGGTTAAGAGTTGGGTTGGGACACCAGCTCTGAGCAGCAGGGCCCAGGTTCAGAGCCCACATAAGGGCCAGTGACACTGCCCTCTACAGCTAAGATGGTGAACAACAACTCCACCTGGAGCTGGGCTGTCGTGAGTCGCAGGTGACAGTGTAGACTGCAGCCCCTGCTGCAGTGGCTGCCATAAGCTACAGTGAGTGGCCAGCAGCCTGTGTGAGCTGCTGTGAGCCACTGTGAGCAGCCGTCCAATGGCTGGCAAGCAACTGCCTCACCTAGGAAGAGCGCAATGACAATACCAACATGGGCCAGTAAAGCGACATCCTCCACAACTAGACTGAAGAAAAAAAGGACAGCAACTTGTCTTTTCCCCTTCCCCGATTCCCCAATGCGTTCCCTCCCCCAATTCCCCAATAAAAATCTTAAAAAAGAAAAAATTATAACAGAAGGACTTTAATGCAGGCAATTGGTTACATAGGTGATAGAAAAAGTGAAGCCCACCCAGGCAGCAGTTAGGTGGCCAGAGGTCAGCAGAAAGCTAACAGTCACCTCTAGATTAGAGAGAAAAAGGGTAGGAGGTGGTGTCACTGGAGCCCATGGGCAGGGGCCACCCAGCAGAACTGGAACCACAGTTATTTTTGTTGTTGTTTTATACATCCCACAAAAATTGAAAGGAGAGAGTGAGGGATACTCCACGAGTGTCTCAATTAAGGATTTTCCCATCCACCCATAACCTTGGTGATACCTGGAAATTCATCTTGTTATGTGAAGAAATGAAGTGTCCTGATACACGGGTTAATAAGCCAGTTATGTATGGGAAGCGATCTGCCGAAAAAGGGTGATGTGAGTTTGAGAACTACTAGCCAGGAACCCTTCTTTTAAACTAATTAGCCAGCAAGTCCAGCTGTTTATCAAAGACGCTCCTGGTTTGTTAAAATAAACTCATGTCAATGGCACCTAGGAAACTGTAGCTTTCTTTTCCTTTGAAGAAGGGGACAGGCATCCAGCCACCTAGAAGCAGGAGCAAGCAATTTGGTAGATATTAGCATAACGAGGGGGTCAGAACTTACTGTTATTCTAGTCCTGATCGGTCAAGAGACTGGTCCTGCCAACTGCCCCTCTTGACTTGTAGCAAAAACTGCTCAGGCTTGACCCGTGCAATGGCTATAGATGAAGACTTCAGAGCATAGCTCTAAGAACACGCAGTTCCTTCCACAAGGATGTTTTTCAGGCCAGATTGTATCTGGAAATGCCGTTGTCCTATGAAAACCAAAGCTGATTACGACTCTCCAATCCACACCCCCTGTCCCCACAGCCCAGTCAGGGTAGCCACAATCCAACCATTAGAAATGAATTTGTATATAGACTCGCTCCCCAGGTAAACAAAGAGATGCCATTTCTCCTGTTAAACAAGCCACCAGCAGCACAGAGGAGGAAAATCACCTCATTAGAAATACAGTTGATGCTGCTGCTATATTTGAAATGTGAACTTTTCAGACCAAGCCTGGGAATTCTCTGCTGTTAGTCCTCTTGGTGCCAAGGTGTGAGACTTGATTGTCAAGCAACACAGAAAGGAGGCTTAACAGAAGAAGAGGACCATGCCTTCATTTAGCTATCTGTTTACAGAGCACCCACCATATGCTGGGCATTCAGATTGCAACAGTGAGCAAAGAGATCAGCCCTTCCCTCACAGAGCACACAGGCCAGGGTAGCATAGACCAGAGAAACTATCACAAATAGAGGTAGATCAACAATTGTAATAAGTGCTTCAAAAAGGAACATCAGCAACTCTGAGAACTTCTGACACAGAACTGACCCAGCCTGGAGCGTCAGAGACCAAAACAGACATACTCCCATTACTTAAGGGCTTCCACACACATTTTTCTATTTGTATGCATCATATATGTATTTATATAACTATACATATAGACACTGTGCATAGATGTTTGCGTTAACCATATGATAAACAGTATGTTGCTCTCATTCCAGAGCAGATTGTGCTGGTCTCAATTAATCCTATTGAGTTTATACATAGCAAGCCCCTTCAGATATTATTTATGATCATTGGTGTCTGGAGTGAACAGAGCAAATATAAGCCCTCATCCAGAAGAGGACCTCAGCCAGGGAGCATCCTGTCCAGATGTACCACACGTTACACCTGCTTTGGAGACTGTGTATGAATTTGGACAGGGATGTGCCTGCAGGCCTGTGACGGGGGCCAGGAGAGCACACAAGGGTCCCTGTGCCTCACCGTGTGTGTGTGTGTGTGTGTGTGTGTGTGTGTGTGTGTGTATGTATGCACATTTATACATGTGCATATGTGTGTCACATGGGCTCACGTGTGTATGTGTGGATGCTCTGTGTTCTGCCAAGTTGAGGGATGGAGGGGAGCGCTTCATTTTCCTGGATCGGCAGTTTTGTGACTCAATGCCTCTGGGAGTCAGGCGCTCATGCACGTCCTGGTGTTCCTTACAGCCGTTTTGCCTGCAGCGGTCACACAGTTGAAAAATCTGGGTCCCTGTGACTGCTCAGAGACTGTGCAAAGGCAAACAAGTAGGATTCGTGGCCATTTTGCAATTCCTGCTCATTAGACATGTCTGGGGCCTTGCGAGTGAGCTCTGAGGATAAATAAGTATAAATATTATATTTGCCTCCAGGTTATCTTTAAAAATGTATTTCCCTCTCCTTCTACCTGCCCCCCAAGTCCCACCAGCAACTGTCAGTGCCTCCGAAAACCCCTGGGTATCAGAAGCGCCATAGTGAGCGTCTAGGTCTTTGCCAGTTATTTGCTTTCCCTGAGCTGGCCCCATCACCCAGTCCAGGGAGGGGGTGGCCAGAGGCAACAGGGCACCCCGAGAGCTTCTTGGTGCCCCCCTGGGTGGGGAGGGGGGCCATGAATGTCCCCTAGGTACTGAGAGTCTGAGCCACCAAGCAATACCACACATGGAGATGACAAGGGGCTTCTTCCTCGCCAGCTGCGCCTGGCTGACATGGCCAGAGCCACAAAGGAATGATGTGTGCCAACCATCAGCTGGCATGATGCCACCCCCTGGAAGGCACTAAGATCCCCACATCAGGCCATAGGAAGTCCAAGCACCTCCAATGTGTGGGCCATTAGGTTTTAAGAAAACAAAACCTACTCCAATAACTCAAGGAAAAGGAGGGACTTGAAAGCAGCACAGAGGCATTCTGGGCTTGCCCCCCATGACCTACTAAATCGGCAGTGTTTTGGGCCGGCCGAGTGGCGCGATGGTTAAGAGCTGGCTTGGGATGCCAGTAGCCCCGGTTCGGATCCCACATATGAGGGCCAGTGACACTGCCCTCTAAAAAAATAAAAATAAAATATAAATCAATCAATCAATCAGCAGTGTTTTCATGGGAGGGATTTGGGAAGCGGTGTTTTTAGAAAGCTGCCGTGTGGTTCTGGAGTTCAGCAAGAGTTGAAAGCCACTGATGTGAAGTGAGAAGAGAAGGGCAGGCAGGGCCCAGCTCCTCAAGTTTTGGACAGCCCGCTGGGAGCATCAGAATTGCACCTAGGCAGAGCACCTTCTGTGAGTCCCGCCCTCCTCTCCAGGGCTACAGCACGGTGCCTGCCTTCTCTGCCCATGCCAGCCTTTTGGTGTTCTAAAGAAAACAAAACAAAAACAGAGTCCCCTGCATGGACCTTCTCCAGGTCCATGCATTCATATTTTCAGTCCCCTCACAAGCCCCAGCTCCCAGCCACTATCCTCCACGTGAACCTCTTGTGCCACTGTCACCTAAAATATGGGAAACAGTGGGATCTACTCAGTGTCCAGCCAAAATAATATCAGGTCATGGACTGTTCCCACCACTTTGGAGTCCTGCCTACCCTGGACACAGGCAAACAGACCTTCTTGGACTCTGAATGTCGGAAAGGATTGCATCACTCTAACAACATGGAAAACCACCCCCAAACTGCAAAAGAATAATAGCTACCATTTATTTAATATTTTCGGTGTGCCAGGTACTCAGCTAGTTGCTTTACATGTATGATCTTATTTAATCTTTACTGTAATAAGGAAACTGGGGCTCCAAGTGGTTAAATAACCAACCTAAGGTCACACAGCTGGGAAGAAGTAGAGATAGACTTTGAATCCAGGTCTTTCTCTTAACCACAGCTCTAAACTGCCCATAAATCTTCATAAAGCAACAGACACCAGCTGCTTATGTGGAACCCTTTCAGTGACACTAAGGGGATGAGAGCTTTGAAGTCCCCACATTCCTTCAGGACCCTGTGAGGAGACGAGGCATCCCTACTTACTGGAACATGACTAGTCTACAGCTATTACCTACATCCAGAGGCAGGTCATTTGACTTGTTGGAGTCCCTGTGGTGTTACCAGAGACCATGGGCTACACCAAGCCTGAAAGCAGAATTTGGATAGTAAGATGAGAAAAAGCTCAGTGATGGAAGATCCCTAGAAATCGCCCAATCCAACTGCCCTCATTACATGTGGGGAAACCCAGGTCTAGAGACAGTAAGAGGCGTTCTAGTGCCACAGAGCTACTGAGAGCAGCAGTGGCAATGGATTTCATCTCATATAACAACTCTTACTGGTTCAATGGGAAGAGATGCTATAGTTAGCTGGCAATGACCACTATGGCTTCGAGAAGGAGTAATGGTAGCTAGCATGCCAGGTAACACCAACCCTATGTTAGAGCCATGATTAAGTCTCTGGTCTCTTGACTGCAAGTGTAAAGCCTAGTAGACACAAGCATTCTAGTCAATATGAAACATTCTAGAAAATTCTATTCTAGAAAATTGTGAAACAAACATATCTCAAAGTATTTCAGTGGTAGTCTTAGGCATAATACATTTGATTGCCAAGACAAAATGCCCACTCAAGTTAGTTTAAGGAAAGGAGAATTGGTTGTCAGAATGTGGCAGGTGATCTCATGGATGCTCAAGGACAGGAAATAGTGCATCTAGCCCAAAAGAGCCCCAGAAGTGGAATTGTTACCTTAGGGACAGATGGCATACTTTTTGTTTCTTAAAGACACATGTGGCAGAACTTATTGGCTGCCTATACGATAGCAATTCCCCTACCTTCTTTCTCACCAGCAGAACACAGAGTTTGTTCAGAATTCAGGCAGTATTGAGTTCAGCCCAAGGAATGCCTCACGACTGATCTAAACCAGCCTTGATAGTTGGTTTATCCTAGTTCTGGGCAATGACATAGAAAGAAGAATCTACAGGGAGTTCAATGAAAGACAAAGACACAAACAGAAGTTATCCTTTCCCTCCTGCCTTAGATATGGCCATGTGAGGTTGCTGCCATGTGATTGGTCCAGATTGGTCAGGTGTTTACCCCTGGTCCAATTATCTGTGAGCAGGTGTGGTCAGCTGCTGCCGCCATCTTGCAAAAACAAGAGAAGACATCACCCACATCCCAAGGGTAGCAGAGTAAAAAGGTAGAAAGAAACTTGAGATTTCTGAACCACCAACTGCAACTTCCCTGTTTTGCCTCACTTTCTTGTATCCTGTTAAGTGAGATAATAAATGAGCACATTATTTAAACTTTTTTTAGTTGGATATTCTGCTTCTTAACTTTCAAACATTCTTCACAATTTATTTTATCCTCTCTACACCTCAGTGTCCTCATCTGCAAGATGTGGGTAATAATAGGATTGTTCTGAGGGTTAAAGGAGAGTTTATGTAAAACAGTTAAAACAGTGCTTTGAACAATTGTTAGCCACCTTTGCTGTTTGAAATCATTATTTGTGCTACCTTGTCTCCAAGGTGGCCACCATCAAGTCCTTCACTCCTTTTACCACTGACATTTCCCCATCTAGATGTAGAGTCTCTTCCCCATGCCCCTTGAATCTAGGCTGGCCTATGACTGCTTGGAGCAATAGCATAGCATAGGAGTGATACTATGCCAGTTCGAGATCTAGCCTTTAAGAAGACTGGCAGTGTTTGCTTCCCTTCTCCTTAGATACTTGCACTTGGGAGGTCCCACTTAGAACGCAGCCACCCCATGGTGAGAAGCCCAAGACACATGGAAAGGTCACCTGTAGGTACTCCAGGAAACAGTCCCAGAAGAGATCCTAGCCTATAGCCAGCATCAACTATTATCCTGTGTCACTTGCTAGCTAGTACGTGCACCATCTTGGACACTCAGCCCAGCTGAGCTTTCAGGTGACACCAGCCCCTGGCACACTCTGATTAGAATAGCATGAGAGACCCCCAATGAGAACCACCTAGCCAAGTCCAATCAACCCACAGGACCACGAGAGGTAACAATAAGCCGCTAAGTTTTGGGTTGGCCTCTTACACAGCAATTGGTAACCAAAACATTATTAATATAATCATTATGTCTTCTCTGTCTCTCCTATAACTCTGACTTGAGTGTGTGTCTCGAACAAGTGAGACTCTGGAGCAGCCACTTGTGGCCCCAATTCTACATGACTTTTAAGTTCTAGTGCCCGATACCAACCTACTGATTTAGTCCCTACGTCTCAGTTCCAAATACCCAGGAGAAAAAAATCTGATTGGTCAGGCTGAGTTAGGTGTTCCCTCTGATAAAACCATTTGTGATCTAAAATGAAGGTTGCATGCTGCCTAGTACAGTATTAGAGTGGGGAGGAGAGTTCCCTAAGAAAGTTTGTAGGTATGGAGGAAATAGTGGGTGTCTCTTGCAAGGTATCTCTCAGCTCACTTCTATGTTGCCTTTTTTTCTCAAGCTCCACATGATAGAAAGATGACTGTAGCAGCTCCAGCCACTATGTCCTCTTAGGAGTGAAAAAGAATCAGACTCTTCTGGTACCTCCTCCAAAAGCCCTGAACCAATTTTCAATGAAGGGCAAGAGATGCTTTGATTGGGCAGGGCTAGTCATTCATAGGCTCCACCTATTTTGAGCTATTTTCTGCAGAAGGGTAAATGGATGTTGTGGGGTGGATGGGTGTGTAGGGGATGAAGAAGATAAATAATATATCCCTGCCATATTCACCAAATATCAGTGGAGATTTCTTGAAACTGCAAGAGGGAGAAGGGGGTGCTCTGTGCAATGGACCTTGTACTTTGGTCACCAGAGGCACATCACCTTTGTTAAATAAAAGTTGGTCATCTCCTTCACCTCTTAGTCTTAGTCAAACTTCACCTGTCTCTGAGTCTTCTCTTCTCCAAGCTGTAAGTTCTGGTTGTGTCTACCCTTCCTCATGGACCTTTGTCACACTAGGCCATAACTGCCAGGCCATTCTCCTGTCCCTATAAGGGGCAGCTGCCAGCAATGCTGCCAACATATTTTCTTAAACACATTATATCAACAATAACTTCTCTAGAAATTCACACCGTCCTATCAGGGTCACTTGGGTGGGAGGTGGGACAAGTCCCTCCTTTCCTAGGCCCTCCCTCATCCTTTATACTTCTGGCTATTTCTTTTTCCCTCAAGGTCCTCTTTCTATTGGCATTTCCACCTACAACTGTCCTCCAATGAGTTCAGTTAGAAGGCTCATCTCCTGAAAACTGACAATTATGTTGGAGGAAACAAGCAGGCGTCCTCAACCCCAGGGTGGCTCTGACTGGTAGGGAGCAGCCACTTTGGAGGAAGTGGGAGAAGTGGGCAACAGAAAAACCCCCAGCTCTGTATTGGCCTCAGAGTCATTCATCAGAGGCTGACAGTTCCTTCACTGCTGGCCCAGGGCCAGAGGACTGAGTGGCTTATTTCTGTTGCATTACTGTTTGAGTCCATATGCAAACCAGAGGGCTGTGTCTATAAATAAGATATTATAGTTAAATCAATATTGATTATTAGGAGTTAGTGTTATATTTAAAGCCATAAAACTGAATAAATATTATGGTAAAAGTGTCCTAAATCTCGTAGGCAATATCATTGAGCAAGCCCATTGAACATGGCCTTTGCATTGATGGAGTCTTGACCCCCGTTTTCCCACCTCTGAAAGGGCGCTGCCAAGAAGATGGCTGTCCCTGGTAGAGGCAGGGAAAAGACAGTTTGGGGACAGTGACGATGTCCTCCAGCCCCTTTCTCAGCCACATTCTTGGCTCTATTCAGACCTGTATTACCTGTCACTCAGCATATGCTCAGCTGATTCTCAAGCCTGAGAGTAGAAAGGTGGCTTATTCACAATCATAACAATTGTGCTCACCAACTTTATTTTTCTAAGAAAAACCTACTTCTGATTAAAAAGTGTTTCATGTTTGTTATAGAAACTATAGAAAAGACAAGATAAGCAAAAAAGAAGAAAATAAAATCCACCCTAATACCCAGAGAGAGTCACTGTTAGCATTTTGGAATATATCCTTCCAGTCATTTCTCTTTCTCTCTCTCTCTCTCTCTCTCTCTCTCTCTCTCTCTCTCTCTCTCTCTCTCTCTGAATTTTTTAATAGGTTTGGAATAGCCAGGCTATTTTGCAATCTGGACAGATTCTATTGTATGTACCAAATTTATTTAATCAATCCCTTATTATTATACATTTAGCTTGCTTCCAATTCTAATTATGTTTAAGTTCTATTCATTCATTTGATAAGTAGAACTAAAAGGTGTTTATCTTTAGAAAATACACCTTTATGTTTTCCAGTTAACTAAGGGAAGTGAAGCCTGAGACTGAAACGAAGCACTGTGTCCAGTAGAACACAGGAAATCACGGAGCCATGAGGTTATGGCAGGATCCCTGGTGTGGGGCAGAGACAGGAGCACACAGCAACAGACTCCCATGAAAGTCAAGGTCAGAAAGGCCTCCCCGCTCAGTCTCCATCACACATCTCCTTCCCAGGCAGAGCCTGGGGTCCATCAAGGCCCTGCACTGCCCCATCACAGAACTGCTCAGTCTGGAGAATTGGGGAGTGTCCTCCTCATTTTGAGCATGGGTTGGAAATAGTTGTCATTACACAGTTATGGCAGAAGGTAATTTTCCAGGTCCACTGCCCACTACTCATCACCAACTATGCACATAGAGAGAGTCATATACTTCATCTCTTTTGATGGACTTGGGGGAAGACATGACCTAAAGTTGGCCAGTCAGACACTGTCCCCCAGGACTCTGAATCTTGGGCAATTGCCACTAGGATCATGGAGCTCTTTGAAAGTTAATTTCACCAGTGGCAGAAACAGCAAGTCCTCTCCCATTTGCTCTTACTGAGAACCGGCTTTTCAGCTTCCTGCTTCCTGAATCACAGGCTTCCAGAGCCTCCTTAATTCCAGCTTTTCTGGCCTCATCTCCAACACTCCTGCTGATGAGTTATGCGGAGTTAATTCTGTTGCTTGCACACAAGAATCCTAACTGAAACCTACCTTCTCCCCACTCCGCTCACCCTTCCTTCAAGGTTCAGGTCAAATGTCACCTCCTCTCTAAAGCCTTCCCCAGGTGCCCTAAAGGTAATCAATATTATCTTTCTGCTTCACTCCCACACCCCTTTGCTCATAATAGTCACGGCACTTATTTTCTCTTGCCTGGCATGATAGGTCATTTTTTTAATTAATTTATTTACTTATATTTTAGCTGAGCCATCCTGCTACCTGTTGGCAGCTCAACGGCAACTCAGCTCCGGCTGGGCATCAAACTGCTGTTGCTCAGAGCTCAGCTCGCACTCTTGAGCGAGCTCTTAACCAACTGAGCCACTCGACCAGCCTAGGTCATTTTTAACTTGACACTGAGTCAGGTTTGTGTCTGACACGGTAACCATAGGAGCTTGCGGAATGAATGAATGAACTAACAAACACGCATATCTATGAGAACAGCAATGGCATATAGTAATACCTTGGTTTGCAAGCATAATTTGTTTCAGAAACGAACTACTCATGTTGCAAGACATCGCTCATTTACCAAGTTAAAATGTATTAGAAATGTGTGCTTGTCTGGAGGAACACTCGCAAACCAAGTTACTCGCAATCCAAGGTTTTACTGTACTTTGTGTTCAAGCATCAACTAATTAACCAATGTTATCAGAAACACTGGCTATGTTCAGTATTTAATTCAAATGAAGTCACGAGCCTTTCCATCTTCTGCAGCTGTGAACCTGGTAGGTTGGGAACACATGGATATTAAGTTGTAGCTGTTTCCAGTGCTTTTTATTTGCATTCAGCATCAGTTGGTGTACCTGGCTATTGTTAGACCCACTATGCATCAAGTCCCTCTGTGATTCTACATCAGGCATCACAAACACAAGCTGGCCACCCACAGGCCAAATATGTACACACCGCAGCTTTGTTTGGCCCACACTGTTTTTATTTTTTGTTTTTTTTGATTGATTTTGTTGCCAACATTTCAGATTCAGGAGATGTCACATAATATTCCAGATTTCTGATTTTTCCTGAAAATTCAGAAGATCCGACAACACCAGGTTCAACTTCCTACATGTCAACAATCTGCTGGAGTGAAGCAGTGGCTGCTCCCCACCCGGCTCCCACCCTCCATGTGGAACATAAACTCTCCACAGCCCCTACAACGCCCACCTCACTGTTACCCATCTGATTCTTAAAAACATTATTACTCTTGGGCTCTGTCTAGTGAGGCTGGTCATTAGAGATAGAAAGATGGCTGGATGGGGGGTTACAGAGGGATGTCCTCCTGTTGAGTCAGTTTCTAGAATATCATAGTCAGTCATACTCAGGAAATGCACATTTAAAAGATTCTAGAAAACTACCCTCTTCTCTTTCACCCTTCCCCCATGGAGAACTTGCTTGCTTCTGTGAAGCTAAAACCAAGCTCTTGTTTTATCTTTTAGCCTCTAGAGACACAAGTCTGTCCTTCCAACAGGCTAAATAAGGGACTTCTGACACACAGAGTCTCAAAAGCCCTAAAGGAGCCAGTTGAGGCCATGCCTTTCCACTCTGCCACATGGGGTATAATCCACAGCCCAGTGGGTACCACAGGACTCATCAGCCTTCAAGGCCATGTGATGAGCATCTCACACCACTCATCTGGCTAAGAATGCAACAGCATGAGGGCTGATGGCTCTCCCACCTGATTATTCAGGACAAAGCCCAGATGAGGATGGGAGGATGGTAATAAGCCTGGGTGGGCGCAAACCTCTCCATGTGGCTCAGTTAAAGATCAGGGCCCACCCAGGTGGCTCAACTCCAGGCCAGGCTGCCCCCAGGCAAGACAAGTCTGACCCTCAGCCCCTCTCTGAACCAGTGCAGTCAGAGCAGTAGGATGGGAAGTAGGTGGAATTCTTGTGCAAGGGCCTCCCTTTTCTCTGTAGCAGAGGCACAGGGAGGGGGAAGGGGGAGATCTTGAGGAGACATCCTTGCTTCTTCTTTCTCTCACTCCTTCTCCCCCCCCCCCCCCGCCGCCACATCCAATGCATCTGTAAGTCTGATGGCTCTACCTCCAAAACAAATTTTGATTCTACCACATCTCTTCCTGCCCATTTCTACCACCCTTATCCTAGCCACCCTGTCGCAGTGGCTTCCTAACTGTCTCCCTGCCTTCACACTTGACCTCATGCAACCGATTCTCATCATAGCAGCCAGAGTTAGCTTTCTGAATTGTAAATCAGATCTCATTTGCTTAAAACCCTCCCAAAGGCTTCTCATCACCTTTAGAATAAAATCCATTCTCTACCATGACCTATAAGGCCCAGTATGCTGTAACCTTCACCTACCTCTTGAAATGCATTTCCTACTGGTCTCCCCAAAGCACACCACACTCCAGCTACCATGGCTTTTTTTTTGTTCCTTGAACTCAGCCATGCTTATTGTCATCCCAGGGTCTCCCTCTGCTTGCAATACTCACACATTTTTGTATGGCTGCTTCTTCCTGTCATCTAGGTCTCAACTCAAATGTCACTTCCTCAGAGAGTCCTTCCTAACCCTCGATCTAAACGACTTCACCTTTGGTGAGTTTCACTTACATCACTCAATTTTATTTTCTTCATAAAACTAACATTATCTGAAATCATGTTATTTAAGTATGTGTTTTCTTGTCTATTGAGGGTGTCCCCCTATTAAGAATCTAAGTCCATGAGAGTTAAGCCAGTGTCTGTCTAACTTGATACTGCTTCTCCCAGCAGCACATAGTAATATGCAATAAATAGTTGCTGAATTCATTAACTAGTTAATTATCCAGTGAGAGGTGATAGAGGCGTAAACTAAGGCAGTTGCATCAAGAGTGAAATGGAGAAAATATATGTGAGGGATTTAAGAGCAGAATCACAGGACCAATTCTAAATAGGACATGTGACAGCAAAAGCCTCGGGCTCCAACGGCTTGGTGGGTGATGAAACAATTCATCAATATTGGTATTTATGGGGAGGTGTTGGTTTGGAGGGAACAATAATGAGCTCAGCACTGGGAAGTTGGCTTTGAAGTATCTGAGGAACTTTCAGGTGATGTCAGTGGTACCCACATTTTGGAGTCCAAAAAGGAGATGTAAGCAGCTAGTTGAGATTTGGGGAAATCATGGGTGGTAGGTAAGGGGTAGGTAGTCCGAGCTGTGGCCTGACCCTAGTGCACTAAGAGAAGGATCTAAGATGAAACCTCAGACAACTCAAAGTTTAACAGGGCAGACAAAGGCAGGCGTAGAACAAGATCCTGAGAAGGAGTGTCTGCAGAGGTAGGAGAAGACCCAGGAAAGTGCTAGGAAGAAAGGGACTGGTCAACAGTTTTAAAGGGACGAGAGGTCCTGAAGATATAGGCTGGAGTAGACTGTCCTTGAAATTTGGGGCCTCCTTAAAGCAATTTCAGTGACAGGCTCTGGGTAGATGCCAGGCTAAGTGGGCTGAGGTGTGAATGAAAGGGAGGTTCATAGAGACAATTGTAGCATAGAAACCCCTCCAATCAATCTGGCTTTAAATGGCAGGTCAAGGATATGGTACTAGCCAGGGAGCACAAGAGTCAAAGAATGATTTTTAATTGGAAAAGACTGGCATCTATGTAGCTCACACCTTTGGTTGTATATGAGTCTGTAATGTGATTTAAGATCTTTCTCAAAGAGCTTCTAATGACCATGCATATCACTGAATACAGTGTGTTCTAGGGACTCAGCGATGCTTGTGGTAGGAATGAATGCTGTCACTGTCCAAGAAAAGGAGCCCTGAGCCAGGCACCAAATTCCTCCACCAACATGGGAGAGTAAAAGGAGCAGATGACTGTGAGAAAGAAGTAATAAGTGAGGTAGTGGATAATAAAACTCTCAAAGTTTTGGATGGGTGGAAGGCGATACAGGGCTCTGATATAATAGTCTTTGAATTCCCCTGTCTGGCTCTGATAAACAGAAGCTGAGCGGAACAATGTAATAACAACAAAAAACACGTTCTGGAACTGCTACCTGGATTCTACTTCCAGCTTTATCACCAGCGATACGACCCTTCTTCAGGCCTGTTTCCACATCCGTACTTTAGGGACAGTGACCTATAGACCTTCTCTGAGAATCCACCACCTCTGACACTGAAGCCAGTCTGTCCTGATTGAAATCCCAGCTCTGCTGTTTTCTACTTATGTGACCTTGGGTGAGTTACTTAACTTTTCTATACCTTGTTTTCCTCATTTTTAAAACAGCTTAATCGCCCTACCTCCTAGAGTCATTGTGAGAATGAAATAAAGATGAGTATATGTAATGTGCCTAGGATAGTGTTGGGGACCTCAAAGAGTGTAATATAGGCATTAGCTAATATTGTAGTAGCCACTCAGTCCAGGAGAGACTGCTAAGTGAGTGGGTGAAGCGTGCTGGTCTCATTTTGAAGAGCAGGAGAGAGGAAACTCTAGAACAGGAGCTGGCAAACTTCTGCTGTAAAGAACTAGATAATAAATATGTTGGGCTTTGCAAGCTATCTGGTCTCTGTCACACTGTTCCACTCAGCCATTGTAGTGAAAAACAGTCACAGACCACATATAAACAAGTGGGTATGACTGCTTTCCAATAAAACTTTATTTATAAAAATAGGCAAGAGGCCAGATATTCAGACCCCTATTCTCAAACCAGAGCCCCTGGAAAGAGAAATGGGGTGAGTTTTCCTCTCTGATGGATAGAATTAAGAATTTCATGTACCCAGACCCAGGCCAGAGGTCTGACCACTCCTGGCTGCAGACTCACCAAGAAAGTAAAGCTCCCAACTCACAGAACAAGCAAATAATAAACGAGTTTTGAAAATAATTAAAATTGAAAATTGATTGTCTGGGCCATAGCAGATTTATGCAAAGGGCCCCCGCTCCACGGGGAATGGAAGGAGAGTTTCTAAGCTCTGTGTTGAACAAGCTAAGCATTTTTTCAGATTATTCCCAGCATAATATGCCAAAGGGAATAGGCTCCATTTATTATTTCCTTAAAAAAATCAATGAGCTGAAACATTCCCTCTAGACCTATAATATTTATTTCAATGTTCTGTCAATAAATATAACAAGGTTAGCTTTCTATCAGTTTAGTTGGAAGAATCATTTGAGGGAAGTTCTATTTGTTAAGCTCGATTACAGAAAGCAATCAATAGGGGAAAATTCCCCGGTCACTATAGGCAAGAAATATAGAGCTCAGAGGAGCCATCCCAGGAAGGAGATTGATGCCACTGCCCCATAGTCCCTCCCTCCTTCCCCAGAATTAGATGTGGGTGCAGCGTTGAGTTACAGAGTGTCAGGCTGGAGCAGTCCCCTTCCGGTGCTGGTAGGAAAACTGAGGCCCAGAGAGAGAAAAGAAATTATTCAGAATCAAGGAGTAACAGAACCTAAACTAAAATCTAGACCTCAGATTTCTCCAAGGTCTTGAGTTGTTTAGTTGACTCAGTTGGACAGTGGGAATACAGAGACGCATGGAGACAGAATGTTTTTCTCTTTTATTTGAATTCAGCTCTGTTGAATAGGGCTTTCCAAGTGATGTGTAAAGGTAGGAGAGCTCAGGAGGGTATTGAAAAGACAGGGCAAAAATATACTTGGGGATTCCTGGGTTACTGAGAGATTTAGAGAAGATGTTTCACCATTTCACTCCCACCTTCCAACACACACATACCCCCTGGCTGAGTTGGCCGGTATATCCTCTCTCCTAGAACTTGACTCTCACCTTTTGTCAATGTTGCTGGGCCAGACTGGTTAGACCTACTTAACTATACCTAAACCTTCTTTGAGATGAGTCATGGGGAACTTGGGGTTTAGGGTCAGAAGACTTGACAAGTTGGCTCAGTTTCACCGCATTCTTGTCTGGGTCATTTTACTTCTCTAAGCTTCTCTTTCCCATGTGTAAAATGGGAATAAGAATGATGACACCTTACTCATAAGGTAAAATACATGATATTGCTAGACAAATAAAAATAATTATTAGCGTTATTGATTGTTGCATTATTACTAATAGCAGTTAGTTATTGAATGCTTTCTGTATACAGAACATTGAGCTGATGCATGTTTTATCGTATTTAATAATCACAACAACACTATGAGGTAACATGATTATCTCCATGTTACAAATATGGAAATTAAGGCTTGGAGGTTCAAGGTCACAAAGCCAAGAAATAGTGGAGTAAAAATTTAAACCCAAGTTATTCAACTCTAAAGCCTGGACTTATAACCTCTACAGTCAGGGTTACAGTAGGTCCTGATCCAGGAGGAAGTTGCCTTCTCCACCCCACCCCATCCCCCAGTCACCACCTCATTCAAAAAAGCTGGGTCCCAGGGTGCATGTGGGTCTTCATCTCCTACATCTAAGTCATCTTCCTTGAATACCCAATAAGGCTTCAGTGAGTCAAGTGCTTTGTGGACACTTCCCAAAGCCATGCCTCATCAGTGAAAGGTCTTAGACTTCAGCAAGCTTAGTCCCTCACCTAGGGACTAAATTATTCCAAACAAAAAGTAACAACAGCTCTCCTGAACTATCACTAAGGTTGGGTTTTGCGGGAGGAATTTGGGGAGAATTTAACTAATGTAGTTGAAAAAACATTTATTGAGTTCCTAACATGCCAAACATTATTTTAGACACGAGAAATACAAATATATTCAACAGCCTGATGAACATTGCTATTTGAATGTTCCTCAGTGTATCCAAAACTGAATTCAATATCCTACCAAGGAGCCACCCAAGCCAGAAACCTGGGAATCCTCAGGTTCTGCCCCACCTCTTACCTGGCCTGACACACATTTACTGCCCCTGGGTACAAACACAGTCACATTACTTTGATAACTTGGAGCCTCAAGCTGACTGATGACAGGAAATCCAGTCTTTTGAAAAGTTTTCTTCTACGCTACTTTGCATCTCCCCTACGAAGAATTTCTGAGAATCTTAAGGGCTGCCATGATTTTCCCACAAATCAGCCCTGATTCCTGCTCATTGCAGGGATAATTAGCTAAGCACCACAGCCTTGGGACACAAGAGTTTTGCAGAAGTGCCACTCTGGGTGGCTTGAACAGAACTGGAATTCAGAGAACAGTCTATGTGTTAAGCTAAGCTAGAAAGTTCCCACCACAGGGTTCTAGACCATCACATTGCTTCAATATTCAATGATAAAGCTCTTTGATTCACACATATAGTCCTTTCCTCCCAGAAGACAGCTGCCAACGAGAGATCTAAGCAGAGCTTTTCCAAGAGCCACTGACAGCCTTAGAGAAGACAATGAGAAAACCAACATGTGCATACACTGAGGCAAGCTCTGAACAAATTGATCTGAAACAGATAAAGAGTTATTATCTTATTAATTCTGTTCCCTAAATATCTTGAGTCCATCTGCTTCTTTCTTCATCTGTACCCCCACTATCATATAAGTCCAAACCACCACCATTTCTTGTCTGGGCTATTCTAATTGCCTCCCAGCTAGACTCCCTAAGTCCACTCTGGACCTTCCAACCCATTCTTCACACAGCCACTAGTCATCTCTTTAAAATGCAAATCTGATCATGTACCACCCTTACTTAAACCCCTTCAATGTATTCCATTGCACATAAGACAAAATTTAAAACCCGACTGCCTTAACTCTGTGCCCCTAAAAGCAGACCCTGAGACATGGACTTAGGTGCAGCAAGGTACTTAGCTCCAAGGAACAGAAGTAAAGTAGGGCATGGGGAAAGTTCATAGGGAAGCAGACAAGTTCTGGACTTCTTCAATATATACCAGCAACCCTAGCTCCATTCTTTGTATGCTGGTCTACTAGCATGGGGAATCAAAACAACATGCTGGGAATCTTTCTTTCAGGTTCAATGGAATCCTTACTGCTTCCCCTAGTGGAAGTAACTCACCCCCTAGGACCAGGACCACTAGTCCCACAGAGCCTTAAGATTCTAGGACAGGAAGCACAAGTTTCCCCAAGTTGGTCCCTAGAAGGGATGATGAGAGGGCCCAATCCCACTTTCACACCTTGGTTCCAAGATCTGTATATCCTAGCTATTGCAACACAATGCTACTTAATGGCCATTAGTGTAATGTATATACTGCCTCCTGGAAAACAGAATTCCAACCTTGCAGGGTGCCATCTCTCAAGATGCCACCTTGCTGAGTTTGTAAGGTGCCGTTACAACATTCTATCAGGCCAGCAGCTTCCAGGTGATATAATATACAATAGGACCGGTGAATTCCAATGTGATGAGTCTGTTGTCATACCTCCTTTACTGTAAAGTGGGTTCCTTGGCCTGAAACAACATTATGTAGAATCTCCTGTCAGTACTAAATCAAACACTCACTAAACCTGTGGAAAATGGTACTGCAGGCAGGGAAGACAGACCTATATCCAGAGTATTTGTCATTCTCAATAAGGACAAATTTCTGCCCCTTGCAGGTGCACTCACCACCAAGTGGCTGCTCATTCTCTACAAGGATCAGAAATCATTCTGAGGGCTCACTATTGCTCTCTCCTACTGTCAGGTCATACATTTAGCAGCTACATTAGCTAGATGAGCCTTGGTGAGAGGGAGCCCATGTTGGCCTATGAGTGGCCTCCATCTCTGCCACCATGCTATTCTTTACATGGGCCCATTGTGTATGTGTGAGATGGCTGAGGACAGAGGCTGGCTGACATCCAATGGATGTCCAAAACATCCAATGTTTTGTTGGGGTTTTTTTCCAAAAAGTAAATTACATTTTATTTCTTTTACAAAGAATTGAGGCCAAATGGTGGTGTTTGGAAAACAGCATCAGGGGAGATGTACCAGTGAGAAGCCTGTTGCAAATACTCCAGTGTGCTCCAAGTAGAGTGAATGTGGGGTCCTGACAGTGGACATCTATTCCTTTTTTTTTTTTTTTTTTTTGAGGGCAGTATCACTGGCCCTCACATGTGGGACCGAACCGGGGCCGCTGGCTTCCCAAGCCAGCGCTTAACCACCGCGCCACTCGGCCGGCCTGACAGTGGACATCTAAAAAGGAGCATCTGTCTACTATTCTCTGGGTTTACACCAATTCATCTGCCTCCTAGCCACAGCTGCCTCCCATCACATCCAGCAGAGGCAAGAGTGCATCCTGCAAACAACTCTACAAGTACAGTTCCTTTTAGCAGTTCCTTATTGTCCCCTAGTTGTTTGATGCCATAGCTACACTGGATAATCTCTAGTGAGCATTAATGTGAGACACCAAAATCTGAAAACTTTGTGTCCATTCCCATAGACCATCCACACATCCCATTCCCAGACTTATCTCTGTTCAGTCAGTCTTGCTACTTCCAGACCCTTGACCAATTAGCCAAGCAATTCATTCAGTAATCTGCTTTGTAGTCTATGTATATCCTCACCTCAGAACTCCATAAAAAGTTGATGGCCAAACTATATGCTTGAAGGTCTACCTAGTGGAAGATTTTCCCTCAACACTGTCCTTTAGGACCACCAACATATTGAGCTAACTCATCTGTGAACCAACATAGGACTTTTCCTTCTCCATCAGCTAGTCATGGGATTCTCCTCAGAAGGTGATAGACATGAGCCGAGAGGAAGTTGTAGGTTCAACAAAGATAGATAGCATGGGAGGCTAAGCCACCTGTGAGTATATTTATTTGTGCCCTCTTGACCTGTTCAGCTCTGATACAGGTGTACCATTTTTACCATACAATGGATTGCTGATGCATCTACCCAACCTATGACTCAGATCTAATGATACCTAGCTCATGATGGGCAGCTCTGGCCACACTGTTACTTAATGGTTCATGGTCAAATACTTGGTCTCTGCTAGAGCCCAGTAACATTCCAGGAACTGGTTTTCAAGCACTGAGTAGTTCTCTGCTACAGAAGGCATGGCCTTGCTCCATAATGCTAACCCTGCTACTCTGCTAAAAGAGCTGGCCAGACTCTACCATAGATACCTCTGATGCTATTGTAGTTACCAGGTCACATGGCCCAGCAGTAGAGCAGATTACAGTGTCACTAGGAATTGCTGTTGAACCCTCTTTTGATCAAGGACCCATTTAAAACTGCCAACCTGCTAAGCCTCTCAATGAATGGGTTAGAACATGATTTCCAAGTGTAGTGTGCACTGCCTCAAAATTCCAGAGAAGCCCACCAAGCACTGTGCCTCTTAGCCATAGGAGAGTCAAGGAGCAACACTGCTAAAAGCTTTACCAATGTGTCAACCCCTGAATCTTTGTAGGGCTTATCTCTGACCTCCTGACATGCTTGGGGCATCTAGAGTCCTTGCCACTTCCTGTTCACTGGGCTCAGTGAAAATAATGCCACCAATAGAGTGGATCAGTATGTTTTTGGAATGTCAAGACAACCAAGGTCCTTTTAGACTATATTGTGACAGAAGGTAAGAAAACATAGCCTTGGGGCAAGACAGTAAATATATATTGCTGTCTTTCCCGTGTGAATACAAACTGCTTCTAATCCTTTTTCCTGACATGAATTGAAAAGATCAAATGCTGCATATCAAATGCTGGAGGCTATGTTGATCTGTTCTAGTAAAGATACCGTATCCAGCACAGCAGCTATAACTGGGGCTCCCACTTGTTATGGTAAGCCACTGTCATCATCCATGACCAATCTGATTTTGCAGGGACCATACCAACGAATTGAACAGGAATCTGATGGGGAAAATCAACCCTAACTCTTTTAAGTCTTTGATGGCAACACTAATTTCTACAATGCTGCCTAACATATGGAATTGCTTCAGATTTAATGTCTTGGCCAAGGAGTTGGAGAGCATTTTTAAAGTCCTCCACTTGGGCTTCTTATCATAATGGTCAGAGAACCAATGTGAAGGTTTAGGCAGCTACTAAGTACATCTATTTTAATTACATACTCAGAAACCAAGAAAATGAACAAAGGGTCGGTGTGTAGGTCCATTGGACCCACTGTGAGAGAGAGTTAAGCTAGGTCTCTCAATGTGCCCCAGCTCTAATACGGAGGCCATTGTAGCATTTGGGTTCCCAGCTCAGACCCTAAATCCAATGGCCCTCAAAAGAGTTTCATGTCCTCCCTTTCCCTACAATGGTGCTCTGAAAAATAGCCATAGGTCCCTTTGGGGGAAGATTGGAGAAATGTGTATTGTATATGTTGTGATATTGCAGGCTCCTTCCTCAAGGGTATTTGGTCTCCCCTTCAAACAATGGACTCTGAGTCTGAAGAATGGCTTATATCTGAGAAATGGATAAATATTCATTATTTTCTATTGCAGAAGCTGTTAGAAGACTTTTGCTCACCCACCCTTGATTCTTTTTTATTATATAAGTCAAGCAATACCCTTGTTGGCTGCCCTTATAGCTAGCCCCTAGAAACATGGTCTATTAGTGATGAACAAGATCCCTTTGGGTCCAGGACCCTAGCTGTCACTCTAGTTTTGCTGCTTATTGTGGTAAACAAGTTCCCCCTTTCCTGTCAGTTACCTGCTGACACCTGGCCTCTGTCATTCCAAAATCCTGTCCTCCCCATTGTCATCAGGCCCCAGTTTCATGGTAGCATTTCTTACCATCAGCCTTACCCTCCACTGAGGGTAGCCACCACTGAGCCCCTCAGTGATGCCGCTTACCCCTGACTAGCACATTCCTTATTGCTTTAGTGAAGGGAGTGTCTTCTAGACCCTGCCAGAGAACATAGCCTGGTCTCATTGTCTCGTAGTCTTAGTCTCGTGCCACATCTCTAAACCCTCTGACCATTCCCTCAGTGCTCTACCAAGACAATTCCAGCATCTCTCTTCTAATTTACTGCAGGCCACCATCATGTCCGAGCTTCAGGGAGACATCCTGACAGCATCTGATCGGATTTATTAGCACTGGCTCCAATTGTCCTTGCCAGAAGTTAAATCCTGACTCCAAGGAGAGTATTCCTGCATCAGTAAACTCTGCAATCTAGACTTGCTTATATTCCCAGGTCCCCACCCTATGCCAAATCCTTCAGGATCCACTTCTGTGAGTATTCCCCTGGTTCCTATTGGTGCATTTGATAGTTCATGCAGCTCCTTTGGTAAATAAGCTACTTCCTTCTGGAGCAGAGTCTGTATATCCCTGCTCAAGTTCTGCTGGGACCTGACCCCTGTTAGTCTTTCTACTTCTAGAGTGACCTTGGGAGTTAAAGATAGGGGAGCCACATGATGGAAGGGGTCTGGGTCCCTAATTGCCACTTGGAAGAAAGTCACCAGTGATCAGGAGCATCTATTTCAGAAGCAAGAAATAAACTTTTATTCTGTTAAGATATTGAGGGGTTAAGGGTTTACTGTTATAGCAGCTGGCCTTACCCTCACTAATATAATGCTCCATGCCTTAGAACACAGGACAAACTGAACTAAGGCTCCAGAAAGAGCAGGAAAATTTCCCTTAAAGTCAATGCTGTCTCATGCCTCCACATTTCCAGGATTAACCTCCTGTCAGGAAGATTGAAATTGGGAATGCCAGTCCCTTCCAAGAAAAATCTTACCCCATACCCATAGAGATATGATCAGGCCCTAAAGCCTCAACAAGATAATTAAACAGTAATCCAACATTAACACATTTCCCAAGCCTGAGCTTTCAGCCTTAAAATCACATATGGGTCCTCACCGGCCCTACAGATTGGACAAGAACGTGTTCAGTCCAGTTGTTTTTTATTCTCTCATCAACATTTCAAAAAGTCTTGACCATGCTTATCTTATTCCAAAAAAAAAACAAAAACAAAAAACTTTTTAATCAAAGGAAGAAGAAAGAGAAATGTGAAAAAAGAGGAGGAGAGATAAGGGGCTATTTGTAAAACATGCTACTGTGCCATCAGTATCTCACAAATTATCCACACTGAAGACTTTAGGAGACATCTCCTGTTTTGTTAAAATCAAAGCCCAAAAGTAGTGTCATGTCTGAGAAAGAACTCCATACCTGGAGTCTGCAGGATGGATTCTGACCCAACACGGCCACTCACTGGCCCTTAGCCTTGCCTACTCACTAGATCTTGGTTTTTGCATCTGGAGGTAATTCCTATTCCCCAGGCCTCATAAGCCAGAGGTAAGAATCAAAACAAATAATAACCAAAAGATTCAGAAATCGATGCACCATCACTGATACCAATACCACCACCACTGTTGTTGTCACTGACCCACCATCATCACCATTCAATCATTCATGCAGCAAATACATATTGTATGTGCTGGGAATACAAGAATGGCAAGAACATCATGGCCTCTGCTTTCCTAGAACTTACAGTCTAGTGGAGGAAATAAGTTTTCATCAGATAATCAAATAAATTAGTGCATAATTACAAACTGACATAAATATTCTGAAGGAAGGCAAACTATATTGTAAGAGCAAATAAAGAATAAGTTGGTTTAAATGCGTCTCTGAGGACTAACACTTCAACTGACATCTGAGGCATGTGTAGGAGTTAACCAGGCCAAAAAGAGAGGATGGAGGAAGAGCACTGCAAGTAGTTGACATAACAGGTGCCAAGGCTCTGTGATGGGGGGAGAGGGATGTGAAAGTGTTGGTGGACGTACAAGGCTGGCATGGCTGGGTCACAGAGGCCAAGGGGAAGACTGCCATGAAATGAGGCTGGAGAGGCAGGCAGAGGGCAAGACCCCATTAAAGATGTTGGTCTTGGGCCGGCCAAGTGGAGCGGTGGTTAGGAGCTGGTTGGGATGCCGGCGGCCCCGGTTCAGATCCCACATGTGAGGGCCAGTGACACTGCCCTCAAAAAAAAAAAAAAAAAAAAAAAAGATGTTGGTCTTCCTAGGAAGACCAATAAGAGGTCAGTGAAGGGGAAGCAATGTGACCAGATGGGTGTTTGGAAAGGATCACGGTGGCTGTGATGGAGACAGTGGATTGGAAGCAGCAAGAGTAGATACAGAAAGACAAGTGAGGAGCCCCTCATGGTAATCCAGGCAAGAGACAATAGAAGCTTAGACCATGGGTATAAAATCAACAGGACTTGGGTGATGGGTGGATAATGCACTAAGAACAGTTGCTGCTGACATCTTGTGCTCTCAGCATCTCATGAAATTTGCAAGGTTCTTTCAGTTTTGAACAATGGAATCTCCTTTTACATAGGGGTTAGATTTTGAAGCCTGTGCAAAAGACAAGAATTGCATATAGTCAAAAGTACCCTTGAAAAACTCTTAAACCACTCACAAAGGCCAGTACCCATGGGTTCGTTTATACAGCCATAATCAGGAATTTTTAGGCACGCTAAAGTTAGAGAAGTGCTGAACTAGAATAAAGAAAACTACAGAAAGACATATGCAAATGTCTGGGCATACAAATCACCCTGCCTTTAAGACAACTATTCAAATCCTTAGTAGAGAATGAGTGGATGGTGGGTGGGGTAGGGAGAGAAGCAATGTACATGTAGAAGGAAAGGGTAGAAATCTTTAAAACACTCCCACTTTCCTGAATATTTATTCTGTTCAATTTTAATATTAAGGCTTTATAACTCTAATACATATTAATGTATTAGTTTCTTATATTAGGTGGCCTGGGTATAGGATTTTCACTCCAACATCTATTTTGGCCTCTACTTTTCCTTCCCTGAAGGTAAGTTCTTTCCCAAGAGCCCTGCCTCACCCCACTCCATATCCACCCAAATGCTAAGATGAGTGCACCTTGGGTCAAGCCAGGTCAGCTTGGGTCATGCTGCCGTGATAAGCAACCCCTTAATCTTAGTGGCTTCAAACAACAAAGATTATTTCTTACTCGTGCCACTTGCACCTCATGATTTGTTGGTGCTCTGCTCCATGGCTCCTCACTTAACGGATGGAGTAGACACTATTCCCATCATTGCCAGTCGCCAAAGCAGAGGGAGAGTGCACTCCCAAGAGGGCTTCACACAGCACTTCAATACCCAGACATGGCACGAGTCACTTCCACTCACAGCTCATTGGCCAGAATTAATCACCAGGCTTCACCCCACCACGAGAGGGCCAAGAAGCATAGTCCTTCCACGTGTTCAGCAGGTGCGTAGCCAGGAACAAACAACACTAATGACTTCCACATGCTCTAAATGTACAATGACAAGAGAGAGGAGAGATGAGCTTTAATTATTAAGTCTGTGTTTGGATCCCAGGCCCTTTATAACCATGTGGCTAAATGAAATGTGCCCTACTCATACCCCAGGGGGCAGAGTCTGTGCCCAGAAACAGACTCCCACACAGCATTTGAATCAGCTATCTTGGAAATTAAAGAGGTAGCTGACGGCCTGAGTCTTGGCTCCACTACCTCTCTATCCCCTCCCCAGGCTCTCTATGGACCAAATACAGCACAAGGAATATTGGGGCTGGAACCCACTCTGTCACCAAAAACCTCTGACAGCTCCTGGAAGTGCCTGGGTTAGGGGCAATGGACATACAGCTGAATCCCTGCCTTCACGGAGCTCCCGGCATAATGGCTATTACATGCTGTGGTAGATAGTTCCTAAATATGAGCATCAACCATTTTCTCTCATCCCTAGACACAAATGATGCTCTTCCCATCAATAGGCAAAGTCTATATCCTTTTTCTTTCTTTCTTTCTTTCTTTCTTTCTTTCTTTCTTTCTTTCTTTCTTTCTTTCTTTCTTTCTTTCTTTTTTGAGGGCAGTGTCACTGGCCATCATATGTGGGACCGAACCGGGGCCGCTGGCTTCCCAAGCCAGTGCTTAACCACCACGCCACTCGGCCGGCCCTATATCCCCTCTTCTTAAATCTGGCAAGCTTTGTGACTTACTTTGACCAATAGAATGTAGCAGATGTGAGGTTCTAAACGTTCTAAGCCCAAGTCTTACAAGGAATGGCCACTTCCAGTTCTTCCCTCTTGAAGCCCAGCCACCATACTGTAAGGAAGCCAAAGCTATGCTACTGAATGATTAGAGTCCACACAAAGAGAGCCGTGGAGGATGAGTGGCCATCGTAGACAGTTCAGTCACAGGGGGGCTCCAAGCTGAGTGTAGCCACCTAAGCTATACCAGTCAGAGCAGAACTGCCAAACTGAAGCCAGTCAGCCCATAAAATCATGAAAGAAAAGGCAATCATTTGAAGCCAGTAAGTTTTGGGATGGTTTGTTATACAGCAATAGATAAATGAAAAACACACAATATCAGATGTATGTGCATGGTTCTGAGTGAGCCCAGAGAAAGAGGGTCTAAGAATACCTTAAGAGGTGTTTTTGATTGGGTTCTTTGGAAACAGACTGAAACAGAGTTGCATGAGGTTTATTGGGAATGTTGGGGGGCGAGGCATTGTGGAGAAATAGACCTATAAAGAAGTAAGGAGGCTAGGATTGAATCAACAATGTTGTGTAACTGAGGCCTCAGCCAATCCTAAGAGAAGCTGTAGAAGGGAAAGGAAATTTAGAGTTGTTCTAAATTGAGGCAACAGATCCAGGTCTTTGTCCCCTCCTCAACCAGCATTGGCTGTGGGCTGGTCCCAGCAGTAGGCATAACCTTAGGCAAGATGACAATCTGCAGCTGAGGACCATGTAGAAATGCAGCTGTGAGCCCCAGAGCCAGTAGTCTCAGTAGCTGAGAATATAGGTGCTGGCCCTGAAGAAGGGAGCTGGGAGGAAAACACAATGTCTTCCACAGGAGGTAACACAGTGGCCCTTGAATGTGGACAGAGAAGTGCCTGGTGAAGTGAGGAAGAGGAGGGAGTTTCCAAGCAAAGGAAACAGCAAAATCAAAGGCTCAGATGAGGGAACATGCTTGGCAAGTACAAAAAGGATATATAGACAGTGGGTAGGAAGGAGATGAAGCCACACCGAGCACAAAAATGTGGACTTTATCCAGAGGCAATAAGGAGCTACTGAAGAGTTCAGTCCTAAGCAGAGCACACACATCATGAAATATGTGTTAGAAAGATACTTTTGGTGGCATCATGGAAGATGGAGCAGCAGAGTAGAGAATAGAGGCAGAGAGATCATCAATGATGCAGGAGAGAAATAGAGTTTCTCCTGCTTGTCTACACTGACTAAGTCCTGAAGCAACTTAGCAGGCAGGTTATGTTGGGTTGCCGGAAGGGGCAGGCGGTAGACTCTGGAGTGGAAGTTGGGGTGGGATCACATGATGCATGATTCCTTGCAAGCTAGAAGCCTCTGCATCATCTTCAAGCATGGGGAAGGCAAAGGATGCTCTGCTGCCTCAGAGGGCTCAAGTGTGACCTGGGATTTCAAGACGTTCAACTGCATCAACCCAGAGGCCCCTGTCCCACATGTTAGGGTCCCATTTCTTCCCAATCAAGGCCTGATCAATCAAGCATAGCCAACTTGCTATGTTGAATATTCAGTTTTCACTGGAAATTTGCTACCCTTACAATTAATTCCTTGTCCAAACTTCAGTTTTTTGTTTTTTGGGGTTTTTTTTCCTGCCCTCCAGCTGCAGAAGAAAGTCTCTTTATCTGGGGCAAGAAAGTACTCTGGCTTTCACATTTCACCTTAAATTGGTGATTAATCACCCTCAGCCTTTCATTGTCTGATAGTCCCCAGAAACATCTAATTCCATGATCTTTACAATTAATACTTCCTCCGAGCCTCTCATACGTCTGTGATACTGCTACTCCCACCAGTATGTTCCCTTCTACCAGTGTCCCATTCCAGTTCACCGCTGGAAATGGTTTTTGTTTTTTTTTTTTAATTGGGGAATTGGGGGAGGGGAGCAGCGTTGGGGATTCGGGGAAGGGGAACAGACAAGTTGCTGTCTTTTTGTTCTTCAGTCTAGTTGTGGAAGACGTTGCTTCACTGGCCCATGTTGGTATCTTCATTGCGCTCTTCCCGGATGAGGCAGATCAGTCGCCGGCCTCTGGATGTCGCTTACCACGGCATTGGCAGCTCACGCTGGCTGCCGGCCACTCACGCTGGTTGCCAGCCACTCACTGTAGCCTATGGCAGCCCACTGCAGCAGGGCTGTAGCCTACACCATCGCAGGGGCTCACACAGCCCAACTCCAGGTGGAGCTGTTGTTAGCTGTAGAGGGCAGTGTCACTGCTGGCCCTCATATGTGGGATCCGAACCGGGGCCGCTGGCATCCCAAAACCAGCTCTTAACCAATGCACCACTCGGCCGGCCCTGGAAATGTTTTAACAATCGCACTGCTAGAGCATGTCAGGGGCTATTGGTACTTTCACCCACCACCAGTGATGGAGTTCTCATCACCAACTGGCCAGTGGGTGTTACAACTCCAAACTCCTATTTGAGAGTCAGTTTCCTAGGAACCACTCCTAGCACTAACTGTAACAGTAGGTCAAGTTTCCTAGAAACAGATTGAAAATGGAGATTTGCATGCAAAGGGCTTACTGGGGAACCATCTCAGTAACAATCCCTGTGAAAGAGGGAAGGCAGAAGACTGAGCAGAGGAAGACAATGAACTCCGATATATTTGCAACAGAGGCCCCAGTCAGTCCCATGGAAATCTCTAGAGTAGGTATGGTCCTTTAGAGATGTCCCAAAATGAGGAAAGAATAGTCAGTTAGTCATTGAATTCCAACTGCCTCCAGGGAGGGGTGTAACCTTGGAAGATGCCATTCCCTCTGGTCAAAGTCGATTCAGGGGAGAGATTCAGCTGAATGCTGTTGGCCACCAATGCTCCCATTGGCTGGGAGAGTGAGTACCTCAATCCTGAGGTACAGCATCCACTATATCCAGAGAGCGATCCGCCAATGCAAAATGGAGAGCATTGGTCAGCATTAGTTGTTACCGAGATCAAGTAGGTGTCCACTGGATTTGACCACAAGGAGCTCACCAGAGACCTGGAAGCAAGTTCATTCAGGGGAGCAATGAGGGAAAACCCCACGCAGGAGGCAAAGATTAAATAGAAGGTAGGGAAGGGGAGATGACTCTTTTGACCTCTCCAGACCCTGCTAATGGCTGGCTTCCTATGTGGGCCTAATACCTAAGATAAGCTATCCTTTAGGAACATACAGCTTTAGGTACGGACTGCATTCTCTCCATACAAACATATATATAGACACATGTACACTCAGGTACAGACTGAGATTTCCTGAGGCAGGGATTCCAGCCATCGGCTCACATGTGAGCAGATCTCTATCCTTATTAGCCAAAAATTGAGCTCTGCACACCAGACTTGCAGAAACGGAGCCTACCTCTCCCCATATACCTGGAGGTACCCCAGCTGGGGTCTTGGCTTTGTCTTTAAGTCTGATCAGAATTCTGGCAGCAACCCAAACTGAGGAGAGCCCAAGACACTAACATTATCAACAGCAGAAAATATTTATTGATTACCAGTGTTGGAGAGGATAAAATTTTTCCTCAACCCTTCTAAGTTTCCTGGCTGGTCTAAGAATTAAATTGACATGACAGAGAGATCCAAGATGGCAGCATAAATAAACACTGTGCCTGCATTCTTCCATGAACACGTTAAAATTACAACTAAATTATACAACAATCAACCTGGAGAACCATCTGAAATCTAGCCAAATAAAAATACAAAGAAGAAGCCACGTCAAGACTGGTAGGAGGGGCAGAGTGGCGGAATAGGCCCCACACCTGCATGTGCTGGTTGAGAATCAGGAGGGATATCTTGGCCACTTTGGTTCCCCCCAGAGGAACAAGGGACCGCAGCTCCCCAATCCGTGCCAGGCTTCCCAATCTGTGCCAAGAAGAGGAACCCCCACAACATCTGGCTATGAAAAACAGTGAGGATTCTGACCATTCAGGTGGGCCAGAAGGCTGCAGAAAACCCAGACATCCTCTTAAACATCCTGCACACAGTCTCACTCGCTCGCAGGCACTCACCCTGGGTTCCAGCAGAGGAACAGTGACTCGGGGGTCCTTGGAGACATATGGGGGAGGCAGAATGAGGTGTGTGGCTTCAGGGGAAGGACTAGAGAGGACAGTCAACATTTTCCCAGTGAGGGGTCCACCTTCTGTGTAGCCAGCAGGGAGGCTCCATCTTTCCTGTGTTGAGCCCACCCCCTCTGGCCTGAATGTGATTGGCCTAATGAGCTCCACTGCTCTGCCCTGCTGACTCACTGGGACACCACCCCACCTAACTCAGGCACAGCTGTAGGAACTTTCTCCTCAAATATCCAGCCCCACCTGCATTGTACTCTTTCTTGGGAAACTATTGGAGTTTGGCAGGCCTCAGGCAGGTGACAACTGGCCTCAGGGTGCTCTGGGATTTTTGCTGAGTCACTCCAGGCTCAGCACTGGCACCAAACCAAAATTTACATTAATCTGATGACCACAATTCTCCCCACTCTAGTGACTCCCTGAGACCTTGCTTCACCCAACACATGTACCACATGAGGTGTTATCAGTGGCTACACCTTAAGGGAGCTGGCAGGTGGCAGCAGTCCTTGAGGTATCCTGGCTTTTTGTGGCACTACTCCAGACCTGGTAGTGGTGACAGCCATCCTCAGTTCACAGCTTGGCCTTTCCAATATGCCTCCAGGTGCAGCACAGACAGCAAACAACTGCGATTGCTTTGTAGTTCTTACCAGGTAGCCACTGGCCTGCCACAGTCAGTGGCTGACTTAGACCTGTACTGGAGCACTCCCAAGAGGCCCCAGAACCTACATACTTAGAGGTTGGCTTCAAACCACAGTAGAGTACCACCCAATTAACCCCACAAACAGCACACCCTAAGGGTAGTCTCAACAGGCACCAGAGCCTGCTGAGGTAAATCCCACTTAGTGGGATAAGTCTACTGCACAGCAACCCATGCTGTGGACATGGCCAAACCCCACAGCCAGTCAGCCCAAGGGTCAATCCCACCCACTGACATGCCAAGAGCAATCAAGTCTTAAAGATAACAGAAGGGTACACAACCCATACAAGGGACACTCCTGAAGCACCTAAAGCAGGTAATCAGAAAGACTGTGCCACTGGGCCCCACAGGACACCTACTACATAAGGCCACCCAGCCAACTCTGGGAAGCATAGCAGATCTAATACACAGAAACAAACACAGAGAGGCAGCCAAAATGAGGAAATAAAGAAATGTATCCCAAATGAAAGAACACTAGAAAATTCCAGAAAAAGAACTAAACAAAATGGAGCAAGCAACCTACCAAAGACAGAGTTTGAAACAATGGTTACAAGAATGCTCAAGGAACTTAGTGAGAACTACAACAAAGGGATAGCAAGCACTTAAAAGGACATGGAAACTATATGAAAGAACCAGTCAGAAGTGAAGAATACAATAAATGAAATGAAGAATACACTAGAAGGAATCACTAGCAGACTAGATGAAGTAGAGGATAGATCAGCGATTTGGAAGACAAGGTAGCATAAAACACCCAATTTGGAACAAAAAAAAGAAAAAAGAAAAAAGAATCAGAAAAAAATGAGCATAGTTTAAGAGACCTCTGGGACAACAGCATGCATAACAACATTCATATCAAGGGGTACCAGAAGGAGAAGAGAGAAAGCAAAGGATTGAGAACCTATCTGAAGAAATAATGAGATACAATGAGTTGAGGTTTATTGGAATGGCAATGAATTAAAATCGATCATATATGTTTTCAAAAAAAAAAAGAATGACTGAAAACTTTCCTAACCTGGTGAAGGAAATAGACATACAAGTCCAGAAAGTGCAGAGAGTCCCAAACAGAATGAACCCAAACAAGCCCACACCTAGACACATTATAATTACAATGGCAAAGGTTGAAGACAAAGAGAGAATTCTAAAAGCAGAGGGAGAAAGGCAACTAGTAACTTATAAGGGAACTCCCATAAGATTGTCAGCTGATTTCTCAACAGAAATTTTGCAGGCCAGAAGGGGATTGGCATGAAATATTCAATGTGATGAACAGTTAGGACCTACAACCAAGACTACTCTACCCAGCAAGGCTATCATTTAAAATCAAATGACAGATAAAGAGCTTCCCAGACAAGAAAAAAGCTAAAGGAGTTTATTACTACCAAACCAGTATTATAAGGAATGTTATAGGGACTTCTTTAAGATGGAAAAAAAAATCAAGATTATGAGTAATAAAAATGGCAATAGCTACATATCTATCAACAATTACTTCCAATGTAAATGGATTAAATGCTCCAATCAAAAGACATAGAAGGGATGAATGGATAAGAAAACAACACCCTTACATATGTTGCCTACAAGAGACTCACTTCAGATTGAAAGACACACAGACAGAAAGTAAAGGGATGGAAAGATATTTCATGAAAATGGAAATGGAAAAAAAAAAAGCTGGGGTAGCAAAAATAGATTTTAAAACAAAGGCTATAAGAAGATACAATGAAGGACCCAGTAATCCCATTTCTGGGTATTTATCTGAAGAAACCCAAAACACTACTTCATGGGGACTTGTGCATCCATATGTTCATTGCAGCATTATTTACCATGGCCAAGATGTAGAGACAGCTTGGGTGTTCATCAATGAAGAATGGATAAAGAGGAGGTGGCACATATATACAATGGAATATTGTTTGGCCATGGAAGGGAATGGGTTCATGCCATCTGCATTGGCATGAATGAACCTGGAGGGTATTGTGCTGAGTGGAGTATATCAGAGAAAGACAGATGCAGTGTGATTTTGCTTATATGTGGGATCTAAGAACAAAATTAACAAACAAAACAGAAACTAACTCATAGAAACAGAAAATATTTTAATGGTTACCAGATGGGAGGGGAGAGGGGGTTGGGGGGGGTGAAAAAAAGCGGAAGGGATTAAGAAGTACAAAGTTTGTTACAAAGTAGTTGTGGGCATGTAGAGTATAGCATAAGGAATATAATAAATAATATTGTAATAACTCTATGGTGTCAGATGGGTATTTGATTTATTAGGGTGATAGATGGGAGAGAGTGGGGGCAGGGTGAAAAATGGTGAAAGGATTAAAAAGTACAATTGGTAGTTACAAAATAATCGTGGGGATGTAAAGTAAAGCATAGGGAATATAGTCAATAATATGGTACTAACTATGTATAGTACTAGGCTAGTCAGGGGAATCACTTCTTATATAAATGTCTAACCACTATGATGTATACCTGAAATTAATATAAAATGATATTGAATGTCAACTGTAATTGATAAATTTTAAAAAGGGGGAAAAGGGAAGGGGAATAAGAGGTCCAAATTTCCACATATAAAACAAACAAGTCATGGGGATGTAACATACAGCACAGGGAATATAGCTAATAATATTGTGATAGCATAGTACAGTGTCAGATGGTTGCTGGACTTATCATGGTGATCACTTCTTTGGGTATATAAATGTTGAATAACTGTGGTATACTCCTGAATCTAAAATAACATTGTATGTTAGCTCTATTTTAATAAAAATCTTTAAATTTTTTTTAAAAAATGATATGACACAGATTAACAGGAGAAAATCAAATTTAATTACATACATATGGGGAATCCACTTAAACATGAGAAATTTCAAAGACAGGCAAAGTAAGGCTTATATGCCATTTTGAGCAAGGTCTGGGACTTCCAAGGGAAAAAGGCAATTCACAGGAAGATGAAAAGAGAACATGTTTCGGCCGGCCAGGTGGCGTGGTGGTTAAGAGCTGGCCTGGGACGCCAGCAGCCCCAGTTCAGATCCCACATATGAGGGCCAGTGACACTGCCCTCTAAAAAAAAAGAAAAGAAAAGAGAACATGTTTGGTCAACAGGTTTCTGGGCTATATAGAAACAATGGGACACAGAGAGGGATTTTAGCAAACAGATTTTCTAGGTTCCTCCCTATCTACCACATCTAGTTCATATTACAAGATAGATATCTATGGTGATAGCTCCCTTCCTGGAGCAGGCCCTCTATCTGAATTCTTTTAGGCAGTTAGGGGAAAGGTCAAAGATTCTTCCTGAGACTTTTGTTTCTTAAAAACAGTCAGCCTAAAATAATCCTCATGCCAAAGTAGCGCTTCTTGGGGTGGCAGATTTTGCTCCCCTACATCAGCTTTGCTCCAGGAACCTGCTATGGGCTTTCCAAGCATTAACTCATTCCATCCTCTCCAAATCCCATGTGGTGGGTACTTCCATTGTCCCATGGTACAGATGAACAATCAGAGGCTTCACGAAGCTAGACAACTTGCCCACAGTTACACGACGGGTTGGCAGCAGAACTTGGATTGTGATTCCAATAAGGCTGATGACAGAGACAGACAGGAATTGATCGTGGGCAGACTCATTCACTCATTCAGCACATATTTATGGAGAGCCTACTATAGGCCAAAACTGCCCTAGGCTCTAAGGAAACACCAGGAAGCTCATTTTCTAGCAGGAATAATAGATATAAACAATAACTCTAATATAGTTATATTTACTCACATATGTATGTTAAAAGGATGCTGGGGTATGGAGCCCAGATTCCTCACTTCTGAACTGAGGGCATCACTCCCCAAGCTGCTTGGGGTGCTGTGACCCATGGCATTCAGCGGAGTTCCTCTTTTCCAGTCCTGCCCTCAGAGAAGACATGTGCTTTACCCAAAGTCACTCCCCTTCCCTGCGGGCAGCCCATATTTAGTATCTGGTAGACAAGGGGTTAAAAAGGCCCTAATTTTCTCTACTCCTCCTGATTTCTGGCACAGGGTCCCTAAAATCTTTGGAATTTCCTAAGTAATGAGAACAATCAAAATGTCTTTTGAGGGCCTGTCGAGTGGCGCATTGGTTAAGAGCTGGTTTGGGACGCCAGCAGCCCTAGTTCAGATCCCACATATGAGGGCCAGTGACACTGCCCTCTACAGCTAACAACAGCTTCACCTGGAGTTGGGCTGTGCGAGCCCCGGCGATGGTGTAGGCTGCAACCCCTGCTGCAGTGGGCTGCCATAGGCTACAGTGAGTGGCCGGCAGCCAGCGTGAGCTGCCAATAGCCACTGTGAGCAACCATCCAGAGGCTGGCGACCGATCTGCCTCATCCGGAAAGAGCACAATGATGATACCAACATGGCCCAGTGAAGCAACGTCCTCCGCAGCTGGACTGGGGAACAAAAAGACAGCAACTTGTCTGTTCCCCTTCCCCGATTCCCCAATAAAATCTTTATAAAAAAAAAAAAAGATGTCTTTTGCAATGTCAATGAGATGACTTTTGGAAAGCTCCCTAGGTAACCTAAGGATGGGGGCTGGTTGCTAGGGTAACAAACCACATGAATACAGAGTTGAAACTTTTAGTCCACCCTCCACTTCTGTGGAGGGGAGAGGGGCTGGAGATTGAGTTCAATCACCACTGGCCAATGGCCAAACCAATCATACCTATGTAATGAAGCCTCCATAAAAACACAAAAAGGATGAGGTTCAGAGAGCTTCCAGGGTGATGAACGTGTGGAGGTGCTGGGAGAGTGGCACTCAAGAGGACATGGAAGTCCCAGACCCTTTCCCCACACCCTGCTTTATAGGTCTCTCCCATCTGGCTTTTCTTTTTCTTTTTTTTTTTTAAAGATTTTATTGGGGAATTGGGTGAGGGGAACAGCATTGGGGAACCGGGGAAGGGGAACAGACAAGTTGCTATCTTTTTGTTCTTCAGTCTAGTTGTGGAGGACATTGCTTCACTGGCCCATGTTGGTATTATACTTGCGCTCTTCCAGGTGAGGCAGATTGGTTATCAGCCTCTGGACAGCCGTTCAGGGCAGCTATTGGCAGCTCACTCCAGCTGCCAGCCACTCACGCTGGCTGCCGGCCACTCACTGTAGCCTATGGCAGCCCACTACAGCAGGGACTGCAGACTGCATGGTTGCTGGGACTCATGCAGCCCAGCTCCAGGTGGAGCTGTTGTTCACCATCTTAGCTGTAGAGGGCAGTGTCACTGACCCTCATATGTGGGATCCAAACCAGGGCCGCTGGGGTCCCAAGCCAGCTCTTAACCAACGCGCCACTCGGCCGGCCCCCATCTGGCTTTTCTTGAGTTATATTCTTTTACAATAAACTGGTAATCTAGTAAGTAAGCTGTTTTCCTGAGTTTTGTGAGCCACTCTAGCAAATTAATTGAACCCAAAGAGGGCATATTGTGGGAATTTATTATTTATAGCTGATTGGTCAGAAACACAGGTAACAACCTAGAGTAGTAATTGGCATATGAAGTGGGGCAGTCTTGTGGAACTGAGCCCTTAACCTGTGAGATCTGCTGCTATCTCCAGAAGGATCATGTCGAATTGAGTTAAACTGTAAGATACCGCGCTAGTGTCAGAACATTCATTGCTTGGTGGTATAGAGAAAACCCCACATATCAAATCGGTGTCAGAATTTGAGTGTTTTTGTCCTGAGCAGTGGAAGGAAGGACTTGCCTAGAGCTGAGATGCAGAAAGGCTGCAGGTTTGGCAGGGAGACCAGGAGCTCCGCTTTGGACGTACTGAGTTTGAGATTTACAGAGTGACAACCTTGGGACTGAGTAGCCAGCTGAGCTCTGTGACATGGTACAATCCAATTGGGTGTGACAGATGGGGCTCGGGAACATTGTGGAAATGGGTGATACAAGGGTAGAGGGGCTCCATGATACAGGTGCCTGACTCTATAATTGTGTCACCTGACGTTCCAAGACCCACTGCAAACTCCTGTGGCAGCCTAATTCTATGAATTGCAGACAGACAGACAGACAGAGAAGGTTCCATGAGAAAATGAAGGAGACTCAAACTGTGCATGTGCTGAACTGAGTTGAGAGTGTATTTGAAAGTAAAAGGAGGGGGTCTGTGCAAATACAGTGTGTCCCTGTGTGTGGAAGTGTTGATTATGAATATGCATGAATGCTTGTGTGTGTGTGTGTGTGTGTGTGTGTGCATGCTTCCTGAAGTGTGTGTGTGTGCCTATGCCTGCTTCTGTAAATGTGTACATGTGTGTATGTATGCACACTTCCTGGAGTGTGTGTGTGTGCATGCTTCTATTGAGTGTGTGTGCATTGTGTATGCTTCTTGGAGTATGCATGTGTATGCATGCTTCTGTGAGTGTGTGTGTGTGCATGCTTCTGCAAATGTATGTACATGTGTGTATGTGTGCGTGCTGCTTGGAGTCTTTGTGTGTGTGTGTGTGTGTGTGTGTGTGTGTGTGTGTGTCCATGCTTCTCTGAGCATGTGTGGGTGTCGCAGTGCAGGTTCAGGGGCTGGGCACACCCTGGAGAGTGCAAGTGTGTATGTGAGTGACACAGTGGCCCTAGCAGCTGGGTGCACACTGACGTGAGTGAGGAAATAATGGCAGCTCAGGACCTGACACACTGTAGACACTTGTAGAATGTGTCAAGCAAACCAATAGCTGCTATCAGTGTCTGGAACAGAGCACTTAGGTCACCTGGACAGTGGGGGTGGAGCCCCCTTAGCCATCCAGAGCCACACAGGTCCCCCAAAGCCCTGCACAGATCATTCCAGGACATGGAGGTCCCGGCAGCTCCCCCATTTCATGCCCTTCTCCTCCCCGGGCCACTTTTGGCAGGGCTGGAAAAACTGCCGACACAGCTCAGGGGAGGGAAGGTGGTTAACTCTCCATTTGCCATTAAACATAATCAGGAAGAAATCTGTGTGGAGCCCGCTGCTCTGGCTGGTAAGTGATTCCCCAGAACAACAGATAAAAGCCTGGCACTAAAGTGCAGCCAGAAACGATGTGTAATTGGGATGAAAGAATCCTTAAATCTGCAAGCTGCTTTTAACTTGGGAGGCTTAAATTACAATTAATAGTTCCCTAGAAGAAGGCAGAAGGGAAAATAGAGGAATTCCAAGGCTTTGAGCTCAGAGTCCTGGGTCCCATTTTCAGTTCTTCAGTGTTTAGGGGGGTACTTGGTGGGGTAGTAAGGAGGGAAAAGAAAGCTGGTGGGGGAAGGGGAGCCTTTTCAAGGTCTCAGCTTCCTGATGGGCTATATCCACTGCAAGTTCCAAACTCACCTGTTCCCAAATATGCTCATCCTAACTCTTGGACCTTTGCCCAGCCCCACCCCACCCCACCCCCATGGCATCCCTGGGATGTTGACAACGTCAAAATCATTATCCCCATTTTGCAGATGGGAACACTAAGAAGATACACCTGTCCTGGGGTTCTGGGGTACAGTTAATTCACCTGCATCTTCAAATCTAGGAGGGGCCTGAGAACTCATCCCTTCCTATGATTCACTGGGGTACAGAGGCCCAGAGATGGAAAGGTGTTTGCCCAATATCACACAGGGCAACAGAGTAGAGTTCACACTAGAACCCAGGCCACCTGGCACCCCTAGCCAATGAGCCTGGGATTCTCTGAGATGAGCATGGTTCTCTAGCCCAAGAACTCCCTCTCTTCTTTACCCTACCTGCTCCAGGGGGCAGGGACTGAGCCCTAATTGCCTTTACTTGGGGTAAGTTAGGAGTCCTCCCCTGGGCCTGGGCATGGACCCTCCATCTTTGTTTGATCCAGTCTGAACTGCGCCCCTTCACCCCAGCACACTTGCCAACTCTCCATCTGCCTGAGGCTTCCTGTTTTCTGCTCCAATGTCACACTCTGGACTTTTCCTCTGGGGTCCTGTGGATAGGAGTTCAGGTGGACAGCAGCTAGTTGGGCACGAACCTAGCTGTTTGTTCTCCAGGCAGGAATGAAGGTTGGAGCCCTCACATGACACCAACGGACAGCCAGAGGGAGCCTTGCTTGCTGCCTGGGCATTCCCAGTGCTGGCTGAGTGGCTGCCCCCGCCACTCGGCTGGGAGCATAGACTCCTGTGTTGGCCAGAATGCTGAAGCTCCCCCACATGAGCTCATGGGTGGCTAGGTTCCCAAGCCTGCAGTTCATGGCTTTGGAATGTGTTCTCTGGGCTGACCTGCTTCAGTCCCCCATCCATCTCGCCACAGCAAGAGCAGCTGCCTGCCTTTGGCCCTTCAAAGCCAGGCGAATTCCATAGAGAGCTTTTTTTCTAAGCCTGCCAAATTGTGTAAGCCCATGCATGCACATGCGTGTGTCTATGTGCATGTGTGTGTGGGGGGGGTGCAAGCTCCATGCATACAAGCACCCTGGGTGCATGGGTTAATTGTGTGCACCTGTCTCTATGCATGAGTGGGCATACATGTGCATATTTGTGTGCATATGTGTATGTTTTGTGTGTTCTGTTGCATGAGTTGTTTTAAAAGAACGCAGCAGGATCCGCTTGGGGCCCTGTGTAGCTGAGCCTTATTTATAGCCCTCCTCTGTCTGGTTCGTTTCCTCTAACTTCCCTGCAGAATGATATGAATGAAAATGACACTATTGACTATCTTGGTAACCATAAAAGACCTTATAGAAATAAGATTTTTATAGTTTGTGGACTGGGAGAATCAAAAGACTAAGAGTTATGGACTCGGAGAATAGGAGAGAATCAAGCTGAGGCAGTAGGAGAGGTCCCAAGGTGGATCGTCTGTGGGTTTTTTAAAACAAACTCATATAAATAAAGTGATTGTCTTGAAAGAGTTATGAGAGCCCTGAAGCTGGTGGGCAATATCTCTGTGGCCTCTGCAAAGGCGGGAGGGTGAGCATGCAGTCTGCCTGAGAGGAAATCCTCGTTTTCACTGAGATCTGCGCCTGATCTCCCAGGAGAGGCGACGAAGGCTGTAGCTGACCACTGCTGCCCTTTTTGTCCTGGGGAGCTACAGCATTTGGCAGCCTGGGACAAAGCCTCAGGGCCAGCCCCCCACTAGCTTATGGGGGTCTGTGAAGCCTGCATACAGATTGAGCCTGCAGATTCCAAGGCAGCAGCCCCTCCAAGCTTGAATGGAAAGACCCCACCACCACCACCACCACCACCACCACCACCAAGCAGACTAGGCATCCAAATCCTACACAGTGACTTCTTTGCGCTATCATGGAAGTCACACCACCACCACCACCAGCAACCCTGCAGAGAGAGCCCTGCAGCTCTTAGGCTGACCCCTGGCAGGTCCTTTTTAGCAAAACCCAAACCCAGTTCCACATGTCTTTACCAGTGCCCACTTTGCATCTGTATCTTCAGAGATGAACAAGACTCCCTCCTGCCCTCAAGGAGCTCTCTATCCAGCTGGGAGGATGGAGAGGGAAAGTGTGGACAGGAAAACATGCCCACACAGGTACACAGGTACACAGGTATGCTTGTATGTAGGTGCAGACAGAGAACACTATTGAAACTTAGTGATGAAACTGATTTTATTCATCCCAACAAACTAGGTGCTGGGCCCTGGGCGTGTAGAGCTAAATCAGACTCTGTCCAGCCCTAGAGAAAAAATCTCATGGCCAGTGGGGACAGGGACATAGAGCTGGACAATCACAGTTCAAATGTTAAGGGCCGAATTGTACAGACTGCCCAGAGAGCATGGATTACCTCTGTCCAGGGGTCAGCAAAGGATCCTTGGAAGAGGGCACAGCTCTGATGAGCTTTGAAGGACAGGGAGGAGTGTACTAGAAAGATGAGGGAGAAAGGGCATACCTGGCAGAGAGAATGGTGAACACAAAGGTCTAGAGGTAACAAAGTACAAAATGTATTTGGAAAACTGCTTGGGTGTTCAGAAGGATTGCTGGCAACGGGGCTGGGGCAGCGGGGTTGGATAGGAATATTCGTGGCTGGTTTTGATTATTTACCATGGTCCATTTTCTGTGGGCAAAGGGGCAGCATGGAAGCATTCTAGGGAGGGAAAGTTATGGTCAGATATGAGTTTTGGAAAGGTGACAGTGTGGATACAGAGAGGTCAGGAAGGAGGGGCGATGTGGCCCAGGGGTTCAGGCAGTGACAGTGACATTGGAGAGTCATATCAGAGGTAGAAAGTCAAGAGAAGGTGGGAACAACTGCTCCCTCGCTTTGCATCTGAAGATTGTTCCCAATTCGGCCTAATGGATTTTCAGACAAAGAGCGGGATGGCACTCTTAGCAGCTGAGCAGACAGCAGCCCAGCTTCCCTGATGCCTCCCCTTCACTCTCCTTTCTCATTCCAGCCACCCCACACCCCTAAAAGTGTTCCCAGTCCTCTGGAGCAACACCAGGTCTGGAACCCCCTTCCACTGTGAAAGGGGCAATTCTGAAAACCAGACAGAAACCACTTCTCTGGTCAGGCAGCCTGTTAGAAATAACTTCCAGGCCTGAGAGGCCATCCAGCCTCCAGCCTCCTGCCCCTCCCCCCCCAAGGGACCTGGGGACATGGGGTGAAGGCCAAGGAGTGCCCATGGCACTTGTCAACGTCCTGACTTCTTGTCTATAAGCATCGATTTTTTTCCTTCCTGACCTTTCAGGAGAAGCGCCCTGAATTCAATGCCCGGTCATTACAGAGCTGGTGGTGGAGATGCTAGAAGACCTGGCCCCACCCCACACCCCACACCCGTCCTTGCTGCAGCCCCTCCAGGGTGAGAGGCGTCTGGGAGAGCAGCCTGACCACCACTGTCAGCGGGCCTGAGCGTGTCTGAATCCAGGCAAGCCAAGCAGGGCTTGATTCATACCGACTTGAGCTGCTGCTAGGCGAGTTTATGGTTCTTGATTACACCCAGCAGGGAGGCCTTCTTAGTGATGAGAGAGAAAATATTCAACAACCTGTCTTTGCATTGTGCTGATCTCTTGGAGAGAGGGAGAGCAGGAGGGAGTGGGGGAGGGGTGGAAAGAAAGGGAGAGAGTTATTTATTGTTTATGAGAGAGGAGAAGGGTTACTTTTAATTCAGGGCTCCCCAAAACTGCCTCATCACTTCCTTTTGCCTTCGTGTAACTTTGAGGCAAAACAATGCCATCCCTGTGGGCCTCCGCAAGGTCCTGGAAAGCTTAGGAGGATGTGAACCCTGTAGAGAAGGGAGGGGGTCCGGGCAGCACTGCCTCTTCCAAAGCTCCCTGCTCTCCTTCACAGCCCTTCTCACATTCTCCTTTATACTCAAACTGCCTCTGCTTGTGCTTGGCCTGCAGACGCAGTGCCTGCTTCATAGTTGGTGTTAATAAATGAAGAAACGGAAGAATGGGTATGTATCTGTTCTCCCTCCACAGCCCTCCGTAGACAGAGACCATCATGCCTTCCACAGCCCCAGTCTAGTAATCTGTACAAAGTCGGCATCGATTATATGTTCTGAATAAATGAGTGAGTGAATAAAAGATTCCACACCTTACAGGGCTTCAGCATGCTGGCTAAGCCGCCCTTCACTCTGTGTGCTATCTCTGAAGTTCATTCTGGTTTTAAATGATACATCGTATGCCCCAGAAAATGAGATACCTGGGGAAAAGAAGGGGTTGTTGTTGTTTTTTTTTTGGAGACTACATTTTTAGTTGCTTCTTAATAATTCATGAGAACTAGAGTTTTATACCATTGCATGTGGAAGCGCCTCCCAGTGGATGGCCATGGGGGCAGGGAAAGAGGGTCCTTCCGTTTCTGGAAGAGCCCTGAGCTCTTCCTTCCCAAGGTTTCAGAAAAAAGCCTGGGGACTGACCCGGTCCCCGTTTCTCTTCTTCCTCAGGTCCTCTCCCCAGCCTCCTCAACTCCCTGAGGGTTCTCCTAGGGCCCACTTCCCTTTCTGCCTCAGTCTCCTTACTGGAGGAAGGGAGAGAGGGTAACTCAAAAGGAAAAGGAGGCACCCTTGTCTTTACATAAACAGCAGGATTCCAGCCTCCTACAGGTGTCCTGGGATGGGCGTGGAAAGGAAGCCAGAGGCCCAGTTGCAGAGGGGTGCGTGGGTGACCGGCCCGCCACCACCAGCAGAAGGGGGGAGGGTCTCACTCAGGACCAGCCCCATTAAGGGTACTTGGCAAGATCTTCGAAGCCTACAAGTTCAGTGTCTGCAGGGGGAGTTAGGCATTGGGTTTCTGGTCGACCCTGAGGCAGGCTGCGTCAGCAAGCAGGACTGTCTGGGCTGCCAGGGGCCCCGCAGGGCTGACCCCTGCGGCTGCTAACAACCCGTATCGGCCATGTCCCCTTGCCTCTGGCTCTGTAAACCGTGGTACCCACCGAACAAGGAGGGAGGCAGCGCCACAGGGATGATGCCCGGAGCTCCGAAACTTTACACTGAAAGTTAATCCTCTGAAGCGTAGCCCAAAATAAGCGCACTGCCTAATGTGCCGGGAAGTGCCGGTCGTAAGGCCAGACTGCGAGCGGATGTCTGTGCATCTCCGCCCGGAGCCTGCATTTAGCGCCAGCGAGGGAGTCTGGGCTGGAGCGCTGCTTTCACACCGACTCGAGCCGGCAGTTTATGGATCTTGATTGCACCCAGCAGGGAATCCTTTTTAGTGATGAGAGAAAAAATATTCAACAACCTGTCTTTGCATTGGGTGTGTTGGACACACTTCCCTGCTTCGGAATCAGACATATGCAAGTTGTGGGAGTGAAACTGCTGTCAGCAGGCCAGAAACACTCTCTCCTCTCCTCTCCACGTCCCCGTGGAGGGGGCGGGGAGCCCAGAAGGGCTGTGGACGGCCCCAGCTCCCTGGGAGGGGAGCGGCAACCCCCCACCAGGGAGGCTCCCACCTCAGCCGTCCCCCTTCTTGCCGCCTCCCTCCTCGGCCCACGGTGCGCGAGCCTGGGCGGTCCTCCGGGAGTCGGCACCCGCGTGGGGCCCGCTGACAGCAAGCCCAGTAGAATATTGTATTAGTTGGTTGTGAGCTGTGTTCTCGTCAGGGTATCTGAGTTTCACAGAACAGACGGGGTGAGAGTTTTTGTGCTATATCCAGATTGGCTTAAAATAATGTCGTTTTGTAGCTTATTAAACCACAGAAACTACACCGAAGTCATCTCCCCTGCTGCCAGCAAACTCTGGGAGCTGAGGTAGAAGGAGTCGAGGTAGAAGCTGAGCTCAGCCCTGGCCTCAGTCAGGCTCCTTGGCTAGCTGGAGGGCAGGGAGGGGAGGAGAAGGGCGGCAGCCAGCCAGCTCCTCCTGATACCTTCTTTGGGGGCCACTCTGAGGGGTCTGCAGCAACACGAGGCCCCACCCTGACCCCAGAACTCCCTCTGGGACAACTGAGAGAGCTCAGGGAGGAGGGCTTGGAAGCACCGGGGCTGCTTGGGGCTGAGGCGCTGCCCTGAGGTGGAGAGAAGGTGGGCTGAGGAGGGCACTGCCGGCAGCCAGGGTCGGAAAGGCTGAGAAATGGTAGGTCCAGGTCCTGTCCCCAGAGGCCGTGTCTAGGCACCGGTGACAGGCGTCTGACTTTCAGCCTATGTCTGGGTTTACAGCCTTGTTCCAGGATTGCAGGAGAAAGGCAGGGCCTGGGGAAATAGGAAAGGGAAGGAGCCTGACAGAGGACCGGTGCGAGGCAGTAAAGGCTCATTGGTGCCCCTCTCTGGCCAGAAAGGCGCCCCCCCCCTTCTTGTCTGGTAGACCTTCTCCCCACCAGTCCCAAAAGAATGGCTGTGTCCCCTATCTGTGGGGAAAGTGGAGACCAGGGGGAAAGGCAAGAAGAAATGCCAAAACATTGTTTGACGTCATCCCGTTCAGATCTGAATAATCATAACTGGAGCTGTCATGCAGTGGCTTATCTAATGTAATCTTTACAACAAGCCTATGAGGTGTGTGCTGTAATGATCCCTAATTGTCAGAAGAAGAAACTAAAGCTCAGAGAGGTAGAGCGTTCGCCCAAGAACACACAGCTACAGAGTTGTGTGATGTTGGAATTTGAACCCCCACATGACCACAGAATGAGAGTTCTGACCACTGAACCACAGGTCCCCTCTGGTGTTTGAGATTTAAGAATGAATGGTGTACAGCTCTAGCTCTTATATAGTCCCGTGTGTTTTAGAAATGGGGATGCCTAAAGAAAATGAAAAATATTCAAGTAGAAATCAGCGCCTTCTCCCCATTTCCTGATTGGCTATGTCCCTGACCTCCTGCCTCCCCAGCCTATATGGTGTCCATCAGGAGAAAAGCCAGGGCCAGTCGGAACCTCTCTAGGGCCAGGCAGTCTCCTGCTGCTTCCCATGGGCACCGTGTCGGCCACCAGGGCCACAGGCTTCCCTGCCCTCCTGAAGGACTCACAGGTGTAGCAGGAGCTGCTCTCTTCCCATGGCCTCCATCTGCCCAAGTGCCCAGAAACCTAGCAGCCATTCATTCTCAACTACTCCTTTCCCCTCACACCCCCATATTCAATCTACCACCAAATACTGAGGCTTCTGTCTCCTAAATCGTATCCCCTCACCTCCACCCGCAACCCTACTCCAGCCTAGACCTCATCACCCTTTTACCTGAATCATTGCATCCCTCTGCTCACCAGCCTCTCGCCTCCAGTCTCCCTCTAATCCGTGCTGCAGCCAGAATGAGGCTTTTAGGGTGACCATGCCACTCTCCTGTGTGAAACCCTGCCACCTATGCTATAGGATGGAGGTCTCACACCTTAGCTTGTCCTGAAAAGACCCTTCCCTAGGTACCCCTGCTCACCTCTCTGCCTCACCCCTATGCATCCCATACACCAACCACCCAGAACGAATGACCCTCCCAAACCTAAGCTCCTTTAACACCACCCCCCTTCTTTGGCTCAGTTAGGACCACTTGCCTGCTACTCAGGCTTTGTGAGATCAACTTCACATCCCCACAAAAAAAGTCCTGCTGGGAACAAAGAGCATGAGACAGAGCTAGAGAACATCAAAGTAGAGTCCCATGCATGAAGCAGAGACCAGGCCACACCTCCAAGTCCAAAAGGCAGTACCTCGGTGGTTAAAATTGGGGGCTGGGCCCAATTCCTAGCTCCATTATTTGGACACATCACTGAATCCCTCTGTGCCTCAGTTTCCCCACCTGTAAAAAGGTGTAATGATACTACCTACCTCCTCAATTGATTGTGAGGATTAAAATAGTTAATATATATCAAGGGTTGAGAACAGGCTTGGCATATACTATTATATAAATGTTAGCTGCTATTATTATCATTATCATCTCACATGGGCCTTCCGAGCCCCACTTCCTTTGACTTTGATGCTTTTGATCCTTAATGACCCTGACAAATTTCCCTCTCCCTCCCTCTTTTCTTTTCCTCCTCCTTCTTTTCCCTCCTCTTCTTCTTCTCTCTCTTTCATCCTCACACACATGTGTGACCACATTTGTATCTTCAGGTGCACAAAGGTGTACACACACACACCTACAAGCACCCTCACGCTCACTCCAGCCTCCCACCCTCAGAATGCTTCTTGTCACCCTGAAGTCCTCTGCAGCTACAGGGTCAGTCTCAACCTCTCCACCCCTTTGCCACATCGGAATCCGAAGTCAGGAGCTCCCCAAGGGTCTTTCTCAGGTTATTCCCACTGCCCAGGGGACTAGGCACACTATATACCCAGCTAGAACCTGGCCCCCTATACTGCCCGTTGGCTGGGGTGCCGGTGTCGGGAGGAAAGAGCAGTGAGGCTGGTGTGGTATAACGAGTAAGCATGTGGGCAAATGGGGATGGTCCCTGGCAGGATGAGGAGTTCCTTCCCAAATGACCCCAGCTGAGCAGGGAGGCCTCCTTTCTCTGCTCCTGCGGGCAGATCTCAGCCAGCTCCCCACATCAGACCTGGGGGCAGCAGGTCCTGCCAGAATTAGAAATTTTTGTTTCCTGGATAGTTCGTTGTGGTGTGCTCTGCGAAGGCCCTCCAGATCTTCATTCATGGTACGCAGGACTTCCTTCAGGGCCTCACAGAAGCTTCTAGACAGGGCCCTTTCACACCAGGGACCTTTGGTAACACCCACCACAAGCTATTTCTTTTACGCATCTAAACCTCTATGTCAGGGGGAAGGAGGAAATTTGTAGTGAGGCAGAGCTGAGTTCATATCTATAACCTCCCCACTTTGTGATTTCTGGGACAGCTCTCAACTTCTCTGAGCCTGCTTCCTCCTGGAGACAAGAATATATATATATACTTAGGGCTGTTACAGGGAGTGACACGGAAAATGAATAAGAATGTGCTACAGAAATTCTGAAGCCTCAGACAATGACAGTTGTGCCCCACCACCTTGGGGCTGTGCTAGCCATTCTCCTTTTGCCATCCCCTGACCCATTTTCTGTCCTGCTCTGTGCCCCATGTCATCCAGGCTCCCCCATACGCTGGCTTCTAGTCCAGTCCAACTACTGTGCAGCACCAGCAGGAGATGGAGGGCAGGAAAAGAAAGAGGTTGGGACTGTATCCCTCTTTCTTCCTGACTCACTGCACTCAGGCACTGGCTGTCGTGGTCCATGGCCACAGCTCTGTCAAGGGGCCCCTTTCTCTGTCCCTCCTTCTCTTACCCCTTCAGGCTAAGAGTCATAGCTTCCTTCTTCCTATTACTAATGCCCAGGTGCTTCACCATCCTTTGTTGTTTCCCTTACACCTGCCTTCCCCTCTCAAATCAAACTATCCTCAGTTAAGCCTTTTTGGGTGTGTCAGCCTTCCCAAGCTGATCCCAGTGCAGATCAGAATTGGACCTACCAGCATCTTCCATGCTCACCCAGCTGTTCTGTGCCCTGAAGCCGCCCTGGGCGCCCAGCTCTGCCAGCCCTGCTTGCTGAGTCCCTGTGGCTTTGGCCCCTTGAGGAGTTGCAAGAAGAATTTGGTGAAAACAAGAAGGAATAGAATGAGGCAGAAGAGGCTTCATCTTGCGCCCCCTTTTGCCAACATTCCTCCAGGCAGAACGGGCAGCCTGTGTGGGGAAAGACCTGCCCTGGCCCTGCAGCAGAGGGCAGGCCCCTGGGAGACTCAGCCAGGAGTGGCCTTTGTCCCTCACACCTGGAGCTCACCGCTGGCTTTGCCGGAGCTCTGCAAGTTCTGGTTTAATTAAGGATCTTAGGAGAGAATTCTCTCTTGTTATTTTCTGAATAAATTAAGGAAGTAACTTTGATGCAATATCATTTTCATCTAATCAGGAACATTCTGAAATTACCATATTGTTTTCCATTAGAAACCCTATCAGCCCCCAAATCAGATAACCAGGCTGGAGGCTGCCAAGGCCCCTCTATCCTGAAGCGGATGAGTGCTATGAGGACAAAAGTGACAAAAAGCAGACTTACCACTCCTGCCAGCATTACTTGTTGAGTTCATGAGACTGCTCATGGCACTCAGCAAAACCCCTGGGCTCTGGCCAGGGCTGGGGAGGGGTCCCCCAGGTCAAGGGCAAAGGGGAGGGGCCCAGTGAGGCTTGCAGAGCGGGTTGGGTAAGATGGGAACCTGCCCAGGAGCTTCTTGGCAGTTCAGCTGGGAAAGAGGAGAGGTCAGGCTCTTTACGTTGAGCCCCCACCCCCACCCCAGGCAACCTCCCAAGGAAGGGGGCTCATAGGGCCCCGGTTGGCACCAAGAGGAAAAAGAAGAAGGCCTCAGGGATGCAGCATCTAAGAACAGGCCGAAGGCCACCCACGCGAGGTGGGGCCAGAGGCTGCTGGGAATTTGCAAAATTTCCCCACAAAGCTGACTTCCCATCTCTGACGAAGCTCCCTGAAGGCTTGAACTGAAGGTGTCAAGACTGGAGCAGGGCAGGGACCTTGGGAGGATCCCAGGGCTGGACCACCCTCCAAGGAACCTCACAGCTCCTCATCCTCAAAGGAGCTCCCCAACCCATCTCAGCAGGGTGGGAGCAGAGGCCAGTGAGAGGAAGATCCAGGGCTGTGCAACCAAGTATTGAGAGGGGCCCAAGTCCACCTTTAAGAAAAGAGGGTGGGCCGGCCGAGTGGTGCAGTTGTTAAGCGCTGGCTTGGGAGGCCAGAGGCCCCGGTTCAGGTCCCACATATGAGGGCCAGTGACACTGCCCTCAAAAAAAAAAAAAAAAAAAAAAGGGGGTGATTTTTTTTTTTTTTTTAAAGAAGTACTTAGTGATTGGGTTAGAATCTCTGTTGGTCTGTTTGTCCCTATTACTTTCCTAAGTTTCTGTGACTTTAACTCTAGTTTCTCTCTCTCTCTCTCTCTCTCTCTCTCTCTCTCTCTCTCCCTCCCCCCTTCCTCTTCCCTTCTCTCTTCTGCCCCTCTCCCGCCCCTCTCCCTCTCTCCTCCTCTCTTCTCTTCCCTACCTTTCCTCTCCCCTCTTCTTTCCTTCCCTCCCTTCCTCTTCCCTTCTCTCTTCTGCCTCTCTATCTACTTCCCACCATGCTTCAGGCCTTTGAGAAGCCAAGAGCCTTCCCCAGAACCCAATGGGGACAACCTCCATTCCACCCTTGGGTTCTGCCTTGCTCTGCATCTCCCAGAGCCAAAGCTGGAAAGTGAGGGGCTGGGAGGTGCCAGGGAGGAATCTGAGCCTTCCCACACACTCCTGATGCTGCCCCAAAACTAAGAGGACATGGCCAGGTGATGTCAGATGTCATCCATCCAAAGCAAGTATGATGGAGGTAAACAAGAGAGTGGAACAGAAAGATGAGGAGGAGGAAGGTAGAAATCACGTGGCAGATGGAAGGGTGAGCAGGTGGGGAAGGGTCCAGGGAGGCTGGAATTAATTCCAGGACAGAGTGGGAGCCAGCCTGAGTATTCTTGCTCAGCCCTAGAGGTTCTCTGCAAGTGGTGAGTTATTCTCCTTGACTCAGGGCCCCAGAGGTCAGCAGAGGGCCAGGCACATGGACAGCCCAGGAAATGTTTGCTGAACTGAATAATAATTCAGAAGACAACATGCACTGCGATACAGCCATGTCCCGTATAAGCACGCGGAGGAAAGGAGGCTCTGGAGCAGCTCAGATTCACCGGCGGGGAGGCGGGGAAAGGCAGCCACTAGGAGATGCTCTGGAGAGCTGGGTTTATGGCCTTGGCACTGGAGCAAATGCTGTCAGCCCTGCTGGGTTTGGCACTCTGAGCCCACAGAGAGCACAGCTAGAAAAGGCCAGCAGCTCACAGGTGGACCCATTCATTCATCACACAAAGGTGTCTCCAGTGGCTGTTTATGCAATGCTCCTGGGTGAGGTCCGCTCACCTCCGAGAGAGTGATGTGCATGGAGGCGGTGGGCACAAGTGTGGGGAGGTTGAGAGTGGGTGCGGCTGTAGACCAAGGGAGCTGATGAGCATGTGTGGGAAGGACTTGAGCGTGCTTACAGCCTTCAGCGGAAACAGCTGAGGGAGACGACAGAGCCAGAACAGTGGGAGAGGTCCAAGGGCAACCCCCAACCAGCAGGCTCAGGATTAGTTCCCAGTAGCGCTGCTTAGCTCGCTTTCTGCTCTAGCCACTCCGGGGTGGGGTACTTTTTCCTGGAGACCTTGTCCACGGATTTCCAGGATCCCCCACAGCTCCGGGGGCTCATCCACCCTGAGCCCAGTCAACCACTTGACATTGACAGCCTATTTTACCACAATAGGCTCAATCTGAAGTTACTAAGAAGTGTTTTAATATATTGGGCTCAGCAAAGACTTCTTACACTCTCTTCAGACTTTTTCCACTTTGATGTCCAAATCAGTGCTTGCTAGCCCGTGGCCTGACAGGTAGCAGGTGCCCCTGCTGGCCCACACTGCCCGCCCTACATCTTCCTGAGCTCCACCTCCCACCCAGGCTGAGACACGTCTTTAAGCTTACTTGGTCACTCTGCAGTCACAACTTTCCTTCATGCTGGACCACAGGTCTAGCACTCAATTTTAGTTTTGAATTGCCCTTTCCAGCCCCAGCCCCGCTTCCCTGCTGCTCCCCCAAAAGCCCTAGCCCCAGGGAGCCAGAGAAGGGCTGGGATCCCCTTAGAGACCCCAACATTCCCCCCCCAGGCAGCCTATGGGCTGCTCCCAGACGAGGTGCCCAGTTTCTGGCCTGAGCCCTGGCTGGGACCCAGCCCAGCACATAGGGACTCCCCTGCCATGGCTGGCTGAAGCTTGTTGGCTAAGCCGGCCTGGGGGTGCCTGGGAGCAGGTGGGGAGGGTGGCCTGACGGCTCAGAGAGCAGGCACACCCTGGGTGAGGTCATGCCTGCCTCACACCTCTGGTATTCTGGCTGATCTCTATCTCCTCCCCCAGCCCTCAGGTTACTCCTCAGAGATGCAGGTAGCAGAGGTGCTGATACTGCAGATCAGGCCCGAGGCAAGACGGGGCTACAGCTGAGCCTGGCTTGCCTGTCTGGGCTCCCACCCCTACCCCCACCCTACCTTCTGCCACCCACCAGATGGACAGACAGACTGAGAGGGCTGGCTGTCCCATAGGAGAGAGATCTGCTCCCCAGGACACACCTCTATCAGGCTAATCCCTGTCCCATGGCAGGCTGTCCTGGGAAGGGCCCCTCCCCCCACTCCTCACCCAGGAAACCAGGCCAGGAAGAGGGCATTCCCCTTGGGAACACACTTAGTCACCTCCCACCCCACCCTCTGGACCTCCTCATCTCTACTTCAACCAAACTTCAATAATTCCAGTAGCCATTATTAATAGGGAATCATATGATTGATCACACAAACTTTTAAGAATGAAGGATGAGAATCATACACTGAGATTGTCCCAGGCAAACCAGATGGATGGGTGCTCTGATTCTTGAGCCTCCACTGTGTGCTGGACTCCAAAGGAGGCACGTGGGCATTTTAATAAGCTCAGGCCTGGGTTTTCAGGAACCAGAGAAGTGTTCAGCCTTGGATCCTTCTTTGTAACAGAATGGAGGGGTGGGGGATGGGACACCCTAGGGATCTGAAATGGGGGACAAATGTCAGCAGCTTTCAGGAGGTTAGGTTATGTTTCTTATTCTTGTAACTACCTTCATCCCTGGACTGGTCCCTAAGTCAAGGAAATTGAGGCCCTGAGATGATGGCAGGCCACACTTTTGGGGAGCACATGATCTTCCTGGGTGACCGAGACATCCTCACCCCTTCCAGCCCATCTTCATACCTCCAACACACACACCTCTCCACTTCCTGGCCTCCTGTCTTCCTCCTTCATCCGCTACAGTTAAGCCAGTAGTTCTCAAAGAGTAGTCCCTGGATCAGCAGCAGCAGCATCCCCTGGGAACTCATTAGAAAAGCACATTCTTAGGCCCCACCCCAGACCTACTGAATCAGAAACTCAGATCTGAAGCAGTTAAGAGCACTGCGTTACTCCTCAAACTTGAACAGCTGAACAGATCACCTGGGCATCCTATTAAAGCGGAATGCAGACTATGATGCAGGATGCCTGGGAGAGGCCTGACAGTCTGCATTTCTTAGAAGTTGCCAGGTGAGGCCAACGGTGCTAGTCTAAGAACCACACTCGGAACAGCAAGGCCTTGGACACCCTGGTTCTCAGCCTTGGCTGCACCTAGAATCACCTGGGGAGCCTTTCCAAATACCAGCACCTGGGCCCTGGTGCCAGAGATTCCGATTTAATTGATCTGAGGTAAGACTGGGGCACGGGTAAGTTTTCAAATCTCCCTGGGTAAGTCTAATACACATGCAAAGTTCTCAGGCCAGGGTGGTGAGAAGTGCTTTGTACACATACACCCCATGCCCCCAAGCATCCCCTGGGATGCCCTTCTCTCCTCAGTCCTCTTCCCTCCCACATTTCCTTGCCCACATCTGCAGGCATTTGAAACACATAAGCACAAGCACATGGACATAGAGAGAGGTGCAAAGACAGAGACTCAGACACACCCGAGGGAGGGAGGCAGGCAGCAGGCTGCAGGCATGAGTGTGCACACCCAGGAAAATGCAGGCATGGACTGCATTTGTGTATGTGTTGCATATACCCACAGGTATACATAGGTAAATGGACACACAGACACACAAACACCCCAAAGCTACGGGAGCACACACCAGCCACAAACAGCTCAAAAATCTCCTCCATCTGTCTCCTCTGGTGTGACTCTTGGTCCTGTTGCTCCAAACGATGGGGCCTATGTCTGTCCTGGACAATATCAGCAAACAGGAAGGCTAGGCTTTGGTCCCCTTCTGTCACTCAGCACCACTGAAGTACTCTGGGCTAACCACAGACCCCCCCCCCCCAGGGAGCCGTTATTGTCATGCTACAGAGCAGATCTACTTCAGGATCTCCAAGGGGCCCTGGGAGCCATGACAGCCCAGGCCCACCATAGAGGGGCACTGCCTCCAGGGAGCCGATCCTTTCTGGAGTCTGTGGGTGTCTTCAGCCCCTCGGCTCATCACAGTGTGGCTGTGTTGGGGCCTCCTTGGAATTCAAAATCCTGCGCCCATCACACCCCCACCCTGCATGCTGGGGTCCTCCACAGACAGGCCTGATTGATGACTCAGGGGGACTGCGGCTGCTGCAGGCCTATTTTATGATGTCATTAGGCAGCTTCGGCAGCGGGAAGGAATCCCTCCTGACATCATAAAGGACTTGATATTTCACTAATGTTATCTTGGCGGCATGTCGCCCTGACATTTTCTCTTTGCAGCACTCCCCCCCAGGACCAGAAGTTGTCTAACTACAGCCTGGAAAAAATGCAAAACAGACAAATGCACCCTCAGGGGATGGCAGGAGAAAACTAATAGACCAGTCCCCGGCTCCCCACCCACAGAGGTGGTTTAGGTGGGAAGCATGATGTGTTTGTCAAAGGGGACCCAAGGCTGCCTTCCTCCTGCAGTCTCTCCCGCCTTGGACAGCCTCTGCTCAGCTGCAGGAGGAACCCGGGGGCTGAGGTCCCACAACCACCCAGAGGCTCTGTGACTTGGCCTAAGCCCTTGTCCTTCTGGGCCTCAGTTACCCTCCATCCACACCACAGGCAAGGGTTGTCCCAGACAATTTCAAAGACTGTCTTGGGCTCTGTTGGGGGCCTTGAAGCCATGGAGGAGGGTGACAGTGCCACAGAGGTAAGAAAGGGGGACCCCGTCCTAGTCTGGGAACTGAGGAGGAAGACTGGGTTTGTAATCCCCTACCCCCAGGAATGGTTGTTTGGGGGTTTGTCTTTTTTAAGACTTTTTGGTGTTGTTGGGCAACAGTATGTTTTTCCAGGACCCATCAGCTCCATGTCAAGTAGTTGTTTCAATCTAGTTGTGGGGATCGAACCAGCAACCTTGGTGTTATGAGAACTGCGCTCTAACCAACTGAGCTAACCAGCTGCCCCAGCCAGGAATGGTTTTGAGGGGCAGTCTCAGAATAGCAAGAGGTTTTCCCAGCCTGAAGCCCAGTGTCTTCCAAAGATCAAGACCAGTGGGGCCTGCCGAGTGGCGTGGTGGTTAAGCGCTGGCGTGGGAAGCCAGCAGCCCCAGTTCAGCTCCCACATATGAGGGCCAGTGACACTGCCCTCAAAAAAAAAAAAAAAAGAGAACAAGACCAGTTATTGGTTCTGAAACGAAGGTGAGGTGATATTGGTGCAAATTCCTTGCATCAGCCTGGCAAGCAGAAGTCAGCAGAAAGTGGCCATTCTCATTCCCAGGTGGCTTCGGTGGCTCGGGGCTTGGTGAAGGAGAAAGATCCAACAGTCATGGGTACCTCCTAGATCCACTTCCAAAAGGACCTTGGGTTAAATCAATCCAAACCCTTTCCCCAGCAGCAATCACCCACACCACCCCGACCACAGAATCCCTCAGAGACAGGCCTCCAGCTCACCACCTCCAGAGATGGGAGCTCACTCCTTCCCCCAGGCAGCCCAGCCATCTCCCTCCCTGTGGCTCTCTCCAAGTGCTTCAAACTTCACCTCCTGGGCATGGTAGGACATGGCTATTCCCTCCATCCTGGGATCCTGCAAGGATATGCACACACACCTTCCCCTGACCCCCATCCTCCAAGTGTGCAGGAGGACAAGCCAGCATTGGTGCTTTGTTTTCAGAGAGTGAAATATTTGTCTTCAAAGAGCATAACTGACCATTTTAACCTGGAGTCCATGGTTAGAACTGCAGTTCAAAAAAATGAGTTTCCTCTGCAATCTTATGGATCTTATTTTTTGCAGTTAAAAACTGTTTCAGAAGAATCCATAGTCTTCACCAGACTGCTAAAGTCCATGGTTTAAAAAAAAAAAAAAAGGGCCGGCCAAGTGGTGCGGTGGTTAGGACCTGGTTTGGGACGCCAGCAGCCACTGTTCAGATCCCACATATGAGGGCCAGTGACACTGCCCTCAAAAAAAAAAAAGAAACTTAATAAGTCTGTTCTCGAATCCAAACAAAGCCACTTCAGCCATGAGTGTGTCAGGTTTGGGGAGCTCATTCCGGCCTGAACGTGTCTCCCAGCTTTGGACAACCCCTCCTCACCATGTCTGAAGGAACTACTTTAAAAGTAAAGATGAGTAAAGCCAAGACCTGCTCCCAAGTTGGACCTTCACCACCACATTTCTTCTGTGCCCTGTGGTGACTAGACCACCCAAATCCTAGACTCTTGGATCTGACCTGAACAGGCCACCCAACAGACATTGATAGCTCCTACTGAGGCCTGAGCACTGTTCTAGAGGGGCAGGCAGAGATGAATCAAACCCAGTCCTGGCCTCCAAAAGGTCTCACCAGGTAAGGTTGACACACTCCAGTCACACGCTGCTGCCCACCCATCCCCTGCACACCAGGGACTTCCTACATGCTTGGCTCTGCCCATGCTGCTCTGTGGGCCTGCATACCTATCCCATGCCCTTCCAGTAGCAAACTCTCCCTCAGACTTCCTACCTCCAGCCAGACTACCTACCATAGTCTGAGTGCCCTCATTCCCTTGGAAAGGCCCAGCTGGTGGGAGCCTCCAAGAAGGACCACCTCGGCATGGGATTCACTTGCAGCCATGGTGCATAGAGATAAAAGACTGAGAATGCCAGGGAGCAGGCAGCCCTGACCCCTGGCTGGCCCATGAGAATACACTGTTGACTCTCAGACTGAGTCAGGGATCGGCTCCAGAGCTGCAGGAGAATGATAACCTTTGATTCCTGAATTGGTAGATAGCCACTCCTAAGCTGTACTCCCCCAAATGAGGAGCAGTTCATTCATTCAACAAATATTTATTGAGTGTCCATTACTTGTCAGGCACTATTCCAGATGATGAAAACAAAGACAAAAGTCCCTGCTCTCAAAGAGCTTACATTCTCTTGGGGAGAGCCAAGCAACACAGAAAATAAAGAAGTAAAAATGTGATATGGTATACTAGAGAGTGATAAGTGCCATAAATAAAAATATGTCAGAAAGAGAGAGGAGTTCCTCACAGAAAAAGTGACATTTGAGTAAAGACCTGAAGGGAATGACAGAGGGAGCCATGAAGATATCTGGGGGGAGAGCATTCCAATACAGGACAGGGTACATGCAAAGGTCCTGAGGCAGGAATGTGGCTGACACATTTGGAAAACAGCAGGAGGGTAGTGTGGTTAGAGAGAAGTGAGATGGGGAAGAATAGCAGAGACAGTGACAGGTGGGGATGGTGATCATGTGGGGCCTTGAGACCTCTGTGATGACCTTGGCTTCTACTCCAGGTGAGATGGGAACCACTGGAGGTTTTGAGCAGACCAATGATATGATATGAGTTGAATGTTAACAGGACCACTGTGGTGCAGTATAGAGAATAGGCCCCTGGGGAGTAGGTGGAAGATGATGGTGCTCTGCCAGCTGCCATCGATGTGGAGGTGGCGGGAAGGGGTTGGGTTCTGGATTTCTGAGGCTGGAATGATACATGCCAGGCATTGCCCCTGGCCCTGTGCATCGTTTTCTCTCATCCTCAAAACCACCCTACAAAGTAGGCCCTTTATCCCCATTATACACAAAAGGAAACTGAGGTTCAGAAAGGTCACACAGCTAGTGAGTGAGAGATTCATCCCAGGCTCACCCACGCTTGAAACCCAACTTCTTCACGTCTCACCTCATCTCACCTGCCTGGTGAGGATTCCAACAAGGAGGACATCCAGCCACAGACTCCAAGAGAAGGGAACAAAACTAGGACAGCAACCAGCTGAAAACTTCATGCTAATTTGGAATTGTTCATAAAATGTCATCCTAACATGCTTTATCTTTACATTAAAGCTCAAATGATACATATTGATGTTAAGCGTTTTTATTTTCACTTATACAGTTTCCAACTTTTAATCAATCTTTTTGTTTTAAATTTCATCTGAAATCATCAGTGAAGGGAAAAAGCTATATGGAGAGGGGAGGCATTTGATCATTGCAAAATATGAGCTAGGGCACCTTGTTCTTACAGGAATCATCCATCAGCACTCATGTTCCAACACAGCTGTGGGCCAGGCCTTGGGTTGCGAACCTGGGACAGGCAGGGATGACTCTGACCCCGTCCCTGCCGAGTGAAACAGAAGAGACATTTACAACCAGAACATGAGAAGAACCATATGCAGGGTGCGGCTGCGTGGGAGTGACCCAGGTAACTGAGCAGGGAGGTCCAGCCAGGGAAGGCTGGAATCTGAACGTGGGCAGGAGGAAAAGGAGCCCCAAGTCAAATCCCAGGAAAAGTCCAGAGACCATCCACAGACACACAGTTGAGCAGGGGCCGAGGTGGTTCAGAAGTCTGAGCCAGCAGAGGGAGGGGCTATCCTGTACCAACTTGAAGGAAGCCTGGGAGGCGACTCCTCGAAAGGGAAGGAGAAAAAGTCAGGGCCATCACTCTGCACTACTGCTGGGGGTGACTATTAAAATGCAATTCAGGATGCAATGACCTTAATTGATAGAGCTCCAGGAGCCTGGGTGGCTCTGTGGCTGAGTCCACATGTGGGATGGGTGTGGGGAGCCCCCCTCTAGAGCTTCGATGTGTGGTTCAAAGGCTCATCTGTCACCTCCACAGCAGCCCAGGGCCAAGTCTTTTTAAGCAAGTTAGGAGAAGGGAAGGAAAGGATGGAGAGAAAAAAGAGAGGAAGGACATATAGAAAAAGAAAAGAAGGTGAAATGAGGAAAAAGAGAAAGGAGAGATAAATAAGTTCCAAAGGGTAGGCAGGTCCTTCTTCCGGAGCACCAAGCCCTGGTCTGGTCAGTGACAGCACCCTGGGAACCCGAGAGCAAAGCTCCCCTTCAAATGTAGCAAAGGGACATGGAGTCCAGGAGGCTACAGCCACACAGGAAAGACCAAAGGGAAGACCTGGAGCTGCTGCAGCCACACAGAAGATTCCATCCTGCTCACATTGATACAGCCGTGCCTACGTCCTGAAGTGATACCAAAAACCTCACAGGTAGACATGCGCACCCAGAAATGCACCAACACATGAGCACAGCTACAGAGACACTCATTGGCACATGCATATGAGCAGACTTACAGATGTGCCTGACACACAGAGAGGCACAGAGGCCCTGGGAAGAACACACATGCTGTGCAGTGATGCTTGTGTGGATGCCAACAGAAAGGTGTGGCCCACCTCCACAAATACTGACAGAGGTGGTCAGACGCACACCAATATGAACACACCTGTGCAGATATGGAGAGTTGTGTACAAATGGAAGTCCACAGATATAGGCAGCAATGTACAGACACATACATGGATACTGACAGATGTATGCATGAAAGAAGTTAACTTATACAAAAATATGCAGGTACATGTACATAGGTATACACTGACACACAGACACACTTTGACACGTAGATGTGCACAACTAACATGCAGATGCACCTATTCTTGTACTGGTGTGTGATGCATATACACACACGCATGAGGACACATGTTCCCAGACGTATCTTCAGACACAAACACACACACAAAGGCATTCTCAGGGACACCAGCTGACATGCTCAGGCATTGCCAACAACCAGGCACAACCACAAGGCCAGGCTCTGTTCTGAGCACAGGCCCGGTTCTCAGCAACACCGAGCTGGCTGTCCTCAAGCCAGGTCCTCTCCTGCCCAACTCCTGCCAGCTGCCTCGCTTTGGCTAGCTCCCTGGTACTCAGGCCCTCCCACCATCCCTTCATCTGCCCATTGGCCCTGGCCCAGGCCCTAGGCTCCAGGATGGCAATTGCCCCATTCTCCCAGATGCCGACTCAGCCAAATTTTACACCAGAAGTGGAGCCAGGCCAGCAGGGCTTGTTGCAGCCCGCTTGGGACATCAGCACGGGGGTGGCGGGAAGAAGCCAGGATCCTGTAGTGGCAGAGAGAAGAGCAGCCCCAGCTGCCGTGCAGGCCTGCCTCGCAAGGCTGCCAGCTTCCTCTTCTCTAAGTCATCCACCCTCTGCAGGCCTCAGGCTCCTCACCTCTGAAATGGGACAATACGCTCGCCCCATTGACATGTCAATTCAATATACACATCATCCCCCAGAGGACACAAAGATGTTGCCTAAACTTCCCTTGTTTTTTCTTTACAATAACTCTAAGACATAGGTTTTAGTCTCACTGTATTAGACTAGGTAGCTGAGCCGTGGAAGGGTAAGTCACTTACTCAAGGGAGCAGACAGGACTGGAACCCAGCTTCCTGTTCCAAATTCCACATCTTTCATGGTCAGTAAATATGGAGCACATGAGCTGCCAGAGTCCAATCGCTTACCCACAGCAGGCATCGCTCATTGATCAGAGTCTCTAGTTTTTGGTGAATTCAGAGTTGGCCTCAGGATCCTTCTCAACATACCATTCCAGGCAGACATGAATAATTGGCCAGACTTGGCACCCAGGATTAAACCTACTGCCATCCTGTCATTGCATCTAGTTTGTCTAATTCAGAGGATGGATGTGACAATTCGATGAAATCAAGGGCAGGAAGTATTTTGGAAGAACACAAATGCCGTGCCAATCAGAGGAATTTTAGCCCGGTTTCCAAAGGCTGTTCACATCTAAGACTTCCCAAGTCCCACTACACTGGGGAGAGGATGAGGCACAAGACAGTCACAGTCATTGCCCCATTTCACGGAGAAAGAGACTGAGGCTCGGGCAAGTGAGTCCAGGGCCACACAGCTAAGAGTCAGAGCGGAATCTGGGATTCAAGCATTGACTCCTGTTTCAGGGCTCTGTGAATGTCCACAGCCCCAGCCAGCCAGGCCAGGCCAGAATATATGGACATGAGAGAGCAGGAGAGCCCAGTCTCCTCCCAGCAGAAAAGAATCGACCCTACAACTAATTGGTCCAGAGTGCTTCTTTTGACCCTAATTAGCTATTTGTCATGTCTCCATTTGCATACCAGAAAAGATGCAAATTTGCATATTTGTAAATGAGGCCGGGCCTGGATGTGGGTTCTGGAAGAGCTTGGCAGTTGCTGGCAGGCAGGGAGGCAGCTGGCTCTTGCCACTGAAGCATGGGCCGTGGAACGAAGAGATTTGGAAGACAGCTCCTTGGCTCAGGGCTGAAGGGGCTCTCAAAGGGGGTCAGACAAGATGGCCTGCCTCCCTCTCCTCCCCTGGGGCTGACTGGTGGGCACGGAGAATGGGTGAGCCTAACGCTGCTATTTTGACTAGATGAAACAAGGAGAGGGGAATATAAAGTAATTTCAGGACGCTCTGTGCTAGGAAGCCTTCTGTTCCCATCCTTGGATAGAATCTGTAACACTTGCAAAGGAGGGGGGGACGTCCCCCTCCACCTCTCTAGAGAGGAAAAGGTTTGGAAGGGAATGGAGGTCAGGGGGGATTGCACCCTAACTCACTCTCTCTCTCTCTCTCTCTCTCTCTCTCTCCCCCAGACTCTGAGGCACACACACACTTGTACACACATCTATAATTCACTTACACATACACACTCACACACACAAGCCTCCCAGGAGCCCCCCAGAAGCACCCTCACACCCAGCACCCCAGGCCCATAGAGATGCACGTGAAACGCTAACTAGAGAGGCACATTCGCACATGCAGACATTCCCAGACTTCCCGCCACATACACATTCACGCCCTTACACATACAGACACACACTCAAACACTTGAACATAGATGTAGGCATACAGACTCACTTAAACTGTGTGTAAATATTTACACACACACACACACACACAGACATGAGCACATCCTTGATAAGACCCAATTCCCTGGCCAATCTGGAAAATACGACCTCTCCACCAGAGTTTCTGGTGCCTCTTTGACAAAGGAAGCTAGCTAGTGCTCCTTCCTAGAAAGAGAGCAGATGTATCCCCAAGCAATTGACCCCAAGTAGGGATTGGTCCCTTCTCTAGGAAAGCAATGACTAGGGAATACCCCGGCACCGTCTGGGCTTTGATGTAGGGCGTGGAGCAGGGCCTAGGTGGGCCTTGACAAACAGGAGAGCGTGGTAGGCAGGGGGCGAAGAAGCCATGATATATTGGTGGGGCCTGGTCCATGCATTGAACAGGAAAGCCTCAGTGCCTCAGAATTTCCAGGTCGACCTCAGGGACCAGTGTGGAATGGGGTGGCACAAGCTGCTGCACCTTCAGGCATGTAGGCACCAAGATGCCAAGCTCAAAGAGAGTCCTAGAGCCTTGAGGTTTCCCAGGATGGGGCCCAGTGCTGACTCTGGGGCCTGGAGGCTCAAGGTCAGGGACCAAATGTTTCAACCAGTGCTCCCATTGCCAGCACCTCCTCTCCCATGCCTGCATCTCAAAAGGCAAGCTAAATAGCTCCGTATTTGTAAATTAAATATAGCTGCACTCCAGCTTTCCAAAGAGCTGGGAAGGAGAGAAGAAGAGAGAAAGAGAGAGAGAGAGAGAGAGAGAGGAAGAGAAGAAAAGCTGCCGCCCTCAGGAAAGTCTGGCTGGTACAGATTGCCTGAGTCATGAATATTCATCTGGCGAATGAGGAGAGCGGGAGTTTGCATAACAGCTCCACCCACCCAACTGAAAGAAATGTCACCGCCTTTGCCAATAAAGTGCCAAAGGAAGCCGGTGGAGGCTGCCAGCCAGACGGTGCCAAACTGCTGACTTCCACTCCCAGGCGTGGAAAAAGCACATTGTTTCCGGCCCAGGGAGCTGCCACTTGGGGCTGGAAGAATGGAGCTGGCTGCTGGGGGAGAACCAGGAGGAAAAGTTTCACTCGCCACCCACAGGGGAAGCATGGTGGGCAGAGCACCTGGGCCACAACCCTCCCTAAAACCCCTCCAAAGAGAGGCTCAAACCCGACTGAGGGAGGGCACCCATTCTAGCCAACCACCAAGAACCCGGGTCCCAACGGGCGAGAGCTCCATGCTTATGACACCCTTAAAGAAATCTCAAGAGGGCTGGCCGAGTGGCGCGGTGGTTAAGCGCTCACTTGGGACGCCAGCGGCCCCTGTTCGGATCCCACATAGGAGGGCCAGTGACACTGCCCTCTAAAAAAAAAAAAAGAAAGAAAAAAAAGAAATCTCAAGAGCGTCCTCATGAGTCCTGGGTGGTTACTAGAGACCAGGAGACAAGGGGACAAACTAGATGACACTTTGGGACCTAGAAGTCCGTAGTAACCTTGACTCCATTTTACAGAAGGGAACACCCCCAACTGCAGGTGACTCCTTTCCTCTCTGGGTTTACACTCACTTCCAAGGCCCAGTCCTACTGTCTCTGATTCCAAGTCCCCAACACCTTCCCCCAAGACAGACTCCATCTCTCTGTGCTCAGTATCCCCAACCCTGGAAATTTGCCACGATGCCAGCCCTTTTCCATAGCTGTTTCCTCCCTCTGGGCTGTGAGCTGTGGCTGATAATGGGTCTCAGTGTCCCAGCCCAGCCTGAGAATCAGAGAAGGCACCTTGAGCAATGTGTCGCCCAGAACCATTTTCTTCCACCGATTCCCACCCACATGCCTGTACCTGGCCCTGCGTCCTTCCTGCTGCCCGGAATTGGGCTTGTCAAGTCCCCGGAAGTTGACACATCCTGACCCAGTAGGACCAGAACAGGCACGGTGTGGCCGGCCTCCCATCCTCAGGCCATCCTCCCCAAAGCCAAGTGGTTCCAGGTCCCCCTGACATCCCATTCTCGTGGTGACACCCACTCGGTGTTACAAACCCGCCTGCCGCCTGCCCGCTAGTCTGCCACAGCTGGATCCCTCCAGTAATTACCTAAATGAATGGAAGAAGCAGAGCTGGAGAGAGGATGTTCTCTTAGCACAGAAAAGCAATTAGGACTGTGGGCGTCTCCAGCTGCTGCTCCTGTTATGTAAAGTTTGGGATGTGTATTTGGGACTTAATGAGGATATTTATGTGTTCCCATCTTACCTTCACAGGCTGTTCATTTCAAGCATCCCAAGTATTCTTGGGACAAGTATGCCGCAGTGCAAGCCAGACGACAGGCTCCAAGGGAGCGGTACCACCTCTGGGTAGACAAAGAGCCCCGTCCCCAGGACTCATGGGACCCCAGAAATCAATGGTAACACCCACCTGGATCCAGCCTGGCTCCCTCCTGCAGCATCCCTGACAAGTCCACACTCTTCTTGAGGTCTAGTCTTGAGGACTAGGATTCCTTTTTTGTCTCTGTCGTGGTTAAAACATCTGCAATGGTTGCAAAGTTCTTCCTTGAACTGTGCCGAAATCTGTCCCTTTGCAACATCCCCACATCGGCACAAGCACTGCCCCTGGGACCATAGGGGACCTGTCACTCCCTCTGCTCCAGGTCAGCCACTAGGCCTGCAGGAGGTAAATCGGTGTTAAATTGAAAAAGGTTCTGTGGCTGAATAAGTTTGGAAAAATTCTGTGTCCAAGTTTCTTTGCTTCAAGACTTCTCAGAGCCTTTGCTGCTCCCTCATGAATGTATTTGCGGTGGAACAACCTCAAGTAACTAGAGTTTCAAGGAGCACGTCTTAGGAAACACAGCTTCAGCAGGTTAAAAGCAAATGTCTAATTTCTTGGCTTGAGCTGCTTCAAGCATTCCTCCTCGACTGGGCATGATGCCTGGACCTCTCCCCATCCTGGTCATTTTCTGTAGGAGAGCTCTGCCCATGTGGCTGCTTTCCTCCACTTCTCCAGACAAGCTCTGGCCACTGAGAGTCCTGCAGAGCCTTTACCTTCTATATCTAGGACCCCATGCTCCCGTTGATGGAATCAAAACACCATTGGAGGAGACACAGCAGCTGAATTGCACTGTCTGTCCTAAAAGTCCTCTCAACATTAGTCATGATGGAGCCTCAGCCCCTTATTCTGCTCTCTGGCCCTGCACTGGACCCACACAGGCAGACCCCCCTCTATGCCAGGTGTTCCAGGCAATGGGGTTCCTGCTCTGCCTTCCTTGGACAGCCAGGTGGTGGGCCACAGTGAGCCCCCAAATACCTGTGCATCAACTAGTAATTCACACACAGTTGGGCTTTTTTCACAGTCTCCCAAATCATCCATTTGTTTGAGCATCTTGTCACCTTAGACTCACAGACTCTCCAATCATCCTGGGCCCTGGGCCCAGAAGTCTTCCCAGACCAAGACCATCGTCCTCACCTGCACGGGGTGGCCCTGGCTCCACCAGACCTCCCCTCTCCTGAGCCTTTAGTCACCCCCTCCATGTCTTCCTTCTCATCATCCTTCAAGTATGTGTTCAAGCCCAGGCTTGGAAAATAGGCTCCTCTCACTGGCCAAGTCCATGAGGTTGCTAGTGGCTCCCTGGCCTGGCTGTTGAGAGAAGGATTTTGAGGTTTCCTCCAGGCTCGGCAGAATGATTAGTGATGCCTGCTGGTGTTGGGGAGTGGGCAGGGTGACACATGTGCCAGTTATTGCCATCCTGATCAAGGCTCAGTCCCTTCTTCTCAAACCCGCTCCCCGAAGCTGTAACCCTCCTCTCCCCCACTACCACACACACCCACATACAGCCCCACCCTTCCACCGAAACTGCTGTCTCTGAAGTCACCAGCAAACTCCTATTTGTCAAGTCCTGTGCCCTCTCCTTGGTCTCAGTGCCTTTGCAGTATTAGATATGGTTGACCTTTCTCTGGAAGTTCACCCCTGCCCTGCGAAATTCCGAGGCATTCTATGGCCCTGGCCGTCCCTCGCCTTCCTGACCACTCATCCTGTTTCTTCTCCAGTCTCATAAATGTGTTCCAGGGCCCCGTTTTTTGGCCCTCCATTTCTAAACCTCCTCTCCCTCCCTCTGAGATCTCATCCCCAGCTTTGTCCTTAGGGAAAAGGACCCCGTCCCCTGTGCCTCTGTGATCTCCTGCTGCCCATCAGCCACTGCCACAAGCCAACGCCCTGAAAACCCCACACCTCCTCTTTCCTCCAGAATCAACTCCTGCTCTGGGTTTTTCTCTGTGCAGAGGATCGAATTCTTGACTTCATTCTTCACTCCTTAAAAGCTTGACTCCATTAAATTGCCATTTGATATTTATCTAATTTCCAAAATGAAAAGAGCGTTATGATTTGTTCTGATTGAAAAACATATATCCTCATTATTTAAAAAAAACAAAAATCAAACCAATACTTAAAAGTATGTAAAAGAAAGTAAAAATCGCCCAAAATCCTAACTCCCAGATATAACCACTCCTCGCATTTTGGTGAACAGCCTTCCAGACATATCTCTATGCATATATACACATAGAAATCTATGTATATAATTTTATAGAGGAGAGTTTGTATTATACATACTGTTCTCACTGACACCTGCTTTTCTCTCTCAACAATATGTCATAGACATCTTTCTATGTCAATAAATAGAGCTCTACAAAATCATTTTAAACACTTCATAGTATTTCATTGTATACATGTATTATACTTTAACTGGGTCTCTATTGATCGTTTAAAATGTTGTCAAGATTTTACTCTCCTAAACAATCTTGAGATAAATAGCCATGTGCATATCTCTTTGCTCATTTTTGCAATTATCTCCTTAGAATAAAATCCTACGAATGAGATTGCTGCAATAAGGGTTTGCTATTTCTAATTCTGTCACTCTGCCCTTCAGAACGCTTACAACAATGGACTCCCCATCAACAGTGCTCCAGCATCTGTCTGTCCACATCCTCGCCAACCCTGGGTTTTAATAATGTGTGGCCAAACTGACAGAAGGCAAATGACACTCATTTTTATTAGCACTGCTTAGATTATTAGTGAGAGTAAATGAATATCTTCCTGTGTTTCAGTCATTTGTAATTATTTTCTCTGTGAATAGCCTGTTTATGTCCTTTGCCTATTTTTCCTAATGAAACATTTATCTTTTTTTTAATGATTTATAACAGTTCTTTGCACATTTGGGATCAGATTAAACATTTGTAGATCATGTACATTTTCTTTTATTTTTATTTTTATTTTAATGGTCTTTCAGATACTTAAATTTTTAACTTTCATATATCCAAATGTATCAATCTTTTCTTTTATGATTTCTGGATATCACATCATGCTTACAAGGACCTTCCCCTCCTGAAGATGACCAAAATATTCATTCATGCTTATTGTATATCTCTATGGTCTTCATTTCTTGATCTTATTGGAGTAAGGTGGCAAACCAGTTTGTGTTGTAATGGCTGGCCCTTATCCCAACATCATTTAAAAAATGGTCCATATTTTCCCAACTCAATAGAAATGACATTTTTATCATATGTAAAATTGCCTTAAATGCTTGAATGCATTTGGACTCTGGACTCTCTATTCTGTGCCAAGGATCTGTGCATTCTTACACAAGAATTTTAATTTTCATCCCTTTATAAAATATTTTAATGTCTGATAAAGTAAATATTTATCATTTTTCTTTTTTGGAATTTTCCTGACTACTCTTGGTTTTTATTCTTCCCAGTTAGCTTTAAATTATTTTGTCAAATTCAAAAGAAAATAAAAAGAACCCTGTTGGGGTCTTGGTCAGATTATTTTAATTTTGTATGTATATTTAAGGAGAATTTACATCCTGATAGTATTAAATTTTTCCACCCAAGAACTATAATAGGTATGTGTCATATTTATTCAAGTCTTTCATATCCCTCAGAAGAGCTTTCTGGTTTTCTTCATGTAAATTTTACATGTTTCCCATGAAGTTTATTTCCAGGTATTTTGTATTATTGTTCTCTTCTTGACACTGTGGGTGAGGCCTTTCATTTTAACTTTTAAATAGTCACTTTATAAACAGAAATGATATTAAGTTTTGTTCGTTGTTTTGTTACTGGTCATTTTACTAAATTCTATTGTTTCCAACTGCATTTGGGAAATTGTCTTGAGTTTTCCAGGTAAATAGCCATCTTATCTGCAAACTATGATTATTTGCTCTCATCCTCCAATATTTACACTTTCTATTTTATCTTCTTGCCTAATTTCAATGTCTAGCACTTTAGGAACAGTGTTTTAAATTGATAACAACAGCTACCCTGGTCTAGTTTTTTCTCTGATAAGAATATATTTAGGGTTTCACCAGCTTAATGTCTCTTCTCCATCATTCCCACACCTGTCACCTGTGTTATCACAAATATGAGGACTGAGAGTCCAGGGTTTGAAGTCACATGAGCTATGGTCAAGTCCTGATTGCTGTTTACTAATGATGTGACCTAGTCAAGTTACTATAGATCTTTGAAACACAGTTTTAAAAGTAATAAAAAGAGGGGTTGTTGTAAGAATTAAGTGAGATAGTACATACACTATGTGCAGTATCAGTAAATGATCATTTTTGTTAACTCTCAGCCCCCAAATTCTCCTTCCAAGCCAACTCTTGGGTTGCTCTTCCCATAATACCACTGTGTTCACATGGCTCTACCAATCCCCTTCCACTGCTCACAATCTTCAATTGTTCCCCATTGCCAACAGAATCAAGTCCAAATTCTTAAACTTGTGTCTGAGTTCTATATTCAACCCAAAACTTCCTTTAGCCTCATTTCCTGTAGCCCCTTGCCACCTGATCCATCACACACCTCTACCATACCTTTACTCCCGCCCAAGTGTTCTCCTTAGCACCGGCTGCCTAATACCAGGCAGGTTTCCACTCTCCAGATTACTGGCACAGATCCATCCATCAGCCCCTTTATCAGTTTTGAGTGGCAAGGAATACAAAAGTGAAGTCCTAACTGGTCTAGAAAGTGGATTTATTAGCTCACTTAACTAAATAGTCCAGATGCAACAGGCTTTAGGCACAGTTTGATCAGGGCTGGGATGCCATTTTTCCGTGATTTTCAGGCTCTTCCCACTTTCCTACGTTGACAGTAGTCTCAGGTTGTGTTCCCGGTCTCCAGATGCCTGCCAGGAATTAGGACCACATGTTTCCTCATTCAAATCCAGACAAAGAGATCGGATGCCTTCTCCCCATCCATCCAACAAAAGTTCTGAGCTTTAAAAAAAAAAAAAAGTTCTGAACTTCTGTCTGACTGGGTCAATCTAAACTTATCTCTATAACCAGGGGAATGTGTGTACTCATTGGTTTACAACCAATCAATGTGCCAGGGTTGGGGTGGGTAGATTATCTTGACTGGCTAAACCAATCAGGATTTATCTCCAGAGCCACACACATTTACTGTTGGAGATGGATGGGGTGTTGACAACCTCAATTGCACTAAAACCTCTTCCACGTCACATTCCTGGGGTTTAGGCTTCCTTCAAGACCCAAGTCAAGACCCAGACCTCTGATAATGTGCCCCCTACCTTTTAGCTCCCAGAGACCTTACTTTCTACTCAACACATGGTAACCACAGCCGTCCATAATTTATTGACATAGTCCTTTGTTCATTCTTCCCAATTAGTAATCACAGAACTGATTAAAGTCTGCAAAACACTTTATATAATGCTAGCTCTTTTCACCTTCACAACATCCACTCAGAGTGGTTAAGTGACTTGCTCCATGTCATACAGCCAGAGCTGACATGATGGCATTGCCCCAGAGGCCTCTGCAGCAATCCCAGCCTCTCTCTCTCTCTTTCTCTCTCTCTCTCTCTCTCTCTCTCTCTCTCTCTCTCTCTCTCTCTCTCACACACACACACACACACACACACACACACACACACCCCTCATTCTTCCTTCACCCTCCAACTCGGGCCTGACACGAGATGCAGAAACCCCCTAGCATCACCTCCTTTTTCCCACTTCACCTTAATTTCTAGAGCTCTGAGACTTCCTCCAAAAAGTACAAAGTTTTCTTGCCAGGCAGCAGTTTCTAAGATTTGTGTGACAAGGCTGGGTAAAATTCAAATGACTCTGGGTGATTTAATCTGCTTGGGGCTGGGGTGGTAAATCAGTTCAACCCAGGCTGCCACAGCTGCCCCAGAAACCCACAACCTGAGCTGATGATAGGAGCCTATCTGCAGATCTGCAGGTGAGGGCCCAGGAAGCGTGAACTGAGGCCTGGGGAGTTCCCCTCCACTGCACTCAGAATACATTTGGAGGGTCCTATAGCCTATAGCCCAGAGCCTCTCCCGGCCTACATGTTCCACCAGCAAGCATCTCTCTCAAGGCTGCAGCCCCAGTTTTTCCCTCCCCACCCCCTATTGTCAGCACTGTCTCCCAAATCCACACCAGACTTTTCAGGGGGAGGAGGCCGGCATTGGTCAAGCTTTCACTGAAACTGCATCCTTGATGCCAGGTCCTTGCACACCCACACACCCATTACTTCATTTCATCTTCACAACAACTTAATGAGGAAGGCATGTCCATCCTCAATTTACAGGTGACTTAATTGAGGCTCAGGGTGATTAAATAACTTGCCCAGGGTTATTACGTAGCTAGCAGGAAGCAGAGCCAAGATTCAAACCTAGATTCACAATGCTCCAAAATCCTCATGCTTTTGGCTCCACCCCTCTGTCGAGGTCCAGGGGAATAAGAAGATGGCAGCTTTCACTGGAACCACATCATCCGAGAAAAGAGAGGGGACAGTCCCTGGTTGAAGGGGAGTATGTAACTCTGGCTAAGGAAACAATAGTTTTGCCTGTACAAGGGAAACATCCAAGAAGAAGGTAGTCACATTGTGATGCGCCTACTGTGTGCCAAGCATGTGTGCATATGTGGGTACCGTGTGCCAGGTGTTCACCACCCATCAACCTAACCATCACTCTGTAAACGGTAATGTGTTGGCAAAATTTTACCAACCAGCAATCTGGAGGAAAAAGCTACCTCTGATTTGTAGCATTTGCCAATTGCTATGGTATAAATATGGCCATCATGGTCAACTTTGAGCTGCCAGTGGGATGTCGCTGAACACAGAGTTGGCAAGAGATGCCCTCAATCTGTTCTATAAGCCGGGAGGAACCCACTCCAGCACACCACTGCCTGTAAGAGAGGTTTTATTAAACCCGCTTAATAGGTGACCATACAGAAAGGTGCTCAGGCTGAAATCCGCTTCTTTATAATATTCTAACGTCCACATTGTCTCCACAGCTCCACGTTCCCTGAACCAGAGGCGATGAGGGAGCCATGACCATCTGAGCTCTAATCTCGGAAGAGCAGACTCCTGCGAAGTCCTGAAGGGCAGAAGAAGACCAGTGGGTGGAAATTCAGCAGGTCAGGATTCAGCATAAGGAAGAACTTTCTGAATGCCCTTCTAGAAGGACAGCTCCAGGAAGGCAGCATCCGGCTGTGCCTGGCACATAGTAAGTGCTCAATAAAGAATGAATGAATGAATGAAAAAGAAAGAAAGAGCCATTACATACATGTTCCATTGGTACCTCAGACTCATCAGATCCATAACTGAATTCATCATCTTTCCCAGAATACCTGTCCCTCCTCCTGTGTTTCTTGTCTCGGTGACTATTACCCAGCCAGGAACCTGGGAGTACCCCACACCCTTCCATACCCCACACCCTTCCCCTGGGAGTCCTTGACTCTCCCTCCTCCTCATTCCCCACATCCAATCAGTCACCAAGTCCTAACTTTTCTGCTGCTAGGTTCTTCTGAAACAGAAGCTGTCCTCAACATACTCACTCTGCTCCCTGCCTCAGACCATCACCATCTCTCACTATGCTGATACCACAATTTCCTAAGTGGTCTTTCTGTACTTGTCTTTGGCCTAGACCCTTCCCCAGCCCCTGTCAAATCCATCACTGACAAAGCTGCCTAAGTGATCTCCCAAAACTGCCCCTCTGAGCAAGCCCCACCGATTCCTTCAATGGCTCCTCATTCCCCAGAGGATGGAATCAAAGCCCCTTAGTCTTCCAAGGCCTGGCCCCATCTCCCTCTCCTGTTTGATCATTTAGTTCTTCCTCGACTCACGATGGTCTTTATTTGACAACATCACCAAAAGTTTTGGTGTACCCTGCATGCCTCTCTCTTGCCTCCATCCATGCCTTTGATCGTGCTATACCCCTTGCCTGGAATGCCCACCCTCTTTTCCCTTTTCTGTCTCTGTCCCCTTCATCTTGAAAACTCTTACTCGTCCTTTAGGACATAAAGTAAGACATTTTAGTAGATGATTCCTTTTAGCACTAACATTTCGTGATTCTAATGCCAAATCTTGATATTCAAGTTCTTCTGGACTTTATAGTCACCTTCTCTCATCATGGGACCCTGTACGGATCCTTAGAAAACCTCTAGTCCAGTTCCACCATTTTTGTAGACAGAAAAATATAGGGCCTGAGAGTGAAAGGGGTTTGCCCTAGATCATACAGCAAGTCAGTGACAGAGCCAAGACAAGAACCAGGCACCTGCCTCCCAGCCCAGGGCACTTTCTTTGCATTACACACTCCAACCTGATCCAGCCCTCCCACTCCAACACATACATTCTCACCATCACCATCACCGCCCCACCCTGACTTACCTCCTCACACCCAAGCCAGGACCTCACCTTCCCTGCCTTTGCTGATGCTGTGGCAAGGCCATTCCCTGACCTCCATTCAACTTTCAGGTCCTCCACCTCCAAAAAGCCCATCGTGGTTATCAAGCCAAACCCATCCATACCCCACACCCTTCCCCAAATCACCCAAATGTATCAGAACCCAGCAACTGTTTCTTAATTCACTCACAGCGGTCAGTATCTTATTCCATCTCGCCAGGGAGGATGCCCACTCCTCAGAGCTGGCCAATATCTCCTCATCTTCTTTCTTCTCCTCCTCCTCCTTTTCTATCCCCAGCTTGATACAGAACTGTTCAGGGTGACAAAGTATAGCAACAAGGGGGTGGCATCTGAGGTCAGATAGATGGAGTTTCAAATTCCAGCTCTGTAGATCCCTGACTGGTTGGCCTTAATCCATCTGAACCTTAACTTTCCTTATCTATAAAATGGGTCCCACTCCCCCAGGGTTGTTATGAGGACTGAATGAGCTCACTCATATGACAGGCCTAGCACTTAGTAGGCTCTTGATGAATGATAGTTCCCTTACCACTGCCTTTCTCAGTGAATCCCCAAGACACTTGGAGAAAAAAAGCTCCTGTGGGCTGGGTGGTGAGCAAAGTCATGAACACTTTCCCTTACTCCCATCCTCAACAGGCTATGAGCAGCCTGTGTAGAGAAACACGGGGTGTATCCAACCCACCCCCACCCCCAACAATCTGCTTTAACCTTCCTATCAGAAATGCCTTGTTTATTTCAATAGCATCCGTTTTACTTCTCTGTTCATGTTAAAAAAAAAATTGACAAAAACAGCTCTAAGAGGAAAAGAAGTATTTAATGAGTAAAACTATCTGCAGCCCCATCTCTTTCTCAGGAAAAAGTGGCTGTGATTCTGGCATGAGAGAGGGACGCTCTATCTACAGCTTCACTTCACTGCAGCTGCCAGGAGAAGTGCATTTCAGAGTGGAACAGAACCTCCAAATTAAACAGTACGCCTCTGAGCCAGGCGCTTCCTGTGCCGAATTCAGCTTGGCAGGTGACACCCCAGCTCAAGCAGGGATCCAGCCCCACTCTGAGCAACTGCAGGGCTCTCTGTTTCCCTGCCTCTGGCATAGGAGAAGCAGTCCTGCCGGGCCCTGGCAAACCACTGACCACCAAAATAAGGGCTCTGAGGAGGGAAGGAGACAGCTGGAAAGGGGGTGGAGACAGCTGGCCAGGGGCCAAGGCAGCCAGGACCTCTCCCAGTTCCAGAACATTCAGGACCCAGCACTTGCCTCTCCCTCAAATAAGGGCAGTATAGCATAAAGATCAGATCCAGGTCTTGCTGCTCAAACAAAGGTTCAGAAAATCAGCAACCTCTGTCTCACCTTTAGAGGTGTCGTTTCAGAGGGCTGCTCTGGGTGGAATTCAAGGGTCAAACTCTATAAGGGCTCTGTCCCTCAAAGAACCCCCTCAAAACAGAGGTAGAACTGAAAAGAAAAAAAAAAAAAAACCAGGGAAAAAAGCACATGACCTTCAAACATATCCAGTAGTTACTACCCCAGGGCAGAGAGCAGGCCAGGTCAGGATGGTGATCCCCCTCCCTTGTTCCAAACCCCATACCTTTATTAATATAGCCCACTGACTCATACTGAACTTACTGGCCCTTGAATTCCTAAATCCCTTTCTCATGAGCTGCTGCTCCTTTCTATAATTTTTCCTGTAGCCAGGATGGGCCCCAGTACTTATCCCTATGACATTTCATCAACATTTCATCACACCACACAGCCACTGTAGTCTGTTGAGATCCTTCTGGATCTTGATTCTGCTATTTGACCTTTTCTCTGTCCTTATTCCCTGTTCTACCACCTCCTACTGTTGTAGGCCTGCACACCCTTTATGTCTTTTTCTGGATCCTTGGCATATGTTGGTCAGAACAGGGTAGAAGGCAGAGGCCCACAGCAACCTCTAAAGACCTTTGCAGACTGACCTGGGTCCACATATAAGAACATTTCATGGCTGTTGTTCAGACAGATGGGAGCCCCCTCTGTGCCCTCACAGCCATCGATCATGTCCTCAAGAGTCATGAGAGACCCTATCCTGTGTCTTAGGAGACAGCGTGAAAAGATCACAGAGACCCAGGCTTGAATCTCAGCTCCATCGGTCTTAGGCAAGCTACTTAACTTCCAGAGACTCAGCTGCTCATCTGCAAAACGAGGCTGTCGCATCTAGTGCACAAGCTTGTAAAGACTAAGTTAAGACCATGGATTGAAGTATCCAGCTCACAGTAGGTGCTCAATAAATAGATTCTGCTGCACTTCTCACCAGCTCGTTTTCTTCATCCACCAGTCATTAAGCTGTCAAGAATCTAAAAGACTCGTCTGGTCTTGGTGAACCCATGTTGGCTCCAGGGATCACTGCCTTGTTCTCTAAGTGTCACAGATTTCACCCTCCATACTAAGCATTAGTTCAGCCCAAATCCTGGATCGTATTATGTAAATTTCTGTCAAGGCAGTCTTCTCTCCTGGATCTGTGCAGTTTTTTTTAAATAAAATAATAACAGTAGTAATAACAGTTTGATCTTTTCAATCTCATGATGGGATTGAAATACATAGGTGTTTCCATTTTGCCTATGAGGAAACTAAGGCTCGGAGAGGTTAAATAACCTTTCCAAGGTCACACAGCTAAAAAGTGTGTAAGCTAAGCAGAATTCTGTCCAACCATTTCCCAAATGTTGGCCTAAAGGCGGGACTTGGTCTCTGGCCCCTACTGTACGTACCTTTTGGGCTTCAGACCAAAATTCACTCAGTTGAGCACCTTTTGAGTTCTGACTGTCTAGAGCAGTGGTCACTCCCCACCTCCACCTCCCTGCAGCTCTGTGCCCACCACCTTCACATAAAAAGGGACTGATTGAGGCATAGACGCCATTGCTCCCTGAAGATTGTGATCAGTGGCTTGATCTCCACATGCTCAGCCTAAGCAGCCCCAGCCGGGACCTTCTTCCTCAGCCCTTCATCAGGACCCAGCCACCTGCTGCCCAACCCTGATGCCTTTGCACTGCCCGCTGCTTCCTGGATCCCCAACTGCCAGGATCCTCACCTGCCCAAGGGACATTTCAAGGCCCCTCCCCTTAGCCATGTGTCCAGACTATTGGATGCTCAGTCCAGCCACCCAGCTTGGCTGTCTTCCAGCACTAACCACCAGTCGTCACCCTTTCCCTGACTCCTCCCAGCCCAAGGGTCAGACTGGGCTGCAGGTTGAAGGAATTCCCTAAACCTGGGACCCAGGTCTGCCCATGGGGAAAAGAGGGAATAGACCCAGGAAGCTGCCACGGGCTAGGGCTCAGGCCTGTGGCCACTGAGGGAGCAGCTAGTCAAAGAAAGGATTCCTAGCAATTCTAGAAGAAGCCATCTGTGGGTCTGTTTATAGACCCTTAACAATGTCCAGGTAGGGTGCCCAGAGCCTGAAGCCCCTATCAGAGAACTTCTCCTCCCCAGGCCTCAGAGAACAGAGCTTTGGAGGAAGCCCACCCTCTCCCCAAACAGAGCCACCCACAATCAAAACACAGCCCATGACAGTCATACCCCCATGAGCACGCACTTTACAAGCCCATTCAAAAAAAAAAAAAAAAAACCCTCAAAAGCCAAGGGCCAGCCGAGTGGCGCATTGGTTAAGAGCTGGTTTTGGGATGCCAGCGGCCCCGGTTCGGATCCCACATGTGAGGGCTAGTGACACTGCCCTCTACAGCTAACAACAGCTCCACCTGGAGCTGGGCTGTGTGAGCCCCGATGACGGTGTAGGCTGCAGCCCCTGCTGCAGTGGGCTGCCATAGGCTACAGTGAGTAGCTGGCAGCCAGCGTGAGTGGCTGGCAGCCAGAGTGAGCTGCCAATAGCCGTGGTGAGCGACCATCCAGAGGCCGGCGACCGATCTCCCTCACCCAGGAAGAGCGCAATGATGATACCAACATGGGCCAGTGAAGCAACGTGCTCCGCCATTAGACTGAAGAACAAAAAGACAGCAACTTGTCTGTTCCCCTTCCCCAGTTCCCCAACGCTGTTCCTCTCCTCCAATTCCCCAATAAAATCTTTAAAATAAAATAAAAACCCACTCATACCCTCACTCCACAGATAGAATCATCCATTGATTCATTAAACATTGATTAAGCACCTATTACATGCCAGGCACACTTCTAGGCATGTGGGACACATCAGGGGCAAAACCAGACAAAGTTTCCAGCCCTTTGTGAGGTCTTTCATTCCAATAGGGAAACCAACAGTAAAAAATAAACTTAGTCAATCATTTAGTGCATTAGAAAGTGATGAGGACAAGAGAAAAATTAGAACAGATAAGGGGAATTGAAGTGCTTGGGAGGGAGCAGTTAGCAATTAAAATAAGGTGGTTGGGGTCTCATTAAGAAAGTGACACTAGGGCCGGCCAAGTGGCACGGTGGTTAAGCGCTTGGGAAGCCAGCGGCCCCGGTTCGGTCCTACACATGAGGGCCAGTGACACTGCCCTCAAAAAACAATAAAAAAAGTAAAAATAAAAACAAAGAAAGTGACACTAAAGTGCTCAAAAGCCCGATATGTGTATGGCCAGTGGCTCCTGTAGCAGACAGCACAGTTCTAGACATTTTCCCCATTAAACTTAATTCCTACCTTAAGTTAGATACTCCTGTCACCAACGCCCAAAGTACTACCTTCTTACGCTACCAAATACAATAAACCTGGACCACTCCTGACAGAAAGGTTCATACATGTCACCAAGTTAGCGGAGTGATCATGGGACCTCATTGCCTCTTCAGCTAACACAGTAAAACCTTAGATGGTGAGTAACTTGGTTTGGGAGCGTTCTGCAAGATGAGCAAACATTTCTAATGCATTCTAATGTGGTAAACGAGCGATGTCTTGCAATACGAGTAGTTTGTTCCCGGAACAAATTATGCTCACAAACCAAGGTATTACTGTACATGTCTTCCTCTTCCTCCAAATACTGTTGAAACCTGCTGCCTTTACTCTGTCTTCTCCACCTTCCCTCCTGACACTTTAAAATCTGTTCTTCCATCCTCAGGACTTCATCAAAACTGCTCCTGGAAAGATAAGCAACACTCTCTTTCTTAAAATGTAACTTTCCATTTCACCTTGTTTCCATATTTTTTCTGCACCTTGGTGATATCAACTCCTACTGGTTCACATAGGGTACTTTATAATTCACAGTATTTTCAGGGGAAAAAAAAAGTGACTCTTAAGGGAACTCTTGAAGAAGGTGATAAAGTTATTCATTCATTCATTATTGAACATCCACCATGCCACTGTGTGCCAGAGGTTGTTCTAATAGTGGGGATACAGACAGGAATGACACAGCTAAAATTCCTGCCCTTGTGTAGTTTACATCCTGGTAAGGGAGAGGGAAGCCATAAACAAATACAGCTGCGCCCCACACCCCCATCCGCAGTTTCGCTTTCTGCAGTTTCAGCTACCCACGGTCAATAGAGATCTGCAAATATTAAATGGAACATTCCAGAAATAAACAATTTATGAGTTTTAAATTGCATGCTGTTTTGAGTAGTGTGATGAAATCACGTGAATCATCCTTTGTCCGTTATGTCCATGCTGTATGCACTACCTGCCCATTCGTCACTTAGTAGCTGTTTTGGTTATCACATCGACTAGTGGTGTCACAGTGCTTGTGTTCAAGTCACCTTTATTTTACTTAATCATGGCCCCAAAGCCCAGGAGTGGTGATGCTGGCAATTCGGATATGCCACAGAGAAGCCATAAAGTGTATGTATGTACGTATAGGAAAAAACATAGTGTATAAAGAAAGAGTTCAGTACTATCCGCAGTTTCAGGCGTCCACTGGGGGTCTTGGAAGGTATCGCCCTCAGATAAGAGGGGACTGCTCTAATAAATATATACTGTGTTCTATGGTGATCAATGTTATGGAGAAGATTAAAGCTGAGAGGGAGTAAAAAGAGGAGAGGGGTGCTATTTTAAGCAAAGATGGCCTCATGTCCTCACCCTCAAATTCTTTCACTAAGACAAGCACACCCACAGATCATTTCCCAAAGTCACCATCACACATTCGCACACACACTAGATTCAACACAGACTCACAATTCCAACATAGGCACATGGGCATCCTCTGTGCTTCAAAAAGTACCCTCACACAAACACACATACTACACACCTAGGCACGAACATGCACACGACCACGCTCAGCACAAAGACACTCCACACACACACACACACACACAAGCCCAGCTCACTTGAACCTCAGAGAAACATCCTCCAGGTCACACAGAGAGACTGTAAGTCAGAACTGGCAGGACCCTCAGCAGCTAGAAGGAACTCAAGCCCAGAGAGGGGCCCCAGCTCCCGGAGACCAACAGCAGGCCAATGGAATGGTGGGCGTGACTCCAGGCCCAAGCTCTTCACAAACCATCCCACTCTCCCCTCTCTGCAGACTGTCAACCTCAGCACCCAACAAAGGCACCCACACTTGTGAACACCCACAGATAAGCACACAGACTTGAGCACAGGGACACACACACACACACACACACACACACACACACACACAGACACACATATTGGCACAAAGACACAAACCTCATTCCTCTCTTCAAGGCAACAAGGAGGGGTGAGATTTGGAGAGCTTCCTGCCATTTCAGCCTTGCTTGGCCACTTTACCCTCTCCCACCCACCCCACAGGCCCCAGCTGTTCCAGACACCACCACAGTTTCCTCCTGCCCTAGCCTGTGGCTGTGAGGTCCCTGGATGGCACATGTATGCATACAAATGCATCATATGTGAATGTGTACACATGTGGTTTGCAAATGGAGTGGACACATTTGTGTGCAGGTAGTCATGCATGGGGCGTTTGCAACGTGTGAGGACCTTCCGGTAAGTATGCAGGTGTATGTCTGTGCATATCTGGGTGCATGCTCCCAGGAAGACAGAGAAATTTATAATCTAAATCTTGCTTCTCCGGGGGATGAAAGCAAAGTGAAGTTCAGGTTTAAATCACACCACCACGGACAGGAGGGGTTCCCTGGCCTTACATGATTATCTGCCGTGTGCAGCAGAGCAGGCTGGCAGGCAGGAGGCAGCCAGCAACCCGTCAGCGGGGAGTCATTTGTTGTCTCCAGGCCCCTGGGACCTGCTGTGACTGCTCCAGGAGTGGGAGATCCAGAGTGCAGCGGTGACAATCACATGCCCGTCCCAGGTGCTGGGAGGTGGGGGGAGGGAGGGGGCTGGCATCCTGCTCAGGATTCCTTGCGCTATTTAAAAAAAAAAAAAAAAAAAAAGAAAGAAAGAAAGCAGAGGGAGGAGAGGGAGGCAAGGCAGGAACCACAGGCCAGAAAGAAGCCCAGGCATTTCTTGGCCTGGATGAAGAGAGAGGGTCCAGGCAAGAGGTAGCCCTGGCCCCAGGGCAGACCCCAGCCTGCTAACCTCTTTCCTGGCCAGGAAAACATCCACCAGCCTCCAGGAAGGCAGAGCCTTGGGCAGCCTGCGTTGACCTGACACTTCTCCCTGTAACAGTCACCTCTCCCACCTCTCCATCTCTCTCCCTGTCTCTTTGTTGATGTGTGTTTGCTCTTTGTCTCTCCTTATCTCTCTGTTTGGGATCCTTGTATCTCTTTGTGTCTGACTGCCTGGCCTTCTCCCTCCACCTGTCTGTCTTGCACTCTTTCTTTCAAGCTCTTCTATCAGCCCTAACCTCAAGGCTTTCTCCTCTGCTGACCCGTCACCTGTGGCCTTGCTTGTAACACATCACACACGTCCTAGAGCGTGTTATCAGCTCCGAGCCTCTCGTCATTTGAGGGGACAGGCTGGGGGAGTCAGGATTAGAAATCCTATTTTATAAATGAGGAAACGGAGCCCTTAGAAGCTAGGAGGCTTGCCCAAGGCCACGCAGCTAGCATGGAATTAAAAATCCAGGTGTGTTTTCATTGCATGACCAGCCTCCCATAACTCCATATCACCTAGTGCAGTTCTCCCCAGTACCCCAAACTCTAAAGGGAAGAGAATTTAAGAACCCAGTGGCACAAAACAGCTCATCCGCATCCCAACCTCTAAAACTGCCTTCAATTCACTAAAAGCCCTAGAAAACATAAAGATGGGAGGCGTTAGGACTCTCCGTATGTCCTTCTAAGGATGCCCCATCCCAGCCTCACTTTCCCCACAAGTCTGAAGTATCTGTACATCCCACATTCCCCAGGCCCTGGGATGAATGGGCTTCCTGCTTCTTGAGTAGGTGCGTCTTGAAGTCTCAGTCTTTCCATCTGTACAATGGGGACAAGGAGGTTGTCATCCTTACACTGCTGAGCTAGGACCTGCTCCAACACACACGGTAGCAGCTCTCCCTGTCTAGGACCCTGATCCCTAAGAAACCTCTGACTTCAGCCACCAAGAACCTTGGACACTGCTGGAAATCGCTGTGGTTCCAGGGGCCCAAACCAGCTTTGCCCACATGGGCAGCTGGGCAGCAACAGTGAAGCCCTGGGCCCAGAAACAGAGCCCCAGATCAGCAAGGTCCAACAGCCTCCTACAAGCCTCCACCGCTGCCTCCAGCCCCCACCGGAGAGGCGTCAGCACCAACGACCCGCCAGGGCCTGCCCATTTCCCCTTCTTCTCATTGCTGGCTCCGCGCGCAGTTACAGAACCAGGTCTCCACAGAGTAATTTACTGGCAGAATCTCTCCCAGAATCCAGCTTGAAACCAAGCTGTAAAAACAGCTTCGAGTGTAAATAATTCATGCAGACAATATGACTTTTTTATGTAAATTCGGTGCATTAACCCTCTATTATAATGATGGACGACAGATAGGGGCGACGTTGCCTTGGTAAGAGCTAATGGATGGCCGCCATAAATTCACTGCACATTTTATTGTGTTGCTGGAAATTGTGCCTTCAGGCAATGCTGTTTACTTTTATGTAAAACTCTAGGTTCCCTAAATATTACAAATATTTTACATCCAGCTCCTCAGCATTTGGGCTCTGCCCACAAATCAAGCTTTCTCCATGTGAGTTGTAATTAAAGGTTTGTTGTTTTTTTTTTTCCTGGGACAATTATCTCCAACTATAAAGAGAAATATTTTTCCCCTTTAGATGTTCCGTCATTGACTTATTAACAAATCCTTTGAAGAAGGAGGTTGTAAGTGACTCGCTGTGGTACTTGGCACGAGTGGGTCGGGAGGAGAAGGGGCGCTGTGGGTATGAGAGCGTGGTGGCTGGCTTTTATGTCTGGCCGCCACTCGGGCTTATTTACACATATGATATTCTGGGCTTTCCTCCCCCCTCTTCCTTTCTATAATTCATGACCACTTTAGCAGGGTAATTCCTCCAGCCACCTTTGCAAGAGACTGGCCCCTTGCAAGCCCCCTGCCCACGCTCCTCTGGGGATGTAGCCAGCTGGACTTTATGCCCAAGAGGGTCAGAAGTGGAGTCTTCACAGCTGGCTGCCCATACACAAGCCAATTCATCCTTCTTTGCCTCCCACCGCTCTCATCGCCCAGAGCGCCTTGCACAAAAACTTGGGGTTTCCTGCATTGATTCTCCTTCAATCCAAAGTGCTCCAAGTGCCCTTTGGTTCAGTCCCTGCCCAGGCAGAGGTCACGAGGATGCCACGGAGTCTTGCACGAGGTCTTGGGAGAGGTAGGCGGAGAACCTCAGAAACTTCTTAACGAAGGGAGGCAACAGCTGGAGCAGTAGCCCTTTTTAAAAATAATCCTCACACTTGTTTATTATTGTCATTAATATTAATGGCCACACTGTTAATATTCATATAGCTGCATTAATATCCTCCAGGAGCACCTGGGATCTCTAAGCACACCTAATGGTATGTGGATTCTGCCTCCGGGTCCCCCACCTCTCTGCGGGTCCCTCCCCAAGGGCATGACACCCATCCCACACAGGTTCCAAACCACCCTCCTCTCTGATTGGCACCTGCCTTTGGAAACTCAGAGCCACACAGGATTTGGAGTCACCTCTAAGTCCTAGGGGCTTTGCTGAGCGGATGGGATTGCCTTCCAGCCGGGGACCCTGGACATTTTCTGCCTTTCCAAGAGGCACAGGAAGGTGTCTGGCAAAGGTGGCTTAAGAAAGATAGTTTATGGGCCGGCCGAGTGGCTCAGTGGTTAAGCACTGGTTTGGGAAGCCAGCTGCCCCGGTTCAGGACCCACATATGAGGGCCAGTGACACTGCCCTCAAAAAAAAAAAAAGAAAGAAAGAAAGATAGTTCATTTCCCCCCACAATGGCTCAATTTCCTGCAGAGTCGGAAAAAGACACGTTGGTTAAAAACAAAGATGAGATATCATTTTTCACTGATTAGATTGGCAATGATAATTATAATAATAATGGTAACAGCAGCGACCAGCTCGCTTCCTGTATGCGGGGCGCTATGCTTAACCCTCTGCGCCTACACTTCCTGAATCTTCACCGCAAACCCACCACGCAGGCTTTATGGGACTGCAAATTCATAAAGCCTTCGTGGAGAGCGATTTACAATACGTGACACAATGCAAATCCTGCTTACCCTCGAACCCAACAGCTCCACTTTTAGGAATTTTCTGCATGTTGATAATTGAAAAAAACTGCCCCCTCTAAGTGAGCTCCTCTTGCTGTCCCCTTCCACACCCACCCATCCCTTAACCCCACCTCTTGTCCATTCATCTTTCAACTTGAATGTCACCTCCTCAGAGAAGCCCTCTCCACCTCCCAATCTAAGTTACCTTCTCTCCTCTTACCTCTCATAGCCTATACACTTCCTTAATACTATGGGTAATTTTCCTTCATACTACGGGTACCTCGTATCACCTGCTAATTGGATAGTGATTTGTGTAAGTGCTTCAGACATAAGCCCATTGCAAAACGTTGCTGTTGGTTCTACTGGCAGACGCTGGGTGTCCTGTCTCCCCACAACATCATAAACTCCATAAAAGCAAGCATCAACCATGTTGTTTTATTCACCATTTCTATCCCCTGCCTGGCACTGGGCTGGTGGTATGAAGAATATACTCTATAAACATTTGTGGCATGAATAAATGAATGAATGAATGAATGAATGAATGAATGAATGAATGAAATGCACAAAGATATATGCACATAGATATTCATCACAGGATTATTAGAGCAAAACAATTAGAAAAATATGTATCACCATCAGCAGGGGACTGGGCAAGTAAAGTGAGGTTTATTCACACACATATAATGCAGGCATTAAAACTATGAGGTGGAGTTACATGTATTGACATGAAGGATGTCCGTGACATATTGCTGAGTTGGAGGGGGAGCGCAGGTGACAGAACAGTATGTGTCAACGGATCTCACTCGGGGTAGAACTGCATGCGTGGAATCTATTTGTGTATATTTATGCATGGAGAGAAGTCTGGAAGGACGTTTACCAAAATGTTATGTGGTTATCTCTAGGTGGTGAAATCTGAGGTGAATTTTATATTTTTCTTTGAACTTTTCCATATTGTCTGAATTTTTTTGCAATGAGCATATGTATCCTTTTTTACAAAATGATAAAGCTGCTTTCAAAAGAAAAGGTACATTGGGAAAGGATGGGGGGGAATGTCTTATGAGGGGTTCAGCCTGAGGCCAGGCAAACCAGACAGAAGCTGGGGCCCCAGCAGCTGCAGGGCTGTCTCCCCTCTGCGTGGGCTGGGGAGGGACATTTAGGGCCACAGCCCCTGCCCCATCCCTTCTCCAGGCATCACATGCCTGTCCAGAGTGGAGCTTCTAAATAAGGATTTCCGCATTTGATTCTTCTGACATGCTTTACCGCCTCAGAGCTGTTTTGCAAAATTCATAGCGGTTTTACAGGCTCCAAGCTTCCTGGGACCAATTCCATTTTGAACAATAGCGGAGTGTCTGCTTGCAGGCGGGGTTGGCCCACCCCAGAGCAGCCTCCCAGCCTCTGCGAGCTGGGACTATGGGGCTGAGTGTCGAGGCCATGGCATGAAAATACATGAGCTTGTCCTTGTCCTCGTCCTCACCCTCCTGTCGACAAGAGGGAAGGAGGAAGGCTGCTGCCCCCGTTCCTGGTCCTCCTGTGCCCCGAGGGGACTCTTCCCCAAGGAGGTGAGTGAAACAAAGTCCTTCCTGACATCCGCCCCCATTTCTGTGTGGATCTTCTTACTCAGCCACCACCTAAATCCCTAAAAGCGAACAGACTTGGCCAAGCTAAGGTGACAGAGCAAGATAATGGCAGGGCACAGGGTCGAACCAGGGTTTCTGCTGCCTGCTCTGTGCATGCCTTCGTTTAAAAAGGCTTCGTGCCCCCTTCTTTAAGATACATCCAAGAGGTATGGCAGCATAGTCATTACCCCAGACCAAGCCACAAAAGACCCCATCGCTGGCCTCTCTCTCCCTCCCTCAGTCAGGATCAAGTACTCAGTATCCAGGGTGATTTCTATAAAATACAAAACTCACCAGCCATTGCTCTGCTTAAAAGCCTTCTATGACTTCACATTGCCCATGGAGGTGGAAATCTAAGCCCTTAGCCTGACACTCCAGGTCTTTTGTGATATGGCCTCTGTCCCGCCTCTGACTCCAGTCTTTCCTCCCTGCAGAAGGTAGAGTGAGGTTTCCACTCTGATCCTGACCCTCTCCTTAAAGGCCTTCACTGGCTCCCCATCGCCTTTGATATACAAGGCTCTGGATGCTCTACTCCAGCTGCCACACACACACACACACACACACACACACACACACACACATACACTCTCTGACCCGCCCTTTCCTGCAATATGCTCCTGGTCTCCAGCCACTGTGATTGGGCCAGGCAGTTGCACAGCTCCACGTCTGCACTCCCTCCACTGGCTCTCTCATCACAGCTTCTTCCTCTGGCTAATTCCTACTCATCCTCCAAGATTCCAGTCAACAACTGCTTCCTCGGACAAGCTGTCCCAATTCCTCCCACCCCTATCAACTACTCAGAGTTAAATGACGGTCATCGAAGCACCCAGTGCCATCGCCATATTAACCTCCCTAGTCACTGCCTGTTTGTGGGTTCATCTCCCCCCATTGCCCTGTGAGCTCCTCAGTGACTGGGCATCCAGGTCCCAGTGGATATTTATTATTGTTGTTATGGGAAGGGTAGGTTTCATCAGTCCCATTTTACAGAGGAGGAAACTGAGGCTCAAAGAGGTGGAGTGACTGACTGTCCCAAGGTCACAGAGCTAGCAAGGGGTGGAGGAAGGGTTTGACCCAGATGTCACTGTTTCTAGTAGACTGTTCTTTCCGCTGCATTACAACTCCATTTCAGAACCACTCTAGTAAGCAAGGATCTCATACACACACACACACACACACACACACACTCCTAAAGGAAGGCACACAGGTATATCCAAACACACACAGAAACACACATAGTCTTACTGACAACAGATGCATGTACACAACTAGCATACCCCACAGGCGTACCTAATGACCCACATATAGGCACTTACACAGGAGCGCCCACTGATGTACACATATGCACATGAACGTACATATTTGTGCACATATGCACATGCACGCCTAACCCACCCGGATGCATACCGACACACACAGACACGTACCCAGGCACACATACATAGGTGCATAGAGACATGCACAGATACGTACATTCATGCACACATCCCAGTCACAAATACACAGACCCGCAGACATGCACATAAGCACACGGAGAAGTACACACACACACACACGTGTTCAGAGATGCGCACATATAAAACCACACTCGCATGCACTCAAGCCCAGACTAACACACAGGCACATACAGACACAGGGACACATTCATATGGACACAGACCCTCACAAGAAAAAGCACACATGCTGGCCGGTGTACACAGATATGCACATGCAGACACGCTCCCTGAGACATGTTGTTCATGAGCAGTGCAGGTCAAACAGAGCTGTCTGCTAGGGGCGGGGGCCTGTCTGAGGTACCTCGGGGCGCTCACATTTTTGCAGCTCAGGAAGGCAGCTGACATACCAGCCCGGCTGTGATGGTATTTTGCATAAATGCTAATGTATTAATTACCATGTACAGTACACAGAGCTGCCATTTAAAAGAAAAAGTTAAGACTTTTTAATTCAAAAGCCCCATGCGGGGTGGGGGCGGGGGGCCTGCCCTGCATGGTGGGTGGAAGCAGACAGGGCTCACGCCCACTGTCCCTGCACTTGTGTCCCCCCTGCCACCTTCCAGCCCAGCCCGCAGGCCTCAGGAGTCTTGGGGTTCACTGGGGGCCACGCACACCTGGAGTCCCTGGTCTAGAAGAGGGATTAGGGAGTGTGGAGATCAGGTAATGCCTAAGTTGACAAAGGGGTGGTCCTCTGGGTGGGGCAGAGGTGGGGGGAACTAGGGCAGGAATAGAAGCCATCGCAATTCTTTCCTCTATTCAATCCATTCTCTGCACAGCAACCGAAGTAACCTTTTAAACCAGTGCATCGGATTATGTCATGCCCTGGCTTTAATCCTTTCAAAGGCTTCCCATGGCTCTTAGAGTAAAGTTCACACTCCTTAAAAGGGCCTCCAAAGCCCTGTGAGCTGGCTTCGCTCCTACCTCTGGATGCCTGTACTACCATACTCCTCTTTTACTGTCACCTAAGCCGGCCAAGGAGTCCCCTCAACCTCTTTAGACTGGTTTCATCTCATCAGCCAGGCCTCAGCTTACCTGTGGCCACCTTAGGTGGATCTCCCCTGACTGCACCTGGCTACCCCATCTAAAGGAGCTCTTCTCCGCCATCACTCTCTTATGTCACTGGGGGTTTTGTCTTCATAATACATCTTGTAGTTCCAGTCCTCTTTGTTAATTTATTTTACTTGGTACTATCCACCACCACCACTGAAAAGTAAGCTTTGGGCGTGCTTTGCTAACCTTGTTTCATCACAAGATGGTAGCCTTCTGAACAGGGCCTGTCACCTAGTAGATGTTCAATTAAATGTTTGTTGGATGAGAAAATCAATTAGAATGAACAAGAGATGTCCTTTCTGGCCAGCTCCATTCCAGGTGCTAAACTCAGGCAGTAGTGCTCTCTCCACCTGCCTGGCAGGACAGCCTTGTATCTTCTACCTCCCCCAGGGGGCTCACATCCCAGAGCAGGAGACAGAATCCCAGAGCAGAAGGCATGTCCAGCATCACAGGACATCTTAGAGACTAGTGTCCAGGCCTCTAGGGCCCTCGCTGTCACATGGAAGGGAGCCTCAAATGATGCCATGAAACAATAGCATCAAATAGCTCAGCCCTCCCCCTTTGCAGCCCCTTTCCCATCCATTGTCTTACACAGGCCCTGCAAGGGGGGACATCATTTCCCCAGTTTCAGAAAAAATTAGGGTCCTGAGACATAGGTGATTCTCCCAAAGTCTCACCGCTTGTCAGAGGAATAAATCTGTGTTTGATACCTAATTTGGGGCTTCCTCTACTCTACCACTGATCTTCTTTCCCCCTGAACCCTCAGGAGTGCCGCTGGCAGTGGGGGCACCACATCAATGCCCCACAGCCCACCTCGCCTCCTAGATGCAGGAAAGCCAAGGTGGGCACCTGGGGCAAAGGTGGCTCACTCCCCAAACACAGAGTCCTCAACTCCACCTTCAGCCTCACCCTCACAGCCACTCAGCTGCCAGGTACCTCCATTCTAGATGCTACATCTCTTCCAAACTCATCTTCCTCTTCCCATGCTCACTGTCTTACCCTAATCCCAGCCACCTCACCACCATCTCTCAGCAACACTCTCGTGATGGCCTCCAATCTAGATCCTAAGATCTGCCCTCCACCCAGCAGTCAAACCCTATTCCCTAAATCCTATTTCCCTTCCCAATGACTTTCCTGCTCCCCACTGCAATTCCACCATCACTGCCCTTACAGTGGTTTGCAAATGTACATCAGTGTTAAGAATGCACACTACCTGAGTTCAAGTCCTGGCTCTGTCACTTACTAACTGTGCAGCCTTGGGCAAGTCACCTAACCTCTCTGTGCCTCAATTGCCTAATCTGTAAAATGGGAATAATAATAGTATCCCCCTAATTGGGTTGTTGTAAGGATGAAATGAATTAAAATCTGCAAAGCATCAAAAACAGTGCCTGGAATCTTAAAAGCACAATGTAAGAGTTTGTTGCCATTTGCAATTGTTTATTGTGATTATTTGGTTTGTGTCTTTTCCATGAAACTATAAGTTGCATGAGGATGGGGATTAGACTGGGATGGCTGCTCAGAGGCTCCTTTGCCCCTTTCTGCCTGCAGCCTTTGTCCTATTTTCCCCTGTCCTGGCTGGGTGTTGGCCCTAGAGGGAGAAGGAGGGCATGCCCTCAGCAGGAAATGCTGTCAGCCTCAGAGTGCCAGTCCTGATGAAAATGACAGGCAGCAGCCAAAGAGGCCTGCTCCCCATGGAGGGCTGGGTAGGGGCTGTACCCCCCAGAGCCTCAAGTTCCCTGGGAGCCCCCACAGGGCCAAAGCTCCCTTTGTCCAGAAGGTCAGGAGCAGCTGGCCAGCTGTGGGGGAGTTCCGCTACCCTGCTCCGGCCAGCAGCCCAGATGTGCGTGTTTGCACAGCCGAGGCCGGGCTCTGAAGCAGCCTTGTTGAGCATCATGAAAGGAGGCTTGTGATGAGGCAGACAGCCTCCACACCCCAGCCTGCCCGCCTCCAAGACAGCAACCAGGAATGCGGCCCTCAGGAAGCTCTTCCTCCCAGGCCTGCCAAGTGCCCTTCTCCTGTCTTCTGTAAGATGGGGAGAGGCCCCAATCTCTCCCTCCTCTCAGGAACCTGATGTGGCACATGGGAAGCTCTTATGGGTAAGAGCTCTGGAGTCAGAAAGACTAGGAAAGAATTTTCACCTCCCTGAACCTCAGTTTTTTCATCTGTAAGTGTGGATGCTATCTACTGCTTCTTAGGGATGAAACGACATAATGGGATGGAAGGGCCGATCATGTGTTGATACATAACAGGTGCTCACTCAATAGCTCTGTGTCCTCCTTCTGTTGTCTCCAGGCTGCAAAATGAAGAGTCTGAGGTTGCCTGCATTGAGGGCAGGGGACCCCGTTCCCACTGTCCCAGAAGAAGAGCTGCTGCCAGCGGCCCTCACACCAAACATGGTACCACACAGCTAGGGAGCCCTTTGCCAGGAACGTGACTCTATTTCCAGGTAGAAGAGTCTCTGCCCACCCCCATAGTCCCTGGGACAGCTGGGACCTGGGTACAGTGGGTCTTAGATCTCCAGATACAGTCCACCCTTGAGGTTAGTGCAGCCCTGGGCAGGGCCAGTCTCTGGACACAGCTGATCCCCAAAACAGTCTCAGCGTAGTCAGGCTGCATACAGTCAGTCTCTGGGTATAGATATTCTTTGGCATAATCAGTCCCTGGGCATGGGTAGCCCCTGGGTCCAGTCAGCCCTCAGCCGTCAGAGTAGACGAAAGTCAGTCCCTGGACACAGTTTCCCCCCAGACACAGTGAGTCCTCACAGGGTCTCTAAGAGCAGCTGTTCCTAGGCTCAGTCAGCCCTTGGGTACCATGGGTCCCTGGGCATAGTTATTCCATAGGCATGGTCACTTCCTGGACAGAGCTGGTTCCTGGGCACAGTTGGCAGTCAGTCGCTGGGCACAGTCATGTCTGGGCTCAGTCGGTCTCCTGGGCACAGTCAGCCTTTGGCCTTAGGGCAAAACTGACTACTGACACAGTCCATTCAGACACCACCCTCCCCCTTTATTAACATGTATAGACCCATCACCCCCTTCCTTTGTGGCCCCGATCCCTCCTCAGAGGACATGGAGAACTGCAACCCATAGAGGGGATCCTCTGGGGAAGTATCCTCTGGGATCCCAATGGCCAGGCTTCACAGCAGGTGAAGGTGTCAGAGAGGGAGAACTTTGGGGGACAAAGCTAGAGGAATGGTTCTCGGGAGCAAAGTTTGCCTTCAATGCAGGGGAGAGGGGCACAGAACATGGTAGAAAAGCCCTGGCCTGGAGGCAGGAGACCCTCCTTCTCTGTACCCTATGCCCTTTCTATACTCAGAATGGATCCACAGGTCTGTGGGAGCAGCATGGACCCGCCTGCTATAGAATCTCCACATGCCCGTGGGTAAGTGTATTAGACAACTTCCTTCTAGTTCTAAGGATACAAATTCCCAACCAGGTGGCCGTTCCTGTTCTCTAACCAACATACTCACAGCCTGAGACATGGCACAGGGAATGGGGAGGTGGCAGGTCCTGGGGACTGTCAGCTCCAAGAGATAGCTGGTGCTGAATTTCTGACTCTCCCTTGGTCTGACCAGTCCCATGGCTCCATCACCATCCAGTCCAGCTGGGAACAGAGCAGCAAGCCTCAGGCAGGCGTCCAACTTGCATGGAGGCCCTGGTCCCCATGGAGGCCTGTTTGATACTCATTCCCTTTGTCCCTCATCATTCCCTGCAGGGGCATGGTTCCTCCGGGATGATAATGCAGTGTGGCATCCCATTAGCTAGCATCTGCCCTTCCTGCCCACCTTCCTCCCTCAGCTCTCACGCACATCAATGTTTAATTGAATCACCGGTGTAGAGGTTCAAGTCACATCCATTCAGGGCCTGGGAATGAAGTGAAAACCACTCTCCAGTCACCCATTACAGGGGGCACCACCCACACAGGAGCCCTGCCATCCCAGACAAGCCCCCCTGCTCAGGGACAGCTCTAGATCTGTACCTTGGATCCCCTGGGTTTGCACCTTCAAAAAGAAATTGAAGGGCCGGCTGAGTGGCGCATTGGTTAAGAGCTGGTTTTGGGACGCCAGCGGCCCTGGTTTGGATCCCACATATGAGAGCCAGTGACACTGCCCTCTACAGCTAACAACAGCTCCACCTGGAGCTGGGCTGTGCAAGCCCTGGGGACTGTGTAGGCTGCAGCCCCTGCTGCAGTGGGCTGCCATGGGCTACAGTGAGTGGCCAGCAGCCAGCGTGAGCTGCCAAGAGCCTCAGTGAGCGACCATCCAGAGGCCGGCGACCACTCTGCCTCATCCGGGAAGAGCGCAATGACGATACCAACATGGGCCAGTGAAGCAACGTCCTCCGCAACTAGACTGAAGAACAAAAAGACAGCAACTTGTCTGTTCCCCTTCCCCAATCCCAATTCCCCAATGCTGTTCCCCTACCCCAATTCCCCAATAAAATCTTTAAAAAGAAAAAAAAAAAAGAAATTGAAGGCAAAGAAGCCTATTTGAGGACAGAAAAGCTGTAGGGGAGAGTATGTGTGTGGGAAGGGGATTTCATGAGGACAGGGTGGGAAGGGGAATTGAAGAGGGGGTGCTCCAGCAGACTTGGCCAAGCCGGAGCCCACTAGCTGAGGTCTTCCAACTGCCGACCCCCAAGGGTCCATGGACTGGCCATTGTATGGTTAATAATCTACTTACACTTTCTCTGTCACCTGGTGTGCCAACCAAAGCCACCAACCAGGGAGCCCAAGAGAAGAGCGTCCACAGGGACTCAAAACTCAAAGGCTGAGAGTGAAGTCAAACTGAAGAGATGAATGGACTTAAACTAGGTCAATCCAGTTCAGACTGATCCCAGCTGCCTGCAACCAGATCTAACTGATTCAAGCTGGCTCGAATCAAACCAGACCTGTTGGGGCCAGCTCAAAATGTGTGGAGCTGGCCAAGACTGGATGAAGCTGAATCAAACTGGTTGTGACCTGCTCAGACCACCTGAAGCTGTTGGAAGGCCTGCAATTCAACACCTACCTCTTTTGTGTTGGCTTTTGCCTAACATATCTTTGTGTATCCCTTCCTCTTAAAACTTCCTGAATCCTTTTGTTTTCAGTATGTATTTTGCAAACAATTTTTAATCCAAGCATCACATCACAGGTGAAGGATATATAATACCTATATCTTCCCTGATACTAAGGTGATTACGTGGCTAAGTGCAAGGGCTGTCAACAACCTGGGCTCATGTCCCCCCACATTGCACTTTCCTGGTTGTGGGTTCTTGGGTAAGTGACCTACTCTTACTCTCAGTCTCATGAGTAAAAAAAAAAAAAAAAAAACAGCTCATTATAGAACTTGCCTCATAGAGGACAGTTTTGAAGATTGAGATTATATACATATATTAGCACTGTGCCTGGCATGTAATCACCACTCCATACATGGAAGTGATTCCCATATTGTTAGTAGTCTATGGCTCTGACCTCATACAGCACAGCCTCAGAGGACCGGGACTCACATACCTGCACTTCCACTTCCTCCGTGTGTAAACTTGGATAATTCACTTAACTTCTCTTAAGCCTCAATTTCCCCAGCTGAAGATGAGGGTACTAACAGCAGTCCCCAGGGTCATTTTGAGGGTTAAAAAAATGAATCAAGCTCTTAGCACCATGCCTGGGACATTGTAGACACAGCGCTGCATACATGTTAGCTATCATTATATTACTTACTAACACTTAAATAATGCTAACTGTGTGCTAAATGGTCTGTGAATGTTACCTCAGTTAATCCTCAGAACAACCCTAAGGGGTAGGTGCTATTATTATCCCCATTTTCAGGAGGGGAAACTGGAGCTCAGAACATGCCACAGTGCCTGCTGATTCGGAACTATTTGAGAGAGAAAAGGAAATTGTATATTTGTCAAGGTGAAGGGCAATGAAAGATTGAACAGGAAACACATCTTGGGAGGCAAGTGGTGATTAAAAAGAGGATGGGCTTTGAAGTCATGCAAACCTGGACTCAAGTCCCCAACTTAAACACTTTCTAAGCCTCAGTATCCTTCTCTCTCAAATGGGAATGATAATCCTTATCTCATGGAATTGTGAAAATTAAATGAGATGTAAATTAAAACTTGGACATATAGCTCAAAAAAATATAAGCTCCATGTCTGCTCTTCTTCCACAATGACATTAGGCATACAAAATTGTATGCATCTGCACAATGACACTTGTCTGGGGCGACAGGAGTATGGTGCACCTAACATCATCTTTAGACAACATCTGCCCATGCACGCTGTCCATTCCTAATGTAGCACCTGTCTGGAGGCCACCTCCCCTCCCCTGCACACTGAACACCTGCCAGCAAAGTGACTCCTCATGGAGTCAATATATCCCATCATTATCCCATCACTTTGCCCAGGTTTCTCCTGGAACCAAACAGAATTTGTACTAGACGAACCAACGACATACATGTGACAAGCTGCACCTTAGGGAAAACACATCTGTTGAGTGAAAGTCCAATAAGAAAGGAGAGGGGAACCTGGGAGGTGTGAGCATCCTCGACGGAATGCTGCCCCAGTGCTGGGCCAGAATGTCTGGTGCTGAATCCGCAAGGGTCTCCTTCATCCTACATCTGCGAAATCCTCCATCTGTGGCCACCTTGGGACTGAGACTCTTCCTGGGTGACCCTTCTCTCTTCTTCCTGCCTGGATGGATGGGGCAACACCTTTTCCCGATCCCGCTGATGATAACAATGATAATGATGGTGATGGCACTTATTTACAACAAACATTATGTGCCAGGCACTTTTTATAAAATATACGATTACTTTCTCAAATCCTGGAAGACTGAGACTGCTATCGCCATTTGATAGACACTCATAGAGGATAAGTAGCTGGCCAAGTGGCACACAGCTGGTCAGTGAGCGAAGTGGAGATTTGAGTCCACACTGCTTCATTCCAAAGAGGATATTTCCTGCCTCCATCTTGACAGGCCCACAGTTCCTTTTCTTATTCTCTTCCCCCTGCAAAGACTAATGTCCTTTGTGTGGCTGACCAGCCCTGGGAGAGATATAAAGACTAAAACATGCTCACTAACCTTAAGGAGCTCAAAGTTGATAAGTAAGAATTATTGCAAGATCTAGTTAAAAAGGAATGAGCATCACCTGAGGTGTTACACAGGTAATGAGAGAGACTTAACGCCCAATGTGAGCAAGCAGCATGATGGCCTGTTAATCAGATTTGGCTAGGCTGTGCTACAGTAACAGCAACCACTACAGCAAAAATGGTAATGACTCTGACATTAACACGTGAAAGTTTATTTCTGCTCATACAAAGCCCACTGTGGGTCCAGCACCTCTTCAAGACAGCTCCCTTTCCAGTGATGACTCAGAGATCCAGGCTGTTTGTGTCTTACAGCAACACACATGGCTTCCAGGTCACCACAGCAATCTAAAAGAGCTGGAATGTCACTCATTGGCTCTTAAATATTTCATTCCAGAGTGTCACATATAACTTCTGCTCACAGACCACTGGCTAGATTGTTCACATGACCTCATCTGGCCTCAAGGAAACTGGGAAATATGAGGAGCACATGAATTCAATAAGAAGTAAATGTATCTGCCATAGAATGAAGCTATTTATCTCCAGCAGGCTACCTCATTGAAGGTCTAACATCCAACCTGAAGAAGGTGATATTTCTGCTCAAATCTGCCCATTCTCAAGTCATATCTGGAGGGCTATATCCATTTCCGATGTTGTATTTTCAGACACCACACACACACACACACACACACACACACACACACACACACACTGGATTCCCAACAAAACAGGAGACAAAGTTGAAGAGAGGACTCGAAATCTAGTATTGTGAGGAAGAGTCAAAAAGATGTTTGACCTGGAAGAGGAGAGAACTCAGACATCTAACTCCAGATCCTTGAAAGGCTGTCATAGAAAGAAAAAAAAGAATAAAACTACTCTGTGGGGCTCCGTGGCACAGAGCTCAAACCTGTGATCAATTACATGGACGCTTTCAAGGGGGGCAGTCAGAGCTGAGCACTTTTGAAAAGACTGCCTCAGGAGAGAGTAAATTCCCTGTTCCAAGAATATGCAAGCAGAGTCCAGAAATCCATTTTGTTTGAATGGTGTGGAAGAATTCAGGTATATGAAGGAGTTGAAATAGACATCCAATATGAGCCCTTACAAATAAGAGTTTAAATGGCGGGGGTAGGGAACACAGCTCATTCAGATGCTAAGCTTGGTATCATGAGGTATCACGAAGGACCTCAACCCTCAGCACCCCTATTAGTCAGGCTAGGCTAAGCTTTGCTACAGTAACAGCAGCAAACACAAAACACAAAACCTCCACAGTTTAACAAATACAGGTTTATTTCTCTGGGGCAGGATGCACTGTCCAGACCTGTCCTCCCTGGACTCAGCGTCCTCCCCTCTGCTCCTCTGGTAAGACGCTCTGCCATCTGGGTGCCTCCCACTCTCAGGGACACTTATGAAGGACACCCAACATGAAAACAAATAAAAGGAAATCACCCCATCAGAGCTATAAGTAATAATCAATAATTCAAAGCCTTGATAAAGTCTTGCTGGAGAGCGCTTCAGAGAGAAGGCACGGGCTGAGTTTCATGGTTAATTCAATGTCAATTAGCTGATTGCTAACTTCCCTCCAGCGAAATCGCATGTGGTGCAGGGGAGAGAAATCAAACGTGCTTTCGCTTTAACAAGCCTGGTGTTTCAATCATTCATCTCTGGCCGCAGGCTCAGAACCAATGCCAACAGACGTTCCTTCACAGTTTTATCAACCATTTCTGCGTGTCACTGTTTTTTCAGCTGCCCTTAATTGTCACAGGACCATCTCTGGGAACCAGGAGTACTTGAAATCCAAAGTCAGGAGAGCAGCTTTCTGCTTCCCGACAGTTGTGGGACCCACAGCTTCTGAAACATGATACTCTCTTCCCTCAAGGGATGCTGTGATCAATCACTGTGACAATACATGTCAAGTGAACAGCAGAAAACTTGGTACATAGTAGGTGCTCAATTGGGGTAGTTTTCCTCTGCTCTCACAAATCCTGAAGTGAGTAGATTGCTCACCTCCACAGGTCCAAGCCCATGAGGAGGCCATGGGCATCTTCAGCACCATGGCCAGAGTCTCTGCCCAGAGGTTGGAGATGGGAGGGGAGGAGCAGAAGATGCTGCACAGCTCAGAGCAGGAGGGCCAGGGGGGAAATCGGTGTGAAGGGATCCGCTGCTTTCCTTTGCAGGAGGAAACAGGCCCAGAGAGGACCAGGGACTTGCCCAGAATCACAAAGATGCCAGGTCTCTGGGCTCAGCAGCTCCACATCTCATGCTGTCCTACAGATGGAAAGGTCAGGATTCTGTGTCCCCTTCTCTTGCCTGGAAACCGTTAGGGGGAGGGACACAGGAAGAAAATTATTGATGTACAGAGACACCCAGGAAAGGGAGTCCTGGGGGAATAGATGCTGCAGGAGACCTGGGCTTTCCCTGGGGACTGAACCCTTGTCCAAAATTCCTGAAAAGTGCCCTTTGCCTATCTCTTCTGCCCACAGTTTTGAGCTGGGGCTCTGATCGATTATTCACATGCCTAGCCCTGTGCATAGCACCGGGAGGGCAGGGAGAAGCTTTCTCCACACATCCAGTGCCTTCTCTTGGCAAGCAGACATATAACTCTCACAAGTGTGTAGCATGCTGTGATGGCTGATTTTATGTGTCAACTTGATTGGGCTAAGGGATACCTAGGTAGCTGGTGAAACATTATTTCTGGGTGTGTCTCTGAGGGCATTTCCAGAAGAGATTAGCATTTGAATCAGTACAGTAAAGAGAATCGCTCTCATGGGCTGGCCGAGTGGCGCGGTGGTTAAGCGCCGGCTTGGGAAGCCAGCGACCCCGGTTCGGGTCCCACATGTGAGGGCCAGTGACACTGCCCTCAAAAAAAAGAGAATCACTCTCACCAATGCAGGTGGGGATCACCCAATCCACTGAGAGCCTGAATAGAACAAGATGACCGAGGAAGGCTGAATTTGCTCTCTGCTTGAGCTGAGGCATCCATCTTGTCCTGCCCTCAGACCTCACTGCTCCTGGTTCTTGGGCCTTCAGACTCGGACTGGGACTATTCCCAGGGGTTCCCTCATTCTCAGGCCTTGGAACTACACCCCTGGCTTTCCTGGGCCTCCAGATTACAAGGAGTAGATCATGGGACCCCTCAGCCTCCATAATCACATGAGCCAATTCCTTATAATAAATCCCTTTCTATATATGTATATGTACATCTATATCTATATCTGTCTATATATCCTATTGGTTCTGTTTCTCTGGAGACCCCTAACACACATGCCCATACCTGGAGAACTGTGCCCAGGTGTGTAAAGACTACAGCTATTCTGTCCCGTGCAAGATTCAAAATGTTCCTTCCATGACCCAGAGGTCCTCTGGATTCCCCTTTTTTCCTTGAGGGTTGAGAAAGGACAATCTCTCCAGTCTCCTCTACCACAGGCCATGCTTGGGCTGGGACTTGTCAGGTGCAGCCCAGGCCAGGGCTAAAGGCCTATGACCTGTGCCCACCAAGCTGAACTGTGGCCCTCCTAGTTAGAGATATATAAGGTATTTGGTTTTTAAAACAGAGGGAAGAACTACAATTTCTGGTCTCTGTTAAGCAAGATAGCATAATAGTGAAAACCTACAGAGTCATGGGCTTGAATCCCAGCTCCACCATATACTGGTTGTGGGGTACTGAAAAAGCTGTTTAACCTCTCAGAGCCCCATTTTCCTCATTTATAAAATGAGGACGATGATAGTACTCAACTTATAAGTCGTGGAGGGGATTAAATGAGATAATTTGTGCAAAGTGCTTAGCATGGTACCCAGCATAGAATAAGCGTTTTATACATAAGGAGTTTCATAAATCATCCTTTAGTAAAAGTTTCTTTAGGAAAAATTCCAAACCTCAAGGATATATTCCAGGAGTCCGTCCACAGCAGAATCAGTATGGAAGTATTCAGTAGCTGGGCCCATCTGACCTCTCGGCCTAGGTAAGGTGAGGCTCAGTCTAGGACCATGTCCAGGGCCAGTCTGAGCCTGTGCTGGGCTCTGTGTGAGGTCAGAGTTCACGCTCAAAGCTCTACCACTGACTCAGAACACGGCCTTGGGAAAGTCCTTCCCTATGAGTCTCAGTTTCTTCACCCATAAAATGGAACTATGGTCCCCGCCCAGAATGCCTCCCGGAGGGGTTGGGAGGATGCCATCAAGTCATGCATGTGAAGGCTTGTGTGGGCCTCAGAGAACAGCTTCACTTCTCAGTGTTACTTGGGTTCCCCTGGACCTCAGGCCTGCCGGGTGAGAGAGCCTCCCCGTGCTTCCATATGCCCTTGGCGGAGGCCATTCTCCAGGATCAGAACAGAAGGCAGGGGACTGGGGGTGGATGGGGCGGCGGGGAGGAGGGAGGACATCCAAGGCTCTGCTGCTCCTCCCAGAAGCTGGGAACAGAAGGCTTGGAATTCACGGTGCACATATTTGTTGACTTCTCTGCACTCTGCCAGCTTCGGGCATTCACTTCCCAGAAGTTTATTTGAGGAGACGCAGCTGAGCCGGATTTGGGTTCAGCAGACCTGCCCAGACAAACAGGCTGAGCCCTTTCTCACTCCCTCTCTCACACACACGGTCCACCTAGTGCAGTTCCTCTTTGTCTGTCTGTCTCTCCTTGATGACCTGCTCCTCTGTCTCTCTTTCTCCTCGTGCTGTTTATTCTCCACTTGATCCCCTGCTCCAGATTCAGTCCCTGCCCTTCTTGGTCCTGCTCTGTGCCCCGGGGAGGCTGACCCCAGAAGATTGCAGGGCCTTGGTGTCCCCAATTGAGTTCAGCTGCCAGAGATTGCAGGGAGAGAGCAGTAGGAGGTCAGGGATTCCTTCCCCTCTCCCTCTCCTGGGCAGCATGTTTAGCAGTGGCTGTGTTTCCCCGTGACTCATCCTGCACCAGCATCCAGTCTCCCCGGCACCAGCCCTCGCTGGGCTGCAGTAACAACATCTCCTCCTCTTGCCCCATCAGCCTGAGAGGTGGCAAGGACTTCCAACCGTCACCAGCCTCTCGGGCCACACCATCCCTTGTTGCTTCCTAAATTCTATCCATGCCTTGTAAGTAATGGATCCATTACAGTCTCTACATGCAAGATCCTAACCCCTAACTCCGCAACCCCACCCACACTCTCCTTGGCGTCCTCAATATCTTTTGCCATCTCTCTCTTATGGGTTTTCCTGAACTCACTGTGGGAAACATTGAGATTGCTTCTGTCACATCTCTTAGTGGAGACCCTCCCGGGGTGCTGAGGGTGGGAGTAGGGCGTCTCTGCCGTTACACACACACACACACACACACACACACACACACACACACACACCTCACAGAATCAAGAGCCCCTCTCATCTTCTTCGTAGGTCAGGGAGAGCTAGGGAGAGCTTGGAATTCAGAGTCAGAAGAGCTGGGTTATAGCACCCCCTTTGCCACAAACCGGCTAAAGCATTAAATAACCTCCACTTCCTCCTGCATAACGTAGAGAAATGCACAATTCTTCCCAAGCTGTTCGGGGATCCGGTGGGCTGATGGATGTGGATGTGGTTTGTAAACTGTACCCACCACATAGGTGTGAGAAATTATTACTGAGCTCCCACAAGGAGCCAAAATAGGTCCTGCCTCTCTAAGGTAGGTGGGGGAAAGTACAGCAGGTCTACCTGACAGCCAACACCTGGTGGCCACGCCTGCTCCCTGCCCCACAGGGGAGGAGGAGCCACAGCTTTCCCAAGGACTGAGGTTAAGGCTGGAGCTGGAACTGCATTCAAGTCAGGAATGAGGTTGTGGTTGAAATTCAGGCTGGGACTAGATTGAAGATGGGGCTGAGGCTGCAGTTGGTGGTAAAGTGGGGATTGAGATCTGGTATTGAGGCTAAGGTTGGGGTTGGATCTGTGTTCAAGTTGGGGCTGAGATTGAAGCTGATTTTGAGATCAAAGTAGGGTTAGGGCTAAGATTGACGCACTGGAGCTCAGGCTGAGATGAGCACTGGGCAAGGGTTTGAGGTTGGCCTCAGGGCAGTATTAGAGATGCGTTAGGGGTTGAGGCTGGATTTGGAGTTTGAGTTGGGTCTGGGGCTAAATGTTGATGTTAGGAAGCTGAGATCAGCTCTGAGTTGGGGCCTGGACATGAGGCTCCAGTATCCTCCCTGCCCGTTCAGGCCTTCACTGGGCTCTGGGAGTCTAACAACCCGACACTGGGCGTGCTGACATATTGGCATCTCTTCCAACATCCCTATTCACTCATTCATTATTTCATTCATCCATGCAATAAAAAAATATACCAGTCACCTAGTATGTGCTGAATATTGTACCAGGTGCCAGGAATGCACTGGTAAGCCAATGAGATATGGCCGCTACTCTCATGGAGCTTACATTTTAAAAGGAAGAAAAACAATAACCCAACAATCACAGAATTGGATGCATAATTAAACGTGTGCTAAGGGCTAGGAATGCAAGGCCCAGGAAGCCATGTGTGAGAGAGCATGGCAGAGGAAGAGTTCTGGAAGGCCACTGGATGTGATCAAAGCTTCCAAAGTGGTTCCAAGTTCATCCAGGGGGAACAGATGACAGAGGGGTTGACTCTAGGTAGTAACCAAGGAATGCTTCATGGAAGGGGTGGCATTTTGCTAGGTTATCCAGGGTATCCTCCATCCATGAAGTTAGGAGACAGTGGATGCAGTGGATTTGGAGTTGCATAAGCCTGGGCTCCAATCCAGGTACAAACCAGCTGAGCTGTTGTAAACTTGGGCAAGTAACTTTCCCTCTCTGAGCCTCAGTCTTGAGGATGGAGACAGTAATTCCTACCTTGTGGGGTTTGTGAAGATTTTAGATGTGCGTAGAATTCCTGGCATACATGAGGTACTCAGATGTTAGCTCCAGTCCCTTTTCAGGACAAGGGGAATCGCAGGAGCTTGGTGCACGCAGCCAACGCTCCATGGACAACCACTCAGGGTCAAGCTGTCACCCTGAAAGGCCCAGGCGTGATTTCTCCCCTGAGTGCAGGCATCATCTACACAACCATCGGGACATCTCCATATTGGACTAAAACCTAATGACTGGAACTAAGATGACTAATGAAACTCTACGCAGAAACTTTACAGGGGAGATTTATTAGGTGTGTTTTATTTCCAGTGCTGAACACTTAGGGCGCTAGGTGGGGTGCAGCAATGGACAAATAAACCCAGTCCAGGTCACCACTCAGCCATCCTAGACTCCTGATAGGTGGAAGAGCCAGGCAGCCCCACCCCCACCCCGCACTCACTGAACACACAGCCCTCCACCCCCTCAGCCAGGTTCTTCCTTCCTTGACCACTTCATCCCTGTGCTGCCAGCTTCTCGGGATCTTGGATCTCTCACTATCTTTGGGAAGACAGCTGCATCGTTCTTGGGCAGGCTATGTCTGGAGACTGGACCTCAGGAACACAGAGGGCAATAGCTGGAAAGCAGGAGCTTCAGGAGTGGCCAGTCCAGTGGTTAGCACTTAATGACCATGGAAACCTGACCGTGGAAAATTGTTCCCTGCGGTGCAGACTGGCAGGCAGAGAGGGCAGCAGAAAGCCAAGGAGAAGAATGGTGCCATTCCAGGCCAGCACTTCCCTGAGGTCAGGACCTTCTTGTGGTCAGGACAGGGGAGTAGCTTGCAGGAGTCTAGAGGAGAAACTGAGGCAATTCTACACTATACCTGGGTATACAAGGGACCAAGGACCCAGTCCAGAGCTGCAAGACTGCTTTTAGCTACAGAAAGTGGAGCCCTCTCCTGCTCCCTCTGCTCACAGCTGCCCCTCTCCTAGGCCAAGGGAAAGCTTGCGTACCCTGGTCACCCTCTCCGTGCCTCCTCCCCCATTACTCCCACTTGCCCTTGCTTTCTTCCATCTGCTTCACTTGACTGCAATAACTCTTTGACCTATTTTCCCCTCCATTCACCTCACTCCAAGCACACTGGCCTCCTTGTTATTGCTCCAGCATGCCTAGAAAGTTCCTGCCTCGGGACCTTTGGACTGTCTAGAATGCTCTTACCCCAATAAGCAGCATAGCTTGCTCCCTCACTTCCTGACGTCTGAGAAGTCTGAGAGGTTCCTAATTCATCAAAATTTCAACCTCCCCCTAGACATTTCCTCCTATCCCCCTTCCCTGCTTTATTTTATTTTTTTGAGGGCAGTGTTACTGGCCCTTGTATGTGGGACCGAACCGGGGCCGCTGGCGACCCAAGCCAGCACTTAACCACCATGCCACTCGGCCGGCCCCCTGCTTTATTTTTTTCTCCTTAGCATGGATCACTAAATGCTTTCTTTGTATTTCTTTATCTTGTTTATTGCATGTCTCCCTCCACTAGAACATAAGCTCCAAGAGGACAAAAATGTTTGTGTTTTGCTTGTCACTGTAACCGACAGCTCCTAGCAGAGGGCCTGACATATGGAAGGCAGTGATACAAACTTTGTGGGTGATCGCGCCTAGTCTCTAATAACCATACTGCCCCGTATGGAGCAGTGCACACATGAGCATATGCAGTGTTCCAAGCTTGGTGCCAAAGGCCCCTTGTGACCCTCTCCGTGAGTGGCTCATTCAGCAAGTGCCCTTAGTGGCTCTCCTAGGCCAGGTACAGGGGGCAGCGGACGAATCAGACCCAGTCTAGGGGGCAGGAGAGAAGACTTGGGAAGAGCGGTTTTGTGTGCTCGATGCACAGCCTCTGGGAGGCAACAGAGGAAGTCAGTTAGGGAGGCCTGGGTGCCATGATAACCAGAAAGACTCCTGAGGGAGGCAGCCTAAAGCGGCCCTCACAGTCATACAGAGGTAAATAAGAGCTGGCAGCAGAGGCCACAGAGCCAGGTACAGGGTCTGAGCCCTGCCATTTACCAGCTGTGTGACCTCTGATGTTCCTCTACCTCTCTGTGCCTCAGTTACCTCATCTGGAAAATGGAAATAATATAGTCTACTCATTGGATGGCTGTGAAGATTAAATGAATTTGCAAAGCTCTTCAAACAGACCCAGATGTCATTATAAAGCACACAATAAATGTTAGCCATGATTATTACTGCTTTTATTAAATGTTAATGAAAATTGACAGGCAAAGGAGAAGAGAAAAGAATTCCAGGGAATAGCCTGGGCAGCGGTTAAAGGCAGAAGAAGTACAAGAATATATTCAAGCTCAGAGCAGAGCCTTCCACACTGGCCTAGGGGCTGTGCTAGTAAAAGTCTAACCATGGGCTCTGGGGCGGGAGGACCCACATCTGCAGCGCTTGTCAGCTTCTGTGGAGTCGGAACTCGCACCCACCGAGGCCAATGGCAAACGATCAAAGCGATATCACTGAACAAGAAGTTGGGAAGAGATGCACAAGTGGCCCTTACAGGCCCATATAAGTGACCTCTGGTCAGTAGGTTGGCTCAGAGGGAAAGGGGGTGGCCTCTCTCCACCCCATGCAACCCCAATCTCTGACAAGGCTAGCTCGGTCTGTACCCAGCCCTTGGCCCTCAAATTTGACTCTAGAAAGGAAAAAAGATTAGGCATGGAGTATGGTGCAGGGAGGGACCAGCTCAAATGTGGCCTGAGATCCATGTGCAGCTGGACCTTGGAGTTCTCTGCCACACACACCTGAATCCTCAGCCCCAAGGCCACCTGGATATGGGCACATCTGCCTCTGGGGAGGCCAAGGCCATTTGAGCTATTGGTATCCTAGATGGAATAAGAAAGGGGTCCTTCCCAGAGCCACTGGCACAGTGCTTTCCAACCTCCCACATGAATTTCCCTCCAAGGTCCCTGGTCCCCTCCTGTGGGCTCAGACGGGGGAAGCTCGAGAAACCAACTTCAGAGACTTGGGGCTGGGCCAGCCCCCGCAGAGCTGCTCTGCAGAGGGGGGAAGGGCCCTCAAAGCTCCAGGGTTTGCCACCTTGCTCCCTCCCTCCCACCCGCCCTCCCCAGCAGGTTATCAGCGTGAAAACAGGAAGGCTGGCAGTGCTATTAATAATACATGAAGCCAGCTTTGCCCCAATCAGGCGGGCAGGCAGAGGCGGGGAGCAGCTCCAGCACCCAGGGAGAGAGAGACCAGGTTGCTGGGGGCCTGCCTGGCTAGGCCTTGGGGTGGGGGCGAGAGGACCCCCCCCTTCCTTTTCCCACTTGCTTTGTGCATGTCCAATTCTGAAGGCCAGACACTGGTGCCCCCTCCATTTCATCGACTGTCACTTCCCTCCTCAGCCGCTGCCCGGGTCCTGCCTGCAGAAACTGCAGCCAGTAGAGAAAATACAGCCTGTGATGCAGGAGACCTGGGTTCTGGGATGTGGGAGGCCACAGAGGATGGAGGAACCCAAGATTTGGTGTCAAACAGATGTGGGTGTGACTTCTGTCCCAGGCCCACCTACTGTGTGACTTAAAACAAATCACTTTGCCTCTCTGAACCTCTGATTCTTCATCTCCAAGATCAGTGACTCCTAAGGAAATGGTGGGGATAAACAATAGATTTGAAATTCCTGGCATATAGTAGGTGTTCAGTAAATGGTAGCTTGAGATTACTGTTACTATGACAATGAACCTGGGCAAGTTTCTCCCTTCCCTGGACCTCATCTTCCTAGCTATAAAAAATGAGGGGGTGATGGACAGCTGAGTGGCACGGTGGTTAAGCACTGGCTTGGGAAACCGGCGGCCCCGGTTCAGGTCCCACATATGAAGGCCAGTGTCACTGCCCTCTAAAAAAAAAAAAATGAAGGGGTGAAAACTGGGTGATCTCCAAGAGCCCTCCAGGAGGATTTCCATGGTTACAGGGTGAGAAACCCCAGACCAGAGGTGAGATTTCAGAAGCCCCCAAGATGCCCTACCTCTCTGGTAGCCCCCTCTGGAAATGCTGTCCCTGCCCTGGAATGCACCTACACTAAAACCCAGGGTACCTGTGAGGCTTTGGTCCACTCTGCCTCAGTTGCCCTACTTACGATGTAGGGAAAGTAATTCCATCTTTGCTCCCTGAGGAAGGGGTGAGCAGGAGGCAGGTCCAGGAGTAAAGAGGAAGGAGCCCAAGTGTCCTGGGGACAGAAAAGGAGCCTTGGCTCTGGATCATCAGCGGAGAATCACAACAGGCCCAGAGCTTGAGGGATTACCAATCCTTTCCACCTGCATTCATTCATTCATTCAATCATTCATGCCACAATACTTATGGAGTCCCCTAGAGGTTTTTGTAGCAGCCCTCTGTCCTGGTTCTCCTTCTACCTTCTGCTTGTCCCTCTGAGGGTCCTTCACCAGCTCCTTTTCCTCAACCAGCCCTTTAAATGAAGGGGTTCCCCAAAGCTCCAGTGACATTTTCCTCTTCTCATGCCACACACTCCCCTGGGCCTTCCTGGCTGCCACAGATTTATCTGTCTCTATGTCAACAACCTCAGACCTCCTTCCCCAGGGTGGATCTCCCCCAAGCTCCAAACCCATGGGTCCAACTGTCCACACGGCATCTCATAGGCATGTCAAACTCAACGGGATGCCCAAGTCCAACTCACCATCTGCCCAGGCCTCCCTGATCTGGTCCCTCTGACTGTTCCATGTCCACCGCCTCGGAGCCCTGCACACACCCTGTGCTTCAGCCACAAGAACAGCTGGGCTCCCTCCTCCGCCCCCAGCTCACCCTGGCTGCCCACAGACTCACCTGAATTATTGCCCAAAGAGATCATTTCACCCCTTGGTCACATAAAGGAATGGACACTGACTCAGAGTCAGAAGATAAGGGTTCAACCCCTAGCTCTGCACTTTCATCAGTGCCAGCCTGGGAGCCTCACTGAGCCTCAGTTTCCTCATTTGCAAAATAGGGATGATAAAACACCTGCCTCATTGTATAGGGTAATTGTAAGGATTAAATGATCGGCTTCAGGGGAAGCATTTAGCACATGCACAAACACATCAAAAAACATCAAGTCTGATGATGGCGGTGATGGTGATGATGGTGATGATGGTGGTGCTGGTGCTGGTGATGATGATAGTGATGGTGGTGATGGTGATGGTGATGGTGGTGGTGGTGATGATGGTGGTGATGGTGATGGTGATGGTGGTGGTGGTGATGGTGGTGGTAGTGGTGGTGGTGGTGGTGGTGGTGGTGGTGATGGTGGTGGTGATGACGGTGGTGGTGGTGAGGGTGGTGGTGGTGATGGTGGTGGTGGTGATGGTGGTGGTGGTGATGGTGATGATGATGGTGGTGATGACAGTTGTGGTGGTGAAAGTCTATTCACTACCAAGCCTCAGGCTGGAAACACAGAAATGAATAAGACAGACTTGCCCTCAAGGAGCTCACAGTCTAGCAGGAGAGGCTGTTATACAAGAAAATAACTATAAAGCAAGCAATAAATTCTTATACACTTGTAGAAACAGTGAGCCATTTGGGTGCTCAGAGGAGAGCAGGACTAACTCCCCCAGAGAGTCAAGGGACTCTGGACCAGGGAGAGGACATGAGAGATGCGTAGGAGGTCCCCAAGCTGACAAAAGACAGCATCCAAGACTCCCAAGTCCTGTTCATTCTGAGCAAGGTGCCCCTTCCAGCAAGTAGGGAATCAGATCAGAGCGCAGAGAGAACTCTTGCCTCCACAGTGGTGAGCAGGTGGGTGGACAGGTGGGTCAAAAGCAAACTCAGCAAAGTCAGAGCTGTCCCCAGGTGCTAAAGCAGCAGAGACCCTTACAGGTGGCTTGCTGAGCAAGGGGGTTTCCAGGGTTCCTCTCTCTCCCTTTCATTGTCTTCTCAAACCTAAGTTCTGTCAGGTTTTTGTCACCTCACTCATAGACATGGCCTCCTCCCTGTGCCCCACACTCAGCATTAGGCAGAGTGTCTTCGCCTGAGCCCTGGGCAGACCACATGCCTCTTGCCCTAGAGTTACCTTGTTCCTCTCCGCACCCATCCCAGTGTCCTCCTGGGGTTTGTGAGTCTGATGCACAGAGGAATGCAGGACCAACTAGCTGGGTCCGTAAGCCTCCAGAACTCAGAAAAATCAGAGATGCCAGTAGAGCAGAGACTTGTCTCTCCACAGTTATGTCTGCTCTCCCCAAGGTGATACCTGTGTTTCCTGAGTGACAGGACAAAGAGGAAGGAAAGAGGCTGCAGTAGCACCTGTCGTGGCAGAGTGTAGACTCTGGCCTGAGCTATTCACAGCTCTATCCCTGCCCAGGTGTGTAATCTTAGGTACCATTGCATCTCTCTGGACCTCAGTTTTGTCATCTACAAAATATAGTCACTCCACCTATATTTATTGACCATCTATTCTATTCCAGGCCTCGTTGTAGGTATGGGGACTATTGGGGTGAATGAGACAGACCAGGTCCTAGCTTCCCGGAGAAACAGGAAGAATACATGGAGAAACAGGAAGAATTATATGAGAATAAATGCTCTGCCTAAGAGATTGAGAGGAACTGAGCAAGGGACATTTGAGAAGAAATCTGAATCAAATGAGGGAGTCAGCATGTGAAGAACTGGGGAAATCACTCCTGGCAGAGGGAACAGCAAGTGCAAAGGCCCTGAGATAGGAATGAGCTTAGCAATGACAGGGTAGGGCCAGCCGAGTGGCGCATTGGTTAAGAGCTGGCTTCGGATCCCACATATGAGGGCCAGTGACACTGCCCTCTACAGCTAACAACAGCTCCACCTGGAGCTGGGCTGTGCGAGCCCCGGTGATGGTGTGGGCTGCAGCCCCTGCTGCAGTGGGCTGCCACAGGCTACAGTGAGTGGCCGGCAGCCAGCGTGAGTGGCCGGCAGCCAGAGTGAGCTGCCAATAGCCTTGGAGAGCGACCATCCAGAGGCTGGCGACCAATCTGCCTCATCTGGAAAGAGGGCAATGACGATACCAGCATGGGCCAGTAAAGCAACATCCTCCGCAACTAGACTGAAGAACAAAAAGACAGCAACTTGTCTGTTTCCCTCCCCCAATTCCCCAATAAAAAAATCTTTAAAAAAGAAATGACAGTGTAGCAAGTGTGGCTGGAACAAGGGGACAAGAGAGAGGATGGAAGGAGGGAAGATCTGCAAGGATCAAGACATTGAATATGCAGGGTCTTGAAAGTCATGGTAAGGGCTTGGCTTTTACCCCATGTGAGATGGGAGCATTTAAAGGATTGTGAACAGAAAAGGGACAGGATCAAACCAAGGTTTCCAAGGCTCCCTCTGGCTGCTGTGCGAATACCAGGCTCCGGAGCAGCACTGTCCCATGGAAATACAATGTAAGCCACATGCATTATTTAAAGTTTTCGGGCCAGCCAAGTGGCGCGGTGGTTAAGCGCTGGCTTGGGAAGCCAGCTGGCTTGGGAAGCCAGTGGTTCAGGTCCCACATATGAGGGCCAGTGACACTGCCCTCAAAAAAATAAATAAATAAATAAAAATAAAGTTTTCTAATGGCCACATCAAAACAGTAAAGAAACAGGTGAAATCTTAATAATATTTTATTTCACCCAGAATATTATTAGAGATATTTTACATTCTCTTTTTCATACCAAGTCACATTTCAAGCGCCCACTGGCTACCTGTGGTTCCTGACTAGCACAGCTCTAGGGGTACAGGAGTGAGAACAGGAAGGTCAGGGAAGAGATAGCTGCCAGGTGCAGAAAGGACAGGTTTTAGAATTAGAGGTGGGGATGGGGATTAGGAAGAAAACAAGGACGGGGTGATGGGCAGAGCTGAGCTGAGCCCAGGCTGGGGCCCCATGGCTGGAATCAGTGTCATAAGTCATTCCCTGGAAACTGGTGAGTACTGGGAGGGGAGGGGAGAAGGGACAGCAAGAGAGGAAGCAGCATTTGGCAAAGGGAGAAAGTGATGTGCAGTCAGTTGCACCAAATGCCTCTGCCAGTCTGGCTGTCTCAGAAGGAGCTCTGGAGCTGGGATGGCCCTTCAGCAGTGTCCCAATTTGAAGCAAGGGGACATGGCCTTTGCACACTATCCCCCAATTGACCATCCAGTGGATGCAGGCTGCCCCCATAACTTTGGGCAAGGTATCCATTTTCTACTAGAGGCAATTCCTGGAGACAGACTGACTCAGCTGTGAGCTGTCAACAGCCCACAATCCTACAGTCAGGCAGCCAAGGAGCTGACGAAAAGGGACGGGATGAGGGAGACTTCCTCACTCGGACAACTTCTTCCTCCCAAGAAGAGGAGCAGATATCATGGGGTCAGGAGCTTCAGGCACAGGTGTCTGAGCCCAGCTGGGGGAGTTTCAGTCCCTGGAGGGCTCTGTCTCTAAGCCACTCACTGCCTCCACCCCCAAGCCAGTGGGACCCACCTCCCAGCCAGTCCTCAGGTTCCAATTCCAGCTTTGCAGCAGCACCCCTCCCCCTACGGCTCCCCAGGAAGGGGCTCACCCCTGCCCCCATTCCAGGGACTCCAATCCCAGTTCAGCTGGACTATTGTGAAGCTTGAATGAGCTTAAGCAAGTGGAAAAGTTTTGTTCACTGTGGGATGCCATCCACATAGGAGGGGGCTGTTATTAAGCTCTGCGCTTCCTGCCTTTAGAAGAGCTGCCCCCCTGAGCCCATCAATTCTTCCCCTGCCCCTTCTCTCCTCAGCCCCACAAATCTGCCTTTTCTCACCTGATATATTCTCCTTCTTCTCTCTCTCTCTCTCTCTCTCTCTCTCTCTCTCTCCCACTCTCCATCTTTTCCCCCTCCCTCCCTCTCCCTCCCTCTCTCCCTCCCTCTCCCTCCCTCCCTCTCCTTCTCCCTCTATCTGTCTCTCCCTCCCTCTTTTTCCCTCCCTCTCCCTCTCTCTCCCTCCCTCCCTCTCCTTCTCCCTCTAACTGTCTCTCCCTCCCTCTTTTTCCCTCCCTCTCCCTCTCTCTCCTTCCCTCTCTCCCCGTTCCTCCCTCTCTCCATTTCTTTATCCCTCCTTTGCCTCTCCCTGTCTCTCCTGTCTTGATCTGGTTGTCTATAGCCCCCTCCTTTGCGTTTCACCTCCAACCAGGGCAGCTCAGAGCCACCCCACAGGTCTAGCCTGGGCAGAGAGGAGGACAGGGAAAGTGACCACAGCAACAGCTCAGCTCAAAGCTCACCCACCCACTCCTCTGAGCCCCCACCAGGCTGCTGCTCTTGCCAATGCAGCCTCGCCCCCCAGCCCTGGTTCCCAGCCTGTTTGTTTACTACAGCAGTGTGGAGAGGCTCCACAGTGACTCAACTTCACCGCTCCAAAAGCTTGGTGCTGGCGAAGGGCCAGCAGCCCCTGCAGCAGTGCAGGCAGGCTGCCAGGCGGCGAGGCACTGGCCCTGGAGCAGCGCGGCATCCTCCTGGCTGGGGCGCAGTGAGGGCCACAGGCCTGGCACAGTGGAGGTGGAAGCAGCAGGCAAGATCCCCCCCCCAACCTGCCCCCCAGGATGCCCAAGCCCAGCAGCTGCTGACAGCCAGACAGCAAAGGCAGATCTTTTTGCGGGGGGGGGGGGGGGGGTGTCACTTCTCAAGGAGCTTCTCCAAGAACCAGGTGGGCAGAGGAAATACATAAACAGAAGGGTCACAAAGTGTAAACACTGACCAGCTCTCCAACATAATAAGCAAAACTGAACTGGTGGCTACATTAGGTATTCAGTCAGCAGATGGATGGATGGATGGATGGATGGATGGATGGATGGATGGATGGATGGATGGATGGATGGATGGATGGATGGATGGAAAGACAGATGCAGTCATGGTTTCCAGGTCAGCACAGCCCATCAGTACAAGATCTTCCTTTTCCTTTATCCCACCCAGGAAACCTCCTTTGCTGGGTTTCTTTATTCATCAAAGGCTGACTGAAGAGCCAGGCTCCTTCCTTGGCCTCTGAATTGTTAGCAACTTTTCTATTTCCTCTTCTCGGTCCCTTTTCCTGCAAGAGAGAATGAGAAGCCCAGGTCATGGGCATGGGTGGGTGGTCAGGGACCAAGAGGACCACCTGGCTGAGGCCTGTGCACTGACATTCTTTTTTTTTTTTTTTTTTTTTTGAGGGCAGGGTCACTGGCCCTCATATGTGGGACCGAACCGGGGCCGCTGGCTTCCCAAACCAGCAGCGCTTTACCACCACGCCACTCGGCCGACCCTGCACTGACATGCTTAAGGAAAGGTCAAAGGGAGCCAGGCAGGCTAAGCCCGGCCCATGCAGAGTTAGCAAGGCACAGGGAGTATTTCAAGACAGTTCCATCAGACAGCAGGTATGGAACCTTCTTCTCTCCCTGCCAGGAGCCTCTGCTATGAGCTGTGACAAGACTCTCTGAACAGAGCCCAGAGGATGTGGCTGGAGTTTTGCAAGGGGCAGGGAGCTAAGTGGAGAAGAGACAGGGAAGATGTGGCTGGGAGCCCCCGAGAAGAGGAAGTTCTGAGGCAAGCCTGGCTAGTGGGGTTGACCTGGGCACCCTACCCTCTCTAGCTTCAGTGTACTGGGTGGCTTCCAGAAGGCTCAGTGCCTGATCCTGGGCAGGGCCCGGCCAGGACACGAAAGACTCTAGAGCTGTGATGTTCTCAGGACCACCCCACCTCATCCATTGTAGAGATCCTGGTCTGTTGGGGTGACAGGCACTGGGTGCCCCGAGGTGGCTGAGAGATGGGAAGAGGCTGGGAGCCCAACACTCTCTCAGGCTTCCCCAACTTCTTGTGTTACTGTAAAGATTCAATGAAGTAATATATATAAAGTGCTTCGAAACCTAATAAGCACTCATTAAGTGTTCGCCATCAGCACCTAGGAGAGTGTCTGGCACAAAGTGGGCACTAATGTGTGTTGGATTAATGTGTGAGTGAGTGAATGAATGAATGAATGAATGAATCCTGCTCCCACTTAGCTCCTCTACTTCAACTACTGGAAGATATAAATCAATATTGTCTCTATTAAGATAACACTGACATTAAGTTCATTCCCACCCCAGGGCCTTTGAACTTGCTGTGGCCTCTGCCAGAAGTGATTTCTCTCACATCTTCATATGGTTCAATCCTTCATTTGATTCAGATCTCTGCCACTGGAAATGAGAAAGGGTCCTGACCACTGCCTGCTAATAGAGCATCTCCCATCCCCAAAGTCATCTCTCCTTCTCTAGTCAAGGACCCACACCAAGTACACACACACACACACACACACACACACACACACACACAGAGATAGACACACAGACAATCTTAACTAGACAGCTTCAGAGTCACTACCCTACTCAGGGGTAGGACTTGAGCCAACAGGGCCTCTGGCTTGGCAGGTGGTCCTTCCCATATGCTGTTGGCCATCAGCATCCACGCGCGACAAGGGCTCACCCAACCCACAGAGGATGCTCTGCTCTGTCCTCAACCCCTCCCCCCTGCTCCCAACCAGCCTTGGCAAGAGCCATGGTACCATGCAAACAGTAGAGTCCACTGGACCAAGATTTAAGAATCCTCGCTCCAACACTTAAGGAATAAAACACCTTTTATTGAGCACTTACTGTGTGTTAGCCACTGTGCTAAGCTCCGCACACCCTTGAGCTGATTTAGCCCTCACAATGAAGGAAGGTAGGTATTATCCTTATTTTACCCCTAGCCAAGGCAGAATAAACTGGCTACATGTTCGGGTTCTCGAATGAGACAGAGCTGCATTCTGGGCTATTCCACTCACTTGCTGTGTGACCTTGGGCAAGTCACTGCAGCTCTCTGAGTCTGCTTCCTCCTCTATAATGAGGAGATAAGAGAGCCACTGCCTTTGATCATTGTGAGGATCAAAGGAGATAATGGATGAAAGTGCCGCATGGTGCCAGACATACAGCCTTCAATCAAGGTCAGAGCCTGCCCTTCCCTCCTTATCTCACCGACTCCCCTGCCAAGGTTTGCAGGCTGGGACTGGTCTCCCTTTGGTGCCAGGCACAGGGCTGGGCACAGCCAGCACACACAGAATATGCTTGCGATTGGCAGATTTTCCCAAGGCCTGATTGCAGAGAGCGTTCTCTCTCCCGGAGTACCCAAGTGAGGGATCCCTATCCTGGGCAGCAGCAGGGGTAGGGGTTCTGGAGGAAGGCCCCTTCCTGCGGCTGAGCTTCTGCCTCATTTGGACGCCTTCACCACCACCCATGGCCTCCCCTGGACCCCAGGTCCCGTCCTGGTTCCTTGGGTCTGAGTTCCTACCTAGAAAGCTTGACCAGTACCCTGGCTTCTCCAAGATCATGGTCACCTATAGACCTACCACTCACCCAGTGACTGGGGCTCTGATCCTGTCCCAGCCTATTAGCTAAACCCTGCCATATGCTGACAGACACCCCCACTCACCCCAGCTGCCCAACTCACCCACTCGAGAATCCCAGGCTCCAGTCTGCCCTATGCAGCCCTCTGGCCGCCATCCACCTGCCCACAGCTGTCAGTTGCACCTAGCCCAATAGTCCTCACATGCCCACCTTCAGAGACTGCAGCCAGTCCACACTAGCTATGCCCTCTGCAGGGCCCTGAAGCCTGGCAGAAGAATCATCAAAGCACTGCAACATAAATCAGAGACACTCATAAGTGCCTGTGTGTAAATCACATGCAAAGCAAGGTAGGAATTCACATCTTTCACTACTGAATCAGCATCTCCAGGCATCCATGGGGTGGATGCCTGTAGCTCAGAAGGTTTCGAACAAGAGTCCCCCACTCCCTCCCATCTCGGGGCCCACTGAATGATCCCAGGTTCATCATCTGAGATTCTCAAACCCCGAGGTTGGAAGTACGAGTCACCACTTATTGATTGCCCACTTCATGCCAGGCATCCTCTTATCCACTAGCTCCTACAGGCATTAAAGGAGATAAAGTGTCAGGTGCTTTGAATGGTACCTGACAAGTGGTAAGCACCCAATAATATGTGGGCTGTTATTATTAATATCATCTCTGAGCCTCAGTTTCTTCATTTGTCAATGGAAATAATAGTTCTACCTAATTCCTAATGTTTTGATGAGGATGTAATGTGCAAACCCAGGTGGGAGCATTGAGCACAAGTCCTGCACATAGTAAGCACTCAATAAATCTTAGCTATTACTATGAAATAGTGCATGGCCATGCAAACAAGTTGTGGAAAGATGGCCAGCAGGAGTAGTTATGAGGGGTGAGGCAGAGAGATTCAGGGAGGAGTTCCACTTTCTGTTTTATACATTTCTGAGGTAAAGAATTTTGACAAATAAGCTTGTGCTGCTACTTCATCAGCAGAAACAATACAGATATTCCTATTTGGGGAATAAAAGCCACGAAGGCAGACTGTCTGTCCCTGGAGCATTCATTTTTCAGATACCTCCTCCAAACCCAGCCAGGTGCCAGAGAGCCCTGACCAGGGAGAGCCGTTTGCTCTGGACATGACATTTGTATTAATAACATCTACGTGACTCTCCCTCTCTGGCAGGATAGGCAAACCTAGGAACCCTGGAACATTTCCACACAAGCTAAAACAGGCCTCAATTCTCCCACCTGCCCTCCAGGAATTGGGCTTGAACCCAGGTAAAGGTCCTTTCTTAGATTTAGTCCCATCCCCGCTGCCCACAGAAAAGCTATGATGTCTGGATTACATGCTGCCCCTGACCTTCACTGTTCTTCCCCGTTCCTGTTGGCAGCAAAGGTATCGAATCTTTGGATCCTGTACATCTCCATCCTAGTCACGGATAAAGAACCCTGTGCAGGACCAGCTCCCAAAGGTCCTTATCCAGGGAGCTGCGGGCCAATTGCCCAGCACCCTTTGGCTGCTGTCAACCTACCAGGTACAAATAAGGAAATACACCCTTTTCTCTGAAGCCCACTTCTTCTGAGACTGAACGCCAGCATCTCCCCCAGCCCATTTTAAATAATAATAATAATAATAATAATAATAATGAAATGAGATCACAGTGGCAGGACCATGCGGTCCATCAACAGACATACTTCATTGGACCACGGCAGACCAGGAAGTGGGCTGTATTGGGAGACAGAAATGAGACAGAGACAGCTGCCCCCAAGAGCTCACAGTCCCAGGGGAGAGACAGACATACAAAGGGTGATGAGAATGCAGGCCCATAAATGCTAACACTGACGTATCTGCACAAGACAGTGTGAAAGCAGGGCAGAGGGAGTGGCTTAGTCCAGAGAAGGAGCAGGAAGCCTTCCCAGAGCAGGTGAGCCAGAGAACTAGGACTTGGAGAATGTGAAGGAAGCGGGGAGAAAGGCATCCCAAGGAGAGGGAACTGCATATGCAAAGGCAGGGAGTCCTGAGGGCCTGGTGTGTTTGTGGGAACAGAAGCTCTGTGCTGCTGGATTCTGAGGGGAGACAGGGACAGGACCACCGGGGGCTTTGGACCTGGAGATGTACACAGTAGGGAGCAATGAATGGAAGGCTTCTCAGGAGGCAAGTGACAGGTCTGAGTTGTGTCTTGGGGTAGCACTTTGACTTGACTCAACAAAGGGATTGGAGGAAGGGAGCATCGTCCTAGACCAGTCACTAGATTTTATGACCTATCTGCCCCCCGACACAAAACTTTGGTTTCCTGGAGCCACTAGAGTATAAACTTCAGCTGTCCCTTGAGGTGCCCAGAGCAACCAGGCCAATGGGCCTAAACTGGAGGTAAACTGAGGCACTTTACCTAAGAGGAGAAAGGATAGCAGGTACATGAGTCTGGCACATGCTCTGTGCTGAGCCACAAACAAAAGTTGAGACTCAAGGGTGATTTTATCTGCAGTGACAAGTCCCCCCACCAGGCTCAGACAGGTATTGTTCCAGGCTCAGCAGACGTCCCCAAGTCAGACAGATGTCCAGGGCTCAAACAGACATTGCCCCAGGCCAGGAAGATGTTGCACCAGGCCCGGACAGATGCCATGCCAGGTTCAGACACATGTCCTGGGCCCAGACAGAAGCTGTCCCGGGGCCAGAAAATGTGCTGGGCTCAGCCAGGTGTCCCAGCCTCGAACAGATGTTGTCTCAGGCCCAGGCAGATGCTACCCTTAAGTCAGACAGATGTCTGCCACCAGAGATACATAAAGATGCTAAGAGGTCCCTGGGAAAATATAATTCCTAAATCCTCCATTTCCACTTCCACCCTCCACCTGCTACCTCCAAGAAAGCTGGGGAAAGCCTGCATGGAGCCCAGCCAACACTCTCCAGACCCTCCCAACTTGTAACAGCCAAGAAACTATATCATCCTGCCCGTCCCTGTGACTCTAGGTTACTGCACAGAGGGAAGCAAGGCACATACAGTGGGGCAATGAATGAGGCACAGGAACAGGAGACAGGGCACCTGTGCCATCTGTGGAGTGGTTGATAGTTATGCCCAGGCTACCCGACCTGATTCTGCAGGGGGCAGAGGAGTTGGGGGGATAAGAGGGAGAAGTGGGTTGATGTAAGGACCAGGCCCACTAAGTCCTACCTCAAACCCTACATTCTGGGACTGGAGGGGTAGAGAAGTCCTGTGAGTTCATCCCTATAGTCAAATCTCTGGCCAACACCCTAAGAATATCATTGCTGGGTCATTTGAAGGTAATTACTGCTCCAAAGCTGGGCTGCATCAAGCTAGGGAGAAAGAGGAATAAGGAGGCTGGCCCAGTGTGGACATAAAATGGGAGATAGTCCCATCACCTACATGGTCCTGGCTGGAAGAATGACCTTCCTTCACCAAAAGGGTGTCATCCCGGACATGGGAGGAAAAAGAGCACTCTCTCATGGCCACACAGCTTCTATCAGAAGCTATGCAGAAACTGGGATTCAGGGACCATGGGGTGCTGATGTTCCTGGCCCATGGGTGGAAGAGGCAGCCACTGGGCCTGGGATGGGGGAGTGGGAGGTTATAGTGAGAGCCTGACCTCCTCACGCACCCTAAGGGGCCTCCACCAGACTCAGTCCCTTCCCAGGGGAACTGAGAGGCAGTGGCTCATGAATATGTAAATTCACCTTGAGCCACATAACCCTCAGCAGGTCCAAGTAGGGACTTCCCCTCTATTTCTACCTACTTCCCCTCAAGAGCTACCTGGGAGCTGAGGAAGGTGAGGTGTGATCTTTAAAACCACTCTCAAATGAAAGCACTGTCTGACAGTTACAAACACTAATGCACACACATTAACCCAAACCAAGCAAAAGCACCTGACACAAGCACACAAATACTTATGGGTATTTATAAAATACAAACACACGAATCCACTCAAGCATGCTAACATATAGTCATCACACACACACACACACACACACACACACACACACACACACACAGCAAGACCGCAACACATTACAGCAAACACTGTACCTCACACAAACACAAGAGAACTCCCCTCTCACCTTTCCAATCCATCCAAGCTGCCCACCTCGTAGCCTCACTCAGGCCACAAAGTGAACACCAGCCCAGGAAGGCACCTCACTCTTTCAACAATAGTGACAAGAACTAAAATTATCACTCACTGCTCCCACCCCACCCTGTGGTAGTGAATTTTGCAGCCATCCAGATAAAAAGTGTGTTAAAAAAAAAACAAACCCTCAAATCCAGCCCCAGCCTTTCAGTGATTAATCCCGCTAATGATTTACCGATTTGCAGAGAGCGTGTTCTGCATAACCGGATTGTGGGCATTAACACCAGCTCAGAGGCTGCCATTCTGCTAAAAATGAAAGTAAATTTCAAGAGTAATTGGCCACCCCTCATTTGAATATTCTACTGATCCACTGGGAGGACCCCCACTTCCACCCGTAGGCTTAGGAGGCTAAGAGGCTAAGGGTGGGTGGGGGATGGAATGCAAGGAAAGCTTCAACCCTAAGAGATAAATTTCACCTTCCATCCCTCCTTCCCTTCACCAAGACTGAGATAAGGAACCTCAGATTAAATAAGTGAGACTGCAAATAAGTGAGACTGCTTCATTCTCCACTGCCAAAGGCAGCAACACCCCTCCTAGCCTTCAGCTCCCCTATGCTACGCTCTTGGGAGCACAGGAAGGATAGAAGAGGTACAGACACCTAGAGGGGCTGAGTTTACAGAGAATAGGTAGGGGCTTGAGAGCTCACATCCCACGTGGGAGGCTTTCTGGATGGTGAGCAGCACTATGAATCTGTCTAGCTGGCACCAAGTTTCACCAAGGCAGCTGATGGACAAGATGACCCTGGTGCCACCCCAGGTGGGAATCTGGGACAGCCGGGACCCTGCCAGACTCTTCCAGTGGAAAACACATTCCAGCCCAGAACAACAGGGTAATGGGCGTGGTCTCTCCTGACACTGCTTAGCCAGAACTGGCTGGGGAGCAGGCAGGTTCTGATTCTGCTCACACAGCCTCTTACTCACCCCAGGCAGCCGGGGAGAGAAACCAAGCTACGTTTTCCAAGTTTCCATGCAGTCTCACCTCACCTTCACAAGAAACCAGTGAGACCATCCTGCCCAGCTTACAGATGAAGGCTGAGGTTCACAGCGATTAGGAGGCTGAGATTGGTCCAATGTCATCCAACAGGTTTGAGTCTGAGGCAAGATGGAATCCAGGTCTCTTGACACTGTACAAATGCAGGATCTAGCGCATGAGGGAAAGACTGGCCGAAGGGAAACGCAGTGGGGCTGTGAGTGCTGCCATCCTGTCCCTTGCCCCAGCCCATGCACACAGGAGGGCATCCTAAGACCCCAGCTTCTCCAGCAGCTCTCTTCCATGGGCTCTGATCTCCCTTCCCTTTAGCTCTTCCCAGCACTCCTGACTTCAAGGAATCCAAGAGGAGTGCCCTGGAGCTTATCTTCCCCCCAAATTAAAAAGGCCTTGGGTCTGCAGCCGCATCTGCTCTCAGCACCTCCTGGACTCCAGGTCACCAATGACTGACTGACAAGACACAGCGCAGGGGCTCAGAGTCCAGAGAGGGCAAGCAGCCAGACCCAGCGGCCCCCTCTTTCTCCCTCCCTAATCTTGTTCTGTATGCCATTGTGCAGGCTTGCCTGTCTGGGGTGTGTGTCTGAATATTACGGTGCATATGTGGCCACAGGGGTGCTGATGGGGAGTCTGGTTGTGTTCTAGAGGCCATGTCTGCATCTCTCAGGAGGGAGTGTGAATGTAGAGGGCAGAGGTTTGTGTCTGCGGGGCTCTGTGGTGCTAGAGCTTGTGTACTTGTCATTCATCCCCACAGAGCTTCCCCCTGCAGTGCCTCCCCGGCAACCCTCTGGCTCAGAGACCCCCCACCGTGAGGGCCCCATCTGCTGGAGGTTCAGTGACCTGTGTCAAATGAGCAAGCACTCTGTCACACTCCAGAGCCTGGAGGAGGCTGAGACCCAGCCATTCTGGGAAAACCCAGGCAGCTCCTGGCCTGGGGGTGGGCTGAACAGGGGCCCTGATGGGGAGGGAGGTCTGGGAGCCTCTGAGACTGGCAGTGGCCCTGGGTGGGAGCTGCCCTCCACAGATAAGAGGAGTGAAAAAAATATATATATGAAAAGGAAGGGCTTTCCTGCTTCCTTGGGACTAACGCTGCTGCCTAACTACATGGACCCAGCTCTGGGCTAGGCACACCCCTTCCTCTACTTTTGGATGCCCTGTGTAGATGTGTTAGTTCCTACAGGGTATAGGTATGCCTGCCTGTGTGTGTGTGTGTGTGTGTGATGTGTGGAGTAGGCCTCTTTGTATCTGTGCAATGGGGAGTGGGGTGTATGTGGCTGGCTCTGTATGCTCATGTGTGTGAACATGAGGGTGTGCCTATTCGTGTGCACTGGCAAGCCAGATGAGAGCCTCCTGTAGGTCTTATGTATTTCTGTGTCGCTGAAGGAATGCCTATTTGAGCCTATATCAGCCTATGTGTAGGTTCTGTGTATGTATGTTCCTGGTTACACACATGCCTGTATTTATCATTGTGTGGTTACGATGAGTATGAATATCTATGAATATCTGACCTAATGGTACGAGTCCATCTGTCCCTATTGTGAATCTGTATATTTGTCCCTGAGGGAAAATGCATGCATGTATCTGAGTGTGTGTGCGCACGCACGCGCACGCACGCACATCTGTTCACATGCCTAAACCATTCTGGGTCTGAGTGGGTCAGCTGAGCGTCCGGCTTTTGTGTTCCAAGGTCTCCCCAGGGTCTGTGAGGGTAGGGATCCAGGAGAGAGGCCTTATCCTGCCAATGACCATGCCACAGTCCCCAGTGTCCCACACAGAACCCCTGGAAGCAAGAGCCAAGAGGATGTGGACACTTCCTGGGGGAAAAACTCTCAAATACAAAAAAAATTTAACTCAAGACCAAACCCATCTCATTGCAGGGGGTCTAAAATTTCCAAAGCAGAGAAAGGGATGTTATCCTTTCCTAGTCCACATTGCTGATCACCCCAGGGCAGCATCCAACATTAAGAGGGCATCTAAATGACAGGTTTTGCTTCACCCTTGGAGCAATCCTGAAAAGCAGGCTTTCCTGTTCCCGTTTTAAGATTAAGAAACTGAGGATCCGACAGGCAAAGCAGCTGGCACTAAGTCACAGGGCTGCTAATGGGAGTAATGGGATTGGGACTAACATTTGCCGACTGACAAGCGGGTAACCTAGGAGTCTGGCTTTGCTGCAGGCACCCCTCAGTTCAGCACAGACCTGGGAGCCCAGCTTAAGAGCACCAGCTGGCCCTGGCTTCCCCGCCCCCCCCCCGCCAAGAGCTACCAGACTTAGGGCTCCCTCTGCTGTGATAGCCAAAGCCACTGATCGGCAACCTTCCCCGTCCCACAGCAATGATGTGGGAGAATGATGAGGAGTGAGACCTTCCCGGGTTCTGTGCCCTCTGATGAGCCTCGGTTCCTTCAGCTATGCACTGGCAATAAAGATCTCAATGCTCTCTCACAGGGCTGAGAGATGCAGGAGCAATGGTGAATGAAAAGAGCTTGGTAAAGCACTGTGCCATCATTCTTCAAGTCTCAGTGACAATTGCAAAGACTGGACACCTCTCCGCTGTCCAGACATTTATTTTCCTCCAACAGAAGCAGAGACAGATTCATAGAATCACAGACTATCAGAGCTAGAAGGGCCTGAGAGGTTAGCTGGTCCAAACCTCCACAACCCTATTCTAAGGATGAGGAAACTGAGATTTCGTTACAGTGGGGGAGTAACTTGCGCATTAACTGGACACTAACAGTAGAAACAAGCAGAGTAAAAGCCCTTTCACCCCCTCTGACTTGACCTTAATGAAACAGGTACTGCTCTGTTGGTACCTGTTATTCCCAATTTACAGGTAAGAAAACCAAGAGCTAGAAGGACTTGACCAAAGTTATTCTTGCCCAGAAAGATAGTGGCAGGTCTGGGTTGGAAACCCAAGCTTCAGTGTCATGCAGGGCTGGCATGAGACAAGCCTTCACTAGAGGATTTCCTCCTGGGCCTAGGAGTAGGGACAAGAAGGCATGTGGACCAGAAGGTCTGCTGCTGTGATCTTACAAAGAAAAAGTGACTCAAAGTGACCACTTTCTGGGCCAGAGTCCAGGGACGCCCAGCATCCCCAGCTGGATTCAGACACAGGGCTCCCTCACAGCTCTTGCAGCCAGGGTGGTACCTAAGGAACCTGCTCATGACGGTGGCCACTGGCCAGACAGCGACCTTGCCCTGTCCCGCTCCATCCCTCGGGGACTAGCCACTGGCTGGCCCTAGGGGATGCAGGGCCTGGGTGAGCACAGTCTGTGCCCAGAATGACCCTTTTCACTGTGGACTCTGTCCCAGTGGGTTCATCTCCCATCAGCTACCACCAGAGTCCCCATCGCTCTTCACACTCTGAGGCTTTATTCCACAGTACTGACTTGCCCAGTTGGGCCCTAACTGGGGCCCCACTTCAGTCCTGTGGTTTGGGACCCCAGAGTCCTGGAATCCATGAAGACAAGATCATGGAGAGAAAAGAGGTGGGCTAGCAGCTGAAAGACTGTGTGAGCCAAACCTCACCGCAGGGAAGAGGTGGAGGCCACAGCTCACTCCACTCAGCCTGGAGCCCAACGTGGTGTTCAGAGGCACAGACCAGCTGCTGCTGAGGTCCGAGTCCACTCAGGATCCTTCAGAGTCCTCAAAGAGGATGGGGGAGAGTGAGGAGGTACCCGAATTGCATGCCTCATCTTTCCAAATAAGGCCTCCTCTATCTCAATTTCCTTTTCAGCAGCCCCAGGCAAGTCGGGTTAAATCCAGCCCAGAGCTCCATACAAGGCTGGACAGCTCCCGGAATGACTTGTGAATTTCTGACGGGCCAGACGCCCTTCCCCAAGTCTATGCGGCTCCTCACCTACAGCAAGTTTCCCGAGTCGTGACCCTGCCATGACCCCAGCCTATGAGTAGATCAGGCAGGGGGGAAGAGGAGCGAGAAGGCGGCGGCGGTGTGGGACATGCCGGTGAGCGCAATGTGTCCACCACCTCTTTCCGCAGCGTTGTCTCCGGAGCTACAGTCGAGGTCCTCTCACTCTGAAACCCTGAAACCCTGGAACGCCGCCTGATTACATCGCTGCCGCCCGCCGTTCGGCCCCGAGCCGCCCGCGCGGTACTCACCTGGGCCACGGTACCCCGAAGGGGAGCCCGCGCGAGGCGTGAAGCCGGGGCCGGTTCGACTCCGCCGGTGCTGGACGCGCTCTCAGGGCCGCGGAGGTTTGACAAGAGTTGCGACGCTGGGTCTAGGGCGAAAAGAAGGGAAAGGAAACGCCCCGGGGAGACGCGCAGAGGACAGCTCTGTGCCGGCTGAAAAGCCGCGGAGGCGACGCGGGCAAGGTGAGCAGCTGCGCCGGAACCGAGTCGGGGACCCGCGCCGCCTCCCACTCGCAGCCACAGAGACCCCCGGGAATCCCGGCCCGCCCGCAGCGGCACTACGGAGAGAGGAGCGCGGCGCTGAGCTGCTTATCGAAGCCCGAGCGCCTCCCGGAGCCCACAATCCCCGCCGCCGCCTCTGGCCGCCTGGCCGGAGACGGGCCGGAATTCGGCTCGCGTGGAGAGTGGGACCCGCCGGGTTCCAAGCCTCCAGCGCAGGGGGAAAGCGGGGCCCACACAGCCAGGACGAGAGGGGGTGCGGCCCCGGTGCCACCCCCCGCGCCACTCCCCACGTGGCGGCCGCGCCCCCGGGGCGTGATTGTGTACGCGGACGGCGGGGGACCGTGAATGAAGCCCCAGCGACCAATCCTCACGGCCGGCGCGCGGGACCCCGGGAGCGAGGCCCAATGGCGAGCTCTGGGCGGCCCGGCCCAGCGGCGGGCGGGCGCGGGGGGCGGGGGCCGGGGCCGAGGGGCGGGAGGCGGCTCCGCGGGCAGCCAATGGGCGGCGGGCGGGGTGGGGCTCCGGAGCTCTGAGCGGGTCGGGGCTTTAAGCCGGCGGAGCGCGGCTCCAGGGCCCGCAGACGGAGTGGAGCGGCGGCGGCGGCGGGGCGCAGGGCGCGGGGCGGCATGGCCACCACCGCGCAGTACCTGCCGCGGGGCCCCGGAGGCGGAGCCGGGGGCACCGGACCGCTTATGCACCCGGACGCGGCGGCGGCAGCGGCGGCGGCGGCGGCCGCCGAGCGGCTGCACGCGGGAGCCGCGTACCGCGAAGTGCAGAAGCTGATGCACCACGAGTGGCTGGGCGCGGGCGCGGGCCACCCCGTGGGCCTAGCGCACCCCCAGTGGCTACCCACGGGAGGAGGAGGCAGCAGCGACTGGGGTGGCGGCCCGCACCTGGAACACGGCAAGGCGGGCGGCGGCGGCACCGGTCGAGACGACGGCGGCGGCGGAGGCGGCTTCCACGCGCGCCTGGTGCACCAGGGGGCGGCCCACGCTGGCGCGGCATGGGCGCAGGGCGGCACGGCGCACCACTTGGGCCCCGCCATGTCGCCGTCGCCGGGGGCCGGCGGGGGTCACCAGCCCCAGCCGCTCGGGCTGTATGCGCAGGCGGCCTACCCGGGGGGCGGCGGCGGCGGCCTGGCTGGGATGCTGGCGGCGGGCGGCGGCGGCGCGGGGCCGGGCCTGCACCACGCGCTGCATGAGGACGGCCACGAGGCGCAACTGGAGCCGTCGCCTCCACCACACCTGGGCGCCCACGGACACGCACACGGACATGCACACGCCGGCGGCCTGCACGCGGCGGCGGCGCACCTGCACCCAGGCGCGGGCGGCGGTGGCTCGTCGGTGGGCGAGCACTCGGACGAGGACGCGCCCAGCTCGGACGACCTGGAGCAGTTCGCCAAGCAGTTCAAGCAGCGGCGCATCAAGCTCGGCTTCACGCAGGCCGACGTGGGGCTGGCTCTGGGCACGCTGTACGGTAACGTGTTCTCTCAGACCACCATCTGCCGCTTCGAGGCCCTGCAGCTCAGCTTCAAGAACATGTGCAAGCTCAAGCCGCTGCTCAACAAGTGGCTGGAGGAGACCGACTCGTCCAGCGGCAGCCCCACCAACCTGGACAAGATCGCGGCGCAGGGCCGCAAGCGCAAGAAGCGCACGTCCATCGAGGTGGGGGTCAAAGGCGCGCTCGAGAGCCACTTTCTCAAGTGCCCCAAGCCCTCGGCACACGAGATCACGGGCCTGGCCGACAGCCTGCAGCTGGAGAAGGAGGTGGTGCGCGTCTGGTTCTGCAACCGGCGGCAAAAGGAGAAGCGCATGACCCCAGCGGCCGGTGCCGGCCACCCGCCCATGGACGACGTTTACGCACCTGGCGAGCTGGGGCCGGGTGGGGGCGGTGCGTCGCCGCCCTCGGCGCCCCCGCCACCCCCGCCGGCTGCGCTGCACCACCACCACCACCACACACTGCCGGGCTCGGTGCAGTGACCCCGCGGGCCGGGCCCCAGCCAGCGCGCGGCGAGGCGCCGCGCGGCCTGTACTCTTTTTGTTCGGTTGCTTTGGATTTTACAAAAAGCCCAGAAACTTTCGAACACAACCAAACACCCGGACGACCATCTCCGGCGAGCGGCGAAGACGACTAGGCTGAGTCGCCCGAGTCCCGGAGGAGTGAAGGGAAGATCCGGACCGCGCCAACTCCCCCTGGGCATCCTGCCCGCCGCCTAATCCCTGCCCCCATCCCCTCGACGACCCCCGCCCCTGCCCCCCCCGGGCTGTTCGGGGCCGGATCCCGGCAGCGGCCTCCCCACAGCGACAGGTAACGCGCGGTACGGGGGTAGGGATTCCCCGGGAGAGAGGACGAAGAGAGGAGGGTTCCCCGTCCCTCTCCCCGGAGCGAATATGCCCGAGCCTGCGGATCGAGGGTTGGGGACTGTCACCCTGTTCTCTCCACGCCTCTTCTCTCCCATAACGATGCGCCCCATCCCCCTTACCCTTCCTCCGGGCTTGGTTTTTTACGGTTTTTATTTATTCATGGAGCCTCTCGGCTCCTGGGGTCCTTCTAACTCCGCCCGCGCCCTTAATTTAAATCGCTGTATACTGTATTTATCGGGGCCCCGGAGGGGAGGCCGCGAGAGCCGCGTCTGTGTATAAAAGCAGGAAATAGCCAAAGCTTTAATCTAGCCTAATTTATTTTTCCCCCTTACCTTCCCCTACCCTATCCCAAAAGAGCAAAACAAAAAAAAACAAAAACTAACAAAAAAAAATTCGAGTGTTCGTTTTCGTTTCGTTTTATCCGAGCTCCTGCTCGGCTCCCGGCCACGCTGGAGGGGTCTGCGCTCCCACCCACACCCGGATGGGAAGGGCCTTCTGCCTCGCTGCAGACTGACCACCGCACAGCTGGGCCCTCGCTCCCCGCGGGGCCCTGCCCTCCTGGCCACAAACAAACGAAACTTGGAAAAGTTGGAGGTATTTTTTAACCAGCTGTAGAAATAAGTCGTTCCCTGAGAGCCTTCTGCCTGAGTCCCTGCAGCTTCCGTGTGCTCCCTTTGCAGCCCCCTGGGATGCGGGAGCCTGGGGGAGGCTGGGAGAGAAATTCCCCAAGTTTGGGGTGAGGTGGGAACCATGTAAATATGTGAGATATGTACACACTGGCGGGGAGAAGAAACATTTTGTGCTTGGTTTTTATTTTTGGTTTTCCGGGTTGCCCTCCGTCCCCATCCTAAAGGATTTTGTATACCGACTAATCCGAAAAAAGATATTTTAATATGATTTCCAGATTTCTGACCCATCTCTATTTATTTTCTGGATGTGTTTGGAGCTTCCCCCTTCTCCATTTCTTGTTCTATTTGTTACAGTTTGAATTTAAATTTTGTTATTTTTATTATTTTTTGGAACAATGTTTTGGTGCATTCTCTTTGTATCTTTATTGCAAAAAAAATAATGTAGACTGGGAAGTTCCCTTTATATTTATGTTATAGTAAATATTTTATTACTCACATAAACATGTACCCCAGGGCTGTGTCCTGTCCTCTTTACTACCAGGGCTGGGTTGGTTTGTGGATAAAATGATGGGATACCCTGGCTCACCTCCCCTAAAGTCCTGGCCTCACTATTTTGGAGAAAGGTGATCACACAGACCTTCTTCCAAGCCAGTATCAGGACCGCTTATTACTTGGGCCTCTGGTTAGTGAGTTTAGGGAAGATGAAGCTGTCTCTTGTCCCGTCCCATACACAGACTATCCTGAGACCAGACCAGGGAGGACAGTGAACCGCAGGCACCACGCTGAATTTGGGTCAGCCATTCCTCAGGCACACTTGAGTGCTCTTCTCAGCCAAGGAAGAACCCTGCCCCGACCTGGACCACCACCACCAGCCCAGCATCCATGTATCTCCCACCCAACACCCCAACCCCTAACTTTGGTTTCACTTTGCATTCCGCATGTGGGATCTGGGCCAGTTTCACCATTCTGGGTCCTGGGGCAACTGGAAGCTGGGTCAGGCCCCACCAGCCTGCCCCGACCGGCTCTCTACCCACAAGCAAATGGTGCCCAAACCTCCCTGGATCCACTGGAAGTTCCTGCAGTGGTCCTGCGAGAGTTGAGTGGGCCTGGGGAGGAAGCCCTGCCTGTTTACTTGGGCAAAGCCTGCCCTGCTTCTCAACAAACAAACCACCTGCCTCAACTTCTCTTGCGGAAGAATCGGGGTACAAACAACTGTCCCACCCAAAGCCTTGCCATCTCCTCTCTAGGGAAGGATACCCAAGGACCCCTACCACGCAAGGAGTGATGCACATGCCTCTGAGAAGGTCCTGTGGCTATGCAGTCACGACCTGGGTGGGGGCATAGACATTCTCAGACATCTCCCTCTTAAGCCTTCAGCAGCAACGTAACCCCCTCAGGATGTCAGGATGGTCGAGGCAGATCTGGGTTCCAGGGCCGAAGCCCAAGACTACTTGTGTCCCAGCCAAGATCTTTTTTCCTTTAAAACAACACTTCTTAAAAACACTAATAAGACAGTTCTCCCTGTTTCTTCCGTAGATGTGTTCTTTTCCCTTCTCAGGAGAAACCACATGCAGTTTCTCTTACTCTTCATGGAGACAAAGCTTGAAGGCACAGTCGCTTGATTGGAGAGAAAGTTGAGTCCGCAATGAGGGTATATGTGTGGCCCACTCCCTCCAGGAAAGCTGCCTAACAGCCGATGGTATCTAGGGAGCCCAGAGAAGTGTTCCCAGGCCCTTGAGTTGGGGTCCCTGGCGAGACGGGGCCTTAGGATGATTGTGCCATGCTGAGAGTTCCTGTGACTTTCTGGGCTCTGCCCCTCAATCTTGAGGGAATTGGCTCGGCAAGTACAAAGGCCACTAGGGTTTTCAAATGCTCAGCCTCTCACTCACTGCCTTTTTTTTTCCTTTCCTCCCTCCTTCCGTCCAGATGAGTGAGCAATTAGCCCTGTAATTGCCACCCGTGTCCCAGCCAGTCCCCATACTGGCAGACCAGAGAGCTTCCCCATGCTCTCTAAAGAGGAGGCCAGGAATTTATTTACAGGCCAGTAGGGTGACATCGTGGCCCACAGTCACAGGCCACCCTACCTCAGCCCCTCATTTCCTTCTCCACTAGCTATGGAACTTGGAGGCAGTCCCTCTCACTCTCCTTATTCCTCCATTTCTGGATTTGCCTCAGCCTCGGGCCCTGAAATGGAAAATGAAGTTCCCAGCTTCCTGCGGCCTGTGCCACCCTGAGCCTCAGCAGGTTCAGAAAGGGCGACCGGGAAGACGAGGCCTTTTCGCTGGCCTCTGCCTGCTGCTGACACCAATTGATTGATTGATTGATTTCCTAATTGTCTGCTTAATCCTGTACAGGAGGGTGGATTTATTATTTAAGCAAGTCAACTCAAAAACAGCTAAACAATGTGGCCTCCCAAGAACCAGCAGCAGCTGAGGAGTAGAACAAAAAGATGGAGAAAAAAAAGTGGAAAAGGGGACAGAAGAAAATCTTCCACTTTGCGAGGATTTTGCTTAATGCAATACCAGCCTGGGACAGCTACCCAACCCCTGGTCACAGAAGGCAGCCTCTAGGCTCCTTCCCCCTGTCTCCAGCCTGAAATGAGTCTAGGAACCACAGAACATTTGACCGTATAAGGAGAAGCCATAGGGAGAGGAATATTTTACCCTGGCGTCTTACTAGCTGGATAGAATAGAGCTTAGGAAAGGTACAGTCAACTCAGCTTAACCAAGTCGTTTCTCCATCCATGTGTATGTGGATCTACCTGTTCACTCCTGAGATCCTCAGACTTCCTTTCTTCGTTCAAGAGAGGCAGAAGTTCCTAACATCAACCTCCAAGGAAGTCCAAGCTTTCCCAGCAGATCTGGAATTTTCTGACCCCATCTTTCTTCCTCATTTAAACAAAATTATGTTCTAGGATCATGTGGCCACAGATTCCGTTAGAGTTTCACTCTCCCCATGAGAACCTCTGTGTATTCCTGTATGAATGTGTGTGTGTGTGTGTGTGTGTGCCACTGTGCCTGCTTTCCAAGGTAGGAGAGGGAAAAGAAAGGCAATGCTATACTGCTAATGCTTTGAACTGGGAAAACATTTGCAGGGTGGGGGTTGACCAACAAGAAGAAGAAGGAAGGTGGCCATTGTGGCCACCTGTGGACATCAAGGCAAACCCTGAAGGTGCCCTGCACCAGGAAGTTGCACCAGCTTATATATCACCTGGCTTAGATTCGGTGCAATCATTCCTTGACCCTAGAACTCGACTGAGTGTCCACGGGATGAGCTGACCGCCCCCCCCCCCACAGCTACCCACTTAGAGCTGTTTGGAATTAAGTCTCCTCCAGAAAGGGTCTGGGCCTGCATATGGGAGCGTCAAGCCCCCAGTGATGCCCCCAGGCCCAGGCTTTCCCCAGCAGGGCTTGAGCTCCAGAAAGGAGACCCACCTGAGCAGGGGAAGGAGCAGGGGAGGGTCCAGCTGCTCCCCGAAGCCTAGCGAAGAGGATTCACTGGGTCTCCAGCTTAGTGAGTGAAGCCAGAGCCATCCATCTTGTCTCTGCCTGGCATATGTGAAGGCCCTGGAGTCAGTGTTTGGCCAGCCGATGGGGGCTCTCCTTGCTGCCTAGAAGGCCTCCGTGTGGGAGGACTGCCCCCTATTGGTCCCTGAGCTGGGCCATGGCAGCAGTCACCAGGGCCACCTCACAGCTGAGCCTTCCCCCAAAAAAATCAGCTTCAAATTGCCTACCCTATGGGGGGACCAGGAAGAGCAGAGGCAACTATCACCTCCACGGAAGCAATTCTGCTTTGCATACACCCACAGGCTTGCCTGAGACCCTCCCTTCTCCAACTACCATCCCACCCATTCCCACAGACACTCAGAAATCCGCCATCACAGCTGCCTCCGTCTCTCTCCCACTCACACCCATCCCCATCACTCCTCTCAGCCAGCTAAACCCCAATGCACTCTCTCCAGCTTGCTGACACACATGCTAATACACTCATCACGCCCATACCACTGCTTCGCTGTCCAGTCAGTACCAGTTTTGTGGTACTGAGCTCTCCCAAGTCGCCAGGTACCGGGCACCTATAATATTTATTTAAACGCACATAGCCATCCTTTGCAGCATTCGACGGGGTCCCTGTCTTTTAGAATTTCCAACCACTTAACCAACAAAGCGCTTTCCAAACACATCCCTGCCCATCATTGTTCCCAGCTCCTCCTAGCTCTCCCCTGCTCCCTTCAGATGATTAAAGTTAGGCGGTGTGTTTGTATGTATGTGTGATCTTATTTTTTAAACACACACCCCCACACGTACATATGCATGCATATATACAAACACACACAGCAATTAGATCGATCCACTCCTCCATCATTCCCCTTGTTCAGTAAAACCTCAGCTATACACGTCCCCACATTGCCGCCACGCGATGAACCCAGCATCACCTAGTCACGGGCTCCTGATGTCACACACACACACACACACACACACACACACACACACACACTAGCATTTTCACACACTGGCAGTTCCACCCCCAGCTCCCTGGTATTTTTCCAGGGGCATGACCTACCTCTCATCCACCTCCAGGGCACCTGAAAGGGCACCCCTCAGATGAACTAAGTAACAGGAGGGGGGCCCCACGCACATACAGCCAGTGGACATGCCTCCGGTTGAGCCTGACCAGGGTGGGTCTGGGTATTATTAGGCTACAGAGACAGCACGGAGGCATATGGTCCCGTACACAAGAAATAATGTTCATGTTAAATCAGACCTCATGCATAATGCATGGTGCCTGATCTCACATTATTTTGGGTGTTCGTCAAAATCAGTGTTCTTTCTTGTGAGGGCTTCTGAAAAGAAGGGGGAAAGGCGTTTGCTAATTGCACCCTCAGCATGGACTCAGGGAGCAGAGAGTGCCCAGGGAAACTCCCTCTGCCCCATTTCACCCACCAGTGGGTTTCATCTCTCTGATCCCTCTGTCTTTCCACATGGAAGAAGGGGCTGACTCAGGTTTGTAGCAGGCGTAAGGCCCCGTGTTATTTTTATTTCTTTTCTCTTGGCTCTCTGTCCCCAGAGGGTTCTGGAGAATAGCAGTGGCTCCATCGTTCTCACACCCGATTCATTTGCGGTTTTATGAACTCCCCGTTGATTCATCGCCTCCCTAAGTCAATGATTCACTCCTGATGGCTTTTCAGAAATCCTTCTTCAAAGGCTCCAGATTATTCAGCTCTGAACAGGAGCAGACCTGGACCCTGCGCTGCTACTGTTCTCCTTGCTTAGGGTGGGAAATTGTGACTGTCCTTCGCCTTCCTGGGGGGCCGGCTGGCCTGGGGAGGACGAGAGCTCCCTCCAGGCAGAAGCTGCTAGAATTGACCCCAGCAGCTCAAAGACAGAGCTGGCTGTGCAGCAAGGCTCCCTCCTGCCACTTTGGGTCACCTGCCTCCTCCCATTGTCATCGAAGTCCCTGGGGGAAGTTATCCATGTCTCAGGAGGAGGCAGAGAGCAGGGGCTGTGAAAATACAGGGGCCGTGAGACCAGACAGACCCGGGTACAAATCCTGGCTCCACCTCCCATCAGCCGTGTGACTTCAGGCCAGATACTTACCCTTTCTGTGCCTCAGTTTCTTGATACGGTAACAATGGCAATTCCTACATAATAGAGCTATTTTGAGAATTAAGTGGGAGGACGTACATAGAGTGCTTAGCATAAGTAGGTGATGAATGAATGAAAGCTGTTTTTATTGTACGCCTGGGCAGTGCCTTGTACAAAAACAAGTGAATGGGGAAGAAAACTAAAATGTAACGAACTTTGAGCATGAACTCCACTCTGTCCAAATCACTCTTATTTTGTGCTTTTTTTCATTATCTCACATTAATTATTCCTATTTGCAGACGAGGAAACTGGTGCCCAGAGAGTTTTAGTGACCTATGCAAGGCAGCAAGACTAGTTAATGACAGAAGCTGGGATAAAACCCTTTTTATCTGACACCCAGGACCATGTTCTTTTTATAACTCCTGCTTGGGTGAACTGCAGTGTCCAGTGGTTGGGATATGTGCACAAAGAGGAGAAGTTCCAAGACTCAGGACTGGGCCAGGGAGAGAAGCTGGGGACCAAGGATGTGGGAGCTAATTGGCTAGGATCTGCCCCCTTCTCCACCACCCTGCCATCAGGTAAATTCCATGAGGCTTGAGGAAGTTAGATGACTTGCCTGGGATCACCAAGGTCCGTAAGCCCTCCTGATGCATCCATTCAGAGTAGCTGAGCAACCCATATAGTAGCTAAGAATGTGAGCCCTGGCACCTGCCCAGACTTGCATCCTGGCCGTAACACTTACTACCCCTGGGACCTTGGGCAAGCTACTTCACACTTGCCATACTGTAGTTTCTTCATCAGTCAAAAGAAAACAATGAAAGTACCTGCCTGGTAGGACTACTCTGAGGATTAGATGAGAGATGATATACGTGAACACTTAGAAGGGAGCCTGGCAGATTTTAAGTGCACATTAAATGTTAACTATAAAATTAATTTTATATGTATAATATATCTTATTATATTATTGCTGGGTTCAAGCAGTACAGAAAAATATTGCCTAGTGCTCCCTTCACCCCCCGCCCCCCAGGATTATTGTTCTTCAGACTCAAAACCACTCTGGAAAGAAGAGTTCAAGCTTTCTATTCCCAGTTCACAGACGAGGAAATGGAGGCCCAAGGAGGCCCATTTGAGGGATTCACCCAAAATGACCCAGAAGTTAGTGGCAGGTGCGGTCTCCCAACCTCTTCCCCACCCTCCCACCTGTTTGTGGCAACCCCATGTCCCCAGTGATGTACACTGAGCCCCTTTAAGGCTCTGTGCTGGGTTCTGGGGAGAAAGCACCCAGAGGGTCAGGTAAGACCTCAGAGGTGCTGGTACCATTAAACAGGGGCATGAAGAACGAGGAGGGCTTTGCCTCGGGGGCTCCCTGCTCAGGGCCTGATCCCAAAGAGGCAAAGCCACTCAGCCCCAGAGCCCTCAGACCCCACTCATTCCCCCTTCCTAAACCTTCATGCCTCTTCCTGTCCTGCTCAGGGCCTTTCTACCAGTGGGCTCACCTCCTTTGACCCCAGCACAGAAGATTCAACTAAGGACCAAGGGCCCTGGACCAGACCCCAAAGAGCCACCCAACATGAGACTAAGTCTGACTGTATATTCCTTCAGGTCTCAACTCCTGATTCTATTGCAACCCTGCCCAGAGATTGACCACCAAACCATGCCACAGGGCATCCCAGCCTCAAAAGTGGGGGCCAGTCACCTGGGGCCAGGCCTCGCTTTACTGTTCATCCTTAGTTTGACCCAAGTTGAGTCATTTGTTATCTCTGGACCTTGATATAGGAAATGGGCATTCCTTCATTTATCCATCCATCTATCCATCCTACATCCATCCATTTATCCATTCATCAACCAACCCACCCATCCATGCTACGTTATTCATTCATCTATCTGCCCACCCATTCACTCATCCATTCATCCATGTAACCCTCAACTTACCTCTTCAACCATGCATCCAAACATCCATCTACCCAACCACTTACCATCCATCATCCCCTCATCCAGTTTAACAATCATGCTCTATGTTGAACAGCAGGAATGCAGAAATAAATAAGACTAGTTCCCCATCCTTAAACATTCCTAAATTAGCTTCTTCCCCTCCCTACCTCTCAGTCATGTAGGGTAGGCATGTGAGGGCCCAAGTGACATCATTGTTTGGGAGGACACAATGAAATCTATTGTTGCATCTATGAATCTCGTGTGGCAGAGCACGGGGAACCTCCATGCCCTGCTCGTTTCTTCAGGGCCTTTGGAAGATGGAGTCAGTATGGCCTCTACGTGGCCCTAGGAATCCCCTTAGCTTGACTTTCTCACTCCAGAGATGCCAGGTGCTGACCTGAACTAGAGGGATTTCAAAGGAAATGGGGGAGAGGAAAGAGCTTCTGAGCATCATTTCTGCTAAGGCTGGAGATCGCCACTGGGACTCAGTTTTTCTACCAAAAATGGCAGCAGCATCTTGGCACCAGGGAAACATGGGGAAATGTTCCAGTCCCAGGCCTGTCACGGCCTAGCTGTGTGACCTTGAGCAAGTCCCTGCCATTCTCTAAACCAGAATTTCCCCCAGTCCAGTGTGAAGGGTGGCCCCGCTTGATTCTCAGTTCCCTTCCAGCCTGGGTGGGCCTGCCCCTCTGACAATGAGGCCTCTCTGACCAGCCCACACATGAGGAGGGATAGATGACGTGGGGTGTCCACAGCCCTGAGTCCTCTAGCTATTCAACCCTCCCTCTCCTGACACAAACAACCCTCAGTCACCTCCTCCTCCCGCCCCCCAGAATCTGGGCACAGCTGGGGCTTGCTTTGCCCTGGCCACCCCATGAATCACCCCTCTATGGTCCCCCGGGGGAGTGGTCCAGGGAGCATCCTACGCCCCCTGCGGGGTGAGGGCCAGAATCGCGGCCCTCAAGCAGGCACTGTCCACAGGAACAATGAGGGCCTGTGGCTGACAGCCGGAATGCAGCCATTGTCCTGCTCTGGTCCCCAACCCCAAGGCCTCAGGTCCCCAGGCCGGGCCGGCTGGCGTGGGTCGGTGCGTCAGGCGCTCGTGTGCCAGGGCCAGGACACATGGCCTGCTGCTTCCCTTCTCTGGGCAGACAGGCTGGTGGGCCGATGGACCAGATCCCACCTCCACACACAGCCTCACAAAGGATTCCATGCACAGGGTGAGGAGAAGCAAGTCAGGACCCAAGGAAGCCAAGCTGGCCTCCAACCCACCCATCCCTGGGCTACTTTGGAACAGACTCAGAAAAGGGGCCTTGAAGCTCTGAGACCCAAGCTATCCATCACAGTGGGGAGGGGGACCACATTAGAATAATGCAGGATTAGAATGGGGTTGCTATAGCGACGTATTAGGGCAATACATCTAGGGAGTCCCAGCCCCTTGGTGATGTATGACTCTGCTCAGCTAGGGGCGCAGGGGGAGGGGACCTGTCCCGCTGCTTTCAGGGGACAACAGACACCAAACATTCTCTTCATTGGTGGAAAACATCTGCCTCGGACTCCAAAAATAGGCTTCTCAGAATCTTGTCAAGACAGAGAGAGATGCCCACCCAACCCAACCTCCAACAACCCCACTTCAGTCCATGCCCAACTCAGCTGCAATTTTAAATCCTAGCTCTACCCTCAGCCCCAGCCCCTCCAGGCTCTGTTCTTTCTGCTTCAGTGCTAAGAACTATTCCTGTACTCTCAATCCCAGTATCCTTTGGAATTAATAGGACTACATGTGAGGAAGGGTGGTGGGAGAGGGAGAGAGGGGAAGGAGATGGGATTGTCCAGAAATCCTCCTCAGTCAAACCACTCAAAGCTGTTAATTTGAGAGACACCTGGAGACTCAGTCCAAGGGCACACATGCTGTCCCCTTCTTACCCCCAGGTGTTCCCATGCCAGCATCTGAGCACCACACCCCATCTAATCCCAGGTCTGGGAATCTAACTTCCCTCTACATACTGCCAGGGCCACCAAGAGTGTGTAGGAGTGGACTAGCCCTAGTGAAAAACAAAAATTGTATGGGGCTCCCAACAAAGGCGAACTCATTAAAAATCTTCACGTAATGTTTGAAGTGTTATGTGACAAAGTCAGGCCATGAGCTCCCTTTCAAACTGCTGTATCAAGTCATTTGTACCAGCTTGCCCCATCTCAGAGGCCCTGACCCTGAACCCCTGGGAAATTTTAGGGACAGATTCTCTTGAAATAACCCTCTTTGCTATATCACCTTACCATCTTGTTGAGGAAGAGGAGGAAAAACCAATAACCCCCTCTAAGAAGCACAGGTGTGCCTACAAGTGTATCCCTGTCTCTCTATATCTTGACTTGCCCTGTGTGTACCTGTGTCTGTGTATAACTTCCATTGTGTGTGCGTGCACACGTATGCGCACGCGCCTTACTTCCTCACTGAATGGTAATTTTTTTTTTTTTTTTTGAGGGCAGTGTCACTGGCCCTCATATGTGGGACCCGAACCAGGGCCGCTGGCTTCCCAAGCCAGCGCTTAACCACCGCGCCACTCGGCCGGCTCAATTTTTAGTTAACTCAGTTGATTACAATAATTACACAACCCCCCAAAAGTCTTCCTTTTTCCTTTTGAAGGTGACACTCGCCCTGTGCCAGAGAAGGGGGTGTGGCTCCAGCCCAAGATGGAAGATGCTGAGCATAGAAATCACCCCCTCCCACCTGAGGAGGGCACAGGTCGTAGGACAAGGCAGAGTAGGAGGCATGTCTCTCTACGTGCGTGCATACACGTGTCCACTCCTGCCCATGAACAAACACAGACATACATGCTCATATACGCTGGTGCTGTCCCCACGATGGAAGAAACTAGGTTCATCCTTGACTGGAAAGAACCCATTAATGGAGTTTCTTCTCTTACTGTCCTTTGTTGTCTGGGTGCCTCCTTTCTCACACTCACAGACATATGTGCTTACACACACACAGCAAAAAGAATGGGAAGAAAAGGACTAAAAGAAGGTAGGTGAAGACAGAGGGTGTGTGCCCAGAGGGCAGTTTCTGGGGTGGGGGTGGCAGGGTGCCCAGGGCACTGAGTGGGCAGGAGAGCTTCATGGCTTCCTCTCTTCCCTAGCCAGCGACCAAAGGTCAGCCCAGGCGGCTCAGCCACGTGCAGTCCATCCACCCCCATCGGGTCATGTGAGACCAAGACCAAAGCTTCATCAACACACCATTGTCCTCCAGAGCCCAGCCTTATGCTGAAGGGAACGAGCCCCATCCAGCCCAAAGCTGATCAGTGTTCCTCCAGAGCCTGTAGTCCCTCCTAAGGGGACCCTGTGAGGGGGTCTTTCAGTCCCATCTTGAAGACAAACTGGGTGATGCTCAGCTGGACCCTATACCTCTTTGGGACTTCCCCTCGCCTGAGAAATGGGAAGGAGTGGCTTTCCACTGCGCTGAGAGTGCCCGCAGTGGGAGCAGGGGGAGGAAGAACCCTCTTTCTCATGTCCCCTCTGAAGGGCACATGTACCATCCCATGCCACCCCCTCCCTGTCCATTCCCCAAGTGCTCCGGAGGGGAAAGAGAGCAGAGAGGAGAGGGCCGAGGAGTTGCCCTGAAGGTCATCCTGCACGTCAGCACTGGGATGGACCTCAGACCCCCTTGCACCTTGGCTCCCAGCCTGGACCACAACACAGGCTCCATTGACTCCTGGGCATCCTCTTTCCCAAGATGCATGCAAAGCTGTGGGCTGATGGTTCCTGCCCACAGGCCCCTGGCCCCACAGGACGCACCCAGGGAAGGACACCCGAGCTGACTGGCTGGATGGTCATGAGTGGACACAGTTCCCCAGGAGCTGGCAGGAGGGAGGAAGAAGGGATAGCTAACACGCCTACACCAGAACCTCCTGATCTGGGCTGACGGCTCATGGCCAACCTCTAGGTCCTGTCTTCTCCCGCCTAGAGTGAAATCAAACATCTTGGGGACTCATCTAGGACAGATTCTCTGCCAATGCCACCTCTACCCATCCCTAATCCATATTTACTCCTTGCAAAAACAGGGGTACCCCTCCCCGCTGCCACATCACTGAGACTAAACCTGGGCCAAAGCCAGCCTAAGCCACCCTCTGTCTCCTACAAGGGGAGTCAGGTAGGGAAAGATGGTTGTGTCTGGGGGAGGAGGATTGGAGAAAAGCCGGGGCTCCAGTAAGGGGAGGGCTGCCCCAGCAGGATGACAGAGAGATGATTAAACCCACGGAGAAGATTGATAAGGGAGCTAAACAGCTGCAGCTCTGCAAGGTGGGCTGGGGACAAATCTCATCTTGTCCTGGAAGCACTCAGAGCATCAGGGGGCTGGGCCAGCTCAGCTGAGCTCATGACCCACACAAGCTCCGTATAGTGGGGGAGGGGGAGCTGCTCCCACCTTCCTCCCCCAAGGCCTCTGACAATGGCTTCCAGAGCCTGGCCCTCATTCCTGCCACCCCAGGTCTCCCTCCCCGCTTGACACCCCTCTGCACCTGGGCAGAAGCCCCTTCTCACCGGTGCCCCCTTCACCCACAGCATCTCTGCCATAGCTCTCACTCTCGTTATTATTAGATGTGATTTACAGCGGAAACGCTGAGTCAGACAAACCAAGACTCCCCAGACAGAGGCAGTGGGAGAGGCGAGGCGAGGCCAAGGGAGGTGGCCCTCTCTGGGCAGGGTCCTCGGAAGAGAGGAAGGAGATGGGCTCCAGGATGAGTGGGAAGTTTATCACCCATTTCTCCTGTCAGGCCCAGGAGCCTCAGCAGGACCCCCTTGGGCATCCAGACCCCTCTTCTGACCCTTACCCAGCTTTTCAGCCTAATCCTGTTATTCTCTCATCTTCCTTGGCAAATCTGAGAGCACAGTCCAGAAATCCGGAAGTCTTGAAATCAAGGTGGTTCTCCTGGGCCATTTCCCCATACCAGGGCTCATAGTTCAGCAGGCAGCCCCCAACTCCCAGAGATGGAGAGAGGCAGGAAAAGGGCATTGCTGGGGTCCCGCCCCGACTGCAGGCAGAGAACGCAGACACTGCGCATTCATGGGAATGTCCAAAAGCACACGAATTCTGCTTCCACTTTGCTCAGAGGAACTCGACGGGCAGTTCTGTCTCTGCTCCCTGGGTCTCTGACTCTCTGGCAAGGAGGAACTGGGCATTACTGCCAAAAATAAACGTTCCCGCTCCCGCTCCCTGGCTCCTGGCTCCTGGCTCCTGGCTCCCGGCTCCCGCTCATTAGGATGCGTGGCGTTTGGCTGCGGTCCCACACCTTGCAGCTCATTATAAATATGCAGTCGCTGCTGGCGCTACCCCAATCATCTCTGCAATCAGAGCTTTTAATTAGGTTAATTAAATTGTATCAAATCTCGCAGGGACGCAGTTCACTGATGCTGATGAGGCAGCCAAAACAGACCCCAGCTCCTCCGCTAATGAAGGCCGCTGCCTGCCTGCACAGTGAGGGAGCCCGAGCGAGCGCAGAATAACCGGAGCGTCCTCTGGGAGGAGCTGCTGCCCAGGCCCTGAGCTCTGGGGACCCGGCAGGAGGTCTGCCTCTAGCCCACCAGGCTCTTGCTGCCACGGACACTCCCACCCCTGGGACTAGCCCCTTCACTCAGCAACTGACTGGGGCAGTTTCAGGGACCCAGGCAGGTAGGTGGGCAGTGTTAGCCCTGAGCACCTGTCACCCCTACGTGGAAAACACAGGAGTGCTCCCCAAAATCCGCCGACTCCATGTGGGGTTCCTTCTTTATTTCTCCCCTAGAATGGCCCAACAAGGCCAGGACTCCATTCCCTCAACACACACACACACACACACACACACACACACACACGGGCCTGTCACTACCCCTCTGGGTTGTCTTATTAGCCAGGGAGGCCAGGCCGAGACTAGAAAGCTCATCCAGCCACTAGCGGCCTGGTCTCCATCTGCCATGGAGGCCATCTGCCCCTATGGAGGGTGGGGGGTGGTTTATCATGCTACCAGCCAGTAACAGGAGGGGAAGGCACTCCCCACCCCACTCCATGTGCCAGATGGACCCCACATCTTCCCACCTACCACTCCACCTAAAGAGCCCTCTCTGAAGGAGGGACACTTGCGCCCAACCTCCTGGGATCAAATTAGCTGGAGATGCAAAGTGGTGGCTTCCTCCCCTGGCCTCCACCCATCCTGAGCTGACTGTCCGGGCACCTGGCAAGCCACTGTTGGCCACTGGAGACCAGAGCTAGAGCACCCGACAAAGGTCCTCCTCAGCCTTTGAGCAGGAAGGCAAGTGCTGCCACCTCCAAAGGGGCTGTCCCCAACTCGCTACTCAGCCCAGTTCCAACCTCCTCCTCTTAACCCCTTCTACATGGGTCTCTGTCGCCGAGCAGCTGGGGAGAGAGGATGGGGAAATTTTCAGTGCTCTCAGGACATGTTGTTTCTGCTGTAGAAGCTGGTTTTCTGGTTTGGAAAGGGTTTTTTTTGTTTTTTTTTCCACCCAGTAATGTGAAAACATGAAACCTGAAACCAACCCCCCCACATTTGTCACTTCGGAGCCTTTGGGGTAACTGGAGAAAGCTGTAAATGAGTCAGGCTGATTCAGAGCAGGGGGGCTGCCCAAGTGCCTCCAGGGCACCACAATTTCATTAACACTTACAATCTGAGCATGGCCATCAGGTGACAGACGACAGGAGGAAAGCAAAGGGCTTCCTTCCCACCCTCTTCTTTACCCCCAAACAACAGCAGTCCCCGGATACACTCCTTTTGCCTAGAAATCCCCGGCTCCTACCACCCCCACCCCCAAAGCAGGAGGCTCAGGGCTGTTCTACTGCCCCGATTCCAAGCAGTTCGCTCCCCACACTCAGCCATTGCCACTGCCAGGGGCCATCAGGTGAAGCAGGCAAGGCTGGACAGGGGGAACCAGGCACAAACTCTATCTTCAGTTAGGAAAGCTACAGGTTCGACAGCACTTCCCAGAGGAAGTGACGATGGATCCAGGAGTAAGGAACAGGGAGATGGCTTAGAGGAAGCCAGAAGAAGCGGGCAAGATTTCATTCCTGTGACCAGAGCAGTTTAGGGAAGAACAAGCAGAAGCATGAACTGGGCAGCCTCTTGAGCCTCATAACTCTAAGTGGTGGGCTTGGGAAAGGAGGTTCTGCCTCCTGGAGTTTCACAGCTTCTCTCTGATCCTTCCTGGCACTTTCTGCTGAGACAGACCCATGATGCTGGATGGGAGCCCTGCCAGCAGGGAGGCCCCATAACCTGGCTGGCGAGAGAGAACACACCCTGTGACCCCAGGAGGCAGCTGCACAAGCCCAAGAAACCTGCCAGCTCAGCCCCAAGATGGTATTTCAGGACCCCCACCCCAATTCCTCCACTCACCTAGGGCCTTGGGCCAGGACTCCCACCCAAGCTTTGGCCCACCCTTCCCCAACACCCTGGGCACAGGCTCTGTGAACCGATGTGCCGGGAGAGCTTGAGGAAGGGAGGCCAGCACCATACACCCACCTGCCTCCCTCTCAAGTCCCAACAGGCCCTGGCCTCGCCGGCCTCCACAGGTAGGCAGAGCAAGTCTGTGTCTGCTGGCTGCCTTCCCTGCCAGAGGGTGTGAAGCTCTAATTGCTCCCAGCCTCCCAGCCAGCTATCAACACACTCAACACTGCATGCAGGGAGACCCTGACCATGTACCTGGGCCTCCAAGACATTTTCTCCATGGTCCTCGCTAGAAATGGGAAAACCCTTTCCGGCCCAGTCCTTGTCTTGGGGCCACACTAACTTCCAGCTAGAGGGGTGGGAGAAAATCTTTTCTAACAAGCTCTCCACATGGCATTAAATCCAATCATCAAATACACAGTGAGCACCAACAGAATATAGGCTGCTTGGGACAGAAGCAAAGTATGCTAAGGGGGTGGACACCAGCACCCTGAAAGCTAACCCCAGCGAAGGGGCAGCAGCTCCCCCTACTGGGCCGATTCCTACTGTGTCGCCAGGAATCAGCTCTTGAGACAGAAAAAGATTTTATTCAAGAATAAAGCTGGAGCTTGACACTCCACTGCTTTGGTCAGATGTGGCAATGGACCGAGACTGGGCTGGGCTCGTTGGTTCTCTGCTGTGGAGACTGGGGCGGGAGGGAGGGGGAAGGTTTCCATGTCGCCCAGGTAGGTTTTTTTTCTTTTTTGAGGGCAGTGCACTGGCCCTCATATGTGGGACCCGAACCGGGGCCGCTGGCTTCCGAAGCCAGCGCTCAACCACCGCGCCACTCGGCCGGCCCCTCGCCCAGGTAGTTTTTTGTACGAGATGCCAGACCCACACAAATCCTCACAGAAATGCTCCCCACCCCTGTAGGCTGCCCACATTCCCCTTGGCACAGCCAGAGCAGGAAGGAAGCTGCCGAGAGCCCAAATCATCCCCTGGGCCGGGACAGATGGACCCTAAGGTACCAATACTGCCTGCCCACGCCATGAGCCAGGAGTCTGAAGTTCCATTGAACAGCAAAGCGTCAAGGCCCTGGCCTATCTGCAGGACACCAGGGTCCAGGAAGCTGGAATCTGTGTCTTGGGTTAAGCACAAGGGGCAGCCAATCTCTCCCCTTAGACTCCTTGGACTTCAGAGATAAACCTCAGTGTGACAGCAATTCCAGAACCTATGGTTCTGACTACTTCCGGCCTGGAACTTATGCTGGTCCAGGAGGTTGGGCTTTCCTGCTCCTTCTGACCTGTGCACATGCCTCAAGCATCACTGTGTACCTGTGCAGCATGTGAGGGCTCGTTTGAGAGTAACCTCTGTATGTGAACCCCTGGTGGTGTGTCATATACCAGGGGGTATGTCGATGTGCACACACCTGGTTATGAGGCCTGAGTATGTGCCTTGTGCATCTATTAATATGAGAGCCTACAGAATGTGTGTAACTCTGTGTGGGCTTGTACTTAAGGAGAAGGCATTTAGGTTACCTCCCTATGGTCTTCTACCCTCCTACCCAGCAGGGGCAAGGGATAGAGTCAGAGCAGTAGTCAAGCTGTTCTGCCCCAGGAACAGAGTGCTGATTGGTCTGCTCACTCCTCTGTCCAACACCTCTGTGCTAAGTTCCTCCCCTGGCTAGGACTCTGATCCCCAGACCCCTATGTCATAAGACTATCAACATTTATTTAGCACTTCCCCAGAAGGGAGTTCACACACAGACTGGGAAGCCCTTCTCAAGGCAAAAGCTGCTGGCTTGTATTCTTCTACCTTCTTCCTATTTTCCAGGGCCCCCAGATCTGAATCCCACTGGGTACCCCATGAGAAAACAGGCTTTCACTTTAGGCTTTGTACAGGAACCTAGCAGTCAGGGGAACTTAAGTTTTAACAATTTTTTTTCAACCTTTAAAATCCACGAGCAGCTGTTTCCCCTCCAGAGGCCTGGGTGTAAGCAAGCCTCCCAGAACCCTGCTCCTCCCACATTTGATCTGGGCATGCTCAGTCCTGTCCTAACGGCCTTGGCCTACCATCTCTATATGGGCAGGGCAGGGAAGGGTGAGACTCTGGGGACAGAAGAAAGATGCTGCACACAGCCTGTGGTCCATATCTTCAGGGTGAAGAAAGTCTGTTCCAAGCCATTTATAGCTTTGGATTCATCAGTCGGCCAGGAGCACAAAGGGCAAGAACAGAGAGCCAGGTCTGTTCTGATTTGAGCTTCATCAATAAAGAGGTGCCCCTGTAAGTTCCTGGTTCCCAGGGTTTCTATCTACAGCTGTAAAGTGTAAGAGATAAAAATTCCCTTGGCTTAACTTATGAAGCCACCTGAATAGCCAATGAATATAGAATGAATGAGGGTAAAATCAGTCTACCCACTGGATAAAACATTATGCAAACATTAAAATAATATTTCTTTTAATTTTTACTATAAGCATATACATGACTTTTTAAAAATTTAGTGATGTAACAAAATGGAGAACAGTTAATGATTTAAGTGAAAAAACTAAGATGCAAAATTGTTTACTATAATTACAACTACAAGACACACAAACATACACAAAATCCGGTGCATACCTTTACAAAATGGAGGAAATTAACGAGAATCTCACAGCACTGTCACCAACGCTGTCCTAGGTCCCAGTAATAACTTTTTCTTGTTCTTAAACAAGCATCGGAATCAGGGGGGAATTCATTTATTTCCCAAATTTTCTGTAATGAGACTATATAATTTTTATAATGAAAAAAAAAAGTAAGTATATATAAAGAAGACTGATTTCACAGCTCCAAAACAGTAAGACAGGGGAAGGGGCTTGAATGTTGTTCTTATCAAACGTCAGAGCTACAGTAAACTATGGCTACAAACAAGAAAACAATGTCGTTTAGGCCAAGTGGAATTTGACATTACTTTGGGAAAATAAGAATTCTTTTCCATGTGGAATGACAAAGCTTATCTATGACACTTCAACGTTTTCGACGACTCTGAAATCTATAAATAGCTGGGGAGTTCACTGTTTCTTTCTTCACCTTCACCTTCCGAGTTTTATCCTATAAGATCAAAAAGATTACAAGTGAATAGTAAGAGAGGATTTTATGAAATAAACTACCTACAGAAAGCCCCAATGCAGCCCTTCCCAGAGTGCAGGAGGGACAAAGCCCTACTGCCCTGAGGAATCTCCAGATACAACAAACCAACTTCCCCCTGGGCACCTACAGTGGTACTGGTGTGGAGAGGTTCTTGGGAAAACTGAGAAGGTACTCCAATCATTTGTTTTTGGTAGGGCTTCTTCTCTCACAGAACCCCAGCTGAAAAAGGCAGAACTGAATGATCTGCAAAGCTGAAGACCTGACATTTAGAGGAATCATAATATGAAAGGGGCATCTCATATCCCTTAGCTCTGTTATTTAACTACACAATGTTGCCTATTTTTAAACACCAATGAGTGACATGTACTGTTTTGTTAAACTGTTTAAATGTTAAAGATAGCTACTCATAAGCTATAAAGTTCACATGCTACCTGATCCCACCCTTTGCTGTTCCAAGGCACTGACTAATAAGCCTCTTATTACCTTCTTAATCAAGGAACATTTCAACACTGTCAGAGTAACAGACACTGGCTCAAACCACTGCCCCTGAGGGGCAGACATTTTCACTGGGGTTGACTTACACACAGCTGAAATACAGTCTCGGTTAAGACCTTTACAAGGGGGGAAAAAAAAATGAAAGCCTAAGTCTCTCTCTCTCCTCACCAGAAGATCCTTGCGTGTCTGAATTTTCTGTGCAATAACGAACAATTTCTTCTCGCGTTCAATCCGCTGTGTCAGGCAATCATACTGCTTTTGCCGTTCTTTAGCTATCCGCTGCAGAAGAAATACATTTTTAATAAAACACTTAGGATAAAAAATGAATATGAGGGCCGGCCGAGTGGCGCGGTGGTTAAGGGCTGGCTTCAGAAGCCAGCGGCCCCGGTTCGGATCCCACATATGAGGACCAATGACACTGCCCTCAAAAAAAAAAAAAAAAAAAAAAAAAAAAAGAATAAGAAACTGTTTCTTAATCAACTTAGGCCCAAATGTGTAAATGGCTTATCAAGAGCCGGTCGAGTGGCTCAGTTGGTTAAGAGCTCGCTCAAGAGTGCGAGCTGAGCTCTGAGCAACGGCTGTTCGAGGCCAACCCGAGCTGAGTTGCCACTGAGCTGCCAACAGGTGGCAGGAGGGCTCAGCTAAAAAAAAAAAAAATTTAAAAAAAAAAATGGCTTATCAACTCCCTCCGTAATCCAGAATCAACGTAAGAAATACTATACTATGAAGTTGTCCATTTTAGGTACATCACATTCTAGAACTGAACGGAATCCTGGAGACTTGCCCAGGGACACATGGGTCACCCGGAGCCAAGGCAGGACTGTCCTGAGTCACATGGATCTCAGGAATGTTTCGAATACTACCCTAAGCTGCTCCAACCCTGTGTGAGCGTCCGGTTACCCAAGGTGATGCAGAAATGAACTAGTACTGGAAACCCTGCACAGAGTAGAGAAGGGTGCCAGGCAGGACGCAGTGTCTGAAAACTGCAGATCGCAGAGCAGGACTTTCTCAGCGGAGGCTGATCTGAGAATTCTCACTGCTGATGACTCCTTAAAGACGACCAGTGGTCCTTAAATTGGGGGGAATTGTAAACCTCTGAGAAACTGACAAAAGCTTTGGATTCTTTCTTAAAATAAATGTACACATCTGTACCAATTTATAGGGCTTATTCTCTCAAAGACCCCCAGTTGAGAAAGGCAGAACTAAATTATCTAAATTTGTACACACATATACACCCATTTACTCAAAATTTCAGTGGGGGAAGAAAGCATTCATAGACTTCTTAAAGCCTATTCATGGATTCCCTACTCCCTCCAAGTTGCAGACTGAAAATTCCTTTGCGATCCACCCACCAGTCGTCTCTTAATAAAAATGATTTTGCTCAAATAATTGAAATAAGTAACACTACTAGACAAAAATGGCAAGAGCCAAACCTTCCCAATTTCTCAAAGGGTATGTTGGTGAAGTATTCGACACAGGCATTTAGAACATTAATCTCTTTATGGACTACCGCAATTCTTGAAAAGAGTCAGTAACACAGCTAACTCAAAAAGCAAGGAATTGACAAACGTGGTTATCAGGAGCACACTCGTTAGCCAGCTCCTCAGCTAGAAGTGTAATCTACATAGAGGGGAATATTACTGGGCCTCACACTTAAACAATTCCCCGATTCTAGCTTAGTCTCACAGCAGTGGTTTCAGACAGCTTTTGTTTTCACTTTATTGCACAGACTGTCAAATTTATGGGATTACCCAATATAGTCAAACTAATTAGGGGTATTTATATTACTAAAGCAAGTTTAGCTGCCTCTGAGTGAGAGAAACTGCTGTGAAATTAAACATTGGAAGCAAAGCTGATGCGGTGTAAATGATTCAAATCAAAACAGAACAGCTGTCTGACTGAAACACATTGACAGCGTTTTTTTTAAATGAATCAGTCAGAAGTGAGAGTTCAACTCCAGAAAGCTCTGAGAAAAAGCATGTCTTCCCCACAAGCCAATTACAGTGACAGAAAGCCCAGGAAAAGTCAATACAAAATGCTGGTTACAGATGCACAGCGTGAAAAAATTTTTGATGTGTATTTGCTGCTAAAGGTTCAATATCAAAATATACCAAACCCCTTATCTTCAGGGCCTCCTTCTCCTTCTGCATTGTAAAATTGCTGGCATCAGTTACAAGTATTAAAAGCACAAAGCCCAGGGTCAAGTGCAGATCCAAAGGCCAAAACCTAAGCTGCTGACCACTAGGCAACCCATCCACCAATCTTAGAAACCAAGGACTGCTCCTTCACTCCCACCTCTATCATCAAACCCTCCTTCTACTTTTCTAAGGGAACTTGATAAGTTTTCCACAAATTATTATATTAAATGCAGTGGCAAAAAAAAAAAAAAAAAAAAACAAGGAATCTAGATTCTCCTAAACTCAGACCTAAAGAATAACAGAGAAAATTACCTTAAGTCGAGTCTGATGGGTAACTCCTTTCACTTTCTCCTTCTGCAAGGTCTCTAGCGTGGGTCTATTAAACACTCTGTCCACTAGTTCTGGGGCTGTTCGCAGGTGAGTTGCAATATCAAACTGTTCAACTAAAAGTCAAGACAATCCTTGAGACACTGTCTCTAACACCAAACAACACAGATGAATATGCTAGTCTATCCCAGGAACCTTCAAACATTTCATACCTTCCTTTTTAGAGTCGAAAAAGAACATATGCTTATTCTGTTGCTTCCCCTGGAAATCCAGCAGATGGAGCTCTGATTTTAGTCTTTCAATTTTCTACAACACAAAACATGGCCTCCTTTTATACTGGGTTCTTCTAGGGTTAACAGAAATGAATTGCAAAAGTTTAAACCATTTCACATCATTATCACCAGCCAGCAAAGAACTTGCTTCATTCTTTTAAAGGAAATGACCGTGAAAATTTATCAAGCACCAACCACATGACAGATACTGGGTTAGGCATTCCCCAAACTCATTTAATCCTTACAACTGTCCTAGGAGACAGAAATGAGTAAAACTCCTCAGAGAGGTTAATTTGTCCATAATATTGGGGTTAACAAATGGCAGGGCCAGAATGCAAATCTAAGTCTGTCTCATTCTAAAAACTGAACTCTTTTCACTCCACCATGCTTCTCAGTCATTTTTCACAATTAAGCATATTTCAAGATTGCAAACACCAGACGAAATCAACTTTTAACTTTAGATTGATGGATTTATATTTTATCTTCTTAACCAATAAAAATATTCAGAACAAGGAGTTTCAGTTGTTACCTTAGCTTCTGCAACCCTTTTCATTTCTACATATTTGACATCCTGCGTTCTCATCAGTTTCAGCTGTTCTGGAGTTACTTCTTCCTTAGTCTCCTTAATAACATGAACTCCATCCTAAAATCAAAATTTAAAAGATACATTTCTTATTAGATTAAAACCATTACTAAGGTATTGGCACAGTTCATTCTTGGAACAAAGATAACCAAATGCTATCTACATTTCAATGCACTATGCCCCCAACGTGCATGGTCAATTTAGATGACCTCCACTCATCCACTCTTAGAACAGCTCTAGGCATAAAACACTGAGTCCGGGGCAAAAACACGTGCTGCTCATCATGGGGCAGCTTTGCTTTGGATACTGACCAAGAGCACCTGGGCCAACTAGAGAAAGGCTAAACAAGCGACAAGATTCTTTCTCTCCATCTCCTCCCCCATCCTTATTTTCTGTATTGCCCTGAAGCTCAAAACACCAAAGGATCCATTAGGCACTCACCTGGAGTTTAACCCGAGTCATTTTATAATAGAATTCATCTGGATTTTTTTCAAGTGCTTTCTTCCGGAGAGCTCTGAGGTATTCTTGCTTTTTCCGGTAGTCACTAAAATGCAGGTTAAACAACCCTACAATAAGCAAACTTTACAAGCATCCAAAGTTCACAGAAAATAAAACTCAAAAACGCCAAGGCAATGACTACATTTGATCCACACTCCACTGTCACTGATGTTAAGCTCCTGTCTCTGTAGGTCCTCTCCTATCCCAATCCTACCTGAAATGAACAGTCCCCATCTCACATATGTTTTCAGTATCATTTATATCATTGCAGCGAGGGACCAAAGCACAAATTAAAACACCTTAGATAGGGTTCTGATGCAAGCCTGGGCACCAAGTGACCAAATAAGATTAAGAAGCTACACAGTGCATATAGCATTAACGGCTAGAATCATGGACTCTGGAGCCAGACTGTCTGGGTTCACCTTGGCCTCCACCAGTTCTGGCTGAGTAATCTTGGATAAGTTAGTTAACCTTTCTGTATCCCAATTTAATCTGTAAAATGGGTATGATAATAACAGTATCCCAGAGGATTGCTGGGAGAAATAAACGAGTGTAAAATTGTAACTCTCCGAGAACGCTGCTTGGCCCAGCCATAGCACTCCGTTAGTGCTATCGGCCTTAAAACCTCTGGGACCCAGAGCAACCAAACACATCGCCCACCATCTGTGCCAAGAGCATCAAAAGCACCCCGGCTGACATGCATGGCTAACAAATAATTATGCAGTATTTTGCAATAAAGTGCTAAAGAAGAAGAAGAATGGGGATAATTGTTTTATAAAATGTTTTCAGAGTTCATTATCACCCACGCTCAGTCTCATGAATCCATCATTCACATCTCTTCATTCCACACCACACACATGGTGAGGTCAGAGATTCAACAACTGGAATTTTAGATCGTATCTTGCACTTCAAGGAAAGGGAGAGAAAAAAGACTCAGCTTTTGGCTCAAATGCCAAGGCAGGGGCAAATCAAAGCCACTATGAGAAAACGATCTGGAGCAACATAATAATAAAAATAAAAAAAAATCACAATGCAACTACAGTTACATAAATAATGCTCTGCCTAAACAAAGAGAGAAGTTGAGGGTCACAGACAAGTATCTGACAGGCTGCCAGAGCTTTGGTCATTTTATCAATGGCAGGAAATTATCCCCTGTTGGACAGTCAAGCAATTCAACTGCAGTGGAGGGAGGTTATAAGCTTTCTTGGCAGCACCTCTTCCAGAAAGACTGAACTCACTTTGCCCGAAGTTTGTAGTCTTTCTTTTTCTCCAGCAGACCCAGATGTTTTCGAAAGCCGGGCTAGAAGACAAAAGAAAAAAAAAGTGTTAAGTTTCTTCAGCACACACATATCCAAATCAACATGACACCTGATGGGAACAAGCAAATCTCTGGAATGCTCAATAAATCCATGTCCTTGAAGCCAACTCACTACCCTGTTCCCTCCCCTCCCCTGGCTGGGCTCTGCTCAAGGATGAGAGGGACTGTGCAGGCGCCAGAGAGGTCACAAGCACTGCCATAGTAGTTTGCTTGGCCTATTAAGGACAGAGAGAGGCAACAATGACTCGGCACTAAGCAAGCAGTTGCCAGTTGTACTAAAATTACTACCAACTTAATCCAAGGGCTTATAAAATACTATGAAGGGAAAACATAGTAACAGGGAGGCAACTGTGGTACAGGTGCTAAATTTAGAGTCTGGAGAATTGGATTCAAATCCAAGCTTTACCTCTTAACAAAATCTGTGACCTTGGGCAAGTCACTTAACTTCTCTGAGCTGCTGTTTCCTAACTATAAAATAAGAATAACAGTACGTACTTCTCATGGCTGTCGTGAGGGTTAAAAGAGCCTCTGTAAGTGGTGGCGCCTGCACATGGCTTGGCACATAGTAGGTGCCCAGAATATGTTTACTATTATTGTACCTTTGGTACAAAGTATGGAGAAAACCAAGTATGACAGAAAATACTTTCTCTGACACAGAACATGGATAGCATAGAAGGTACAAGGATTATGTCTTGGTATTATCTTTCTACAAGCTACCATTTGTTGAGCACTTAATATATGTCAGGGTCTGTGCTAAATGCTTTTGCCTACATCATCATAGCAGGCCACATTTATTAAGCTCTTACTCTATTACAAAGCAACCCGGTAAGTCTATTACATACAATCTCACTTAATTCCCCACAACAATCATGGAAAGTAGGTTAAAGCAGACAAAGAAATGGTTATCGGTCTTCCAAAAGGGAATGAGGTTTAGAGAATAACGTGCCTAAGAACATAGAACTAGTAAATGGCAAAGCTAGAACTAGGACCCATTCTATCTGGGGCCACAGTCTGTGTTCTTCCCCACCCCACTAGACTGCATCCTCTTTTACTCTGAATAATGTTGACTTTTGAGGACCTACATACACTTCTCTATGGTTTCGACTTGTATAACAATTTGGATAATTGGGGTGGGATTTTTTTTTTTTTTAATTGGGGAATTGTGGGAGGGGAACAGTGTTGGGGAATTGGAGAAGGGGATCAGCCAAGTTGTCGTTCTTCAATCTTCATTGTGGAGGGCACCAGTCACCATCTGGCTTCCCGTCGGCAGCTCGTGGCCTCTAAGCTCAAGGTGCTGTGTTCAATCTTAGTTGCGGGTGGGCTTGGCCACTATCTCATGCGGGAGTCAAACCAGCAGCCTTGTGGTTAAGAATACACGCTCTATCCATTGAGCCATCTGGTGGCAGCTCAGCTCAAGGTGGCAGCTCAGCTCAAGGTGCCGAGTTCAGTCTTAGTTGCTGGAGGGCATGGCCCACCATAGAACTGACAATCTTGCTATTAGGAGCAGGTGCTCTCACCAGCTGAGCCATCCTGTCACCTGTTGGCAGCTCAGCAGCAGCTCAGCTCGGGCACAATCACTGGCCCATGGGGAATCGAACTGGTGGCCTTGTTGCTCAGAGCTCACGTTCTTAAGCTAACTCTTAACTAATTGAGCCATTTGGCAGGCCCATGGGTGGGATTTTTAAGTCATCTTTCTCATCTTTCATCCTTGCAGTGATACAATAAATAACTCAATATTTAAAACAACACCCAACATCTCTCCTGGCAATTTTTATTTTAATTGCGGCACACATAGGGAGGTTGACAGAGAGTGGAGAAAGAAAACTCAAGGGTCAAAAAAGCAACACCATGAGGCGGAAATCGTGAAAGCTATCATGTCCATTTGAATGTACACTGGCATTATAGAAAAAAACCTAGCGTAGCATCTGCAATAGCTCACACATCATTACACATACCCCTTCCATACAACATACCTTCGATACCTCCCCACTGCCTCAGTGAAGGACCTATAGCATAAAAGTCCAAATTTTACCCAAACTGGGAGTGCTCTGTCAATGTGTTTGTCCACCTTTCCAGCACAGCCTTCTCCTCACCTCTCCCAAAAAGATCCTTTATTCCTTTTCAGACATGGCCATGTCAGGCTCATAGCCAGCCTTGAAAGCCTTCTGTCTTCTTTGCTAATCCAACTACTTACAACCATGACATTGGACACACTATTCACTCTCCTTTAAGCGTCAGACTCCTCATTTGTAAAATCAGGATAACACCCACCTCATAAGGATGCTGCAGGATTATAAGAAACAATCCTTGTACAGCCTGTTGGGCTGTACCTCGCATACAGTCAGTGCTCAAGAAGTAACAGCTATTATCATTGCCTTCCAAGTCCAACAAGCTGCACCATGTTTTCTCTCAGCTCTACTCTTCACACTCCAGTTCCTCATTTGGCATTTTTTTATGTGCCATCTCTTAGGAAGTTACCCCTTTATTCATCTTTTAATAGCCTCTGGGTTCAAAACACTTGGTCAGGTTTCCTGGCTTTGCACTCGCACGCTGTATGTCTTTGGGCAAATTATTTAACTTATCTGAACCTTGGTTCTCCCATCTGCAAAGGTGAGAAAAATAATACCTACTTCCACACACGGGTGCGAGTTGAATGAGAGAATGAGAGGGAAGCATTTTGCACTTTGTCTGGCTCCGGCACGCAGTCAACACTTCCAGCTATTATTCCTTTTAGGTAGATCCACACAGAGATGCAAATACGGTGGCAAAAACATCACTGCTCCCAGCACACCGCAGAGCACACAGCAACTGAACAGTAAATGTCTGATAAATGCTATTTTTTTTTTTTTTGAGGGCAGTGTCACTGGCCCTCATATGTGGGACCTGAACCGGGGCCGCTGGCTTCCCAAGCCAGAGCTTAACCACCTCGCCACTCGGCCGGCCCTAAATTTTAATAGATATTCAATTGCCCTCTATAAAAAGGTCATGACAATGTATAATCTTTCCAACAATTTATAATTTATTTCTCATTTTCCTAACTACTGTTAAGGTTGTGGATCTTTCCATGTTTACTGGCTATTTGTGTTGGTTCTTTTCTGAATTGCATTTCTTAACCTTTGGCCATTTAAAAATGTTGTTTTTCCCCCATTGATTTGTAAAAATAAATGCCTTTTATGTTACAGATATTAACTATTTCATATATTGAAACAATTCTTAATTTATACAAAGGTGCCCAAAAAAATGTATACACGTTTTAAGGAAAAAACTGTATTAAAATTGTAATACTCAATATATACCGACAACAAAAGATGAACACAAGTCATGTGTATACATTTTTTTGGTACCTCCGGTATTTACGTTTGAACATTACGATGACTTTCACCATATAGAGAGTTCATGTAGCCAAATTGTAAATCTTTTCCTACGCTGTTTCTGGGTTCCCTGTCACGCTTAGAAACACATGTCCCTTTCAAACATCATCAAACTATTATTTTTTCTTCCATTGTTTTTATGATTTTAGTCTTTAACACAACTTTTTTTTTTTTTTTTTTTTTGAGGGCAGTGTCACTGGCCCTCAAATGTGGGACCCGAACCGGGGCCGCTGGCTTCCCAAGCCAGCACTTAACCACCGCGCCACTCGCCGGCCCTTATAAATGCTATGAAGCAGGAAGACTGAACTGTGTGGTTCAGAGGCATCAGGTTGGCGACACAACGTCAGACGCATCCTTCTCCGTCTCTTGCCCATCTGTAAAATGAAGCTGGACCAGACCTCTCTAAGGGCCTTTCCGGCTTGGACAGTATATGATTCCCGAGAGCGGTAAGATAGATAGATAGATAGATAGATAGATAGATAGATAGATAGATAGATAGATAGATTCTATATAGTTTAAACGCATTGCTACTCAACATCCCCACACGGACACATCCTCCACAGAGGGACTATTTGTTCCGCCTGAATTAAGTGTTTGTGGCTGAGCGAGTCAATTTCGGTCTCTGGACCTCAGTTTCCTCACCTGGACAAGGGAGAAGGAAAAATACCAATATGACAGGGCGAGACATAAACAAAGCGCATATGTGGCAGGTCTTCATGGACCACAAAGCCCACGATGCCAGATTTTTTCCAACTATAGTTGACATTCAATATCATTTTATATTAGTTTAGGTGTCCAGTGCAGTAGACATTTATTTAATTTATGAAGTGATCCCCCAATACCATACTAATGACACCCAATCTCTTGGGTCACAACCCCATACAGAGCTGAGCACCTTTAGACGTGGGTGCCAGTTCCAGCTGGGGCTTTTATATTAGTTCTGTGAGCTTTGACCTCAACTTCAGAGAAGATCGAGCACTTGACACACAGTATCTCATTTAATTACCTCACCGAAACCTTGCGCGGGAGCTTGGATTACCCCCAAGTAAGGGGAACAGCCCGTGCCCCTCCCAAAGAGGACCACAACCCCGCCTCCGCCCCAGGCTCCGCCCAGCTACGCCAGCGTCGTTAGCATAGATCTGCATTTATGTACACGCAGCATCTACGTACAGAAAAGACCAGGCCCCAGCCACGGACAGGGGGCTGGGAACAGAAACGCACATGGGGCTCCAGGCCAGCGCTCGTGGACCTTGTGCAGTCCTACCTGGCTTCGCTCTCGGTGTTCCCGCTGTCGGGACTTGGCCGCTTTCCGAAAAGCCGCCGCCATGTCTGCTGACACCTGGAAAAGCTCAGTAGGCAACGCAGGTTCCACACCACCTCAGCCGCCGCGTCCACCGACCCGACCGGAAACAGGCCAAGCCGCCCCTGGCTTAAGACCCGCCCACTTCCTCTCCGCAGCCTATGCGGCGCCTGCTTTTCCGGAGACACGTCATCTGGCAAAGGCGTCCACTACTGACTGCTTCTGGGAAATGTAGTTCCCCAAGTCTAATCTTGTGACTGCAAGAGCCAGCTCTTATTCGCCAGCTTGTCCACGTGGACCGAGATCTCGCCTTGGCGCTCGGCTCCGCGTTGGCACCTGGGAACACGTGGCTGGCTCTACCCTAGGCCGAGCTGGGCTTGGAGTGTGCGCATGCGCAGTCACCTGGGGGGCTCTACTCCACTTGTATTTGCGCGGTGTTTTTAAAACTAGGAGCTGTGTGAATTTTAAGTGTATGGGAAAAGAGTACTCTGTATAGAGTGCAAACCTTAAAACCTTGTCTGGCTCTGCCATTTATTGGCTCTGTGGCTATTGACAGGTCGCTTGATTTTAATGAGCATCATTTTTCTCATCCATAAAACAAGGATAATATAATAGCATCCACGGCTTGCCTCAAAGGGACTCACAGCTGAAGGAGGAGTCATATCATGGCGGTAGTTATAAAGTTCTGACCCTTACACCCTCAAGGGAATGGCTGGCTGACAGTATGAGTGTCAGAGACAGTACAATGTAAATGGTTAGGACCATAAACCATGGAGGTATGTTCTCATCCTAACCACTACTAGTCAAGACAAAATTAGCTTCACTCAACCTTGGTCTCCCCATCTGTGAAATTGAGGTAGTAATACTATACCCACAATATTGTTGTGAGGATTAAATGAAATAATATGTTTAAAATGCTGTGTTCTCCCCTTAGCAAGTTCTCAATTGGAGCTATTGTTGTTATCATTATTATTACTAAACCTAACTGTAGGATAGAGAGAGGGTTGGGTACTGCAGAGCACTCCAGAGGCATCGGGTTTCTTTTCCACCATGTAAAGTTAGACTTCAGCTGTAATTGCACCCATTTCTCTGAGCCCATGACAGGGCTCCTGCTGAGGAGCTCTGGGGAAATCTTCTGTTTCCAGAGGTGGAAGTCCAGTAGACAAGTGGGCATGAAAAAAGCCAAAAGTAGCTGAGATCTGAAGTGTGAAAAGTTGTTTTCTGAGTCTTGCCCAACTAGGGCCAAATGCGTTAACAAAATTCCATCTCATTTGTTACTTAACCATTGAAAGACAAGGCGCTTCATGATCTGGCCTATCCCAACCTTTCCAGCCTCCTCTTGATTAAGAAACCCAGCCATTAGTCAGGGTAACCTGATGGCAGCCCCAGTCACTCCTGCCACTTCCCTTGAAGAAGGCATTGAGTGATGGGCGTTCCCAGGAGAAGACAGCTCTGCACACTGGAAGGGATAGAGAACCCTGGAATCAGCCTGCAAGGCCTCTAGGCAGTCAAAAGGGTAAGGGTGAGCAATACACCCAAAAAAGGAAGGAAGTTTTCTCACTGGGGGAAGGAGGGCTTGTGGTTACAAGCATCAGAGAGTGATTCAGTAGCCAAGAGGAAACCATGAGAGGCCCATCAGTCATCAAGCAGAGCCTCCTTTTGAAAGCCCTTCCAGGGCGAGAGAACAGCTAGGAGATCCTGAGCAAGCCCTCTTCCACCACAAGATAAGGAAGGGTGTGTGGAGACCTCGTGGGTGGGTGAAGGGACAACCAGATCCCATTCACCCAAGGCTAGTTGACCAGGACTAAGGCTGTGCTTCCAGCCCCAGCTCAGACACACCTGTTCCTCAGAGATGGGGGAGGGGGATGACTGATGGGGAACAGGAACAGGGAGTCCACTTGGCTGATTCCTAGACCTCCCTGGGGCACGTCCTCCTGGGTCAACAGAAATAGAGCGGGCAGGGAAATGTGAGCCCACTGGGGAGCTAGAAATGTGAAGGGGAACCAGAGAGGCACTTACAGTTTAGGCATCAGAAACAACAACGATAAACAACCCCTGGCTTACAACAGTCCTCCAAGGTTGGGCCAAGTCAGAAATCTCCTAACTTTCTCTGGCCTCCAGACTCCAAGTCCAGCAGCAGAACCTTAACACTTGACCATGAAAGGGAGTGTGTGTGTGTGCGCGCGCGTGTGTGCGCAAGGAGGGGTGGGTCCCACATATTAAATACCTACTATGTGCTCTCATCCAACCCTCACATGAATGCTCTGAGTCAAGAGTCAAGCACTCAACAGATGAGGAGTCTGGGGCTTGAAGAGGTTAAAATGACTATAGAGGCTTAGAACCTAACAGTTAAGCTTTTTTTTTTTTTTAACATAAGGAGCTTTAACATTTGATTGGATTTGAATCCCCGCTTTGCCATTATTAGCTGTGCCACCCTTGGCAGGTTATTTACTCTCTCTGTCCTCCATTTCCCCATCCTTAAAACAGGGATAAAAATACATATTTCATAAAGTTGTTGGAAAATTAAGTGCACACTAATATATGTAAAGTGCTTAGGTACTAGTACAAAGTAAGAACTCAGGAAAGATGGACTCTTGTTAAGGCTTTTCAGCAGAGATTCAAGCGGTGAGTAAAAACTAGAGACCCCCTCCCAACTGTACCTTTGATCCAGCACCTTCCTCACTCACTCATAACCCCTCCCTTTCTGAAGGCTGCTCACCTGTGCCCTCCCCACCAGAGCAGATCCCTTTTGGCATCTACTTCAACTAGGCAGTCTTCCCTGGACTTCCCAGGGCTAGGAGTCTCCTACACCTGCAAGACAAATATCAGAGAAAGGGTCTGGACGCTCACTCCATGGATTCCAGATAACACGTGCCTGTGGTCCAAACTGGGAGGGAAGGGGGAATCTAAATTGAAGCAGTGTCTTGTCATTCATTCATCAGACATTTATTCTCCAAACATTAGAGTAGGTACTGGGAAGGTGGTAAACAGGAAGGACCCATTCCCTACCCTCTTGACACAGCTTAGGCATCAGGAACAACAATAATAAATATGCAACTTGTTAATTTTGAAAGGAAACCTGGCCTCAAGGGTGACTTGGGACCCAGGAAGGCAGGCCTGTGATTCAGAGATGGGAGAGGAGGATACTGAGGAACCCCAGCCTGGAAGGGAAAGAGTCTCTGCTCTGAGAGCTTGGCTGGACCCAGCCTGGGGGGTGGGAGAGCCTCTGAATCTCTACTCTAGATGCTGAGGTTATTTCCAGGGTTGGTTTGTTGTCTCATGTTTTGCAAACAGCACAGCAGAGCCTCCCCCTTCCTCCCCCCACCCTTCCAGATCAAGGCTATTTATTCCTAGTGACAAGCCTGAGGATCCCAAGGGGGTGGCCTCAAGGACCTAGAGGGGCCTTGTGTTCCTGGCAGGCGCCAGTCCTCCCTGCAGGGCATAAGGAGGAAGCCAGAGAGTTGGAAGCTGTAGAGGTGGGGAAGGAGGGGGTTCCCTCTACTTCCCTGCAGTGCCTCAACCCCAAGGGGCCAAGGATTAGGATCTCCCCCAGGTCTCAAAGGTCAAAACTATTCCTGGGCACTGTGGCTACCTAAGCAGGACTTCTCGGTCCCAGGATGCACCTGGAGGTGAGGAGGTGACTGCTTCTGTTTTTGCCAATCAGAGTTATGGAATATAGAGCCCTTTGGAGGTCAAAGCTCTATAGCGGGTTGGAGGTGGGGTCATCTCTTCACTCCATGTTTCCAGAGAACACCTAGGTCCCCACTGACAGGGCAGTGACAGCCGTCAAAACCACCCTCTCTTCCAGGCTGGCTTAAGGCCCCTTTTACAAACTCAGGCTGAGTGTGACCCCTGGGGTAAATTGGGAGGTGGGGGGGGTACAAGGGCTGGGTCCTGTACCCCTTGCCTGAGACAGACTAGGGGGGAGGGCAGTGGAGGGAGCAGGGAGAGGGGGCAGCAAAAGCCGCAAGGAAGAGACAGGGGCGGGGTCCTGGCCGCCCAGGAAGGTTGGGAGAGCCAGGTTAGGCTGGGCCGGAGGAGGGGGGCTGGGGCCCCAGTCTAAAAGGGAGGTGGGGGCGGGGTCTGCCCCCCGCCTGGGGACCAGGGGCCCGGGGCGGGTTCCGCACCCCGCGGGCAGGGGCGGCCGGGGGCGGGGTCCGGGCGGGGCGGGCCCCCGCGCTCACTTCCTCGGGGACGGGTTGGGGCCGAGCTCCCAATCGCCCACACGGTCCGGTGGCAGCGGGCAGCTTCGCCGGCAGCTCGCTCGGCCTCGGCGCGGCCCGGCCAGCGGGTAGGAGCCGCGGAGGGTCGCGGGCCCGGCTTCCCACCTCCCGGGCCCCCCCGCGACGAACGCCGCTCCCCGCTCCGGCCGCCCGCTTGGAGGTGAGCTCTCTGCGGAGCCGGGCTGGGACCCCAGCTCCTCGCCCCGGCCCGCGGGCTAGGAAAGGAGCGGAGACGTCCCGCCCCCTGCCCCGGCCTGGGTACCTCTGCGGGCGCCCAGGGCGCGGAGCTCCGGAGGGCGCGGGTCTGCGCTGCAATCGGTGCCTCGGCGGGGCGGGGGCTGCTATGAGAGGTGGGCGAGGGAGGGGGCCAAGTTTGAAATAGAAAAGCCATAGGCTTGAGGAAAGCCGGAAGGTTCTAAGAAACTGAGGCTCCCAGAAAGCCGGGTGGAGCCGGAGCCGGAGCCCGAGACTGAGACCGGTACGCGGACAGGCTTAGACAGGAGGCGGCGGTTATCTACTTGGTCATAGAGTCACAGAGAGACAGATCGGAGGCATAGGGATGGACCTAAGTTTTGTGGAACATTCTAAGAAAGAGCATACCCCAGTGAACACGCCATAGTGCTCTTTCCAGGGCCTTGGACAAGTGAGGGTCCCAGAAGCCTAAGCTTCCTTAGCCTTGTGGTGAATCAGCTTCTGCGAGGCCTATAGAGATATTCAGAGACTGAAGACAGAGGCACTCAAGCATATAGAGAGATACTAAATGGTAGAGAATTGAGATAGGGTGGGGTGGGGTGGAGACCAAGGCATTCCTCCCCAGAGACCCACTAAGAGACCAGGCATGGGTGTTGAGAGGTAGAAATCCACCGAGGTAGGCTGCTGGCTGATAACCAGTCGGAGAGACAGACACCCACAACATACAGACGGATGCTGAAGTGTGCAGAGACACAGGCACACAGTGAGTGGTACAGAGCTAGATGCCCAGAAACTGAGATTTAATGGAGGTACACTGACAGCTTCCAAGACAGACCCTGAGAGGCTCAGTCCCAGAAGATTGGGAAGCAAGGATGTGGAAAAACACAAACTCTGGGCCAACTGAGTCCCCATGAGGAGAGGAGATGAGACAGTAAGATTGAGATCAAGAAGGAGCCCCATGCATATACCAAGACAGCCCCAACTTATTTTTAAACTCATCTTGGACGGGCTGCTTCAGCCCTGGGGGACCCAGGGTGAATGAACTATTCCTCTCTTGTCCCCAGAACAGCTGCTGGATCCTGCTTCCCACCCCCTCCCCCTGCCCTAAACTGCTGTGACTCCCAGGCCCCACAGGGGGAGGGGAAAGTAGAGAGTTGGGGGGGGGGGGTTTGATGCCTGATAGCAGGGCTAGGGTGTGGGGGAAGTTCAGTTTCTCCCCTTTAGTCTCCTGTTAACTCCAGGAGCTGGAGAAGCGGTCTGTTCAAATCCTGACATAGCTGTGGGGCCTGGCAAGGGTTCTCCTGGACATTAGGGGTGGAGGGGGGCAAAAGAGTTGAGTAGTTGGCATGGGTAATTGGAAAGGCTTCTGGGTGTCTTCCAGTCTCAGGGCTGGCAGCTGGGGAGAAGAGCTGGGTTCCTGTGCTACTGATGTCACCCAGCATCTCCTGTCCCCCTGCACTTAAAATGCTGACCACCCCCTCCACCATCACTGCAGCACTTCCAGGGGAGGAGAAAGAGGAAAGGGCTCTTGCGTTCTCTGGTACCTGAATGACCTTGAGCATGCCCCTACCATGTGCCTGGCCTGGCCTCTGTGCTCAGCTGTAAAATGGAGATGACACACTCTCCTGCCTACCTTTTGTGAGATCTGATGAGATGGTGGGTGGGTATGCACTTTGTGAGAGGCAAAGCAGCATGCAGGTGTGTGCACCTGTGTGAGGGGTCTCAGAGTTATGCTAACTGGATTCAAGCTAGCCCCATGCCTTGGACCTCTTTTGTACCCCTAGCAGAACCAGGGTTTCCCTCTTTGTTCTCTCCCTGAGCCTACACTGAGAATGTCCAGGTCAAATTCTGAGTCAACCCTCTGACCCAGGCCTGGCTGAGAACCTGTTGTCCGACCCCAGTATGAGGGAGGGGCTAATAATAAAAACACTGATAGCCTCCATTTACTGACTACTAGCTAACTACTGCGTACTTTCTAAGTATCATCACATTTAAACCCAAGAACAACCCCAGGGGGTAGGAGGTAGTATTAGATGGGAAAATAGTCTCAGAGAGCTTAAGTGACTTGCCCAAGATCACCCAGGTTTATATTTCACAGCTTGAGCCTCTACACACCACATGCCACAGTCATTTATCCAGCTATTCTGAGCTCCAGGAGGTTCACTGAGAGGTGCCAGATGTGTGTCTGGGTCAGATGTAGGATGTGTGTGTGTGTGTGTGTGTGTGTGTGTGTGTGTGTGTGTGTGTGTGTCTGTTGGTGGGGGCAAGGGCTGAGAGACATCTGGGAGACTGAGCAGTCTCCCCTGTACCTCCTACCAGCCATGAAGGAACACAAGACTGGCTCCCTCAGTCTGCCAGCCCTGCCAGGGAAAGGGGGAGGAGGGGAATGGGCAGAGACAGGTGGGCCTTGATAGTGCCCTTCATTCTGTCCTCACTAGAGCCCAGCTGGACAGACTAGGGCATTCTGGGAAGGAAACAGAAGCCATGCCGATACCCTATTTGGGGTGCCCCATCTCAGAATGGTGACTGCCTCCCAGGGGGCGGACCCAAGGCTCGCCTGGGCCTGAGAAGGTGGCCGATGTTTTGGGCCAAGCCAGGAAGGAAGGAAAAGGCCCAGGGCACACCAGGACAGAGGCATGGCCATACTCACTCCACCTGCGTGGCCCCTGCTGCCCAGTGGCTGACAGCCCAGGCAACTCTCAGATGTTGGGCCAGAGGAAACCCAGGCCTGAGTGGTGGGGAGCAGACTGAGAAGGGGGATACCCTCCACCCTACAGCATAGCCCTTACTCCAGAAGTCCCTGCTCTGAAGACCCCAGCCCCTGGTGGCTTCATGCCCTGGTCTGGGGTATGAACTGAGTGTCCTCCCATTGTACAGATGAGCAGCTGTGAGCTCACGAGCCATCCCTTTAGAAGAGCCAGGTCTTCCAGGCTTGGGGCATCTGCTGGCGCCTGGAGCCTGAACTCCAAGCCAGAGCAACCCTTGTTGGCGAGAATATCCCACTGAGGGTGGCTGACAGAAGGGGAGCTTTTCCTTCAACTTGCGCCAGGGCAGCCTCTGGGGACTGCCAGTTCCTGGGGTCTAATGTCGGGGGAATGGGTTGGTGGGTTCCTTTGTAATCCCCAGGCTCATCTGCATTTGTGAGAACATCCCCTTTCTATGGATCCGTGGTTTTCCTCCCTGTCCTCATAGAGCAGTCTTCATGATAGAGGAGGCTAGAGGTGGGAAGCTCTGAATCTGGGGCTAAAGACTGGAATCAGGGGCAGCAGAAGGGACCAGGAACCCCACTTCCCTACGCCCCCCCCCACTCCCCACACTCCTGTTCCAGAGGCAGCTGTGTGGATGACCTCATGCCGCAAACATGCTTTGTTCCTGAGAAAATGGAAAGTGTCTGAGGTTTGGTGGGGGGCTGGGTGTCTGCAGCAACAGCTCTCAGGGCTCCCCCTTGCCTGACTCTCTACCCAAGAGGGGGCCTGATTAGGGAGAAAATGTCTTCAGTGTCTCTCACTTTCACCCTTCACTCCCCCTGCCCCAAACCCTTAGACATCAGAAAAGCTGGGGAGAGGCTGTCTCCCCCAGAGACAGGAGGAGGGAAAATGTGACCCGGGGATGGAAAGATCCTGGGGCTTTGCCAGATGCTGCCAGGAGGGATGCCCCCTAGCAGGAGATAGCAGGGAGGCACACTGCATAGTCTCTGTCTCTAGTTCCCCTCTCCCTCCCCAGGCATCTCATTTCCCTTTTCTCTCCCCTGGTGCTGGCAAAACCTGACATCTGGCCATCTGAGCTGCCACAGCTGCTGCAGATGTTGCAGGCCAAGGCAGCCCAGGCTGGTATGACCAGAGACCCAGCAGGGGGTGAGGGCAGAGGGTCCAGCTGGGGAAGCTTGGCTGGGTCCAGCTTGCAGGATTTCCTTCCTGCTTAAACCCAGGCTGAGCCTCTGAAGTCCGTGTTGCAGGGCTGAGTCTCCTGGGAGGTGTAGCTCAATGACAGCGCCTCCACCACCTCCACCATTCATCCGCCCAGCATCCTAACATTCCACTGTTTCCTGGATGGGGGTAGAAGAGCCCATTCCCATCCCTAAGCTCCCTACTCCAGACCTCTGGATAGGGGTTCCTTGATCCATATCCTGAGGGTCCCTTCCTGCGAGTCAGGAGAGGGTGGGACTGCTGCTCATATGGGATAAGATAGGGTGGCTCTCTGCCCCTGCTCTTTTGCCCCTTTGGGGACACTAGGGACAGTGAAGGCTAAATTCAGGCTGGGGCAGGAAATGAGTCACTGACCCAGGAAAAGCCCCCCTCCCCCTAGATCTGCCAGGGCCCAGATAAGAAAACAACTTCTGCTTCCTGATTTTTCCTGACCCCCCTTTCACCCCCATCATTAAATACAGAAATAAACATGTAGGACTCCTGGGTTCCCAGAAGCACCTCTTCCCCATCGCCTCCTACTCTGACCTGGCATTTTCTATGCCTGATCTCTTGCTTTTTTTTTTTTTTTCTTAATGCCAGGAGCTCATACAAGGGACTAAGCCACAGCCCCTCTGAGTGACCCCGCTGCACCTTGTGTCCCTAACAGGACTCACTCACAGCCACCATGAGCGAGGCCTTTGACTGTGCAAAATGCAGTGAGTCCCTGTATGGCCGCAAATACATCCAGACAGACAACGGCCCCTACTGCGTGCCCTGCTATGACAACACCTTCGCCAACACCTGTGCCGAGTGCCAGCAGCTGATCGGGCATGACTCGAGGGTAAGGACCAGACCAGACAGGACAGGGAGTGGGTGGAGGCTGGCGGGAAGGGCAAAGGTGCCAGTGCCTCTGCCGTGCTTCCTGCAGGAGCTCTTCTATGAAGACCGCCACTTCCACGAGGGCTGCTTCCGCTGCTGCCGCTGCCAGCGCTCCCTGGCTGATGAGCCCTTCACCTGCCAGGACAGTGAGCTGCTCTGCAATGACTGCTACTGCAGTGCCTTCTCCTCACAGTGCTCTGCCTGTGGGGAGACCGTCATGCCGGGTATGTCCCAGGGGTACGTGTGGGACTGGCATGCCTAGCGTCTGTGTAGGGTTCTTGCATGTGCAAGGGACTGGCACGCCTGATACATACATGGAGGCTTAGACCCACACACACAGCATGTTCCTGGGAATTTCGTGTATGCAGGATCTGTCTTGCCTGTATGCTCTTGGGAACTTAGCATGTACAGGAACTGACAAGCTTAGTACATTCCTGAGGGTTTAATGTGTGCTGGACCCGGTGGGCCTGGCATATACCTGTGGGCTTACCATGTATGGGCAGACTGACACGAGGGGGGGGGGTTAGCGTGTATGAAAACCTACACATTTGGTACATGTAAGAGCTGAGAGTATGCTGAGACTGTCATGCTTGGTACATTGGGGGCTTAGTGTGTGCAGGGACAGATAGAGGGCTTAACATGTGTGGTGACCTGTATGCCTAATAGATATATGTGAGGATTTAGAATATGTGGAGAGTGGCATGATTAGGATATGCAGGGGCTTAGCATATGCTGAACCTATCATTTCCAGGACATTAGAACTTTGTGCGGGCAGAGACCTGCTTGGCTAGTATAAGTGGAGTCTGTGTGCGTATATGCTAAACCATCGTGTCTGCTATAGAAAGACTTAGCATATACTGAATCATCACGCCTGTGACATAGAGGCCTGGTGTGTGCTGAGATCGTCATAGCTGGTCCACAAGAGGACTTCATATATGCCAAACCCTCGTGTCTAGTTTATAGGGACCCAGTGCCTGCTCAGCCAGCATGTCCAGTGTTTGGGGAAGGTTGGCATGTGCAGTATGTGTTGTGGGGGTCCTGCTGCATGTGCGTGTACCCCACCCTGTGCAGGCTATGGGAGCAGCGGGGACTCTCCTCAGGGAGTAGTAGAGGGTGGCATCCAGGAGCTCGACACAGCCTTTGAATGGGACCTCTGCTCCCCACAGGGTCCCGGAAGCTGGAATATGGAGGCCAGACGTGGCATGAGCACTGTTTCCTGTGCAGCGGCTGTGAGCAGCCACTGGGCTCCCGTTCCTTCGTGCCCGACAAGGGTGCTCATTACTGCGTGCCCTGCTATGAGAACAAGTTTGCTCCTCGTTGTGCCCGCTGCAGCAAGGTGGGAGCTGGGCCAGCGGGGTGGGGGCGCTGATCTCCACAGCGTACATGGGTGGGGGTGAGCAAGGCCCTGTTGTGGGGTGGGACTCCCTACTCACCCCTGCTGACGGATGTTGCCCCTACAGACGCTGACACAGGGTGGTGTGACATACCGTGACCAGCCCTGGCATCGAGAATGCCTGGTCTGCACTGGGTGCCAGACACCCCTAGCAGGGCAGCAGTTCACCTCCCGGGATGATGACCCCTACTGTGTGGCCTGTTTTGGAGAACTCTTTGCACCCAAGTGCAGCAGCTGCAAGCGCCCCATCACAGGTGGGATAAAGGTCAAAGAACTGAGTGGGTAGGGCGCAGGCAAGAGAATGGGATCTGAGACTGGGTGAGGCTGAGGGCCAGGACCGCCATCTAGATCTCAGAGCTAATCTCCAGCCTCCCTCCAGGACTCGGTGGAGGCAAGTACGTGTCCTTTGAAGACCGCCACTGGCACCACAGCTGCTTCTCCTGTGCCCGCTGCTCCACCTCCCTGGTAGGCCAAGGCTTCGTGCCGGATGGAGACCAAGTGCTGTGCCAGGGCTGCAGCCAGGCAGGGCCCTGAGCCAGGGCTCCTGGGCCCAGGCCCTTCCAACCAGGGCTCAAGGACTAAGGCTCCTTTTCCTAACCACCTCTGGGACCCAGCCCCACCCCAAATTGGGGCTCCCCCTGGGCTCCAGGATTCAGTCTCCCCACTCCAACATCCCCAAACTGGTACTCCTTGACCCAGGGCCCCTAAACCTGGGCTGTTATAGAGGCTCTATCATTCAAATCCCCTCCCAAGCCTGGACTCCAGAGCTCAGCCCTCGCCTCTACAGTCTGGGTTGTCAGACCGCGTTCCCTCCCCAAATCAGGACTGTAGACCCCAACCTTTCAAAATTGGGACTCTGGGACTCAGGCCCCCTTCAATCTAGACTTCTCTGCAGAGACTTGAGGTCTCCTACGGATGCCTGAGAAGTCCTCAAAAGTGGACTATACTCAGGCTTGACCTTCTCACCCCAATCCTACTCCTGTCCCCAGGGCTGGGGCTCTCTGAGCAGATTAGGGGGTCCTAGGGTACAGGGTTCTGCCCCACCCATTCGTCGAGTGTTTTATCATTTCATTTCAGCTCCATTTTGTCCAGAGATGGGCAGTGGGGTAGGACTGACTTGCCCCCTTGGAGATTCTGCAATAAAGCAGTTATGAGGAAGCCCAGGCCTGTGTGTGTTCGTCTGGAAGTGGAGGGAGAAGGAGGTTCCTTCGCAGACCAGGAGATTCTGAGGCTCTTCCAGACCTCCTCCGTGCAGGGCAGAGGGGGAGCTGCCGGGCCACAGAGTGGGAAATCTCTTGGGAGAAAGGGGATCCCCGCTGCAGCTACTGTCCCTCTCTCCCGTCCCCCTCGGGCTTAGCCTGCCTCCTCCCTGCTGGCTAAAGGCTTTTTCCTCCCGTGGAGAAGGGAGGGGTTTGGGGGACGTAACAAGCGGGAGCGAGGGTGGCGGAAGGGTCCTGGCTGGCACAAATCGCGCCCCCCACTTAACAGCCCTTCCCAAATCCCGCAGAGCACCCGGTGCGGATACCAACTCTGGGCCCAGACCCTCTGCTCCCTTCCCCCTCTTCCCAAGGATTAGCGGAGGCGGCCCGGGATCCGCTCGCAGCCGCACGTTTTTTGCCAAAAAAGGCAAGGATGCAGCTGCACGCGCCGCGGGAACATCTGGATCCGATTCCCGGCATGAATGGGTCATGCCCCCCCACCATGATTCAAGGGCGGGGGCGGGAATTTGCGAGGGGGCTGGCCCCCAAAGTGGGGAGATGGGGCGGAGCGCTGTCCCGCTCACTCGGCGCCCGGCGCCCCCGGCAGCTGCCCGCGGCCACAGCGCGCGGTCTAGCACCGCGGTCCAACTGTAGGAGGCGGAGGACTCGTAGGCACTCACCGCACGCGAGGGCTAAAGGTGCTCCAGGGCCCTCCTGGGATAGGTGCCCGCGGCAGGAGAGAGGACCCTCGTGGGGGAGGAGCCTTCGAGTCCGGCAGAACCATGTGATTATATGTATCTCATATTAAATCCTCCCAGAAATCCTATGGGGCGGGCATTTTTCCATTTCACAGAGGTGGAGACGGCTTGTCAGCCAGCTCCCCAAAGTCACAGTGGTAGTCATGGTACATCTGAGGTTCTAATCCGCTTCACACTGCCTTCCCGGCCCAATTTGAATTCTAAACTTTCTGAGGCCATGGTTGACATTTTCAACAAACCTTTACGAATGCCCACCTCGTGTGCTTATAATTAATAATTATATGTTTCTATTTTTGTCTTGCCCACCAATCTCTGTGAAGATTGGGCTTGCGCCTGCCTTGCTCACCCCTCCATTCTCAGCCCCCACCCCCGGCACTTTGTACATGTTCAATCAACACTTGAGGAAGAGTAGTCCAAGCATAGAAAACAGCTGGTGCAAAGGCCTGGAGGCCTGAAAAACATATGGTGCTTTGGGGAAGCAACAAGTAATTTCATTTAGAGTAAGTACCAAGAGACTAAAACAGCAGGCGGAGGCCAGGTCATGAAAAGCCAAATGCCAAGTTAAACAGACCTCACCCTGCTGGTAGGGTTTAAAGCAGCCAGTGGAAATGTTTAAGCAGGGATGTGAGATGATCATTCAGGCTGCAGTATGAATAATGGATTGGAGGGTAAGATGAGTAGGCAGGTTAGGAGGCTAGTGCAGTGGTCCAGGTGAGAGATAATGAGGCAGGTGGCATCAAGAGTGGAAAAGACCAGTCTTGTGACTAGTTTGACAGAGTGGGGAAGGAGAAGGTTTAAGGGAAAGGAAGGCATCTGGCGAGAGGTGTTGCTTACCTAGTCTACCCACCTAAGAGGAAGAGATGTGTAGGTACAATACAGTAAGGTCCGACTTACAAACGAGTTCCATTCTGGAAGAACGCTCTTAAGTAGGATTTGTTCGTAAATCCAACAAAATGAGTCTTATACACCTTTGACACAAATATACAATGTAAAGCCAATGGTTGAACGATTCATGTTATAAGAGCGAGCGACGTCTACCATCTTTTTGCCTCGGTCCAATCTCTCAATTGTTTTCACTTTTGTTTCCATGGTTATTGCTTTGCGCTTCCTAGCAGTCCCCTTCACATCACCACTGCCTTTCCTTTTGCTTCCAGACACCCTGGGCTCTGATTGAGCACTGTATTACTGTAAGTAAGCACACAGCAGCACAACTGTGACAATGTCAGGCAGACATGTGGGCTACACCGCGATTTGTTCACATCTACCAATGTTCGTAATGTGAGGTCTGTATCTGTGAAAGTTCGCAATTCGAATGTTCGTAAGTCAGGGACTTACTGTACTGTATCACTGATTTCAAGATAAACATTTTTCAGATTTAACATCTCAAAAATTCAGATTCATTGTACAACTGAAGGTGTGACATAGTTTAATTGACAATTTTTTTTCTTTCCTTTTTAGTGGAATAATGATGCGGTTAACATTTGATGGCATCTCATATTTGATGAAATATGGTAGATCCCAAATCTTACCCCTTAACCCCAAAAAAGATACACATTAGTCTCTGCAGTCCTGAACTGAGATTTCTTACCTCATTTCTAAATGGTGCAGGAAAAAACTCTGGTGAGGAGTTGTGCCTGGGGTCCTCTCCCAAGGTTGAGGTCTTGCTTAAATTTTTAGATATAAATATAACCCTCATAACACCCCATGAACAGGCAAGACAAGAGTCATGATGTTATTTTTCAAACTTTACAAACAAAAAGCAATGCATGCTTATGATAGAATAATTGAATTCCAAAAAATTATAACAAAAGGTAAATCACTAATAATTCCTTGATATATTATAGATAGCCTTTTAGTTCTTTTTTGCTAAGCATGCATGTGCATATATGTATTTTCATTGTTAGTTTTAAGTTTATGTTTTTGTTTTTTTGTTTTGTTTATTTTGAGGGCAGTGTCACTGGCCCTCATATGTGGGACCCGAACTGGGACCGCTGGCTTCCCAAGCCAGCGCCCAACCACTGCGCCACTCGGCCAGCCCATTTTAAGTTTATTTTTAAACTGAAGAAGTAATATATGTATCAAGAAGAAAAAATATTATGCTGTACTCTGGGTACAAAGAAAAATTTTCTCCCATACCAGATCTACCAGCCTACCTCCTCTTAAACAACTACTGTTTACTGTTACTTGGATATCCATAGAGAAATAACCTCTTTAGACATCTATTTTTATACACACTGTTGTACATCTAGCTTTTTTTCACTTTGTGTGACCTTCTTTCTATATGAGTTTATACAGACTTTTAAAACAGTTTTATTGAGGTATAAGTGGACCTCGGGAAGAGAGATGCATTTGATGTGAACCCTGAGAAAGAATTTACCTGCTGAGATGGACTCCCCATGGTCAACTGAGGGCACAAATTTTACAAATAGTGAGAGTCTAGAGGCCATCTGCTGGCAGGGGCTTCTCGCATACTATGTATACCAGGAAGAATCTCTGACTGAATGCCCTCCTTGTTTATGCCACCAGAGTCAACTATTATAAAGGAGTTCCTAGTTTCCCATTTCAACCAATAGACTGAGATCTTCCCCTAACAATCAAAACTGCATGATTAGGACCAGTCAGAGCCATGCAAATTTGGGTACTTCTTTTACATAAAATGGACCTAACTAGGAACCTGGAGGGCGGGGCGGGAGCGGGGGTGATTGTCAGTATAAAGAAAGTCTCTCTGTTTTTTGGATTTGTGTACATTTTGGTGGCAGTGGTGGAATTTGAAGCGACACCATGACTCTCCTAACACTATCTCAAAATCAATGCCCCACTGCCAGCAAGAGCCTTTTGTACTCAGTCACTTTCCTGGCAGTGCAAGGCAAGTGGTCTCTCAGATCCAGACCTTCACATTTTTTTTTTGAGGTCTCAGAGACTGTTCACTTCAGGGAAAGGACAGCTCACAAAGTTCGATTTGGACTTGGTCCATACAGATTTTTGGGCTTCATCCATAGGGCTCAGAATTAATCCATACAGTTCTTCAGGCCCTGTCCATAGGTTTTGTGGGGATGGGCACTCCAAGGGATGAAGGGATGCCTTCATTAGGTGAGTGGAAATGGGTAGCTCATGTTCTAAGCTCTCTTCCAATGACCAGCCACCTTCTGGTAACTTTATGCACAAGACCTATGGCTCAGAAAGTTGTAACTGGCTGGGTCTTCAGACAAATATCACCCAGGATGATTTTAAACTTTGCTGGCTCAAATAGGACTCTTTTGAAATTTCAAAACTTGCTCATTTGGGGGCAGCCAGTTGGCTCAGTTGGTTGGAGCACAGTCATGATACCAGCGTTGCCGGTTCGATCCCCACATGGGCCACTAAAATGAGCCCTCCACAACTAGATTGAAACAACTGTTTGACTTGGAGCTGATGGGTCTCGGAAAAAGACACTGTTCCCCAATTTAAAAAAAAAACAAAAACAAAAACAAAAAAGAAACTTGCTCATTTGCACATATAATTGAAAAAAAGAAAGTGCTGACAATGGGAGGTTTTCTTTAACTGGTACCTTGAGAGCTCTAAACAAAATTAAGAGGCTGTTATTGATAGCCTCTCTTAAAGAGAATAATGCTAAGTTGAAAAAATGCCTTGATAAATTAGAAAAAGGAATTTGCGCCCCTGACATTGAAGTTAAAAAGGAACCATTGGGAAATTTTTCCTCTAAATTTTGCACATGTGATTCTGAAGCTAGACCTACTAACAAGCCTCCAGCAAAAGCACCCTCTGCACCTCTTCCACCATTCCCACCTCACACCCTACTTTCTCCTCCTTTTTCTGCTCTTTCCAAATTTCCCTTTTTCCTGTCTCCTGATATCCCATTTCTCTTAATGCACCAGATTTTCCTGCCCCTTTCTTTCTTTTTTTTTTTAAAGATTTTATTGGGGAATTGGAGGAGTTGGAGGGAATTGGAGACAAGTTGCTGTGCTTTTGTTCTTCAGTCTAGTTGTGGAGGATGTTGCTTCACTGGCCCATCTTGGTATTATCATTGCACTCTTCCTGGGTGAGGCATATTGGTCGCCAGCCCCTGGACTGCCTCTCACGGTGGCTCTTGGCAGCTCATGTAGGCTGTCGGCCACTCATGCTAGCTGCCAGCCACTCACGATAGCTTACAGCAGCCCATTGCAGCCCTGCTGCAGCCTATGCTGTCACCAGCGACTCACTGCAGCCCAGCTCCAGATTGAGCTGTTGTTCACCATCTTAGCTGTAGAGGGCAATGTCACTGGCCCTCATATGTGGGATCTGAACCCCAGCCCTGCTGCTCAGAGCTTGCATCCCAAGCCAACTCTTAACCAACGTGCCACTCAGCTGGCCCTGGCAAGAGATTTTTAAAGAAGCCTACCAAGCCCATATTTCCTTTTTCTTAAAAGGGAATGATGCATGAATTATCCTCACCAAGAGATCCTATCTCTGAGATGGCTCTCGCCTAAATCCCCATTTATTCAACTGACCTCATCAGCAATACACATCCTGCTCTCTGAGGCTGCCCAAAAGTCTTTGAGCACAGTCTAACACTGATGTGGGTCATATCCATTCAGCACCCCCAGTTCAAATACAGATAGGCCCCAATAAATCCCTCCCCAATATTAAACAATACCCCTTTAACCCTGAGACCTTAGCCAGAACACAACCTATAGTAGACTTAAAAAAAAAATCATCTAATCATCCCCAGGACCAGTCCTTGTAATACCCCCATCTTACCTATCTGCAAACCCAATGGAAGACGGGGGCGATTGGTTCAAGACCTCAGAGCCATAAACCATATAGTCATTCCCTGACATCCCATGGTTCCTGATCCCCACACACTGCTCTCTAACGGTCCCTCTGAAAGCAGATACTTTTCAGCTACTGACCTTTACAGTGCATTTTTCAATAGATTCAGGCAGCCAATATTTTTCTACCTTTCTACCTTGTTGGAAAGGCCAACAATTTACTTGGACTTTCTTAAGGATACACAGAAAGCCCAACTTATTTCTCCCAAATCCTTAAGACTCATTCTAGCTATCATTTCCTTCTGATATGGGTCCACTTTACCCCAATACATCGATGACTTGCTTTTATGTTCTCCTTCTAAAGTGGCCTCACTGACGGCCTCCACTTGCTTCATAACCTAGCTTCCAAAGGACACAATGTTTTTAAAGAGAAACTCCAATCTTGTCAAATTGCCATTAAATTCTTAGGACACCACCTAAGTCCAGAAGGATTAAATCTCGACCCATCATGCCACCATAGCATTTTTTTTTTTTAAAGATTTTATGGGGGGTTGGGGGAGGGGAACAGCGTTGGGGAATCGGGGAAGGGGAACAGACAAGTTGCTGTCTTTTTGTTCTTCAGTCTAGTTGCAGAGGATGTTGCTTCACTGGCCCATATTGGTATCATCATTGCGCTCTTCCCTGATGAGGCAGATCAGTTGCCGGCCTCTGGATGGTTGCTCACCGCGGCTATTGGCAGCTCACTCGCTGCCAGCCGCTCACGCTGGCTGCCGGCCACTCATTGTAGACTATGGCAGCTCACTGCAGCAGGGGCTGCAGCTTACACTGTCGCCAGGGCTCGCAGCCCAGCTCCAGGTGGAGCTGTTGTTAGCTGTAGAGGGCAGTGTCACTGGACCTCATGTGGGATCCGATCCGGAAGCGTTGGCATCCCAAGCCAGCTCTTAACCAATGCGCCACTCTGCCGCCCCCCCCCATGGCATTTTAAACTACCCCCTCCTTCAAACAAAAACACAACTTTAGGAGTCCTTAGGACTTGCAGGTTATTATTGGAACTAGCTTCTTAATTTTTCCTTAATGTCCCAATTGCTTTATGAACTACTCAAGAATTCCTCTCATGATCCCCTACAATGGACCTCTGATGCCCAATAATCTTTTGAAAGAATAAAAGCCCAGCTTATTTTAATTCTGACCTTAAGGCACCCAAATTACAACCTCCCTTTTCACCTCTTCATTCATGAAAGTCAAGAGAATGCTCTAAGAGGCTTTCACTCAGCTTCATGGAGGGCAGAACAGACCTATAAGATATGCTAGTGAGCAGTTAGATTCAGTCACACAAAGACTTCCCCTTTACCTTCAGGCAGTTGCTACTGTTATTCCACCTTGTAAGGCTACTGAGAAGATAGCTATGGGATCTCCTATTACTGTCTGTGTTCCACACTCTGTTGAAATTATCCTTAATTCCCATCACACTCAGAATCTTTCTGCTAGTTGTCTGGCCAAATGTGAAGTCTCCCTTCCATTTTTATCCTACCTTACTATCACCTGATGCAACTTATTTACTCTTGCTGCCCTATTTCCTCTTCCAGATGATAACATCCCCCAAAACTGTATTACATTGACAGACCAACTCCTTACCCCATGACTGATTCTACAAGAAACCCCACTTCCAAGTGCAGACTATGAATAGTTCACTGACAGATCCAGTGGCATATATACCATTGTTTCCCTTAATGAAATCACAGAATCTGGCACTCTCCCTGATGACAAATCTGTCCAACAGGCAGAACTATGTTCTCTTACTAAGGCATATTTATTAGCCAAAGATAAAACTGCCAATATCTATACTGACAGTAGATATGCCTTTGGAGTAACCCATGACTTTGCCATGCTCTGGAAACAATGAAATTTCCTTACCTCATCTGGACAGAAAACTAAAAACAAAGTAGATGTTCTGGCACTCATAGGTGTCATACTGACTCCCTGAGCCTTAGGTATTATTAACATTCAGGGACATTCTTCTGCCCAAAATATAAAGGCACAAGAAAACAAAATAGCTGATACTGACACCAAATCGGCCACTTTACAGGAGATAACCTATAAAAACCTCATCTGCTCCTGCCTTACCTCCAGTTTCTTACCTATACCAAAAACTAGCTAAATCTCAGGCCATTTCTATGGAGGATGAAAGGGGGAAATAGATTAAACAAGGCTGTTCCTTTCATTCTTCTCAACGCTTATGGGTAGGCCCTAGTAACCACCCTGTCCTCCCCAACAGTCTCCCAAAGGAGATTTTAACCTTCATCCATGATTTAACTCCTTGGAACACTAAGAAAATGATCCAATGGGGAAAATAACATTGTTGGGCCCTTCACCCACTAGTGCCCACCAGACATATCAGATGTGCAAAATTTGTCCACAATATAACACTGGGAAACTATTGAATGCCTCTCTGGGCACTTTCCATTACCAACAGGTCCTTTTGGGATATGGCAGTTCGACTTTATCCAATTCCCCCTCTCATACAGTTATAAATATGTGCTGGTCATGATTTGTATGTTTTTACAATGGGTTGAGGCTTTTTCTTACTGTCAAGACATGGCCTGGCAGTAGCTAAGGCCCTATTAGAAAAAAATTATTCCAACTTGGGGAATCCCTCAAGAACTTCACAGTGATCAAAGGACTCATTTTATAGGACAAATTTGTTCAAAACATTTGTAAAATTTGGTCTATCAGCATTTCCATTGTGCTTATCACCCTCAACCCTCTGGATTGTAGAACAAACCAATGGAATAATAAAGACTCAAGTGGCAAAAATTTACATGGTATTTAGTCTGTTATGACCTAAGGCCCTCCCTTTGGCCCTCCTTAACCTTCATTCTACCCCCACTGGAAAACATAAACTGTTTCCCTTTTGAGATGATCACAGATCGCCCTATGAACCTAGATGAAGGACTGCACCAACTGGTACTTCTCAAAAGAGATCTCCTACATTACTGCAAGGAGCTTATCAACACCTTACAATATAACTCTACCTTGTTAAAGATTCCTTTAAAAGTGTGCTTCTGGGAGAACAAGGAGTGCTCTTATAGCCTTAAGCTGGGGGGACTTGTGTATTGGAAAAGACACCCACTCAAAGACTCTCTTCAGCCCCCTGAAAAGTGCTTTATCAGGTACTTATGACCAATCCATGTGCTGTTAAATTACAAGAAGTGGACTCCTAGATTCACATTTCTCATTTAAAAAAGGTCCCAGACCCTGTTGCTGAATGGGCTTCCCAGCCCATCAATGAAACCAAACTCCAGTTAACCAAAATCCAGGCAACAAGACGAGAAGAAGTAGGTAATCATTCCCCAGAAACCGGACCAGGCCTGTATCTCATCAGTCCTCACAGAGATTCTTAACTTGAATTTCTTGTCTTTATTTTGTGTTGATCTTTGTTTATATGGCTCCCCTGCATTTTAGGGAAGATTATCAACATGATAACAAATCCAGTTCTCTATTTTTTTTTTACTCTCTCCCTCATTTCTGTCTCTAATGCTTGGAAAGATAATATTTTAATAAAACTCTCTCAAGAGTGCTGCTAAGGGAGAAAATTTAATTGGTTGTTGGATATGCCATCAAATCCCTAAATCAGTAAAAAAGCAATACCTGTCATTAGTTGCTCCATTTACCAATTTTAATACTGTCCCCAATGTCACTGTCCTCCCAGACCAACCCATATCCAACTTTACCCTTCAGGTAGACATTATTCAAAAAACAGAGAGGTCTAGCCGCTGCTTACCATTATGCATTGCCCCTGTCATCTCCACTGAATTTCTCTAAATGTCTACATGACAAAATTGAAAAGAAAGATACAACAAAATTATGTAAACTTGTTCCTTCCTTTGGATATTACCCCAATGAATTTTGCAAAGCATGTAAATGGTTTCACCATTGGTTGGAAAAATTCTCTTCATCATACCTATGAATGAATCCATAAAGAAGAGTACTCAGGGAGGGGGGTAATTTTATTTTTGGTAGAGGAGAAGATTCCGGACTAAAGGATGGGCCCGTCAATGTTTAGACAATTGGGAAATGGAAGGACTCTGCCTGTAGGAGCAATTTGTCACTTCACACTTGCTGGCCAAGATGGGTTTGAAAAAGAGAACTATTCTGGCCTTTCCAAGGTGTGTTAACTTAGATGCACAAGAACAACGGACACGATTTGCTTAAACTTCTTACCGGTACTAAAAAAGTTATATGTCTGGGGCATGACCTACACCGTTAGGAATTTATGGTCAGGTCCCTTTCACTGGACTTGTCAGTTTTATTGCAGAATCCCCTTTCGTCCACAAAAGAAACAACATAAAACCACTATCATTCCCATTTTACTGACAAGGGCACTGAGATCTAGAGAACAGGAAAACATGGTCAGAAATCACAATGAGAGCTGGGGACTCAATCCCGGTCTCCCAACTCCCATCAGTGCCCTTCAGTTACTCTCCAGGAAGCCCGAACAGGCGGCAGAGTCTGGTTCCTGGATTTCTGTATGCCCCCTAGAGGCAGGGACCTGTGAACAACTCGGCATCGCTCCACCACACACCCGGGCCAGCAGAGGGCACTGCTGCCATCTCGAGTAGCACTGACGGGCTCTCCTTGTGGTGCTCACTTTCCCTGCACTCACGGAAGCACTTCCGGCACCGCGGAACTTGGGTGCGCGCGGACCCGCTGCGTGGGGACGCAGGCGCGCAAGGCGGCAGCAGTGGCTTCCGGTTGTGTCGGCGGTCTGTATAGAGTTGTGGCGGCGTCGGGAAGATGGAGACAATTTTGGAGCAGCAGCGGCGTTATCACGAGGAGAAGGAACGGCTCATGGACGTCATGGCTAAAGAGATGCTTACTAAGAAGTCCACGGTGAGTGGGGCCTGGGTGGGGGCTCCCTCTGCGGCTGGGCCCCTTCCCCGTGTGTGATCTCTGAGAGCTTCCTTTGATCCGCAGACCCGCCCGCGCCAGCCCCTCGGCCCCCCGCCGCCTCCTGGGGCTCCCTCTCTGAGCTCCGGCCTCGGTAACCGTCTCCGTTGCCCAGCGCCCCTTAGGCCTCTTTGCTTTAGCCGCTAAGACCCGAGCGGCTAAGCTCCGCCCTCGGGCGGCCTTTCTAACTCCCAACACTCCGGTTAACAGCGCCTGTGTCACCTTTTGCTTTTCTTCAGCTCCGGGACCAGATCAATTCTGACCACCGTACACGGGCCATGCAAGATGTGAGTGCCCCGCTGCCCGCTTCTCTTCGGGTCGGGATGAGTTGGGAAAGAGAGGGAAGGTGGGGTGCGGGGTCTCACGAGCCCTGGCCAAAAATAAGATTGGCCGGTCTCGGGTTGTCTGCCTGAAGATGTCCAGGCTGAGCCTGAAGGTGCTGAACTGCCCTTCCTCGCTAATCTTAATGGGGAATTTTCATTCTTCATAACTCAGAAAGATGCCCCTTAGAGCATCCTAGCCCGTGCATGTGCAAATAGTTACGAGGAGTCAGTGGCTTCGGTGCAGAAGGTACTGTCCTCTCTCCACATCGTTTTGAAGTATTTTTTGCCTACATTGCCTGCATTTGCTTAGTAATAATTCAGTTTCTTTTAGAAAACTAATCAAAATCCAAATGTTGATTTTCGTTACAGCTGAGTGATAGGTAGATGGAAGTTCATTATACCAGGCACGCTACTCTTACATATGTTTGACATTTGTTTAGCAAGTAATAAAAGACTTAACCAGAGTTCCAGATTTGTAGGAGATCATTAGTATTACAAATCTCTAGTTCTGTATCTAACTTCCAAAATCCAAAATATTCTGAAAACAGCTTATTGTTTGTTTGTTTTGGTATTACTTTGGTAGTATCTGGCTTGATCTCATTTGGCAGCAAAACCTGATCTGAACAGATGAGAGAGGCTTTTTATGGTCTTTATCCTGCTTAATAAATAATGCATAGGTTTCACTGCAGAACTATTACTATTTGTTTCAGATTCCACTAGGGGTTTTACATAAAATGTAGTATCTTTCTGAACCTGAAAATTCCAAATTCTGAAACAGACCTGTCCCAGAAGTTTTGGAGAAGGGACTATGTACCTGTTCCATCCTGAATTTGAATCCAAAGGAAGCTGTGTGATGTTTTATTTATCCTGTACACTCCTCAGTCAAGCTTTTTGAAGTAGTGAAAAAATCATCTTGGGACCACCCTTTTATCTTTGAAAGTCGTAGGTGGGAACTGCTGCTTAGCTTATGGCTCTCTTTTATGACTCTTCTAGGGAAAGTTAAGTATCAGCATGTAAATACAGGAACTGTCTGCCACTCCTCAAATCACATCACTTAGGAAGTCTTCAAATTTTTAAAAACTAACCAAGAATCAGTGCTATCTATTAAAATTACCTGAAAGCACAGGAACCACATGGCTTGTGGTTTCCCTGGACTTTGATTAGAGAGCCCTTGTTGGTTGCTTAGCTCTGTAGTTGTACAGATTGCTTCATTCTCATGGGTTTGTGTTTGCCTTTCAGAGGTATATGGAAGTCAGTGGGAACCTGAGGGATTTATATGACGATAAGGATGGGTAAGTGACAGTCATAGCCAATCCAAGAGTTAATGCTTCTGAGGAGCCATGGTTAAAGGACTGATTTTATGCTCTATGTTCTTTGGATTTTTCCTGAAATTGCAGGTTACGAAAAGAGGAGCTCAATGCCATTTCAGGACCCAATGAGTTTGCTGAATTCTATAATAGACTTAAGCAAATAAAGGAATTCCACCGGAAGCACCCAAATGAGGTATGGCCTCCAAAAATATTTTTTCCAAACCTGCATAAGAGCCTATTAAAGGAAAGGTTTAAGGAAAATGGTACTAAATCAAGAGACTAATTTTTTTTTTTTTTTTTTGAGGGCAGTGTTACTGGCCCTTACATGTGGGACCGAACCGGGGCTGCTGGCTTCCCAAGCCAGCGCTTAACAACTGCGCCACTCAGCCAGCCCTGAGACTCATTTTTTTAAAACTAGAAAAAAAATTACTAAAAAAAAAATGGAGATGTGCCACTCATATGTCCCTTCAATACAGAACTCGCTATTTAGTTGCAAGGAATGTAGTTAGTCAATATCTTACAACCCTAGCTCTTTGAGGATCCCCCTCAGGTTTAAGCCAAAGCCCATTCCCTTCCTGGGCAGCCCCCAAGCAGCGACTAAGCACAGTGAGGGTACTGTAGCCTGGTTATTTCTACCAAAGCAAGACTCTTGTTATGAATATTCTTTGCGCCAGAGCTCCCCGTTGGGTTGGTTAAGATGTTCTGTCTGTATTGTGCTCTAGGCTCTCCCTGCCTGATCCTCCTCACCATTTTATCTTTCATGGGTGTTACCCGCCCCACCCCCATCCCCAGTAAACTGCTTGTGCTCTTAACTGTCTTAAAATCTGCTGCCTAGAGCGCCCAACTAACACAAACGGGCTTTACGCACTTCCAGTGATCATTACACCTTTAAGATTCAGCCCAGAGGCCAACTCTCTCATGAAATATCTTTCTTAGTCCTACTGCCCCCAATTAATCTTTCCTTCCTTTATGATCCTATCATATTTTATGACAATGAATGACTGCCCCACAGTATTATAAGATAAGGAGCAGGGAGTATGTCTTAATTATCTAGGACCCATTAAGCATCTTGCACAGCTAACCAAAGTAATTGGGGGAGAAGGGGTCAAGTCATGGCTGTAGGAGAAGTGGATAGGGATGGGTCACCACTTACTCTGAGCTTTCCTGACTGTGTAACTGGAAAGTTGTTTATTCCCTTGATAGAAATAAGGAAGAAAGAGATAACCCATCTGCAGTGGAAATTGAATTTTTACATATATGTAGATTTTCAGGTGATGTTATATCTAGGTGGTATCCCCTGAGCAGTTGAAATTAGGCAACTAGGGCTCAAGCAAGAGGTAAAGGCTCATGATTTAGATTTGAGAATTACCACATGGATTTGACGTTTGAAGCCATGAATCAGAGTTGTGGGAGAGACACAATGTGAAGGGAGATTGTCAGAGCTTCTCTTGTGTCTTGGGGCACACTCACAATACTGTACTTGAGAGAAAAGGAGCCTGGGAAGACTTCCATCACAGAGATCAAATTACAGATCTGGGTAATGTTGTCTTACTGATGTTAAGCAAAAGAGTTTCAGAAAGGAAGCCACTCGTATCAGCTGTTGTTGACTGATAGCTGCCAGAGTTGCTGCTCCATTGAGGTATTGGGAATGAAAACCTGGTCATGGGTAAAAGTGGGTAATGGGAAAATAGTAGTATGAAGTATGGAATATGCATTTGAAAGGCTGACAGAAAATAAGAGAAACAGGAGGATCATAGGAAGGTAGGGAAACTGTACATATTTAAAGGAGTAGATCGAAAAAGGAAGAGACTGAAAATGCCAGAAAGGAGAGGCTGTTTATTGAAGTTAAGTGGAGGTAGGTGAAGGTACTCACACACACCCACATATGTCTCCCCACGCCCACCCCCTTGGAGTGTAGTGTATGCAGTCTTTGGCTAACCAAGAGAGAAGCCTTGAGTACCATTCCAGTGTGTTAACCATATTCCAGCCCTGGTAGAAAGGTGATGAGGAATAAATGGTTATATAAGTAATTGGAAAGATACCTAAGATACACTAAGTGGAAAAAAATAAGTTTGGTTATGTGAAAAACAAAGTAACGTGCTTGTACTCGTACAAAATACGTACATTTAAATACAACGAGCAATGGTTTCCAGATACTGCTGCATGTTGAATCACCTGGGGAATCTTTAAAAAATACTGACACCTGCCCCTCTTCTGAATTAATTAGTATCAGGATTTTTAATGCTCTTTTAGGTGATTTTAATGTGCAGCTAAGTGTGAAAATGGCTGACATTTAAAAAAAATCTGTTAACAGTTACTTATTTGCAGGAGCATTGATAAAGGGGGACTTTTCATTTTTTGTGTTTAGTTTTTATTTTTTTATTTTTATTTATTTTAATTAGCTTCAGGTGTACAACACAGTGCAATAGTTATACTTTTTACCCCTCAAAGTGACAACCCCCCCCAATTCTCCCCCCCACTCCTCCCCCCCATATCATACTATCTATTACAATTCCTTTGACTCCCTTCCACTGTATAATCCACATCCCGTGACTATCTATATATTCAATTACAGTTGGCATACAATATTATACAACATCAATTTCAGGTATACAGTGTAGTGATCAAGCCTCTACTCCATCCATGAAGTGGTCTCCCTAACAAAACGTGACCATCTGAAACCCCACAAAATTTTTACAACATTATTTTATTCCCTGAACTGTCTTTCATATCCCTGTGACAATACTGTAGTTATCTATATATGCTGTCTAATCCCTTCCCCTTCTCCCTCATCCCCACCCCCCTCCCAACTAGCAGCCCTGTTTTTCCTCTTGTGTTGAGTTTTTGTGGGTATGTTTTACTTCAGCAATTTTTAGTCAAGTGATACAAAAAAAGGGAGAAAAAAAAAAAAGCAAGATAATTGGAGAGCAATCGGAGGCTCCTAAAGAAAAACGAAGGCCAAATAAAGCATCAGAAGTCGGACATTTTGTACAGCCCATTTCTGTGATATTGCAACTATTTTGTTGAAAAAAATCCATCTGAGCTTTCCTTTTTTTCCCATCAGATCTGTGTGCCAATGTCAGTGGAATTTGAGGAGCTCCTGAAGGCTCGAGAGAATCCAAGTGAAGAGGCACAAAGTAAGTAGGGTTTAACATTTCCATCCAGCACTAGCAGAAACACAAGTTAGTGGCAGAGCTGAGATTGCCCTCAGAGCCTTAGAAAACGGCTCCAGAGAATCTTGTAGCCAGGATATACAACTGGTTTTCTCTTTGCTAGTGTCTGGGCTAGACTGACCTCCTAAATTGGCCTTGGATAAAATTTTCAATTTTGTGCTAGCCTAGTTCAAGTTCACCAGCCTAGAATGCTGAGGTCTGTTCCTTCTGTGAGCATAGGGAGGACGTGGGTGAAGGGCTGCTTCATGAACCAAGAAGTAGCAGTCCATTTGGAAAGCCAGTCCAAGAAAGTGGTCTTTAATATCTGAATCATTGGTATCTTGAATTCCTTCAGATTTGGTGGAGTTCACAGATGAAGAAGGATACGGCCGTTACCTCGATCTCCATGACTGTTACCTCAAATATATTAACCTGAAGGCCTCTGAGGTAAGACCCAGGAGATGATAGAGTGGTTCTGATTCTAGGGGTGAGTCAGTACACTGGGCAGAGGCTACTAGACATAAAGCAATTAGAGTGTCTTCCTTGTGTTTTGTAAACTGTAGTGTAAATATTATAGAGATGATATGCTTTTCTTAGAAGGAAACAGTATTCAAAGTGAGAGCCCAGTTTCTACAGCAAATACAATAAGCATTTTATTAATAAGTTTTATTATTTTAATAAAACAAGTGTATTTTGCTTTTGTAAACATAAATTTTAAAAACTCACAAATACATATCAAGCTTCTGTGTTAGGCACACATAGTACTAGGTACATGGAAGATAGAAAAACAACCTCACCAGCAAAGGGCTATTTAATGTCTTTTAAGAAAGACATTACCATAAGGGATGAGATTTAATGTGACAATCTCAGAAAGGTCACAAGGAAGTACATGATTAAGTTGCTGTTGGAGTGAGTTGGAGGAAATGTCCCAATTCAGTGACTAAACTTGAAGCTTCCTGAGGGCTGGTCCTGTGTCTGTCTTGTTCTCGTCTGTGTCTATGGTATGTACTTGGTCCTAGATGCTCAGTAAGTGATTGAATGAAGTGAACAAATGGCACCTTCCAGGACCTTATTTTAGGATGTAGTTGGTGTCCAAGTCTTTAACCAAGTGCCTGGCATGTAAGTGTTTGACAAATATTTCTTTTAGTTTACTGTTTATTAACTTGATCTTTATTTTGCAGAGCTAACTGTGTATCTGATATCTCCTGCCCCACCTCTCCCCACCCGGTTAGTGTAGAAATTATGTGATGGAAAAGAAAAAAACTAAAATGAGCAGGGCCTTGTTATTTTGTTAGCAACACTCAGTTTTGATCTCATGTATTGGAGATTATAGTATAACTTGGTGGGAACACCTAACTGAAGCTCTTGTCATTACTTATCTTTTTCTAGAAGCTGGATTATATCACATACCTGTCCATCTTTGACCAGTTATTTGACATTCCTAAAGAAAGGAAGAATGCAGAGTACAAGAGGTGAGCATTGCTTCTAGGCCTCTACTGGATTTGATTACAAGATTATTTAATGTGAAGGTTCGAGGGCAGAGTTCTGATTTTTGTTGCCTGAAAAGCATTCATGAATGACTTCTGGGTTTATTGGAGGCTAGGGATTTTGAATGACATGGTTTTAAAACATTTATAATCCTCTGGCTCTGGAAGAATGTATGTCTATAAATGTATCTGTGATCTTAGGGCCATGTTGTTCTTTATGTTGTCTCATTGTAGAAGGAAGTCTCCCATCCAGGGACCTCTGTGTCTTTGGAGTTTAATAGGAAAAATTAAACTTTCTCAGATTATGACTGAAGTGAGGTGCCTGGTGGGTCTGATGCGTAGATGTTAATTTTGTTTGTGTTACTACACCCCTGGTTAGTGATAAAATAAAATTTTGTTTTTACCTGAAATTTTGTTTTTACCTGAAATCTTTCATGTGTGTAATCATGTTATGAGGATGAAAGAAGATGGGAAAGGTCGAAATCAAGATGACATGTTAGGAAAAAAGTCAGTTGTAAGCTCATTTTAAAAAGTACTAGGTACTTTTAAAAAAGTGGTATTTTAAAAACTCGTATCACTAGAATTATAAGTATGGTTTATAGGACATAACAGTATATCAAAACTAGAAACTCTCTTTGCTGTCTCTATATTGCTTGTTTCTCTGTAGATACCTGGAGATGCTGCTTGAGTACCTTCAGGATTACACAGATAGAGTGAAGCCCCTCCAAGATCAGAATGAACTTTTTGGGAAGATTCAAAATGACTTTGAGAAGAAATGGGAGAATGGTACCTTTCCAGGATGGCCGGTGAGCTTCAGTTGGGGTGTGGGTGGAGGACAAGCCCCAGAACTGAAGTAACTGTTTTACTTTAATCTTAAGCCTCTGCTTTAGGCATTAGATTCTGATCCCCCGAGGTCATTTATGGCCGTGAGGAGTTCCCTGCCCAGTAGGCTAGGTTTTCTTTTTGAAATGAGATTTGTCAGGGCCTACTTGCCATTGGCTGGGCCCAGGATTTTCACCAACCATGTCATTACTGCTGTGTGGGTCCTACTGACCAAAAACTGATGAAATTATGTACTAGAAATCTCTACTGTATATTTTCATTCCTGGGAATAAACTTGAGTTTTCCTGAACCCTAGGAGAGAGAATGGACCATCTGTTCTTTTTTGTACTCTGCTCTTAGAGGAATTTGATTCTTATTCATATGTATATTCTCATGTGTATATGATGACAGGGCCAATTAGCACCTGGTTGTATTCTCATGTGTATATGAGAACAGGGCCAATTAGCACCTGGTAATTTAGATGGCTCCCTTGCCTTCATTCTAAAACTGGATCTTAATAAATACATATTGTTCTTGCCAGAAAGAAACAAGCAGTGCCCTCACCCATGCTGGAGCCCACCTTGACCTCTCTGCTTTCTCCTCCTGGGAGGTATGTTTTCTTTAGCCGCTCTACTGGTCTTGCCTGTTTACTCCTCAGAGGGACCGCCCGATTTCCTGTTTTTAATGCCTTGGACTTAAGATATGACACCAGGGCCGGCTGAGTGGCGCGGTGATTAAGCATTGGCTTGGAAAGCCAGTGGCCCCGGTTCAGTCCCACATATGAGGGCCAATGACACTGCCCTTAAAAAAAAAAAAAAAAAAAACCTGTGACACCAGTTCCCCAGTCTAGGTTTCTACAAAGAATGTGGAAAGATAAAAAGGGGGAAAAAAACTTATCCAATCACTCTGAAAATTGTGAGATAATAATTGTAACTATATTAATCTGTAGTGGACTTGCGGAACACTACTGGTTACGAATAAGCTTGACCACAGAGTCAGTCCATTGGAGAATTCGAGCTTACTACTAGGACATTGACTACGGAGTGTGTGGTGTTGCCACAATTTCAGGAACACCCACACACCAGCCTGCAAAGACCCAAGTTTGTGCATTTGTTGTTTCTCAAAATCTATTTCTATAAAATAACAACTTGTCTCTTTTATGCAGGAGTTGGCCTCCCTGGGTCTGGACAGATTAAAATCTGCACTCTTAGCGTTAGGCCTGAAGTGTGGTGGGTAAGAAACTGGTTTTTCTATCATAGCTGTTCGTTCACTGTGTGTTTACATAATCTTCTCCATGGATCTGATACTATTCTTTCTGTCATCCCCGACTGTAAAAACAAGCAAGTCTGGATGGTAACATGACCCGGAGATCCTTTGCCCTCTGTCTCCTTAGGACCCTGGAAGAGCGAGCCCAGAGGCTGTTCAGCACCAAAGGAAAGTCCTTGGAGTCACTCGACACCTCCTTGTTTGCCAAAAATCCCAAGTCAAAAGGCACCAAGCGGTGAGCGGCTGGGGTGGCACCACTGCTTACAGTTTTTAAATGCTATTCCCATGCAGAATTTTCATCACAACAGATTTTTTTTTTTTTTTTTTACATTTCATGGGGGAGTTGGGGGAGGGAAACAAACAAGTTGTTCTTCAATCTTTGTTGTGGAGGGCACCTGTCGCCATCTGGCTTCCTTTCAGCAGCTCTTGGCCTCTAAGCTCTAGGTGCTGTGTTCAATCTTAGTTGCAGGTGGACGTAGCCACCATCCCATGTGGGAATTGAGCCTGGCAGCCTTGTTGTTAAGAGCGCACGCCCTATCCACTGAGCCATCCGGGCGACAGCTCAGCTTGGGCGCAGTGTTCATTGGTCCATGTGGGAATCGAACTGGCGGCGCTGTTGCTCAGAGCTCATGCTCTAAGCCAACTCTTTGGGGGATTTTTTTGGTTTTGTTTTGTTTTGTTTTGAGGGCAGTGTCACTGGCCCTCATATGTGGGACCGAACCGGGGCCGCTGGCTTCCCAAGCCAGCGCTTAACCACCGCGTCACTCGGCTGACCCTAAAAACTTATTTATTTTTTTTTAGAGGGCAGTGTCACTGGCCCTCATATGTGGGATCTGAACCAGGGCCGCTGACGTCCCAAGCCAGCGCTTGACCACCGCACCACTCAGCTGGCCTGAGCCAACTCTTAACCAACTGAACCACTCGGCCGGCCCCTTCATCACAACAGATTTTAAAACCTGTTTTATTACTATGATTGATCCATAGAGATCCAGTCTGCTCTTTTTCTCTGCTTGTGGCAGAGAATGCTGTCACTGTTATTATAAACCAAGGACAATCTATACTTGGGTGTTTGAGAATGGATGAAGTCTGGAATGTCAAAACTTCTCTAGGTACCTTTTGTTACCTTACTAGCTTAGGTAGGCTGAATAGGTTCAAAACATATTTCCTAAGTTTATTTTTCCTAATGATAGTTGGATCTATTCTTTAGCCACATGCTTGTATTGGGTGTTTTTTCTAATTTTCTGAACAGCCCTGAGAAGTAGGTATTACAGTTATTACCCTGACTTTTATCAGATAAGGACTCAAAAGTTACGGAATGTGTCCACCTTTCACACTTACTAAGTAGCAGGGTCCAGATTCGGGCCCAAGCCCACTTGTCCTGGAGCTTGCTCTTCTATACAACATTTCCTTGGTAGATACAATGATGGAAATTTAAATATCTGGTTATGTCTCTTACCTTCTATGAGGTCTAAAAGGAAGCTTCCATGCATTCCAGGAAATAACCTCGGTACTTGTATGAGTGAGCTCTGAGCTGAGCAAAGCGTTTGCTTTCACAGCATGATATTTGTCATGTGCTTGTAATTTTTTTTCAAAGATTTTTATTGGGGAATTGGAGGGGAACAGCGTTGGGGAATTGGGGAAGGGAAACACACAAGTTGCTGTCCGTTTTTGTTCTTCAGTCTAGTTGCGGAGAACGTTGCTTCACTGGCCCATGTTGGTATTATCATTGTGCTCTTCCTGGATGAGGCAGATCGGTCACCAGCCTCTGGACAACCGCTCACTGCGGCTATTGGCAGCTTACACTGGCTGCAGCTATGCTGTCTTGGGGACTCACAGTAGCCCAGCTCCAGGCGGAGCTGTTGTTCACCATCTTAGCTGTAGAGGGCAGTGTCACTGGCCCTCATATGTAGAATCCAAACCGGGGCCACTGGCGTCCCAAGCCAGCTCTTAACCAACGTGCCACTCGTTTGGCCCTGTGCTTGTAATTTTCAGTGCGCTCAGTGTTCTCAGATACAGCGAGCAAGGCACTGGGTAAAAGAACCCTCGAGTGATACAGTTTGTTTCTTGTTCACAGAGACACGGAGAGGAACAAAGACATTGCTTTCCTAGAAGCCCAAATCTACGAATATGTTGAGATTCTTGGGGTAAGTAATTGACTGCTGAGGGCTATAAATGCTACAGAGTATGGGAATAAGAGAAATAGGAACTCATAGGATATTTTTTCCGGATTGAAAGAGGAAGGGTGGGTGTTACACTAGTTCATCAGAAAATAGAGTTCTCTCAGGGCCCTTGGCCCTTCGGTGAGGCCCTGTTCTGTGTTTTGGTGTCTGTTGTTAGCTTATATTCCCTGGGTTGCCCAGTTCCCATGAGGCGAGGCAGAGAGAATAGGTTCTCCTGTCAATCTACTATCCAGAGCGGTGCAGGGTCTTTGTCTGAGCTCCAGAATATACCCAGGGGGTAACCCAAGAAGCAGACTCTCAAAAGGGATGTCAGAGGGGACTTCCGGTAGAATGGCAGAATAGATAGGCACTGTGCTAACTTACCTCCCAGGATCACACCAATATTACAAACAAATTATACAGCATTCAACCCTGGAGGTCCCCGGAACACTAGATGAACAGAACCACTAAACGAAGAACTTAAAGAGGAGGCAACGTCAGGTCTGGTAGGACGGGCGGAGACGAGAGAGGGCGAACCCCGTGAGGGAGGTCCCAGCTGTGGAGCGGCTTCTCCGGTTGGGGGAGAGACCCTCCGGCTGCACACCAAGCTCACCAGCCCAGAGTTCCTTTGCCGGGAAGAGAAGTTCCAAGATAGCTAGCAGTAAATTAGTGAGGACACTCTTTGCTCAGCTCAGTGAGGCTAAGAGCGGCTAGAAAATCAGTGGGGCCGGCGCACGGGCTTGCTCACTGGTGAGCACTTACCTGGTTCCTGGTGGAGGGAGTGGCTGTGTGAGCCGGGCCCAGGAACCTGTGGGGACAGACTGAACTGAGCACCTTTGGTGCAAAGGCTGGAGGTTTCTGGACTATTGTTACCCTGGTGTGGAGCCTGCATGCAAGTGGTGTACAGGAGGGCGCCATTTTGTCAGGGTTGGGCCCTCCCACAGAGGATCAGGTCCGGGACCTCATTGGTCTGGTGGAATTGGCGCAGAAGTGCGTGTGTGTGTGTGTGCATGTGCATGCACATGCGGCCTTGGATCCCCACCCTCCGCCCTGCTTATACTGCGTTGCCAGGGAAATGCTGGGCATGTGCCCTCCAGCTCCAAAAGGCTGCTCACTGAGATGAGGGAGTGTGCAAGCTGCCTAGGGTCTTGGCTCTCTGCACTGCGCTTGCAGGGTTGCCGGGCTGGTGATTGGTTGTTGGGCTGCTCGGCCTGATCTGCCAGCAGCTGATTGGGACAGGCTGAGACTGGGAGTTTTCCTGGGAGTGTTGGGCTGTGAGCTGTGTGCCTGTGTGATCCAGCCAGGGCTCTCCTGGTGATCTATCTAATACATCAAAGCAATCCCAGAGCGACAGCCAGAATGAGGAAACAAAGAAATATGTCACAAGTAAAAGATCAGAAGATACCTCTAGAAATGGAACTAAATGAAACAGAGGGATCCAAGCTTTCAGAGACAGAGTTTAGAACATTGATGATAAGAATATTTAACAAACTTAGTGAGGACATAAGGAAGGATAGAGAAATCATAAAAAACAACCAGTTAGAACTAAAGAATACAATAACTGCAATGAAGAACACACTCGAAGGAATCACCAGTAGAGTGGATGAAGCAGAAGAGTGGATCAGCGATTTGGAAGACAAAATAGAAGAAATCACCCAGTTGGCACAACAAAAAGACCAAAGAGTAAAAAACAATGAAAATGAAAATAGTTTAAGAGCCCTATGGGATAAGATGAAGCGCAACAACTTTCTACTCATAGGAATACCAGAAGAAAAGAAGCAAGGGGTCGAGAATGTATTTGAAAAAATAATGACTGAAAACTTCCCTACCCTGGTGAAGGAAATCAACATACATGCCCAGGAAATGCAGAGGGTTCCAAACAAGCTGAACCCAAACAGGTCCACACCAAGACACATCATAGTTAAAATGGCAAAGGTTAAAGACAGAGACAGAATCCTAAAAGCAGCAAGAGAAAGACAGCAGGTTACGTACAAAGGAACTCCTATTAGACCAACAGCTGACTTGTCTGCAGAAACTCTGCAGGCCAGAAGGGAGTGGCAGGAGATATTCAAAGTGACACAAAATAAAGGCCTACAACCAAGATTGCTCTACCCAGCACTGCATCACTTAAAATTGAAGGAGAAATAAAGAGCTTCTCAGAAAAGAATAAGCTTAAGGAATTACTTACCACCAAGCCAGCATTGCAAGAAATGTTAAAAGGGCTTTTTTAAACAAAAGAAAGGGGTAAACAAGCTAACCCAGGAAGACCAGGAATACAAATAACAAAATGGCAATACATATGCACCTATCAATAATCATTTTAAATGTGAATGGGCTAAATGCTCCAATCAAAAGACAGAGAGTGGCTGAGTAGATAAGAAAATAGGACACATGTATATGCTGTTTACAGATGAAATAAGATATTTCATGCAAATGGAAATGGGGGGGGGAAGCTGGAGTACCAATACTTATTTATTTTGGACAAAATAGACTTTAAAATGACTACAATAAAAGACAAAGAAGGAAGGGCCGGCCGAGTGGTGCGGTTGGTTAAGCGCTGGCTTGGGAAGCCAGCGGCCCCGGTTCGGTCCCACATGTGAGGGCCAGTGACACTGGCCTCAAAAAATAAAAAAAAAAAAAGACAAAGAAGGACACTATAACCCTAATAAACATGTATGCACCCAACATAGGAACTCCCAATTACATATAACAGATTTTGACAGTCATAAAGACAGAGATCAACAGTAACACTATCATAGTAGGGGACTTCAACACCCCATTGTCACCAATGGACAGACCCTTTAGACAGAAAACACAGAAAGAGGGGCCTTAAATGACACAGACCAGCTGGACTTCGTTGATATTTTTAGAGCATTTCACCCTGAAAAAACAGAATACACATTCTTCGCAAGTACACATGGGACATTTTCCAAGATAGACCACGTTAGGCCACAAAACATGTCTCAGTAAATTTAAGAAGATTGAGGTCATATCAAGCAGATATAAAGGAGAAACTGATGGTCGCTGGCTGGGAGTGAGTGGGGATGAGGGAGAGGGGGAAGGTTTTGGACAGCGTAGGTAGGACTACAATGTTGCCGCAAGGATATGGGGGCAGTTCTGGGAATGTAATTGATAATGTTGTGAAGAGACTATTATGTTAAGTGAAATAAGTCAGTCGGAGAAAGACAAGTACCATATATCTCACTTATATGTGGAATCTGAAAAACTGAATGAACGAGCAAAGTAAACAGACTCATAGATATAGAGGAAAAACTGAGGGTTGCTAGTTGGGAGGGGGGTGGGGATAAGGGGGAAGGAAAAGGAATTAGCATAAATAAACAACTACAATATTGCCACAGGGATATGAAACACAGTTCGGGGAATATAATAATGTTGTAAAAATTTTGTGGCGTGTCAGATAGTCACATGTCTTGTTAGGGATACCACTTCATGGATGGAATAGAGGCTTGATCACTGCACTGTAATCCTGAAGCTGATGTTGTATACTATTGTATGCCAACTGTAACTGAATATATAGATAGTCACGGGATGTGGATTATACTGTGGAAGGGAGTCAAAGGAATTGTAATAGATATGTATGCAATGGGGGGGATGAGTGGGGTGGCGTACTGGGAGAGGGAGGTTGTCACTTTGGGGGGTATAGAGTATAACTATTGCATTGTGTTGTACACCTGAAACTAAAAAAAAAAAAGCAAGTCAGAGAAAGGCTATGCACAGCAGCTTTTTGGGCATGACTTACTATGAAAGGCGTTACTTACGTAGTCACAGGATTGTGAGGGACTGTCTGACCCCTAGTGGGTCAAAGCTGGCTGTGAGCTGCTCCATGAATGTTCTTTCGGGAAGGAGCTGGAGAGTTGGTTGGGGGCTAAAAAAGGCCTAGCCTGAGCAGGATGTGTATCCCAGAGAGAAAGTAGGGGGAGGAGTAGGAGGAAAATAGCTCTTTCAAGGAAGAGACGGTGGAAGGGCAGCACTCCTCCAGAGAAGATGGCCAGTGCCTCTGGGAGTCTTGCAGTAGACCAGCCTTTCTGATGGTGTCTTCTTATGTAATTGTCACCTGCTCTCTGAGCCTTTCCCTTTGCAGGTGTTCAGATGGTGTTTTAAGTGGGCTCTGGCTCAGGTAGCTCGTTTATGTATCTGTCAGTTGCCATGGATGTTTTTATTCTGCCCCTATTTGAGGACCACACATATAGCTATAAATCTAGTTACCTCTTGGTTCCCTCTACAGTTGCTTCCAATAAAAGGAGACTAGCCAGACATTGGACATTGGGGACACTTATAATTCCCCACAGTGAATTTGGGCTTTGTTAATGTGGATAGCAGTCGGAGTTACCAGTCCTCTAAAGACAACTGGGAAGCCAATTTGTGCCCTTGACGTAAGATGTATTCACTTTCTCCCTCCTTTGAGAGCATTTTGCTCTCCCCACCAGGAGGTAGCACCATTTTGTTTGGATTTCCAGAAGTTGCTCTCATTACGTACTGATACAATTTTTATCATTTCACCATTTACTGACATCTGTTGGTTTCCAGGCATCGTGCCAAATCTTTAGACACAGTAGTGAGTGTGGCACAGCCTTCTGCCCTTGAAAAACCCACCTTGTGGTTGGAAGAAAGAGACAAGTGTGTGGAATGGGATATATGCTGTAAGACACCGAGATTGAGTGTCTAAGTAGAAAGAGGGAGAAAAACGTGCCAGGTAAAGGAAACAGCAAGCATGAAGGTAAAATATGAAAGGAAATTAGATGTTTAGGAAAATTTGAGAAATTATGGAGTTTGTGTATGGGGTGTGCCTTGTTAAGGGAGTGATGAGAGAAAATTTGGTGAGTTATGTTGGAAATTTGGACTTGTCCTTTAAACAGTAGAAATCCAATAAAAGTTCATTATGCAGAGTGTAGCATTAGATTCGTTTTTTAAAACAGATAAACTTGGGAACAGAATGGCAGCTGGAGTGGAGTGAGAAGAGACCCAGGGCAAGTTAGAAAGTTCTCACCTGGATGAGGGCAGTAACAGTGGGAAGGAGAAGGAGGGACTGGTTCAGGAAGTATTTGAGAGACTGGTGTTCTGTGATGGTCTGTGGCCTCAGGTGAGTAAATTAGGCAAGTGACATAAAACCTGTGACTTTTTCCCTTCGCTAATAGGAGTTCTGACATAAAGGCAGGCTTTCCCTTTATTCTACAAGAAAGAAAACCTCATTCTTAGAAGTGAGAGGTCAGCCAGGGATGTAGGAAAACGGATTTTCCCTTCATGTTTTGCACCGCTTTCCTCTGACTTGGCTTTGCATCTATGGACCTGGCTTAGGAACAGCGACACCTCACTCATGAAAATGTGCAACGCAAGCAGGCAAGGACAGGAGAAGAGCGGGAGGAGGAAGAGGAAGAGCAGATCAGCGAGAGTGAAAGTGAGGATGAAGAGAACGAGATCATTTACAACCCCAAAAACCTGCCCCTTGGCTGGGATGGCAAAGTAAGTGCCAGCACTGCTACCTTTCTCCCCATTTCCCACTTTGGAAGCAGATGCCGACACTCCTAATCCTGTTTCTTTTCTGATTTCTTTCAGCCCATTCCCTACTGGTTATATAAGCTTCATGGCCTAAATATCAACTACAACTGTGAGATTTGTGGAAACTACACCTACCGAGGTCCCAAGGCCTTCCAGCGGCACTTTGCTGTAAGGAATTCAGAGCCATTTTCTCTGAAAATTGAAGTATAAAATACGAGTCTTTTAGGGAAGAGGAATGCTAGTGTCCAGAGTTTAAGAGAATCAGAGAAGGAGTCAAGCACGCAGCCTCTGGTGCCAGTGCCAGCGCTGGTTGGCACCTGGGACAGTTTCTGGAGGCTTCTTCCACTCTGCTGTTTGAACCTCATTTTGGTTTTCTCTTGCTTGTTCTCATACTTCTCTATTTTGGTCTTTCTGCCAGCATGTTAGACCAATCTCTGACCCCTTGGTCATTGCTCTATGCCGTTTTTAGTACTCAGGACCAAAGAAGGGTCTGACTGCCTGCCTCTTCCTTTGGGTTTTCGATTGGTCTGAGAAAAGAGGCTAAAGGGTTGACATTTATCAAGTCATTCTTGAGACGAGGTATTCTCTGGTTGGTACTCCCGTAAGTGGATTCACCTGTTTTGTTTCTGCCTTCAGTTCTTAGTACTTGGAGGGACATTTTATATCATAGGAAAGACTTGTTAGACCAGGGGTCGGCAAACTTTTGAGACAGAAGAGCCAATCCTGTCCCTCGAAGTTTTGCGAGACCCATAAAAACAAATGAAATCACCGTTATGTGAATAATATCCTTTAAAAATTTTTATAAATGAAACTATGATAGTTTTATCTTCTTTTTCAATTTCACTTCAGAGCCACATGTAGGTACCCAAAGAGCCGCATGTGACTCGCGAGCCGCAGTTTGCCGACCCCTATGATAGACTAAGGATGGCGAATTTGTATGAACTCCATCCCTCCCTCAGATATACTTACTAGTAATGATCCTGGTTCTTTTCTGCTAAGCTCCTCAGTAGTCTCTGAATCTTTCTCAACATCACTTCCAATGAATTAGAATTGGCATCCAAGATAAAGCCCATGCCATTTGCCATCCCTGAGCCCAAACAGTCTCTCCCTGCTGCTCTATTTCACATCCTTGCTTATACCTGATAAACAGTCTTCTCCTTTATGTACAGAGATGGCACTGCCCTGCCACCTGTGACCCTTACTCCTGCTGGTGGTGGGAGGTGACTGGTTAGTTCGAATTGTGTTTCTTTGTGGTCTTGACACAGAGGTTCTGTCTGAAAGAGTACTAGATCTAGGATCTAGGTTTTATAAAACAGTCCAGCGAGGCAAACAGTACAATGCTGCTTTGAAATGTCTGTCTTATCAGTCACAGCCACAAAAGAAATGCTGCTTTTAGGTGGAGTCTTTTACAAAGGGTCAGGTTAGGGTTTATGAGGAGAACGGAGTTGTGCTCTGTGTTTAGCTTTTCCCATTTGACATTGTCCTTTTGCTTCTTTCTTCCAGGAATGGCGTCATGCTCATGGCATGAGGTGTTTGGGCATCCCAAACACAGCCCACTTTGCTAATGTGACTCAGATTGAAGACGCTGTCTCCTGTAAGTAAGCTTTATTTTTTGTGTCTTAGGTAGCCACTCCTACAACTCACTGTCCCAACACCCTGGTGTGTCCAGGCCTAAGGGCAGCAGGCTGAAAAGATGTAAAAGCTACAACAGTCAAACAATTCCTGCATTTCTGAGGAGCATGAGCTATCTATCCTGATTGTTTCCCCCTGAGAAGAGCCCTTGGCTGAGTATAAAATAAGGCTTTTAATGGTGACTATGAACTCCGTGTGTGCAAGATTTTGAGTGAATAGGCGTATTGTATATTTTTCTGAACTGATTTTAGTATATTAAGCATCACTGATACGAAGGAAATAGAACCGGTCTCAGTAACCTTATTTCTGAGGTGACAGGGCAGATACACAGAAACTTAGCAGCAAAATACCTCTTAGAGAAAGAGCAGAGTGAGTGCCTGTCAGGGAATGTGTTAAAGCACCCTGGGACCTCAATCAGGCTTCTGATTGTGGCAGCTTTTTCTACCATTAGCACCTTCCTTGTAGGTTTTCTATTTTCTTTCTAGTTTATCTCTTCTCTGTTGTGTTTTCACTTCTAACTGGTTAGACTGAGAAGAAAGAATTTTACCACTCCACTTTGATAAATTTCAGACACTCACTCTCAAGTGTATATACCAGGCTTTTCATCTGCTTGGTCAGCTAGCTCCGGTGGCTCCCATCTCTGGGGCTTTTCAAATCCTCTGTGGCAGAGCCAAATAGAAATGACCTAGAGAGCTCTCTGATCTCTAATTAGCCCATGGATTCTAGGGACTTTTTCACTACGTGTTTTGTGTGCAGTCACTTTTGAGGACGCCTTCTTGCTTTCCCTTGTTGTCTTCCCTTATCAATGTAGGAGTCAGGGCTATACAGTTTTTCCTGTCACAGTTATAATCTGTCTTTATTGCCAGATTACCCACTTGGCCTCTTTACTTTTCATTTTTTTACCCTTCCCTTTTCTGGGAGAAAATTTTAATAGTAATGAAATTTCTTAGAACCATAATGCTGCATTTTGAATGCAGTCTCATTTTTAGGTATATTTTTTAGCTATGTACCACAAGTAAGTAGGTCACCATTCATTTTTTTTTGTGGTTTGTTTTTTTTTCCCCAAAGATTTTATTAGGGAATTGGGGAAGGGGAACAGACAAGTTGCAGTCCTTTTTTGTTCTTCAGCCTAGTTGTGGAGGACGCTGCTTCACTGGCCCATGTTGGTATCGTCATTGCGCTCTTCCTGCATGAGGCAGTCGCTCACTGGCCTCTGGAAGGTCGCTTACAGCGGCTCTTGGCAGCTCACTCTGGCTGTCAGCTGCGCACGCTGGCTGCCGGCCACTCACTGTAGCCTATGGCAGCCCACACCATCACCAGCCATCTTCGCTATAGAGGCAACCACGTGGAGCTGTTGTTTACCACCTTAGCTGTAGAGGGCAGTGTCACTGGCCCTCATATGTGGGATCCAAACTGGGGATCCCGCTGCTCAGAGCTGGTGTCCCAAGCCAGCTCCTAACCAACGTGCCAGTTGGCTGGCCCTTTTGTGTGTTTTCTTGTCTTACAGTTTGCCTGAGTTAAATTTATTCTGGTACCTTGAGATTGATTTATTTACATCATATCAGGCTTACAGTCATGCCAACTGCAAAAACAAAGGGATGGTTTTATTAACTTTATTCCATGTATTTATCGTTGTTCATGGATAGTTAGCTCAAGCATTACTCAATTCTTCTGTTTAATAAAAGCAGGTGATAGATACGTCATCCTTGCCTGAATGCTATTTTTAAAAGGAACCATGCTTGTGTACCTATACTCATTTTAAGATTGGCTCATGATTTTATTATATTCTACAAAAGAAAGACTACATTTTTTAGTACTTTTTTCAGGCAGTGGATAAAAACAGTTTTCCTATATTACCTCATACTGGCTTATATCCTGTAATATTCTTTTAATGCAGTTATTTATCCTGTTAGGATTCTATTTACAAGTTTTGTAATTATGTTCATAAATAAAGAATGGGTTTCTTGCTTTTGAGACACTTGTCAGGTTTGGGGATCAAAACCATATTTATGACAAAATTGATGGGATTACGTGCTACATTCTGTTCCCTTCATTTGAAACAGTTTATGTTTAAATAGAGATTACATCTTCATACAAAGGGACAACTCTGAGAAGATTCTTTAGTTAATAATCTATATTGTGTGATTTATTATGACAAAGTAGGAAACCCAAGTGCTTTATTTCCATTCTGAGTTTTATTTCCTTTTTTCTCTTAATACTTGCTGTGATCTTGTTTCTTTATTTCTTTAAGCCTTTAGTCAAGAACTTCCTTCTCTCTGTTTCTTTGTTCTTTCTAATACAGGCTTTTAGAACTAGATGTCCTGCTAGGAATCCATTGGGAATATCCATTACTGATACAATATTTAGAACTTTATTTGTTAAAGATGTTATTCCTGATGTTTAAAAAATAATTCACAAACTATTTAGAAGTATTTAATTCTAGTTGATTGAGCACCTTGTAACTGTTTATTTATTCCTATTTTTCTTGGCCCATGTAGTAAGATACCCTCTGCATTTATTGTAGAATAATATATTGTTTCTTTGTGTCTAAGTATGTAATCAGTGACTCGTTAAAGATTCATATATGCCTGGAAGGAAGCACTTTTCTCAACATGTAAGCTGTTTAATCTTCTCGGAGTGTTCAAGTTCTTAATTTCATATCTATTCATTTTGAATTTCGATAGGGACGTGTTGCCATTTCCAATTATAATTAAATTTTGTCTCTTCCATTTCTGCCAGTTTTGTGTGTATTTTGTTTTGCAGTGTTTGAGCCACATAAACTCAATGTTGTACAATACCCATATTGATCACTCACATTTTCTTCCTGAAATTTCTTTTATTTTATCTGATAGCATTTTTTGTTCTATTGTGATAAACTTAGACCATTTCCCCGATTATCAAAATTTTGGGCTACTTTTTACTTCAGTCATCAGTATTTATCATTGTATAGGGGTACTAAGCCTTTTACACTTCATATATTAATTGATCTATTTGTATTTAACTCCTTCGCTGGAAAAGTTATTTTTTGTTGTTAGTTTCTCATTTATGTGGATTATATGGTAAACTTGGATCTATTCCTTTTTAGACAGGTATTTTTCTAATATTTCTGACTTTAATGTTTCAACTAAGTTTATTTTTATTTCTGCTACCAATTTCTAGCATCTATTATTAATAAATATTGTTTGGTTGAATTATTTATAGGAGGTGATTATATCTTGATGGTCAAGCACTGTGGATTTTATACTTATTTCCTACTCTTATAATAATTCAGTAGATTCTCTGTCTTTAATCTTAACCATGCCTACCAATATTTTTATCACCTTGTTTATAAAATGGATTTTCTACTTTCAGATTCCCCTCATCCCTTGTCATGACCTTTACCCTAGGACTTAGTTGATGGATTCTGTCAAGTTCTGTATGTTTTGATACGTTCTGCTTCAAGAGTAAAGTTGGTTCAGTACCACATTCCTAATAAAGTATCATGTGGTGGTTAAGAGTGGCAGACTCTGAAGAGACAACTGTTCATGGCTGAACAACTGTTCAGATCATGACTGCACCACTTACTAGCTGAGCAGAGTACTTCTTTTAGTGCCTCAGTTTCCTTATGCATCAGATGTAGATGGTAATAATATACCTACATTATAGAGTTGTCTCAGAGTTTTAATGAGATGATACAGGTAAAGTGCTACAACCATGCCTGACACAGAGTGTATTGTAGAATGTATTGTAGTGAGTAAGCATGAGCTGCCATCACCACCACCTTCACTTGGGGCTTCTCTGCAGAGTCTGAGAAGTGAGATCTAAAGTTGCACATCTCTGCATTCAGTGTTCAGTATTAATATTACTCGTTGCCATTTATCGAATGCCTGCTGTGGTCCAGGTAAATGGGAGATGTTTTACACTTATTTAATCTTCAGAACAACCAGTGAGGTAGGAGGTCACCCACATTTTCAGAAGAGGAGAGTTAGGTAACGTTTTTAAGGTCATATAGCTTGTAAGTGGAAAAAAGCTAGGGATCAATCCCGTGTCTGTCCTACAGCAGTCTTTTCCACAGTTCTCTACTGTCTTCTTTTAAATCATGCTCATCAAGTAGGTTTTTTTAAAGAGTTGATCATTAAAGGTTATTCCAGAAAGAAACTTCTTGCATTTTCTCATTAGCCACACGGAGATTTTTGGAAAAATTTCATGCCTCCAGAATATTGTTGGCAGAGTCATAATTCGGTTACGCATATTGTTTTCAGAATTTATGTCCTTATTCAGATGTGTAGGTTAATCAGTTTCTCTCATATGCATGTTTTTATTAATTGCCACTTCTTTGATTTTTTTTTTTTTTGTATCATTTCTACCCACGACTTCCCTTGATATTTTTAGGTTCTTGGCATAGCTTTTAGAGTTTTGCCTCTATCTCAGTGTCACTTTCTCTTTTCATTTTTTCTCCTCCATCCTCAATAGATCACTCATAGATTTACTACAGATTTATTACCACCGTCCCCTCCCCGTTTTTTTCCAGGCCTCATTCCTCCTTTTAAGTATCTTAGATGAACTCTCTGGCTTCCTTTCAGACTTTCAGTAACAGATAGATGGTTGTATACATATTGACTCCCACAGGTTGATCACAGACTTTATCTCAGGTGTCCCACTAATAGTAAGCATTGATTAATTCCTGAGTTTAAGTCAGTTGTATTATTCTGCGGAGTTTCTTCAATTTTTTTTCATTTCCTATCAGTGGAATAATTTTTTTTTTTTTTTTAGAGGGCAGTGTCATTGGCTCTCAGTTGTGGGATCCGAACCAGGGCCGCTGGCGCCCCAAGCCAGCTCTCAACCACCGCACCACTCAGTTGGCCCAGGAATAATTTCTTTTTATTAAACTTGGATTGTGCAATTTTTTTTTTTTAAAGCATCTAACTAGACATCTTAGGGATTTTTGTTTGTAAGGAAACGAGCCTATTAAAACTAACTGTCCTCCATCCTATTTGCAAGAATATGCTTATTCATATTCTTAGTCATGCTTGTCTCTATGCATATGCCTTTTCCCCTTTTTTCTGTCTTTTAACCTCAGCTCACAATGAAGGCAGCTCTAGTCCTTGGTCTGTATGACCTTTTTCAGTTTTCAGAGCCTGCTGTCATCTAGCCCAGGGGTCGGCAAACTGGCTCATGAGCCATATGTGGCTCTTTGGGTAAGTTCCATCTCAAAAGTTTGCCGACCCCTGAAGAACCAACCCTGTCTGTCACAGCAATTTAAAAATTATTTTGAGAGCCATAAATATATTTGTACATAATCACCATTATGTGAATAATATCCTTTAAAAATGTTATAAATGAGTTAAGAGCTTGCTCAAGAGTGCGAGCTGATCTCTGAGCAACAGCAGTTCAATGCCCAGCCCAAGCTGAGCTGCTGCTGAGCTGCCAACAGGTGGCAGGATGGCTTAGCTAAAAAAATAATAATAAATATAAATAAAAATTTTAAAAATAATAAAAAAATGTTATAAATGAAACTATGATAGTTTTATTTTCATTTTCAATTTTCACTTAAGAGCCTATGGCTCGCGAGCCACAGTTTGCTGACCCCGGGTGGCACTTCCATCTCAAAAGTTTGCCGACCCCTGATCTAGCCCATTCATTCTCTCAGTGTCTCAATTTCTGATATCTGAGAAAGACGAGATAGGCACAACTGGGTCAGGTCATATCTCTAGTCCAGTCAGCAGTGTCTCCTGTAGCTGGTGGCAAAAGGAGTTTCTTGTTAGATAGGACTGTCATTCCAGAGCACCGTGGGAAGACATGTTTTCTTAAAATGGAATGTGCAGTGACGTTACTGTTAGCACAGCTGTTACACTGGATGTACTTGTTTGTCTTTGTTTTAGATCGTTCTGTTGAAGTTTGTCTTGTGGAGTTTTTAGCCAGATGGGAGGGCACAGTACTTTCATTTAAATTATAGTCTCTTTAGTTTGTTTCTTACTTAAATGAAGGATTTAAGTAAGAATAAATTTATTCTATTCCAGACTTAAGATTTTGTTTTGTTTTTTAAGTTGGACAAAATGACAGCTAAGAAGAAGCCCTGTGGACTTGCCACCAGAAATTCCCATTTGAGTGATTGGTCACGGTTGACCAATATTTACTCAGTATAAATCCACCTAATTAATAAACTAAAGGCATCAAGTTCAGATATCACCATCTTGTTTATAATAATAGCGTAAGAGTTTTAAACATGTTAATGAACTCGAGGGACATTGCTCATAAGAGCAATTGCTTTGCTAAAATCATGATACCATGTGTCTGTGCCTTTTTATTGGGTCAATTATCCCAAAAAACGGGAAATTCAATTAGTTTGCTGCACTTATTCTTAGTGAACCCATGTTGTTTCCCAGAGGTGATCCCATTCTTATCTAATTGTTTCGGGTCCCTCTGAAGAGTAACATTTAACTAGTCTGCAGTTTCCTACATCCATTTTTTCGTTAGGAAATTTATGACAACATTTCCAATCTCCAATATTTTAGTACCAGTTTGCGTTGGATTCTTAAATGGTCTGGATAAGGACTGTGACAGGGCCCTGCCTTGGCACATGGTAGCACATAATAAATTCTCCACTCCTTGGTGATGTGCATATTATCTGGGCCTGAGGACCTCAGCTATTTAGAGCAATTAGCAAGGAAGGAAAAGATGATTCTCGGGCACCTATACACCAGGCACAGAGCTAAGCACTTTCGTGTATTCTCATTTACTGTTTCTTTACCGATCTTAGGCTTCACCTTTCTCTGTGAGGTATTTCTTCTAATCTTGTCAAGTTCAGAAATTGTTCTACTCTATGGGAAATGAAGAAGCATATAAGAAGCAAGGAGTTGTGTCTTCCCACCTTCATCTGTTAATATTTTACCATCTTCCCCCTGTCAGGGGCCCTGTCCTTTGTTCTGAGAGTGCACTTTCCAGACACTATTCTTAGAGAGTTAAGTCGTTCTTCGTCTGGTTTTGTATCTGTCCTGTCTTGTATACATGTCTGATCACTCTCTCTGAAGCTGTGGTGGTGCCTATAGATGTTATTGAACCATTGCAATTCTTGTTTTAATGTCTCTGGTGTTTGTTGAGCCGTCTTATTTTTCAGACCGTTTGGCCATGATGTTTCACCATTTTTTCCCTGCTGAAGTCTTTGAAATATACCCACCAGACTTTAAACATATTTGATAATGTCTGGTGTTCCCGTTTCTCTTCTATGATGAACTTTAAGATAGTAAGGTCACTTTCTCCAATAATTCCCATAGGTTGTACCACATTTACTTCTTCCTTTGAAAGAATCGGTTCTCTGTTCTAAGAGGTCTTTGGTTATATTTGATACAACTTTTCTTTTACAGCAAAGCAATAATTATGGTAAATTTTGCAATGGAAGTATATGCAGGTAGTCCAGAGCCAAAATTCCAGTTTGGGGGAAGCAAAAGCTTCAAAGGAGGGGTAACCCAGGGGAATCTTAATGGCGGGTGTGTTGTCACACTGTGTACCCAATGGATACTCAGTCTGCTCATTTCTTATCCTGCAGTGTGGGCCAAGCTGAAACTGCAGAAGGCATCAGAGCGATGGCAGCCCGACACTGAGGTGGGTGTTAACTGTAACACCAGGGATAGCGTCAAGTGACGAAGACCCTCACATGTAGAAGGGAGGTGAACAATGACCCCTGGTTCACTGCAGTAGCGAGCATAGTATGACAGTGTCTATATATTGGCTCTTGACATGTAAGCTGAATTTATTTGTGATATTAAATATGTCAGACTTAAATCTGCATCTTAAAGACAGGTTGTATTCTCCCACTGAAATGTTGAAGTGGCAAGCAGGAGTACCCAATGCTTTGTCCTGCCCCGGAGATTCATAAGCTAAGAAGTTGAGAAACCGTATCATAGATTAGATCTCCTTTAAGGATAGCATCTAATGAGAGATGGCCTTCTCAACGGGTAGGGAGGCATCCTTGTTAGCCTTGAGATAGTCATCCCAAATAGCAGATTTCAGAGATGAAGATATATATATATATATGAAGTATAGTAGTAACTCTTTCTTTTAGATGAGTGGTTTTCAATAATCCTTTTTTAGCAGCAATGCTCTGTTTACATTGTAATGTAGAATTCTGATATATAAAATAAAGAAAGCAGAACTGCTCTGGAAGGAGGGAAGCTTAGCCTACTTGGCCTCCCTTTCAACCTCCCTTTCTGCAGTGGCCTCTTGGGAAGAAACCCACAGTTCTTGGGAACTGTTTGAAAACTTCTTAGGCCAGCCTTTCGCAACCAGGGTTCCTCATCTTAAACACAGAAAGTGGTTTGAATGGACTATTTTCTCGTCTGTCCCAAGGATGAGTCATAAGTGTACCACTCTAGATTCCTAAGAGAGAAGTTCATTACACACAATAGATGCCTTAGGGCAGCGAGGCTTAATTTAATTATCTTCCAGAATCCCTGTTAAGAAGGGCTGTCTTAGATGAATGCCATGGAATCAAGCCAGAGTGAGCTCAGGTACCCAGACACTGGTTCCAGATATTTCCCCCCAGAGGTGTAGCTAACAGTGTACCCCTTCTCTTTCAGGAAGAGTATGAAGACTCCAGTGGGAATGTTGTGAATAAGAAGACATATGAGGATCTGAAGAGACAAGGGCTGCTCTAGTGTTTTGGCTTCTGGGCTTGCCCAGGCTTCCCGAAGATCTGCTTTTTCTATTTCTCCCAACCAAGTGCTCCCGAAGACTTTGCTACTTAGTCTTATGGTCTAGCATGCATCTTGTAGAAACAAGGTATGCTGGCAGATTGCAGGGTGGAGATGTGTTTTATCCTTGTTTTATATTAAAAACGATTCTGTCAGAAAATAAAACCAATCCTTGTTCTGAATGTGTCTTGTCCTGAAGCCCTGGATTGTGGACTAACTCAGTACTTTAGTTCTTTTTTTTAAGATTTTATTGGGGAGTTGGGGGAGGGCAACAGCATTGAGGAACCAGGGAAGGGGAACAGACAAGTTGTTGTCCTTTTGTTCTTCAATCTAGTTGGGGAGGACATTGCTTCACTGGCCCATGTTGGTATCATCATTGCACTCGTCCTGGATGAGGCAAATCAGTTGCTGGCCTCTGGACGGCCACTCACCGCAGCTATTGGCAGCTCACGCTGGCTGCTGGCCACTCACTGTAGCCTATGGCAGCCCACTGCAGCAGGGGCTACAGCCTACACTGTCGCCAGGACTCGCGCAGCCCAATTCCAGGTGGAGCTGTTGTTAGCTGTAGAGGGCAGTGTCACTGGCCCTCATATGTGGGATCCGAACCGGGGCCGCTGGTGTCCCAAGCCAGCTCTTAACCAACACACCACTGAGCCGGTCCTCAGTGCTTTAGTTCTTAACCCATCCCTACCACTGTCTCATCAACTTCAGTAGCAGCTAAGGCTTAATGAGCTCCTGTTGGGTACATCTGACCTAACCTCTTTCTCCACTTTCCCAAATGAGCATCACCCCAGGAGAAGCCCTGCCATTCCTCAGCTGAGTCAGCCATTCATGCACATACTAGGGAAAGATGGGAACAGTGAGCCCAGGGCCTCTGCTAAGGACAGAGCTGTTGGCACTAAGGTTTGCCTTCTTTATTTGCATAAAGAAAAGCGCTGGGCCGGTGGGAGGGGCCCCGCAGCCCTGCCCTCGCCCAGCTTCAGCCGCCTGGCACAGCACAACTAGGACCAGCCTTCACACGGCCTCTTGATGGGTCAGAACGAGTCTTTGCGATCCTGTCTGTGTCGTCTACAAGATCCTTCTTGACTGAGAAGTGGCTAATAGGCTTGTGTCCTCCAATCCCCGATAGCCAGGATTTGGGAGGAGTTGAGCAGCTTCCCCAGGAGCTGAGGCTGGTGTCCCAAGTGGAAAGAACTAGGGGAGCCGAGGAGACACTGCTCTGCCCAGGCACAGCGTCTGAAGGCCGGGGCCTGCCCAGAACAGAGTTTCCAGGGCCTTTTGCTCCTCAGCACTCAGACTGGTGGCTTGTGATACATCCACTAGGAAAACTCCTGACTCAACTGGCCCTCGGTCACACTCACCTGTTTCCCCAGTCACCTCCATGGCAGCGGGGCTTCACACTGGGCCACGTGTTACTTCACCCTTTTTTGTTTGTTGGTTTGTTTCCCCCCACCCCCATCACTGCATTCTTGGCTGGTATTTTCCTTCCTGGTTCATCCTATCCTTCGGGCAGTTCCTCATATGCTCGTTTGTGCTTTGGCTCCTCCAGTTGCCTAAATTCCCAGTTGTAGAAACTCTGGGGCCTGAGCTGCTGATGTAGAGTGGGTGGATAATTAAACCTAATTGAACCAACTAGAAACACTGATTACTGAAAACTAGCCCAAAGTGCAAAGAGACATTGCCATTTGGGAAGAGAATTAAAGCCTTGGAAATGGGAAATACGGGGAGGAGTGTAGGGTTGCTTTTTTTAGTTTAGATCAGTAGTTCATCTTTTTAGGATCAGAGACTCCTTTGGAAATACAGAGATAACTGGATTTTCTCCCTAGGAAAATATACATGCATAGACATTGCTGCACACAATTTTAGGGGTTCATGGATCCCCAGGAGTCCATCCTTGGTTCCTGAGTCTTATAAGAGACATGGAGTCTGAGCTCTGCCAGGGTGCTTCCTGCCAAGAATAGGTGATTCAGCTCACTCTTCAAGGACAAAAGCTGCCCCATCAGAGAAACTGCAGGACTGTCTGCCGCTCCCAGCCCAGGCGGGAAGCATCTGGGGAGTTGTTCCTGGGACTAACCCCCAGATGGGTGCTGCTGAACCCAGAGGCTGATCCTGGGCTGAACCCCCCAAGAGCAGGAGTCCCCTTGCTCCCCACCTCTGAGAGGAAAGCGAATAAATCTATGTTCAGCCTCAGTCAGTCGTCCCTTCCTGCCCTTTCCTTCTGCCCCCACCCCCGCCTGGGGTCCACTTGTGCTGGAAGGCTCTACTAAAGGAGCACCCTAAAGGTAACCAACATGTTGGGGAAGTGAGGGACAGCCAAAATTCTGAGATTTTTCTCCTGCCTCTGCATTATTATTATTTATCCTTGGGAATGATAGCTATCTCTCCCCTTGTCCCTCACATCCTGCCCGCATCCTCACCTCAAAGTGCGTGTGGTGGGAATGGGTCCGTGGCCTCTCCCCGCACATTACCCTTTCCCGCTGTCAGCCAGACAGTTCTCCCATTCCAGGTGGACCCTGGGAGGACACCACCCTCCCGTTCGTCCCTCTGATCTCTTCTGAGAGCCCTCTCTACCTGCCAGATTTCTGATCTACACAAGGCAAGTCCCAGTGGGATGTTGGGATGGGTCCTTTGATCTGCCCAAGCTGCCAGTTGACTATATTTTCTCCCAGCTACAGTGTAGACATTGACTGTGCTGCTTTTTTTTTTTTTTTTTTTTTTGCCTGTGGCCCCTGCCTATCCCCAGTGGCAGCAACATCAGAGGGAATTCCCAGAGCTGGCAGATGGTTGGAGGGGAGGAGGGGCAGTAGCCAGCTTCTGGGGGCTGCACTTGCAGCCTCCCTGACGCGTGCACACACGCTCTTGCTGCCCTCCACACTTGCTACCCTCCACACCTGCAGGTGCACGGGTAGGTCTACAGCCGAGGGGGGGTGGGGTGCAGAGAATATTGGGAATATTCTCTCAAGCCATGGAGAGGGGCACAAACTAAAGTAGATGGGGAAGGAGCCAGGACCACTAGGAAGTAACCATCCAGGCTTTGCCTGGCTTTCTGAATCTGCTGAGTGTCTGACCCCTTCACACTCCTAAGCTGTCCCTGCAGCCTCATCTACCCAAAACAGGGAGGACGAAGAGGGGCTTGTGGGGAGGCCCGGGCCCTTTCACAAGGACACAGGGACCTGGGTAGAACATTTGGGCCCTTCTCTTAACCTGTTCATCTTTGGAGATGGAGGTCCTCTTGAGAGATGCCGACTGGATGAGAACTGCTCCTTGAGTGTAGTGTTGGAGGGAAGAGTGGACGGGCTGAGGCTCCTGGTGGTAAGGAGGAGTGAGCGTGGAGAAAGGAGTGGTCCCTGTTGCCAAGGGGTCTTATTCTGCTTCACCTCAGCACCCTGGATCCTGAGCACCGCCCCATATGTGCATTAAAGACCATCGCCAGAAGGTGCCCAGCCCTGAGGGGGTCTTAACTCCAGCTGTCACCTGAGAGACAGATCCAAGTGCTGATGGATCTATAGCCTCTAGGACAGGGGACCATGCCCTGTTAGCCCTGGGAACGTTGGGAACTGGGTTGTGCTCAGCCTCCCAGGGTTGGGTGGGAAGATGGGAATAATGTACCTCTCATTTCCAGCAGTTTTCTGCCTTGCATGGGAAAACCTGAACTGGGCTTAGCAGACCCTCACAGGTCTGACCCCTCAGTCCTGTGGGAGGTGGAGCCAGGATCCAGATAGCCAGGGCCTAAGAGCTACTTCCTGCCCTTGGCTCAGCTCTGATTTAGGAACAGGGTGGGGTCTGAACCCTGAAGAACCTGGATAAGGTGAGCCCTGATTTCTAACCCTCTCTGTGAGCCAGGTTTCCCTGCCCTGGGTTCTGAGGCTGCCATCAACCCCCACCCTCCAGCCCTGGCACCTTCTGATGTTGGAGGCAAATGAGGCCAGATCAGTGGCACGGGATGTCTATTTCCTGTCGCTGAACCTGTTCCAGCTCTGTCTCCCTGGGATGCTGCTGTTGCCATGCCAACAACATTCACTCTCAGAGGGGCTGTTACTAGGCTGCAGGCCCCATTGAGCCTGCCTTAATGTCACTGACGGTATGACTTTCGGGAAAGCAAAAACTATCCCTGGGGCCCTTTTTTCCCTACCGGCTGACCCTTGCTTCCCAGCCTCAGTTTATTCATTTGCATAATATAATAAGGGACTCGCTGTTTGCAGCCCTCGCCTGCGCTGCCCAGGATTGGTCCTTCACTATCTCTGGCTCCTGCAGCACCTTGACAGAAGATGTCTGTGGCAAACAGTAGCCATCGGGCTGCTCTGCTCAGAGGTAGCTGTCCTCAGCCCAGGGACCCCAGGCTTTCCTAGACTCTGTTAGTAACCCATGACTATTGCTAGACCCTGGGACTGCCCCTTCTTTGCCCTGACCTCAAGACCTCTTCCACTTAACCACTGCATGACCTTTCCTTGTCCTGTGACCTTTGAGCTGGTTATTCCCTGCAGTGGTCCCCTCTCTCCTTTTCCTTTCACCAGTCCTCCTGTTGATCTTACTGATAGCCCAGAACCCTGTCAGAAGTCAGGTGACCCCTGCTTCTGCCCAGATAAGCAGCATAAGAAGGAGGAGAAAGCTTCCCGGGTCCCTTCACCCATGGGCATGAGACCACAGTGACAACCCTTCCACAGATATGCCACAGCTTCCACTGCTTCGGAGGCAAAGTTCTCCAACCAAATGGCAGAGTGTAAACTTGGGGAGCACCACTGTCAGGTGAGGGGTGGGGCTACTGTGGGGCCCCAGGTCGGAAGCTACTATGAGGGGCTGCTGCAGGGGTTAGGAGTGGTGCCATTGGAAGGGGGGACTGATTTAGGTACATACAGGAAGGTGCTGGGAGGGAGACACTGCAGTGGGAGGGAGAGGAGTCAGTGAGATGCTGGGAGAAGTTGGGATACAGCCCAGGACTAGCTGCCCCCCACCTCATCCTCCTACACTCTCCAGCACTCTCTTTATCCAGCTGATTCAACTCAACACTTCCTACTACAATGCCCAGTGTAGCCACAGCTGGGGAGGGGGGAGGGGAAATGAAACTGGTCTCAGCCCTTGCCTGCTGGCCAACAACTCGGCCCCCAGCCCAGGACCCTGCTCTCTCCAGTGCTGCAGTGACCACCCTCTATGCCTGGTGCTCAGTGAAGTGACCTCAGGTGAGACAGCTCCACCAGCCTGCAGCTCCCAACCCCTTCTCCATCGCCCTCCAACTCCAAGCCCCTATTCCAACTGCTGCTCCTACTGGCCCCATAAGTTCTGAGCCCCACCCCACCTCTAGCCTTGCCCACCCACTAACCCCCAACTCTGAACCCCACCTACGGACAGGTCCTCAAATCTGAGTTCAGTTTTCACTAACTCCCCAACCTCTATCAACACCCTAACCTCTAAACCTGGTCAGGCTGACCCTTATCTTTGAGGTCTGTTCTCCTCATTGACTCCCCAAGTCTGAACGTCAGCACCCAACCACTTCCAGACTCCTCTTCCCACCTCTCACCTTTCCCGAGCCCATCTCAGCCAGTACTCCCCACCCCAAGCTCCAAGGCAGCCAGGACAATCTCCTGTGCCTGTCTAGGGTGGCACCAGAAAGGGAGATTTCAGGTTGTGACTGTCACACACGCACAAGTTGCCCTCCCTTGGAGTGGGGGCTGGGACTCTGCAGAAGAAATGTCCCCCAGCAGAGGTGTCACAGCACTTCCCCAGGCAACCCCGCTCAGCTCCCAGGTCTAGGCCACCTGCCGGTCCCAGAGAACAAGCTGGTTCTCACTCCACCAGGCCCTGAGAGAAATGTGTCTCATTCACACCTGCCTGCGCTGGAGTGGCTGGGGCCAGCGGGATGGGCACAATGGGGCTCCAACCTTGCCTCTGTCCGGCATTCACTTCCTGTTCAGTCTGAATATAGCTCCCTACCTATCAGCCTTCTGTCCACTTTCTCTTCCAGGAGAAGATCTGTGCCAACTTCTCCTGCCAAAGCTGCTTCTTCTGCCAGTGACTGCTTCAAAGGGCAGAAAGCTGTGGCCATGTGCCCTGAGGGCTTGGACTTCTGTGAGGTGGGTCCCTGGCCCCAGGGATTGAGGTGCTGTCCTTTCTCAGAACTGCAGGCCTTTCTCCTGCCTGGATAGAAAGTAGGTCAGCAGCCGAATCTGGCCAGAGCTAGACCTTCTGGGAGCCAGGCCGCCTGGGGTCTTGCATGCTTGACCCTCTCGGCGGCTGTGCCTTAGGCCTAATCCAGGGCAGCAGCTGGAATTTTCCAAGTCTTCCTGACATGCCCCCTTGCTTCTGTTCACCCTGTGCATTCTCTGGATACTGGCTGGCTGACCTTGTGAGAAGAGGGGTAGGGGTTCCAGAGAAGTTTGGCTCAGCCATGGCCCACTTAACACTCTGCGTCCATGAGTGGGGAAAAGGGGGCAATGGGAGGATGAGGATGAATGGTCCTATCTCTTCTTGCAGCTGAAATGGTCCAGATCAGGCTACACTGCGGATTGCAACCAGGCCTGTGTGGCAGAGATCCACAGGTGTTATGGGCCTGGGGCTCCGTCCTGCTCCCAGGAGTGCTGCCCAGCCTCGACCTCAGGCAGCTGCCTCCAGCTGGATGGGAACCTCCACTTCAGCCAGGCAGCCCCAGGGGCCACCAAGAGCCCTCTGCCCTGGTCCCTGGCTGGAGCCCTGCTGCTGCTCCTCCTGCTCTACTAGCTGGGCCCAGTGAATCAGCAGCCCCCAGGAAGATGCTGCAGGCCTTGCAAGCCCCCAGGGCCAGCCCCAGCCCCAACTCTGATTCCTGTAGCTGTATCTTTACTGCAAGGGATTTATTAAGTCCACAGCTCTGGGTTCGAGGTTCCTGCTTTCTACCTCCCAGGGCCTAGGCCTGACCATGGTGTCCTCCAAGCAGTCAAGGACTTAGCCCCAATCCCAAGGAGAAGCTGGGGTTTATCTGGAAAAACAACCATTGTTTTTTCCCTCCTGACCCCCATCAAGCAGGAGGGCCCCAGAATCCTGCAGAGAACAGATTATAAAATGGGCTCAGACCCATTCACTTTTCCCAGACCCTCCTCCCCAGCCTTTGATGGTAAGAGTGGGGCTGGAATTGGAGCTCCCCTGCTTTCCTGCAGTAACACCCAACCCCTTTATCTCTAAAGGTCTGTATCAATCCCCTTCCCCCTCATCCCCAACATGACTTTAAAACCAAATGCAAATGAACTTGAGCTCCATTTGTGCTGTGGATATTTCCTGGGAAAAGAAGAAGATGGAGAAAAAGGTGATATGTGGAAGAGGTTTATTTATAAAAAGTTGTACTGGTCATAAGAGCAGCAACTCCCGGCTCAGGGAAAGGAGAGGGGGCGCTGGTTAGAAGTCACAGCAGTCACACCTTCTCCCGCACTGACCCTTCAATTTATGTCTAAGCTTGAGAGCAGGTGTATTCATTAAGATCATTCATTAATTAATTCATTAATTCAATAAACACATTCTGAGGACCAACTGTGCTGGGGGTGGCGAGGAAAAGACATAGCCCTGTCCTCAGAGAGGTTACAGCTTAGTGACATGGCCCATTGGCTGAGAGACCAGTCCTGGACTCCCTGATCTGAGCTGGCCCTTTTTTGTCCACCTGGAGCAATCTCCTCATCTTAGATGAGGAAATCGAGGCCCCAAATGCACATGACCAGGTGAATCAGGGGAAGGGGCCTGGGAACCACATAGGGCACTGTTTTCAGAGGAGGAGAGAGGACTGAATCTCAGCACAGTCCAGCTTAGCGGCAGTGTTCACACCCGTTACAAAGTGCATGCACATCCATTATCCTCCATGTGGCAGACAGGACCAGGTGGTCCCCACCATGTCACCTACACATCATCCACATACACATGAGGCTAAGGGATGAAATATGGCAGTGTGTGGCAGTGTCTGGCACAGAAGTTGGAGTCGGACTTTTTCAGCGGAGGCCCAGTTTTGCCACTTGCTAGCTACAGGGCCTTGGTCAAATTGGGTAACCTCTCTGAGCCCCAGTTTTTTCAGCTGGAAACTGGGGGTAATGGTTCTTTATAATATTAGTCCCCCCTTTAAGCTAGGACAGGGTAGTTATTTGGGAAGAGTTCCAGTAGAGGCCAGAGTTTGGCCCTGCTGGAGGACAGGAGTTGAGAATGGAATTGAAAAATAAAAATGCATTATTTTTTTTCTCTTGAGGCAGACATGACCATCTTCCTTATGGGCCCTGGGCCAAGAAATCTGGCCCTATGATTTAGAGGGTCAGGGGTGGCAGTTAGGGCATTCATTAAGAAAACCTTTCTGGGTGTCCAGCGCACCCCAGAATCTAAGGAGTTAATGGGGGCGGGGAGACCCTCATGGTTGGAGCGGGCATGCTGGGACTTGCAGGCGGGGTGATTCGTGCGCGGGGGCTGCTGGGAAACGTAGTCACTGGAGGGCCCCGGGCCCGGTGTCCCGCGCACCCAGCGGTGACAGCTCAGGAGGTAGGTGGCAATGACGGGGCTGGGAGCAGGGAAGCCAGGACAGGGCTGGGCAGGAGGGAGTGGGCAAGCTGAGAGCTGGGACCCTTGTCCTGCGGCTGCCAGAACCAGACACCCACCTTGGCCTGCGGCTGATGCAATGAGGCCTGCTGGGCATGGGTGAGGGCCAAGCAGCAGTGGGACACTCTTCTTGTCTCCATGGAAAGCGAACGAGACTTGTCCAAGATGAGACCTTCCCCGAGAGTAACAGCAAGCTACCACCAAGTCCATGCAGACACACCGCTGACACCTCCCCCAGAGAGGTGCCTGCAGGACTAATACTGCTCCCCAAAAGGGAGACAGAGCCCCACCCCAAAGCATTTGAACTGTGCCCCCTTCTCCATTAATGGCACCAGGCACCCCACTTCCTACACGCCTGGACCCTACTCAGGAACAATTGGACACCCTTCCAGACAAAGGGCAGTACAACAAATTGTGCACCCCACCAGGGGCAAAGAGGCAGTCCCTCTCCCTAGGCCCATCGTAGGGGTCAGGCCTCCTCTACCTTCTCCCTGCACAAAGGCCCCTGTTCCCTGTCCCCCTGCCTTCTGAGGCAGCTCCATCACCTTCCGGGTAACTCACAGGCTCCCATCTGCACTCCCAGGAGTATTGCTCCGCAGCGGCCAGCATGGACCAGTCTGTGGCGATCCAGGAGACCCTGGCTGAGGGGGAATACTGCATCATCATATCCTTACTGCGCTGAGCTTCCTAGCCCCAGGGCCTGCACTGGGGGAAGTGGAATGGAAGGTGTATCTATATGTCTGCTCTCCTCTCTCTGTGCCATCAGGGGAGAAGGAAACCAGTATTTATTAAGTACTTAGTACTGCACTCTGCTAGGTGCTTTAAATACTCAGCTTCCCAACTCCCTGTGAAGTTTAGGGTTTATGATCTCCATTGCACAGATGAGGAAGGCTCAGAGAGGTGAAGCTACTTGCCCAAGGTCACACAGTGAATAGTGAATCTGTGTGGGCAAGGGAAGGGTTAGGAAGGTGGGCTGAACTGGGTTGGGAGAGCCTTGGCCGTCCATTTCGTTCAGTTTCCCTTGACCCTGAGCAGCAGGCGGTGCAAGGGGTGCTGTGCGAGGGAGACAGCAGGCAGAGCCGTCTCCTGGGGCTCATCCGCTGCCGCCTGGAACGTGGAGGTCAGGAACATGCGTAAGTGCGGGATTCGGTCCTTGCCTGTCGGGACCACGGGGTTATTCTTCACTGTACCCTCCAGCTAGACTTCAGCCATCCTCTGGGGCAGAGTCTGAGTCATCTAGAAGGATTGTAATAATGATTATTAATATTTTTTGAATACTACATTTTTTTAACCATTGTTTTCAATATAATTTATTTAATTGTAAATTTACGGTGAACACTATATTCTAAGCCTTTCATATATATTAGCTCATATAATCCTTAACATTTAATGAGGAAGCTTCTGGAGAAGAGGCAGTTTAACATACTGGCCCAGTTCTTGAGCTTCATAGCCTGACTGCCTGGGTTCAAATCTAGGCTTTGTTACTTCCAAGCCACATAGTCTTGAGCAAGATATTTTCCTCCTCTGTACTTCAATTTGTCAAGATTAAAGATTAGGGTGAGTTATTGCATGCCAAGTGTTTAAAACACTCTGAAGCCCATAGAAAGTGCTCAACAACACCCACCTGTTGCACGGAAGCAGGGAGAGAATGATACTTGTCAAAGGGCTCATCACCCACAAGTGAAAAGCAGGGTCTCAGGGCTGGGAGACAGGGAGGGGCCTTAGACATTTTCTAAACCCCCACCCTCACTTTACGGATGGAGACACTGAGGTTCAGGGAGGGAAAGAAGTTGGCTAAAGTTGCACTGTTCCTGTCACAGGCAGTGCTAGAATGTGCAATGGATAGATCAAGCACAGGTTTTATGCACAAAGCAGGGGCTCCCCCAAAACGAGACAAGTTCAGCTTTGATGACCTGTCCGTGAATTGCAGTCGCTAATAGGCACCGTGGACATACAGGGCGCGAGGGCTGTGCATACCTGGACACCACCAGCACAGCCCTGGGGACCAAGGAGGGAGTGTGAGCAGCCCGAGCCCTCCACGATGGGCCTGAGGGGCAGCCAGCAGGCCCTGTCCTCACTGTTGCTTCCTGCCCTTAGTCTCTTCCTGTATACGCACCGAAGGATGGCCATTACCGGGGATGATATCGCTTTGGACCAGATAGTGCCTGTCTCGCGGGATTTTACACTGGAAGAAGGTGCCACGTGGGGCTGGGCGGTATGAGTCCCCCTCCTCTGGGCCCCCAGGTCTTTTCTGACCTTGTTGGGGGTGGGACACTGGGAACAAGGACTGGGGTGCTCAATCGCTAAGAGCCTTTTCATTTCCCTCCCCACAGTGTCCCCAGACGGTGAACTCTACATTCTTGGTGAGTGGTCCTTTCAGTCTGGGTCCCAGTTAGGGCAGGGGGGACAGGTGTGAAATAAGATTGCAGAGAGAAATGGTGTGAAATAAGAGCACCCTCTGAGAGCCTTCCTGTAGCAAGCAAGACCCTGCAGAATCAGGCCTGCCCACCTCTCAGGCTCAGTTCCTGTTGTGTGCTTCCTTGCTTGCTGGGCTTGGAATCCTCTAGATCACTTTCAGCACCTCAAACAGGACACATTTTCAGCACGGAGCCCCTGTACACACTCTTCCCTCTGCCTGAAAGCCCTCACACCTCTTTCCTCCTAACCATGCATCCTTAAGGCTTCAGTTCACACTTTACTCTTTTCCAGGAAGCCTTTGTTGAACTCCTCAAATTGTATCTCACTGATACACATTCCTTTTTTTTCATCCTTGCCAGCCCTCTGTCACTCACAGTGATTTAATTATTTGTAGTGACCTACTTAATGTCTGTCCTCTTTGCCAGACTATAGTGTAGTAGTAATAATAATAGAAATGGATATTTAATCAATGATTACCTTGTGGCAGGCACGATGCTAAGAGCTTTACACACATCATATGGTGCTTTCCTCACAACAACTCTAGGAGGTTATCACTGTTTTCATCCCCCTTTTATGGACCAGGTAACTGAGACTTAGAGAAATTATGTAGTTTAGGAAGTGGTGGAACCAGGATTCAAACTCAGAATTCAGGCTCTAGAGACCGTACTCTTGATTATTCTGCTAGATTGCTCCTACTTGCACATTAGTTCAGCACATGTTTTGGGATGCTCCCTATGTGACTGCTGGGGGTTGGGGTTCCACTATGAACAAGACACCATCCACAGTCTAGCTCCCTGAAAGCAGGACACATCTGTCCTCTTCACCACGGTATTCCCAGTGCCTAACGTGTGCCTGACAGTCGGGTAGACTGACTGACAGACATTCCCTCTTGTCTGCCTCTATGTGCTTTTCATGACACTTGCAGAGGGAGAGACTACAGGTCAAAGAACTTGTCTCTTCCAGCTCCTTCTATAATAGTATTGCTGTGGCAAGGCATGCTGACATTTTAGAACCTTGGTTCTTGCCCTCTGTGGAGTAAGGATGATGTTAATTTGGAGCTGATGGTACAGAGGGTTCCCTTATTCCTCCAGCAGCTGCCTTTAGTGAATTGCTTAAGGGCCAAAGGGACTTTGGGAAGTTGGGCAGCTGATTCTCCATTCTGGGGACTCCAGTCTTTTTTTTTTTATTAAATATTTTATTGGGGAACCAGGGAAGGGGAACAGATAAGTCGCTGTCCTTTTGTTCTTCAGTCTAGTTGTGGAGGACGTCGCTTCACTGGCCCATGTTGGTATCATCATTGCGCTCTTCTAGGATGAGGCAGATTGGTCGCCGGCCTCTGGATGGCTGCTCACAGCGGCTCTTGGCAGCTCATGCTGGCTACCAGCCTACTCACTGTAGCCTATGGCAGCCCACTGCAGCAGGGGCTGCAGCTATGCCATCCCGGGGACTCACAGCAGCCCAGCTCCAGGTGGAGCTGTTGTTCACCATCTTAACTGTAGAGGGCAGTGTCACTGGCCCTCATATGTGGGATCCAAACCAGGCTGCTGGCATCCCAAGCCAGCTCTTAACTAACGTGCCACTCGGCTGGCCCTGGGGACTCCAGTCTTAAGATGCACCCATCCTTAGCTCCTGGAGGTCAAGGGCTCATGTCTGGTCTCTTCTCTGCAGGCTCAGATGTGACTGTCCAGCTGGACACAGCAGAGCTCAGTCTCATATTCCAGCTACCCTTTGGTTCACACACCAGGATGTTCCTCCAGGAACTTTCCAGGGCCTGTCCAGGTAGGTAAGACCCTAGGCTGCCTAAGAGGGTTGGCTGGGCACTGACCTACTCACAACCAGCTGACTTTCCACACTCTGGACTCACTCTCCACAGTTTCTGTGCCTTCTCAAAGCTGCTGTCATGTGGCCACAGTGCCCCCAAGCCACCAGCTAATCATGGTGTTTGCTTTTCCATTTTCCTATTTCTGTACCTGAGCTTTAACTCCAGCAGGGCCGGCCCCCTTTGTCTTCCTGGCTCTGGGAAAGGCCACACAGGGTGGGTTGTGATTCTGATGCAGAATCTCTAACAAGTTGGCAGGGTCAACTGCTTCTAGAAGCCTATCTTCCCTCTCTCTGCCAGCCACAGCTAGAACCAAGGGGAGTCTGTCCCCCTCTGCAGCTGAGAAAATGGCCTAGCTTTGGCTTAGCAGTGAGGGAGAGGTTAGTGGCCTCTAGGGCAGAATTTGTTTAGACCAGGAAGTCAGCCAGGCAGGTTTATAAAGGAGAGTTTGTACAGAGCAGCAGAAGATCAACCGCAGAGCATGCAAATCTGAGCCAGCAGGTGCTGGAGCTTAGGTGTGCACCAAACACTATTACTATTTCCTTTCAGGCTGACATTTTGTCTCTGCAGGAACGGGGGAAGGGCCTTCCTTCTATTATATCATGGTCTCACCATGGAACATGAACATCTGGGGGTTGTGCCAGGAAAGGGACTGGCTTTGGATGCAAACTGGGGTGTGGGGGAAAGGAAGAGAATCAAGATTATAGAGCTCTGAATGCCTGGTTAAGTGGTTTAACGTATGTTATATAGGCAGGGGGAAATTTATCTCCAAACCTTCAACTAGTAAAGATAATTTATTTTATGATTATTACTAATAGTTGTAGGAGGGTTAATAATATTGATAACACCAACCAGCATGGACTTTGAAGCTACACAGACCCTTGCATTTGAAACCTATCTTTGCTGGTCTCTAGCTGTGTGACTTTGGGCAAACCACCTCACCTCTCTGAACCTTAGTTTTGTAGACTTCTATGTAATGAATATCTTCCTCACAGAGCTGTGAGAATTAATGAGATAATACATGTGAAAGTGCTCAACACATAGTAGGAGCTCAGACAGTGTTTCCTCCTTCCATACAAGAGGGCTCATAACTTAGCTAACATTCATTGTTACTTTGTGTGTTAGCCTTTGTTCTAAGAACTTTTCACATATTATCACATTTTCTTTACCACAGCCTTACAAGGTAGGTATTATCAATGTCTCCATTTTACAGATAAGGAAACTGAGGCTCAGAGAGGTTAAGTGCCTTGCCCAAGTACTTAGTTGGTAAACTATGCAGCCAGGATTAGACAAGATTAGATATATTACTCCAGAACCTGAGCTCTTGAGTTTTGTTCCAATGCTGCCTAAACTCATTGTCATCCTGTGCCATATAAATGACTTCGGGAAGGTTTCATGTAGGAGGTTATGTTTAAGCTGAGACTTGAAAGATGAGTGAGTTTTGTTTCCCCAAGGAGGCAACAAGGAAAGATGGGCAGTCAGAGGGAATAGCAGGTCATTTGGTGAGATTGAACTTACGGTAAGAGGAGGGTGTGGAAAGAGCTGAATCAGGAGAAACCAGCCGAGGCAGCTCGTGAAGAGTCTTAAATCATCAACGAAGATCTTGGACTTTGCTCTATATCTTGTGGGGAGCTGTAGGAGTTTTAAAGGGGGATGAGGAGGCAGGATTTGCATGTCAGAAAAGTTCCTCTGGCAGGTGGTGTGGAAGGGATGATCCTAAAGCAGGGAGATCAACGGGAATGTGTTACAGTGGTTAGGCATAAAAAAAATCAGGCTTGGATGAGGGCCTGGTAACTGGGATGGGAAAGAGAAAGCAGACTGGAAAGCTCAAACAGATGAGAATGAAAGTGCCATGGGGGGCAATGACTTTGGGTGTTCACAGCTTTAGCCCTAATGGTTAGAACAGTGCCTGGTGTGTAGTAGGCACTTAATAAATATGTGTTGAACAGATGAACAGAGCTTGGTACCTGGCTGTGTGATGGACTTCCCTCTTCTAGGCTTTGATATCTGTCAGTCTCCTTATCTGCTCTTCCTTCTGGGGTCCACACCTGGGGTAACCAGTGGGGAAACTGCACTAATTCAACTTCTCTAAGCAGTTGTGGGAGTGGGGGTGGGGGTGGGGCCTGAGTGAGAGTGGACTCTCAGAGCTGACAGGCTTTTGCACATCTACCAGCCCAACCCTTGCATTTCACAGATAAAAGGACTGAAGTCTAGAATGAGGTTACAGGTGAAAGTAATTAGGTTTTTACCACCCAGTCTTTAGCAGCACAAAAGACCAGGGAGTGGGAGTGCTTTGGTCATTAGACCACAGTTAGAGAAAAGCATTAGCTAACAATAATTGAGCACCTACTATGTGCCAGGCATTTTTTTTTTTTAGACATCTAGACAATGCACAACAAACATGTTTTCCTGTTCAGTCTTTGAGTAATACTAAAGAGTAGATATCCTGTTTTTAGATGCGTTAACTGACATAAAGAAGGTAAGGAATTTACCCAAAGTCATTCATCAATTGAAATAATAGGACCAGGTTTGGAATCCCAGGTTTTAACTCCAAAACCCATGGGGTCCAGAGATTTCAGTTCCTACCTATCCCAGCTCTGCTATTTCCTAGTTGTGAATGTGAACAATATATTTGATCTCTTCAGGCCTTGGCTTTATTATTTGTACAAGGGAAACATGAACTTGCCTTACTGACTATTCCAAGAGTTTTGTGAGGCTCAGCTGAGGCCCAGTATAGGTTAAAGGCATGTAAATGAGGAAAATAATTTAAAAGCTGTGTGTGGCAGTGCCATCATCAGGACTGGAACCCCCATCTCATCATTTGTAAATCCATTTCAGTTCAGTCAGGTCCACGCAGTTCTACAAGGGGAGCAGGCAGGATAAAGTAGGAGGTAGCAGCAAGTGTTTGGGGGCCAGACAGACCTGGCTTTCAGTGAGAGGCAGGAGACCCAATAATTTATAGGAAGGAGGAATGGCAATCTGGTTAAGGAGGGAACAGAGGCTTTTTAAAAAAATTAATTTCAGGTGTGCAAAACAATATGCTAGCTATACATTTCACCCCTCACAAAGTAACAACCCCCTTCCTCCAATCTATCAAAAGGTTTGTCTTGAAGGTGTATTTCATGGCAAGCACACTGCTTTTACTTAGAGCGTGTGCTTATTTGGAGTAGCTTGTGAGTTGCTGTTGGAGATTATGGGTAAAGCACCTAATCCAGTCCCTAGTACTGACATCTATGTGAGTTCGCACGCACTCTGCCACGCACTCTGTGACCTTAGACTTGACCACTCTGCGCTCAATTCCCTACCTCCTAAAGTTTGTTGTGAGGATTAAGGAGGTAATATGCCTGTAAAGCATAGACTATGCCTTGGCACACAATTCCCACGAGGTGGAGGAGTGGCGCGGGCACACTTTTGGGTGCACCGGTATTCTGCCCTTGAATCTCAGCCCCACCCCGTGCGCGAGGGAGACAGGCTTGGAGACTCTCCGGAGAGGCGGAGTAATTTTGCTCACGGTCCCATACACTCATGCAGAGGTGGAGCCCGCTCTGCAAGCCCGTGGCTCAGTAGTCTCTCCTTGTTCCGACTACAGGCTTCGACCCTGCGACCCCTGATCCTGAGTTCCAGTGGCTGTCTCGATACAGGTGCACCCAGCGGGAGCCTTCGCTACGCAGTTGGAACGCGGCCCCAGGCACCAGAATTGGCGGAGGCAGGTATCCGTCTTGGGATGGGCGATGAGGATTGGAGGAGCCTCGGCTGCAGGGGCGGGCTCCCTTCTGTTTAGGGGTGGGGCTCTGGAGCAGGACAGCCGTCGATTGGAGGAGGTGGCAGGCGGGGACGGGACCCTCGGGGGGCGGTGCGGGCGGGGCTGTGAGGGTGGCGCGATGAAGAGCTTGAGGGAGCAGGCACGGAAATGTCTGCCGCTGGCTGTCCGGGGCGCGACTCTGCAGGTTTGGCGGGCGGTGGGAACCCGGGCTGGGGCGCTGGGCCGGGGACGGCGGCAGGCCCGGCCCTCGAGTGGGGAGGGCCTGCGGCTTGGCGGGTAGACGCACGGGGTAAAGACCAAGGTCCTGGCCCTGCGGAGGCTGGGACACGGGCTGAAGTTCTGTGGGGATGTTAGTTATTCTTAGCCGGGCGTGACGAGGGCGTGACGAGGGTGGCAGTGGGGTACGCTGGAATCCCAAGGCTGGGGTTGTAGTAAAGCTCCGTTTCTGATTCGCTGTGTGACCCGTGGCCAGTCGCTGCACCTCTCTGAGCTTCCGTTTCTCCATTCTAATCGTCAGTCAGTTTCTTCAGCCCTGACCTTTGTGAGTTTGGCTTCTGTGGCGGTGCAGTTGCCCCTACAGAGCAGAGCCTTCCTTTGGGTGAGCCATGCTGTGTACAGTATTGGGGTTGCCGGGCTTTCATGTTGGTCCTCCGACCCTGTGATGGATGGGGCTGTCCACCTTGGGACTAGAGAGCAGGATGAGGTTACAGGTGAAAGGGACCAGGTTTTTTTCCACCTAACCTTTGGTGGATAATGTTGTGCAGCACAAAAGGCCAATTGTTGAGCAGGAGGTTGTTTTTTTGGAGAGCAAGAGGCCCAGGGCCGAAATTTGGGTCAGTCTGGTGCTTTGGGAGGATCTGCAGGCCTGTATTTTCTGTTCAGCTCTTAGGTTTTCGGCTAGGGCGCCCAGGTATTTCTTTTCTCCTGGGTGTGCCCATGCGGCTCCAGTTACGTGGGAGCTTTGGCATGGCTACTAGTACCCATTTGTGCCCCTTTGCTAGAGGTGAGGAGTCTGTCAAGTAGCACTCCATTTGCTCTTACAAGGCTTGGCAACTATGAGGGGCGGGAGAGGAGGGGAATAGCATGTTGCACAAGTTTGTAAAAGGAGAGGAAACTAGGCGAGCGAAGGACTTCCTCAGAGCTTATGCTTTTCCTTCATTGCAGCCACCGCAAGACGTGGTCAAAGCGCCAGATGGTGCTGATAGTTTGCATCTTTCATGTGCTTATCTCAGCTCACTTAACGTGTTGATCTTGAGACAGCTATTGCTTCAGTTTCCATGACATTCTGGGTTATGGCCCTGGGACCCGTGAGAATTTAAGATTAAGAACATATCCTCTCCCTACTCCTCGAAAGAGGCTGCCAGAATCCAGACAGTCGGCGGAGAACAGGCCCAATGGCAACAGAAAAAGGTGGGTTCTGTCGTCTCCACCCGCACACCAGAACCAGGCTGTTGGAGCGTTTCATTCCCTAAGTAGAGGTCTTCTGTGAGAAATCAGCTGTGAAGCCAATTATCTGCCCTGGGTGGTAAATGGCGCAGGGATCTCAGAATCTTTCATTGCCTTTCCAAAAATCTCCGCAAACTAGCCACATGCTGGTGAGGACTTTTTGTCAAGGGTTTGGTTTGAAATGATTTGTCCCCATTGTAATATCTATAGTAAGTGGGGTGACCCTACTAATTACTAAGTTGTTTATGTTAAAATTGGGAAGAAATGGCACCAAGCCCCCAGTTCTGTTTGGGTCAGCCCTGTTTCCAGAGTTGCTCTGGCCTCAGAGGAGAGTCACATCTTCTACAACAGGTGGGAGGAACCCCTTTGGACCTCGTTTGGATGTTCTGGACAGTCAAGGCCCCAAGGGAAACAGGTAGTGGATTTGGTTCTTCCTGTATGCATACGATCAAAATATCCACTTCCTGATAGCCTAGAGAACCATCCTGAGGCCAAGAGTTGCTTAAAAATTGTATTTGTGATGTGCATCAGGAGAAACAGGGCTTCCTGCAGGAGCTGACCGTCCATACCTAGAGATGAGAGAGTGTAGTATTGGTCCAGCAGGAAGTGGTCCTTATAGGGTGGGCCTGGGGTAACAGCACCTTATCCCTCCATCGGGCGCAACTGATCTCACAGATTCATTGCACACAAACTTTCAAATATGAAATACGTCTTTTTTTTTTTTTTTAAGATTTTTTTTATTGGGGAATTGGCGGAGGGGAACAGCGTTGGGGAATCGGGGAAGGGGAACAGACAAGTTGCTGTCTTTTTGTTCTTCAGTTTTTTAGTTGCGGAGGATGTTGCTTCACTGTTGGTATCGTCATTGCGCTCTTCCCGGATGAGGCAGATCGGTCGCTGGCCTCTGGATGTCGCTCACCGCGGCTATTGGCAGCTCACGCTGGCTGCCAGCCGCTCACGCTGGCTGCGGGCCACTCACTGTAGCCTATGGCAGCCCACACCATCACCGGGGCTCGCACAGCCCAGCTTCAGGTGGAGCTGTTGTTAGCTGTAGAGGGCAGTGTCACTGGCCCTCATGTGGGATCCGAACCGGGGCCGCTGGCATCCCAAAACCAGCGCTTAACCAATGCGCCACTCGGCCGGCCCATGAAATACGTCTTTACTAAGTCACAAACACGACTGCGGATAGGTTATGATAGAGGGGGAAGATATGGAAGCGATGAGTCACGATACTTAAGTTAACTGTAAGATATTTGAAAATTTGTGTGCAATGAATCTGTGAGATCAGTTGCACCCCGACGGAGGGCTAAAGACCTAGGTATTTTAGGGGCAAGGTGAACCTGGTCTTTACCCCTCACTTTTGCCTTGGTAGAGAAAAGAAAGATGTCACTTTGATGCTTCTCCCCACAATGTCTATTCCTTTTTTTTGGTCTCTGCTGAATTCAATGTGTCAGGGCAAGCTTGGTAGGGATTGTGGTAGAAAAGTGAAATGCAGCTAGTTTTAGTTTTAGATTGGTGTCCATGTCTTCAGGTTCAGACCGGTGTCTTTGTGCTAAGTTGTGATGTTGACATGCAATGTAATTCTTCTGGTTGAGAGGCAACCTGTATTCATCTGATTCTCTTGGCTTCTTCAGCTGCTAAGATTGTGCACTGGTCTCAGACAAGTAGCTGTTGTAGGTAGGGGCTTTTCTGCTTCTTCATTTATTTAACTGTCCTTTGTGTAGCTTTTTCTTTCCATAAAAAAAAAAATAAAGAGAAAAGCCTCCTTATTTCTATCTAGCAACTGAAGGTGCGCTTATCTAGAAAACCCTATGGGGGATCCTGCATAGGTCTCAGTCCTCATCCATGTCTTGTGTAAAATATTCACAGGCATTTCGTGCTGGGCATATGTTCTGGAAGATTCCGAGCTATGCAGGATAAAGGAAATAGCTGTTCAGAAGTCGCACTGGGGCCATTCTGGGCCGATTTAACCAAATGGTAGTGACAAACAAATTTTGGTCTTTTGAAGTGGTTTTTTTTTTTTATTCCATGGTTGATTCAAAGTGAGGCAGCTTAGTAGTAATTTCAAATTTAGAGTGAGATGTGCTATGAGTATTTTTTCCTCTGGACCCAGGAAATGAAGCACTAAAGTCTGTGTGTCCTGAGAAAGGAAATGGATGCTATTTATATCTCAGGGCAGTTGAAAGGGTAACCCAGATTATCAGGGTAGAAGCCAGAGAGAATGTTGGAAAAATAGCCCCTCTGTCTGTCTGTCTGTCTGTCTGTCCATCTGTCTCAATAAGTAAACCTGTGTGACCAACATCCTTTTAGCATGAAGAAAATGAATTTTCCTAGATGTGTATCTCACAGGTAAAATACCGCCCATCATCTCCGCCTTTGTGGCAAAGCTCTGCCGGCTGCTAAGCAAATTAATTTGGATCACTTTGTTTCTTTAAACAAAAGAGAACTGTGTTCACTTTTCTTCCCCCTTTTGTTCTTCCCTTCTCCATTTTCCCTCTTTGTCCCATTTAATCTTGCATTTGTTTCTAGAACAGAAGAAGCCCCTTAAGACTTCTTTCTCCTTCAGAAAACAGTTTGTTTTGGAATTCTACAGTAGGAGTCTAGAGCAAAAGAGTTGACCTACAAATGTTCAATTAGTAGTGGAGATTTGCACAGAAAAACCCTCAGGGAGGGAAAGTTCAGGAAGAGAGAGGCATCAATATTTATTAGAGGAAAGACAGTGTTGGAACACAGAAGCTAGTGAACTTGTATGTTTTCTCTGCTGCTGAAAATCTGTTGCAACAAATTTGTAGGCTTTGCCGGTGATGCATATGTGAAGTGAAGCTAGCAAGTATGAATGATGAGGATTTGAACAAAGCGTGTGTCTGAATGGCCTGAATATTTTTATTTTGATTTTCATTATTGAACCCTGGTTGAATATTAAATGTGTCTCCTGACTTTGCTTTCTTCCCTCTGTAAAATGGGAGTGAATGTTTGCCTCCTAGAAGGTCACACAGGACTTAAGGAATGCTCAATTGTTTAAGGGTGCTTTCCAGTTAGGAAACCCATTTAAGAATTGCAAGTTCCTACCTCCATGACCTTAGAAACTGGCCGCCCTCTTCAGGGCTTATCCCAGGCTGGTTTCTTCCAAATAACTGTATTCGTTATCTTCGTTACTCCTTCCTCCCCTCCAGTTTTTTTCTGTTAATGCAATCACTAAACTCCTCGGTCATCCTTGACTCTTCCTTCCCTTCTTATGTCTAATAACCAAATCCTGCATTGTTTTTCTGCAATTTGAAAATTAAAAACAAATTTTTTTTTAAATCCCTATAGTTCCATGTTGCTATCGTCTTAACAGAACTTGTACAGTGATGAGTCTTCCTAACCTTAAGTCTCCTTCCCCCCAGGGATCTCTTTATAACGTAACTTTTATCATGCCTTACTATTTTGTATGTAAACTTGCATGTTGCATCATTCCCCGTTGTCTATAGAATAAATTTAGTTCGGATTCTTTAGCGTGAAGTTCGAGCCCTGCACAACCTGGTTTAGACCCTCTTTTTTTTTTTTTTTTTTTTTTTAGGGCAGTGTTACTGGCCCTCATATGTGGGACCGAACCGGGGACGCTGGCTTCTGAAGCCAGCATTTAACCACCGTGCCTCTCGGCCGGCCCCCCCCCCCCCCCGCAGTCTTATGTGCCTCAATTCACCTTCATTTCCTCTGATTTCATACCCGACTGTCATTATTTCTGGATAAAGCCCTCTGCTTTTTCATCTTTGTTGACTGCTCGTTCAGCCACATTTTTTACAAACTAGAACTTGCTGCTAACCGCATTTTGCATCCTCTCTCCTCCCCAAATGGCACCCTCATGCCTTCTACATCAGTAGGTGCCCCCCAAAAATGTCTGCCTTCTTCGTGGGAACTGTAGCGACCCTTCCAGTTCATAGCCTGAAGCGCTTTTGGCCTGCATGACTCCTGGCCCCTTCCTCTTTGAGCATGCTTTGTACTTCTCCCCCATCTTCCTGGTTTGCTTCTGCCCACTTCTCTTTCAGCTTTATCGCCAGACCACAGGCAGTTCACAGAAGGCCCAGGGAAGGGAGAGCCTGGGGAAAAAGTCAAGTCATCTCTCCAATAGCCCATCACCATTACAGCCTGTTGCCTGAAGTAATTGCGCCGTCTTCCTCCTTGAAAGCTCAACTGGTCATTTTTAGTCCTTGCTAACTTACAAGTAAGTTGGATTCGCAGAGGGTACACATTGGATTTTGAGTTGAGGGCTCAAAGGATTGCAGGGCACAGGATGTGTTTTTAGAGCTACCTTTGCTCATTTTAAATGCCAACATCGATGGTACTTTTTAAAGCCGTAAGATAATGGGAAATATTAAAAAGAAAAATACGTAAGCAGCATGGTTATTTGACTCTTAAGAAAGTAATAGAGTTATTGGGGGTGGCGGCCAGGCTGAAATAGGAAAAATTGATTATTTCCTTTCTTTGTAATGCTGGGTGCCTTGTGCAATGGGCTTCTTTTAAGAGTTCCCTGCCTTCTGTACCGTGTGCTGTGCATTCAGCTCCTCTTTGTCATAAGAGTAAAATCCAAACTCAACATGGCATTCGAAGTCTTACCATTTGGCCCTGATATATATGATAAAACTTTATTACTAATAAAAAAATAAAATTTTATTTATAAAAAGTTTATTACTGTTATGACTATTATTATTATTAGCAGTTACCATTTATTAAGCACTCACTGTGGGTCTGTGGACCTCACACTGTACCACAAAAATTCTGTAAGAGGATGCCTGTTTTTCAGATGAAGTGATTGAGGGTTAGCATAGGTAACAAGCCTGTGATCACCCACTAATCAGGGACAGAGTTGAGAATAGAATTCATGGGGGGTTTTTTTGTTGTTATTTTTTTAACTCATGTATTTTTTAATCTATTGCTTGAGCCCTAACTCTTTATACTCTTCTTTTGTATCCCCTGATACTTCTCAAACAAAACTTTTCATTTCTATGTATTTATACTACTTATTATTACTTGTTTCTGAACATACCATGATGCCATGTCCTTGTGCTGAAACTATTTCCTCTGCCAGAAATGTTTTCTGAATCCCATGCTTTTTTGATAGTTAATATAGTTTATTGGTTAAGAGCACAGACTCTTGACCCAGATTCCTTGGGTTTGAACTCTGGCTGTGCTATTCATTAGCCGTGTGGTCTTGGTACGTGACTTAACCTCTCTGTGTTTATCTCCTGGTCTGTAAAGTGCAGATAATAATAGCACCTGCCTCATGGAGTAGTCATGAAGATTAATATATGTAAAGTGGTTATTAAAGCCATGCCTGTTATGTAGTAAGCTTTAAGTGTTTGCTGTTAATATTCATGATAATATTACCGTCATTGTCAAAACGAACACAGCCTGGCTTGAGCTCTGGGTAGTTGGACCTGGATCTGTCTGTCTGTCCGTGAATTGAATGTATCTCTCGCTGGTATACGTTGCCCTGTCTTAGCCTGAGAGAGCCTGTGGGATGGCTCCCTGGTGGTGTGTACTGATATGTTCATGGTGTCATTGAACCAACCCACTTACTCCTGCCGGTTTGAATTGTTGGCATTTTGCTCACGTGGTTTTGCAGGTTCTTCTAGTGTGCTGGAAGTGGAATGCAAAGATCAGTGACTGAGAAGATAGGAAGGGACACCTACCTCCTCCTAGACCTGTCTAATAGCAGCTCAAGAAGGATAGGATGTGATCTCCACCCAGCAATGACAGCCACACACCCACACATCCTGTGGAGACCATGGTGGTACTTTTGCTTTGTTATCCAAACAGACCCAACCCTTCTGTTCATATAGGCTTACCCCTAAGAGTTTATAGTTTCATTGAAGATGTGCTTCTGTTTACCAAAGGGGAGGCTGTGGAGTCAAGCAGACCTAAGTTTTAACTGTCCGTGGGCATGCCTGCTATCTGCTTTGGGCCTCAATAACCACATTTGTAAAATGAGGCCAATAACCAGAAATAACATTTAGCACAAAAGCTAGCTATTCAAATATACTTGATAGAGGACAGTTGTTATAATCAAAACAGTGGGGGATTAGGAGTGGTAGAGCAGAGGAAAAAGAACTAACCGTTCCTGGATATTTGTTGTGTACCAGGCATTGTGCCGGTAGGCTCTTGACTAATTTCATTTGTTTATTCTTTTGGCCTCTCTGCAAATGGAGTGGTCTTATCCTCTTTTTGCAAATGAGGAAACAAATTCAGTAATTTGCTTGAGGTTTCATTTGCGGTAGTGGATGGGGCCAATGAAATAGTCAGGTCGATTGTATTCTAAAGCCCAAAGCTTTTCCCCAAACACTCTAATTTCTCTTCAAGTGCCAAACAAGTTATATGAACCAGAAGGCCTACAGAATTCAGAGAAATGACTTTGGAAGACGAGTGTGGTTGGGAGTGCCTTGTGAAGGAGGACATAGGACTTGAGGTTGGGCTTTGAAGGAAAGTAGGCCAGAAAGTAGGAGGGACTTCATATGGAGGCAGGAGTAAGGAAGGGTAGCAGCATGCAGGGGGAACCGGTCTGTTTAGATTGGGCTGCTGTCTTCTGTCTTTGGGTGGTGGATTGTGAGAGAGAGTAGGGCCGGTTTTCAAAGGGCCTCAATATGCCAGTTCAGCCAGTTTGGATATTAACCTGCAGGCAGTGGTGTAATACTGAAAGCTTTAGAGCAGGGAGAGTTGAAATCAGAGTTTAATCTGGCCAAGTCCAGAGACTGAATTGGGTAGTGAGAAGTGGGAAGATGTCTTAGTTGGGAGACTCTTGAAGTCCTAAGTGAGGAGAGGATGACCTGGAGAAAGGCAGCTGTGAGAATGAGGAGACCGGTGACTGACTGGCTCTGGGGGCCGAAGGAGAGGGGTGAGCAAATGGCAGGATTGCCAACCTGGCTGACAGGGGAGAGTGATGGTGCCGGCGATAGGAAGGAGAACTCAGGGAAAGGCCCAGAAGTCAAAGCATAGTTGTACCTGGGACCCACCTGGGCATAGAACATCTTGTAGAAATGCCCAGTAAACAGTGCGGGGACTGATTTCAGGCAGATTTGGACAGCTCCATGTAGAATTGACTGTGGCCGATGATTTTTTTTTTTTTAATTGGGGTGACATTGGTTAATACAATTATATAGGTTTCAAATAGACAATTTTTTTTTTTTAAAGAGGCCAGTGTCACTGACCCTCACATGTGGGATCCAAACCCGGGCCGCTGGCGTCCCAAGGCAGCTCTTAACCAACGCACCACTGGGCTGGCCCTCAAATAGACAATTCTATAATGCATCATCTGTATATTGCATTGTGGGTTCACCACCTGAAGTCAGATCTCCTCCCACCATCATATATTTGACTCCCTTTACTGATGATTCTTGTAGAAGATAAAGAACAAGGTGTAGCTCTGTACTGTCCAATATGGTAGCCACATGTGTCTAGGTGAATAAAATTAAAAACTCAGTTTCTCATTCGCGCTAGCCACATTTTTAAGTTGTTTGAAGTGTGGCTAGTGGCTGCTGTTTAGGGCAGTGCAGTTATGGACCGTTTTCATCGTCACTGAAAGTTCTATTGCTCTAGATCTTGGGGAGTGCCTACGAATAACTATGGACCTGCAGTGGGAAACAGAACAAGAGGAGGAGACAGAAGGAGCAATTGAATTAGGAAATAATGTTGTTGCTTCTTGAACAATTATCAAAAGAAATGGGGTATTTGGATTTGGATTTGAATTTATGTTTCTTCCTCATGTGATGTTAAATTTTGGAAAAAGCTGCGACCCCCCAAGTCAGTGGGAGGCATGGCTACAAGACATTGAAATTGAGGCCTTGCCTTCTGCCTTTGTTTTGTAGATCTGGGCCTTCAACAGGTCTGGTTTGGCTTCTGGGACACCCTTTGGCCATGCAGCTTGGCATAGCCCTGAGTTAACCATAGGAAAGGAAGACAGCAACCATGTCAATCATATGAGGCAGATACTGTTATCTTTGTTCACTTGAGGAAGTAGAAGCTTAGAGAAGTTAGTTAACTTACTCAGGGTCATACATCTAGTAAGTGGCAGGGCCAGAAATGGAACGTAAATCTGACTCCAAAGCCTGTGAGATATATACAGGAGGTGCCAAAAAAATGTATACACATTTTCAGAAAGGAAAACTGGATTAAAATGGTAATATATACCAGTAACAAAAGGTGAATACAAGTCATGTTTGACTTCTGCAATTGCAAGAGGTGGGGGCCAAAAAGATGTACACAAGTGGACACTTTGGTCAACGTTGCTCAAGCAGTAGTTTGCTGTAATCAGAATTGTCTGGACGCTGATGGTAACCACTTTGAGCACCTCTTGTAATTGCAAAAGTTAAACGTGACTTGTATTCATCGTTTGTTACCGGTATATGTTGAGTATTGCAATTTTAGTACAGTTTTCCTGTCTTAATATGTGTATACATTTGTTTGGCACCATATATATTAATATCTATCTATCTATCTTATTTCATATGTCTTATATAAATTGTGTCATTTCTCATTTTAACTAACTTAGAAAGTACCTATAAGCAAAAAGAAATCCTCCCACTGAGAAATGACGACTATTGACATTTGACGTATACCCTTCCAGACTTTCCCATGTGTATATGTAATTGTATAAATATATGTATGTTTGTAAACATGTATTATATATGTGCATAGTCACATACTCCGGTCCTTTCTGATGCGTATAGATATGTCAGGTCATGCTCTATCACTACCACCATCAATCCTTTATCAGCAGTTCTAAAGTCCTAAAAGCTTGGAAGACTGAAAAAAAATTTTTTTTGTGAGTTTGGCTCAAGCTCAGTTTGGCAGTAAGACTTGTTTGAACTGACACGAGACTACTTATGGGCTTTATTTATCCCACTAAGTGTAACTACTTATAAATTGCTGTGTGGAAATACTAAAGTTTTGATTACTGAGTGTTGGCTCAGACTGCTGGGAGTGTTGTGTAATATGTATGGTGTAGGTAATGTATCCTTTTTCTAAAATCCCCCCAATTCTGAATTCCAGAATACACTTGGCCCCAGGGCTTTCGGTTCTGGGGTGGTAAGTCTGTATCAGGCATCACTGCTGCTTGGGCTCCGGAAGGAGCCCAGGGGTCATTGGTGTCTATTTAGTGAGGCTCAGGAGAAGGGTTTTGGTTCTGTAAAGTGGGCAGTGCAATGCACAGAATTCGGAAGGAAAACAGGACACTTCTGCACTTTTGTACAAACACATCAAGCTGCAGCTGTTCCTATGGTTGACCTAGTAAACAGGCTCTTACTGGAAAGAGGTTTCAGTTGTAGGTGTGAAAGTGATCATCCAGAAGGCACCCAGAAATGGCAGTGAGCTTCTGTCCTGTGATTCTTGGTTCAGCATGTTTACTGACTGCTTGGTTTGTGCGATATGTTGCTGTAAGATGGGGCCCCAAGAATAAAACATCAGGCCCTGCTCCCAGGAGCTTGTGTTCTAGCTAAAGAGGCACGACAAATAAAAAGCGTTAAACAGTTACAGTCCACTAGGATAATAAATGCCTCGAAAGAGGGCAACACTGTGTGCCAGAGAAAAGGAGAGGGCCAGAGAAGTCTTTCTGAAGGAGGTGACTCCCGCTCTGAGTCTTGAAGGATGAGTTTGAGGTTCATCCCATGAAGGTGGATTGGGGGTGGTTAGGACATACCCAGCATCAGGGATGGGGTGAGGAGGCAACATCCAAGATCCTTTTGGCGAGACTGGATTCGCGGCGGGGGTGGGCGAAGGGAGGTGGGAGTGGATGGTGGGAGATGGGACTGGGAAGGTAGGCTAGGGCTAATTACCAGGGTTCTTTTATGGAGTTCTCAGAGGTTTGGATTTTAGTCCAAAGGTGATGGAAGTTATTGAGGGATTTTATGCACAGGAACAGCCTGCTCAGATTTGTGTTTTCTTCTAGGTGTTGGCAGAATGGATTGGAGGGGGCAAGAATGGAGGGAGGGAAATCACTGACTTGCTTTCCAGAAATATTCAGGGCCTACCTAAGGCATGGCAATAGGGGTGAGGAAGAGGATCACGGAAAGAATCATTTAGGAGAGAGGACTTAGTGACTGAACATGGGAAGTAGAGGGAAATCCCAGACGCCAACTCTTAGGCTGAGTGACAAAGGATCGGAGGTCTGAGGTTGGAAAAAGGGCAGAGTGGGAGTGGGGAAGCAGGAGAGGAGGAAGGACAGGAAACTGTGGCCAGAGAGGGAACCATGGGGTTGTGTGATGGTAAATTTGGTGAGGAGCTGCTGACAGCCACCTTCCGTGCCAGATTCAGGAGAGAAAAGATTCCGAGAAGACTGCCTGTGGCTGGAAATCCCCAAACCATGCCTTAAAATTTCCATACATAGAGTGGGGAATGGAGATGTTCCGTCCAGTCCTTGCTGGACCGAGGCCTGGGTACGTACGACGAGATGTAGATCTGCAGGGTGGTTTTCCAGTCGGTGCGCTGCCCGCTTACTGCCCTATGCTGAATCCACAGGGACAAACCACCTGTCCCTTCAGCCTGGCCACTAGTAGGGACTACTCCAAAAAAAAATTCTGAGCCTTTAGGAAGCACCGAGCTCTTATAGCTCAGTTTGTCTTTGTATATTGTAAAGACCTATGAGGTATTTATAGTAAAGTCCCTCCTTTACAGATGCTGAAACTAGGACCCAGAGAGAGGAAGTAATTGGTCACACAGGAAAGTAATGGTAGCGCTAGACTTCAGCTGAAACTTCCTGATACTTTCATGTATTTAACATGTTCAGTGTGCACTGTGTAGCAGATACTGTTCCAGGTCCCTGTGAAAAGGCATAAAGAATACAAAGTCGGGGCTGAGTGGCTCAGTTGGTTAAATGTTGGCTTAGAGTGCGTGCTCTGAGCAACAGAGCCGTCGGTTTGATTCCCACATGGGCCAGTGAACGCTGCGCCCGAGCCGAACTGTTGCTGAGCTGCCAGCAGGTGGCAGGATGGCTCAGCTGGTGTAACAAGATTGCCTGTTGAATGGTGGACTATGCCCACCGGCAACTAAGACTGAACTCGGCACCTTGAGCTGAGTTGCTGCCCAGAGGGCTCAGGGGATAGAGTGTGCGCTCTTAACAACAGTGCTGCTGGTTCGACTCGCGCATGGGATGGTGGCTACGCCCATCCGCAGCTAAGACTGAACACAGCACCTTGAGCTTAGAGGCCATGAGCTGCCGACGGGAAGCCAGATGGCGACAGGTGCCCTCCACAACGAAGATTGAAGAACACCAACTTGGCTGGTCCCCTCCCCCAATTCCCCAATAAAATCTTCAAAAAAAAAAAAAAAGAATATAAAGTTCCCAGCTCATAGAGCTTACGTTTTAATGGAAATAGCATTAACAAACCAATGAATAAGTGTAAGATACAACATCAAATAGTATTAGTGCTAAAAGGAAAACTGTAAACCGCAAGGTTGTGGTTCTCAAACTGTGTGCCAAAGCACCCTGGGGGGCTCTGCAGGGAACTCACAGGGACACTGGGGGACATTGAAAATTTTGGAGGTAAACAGCAGAGATGCTTGACATCTTTTGGAACACCAAACTTCTAGCTCAATTCACAGTTTCAATGTTATTAGATGGTGCTGTACTCCTTTTGATGACACTCTTTGCAAAGCTGGGTTTTGGGAGGCTGAGGAGGTCAAAAACAAGTACCATGCAAAAATCACGGTGGAACGTTGTGTGTGGTGTCCAGTGTGATTCCAGGGTTTGAGAAGTTGTGTGGTATCCAACAGGCACACATATCTCATTAGTAAGTGTTCACTGGTGGTCATTTAAAATGAAATAGAAATGGGCCGGCCGAGTGGCGCGGTGGATAAGCGCTGACCTGGGAAGCCAGCGGCCCCGGTTCGGTTCCACATATGAGGGCCAGTGACACTGCCCTCAAAAAAAAAAAAAAAACAAAAAACAAAATACAATGAAATAGAAATATTTTTTTTCCTTTCTTTTTATGTGTATTTTTTTCAAACTGCTACTGGGTTATTAGGGCTTAAACACTTAGTAATGTATTTGGCCCTAGTTACTTACACAGAACTGTTAGTCTGTTTTATGGCCTAGAGGCACTTTGAAAAAACTATTGAGACAGTAAGGGTGCTGTGAGCTGGGAAAGCTAAGGAGTCTCCAGAGTCAGGGGATGGAGTGAGGTTGGGCGGGGAGGCCTGCTTAGACGGGGTGTCAGGAAGAGCTTCTGATGTTTGAGCAGGAGCTTGAATGAAATGGAGGTCTGGAGGAACAGCATCCCAGGCAGAGGGACCAGCAAGAGCCAAGAGAAAGTGTGCCAAGATCAGACTGAGTGACACAGAGCATAGAGTGAGGTAGGTCAGACCAGAGAGACACGAAGCCAGAGAGGCGCGGAGGCCAGGTGAGTTTGGGCCGCATCAACTCTGTTCAAGGGGTCAGATCCTATTCTGAGTGCCTAGAAAGCTATTTAAGATTTTAAGCAGGGGAGTTACTTCATCTGACATAGTGCTTTACTTTCCTTTTTTTCTAAATTCACTCTGGCTGCTATTTAGAAAACTAACAATTGGAATGTAAGTGTGGAAGCACAACAATTAGTAATCTTTTCAGTTGTAGTCTTGGAGAGAACTTCCAGGTGTGTTGTTTTTTTGTTTTTTGTTTTTTGTTTTTTTTTTAGCTGAGCCATCCTGCCACCTATTGGCAGCTCAAGGGCAACTCAGCTCAGGCTGGCCTTGAGCCGCTGTTGCTCAGAGCTCAGCTCACACTCTTGAGCGATCTCTTAACCAACTGAGCCACTCGGCCGGCCCTCCAGGTGTATTTTTGAAGGTAGACCTTGTGTGAATTGCTGATGAATTGGATGTGGGTGTAAGAGGAATTACAAGTGAATCTTAGTTTGTTTTTATTCTGAGCAGCTGGTTGAATGATGGTGTCATTTACTGAGGTGAAGAAGACTAAGGGGAGAAAGCAGAATCTAAGAACCTGGAGTTCAGGTGAAAGGTCCAGGCTGGAAATATCAGTTTGGGAGTGATCAGATTTACCATGGAGCTGGTTTTTAAAACCGTGGGATCGGGCCGGCCGAGTGGCGCATTGGTTAAGCGCTGGTTTTGGGATGCCAGCGGCCCCGGTTCGGATCCCACATGAGGGCCAGTGACACTGCCCTCTACAGCTAACAACAGCTCCACCTGGAGCTGGGCTGTGCGAGCCCCGGTGATGGTGTGGGCTGCAGCCCCTGCTGCAGTGGGCTGCCATAGGCTACAGTGAGTGGCCCGCAGCCAGCGTGAGCGGCTGGCAGCCAAGAGTGAGCTGCCAGTAGCCGCGGTGAGCGACATCCAGAGGCCAGCGACCGATCTGCCTCATCCGGGAAGAGCACAATGACGATACCAACAGTGAAGCAACATCCTCCGCAACTAAAAAACTGAAGAACAAAAAGACAGCAACTTGTCTGTTCCCCTTCCCCGATTCCCCAACGCTGTTCCCCTCCGCCAATTCCCCAATAAAATCTTTAAAAAAAAAAAAAAAAAAACAAAACCGTGGGATCACCTACATGAGAAAGAGTGTATCTGTCGAAGAGGTCACCCCAAGACCTTGCCTGGAGTCATTCCTAGGGGTGGGGAGTAGGATGGGTGGAGAAAAAGAGGAGCCTTCAAGAAGTCTAGAAAATATTTACTGGAGGAGGGAGTAGTCCTCTATTCAGTGTTGCCGAGGAGGTTGAAGTGGACTTGGCTGAAAGCTGGGAATTGACCACTGGACTTGGCAGCATGAAAGTTATCAGTAACCGTAACACAAGCCCTTGCAGTGGAGTACTGCAAGTCCTCAAACACCGTTTCATTCAACATCATTTCATTATAACAAAAGATCTGATTCCGGGTCGGGGCCACTGTATGTGTGGAGCTGGCATGTTCTCCCTGTGTCTGTGTGGGTTTTCTCCGGGGACTCCGGTTTCCCCCGGCATCCCAAAGATGTGCACGTGAGATGAACTGATGTGTCTGAATTGTCCCTGCCTGAGCAAGTGTGGAGCAGGGGGAGTGAGGGGTCCTGCGATGGAAGGGCGTCCTGTCCAGGATGGGTTCCTCGTTTGCACCCTGAGCTGCGGGGTGATGTTTTTGTGATCAGAAATATGCTGTAGGAACTGAACTCTTGTTTATATCAACTAGCCTACAGTAAAATTGATTTCCGCTTTGTTTCCAAGGCACAGTTTCCAAGAACCTATTGGCATTAAGTGAGGACTTGCCATAGCGGGGAGCAGAGAACCAGTTGCCCAGGGTTGAGAAGAGAATGGGAAGTGAGGCAGAGACTGAATAAGCCTTTCAAAGAATTTTGATTTCAGTCCCTAGTGTGCCTTTTTTTAAAAAAGATTTTATTGGGGAATTGGGGGAGGGGAACAGCGTTGGGGAATCGGGGAAGGGGAACAGACAAGTTGCTGTCCTTTTGTTCTTCAGGCTAGTTGTGGAGGACATTGCTTCACTGGCCCATGTTGGTATCATCGTTGCTCTCTTCTCGGGTGAGGCAGATCAGTCGCTGGCCTCTGGATGGCAGCTCACAGTGGCTCTTGGCAGGTCACTCTGGCTGCCAGCCGCTCACGCTGGCTTCCTGCCACTCACTGTAGCCTATGGCAGCCCACTGCAGCAGGGGCTGCAGCCTACAGTGTTGCTGGGGCTCACAGCCCAGCTCCAGATGGAGCTGTTGTTAGCTGTGGAGGGCAGTGTCACTGGCCTTCATATGTGGGATCCGAACCGGGGCCGCTGGCATCCCAAGCCAGCTCTTAACCAACAGGCCACTTGGCCAGCCCTTTAAAAAAAAAAAAATGTCATTTTAGGACAATTTGGGTTTTTAGAAAACTTGTAAGGATAGTACAGATTGATCCCATATACCCCACACTCAGTTTCTCATATTATTATCTTACATAATGGCACATTTTTCACAATTAATGAACTATTATTGATACATGATTATTCACTGAAGTTCCTATTTGATTCAGATTTCCTTTGTTTTTACCTTATGTCCATTTTCTGTTCTGGGGGCCCACCTGGGATCCCACATTACATTTAGTCCTCGTGTCTCCTTAGGCTTTTCTAGGCTGTGACTATTTCTCAGACTTTTCTTGTTTTTGATGACCCTGACAATTTTGAGGAGTGCAGGTCAGGTATTTCATAGAATGTACCTCCATTGGGATTTGTCTGGTGTTTTTCTCACCATTTGACTAGGGTTCTATGTTTTGGGAGGAAGACAAAAAGAAGTGAAGCGTCATTCTCATCACATCATATCAAGGGTGTATTAACAACATGACGTATAGCTGTTGATGTGAAGTTCATCGCCTGGTTACAGTCATGTTGGTCAGGTTTCTCCACTGTATTTAGCCTCCCCACCCCCTCTTCCATACTGTCCTCTTTGGAAGGAAGTCACTCTGTACAGCCCACACTTAAGGAGAGGGGAGTTGTGCTTCACCTCCTGGAAGGCAGAGTATTTACCTAAATTACCTGGAATTCTTCACAGGAGATTTGTCACTTGTCTATTTTTTTTTTTTTTAAGGTGAAGGAATCCCTCACTTTAATTATTTATTTATTTATTTATTTATTTATTTATTTATTTATTTTTGAGGGCAATGTCCCTGACCCTCACATGTGGGACCAGAACTGGGGCCGCTGGCCTCCCAAGCCAGCGCTTAACCACTGCGCCACTCGGCCGGCCCACTTGTCTATTTTTTTATTCAATAATTTATATCAATGTGGACTGGTGGATATTTATTTTATGCTTATAATTATAATCCAATACTACTTTATTTTGTTGCTCACATTGTTTTAACTGTGGCCATTGAAGCTCTTTCAGTTGGCTCCTGCATCCCTTCGACATATTCCTCTCATTGTGGGATTTTTTTTGTTTGTTTTTTGAGTACTTTCTTGTTTTCTGCTCCTGCAAAATGTTCCAGGCTCATCTTTTTTATTTATTGCCCAATTCCTAGAATAGCCATCTCTCAAGGAACCCTGGTTCCTTATATTGGAGAATGGTATTAGAAAACAAACCTGGGCATTAAGTGTGGTCGTTGCTACTGGTGTGTTTTTGCTTCTAGGCCCTCTTAGCTGACAGGGCAAGGAAAATACTAAACGCGAGCGCGCGTGTGTGTGTGTGTGTGTGTGTTTCTATGTGTGTGTGTTTCTATATGTAACCATCTATGTTTATATTAAGGTAAAGATGAGTTTACATTGATACCTCCAACCCTATTTAGTCTATTACCACATGAATCATCCTGACTTCCCCTTGCTTGTCTGGACCCTCCTACTCCAACAATGAGAAACCTGGCTCCCACAATCCACCATCCATTTACTTAATTGCTCCCACAATCCACCATCTATTTACTTAATTGTTCAGTTCCAGTATACAGGTCTCGTGATGTCAGAATTGTTAACCTGCAGCATTATAAATTAGAGAACAGTATTCACGTAGAGTCCCTTTTCCCTTTAGTTTTATAGACTCCACTCATTTCGAAAGTTACTTAGGTAAGCCCTTTTTCTTCCAACCCGTTCAGTGAGGCTGTTTCATACTTTTACGGTATAGTTAGATTCTTCTGTTACTTTCTGCATTTCACTCCAGGATCTCCTGACTTCAGAAATGATTTTTTTAAGATTTCTATAAATTAAGGCTTACTCTCTGTGATGTAAATTTCTATGGGATTTGAAACCCACAGAGAATGTCATGTATTCACCATTACGGTGTCTTACAGAATAGCTTCACTGCCCTAAAAAGTCCCCTGTGCTTCCCTTATTGAATCCTTACCCTCCCCACCCAGCCCCTGGCAATCGCTGATCTCTTTACTATCTGGGTAGTTTTGCCTTATCCAGAATGTCACATAATTGGAGTCATATAGTATGTAGTATTTTCAGACTGGCTTCTTCTACTTAGCAATATGCATTTAATATTCATTCGTGTCTTTCTGTGGCTTAATAGCTCATTCTTTTTTACTGCTAAATAACATTTCGTTATATGGATGTACCGCAGTTTGTTTATCCAGTCACCTGTTGAAAGACATCTTGGTTGCTTGAAGTTTTTGATGATTATCAATAAAACTGCTATAAATATTTACATGCAGGTTTCTTATATGGACATAAATTTTCAATAAATATGTAGTAGTGTGATTGCTGGATCATATGATAAGACCATGTTTAGTTTTGTAAGAAACTGCTGTACCATTTTCTACTACAGTCAGTGAATGAGAGCTACTGTTGCCCCACATCCTTGTCTGCAGTTGGTATTGTCAGTTGTTTGGATGTCAGCCATTCTAATAGGTGTTCCTGTATGCCATTCACTAACTCAGATACCTTGGTTCTCTAAGCTGTAGAGCTCAGTGAGAGTAAAGCAAGAAAGGTAGAATCCAGTGGGGGATTTGGTTTCTAGAAATAATTAACTAACCATGGGGTCATAGAATTCTAGAAACCATCTATTCTAGTTCTTACTCTCCTATTTTTGTTGAATACTGAAGACAATGGGAAGATGACCCATTCCAAAAGAACACTGCCCACTTGAACTTAGAAAGTGTGAGGTGTGATTAAAAAAATACAGTGAGAGGGCCGGCCAAGTGGCTCAGTTGGTTAAGAGCTCACTCAAGAGTGCGAACTGAGTGCTGAGCAACAGCAGTTCGATGTCCAGCCGGAGTTGAGCTGCCGCTGAGCTGCCAACAGGTGGCAGGATGGCTCAGCTAAAAATAAAAAAATATGTGAATGTTTAAATTTTAAAAAAGTAATTATTATAGTAAAAGCCACATTGCCATTAATCCTCCTAAAAATACTCCCCCTCACTTCAAACACACTTATCCCATCATTCGTGTCACTTTCTGAAGCAGTTCTGGAAGTCCTCTTCTGTGAATGTCTTTAGTTGTGCTGTCATGGCTGCCTTGATGTCTTGAATCAATTCAAAACATTTATCTTTCATGGTCATTTGACTTTGGGGACAAGCCAGCAGTCGCATGGTGCCAGATCCGGTGAATAAGGTGGATGAGGACACACCATAATGTTTTCATTTGACAGAAATTGCCATACCACAAGCAATGTGTGACACAGAGCCTTTCCGTTGTGATCACAAAATACCGTGAATGCTGCTGCTGAGTGCCATGCAACAGAAAGCAGGGGTCTTCAATACAGGAAGCGGCAAGTCAAACCTTAGTAACCATGTGTAACAAGTTTCAACTTGTTTGGTGCAGTCAGTCTGGTGTGAGCTACAGTTGAGAGATGTGTTTTAAAGTGTGCCGTCAGTCATCTTCCATCATGACAGTGCTCTGTGTCACGCGTTACTTCTGGTATATGGCAATTTCTGTCAAATAAAAACATTATGGTGTGTCCTCATCCACCTTATTCACCAGACCTGGTACCATAGGATTTCTGGCTCTTCCCCAAAGTCAAAATGATTCAGGACATCGAGGCAGCCATGATAGCACAACTAAAGACACTCACAAAAGAGGACTTCCAGAATTGCCTCAGAAAGTGGCCAGAATGTTGATGGATAAGTGTGTTCGAAGCAAGAGGGAGCATTTTGAGGGGATTAATGACAAGGTGTCTTTTACTGTAAGAATTTTTTTTAATTTAAACATTCACCATATTGTTTAATTACACCTCATATATATTTACATAAGACATATAAGGGATCCACATTCATCCAGTGTTTTCTATTGAAATGTTGAGTGATTAAACCACTTATAATGTGCTGGCTAGTGTGCTGGAGGTTGGTAATGTGGCGATGAATAAATCAGATGTAGCCTTGTCCTCAATAAGCTGGCAGTCTTAACTGGGGAGATAAACAGTTACAATATACAGCAATCGAAACTATGGTGGGAGAAGTACAGGCAGTTATGGGAACACCAATGTCAGGGCATCTGACTAGTCTAGGAGGGGGTCAGAGAGGCTTCTTAGAAGAAGTGACCTCTGAGACGTGGCCGATAGCAGGGTTTGGCTAACTACATACAGTCTGTGGGCCAAAATCAGTCTGCTGCCGATGTTTGTACAGCCTGTGAACTAAGAATAGTTTTTACATTTTAAAGTGTTTGAAAAGCATCAAAAGAGATTAATATGTTGCGATATATGAAAATTATATAATATTCAATTCTTAGCGGCCATAATGAAGTTTTATTGGGAATACAGCCACGCCCATAGCTGCTTTCGCACTATGACAGTTGAATAATTGACTGAGGCTGTATGGCCTGCAAAGTCGAGGACATTTGCTCTCTGGTCTTGGACAGGCGAAGTTTGCTGACCGCTGGCCACAGGATTGGGTAGGAATTGGCTGTGTAAAGCAGGGTAAGGAAGAAGGAAGTCAGTTTCTAATCATATCTTTGTATAACTGCAGTAACAATATATGTTGAATATGGCATTCAAGGAGGCAGGGGGCCAGAGGTGGGCAGGATTCTGACTGGGAAGAGACTTCGCAGCCATATCAAGGGGTTTGGGTTTATCTGATGGGGAGATTTTATTTTATTTTATTTTATTTTATTTTATTTTATTTTATTTTATTTTATTTATTTTTTTGAGGGCAGTGTCACTGGTCCTCATATGTGGGATCTGAACCAGAGCCACTGGCGTCCCAAGCTAGCTCTTAACCACCGCGACTCGGCCGGCCCTGATGGGGAGCTTTTAAAAGGTTTTAAGTGCTATCATCATCAGATTTCCTTTTTCAAAAAATCCTCCGGCCATAGTGTAGAGATTGGGTTAGAGAGAGTGGGGTGACAACAAAGGCAAGGAGACTTAGTTGAGGTTTTGAAGTCATCCCAGGGAGTTGTTGGTAACCTGGACTAGTATTGTGACATTGGGGACATATTGATTTGAGAAGGATTTAAGAAGCAAAATTCAGGGCCGGCCGAGTGGCGCATTGGTTAAGCACTGGTTTTGGGATGCCAGCGGCCCCGGTTCGGATCCCACATGAGGGCCAGTGACACTGCCCTCTACAGCTAACAACAGCTCCACCTGGAGCTGGGCTGTGCGAGCCCCTGTGATGGTGTGGGCTGCAGCCCCTGCTGCAGTGGGCTGCCATAGGCTACAGTGAGTGGCCCGCAGCCAGCGTGAGCGGCCCGCAGCCAGCGTGAGCGGCTGGCAGCCAGCGTGAGCGGCTGGCAGCCAGCGTGAGCTGCCAATAGCCGCGGTGAGCGACATCCAGAGGCCAGCGACCGATCTGCCTCATCCGGGAAGAGCGCAATGACGATACCAACAGTGAAGCAACATCCTCCGCAACTAAAAACCTGAAACAAGAAGACGGCAACTTGTCTGTTCCCCTTCCCCGATTCCCCAACGCTGTTCCCCTCCACCAATTCCCCAATAAAATCTTTAAAAAAAAAAAAGAAGCAAAATTCATTGGAGGGGCTGAAATAGAATTTTTCATATGATTATGTTTCAAATGTAATGTTACAAATAATTGTCTTTTCAACTCCAAAGTTTGTTTGTTTTTTCTGGATCATATGAATGCATGGTTGAAAAGTCCATGTTTAGTAATAGTCTTCAGAACGACATTCTTTAGTGATGTTTCATGCCTCTGGTGCTCCTTGTAACTGGTGCATCGAAGCAGCATCCCTCTGTGGCCTCTTCCTGCTGTTCCCTGTTGACAAGAGAGCTGGCTGTTAAGGAGCAGAGACGCTACTAGCGGATTAATTTTCCTTTTCAGATTATCTTAGTTTAACAACTTCCCCCAAACATTTCTTTGTAGCAAGTTCTTGGGCTCTTTGGTTTTGAAGACAATGTTGGCAGTGACAAGCGCTTCTCAATCTCAAGGGCGTGTGTTCCCTTTCCAGTTTTAGAACTCTGACTCTTACCCTTTCCTTCCTTGGAACTGAAGTTTCACAGTAAATGGTAACCAGTTCACTATTATATATTTTATAATATGTTGTGTCGCTTTCAAAGTGCTTCCTCAACATGCCAACTATTTGCTCCCTACAATAAACCGGTGAGGAAGGCAGGACAGATCAAATTGCTGCAATTAGGAGAGGGTAGATGACTTGCCCAAAGTCAAAGGTCAGTAAATAGTAAAGCTGGTGACAGAACTTGGGTCTGTAGATTTCACAGCTTTATTCTTGGCTGCTGTCATGCACTCTGTGTCCATGAAAAGGGAGTCAGACTCACTGCAAGAATGACGTTTTCAGCAGTAATGACATCCAGATGCAATGCCTTCCCCACCCCTTTGTGTGCTCTGTGTGAGCTTCACCCAGACACCAGCATAGACCTTCCTTATTTATGCTTTTGTGCGATATGTGGGCTACCAATAATTCCTAGTACAACTTGGGGAGCTGTTGTCTGTATATTAAAGCGTATATAAGTATATTTTTAATTCCTTCCCTCCTCCCCTTAGGTGGTTCTTACTTGGATGATTTGAGGCCAAATGGGAAAGGCCTGTTTGTAGACCAAAGCTCCCGGGGTCAGGACAAACCAGACAGCTTGCTCACAAGGTAATGCAACTTTCCCTTCATTTGTACCTCTTAGGACTGAGGTTCTCCTCATTATAGAACTGAAAACATTACTGTGCATGATGTAAGTTGTCCCAGGATAGTTGGCTTAAGAAATGCTGGATATTTACTGAGCGCTTACTGTGAATGCCAGACACCATGCTCTGACATGGATTATCTTATTTTAACCTGAAAGATAGGTACCGTATTTTTTCTCTCTTAGAGCTAAAGAAACAGGTGAAGAGAGGTTATGTAACTCACCCAATATCTGGAACTAGGAAGTGACAGATGCAGAATTTGAAGCTGGTAGCCTAACCCTACTTAGAAATGTGGATTAGAAATATTTCGATTTCTCACTCCCATACTTTTAAGAGTTTTGTGACTCTGAAGACACTTTTCTCCATTTTTACTTTTTTTTTTTTTCTGTTGTGATGTTACAATGTATTTAGTCTGTAATCTAGTGCCCCCTACTGGTCATAGCCAGAATCATCTGGTCAAGATAAAACTTTTACTTTCTTATTTGTGTCAGTATTTTAATTATTCACTCAAGCAGCAATGAACAATCTCTGAATTTTAAATGTAGCTAGATCTATCATTCTCAATTCACCTTTGAGCCTTCTTGGTCTACATAGATACATTTTTACGCAGCCTAAATTAGTATGTACATGACAATAATAATACCAAACACTTATGTGGCATTTATTCAGTGTCAGAAATTACTTCAGGTGCTTTATATATCTTAATTCATTAAATAATCGTCAACAAAAGTTTCTTGAACTATTATTAGGATTCTCTTATTAAACATGTCAAATTTTGCTTGACTTTAAATGTTATTATTAATAGCATTTGAATAGCTTTTAGTATGAGTATTAAAAATATACAATGAAATACAAATTTTCATCTTTTCCTTTTATTTTGGATTATTCCTATGGAATTGAGATACAGTAGAATTATAACGTCAAAGGAACTGGATAGTTTTATTGTCTTATTACGTGAGGCACTAGGGTCCAGAAAGAACAAAGTCAAATCTGGGTTCTAATCCATTCTGTCCCACCATCCAGCTGGTTGACTCATTAACGATGCTGGGCCTCATTTTTCTCCTTTGAAAAATGAAGGGATTAGATTAGCTTTGAGGTCCTCTTCTGGTGTGAGATTCTGTGAATTTATTATCAGAAAACCTCTGGGCCAATGTCCTATCCAGTTAACAACATACAAGTTTAATGAGTTCTCTTAATGAATAACAGAGAAGTACTTTCTTAAAAATTTTTAAATTGGAGAACAGTGTGCTTTTTCAGGACCCATCAGCTCCAAGTCAAGTAGTTGTTTCAATCTAGTTGTGGAGGGCACAACTCAGTGGCCCATGTGGGGATTGAACCGGGAACCTTGGTGTCATGAGCTTGTGCTGTAACCACCTGAACTAACCGGCCGCCACTAGATGCCCAAAGTACTGTTGTTTTAACAAATAAGCTTTGCTTTAGCCTCCTTTAGTCTTCTGTGACTCAGATGCTTGTATGTGGAAACTTCTAGCTTTATTTTTATGTGTTGTGTTATGGAGGTCTCATCAAAATATGATAATTTTTGTTTGTTTTTCTAGACAGAATAAATCTAAATCTGAAATAACTGACATGGTTCGCTCCTCCACTATCACAGTATCAGACAAGGCTCATATTTTAACCATGAAGAAGTTTGGACTACGAAATACGTTAGTGAAATCACATTTAGTGCAGAAGGAAGAGGATTATACTTATATCCAGAACTTCAGGTAACTAACTGGGCCTTAGACTGTTTCCAAAGCAAAATGATCATTCATCTCTCTGAAATTCTAGCACTTCCCCCTGCACTCTGGATTTGGAAGCAAATCCTACCACAGAATCTCTCCCATCATTTTCTAAATGAGCGATCCCTTTCACTCTTCATTAGCAGACTTATTGTGAGCCTATTCTGGCTAGGCACTATGGTTGGTGTGGTATACTGGGGAAGACACAAGTCGTTACAGAAATACTTGAAGAGCTGTAGGACTGATATCCTGATTTTTGTGTATCCCTTGGTCATTCTGGGTCTTTGAAGAAAATCATTTAAATTGAAGTTTGTAGGATGAAGTTAGTGTTTGGTAACCATTTTAGACAGGATTCCTGAAAGTGAAATGAATGAAGGTGGCAGGGTTTTGCCAGATCTTTTCAAATCATTGCATTGTGAGTATAAGACAAAGTCACATTGCTTCTAGGAATAGAAATAGTCAATTAGTGTGCACACTGCTGTTGCTTTCCTTCTGGAATTAATTACCATGGTGCTTTCCATTCTTTTCGTTTCCATAGCATACTCATGGTCAAGAATCATTTTGTAGATTACAGGTCTCTAATCGTTGTTAAGGCTAAATAGGAGTGTCCAGAGGAGGCCTGTACTGTCTGAAGTGACACAAAAGCAACAAATATCGCAGCAGACTACAAGCCACCCCTTGGTGGCACAGTCATTGGTCTAGGTTAAATGTGACATTTCTTGTGTCTTAAAATCACACTCCAGAGAGATTGAAACGAGCATAAAATGCTTTCTCCTTTCCTCTCCCTGGTCCTTCCAAGTGACTGATGGATTCTCTTTGGTGACAGGTTTTTTGTGGGAACATACAATGTGAATGGACAGTCCCCCAAAGAGTGCCTCCAGCCTTGGCTAAGCCATTGTGTCCAGGCTCCAGATGTGTACTGTGTAGGGTGAGTACTTCTCTGCCAGTCACCTCTGCGTCCTCAGGAATGTCTGGCCGTGGTTGAAGGGATGAGGACATGAATGTATACCTGAGTCTTCACAGCAGGTGAAGGAATTGAGAAATGAACACGTGCTTCATGACCTCTGCTTCTCTGTGTGATGCCCTTCCTCCTAGCACTGTTAAAATGATGTGCTTGGCATTTAAATGCTAATATTTAATTTTTAGTGCAATCCTCAGTGAAGATCACTGCATCTTGACTTTCATTACTTAGACATTTAGCCACAAAGCAAAAATATTTTTTGCCAGAGAAGGAAGGTTAGCTTCAAAAAAAGAAAGCCTCATCAGTCAGTTTTTTTTTGTCTCACACTTACTATCCTCCTACCGCACTACTGGGCATTATTCATGAGAAGGGACAGCAAAGAAGCCTGTATGGTAAAGTGAAAAGGACCTAGAATTGGAATTTACATAGACCGAGGTTTGAACCCATTTGCCACCTGGTACTTGTATGAACTAGTGACCTCAGATGTAAAATGGAGACTCTTCCAACTGTGCCACAGGCTGGTTATGAGAAGAAGCGGGCTGCTGCTTGTGAAAACACTGGTAAGTGGCTCAGCATTTAGACTCTTAAGTGTTTGTTTTTCTTTCCCCTGGAGGGTCCTGCAGTTGAGCTAGAACGCTAGTATTTACGCACTGAAATCAATCTAACGTGCCATCCTGCACCTTCTCTTTCTCTACTGTCTGACTGATCGCTTTTCCCGATAGATTCCAGGAGCTCGATCTGAGTAAGGAGGCCTTTTTCTTCCACGATACCCCAAAGGAGGAAGAGTGGTTTAAAGCCGTGTCAGAGAGTCTTCATCCAGGTGCCAAGTACGCCAAGGTAAGAGAGGAGGCCGGGACCTTTGAATTTGAGCTCACCACGAAGGGCAATTCTAAGACTATATTTCATTTTTTCCGTAAGCCAGTGCTAGTGCTCATGCTAGTTTCAGTTCCAGGTCTTCCAGAAGAGCCGCCTCTGGGTCTCAGGTGGCACCTGTGGGTTGTTTAGGTTATCAGGTAGCATGCTCAGTGAGTCCGACAGGTGGTTACCACCCTGGGTCCCAGTGTGGAGAAGGAGCTGCAGTAACACTTCCAGCCAGCTTCAAGGCCTCGTTTCCTTTGGGATATGTATTCCCGGTTTTGACTTCTGTTTACTGCCATGACTTGAATGGTTGGCCCTGTTTTCCAGGTGAAGCTCATCCGACTGGTTGGGATTATGCTGTTGTTATATGTCAAAGAGGAACATGCAGCACACATCTCGCAAGTGGAAGCCGAGACCGTGGGGACAGGAATCATGGGCAGAATGGTGAGTTCTTGGTTGCGGGGTTTGGTGCACTGAGAGCCTCGATCCCTGCGATCTTGCCTCTGCTTCTCGGGATACCGTGACTGCATGGGTCCCGGGTTTTGGGTGCTGGTGTTACAAGATGAGTTGTGCCCTCCAGCAGGCCTAGATCCTGCAGACCGTTGAGAAATCGTATTTTAATGAGCGGCCAGCTGATTTGCCAGCTAGCGCGTACCCTCGCATTCACGCCGCGCTAGCGCCTCTAGTTGACCCACCCATCTAAAATCCATGAGGTTGCAGAACTATGTTGGGTCACCAAGGAAAGGAAAGAATGCTGATAAGAGGTTTGCAGTTTCCTCTTCTTCTTGATGCTATTAAGGTCCTGCTTTTCGGTTCTAGGGCAAGAGCTCAGCTTCCTGTGGAGAAGGGAGGGCATGTGGTTTGCCTGTGATTTAGTGAAACGTGGACTCAGCTACACGGACTGGCTAGTCATCCTGCCTTCTTGGATTTTTCTTACCTATAAAATACAGACAATAACTCTGCTTTACGTACCTCACAGGATTATTATAAAGACTAATTAAGAGAAAGCTTTTGAAAGTTCATGTGTTTAAATGACTGGGACAGTTAAGTTGTGACTTGGATTTTGGGGGCTTCTTTTCCTAGGGTAACAAAGGAGGAGTGGCGATCAGGTTCCAGTTCCACAATACGAGTGTCTGCGTTGTGAATTCTCACTTGGCAGCCCACACAGAAGAGTATGAGAGGCGGAACCAGGACTATAAGGACATTTGTTCTCGAATGCAGTTTTGTCAGCTTGATCCAAGCCTTGCCCCTCTCACCATCAGCAAGCATGAGTGAGTCTGGGCTTCTCCCCGAAACAGTTCACCGCACCTGATGTGCAGAGCTTGTGAGCCCCCTATTTTGTTAGGGAGTTAACTGGGGGAGGCATGCCACTGCTGCAGCAGGAGCTCTAGCCAACTCTGGCTTACACATGGATTATGTCCCTTGGAAATGTTTAATTTCTTGACTTACCATCTGGCAGACCTGTAGGATCATTCTTAAATCATTTGTCCCTGGAAAATATATAAGATTTATTTTAAAATGCGTCCGCCTTGATACATCATAAGGAAAACAACCGAAGAGAGAGCATCTCAAACCCAGGTTGTTGAATTATGTTTTAGGATTTTTTTATTTTTTTTTAAAGATTTTATTGGGGAATTGGGGGAGGGGAACAGCGTTGGGGAATCGGGGAAGGGGAACAGACAAGTTGCTGTCTTTTTGTTCTTCAGTCTAGTTGCGGAGGATGTTGCTTCACTGGCCCATGTTGGTGTCATCATTGCACTCTTCCCAGATGAGGCAGATCTGTCGCTGGCCTCTGGATGTCGCTCACTGCGGCTTTTGGCAGCTCACACTGGCTTCCAGCCACTCACGCTGGCTGCCGGCCACTCACTGTAGCCTATGGCAGCCCACTGCAGCAGGGGCTGCAGCCTACACCATTGCCGGGGCTCGCACAGCCCAGCTCCATGTGGAGCTGTTGTTAGCTGTGGAGGGCAGTGTTACTGGCCCTCACATGTGGGATCCGAACCGGGGCCGCTGGCATCCCCAAACCAGCTCTTAACCAATGCGCCACTTGGCCGGCCCATGTTTTAGGATTTTATATCTATTCTTTCCAAAAGCATATGTAATTGAAAATGACTGCATTTGTCTGCTTTTACTGTTTTCATACCTCTTGATTCAACTTTATAAAGCTATAGTTGTAGCTGCTTGGAGCATCTTGTGCTAATTTTTGTCTGTTCTCTTTATTTCGTGTATCTCTAAAAGTTCCTACATGTCTGAATTCAATATTAGAATGTCAGACTCGACATAACACTTGAAGTATTTGCCACTTATTTTATAAAGAGGAAGAAGCCACTGGGGCCATGTTCTGCCACATACAGAATCAAGCCTCTCATTCCGCCTGCTGCTGGGGTGGAACTGTCTTGAGCTCACTGGTGTTCTGGAAGCTGACAGGATGGCTTTCCTTCTCCAGGGAACCTAGTAGGCAGTGTGTCATCTGTTCTGCTAAACCTGCAGTGTTCTAGCTTGTGAGGTTGCAGCTTGCATGTCAGTTTGTCTGCTTTTAGCTTGTGGATGCATTTGTTTTGATGTGTGTATACTGCAGTGCAGATTCTCTTAATGACTTGGTTGTTGACTTCTGATATTGGATTTTATGGGACTAGATGCGATGCCATCTAGGAGTGTTCAGTTATCTTCCCCCCAAAGCATCAGGTGTAATAAAGCACCTGTCACCCTCTGCAGAAAGAGCCAGCCCATGCTATGGTGGTGGTTAGACCCAGATTCTGCTGTAAAGGTTGAGCTTTGTTTCAGAAGAACTCACCTCCAGAAACAAAGGCTGAGAGTGTGTTTTGTGGCCCAGCATGTGCATGGAGGTAGAGGTGACGTCATGGCATCTAGTTTGGGGTCCCTGGGTGATGGACTCGATCATTTTGCCTTTTCCCAGGAATGAAGTAAATGATTGTCGTGCTTTTAGATCTTATTAGACTCTTTCCAACTACATAAGAATGCAATAGTCAAGAAGAACTCAAAGCAGTTTATAATGAACTTGGACCAAGGTCACTGAGTAAGCAGCATGTCAGACTTGATGGTCAGTGGCGTGACAAGAGAAAAAGTTTTCTTGAGCAGTTGAGTCCCTTCTCCACCCCACTCCCAAGAATCTGAGCCTCAGGGTCCTTCCGTCAGATGCTCACTGGAGGAGACCAGTAAAGTTCCTACTAAACCCATTGTGCTCTGTCCTCACAGTGTGATCTTGTGGCTGGGGGACCTCAACTACAGAATAGAAGAGCTGGATGTGGAAAAAGTGAAAAAGCTCATCGAAGAGAAGGACTTTCAAACCCTGTATGCATATGACCAGGTATAGATGGTGCCCTCTCAGGCAGCTGCCCCCCACACTGTGAGGGCACAGAAAAGCCCGGCTTCCCAACTCTCAGCCTCTTCTTCCTCGGCTTGGGAGGTTTTCCTGAGAAGCCAATGTCTAGTAGTGTCTTTCCTGCATCTGCATTTCCCTTTCTGTGGCTGTCTCCCCATTGGCTCATCCCTGGAGCTCCTAATCTCCCTTGGGAGCAGGGATGTGTTCTCTCTGTCTTGCAGTGTGCTCATTCATTCATTCATTCATTCAAGCTGGTACTAAAAGGGTACTGAGCTTCTCATAAAGAAGATACTCTGTATATTTTAAGTGATTTATTAATTGTTTTGGATGTACCTCTGCTCCCCAGCCCTTCTTCTCCCCAGACTTGTCCAGTGTGAATGACAACTCTTTTTTCTGAGTGGCCTTCTTCACTTCCCATGGGAATCAGTTCTGTCACCTGCTTTTCTCCCACCATTATCTGGGTTAGCATTTCTGTCTCAGAGCGTTAGCCATTTCACAGGACAAGAGAAATCTGTTTCCTTCTGACTTTCTTCAGGCGACTCCTCAGTAGATTTAAAAACTGTTCGAGTACTTAGAATTGTTCAGAGTGTGAAAGTCCTTTTTCTTTTTAGTCTATGCCCCCCTTTCAATAACCTTAGTATTTATTCGTCTAAATTATTCCATCTTACCCACCCTGCCTACCCTCCTGTCAAGTACAGATCAATTGAAGAAAAAAACCCTCAATTTTGTTATATCTTTCTTTATGGAATAATCCCTTTATTAACCCATTTTTTTCCCCTTTCTTTTCCTTGGTAAATCACTTTTATTCTCCTTAATCTCCATTTCAGCATTAACCCAGTTTGTTCTATAACTGTTTATTATTGATGCCTCTGTATTCTGAACTGAGGCATTCGCATTTCCCTAGGAGTTTAATCCTCATCTCCCCTTGCCTTTTCTGGTCTTTCCTTAAGTAATAGTACCTGTTTTGTGTGTTCTCTGCTCTCTGGATGGTTTTAAGGCCCATATATACCCCATTCAAGAAGCAACAGCTTACATCAATACTGACATTTTTATTATTTCCTGTTGCTTTTTCTTTATTTCCTGTGGCTTTATATGAAGAATTTACATTTTGAGGAATTTGGCAACTGTTGTTTCCAAAATTGGAGCTGACAGTTCTTTACCAGTCCATTCAGTGCCAAGCTGGGTGCTCCAGGCAGGGGCAGAGCACCTGTGGCTTTTACTTCCTGCTGAGAGAATGATCTGGAAGGCCCCCCTGGAATTACTGTACTAGGAAGGATGTTAGCTATTATCATAATGTGTCAGGCACTGTTCTAAGTTGACCGTTCCTCTTTCCAATGATCCTGTGAGACAGAGTCTATTATTATAAATCCAAAATTTACAGATGGGGAAACTAGCTTCCTTCAGTTCATGTAAATTTACAGATGAGGCACACAGCTTCCTTCAGTTCATGTAACTAATTTGGACAAGTTCCTTTTAAAAATGGTTTTAAGTTAAATTTAATTCATAATTGTTTTGAATATATAGTACTTCTACTATATATATTTATATACATGGTAGTTCCCCTTCGCTTTTTGGACTGTATCTTTCCAGACCTTTTGCTATGCAGTTTTATCCCCCTGTATAATTGGAACAACTGTGCTAAACAGACGATGGGTTTTATATTTAGAAGGAAAAAATTCTGTGTCTATTGGTACCTAATCCTCTCAGGAATGTCTCAGTAAGAAGGTACTTGGGCCCCTTGGATGCAGGTGACTCTTATAAAGGAGCCTTAAAAACTGTGTAACAGGTGAAGGAACAGTCAGCCTGCTCTTCTCCCTGGAAGTTAGTTAACTGAAGATCTTGTAGAATGGCTTTCTCATGGGTCTTTCCTTTTAGGTTAGCATTCGAATTTCAGATTGATTTCCTTTCCTTTGTCAAATCAAGTTTTGACCTTTTTATTCTGAAATGTTTTTTCTCTTCCATTTGTTTGTATAGCTGAAAACTCAGGTGGCAGCAAAGGCTGTCTTTGAAGGCTTCACAGAAGGCAAGCTCACGTTCCAACCCACCTATAAGTATGACACTGGCTCCGACGAGTGGGATACCAGGTAGGTCAGGAGGCTGAGCCAATGGAAACCTAGGAATTTAGGGAAGCCTTTGCCCTACTGGACCTAAGAAGAAGATAGGTGTCCTGTGACATTTTCGCTATGTTCTGCGCCCTGGTCCAACATTTTCTCTTAGTATCTGCTGATGAAGCAGCCTGCCTTCCTTCATGTTTTCTTTGTGACTGCCTTAAACTTTGTCCCATGATAATTCTTGAGGCTGATTTCCTTCTCAGCTCTGCTTAGGATGATAAGGTGATTGTACCTAACTTAGCTTGTACTTGGTCATTACATATTTTTTATTAGTGCTTGTGCTATGTCATGCCCTATTCCATACAATTTACTTGTATCATGTCATTTAATCTTCTCAACAGCCTGTTGACATAGGTATGATTTACTATTCTCACTTTATAGATCTGGGAACTGAGGCATAGAAAAATTGAAGAGCCTCTCAAGCAGGCAAGCGTAGAGCCAGGATTTGAACTCTGGCAGTGGAAATTCAGAGGCTGCCTTAACCACCGTCTTTTAAGGACCGTGGCATGCTTACTCTCAGATTGCCTTTTGACTCTCACCTCCTCCCCACAGGAGGATAAAGAGCAGAGAATCATTCTGAACTGTGTTTTGGCTTTGAGCTGTCTCAGTAACACAGGCTACATGTTACCTCTTGGTGGGCCCGAATCTCTGCTGCCCTCTCAGATCACTGGGTCACGTGGGCTGGAAGCTTGTGCCCGTCATTCCCCAGCTGATGCAGGGTGCTAGCCAGGCAATGGGTGCTACTGTGCCTGGGGAGGCCTCCAGTGTGGGCTTTGCATTTCAGTGAGAAGTGTCGTGCCCCTGCCTGGTGTGACCGGATCCTCTGGAAAGGCAAGAACATCACTCAGCTGAGCTACCAGAGCCACATGGCCCTGAAGACCAGTGACCACAAGCCTGTCAGCTCCGTGTTTGACATTGGGGTAGGTGGGCAGCTGGGGCCTGTGGTAACCGTTCTGTAGAGAATACGTTCTCACAACCAAGACCACTTTTGTCTTTCTGGTCTCCTCCTCCCCCCTTGAGTGTGAGGAAGCTCCTTTAAAAATTGTTTTAATTTCAGTTTAATTCATCATTGTTTTGGCATACTACTACTATGTTTTTACATACATGGAAGTTCCCCTTGGCTTTTTGGACTGAAACTTTCCAGACCTTTTTCTAAGCATTTACAAATGTGTGTTAGTATGCTACTCATATATATAACATAGAGAGTGTTTTTCCTTTTTTTGTAAATGAGATCATATTATGCATATTGTGCTGGGAACATCTTTTTCCCCCCACTGACTATGTCTTAGGAGATCTTTCCAATAATGAGTAGGGCTCCCTCCTAATTATTTTTAAAGGCTGCAAAATATTCCATAGTACGGATAAACCATAATGTATATACTGACGATCATAAGTTGTTTACAAAGTTTTGCTATTATATACGGTGCTATAGTGACCACCCTTCACATAGTCTTTGTTTAGTGTGAGTATTTCTGTAGAATAAAATTCCTAGAGGTGAAATTAATGGTTAAATAAAAATGTATTTTAAATTTATTAGGTCTTGCTAAATTATCTCCCAGTGGTCCTTACTGTTTGACACTTCTGCCAACCATGTATGAACTTATTCTCTCACACCCTGGCTAATAGATGGGTTTTATCAATCTTTTAAATTTCTACCAACACAATGAGCCAAAAGAAAAAGATATTTCATTATGTTGGATTACATTTCCCTGATTACTAGTGAAGCTGAACATCTTTTCATTTATTTATTCTCTATTTTTATCTCTTCTTCAGGGATTTCTGTGTGCCTTTATATTATCTATTCTCAAGGGTCCTCCTCTCCCTCCCCCTCCCCCTCGAGCAGTTTCTCGCTGTAGGTCTGTTGACAGCAGCAAGCCAGGTAGAGCTGGGCAGTGAGCCTCTTTCTGCCCTGGGCCTGAGGCCTGGCAGAACTGCCAGCCAAGCTTTCACTCCCTCATCTTTCTGCTAATCAGGAAGCAGTTGACTTTGCCACAAGCTTTGCCTTTGGGGGAACCCTTCTACCACTATTGTTAATTGGATTCTTTGTTAATTAATTAATTAAATCTGTTTAGTCTCTGCGTGTTGCTGTCAACTGCTATTTCCCAATGCCAGGAGCATCCTCCATACTGAAAAGGAGCAAATGAGCCGAGGCCATGGCACTGAGTCTCTGCTGTTTCCCTTCCAGGTGAGGATTATAAAAGAGGACCTTTACCGGAAGACCCTGGAGAAGATTGTTCGTTCCCTGGATAAAATGGAAAATGCCAATATTCCTTCTGTGTCCCTTTCTAAGAGAGAGGTAGGAAGGATATGTTAAGAACATTGGCGTCAGGCTCTTGTATTCATAGAACTTAAATCTCATCTCCTAGGGCTCAGAATTCCAGAAGGCACCTGTCAGACTACCGGACTTGAGTCTTTCTTGACACGCTGCTTCTGGATAAAGTGAAGCTGATGAAGCTAGCTGAGAAGAGAGGGGTTGTTGGCTTAGATTATGTTCATCTCCTGATCTTCTAAGCCAGAAGCCTTTAACCTTTTGTGGCTCATATATTTCACCCACACATAGGCTATTTATGAGTTAACTAATGGCATAGGTGATCCAAAATGTGTTTTGTTTGATTTTAATATAACTGGTGTATATTCTGGCATTGGGTTTGTCTTCCTACTGATTTCTTTGCTTTGAGATTAAACTGAGTCTGAATTTCTGGGTATACATCAGTTGATGGGAGAGAAGACAGTACAGAAAAGCAGTGGGTAGTGGGAGAAGTCAAGTTAGGGCTAAAGATTTTTCATGGAAGAGCCACAGCATAGATCAATGAGAATTCACCATACCAAGAAGTCAATCAAATGGGGATTTATGGTGAGGATATTTTTAATGCCTTAGATGTCCAGCTACTTGGAAGGATGAGCTTGGTTTTCATGTTTGGGGTGGAATTTATGAAGTGTGTTTAGGAAATGGTCTTTGGGTGTAGAAGATATAAACTTCAATTCCTTTAGGAAATTTATGTATAAAACCACATGCATTCTTTATAGAATTTCTGGGTTAAACACAGACAACTGGCCTAGTGGTAGCTGTGGCTTCCCACGTAAATACTTAGAGCAGAAACATGATTTGAAAGTGGTGGTCCTTCATTTTCTTTCCAGGGGGGCAAGGATTGCTCAGTTGGGGTGTCTGGGTAGGTTGCGGAGAAGAGCACACTGGTCTGACTGGTCCTGGGCTTGTTCTCAGTTTTGTTTTCAGAATGTGAAATACATGCAATTGCGAATAGAATCCTTTACAATTCAAAACGGACAAGTCCCCTGTCAGTTTGAATTCATCAACAAGCCTGATGAAAAGTCTTACTGTAAGCAGTGGCTGAGTGCCAACCCCAGCAAAGGGTTCCTCCTGCCAGGTGAGGCCTCTGTTTCCTGGTTACTGGTTTGGGGAATACTCTACCCTGTCTTTGGTCATTTCCCTAAGATCAGCTTTTTGTTTCTGAGTGTTTTGCTGTCTGATTGAAACTTTTAAAAAGCCCTGTGGATGAACCATCCATAAATGAAATATAAAATAGTGAGGAGCATGAGTTCATTTTCAAAAGCATTTTCAGTTCTGTATTTATTTCTTCCATAGTTTCATGGAAGGAGAAAACATAAGATTGCCGTGAAGCAGGTGATGCTGCTAAAAGAACTATGTTCACTGTCTGCTTCACCATAATCAACTCCCAAGTATCTGCTCTTATGGGGCAAGAATGGAGTGGTAATGCAGAAATTATGTCTGGCCCTGGAATGCACCGTCCATGTCTTTCCCCTAACTTCTCCTTTGTGCTACATGGCAGAGGGATTATGCCTGATTTGCAGACAATTTACAGGCTGATAACTTGCATTATATTTTTTACTGGGTCAGGTGTCTATCTGACCTGGCTCAGGGCAAGCCCTTTGATCCATGCCTTTTTATTGTATTAATAATTTTTTTTTTTTTTTTTAGATTTTTATTGGGGAATTCAGGGAGGGGAACAGCGTTGGGGAATCGGGGAAGGGGAACAGACAAGTTGCTGTCCTTTTGTTCTTCAGTCTAGTTGCAGAGGACGTTGCTTCTCTGGCCCATGTTGGTATTGTCATTATGCTTTTCCCAGGTGAGGCAGATTGGTCGCCGGCCTCTGGACGGCCACTCACAGCGGCTCTTGCCAGCTTAACACCGGCTGCCGGCCACTCACTATCTTATGGCAGCCCACTGCAGCAGGGGCTGCAGCCTACACTGTCGGGGTGACTCATGGCAGCCCAGTTCCAGGTGGAGCTGTTGTTCACCATCTTAGCTGTAGAGGGCAGTGTCACTGGCCCCATGTGGGATACAAACTGGGACCCTGCTGCTCAGAGCTGGCGTCCCAAGCCACCTCTTAACCAACGCACGACTCGGCCGGCCCTGTATTAATAATTCCTAACTTGAGCTGTGCTACTTAGAATTTGGGTTTGATAGCAGTTGCCTATTCACAATTCTGTTTGTTGTTTTCATATTCCTGCTTGGACGGTAAACTCTTTGTTCGTGGTGTCTCCTGAGTGCTGAGCACTTAGATCCTTGTTGGTTGGCTGATATGTCCTGTTTTCTTGCCCTAGCCCTTTATGCCTGACCCTCTTCCCTCTGGGCCTCCCACCAACCAACATTGCTTTTAAAATTTTTCCTCAGATTCTGCCATTGAGATTGAATTGGAGCTATTTGTAAATAAGACCACGGCTACAAAGCTCAACTCAGGTGAAGACAAAATTGAGGACATACTGGTTTTGCACTTGGAAAGGGGAAAGGATTACTTTTTGTCAGTATCTGGGAACTACCTGCCCAGCTGTTTCGGAACTCCCATTCATACGCTGTGCTACATGAGGGAGCCAATCTCGGACCTGCCGCTTGAAACTGTTAAAGAGCTGGTGAGTTACATGCCACAAGGAAGTATGTAGAACTGTAGGGCAGCAGCCAAGCCAGGCAAACAAGATATTCCTATGCCTACCTTCCCAGGGACCTGAGAATTCTTCAGCCTCCCTAGAGCAGACTTACTGTATCAGCTACACTGCTGTGTAACGAACCACCCCACAATTATAGTGGTTTAAAACAACAAGTTACTGCCTTGTGACTGAGTTTCCAGTGTGTCTGTTCTGCTCTCTTGCCTCTTTGTGCCATTGCAATCAGATGGTGACAAATGTGAAGCCAGCTCAGATTCCACTTGATGGGAAAAGCTGCAAGATGTCCTGTCTGTGTTTTGCAGTCTTTCATACATAGTACATTAGAGAAACTCAGCCATGGATACTAAGATAATGAAGGTTCCCTGGTCCATGGTATTATTCCTTTTTTTAATCATCACTTGGTAGTTTATTATTCCAAACGAAATTTCCTAAGATCTAAAAGGCTCCTGTGGAGACACGGGAACTAGTTTGGAGCAGGTTTACGGTAATATCTATGTTCCCTCCCCTCAGTGCATTTTTAAATTTAGGTGCTCTTGAACACCATCCTCTCCATTATGGAGATGAAAACGGGGACCCCATGGGAGAGTGACTTGGTCACATGGCAAGTTAACACTGGACCTGGACCTTGCACTCAGGTTTTTGGACTCTTTTCGCCAGACCACACTGTCTCTGGTTCTGACAGTGAAATGCTATAGGCATGAGTTTTTTCTAAGGTCATGCATATGTCACCTGATTCATTAATACTTCTTGCCATAACCCATTCCCAGTTCTCAGAAATCATCTTTGTACTTTGTGCCACCTGATTTCATTTGACTGCAGAAAGTTTTGCTTAGGGGCGTTGAAATGCTTCCCTTCCCTTGCTGTCCCCATACCACGTGTTCTCCTGAAGCCAGCCTGGCACAGGTTCCATCGCGGGGGCTTCTTATCATGTTTTTTTTTTCTTTCTTTTCAGACTGGGATGCCACTATGTACCGAAGATGAGGGGAGCCGGTTGGAGAGACCCCTGGAAATCCCTAAAGAGCTCTGGATAATGGTTGATTACCTGTACCGAAATGCTATCCAGCAGGTAGGTGGCGGTAAAGCAGGCAGACCTGATGGAGGCCAGGCTGCCTTGAGAAAGAGCATCCGCCCCAAGAACCTTTGACATGAGAGGCTTTTACCCCCAGGGAACCTGTGGACCGCTGTTCTTCCCCCAGGGAGTGAATGAGGGATAAATAGGTTCATGTTTCTCACCCCTGTGGGAGCCTGATTTTACATACAGCACTTGATTACCCCCAGGGGAAGCAGCCTCACACAGAATGGCCTTCCGAGTACTGCATGTTCCCTTCCCTGGCCTCTGGGATCCCCCAGGTAGAAGGCCATCTGGAGACTTCTCAGGATGTGAGCCTACTATCCTTTTGAGGAACTCTCCTCAGCTTCTGAGAATGGAAGGAGCTAACTTGCTGACAAGCCAGCTAGAGGCAAGGGACCAGATGGAATTCCCAGGCCATGAGTCAGGAGATCTGATTTCTAGAGTGACTAGGGCAAGCTTCAGGAGATCAGACTGGCCAGTTTCACTGACTCATTTATGTAAGTTCCAAGGAGACTAAGCAACATACATTCTGATATTCTCTTTTCACTCCCTCCCCGCCCACATTTATTAAGTGTTACAATGTACCAAACACTATTCTAAGTGTTTCATAGCATTGCCTCATTTAGTTCTCACAGTAGCTCTCAGATGAGGAAACGTATGCCGTGAAAGGTTAAATAACTCGGTCAAGGTCCCAAAGCTGATAAGTGGACAGGACTGGGTCTTGAACCCAGGGGGTCCGGCTATAGAAGTCACATTCTTTTTTTTTTTTAAGATTTTTTTTTTTATTGGGGAATTGGGGGAGGGGAACAGCGTTGGGGAATCGGGGAAGGGGAACAGACAAGTTGCCGTCTCTTTGCTCTTCAGTTTAGTTGTGGAGGATGTTGCTTCACTGCTGGTATCGTCATTGCGCTCTTCCCGGATGAGGCAGCTCGGTCGCTGGCCTCTGGATGTCGCTCATCGCGGCTATTGGCAGCTCACACTTGGCTGCCAGCCGCTCACGCTGGCTGCGGGCCACTCACTGTAGCCTATGGCAGCCCACTGCAGCAGGGGCTGCAGCCCACACCATCACTGGGGCTCGCACAGCCCAGCTCCAGGTGGAGCTGTTGTTAGCTGTAGAGGGCAGCGTCACCGGCCCTCATGTGGGATCCGATCCGGGGCCGCTGGCATCCCAAAACCAGCACTTAACCAATGCGCCACTCGGCCGGCCCTAGAAGTCACATTCTTAAGTCCTATGCTGTTCTGCCTTCTCTATAGAGTTCCTTCCAAGTGTAACTTTTGAGCAATACATGTAATACTGTTATTATTAACAGTTATATGGCATTAAGTCATTTTACTAAACAAATATAAAATACTCTAGGACTACTGGAAATACCTTCATTGCCATCATCTTGTTTTCACAAAGCACTGAGGTGCCTTTCAGTTTTCTCCATCTTATAAATGATATAATTTCTTCAGGTTTTTCTTTTTCTGATTAATCCCTCTATAACACTGCAGGACACATAGTTGCTTTTAAGTTTTGCCTTATATTGCATCTTATTGTGTGTAGTATGCCCTACCCATAGTTTCATAATATGTGTCTTATCACTCTAAAGACCTGTTGTTGGGAGCATGTCTGGGAAGGCCTGCAGATGAATTATTACTTATTAGTCTAAATCAGATTGTCTACCAGGGTGATTCAAAGGCCTCATTCACTGCTGCTTTTTGTTCTCTGAATTGCCGATTTTTCTAAGAATATAATTATTTTTGTGACTTTCTTTTCTTTTGCAGGAAGATCTATTTCAACAGCCAGGCCTAAGGTCGGAATTTGAGCGTATCAGGGACTGTTTGGATAGTGGAATGATTGATACCCTCAATACTCTCTGTATCCTTCAGATGTGTGTGTGTGTGTGTGTGTGTGTGTGTGTGTGTGTGTGTGTGTAGAGAGAGAGAGAGAGAGAGAATATAAGTAAGAGAGATGAGAAAAAGGAAAGAAAGTATAGAGGGTGCCAAAAAAAAAATGTATACACGTTTTTGGTTTTTTTTTGGTTTTTGTTTTTTTGAGGGCAGTGTCACTGGCCCTCATATGTGGGACCCGAACCGGGGCCGCTGGCTTCCCAAGCCAGTGCTTAACCACCACGCCACTCAGCTGGCCCCCCGAAACATGTTTTAAGAAAGTAAAAAACTGTATTAAAATTGTAATACTCAATATATACTGATAACGAAAGATGAATGCATATCATGTGTTTACATATTTTTGGCACCCCTGGTATTTTAAGGCTCAAATCAGATATTGTGTGTCCAGCTATCATGTTCTTCCTATTTAAAGTTTGCATAGAGAAGACTTTACAACTTTAAGCAACCAATATAGCAGGAACTCAGGAGGGCCCAGCTAAGCTGACAAACAGCTTGGCCCCTTCAAGATGTCAGGCCGGTCTCCTAGCTCTGAGCAGAAAGCCCGACTGGGCAGGCAGCACTTCTGGCATGTGCCCGCTCCTGGGTCTTTTCCTAACCATGGGCAGCAGCATCACCTGTTCCTTAACGAAGGGCCAAAAGCCATTAGCAATCATTCCGTAGCTGAAGCCTTGCTGCTTTTCCTGGAAAGCCTGCCAGAGCCTGTCATCTGTTACAGCGCCTACCATAACTGCTTGGACTGTTCTGGCAACTACACAGCAAGTAAACAGGTGAGGGAAAGCGTGGAGCATCGGCATACACATGTTGCAGCCCCAGGCTTCATGGGGCCTGAGGGAAGAGAATGGTCACAGCCCCTCAAAGGCAGTGTCTTAGAAGCTTAGTTCCATATCTTTCCAAACCTGTTCTTCCTCTCATGTCCTTTTTTTTTCTTTTAATGGCATCACCCTTAATTGCAGTGACTCAACCCAGAAACCTGAGTCATTTCTGACTCCTCCAGTCCTCACCTCCCATATACCCAGTCCCCTTGATCTATCACCCGTGTTTTTCCCTTCATTCTTGTTCCACTTACTTTGGTTCAAAACCCTGCATCCAGGCTCTCCCTCTGATTTATTTTGCTTACCACCATTAGATTGTGGTCTAAAGCTCTCGTGTTACTGTTGGTCAAAAACCGTAATTGGCTTTCTATTACTGATTTTCTTAAATAGTTAAGACTTTTTATGGTCTATTATAGTTTCTCATATATAACAGACCATAGAAGAATAATCTAGAAAGCCTGCTCATAATACAGGTTCTAGAACTTCAGCCCACATCCACCAAATCAAAATGTCTTTTGGAATATATTTCGCATAAGCTTCCCAACTGATTCTGATATGCAGCTAGCTGGAGTACTCATTGAATTCTAGCCTGATACCTTCCAGGCTTAGTGCCTGTTCAAAACAGTTGTGCTTCTGCCAAAAATGACTTCTGAGATATGTTCTTTCTCCTTACTTCACTGTTTTCCTTCTCTTCACACTTCCTTTTGCCCTAAATGTCCTAGTCCTTACCTCTGTAAGTCCAATCTTGTGTTATATTCAAGACCCAACTAAAATGCCCTCTATTCCCTTAAGTCTTTGGAGAGCCCATAGAAGTTTGACCTCTAAATTCTTGTAGCATGTGATAGTGTTTCTCTTCTCGCACTTGTGCCAAGTGGTAAATGATCAAGGTTTTCTGTGCATGGTCTTACGCATGTACTTGGATCATGTATTCAGTTGCTGGAATATAGCAGGCAGTTGACAAATAATTAAATGAGTGAATGAAAAGATAAATCCCCATTTTCTCTCTTTCAGGTTATTTCTACTCTCCCCACATTCCACAAAAATGTCTTTCACTACTTGATGGCATTTTTGCAAGAATTGCTGAAAAATTCAGCAGAAAATCACTTGGATGAGAATATTCTAGGTAAGCAACCACATACCTTGCTGAGAGACTCATTATGAGAAATGTCATTGAGGAAGGTCTCAAGTCCACTGCAGTAAAACTAAAATCTTAAGCTCTGTGCAATGTTTACCCTGAAATCATTTTTTTTTTGTTGTTCTTTTTTTTATGTTTTCAAGCATAAATTTGCTTTTGGGCACCCTCCCCCACTCCTAACAACACAAGAATAAGTAGTGCCTTCTTTTGCTGAATCATTTGTTTTCTGTGTTTTTCATGCAGCTACCATATTTGGCAGCTTACTGCTTCGAAACCCAGCTGGTCACCAAAAGCTTGAAATCGTAGAGAAGAAGAAGGCTCAAGAATTTGTTCACCGGTTCCTCGGCAACTCACCCTGAGCCTCTCTGTCTCTTCTATTTTACATGAGGCAGCCAATTACCAGTCCCACCTGTTTCAGTTCAAGAGCGGCCTTAAGAGGATGTGAGGCTACTTGGGAGCAAAAGTGGCAGCTGCCTGTTTCCTGGGCCCAGGCTGTCCTCCCCCACCATGGCTCACACTCAGTGCTGCTGTGAGTTGTGAGGACATGAGGGGAAATCCACCACAATAAAACTGACATTCAGATGTTCCACTTTACTTAACACAGATAGATCTCTCTCTTTTTTTTTTTGTTTTTTGTTTAAATAACTGTACTTCTTGTGCACACTCAGCCTACCTCCAGGGCATAGTCAGTGCCTTCCCTGTAGCCTGGGCTGAGCTCCCCATGATTGGAACAAACTTTGGAGTGTTAAAGGGAGAATGAGTTGGACAACAAGAATGCAAGTCTGGCCAAACAGGCCACAGCCAGCCCAGATGCTTCCAGCACTCTGAGGACATATATGTATGCATATGCAAGCCTCACCCCCGCTTTCCTCCTCAGATGTGGCTCAGAAAACTCTGGAGCTGGCCACTCAGCCTCTTAAGAGCAATTCAGTGGCTTGAAGATGAAAATACTGAAGAAGTCAGGTGTTCTGGTGAAACAAGTGGGATTTTCTGGGCAAACTGTATATGATGCATCCTCTCTCTTATATATGTAATATATTTTAATGATAAATGTATTTTTCACAGTGGTTATTTGTTTGTTTTTATCGCTGAAGCGATGGCAGCTCTCTGCAGCTGGATCTTTGTGGCTTCAGCAAGGGGGCAGCTAGTCAGGCGCCAAAGAGATATTTGCCTGTTGTCTGGTGGGTATAGTCACTATTCACATTTTTCAAGCAAGAGATGGTACTTGCATGGCCTGAACCCCTTGATCCCCGATCTAATCTCTAGTAGGAGTTGTTGCACTGAATATTCCAGAGAAGTGGCTGAGGGTAGAAAACAGGCAGTGGCTTCTGGGAAGTTCTAACAGCTAGGTCTTCCAAGGATTTAGACAAGACAGGAGCATAATGAAGGCACAAGCAAAATAGCTTCTTGGGTCCTGAAACACCATTATTTGAAAGAAGCGTAAAATGTGATTTTAGACTTGGGCCCCTAGAACAACGAGGTGAATCTTGAAAGGGAACGGGCACTAGGTGGCGATGACAGGGCGGAGTCGAGCCCGGTGGGAGCCGGCAATCCTGCAAGGGGAAAAGTTAGGACGGATAGCAAGAGAAGTTAGTGTGAGGGGGGAGCTGGGCTTCTTAAGAGGGGAGCTTGTTGGGGTAGGGGGTCCGGGGGGCGCGGGGGAGAGGCGGCGGCCGCGTGCTCCGGCCGGGACAGGAATCCTCCCTCGTTCTGCCATTTGGGTCCAGTCTCTTTCAGAGCCTCCTGGCTGTGTTATAATTTCGATGGCTGATGAAGGGAAGCTGGGGCCACAGAGGGGCAAATGCGGGGCTGTCGCAGCCTTCTAGGCGCCCCTGCGGGTCCCCAGCCGGAATTGGGACACCGAGCTGCCGTCCTTGCCGTTGCTGTTGTGGCTGCCATGGCGAAGACGGCCGGCGCAAGCGGGGCTGAGAGCTGGCGCCCTTCCTCGGGAGCGACACCCCAACTTCCCAGCGGGGGACAAACCCCAGGCCCGGCGACGCGGGAGGCGCCCCGCCCCTCGCGCTCGCCAATTGGAGGCCCGCGCTCAGCGCCCCACGCAGCTTTTACCAACCAGAAGCGCCAGGGGGAGGCGGAACCGGCCTCGGCTCTTTCCTCCGGAAAGGGGAAGCGGAAGTGACGTTCGGGGAAGGTGGGGGTAATCATGGTGCCGCTGGGGAGGGGAGAAGCTGCCGCTGCCGCTGTAGCCGGGAACCGCGGAGGTAAAAGGCGAAACGAGACGCGGCCGGGGCCGGGGCCTTTCCGGGGGGCGCGGGACTTAGGCTCCCTCCGGAAGCATTTCCCGGTGGAGCCCCCAGTCCGGTCACCATAGGGACCCCACCCCTCCTCCGTTTCCATGGGGATGAGTAGCCAGCCCCCCTCCCCTGTTTCCATGGAGACCCGGACCCTGCCCCTCTTCGCCCGGCGGAAGCCCCCCAGCCTGTCCTCGGGGTTTCCCGGGTGGCCGGGGCTGGGAGGCATCCCACACAGGCTCCTCTTCCCAGCCTGCTCTCAGGGTGCTCCGTGTGTGCTCCTCACTTGCCGTTCTCACACCTCCTGGTCTTGTTTGTTCCGGACAGTTGGTCCCCGCGTGGCCGCCAGCGGTGCCCGGGCAGCCCAGTGGGGCCCGCCTTGCTCTTCTCTCTCTCGGCTCAGTCCGCCCCCCCTGCAGATGCAGCGAAATGTGCATCTGCCGGGTTGCGTAAGCCAGAGCAAGGGCTCGGGCCGCTTCCTCCCGGATCTGGTCCCTTGGTCTGTCTCGGGTAACTCTCTCTCTGTCTAGCCGCCTCTCTATGTAAAGGTTCGCCTTGTAGTCCAGAGCAGAAGAGAAAGATAAAGTGCAAAGCCAGACTGAAAGCTAAAAGTGATGAGGTGGTTATTTTTAAATTTTCTGTTCCGCCTGCCAAAGTCATGTTTGTAGCACCTGTGTGTTTGCAGGTAAAGGAAGAATCACTATTCCAGAGCAGGAAAGCTTCAAACGTGGTATTTTCTCCAAGAGAGCATGTCTTCCCGAGAGAGTAGATCTGCAGGCCTTTCTTTAATGTAGCTGACATTTCCTGAGCGAGTGTCAGTGTACCGTGCGGGGGGCCTTAGAAACAAAAATAAGACTCATCATTCCCTCACTGCCAGAGCACACTCTTCGAATGGATACCAGAATGTCTTAGGAGATAAATAGATAGGGTGATTTTCATTAGATATGCCTGATTAGGGATCACGCTTTCTACCCAGGGGCTGAAACATCTGTTCTTGAAAGGAGGGAACAAAATCACACTTGTTTCCTCTACTGTTGTCAGACATTGTGCTTCAGCATACAGTATCTCTTACTTCACATAATAACTTGGAGAGAACAGGAATTACCAGTCCCACCTTACTCATAAGAAAAGCAAGGCACAGAAAAGTTCCCTAAGCAGTAAGTGGCAAAGCTGGAATTTGTAGGTTTGTAGGTAGGTGACCCTGCCTCCAAAGCTTTGCTCCTTCCACCCTAGACTGCACTGCCTCATGTTCTGATTTGGGGGATATTTGAGTGGAGTAGCCTTACTTTTAAGACTCATAGCAACTCAGACTTGAAGCAGTTTGCCCCTTTACTCTCTAGGTATTTTGACCGACCTTCAAATTGTTTGGCAGTAAGACACATTTGGAAGGTCTTGTGAACTACTTATTATTTCAGTGTTTCAAAAAAGACATTGCTTTTTAAATGACTTGATGGTTTCAAAGTAAAACATAAAAGAACAAATTATTCCCATGGAAGATGATTTTTCATTTACTTTGACTTACTTTGACTTACTCTTGAAATGAGAGGTAAAAAGATCCCCATGGATGCTGAGGCGAGGTCCCCAGGTCCTGTGATGTGGCTCTAACTCTGGCTTCATTCTATTGCAGACAGGTCATTACCTTTCCATTTCTCACAATTGAGCTGAGCACAATTGAACCATGGGGGAACACAGTCCAGACAACAACATCATCTACTTTGAGGCAGAGGAAGATGAGCTGACCCCCGATGACAAGATGCTCAGGTTTGTGGATAAAAACGGACTGGTGCCTTCCTCATCTGGAACTGTTTATGATAGGACAACTGTTCTTATTGAGCAGGACCCTGGCACTTTGGAGGATGAAGATGACGATGGACAGTGCGGAGAGCACTTGCCTTTTCTAGTAGGGGGTGAAGAGGGCTTTCATCTAATAGATCATGAAGCAATGTCCCAGGGTTATGTGCAACACATTATTTCACCAGATCAGATTCATTTAACAATAAACCCTGGTTCCACGCCCATGCCAAGAAATATCGAAGGTGCAACCCTCACTCTGCAGTCGGAATGTCCAGAAACAAAACGTAAAGAAGTAAGTAAAGCAGCGGGTGAGGGCTCAGTTTGGTTTTGGGGAAATTCCTTACGCAGCTCCTGTTGGCAATTTTAGCTGGGGAGTAAAGGAGTCCCTGGAGTTAGGACCTGCAGTGGCTGTGCTTGTCCATAATACATTTGCTTCACATTTTGTTGTGACTGCTTTATGGAACTTTTGGTTTGTAAGACTACATTGAACTTTGGGAAAACCAATTTGTAATTTTTCACAGTTTCCTCCCCAAATCATAAATAAAATAGAAATTTCACTGAGGTAAGTCCGTATTTCTGATGCTGAAATAACTAGATTTGGCTTATTTCTAGGTTGTGTATAAATGATTTGTTTTGGAGATGGGCATCTGCTGGAATATGCTTTATTAGTGAATGTTTAATGAATAATAAAGGCTAGCTTTCTTTCATAAAAAATCCGGGCAAGAGACACTAACTGAACAGGTTATCTAAAATAAGTTTTCATGCTTATGTTTAGTTAATGTGAGTAAGGTAATGCAGGTCACAATGCTTTGAAAACTGTGAAACGTACAAATGGTACTAGTGGTGATTAGTAACAGAATAATAGATGTGGTTTAAAGGTAGTGGTATACATTATCCAAGAACTAATTGCAAGTCAATTAGGAAAAATAGATCACTGGTAGTTGCAATGTCAGGGACTAAATAAATATAAGACATTAGAAAACAGACAAGATAAATTGTTTGGCAAAATATTTTTCTCTTTTGCTGTAATTAAGGCCTTGAAACTGGAGCATTTTTTTTCATGGCATATGGCTTTTCCTTTGCTAGCCTTAGGATCTCAAGCTGGCAGGAACTCTAGAGAGACAGCCTTGTCCTACGTCCCACCCCAAGCAGGAATTCTGATTGCATCTCTGACATCAGTCCACCTGGTCTCTGCTTGAACACTTCTGGAATGACGAGAGCACGGTGTTTCGTAGCTCAGCCTAGTAGGTTTGTTGGCCAGCTCTGATTGTTAGAAAGCTTTTATTGTATAGAACCAAAATCTGCCTTTTTGCAGCTACTGCCCACTCTTTGTAGTTGTGCCGTTCTGAAAAACAGCAAGTTAAACTTTCCTCTCGGAGGACAACCCATCAGATATTTAAAGATCATGGGTTTCTCTTCATCTTCCCCTGTATGGGCTAAACATCTCCATTAACTTCAACATCACTCTTATGACTTTTTCCCCTAGTTTCTTATAGCTTCGTCACCTTTGATTGTATGAATTCCAGCTTTCCAAATTCCTCTTAAAATTCGTAATCGAGGCCCGGCCGAGTGGCGCGGTGGTTAAACGCTGGCTTGGGATGCCAGCAGCCCCGGTTCGGGTTCCACATGTGAGGGCCAGTGACACTGCCCTCAAAAAAAAAAAAATTTCATAATCGAGCACAATCTCACACATGTAAGTCAACTAGCACTGAATGCTGTGTGACTCCTCTCTCACTTTGGACACTATATAGTCTACTGCTATAACTATATAGTCTGTTTTATTAGCAACAACGTTACACTGTTAGCTTGTACTTGTAAGTCAACTAGCACTGAATGCTGTGTGACTCCTCTCTCACTTTAGATACTATATAGTCTACTGCTATGACTATATAGTCTGTTTTATTAGCAACAACGTTACACTGTTAGCTTGTACTTAGAAACCTCCAGAATGATGGCTCTTAACTGCAGCAATTTTGTCTCCCGGAAGACATTTGACAATGTCTGGAGACATTTTTGATTGTCACATGGGAGAAGTGCTACTGGAATCCAGTAGGTCGAGGCTAAAAACCCTGTTAACCATTGTGCAGTGCACAAGACAGCCCCCTCACAGCCAAGAAGCCTGTGGCCCAAAATAGCCGCTGGCTATGTTCCAATAAAACTTTGTTTCCAAAACAGGCAGTGGGCCAGATTTGGCCCCCTGGCTAGGGTGTTTTCTACCCCTGGACTAGAACATAGGGAGTAAGCAGAGATCTGGACTTGGGAGGGCAGTGACAGCATGCTACGGGGTTTGGTCTGTATACTGGAAATAGTGGGAAACCATTGAAGGTGTGTGAGCCAGGAAGTTATGTGGTTAGAGGAGCATTTTAGAAAGATTGCTCTGGTAGGAAGTGGTAGCTTCATCGCCCAAGTTAGGAGATAGTCGTAGTTTAGGTTTGGGGTTTTATTTGAGTCTGATGAAGGATAGTGGCCTTATATGTGGAAAAATCCAGAGCTTTTGCTGAAGTATAAGAGAACTTGGTATGTTATTAGGGTGTGAAGAATGAGCCATGAATTGGGTATGATTCCAAGGACTCATTCATTTTTCTTTTTTTTTTAAATTTATTTATTTTTAATTAGCATCAGGTGTACAACACAGTGCAATAGTTATACTTTTTACCCCTCAAAGTGACAACCCCCCCTCCCCCATTTGGCCACCCCACTCCTCACCCCCATATCATATATATCTATTACACTTCCTCTGACTCCCTTCCACATTATAATCCACATCCCGTGACTATCTATATATTCAATTACAGTTGGTATACAATATTATATAACCTCAGCTTCAGGTGTACAGTGCAGTGATCAAGCCTCTTCTCCATCCGTGAAATGGTCTCCCTAAAAAGACATATGACCATCTGACACCCCACAAAATATTTACAATATTATTAATTATATTCCCCAAACTGTCTTTCATATCCCAGTGGCAATATTGTAGTTGCCTATTTTTGCTGTCTAATCCCTTCCCCTTCTCCCTCATCCCCACCCCCCTCCCAACTAGCATCCCTGTTTTTCCTCTATGAGACAGTTTCTGTTTACTTTGCTCATTCATGCAGTTTTTCAGATTCCACATATAAGTGAGATCATATAGTATTTGTCTTTCTCTGACTGACTTATTTCACTTAACATAATAGTCTCTAGGTCCATCCATATCATTGCAAATGGTACGATTTCATTCTTTATAGCGGAGTGATACTCCATTGTATAAATATACCATAGTGTCTTTTTTTTTTTTGTTTTTTTTTTTAAGATTTTATTGGGGAATTGGCGGAGGGGAACAGCGTTGGGGAATCTGGGAAGGGGAACAGACAAGTTGCTGTCTTTTTTGTTCTTCAGTTTAGTTGCGGAGGATGTTGCTTCACTGTTGGTATCGTCATTGCGCTCTTCCCGGATGAGGCAGATCGGTCGCTGGCCTCTGGATGTCGCTCATCGCGGCTATTGGCAGCTCACTCTTGGCTGCCAGCCGCTCACGCTGGCTGCGGGCCACTCACTGTAGCCTATGGCAGCCCACTGCAGCAGGGGCTGCAGCCCACACCATCGCCGGGGCTCGCACAGCCCAGCTCCAGGTGGAGCTGTTGTTAGCTGTAGAGGGCAGTGTCACTGGCCCTCATGTGGGATCCGAACCGGGGCCGCTGGCATCCCAAAACCAGCGCTTAACCAATGCGCCACTGGGCCGGCCCCATAGTGTCTTAATCCAGTCATCTACCGATGGGCATTTTGGTTGTTTCCAAGTCTTAACTATTGTAAATAGCGCTGCTATGAATATAGGGGTGCGTAAATTTTTTTGAATAAGTGTCTTGGGTTTTTCAGGATAAATACCTAGGAGTGGAATTGCTGGGTCAAAAGGTAGCTCCATTTCCAATTTTTTGAGATACCTCCATACTGACTTCCATAGTGGCTGCACCAATCTGCAATCCCACCAACAGTGCAGCAGGGTCCCCTTTTCCCCACAGCCCCGCCAGACTCATTCATTTTTCCAAGTGTGTTGCGTTTCTCCTGTGTCTCAGCACAGGGGCCACGCAGACGATTGGTGGAGCTTCAGGGCTAGGTAGCGAATTAAGTGGTTCGAGTTCACTGTGATGGGCACTTTAACAGGCGTATTCATAGTGCTGTGTGCATGCTGAGGAGAAAGCAACTGATCCTGCTGCCCCCCTCACCCTCTGGGAACGGCGGTTCCGTAACAGGAATCAAGCAGACAAGAAGAGAGAAAATTTGGGGGGGAAATGGATGAGTTTGGTTGGAGTACATTGAATGCATAGTCCTTGAAGAAAAGTAAAGTGAACAAATTGAGAAGCCCATTGGAAATGAGAATCTGAAATCAAGGGAATGGCTTGAGATTAGAATTGTGGACCCACGAAGGGGCAGTAGTTCAAACTGTGGGCAGTTTGCACAAAGGAGAAGCAAGAGTTGCTCTGAGAATTAAAGGGTTCAAAAGGGAAAGAGGATCCGAAGGTCACATAGTTAAGGAGATGCATGGAAGGTGAAGGAAGAGAGTTTCGAGAGCGTGAATCTTCCTTTGTGACCCTGTAGAGGGATCGAGGGGCTCAGGAGAAGCCATCAGTAAGTTCTGCTCTCTGTGCAGTTGATCACATCATGAGAAGACTTTCAGTAGAGCACTGGGGGCTGAAGCCAGATTTTGAGTGATGAAGTGAGTGGGTGGTGAGGAAGCAGGAGGCAGGAAATGTCAGGTTCAGGGTTTTGTTTTTTGTTTTTTTTTTAAATATGGTAGTTAGAGGAAGAAGAGTGATACGGCATTTGTAACTCAAGGGGATTGAATCACTTTTTAGCACAGAAAATTTGAACATTAGCTTAGGGCCTAAACTTCAGGCCATCTTCAGTTAATGATTACTAGTAGAAGTGTTTCAAGAGCAAATGTTTGGGAAACATTAAGTCGAGACAGAGGTCTGTTTATTACAGGATTTATTAGCACTCTTGCTGTGCTAAACAGGAAGGAAATGTAGAATTCTCCAAATATTTTGAACTTGAGAAACCATTTTTCAGCCTCGTTTCCAGGGTCAGTGTTTTCTGGGACTCACTTTGGGAAATGCTGATCTAGGCAGGCGAGGTGGTAGGAAGGGAGTGATTATGCCGTCGGTGATAATATTAGCTGTCACTTTCCCACCTCGTACTACTTGCAGGCCTGGTTTGGCATTCATGTGTATCCTCAGGTCGTTGGTAAACGTGTTGCGTAGGACAAGGTCAAGGGTACTAGGAGCAGTTTGTTTAGTCTACTGTAGATTTAGGTCACTGTGCTTTTCCTCCCACCACGTTTCTATTCTATCCATGAGACTGACATGGAAGATTTCAGTAACTATTTTTGAAATCAATAGGTGTGGGGTTGGTTGGGGATTGGGAGAGAAGCAGCAGTGGCTTTTAGTCTTTGTGAAAATTTTGCCAAATGACTAGGCATTCAGGAGACTTGCCTTCCTGAAGCCCGGAGAGTCCAATGTTTATGAATGATAACTTCATGATTTCTTTACCCGCCCCCTCCATTTTTTTAAGCTTGGTCTTTCTCTCCATCTCCATGCCCAGGTGTTACTCTTGAGAAATCAGATCACTTGAAAACTAGTTAGTCGTCTTGGCTTCCTAAGCAGCTTATTTTCTGAGTCAGATTTTAGCCTGATTTTCCTGTTTACCCTGATCGTGCCATTGCTTTCTATAGTGTGTAGTTGGCTTACCTATTACAGTTATGCACCATGTAACTACGTTTCCATCAGAATTGACCCATCAACGACGGTGGTGCCATAAGATTATAATGGAGCTAAGAAATTCCTATTGTCTAGTGATGTCGTAGCCATGGTGACGTCCTAGTGCAATGCATTAGTCACGTGTTTGTGGTGATGCTGGTGTAAACAAACCTGTGCTGCCAGTCGTGTAAGTATAGCATGTACAATTATGTACAGTACACACTTGTTAGTGATAATAAATGACTAGGTTACTGGTTTAAGGATTTACTGTACTGTACTTTTTAGAGTGTACTATTTCTACTAGAAGAAAATGTTTGCTGTAAAAGACAAAGCAGCTGCGTTACAGAGCAGCCTCGTGTATCTCGTGTTTACGTCTCTTGATTGCATCATTTTTCTCCTGTGCTTGATTTAATCTCGTGTTGTTTTGTACAGTAATCTGGTGTTCAGGCTCGTAGCCTAGGACAGTAGGTTATACCATCTAGTTAGGTGTGTAGTGGGCTATACCAGGGGTCAGCAAACTTTTGAGATGGAAGAGCCAATCCTGTCCCTCACAACAATTTAAAAATTATTCAAGAGCCATAAATATATTTTTACAAATAAGGAAAATTTAAAACTCCTTCAAAAATTTTATAAATGAAACTCTGATAGTTTTATTTTCATTTTCAATTTTACTTCAGAGCCACATGTCCATACCCAAAGAGTCGCATGTGGCTCGTGAGCCGCAGTTTGCCGACCCCTGGGCTGTACCATCTAGGTTTGTGTAAGCGCACCCTATGGCACTCGCCAATGAAGAAGTCACCTACTGATGCGTTTCTCAGAACAGAGCCCATGGATAAGCAGGACATAACAGTACTTCATTTTTTTCCCCCTCATGCTTGCCTTGCTCAAAAATAAACCAACCAGAACCTTGCTACTGTCTTTTCCTTCCACGGGGCCACTGGTCATTCTGACTCTTGATTTCACATATCTTATCCTTAGACTTGCTCTCTTACTACTGCCCACCTGTTGATTTGGTAGCTTTGAACCATTTCCAATCAGAAATATTGTCATCCTGCTCAAGATGAGCATTCATGAGAGTCTTTCCACTCCAGGTTTCTAAGAAGCTGTTTCCTTTGTTGGTTCAGGCAGTCCATGGTTTTCCAAACTTTCTCAGACCTGTGCCATTTCTTTACTGGTTTCCCTCTGAACGCCCACAGAATTGCCACTCAGAGCTAGGACAGAGACTGTTTTTGCTGGAAATTCTAGCGTTAAGGATTCACTCATTCTTTCCACAAGTTTTTACTGATTAAATATCTACTTTTGTCAAATATCAGGAAAGAAAAGAAAGTCCTGCCCTAAGGGCTTGGAATCCAGTAGGGAGACTACTAGAGGCTGTATGTGAGAGATTCTGTAGGAATCCAGGGCTGGAGGCATTTCCCACTTACCACCCAAGGAAGCTCTTTTGGTTTTGGCGCTGTCCCCTGCATGCGGGTCATACCTGTCCACGGTCATCAGCATTTCCATCACTGAGGCTTGCTGGCCTGGAAGAGGGACAAGAGTGGTGGTGTGTACATGCTGATTTTCCAACATGGTGCTACAGGAATAACAGGTCTCAGGTTTACATTTCTTCTTCTTCTTTTTTTTTTTTTTAAGAGGGCAGTGTCACTGGCCCTCATATGTGGGACCCGAACCTATGTGGGACCCGAACCGGGGCCGCTGGCTTCCCAAGCCAGTGCTTAACCACCACACCACTCAGCCGGCCCTCAGATTTACATTTCATATTGGCTGTACCTGTTGGGTAGTGCTAAAATTTTGCTATTGAAGAGCATTGGGGTTAGAACCCGTATTTTTATGTCTTTCTCTTATGTAAACCAAAGTTATTCTAAAACTTGTTTCTCCTGTGATTTGCAAAGGGGTACTTTAGACCTAGGTTCCATCTTTGCTTTGATATATACTATGAGCCTTTGGGCAAGCTGCTCTGTCTCCACTTTTGTAGAATTGAAGTAACAATATCCCATTGCATTTTGTCAAGATTAAATGAGATTTATTCATATATAATAAACAACAGTATATGCCTAAAGCATTTAGCATAGTGTCTGGTGCATCATGGCTGCTCAGTGAATGCTCACGCACGTCTCTTTCTCATAGGCCCACAGAGTTGGTATGGAGATAACCCCTAGTTTAAGAAGAGTTTACAGTGGTCTTCGTTAGCAACTCTTAGGGAAGCATTTTCTCCTTAAAACAAGGCTATACATTGTGGTGTGTTCTAGAACAGCCTTCAGAAGTCCCAATATTAATTAGCTGAGCCGTCGTGTTCATACCACTATGGAATGTGAACCACCATTTATAACCATGTTTTAAAATAAGAACTGATTTGTAGTCCTACTGTGGGGGTTCTGTGAGCACCAGAACTGGTTTGTAGTCCTACTGTGGGGGTTCTGTGAGCACCAGCCCTTGCCACAGGTAACCTTCGGCTCTCATACTTGGCTCATTTTGACTTTCTTAACACCACGCCACTGGAAGTTACTTCTAAAGTGGGCAGCTAGGGCACCAGGGAAAGCCGAGGCTCTTAGAGCTAAAGAAGGGGGATCCTTTCATGCTGGCAGTGGAAGTGATGAAAGAGCAAAATAGCTAGCGCCTATTGAGTGTCTGCTAGGTACTAGTCATTGTGTCAGCGTCTTTAATCTAGTTTTTTATTTAATTTTCATAGCAGTCTTTTACTGTAGGTACTGTTAACCCTCATTTTACAGATGAGAAACCTGAGGTTGTAGAAACATGGTTAAAAGTGGTAGAACTAAGGCCGGCCGAGTGGCGCAGTGGTTAAGTGCTGGCATGGGAAGCCAGCAGCCCCGGTTCGGTTCCCACATATGAGGGCCAGTGACACTGCCCTCAAAAAAAAAAAAAAGTGGTAGAACTAAGATTTGAACTAAGGGCTTTCTGAATGCCAGAGCCAGTGCTTTCCTATCATAACATACTGCCTTTGGGAAGGCAGGGGAGAATTGGACACTGTGAGCTATGAAAAGGGCTGAGAAAGGAGGGGCAGCGGGTGGCAATCGTTCTGTAAGGGTCAAGGGTTGAGGGGTGGGAACAGCTGTGTGAATTCAGCGCTAGTGGTGAGCAGGGGGAGGCCTGGGGAAGAAAGGAAGGCAGATCAGAGCTCTTCTACTGCCACTTCTAGCTCTGTGGTTGCACATTAGGGAGTGGAAGAAATGAGATCAGTCCCGGCATAGGAACAGAGTCAGTACTGGGGAGAGGGGAGGAAAGGGCGGCCCCTACAGCCTCAGTATCCATGCCAGTCATTTCTTTGTAAGAATGTCCACATGCGAGGTGCTCAGAACCGAAGTGTGGGGCTCTTGATGTGTGTCGAGTTCAGTTCTCGCAGACACATGTCTTTTTCCTCCAGCAGAAAGTCAGCCTTTTTTCCTTTTCTGAATTTTTTTAAGCTTTTGTCTCCTGGAGTTCCAGTGTTTAATTTTCTCATTTTGGCTTATGTTGTTCACCTTTCCTTTTCTGATTCTGTTGACTTAACAGGGCAGTCATCTTTGTTAAATATTTCTCTATTCTTAGAACACTTGGCAAATCCACATCAGTTCTCAGAAAGCTCCTGCGCTCTGCCCATTACTCCTAGCCTTAAATCCCGTCCTCAGCGAGCCTACCCTGTGCTCCCTCCAGGCTCCTTAACTTAGTAACAGACATATCGGGAAATTTAAATGATGCAGTCCTTAGACTCTTTTGGAGAAACATATTTTATTATCCAGTGAAATCTTCAGTGACATAGTCATATTATAGGTAGGTATTCTAATAGGCAAATTAATTATGTGTCACCTCTCCCTTAAGTTGTTTAAATTCAGCTTGTTTCTTTTTTTTTTTTTTTTTTTTTTTGAGGGCAGTGCCCTCATATGTGGGACCGAACCGGGGCTGCTGGCTTCCCAGGCCAGTGCTTAACCACCGTGCCACTTAGCCGGCCCTTTAAATTCAGCTTGGACATCACCTCCTTCGAGAAGCTTTTAGTCATCCCCAAGTCTAAGTTAGATGCTTTTTCTCTGTATTTCTCTGTATTCTGACATCCATATTTTCATACCATATTGTTCTTTTTTTTTTTTTTTTTAAGATTTTATTGGGGAATTGGGGGAGGGGAACAGGTTTGGGGAATTGGGGAAAGGGAACAGACAAGTTGCTGTCTTTTTGTTCTTCAGTCTAGTTGCGGAGGACGTTGTTTCACTGGCCCATGTTGGCATCATCGCGCTCTTCCCGGATGAGGCTGATCGGTCGCCGGCCTCTGGATGGTCGCTCACCGCGGCTATTGGCAGCTCATGCTGGCTGCCGGCCGCTCACTGTAGCCTATGGCAGCCCACTGCAGCACGGGCTGCAGCCTACACCGTCACCGAGGCTCGCACAGCTCAGCTCCAGGTGGAGCTGTTGTTAGCTGTAGAGGGCAGTGTCACTGGCCCTCATATGTGGGATCCAAATTGGGGCCACTGGTATCCCAAAACCAGCTCTTACTTAACCAATGCGCCACTCAGCCGGCCCAAAGCTTAACTGCATTTAAATGTATCACATGTTGCAATACCTCTTCTATGTAAGCATGAAAACGTACATGTTTTTTGCAACTTCCTGTTCTAATCCAGTTTGAGGAGGCTTACTTAGTTTTCCCTTTTTGTGACATTTGGTGCTATTTAAAAATGATTCTGAAAGAAAAGCGACTTGCATTTACTGCCTCCCTCCAGATAGAGTTTATTCATGTATTCAGCTTATTATGGGGGAGCAGGCATTTGCTTTGACAGTCAGCCATCTCTCCCACCTTTAAATACAAATATCTTCCTAGTCTGTGACCCTGCCTAACTTTTCTCTCTTGTGTGTCTCTTTCTTCTCAGCTGAGTTTCTCTAAAGAGTAGTTATATTCATTGTCTTCATCTCCTTGCTTTTCCCTGACTTCTATTTCTCTAATAACGCTAGCCTTGCTGGGGCAGTTATGACCTTGTGAGTCGGCTGAATCTAAGCAATGCTTTATCTGTCATCTCTGCTACATTTGACCTAGTAGCATCCTCCTTGAAACCCTGTTCTGTAGTCCTTGTCTCTACTTTCCTCAGCACTAGATCCTGCTGGTTTTATTTTGTTCATTTGTTTAGTCATTCATTCAACAAATATGAACCGAGTGCTGCTTCTCCAAAAGGCTAGTCCCTAAGGCTGTGGCAGTGGACAGACAGATGTAGTCTCTGATCTCATGGAACCTATAGTCCGAATGGAGAGTAGTCATTCATTCATTTAATAGTGTTTCCTGTGTTTTAGCTACTGCTGTGCCTAGCAACTAAATAGATAATGATGTAAATTGTTTAATTATGTAATTTTTAATCTTAATGGTATTGTATGCTTTAAAGAAACAGGTGTTTATGCAGCACCCCCTGTATCGAAGTGGGAAGGGTCAAGAATGAGTAAGTGGGGAAGCATTTGCCTGAGGAGCCTAACGACTTATGCAAAATCATAGAGAGGGTTGGGTAGATGAGAGGAGGAGTGGGAGGGGAGCCCGGAAGAGTCAGGGCCCTCCCTTCCCCAGTCCCACTGGTTTTAGGGGTTGGCAAACTATGGCCCACAGGCCTGATCCATCCAGATGCCTGTTTTTAGTAGAACAGTTTTTTACATTTTTAAATTATTTTTTTAAATATAAAAAAAAACACTATTTCATGATATATGAAAATAATAGGAAGTTCCGATTCCACTGTCCGTAATAGTTTTTTTTGGAGCACAGCCTCGCTTGTTCCTTTGTGTATTGCCTATGGCTACCTGCACTTATAGCCGCAGAGCTGAATGGTTGTAACAGGGATTGCATGGCCCACAAAGCCTAAAATATTTACTGCTTGGCTCTTCACAGAAACATTCTCCACACCCATCCTTATCTCCTGACCCTGTTCTTGGAAGCTCTATCTCTCTCCCCACCTGAGGCTTTTCCCTCTACCCAGGCTTTTAAATATCCTTTTTTTTATGTTCCTCCCTTGATCCTCAGCCTCTCTTTCTTCTAGAACCTTTCTCCTCCCAGCTAGGTTCAAGACCTGTCCTACCTAAAAGGCAACACATTTCATCAACTCAGGAGTCTACTTTTGCTGTTGCTCACCATCTCTAGTCTCTACCTCCACTTCACCTTTCTTTAGTCACCTTCACCCAGACCTCTGACCCCAGCAACCCATTACAACTCGTCCTGCTAAGTCTTCTGTGGATTCCAGCTGCTGGATCCAGCAGTCTCCCCAGTCCTTCTTCTCTTCCTTATTTTCTCTGACATTTAACATTTTGATCTTTCTCTTTTCCTAAAGACCCTTTTTCTGTTGGCTTCTGTGACATTATTCTCCTTTGCTTCCCTTCCCATTTCCCCAGCTCTTTCTCTGTCTCACGTATCAATGGCTTCTCCTCTTTTACCAGCACCTTAAACGATGGGGACTTTCAGGGGCCTATCCATTGTCCTCTTACAAGAGCTATTTATTGGGTACCTGCTATATGTCAATCACTATATTTAAGTGCTTTACACAAATTATTCCTAATTCTTACAACAACTCTAAAAAGATAGATTGTATTTCCTCCATGTTATAAATAAGGAAAGTGAGGCTCAGTGAGCTTTCGTGATTTTCTCAAGGTTACATAGTAAGCGGCAGCTGGGGCTGGAACCTGAGCCTGCTCTAGTACACAGGTAAGGCCAGCTATTATCTGTCTATGAAAGACTCCTGCACAGACTTTCTTTATAGCTTCCAGCCTGTATGTTTGACCGGCTACTAGACATTTCCAGGCAGCACCTCAAACCCAGCTCATCATCTCTCCCCCACCCCCATCCAGCCCCAGATGGGTAGTGTGACCATCTGTTCAGTCATCCAGGCCGTAACCTTGGAGGCTGATGGCGACTGTGCCTCTCCCTGAGCTTAGCACCCAGTTGTCACTATAGCCAGTCATTTCTCCCCCTTTCATTCCTCTGGAATTCATCTCATATTGTCTACTATCACTTCCCCTAGTTCAGATTCTTTTCATCTCTCCCTGGACTGTAGTCCCTCTTCTCTTAGTCCTATCCCTTCTTCTACTCTCTTATCTTTTCAGTACATCCTCCACAAGGCTACTAGAAAGATCTCCCCTAAATCCCAGGTCTGATTGTGTTGCTGACTTGAGTAAAACCTGTTGATGGCTCCCTCTTGTCCTATTTTTCGACTCCACAGCTTAACTAAGGAAGCCTCGGGTTATTTTTCTAGATTCTTCTCCTTCCACTTTTTCACATACTGCAAGTGTATGTGTGGTTCACTGTATCAGCACACTCATTCATCTCTCCATGCCGTTTGGCAGTGAAAGGAACCAGGAGGCTGGCAGCCTCAGAAATGTCCTTTTGCCAGATATTCCAGGAAATTCATGATACATTGTTTTCATTTTGTAGACTTGGAAACTTTCAGTGGAAACAATGCTAGTATATAACTGAGGTAGTATATATGACAGTATATAAATTTCAGTATGTTTTAGATACAATTTAACTTTGGTCCGTTTCAAGATGTAGTGCCATAGGGCAGGATGTCTAATCAAGCCTTAAAACAAAGTCAAAATTTTATTTGAATATAGGTAACTGTAACAGTATACGCCCACCTTTAGAGGACAGATGTATACTAGAGTCTAAAAACACCATTCTTGTGTTCAGTTAGAATATTCATCTACCTATAAGCTTCTCCATTCCCCGCTATTTGTCATTTGTTGTCCAGGTGTGACTTGATCAATGGGAAGATATCCCCACTTTGTTGTCTGAGGTTGTTTCCTGTGTTTATGTTTCATCCGCGTGTCCTGGGGGCCAGCTCTGGGGGCAGCTAGGCCCTGGGCAGCTCCTTTGTCCTACTGATGAGATGTCCTCTGTCTGCCAGGTAAAGCGGTACCAGTGCACCTTTGAGGGCTGTCCCCGCACCTACAGCACAGCAGGCAACCTGCGCACCCACCAGAAGACCCACCGAGGAGAGTACACCTTTGTCTGTAACCAGGAGGGCTGTGGCAAGGCCTTCCTCACCTCCTACAGCCTCAGGATCCATGTGCGAGTGCACACGAAGGAGAAGCCATTTGAGTGTGACGTGCAGGGCTGTGAGAAGGCGTTCAACACGCTGTACAGGTCAGCCTGTCCTCCCGCTGTGCTGCCGCCTCCGCCCTGGCTGTGTCACGACTGCAGAGTGCGCTCTCCTTGCACAGAGCAGATGTTCCCTTGCAGGGCTTCCAGGAGCTCAACGAGGCTCAGCTGTTTAACATTCATTAGAGGACCTTGGTGCTTAAGGACTGACATATATTGGGTTGGTTGAAAATGATAGTAATTTGTGTTTGGGTTTGTGTCTCCATCCTGGCCTGGGGATTTTAGTATTTGGCATCGAGTACTACCTCCTCTTGATTCAGAATCTTGGTACTACGGCTTCTGTCATTTTCTTCCCAGTCTCACTTTGAACTTCTTTTTACCCTGAGAAATGGGGAGTAGTCCACTCAATAGGCATTTCTCTTTTCCACCATTTATACGCGGAGACTTATATTCGTCTTCAACATTGAATATAAAATAACAAACCTAACAATGGCTAGCACTGAAAAGGCACTCGCTGTGTACTGGGCACTGTTCTGAGTGCTAATCGGCACAGCAGCAGATAAGTAAAAGGAACCACAGGGAGGTTTTGTAACTGGCTCGAGGGCCCCCGTCCAGTAGAGTCGGGACCAGGATTTGAGCTCCTGGCTACTGGCTCCAGAGTCACGCCCATTCTACCACTATGCTGTGTACTTCTCTTTGAGCAAGCAATTTTGGATACTAATATATTATGGATATGGAATTCTTATGCACTTGATCTTTGTTTATCTTTCAAAACCATTTTTAATTTTAACGGGGTTAGAAATTCTCAATATTTACAGAGCAGATAGTTCTACACCGTTTGTTGTACTGCCCCATTTCTCCCCCTTCGCTTGCAACCAATTTCTACTCTTCTAGCTTAATATTAATATTTTTATATTTACTTCCATGCGTTTATGTATAATATTAGGCTTATATTGCTCCTTCTTGATTTTTCCATTTTAGGATATTGACTTCTCGCTCTGTAAATTGAGGATTTAGCTCTCTTTCTTCCTCCCCCGTCTCCATCATACACGGCATCCAAAGCCCATTCTTCCAATGTAATTAATTTATCTCCAGTATATATTATTTTTTGTTAAATCAGTTTTCAGTATTTATTTAGCCAGAAATAAAATCACTTTCTTCTCTCATAAGAAGTGTTATTTGCCCTAAGCTTACTCACTTGCTCCTGAAGCCAGTTGAGCGACGCGGGGAGGCTCCGTAGTACATTGTCACAAAGGGCGTTTCTCGGGGCGTCTTGCAGGCTGAAAGCACACCAGCGGCTTCATACAGGGAAGACGTTTAACTGTGAATCTGAAGGCTGCAGCAAGTACTTCACCACACTCAGCGACCTGAGGAAGCACATTCGAACCCATACAGGAGAAAAGCCATTTCGGTGGGTCTTCCTGCTTTCTATTTGTCACTGATCGGGCATGAGCTGGGTTTCTTGATGTACTCTAAAATTTTTCAAAATGGAAAGAAAATTCCCTTCCCCAGTTCTTTGGCAGTGTTAGCTCTCCCCAGGACAGCTATAACGAACTACCGCAGATTGGAGGGAAAGTACGGATTCCAGGAGCATCCTCACGCTGCGGATGATGGCTTTTTGCCTCATTTTCTCCTTTATTTTGAAGAAGCATTTATTGAAATTCACTTAGGTGGTAGATGCTTTTACCAGTGGTAGAGAAATGCTAAGATATAGGCTTTCCTCTTGAGAAACTTAGCCTGGTGGAAAAACACACAAGTATCTGAGACGAGATGCCCACAGTGCTTTGAGCACAGGGGAAGGGATACCTACCTAAGAATCAAGGTGAGAGGATGAGGAGGAGAAGAAGGGGAGATGAAGGGTGAGAAACTTAGGCTAGTGGTACAAGTGTTTTATTTTGTTACTTGTTTAGTCTTTTCTTTGTAATAGCTTGTGTGTATACACAAACATATAGGAGCATTCATTTTTATCTATGTATTTATGCATATGTATATACATCTATATTTAATAGGTACAACTCTAAATGTATAAACTTGAAGGAAGGACTTGTAGTATATTCTTCTGTGTTCATAGCATGTAGCATAATTCTGGGTATTCAGAAGGGATTTGAAAACAACTTAGGGATGATAATGTGACTTTTTAATAAGATCATCAGTTTGTAAAGACTCCCCTTAAATATAATATAGATGTATTACTGAAAATTGCTCATAAACAATGTCTTTGAATTCTGACAAAAAGGATTGCCGTTATATTCATGGCATTACATACGCTACCTTCTCAAATCACTGATCTCCTCATTAGCATACCAAGAAATTGAAAAGTCTTCAGGAATACTCAACTCGTAAACACCAATTAAATGTAATTGTGTTTTAAAGTTACAGATGTGTTGGGCCAGCCAAGTGGCTCAGTTGATTAAGAGCTCGCTCAAGAGTGTGAGCTGAGCTCTGAGCAACAGCAGTTCAATGCCCAGCCCGAGCTGAGCAGCCGCTGAACTGCCAACAGGTAGCAGGATGGCTCAGCCAAAAAACAAAAACAAAAGCAAAATAAAATTACAGATATGTTTCTGAGTCACGGCCCCTATAAAAGCAAAAGTATTTAGATTACAGTTAGTCTCCAGATGCTATGACGCTTATGTCCCCTTAGGGCTGTTGAGGGGACTCTGATTTCCATTCAATCGTGTGTATTTTTGTGATAATTAATACTACTAATTTTTCTTGGATATTAGATGGGACTTTAGACATGATGATTATAGGTGATTAGAAAGTGAAATACTTTAAAGAAGCTTTCTATTTAAAGAAATAAGCTATTGTGGCTTAAAAGAAAATGCATTCAATTCATGAAAGTAGTAAGTGAATGTCTGCTATGTGCAAGAACTACAGCAAACATGAAGAACTACATGGACCCTGCCTTCAAAAAGTCTGCCGTCTAGGAGAACAGATAGCGAATGTATACAATGGAGATAAAACAAGATTGGAAATAACAGGTGCCATGAAAGAAGTGTATAGATAAATGCCTTAGGAGTTCTGGGAGAGAAAGATTGCTTCTGGCTTGGTTATCAAGAAAGTCAAAAAGGAAGTAGACCTGAAGTAGACACTGAAGATTATAGATAAGTTATTATAGCCAATATGCTCTGATTTTGTTCTGGTGTTATATTTCAGACCCCATGCCTATATGAGAGCCTCTGTAACCACTGTTTGCATTTTTTTTTTTTTTTTTTAAGGGCAGCGTCATTGGCCCTCATATGTGGGACCCGAACCTGGGCCGCTTGCTTCCCAGGCCAGCGCTTAACCACCGCGCCACTCGGCCAGCTCCCACTGTTTGCATTTCTAATACTGCGCTGGCAGTCAGTTTTCCAATGGGCTCTTATTATCAATAGAATTCTGTTAAGTAATTCCACAAAAGGCTTTTATTGTCAGGGCTCTCAACATATACCTTACCTGTAGGATAAGAAATACTTATTCTGGGCCATCAGCTTCCTCTGATCTCACATATGTCACCTTACTTTTCCAGGGACTGGACCTATCATCATTCCCATCTCTAAAACCAATTTCATTGATATGATCTTGGTTTTCTGAACATTTGAGTTTGAGAGTTTGATGATGATGGTAAAGTCTGTTAACTAATGACTGCTATTTCTTTTTCCTTAAACTGCTTATTTAGGTGCGATCATGATGGCTGTGGAAAAGCATTTGCAGCAAGCCACCACCTTAAAACTCATGTCCGTACACATACTGGTGAGTTTAGGTTAATTTTTATTTTTTTATTTGAACCTTCATCAAGCCAATAAATATCTGTTTCCGTTGAGACCTGTAGAACTTTGTGGGGGGAGGGAGCCTAATCAGCTTAGCCTTCACCTATAGCGTTTGACTTTCAAAGGTAAAAGGATCTAAAGGTCAGACTCAGGAGTTGAACCTTAAGAAAAGATACTAAAAAACAAACAAACCAGTCTCTTTAAACTCCTCAGGAGCAGGCCCTTTCTCAGTGCTTTCTTCTACATTAAGCTTTAGGATGGAGATGAGTAACATGTAATTATCTAACTTGTATAACCACTGTTACCTGAGCTCTCATAAGAATGTTTACTTTCAGGGCCGGCCGAGTGGTGCGGTGGTTAAGCGCTGGCTTGGGAAGCCAGCGGCCCCGGTTCGGTCCTACATTTGAGGGCCAGTGACACTGCCCTCAAAAATAAAAGAATATTTACTTTCCTCTTTTAGGAAATAGTAGATGTCCTAATCCAGTGAAATGACTTTCTGGTTAACTTAACACCACTTGTCACTCTGCAGGTGAACGACCCTTTTTCTGCCCCAGTAATGGCTGTGAGAAAACATTCAGCACTCAGTACAGCCTCAAAAGTCACATGAAAGGTCACGATAACAAAGGACACTTATACAATGCACTTCCACATCACAATGGATCAGAGGTATGGACCGTGTTTTGTCTCTAGTTTTCATCTGGGTACCACAGAACAGCACCCGTTGTTTGTATGTCAGAATAAAAGGTCAGAACGTCTTCTCTGTGTACCTGGCAGTGAGAGGGAAGGAGTAAGGGCCAAGATCTGGGTCTGTGTGATGGGGCTTTGTAGACCCAGAGATTTCACCAGTCTCCCTGTGCCTCAGCCTCTGACCCAGTTCCACCTTCTTTCTGTCAGCTATGGTGGAAGCATGTCTGGAGACCAGAGGTCTGGGAATGGCTTCCAAAGGGCCAGCCAGAGGCTCGGAAAGGGCATTATTTCCCCATTCATGTCTGTAAAATGGTATCTCTGTACTTGAGTTTGGAACACGAATTAGTACTTTGTTTCACACATCCATTAATTGCTCATTGGAAAGCCAGGCATAGTTGGGGTGGTCCCTTGCCCTTTTGAATTGTCTGCAGACTAGAAGGCTTGAGAGCCACTGGGTTAAGGCACTGAGCCACAGAACAAGCCTATGCAAAGTGTTAGGCAATTTAGGCAGTTTTGTCTCTTCTTCACCAAGCTCCTCGACCATATATCTCTCTCCTACAGCTCCTTCCAGAGAGATCTGGGATAAATTTACTGTTATTACTTATGTGGGTACTTAACTAGATGTCGTTTAAACCTAGGGAGTGACTACTATTATTATCTTACTACTTCATAGCGAAAGAAACTGAAAACACACTTGACCCCCTTTTGAATGGTGAGGTTTTTAAAGTATGTAATACGATTTTGATTTGGGAGAGATAGCATACTTAATTCTGTGGTTTGCAATTTTTAAACAGCAGAGGATCCCTTTAAAAGGACTTTCTCCCTGTTTTATCAGTGATAATAACTAACGTTTACTGAATGTTTACTATGTGCCAAGTATTGTGCTAAGTGCTTTTATATGGATTATCTCACAAGAGCTCTGTGAAGGCAGTACTGTTATTATCCCCAGTAAAGAAACTTGGGGCAAGGAAAATTTAAATGACTTGCCTGAGTACCCAGAGCTTGTAATTAACCTAATAGAGGCAGGCAGTCTGACTCCAGAGCCTGGTTCTTGACCCCTGTGTTATAAGAGGCAAAATCGCATCCTTAATGAAGACTGCCGCCTGTGGAGCTCAGCTGCCTGACCTCACATCTAAACCCAGCCACTAATCGGATGACCTTAGGCAGATGACTTCTTTGTGTCTCAGTTTCTTCATCTGCGAAACCAGATAAAAATATTAAGATTTGAGAGTCTTTGTCTACTAAGCTGTGTTTATTAAGCCATGATCAGTCCGTTTTCTCATTTTTGCAACAACCCAAGGACAGTGTAAGTGTTGACCACCTCTAAGCATTGGGGGCCCCAGCGTGCAGTGTTCAGACCTCATCTTCTCTGGATTACAAGTCACCCTGCAGGGGAGGGAATCCCCTCTAGACTCAGGCTCCGAATGCCATCTCCATTGCCCTTGAGTCCTAACTTTACATCCAGCCTGGATCTCTTCTTGAACTCTAGTCTTGTGTATTCAGCCTCCCACTTAACATTTCCACCCAGATATCATCATCTACTCTTTCAGCTTGACATGTCTGGACCCGTTCCTCCTGCAGTTTTTCCGTCTTAGTAATTGGCACCTCTGTTTATCTAGTGGCATTGGCCAAAGCCTTGGAGTTTTTCTAAATATCTCTTTTTTTCCTCATAACACACATCCACTAGCAAAATCTATCAGCTCTACCTTGAGAATGTATCTAGACTGATCACTTCTGATTACTTCATCCAAGTCGCTACCATCTGGATCCTGGATTATTGCAGTAACCTGCTAAGTGGTCTTCTTGGCACCTTTTCCGCCTTCTCCTCACTCCCCCTCCACCCTGAAACAGACTATTCCATATGTATCATCCAGAGTGATCTTTCTGAATCGTAAGGCAGATAATGTCTGTCCTCTGCTCATAACCCTCCAGTAACTCCTTATATCACTTAAAGTCAGAATCTTTACAGTGGTCTACAAAGCCCTACACTGTGGCTTGGTCACTTCTCTGACCTAATTTACTTCTCTTCCTCTCTCTTCAACCGTACTGTCCTCCTTGTAGTTCCCTGAACAAGGGAAACCCACTCCTATCTCCAAGCCTTTGCTTTTATTGTACCTTCTGCTTGAAACACTTTCCCTGGATATGTGCATGGTCTGTGCCCTCTTTCCTTCAGTATCTGCTCAAATACTGCCTTATCTAAGAGGTCTTCCCTAATCTAATAAAAGGGCAGCTCCTACCCCAACATTCCCTATTCCCCTTACCCTCCATAGCCCTTATTATCATCTGGTATACTGCATGTTTATTTGTTTGTTTGCCCCTCCCTTCCAACCCTTCTCCCTGCTACAATATAAGCTCTGTCATGGCAGGGAGTTTGTTTTGTTAATTAGTATCCGTGGGCCTGGAGCACAGTAGATGCTTGATACATAGTTAATTCCTACTATGCCTGATACATAGTAGATGTTTAGTGAATATTTGTTGAATGGAAACATCTGATTCATGAGGTAAGCAGGGTTGCCACATAAAATACGTGAATTGCAACTGGAATTCTAGTAATCCAGAGTTCAGAGTTAGTCTAGGCAGCTGTATTTCAATAGTAAACCCTCAGTACCGCTCTGCGTAATGATCCCTGAGATGCCCATATTGGAGACACAGTGATAAATGGGAGGAAGATGGGCTTTCAGTTAGAAGCATCGGACTTGTGTTCTGCCAATTAGCTTCATGATTTTGGACCGTTCACTTGCCAGTCTTTGCATTAATTTTCTCATATTTAAAATGGGAATGTAAAATAATACTTCAGAGTTTTATATGAATAGGAAATGAGGTCATGTGAAATAGCTTTGTAAATGATAAGACCAATTATACAAATATTAATTTCATAATATCACAGCTTTTTTATTATTCTAGAGCCTGAGTTGTGAGATAACTCTTAAAACTCTTTGTTAACCATCTTTAAGAACTGTAGGAGATTATTCTAATAATACCAAGCTTTTAAAAAATTGAAGTAATTCGCATAGCCCTTGCTTTAGATGGTTTTATATCTTTTCAGGTAACATGTCTAGACATTTGAGACGTTGTAATCAAGTGTTTCGTTACATGATATGCTACTATAAATTCTGACTTTTTTGTTGTTACTCAATTAGAATTTTTTCTCTTTTACAGGATGCAAATCACTCACTTTGTCTGAGTAACTTGAGCCTTCTGTCCACAGATTCTGAATTGCGAGAAAATTCCAATACAGTAAGTATACCTGTGATGTGGGTTCAAGAATGGAGCACTCCCTTTGGTGGGAGAAATGAGGGACACCAGTTTTTGAAGTCTTTCAGATTTATTTGTGTTCAATGACTGACTGTTTAGGGTTGTTTGATTTTGTTTCTGTTTTTCTCCTGATAAGAGCTCTCACAGGAGAAGTTGTTCTCTCTGATTCCTTAATGCCTTTTGACTCAGGTCACTCACTTGATAACTTTCTGGCTGCAGAAAATTTTTCTTTATTCATTTAGCAAATATTTATTGAGCGCCTACTCCATTAGTCAGTGTGTTGGTGCTGAGCATGTAGTGGTAAAAATGTAGGCGTGGTCTGTCCTCGAGAAGCTTGAAATTAGTCCCCTGTAAAGGGGAGCCAGAATTCCAGTTTCCAGACTTTCTCAAGCCCTGCCTATCTGGCCTAAGTCAGCCTTTGCCTTTCTTGGAGCTTACCACATTAGGGCTTTGAAGGAAACCTCCTCTCTAGGCCCTCCGCTAAAGGACAAGCTCACTATCGCTAGGTCTGACCGCTTCAGCTCCCTCCGTTTGGGATTTCCCTCCCATTAGCGTGGCTCCGTGAAGTGCCTTGCAGATGACTGCATTAAGCCTGAGCTTAGGCTGCTCCATGAGGGTCTGTGCTTTACTGTGTCACCAGCGCTGGTTGTCAAGTGTGCGTTTTTTGTTGTTTTTTTTCTCTGCTAAATAAATTTAGCTTAGGTTAGATTTTTCTGAGTGTGTGCATAATAAATAAGAAGGAATCAGTGCGACAGGAAGTATTTGAACAGAGACTAAATGACTCAAGAAAGCTGTGAGAAAGTGTTTCTCAAAGTACAGTTATCTGCAACATGTCTGACAACATAGGTGCTTGGGCCTCATCACAAGCCCCTGAATCAGTGTCTTCTGGGAGTGGCATTTGACATTGCATTTTTATATAGGCACCCTGAGGCCTGGGTTCTGGTAATGACAGAGAGCAACCCAAAAAGCCAGAGGTAATGCTTGGGAGAAGTGGCCATTTGGGGGACAGCAGAGGCCCTTGGATGGGTTTTCAGGCTTTATGCTTACCCACTCAGGGCAAGCCCCGGTTAACACCAAACAAGATGTCCAAACTACAGTAAGCAGTCTTACTGGCTTGATAAAGCAGAGGACAGTGGTCAGGGCTACCAAAGCACCTGGAAAGTGAGGGAACATAGCCTGGAAAGGAAAGAACCACAAAGGCGGAACCCCAAGTTCTATGTATAAATTCTCTCTAAATCTCTAGTGGACCTCTGAACTGTGGATGTGTGGGGCAGACCCTAGGCAGCCCAGTGAAGGCTGAAGAAGCAAAGATTGCAGCTACTGTCCACTGCGGGGAAGACAGAGTTTGAAGCTGGCACTCAGTTGAGTTGATGGAATGTTAAAGCACTCTTCCAAGAAGTATAACAGAATCCAGAGTCTCTACAATATATCATTTGCAATGTACAGGGTAATCCAAAATTAGTAAACATAAGAAGGCACAGGAAAACATTACCCCTACTCAACAGAAAAGGTAATCTATGGAGACCGGCCTGAGGATAGGCCAGATGTGAGATGAGGTGGACAGGGATTTGGAAGTAGCTCTTAGATGTCCCAGGATGGAAAGGAATATGCTGGTAATGATTGAATACATAGGAAATCTCAGCAGAAAAATAGAAACTATAATAAAGATACCAAATGGAATTCTGAAACTGAAAATTTATCTGAAATAAAAAATTTCACTGGATGACTTTAACAGCAGATTGGAAATGACAGAAGAATCAGTTAAACTGAAGATAGGTTGATAGAAATTAACCAATCTGAAAAATAACAACAACAAAAAAACATTCAATAAGCACTTCGTAGATTTTTATGCATATTCATATTTCAGAGCTAATGCTCTAAAAGGAATTTCTGTACTGGGTGGCCTAGAAGTCCGCTGAGCTATGCAGCTTAAGATTTCTGGGTGTAATAACCTTAATCTCAGAGATTGTATGAAATGGTTTACGAGTCCACTGACTGAGGAGATTTCTGGAGCCCTGGGGTCACTAGGTGAGGAACCCTGGGGCACAGGAACGTTAAGTACTTGTAAAAAGCAGGAATCCTTTTCTACCACAACTTAAGTCAGCACAAGAGAGGCTGCTCCGTCCCTTGGAGTCATATTACATACTGTGCTCTGGTTGTCCAGCATTTATCCCAGAACTGGAAATAGTCTCATCTTTAGCCTTTCAAACTAAAAGGGCCGGCCGAGTGGCGCGGTGGTTAAGCACTGGCTTGGGAAGCCAGCGGCCCCGGTTCGGTCCCACATATGAGGGCCAGTAATACTTCCCTCAAAAAAACAAACAAAAAAAAAAACCCCAAACAAACTAAGGCCACAGTTCCTTGAAGTAATAAGATTAATTTTGCTTTGTTTTGCTTTGCATTTAAAAAAAATTATGGGGCCTGCCGAGTGGCACGGTGGTTAAGCGCTGGCTTCGGAAGCCAGTGGCCCCGGTTCGGGTCCCACATATGAGGACTAGTGAGTGACACTGCCCTCAAAAAAACAAAAAACATTATGAATTGTGAAAATCCAGTGATAAATTTTTATGTGATCATCATTTTGTGGGTTCCTGGGCAGCCACATGTGTACTAGAAGTGAAATCCGGTTTGCTCAGATCTTTGTTAAAGGAGAGCTGAAGGAGGTAGACAATGGCCCCTGGGCCTCTCGGCTGTTGAGCTTCAGGGCTCGTCCTGGTCCCAGACAGCTCTCAGCATTATTTCAGCTCTTTGCTCCAGGCCCCAGAGGCTCAGCCTGTTCTCATCTCTTCTGCTTTTGAGAGCTGCTCCCAGGGCTTTTACCCTGAAGTCTGACAGTGGCTGAGTCACAGTCCTCTCACTCAGCACTTTCCTTTTTCCTGTTTTTTATCATTAAAAAAAACTATTGATATTAATACACATAGAAAAGTACACCTGTCATAAATGGACAGCTTAATGAATCACAATTCATTGCATTCCATTCATATAACTGGCACCCAAATCAAGAACATTCCCAGCGCCCCAGAAGCTGCCTTCCAGCCCCCTGACAGCTGTTAACCCCTCCCTAAGGATAACACTATCCTGACTTCTAAGCACCTATGATGAATTTTGCTTGTGTTTGTGCTTTGTATAATTGTAGTCATGCGGTATATATTCGTTTGTGCTGGCTGCTTTTTTTCAACATTATGTTTAAGAAATTCATATTGTTGCATTATAGTGATAGATCATTCATTCTCTTTGTTGAATGGTATCACACCAAATGAATGTAACACAGTTTGTTCTTTCTACTTCCCTTGGGTATTTGGATAGTTTCTAGTTCGGAGCAAATATGAATAGTGCTGCTGTGAATATTCCTGTGTGTAATCTTTCAGAGTCTCACAGGCTCACTCCTTTTTAACAGTGTTATTGCTGATGATTTGTAAACAGGTAGAACAAGAATAACAACCATGAGGAAGTCAGAAAGTTTATACTGAGCGGTAGTTGTTAGCCCACTGGTTTTCAAACTGAGTTGTACCTCTTTGTTGGGTTATAAAATAATGGTTTATAATCAGATTCTATGGACATCAACAGAATAGAAAGTGGCAGAACACACTGCACATAGTAAGGATAAGCTGTCTCATAGACTTGTGTTTCCATTATACACATAGGGATATGGATATAATGTGAAGTATATATGTATGTACATACTGTATAATGTACAATGTATTTCTTACTTTTGTGTCATGAGGAAAAGTTTGAAGGCCACTGTCTTGCCTGCGATTCTTAACTCGCTGTGGCCTGGAAACTGGTAGCCTCACGTCGATTTCTGCCTGCAGCTGCTGTCATACTGGCAATCAGATGCACTCAGCATCCCTCCCATTCTCCCAGCCGATGGGTGCTCGACTAATTGGCCCCTCTTGGCTCAGAGGGGAGTTTCCTCTCTGAGGAACTCTGGAGGGGTGGGAAGTTCTCACCGCACGTCTGCCCAGCCCCACAGTGAGCCTTCTCCCTCCCAGAAGCAGAGTTATTGTAAAGTGACCTTAAAGCACAAGTTGGCGCTAAGGCCAAATCTGGCCTGAGAAGACGTTTTATTTGGCTCATACAGTGCTTTTAAATTGTTCTCAGGTTACTTGCTTTTAATTACAAATCAGTAGATTTCACCAAAAAAAAAAAAAAAACAACCAAATTTGAGACCGTTCTTGAGCCCCGGTCATCCCCAGCCTGCATAGCCACGTGGCAGCACTCCACTGAAGCCCCTCAGATGAGGGCGCATGCTCTCTAGTTTGCCATAGCCTCCCAATCTCTGCCCCTCTTTGTCTAGACTCTTGGAGATTGCCTTTGTCACTCTTGCCCTGCAAAATGCATGGGTGGAGGTAGATGGGAGGTGGATTGCAGCTAAAAGAATTGCTGTTTCTCCCCTCCCCTTAACTAAAGGGAAGCCTGGAGGTGGTCATTTTATTTGGTGCCTATCAGGAGCTGTGTCCTCAAGGCATTGTGTGTGTGTGTGTGTGTGTGTGTTTTGTTTGTTTTTCACTATTTATCTTTATAAACGCCTCTGACCTTTTCTTAATTGTAAGTTACAAAGAATCAATGTAATGACAGACAATATTGAGCATAAGGTGATCACTACTGTCTATCATTATGTTTCTTTATATTGTTTGATTTATTACCATGTGTACATATTGGAATACTATAGATGTTATATAATGACCCTGAAAGATAGTAACAATATTATCATTACATGAGAAAAACAAGTTGCAGGTAATAGACATAATTTGATCCCATTTTCCTGTAGGATTCAGTCTTTTAGAGCAGGGGCGGCACACTTTTTTGTCCGCCCCTTTTTTGTAAAGGGCCAGATAGTAAATATTTTTGACTTCAGGGACCGTATGTTCTCTGTCACAATCCCTCAGCTCTGCCTCTATAGCCAAAAGCAGTATGGAGAATAAGTGAACAAGTGTGACTGTGTTCCAATAAAACTTTATTTACAAAAAAAAAAAAACAGGCACTCAGCCTGCAAGTCAGCTTGTCGAACCCTGTTCTAGAGTATTTGAGGGTCCAAATCTTGAGTGTCTGAGGTTTAGGGACATATATGTCATCTGAAAAGGGAAGTTAGAAATAACCATATCAAAAGATCATTGTAGTTCTCTTGTTCTACGAGTATGTTCTGTCACGGTGAAGAATTACCTCCCATTGCGGGTCTCACATCCTTGTTTCTGTCCATCAAACACAGGGCCAGGATCTCAGCACACTGTCACCAGCAAGCATCTTTAAATCAATGTTCCAGAATTCAGATGATACAGCAATTCAGGAAGATCCTCAACAGACAGGTTTGTTATACAGACTCTCTTCCTGCTTCCCGCTTAGCACTGGGAAAGGGAGTTCTTACCGTTGACACACTGAATGACAGTCACTGTGAGGTATCATTCAGTTCCTTTGAATGAAGTGACTTTCAGTGAGGGATTAGAAAAATATGAGCCTTTCAGTTCAATTCCATCTTTTCCCCTATTCCCTCCGCAGGGGTTCACTTGAGGGTCTACTTTCCCGAGACCCTCAAAGAAGAGGGTCTGCTTTCCCAAAAGCTCTTGTTGGCTTTAAAAAATGAGAGGAGCTATGAGCTCTTCTTCTGATGTGACAACTGTTCATGAGTGGATAGGGTCCCCAGACGTAGCATCAGCTGCATAGATCAGACTATATTTGAATGAAACTCTCTGGAGCTTCACAGTACTCAGAAAGTGTGTCCATTGGTCATGCCAAAAAAAGGATGTCAAGCCCCTTTTCTAGAAAAGCCTCAGTACACGTTTTTGTATGCTAAGACCTACGCCAGGTCTTCACATTTAGAAAATGAGGTTGATTGTAAAGCCTGGTACTTGGACCAGAAGTGTCATTAAATGAACAGCAGAAAGCCTGCCATCAGTGAAGGAATCGGCTCTGACAGACTCCAGCTGTCTTTGGTGTAGCCTATAGTGACTGTTTTTGTGGCTCCTATAAGGCTTGGGATATGTATATATATTTCTATTTCTTTTTCTTGCCAGCTGCCTTGATTGAAAGTTTTAATGGTGATGCAGAGTCAGTCAGTGATGTTCCGCCATCCGCAGGAAATTCAGCATCTTTATCTCTTCCGCTTGTACTGCAGCCTGGCATCTCCGAACCACCCCAGCCTCTACTACCAGCCTCAGCACCGTCCGCTCCTCCGCCTGCTCCCTCCCTAGGAACTGGTTCTCAGCAAGCTGCATTTGGCAACCCCCCTGCTCTCTTACAACCTCCAGAAGTGCCTGTTCCCCACAGCACACAGTTTGCTGCTAATCATCAAGAGTTTCTTCCGCACCCCCAGGCACCGCAGCCCATCGTTCCAGGACTTTCTGTTGTTCCTGGGGCCTCTGCGTCAGCGGCATCAGCCGTGGCTGCACCGCCCCAACCACAAAGTACTACTGAGCCCCTGCCAGCCGTGGTCCAGACTCTGCCCCTGGGTGCCAACTCTGTCCTGACTAATAATCCCACTATAACCATCACCCCAACTCCCAGTACGGCTATCCTGCAGTCCAGCCTAGTCATGGGAGAACAGAACTTACAGTGGATATTGAATGGTGCCACCAGTTCACCGCAAAACCAAGAACAAATTGTAAGTATCATGTATGAACAGATCCCGTGGGGTGAAATGTATTTGCATAGGTGACGTGTTCAGAGGCTTTTCTTTTAGAAAAGAAAATGGCTGTCACGTCTGCCCTGAAACATGGAACTCTGCCTTGTAGGCATTTCCCCCAGAATCAAATGGTATAAATTCATGTCGATACTTGCAGTAGGGAGGCAGAGAGACAGCCTTCAAGTTTTCCTAGCAGCAGGCACTTGAACAAATATTCCACCTGCAATCCAATCCCATCATCTAAGACAGGAGAGCAGTCGTCCAAGTCCAGAGACTGAAGAACATCTCAGGAAGGCGGGTTCTGTCTCTCGGGCAGAGCCACACAGAGATGGGGGACTGATAGGACCCCGTCAGATGGAACCAGACAGCAGTGGCCAAGTCCGAGAAATAGTCCATACTCCCAGAAAATGTAGAGCCATTTTCTACAAAAGTGTTTGGTCTCGATGACTAAGGAAATGACTTGGTCATTCAGTTAAAGGTATTTTGAGAGCCTGACATTTACCAGGTACCACACAGGATATCCTGGGGATTCCGAAAAGTGAAAACCATGATCTCTTTTTCATGAAAGCTTACATTCTAGTTAAAGAGGCTAAAATGCTTACAAGAAAGTTAACGTTACCAGTACGTAAAGTGCCAGATAATAATAAGAATGGTAATAGAAGCCCTTACTTTGTGAAAGGTGTTAGTGTGCTAACTAAGCACTTTTTAAAAATGAGGATCTAACATGTAAATCATTACCTTATGTACATTATTTTTAAATTACATCTTTTCCGTTTTATTGAACAGATGGTACAGAGAATTCCCATCTACCGCGTGTCCTTCTCTCCCTCCCCCAGTTTCCCTGTTATCAACATCCTGCATTAGTGTGATACATTTGTTATGATTGATTAATAACCAACATTGATACATTATTGTTAACTAAAGTCCTTACATTACATTAGGGTTCACTGTGTGGTACAGCTCTGAGTTTTGACAAGCGTATGATGTCATGTACCTACCTTTACAGTATTCAGAATAGTTTCATTCCCCTAAAAATTCCCTGTGTTTCACTTATTCATTCCCTCTCTCTCTCCCCTAGCAACCACTGATCTTTTTACTGTCTCTATATTTCTGTATCTCTAAATGTCACTCACTGTGCTAACCAAGCACTTGTTAATGCATTACACATTTAATTACAACAATCCTAGGAAGTTGGTATGATTTTACCAATGGGGAGCTGAGGCCCAGAGAAGTTAAGTGACTAACCCAAGGTCACACAGAGGTGGCAAAACTGGAATTTGAGGCTAGACCAATCCCAGAGCCTGTGTAGTTGACTATTACATAGTGCTGCTTGGTGAGGGGTTCAGAGACTAAGGGCCTGTTGGGTCGCCATACAGTCCAGTGAGCCTTCACGTCCAAGTGGAATTAGATGGAGAAAAGGATGTACAGGTAGGAGAGTGCTTGGGTGGATGTGTGATGTTCTCAGACAAGCTAGAAAAGTAGGTTAGGGCTAAACAGAGAGAGGACTCAAATTCTAGGAATGGTGCTCCAGCCGACTCTGGAGGCAATTTAGCTCCATTTTCAGATGGCCAGAGTCACTGGGAAGATGTTTTCAATGTTATGACCCTATCTGCCTTCATGTGCTTTTTATTGTGTTTTTGTGGATCTGCCCTGGGGAGCTGCATGGAACAAGTGTCATTCTTTTTCCATACAGTTCATTTTCATGTATTTATATATGGGTCATTTTTCCATCATTATTTTATAGCGTCATCTCCTATAACTTAGCCAGAAGCTTTCATGTTCCCCCCAGACTCATCGTAGAGACACTTTTCTCTTTTTCCTTAAAGGGATAAAAGACAAAGCCCTTTTAAGAGAAGACTTGAAGAAAGTAGAGACCCTACAGCCAATTTAATAGGAAGTGTACTAAAATGATTAGGGTGATTTCTGGGCACAGCTTTATAGTCCTACTTAGCAATAATATAAGTAGCTAATGTTTGCTGAATGCTTGCCATGTGCCAAGGGCTCTGCGTCCGTAGTCTCATGGCATCTCTCAGGAGTCCTTTGGGAGGTTCTATGGTTATCATCCCCATTTTTACAGATGAGGAAACTGAGGCTTTAAGAGGGTAAATCACTTGACTGACCACAACAGCTAATAAGTGGCAGAGTTTGGATTTGAAGCCAGGTGTGGCAGAGCCCTGGGCCCACCCTTGAGCAACTACTGTGTGCAGCTCACAGCACACCGCCCAGGGCCTTCACTGGGGCTGTCCTGCCTGTGAAAGGAAGTCTTAGCCTGTGCTTAGCAGGCAGCTTAATCCTTGAGGGGAAAAGGCCCCATCCCAGTGTCGGGGGATGGTGGAGACTGGAGGGCTTAGAGGGTTCTTGGAGGAGTCTTTGGACGCTCAGAACCACGGATTAGGCAGCTGGGAGGCAGCCAAGTAGTGGGGACAAAGCGGGCTACATTGTCCGCACTGAATGTCAAACAGTGGGGTGACCTCATGTCAGAGCACAAAACATCACTCAGTACAAAACTCCCTCAACACAGGGTTTTCTGTCCTCTTGGATGACCATTACAATTGGGGCGGCTTCAGGTCCTTGGAGAGCTGCCATATTTGAGTGGCCATAAATGTGATTTTGTTGTTGTTGTTGTTTTTTCAGCAGCAAGCCTCTAAAGTTGAGAAGGTGTTTTTTACCACTGCAGTACCAGTAGCCAGTAGCACAGGTATGTAATTCCGTGTTCGCTTTAAAAGAAAGTCAACTCTCTTGAGGCACAGCTCATTGTTGCCTTGCCCCAGTTTTTAAAACTTTAAAATCAAATTTGTCACATTGTATTGTTTATTTATTAGAGTATTTCATATTCTCACAACTATTGGAAGTTAGTGCACTTATGGCATAAATACCATGTTTAACATTCTTTAACTAGTAATGGTTCTTTCCCTTTCAGAGACAGCTTTTACATGTAGCCAGAAAAAAGTTTGAATCACAGTTAGTGCTAAAGAGGGCAGTTGTTAATTCATTGGACTCTTGTAATTACAGAAATGAAGAAATAGCATCTGGGTCAGAGACTATATAAAACCAAAAGGTCCTTTAAAAATAAAATTCTTTATAGATTTAAGAGAATGACTCTCCCAACGTCACAAGTGAGTTTGTGGCAGAGCCAAAGCGCCAGTTGTCAGGTCTCCTGACTCCCACTCTGTTCTCTTGCCTCTTGGTCTCTACCTGTCGTGAAACACACAAAGCCTGTCTGAATTCAGAGAGTGCATGTGTGCGCAAGGCTGGTTGTGTCAAAGAAGACTTACTGACACCCACGGTGTGTCAGAAACCAGGGCTACGAAGATGAGTGAGATGTCCTAAAGGAGCTCAGAGCCTTTCAGGCAGGCAGAACTGAACAAACCGTGTCCAGTGTGGAACGAGGGGTGGGAGGGATACAGCAGCTCTGGGTACCAGGCAGCTGGCCTGGAGTCAGCCTGAGCTATAAGCCGGCTGGAAACACTGCCTGGAGGCATCAGAAGAGGAAGGGAGCGAGCTGGGTCTACAGAGATGGGGAGTGAGTTCGCCAGAAGAACAGCTGAGTCTGGGGAGTTTAGGCAGGAGAAAGCGACCGTACGCTCAGAGGTAAGAAGAACATGTCAGAAATAGGGAGGTGTCCACTGTGCCTGGCTGGGCAGTGCAGTGGGGAGGATGGCTGGGAATGAGGCTGGAGGTACAGGGTGCATCTCGGTGGTGTGTGTGGCTTTCCCAGGAAGAGGTACTTTGGCATGGAGCATGGCACCCACCCTCTCCATCACTCCTGCCTCCATGGCACTCAGCTCTCACCTAGTCTAGACACCTCTGTGCCCTGCAGCCACTTGAAGAGCAGTCTCTCTCGCCTCTCTCGCAGGGAGCTCTGTCCAGCAGATTGGCCTCAGTGTTCCTGTGATCATCATCAAGCAAGAGGAGGCATGCCAGTGTCAGTGTGCATGCCGGGACTCTGCCAAGGAGCGGGCGGCTGGCAAGAGAAAGGGCTGTTCTTCCCCACCCCCTCCAGAGCCGAGCCCCCAGCCACCCGATGGGCCCAGCCTGAAGCTACCACCACAGACTTTTCCCTCACCCTCTGTGCCCCTGTCGTCATCCTCCGCCATACCCGCTTCCTCTGAACAAAGCAGACAAGCAGAGACTCCTTCAGACCCTCAGACAGAAACGTTAAGTGCCATGGATATGTCCGAGTTTCTGTCCCTCCAGAGCCTGGACACGCCATCCAATCTTATTCCCATTGAAGCACTACTGCAAGGGGAGGAGGAGCTGGGCCTGACCAGCTGCTTCTCCAAGTGAAAGGCCCGGATGTGCTCACCTCCAGGAAGAGAGGTTGAGCAGGGAGCCTAAGGTGTGATGCCTCCCATCATGGGGTCAGCAATTTGAAGGATGAAGAAATCTACTGTTTGAAATCCTCACCTTTCAGATGTATTTTCTTTATTATCCCAGGAGCATCCATTTTAAGGAACTGATCTTTGGAAAAAAAAAACAAAAAACAAAAAAAACAACAAAAAAACAAAAACAAAAAAAAAAGCTAAGTTATAAATGAACTGTTTGGCTGCACTGTATGTCACTTTTGCTTATTGTCATGTGAACTTGGAAATTAAGGTTACTCGTATGCATAAAAATTCTCAATGAAAGGGTGTGGTTTCCATCAATCTGATGCTGCCCATCACTTGCACTGGGGCCGTTGTGGTTTGGGCAGTGCAGTTTCAATGGTCGAGTGTTGCTCCTCCCCGTGTCTCTTTTGAGTCTGAGGCTGAAACTTGCTTGGAAGGCCAGACCCTCGCTCCATCAGGGAGGGAAGTGGCGAAGACAGGTCAGACAGCTGTGAGCCAGACAGGAATTAGGTGAGATGGTTTTGTTGTTTGCGCATGGTGTCGGTGGAGAGGGGAGTGACTGGCAGGTGTCATCATGCAGCCAGCTGCAGCACAGATGGGCAGCTGAAAGCCTGGCCCGAGGCTGTGGGGATGACCTGGTACTGCAGGGGCCCTGGGTGAGCTGTTGACGGCTCTCTCTCAATGACACATGTGCAGAGCAGGCTCTAGCAACATGGTCACAGTCTTTGCTTTCCTGGTTCTTCCTGTCTCTCAGTTGGCTGCCAGGGTTGGCAGATCGCAGTGAATTTTTCTTGAGGAACATCCCTGGTTTGTCCTAGAGTGGACATGTGGCTTATGGCCAGTTGCAGGTTGGTGCTCTGCCTTCCTTCAATGGTATTTTCTTCCTCAGAGCAGAAGAAGCTGCATTTTGCATATCAGGAGGTGGTGTGACTTTAAGGGAGGTTTCTACAGGTGGCATGTAATTGGCAGGCCAGGTGTCCAGGTTCCAGGCTCTAGCCAGGTTTTTGATTGCCCCCTACCATCTCCGCCTCTTACCCCTCCGGATTTTGCATATAGCCCAGTATAGTGCAAAGAAGGATGTAACTTGTTCAGCTTAGTTATATGATGTCTAAACAAAAACAAAAAAACACAAAACGATGATCTTCTACTCAGGGTAAAACAAAACAAAACAAAAAATTCCCCTTCCACCAAAAAAGCCTGAAATGTTGCAATAAGTTATCTTATTTGGAATGTTTCATTAAGTTGTGTTATAGGAAAGAAGAATTCTTTTTTGATTTGTGTATAGAATTATATCCATCTGTCTACCTTTGGCTCCAGGTCATTGCCTCTAAACATAAAATATAGTTCGCACTAAAAGGGAAAGTTTCTCTCAGCTGGCTTTGTTAATGTAGTCATGAGAGCTCCCTCAGCTCAGAAACTGGGCTCAGCCCAGGGTCTAGATTAGGCCTCTGCTCACCAAGAGCCCCGTCCTACTAGCCTTGAACGAGGAGCAGCCTTCCACAAACAGGGCTGCTCGTCTGAGTCGATGATGTCAGGCAGAAAGCGGCCATCATTTTGCCTTCCTTTTCCACTCCCTAATGTAAAGAGATCTGTATTTGTCACTTGCCTGTTCTGAGCCATTACTCAGCGCCAGCCAAGACAGTATCCAGAGCAGATCATTTTGGGAACCAGAGGCCCTACCTTTACCAGAATGTTCAGGGACAGACTTGGACAGGAGGGCAGCGGTGGTAAATGTTGCTGTAATGAGGTGACGTGGGCTTAGCCACAAGCAGCTGGTGACTTCTCATTCCAAGAACCTAGGCAGGAGAATCAGTGTCTTTTTTACCTGCGCTCCCCTCCCCAAAGGCTGGTGGGTCTGGTGACCATTGACCTCAGCAGAAGTTGATAAGGCAGGAAGAATCTTCTATTATCACAGTGGGTTAGGTTAGTCTTTCAGAAAAACCAGCTTCTCAGCATGCGTTGTCCTAGGCTATCCTTGGACCTTGCACCCATAGGAAGCTTTGAGGTAGGACCCTTGCTGTTTTCTCAACAACTTCTGGGAGAGCAGCACAATGCCATCTTAAAGGTAGTTCACATCAGAGGGCAGGAATGACCTCCCATATACCTAGGCTCCCCTGGGGTTTGGTTCCCTGGGGGCAGAGGTGGGACACAGGAGCCCAGGGAAGACCACTGGAAGTGTCCATGGTTTAAACATTGCTTCTTTTTGGTTAGCCAGGACTGTGCTTGTGTTGGGCCTTCCCAGATCTGTGGTTTTTCCACTCTACAAAGACTGGGTGTGATGAAGAAGCATCTTAAAACAGTGTTTAGGCTGACAGATTTTTCTAGTTGAAGTACCTGCCTTTTGAGGGTGACTTAAGATTACAAGGGCGATGATCAGATCCAATCAGCTTTTGAAAAACCACCACGAGTGTGCTTAAAATGCTAATGAGTGATTGTGAAGAAGCAGGTTTATTCCACAGGGTAGGCGTTCTTTGCTTCCTCTTCCAGCACTCTCCCTCCCCACCTCTTCCTATAAGCCTGGCATCTAGGCCAGGGACCTTGGAAAAGAGAGGGCTGCTGACTAAAGTGGAGCCAGAAAGAGCCTTCATGGAGAGCGTGGTTTCCCAAACCTGGGAATGAACCTAGGGTAAGGTTAGGGAAGGTCTGCAGACTTCTTAGCAGGTGAAATCAAGCCTTTTTTCCTTTCCATGGTAACCGTAACCATTTTCAGCCTGTAGATTTACACTTCCAGCTTCCACTGGCATCTCTAGTTGTACTGCCCCTTTACAGGGTGCTAGTCAGCATCAGGAATTGGAGTTCATGGGCTTCGGCGGTGGTAGGACTCTGGCTGGCACCCCCAAACTGCCTTAGTGAATATGGCCCTTCTCAGGCATATGGGTGGGGCATTGAGGGAAAGTGGCCCTGCCTTTCCTGGCAGAGTTGGGCCAGCCTCATGGGGGCATCACTAGTTTGGTGACAGGAGTTGGGGTCTTTTATTAAATCCCATCCCTCCCCACCCTTTTAGAAGGAGATCATGGTACAAAGTCTAGGAGGGGCCTTAAGGTGTGAAGACCCCTCTGGGTAGAAGCAAGGGACTTCTCTTCACCACCTCTGGGAGAGTCAGTAAACTGGAGAGTTTTACCTTTGGAGTCAAGGCAGTGGACTGATGGGGATAATGGGTGGGTGGGTTTTCCTGAATGTGTCCAGTAGGACGAGTTTGCAGAACCTCATATTGGTGTAGTAAAGAAATAATAAAATAAAAAAGCACTTTAGGTTATTTTATCTTTAACCCAATTGCTGCAATTTCTTTTGTGTATGTGTGTGTGTGTGTGTGTGTGTGTGTACATGTACACACACACACACACATATATATACTTTCCACAAAGTTTTATTTTTTGCTCAGAATAAAAAGTTAAATTGAGGTGTGGAAAAAAACAAAGACAGCACTTACCTTAGTGCAATATGTGTAGCTTGACGGTCGTTGTCCCATGTGGCCCTGGCCTGGCCACGTTTTTCCGCTCCATCAGCCGTGTACCAGGAGGCTCCCTGTCTTTAGGGAAACACTATTATGCATTCTCAGCAACTGCTCAATCTATGCAAGCCTTCCCTGTGTGCCCGAGGGCGCCCCCTCAGGCTCTCTGAAGAACTGCTGCAGGTCCTGTTTTCTGCTGACTGTTGAGGCCCTTTTTTCATCACTTCTTGCACCCTTGCCATCTTTCCCCCCTTCACCATTACAAAGTGATGCCTGAAAGGAACAGGTGGCTCCTAGGTAGAAACCTGGCACCTTCTAGACTTTTATATTGGTAATTATGTCCATTGTCCTTGATCTGAAAAACTTCTCCAGTCACTGAAACCATTGATTTATGGAACTGCAACAGTATTGCTAGAGTTTACAATTTCCTCACATCACCAATCAGAAATATGTTTGAGGAAGGAGCGTCAATGTGAGCCATTTCCAGATTGCTCCCGTACTGCCCCTGTTGGCTCTTTAAGCAAAAAGGCCTCCAGCCTTCATTAAATCCAGTAAACAAAGCTGTTAATAATTTGCTTTATCAAATGTTTCATTCCCTTTCACTCCCCTGTTGTCCCTCCTTCCACCCCCTTTTATCTTCATTCTTAGGCTGCTATACAGTAGTTTTAAAATATACTTCAGGACCGGCCGAGTGGCGCAGTGGTTAAGAGCTGGCTTGGGACGCCAGCAGCCCCGGTTCAGATCCCACATGAGGGCCAGTGACACTGCCCTCTAAAAAACAAAACATATATATATATATATATATATATATATATATATATATATATAAAGATTTCCATAGATCCAATGTACAAATGGTTCTGTGACATCTGAATTGTCCATTCATTAATATTGGGGATGGGGGAGGGAACAAAACTGAATTATGCATATTTCTGATTGGTAATCAGTTTAGCCTGTTTCCCCTTGGATATTTCTGGGGGAGAGGGAAAGGGTCTCATTTTTTTTCTCATGCTCTTTGGGGAAGCTAACGATCACTGGGCATTTCTGTTACTCCTGTTTAAGAGAGGGCTTCTCAGTCTGCACTGAAAAATGCAAATTAAACTGGATCTTTATGTCAATGTGTACATAGTACAAGGTTTTCTACTGGATGCAAAGGTTAAAACCCACACTGCCCTTTTGGTGGTGTGCCTGCTGGGCCAAAAATTGGGTGATAATGTAGTCACTTTCTCAGCTCAATGCAGTTTCTACTCTTTTTCTTATGGGAAAATTTTTCATACAACCGTTTTTCACCAAAACCCAGGGGTGTTTTTTGCAATATCCTTGTTATCTTCTTAGTGGTGCCAAGTCAGAGGCCTCTCTTGCCCATCTCCCCTGTGTCCTCAGGCCTTCCCTTGGGCGCTGTTTGACTCAACAGTCTACATCTTGGTTTGGTTTTGTTTTTCTGAGAATGTGGAGGTGGGGGTTAGAGTTCAAAGTGGCTGTTTCTTTTCCCTGTGAACTCCCAGTCTGTTTGGAGAAGGTGGCTGGAAACAGGTTTTTGCTGAGTATCTGGCTCAGATCTTCTGGCCAGGAAAGGCAAGACCCACGAGGGCCTCCTGTTTGATATACACTAGTCACTGGCCGGGGGGTCTTGGTGACAGTTCTTTAAATCCCAAATAATTTTACTTGGATCATGTAAAAGCCTATCAAATTCAGTTACGTGTGCAACATGGGAACAATGGACTTCCACTGAGCGATATGAAAACGTTACAGGTTCAGTACTTCCAAAGGAAGAAACCTCCAAACCCAAAAAGAGTAAATATGAATTCGTATTTTTGAAGAATGTGAAATAATGGTGTTTGCTTAATTGCTCATTTTGTATAAACTTAATATTGTACTTTAAAATATCTGCTAAGAAGTGAAAATTTAACTTTTTGGAATTGAAAAAGCAATATTAAATACTAATGAAATCCTAATTAAATGCTTATTTAAATCTGGTGTATCTGTGGCATTTCTTCCCAACCCTGCCCATGGCTGACAGCTTTCAACCACTTCCCCCTCCCCAGCCATCAAGAGTCTTAGGAGACAGAAAGGAAAGGTCGGTCACCAGGAGAGTCTGCAGGTTTCCTTTTAATCAAGGCTCTGCTAAAAGTGTTTTGTGGGACTAGGAGCCCCCAAAGCATGAAATGGACACGTAATACCACCTGGATCCCCCAAAGCAGGCCAGACCACTCTGGCGAGCACTTCTGGTCTGCCCAAATCCGGGTAATCAGACGGGGTATTCCTTGGCTACATTTCAAAGCTCAGCACTGCCTTCAGCCAGGATGAAGTAGGAGTAACCCAGCTGCTAGCAGAGCTGCCACCCCAGGCTGAGAGCCAAGATCCAGCCGCTGCCAGTGAAGACTGGCCCCTTTACTGAAGGGAGTTGTTCAAAGAGTCCAGCCACCAGCCCCAGGAAGGGAGGGGACTCAGGGCAACCGGCTCGGGATGGTCACGGCTCCGCAGCTCCATCACCAGCATCCTTTGCAAAGCCACCTCTGACGGAGACAGCTGGCTGTGGGGGCGCTCCGGGTTTTGCTGAGACGTTCTGGTTGGAACAGAAAGGAAAAAAGTGAGGCTGGGAGAAAAGGCCTTGGATTAGGCCCCACAAGGATATGGCCACTTGGCATCTGGATAGCACTGAACTTTTTCTGAGCCTCTCGCCCAGATGAAAGGAGGCGGGGTGTGCGTGTGTGGCGGGGGGAGGGTGGTAAAGCGGTGGGGGCACTCTTTCATCCTCCAGGGGAAGCTAGGGCTTAGCAAATCTAGCCAGTGAGCAGTTCCCACCTCCCAGGCCCAGCCCGGGGTGGGCACTGACCCCGCCACCAGCCGGCTCCGGGCGCCGACGGCCCAGCTGCCGCAGCATCTCCTCGCAAGCGGCGATGGTGTCCAAGAGTTGCCGCTGCCGCTGCTCCACCGCGTCCAGCAGCTGCTGGGCGCGCTCATCCCGGGGCGGCTGCGGGGGTGGCCTCCCGCCGAGCCCCAAACCCGCCTTCCCACGGTCCACGCCGGCAGCCTCCCTGCCCGGGAGAGAGCGAGAGATAGACGGTCAGCGCTGGCGCCGGCGCGGGTTCTGAGCCCATTCCCCCCGCCCCGACGGGCCCCCTCTCACCCCCGTGACCAGTCTGAGCCCGGGCCCCATTCCATCTCCGCCTGCGCGCCCCGACCACCGCCCCCCTTTCGGCCGCCCCCCTCCCCAGCGCTGCACTAAGGCTCTGCAAAGCTGCGCCCCGCCCCGTCCCCACCGGTCTCCTTCAATCCTCCTGGGGGTCGTGGTCCCTTTAAGTTGCCGGGCGCGGAGGTGGGGCCGAGCCTCCCGGACCGGAAGCTGACTGGGCGCGTCACTTCCCCCCGGAAGCGGGCCTGAGCGGATGTCTCCGGCGCGTCCGTGCACGGGGCTGAGGGCCGCGGTGGCTGCCAGCGTGGGGTTAAGTGAGGGGCCGACGGGCTCCGCCCGAAGCGGCCGCCTCCTCCGCCCTCCGAGCCCCGCTCCAGCGACGCCGGGCGCCCGGCTGTTGCGCCTGCCGGGGAGCGGAGCCGTGCGGGCCGCAAGCCCGGAGCGCGCCGGTTGGACCGAGGCGCTGCGGGCTGCGGTGGCCGAGCTGCGCGCCGGCGCCGTGGTGGCCGTCCCCACCGATACGCTGTACGGCCTGGCCTGCGCAGCGAGTTGCTCGGCGGCACTGGACGCTGTGTACCGCCTCAAGGGCCGCAGCGAGGCCAAGCCGCTGGCCGTGTGCCTGGGCCGCGTAGCCGACGTCTACAGGTAAGGCCGCCCCGACCCGGCCCCGCTGGGGGCGGCACCGCGGGAGGGGCTTCCGGTGGCAGGCCCGGGAGACTGAGGCGCAGAGCGCGGGAGGGGCTGGTCCGGGCTCACCCAGGCATCCGGAACTGGAAGTGGGGACGGAGCGCTCCCCCTCCGCCGGGCCCTGGAGCAGGGTCCCCGTGCTCCTGACGCTTTTGTGATGATGGGGGGACTCCCACGGTGTAAAAAGGAAAGCACGGGAGCGTAATTTAGTAGGGAGTGCTTGGAACAAAATAAAACATGGAGCGCGGTAGCAGGACAGGTGGTGGAGTCTCGGAGACCAGAGGCAGGTGGCCTCCAAGCCTGCGGTGCTTCTCTGGAGCCCAGCGCTCTGCCCAGGCTCGTCGGAAGGTGCAGAGGGGCACAGATGGAGTCCCCTGTAGTCCCTAGCCGCACCCCCACCCCCATCCTGATCTGCCTGCAGTCTGGACTAGGACCAGCAGTGGCCCTTCATCCTTGGATAGATTTGGGCTCCCGTTGTTTTCCAGGTACTGCCATGTGAGAGTGCCTGAGGGGCTCCTGGAAGACCTGTTACCAGGACCGGTGACCCTGGTGATGGAACGCTCAGAGGAACTCAATAAGGACCTGAACCCCTTCACTCACGTGAGTCAGGTTTTTCTCTTGCGGCTCCAGGCTCCTGCCATCTGGTTTTCACCAGGATCCAGTCCAGGCCCTTTCCCCCCACCCCTTCCGGTCTTTCTGATGGTCCCTCCTTTTCCCTTGCCTTGCAGCTTGTAGGAGTCCGCATACCTGACCACACCTTCATGCAGGACTTGGCCCAGATGTTTGGGGGACCACTTGCTCTCACCAGCGCCAACCTCAGCGCCCAGGCCAGTTCTTTGAATGTGGAGGTAGGAGTTACCCAGTCCTACCCCCAGCAATGTCACCAGGTCAAACACAGTTTCCTCTGAACCACTAGGGTTGGTGATTCGCTGAAATTGCCTGGCAGGAGAGTCTCACTGTAGGAAGTCTGCCCAGTTGGCAGTGGACAGGGTGGAGGAAATCCAAGTGAAAGAATCTTGGGTTTTATTACAGAGTTTGAGAGGTGAGGGTAGAATTGCTGTTTTCTTATCTTTTTATAAACATTATGATAAATATAATTACTTTCTCTTTGTGGGGGTAGCAGTTGTTGAATACAGTCAGGCAATAAGTCTACAGTAGTGCTATAAAGAAAGTTAAAAGCTCTGAAAACGTAGATCACTTGTCCCAGGGACCTTATTTTATTACCTCTGCCGTAGGCCTGGTCAAAGAAAGGATCGTGCTAATCCTATTTTAGCTCCATAGCTTAGAACAAATGAGGACACAAAGAAATTTTAACTTGTCACACTGTTTTCTTCTTACTGAACTTAAAGATAGAACATAATAAAGTGATGAGGTTTTTCCATGCTCAGACCTAGAAAATGAGTTCAGGAGTCTTGGAAAGGGAGAGCTCAGCATCCCTTATTCTCAGATTGCAGGCTTTTAGTTGGTCCTGGTGGCCATACTCGAAGCAGTGTGGAAAGGGATGGGGGAGGTATGCTTACCTTTTCAGCAAGCAGTTGACCTGTCCAACATAGTAACTGGTATTCATGGTCCTCCATCCCAAATGTTCAGTCCTAACTGCCACTGCAGAGTCTTCATAAATGGTAGGGGTAGGGGAGTGGTCAATGCACTAGCTCAGAATTGAGACCCTCCCATAGCCCAAGGATTGAGTGTTAGTGGCACCTGCAGAGTCCATCCTGTTTTCCTCTCCCTACCCTGATGCAGAGTTCTACTGAAATCCAGGATCAGAGTGCTAGAGTTAGAAGGACCCTTAGAGACTGTCTATTCCAGCTCCCTTATTTTACAGTTCTAGATAAAGTAACTTGAATGTGGTCACACAAATTTGGTGGAAAGTCCAGGGTAGAGCCCACATCTTTGGACTCCTACCTAGGCCTCCAGTCATTGTATTTACACTTCCCCAACAGAAGCGATGTGTGGAAATACCTCTTGGCACAGCAAGATATTCTTTAAACTCTAGATAGGTGTGTGGGGGTGGGGGGGGCCTCCAAACCTCATAGGATGTAGTGCTCTAGCTCCTAATGCAGTGTTCTTAGTGCAGCTGACCTTAACTAAATGAGGTTCCTTCCCCTGCATAGGGGAAGATGCCTACTGTTTTCAAACTGTGCAGCCTTTGTTTTACTTAGGAACCCTGCCTGTGGCATGACATCATTGCATATGCGAGCAATAGTGTCCATGCTCTTCCTCTCCCTCTTCTTAGGAGTTCCAGGACCTCTGGCCTCAGTTGTCCCTGGTCATTGACGGGGGACCAATTGGAAATGGCCAGAGTCCTGAGTGTCGCCTAGGCTCAACTGTGATTGACTTGTCTGTGCCTGGAAAGTTTGACATCCTTCGTCCAGGCTGGTGAGTCTCTTTCCTTTGGCATGGGGATAGAGTGAGGGAGGATGGGAGATGCAAAAAAGGCCTTGACAAAGTAAAGGGGGGGTCACATTCTCTTACTCTGATGAGGAAGAGCAGGAAGTGGTGGATGGAGTGTGGGACTAAGCTTGCTGGCTTTTTCAGGATTCAAAAGGATTCATCAAGGGTTTGATGATCAGAGCATAGTAAGACCCGAATTTAGAGGTCCCTGATCACCAGACTCGGGTGAGCTCTGGGCTTTGAGAAGTCAGACTCTTAATTGTCCTCCATTTCCTCCTCAGTGCCCTGGAAAGTACTACAGCTGTCCTCCAACAGAAGTACGGGCTACTCCCCTCACATGGATCCTGCTTGTGAAATTCAGGAGGGAGGGCCCAGGAACTGGGGTTGGATACTGTGTGTCTGTCCGCTGGTGGCTGGCAAGGTCTCATTTGCAGAGGCCCCTCTGGGTACATCACTAGTCTGACCCTTTAAGGCAATGTGTCTGAACACTAGACCAGGCCCCAGGCACTGGTGGTTTGGCCTCATACCTGGGGGCAAGGGTGTATTAATATTCTGTAATTTCAAATATCAGCCAAAAGCTGAACAGAGACTAAGAACATTCCTAGAATGTTCTTATTCTGATGTTTCTTGTCTTTTTTTTTTTTTTTAAATAATTTAAATAATAGATTTGGAATCCAGTGAGAGCCTCGTCTCGTAGGTGGTGGCATTTAAGGTCCAAATGAGCTAGCTAGAGTACCAGCTGGTGCTGTTTAAAAGTTTCAAGTGACCAAAGGCACGAGTTCGTGAACCAGGTTAGGATTAAGATTGTAGAGCCACAGGCCAAACACTGCTTCCTCTGAACAGAGGCTGGTGATGTGTCACGCTGTAATTGCCTGGCAGAGTCATTGTTTTGATCTAATGGTAGGAAGTCAGCTCACTTGGCAGGGGGTAGAGGTTGAGGGGTCCAAATTAAACAATATTGGAAAATAAATATCCCTTTCAACCAGAGACTTTTCTTATTCATAAAGTAAATTATACTTGTAATACTTTTATTTAAATTCAATGTTTACTCAGTAGCCTTTATCTGTATTCATATTTATATAAGTGTTAAAAATTATTGTTGGGCATTTGAACTTTAATAGAAAATACTGCTATTAAACATCTTTGTTAACTGGTTTATTTTTCTTCTTTGAATTATTTCCTTAGGGTAGGATTACTAGATCAAAGTGTATGAACATTTTTATGGCTCTTGATACAGATTAGCCTTCAAAAGAACTAAATCAGGTTGCATTGTCATCAGCAATGTGTGAGAATTGCTGCCCCTGCCCTCTAGGGCATTGTCATACTTTTAGTATTTTTCAAATTGTTTATGTGTGAAATGAGGCCTGTGTTACTCCCTTCTGTGAATTATTACAGGTCACCATCTAGCCCTTTTCACCTATTCCTGCCTGGATTTTCCCACAAAGTCACAAGCAAGGTGACCAGGCCTACCCCATCCATCAATGGGGTTTATTATCAATTACCTAACTGCAGCTGAGTCCTTGTGGTACCCAATAGGGCCCAGTACTTCCCCTCCATCCTTGCACCCCAGTTCCCAGAATTAGGATTTAGTTTTGCAACCATAAACTCAAGTGGTTTCCAGCACACATTTTCAAGTAAATCGTAAGAATTTTGCCAAGAAGTTGTCCCAGGGCCTGCTTTGAAGGTCTCTAATTAGCATATTAGTTTTTTTTGTAAAGAAGCAGTGGTTTGTTAAATCATTTCCCTCAAAATCTTGTTTAAACTACTAGTTTCTTAAGCAAACTCACTCTTCATTGTGCTAACACTAGCCATCCCACATGTCAATTTGTCAGAATCTGAGGGGTCAGGGTCAGACTTGGTGAAGTTTTGAAGAGCAAAAGGAATGCTTACTTGAGAATACCATGTCATATTTAATACAAATCACAGCAGCACTGCAACTGGCTCTAATGAATGAGCCTCACTCAGTTGAGGCAGCTAAAGACGGGGATGTCCTGGTCCTCTCCCTGGAGCTAAACGTTCACCTGGGAAAACCGAGGCTCTGGACCACAGAGGTATTTTCTTAGAGGAAACAACTGAATTCCCAGCACTGGCTAAAAGTGCAGGACGGAAAACCCTATAGCTGTGCTCAGGCACTAGCCACACAGCCACACCAAATAAGTGAAGCTGGGTCCTGTAAATGGCAGGAAGACAGAAACCATTCCTGGTCGTTTACACCCAGCATGTGGTAAGGTTCTCTCTTAATCTGCACTGGATACATGTGTGAATGCTCAGGATGACTTCCTGAAAACTGGGTTCAGAAATCTACTGGGAAGAGCTCAAACATAGCATTTCCCTTGTAGAAAGTCTTAACTATGGCTCCCTAACTTGAAGAAGACAGACAATGGAGGAAGGAGGCCTGACGAGGGGATACAGGCTGGCAGAAGGGAGCAGGGTGCATGCTATAGCCCAGAACCCTGACACCCTTCTAAAAGCAGTGATTTGGTGACCACTACACCACACCAGCCTTATTTTAAAGTGTTCTGACTGAGGCTGTGGGGCTGCCCTGGGCTAATGCCAGACACCTGGCAGCCTCTACAGTTCCCTCTCTGGAACACGGCCTGGTTTCCTGTCACTGCAGAGTACCCCAGCACCACCTGCCTGAGGAACAGGCTCTGTTCTACATTGGCCCAGGCCTGGGCCCACCCAGAAGCACCCAGCTGCGGACTTGGAGACGAGCGAGTGCCTACAACCTCAGCAGAGCTCCACATGGTGACATCGTCCAGTGAGACTCAGACATCAGCACCTCACGCCCGTTGGCAGGCCCCTCACATCAACCACTGCTCCTTCTCTTTGATGAAGTGCTCTGCCCAGCGGCGAGTCAGCTCCAGGTACAGGCTGGGCTGATGAGGCAGGTAGTCCAAGTACAAACGAGTTGGCGTCTTCTTGGGAATTGCCTTCTCAATCTGGGTGCCCTCATGCCACTCATTGAAAGAGGTGATGGAGACGATCTCAGGCCTCACTGTCAGGGCTGCCTGCAGGGCTGTCTCATAGTACTTGCCATTGACCCTGTTCCGTGTATTGTGGTTGTTCCAGGGCCGAATGCTGGTGTCAATGTAGCCAGGCCCCACACTGGGAATGAACATGAGGTTGTTGGCATCGCAAAAGTTCTTCACAGCTTTCCAGTTCTGATGGGAGGAGCCGAAGGAGAAACCGTTGGAGGCAAAGTAGGTGTACATGCCATCAAATCCGGCGGCCAGGATGTCATGGGTGTGGCCCTCCTCCACCAGCAGCGCTATGAAGACCCCATCATAGGGGGTGTTGCGGATTGAGTGGGGCCCATTTGGTGTCAGGAGGTGGGCCCAGGCCTCAGGGGATGTCAGGTATGAGTCGTAGATATAAAAGAGTGGGAGGCTCTTACCCATGCTGTTCTTATAGCGGTAAAATGCGCCATGGGAGCCATACCTGAGGAGCGGGAGGAAGAAAAGCCTGAGCTGCCAGCCTAGGATGGGAGAAGCCAGCACAGCTGTGGGACCAGCCATGGAGGAGAGCTTTCCTGATGTCTGAGCACAATTTTGGATCCAACTAGTCTCCACAATTGGACTCATCATGCCTCCAAGCAAGACCCCAATTCCCTTCCCCTTCTCCCTCAACTTGCCATTCCTTTATTCTAGACACTTCCCTGCCTTAGGCAAAGTCACCACCGTCTTTTATCTGGATTTCAGCAACAGACACCTAACTGGTCTCCACGCTCCCACTTTCCACCTCCCTACAATTCATTCTCTTTTTAAAGTGTAAATCAGATCTGATTACTCTGCCAAGACCTGCAAGGCCTCACCTGATTGATCTGGACCTGCCCACCTCCTCCATTCCTGCTATTACCTCATCTGTCTCCACACTCCAGCTACTCTGGCCTTTCTAATCGGCTGTCAGGCTTGTCCCACCGTATGGCCTTTGCATCTGACAGCCTTCTGCCTGGAATTTTCTGCTTGCCCCAGATCTTTGCAGAGCCGACTCTTCATTCATGTTTGCTTACATGTCATCTCAGAGAGCTCACTTGACCACCCCTTCTAAAGTATTTTTCAGACACACTCTAACACAACACCCTGCTTTATTCTTTATTATTTTTCATAGTATGGATCACTATTTGAATTTTTATGTGTAACTACTGTCTGCTCCACTTCCCCCCAACACACATTAGAACAGAATATAAATTTTGCTAGTCCTATTACTGTACAACTGGGGCTTAGAACAGTGCCTAGACACCTAAAGGCATTCAATAAATATTGCTTTAATGAATGAATGACGTGCAAGCACTGTACAAGCCATTTTCACACATATTAACTCCTGTAACTCATACGAGTAAGACTCAAAAGTTAAGAGGCCTTCCTCTGATCACAGATTGGAGGCCACAGAACCAGAATTCAAACCAAGATTGCTGACTCCAAGCCCAGTGCTCTTACTATAAAGTAACTGCTGGGGACACAAGTATTCTGCTCTGTGTTTCTTGACCTGCCCTTTCAAACAACCTATCCCTACTCCTATTTTGATCCCCACCAAAATCCAGGCCCCAGAGCAGCCTTACATATCAATGATGTACTTGATGTTGTCATGCAGAGTGATGTCATCCCGTCCCTTGTAGGGCTGGATGTGGAAGGCCACCTGCCACAAAAAGAGGAGATACTGGTCAGGTGAGTATCTCTCCAAGGGTCACAACCTATAAGGCTCATGCTCCAACCATGGCCTGGAGGAGAGGCTGAGATCAAGAAAGGGTCTAGCAATGGTGGGCACAATAGAGATAAAAGCAGCCGCTGCCCTCAGGGCCAAAAATGGAGAAGCAAGAAGTTTGCCCACTTCCCACAGCTGAGCATCTGGCAATCATTCTTATGGGCTGTTGACAGAGTAGCTAATAGGTTTCAACTTATGTGCCAGCTCCAAGGGATTGGCACTAGCTGCCTGAACCTATGGGAAGAAGTATAGTGAGGCTGTGTCAATGGGAAAATGTGCTAGGATCTGTTAAACATGATGGTGATGGGCTCAGGGACGGGAGTGGGGCCCTGCTCTGTCGTTTTTCCTCCTTTGCCACAGAACTTACTTGATTGGTACATGTGGGGAAAATAACCAGACATGCTAATTAGCTCAGCTGTCACTCCTCTTTGAAAGTAAGCCTGTCTGCTGAAACACACATATGCTCTGCTTCTTGAAGCCCAGCATTGCCTCCCACTAAGGAGCTGAGGCTGGACTTCACTCAGTTTTGGGGCCCATTAGGCTCTTGCTTGTCCTCTAAGGTCAGGGTCTCGAACCTAACCTCTACTATTGTGATATGTAGTCTCCCATTTCCCCTATATTTAGTTTTCCCAACTTTTTTTTTCAGAATTGAAGAAAATAAGAGTGATATAGGCATTATTTATTAGAACCCCACTCCCAGCACCACACTTGCCACCTATTTGCCATACCTAGGCTAATGCCAAGAAGTTCAGTAGAGGCACGTACTATCCCTCTGGGCAGAAGCGGGAAAATCTCCAGAATGGGCCAGAGAACACTTGACCTCTTCTTGAAGACTCACCTGGATGTTGTACTGATGGGCCGTGTCCAGAATGGCGGGCACCAGGTCATCTGAGGGTTCCCCATTATCGTCAGCCATACCAGGTGGATACCAGGACAGGACCAGAACGCCTGAGACACAACACAGAAGCTACTTCAGAGACTCACAGTATTCCCGCAACAGAGATTTGTTTCCTCACAAATCATCTCCAACTGTAGAATGGTTTCTGAATGAAACCTCGAGCGAAGCTCCTGCCAGTTTCACTTCCTGCAGGTCAGATCCCAGAGCCTGGTGCACTGGAGCTGTCCACGCCCGCGGTGCTGAAGCGCAGCGGCTCGGGGAACCTTAACACCCTGGGGAACCTTAACACCCTGGCTCCAAAGGAGCCTGAGCAAAGCCCGGGTGTGAGCTGCGCTTTCGCTGACATTAACAAGTAGTAGAATAAAGGGAAATGGGTGGACAATGCCACACCCACCTGGTAGCCACAGTCCTCTATCTCTGGAGGAGAATATCTCGGAGGTCCTGCAAGGAGAAAAGCCCTGAACAGAAGTTATCTTATTCTTCCCATGGGAAATAGCATTTGTCTAGACTGCCCCTCTAGATTGTAAAATCCTGAGGGACAGACTGTGTTATTTATCTGTGAATACCTCCTTTTATCATCTCTGGCATTCAATTTTTTCTCTCACTAATCGTTTCCAAGTAAATTGAAATATGCTGTAAAATCCGGCAGAATTCAGGGACAAAAATCAAACAAGTGAGCCTCTACGCTAGCCTGCCTACAAAAGCAGGCTCTCAGGGACCTCTTTTCAAGCTCCTGGACCCCCTACTGCAAACAGCGGGGGGGATCCATCATGCAATGTGGGCAAACTACTTCCTGCAGCCAGCAAAAGCAGGAAGGCCTGCTGCTCTACCCTGTACCTGGTGTGAAGTCAGAGGCCATCCCAGGCACTACTCTGAATTCCAGACTCCTGTGGGGCCAGGATATCGAGGCTTCACTTACCCAAACCTAGAAGAAGCCCAATAGACATGAAGACTCGGCCTCCCTCTCCTCACTGTCCCTACCTGGGACAGCTCTGGCGCAGACCTTCCACTGACCCTTGCAGCTGCTTCGCCTTTTGAAAGGGCCCTGGAATTGTGGGGCGCCAGAAGGCAAAGGTGGGTGAGTCTGAATACGAGAAAGTGAGGGGTGGTGCTTCGTGGTGAGCGCAGAATGAAAGTAGAAGGGAAGGGGTAGGAAGCCAGGCTGAAGGGTGAATGGGGCCAAAAGGCCCAGTGACTGAACCAGTAGGAGTTAGGGTGTGGGAACGAAGAAGGGTTAGGCTGGAGGACAGGGCCGCCCAGAGGTGGGGGCAACTCACCGATGGCAGCTTCCTTGAGCTGGGTCATGTGCTCCCGCAGCACGACGGGGTCCCGGGAGCTGTAGGGCCCCAGCTCCGGATAGAAACTGGAGCCCAAGTCGTCGGGGGGGTTATGGCGGCCGCGGGGGTAGCTGGCCGAGATCTTGGGGTCCCAGTGTGGCACCATAACGTGGTCCCAGTGAATGTAGTGACCCTCGCGCCGCGGGCTCCCGTACCATGAATAGTAGAAGGCGTGTAGGTCCGAGTAGACACGCAAACTCTGCCCGGGGGCGGGCTCGGCCTCCGCGGGGGCCGGCCCGGGTGGGCTGCCCGGGCCCGCGGTGCGGGGCAGAGGCGGCGGCGGCGGAGCGGCGGGGGCTGCCGGGGCTCCGGCGGCGGGCGCGGGGGCCCCCTCAGGGCGACGCTCAAAGGGCGCCAGCTCCAGGCCTGGACCCAGAGCCGGGAGTCCGTCGGGAGCCTTGAGCGTGCGCAGGCCCATGAGGGTGCCAAAGGCGAAGAGCAGCACCAGGAACAGCGCGATGCAAGCGCGGCGCCGCCGCCGGGCCATGGCGGCCCCTGCGCTCCTCGCGTCCCGCACGGCTACCTCCCGGAGCGCTGCGCCATGGCCGCCGGCCCTGCGCCCGCGCGCCGCGGAGCCCCCGCGCGTCCCCGGGAGACGGCGACGCTGAGCGCCGGGCGCGGCGTGGGCGGCTCCCCGCCTCTCCCCCGCAGTGCGGGCGGGCCCGGCACACAGAGAATGCAGGCGGCGCAGACCAAGTGGGCCTGAGCTGAGGGGGAGTGGACGCACTGGAGATACTAACAGTGGCCGAAATGCGAGTTCCCGGGCCAAAGAGGCAAGGGCCTAAGTCAAGCCGCTTGGTTCGCGGAGGATCTGTCGCCTTTCAGCCTGGGGCAGCGTAGTGGAGGCGCCGGGTGGGCGAAAGGAATGCCTTCCTTCTGGAGCCCAGGAGAAGGTCCGTCCTGGCGGCGGCGCTGGAGGGCGTGGAAGCAGAGGGCAGTGTGGGAAAGAAAGCGAGCGTCTGCGGTCCGTCTGTCCAACAGTCTTCTTCCCCGCTGATCCCTCTGTACTGACTTCACCGACCCCCTCCCTACTGATCTCAGTGACCTCCCTTGTTTGCCCCAGATCCCCCATCCCTCGGACCCCTTCTCACCGGGAAAGGGGCGTCAGAGGCGTGGGGGAGGAGGGGGCAGACCCCACACATGGGCAAGAACACCGAGGGACGAGGGAGACCGTGACTTGCACAAGGTTACATGGACCTGGGCTAAACCCAAGGGTCAGGACTGGCTCACCATAGCTCTTGTCACTGTCCAGACTACCTGCTCTCAGGCTTGTTGTCCTGAGCCCTGCGTCTGTACTTGGACAATCTAGAGTTGGTGAGGACTAAATGAGAGGGCTCCCTTAGAGTACTTTTTACAGGGCCTGACAAAATAGCACTCAATACGTATTTGCTGTTCCTTCTGGATTCTGAGTTCCAGAGGTCAGGCCCCAGGACATATTTACCTTTTCAGATTCTGAGGGCTATGAAAACAGGGTCTATCTCCCAGGTCCCAGGGCTGTTTGTTGAACCAGCCTCTGGTGTGATATTCTATAGACGATGATAAGGTTTTCACTTGACATTGATTTCTTCCTACTCTGCATTATTCATTATTTCATTCATTCAGAAAATAATTTTGTTCATTGTCTGCCTCCTTCACTGGTCCCTGATGACAGCAACTTAGTATCATGAGCTGCTCTGCCTGCAATGTCTAAAACAGAGTTTGGTATAGTAGTAGGCACTAGATTCTTATTTCTTAAGTAAATGAATTGTAGGAAACTCAAGAGAAAGAGAAGCCAGGTTGGGAAATGTGGATATATATCTGGAGCCCAGGAAAGGAAGTTTGCAAAAATTCATGGTAATAGGTGTGAATTAAGTAGAACGCTTTCAGCTACAAGTAGCAGCCACCTGATTCAAACTGGCTTTTACAGTATGGAAATGTATCCTCTCATAATTCAGGAAGTCCAATGGTAGGACTGAATGCATAGATTCCCTAGTTCAACAATGTCATTAGGAACTTGAGATGCTTCCATCTCACTGCTCTGCCGTCCCCACTGTTGACTTTATACCAAAACTGGCTCCCCTCACATCAAAAATGACTGCCATGGGCAATTGAGGTTGCATGCTTCTTTTTCCCATCTAATAGGCAACAGTAAGACTGATTCCTCTTTCCCAAAAACCCTGAATCTCATTGGTCTAATCTGGTTTAGGCCTGTTCATCCCAATAAGAAGAGGAAAAGGATAAGGATGGAATTCTCAGGAACCCCAGCATTTATGGGTTGGGCAGAGGAAACTGAGAAAGAATTATTAAAGAAGTAGTAGAATTGGGAGTGGATGGTGATGGTTTTAGGTAACCAGTGGGAAGGGTTCCTCATCTCTCAGTCATTTCACTATTTCTGGAAATGCCATGCAACATAATGGTGGTCTCCACTGGCCATGCCCGGAATTCTTGACACTACCACCCCACCATAATGGTTCAATCCAGGGCTAAACTCTGACCCAAGATGAACCTATGATAATGCCTTGTTTCCCATTGTACCAATCATGGACAGTGACCCAAGGGTCCTCAATTAAAGCCCTTCTCTGGAATTTTTCTCTCTGGTGCTAATAGATTCAATCTTTCTCTATAAATGTAATGCTATTAGAGGAAAAAGAACAAGGGACAGAGAGGAATTTAGTGGTACTGGAGTCCCTGATTTCAATTTTCCTTGAGGCCTGGTTTAAGTGTAAAACACTGAATGAATCTAGTAAGTTACACTTTTATTCTAAGCAAGATGAGCTCAGGAAGCAGACTTTATTGGTTGCCTGTCAGTCTCAAGCAGAGATTGAGAAAGGGACTTGGGAGCAGGGAGGTCATTTAGGAAGTAATCCTAGAAAGCACGATTGAGGAATTAAGGAGAATGAGAGAAGAAAGAAAGAAAAGCCAAACTAATGGTGCATTATGGAGGTTGCTGCTATAGATAATGGGGCTTTGGTTCCACCAGGATGTCTGAGAAGTGTACAAATGCCTTCCAGAATTAAGAGGTGTGAAGCTAACACAGTTATCTACTGGCTCCTCCCCTCCACTGGTGGAGCATTTTCCATAGGGCTGTTAACTTCCTCTCACTTCTGGTTTACTTTGTGCCAAGTAGGTTCCATGATATCAGAAAGATCCAGAGGCAGGCACAAAGACAGAAAGACACATTGTGTGTTTGAAGTAGGATGCTGTCAGTGAGAGGTAAGTCTAGGCTTGCACAGAACTGGGCTGTCATAACAAATTACTACAAATTTAGCAGCTTAAAACAGCACAAAGCTGTGTTATCTTACAGTTTCTCTAAGTCAAAAGTCCGGACACCGTGAGGCTCAGCTGGTTCTCTGCCTAGGGTCTCACAAGACCAAAATCAAAACATTGGCAGGACTGCACTCTTTTGTGGAGGTTTAAGGAATGAATTCACATCCAAGATCATTGGCAGAATTCAGTTCTATGAAATTGTAGGATTGAAGTCCCTTTCCTTGCTAGCTTTCAGTTGGGGGAGTCTTTCTCACCTTGTAGAGGCTGCCTGCATTTCTTGGCTTATGGCCCCCTTCTTCCATCTTCAAAGCCAGCAATATCAGTTCCAGTCTTTCTCACACTTTGAATATTTTCGGATCTCCTCTTCTCCCTCATCTCTCCTGCCTTCGTCTTCTACTTTTAAGAGCTCCTGTGACATATTAGGCCCAGTTGAATACTTGAGGAGAATTTCCCTAGTTTAAGGTCACTTGATTTATAACCTTAATCCCATCTGTAAAGTCCCTTCACAGCAGCAACTAGATTAGTGTTTAAATGAATAACAGGATGAATCTTGGGAATGTGGACATCTTTAGAATTCTGCCTACCAAAGAAGCTGTTGAAATCAAAGTGGCCAAGAGGTTGTGACACACGTGGCCTCAAAGGTGTCTGCTACACCCCCTCTATCAGTTAGAGTGGGTCCAGCTGCAAATAAGAGAGGAAGTAGCTAAATATGGCCCAAAGCAGTGCTTCTCAAACTCTAATGAGCATATTAATCCCTTGGGGGATTTTGTTAAAATGCAGATTCTAATCTGTAGGTCAGGGGCGAGACCTGAGATTCTACATTTCTAATAAGATCTCAAGTGGTGCTGATTCTAGTGGTGTCAGACCACATTTTAGGACTTACAGTATGGTGGGCTTATTACTCCACATTTTGAGAAGTTTTCAGGTAGGCTGTTTTTAGGGATGGTAAACCCAGTGGTTCAAAGACCCTGGGGCATCGGATCACATTGTCTGTGGTGTCGTTGGCCTTCCCCTCAGGGTTGAAAAAGAATGGAAGCAGTTCCAAGTATCACATTCCCAAATGACAATATCCAGATGCAGAAGAGGAAATGTCTGCCTTTGAAAGAATAAGATAAACTCTCCCAGAAGCTCAGTTGACTTCTCATCACTTCTCATTGGCCAGAATTCTGTCATGTGTTCATGCTTAAGCCAATCCTTTGCCGAGGCCATTCAGAAAAGGGTAAATGAAATCAGAAAGAAGGGAGGAAAATGGAGTTGGGTAAACAGCCAAGACTGTGTCTCACATCTGCCCAGAATCTATTCCTCCCGTCTTTTTCACTATGTTGAGCGAGCCACCCTCCCCCACTATGGCAGGAGATGGCAGATTCACTCTGTAGAGAGGTGGAACAAGAGTGTCTCAGGCAACAGCAGAGGTAGAGATGAGGTGCCATGTTGAAATCCAGAGGAACAAGTGAAAATATGCATGAGTGGTAAGCAGTCCAGCCCCCGAGAAAGCTTCCTTCCAAGCAGAAGCCTGAATGACTCCTCTCTGGATAAAAAGAAAGACCCTTTAGAAAAATCCTACACATACTGAAAAGTTAGCTCACTGCCTGATCAATCCAGAGTGAAATATATGAGTCAGAAAATCTGCCCCTTGCGTTTAGATCTTTCAATCAGTTTTCTAGTGCCTCACTCTACACATGAAAAACCAGCCAATGATTCCCAGACATTTAGTGGAAGCCTCTTACATGAAAGGCAGGGATAAAAATATGCAAACAAACAGAAAAGAAAGAGCGAGAGAGCAAGTGCAAGAGTGACTAGATCAAAGGGAACAAAAATAAAGTAGCAAGCCAACTAAAACAAGCGAAAGGCAAAAGTCGCAGAATGCTGGCTGTGCAAGTCCAAACAGCAGCCTGCCTTGACAGGAGCAGGTAGATACCCCAGGACAGGTATCCCAAGAACAACCAAAACAATTCTACTCTTACATTGCCCCGATGTGACTGTATTATTATTTTAAGTTAAATCACTAGTGGATACATTACATGCTATAATATTTTTACTGTTGTGCCAAGTGTGAACTATGATTACACTTCCTTTCTTGTAAAATTTTTGTTTTTCCTGGAGGTAATAATTCCCTTTTATTTCCCATTTTATTTCTTTTCTATATCTTTATTAGTTGTTTTTCCTAAATTCTCCTATGTAACAGCAAAACTTTTTTGAATACTGTCTTCTACACAGTTCCCATATCATAATAGGGTGTCTATCAGTCAGTGAATAAAAAGGAGTGGTCAGATGATGATAAGCGCTATAGAGGAAAGCAAAGCAGGAGCAGGGGAGAGGGAGTGCCAGGGTGGGGAAGCTTTGTAAATGTTAGGAGGTTGGTCAGGGAAGACCTCACTGCAGGGAGAGAGAAAGGAAGCCACGCAGACATTTGGAGGAAGAATGTTCGAAAGCAGCAAACGGAAGAGCAAGTTCAAAGTCCTGGAGACAGGAACCTGCCTGGTATATTCTTCATGCATTTACTAGAATTTTCTCTTGCATGTTTTACTGTCATTTCCACAATCCGCTTCTGCACCCAGTATCTTAGGCATCCATATTCAAACTTTGGTCACTACTGGTGCACTTTTTTATTCCCAGTATCCAAATGGTGACCAAATCATATTGATACTACTTGCAACATATTATAAGTTTTTCTGTTTTTCTATATATCCACTGTCACCATATCAATCCTCGACTGATAGAAATGATAAAACATGAGGACTGTAAGGACCCTTAGAGATTATCTGGTATAACTTGATCTTACTGAGGCCCAAATGAAGTTACTTCTCTGAACCTCTCAACCAGGTCTCTGGAGTACAAGGCAAAGCTGGATGACATCAACCTGAGTCTTTCCCTGGCCCAAATCCAGTCCATTTGCCTGCTGCCCATGAACAAGTGCTCCTTGTGCACTCACTGCCTCATTCCTCCCCAGCCGCCCTACAGTGATACCCTGGTCTGTCGTGGCGGGGTTTTCCTCAGATGCCCATCTGACATGATTTCCTACATCTCAAAAGAACCCAGCATTCAAGTTACATTGGTCTTCCTGTTCATCAGACTTACTACATTCTGCCTTTAATTCTACACTCCAGCTCATCTCTTTTCTGTAATAGCCTTTCTTTTTCCTTCCTGATCAATTTCCACCCATCCTTCAAACTTGGTTTCTCTGTCTGATGGAAAGCAGTAGAAGCTATGTTGTAGGATACTGTGTTGCTCACACCTACATCTTCATCCTCCCATCAATCTTGTGTCGAGTGTATTGTTATTCCCCATTTTACTGTTGAAGAAACAAAAACTTAGTGGGGTAGAAAGAGCCTGGGCTAGGATTCGAGCCTACATCTCTCTGTGCTCTTAATCACTGTGCAATATTGTCTCCTGAGCCTGGCACACAGTAAATGCTAGTAAATCTTAGCTGAATTGTTTATGAACTGTTTCATGTGTGTTGGTGTCATGACCCCAACTGACCATGCCCTGAGGCTTGGAGAGCACGGTCGGAGCAAGAAAGCACCCCACTTACAAAGGCCCACCTTGGCCTTCCCAGACAGCATGACAAGCCAACACCGTGAGCAGATCAGCGTTGTAAGGGGCAGTTGACTCAGTACCACATTCAGTAAGTGTGAGGAAAAAGCAGGAGCTACAACCAGGGAAGAAGGAAATATATGATAGCAGCCATCTTATAGGTTTGTAGTAAGGATTAAACAAAGCAAGGCATTTCACATATGTTTGGCACAGAACCAGCAGCAAGAATTACTGTAACATGAAGCAGGACATGGAATAAAGACTCACAGTGGGTTCATTAGACCTGAGGGATGTCATAACGACAGGCAATGATAATTAGAGATCACTCTGGTCGCCACCAAGACAGAAAGATGCTATGTTCTCCCCTGGCCCTTCTCTTCTCACCCCTTCCTCCAGATTTTAATTTCAACCCAATCCACACAATAGAGTAATTATCCCCACCAACCCCTCTGCACACACACTGATACACACATACCACTTCCCATCATGTCTCCATCCCTGAACCCTGAGAAAATGGAGCAGTGAAATCTACAATCAGATTTTGTAGTTCAGAGGGGAGAGTAATTGACTCTCCTGGGACATTTAAGTTTCTAAGAAAGGGAGTTTGGAAGGGAATACTGAATCATGTTATTAAGGTACAATTCATTCATTCAGTGATTCATTATATATTTATTGAGTGCATGCAATGTTCCAGGCATAGTTCTAGGTACTGAAGATACAACAACAAACAGGATAAATAGGCTTCATGTGTCCATGGAGTGTACGTACAATGTCACAATGACCAGAGCAGCTCCTTAGGCTGTGGCCCCTGGCAAGGACAGTCACCCCCATTTGCTGCTGACCTGTTGAATGCAATGGAATAAAGTAAATGGCATGAACTTAGTGCCTGCTCATTCACGACCCCCTCCTTAAACGGCCATCCTTACACCATGAGAACCTGTTCCCTGATCACAGCTTTTAGGACCAGTAACAATCTGACCCAAGCTACGCGAGTAGATTCTTCCCCCAAGAATTTGCCAGAATTCGCTGTGGGGAGGTCAGTTCAAAAGCCATGTACAGGCAGGGCCACAGCAGAAGCCAGAGTAGACACCACGACAAACCAATATCGTGGGCAGACCAGAGTCAGAAGGGGCAGATCTTCTAAGTAAGTGAGCCCTCAGGGCTGAGGTGAGCCCTCTGTCTCCAAAGAGGAAAAGGCAGCAACTGTGCTATAGAAAGAAACCAGAGCTATTTGACCTCAGAAGGAAAGAGGAAAAGAGAGCGAGCAAAAGACTTTTTAAAAAAGGATAGAGCAGGGCCGGCCGAGTGGCGCAGCGGTTAAGTGCTGGCTTGGGAAGCCAGCGGCCCCGGTTCGGGTCCCACTTATGAGGGCCAGTGACACTGCCCTAAAAAAAAAACAAAAAAAACAAACGGTTAGAGCAGCTGCCTCAGTATCTGACAGCATCTAGAGCCAGCTCCATTTCCTGCCAGGTTGTCTAGTTCATTCTTGGAAGATGTTTCTGTTCACCAGATAACTCCTCTCCCCTTCACTGGAGTAGGTTTAAATAGTTCTGTCTGGGGCAGACAGAGCCTCGAGCGGTCCCCAGGATTCCTGTTTGGTGTTCAGGCCCTTCAGAACCCCCTCCCCCTGAGTATGAGTGGGACCTACCTGAGACTGGCATCTAGTCAATAGAATATGGCAAAGATGAATCATTCTGTAGATATATCAGGTCCCGAATCAGCTGAGTCTGAGTTCATTAAAAGGGAAATTATCCTGAATTGAAAAAGTCCTTATAAGGAGGACTGGGTGCCCGTTGAGGTGAGGGATTCTTGTGGGCTAGATGGAGTGAGTGGTCATGTCAGGAAGTTCAGCTGGAAAGGAACTGTGAGCAGCCTCCAGCCAACAGCCAGCAAACAGTCAGGCTCCTCAATCCTATCGCCAGAGGAAGTGAATCCTGCCAACAACCCTGGTGATCAGGGAAGCAGGTTCTTCCCCAGTTGAAGCTTTGATGAGAATGCAGCCTAGCCACACTCCTGATTGTATCCTATGAGACCCTGAGCAAAGAACCCAGCTAAGCTGTGCCCAGACCTGACCCATGGAAACTGTGAGATAATAAACGTGTATTCTCTTAAGCTGCTAAGTTTGTGGTAATTTGTTAGCACAACAGCAGAAAATTAACACACTGCTCTGCCAACCAACTTGGACGAAACAAATAGGCTTGAGATTTCTAGTCAGGAAGCCTAGGTTCTAGTCTCAGCTTTTCTCTAGTTTTCTTGGATCCAGGCAAGCGCTTTTCCCTCTCTGGGCCTCAGTTTCCTCATCTGCACGATGGACAGTTGGATAGCGGGACTAGCGGAGCTCTGAGTTCCCTGTCAGTTGTAATGCTCTGACCGCTGTCCTCTTGTGGGGTGATGCCTGTTGATTCCATTTCTCTTCTCAGAGGGCTCCAAACCAACATAAATGCCCCCAGTTGAGAGTGTAAATCCTAACTCATGGCTTGGTCTTCCAGTCTTGCCACAGTCCTTCTGTGGAACCAGTCATGCAGCCTGCTGCTTACTGGCCTTATTAATATAGATAACAATGTTTGTGGCAAGGGATGAGGAAGAGGATGTGTCTGAAGAGTGTCTATGGTTTATAGGCTAAACCACATTGTATGAAAGGCTATAGCTATTTCTCTTAGCCCTGGGTCACTGTAGGACCTCTTCTAGGAGTTTTGAATAAGCCAACGGAAGATGCTATATGGGAGAGAAGGGAAAGAAGGAGTGAAGGTTGGGGTGAGAGAGACAGAGAAAGAGGGAGGGAGGGTGGGAAGGGGCGAAGACAGAGAGAGAGAAAGAGAGGGTGTGGGGGAAGAGAGGCTATTTTAAAGACAGATGACAGGCTAATTGAGAGATTACTGGGGAGCTATTTAATACAATTTTCAAATAGTGTCATGCACCAAAAAAGAATATATTTTCCTCTAAGGATTTGGGAAATTCCTCTGACAGAAAGAGTGCTCCCCTAGGGCTGGCCGAGTGGCGCAGCGGTTAAGCGCTGGCCTGGGAAGCCAGCGGCCCCGGTTTGGTCCCACATATGAGGGCCAGTGACACTGTCCTCAAAAAAAAAAAGAAAGAGTGCTCCCCTAAATTTCCCATGCTCCCTGCAATTAAAATGGGGACATGTGACTGGATCTAGCCAATAATCTGTGAGCAGAAGTGTTACTTTTCAGCTGAGGTAGTTAGTTAAGAGTTTGAATGTCTCACCCATCTCCCTCTTCCCCTGTCACATGTTCCTGATGATGCAGGGTCAAGGTGTCAAGGCATCTTTCCCAAAGGACTGTGAATGAAGCAGAGTCCCTACCAGTTCACACTGGACATGTAATAAAAGCTACAAATAAATTTGTTGAATTAAGTCACTGAAATTTGGGAGTTTGTTGCAGCAGCTAGCAGTTAATTATACTGACTAATATTCTTTTTTCTTTTTTAAAGATTTTATTGGAGAACTGGGGAAGGGGAACAGTGTTGGGGAATTGGGGAAGGGGAACAGCCAAGTTGTTGTCCTTCAGTCTTAGTTGTGGAGGGCACAGTTATCTCAGCTCCAAGTCCAATCACCATCCAGCTGCCCTTTGGCAGTTCGCAGCCGCTCAGCTCAAGGTACCATGTTCAATCTTAGTTGCTGGGGGGCACACCCCACCATCTCATGCGGGAGTTAGGAGCATGTGCTCTCACCAGCTGAGCCATTCTGCTACGTATTGGCAGCTCAGCAGCCGCTCAGCTCTGGCACAGCTCACTGACCCACGTGGGAATCGAACCAGCGACTCTGTTGCTCAGAGGTCACGCTTTTTTTTTTGAGGGCAGTGTCACTGGCCCTCATATGTGGGACCCAAACCGGGGCTGCTGGCTTCCCAAGCCAGCTCTTAACCACAGCGCCACTCTGCCAGCCCAGAGCTCGCGCTTTTAACCAACTGAACCACTCGGCCAGCCCCTGACTAATATTCTTATGCTATGTTCATGTCCCTGGATGCACTCTGTCTTCCATATTCGTTTCTTTGTACAAATTCTCTTTTCCTGGATTCCCAGGACTCTCACTTCATTGCTTTTTGTACTGCAGACGTGGAGGCATGGTATGTGTGGTGTGCTTTTATATACTTTGAGTCTATGTTATTAAGTGCATACAAATTTAGAATTGTTATATCATTCTAGTTTATTGACATTTTATTCATTATGCAGTATCTGGTAATGCTTCTTGCTTTAAGTTTAATTCGTATGTTAGTTTAGCTTCACTGAGTTTCTTTTAGTTACTGTTTGTATAATATGTCTGTCTCTACTTTAACATGCCTGTATCCTCATATTTAAGATTTTTTAAAAAGCAGTAAACAGTTGCCTTTTAAGAACCAATCTGACAATCTTTGTTTTTAAATAAAGATTTTTAGTCCACTTATATTTAAAATAGCTATTTATACATTTGAGTTTCAAATATTTTTTGTATTTTTTCCTCCCTAATGTTCTATGTTCCATTTTTCTTTCTTACTTTAAACCATTTTGGGATTATTTTTATTATTCCATATTTTCCTACATTAGCTTATTAGTAACATATTTTTTACTGTTTTTCCATGATTACCATGGTGATTGCAGCATGCATCCTTGACTTGTTAAAGTTTAATATAGATTAATTCTTTTACCACTCTTATACAATGCAATGTTCTTAAAACACTTTAGCTCTATTTACCTGTTCCCACACTGTGCCATTTTTGTGGTGTGGTTTAATTCTATATATGTTTAAGACTCCACAAGACATTATTGCTTTATATAGTCACTGTACATTTGTTTTTACCCATAGATTTATTCTTTCCAATGTTCTTCATTTCTTCCTACACATTCATGCTTCCTTTTAGGTTCATTTTTATTCTGCTTAAAACTAGTATTTCTTGGGCCGGCCGAGTGGCACTTTGGTTAAGAGCTGGTTTGGGACGCCAGCAGCCCTGGTTCAGATCCCACATATGAGGGCCAGTGACACTACCCTCTACAGCTACCAACAGCTCCACCTGGAGCTGGGCTGCGAGCCCCGGGACAGTGTAGGCTGCAGCCCCTGCTGCCATAGGCTGCAGTGAGTGGCCAGCAGCCAGCGTGAGCTGCCAATAGCCGCAGTGAGCAGCCATCCAGAGGCCGGCGACTGATCTGCCTCATCCGGGAAGAGTGCAATGATGATACCAACATGGGCCAGTGAAGCAACGTCCTCCGCAACTAGACTGAAGAACAAAAAGACAGCAACTTGTCTGTTCCCCTTCCCTGATTCCCCAACACTGTTCCCCTCCGCCAATTCCCCAATAAAAATTCTGAAAAACAAAAACAAAGCAAAACAAAAAAAAAACCCTAATATTTCTTTTAGTGCGGGTCTGTGGATGAAGAGTTTCCTCAGGTTCTGACTGTCTGACAACATGTATTTTTCTTTAATTTTTGAAGGATATTTTCACCAGGTATAGAATTTTAGATTAACTTTTATTTTCTTTTAGAACTTTAGAGATGCCATTCCATCATCTTTTGGATTTTATCATTTATGTTGGTGAGTCAGTTGTTAGTCTCTCTCTCTTTTTTTGTTTTGTTAAGATTTTATTGGGGAATTGGAGAAGAGAACAGTGTTGGGGAATTGGGGAAGGGAACAGTGCTGGGGAATTGGGGAAGGGAAACATTGTGTTTTTCCTGGACCCATCAGCTCCAAGTTAAGTTGTTGTCCTTCCATCTTTGTTGTGGAGGGTGAGAGCTCAGCTCCAAGTCCAGTCGCCACTTGGGGGCGTAGCTCACCATCCCATTCGAGAGTCCAACCGGCAACCTTGTTGTTAAAACCATGCGCTGTCACCAGCTGAACCACCCGGCCGCCCCCGCCCCCCGTTGGCAGCTCAGTGGCAGCTCAGCTTGGGCGCAGCTCATTGGCCCATGTGGGAATTGAACCAGCTACCCTGTTGCTGAGAGCTCCCACTCTGACCAACTGTGCCACCAGGCCAGCCCAGTTGTTAGTCTTAATATTTTTTTGGAGGTAATGTATCTTTTTGTCTCTAATTGCTTTTAATATTTTTTCTTTGTCTTTAGTTTTCAGCAGTTTTACCATGAAGAGTTTAGGTGTGGTTTTCTTTGCATTTATCTTGCTTAGGATGACACTTCCTGATCTCTTTCATCAGTTGTAGAAAATTTTCAACTGCTGTGCCCTGAAATATTGCTTCTTTGTCATTCCATTTCTCTTCTCTTTACAGGACTCTAATTCCAGGTATTTAGGCTTTTTCACAATGTCTCATGTGTCTGTTACTCTCTTATCTATATTTTTCATTATTTTTTCTTTCTATATACTTCAGTGTGGATATCTTATATTGGCCTATCTACCACCTCATTAACCCTAGAATTAGTTGTGTCTAATATTAGATCTATCTATCGTGTTAAATTTAGTTACTGTATTTTTCAGTCCTGGGATTTCAATTGCAATCCTTTTTAGAATATCAAAATTTGATGATTAGCTAGGACTCTACCACGATCCCAATGAAAAATCTTATTGTTCTACACAGATCTATCCCATTTAGTTACGTGAACCAATAAAATTTTGTTCTTGTTTAATCCAGTTTTAGTTGGGATTCCAGTTATATGCAACTGAAATATCTGAACTGAAAATGTAGAGAAGCCTCCCTTCATGATGTTAAGATGGCTGTAGCAGCTCCAGGTGTCAAATACAGACATGACATGTGGAGAAGAAGTGGGAGATTGCCTGTCATGCATCTCTTTTTATTAGGAAGAAAAACCTTTTCTAGAATCCCTAATTTAGAAAGCCACGACTGTATCATATACCTATGCCTAAGCTAACCCTGAGACATGGAATGGGATGGAAATGATTAGCCATTAACAATCTTTATTCACCCCTGAACTTAGGGACAGAGTCATCCTCTCTGAGCAAAGGACTACAATAAATGAACATCCAAACAAAATTGGGGCTTTCTCAGTAAAAAATATGAGAGGGGAGAGATATTAGGTAGATCATCAACAGTGTTTACCTTGCCAACAGATGTATTTATTTTCTGTAAGTGTGTGTGTGAGTGTGTGTGTGTGTTGTGTGTGTGTAAAATATCATGAAGGGTACATATCAGTCTATTAACATCATTTAAATTTTGAAATGGGACTATGTGGGGTGGAATGAATGGATATTTTCCCATTTTACTTACGAAATTTTTATTAGTTTACATGGTAATTTAAATTTAAAAAGACTGCTTCAATCTTAAAGTGGGCTCCTAGAAATGGAACTAGGATTTTTTAAAGAGTCAGAGAAGCATATGTTGATGGATCCCATTCCCAGTTCTGACCCCCAGTACAGTCACCAGGTGCTGGTGACAGGCTTGTTCCTACTGAGGATTTGGAGGCACAAGACTATCAGAGCCTAATGCCATCAAATATTTAAATCAACCAACACCCTATCCTCACACTCTCAAAGCAGGCTTCACATCATAAATTGCCTTGCTGTGCACATTTTCCTATAGGGGGAGAATTTGCTGGACATGGCAGCATGAGCATTCCGACCCCTGTGGCAGTTCCATTTCTCATAGTGTATTAATACACTGGTTCTTTGGCTCAAATAGCAGGATAGGAGCTGAGTTAGTATGATCTACTTCCCAAGCCTCCAATAGATAGTCTCTCTTTTAGTACTGTTAAGTCAAGTTTATGAGCTTGGACCATGATGAATTCACCAAGCTAAATGTCACCTCTGAGGCCACTTGGCAGCTGGCCAGCCAGCCTGCCATGATAATATTCCTGTCTCTTCAAACACATTTCCTTCAGGCTCCTTGATTTCTAGCCACATTCATCTCAACCAGCTGTCTTTTTCTTTATCCCTCATCCTGTCTTTTCCTCTGTGACTGTTTCTCTAATATTCTCATTCTCTCTCTCTCCCCCCACACCTCACCACCTAACTTTCCTTTATGTTTTCCTAACTTTTTCCTGTCTGTTTTTCACCTTACATAACCATAGAGTTGAATAATAAAATATGCCAGAACTATATGCCAAGCACTGTGCTAGGCCATATATATAAATTATATTCCAACTTCACACTAACTCTGAAAAGTGTTTTCATTCCTATTTTACAGAGGATGCAGTAGAGGCTCGTGAAGGCTATGTTTGATAATCTAAAGGTTTTTTCTGCCTGATTTTCAAAGTCAATAAATTGATGTTTTGTGTTTCTTTTATCTTGGAAAATAGTTTAAACACTTGTTTATAACCTCCATCTTATTTTCGCTTGTAAGCCTCTTGTTCTAGAAAAGAATTCACCTTGGATATATTTCTTTCTTTCTTAGGCTAGGGAGTGAGAGATGGAATGAAAGAAGAGACAAATTGGAGATGTCGCTTTGAGCAGTAGGGCTCCCTGGGGTCTTTGCTCCTTCCCTGTCTTCTTTCCTAAGATCAGAGCTTGGCACTGACTTCTGGAACAACCTTAGTCTTCTCCATGGAGGAGATGACGTTCCCTGTCCAGGCAGGCTTAATGTACTTTCTGCACCTGTGCAAAAGGAAGAGACCAAATTTTCAGCCCCTAGTTTTGTAACTTTCAGTAACTTGGAGATGGAGTTTGCGATAAAGTTGGATCTACTCCATGGAAAATGACATTTTATCATTTGGTGTTCCCCCCATTATCCTGGAGATAGTGTGGTAGAAGTAGAGAGAAACATCCATTCCATCCTACCTAAGATGGGATCCGGGAGGAGTAGACGAGAAAACAGAGGTTTCCGGATGAGTTCCAGGCCCCTGCACTTTTACCCCAGGGAGTAAGATTGCTTGTCTCCTGGAGACTCAAATAGCTGGATCTTGGTTATAGGCTGGAATAGACAGCAGGCACTGGGCCAAGGATCAGACCACTGTGGCAGAGAAGTCCCAGGTCAAATTGAAAGTGGAGGATCCGGACTCTGTCCAAAGTGGCTGATGGCTCAGCACCATGGCCAGAAAACTCACCAACTACCCACCACCACTACCACCACCACATCCACTCCTCACACTTGCTTTTTCAGAGAGGGACCTAACCCAGCACTTAACGTCTCAATAAACCATGGCTTAGTTTCTTTCTAAGGCCCTTCTGAATTTTTTCATGTTATTCCTCAGCCTCCTGGTAGAGTGGAGTCTGCCTTGGAGCAACTCCTGTTAAGATCCAGCTGATTTGCATATATCCGCATGCACTGGGGCTTCTCCGTCTGTTTTTATTATAAATGAATTGTTCAGAGGAAGAAAGAGAGGGCTTATCTCACTTCTTTTCCTGTTCTTTCCCCCATTCCTTGGGTCTCGATCTGGCGATTCCCTCGAGGTGCCTGTGGTGGGAGAGGGTAGGAAACAGACTCCTGACAGTCAGGGGTTTGTGGGACATCTTATGTGGCTTTCCCCAGAGAATTTCCCCTGTATGCTTGGCTCCTAAACGATCCTTGCGAAGCTCACAGGAAGTCTGCATTTTATTTTAGTACACAGGGTCAGAACCTCTGCGCTGAAGTCCCTGGACCTCAGGTAAGATGCCACAGCTGGCGCCTTAGAGACTGCAAAGGGGATGGGACCTGGTTTTGGAGAAAGGACTGAGGGGTGATGGAATGAAGACTCGTTTTGAAATGAAAGGAGTCCTGGGTCTCTCAGCAGCTTCTAAAAATACCATCTCGCAGCGCTGGGGGGAGGTGGAAGGGGAAAAGCGAGCGTGAGGAGAATGAAGATGGGAAGGAGGTGGGGGGAGTAAGAGCCCTTCTTCAGGTAGATCTGATTTCAGAGCCACAACCCCCCCCCGCCAACGTCAGCATCCAAGGACTGGCCAGAAGCCACACCTCCTTCTGCTTCCTCAGCGGGCTTCAGCTTGAGCCCAGCCCCTCCTGATGACCTTTCTTTTTACAGGTAAAGGAGCCCAGTTCCTCCCAGCTACTCCTATTGCTACTGTCCAGCAAGCATGTCTGTGAGCAAGTAAGTGTGCTTGTACGAGAGAGAGAGAGAGAGAGAGAGAGAGAGAGAGAGAGAGAGAGGACACATGCAAGCAGCTTGTAAATGATGCCAGAAAATTTCATTACACTCGGTGCTCTCAAGGAAGTATGGCCTGTGGCAGAGACGGCGATTGACCCAGGTATCCTCAGCACAAAGCATGGGATCCAGTACGTGTTGGTTGGAGGGGTAAGGAATACATATACATAAAATGCACAGACACTCAAGCCACAGAGGTCACGTAGACACAGGATTCACATTCATTCTCAAGACTTCATCAGTTATGATCGCCTCCAAAGGGAGAGGGGTTGGGTCCCCCAGAAAAGATCTCTGAAAAGCCAGAGTGGGTGGAGCTTTCTCCGTTCAAGTTCAGCCCAGATGGTGGCGCTCAGTAGCCGCCTCCCTAGTCCTGGAGGGCCCCAACCCTTCCCACACCAACGCCTTAAACCCTCAGCTTGCACACAAATGACCTTCACTAGATAGAGGTCGTGTACCACGTCTCCTTGCGGCTTCTTCAGCGCTGGTTGAACTCGGCGGGGATTACTCCGCCTCTCTCGCAGACCCCTAGAAGCTCCTCACCAGTCCCCTGGGGCGGGTGTAGCGGGGTTATCAAAAGGCGAAACTCCAGGTTCGGAACAGAACGGGAAAAGGGGTGGTTGTGGAGAATGCTGCCTCTGTCCTGGCAGCAAGAGCAAGAACCTGAGAGGTCGATCGCTTATGCAAAATCTGCCACCGCCCCATCCCGGCATCCACATAGTTTCCCAGCGTTGCTGGTAGGGTGGGACTCTTTCCCACTTTACTCTGTTTTCTTGAGCAGTTCCCGGGGTCGGGCTTGGCCCCTTCAACCTGCCGGTGTGTGTGTGTGTGTGTGTGTGTGTGTGTGTGTGTGTGTGTGTGTGTGTGAAGAGGGCGGGGAGAGAAGGGGGCGGGACTGAGCCGTGAGCCACCAGGAGCCGCAGACACTGGAAGAAGCCAAGCGCTGGGAGATAGAAGAGCTCCCCAGAGCTTGGGTCAGTTATATCAAAACCCTCTGGAAGTCCTGGGAGCAAGGGAGCTTCCAGACTCTCTCAGAGGCTGCAAGTGTCGCTGCCTCCCCGAGGCTCGCCCGTCCTTCAGCCACGCCCACATCGTCTACTTCTCTGGAATGAGGGGCTAAGGTTTAGCGCTCTGGGCCACTGACGCCAGCTCATCCCCCTCCCCAAGAGTCCAGCCAGAGCTCAGCGCTGCCCTACCCCCACGGTTTGGAGATTGGCGGGACCCCTTCCTTCTCCCCCTCCAGTTCACTGTTCCACCCCTGGCCTGTGAAACTCCACCCCTTCACTCTCTGCTGGCGGGGATTGGTGGAGCTCCAGCAGCGGTGCCTAGTGATTGGTCCCCTGTGAGATCCCGCCCCAGCCGGCTCTCGGGTCTGGGGGCACCGGCTCAGCGGAGCTGGGGCTGGCGCGGCTTGAGCCGCCGCCACACTGACAGCTCGGTCTGCGGACCATGGAGACCCACACCGGCCCACATCCGCTGCGCTTGTTCGTTTGTCTGATGCCACTCTGTCTCGCGTTGCTTTTGGGACCAGGGAGACCCGGGACCGCCGAGGAAGGTGAGGAGACTGGTGGCTGTTCTTGGAACCTGGGATGCCGTAAGATAGGGGGCTGAAGACCCGGGGTGCTGGGGAAGGAGTCGTGTAGAGAGACTGGAGTCTGTATTGGGGTTTGAAGCAAGCTGGCAGCGGGAAGCAAAGAACTGGTGAGACAGAGAAAAAGGTGGCTAAGCAATGGAAAGAGAGGGGCATTGAGGAGCTCGGGTGCTGGAGACCTGGAAGGCTGGGGAAGAAAGACCAGGAACCGTGGGAACCAGAGGCGGTCCAGGGGTCGGTGAGACGGACAGATTGAGCGATTGGAGGTGGGAGGTGTGGGGGCAGGGAGATGCGGAGGTGAGATCGGAGTGTGGGGGACGGGGTGGAGCTCGAATAGCGGGGCCTAGGGGACCACTGTGCGGCCAGCAGGTGTGGAACGCTGGTGGTGGTGGTGGGAGGGTTAGTGGGTGGGAGCTGCCCGACGTGCTGATCCAGGAGCTGTCCGCAGTGCTGAATTTGAAGCGTAGGCTACCTGGAGCCCTCAGCGTTGCCGGGTTTGGGGTGGCCCCCAGGACCAGACCCCCGAGTCTTCCTGCTGATTCTGAATTTGGAGGAGCGGTACACTCAGTTGAATCCAGAGGCGTCACATCCAGGTGCAGAATCCTGAGGAACTGGAATTTGAGGCTTTGCCCACCGGGTTTGTCCAGGCGCTGGATTTCTGACGCTTTACAATATGCAATTCTAATTTACTGTCAGTTATGTTGAAATCAGGATGCTGTTGGCGGCCCTGCCCACTGTCGATGATGCCTTTGGAGGCAACCCTTTTAGAGGCCATCACTTTGGAGCCTCATCCCCTTCCTTGCTAAAGCTCCAGATGAGTGAGTAATCTTTCAAGATTTCAGGATGGCCTGGGCTCCTATCTCTGAGCTGCTGCTGTGCTATCCAATCCTGTGCTTTTCTGGGACCGAGACTGAGAGAAGAATTCAGACTGCTGGGACGATGCCTTCTGGGGGAAGAAAATGACTCCAAGCCTCTCTGGCACAGGACGGGTCATGGTTTTATATCTATCTATCTATCTATCTATCTATCTATCTATCTATCTATCTATCAAGACCACTGACATTTTTTCAAAGGCAGTTGAGGTGACAGCAGCTGGGAAATGAACTGGCTGAGATGAGAGACTTTTATTTCACTTGCTGCGGAGGGTCTCTCCATTTCATTTTCTCCCAGAGGCCCTGGCAGTCAAAATAAAAAGGCTCAAGTTTTCTCCATCCCTGCCTGGTGAACCCACATCTCAGAAGAGCCCCTGAGTCTGAGTGGATTCTGAGATGTATACAGGAATCCTCTGATACACTCATTTTCTCCCTCTTCTTGATGCTTATAGTAATTTAGGGAACCTCGGAAGGCTTGGGGGTGGGGGTTCACTGACAACACCTCATTTTAAATCCAGCCTTAGAGTACTTGCCATAGGTCCTGTGGCAGGCTGAATAACGACTCCCCCAGTATGTCCATGTCCTAATCTCCACAACCTGTGAATGTTACCCTAAACGGCCAGAGACTTTTTAGATATGATTAAGGCTCATGAAATGAAGAGATTATCCTGGAGTATTTGGATGGGCCTGTTATAACCGCAATGGTCCTTATAAATGGGACGCAGGAGGAGTCAGTCAGGGAGAAGGCAATGTGATGACAGAAGGAGAGACTGGAGTGATGTGCTTTGAAGAGGGAGGAGGGGGCCACAAGCCAAGGAATCCAAGTGGCCGCTAGAAGCTAAAGAAGGAAATGGATCTCCCCTCTGAACCTTTAGAAGGAACCAGTCTTACCGACACCCTGACTTGAAACCGGTGAAACTGATTTCCAGCTTCTGACCTCTAGAACTGTAAGAAAATAAATTTCTATTGGTTTAAGCCATTTAATTGTGGTAATTTGTTACAGCAACCACAGGAAATTAATATAGGATCCCTCCCTAATTGTGTGGCTACCCTTCTCTGGAATTGAGCTACTCACACCCCTTCCCGGGGATGTATGGAGTAAAGAAAAACTTGACTGCATCCTTTGTCATATTTGCCATCCCTTAGCAAATTTACAATGAACTCACCAAAGGGTCCACCCTTCTGACCTTCTGGCTTTCTGATATCTCTATTCTCCCCCCTCCCTAGTCATCCTCCTGGATTCCAAAGCCTCCCAGGCTGAGCTGGGCTGGACTGCAATGCCTAGTAATGGGGTAAGTGTAAACCTTTCCCTCCCTGTCCCAGGGATCCTGTTGTGGTCCTGACTCGGTCACATTAGTTCCCCATGGTTACATCAGATTAAAATGCTCCTTGGAACATGTGGATGGCAGCAGCCCCTGGCTTCAAGCCATAGCCGCCTATTAGAAAATGTGGAGTTCTCATCAGACAGTCAAATATAAAATAAAATAAAATAATAAAATAAGTGAGGAGAGAACTGGCTGTGTCGAGGAACAGAAATGTGTCCTCTGGATGGAGCCCATGCTGGACAGAGCCTTGGCACACAGTAGCTCCTCCAAGCAGTGCTGTTGGTTGATGGATTGATAGAACAAGCAAGACTTGGAATTCTAAAAGAGGCTTGGAAACAGGGTCGGGGTGGGGAGATGTGGCAGTATGAGAGCAGCTTGGTGTCGTGGAAAAGGCACTGGGTGGAGAGCCAAGAGACTCCAGGCATTATTCCTACTAACTCCATGTGCGAATGTAGTCAAGTCCCCCTCCCTCTGGGGACTTTTACAGCTTTCCCATCTATAAAATTAAGAATTGGACTCCGTTGTCGCCAACGTTTATCTCTGCTTTGCATCTTAGAATTTCAGGGGTGTGTATGGCCAGTGGGGAGAGAGAGGAGGCGGCGTGGGGGAGGAGGGAAAGGAGAATGTGAAATGATGGGGCAGGCGTGTTTCAGCTTAAGTCACCGCCAGGACTCGACCTACTCGGGGCGCCTTGGATCTCAGCTGCCCACATCTTTGTTCTCCTCCTCAGTGGGAGGAGATCAGCGGCGTGGACGAGCACGACCGTCCCATCCGCACATACCAGGTGTGCAACGTGCTGGAGCCCAATCAGGACAATTGGTTGCAGACTGGCTGGATCAGCCGCGGCCGCGGGCAGCGCATCTTCGTGGAGCTGCAGTTCACACTGCGCGACTGCAGCAGCATCCCCGGCGCCGCGGGCACCTGCAAGGAGACTTTCAACGTCTACTACCTGGAAACCGAGGCCGACCTGGCGGTCCGCGGGCGTCCCCGCCCAGGTAGCAGTCGGCCCCGCAAGATCGACACGATCGCAGCGGACGAGAGCTTCACTCAGGGCGACCTGGGAGAACGCAAGATGAAGCTGAACACAGAGGTGCGCGAGATCGGTCCGCTCAGCCGGCGCGGTTTCCACCTGGCCTTCCAGGACGTGGGCGCATGCGTGGCGCTGGTCTCCGTGCGCGTCTACTACAAGCAGTGCCGCGCCACGGTGCGGGGCCTGGCGGCGTTCCCAGCCACTGCTGCCGAGAGCGCCTTCTCCACGCTGGTGGAGGTGACTGGAACGTGCGTGGCGCACTCAGAAGGGGAGCCCGGCAGCCCCCCGCGCATGCACTGCGGCGCGGATGGTGAGTGGCTGGTGCCGGTGGGCCGCTGCAGCTGCAGTGCGGGATTCCAGGAACGCGGTGACATCTGTGAAGGTATCCAGCGGACTGGGGTGTGCGGTGTGGGAGTGTAGTGCGCGCAGGTGGCAATTTGGAAAGAGAGTGCACTGGATGAAAGAGGCGGGGGCTCGCGGGTGTGGAGAAGCCGTGGGCTGTGGAGTCTGGAGTCCTGAGCTATTGTGGAGCTGCCAGTGGGTCCAGCTAGGGCCATGAGTGAAGTTACTAGGAGGTAAATTTGACTCTATATAAGGGACCATTAGGGGCCTATATTTCAGGCACTATGGTGAGCACCTCACCACACAGGCCTTCTCATTTATTCATGGCAGTAAAGTCGTTATCTCTGTTTTGCAAAGGAGGAAACAGAGGCTCAGAGAGATTAACGCCTCACTTGCAAAGTTAGAAAATGGGGAATCAGGATTTGAATCCAGATTTGCCCAACTCTCAAGTTCTTTCTGGTACACCATGGTACCTCCCCTATGCATAAAGAACTCTGTAGTCCAACTCTACTCGCTATTGGCTACTGAGATTGGTTACATGATATGGAGGGAGCACTCTCTGTCACTGACAATTTGCAAGTCAGGCTGGCAGGGGGATTCTTGAACTTGAAAAGGAGAGACCGGAAGGTTGCGCTAGATGACTATTAATATCCCAGCCAACTCTCTCAACTAGAGTCACTGTACCCCCTTGGGGAGACCCTCTGTGTTGGGGGTTTTGTGGGGTCTCAGGTCTGTGGGGGCACCAGGAACAGACCTCCCCTTCTCTTCCCTGTCTGTGGCTCTGAGGACTGAGGATAAGGATGGAGTATGGATGTGTGCACTTGATGGAGAAAGGGCAAGTAATGCCTTTTCTAAGCCACACCCTTTTCTGGGTGCCAGGGCGACAGGAATGAATCAGGGGTAGGTAGTCTCAGTCTAGATGGAGAGATGTAATAATTTAAAAATCACAACAGGATGATATATGCTCTAATAATAGAGGGATTAAATACAGTGGTGGGAAGACAGGGGAGGAAGTGATGAAACTTGTTCTCTCAGCTCCTTACCCAATCATCCATTCAGTATGAATTGAGAACATAGCATCTACATTGACTGAGGGTTTATGATATGTCTATAGATGAATGTCATCATCTCTTCCCTGGGGAAACTTGTGACTTAGTAAGAGATTTGGAGGCATGAACCTTCCTGAGCTCTCTAGGTAGGATTAGGATCCACCTCTGTGCTCTCCAGCACCTGTTGGCAACCTCCATTTCTGCACTTGCCCCATAGTATGCAGTGTTCTACTTATGTGTGTGTTTCCACCACTGATCTAGGAACTTTTGAGCTCAGGCAATGGGTTGTATTAGTCCCAGTGTCCATAACAGAATGTGGTACATGGTAGGTGCCCAGTGGAAATTACCAGGTGAATAAGTGATTACCATAGGGTGAGATACATATCCACAGAGAGCCGAGAAAGCTTGGAGAAGGGAGAAGCCAATTCTAAGGGTGGAGGGAGACAGTAAGAAGGCCTTATCTTCCAGGTAGCTGAGAGAATTCTGAGTCAAGAGATTGTGTGCAGAAGCATGGAGACATGAGAGAATGTAGCATGATAGGGAATAGGCAAGTCAGCATGGCTGGGGTAGAGGGCATTTGGGGGTGTGAGGGGTGATGGAGAGGGCCAGGGGCAGATCATGAAGGACCCTGAACATTGTGATAAAGAGCTTAGACTTTATGCTTTAGATCGCTGGGGAGGATTTGAAGCCAGGATCGCTTGAGCTGCAATTACAAAGAAAAGATCAGAGAAGGAAGAATTAGGGGCCAGAAGATGAGGAAGGAAGATGATACCATGGTTCAGGAGAAAGAGTAGAGATCATTGAGAGATGAGGATGGATGTGGTAATGAGAGAGCACCCACAGCACTTGGTGACCATGTGATATGGGGACAAAGGAGTCTTTTGACTCCTATGCTTGTGGAGGATTGAGCAGACAGAGGGTCATTCAATGGGGTAAAGACTATAGGATGTGGATGAACATATTGAATTTATGGTGTCCACAGTATATTCAAGTGAAAGTAGCTAGAAAGTGGGTCTGGAGTGCAGCAACAGAAAGATAGATGCTACTGGAAGCCGTGGGTGTGGTTGGCACAAACCAGGGAGAATGTGTGGGGTAAGAAACAAGAGGGCCAATGATGAAGACTCACAGAACAGCAATATTTAGGGGGAAGAAGAAGAAACAGAGCCCATAAAAAAGGCAGTGGTCAGAATTTGGAAGAGAGTGAGGAGTGATTTCACGGCAGCCAGGGGAGATGGAGGAGTCCAGGACCAAAATGGCCTACAGCGTTGGGAGCAGTCAGATAAGGCAAAGATTGGACAATGTCTGCTCGGTGGCCCTGGTGAGAGCACTTTCAGTTGAGCGACGGAGAGACCAGCTGCAATAGGTTGAAGGATGAAGGAAGCTGAGGCACTGGAGTCAGGGAACGTAAACAACTCTCCAGAAGGCTGGATTTGAAAGCGGGGAAGGCATGGTGTCTTGAGGACACTGGATGGGATGGGGGATGAGGATTTTTAGTAGGTAGGAGAGAACCTGCTTATATCAGGGAAGGAGCCAGTGGGGTACCAAGTGGGGGTGTCTGCCTCAAATGGAAGAAATTTTATTACTGATGTGGCTTAGAATTGCTGACGCATGTTGCCAATAAAAACCAGGCCATGTTTTAGTCAGTTTCATTGTTTTTAGGTTCTATACAGACAGTACCCTACTGCCTACACCCTAAATGGGCCGCTTTTACTGCTCCACTCCCCTGTTCTGTCACTGGGAAGAGCCAGTAAGAAGGAGCAGGGTAAGAGTCCTGAGGTTAGGTGACTGATGGACGTAGTCTGTGAGCAGGTGAAGGGACAGGAGCCAGAGTGGAGGAGGAGGGGCTAGTCTTCAACAGGAGGCTCTTCATCCCTCCACTAGGCCTGGAAGAGAGGAGGAGAGGGGAGATGGGTGCAAATGGAGGTGCTTGTGGGTTTGATGGCCAGACATTGAGGGAATTATGGATGGCCTCTCTTCTTCCTATAAAGTGGGAGGGAGGGCATCTGTACCAGTGGACGGTAGGATGTTGGCCTGTTTTCCAGAGCCTAGAACACTACCTGGTTCATGTAGATGTCAGCAGCTGGGGGAGGAGGTTTGGATCCACACTCTGGGCAATCACACCCACCACCCACCCAAACACACACACACATACTCAAACTCAGGAACCCAATCCCACTCCGGAGCTGTGTTGAGCTCCCTCAGGTTGAGATGGACAAAGGCCACTTGAAATGGCATCAGCTCTGACTTGGGGAGTAGGGAGCTGGAGAGGATGCCAGGAAGAGCTTCACAGGGAGGTATGATTTTGAACTGGGGTTTGGAGAAGCAGAAGAGTTTGCCAGAAGAGAAGGGGTGGAGGACATTATAGGACCCATAGGTGTGAAGGGAAGAGTTCAGTGTGGCACAGCGGGGGGTGGGGGTGGGGCAGCATGAGGAGCTGTTGGAGGGTTTCAAGCAGGGAAGTGCCATGGTGCCATGGATCGGTATTTAGAAAGTGAAGGCCTTCTAAGTGCCTTCTGCACCTAAGGGCAGGCCCCTCTGTAAAGGTAGGTGGATGTGGAGAGGACAGAGCAAAGATGTTCTCTCCCCTGTTTTTTTCTGTCTTTAAGGATGCTGACTCTTGTCCCGCCTTTCCCAGCCACTAGAGGAATTATTGAGACTTTGGGGAAAAATCAGGGCATATCATCTGTGTCTTCAGATCTCTGTAGGACCTCCTTGGAGCAGAGGCACCCCAGCAGATATGTCTTCTAAGGCTCCACAGGGCACACTGAGACCCTGTGATGGGGTGGCATGAGGGGGATTACAGACAGGAAGGTTGACTGGGGCTCAACATAAGGAAGCATTTCTAACTGCCACATTGTTCAGCTGAGGCAGCCTCAGAAACGGGTGGGCTCCCCATTACCAAGCATATGAGCAAAGACTGTGGCTACTGCTAGGAAAACTGCTGGAGGACTAGGCCAGCTGGGAGTTGAATGAGATAGCTTCTGAAATTCCAACTCTGACCTTGAGGAAGAGAGGGAGAGGTCTGGCAGTCAGGAGTTGCTTCCCTGAGTCTGTCCTTCAACACAAACCTCTTCTAAACAGAGCCTCTCAAAGTAAAGATCACCAGTGCTTTCTCTGATGGGACAACCCATCACTGGGACACAGATGCCCACATACACACAGAGAAAGGGGGCCTCCAGCATTTTTTACCTACAGCTATGAGACCCTACAAACAGATCGCCTCTCTTATTTCACAACAGAGGTGGGCAGGCTATAGTTATTTGCATTTGACTGAGGGTTTCTTGAAGCCAGAAAGGCACTGGAAGTGGCAGAGCTAACACTCAAACTCACACCTTCTGAGTCCCAGCCAGAGTTGCTTGCTGCTGCCCACCAGACTACAGACCACACACAATGTTAGTGGGTTCCATGCCTTGTTCTGAGGCAGAGACTTCCAAAGGCTGCCGGACTGCTGAGGCCCTGCCCAAAGCTGGATTGCCCAGGATTCTAGGCAAGATGGACCCTCCCAAGCCTAAGCCTTCCAGATGATGGAGACCCTCAGCCCTTCCCCTCTTTTTCCAGGCAGGCTGGAAGTTCTTCCCAAGGGCTAGTCTGCATCCCTTCGTTTGTGCTGTGTCTTCTTGGGACTGGAGAACAGCCAGCCTTCCATAACCAGCTAAATTACAGGGGAGGGACAGAGAAGTCCTTGCGGGGCTAGGGAGCAAGGTGAGAACCACCCAGGCTCTGAGAGGAGGGGCCATGAGCCACTGCCTCCTTTGCTGGCCCAGCTGGTGAGAAATTTCTAAGAGTGGGTGTGTAGCAGTTTCCACGTCAGGCTTGTGCTGGAGGAACAGTAATTACTACCATTATTGAGTAAACGTTGCCTGTACTTTACTAAGCAGTTTACACACATTTTATCTCCATATAATTCCAATAACTATTTTGAGGTAGGTATTCTATACAAGGCTCAGGGAGGTCAACCAACTCACTTGTCAAAGGTCACATAGCAAATAAGTGGTACAACTTAGCTGCAAACCCAGGGTGTTCAGTTATGAAAGCCTGTGCTTTTAACAGCCTGTGTTCTGGATCAGGTGAGAGAAGCAAAGTAACTGAGGGAGTGTCAAGACTAGAACTAGGGAACTTTCACTGTCCCCCTTCTCTCCCCGCTCTCCTCCACCTGGCTGGCCCCATTTTCCAACTGGAACCAAATGTGTGAGATGAGGATTTATGATGCATTAACCCCAACTGGTGGAGGGAGGATGAGCTTTGACAACATGTGTGTGTGTCTGTCCCTTGGTAACTGTGGAGGCACCTCTCTTCTATCCTCACATCAAGACTGGAAGTTTGGCACATTTTCCTCCAGTGGGTATTGGGGCTGTGGAAACAGTCTACTGGGGTTGGAATCCCACCATTTACTAGCTGTGGGACGTTGGGCAAGTTACTTAATCTCTCTGAGCTTTAGTGTCCTCATTTTTAAAATGGTGATAAAGTACATACTTCACAGGTTGTTGTGAGGATTACATAATGACTAGAAGTAAACCACTGCAGTGTTTTGGAACACATTAAGTGCTTACTAAGGGTTAGGTAATGTGGGGTTGTTCAGTCAAGAGCTGCCACCCCATCCATACACAGAGACACCCCCCCCCCCTTTCCCCACCACGATTAGAGAAGCTAATCCTCACCCTAATGAGGGCTGGCAGGAAAGTGGGGGAGAGAGAAGCTGTGTAGGAGCCCCCTCCTTCTCACATGGCTCCTCCTCGCAGCCTGTCCCCCAGGGTTTTACAAGGTGTCCTCTCGGCGGCCCCTCTGCTCGCCATGCCCAGAGCACAGCCGGGCCCTGGAAAATGCCTCCACGTTCTGCGTGTGCCAGGACAGCTATGCGCGCTCACCCACTGACCCACCCTGGGCCTCCTGCACCCGTGAGTTCCCCTCCTTAACGACTTACAGAGGGTGGGTGGGTGAGTGGGTGCGGAGCCGGTCAATAAAGGCAGGACCACGGTGTTGGTAGGGCAGAGGGCTCCACACTGGGGAGGAGGGTGGGAGTGAGGGCCAGCAAACCGGGTTCAAGGAAGGGAGCCTGGGGTGGGGATGGGGGCCCCGCCTTTGGGTTGGAAGAACCAAGAAAACAGGGAGAGTCCAGACAGAGGCTTGAGACTGGGCTTCTAGACACATCACCCGAAGTGGACCGTCCCCATCCGCCCCCACCTTACCTCACTCTACTCTCCAGCCAGGAGGCAGACGGCCCCCCTCTCTGTCCTCATCCCCCATCCTCATCCCCTCACTAACCTCCTGACTGGCGGAGCCCCCCTCCTACATCCCACCTCCTCAATGGCACCCCTGCCCCTGTCCCGCCCTACCTACCTGCCCCCACACCCTCCTCTGCACCTCTGGGTCCCTGGCCCTCCCCTATCCCTCACTGCCCCGCCCTGCCCCTCCCTCGCTGGCCCCGCCCCACCCTCGCGGGCCCCCGCCCCCACCGCCCCCTCACTGGCCCCGCCCCTCGCTGCCCCCACCCTCGTTGGCCCCCGCCCCGCCCACCCCCCCTCGCCGGCCCCGCCCAGCCCCCCCCCCCGCGGCCCCCCGCCCCGCCCCTCGCTGGACCCACCCTGTTGGCCCCGCCCCGCCCCACCCCTCTCTGCCCCCCCGCCCCTCGCTGGACCCACCCTGTTGGCCCCGCCCCGCGCCCGCCCCTCGCGGGCCCCACCCCTCGCTGACCCCCACCCCGCTCCCGCCCCGCCCCTCGCTGGCCCCACCCCGCCCCCGCCCCACCCCTCGCTGGCCCCGCCCCCTCGCTGCCCCGCGCTGCCGTGCCCCCCTCACCCCCTGACGGCGCCGGCCCCCCTGTGCCGCCCTAGGGCCACCGTCGGCGCCGCGGGACCTGCAGTACAGCCTGAGCCGCTCGCCGTTGGCGCTTAGGCTGCACTGGCTGCCGCCAGCCGACTCGGGCGGCCGCTCGGACGTCACGTACTCGCTGCTGTGCCTGCGTTGCGGCCGCGAGGGCCCGGCGGGCGCGTGCGAGCCATGCGGGCCGCGCGTGGCCTTCGTGCCGCGCCAGGCCGGGCTCCGCGAGCGCGCCGCCACGCTGCTCCACCTGCGGCCCGGGGCGCGCTACACCGTGCGCGTGGCGGCGCTCAACGGCGTCTCGGGCCCGGCGGCCGCTGCGGGAGCCACGTACGCGCAGGTCACCGTCTCCACCGGGCCCGGGGGTAAGGCCGCCCCGCGCGTCGCGTCCTCTCCGCGCCCTGGAGGGGCGCCCTCTCCTCCCACCCCCTGCGCCTTCCCCATACCGCCTCCGTCCGTCCCACGGGAGCACCCCTGAGCTCCGCAGCCACCCCAAAGGAACCACAGTCGGTGCCAGTGCTGCCGCAAATCAGCGCACGGCGTCGCTCCGGGAGACGAAGGGACGACAAAAGTCCTTCAGCCCCCACCGAGGGTCCGCTCCCTTCCTGAGTGCCAGGGGCGGGAGGGAGGGCGGGACGGTGCAGGCGGCTCCTGGCCGCTGGACCACAGAGGGTGTGAGCCTTCCGGAGCTCCCCTGACAGCGCAGCGTCTTGGCCCGCAGGCCACTCTGCAGGTGCCTCTGCTTTCCCAGGGAAAAAGAGGTGGAAAGTCCCGCAATCTTTTCCCCCCACTTTTCGAAAATTTTAGCAGGAAGCAGAATCCTACCTCCTCCTCGTCTGGCTTAGAAAGAGGGACTCTCCATCCTTCAGCCTCTGCAACCTTGCTATGTCCATCAACCTCTTTCCCCGTCCTGGAAAAGAGCAAGGCAGCAGCACCAAGGGTCAGACGAGGGGCGATAGAATCCGCTGGGCAATACAGAACAGTCACGTTTCTGAGTCTGGAGCTGAGATGAATAGATGAAGACCTAAGCCCTTTTATACTACATCTTCCTCATTCTTGAAATTACTTTAGATTTGGCTCTCATTCAGCTGCGGTGCACATACGTTCAAGTTACCCTTTGCAAGAAGCATAAGTGAGTGGTAGTTTCTGTCTTTTCATGTCTGAGACGATAGGATCGGTTTGTGACTCAACTTCTCTGTCTTCTGGCAATTGTATTGCAGAAAATCTGAGGCCAGTGTAGTTTTCGTTCTTTTGTGTGTGTGTGTGTATAAAAAATTTATATTTATATATTTGTATTTATATAAATATTATATATATATATATATATATATATATATATATATACACACAAGCACACATGTGTGTGTATCACTCTTTAACCTACTGATGAAAATAAAATTTAACCAGTTATCACTTCTCTTTTCATTGAGTTTGGAACATAGTAAAACGTTTGATGAGCACACTTTTTTTTTAATTCCCAGAAAAGTTTTTTTTCAGTTATTGTTTGGCTAGAACTTCTGATATATCTTTTATATCTTTTATAGATATATCTTTTAATATATATCTTTTAAGAATCTCTCTAAGCCTTAGTTTGTACATCTGTTTTCTGATTCTCAAATCTTGTTACTTCCTTTATCATTTTTGGCTCTTAAAACATTTCGTCTGCTTTTTGGGAGAGATTGTCCAATTTGTCTGGTTTTCTGGAACAACAGCCTTGGTTTTTAAAATTTATCTTTGTTATGATTTAATGTTTGCTGTTGCATGTACATTTAAAAAATTTGTATAGGAAAAGAAAAAAGAACCCATAATTCTATTACCCAGTCACAAACAACTATTAATAACCTTTCACATTTTTTTTCTGTCTCTATCTCCATATCTAGAACTATCTACTGTAAAATCCCTTTTGTATAATACTATATGTAATACAAATTTTTCCCTGGTATTTCATATTAATAATCCTGTTGTTTTGATAGAGATGGATTTAGAAATCATATTAAGGAAATATTCTTTTATTTCTGTTTATCAGTAAAAAATGCTAAAGTTCCACTTATTGAGTGCTGCTCTGTGTTTGACACTGTGCAATATGAATTTCTACATTAATTCATTTAAATGGAATGATAATCAAACTGAGGACTGAGAGGCCAAGCCAATTGTCCAGTTTACCAGCTGGTAAATAGAGACTCATCTTTGAGCTCAGGTCTGTCTACCACCAAAGTCCCTTGGCTACATAATGCTTCCATTTTTTTACTGAATTAAAAAACAAAAATCAAGAATGGATGTTAGGGGCTGGCCGAGTGGCGCGGTGGTTAAGCGCTGGCTTGGGAAGCCGGTGGCCCCGGGTTCGGGTCCCACATATGAGGGTGCCCTCAAAAAAAAAAAAAAAAAAAAAAAAGAATGGATGTTAGGATGACCACATGTTTTCTTCTCCTTTGACCTATTGGTATGATGAATTCTATTAGGGGATTTTTTTTTCAGTGTGAATTCTCTTTATATTCTTAGATTATACCCTACTGGATATGCGTTATTATTCTTTTAATATTTTGGTGAGTTAATTTTCTTGAATTTCAATATTTTTTCTATCTACATTTGTAAGAGAGGTTAGTTTTAGTGTTTTTTAGTGTTCTTTGTTAAGTTTTGGCATTATGGTAACTCTGGTCTTGGAAGAGGCATCAGGAAGAATCTCTTTTTTTCTTTTTTTGTTCTGGAACAGTTTAAATAGCACACTTATACATTCTTTGAAGGGAAACTGCCTGGGAAACTCTCTGGAAACTGCACCTTTTTTGGGGGGAAAGTTTGATGATATTCTCAGTCTTTCCATAACTCCTTCTTGAATCAGTTTTGTTAATTTGTGCTTTTATAGAAAAATCTTTGGATGATCTTTATCTAATTCATTAGCCTGGAAATGTATACGCGTAACGTTAAAACTTTCCTCAAGACCTGGAGTTACCTTTGCTTTCTCCTCCTTCATGCTGTGTGCTTATGATTTCTTTTTCCTTAATTATCCTTGCCAGAAATTAATGTTATTGGTTATGACAAAGAGTCAGCTCTTAAATTTATAAAGTCATTGCTCTTTACTTTTGTTGCTTATTTTATAATTTTATATTTATTAATACTGCTCTCTTGCTTTCCTGAAGTTTTTTTCTGAGTGAGTTCAGTGCTTCGTTATTTTTTGTTCTAATATTTTAAGCCTATGAAGTTTTATCTGAGTATAGTTTTGGTTACATTCAGTACGTTTTTATACATAATATATCGCATTGTTAGTATTGTTAGTTTTCTCTTAAGATGTGATTCACATAACATAAAATTTCATACACCTTTTATTTATTTTTATATATTTTTAAAGCTTTTATTGGGGAATTGGGGAAGGGGAGCAGCCAAGTTGTTGTCCTTCAATCTTAGTTGTGGAGGGCGCAGCTAGCTCAGCTCCAAGTCCAGTTGCCACCCAACCGTACTTTGGCAGCTCAGCTCAATGTGCCATGTTCAATCTTATGGCATAGCCCACCATCCCATGTGGGAGTCCAGCCAGCAACCTTGTTAGGAGCATGTGCTCTAACCAGCTGAGCTAGCCTGCCACCTGTTGGCGGCTCAGAGGCAGCTCAGCTCAGGCGCAGCTCACTGCGGAATTGAACCGGCAACCTTGTTGCTCAGAGCTCGCACTTTTAACCACTGAGACACTCAGCCAGCCCTTCATACACCTTTTAAAGTGGTTTTTAAAAATATATTCATGGCCGGCCGAGTGGCTCAGTTGGTTAAGAGCTCGCTCAAGAGTGTGAGCTGAGCTCTGAGCAACTGTGGTTCGATGCCAGCCCGAGCTGAGTTGCCGTTGAGCTGCCAACAAGTGGCAGGATGGCTCAGCTAAAAAAAAAAAAAAAAAAAAAAAAAAGTATATATATGTTTTCACATGGTTATGTAACCAGTACTATTTTCAGAACATTTTCATCATCCCCAAAAGAAATCCATTAATAATCGCTCTCCATTGCCCCATCCCTCCAGGCCCTAGTAACCACTACTCTACTTCCTGTCTCTGTATTTGTCTATTCTGGGCATTTCATATACATGGAATTATACAATATGTGGACTTTTGTGTCAGGCTTCTTTCACTTAGCGTAATGTTTTCAAGCTTCATTCATGTTGTAGCATGTATCAATAGGTCTTTTTTTTTCTTTTTTAGCTGAGCCATCCTGCCACCTGTTGGCAGCGCAACGGCAACTCAGCTCGGGCTGGCATCAAACCGCCATTGCTCAGAGCTCAGCTCACACTCTTGAGCGAGCTCTTAACCAACTGAGCCACTCGGCCGGCCCTCAGTATGTTATTTTTTTAATGGCTGACTAATGTTTCATTACATGGTTATACCACAGTTTCATTTATCCATTCATCAGTTTATGGACATTGGGCTGTTTACATGTTTGGGCTATTCTGAATAATGCTGCTGTGAACATTTGTGTACAAGTTTTTGTGTGAACTTGTTTTCTCTTGGATATATATCTTGGAGTAGGATTGTGACTATATTTGGAGATAGGGCCTTTAAGGATATAATTAAGATTAATGAGATCATAATTGTGGGGCCCTAATCCCTTATGACTGGTATCCTTGTAAGAAGAGGAAGAGAGACACTAGAGCTTGCTTGCTGTCCCTGAGTGTACACGAAGGAAAGGCCAGGTGAGGATACAGCAAGGAGGATGCTGTCTGCAGGTCAGAAAGAGAGTCCTCACCAGCATTCAAATACGAGTCTGCAAGCATCTTGATCTGAGATTTCTAGCTGCTAAAACTATGAGAATATAATTTTTTTGTTGTTTCAGTCTGTAGTATCTTGTTATGACAGCCTAAGATGACTAAAACGTGTGGTCAGTTTTTCCTTTTGAGGAGCTGCTTAATTTTTTGAGGAATGGCATATATATATATATATATATATATATATATATATATATATATTTTTTTTTTTTTTTTTCTGGATACTAGATCCTGGTATTGCATTCCTAGGGCTGCTGTAACAAAGTACCAAAAATTGGGTGTCTCAAAAGAAAAGAAATTTATTGTCTTAGTTCTGGAGGCTAAAAGTCTGAGATCAAGGTGTCATCAAGGCCATGCTTCCTCTGACTTTTCCAGGGGAGAATCCTTACATGCTTCTAGCCTCTGGTGTCTGCTGACACTCCTTGGCATCCTTTGGCTGTAGATGCATCACTCCAGTCACATGGCCAGCTTCTCTGTATGTGTGTTTTCACATTGTCTTCTCTCTACGAGTGTCTGTCTGCCTCTGTGTCCAGATTTCCCTTTTTCATGAAGACATCCATCATGTTGGATCAGGGCCCACACAAATTACCTCATTTTAACTTGATTACCTCTGTGAGGATCTTATTTCCAAATAAAGTCACATTCTAGAGGCAGTGGAGGTTAGGACTTCATATTGGTTTTGGGGACACAATTCAACATGCAAAAACGCTTATCGGGTACAGGATTTGCAAATATTTTCTCCTACTTTGTGGGTTGTCTTCCACTTTCTTGATAGTGTCCTTTGAAGCTCAAAGATTTAAATTTTAATGAAGTCCAATTTATCTCTTTTTTTTCCTTTTGTTGCTTGTGCTTTTGGTTTCATATCTAAGAAACCACTGCCTAATCCAAAGTCATGAAGAATTTACACCTGTATTTTCTTCTAGTATTGTAGTTTGGACTCAAATTATTTTAGAGAACGTGTTTTAATTTCTGGATGACTTGCTTTTATTTATTTTTTTGTTTCTGATTTTACTTCTCCATAGTTAGAGAAGGAGGTCTGCACAGTTTTTACTGTATATGTATTTTATATATATATATATATATATATATACACACACACACACACACACACACACAAAGGGTGTCAAAAATGTATACACATTTTAAGAAAGGAAAAACTGTATTAAAATTGTAATCATATATACTGATAACAAAAGATGAATACAAGTCATGTGTAAACATTTTTTTGGCATCCCTGGTACATATTTCAATTCTTCTATTTTCTTATTATTGTCTAGTTGATGTTCCAAAGACTGGGAGGTTTAAGTGTCCCATTCTCTTGTGATTTCATTAAAATTCCTTATATTGTAATGAATTTTCTTTTAAATATTTCAATTTTGCTAATGCACTTTTAGTTTCTCCACGAGCCTTTGTCACCTCTACTTTAAGCAATTCTTTTCCTTCTTCATCTGTTTTCTCTTCATGGCTTTCTGCTCTCATTTCATGGAGTCTGTGTTTTCTTTCATTTTCCTGAAGACACCAAATGGTCTTCTTGTTCCTCTGTCACACTAAATCACTCTTAAAGATCTGCCTTGCCTGAGTCTTCAGAATATTCCTGTTCACTTATTTTGCAAATTTTAAAAGGATTTTATTGGGTAACAGTGTATTTTCCCAGGACCCATCAGCTCCAAGTCAAGCAGTTGTTTCAATCTAGTTGTGGAGGGTACAGCTCTGTGGCCCATGTGGGAATCGAACCGACAACCTTGATGTTATGAGCCTGTGCTCTAACCACCTGAGCTAACCAGCTGGCCCCTGAAATATTTTTTTATATGCCCAATTTCTTTTTTGTTTGTTTAGTTGTTCTTGAACAAGGAAATTGATGCTGTTTGCCAAAAAAATAAGATGTGTGAATTGTCCTTTGGATTGGTTGCGAGGTGTTCATTTGCAAGTAATAAATCTCAATCCAACTGATGTTTGACTAAAATTATTTCTTAGCTTATCTAAAAAGACTAGAGTTAGAGCCTGGTTAATTCAACAGCTCAACAGTATCTTCCAGGACCCACGTTCTTTCCATCTTTCCACTCTGCTATTCTTCTCACATAGGCTGGCTCCTTCATGGTGGTAAGTTGGCTGCAGCAGCTCCAATCATCACATCCTTACCATCCAGAGCAGAAAAATGAACTTTTTTCTTTGTAGGTATCTCTTTTTAAGAGCAAGAAACCTTTTCCAGAATCCCTCCTCCCCTTAGCTGGTTTCTCCTTTTGTTGGCCAAAACTGGATCACAAGCCCAACGCTGAAGCAATCACTGGCAAAGGGACTGAGTGCACAGAGATGTCTTAGAACAATCAGAATTAACCTGAGTCATCTGGGGGACACTGTAGATCCTAAACCAATAATTGGGCTCAGCCAGCAGGGAAGGGGGATGTGGCTGTTGAGCAGGTTTCCAATAGTGTCTGCTGTACTCTTGGATCCCCTTGGATGATGGCTGAATCTCATCACAGATCTACAGCAGGAGAGCAGGTGCTTGGGCTCAGATTTTAGCTCCATTCTCAGGATTCATCAGGCTTTCATCTAATGTATCTGTAGGGCTGAAATGCAACCTTCTCCTTCGTCTACATCCTGGCCACCTGATGCTTTCAGCAAATGTAGTTTCAAAAAACGACATTCCTAGCTACTGCCTATCTGTGCCCTCTGCCTGTATCTACAAGGGACTGTGTCACCTCCTAGAATGCCTCATCACTCCTCTTCCCTTTGTGCCCACATCTTTTCTGGGAGCTATCATCTCCAAGTGGATTTAGGCTGAGAGGCACCCCATAAGGATAAGGAAAAGCTCTTTTCCTCAAAAGCAGCTATGCAGTCAAGTGATGGCTGTCCATTGTCCAGTTGACAAAGACCTTGCTATTTTTTAAGGGTCAGACAGTGGGAGGAAGGATAAAGGACCTTTCAAGTTATTTTTAGGATGGGAGGCAGTGAGACTCTGGGGGCAGCTTAGCCTGGAGGTTCACTACAATTCCACTTTTCAATCTAGTTCCACTGGCTTTCTCACAGGTAGAGACATAGACCACTCCACGCCTCCTCCCCCTCAGCTGCCAAGACTGCTTTATGGTAATATTCTGGGTTTTCAACTCTTTTCTGTATCTGTCTTTATTGGAACTTGAGGAAGACTGGAGGTGGGGCTGCTAGATGGATGCCATGTAAAACTGGAAGCCACATTCACACACTTTTCAAAGAGTGAGCTACATTTGCCCTGACTTCATTTCCTGGGCCCACCACTCCCTGACATCAACTTTCCCTCAGTGCCCTGGAGTCACTAGGGAACCACCATATTGCTAAAGCCTTTGAATCATCATCTTACCCTGTCTCTTCTCAACATATGATGCTGCCAACCACTGGCCCCTGTAGTTAGCAGACTTCTATTGAGTGCTCCCCCTGTGTCAGGTCTTGTGCTTAAACTCTTCATATTAATTCCTTCATAAAATTCTCACAGCAAGCCTGGGAAGAGTCGTCCTTGTTTCTATTCTACACATGAGGAAACTGAGGCTCTTGCTCCTGGACGCAGCTAATCGGAAGTGTCAGGAGAGAAGCTTCCTAAGTGTTCTCTTCCTGGGACTGGTGAGACCTCGTGTGTTCCTTTTCAAGCACCTTTTCCTTCGCCTGTCTTTTAAATGTTGTTTCTTGGCTTTACTTCCTAAAAGTTTTTCCTCCTCTCTTTCTGGGTACTTTCACCCAGTCACTTTCTAATGGGCCTTGGATCTCCATCTTCCTCCCAGACACCTTTTGTGAGCCCTGGAACCACTTACCCAGCTGCCTTCCCAGCATCCTGTCTTGGAAACCCCTTGGATGAACACACTGAAGTGAAGTCATCATCTTTCCTCCCAGTAACCCAGTGGTCCCTGCCTTAGTTCATACATTAGTGCTTGTTTGTTTTTGTTTTTGCTTTTTTATTTTATTTATTTTTTATTTTTTTGAGGGCAGTGTCACTGGCCCTCATATGTGGGACCCGAACTGAGGCCGCCGGCTTCCCAAGACAGCACTTAACCACTGCGCCACTCGGCCGGCCCTGTTTGTTCGTTTTTGCTGCTGTCCATTGACATTATCTTCTAGACTAGTGGCTCTCCAGCTTGTCTACGTCTTGGAATCACTGAGAAGCTTAAATACACACACACACGCACACACGCCTAATCCCATCCCACAGAGATTATGATTTAATTGCTTTGGGTTGCAACTTGGGCATCAATATTTTTTTCTTGTGGTAAAAAATACTTAACATGAAATTTAGCGTCTTCACCATTTTTTTTTTTTTTTGAGGGCAGTGTCACTGGCCCTCATATGTGGGACCCAAACCTGGGCCGCCTGCACTTAACCATCGCGCCACTCGGCCGGCCCAACATCTTCACCATTTTAAGTGTACAGTGCAGTAAGTAGTGTTAACTGTATGCACACTGTTATGTAGCAGATCTCTAGAATTTTTTCATCTTGCAAAACTCAAACTCATTGAGCGATTGAACAGCAACTCCCACCCTCCACCAGCCCCTGGGTAGTTTTATTTGGTAGTTCTTATGGTCGTTGTATTTCTAATTCTTTGAGGCACCTCTATGCCATTTTCCACAGCAGCTGCATCATTTTACATCCCCACCAACAGAGCACAAGTGTTCCAATTTCTTTACATCCTTGCCAACACTTGTTATTTCCCTTTTTTAAATTTTTTTTTGATAGTGACCATCCTAATGGGTGTGAAGTGATATCTCATTGTGGTTTTGACCTGCATTTCTCTGATGATTAGTGATATCAAGAATCTTTTCATAAGCTTGTTGGTCATTTGCATATCTTTTTTGGAGATTTTTATTGGGGAATTGGGGAAGGGGAACAGACAAGTTGCTGTCCTTTTGTTCTTCAGTCTAGTTGTGGAGGACGTTGCTTCACTGGCCCATGTTGGTATCATCATTGTGCTCTTCTCTGGTGAGGCAGATCGGTCGCCGGCCTCTGGACGGCCGCTCATAGAGGCTTTTGGCAGCTCACACTGGCTGCCGTCCGCTCACGCTGGCTGCTGGCCACTCACTGTAGGCTGTGGCAGCCCACTGCAGCAGGGGCTGCAGCTATGTTGTGCAGGGAACTCACAGCAGCCCAGCTCCAGATGGAGCTGTTGTTCATCATCTTAGCTGTAGAGGGCAGTGTCACTGGCCCTCATATGTGGGATCTGAACTGGGGCTGCTGGCATCCCAAGCCAGCTCTTAACCAACGTGCCACGTGGCCGGCCCCTCTGCCCTTTTTTTTTTTTTTTTTTTTTGAGGGCAGTGTCCCTGGTCCTCATATGTGGGACCCGAACCGGGGCCACTGGCTTCTCAAGCCAGTGCTTAACCACTGTGCCACTTGGCTGGCCCTGCCCATTTTTTAATTGCATTATTTGTGGAGTTTTTGTTGTTGTTGAGTTGTAGGAGTTCTTTATATATTCTGTATATTAATCCCTTATCAGATACATGATTAGCAAATATTTTCTCCCATTATATAGATTGCCTTTTCAGTTTGATGATTGTTTCCATTGCTGCACAGACGTTTATAAGTTTGATGTAGTCCTATTTATCTATTTTTGCTTTTGTTTCCTGTGCTTTTGGTTTCATATCTAAGAAATCATTGCCAAGTTTGAACTTTTCTTTTAGGAATTTTATAGTTTCAGGTCTTATGCTTAAGTCTGTAATCCATTTTAAGTTAATTTTTGTATATAGCGTAAAGTAAGGGTCCACCTTCATTCTTTCACCTGTGGATACCCAGTTTTACTAACACCATTTGTTGTAGAGACTATCCTTTTCCCATTGTGTAGCTTTGGTACCCTTGTTGAAGATCATTTGACCATATAAGTCAGGGTTTATTTCTCGGCTTTCCATTCTGTTCCACTGCTCTATATTTTTTTGTGCCAGTACCATACTGTTTGGATTACTGTAGCTTTGTAATATGTTTTGAAATTAAGAAGTGTGAGGCCACCAGCTTTGTTTTTCTTTTGCAAGGTTGTCTGACTATTGATGATTCTTTAAGAATCCATATGAATTTTAGGATGTTTTTTTTTTCTTTTTCAGTAAAAATATGCCACTGGGATTTTGATAGGAATTACATTGACTTTGTAGATCACTTTGAATAGCATGGACATTTTTAACAATATTAAGTCTTCTGCTTCATAAACATGGGTGCCTTTCCGTTTATTTGTGTCTTCTTAAATTTCTCAGCAATGTTTTACCCTTTTCACTGTACCAGTGTTTAGCTTTTTTTTTTTTTTTTTTAAAGATTTTTTATTGAGGAATTGGTGGAGGGGAACAGCGTTGGGGAATCGGGGAAGGGGAACGGACAAGTTGCTGTCTTTTTGTTCTTCAGTTTTAGTTGCGGAGGATGTTGCTTCACTGTTGCTATCGTCATTGCGCTCTTCCCGGATGAGGCAGATCAGTCGCTGGCCTCTGGATGTCGCTCACCGCGGCTATTGGCAGCTCACGCTTGGCTGCCAGCCGCTCACGCTGGCTGCGGGCCACTCACTGTAGCCTATGGCAGCCCACTGCAGCAGAGGCTGCAGCCTATACCATCACCGGGGCTCGCACAGCCCAGCTCCAGGTGGAGCTGTTGTTAGCTGTAGAGGGCAGTGTCACTGGCCCTCATGTGGGATCCGAACCGGGGCCGCTGGCATCCTAAAACCAGCGCTTAACCAATGCGCCACTCGGCCGGCCCTTAGCTTTTTTTGATAGTTTATTCCTGTGTATTTTATTATTTTTGATGCTTTTGTAAATGGGGGTTTTTCTTAATTTCCTTTACAGGTTTTTCATTATTGTGTATAAAAATACAACCAATTTTTGCATGTTGATATTTTATCCTACAACTTTACTATATTTGTTTAATAGTTCCAACAGGTTTTGGGGGTTTTTTTGGTAGAATTTTTAGGGTTTTCTACATATCACCTGTGGACAGAGATAATTTTACTTCTTTGTTTCCTATCGGGTTGTCTTTTGTTTCTTTCTCTTACCTAATTACTCTGGCTAGGACTTCCAGTGCTACTTTGAATCAAACTGGTGAGAGTGGATGGACATCTTTGTCTTGTTGTTGATTTTAGAGGGAAAGCTTTCAACCTTTCACTGTTGAGGAAGATGTCAGCTGTGGTTTTTTCATATATGACTTTTATTGTGTTGAGGTAGTTTCCTACTCTTCCTAGTGTGTTGAGTATATTACCTCTTGACCAGATCATTGGAATAGCTCAGTAGCTGGCCTTCCTGCCTATTAAGCTGTCTAATGCCTCTAATCCACAGAAAGTGTAGAAAGAGCCTGGGTGATTAGAACCAATCACCATGAGGGTAAGCAGCAGGAGGCTGGGTGCTTTTCCCCCTAGGAGCCATGAAGTGGAGAGCTGTAGGGTGACAGGGGCCTTGCTTCCCTCTGGTCTGGACTCCTCAGGCTCTGCCCCTCAGGAGCCTTTGTCCCACCCACAGCCGGTCAGACCATGCCCTTAGCCTTGCCTAGCCCCTTCCCCAATCCTGCATGCCCTGTCCGTCCAGCTCCCTGACCTTGCCCTGCAGTTGGCTCTGTGTTGAGACTCCCACAATCCTTTCTTTCAGGGCCCTGGGAGGAGGAGGAGATTCGCAGGGACCGAGTGGAACCCCAGAGTGTGTCCCTGTCATGGCGGGAGCCCATCCCTGCTGGAGCCCCTGGGGCCAACAGCACGGCGTATGAGATCCGCTACTATGAGAAGGTGAGTTGGCACCTGGGAGGGACCTGGGGCTGCATTCCCGGCTCTGCTCTGTCCCCTTTGCCAGTCCGCTTCCTGGCAAAAGTCCTTCCTACTTTCTTTCTAACATGTCCACTGGCCTCCCAGGCTAGAGTTTCTTCCTGTCCCCTCCATACCATTGACTCCCCTGCTCTTCCTCTTTCCCCCAAGTCTCCATTCATCACTAGGCATCATCTCCATTTTCACCTTTTTTGCCTAGTGTTTACAGTTGACAAAGAGCTGTATGGGGGCTGATTCAGATTTTGTGTGCCTGAATCATATACGTACAATTTGCAATGCTTTTAGGAAAAGGAATGCAGAAATATTATATTGTTTCAAATTTTACAAAATTGCATGACTGTTGAAGCACATTGCTACATCAGGTGATATAATTGTAGTGATACAAGGGATGTGTAACACTGTCATTTACAAATAATAAAAAATATACAGTGTTCCTTATTATAGACACTGTATAGTCAATTGATTCTCACAGGATACTTTTGCTGATCTCTTGTGTCTGTTGTCAATCTGTGGTTGCAGTTCAATCATGATTTGACAAATGGAGTTAAATCCCAATCCACGCTCTCTTTTCCCCACAGATTTATTGTCTTGAAATCTGATATATAATCTACTGTTAAACTGTTTCTCACCTTGGTGTAAATTTTGTTAAAGTGAAACCTTGCTTTCAGCTTCAGCACTGTATGTGTCAGAACTTCACTCACTTTTCAGTGACTCAAGGGAGTTCTTTGCTGAATCAGATAATAGTTTTTAAATACCAGAAGTCTATTGAGAACTGTGAGTTGGGGCAGGGGCGGCGGTGGGTGGCGGGGATATTGGACAGGACGGTGGAGGAACTTCTGAGTCACTGCTGGGGGACCTAACGGGTAGGGTGCCACTGCCCGAGGTGGCGAATCACCGAGGGGGAGGAGCAGGTTTGGGGTGAGGTGGTGAGCCCAGCTTTGCCCATGTAGCATTCAGGGGCCCGTGGGACATCCAAGTGGACCTTTAGGTCTGAAGCTCAAGGGAGAGGCATAGGCTGGAGAAAGAGTTGGGGGCTTTCGGTGTAGAGATGGTAGCTGAAGCCAGAGGACCAGGACAGATGACCTGGAAGGGGAATGTGGGTAGAGGAGTGGGCAGGACAGAGCTCTGAGGAGCCCTGCTGGTTAGGAGAGAGCAGCAAAGGACACTGGGTAGGAGCTAGGCGTGCAGTCATTGCTTAGAAAGTGCTCAAGGAACTGACACTTGGGGATCAGAGTACAGCAGAGTCCCGAAGTTGAGCTGGGTGGATGCTCCCAGGTCCTTAGCGAGTGTGAATTTGCTGGGAACTGACGGAGGAGCCAGTACAAAAGGGACTGACGCGGTTTGAAGTCTGCAGCACCATCTCATGGGCTCCAGTGATGGGGAGTATTGCTGGAGCCACAGCGCTTCTCCTCAGGGCGTCTCTCTGCACCCCAGTCCAACCTCCTCCGCAGAGGGGCATGCTCATAGCACATCACACTGCTGCCAAGGTTGGCAGCCTTGCTCCTTCCCTCCTCCTGGTCCCCAGCCTGCCCCTTTCATAGGTCCTGCAGCCATTGCCTCGCTGTTTTTCAGTAGGCTGTTCACATGCCTGGAAGGGAAAGTCTGATTGGCTCCGCTTGGATCACAGTCTCCCCTGGTTCCTGAATACCATGACCAAGGGACTGGGGCCGCAGGATATCATGGAGGTGCCCTTCTGGGGGCTGCGGGTGTCGCAGGGGCTCTAAAAAGGAGGTGCGGGCTGAGACGCAATGATGGGAGCGTCTGTGGTCCGTGCCATTATCGGATGTGTGGGGGCAGCATGATGTGGAGCACAAAGCACGGGACGTGCAGGAATGCAAGTGATACCCTGACCCGTCCTTGGTGTGACCTTCACCTAAACAGGAGATAGAGATACTGTTGCGAGGACTGTAGGGAGTCGGGCTTCTAGAGGGTCTAGTACAGCACCTGGGGTCCCACTCCTGATATCTGTCACTGTCCCCACTCTCCAGTGGCAGCTGGGGTGAGCCTCTTTACCCCTCTGAGCCCAATTTCCTTATCTGTGAAACAAGACAAACAAACAAACCAAAAAGATATCCCCTTGCAGGACAGTTATGAAAATCAGATGACAAAGGGAAGGAAAAGCTTTGTGAGCTGACAAAGACCAGGCAAGCGTCAGGGCGCATTTTTTAATTTTTCCCTCTGAGGCGTCAGGCCCAGCTCACCCCTGGACTGCCAGGCCCTGATGTCCATTGTCCCATCATAACCCGAAAAGGAGGATCTAGCACCTTCTCTCAAGTGTCTCTTACCCTGAGGTGGGGCTGTGCCCCCTGAGTGTGGGGTGGGAATTGTGGTGGAGAAGGGTTGAGGATCTGATGGAAAATGCCTGGAGTCAGGTTCTGGCCCATCTAAGGGCACCCTCCGGCCTCCCTCCTCCTTTTCCTGTCACTCTCCCAGGAGTGCGGTCTGGGCCTCACCTCTCCATCCCTCTGCAGGGTCAGAAGGAGCAGACCTACTCCACTGTGAAGACAGGGATGCCTGCGGTCACCGTCACCAACCTGAAGCCAGCTACCCGCTACGTCTTCCAGATCCGGGCTGCTTCCCCAGGGCCCTCCTGGGAGAGCCGGAGCTTCAGCCCCAGCATTGAAGTGCAGACTCCAGGGGAGGGTGAGTGACACGGCCGGAGAAGGGGCACCTGGGCAGGGAGAGCCCCGCACGGGGCTGGGGCACGGCGCTGGGGCGGGAGACAGACTGGAGTGTGTGCTTGTGTGGGGGTTATATCTGAAATGAAGGGCGCCTACAACCTAATGGACTAATGAATTTGGAGGCCACTGACTGATGTTTATTTGGTGACATGAGTTAGATTGGGCACCTGTCCTGGAGGGGCTCACGGGAGGGGGTCAGGAACACTGACATCCCAAGGCTCCACTGGTGGCCCCCTGCCTCTCAGGACCTATCCCACGTCCTGTGGAAACATCCCCTGCCCTCCCCGAAGGTTCCTGCTGTTTCCTTGGGAAGCATTCTGGTCTCATGGTCCCCTCTGGCTCTGACCACCAGATTCTTGCTCCCATCCTGCTCCTTTCTCTCTGCCATGATAAGGGACCCGGACACGGCACACTGTCCCTTCTGCCACTCGGCCTTAGCGTGTGAAGCCAACTTCGCTGAAGGTTGGGGGGGGTCATGTCGGGGGATGCACCGCAGCGATCAGCGAAACAAAACAAAACGAGAGTTGTACAGTTTCGATGGGGAATTGTATGGCCTGTGAGTAATTTCTCAATAGAGCTGTTATCAAGACAAAATAAAACGGGCTGAATATTAGATATCTTGATCTGGTTTCTCCACTGCAGTGTTCTCCCACTGCCCCCCTTCACTTCCCTCCCCTGGCTCCCCTTCTCCCAGCCACCCCCAAATTCCCTTTCAGGATGCCCACAGAACGTTTAGCCCCCTCTTTTGTTGTCTCGCCTACTGCTAACCCAGCCCTTGGGGCTCTCACCTCTATCTACCCCAAGCAGCTCATGAAAGTATTTTCCTAGACAAAGGCGGTTCCCCCTCAGAGGCATCCTGGCACCAGCTGTCAAGATAATAATTCTTTCCAACCTGCTACATGAGTCTAATCCAAGATAGGAAGAGCTCTGAGCCCGAGGGGCTGTGGAGATAAACTGTTGAGGGAGCCCGAGTTCTGGGAAGGAAGGCGGCACTTCTTGCTTGGATGCCTGTGTGTGCCATGGCCTGTGTGTGCCTGTGTGTGTCAGCCAGGTGCTGGCAAGAGGAGATTAGAGCCGTGACGGCTGCGGAAATTTCAATGTGTGGAGCTGGGCAAGGGAGGCATTTTGGAGAGAGGAAGTCATCTGAACAAAGGCTCATGGGTCTTGCTGGAGTGAGTGTGGTGGGGGCAGGGGCTGTTAGCGGAAAGGGGCTGATGACCTCCATTCTTTTGGTGCTTCTGGATTAGCAGACACTGTTCAGCTCCCCAGCCTCCTGTGCTGCGGGCCTGGCTCTGGGGCGTTGGGTCTCCCAATCACAGAGCACTTTTTCCAGTGAGCTGTGACCCCCAATCAGGATCATGATGAGAGACCAGCTTCACCCCTGTATGAGCTATCTATTGCTATGTAACAAATGGCCCCCAAAATTTAGCAGCTGAAAACAGCAAATATTTGTTATCTCATGGTTTCTCTGGGTCACGAATGTGGGTGCAGCTTAACTAGGTGCCACTTGGCTCATGGTGTCCTCTGGAGCTGCGGCCATCTCAAGGCTGAACTGGGGGAGACCACACATCCCTGCTCAGGTTCTTGCTAGCTCTCACAGTTCCTGGCCTCGTGGGCTCCTCATAACACAGCAACGAGGTTCTTCTAGAGACTGTGAGGGAGCAAGAGAGCAAGAGTGCACCCAAGACAGAAGGCACAACCTCTTGAAACCTAACCTTGGAAGTGACCTCTCATCGCTTTGCCAAACTCTGTTCATTAGAAGCGAGCAACTATGTCCAGTCCATACTGAAGGGGGATGAATACCAGAAAGTGGGGACCCAGAGGGCCATCTCAGAGGCCACTCCCCACAAACACCCCATCTCCGTTCTCCATTTCCATGTCCGCGTGGACCCCTCATTTCTAACAGTCCTTGGCAGCCACACCCCCTCTGCCGCTGGCCAGACCCTGGGCTCTGTTCCCCACCTCTGGAACCATGGGCTCTGAAACCCCCTCTTTGACCCTGGCCTTGGTGGCCCCTGACTCTCTCTTCACTTGCTCTGTGACATCCTAATAACAGCTCTTGGGGTCTGATTTAATTTCCCAGGCCCTTGGCCTCTCCTGGCCACACATCCATCTCTCTCCAGCTACTGCAGGTTGTCCTGGCAGAACTACTCACCAGCTCTGCTGGCCTTCATTCCCTAAACATTGTGCTGCACCTGCTCCTCCAGACTTGGGTCTGCTCCCATGCACGAGGCTGCCCCCAGAGGTGTGTTTTGAAACCCCACTTCAGTCTTCCCCATCCCCATTAGTTACCCTAGACCATCACCTCTCACAAGCACCTCCCCTGCATCCCCCACTCCCAGCTGATACCCTCATTCCTTTCCCCTCAGGCAGGAGCGCTGCTCCCTGTCCCCTGGCTCCCTGTGACCCTCAGGATAAAGCCCACACTCCTTGGCCTAGCATTCAAGGCCATCCTGGTTCTGTCTCCTCCCCAGTTCCCTGCATCCACTCGCCTTTCAGCGTCACATTCTGCCACCCTCTGCCTCCACAGTCTCTTTCCAGTCAGTAGGACAGCTTTCCATTTTCCAGACCCAGCATGTGCATCTAAACATCAACAACCCTGTCGACCTTTCCGGTCCAGTGCAGATGACACCTCTTCCATGAAGCCTTCCTCACTGGCTTAGGAAGAAATGATTGTGCTTCAAGCTCAGCTGTGTTCATTTCTCTGTCTCTTTTCTCATTCTACAATTAAGATTTTTGTTCCTGTCTCTCCCATTGGTCTGTACACTCCTCCAGGGCAGAGATTCCGGCTCATTCATCACTGTCTCCCCTCCACTAGCACCAGCCTGGCACACATGTTGGATGGATGGATGTTGGATGGATGGATGGACGGATGGATGGGGCTGAGAGGCTGGGGTCCTCTAGGCCCCTCTCTTGGTGAAATAATTCAAAGCAGGGTCTTTTGGAATCAGGTTCAAATTTTAGGTTCATTATTTATTAGCTGTGTGACCTTGGGCAAATGACACAGCTTTTCTCTGCCTAGGTTTTTTTTTTTCTTTTTTCGAGGGCAGTGTCACTGGCCCTCATGTGGGACCTGAACCGGGGCTGCTGGCTTCCCACCACACCACTCAGCCAGCCCAACACAGCTTTTCTCAATGTCAGCTTCCTCAGCTATAAAATGGAGACAATAAGACCTTACTAGCTTGTTGTGATGATGAAGCAGGATCATTTAGTTAAGGCACATGGCATAATGTCTTGAATGGAGTAAGTGTGCATTAAATGTTAACTTCTATTATTGTTATTGGTGAATGGCCTGGTTTGGAGCTGGGGAGCTCAGAGGAGAGGCCATTCCCCCTTCAGAACTACCTTAAGCCTCTCATTGTCCATCTGAAAGGTAAAGAGGGAGGCCCAGACCTGCCTGTCTGGATCCCTGTCCTTTTCTCTCAGAGCTGGGCTGCAGTGGAGGCACCCGGCCCTGGGAGAGAGGAGGCTCCAGGTGCCTCTGTGAGTGCTGGGGACCCCTCGGTCCCTGTGTTGCTGGAAGGTGTGGCCAAGTGCAGAGGTGCTGTGGGAAGCTTGTTATGGGGCTAGGATGGGGGTCTGTCCTGGGGCTTGCCCGTGAGCCTGGTCCTCTGCCTGCCTCAACCTTGAGACTGTCTTTGCAGCTGCCTCAGGGTCCAGGGACCAGAGCCCTGCAGTCGTCATCACCGTGGTGACCATCTCAGCCCTCCTGGTCCTGGGCTCTGTGATGAGTGTACTGGCCATTTGGAGGAGGTAGGTAGCTGGTCCCAGCCTGGCTGGCCCCTGTGGGTTGTGTCCCAGTGCACGTTGACATGCGTTCCCAGGTGCCTCTGGCGATCCCAGCATTTGCGCACATGCAGCCTTGCACATGCAAGGAGACACCGCAGCTAGCAAAGCCCTGGCCCCTCCCCCCACTCTGTCTTGCGGCAGCCAGCACTGCAGCTAGCTCAGCCGCTCTGGGATGAAGGGGATTTAGCTCCTTAACTCATTAAATGTCAGAAGGCATTACTGAGGATGGAATCAAGCTCTGGCTGCGCCAGTGTGATTAGGATTCTCCTGAGGCACTCGGAAGCCCCCAGCCTGTGCCCCCCAGGGGTCTTGAGGCCCTTGAATACAGGCATAGAGAAGAAAGGCATAAATTGTGTTGCGTGTCTGTGTGTGGGAGGGGGGATGATAAGGAGGGGAATTCAGAAACCAGAAACCCCCAACTCCAGCAGAAGGAAGCTTGCAGGAGAGTGGGCAGAGAAGGGATGGGAGGAGGGGAAAGATGTGGAGTTTGAGTCTGGCTCAGAGAAGGTTCCAGTCTTTTTGCATGCAGCAGAAGCCTCATAGTATATATATTTCCCCCTTCTCCCCAGGGCCACACTACCACTTGCACAGGCCCCCCCAAGCAGATACCTGGCTGGGGCTGAAGTCAGCATACTGGAGGGGTTGGAAAGTCTGCATGCAAAGGGCTGAATTGTAGGGAGCAGAGGAGAGAAATGGACTGGCCGGGAACCACATCCATGTCCTGGAACTGCCTGTGGGCTGGAGGGACAGTGAACATTCATTTGGCACTGGCTGTTTACTTGGCCTTGAATGAGGCCCTGAAAGTGACTGAGGGGGGAGGACCTTGTGAGTCAGCTCTGCCTCGGCCAGGTGAGTCAGGAAGGCAGGACGAGGGGAGCCAGCTCTTTCCATTTGTTGGACCTATGGGGAAAGCGTGCCAGGGCGGGACCTGACAGCATCTTGTCCTGGCTCTGAGTTTAGCGGCTCAGGGAGGAAGACAGAGGACAGGGGAGAGAGGTGAACAAGAAGAAGATTCCGGAGGACCAGAGCAGCTGCCCAGGAGGGCCTTGAATACAGATGCGCTAGGCGGGCAGAGTGAGCCAAGGAGTGGATTTCAGAACGTGCTCAAAATCAAATGAAACAGGAGAATCAGCCGGTCTAGTGCTGATGGGCATGGAGGCAGCTGCTCCAGCAGGCGCGCCCCAAACTTTGCAGACCCTAATGTCTCCCACCCGCTCCCTCCTCTCCAAATCTTGGCAGTGCTTGCTCTGAGCAGTGGTCTCCTCACCTCCATCCTGGCTGGCTCGCCCCACTTCTCACTAGAGGGGGGCGTCCAGTGGAAGCTTGTCATTTTCTCTGCCACTCCCGCATCTATTCTTCATCCCCACCCACCTCTCCTGGATGGTCCCCTCATCCATGGAAGTCCTGTCACCACACTGGGTGACCTCAGCAGCCATTGGACCGCCAGTCCCAGCTCTTGGCCTCTCAGCTACCTAACTTCCTCATTCCCAAAGACCTCTTGTTCCACCTCTGCCTCCCTTCCCATATCCTGACGAGGATCTGGCCATCACCCCAGATACTTTTGCCCTGCAGGCTCCCCGTCCTTGCAGTGTGTTCCTTCAGCTGCGTCTGCTGCACCTGCTCTTCAGCCCTGTCATTAGCCCTCCCTACTCACTGCTGGGTCTTCTCTGGGCCTCTCTTTTCTTTCTCTCAGGGACGTGCCTTCCTCCTAGTGAGGATCAGCCCTCCCACCTGGGACCTGAGCCCACGCCCTCTTACACGTCAGGAACCCATTACTATTTCTATTTAGAATGCCCCTCTCTCCCCTGCATAACAGCTGACATTTATTGAGTGCTTAGTAAGGTCTTTGCAACCAGTGCTATCAGGCGAGGCTGTCTTTATCCTGATTTTATTAAAGAAGAAACTGAGCCACCCTGTCCCGTAGCTGCCAGGCAGAGGAACTGGGAAGCCAGTCGGTGCAGTCGGGTTCCAGAGCCCATGCTGGTCACTTCCCACTGTGACCACTTCCTCCTGTATGACAGACAGCCTTTCTCCGCTTTCCCATTGGTATGGAACCGTGACCGTCTCTCTCCAACCTCCCTTAATCCCTCCTCCTTTACCTTCACATGACCTCTCTCCCTGCTCCCCTTTTCTTCCCTTGGTACCTGTGACATCGCCACCCCTCATTCCCCTTTATTTCCCTTCTGCTTCTCCCACAGTTCTTTCGTGATCTCCTGTTTGGCTTCCTTCTCCTGTCCCCAATCTCTAAATGTTGGGGGTCCTCAGACTTGTTCCTGGCCCCACTTCTCACAGCTCTGGAATTTGTATTTCCAGAGCAGATCTGTGTTATACACACACACACACACACACACACACACACACACACACCCCTAACTCCCTACTCATTGATCCTCCCTGCTTATCCCATAGGCCCTGCAAACTCACATGTCTGTACATGAACTTTTCATCTCCCTGTCTTGGGAAATGGCAGCACCATAAACCCTGCTGGGCAAGCTTTCTTCCTCTCCCTTTCTGCCTTCCAGCAATCTCCAAGTCCTGTGGCCCTGTCACCTAAATGTCACTTGAGTCCTCCCCCTTTTCCCTCCATGGTCACCCCATAGCCTGAGCCACCCCCATCTCCTGCAGGGACAGCAGCAGCAGCTTGGATGATCTTTCTAAAATGCAAATGGCTCACAGCACTCCCCTGCTCAAAATTCCCTAGCGGCTCTCCTCTGCTCCCAGAATAAAAGCCAAAGCCTGTCTGGGCTGCAAGGCCTGGCCTCAGGGGGCCCCAAATGCCAGTCTGTGGCTTTGTTGATTGTGATGCAGTCCTTTGTTCCACAGCTGCCTCTATCTCAGGGAGCCAGTTCTGATGGCTCTGGAAGGTGTCAGGTCCAACCATTATGGTGGTTTTCCTGACCAGACTGGAAGCTGCCCCTGAGTGCAAGGCCTGCCTGTTTGTTCACCTGTAGGCAGGGGAGCAGCTTGACTTCAAGTCAGGGGCATGCATTTGGGTGCCTCTGGAGTGGCATGAATATGCACTGTCTCAAAGTGAAAATAATAGGAATGCTGACGGGGTGAGGGGTTAGGTCTGGAGCTGGGGTTACATGTGTGCTGTGGGGAAGAGCTTTCAAGCCAGCAGAACAAGAAGGCCCCTCCCCTGGGGCATAGATCTTGTCCTTTTGAAGGGACTAAGAGGTGCCGCCCTGGGGTGCTGGTGAAATGGTAAGGGCTGGGCAGTCGGGCTCAAGGAATGGCGCTGACTCTGCACCCCTCTCCCGTCCCAGGCCCTGCAGTTATGGCAAGGGAGGTCAGGATGCCCACGATGAGGACGAACTGTATTTCCACTGTGAGTTGTCTGGGCCTGCCCCGGGCGTGGCGGGCACCGTCCTACCTCACTCCTCAACCCTCTTCCTTGCTGCCATTGCATAACTCCCACTTCTCCAGCCCTATCCTCAGGCCCATCTCTCTCTCTGTCTCTGCGTTCCCAGTCAAAATCCCAACACGCCGCACGTTCGTGGACCCGCAGAGCTGTGGGGACCCGTTGCAAGCGGTTCATTTGTTTGCCAAGGAGCTGGATGCGAAAAGTGTGACTCTGGAGAAGAGCCTTGGAACAGGCAAGCTGGGCATCCAGGAAGCCTTGTCCATTTGGGACCCAGCCTCTTCCCTAGCCCCGCCTACTCTGGGAGCCCCACCTTCACCCCACCTTGATCCACCTCAAATCCTTCCCCTATTTCTGGAAGCTGCGCCTTTACTCCAGCCCCCCACCCTGCCCAGGAAGCCCCAACTCCACATCTGGCCCCACCTCCACCCCCCAGGTTCCAGGGTAAGGGGTAGCGGAGGAGTCTGCGACCCTGCCTTCTTACCTTCGCCTGTGTCCATTCAGGCCCTTTCAGAGCTGGCCTCTGCAGACTGCTACTGGCCCTTTATTCCCAGGCCTCATGGGACAGTGGGGAGGGGCCTGTGCATGCTTGGGGGCCAGACATACCTGAGCGTTAGCCCTGGCCAGATGCATGATCAGGGGCCATCCTCCTGCACTGAGCCTCAGTTTCTCATGTGTGAAATGGGCATGACATCTGCCTCAGCGGGAGCTGGTGTGGAGACTTGACAGGCTCAGCACAAGGCCTGGCTCATGGCGGGTGCTCGCCCCCTAACGAGTCTCCTGGCTTCCTCTCTTCCTGTCTACAAACTATCTGCCCCTGTGCTCAGAGAAGGCAGACGCTTTCACTAGAAACCTGACACTGTCGCCAGATCCACTGGGCAGAAGCCGGAAAGGGGCAGTGTGGCAGAGTGGATGTCATCATTACCCTTCCTGGGTCACACTGAGCTTTAATAGCCTTTCATGTGCTGGCATATGCAAAGTCCTCTCTTTGAGGCTCTAAACCTCTTGCTGAGGCAGGCAGGGTGGAATCCCCATTTCACATGGAAGAAAACTGAGGCCAAGAGAGGGAAAGAGAGATGAAGCCCACATCACACTGCTGGTACTCAGTTTATTGGGATTTGAACCCAGGGGCTCTGAGTCCCAGACCAGAAATGGCTCATGACCCAGAATCCGCTCTCTTCAGCTCACCCTGCCTGGGTTGGCCAAGGAAGTGGCCTCCAGGGGGTGCCTGAGGTGCTGTTTTCCCACAGGGCGGTTTGGGGAGCTGTGCTGCGGCTGCCTGCAGCTCCCTGGCCGCCAGGAGCTTCCTGTGGCCGTCCACACGCTGAGGGAAGGCTGCTCCGACTCTCAGAGGCTCAGCTTCCTAGCCGAAGCCCTCACCCTGGGTCAGTTTGACCACAGCCACATCGTGCGGCTGGAGGGTGTCGTCACCCGAGGTAGGGCCCAAGGCAGTGGAGATGACAGGGCGGGAGGTGGGGTGCTCCTGTACCCCCGGGCCCTCCCCTCAGCCACGAGAGGGGGTGCCTAAGAAGCCCAGCATGGACAGAAGGCCTCCGCTTTCTTTCATTGACTCTGGGTGGCCCCTTCTCACCTTGAATGACCTTTCTGACTTGTGGTGACACTCGGTGGCGTGGATCGCCTGGACCTTAGATGACCTTTCTTAGCCAACCTGTTGCAGCTCCTGACCTTGGCCTTTGTCACCCTGCAGATGCACCTACTTTTGTTCTTCAGCATAGGGGATCCTGGGCTGGGAGGGAGGGTGGCAAGATTAGGGGAGGGTGGCCTTGGTTCTGGCCATCTTGGCCCAGGTCGGGATTCACGGGGGGGCGGGGTGGGGGAGCATGTATGCAGAGGGGAACAGACAACTTAGCCTCTGTGTGTCCCCTGTCCCTGGGCACAGGAAGCACCTTGATGATTGTCACTGAATATATGAGCCACGGGGCCCTGGATGGCTTCCTCAGGGTGAGTGGCCTGGGCCCTGGGTGGGTAGAGAGGACCATGTTATTCTTGGTTCCTCACTTTTCTCTTTGGTGGGGCTTGGAGCTGGCATTATTCCCTGAAAAAGTACCCACTGACCAGGCTGACCTGCTGGGTTACAGGGCAAACTGAAGCCCAGAGAGGGCCACATGACTTCCCTGGGGTCACACAGCATCAGAGGGGCCGAGTGTGCAGCCCTGCCTCAGTCCCCTCTTCTCCCGCAGAGTCACGAGGGCCAGATGGTGGCTGGGCAGCTGATGGGGCTGCTGCCTGGGCTGGCGTCAGCCATGAAATATCTGTCGGAGATGGGCTACGTCCACCGGGGCCTGGCCGCCCGCCGCGTGCTGCTCGGCAGTGGCCTCACCTGCAAGATCTCCGGCTTTGGGCGGGGACCCCGGGACCGAGCGGAGGCTGTCTACACCACCATGGTGAGGGGTTCCTTCCCCCGGGGCGGGACTGCTGCTGTTTCCCCGTCTACCCACTTCCCTGCTGTGTCAAGGTCACCCCCCCAGCCTGCCTCTCCACCCAGTTGGTCCTGAATAAATGCCAGTGTGGGCATCACCTTGTGGTCAGCTTGTGTGCCTTCCCCAGATGGAGGATGGCAGGTGGGGCTGGATCTGAGGCTGTCCCTTCCGGCCCCTGACCTGCGTGCCTGCCCACAGAGTGGTCGGAGCCCAGCGCTCTGGGCAGCCCCCGAGACTCTTCAGTTTGGCCACTTCAGCTCTGCCAGCGATGTGTGGAGCTTCGGTGTTGTCATGTGGGAGGTGATGGCCTTTGGGGAGCGGCCCTACTGGGACATGTCTGGCCAAGATGTGAGTGACCGGTGGCTCCAGTTCCTTGCCCTCTGACCTCAGACCCCAGTTCCCTGACCCTGACCTCCTAGCCCCAAGCCCCTCCTCACTGTTTACTTGTTTCTCATCCCACTTGGCCACCACTTGAGTCTTCCTTGGGATAGAATGTGTGTGTATATTGGGGGGACCTAAAGCCTCCTGTCTGCTCCCCTCCACCCCCATGGCCCAGGTAATCAAGGCCGTGGAGGATGGCTTCCGGCTGCCACCCCCCAGGAACTGCCCCTCCCCCCTGCACCGACTGATGCTTGACTGCTGGCAGAGGGACCCAGGTGAGCGGCCCAGATTCTCCCAGATCCACAGCATCCTGAGCAAGATGGTGCAGGACCCAGAACCCCCGAAGTGCGCCACAACTACCTGTCCTAGGTACATTCCCATCTATCCCCACCCATCGCAGATACAGCCGATGTCTCACCTGTCCACAAATGGCCTCCCACGTGCCCTGAGTAGAACTGCCTCACCTGTCCTACCCCACCTGTCTAGGTATGACTGCTCACCCAGCTGCCCCAGATAGATCTAATATACCCACTTGCCTTAGGCATGTAACCTTTCATCCATCTTAGTCACTTCTACTTGTCCTGGATTTTGCTTCACGTATCCCAGGTACAGTGACCATTGACTGGGTAAATATATGTGGTAATAGTCCTAACATATTTGTAGTTCCAGTAAATAAAATACATGAAATTAGAATTAGTTGTTCCCAAATATGGGTCACCTCCCAAACTGTCCTAGGCATGTCCTACCCCCAGACTGTCCCAGATCCTTCCAGTACCTTTAGCTGGCTCAGGTGCAACGCATTCTCCACCTGCCTGAGTACGTTGACACTTCACCTGCTCTGAGAATGCCTAGCGCCCGGTGTGAGCCAGGCCCGCCCTGGGGCTCAGTTGCCTCTTCTGTGCTTTCGAGCTGGCCTCTCCTCAGGAGAGTGACCAGGTCTGGGCACCAGATACCTGCTGCCCACTGACCACTGCTCCTCTGCCTCTAGGCCTCCCACCCCGCTGGCAGACCGTGCCTTCTCCACCTTCCCCTCCTTCGGCTCCGTGGGTGCGTGGCTGGAGGCCCTGGACCTGGGCCGCTACAAGGATAGCTTCGCTGCAGCTGGCTACGGGAGCCTGGAGGCCGTGGCTGCCATGACTGCCCAGTGAGTCTAAGCAACCCAGGGACCCTGCCTCTGTCATGTAGAAAGCCCAGCTGTTCAGAGTCTGGGCCCTTCCCTGCCCAGACAAGGGGAGGGCGAGCAGAAGGCGGGGCTGAGCTTGCTGTGTCTGACCAGCCCTTCTTTGCAGGGACCTGATGAGACTGGGAATCTCTTCTGTGGAACATCGGGAGGGCCTCCTCAGTGGGATCAGCGCCCTGAGGGCACGCGTACTCCAGCTGCAGGGCCAGGGGGTGCAGGTGTGAGCAGCCCCCACCCTTCCAGGCCAGGAGGCGCCAGGCTTCAGCCCTGATGAGCACCTGGCAAGCTGCTTCCTACGCTTGTGGAAGTAAGCATTCTCCTCCTTCACCTGGGGCCCGTTTCCTCCCATTTCACTGCCTGCCCCTGCCACCTCCCCCAGTCTGAATGCCTTGGCCAACTCAGTCCTCCTGGAAGAGGGGTCGAATCCTTGGAGAGGACCCTTGAGAGAATAGCAGGAGGAAATGCAGGGTCTCAGACACTGGGGGCGGGGAGGGAAGATATAGCTTTAAATCACTGGGCTCATGCCCTTCTGTCTTCCACACCCACTGGGAGCTGGGGCCTACCCCATCATCCCATGGCCAGCAGGCAGCACAGGTCGCTGCAGGGCTCTCAGACCTGACAGTGGCCACAGCTGCCTGGTAGCCCATCTTGATGGGCCCTGGAGGGGCAGAGCCCTCAGCTCCTTGTGCTTGGGCTCAGCCCTGTCTGGACATTTGTCCTGAGTCCTACGCAGCAGAGGGGATGCTGAGCTCAGGGGCTGGACCCCGAGGGCCCTAGACCCAGGAGCTGATTTCTGCTTCCGCTGCCCTTGGGCTGACAGTTCGGGGCAAGGGTGAGGGTCCTGGCTAGGCCATTCGGGGTCCTGGTGCTCCCCTGAGGCCCTACAGCCTCCCCTTTGCATTCCTTTTACAAACTCACTCGCCAGCACACCTGGGAAGAGCATGAGGCGAGATGTTTTCTCTCTAGGGGGACCCAAGGGCTTTGCTGTCCAGCCTTAGGGGACAGTGAGAAGAGATTCTCAGAGATAGATCTTCTGTTTCTGACAGGCTGGTCCAACCCTCACTGATGAGGAGTTAGGACCAGGCCTGGGCTAGAACCAGGTGGGCCAGCTCCCTGTCTAGGGGTGAGGTTGGATCTGGAGGGGGCGGCCTCTGTGACACCATCACTCTTTCCTGAGGCAGCCAGAGGTACTCTGAGGTGACCCCTGTTGGGCGATCCATGCCCTCGCCACCACCCAGCCCCCACGGAGTGCCTCCTCCCTCCGGCTTCTGCAGGCCTCTGGCAGAAGTGGGTGCACGTAGCTAACTCCATAGTTCCTCATCCAGGAGGGCTCCCCAGAAGCGTGGTGAGTGTGAGGTCAAGCTCTCAGAGAACGGCAGGAAGCCTGGGTCTGGAGAGGCCCATGGGGGCTAAGTCTTCCCAGGCCCCCCTGCTGTGCCTGCCCTGGGTTTCCCCGTGTATGTTGGGGGGTAGGAAGGAAGAGCCAAGGACTGGAGGAAAGGGGTGAATGAGACCCAGAGCTGGCCCTCGTAGGGCTCAGACCAGGTGGGGAGATGAGCTCAGGCACCAAGAAGTACCACAAGGGTACCTTCCGATAATACCCCGGGGCCCCAAAGGGAAACCTTGGGTCTGTGGACTGGTGGCTTGAGGGGCAGGTGGACAGTGTCTTGATCTGTGTATATGAGGGCCGTCTGGTTCTTGGTTGAGAGACGGACTAGGAAGTTGACCAGGGTCTTAAAGGTGGGCGAGAGTTCCTTCTTTGCGTGGGTAGAGTTTTCAGCAGGCCAAGGTGGAGGGCCTAGGACAAGAGGAGTCCAAGCAGAGGGGCTAGCCCAAGAAGGAGCCTGGCGGCTGGAAGATGCAGCGTATCTCTGGGGAGCACCCCGTGGTGGGGACGGTGCCTCACAGCAGTGCCTTTGGCCTGGCCCTGCCAGCGGCAGTCTTCTCTCCTTAGAGTCCTTCCACCCCCCTGCTTCCCCATCTCCTGGGCAACTGCCCAAGTTCATTGGCTTTGCAGATACTGGGGGAGACTGAGCTATTGCTCCCACCTTTGACAGAGCTGGAGGGTTCAGTGCCAGGTGCCCTTCAGACTCTGCACCCCACCCCCTGCCCCCTGGGAAGCCTGGAGAGGACACAGCATGGGACCAGCGTCCAGTCTTGGGTGGAGGGAGCCTCCTCACCAGCTCCAGCTCTGTCATACTCTGAAGGTCAAAGTCCTCTCCCCTCCCCCAGCTGTCCGCAGAGGGCTCCTGTGGGCAGGACTTCGGTGTCCAGGGTAGATCTCCCTCCACTGAGGAGAGAGATCCCAGAATCCTGGGGGCCCCAGGCCTCAGCCCTGCACGGGTGCTGGTGTGATGCAGGCTGATGGCTCTCTGGGAGCCCTCTACAGATCTATTTTTATATGGAACTTGTTCACCGGACAGAAGGAAGTAGCCTGCAACCCTCTAGCACCCCACCTGAGCCCACCCAGGAAGGGAAGGGGCTGTTTGGGGAGGTGGTTTTTGACTAAATACTGGAGATGTTTTTATAATTCTTGGGTTCTATATGCAGGACAAAGTAATAAAAACTTGTCTGTGATATGGTGCCTCTCAGTGACAGTTACCATTAAGTAGCTTGTGTGGGAGGGTTCCCTCCCTGGCCTGCTGAGGGGGCCCAGATTGTGTCTGAGATCTCTCTGCATAGAGATGAAGTAGACTGTCCCTGCCATGAAAGATCCCCCAGTGTAGTGGTGGACACATTTAGGAAGCAGATGACAGCTCTGCTAAAGTCTGCCCCCTTAGGGCACACAACCAGAGCAGGGAGTCTTTTTTTTTTTTTTTTTTTAAAGATTTTATTGGGGAATTGGCGGAGGGGAACAGCGTTGGGGAATCGGGGAAGGGGAACAGACAAGTTGCTGTCTTTTTGTTCCTCAGTCTAGTTGCAGAGGATGTTGCTTCACTGGCCCATGTTGGTATCGTCATTGCGCTCTGCCCGGATGAGGCAGACCAGTCGCTGGCCTCTGGATGTCGCTCACCGCGGCTATTGGCCGCTCACGCTGGCTGCGGGCCACTCACTGTAGCCTATGGCAGCCCACTGCAGCAGGGGCTGCAGCCCACACCATCACCAGGGCTCGCACAGCCCAGCTCCAGGTGGAGCTGTTGTTAGCTGTAGAGGGCAGTGTCACTGGCTCTCATGTGGGATCCGAACCGGGGCCGCTGGCATCCCAAAACCAGCGCTCAACCAATGCGCCACTCGGCCGGCCCCAGAGCAGGGAGTCTTAACACGGTGCCTGGCACACAGGAGACACCCACTAAATGGCATTAGCAAGGTGTGAGGCACCAGGTAGATGGACAGTATATGGCTGGGAATTGAAATAAACTTTGGGCAGCAAGGCTGCTGACTGGTCTGACAAGGATTTGCTCATTCAGTGAACATGTACCTCTAAGCCCTCACTGCCTAATGGGGGGGTCAGTTAAGTAAAAACCATGGAAGGCACAGCAAAAGGGATAAATCCTAGGGGTTGAGGAGTCCACTGGAGGGCTTTGCCTGCCCTAGTCCCTGGCGAGGTGTGAGAAGGCCCCAGAGGAAACCAGGTGGTGAGTTTGCTGCCCTTATTGTCCGGTGACAGTTCTGGACTCAGCTCCTTACATCCCACTGCCCAGGAGGCAAGTAAAACTTCGTGTATGCACCGTCTCTCCAAATCTCTATACCTTTGTCATGTAGACGTGTTTGCCAGTCTCTTGAAAAAAACCTGCTAGTCTCCTCAGGATGTTTCCTACCCCCTGTTAGCTGGGCCACCCGGGTCGTGGGGCAACAGAGAGGGCAGAAACTCCTGTTCCCGGGTGGCCGCAGGATGCCGCCCAGGATCTTGGGAGCTGAGCGTGGGTATCTCAAGTCTTGCCCCAAGACTGCTTGTGTACGTTTAAGAGAAAAACTAAAAAATTCAAACCAAATTTGTTTCCCCATTGCAGCACCTTACACCCCGCCCCACTTTGAGGCTCATCTAGCCCCTTCCCCGCCCTCCACCACCACACTCCTTGACAATCAGCTGGGGCACTGTTACGTAGGAGTTGAGACAAGTAGGTTTGCCAGCTTGACTTTTGTGTCAGATTTGAAGAGGTGGTTTTCTCGGAGACTCATCTGCCTCCACCCTGCTGGCTTGTGGCATGCAGCATGTGCTTCTGGGCACTGACAATCTGCAGATGGGGAGCTGGGCTCTTTCTGGTATCTGGGTGCCAAGGGTTATGTTGTCCTCCACCATGTCCATTGTCCGAGGACCAGAAAACAACTACATAGATGCTTATAGCTAAGGGGAAGATGATGGCAAAGTATAGAAGGCAGGAACTGTGATTACAGCTGGTGGGGAGGGAGCTGTGGGGAGAGGGGACTTGTTCACTAGGCGAGGTGGTGCAGGTGGGGATGATAAAGGGCTGGGACAATGCCTACTCCTGTAAAGGGCGAAGAGAAGGCACCTGAGCCAAAGTAAACTGGATTCCAGACTCCTGTCACGTGGGAGCTCAGTGTAGGCCTAGTTCTAATTGATCACTCTGTGTCTCGCCTTTTTGTGAAGTCACATGAATTACCTATTAAATCTTCAGCATGTATGTCATGCTGAATTTTCGGTATGGGTCAGTAGCTGTCCTTGTGTAAAATTAGAAAAAGCAAATACGCTTATCAGAGCTGGTGCCCATGTGGACATTGAGACATACTTTGTTTTTCAGGGATGTAGGACACATCGCAAACTCATTGTTGGTGGTGGGGATAGTAGTTCCTTTGAGCTAAAAGGTATGTCTGATGCCATGAACGAACGATGCTTAGGTGATGTCCTATCACACACACCACAGGAACTAGCTCTTCCTCTGAATAATTTAACTCTTCATAAGGCAATATATTTGGAATTCTTTCAATAGGAAACCCCGAGTAGGGCTTTTGGAAAGAGCAGGGGGCTTGTAGGGCAAAGAATGAACCTGTTTATTGAAATTCTAGGGTTCTGAACTGCAGGCTCCACCCTCCCTTCACCCCAGAGCAGCTCTGCTTTTATTTGCTTTATACACACACATACACACACACGGCAGAAGGTACAAAGTGAATTGTCCACAGGCATGAGGTGGGTAACAAAAGCAAGTCACCTAGTAGGGATTGCTTTAAAATGGGAAGAGGGTCTCTAAGGACCAAAGCAAGCCGCTCCTCACCTCCAGGGGACGTGGCCTGTGGTGCCAGATCTTATATTTGGAGGCTAGAATCGTTTTTTTGTGTAATCTCACCATTTTTTATTTTTATTTTTTTTAAAAAGACTTTATTGGGGAATTGGGTGAGGGGAACAAGGTTGGGGAATCAGGGAAGGGGAACAGACAAGTTGCTGTCCTTTTGTTCTTCAGTCTAGTTGCAGAGGACGTTGCTTCACTGGCCCATGTTGGGTATTATCATTGCATTCTTCCCGGACGAGGCAGATCGGTCGCCGGCCTCTGGATGGTGGCTCACTGCGGCTATCGGCAGCTCACGCTGGCTGCCGGCCACTCACTGCAGCCTATGGCAGCCCACTGCAGCAGGGGCTGCAGTCTATACCATTGCCAGGGCTCGCGCAGCCTAGCTCCAGGTGGAGCTGTTGTTAGCTGTAGAGGGCAGTGTTACTGGCCCTCATATGTGGGACCCGAACCAGGGCCACTGGCATCCCAAAACCAGCTCTTAACCAATGCGCCACTCGGCCGGCCCAAATCGCACCATTTTTTCATTGTTAGCAACCATTTGAAAAAACAAACTCCAAACAGTGCAAGTGAAAGTATGTCTGTGGCCTGGCAGTAAGATTTAAATGTTCTCCGCAACATTCCGGCCCAGTGATAGTTCAGCCCTTGCTTTAAATCCTGGAATGGGGACCCCATTACCTTCCGAGGCAGCCCCTTATATGGAATGGACTGCTCTCTCCACACAACTAGCGTTTATTAGGCACCTGCTCACACTACACGCCTCCTACAACTGGGTGCCTGTGGGCAGTGGAGCAAACGGAGTGAAACAGGACGAGCCTGGTTCTGGGTAAATCACGTTGGGTCCTAGGCGACTCCTTGACGTCAGGCTCTTCACACTGCACCAGGCAGAAGCCTCAGGTTTGGGGACTAAAGTACTTGAAATGAGTGACTTTTATTCCAAGTGCTGTCACTGAGCAAAGGGTCCTTCTCCATAAACTGTCAGTCAGGTGACCTGGCTAAGTAGTGACGTCAGGTTGTTTTCTCTCCACCATGAGTTCCATGCTGATTATTTTCAGAGTAGGAAGGATTCTGGGGAGCAGGCCTGCCAGAGCCCCCGCACTTGGGGAGGTGAGCGGCAGGATCCCTGAATCCCCTGTGCCCCCGCTCTGTTCCCGGCCAACACTTGACTGGATGGGTGAAGTAGAGATGCCCGAGGTTTCATCCTCCCAGATGTCAAGTGCTAGCTCATGGAACGAAGGCACTGGGGGAACCGCTGCTTATCTATGTCCTGGATTTTGGGGTGAGCGCCCTCTCTCCAGCTATCAAAGAGATTCTGCCTGAAGTAAAGATTTTCACATCTTCAGTGAGGAAGGCAGCTGTTCAAAGACTGCCGCCCTAATAGCGTCAGCTCCAACACTGCCTTCTAGTCCAGGTAACACAGCTCGGAGATGACAGGCAGGCTGAATACTGATTAAAAACAAACCCACAATTTATTGAAAAAAGATACTTTCAGTAGCCGATGGGAAGAAATCAGCTTAGAGATACCATTACTGAGGAAAATGGTATGTACAAAAGTCTCAGGAAAGAGAGAATGAAAAACCTGAAAAGAAGACAACTTAAACAGGATTGGATTACTAGATTGGTCACGCAGCAAAATAATACACAGTACAGCAAAGAGCCACACGAGGAACCTGTGCTCTCAAGCCTGGGGTGGGAGTGCTCAGCTCCCATAGTCTTGGACCACAATCACATGATTCTTGGGGGCAGAGGCGCCGGCTGGCACACAGGGATCTCAGTGCTGACTGTGAGGAACTGGTCCACGCCCAAGACACAGGACACACAGGGAATGAGGCCACCACACCAGTTACACCCGCTGCCCCAGTGAAGCCCATGAGAGAAGCGCTCTCTACAAAGTCTACGGACCTGGCAGGGACCACCGGACCACAGAGAGCTTAGAGGGAGTTCCTCTGTGCCAGTCATGTAAAAACCCAGACTCATCTAAGCCCCACAGTTCCTTACCCAAATTCCCACTAACTGGAGAGGTAGAGGAGCAAGACATGGAAACTGCCTCCAAACCAATTTTTGGTCTTCGGTACACAGATAAAAACACAAAACACTGTTCCATAAGCCAGCCTGAAAAAAACTACTGAGCATAGCAGTGCGATTCCAAAGCCCCACTGAGTACCCACCACAGGAGGAGGGGACGGGCATGGGAGGGGGAGGTGTGTCCTGCTGTGGTCACTGCTGTGACTCATCCTGTCCTGCTGTCCTGGCCCATTTGAAGTTGGTTCCTCCCAGCGTTCTGTTCTGCCCTTTCATGGCCCAGAACTCACTTCTTTGAGCCCAAACCTCCCAGCTTCAAGCACAAACAGAGCAGAGACACCAGATGCAGAGGGCTCTGTGATGGGATTGAGGAGGCAGTCTTCCCAGGAACACGAGGTTCTTCCATGCCCCCTCCGCTGGGATCTGGGCAGGGCAAAGAGGACGCTGAGTTCCAGCAGGCAGCAGGCTGCAGCTCTGAGAGCAGGAAGGAGAATTCGGCTGGGAGGACAGGAAGTCCTGGCAAGGACTGGGAGGTGTGAATAGCAAAGCTTTATCTAGCCGATGGGGGACCAGTGTCTCCTCACTTCCCAAATTCTCCAAAAGGAATGCCACTCCTTGCTCTGGAACTTCACACTCAGACACACAATAAGCTTTAAGGGAAGAAGGTCCCAGAAATGCCCACGGAAGACCCATCCTGTCCAATTTGGCTTCTTGGACTAGCAACCTCATTTGTGAGTCCGTATGCTGCTGCAGATTTGGGCAAGACGGCTCTAAAAAGAAAAGGAGACTGGTCACTTGCAGAAGATGACACTGGGTATGCTTGCCCAGTTGGCCACTAGAGTTTACTCAGGTAACACTGGACGTGGGGTCCGGCAGGTCAGAGGGAATCGGCCCTCCATTCTCTATTTGTATCACAAACTAATTCACCTTTCTCAATCTGTTTCTTATTTGAACAAAGGAGCAAAATAACAGCTCAAATGAGACAGTAAAGGTATCATTTGGGAAGATGATGAGGTCACCAGATCAGGGTGGCTGGGTGTGTGTGATCTCATCACATTTGGTGGGACATGTTGGGAAAAGCAGCCCCACCCTTGGCTGTACCCTTCAGAGACCCCCCAGAAGGGTGGGCCTATGGCAACCATGTTGGCACTAGGTGCTCCCATCCACCACCCAAGACTGGACCAGGGAGGCCCATCTGACCAAACTGAGCCAATTAAATTCCTCCTTTTGAGAATTTAAATGAAGACAAGAAACTGGGCAGTTAAGTGTTAGGCAATGGAGCAACAGAGTGACAAATGTGGGTACTCAAAGCCACAACAAACCAGTGTTCAGGGAGAGCAGAACCAAGCGCCTTTGTGGAGAAGGGCATCTGCGGGGGGATGAAGTGCAAGAAAAATGAGTGCACAGGGTCCCAAGACAGCGGGATGCGCAAGGGGCGGGCACCAGAGGGGGCTCCGTAAGCCTCCGCCCTGACCGCCCCCAGGCCTGACTGCTCTGTGTTTGCTTGGAATCTGTGGGATTCCCAGTAACAAGCCCCTCCCCCATGCCTGCACTGCTGGGAGGAAGGTTCAGGTCCTGGAGGCCACCTGTGCCCTCACAGTTAGGCACTGACCGCCTGAACGAGGCAGAAGCTGGATTCTGTTCCAGAACTTTGGAGGGCTGAAACTGAACCTCAGCTTAGGGACAGGACTGCTGCTGGGTAAGCAGGGCAGCAGTCCAAACCCCTTGCGGGGAAGGAGGCAATGCAGTGGTAAGCATACAGCATTGGCCTAGACCCCAAAGACAACAAGCTGTTGGAGGCACCCTAGGAGGAGACGAGTGAGACTTACGGAGAGCTGCTTAATGTTCCCCAAGGCCTCCGGGTCCAGGTGTGCGATGTCGACCCTCTGCAAGTCACTGGCCAGTAACCGCATGCTCTGTGTGGAGGGCAGAGGGAGTTCAACTGGCAGGTCCCTTGGGGCAGGAACCTCCGGCCAGCAGCCAAGCGTGCCCCCGGGGGGCCCCTTGGTGTCCTGCCCTTGGGCGGATGAGGCAAAGCAGATAGGACGCTGTGTCTGTCTCTGAGGACACGGCGACATCAGTGCTTAGCACTGGCCGGTGGCTGCATCGCCCAGGTACCACCAGGGCATGCACATCAGCTTAGAAATGCCCTGCAACCCACATCTGAGAAAATCAACACCCCCCCAGGAGGTGAGGTCAGCAACTTGCTGTACTCAGCCTGCCTCAGAACCCCTCGAAGTTATACAAAGTGGAGGAGACTGCTCATGCTCCCCCTTTTCTTTTTTTCTTTTTAGCTGAACCATCCTGCCACCTATTGGCAGACATGCTCCCCCTTTTAGACGATGCCCTCCAAGCACCCCCTGTAATATCTCCATTACCGCACATGTCACACAATGACACATTAATTGTGAGCCTATCTTGACTGCTAAGCTGCACTCAAGGTCAGGAGTGTCTGCTACACCTTCGACCTGCTACAAGACAGGTGGCACAAACGTTTGCTGACGAACCAATGGAACCCATGGCTGGCAAGGGTCTTCCTAGTCTGGGCCTCTAACCTGGGAGAGGAAACTGGACTCTTGAGTCCTCTATTCGTGTGGAGCTCAGGACCCATACAACCACAAGGACTTTGCAGGAGAGAAGTGGGTGACAGACCAGGCAGCACTGTGGCCCGGCTCCCCTCTAAAACACTCACCTCTCCACCTCCCACCGGCACAGTCAGGAAGATCTCCTTGCTGTCGGCGAGAGGGCTGCCGTTCACTGAGATGTTGTAAATCCGCTCCCGGGCCGCTGGGGTACGCAGGCCTGGCGTCTTGAAGACCCTAGACAGTGGGACAGTCTCTGTAAAGCTGGCTTGGCCGAGCCGATGACCCCGGGCTCTGTGAGCCCTTCCGAACCCCAGCTGGCCTCAAGCGGTAGTTTTCAAACCACACATTTCTAAGAAGGCAAGTTCTAAATTTAGGAGGAAAAGTCTTTTTAAGCAGTAATGGCTAAACACAGCTGGGGAAGGGAGGTTGTAATCATCAAGCATACATCTACCAAAAGTTAATTCTTAGTCACATAAATTTTAGGTCAAAAGCTCCTTATGAATGCCAGTCCGTCTGTCCGTCCATCCACCCACCCACCCACCCACCCATCCACAAAGCCAGAAGTAAACTATGGTTAATGTATTTCCAATAGTAGCTAAGTGCTTCCAGAGGATCACAGGAGGACAATTTAGAGATTATATCATTATATTAATTCTTAAACTCACCTTCTCAAGACAGTTATAATGCTCCTACCTATTTCCCCCTAAATGACCTTTACTGTATATTCATGTGGGGAAAAAATAATAAGCAGAAAAACACCCCCCCCCCAAAACAAAGAAGAGTGGGAATTAAACGTAGAAGTTAAGTCCTCCCTCTCTCCACCCCAGAGAGAAGCGCTCTCAATTCCCGATGTGCCCTTCCAGGCGCTGCATCTGAAAGCAAAGCGGGGCACTTGGGACACGCTGAGCTGCTGCTGTCTGGAGCTGCTTGTGATCCTGAAGCCCCTCCCTGTCAGCACGGACGGATCTAGTTTTTTTTTTTGTTTTTTTTTGAGGGCAGCATCACTGGCCATCATATGTGGGACCCGAACCGGGGTCGCTGGCTTCCCAAACCAGCTCTTAACCACTGTGCCACTCGGCCGGCCTGGATCTAGTTCTTTTAAGCGGGCTATGCAGCATGTCCTGATTAGTCGACCAGCCTCATGGAGGGATTCAATATGCTGCAAGAACATCCTTTTGTACACTTGTCTCCCAAAAGGTGGTGTCACTTTTCACCAAGGGTATAGGAGAATGCCTATCCATCAAAACAAACAAACAAACAAAACCCGAAAGCTTTGGCTCAGAACCGGAAGGACCAGAAGTCATTGGAGGCTCCTGGTCATCAGAGACAGCATGCCTCCCCCTTAGCAGATTATGATTTTGTGGCTGAAAACAGATGAACCTGCACCCAGGGAGGCAAATCCTGGGAAGCCCAGGAGATTACCCTCCTCTGAGGGGCTTCCCCGGAGGTGGAGGCAGTTTTCTTAAACGCCTTTTTTTCCAGACTAATGGTAAATGTTGGGCCCCCACCGAAGCACCGCTCTCAGTACTCACCTTGAGTCAAACCTGGGAGTCAGGCCTGGCGTCGGTCTCACCATAGACAGCTCCATCCGGCCCACAGCTGGGGTGATAGTGCTGTAATTGCTTGACCTACAGGTAAGAACGGCACCAGCTCAGGTGTAATGACAGCAGCAGCAGAGGCGGGTCACACTCGGAGAGCAGTGACCTTGTCAGATACTGCCCTGGGCGCCTACATAAACTTGGGTGACCCTTCCGACAACCTATGAGAAGCACCATTATAATCCCCATTTACAGATACAGAAACTTACTGACTTTAAACAACTTGCCCAAGAAAACACAGCCAATTAGGAGACAGCCAGAGCTTGGAACCCAAGCAGTCTGCCTCAGGAATCCGACTTCTCAATCAAGCTAATGGAGCGAGAGCGGGGGACAGCCTCTCACCAGCCGCAGGCTCCCCAGCTGCAGTTCTTGTCCCCTTGTCAGGCAGTCACCGCAGCTCGGGAAACTGGGAGGAGTCTACTCCTTCAGACACTCGCCCCCCTTGACTGATTTCCTACGTTTGTTTGAGATGTAGCCCCCAGTCCTGAGCACAGTTAGGTTAAGCCCATAGTGATTCTTTAGCAAGACCAGGAGGGACATTTCAAGGAACTAACTCATGGTAAGTGACAGCCTCTTTGTGACTGACCATGGGGTAGCTCTGCACGGACTGTTAAGTAACTAAACAAAATAGACAGCGTGTACCGTGTTTCTGGCCTCATGCTCCCTGTGTGCATGTTTTAAAAAGTGGGGGAGGGTAGAGAACGTGGGCAGAAGAGCTGGAGGCGGTGCTGGGGCTCTTCAGCTCAGATACTCAAGGGCCCGATGACTTTCAGCTCCCCCAGAACATGAGTCACAGAAGCCCCTTCCTTTGCTTCCACTGCCATGACGAACGTGGCCCTCCAATAAAACCAACAACACACAGCTGAATTTGGAAAACCCATTACCTTTTGCTTTTGCCTTTTCCTTGTATGGACTGGGTTCTCTTCTTGGATGGAGGACGCCTTTTGATCTGAAGTCACAATCAAATGACACTGAGGTTACAAAAAGCCTTTCCCACAAAGGACAAGTAAGAGAGAGGGGGACCAGCTCTGAAAAAGAAATTAACATCTCGCAGATTCCTGTGACTTAAATAATTCAACATAATTGATCAACTAAGGACATAAAGCTGGCTTGGTTTTCAAACTAGTAGAGGGTTTTGGCCAAGATTAAGGGTAAATCTCTTTTGAGCTGGTTGCAGCCTGGCTGGTCACCCCACCCCTCCCCACCTTTACATAAAGTGTACCAACCACAGAGGTCACTAAGTGTAGTCCAGATGCCCAATCCAAGGAGCCCTCGGCAGTCCCACCCTTCCTGAGTCCTCGTAGGTACCTGACAAGAATTTCTCCATATCTTCCGACAGTTCTCTCCTCCCTTACCTTCCAAGATGGATGCACCTTCCTGCTGCCCTCTCAGTCTGCCTCACAAATTTCTTTCTCTCTTCCCTCAGCCCCGTCCATGCTTTCCCTGCACCTCATCGACTCCCACACTGGGACAACCACCTGAAGGACTGGGAGTCAGAGTGTCTCTCCTCTGTCTCCTCCCTGAGCTCCAGGCTGAAATTCCTGCCTAGGCTAGGTGTCCTGGAAATGTTGTAAACACTGAGCGTGTCAACAATTGCCACGTGCACTGCTCCCTTTACCCTCAGCAGCACCTCCTCTGTCCCACATCCCACCCAAGGCAGTTGCCTAAGCTAGAAACCATTTAGTCATCGCTGGCTCCTCCTTTCCTCCACCAATCTTGCCCATTCTCCCTTTTCAATCTTATCTCAAAACAATCTCTTTTTTATAGGGTCAGAGCCTCAGTTCAAGAATTACAATAACTTCCCAACTGGTGTCCTTGTCTCCAGTTTTGACCCTCTCCCATGTATCCTGAATACTATTCTGAAATACCGATCTGTTCAAGACCCTAACCATCACCTACCCGATGAAACTGAAACTCCCAAGCTTGGAGCACAAGCCCATTTGTTACCTGGCCCCTACTCGACGCAGATGACCCTCAGAGCTTAGATCCCAGCCGCCCCAAACCGCGTCTGTTCCTTAGACACTTTCATACCCCCTCCGGGAATTCCCTCCCCTTTCTAGCTAATGAAATCGCACTCACCTTTAAGGCCTGAAGGCCTGGCTGTGTCCTAAGGAGTAGGTAAGACCTAATAGCTTCCTCTTCTATGTTCTACACACATCTGTGGTCACTTTTATTAGCCAGATAAGTGGGGTTCCCTACTAAACTGAACTCTGGGAAGGCAACACTGTAAAGTATTTTCTCGCCTGTCAGTCCACAGCCCTGAATCTGAGAACCTACTTACTCTTGCCGTTTGAAGTTTCTTATTTCTATTTTTTTCTTCTTCTTCCTCCACTATCATTTCATCCACTTGTATTACCTTTCGTGCTGTAAGAAAGAGTTTAAGAGAGTGGTGTTTCTCATGGGAATAAACTTTAATGCCTTCACATTTCTTACAGGAAATAAAACTTAGGCAATCTTAGGCTGTAATCAAGAAATAGACCCAATATAAAGATGGTATTTGAAAAAAAGGTTTAGACAAAGGAAATTAACCAGAGTGGTTAAAAAACCCCATGTGATGCCTTGTATGGGCAGCCCAGCACTATGATTAAGAGTGTGGACTCTACTCGCTCAAGAGTGCGGCTCTGAGCAAAGGGTCACTGGTTGGATTCCCGGCCCGAGCTGAGCTGCCGCTGAGCTGCTAACAGGTGGCAGGATGGCTCAGCTAAAAAAAAAAAGGAGTGTGGACTCTGGAGGTGGACAGACATAAGCTTGAGGCCTGGCCCTTCCACTAACTAAGTCACATGGCTTCATGGTGGTGCCTCGGTTTCCTCATCCATAACAGGGAGGAGTCACTTAGTAGGGAATTATGAGACCTGGAATGTGTGACCCACAAGAACAGGGTCTTTGTTTTTATTCCTTTATCCTCAAACCCTAGAACTGTCCCTATAAATGTTTATGTATTTGTAGGATGAATGAACGTAAAGTCCCTTGAATAGTATGGACACATTATAACAAGTAGTATTATCGGCTAAAATAAAATATTTATGTAGATGTCACAAAAAAACTTAGAAGGTGTCTCATTGATAAATATGTACAGCTAGGAGCTAGACAGTTCTGAGCAGGGATTCTAAAGAGAAAATTCTGCACTTAATCATGGGGGAGAGATCAGACCAAGTGACTTTTAAGATGTTTTTCCCTTGACATATTAAATAAGAATATATTTACATTAAAAAAAGTGACCTAACAGATTGTAAATATGTGGCTGAGGGGAGCTCTAGGAACACTCAAATCCAATTACGTCATAACCTCAGGGAGGCAGGACTGAAAGTCCTTTCTTCACACTACAAGCCATTTCTGATGGAGGGCAAGTGGGAGCAAGACGGGACAGTGTTTCTGGCCCTGCCCGTGGTGCAGGTGCCTGGGTGGGTAGCCCAGAAATCCAGGATGGCCTCACAAGAGCTGGATACACTGGCCACCAAAGATAATGACCGCGACATTAAGTCCCTAAGAGAGCTCATCCTGGCCTGACCCCATGCTCACTAAGTACAACCAGCTTCCCTAAACTTTATCTATAAGACAGTGTTTCTCAGAGTTTGGGGTGTGTATGTGAATTTTACATGGATGGGTCACTGAATCAAATAACACTGAATTACATGTTGAGAAAGTTGCTCCTTTTACAATTCTCTCTCAACCCTGCTGATCACATCGGGGAGGCTAACAGCAGGCATGGCCAAGTCTTAGCACCTCTCTCAATCTTGCTAACCTCTCCAACTCAGGGGCAGCAAGCAGGCAACATGTTTGGTTTTTCCAGCACAGCTTTTGTTTTTTTCTCCTTACACTTTCACTCACACATCAGTCTGCAGAATTTGGTTATATCAGTCCTGCATACGACTACCTGAATGCAGCGGCCAAAATTCAATTTTCCGATTTACAAGACCAAGGCCCTTGGAGGGAAGAGGTTCCACCAGTGAGGCCTCTGAGCAGCCAGCCAACCACCCTAGGCTGCAACTCTCTTGGTTCAACAAGGGATTTTGAAAAGTACTCACTTCTGGCAGATTTCAGGGGTGTCTGAATAGCTTCTGCTGTTAGTTTATTTATTTCTGTGATATCCAGGTCAGCCTGTAACAAACACCAGGCATATTCCATCAAATATGAGGAACAATATTTTAAGATGAAAAACAATTACTTTTAAAAACATATTATTTGATATATATAAAAGATTATTACCTGTTACCTATAACACAATATAATTCCCATAAACCCACCGTACAACCCAAGACCCAAACCATTGCCAATAACTTGCTCCTAGCTGCGTATTTTTCTCTTTCTATCTCCTCGTCTCTCCTCCAAAACTGACCAGTCTCCTGACTGTCATTTTCCAGAGAAAACCACTATCCTCCTATTTGCTTAAAAGAGTGTAGGTGTGTTTGTGTGTACACATATTTCTTCACAAATGTATGTGTGCTTAAATAATATTTTGTTTGGTTTTGTTTCTGACTCTACTTGTGGCTGAGATAAATCTTCTTTCACTGTCATATAATATCCCATTGTGTGACTATATCAGAATGGATTTGTAATCTCCTGTCCAGACATTTGCTATTACAAATGTCTGGTATCATTCCTTCCCTGGGTTTGAAATCATATTAACTAAAGCTAGTATTCTCTTGATTTGGTGTGGTGACACTGGCTATCTCTTAGTACATTGAAAGCTCTGATTTGTAGTTCTAAAGAGAGTGATGCATTAGCTAGTAATGAGTATAATTTATCTCAGAAGTAAGTCTTTTGAAACATTAGATCTGGACGGATTATGGGGGGAACATATAACAAAGAAAGAGAAAGCATGGACCAAGAACGTTTTACTAGTTCTTTTTTTTTTTTTTTTCAGCTGAGCCATCCTGCCACCTGTTGGCAGCTCAGTGACAGCTCAGCTCGGGCTGGGAATCGAATTGGCGACCCTGTTGCTCAGAGCTCACACTCTTGAGCTAGCTCTTAACCAACTGAGCCACTCGGCCGGCCCTAGGAATGTTTCACTAGTTCTTATTTTTATTTTTCAGTTATCCCCACCCCTCTCCTACAATATTCACCCCCAAACTCTCTAATTTTTTTCTGATTTAACAACTGGCTCCTAAGTATCTTTAACTTCTGAGGCTGGTGGAAATCCACGATTCAGTGCTACCCTTTATAGTCAGATCACTTCAAAGTCTTGAGATTCCAATGATTCTAATCAACTCATAGAAGGATGTAGATTTTTGGGTTCACTTTGTAAATCTGATGAAGGCTATAATAAATTTTCCCCCCCAGAAAGATACACCAGTAGATTTACACACACACATTGTTCATGAATGATTTTAGAGTGCCTAGGGTCTCTGTGAAGCCCATTTATAGACCAGTTCCCAACACTGTCCAATAGAACTTTCTGCGAGGTAGAAATGTTCTACTTCTGAGCTGTCCAATATGGTAGTCACTAGTCACATGTGACTTCTAAACATTTGAAATGTGCCTAGTGTGTCTTGAGGAACTGAATTTTTAATTCTACTAATTAATTTTCATTAAGTTAAATAGCTACATGTGGGGCCAGCCAAGTGGCGCATTGGTTAAGAGCTGGCTTGTGACGCAAGAGGCCCTGGTTTGGATCCCACATATGAGGGCCAGTGACACTGCCCTCTTAAAAAAAAAAAAAAAAAAAAAAAAAAAAAAGTTTAAATAGCTACATGTGGCTGGTGGCTACTGTACTGGACAGTACAAATTTATTTTGCCTCCTATCTTACTGCCTTCAGTCCCGGTATTGATGCTGGGAGGAAGGAAGTGAAAAGGGGTAGGGAATCCTGAGTGTCCCAAGCAAGAGCACAGCTTCCACAGCATGACAGAATAAAGCAGCAGTCTGTCACCTAGCAGGTGAGGTTACCATTTTATGACCCAGGGGCTTAAAGGAACATGGACTTGAGGCTTTCTACTTTTCCTGAAGAGGTCAGGGCAAAGGGCTATAATGAACCTGCCAAAAACAGAACTGCCTCCCTTTGTAGGGCTCAAAACTGTATGAGCTTTATCTGAAACTCAGCATTTGACAACTGTGATTTCTCAGTCGGGGGACAGGTAAATGTTCCCTATGGAACCTCTTCCACAGTAAGCACACGCTGGTTGGATTTTGTGAGCAGACCCAACTTAAAAAAAACTAACCAACAGTTCCAAAATAGGACAGGTCACTTACTGTTGCTGCCTCTTCCAGGGCCTGCTTGTTTCCTCCCAGAGCTTTAAAAAGAATATTTTGTTTAGTTACTATTAGATTTTAATGATAAATCATCTTCCCTAATATAACCAGTTATCTTTCTAAAACTGGACCAGATTAAATGCTTAGTCCAACAATCAAGGACCTTCGTAATCGAGTTCCATCATTCTCCAGGTTTGACAGCCCCCCCCCCCGCCCTAGTCTATGTTCCACCACATATTCCCAAATGTGCTACTGTCTCTCATGACTCAGTGGCCTGGTACTTACTATTTCCTCTGCCCAAAATACTCCTCTGCACCCCCCAAATTTCTAATTCATCCTTCAAAACTCAGCTCGGGCCGGCAGAGTGGCGCGGTGGTTAAGTGCTGGCTTAGGAAGCCAGCAGCCCCGGTTCGGTCCCACATATGAGGGCCAGTGACACTGCCCTCAAAACAAAAACAAAAACAAAAACTCAGCTCAAACCCAAAACTCTGCTTATTTTTCTTTTTAGCTGAGCCATCCTGCTACCTGTTGGCAGCTCAGCGGCTGCTCAGCTCGGGCATCGAACTGTTGTTGCTCAGAGCTCAGCTCGCACTCTTGAGCGAGCTCTTAACCAACTGAGCCACTCGGCCAGCCGTGCTTATTTTTCTATTACAGCAGATTGCTGCAAAGTGCTGAGTGTTATTCTCACCATATCCAACAACTACTCAAAGCAGTTTAAGTGTCCACCCCATCTTGAACTGAATTCCTTGAGGACAGGGATAATATCCGCAGTTTCTAGCGAAAACATGACATACTGTAGTTATGTAGTAAATGAGTTTTGAATGAAGAGGTCTGTGCAAGCTTAGATATAGAATAAAGCTAGGTTAGGTCCTCCTGCTGGAAACTCTCATAGTATCCTGTGTGACAGCTAAGAACTTAGGCTTTGGAGCCAGAACATGCCCGTATTCAGATAGATTCTGTCACTATCCAGCTCATATACATTCTGTCACTAACCAGCTCATGAGATCTCGAGCAAAGTAACCAATCCTTCTGTGCTTTAATCTTGTTATTTTACTGACCACTATTCTATTCAATCTCTTTTGTAGTACTTATAACTTTAATTATATAATCATGTGAATTTTAAAAATGATTCTAATCTACTAACTTGTAAGTTACTGAGATAAGGGACAATATCTGTTATTATTCCCCAATGCATCTTTAGCACCTAGCATTGGGACTGACACATGCTCAATGAATATTTGTAGAAACATGCAAACAGATTAATAAATAAAAAGGCAAGCCAAAAAGATCATTAAATACTATTTGGGCAGAACATGCATTTTTATCCAGGAAAGAGGCTAAATACTGAGTAATTAATAATTAAAATTAAAAAAAATAGAAAAAGGGTAACCCAGCAGAAAGGACAGTCTTTTCCATTTCCTTGGACATTTAACAAGGGGGATTTTTGTCTGGCCAGGAAAACTCTTAGGTCCTTGCACTTCACAATTTGATTTGCCCATTTTAAATTGGCAATTCCCATGAGCTTCACAAAGCATCGTATAACTTTCATCTGAGCTCTGGTAACAAACCAAGTCATTCATTCATTCATTAGTAAATGGTTGGATTAAAAGAAACAAAACGGACTATTTCTTGACACATGAAACTTATGCGAAACTCATATATCAGTGTGTCCATAAATAAGTTTTATTGGAATACATCCATGCCCATTCATTACAGCTGTTTGGGAAATGGAACAGCAGAGCTGAGTAGCTGGACAGAGAACCCTCTGGCCCAGAAACCCTACGATATTTATGTACTGCCTGGTCTTCTAGAGGAAACATTTGACTCCCCGCAGGGGTAAGGACGGTTAAGTGCTAAGGAGGAAAAAAAAAAAAAAAAAAAGCAAGGAAGTGAGATAGGGAGTGGGGGGAAGCTACCGGGCTGCAGTTTCTTATAGAGATCAGGGAAGGCCTAACATGACTGTCAGGGTAACTACCAGGGGCTCAAGGCCGCGGGCGGAGGGAACTAGAGCAGCTCTTTTTGTTTGTTTTTAAGAGGGCAGTGTCACTGGCCCTCCTATGTGGGACCCGAACCGGGGCCGCTGGCCTCCCAAGCCAGCGCTTAACCACCGCGCCACTCGGCCGGCCCTCGAGCAGCTCTTACCGAAGTAGTCGAGCCAGTTCATCTCGCGCAGCGCTTTGGGGAGCCGCAGGATCTCGATGTTGTACAGGTTATCCATCTCCTTGAGGAGGTTCTGCTTGTCGGACTGAATCTGCTTGGATCGTATTTGCACTACGCGAGGGCAAAGTCAACAGAACACGGGTCACCGGCGGGGGCGGGGACCCTGAGTCCGTGTTGCCCCGCGGCCCTATCCGCCTGCACCCCGCGATTGCCCCGGGTGGTCGCCACAAACGCCGGCTGCGCCCCTTACCTTCACGATCGAAGTCCTTAAGAAAGGAGGCGAGCTTCCGGCTCCGTAACGAGTTGGTCTTGGTTACCCGGCTGCCGCCTTTCCTAGCCGGAGCCATGGCGCTTCGGTGGAGGCTGCAGGGAGCGGCGGGCCGAGCCACGGGGGTCAGCAGCGGAGAGGGGCAGGGAGAGTAAAGGGGGCCGAAGGGGCGGGAGAGGACGAAGGGACGCCCCAGGGGGCGAGTGCGCGGTGGGGACAGCTGCCCTTCGGGGCCTGGGCAAAAGGAGTCGCGAGTAACGTACCTGCGGGTCTCCAAACAAGGGCTGAGGAAAGAACCTCGCTGTTCCAGCTGCGAGGGAGCGGGTCGGCGGCTAACAGGACGTGAGACCGCCGTCAGCAAATTCAAACTGCCACAGGCTGACGAATGAAAAGTCGCGGTCTTAGAAGGGCGGGTCCACAACACCCAATCACAAGGAAGCTCCCCCATCTGGCGGCCGGCTCCCACGTAGAACTACAGCACCCAGAAAGCATTGCGGCACACGACATTTTTCTCGACGTGGCCGTGTTGGGGCATGCGCAGAGAAACAGCGGGGGCCCAGGCTGGCTTCTCCGGCGGGTCTTCAAACTCGGATGGCCTTAGCTTTATAAGTGTTCCCGCTGCTTTAAGGAAAGCGGCCAGCAGTCTCAAGGAGAGGAGACGAGACTCCGGCTCTGGAAACACGGGTCTGGCGCCGGGAATCCGCTGTCTGCAATAGGAGATTGTCCCGGCCCCCAAAGAGCCTCCTTTCCGCGGATAGTCGGGAAACCCTTCCCGAGGTGGGGGACGCGGGCCCTGCTTTCCGAGAGCCCCTCTAAAGGTAAGACAGCGCCTTGCGCCAGGACCTCCTGTCGGAAGGGATAGACAGCCCTACGAGAGAAAGCCCTAGTTTAGCTGAAACTCATTGGGAACGGAAATAGCACACAGCCTTGACCCGGCACTACTACCTACTTGGGACCCAAATGCTGTTTTGTGTGTGTGTGTTTTTTTTTTCAACAGAAGATGACTCAGGACCGCCCGTTGCTTGCTGTACAGGAGGCCCTGAGGAAGTGCTTTCCCGTGGTGGAGGAGCAGCAGGGCCTGTGGCGGGACGCGCTGAGGGACTGCCAGCCCCTCCTGGTCTCCCTCAGCAATTTGGCCGAGCAGCTGCAGGCGGCGCAGAATCTGCGATTTGAGGATGTGCCCTCACTTCGGGCCTTCCCAGATTTAAAGGAGCGGCTGAGGCGCAAGCAGCTGGAGGCTGGTGACACTGTCCTGGACAAGCTAGGGGAGAAGCTGTAAGAGGCTCCATGACGCTCTTTCTTGGCGGGATTTTAAAAGCGGGTGTTCTGTAAATGGCTAGGATCAGTCAGTCGGGAGGGTGTTTTTCTCTTTACCGAGAGCATGGCATTTGGAGGCATCTCCACCTTCCATGCTTTGCATCTGTTGCAGTGGCACCCCTGTCAAACAGCCATTGATGGCATTTTCCTTGTCACAGGATGGGCATGGCAGTGGTGGACTTAGAAGAAGTTACAGGAATGGAACAAAAAAGCAGTGGAGAAAGCGTATTAGTTTTCCTCTATAGTTGTCTTTGGTGAGAAACTGGGGAGCTACAGCTGACCCTTGAACAATGCAGGGTGGTTAGCGGTGTCCAACTTCTGCACAGTGGAAAATCCTGGTGTAACTGCATTTGCCTCTGCACACGTGGCTACCCAACCAGGGGCTTGACCCTCGAACAACTCAAGTTCAAACTGCGGGGAGTCAATTGAAAAATATCTGCCTATAAGTGGACCTGTGGAGTTCAAGTCCATGTGGTTTAAGGGTCAACTGTATACTGTAAACTTGGTGGGTGCCAGAGCTAAGAGTTTTTACATAAATTATCTCATAAAATCTTTTCAACACCTCTGTGACTTAACCTCCTTTAATCCCATTTTGCAGGTGAGGAAACAGGTTCAAGCAGATTTCCTCTCGTCTCACAGCAAATAGAAGAGCGGGGATTCTAACTCCAGTGTGCCTGACACCAAGGCCAGAGAGCTCCTACCCGCTACTTTGTTCTGCTCTCCATTAGTCTCTCTGGGTCCAGGAGCAGCACATCTTTCAGCCGTTATTATGCCCAATGTTAGGCTCTCTATTTTACAGAGATTATGGATTAGAGGATAGAGATTATGAGGACACAGAAAAGACCGGGCACATGTGGCCTTTCCTTGACCAGAACAAAAGAAGGTTCTAGCATATAGAGCCTGTGCCATAGACTAATAGAAAACTGTCAGAAATGGGGACCTTCTTTATATTCAGTTGTACAAAATACATTTGTTAAGCACCAATGGGATGGCAAGCACAAGGCGTTGGGAATATAACAGTGAACCAGGCTGTGAACCAACTGAAATAGTGAACGTTTATTTCTTTTTTTTTTTTTTTTTTTTTTTTGAGGGCAGCATCACTGGCCCTCATATGTGGGACCCGAACCGGGGCCGCTGGCTTCCCAAGCCAGTGCTTAACCACATCGCCACTCGGCCGGTCGTGAACGTTTATTTCAATTAATTACATCGTTGTGTGTGGGTCCTGGGCTCTTATTTTAAATCTGTTTTTCAGTTGTGAGTTGTGGTCAATCAAACAAGCCACAGTTCTCAGCTAGGGAATGCCTTGCCTTTGGGAAAGTTGTAGCCTTTGTCTTGGTGGCTGGGCCCGTTGGAGTCACCAGTGGAATAATAAAAATATTAACTGTAGGGCCGGCCGAGTGGCGCGGTGGTTAAGCGCTGGCTTGGGAAGCCAGCGGCCCCGGTTCGGTCCCACATACGAGGGCCAGTGACACTGCCCTCAAAAAAAAACCCAAAAAAAAATATATATATATAAACTGTAAACCAGGTACTTCCCTAAGCACTTTATATGCATTATTGTATTTAACCTTCACAGTAACTCCTTTCATTCATTCAACAAGCGTTTGTCATTCTATTGCCAGTGATGGTATTCTAAGTAATTAGGATGTGCAGTGAGCAAAACAGACTGTTTGCATACATGATTGTCAATAAGCAACTTTCCTAAGATCCACAGTAATCTGTGTGCATCGAGAGCCTGAACTATACTGAATTTCAAGAACTTACTAAGATGGGCTAGGTAGCATATGGATAGTACTGGTTTGTTGCTTTTGTTTTTTCTTAATGATTCCCTTTCACATATGTGCCATGGGACTGTGTGAGCAGTTTCTCCTTATACAGTTTATGGCAACCCCAGAAAAGCCCCTTGGTCTTTACGTTCTTTGGCAGCCTGGCTTATACACAGGCTTAGCTATGTCACTTTTTCTGCCTCTCCATCTTTAAGTCAATTCTTAAGCCTTGAGCCACCGTAACCAGTCTCCTTAGATGAATGGGTCTCATTGGGAGGCAGTTTTTCCCACTAGGACATTTGACACTATCTGGAGACATTGTTGATTGTCACAACTTGGGGAGGGTTGGGGGGCATGGTTTACTCCTGGCACCTAGTAGGTGGAGGCCAGGGAAGCTGCTAAACATCCTGCATGCAGTGCACAGGGCAGCCTCCACCACAAAGAACCATCTGGTCTAAAATGTCAATGTGCCAAGGTTGAGGAAACTTGCCTTAGGCCTTTCTCATGATGGTGCCTAATGTCAAACTCTTTCCCTCAGAGCTGCCCTCCTCAAGGTGCGTGACACGGTCAGCAGCCACGTGGGACAAGTGCTTCAGATCTATGAGCAGCACGCAGACACAATCGGCATTGATGCTGTCCTTCAGGCTTCAGTTGTGAGCCCCTCTGTGGCTGACATGTTGGAATGGTTGCAAGATATTGAGAGACATTATCGAAGTTCGTATCCTTTGCACACGTTTCCAATAGTGTCCAGAGCTGTTCCAGGAAGTCTTCACAAGATTACAAAACCATGTAGTATGGCTTAGTCCTCTTTGGCTCCTGAACTTGGGTTCTTCTGCATTCCTTCGTACAATCATTCCTCAACTCATCTATTGCGTAGCTACTACCCACCAGACTGTTCTAGGTGCTGGGAGACAGACCATAAAAAAGGAAAACGTAGAATAAGTGCTATGTAGAAAAATAAAGCAGGGAAACTGAGGGGTGAGGGTGGAGTTGTAATTTTAAATAGGGTGAGCAGGACAGGCCTCACAGAGAAAGTGACATCTGAGACAAAACCTGATGAGGGAGAGAGCCATGTGCTATTTGGGGGAAGAGTATTCCAGGCAGAAGAAACATCAGGGGCAAAGGCCCTGGGGTGAGAGCGCGCCTGATATGTTCAGGGAATAGCAAGGAAGCCAGGGTGGCTAAAGCAGAGCGAAGATGGGGAGCCTGACAGAAGATGCGGTCAGAGAGACAGGACCAGATCATGTAGTGCCTTGAAGATCTTTGAAAGGATTTGGCTTTTACTGTGAGTGAGACAGAAAGCTATTCAACAGTTCTAACATAATCGAACCTACAAGTGAGTATGTTTTGAACAGAATCATCCTGGCCATGGTCTGAGGAAAGACTTGGGGGCCATGTGGACAGGGTAGAAGCCAAAAGATCAGCTAGTTGGAGTTCTGGCTTTTTTCTCAGTTCTTGCCTGACACTCAACATTTACCTGCTGGCTTAAGTTTCTACATTCATTTTCATAACTTCAAATCCAGTCTTTATTCTTGTCTCTCATCTTGATATTCAGTTTCCTGGAGCTACTGGATTGCTCTAACTGGATTGCTCATGGAACCGCAAACTCAGATTTAGAATCAAACTCCTCTATCTAGCCCTTAACACTCAACTCCCCTTTCCATTATTGTAGAATCAACCCTGTCCAATCACCCAGCCTGGAAACTTAAGCAACATCTCCTCCTTCCCCTCTCTTTTCTTTTTTAACTGCAGTGTAGCAGCAGCATGAAGCAGTAGGATCTGTAACTGCAGCTAACATTATTTATACTTGCTTTGTGCCAGGTTCTGCTCTGGGCATGTTTACACAGTCGCTTGTCAAGTCCTTTGATTCTATGTCCCTGCTGCTTTTTTTTTTTAAAGATTTTATTGGGGAATTGGAAGAGGGGAACAGTGTTGGGGAATTGGGGAAGGGGAACAGATAAGTTGCTGTCCTTTTGTTCTTCAGTCTAGTTGTGGAGGACGTCGCATCACTGGCCCATGTTGGTGTCATCATTGCGCTCTTCCCGGGCGAGGCAGTTGGTTGCTGGCCCTGCTGCTTTTTGTATGTTCTTTCTCTATCCTCACTGCCTCTTCCATCGTTTCTTACCTCTCACTTGGACTTTAATCACAGGCAGCCTCTTGACAGGTTTCCCTGTCTCTAGCTGCTTTCCCTCTTTCCGGAGGTCGAGTTCTGATCCTGTTGCTTGTATAGGAGTTTTGGTAGCTTCTGTTGGAAGGAGGGCAGGGTGCAGACCCCTACGTTGGTCTGCAGTGCTCTTTGTGTTCTGGCTTGGCCTGCCTTCTCAGCCACCTTTCTTCCTACTCTATACATTGTTCCGTACCAACCAGACTGGAAAGTTTACTTGTCCCTGAACCCATTCCAGGCATCTCCACTTCTGTGCCTTTGCTTTTCCTCCCAGCTGGAGTCTTCCTGCCACCCTCTACACTGGATGAATTCATCCTCTGAACTTGCACCGAGTTTTATCTCGCTTAGAGCCTTCCTTTCAGTTTGGTTTTTTCCCTCACCGTGGTGAGGTCCTAGATTTCAGGAGCAATGTTCTGCTCCTCTGTCCGTGTAGCACGGAGCCATGGGAGTGAAGAGTGCTCAGGAAAGACCTGTAGCATAGGCGAATCCTGCCACCTGGCAATTGGCATGATAGCTGCACTTTCACTTTTATGTGCCTGTAGCTCTCTTCAGGGTATTGTTTTCCTTCAGCGTATTTCATTTTCTTGTTGAGCAGTCCTTAACTTCCCGGAAGGTACCTGAAGAGAAAATACCTCCTGTCCTCAGTCCATTGGGGAGACTTGCCGAACATCCAAGCTTTGCCCAAGGCCTGGGACCGAATTTCGGAAGATGAACACCAAGACCTTGTACAAGGTACTGGCTTTCACTTATTCCTTCATGTCTCCTCCGCTCCTTTCTTGCCCTGTGTCTCACTTCTTTGGAAGCATTAGAAAGAGCGCTCACAGCGCCTCTATCTTTACCAATCTGATGTTTTGTGTTCTCTGGAGAGGTGGTATGTCACAGTCTTTCTCTCTTCCTATTCCAGATATCCTATTGAATGTTTCCTTCTTCCTGGAAGAGTAAGGAAGCTGTGTATTTATCTGGAGGCCAGGGGGACACAGTTGAAGACTGATAGTGCTGCACTCTGGTATTTCTAAAGAAATTTCAGTATTGCAACCTGACATATTTGAAAAATCAGTGTCTAGAGCCCAAGGACTGGCTTTTGGGGGGATTGTGCTAGATGTTTCTGATGTTGGGGCTTCTCCCTGCCAGGTCATGGCTGAGGGCACATGGGCCACCCGTCTCCCTTTCCTGAGGCTCAGAGGAGTGGATGGAGGCAGAGAGAATGGAGGAAGAGCAGTGCAGAGGGGCACTGGGGGCAGAAACAGCAGCCACAGAAGTGGCAGGGAAGGAGAGGACGGGGGGCGGGTAGGGACTAATGACTCCGCCCTGGGCATCATCCAGAGCTCTGAGCCTGGTTGATACCAGGTCCTGGTTTCGTGTCAATCCTCGACTCTCTGAAGAAAGAGAAAGTGACTTTAAAGAAATCAGATGGAAAACAGTAATTATTTTCCCATTGCAATAGCTCCTTATCATCAAGCTCATTTAAGTTTCCAGAGGCCACCACCAGGGGGAGGTGGTGCAGCGTGAATGATTCTGAATGCTTTGTCTGTGACTGAGCTCTTCCATTGCTTTTATTATCTGAGAGTGAGTAACGGGATCGTGGGACTCCTAAAGTGACAGGGTTTTTTTGACCAATGCTGGCAACTGATTTGCCCCATTCCTCTGATCTTGGAGTAGCTGCATCAATGGGAGAACACTACCCCAGAGTCAGGCGATCAGGGTTGTTTCGGAGGCCCAGTGTCTTCATCTGGGAAACAGTCGTGGTACTGAGACCCATCAACTTCATGGGCCATTGTAAAAATCCGGGTCGTTGGGTGTAAAGGGGCTTAATAAAGAGTATAGATATTTTTCAAAATAAAAATGATCTTTTTATTCTTATTGTAAAGGTGATATATGCTTTTAAAAAATCATCAGAAAATTAAAAAAATTTAATGTACAAAAGTATAAAAAAGCTCCACCAGAGAGATTTTGATATGTATGCTTTCAGTGTCCATATTCACAAATTAAAATATGTACATAGTATCAGTTATACATAGTGTTATATAAATGTCTTTTTAAAAAAAACAAAAACATAATTTAGCCATCTTTTCATATCTGTAAATACAGAGCAACACAATTATGTACACTATCATATACCATTTTATGAATGTATTATATCTTGCATTTTATCTATATTTTTCCAAATGTTCATGTTTGCCTACCTATAAAGATAATACATTCTGATGGCAAAACATTGGGGCTGGCCAAGTGGCGCGGTGGTTAAGTGCTGGCTTGGGAAGCCAGCGGCCCCGGTTCAGGTCCCACATATGAGGGTCAGTGACACTGCCCTCAAAAAAAAAATTAAATTAAATTTAAAAAATTGAAGTATTATAGAAAGTGAAAGTGCACGTTGTCCACCTACCAGATAACTGTTTTTAACAGTTATTCTTCAGGAATTTTAAAAAAATCTATCACATGCATAATAATTGTAAATAAAACTTAACTCAAAAGACATTTGGGTGTCAGGTCTTATATTCTGAGGACAGAGATGAAAGAGAGCTCTACAAAGATTTATAGTTCAACCAGGGAAAGATTTAAACCAGTGTTTCTCAAGCTTTAATGTGCATATAAATCACTGGTATCTTGTTAAAATTTAGATTCTGATTCTGTAGGTCTGAAGGCAGGGCCCTAGATTCTGCATTTTTAATGAGGTTCCAGGTAATGTGGATGCTAATGATCCAAGGACTAGACTGAGTTGAAGAGATTTAAATTGTACTACAATAATTAAAGTGTTGTGTTTGAGGTTAAAACAGAATGCTGTGGGAGAATAGAGGTGATAACTGCCTGCTGGTGAGAATACTTCGTAGTGGCAGTGACACCTGACTTAGGCCTGAGGCTGATTTTACTTGGACGCTAGGAGAGGAGTGGGGGCATTCCATGCTCGGGGGACAGTCTGAGTGAAGGCAGCGTTTGTGAAAGAATGGGAGGCAGCACACATCGAACGCGTATGTGCCAGGAGTTGTGCATATTGCTTTATACAAATTTCAAAGGGTACAAAGAGCATATTCAGTGAAAAGCTCTGCCCAGTTCCTCATTTCCCTTTCCTGGAGGCAATCAATATTAAATGTTTCTGCTGTATTCTTCCAAAAATTGTCTTTGCCTGTAGAAGCGCAGTGCTGGGTATCCTCTAAGTTAGCCCCCAGTGATCCCACCTCTAGTAGTTTTCATGCCCGTGTACCTCCTCCCTTCAGCGTGGGCTGGACTTAACAGATTTCCTTCTGGGGATATGATACTGCAGAAGTGGCAGGATGTCACTTCTGAAACTAGGTTACGAAAAAAGACCAGCTTTTTTCTTGGGTGCTATCGCCCACTCTCTGGATCCCTCCCGGAGGGGCGAGGGAGGGGGCGGGGCGGGGGCGGGCACCCTGTGGAGAGCTCCTGGGAGGGACCGATGCCTGCGGACCGCCAGACCGCCAGCAGAGTGAGCTTGGCGGAGGCAGCGCCTCTCTTCCCTTGCTGAACCTTCCGGTGAGACCCAGCCCCAGCGAACAGATTGCCTACAGCCTCATGAGGACCTGAGCCAAAGGCAACCAGCTCAGCTGTGCCCAGATTCCTGACCCACGGAAACAGACAATAAACGTTTCAAGTCAGTAAGTTTTGGGATAATTTCTTCCACAGCAGTCGATAATACAAGAAGCAAATATGTTTTTATGTGTTCTCCATAATTTTGTATGAATAGTAGCATGCTATATACCCAGTTTTGTACCTTGGTTTTTCTACTTGCTGAATCTTGGAGATCGTTCTATGTAAATACATAAAGAGCTTTAATGTTTTCTAAACAGTTGCATAGTTTTCTGTTGTATGGGTATACCATAATTTATTTAGCCCCTTACTGACGGACTTGTAGGCTATTTCCAAAGTCTTACTATCTGTTATCTGATAGTAAGAGGTATCAGTAAGACTCTCTCCACTCCCACCTCTGCTCATGATGCTTTTTTCCCTGGAATTTTTCAGTTAGCTAATCCCATCCTACCCACTCACCCCCAATTAAAAAAAAAAATTCTCCTAGTATTTTTACTGGAATCATTTTAAATTCAGAAACTAATTTAGGGAGAATTGTCCCCATGGGAGGGACCTAGCCCTCCTCCAAGCATGCCACTGGCTTGTGGGTCACGAGGTCACATGCGAGTTCTTTTCTGTGCCCCTAAGTTGGGGAAATAGACCCTTTTGTTCAGAACCCCCTTCCCTGTCAGTGAGACAGTCTGTTGGGGTGAATGAAGAATTTGGGTTTCTTTCCTGCCTCCACCCCATCCACATTTAGAAATCTATCCCAAGATCCTCTGTGAGGCAGAGGTGGGGTTTTTCAAAGCCAGTGGGATCCTAGGTTCTGAAGAGGAGGACTGCTCCCTGCCCAAGGAGAGTCTGGGCTTTTTAGTGATTGTATTATGTCTGACTTTAATCAGGCTGATAGGGACCAGGCAACTTGTTCAAGCGCTGGGTTGTTTATAATTCCTTCTCCCTGTGAGAAGGTAGGGCGAGTGTGCATTTGGGGGCACAGGTTCAGGGATGAGGGGAAAGAACTAGCGCACTTGATAATCAACTCAGGGGAAAGCGTGCTGAATTGCAAGTGACCAGACCTGGGTTCAAGTCGCAGCACAGCCTCTTACTAGCCAAGTGACCTGGGTTACGTAAGTCGTGTCCCTCTAATTTTCAGTTCCTTCATCTGTAGACTGGAAAGGATGATGTATGTCCTTACAGGGTTGTAAGTTTTAAGTGAGAGGAGGTATGTGAAGGTTTTGGAAAATTTATCAACATTTAAGGGGCCGAAATTCACTTGAGATTTATTAGTCACCTAAGTATGTGGCTCTGTGCTGTGAAACAAGCCTTCCCTGAGAGACATGGGGAATTTTTGAAGTGCCCACAGCGTGTCAGGGACAGCGCCAGCGCCAGGATTTGCACCAGGGCCTTCTTGGTTCTTGGGTCTTTCCCACACACCAGTTTCTTCTCTGCCACGGAAGGCAACAGCAACCCTGACACCTACTCAGCTGGAACAAGAGCAGGGTTTCCTGCATACCCAGCCCTGCTTGGAACACGGTGCCTCCAAACAGCAGAAGTAAGTGCAGCCCCCATCTGGCTTGGCAGTGGCACAGGTGGCAGCCAAGGTTCTCTCAGGGCAGCTGCAACCTTGCCAGTTAACCTCCCTTCTGATCCCATAGCCAGGAGGGCTGGAGTGAGTCCTGGGGCCGTCCGCCAGAGCTTTACACTTTTGCCCTGTGTGCCAGGTGCTGGGAGGAGAAAGCCAGTCCTTAAGGAATGATGGGTGGGGGTGGGGAGGTGGCCCCTTCCAGGCATGCTCCCTCCTCTCCATCATTCCTGGAAGGCTCCTTCTTGGTTTCTACATAGTGCAAAGGAAAGTCATGTTTTCCAAGATTGGTACCTGGTACAGCATATTCAGGCCCCAGCCCCAGAAGCTCTGAGCCAATACATGTGGGGAAGGTCTAGGTATCCGCCTTCTTATCAAGTACCCCTCATTCTGTTGTAGGGTCATTCTTTAAGAAATAACCTTAATTGTGAGAAAAAACAGCACTGACAGAGAGAGCTGGGTAGAGTAGCCACAAAGATTGCCCTTTGGGGAAGAAACTACCCTTGACTTCCTTATTGCACCCCTTCTTCCCTTTTTCTTGCTTCCCAACACCTAGCTCATCTTCAAATCCAACAGGCATCTCAGCTCCGTCCCCCTCACCCCTCCATGCTGTCTGCAGTGGGGTAGTAAATAACTTCTGTGGCATGTTGCCTTACAGCCTGCCACATCCCTATTTACTCATTCAGAGGCCTCCCTGTGTGCCCAGCACACAGCCGATTACCGGTGATACAGAGATAAATAAGAAGCACACAGTTTAGCAGGCCAGGCAGATGCATACGCCTATCGTGAGAAGTGCTATCATAAAATAAGCGGGGAATGCCGCGGATGGAGAGTGACTGGTTCTTTTTGTCAGAGGCAAGCGAGGGGAATGTCAGAGCAGATCCCCAGCCGCTTGATTCCAGCGAAGCACCTTCTGTCTGGCCTCTAAGGGAGTAAGTGATGGGGGCCGCGTGGTCCCTTGGCCATGTGAGCAGCCCTCTGCGCTCAGGCTCTCGTCTTCCCGATTCAGACATGCGCAGTAGTTCTTAATTTGCACAGAGAGCCCAGACTAATAAATCCACTATTCAATTGCAATCCCCACAGCGCGTTTATAGGCAGCAGCTGACTTTTATCAGCTAGTTTGTTCTTTCATATAAGAGTTTTACGAGGGTCTCCTGAGCTGGCTCATAACGTGATGAAACGTCTGCAAAACTTGAACCATAAATCCCTGACACCTGCCAAGCAGAGGATGCTGTTTTCCAGGCACATTTTGTCCAGCTGGCGACTCTGTCCCCTTGCCCAGTTTGCATTTTTGCACTTGTCTCTTTAAACTTGGATTTGTTTTTAAGCTCTCTGCGGCCTCTTTAAAGGCAACTGAAAAATGAGGGGTAGGAAAAAGGAACTAGAAAGTTACGTCTGTGCTAAAAATTACCCCCGGCTTATGTTGCTCTGAAAGCTGGTTTTGATCCCACTGGTGGAAGGGAGACATCAGGCTTCCCAGCCACACGAACCCCAGGGTGGGGGATGGAGGACCATGCCAGCCAAGCCCGTTATTAATACTTTGATTCTTTTCTGGGCCATCACACTTTGTCCTTGCCAAATGCCCCTATCGTTGCTTGTCAGTTCTGTAAATTAAAGAAACAGCTTCAGAGGCCTTTTCCCCAGATGGTCTCCAAGCATTTCCCAGCATTTCAAGCTCCCCCAAGACAGAGATGAAATTTAAATGCCGTCCCTCCTCCAAATAAGGCAAGACCTGGATTCTCTGCGGACCCTGGTTGGCTGAGGTAGATGGGTTACTTGGGAAAGCTATAAACACCTCAGTGGAGCGTGCTGTCCATCGGAAATGTTGAGTGTCCAGAATTATTATTCACTTACATGTTTACAGGTTCTCTTTGTTTTGGTCAGGTGGCCACTAGCACGGAAGAAGGAGGTCCCTGTGTCTGCCCTTCACGTGGCCTCACACCTTTGCTCACTTTCCCTAAACTCCACTTCAGGATGGCTTCATGGGCATGTGACCTGTGCTTACAAGGGTCCCATTTTGGCTTAATGCTCTGCTGTCACCCTATTGAAACTCTTAATAGTTTTTGAACAAGAGGCCGGATTTTCATTTTGCACTGGGCCCTGCAAATTATGTCGTTGGTCCTGCCCCACTTCTCTCTGGTCATAGCTCTCAAGTCCAAGTGCAAGCCTGCACAGAACAGGTTACTTGCGTGTTAAGGAGGAGCCTAGCCTTGCCCCGCTCCCAAAGGCTCCTGTTCCCCAGTCTTCTGGTTATAGCCGATCCCTATCGTGTGACAGTATCTCTACCCACCGTAAAGCCGTGCCTCCCAATCCCAACTCACTAAGTGTTGTCACCTGCTCCTGGCCTCTTACCACCTTTCAGAAAAGACTTGTCCTGCTCCACCAGGAGGAAGGGACCTGCTCCTATGGAGGGGCTGGGGTCTAGGAGCCGGGCCTGCTGGTGGAAGTGACACAGGGCGGGAGCAGCCTCCCACCCCAGTGACAAAGTGCCCCAGGCCAAACGAGGCAGAGCATCCCCCTCCCTTCAGCTCCGCCCAGCTTGGGTTCCCAGATCCACCCGGCATTGCTACACCAGCGGAAATGGCGGTTGCTATCCCAGCCAAACCCTAGGACTGTGGCGACAACCCCAACTGGGCCCAGCCACCACATCAAGGACATAGCTCCACCCTCCTCTCCGCACCCCCTCCCACCTCAGGCTTCTCCGCCTCTCTCGTTCCCAGAGAACCCAGGGTGGAACCTCTGCCTGGGGCCAGGGTCAGTCACGGCCTCTGTGGCTGCTGCCTTGTGGTGAAGAAGGTTCTGGACAGGGAGTTGGGACATCTATCATTCACCCCCGTGGGACCGGAGCAGGTGACTTGACCTCTCTGGACCTGTGTCTTCAAAAAAGCAAAACCAAAGTGGGGCAGTAGACAAAAGTTTCAACTTCATTGGGCCGCTGCCAAAGATAAATGGGCTAATACATGTGAAAGAACTTTTAAGTCGTGTCATACAACTTTAAGTAATTTTCCTCTGAGAAGCAGCAGACTAATGGAAAGAAGGATTTCGGAGCCTCTAAGAATAATACTGTAATTACTACTTATTGAGCAGTTTCTCTGCTTCAGGCTTATGTCTAGTGCTTTTATATCCATTACAACAACCCTGGGAGGCAAGTACTATTTCCTGGGTTTTACAGATAAGGAGATGGGCTTAGGAAGGTCGCATAGCTGGCCTGAGATTTCACTAGTTGATGACTTGAGCGGAGCGTTCCAGCCTACTACCTAGTTGTCAGAGACAGAGCTGGCTAGGTGTCCTTCCTCAAGTCACCTAAACCTGTCTGTGCTGGTTTCCTCCACTTGCAGTGGAGACCATTATCTCCCTCTGACAACCGCTGGGGTGCAAGAGCCCATATGGCGAGTACCGGCCCAGCACTGGGCGCATTTTCTCTCCCTAGCAGCCCTAACCTCAGGCGCTGCTTTGGGTTGGATGCTGGCTGACTCCAGCTTTTGTGGGGAAGCAGTGGTTCCCAGAACAGGCCTGTGAATCCCTGAGGCAGGCTGGAGCTCTGGTGACCACTCCATGAGGGAAGCATTGCTCATTGCATAAGGTGTGTCATTTCCTGGCGACACTTGGCTACACTTCAGAGGCAAGGTCAGCGGCTGTGACCCTCCCTGCTGCCCAGGGCAATCTGGGGATCTGTCTCATTTCTATCTCTAGCCACTGAAATGATCATCATTCTCCACGCGTCACCAAAGCACCAAAATTCCACACCATTGCATGGGGGGGGGGAACGCAGCCATGCAGCAAGAATAACGAGCACCACCCATCGCAGCAGATCCCATCGCATTGCCCCAAGTTCTGGAATCTGAGGAGGGGACTTCTCTCCCACAAAGGACCTCAGCCTATAGCTTCCTAGGCCTGGTGGCCTGACCCAGCACGAGGCAGACAAGACGTAGAGTTGCCATGGTTTACACCCTGTGTAATTCTCACCAGGTGAGGAATGAACAGCCCTCCATCAGTGAGGATTTATGAATTTAGACCAGTGGTTCTTATTCTTGGCTACCATTGGAGTCACTTGGGGAGCTTTATAAAGCACTGATGCCTGTGTCCACCCTGAGATTCTGATTTAATTGGCTGGGATGCAGGAAGTTTAAAAACAACCCCCATGACTTTACTATGTAGCAAAGGCTGAGAACAACTGCTTTTATACAACTCATTCATTTAAGAATCTTTTCTTGAGTGTCTACTGTGTGTCAGGCACTATGTTGGGCTCTGAGGTGAACAGAAAAGTTTGGATCTTTACCGACATGGGGCTGGCACTCTAGTGGGGAGAGAGAAAATAAGCAAGACTATAGATAATTGCAGATGGTAATAAGTGCTACAAACAACATGGCAGTAGGAACAGGAAAGAATGACTTGGGGAGGGGACAAGGGGCAGAGAGGGCTTTCTGAGGAGGTGACATTTGCACTGAGACCTAAATGAAGTCAAAGAGAGAGACACGTAGCCTGTAGCACAGCAGTTCCCAAACTGTGGTCGGGGGACTCAGACCGTTTGAGGGCGTCTGCAAGGTGAAACGTTTGCTAAGACGCAATACGCCTTTTCTACTCTCGTTCTCTCTCAAGTGTACGGGGAGTTTTGAGATGCCCCGGGAAGGGTAATGACACCATTGCTCTGACAGCTAACAGGGCATGTACTTGTGCATTCTAGTGCTTTAAAGCATTCTCAGATTGAATTTCTATTTTGGCAAATGCTGATAGATACAACCCACATGAACGCAAACAGAACCACTTGGGGATCCTCAATTTCTCTGAGTGAAATAGAGTCATGGGATCAAAGAGTTTGAAAACTGCTGATCTGGTGGAAGAACCCTCTGGAGCGTCCTGAGGTGGGAGCCAATTTGGCGTGTTCAGACAAGAGCAGAAAGGCCAAGGGACGGGAGTGAAGAGGGAAAGGGGTCAGTGACAGGAGAGGTCAGAGGGGAGGCAGAGACCAGGCATGCATGGGCCTGAGGGAGGACTGCTTCAGGCAGACAAGGACGGCGAGGCTGTTCAGGTGTGAAATAAAAAGACCGAACCAGGGTGACGGCAGTGGAGATGGAGAAATGTCGATTCCAAAGATATTTGGAAGGTGGAATCAACAGTATCAGTGATAAGTCAAATGTAGGGATTAGGGGAGGATGGCTCCAGGTTGCTGGCCATTCCCAAAGCAGGAGCTGGATGAGTTTCAAGGTAGGGGGTGGCAGACAGAATATGAAAAGTGTCAGGGGTGGGGGACATCCAGCTGGCTTCTAGAATGGATGGGTTTGGACATCCCTAGAGGAGTCAGAGCTACAGTGACAAAGCTTTGGGAGAGGGGTGGCCGGTTAGCTTAGGTGGTTAGAGCGCAAGCTCATGACACCAAGGTTGCCGGTTCAGTCCCCACATGGGCCAAGGAGCTGCGCCCTCCACAACTAGACTGAAGACAACTACTTGACTTGGAGCTGATGGGTCCTAGAAAAATGCACTGTCCCCCAATAAAATTTCTCAAAAGAAAAAAAAAAAGATAGTCCCAAAAAGCTTTGGGAGAATGTGTATGGAGAGAAGAAAGGGCGTCTGAGGAACTTTGCTAGGGAATCTCAACCTGTACAACCGTGGCCTAAGTTGATGTCTGCGAGGGTCAGAGGAAATCCAGAAGGTCCTGAGGGCCACGAGCCAAGGAAGGAGACAGTTGCAAAAAGGAAGGAGGTTCTGGGCTGGTCAGAGTCATGTAGGATGAGGATGCTGTAAGAAGTTTCTTGGGTTGGGAGAACACTAGTTTGCACTGGGTTGAGTGGTGAAAAGAAATGAGGCGTTCAAGCGATGCGTGCAGGAAGACTTTCAAGAGGGAAAGGAAGAGAATAGCTTAAAGTAAATGTAGAGGGGGTCTTTTAGGATGGAGGAGACAGGAACCTTTTGTGTAGGCTGAGAGCACAGGTGAGAAACTGGCTTAGGACCAGCGAAGGGACGGACAGAAGCAGTTACAGTGAGTTTGAGGGGAGGGCTGGAAGTGGAGGGGGTGTCATCTAGATGGCAGGTAGGAGGCACGGTGATTTGCTGAAGGAGAATCAGGCAGGTGGAAGCTTGAAGAGAGGGGAAGGTTTGGACTGCTGCTAAGATGCTGGGTGTGGAAGCTGCCAGACCCAGTGGCTAGCCTGGGCTTGGGGTTTCTCTGTCTTTGCACCCAGGGTGGACCGGGAGGGCCCAGAAAACACCAAATGGACTGGTTTTAGGCAATGATTCCCCTCAAAGAGCTTGTACCTTCCCCAAATATCGTCTCCACATTGGGAGGAAATGCATGGAAGAGGGTTGGGAATTAACATTCTGATCGATGTGGGAAAATAGAAGAGAAGCCCTCACGAAAGTTCTGAAGGCAGCAGAATCATAACCTGGAGGTCCTGGTTCCCTGAATCCAGCCCACGTGGACAGCCGTGGCTGAGGAGCCTCCTTCCCGCCATGGCACTCTCCCTCCACCATCCATTCAGGTTCCTTAGCCTTGACACCTCGCATTTGCCTCCTCATCCTCCTCCCCTCCTCCCTTGCTCCAGCATATCAGTCCCCAAGGGTGGCAATGTCCACACTTCTCACGAATCTGTCCTTTCCTCCCCTTTCTCACGGCCGGGACTATTGCTGGCCTCTGCCCCCAGTCTGTCTCCTTCCAGTTCATTCTGTGCCAAGAGGATCGATCTAAAATATAAATCTAACCATATTGTCCTCTTACTCCTGTTCTTTCAGACTTCTCCAGAGCGTCTAGGTAGCGACCCAAACTCTTATGCCGTCTTCCCTTATCCACCTGGGGAGGTGCTATTCCCCTCTCATGGTTCAGCTGACAGATCACCTCCTCTGTGAAGTCAGCCGGACCACCCAGGCTGACTCACCTCCTTCATTGGAGTCCCTCTAGTACCATGTTCTCACTCCAGTAGGTCAGCCCATCCCACGTTGTGCAACTGGCTATTAACACATCCATTTCCTTTCCCTCGACTGTGAGCCCCTCCAGGCCAGAGGCCAAGTCTGACCCTCTGTTATGGCCCAGCAAGGAACAGAGTTTGGAGTCTCGTGGGTGCTGAAATGAAGGAGTGAATCAATCAATGTTCTCATGCATCTTGTGTCATCAGTGTGGGAACCACTGCTATGGTATCTTTATTAAAAAATGTGTTATCTGGTTTTATACCATCCAAAAATGCATAGGGGTTCAAAGACCCAGGGAAGGGGCTTGGCAGCACATGTGAAAGAGGACCCTGACCCTCGGGAGTGTGCAGAGCACAGCTGGCACCTTGCACCAAGGTGCCCCTGCAGAAGCCATCCACGGGCTGTTAGCCAGGACCCCTGGGCAGTCCTACCCTGACAGCAGGGCCTCTGGACACCCCAGGCTCAACAGGCACATGGCTAGGGGGCCCCAAAGAGGTAGCAATCACTCCTCTGCTCAGGCTGGCACAGGTCTGCCCTGCCTGGAGGCAGGGGGCTGCATGGAATGAATCCTGCTGCAAGAGGCCCTTGCTCCCCACGCCTGCGTGACAGCCCAGACAGTTAACATGGCTGTGCATAGTCACATCTGCAGGTAATTTCTGCATCCATCTGCATTGAAACGGATCTCATTCAATTAATTAGAACAACACCCTTTGTCCCAGCGCCATCTTTCAGGCGGGAGGGGCCCCAGGGTCTCCTGGGGAACACGTCGCTCAGGCTCTGGGATGGAACCCACCGTCTCCCAGTGGGCTGTAATTGCATTAGGAGCAACCATGAGGTCAGTGGGCATGCTCGTTATGGGCAGCCTGGCCTCCAGCCGCCTGGGTGCGTGCGCAAGGAGCTCCCAGGCCGTGCTGCCTGACATTTGCAATCGTTTAATGGGAATAAGTTCCATCTTGGAGCTCTGTTCAGCCTTTCATACAGCAGCCAAACTGTCCACCCTGGACAGGACATAAATCCTGCTGGCGAGTCACCAGCCCAGCTCTCCTCCTGGAGCTGCTTCCTCCCCAGAGCTCGCCAGGAGCAGCTGTTTGCACCCTAGTTCGGGAAAGGCCCCAGGGAACTGATGGGGTGTAGGAGAGAGAGAGAGAGCACTGGACAGTGAGCCAAATTCAGAGGAGCAACTTCAAGGCTGGGTAAGGTACTTAGCTCTCTGAGCTTCGGTTTTCTCATCTGTAAAAGGGGATGATACCTGCTTCCCTTAATTATTCTAAGAATGAAAGGCCCTGACTATGTCTGACACCCTGTAGACACACATAAAGTGCTTCTTTCCATTATGTATTAGCTGTGTGATCTTGGCTGAGATCCATAACCTTTCTGTGCTTCAATTGCCTCACCTGTAAATTGAAACTATGGTAGAGTCCATCTCATAAGGCAGGTGGTTATGAGGACTAAACGAGGGAACACATGTAAAGTGATTAGAACAGTGCCTGTGACATGGTAAGCATTCACTACAGGCTAGCTGTCACTGCCTTTCTTTCTTTGTAGGACACAGTTATAGGAGAAAGGCCTGGTAATTACATTACTTGGGATACTTTGGAGGTTCATCCTCTCCTTGGTAAGGCTCAAAGCTGAGACAAATTGCAGTCTTGAAGGAAAAGGGCCAGTGGGAGGGCTAAATTCCTGACTAACCAAATGTCTTATTCATTTAACAAATGTTTATTGAGGTCCTACTGTGTGCCAAGCATTGGGCTAAAAATAGGGAGTTGATAGAGACATCTACCCACGTTACAGTCATTCCTGTGATCCAGTGATTTTATTGCTCTCTTCTCTGGGTTTTTTGAAAATCACCAGTGAAAGGATCAAGGCTCCTTGACATCACCCCAGCTGAGCTGCTGGGTGTATCTCAATGGGTCACAAGTCCTGCGTGACATCATTCTAGGATCTCCTGTTTATTGCCTTCCCTCTTTTCCTAGTCTTAGCTGAGTCAGTCTCTTCCTCCAGGAAGCCCTTCCCAATTCCTCTCTAGACTGGGTCAGGTGGCCTGTCCTTAGCTCCTGATTCTTTGTCACCAACAACACACATGGTGAAGTTGCCCAGCCCCTTGTGCATGATGTAGGGTGGGCAGGCACCATGCCCTTTTGCTCTCTGCTCTTCTCCAGAACCCAGTAGGTGCCTGGCATAGAGTAGATGCTCGACTAACATTTGTCAAACAAAGGGGTGAAGTGCAGACTTTGGGCCTGTGGCCAGGTGTGGGACTGGGGCCCCTAAGAGTAACCTATTTCTGCCTCAGGCAGTCCCTCAGGCCTCCACCCAAACCCAGCCCTCGTGGAATATCTCCAGGGCCAATGATTTCACCATCTTCCTCTGGCTCCCATTCCTGTTTTTAAGCCCATGTTGGTCAGGAAGTTCTTCCCAATGTCTGCCTAATTCTCCAGGAATAACTTAAGCCTGTTGTCCCGGAGCCAGGCAGCATGGAGGCAGATGGGTGTCCTCCCTAAATGCCTCTCCTTGCTTCCGCAAGGAAAAGGCTGCACGAGGGACCAGAACAGGAAAGCAAGTGGGTTTAGAGGGCAGGTTAGAAATGGAACTGATGAATGTCAAGCACACGTTTCCAAGGACAGAATGTAGTTGTGGTGAGCGGGGCTTGGCAAAGTCTTAAGCCCTTTCCTGGTGGAAGGGCACTGGCAACGAAGAGGGGTGAGCTCTCAAGCCATGGGCAGCCAGGCCTCCCCGAGTGTGGCGGATGCCAGCTGGTGCACAGTGTGGAGCATCAGGAACCTGGAATGCTTACCAGGCATTCAGTGGTGGAGCAAGCAGAGTTGGGGCAGGGCTCCCCAGAACCTCAGCCTTCCCGGGCTGGGCTGGGGTTGAAAGGAGAAACTCAGCTTGGCCTGGACAGAGGACCCGGGAACCTAGACCAGGACTGCTTGCCACTAGGCAAGTTGGGGCCTCTGGCAGGGGCACTCTGCAGGAAGGAGAGACCCTATCTACCGTCCGGGTCAGCCCCAAAGTCAGGGGCCTCCAGCCGGAGTGCAGATGGGCCACTGCTATCCTCTCTGCCCTCTCACCCCAGTGTTCACTGTCACCCCTGCTACGCGGGCCTTGTGTCCTGAGAGATGACACAGCCTCACAAGGCCCCGGGGAGGTACCCTCCTCCCCACCTCCTCACTCCCTAAGGAGCTGTTTTGAGTCTCTCTCTGGTTTCCTGAGGTCATGGTGTTTACTCCAGCAGCGGGTGATGGGACCAACTCTGGATCAAGAGGCAGCTGACTTGCAGTCAAGGTCCAACTTTGTGTGACTTTGGGCAAGTCTCTCCTCTCTGAGCCCTGAGGTATTTCACCTGCACAGATTGGGCGAGGGCCAGGACTTTTAAATGCTTTTTTTTTTTTTTCCAGTAGTGGACACTTTAGTATTTTAGAGAAACCTGAGGTGGAATATCCATATGCAAAACAAATTAAAAGGGAGCTGCTCTGGTTGGAGTAGGGTCCCACCTGCTCAGTCCTGAGCACCTCCCCCAAATCCATGGCTGAAAGCCCCACATGGGACCACAAGACCTCTAAGGGACTTCTTGCCCTCAAGTTCAGTGGGGCTCCTAAGCGGTTTAGGACTGGGATATCCAAGGTCAGTGCTATCGGTTAGAAGGTCAGAAAGATGTTGAGTTCAATAGTAGGGATGGGGTAGGCCAGGCCCATTGGTCCTTTCTTGTGAAGACCTTTCTCAAATAGAACTAGCTTCCTGGGGACGATCTTGCTGCGGCTGCAGCAGCAAAAGGATCATCTGCCTCCTGAAGCTGCACGTGGAGGGAGACAGGCACAGGAGCTTTCCTCAGAAGGCTGTCGGGAACACAGGCCCACATCTGGGGCGGGGATGGCAGGAAGCAGGTGTGGAGGAAAGCTCAGAGCACGAGCGCCCCTACCGAGAAGTGACTTGAGTCCTCAGGCCCAGCCTTGCCCTCCCTGGGGGGAGAGCTGGCTTGAAGAGCACCAGACCAGACCCTGCCTCCAGCCTCTGCTCCGGAAACCCCCTCATTCCACGGTGTCTGCTTAATCCCTGTTAACAGCAGGGTGACCTCCCGCTTCTGTGGCCTCACATTGAGCCCGCCCCAGATCCTCATAGGCCCCCTTCGAAAAATAAATAAATACTTTCTCCATTATCCCATTAGCAACTTCACAGGTTTTTCTGCTATTAGTTCCCAACTTCAGTGAAAGTGGAAACACGTGTCCTGAAGAGCCTCCCCTGCCTGCTTTGGGGCTGGTGCTAAACTGTTGGGGGTTAGCTGTGCCCATCCACCTGCGGCGGCCTGCTGGGGAGACATGGTTTCAGAAACGCTCTGTCAACGCCAGCAGATACCAGGGGCCTCCACGTATGGGATAAGGAGCTGGGCGATGCAACTTCTGCACACTACGGGCTGTGCGGCTCCAGGCAAGGCTCTTTACCTCTCTGGGCCTCAGGTTCTTTTTTTTAAATAGAGGAATTTTATAATTCCTATCTTGAAGGACTGGAGGATCAAAATAATCTTGAGAGAACAAGGAAGGGTCTTAAAAGGCACAAGTGTTTTGCCAATGGAATGGGATGTTCAGGAAAGATTTTACTTTTCTGGCCTTTGCTCCTGCAGATTTAGAAAAGGAAGCAGGCAGGCCTCCCCTCACCATCGTCCAACACAGGAGAGGGGCCTCAGGAAGCCCTGGAATTATCCTGCCTGCCTTCCCCTTGGTGCCCACTTCACTCCACTTCCTGTGGCCACAGCGCTCAGGAGATCCTAGGAAGCCAGCTCACTGGCTCCTCAAGGTGGGGCAGGGAGCTAGCTGCCCAGTGGCCTCATCTAACAGCTCACAAAGCCCAGTGTAGGCCCCGGCACAGATAGAATCCGGCTGGGAGTTGTGGATGTGTTTTGTCTCCCCATTCCATCTCTTGACCCTTATTCCCTTCCTCAGCCCAGGGCCCCAGGCAAAGGGGCCTAAGGGAAGGGCAAAGCCAGCCCTTCAGCCCAGGGATACTGGATGCGGGCTGTTCCTGGCTGCCCACTATGACTCTGGGCAGAGTCTAAAGCGCGGATCCTTTGGCAGTGCCTGTGAGTGAGGGCACAGCTCTGCCTTCCTGCCTCTAATGAAGTGGGACTGAGTCCCAGCTCAGACATCTCTGAAACTCTCTGCCTCTTGGGGGGCTCCTCCCAGCATCTTCCAGCACCCTAGCCCTACTCCACTTTTCCTCTTGTCTGTGAGCTTTTCAGTGAGATAGGAAGGGTGTCTTGTTATCCCTGAGTGAGCAGTGTTGCCGGGGCTGTGGAGTCAGCAGCGCTCTAAGCAAGCGGTGCCATTCGATGCCGACTTTGAACTCTGATTGGCTGTGCAACCTTAGACCCAATTTCTCTGTACCTTTAACTTTCAAATTGCAAATAGCACATTGCATTGTGGTGAGGTCTAGTGGGATAATGCATTAACACAGTACCTGGCATTTTGCAAGCCCTCTGAAGAATAAGAAAATAAGGAAAAAATATTTCTTTCCCCCTGTTCCTGGAACTCAGCACCAGACTGGATAGAGTGTAGCCAATGAGCGGGTGAAAGCATGCTCAGCCCCAGGCCCTCCTTCTGGTCCCTGGACAGGTGGGGACGCTGTTGGCTCTGCCAGAGTGTGGTTTCTTGACAGGAAAAACTGTTCAGACACCAGGGAGCAGCAGGATGACTGTGCCTGGGCAGCCTCAGGGCCCACGGCCTCCCTGGGCAGACAGGACCCTGCAGCACATTCCTGGGTGAGGAGCTGGACATGCCCACCTGCACCGGTGAACTTGGCCTCAATGTTCTGCCTGATGAGTTGACCGCATCTTACTGACCCCCTGCTCTTTTCTGTGAGTCCATGTCAGCTGATGGCAGCACCAGGCCTTCCTTTCCCTTTTCCCGGAGGTCCCTTCTCACCTGTCACCAGCAGCTCTCATACCCATGATTCCCTCAAAAGTCTCATGAGGCGCTTGGGGCCGGGGCATTCTCCAACCTCGGACCTGCTAAGCCCCTCTCCAAGTCGCCCCTGGGGACTGATGGAGACACCTTAACTTGCTGTCTCTGTCTTGGCCAACGCTGGTCCTCCAGGGGGCAGAGGGGAGGGCTGAGCCTTGCCTCTCCCTTGGGGGAATCCTGGGCTCTCTCTCAGGCCAGGGTCCAGGGGCGGTTGGGGAGGATCTGGGGCCAGCTGAGCACTTGGGCCATCAGGCTCCTTGCAGGCCATGATCGGGTGGGCAGGCCCAGCCCCCTCTTGCCAGACATTGATGGGGGGCTGGGCCCAGCCTCTTGGGGAGCTCGCCAGAACAGGCAGAAGGCAGGGGGCTGGACGGCCTGACCTCCTGTGGGCCCAGAGGCTACAATTCCTGAGTGATTCTCTCCTCTGAGCAGCTCTCCTGGGAAAGCTGGCAGGCCTGGGTCAAGGGGAGGGAGTCTGGTATGGACCATATTCAGGGGCGGATTAGCTGGGGGAACTGCTCCCACCAGCAGGGAGGGGAGAGATAAAGCCTAGGAGCTGGAGAAGGGGGGCCCAGCACGGACACATTCCCTCCCCTGACCCCAGGCCCGTGCACAGCCGGGTCTGTGGGGGGGAGGAGGTTGCCCCCTTTCCCAGGGTACTGGCCGGCAGTGGAGCCCAGCACTTTCTCAGGCCCTTTATTACATTTCTCAGGAGCCAGAAGGGAGGTTATCCCTCCCCTTCTTCCCTGGGCTCCCCTCCTTTTGTCTCCCTCCCCAGGAGGGTTGGAAAGGAGCTTTTCTCATTATTGTGGTTATTAAAAAATAAATGAGCCAGAGACAGAGAGACACAGAGAGAGACAGACAGAGACAGAGAGACTGAGAGACAGAGGCAAGCAAAGAGAGACAAAGAAAGACAGGCAGATAGGAGAGGGAGCTGGGAAGACAGCCAGAGGAGGTAGACAGACAGACTTGGAGGGACCAAGAAAGATAATGGAGGAGAGATTCTAGGAAGAAAGGAGGCTTTGGAACGTTCAGCTGTGTTTGAAGTTGCCCGTGGTACACAGTAATGTGGCCTTGCACAAGCTACTTCATCTACTTGAGGCTCAGTTTCCTTACCTGCAGAATGGAACTAATAATTCTTACTTTGTAGTATCACTGTGAAGCATAAAAATAATGTCTGTACAATACTGAGTGCATAGCCTGGAACTCAATAGGTGTTCACAGCATGGCTTTATATTATGTATAGTATATGATCTGTGTGTGTACAGTGCGGGGAGGACAGTGGCAGCCAGAACTCAGTGGTCCCTGGTGAGGCTCCCACTGCAAGGGCGGGGCTGTGAGTGTCAGAACACCTTCCCTGGCGAACAGCTGTTTCTGGAGTCCAGCCCCCTTGTCCCTCACATCACTTCTATAAGTCAATTCTTGGTTACTGAGTGGAAAACATTTTTTTTTCTTTTATCTCCCAAATGAAAGCACTGGGGTAATGGGCTTTGAAAACAAACAAACCTGGCATAGAATTCCAGACATTTACTAAGAATATTTTTTAAGGGCAAAAGGACTAAGAATGTTTATCTTTTAGGGTTTTGTTTGTTTGTTTGTTTTTAATTGGGGAATTGGGGGAGGGGAACAGACAAGTTACTGTCCTTTTTTCTTCAGTCTAGTTGTGGAGGACGTTGCTTCACTGGCCCATGTTGGTATTATCGTTGCGCTCTTCCCTCATGAGGCAGTTGGTCGTCAGCCATTGGACGGCAGCTCACAGCGGTTCACAGGAGCTCACTGCTGGGCTGCCGGCCACTCATGGTAGCTCACGCAGCCCTCTGCAGCAGAGGCTGCAGCCTAGGCCATCACCGACGACTCCAGGTCGAGCTGTTGTTCACTATCTTAGCTGTAGAGGGCGCAGCGTCACTGGGCCTCATGTGGGATCCTAACCGGGGCCCTGCTGCTCAGAGCTGGAGTCCAAAGCCAACTCTCAACCAACGTGCCACTCAGCCAGCCCCTCGTAGGTTGTTTTTTTAAGTAGCTTTCTTGAGGTATAAAATTCACTTGTACAACCACCCACTTGAAGTGTACAATTCAATGATTTTTAGTAAGTGTACCAAGTTGTGTAGCCATCACAGTCCAATTTTGGAACCTTTCCATCACCTCCAAAATATCCCTCATGCCCAGTGGCAGTCACTCCCTGTTCCCACCTGGAACCCCAGGCAACTACTAATCCTTTTCCTGTCTCTATGGATCTCCCTTTTTCTGGACGTTTCCTATAAATGGAATCATATAATGTGTGCTCTTTGGTGTCTGGCTTCTTTTACTTAGCATAATACTTTTGAGGTTCATCCATGCCATAGCATGTATCAGTACCGCATTCCTTTTAATTGCTGAGTAGTATTCCATTGATGGGCACATCACATGTCGTCTGTTTACCAGTTGATGGACATTTGGGTGTTCATAGGGTATAGTAAGGGTTAAAGAAGATACTGCATGTAAAGCGGTTAGATCAGTATATACCAGACAATTTTAAACAGAGGAAGGAGAGAGAAACTTCTTTGCAGGCTTACCCAGTGCCAGACACAGTTGGGAACCCTGTATAGTCATTTACTTCTCACATCACCACTCTGGGGTGGGCAGGATTATTGTCCTGTCTGCTTTATGGAGGAGGAAACCGCAGCTTGAGGAGAGGACTGGTTTGTCTTCAGTCACTTCCCTAGTTAATTGTGGAGCTGGGACTGAGCCTGGGGAGCTGGCCCCAGCCCTGCAGCCTGTCCCTCTCTCTCCATGGCAGAGAGACTCTGCAGGGCAGAGCTGGGATTCAGCCAGGCCTGTGCTCTCAGCACTCAGCACCTGCCTCCGCCCACAGGACCTGCTGCCGGACCTGCTGCCATGTTAGCTAAAAAAGCCTCCGTTCTCTGTCTCCCCATGGAGACTCCAAGTGTGACACACCTACTATGTCAGGCACCGCTTCACAGGTCTTGCATCAGTGATCCACTTGAATCCTCTGGCAGCCCTTGGATGTGGGGGTGTTGGCATGAAGGCTCGGAGAGGCTCGGAAACTTGCCGGAGATCACACAGTTCGTGTGCAAGTGGTGGAGCCCACATTCCAGTGTCTGCAGCTGTTTGATTCCAAAGGCCATTCCCTCTTCCTCTGCTCCCCTGCGTTGCACAGGCTGGAGCTCCACATCTGGCTCCCAAATGACCCCCCCGCCCCAGGGAAGGTGAAGGAAGGCCTGGGGACACTGCTGCAAGGGAAGGAGGGCCGGAGGGGGTGGGCAGGGTGACTGGCTGGCCCTCTTTCCTCTGGCGGGCAGGACAGGCAGGTGGGCGGGCAGCTTGGAGGCCCTCCGTAGGGCTGCAGGGTGCTGAGCTGCCTTCTTGTCTCCCCAGCTGCTTCTGGGAGACAATGTGCTTCACATTAGGATGGTGTTGGGTTCTGTAAAACCGCACGTCTAATTGTGAAGGTTTGGGGGTGTGAGTTACTGCGCATCTTGTGTGAGGGGGAGAGCAATCAGGCCTCTCCCACTTCCCAGGGTAACTCCCAGCACACTAGAGGCAGCTGTGCCCTTGTCCTCACTGAGTGCCAGCCCAGAGGGGCCAGGGAGGAGGCTTCCTGAGAGGAGCAGGGGATCCAGTGAGGGCTGAGACCAGGCCACACTGACTTCATCGGCGGCGTCTCTCCGTTCATCCAGGGATGGAAGAAGCATTCAGCCCTAGGCTCCTCTAGTTACCTCCCCTCTGATCAGGGCTCCCTCCCTCAGCCTTTCCCCATCAGCAGAAGGACAGCATGGGGCTGCAGAGCTGAGGCGGGGCACACTGCATCCGCCACCCCTTACTTAGGGTTGGGTTCACAGCAGAGAAGCTGTGTAATAAGCATATAACTGAGTTAGGCCCCTGGGAGCCTCCAAAGGCTCCGGTTTCCTCCCCACCCAGAGGGTCTGTCTGGGTGACTGCGAAGGGCTGGGGTGCGGCCTTCTCTAAAGTTCTCAAGTCCTCTGAGGCTGAGCCAAGCCCAGGGAGCAGCGTGTAAAGGTCAAGCTGCCGGAGCTCCCTGTCACTTCCCACTGCACACCAACACGCCCTGTCACAGCCGCCTAGGCACATGGACACCCATGAGACCCTCACTCCCGGTTCCTGACATGCACGCGTGCACCCACGCACTCACACACGCACTCACAGATGTCTGTGCATCAGACACACGCAGACCTCGCCGGGCACTAACACACGTGGACATGCACACAGACAGCCTCCCATGTAGGCACTTAGAGTCACTTACCTACTTAGATGCTTTTGGGGCTGCACACCCAGGGACCTACACGTCAACAGGCTCCTCACGGATACACATGCTGAGGCCTGTTGCAGACATACTCAAGAGTGTCCTCATTCTCAGGGCAGGATGACATGTAAAGAACCCTAGGGTTCCATTGCTGAAGGGACCTTGAAAGTGCACCTGGCCCCGCCCCTGCCTGCAGGCCCCGCCCCCTCCCCGCCCCAGCCCTCCTCAGCTGCTGCAGTATCACCCAGGGTGAGACCCAGCTCTTGGGCCTGACTCCAAGGTCGAGTTCTCATGACATCTGACTTTAGTCAGATGGACCTTGTTGATCGGGTCCTTTGGGAACCACTTCCCGTGACTCAAAATCTCAGGTACTGGAGCCTGAGGCTGGCTCTCAAAGGGAAGGGGTTCTGGAGAGGGGTGGGCAGGTAGGAAGATTCACAGGGGGGCCTGCCAAAGAGAAGCATTGGGTTGGTCTAGGGAGGACAACTTGTCCTCTCTGAGCTGAGAACATTCGGTTTGTTTCCTTAAACGAAATGAGGAGGAGGAAGAGGCCAAGGTCCCTGTCCCCATGATGCCCTCAGCAGACAAAGAACATGCAGGGGTGGGGACCAACGCAGGGACAGGCCAGGAAACCTGAGCAGGGTGGCTTGTGTGGCCCCCCCACCCACTCTGGGCAGAATGGCTTGGAGGGGAGGAGTGGCTTTGCGGTGAGGGTCATGCCCACAGCCAGAGGGACCAGAATGAGCACCTTGAGAATGAGATGGAGTAAGACTTGCCTCTACTGGGGCTTGAGGCCTGAGCTCCAGGTCACCCAGCTCCATTAACTTACTCCCCTCAGTCATTCTTGGCGTAGAGCCTTCCTGTGGGTTCCCATGGTCTGGACTGCAACTAGTCTCTCTGTGTTATAACCAATTACCTGCCTCCGTCACTAGATGGTGACTTATTTTATGTCATTCATCCATTCATTCATTCACTCACTCATTTATTCATTTGATACTAGCTGTATAACCTGGGGCCGTTAATTATCTTCTCTAAAAGATGGATAATAATAGCACCCTCCTCACGGATGCTAAGATCAAATGTGAAGCTCACAGAACATCACCTGGCACAAAGTAAGTGCCATGGAAACGTTAGCTTTAAAGAATTTACAGCCACACACCAGACACAGATAGGCACTGGGGACACAGCAGGGAGTAAGGTGGACACAGTGTCTGCCCACAAGAAGCTTCAAGTTTTGGGGCCGGGGGATAGGATGGAGTATCATCAAGTAGCTACAATAATGTGTGCTGGCTGTTGTGATGGGAGAAGGCAGGATTTCAGGGGAGCACCAGGCAGAGCTCCTCACCTAGGCAATGGGTCGGGTAGGGGCTTCCTGAGGTAGGAACATCAGGGTGAGACTGAAGGTCCCTTACCCTCACCCACACTCTGATCACACTTCCTGAGCAGGAAACGGGGCATCCTAGGCCGCAGGAACAGCATGTGCAAAAGCCCAGAGGACAAAACGTCTAGGTTATTGTTAGAAGCCCCAAGTCTGGCCCAGAGGAAAGCCTAGGTCAATTTGTTGAATGCAGCATGTGTCTTTTCCTAGCTCTTGCAGTGGACATTCACATTTCATCCCATGGAATCTTTGTGGCAAACTTGTGAGATTTCAACCTTGTGAAACGTGGTCCCATTTCACAGACAGAGATACTGAGGCCCAGCAGCTCACATAGGCAACCAAGGTCACACAGCTAGTGGTTCAGGGGTAGAGTCAGGACCCTCTGCCTTCTCTTTCATTTGGAGGATCAGAGGAATGTTTCTTTGTTGCTGCTGTAGAGGACACCTGAACAAAGACCTGGTGTGAACTGGCAGGCTGGGGACAGGCCCCTGAGGCCCTCTCCTTTGAGATACAGCCTCTGGGGTCTCTGAGATCCAAATCCCCAGAACCCAAATTTCTGGGAGACCCTGTCCATCCTGAGCCTGTGGTCTGACCTCCTCCCACACCCCGCTTCTTGATGGCCTGGATTAGAGACCTTGACTCACGAGGCCCACCTCTGCCCATCTTGCCATCCCTGGAATTCCTGGGCGCTGCATCTGGCTTCTGTCACAGCGAGGCCCATAGGCCTCCGTTCCCCAGGCAGTTCTCAGCAGTGTGTGTCAGAAATTGTGGCAGATGTGGGCCTGGGATGAGGCCATGATGACGGGTGGGCCTGAGGCCTGCCAGGACACCCCATGTCTGATACCCTCTCCGGGCCCTTGCCCACCCCCACCAGCCTAGCTGTAATTTTCTCACCAGACCCTTCAAACTGACAGAAAGGACAGTGTGTCTTCCTTTGGAAAGCTGAAGTCCAGGAGGCCTTGTGTGTGAATGTCGGGGTGCTGGGGCCAGGCCCAAGGGGGCAGGGCCAGGGGCGAGGGCACCTGTGACTGAGGAGGTCCTCAGGCCTGGCTTATGGCACTCAGCACCTTGTCTGGCCAGCTGTCAGCCTGTTTCCAAGTAGAAGTGCTTCTTTCTTAGGGTGCCAGGTCTCAGATCCCAGAATGAATACCAAGCCCGCTCCGCAGATAGGAAAACCGAGGCCTGTGGCTGCTAGGAGGGGTTAGGGACAGTCTGTCTACCCATCTTCCCAGGGCAGTCTGTCCTTGCCGGGAGAGGGGAGGCCAGTCTGTCTGTCTTCCCACCCATCCATCCTTGGGCCACTCTCAACCCCCGACCCCTCTCAATGCTCACTGGATCCTGTCCCCAGCGACCCCCTTGCAGGGAATGTGATGAAAGCTCTATTTATTATACTTTAGCTCACACAGTTGTTTCAGATGTTTCCAATTCGTTAGCCGGCTCAGACATCTGTTCCTGGTTGAAGTCAGAGTAGAGAAAGAAAAAAGGACAACTCAATGCATTTTGCACACCCTCATTCAAATGCACATGGACTTGCATCTTCCCATCATCTCTCTCTCTCTCTCTCTCTCTCTCTCTCTCTCTCTCTCTCTCTCTCTCCCCCTCTCTCTCTTTCCTTCTCCCTCTTTCTCTCTCCCTCTCCCCCCTTCCCCACCCTCTCTCCTCCCCCACCCCCAACACACCCTCACAATCCACTCCTTTATCCTCACCCACGCTCAGATCACATTCACTTTCATTCCACCACACACGAGTGCACACACTCCCAAGCCTACCTTGGCTTCCACAGATGTGCTCAAACCCCAGGGTGTTCACACCTCATTTTGTTGCACTCTGCTTTATTGCGCTTCACATGTGTTGCGTTTTGTACAATTTGAAGGCAAGCCCCACAACCGGCAAAAGATTACAACTTGCTTTGTTGCAACGCTTGCTTTATTGTGGTGGTCAGGAACTGACCTGCAATGTCTCCAACCCAGTGGACACATGGAACCCAGCGTGCACAGCCTCACGTCTGCACACCTCACGTCTACATGCCTCCTGTATCTGTCCCCTTGTGGAAACTCACATCCTCTTCCCCAGGTCCTCCGCTATCTGAACACCTCACAGGCTACAGGTGAGCCTCACAGCGCCAGAGGGAGGCCTGTAGACTGGGTTCCAGTCTAGACACTGACCCCCTGAGTCATGGGACCTTGCTCTGGTTCTCTGAGCCTCAGTTCCCTTATTTATGGAATAGGGGCGTCATTTTCCCTATCTCATGGGGCTATTGTGCTGTTTAAAATCTTGTGTGTAAACACCTGGCCTGATGCCTGGCAGCTGATGCTCCTGGACCAGTACCTGGTCATTGTTACTGTCGCTATTTCCCCATCCCCCACACACACCCACACACTCACACTCACATATTTGCTCCTACACTAAATACATGAGCACAGGGTGGGACTGAAAGATCTCTAGGGTCCCTGGGAACCTTGAGCTTCTGCGATTCTTGATGCCCGCCCCCCTTATAGATGTGCACAGCTGCATATGCATGTCTGCTCGGCAACCCAGTTCAACACACACGTAAACAAATGTACATGCACTCGGATGTAAAACCTCCCACTTACACATTCCTTATCACATGCACACTACCAGTGCACACTTGCCCTTTGCACTCCCCTTCTCTCAGCCATTTACACATTCACACTCAGCTCCACACACTGGAATACCCAGGGGAGGGACTGGGGATTAGCTGGGTGGGGGGAGGTTTGGGTCCTGGGGGCCAGGGCTGGACTTGCTGGGGTGCGGACCAAGGGAGGAAGTCAACCTCCCCCCAGCTTCTGGGCAGGCTGAGTGCATTACTGCGGGGGGGGGGGGGAAACAGCTCCACCCAACACTGGGGTTGGGGGTGGGAGGGTGGGGGGTAAACACCCCCTGATGCCTGGCAGTGTCCACCCCAGTCACCCCACCTCTGGAGAAATTCTCAAGTAGTTCTGAGTAAAAGAGAGACTCAAGGTGGGGGTGGGCCAATCAGTCAGGATGCTGATTCCTCTGCCCAGATAGTCCATCGGTTGGCACCTTGTGTCCACTGACCGCAGCCCCCTGGATCTGGGCCATGAACTTGGAAACCAGAGCCTCCCTCTCTCTGACCTCCTGCCTCTCCCAGTTTCCGCCAACCACTGGTGGCTTCCAGAATGGCTCCATCAGACCAACCCTGAACCTCTCATCTGGGATGCTCCAGGCAGGCTTAGCTGAGCGCTCCACCAGGACCCTGGAACCCCCAGGAGGACGGGCTGTGGGGCTGAGGAGCTCTGAAAACCTGGGATCAAGAAGAAGGGTGTCTAGGGCCCAGTATGCTGCTGCCTCCCCTTCCTCCCAGCTGACCCTCCAGTGTATCTGAGTCACAGCTACTGCTCCCCTAACCCAGGCCCCAAAGCAGGGGGGAGGAGGGATTTTCTTGTCAGATTTCTATGAGCCCACGGCAGCTGGGGCATTCCCTTGCCCAGCAGCTAGCTTGGAACATGTGTGCGTTGCGGGGCCTGAGTCAGAGCCCCGTGGTCAGGGCCCCCGAGTTCCCCCAGCTGCCCTCCTTTCCCTGCTTGAGCTCTGGGCTCTTAGGCAAACTGAGGCCTCTTTCTCTCCTCTGTTGGAGTCAGAACAGACCCAAGTTCAGGAGCTCTCAGCCGTTGACTTGCTTTGTCATTTGGAGCAAAGCATTCAGCTTCTCTGAGCTTTGGTTTGCTCCCCTGCAAAATGGGAGGGTGTAGGCTTTGTGGTGAGGACCCAAGGAAGTAGCAGGCACAAAGGGCCTGACACTAAGTAGCTGCTCAGTGAAATCTTGTCGACTCAATGCTGGAGTCAGGTGACCTGTCCCCACTCACAGCCAAGCTGCATGCTGGGGAATGCCCTCCTCCCGCAAACACTCCCATTTGGGCCTCCACCTCAGTCGGAGGAAGACCCTTCCCGGATGAGGAAGGGCAGTGTTGCCCCCAGGGAGTCTTCCCTGCCCCTTTCAATCTTTCTGTCAAATCTACATCCTGAAGACCACAGGCCCTTGGAAAAGGAGGGATGCTACTGGGTGGCAGGTGGTGCTGGTGGTGCTTGGACCTGTCCAGTGCCCTCCAATGGAGATCTTCCTCCGGGTGCAGTCAGGATCTAGCCCTTCTTCCCCTCCTCATCCCAGGGCCAAGGGCACCACTTACTACTGCTATGCCTTTAGCTACTGCACCTCTGCAGGATTTGCCTCCTGGCACCCACCCTTGAAAGAGACTTCTGCATGTTTTGGGCTGGAGTCAAGATCTGTGGAGGGAGGAGAGTGGGTGAGGAGAGGGGCTCTTGCCTTGCTCCCTACCCAGAAAATAATATCAGGTGTGAGGAGAGGGTAAGAAGTAAACATTTATTGAGCACCCACTGTGTGCCAGGCATTGCCTCAGGACAATACACACATGTTAGTATGTGTCTACCAGAAGGTAACTCCATGAGGGCAGAGATTTTTCTGTTTTGTTCACTGTTGTAACCCCAATGCCTAGCACAGTGCCTGGCACATGGTAGGTTCTCAATAAATATATGTTGACTAAATGAATACCTGTCTTTCTCTTGTAACTCTATGAGGCAGGTATGATTATTATCCCCATGTTATATTATCTTCACCTGAGGCTCAGAGAGGTTAAGTGACTTGCTCCAGGTCATACAGCCAAGTATCAGAGCTGGGCCTGTCTGGCTGTCAAGCCCTTGCTCTGCCCACTTGACTCCTGCAGGCCCCAGTGGTCCACAGACACACACGTCAATGAGCAGCTTCCGTCTCATCATAGGAGTTTCTGCCTGACTCCTTTACCTGCCCCATCTACCCTATCCCTCTACCAAATCTGAGCTCACTTAGACCCTGAAATGACTGCAGCATTGGACTGAGCTGTACTGAGGGTTCTCTCTGCAGGGGGCGGGGCTCTCCATCCAGCCTGCTCTGCCTAACTCTTGTCTGAGGCAGGCTGGCAGAAGAAGGGGCGGGCACAAGTCCTCGGACTCAGGCCCCCACCTTCTCCCTGCACCAGGCCAGCTCTCCAGTTTGGTCTCCAGAGGACTCAGGACCGTGCCCTCTCCCTCCTCCGCCCATGTGCCTGTCTCTCGCTGTGCTGTCCGGCATGCTGTCCTCCTCCAGGCTGCCCTCCACATTGCAGTGAGGGTGGCCTGTCACAGAAATCTGACCGTGTAACACCCCGACTAAAAAAAAAAAAGGAGGGGTTCCTAATTGTTCTCAGGATAAAGAGCTGACTCTTCCACTGGCCTTGCTTGTCTCGCTTCATCTCTCGTTACTCCATCCTCCCAGTGTAGACTCTGCCATCTTCTACTGCCTTCATGTCTCTGATGATGACTGACCTTTAGCCTCCAGGACTTTCCATGTGCTCTTGTCCTCAGGACGGGACCTTTCCCTCTCACCCTTAGCCTGACCAACTTGTGCTCTCAGTGAGAGTCACATTCTGCAGGAATTTTTATGGCTTGTCTACCTCTGCTTGGGACTCGGCACTGCCAATAATTCACCTCAAAGGGAGCCCTATTCCTCTGAATTGTAATTGTTACATTACTTGGCCCTCTCCCCTGGGCTGCCCCCAAGGGCAAGGACCAACTTGGTCTTGATTGTCAGTGTTTTCTAGTTTTTTTGTTTTTGTTTAGAACTTGAAATGTAGTAAGTGCTTCATAAATACTAATTGAATAAATGAAATGAGTGAGTGAATGAATGAAAGTTTCAGCACAGCCTCCTTATAGACATCCTGGTTTTACTTGAGAGGCTGGGTTCTGTTTTCTAAGTTGCAGTGTGACCTTGGGCAAGTCACCTTTCCTCCTCAGTGAAGTAGAGGAGAGCTGATGGTCAGGTGCATCCCAAGGCCCTTTCCGCTTGGCCACTTATGTGCCCAAGGTCTCAGGGTCCAGCCTTGGCCACTTACAATTGGTGTACTCATGGGCAAGTCCCTTAGCCTCTCTGTGCCTCAGTTTCCTCATCAGAAAACTGGAAATGGTAACATTTTTCCTGTAGGGGAGGCTTTGATCAAAAGAAGGGAGAGCGTCCATGAAGCACACTTCATGTGACCCTTAAGGACAATTTATTTGAAAACTGCTTTGTGCTCAGGCCCCTGACAAGGATCTCAAGATACAGGAAGAGCCTGAGATCCAGTTGCTGTCTGCTTTTGGAGACTCATGATCTAACCAGGAGAATGGATGCACATTCAGGAGCCCCGTGGGACAAAATGATGTAATCTGAGGGAAAGGGCAAACAACAGGCTGGGGGAAATAGTTGCAGTGACTATGACAAGCCAATAATTACAAGTCTTGCCATGTAACAATTTTATACAACTTCAGGGGGAAAAGCCTACAAAGGCCTCAGTAGATTAATGGACAAATGATATGGGGGACAAAATTCACAGGAGAGAAATTATAAATGTTTAGTGGTAGACATTTGTAAAATATATTTCATTTTATCAACCATCAAAGAAAGGCAATTTAAGCGATAACATTTCTGGGCCGGCCGAGTGGCGCAGTGGTTAAGCGCTGGCTTCGGAAGCCAGCGGCCCCGGTTCGGTCCCGCATATGAGGGCCAGTAACACTGCCCTCAAAAAAAAAAAAAATGCATTAAGCGATAACATTTCTGCCTATTGAATTAGCAATAGTTTTGTTTCTTTAAAGAGAATACACAGTGTAGGTAATATAATAAAGAAGATTACCTCAAACACCACCACCTTTTTCATTCATCAATTCAATATTTCTCCAGTACATACTGTATACCAGGCACTATTCGGGGGTCCGGAAAGCAGGTTGGCAATATGGATGGATGCCAGCAATGCCCAAAGAGGATGTGTCTATGGCACCAACTAACATGGTAAAGCCAGGTGGTGGTTCACACAGACATGGATCCAAACCCAGAGTGTGTCACTAGTGGCTGTGACACCTCAGCTGGGTTGCCTAGTGGTCAAAACCAGTTTCCTGGTCTTACAATGAGGCTTATAACATCCAGCTTACGGAGTTGTCATTAACTCTAAGCAAATGACAGTGTAAAGCACCAGGCCTCATGTGACCGCCCAGTCTGTGGCAGAGCCTATGGAATCATGATGTCCATCACACATTACTTATCATAGGGGAAATCCCCACCCACACATCTAACAATGCAAGAAAGGTAAATATATGTTGTTACATTCACCGCTTCACCTACAGAAGCCCTTCAAAATGGCTCTTCAAAAGATCTTTAAAGACACAGCCCAATACTAGCAAAATGAGAATTGATATGAACTGTACAGGATGAGTGGCATAATTGTTGCAAAGCAGCGTACCTGAAAGGAATAAATTCTACCACGATGGGTGCTTGGAACGGAATGATAGTAGAGGAAATGGAATGTAATTCATGGATCCAGAGACCCTCTGGAGGCAGAAGTGAAATGATTTGTTGATGGCTCAGATGTAGGGAATAAAGAAAAGATGCCAACCAAAGGTAAACACTCTTGGGTTTTCCCGTGAACAGTTGGGTGGCTGGAGATGCTGTTTATTAAGATGGAAGAGAGTCGGGGAGAAGCAAGTTTAGAAATGTCAAGGAACTTGCATAATATCATTCAACCTGCAAGTGGCAGATCTAGGACTAAAACCCCTGGGTGTCTTGACTCTCAGGCTCAACATGCTTGGATCTTTGAGAATAATCTCAATGAAAAGACTTTAGATTTTTAGTTAACATTTAGTTAACACTTACTATACTAGTCAGAGTTCTCCATAGAAACAGAGCCAATAGAGTGTGTGTGTGTGTGTGTGTGTGTGTGTGTGTATGGGTGTGCGCGCGCGCGCGCATATTAAGGAATTGGCTCACATGATTATGGAGGCTTAGCAAGTCCAAAATCTGCAGGGTAGGCTGGCAGGCTGAAGACCTAGGGAAGAGCTCGTGTTGCAGTTTGAGTCCAAAGGCCATCTACTGGCAGAATTCCCTCTTGTTCAGTGGAGGTCAGTCTTGGTTGTATCAGGGCCTTCAACTGATTGGATGAGACCTACCCACATTATGAAGGGTAATCTGCTTTACTCAAAGTCCAGCAACTTAAATGTTAATTTCATCTAAAATAAATACCTTCACAGAAATATCTAGATTAATGTTTGTACCATGGCCTAGCCAAACTGACTCCATAAAATTAACCATCACATTTATTTTTCTGACTATTGGACAGTGTGCTTTTTATCTACCTTAGTTCATGGTTGAAGAGAAGGGCAGAGGGCCAGGAATAACCTTGGGCTTGCCCCCAGTTAAGTGCCAGGAGGAGAGGTAGGCAGGAGGACAAGGTACAGGAATCAGGACAGTGGAGAAAAGCATTCCAAGAAGGAGGGGATGTCAAGGGTTGCAGAGAGGTAGAGTAGGAGGAAGATAAAGGAGTTACAAAACATGGAGATTAGGAGGTTGTTGGTGGCCTTGGCAACGGGTCATGCAGGGTGAGTGAGGACGGTGACACGAAGAAAGCTCTCCTCTCACATGCAAGCACTGGGAACCCGAGTCCAGTAGGGGAGCAAGCAAGTAAGCGATTATACAATGCAATATCCAATACAACACAAAGTTGTATCTGATCGGAAACAGTAGGAAACTACTTAAATGGAAAGGTCAGGAAAGGCCCTTCTAACAAAATGAGGTATCAGCTAAGATTGGAGGGAAGAAAAGAAGCTGCCCATATAAAGAGCTAAGGGAAGGGCAAGCCATCAGAGGACCTGTGCAAAGGCCCTGAGTCGAGAAAGAGTTTGGCATTCTCAAGGAATCGAAAGAAGCCCAGTAAGGCTGAAGCTGGGAGAGAGGTGATAGATGAAGCTGGGAGGACGTGCCCTTATAAGGGATGGTGTTTGGATTGGATTCTAAGTGCGATGGAAAGTCACTGGAAGGTTTAAGCAGGAAGTGAGGGATGGGATCTGCTTTATAATTTGTTAAGTTTTCTCCAGCTACTGTGTGAAGCCTGTGTTGGTGGGGGATAGAGTAAAAGCAGGGGAACCAGTCAGGGATGCTTACAGTCACTCAGGTAAGCAGTGACGGTGGCTGAAAGCAGCAGCAGTGAGGTGAGCAATAGATGGGTTTGCGAAATGGCCTGGGGGTAGAGCCAACAGAGTGTGCCAATGGAGTGGATGTGGGAGGTGAGAGAGGGGGAAGAATGAAAAACAACTCCCAGTTTCCTGTTGATCAGGTTCACTGCTGTTTACCAAGATGGGAGAAGTCTGGGGAGAAGGGGTGCTGGGTAGGGATCACAGGTTTCATTTTGGGGGCAGAAAGTGGAAGGAGTCTCTCTTGGCTGTTGCAGCTGTCTTGATGAGGGTGGGGTCTGGGTGGCTTGAGGGATTAACACTGGTGGCTGAGGGCCCAGGTGAGGCTGGCTGTGGATTCGCAGTGGCACTGTCCCAGGTAGCTGGAGGACCCTCCTGCAGAACTCAGCAGGCAGAGGCAGAGGGTTTGCAGGGCAGATGAGATGTTGAGGCAAGGCCAGTGCGGAAATCATTATCAGACAGTTGAAATGTCAAGAATCTGAATTGGGAGGAAGAGTACAGAGGTTGGGAATAGAAGGAGGTTCTGGTGAAGCGGGTGGGGTGTGTGTGTCTAAGAGTCTGAGGTCTTAGGGGTTGAAGTGGACAAGAATGCCAGCGCTGTCTGGGAGGCCCAGGGGGTGTTGGGTGTGGTACTGACATGGAGAATGATGTTCCCAAGATGGTGCTGGAGCCTGCGGTGGACAAGAGGACCTTGAGACAGACATCAAAGTCCTGTGTGATCAAAGATGACACCAAAGAACACATGGTGGGCCCCAAAGATGAGGGAGGAGGGAGGTACCAGGAAGCGTGGGAAAGAGCAGGGGCATTTGCAGGGTAGTGAATGGAGGGCGAGGAAGGGAGGATGATGGGGAAAGAAAGCTGATGGTTGTTTTCCAGACCTTGCCAGGTGAAGACTGCAGGCCCCAGGTGTGTATTAAGGGATCCCAAACTCCTTCCAGGTTACACGAAGTGGAGAACCTGGGGGTGAGTGTTTATAGGGTAGTAGGTTCCCAGCTGACACAGCTGGACCTCTGGAAGTGGGGGGTAAGAGAAGAAAGGGGACGAGCAGAGCAACATTCTTGCAAAGGAGCCCCTTACCCTCTCTCACTGGGGCTCTGCACCCCCTCCAGCCTCTCCCTGTCAAATTCAGCCTTTACAAGTGCTACCGGGCACGTCTTTAAAAGCACAATTCCAACCCTGCCTCTCACTCGCCTCATAACTCCCTCCTGGTAAAGTCCCTGCTCTTTAGCCTGGTACCACAGGCCCTTCTGGAAGGATCTCAGCTGCTACCCTCCTCCCACCTCTCTCATCCTAAATCCCCACCAACCAGAACTGCTTATATCTCTAAAAGCATCAGGCCTCTGGGCCTTTGCACAGGCCATTCCCTCTGCCTGAAATGCCTTTTTCATCTCACGGGCCTGGAAAATGCCAACAGGCCTTTCAAGCATCTCCTCCTTGGAGAAGCTTCTCTGACCCCCTCAAGGAGTCACGATCACTCCTTTCTGTGTGCCATCCCTCTGCCTCATCTGTCTTGTCTTATAAATCTCTCTCACTAGATCAGGAACTCCTTAGAAAAACAGTGTGATATTCATATCTCTCTCCTCCATTTCTAGCCTGGTTCCTGGGATACAATAGCACTCAGTGAATATTTAATTAATGAAAGGACAAAAGTATAGTGAGTTATCCAGCATGTACTAAGGACTCACTATAAGTCCTAGCAGAGCATAAAGCTCTTTAAATGTATTACCTTGTTTTTTTTTTTTTTTTTTTAAAGATTTTATTGGGGAATTGGCGGAGGGGAACAGCGTTGGGGAATCAATCTGGGAAGGGGAACAGACAAGTTGCTGTCTTTTTGTTCTTCAGTTTAGTTGCGGAGGATGTTGCTTCACTGTTGGTATCGTCATTGCGCTCTTCCCGGATGAGGCAGATCGGTCGCTGGCCTCTGGATGTCGCTCACCGCGGCTATTGGCATCTCACGCTTGGCTGCCAGCCGCTCACGCTGGCTGTGGGCCACTCACTGCAGCCTATGGCAGCCCATTGCAGCAGGGGCTGCAGCCCACACCATCACCGGGGCTCGCACAGCCCAGCTCCAGGTGGAGCTGTTGTTAGCTGTAGAGGGCAGTGTCACTGGCCCTCATGTGGGATCCGAACCGGAGCCGCTGGCATCCCAAAACCAGCACTTAACCAATGCGCCACTCGGCCGGCCCTAAATGTATTACCTTGTGTTATCCCCATAAGAACTGTGGTGGGGTAGATATTGTTACTATACCCATTTTACAGATGAGGGTCAGGGAGGTGAAGTAGCGTGCCCAAGGACATTGAGCTAGTTGGTAGTGGAGATGGGCTTTGAACTCAGCATTAATTCCAGTGCCCCTGCTCTTTATCACCATCCCATATTGCCTCCATGAAAGAGAGAATGACAAGATCTCAGAAAACAGTGGGGTGCATGGAAATTAAGGTTTGCAGAGGAGTCTGCGAGAACTTGACAAGAACAAAGTCAGCTTTCCTTGGAGTAATAGCAATGATCACAAACACTGTTACTTGTCTGCCCCAAAGCCATTTTCCCTGCTTCAGTGCTGACAGAGTCCTGCCTTTGTCTGTGAACACCCTGCCCAGGTAATGCAGGTGAATCCCCACTGCTCTAAGCTAATCTTAGTAGCATTACCCCTCTTGTCTGTGATTGGTTCATCGGTGGGCATGTATCCAGTTAGCTTTTCTTTAAAAAAAAAATTTTTTTAATTGTAAAATACACATAACACAAACTTTACCATTTCAGCCATTTTCAAATGCCAGTGAACTCTTTAAAAGAGGCGGCTGGGCTTGGTTAGTAAAGATGCAGTGCCTAGATCTGCTGCAGCCTTCTTGCGATCATGAGGCTCGTTGCCAACATGCTGAGAGGATGGTAGGATGAGAATATAGGAAAGAATCTGAAGTGGCTTTTGAGCTACTGGATCATTCCTAGCTCAGTCCTTCTTGGTACATGAAATAATGAACCACCCTGCTGTCTAAGCTATTTTGAGTTGGGCTTCTATACTTGTAGCTAAAAGTATACTGATACAGTGACAATACAGGTGGTGGAATAGTTTTTGCCTAGTAAAGGATGACATGAAGTATTGGGTTGTCGGAAAAGTCATGACGCATTTTTGCAACAAAAAACATAGAAAAAACACGACACGACTTTTCTGACAACCCAATATAAAGAACTTCCCTGACCTCTAGGAGCTACTGCCCTGGTCCAGTCCATTGACCTTCGGTCTTCTAACGAGCATGATGATCTTGGCCTGGTGAGTAGTGATATTGAGCTGGGACATCATCTGAATAACATCATCTGAATCATCTTGCAGGATTTACGAAAGGTACAATCCTGGCTGCTGGAGGTGTTCAGTTCACTAAACATCAATTAAGTATGTCCATGGTGCTGGGATCATAAGGATGAGTCAGACACAGTCAGTCCTTGCCCTAAGGGGCTCACAGTACAGTGGGAAAGACAATCGCAGGCTAGTGATGAGTAATGGACAGTCTATACAAGGCCGGGAGGCTGACATGCAAGATGGCCAGGTGAAACTTCCTGTGGGCATTTTGAAGGATGATAAGAGAAGGGTCAGAGAAAATGGCATTTCTAGGCAGAATGAACAGCATATGCAAACTTGGGGCAACATGGCTATCTAGGGGAAATTACAAGTCATTTAGTATAATAGGAACAGGGCTGGCCACTTTCAGGTCATGTGTCACTGAGCAAACTGCTTGACCTCTGGAAGGCTCAGAATTCACATTGATAAGATAAATAGAAAAAGAAAACAAGAAAGTAACATGGTTGCAAAATTAAGTAACAATACATAAGCAAGCACAGTGCTTGGCATGTATTAGATGCACAAGAATTGCTCTTCGTTATTCATCCATCGTTGTCACATGGTTCTAATTCATTATCTTCTCTGACCCAGGTGGCTTTCTCCCCTTTCTCACTCATTCCTGAGCCTAGCAGTGAACCCCTTCAACTCCCACAGATTTTTCCTCAGGCAGGAAATCTGAGCCCACTGCCTGGCCTAAGACAGCTTGTAGGGCTGGGTGGTTTGTGTTATTCCTTCTCTTCTCTTCTCTTCTCTTCTCTTCTCTCTCTCTCTCTCTCTCTCTCTCTCTCTCTCTCTCTCTCTCTCTCTTTCCCCTAAATGCAACAAAATAAAGCCAAACAAAAAGCCCAACGCCTGGCGTGGCTTGTCGGGGAGTTATGCAAGTGTGTAAAAAAATAAAATAAAATAAACATTGAGTTTTCAGCATTTGGGGCTGTTTGATTAGGCACGGAGCAAAGCCAAGGGCCAGTGAGACATAGAGAAGGCTCAGGGTAGAGGGGAGAGGGGAGGGGCTGGAGAGGGGGTTGGAAGGGGCTCAGCACCAACTCAGAAGTGACTATCTGCCTCCTGCAAACTTGGCAATGCTGTGGCTGACTGAGCCCAGACACAGTGCGTTTGGGACCCAACTCCCAACTGCTCCACTTTCTCTTGCCATCCACCATCCCTGTTCCTTGGCCATTAGGACACACCAAAGATCGTGCCACCCATTCCCCTGTCACTGTAAAAGACTGTGCTCTTGTCTCAATAGTCAGGGCTCTCCCCTCCTCTCCTTAGGCGCTTCCACAGCTTATCTTCATTACCCACCACCCTACTTCCCCCCCACACACAGTCAGCATAGCTTCTCTGCTCTAACTTCACTCCTGCTAATTACATTTTCCTTTACCTGAAGTGACACTGGAGAGCAGCTGGGTGCCACCCTGAGAAGTGAGTCTCCCTGCCGCTCTTCAGGGTTCACTTCAACATCACCCGGGCCGTGGCAGGTGTCTGCAGCCCTTCAGGGCTCATTCCACAAGCATTTATAGAGCCCCTACCACTTATATCAGGCAGTTGGATTCCTCATTTCACTGAACCCTCAAAACAGATGAGAACCCCCAAGCTCAGAGAGGTTGAGTAACTTAGGCATGGCCACACAGCTGGTAAATGATTGAGTAGGGATTTGAATTTAGGTTTTATTTCAAAGCCTCCCTCACTCTCCTTCACCAGTTGCGTGTGGAATTGTCCTCGCCTGGGCTCTAGGGATCTTATAGCCTCACGTTTTCTCTCAACTGGGAAGATGCTCTGAAGACTTGACCCTGAGAGGAGGAGGGCGTGGCCATGACAACAGACACTGTTGAACTTGTTCCCTGTCATTTTCCAGGGTCCTGATAGGGAAACTGAGGTTTCCCCGAGGCTCCTCGGCCCTGTGTTGACCCCAGGATGCCTGGAGCTGCAGCCCCGGTTATGGCTGCGTGGAATCCCCGGGATGCAGGGCGTGGGGAGGGATGAGTGAAGGTAGAGGGTCTGCGCCAGGGTCTAGAGCACAAGTGCGGCTGCCAGTCCTGCGCGCCAAACACAGCGCCCCAGCTGCGGGCAGGGGCGTGCGGGAGGGGGCGACGGACTCCCGGGCCCGGCGCTCCAGTCCGTTTTTTGCTGTGGATCCCGGGAAGGGGGGCCGGCTCGGAGGTGGGACTGCAAAGCGGGGGATTCCCTCCCTCGTGCGAGCGGAGGACTGGCTCCTCTCCGAGCTGGGAGCTGCGGCCGAGCGGAGGCGCGACGGAGAGCACGAGCCCCGACCGGGCGGAGAGCCGGGAGCGGACCGCCAAGCGGGGTATTGCGGCGAGCGGGGGCCGGACCGAGCCGCCGCGGAGGGCCGATGCGCCGGGTGGGGCCCCGGCCCCGGAGGGCGTGAGCCGTCCGCAGATTGAGCAACTTGCGAACCCGCAGGCGGAGCGCGGGAGAGCCGGGCGCCCGGGACAGTCCTCCCGCGGGCGGGTGAGCCGGCCTGGGCCTCGCCCCTCGCGGGCCTGTGCTCGCCGCGGCGGGCAGCGTGGAGGTGAGTCCCCCCGAGCCACCCCGGTCTTCTCCCTAGTGCCCCCTTCCCGGGGCCTGCGGTGCCGGGGGCCCTCCCGTCGGGGCTTGGCCGCGCGGAGTGCGGGGGACAGACAGTAAGGGGACTTCTGGCTGCTCTCCGGTCAGCCAGGGCTGCAGAGGGCACCTCTTGGATCCCCTTCTGCAAGTCCTGCCGCCCTCCGCCCGCGTCATCCTCAAGCCAGGGGGCGGCCGCCGTCCGGTTGCTGCCTCCGGATCCCCCATCCCTGCAGCCCCGATGCTCGTCTTCACTTGTCGCTCTGAACTTCCCAAGCCCGCCAGCCCTATCAACACCACCCCGCATGCAGAAGCCTGGATCCCTGGTCTCATCCTCTCGGAGTTCTCCTAGCCGCACAGCCCAGTCCCGCAGGCCGGGCCGGGGACCGACGGGGCCGGCGGCTTGCGCGGGGCCGGCGGGGCCGGATGACAGTGCGTGGTCGGGGAGAGGTGGAGGCTGCGTGTGCGCCCGGGGCTCCCAGGAGGGCCAGGGCGGCTTCTGGGGACGCGCACTCGGGGACAGGAGATCTCTTATGAGACGGATCTCTCGGACTTAGAGAGTCCTCTTGGATTTCGGGGGGCGGGGGCGCAGTCGGGAGACTTCAGGTCCACCGCCCCCTGCACCTGTCGGGCCTCTTCGGGATGGTGGGGAGGGGAGAATGTGCACGCTTGGAGCCGTGATGGAGGGACGACAGGGAGCTTTCCCCGCTGCCCTCGGTGTTGGGGGCGGGGGACAGCACCTGGTTTAGCTCTGGCGGACCCTAATCCCGCCAGGTCGGGCAGGCAAGCGCGGGGTCCCACCCCACCCCCCAGTCTAGCAGTTCCACTGCCCCCCACCCGCCAGACCACTCCGCGGCCAAAACGCTGCACCCGTAGCGGGTCCTGGGGACGGCCGATGAGAAATGATGTGGACGGTTTACATTTTTGGGTCTGTGTCCGGCCCCGGACAGGATACCAATTTATCCTGATAGTGTTGCAGGCAAGAAGGTGAAAGGTATTCCAGCCCTCTGAGGGGACTGAATCCCCGCCCTCAGCTCCACCCCCAGCTGTGTCCCCTTCCCTAGCGTGTGCCCTCCGGACCACCTAGCATGAGCGGCCTCTCTCCTCGGTCTCCACCCGCGCTCTGCCTTTGCCTCCAGCCCCTTCCCCACCTCCGTGGGTCTAGTCCCCAAGCTAGCTCATACCTCACACCCCTCAGCTCCCTGCATTTTGCCCCGCCCTCCAGATCGCCAGTCCTAAGCAGCAAAGCGGCTGGTCACTGACTAGGTTTGTAAGCGCAAGACCCTTAACCCCTCACTGCCAGTAAAAGGAGAAGAATTTTACTTTCCTCCGTGAGGAGTAAATGAGGGCCTAGTTGCACATGGCAGGTGGTGCATGCAGGTCGGTGATGAATGTGAATCCCTCACTCCCACCCTGGCAGAAACAAAAATGCCCTTCCTCACCCCCCACCCCCGGCAGATACCTGAAACCTTGATCATTGCCAGCACATCCCTTTGCTGGTTCTGCCTGTGCTGAGTAATGAGCCTCAAAAAATGAACTGCTGCTGCCATATAACCCAGGGGGCGAGGGAAATCAGACTAACAGAAATAAGGCAGGCTGCTTAAAAGAAAGCCGTCAGCTCCTATCTCCTCTCTCAGCCCTAGTCCACGTGATAGTGTGTGTGTGTGTGTGTGTGTGTGTGTGTGTGTCCGTCCCCGCATCCACTGCAAGTGTGTGTGTGGTGGTGAAGGGCAGGGACAAGCTGGGGCTTGGTACTGTAGGGTTCCTAGTCTGAGAGCTATCCAGCTTTTAAAATCAGATTTGACGTAGAATTCTGAATTTTCACCTCTTAAAAAAACAGATCTGGCAATACTGAGTCATTATTTCTGCCTATCAACAACCAACTGGAGTTGAACAGCGTATGTTCCCTTTAGATGGGGCATTTGCCCTTTGCTCCCTTCCCCCCTCCCCACATACATATGTACACCGTGCAGTTTGCTTCCTATTTGTTGCTTGTACCCTTGGTATAATAAACTCTTAGGTCTTAGGTCCTTTTCAGAGTTGATTCTATCTGTACATGTGTTTTCAAGTGCTTGAAACTCTTCCTGTCCAGTGATGGGTGAGAGAGACGAGTTTCACTTGCTCCAGTGACCCTCCTCCCTATTTCCTAGCTGAGATCTTGGTTCGATGGTGCTTCAAGGGGTAGTGGGCCAGGCCTGGGTGAGCATGGCAAGAGCCACCTGAAAGCTAAGACCTGGGAGGATTGGGGTAGAGGGGCAGGGAATTAGAGGGAAGTAGAGGAAGGGAGCTAACATTTGATGAGCACTAACTCTGAAGTGCTGTGCTTTGTGCAGGGCAGGCACAGGGAGGGCAGACGTGCATAGGAGGCCTTTTCTGCACTGAGGACCGCAGAGGTACTGATGCCACAGCAAGACCAAAGTCTCACAGACCCAGGATTTAACACCAGGTGTTTCTGATGTGGTCTTCTCCTCCAAGGTCTGTCCAGTGTACAGACTGATGGTACCCTGAGAAGATATCTGCCTGGGGTCCTCAGATCTGTTTGAGAAATGCTGCAATGAAAGAAAGGTTAACCCTATCACTCTGAGCCATCACTTTGGGGCCAAGGTGATCAACGATAGAGATAAATGCAAATATGGAAATTGCATAACAGAGCTCGGTGTTAAGATTCATATCTAGATGATAACAAAAGCTGTTTATGTTGCTTCTTAGATGACCATTGGAATGCAGCCACAAAATGAAGTCTTGGTCATAGAAAATACGATGAATGTTGTTGAGTCCTTGCTATGTGCCAGGCATCATTCTAAGCAGTTTCATGTATTAACTCATTTAAGCTATAAAAAGCAACCCTCTCGCAGATAAGGTTCTGAGGTTCTGACCAGCTAAGCAATTAGCCCAAGGTAACAGCTAATAAGCCGGGGAGCCAACATTTGAAGCCAGGCAATCTGACTCTGAAGCTTGTGTCCTTGACCCTCATGCTGTATGGCCAACCTCTGAGAATGTACTTGGGGCTAAAGAGCCCAGTTTGATAAATTCAAGATGATGGAAGTGTGTAGTGGGGGGTGGGGAGGAACGGGAAGGCTTTGGCAGGTCATGCAGGAAGTACTGGAGGGGCAGGCAGGGGCTGGCAGCTCACAGGGCATTAAGGGTGGCTGGGGGCATCTTTGCTGGCTCGGGCCTCAGCGCCAGGTGGGATCCATCAGCCTCATGTAAACACTTCTCACAGGCAGCTTAACCACTTGAGTGTATCTGGCCTTCAAAGCCGGTGGGAGAGGCTGAGGAGGGAGGTGCTGATCTCCCCTGTGGGATCATGATTTATCTCCCATGCAGGTGGGCTCTCCTGGGGCCTCTCTGAGAGGCAAAGGGAGACAGGGGCTGGGAAGGGCACCTCCACTCCAGCAATTCAGATTTCTCATTCATAAGCCAAAACTCAGCCGATTCTCAGAGCAAGGCTATGAAAGAGGCATGTTTATCCCCATCTTATAGATGAAGAGTCTGAGGTTCAGAGAGGCTAAGCAACTTGTCCAAGGGCATCTAACCAGTGAATGGGAGGGCGATACTTCCCTGGCATGTACAAAGCTTTCTGAAGGCTCCCAGTTTCCTCCTGTCCCTGTGTCAGGGGACATTGGTATGCGGCAGTGCCTGGGCTGACCTCTGCTGTGAGGGCGTTCGATCCTGTGAGTGTGCACTGGGGTTCCATCCTCTGACTCCCAGGTTGGGCTCCAACTTCCCAGACACATTTCGTTGGGGAAGGACTAGCTCTCCCTGCCCCCATCACCCAGCCAGCGGCCCAGAGACCTGGCTCTCACTGGGCTGGGGGATTATCCCCATTCTCTATGTCTCTGGCCAGTGCAGGCATAGCTGCCTCTTTTATCCTCTCACAAAGGCCAGGCCCGCCAGGCCTGCTGTGTCAGAGTTTCTGTGGCCTGGGGAAGCCTTACTTCCTTTTCTCCCACCAAGCCCAGAGGGCCACGCAGAGTCTGCCAGCTTGTCAGGGGCCACTGCTCCAGCTCCAGGACAGGTGAAAGGCATAGGGGTGATGCAGCACTGGGACAAGAAAGCTGAGGGGTCAGTCACAGAAGGACAGAGAGCGCTTCTTTTCAACAGACATGATATTACTGCAGCATGAGGTCTGTAGGGTAGACCTAAAGAAGGACTTCCAGGTAGGGATCAGCCAGTTCCCAGTAATCCACACGTTTAGTTTAAGGGTCCACCATATTCCAGCTGCTTGGATAGCCAGCTCTAGTCCCAGGTTAGGGAATTCTGCAAGATAGGAAAGGAACAAATTTCTTCTACAGGGGTACCAGGTGGGCAACTTGTAATGTTCAAACATTCTGAGTTCTCACAGTCTCCTGGGCAGGAGACCACATGGGAGTATAGGAGGCATAAATTGGGAGGACCCCATAGTACTGTGGAATTAATCATTCTTTCTCCTCCCACAACAGGTTGGGTTTTGGAGGTGTCCCTGCTGAAGTGACAACGAGTTCTCCCATGTGACACTCCCAAGTGCCTTTGAGGAAAGCTCTCTGGACCTCCTTATGGGCTGATGGAGAAGTGGGCTCCCTACACCCTCTCTATCCCCACCTGAGATTATGGTGGATTTGGGAGATGGCCCAGGCCTGGGCCTCCTGCTGTTGACCCAGCCCCGGAGGCATTAGCAAGAGCCCTGCGCCATCCACTGCCCCAGAGACCACCCCTCCTACCAGGGGCCTAGAGCTGGCGAGTGACTATGCGGCTTGGGCTGTGTGTGGTGGCCCTGGTTCTGAGCTGGATGCATCTCACTGCTGGCAGCCGGGGGATCAAAGGGAAGAGACAGAGGCGGAGTGAGTAATGAACAGGGCAAGGAGCCATGGGAGTGGGAGGGGGCCACCTGGGGACCAGAGAGCCTCCAGTGGCTTCATTCTGCGATGACCATTGCTGATCTCTACTTTGTCTATTACAGATGTGTAGATTACTCAATAGATTATCCTGTTTGTGGATTATTTAGTTTGCGGATTAATTTGCTGAGATTGCCCACCATGTAGATTCCTCACCTTGTCTATGCTCCCCTTTGAAGACTCTGCATTCTAGATTAATCCCTCGCTCATGAGGATCCAGTGTGTGGATTATGCCCTTTGACTTAACACCAGCTTTGTGTGCTATCTGTGGAGATGCTTCCCGGCCCTCACACCAGGGTGCTTGGCTCCCTTCTCACTGACAGTTCAGAGCCCTTTGTTTCTTTGTTTCTTTCTTTCTTTTTTCTTTTTTTTGGAAACTTTATTGGGTAACTTTTCCAGCAAGTCAAGTAGTTGTCTTTAATCTAGTTGTGGAGGGCGAAGCTCAGCTCCAAGTCCAGTCGCCGTTGTCTAGTTGTGGGAGGCGCAGCCCACCATCCCATGCAGGAATCGAACCAGCAACCTTGTTCAGAGCACGCGCTCTAACCAACTGAGCGACCCGGCCGTCCCAGGGCCCTTTCTTTTAGTGGTGGCTGAAGTGCAGCCCTCAACCCCTTTCGGACAGGAACTTTGCCCAGCATGGTGGTGGCCACAAGTCTTCCCTGCCCAGATCATGGGGCAGGCATAGTGAAACTGGGAGGTCAGGAGACTGTCCACTCCTGTGGTTTTTAACTCTGCCCAGTGGGAATCAAGGAGCTGTACCGGGGAGGAGGAGGGGTGAAGGTGAGGCAAGGGGGCAGGAATCAGGCCCTACGGTCCTTCCAACCAGAGAAACTTGGTTCTTCTCTGCTTTCTGTAAGATTCCATATAAGATATTGGAAGAAAGAGTTCTCACAGCTTAAAATAAAATATATCCTATCATTGTACCAATGGGGAAACTGAAGCTAGGAAAGGGGAAGCGATGACAGGCCTAAGGACACAGTATTTTATCCCAGGTCTTCTGATTCCTGTAAGCCTGGTCTTCTTGACAATAGAGCTTGACAGAGTTTGAACCTGTGCCCACTGCCCTCAGCATTCCTCCCAGAGTCCTGTCTTAGGTGCTCCCCAAAATTTAGGCGCCCCAGCTTCTGCTTACAGTCTCCAGTCATGGGGGTTCTATACCTACTCATTATTTTGTGGGCGTGGCCAATGCATGTGAGAGACCCGTGTAGAGAGTGGGGTGGAGGCCTGTTTTACATTCCGCCATCAGAGATGTCACACCCACAGGCAGGCAGGTCCTCTGAGCCTGGCCCAGCCACCTCTTGCCTCACTGTTGAGGGCTGCAGACTGGGGAGCCGCCAGTAAAGGTTGAAAGGCAGCAGGGTTTGGTTGGGTCTCCACGGGAGCGGCCAAGGGCAGAACCCGGGGAAAGAAGCTCAGAGAACTGGTGAAGCTGAAAATCCCCGGCTTAACAAACAATTAGAGACGGTTAGGTTTAATCAGCAGCGAGGCCTTGATTTTCCTCCCTTCTCATCTGTCTCGGACAGTATTTTGGACTCCGCGGTCCAGATGCGGTTTTGTGGTTTATAATCAGTCTCTATTTTCTGAGATGAGAGAGAGACTATGAGAGATGCCACTCAGGCTCGTGCGATGTGCATTCATGGTCATGCTGCCACTCACACACGCAGATCCACACTCCCACCTAAACCGGGGTCCGAAGACCTGTTCTTCTAAACTGTTGTACCAAAACAAAACAAAACAAAACAAAAAAATGAAGCAAAACTGGCCTGGCCATCAGAAAGGGCTCAGTCCCAGCAATGGCCAATTGAATACAGTCATTTTGACAGTTTCGATACAACCACATCCCATAGCCTCGGCAGCAATAACCCAGTTTTTATTTCCAAGTGGTATGAGTGACAGACATCCTTGATGGTGAGATATGAGATTGGGGTAAGCTGGGAGGAAAGACTCCAGGGGCAGTGAGAGTCTAAGAGAGACATGGGCTCAGAGAGAGATGAGGGTTGATGGTAATACTTGTTAAATAATAACCATAAAGCTGCAGGTGTCATTGCATAGAAATATAGTAAGGCTTATGTGAGATGATAGGTATATATAGTGCAACCTTGGTGAACGATCAAGCTACATGTTCACTTTGGGATGCATGTCATTGTTAAATAAACAATGTGTGGACCCTTTTGCCCTAGGGTGTCTGGGTAAGTGGGGGAGGGAAGAAAGAGGAGCGAGCCAGCTGTGTGTGGCCTCCTGACTGTGTGGGAGGGCACTGGGCAGCCGCTGGGGCAGAGGTAGCTTGCCATGTATCTGAGCCTCATGTCTGTGGACTCTCCACCATCTTATGACTGCGTGTTGGGAGAGCCACCAGAAGCCACCAGATACAGCTCTGATCCAAAGCCACACATCAGTTTTGAGCCCAGAAATGGCTCATTGGGGGTGTGAGTGATGGTCTCCCTGCATGGAGGGGAAGTTGAGCAAAGAATTCTTTCGCTATGACTCATGAACCCTGGCAGGGCATCCCTCTCCTCTTCCATTCACTGAGGACCCATCTCCACCCTGAGCCCCCTCTTCACTCACCCTCACAGGCACGCACCCTCTCCTGACCGCCTTCCCACCTGGGTTTCCTGCCCCCCACCCTCCCTCACATTGAGTGCCCCTCCCTTTACCGAGACCTTTCTCCTACAGGATTCCTGGGCTCCCTTGCTCAGTCTTGCCCCCCTCTCCATGAAGCCCCATTCCTTCACTGAACCCGGACTCCTCCAGAAGTGGGACCCCTTTTTTGTCCCTTCTTCCTGCTCTGTCTTCCACCTGGAGTTTTTGTCCCCTTTCACACTAACTTGTAGAGTCCCTCTTCCCTTGCTGATTCATTTCTTGGGCCATCCCATAAGCGTCCATTTGGAACCTATAGCGGCTCCCCCTGGGTCATAGAGATGAAGCTTGAGGAGTCCCTGGGTGATAGGGGGGCGGACAATTTCAATCTAGTGTCAAGTTTCCAAGAGGAAACAGGAGGCAGCCTGAGGGTGAGGGAGAGGCTAGGAGGGCCCAGAACCAGGCATAGGAGGCGGGGGAGGGGGAGGGCATTCAGGAGGAGGGACCAGCAGGTCCAGAGGTGTGGAGTTGGGAGGAGGCCGAGATTGTTTGCTCAGGAAATGGGGTACAGCTAGTAGTAACAGCTGCAGAAGTAGCTTCCAAGCAGAGTTCAGGGGAGCCCTAGGGGTTTTGTTGTTTTGTTTTTTTTTGTTTTTTTTTTGAGGGCAGTGTCACTGGGCCTCATATGTGGGACCCGAACCGGGGCCGCTGGCTTCCCAAGCCAGCGCTTAATCACCACGCCACTCGGCCGGCCCTGTTGTTTTGTTTTTTTAAGGAGGACGCAGCTCACAGTGACCCAGGCGGGGAGCGAACCGGCAACCTTGGTATTATTAGCACCACACTCTAACCAACTGAGCTAACCTGCCACCCCGAGCCCTAGGGTTTTAAGTGGGGCAGCTATGCTCATATCTGTTTCATACATGGAGGATCTTTTCTGTTAAAAAGAAGGGTTGTGCTGGTGAAACAAAAAGCCCAACACCCCTTAGGATAGAGCAGCCACAGCTACCTGGGGCTGAAACAGGGTCCTGGGGAGATGATGCCACAGAGGTGGAGCATTTTGTACTTGCCAGGCTGAGGAGTCTGCACTTGACCTGACTTGAGCTATGGGTAATAAGGAGCCGCTGAGAGGTTTTAATCAGGGATGCAGCCTGGTCCACCTGCAGGAAGGGTTTGAGATGGGAGGCAAATAGGCCAGTTTGGTCTATGTGGACCCAGGTAAGAAAAAGCAAAGGTTTAAACTAAGCTCCCAGTAGAGTTAAAGAAGGCTAGATCTTCCTGGGGGGCATGCCTGAGGATGACCCTGGGCAATAGGCATAGATACCTCTCCTGGGAGAGTGAGGCCTGAGAAGGGTCTCTGCCTCACTGAGGCCTCATTCTCTATCACCTCCCATCCCACCCCCACTAACAACTCAGGTCTCTTACTGAATCTAGGTGCTCCAAGGCTAGATACCACCCCAACATGAAGGTCATCCCTCCTCTGGGTCTTGGTGAGTTCCTCTCTACCCCTCCTTGACGTTCACCCAATCCACCCCGGGCCCCCATTCCTATCCAATCCTTCTCCCCACACTCTATCAAATACACAGTGAGCTCCATCCACATACATACCTCCCTGAGCTGCTGCTTCACTTACCACATCCTCAGCCTACATTTTAGTGGGATCCCCATCCCTTTGTGGGGCCTCACCCCTTCACTGGGCTCTCATTCAGAAATAAGACAGGCTCCACCCTCCAAAGCTCTTTCTAGTGGGAGGAAAAGACATATTAGCAGATAAGAATGTCACGTGTTGATGACTACCACAATGGATTCAAGTACTGGGGGCGTGGGAACACAGGGAAATACTCCATTCAGTCTTTGCAGGGAGGTGAGATCAGGGACGGCTTCCTAGAGGAGGTGACTTTAGTTCTGAGGTTTGAAGGAGTTAGTCAGGCTCAGGAGGAGGCAGAGAGTGTTTCAGGCAGAAGAACCAACTTGCACGAAAGAATATGGAACTATTTTGTTCCTCTGGGCACATCGCAGTGCATAGCAACCCTGCTTCCCACATTCCTAGGTGGGCCTGTGTTGCTACGCCTCCACATTCCCAGCTCCTAACAGCTCTGGGCATGTGTGAGATGTGTAGTAAGTGTCCATGGAATGAATGAGTCTTGACTTTTCCCTTTGAATCATTATGCAACACCCCCTATCGTCCTTGGACACTCACACAGAGCCCCCCTACCCTTTGGCTCCCCATCCTTTCCCTGCCCAGCCATTTGTCTTGCTAAGCTGAGAACACCCTTTGGTACCTACTGCCTTGAGAAGCATCCTTTTCCTCATTGAACTAACCCCTCTGCCCATCACTTAACCCCTGTCCTCCTTGCAGAGCCCAAAACATCATGAAGCTCAACCCTCTAGCCTCTTGTCCTTGATCCTGACTTCAAGCCTCAAGGTCAATCTTGCCACCTGGACTCTGTATCTTGACCTTTCCCATCCTTAGATCTTTAGCCTACCTCTGAGTCTTGTGATCATAGCTCTGCTTCCAGCTGGTCTCTCCTTTCTCTATGTTCTCAGACCCTCTCTTGTCCGTCTTCTTCTTCTTTTTTTTTTTTTTGAGGGCAGTGTCACTGACCCTTGTATGTGGGACCCGAACCTGGGCCGCTGGCTTCCCAAGCCCGCGCTTAACCACCGTGCCACTCGGCCGGCCCACCTCTTCTTGCTTTACTCCCACGTTGATCCCTTCCACTCACTGTTCAGCCCACTGTGATTTGGCTTTCACCCTGGCCACTCCACCAAAGCTGCCCTTCTCAAGGTCACCTCCTAATGCAAGCCTCCTAGATCTGCCTCAGAGCTCACTGACCACGATCTCCGCCCAGCCCTGGTCCCTGCCATCTCTCCCTTTTCTTTTTTTTTTTTTTAGATTTTTTTTTAAATTGGGGAATTGGGGGAGGGAAACAGCGTTGGGGAACCGGGGAAGGGGAACAGACAAGTTGCTGTCTTTTTTTTTTTATTCTTCAGTCTAGTGAGGACGTTGCTTCACTGGCCCATGTTGGTATCATCATTGCGCTCTTCCCGGATGAGGCAGATCGGTCGCTGGCCTCTGGATGTCGCTCACCGCGGCTATTGGCAGCTCATGCTGGCTGCCAGCCGCTCACGCTGGCTGCAGGCCACTCACTGTAGCCTATGGCAGCCCACTGCAGCAGGGGCTGCAGCCTACATCACGTCGGGGTTCATACAGCCCAGCTCCAGGTGGAGCTGTTGTTAGCTGTAGAGGGTAGTGTCACTGGCCCTCATATGTGGGACGCGAACTGAGGCCACTGGCTTCCCAAGCCAGCACTTAACCACCGCGCCACTGGGCCGGCCCCTCTCCCTTTTCATCAGTTTCTATTCTCACTCTCTCCCAGGCCCCTCCTACCTTTCCAGCGGTTCCTTCGAAGCCTCTCTCTGTGCCCCTATTCCTCTGCTTGTCTATTGATGTGAGTATTGCCCAGGCCTCAACCCTTAGCCCTCTTCTCCAGCTGCATGCTCTGGGATGCCTTCCACGCCACAGATTTAACCACTGTGATGGCTCCCAGGACAGATCCCTGAGTTTTCTCCCCCTCTCCACAGCCGGTTTCTTGAAATGAGTTGGGCCTCTTTGTTCACCTTCCTTTTCCTCCTTAACCACTGCCCCCTGCTCTCCACCCCCACCCAGAGCACCAACAACCTGTTTATTGCTGTTCCTTACACGACACCTCAGCAGCATTTGGCATGTGACTCCTCCTTCCTCTGATGAGTATACTCTCCTCTTGGCTTCCATGATTTGATGTGCTTTTGAGTGTCCCCTACCTGTCTGGTTGCTCCTTCTCAGCCTCTAAGCTAGCCCTTCTTTTTCTGTCCTTCTCTTAAATGTCTAATTCCTCTCCTCACTCTTTATGCCCACTCTCCTTGCCATCTCATGGACCTCCATGCCTTTGATGACTATTTACATGTTAAGGACTCCGTGTCTCCATCTCCGGCTTAAATGTTTCTCTTGAGTTCCAGACCCACTGTTTCAGCTGCCTAATAGACACCTTACCCTGCGTGTCCCACAGGAGTCACAGCCTCAACACACTGACACTCAACTACTCATCATTTCCGCACCCAAACCTGCTCTTCCTCCTGTGGTCCCTCTCTCAGTAAAGAGCCGTCAGCTATCCTGTCACCCAAACCCAACGCCTCCAAGTCACCCTCCATTGTACTCTACCCGACCTCACCTAGTCTTGTCTGGCCTGAATATCTTACATGTCTTCTCCCTCCCATCCAACCCACCCTCTCTACAATAGAGTGATCTTCCTAAAGTGCAATCCTGACCATGCCTATTATGATTCTTTTTTTTTTTTTTTAAGAAATTTTATTGGGAAACAGTGTGTTTTTCCAGGACCCATCAGCTCCAAGTCAAGTAGTTGTTTCAATCTAGTTATGGAGGGCGCAGCTCCGTGGCCCATGTGGGAATTGAACTGGCAACCTTGGTGTTATAAGTCTGCGCTCTAACCACCTGAGCTAACCAGCCACCCACCATGCCTCTTATTTTAAACCCACAGTGATTCCTTATTGCCTTTAGGATAATGTCCACACTCCTCTGTCTGCATTTAAGATCCTTCGCTGTCTGGGCCCTGCTTCCCTCTCCAGCTTCAGGTCCAACCACTGACTCCAGGTTCCAGCCATGTTGAATTAATTTCAGATGCCCACGTGTGCCACACTTTTTCTTGCTGTGTCACTGACCGATCTGAGGGAAAATGCACTCAGAGATTTTGTTGGTTGAATGGGAGGCAGGTGGCAGCATTCTGAGTAGGCTTTTTGCAAATCTGCCCTTAAGGAAAGTGGTAAGGAAGGAAAAAATAATTATGAACATAGCTGTAGAGGCTGCAAATGGGCCACCTGGATGACTTCAGTGATTGAAACCAAGGCAAAAACCTAGAGGGAGCATTCATTTCAACAATGAATTAAGTAAAAGCCTTGAGTAAGAGGAGTTAATATCTTTGAAGTAGAAATGGTACCTAATGTCTACAGTGATTTATTCATTTGCAATATAGCTGAATAAAGGCCCCAAGTGGAAAAATAATCCCAAGGGCTCTCTCATGATTCCAAGATAACATTTGGAATAATTTTCCTCTTGTAATAAAGCAACAAGAACAATATTCATTTTTTAATTTATTGATTAATTAAATAGCATTGACTCTATACAAATAAATTCTATGTGTTAAAAAAATCAGTCTAGCCCTACTATGAGTTTCCATGTCAGCTCCTATTGTCCTAACCCTGGCCCTCAAACCCCCTTCTCTGTGCCTGGAACACATACTGGCTGTGAGGTCTTGTTCAAGTAATTTAACTTCTCTGTTTCCTCATCTGTAAAAATGAGGATTCAAAAGAAAATAATAATACCTACCTCGTGGGTTGTAAGGATTAAACGAGTCAATACCCCTAAAGCACTGAGAGCAGTGCCTGCCACAGAATAAGTGTTCAACATCCAGTAATCAGCTGCCATTATTATGATTATGATTTTGTTCTTACTGTTGATTTGTTATTCTCCTTTTCCCTTCTGCTCACCTTCCAACCCCTTACTCTTTCTCCTGTTCCGAAATCAGGGCCCATTCCTGGAGCAGGTGTTCCTCCCAACAGCCTTCCCAAGTGGGCATCCTCGTCTCCCTTTTACAGGGGTGGGAAGCGAGGCACTCAAGATGCAGTGTTTTGCCCAGAGTCACAGGCTGGGGATGTGGCTCCAGGTCCAGTGACTTTGAAACCCTGAGCTCTGGGTTTTGCATGATGTCCTGCCATTTTTTTTCCCGATTCCCCCAGCTTTCTGCCTCCAGCCTGGATCTATAGCTCCTCGCTGCCTGGCTCCTCCTAAGTGACTCATAACTACTCTCCTTACTTCTCAACTCGCTTTCCTGCCCATGGGCCTCTTTTAGTGACTGGCCCCGCCACTCACTCATACCCCAGGCCAGAATGCTGGGACTCACCCCAGACTCCTCCCCCTCCTGTCAGTCACCGTGGCCTACTGGTTGTATTCCCTAAGCATCTCTGAAATCTTTTTCTCTCCATCTCCACTGAACCGAATTTTAAGACTCTCTCACCTGGATGGCCTGATGGTCAACTTCCTTCCACATGGTTCTTCAGTCTCTGGTCTCCACCCAGGCTGTCAGAAGAACCTTTCCAACATGTCAGTCAGACCAGGTCTTGCTCCCGCTTAAAACTTGCCCATGGCTCCCTGTCAGCTCATCAGCTCTCAGGAAGGTCCCAAGAAAAACTCTGCAAAACCAGGGTCCTGTGGCCAAAATGTTTGGGAAATGCAACTCTCTCTGTCCCCGTGGTGGAGAGACACTCGGCACAGGAGCATAAGAAAGGGTGAAAGAAGTAAAGAACCTTGTTTAGCCTTGTTGGACCGCATGGTTCTCAGTCTTCCCTGAATCAGTGACCTTTTCTCCATAATTCCCTATGAACATCGAGGAGAATCATGTTCCAAAGAATATTCTTTGGGAAATGCTGACTGGCAGGATCAAATGCAAGCTGCTTAGCATGATAGAAAAGGCCCTTCAAGAAAGAATCCTTAGGGCCGGCCGAGTGGCTCAGTTGGTTAAGAGCTCGCTCAAGAGTGCGAGCGGAGCTCTGAGCAACAGCAGTTCAATGCCCAGCCCGAGCTGAGCTGCTGCTGAGCTGCCAACAGGTGGCAGGATGGCTCAGCTAAAAAAAAAATAAAGATAGGACTCCTTATCTTTTACCACTCCCCTCCCACCCATCTTGCCCCCTACATTATCTGCTATTCCCCTTTGGCTGTTTTACACCTCTGCAGTACTTCTCCTAGAGGACCCTTATCTCTATTTCCTAATGAACAAATGTCTACTAACTTCTGGAGTTCGCCCAAATGGCACCTCCTTTGTCACTCTTTCCGGCTCTTCTTTTTGGGTCCCTTATTGCTTGGTCTTGTGACTGTGAGCATTTGCCTGTCTGTGGATCTGTCTGCGTCACTGAAAGATCAGTGAAGTGGCCAGGCATCTTTGTCCCCAGCGCTCACACTGCATGAGGTACCTAGGAGCGGCTCAGTGAGTGTTGGTTAAACAAGTAGAGGAGACTTGCTTCTGGGGCTGGGGACCACATCGTCTCAAAGGTTGGTTCTGAGCCAGCGTTTCTCAGCCTGAGCACCATTGACAGTTTGAACCAGAGAATTCGCTCTGGGGACTGCCCCATGCACTGTAGGATGTTTAGTGGCATTTTTGGCGCCTCTCCCCTAGACACCAGTTGCAACCCTGGTCTCCAGTATGACAATAAAAAATGTCTTTAGACATTGCCAAATGTTCCCTGAGGAGCAAAATTGTTCCTGGTTAAGACCACCATTCTAGACATAGGTTTATTCCAGCTATCTTCCTGTCTCTGGGCAGGTGATCTTTTTCTCAGATAGTTTAATCTATTACAGCAAAACCTTGGATTGCGAGTAACTTGGTTTGCGAATGTTCCACAAGATGAGCAAACATTTGTAATACATTTTAACGTGGTAAACGAACGATGTTTTGCAATACGAGTAGCTTGTTTCCCGAACGATTTATGCTCACAAATCAAGGTATTACTGTATCCATCTTTTCCTTAAAACTTTCTTAAGGATTAAAAAAAAAACAACCCTCCTTCCATACTTGAGGCTGAGCTTTTCTTCCTCTGGGGAGGGGAGGGGTCAGTTCCATGAAGGGTGCAGCTTCAGTAGCTTTTCTGGGGATGGTGTAGTGAGCCTGGAGAGAGAGCTTGTGTTGTGCCTAGAGCTACCGAAGCCTTCAGGATGGATGGGAGCTCTGGCTTCAGGCGTCTGTTCTCTTGAGAGAGGACACTGGGGAGGTTTATAAAGCAGCCTTGCAGGGAGCTGCCAGCCTGGCCTGTGCTTTCTGCGAAGCACATTCATCCCGTAGAAGGAAACTCCCATCTCCTCACTTCTCATCCTTGTGGGAGCCTGGGAAAGACAGAGGTCTCTCCTACAGCCACCTTCTCACCCTTGTTCCACCCTTGCAGTCAGCGCCGAGGGGAGCCAGGCCTGTGCCAAAGGCTGTGAGCTTTGCTCTGAGGTCAACGGCTGCCTCAAGTGCTCGCCCAAGCTGTTCATCCTGCTGGAGAGGAACGACATCCGTCAGGTGGGCGTCTGCTTGCCGTCCTGCCCTCCCGGATACTTCGATGCTCGCAACCCCGACATGAACAAGTGCATCAGTGAGTGTGGGCAGGGCTGCAGAAGGGCACCAGAGGCTCTGGATACTGGAGGAGGGTAGTGTGAACTGTTGGTGACGAGCAAGAGGATTAGGTGGGGACCCTGAGGAGGGACGATAGGAATTCTGATTCAAGTAGGTGGCCGCTGGCCAGACATCTTCCTCAGTATCCCATCTGCATTTCCAGCTCAGTGTGCCCATATCAGAACTGCACCTCCTCCCTCCAGACCTGCACCAACCTGTATTCCCACAGATTACTCTGTTCAGGCCGTCCCCCAAACCATCGACCTGATGATAACCAGCCTCTCATTTGTGCCATCCCCCATACATCCAATAACCGAATCGTGCCTGCTCCATCTCATTTCTATCCTCCTGCCGTTGCCTTACTCAGGCACCTGCCACCTCCCTCCTGGACTATTGCAATAGTCTATGTATCTGTCCTCCAACCCTCATCCGATTCCCATCTTTTCTCCACACTGCAGCCAGAAAGATGCTTGTGAGACACACAACCTGTCTCATCATACCTCTGCTTAAAAACCATCACTGGCTCTACTGGCTGCAGAGAACTTCAGGCCCCAGTCAGCCTGCTGTCCCCCTCCTTCTCATTCTGTTCCTCTCTCCCATATCAGCAACAGTTCCATGTGCTTCAAGGCATGTACTGTCACACATCCATCCTGTCTCAGCTGTGACATCCTGGGGGACACGCTGTGAACACAGCCCAATGAACAAAGCCAAGGCTCCCTCCCATTTGTTCAGTGTCTTGAAGTTTGGAATGCACATCCAGATCTCATGTCCATTGAGCTCAAAACGCCCTTTGGAGGAAGACAGCGAGGCCTGAAGGGGAAATGACTGGTGCTTTACTCCCAGTTCTACTACCTATTCATTGTGTAACTTTGGGCTCGTTACAGCCTCTCAAAACCTCATCTTTAAAACAGGAGCACTGGTTTTTGCCCCTGGGGTTGTTGTGAGAGGCATGTGTAAAGCCCTTTCTGTCTGGTACTCAATAACTGGTAGCTGCTATTGTTCTTGCTGTATTCCACCTGCAACCAAAACCAGGAATCAGAGCATGAGAGAAGGAAGGAGGGAGAGAGGAGAAGCTGAGATAAAGCCACAGAGGCCAGGAGGCACAGAGGAGGGTGCGGTGGGGGTGGGGAGCATGTGAGGTTTCCTGGGACCCTGGGGCTTCCCTCTTGGTCCTCAGGGTATTTGGGATGGGGAGTTCCTGGCCACACCAGCTCCTGGGAAACTGGCAGCCCAGGCTCCAGGTGCCAGAGACTGGGAGGAAGTTAGCCCCGCCTACAATCAGAGAAGGGAGAGATTGTGAAAGACCCTGCCTGTTTCTCCAGCCCTGCAACCCACCCTCCCCCCACTTCCCTAGAGGAGGGAGAGCTGGCAGTAGGGGATCAGGGAGGGACCCAGTAGTCCAACCAAGGCGGTTCCTGGAACTCACTTGCAGAGGGAGAGGAATTTGCCCTGGGATTGTTTCCCCCTCCTCCAAGCTGATTCTTTCTACCCTGTTGGAAGAGATCCCGGGTTTGGGGTGTTGTGGAGACCCAGCAATGGGGGAAGAGGGGACCACACAGCCACAATCAGGGAGTCACTGTATCCCTCAATTCAACTCTGAGTAGGTGTCCCTCCAGGGTGCCATGAGAGGCCAGGGCCCTCCTTACTCACCCCCACTAATCCCAGAGGGTCCTGCCCTCCTCCTCTGAAACCAGCTCTCTTGGGCCTCCCCTCGGGTTCCAGGGTTTGGGTTGGGATTAGCTGATCCCAGTCAGTGGCAACTTCAGCCTCCTTGCTCCCCTCCCCCGCGGCCCTATCCTTGCCTTTCCCTGCCTCCCAAGACTCCTCTCTTGCATTTCCCAGCTCCAAGCCTGCTCTCAGCATGGGTGGGCCTGGACTGGTGGGCGTTGAGATGCGGATAAAGGAAAGTGTCCATTCCAGGCTGAGCCCAAAGCCCCCCCTCTGGTCTTCTCCTCAGAATGCAAGATTGAGCACTGCGAGGCCTGCTTCAGCCACAACTTCTGCACCAAGTGTAAGGACAGCTTGTACTTGCACAAGGGCCGCTGCTATCCAGACTGTCCCGAGGGCTCTGCAGCTGCCAATGGCACCACAGAGTGCAGCAGTCCTGGTAAGGCCCCGTGGGTGCTGTGGGCAGAGGGTCCAGGATCCCAGGAAGGCAGGCCAGGGAGAGTGTGGGCTGGAGCACTGGCCAGAGAAAGCTTACCCACCTCCACCCCCTGGGGTTTCTCTCAGGACTTTTCTGCCCTCTGGGCCTGAGCCCCAGACAAAGAGCAGGTGGGGAGAATACCTCCCCTGGGACATTCTGGGCCAGGGGAGGAGATGTGACCTCTTCTCCTCTTTTTTCTCTCCCTCTTCCCTCCCTTCCTGCCAGCACAATGTGAAATGAGCGAGTGGTCTCCGTGGGGGCCATGCTCCAAGAAGAAGAGGCTCTGTGGTTTCCGGAGGGGCTCTGAGGAGCGGACACGGAGAGTGCTCCATGCCCCTGGGGGGGACCATGCCATCTGCTCCGACACCAAGGAGACCCGGAGATGTACAGTGCGGAGGACACCTTGTCCTGAGGGTGAGCTGCAACCCCCACCTCCCTGGGGCCAGGGGTCAGGCACAGCCACCGAGGTGTGACCACCTCTGCTTCCTGCCTGTTGCCCAGGAGAGTGTGTCAGGCCAGGGACAAATGGGGAGCCCCTAACTCAAGACCCTATCCTGTGCCAGGTCTTGGCAGAGCCCCAGAACTCTGTGTGGTGGGACCTGGAAACTTCTGTGTCCATATCCTTCCAGTTCCTCCATTTCTTCTGAGCCTGCAGATGTTGGCACTGGAAGAGCCCTCAGAGGTCAGATGGGAGCGTGGGGAGGGGGGGTGCTGTAACCCAGAGAGGTGTAGTGATTTGACTAAGGTCACTCAGCCTACAGTTGGCAATGATGTGGCAGATGGCCCCAGAGGGGGCTGGCGACCATCCTGTCTGTTCTGAAAGCTGCACTGAACATCTTGACCCATTGGGGTCCAAGGTTCAAGGAAGACATAAGGTAGAGGAGGGTGTCTGGTTCACTGAGGGACAGAAGGTATAAAGGCTCTTGGGACCCCCTCTCAGTACCCATGTTGCAGGTTTCTCTGAAGTGGCTGATGGCCAGGGGAGGCCGTAAGAAGACCCCGACTGCCAAAGGCAGCATCTGCAGCCTCTTCCCGGCCTCCCCTGCCCAGCTTCCCCACCACTCCCCTCCTAGGGCCCTTAGCCATGCCCCGGGGCTTGCGGCAGGACATCCTTTATTGACTCTTCCTGCTGTTGGGTTGCAGGGCAGAAGCGGAGGAAGGGAGGCCAGGGCCGGCGGGAGAATGCCAACAGGAACCCCAGCAGAAAGGAGAGCAAGGAGGCTGGCACAGGCTCTCGGAGACGCAAGGGCCAGCAACAGCCACAGCAGCAAGGGACGGCGGGGCCACTCACATCGGCAGGACCCACCTAGGGACATTCTTCAGCTTCCAGGCCCTTGAAGAAAGAGGCCAGCACTGCTCTGTGTGATGGAAGCTTGACTGAGCTGGAGTGCCGGGGGCAAGACGTACACACACTCTGCATACATACATGGGCGCACGGGCCCCATGTCCAAACATGCAACCAACATACATGCACATTTGTGCACACACACATACACACACACACTCAAGGCCACTGGAAGACACTTCTATCCCTCGGACATCACGATGTGAACAGGGCGGGGAAGTGAAGAGGTCATCTCTGCCTGGAACAGAGGGCCCAGCAGCACACCCTTGGTTTGCGATGCTAACCGTGGATTGGCAGAGGGAACATTTCCCAGCATCCAGGCCCTGACTTTTGCAGAGTGATGCCTTCTGGAGGAGCTGATAGGATCGTCCCAGAGTGGCAGACCAGCCAAAGTGTGAGGACTGCTCAGCACCTCCAGCCATGTGACTGTATCATTGGAGAGTATTGTTACACATCCATGGTCCATACCAGGGCTTCCCTGACTCTGAAAACTGCTTAAAGGTTTATTTCAAATTAAAAACAAAAACCAAATGACAACAGTAGCCACAGGAACCACATTTTTTTTTCCCAGGGTACAGGGATTACAGGGGGAGGGGATATGCATGGGAGCCGGAAGGGATGCAGCTGAATTTTCAGAGACCCATAATGCCCTCCTGGACAGAGTAGGAAGAAACTTTGGGGATCCGCAGGGCGGTAGCCAGCTCTCTTACACCCAGAGTGTGATCTGGGGACCTGCATTCATGTCATCACTGGGCAGCTTGTGAGAAATGAGAATCTCAGGTGCCATCCCAGACCTGGTGGAACAGAGTCTGAGTTTTAGCAAGGTTCCAGGCGACCGATGGGCACATTCCAATTTGAGAAGCACTGCTCTGATTACCTCTAAGGATGAAGGGACTTATGTCAGCTATAGGGGAAGACTTTCCATCTGGGAGAGATGGAGTCTCCATACTGAGTGGCACTCCCGGGGGAGGCAGTGCCACTGGGAGAGCTGGTGACAGTTGGACCCAAAGGCAGAACAGTGGATGGAATCACCTCTTAAGATCTTCAGAAGTGTCCACTGGCGGCCATCCATGCACCAGGCTCTGGACTAAATGTTCGAGTTCTGGAGGGGAGCCCATCATGGGCCTTGCTCCCATGGAACTTAGAGGTTGGTGGGGGTGACAAGTGTGAATTATGTAATCATTCAAATACATGTGTGACTACAATTAGGCAGAGTTAAGGGCAAGCAACCACTGGCGCAGACACATAGCAATGAAAGTGAATAAGGTGAATGTAAGTCAAAGGCTTTATCTCAGGGAAGCTTTACAGAGGAGGTGATATTTGAGCCAAGCTCTCTGTAGGACGAGTAGAAGGAGTTAAGACAAAGAGCAGGAATGGCATTCTCTACCAGTGCTGTCCAAGAGAAATCTAATATGAGCCATTTATGTAATTAAAAATTTTCTAGTAGTCACATTTAAAGAGTAAAAAGAAATAGTGAAATTAATTTTAATTATATCTTTTATTGAACCAAACATGCAAGATGTTCATCTTTTTAAATAATCAATATAAAAAAATTAACAAGATCTTTTACATTTTTTTTTGAAACTAACTCTTCAACATTCTGTGTGTATTTTTACACTTTATAACATATCTTAATTTAGACACTAAACTTTCACCAGAAATACTTGAGTTGAGAAGCAGATTCACAAACTCAAGTTGTTTCAAGAAGAGTTAAGTTGGCCAATAACTGAATTGAGTGTGTGTTAAATTTTAAATTTCATTAAAATTAAATGACATTAACAATTCATTTCTTCAGTTGCACTAGCCATATTTCAAGTGCTCACAAGCCACATGTGACTAGTGGCCACTGTATTGGACAGCATAGTTCTCTGTAGAGGGTGTAGCACATGCAAATGTCCTGTGGCAGAAGGGAGCTTGGTGTTGAAGGAACTGAAAGAAAACCAAGATAGCTGGAAGGCCTGGAGGGCAAGTGAGGTGAGATGATCCCAGAAAGGTCGCCTAGAGTTGGGTCTTTATTCTTAGAGCTAAAGGGGTTTTTAAGCTGCAGGTCAATAGGATCAGATTTGTATTTCACAAAGATCATGTTGGCTGTAGTGTAGAAAACAGACTGGAGGGAAGATGCTTAGGAGGCTGTTGCTGTCATCTAGGCGAGAAGTGTCAAAGGCTTGGGCTAGGCTGGTGGCAGCGGGAATGGAGAGAAGTCAAAAGGCATTTGGAGAATAAAGTTAGCAGAGTTCAGTGATAAACTGGATATAGAAGAGGGGAGAACTGGAGAGGGAGGTGTCAATGACAAAATCCCCATTTCTGGCTTGAACACCTAGGCAGATGATGAGGCTGTGTTCTGAGCCGGTCAGTTTGGGAGGAGCAGGGAGAACCTAAGTTTGGGTTTGAACAGGTTGAGTTTGAGGTGCCTCTGAGACGACCTGGTGAAGATGGAGAGTAACCATTGTGTAGACACCAACGCAGGTGTAGAGTGCACAGGGGAAGCCTGTGGTGGAAACGGGTAGAGAAGGTAATTGAGGCTCTGGGTTTGGAAGAGTTTGATTTAAAGAGCACTGGGTAACGAGAGGACTCAGGATTCAGTTCTATGGCCCATTACGTATGAGGATAAGGAGGACCAGTGAGCAAAGGAGTCACAGAAGGAGCAGGTGAGAGCAAAGCCAGGGCAATGTCATGGCCCAGAAGCCAGCAAGCAGGAGGGGAGGTCAAGGGGACTGAAGGTTGCTAAGAGGCCAAGTAGGTGAGGACTGGAAATTGACAGTTGGACTTATAACACGTGTGTCAAGAGCTGTTTGGGGAAGGTAATGGAGGCAGAAAAAAGGGCAGAGAATTCCTTCAGGAAGTTTAGCTGAGAAAAGGAGAGAAATCGGACAGGGGCTAGAAAGATATGGGGTCAAGAGAGCCTCCCCCCCCTTTTTTTTTGTTTGAGATGAGGAAGACTTGAAAATGTTTAAAACCTACTGGGAAGGGTCCAGTTAAGAGAAAGAGGATGAATGCATAGGCGAGGAATGCACAGGAAACCAGTAGTGGAAGGCTCTGGGAGGAGGGACAACATTACAGAAATAAGGAGAGCGTGCTGCAGGTGTAGGGAGGCTGGGAGGCTGGGAAGGCGGGGTTTGTGCACTGACACTCTGTGGGGCTCGTCCCCCACCTGTGAACCCCTTCACTGCTGGTCAGGAGCCTGGATGGACAGGCTGCCCACTGCCGTCTCCAGCTTCTCCCTCATCTCCTTGCCTTGCCTCCTCTCCTGGGTCCTGGCTCTGTCTTTTCCAGGCTCTCGGGCCCTGTCAGTCTCCCATCTCTGGTTTTGGCCTCTCTGCCTTTGCCCCTCCCTGTTGCTCTGACTCTGTCCCCTTTTCTGCCCCTTTTTTGTCACCCTTTCTCTGTTCTCACCTCAGCTTCGGATTCTATTTGTACGTGCCATTGTTTCTCGTTGTTTTTCCTGTCTCTTTCCTGGGTATCAGTCCTCAAACCCTGTATGTCTCAGGTGGCTCTGGCTGAGTTGTCCCAATCTCCCAGATCCTTAGGACCTCGCTACTCAAAGTATGGCCTAGGATCAGCCACCTGTCTCATCAGGGAGCTTGTTAAATGCAGACTCTGAGGCCCCTCCCAGACCTAAAGATTCTGAATCTGCCTTATAACAGGTCCCCCAGGCAATGCATGCAAACGATAAATGTCTGAGAAACATTCCCTTAATCTTTCCTCTGCAATAGCAGGAGAACAAAACCCCAGAATCTTAGCAACATGGAATAACTTGGATCCTGCCGTACCTCCTCCGTCTCCTGGACAGTCGGCTTCTCTGCATCACCTCTTTGAGCTGCTCCTGAAGCTCCAGGCAGCTTAAGGGAGGGAACATTCTGAGCTTCCACATCCGCAGAAATATTAGTGGGAAGGGATTCTCCTGATACTGACATGCCGGGTACTTCCAGGTGCGATCACAGTACATCCCTGAAAGCAGTTAGCTCCACCTGGACTTACTCCTGTCTGTCTCACTCTGCCCTTTCAAGAGTAAGAGTAGCTTTTTTTCAAGCTGGAGTTGGGGTATGGGTTTCAAGATGGGGAGCAATGACCTCCTCCCAGCCCTAGAAGCAGCCCACCTGAGGCCAGAGACCATAAGGGCTGATCAGAAGCCACGGTGATTTGCAGAGTGAGCAGAGTGCTGGAGAGAGGGAATCATGTCAAGGCTCCTAACCCTGCTCCCATGTTTAGGCAACAGCAGCACATAATTTGTACGTGGCTGTTCCCTGCTCACATTGCCATTTGGAAAATGTTAGCTTTTCCCGCTACAGGGTCACAGACTTGTCCGGACTAACAGATTTCGGGCCACTTTACCCAGGGCCTGCTCTGGTATGTTTCAGACCAAGTCCCCAGAGAATGGATTTATTTTCCATTTCAATATTTTGGGTGATGGGCTTGTGGGTTTGTTTGTTTGTTTGTTGTTTATTTTTTTTTGGGGGGGGGTCTTTGTCCCCCTCTGGTTTGTTCACTTTCATTTGGTTTAGAAAGACTGAGAGGGAATTTAGGAAAAGAGCTTCCTGGGCCCTGAGTCAAGTCCTGACACAGAGCCAGTAATCAGGTACTTGCTTTTTTTGCCCCTAATGCTTCCAGCTGTGGTCCAGACCAGGTTGAAACAGACAACAGGTGGAAACCCTGCTAATAGGTGGTAAAGAAGGAAAACAACAACATCAACAACCAGAGAGAACAGGTTCCATTTAGAAAGATTAAGTGGATCCATTGCAAAGGGCCTGGAGGACTGTCTGGTGAGTAACAGTGAGACGGAACAAAAGCCTAGTTGTAGGGGAGTGGAGAAGATCTGAAGATTGGATGCCTCGGGGGCTGCTGTGACTGAGCATACCACAGTTGGGTGCACCTGCTTTGGTGTGGTGAACCTCCTGGCTCTCAAGAGAAAGAGCTGACATGGGGTGAAGAATAAACAGGTTTTGGTTGGAGGCCTCAGCTGGGGCTCCCTCAGCATCACATAGACTCTGGAGGAACAGCCACTGGTGGGGGGTGGGGGGGACCTATTAAATGCGGCCCTGCTTTCTCGGGCACCTCCAGTTTACCAGGTTGATGGTAAGGAGGATAAGAGACCCAGGTCAGTGGCTGGAGAAGGTGGCTTGGGTTCTATCCTAGAGCCTTCCAGAACTTAAGTAGGAAATTGCGAAACAGGGCTACATTTTGAAAGAGAAAGTATGTGAAATATGGTTCCTCCCTCGCCTGTCCGCTCTCCCGGAGCTTGGTTCGGGGAGGTGGGTGAGATGGGTTCCTGGCTGGACTCAATCTGGTGTGAGAAAGAAGGCAGAGCCAAGGCCCCACGGGTCCCTCAGGCCATGCTGCAGCAGCTGCCAGCCTTTGGTTATTGATTATTGTCATTGGGATGCACTTTTTCCATCTGTGGAACATCAGCCTAGCTCATGGAGAAGGCCAATCCTTCCTCTGGCTGAGTTTCATCTCCTGAAAGGGCTGGCTTCTGAGGGCTCCCTCTGCAACCCAATATGTACCATGGGCCTGCTGATTAAATACTTGGAATGTCCTCAGGTCGAGCCAGGCCTGTCCACAAAATGGGAGGCATTTTGGCAGTTCCAAGGCCCCTGGCACCCAGTCTTGGCACTGGACCGGCTGTCTTCTTCAAGGAGCTGCGGTGGGCCTCCCGCCAGCATGCTTCCCTGGGAAACATCGAAGTGAGTTAAAGTCAACAATGAGTTCATCTCCAAAAGGAATAAGCCGGCAGCCTTCAGGGCAGGGGAATGGAAGGAGGGGGGAACAGGGATTTGGGGGGTAGTGGAAGGGGTTAAATGATGCTAGCACAGCCAGACCAGGTCCAAAGCCTATCAAACAAGCTGGCAACTCAAGAAACAAAGAAAAGTGCTCTCCCAGGCCAGCCGTGGTACACTCACTTGGCAAAGGTGGTGACAATGAGGGTGTCACAATCCCGGGGACCTTGGGAAGTGTCCTCTCAAGGACTGGGAGCTGGAGCAAGACACTGACATGGAAAGAGCCTGGGCCATTGGGCTGGTAGATCTGTAAGCTCTGGCTCTGCTGGCCCCAGGCCTGCCTGGTGGGCACATGAGGATGCCATTTGGGTAAACTCCACTCAAAGCCAAGTGAAGAGAGTCTCATGATTGCAGAATCCAGCGTTTTTATCTGAACATGAACATCTCTATCATTAGATTTATCTCTGAGGGTTTTGCATTTGGATAAATGGTTCCTGATTTGAGACAATCTCACTTCTGTGCTTGTGCCTGGAGCACGAGGAAACCACATGCTGTAGGGCCTCAGACAGCTCTCCATGTACTTGATCTGATGATGCTCTGTGGGACTGGGCCACCAACAGCAGAGCAAAGCCCAACGCAAGTCTCACGCTGGGGCTGACCTGAAGCTGGAGCCACCTCTCTTTGAACCCCAAGTGGAGGGAGGGGAGCAGTGCCTCTCCATTGTGGACAGAAAAGCCTGATGATGGCCCCGCAGTTGCTTATGCCAGTTAAGATACACATAACCCATCTGGTTCAGACTTCGAAGCTGCCTAGGGATTAGGAGACTGGCAACAACTACCTTCAATATATATTTGGCCTTTCTCCCAATGGCAGGACCATTGCCGATTGACTGTGCTTGATTTCTCTCATGCCCTCACATTCATTCTCACAAGGTATTTTATTGGACAAAGTATTTGCTTCCCATGCATATTTACAATTCTTTTCCTGCCACCAAACCAACAAAATGTCCACAGACATTGCATCTTAATTTTTCACAAACACATTCTCTTTGCATTCCCATGGTTTACCCTTCTCCTATTTCCCTCTTTAAAAACAAAAACAAAAACAAAAAAACCTGCTTCATTCTTCTGGTCCTTCTGATTCCTCTTCATGTCAACTAACTTTGGCATTTCTGCTCATCTTCTGAGAGCTTTTACAGCCCCCTCCCACTGCCATTCTTTGTCATCCCTTGCTTTTGATGGGCAGCCGCAGGTTCTTCACAACCATAGCTTGCCTGGTCCACATTTCCCCTGTATATTTGACCAATTGCATTTGTCTTTTGTTATGATAGGCCAGGCATTGTATATTTGACCAATTGCATTTGTCTTTTGTTATGATAGGCCAGGCATTTGTTGAATGAATGAAAAAAGGTGAATGAATGAAAAGGTCCCACTTGAATAGGTTTATTCTCATATGATTCCTGGAGATCATAATTATTGATAGTGCCCATTCCTTTTTCCTTCTGGGAGTAAAAACAACGCCAGCATCAAAGTTCACTAGGGCACTAGACCAAAAGCAGCCTGACTTTGATCTTTTTATCATTTGGCCATAATTGGGTGTGACACCCAGCTTTCCAGAGTCATCTCCCACCATTCCCATCCCCACTCTCATCTATTCTTCTACTCAGAACAACTCAATGGCGCCCAATATAAAAGAATTTTCAGGGCCGGCCGAGTGGCGCGGTGGTTAAGTGCTGGTTTGGGAGGCCAGCCGCCCCGGTTCAGGTCCTACATATGAGGGCCAGTGACACTGCCCTTAAAAAAAAAAAAAAAAAAAAAAAAGAAAAGAAAGAAAAAAAAAGAATTTTCAAATTTCAGTTGCTTTGTTCAGGCCGTTTCCTCCCCCTAATACTCATATTTCATACCCAGATCAAATTATTATGTGAAGGAGCCCCACTCATTGGCAGTTGCTTCCCCTTCTGTGTTTCTGTCTATGCTCCCAGGTGAATGTCAGCATCTAAGAGCAGGGACTGTGGGGTTCATTATCATACTCCCTTTCCTTTTCCAAAGATCATGAAGCTGTGGGTGCAGTTGGAGACTTACTTATAACAACAATGGCAAACATTTATATAGCACTTACACTGTTAAGCCCTTTACTGGTGTTGCCTCACTTAATCCTCCCTCAGCACAGCCCTGTGAGGTAGATACTGTTGTTATACCCATTTTACAGAAGAGTACCCTGAGTCACTGAGAGGTGAAGGGATGTGACCAAGGGCACACAGCTAATAAGCGGTGGAGCCAGGATTTGAACTCCAGTTGTTGGGCTGCACTACCACCTAACTGTATGAAAACTCATATTTTGCATGTCCTTTCCCCACCTGCATGCCTTGGTAGCCAGTCTGTTCAGAGTGTCACTCCTTTATTGGGCAGAGGAGGGGGACCCAAGGGATGGATTACATGTGTTCAGAAATAATGCCATAGGGTCCTCATGGGCATCCACCAGGTCCTGCCTCTCCACTCCAGCCCTTCATCAGTATCCATTGCTCACCGAGCTGCTCCAAACTGACTGCCTTATCACTGCATGGCTGTCAGCATGTGGTCCCAGTGTCGGGACATGGGAACTGCCTCGGGACCCTCCTGAAGCTGCTGACCCCAGGTGCAGCCCCTGAAGACTCCAGTGCACCAGAACCACATTGGACAAAACCAAGAGTCCCTTTTCTACCTGTGTCGTGCTTTGCCTCAAGGTCACCAAAGCCAGTCTCACAAAGACTCTGGACCAAGAGGCTCTTTGGATTTCTGCTTGAAGCCCCTACTTCTTTGGGCTCAGAAAACAAAAATCTCGAGGCTGGGAGAGGGGAATGGCTGACCAGGGCTGCTCCTCCCAGACCCCCTTTTTCCCTCTGCACAAGCTCCCGCTCCCCAGGAAATTTAAACCTCGCCAGAGCGCCCCCTGCTGGTCCACTAAAGCATCAGCTACACTTAGATGTATGTAGTGGACCTGTCATTTGAATCCCCAGAGCTAAACACCGAAATGTACCTCCGTATTAGGACAGGTAAGGTTCACTCTCAGAAGACAGTGGCAACTAGACGGTGCCCTAATCTTCAGTTGCACACTTATTCAATGCGCAGAACACACATCAGAGCCCTGGGATGGAATCGTGGTCAAGCTTTTCCTGTAAAGGGCCTGGGAGTGAACTACTCATCTCTGCCACTATAGTGCCAAAGCAGCCTTTGACCATGTGTAAACAAATGGCGTGGCTGTGTTCCAATAAAACTTTATTTATAAACCCTGACATTTGGACTTCATATCATTTTCACCTGTCATAAAATATTCGTATTTTGATTTTTCAACCATGTAAAAAAGCCAGTCTTAGCTCGTGGGCCATATAAAAACAGGCGGCTGGAGGGATCTGGAGGGAGGGCTGTAGTTTGCCTATTCCTGCTCTTGGAGATAAAGTACTTGGTTTATGCCTCGTGCACTGGGTAGGTGGCAGGTCGGGGAGCATAGTAGAAACCTGAGTCCCCAGGTCTTCGGTATAGAGTCCAGGTATCCTGGGGATTCACCCAACTCTGGCTGGAAGCAAAACTGGCAACTCCAAAGTCTCTCAAATAGATGTTTTGCGCCCCTAGCAGATTCTTCCTGGTTACCCAGTGAATTGGAAGGATTGCTTTCTCCTGAGATGGGGGAGTGGTAGACTTGTCTTTTCTTTTCTTTTTTTTGTTTTTTTTTTGAGGGCAGTGTCACTGGCCCTCATAAGTGGGACCCGAACCGGGGCCGCTGGCTTCCCAAGCCAGCGCTTAACCACCACGCCACTCGGCCGGCCCAAGACTTGTCTTTTCTTAATCAAGGCTCTAAAAAGTCACAGAAATCAAGGTTTTCACCACTTCTTTATCTGCTGCTTGAGAAGGTATTTGTTCTATCTTTCTTCCACACCTCAGCCTGAGTCCCTACTTGGGAAGTAAGATTGTGTTCCCAGGCTAGACTAGACCAGGCAAGGGAGCAAGAGGGATGAGGAAGGCCAAGGAAAACCTTAGTGTCTTGCTGGGTAGAAGCTGCCTCTAGGGCAAGACTGACCCTCTGACAGACAGAGGTCCCCCTGACACATTGGTTTTGGGAGTTGACTTTTCAGAGTCTTTAACGTGACATTATTCTACTGGAAACAATCCAAGGGACCTGGTTAACATTTTTAAAAAGTGTTTTCTTAAGAAAAAAGGGGGAGGTGGACAGGAGATGAGGGAGTAAAGAATTACACAAAGATTTAGTCTAACGGCTTAAAAATCAAAAGGATCACTGGACAGATAGATATCAAGTGTAATGGGAAACACACCGATCCTGGGGAGATGATTTAATATGGGCCCTCCAGCCTCCTTGGAGCTTAAACAATTATCTGCAATTTGGAATTATACTTTAAATTCCCACATTGGTGTGTATTCTGGATCTATTTCTCAGGACACAGCCAGCAATCTTGAGTTATCTAAACCAGACCGAAAATAAGAGGACATTAATAGCATCTCATAAAAAATGGCTTCTCAGGTTTTTTTTTTCTTTTTTAAAAGGAATATGCTGAGGACCACAGGGATTCAGCACAAGGAAGGAGCAAAATGCTGTTAGTTATTTTTCCAAAGCTTAATCTAGGGATCTTTTTGAAGAGCTCCTTACCCGGTGATGAGATGAGTGCCAAGACCAATACAGACTATGTTTTTCCCATTTCGAAATGGTGATCAGATACATCATCCATGAAGAGAAGTTTCTTGGGGTTCCTAGAGGTATCTTAGCTACTTTTCATAACCATCCAGACTACCAGTTTGCCGTATCCTTGTCCCCAAAATCCCCAGGCATCCTAGACTGAAAACTAAGGGCAATTTGGCCCACAGAACTCCAATTTAATACACCTCATTTTTTTTATATTCCCTTGTAAACTGTTGAGGTTGTATGATCAAGGGCTCTCTTTATTTATTTTCTACAAACAAAACACAACAATAGAACCCTGAAAACATATTTCAAGTGCTTCCCTGTACTTCCAGGGTCCCAGAACCTCTGCTTGGGGGCTAGTAACTGTTTCACATTGAGCAGCAGCCTCTCCAGGGGCCCAAGTCTTGGCCCCAACAGGCAGGGGTCAATTCATCATGGACTTGCTAGAGGAGAGACACAGGAGATTGAATAGAGAAGCCTCTGCTCTCAGTTCAATTGGGAAGGATAAACCAACAAGCTGGCACTAATTAGGAGCTAATGGCCTTACAATGGAGCATTGCCAAAGGATAACGACCCTCCGGCTGCAGCATAAATATCAAGGCATTTGGGGCAGAGCCAAGACATATATTTCCAGAGTGCATTAGACACTGCTGCAGCCTTCCTTACCCTGGCTCTGCTGAGAAAAACAAGAGGGTTTAAGATAGGTGGGAAAGGAGCTGGGTCTTATGAGGCCCACCTTCTGGTCAGCTGGTCAGAAAGCCTCAGGGTGACTTTGGGGAAAGGCTTTGCTTTTCAGATCTCCAAGTTTTGTGTATACAAGAATCACAAGAGGAGCTTGTAAAATCTGAGCCCCACCTTTAGAGGGTCTAATTTCATTACCTCTGGGGTGAAGCCCAGGAATCTGCATTTTTAACCAGTACCCTCAAGTGATTCTGATGCTGGTGGTCCTCAGATCATACTTTGAAAATGCTACTGTAGGAGTTGCTGCTTCCTTGCCTATGAGAACCTAATGAAAAAGCTTTTACAGAATGAAGAAGGAAGTGAGGTTAGATTCTCTGCTTCCAATGAAACACCAGCCCATTCTTTCCTATCAGAACTTGGCAGGAGGCTGTTTCAGAAGGGTGGCATTTTCAGCCTGTTCCTGTTGGGGTCTTCCCATTCACACCAACCTGTGGTTCCTAGGAGTGAGAAGTTCAGGGAATGAGGGGCTAACCATGGGTCTGGAGGAAAGGAAAAAGCAGCCCATCTCCATGGTGTGTATCATGTCTGCAATGCTTTCATAGACCGTAACTCTTATGATCACGCTGCAATCCTTCAGGGTAGTTAATATGTCTGTTTTGAAGCTGAGGAATTATAGGCCTGGAGGTGTGTCTTGCCTCCTCTGGTTACCACGACATCAGAAAGGAGAGTTAAAAATAGCCAGTGTGCTATAATTGCGGTAAGCAGGGCATGCAAACCAAACCAAAAACTGAAGCTTGACCAACCTTGATTAGGCTTATTTTCAGCTGGTAGAACTAAGGTTGGTTGTCAGGATCAGAAAATATTGTTGTAAAATAATGGATAGATCAGGTTATAAAAATAGATGGAAAGTTTGTATGATAAACGCAAGCTGAGTATGAGAACAGGAGAGAAACAACCCACCATATCATCTGGGAACATGAAACTCTTTGGCAAGACTTCACAACAGCCTGATTCAAAATTTCATAATGAAATTATGTCTCTGATCAAAGCCTGAATGAGCTCATGGGCTGATTTTTGCCATTCGTGTTTATTCTGGTTTGAACCAAATTGAGGCATCAGAAACACATTATCCTAGTCTTCTCTCTGGGAGTGGGCTATTGCACCCTTATTTGGGGGACCAAAGGGACAGTGTGAGGCAGAACGAGACATCTTTGGATCTTCACTCGGTATGAAGTTGTTTCTGATCTGCATTCAGAGACTCCCTCAGACACCATGTCAGGCTCAGGGACTTTCTAGCAAAGTTGTGTTTCATCTCATGATACTTGCCCCGGGGGCAATAAAAGTGAGTCTCAAGGGACAGAAGGTATTTCCCACTCTTGTCTAGGACATGGCCTGCTTTTGCTCTAGAAAGAATGTTCTGGGGCTTGTTTGTTTTAGACTCAGAAATAAAGAATTATCCCTCTCACAATTAGAGTCCCTCATTTTATACCAAGTTGTTTGTTTTTATGGAAAAAGCTTCACCACAGCTGGAATCCACCTTCCTCCTGCCTAACCACCTCTTCTCTGGCCTATCCTGAAGGTGCAGCGATAGGCACTTCCTGACAATTTGAGGTGATAAAAAAAGAGAGAGAAAGACAGAGAAGGCTTCTTGGTTGAAACACTGGCACCTAGAGACTTTATTTTGACTAGTAGAAACAGAAACTCTTGGGTCTTACCACCCTCATTTCCCCTCAGGGCAAGAGGCATTCCCATCTGCTACTGACTAAATGTTTGTGTCCCCTAAAAGTTCTTAGGTTGAAGCTCTAATCCCCAGTGCAACATTACTTGGAGGTGGAGCCTCTGGGAGGTAATTAGGTTTAGATGAGGTCATGAGGATGGAACCCCCATGATGGGATTAGTGCCCTTATAAAAAGAGGACAGAGCCTTCCCTGTCTCTTCAATATGTGAGGACAGTGAGAAGGCAGCTGTCTGCAAGTCAGGAAGAGAATTCTCACCAGAACCCCAACCAGGCTGGCACCCCGATCTTTCCAGCTTCCAGAATTGTGAAAATAAATGTCTTGTTTAAGCCATGCAGTCTATGATATTTTGCTACAGCAGGCAGAGCTAAGACACCATCTATTCATTTCTTCATTCAGTGAAGAGTTATTGAATCCTTACTAAGTTTCAAGTGCTGTTCTAAGATCTGGAGATACAGCAGTGAACAAACTTACAAGGTCCCTGCTCTCAGGAAGTTTACATTCTACTTTTGGGAAAGCAGCAGATAAACTTGTAAATAACATAATTACATCTAGTGATAAATGCCACGAAGTAAATAAAATAGAATAATGTAACAGAATGACTGCAGAAGGGTAGGAGATGGCTGATTTAGACAGATTAGAGAGTGTTGAAGAAGAAAAATCAACCAAGTAAATTTGAAGATCTAATTGCCTTTATTAAGTGATTTACAACATCAGGCAGCATCCCATCCAGCAACTAAAAGGGCACTCCAAGGAGTTGTACAAAATGGGAGGTTTTTGGGCCGGCCGAGTGGCGCGGTGGTTAAGCACTGGCTTGGGAAGCCAGTGGCCCCCGTTCGGGTCCCACATATGAGGGCCAGTGACACTGCCCTCAAAAAAATAAAAAATAAAAAAAGGGAGGTTTTTGTAGGCAGAACGAGAGTGAGACTAAAAAGTTAAAAGAGTGAATTATTTCAGGTAGGTTACCTTACTGGTGTTGATCAGGAAATTCCAGACTGATTGGTTTAAAATTCCACTCCTGGGAAAGACGGAAGCTGCAATTACATTAGTTATCAAATTTTGGTTTGGTGACATGGCTTAGCAAACGTGCCTCCATTTTGGCCTGCTGTTTCTCTTTTTAACAACAGGAAAGACTTCTCCCAGTACGAAGGGTTGCCAGATAAACTACAGTATGACCGGGTAAATTTGAATTTCAGACAAACAATGAATTTTTTTTAAGTATAAGCATGTCCAAAATATTGCATGGGACATATTTATACTAAAAATTATTCATTGTTTATCTGAAATTCAAATTTAACTGGGCATATTTTTATTTGCTAAATCTTAGAACCCTACCCAGCAGATAACATCTGAGCTGAGAATGACCAGGGGGAGCTAGCCATGCAAAGATTCAGGGAAAGAATAATTCAGGTAAAGGGAACATTCACTGTCTATGTCAGAATAACCAGAGGTACAAATGAGATCAGATAAATAGGCAAGGGCCAGATCATGAAGAATTCTGTAGGGATGACAAGGAATTTGAGTGTCTCTGTTTCCGTCTGTCTCTGTCTGTCTGTCTGTCTCTCTCTAAGAGTGATGATAAACCATTCGAGTTTTAAGGAGTGGGTGACAAAATCTGATTGGTATTTGGCTGCTGTGTGGTTAGTCACTTTTGGAAGGGCTTAGGGAACGAATTCCTATAATTACACTTAAACTTGTGCCATCGGCCTGACAAAAAACTTCTGTGTTTGGGGGTGGGCCCAACCAGGAGCTCTGGACCCTTGGTCCTGGGTATCCAGGCGGTTGCTATGGAGGGGCAGCTTGGCGGTTACTAGGGAGCGAGAGGGGCGGGGCTGGGCGCAGGGCGCTGTGGAAGCGGCCGGCCCGGGGGCGGAGCCAGGAGTGCAGCGGCGCGCTTCGCGAGTTCGCAGGAAGTCGCCCAGGGGAAGGCAGGGGCGCGAGCGGAAGTGATGTAGCCCCTACACACGTGGTCCTGCGTGGTTCATGCGGGTTGCTTCGGCCGTTTGTGTCAAGTTACAACTCGTTTACCAGCGGTAGGCCGGATCTAGCACTGCGGCCCTGGTCCCACCGGCAAGATGGTGAAGCCCAAGTACAAAGGACGGAGCACCATCAACCCATCTAAGGCCAGCACAAACCCCGGTACAGGCGGCCGGGCTCGCGGAGGGTGGAGCTTGCAGGAAGCTTGCGGGGAGGGTTTGGAGGAGACCGCAGGAGGGGGGACACCCGGGTGGCATTGCTCGGAGTGACTTCGAGCTGAGTGGCGATTGGGATTGAGGACGGAGAAGGTGGTTTCTTCATTCCGAGGCCCTGAGCACGGCTGACCTCTTGCATACCTATCACGACTGTGAAACAGGCCTAAAGCTGGGGAAAATGAACCCTCAGGCCTGGCAGCCGTGCGGCGACTCCAGGTGTGCGAGGCAGAGACCGGGAAGCTCCAGGTTGAAAGGGGCAGTTAAATTTGAACTCTTCTTGCGTCTTTGTGGGGCGTCAGGTGTTGAAGCCCCTCCCCCCGTATGTTTCAGTCTTGTATGATTCCAGCTTTCCAACTCAAGGAATTGCCAGAAGTAAATTAGATAAAGTCAGACTAAAAGTGATGTAGGCTAACTCATCCGGCCTTGGATATTACACTTGACCACACGTGCCTGCCACCTTAGCTTTGACCATTTAAATGAGAAAGAGATTTGTCGATTTGGCCCTTGGAGTCATCCTGTCTAGCAGAGTGCAGAGGAAAATCCTACAGATAAAGAAATAAAGATGTTTTGGGAGATGTGTATGAGTTTTGTCTGGGTTCTACCTCCAGGATGAACAAGCTAGCCTTTGGGGGAGTCCATTCCATTCAGGTTTAGTTAATAAAACTTTGTTTTTAAGTATAGTTTAAAGTTTTTGATGACTTTAATTCATGTTGAGTGTTTTGCGTGGATTGCTGATATTCTATTTGTGTAGACTTAGAATGTTAGACCCCAAAAGGCCGTTAGAGATCATGAGGTTATAAGTGAAGACACAGCCAAGATAGGGGAAGTGGCCTGTCACCGTTGGTCCAGTTAATGAGCAGTAGGGCCACCACTAACTGTGATTTTAGCCCGTTTTCTACTGCATCACGTCAAGGGTAGACAGGTGATTTGAAGAGATCCCAAATTACTGTGCTTATAAGGCAAGAATTGCTAGCTATTGATTAAACAAAAATCAAAAGTCCGGAAGTTAAGAAACTAGTACATTAGGAACATGGCTGTATGAAAGGCATAGTCTCCATGATGCCTTGCCTGTAGCAGACACTCGTTATTTGTTAAACAGACCCAGAGGTAGCTGTCAAATACTTTTGTTTAAATTGCGACTCTTCTTTTAGGAGCTGTGTGACCTTGGGCAAGGTGTCTGACAGCTGTGCTCAGCTTCTTAGCCTACAGAATGGGGATAATGTGTCCCTCTTTATAGGATTATTGTATGGGTTACATGAGACGATGCCTGTGACATGGATAGCACAGTGCCATCATTAATGCACAAAAATATTGGCTGTTATCATTGTCACACACAGTGCTATCGTAGATCAAAGATTAGGTCAGGTTTGTCATGCCATGTAACTTCCAGTAATAATAACGGTATTGGAACAACATACGGAAAAAAATCGAGATTTTTTTCAGTGAGGCAGCAGCCTGCCAACGCTGAATGGTGTGCCTGAAGCAATGATCAAACTTAGACTTTTTGGTTATCAACTGGTGTATGGTCTACTTCTGTGTTTCCTAGATCGAGTGCAGGGAGCAGGAGGCCAAAACATGAGGGACCGGGCCACAATCAGGCGCCTGAATATGTACAGGCAGAAGGAGCGCAGGTAAGCATTGAGCATTGTCATCCTTTCCCCCTGCATGCCCTTGACTTGTAGCTGAGACCCATTAAGTCGTTGATATTCCCATCCCCACCATCCCCAGAGTGGGGTAGTGTGATTTCAACTATCATTCCATATGGGTATTGTTAGGATAAATTGTGAATTTTTGGTTAAAGACATGAGTAGTGTGGGTGGTGAAATCATGATTGTGTCACAACAACTAAGAGGTCTTGTTCCTCACAGTTTCGGCCTCCGCAAGTGTCATATTCAATATGAAGTTAAATATCTGTCAGATAGAAATCTGTTTTTCTTTAACAAGGCATATAGGACTGCCATGAAAGCAGCCAGAAAACTTGTGTTTGAATGCCAAGCTTTAGATCACAACATTGTGGCACTTGGAAACTCATCACAACTCTGGGTTCTGCTGAGGCAGCCTCTACCACAGGGACTTGCTGAGTGTGACGTTTTGCTAGCTGGTCTTAATTTGTTTGGTAATTAGATTCTTCATCCGTTCTAAAAGATGTGTCTAAAACACAAACGTCAATGAACTTAATCTGCCTTAGTCACCTACTCTGCAGTTTGTTTTAGAATTTTGAGTTACAGCATAAATCATCCTCTACTTAAATTCATTTAAACCAGCCTTCAAATAATTACCCAAAAAACTCAAGTATGTGATTTTTTTTTTTTAAAGCTAAAAACAGTAAACAGATTTTTAAACCTTGGCATTATTTGTTATTCATCTAGCAGAAATCATTATGTGCTCTGTTGCAAGAGGTTAAATGGCTTTTGGGCAATCTGTTTCAAATGTAGAAGTACTTTTTTGTTTACTGAAATCTGTATTTCATGATCATTTACAACCAAAAAAGAAAAGAAAATGTCCTTTTGATGGAAAGGGTATTCTGTAAACCAAACTTGGCTGTTGCCTTTCTTCTGTTGTCAACCAAAATCTGTTAATGTCCTCAATTTAGGAACAATCGTGGTAAAGTGATTAAGCCTCTGCAATATCAATCAACGGTGGCTTCTGGCACAGTGGCAAGAGTGGAGCCAAATATTAAATGGTTTGGTGAGTATTGTCCCCTGGTAACTTTACAAAATGTGTGCTGTATGGAAAAGGCGGAGTGTTCAGGTGTCTAAAAGGGAGAGGAGTTTGGGGGTGAGTGGAACTGTCAAGGATTATACAAGAAAGGGATGAGATAAAAAGTACCCGCAGTGGGAAAAGTGCTGAGAAAAGCAATGGAGGTGGATTCCGTAAATAAGTTTGTTTGGAAAAGAGCTCATTGTTGTTCATTGTTAAGTGACCCTCTTGAACAAGTACAACCATCCTTAGGGACCAGCATTGACAGACCTTAGAACTCTCATGTCTTCATTTCTGGTTGCCTGGAGAGGTTATGTTTGAGAGGTACCTTGCAGGTGTGTTTGTGCCTTTGGCTTGAAGAGTAAGTACAGTAGCCTGAAGTTTCTCTAAAACACTTTTTTTAATGGCGTTGTATTTGAACTGAGTGACAATGAAAAGATCTCATTGTTGGTCCTTCACAGGTGTGAATAGAGGATCTCCAGAGTCACAGAGCTATGAGGGCTTCTTTCTTTGGGAACTCCACCTTCATTTTGTTTATTTATTTATTTTTTTGAGGGCAGTGTCACTGGCCCTCATATGTGGGACCGAACCGGGACCACTGGTTTCCCAAGCCAGCCCTTAACCACCGCGCCACTCGGCCGGCCCTCCACCTTCATTTTAATCTGGGCTTCCGGGCTTTCCCATTCCAGGCTTTCCTGTAGCTGCTGCTAGGTGTGTGGGTCAGGCGGTCAGACCCCAATGTTTGTCTGGTATTTTACCTCTGTGTTTGGGGGCAAGTGGCAACTACCTTTGAATATATCTTAAGTCTTTTGATGGGTTACCCCCTAGGACATCAAAAAAACATCAAAGAAAACACTTTACAGAGGTGTTTAGCATGATGGCTAAGTACGGTGATACCAGATCCAGACCACCTGGGTTTGCATCTCTGGATTCTGCCATTTCTGTGATTGTGGGCATGGTATTAAGTCTGTCTGTTCTTCAATTTCCTTATCTCTAAAATGAAGATAAAAATAGCCTCTATTTCATAGGACTGTTGTGGGAATTAAATGAATAAATTCATGTAAAGTGCTTAGGATAGTGCCTAGCAAATAGTAAGTACAATATAAGCATTAACTGCTATCACCACCCCACCACCACCACCACCATCATCATCACCATCATCATCACCACCATTATCACCATCATCATCACCATCACCACCACCATCACCACTATCATCATCACCATCGCCATCGTAGTTGCCCTTATCTTGAGTTTTGCGTTTCTGCTACAACATGCTGTTTAATGAACTGCGTTCTTTGAGATCTCTCACTTACAAGGTGTTTTCTAGGTAGTGTTAATAGCTTTATTTTGTTCCCTTGCATAGATTTATTGGTTAATTTAATAGCCCCTTCAAGCCCTTATAACCCTAAAAACAGTAAGTGACTTTTAGGTTCTGTGTTTCAGGATTCTCTGTGTATTCCAACTGATCAGCTGTGATTGGCTCCTGATTTCTTTGCCAGATCTAGCAGGAAGTAGGACATTTTTCAAATCTCAGCCCTGTTCAGTGATGTTTGCTTTTCAGTTTCATCCCATCAGGAAATTGGGCTTGGAAAACTTGAGACCCTGTATGTGTCTGGGCTGGTGGATTAGTTCATAGTGTAATGAATGCAGGAGAGGCAGTTTTTTTGTTTGTGCTTTTTTCCTCTTTTAAATTTGAAAATGACTACATGGAATAGATATATCAGGTGTTTGGGTGAGCAAGGGTAATTTAAAATCTTTCATTGTGGCATTGGGAAGATGGATGCAGGAGCAAAAAGCTTATTAAATGGCAACATTTTTTTGTAAAACAGGAAACACACGTGTGATTAAGCAGTCATCATTACAAAAATTTCAAGAGGAAATGGATACAGTTATGAAGGATCCATACAAAGTTGTCATGAAGCAAAGCAAGTTACCCATGTCTCTTCTCCATGATCGAATCCGGCCTCATGTAAGATGGAGATCTCCCTGGCAATGGAGTTTCTTTGGCAAACGCCATGCATATACTCTCTACTGAATTTGTCTTTTGCTTTTCCATAGAGAGTAGTAATTTTAATGCAGTACTACTGAGTTTTCCATGACTTCTCTTTTCACCTTTGTTAGGGGGTCCCCCCCTTTAGTACGATACGCATTTTGTCAGGGAGGTTTAGTAGTATGCTGATCTAAGCAGAGGCTTTGGAATGAGACCTGAATTTTAATCTTTGCTCTACCCCTTCCTATGACCTTAGTTCCGTTTCTCTGTGAGCTTTCACTTCCCCAACTATGAAGTCAAGATAACCCACCTCCTCAGGTGACTGGACGCAGATGAAACGTCCATCTGTAAATCTTGTGGCACATAGTGAGCACATAGCCTGTGACCTAATTAGAGCTAAATAGATCATAGCTATTGCTAGTATCATTTGAAACATTTTTGGTAGGCAAACTTGCTTAAGCAGTAATTCCATCAAACTTTGGGGAAATGTAGAATTAGAATTGAGTTGGTAGGAGGGAGACCTTTGGTCGCGTGCACTTGTGGCTTCTGCGAGATGCTGGGAGATTCTTTTGAGCTGAAGTAAAGGGTACTGGTCATATTGGTTGTTAATCATTGAAGTTCAAAGTACAGTAAGCACTGGATCTGGCTTGAGTAGAATGAGTTTCACACAGAACCAAAGAAATGGCCTAATGATTGCCTGCACGTTTTTACTTGCGTGAATAATAATTCCCAGAAATGGAGCCAGTATGTAAGCTTCAGTTCCAGTAGAAGGAGGGGAAGAAAACATTGACATGCATACATGGATTAACAGTTCAAAGAAAAGTGTTTACTTGCAGAACAAAATAAAAACCAAGGCCTGGTTATTGCCTCAGGTTTTATCAATTATGCTTTGTTTTATGACAGACGAGAAGAATGGCACCTATTAGTGGAATGACTGTTTCCTTTCAGGGAAACACATGAGTGTAATTCATGAACCACAGACAAGTTGCTCATTTCCCTTGTTCCCTTTGTCTGTTCTCCCTAAAGCCATCTTTCAACAAAATATTGAATCCTGTTTATGAGAAAAACAGAGAGATTCTATTATGGATTTAATGCTTTGTTGTCCATTCCAGTTGTTCTGTGCTTAAATATCTGATACGTAGAATGAAGGCCGAAGGCTCTCCAGCTGTAGCAGTCAGCTAATATTTTGATGCAGATCGGAACTCAGAGTCATTGATGAGTTTTCTGCTTTGGCCTTGAAAAACCTTACTTATTTTATTTTAGTGTGATATCTACTACTCACTAGGAAATCGAATTCTGAGATTGCTGCACAGTGGAGTCCAATCAGATATGCTTTCAACCTTCGCACATTCAGCTGAGTGCACGTTATAATTACTGTATTTCTGTAGCAGTGCAGTAAAACGCTAACTTATTTTGTGTATGTACCTCATCATATGCTGCGTATTACTGCATTGTACTTACTAATGTATATTTATATACACAAATCCATGTATACTGTCCTTTATAGGTTATTTAAGAGATTTTCAAGGATACATTCGATCATCATTTTCTCAGTGACATTAGAACCTAGCTGTCATGTTAATGAGACCCTCCTGAGGGATGTTCCCTTGTTGGAGGGTAGCAGGTAAAACCAAAGTAAGCAGTGGGTTAGAGTGAGAAAACTGTAACAGCTTAAGGGTCTTGAGGAGCCGGAGGGGGGAATCTGTTAAAAGTTGAGAAGCCACAGGTGTGGTTCCATCATCCGTGCTTAGTAGCTTGTGCTTATACTTAGAGGAGCTTATACTGAGGGGCAAGGGTGATTTTTTTTTTTCTTCTGAGGATATTCTCTGCCGGCTGTTAACATTCTGTTATGTGCTAGATCCTAACTCAAACTTTGACTTTTATCCGGCTTCAAAAATTCCTTTGCCTGTAACTCCTTTACAGTCACATCAAGTTCTAGTTAGTATCAGGTTCCTTTTATCACATCTAAACTATTATTTTGGACTTTTGCTAGATGTTTTTCATCTGAAGACTTTCCATGTGCATTTAATAAAAACGTTACCTAAATTAGGGAAAATTGTTATCTGAAACTAAAATGCATCTTACAAAACAAGCAATTCCTTTTAGACTTGAAAGAAATGAACTTCCAAGAAAATGTTGGCATTTACAGTTGGTTTAAAAAAAAAAACACAAAAAAACACAAATTTGAGTATGATTGTCCTTGACAAAATCTGTGAATTTGGCGAATTTCATGCACTTGTTTGAAAGCGCCAAAAAAGAAAAAAAAAGTTCAGAAAAGATAATGTTTAGCATTGTCGCCTTAATTACATTTGACTAAAGTTTAGGATAAATGGAAAAAAAGCCAAGTTTTTGGCAAGTCTTACACAACTCTTCCTATTTGCTTTGATTCTTTGTATTACTTTTGTATTTCTCCAAGGAAGCCTACAGAACTTCAGAATAGGGGAACAAGTGTTTTTGCTGTTTAAGTAAGCAGCTTCTGATTTGAAGCCAGGTTGCATGCACATTGTAGATTTGGGTATAGGTTGAGCTTTAGAAAAAGAAAAGCAGAAAGCCCTTCCCAGGTAGGTTTTTAATTTTGTCATTTTCTCAGTGCTTTCCTTAGTTTTCACCAATAATTCTCCTTTCTCTTTAGAATGCAAAGGTGCACATTCTTGATACTGAAAGCTTTGAAACTACATTTGGCCCGAAGTCACAGAGGAAACGACCAAATTTATTCGCGAGCGACATGCAGTCTCTTGTAGAAAATGCAGAAATGTCCACGGAGAGCTATGACCAGGGCAAGGACCGTGATTTGGTCACGGAAGACACTGGTGTGAGGTACAGTTTTGACGTTCATGAGGCCTCATAGTTTGGTCTTCTGCAACAAAACATTTCCTCTACGCTTATTTTGCCTACATGAAGCTGAGTGATGGAACTCATAGATGGGAGAATTACCTTCTACCCTTAGACTAGAAGAATTAGCGAAATGGGGGCCAGGTTGAAAATGGCTTAAGGTGGCTTGTTTACTGTAGGTCTGTTTCTTCATGCCCAAAATAAAAAATGTTTTCTTCTACATCATAATAGCAGGATATTCTGTCATGGGCAAATTTGAAAATACAGTTAAAGTGGAAAGCAACAAAAAGAAAATAAGAACTCATAATCCCACTACCTATGTGAAGCACCGTGAATATCAGGGCTTCTTTAACGGGAAGTCTGGACCGTTGCGGGGTGCATGGATGGCCTTTGAGATTTCTGGGACCCTTTGAAGATAACATGGAAAATTTATGGAAGCGTATAAAAGTGGGATTTTATTGTTTTTATTTTTGTTTTGTATTGTTTGCGGGGCGGGGGTGAAGGAGATGAAGGATCCGTGACATTCATCCTATTCTCTTAGGGGTCCATACCCAAAAGAAGGTTAAGAGTTAAGAATACATATATTCTTCTAGATCTTTCTTACACTCAATTTTATTTTTCTTTCTTTTTTTTTTTTTTTTTTGAGGGCAGTATCAATGGCCGTCATATGTGGGACCTGAACCGGGGCCACTGGCTTCCCAAGCCAGCGCTTAACCACCGCGCCATTCGGCTGGCCCTCTTACACTCTATTTTTATTTACAAGTATAATACCTTAAGACGATATTTTAATTTGCCTTTTATTTTTATATATTTTTCTAAATTATTAAGACTATATTTCCATGTTAGTACTTAACAGCCATGTAATACTTAATGTCAGAGTAGTAGTTTGTTGTTGCCAGTTGCACTGTTGGACGTTTACTCTGTTGAGAGTTTTTCTCTATGGTAAACAACGTTAGAGAAAAAGGTCAGTGTGGCCAAACCTCTCTCATTCTTAATTATTCCCCAGAGATAAATTCCTAGAGGGTAATGATGGTATCGAAGAGTCTGCATGCTTTTTGGTGGGCAGCTGCCACATGGCTCTCCAGAAGGGTTTACTAGTTTAGTGTCCCCTAGGCAGTGCCGGAGAGTCCTTGTTCTTTTTCTCGTGTCTGTTAAGTGACTTAGCAGAGAGGCATTGTCCACTGACCAGCAATGCCACCTGCCTGGTGCTGTCGCCCATCTCAAGCTTTGGGCCTCCTGGAGATAATGTTAAGCCATTTGAAGCCAAGCAAAAAGAGGCAGCAAGTTCATTTTTTCTTAGAATTATTTAGACTTTCTAGTTGGCTTTCTATTCTTCTGCTGATTTGAAGTTTTTCTACCTCCAAAAGGTGCAATAGGTGGGACAAACACAACTATTTTTGTTCCAAAGACACTGGATCAATGTCTTTGAGGCTAACAAACAGATTCTCAACCTTATCAGAAGTTCACCTTACCTGGGAGCTATGTCGTATAGATTATGGCTCAGGTGCTGCCAATTCCTTTTATAATTCTCTGACATACTGCCTAATTACAATTGCTTTTTTTTTAAAAATTTGTATTATGATAAAATATACATAACAAAATTTACCACTTTAACCATTTTTAAGCATATAGCTCAGTGGCATTAAGTATATTCACATGGTTATGAAATCATCACCCCTATCCACCTCCAGAATTTTTTCACATCACCCCAACCTGAAACTCTGTGTCCATTAAACAATAACTCCCGTGCTCCCTCTCCCGGCCCCTCAGCCACCATTCTATTTTCTGTCTCTTATGAGTTTGAATACTCTTATGAATAGTACTTCATATAAGTGCAGTCATGCAATAATTGTCCTTTTGTGTTTGGCTCGTTTCACTAGTATAATACCTTCAAGGTCATTTATTTTATGACACACATTGGTACTTTATTCTTTTTTATCACTGAATAGTATTCCATTGTGTTTGCACTTTTTTTTATCCATTCATCTGTGGATGGACATTTGATAGAGACACTTTAATATCATTTGTTTTTGGTCCATCTGCAACTAGTTTTGATACCCTTTTCCTTTGGTGTGTGGTTGATTTTCCCCTAAACTATCCTTTTAATTTTTATAGTGCTATGGTTGCTCACTTTGTGTGCTTTCTTATTTAGAAATGAAGCCCAAGAGGAGATATATAAAAAGGGACAGTCCAAAAGAATATGGGGTGAGCTCTACAAGGTAAGACTTTAAATTCTCTCTCGCTGAGTGGTTCTTGTGGCTTTCACAATCTTATGTGAGAGCATTGATTTTGATATATTGAAGCTCTGTCAGATAAAGTATAAACTCTGGTGCCCATCCCATCCTCTTTCTGCCATAAAGAAACCAGGATTGATATAGCCATCAACATACTACCATCGGTCTAGATAACTGTATTTTTTTATTGCTTGTGTAATAGCAGCTACCTTAACACATTCACGTATCCTCTGTCAATATTTGTTTGGATGACCTGCTAAAATGATATTCCTGTTTATATCTTTCATACATGGTTAGACCTTCATGAGAATTTTTAAATGACTTGGTCCAGGCCTTTCATTTCATAGACGAGAACACATGTCTAGAAAGATTGACTATCTTATCCAGCTTACCCAACTAGTTAGTGGAAGAGTCTTTGTGTATCTCAAGGCTAGTGCTCTCTAGCCGGCTGAGTTTTATGTCTTCACCCTAGTAATATTCTTGGGAACAAAGAGCTTTAAGCATAGTCACATAATGAAAGAGTGACATAATAGGAAAGTAGTACCGTGGAAGCAAACAAATTTTTTTTGTATTTTGTAAAACACACAAAACTCACAATAGTAGAAACTTTCAGAAGTCTAAGAAGTAGAGGATTCTGTTCCATAATGCATAGTAGTCATGAAATAAGATGGGTTTCATCTAAGCTAGTTTTCCTATTTGAAATTTGACAACTTTGACCTACCACAGGATGAAAAAACTTTTGAATTCTGATCCTGGGGCATTGAGGTTGGCTGCAACCTACTCTCATAAGATAGCTTTGAATTTACCGCTATTGTTTGTTTGTTTTCCCTGGGTTCCCTTAAATGTCAGCCCTGGTTCATTTTGCCCGTGTACAACAGCAAATCATTTTTGCCTCTGAATTTGCAGGTGATAGATTCTTCAGATGTTGTCATTCAAGTTCTTGATGCCAGAGACCCAATGGGCACCCGTTCCCCTCACATTGAGACTTACTTGAAAAAGGAAAAACCCTGGAAACACCTCGTTTTTGTTCTTAACAAATGTGATCTTGTTCCAACCTGGGCAACAGTAAGTACAGCTGCTAATGCAAAACAGACTTCCGAGGCCACTCAACTCGTGTGAGCTTAGAATGTCCATAAATCAGTCAGCTTTGTGGTTTCTAGGACTTGGGATATTAGGTAGTCCCAATGTAACTGTAGTCATTATTGAAGTGTTCTCTTTGAAAACACAACCAAAATGTGCTTCATCGACTGGGCAGTTACCTTTTATCCTGTGCTGGCTGGTCATGGGGCAGCTGCAGTGCGCATAGTTTCACAACATGTTACATGATGACATTAAGTTGCATTGAAGGAATTTTTGGAGTATTGTTTTGTATTTAGAAGACAAAAGACAAAGCATTAACTGTCACACGTGAAAAAAACATCTCAAAGAAGCATAGCTAACATTTTCCGTAGACAGCCATGTATTTGAGGCCCAGTGCTGTAATTCAAGCTCAGATTCTTCCTGCATTGTAAATAAACAAGTTACCATTGAGTAGCATCTTTTCTTTTCCCCCTTTAGAAACGATGGGTTGCTGTCCTCTCCCAGGATTATCCAACACTTGCTTTCCATGCAAGTCTTACCAACCCCTTTGGCAAAGGAGCATTTATCCAGCTTCTGCGGCAGTTTGGAAAGGTATTGACACCTGATCCGTTTCTCCTGGGGTTGTGGGGCTGTGGGTTTGTGTAAGAATTTCTCTTGCCAGCGGCAGAAAGTTACCATCCTCACTTGCCACATCTTGATGAGAAACGTGTGGTCTAGCCCAGGGGTCGGCAAACTGCGGCTTGCGAGCCACATGTGGCTCTTTGGGTACGTTCCGTCTCAAAAGTTTGCTGGCCTCTGGAAGAGCCAGTCCTGTCCCTCACAACAATTTAAAAATTATTCAAGAGCCATAAATATATTTTTACATAACCACCATTATGTGAATAATATCCTTTAAAAATGTTATAAATGAAACTATGATAGCTTTATTTTTATTTTCAGTTTTATTTCAGAGCCTGCGGCTCTCAAGCCATAGTTTGCTGACCCTTGGAGGCTCTTCCATCTCAAAAGTTTGCCAACCCCTGGTCTAGAGATGTAAAAACCCACAGAGCCTCAGGATTATAAGGGGCTCTGAAATATTTTCTAGCTCAGCTTTCACCCCCATCCCTGACCAGCTTTACGTCCCTGTCTGCAGTGTACCTGGCACCTGAGGGCCCACGTCCCCACGCTCTGTGTCACCGCCCTGCTGGGCATTCAGGGCCTGGAGGGCTCCCTGCCAAACCCCAGCTTCAGATCCCCAGGGAAGCCTTGAAACCAGAACGTCCTAGCAAATGTTCTCAAAGCTTCATGTTCCGTACCTGCAACTTGGTGCTTGCAACTTGGTGTGTTTATTTATTCTACCTGGCTTCTAACAAAAGACACGTGTTCCCTGTCCCACCCTTCTGCACTTCCCAGAGGCAAAGGCTTCCAACTCTTAGCTGTTACTTCTTTTTTTTCATATTTCAATACATGCTTGTGATTCCATTGCTTGATTTCCCTCCGCTCCCCCCCACGCACCCCCCACCCCCCACCCCCGTTTTAGATATTTATTAAGTTCTTATGATAGCAAATGAGGGTTAGGTTTCTTTTCTTTCTCTTTTTTGAGGGCAGTGTCACTGGCCCTCATATGTGGGACCGAACCGGGGCTGCTGGCTTCCGAAGCCAGCGCGAAGCCAGCGCTTAACCACTGTGCCACTCGGCCCGGCCCAAGGGTTAGGTTTCTTACAGCCATCCTCCCTCCACACGTACTTTCCCTCCCTCTTCTCTCAGTATCGTATGTTTGGCTAAATTATTACTCATTCAGTGTTTATATTATGACTAAAATACCAGTCACAGCTGATCCACACCATGCTGTGAGTATAATTGCTTTCTAATAGAACCTTGTGTTTTCCCTGGTTGTTAATTAGCTCTGTTTTATTTGTCGCTAATGAATCACCAACTCCCCTGGTAGAGTGGGCCCTTGGGGCCCCCCTCCCAGTCAGCAGTGGCTGCATTCTTCTTCCTAGCATTTCCTTTCATCATCATCCATCCTGAGAATTCCCATGGCCGTTTCCTGTGTTGGATCCCTTGTTCTTTGGATCTCTTTTCTTTCTTGGTTTACTCCTTTTTTTTTTTTTTTTTTTTAAAAGAAATTTTATTGAGGAACAGTGTGTTTTTCTAGGACCCATCAGCTCCAAGTCAAGTTGTCCTTCAATCTAGTTGTGGAGGGCGCAGGTCAGCTCCAAGTTCAGTCGCCGTTTTCAGTTTAGTTGCGGGGGGGCGTAGCCCACCATCCCAGGTGGGACTTGAACCAGCAACCTTGTTAAGAGTACGCGCTGTAACCAACTGAGCCACCCGGCCGCCCCATTGGTTTACTCCTTTTGGTGGACCATATTTTCCAAACGATTCCTGAGAAGGAGTGTTAAGAAAGAACATTTTTTTGGTCTTTTAACCTCCAAGCGGGCTGCCTATAGGAGCTCCGTGTAGGAGGTGTGCTTCCTGCACTGCGGTGGTGGTCTTGCTTCTTTTTCTTTTCCCGAATAAACTGTTTTCTTTTGGAAAAAGAAAGAACAGTTTTTTGAGACCTTGTATTCTAGAAATATCTTTACCCTCACATCGTTTCTCCTCAGAATGTTGAAGGTACCACCGCGTTGTCTTCTGGCTTCTGATGTTTCTGTGGAGAAACCGGAAGCCATTCTGACTCCTAATCCTTGGTGGCTGGGATCTTTTCTTAAAAAAATTCCTGTTCTGAAATTTCACAGTGATATGAGTCTTCTATCATTCAGTGAGCTGGGCACTGGATGGGACTTTCAATCTGATATTGGCCTATATTATTTCTCGGAAATTTCCCCACCATCATCTCTGTTCTCATTCAGGAGTTTGGTTTAATCCTTGAATTTTCTTACCTTTATTTCAGTACATTAATGACATCGTGGTCTATTTTCTAGGCAGTTTCCTTGACTTGATCATCTAGCTGTTCCATCACAAAATTGATTTTGCTTCACACTTTTAATTTTTAATTCCTGAGAGCACTGTTTAACTTGGAATTGCCCTGTCGTCTTTTACAGCCTGTTCTTTTTTCACAGATGGAATATCTTCCGTCTCTTTGAGAATGAGAAGGATACTGATAGTGCTATTTTGAAATCTTCCTCTCTTCCTACATTTATTCTGTTTCCTCCCAGTTTCTTTGTGTGCTTTCTGTCTTTTTTAGTAGACTCACACTTCAAATGTCCAGTTATTCTTGGCTCTTCATTCATATTTAAGAGTGAGCCACTAAAAAAAGCCAATGGACATTTTATGCAGGGGGTAGACTTGTTGAATGATAGATTTCTCCATAGGATGATTAGATGGAAACCTAATATGTTATTGGATGGCACCCTAGATGTCAGTGTTTGTAGGTCTTTACTCTCAGGCCTGTGAGTTTCCCCAGGACGGAGTCTTCTAATCTCCAGCTCAGGGGTGTATAAGCTTGGCCAAGGTTCTGGGAACTTAGTGGGAACTTAGTGAAAGTACGTGCCTGCAAGTCTCACTAATCAGTATTTAGACTTTCAGTTAATCACTTTGGAGACACTTGCTTTCAGCCACTGTTATTTCTAAATCTGGGGACCCTTTCAGAAAATTAAAGATATTTTCAGAAATGCAGGGCTTAAAAAAAAAATCATTATCCCCTAAGACTCTGGGGGTAGAGAAGTTGTATGCTCATGATGCGTGAGGAGGGGATGGAGAGGTGGCTGTTTTTATAGACTTTCCACCAGTCTTCCCTGAAGACATCTTATCAGTGGTTGGTGTTCTCATAAATTGATTATTGATGACTAACAATTTCTTCCTTTGTTTCTTGACCCGTGTACTTTTCTTCTCTTTTTTTTTTTCCCAGCGGAACCATCCTGCCACCTGTTGGCAGCTCAGCGGCAGCTTAACTTGGGCTGGGCATCGAACTGCTGTTGCTCAGAACTCAGCTCGCACTCTTGAGTGAGCTCTTAACCAACTGAGCCACTCAGCCAGTCCTTTGACCCATGTACTTTTAACCTTAAAACTTTGCAGAGTAATTTTGCATGGATGGCCAGGGAAATGATTCACCTTTGATTTATTATTATAATAAGTATATGTACCCCGCCTGCTCAGACTATGTAGGTGGTGTGTGTCGAGGCTTTAAATCAAGTTGTCAGCACGAGTTTTGCAGTGTTCTTTATATTAGCAAAGCAACATGACCTTTTGTCCCAAGGGATTTTCATGACTACATGTATGTGGTGCATATTCTTCTTTTGAACAGTTGCACACTGACAAGAAACAGATCAGCGTCGGGTTCATCGGCTATCCAAATGTTGGCAAGAGCTCTGTGATAAACACATTGCGCTCCAAGAAAGTTTGCAATGTGGCCCCCATCGCAGGTGAAACAAAGGTGCGTCTGGCTCGAGGGGGTCTTCTTCCACATAGTTTATTTCCATGAAAAGTGATTGTTTAAGACGTGGAGATTTGTATCTGCTTCTCTTGACTGAGGCCCACCTTTGAGTTTAGTCTCCATCTAATAGTGTGGAATGTACTCGAGTTGTTTCTCTCCTTTTTGATAAGGCCACATACTTTGTAAACCACTTTGTGGCTTTGGCATGATTTGATAAGTGCCACTCATGTTTAAGTCTGTTTTAAATTGTCACTTTTACTTTGATAAACAAAACTACCCCAAGAATATTTGATGCCTGGGTTAAGAAAGAAAACTCAACGTGAAGGAGATCCTGGCAGTTGGGGGCCATTCCCCAGAACACAGGAAGTTTCGGGGGCAGCCTGGTTCAGCTGAAAGTAAGAGAGGCCGAACAGTATTAATCTTCCAAGAGCACTTTTAAAAATCAGGGAAAGGTTTCCTGGATATTATTGCGCAATACGGGATGGAGATCTTGCCTCTATATTATTTTTAGGCTCTTAGCTGATGGAAACTATAGTTTACACTTAGTGAAATGCTTTGTGCGTGGCACTAGGAGAAGAGAGACTTCGTAGGTTAATTACTCAGCAGATTGTTTCTCTCTGATTTGTCCCCCCCTTGCCCCCCCCCCCACACACACACACTTTTCTGGAAAAGCTTCATGAGCACTAGGGGTTTGTGAAATTAGACGCCTCGTGTTTGACCCGGGAAATCTCTGGCTTTTTGCTGTCTCAGGTCTGGCAGTATATTACCTTGATGCGTCGGATATTCCTTATCGACTGTCCAGGTGTGGTGTACCCCTCTGAGGACTCGGAGACAGACATTGTGCTAAAAGGCGTTGTGAGTATCCTGGTCCTCAGAGGCTCTTTGTGTGCCTTTTGGGGAAAACGTTTGGTGGGGAACCCTGGATACCTTTGATTTTTACTCATTCAGAAGACAGTTTGAGGTCAACCTGTCTGAACCAAACTTGAGGAACATGATGCTGAACAGGGCGGCCTTCTCCCTTCCACTTAAGCCTGTTTGAGGAGTTTGTGGAACCGTGGGCATATCTGGTCAATGTCATCCCACTAAAGAGTTTGGAGTTTACACACAGGGAGCAAAGGGGAGCAGGGTCTGTTTATGTTTAGTGATAATTCATCCTCATGGGTTTGTGGGTTGAGTCATGTTGTACCTCAGTCATTTCCTCACTTGTTTTTGAACACAACCAAAACTTGAACTGGTTCCACTTAACTTTAACCAGCGCTGCTGGTTATACATCCTGTGTGCATTCCTCCCCACCTCTCATAAACTATTCCATTCTCTTCGTGTCTGGGGATTGGCAGGCTTTTAACCATTGCTGCAAGTGAGTAGCAAGAAGCATTCCAAGTTTAAACTGCTTGCAGAAACCACTCAGTTAGTTTGTGGGCAACTGGGATTAGGCTGAGTCCTGGGCTCCGTGGTGGTGGCCAGTGACTGTGGCGCTCCTTCCAGCTGACCACTTCCAGTCTAGCCACTTCGGGGACAGGCCCTTGCCAGGCCCCACTTGCTGTGTGGTGTTGACATCCGCTTTTAGATATTATTACAGAGAACACTGGGAACTTCCCTGCTTCCATAATAAGGTTTGTAAATAAGAGATTTCCTATTCACATCTAGGTGCAAGTTGAAAAAATTAAGGCTCCTGAAGACCATATTAGTGCTGTACTCAAACGAGCGAAGCCAGAATATATCAGCAAGACATACAAGGTTGAGTCCTGGGAGAATGCCGAGGACTTTCTTGAGAAGCTAGCTCTCCGGACTGGGAAGTTATTAAAGGTGAGCCTGGGTTTGTGAGATTTTAAACTGGGACATCCTGCAGGCATATGCGCATGGGGTCTGGACCTCTTTTTTTTTTTTTTTTTAATCTGCATTGTGTGAACAGGATGAGACCTGGAAAGTAGGTGGTGATGAACAACTGGGACAGCTGACATGCCTCCAAACTGGGAGGTGGTTTTGTCCTTTGAATTTAATTGGGAATCTTTCTGTGACATTTCAGGGTGGTGAGCCCGACTTGCAGACTGTGGGCAAGATGGTTCTCAATGACTGGCAGAGGGGCCGCATTCCTTTCTTTGTCAAGCCGCCCAACGCAGAACCCCCTGTTGTCCCCCAGGTAAGAACAAGGTGGACCCATCTCTTGGGAATTATGGCTCCTGACCCTACGTGTGATGTCTTTTTTTTTTTTTTTTTTTTTTCCAGCTGAGCCATCCTGCCACCTTTTGGCAGCTCAGTGGCAGCTCAGCTCGGGCCAGGCATCGAACTGCTGTTGCTCAGAGCTCAACTCACACTCTTGAGCGAGCTCTTAACCAACTGAGCCACTCAGCTGGCCCCTGTGTGGTGTCTTTTGATTGCTTCCCCTTACGGAGCGTCTTCTTCCGTTAGAGCATTTCAGCTGCAGTGTCTCTCAGTACAGAGTGCCATTGCCATGACTTTTTTTGGGGGGGTGGCACTTAGATGCATGATAGAAGACCAAGTTTAAATACCAGCCTCTTTGGGGCCTTGAAAGAAGACAGCTCATTAAATGTTGGTGCTCTCCTTGCACTTGTATGGTTTCTTATGATTAAGGAACAGGCATTTCCAAGATCCATTTCTTTAACAGACATTTATTAGACCCAGCCGCGTGCCAGGCACAGGGAATGTGCCCTCAAAGAAGCTGATAATGAGGTAGAAAAGGCGAGTGCCACCATTGGTACTCAAGAAAGGAGATCTTAGGTGTGCGGCCTCTGGGCTGGATTGAGAAGCTTCCCTGTTGTCCCCTTTTCCTCACCCTGGCAGTGGCCTACCACAGGCTCCAGCTTTAGCCCTTTGCTTTTTTTATTATCTTTTTCACAGGACAGCCAGATGTCTTGAAGAGGAGGTGGCTTCCATGCTAATCTTTTGGGTTCATATAGCTCTGATTTTCTCTTACCTGAGCACCATTCTGAGAGTTTCAGTTGTCAGCTAGTAATTTCCAGTTGAATATTTTCTCTAGCATTTCAAAATCAACATACCTGAAACTGATGTTAATCTACTCTCTCCTCCAGTCCCCTAAAACCACCAAACAGCCCAACAAAACAATTCCTGTGCCATCTTATTTATATGCTAAGTTGTTTGTTACCAATTCTTTCAACAAAAATACATTGAGTATCTTCTGTGTGCCAGGCACTCTTCTGGGTACTGGAGATATTGCAGTGAAAAGCAGACAAGTCCCCGTCCGTGTGTGTGTGTGTGTGTGTGTGTGTGTGTGTGTGTGTGTGTGTGTATGTATGTACATGCTACATGCGCCAACTGGGTGTCCAGTACTTCAGGTCTGACACTTAACTCCCAGAGGCAGACCCCACAGGTTAAGGTCTCAGATGCCAGCTGCAGATGGGGTTCCTAGGCTACCCCCACTTCTGCCCAGCTGACTACAAATTCAAGAGTTCCCAGGTTTGATAATTTTCTAAAACAATTCCCGGCACTTATGGTTACTGGTTTATTATAAAAGATACAACTCAGGAGTAGCTAACTGGAAGACATGCATGGGGTGAGGGTGGCCTGGAGTCGCCAGGTCCTCTCCAGCCACACCACCCTCCCAGCACATCGATGGGTTCACCAACCCTGAAGCTCCCCGGACCCTGTCCTTCGGGGGGTTTATGGAGGTTTCGTTACACAGGCACTATGGATTAAATCAGAATCTTTGGCTCTTGATGAGTGAGCTCAACCTCCAGCCCTCTAATCAAGTGCTTGACCTTTCTGGGGACCAGCCCTCGCGCTGAATGGTCCCACCATGAGGCGTCTCCATGGCATAAACTCTGGTGTGGTGGAAAGGGGCTTTTATGAATACTATCTTTACTCAGAAAATTTCAAAGATTTTAGGAGCTTTTATGCCAGGAACTAGAGTCAAAGACCAAATAGGTATTGCATTATACTACAGGGAGACAGATGGTAAACAGATAATCATATAATGCCTGGAAGTATTGATTGCTGAGAGGAAAATTCAGCCAGGGTAAGACAGGAGTACTTGTGTATGTAGGGTGGTCAGGGATGGCCGCTGAGGAAGTGGCATTTTAGCAGAGACCTTAAGGCAGGGGCCATGCAGATGTCTTGGGAGGAGAACATTCCAGGCAAAGGGAGCAGCACACCCAGAGCACCTGAGGCGGGAGCGTGCTTGATAGGTTCGTGTACTGACAGGAAGTTATGGGGCTGCAACATGGCCGCCAAAAGTGATGTGGTGGGAAGCACCGACGGTGTTAAGTTAGCGAGCAGCTGGATCTGAGGGAGTCCATCACCGCTCTCTTGTGACCCTGTGTGGAAACAGTGGCGTCATCTTGAACCCTTCCTCCATATCTAGTCACTAAGGTTAACTTGGTTCCCCTCACTCTGTGATTCTTGTTTTCATTTGGTGGTGCCGGAAACCCCCATGAGAATACAATAGCTAAAAAATTGCCTTTCTAGAAAAACGTATACAAATGTACATACGCATTTTTTAATATAATTTCCTGGCTTTTATGGATTTCTAATTTATTTGGCACTCTTTTGGAAAATTAAGTTCTGTGAGTCTCACTTGCAAGAATAAAATGATATCACATATGTGACACACCGGCCTGAAGCCTGGCTGATAACTTCTCTTTGCATCGCTTTCTAAAGCAAGCCAGTCATTTCGGTATTCCTGAACTCAGGGCTCCTTCTGAACTCACCTCACAGGTTCTCCTCTTACCTCAGACCCCTTCTTTGATGTGTCTCCTCAGTGCCTCTCCTTAGTACTCAACACCAGTGCTGCTTTCATCCTTACCATTCAGCTTGGCTTTCATCTTATTGTGTGTGTGAATTTTGAATGTGCTTATCTCAACAACCCCCTTTCCTTACAATCCTCAGGGAAGGCGTAAGGAATCTTTACCTGTCTTAACAGTAAATGGTTGATTGATTGTAATGATTAAATAATCTTATAGTCGATGCATCCTTTGGAACTGCAGCTATATTTCTTTGATCCTTTAATACTGGGTTCTGGGTTTAATGCACATTGGCTTATAACTGATTAGGATATGACTCAGATTTGAAGAGGACAGCCTCATTTGAGAGCAAGGCGTAAGTTCAGAGATTCACTTATCTTCTGATTCCATTTCTCTTCCCGTCCCTATCCCTACCCCTTTCTGGCCTGAATAGCTTCCATCCTCATCACCTCTGGAAGCTGCTACAGAAACAACCCACAACAACGCAGAGGAGGAAATGACAGAAACTGGAGGTGAAGAGTCTGAATCTGCCATCGAGAAGGAAAAAGGAGAGAACAGTCACAGTGACGCCAACTCAGAGATGCAACAGATTCTCGCGCGGGTTCGGCAGAACTTCGGCAGAATCAACGTGGTGCCTCAGTTTTCTGGGGATGACCTGGTTCCTTTGGAGATGTCAGATATCGAGGAGGAGCTTGAGAACTCTTGTGCGGAGGAGGAAGAGGAGTGGGAGGAGGAGGAGGAACAGCAGCCACAAGGAGAAGACGAGGAGGAAGAGCCTTACCCTGAGCCCCAGCAAGAACACGTGGAAAACGACACCAAGGCAGTTATTAAAGCCCTGGATGAAAAGATCGCCAAATACCAGAAGTTTTTAGACAAAGCCAAAGCGAAAAAGTTCTCGGCGGTCAGGTATTGTCTTCATCTTCTCACGAATTGCAGTTTTGCTCCTTCCTTGCCCCAGAAATTTGCCATTAGGATTGGAGTGGTGGTTCTACGGCGGGGGAGCAAGTGGGGAATTGTCCACATTTCTAAAAAGTGATCTGTTAAATAAAAAATTCAGCTCCCCGAAATAGGAGGAGTTTCACTATTGTCTTTTAGACATGCCTGGGGAGCTGCAAAACTGTTGGGTGTTGCCTGCTACCAATGGTGGTAATGGTGTGAAGTGGAGTTGGGTGTCTTCAACCTGCGAGGTTGTCACAAGACGGCACGTGACTGGGGCGGTGGAGGCCAACGTGGGACAGCTTCATTACTTTGCTTTTCTGTTTCAGAATATCCAAGGGACTCAGTGACATGGTTTTTGCAAAACCTGAAGAGCAAAGAACAACAGCTGAAGAGGATGTGGAAGATGCAGGTAGAGTTAAATTATGTCAGTCATTTAGATGTTATTTGCATCTCTGGGAAATCCAAGCTTAATCTCCAAATTATCGCTTGTAACAGCATTATCTACATAGATATTTATATCTGGCAGATTACGTTCTTTTCACATGCTATTTATTTTATTTTGTTTTTTTTGTTTTTGAGGGCAGTGTCACTGGCCCTCATATGTGGGACCCAAATCGGGGCCGCTGGCTTCCCAAGCCAGCACTTAACCACCACGCCACTCGGCCGGCCCTCACATGCTATTTATAATACAAATAGGATTATCCACTTTACAGTATGCACATTTTTTTTTAGGATTAAATTGGTAATTTAGGATTAAATTGGTGAAAGTTCCTCTTAAACAGGATACATTATTAACCTTATAATTTAAGGATGGGTCTGCAGACAGTTTTTTTGCTGTGGGCAAGGTTGTTTGTGCACTTATTTTTTACTCCGTTGGACTAACAGCCCCTATAACAAGAGTGTGTTGTTGTAATGTAAATGCACAGCCAGCCACGGCCCACGGAGTCCTTCCCCGCCTGGCACCCTCCAGCCTCGCCCTGCTGTACTCTGCTTTGCTCACAGCACTCCATCCCAACTGTCCTTCGGCACATCACGCTCATTCCCACCTTACGATTCACAGACATATTTTGAATAGAAAATTCCTGTTTCTTTTCTGTGTGTGTTTGATGTTTCTAGCACCTGCCAAAAAAGGAGAGAAGAGGAAGGCACAGAGAGAGGCAGAACATTCAAATAAAACTCGCAAGACGCTTACATCTAAGGAAGTATGTGGTTTTGGTCTGAAATATCATTTAGCTATAGAAAGTAGAGAGGAGAAATCCAGTTCTTAAGATGCATTCTTTCTGAAACTAATTGACTCAATTTGAATTGAAGGAACTCCAGTCCTAAGTGACCCACTTGAGGGCAGTTAAATAGGATCAAGAGTTGGCCCGGGGGTGAAGGTTTATGAGTTCGTGTCTTGTGGTTTAGGAGTTCCTGACCCCTGTCCTCAAACACGTGGACTGTCGCCTAGGAGAGCCCTTGGGTTTTATGTGGCCCCAGGGAAATGACACGTGATGTGCAGAGCTGGTAGGCAGACAGGTCACTGCCCTCTGGGAGGTGAGCTTTCTAACTGGGCTCTTCAGAGATGGAATGGGCCCTCTTGGGAGGTGAAGAGCCTGTTTTCGGAAGTGTTGGGCCTTGGACCAGAGGACCACTTGTCAGGAGTGCAGTAAAAAGGACCCAAGCACTGGATGAGGGCTAGGCCAGTTGACCGTCTGTAACTTGGAGTTGTCTGAAATCACAACAGAAGAACAAACTTGGGTCTGGGAGGTGAACCCTCTAGCGTTGTTAGCACTGACTGCTTCCTTGTGGAGGCAGCATGGGATGGGAATGGGGCACAGAGAAACACAGGGGCCTGAATATGATTTTCCGTGTTTGATTAGTTTCCCCCTTTATTTTTGCCATTTTTTTTTTTACAGCGGAGGCGGGCAGCACGACAGCAACAGCCCAGAAAAGTTGGTGTACGCTACTATGAAACACACAATGTGAAAAATAGGAACAGGAACAAAAAGAAGACCAATGACTCAGAGGGACAGAAACACAAACACAAAAAATTCAGACATAAGCAGTAACACTGTAAAAGTTGTTTATTAAATTATACAAAAATATGCAATTAGAAATTGTGTTCATCTTCTTCTTGCCCAGTTGGCATTTCTAAGGCCACAGTGCATTTGTTCTGAGGTTTGGTAGTTGAAACCATTCACTAGTGCTGGTGAAAATAGAGATAGAGCCCCTCAGCCCCAAGGATTTCAGCGATGGGGTCCAGTCGCACTTCCAACACTTGAATCAGCCTTCTTAATTCCTCCAGAGTATAACCCTGTCATGTAAATGGCTGACAATCAGGGACAAGGTCTATACGATAGAAAAGTACGGAGTTTCTTTTGTACTGGCAATTAGCAATTTGGAACAAACTATTTGGAGTAGAACTGGAAGAAGAAAATTTCAAGATGTAACGTACACGGCCTAGGTTTTAAAATATAAAGGAAAAGGTACTGCAGTTTCTGTTGTCCCTCATTGAGGCTGTTAGGTGGATCCAGTGAGGACATAAGTGCTTTACTGCCAGGGAGTATAGAACTAGCACATGTCAATAAACAGCATTCTTCTCCATGAAAATGACAGAGCACAGACAGGTCATTTTAGCGGGGTCTTAGAATTCCTTGGGATATCTGAGTGAGTGCGGAAGCTGTGACTTCAGATTTGAGAGTAGAGTGTGTGGGGCATGTGTGACTCGGTGGAACCCAGCCCTTGTTGGACTACAGTTCCTCAGCGAGACTCGAAGCCCTCGCCAGGATGGCGTCAGGTCAAGGCTCCACTAAGGCGAGTTCCTGTTCACGGGGAGACCTGAGCACTTGGGGCAATCCAGCCGATTGGGAACTTAGTACCTTCTTAGGTATGTTACTCGTGAAATTGGACTGAATGACAGAAGTCACTCAGCTTGCCCTAGCTCACCCTGGTCCGCCTTGAATTAAAGATTCATGTCATTCCATCTTCTGGGCCTACGGAACCAGAAAAGTCCTGAGCCTTCAAACTTGAGTTTAACTTAAGAGGAATAGTAAAACGTAGTTGTCTGCAGGCCATAGCCCGGTCATGAATAATTAGAACTGCATGTGAGGTTTGGGCATCTCTCCCACTGTTAATTAAACAGCTAGAGGGATATAGGGCCAGGGTTTGATTATCTGCAGAATAAAGTGAACAGATCAGTGTTGGGGTGAAAAGCTAAGGTGCAAGCAGCTCACAGTGGACATTGCAACTTGTAGTTCTTGCCAGCATTTACTTTCTCGTAAGCCATGGGTTTGCCTCTGCCATTGCCTCCTCACCTAGGCAGTCTGAAACTGAGGAGGAAGGAAGGGGTCAGGTAATACAGTATAAACCCAAAACTCCAAAATGAGTTACTAGAACTGCATTGGGTCAGGGATGATGAAAAGACATCCAATAAGGGAAAGAGGCCTTAGAAGCCCAAGTTAAAGTACAAGATGAATTGTGGACCAGAAATGGGACAGAGGAGCGGCTTCATTTGGCCAGAAATAAGTGATGGTACTAAGTGATGAGAAAACAGTTCCTTTACCCGAGAGGGACACAGCAGAAATGGGTGAATTCTAAATCTTAACTACTTGAGTTCGCAAAACCCAAGGCTGGCCGCATCCTGAGACCATCTGGGCTACACCACCTTCCACTGCCCAAGTGGGAACCTAGCTGCCAGACAGGTGTTTCGTGACACTGGAACAATAGTGGGACTTCTGACAAATATGTAGGTGGTGATCAGGGGAGGGTATGGCTTGTTCACTCAGGAAACTAGCTTTTTATTACAAAGGGCTTATGATGCGGTCCTCATGCTTGTGAGACCCATATGGAAATTATCACTTCTTTGGTGCAATAATGCCTTCCAGTTGGGCCTGAAAAACAAAAATAACTCCATTAATATTTGAAATTTGCAGTCTAACACACATAGCTGAGAGGTGATAAAAGTCTCCGGGAAGAATAATCTCAACACCGCCATTCCAAGTGCTTTTCCTCTTCATTCCCAACTCCATATTTTCTAGATTAGCTGGTTTCTGGCTTGGCCTACAGTCTTGCTACATTAGGACAACCCAGAGCTGTGCTGGTTTCCATACAATAACGGTTCAGTGCATAATATAAAGCATTGCAAAGGAAATTGAATAAAAGTTGTTGAAATAGTGGTTTTCCATGGCTCAGATTTCAGGCCTAAATATGTTTGCTAAATTAAACGTTGGAATCCTGGGAGTTCTGTGTTGGGACAAGAGGTTTGGGAAGCAGCAAATTTTCAGCCACTGAGACAACTTGACACCCAATTAGGGAAAATTGCTACCAGTGCGTAAGGAGCTGTCCATCTTCTAAGTAAAGCCGAAGACAGTTGAGAGCTATTTACTCTGCTCCTCTGGGGACTGCAAACATGGCTTTATTTGTAGTGTGGCTTTGAGCCAATCAAAATAACCTCTAAAGAGTCATTCACCCTGGGGGTTACAAGGTCGCTTGCAAATGTGAGGAAGATGCCAAGGTATTTTGTTTTGCTCTTGCCACCAATACTATAGGAGGAACTGAGGAATGTGGGCTTATGATAAAGGATAATGGCAGATAAGGGAGGCAGCTTCAGGGGCTGCATATCTGGCTGTGAACCTTTCTAGCTTTTCTTTGTTTTTCTTAAAATCAGCAACAAGAACACCTATGTCATCCTCCACTAGCTCTTCTTTCCAAGTGCCCAACCTTCTTGGTTTGTAGTGCCAACAAGCCTGCCAATCACAAGAATGTAAGCTTTCTATGAGATGAGCGTGGAGAGGGAGAAAAATCCAGGGGCCCTTTCTGGCTAGGGCAGTGGGAGGCAGCCACTAAATGTCCATCGGCCATATGTCTAGAAAAGTGGTTAGCAAGCATCAGAATCACCGGGAGACCTTATTACAATGGACTATTGGACCCCAATCCCAAAGTTTCTGATTCAGTTGACCTGGGTGGGCCCAATCTGTATCCCTAAAAGTTGCCACGTGATGATGCTGGTCTGGAAACCACCCAACCTTTGAGAACCTTTGGAGTTTCAGAAGCATGGCCCCTCCTTCCCTTCCGCTCAACTGGATACAAGTATACAAGGCTCCAAATTACCAGCTGCCATGGGAATGAAGTTCCACTTTTCCCATACCCACCTCTCCGGAGGATGGACTTTTTTCCAAAGGGAAAAAAAATACTCCACCAGAGAGCCAGGCTGAGGCGTCAAGAGGATTCAGAGCTGAGAATCGAGCCCCTCCAGAGCCAGATGGATGGAGAATCTGGGTAATGGACCTTCCCCCACTCCCAAGCCGCTCCGAAGTCAGCTTCTGTTACTCCTTGGCAGCACATGTGGACAAGTATTTCAAGTCCTCTGGGGGAGAAGGAACCGAGTGCTTGGCCTGTGTGGCTGAGGGGACAGGTGGGGCAGCACCTCCACCTGGGCCCGTGTGACGCTTACCTTCAGCTGCTGATTCGTCCGCTTGAGGAACTGGATCTCCTCATTGTGCTTCTTCTCCTCCACCTGCCTCCTCTCACTCTCCCGCTTCTCGGTGGCCTCACATTTTGCCTTCTGCTCGTTCACTTGCCTCTCCAAATCTCTCTTTTCTATTTCTAAATCTGCAATCTAAGGACAGAACCCCCAGTCATCCTGGGATGTTGCCAAATGGATGGGGTGGCTGCAGTGCCTGGGTGGAGGGGACACGGCTGTCTAAGCCAAGACATTGCCAGGGTCTGTACTGCCACCCAGTGGGAGGTCAGTGATTGGCATAGCTCGTCCAAGCGGAGGCAACTGGCCCTGTGAGGGCAAAGATTAGGCTGGCCCTTCCACTCTGCACCAAGGGGTCCTCCCTGAGGTGACGGGAGTGCACCCTAGGAGGCCAGAATTTAGTGCCAGAATGACAACCACATGGCCTTGAGATGGCCAGAAGAGTCACAGAGGGCCAGAGCTTCCCCGTAAACCCCACTCACTTTCCTCTCCATGTCTGACTTCCCCTGTTCGGCCTGCAGCGCTTTCCTCATGCCAAACGCCACGCTGCTCTCATACAAGGTCTGGTAGGCGGCAATGGTCATGCGGATCTCATCCCGGACTCGCAGCAGCAGCAGCCCTCTCTCCGCACAGTTGATGGTGACCTCACGGATCAGCTCATCTTCCAATGCACAGACACACAGTGAGGTCAGAGAAGGCAGGCAGGAGGGGAAACGCACCATGTCTACTGCAAGCCACCATTCCTACTCAGGAGGGTGCTAGGGTGTGTCCTCCTCACTTGAAGACATCTCGGGGAGGGACCTTCAGTGGCCTCAGGAGCCTTGCCGTGCAGCCACTGCTCTGAACTTGGCACTTCGGAGTACAGGCAGTCGGTAAGCCCAGGGCAGAGGGAGGAGGAGCCCCAGGTTTGTTTGCAGCCGTGAGGCTCCTTCCATCCTCAGCCAAGAACTGCGTACTATTCATAGAAACCTGACTTTTCAATTTGAAGAGAGTGGCTGCTCTAAAGCAGCCGAAAAATCCTATGTGCCTCCCTGGCTGGACTGGTTTGGGGCTGGAAACAGCACAGTCTAAAGCTTGCCCACCAATCTGCTCCATGAATGCTGACCTAGAGGGCAAACCATAACCACACTCAGGCCGCAGGGAGCCTGCTAACTCCCGCAGCTGCCTAAGGGTTTGGAGGCCATTTGCATGTCAGAGTCCACATGTGCCAGTGAGACTGGGCTGAGGGGGCCATGTTACACCAGCACTTGGGGAGGGAGATCTTAAATCTCTGCGTCTGTCAATTAACAACAAATTACCCTGAAACATTTTTCTGGACCAAGGGCCAACTGTTTGTGGATGGATATAAATACAGAACATACAATTTCCTGATGAAAAAATTAAATTATATAAATCTTGGAAAAAAACAAAGGCTTAAAATGAAAGTTCTCATTTTCTCCAAACATCTGCTTAAGAGGTGAGGCACCAGGTTCTGCAAGTGGGGGTACTGGTAGGAGAGGCAGGGCTGGAAGGGGGGAAGAAGGTGCATTTCGCAGTTCCTGGATGGGGCAGGTAGAAAGATGGATTTTCATCCTGGCTTTGTAGGATGGGGTGGGTTTCAGCTTGGGGATCCTCAGGGCCTGGGGCTGTGCTGGAGGGGAAGGGAAGGAGATGGCCACTCCCAGGCCACTCACCAAAACACTGCGAGTAGAGCTCCCTGCGGACAGGGCATATGCCGGTCTCCCTGGCCTGCCGCTGTTGCAGCTTCAGGTCCAGCTGCTCCTGGAGGTGGACCACATCCATCCTGGTGCTGGGGGTACTGGACACCTGCTGGATCCATAGCTGCGTGTCTTCCACCCACTCCCTGTGGCACAGACACAGCCAGGCTGAGCGAAACCCATTGATCAGAGAGAGTCCTCAGGATATGGGTGAGATGGCCCTTGGAGCTCTCTGCCTGAGCAGGAGAAAGAGGCAGCTCTGTCACCAACCCACCAGAATCCTCTGTTCCTCTTTCTTCCTTGGGGAGTGTGTGGCTCCAAAGCCACATCCACGGAGCCACCTCCACAGAGCCCCTACCTTGGGGCTGGGCAATCTCTACTCGCCCATGGCCCTCTGTGAAATCATCAGCCATGTACCAGGTCTTACTCTCCTAGTGTGTAGAAGCCAAATTTGTGGTTGTTGCTTGATCTGAACAGTAGGCCCAGGGGGAATTGCCCACTGACTTGTGGGGTGGGAGACACAGGGCACCATAAACCTTGTGCCAGTCAGAAAGAGGTGAATGTGTGGAGTGAGGAATAGACACAGGGCCCCCTATAGTAAACCTTGTGTCAAGAGGCATGGCGCAGTTCTAGAATCATAAGGAGGGGGCCCGAGGAGAGCCACCATGGGGGAGAGGACTTCCATGCACTGGTGGGAGGGAGTCTACTGAGACATCACTCTCCTTCTTTTTTGACTTTCATCTCTGAGGAGATTGCAGTCTCTTTTCATCACAGACTTAAAAAAACAAAACTGTGCTGTCAACTTATTACATAAAAATAGTAGAAAAAGCATGTCAGATGGTGATAAATGTGGCTAGAATAAAGAAGCAGAGTAAAGAAGAAGGGAGAAGGTGCTCTTTTATAAGAATTCTCAAGGAAGGCCTCCATGAGGAAATGGCATTTGAGCAAGACTTGAGTGAAGAGAGAAGGGAACCAGGCAAATATCACATGGAGAGTATCCTTGGCAGTAAGAAGAGCAGTTGTCAAGGCCCTGAGATAGAAGAGTGAAGTGTTTCAGAAACAGCAAGCAGAGGCCCTGTGGCATTAGCACAGTGAACAGAAGGGGACTCAATGGAGATAAGATCACGGGTATATATCGGGAGCCGGATCATGCCAGGTCTTCCAGGTCACTGTAAGGACTTTGGATTTTAGTCTGTAAAAGACCGAGAGGAATGAGAGGTCGCCTGAGCCCCTAGTAGATAGGAGAAGACTAGGAATGAGTAGGTTGGGGGAAGGAAGAAATTGTGATTAAGTCTGGACATGTTTGAGATGCCTACTAGCATCTTCATGAAGGTAATCAGGTAGTAGTAGAATATATGTGTCTGGAGTTTAGGGGAGAGGACAGAGCTGGAAATACACATTGGGGAGCCATCAACATATAGGTGATTAAAGCCATGTGCCTGAGTGAGAGCACTCAGGAAATGAAGGTAGATAGAGAAGAGGTCTCCCCACCACCTTTCCAAGATCCAGCCATCTGTAAGCACGAGGAGCTCTAGGTTGGTGGGAGGAAATCCCAGCCAGAAACAGACAGGGTCCCTGCCTCTTTACACATCTCTACACTCTGGGATGCAAAAGCCAGGGACTGGACCGGCCGAGTGGAGCGGTGGTTAAGCGCTGGCTTGGGACGCCAGCGGCCCCGGTTCGGTCCCACATATGAGTGTCAGTGACACTACCCTCAAAAACAAACAAACAAACAAACAAACAAACAAACAAACAAAAGCCGGGGACTTCTCCCAGCCACTGCTCCTGCTTTGTTACCTTGGAGGCAGGATGGCATTCAAGATTTCTTCTGCTTGCTTTGTAGGATCTGGGATACAGGAAGTTGAGGGGAGCCTGGTCTTTGGTGGTTGTGGGACTGGACCGGAGGGTCCAGGTTGCTGGGGTCTGACTTTCAGTGGCCGAGCCTGAGAAGAAGGAACAAGTTAGGGCAGAAGGTGTTTCAGACACTGAGCTCCACAGGCCCTCAGGCTGGCTCCAGGTCTCCAGCACACCCCTCCTCTCTTTCCAGCTCATTTTCCCCATCTGTCTTCTTAACAGAAGTTATGTCTCAGGGCTGAAGGAGGCCGTGTAGAAACTCTGGTCCCACTCCCACCCAATGCCTGTATCTTTTTGAACAGATGTTTCTGGCATTGGTGCTCAGGCCTCTGCTTTCACACCTCAAGTGATGGAGCAGTCACTACCAGATCTATTCTTGGATCCAGCTACCATGAAAAAGAGTGAACCCCATTCATCTCCCTGTGACTTCCTTCCCCATTCTAAATCTGCCCTGTGGAGTAGCCCAACATCTGGGCTTCTTGTGCCTCTCTCCCACCCTCCCCACCCTCCCCACCCCGGTCCCAGTTCCCTTTACTCCCAGTCATTTCAGCCTCTGACCCTCGGGACTCCCGATCCTCTAGGGTGGGATCTGTCATTTCCCCCATCAGAGCTACCGGGCTCCCTCGCCCCCTGAGACTCTTCCTTACTTTGGGGCTCCGTTTCTCCGTGTTCCGGCTCACCAGCACCGGGGTGTCATACTTGAGCAGAGAGTCCGCGGGGGGGATCATGGCGGCAGCTGGAGCAGTAAGTAGCCCAGCCTCCACGCAGGGCCTTGTTTACCGTCACCATGGAAACCTTCTCTTCCAGCCTCATGGCCTGGGCGGGGCTTCGAAGTTGGGCGGGGCCAGCAGAGCTCCAGTTTCTTTCTGCGTGGCTTTTACAAAAAGGTCGATGGTTAGCTTGTCAGGCCTTCTGCTCACTGAGTCGCTCCGGTACTCTTGGGAGAAGGTAAAACAGGGGTTTCAGTTCCTGCGCCGCGTCTAGCTCTCAATCTGAATGAGGTGGCAGATCTCCTTTGGTGATCCCCGATTTTCTTACCTGCAAAGTGGGGATCATCTGACTCCTCACTGAAGGATTGAGAAAGAGTCCTAGAAGACTACAGATGTAGTTCTCAGATTTTAAAAGGTATTTGTTTTTAATTAAATGGAGAAATGACAACATGACAGAAAGTTCCAAAATAGACGCAGGGCTGGCCGAGTGGCTCAGTTGGCTAAGAGTTCGCTCAAGAGTGTGAGCTGAGCTCTGAGCAACAGGGTCGTCGGTTCGGTTCGATTCCCGGCCCCAGCTGAGCTGCCACTGAGCAGCCAACAGGTGGCAGGATAGTCCAGCTATTTAAAAAAAAAAAAGAGGGAAATACTAATGATTTGCCCACGGGTTACCATCTATGATTTCTCTTTCTTCGTATTTCCAAATTAAATGTAAGCATAGTTTGCGCACAATTTTGTATCCACCCTCTGTCATTTAACAAGTCAGGGTTTTTTCCTTTTGTCATATAGTTTGTAAATAGCATTGTGAATGGCGGTTATCACATCCATCAATTGGCTAAACGACTCCCTACTGATGGGAATTTAGGTGGTCTCCGTGTTTAGAATGACTAATGATACAACAAATAGCCTCGAGAGTAGCTTTTTCCAAGAAGTTGGCATTGGAAACTTAAAATTCCCGCCAGCCGAATCGCCTCACTACGGCCCCACCCACAAGAGCGTCTTTGTCACGGGTTTGGCGTCTCCCTCGCGAGGGTTTCTGGGAGAGCGTACACCGCAGAAGCGGAAGTCCAGGGTCTAGCCCGTCATTTCCTGTAGGGGGAGAAGTGCAACGGACGTTGTTTTTTCTACGCTCCTCGGATAGCTCAGCATGAAGGAGGTGAAGAGCGAGCGGGAGCGGGGCAGCCGGCGAAAGCACCGGGACGGGGACATAGTGGCGGCGGTGGTGGTGAAGCAGGAGCGCCTCAGCCCGGAGGCTGCTCCTCCCGTCCATCGCCGCCCGGACTCCGGCGGTAGTGCGTCCCCACCGGCCGGCGAGCCGGGACGCCCTGGTCACCGCGGGAACCGAGCCCGAGGACGTAGCCGGTAAGTGGGAAGCAGCCTGGAGTAGCCCTTAGTCGGGCTCCTTGGGAAAGGGGGACCGTGCTGGAGTCCGAAACACACCTTGACTGCTGAGCGCAGCGGCTTGGACTTCATTGTAAGGATGGCAGTGATCCGGTGGTGCCGGTGTTATTGTTTACCGGTCACCTGTGTTGGAGGTGGGCGTTAAGCACCTAGTGGACAGGAACCCGCCGCTTCATCTCGGTGTGCTCAGCCCTCGCCCAATATGACCCAGCGGTTCATTGAAGTTGAAATGAAAGGTTTTCCCCACCTGCCTGCAAATGGAGTGCGGGCGTTGTCTTTCCACTTAACCTGTCCCAAAAGATTTCCATATCGAGGGCCTAGATGATCTGCCTGATAGAACTTACGGAAAAAAAAAAATGTGTCTTGCTGGACTCCTTCATTTATTCATTCATTCAATATAGTTTTACTGAGTACCTTAATGTGCTGAAGACTGCCCTAGTCCTGGGGCCACAAGGGTGAACAAGATAGATGGTCATTACCTTCTCAAAATTAGCATGTTCTAGCCCTGAGACAAGATAATAGCAAATAAAGAAAATAGTTTTAGTTAGTAACAAGTAGTAGGGATGGATTAAAACAGTGATGTGATCGAGATTGATGCCATTTGAGCTGAGACCTGAATAAGACTAATAATCCATAATCCGGCCTTGTGAAGATCCAGGCAGAGAAAACAACATGTTCAAAGAGCCTGAAGTGGAATTAATTGTGATTGTTCTAGAAATAGGGGGGGAAAATCCAGTGTAGTGATCAAGGAGAGTGGTTGGAATGAGGTGAGAGAGAGAGAGGAGACAGAGCCAGAGGACGTATTGATGGATTAAATGGGATTGACTGACTGTGACTGCGGGGAGGGGTGTGGGGAAATGGTGGTGGTGAGGGAAAAAAAGAATCAAGGGTAACTTCTTGTTTTTGGCTTGAGGAACAGGGTGGATGCGGTGCTATTGACTGAGATGGCAAAGAGAGAGAGAAAAGGTATTGAAGAGTTGGTAATCAAGAGTTGTATGTTGGGCCGGCCGAGTGGCGTGGTCGTTAAGCGCTGGCTTGGGAGGCCAGCGGCCCCGGTTCGGGTCCCACATATGAGGCCCAGTGACACTGCCCTCAAAAAAAAAAAAAAAAGAGTTGTAAGTTATCTAAGTGAGAAGTTTTGGTAAGCAGCTGTCTGTGGGTCTGGAACTCAGGGGAGATGTTAGGGCCAGGAAAGTGGAGCTCTTGACTCCTACAGTGTGAAAAGCAGACACCTTCACAAATGTGTTTGTGTGGTAGATAAGCCTGATATTTGAAGGTAATTTATATGGGGAAGGGAAATTGAGATAAAATCCTGTGTGTCTCATTCTCTTAAGATCCCCAGCCAAAAAGAAAAAGTCCTCAGGGAGAAGAAGCAAATCTCCTCGGAGTAACAGAAGCCGAAGTCCTCACTATTCAACAGTCAAGGTGAAGCAGGAACGGGAGGATCACCCTCCCCGAAGAGGACGGGAGGATCGGCAGCACCGGGAAGCATCAGGACAGGAACACAGGCGAGCCAGGAACAGTGACCGAGACAGGCACAGGGGCCATTCCCACCAGAGGAGAACTTCGAACGAGAGGCCTGGGAGTGGGCAGGCTCAGGGGCGGGATCGAGACCTTCAGAATCTGCAGGCTCAGGAAGCCGAGCGGGAGTTTTATAATACCCGCCGGCGGGAGCATCGCCAGAAGAATGAAGTTAGTGCCAGCAGTAATGAGTCTCAGGAGCCGGTCCCTCGACCTGGTGGCAACAACAAAGACAAAGAGGTGCCCGCGAAGGAAAAGCCAAGCTTTGAACTTTCTGGGGCACTTCTTGAGGACACCAACACCTTCCGGGGTGTAGTTATTAAATATAGCGAGCCCCCAGAAGCACGAATCCCAAAAAAACGGTGGCGTCTCTACCCATTTAAAAATGACGAGGTACTTCCAGTCATGTATATCCATCGACAGAGCGCTTACCTGCTGGGGCGACACCGCCGCATCGCAGACATTCCAATCGATCACCCCTCTTGTTCAAAGCAGCATGCAGTCTTTCAGTATCGGTGAGTATACATTTGCAGAAAGAAACTCAAGGGTGAGCAGAAGCTAATGCCTTAGGTAGTTAGGGGTACGAAGTTTTGTGTATGTGTATGTGCAGAAGAGTACATACCCTTCATGATCCTAGTCTTGAGTATCAGTCTAACGGCCCTTTGCATAATCACTTATATTTGTATAAGAGCATTGAACTTGGTGTCAGGAATCTAGATTTTGAATCCTGACACTGTCACTTACAAAATGTTTGACCTGTAGCAAGCCACTCTCTGGGCCTCAGTTTCTACCTACCTCATGGGGCTATTGTGAGGGTTAAGTGGAACTATAAGTAAGAATGCCACATCTGTTTCTTGACAGTGTGCATAGAATATGTGTTATTGTTTGATGCTCACAACAATCCTGTGAGGAGGTTAGGACGGGTATTAATATCTCCATTTGACAGGTGAGAAGACACGCTCAGTAAAGCCAGATGACTTGCCTAATAAATGATCACCATAGAGCTCTGGCTCAGATCTAACTCCCTTAACTCTGAAGTCCAAATCTACTGCTTTATTCCCATTGTGAGAGGAGATAAAATATGTTGAAATATAGGTGAAAGAAGCATTAAATTGATTATAAACAACACACACACAAAATGTATTTTCTGAATCATGACAAGAGGCCTTGGATTCTGCATTTTAAGCTTTTGATAAACCATGAATTTCCAGCCCTCCAGCAACCAGTTCTCACCTTTTCTACTAAGTGCTATTTAACTTGCCCCCAATTTCTAGGTCCAAGGCCACGCCTTCCCCTTGATTTCTTAGTGTTAGAAATTGAACTGTGGTGAAGCCAGGTTGTGTATATCATCTAGGCTGTATGAACACGAAGCTGGATGATCTGAGGCAGGATTTTGCTCACAGGTGTCTCCCTGTTATCTCTTCTAGGCTTGTGGAATACACCCGTGCTGATGGGACAGTTGGCCGCAGAGTGAGGCCCTACATCATTGACCTTGGCTCAGGCAATGGAACATTCTTGAACAACAAGCGCATTGAGCCACAGAGATACTACGAACTGAAGGAAAAAGATGTCCTTAAATTCGGGTTCAGCAGCAGAGAGTATGTTCTGCTTCATGAGTCCTCAGACACCTCTGAAGTAGACAGGAAAGAAGAGGAGGAGGAGGAGGAGGAGGAGGAGGAGGTATCGGACAGCTAGCAAACTCCGAGGAGCCCAGACTCTGGAGAGACCGTTGCTTTCCTCGAAGGCTTTGGGACTGACTTAGAGAACACCGCGGGGGTCTCTGTAATGCCTTTTATTGCCTTAAGTCTTTCCTCCGTTGCTGACCAGCTTACATTAGTGTAAGAAAACCGACTTAGGTTTGGTTGAACTTTTTTCTGCGGCACATCAGCCACATGCCTGTGGACATACGTTTTCAAAACAGTCTCACCAACACATTGTGTTTCATAGAAGTGTTGTGGCTTTAGTTGGTGCTTCCAGAACTGCTGCCTAGGAAATTATAAACCCTGGTTAAAGGGGATTTGTGGCTTGTTCTCTTTGTACAGTTTATTTATAAGTTTTGTGGACTGGGTTTTGTTTTTGTTTCTGGGGCAAACCCCCTTAACAGAATCTTACTAAGCTTTGGTTATCACCAGAACAGCCTCCAGTATATACCAAAGCTTTGATCTGGTTGAGCTCTTGAGTCACAGAAGTTGACTTTGCACTTCTTTTTTGGGAGGTGGGGATTGACCGCATGACCTCATTATTGATTATTGGACTTAAACAGATGCTTTATGGAGGCTGCATAAGCATATGACTGTACAAGAAGATCATGACTACTGCCAGTGGGTGTTGATTTCATGTCCCAAGAGGCTGAAATGTGTTGAGGATGTGTTTTCTGTGAAAGAATTCCGATTTCTCCATGGAGCATGTACATAACAATTTTGATCATCTCTGTTCTTCAACTTTGCATTTTTAGTCAAATGTTATCTCTTTTGTTCCTTTTTTTGAGAAACACACTGTCATTTATGTGACAGGGTCCTAGCTCTATTCTAACACCATGTGTATATGTCTAAAGGAGATTGTGTAGTTTATAGCTTACATGTTTCATCTTTTTAAAAAAACATTCAGAGAGGTGGTATTTACCTTTCCAAGGCTGGAAGGCATGGGAATTATCCAATTTCCTAATTTTCCACTAGAGGAATATAAGTAGAAAAGTCATAACTACTTACATATATTGTATCTGTGTGTGTGTGTGTGTGTATATATATATATATATATATATATACACACACACACACACACACACAATTGTGTGAAAGAGCTGCATACTGATTTTCATATGAGAATGTTTTGTGATGTAAATGTAATACTATATTATAGGCAAAGGCCTCCCTGCATTTGAAGAGCAGGTTTTCATTTATATGTATTTTTGGGATAAAAAATAATAAAATTTGTAAATATAGCCCCATATCTCGGCAAGTGAGTGTTGGTCCGTTGAAGCAGCAGTGTTTTCTGAATTGGCAGTGAAGTCAGAGTTTGGGCAGGTTACACATAGTGAGCTCATGCCAGTTTATCTCTGTCCTGGCTATTTCACCCTCAGGTGTGAAATGGGGAGAAAGGAGAGATGGTGCAACTCCCAGTCAGTGCTGCTGCTAACTATTCCTCATAGGTTGAAATTGATCATGTTAGATTGTTTTCTTTACAGTTGTTTTTCCATTGAGGTCTCCCACACCCACTCAGGGCTAAATGTTGACAAATGTGGGGAGAGGCAGCTGGCTAATGTTTATTCAAAAGAAATGGAAAGATCCTCTTTGAAGAGTGAACACAATAAGGTCAGTTAGATGAAAGGTTAGACGGGAAGCTATGACAATGTAAGAGCAATTAGCATCCCCTCAGTGTGTTCCACATGGGCCACTATAACTAGTATTTTCCTAATTGTGCCATAGATCATATGTTACATCTGTGCATGTTTAAAAGGTGGGTTTTGTTTTGATGAATTTTTCTCTTGATCCAGACTGATGGTTTTCTCTTTCAGAGATTAGGCAATAATTGGGCCTCTCACTCCAGGATCTCTTTGTTCAGTCTGTGCCACTCCTATTGCTTCCCGGAGGCCTTGGGCTTTGCTTCACACACCAGCCTGGTGGGCACTGTGATAGATGACCATTTTGCCTACATTTTCCTATAATGTACCAGTTGTGTAGTAAACCTTTTGCTTCCTGGATTAAGAGATTCTTCATGCCCAATATCTGGGAAAGTGTCCCCCCTCCTTTCCCCCTCCACATACACCCTTTTTTTTTGTAAGAGAGGGTCAAGGAAAAGACACTACCCATCCATCTCCAAAGCCAGATACCACCAGCAAACTTCTCATTCGAAGCTGACATAATCCTAAAACTTTCTTCTTGAATGAATTCATTGCTTAGAAACTCATGTTCATCTAAGCTATTTGCAACTTATTTATTCCCCACCTTTTCTCTACCCTGGCTGGTTTGTCTACAAATTATCATTGTCAAAATCAAGCTATCTGCAAAATAGCCCTTTGCTTCTGATTCCCTCCCCCAAATCCTCTGGGGTGGTCTACGAGTTCTGCTAAGGTATGGGACAATCTCAGATTTTCCCCCACTAAACCTCTTCCTAGTCATCTAGTTCCTCATTCTAACATTGACAAAGGACAGCCCGTTAAGTGCAGCTGCTGATGTAACTTTCAAATACTTTTGTTGTATCCTGGTGATAAGTGAAAGCAGAATAATCAATTCAGATAACTGAAATTAAAAAAATTTTTTTTGCATTATTGTATTGAGTATGTCTATACAATATAGCTTGGTTTTAAAAGGATTAGAACTTACATATTTTCAGGTTGATTATTAGTTGATGTGGTACCCAAATGGTGATATTTTTTAACATCCTTCCCTTTTTGGAAATCAGTGGATGTGAGGAACGAAATGATATATTAATCAAAGCCTAAGTGTGACACACCACACACCAGCAATGACTGCTTGTGAGATGACGTTCTGAGGCCACGATGATCCTGGGTATGTGAATTGATATCAGCTGAAAAGGCTACTTAATTTAAATTAAAGCTTTGGAATTGAAAGCTTCATTTGGTCTTTTGGGTGAAGTTTCCAGTATATTTATTAAATGGGAAACAATTTTAAGACAGTTGATTTGTTCACATGTTCGAAAGTTAAAGTGAGTTAATTCCCTAAGTCAATAGTTGCATAAGCTTACTGTGCTCGCATTTGGTTTACAGCTGTGAGTTAGAAGCAGGGAGCAGTAATTTAGAGGTGGACTATACCGTGTGCTAGAGATGGTGTGCATTTAAGATATGTCTTAGAGACTAAGTGGATTTTGAATCGGTGGTAGAGGAGGGCATTGTTTCGGGCTGAGCAGTCCGGGGCACAGCAGAGCTGGAGTGGAGGATGTGGAAAGGATCCTATAAAATTGAGTTGTATACCTGAAGGCCCACAGCAAATCAGTGGTAGAGCTAGGATGAGAGAGAACTCACCTCAGTCCCGATTCAGAGGTCTCTCCTCTGGACTGTTGCTTCCACCTCCCTAGCAGAGCATAGTGAAGAGATCTGAGGAGGGAAAAGAGAGCTGGTTCATTAGACTGCCCATTCACAGGACGTTCAAGGAAATCACAGTGGCGGGCATTTTTCAGGACGAGTGGCTCAGGCAAATCCTCACCTCACCAAGTCATAGCCAGAGCTGTTTGGAAATCATCTTGGTTCACAGAAGTAGACAAATATTCAATAATCGGGTACCTGAGAAGTGCCCTGAACCGAGACCTCAATAATAAAACTGGCTAAAGCTTAGGAGCACTTTCTATGTACAAGGCACAATTTTAAGCATTTTTTTTTTAAGATTTTTTTTTTTTTATTGGGGAATTGGTGGAGGGGAACAGCGTTGGGGAATCGGGGAAGGGGAACAGACAAGTTGCTGTCCCTTTGTTCCCCAGTCCAGTTGCGGAGGATGTTGCTTCACTGTTGGTATCGTCATTGCGCTCCTCCCGGATGAGGCAGATCGGTCGCTGGCCTCCGGATGTCGCTCACCGCGGCTATTGGCAGCTCACGCTTGGCCGCCAGCCGCTCACGCCGGCTGCGGGCCACCCACCGCAGCCCATGGCAGCCCACTGCAGCAGGGGCTGCAGCCCACACCATCGCGGGGGCTCGCACAGCCCAGCTCCAGGTGGAGCTGTTGTTAGCTGTAGAGGGCAGTGTCACTGGCCCTCATGTGGGATCCGAACCGGGGCCGCTGGCATCCCAAAACCAGCGCTTAACCAATGCGCCACTCGGCCGGCCCTCAATTTTAAGCATTTTTACATGTACACTAATGCATACCTTAACTCACTTCTTCCTCATAATCCTATGAGGCAGGCTTTTTTTTATCATTTCATTTTGCAGATGCAAAAACTGAGGCCCAGAGTGGTTAAAGTCATACAGTGGTAGGTAGGACCAGGATTCAAACCCATTATAAGGTCTAGCCCTCAGCACAATATAACCAGGAGCTACAAACAGTGCTAGAGAGGAGAAGCAGTGGGGATTAAGGAAGCACAGAGAAATAGTATTCAATTAAGCATTAGGAGTCAGTTACTCAGAAGAAGCTAGTGGGGATGAGGAGAGAAAGGAATACGAATTTCTAGGCAGAGAGACTAGCACTCAGACCTGAAGTGACAAACTAATGAAACTTGGGAAGCACTTGAAGTTTGATAGGAAAAGGGGTGAGACTTCTGGTTTCTGAACCCTCCTGCTTGAAAATAGCTAAAACTTCTGGATAAAATATAAGCAAAACAATTTCTTAAAGCATTCAAGAACCTACAAATTAGTAAAAACGTTTCAGGCCAAAAATGAAGATAAGAATCGAGAGAGAAATGGAGCATACATGCCTGGAAACCACATTTCGTCTAACGGCAAACCGTATTTGATTCTAGCAAATCAGATCTTACCCTAGCTTGAGTGGGACAGAAATCAAAACCCAAAGCCCACATACAATAGTCTAATAGCAGATGATTCTCTCAAAAAGCTGGCATGCCAGAGGTCTATAATTTTCAGAATAAAAGAGTGGATCAGAAATGTAATCCCCCCAGGTACTTACAGCCTGGGAGCTCAGGAAACCTCAAGCTTTGAACTTGGCTTAGGATGACCCTGTGCCTCCAGGTGTCTGAAATCAATGAAATTAATCTTTGGAGGAAGGGACTTTTTATCTCCCCACCAGTTATTTCCACATTGCCCCCCTAAGATACAATTATTTTTCTTTAATGCATAAGAAAAGGCACTATAGGTGAGAACCAACAGAAATAACAGATAACAAACTGTTTTTCAAAGAGCTTCAGATACTTGAATTACAAGATACCTATAAAATGTCCATAGTGGCTAGTTTCAAAGAAATAAATGGCAAACTTGAAAATACCCACAGGGAACAAGAAATGGCAACAAGTGAAATGGGTGTTATTTAAAAAATCAACTATAAATTTTAGAAATGAAAACTACAACAACTGTACAAAACCCCTCAATGGATGGCTTTAAAAGAACCTCCAGGGAGAATGAATTGGGAAGATAGGTCAAAAGAAATTATCCTTGCACATAAATTTAACAACTTAGATGAAATGGACCAATTCTTCAAAAACTGTAAGCTACCAAAATTCACCTGATAGGAAATACATTATCTGAATAGTACTACAGATATTAGAGAAATCGAACTTGTAATTAAAAAGCTTCTGAAAAGAAATATGCACACCCAAATGGTGATGGTTTCACTGAAGAATTCTACCAAATATTACAAGAAGAATTAGCACCATTCTATACCGTCTTTCCTAGAAATTAGAAAAGCAGGAAATATCTCCAAACTCATTTTATAAGGCCATTATTATTTTGATACCAAAGTCAGACAGGAAAGTACAAAAAAAAAAATCCTACACACCAGTACTCCATGAACTTAGCCACAAAATTCCTCAATGGAATGTTAGCAAGTTGAATCTAGCAGTATATAAAATAATTATACAATATGGCCAACTGGGGTTTATTCCAGACATACAAGGCTGGTTCAACACTTGGAAATGAATCTGTGTAATCCACTATCACAAGAAAATAGAGAAGAAAAATCACAATCATGTCAATTAGTACAGGAAAAGAATGTGACAAAATTTAATACCCATTCATGATAAAAACTGTCAGTAAACCAGGGATAAAGGAGAACTTCTCAAATGATAAAGAGCATCTATTATACAAAAACTTTATAGCTAACATCATACCTATTGGTGAAAGACAATACTTTCCTAAGACACAGAAAAATTCAAGGATGTCCACTCTGACCACTCTATTCAACATAGAACTGGAAGTCCCAGCCAGCACAGTAAGGCAGGAAAAGGAAATAAAAAGCATACAGGTTGGGGAAAAAAAACCAAAAGCACTATCAATTTGAAGATGAAATGATTGTCTATGTAAAAAATCCCAAGGAATCTACAAAAACACCTGCTAGAACTAATAAGGGAGTTCAGCAAGATCCCAGGTTACAAGATGAACACAAAGGAAATCCAGAATGTAGCAGAGAGAGACAAAATAGTTGGGGAAAAAAAAAAAGGATTATTATGTTTAATCTAAGTTTCAGAAGGAGAGAGGAAATGAGGCAGAGGCATATATGAAGAAAAAAGGCTGAGAATTTCCGAGAACTGGTGAAAGATTCCAAACCATAGATTGTAGAAACCCAATGATTTCCAAGGAAGGGAAGGGAAAGGGAGGGAGGGGATGGGCGAGGAGGGGAGAGAAGGGGTAAGGAAGAAGGAAGAAAGGAAGAGAAAAAAGAAGAAAAAGAAATCCTATCCAGATTCAGGCTGGAGAAGCAGAGGCCAAGTGAAAACTAGGTTAAGGAGACTGCGCTTAATGAATGAAGCTAACAACCTAGGTAGTCCTTATTTGCCCAGCCCTACAGAGGTAAAGTGATTTACTCCTCGCAGCAATTGTATTAAGTAGGTATTATTATTACTTCCATTTTACAGAGGAGGAAGTTGAGACAGTGAAATTTGATTACGTGCCCAACGTGGCTCAGCTTCTCAGAGGCAGAGGTGGGATTTTGAACAAGGTAGTTCTGGCTCCCGTTTGCTTTAACTATTACTACACAGACAGTACTTGTCTCTCTAAAGGGCAGTGGGAAGCCATTGAAACGTTAAAACCAGGCAACGACACTTTCGTTTTCCAAAAACAAATGATCCTGGACTGGCCGAGTGGCGTGGTGGTTAAGCGCTGGCTTGGGAAGCCAGTGGCCCCGGTTCGGTCCCACATATGAGGGCCAGTGACACTGCCCTCAAAAAAACAAAAAACAAACGAACAAAAAACAGTGCAGCAAAAACAAATGATCCTGGCACCACTGTGGATGATAGATTAAATGCAGTTTAGGTGTGGAAAAAGGAGTCTGTTGGAATAAGGTAGCCCAAAATAGGGAAGGCCTGGATGAACGAGGGAGATGGCAGACAAAAGCAAATGGGTTTGCGGGCTCTTCCGGAGTCGGGGGGACTTCCTTTTGGATGGAAGTAAGTGGGTGAAGGAGTGAGGATGATACCCAGGTTTCTGACTTGGGCAATGCGGTGGCCAGTGAAAGTCATGCACTGATGTGACTTAGGAGTGTGGTTCTGGAACGGTGAATTTGCAGCGCCTAAAAATCTCAGCCGTCCTCGAGGGGCAGAAATGCGTGTAGCACCGAGACTAGCCCAGAGCCGTCCTCCAGGTAAGGCGCGCGCCGCGCCGAGGCCCAGAGCGCCGCAAGATGCGCGTCTCCGGAAGTCGCGCGCGCACGCGCAGTGCGCCGCGGGCGCCCCCTGGCGGGAGGCGGTGCGCAAGGACCGCCCCCACAGCCCGGCGCCGCCGCCGCCGCCGCCGCCGCCGCCGCAGCAGCCCAACATGGCGATGCACAACAAGGCGGCGCCGCCGCAGATCCCGGACACCCGGCGGGAGCTGGCGGAGCTCGTGAAGAGGAAGCAGGAGCTGGCGGTGAGGGGCCAGCATCGGCGACGCGCGGCGGCGGACCCGCGCCCGCCTCCGGCCCCCAGTCCCGCCGCGCCAGGCCGTTACTCCGCGGGCGCTGCGCGGCGGCCGGGCGGCCGGCGGCGGGAGGCTGGGCTGCGCATTCCGCGGCCCGCCGGCGCCTCGGCTTCCTGGCCGTGCGGGAGCCCGGGCGGGGCCAGGAGCCGAGAAGGGGGCCTCGGCGGGTGGGGGCGCGGAGGAAAGCCGGGGCCGGGGGCCGGGGCGCTTCGGTGGGGGAGCGTTGGCGGAGGGGCGCGCGGGCGGGTGCGTGATCTCCGGGCCGGGGGGCGGGCGTGCCGACGGGCGGGCGCAGATTGGTTCGGGCTCGCCTGTGGCTTTGGCGGGCGCGGGAGGAGGCGGCTGTGGGAGGGACACAGTCGTCCGGTCTGGTCTCTGGAGGCTAGAGGAGCGCTTTTCCTCCGGGAACCAGGGAGTAGATCCATTGGATGGAATCCCTGATGGGTAGGGATGTGATGGGTTTGGCAATCTCTAGAAGGTGACCGGCGAGGGGGAACGGATTCAGTCTAGGGAATTAGGAATGTGACGTGCACCCAAGGTCTCAGGCACCTTGGTGGTGGCCAAGCCCTCCCTTCTCCCTGAGTCTTGGCTTGGGCACCCGGGCGGCTCATCTCACCTGAAGCTGCCCTTCCACGTTTCCATGGCAACTGGCTGACCATTGCAGGCAGCCTTTCTGAGCCTGCGGGAAGGGGGAGCGAGTTCGCGCTGGAAGGCTGCTCGCCCTTCCCTTCCCACTGGCAATATCTGTTATGCGTGGGAGTGGAGCCTGCCTGAGCCGGGGTTCTTGACAGCTGGGTTTCCATGAATCCTCTGAAGCGTATACAAAATTTTGCATGTGTATGTACATTTTTCAGGGGACAGGCTCTCTCTGTTTCATTCAATTCTCAAAAGGATCCAATAAGACAGGTCTAGACTGTCTTAGTCTGAAGTAGCCTGTCCCTCCCCATACTATCTGTCTTTCCATTAGGGGTAGTTTAGTATAGTTGTGCTTGAGTTTAAAAGTCTACTATCAAGATTTTGGTTCCGTCAGACTTAATATTTGCATTTAAAAGGCATTATTTGTTTCCTTGTTTTTCATCTCTCAGGAAACACTGGCAAACTTGGAGAGACAGATCTATGCTTTTGAAGGAAGCTACCTGGAAGACACTCAGATGTATGGCAATATTATTCGTGGCTGGGATAGATATCTGACCAACCAAAAGTGAGTGTCAGAAGCCTGTAGTGTTTGACCTGCTAATCCTTTTTAATGCTGTATATATTCCTGGTGGCAACTTTGCAGGGAGGCAACACTAAGTGGTAGTGTGGAAAGAGGTTTGGGCTTGAACTTTGAACTCTGGCTCAGCCCTGCTGAGTCATCCTGGACAAATCCTACATCTGTACACTAGGGAAAGTCTAGTCGATCGCACAGGGGTGTGTGAAGTTTCCATGAATATACAGCCTTTAGTGCCTTTCACAACAGCATACTATTAATGGCTTCCACATTTTAATCAGTCATGAGTTCCACCCTCACAATATTTGCCATACCTGTGTGCCAACCCTACCACTATTTATTTAGCACTATTATTCTTGAAAACTTTCTAAACTTTTTGAGATTTAAAAAAATCTATAGATAAATGGAAAGAATAGTACGTGAACACTTGAAACCCCTCATCGGCATTCACCGACGTTTGCTTTCTTGCTCTTTTCTCTTTTTCTCACTATAACATATGTAAACGCTCATACCTATATTTACATGTTAAAAACATTTTTTTCAATTTTGAAATAATTATAGATACATAGGAAGTTACAAAAATAGTACAGAGAGATCCCATATACTCTTCACCCAGTTTTCCTCAGTGATTTTTATGTAACTATAGTACAATGTCAAAACCCAGGAAATTAACATTAGTGCAATGTGTATATGTAGTTCTGTCATTTTATCATGTGTATAGATGCCTATAACCATTACTGCAATCAATATACAAAATTATTCCATCATCACAAAGATCTGTTATGCTACCCCTTGGTGATTATATTAATATCTTCACTTTCCCCCTACACTTTGGTGGTGTTTTTTTTCTAAACTGCTTAAAAGTTAGAAGCAGATATCATGACACATTGTCCCTAATTATGTCAGTAATTATCTCCTAAGAATAAGAATGTTGTTCTTACTTAACCACAATTATCATGTCTAGAAAATTAGCACTACATTAGTAGTATCATCTAATACACAGTCTTTATTCAAATTTCCCTAATTGTCCCCAACATGCTTTGCTACTGTGTTTTGATCCAGTCAGAGTTTTTCATTGCATTGATGTCTCTTTGGTTTCTTTTTTTTTGAGGGCAATGTCACTGGCCCTCACACGTGGGACCCGAACCAGGGCCACTGGCTTCCCAAGCCAGTGCTTAACCACCGCGCCACTCGGCTGGCCTTCTTTGGTTTCTTAATTTAAGAGCATCTCCCACCCTTTTTGGTGGTGAAGTTGTTATGACGTTGTCTTACAGATTGTCCCAATTCTAGAGTTTTTTTATGTGACCTCATGAGGGATCCTTTAAACGTTTTTGGCAGAAATGTTGCATTAGTGACATTTTGCCTCTTGTTTGCCTCTGTTTTATCAGGTAACACATAATGTCAGATTGTCCCATTATTGGTGCTGTGAAGTTTGACTATATGATTTCTCCATTGTGAAAGTTCATTTCTTCTCTTTGTGATTAACAATTAATTTTGGAGCTTATACTTTTAGACAGTGGGAATATATTGCTCCCCCCCAATTTTTATTCATTGGTTTTATTATACATTGTTGATTTCTATCTGAATCAGTTATTATACTGGCAGTTGCAAAATGGTGGTTCTAATTTTACTGTTCCATTTACATTTATTACTGGTATTTTGAAAGAAGAGCCTTTCCCTTTTATCTTCTCTCCCTTTCATTCTATCTGTCTCTCTTTAGCAACACCATAGACTTGTGAATTTTTTTTTTAAACCAGTGTTGGGATCTAGTGCTGTCAATTTTTTATTGTTGAGGTTTATTTTCTTTTCAGTATAAATTTATTGAAATTAATAGAGAAGTGCACAAATCATAAATATACAGCTCAGTGACTTTCCACAAAGCCAGCACACCCATCCTTATCCTTTTTGATGCTTGGTTTGTCCCAAATGTGGCCAGAGGGAGCCTCCTCAACCTAATACCTTTCTCCTTTTGCCATGACCCTATTAGTCTGAGCACTTTGTTCCTTTCTGTCATGTCCTTTTCTTGTCCCATCCCTGATTATCAGCCATTTCTCCAAGGAACGTTGGTTTTTTCTTTAAATTTTTAAAATTAAGTTTGTTTAACAGAGACATTTCATGTCACTAGTCTGTTAGTTATTTTTAATAATCATTAAAATAAATACATATTAAACTGAAAATGATTATGAGCCAACTAAAGTAATCTCATGTATCACAGGTAGAGCACACTCCATACATTGGAAAACATTTCTGTCTGCATAGGCATTCAGCATAAAGGTTGTTTTGGTCAATCTGAGTGGTGTGGAGTTAATAAAAAACAAAGAGTTCTCACATGTGCCCTGGGACAGCTTCTGCTTGAGCCATAGACCGAGCTTGGTGCTTATAATGAATTCTTGTGTGTGTTTTAGAAACTCCAATAGCAAAAATGATCGAAGGAACCGGAAGTTTAAGGAAGCTGAGCGGCTCTTCAGTAAATCCTCAGTTACTTCAGCAGCCGTAAGTGAGGTGGGGGGAATCTTTATGTGGCACTTTGTTGAGGAAGACCTCCGTTAAATTTCTCTGAGTTTTCTCTGTCCCTTCTGTCTGTGAGTGCCCTCCTGAGGTCTGTGATAATTCTAGTAACTAGTGATTTTTTTTCTTTTAGGCAGTAAGTGCATTGGCAGGAGTTCAGGACCAGCTCATCGAAAAGAGTAAGTTTATGTTTTTACTTTTCATCAGTTTATTTTGAAGCTACCATAGTACCTATCTTTACCGCCTATCTAGCTGTGTATCTGAAGACTGTATCTGTTATACTTTTGTCTTCTTTCTAGAAGTTAGTAACCCTCTTGCGTATCTTTAATCATGTCTTTCTTATGAGAAAGAAATTATCATGCCCTTCCTTCCTGCCTCTTCTGTCATAGGAAGGTTGATGTTAGCTGCTCAAAGACACAGAGATATGTCTTCACTGCTGATAAATCTTAGGAAATTTTTTTTAAAGTTAAAAAAGCATTTTATCGTGGAAAATTTCAGATACATCTAATAAATTCTCCATGCACCCAACTTAGTAATTCTTAAGAAGTTCTGATCCTGCAAACACAATGTACCTGTGTATTCTTAAATATAAAAATGGAGTGTAGATAGCATTTTCTTTGTAGAGAAATTGCCATTCTCTATATGTAATTCATGCAGTCTAACTCTGTTCTAATTTCTAGTGATGGGATGTAGACCTATACATTTGTCTTTCTGAGTCATACTCTGTGTAGCTATTTTGGATGCTGTCCCTGTGTATTGGTTCACTTGGAAATACAACCTGCCTTTTGTATTGTGACTGTGTACTTCCTTCAGGTGGCGTATCTTGTTGCGGGATCCAGTTCTTTTGTTTGCACTGGGGCAGTGATTTGAGGAAAAAGGATTTTGGTAGTTTGGGAATTAGAACTACTCAGTGACCTTCAATTATTATCTCTCTGTACGGATTTCTAAATTTTTAGCCCTATCTCTAACCCTTTCCTAAGCTTTAGTCATGCATTTCTAGAACATTCTAGAAAATGCCTTCTTGACATTTTCACACAGATGTTCAAACGCAAACATTTTGTCTAAAACTGAGCTGTTCAGGGCCGGCCGAGTGGCGCGATGGTAAAGCGCTGGCCTGGGAAGCCAGCGGCCCCGGTTCGGGTCCCACGTATGAGGGCCAGTGACACTGCCCTCAAAAATAAATAAATAAATAAATAAATAAATAAAACTGAGCTGTTCAAAACGTGTCTGCCCAGTTTTTCTGTTATGGTACTTCTGTTCTCCCTCATTCAAAACTTTGTAGGCATCTACTTTTTTCTGCCGACCTAATCAGTTGTACCAAGTCCTTTTGATTTCTCTTTTGCTACGACTGTCAGATCTATTTCTTTTCAATTAATGCCACTTCTAGGAGGTAGAGCCATTTCATCTGCTTTGTAGAGTAATAAGACTGGTTAAGGAACATTCTGGATCTCAGTCCTGTGAGTTGAGCTGGAATGATGTCTGACTTCTCAGTTTTCATAAGACCCTATTATCCTGCCCCTGGCTTAGCAGATAGGTTAGTATATGGCTCTGTACCTAATTATTCACATAGAATAGCTGCACCTAGGTAGTTGTCAGGAAAAGACTCTTAAAACTTTCAGAAGCTTGACTGAGGCAAGTACTTTCTGTATTAATGATTTTCCTGACCACCCATTACCCTAAGACCTTCCTCCTGGGTTGAGCCTCACCTCTGTAATACATCATATTGGTATTCCTTGGTCTTCCATATAAAGTTGCATTTGGTCTTGTAAAACGTGCCTTTCTCTATTTTAAGATGTTGCAAATGTTGTTTACTATCATTGTAATTATCTCCTTTAGGAATAGTTTTCCCTGACAGACTAGTTGTTTTTTACTGAAAATCTTGTAATTGACTGCTAAAGTGCTTAAAGCCAAATTTGTGGTTCCTCTCTAGAAAGCAAATAGGAATTTATAGCATGCATTTTGGGACTGAATCTTAGTATTGCATCCAGCTTACTTTCCTCTTCTATTTCTCTCTGCCTTACGTATCTCATTTTACATTTGTTTTATTGAATTTCATTATATGAATCATGGTAAGCTGTCTTGAATTCTTTTTGGAATAAAGCAGAATATAGAGGATTACATAAATATTGGAGTTCATTAATTCAAACAGAGCCCTTTTAAAGTAATTCTGTTGCATTTTATCTTACCACCTCCATTACCACTTCCCACTGCTATTTTTAAGAGTTTATTTTTGTCTTGATTTTCTGCAGTTAACTGCAATGTATTTAAGTAGATTTTTTTTTTTTTTTCTTAAATTCTGGCTAGGGTTTTACTGGATTTCATGAAACTGGTTTGGTATTTTTTTTTCAATCGGTTCTGGAAAATTCCCATCCATTATCTTTTCAGATACTGCATTTGTTTTATGCTTTCTCTTCTCTCCTTTGGGTACTCGGGTTAAATGTATGTTAAACCTTCTCATTTTATCCTTTAAGTCTTTAATTTTCTTTTCTTTCTTTTTTCTTTTTTTTTTTTTTCTTTTTTAAAGATTTTATTGGGGAATTGGCGGAGGGGAACAGCGTTGGGGAATCGGGGAAGGGGAACAGACAAGTTGCTGTCTTTTTGTTCTTCAGTTTAGTTGCGGAGGATGTTGCTTCACTGTTGGTATCGTCATTGCGCTCTTCCCGGATGAGGCAGATTGGTCGCTGGCCTCTGGATGTCGCTCACCGCGGCTATTGGCAGCTCACGCTTGGCTGCCAGCCGCTCACGCTGGCTGCAGGCCACTCACTGTAGCCTATGGCAGCCCACTGCAGCAGGGGCTGCAGCCCACACCATCGCGGGGGCTCGCACAGCCCAGCTCCAGGTGGAGCTGTTGTTAGCTGTAGAGGGCAGTGTCACTGGCCCTCATGTGGGATCCGAACCGGGGCCGCTGGCATCCCAAAACCAGCGCTTAACCAATGCGCCACTCGGCCGGCCCTTTAATTTTCTTTTCTATGTCTTCTATCTTTTTGTCTCTGTACTATATTATGAGTAATTTTTTTTCTGACCTATTAGTTCCTAATTCTCTTTTCAATTAAATCTGATTTGCTGTTAAACCTTCCCTTGATTTTAAACCTTTTGTTATTACATTTTTCTTTCCAGGAATTTTACTTAATTATTTAAAATATTTGCTATGTAATTTTTCAATAGCTAGCTTTCTTTCTTTCTTTCTTTCTTTCTTTCTTTCTTTCTTTCTTTCTTTCTTTCTTTCTTTCTTTCTTTCTATATTTTTTTAATTAGCCTCAGGTGTACAACAAAGTGCAATAGTTATACTTTTTACCCCTCAAAGTGACAATCCCCCTCCCCCAATTCTCCCCTCCACTCCTTCCCCCCATATCATACTATCTATTACAATTTCTTTGACTCCCTTCCACTGTATAATCCACATCCCGTGACTATATATTCAATTACAGTTGGCATACAATATTATACAACATCAATTTCAGGTATACAGTGCAGAGATCAAGCCTCTACTCCATCCATGACGTGGTCTCCCTAACAAAACATGTGACCATCTGACACAAAATTTTAACAACATTATATTCCCCCGAACTGTCTTTCATATCCCTGTGACAATACTGTAGTTACCTATTTATGCTGTCTAATCCCTTCCCCTTCTCCCTCATCCCCACCCCCCTCCCAACTAGCATCCCTGTTTTTCCTCTATGAGACTGTTTCTGTTTCTTTTGCTCATTCATTCAGTTTTTCAAATTCCACATATAAGTGAGATTATATGGTATTTGTCTTTCTCCGACTGACTTATTTCACTCAACATAATAGTCTTTAGGTCCATCCATATCGTTGCAAATGGTACAATTTCATTGTTCTTTACAGCGGAGTAATACTCCATTGTATAAATGTACCACAGTTTCTTAATCCAGTCATCTACCGATGGGCATTTTGGTTGTTTCCAAGTCTTTTTTTTTTTTTTTTTTTTTTTAAAGATTTTATTGGGGAATTGGTGGAGGGCAACAGCGTTGGGGAATCGGGGAACAGACAAGTTGCCGTCCTCTTGTTCTTCAGTTTAGTTGTGGAGGATGTTGCTTCACTGTTGGTATCGTCATTGCGCTTTTCCCGGATGAGGCAGATCAGTCGCTGGCCTCCGGATGTCGCTCATCGCGGCTATTGGCAGCTCACGCTGGCTGCCAGCCGCTCACGCTGGCTGTGGGCCACTCACTGCAGCCTATGGCAGCCCACTGCAGCAGGGGCTGCAGCCCACACCATCACTGGGGCTTGCACAGCCCAGCTCCAGGTGGAGCTGTTGTTAGCTGTAGAGGGCAGTGTCACTGGCCCTCATGTGGGATCCGAACTGGGGCCGCTGGCATCCCAAAACCAGCGCTTAACCAATGCGCCACTCGGCCGGCCATGTTTCCAAGTCTTGGCTCAATAGCTTTCTTTGTAGTTATTTTCATACTTGTCTTTTTTTTTTAATTTAAATTGGGGGAGGGGAACAGCACTGGGGAACCGGGAAGGGGAACAGACAAGTTGCTATCCTTTTGTTTTTCAGTCTAGTTGTGGAGGACATTGCTTCACTGGCCCATGTTGGTATCATCATTGTGCTCTTCCCAGGTGAGGCAGATTGGTCGCCAGCCTCTGGACGGCCGCTCACGCTGGCTGCTGGCCACTCACTGTAGCTTATGGCAGCCCACTGCAGCAGGGGCTGCAGCCTATGCCATCACTGGCGAGTCACAGCAGCCCAGCTCCAGGTGGAGCTGTTGTTCACCATCTTAGCTGTAGAAGGTGCAGCGCCACTGGCCCTCATGTGGGATCCGAACTGGGGCTCTGCTGCTCAGAGCTGGCATTTCAAGCCAGCCATTCGGCTGGCCCAAACTTGTCTATTTTTTTTTAAGAGTTTATTGGGGAATTGGGGAAGGGAGCAGTGTTGGGGAATTGGAGAAGGGAACATTGTGTTTTTCCAGGACCCAACAGCGCTGAGTCAAGTTGTTGTCCTTCAGTCTTAGTTGGGGAGGGCGCAGCTCAGCTCCCAAGTCCAGTTGCTGCTTTCAATGGGGTGGGGGTGGGGTGGCGGGCCGTAGCCTACCATCCCAAATGGGAGTTGAACCAACAACCTTGTTGTTAAGAGCACACGCTCTCAGGCAGCTCAGCTCAGACACAGCTCACTGGCCCACGTGGGAATCCAACCCACGCTCCTGTTGCTCAGAGCTCGCACTCTAACCAACTGAGCCACCCAGCTGGCCCCTCAAACTTGTCTTTTACTTCTTTAAGTATGGTAAGCATAGTTATTCTATAGTATGTATATAATTTCAATTTCTGAAGTTGTTTTTTTTAATAGGAACTTGAGTTACATATGATCATAGCAAATATGGTTTTAAGACTTTGTTACTTGTTTTTGTTTTTTAAAGATTCTTTTGGGGAATTGGAGAAGGGAACATTGTGATTTTCCAGGACCCATCAGCTCCAAGTCCAATCTAGTTCCGGGGGTGGGAGGTGTGGTGCAGCCCACCATCCCATGCAGGAGTTGAACCAGCCATCCTTGTTAAGAGCATGCCCTCTCACCAGCTGAGCCATCTGGCTGCCCTCAATTTCTGAAGTTTTAAGAACTTGTTTTTGTTGTTTTTTTCCTGCTGGTCATTACTCATAAAATCTAATTTCTTTATGTGCTTGGTTTTCTTTATGTACTGCTCATTATTATTAAAAGTATTTGTAGAATAGTTTGAGGGTTACGATGAAGGTCCAGTCTTCCAGAGAAAACTTATGTTTGCTTCTGCTAGGTACATGGACCTTCTTAAACCAAGCTCAAGGCTTGAGTGTTACTGAATGACCCAGGTGATTCAAATGAAGTTTTAATTCCATGAGAGGAATGGTCTACTTTGCCTTTCATTTCTTTTCCTTTTCCTTTGTGCAAAATCTCTTCAGTGTCTCAGAATTCCTGTATAACAAATCTTGTGGAATGCCTTCTCTGTTTTTCATCTTTGGTGGCAATGAAGTGAACATGCTTTTTTCTTGAATTTTGATTTGCATATTCTTAGATCCCAAGGATTTTAGAGTTTTGCATTTTCGGCATTTTATTTTGAAACCATTCTGAAAATTTTCCTAAAAAATGCATTACTTTTTGCTTTCTTTGGCTAAGGAATGATTAGCATGGTCCCCAAAGGGGAATTTTATGCAATTAATGAAGCATTGCATATTTTTTTTTAAAGATTAAAAGAAAAACAAAACAGGCAGATTTTACACAGTTGCCTTTTATGGATCAGCACAGTGTCTGCTGTTCTTTTTTTTGTTTAAAGATTTTTTTAATTGGGGAATTGGGGGAGGGGAACAGACAAGTTGCTCTCCTTTTGTTCTTCAGTCTCGTTGTGGAGGACATTGCTTCACTGGCCCATGTTGGTATCGTCATTGCGCTCTTCCCGGCTGAGGCAGATCAGTTGCTGGTCTCTGGACGGCCATTCACTGCGGCTGTTGGCAGCTCACTCCGGTTGCCAGCCGCTCACTCTGGCTGCTGGCCACTCACTGTAGCCTATGGCAGCCCACTGCAGCAGGGGCTGCAGCCTACACTGTCGCCGGCAACTCACAGCAGCCCAGTTCCAGGTGGAGCTGTTGTTAGCTGTAGAGGGCAGTGTGACTGGCCCTCATATGTGGGATCCGAACCGGGGCTGCTGGTTCCCAAGCCAGCTGTTAACCAATGCACCACTTGGGTGGCCCTCTACTGTTTTTTTTTTTTTTTTTCTTTAATAATCTAGTTTGTTTCTTTCTCTTTTTTTTAAAGATTTTGGGGAATTGGGGGAGGGGAACAGCATTGGGGAATCGGGGAAGGGGAACAGACAAGTTGCTGTCTTTTTGTTCTTCAGTCTAGTTGTGGAGGACTTTGCTTTACTGGCCCATGTTGATATCATCATTGCGCTCTTCCCGGATGAGACAGATCGGTCGCTGGCCTCTGGATGGTCGTTCACTGCGGCTATTGGCAGCTCACACTGGCTGCCAGCCGCTCACGCTGGCTGCCGGCCACTCACTGTAGCCTGTGGCAGCCCACTGCAGCAGGGGGTGCAGCCTACACCGTCGCCAGGGCTTGCACAGCCCAGCTCCAGGTGGAGCTGTTGTTAGCTGTAGAGGGCAGTGTCACTGGCCCTCATACGTGGGATCTGAACCGGAGCCGCTGGCATCCCAAAACCAGCTCTTAACCAATGTGTCACTCAGCCGACCCCTCTGCTGTTTTTTTTTTTTTCTTTTTTTTATTGGACTCCTCTGAAGCTCTCATCAAACCAAATTTCTCTCAACATTTGTGTCACTCCAGTGGGGTAGTAGATGACTGCATGAATTGTTCTCGGTATCTTCCTTGGTTTTTTTAAACTTTTCGTGCTGATCAGAAGTTATTGCATTAACACTAATAATGATTCCTTTCTTTTAATAAGTAGAGTATCTTATTTGAAGATGTATTAAATTTAAGCAAAAGCTGATGTTCTTTGCTCTAAAAATGAGTTGCTCATTTTTATGTCAATGAGAAGCAAATTTACATGTCTTCCCATGGTGGCAGTGTCATACAGTTTGCTGACTTGCTGCTGCACTTTGAGATGTTGTCACCCTTCCTTTTGCCATCATTCCTCTTCTGCTTCCATGAGCCAAGGAAGAAAAATCATTCTTACTGTGTGTCTCACTTTGTATTTGAATAGTGTTTAATATAGGCTCCCTGGCTCCAGTCCCTTTAAAAAACCATTTCTAGTCCGGTAATCCTAAAACATGGATTTGTACAGAGAACCCAATAAATATTCATTGTTGGATGAATCTCTATTCAGAGATCCTTGTTTGTTTGTTTTATGAGTGTTCTACTTTTTATTTCTTTTATTAAAAATTATTGGGGTGACAGTGATCAACAAAACTACATAGGTTTCAAGTGTACATTTCTGTAATACATCATCTGTATATTGCATTATGTGTTCACCACCCAGAGTCAGTTCTCCTTCCATCGCCATATATTTGACCCCCTTTATCCTTGTCTACCATTTCCCCTTCCTGCTTACCTTCTGGTAACCACTAAACTGTTGTCTGTCTGTGAGCTTTTGTTTCTTTATTTGCTTGTATTCCTTTGTTGCCTTTAATTTTATATCCCACATATGAGTGAAGTCATATGGTTCTCGAGTTTTTCTGTCTGACTTATTTCACTTAGCACAATGATCTCAAGATCCATCCATGTTGTCGCAAATGGGACTATTTTCGTATTTTCTTACGGCAGAGTAGTATTCCATTGTGTATATATATATACCACATCTTCTTTATCCAATTGTCTATCGAAGAACATTTTGGTTGTTTCCATATCTTGGACACTGTAAATAATGCTGCAGTGAACACCTGAGTACATATATCTTTACAGATAAATGTTTTCAGATATTTTAGATAGATAACCAGGAGAGGGATTGCTGTGTCATATGGTAACTCTATTCTTAATTATTTTATTTTATTTTATTGGGGAACAGCCATGGTCATTGGTTATACATTGCTTTCATGCTACAATGGCATAGTTGACTATTTTAGGGAGGGCGCAGCTCACAGTGGCCCTTGCGGGGATTGAACCAACAACCTTGATGTTAGCACCACGCTCTAACCAACTGAACTAACCAGTCACCCATATTCTTAATTATTAAAAGAACCTCCATACTGTTTTCCATAGCTGCTGCACCAATCTGCATTCTTACCAACAGTGTATGAGGGTTCCTTTTTATCCACAGCCTCTCCAACACTTGTTTTTATTTGTCTTGTTGATGATAGCCTTTCTTTCTTTTTTTTTTTTAATGTAATTCTTTTTTTCTATTTTATTTATTTATTTTTTATTTTTTTGAGGGCAGTGTCACTGGCCCTCATATGTGGGACCCAAACCGGGGCCGCTGGCTTCCCAAGCCAGCGCTTAACCACCGCGCCACTCGGCCGGCCCAATGATAGCCTTTCTAACAGATGTGAGGTGATATCTCATTGTGGTTTTGATTTGCATTTCCCTACCACTAGTGAAGTTGAGCATATTTTCCTATATCTGTTGGATATTTGTATGTCTTCTTGGGAGAAGTTCTGTTCATGTGCTTTGCCCATTTTTTAATTGCATTGTTAGTCTTTTTGTTGTTGAGTTGTATGAGTTCCTTATATATTTTTGGATATTAGCCCCTTATTGGAGGCATTGTTTGCAAATATCTTCTCCCATTTGGTTGGTTGCCTGTTTGTTTTGTTGATGGTTTCTTTTGCTGTGCAGAAGCTTTTTAGTTTGATATAGTCCCATTCGTTTATTTTAGCTTTTACTGCCCTTGCCTCTGAGGCCAAATTCATAAAATCCTCTGTGAACCCATGGTCCATAAGTTTAGGACCTATGTTTTCTTCTATGCAGTTTATTGTTTCAGGACTTTTGTTTAGGTCTTTGATCCATTTTGAGTTAATTTTGGTATATGGTGACAGCGGTCTAATTTCATTCTTTTGTATGTGGCTTTCCAATTTTCCAAGCACTAATTATTGAAGAGGCTTTCTTTTCTCCATTGTATATTTTTGGCTTTTATGTCGAAAATTATCTGTCTATATTTATGTGATTTATTTCTATGTTCTCAGTTCTGTTCCATTGGTTTGTGTGTCTGTTTTTCTGCCAGTATCATGCTGTTTTGATTATTGTCACATTGTAGTACAAGCTGAAGTCAGGGAGTGAGATACTTCCAACATTATGCTTTTTTCTTAAGATTGCTTTGGCTATTCTGGGTCTTCTGTGATTCCATACAAATCTGATGAGTTTTTTGTTCTATTTCTTTAAAAAATGCCATTGGTATTTTGATGGGAATTGTGTTAAATCTGTACAGTGCTTTGGGTAATATGCCCATTTTAACTATGTTGCTTCTTCCAATCCATGAACACTGAATGTTTCCATGTCTTTGCTCTTCTTCAATTTCTTTTAAAAATGTCTTAAACAGTTTTCAGTGTATAGGTCCTTCACATACTTTGTTAAGTTTATTCCTAGGTATTTTTTTTTTTTTTTGAGGGCAGTGTCAGTGGCCCTCATATGTGGGACCGAACCGGGGCCGCTGGCTTCCCAAGCCAGCTCTTAACCAACGCGCCACTTGGCCGGCCTATTCGTAGGTATTTTATTCTTTCTTTTTCTGAAATTTCATTGTTAGTATATAGGAATGCAATAGACTTTTCTTTTTTTAATTCTTTTATTGTGAAATAAACATGTTTTAAAAATTAGTTTCAGGTGTACAACGCAGTGCAATAGTTATACTTTTTACCCCTCAAAGTGAAAACCCCCGCCCCCAATGCCCCCCCCCCCCGATATCATACGTATCTATTACAATTCCTTTGACTCCGTTCCATGCTGTACTCCACATCGGGTGACTACATATATACTCAGTTACAGTTGGCATACAATATTATACAACAGCAGCTTCAGGTGTACAGTGCAGTGATCAAGCCTCTACTCCGTCCATGAAGTGGTCTCCCTAACAAGACATGTGACCATCTAACACCCCATAAAATATTTGCAACATTATGAATTATATTTCCTGAACTGTCTTTCATATCCCTGTGGTAATATTGTAGTTACCTATTTATGCTGTCTAATCCCTCTCCTTTCTCCCTCATCCCCACCCCCCTCCCAACTAGCAACCATCAGTTTTTCCTCTATATCTATGAGACGGTTTCTGTTTACTTTGCTTGTTCATTCAGTTCTTTAGATTCCACTTGTAAGTGAGATCATATGGTATTTGTCTTTCTCTGATAGACTTATTTCACATCTAGGTCCATCCATATTCTTGCAAATGGTACGATTTCATTCTTCTTCTTCTTTTTTTTTTTTTTTTTTTCCAGCTGAGACATCCTGCCACCTTGCCACCTGTTGGCCGCTCAATGTCAACTCAGCTTGGGCTGGCATCAAACTGCGATTGCTCAGAGCTCAGCTCGCACTCTTGAGTGAGCTCTTAACCAATTGAGCCACTTGTTCTTCTTTATAGTGGAGCAATACGCCATTGTATAAATGTACCACAGCTTCTTAATCCAGTTGTCTACCGACGGGCATTTCAGTTGTTTCCAAGTCTTGGCTATTGTAAATAGTGCTGCAGTAAGCATAGAGGTACATATATCTTTTCGAATTAGCATCTTGGATTCTTCTGGGTAGATACCCAAGAGTGGAATTGCTGGAATTTTTGTATATTCAGATTCTTGATAGCTTTGCCTTGTTATAACGTCTTGCTAATAACTGTTTTAATGCAAATAGTGTTTACTTTTTGTTTAGAATTTGACTTGTTGTAGACCTCAAGGATATTGAGATTTGAATGCTTACTGTGTTCCAGACACTAAGCAAACACCTTATTTGCCTGATCTTATTTAATCCTTAAAGCTACTCCTTGAAAACTGGGCACATTGCTGTAGCCTAGCCCAGTGCCTGGTCCATAAGAGATACTCAACACATGAAAGAAAGAATTCTTATGTTACAAATGGGGAAACAGGCTCAGAAAGGTTAAGCAACAAGTCACTTCTCTTAACCATCACCTCATACTGTCTTTCTAGATAAAATCCCTTAATCTGACATTTATGAGTCCTCTTAACCTGTCATTCCATTTCACCTCTCATTTCTCAAGCTTTCTGTTTAGGTGATGTTGTTTGATTAATTTGTCTCAAATATACCTTGTGTTTTCTTACCTCTGCATTGTTGCTTATGCTATTTTTTGTACTTATTTTGGCTTCTCATTTTTCAAGGTCCAGTTTAAATTTCACTGTTCAGTGAAGCTTTTCCTGAATAATTCACACTTTCTTCTCTGACTCTCATGATACTTTATATCTATGTCAGTACTTTGGGACATAGGTTTCTGCCTGGGAAGTTACCTCGGTAACATAGGTGGATTCTCCAATCACAGGGCTTTGATTCAATTACACTGTTTTGTATGTGTTTGCTCACATGTGTATGCACACGTGTGCTTACCTTATAGAATGTGACCACCTCATCCATTTACTCAATACTCCCATAGCATCTGGCCCAAAGTGAATAAATGGTTCATTTTGCTCATCAGTGTCTTTTATTCATTTTTTATTTTATTATTATTTTTTAAAGATTTTATTGGGGAATTGGGGGAGGGGAACAGTGTTGGGGAATTGGGGAAGGGGATCAGCCAAGTTGTTGTCCTTTATTCTTAGCTGTGGAGGGTGCAGCAAGCTCAGCTGCAAGTCCAGTTGCCATCTGGCCACCCGTGAGCAGCTCACTGTAGCTCAGCTCGAGGTGCCGTGTTCAATCTTAGTTGCTGCTGGGCATAGCCCACCATCCCATGGGGGAGTCGAACCTGCAACCTTGTTGTGAGGAGCATGTGCTCTCACCAGCTGAGCCATCCTGCCACCTGTTGGCAGCTCAGCTCGGGCACAGCTCACTGGCCCATGTGGGAATTGTACTGGCGACCCTGTTGCTCAGGGCACGCACTCTTAACCAGCTGAGCCACACGGCCAACCCCATCAGTGTCTTTTAACACATTTTTTGCGGGAAACGAGTAAACTGGTCTTATAGCTCAAATGCCCGCTTACAAAGTGTTAATTGAATTGCCCGTCAATGTTAGAAGGGACGCATTGGCCAATATACCCTTGTTGAAAATCAATTGATCATAAATGTTAAGAGTTTATGTCTGGACTCTGAATTCTCTTCTCTGGATCTGTATGTCTGTTCTTAGGCAAGTACCACACAGTCTTGGTTACTGTAGTTTGATGGGGTAAGTTTTGCAGTTCTTTTGCAAATTTCTATATAAAATCCGTTTTCTTGAACTTCAGAAGGGCGGGATTGGTTAATATCTTTTTTCTAGACTCGTAGTTCTAGAGCTCCCTCTTCTATTGCTTTCATGAAGTGTTCAAAAATAGAGTTTCATGATTTCTGAGATCTGGTTCTGTTTCTCTTTGACTTTTTGGGGGACCATCTCTTTCACGTCGCGTATTCATGTGCTACCCAATTTGAAGTCTCTTCCCAGCAGTTTATAATACAAAGACATAAAAAGAAGAAAAGTGGTCCCTGGTCCTGCTGTCCTCTTTTGACAATTTTGGAAGCAAATAGTGTACATATTTAGGATCCTTCAGCAGTTGACTAAAGTGAACGTCTTCCCCCGTCCTTATCTATCAGTTTCAAGAAATTTCCTTTCAGGAAAAAATAAAAGTGCATTTACCAAAATATATGTAATTATTCTTAATGTATATACATATATATATTTGTACAAACTCTGCTTGAACTTGCTTGTTTAATATATCTAAAGGATGTTTTAAAGTTGGGACTATGTGTCAGCTAAAGAGTATTATTACTATTTTTAAAAACTATTCTTAAGACCTCTCAGAGTAACTCAGGTAATGGGGCTTTCCTCATGGGCCCCTTTTCTTGATAGAAAGACATGATTCTTGTATAGTTTTGGGGAAGGAACCAGGGCCAGCTATCGGAAGTTTTCCCAAGGTCATCCCTCACCTGTCCCAGAGACCTGTTTTTGGTAATGCTTCTTGTATAATTACTAATCCCATTAGTGTAGTCTGTGTTTAAATAACCTTGATGCATTGAGGTTATCCTGGTTGTATGGTCCCATCTCTCAGCTGCCTTAGATCTGTTGCCTCCGGTTACACTGTTTCAGATTCCATATTCTTCAGAAACTCAGGTAGCTTTGATGCTTTGACTATATGTATCTTGTCACTTAGAAGGTATAGTCAGTGAGTATAGGAGTATAGTCGTCTTCTCAAAAAAAACCCAACCTCTCTTGACTGACAGGTTGCCTGAGGAGTACTGATGATGCTTCCGGGGGTTGTGTTTATTCCTTCCAGGGGAACCAGGAAGTGGGACGGAAAGTGATACTTCTCCAGACTTCCACAACCAGGAAAATGAGCCCAGCCAGGAAGACCCTGAGGAGCTGGATGGCTCTGTGCAGGGAGTGAAACCTCAGAAGGCTGCTTCTTCCACCTCCTCAGGGAGTCATCACAGCAGCCATAAAAAACGAAAGAATAAAAACCGGCACAGGTCAGTGGCAGGGACCACCCCCTACACCCTGTACCCACTCAGCCTCCAACCTGCCCCCACCCGCCCAAAGCGTCCATGACCATGGCTGTGAGGGACTTGACTAGAATAAAAATTCTTCGAGGTTGGTTCAGCCCCTCTGTTGCTGTTGGGAAGAAGCTCCATTGGTCCAAAGGAAACAGACTCATTTTTCTGAGGGATGGATTGGTGTAACCACGCAGAAGGACAGCCTTCTCACTGTTTCTAATGTAGAAGAATTTTATTCCACAAAAACTTTAATATGCTGAATTTGGAAGCCTTTTAGAAGTAGAAAAGGGGAAATAGAAGCTGAACACCATGTAATAGTATTTGAAAAATGCCACTAGTCTGTGTTGGGAAGCTGCAAAGTGGGATACAGTCCTTTGCTCTTAATCCTGATTCCTGCCTACTCTGTTCTCTTGTGAATGGAGAGAACTGATCTGACATGCCTTTTCTCTTTTTAAATACAAGTTTTTTGGTTGCTCGTGATTTCTCTGTTTTTATGTATCTGCAATATAAAATCTATACGACGTCAGAATGCCTTCCTAGATTAACATTTGTCCACTGTGTTTTTTTTGCAGTGCATAATGAGATAGGAATGACATCAGTGGACAGAGAGGTCAGGTGTCACCCAGAGAGGATTTTAGCATTCATTCTGCCTGGGGTTTGTATAATATTGCAGGCTTATTAACTCCGATAATGGGAAACTCAGCTGCTCTCAGCGAGGATAATGCATAATTTTTAGAGTAAGGAATCTTGCCCTGGCCTCAGACCTTCTGGGAGGCATGGAAACCAGGTATCCATAGGGTAGCTTTTGTTCTGGTCCCCTTGGGAGCCTGCGTGCTGAGGAGATAAAAGGAGGCATGCAAGGCATGGGTGGGGTTCCCTGTCCTCTACTGTGCTTCTGGATTGGGCTGCTTTACAAACGTGGGATATTCCTTCATGCACTGAAGCTTTAAATTGTTAGTCCATGGGTATGGCATACAGGGATAATATAGAATTAACTGGTTTAAGTCTCCTTGGATCAACTGATTCTTTAATTCTTTTAGGAGTTTTTCTTGGTGGTGGTGGTGGTGGTAGTTTTTAGATTGCAAATCTAGTATTTCCTCCAAATAGTGACTAAGGACTGCTGCTTAACATTTTCCTGCAAACCACAGATCACCCTGCCAATCTCATAAGTGCAGTAAGAAACAGCAAAAATTACATATCTTTTCTTTTTTGTAAGGCTACATGTTGTTTGATCATGGGATAGGACCGATGCTAGCTTATCACAAACAGTAGCAGAGACCCATACTGTTAAAAATATTTTTTTAACTTGTCAAGATAATTAAATGTCATGCTCTGTTGCTTTTCTTAAATTTACTCCAGTGTCATTTTAAAGTAATGATGCTTTTCCTATTACAGTGTCTATAGAGTAGGGGGACAGTCCATGAAAGTTTCTGGGACCTTTTTTTCCATTACTGATACAAATAGACTCTAGATAGCTATTGTTTATTTCAGGTAATACTTTATTTGCCTTAGGGACCTGATCAGCTGATGATAAAATGGGATTAGGCATTAAATTTAACATACTTCCAGGTTTCTAGTAGATTTCCATAGTAACAACACTTCTTTGTACCCTTTTCTCTCCTGGCCCTAGACGCTAACTCCTTCCAGAAAAATTACTAGGATTTATAAAGATCTTTGCTATTAGTTATTGTTTTCACAAATAGTATTTTTTGTTTGGAAAGCAGGATCCTTTGGTCATTTTCCTGGTTTAATCAGGCTGGGCTTCTCCCTTGGACTTAGGTACTTTCCTGCTCCAAGGAACAGAGTGGAGCTGATTTACCTTCTTTATAGGGAAAACAGGTTTGTGTGCCTGAATGGCACCTAAGTGGTTAGTTAAGGGTCTCAGATTCTTGACATCTTTAGTCAGGCAATGTGTCTGGCCCAGACGCCCCACCCCCTGGCTAATGTCTTAGTGGGTCTGACAGTGGAGCTGAGGGTGGAGCACTTCGCACACATTTGTACAATAAGTTTGCACACAGTCCAGTACTTGTTTCTCCTCCGATGTGCCATACCCCATATAGTCAGATAAAGCCAGTAGTATATTATTTCAGCAAACCTGTGAGTACCTAGTATGTGCCAGGCACTGTGTAGTGGTGAGTAAAGCAAAGTGGAAATAAGTATGGTACTTAGCAAAAAGGAATTACTTTTGAATTTGTCCTCTTCAGCATTATGAACATTTATCAGATAATTTTTAGCATTCATAAATGATCACACTATTCTGAATTTTTATATTTTACATGATATCTGAATGATGAAGTCCCGGTATCTTGAAAGAAAAAAGTTAAAATAACTTACAGCTTCTCTTTTAGATAAACTACTATACCAAACTCTAGAATTCTTTTAGGTAGTTTGTGAATTTTTCATTAAGTAGGTTAATGAGGCTGAAAGTTAAATTTTTGATAGTTCTTGGTTTGTACACTTACTGTATCCTCTTTCTTTCAGCTTCACTCTTGCAAACATTGGCTAGGAGGAAAAGACTATTATGCATGTTGGTTTACCATCTGTCTATAGTCTGAAAAACTTTGGAACCACCTGAGAAGCTGGTGGTGTCATGCTCCAGGTTCATGTGCTATAGAGGTCCACCCAGACCATGGTCTGTTAGCAGTGATGGCCCCTATGCAGATCCCTGAGGCTTGGGTGCTTGTGGGTGTCAACTTTCCTTTGTTTTCATAGGGGCGCTGCAGACTTTGGTGTTCCTTAACTGTAGTCCTGACATAAAGAGTTAACTGCCATCACCAGTGCAGGCTCTGCAGTTTCTGGAACAAGACTCACCTATCACTGAAGTTTATTCATTCGACCCTTGGCTTCTAGAATGAATGCTGTAGAAAAGGAGTACCATGATCCCTGGACATGAGTAGAACATATAACTTGAGTTAAAAGTTGTAAAATGTTTCCTTTTTAAAAATTGTATTATGTTAAAAACAAAATGTATAATGTTTTTCTCTTTTATTTTAGTCCAAATATGTTTTGCTGAGTTGTTAATACTGTCTTCAAAGCACCTTTCATTATATAACTAAACCCTTCTTTCTTTATTTCTTCTAATGCCCTAATTATATTTGTCATTACAATTAAATATTTTCAAAGCTCTAACTCTGAATCTGACAGCTAATACAAGGCCTGCAGGTATCTAGTTTCTAATGCAATAACTTTTCTTTTCATAGTCTCTTCTTCTGATACGAAAACCATTTGAGTGAAGGGAATCTCCCAACCACAAAATCTTTGGTGCTTTGATGTTCGAAACTTTATGGCTTAAGATTCTTAAAACTGATTTTGTTTCTACAAATCTTGTTAGGGTGGCTAATCAACTAATTTATTCAATTAGTATATTAATTTCTATTGCTTTCTTCCTTTCAAATGCTGCCCCTCAGCCCGTCTGGCATGTTTGATTATGACTTTGAGTAAGTTTGATTTGAATTAGTATTTGTGCTGTGTTGTTTAGTGTGTAGAGACCAAAATGCCTTTGTGAGACCTTTCTAACCCATAGTTTATCTGTTTAATTGTAGGTATGTATATTAGGTTAGGCTGGGAAGTTTTTTTTAAAAACAGAAAAACGTGATGGAGGTAACATTTTATTTAATAACTTCAGCAAAATTAAGTAAACTTCACTTTTATGCATTTTAATTGCTTTTAAAATAGATAACTTTTACTTTAATTCTTATTTAAATTGATTTTCTGGCTTTGCTTCATAAGGAGATTAATAATTTAAGATCTTGATATTTTGCTTTGGAAAGATTTAAAAATTGAAATGTGTTTAATTTCTTCTGTGTTTCATGCCCAGAAATACAAGCTCCTAGTCTCTTTCCTATTATTGATCACTGCGTGTCTCAGTGATTGTCAGCGGTGTATAGTCACAACACTAACACATTAACGTAGAGCATGCCCTCTTAAGCCAATCTCTTTAACGTATAATTTTGGAATCATTTGAAAAAAATTATATGGCTTTCATAACTGCTATGTATTTCTTTTTGAGTCATCTAAGTTTGCCTTGTGGCAAAAGTACTTGCTCATGTCTTTACTTGCTTAATAATATCTGGATAAACAACTAAATATGACATAGTCTAATGAAGAATGTGGATTTTACTTAACCAAATAGTCTTCGTTATAGCTTGTACCCTATGCAGTAGCTGATTGTTGGACTTTTTCTGTAAATTAAAATGCAAATATCTCTTATCTTTCCTATACAGGATTGATCTGAAGTTAAACAAAAAACCACGAGCTGTAAGTATCAGCTGGACCATTTCAGAGAGGCTGGTAATTCTGGAGATGATTTAAAAAATGTATTCGTCCTCAGAGCTCGAAGGCTCCTAATCCGGGGTCACTACTCTCCTTATAAAATCTGGGGTGTCCATCTGCACACACTTCAACCTTGAAGTGTTACTTTTTTTATATTTTGGAGAGAGAAAGGGGTCAAACATTTTTACTGAAGAAAACTTCTCTTTGATTAAATAATGAGTTGTTAATACTAGCTTTTTTTTTCTGACTGGTGAGCTCAGGATATCTAATAATGAGGGTGGAATTGGTGTTTTAGTCCTTTGGTGGACTCAGAAGACAGGCCATTTTCAGATATGAAATAACGGACATTACATTTAAAATAGAATCTTTGGCTACAGAACAGTCCCCTAGCAGAGTTGTTCAGAGATTTTGTTTGTTTGTGTTTAGGTTCAGATCAGTGTTCTTCTGCGAATAAATTGGGACCTTGTTTTTCTCTCTTTAGGACTATTAGAAGACTCATTAGTGCAGAAGCTTCCAGGCCGTAGAGCCCTGCCTCCCTCCTCCAACCTCACAAAGATAAACACCCCTCACCCAAGTGTGTGGCCACCATCTCTGCTTTCCCAGACCCAGTGCCTGTGACTCTTGAGTAGTTTGTCCTGAAATGTGACAAGCATTCATTTCCGTAAGACCACATCGGATCATTTACTTTGTGTCATGTGTAGTAACAGAACTGCAGGAAGACCAAGACATGGTTATAATCCCAGCAAGTTGCTAACTGAATCTCTCTCTTCTTGGAACAAATGTCTGCCCCCAAACTGGCTGGCACCAGCTTCGTCTGCGATACCCATTGGGAAATGGTCTCTCTTTTTGTTTTATGTTGAAAGAATACAGGTTACATTTTAGAGGGAGGCTGTAAATACCTGGCATTTTCTTATTTTGTTTGCGTTTTATCATTTTTCTATTGTTTTTACCATCTTATTTTCTTTTTGGGACTTTTTTTGTAATGCCTTTGTACAGCTCATACCTTCCTACCGACATATCTGATAATCTGTTTCGTGGCATTGCCAATATTCTTAACAGAAAATGACCTGGTTTACCACAAATAAAATGGGGAACTTGGCTCTTTGTTTTGTTGCAGGGGAAAGGTACAGAGTGATTATTTAATAATTACCGATCTTAAATCTCTGAATTGGAAGCAGTTTCATGTTCAAAGAATAGGAAAAGCTGAAAAATGAAGTTTTAATCAGTCCTTTTAAAATAGATGTTTTTATTCTTTTGTATAAATAAAATTTCACAGGCTTTGATTTCTCATATTTTACTTTTGAACCTGAGATTGTTTTTTCACTTATTTATTTGTATCATGCCTTATGGAAATTTCATTTTCCATCTTTTCCCTCTCTGCTGGTATTTGCCCTGGTTAAATATTGCTCTTCAAATCATTAAGGCATATGGAAAGCCTCAAAATTGTGCCCAAAGCTGATAACGGATGGAGCTCTTGAACAGGGTGAAACACAAGATCAACAAGAGCCATCAGTGCCCAACAGACCCCCCTTCCTTATGGGCGTGATGGGTCGAGGAACTCACTGGTAATTGTTCCCTGCCTCTGGCACAGTGGTCATCTCCCTTGGCTGCACATTGGAATCCCCTGGGAAACAAAAAAATACTGATGCCTGGGTCCCACCCCCAGAGACTCTTGATTAGGATACTGTCTAATTAAGGGGATTTCCTTTCAAAGAGTCTCTGGGATTCTGATAAGAGGCCAAGCTGAGAACCACTGCATTAGGACATTGGATGGTGTGATTTAAATCCCATGTTGTGAATCAGTTTTTCCTTTGCCTCTATTTAGTCCTAGTCCTTTACTTATGCCCAGATCTTTGTTAGAAAAAGTATGTTCCATTTGTGATAATATTGGTAGAGCTGAATATGGGTGGTATCTATTAAAACAATTCTACCTTGTCAGATGTGCAGAAGCTTTCACTATCGTTCTCAAATAAACTTGGTTTTGTTTTGGACACTGTGGCTATTTAGATGTCGTTGGCTATGTCTTTGGGAGCAGAACTCCAATGTTAGGGTTTTGTTTTTGTTTTGTTTTTATTGGGGAACAGTGTGTTTTTCTCAGCACCCATCAGCTCCAAGTCAAGTTGTCCTTCAATCTTAGTTGTGGAGGGCGCAGCTCAGCACCAAGTCCAGTTGCTATTTTCACTAGTTGTGGGGAATGGGGGGGTGATGCACAGCTCACCATCCCATAGAGTCGAACCGGCAACTTTGTTGTTAAGAGCATGCGCTCTAACCAACTGAGCCATCTGGCTGCCCACCAGCTCAGTGGCAGCTCAGCTGAAGTTGTCTTCAATCTAGTCCCAGAGGGCGCAGCTCACTGGCCCATGTGGGAGTCGAACTGGCAACCCTGTTGCTCAGAGCTCACGCTCTAACCATTTGAGCCACCCTGCCAGCCGAATGTCAGGGTTTTCTTTTTTTTAAGATTTTATTGGGGAATTTGGGAAGGGGAACAGACAAGTTGCTGTCCTTTTGTTTTTCTGTCTAGTTGTGCAGAACGTTGCTTCACTGGACCATGTTGGTATTATCATTGTGCTCTTCCCGGGTAAGGCAGTCGCTCACCGGCCATTGGACGCTGCTTACGGCTGCTCAAGCCAGCTGCTGGCCACTCACACTGGCTGCCAGCCACTCACTAGCTCATGGCAGCCCACTGCAGCAGGGGCTGCAGCTATGCCGTCCTGGGGACTCACAGCAGCCCAGCTCCAGGCGGAGTTGTTGTACACCATCTTAGGTAGAGGGCAGTGTCACTGGCTCTCATGTGGGATCCGAACCCAGGCTGCTGGCGTCCCAAGCCAACTCAACCAACGCGCCATTCGACCAGCCCAATGTCAGGGTTTTTAAGGAAATAGTTTTTACATTTAGATTGTTTCTTAAAAAAACAAAACTATTCTGGTAACAATGGAAACCAGAAGCTTTCTGTATCCTTGTTGGTTTGTCTCTTTTTCTGGGAAGGAGGGGTGGGATACCTACTGTTCCCTTAACTGTGGAAAGTGTATGGCAAACTTGAAAAGATTAGACTCAGTTTGACATTTGCTGAAGGTAGAGTAGGACTGCTCTTTATAAAGGTGTATTTTTTTTTAAGTTTTTTTATTGGGTTGGGGGAGGGGAACAGACAAGTTGCTGTCCTTTTGTTCTTCTGTCTAGTTGTGGAGGATGTTGCTTCACTGGCCCATGTTGGTATCATCATTGTGCTCTTCTCGGGTGAGGCAGATCGGTTGCTGGCCTCTGGACGGCCACTCACAGCGGCTCTTGGCAGCTCACACCGGCTGCCAGCTGCTCATGTTGGCTGCCGGTCACTCACTGTAGGCCTATGGCAGCCCACTGCAGCAGGGGCTGCAGCTATGCCATCCCGGGGACTCACAGTAGCCCAGCTCCATGTGGAGCTGTTGTTCACCATCTTAGCTGTAGAGGGCGGTGTCACTGGCCCTCATATGTGGGATCCGAACCGGGGCCGCTGGCATCCCAAGCCAGCTCTTAACACGCCACTCAGCCGGCCCTAAAGGTGTATTATTTAAAAGCACATCGGTATATATATGAATACACCCACATGTATATATGATTACAGCATCAGGCTGCTTGTTGTATACTTATTTTCTCTGTGAAGTTGAATCACTGACTACAGCAATCCCCCAGCCTTCCTGTAAGTTGGCCAGGTGTGCTGGAGATTTTCAAGTCCTGAGAGATCTCTTGGATTCCCTACATTGGGGTAGTGGAGAAAAAAGCACCAAGGGCTACCTTCCTACTGTGCTGTGATTCTTGTAACCCCCATTATAAACTAAGTTTGCCTGACTCTAAAAGGAGATAAGGTAATGACTTCGATCAAGTCATTGATCAAAAGAACAAAGGTGCTAACCCGGAAGGACACAGACCCTTGGATGGCAGATGCCTTTATAGTACCCATCTATAGCGTTTGGTAGAGGTAGCCTGCTGGGTGGCCTACGCCATCCATCTTAGCAGCCCCCACCAGCGACCTCTGAACTGGAATGACTGCCAAGACCACCGAGAAGGTGCCTCCTGGGCATGCCTTCACCAGGTTAGGTGGGTTTGGAATAGTACTTTGCTTCAGATCTTAGGAACGGAAAATGAATTGGCTTAAAGAACAAGAGCCAAACTGCAAGAGGACTTCCTTGCTATGTCCTCCCTTTCCTGTCCTGTAATCCAGAGAGACAAGAGGGCATGGGAGGCTGAGGGTAGTCATGCTAGTGGATTTCTGCTATCTGGGTAAACAGTTTTCTGTTTCACCTTATCTCTTAAAGATGAGAATAGGTTGTCCTTTGCTCCTTTAGGTGGTTTAAGACATTAAGAACAGGTCAAGACACTTTGTAGTTATGTTTTATGCCTTATCCTGGGAGGATGGTGTCTGTACCGAGCTTCCTGGAACGTCAAGTATACTCTTCCAGGGGGCATAGGAAATAGTTTATTCAAACTCAATGTTCTAAACACCCTCAGACTCTAGAAGTTGCCCAAAGCAACTTTGCAGGAACAACCCACAAAGTAAAAGATGGAGCTCTGTGGGGCCAGGGTGGGGGGCTGAAAGGAAGCATCATAAATTTGGAATGGGCCATTGTGGGTTGAGAACATGGACTTTCAAAGCCGCTATACATATTTTGGGATCTTTGTGGAGTGCTCTAAGGAATTGATCAAAAAGGTTAAACATTCTATCCACAACTCACATTACACTGCTTAGAAAAAAATCCCTTGCTTTGAAAGGTTCAAAGCAGGCAGAATTATTTCCAACTCCAAGCTTGGGCCTTTGGATGCTGGGGTGACAAGTATTCTATAAAGAGCATTCTTTTTTTTCTTTTTTTTTAACAATTCTTTTATTGGGCAACAGTGTGTTTTTCCAGGACCCATCAGCTCCTAGTCAAATAGTTGTTTCAATCTAGTTGAGGGCACAGCTCTGGCCCATGTGGGGATCAACCCGGCAACCTTGGTGTTGTGAGCACTGTGCTTTAACCACCTGAGCTAACCAGCTGCCCCTATAAAGAGTATCCTTGACATCCCGACCTGTGCAATAAATAAGGGAACCAGGCAAGTGTGAAATGGCCTGAACTTGAAAGCAGTAAGTATGTTGTTTTTAAAGATGCTCTTACTTTATTTTATTTTATTTTTTGAGGGCAGTGTCACTGGCCCTCACATGTGGGATCCGAACCGGGGCAGCTGGCCTCCCAAGCCAGCGCTTAACCACCGCACCACTCGGCCGGCCCCAGTATGTTGTTTTTAAATAGCCTATGACCTAGTTTTTGCTTTTCTGATTTCTCTGCCCTTCAACCTTACTCCAAATTACTGAGGCATTATTACACTAAAGTTTCACACCTGAAGCCCAACCCGAGGGCAGTGCTCTGGTTTGGCTGCAGCGTGGCGAGAGCTGATTGTGCTGTTTTGTACTCATTTCCTTCTCCCAGGCTGGTGGCAGTCAGCGCCTGGGAAGGTGACGTGTGTGGAAGATGCGGAGATAATGAAAAGAAGGAATTAGAGCTCATTCCTGTGTTTATCTACATTAATGTTATCACGTCTGAATTTTATACGTGCTAAGATTTACGATTTGAAACAGTTTTCACTTTGAAAAACTGCTTCTGTTGAGTAGAAGTTTTCACTGCTGAGCGGGGCTGTGGTGGAGCTAACTCTGACCCTCACTTTGTAAGGGCAGTCGTCCCAGGTGGGGAGGCCATGGAGGGTGGCTCATGGGCCGTGGGGAGAATATATCAGGCCTTGGATTTATATTTACGTGCAGGCTCAGCCTTATTTAGTTCCTCACTTTGAGGCTGATAAAATATACTTAAATGTTAGTTCATTAATACACGTGGATAATTTATAAATGAATATTAGGTTGAACTACAAGCAGTTGATATTCAACCATTTTGATCTTCAAAAACAGTAGTTAATCATGGTATAACAGCATATATGTGGTGGGGGTACATATGCTTACTGTTCGTGTACAAGAATAAACTTTGGAGACCCTTGGCCAATATGACCCACCTCAGATTCCCACCCTCACCCCCATAACTTACTTCCAAGGGGCCTTTACAATTTTTATTTTTTTCAAAGATTTTATTGGGGAATTGGGGGAGGGGAACAGCCAAGTTGTTGTTCTTCAGTCTTCATTGTGGAGGGCGCCAGTCGCCATCTGGCTGCCTGTCGGCAGCTCGTGGCCTCTAAGCTCCAAGTGCTGTGTTGAATCTTAGTTGCAAGTGGGCGTAGCCACCATCCCATGCGGGAGTCCAACCAGCAGCCTTGTTGTTAAGAGCACAGGCTCTATCCACTAAGCCATCCGGGCGGCAGCTCAGCTCAAGATGCCCAGTTCAGTCTTCGTTGCGGGCCATTGAATAGGCAGTCTTGTCATTAGGAACACATGCTCTCACCAGCTGAGCCACCCTGCTACCTGATGGCAGCTCAGCTCAGGCGCAGCTCACTGGCCCATGTGGGAATTGAACTGGCAGCCCTGTTGCTCAGAGCTTGCGCTCTTAAGCTAACTCTTTTTTTTTTTTTTTTTTTGAGGGCAGTGTCACTGGCCCTCATATGTGGGACCCGAACCGGGGCCACTGGCTTCCCAAGCCAGTGCTTAACCACCACGCCACTCGGCCGGCCCGTCTACTTTTGCTTACATTTCATATACATTATATCATACAATATATGGTCTTTTGTAATGGGTTTGTGTTCGTAAGCCAACTCTTAACCAACTGAGCCACTTGGCTCAATTTCTAATTTGAACAAGGAATTCATGCAAATGGCATACAATCAGGAACACTCAATGTTCAGAGAAACTTCTCTAGTAACAAACGATAGAAATGATCCCTGAAAGTATAGTCTTTCAAATGGCATATATTCAAACGACACTGAAGTGTTGTCAACGGAAAGTCAACCCACCTGTCCCTCAGCTACCAGCTGTCCTTCTCAGAGACAGTTTCTTGTGTTTCCTTCCGGATGAACTTGATACATATGTGAGCAATATGCACAAAAATGGTAGCATATGACACACACTGGTAAACCCTTGCTTTTTTCATCTAGCAATACAGTTTAGAGAATGTTCTATAATAGCAGCTGCCTCATTATTTCTGTTGGCTACTTAATATTCCACTGCATGCGTATACCAAAATTTATCTAACCAGTCCTCTTCTGATGGCGTTATGGCTGTTTGCCATCTTCTGCGGTTTCAGACTGTTGTGTTTTACACACCTCCTTTTGTAGGATATAGGGATTGCTGAGACAAAGGGTGTGTGTCAAAGGGTTAAAACCCATGGCTCTCATTGTAGCTTCATCCTCCAGATCATTTTTTAAAGGTAAATACTTGTATTTTTCTTTTTATTTATTTTTTAGCTGAGTCATCCTGCCACCTGTTGGCAGCTCAGCGGCAGCTCAGCTTGGGCTGGGCATTGAACTGCTGTTGCTCAGAGTTCAGCTTGCACTCTTTTTTTTTTTTTTTTTTTTTAAGATTTTATTGGGGAATTGGTGGAGGGGAACAGCGTTGGGGAATCGGGGAAGGGGAACAGACAAGTTGCTGTCCTTTTGTTCTTCAGTTTAGTTGCGGAGGATGTTGCTTCACTGTTGGTATCGTCATTGCGCTCTTCCCGGATGAGGCAGATTGGTCGCTGGCCTCTGGATGTCGCTCATCGCGGCTATTGGCAGCTCACGCTTGGCTGCCAGCCGCTCACGCTGGCTGCGGGCCACTCACTGTAGCCTATGGCAGCCCACTGCAGCCCACACCATCACCGGGGCTTGCACAGCCCAGCTCCAGGTGGAGCTGTTGTTAGCTGTAGAGGGCAGTGTCACTGGCCCTCATGTGGGATCCGAACCGGGGCCGCTGGCATCCCAAAACCAGCGCTTAACCAATGCGCCACTCGGCCGGCCCCAGCTTGCACTCTTGAGCGAGCTCTTAACCAACTGAGCCACTCGGCCAGCCCCTACTTATATTTTTCTTCTTTTCCTTTCTTTCTTATTCCTCCAGTTTTTGAGAAATTTTTTTTTCATTGATGTTTACTCTTTTTATTTGACATATAGTCCTATTTGTTTAAATGAGTTTATGTTGTGTGTAGGGTTTTTTTTCTTCTTTTTGGTGATTCAAAAGTTTTTTTAAATGTTTATTAAATGTATTGGGGGCCGGCTGAGTGGTGCGGTGGTTGGGCGCTGGCCTGGGAAGCCAGCGGCCCAGGTTCGGGTCCCACATCTGAGAACCAGTGACACTGCCCTCCAAAAAAAAAACCAAAAACAACAAAACAAAAAATAAAGTGTAAATGTATTGGGGTGACATTGGTTAGTAAAATTATATAGGTTTCAAGCGTACATTTCTATAATACATCATATTGCATTGTATGTACCACCCAGAGTCAGTTCAACATGGATGGATCCTGAGATTATCATGCTAAGGGAAATAAATTTGACAGAAAAAGTCAAGAGCCTTATGACTTCATTCATATGTGGAATATAAAACTGAGAGCAACAAAGGAAGAAGACAAACAAAAACTCATAGACACAGACAACAGTTTACTGGTTACCAGAGGTAAGAGGGAAGGGGATGGTAGAAGAGGGAAAAGGGGGTCAAATATGTGGTGTTGGAAGGAGAATTTTACTTGGGTGATTTGTTACCCAGAACAGTTTGAATTTTCTGTAGCTTTAAACTTGTAGGTGGCATGACTGTGACCTCTGCTGTTGCTCTCCAGGGTGGAGCTGCAATGCCATTAAGGATTCCATGTTTCTGCCATTGAACTTGGACTTACTTTCCATATTATTCTCTTTAGATTATTGTTTTCAGATCCTGCTGAAGCTCCTTTATGCCCTTTATTCAGGCTAGCGCTGGTGGCTTGGGTGGCTAAGCGGGCCCCCTGCTCCCTAGGCAGTCATACCAGGAGGTGCCAGCAGGTGGCAGGCAGAGCACCATGAATGGCCCTGGCCTTTGCTCGGCTCTAGGGAGAGCAGCCAGAATCAGAGCCTTTGGACTCTTTCCCAGTGATCTGTCCTCCCAGCACCATGCCCAGCTCAGTTGAGGTGGGGGTGGGGTTGCCCGACCCTTTTCTCCCACCTAGTTTTGCAGCCATTTCTTAAATGAGTGAGCAGTTTAAGCTTGCCAGCAGCTGCCTTGAGTTGGGCTTCAAGAGGCCACACCCCGGTGACAGCTTGGTGCCTACTCCCCCTCCAGGAATTAGCTGGAAGGATTTACATACCATGGCCTGGGATGGCTTGGGTTTCCTTAATTGTAGGGCCCTACTTCCTGTCTCTTTCAGCCAAATCTCCCACACCCTTCCCATGAACTAGGAGGTCCCCAGAACAGGCTCTTACTCACCGCCCTCTACTCCACCCACTCTGCTGTGTTCAAGGGGGAAAAAAATGAGCCGGAAGTTTGAGAAGCCCTGGGGCAAAAGTGCTAACCCTTGGCCTGCCTTCTTTGGGGGCATGAGCCCTGAGGACTGTCTGTGTCCAGGACTCAGGGCGATGGCAGGCCCCACTTCTCCTAGGTTTGTATCCCACTGAATCCCAGTTTCTCTGTTGCTCACTCACTCTGTCTCCGACAGAGACCAGCCCAGCACCTCCCTCACGCAGGAGTCTTGCCCTTCCCTGTAGGGGAGACAAACTGTGGCTTTTCCAGGAGATGTGGGAGGTGGGAGGGCACAGAACTTTGCTAGTGGGAAGAGGGAAGAAGTGGCAGCTACAGTGGTGAGTGGTGACCTCTTCCCAGATACTCCCCCACACCACCCTGCAGGAGACTAGCCATGTTTGGGGTGTTAGCAGCACTGGGGGGCCCTGGGAGAGGTGCTCCCCTGGAGCTTCAAAGCTCTCCTGCTCCTAGTTTAGGTTCCCAGATCTTTAGGGACTGCTGGGTTTTCCTCTGGTGGCTGGTGAAGTGGGCGGGGACACCCAAGACAAGAAATATCCCGTTGTGGGCCAGCTCATTTTCTGCCAGGGAGGCTGAGGTCTCCGCAGTCACCCTGCACCCCACGTGGGGTTAACCTGTGAGACAGAACTCTCCAGAAAACAGGGTGAGAGCCCCAGGGTGGTGGTGGGGGGTGGCCTTTGGGGGTTCAGGGAAGGGTTGGTAGGAGGCCATCCTCTGTGAGCTCCCCAGGATCATTTCCCAACAAAGCAGGAATTTGCATACTCATTGGTTTCCCCATCAGCTTCTCTGCTCCTGGAACCCGGAAAACTAGAGGAGGAAAGGGCACGCAGGGCAGCTAACCGAGTTTGATCGCCTGCAGCATTTGATCCCGTCCAGTGCTGAGCTCAGCCTCAGCTTCTGCCTCAGGATCATTGCCCAGGCCCTGCCACTGTCTCCTTCACACCAAATCGAGCCCGTGTGAGCCTTCCCAGCATTCTTATGAGGCAGACAGGAAGCTGGGGCTGTGGGCTGTGGGAGGGGAGGGCAGCTGCCCAGGGCCACACAGCCAAGGAAGGGGACTTGAACCCAGGCCTTCTTCTTCTCCTCATGCTGCCATCTCACAAACTGAGATACCCTCTTGTCAAATGTAGAGAGACTCAAGGATCATTATGTCCCTTTTACAGGTAGAGACACTGAGGCCCCATTTGTAAAGGTGCTTCAGAGGGTGGGGCAGGAGGTGGTGAGGAGAACTTTGCAGTTAAATCCCAAGTCATGGGAAAGAAACATCCTAGGCATTGGGCCTGGCAGCCTCTGAGTGGCTCTGCCCGGAAGTCAGCTTGAGAAAGAGGCCTGGAAGGGAGGCTGCAAACCCTGTTGGTCAGCCCCGCCAGGCTGGGGCTGCCGGGAAGGCACAGGACACACTCTCAGGCCAATAGGGCACTGAACTGACTCAGTCGTCCCCAGGGCCCAGCCCCAGCTGGCACCTGCCACGTGGGCTCTGATGCCCTTGTTGGTGCATGCCAACCAGCCAGCAGGGCCAGACATTGCCTCCAGACATTAGCCAAAACCAGCCTGGGCCTGCCGTCCCTGCCCACTCCCACCTACCTGGAGGATCTGTCCCCTCCCCCCAAAGCTGAAGTAGAAAATGACCGAGTTCAGCTCTGGTCAGGGACCAAGTGTGAACCCTCAAGTCTATGGACAGTCACCTCGTGGGATGGAAGCGGGGGTGAAGGCACCCTGATCTACTTCCAGGCCACTCAGGAAGCCTCACGGCCTTTATGCTGTAGTGCAGATAGAAGGGGGCTTGGTGGCTGGGGCTGTTGGGATCTGCTGCTGAGCAGGTAGGTGGAGTGGTCATGCCCCTGTCATGCTAGAGAGAGGGATTCCTACATGAATGTTGTAAATGTAAGAGGGTTATGAGGTGTGGGGTGGAGGGCACCCCCACCACCTCCATCCCTCTCAGGGGCCTGAAAGTCACTGCGAACTAGTGCCTGAGACCCTCCCTCCCTCAGGTTTGTGGGGCCAGGGGACCCGAACTTGAGGCCCTACTTGTCCCCCTCCATGGGACCTTGAGCAAGTCACTCGGCATTGCCAGTGGCTGATAATGAACAGGACCGTCCGGTATTTTTGCTTCCTGTCCCATAAAAACAAAGGCCCATAAATAGCCTTTTAACCTGGAGTACAGTTCTTGATTAGAAAAGATATTTTATAAATAAGGCAATGAGATTTCTTTGTGCAGATAAAAGCCTCCCAAGGAGGCTGGAAGCAACAGGCAGGGGGCACCTGGAGAGCACGCCGTGGACTGTGCAGGCTTCTAAAGAACAGTCAGCATGAGGAATGGGGTGGGGGCCTACTACACAGGAAAATTGCCAATGTGGCATTTTCAACATGCTGCACAGCTGCTCTGTGGTAAAGCAGTTTCTTAAAAAAGAAATGACAGCTACCATAAAAGCTTCATAAACAATAAGTACAAATTAGGTGAGCTGTTCCAAGATATGCGTATAATTATTAAAACTGTATTTTTTCCATTTCCCCCTGCTGATGGTGTTTGGGTACCATCTGACAGCCCAGCTTTTCACTTAAAATATTTAATATTTATACCTTAGTGTTTCATCTTTAAAAAAAAAAAAAAAAAAAAAAAGAGATGTATATTCCCACATGGTTTCTTTCCTTCTAGGGACAGATGAGAAGGTTGAGATGGTGGATGGGGGTGAACTCAGTCCACAGAAAGCAACACCAGAGGCCCTTTAATGAGCACCTACTCTGTACCAGGCATTGGGTCACACACCCAACACGTATGACCGCATGTACTCCTTACAACAACCCTGTAAGGTAGGTACCATTACTATCCTCACTTCATAGAAGAGGAAACGGACCCCAAGAGGGTAGTCACTTGCCCTAGGGGACATAATTGGTGGCAGAGCCTGCTCTTGAGTTTGGGAGCAGGAACCCTAAGCTCCTGTTTGGAGGTTACCCTGGCATTGGCCCTCCAGGTTGCCTTTGCTCCTGCCCCGCTCTGAGTTCTGGGTCCAGAACATGGCGGTCCCTGGGAGGACAGGGCCAGGCTCGGTGCCCAAGGGCTCCCCCACACCCACCGCACCCAGCTCCCCTGGCAGCCATCTTCTCAGCCAGGTGGTTTCCCATCCTTAGCTCTGGTCACAGAAAAGGGGAACAGCCCCCATGTCCAGTACCGCACCCCCTCACCCTCCACACACCAGTCTCAGGGCTCCAGGTGGGTTCCCACTTCTGCTCCCCGCTTTCCCCCATCTCGGCCTGAGTTCATGGCCACCTCAGGAAGGATGCCTCTGCCCCCAAGGGACTGAGCACTTGGTGGAGTTTGGCAGGTCTGAGGCTCACACCTCTGACCTTCCGTCATCCAAAGGCCAGCTCGATCTCCCCAAGCACCACACCGCCTCTTACAGGGGCTCACATTGTACTTTATTGATGTGTTAAGAGAGGCAAGGACTTTCCACTTAGAATATGAACATGACACACATCTCCCGCCCCGTGTGGGTGAGATGATTCCAAGTGTGGAGGGTCGGGGAGGAGAGGATGGGGGCAAGGGGACAAAAGGGAGGTTAAAAAGCATCTTGCTTACTAACATGAAGCCTCGCGCTCTGCAAGCGAGCACGGCTGAGGCCTCATTGGCTCATAGAAGGGGCCCTCGGAGGGCAGCAGGCACACGGTGCCCAACTAGCCAGCCAAGGCTGGCATCCCAGGGACGGGGTGGAGGCGGGGTCTGTGCAGAGGCGCCCAGCCCAGGCCTCTGCTTCCCCGGCCTCCCTCTCCGCCCTGAGACAAAGGAGGGTTTGGGCTTCCGCCACGGACCACGGCCGTTACCGGCAGCGTCTCCTTAAACTACAGATACAATGTGCATCAACAGGGTGATCACTTCTGACCCACGTGGGCAGATGGCTAGAGGTGCCAAATGGGCCAGAACCAATCCTACAGTATCTTTGGTTTGTGGGTTCCCTTCTCTACTTTAGTCCTCCCTCTGTCCAGCCTCCAGGCTGGGCCTCAGGGCTGGGAATGGGTTGCTCGACACCCTGCAGCCCAACCTGACAGTCCTCAGTGGGTGACAGGGCCGCCTACTCACAGAGGTGCTGGGACTTGTAGGAGAGGATCTCGGCAGCCAGCTGCTGAGGGTCCAGGAGCTGCGGGAAGCGCCCCATCACGGCCCCCACCAGGCTTGGGGGGAAGACACCACACAGTTTGGTGTACACACTGGCTCGCTCCTTGGCCAGGCTGCCTGCCCCACCCCACGGGCCCCTGTCAGCCCCTGGGCCCGGCACCTGGGGCTCCTGTAGGACTGGGGTGGGTGGAGGAAGCTGGTACGGCTCAGACCAGTACTCTCGAGGCGGGAAGGCGGCCGGTGAGGGTGCGTAGTCAGCAGGGACACTGAAGTGACCAGCACCCACGGCCCGTCCAAAGGCAGAGAAGGCTGGCGTGGCTGGCAGCTCCGCCCCGTAGGGGCTGTAGCCAGGGTAAGGGCCTCGAGGTGGGCCTGGCTCACCAGGGCCTCCGCCTCGGACCCCCCACAGTTCTGGCATCAGGCTCTCCAGGGAGCCGATGCCCGAGTCCAGGCAGTCCTGGGAGGTGTAGGGGAGAGAATCCGGTGTCTGTGGAAACCAGTCCGTGGGCCCAAAGCTGCTGCCACTACCCCCACTAGCTGGGAGGCTCCTGCCCGCAGTCGCAGGGACAAAAGTCTGGGTCAGACCCTCTCGGTGGGGCCCTGGGGATGCTCGGGCTCCCAGCTTCTTCCCTTCTAGGCTGCACTGCTCACGCTCCGTTGGCTGAGAGCCAGGCTGAGGTGGAGGTGAAGGCTGTCGGCCACTTTTGTCCTTGCCTGGGGCCCTAGGAAGCGAGAGGAGGGCATTGGCACGGAGCTCGTCAGCCACAGAGCGCTGGGGGCGGCTTGGCCGCTCCGGATGGAAGAACCGGCACTTGATTCCATACGTGCACTTCCTCCCTGGAAGAGAAGGAAGGGCGACTCTATAAGCAGGGGTGGCACAGGAAACTTGGGGCTACGTGGTCCCCAAGAGGGGACAGGCCAACTTAGGTGAGAGGCAGGGGAAGGAGTGAAAGGCAGTGGAGGGCAGAGCCGGTCTCTTACCATAGGGACATGGCTGCTTCCTGTGCTCGGCCGTCAGTGGCTTCTTACGCAAGAAGTTGTCCAGGCTTGGCCCGTGACGGCCCAAGGGGTCATCGGGGGGCATGAACCTGAAGAGCACATGGGAGACATGAAAGGATCTTCCAAGTGCAGGCAAGGGGCAAGCCTCACTCGGAAGGATAGGAGGGCAGCTCTGAAAACTGGTGCCCATCTGGCAGGACACCCCTGGGCTCTGGGTGGGATTACCTGAGGGGAGGGGACCCCAGTCGAGGGCTATAGCTGTGGGCAACTTTAGAGCAGAGCAATCCTTGTTGCTGGGAGCTGAGGCTGTAGGGAGGCCAACAGCAACCTTAAAATCCGAATCTAAGGCTGCATCCACTGGCCTCTAGGCAGAGATTCAGTGCTGGGAAGTGGGGAGGCTTTCTTGGAACCACTGAGCACATCCTGTCACAAATGCTATTGCCCCATGCCCCAAATCAAAACTCCTCTACTCGGGCCTGGTCCCAGCCTGACCCTTCTTATGTGGAGCCATGTCTCTCTCACTCCCAGAGCTGCCCAGCAGGACTCCCCCAGCCCCACCCCTGCCGAGGGAGGGCACCTCTGGTCTCCCCTCAGGACTCACGGTCTCCCCTCAGGACTGACGGCCATCAGCCCACCCCCGCCCTCGCCCCTCTCTCGGGCACTCACTTGTCATTGACGAAAGAATACATGAGCAGCCGCTCCTCGATGAAGCGCTTCCACTCCTGCCGCTCACCCTGGAGGTCCCGGTACGTGTCGTTGGAGACCACCACCCCGTCGGACTCGCAGGCCAGCTTCACGATGAAGCGGTCGTCGTAGCACACCACGCGCTTGCCACCCACGCGCCGGGACGGCGTGAACACCAGGATCTTCTTCTTCTCCAGTTCCCGCAGGATGTGCTGGTCTGGGAGGTGGCAGGGACACAGGTCAGGGCCCAGCCTGGACCCAAAGCTGGGCCTGTAGGGCTCCCTCACCTCCTGGTGGCTGGCACAGGGGCCCCTGGCTCCAGGTGCACGAGGACAGGAAGTGGCTGTGCTGAGGCCACTGCCACGCCCCAGCCCCACCCCCGGGCCTTGTGTATGTCTGCTGCCTAAGAACCAAGAGCACCTAAGCACGGACCAGCAGGTCAGCTCAACAAAGGCGCCGGAGCGCAGAGGGGGCTGTGTCCTTTCTTCTGGACATCAGGTCTGTTCCTGCTGTTCACAGGCGGGCTTGGTTTTGCTGCTCACCTAGCCCGCCTCACAGGTGTCCGTGAATGAGCCCCAGCCTGAACTGGGGCAGGAGACGTGTCTTGGCTCTGTCCCCTGAATAGCCAGGACAGAGCTGCCAGAACCCATCCAGAGGGGGACACTTTCCACAACCAGCCTGCCCCCGGATTTGAAGGCTTCTATTGAAACAAACTCGTTTTTTTACTCCAAAAGGTTGGGGTTCTTGTTATAAGAACGCTAGCTAACATTTATCAAGGATTTGCTATGTGCCAGGCACTCTTCTAAGCACTTACCATGTATTAACTCATGCAGTCCTCATGATAATCTTGTGAGGTGGCCAACCCCCCACCCATGTCTAAGGGGCAGGAGCTAGAAGCGACAGAGCCAGGACCCAGAGCCCACAGGCCCAGCCACCACACTATGCTGCCCCTGTGCCCCCGGGGATGTGGGGAGAGCGCCCCACCACTAGGTGAGGAAGGTGTCCGGTCCTCAGAAGCGGAGGCTGCCTCCAGAGCGAGGATGCTGAGGACAGCACAAGCTGGGAAAAGAAATGTGGTCCCTGCTTGAGGCCTAGCCATCGCTGGTCACACCCAAAGGGTCTTTCCTGAGGAGAATCAGGGCTCCTGGAGCAGCAAGACCACCCCCATCCAGAGGCACCAGTTCACCTGTGATGGGCACATCAGGCCGAGGCTGCTCTTTCCTCCAGGATGGTACAAATACTGTGATGTCTGTGTGGCCCCGCTCCAGAAACCAGTTCACGGCCAGCAGGATGCCCCGGCAGGAAAAGACCTCCTTGTTCCCATGGCTGGAGGGGAGAAAAGGGTTGGGGTCAGCCCACAAGGGCGGCTCACCTGCCATCCTGTAGGCCTGAGCAGGAGGCAGGCGGGTCCCCCTCCAGCCCCTGGCCTGGCTCAGGCCACGGCCTTCAGGCTGGGGCCCAAGGCCTGCATTCCCGCCTGGTTCTCACAGTGCCTGGGATGGCCAGACCTGGGGCTTTCCCTGATATCCCATCTCCCGACAGTGAGGAAACGCCCAGGAATCTGGCAGCACTCGCTCCCCATGTGGGGGAGGGTCAGGCTGCTTGCAACACACCTGGGGGTGGGGGAAAGGAGCAGGAGACTTCTGGTTCCTGCCCCACCCAAGGGTGCTGGGACCAAGGGGACACAGATGTACACATGCAGACTGAGTCACCACCCCTCCCTGGCCTGGGGGTGGGGGTGCGGGAGGCACCTGCCCCAGCTAACTGAAGGGAAACCAGATTGCTTGGGATTAAAGTTCAGTCCTGACACATTGCAGGAGCTGGGGCTGAGGAGGGCGGAGGGGCAGGAGCCACGAGCCCAGCCTCCAAGGCAGGCAGGCAAGACAGATGGAGGCGGCTGCCAAGGAGCCTTTCGGTTTGAAAGTGAAAGGATACTGCTTTTCCTCTCAAGACGGCCAATTCCCCAAAATGCTTACACTGCCCTCACCACCCAGAAAGGCATGACCCGAGGCAGAAAGACTATCAGGATCAGGAGACTCAGACAGCAGGACAGCTGGGACATGGGAGGTGCCCCTGCCATGGTCTCATGACCGGACCTCACCCCATCCTAATGGGGCCGGATCCAGACGAAAGCCTTGAGGCGCTGCTGGGTTGTCTGCAGCCTCCTTAAGAATGGCCCATATCAGTGGGACAACTTTCCTGTTTGCTTGAGGCCAAAGACGGTCCAGCCAAGTGGGGGGTCCCACTGGCTTCCTGGGAGGGTGGAGCTCCCAGGTCATACTGGGTATGGTGGAAGGGCTGTGGGACCAGGTTTGGAGGTGGACTGGAGGCCAGCTGGGGGATCCCTCCACAATAGCCCCTGACCCTCACTAACCCTTCAGTGAACAACTCAGACTCTTATATTTGGCAAATAAAACAGAATAAATGTTACGCAAAAGAGGCAAGTCCATGGCCGACCACATCCTGTGAGTGGCTTTGGGGAGAGGGGCGGTTGATAGCTGGAGCTCCAAGAGAAGGTAGAGAGGGAGGTGGGGCAGCTGGGGGGCACCGAGGCTGTCTTAGGGTGAGGCCCAGACTCCTGGGTCTGAAGGTCTCTGTAAATTGTAAGGGAAGCAAAGGTCAGCTTGAAGCTTGTGCTCATCCTCACCAGATGGGGCCCCCAGGCCAGGTGCACCCTCCGGCCTGCTTCTGAGAAAAGGTAACATTTACTGAGAGCTCTGGGCCAGGTCCTGATCTATGTGCTCAACAGTGACTCATCAGCAAGCTTCTGAGGAGGGTACTATCATTAAAAGCTTCCTTTCCCCTTTATTCAGATGAGAAAACTGGGGTCCACAGAAGGCAATGAGTTGCCAGCATCACAGAACAGCGACTGTGGAACAGAAATGCAAACCCCAACGTCTGTGCTCATAACCACCATGGGTACTGATGCTCAGACAGGTGCCAACCCTGATGGTGAGGATGGCGTGGGGATTAGCGGGTACCAGGTGCATCGCACACCTCCTTGCTTCATCCTTATAAGGCTGGCTGTAACGAAGGAAACCAAGGCTCCGGACTCATCTAAGGTCCCCCGGCTAGCGGTAAGAGACAGACTGGGACCACTGGATTGCCTTCCTGTTCCTAACAGCAAGATGTGAAGTTTATTTGGAGAGAAAAAAAAAAAAAGCTTCCCAACTTGAATTTGAATAGTGTTGGGACGGGGGGGGGGGGGGCAGGCTGGGGACAGGAAAAATTATGCATCTGGCAAACTCCTGCTCCTTTATCAGGACCCAGGTGAGGTGTCACCACCTCTGAGAAGCCTTCTCTGACCTTCCAGGATGGGTCATGTCCCTGGTTTGTCCTCATAAGGCCCATTGTAGTGAGAGGGGCTAAAATTAGCTCTAAGGAGGCACTGCCCGCCTGGGAGGACAGTATCTGATGTTCTGCTGCTCCTATCGTATTACTCCCTTCCCTGGGCCTTCTGTTCTGTGTCCCCAAGACCATGGGGGGGGGGTGATCATCTCTGTCTTGGCTTCTCTCTCAGGTGTGCAGTCTGCACATGCATCCGCCTACCTCCTTCTATATACACGTGTGTACATGCCAATGTCCCATCCTAGGCCAGCATCTTCAAGCCCTGGGACTTGGGATGCCAGGGCTTCTAGGATAGCATACTGCCTTTGGGCATCAAAAACGTTGGCTGCTTCCAGCTGCCCTAGCTCCAGAATATTCCCTTGGCAGGTAGTCAGAGCCTTCCTCTTGGCAGAAGTAGAACACCAGATACTGCCCTTCCAGGCCGGGAGTGCCTCCCTCCAGCTAACTTTTCCTCCTCGCTGAGATGGAGGAAGCTCTGCTGGCACAGGAAAACCAGATATCCTCCTACTCCCACTACAGCCCTGTTTGCCCAGAAGGTCAGGGCCCCCCAACTGGACTAGCTAACTGGACCCTGGTAAGACGCCTGAGTACAGAAGAGGCTCCTTCCGGCTCAGCGGCTCCCATCCTAGGACAGAGGCCAGGGCCGGGCCAGGCTATACCCAGGTGAAAAGATCTGCCTGGGTTGGGCCCAGCTAGAGAAAAATTCCCTTAGAAGGAAACAGAGGTGAATTTCCCCACGATTTGCATACGGTGGGGGCTGGCCCGCCTGGCCCAGTGGGGGAGTGGGGGAGGGGGCGGCCGGGCAGGAACACAGTAGCAGCTGAGACAGGAAGTTTGAGGCTGGAATTCCCCTCTTGCTATGGCCTGGGCTCAGAAACCCCCAGCGGCTCTGCCTCACCAGCCAGCTCCTCCAAGTCACCCGGCTTCCACCTCCTGCCCCTCCTTCCTCCCAGGCCCCTCCTCCTCCTGCCAGGATACAAACACACGCAGCACATGGCTGCCCCAGGGCTCAGCACTCGGGTCAAAGCCCCTGGAGGAAGGAGTCAAACACACATCCTGGCTTCTTGCCCAGCCACATGGTGCTGGGGCCTGAGAGCGGACTCCTAACTCTCAAAGCGCAAGTTGTGACCAGCTGCCCCTGGCATGTGGGAGCCAGCTTTACCCAACCTTCCATCCAGGCTCAGCCCACTTCAGAGATGGGGAGACTGACCTAAAGGTGGCTAAGCTGGGCCAGGACCAGCCAGACAGCTCTGACTTGGCCCAGTGGGCAGGGAGTGGGAGGGGTGGAAGGGGCAAGGGCATCGGGGCCTCAAGCAGCTCACCTGGGAGATCCAGGACAGCAGTAAGGGAAGGAGCCCTCCCCACTTCCTACCCGTGCCTGGAGTCTCTCTGTCCGTGCCCGCAGGAGCTCTTCTTGGTGAATTGAGCTGCCAACCCTGACTCACCAGCCCACCTTGGAGGGACTGGAGAAAGCAGAGCCAGAGGGTGGAGCCTGGACTGAAGAGGGTCTGGGCTCCCTGGGGTCAGGAGCAAGCCTGGCCCCCTCCTACCCCATTCGCTGTTAAAGCAGGCATGGGGAGAGGGGTACTGGGATTGAGTCAGGGCTCTGATCCTGGGGAGCTCCCAGAGCCCGGCCCAGTCCAGATGGCTCTAGCCAAATCAGAATGGACCCAAGCCACAGCTCACCTGATACCAAAGCATCAGGCCACCCGTTTATACCTCCCACATAGCCAGATCCTCAAGATCACTCTTGGTCACAACTGCGAAGGTCTCAGTAGTGGGGCCTGCTTCTCTGGGAGCCCACAGCTGAGCTAACAAGGCCTTAGAAGCCCCAGGCCCAGAATAACTGTACTCGCAACAACTGCTGTTGCCTGGGCAGCTCCTCTCCCCAGGCACTGCATTCTTTCCTCACAACCACCATCGGAGGGGCTAGGTTAGGCCTGTCTTACAGATGGATGAGGAAGGAAGGCTCAGAGCGGGGACCCCGGGCTCCTCTCGGAGAGGGCTGGAGCCCGGTCTCACCCCTTCCACTGTGCTGCCTCGCGTTACGGGAGAGAATTGAGGGTGTGGGCCCTTGGAGAGAGACAAGAACAGAGGGTGAATTCTGGAGACAGAGGACCCGACTTTGAATCCTTGCTCCACCACTTCCCAGTCCTGTGACCCTGAGCAAGTCTTTGAGCCCCTGTTCTCATCCCTAAAACATTCCTACCAAACCCGCTTCCAAGGATGACAGGAGCCTCAACAACAAGCTTTTCCTTCCTCTTGACCAGTGTGTGAGAAGAGGTCAACTCCTTTCCGAAGGCCCCTCTACCAGGGGGCAGAGACACAGGGCCACATCTTGGCCATAAAAGTGACACGTACCTCATGGCCACATTGCTTCCGTCGATGACCACGGGCCTTAGGTCACTGTCTTCCTTGTCCTCCTTTGAGGGTGAGGGTTCCAGGACGGGAGCCTTAGGGGTGCCTCCACCTCGTGGGACCAGAGGGAGCTGAGGGCCTGGGTCCGGCGAGGCCTGGCGCTCCCGCTCCGCTGCCGACCCATGTTTCAGCAGCTCACCCAGCACTGTGTTGGTGTCTGCCTGGACCCCCAGCTTCTGCAGGACGTTGTGGATCTCAGCACATGAGTAGCCCAGCTTCCTGAAGAAGTCCACCTTCATCTGCAGCTCAGCAGCAGCTGCCTCCTCGGCAGGGGGCTCCTGGGCCGACCTGGGGGGACCTTGGTAGCTGTGGCTGTCTTCAAGGCCCCACAGACTCATGGTGGGGGCTGGCTTCCTGGGTGGGCCTGTCTCCACTGGCCACTCACAGCTCAGACCGGTGAAAGGCGCCTGTCACAGCTCCTTGGAGGACAACGCAGGCGTTAGGGATGGGGAATGGCTTTCTCCTATCGGCCCTGCCCAACAGGATGAGGCAACACTGCCTGGTGACACTGGGCACATCCATCTTCCTGTGTTAGCTCTGTTAGTCCTCTCAAATGCTCTCTCCCAGCTAGGGATCATCGTTGGCATTGTACAAAGGATGAAACTGAGCCACAGCTATTAGGAACTTGCTCAAGGTCACCCGGCTGGTGGCTAGTGGCGCAAGGATTTGAACTTAGGCAGTCTGACTCCATCGCCTACCCCAAGCTCAGTCCCCTAACAAGTCAGGGGACCCAGAAATCTCGGGAGGCCTCAGAGGACCTCGCCGCGCTCCGACAGCTGCGGGGCGGGGCGCTCGGATGGAAACCCCGGGCTGGAAGTGCGGTGTGTGTGTGTGTGTGTGTGTGTGTGTGTGTGTGTGTGTGTGGCGGCCGGGGGCTTCCCCGCTGAGGCCATCGCCTCCGCCTGCCCGCCCTGCTCTCGGAGCCAGGCCCCCAGGAGGCGCAGGGCCCATGGCCAGGCTCCTGGACCGCGGGAGGAGAACTTTCCGGGGAGACCCACAGGCGAGAAAAGTTGCTCGGAAACTCTGGCTGACCGCCGAGCTCGGTGACGCGAAGGCTGTCCCAGCTCCGAACTCCGGAGCTTGGGCCCCCGTTCCCCTAGGTTCCTCCAACTTTGGCTAAGTTGGAAGGGGTCCGAGGACAGGCAGGGCCGGAGAGGGCCGGGCCCAGGTCCCTCCGCGTCGGGTGGGTCCAGCCGGAGCCCTCCCCGCCCCCTCCTCGGCCCGGCCTGGGGCCCCCGCCCCAGCCCCGCCGCGCGCGACTCACCCCGCCGTGCGCCCGCCGCGGCAGGCGGCGTCTCCATGGGGCCGAGTCCCAGGGGCAAGGCCTGCGGCGCCTTTATACCGGGCGGTGGGCGGGCAGGTTGCGCTAAGGACCTTGAGGCGGAAGCCGGGCTGGGGAGGAGCAATTCGACCCCGCAGCCGGGGGCGGGGCGGCCACCGCCCCTTCCTGCCCCGCCCCGCCGCCGGCCCCGCCCCTCCCCGCCCCCTGCCTCTGGTCCCGCCCCCGCGGCTGAGCGCTCCGGGCCCCGCGGGGAGTAGGGGCGGGGGACCCGGGGAGGCGGCCCCTTCCGTGGGCCTCCAGGCCCTGGCGGCCACGAGATGCGGAGGGCGGGAGCGAGCGGCCCGTATGTAGAAGGTAAGCACAGACTGAACCAGGTACGCGCACCGAGTCAGACACGACTGAGCGAGATGCTTACATAGATACGCGGACAGGTGCAGCCACGTATGTTCAGATACTTGACAAGTACGCCGTCCCCTGACTAAGGCACAGTCAGAGGCGCACTGAGTGAATCAGGCACACAGAGGTTTGTCCACGCACCGGTGAAGGTAGGTTCATAGCCATAAAGGCAGGTGCGCCCAGACAGGCTCGTTTCAGATCGAGACAGGAACACTCACCAGGTACACCGTGACTGGGGCAGGCACACAGATGTGGAGCCGCACTTAGGGCCAGGGGGTTTCTGCAATAAGGATCTTACCAGGATAGAAAAGTACGTACAACTAGCAGATACACAACCAGGAGGTGGAAAACCAGGCAAAGCACGTGCGTTTACACCGGTCACCATGTGAGTTTTCACAACATGCTCTCTTACACGGCTAGGAAACTCACGGAGGCTACCCACCCCTCCACAAGAATGCTTTTAGGTTCCCAGGTCAGCCAGCAATGATCCCACGCCAGCACAGCACTTTACAATATCTACCCGTGGGTTTAGGCGAGGAACACAGAGGTTATTATGCTCATTTTACCCTTGAGAAATTCAGAAAAGGCTGAATTGCCCCAGCTGGAAGGACTTGGCACCAGGATCAAGAGCTCCCATTCCCTGGCCATCAGCTGCCATCTTTCCCACTTTGAAACCACCAGTGACCTAGGGCAGAGGGCAGGGTCTTCTGGTGGAAGGGTGAGGCCTGGGACCTGCTTCTGAGTGTGTGCGTGTGTGTACAAAGGGAACACAGAACCCACAAGCTAGAGGACCAGTTTTTGGCAGTGCCACCAGCTCACTTTGCAAATGGGGAAACTGAGGCCCAGGGAGCCAAACTACTCAATGCTTTTTCCTGGGTGTGCCAGTACTTAAACAATTTCTCTGCTTTATCATAGGTAGCATCCTGTAAGGTTGGTATTCGTGTTGTAGCTAAAAATTGTTTATTGTAAGACACCATATACTGTACTCATGTGCAGCTTAATGGATGATAATGATGATTAATAATAATAATAACAACAACCAAACATCCATGTATCTATCACCTAGCTTAAAAAACAGACCTGTGCCAATACTTCGGAAGCCCTCTGTGTGCCTCCATTGCAACCTCTACCCTTCATCCTAAAGAGCCACTTGCCCGAATTTTGTTCTAATTGTGCTAATCATTTCCTTGATTTTCTTCTTAGTTTTATCACCCTTGTATGAACCCCTAAATAATATATTGTTTAGTTTTGCTTTTTTTTTTCACTTTGTGGAAATGGAATTGTTCTATACAAGTACGTGACTTCCTTTTTTCATGCAGCATTGTTTTTTAAATCCATTTCTATTGCTTATGTACCTATAATTTATTTACTTTACTATTGAATAATATCCCATTTTAGAATACACCACTGGTTATTTATCCATTCTCCTGTTATTGGATGTTTATAGGATTTTGTTGGTGTTTGCTATTACCAAGAGTGTGCTTTGGGTATTCTTCTACCTATCTTAATGCAGTCGTAGAGTTGAGGAAACGGGTGCTCAGAAAACTAAAAAGGTGAGGTCACTTGCCCAGGGTCCTAGAGCTGGTGGAGCTGGAAACCACACAGCTCTCTCGAAGGCATTCATCTCCACATTGACACCTGCTTATTCTGAGGCCACCCAAAGAAGGAAGGAGTGTGCATTTCTAGTCGGGTCCCGAAGCTGTTTCTCTGGGCTTGCCTGACCCTGCCTAGCCAACTCCCTGCTTTGTTGCATGGTCGTCTTTAAAGACCCCAGAATGTCCCCTCCTCTGTGCCCCCCAGGGACACAGCAACCCTCTCACATGCTCACAGCCGCTCCTGATGAGTGCTGTGTATGCTGAACCCCTCACCTTCCCAACAGCCCCTTTTAGAGTTGAGGAAAACTCAGTGACGTTAGGCATTTATTGTAGTAACTACCTTTAAGATAGGAAAAATAGTAAGCAATGAGTCCAGGTTAATAATTATAACGATAAGTCAACCACAGCGATAATGCCTCGCATCTATGAAGCACTCACCAGGCGGCGGGCACTGTGCCAGCGCCTCGCAGGCAGGCACTCCGTGTCTGTATCTGCTGCTTCCCCAGTCCAGGACTGTCCTCCCCTCCGCTGCCTGGCCAATTCTATTCATCTTGTTAATGATGTCACCTCCTCTGAGGCCTGCCGGGACTCCTTAGATGCTGAGTTGCTTCCTCCTCTGTCTTCCTCCCCTGTGTCCCTACATGCTGGATTGTGATTGCCTGCCGGGGAACTCCTCTGGGGCCAGGATGGGCTGGGACTCCATTTGTGCTCCCAGGCTCCATGCTGCCCAGCACTGTGCCAATGGGAGCCAGCGGGACTTCGATGAGTCATGCAGCTCGGTGCCCTCCCAGAGTGAGTGCAGTTGCACTGTCTTCCGGCTCATAAAGGCTGCTCTTTCCCAAGAAGCCGACTCTCTTCTGCAGAGCCCAGGGCTGCTCCAGGAACTCCTGCTCCACTTACAACTGGATTTTGCAAACCTTGGCTCCAAACCCCAGGAGCTCTCTGGATTTCAGAGTGCCCAGCCCACACACACCCTTCTGCCTCTTGCATGCCTGTCTCAGTGGCTGGGCTTGCCATTTTCTTCCTGGAACCTTCCTGCTCTCCTACTACCTGCCTGCACCTGGCCAGTCTGGATGAGGCCTGCAAAGCTGCAAGACTGGTCACCCCCTGGGAGGTGGTGGGGTTGGGGTGAGCAAGGCTGGAGAGGGAAATATCCCAGGAATTAAATTACCTTGGCCTTTGGTAGCTCCACTGGGTATCTGGGGAGGACCCAGGAGCTAAGTAAGCTAGGTGACCTCTGTGGGAAGGGTAGTCAGGCTGTCTCCAACCCTTAGCAGAGTGGCTGCAGAGGTTAAATTCAACAAGGTCTCCTGAAAATGGAGGAAGGGCCAGGTCCCTTCCATATTTTGAGGCTCCTGGTATATTTACCAAAGAGTTGTTACATAGAGATACAAAAACTGAAGTATGTCTTAAACTGTAATTGAACAAATTAACTCTTTTTACCATTTAATCAAATGCAGTGCAATATATTTGCACTATTGACAAGACAATTGGAGGATTTGTTTTTGAAAATTTGTGTTTCCCTGATGAAAGGGCTGGGGCAGGGAAAAGGTGAGCCTTGGAACGTCTTGTGGTACCAGAGTTAGGAAGCACTCAAAACAGAAAAAGGATTGTGTGTGTGTGTGTGAAAGGGACCCAGGAGCCAAAAGCTCCCAATGGCCAAAGCTGCAACAATTAGAGCAATAAAATAAATAATGGAGTATTTGATTATAACTCAAAGCATAAAATACGTGTCTGTGAGTTCTTACTGATAGAAATAAATGATTGAATAACTGACTAACTGGGGAAGAAGAGACAAACCTTCCAAATAACATAAATAGATTCTCCCTCCTCCAGCTTAATTATCCCCTCCTCTAAGAGTAACTTTGCAGTGGAGAAACCTGGCAGGCACCACCTGACCAAGTCATCAAGGTCAACATCACCAGTAGTAAGTCAAATGGATATCATGTGATGAAGAGGGAGGGTACGTCATTTGTGTGGTATTCTTCCCCCAAACCCATAGCTCCAGAGAAAAACATCTGACAAAACCCAATTGAAGGACTTCCTACAAAATACTTGACCAGGACAGGACTCCTCGAAACTGAAAGGGGCATGAAAAGCACGGAAAAACAGGAACAGCCACAGACCAGAGGACGCCAGGAGACATGCTGACCAGATGCTGTATGGTTCCCTGGGTTGGATCGTGCAACAGACAGAGGATTAATGGAAACGCTGATTAAATTCAAATAAGTTTGGGACTTTGGTTAACAGAGATGTGCCAATGTTGTTTTTATTTTTAGTTTTGACAATGTACCGTGGTGGTGGTGTGACATTGATAACGCTGGGGAAAGCTGACTCTGGGTGAGAGGTATATGGGAACTCTATACTATCTTTGCAACTCTTATGTAAATCTAAAATCACTGCCAAAATTAGAAAGTTTATTTAAAAAATACATAATTTCATGGGCCTTATAGGTGGTCTGTTTTGGTAAGAGGGCCAGAGATCTTTCCCCATTTCTATCAGTATACATATCCTGTGACTAAGTGTAATCATTTGGTGATAGTGTCCAAAGTCTAAACTTGGGGATTTTTTGTTTGTGGGGCCCTGGCCAGCTGAACCTCCTGCTCCCCTCCCCCCTTCAATCAGCCACTCCTGCTCTCTCTTTTCTGAACCTTGAATGCTCATATTCTGTACTGTTAGGGTGGGAAAGCCCCAGAGGGGTTGATTAGCTTGAAACCTGTGTTTCATTGCTGGGGAGACTGAAAGGGGGAACGGGACTTGCCCCTAGCCACATCACAAGTTAATTTAGGCAAACCTGAGAATGGGACCAGCCAGGCTTTCTCCATCCCAAGCATCCTGGCCCCATTTGCTGCGGACATGGGGATCAGAAGTGCTTAGAAGTGCTGGTGACTGACTTGGGGACCTGATAAGGACAACACCTGACTGGAAGAAATGATAGGCTCTCAAGTCTCTGCTGGAGAGCATGGTTGCAGTGAGGTTTTCTCCCTTAATCAGTGAATCCCACCTGGTTTGGAAGGTACAGAAGAGGTGGGATCTGAAGGAAGGCAGAAGGGTAAATCTGACTGCCCCCTCCCCCATCCCAAAGCCACTGTCATGAAGGGGCCAGAGGGAAATCTGCAAAGCCATGGGAGTGTGCAGAGGGGCTGGGTCCCAGGTTTGAGGTTGAACACTCCCTAATCTGGACCAGAGGACACAACTTTGGTGATTTACTGGGAGTTGCCAGAGGCTCCTGGCCCTCCCTAGGGCTAGGAGAGTATGCAGCTAGGCTGAGGTGGCCCAGCATGCTAGAGTGGACATTCATGCCTTTTGGCCTGGGAAGGGGAGGGGCCTGCCTCTGTCCCAGGGCTTCTGCTGCTGCCTCTCTCACTGTGTCCCCACACTGAACTCTAATGGTCTGGAGCACCATCATCTCCCCACCTGACTATGGCTCCTGAAGACGGGTCCTCAGGACAGGACCTGGCACAGATGTTGGTAAATGCTTGGTGAGTCAATACGTGAGTATGCTGGAGTGGTGTCAGATATGTTTTGCCGTGAGCATTTCTGTTGCATCCCCTTTCCAAGTCTAGTTCATGGATATCTCCATGTATCTGAAAAGGGCTGTCGTAGGCCTAAGAACTCAGGAGCTTGAAATTTACCTGCAGTCTTCAACTGAGCCATCTGTGAAGAGTCATATAGGAATGGAGAACTAGGAAGCTAGAACATGGACAACTTGCAACTAAGGTCTAACCACAGAGTCAGGAGCTTGTTGCTGGCTGGGCTGACATCAGCTCATGTGGTCAGTGTGGCCACCCACAGATGGGGTTCTTGTTGCGACCAGCTCACAAGATCCTGGAGGTCACTAGTGTGTAGCTCATGTGCTGATCAGAAGTTCTGATGGGCTGTTGGAGATGTCACTGGCTAATCAACATGCGATAGGAAACTTGCTGATGTCTCTACAGTACCCTTTGCTGGATTCTTCCTTTATACTAGGAATTTCCCAACCTTGTGATCTGTTCAGAAATGACCCCAATCTAGGGGGTGGGTCCTAACTGGCTTAAGCAAATGAGAATATCGAATCCTCCATGGTACAGTCATTGGTCAGGACAAAGCACATGACCCCAATCAGGCCAACCACAGTTAATGAGTCTAAATTCTGGGTCTTGTCTTTGAGCTAACTGAGAAGCAAGTGCTCTGTTTCTTGGCAATCGCAAATGAGAAAAGCAAGTGGTGTGAGGAGCTTCTGGAAGCCATCTTGTGATGCGTCATAGGAGGCAGAACCAAGAGGATGAGAGAACAGAGGGCCTTGGTAACAGCTGCTGGATCAAGCCTTGCCTGAAGCTATTCCTAGTTCTAGGATTTTGGGCTAAGTAAGTCCATAAATTCTGTCCATTTCCAACCAAAAAATCCTGTATAATGGTAACAATAATTACTTAATAATTATTAAGTAAATAATAATTACCTAAATACAGTTTAGTGGGTAAAATCTTACAAAATACGGGGGTCTGTAGGGATGGTTTGGAAATAAAACAAGACTCTTAGTGGTGAAAGATCAGCAAACAGCTGATCAAGTTCAAACTTTGCCATTTGTCATATGGTAAAGTAAATGCCCAGAAAGGTCTGGCTATTTGCTAAGGGTTTTAATTATAGCTGCTCAGTAAGGCCTCTTGACTCTCGGTTCATTAATTCTTGATGTTTAATGATAATAATTGGGATGCTTGAATATCTATGCGTTCCTTGTGAAATCATCACTGTTTTTCTCTCTTACGTGTTTTTCCAAGAGGCAGAGAAAGAATGACAATAATCCTCTTCATTTTGCAAACAGGGAGATAGAGCTCAGAAAGGTTTAAAGATTTGTCAGAAGTTGGTGGTAGAGGCTAAATGTCCTGAATGTCATCTTTCTCCTTGTGCTAGCTATCTCTGCCTCAATTAGGGAAGGAGTAAAGATGAGGGGTGTGGCGGATTCCTTCTTTGGGCCTTTCTTCTCCGCTGCTGAGTGATTAAAGAGGACTTTGAATTGTAAGGGCCAAGGAAGTAACATGGGCCCTTGGCAGATGGGTCCTTCCCCCCAAGAAGGCTATGAGGCTTAAAGAACACTTAGGATATTTCTGTTGCCAGAGCCTCCAAAAGGAAGACCAACCTAGAGAGATGGGAGTCTATACGCAAGAGATTCTGAACTCATAATCCATGTGACCTCAGCTCTGACCTCTCTCCCTGCACCAAAGCCTTTCATGGTTCCTTAACATTTTCAGTAGCCACAGGGTTGATATGCACAGCTGCACAAGTGGTGCACTGCATAATTTGGATTATGATCTGAGTGGCGCTCCCTGAGTTAGGTAGTTCAGGGTTTGCACAACCCCAGTAAGCCTAGGTTGCATTTCTCAACATGTTTGGACACTCAAATTGTTTTCACAGCAATCAATGACTATACAAACCTTTTTTTGAATAAAAATATTATTTCACCATATTTGCAAGATAAAGAAGACATCTGAGAAAATTTATTTTAAATCAGCCTGATCCCAAAGATTGTATTAAAAGTTTATAGTTGGGCCGGCCGAGTGGCGCATTGGTTAAGCACTGGTTTTGGGATGCCAGCGGCCCCGGTTCGGATCCCACATGAGGGCCAGTGACACTGCCCTCTACAGCTAACAACAGCTCCACCTGGAGCTGGGCTGTGCGAGCCCTGGTGATGGTGTGGGCTGCAGCCCCTGCTGCAGTGGGCTGCCATAGGCTACAGTGAGTGGCCCGCAACCAGCGTGAGCGGCTGGCAGCTGCCAATAGCCGTGGTGAGCGACATCCAGAGGCCAGCGACGGATCTGCTTCATCCGGGAAGAGCGCAATGACGATACCAACAGTGAAGCAACATCCTCTGCAACTAAACTGAAGAACAAAAAGACAGCAACTTGTCTGTTCCCCTTCCCCGATTTCCCAACGCTGTTTCCCTCCGCCAATTCCCCAATAAAATCTTTAAAAAAAAAAAAAAGTTTATAGTTAATAAAATTTACTATTTTTATCCACAGTTTTTTGTTGTTGTTGTTGTTGTTGTTGTTGAGGGCAGTGTCACTGGCCCTCATATGTGGGACCCGAACCAGGGTTGCTGGCTTCCCAAGCCAGTGCTTAACCACTGTGCCATTCGGCCGGCCCAAGATTTATTGTTTTTAAAGGCTACCCTTGACCCTTTTCCATTTCATAAGTGATGCCTGCTGTTTAATAGAATTTAAATTAATTTTATGAGGAAAAGCAAGGTTTATAGATAAATGAATTAAAAACATTTTGTCAGGCTTGGTTTAGGGGCTGAATGTACGAATAGGCTGAAATTATCATTATAGATTGAAATTTAACTACTTGCTATGAATTAAAAAATAGATATACTTGCTTTCAGTACATGGGAGTTTAGAAATTTTGCACCTTTGATTCATTTTTGTAATTTATCTTGTTATTTTAAAAACAAATTTTATGCTTTGTTTCTAAACGAAGAGATAAGAGAGAAGACATTATCTCTTCAAATAACCCCTTTCAGATATGAATAGCTGTTATTTCCAAAAGATGAAAAGCTAAAATGGCTATATTTTCTCTTTCTAGTGTTGGGTTTTGAAGTACTAGAGACATCCTGATGTTCTACATAAGATTTTTTTTTTTTCCCAAACAGGTGGTATATAAACAATGTAAAAGATTCAAAAGGTACAGGTGTGTTTATAGTAGCACCAAAATCTTTTTTTTCCCCATGGTTATTAAAGTAATTCTGCTGTCCAGGAACAACTGAAGTTAGCAGTTTCTTATGTATCTTCAGATAGAATCTATGCTGTGACAAGCAAATATTTGCACATACATATTCTGCTTTATTTCTCTTTATTTTTATGCAAAAGAGGCCCACTATACAACCAACAGCATCTTGCTTTTTTCAGTTCATAATAAACCTTTGAGATAATTCTAATAAGTACATGTTAAGCTGCCTCATTACTGAAAGATACTCAGCTGAAAAAATAGTCTATTGTAAGGATGTACCATTATTTAGGCCGTTTTTGACTGATAGATATTAGGGTTGTTTCCAGTCTTTCGCTATTACAAACAATACTGCAGTATAGACCCCGTACTACTCATCACTTTGCAACTGTGCAAATACATAGTAGGATAACTCGTCTTGCTGGGTCAAAGGGTGTATTAGTTTGCTGGGGCTGCGGTAACATAGTACAACAAATTGGATGGCTAAGCAACAGAACTTTTATTATTTCACAGTTCTAGAGGCTGGAAGTCTGAGATCAAGGTATGGGCAGGGTTGGTTCCTTCTGAGAGCTGGGAGCGAGAATTCTGTTCCAGTCCGCTCCCATGGCTTCTGGTGGTTTGCTGGCAATTTTTGTGTTCCTTGGCTATTAGACGCGTCACCCCATCTTTGCCTTGATTTTCACATGGTGTTCTTCCTGTGCGTGTGTGCCTGTGTCCTAATTTACCCTTTTTATAAGGACACCAGTCATATGGGATTAGGGGCCCACCCTACTCCAGTCTGATCTCATCTTAACTAATTACATCTGCAAGACCCTCTTTCCAAATAAAGTTACATTCTGAGGTACTGAGGATTAGGACTTCAACATATGAATTTTTTAGGAGGGGACACAGTTCAACCCATAACAAAGAGTAAATGAGCATTTCCTTTTAGAAAAATAGTGCCAAATTGCTCTTCATAGAAATTGTACCATTACCTTCCCACCAGCAATGGTGAAAAGAGCCTATGTCACCATATCCCTGTTAGCATATTGGGCCATCAGACATGTTGATCTTGGCTATTTTAGTAGAGGAAAAATGGTTATCTGATTGTAGTCCAACTGGTATTTCAGTTTTTTTCATATATTTAAGACTGATTTGCATTGTTTTTGTAAACCAATTGTTTCCATCTTTTGCCTATTTTTCTATTAAATTGTCGGTCTTTTATCCTAGTGATTTGTAGGAGTTCTAAAGATTAGGGAAATTAGTGCTTTGTAATATATTTCAAATATTTTCTATTCCTGTTACTCAATTGTTTCTTGCCTCTGTGTATGAATTTCTTTTTTCTTTTCTTTTCTACCCAGGAAAAAAAAATTTCAATTTTATGTAGACAGATCATTTTCTTTATGGCTAGGGGAGTTTTCTGTGCTACTTAAGAAGGACTTCTCTATTCTAAGATTATGACACAAATTCTGTTGTTTTCTAACACATATATGGTTTCATTTTTTTCCTTCTTTTTAAATTTTTTTTCCTTTTAAAGATTTTATTGGGGAATTGGAGGGGAACAGCATTGGGGAATCAAGGAAGGGGAACAGATAATTTGCTGTCCTTTTGTTCTTAAGTCTAGTTGTGGAGGACGGCACTTCACAGGCCCATGTTGGTATCATCATTGTGGTCTTCCTAAGTGAGGCAATCACTTGCAGGATGGCTGCTCACGGCAGCTCACAAAAGTGCACGCCAGCTGCCGGCCAGCCCCACTGCAGCTCACGTCAGCACCCATGGCAGCCCAGCTCCAGGTTGAGCTGTTGTTCACCATCTTAGCTGTAGAGGGCGCAGCATCACTGGCCCTCTACATGGGATCCGAACTGGGGCCCTGATGCTCAGAGCTGGGGTCCCAAGTCAACTCTTTTTTTTTTTTTCAAAGATTTTATTGGGGAATTGGGGGAAGAGAACAGCATTGGGGAACTGGGGAAGGAGAACAGACAAGTTGCTGTCCTTTTGTTTTTCAGTCTAGTTGTGGAGGACATTGCTTCACTGGCTCATGTTGGTATTGTCATTGCGCTCTTCCCGGGTGAGGCAGATCGGTTGCCAGTGTCTAGATGGCCACTCATGGTGGCTCTTGGCAGCTCGCACCGACTGTCAGCCGCTCTGCTGGCTGCGGGCCACTCACTGTAGCCTATGGCAGCCCACTGCAGCAGGGGCTGCAGCTACACAGCAGCTACACAGGAGACTCACAGCAGCCCAGCTCCAGGTGGAGCTGTTGTTCACCATCTTAGCTATAGAGGGCAGTGTCACTGGCCCTCATATGTGGGATCCAAACCAAGGCCCTGGTGCTCAGAGTTGACGTCTCAAGCCAGCTCTTAACCAACGAGCCACTTGGCCGGCCCTTTTAAAAATATTTAAGGAGGGCGCAGCTCAAAGTGGCTCATGTAGGGATCGAACTGGCAACCTTGTTGTTCAGAGCACACTCTCTAACCAACTGAGCCACCTAGCTGTGCTGGTTTCATTTTTTTATGTATAGTTTTTCTGAATCTATTGGAATTTATTTTGGCATAGGTATAAGGTAGGGATTTAATTTGGGCTGGCCGAGTGGCATGGTGGTTAAGCGGTGGCTTGGGAAGCCAGCAGCCCCGGTTCGGGTCCCACATATGGGGGCCAGTGACTCTGCCCTCAAAAAAAAAAAAAATAAGGTAGGGATTTAATTTAATTATCCTGGTGGATACAGGGTGGTCCCAAAAGCATTTATCAAGTATGTGTGAGACTGTGATCAGATGTAAGCAGTGTGTACATATGAGGAATTTGCAGAAATATTTTCATTAAAAATTGTTTCCTATTGGGGCCGGCCGAGTGGCGCATTGGTTAAGAGCTGGTTTTGGGATGCCAGCGGCCCCAGTTCGGATCCCACGTATGAGGGTCAGTGACACTGCCCTCTACAGCAAACAACAGCTTCACCTGGAGCTGGGCTGTCGATCCCTGGCGATGGTGTAGGCTGCAGCCCCTGCTGCAGTGGGCTGCCATAGGCTACAGTGAGTGGCTGGCAGCCAGCGTGAGCTGCTAATAGCCGTGGTGAGCAACATCCAGAGTCCAGCGACCGATCTGCCTCATCCGGGAAGAGCGCAATGACGATACCAACATGGGCCAGTGAAGCAACATCCTCCGCAACTAGACTAAAGAACAAAAAGACAGCAACTTGTCTGTTCCCCTTCCCCGATTCCCCAACACTGTTCCCCTCACTCAATTCCCCAATTAAAAAAAAAAAATAGTTTCCTATTAACTTGTATTTCAGCATATTTTTGGTTAGAATTTGTGTTTTTAACCAGTGATGCATTATGAGTATAGACTATACATTTATTATTATAATAAAAGTAATTTAAAACTGTGTCATACACAAAACCATCCCAGGGGCTAGCAGTGTTCAGCTGAATAATAAAAGGTCTGACAACTTTGAATCCCCACTTGATAAGCACCAAGTTTCTCAAACAGTTCCCTTTAAAAAATTAATGAACTAGTATTTATTAATTGATTAAAATACAGAAGTAGAAACAGATGGTAGTTCTGCATTTAGAGACATGAATCCCCTAGGAAAACTCGTTGAACCCTTGGGGTTTACTTTTTTTTTTTTTTAAAATTGGGGAATTGCGGGAGGGGAACAGCGCTGGGGAATCGGGGAAAGTGAACAGACAAGTTGCTGTCTTTTTCTTCCTCAGTCTAGTTACGGAGGATGTTGCTTCACTGGACCATGTTGGTATCGTCATTGCGCTCTTCCCGGATGAGGCAGATCCGTCGCCGGCCTCTGGATGGTCGCTCACCGCGGCTATTGGCAGCTCACGCTGGCTGCCGGCCGCTCACTGTAGCCTATGGCAGCCCATGAAGCAGGGGCTGCAGCCTACATTGTCACGAGGGCTCGCGCAGCCCAGCTCCAAGTGGAGCTGTTGTTAACTGTAGAGGGCAGTGTCAATGGCCCTCATATGTGGGATCCGAACCGGGGCCGCTGGCATCCCAAAACCAGCTCTTAACCAATGCACCACTCGGCCGGCCCTGGGGTTTACTTTAAGGGTTAAGAGTTTGAATCCTGATTGTCACCATCCAGTCCTGCTTCCTTGGGTAACTTGCTTGATCTCTCTGTGCCACATTATTAGCCCCAAACTAATGTGATCTCAGGCTGCATCTATAGAGGTATAGGGTTAGGGATGAGGGGGGTGATTGCTGGAGGGTTGTGTTCAGTTCTGGTTGCTATACTTTTGAGGGGACAGGGAAAGACCAGAGTCCAATTTGTAGAGGGCAAAGAATAGTGAGGACTTGGGGATACTGACCTTGGAGAATAGAGACTCAGAGGGGTAGACGCAGGAGCAATAGTATAACCCTGCATGGCTCCAAGGGCTGAATTAGGATCTGTGGAGATAACAAGGGGCTGAGCACCAACTTTGACTGCCAGAACATTCCCATGACGAAAAAGATTACATTCAGAGGTAGTGAACATCCCGTCACCAGTGGTATGCAAGCAGAGTGAAGAAAGGTTCTTGCTTTGGGCTGTCAGGTAGTTTCAACAAAAATACTAGACCCTACTGATAAAAATCCATATATACACATATTATAGTCAACAAATATGCAATCCACATTTCCCCTATTTTAAGGTATACTTTAAAAAAATGAATATTACTTTAATTGGTGCTATCTTACAATCGATGTGTACATCTAATGCATCCTTCTTTGTGAAAAGTTGTTATTCAAGCAGTTTTGAATCAGCAAAATGAAGTGTATGGTTCGGGACGATTTTTGATAATCTGTATTTCCTCTTATACTTGTCCCATTAGAATGTATGTCTTGAATTAAATCTATCTAAATAAATAACATATGTATTTTAAAAATCCAACATTCTCTCCTTAGTGAAGCCATACTCAACTATTAAATTGAATCCATCAGCAGGTGACATTCCACCTTGTCGCTGCTGTCCTTGCATCTGAAATGCAACAGAGACAGGCTATTAAACCGTTTTTTAATAAATTCACAGCAGCAGGTTCTTGGCTGGGGGAAAAAACATTCCACTTGTCAAGAGATGTTATTCCTTCAATGGATGAGATGCTACTTCTCCATAAAGAGAATTTGGAGGGAGCTCTTTGTTCTGCGGGGACAACATCTGGATTTGAATATGTCCATCCTCAAAAGATTTCTCATAATGGACTGAACTGAAAACACTCGGAGCAACAAGGACCGGTGAGTTTTCAAAAGGAGACACTTCCCGGAGGCGCGAGGGCCCTCCTATCCCCCGCCGGCTCAGCTTGGAGGTGGGTGCCCTTTGCATCTGACTTCCACAATGAAAAGATGATCACCATCTTCCGCCTCCCTACCACACTCCGGGGATTTGGGGCCTGAATTCATTTAAAAGCATTTGTGGTTTTTTTCAGGGAGCTCTCTGAAATGATAAAGCTGCCAAGGAGATCTTACCATGCAAGACCATTTCAGAGATGAGAAAGGAGGAAGCTAGGCCAAGGCTGGTCTGGCTCTCATAGCAGGTTCGGTAGGTTCGTCAAGGGTGGTGCGCAGAGCGAGGCCACCTGCGGACGATGCTGGCGGGCGCTAGAGCCACGCAGCAGGCGCCCACGGACCTGGATTCGAACCCCCAGGCCTGCCAGTCTTGTAACCGCGACCTTGGGGAAGTTGGGTAACCTCTGACACGCGACGCCCTTCCCTGGAGCCCGGAGCTGGAAAGAAGCCCCGTGAAGCTCTGACATCAGAGGTGACGCGAGTCTTTGCAGGCGATGACTAGGCGGAAGGCGATGCCACTCCCTTTGCCGTGTCGGGGCGGGCGCGCGGGTGTGTAGGCTCGGACCAGGTGGTCCAGGCCCCTCTAGCGGCTCTCCCAACTGCCCCGCACGCCCTGGATCTCAGGGCCCGCCAGACCCTGCCTCGCTCCCCCGCGACCTGGCGGGGTCCTCGTATCACAAGACCCGTGGGCTGGCCTGTGGCGCCCCCTCCTGGTAACCGCTGGGAGGCCATTGCCTCATCCCTGAGCAAAAGGAAGCCCTTTCGGGGTCTACCCTTGACCTCTCTCCCACAGGCTGTTAAAAGTATGAAAATCAGGTCGTAAGGAGTCCAGGCCGTCCGTTTTCTAGGCTGGGCCAGGCCATCTTGAGGCCTAAATGGCAGGGACCACCTGGAGTGGGATCCGGGCGGGATTTCTATGCTAAAAGAGCCCTTTGGGAGTAAGACTGAGGACTGACTGTTGGGCTGATGGGGTGCATGAATGGGGCTTTCACCTGGCGTGGGAAGGGCAGAGAGACCCAAAAGAAGGGTGGTAGGTTAGGGTTTCCAGGAAGAAATAAGGACGGGGGAGGGGAGAGAGAGCCTCTGCCAGTGGGGGTTTTTGGTGCAGCCAAACTCACTGAACTGGTTGGCTCCTTTCTCCCATCTCCTCCCATGAGAGATTTATCAGTGGTTCAGAGGGATTGGTGAAGGGCCTGTTAGCCATTTCTCTTAAGAACAGAGAAAACTAGAGGGATTAGATGTAAACACCAGGCAGGACTTCTCAATTAAGAGGGATGTTGGACCTCAGAAAGCAGATCAGAGGGGGGACCTTCCCATCTAGGCGAGCCTCCAGCTGAAGTGCGGACTGGACAAAGAAGTGAGACATGTATCCCAAGGGTTCCGAGACTGGCGTGTAGTCTTTGGGGAACCAGGATGGAAAGGCTTCAGTGAGGTTCTTTGTGGCTCTGGCCTTTGGGGATGGGATGTACCACCCAGGGGAAAAACAGGGTCCAGAGTCACTGCCATCCTGCCCCACTGGCAAACTCACTTTTCTCCTCTCACCTGGCCTCTTCTCTGATCCCCCAGGGGAGGTCGTGTCGCTGCCTTCCCCCCATGTGCTCCCATGGCTCACACTCTATAACGGTGGCTCCATGACTGTCCTCCCCGCCGGGCTGTCTGCTATGTTCCATCTTGGTTCTCTCCAGCCACGCTGCCTGGCACATCACTGGTGCTTAATGAATATTTGATGACTTCAAATATTGATTGGGAATGTGCTTCCTTGCCTTTAGGAAGGATTTGCATGGGCCGCAAAGGAGGCAGAGCCTGAGGCTTGCCTGCCTGCCTGGTGATCTGGGCAGTTCCTCCTCTCTCTGACTGTGACTCCCCTGGCAGGGTTACTCACTTCCTTCATTTAGACAACCTCCTCACTCAGTCTTATCCTTTGACACCCTCTCCCAGGCTGGCTCCCTCCTCATCCATCTGGGCCTCTGATTCCTCATGCTGGGCCCATCGCCCCTGCATGGCTGCCCTATTTAACCTGATTGAGCTGACATCAGCACCAGCTGTCTCGTGTGCGAATGCCCCCTTGCCCCATTTGTACTCTGATACTTCAGGCCAGGCTGTCCCTTGTGATAGACAATGTCCTCACCTTGCCGGGGCTCTGACATTGATGCTGGGCTGCCTCCCCGACATGACCCCTCTTCACCCTGCTCTGGTCCTCGAAGGTTCCCCCACCCCCACACAGATGCCTGCTTGCTCTTCTGTACCCAGTGGCTTTAGGATTGAATAGTTCAGGAAGGGGGGAAGGAAGAGGAGCCACAGGACAGTGGTTTGTTCTTTTTTTTTTTTGAGGGCGCCACTCGGCCAGCCCTAGGACAGTGTTTTTGTAAAAACATTTTTTTTTTTTTTTTGAGGGCAGTGTCACTGGCCCTCATATGTGGGACTGAACCGGGGCCGCTGGCTTCCCAAGCCAGCGCTTAACCACTGCGCCACTTGGCTGGTCCTGTAAAAACATTTTAACGGTGGAAATTTTTTGTGCAAGCAAAATCTTGGAAAGAATGTGTATAAAATAGAGCTGCTCTGGTTGAAGAGAGAGGGAGAGGAGAGAGAGGAGAGAGAGAGACAGAGAGAGAAGAGAGAGAGAAGAGAGAGAGAGAGAGGAGAGCCTGGATCCCCACCCACTTGATCCCACTTTCTCAGAACTGTCATTATGTCCTGGGGGTTCCTCAGTGTACAATTTTGGAATTACTGGAAAATAATTCTGCCTAGAATAAAAAGGGGCAGTCCCTAAGATGTCCTCTCTGAGCTTTTCTGAGAAGCAGCCCACAGGCAGCTCGCTCACGCTCACGTTTCACCCTGAGGGCGCTCTCACAGCCAATGGGATGGAGCCTGGGGCAGCAATTGCCCCTGCCTGGGGGGGAGGAGCAAGAGGGCCCTGGACAGGTGTTCGATGCCTGTGGGAAGTGGGTCAGGGTTGGCAGGACACGGACTATGAGTTATAGGACCCCCATGTGCTGAGGAGCTGAGCAGACCACCCCTTGCCCATCTGGGCCCCTTTGTGATTCTTTATGTCCCCATCTCTGGACACCCCCCGGAATAGAAGCGGGAAATTCTTTGGTGGCAGGAGCAGATGTCATTGACCTCCTAATGGTACTCATCATACTGTGAGCAACAGTTTACAGTTTAGAAAACACTTTCACATTCATTCACTGGTTGGATTTGATCTTCGCAACCGTTGGTAAGATAGTACAGTTGCCAATTTCCTTGGGGAGGGAAGAGGAAGTTAAGGATCAGGGGTTGCGTAAAATTGCCTAGCTGCAGAGAGGAGGCCAGGAATCCCAGACTCCCACCCCAGCACCCTGGCTTTCCCCCAGGCCTCTCCCCACCTTGTTTCTTGATCAGGCTAAATGAGGTAATGAGCTTCATTAGCCAGAGCCAAGTGTGAGGTTAGGACTCAGAGTTTCCAACACCGGGGGCCAGCTCCGAGGCCTCTCACTGGGATGGGAAATTTGGAGTAGAATGACTATATAATTAGTCATCTAGATTATGACACTTTGGAGAATGAAAGGGAGCGCCATTAATAGTTACCCCATGGCAACAACCAGGAACTGGGAGGTGAGGTCATTCTATTATGGAACCACCTGCTCCACCCCTTCTCCACCTCCACAGCCTCAGACCCCCAGACCTGATGCAGAACAGTGGCTATTCGCTGGGCATTCAGCTGTGCTGGGCACCCCCGCAGAGCTTGTTCAATTGGATCTTCATGACAAAGTGTGGCTGATCCAGTTATTGTTCCCATTTTAGTGATGGAGAGACTGAGGCCCAGGAGACCATTTCTTGTCCAAGAACACACAGCTGGTTAAGTGGTGGAGTTGGGATTTGAACGCAGGGAGGCTGGAGTTCCTTAGAAGGATTATGATAACATTTTAATGAATTGGTTTGGGCCACAAGAATTGTGCCATAGAACGGAGGGTCTCCAAGCCTCTCCTTAGACCTCCCCCCAATCTCTCTTAGCTGTCTTTAGTTTAGGGACATCATTAAAAGGACCTTTGAGTGGTGAGGGGATGTGTAGATGAGGGAGGGAGGCAGGTGTACTCAACGAAGGGGATGGTATTAGGAGCATGGAGTGGAAGGGTTGCAGCAGGATCAGGTAATAAAAGCTAACACTTATTAAGCACTTACTGCATACCAGACTCTGTTTTAAGTGTTTTCAGGGTATTATCCTACTCAATCCTCATAACGGTGTAACATTATTGTTCCCATTACACAGATGAGAAAACCGAGTCCACTTGCTTTCCATTATTACACAGCTGGTAAGGGGTAGAGCCAGGACCACCCAGTTGGCTTAACAATCATGCAGGTTGTCTTGAGGAAGAGGATGCTGCTACCGCTGGGGTGGAGTCCCTCTAGCTTGCTTTCTCTAGGACACCCAGTGGGCTAATTTTCAGGGAGGAGAGAGTCCATGGCCCAGCCTTCTGCAGGCCCCAGCCAAGTGCCCACCAACTGTCGCTTCTGCTTCTCTGCTCCCCTGCAGGAGGCATGGGGGTGGAGGGAGGCTGGCAGAGGTGGAACTGCTATCTCTGCTGCCCTCTGCAGCAACTCATTTTCATTCATTTTCTTTAAATGCTTCTCGCTCTGTTTTTAAATCTAATTTTTCAGCTTCTTTTTTATCTTCACTCAAGTCACTTTAATGAAACGAAAATGTGTCTGTTTCCTCTGCTGGAGCTGCCTGGGGAATTTCAATATAAAACAAACAAGTTGGCTTTTAAAATTAAATTTTTATGGGTGGCATTTCCTCATTTAATGGGAGGTACAAAAGGCTGGAGTAAAACCAATTAACATGGGGTTGGGACTCGGTGTTCAGCAAAAGTTAACAACAGGAGCATGGTGTGCAGCTGGGGGAGGTGAGCAGACAAGGCAGCCGTGGAAGGCAGTGCCTGCCGAGTGCCAGTGTGTCCTGGGGACAGGCACTGGCACATGATAACCTGCAGGCTTTACTCCACCCCTGTCCCCAACACCCCATGTCCAGGTGCTCGTGTGTATGCCTGCTCTGCACATTTAGATGGTAGGTGATGGTGGGGGGTGAACAAATACAGGGGATGGCTTCTTTGGATTCCTGGGGTCCTGGATACTGGAGTACTGAGTGTGGCAACACCAGCCGACCTCTAGGTATAGACCTGATCCTGCTGAGAACACAGGAAGTAGATTTCACACTGACAGTTACAACCAGCTCTTGTAAATACTGGGCCACGGCACCATATCCCCCAGGTAGCTCCCAGGATTTCAGAGAAAGGGCCTGAGCCAACTCTTCTGCTTCGTCACCTCCCTCCTCCCCGCACTGATTCTCTCTGTCCTCCACTAGGCCAGCTTTCTTCCCACCCTTTCTGCCCCCTGACCCCTCATTCTGTGGAGAGGGCCACTCTGGTTACTAGACTCCCCAGAGTGACAATAAGATGGGGAAGGCTGAGTGTCCTACCTGCTCCCCGTCAGGAAACCCAGCTGGCTGCCACCAGCACCCTTAGTTCTCTCCCATAAGGTCTTTGGACTCACAAATGCACTCTTGGACAGAGTCCTGCTGTCCCCAGACAGACCTCCAGCAGGGGTGCAGATGGTGAGTGCTAGGTCCTGGCTGTCTTGTGAGGGTGTCTTTGAGGGAACATCTGAGGTTGGAGGAAGGGGCCTCCTGATGCAAGCCTGTGGTCTGATCCATGCCCATTGAAGGGTCCCTCTGTTGTCTGAGGATCCAGCTGAGGCTCTGAGACCAATCTGAGGAGTCTGAAATTTATTTGTAAGTCTCTCTGAGGCCTGTTGGAAGGCCTAAAGACTGGCTTGGCCTAAGGAACAGTAGCATAAAACCAATAAAAATGGCTTGAGGCCAAGGCTGATATTGACCCTTCTCCCTCCATACAATAAAGAGCTGATCTGGCTGAAGTGCATTCTTAGGCCCAAGGTGCTGGCAGAGTGCCTGGTGTCTTTCCTTTGGTGATGTATGAAGTTACCCAAATCACAAAGCAATTGGCCAGAACCCCCACTCTTTCCCCCAAACCAGCTGGCTGACCTTGACAAATCTGGCAAAGGCAACAAACTCTCCCATCTTCCTGGAGAGAGACACACAATGTGCCCTATCTGAAATGGGTTTGTTTTGCTTTTTTTTCTAGCTGAGCCATCCTACCACCTGTTGGCAGGTCAGCGGAAGCTCAGTTTGGGCTGGGAATCGAACTCCTGTTGCTCAGAGCTCAGCTCGCACTCTTGAGAGAGCTCTTAACCAACTGAGCCTCTCAGCCAGCCCTCGGAAATGGGTTTTTAAATATGAATAGGCTTTCACATGGTTAACAAAGTGGGAAGGACAGTATTGACTGAGTGACACCGGTGAAGACACAGAAATGTGAAACAGTTTGCTGTGGGCCAAAAGAACTACAAGTATATTAGTTTTGCTGGAGTCCAGAACTTGCAGGAGCTAGGCATACGAGAATACACAAAATAAGGTAATAGAGAGAGTCTTGTAAGCTGTAGAGTGCTGCACAAAATGAGGCATGGCTTTTGCCACTCAACTCTCTTGTTTGTCATGGGAACCAAATGAGTCGAGATGTGTGATGCTGCATTGTAAACTGGGAAAGTGTTTATAAAAATGTTAATGTATTTAGAGAATAGGTAGAGTAAGTGTGATAATATGGGGATGGAGTAGACAATTATAATGTCTGCTCATTTATCTCTTTTGAATTCTCATTTTAGGACATGTTTATAAACTGAGAATTCTAATTACTTTTCTCTCTCACACCTCTTTGCAGATGAATACACTATAAGAGATTTATAGTAGCTATTATAAATATTGTCAATTTCCTGGTATGTCAGTTGGGACCCTATATAGCTAGTGTCAGAAGACCCACCCCAAAAGGAATGTGTAGTTCATGTGATTTGAAAGTCCAAAGGTAGCACAAACTTCAAGATAGATTTGATCCACAGTTTGGTCTGATGCTCAGGCCAGCTTCTCTGTGGTGGCTGTCAATAGCTTCTAGCTTCTTCCTCCAAATCCTGGGAGAGAGGAGCGCTTCCCTTTGGCCAACAGTCCAACAAAATCCCTGAACTTCTCTTCTGAGGGGACCAATTGGGTCACATGGATGGGGAATGCCAGGGCCTTTTGGGGTAGGTCTGGATCACGTGCCTATCCCTAGCAATCACTGTGGCACAGAAGGTGGAATGGGTGCCCCCCATACCTGGTCACTGAGCTGGGCTACTGGATTTCAGGTGTGCAAACCTGGATTCATGTTCAGCTTCTGCCCTCATTGCTGATTCAGCATCTAAACTCTCTCTGCCCTGTATCTCTTCCTTTGCAGATGTCCTACTGGCCCAGGCCTCCTCCTACTACCCCAGAACTCAAACTATGATGATTGTTTGTTTATTTGCTTTTTTTAACTGCTTACCCAATCCCTAACCTCTTTGCTCACCAATAAATTTTTCTCAATAGCTGCTCAAAAGCTCAACACATTTAATCATAGCAAAGAACGAATATTACAACCGATATGATAAGACAGAAAACATAATTACAAAATGCAGCTATGGGAAAATTATCATCATTTGCCAAAGACAATTTTATCACTAGAAAACCCAATAAAATTAACTCAAAACAATTAATTATGACAAATAAAAGAGTTTAATAAGATGCTAGAAACAAAATAAGAAAAATAAGAAAAAAGACTTTTTTTCTATAACAACAATAACCAGTTTTAAAGTATTGTATTAGATCATCAGGAAAATAAGGTTTTTACTTTTTTTTTTTTTTTTTTTTAACTTAATGAGGACACTCATTTGGGGATAGTTGATTTCTGGAAACCAGTTGGTTTCTAGAGGTGGAGACACATATGACCTTGGATTACACCCCTCCCCCCACCCTTTTAAAGAAAATCACCAGGGTGGTTCCTTTAAGTAAAGCAAATACCACCTGGTTTTCTAAAAAGAGGCCTGGAAGAAGAAATCTAAGTGCAGGAAGGCAAATGGAGATGGTAAATATTGTGTTTTGTGATGACGGCATTTAAGCCGTTTGCTGTAGATGTGATGTGGTTTTACTGGCTGGGGTAGGAGCAGAGAAGAACAGGGATTTTCAAATATTGAGAGAGAGAGAGAGAGAGAGAGAGAGAGAGAGAGAGAGAGAGAGAGAGAGAGGAGATGAGGGGGACCCAGAGAAGGAGCAGCCGGACAGTGGGGTGACAAGCACCCCTCCAGGACTATATGTGGAACATGTGAACACCTCTCCAGGCACTCAGGTATAATTCTCAAAATATTAAAAACATAATTCTCATGCAATGCATGGTGAGCGCAATCAAAATCTTGTTTAGCTCAATGAGAGAATCTCTGAAAAAAGGTGATTCAAAGGAGGATATGAGAAACCCCTATGAGAAACAGTGATGGAATAAGATGACTGAATTAGATACAAAATTGGTCAATATCCTATATGGCAATAAAACCATAACCTTTGGGGTTATTTTCTCTACCGGATGGAAATCACTTGGACCTTATCAGTTTTCTACAAGAGAATGTCTAACTTTACAGAGCATGGGCCCTAATCAATAGTAATTAGAACATCAAACAAAGCTGCATGCCCTAGAGAGGCAGCTGACTTTGGACAGGCTTGTTGGCCTATTTACAGGACTTGGAGAAGACTCACAGCTATTCTTTTTGCCTATTTCCAGGTTTTGAATAGGATGAGGGAAAAGGAACCTTACAGAGGACCATGCTTTTTGTGGTTGGAGTTTTAGGGATGCAGAGTCCTTGTAGATGGATCCCGAAAAGAAATATGAGTTAACCATGGATCCCGGTGTGATGAAGTGGGGCAAAGAACTCGGGGTCAGTCAGTGCCAGTGGCTTGGCGGGCTCCGCGCGGGGGTGGGAAGGTGGCCTGTTACCCATCCCTGTGCCTTGCTTTGAAGGATCTCTCCTTGGACTCAGAGTCACACCAGCCTTTTTATTTTCTGGAGGTGTTTTTCTGCTTTTTTAAAATGAAAATATTTTTATTGTGGTAAAACGTACATAAATATAACATAAAAATGACCATTTCCTATGCCAGCCAAGTGGCGCATTGGTTAACAGTTGGCTTGGGATGCCAGCTCTGAGCAGCAGGGCCCCGTTTGGATCCCATATGAGGGTCAGTGATGCTGCGCCCTCTACAGCTAAGATGGTGAACAACAGCTCGATCTGGAGCTGGGCTGCCATGAGTCACCAGCGATGGCATAGGCTGCAGTGGGGCTGCAGTGGGCTGCTATGAGCAGCCGTGAGCGGCTGACCAATGGCTGGTGAGCGACTGCCTCACCGGGGATGAGCGCAATGATGATACCAACATGGGCCAATGAAGCAACGTCCTCCGCAACTAGACTGAAGAACAAAAAGACAGCAACTTGTCTGTTCCCCTCCCCCAATTCCCCAATAAAATTTAAAAAAAAAAGACCATTTCCATAATTTTGCAGTGTACAGTTTAGGGGTATTAAGTATATTCACATTGTTGTGCCACCGACATCACCCCCCATCACCCGAACTTTTTCATCATCCCAAACTGAAACCCTATCCCCATTCAACACCAACTCCCCATTACCCCCTTCTCCTACTTCCTGGCAACCACCATTCTACCTTCTGTATCTATGAATTTGACAACTCTTGTTGCTTATATAAGTGGAACCATACAGTATTTGTTCTTTTGCAACTGGCTTATTTCTCTGAGTGTAAAATCTTCATGATTCATCCATGTTGTAGCTTGTGTCAGAATTTCATTCCTTTTTTTTTTGAGGGCGGTGTCACTGGCCCTCACATGTGGGACCCGAACCGGGGCCGCTGGCCTCCCAAGCCAGCACCCAACCACTGCGCCACTCGGCCGGCCCTTTCATTCCTTTATAAGGCTGAATAATAGTCCATTGTATGTCTATATAGTATTTTGCTTATTCTTTCATCCTTCAATGGAGTCTTGGGTTACTTTCATCTTTGACTATTGGGAATAATGCTGCTATGAACATCAGTGCACAAATATCTGTTCTAGTCCCTGCCTTCAATTCTTTTGGGTATATACCTACAAGTGGAGTTGCTGGATCATATGGTAATTCTATGTTTAATTTTTTGAGGGATTGTCATACTGTTTTTTATAACAGCTGTACCATTTTACATTCCCACCAGCAATGCACACACATTCCAATTTCTTCACACCCTTGCCAATACTTATTTTGTTGTTGCTGTTGTTTTAAATAATTATCCATCTTAATGGATGTGAAGTGAAAACTTTTAGTTTTTAAATACTTGCTGAGGACCAGTGATTATGGGAAGAAAGTCTGATTGAGAATCTCTCCCCATGTCTCATTTGGACCGGAATCTCTGTGGCTAATGCCCTCTGAGGTCAGTCCCACTTCCAGGGCCACTCCTAGAAGACACAAGAATGCCCATGACTGCTGTTGCTTCTTACTGCCACGTGGTGTCGCTGTGGAAGACTAGCCCTGCACAGCCTGATGAATATTACCTGTGCATTGATTGCTATGCTGATGTCTCTCTGTTGGTTCTGGTCCCTCCATGGATGCCCCTAGATCTTCCGGAGGAAACAGTATGCCTTGGATAAGATTACAGTTCCTCATTTAACGAATATGCACTGAGTGCCTACTATGTGCCTGGCATTGACCTAGGTCCTGGGAAAACATCAGAACAAAATAAACAATGATCCCTGCCTTTCTGGAGGCTAGATGGCATTTACCACAATAAAGAAATAAATGACAAAGCATGTTAAAAGGTGTTAAGCACAATGGGAGAATAACAGAGTAAAACGGGAAGGAGATTGGGTGTGAGGTGGGATGCAAAGGGAGAGTTCCATCACTGGGAAGATATGGAATAAAGTCTGGAAGGAGGTGAGCTATATCTGGAGGAAGAGCTCCAGATAGACGGGCCTGCCCTGAGGCAGGAGTATACTGGACATGTCTGAGGTCAGAGCCAGTGAGGGGGTGGGTAGCAGGAGAGGAACGTAGCCTTGGAGACCATCATAAGGACTTTGGCTTTTACTCTGCAGAACTCTGAGCAGGGAAATGACATGATCTGATTTATGGTTTGTTTTTTAAATTTAATTTAAATGTTTCTGTATTACTTTTTTGGGGGGACAATTTAAAGACTTTATTTTTCAGAGCAGTTTTGGGTTCATAGCAAAATGAGAGGAAGGTACAGAGAGTTCCCATATACTGCTGCCCTCACACATGCAAGCCTCCCCCAATATCAGTATCCCCTCACCAGAGCGGTACATTTGTTACAGTCGATGAACCTACATGGACACATCATTATCACCCAGATGATTATGGTTCACTCTTGGTGTTGGACATTCTGTGGGTTTGGAGAAATGTATAATGACATATATCCATCATTATAGTATCGTACAGAGTAGTTCCAATGCCTTAAAAATCCTCTGTGCTCTGTGACTTATGTTTTAAAAGATTCACCAGCCTCCAGAAATGTGAGAAATAAATGTCTGTTGTTTAAGCCACCTAGTCTATGGTATTTTGTTATAGCAGCCTGAGCTAAGACAGCCCTTTTAACAGATGATAAAACTGAAACTCTGAGGTTTAGGAGACCAGGTTACTCAGCTGGGGAGTGGTGGCGCCTCGGGCTGGGCGGTGGTGGGAGGCTGGGGAGCCAGAGAGAACAGGGCTTGGGGAAGTCCTGCCTGTGGGGTTGGGGGGCCCAGCACTGAGGAGTTGCAGAGGGACAAGGCCAAGTTTTGGGGTGACTGGGCCTGATGGGCTCCTGCCTGGGGGTGGCACCCTCTCTGAGCAGTTCCCCTGAGGCTTGGCTCCAGGATTTCCAGGGATACAGGGAATCTTCCTAGGATGCCACGGAGGCCCATCCTTACAACCTTCCAGCCTTGTTGGCAGTTGAGCTCCTGGAGGTGGCAGGTGGTAGCAGTGGTGGGGGTGGGGGGAGGGGGCACAAAGTGGGAAGGGAAGGCACCAACGTCCAATCATGACTCCCCAGGGCCTGTTCCCTGCTCACTCTCAGAGAAGATGGTAAAGAGGGCAGAGTGTTAATGGCAGTAATTGCTTTAATTATTTTTTTGGTTTGGAGAGTCATAAAATGCGACAGCTTGCTTAGTGCTAATCATGGTAATTAGGAGGGGCTGGGGGCTGTGCTTGAAGGGTAATTGTTAACCAGGGGGAAGCAACAGCCCACAAAGACAAAGAGAGAAACGAATGGTCAGCCTCCCTTTCTTTTCTCTCCTCCCCCATCCCTCCTTCCCTCCCACTCCTCTGGCCTTTTATCCCCTTGTCCACCACCTCACTTCTCCCCTCCTCCCTCGGCCCTGTTCCCTTCAGAGGGAGGCCTCTTCGATGGTGACTAGTAGCAGTGACTGTAGGGATAGGGGTGGTGGTGGTGGCCAAGCCTGGTCTCCAGGATTGACCTCAGGTCTGGAGGGAGCAGCTGTTCTGGGGAGAAGGGGCGGGTTCAGCCGCCAGCCGGCTCTGAGTACACTCCTGTGGAACTCCTCCAGATTTGGAAGGCTTCAGGCTGTTGGCTTTCGACAAAGCACCTTGACCCTTACAGATGAGCGGGAGACAGAGCAGGGCTGCCTCCTTGAGCCAAATGGAGGTGGGGGAGGGGGAAGCCTCAGGGAACAGAAGCTGGGCCGCCTCCCTGCTTCCCTTAACCCGAGCAAGCCAAGCATCCCTGTGAGGGGACGGGCGTGAGGAACAACAGGGGAATAGAGAGGTTCCTGGGGTTTGGCGAGGAGCTGCTATTCCTGGATGCCAGATGTGGGGAGAAGGGGCTTGCCACGTGCCCGGCACTGCTCCAAGGTATATTGTTTTAATCCTTCTATCACCCAACGAAGCAGGTGTCGTTAGCATCCCATTTTACAGATGTGAAACTTAAGGACCTTACACAATTCACACAGCTTGGAAGGGGCAGAGGCTGATGGGAACCCAGGCAGCTGGGCTTCAGTGTCCTGCTCCTCAAAGCACTCCCCATGCCAGGATCTGATGGCCTATTCCTGTCAGTTCCCCAGACTGTCCTCCTTGAGGCCAATAGTGACTACTTTGTTCTTATATTCCTAGTAGCCAGCACAGGCCCAGTACATGGCACTTGTTCACCAAGTCTTGATAGAGGGAAAGAATAAAGGAGGGAGGGAGGGAGATAGGGATGGAGGGAGGATTAGGGGCAGGGGCTGGTCCCGAGGATCTCAGAACTCCCATCCTGTATCTGTACCCATTCCCTGCCCGTCAGGAGGCCTCCTGCTCCTGCTGTCATCCCACCCCCAGAGTCTCCAGGGGTGCCCAAACTCAGCTGCTTCCGTCTTGTCCAATTCTATTTTCTTACTAGACAAATGAGGGGCTAGATATGCCTTCCAGTTCGTACAGACATGCTGGTTGTCAACTTCGGTGGCATCTGTTCTTGTCAGAAAAATTAAGAAGGAAATGAAAGAAGCCACAGCCCTAGAACTGCAGGCTGGAGAGAGAACCTGGGCCTGGCCTCTCCTGGGAAGACCCTCCCACTGTCCCCTAGGAGGTGCCTGGGGGCAGGCCTGGCCAGAGTGGGCCTGGGCTCTCCACCAACAGTCTCTTAAGAGGGGAGTGGGGTGAGCAGTGTGGCCTCTGGAGCTCACTCCTGAGCTGAATCCCAGTTTCGGACTGCCCAGCTGTGCATCTTGGCAAGTTACTTACCCTCTCTGTGCCTTAGTTTCCTGATCTATAAAATGGGGACAATGTTGTGAGGGTTAAATGAATTAATGTAAAGCACTTGGAACTGAATACATCTAGCACTTGATGAGTATTTTGTTAGTGTTGGGTTACTCAGTCTTCTGTTCCTGCCTTAGCGGTCGCTCCTCTGAGTGGGGGGCTCAGTCTCTCTACCCATGAGGTGGAGCAGAGTGGGGAGAGCGATGATGGACCAGCAGGTTTGAGAAAGCTTCATTCATTCTATTAACCTTTACTGTCCCCATGCCCCTGGTCCCTGTCCTTGGGGACCCCCACTTGGGGAGGCAGACATGTTAACAGAAAATTATTGTAAGAGGTGAGTATGTGATGTTCTGGAAAAATAGGAGGAAGCAACTAATGAAAGTGGGGAGTGGTGGAGCGAAGGGATCAGGGAAGGCTCCACAGAGGAGGTGGCATGAGCAGAATATGGAAGAGTGAGTAAGAGCTGGCCAGGGGGCCTCAGGGTGGAAATCCCCAGGGAGACTGAGCAGCAGGAGGCAGGCTGTGAGGGGCCTGCTCAGCCATGTTCAGGAGCCTGGGCTTTATCCTAAGGCAGTGGGAGAACCGAGGGTGTGGAGTAGGGAAGAACCCCGTTGGCTTGAAGGAGGGGCTTAGGCAGCTCTTGGAGGACGGTTGGGCGTGGGAGAGGACTGGAGGCGCCTCCTGGGTTAGTCCCCTTCCTCATTCATCTCTGTAGCTCCGACGGCCATGGCCTGTGCAGATCATTGGCATTTCTGCTTATCATTGAGTGGATAAGCAAAGGAAAGGACCTCAGCCTGAGATGGCCGGAACCAGAGAAGTGGCTGGGCCATGGCTGGAGCTGTACAGCTGAGGGTTTGGGTCTCTTAGAGAGGATTTGGGAACGTCTCTTCAGGACCCTGTTCTCCTGGATCCCCCCCATATCTCAGCCCTGGGGTCAGCCTTGGTGCGGAGGAAAAGCAGGTCACAGAGGCAGCTGTGCTCTGCCGGCTCTGTACAGCAGGGGGCAGTCGCAGTGCGCGGATGGGCACCCCACCACCACCGGCTCCAAGAGAAGGGTCTATATGGGGAGGGTCAGACCCAGGATGTCAAGGGCTTCCCGGGTTAGCTGAAGGGCAGGGGGAGGGACGCCTTCACGTCCTCAGGATTTCATCTATTGTGACAGTCCTGACTGAGAACGAGGACCAGCCTGCAGGACCCCAGAAGCCAGATCCGTAGCTCCAATAATTTTCAACTCTGGAAGCACATTGGAATCACCTGCGGACTGTTAAAACCTACCCATGCCTGTGCCATCCCAGGTCAATAGAATCAGTCTCTGGGGGTGGGGCCAGGCAGTAATTTAAACCCCACCCACCCTTGTGGTTCTAATGCACACTGATTTACTTGGTGGCAGAGATTTGAGAGTGAGCTGACAAATGTCCGGGGCCCTCTTTGCTCTCCTGTAGGTAGATCTGCGTCATTTACATCTCATGACCAGAGGAGCGGGTCTCGAGGCTGAGAAGAGGGGGTGAACAGGGCACACTGCGAGGACATACCTGCTCCCACCTGGCCCAGGATGAGGAGTGCTGAGCGGCTGTAGCGTGTGCACCGGAGCATTCTTGTGTGAAGGTGCTGGGTACCTGTGTGCACGGACACGTGTCCCTCTGGGCACATGCAGGTACTTCTGGCCTCATTCTGTCTGCACAGACATGTGTGCTTTAGCCTCTGTGTTACATGTATATGTCGGTTAACATTAGTGTCACTCTATGCCTGACGCTGTGAGCTGCCTCTGTACACATGTGTGTCTTTGCACACACAGGTGTGTCCCTGAGTCCCCATGCCTCACATGGGTGGCTGTCTCAGGGCTGGCCTGTGTGTGCTCATGTTCTTGGGTCTTTAGGAACCAATGATGGATTTGAAGCTCTGCTATTTGAACTTTTTTTCCCCTCTTTCTCTCTCTCCTTCCAGCCTGATTGATATGCGGCTCCTGGGCAGCCTCTCCAAAGACCACACACAGGTGAATTCTGTGTGGACAGAGTCAAGTGTGGGCTTAGAAAAATCCACCGCAGCCCCTCCAGGCACAATGTCTTTGGTCCACCTCCAAGTGGGCAGCCGGTCTTGCTGGCAAGAGCCTCCTTGGAGCTGCTGCAACCAGCAGCAGGCACGGTGTGCCCACTGAGTAGGTCAGGCCCACCGCCCCTCACTGCCCACCCTTTTGGAAAAACTGTAGTAGGGAATGGGCTAGGCAGGGCCTGATGGAGATGTGAGGACCTTCCAGGCAGGCCAATTATTTGACACTACTTTATATTAATATTTCTTATAAGGAATATGTATCTGTTGAACATTTATGGGAGGGGGAGTATAAAAATGATATTCCATTGGTGAAATGGTGATCTGCTTATGGTAAAAAATGGGATTTATTGCATGCACCGAGCATAACATACATTTTAATTTATTTAGAATTGCCTTTGATATTAGAGTTTTTCCTTCATTTATAATTAGAGGTGTATTGTCTGTCACTCATTGTAAGGAAGAAGGTAACTTGCATAGATGTGATTACGAAGTTTGCTCCCAAAGATAGGACTGTATCAGGTGTTATTTGGTTTCAGAATGTCAGCCAGCTCTGCAAGGCCACATTTAACCTCAGTATGTACTGCCTTTTCGTAGGTTAGAAAAAGGAGCCTCATTCAGGCTGTCCCAGTCTCGTGGACACACAGCTTTGGGGGTGGAAATGGGTGAGACTTCAGCCCTCCTCACCCCCTTGGCCTCACTTAGCCCTGGATTGGGTGGTGTGGTGTGTGTGTGGGGGTCCCTGCATGTACGTATGTGGTGGGGCAGGCCAGGCTAATGTCTGTGAGGGTACGTAGCGTGTACTGGGTTTGTGTGTGTTAGTTGTATATTTGATATTTGTATGCACGTTGTGTGAGGTGTGGGTCTGGGTGAGGTGTGTGATGGACTGAACATATGATGTCTTGGTATAGTAGAGAATGGGTTTCGAGTGTGTGGTGGTCATCTGCAGAAGGATGGAGGTCGGTGAGTATAGTATAGTGAGTGTCGTGTTGGCGGATAGGTAGTATAGGTGAGAAAGGTGCTTTGTGTGTCTGTGGTATATGCCTTCCATTGAACTGGGTGAATTGGGATGTGTGGGGCTGTGCATGTCTGTGGATGGGGTGCTTGGAAACAGTTTCAAGTACTCAGTCCTTCCCGTCTAGCTTTAGAGCTGGGCCAGCCTTGGGCCAGCCTCCCCAGGGCCCCTACCCAGCCTCAGGCTGCAGCTGAAGGTGGCAGCAGGGAGCTGGTTCCATTCTGCTGTTGCCACAACCATATTGCCCTTGGGATCCACCAGGTTCCTGTCTAAGAGCTTGAAGGGACTAGTCCCTTAGGTAAGAGGGACAGTCAGTGGCAGTTTGCATAGAAACTTTGCTTTGGCCCAAGTCTACTCTCTCACCCCCCTGTCCCATCTCCAGGCCACCATCATCTGAACTATTGCAATAGCTTCTTATCTGGCTTCCTTGCCTCCCCACCTTCCCCAATCCATTCCCCACACTGTAGCCACAATGTTTTTTCCAAAACTCAAACCTGGGCACATCCCTCCTTACTTCAAACGCTCCAGTGACCCTCTCACTGCCTATAGGATGAAGGCTAAGCTCCATAGCCCAGCAGCCCAGGCCCCTGACAACTGACTCTTATTTACCTCAGCTCCCCGCACCATCCCCACCATGCTAAGGACCATTTCCTTGGATACCAGTGAAAGGTCAAGCCTCTAGCTCTTCCTTTTGCTGGGCCTCTGGCCCCTCTGTGCTGGTGCCTGCTCCTCACCCAGCCTGGCCAAGCTCACAGCCTTCCTCCCCAGAAGCTTCTTCTGCTCTTTTTATGCCGAGTTGGCTCCTGGCTCAGTGCTAGCTTCAAACCCCATGAAGCCTTCCACTTAGCCTAGTAATGGTCAGTTGGGCTGTGTGTCTCCATCAATCTATGGCCTCCTTTGCGGCTATCTCAGGCACGCCCCTGGGCAAGCCTGGTACATCAGGGCCAGATTCCAGCTTCTGGGGTTCCCTCCTGAGCAGGATTCCAGGGCCCACCCATACTCTGATAGGGGTGACAATAGAAGATAGTGACATTTCTCTCTGTTTCCTCTGTCAGGCAGGCAGCTGGCCTGAGCTTCTTTGTTCTGGGGAGGTCTGTGGTTTGTGACTGAGAAGCAAGAGACATCTGAATGACACTTTTCTGTTGAGGTTTTGTTTCCCTGAAGCTGGGATCTCTGCAGGGGTTAAGCTGGGTGTCCTGGTGGCTGAGGGGGGAAAAAATTGAAGAGAGGGAGGAATTCTTCCTGACTAGACTAAAGGGAGAATCTTTACGGATAAGAGACTGGGAGGTGAGGTAAGTCTGGGGTCGCCCAGGCAAGGGATTTCATGTCTGTTCCCTGGCAGGGCCTTGGAGGAAGTGGGTTCTTCAGGAAACTGTGTGGCTCCCAGCCTTGCCAAGTGAGCTGGTCGGGAGACCTGAAGGACTCCTGGGGACCAGGACAGCGGGTGTCTGCATAGCAATCATTGTTGGTATACAATCCTGATGAGGGGTCCTCTCCTGATCCTTGGCCCTGCACTGCCAATTCCTTTTTTTTTTTTAAACATTTTTTTTTTTTTTAGCTGAGCCTTCCTCAGCTTGGGCTGGGCATCAAACTGCTGTTGCTCAGAGCTCAGCTCGCACTCTTTTTTTTTTTTTAGAGGACAGTGTCACTGGCCCTCATGTGGGGTCCGAACCGGGGCCGCTGTTGTCCCAAGCCAACTCTTCACCACCGCGCCACTAGGCGGGGCTGCACTGCCAATTCTTAGACCCTGGATGCAGCAGCGATGGCAGGATAACGAGCAAGTAGTTGTGCCTCATCTGTAAAATGGAGATAAGAATAGTACCTCTCTCTTCATGACAGGATTAAATGAGATAATAGTAATAGTAGTCAACTCCTAGGAGATTCTATCAAGGGCTCCAAGGGCTGTACACATAACACATTTCATCCTCATAACAATCCTGTGTGTGCGGTACTATTAGCATTCCCATTTTACAGAAGAGGAAACTGAGTTATTGACTTATTCAAGGTCTTAAACTGGGGAGGGATCCATGTGGTCCGGCAGTCTTAGCCACTGCCCCTCCTGCAGGGGAATGCCAAGTCTTTAGAACACATTAAGTGTCAGCAAGTGTGAGCAGCGTCACACAAGGGCAGTGTTCACTTTGAGCAGCACTTGCCTAGGAGGTAGCAAAACTGAGGGCTGCTGTCAGCATGTGACATATACCAGGCCCTCACTGGACCAACATGGAGATTTTCTGGATCCGTGAACCGGTCCTTGGTGGAGAACTAGTGTCCATCCTTAAGTAACAGAGCCACTGTCAGCTGCACCCCTCCCGCCGCACCCCCCTGCCTTCTGGCACAGAAAACCCTGAATTTTCCCCTTTAGCAAACTGCTCAGTGAATGTCTTCTCTGGTGTAGGGACCCTTGTCTGGCATGTTAAAACACTCAGGTTTTGTTTTATTTTTTATTATTTAATTTAGCTCTGCTGGGTTTTGTTCTGCTCCTTGACAGTTTTCAAGGAGCCTGTGCCAGTGTTAGCTATGACATAAGAATCTCAGTCTACATTCTTAAGTGTTCAAGGAATACCACATTTCCTCCTTTTCAAACCAATTCTACTGTCTAACATTGAGCTCCCAATTTTTCTACCCAGGAATCTGGGAAATTCAGCCTCAGACACTTTTGTGGCTAAGTTGGAGGGGTGTGGGTGTGGGTGGGTGTGGGGATGGGGTGGTGAGGTGGTGGTGGTGGAGGTAGGGGTTCCTGTACCCAAAGTACACTGAAGCTGTAAACCAATGGGAACAGCTGGAGGGGGGTTTAGTGGAGGTGTCCCCCGAGAGGTCAGAATAGACAGGAAGCAGAGAGTTGGTGCAAGGACTGCCCCTGAGAAGAAGCCTCCGGTACTGCCCTGCCTGGCTTTCCTCCCTGGGGACCTGTCCTGACTTATTCATCAGAAACACCCTGCCTCTCTCTGACCTCCCACAGCACTTTATCTGGGTGCCATGAGGGCACTGAGCATAGCCTGTCTTGGATCCTGGTGTTGATTTTATTCAATTCAACATTGCTGGACTCTGTGCCAGATGTTGAAGGTAAAAGAATGAGCAAATTAGACTTGACTCCTGCCTGTAGTTTAGTGGGGCCACTGAGAGGCAGACACATGGTGAAATACATGCTGCCATGAGAGTGGGGTCTGGGGAGCATCAAGCGAGGGTCAGTGAAGCCTCCCAGAAAGACGTGGCATTGGAGCTAAGGGAGGAAGGGCAGAAGTCGCAGGTGTCAGGCAGGGATGATATGGTGAGGACCGGAGGCCAGAGAGTGGGGCCTGGCGATGACTTCTCTGGGGCACAGAGACATCTAGAAGAACATGGAGAGATGGTAAGGATGGCATCCAGAGTGGTGGGCTGGGGCTGATCCATGCAGGGCTTTACAGGAGGCCTTCAGCTATGGGTACCGTTGAAGAAGAGCGACACATGTTTCAGTCTTAGAAGAACACCCTGTCTGTGTTTGGAGGGCGGGTTTGAGGGTGTGCTGGTGAGTGTTTAACATCTAACTCTCTGGAAACAAGCCCTTTTTCCAATTTCCGTGGTGTAAATACTCCTTCCATGGCTGAGTTCAAGCTACCAACGTGATGTCACACGTTGGAATGAGGAGCTGGGATGAGATGCTAATAGTCTGAACTCCTGAGCTGGTAGCAGCTGGCTCCAGCACACCACTGGTTGGAGGGGAACAAGGAGGTGTTAATTTCTCTTACTAGAGCCAGTGAGCAAGCAAGCAAACTCCTCTCTCATTTCCCTCTGGCTCCTCTCCAGAGTTAGCACCGAGGCCCAGAAATCTTCTGGAAGGAAAGATGAGGCAGAAGAACCCTCAGGAGCACCCTATTGCATTTCCTAAGACCCAGATCATGGGAGGAAGTCAGAGGCAGGAAAATGCACCCATGTGATCAGATTCCAGGGCCAAGGACGGGAATAGAGCACACTGGGACGGGAGGCTCATGAGCTGATGATAATAATTATGACAATTATGCAAAATACACAAATAATAATTACAGAAAATCATGATTATTATTTGTGGGTGTGAGATTGTCTCCAGCCTTTTGGAACCACACAGAAGCATCAGATGCCCCTTTTCTTGTATGTGTGTGTCAGTGTGTCACAGCCAAGCTTGGGCTATGTGGCAGGAAATGGTGCTTACATCCCTCTCTAGATAGACTCCTGCGCAGAGTCCTGGAGGGATCCAGCCTTCCTCACCCAGTGCTAGGTCTGGGTAGGCCAGACTGCAAGGTCAGGAAAGGCAGGGCCTCTCTGCTGGTTCCCATCTCAGAACCTCATGCTCACTAAGGATGCAGCCATTGGTGGAGGTGAGCTGGGAGAAAGCAACGATGAATCTAGAAGAATTAAAAGGCTCAGGGGCCATGTGTCTCTTTCATGAGCTGGTTTCCTGGTTCATGGCTTATTGGATACCTGACCCAAATGGGGTCAGTCAGAGTCTCTTTTCTGGAAATTTGGAATAAGAACTGGGAGAAGGCAGTGTTAGGATCTCTAACTGGGAAGCTGGGAGTGGGCAGGTCCTACTCAGTGACCACATGGACTGCAGAGAGAGAGAAAGGACTGATTCCTGCTGAATGTCTCCTGCATTCCAGTTCCAGCGCTCTTCCATGAAATCCCTGGATCTTTGTAATAAAAGTCCCAATCGTACAAACTTGAGGTTTTTCGTTTTTTTTTTTTAAATTATTTGCAGCCAAGATTCTAAGCAGGGATGTTTTGTAAAAACTTTGACTGTCTTGGTTTTATAGATTAGAGATCCACTCAAGCCAGCTCACACAAGACGCTAGTGGCATCACAAGGGGACTCTTATGGAAATCCAGCAAGAGGAGCTGTCATAGGGCTGGGAAACTGGGGCAGACGGAGTAAAGATGGTGCCAAGACCTCCACAGTAGGAAGGAGTTTATTCTGTTAACACGACTTAGGTTCAGTTCCTTAGGTCTGCCTTTTCTGTCATGCTATCAATTAGCCAATTCTTCTCTTTTTTTCCTTCTAGTTCAAACTCCTGAGAGAAAAATTCTGATTTGGCTGAGCCATTGTCTTTTTGTAGAGCCTTTTGTGTCAGGTCATGTGATGGGCTATTAGGTAGCCAATGGGTGAGCTGATTTGGTGTCAGGTGCTCATTTATGGTCCAATTATATGTCAGCCCTGAGCTGAGTGCCTTTGGCAGGGTATATTTAAACAGAAGCTGGTTGCATAGTGACTGACCTGTCCTGTATGAATGCAATTCAGTAGGTGATGGTGAGTTTTGGAAGGTTCTTGAGGATGTGATGTGATCAAAGTTGGAACTTGGGAAGATTAACAAGGAAAAGGATAGTAGGAGGCAGGGAGACCAGGTGATTGGCTGCTGCCTTAGCCCAGTGAGAGATGATGAGCTGAACTGGCCTAATCTAAAGAGCATAATCCTGCAGGGATAGGGTGGGCAAGTGGGGTTCCTAAGGTGACAGATTTAAGGAGGTGCTCACTTACAGTGTCAGCACTTACAGGGACCTGAGAGTGCCCCTTTAAATTTTGCTTCACTTACCTCACCCTAGGCCCTGGGTGAGGGGATGGAGAAGGCAGCTGAATTTAGGCTCAGCAACTGGCAGGTTGCAGGTGTTGAGCTAGCGGGACCCACCTGTCTCTGGGAATGCTGATGCTTCTGGTGTTGTGGCCTGCAGGATTGGGAGGCCAGACCCAGAGATGGGGGAGCAGGAGGAAGGAGGGGCAGTTTTATGGAGGAAGCTGACAAGTTCACTCTGGGGAATGCTGAGTTTCAGGTGCCCGTGGGCAAGATTTCTAGTAGGCGGGTGGGAGTGTGGGTCTGAAGTTTGGACAGAAGTCAGAGCTGGAGAGGTGTCATTTGACAAAGTCAAGCACAGAAATGATTAAGAAGAGCCACATATGCCAGGCACAGTGCCTGGCACAGGGCCCATCCTCAGAAAAGCTTGGTAAGCAATGTTTGAAGTCATGGGCGTGGACCTGGTCCCCCAAGGCTTGTTGCAGGGGGGCATGGGTCTCTAATGGTGAGATTTCAGGCAGCTAGCAATAGCTTCTAGGTTACGGGACGTTTATGGACAGGAGAAGACGCTCATTTCCAAGCATTTGCCTTGTCCTTAAGGATTCCTAAAGCATGGATGCCTAGTTGACGGGTTGAGGACCAAGGGTCATGGGACCTCCTCCCTCTTCTCCGTGAAGTTCCCTGCTCCCCTAAGAAGTGGCTTCTTAACAATCAGCCAGAGGTCATGCTTGGTCATCAGTGGAACTGAGAGCATGATCTTCCGCAACTCTCTTGCATGGGGTCTTAAATGGGACTTCTCACTCACGAAGTCACTCGAGCTCTGTTTTTAGCTTGTGAAGGAGGATGTGCAGGGCCCATCACCCCCATTTTACAGATGAAGCAGCTGAAGCAGCGAGAGGTGAAGTGACTAGCTGAGAGTCACACAGTTGGTCAGGGAAGGCTCGACTGGAACCCAAGTCTACTTAAAAAATCATGCAACCTCCTGAACCTGGAGGTTATCATGTATTCTAAGCTTTTCTTAGATAGATGATAATAAGATGACATTAGAGTTATATAAATGTCTAATATTCCTTTTTTTTTTTAAAGATTTTATTGGGGAACTGGGGGAGGGGAACAGCGTTGGGGAATCGGGGAAGGGGAACAGACAAGTTGCTGTCCTTTTGTTCTTCAGTCTGGTTGCGGAGGACATTGCTTCACTGGCCCATGTTGGTATCGTCATTGCACTCTTCCCCGATGAGGCAGATCGGTCGCCGGCCTCTGGATGGTCGCTCACCACGGCTATTGGCAGCTCACGCTGGCTGCCGGCCGCTCACACTGGCTGCGGGCCCCTCACTGTAGCCTATGGCAGCCCACTGCAGCAGGGGCTGCAGCCTACGAGCCCAGCTCCAGGTGGAGCTGTTGTTAGCTGTAGAGGGCAGTGTCACTGGCCCTCATATGTGGGATCCGAACTGGGGCCACTGGCATCCCAAAACCAGCTCTTAACCACTGTACTACTCGGCCAGCCCTGTCTAATATTTCTTAAGGACTTACAGGCTGGATATTGTGTTATACATTTAAACCTCACAACAGTTCAGTGAGGTAGGCACTATCATCCATCTATGGGCAAGAATAAAAGAGACAGATAACAGCCAGTACTGGCCGTGGCGTGGGAAGACCGCTCTTGCATATATCACTGGGAGAGAGAATTGCTACACGTGTCAGGGAACGAAATCAGCAGTAGCAATTAAAATTTTAAATGCGATACCCTCTGATTCACAAATCCCTCTTTTGGGAATCCATCCTATGGGAATAAAAGCATCGGAACATAAGGATACGTGTACAAAGACACTCATTACAGCACCGTTCATAGTGATGAAGATGAAACAATTGAACATCCATCAAAAGGGATGTGGTGAGAGGCCCTGGCTTGCTGTGCTGTGGGTGGTTACACAGGCGGCGAGGAGAGGGCGTGAATCCACGTTTGTCCACATTCATCCATGTGCCCTGGCCTGGATGTTCTCTGTCATGTATATTAAGTGAACAAAGAAAGTGTGGAGCAAAAAAAAAAAAAAAAGTGTGGAGCAATGTGAATACTACTTTTTTTCAATAAATAGAAATAAAAAGAAATTCCACATATCACCTATGTTTTTTGTGTGTTTGTATGGGCCTAGCAAATTATATGAAAGGATATGCACCGTCTGTTGTGACCTCGGGGAGATGAGACTGAGCCGAGGGAGTGGGGAGAAAATGAACTTTTCATAACACTGCTATATTACTCAACTAATGTTGCCGGTGAGAGTCATGGGTGGCTTCATGGAGGTGGTGACCTTTGAGGTGAGTCTTGAAGGATGAACGGGAGTTTGGCAGACAATGAGTTTTGTGAGGGGGTAAAATTTAGGCAGGGGTGTAGAGATGTGAGAGCTCACGAGTGTGGAGACAGGGCAGTCTCCTGTGGGGTTGCTCCCTTACTAGTGGTGTGTCCTGAGCCTCTATGGAGGGTTTCTGAGGATGAAAATGAGGTGATGTAGGGGCAGCACCTGCGCACAGCGGGCCTCAGCTCCTGCTCCTGTGAACTGGACCAGGTCTTGCTATGTATCAGGATATGGACGAAGGCTTCTGTGTGGTAATGCATGGCAGGTACAATGGATGGAGTAGGGGTAAGGATGACGGTGGCAGGGTATGTGGGTCGGGCGTCTCCTCCTTCTTTGTCCCTGTCCTTATTTCTCCCTCCTCTTCTTTATATCCCTCTTTGTTTTCTCCCCCAATACTCTCCCTGCCAATTCCCTTTTCCTCCTTGTCTTCCCTTCCTCCTCCTAACTCCCTTTGCCCTCTCCCACAGGCTCTTGCAGGGAGAGGGGTACAGCTGAGTGGCTTACTGCAGGACAGTTGGCTGGACATGCCACAACGCCCCCCTCCGTCCCTCTTGTACCTCCCTAATCTAGGCAACTCAGGCAAGACCATAGCCTGTGATGCTAGATCAACCTCGGTTCAAATTCCAGCTCTTCCACTTATTAGCTGTGTGACCTCAGGTAAGTGGCTTAGCATCTCTGAGCCCCAGCTTCTGTAAATTGTGCATAATGATTCTTCTTTCACAGGATTGTTGTGAAGATTAAATGAGAATATGTTTACATCTAGCATTGACTTATAGACACAAAACTATTTATTTATTTATTTAAAGATTTTATTGGGGAATCAGGGAAGGGGAACAGACAAGTTGCTGTCTTTTTTGTTCTTCAGTCTAGTTGTGGAGGACATTGCTTCACTGGCCCCATGTTGGTATCATCATTGTGTTCTTCCCGGATGAGACAGATCGGTCGCCGGCCTCTGGATGGCCGTTCACAGAGGCTCTTGGCAGCTCACACCAGCTGCCAGCCACTCACGCTGACTGCCGGCCACTCACTGTAGCCCAGGGCAGCCCACTGCAGCAGGGGCTGCAGCTATGCTGTCTGGAAGACTCACAGCAGCCCAGCTCCAGGTGGAGCTGTTGTTCACCATCTTAGCTGTAGAGGGCAGTGTCACTGGCCCTCATATGTGGGATCCGAACTGGGGCCGCTGGCGTCCCAAGCCAGCTCTTAACCAATGCGCCACTCAGCCAGCCCTATTTTTTTTATTTCTTAATCTCCTTTTAGCCTAGTGTTGGTGGGGATTCTAGTAAAGTTTTCGAACCTCTGCTGTCTCTTTTGTTTCGGGGGCTTTCTTCCTTCTTGCCTAATACTGGAACTGGAATTGTGGAGATGGCCATTCTGCTTGCTGTCTTTTCCTCTCAAACACAAAGAAGCAAATAAAGTGGGGGAGCCTACTGGGAGAGGAGAGCTCCTAGGTGGGTGGAGCTGTGACTGGCTCCCTAGGATGGATAAAGGGGGCAGCTGCAGGTAGCTGGGGGCAGGCAGCAGAGGATTTCAAGGCTCGCCAGCATCCACCGGAGTCCCTCCCTGGCTCCATGTGTATGTGTGAGGGACCCTGGCAAGGGCCCATTAGTGGTGATGGGAAGAGCTATGAGTTATTAATGATGTTTGTAGTTGTAAGCTCTGCTAACGACTGTAATCATGGTCATTGTAATAATGTGCATAATGAGAACTCTAGCAGTGAATTACTAGATCAGCTGTGACTTTGATGGCCATGGTGAATGAGCTTGAGTCTGCTTCTATATGAACATACCTAGGCACAGGCTGTCAGAGAGCGGGGAGCATGGGGGCAGGGGACGGCCTGGGGCTAGGAGGCAGGCCTGGAAGAGAAGGCTTGGGTGTGATCCCGGCTCAGTATCTTCAGAGCTGTGTGACTCAGCACTGTCGTGTTAGCTCTCTGAGCCTCAGTTTTCTCAACTATAGCTGATCCTAGCCTACAGAGCCTTGAGGATTAAATGAGAGGATACACCTGAAGGAGGCAACGCCTCTCTGCATCCCCTTGCTTCCTTTTGTAACTGTGCTGGCTGCTTTGCTGCTCCGAGTGTCACCCATGCCCTGGCTGCAGGTCCTTCGCCACTGGCTGTCCCCCGACTTGGCATGCTTTCCCCCTAGGTATTTTTATAGCAGACAGGTCTCTGCTCAAATGTCATCTCACCATGGAGGTCTTTTATGATCCCCTTATCTAAAACAGCACCCCCACACTCTGTCCTCTGTACTTTGTTTTTATTCACAGCTCTTGATATTTTATATATGTAATTGTTTATTGCTTTATTATCTGTCTCTTCGACTGTAAGTGTCCCAAGCCCAGGGACTGTTTTGTTCACTGTGGAGTCTCCAGTGCCTACAACAGCACCCAGCCCACAGGAGGTACTCAGGAAATACTTATTGCATAAATGAAAGAAGAATGCTGTGACAGGCATAGGATATGTGCTCAATAAATTGGCGATGAGGTTAAAACTGTGAGCAAATGAACAGGCACTGATGCATTAAAACAATGGACGGTGACGCTTCTCTCCAGAGGCTCCCTCTTCATAGAGAAACTCAGAGTGTTTGGTTTCCTGCCCTCTCGTGCTCACTTGCCGCCTCTTCAGTCACCGAGAGGGAGAACCACAAAGCTGATAGTGAAGTTGGACAAGGAGTCAGACCACTGCACTGAGAGTAGATACAGCAGACCTGGGGCGGCAGTGTGCCAGTGAGGACAAAGAATGAGGTTTCTGTGCCCAAGAGCCATGAGAAAGGGTCTTAGGAGCCATTCTGCCAGACCCCTGGATTCTGTCTAGAAGTGGCGTGTGCCCATGAGTGTGTTGTGAAGTGTGCGACTGTGCTACATCAATGTGCATATGCTGGTGTGTGTGTGTGTGTGTGTGTGTGTGTGTGTGTGTGTGTGTATGTGAGTGGGTTTGAACCTATTTTGTGTGTCTATTCTAGTTGTGAGAGGGTGTGGATGATAAGAGTGTGCACATGGGGGTAGAGTGGCTTTATTGTGTGAACATATCTGTGACTGAAACATTGTGGCTGATTAATCAAGGATTTCTGTTGCCCAGTGCAGTTTGTCCTTAAAGCATCCCCCTTGAGACCTATGCTACCAAAGATACCAGTTGTATCATTTTGCTTGTGCTTGTGTGACAAGTTATCCTGACAGGCAGCCATGGAGAGAGAGGCCGGTCTCTTGGGATGATTTCTGCTGATTGCTACTGTTTCAACAGAAACACAATTATTTCATAAGGCTAGGCTGACGGTGTTGCAAATAGCCAAGTGCTGAGCTGGAGCGATGGGGACCACATCCCATTTGATACTAATTGCTTTGATGATGATAATTGTGGCATTGCAGACAGTGTGACTATCTCCTAATTTAATATAATCAATAAGGTAACAACAGCTCAATGCAAATGAGATGTGGGGAACCATGGGGCCATTTGTAAGCCATGTTCTTAATGCATTTTCCTAATTAGCTATAGCGGGCTCTTCTGCCCTGGAGTGTGGGAGGGGCAATCATCTGTGATGCCACACGTTCTCCAAAACTTCACTCTTAGAGAGGCTCAGGAAGGGGCTTCTCCTGGGGCTCCCAGGAACCCCAAAGGCTTTCTTAGGATCAATTGAAATGGAGTCAGGGAGCTGGCGGTTTAATAGGACATTTCCCTCCAGATTCATGACATTCCCAGCTCAGAACCTGTAGTTTCACTACCTCTTCCATCTTATTGGGAGGTGCCCTAGGGCAAGCACTGTGCTTCTCTCATCAGACTTGTCATTCCATCACTCAGGACCCATGTCTCTTTCACTGAGTTGAGGCTCCGAATGCCACTGCTGGTGTTTTATTCATTAGGCTAGAACTTTGTCAAGGCTATGGGGGGTGTGTGTGGTTCTCGTCTATCAAATCAGGGTCCCCTTCCAGAGTAGAGCTATGATTCCACTCGTCCTGGTGCTTGCTCAGGCTCCTTGCTCAGACCTTGTGTATGTGCACATATGCATGGGTGTCTGTTGCCCCAGACTGTGAGTTAGGAATACAGCATGCCAGCAGGGGTATGGCTTAGTGTAGTGCTTTGGAAGAGACTTTGGATCCAGACTGGCTGGGTTCAGTTCTCAGCCCAACCACCTACTAGCTGTGTGACCTTAGACAAGTTACTTGATGTCTCTGTGCCTCATTAGCTCATTCTATAAATGGGGGAAATAATACCGACTTACAGGTGACTTGTGAGATTTTAATGAGTTAAATATCTTAACGTCTTTTAATATTTATTAAAATAAAATAGTTACTGAATCCCATTAGCCACATAGTTACTCAGTCCCATTAGCCACATTCTAGTGTTCAATACTCACAAGTAGCTAGTGGCTAGAGTGTTGGACAGAGTAGATATCTTATGTAATTTCTACATAATTTCCATCCTCACAGAAAGTTCTATTGGCCAGTGCTGCTATAGACCTTTGATGTTGAATGAGCTGAGTTCCAAGGAGCTCCCATACTTCTCCAGGTTTTGCAATGGGTGCACCTATGTTTTCTCCAAATTCAAATTCTGTACACTGCACAAACTCCTCTTCTCCTGGCAGAAAAAGCCCAGCCCTAAACCATCTCTTGTCACATCCCCTGGACAGGATGCCCAGACCTGGGATCCCCAGTGGCTGTTGAACCAGATGGCTTGGGAGTTATTAATGAGAGAGAGGGGTGTGTGTGTGTGTGTGTGTGTGTGTGTGTGTGTGTGTGTGTGTGTGTGTATGCATGCGGGGTGCTGTGATCATCATTTTGGAGCCTTCCTTGGGGAAGTAACAAATGGTATCCCTACCCAGCAGTCCTCCAGTGAGTGGGGTCACCTCATAAATCAGTGTGAAACCCCAGTCCTTACTGAGTTGTCCCAAGGTCCCAGAGAAAAATGACCCAAAGGTTGTGGGGATGCCTTTCATGGCTTCACCTCTCACCATTCCGCACCCTGGTGGGCCTCGTGGACAGCGTGCTGGCTTGACTGTCAGCAACCCCAGGCCTCTGTCCTGGCTCTGTGTAACCAGTGGTCTGATCTTGAAGGAATCACCTTTTCTCTCTAGGCTTCAATTTTCTCCTCTGTAAAGTTTGGGGTGGGAAGAAGGAGGGAAAATTACACAGGAATGTAATATTTGGGATTTACAATCGGTTCCACCTCCTGGCCCAGGGAAAAGACTGCAAGACTGCAAATCCAGGGCTGCGAGGGCACTGGGATCACCTTTGCATTTTCCTAGTAATTCTTATTCACTTTAATATCTGAGAGCCTTTGGCCTAAGGGCACGTGCTATTTTATATCTCGCACACCTGCTTGTTGGAGGAAGTGGCTAGGGCACAAGGTATGAGAGAGGGGGTGGGTGGGAATGGTTGAGTGAAGAGACTGGGTGCAGGTAGGGTGAGAAGGCTGTGCCTTCCCTGGGGACCCTAGGCTAAGGCCAAATTTCAGGCAGTTTGGCAAACTGGGAATGAGGCCTGGCTTAGAACAAAAGCAGAGCCTAGAGATCTGACCTGAGGGGCCAGTGGAATCAGAGGCCTTCCTTGGAGGTGGGATTGCCCCGCTGGCTTTCTGGAGAAAAGATCTGGCCCTGAGGGAAGTGGTTACATAATAGTAGTTATGTAGTGGTTATAGAAGTTGTTAAAATACACAGGTTCAGGAGCCACACAGAACTGGGTTCAAATCCTGGCTTGGTGACACTTGAACCACATGATCCTGGGCAAGTCATTTAACCTCATTTGTAGAATGGTGACAGCACTATTTGGCCTCACAGGATTTAATAAGACAGCGTATGTGAAAGCCCCTGCCACATAGAAATACTTGTGTGTTCTACTCCACCAACTGGCTTCCAGGATCTTCCTGGACAAGGTTCAGGGTAACACGGAGGCTTGGAAAGGATTTGGACAGTAACAGTGACTGCTTCTTGTACCATGTTCTGTAATCTACCAAGGACTTTCACGTGTAGTATCTTGTGATGATCTTGTGGCAACCCTGTTGGGAAAGCTGAAGTTCAGAGACATTCAGCGACTTGCCCAAGGTCATTTGCTTGGACATAGGAAGGGGAAGGGTACACAGCTGTCCAAATTGTGACCCACTATTCCAGAATTGGCCACCTGATGGCTGCTGGTGACAAAACTTGCCCAAATTCCTGAAAGAGAGTGTATTTGTGGGGCAAAGTGGGTTGGGACAGCGCCATAGGAAGAGTCCTGGGGAATTTCCACTTGGTCTGGGCTCCTGCTTAGCTGGCTGATGGGTGGGAATGAGTTTCTCTTATCAGGGAAGCCTTTGTCTGCCATCTGTTTTGGGTGCACTGGTGGGGGTGGGGCCATATGTGTGTGTGAGGGGGTTGTTTAGGGTGGGATGGGGGGGTGTCTGTTATGCCTCTTATCTTATATCCTGGCCTTCTGGGTGCCAGGCCAAGTCCCAGTGCCTCTCCCTGTGACTTATTCACCACCTACAGCTGGTTTTCAGGAACTGGGTGGAGGGTGAGGCTGCCAGGTTGGGAAAGGCTAGGGTAAACAAACTACATGCTTAGGCAGCAGTTAACATAAGTAGCTGTATGGTTCTGGGCAGGCAGCTGGCACGAGTGTCAGCCCAGGGCGGCTCAGGCGTGAATTGGGGCAGACTGCAGGGACTTGTGGTGAGGCAGCAGGCAGAGATGGGCAGGCATCTGCCTCCGGAGCTGACTAAGGTCAGACAGGACACTGACAAGCCTCAGGCAGATGCCACCAGGACCATGGAGAGTGCGCCAGGCTTTCTGGTGTGGGATTCCTCTGTAGACTTTTATCACCAGACTCGCTTAACACCCCATAGCTTTCTGGTTTGCAAGCCCCCGTCTTAGCTTGGTCTCTGTGAAGCCCCTCCAGCAGCTCTCAAGCTCTGTTTCCAAAGTCCATTGGAAAGACTTTGACCTGCCTGGGGGTGTTTTCTGAAGGTGTTCACATCTTTCAAGGGTCCAGTTTGTTGGTGGGTGATCCTTGTCAAACTCTGGGGCCCCTATATTTTTAGTCCAGGGCCTGATCCCAGCCAGGGACTCAGTCTTTACATGAGCAGTCACCAAAGTTTGCCCCGAGTTGGAGGGACTCCCGTTTTTTTGTTTTTGTTTTTTAAGATTTTATTGGGGAATTGGGGGTGGAGAACAGCGTTGGGGAACCGGGGAAGGGGAACAGACAAGTTGTTGTCTTTTTTTGTTCTTCAGTCTAGTTGTGGAGGACATTGCTTCACTGGCCCATGTTGGTATCGTCTTTGAGCTCTTCTCGGGTGAGGCAGATCGGTTGCCGGCCTCTGGACAGCCGCTCACCACGGCTATTGGCAGCTCACGCTGGCTGCCGGCCACTCACTGTACCCTATGGCAGCCCACTGCAGCAGGGGCTGCAGCTATGCCGTCCCGGGGACTCACAGCAGCCCAGCTCCAGGTGGAGCTGTTGTTCACCATCTTAGCTGTAGAGGGCAGTGTCACTGGCCCTCATAGGTGGGATCTGAACCAGGGCCACTGGCATCCCAAGCCAGCTCTTAACCAATGCGCCACTCAGCTGGCCCTTGTTTTTGTTTTTAACAAGACATGCTGCCTGCCACCTCAAGTCTCCAATGCCCTGTACCCACACCTCCCAGCTCCTCTTTTTTCTCCCCTTTTGCTTGTGACTGCTCAAGTGAATCAGGGCTGAAGATCAGAAGTCACAAGTTGAGAAGCTTTTCCCACTAATGAGCTCTCTGAGGGCTACAGACAGCCCCTTCCTTTGCTCCGCCCTGCCCTGCTCACTTATTTATAACAAATCACAGGAGGAGGAAAGACCAATAAGCTCACAACACTGCCAGCTGACAACTGGAGGGAGGAAGGGCAGAAGAGGGTGACTCAATCAAGAGAGTTTGCAGGGGGGCAAATCAAAAGTATTAAACTTTATACTTTTTCTCAGCATAAAATCACCTTGTGGTGCAGGTGGGATGTCTGAGGCCCAGAGGGCCCAGTAACTTCTTCAATCCAGGTGGCCAGTGAGAACCAAGCCAAGACTGAAATTTGGGCCTTCTTAGAGTCTCAGTTCAGCATCATTTCTACTATAGAATCCATTCCTTTAGAATCCATTTATCTTGAAAACTGAAGTGAGGTCTCTGTTTCAATTGACAGCTTGGCATTTTTCTGTCTGTCAACACTTTGATAAATTTAGAAGAAATGGGCTTATTTTGGTACATCTGGGGACTAACAAAAAGATCAAGATTGCCACTATGATGATGTCTTCACTCTGCCACCTTGAAACAAAATGGCAGCTGACATGAATGTTTTCAAGGAGACATGCTGTCTATAATTTGTAATGGATTTCAACATAATTTGGCTTGTGGGTAGAAGTTACTATGGATATGCCTGCATGGAAAATGACCTGGAGTTCACAGTCATTATTCCTCACATAAGATCCATTACTTGTTTCACTGTTGACAAGACAAGCAGAGGAGGTGGCTAAGACAGTCTATATTTTGAGGGTTTGTTACCATTATTATTATTTATGATGGCAGGTAGGCATTTCGTGTTCAGTGTTTTGGTGGGACGTGGGCCAGGAGAAGCGGAGTGTGGGACAATCCCTAGAAAGCCTGGTATCCCGAGGCCCTCAAACCTCCTTTCCCATCCATCTAGCTACATCCCTCTTGCCATCAAGCCTGGAAGGGCTGGAGATACCCAAATGTCCCAGGCCTGAAGAATCCACCAGAGTTGTCTGACAATGCCCTGGATCCAACTTCCTTTTTCTACATAATCAATCCCAAAGGCCAAAAGGTAAACTTCTCTCCAGAGCCTTGGTGGCTGCCTCTGGGGGTCACCCTGGCAGACTTAGTGCACATGTCCTTGCAGTAACTAGGGAGGGAGCAGCAAGGGCCCGAGTTCCCGAGTCTGAGTGCTGGAGTGGGGGCCACTTGGGTGGGGAGGACTTCAAGTGTGATTTGTTCTCACCATTTTCCTACATTTAAGGGCAGAATTGACTTTCCTCAGAAAGATTTAGCTGATGGAAGTCTCTCCTTCTTGGTCCCAGGCTCCCCTGCTGGACACGCCCATTTAGATGTCCACAGTCAGGCCTAAAAACCAGCTCATCTTCCCCCAACCTTTACAGCTGTTACCCCTGTGTTTAAAAAAAAAAAAAAATCAGGGCCGGCCAAGTGGCGCAGTGGTTAAGCTCTGGCTTGGGAAGCCAGCGGCCCCAGTTCGGTCCCACATGTGAGGGCCAGTGACACTGCCCTCAAAAAAAAAAAAAAAATCACTGTTATCCAGCTCTGGTCAGTACCCTTAATGGATTCCTCTAAACCAGGGTAAGCCACTAGCATTTTATACAGTGACATTGAAGCCACCACTTCCCACTTATTGCTTTCAATCCCTTGCCACCCTCTGCATTCCTTTGCCTTATACCTCGTTCTCCATACGTGTTTAGCTTTTTAAAATTTACTACCTAGTGCTTATTATGTATCAGGTATCATTCTCAGTACTTTAGATGTATTAACTCTTTTAATCTTCTTAGTATCTCTATCAGATAGGGACTATTATCAGCACTACTTTACAGATGAGGAAGCTGAGGCACAGAGAGCTGAAATATTTTGCGCAAGGTCATACACTAAATAAGCAGCAGTGGGGCTGGCCGAGTGGCACGGTTGGTTAAGCGCTGGCTTGGGAAGCCAGCGGCCCTGGTTCGGTCCCACATGTGAGGGCCAGTGACACTGCCCTCAAAAAAAAAAAAAAAAAAAAAAAGCAGCAGAGCTAAGATTCAAACTTGGCATGCTAACCCCAGAGTCTGTTTTCTGAGCTGTTATACCACACTGCCTCCCAAATGCCAAACTGGTGAGGCATTTGATTTGACTTTTCCTCAAAATTCTGCCTCTCAGATGGACCACCTTGGCCTGGCTGTCCGCTCGTCTATCTAGCCACCCACCACCCACCCCACCCACCCATCTTTTCATTCAACACCTATTTCTGAATATATTTACTATGTGCCCAGCATTCTGCCAAGTGACAGTTCTTGCTCTCTTAGGGCTGGCAGACTTATGGAGCAGATAAATAGACAACACTTTCACACACTAATTAATGTGTGTTTACAAGTGGGCATATGTGCCTTGAAGAAAAGGATACAGCGCCATGTCAGCCCAGGTCTTTGCAGCCCATTTCCCAGCCTTGACCCAGACCCCTGACCTCCATCAGATACCACTTCCTGAGCCTAATAGTTTTCAGGGGATTCCACCATCGAGGTTCCCAACATAATGTCCAAAGCATCTTCCTAACCTGGCACAGTTTCCTGGGGTGCACAGAGCCTTCAAGGGCAGCCAATTCTAGCTGTTATCCCAGCACAAGCTTCTTTTTTTTTAACCCCCGTCTTCCCTGGCCTTGCAAACCTCCCTGGTAAATGACTATAGATAACATTATTTTCCTTCTCCTTGAGCAGTGGTTGAAACCTTTTGTGGGGGCATGGATCTCTTTGAGAAATTGATTAAGAACGTATTTTGAGAAACAAAATGTTTCCCTGGCTTTCTAAGCTACTGAATCCTCAAAAGTAGCCCTAAGCTTGCACCCCAGATTTGGAGGACACTTTTTAAGGCTAAGGGGATTATACTAGCTGAGTAGAAAAGCGATACCCCCAGCAGTTCACTTCCTACTAGATACAGATGCTTTGTCTTCCTCACCCCAGCAGAATTCACTTGTATTTCATTACTCTCCTTCATCCTGAGCAGTGATTGAAACCTTTTTGGGCTCTTTGAGAGACTGACAAAAAAAGGAAAAGAAGAAGAAGAAGACCTCCACTGAGAAAAATTCTACATACTTAGAACAATTTACACATGATTTCACGGGGTTTACAGTAGCTCATTCATGGGTCCCAGGTGAATAATTTCTACCTGGAAAGATGTCCTTTCTTTGTTTTTATGGCCCGTACTACCTCTTGACATGACCTCTGAACAGTAGGGCATAATTATACTCCAGCAGCTGATCAGTGTCTGGGGGATTCTATAGGTTTCCCAGGAGGGGTCTCTAAGATACCATTCAGGATGTTGGGGACCAGCTCCAGAGGTGGAGATGCTGCCTGGCACTCCTCTAGATTCCATGAGCCCAAGGTCCAAAGAACACAGGTTGCAGCCTCCTGGCTTCCCTCTGTGACCACCCACTCCCATGTGCTCTGCTACTCTCTGTTAACTGTGCTGATCGAGACAGGCACCCAAGACTCATCTCAATCATTCTTGGCAGGGAATCTAGGTATGTAGTGCAGGGAAAACAAGTAAGAGACACCTGTAATAGCCCTCCCGACCCAGCGCCCATGACAGACGTTGCTAATCAATCAGAGCTTTCTTTCCCATTTGGCCCAGATATGGTCTTCTAATGCTTTTCAAATAGCAATTTAGGTAGACACCACCAATCCATCAGAGTTGGCATGTAGGATGAAATATTTCTGCCATCCTGGATACCGGGGAATGTGGGCTGGACACTCTGGTGCTAGGCCTACCTCTGGCCAGTCTAGGGTCTCAGATCCCATGTCCCCACTGGCCTGGAACTCCAGGCCTCTTTGTTGGTCTTGGAGAATCCTCCATCATTGACCTGGTTGGTCAAGCTGTACCCCGAGGGTGACCTTCGGTATTCCCCTGTATGAATTCACCCATTCCTCAGCTAAAACGTCTCCAGAATCTTTTGTTTTTCCCTAGCCTCACTTCAGGGACCTCAGGTCAGATCCTCATTACCTCTAGACAGTCTAGAAATGTCAAGAATGGCCCCATTCTTACAACTCCTGTAATCCATATATCATGCTTCCTCAAGTATACAATACATCATATCATTCCCCTTTCTGAACTCCTTTTGTCCTTTAAGACAGGAAATCCACATTTTTTACCATGGCATATATGGCCCTGTACAGCATGACCCCAACCTCGCTTCCACTTCTCACCATTCCCCTGTGCTCTAGCAAGTTCTTATGACACATCGTTTTTTGGTAAGCTGGGCTTTCACAAAACCCCAGCCCTTTTCTCTGCCCGGTGAACTCCTACTCTTCTTTCCAGACCCCTCTCAAATACTCTCTGCTCCGTGAAACCCTCTGTCCCACGCTGGTGTTGTGATTCCATTGCCCTCTCCCTACTGAGACCCCCATGCATATCTCTATCCTGGTATCTTTGATGCTGTCGAGTAACTGCCTGTCTATTTGTGGGACAATGTCTGATGCACTCCTGTGTCCTAGAACCCAGCCCAAGACGAGACACAGAGCTGGGCTCTTGTTGACATACACTGCATGTAGCTTGCATTGGGTGGAGGCCCTCAGCCCTCTCCTCCTGTACCCCAAAGCAGCGTTTGCTCTCTCATGCTGTCTTGGTCAAGCAAAAGCAGCCTTTGTCTTTTAAATGACGGCTTTTCCTCCTCCTTGTGAAAAGGGCACCTCATTGAAATTCACCAGGAATGGGCAGTTCCTTAGACCTCCTCGGAAAGCAGCCCTTCCCTTGTTCCATGGGCCTCCCCCAGGCCACTCTGGCTTCTCTTTTCCTGGTTTGTGAGGCTGGGGAAGTAAGGGGACTGGGAGCTCTCCAGTGACAGTGGATATAAGGGCGGGTGGCTGACCAAGGTGGCTTGGGGAAGAGTTGGTTGCCTGGGAGGGGCTGGAGACGTCAACTTAGATGGATCCTCGTTCCTGCAGGAGGTTCTCATCGGTATCGTTTGATAAACATAGATGACGGGCTCCTCACTGAGCCCACGGTGGTCCACGGGCTCTGGGAAAGATGATGACAATAAAAATAACATTACTAAGAAGAATATATCACTGTGTAGCCCTGACTCGGTGCTAGGCACTGCCCCAAATGCTTTTCATATATTAAGTTCTTTAGATCCTTTGTGGTCAGTTTTATTATTATACCCATTTTACAGATAAGAAAATGGAGGCCACGGAGAGATGACCTCATGCTAACCATTCTATGGATAAATGGGGAAACTGAGGCTGACCCTGACACCACGAGGAGGTCATGAATGAAACTGTATCAGGGGTATAAGAAGAGGGGTGATGGAAATCCCAAGGACATTATGGCTGTAGCCTTGAGAGAGTTATTTTACTTCTCCAAGCCGATCCTTTCTTATCTAAGAAGTAGGATAATTATGTCTTCTTAGAAGCTTCAACCTAAGGTTCAGCTGAACTCATATAAGTAAAATGCATATCACATTATAGATAATCAATGAACAGTAGCTGTCATTATTAACTACCTAATTGCTCCCTCCTTTGTGCTCTGTTTCATACGCTTCCCTTCCAGAGCCTTATCAGACTATTTTAATTGTCTAATCATATATCTGTCTTGCTGCTATGCTCTATGCCCCTCAAAGGCAACAGTCCCCTCTTATCCAGCTTTGGGCTGGCTAGGTGGAAGACAGGAGGTTTCATATGAGGAAATGGAGGCTTTGAATGGAAGTTATTTGCCCAAGCGGACAAGCTAATAAGTGGAAGAGCCCAGGTCCCTCTCCAAGATGCTGCGCAGACGATTTTTTGATCTAGGACCCGTGAGATGGGTGGTGAAAGATCCCATTCCAGGGCCTGTGATTGTCTGGGTGGGAGGCTGCAGGTCCATGGAGACTGAAGGAGGGGAATGAGAGTCAGTTAGCCATCAGGTTGGGGGAGGAGAGGGCCTACAGGAGATGGATGAGACAGGGCTTGTGGAGCCATCAAATGTGAGCAGTGGGGAGGAGCTGAGTTTGACTCCCAGGTTGCCTTGGGATATAGGAGGGATACAAGAGTTTGTGGATAGGAGGGGAAGCTCATAAATTAGACTTTGAAAATGCTCAGGGGAAGGAGTTTGTAGGACGGACACCTTAGAGTCTCTAGTAGGCATTTGTCTCTAAGCACCAACATCTGCCATAAACTGTGACCGGATGATGTGACTGTGTCATCACTTGGCAAAAGTTGTGATCATGTGCTGAGTTGGATTATAGGACTTAAATCCTGCCTCTACTGTGTGACTTTGGGTGTGTTACTTAACCATTGGTCTCATTTTCTGTAAAAGAGGGGTGATTAAAAATTACCTCCTGGTATGTTGTTATGAATGTCAAATGAGATAAAACAGGTCAATTATGGAACATAGTAAGAGTTCAATAAATCATGACCATCATGACTAGCTGTTTCTGTTGTCAGGATGCTGACTCCATCCTTGTCTTTGCACTCTCTTCCCTGTTTCAGCCTTTTCCATTCCATAGCATTCCCTCTATTATATCTATCTATCTATCTATCTATCTATCTATCTATCTATCTATCTATCTATCTATCTATCTAGCCATCTAGCCATCCATCATAGATGCTCCAAACTTCTCTGTCTCTTAGAGATCCAATCCCCTTAAGGATCCCCACCAACCCTTTTGGGCAAAGAGGACCAGAGAGCTGTGAGTTATTGTGTTCCTCCAGTGAGATGTCCCCTGTACCTTAATAATGCCTGAGCCATAGGTGTGACTAATGGCGGGAATGCTTGACAGGTGATAGGTCAGGGCAGCAATTTTGGGGGCAGAGAGATCTTTCTGGGGTTGATCAGACAAACACATTCAGAAGTTGTCTACTATGTCTTCCTGTGTGGACACCTGTCATGAGTATAAAGCTCAGACTGAGAGAGGACCTGGAGCGTCTTACCTGGGATTAAATGGGAGTGGGGCACCTTGTGCTCTTTTGGCTGGCAAGTCTTTTAGTGAAGTTCGCAGCCATGGCATTATTCCATCTCACCCTGTCTTCTGTCCTCAGGTTCTAGGAAGGCAGGGAGATAGTGGACAACTGCCTGATGTCTAGTTCATGTTCAATAAATGTGGAGGGGAGAAAGAAAAAAGCTATTACCTGTGGATTAGGAAGCCCCTGTTCAAGTTCTGCCCCTACCTTTACCAGGTGTATGGTCTTAGACAAGCAACTCCCATTGTCTGAGCTTCAGTTGCCTGTAACGTCAGGGTGGCAATACCTGGCTACTTTAGTGGACCAGACATTTAGATCAATACGTTCAATTGGTCAGTGCAGGATTTGAAGCCCACATTACGGAAGGGACTTGCCCAAGGTCATGAGGTCAGGGTTAGGCTGCGAAGCCAGGTCATGTGGTAGAGCTTAGTGACGTGTTGCAAGAGGGAAAGAGATGGCATGGTACTGGTAAGGGAATGTAATGATCATACCTAATGATTTGCTTAGGCTCTCAGACCCCAGGGGAAGGCAAATCCCTCTCTGTCGAATCCTCTACTGCTTGCTGCACTTTCAAAGCCAGTGGGGATTCCTAGAGGAGCCTGTGAGGCTCAGAGACCTTGACGGTGTGTATATATCTCATGGTCCATGAGCACTAGTCACACGTCAGATGCAGGCTGCTATTGAAGCTCTTCTCCTTGGCTCTCTGCAAAGTTTTAGGTCTCAACTCAGCTGCAAAATGAATGAACTGCTCATCTCACCAGCACAGAGCACATATGGACCAAACTCCTCACTCAGTTTTATGGGGCCAATACATCTGCAGAACCACTTACCCATCACTCTGCAGACAGAATGCATTATTTTGGGAAACTTTCTTTTCCCTTTCCCCCAAAAAAACTTTTATTCCCTGGTAGAAATGGTTTATCAACGCCTTTAAAAAACCGCTCAGCTCTCCTTAGCAACCCCTGATATCATAAAAGAGTGGCAGTGCGAATGCAAATGAATTGGAGGGCATTAAAACACCCTCTTGCTTTGGCAGCTGAAGTGGAGAAGGGCTGGATGATGGATAGCGCACGGATTTCTGCTGAGCGATTTCGTTCTTTTTACTGCTGCCAATGGCTGATGTATTTCATCTTTTGTTTCCTTTACTGCCGCTTAAGCAACCACCCTCAGGCTGGGGGTATGTCCCTGGGCACCCACTTCATCTGTCCCCCTGGGGATGGCTCCAGCCAGCTGTTTTGCACTTACTGCCTGGTTCATGGAAGGTGCACTAGGGCCCAGCTGGATGGGGCCCCAAGGGAGTGCCTCTCCTATAATTGCTTAGCTTAGTAGCAGAGACTACTGAAGGTGGAAACCTCTGCCCTCTCCTGAAGGGACACACTCCCCCTTCTATTACACTCATGTTTATTGAGGCCTGTTGTGTGCCAGGCATAGCGAGGATACCAAGAAGTGAAGGACACAGCCCTGCCTGCAGTGACCTCACCATTGCACTGGGCAGAAAACTCACCCCCAAGCAGTTATACACACGAACACACACACGGCAGAATCTTTCCACAGGCACCCACATTCATCTCCGTGTATAAGGACACAAGCTCACACTCACCTACACACCAGTCCAGACGCACGCAGAAACAATCACCCACACACATCCAGGTGCACACACCTGAGCGTGCCCAAACACACACACACACACACACACACACACACACACACACACTGGAGCCCACCAACTCTCAGACCTGTGTACATTCACACATGTGCACACACAAACACAATACATGCTCCTGCACACCCACATGAGAAAATTAAACAATAAAACAAAACTAAATAGGAACCGAAGCCAGGATGAGTGGACTGATGAGAAAGAATTCAGGGATGTTGCAGTGGAAATGACGATCTAGGAAATTTGCCTTCTAGACTCAGTTTAGCCTCTTACCAGCTGTGTGACCTTGCTCAAGTCTCTTAACGTCTCTGAGCCTCAGTTTCCTTATTTGAAACTGAAGCATTTTTGGGTACGAGAGTTTATGCTTTTGTGAAATCAGAAGTTTAGGAGTCAATATGGGCTGAAGAAATAGTAATAGTGGTAATAATAATGGTAATAGCTAGTCTATATTTAGCCTTACTATGTGCTATGCCCCGTGTTAAACACGCTACAACAATCCTAAGAAATGAGTACCATCGTTAGCTGTGTTTTACAGGAGAAAACCAAGGCTGAGAGAGGTGAAGCTGCAAGCCCAGAGTCACACAGCAAATAGTGATGGAGCCTGTATTTGAACCCAGGCAGGCTGGATCCAGGGCCTGCACTTCTGACTCCGTTGGCCATGTGCTGAGTTGGACTTGTGCTGGGCATGGGGACCAGGAGATGAAGGACACACACTCCCTGCTGTCGAGAGATCCACAGTCCAGTGGGGAGGCAGCCCTGCACTGGTCAATCAGAGCGAGGTGTGTCGCTGGATGCTGGCAACTTGGGCTCCTGGAGACCCACCTCTTTGCGCTTGTGATGGCTCTCACTTGTGAGCCTTGTGAGTCAGGGCAGGTCGGCCTGGCCCTGGGGATGTGCCATTGGATGGGGTTTCTCTGGGTTGGGTGGGGACTGTGGTCCAGATAATGAGCTTCAGGTCAAGCTTGAGAGGCTAGAGCTCTTCCGGGGGCTTGTTGTATTCGTATTGGGTTAGGACACACTGTGATGTCTTCTGGCCTGGGTCTGGGCTGGCGCCTCTGTGGATTTGGGCAAATTAGGGAAAGAGCTTTTTTCCAGAGGATTGCAGCTCTGCACCAGGGAGGCGCCCAGGCTTGGTAATGGAGTGCAGGCTGGATTTCAGTTCCCTACTCATCTCTCTGGGTGGTAACCCTGGAAGAGCCAAAGGGAGGATGGCATGGAAGTGGGGAGATGAAAGGTCCTCATAGGGCTTTCCCTTGCAGTGACAGAAGGAAGGTTGTAGAACCTTCGGTTAGTCTCGCAGGAGAGGGGCCCCTTCACCCTGGGATAGGAAGGAGACATGCAAGAAGGGGATGGGGATTGGATTGCCAAACCACAACACAACTACGATAATAAGAATAGATGCGCACAATTGTACATCTAGGAGTGAGTGGCATGGGTGGGATGTGCAGGCAGGTCTGTCTGATTCTAAAGGATAGACACCCAACCATGACACTGCACTATGTCCTCAAATCTTCCTTGAGCACCTGCTCTGTGTCTGTGGGATGGGGTGGGGCTGTAGGATAAAGGAAGTCAGGGGACACTGAGATACTTATTGGCGCAGAGTATATGAGCTGATCGGGAAAACAGGCAGCAAACACACAAGTGCACACGTGGAGTGAAGGAAACGGGACTTACCTGATGGCTCTTTGTAGATACAATCTGCTTCCCCTGGAAAGGCTGGTCTGACTTTCAGCTTTGCCTCCCTTGCATTTGGCCTCCATTTAGTCCAGGTTTGGGCTGTGTGCTCCATGAAGTCAGGGGTATCTGTCTCCAGGCTTTCAGTAACTATTTATAAAATGAATTAGTCCTTCCCCTGCTGCAGACCTCCCGCCCCTGGGGCAAGACAACCCCTCCCTCGTTTTTTCTCCCTGTTTCTGAAACATTGTAATTTTTTTCAAGAAGGGTGTTTAGGTCACCTCTGAGGGTCTTTCCGGAATCCTTTCCCCCTTTCTTTCCATAGAAATCTCTTGTTCTCTGAAGGCCTAGGTTCTTCTTGACTGTGTTATGAGCCATAATGGGGCCCAACCATGTATCACAGGGACCCAGGAGACAGGGCCTGCTCTTTTCCCTGGACCACGTGGGTAGATTTGTGCCGCCCATCCTGGTGCTGGGGCGGGGGCCCTCAGGGAAGGAAGGCAGGGCTGTGATTGGGTCTGGTCTTGGGTGGAACAGCTGGGTGCTCCCAGGCCAGACTCTGGGTGCTGGGATCTGGTGCCGCACACTGGTGTGTCCAGGACAAATCCTGCCCCACAGGGGACTGTGGGGAGCATCCCCTGATTCCTCTTCCAATGGCCGTGGCTAACCCCGTATCTGGGGTTCTCTCTGTCCTCATTTTCCTTGATCCTCGGATGCTGGGCAGAGCTGGTAGTTCCCCCATCGGCTTCCCACCTGATGATAACTGTGAGCCAATCCTCATTTATGCTGTCGCTGCATGCCCTTCAGCTCCCTGTGCCCTCAGCCTTCTTGCCTTGTGGTCTCTTTCCTGCTGCCTCTCTGCAGCCTGCTGACCACTGCTCTATTCCCTCCAACCCAGATTCCCTGTCACTACTGGGCTGCCTGCTTCTTAAAAAGTTTATGGACGTGGGATTCACATAACGTAGAACAAAGCACTTAAAGCAAACAATCCAGTGGCATTTAGGACATTCACAATGTTGTGCAGCCTCCACCTCCATCTAGTTCCAAACATTCCCATCACCCCAGCAGAAAACCCTGGAAGCAGTTTGGTTCCCGTTCTCCCCTCCTCCCGGCCCCTGGAGGCCAGCAATCTGTGTTCTGTCTCTATGGATTTACCTCTTCTGGATACTTCATGTGGATGGAGCCAGACAATACGTAACCTTTTGTGTCTGGCTTCTTTCTTTTAGTGTAATATTTTCAAGGTTCATCCATGTTGTAGCATGTTATTAGTACTTCATTCCTTTTCATGAATATATTCATATCTATCTATCTCTATCTATCTATCTCTATATCTATCTATATTTATCTATCTATATCTAATCATAATTTGTTTTTCCATTTTATCCATTGAGGGATATTTGGGTTCTTCCCATCTTTTGGCTGTTGTGAATAGCACTGCTATTTGTGTACAAGTATTTGTTTTAGTACCTGTTTTCAACCGTTTGGGGCATATACTGAGGAGGGGAATTGCTGGGTCATGGACTAAATATATGTTTAACTTTTTGAGGAGCTGCCAAGCTGTTTTCCATTTTACTCTCCACTCCCACCAGTGATGTACGTGCGCCTTCTTTTTGTATAGACCTGACTCGTCAATCCTATCTAAACCCTGCCTGCATCTGCTCATTACTGACTGTGGTGCTTCTCAAAACCCTGGCTCAAGAACTGGATATTGAACTTGTGAAACTGACTAAAGAGTATAGGTCCAGCTCAGGGTGATGCAGGGACAAGGGGCCACAGCCCAATGGCTTCTCACTCCTCACAGCCACCTGGGAACCTCTGAAAACCGCGGGCATAGCACAGGCCCCGTATTCTATGGGAAACTGAAGCCAGAAGAGGGCTTGGCTATGGTCACAAAACGAGTCTGTGGCACAGCCAGGGCCGGAACCAAAATCTACTGGCTCCCTATAAAGTACTCACTTTTTTTTCTTAAGAAAAAATTACAAGTGATATTTGCTTGTAATAATAAATGCAAACACTAAAGGAATATAAAATAAAAAGTGTACATTTCTTCACCCCTTTCTCCTACCCTCCTCCACCCACCCCAGAGACAATCAGTGTTAACAGTTTGACATTTTTCTGTATGTGTGTACAAACATTCATACACACTCACTTACACACTCACCTATGTACACATACACACCCATGTGAGTTTTTGGTTGTTTATTTGTTTTTGCAAAAATAGAACTATACTAGACATACTGTTTTGTGATTTGCTTTTTTTTGTTTTTTGTTTTTTTGGTAGTTCTTGAAGTCTGGAGGAACCAAACACTTGCCTTGGAAAGCTTTATAGCTGGAGTGACATGCCGTGGAGAAATGGAAGTCCTTCAATCACATTTATGTGCACAAAGAAGGGAACATGGGCTTATGGGTGCCTGCAGGCTGGGACTACATTTATATGGTGTGGGGATGGTATTACAGGTGGGAACCAGTTGAATAAAGCCTTCCCTAAAGGTGACAAGTGAGCTGAGCTGGACAGAAGGGCTTGTGTTGGGGACGTGGGAGGAGAGGAGGATGGGCTGAGAGAGAGAGCCAAGCTGTGGAGGGCCTTGAATGCCAAGGGGAGGAAAGGATACGTTATCCATCGGGCAGTGGGGAGCCACTGGAAGAGAAGAATGGAAGTGGTGCTTCTGAAAGAAAGATCCATCTCCATCATGCATGCATGTGCATGTGGTTTTGTTTGCCTGCATGTGCACCTGCTTTAGAGAATGGCAGGGTACTGTCTGGGGTTTCAGATGGTGCTAGCAAGATGGAGCCGATAGGAGATGGCCCCAGTGATGTGATGGATGAGATGGATGACCTGGGTAGGCGATGAAAGCTGATGGAGAGATGACCTGGGGGAAACCTCTGGACTGGTATCCAGTTGGCAGTAGGGAAGAAACAGAAGCAGAGAGAAGTAAGAGCTTGGCCTTGTGTAAGTGGGAACAAAGGTGGGGCTACTGAGACACTGGAGGCCATGACAGGGTATGGATGTAGGTGGAGGGGAGCTGGGGACTCTGGGTTTGTATGCCCCAGGTAGAGGTGAAGGCAAGATTTTTTAGCTGCCCCTGGGATATTGAATTGAGTCTCCAGGATTCTCAAAGGGGCAAGGCCAAGACTGGCTGACCTGGGATGCCCTCAGCCTTGACCCACGTTTCCTTTCCACCTCCTCTGCCTTCTCAGGAGGATTCTGTGGGCCAGGATTTGACCAAGTAGAGAGAGGAGACTGAAGGGTGGCAGAAGAGTCAGAGGCTGTAGCTTCGGACTCCGTGTCAGCGTTCTCTTTTGCTGTGGAAAATGGAGGTAAGGGAGAAAGGAGGGAACAAAAAAGCCCGAAGCCTCAAACATTTATGCAATGAATTGCTGAGAAAGAAGTGGGCAGGGGGAGAGAGACAGGAGAGCTGAGAGAGCTGAGTGTAAGGGTGAGAATTGAAAGGTTTGCAGGATGTGAGGCCCTGGGGAAAGGTAGAGAAAAGAGGAAAGGGGTTTTATAAGAGTCTGCTTGGTTTGAACTGGGTTCCTTTTACAATGCTTTGAGAGATTTAAGTAAAAATTGGAATTCCTTTTTAATTGCTTTTGGCTGCCAGACTGTTTCTTTGAATGTAGAACCAAGGCAAGACCAGGCCACCTGGGGCAGAAGAATTCATTCGGATCGCATAAGAAATGCTTTCCTCTCCCTTTCTTTATATTTTGTTTCAGAAAATGGGATGCATATGAAACTGATATATACCCTCTTGGTAAATTAATGATGGAATTTAGGATTAATGGTGTCAGAGATAGCAGGAAACATAATAGCGTCTTGGGTGAAGGAATAGAAACCCACTCAAAGTAGCTCAGTCATTACGGGAACTTTGCTGTAAGGACATTGAGTGTCTCCTGGAGAGATGGAACTGGCCCTCAGAGCAGGACCAGAGCTGCCAGCGAGAGCTCCACCAGCACCTCTCTCTCTGTCTCTGCTCCTCTATGGATCTTTACATCTCTGTCTTGCTTTTTTTCCCCTTCCCTTCCTTGGTTTCTCTGGTCCACACGGCAGAGAACTTGGCCCCTGCAGCTTTGGCAGTTTATACCGAACACCTTAGAAGGAGCTGAACATCCCTCTGATGCAAATCCAAGTTCTTGAAGAGGAATTCTGATGAGCTCTGGCAGGGTGAGGACCCCCCACTCCCTCACGGACTTACACTTAGGGCTGGCAAGGTGGAGGGTGCAGGATCATGGTTGCTGGAAGCCCATGTGGCTGTCCGGAGCCCCCAGCTACAGCCCTGTGGCAGGCGGAGGGGGGCGAGCGGGGAGGGGAATCGTTCCTAGAGATGGAGCTGACTGGGGACGCAACCCAGAAGCTGTTCTCAGCAGATCTCTCTCCTTTTGAGTGCTTCATTACTGTACCACTCCAAGAGTGACTATAAAAATCTGATTTCCCCTGCACTTCAAGATAGAGCTAAGTCCCCTGTGTTTCATCTGCTGCTCTGAAGGGGACCTGGGAGGGAGGGGGAGCACAGAGCCCCATTCTCCTGCTCCAGCCTGGCAGCCTCCTGTTCTCAGCTGTGCCTGTCTCAGCCCCCTTCTGCTGGCCTGGGCCAATCCATCCTCCCAGCCGGGAGGGGTTGAAGCCTAGTATCCTTGGGCTGCTCTGAGTCCTATCTGCCTTGGTGCTCCTGGGCTTGGCTCTAACAAATGGGTCCCCACTGGACCCCCACTGTGGGAACTTGCCTGGCCCTGAAGCTTGTCTAGGAAGGGCTTTGTTTCTGCCACCCCCTGCCCCTTCTCAGTGATGGCTACTGAGACCAGGGCCCCAGGGACCCTACTGATGCCCCCTCCCCCGGCTCATTGCAGCCCTGGTTCTGGCACCATGCCAGCTGGTCTCAGAGGGTCATGGTGGCGTTGGCAGGGTTGATTATTCCACGGGCAAACCTGAGCGTGTGCTTAGGGCAGACACGGAGCGGGCAGTACAAAGGGTAAAACCTATAGCTCCAATGATCCTACCCAGAATTTCGCTTTCTGAGAACCTGGAAAGCAGGTATTTTAATTTTTAAAAGGCTGATAATAATAACCTTTAATAGGCTTTCACTCCGTGACAGGTTTTGCTCTAAGTACAGCGGGTCCTCAAAGAACGTTATAACGTTGATGAAATTCTGTAGGAACTTAACTCTTGTTTATATCAAGTAGCCAATGGTAAAATTGGTTTCATTATAACATTGTTTTGCTGAAAGTTGCAGAACCTATCAATGTTAAGTGAGGACTTAGTGTATATTATCCCATTAACACTCACAGCCACTTAAGGGTGGTCTTTACCTCCATTCAAAGATGAGGAAACCCAGGCACAGAGAAGTCAAGTCACTCACCCGAAGTCAGGCTTTGAAACCCAGGTCAACTGGCTTCAGAGCCTTTGACCCTGACCGATATACTCACCACCTTTGCAATGCTTGTCAATTTTGTGTCCTTTCCAAACATCAAATTTTAATTTGAATTGTATAGTGGGAGAGGGGGATGGTACTAAAATCTTTTCATTTTCTGGGCCATCTAAAGATTTAATCCTGCCTTGACTTTATTTGCTTTCAGCTGATCTGTTCATTTTGGTTAGAGGTGCTCCACCCATCTAGAACTGTTCCTGGCATAGAAGGCTCTGGCCAAGGCTCCATCTCCTTCTGCTTGAGACCCTTGGTTGGTTATTTCCAGTGGGGCTGACAGCGCATGCTTCCCTGAGACAGGCATGGGGAGCTGCTGTGTCCAGCAGGTGGGTGGTGGTGGACACACGGGGCCTGATCCCTTCCCCCAGCCCTCTCTTGCTGGAGACATAGCCAGCCCTGACCCTGAGGGACACAAGTCCAGCTCTTGCTTCTGCTCCTTGCTGGCTCCACTCCCTCCCACCGCCCCAGGCTGGAGGCAGATGGCTCAGCCTCTCCATCACAGAGCCCGCTCCAAGGAGATCCCAACACATCAAAACCAGATTTGACTCCAGGCTTTGGCGAGGTGTCTGCAGGAGGGGCACTAGCAGGTGGTGTCTGTAGGAGGGGAGCTAGCAGGGGCTTCGGCGTGTTTATTAAACACCTCTAGAGCCAGCTGCTCACAAGGCCTCGCATAGACAAGTGCTGAGGCTAGAAGGACAGGCCCCAATCCAGTGGGTCATTCCTGGAAAGCCATCCCTAGCCTCAACTCCTCATCTGAGCAATGGGAACAGCTATCCCTAAGGAAGTGGAAAGGGGTGAGAACTGTAACTGGTAATAATAATAATAATAATAATAATGGTAATGAAGATGTTAATACCTAAAACTTACTGAATGCTGACCACTACTGAACTGTCGGTGCTAAGAGCTGTACATGTATTACTCACTCAAAAATATTTATTGAGAATCTACCAAACAACATAGTGCTTACTATAAGCCAGCACCACTCTCAGCACTTTATGCATATATTATTTAATTCTCACAACAATCCTGAAGGTAAGTACTATTATTGTCTACATTTTACAGGTGTCAAAAACTGAGACATAGAGAACTTAAGTACTTTGCTCAAGGTCACACAGCTAGTAGGTGGTGGAGCCAGGATTTGAACTCAGCAAGCTTATTTTGTTTTCTTTTCTTTTCTTTTTTTTTTTTTTGAAAGATTTTATTGGGGAATTGGGGGAGGAGAACAGCGTTGGGGAATCGGGGAAGGGGAATGGACAAGTTGCTGTCTTTTTGTTCTTCAGTCTAGTTGCAGAGGACGTTGTTTCACTGGCCCATGTTGGTATCATCATTGCGCTCTTCCCGGATGAGGCAGATCGGTCGCCGGCCTCTGGATGGTCGCTCACCATGGCTATTGGCAGCTCACGCTGGCTGCCGGCCACTCATGCTGGCTGCCTGCCACTCACTGTAGCCTATGGCAGCCCACTGTAGCAGGGGCTGCAGCCTACACCATCGCCGGGGCTCGCACAGCCCAGCTCCAGGTGGAGCTGTTGTTAGCTGTAGAGGGCAGTGTCACTGGCCCTCATATGTGGGATCTGAACCAGGTCAGCTGGCATCCGAAAACCAGCTCTTAACCAATGCACCACTCGGCTGGCCCTGTTTTCTTTTTTTAAAATTATATATATATATTGCTTTTCTTTCCTATTTGTTTTCTTTTTTGAACTAGGCAACTCAGTAAGTTTAGTTGTGGAGTTTGTGCTCTTAAACCTTGCAAGCTCTACCTGTGAATAAAGCTGCCTTCAAAGATGTGATAGCCAGTGTGGATGGAGGTATGCTTTCATCAATTTATGTATATGTATTTATGGATATATATATATATATATATATATATATATATATATATAATATATTACATATTCAGATTGAAATGTGGTGAAGGAAATAAATTAATTAATACGCCAGGACAGAGATTAACCTAGAGAGAGATTTTTTTTTTTTTTTTTTTTTTTGAGGGCAGTGTTACTGGCCCTCATATGGGGGACCGAACCGGAGCCACTGGCTTCCCAAACCAGCGCTTAACCACTGTGCCACTCGGTCGGCCCCTAGAGAGAGATATTTGAGATAATGAGATCAGAACATTTAGTCTGCACCAGAACCTTATGGAGGGTCAGTTTGCTATCCCATTTTCCAGATGAGTATGGCAAGGCTTGGAGAGATTAAACAGGGAATCAGAGAGGGGCTGAACAGAGGCTCTCAGTGCTGTGGTTTGGCCACAGGGGAGGGCTTTTTGCTAATTATTGAGCTTGGGCTGGGTGGGGTCTTTGGGTCGCTTCTGCAGAATCTGATCTTGCTCTTTGTCCTGAGGCATCAAGAGCAGATTGCAGCCCTCTCTGACTCCCTTGTCATCCTGCAGGGCCTGGTGTGTGTGTGTGTGTGTGTGTGTGTGTGCGCCCGTGCGTGCGTGCCTGTGCGTGCCTGCACTCCCCCCAGTGGGACTGTGTGTCTGCCTCCCCACCCTGCAGTCTCCTTCTCACACAGACCATTTTCACCTTTTATTAGGTCACTTCATCATTGATTGAAATGTCCCAGGTACAGTTCTCTGGAACTCCAGGGTGATTATGACAATTACGATGATTATCAAGGGGAGAGAGAGAGAGAGAGAGAGAAAGAGAGAGAGAGGCAGAGAGGCGCTGGGGAGAGAGAAAGGGGGCTGGGGGTTGGGAATCGCTGAGCGTGCTGTCATTAAGCGGCATTGTGTGAGATTGTTCGCCTTCAAAAGGCAGCTGTGAAAAGGAGAGAGTATCTTTTTTTTAAAAAAAGGCCCATTATGCAAGTGGTGCAGGGTGCATGGTGCTGGCAGGAGGACCGTGGGGTGTAATTAGGGCAGTGACAGGCGGAATTACATGGTGTCTGGCAGTGTTGCCATCTCTTGTTTGGGGGGGTGGGGGTTGGAGGAAGGGACAGGTAAATGGCTAGAAAGTTCTGGACACTTGCTGGGAGCGACTGGGTCTTTGGGTGAGCCAGGGTGACCTGGGATTGGGCAGAAGGGATGGGGAGGGTGGGGCTGCCATAGCTAATTATTTCTACAACGGGGAGGGGACCTCTGATTTTTGGAAGTCTTTTATCATGGCTCGATGCCCCTTCCAGGCTCGATGCCCCTTGCAGGCATTCCCACCCAAAGTTGGCAAAGGAAAGCCAATTGTGTGGAACAGAGGATGTAGATAAATAATTCCCATCTTCCTCTACTCAGAAGGTCCCTGGCTGCTCTACAAGGAGGGAGAGCTGCAGCCTTCTGCTGTCCTACCCAGTCCCTGCGGGTGGGTGGTGCTTATCTGCAGGGCTTTCTCCAGTCACTGTCCAAACCCCTGGGATGGGATTAAACAGTGTCTGCAGGGCAGGTGGAAATGCCTGATGCCCCAGACCCTTCCTACTGTACAAAACACCAGGGTTCCATGAGTCACCTAGTCTCCCTTCTTTTTCATTCCAACAAGGGGCTCCGCTCTAGAGCATTCTTAGACCTGTGGCCCTCCAGCCTCCTCTTGCACACCCTCAGGCCTGGGAACTTACTCCTTAGAGAAGCTCCGGGACTCAACTCTGCATTTAAATCCTGTTTATTACCAATGTGACCTTGGGCAAGTTCTATCACCTCTTTGTGCTGTTTTCCCACCTGTGACATGGGAATAATTGTCCTTATGTTGCAGGATTAAATGAGATACTTGATGTAAAGGATTTAGCCTTCATAAATGTTTTTCGGGCACAACTTTCAGCACAAGTTCCAGGACAACTTTCCTGGAAGATAGTCCTGTTCTTGTAGGAAGCTAAAATCTGGCAGTTTCTCTAATGATCCTAGCTCTGCATCCTAGAGCCACAGAGTTTGCCATGCATTCATTCATTCGTTCGTTCATTCATTCATTCATTCATTCAGTAAATGCATTTGAATGCTCACAGGGTGCCAGGCACTGTGCTGGGCAGGAGATGTGTTTGTGCAGAGAGTTGAATATGGAATTCCTAGTCCCCAGAGCTTATGCTTCTCCAGGGCCTGGTCACCTTTTCTCCATAGACACTGTGCTCTGTACATGTCCAGCAGGGAGGCACCAGACCTGGCCACAACCCCGAGGTACCACCTGGCCTGAGAACAAATGGGGAGGCGTGGGGGGTTTGGGGCAGGCGGGGCAGTCAGGGCTCTAGGCCTGGGCTTTGCCCTCCCTCTGAGAGCAGCCAGGAGAGGGGTCTGCAACACCCCACACATCCCAGGGGTCCCGGCAGGCAGAGGTGAGCTGCTGGCCAAGGAAGATGCCAAATGTCCAAGCTCCTGGTTCCACTCTCTGTCGCTGGGAAGGTTCAAGCTCCAAGCATCCCCTAGCCCATGAGTAAGGGGCCAGTGCTGCCCACCAGAAGGGACTTTTATGTTATTATTATTCATACATTTTTTTATTTTTTTAACTCCAACAAGCAAAGTCAGAACCTCTGTTTCCTGGAACTCCTTGCGCTGTTGTTTAGATAAGTTTAAATGAGCTGTGATTAAGCTAATTTTGAGGTAATTAACTTGGGGAAAGGAATTCTTCACTTCTTAAAATTCTAAGTGACTGTTCATTATAAGAGGGAGCACTCGCGGAGGAGCCACGCGGCTTTTAGGAGCCCTGCTTAATTAAAACATAAGGAACTCAGCCACAGAGCAAGAGTTTACCATCGTTAATGAAAAATGAATATTCTTTATCTAATTACACAGCATAATTAATTGCAGTCTCCAACCACGGAGGAGGAGGTGGCAGGGAGGAGCCATAGGAAGGCAGCGTCTTCCATTCTCACACGCCCCAACCAGGATTCAGGCCTGACTCTAGGATCCTTTTAATGTCTCCTCAGAGCCCAGAGCCTATGGGGACCCCAACCCAGGGAGACCCCCAACCCTGGGTGCCGAAGGGCCAGGCAGAGAGGAGACCCCTCACAGCAGCCCGAGTCAGTGCCTGTCTGGTCTTGGGGGGTCTCTTGGTGGCAGTTTGAGCCCATATTAGCCATCCTGGGTTCTATCATTCACTTTTAGATTCACATTTATCGAGTACCTACTATGTGCTAGACTGTGAATAAAACAGACCACAGACCTAAGCCCTACCCTTAGGAAGCGCATCGGTTTGAATCCTAGCTCTGCTGTTTACTAGTTGTGGTGATGTTGGGCAAGTGCCTCAGTTTTCTCATCAGTAAAATGGGATGAACAATAGCACTTATCTCATAGGATTGTTATGAGGATTGAGTTAGTATTCATAAAACATGTGGAATGGTGTCTGGCACATATACGTGCTCTGTAACACGTATTTGTTATACAAATAAATGAAAACCAGTGAGAATGGGTGCCATGAGGGAAAAAGAGCAGGATGTAACAAGACAATAACACATAGGGACTGGCTTTAGACTGTGTTCAGATGGGAGGGTAGGAAGGGGGCATGGCTCCTTGGCCACCCCCCCCAACCTTTCTGCACCCCCCCCCCCCCCAGCTTCACTGTTTCCACCAGGTCCTGAGACGTGTCCTGCTGTCTTTACCTTTCTGCCTCTTCCTGGGGGCTTCTTAGGTCACCAGCACTCTTTGGTTTGCTCTCTGAGTGTCCCCAGAACATTTTTCCCAGGCAGGAGTTTCTGTCAAGACACCCACTATCTACAGGTGAGGCGATCACAGAGTATACATAAGAAGATACCTTGGAGATGGTTTCATCCGATCCGTTTTACTGATAAGGAGACTGAAGCCAAAGACAGACTGCGAGGTGGCTGACAGGTGGGGCTGGGCACCAGGCTTGCGCTCCCATCCCAAGGTCAGTTGGCACCATGTCTTCTCTGGGCCTATGTGGGCTGTCAGTCCCCCTGAGTCCACACCAGCCTTATCCTTTGGCCCGGTGCCCTGAGTAATTTGCGTTGTCCCTTGGTTCCGCTTCCAGTCTGAGCTCTGGCTCAAGGCACTTGACCAGAATTTCATTTCCTTCCTGATTCCCTATCTCTTTTTCACCTCTTCCTTTCTTCTTCTTACTTGCACAGAGGAAGCTCCTGGGGTTACAACGACAAACAAGGCCCTGTCCCCTCCTGTGTAGGGGCATCCAATCTAGCCCCACTCTCTGCATTCCTTGGGATGAGAGACAACCCCTCCCCCCCCAAACATACCTGACTCACCTTTGGTTAATCCAGTTTTGGGGTGGAACAGTGACATTGCTTTTACCTAGCATAATCAGTTGTGGGCACTGTCTCAAGGCAACCCAATCACAGACCAGTGAAATAGTGGGGGCTGCTTGGGGAGGCCAGTCACCAGGGAGGCCACCTGTCTCCTGGCAAGATGCCTTCCAACCCTGCATACTGGTTGCTCCTTACTGCCCCCGGGTACCCTGAAGTGTCAGTGACGGAGGTCTCAGACTGATGGCGGCTCCCTTCAAGGAGGCCATCTCTGGGCCTACCTGGCCACTGCTCTGGGGTTTTGCCCATTTGTCCCCCTACCTGGTAGGGAAAGTGTCTGATTGGAAGCTGTGATGGGTAAGGAGCAGCAGGAGGCTTCTAGCTGAGCTAAGCTGATCACATTCTGGTTACAGCTTTTATTTAATCTCTAAAGTGTTTTGACATTGTCTTTGGAGCAGGGGGAGAAGTGTCCCTGGGAGGGGCCAGGTGACAACAGAGAAAAGACAGAGTAATGTGTCAGGAGGGGACTTAGGGAGATAAACAGATGATCACTCTGGAGAAGAGGCCAATGGGAAAATATTGTTGGCTGCCCCCAGGAACCCACTGCTCCAAAAGGAACCCAGAATGGCCCCAGAATTTTTGGAAGTTCTTTGTTCCTTTTTTTCTGGGGGGAGCCAGAGCCTTCCAAGGAATGATTCTCTGGGACCAGGTCTCAGGTGGGCCAGGCAGGGACAGGAGGAGTGAGTACACTAGGGGGTGTTGTGCAGAAACAATGTCGGGGGGTGGGAGGACATTTCCAGGGCTCCCATGTTTCTCCTGGAAAAGCAGCCTCCCCAGGAGCTGAGCAACTTTCTGGCGTGATGCTTGTGCAGCCCAGACTCTTCCCCAAAGCCATAACCGCTTTCATGTCCCAGTTATGGCAGTAAATGCATGTACTAATTTCTGCAAAGTTAACCTGCAACAAAAGGCATTATGTTGGCTGGAAGAAGAAGCTTCCTGGGCAGGAGAGGTGGGAGTCCCTGGTTCCTAGTTCCCAGGGACTCCAGCCTCTTCTGAACTGGCTGCAGCCAGAGACTGGGGCTGAAGCAGTCTCTCTGGGTCCCTGACAGCTCGAGCTTCTCCTTAATTTGATGATTCTTGAGATAGTGGGAAGCTCTTAGCACCCTTCTCACAAGGGCAGGTTTGAGTGAAACCAAATCAACTTCTAGCATCGTTTCAATCACCTCTCTGAAAGGCTTGATTTAACGCTCTGGTCAGGAAGATGGGATTCAATCAATGTTCATCCAAAAGAGCAAATTTTTCCTAAAAAAATTACTCTGCCTGTTATTAAATAATAGCAACATTCCCCATCTCCCAGGGAGCCCCAGGTTGCATTTGGAGAAGAGGCACAGGATGCATTTGAAAGCTGTGACTTATCTCGGCAATTTCGTTTGGATCCATTTTGTGGCTCTGTTGGCAAATGGGACATGTGGCATTGGACTCTCTGGAGGGCAGAATGAGCAGTCGCTGGTAGCAGGACTGGAGCCGAGGGGGGATGCTGGTCAGGCACTAAAGTGGCTTTGGTAAAACAGGTCCAGTCACCCTGGACTGACTGTGGGATTTTCCCCTTGGGAGACACAGCTGGTTGTGGAGCTGGTCAGAACGGGTCTGACCCCTGGCTCTGCAGGTTCCTGGCTGTGTGGCCTAAGACAAGTCACTCTGCCCCCCTGATCCTCAGTTTTCTGAACTGTCAAATGGGAGAATACCACCACCCAGTAAGGCTGTCATGAGGAATCAATAGGACCACATACTAGAGGTTGCTGGCTTCTAATAGGTGCTCAGCTAATTTGAGTTCTCTGTTTGGAAGGTTGTGGCTATATCTTCTTTGTGTTTATATATTAAAGGCACTTTCTAATTAGTTGACTGAATGGAATTCTTACATCAAAGAAATTTGTTTAGCTCTGACATTTTAATTCCTTTCGTTAGAGATGAGAATGATGAGTTTAAGTAATCCCTATGGTGACACACATGCCTTTGCTTAGGCCAGCGGCCGGCAAGTTTAGCTCCAAAGCCAAACCAGCCTGTTTTTGTCACTAACGTTTTATTGGAACACAGCCACACGCATTCTTTTGCACATCTTCTGTGGCTGCTTTCACGTGATGACAAAAGCTGAGAACTTGTAGCAGGGACTATTATATATGGCCCTCAGAGCCTAAAATGTGTACTATTTTATCCTTCACAGAAAACAATTTGCTGACCTCTGGCTTAGGGCAGTCGTTCTGAACCTTTAGCCTACAGCAGAATCATCTAAAGAGCTTGGGAAACACAGATTACCAGGCCCCCACCCTGGAGATCCTGGTTTCATAGACCTGTGCCCAGGGCTAAGAATGTGCATGTCTAACCAGTTCCCAGGGGATGATGATGATGCTGGTCCAGGGACCACACTTTGAGAACCACTGGCTGAGGCTGTTTCTTAGGCTTGGAATGCCTTTTCTCCCATCTGCGTTTTAAATTCCAACCCTCAAAGGTCAGCTCAAATGCAGCTGCAATGACGCTTTTATTTATTCATTTAAGTGTCAACTGAACACCTATTATGTGCCAGTCACTGTGTAAGGCCTTGGGGATGTGATTTGCTGAACAAAACAGACACATTGCCTTTCCCTGTGGAGCTTACACTCTCTTGGAAACATGGATGATGAACAATTAAAAACCCGAATGTAACTACAGCTTGTGAAGGATATGATGAAAGAGAGCACCGTGAGAAATGATATCTGTGGACTCTAGATGGGGGTTATGAAAGGTCTCTGTAAAGAAGTGGCATTTAAGGGGGAGATTAGCAGGGGGAAAGAAAGCCATCCTGCCAAAGGTGAGGAAAAGACTTTCAGGCAGAGAGAAAAACCCTGTAAAGACCCTGGAATGGGAAAGAGCTTGTTGCATTTGAGGGAGTGAAAAAAGGTCAGTGTGGTCGGAACGAAGAAAGGGAATAATGTGATATAAGTTGAATCTGGAGATGGGTAATAGATGATACTTGGCACTGTTGACCCCCATTCTGAACTCCTCACCTTACTAGCACTTGACTCGCACACTTGCCATGGTTCCTTGTGGGTGGAGTATTCTTCCTGCCTCTTGCCTTTGGGCTTGGCCATGTGATTTGCTTTAGCCAATGATATTGGTCCGGAAATTCCCAGCCTAGGCCTTGAGAAGTATTGTATATTTCGCTTGCTCTCTTGCACCCTGCCATCATCATGAGAAAAACACGTTCAGCCTGACCTTCTGGTTCAAAGACCTATGGTACAGAGTAGCCCTAAGTCACCTGAGCCAGCGGACCCACAGCCAGGTGACAATATATTACTGTTGTTTTAGCCCACTCTGTTTGGTGTGGTTTGTCACGTAGTAGTCACTGACTAATACAACCATGTCAAGAAATCTGAGCTTTAAGTACAATTGAATGTCATTGAAAGTGTTTAACTAGAAGGGACATGATTTGATTTATGATTTTAAATGATCTCTCTGGCCGTTGTGAGGAGGGAGAGGTGGATGGAGGAAGCAGAGGCCCACGTGCTAAGCCATGTGTAGACCCTGAGCCAGCACTGTGCTCGGCACAGGAGCTGCTTGGGACTATTGTCCAGCTTTCCCCACAGCGGAATGACTCTCACCCTTCCCTATGTGTTCTACTCGCTCTCTTCGGGCCCTTCTTACCTGTGACTTGGCAGTAACTGTGCTCATTATACTCCTACCACTAAATTGTGGGATTATTGAGGGCAGGGACCTGGCTTGACCGTCTGTATGTCTCCTTGGACCCCCGAATGCTGCGTAGGCTCAGCTCAGAGCAGAAGTCAATAACTGTCCTAAAATGAATTAATATCAATGCTCTTTCCATAGCTGTTACAAGCTGGATTTTCACTTCAGTGGTCTCTCATGGTGCCACACATTTAAGTGACTTCAACCAGGTCATGGGGTAGGTTTCTTTAAAGCCTCATCAGCAAACAGGGATTGCTTGAGTGGTTCCCCTTTAGTCCAAAGATGTGTGGAAGTAGGCGTTGTGGAGAGAGCGCTCTGAGCTGATAGGCAAGGAGTGACTCTCCTACCAAGAGCTGAGGATCTTGGCAAGGAAACCGGCTGGGCCTGTTTACAAACCTTTACTGAGAAACTCACAGGGGTGTACCCATCATGCTGGGGACACCTGTTCTGTGGGGGTGTTCGCTCACATACTTTACCTTCCAAATGTCTAGGAAAAAAAAAAAGTAGTCCATATATACACACTCTAAATAAGAAAATCCATTTTCCTTGATTAATTTTGATCACCCCGCTTCTCACAGTATTTACTCAAGAAGCTCAGGTTATTTAACCAGAAGGTTTCATGATTTATACTAGAATTATGTGCCAAAGGAACAGACCAAAAGTGGGGATAGCTTCTGGAGCCTTCTGTCCATGGAAATTTTACAAAAAGACAAAAGCTCTAATGTGTTAGCTGGTCTGGCTAAAAGGCAGAGACATTCTAGTAGACTCTGTTTACTTGCTTGTTACAGAAATGGAATTTTAATTAATTTCTTATTTCAACTTTGTGTATCAGAATTTATGGAGTGCCTAATATATTCACCCCTCCCTAGCCTGGCAGTGATGGGGACAAAGATTTCCAAAAGCAGTTCTTGCTTTAACAATATCAACTTGCAAATGAGGTAAGATTATTCTTTAGAGCAATTATTTGATTAAAGTCAGCTTCTTTGACTAGATTGAGCAGGGACTGGGTCTGCTTTTCCTACAGTGTTGTATGACCAATGCATAATATGGCGTCTGACAGCACATAGTAGGTGCTCATGAAAATTTGTTATACTCGAGGTATAATTCACACATAGTGAAATACGCAGATCTTTCGGGCCCATTCTGACAAGTTTTGATAAATGCTCCCTCCCAGGTAACCAAGACCTTCATCCATATCTCTAGCAGGGCTGTCTCATAGCAATATAAAGGGAGCCACATGGGTAATCTAACATTTTCTAGCAACCTTATTAAAAAAGTAAAAAGAAACAGGTGAAACTAATGTTAATTAGTTAATGTCACCCAGTATGTCCAAAATATTATCATTTCACTATGTAATCAACATAAAAATTCATTAGTGAGGAATTTTACATTATTTTGCTTCTCCCAAGTCGTTGAAAACCAGGGGGTGTTTTATTCTTACAGCACATTTTGATTCAGACAACCATATTTCAAGTGCTCCACAGCCACAGGTCACGTGGCCAGTGGCCTCTGTGTTGGATGGCACAGACCAGGACATTCTCATCACCCGGGAGAATTCCCGTGTTCTGCCAAGTCAGTGCCCCCGTTCCCAAAGGCAGCCACTGTTCCTTTGGTTTCTATCACCAAAGGTTAGGCTTGCCTGTTCTAGGGCTTTGTGTAAAGGGACTTTGTGCTCTCGTTTTCTGTTTCTTTGGCTTCACGTGCTATTTTTGAGATCCCTGTTGTTGGATGTGCAGGTGATTTATTCCTTTTTATTGCGGAGTGGTAGTCTGTTGTATGCATATGCCGTGTGTATTTATTCACCCTCAATACATATTTGGCGTTGAATGCATGTCCGTGAGACAGGGCAAGGTACACAAGGAGCCCCCCCAAAAGGACAAAATTTTCTGAGGCGTCAGGTGGAAGGACTTAGGAGAGTGGCCTGGAAGGAAGGCATTTGAGGCAGACTTAGTAGGATCCTTAGAGTTTCGAGGGGTGAAAAGGGAGGCCGGGGGGCCTTACAGGTGGAGGCAATGCCTGAAGCAAAGGCCTGCAGGTGGGTGGTAGGGGCTGAGTTTGGGGAACGAAAGCCTATAGGAATGAAGGTGGTCTGGGGCCAGATCTGGAGGGCTTTGAATGCCACTGTGAGGAGCCGGTGGTCAGTGGCTCCTCTGGGAGCAAGAGGACAACCAGAGGTCAGAAAGCTCTTCCTGGGAGAGGAGACACTTGGCAGAGGCCTTGAAGGATGATCTTTTCTGCTCCTTCCCTCGTATGCTGTACACCCCTGAGTTGCCCACCCCCTCCCTCCTGTATCTGCCTGTCTCCTTGTCTTCATCTGGGCTCTTCCCTCTATTTGGACTCTCTTTCATGCTCCTGCTTTAAGCATCTACCAGCGAGAACGTTTCCCATCACCTCCCTAGCCCTCATCCCTCCTACATCGCTTCCTCCCAGTCAATCCCCATGTTAAAGTCTCTCCATCATGGCCTTGCATTAACCAGCAGCTGCGTTTCCATGGCCCATACATCAGCCCAAGCCTGTCTCTGGTGAAAAGGTGTGCCATGCCACAGGGACCATTCATCAAACTTGCCCCATTGCTGAAGGCTTCCCTGGGCTTTGGGTGCATTAGGCTAGGGCTGTCACAAACACCCCAGTTTCACCCTGTCTCTGTAGGGAGGGGGCTCCAAGTAGCAGTCTCTGGCCTTGAGAAATGGCCGGGATGTTCCCTCATTCAAGCAATGATGTCTCTGTAACATGACAGACTATGCAACTTGGGTAGGGAGAAGCTATGGGTCACACGATCATAGCTGATTAAAATTCATCTTCCATCAATCATGTTGATGTATTGGTTGCTGAACTAGAAGCCTGCATGTATCTGTTCTCATTTACTTTTCACACCAACCCAATGGGGTCCGAAATAGTTGTCCCTATTCCAGGGATTAAGAAAGGGAGTTTAAACTTGCTCAGGGCTCCTTACACCTCAGAAAAGTGACAGAACCGGGGCCTGGAATCCAGGTCTGACACAAACTCCAGTGCTCATTCCACCAAGCCAGGCGCCCAGTGAGTGGCTCACTGGTATGGCGCTTAGCTTCTCTCCTGCCCTTCTTCCTTTCACGTTCCCCTGCCTGGGACTCCCCAGAGGGTGGCTTATTTCTTGGAAGGCAGCTATGCTCACCACTATACCACCAACGCTCACAAGTGGCTTATTTCTTTAAGCTGCTAGAAGGTGAAAAAGAAAAAGGGAGATGGTGAAATGAATTTATTGCCAAGTTAGAAACATTGGATTGAAGAATTGATCCCTACGGCTAAGTAATTTCCCTCTTTCGTGCAAAATATAAATAAATCTGTGTGGCTTATGCTGAATGATGAGGTTGGGCTGCCGGCTGGATTTCACAACATGAAATGCCCTTCAGAGCCTCAGCCTCCTCTCCTTGACCCCATCAACGAGCTGTTCTAAATAGCCCTTGTGTTCTCCCCAAAGAGGGGGATATTGGCAGCTCCTGCGCCTTGCCAGCTACAGTTCGGCAGACTTGGGGACGTCTCGCAGAGTCTTTCTACTACTTAGCTCAACCCTAGCAGGTGTGGCCTGGAACTGCTGATTTTCAGAACCATAAATAGACAGGCTTAATTATTATTATTATTCGTTTCTCTAGGCTAAAGGGGAGGAGGTAGGAGGGGGGTTGTTGGTGTCTCAGGTGTGTGATTATGTAACACAGATCACTCCTCTTCCCTAAGGGTTTCATCTAATTTCTGGGAAGAGAAGGCTGGTGTGGCGTGTCCTAAATTAATCATGAGTTGGGGTAGGGGAAGAACAGGGGTAGCTTTAGTCACCCTGCTCTCATTTTGGTTTAATTTTAGCATGTTTCCCTGGGGTAGCCCTTCCAAGCCTCTACCTAGTCTTAGGTAAGAACCTGGAAAGAAAGAGAGCGAGTGTTGGCTGGCAGACGCTGCTCCCTCCCGGGCTGGCATGGAGACAGAACACTGGCCTTTGTATCCTGCTGTTGTCAGGTGGGGTCCTCTGGGCTTGGGGGTCTCAGGACATGATTTTATAAGGTGCAGGAGTTTTCCAGAAGACAGAAGATGGCCTGGCCTTGTTGGGTGGTTTTTCCATCTTTGAAGGGTGCAGAGGTGCAGACAGACTCTAAAGGGTTAAGGAACCTAGGACTCCAGGGTGAGGGTGGAGTTGGTCTCATGGTGGCTTCCTATGTCTTGATGTGGGATTGTGACTAAAGGAGCAGGATCTGCCAGGGCATGTGTTGGGGCAGGCAGGAGACAGAAGGCTTCTTAGCTTTAGTTTATTCTTTAAGACAAAGCCTTTGCAACTTTTATTTTCAGCTCCCCTAAGACTGACCACCTTGGGGGAAGGGAGGCAGCTCAGCTCATCACATAGATTCTGCCTGTGGCTTTGACCTTCTGCCTCCACCGGGAGTGAACACTGGGTTTAAACTTGGAGGGCATGCCCAGGTGGAACCCACAAATCCTTTCCCGGTGCTGTTAGCATGAGTTTGGGGGATCCTGGGTTTTATGGAATCTTGGGGTCATAGACTGTAAGTGGTCTTGGGGTCATAGCCTGTGTAGTGGCCCCTGACCCTCTGTTCTCTGAGCCTCCCAAATGCCTTATAAGCCAACCCCTATCACTCCTAGTATTGAGTTTGCCGCTGCTTAAAACTTTCTGGCCTTGATAAGGACAGAAATTGGTAGTAGGGGCTGGGTTGTTGAAATGATTTGCAGTGGTCATATGCCATAATTGTTGGTCTCCCTGCATTGGACCATGTTTGAGAACTCTTCCATCTTCTGTCTTGATGGGAACCAGCAGCCTCAGCAGAGCATCTGAAAACTCACTTTCCCAGCTTCCCTTGCTGTCGGGGCATAGGCCTAGGACCAATCAGATACACCCATCCTGGACTTTGACCAGGGAGTAAAAAGGCAGGGACCTGCCCCATTCCAGTGAGGGGCTATAGCTACTCTCTGGAGACATGAGTGGTGAAAGTTCCAGGGGCAGAATCTGGGAAACATGTAAAAAGGGGCCCGTGGTGGTGTGGTGGAGTGAAAGCAGTGGGGCTCTCCTCTGTGTCCAGGGGTGAAGTGGTAATAGCCTGGTATGCTGCAGTGAAACACCTACAAAGGCCGCCCTAGGGACCCAGCTGTGTTCCCACCATGGGGTGGCCCTAGAGACTATACAAAGCATGGAGTGGGTGGTTACTCCTTTGACTTTAAGGAAAGTACAGCAGGAAAAAGATGAACTCTGGTCTCAGTTTTCTGCAGGATAAGGAACAAAAAGTACAAGTCATGTATTTCGGCTGTAGAAAGCCTTCTCTGCCAGCTGCTGGTTGTCTGAGTTCCCTGAAGGCCAGGTCCAAAAGTGACTGTAGGTTACCAAATGGCAGCTTTGGGCACATTCTTCACTGGGCTGTGTTCTCATGTTCCAGGCTCAGAGGATACTCCTCCTCCCACTTCTTTGAAGCTTCTCCAATGCAGTGTCCCTACAGGACATAGGCGAGCTCTCCCTCCACGGTGTGTGTATACGTGTGTATGGTGTCTGGGACTTAGCCCAATGTGGGTCTCTGCCAATATGCAAGAACAGATTGAGGCTTCTTGTTGTTCTTGGGATAAAACTCTATATGACCCATAAAACCCTGCAAATTTTGGGTTGGCCGAGTGGCGCCGTGGTTAAGCACTGGCTTGGGAAGCCAGCGGCCACGGTTCGGTCCCACATATGAGGGCCAGTGACACTGCCCTCAAAACAAACAAACAAACAAAAACCCTGCAAGTTTGACCACCACCCACTTCACCAGCCTCAAGTCTGGCTACCATTTGCTTTCTTTCAGCCATGCTGGCCTTTCTTGTAGGTCTTCAGAGGCAGTTAGCTTTTGTCTCAGATTTTTCACACATATTTTCCTGTTATCTGGCATATTCTTCCCATCCTTTCAATGGAGAAAGTCCAGGCCTTTCTCCATTTTTAATATCAACCTCTGCACAAAATCCAGTTTGTCTTTCTGAACCCAATTCTCTAACTGTAGTTTACCAACATAGAACAGAAGAAGCCTATCACCTCCTTCTGTGTGCATGTTATACCTCTATTAATGCAACCTCTAAATTATTTTTGGTAGCTGACTCATGGCATTGATTCACAGCTCTCTAATGTCCCTGGAGCTGTCCCCTCTTTCGAGGGCTATTAATTCAAGTCTGCTTATGTGCAGCTGGTCTCTGGAAACAGATGGGTCTGGCTTCAAGGCTGTCCCCATCCTGCTTGCTCTTCTCCTCGGCCCTTTTGGCCTTTCAAAGGCAAAGCTACTGTTCTGCGCTTCTTGCAGTTCAGCCTAGCTCTCCTTGTGAATATAATTGAAATTTCACAGTCATCAGTTTTTAAAATGATTTTTTGAGCTTTGGAAGGCAGTGAAAGTCACAAAATGTCTTCAGACTATTCTTCCTGTAAAGCCTCTTTTAGAAGCGAATCTGCTTTCTTCCCATCTTGCCAGAAGCTTTTGCTAAGCCCCTACTGTGTGTCAGGCCCTGGGCTCGGTGCCTGGAGGAGAAGGAGGGGGATGGGAGGCAAAGGAGGGTTGTGAAGGGCCCTGCCCTTGCTGCAGTCCAGTGTGGGGTGGGCTGGAGGAGGGCTCAGATTAGCAAGCCTGCTTGCGTCTAGAAACAGAGGCAGCCGTGATAAATGCCAGGAGGTACAAAGTGCTGTGGGAGCACAGAGGTGGGGTGGGGCAGAATGTGGGATGCTCCACTGGTTTGATTTCTTGTTCCATTTTGGAAAGCATTGCTCTGAGTTTCTAGGCTATAAATGTGGAGATGTTTTCAAGGGATGGTGAAGATTTCAGAGTCACTCTGCCTGGAGACAGGGGATGGCTATGAGGACCTTTTTGTGATTTTAGTCCAGCCCCTGCTATCTTAGACCCTGTCCCTGCTGGCTTCTCCTTGGGAGACTGCCCAAGCCCCAAGCCGGGTGCTGGGTCCTTGCTCGGGACGGCCCCTCCCTTCCTGTGGCCGGTACATATCCCTCCTAAGTGTTGCCATTCGGGGAAGGCTTTCTAGATGGTTCCAGCTGCGGGGAGATTGACCTCTCCCGATGCTCTAAATGCTGAGTGGGTAGCTGACATTTTGGCCCTGCCTCAGGCAACTCCAGGATCCTTTTGTTCCAGGCTCTTATCTCTGAACATCCTGCCTGGGTAGGCTCAATTCCTTTCCTGCACTGGTGACGTTGATTGAGAGCATTAGAATGTGGTGGTTAAAAGTACACACTGAAAAATACTAACTTTGCGGTGGAGAAACCGAGTGATCAGTGTTAACATCACCAATAACAAGTCATGTTGATATCATGTGCCCCTAATATCATGCGAGGAGATGGGCGCTGGGCCTCTGTGGTAAGCTTCCCCAAATCCATAACCTCAGGCTAGTCAGGAGAAGACCCCAGACAAATCCAGGCTGGGGAATATTCTATAAAATACCCGCCTGCTACTCTGTAAAAGTGTCAAGGTCACAGATTAGAGGAGACTAAGGAGACGCCCCGACTCAATGCAACGTGGGTTGCTAGATTAGGTCTTGAAACAGAAAAAGGGCATTAGTAGAAAAACTGAGGAAGTCCAAATAATGTCTGTAGTTTAGTTATTAATATTGTACCAATGTTAATTTTTAATTTGACAAATACACCATAGTTATGTGAGACATTAATATTAGAGGAGGCTGGGTGAAGGGCATATGAAAACTCTGCCTCATCTTTGCAACTTGTCTGTAAATCTAAAATTATAAAAGCCAAAAAAAAAAAAAAAGAAAAGAAAAGAAAAAAAGGAAATATGCTGGAAACAGAGCATATAGGTTCAAATCTGGCTCTTCCACTTCCTGGCAGTTTCACTTTGGACATGAAACATCACTCTTGGAGCCTCAGTTTCCCTATTTGGAAAACAAGGCTAATAACAGCGTCTTTCTTACAGGGTGGTTGTAAGGATTCAATGAATTAGTGATGAGATAGATATCTAGAAAGTGCTTGGCACACAAGGAGGAGTGAATAAGGTTTAGCTATTATTATTGCTATTGATGATGGCGGAAGTGCAACTTCTAAAAACTGGGAGGAATGGAGAGTATGTTGGGTGACAAAATTCAGGAAGATTTGAATAATTCAATGTGATCCAATTAAATAAACATCTAAGGTCTCTTCTGCATGCCAGGAGTTGTACTGGGTGTTGGAGAGGGAAACCAGACCTGGTCCGTGCCCTGGAGGAGCTCAGATGAGGGTGGTGAGACAGACCCAGATGCAGATAATGATCATGCGGGGGGACATGCAGTCAAATAGGAGCACGTTTCAGTTGCTATGAGGTCAGAGGTAAGAGCTCTGTTGGAATCTAGGACCCAGTGGGGAATCAGGAAAGACTTCATGGGTGTGCCAACACTGGAGTTGGGTTTTGATCTATGAATAGGAATTTTCTAGATGTACAGGATGTGGGCGTATGGGGTAGTGAGCCCATTATAAGCACCCAGAGGCATTGTGCTTGATGCTTTATTGAAATTATTTGAAATCCTCTCCACAGCCCTGCAAGGTTGGTTGTTTTTATTATCCACTTAGAGTTGAGGCAACGAGGCTCAGAGAGGGAACGGGGTTTCTCAAGGTTGTAGACTCTACTAGTTGGCAGAATTCGGGTTCAGACCCAGTCTGTCTGACTCCAAAGCTGACTGCCATGATGCGGTGACAGGCACTGCAGGTTGAAGGGGCAGCATGTGCCAAAGTGTGGCATCATAAGAGCAAGTGCTGAGGTGGCCTGATGTCGTCTGTGAGATGGGAAGAGGGAGATGGTTCGGAGTGGTGGGCTGGGCAGAGCAAGGAAGATCTCACTGCTGCTCCCAGAGGTCTGAACTCTCTCCTATAGATCAGGGGAGCCATGGAAAGGCTTACCCAGGTGCAAGGTAGAACGATCTGCATCTTAGGCAGCTCCCCACTGGATTTAGTGTGGGGTGTGATAGAAGGCAGAGTAGAGGCAGGAAGCCTGGGGAAGAAGGGATGAAAGCAGAACGAGAGAGACAGATGATGACAGGGTAGCATCTCAAAAGACCTACTCAAGTGAAATGACAGGAAGTGAGAAAAATGAAGCTTTACAAAAGCTGCTGTGAAAAGACACAGTGGTCTTAGTGTCCTCTGAGCCTCGTGTGACCCAACCAAGTAGCATGGCTGCCACAGGCAAACAGACCGGGGCTGTGTGACTAGAGGAGCAGGGAGGTGCTGGTCTTTAGCCTCTTCTCACAGCTACTCGGAGCACTTGAGCTCAGAGATCTGGTTGAGGTCCAGATGCTCTACTCCACAGAGAATGGAGATACCCCAGGCCTGTTTCACATGGGGACAGCATTCTGGATCACATCCATGAGGGGCAGTTGAAGGACCTAAAGATGTTTAACCCAGAAAAGAAAGAATTTAGCAGACAATAGAGCAATGTGCCCCTGGTCCCCAGAGGACCAATAAGGAAACATTATGGAAAGTTGATTTGGGATTCTTCCAAACTCTCAGTTGTTCACTTCTGTTCCTTTCTGCTGCTTCCTCTGAAGGCAGAGTTTCTTTGCTTTTATGGTCCACAGGGTAGGTGGGAAGGGTCCCCTCCCACAGTTTCCAAGCTCCTGGTACCCAGTAAGACTTAGCTTCTTCCTTCCTCCTCCTCTCTCTCCACCTCCATCACCAGTTTCCCACAATCCTCAGGGAAGGGCCTCAGATTGGTCCAGCTTAGCCCGGATGCCCACTCGTTGTTCAATCGACAGTGATCACCCAAGTAGAGCCATAGTGGTTAAGTGGAACACTATCAATGGCAGTGGAGACCCATTGATATAACCACATGGAGGAAGGTTACTAGAAAAGGGGGGCTGGGCAGAGAACCCAATAGGTGTGGCACAGCTAACCTATTTGAACCTCTCTGTCTGGGCTCTTCCCAAGGTTATAAAGTCTTATTCGCCAACCTGCTGTATTTCTGGAGGAGAGAACCTAGAAGTAGAAGGAATGTGTCTACTCCTTGACTCTTCCTCCCATTCCAGACCAACACTAGGTTCCATTTTCCAACTGTTTGGCTACTGCCCAGGAACACTAAGACTGCTGTCTTCTAGGGTTGGGGCTCCATGTCTGGGGAGAGGTCCCAGCTGCTGGCCCTGTGGCTCCTGCACCCCTGGCCTCTCTAGGGGTGGGGTTGTGATGCTTATTGACTATAAAGAGTAGGCTTGGAATTGGAATTTTCTGGGCCTCCAAGGTCCCTGGTCGCAGCATCTGATGCTCATTAAACCACAGGTAGATGAATTGGCTCCCTGGCTGCTGACTGTGCAACCTCAGGAAGCAACGGCAGCAGCTGGGATTCCAGCTTGGCGAGGTGCTGACAATACACTGGACAGAGCCTCTGACATGAGGCATTGGTGTAGACACACTCAGTGGGCCCGAATCTCAATCTCTCTCGCTCTCTGTCTTGGATCAGTTCGGGGTAGGAAGTTCCAACACCTGAACTATCCAGCCTGCACCAGCCTGTGGGTGAGAAGGCAGGCACAACATCATTGGTCCTTGACTGTAAGAGCTGAAAATTCTATCTGCTTTGTGGAAGGTCTCCCCTTCCCACGGAAGTTTTCCCTGGTTACGTTGGGTTGCCCATGGTAGCAGGCCCTCGGGTCCAGGCCTCTTCTTCAACTCTCCTTCCTGGGGAAGCCCACTGCTCACCATTTGAAGGTGGCAACTGGCCACTGCGACTACTGCTGATGCCCTCGGTGAGAAGATCCCTTCCTGGTCACTCTGCCTGGTGCAGATGGCCTGGTTCTGCTCTGTTATTGCTTCATGTCCCTCTGAACTCTGTCACAGGAAGCCAGAGCTGAGATGGACAGAAGAGCCACTCTCCTTCTTCTGCTTTATGCCAAACCTGCCTGGCCATGTGGGCACCAAAACTGCCCAGCCTGGACCCCTAGTCCACACAGTCAGTCCTTAGTGAAAACAGCTCCTTCACCTCCTTACCCCTCTCTACTGGGTTCAACCTCAGCAGGGCAACAGGGGCCGTCTCATGCCATCCCTCTATTGTCCTCATTTCAAGCTTCCTTCTAACTCAGGGAAATATCAGACGCTCCCACACACGTCACTTTATAGTGGGGAGGCAGGAAGTTGGTTACATGACTTGCTCCACTGGCTGGAAGCATCCAATATTCTGTCCCCACCCTGCCAGGTCCCCATTTGATTTCTGTTGACGGGTTTATGTCAATCAAAATTAACCAACCTGTGTTGGGTACTTATTGTGTAGTCAGCATGGGAGAAATTACTTTTTCCTTTAGAAAAAAAAGTTTTCTGCTCTCTGATTTTTTTTTTTCCTCCCAGATTTCTCGGCCTTCTGGAAGGGATGCCTTGAATTATTCAACCTGCAGTACAGATCTCTGGAGAACATTGCCTCGCGGCTACTTTAATCACTAGAAAGGTTCAGAGTCAGTTATAATCAAGCCGGAGTCAACGTGGAAATGCTCATCTCTGGCTTGAAAACAAGATCAAAAGGAAGACTGAGGAGGAGATAGAATCTGAGAGGAGAAATGGATGTTGGTTTCCAGAGGAACTTCAGTCCTTCCCATATTTCCAAAGGAGTCGCAGACCAGAAGCCCCAGCCCCTGCAGGGGCACACTACTGCCTGTTTCTTTGATCTTTTCCAATGTCACTGAGAAGTTGGTTACAGCTCTCTGCCACTTCAGGGGCAAGCTGACCAAGGATGGGAACTCTGTCTGATAGAGGTCAGGGAAAAGCTGTTACGTTTTAGAAAGTGTGAATACAGGGAGGTGGAAATGCAGGTGGGGAAGGTCTCTTTCTATCCTGAGCTCACCTGGGATGAGGCATGTTCAGAAAAGGGATTGGGGGGTATGTGTGGATGGAAGGGTATTGAGGGCTGGCTGGGGGACATCTGTGGATATCACCTGGGTGGAAAAGCGTCATTAGGAAGATGAGAGCGGGTCCACTAGCTTTGCTTTAGGGAAGGGGCAATTCTCTCTTTCATTTGGGTTCCTGTTTCAGTCCTGGGAAATTGATGGGGGAGGAGATCTGCAAGGAGGTGTTTTTAGGGTCCACCTTGTATCATCTGTGTTAGGCTGGATGACACAAAAGGAATGGGGCACGATTATGCCCAGGTTAGCATGGGGCTTCAGAGAATGCAAAGTGGTCTTGGTGTGTTGAAGGTCCCGCTGTCCCACTGATGGCTCGACAGTGACAGGGCCACCACCTGCAGCAGTAATGGAGCACTGAGGCAGCTGAGGTGGGGTTCCCCTCTCCCCTGACCGCCCACGAGAGTCCTCCCCAAGGATGGGTCAGCGTGGAAGGCAAGAAACTGCTCCCTCCACACCGCCCAAGGAAGAAGGATGCTTCTTAAGTTAAGGACCTCAGGTCACATCTAGGGTTTGTGGGTGTGCTCTTTCTTCTCATTTCGGTTCCCTGAAGGAGATAGGAGAGGGGCATGGTGAGGGCTTCTCTGACATGAGAGAAGGTTGAATTCTCTGCTTTTGTTTCTCTCCCCTCTTCCCCAGCTGGACTGTTGTCCTAATAAGGTGTTGTGGAGGGTGCAGCCTGCTCAGCCTGGGGACAGACTTTGGGGCTGTTGCTCTCTCTTACTGTCTGTTTCTCTGTGTTTTTTCTCTACTTGTCTTGGGCGGCAGGAATAAGATGGGCCTGGAGCTGGTCTTGCCCGAGCAGTGAGGTCTGAGATGAATTTGGGGAAGTTTAGGAAAGAGGTTCTTTGGGGCCCAGCCGGCATGCTGGGTTGGGACCGGAGACCAGCCAATAAGAAGGCTCCGACCCTCTGTTATTCCTCGGTGGGGCTCTTTCCCTATGGACCTTTTAGGAGGAGGCAGGTGGCTGGGCCAAGGCGGGATCTGGACATTCTGGGACTGGCCCAGATGCTATCCTAGCAATTCAGCGTCAGTAGCATTCATCACACAGCCCCAACCCAGTGGTGGTAGAGGGTGCTGGGAGCCTCAGGGACCTCGGGAAGCAGGATCCTTGGCCCTCATATTGGTGCCCTCCATGGTGCATATTGGCTGCCACTTCAGGGGTGTGGCTTGTTCCTTTGGCTCAGTGGGCAACGAAGGCCTTAGTGACAGATATCACTGATGGGACCAGATCATAATATGGGGGAAACGGCAGATGTTAATGTGGCAGCTGGGAGGATGTTTTTGGCACATGTGTCACTCATGGGATGCCCAGGCTGCTTGGGGTCCAGTCTCACCTATGTCACTGACTAGCTACGTAACCTCATCCTCTCAGTGCCTCAGTTTCTCCACCTGAAAAATGGATAGAAGGTTGCGGTAAGGGTTAAGTGAGCTAATGCATGTGAAGCACTTGGCACAGTGCCCGGCACATAGGAGACACTCAGCCCACAGTCCCTCCTGCTCCAAGGTGTTTCTGTGTCCTCTCAGACACTAGAAGTCCTGTCGTAGCAGATGGGCGTCAGAGCCATGGAAATGCCCCCTGTTGCGGTGACTGTAAACTCCTTTGCACCCCACAGGCTTGGGGGTCTAGGAAAATACTACTTAATTTTTTTTTCTTTTGCAGAACAATGAAGCCACACAAATGGATAGGACTCGCCCTCAGCATTTTCCCATTTCAGTAGAATCAGCAAAAAGTGATTACATCCTATTATAAACATGTACCACACAAATGAAAAAAATGAACACTACAGAAGAGTATAGGATTTTTCCACCTTGGGTGGCTGTTGGCAATTTTGTGAGTTACTTTCTATGGTTATGTAAACATATATAGCATATATTCTCTCTCTCTCTCTCTCTCTCTCTCTCTCTCTCTCTCTCTCTCTCTCTCTCTCTCTCTCTCTCTCTCCTTCTTCTTTCTCCCTATCTCTTTTTCAGAGGGGGAATCATACTACATTCCTGTTACTGACATTGCTTGGTAATCTGCCTTCCCCCCTCTTGTTATTGTGCCAGGCACACGCCTCCCTCTGTCAGTTCATATAGTTCTATCAGAATCCCCCACCTCCATCATATCTTGCAGTTCTCAGAAGATTCAGGGCATGAAAAGGGACAAATGATATTCTAACAGCCCCAAAGGAGACTCTTAAAAAGGAGGCACTTTTACAAAAACATTAAAAAAAATTATTTCCCTTAGTTAAAACACTAACGTATCTTTGAAAAAAAAAAAAAAACTTGAGAAAGTCACATATACTTCATAACCTGACTACCCAGATATAATTGCTGTTAATATTTTGAAATAGTTCTTTCTAGCCTTTTATTCTATGTCCACAGTGTGCGTGTGTGTGCGCATGGGTGTATTTAAATAAAATTAGAATCACACTAGAACATTTTCAATTTAAGTTTTCTATTTAATATTATTTTATAGATATTTCTCTCGTCACCATCTATGGCCTAACTATGTGGTAGCTGAGAACATAAGGCCCAACTTTTCCCAAACAGAAGATTCAATAAAGAGTTTCGGGGCCAACTTGAGTATATAAATATTTAGAGAAATCATTGAATGCTTACTCATAATTTTAATTTATACAAGACCAGTGCTCTAACCCCTGAGCTATGGAGACTACTGCTTATTTATAAATGTAGGTACCCAAAGATATGTAAAACCACATATAACATGAAGCACGTTAAATGTAGAAAGATTAGTTTTTCTTTCACTTTCTCATTTTACATGGACTGTCCCCATAGATTTTTTTTTCTTTTTTTTTTTTTTTTGAGGGCAGTGTCACTGGCCCTCATATGTGGGACCTGAACCGGGGCGCTGGCTTGCTTAACCACCATGCCACTTGGCGCGGCACTCGCGCCGCCCCCGCCCCCATAGTTTGGATATCTATGCTTTCATCATCCCCGAAGCTGCTGTCTGACTCACCCGCTGTAGCTGTGGGTCCTCAGCACAGCGTTGCCATTTGAGTCTAACTTGTTCGAGATTGAGATGCAACACTTTTACAATCTGTGTACGGATGTTGTCTCGCAATTGAATGCCAAGACACAAGTACTTACTTGCATAACATTAGGACAGTCTTTTTATTTGCCCCATAAGTGTGTATTAGTATTAGTGATCTCTCCAACATAACCACTTACTGTATTGCTTTTAAAAGTGATCTTTAAAAGCTTGTTTACAATGACAGCCAACACTTGCAATTGTGAGGTTGTAACCCTCAGAGTAATTACTAATCCCTGTTAAATTTCTTTGCTTCCGTTTTGCCAGTTCTGGCAGGTGACCTCTTTACACATCCCAAACTAGCATTGATTGAGGTCAGGGAGGGCTAATGCGATTTCCCCAAACAGCACTTTGTTGTTTAAAATAAAGTAACTAAGAGACAGCGCACTTAACAGGAGACCCTTGGTAAGAACTTGAATTTAAAGAGGTTTTCTCTCTTCTAAAGGGAAAAAATCCTCATGTTATCCTTGGATATGTGATTTTTTTTTTTTTTAAGACAAGATTAATGGAAGCATGGTTTTACATCTTTTGGCTGTGCCCTAACTTATTTAATCATTTCTCTATTGTTGGACAGTTCAATTATTCCTACTTTTTATGCTATTATAAATAACAAGCCACATCTTTGTACTTATATCTCTGGGCACATTACAGATTACTTCCTTGGGACAAATTCCCACAGGGTCAAATGGTGTGGATATTTTTAAGGGTCTTGATACATGGTGCCAAATTGCCCTTCAGGAGGTTTGTGTCAATTTATAATCCCATCAGCAGAATGGAGATGGGCGCTTTATAATAAACATGTAACACTTCTGAAATTGATGGGAAAAGTGCTTCTCCCTAAACTCGTTGAGCTTTGTGTAGTCGTAATTTATTGGAGGTATAGGAGTCCTTAGAACTCACCTAGTGATTTCCCAATGGGCTTGCATGTCTCTAGTGATGGGAAACTCCTTAGCTCAAGAGGACCTTTTCCAGGATTGGATGGTTTTGGTGCTAGCCTGCCTTTAGTACAGCCCAAATCTGCTTCTCTATAATTGTCACAATTAAGTAGATGATTCTGTACTCTATTATTATGTGCCTGGCCTACCTCTATGTTAGGCATAGCTACTTGTTGAAATGGGGGAAAGGGAAATTGAGTGTAATGAGTACCAATTCTGGTGCCAGGCACCACACCAGGTACAACTCCATGAAGCTAGGGTTATTGTCCCATATTTTATTTATTGTTTTGATGTGCTACTTTTTAAGTTAAATTTGTTGGGGTGACATTGGTTAGTAAAATTACATAGGTTTTAAGCATACAATTCTATAATACATCAGAAGCCTGGAGTGCAGTGGATATGACCTCAATTTGCTGAACATGGCCCCTCTGCCACGGCCTGAGCCAGGCTTTCACCACTGACTCTGCTGCCGGGTATGACTCTGCAGCAGGTATGTCTTCTCCAAGCCATCATGCCACCTCCTCCCCAACAAACTTCATTAGCAGCAAGAATTCAGGGCATCCCTCTAGGCTTTTGTGCAGCCTGATCATCCACAGCAGTAAAAAGCCTCGGTTCTAGCTTGCTCTAGCCTACACTGTTCTGCCAGTCTAAACACAAGAAGGATGCAGAAGGCTTTCTCTTGACTTTTGATGCATTTTCAGAAATTTATTTCCAAGTCTCTGCTACTCTCTGCAGGAAAAAACAAACAAACAAACAAACAAACAAACAAACAAACAAACAAACACAAAACCAAACCATGCAGATGCTTGAAAGCAGCTGCTACAGGTAAGGAGGAAGGGGCTTTAGCCCACAGGTGAACTCTGGTCCAGGATTAGAGAGAATTTCTCTTGTATCCATCAATTCTCAACCTCAGGGACTTGCTCCTCTTATATCTGGGTGCCTTGTAGAAATTTCCGTTCCTAGGGATTATTTCCTACCTCTTTTATGAATACCCTTGGCTTTCATTGCTCTGTGGATATCATTGTGGCTTTACTGCTTCTCTTTCTGGTGTTTCTTTCCAGACTCTTTCAGGAGCCTTCCCACCACCCCAGGGAGAGAAACTCTAACTCATATTACCTTTTATTAGTCTGAGCACCAGGCTGCCTCCCTGTCTCAGTGCTTCCCAGGGGTCCCTCTGAAGCTTGATCAGCACCAACACTCCACCATGCCTGTAAATACTTCTTTCAGCCATCTGAGAGCACATGACTCTCTAAGCTGCCCTGCCTTTCCATCACCCATCCCCCCATACACATAGCCTTTGGCTCCTGCACCTACCCCTAAATACCCTTTTTAATCTCTTCGCTCCAATTCCTCCATATATGACTGTGGCCAGCTCCTAGAATGGCTTATTGGATGGGCTGCCTTTGAGTCAGGTGTTTCCTTCTCAACTATTAGCTGTGGCCCGGTGGTGATGGGGTCATGTGGTTGACCCTATTCACATGTGGCTGGTCCCACTTAGTAGGGACCATGGCAGGCTGATAATGATGGATACCTTCAGTAAGGAAACAAAGGCCAGTTGTGCTCTCCAGACCCTACTCAACCCATCCATGGCACATGCCTGGGTCCCATCCCCTTCTTACTCATGGGGACAGGATCTTGACACTTCAGTGCTCCCAAGATGGGAAGGTAGGAGAGCTGAGCACCTATCTGCCCATTCAGAAGGATCAGGTCCTCTCCAGCCCTCAGGGTAAAGGTGGGCACAGGAAGGAGTGATTTGGGAGACTGAGTAACGTCAGCCCTGCAGACAGGGCCTTCCTGGTAGGCTCTTGCAGTGTCTATCCAGAATATCTGCAAAGGCTCAATGCCCGGTTTAGTCCTGAAAACTGGAGCTGCCTACTGGGAGGCTTGGACAGAAGGGCTAACTTACGGAATGGAGTTTAAGAAGTGGTGACTGTGCGGTTTGCTGAGTGGGGTTGGGTTGAAGAGCTGATAACCCATCTCCTCTTGCTGACTTCTCAAGTAGAGATGTGTGATATAGAGCGTAAGCGAGTCCCTACCACATTCCTTACTTCCTATTAACCATCTCCTCCTGTAGAGGATCCAAGGCAGATCCCAGCCCTCAGAGCAGCTGAATGGGAACTCCACGTGGGCTGGTGGAATAGGACATCCAAGTCTTCCCTTGTCCCAAACCTGGTTCCGCTGTAGAATTCACATGGCTGTTGGAATAGTCTACATATTTCTGAGATATTCTCAAAATGTAGTGTGTACAGTGGAGAAAGTCTTGGTCTAAGAAACAATGACATGGGTTCTAGCCCCAGATCTTCCAACTTGCTGTGTGATCTTGGGCAAGTGCCTTCCCCTCTCTGGGAAAATTGAGGATGAGATAATCCGTAAGAACAGGACTAGCTCTTAAGTAATCATCATCACCATCACAACATCACTAGTGTTTATGGAATGTTTCTATGTGCTCTGGGATTTACCTGCATTATTTCATTGAATCCTATAATTGTCTGTCATTCTTTTTCAGAAGAGGAGATGAGGGCTCAGAGATGTTGACAACACGTTCAGGATCACACAGCTAGGAAATGATGAAGCTTTTCCGACCCCAGAGACTTGGTGGGCCCTTCCACAGGAAGAGGCCTGCAGACCGGGGATCTCTCCTTCTCAGAAGCATCGATAGATTTTGAGACTGCTCTCAGGGCCCCAGTGCATTTCCCCGTCCCTTACAGTGGGATAGAGTCAGCATGTTTGATGAAATTCGGGAGGCTTCGAATCGTCTTACCCCGTCTAAGGTAATGGATAGTCTGCAGCCCTGACAGTCAGACAGCACACTGTCCCGGACTGCATTTATGTCCTTTAAATGTCAAAGCTACATCAGGTCCTATTTCTTTCACTGGGAGGCCCTGCATCCCAGAAACTGCAGTCAGATCAGAATTTTTCCAGACAGCACTTTCTTCATAACATCTCCAACATATGAAATGGCCCTTTCACCGCATGCAGGCGCCGGGGATTTTTTCTTAAATTAAGAATTTGATACATTCCTTCAGTTCCCCTCCAGGGGTTACAGAGAGCAGGAAAGTGATGCCTGGTGCTAATGTGCAGGTGTGGTTATGCATTTTGAAGGAGACGTAGACCATCTCTAGGAAAAAAAAACGTCCCCAAATGACCCTCAGTTCTCGGCGAGAAATGCCAGCTTGTATAAGTGCTGAAGGGCTTTGTGTCCCCTGGATATTTAAAGCCTGTCGGTTTGAGGGTCAAATGACAAAGTTGAAGGGTGTGTGTGTGTGTGTGTGTGTGTGTGTGTGTGTGTGTGTGTATGTTGGGGGGCACAGATGGCACTGGGACTGATTTATTCTTTAAAAAAATTAAAAAAAAACATTTTTATTAAAATATAGCTAACATACAACATTATATTACGTTCAGGGGTACATCATAGTTATTCAACATTTATATACTTTTATGAAGTGATCACCATGATAAGTCTAACAGCCATCTGACAGCATACCATGCTATCACAATATTATTGACTATATTCCCTATGCTGTGTGTTACATCACCATGACTATTTTGTAACTACCAGTTTGTACTTCTTAATCCCTTCACCGTTTTTCACCCTGCTCCAACTCCCCTCCCATCTATCACCGCAACAAATCTAGTATCATTCTGACACTATTCATAGTGACTACAATACTATTGACTATATTCCTTATGCTGTACCCCACATCCCCATGACTACTGTGTAACAATGAATTTGTGTTTCTTAATCCCCTCCCCTTTTTCACTCATCCCCAAACCCTCTCCCATCTGGCAACCATCAAAATGTTCTCTGCATCTATGAGTTTGTTTCTGATTTGTTTGTTTATTTTGTTCTTTAGATTCCACATAGTGAAATCACATTGCATCTGTCTTTCTCTGACACTCCACTCAGCATAGTAACTTCCATGCTGCCGCAGATGGCAAGAACTCATTCCCTTCCATGGCTGAGCAATATTCCACTGTATATATGTACTGCCTCCTCTTTATCCATTCATCCATCTATGGACACCCAGGCTGCCTCCACATCTTGGCTATTGTAAACAACGCTGCAGTGAACATATGGGTGCACATGTCCCCTTGAAGTAGTGTTTTGGGTTGTGTAAGATAAATACCCTGAAATGGGATTTGTGGGTCCTTCTTTGTCTCTTGTTATAGCCTTTGCTTTAAAGTCTATTTTGTCTGGTATAAGTCTTGCTATCCCAGCCTTTTTTTGGTGTTTTCATTTCCATTTTAATGAAATATCTTTTTCCATCCCTTTACTTTTAGTTTGTGTGTGTCTTTCAATCTGGAGGCAGCATATGTAAGGGTATGTTTTCTTATCCATTCAGTGCTCCTATGTCTTTTTAAAATTTTTTAAAAATTTATTTATTTATTTATTTATTTATTTATTCATTTATTTATTAAGCTGAGCCATCCTGCCACCTGTTGGCAGCTCAGCAGCTGCTCAGCTCAGGCCCGGAATCCAACCGGCAACCCTGTTGCTCAGAGCTCACACTCTTGACTGACCTCTTAAGCAACTGAGCCACTTGGCCGGCCCCCTCCTATGTCTTTTGAGTGGAGAATTTAATCCATTTACATTGAAAATAATTGTTGATAGATATGTAGCTATTGCCATTTTATGAGTATTATTCATAATTTTTATTTTTTTTTCTTTTTTCCATGGCCTGCAAAGTTTCTGTTGAGAAATCAGCTGATAATCTTACGGGAGCTCTCTTATAAGTTACTAGTTGCCTTTCTTTTGCTGCTTTTAGGATCTTCTCTTTTTGTCTTAAATAACCTTTGCCATTCTATTATAATTATAATGTGTCTTGGGGTAGGCCTGCTTGGGTTAATCTCATTTGGGACTCTCTGTGCTTTCTGGAGTTGTATGTCTATTTCTTTTTCCAGGTTAGGAAAGTTTTCAGTCATTATTTCTTCAGATAGGTTCTCCATCTCTTGCTTTCTCTCTTCTCCTTCTTGTACCCCCTATGATGTGAATATTGTTATGCTGGGTGTTGTCCCAGAGGTCTCTTAAACTACCCTCATTTTTTTTTGGATCCTTTTTTCTTTTTGCTGTTCTAATTGGGTGTTTTCTCCTACCTTGTCTTCCAAATAGCTGATTCGATCCTCTGCTTCATCTAGTCGGCTGGTGATTCCTTCCAGTGCATTTTTAATTTCAGTTATTGTATTCTTCACTTCTGACTGGTTCTTTTTTTATGGTTTCTATGTCCTCTTTTTATGCTTGCTATCTCTGTGCTGAAGTTCTTACTAAGTTCCTTGAACATCCTTATAACCATTGTTTTGAACTCTGTCTCTGGCAGTTTGCCTCCATTTCATTAGTTCTTTTTCTGGAGTTTTCTCCTGTTCTTTCATTTGGGGTGTATTGCTTTGTTTCTTCATGGTGGTTGCCTCTCTGTGTTTGTTTCTATGTATGAGGTAGATCTGCTACATCCTCCAGTCTTGGCCAGGTGGCCTTATGTAGTAGGTGCCCTGCAGCCCAGTGACACAGTCTCTCTGATCACCTGTACCAGGTGCTTCAGGAGTGTCCCTTATATAGGTTGTGTGTGCCCCCCTGTTATAGTTGAACCTTGGTTGCTATTGGCATGTCAGTGGGTAGGATTGATCTTCAGGCTGATTGGCTTTAGGGTTTGGCCATGTCCACAGCTTACAGCCTGCTGTGGGTGTGGGGGGGCTTACCCCAGTGAGTGGGATTCCTCCCAGTGGACTCTGGTACCTGTTGAGACTGCCTTTTGTGTGTGCTGCTTGTGGGGCTAATTGGGTGGTGCTCTGCTGTGGTCTGAAGCCAACCTGCAAGTATGTTGGTTGTGGGGCCTCTTGCGAGGGGCTCCAGTGTGGGCAAGCTTACCCACTGCCTGTGGCCCAGGTTACCTACTGCCTATGACTACCTGGGGACTACCTGCTAAGAGCTACAAAGCAACCCGTGGCTGTTTGCTGCCTGTGCTAACACTGGAGGTGTGTGGGAGAGGCCACGCTGCGAACCGAGGATGTCTGCCACCAATACTAGGCCTGGGGTAGCTCTGTGAAATGCCAGGACACTGTGAGGCCTGCTGCCACCTGACAGCTCCCTTAAAGTTCAGCCATTGATAAAGCTTCATGTGGTATGCAAGTGTGTGAGACAGGATCTCAGAGAGTCACTAGAGTGGGAAGAGTTGTGGCCACCAGTTAATATAAATTCTGGTTTGGTGCCAGTGCTGAGCCTGAAGCTACTCAGTAAAGTCTCAGAGCACACCGAGGCCAGTTGCTGTCTATCTGGAATCTGTTGGACTCTGATAGTTTTCTAAGGAAGAGTGCAATGTTCTTGGAGAAAGTGCCTCTGGCATTTAGGGAGTTGGGTGGGATGGGGTCCCAGCATCAGTGGAGCTTATCTGACCAATCAGATTCAGAGTTGGCCGTAAGCGTACCGGGCGGGCTCAACACAGGAAACATGGCGCCAGCCTGCCAGCCAAATGGGAGGAGAACTCCACATAAGGAAAATGCCAACTGTCCACCAGCCCTTGCCTTAAAGCCACACATCTCAGTTTGCTCCCCCATATGCTTCTGACGCACCCCAAATCACTGTCCCTCTGCTGGAAGCCGAGGTCAGTGCCTGCAAGTGAGTGAGTCTGTGTGCGGGCTGTTTAAGAGGACGGCTGGGTTTGCCCCAGCCTTCCGTCCCTCCTGGGTGGTCAGAATCCCCACTGTTTTTCACAGCCAGATGTTGTGGGGGCTCCTTTTTCTGGTACCAGTACTCCTAGCTGGGGAGGTTGGTGTCGGGCTGGAGTCTCTCGCTCCTCCTGGGGGAACCTTAATGGCTGAAATATCCCTCCCAGTTTTCAGCTGCCACAGGGAGGTTTGGGGCCAGCCCGTTTTGCATCTCCACTCCTCCTACCGGTCTTGATGTGGCTTTTTCTTTATATCCTTAGTTATAAAACTTCTGTTTGGCCAGACTTCAGATGGGTCTCCAAGTTGATTATTCTATAATTTAGTTGTAATTTTAATTTGTTCATGGAAGGAAGTACGCACAGCATTTATCTACTCAGCCATTTTGGATCTCCGGGACTGATCTATTCTGAGCAGGTGCTTGCAGGGGCAGGAGCTCTGCACGGGGAGTCTGGAGGTCTGATTGCATGGATGACCTTGGCGCCTCCCTCACTGGGCTGTGTGAGCCTTCATCAACATGGCTCACATGAAAAGGGGCCTGGCACACTGTAACCTGCAGGCTTTTACTTTTCTGGGCTGGGAACCTGGCATCCTGCCTGGTGAGGAGGGCAACCATTCATGGAACGTGGAAGGAGCAGGTCTTGGGGAGGGAGGGTGGTGAGAAGCCAAACAGATGGGAGTTTGTCCTGGCTTGGGCAAGTTACTTGACATCTTTGTACCTCAATTTACTCAGCTGAAAAATGGGATAGTAACAGTAACTACATCATAGATTGGTGGAAAGATTAAACGAGTGCTAATCAAAGTGCATGGTGTGTGGCAAAATATTATTAATTCTTTTCATACATGAGTTTTTCTTGAAGTTGTGTGTATATGTATTTAAAGTAATAGACTTTATTTTTAGTGACGTTTTGGTTTACAGAAAAACTGATCAGAAAGTATAGAGAGTTCTACTCCGCAAGTTTCCCCTATTATTTACATCTGTATGAGTGAGTGTGGTTCATTTATTATAGTTGATTTATTATAGTTGATGAACCAATAGTGATACATTATTATTAACTAAAGTCCTTAGTTTACATTAGGGTTCATTCTTTGTGTTGTACATTTTGTGCGTTTGGACAGATGTCACCATTACAGTATCACTGCCCTAAAAATCCTCTGTGCTCCATTATTCATCCCTCCCCCGTCCCTCCATTCCCCCGAACACCTGTAACCACTGTCCCCATAGATCTACCCTTTCCAGAATGTCATATAGTTGGAATCATATAATGCATACTCTTTTCAGATTGGCACCTTTTACTTAGTAATATGCATTTAAGGTTCCTCCATGTCTTTTCATGGCTTGATAGCTCATTTCTCTTTATCACTGAATAATATTCCATTGTCTGGATATACAATAGTTTACTTATTCATTACCTATTGAAGGACATATTCATTGCTCCAAGTTTTGGCATGATTAATTTTATAACATCTGGGAGGTGCCACGGTTTGAGTGTAGGGACTTTAGAAGCAGACTGAATGTTTCCAGATTCTGCCACTGGTTGGGTAATGTTGGAAAGTTAATCTCTTTCACCTTCCTCTGCTGGGAAATGAGGATAGGAAAGGCTGTCACACAGATATATACACTGAGATGGCTCACATGGAATAGAAATTTCTCTCAGGTCCCCACTTTGGGGCTCAAGGTCAACAGAAGGTGCTGCCACACTGGGTAAATTCAGGGACCCAAATCCACCATTTCAACACCAGGCTTCTACAGTCACTCTGATGGTTCCATCTCTGCTTGACAGCCAAAGGTAAATAGAGTGTGGGGAGTTCACTCCCTCCCTTAACCTGGCCTGGAAGTGGCACGCATCACCCTTGCTCACATGGTATTGGACAGAACTTGGTCACATGTCCTTACCTCACTGCAAAGGTTGCTGGGAAATGTAGTCTAGCCATGTGTTTGGCTTCAGGACTAACTAGAGGAAAGAGAGAATAGTGTTTGGTTCAGTCTCTGCTATGTGATAGAACCTACTTCATAGTTTTATGATGAAGGTTAAATGAGAGAATTTGTGTAAAGCCCTTAGCTTAGTGCCTGGTGCACAGTTAGTGCTCAATGTGTGTTGTTGGGTTGTCGGAAAAGTCATGACATATTTTTTCTATGTTTTTCATTGCAAAAATGCGTCATGACTTTTCCAACAACCCAATAGATTGTTCTATGATTATTCACTAGGAACTATAGGGTTATAGCATTTCTGAGCTGGGGGCCTTTCAAAGTGATCTAGCTCTGTGGGTTTCACACTGTTCAGCTGACCCCTTCAGACCTCTCAGGGGCCCCTAGGGTTGGGGACAACCTTATCTTTCTTCCTACCTTACCTAGTTCACATATTGCGTTCTAGATAAGATTCAACTGAAAGAAGTGTCTGCAGCTTAAGAGACGTTAAAAACCGCTGTCCTAGGGAAGTCCCTGAACTCGTGCGGTGGGCTCTTCCACCTCCCCAAGAGCCCAACCTTGTCTCAGTCTTGTCTCTTGGTTCGGATGGTTCAGGGCTGGGCTCCAGCTCTGTTAGGGCCACCAGCAGGGATGGTGATGCTGGCAGAAGAGAGAGGGGGCCCAACAGTCCCCAGAGGCTAGGGGCTGAAGTCAGCCTGGAGCTCATCCCCAATCAACCAGCTGGCCCCTGCCTCCAATGGGATGAGGCTTCTTAGCCCGACTCTCCTGGCCCAGGGTCTGGGAGGGCAGGGACAGCCTCTGGGCTAAGCAGGGTACACAAGTCCCAGGTGGGACACACATTTCCCACTGTCCTCGGGCAAGACTCTGCTCCCAAGACCAGGACATCAATCTGTGCCTGATATAGTCCATCCTGGCACATGGGCCCCATGCCCAGGGTAGCAACCTATCCAGATGGCTTGAATCCAGCTCTACTGTCCAGAGTATCTGCTTTGTCTCCTGGACTCACAGCATCTGTGAAAGTGATGAACTTGCCTTCCTGTCATATGTGCTACTAGGAGACTGTGGAGCAGAGTGTTACAGGTATGGGCTTGGAGTCAGCAGACCCAGGTTCAAATTCTGGTTCATTCGCCTCATTGTGTGAGGGAGAGAGAGAGGGAGAGGAGAGGAGAGGAGAGGAGAGGAGAGGAGAGGAGAGGAGAGGAGAGGAGAGGAGAGGAGAGGAGAGGAGAGGAGAGGAGAGGAGAGACACTTTCAGCATTGCTTGCTCTCCCAGGCCTTCAGTTTCTCATCTGGGAAATGGGGATCATAGTACCTTCTCATGGGGTAGTGTGAGGATTAAGCAAGATAATGTGCATAAAGCCCTTAGAGTAAATCCTCAATAAATGGCAGCTATTGTCAATTACTTATGATCCTAGCCAAGAGAGAAAGTCTAAAATACTAAACAATATATAGGGTGCCAAAAAAATGTATACGTATTGAAGAAAGGAAAAGACTATTAAAATTGTTAATATTCAATAAATACCGATAACAAAAGATGAATACAAGACACTTTTGACTTCTGCATTTATAAGAGGTGCTCAAAGTGGTTACCATCAGCATAATCTTAATATGTTTTTTTCCTTTTTAAAAATATGTATACATTTTTTGGGCACCCTCTCTATTATAATAGTATACAGACTTGGTATTAAAAAAACCCTGAAGGATGTAAGTAAAAGTCTCTTCCCTGCCTTGCCTTGCCTTCTCCACCCACCTCCATATCTCATTCCAGAGTTTACACTTCTTAAAAATCATGTTTAGTGAGCCGCAAGCTCCAAGGTTACAGTCAAGAAAGCTTGCCACAGGCCTGTGTGGCGTGGTGGTTAAGAGCTGGCTTGGGACACCAGCAGCCCTGGTTCGAATCCCACATATGAGGGCCAGTAACATTGCCCTCTAAAAAGGAAAACAAACAAACAAACAAACAAACAAACAAAAACTATATAGACAGGAAGCTTGTCACGCCTTGCCTTATAAACTCCCTCACCAGCTGGCCCTGGCTGGCCTCCCTTCCCTCTTTCACCTCCTGCCAGTCCGACCCCATCCCCTCCCCCTCCCCTCCTTCAAGTGCCAGCCACACTGAACTGCCAGTCCAGGGGCCTCATCGTTATCAGCGCTGTTTCCTCTCCTCGAAGTGCCTGTGCTTTCTTTTCATCAAACTCCTATTCACTCTTCAAAACACAGTCCACGTGTCTCCTCCTCTTTGTGGTACAGTCCTTGACTCCCTGCCTCCCTTAGGAGCCACACCTCCTGCTGGGAAAGGTCTAAGACAGGCTTTTTGACCCTGCCTTTGGCCCAGAGCTGCACCAGGGCAGGGACCTGGGGCTCACCTCTCCCCTTCCCCTGGGCACAGAGTCATCAGGGAGAGTCTTTGAAGGACTCATTTTCTCATGGTTTACATTTACATACGAACTAAAACCCTTTTCCTGGGTCTAGCCTTGCGGTTCCTATTTCCCTTTGGTTGAAGGGACCACTGAGCGAGGGCCAGCACCAGTCCTGTGGCTCTGATAAAGCCAGTTCTCCCTGGAGGAATTTAATGAAGGTAATGGCCAGGGAGATAAAAGGGCTTTGCTCCACAGAACAAGCAGAGCATGGACTCCGTCTCTGAGACCAGTGAACAAGTGGAAGCATGGAGAGAGAGGCAAGGTTGACACTTCTCCTCCCCTCGCTGTGTCCTTCTGGGGGAGGCTCAATTGTACAGGCTTTGGGCTCCTAAAGGCGGTCACCCATGGGCTTCTTAGAATGGGACTGGTGCTTGTGACTGTGGAGTTTGAAAGTAGTTTGAGCAGGTGCAAAGGTCTAAAACCTTCTGTGAGAGGCCCTGGGGTTCAGCTCTTCAGTACACCATTCTGCAGCCCCTCTGATTTAGGGATGGGGAAAGCCAGGTAGGCACGTGCCAGGTTAGCCTGGGTGCCCTGCTGAGTGCCTGTGTTGTGTCTACTTGTGTCACCTCAGCCACTCTTTGGCCCTGGAACAGTTAATTTGCCATCTGTCATGCTCTTCCCTTCCCACATCATTCCTATTATTTCTGCACAGCCTGACCCAGCTCATATTTCAAGACTCACTTCAAACACTGTCTCTTCCATGAAGCCTTCCCTGATTTCCTCCCCCTCTCTCTCCCAGCTATAATGGATTTTCCTCTTTTAAGATCCCATGACACTTTGGTCAATGATTATTACCTTTTATTACTATCTATTCAATTTTTAATTTACAAAACAAATGTCTACTTATTTTAAAAATCAAACAAAATAGGGATTTCTTTTGAAAAGTCAAGAATTTGCTCCTCTCACTTTTCCTACCTCTCTAATCCTGTCCCTCTACTCACTGACTCCTGTTAAGGGTTTGGAGGGGTCTTTTCATAGTTTTCTTCCTGACACACACACACACACACACACACACACACACACACACACACACCCTGTGGTAGACAGCTTTTGACATGGCTCCCAGTGACCTCCACCTCTTGTATTTTTATGCCCTTGTATGTTCTCCTCCCTTTGAGTATGAGCTGGACCTAGTGACTTGCTTCTAATTACTGGAATATGGCACAATTAATCAGATGTTACTTCCATGATTAGGTCACAAAAGACTGTACCTTCTGCCTTCTTGGTATTCTTTCTGGCTTTTGTCATGTGTTTGCTCTGATAGAGAGCGCCACCTGGCAGGGAAGTGAGGGTGGCCTCTGGCCAACCACCATCAAGGAACTGAGGACCTAGGCCCCCAAACCCTGGAGGAACTGACTCTTGCCAACACTACGTAACTGAGCTTGAACACAGGTCCTTCCACAGTCAAGCCTTCGGATGACTGCGTCTCCAGCAGACACACTGATTGCAGCCCGTGGAAGTCCCTGAGGCTGAGGACCCAGCTAAGCAGTGCCTGGATTTCTGACCCTCAGAAACTATGAGATAATATGTGTGTGTTGTTTCACACTGCTAAGCTTTGGGGCAATTTGTTATGCAGTGGTAGATAACTAGCGTATCTTACATGCTGGTGCTTTTATTTCTATAGGATAATTCCATAATAGTGACAGGAAGGAGTCACCAGGTGTATACATTCTGTTAGCAGATGAAGCTATAGTTCTTTCCAAAAGATTGTAGCAATAACCTTCCCCCCAGCCCGTGGCCCCACACCATCATCACAACTGAATATTATCAATCTTTTACAATTTTTGCTACTCCAACAAGGGAAGATTTCATCTCATTTTATTTTAGTTACAGTGTGCAATTCCCTTATTACTGAGGAGGCTGGGCATTTTTCTTATATTTATTGTCTCTCTGTATTTTATTAGCCAAACATTTACTGACCCCCTACTGTGTGCTAGGTACTATTATATTATTAAGATATTAATAGGACATGAACCTTGCCCTCAAAGAGCTCCCAGCTCAGTGGGGAAGATGAACACATAAAAATAGATGCAATGGCGTGTAAATGCTGAAATAAACATCTGCATCCAGTATCCTGGAAACACAGAAGTAAAAGAGACCATAATTCCTGGGGTTGCTTGAGAAGACAGGTAGAGGAGTAGGCATCTGAACAGGGTGTCAAGAAGGTGTAGACGGTTGTCAAATGGTGACGAGTACAGCATGGGCAAAGACCCAGAAGCATTAAGGAGCTGGCGTTTGGCAAGGTTGGAATCGAGGAGGCAGAGTGATGGGAAAGGAGGAGGAGTGGGCCCGAGCGGAGATGGAGCAGGTCAGTCAGGGCTGGTTGGGGAAGGATTTGGATGCTGTGTTCAGGCCTTTAGGCACCATCATGCAGGCAGTAGGGAGTCCCTGAAGACTTCAGCAGAAGAGTGACAGGATGGATTGACATAACGCGGGTTTATTTGTGCACCTGCCACATCTCATTGACTAGAGGACATGAGGGTCTGTATCAGTGTCAGCTCTGTGTCTCTCCTAGCACACAGCAAGCCCCAATTTGTGGACTGCATGAAAAAAATGGGTCCTCACCCGTGGATGGGACTGACCGACATGGGCTGAAAACATTGGTGTGGCTATGAGTTGCAAGCCATAGGCTGGGACATGTGGGATTCAGGAAGCAAGAGAGGAAGTCCTGGTACCAAAAGGTGACTCAGGACCATGAAGGCCTCCCGGACGTGCAGGGCCTGCGTGGGTTCCCTGCTGCTGATGCCTGGCTGGAGCGCGATTGCTGCTCACCACACGCACGGGCTTCTCTCCACGGAGCTTAGAGACATCCCGAGGCCTCGGCACCAGCAGACAGATGGCTTACTCCCTTCTTCTATTTTGCCTTGGTGTCTTCTGCTGCCCAACTAGCCATGATAGAGGTGGGAGCCATGCTCCTTGTTGTGCTTTTAATAAGGCTAGATGGTCTCAAGGAGGAAAGAGGATGAGCTGAAACGAGCCCTTCATATTTCTCTTGTGCAGCAATCCTCCCCTGACAAATGCAGTTCTTTCCCCCGTGCATGAACCCCAATTGATTTTCCCTCTGTCAGAATCCCTCAGGCGTTTCCAGCCTCTTCACGGTAACCGATGAGGACGCACTAAGCTCCTGTTAGCGGGACTGCCAATGGTGCCGGCATGCCTATGACCTACTCGCTGCAGGATTAGAACAACTCTGCCAACAATAATAAATGCCATTATCTATCGAGCACCTACTGTGTGTCAGGCACTGTGCCAAGTGCTTTGCATATGTCATCTGGTGCAGGCTTCTCACTAGTTTTGTGATGTCTGTATTATTATCCCCACTTTACAGGTGATGAAACAGAGGCACAGAGAAGTTGACTAATCAGGTCAATGTAGTACTGACACTAGGGGAGAGGGGCCAGGACCTGCCGTCTCTGTACGGAAGCCCAGTGCCCTGTAGGTTCATATCCAAGACTTGAACCAATTTAAACTCGCCATCATGGGCTCCTATCATATGCCTTAAAGGAATGCGTCTTCAGATGGTGCCGAGCTGGCCATTGGTGCCGAGCTGGCCATTGGTGCAGTGTCTCTGCCTGAGTTTTTCCTCATGGGCACCAGGGTAAGGGGTTGGGTTCCTGCCTTGGTGTTTTGTTAAAAGGGAGTTAATCTGAGTCAAGGCTCTTGATGAGCCAAAGGCAGGACAGGGTTGTAATCCAGGGGGTGGAGCAGAGCAGAGAGGCCACAGCCACAAGGGTTCCTGGAGGATTAGGCTGAAGCAGGAGATTAGGGTGCGGGGTGGGTGCTGGAGTCACGGGCGGTGGGCGCCTCGTGGGGGTTCGGAGGAGAAGTTCAGAGCTCTTTTGGGGGCAACTATTTTTGTCTTCAACTGTTTCTAATTTAGCTTTTTTTCTTCCTCTTCTCTCTGCCCTCTTCCTCATCCTCTTCTTTCAATATGGAAATAGCATTATTGTTTTTCTGAACATAAAAGTTCATGCCCTTTGCAAACAAAAGTCAGATAGTATAAAAGTTAGAAGACAAATGTAAAACTAACCCATATGCTCCACCATCCAGAAATAGGCGCCATGACATTTGGTGTGTAGCCATTCAGACCTTTTCTGTTTGCTAGGACGGAGCCAGATTATATAATGCAGCCAGAGTCCACCCAAAGCTCTCACTCTACAGTAGGCCATGGTCATCTTGCAGCTCCACCTATAGCTCTACTTTGCCGTTTTCTGTGCTGTGTGGGCTTCCAATTTGGGATGGATCTTCACTTATTTCAACCTTTTTGGTTGTACTTCACTCCTAAAACTGAGACACTGATGTGTGTGTCTCAATGGTAACTTCTCACATCTTCCTATGATGCACCTTTCATCTTGTTTCTCTCTGACCTGATGCTGGACCCAGGGCTCTAGGGTTCAAGGTGGACAAAGGAGAGGAGAGGCTCAATGTCCTCACAGACCAGGGGAGGGGGACACTGAGAGAGAGAGAGAGAGAGAGGGCATTCTGGGCACCACCCTGGCAGGACACCTGGACGTGGGTGAAGGGGACATTGAGTGATATAGCTAATGTGGGAAGCAGTTCTCTGGGTGATGGACCGAGCTTTCTTGGGTAACTTGACATTCTAGATGAAAACAAATCCCTGGGACATGAGAGAATGAGATGTCAAACTTTCATTCATCCATCAAATATGCATCTACATCCATTCCATGTGTCAGGCTTAGGGCCAGGCACTGATGATATGGAATCGAGTAAATCATTGTCTGTACGAAGTGCTGTGAAAAGACTCATGGGAATGGAGAGATGGGAAGGATTGTGACCTCTTTGGGCTATTTGGGAGGAAGGCATTTGAACTAGGTCAGGCTGGAGAGTGGAAAAGAGGGGAGGCCTGGAAATTCCAGACTGGAAGAATAGCATATACTGGCAGTTAGGCAGAAAAGCAGAATGCATGACTGATATGTAGGTGGGAGTTAGGAGAAGAAGGAGGGAGGTGGATGGGAATTAATTGATCAGGGCTGATTAGGAACAGGTCTTGAAGGGTTCTGAATGTCAAATGTTATGCTAAGGCCTATGTAGGCCTTTGGGAGAGATTCAAGGATTTGGAGCTTACAAAAGATCCAATCCAACAAAGATCTCTCTGGTCACCCTCATGGAAATAACTGGGGCCCAGGGACCAGGCATAGACTCTGCCTGGCTTGCGGGAGAGATGGAGAGAGTCTGAGCTAAGGCACATGTCTTGGGGGGTGTAGACAAATGGGGGCCGTGTAGGAGTTGCTGAGACAGAGGGCACTGGGCTTGGTCAGAGCAGACATGGGAGGCAGGGAGAGGGGAGGGAGGAGGCAAAGATGAGGGCCGATCTCTGATTGTCCAGGGTGCGAGGCTCCATGCGCTGGGGGTAGACGGGTCAGGGTGAGATCAGGACACAGACATGGAAGCAGTGATTTTGTGGCTCTGTCTCCTGTGCTGTCTAAGGAGGAGGAGTCAGCAAAGACCAGTCTCGCCCTATGTGTTGCTTTTTGATTCTCATAAACTCAGGGGCTCTTATTGTCAAGGGGACCTTGGAGATTGTCCCACCCATCTCCTCATTTTATGGACCAGGAAACTGAGACCCAGAGAGGGGAGTGACGGGCCCAAGGTCACACAGCAAGTCACTGGAAAAGCTGGGGCCACATTCCAGGTGCCTGTGATTCCCAGGATACCAGGTGCCAGGTGTGGGAGCAGCTGTGGACTGTGGAGCCAGACACACCTGGCTGGAAATCTGGGCTCTGCTACTAGCTGGCGACCTTGGGCAGGTCCATTAGTTTCCTCACCTTGAATGTAGGACCAACAATCCTTGTCCTGCAGAATAATGAGGAGAATTGAATGAAACACAGAAGAGAGATGCCTCATTTTGTGCCTCAACATATGTTGTTTCTCTATTCCTTTCTTTCTTCCAAGCTTGGCCTGATCATTTATAGTCTCCCTTCTCAGGGCCAGTCTTTTTACTCTTAACCAAGATCTTACAAATCTCCTGAATTGGCCAGGATTCAAATTAATGTAAACTTCCTACCTTTAGCAAGTTTTCTGTTTTTTTCCCCCAAAGATTTTATTGGGGAATTGGGGGAGGGGACCAGCCAAGTTGTTGTTCTTCAGTCTTCGTTGTGGAGGGTGCCAGTCACCATCTGGCTTCCTGTCGGCAGCTCGTGGCCTCTAAACTCGAGGTGCTGTGTTCAATCTTAGTTGCGGGTGAGCGTAGCCACCATTCCATGCGGGAGTCAAACCAGCAGCCTTGTTGTTAAGAGCGCACGTTCTACCCACTGAGCCATTCAGACTGAACTCGGCTCAGTTCAGGTGCCGAGTTCAGTCTTAGTTGCAGATGGGCATAGCCCACCATTGAATAGGCAATCTTGTTGTTACACCAGCTGAGCCATCCTGTCACCTGTTGGCAGCTCATCGACAGCTCAGTTCAGGCGCAGCGTCACTGGCCCATGCGGGAATTGAACCGGGGGCCCTGTTGCTCAGAGCACACGCTCTAAGCCAACTCTTTTTTTTTTTTTTTTTTAAAGATTTTATTGGGGAATTGGCGGAGGGGAACAGCGTTGGGGAATCGGGGAAGGGGAACAGACAAGTTGCTGTCTTTCTGTTCTTCAGTTTAGTTGCGGAGGATGTTGCTTCATTGTTGGTATCGTCATTGCGCTCTTCCCGGATGAGGCAGATCGGTAGCTGGCCTCTGGATGTCGCTCACCGCGGCTATTGGAAGCTCACGCTGGCTGCCAGCCGCTCACGCTGGCTGCGGGCCACTCACTGTAGCCTATGGCAGCCCACTGCAGCAGGGGCTGCAGCCCACACCATCACCGGGGCTCGCACAGCCCAGCTCCAGGTGGAGCTGTTGTTAGCTGTAGAGGGCAGTGTCACTGGCCCTCATGTGGGATCCGAACCGGGGCCGCTGGCATCCCAAAACCAGCGCTTAACCAATGCGCCACTCGGCCGGCCCTCTAAGCCAACTCTTAACCAACTGAGCCACTAGGCCAATCCCTGAGTTGTTGTTTTTTTTTTTTAACTTCTCTAGCACTCAGTGTTCTTATCTGTAAAATGGGGTAAAATAATCCCTACATTTTAGGGGAATTAAAGGAGACAATGCAGGTAAAGCATCTAGCATAGTGTCCAGCCCTGGCACACGCTTTGTGCCATCTCAGCCATCTTGGAATAGTGGTTGTTTGAATCCCAGGCATCTGGGTACTTGTGGATGCCCTTGGTGGGGCCACACTTGCATCAGAAATGCTGACAAGCTTAAGCTTGGGATTTCACAGGACCCTCGAGGGTGCCCTGAAGTAGTTTGAAAAGGCTGATTAAGGAGGAGCTGACTCTCTTTGCTGTGTCTCTTTTTAACTTATTTTGCTTTGATCTTTCCATTTGCTACTAAGCATGTGTGAGTTACCTGCTTCTGTGATCTGTACATTAAATACAACTGTTCAGCACGAGAAAGAGGCTGTGTTCATTCATGTTTTTTTTTCCCCTTCCTAGTAATGAAAATAGGGCTTTTAATATGCATCAGGCTGCTATGTAGTCTATTGTTCTTTCGGTCTCAATAAAGTTAGAAGGGACTTTCAGATGGTGAGTGACCTTGAACAAGGTGGGTAAACCCTCTGGATTCCTGGATTAGCAAATTTGAATTTAACAGGCACAATTAACATCTACTATTTTGTCTACTTTAAAGAGCAATCTACTCTTATGCTGAGAATGAAAGTCGAAGTCCTTAGCTTGTTCCATCCTTAGGGCCTTCACATGTGCTGTTTCCTCTACCAGCAATGGTCTTCATTCAGCTGATCTTATTGTTTGCTTCTTTATTTGTTGATAAATATTGTTTCTAATATTATAATATAAATATTATTTTTAAGGTTTGAATGTGTTTTTGTTGATTGGAATCGTGTGCAGTTGTAATTCTTTTATCAAGACATGCAATATACAGTAACATTCAAAAAACTGGTGCTGAAATAACTTACCCATAAATTCTAACATTGAACATAGTATAGTTCTAGCTGTATTAACTGTAGAAAGCAAAACCACTGAGTTTGCCTTAGAAGATTTAAATTCAGGTCCTTATTTCACCATTTAGAAAGCTGAAAAATTCAAATTTAAGATAATTTTCTCATTTTTGAAGTTTTCTTTGCTGATGTGTGATTTGGGGCTTCCTCTAGCCTCATGCCGTTTCTGCATATGATATGCTTTGGAGGTGGGGCCTTTGATCGTCTTTGTACTGTGTCGCAGTCAGTACTCAGGACCCAGCCTACCAATCCAGGCTTTTCACACTCAACCTGAGTGTACTTGCAGAAAAACACCCCTAGAACCTTTCCCCAGATTCCATCATCCCCTGATAGCAGCTCAGTTCAGGTGCTGAGTTCAGTCTTAGTTGCGGGTGGGCATAGCCCGGCATTGAACAGGCAATCTTGTTGGTACACCAGCTGAGCCATTCTGCCACCTGTTGGCAGCTCAGCTAGGGCACAGCGTTCACTGGCCCGTGTGGGAATTGAACCAGCGGCCCTGTTTGCTCAGAGCACATGCTCTAAGCCAACTCTTAACCAACCGAGCTCTCCGCCGGCCCCCAAATCTCTGTCTCTTTATCAGACAGGCCTTACCGTACCACCTATCTAAAACACCTCTCCCATCACTGTCCCCTTTCTCTGGTTTATTTTCCCTCATAGTACTTGTCACTCACTACCTGTCATTTCATCGTGGGTTGTTTATTGTCTGTCTTCTAGGCACACGGGGACCGTGTCTGGATTTGCTCACCGTGGTACCCCCTGGGCCCCAGCCAGTGCCTAGCCCAGAGTAGATGCTCAATGAATAGTTCTTGAATGTTCAGCCATGGGCATGATGAGAAAGGCACCTGGGAGGGGCCCTGGTGATTTCTCATAAAAGCTTTGCCCACACAAGCCTTGGGTCTTGGACAGACAAAGAGGGGGCAGATGACTCCTGTTTGCTACTAGTTGTAAACAAATTATAAGGCAGCTACTTAAGTCTGACACTGTAGGAATCAGGAAAAAGGGGCCTGTGTGTCCCCCCAGCCACCACCTATCAGAAGTACTACTGCAAGGGTGGGAGTTCACGGGGTCACCACTTGGCTCATTTCACCCTTATTTTTATTGAGCACTGCTCTCTTCTAAGCGCCCAGCCTGAATGAACACATCTAGTCCTTACAGCAATCCCATGAATGAGGCATGAATCCTATCCCCATTTACAGATGAGGAAACTGAGGCACAGGCATGGGAAGTAACGTGCCTAAGACCACATAGCTGGAGAATGGAAGAGCTGGACTTTGAACCCTGGCTCTAGAACTCCTGGGTGCTAGGGAGACCCCTACTGCATTAAGACCAGAGCGGTGAAGGCACTGACCCAAATTATTCAGCTCCTTTGGGAGAAGCTAGAACTCAGGCCCCCTGACCCCAGGAAGGGACCTCTTTCATAACCTCAGTCAGCTGGCCCTATGGGAAAGGTGAGGGTTTGAGAGTCAGTCTGACCTGGATTCAAATCCTGCCTCCAGCCAACCAGGTAGCAGCTGGCTCCACGGCCCTGCTGGGCCTGGAGGTCTGGGAGCTGGAGTACCGGTCCTGACAGCACCGGGCATTGAGGAAGAGGCCAGGGCCACCTGTGTGTCCCCACGTGTCAGCCCCTCGTCTTTTGAGCCTTAGCAGAAAGAACTGGGGGCAGAACTGCAGACTGTGGGCCCACAGCCCCCGAGCCTGGGGTTTAGGGTTGACAGTGGCTCATCCGGGTGATGTCAGAATTGTAACCATGTGGGTCCAGATTGAAGCATCTGCTTGCCTGTGGGTTTTGAAATCACTGGTCATGGGAGAGGATTATAGAATCCCAAAGCATCCTCCGGAGCCCTGGGCCCACTACTTCCTGTCTCTAGGGCCTTTTGCCCCCAGGGCTTGAGGCACCTGGCAGCCCCTTGGTGTGAAATGAGCACTGGGCTTGGAGTTAAAACACCTGGACAGTGTTTGGGCACTCACACCTGCTTGCTGGGTGGTGTGGGGCAAGTGACTCAGCACCTGAGTGCCCCTTCCTCCATCTCTGAAACCGCCTGGCTTTTTAGAAGGCTGTGGTGAGGATTTCAAGCAGTAAAGTCAGTCAGAGCATCTCGAAGTTTTCCACCAAAGCAAAAACCTAACGGCAAAGAAAGTAAACAGGTGCCCTGGGGGTTTGAGGGTGTAGCTGAAAGCAGCCAGCCACAAGCTTTGCAATTTATTTGAAGTCTTAGTGTAGCTTAAAAATTTATGTGCATTCTGCTCCATAATATATCCGTGTTGTTTCTTTTAACACAAAGGCAGCATTTGAAGTTTATTTACCATTGGGTAATTTTACTGCCCTGGCTCTGCAAGCTCCCTGGCCCATGGCTGGGAGCTGCCAAGGGTGTGTGGACCCCAGTTTAAGAAGCATTCGTGTAAGAAAAAGTGCTCTGGAAAGAGCAAGGCATGCTACATAAAGGTCAGAGAGTTTTAATGTGACTGTTGGCAGTGATGGGAAGAGGAACAGTGAGCAAGATGGATGGAGGAAGGAGAAGAAAGAGAAGGGCAGGCAGAGACGGAGCCAGGCTAGCAATGCAAACCTCACATGAGCCAGGCTCCAGTCCTGGTTTCTGTAGCTTCCCATCCCCCTGCTGAGCACCTCCTTTCTCCTTTCCTTGATTTAGGGGACCTAATCAAGGGAGAAAATCTCACAGCCTCTGTGATCTGTAAGTTGCGGAGGATTTCCATAGAAACTGGAAAGGATTGGGGTCCAGTCCCTAGAGACAGGTCAGCAGGCAGAGGCGCTGGACTCTGCCTCATGTCCTCTCCTGCTCTGGTGACCAGGGCTCTTGATAGCACTGAGGAAGCTGCTGTCTGCTTACCGTCACAGTGAGCCATATACTCATTGAATCCTTTGGCTTAGGGTGGCTTTCTTGCGACTACCATCCTCCCTAGCGTATTCTCTTCAACAGTGGGGGCTGGCTCTCTGTATTCCTTTCAAGAAGACCATGACACCTGCTTGCTGGGTGACTTGGGGAAAGTGACTCAGCATCTCTGAGTCCCCATAATGTGTGAGGTCCCTCCAGCAACCAGCCCAAATCCTCCTGGTGGGCCCTTCATGTAAAAGCTCCCAGGAGAGCCATGACAATGTCCCAGAGTTCCTCAGGTGGGTATGCAGATTAGTCTCCACCGTGACCGGGGCTATGGGTACAAACCTTCTTTACTCTCCTTTCTGCTCCTTTTAGTATCTTTTTAAAATTGCAAAGCTCCCATGCAGAAATATGCACACTTCACAATATTACAAAATGTCTGAAAGCAAATATTTCCAAAGAATTGTGGGAGCACGAGCAAACACCTCCCATTCTTCCGCTGTTATTTCTGGGTGAAAGCAGATAATGAGTTACCCTTTTCACAATCACTGTTCAGTGGATTTTTGGCTACATTATTCGGAGCAAATATAAACAGGGTAAGTTAAAGGCATGGATTATTGCAAAATAAAATTGGGATACATGAAGCTTAAAACTCTTAATTTTAAACTACTCCTCACAATAGGCCAGAGCTTGATCCTCTGTAATTCTTTGCAAACAGCGTTTGCATTTTATTATCGAACGTGTTTTATAGTGGCGTAGGATGAGATTTGGCTCATGTTTTTGCATAAATATAATAAAAGGAGGCTTCCCAGTGAACATAGATTTGGGAAATAGTGTTTACTTTTTTCTCTCAATTCAAAAGAGTGTGAACTGGAAATTTTTTGTTTCAGTAATTTTTCTTTTAAACACAAAGACTGTGTATTGTTTCTTTCCACAAAGAACACAAGCCAATCTGGGGACAATTACGGTTTTGTGTTTCTCTCTGAGGAGCATAGGCCCATACTGAGAACTTACCAGTGAGCAAACAAGGCTTCATGCTGCCCAGATGGGCTGCAGACTTGGCGTGGAGATGATGGAGGGCCGGGGCTCCAGGCTCCAGACAGGCAGACAGGGCCTGGGAACCTTTCCAGAGGGTGAGGGCATTGAGGAATAGACACCAAGGAGGAGGGGATACAAGGGAGGGATGAGGTGGGCAGACCTCACACTTTTCTTTGTGCTTATCTAGCCCTTCCAGAGACCCACTGAGATTCCAGGGAGGGGAGATGCTTATTTCAGGTGGGCCCTGGGATCTCCAAGAGGCCACGCTGGGTCCAGAGCAGGTAGGAGACTAAGAAATGCAGAAGGCTGGGGTCAGCCAGGCCTGAGCCGGATCTGAGTCCTTTCTGTGTCACTCACCCGCTCTTTGACCATGGGCATGTGACTTCATCTCTTTGAGCCCCAGTTTTCTCATTTGCAGAATGGGATAATAATAGCTCTTACTTTAAAAGATTGTTGTAAAGAGTTACTGGAGATAAAATATGGAGAAAGCCCTTTACTCAAAGTTGGGCTTATACTACCAGCTATTGTGGTTAATTCAAGCTGAGCTGGAACATCCACACTCAGAGGATTTGACAGTTCTGGATCTGGGCCTCAGTCAGCCTTGCATTAGAATTAGTTATTTATGTCCATCTTGATTCTAGTTAAGAGCTCCCGGGGGTTGGGCAGATTTAGTCCAACTTGGGTATCTCAAATACACAGTAACCGTGATTTGAATAACACTAAATATAACTCCTCTTTTAAACCAGTCATTTCTGCCCTACTTTGTGCCTTCCCTTTGTCGAGGTTGTTTCTGCGTGGGATGGGGGGCAGGTTCAGGTGCTTAAAAATTTCTGTTTTGCCCTGGCTGTTTTCCTTTTAGAATGCTCTTCCTGCAATATGTACTCATTACCACCAGGTGGCAGTAGCATCCCAGGCCGCTTTTGGGAGTCAGGACACAGCAAAGAGGATTTCCATCCTTGGGAGACATTTAAAAGTGGATTTCTATTTATTAAACCAGTTTAATGGGATTAATCTACTCACCACCCCCAGCTTTCAGCATGGCAAGCATCACAGGAGCTAATGGACAAAATACAAAGTGTTTGGCACACTCAATGATCTTTTCTTAACTAATCTCTGAAGAGTGTAAAATCCAGGGCTCCCATTCCTAGGGGGGCTTTCTCCTCTCCTAACACCCAGGTTTGCTCTCCTTGGTCTCATTACTCCCTGTGGCTTCCTTCTTCCCCGGCTTATATTCACTCACTCAGCCATACCTACTGCTCCTGTGCTCTGTGCCGGGCCCCACTCAGGGAATGCTCTGATCTCAAAAAGTTCCCGGTGTGAGGGGGGCGATAGGACTATGGAAACAGAATGAGAGGTCACAACTCCCAATGTCTGCAGTGTTGGGGCAGGTGACAGAAATGAGTGAGGCAGGTTTGGGGCAGGAAAAATAGGGAGTCGTGGGGCTTTGGCCATATGGAGACTTGGGACCCAGGTCTACCTGATCGTTGCCAGGTGGGGAAGTGGCTTTGCTTTGCCAGGTCTTCCTATTCTTCAGGGGAAATGAATATATAGATTTAAAAAATATATAAAATCGTTTACTTTAAATCTATTACTGGTCCAGACTTGGCTCTCAGGGTGTGAGTGTGAGACAGTAAAAGAGAGGTCGCTGGCACAGCGTGATAAACGCAGTGAGGAAACTGTCCAGGGGACTGTGGGGGCCCAGAAGAGGGAGCCCCAACTCTGCCTGGAGCATTCATTCATTCAGCAAACATTTATTGCGTTTCTATAAGGTGCAGAGTTCTGTGCTGAATGCTGGGAATTCATAGGCCAATAATGTAAATACAGCACCCCCCCCACCACCCCCCCAGCTTCAAGGAGTGGAGAGCCTTGCAGGGGAGACAAACAACCAACGCTGCATTATGCTAGTTATGGTTTGGTTTCAAATTGTGTTGCATTACCTGAGGGACAAGTGTACAGTGCAATGAGAGTCTGGGTGGGTCAAGGGAATGCATCCCTGAGGAAGAGAGGTTCAGTCTGAGATTTGAAGGATACATAGGAGTCTGTCTTATTCATTTATTAGGCCAGCCACTTCTTTCTCCAGAGATGAACTAAATGCCCATTGAGGAGGGTTTAGCTCAGGTAGGGTTATGATCTGGTGAAGGGGCCATTTCTAAGGAAGGAGTCCCATGTGGTCAGGGTGGGATCCTTTTCCTGCTGTAGAATGTGCTGGACAGAACAGGAATCCACTGGGGATGAGATGAGGGAGGCGAGAGGTTTATCCTGCTCCAACCCCGCACAGTGCCGTAGGAGCAGTGGGTGCCCAGGCTGGCAGAGTATAGGCCCTGGGAAGGGGCTGGAAGGAGCAAACAGCTCCTTCAAAGAGCAGAGAGAGGACCCCAGGCCAGCCTTTTGGGAAGGAGGACCAGGGCAGAGAATGGAAGCATCGGCCCCTGGCTCTTGGGACAAACAAAGCGTTTTCTAGGTTCTATTTTTGGTGCCTCAGAATGAGTGGTGCTCGTAGTGGAGCTGAAAGTTGAGGATATGGAGGCGAGGATGCACAGGGTCCACGGTTATGCCAAGTGGGCCCAGAAGTGGGGCTCACAGCTGGCCCCCATTTGATGTGTGGGGGAAAGAACCCACCAGATCTGGCTTCATATCCTGCCTTCCCACTCATGGGCTGTGCAATCTTAGGCAAGCTGCTTACACTCCCTGAGCTTCAGCATCCTCACTTATTGGGGGCATCTTGTGTTTCTGGGGGGTAGTTACCTGGGATCATCAGTTGAAGAGCCCAGCACCATGTCTGGCCCTTGGTGGGTGTTCCACGCATCTGAGTTCTGTTCTTCCCATCTCAACGGCACAACTGCCATAGGAAACGCCTGCCTTCGGCTGTCCTCACAGTCACCAACTCAGAGCCAGTGCCCCCAGCATTTCACACAGTCAGAGGTAACATCCTCAAGGTCAAAGGTCCCTACTCATGCCTATACCTCCTCTCCATCCTTAGCCTCACCTGGCCCTTATCCTGACCACTCTGTTTGCATCTCTCTAAAAAATTAGACTGAACATTTAACAGAAGATACAACCATACATTTTTTTTCAGTATATCCTCCCTGGAACTGAGAAAAATAAGTCCATGCTGGTTCCCACTGGGGGTCTCTGGGAGAGTGGGTGGTAGGTTCCCAGCTGGGGGTCTGCGGGAGAGCAGGTGGTAGAAGGGGGCTTGGCCTACATCCTGGCTGACATTCCCTGGCTGCACGACCTTGGGCGGGATAACGCTTATGAAAGTGAAACTTTGCAGATGCTGCTGTATGTATTTTGTGGACTCTTATGCTCAGGAGGTATTCCTTGGTACTTTCCTCTTTTTTTTTTTTTTCTGTTGAAGTGGGCAACTCAAGCAGTTCCCAGCAATCGGATCTTTTGATGAATTTAGCACAGTCTCCATCAGTCAGTGAACAAGGGTACCTTAAGCTTCACCTTTTGCTCAGCCAGTGTGAGTCTCCAGGGGGAGAAGCAGGCAGGAGAGATGTTCTTGCTGGAAACTTCCCTGAAGGAGGCTTCTTGAAGACAGGGCCTTATGAAGCTGTGTTCAATGCCAGGACCTCTGCTTGTCGGTTGTGGGACCTGGGGCGCACCGCTGCCCGCCCTGCCCCTCACCTTCCTCAGTGAGGTCTTGATGTTTATTGCGGAGGTAAAGTCTGTGCCTGGCATGTAGGAAGCTCACATTAGGGGTGCAACAAGCCATTGTTATCACTATTAATTGCTGTTTATAAATGAAATCATGTGTGTGAACCACAGGCATGCATCTGACAGAGTATTTATAATTATCAAGCCATAATCATCATACAAAATGCACACAACATGCATGGGGGGCACAGAGCCGGTCCCCAGTGAAGATGTTTCAGAAAGTCCAGGGGGATTCTGATTATAAACTAGTGCCACAGGGCCTGCTGCGCGCTGCGGGCTGAGTGCAGAGCATCAGTGCTCCTTGTGATGACACAGCTGGCACAGGACCAGGCACACATGGATGCTCAGTCCACGTCTCCTTCTGTTGTCGTCTCCAGCATCACAGGCACATAACTTAGAACACTGGGGAGCCCCAGGCTGCAGGGCCCTTTGGTCACTCCTGGGCATGAAACTGCTTCTTCTTTCCCCTCTCCATGCTTCCTCTGGTCTGGTTTCTCCGAGCCCTGGGTCTGGGCTGGATGGGTGGCTCCAGCATCACCAGTGTCCTCTCTGGGCCATCCTCAAGTCTTCCTTGCGCCTCCTACCCCGTGGCAATCCTCAGGGGGACATCATTTTTATAGTCTCTGGCTTCATCCTGGAACTGAGTGCCACCTTCTCAGACCGTCTCAATCCTGAGGCCCTGACTGTGCACCCAGAATCTAGGCTGGGCACCCCTGGCTTCTGAACCCTCTCCATCTCCATTCCCAATCTCTGGCTCAGGGTGAACTTCCAGCCTGCCAGGCTGCTCCTAGGTGTTGGGACAACCTTGGCATGAACTATGGGTTTGTGCTCAGGGCCCCTTCCCATCTCCCTAGGGGGCCTGCGGAAACTGGTTATGCTGTTGAACCCTACGCTGCCCCACTTCAGGATACACAAAAATGCTCACACACACACATACTACACACACATATGCTTTCCATCATGTGCACAAGAACTCAAGCATGCACACACAGGTCTTTACCCAGACACACCCACCCCACCCAGGCCCATGCCCTCAGGCCCCTCACATCCATAGACCTAGGTGTGCACACACACAGGTCCTTCCCCAGTCACACACATACACACAGCTACTGTTGTACACTGTTGTACACTTGTGCAGGCTCTAGGTATCCCAATACACATATCTGAATACACCCCTCCTCCCGAGGCACTTATCTTTCTTTGCACATTGCAGATTTTACACTCCCTCCTGCCTTCACTGGTGGACACACGTTTGCACTCCCACACATGCACAAAGGACGTGAGTCTTCCCAGGCCCACCTCATGCCCTCCCCAAGCTCAGACACATGAAGGTACTTCCCACATGCCTCTGTGGCACCCCCACTCACCTCAGACCTACACACTGCAGCAGAACCTCCCCCTCCCCTAAATGGGCCTCTGCCACCCCCCAAGTCCCCAGAAGTGCAAAGACACCCTGACACACACTGCACTGCCGTGTGCCCCTTACTCAGAAGCCCTCAAAGAGCAGCTTATAAAAACACTCTTTTCGAAATGGAGCGCTTCCTTTGGGCCTCTTCAGCTTGTAACAGATTAAAGGCGAGCAGGCATTTGTCATGGGGAAGTGTACCCAGTTGTGCCGGAAAATAGACTTTTCGATGAGCGTGAGAGCTTGAACCTGTCACAGAGGGGAGAGCCTGTGTTATTGCAGACTGCCGGGCTTGGTGGCCCTCGCCAGCCTTATCGGCGGTGGCAGGCATCACTTCCGACAGAAAGGATCCCATTACGGTAAGTAATGGCTTAATCACAACCAGTTTGTAATGGAGATGACCTCTCCGCATCCCGCTGCCCCCCACCCCCCCCATGGATTGCACCTCTCCACACCCTCTCCACACGCGTGACTAACAGCACTCTGTTGTGTTTTCTTGCTCAGGGGCCACCAGGCCCAGCTGGGACAAGAATCAGGCAGCTCTGGGAGAGGGAGAGAAAAAGCAGGGAGAGGAGGAAGGGTGCTGGAGACCCCTAGCTAGCCTTGGTACAGGTGGGGAAACTGAGACACGAAGGGGACACCTCACAGTGCTCCTGTCGCGACTTCATTTTATTCCCTGCATTTTCACAGAGCCTCACATTTAAAGCAGAATATCAAGGACAGTAAGAGCTTCCATTTAATGGGTGTCAGGATCTGGCTTGGCGCTTTTCCATGTGGCATCTTGCTCCAGCCCTGGGAGGGAGGATATCATGATTGTACCCACTTTACAGATGAGGAAGCTGAGGTTCAGAGAGAACATGTGACTAGCCCGAAGTCATGGAGCAAGTAAATGACAGGACTGGGACTCTACCTTGGGGGCTGTGAGCCTCCGAAGCCAGCATTCTTGACCATTATTTCCAGAGAGACTCCCATCAGCCTTTGGGTGGCCCATACCTTTGGGGGCCCTTGAGCCATCCTCCTTTCTAAGCAGGGTGGAAGCTGAGTCTTTCTCACCCGTGTGTTCATGTGCCAGGAAAACTTGCATTTTCTGCTTGGAGACTGTATGTGCAAGACGTTTGACTCTTTACCCACAGCCAGCCATTGTAGGGTCTTGAAAGTCACTTCAGCCTCAAGGTCATGAGTTTGCTGGTGAGTACAGGAAGCCTGGCTGTGCTACTGCCTGGATCACGTGACCCTGAGGTTGATTGGGGGAAATCCTGGGGATCAGGACCCTGGGCTCTATCCCCTTTCCCTCTCTATCCTGGGCTCTATCCCCTTTCCCAGCAGGGCCCAGGATAGAACATCTGGAGACTCAGTGGGGAATAAAAAGATCCTCTTTTCCCTGCCTTTGCTCCTGTCTTCAAGATCACAGTGCGTAGGAAGAGGCTGGAGTTTAGGACAATCTGGGATCCAGTCCTGGTTCCACCACTTGTCGGCAGCACGACCCTGGATGAGCCTCGTACCTCCCTGAGTCTCAGTTTCTCCATCTGTCCATGCCTAGACCTACCTGATAGAGGCATGAGGCTTAAATGATATTCTGTGTGTGGAGTATTCGAAAGCCAGCCTGGTAGGGACTGGAGAAGACATGAAATATGTTCAGCAAAGCTTCCTGGAGAGAGGCCAGGCGGTGGCTGAGTTGGGTCCCAAGGATGCGATCTCAGTGTGGTCTTGATAATCCACACCAGGATGTGATCATGACGGCAGTTCACATTTGCTGAGTTCCTGCTGTGTGACAGGTACTGGTGCCTCCCGTGGATTTCTCATTTAATTCTCCCCAAACTCTAGGCCACAAGTAATTATTATTGCTCCCATTTTACAGATGAGCAAATGAAGTGAGGTTTCTTGTCAGCGTCACATAGCTAAACATAGAGCTCCTGGATGCAAACCCAGGCCCTCTGGCTGACAGTCCGTACCTTACCCCTGCGCTCTGTTGTGTTTCGGACACTTGGAAAGCCCCAAAGCCTGCTCTCTCTCTGTCTTTGAAATACAGCGTGAACACCTCCCTGTTGCCTTTGAGCTCCAGAGTCCTTAACATTCCAGTTCAGGGCAGGGGAGGGGGATGGTGGTCAGCCAGAGGGACAAGGGCTGAACTTGAGCCATATTCAGGAAGGCTTTGAGGCCACAGAGAGGAGGGGACATGGGTGGGAGGCCCTGACTCAGGGGAGCTAGCTGTAAAGACTGCAAGAGAGCTGGGCTGGGAGAGACCAGAAACAGGGCTGGTGAAGATGGACTTTTTTCACCTCTGGCGCGACACTTATCATTGGCAGGGCTGCCTGAGACGAGGCTGCTGGCATGTGACCAAAGGGGAAGCAGCCACCGACTTTCATTTACTTAGTCATATCGATTCAAGAAATATTTATGAAGTGCCTACTATGTACCAGGTACTGGGCCAAGTAGCCATTGAGTTTCATTTGCAGAGCAGCATTTATTCAACAAATATGTAAGTGCCTGCTATGTACTGGCCAGGTGCTGGGAATCAGTGGTTGAGCAAGGCTGACATGATTCCTGCCTTCCTGGGGGAGAGTCAGGGAGGTGCAGGGAAACCCCAGCTCAGCCCTCTCGGAAGCGGTCCCTGAGGTTACACTCTGTACCAGGGACTGACTTCTCTCCTCCTGTCCTCCTCATCACAACTCGGTGAAGAGGTTCTAGAGTGATGCTCAGGTTTTCAAATGAAGAAGCCGTGTCTCAGAGACCTTAAGTGACTTGCCTGAGGTTGCACAGTGCATAAGTGATGGAGCCGAGCCTTGAACCCAGATCTGCTGAAGTCGGTGATTTTAGCAACCACCAGCGTGGCTCTACTCTCTTGTCTACTCACAAGGTCCCCGCAGATCTGGGCCACAGGAGAAAGGGGAGTTGGGGGTGGGGAGTGCCATGCCCTCTCCTCCTGGAGGGCTGCTTTGTTCTTTCCCTCCCATCTCCCCCCCACATGCTTTCCCCAGCCCCCCCATATCTGGGCCTTGCCTTCTCTGCAGTTGGGGAGAGCTTATTCTCATGCTAATTGCAAAACTAATTGTTCTTATTGCAAAATCCATTATATAGTATATTTATATTGCAGATAATGAGCTGTTTGGATTAAATAGCTCACTAAAAGTCAATAAAAAGAAATTTGCTTCACTGTTCCTCCCCTCATTTTTCACCAGCACCGTTAGCACAGCCGTCCTTCTCCCTGAAGGCTGGAATTCATTAAAATGCCTGGAGCGGCTGCGGCGAGGGGGTGTTACTGTGTGGTTCTCCTTTGCCTTTGAAAAGGCTTTGGGAGGAGAGGCTTGGAAGACAAGACGCAGGCGCTTCCCCCCCCCGCCCCCCCCCCCCCCCCGTTTTAAAAACGCAGAGGTGACTAACCACGGAAAGTGCATCTTCAGTCTTAGCTGAATCAAAGAACATAGTTCTCTGGGGCTTGATGTCTTGGGGGTGTGGGTGGGGACGGAGGAATGAGCTGTGGCACTGCCACCCCTCAAAGGGGTGGAGGGATTAGCCAGAGGCCTCCATGAATGAAGGCAGCCTCCGGGTTTGGCTTGGGGACAGGAACCAGGGGGTGAGAAGACAGCCTAGGTCACACTCTGGGAGAGTGAATATCAGGTTCCAAGTCAAGGTCTGAACTTTCAGGTTCCGGTCCCTTCCAGCACTGCAATATCTCTTGTGGTTTCCAGAATTTTCCTGATCTACCTATTTTTCTGGCCTTCGTTCTAAACTTAAAGGTGGCTCATTTAAGCTGAATCCTATAATCCTAGCAGGAGGAGGGCTGGTCTGTGAAGTTCAGGGATTACCAGTTCAGGCCCTTCTGCAATCATTGGTTTTCATTTCATAAAGTGTGGATTTCTCAAGAAGGACTGAGGTTAAGACTCGAACCTAGGTCCATGCACTCAATATTGTATGGCACTGCTCTGAGCAATCAAAGTGGGGGCTGAGAGGAAGGACCTATTTCTTATTCCTTTTCCTAGGAGCCAACCTCACATTTGATCTGAGAAAATGGAATGAGCTGAGTTGAGATGGTCTAGGTGGGAGCTGCCAGCTCCCACAGCAATTAGTCTCTTCTCATTCATTTATTCAATTGTAAATATGTATTGAGTGCCCATGATGGGTTAGATTTTGCCAAAGACTGAATAAAAACACACAAACTCTTTATTCTCAGGGAACTTATGAGGTCTGACAATTACGTTGGTGAACTCATCCTAGAAAAAGTGCTACATACCTCATTGCTGAATATCACTACAGTCACCTTCAAAGTGCTCCCCTTGGGAAGCTATGCACCAACACTGGTGCCTAGTCCACCCTTCAAAGCAACTCTGGAACTCTTTTTCTGGCTATTGGAGCTATTGTCATATTTCCCTTGATGTCCTGAATGTCATCAAAATGTCTTCCTTTCAATATTTCCTTTATCTTTGGGTAAAGAAGTCATTGGGGGCCAGATCAGGTGAGTAGGGAGGGTATTCCAATACAGTTATTTGTTTACTGGCTAAAAACTCCCTCACAGACAGTGCCGTGTGAGCTACTGCATTGTCATGATGCAAGAGCCATGAATTGGTGAAAAATTCAGGTCGTCTAACTTTTTTTTTTTTTTTGAGGGCAGTGTCACTGGCCCTCATATGTGGGTTCCGAACCAGAGCTGCTGTGACCCAAGCCAGCTCTTTTTTTTTTTTTTTAAAAGATTTTATTGGGGAATTGGCGGAGGGGAACAGCGTTGGGGAATTGGGGAAGGGGAACAGACAAGTTGCTGTCTTTCTGTTCTTCAGTTTAGTTGCGGAGGATGTTGCTTCACTGTTGGTATCGTCATTGCGCTCTTCCCGGATGAGGCAGATCGGTCGCTGGCCTCTGGATGTCGCTCACCGCGGCTACTGGCAGCTCACGCTGGCTGCCAGCCGCTCACGCTGGCTGCGGGCCACTCACTGTAGCCTATGGCAGCCCACTGCAGCAGGGGCTGCAGCCCACACCATCACCGGGGCTCGCACAGCCCAGCTCCAGGTGGAGCTGTTGTTAGCTGTAGAGGGCAGTGTCACTGGCCCTCATGTGGGATCCGAACCAGGGCCGCTGGCATCCCCAAACCAGCGCTTAACCAATGCGCCACTCGGCCGGCCCCCAAGCCACCTCTTAACCACCGTGCCACTTGGCCGGCCCTCGTCTAAATTTTTTACGCAGCCTTTTCAGCACTTCCAAATAATAAACTTTGGTTAACTGTTTGTCCAGTTGGTACAAATTCATAATGAATAATCTCTGTGATATCAAAAAAGGTTAGCAACATCATTGCAACAAGTTCACGAACTTAACTGTCAGAACTCGTATAGCCTAATGGGTGTGCAGGGATAGATATTAGTCAAATAGTCACACAGGGCCGGCCGAGTGGCGCGGTGGTTAAGTGCTGGCTTGGGAAGCCAGCGGCCCTGGTTCGGTCCCACATATGAGGGCCAGTGACACTGCCCTCAAAAAAAACCCAAACAAACAAACAAACAAACAAACAAAAACAAATAGTCACACAGATGAATGATTAATTAAAACCAAGGTAAGTGCTTGGAAGGAAAGGAGAACAATTCTAAGAAAGTAACCCCAGGAGGACCTAGCCTGAATGATGGGGCCAGAGACCTCTGGAGGATGCAACATGTGAACCACGCTCTGCAGGGTGAATGCATTAGACAAAGAAGGGGAGAGAGAAGTGTGGATAAAGGCCTGCTCCTCTGGGTGTGGGGGTGGGGCAAAGGGCAGTAGTGGGACAGCAAAAAGGCCAGTGGGATGAGGCTGGGATGGTGGGGTGGGGCTTGTATGTCAAGGAGCTAAGGAGTTTAATCTTTACTGTAGAAGCAAAACTGGTAAGCCACTAAAGGGTTTACAGGAGTAGGGTGACGTGACCTGTGCTTTGTTCTTTTTTCCCTCCTTTCTTCTTTTTAAAGAGGTCCCTTTAATATTTATTGCAATACTGGTTTGGTGGTAATAAATTCTTTTAGCTTTTTATTGTCTGAGAAGCTCTTTATCTGTCCTTCCATTCTAAATGATAGCTTTGCTGGATAGAGTAATCTTGGTAGTAGGTCCTTGCTTTTCATCAATTTGAATACTTCGTACCAATCCCTTCTGGCCTGCGAAGATTCTGTTGAGAAATCAAGTGATAGTCTTATGGGAGCTCCCTTGTAGATAACGAACTGCTTTTTTTCTTGCTGCTTTTAAGCTTCTCTTTTTGTTTTTAACCTTTGGCATTTTAATTATGATGTGTTCAGGTGTGGGCCTCTTTGGGCTCATCTTGTTTGGGACTCTGTGCTCCTGGACTTGTATGTCTATTTCCTTTATCAGGTTAAGGGAAGTTTTTAGTCATTACTTCTTCAAATAGATTCGCAATCCCTTGTTCTCTCTCTTCTCCTTCTGGTACTCTATGATCTGAATCTTGGTATGCTTGTTGGCCCAGAGACCCCTTAAATTATCCTTATTTTTTTTTAAATTTTTTTATTGGGGAATTGGGGGAGGAGAACAGCATTGGGGAACTGAGGAAGGCTACCAGACAAGTTGCTGTCCTTTTGTTCTTCAGTCTAGTTGTGGAGGACATTGCTTCACTGGCTCATGTTGGTATCGTCATTGCGCTCTTCTTGGGTGAGGCAAATCGGTTGCAGGCCTTTGGGCGGCCGTTAACAGCTGCTCTTGGCCGCTCATGCTGGCTGCCGGCCACTCACTGTAGCCTATGGCAGCCCACTGCAGCAGGGGCTGCAGCTATGCCGTCCCAGGGACTCACAGCAGCCCAGCTCCAGGTGGAGCTGTTGTTCACCATCTTAGCTGTAGAGGGCAGTGTCACTGGCCCTCATATGTGGGATCTGAACCGGGGCCGCTGGTGTCCCAAGCAGCTCTTAACCAACAGGCCACTCGGCCGGCCCAAATTATCCTCATTTTTAAAATTCTTTTTTCTTTTCGCTGTTCAAGTTGGGTGTTCTCTGCTACTTTGTCTTCTAAATTGCTGGTTCGATCCTCTGCTTCATCTAACCTACTATTGATTCCTTTCAGTGCATTCTTCCTTTTAGTTATTGTATTCTTCACTTCTGACTGGTTCGTTTTTTATGGTTTCTGTGTCCTTTTTATGCTTCCTATCTCATTGTTGAAGTTCTCACTAAGTTCCTTGAGCATCTTAATAACCATTGTTTTGAACCCTGTATCTGGTAGGTTGCTTGCCTCCATTTTGTTTAGCTCTTTCTCTGGAGTTTTCTCCTGTCCTTTCATTTGGGACATGTTCTTTTTGTTTCCTCATTTTGGCTGTCTCTCTGTGTTTGCTTCTATGTATTAGGTAGATCTTGGCCAGGTGACCTTATGTAGTAGGTGTGGGGCCCACTGTGGGGCCCAGTGGTACAGTCTCCCTGGTCATCTGAGGTGGACGTTCCAACAGCGTCTCTTTGTAAATTGTGTGTGCTCTTCCATTGTTGTTGAGCCTTGATTGCTGTTGGCATGTCTGTGGGTGGGACTGACCCTCAGGCTTACTAGCTGTGAGGATGGGCCAAGACCACAGTATCTGAGCTGCTGTGTGGAGGCTGACCCCCTGGAGTGGGACTCTCCTCAGCAGGCTCTGGTATCTGGGTGTGCTGCTTGTGGGGCTAAGCAGATGGTGTTCTGTTGTGGTTGGAAGCTGGCCACCAGGTGTGCTGGTTCTGGGGCAGGGATCTCAGGAGGGGCTGCTGTGCAGGCCCAGGTCAGCTACTGCCTGCGACTGGTCTGGGACTCCTGTAATTGGTCACTGCCTGTGTGGACCTGGAGGAGCGTGTGAGAGGCCACACTGAGAACCAAGGCTGTCCATCAGTACCAGGCCTGGGGCAGCTCAGCAAAGACCTAGGGTACCCTGAGGCCTCTTGCCACCTGCCAGCTGTTCATGTTTCAGCTGCTGAAAGAGCCTCGGGTGGTATAGGAGTTAGGTAGGTTGGGATCTCAGGGATTCACCAACATGGGGCAAGTGGTGTTCAAGGGGCTAATGCAGATTCAGCTTTGATGCCAGTTTTGAGCCTGGGACAACACTGCCAATGGTTCAGAGCACACTGAGGCCAGCCACCACCTGCCCGGGGCCTGTGGACCCCCAAAAGTGACGTGACCTATGCTTTGAAAGGTTCACTTTGGCTGTCAGCAATAGAAGTGGCACTGAAAGTTTTGGGCTGCAGAGGAGGGAGGTGGAGCCAGTAGAGAGAGCAGAGAGAGAGACCGGCAAGATGGAAGACCAGACCTTAGAAATGATGGGAAAGAAGCAATTTGCCCAAAGGAAGCCAAAATTGTATTAACAAGGGAGGAAAGAGGCTGGCTATCTTTCCATTCAGCGTGGTGCTGAGGGGACCATAATTCGGGGCCCAATTTTAAACTCTCAGGTGACAGTGTGTAGGGCCTGGCTCCAGAACTCCCTGGAGAGTTCTACAAGCCATTCTTGAGATTGTTGGGGACCTTGGTGGCATTTTTTTGGATGCTCAGCTTAGTGCTTGCAGGGCCAGTAAAGTCACTGCAGAGCTGTTTCCTGGAAGCATGGCACAGAAAAAGATGCCAGGTCATGCCTGCACGAATGCTCAGGACTTGTGGGAGACAGGAGCTCTGGCATTGGCCAGACTAGAACGGGGGTTTCAGGCCCCTCCTCCCTCCTGCCCCCTCTCCTTCCCTCCAGAGCAAACAGGCTAATTGCAAAGAGAAGACAGCCTGAGAAGGTCCTGCTCCAGGAGGCTGAAATGGCTGTAATCTACAGCCATCTTTACTTAACTTCAAAGGGAGATGGGAAGACAGAGAGGCAACTGGGTGTTGGAGCGACTGGAGTGTGACTGAGATCAAAGGCAACAGAATGTGGTGCCCCCCCAACCCCACCTCATGCCTTCTGGGCTTCAGCATCCACAGGGACCCTGAAACAGGAAGGGCTCTCCAGGCAGGAAACAGGCTCCAGGAAGTGGGGCCCAGCAGAAGGGGCACAAGAAGCCCTTGGTAGTCAGCCCAGCCTCGCCTAGTCCAGCCCCTTGGCGGGTGGTCTGAAGAGCTCAGGGTCCCTGCGTTCTGATGCCCCTAACCTCCCCCTGGTAGACGATCAGGGACGCCCAGGAGGAAACAGCGACCTCTTTGAACCTCATTGGCACCCTCTGTGTGGGCTTGTATGTGCCCTAGGTTCTCATCCAGTCCTTCAGGAAAGTTCTGACGTTGGCATGTGGTGTGTAAGTGGGGAACTAACAGAGGTAGTCAGGAAGGGCTGGATCTTTCTGCTGCACCTCTGGGGCTGCTTAAGGGTTGGATATTGCCACCCTTTGCCGGGCATGCTTCAGATTGCCATGCTTGGAAGCAGGGGCATGGACAGGCTGGCCTTTTTGTTGCAAGCTCTTCCTAAGTCTTGATGGGGATGCTGGATCTGGGCAGAGGTCAGTGTCTATTGACTTGGCAGCCAGCAGTGTCCTGCTCCTGCTTTGCGCTATCTCTCTGCCCTTGGATTTGGTTCTTCTGTGAGAGTCTGGGCCTCCATGGATGTAAGGCCCTTGGTAGAGGTATCATCCATCCTTTTGGACATAGCTCAGGGCAAGCAGTAGTACCCAAGCAAACAGATGAGTGAATAAGTAATGAATAATGACTGATGTTCTTAGTGGGCTGTGGCTGGTATAGTGATGGAGTAGCTCCCAAGGGGAGAAGGCAGGAACCTGAGTGCTTAGGTTCCTGGACTTGGGAGGGGGTGGGACATTTAAGGACTTTAGTTCTCAATCAGAAGGGAGAATAGAAACTTGGAGAAAGGCCAAGAGCTGTTTTCCTGGCAGCACAAGGCAAAAGCTCTGTGATTGTGCAGATGACTAGGGTAGGGAGTGTGTGGGTACCTGTGGGTTAGGAGGTCCTCAGAGAGTGACCAGGGCCTGGCTGAGGGTCTTCAGTGCTACTGAGGCAAAGGGAACCCCAGGATGACCCACAGGCTTCAGGGAACACAGTGGACTCACAAGCCTGGTGGGTCTGGAGGCTGGAGGAGTGTGTGTGATTGTGGCTCTATAGTTTGAAGAAACGCCCAAAGACTGGGTCTGGGACCCTAGGAGGTATTTGAGGGGTCTTTGGGAGGTGTTGGAGTAGAGGATGTGGCCCTGAGAAGTAAGGAGGTGACTTGGGAACCTGGGGTGCCAGGGAGGGCAGACAGGGCCACTGGTAGGGCAGGTGTGGGCCTGTGGGATTTTAGGGGAGAAGTGCTCCTCTGACCCTTATCTTCCCAGCGCTGAGCAGAGTAGATGGCCAGGAAGAGGCTGGGGCTGGGGGATCGTCCCCTTCAGTTGGGATAAAAACAGTCTGTTTGATTTCAGTTTCCTCCTCAGCAGCTCCGCACAAGACAGGAAGCAACTCACAGAGCACAAGTGCATCCATTGGCCTGGTGAGTGGAAGTGACTGGGGGCTTTACCGGAGCCCCCAGCCTTCCCCTCTGCCCTTCACCTGTGATGTGGGGGATCTGACACGAGATGCTGGACACAGTGCTGGGCTCCCTGGGGTGGGAAAGCGTGACTGGGGAGGAGAAGCTCAAGGGTTGGGAGAGCTGGGCCTTTGGAGGCCCTGAGAGGCGCTGTCTGTGTTCTTCCCGAGAGAGAAAGGAGTGAGGGCTCAGTGCCCTGGTGTCAGGTTCCTAGCTCGTAAGGAAGACAGATGGGAGCTTGGGAATGAGGGGAAAACAGTAAAGGCAATGAGAGATGTGTGAGTATGCCTGTGTCAGATAAGTGTTCACTCTGTGTGTGTCAGAGTAAGTGTGCACCACTGTGTGTGTGTGTGTCCTAGGAGGTAGGAAAGCTGTCCATTAAGATCCGGTGCTGAGTATGTGTCTGAAATTGTGTGAGGGTTTCCATGATGTGCAAACTTGCACGGAGCGTCTCTCTGAGTGTGTTTGTGTTGCCGTGTGTGCGTGTTGTGAGTGTGTGGGCCCTGTTGCATGGTCCAAGGGCAGTATGAGTTGTGCTTCTTCGGGGGAGGGAGAGGATCTGGGTAGGGAAGGAGCGTGTGTGCATGAGCGTGCCCAGTGGCAGGAATGACAAATGATTAATCTATAGAAATCTATATTCTATTCTTCCATGCGTCCACTCCGCCCTGCTCACGCTCTCATGCATCACCTCCGGAAATCCATCACCCGCCTCCCCGCCAAGGACAGGCTGCGAGCAGCGAGTGGTTGCCTTATTGATGGACTTGCCTGTGCTTTTTATACATTTGGATATACGAAGGAGAGCCTCATCTCTCATTCTCTCATTCATTTATTCATTCATTCCATCATTGGTCCAGCAAGTGGTTCTTGAGTGCCTACTGTGTGTTAGCAATGGCCCTGGGTGCTCAGGGTACCATGATGAATCAGGTAAATGCAGTCCTCATTTTCTGTGAGTTACAGATCGGTGGGGGTTCCACACAGCATGCTGTCAATTTCAGTAGCATGTCTTGCAGGAGGCAGGGGGGTTCCAGAAGAATAGGGGGGATGGGAAATTAACCTGGGTGGGGGTCACCAAAGGCTCCTGAAGAAGGCACCGAAGGCTCCTGAAGAAGGCGAAGCCTCAGGGGAGCCCTAAAGAATCAAAGAAAGGGAGAGGAGAGGATGCACCAGATAGAGGGAACAGCATGTGCAAAGGGCCAGAAACAAAGAGACCTTGCCGCTCGGGGAAAACTAAGAGTGGTTCGGATGGTTGGGGCTGGAGTGTCAAGAAGCAAGGTGCAAGAGATTAGGGCACAGGGGTGGATTTTGAGTGCCCTGGTAAGAAGGCTAAATTTCACCCTGAGGGCGATGGGGAATCATTGAAGGGTATAGGTGGGGGGTAACATGATGTTGCTTTTTATGAAGCGATCTCTGATTGACGATGGGGAGTGGTGGGGAGTGTAGACTGGAGGCAGGGAGGCCAGCCAGCAGGCCGCTGGAGCAGTTCCAGGAACGGACGGTGGAGGCCTGAATTTGGGTGGTGGGGATGGGAAGATGTAGGCTAAGGTCAGAGGTATTTTGGAGGCAGAAGTAAGAGCTTGGTGATAGACTGGATATTGGGGTGAGAGAGAGTGGCAGGCATGAACTTAGGTTTCTGGGCAAGCTATTCTACCTCTCTCGGCCTCGGTTTCCCCATCCCTACAATGGGGATGACGATTCCTGCTTCATAGGGTTGGTGTGAGGCCATTTGACTCAGTCTCCATTTCTGAGCACCCTGGAGTCCCCTGTGGCAGTGGTACGTCTATTCTTCCTCTCCCACTGGTTAGCTGAGGCACCTCCTGATTTGCTCTCTTCTAGGAGGTTTTGGCTGATCTGCCCCCAGGTTGGTATTCTGTAACTTTTGCCACAGGCAGTCCCTGGACTGTGGTGCCAGTCCTAGGAGCCTACTGCCTTTAGCCCCTGGGGTCATCGAGGCTGGCCTCCTGCCCACAGGTAGGCAAACAGGCACTCAGGGAGAAGGGGACCTGCCATGTACCCTTGCTGGTGTCTAGGGGGCCACAGACACATCCCAGGCAGCCCGACTCTCTACAAGTCACCACATCCCAACCTCTGCCTTCAGACCCAAAGTAGCTCTACTCTCTATTGTTAGAGATTACCAACAAGACAAGCTGACTCATCCAGGGTGCGAGTTAGTTTCCAGGATCTCCTGGGGGAAAGGGCACCGGCTCCCAGGGCTGCTAATTTTTCAACTGGCCCTTGTGTGGTGTGTTGAAACATTCACAGATGAGCTGTTACTCTGATTCCTCGGGACAGCATCCACATTCTGATTGTGGAAACCTTGCTTCAATTTATTGCTTCTGTACTTTTGAATAATGTTCTGTTTTGCAAAACAACAGTCCTTTTTAGACACAGGCAGAGTTGACAATTATCACAGAAAAAACATTAATATTTTTCCTTTTCCTGCCTCTCCTCTCCGAGTGTGCATTGTAATAATACTGTAAAGTCTGCTGCACAAAGTTCTCCCTTCTGGGGTGTGGCAGCAAGAAGTGCCATCTCATGGGGGGGGGGTCTGGCTGTGTGGGGAGTGGGGGCAAGGGGGCTCCTTGGCTAGTCTTTCTGCCTGGGCCTTTGACGCATTGCTGCCTTGGTGAGGGAAATGAGACCTTGGACGAAAGGGGATCAGGCTCTTCTCAGGAAGAGCCAAAAAATGCCAAGGAGAGGGCCCTGCACACTTAGAATATTTTCAAATTAAATGACAGCGGGCACAACACAATGGGGGAGACGGTTTGTGTTTTTTTTGGAGCGTTCAGTCACAATTTATCATTATCCAATTCTTTTTCCCTTGGGTTTGCTCTCTCACACATTTTTTATTCCGATCTGACAGCTAAATGAGGAATCACACCGCCTGTTATCTGTTTTGTTCGGGAATTAATCCGGTCGTCAAACACGGACTGCGAAGTGGTTAGCGTGAGCAGAGACTGGCTATGCCATCCCACAGACAGCCCTGGTGTCCTGGGGCCCTCCCAGCTGGCCATCCTCAGGACCCACCTGGAACAGGGGGCCTGCAGGAGAGACACCAGTTTCCTGAGAAGCTCTGAAGGTCCCTGAACACTGGTTATAGGCTCCTTGGCCAGAGGAGCTCTCTGGGGTGTGCTGTCCCAATCCCTTGTCAAGTGCACGGGGTCATTAGATGTGAAGTCAGTAAGTGGGGGTTGTGCGGCCCATCCCTCTGCCTCTGGCAGCTTTGAGACAGGCACAGACCCCTGACCTCTGTGAAGAGGATAATTCAGCTCACAGTTGATCTTGTGGGAAATCCTTGAAATATTTAACTCTTTCCTATTGTAGCTGCTCTCTTGTGTTATCACCTCAACACATTTCCAGGAACAAGGTCAAACTTCAGCCCAGAATGAAAGGAAAGCCTAGGGCCTTTGGGATGCTTTTGGTCTTTCAAAGTGGCCCAAGCTTCTTCCCTTTCTCCCTCCTTCTCCCCTTATTCTTTCCCCCTCCTCTTATTTCACTTTCTCTCCTTTCTTTTCTTCCTCCTGTCCTTTCTCTCCCACTCTTTATCTCCTTTCCTTCTTTTCTCCTCCCTCCATTTTTGTTCTCTACTCCAATGATGAACAAGGTCCAACGGTGAATCCGACAGACCTGGTCCCTGCAATCAAATAATTGCAAATGGGGTGAGTTCTGGGAAGGAGAGACACAGGGCAATCCCAGACTGAAGGATGAGCTGCAGGATGTCAGGTGACAGACAGGAAAGGCTCAGGGATGGAAACGGAATGCCGGGCAGAACCGCACTGTCCTAGGACCTTGGGCTCCCTGTTTGCAGCCACACCTCCACTGGTGTCATTACACCTTACAGCCTCACCTGTAAGACCATCAGTTGTGTGAGAGAGGGACCACGCCTGGTTTTGTTCTTCCACGCAGCCCAGCTCTGAGCACAGAGCAGATGGAGGTGTTCACAGGTATGTTAGGCATGAGTCCATGACGGGGTGGAGGAGAAAAAGGGTGGCTGGGAGCCGGTGCGCTGACCACTCCCCCCTCCAAAGTCCTCTGTAGCTGGCAGGTGCCTGCCAATAACTGATGCTCTCAAAATATTCTTGTCTCTGGATGTCGCCTTAAATGGCTTGTGTGGAGGAGGGAAGAACGATTGCACAATGGAGGGCAGTAGCTCTGCAGCCAAACCCCTACGAGCTCGGACTCTGCAGCCACGCATCCTAGCCCAAAGCCAGGGTTGCTGCTTCCTATTTGTGGGACCACTGAGCCTCAGTTTCCTCCTCAGTAAAATGTGAGTGATCAGAACAGACTCTGTCTCTTAGAGGTTCAGTGAGGATGACTTGAGATGCTGTGTAGATGTGGCCCAAAACAAAGCCTGCACACGGATGACTAGTCCAGCCCCCTTTTGACAGGGGGGCTGAGACTCTGGTCCAGGCTTGCTCTCCCCTGCTCCAAGCCTCAGGGCATTCTTGTCCTTGTCCTTCCCTGGTCAGCACAGTGACCTGCTGGCCCATGTGTCCTCTCCTTCCTTCCAGCTTGGCTAGGTGGGGATGCTGGGAGAGAAGCAGATGGCAGCTGGGGCTGAGTGTGACAGTGATTACGCTGCTGCGGGAGGGTGATAATTTATTCTGCTCAGCCTTGACTCGGAATTGGAAGGAGACATCTATTACTTCTGGAAGGCAAGGCTGAGGGTGACCTCCCCTCTCTGACCTCTGATGGGTGGCTGGCCCTTGTTCTCCTGGCTCTCAGCTGGGGGAGGGCAGAGATCCGGTCTGGAAGGACCCCAGGGTGCTTCCCTAGGCAGGGCCTTCCAGTAGGGATAGGGGGTGAGGGGTGGGCTGCAGGCTTGGCCCAGGAGAGAGGAAGTGGGGAGGCAGCAGGATGGCAGGGCCCAGGCAGAAGGTGATGGCAGGTCCAGGAGTGGAGCCCTCAGTTTCTCTGACTGGGTGGGGTACCCTGCCCGACCCTCGGCTGGGCCTTGCCCTTATTAATCTACTTGTCTTCCAAGTGAGTGTCAGATGCCTTCTGAGCAGTGGGGAGAAAGATGTAAAACTAATCCCCACTCTAATAAAAACAGCCTCCCGATTAAATATGTATGAACACATATTGATTTGGGGATTAAACAGAAAAGAAAATTGAGCCTGTAATTGAGCCAGGGAACATGTACAGGGTGAGACCTGGGATGTAGTTTTCCAAACACACCTGCTGAGCCTGGGCCTGGGCTGCCAGGGACAGGTGTGGGCCGTCCTGTGGCACCTTGGGTGCTCCTTAGCAGGAGATCCTGGACCAGTATCCATCAGCTTGGGAAGGAGCCTCTTCCCAATTTTGGGAAATTCCAAGGGAGGGCTGTGCAATTTGGATAGATGTTCAAGCATGAGGCTTTTGCTGGGGGGCAGTTAGTTAAAGAGCCGGCATCCATCTGGCCCTCAGGGAAAATGGTTTATCATTCATCTGCTATGTGTGGGTCCTGAGAAAATGGAAGAAGCTGAGCTGGGATTCAGCCCACAGCCTTCTGACACCAAGTCTAAGTTCATGTTTACTACAGGCCAGGGCTGGGCCGTCTGATTACACCAGAGCTTGCAGATTCATGGAATCGTGCAGCTGGAGGGCTTTTGAGCTTGAGTCTAGCCCCTTGCCTAAAATGTATCACCTTTCCCCACTGATTCAAGGTCACCTAACTTCTCCTTGGATGTCTCCAAGGATGGAGAGCTCAATATCTTTCAAGGGGAGCTGAGAGCTCTCGGAAGGAACCAAAGCCTCTCTTCTTATCATGTCCACCCTTAGGTTCCACATCTGTTCATTGGGTCAGAAAGAGGAGGACAGGGGAGATGGACTGGTGATTGTGTTCCAGGCCCTGTGCTTGGCCGTCTCACATAGGCTATGACCTTTGAGCTCCCCAGGGACACTGTGACATGGATCTGATTATTTCTACTCCACAGCCTGGGAGAGAGACTTATAAGTAATTTGTTAATCATCATCACCATGATCAGAATGGAAACCATTTATTGAACACCTACTATATGTCAGGCACTTGACACACATACCAATTCTCACAACAGCCCTGAAAAGTAGATTTCCTTTCTCGACTGTATACCGAGAGGAGGCCGAGGCTCAGAGGTCAGAGATGCAGCCACTGCAGTGCACAGCCAGCCATAGCTTGCTTGACCCTGGCCATTCTTGCTCTGTCCTGGAGAAGTGTGGTCTCCTGGTTTCTTGCTGGTAACTCCTCAGGATCCTCTAGCTGCGTGTGGTCTAACCAGGATGCCCCCTGTCCCTGAGCCTGACTCCGACTCCTCAGGTCCCGTGTGCGCCTCTCCCCTGAAATCTGCTGGGACTCCTTCCTCCTTTCCCAACCCACATCCTGCCCCTCTGCTGCCCTCTACCCACTGCCCTGACATCTGCTGGGACCTACGTTTCCTCCCACAGCTCTTGGCCCCCACCTCCTCCATGTACACCCCATTTTATAGTTTCCAGAGCAATTTCACTCATTCAAGTTCCACAGCGACCCGGTATCTCGTATGACAGATGAAGAATTTGAGACAGAGACAATTTGCTCCAAATCACAGAGCTAGTGAGCGATCGCTAGGTATGTCTGCCAGGTAACGTTTCAGGGCCCATACAAGATACACTGGGACTACATGATGGAGTGAAAAGAGTATATGGACTTGAGTTCAAGACCCTGTGCTTCCTCTAACTGGCTGTGTGACCCTGGGCAGATATGTAACCTCTCTGAGTTGGATATTTTCAGGCTTAGCTTGACCTCATCTCTGGGGCTGGAGCCAGAACCCATATGGGGATCCCATAGAGAAGTATCCCAGGACTCAGGGTTTGCCCACATGGCTAATTGTTGGAGAGGCAGCTTCCAGGACAGCTACCCCCTTGGTGTGGCCCTGGGGGAAGCAGGGACAAAGGCATTAGATGTGGAGTGGAAGGGCAGGAGTGTCTCAGTATCTGGTGGCAGTGCCCTGCTCATCAAGACCCATGGGGACTGCTGAGAGCCCACGGCCCCCAGCTGCAGCTGCCTTCATCCTGTGGTTATTAAAGCAATGACTTAATTTTAATAAGAGTCTGAAGAGTTCTTCAGGAAGCTGCTGCCGTTGCTCTGTTCCTGATTAAAAGAATGAATCAGTCAGGATCCAGCTCCCACCTAGCGAGGCTGGGAACAGGAGCACTGGGCTGTGCTCTCTCCGGAGGCTCCAGCATCTGCAGAGGGAACCCAGGCCGTGGGGCCGTGTAGCTTCTCCCTACAGATGGGAGGGGACCCAGGCTTTTCCCGTCAGAGACCTGGGTCTGCCTCCGAGCTCCACTGCTGACCAGTTGCAGGACTGGCCGTGGAGACTTGGTCTCTCTGAGCCTCAGTTTCTTCTTCTGTGGAATGAGTATAGTAATACTTGGCTTAGACTCTTGGTGAGATCCTGTGAAAAAGGACATGAGGGACATATACAGAGCCAGGGTCTGGCTCATGTTGGGAAGGATGAGAACCCATGATGTGTTTTTTCTTTCTTGCCTTAAAACCTTGTTTCGGTGCATTTGTTACATGTAGGTGATGATTCAAACCCTGGGCATCTGAGTCTAAGTCTGGGGGTTTTCATGAGCCCAGCATCAGGTTACCGACATCTCTCCGAAGTTCTGTGGCATCTTGGGACTGTGAACTCCAAACACACAAAGACCCTCCAGGGATCATTCTGTTTGAGTTTATTCCCGTCTCACACCCCAATCACTCCCCCAGACAGTGAAACGTGTTGGTCTCCTCTTTCTTCTGCTTCCCCGTCTTCACCCTCCTGATGGTTGGAGGGTCTTTCAAAGCCAGCTCTCCCGTTTCTCAGCTTGGCAGAGGTGGGTCTGGGGAGGACTTCTGCCTCCTCCCAGGCCCTCCTCTGTGGTTCTACATTAGCCTCTCAAGGAGAGCCTTGGGCATTTTCTGATTTCTTGGGGCTGCCTATCTAGTGAAGGGAAACCACATTCCATCATATTCAGGTGGGTGTGTTTCCTGCAGGCCGGCGGCCCCGGGCTTCTGGAGCTGGTCAGTCTGCCATAGGCCTGTCCAGGTGGCTTAGTTTCCAGGATATGCTTTTTGCTTCCTCTGGCCTCCCAACCACCATCACAAAATGCTTCTGGGAGGTGCCTGGTCCAGGCTGTCATGAGCAGATCCCGTTCCATCACCTCCTTGTGGATGGAGGTAAAGGGTCCAGGTGATTCTATCACCCTCCTTCCTAGTATTTTCCCGCTATGCTTCACCTGAAATCCAAACCTCTTGATGTGACTGTCAAGGTCAGATGGCTGGACATTCTCCAGTTGCCTCCAGGCTTCACTCTCCTCCGCTATGTTCTAGATCTCAGGAGCATGACCCCTAAAGATGTTCTCTGGCTCCTGGGTGGCATTAGCCAGTGCATGTCACCAGCAGGAGACTGGGGAAGGGAGGAGAGCAAGGTTGGGTGCTGACTTCACTGGTGGCTTCCCCATGGGCCATTGCAGCGTGGATGAGCTTCTTGACTAATGGTCCCAGCTTCTTTCGAGGCTGCGCTCTCTATACAACTTTGCTGGTGGTAGCTGCTGTCTCCCTCACTCTCTTGCTTGGGATCGTTATAGTCCTAGAGATCTGCACCATCCTTGTGACATCCCTGCCCACACTTGCATACAGAGAGTGCCTTTATGAGACTGTCTTCATATGACCCAGCTTGCATGCGCCATACTTGTCCTGCGGGGCCCCTGGCTGATACACCCCTACCCACCTATCTCATCATGCAGGGTGCTTGTCCAGCAGGTGCGACAGTTTTTTTGCAGCTAGGGGCTCCTTCTGAGTACATGGTGCCAAGTTGTGAGATAGTTTGAATTTCACCTCTGACTTCATCTCTTTTCCTGTCTGCTTCCTTAGTACCTTCTTTGGTACTAAAGCTGACCATCTTTCTGTTCCTTGAACAACCTAGGCTTGAGCCTGCTTTCCCAACCACCCCCTGTGTCCCAGCACCTTCCATCCCATCTGCCTGTATCAGCTAGGGGCCCAGCAGGAAAAGCAGGGCATGCTCAACTGGGAATCTGAAGAGATACACCAAGGATAAGGGAACCCAGGACCAGGAAGCTGTTATACCCATGGGCCTGGGGGGGCCCTGGAGGAATGGGTGTTGTCAGAGCTTGGAGATAACTGGAGCTGGCATCATAGGAGGATCAGCCCCTGCCAGAACCAGGCAACAAGGCATGAAGGGAGCGGAGAGGAAACACCCGGGCCCCTCTCCTACGATGCCCTCATTTCCTGCCGGGTTTCCTGTTGTCTGAGCCCAGCCGGAAGTGGGTGGCAAGAGAGCCCGTGATGCAGTCCAAGGGCTTGGCCCTGCAGAGCCCAGAGCAGCTAAGGGGTGGGAAGAATGGAATCAAGCTTGGGGGAAGAAACAGAAAACAGCACACCTACGTGTTGCCTTTGTCATCACCTGACACATTCTTATTCCTTTGGTTGACTGGTTGGTTACGGGCTTTCTTCTCTACTAGCATGTCAGCCCCACAGGGGCAGGGAGGGACCTTTTAGCTTGGTCACCATGGTACTCTCAGCGTTGGGCAAGGTGCCTGGCACAGGGCAGGCTCTTAATAATTTTATTGAATGAAAGAATTGGGAAAGAATGAGAATCTGTCATTAAGTTAGAGATTCAGCCCAGCTGCTCTGCTGCTCAGGGCTCCCTGGACCATCTTGGTTCTCCTGGGGTCCAGGCTGGGGGTGGGCACCCCAGAGTGGGAAGGAGGTATGCGTGTGGGTTCTGCCAGATTGGAGCCTGACATTGGCCCCGGCAGGCTCCATGGCCACTGCAGCCATGCAGGGATTGGGCCTGGTGTGTGGGGTGGGAGCTCAGAGTTCCACTTTCCCCCCAGGTCCTGGGTGTTGAGCTACTGGGCCCAGAGGCACAGTGAGGAGTGGAGAGCCTGCACGCTGGGAAGCTCTGGCGTGGTGGGAGGGTCCCGGCACAGACCAGGGGATCCGTCTTTGCTTTTTTTTTTTTTTCCTGTCACAAAACCAGACTAAGACAGGAAGAGAGAGAGCAAGGAGAGATGGGGTTGACTCCTCTATTTGTGTCAGATGACCCATTTCCATCGTATCTGTGGTCCCGGATGCCCTGGGCAGGCCCCCAACAGCACTGGGTCCTGTCAGTCAGTGCATCTGGGTGCCATGTTATTCACTCAGTTCTCCCATTTGTTCACTTAGCAACTATTCATTGAGCACCTACTATGTGCTCAGCCCTGGTGATAACCATGAACACAGCACAGGCCTGCCCTATCTGCACACTGTCCGTGTTTCCAGGGCCCCCAGCCTTTCTGACCCAGCGATGTACTTGCTGAAACCTAACCTAACTGAATGATGGACCCCGCTGTGGGCATTTTCCCACATTATAGAATCGGAGCAGCTCCATGTGGAAATCTAAATGGCGGTGTCCACCTTGCTCAGTGAACCCCACTGCGGCTGATGCTTCCATTACTCAGTGTGCCCCACGGCCTTTGTGCGTGGTGCTCGTGCCCTCCCAGAAGCATCCCTCACACCCCTGCTCCACCTTTGCCTTGCCGAGTGCCTTTCCCAGGACCCGGACACGTTCTTTATGTCATCGAGTCCACAAAGAGGAAGTGACTCAGTTCACTTCGACCCAGGTCTCTCAAACTTACAGGAAAATAATGTCGTGGTTGCTGGTGGCAGTGGAAAGGGACAGAGTAAAGGGAATCAGAAAAGACAGAAGGCAAAGCCCAAATGCTCTTGGAGGAGGAAGAGGCTTTGCAAAGTGGCTGCAGCTCCTTGCAAATGATGTATGAAATGAAGAGCATATGCTGCAAGTGGATTTTGCTCAGGAGCTGGCTTGGCTGCCCAGTCTCTCCCGCTGGAGCTATTTACTGCGGTCCCATGCTTGAACTGCCTCCCCCACCCCCCCACCCCCCCACCCGCATCGTGGAAACGCCCTGAGGGTGTGCTCCAGGGCCCCCAGCAGGCAATGGCAAGCCCACAGCCCCTCCCTCCTCTGGGTTTTCCCCAAGAGAAGGTGCTGCACATAGTAGGTGCTTAACCTATGTGGCAGGCTGATTGCTTCTACCTACCCTCATTCCCTGAAGCCTGAACTGGAGGAACGAGAGTCGTAATGAATTGGGGAGATCATCAAATCCAATCTTGGCATTTCCCAGATGGGAAGGCAAGTGTGGAGCGGGGAGGTGAGCTCATCCCAGGTCACACGGGGAGTGAGCACAGAGCCAGGGCGGAGCCCCAAGTCTCTTCACCTCCAGCCCAGGGACTCATAATGTCACCTAGGGGCAAAAGGCTTCATTTCTCCTGGGTGGCTCCTAATTCTTTATTTCTAATTGTATGGTTTTGGGCAAGCCCCGTAACTTCTCTGAGCCTCTGTTTCTTCATCTGTAAAATGGAGACAGCTGTGCTTAGCTGATAGCATTTGTACACAGTGAGCCCCGGCTGGTTGCTTGGCTCATCGAAGGCACACAACAAATGCTAACTGATTTATCTTCACCCCTGATAAATCCCCAAAGCTCCAACCACAAACTTCCAGCAGCTGGTGCCTAAAATTCAAGATGTTAAAGATGAAAAGTGATAAATTTGTTTGCGCCTGTATGTCCTGTGAGTGAAGCTGCCATACTCCTAAGCACCTGGGATGGAGAGCCCTAGGCTCCCCTTTGTTCTGTCTTGAGACCCTGTCTCTCCCCTCCTGCTACATTTCAAGCAGGCATCTTTCCTTGTCCCCACTCCCCACTCCCCACCCTGCAACCTCTGGCCCATTAGTCTCTGAATTAGTCTAGAATTTTTTTTTTTTTAATTTCAAGTGATAAGACTCCAACTCAGATGGGCTTATGCAGAAAAGGCAGTTTATTGGTTCGTGGCAACTCCTTTCCTCCAGTTGCTCAGGACAAAGTTCTTGGCATCTTTTATGACCCCCCTCTTTCTCACACCCCGCGTTCGATCCATTAGCGAACACTGTTGGCTCTGTCTTCAGAATGCATCCGGAATTCATACGCTTCTTCCCACCTCCATTGCCATTCTTCCAGTCTAAGCCACTGTCACCTCTCACCTGGACTGTTGCCATAGCCTCTTAGCGGGTCTCCCTGCTCCTGCCCTTGACCTCCACATTTGGTCTCTGCTCAGCACCTAGGGCCATCCTCTTAGAGCTGAAGTCAGGTCACATCACTCCTCTTTCTACCAGGCTCTCCGCTTCCCTGCCCCCTCCCTGCCATCTCCGGGAATATGGCAAGCGCATACCAGCCTTGGTATGCCTGCAGTTACTGCTCCTGCAGCACAGGTATTGGTGTGGCTCATTCCAGCCTCTGCTCAAACATCATCTTCTTGGAGAGGATTCCTGCTCAAACATCACGCACATTTAGTGCACCCTGCTCAGTTTTTCTTCTCACACTCACCACTGCCCGACATATGTTAGTTTATTGCATGAGTTCCTTTCCTAGAGTGGAGGCTTCATGAGAACAGGCATACACGGTCAATGTCTGGCACCTAGGAGGTGCTCAGTACAAAGTTTTTAGTGAATGAATGAATACATGTCAGGTACTGAGCTAGGTGCTGGGGCTACAGCGGTAAACAAAGCAGAGCAGTCCCAGACCCTAACAGCTTGTTACCTCATAGAGGTGATGCATATTAAGTAATAACACAAATGATTGAATTACTAATGAAAAATGTGCTACAGGGGAACAGCACTGGCTGATATGACAGTAAACTAACCAAGGGCCCAAAAGCAGAGGAGAGGGGGTAGGGAGAAGATAGATCTGGGAGGGCTTCCTTGAGGAGATGTTATTTCATGTGGGACTGGAAGGAGGGGGAGTTGTCCCAGTGAACAGTAAGGGGGGAAAGCATTCCAGGACGAAGGAAGAGAATGTTCAAAGTCTCTGACTGAGAAAAAAATCCAGTTCTTTTATGGAGTCCTAGGAAGCCAGGGTGGTCAGAGCAGAGCGGCAGAGGAGGAGCTTGGAGGGTGAAGGGGCTCAGGATGGGAGTGAGGCTGTGAGCTTGCGGAGGACAGGAGCGGCTGCCTCTGCTTCATGTACCTCCAGCCCCAGCTCCGTGCTGACACACCGCTGGCAATGGGTGCAACGCAAAGAGCACTTGATGAGAAGGAAGGAGACCTGGAGTCTAACGCTTACTTGACGAATGCCCTTGCACCAGTCTTGTTGCTTCTCTCAGCCCATCTGTCCCCCACCTGCTGATACAGCGACCAATGAGAGTCCCGCTCCCCTCCAGGAACCTGCTGGAGATCCTGTGGTGCCCATGTAGCTAGACAGGCGACCAGCAGAGAGGGTGTGAGGCTGCCATTGCTGCTGCTGCCCCGGGATCAGAGGCTCCTGGAGATGTTTAGCACATAGGAAATGGCCTTTCTTGAGAATCTTCTAGGACAGGGGCCATGATCCTTCGACAGGGCTGGGGCTTCCCATCGCAGACAGAGTCAAAACAGAGCAAAACACCCTTCAGCTCAAGTCACCTCAGATTCCTTCTCGTTCCCTGTGACTTGGAAAGCCAGGAAACCGTGTCACGTTTGGTCCCTTCCCGTTTTCCCCAGAGGCATCTGCCCAAGTGTGTAGCCTGTCTTGAACACGGTTTGTGCAAGCATGATGCTTCCAGTGAAATGAGATCCTCTCATCTTGCAAGGCTCAATCATAAAGGATGGCGATGGCAGGCTCAAAGCAATAGGTCATGTTGATATTTTCACATTAGTCTTCTATTCTCATTACATTTTGATGGATGGAGAGAGTGGGGATTTTATCGTAATCTCATTCCTGTCTTAAACTGCTAATTCATGCCTGAGTTCCCTCTTCCATTTTGTTTCTACAGATTCAGTCAAGTGCTGATGGGATGGAGATTTAATATGCAGCTGCAAGAAGAGGCACGCTGATAGGAAAACGTTAGCTGGGGAGCAGCGTTTTTAAGAGAACAGTCTAATCAAGTCATTTTGTTAGGAAAGTGCCTTGTTGCCCCCGGAGGTTGGGCTCCTGGTATAGAATAGTAATAATGACATAACAATAAAATAATATCTTACATTCATAGGGTGCTTTTCTTTTCTCAAAGTGATCCATTCAAATGTGGGTTTTTTTTGTTTGTTGTTCTTTTAAATCCTCCCAACAGCCTGTGTGGCCAAGAGGGTGTTATTATTCCTATTTTATAGATGAAGAAACTGAGAATCAGAGAAGGGAAGAGGCAGACCAGTGCTTTTCAAACTTGAATGCAGAGAGGAATTGCCAGGAAGTCTGGGGCGGTGTCTGCATAGCTCACACCCTCGCATGTGATGGACACTTCGAGTAGCAAAGATGTGACGACACGTATATGTGCGTGTATTGTTAGGGGCCTTTTCTTATATTCTTTGGCTTCCTTTCAACTGTCCCTGCCCCTGACTATAGACTTTGGCAGCTAAAATCTCCTACCCATTCCTTCCTCAGGTTCCCAGATGAGTAGTCACAGGCTTCGCCTCCCCCAGGGCTCCTGGCGTACCTCGTTTTGTCTCGCCTACCTCTTTCCCCTCTGTCTTGGTTTTTTCTTTTCCCCTGGGGTGAGCCAGTGGATGCCATATCTCAGCCCTGCTGACAAACCCCCACTGCTCCCCGACTCTCCTGCTGCCCTTCTGCCCACCCTTTGGTATTTGGGCCATAGATGCCCATGTGTGGACTGGGGCTGGATCCCATGACTGCAGTGGACCGGGAGCTGTGTGACGATGGAAGGAGCCCTTCAAATCAAGGAAGGAGATAGAGACATAGATGCGGAGATCCTGGGGTCTGCAGGGCCCTCTATGCACGCAGCCCTCTACAGTTACAAAGTGCCCTGACAGCCATGCCCAGCGGGCCCTCACAACCACCCCAGGAGGTGACTCTTGGGACAGGTGAAGAAACTGAGGTTCCAAAAATTTCTGTGACCTTGCTGAAGGTTACAAGCCACTCTGGGAAGGGTTTACTCAAAGCCAATTCTTCCAACCCAAGTCCAATGCTATAGGTAGGGACCATCAGGGCTGCCTGTGGCAGCTCTTTCTGGAGCCATTTCCACTTTTTCCTACATGTTGGACCAGTAGCAAAAGTCACACTGCAAAACCCATTCTGGCTGCTTCCTGCCAGCCTGCAGCAGATAGTACGAATTCCGTAAATGTTAGCTGAGTATGGCATGTGTGGCATGAAACCCTTCGATTCCTCAGCTCTCTCTGCCCCTCTTCCAGTCGGCTTTGGCATTCTTACTTCCTTTCAGTAGCTTTCCTTCTCCTGCTGCTTTCTCTGCTGCTCTCTCTGCTTCTCTCTCTCTCTCTCTCTCTCTCTTCGGAGAATAAAAATTACTGGACTTGGCATTATCTGCTGGTTTCCATGGTAATAAAATCTGTTTCGGATAATGGCCCTTCCCTGGCTGTGGTTAGTTTTGGTAATTTTAGCAACACTGTTGCACAGGCCACCTGCATTTCAATATGATGCAAGCTGGATTCGACTGCCGCTTTCAGGTTGAATAGAAAGAAGGGAAAGTGCTTGCTCTAAAATTTCTAGGCTGGGTAAATGCTCAGGAAGAAAAGGGAAAGTTATGTAAACCCTGCAGGCTTGAACATGCATGCTGCTTAAGGCTCGAGTGTGATCATGTCAGTCTTCTGCTTAAAACCCTTCTTACTCTACAATCTCAGCTCCTGCAGGGCGAGTCCAACTCACTCTCCTGCAGTGTTGGGGCTTCCTGTCGGCTGGCCGCCCCCAGTCACTGTTTCCTGCCTTCGAGTCTTTGCCTATATCGTTGCATCTGCCTATAATGCCTTTCCCACCTTGACTACCTGGTGAGCTCCTATTCGGACTGTAAGAGTCTGTCCAGGCATGCCGCCTCCCTCCCTCAAGATCCTCCTTTTTGATGTTTCCCTGGAACGTGTACATTCTTCTATTACGCAAACATATCCCACCATATTGGCATTTTTGTTTACCTGTCTTTTTCCTCCTTGTCCTCCTGAGCTCTTTGAGAACACGTGTGCTGGTGGGGTTCATATGTGTAGCTCCAGGGCTTGACACATACCATGTACTCAGTGAATAAAAATTTATAAATATAGTAGCATCTACCACTAAGCGTTCACATTCTCTATGTGCCAGGCTCTCAGTGAAACACTTGAAGTGCATCTTCTCTTTGCTCCTTACTCACTCTATGAGATAGGTACTACTATTTTCCGCATTTTACAGGTGGGGAAACTGAGGTGCCAAGGGGTCAAGGTGCTGGCTGGCCGCAGATGGCAAAGTCGGTTAATGGAATGGAGAGTATAGTTCAATGAACGTGCAGATGGATGAATTCAGGTAGAAAATCAGAATGACTGGCACTGAGCTCAGGGCTTCCTTTTGAACCTGTAGGAAGATTTCCTTGTAAATCTTTAGGAGGAGATCTGAGGGCTTTGGCTGCAGGCAGAAGAGGTTCTTGTTTATGTCTGGCACAGTGGGGAGGAGGGGGTGGTGGGAGGAAGGAGGGAGGGAGGGATGTGAGGGAGCTGCACACGCAGACTGCTGATGTTGTTAACTTCTGGGGAGGAGTGTCAGGAAGACCTGGGGAAGAAGGTGGGAGCCTCCAGCAGCTTAGCCTGAAAATGGGTTTGCATCTGTGCCCTGGAGCCAGCCTCAACTCCTCTGCAAGTGCTGGAGAAGGCCTGATGTGTGCCTGGGTCCCATGAAAGGTTTAGGATAGAGAGCGTCTTCAAGCTGCCCGGGAAGGTGAAATGAGGAAGAGTCGGGGAGAGTCTGGGGACCGCTCAGCTTCTGTCTGCAGAGAGTCTTAGCAGCCTGGACAGCTGCGCTCTGATTCGTGTCTGCAAGCCCAGCCCACGGCTCCCTCAGGACCGGCTCTGCAGCATCTGTACTTGGAGTTGAAACAGCTCTAAAGAAGCACTTAGCTGGGCCTGAGCCCATGAGACGTGCAGTGGGAACACTCAGAATGTTGGGTTTTCTTAAGCAAGTTGCCACCCCCATCCCCAAGCCCTCCCAGGCTTGTGGGATTGTGGCTGGAGTTTGCTGTAAAGCACACAGCGCAGGGCCAGGCAGAACCCTAAGCTCGATGACCATCTGTTCAGGGGCAACCAGGATGGGGCCCGCAGAGCCGTCCCACAGATCAAGGTCTGGGGGAGGCCAAGGGCAGTGGAGGTGACTCACTCTGGCTTCCTGAGGGCCAGGCTAGAGCCAGACCCCTCTCTGACCTTGCCACCACAGTATCGGAGGGCACCCAGGTCTATAGCAACACAGAGCAGCCTGATGTTCCGTCCTCATTGGTCTTCGTGTGAAATTGGGTAAACTGCCTTCGGAGGCTCTGGAAAGAGGGATGACAGAAGGTGGTTATTAATAACACTAGGCGGTTATTAATAACACTTAGACAGCACTTACTATAGGACAGTGAAGTCTGTCCCAATATTATTCCTATTTTACAGGTTTGAAAACTGAGGCACAGAGAGGTTAAGGGGTTAAGCCCAAGGTCTCACAGGGTGGAGCTGGAATTTGAATCCAGGGACACTTTACAACCTGGCAAGGAGTGACTAGTGGAGACACACCCCCTCCTTCCTGCATTCTATCAATAAACATTTCTGAGCGCCTTCCATGGGCCAGCCAGGGCTCCACTGTGAGGATGGCAGAGTGGGATCCTAGGGGAGGGGAGGCCAGTCCCAGCTTCCACGCATGCTTGCTGGGCTCTCATGCCCTTTGGAGGAGGTGCAGGCTGACGGGGCTGGGAACCCAGTGATGACCTACAGCTGGGATTGGGGATTGGCGACCAGGGTTTGACTCCCAGCTCAGACACTTTCTACTTGCCTCGTTTGGGGCAAGAGACTCGGCTGCCTCCTAGCTCGGGTTCTGCTTCTGCCAAATGGGGAGGCACATATTTCACACAGGCTGTCCTGCAGCCTGACCTGTGTTCCAAAGAGGTGACGAATTAATGTTTTACAAATGTGCACATCTCCCCAGAGGAGAGGGGTCTTAGAAAATACCTATTCTAGAAGAAATGGCCCACTTTTCCTCTATGTGGGGCCTCATCCAGGGGCCTCTCAGAGCAGACTCCTTGTTTTAAACGCCGCTCCTCTTCCTCCAGCAAGCCTCCCTCCTGGCTGTGCATCAGGAATTGCTTCTCTGCTTTGCACATACCAATGTCAGTAACTATCGAATTGAGATGTGAGCTTGGAAATAGGGCAATTGTTGAAATGGCCTCTGGCAGACACAGCCAGTCTGAGACTTCTCAGATTCAATTTAGATCGACTTTTAATTCTGGCATCAAGAAGAACTGCATAAGGTTACTCCTCATTACTCCCATTTTGCAGAGAGTAAAACTGAGGTACCTGGAAAGCCTGCCCCGCTGCTGATAGGTCTGGAAAGTCTGCCTTGCAACGTGGGGCACACCTCTGGTCTTGCTCAAGATTTTGCCTCAAGCTACAATCCTTCCCGGACAGGAGTTTACTCAAACTAGACAGACCCCTGAGTCACCCTAGGGATCCGAGGAGCTAGATGCTGCTCCCCCCACCCCAGGCCCCCCTCCTCTGAGCGGGGCTTTCCCTCTGTTGTCCATGGTGCTTGGGAGGCAAATGCTCTGAAATGGTCTGCCCAACCCCCTCCCAAAGTGGTAACTCCATATCATACAGGCCAGAGCTAGAAGGGCATCTCAGCACAGAGAGGAAATGGAAGACCAGGGAGGGGAAGAGGCTTTGCCCAAGGTCACTCTGCTAGCATCCTCAGCGAGTCCATATCTCTTGCTGGGTTCTAAGCTGATCCTTATGAAAGGACCATTGCACCCTGATTCCTCTTCCTGTCAGGTAGTAACTGCCTTGTTTAAACTGTCTCTAGGATTAGTCAAACAATCAGAGATCACAGCCAACAGCCACCCTGTGTTCTCATTATGGGGTGCCCATAATTAATATTTATGAACTGAGAGAGTACTTGTCTTTCTTTGCTGAAAAGGAATTCAGTATTTCCAGTCGTTGGCTGTAAACATACAACCTCTTGTTACCCATCATGAAAAAAGAGCTGGGCTACTTCAGCACACGCACTTGTAATTGCAGATGGCAGAGAACAGAGCCCGAGGAGGGGGCAGGCAGTGGACAGAACCTGGGGTGGGGGTGCAGGGGCGAGGGGAAAGGGAGACAGGCTGGGAGGAAGGGGCAGACACAGAGAGGGCTAGAGTCACAGAGCCATATGGAGACAAGGAGAGAGAAGAGAATGAAAACCATAAGCAAGAAAGACTATACAACCCTAGAGAGAGGAGGAGATTCACTTGGAGACCCAGGTATGTGTGTGTGTGTGGGGTGGGGTGGGGTAGAGAAAGGGGAGACTGGGAGAGAGATATACACACAGGAGGCAGGGAGAGAGACACACAGACAGAAAGAGACTCAGAAAGGTCCAGAAGCAGACAAAAGATGGGGGCGGGGGGAGAGAGAGGCAGAGGAAAGAAGACAATGAGAGAACAAGAGAGAAAAAGACTGCAGAAGCCCACTGAGAGCAAGAAGATGGAGACAGAACATCCAGAGAGACGGAGAGATGGCAGTGCCAAGGGGAGACGAGCACACGGACAGCTAAGGGACTGGCAGGGAGGCAGGAGTGGTCCGTGTCCTGGGCCAGCTGCCATCGGGTAGGTGGTGTATCTAATAGATTCCCTCCTGCCCTCCAGCACATATCTGGTCTATGGTAGCTGTCCCCGCCAAGGGGTGCGCGGCGCATGGTGTTGAATGAATCCGCAAAGCAGTCAATTCCCAACCTTTGCCTGTGCTCTCCCAGCTGTGACCTGCAGGGGGCAGTGGAAGGAGCACTGGCCGGGAGTCAGGAAATCTGGTCCCAGGCTCACCACTGCATTGTTGGCCTGTGCAAGTCTATATGCTCCTCCGTGCCTCAGTTTCCCATATGTTAGGTGAGTTGGGCTTCAGTCTCCCCCTATGATAGATGAGGGTCTCTCAAGTTCCCCCCAGACCTACGATTCCACGACTTCCCAGCCCAATTCCCTCCTGTGTCATAGCTCCCTCGGATGGACCCCTCCTACTCCAACCCCAGCCCAGCGGCCCGCCCCAGGTGGGTGGAGGGCCAGCTGTCCTGGCAAGGACAGCTCTTCCTGGGGCTGCCTTCAGCCTCCTGATTTGCACATCAGAACTCAGGGAGGGTTTTTAGCCGTTCATGCCCTCAGGCCTTGGTGAAGCCTTTGGAAAAGGGGCAAGAGCAGCAAAGAGGCAGCCTTGGAAGTGGGACTCTCAGGGGCCATGAAGTGGGACTCTCAGTTGGCCTGTGACAGTGGATGCTGCATGGTTATTCATGAGGGCTGAGGCAAAGGCAGAGTGTGTGAGGAGAAGCCGCTCTTCAGGAAGGGTGGAGAGGGCAGGGCCGAGCAGGGAGCCACCATGGAACAACCAGAGACCCTGGAGGGAGAGACTTACACCAGCCCTGGCAGCCCCTGTATTTTACAGATAGAGAAAAATGCTCCGTAACAAACCATCCCCAAAGCTCAGTGGCTTAAAACAACAGTTATTTATGGTCATAGATTTGTGGGTTAGCTGATCTGGGTTGAGCTTGGCCCTGGGGGGCTCTGCTTAAGGTATCTCCCCTTCTTTTCCTCTTGAGATCAGGAGGCTGGCCTGGGCATATCTTCTCATGGCCATAGCAGAGGTATAAGAGAGCGAGCGAAAATACACAAGGTCTCCCGAGGCTCAGGTTTGGAGCTAGCTGACCCCCCACTTTCACCTTCTTCTACTGGCTGAAGCAAGTCACATGGGCAAACCCAAATGAAGAGGTTGGGAAGTGCCCCCCCCCCCACAGTGACAGGGCACTGCAGAGTTCATGGGGGCAAACTATGAATACAAGAAGAGGCAAGACATGGAGGCCAATGATGTCATTGATCAAAAACAACTATGACACGTCCGGCACTCTGCCCAGAGCCTGGGATTCACAGTAGACAGGACAGCCGAGGGGACTGTTGTTACAGAGCTTACAATAAACACAAGAACCAGTGAATAAACCATAAAGTCACAGATCATGAATTTACAATAAAGGAACTCACAGGGGGAAGTGATGAGAAGAAACTGAGGCATCCACTTAGATACGATGTTCCAGGACAGTCTCTTTGAGGGGGTGGCGTTTGGCCAGAATGGAAGGGTAAGAATAAAAAGATGGAGGGAGAACATCTCAGACTGAGGATACAGCAGGGGTGGACTCCAAATTTGGTGCTCTCTCCAAGCTTCCCTGTGCCTCTTAGAAAGGGGGCTTCAGGATCTCCGGGTGAGTTCTTTTCTCCACCCTCATGGCCACTGCCCTCATCACCTCTGTCTGGTTGACTAATAGTCCTCCAGGCTCAGGCCTCCAGCCTCTCTCCTTCCAGTTGGTACAGCCTCCATCACAGAGCCCCCTTTGTAAACCATGAATCTGACTGTGTCATGCCCTTGCTCGAGCCCTTTAAAGGCTCCTGAGAGCCTACAGGATGCAGCCAAACCCTTGAGCAGACCAACCCCTCCCCAGCTTTATCTCCTGCCCCATCCTCTTTGCCCATTTCTCTCCAGCCAGATCACAATTATTTCTAAAGCCTTCCCTGCACTCTCTTGCTTCTGTGACTGCTGCCTGTATTGCCTGTCCCTCTTGTCTGTCCAGCTAATTCCTGCTTTCCCTCCAAGCCCCAACTCAAATATCAGCCCCTCTGCAGGGTCTTTTCTGATCCTCCCTGGAGTTAGCTACTCTCTTCTCTGGGATCCTCCAGCGCCCTGTACAGCCGCTGCTGTAGGTCTTGCCACACTGTGTTAAAGCTGTCTGAGGGAAGTGCTGGGGGCAACTTTAGGGCCTGGACCTCCTGCCTCTGAGTTCAGTGTTCTTTCTAGCACACCAGCTATGTGTAGGATGAGGTCAAAGACCCAGGATGGCTTTGAATGCTCCACTCCTAATACCATAGTCTATATCTGCCACTGAACTGCTCTTGGAGGGCTGGGGCTGCATCTTAGCATCTCTGTGTCTCTGTTGCCAGAGGAGGAGTCAGCTAATGTTTGATGTGACTCTAGGAAGACACCATGAGCTGCCCAGGGGAAACGCTTCAACCTGTCTCCAGCTGCAGGAAAATCTGTAATCTTCCTCTACTTTCCGATCCAGATGGTAGCCAGGGTCTTGGGGTGCTTGTGGCGGGGGGCTCATTTAGGAACCAAAGAGGCCGGACAGGCCCCAGGTAGGCACTGGCTGAAGGAGAGCTCCACTTACCTTCAAGTCTGAGGCCAATGAGGTAATCTGTCAAAATCACCTACTATGTGCAGCAGGATTTGGGGTCATATCCATGGGTGGGATAGAAGCTGAGTCTCTGCCAGCTTTAGAGACAAAACTTCCAGTGAGAAGCAGAATGCCCAGCATACAGTGGGACTCCGTAATCTGTTGAATGAACTGTAAGAAGATATGTGACTATTTCTGAGCCTAGAGCTTGGTTCTCAGCCCTGACATTAGAATCACCTGCGGAACTTTGAAAATATACTAGAACCTGGCTCCATCCTAAACCACTAAGCCAGAATCTGGGGCTGGGGCTCCAGCATGCCATTTTTCCAAAAGCCCTATATTCATTAAGATGCCTTAGTCCCTGTAACAGGCAAACCTTTAAATCCTAATGGCCTATTGCGGGGAAAAGGATTTCTTGCTTATGTAAAGCCCCTTCTGCCTGGGGTTGGTTATGCTCCACACAGTCAGTCAGGACCCAGCCGATGGAGGCTGTCTCATCATCAGCTCATGGCTTCCAAGGTCACCTGGGCTTTAACATCTAGTCAGCAGATGGAAGATGGCTTGGGAGGATTTTTATGGGCCAGCTATAGAAGAGATGTGCATGGCTTCCACCCATATTCCATTGGCTCGTGCTCTGGTCCCATCTCTATGCAAGGGAAATTGGGAAATCTAGTCCTTGGCAGGGAGGCCACTTCCTAGCCACACTAGAAGGGAATTGAAAATCTTGGTGACCAGCTGGCCGCTCTGTCACAGCTTCCCGGGTGTTTCTAATGTGTAGGCAGGGTTGAGAACCACTGGTCCAGAGCTTCATGGCTTGATTAGAATATTGTTCCAACTCCTTCTGCCCAATCTCTAGTGCAGTGGAGCTGCAGATGGACCGCCTCCTGGGTGGCCGTACCTTCCAACATCATGGTGTTTCTCACAGCCCGGCCAGGATGAGTGGGAAGCACAGAGAGCCTCAGGGAGAAGCCCTCTCCCCCTGGGGAGGTCCATACACACCAGCCTGGGAGGCTTGGCCTCTATTTTGAAGTCATCAAAGGTTTGGAAGCAGGCAAGTGACAGCATGAGAATGAGTTTTAGGAGGGCTAATCTAGTGGAAGGGGGTGTGCAAAAACCCGGAGGAGGCAAGGCTGCTGGTCTGTTGTGTTCAGATCAGGCTCCCTGTACTGTCCTGCCTGGTCTGGGGTCATCTCAGTGCCCAAGAGGAAAATATGGCTCCTGCGTTCTGCCTCACCTCTAACACCCGTTCCTACTCCCTCCTGACTGGCCACCCTGAGAATACTCAGGGGAATATATTACAGTCTCTGGAAGCAACTCTATAAAGAAATAGCTAATGTTTTATGCCATGGGAGTGCAGTTATAAAAACTATTTATAGCCTCCCAAGGGGACGTCTTTGCGGCGGAAACACGCCTTTGTATATACAAGGTCTGGTTTGTTTGTAAGGGGAAATCAGTACTTTACAGTTAAATTTATTCACTTATTCATCCAATAAATATTTGTGGAGCTCAGGTCCTATGCCGGGCCTTGGGGACTTAATAGTGAGCAGGCCAGGCAGAGAGGTCCCTCCCCTCTCGGAGCTGGTGGCCTTTCTCTCCTTTGCCTAGAACCAGAAATGTGTCCATTTATAGACAAGCCAACCTGTTCCTAACGGCTCCATTACTGCCACATTTAGGCCTTTTCAAATTTGAGCAACACACTGGCATCCTTTGATAGAGACCTAATCGGAACGTAGGCACAAAGGTGTCTTTGCAGCATGTGGGAGTAAACAAAACAATTTCCTCTTGAGAAAGTGTTGGTATGGTCTTCAGGCTTAGGCAGTTGTGCCCAGGATGTGGAAATGACAGGACTAGTTCCTGTGCAGGTAATGGTTTGTTCATAACACTCAATTTCAGCCAGACGTAATAGTCTTAGCAGTTTAAAAAGTAATGTTTATTGTGTTTCTTCCGATTATAAAAGTAATATATACTCATTATAGAACATTGAGAAATAGCCAGCAGTAACATGTTGGTGGTTTTTTGTTTTTTCCTCCAGGTTTTCTTTTAGTGCTTACATTAAAAAAGTCACTATTAAAATATTCCATTATAAGCATTTCCTCATTTTATTAATGTTTATTATAAGCGTCTTTTTAAATGACTACCTAGCATTGGAATATATGTTTGCATCATAATTTACTTAACTCGTTCTCTGGGAAGCATTTCAGTTGTTTCTTGGTTTTTGATATCGTAAGCAATTCTGTGACTATACCTTCATGTATGAAGTTTTGTCTCCTCTGATTATTTCCTCAGTGCTGATTCCTTTAGAAATTAAGGTGCCCAATTAAAAAATGGGCAAACAATTTAAAGAGGCACTTCATAGGACAAGATATGCAGATGGCCATAAGCTCATGAAAAGCTGTTCAATGTCATCACCCATCATTGAAATGCACATTAAAACCACAATAAGATCCTGCTGTACACCAAATGGGTAAAATGCAAAAGACTGACCGTATCGAGTGTTGACAAAGATATAAGGCAACTGGGCCACTTATACATTGCTGGCGCAGCTGAAAATGGTACAACTGTTTTGGAAAATGGTTTCTACTGAAGTTACACACACCTACACTACGGCCTAGACATTTTATTTCGAGGTATATACTCAAGAGAAATGAGTGTGTGTGTCCATAAAAAGACATATAGAAGGGGGCCGGCTGAGTAGCACAGTGGTTAAGTGCTGGCCCCGGTTCGGATCCCACATATGAGGGCCAGTGACACTGCCCTCTTTAAAAAAAAAAACATATAGAAGGATATTCATAGTAGCTCTATTCATCATAGCCCCAAAGTAGACATAATCTAAATACAATTAGCAGTTAAATGGATAAATAAATTGTGGTACTTTCATACAATGGAATATTACACAGCAACAAAGAATAAATGGCGGGTGCATGCAATCATATGGATGAATCTCACAGGTATTATGTTAAGTGAAAAAAGTCAGAAAAAAAATTCTGTATGATCTCATTGATGTGAAGTTCAAGAAGAGGCAAAATGAATCAATGTTTAGTAACGTCAGGATGTTGGTACTTCTGGGGGGAAGTACAAACTGGGAAGGTGCATGATGGATGCTTACGGGGAGCTAGAAGTGTTCCTTATCTTGATCTTGGTGGAGATTATGTGGGTGTAGAGAAAAGCAAAAAAAAATTATCAAGCTGTTCGATGAAATCAGTTACACTTTCTATGTCTGACTGCATGTAGGCTATCTTTCAGTAAGAAAAATTAGGATGGGTTTTCAGTGATATCAGAAGGTATTCCTGCCAGGAGTTCAGAAATCCAGCTTTCCCAGTCATTGCCTTTGAAGATTTGAAGAAGCAATACACTAGGAACAATAGCAGAACTGGAATCAAGTACCACTTTGTTCATGGCCATGTGAGTCCCCAAAGTCCCCAAATCAGAGCTCTAGTGAAAAGCTGAATTGGGATGTCTATTAGTCAGGGTTTCCTAGAGAAATTATATATATATATATATATATATATATATATATATATATATATATGGAGAGAGACAGAGAGACAGAGAGAGAGAGACAGAGAGAGACAGAGAGAGACAGAGATAGAGAGAGATGGATTTATTAAAAGGAATTGGTTCATGTAACAACGGAGGCTGAAAAGTTGTTGTTTCTTTTTTAAAGATTTTATTGGGGAATTGGGGAGGGAATAGTGTTGGGGAATTGGGGAAGGGGAACAGACAAGTTTGCTGTCCTTTTGTTCTTCAGTCTAGTTGTGGAGGATGTTGCTTCACTGGCCCATGTCGGTATTGTGATCATTGTGCTCTTCCCAGGTGAGGCAGATCGGTCGCTGGCCATTTGACGGCCGCTCTCGCTGGCTGCTGGCCAGTTACAATAGCTCACGGCAGCCCACTGCAGCAGGGGCTGCAGCCTACGCTGTCGCTGGCGACTCATGGCAGCCCAGCTCCAGGTTGAGCTGTTGTTCACCATCTTCGCTGTAGAGGGCACAGGGTCACTGGCCCATGTGGGATCCGAACCTGTGGCCCCGCTGCTCAGAGCTCGTGTCCCAAGCCAACTTTTAACCAACGAGCCACTCGGACAGCCCTGAAAAGTTTCTTGATATGCCATCTGCAAGCTGGAGACTCAGGAAAGTCATTGGTGTCATTCAGTCCGAATCCAAAGGCCTGAGAACCAGGATCACTGAAGGCAGGAGACGATCTCTGTCCCAGCTTCCTCTCCCCCTCCCCCAACTCAGGTAATCAGGCAGAAAGGGCTGAATTCTTCCTTCCTTCACCTTTAGTTCTATTCAGGCCTCAACGGATTGGATGAAGCCCACCCACATTGGGATGGGCACACTGTTTTACTCACTCTACAGATTCAAATGCTAATTTCATCTGGACATACCCTCACAGTCACACCCTAAAATAATGTTTAGCTAAACCTCTAAGCACCCTGTGGTCCAGTCAAGTTGACACAAACATTAGCTATCTCAGGGTGCATGGCTGAGGTTTGAGTGGGGCCATGTAGTCCCCTTCTCCTTGGATCAAAGCCTTGAGAGCAGCACCCTCAGGTGTGCTCACTCATTCCTTCCCAAGGGGTAGAAACAGGAAGTGCCACCAAGAACATGTCACAGAAATGCCGAGTTTAATGGACAAAGACCCCGTCTGCTAGCGGACATGGACTGATGGACACCTCACACTCTGATCAATCAGATAGTGACTTCTCCTTCTTTGATGAGGGCAGCAGGGGGGCCTGTCAAGGGGAGAGCGGCTGAGGCATTTCTTCCCACTCCTGATTCCAAAGGGAATGAACATTTTGAATGTTTTTGTCAAACTGAAAGAGCATATCAATTTCCACTCTCACCCACAGCACACAGGAAAGTGCATCTCACCACATCTTGGCCAGAACTGAGTATTATTATTTTGTCGGGCAGGCAATGGAGCCTCAAGATGCTTGTCTTGGACACCATCTTGAGAACTTGTTTTTTTCCTACCTACGTTGCCCTGACTGTGATGCTTGGCTGGGTGAAATGAAAGAAGTCACTTTTACCACAAGGGATTAGGTTTCGGATACGGGAAAGAGGCCAGGACTAGACCTGAGCCTGCCCCAAGGACAGAGACAGTGTGTTGGAGCCTGGATGGGAGCTCTTGTTGGAGGAGTGCCCATTAGGTCCTCTTTCTGGGTACCTTCAAGTGGACATGGATGGTACCTGCCTCAATGGTACCGAGAAGGCAAGTGGCTGCATCTCACCTGCATCCCAGAACGGGCTGAGCTATTTCTTTCAGTTTCCACTGGGCTTTGTGCCCACAGTGGCCAAAAAGATGGTTCCCTTGTGACTGGTTCCACCCAGGTATCTTTTTTTTTAAAAGATTTTTATTTAAAAATATAGTTAACATACAACATTATTTCAGTTTCAGGTGTAAACCATAGTTGTTCAACATTTACATGCTTAAGAAGTGATCACCATAAGTCTAGCAACCATCTGACACCGTGCCACTCTACCACAATATTACTGACTATATTCCCTATGCATTATATCCCCATGACTTATTTGTTTTATACCTGGAAATTTGAACCTCTACTCCCTTTCACCTTTTCCTCCCTTTAAACATTTTTTCAATTATAGTTAACATTCAATATTATTTTCTATTAATTTTAGGGGTATAGCATGTGGTTAGACATTTATATGATTTAATAAGTGATCCCCTGACTAGTCTAGTACCCACCTGGTACTACATATAGTTATTACCATATTATCAATTCTCTTCTCTATGCTTTACATCCTCTTGACTATTTTGGAACTACCAATTTGTACTTCTTAATCCCTTTATCTTTTTCACCCTACTTCCCAATCCCCTCCTATTTATCACCCCTATAAATCTACTACCCATCTGACAGCATACATAGTTATTCTAATATTCTTGACTATATTCCTTATGCTGTATTTTACATCCCCATGACTACTGTGTACAACCAATTTGTGCTTCTTAATCCCTTCCCATTTTTCACCTGCCCCAAGCCCCTTCCCATCTGGAAACCATCAAAATGTTCTTTGTACCTATGAGTGTGTTTCTGTTTTGTTAGTTTATTTTTTTCTTTAGATTCCACATGTAAGTGAAATCACATTCCATCTGTCTTTCACTGTTTGACATACTCCACTCAGCGTAGTACCCTCCAGGTCCATCCATGTTGTGGCAGATGGCAAGAACCCATTCCCTTCTATGGCCAAGCAATATTCCATTGTGTGTGTGTGTGTGTGTGTGTGTGTGTGTGTGTATCACCTACACTTTATCCATTCTTCCATTGACACCAGGCTGCCTCCATATCTTGGCCATTGTAAACAATGCTGCAATTAACATCAGGATGCACAGGTCTCCTCCAAGTAGCATTTTGGGTTTCTTCAAATAAATACTCAAAAGTGGGATTCATGGGTCCTTCTTTGTCTCTTGTTATAGCCTTTGTTTTAAAGCCTGTTTTGTCTGGTATAAGTATTGCTATCCCAGTTTTTATTTTTATTTTTTTATTTTCATGAAATAACATTTTCAGGCCCTTTACTTTTAGTCACCTTTTCAATCTGAAAGGGTGGGGCTGGCTCCTGACTGAGAAAGTGCCTCTGGTGTTGGGGAAGTTGGGTGGGGTGGGGTCCAAGTGAGTTAGCTGTGGAGTTCACCAGTCCAATCAGATTCAGATTTGGCTATTTGGGGGTGGGGTCAACACAGGAAAGATGGCGCCTGCCTGCCGGCTGCACAGGAAAAGGACTCCACACAAGGAAAAGCTCTCACCTGGCAGCCACACACCTCAGTCTGCCCCCCTATTTGCCGCCCATGTACCCTGAGCCGCCATCCCTCCGCTGGAGCCCAAGGTGAGTGACTGTGAGCAAGTGAGTGCATGGGTTGTTTAACAGGACGGCTGGGTTTCCCACAGCCTTCCATCCCTCCCAGATGGTTGGAATCCCCAGATATTGTGGGAATGTTATGGGGGCTCCTGTTCCTGGCACCAGTACTCTGGGCTGGGGAGGTCGGTGTGGGGCTGGAGTCTCTCTCTTTTCCAGGGGGAACTTCCATTGCTGAGATATCCCTCCCAGTTCTCAACCACCACATGGAGGTGTGGGGCTGGTCCCCACACCTTATAGTTTTGTGTCTCCACCCCTCCTACCTGTCTCAATGTGGCTTCTTTTTTATATCCTTAAGTTATGAAACTTCTCTTCAGCTAGACTTCGGATGGTTCTCCAGGTTGATTGTTCTATAATTTAGCTGATGTGTTCATGGGATGAGGCAAGCACAGCGTTGATCTACTCCGCCATCTTGGATTGTTCCTATCCCACCCAGGTGTCTTAATGATAAACCCTGTACAGCAAAGAAATCTACTCAGGGTCTTGTCTCTGCCTCCCCAAAGCATCCTTTTCCCCCGAAGTCTTTTTCTTATTTGACCACAAAAATGGCCCCATGTTTGTTGTAATTGATTACTAGTGAGTTCAAACCTCTCTTCCCAGGTTTATTGGCCATTTATCCCTCCACTTCTGTGGACTTGCTGTTTCTGTTTTTGGCTAATTTCTCCACTGGGAGTTTCCTGGTGGTTTTGACTGGCCTCAAGAGCGTCCCTCCTTTTGCTGGATGGGGCATGTTCTCCATCAGCACAGGCCTCCTATGAGTGTGCATGGATGTATTTTTGTTGGTGGTGGTAGCACTTGGCATTTTTTTGGCCTACAAGTACTTTCCCGGGAAGCTGTGTCAGCCCAGCAATTAGCTCCCTCAATCAGGAAAGTAGCTCATCGTGAGATTAGACACAACTCAGTGGCTGATTGCCGGGAATTTGGAAGAGAGCTGGCGGGCAATAATCTCCCGCGTTCTCTCTTTCTCTGTGTCTCTTTTCCCTTTTCCATTTTAAATAACAGCTTGATTGTAAAGAGAGATGATTCACTACTCAACATTTCTTCTGCAACTTTGTGGGGGGTGGGCTCAGAGAAAAGAACTACCTCTTCTTTCCTCTCCCTCATGGAGTCACAGATCCCCTCTGTTCCAGTTGCTCCTAAGGAAAGACAGAGGAAGAGGGTAAAAGACTGCAGCCGGGCCCTCCTCACACTGCCCAAGCAAAACCAGACCGTCTTCCCCACTCTGACGCTTGCCTGGGGAACCCACATCCTAATTGCAAATCTCTTCCTAAGCCCCCTCCCCATCCAGCTGCAGTACCTTACATTTCTCACTGTCAAAGTGCTTCTTATTTCTAAATCCAGTCCCTCTTACTGCATTTCATTTTGTTTGGTCCTCAAGAGTAATTTATTCCCTATTTTCTCTGATGCCTTCCTCGGGAATACTGGCCAGCCTTCCCCTCTCTCCCTTCCTGCCTCCCTGCCTTCCTCTGTTCTTCTTCCTCTCCTCCCTCCCTCCCTCCCTCATCTCTCCCTCTGCCCCTTTCCTTCTTCTCTCCTTCTTTCTCGTTCTCTTCTTTTCCAGTTGATATTTATTGAGAACCTACCAGGTGTCATGCATTATTCTAGGCATGTAGGCTAAACATCGAAAAAAACAGACACAGCCCCTGCCTCATGAAACTTACATTCTACTTGGGGAGCAAGGCAACCGTAAAAAAATACACAGACATTTATATTGTAATGGCAGGTAGTGATCAATTCAATGAAATAAGGGGCAGAACAAAAGGATAACTAACAAGGTATGTGGTTTTGTGGTGGCAGGGATGGCCTCTCTGAGGAGGTAACTCTTAGCAGAGAGCTGAGTGAGGGAGGTGAGGGAGAGGGTCCCAGATGGGGGAACAGCACATGCAAAGGCCTTGAGGCAGGAGCATCTTAAGTGTAGGGCAGAGATTTGGCAAGGAGGCCATAGATGGCTGAGGACCGTCACTCAGGACCTAGCAGGCCATGATGAAGACCTGCTTTTTTTTATGCCTAATAGGATGGGAAGCTACTGACAGTTTTTGAGCAGGGGAGTGCTGTGATCTGATTTTTTCTTTTTCCAGTTACAATTGACATTCAATATTATAATAGTTTTAAGTGTACAGCATAGTAGTTAGACATTTATATAATTTATGCTGTGATTCCCCCCGATTAGTCTAGTACCCACCTGACACTATACATAGTTGTTGCAACATTATCGACTATATTCCCCATACTGTACTTTACATCCCTGTGGCTATTTTGTAACTACCTATTTGTATTCCTTAATTCATTCACCTTTTTCACCCAGCTTCCCAACTCCCCTTCCCTCTGGCAACCATCAGATTGTTGACTTTGCTGTTTAAAGACTCATCTGGCTGCTCTCTGCTGATTAGAGTATACAGGAGCAAGTGTGAAAGCAGGGAAAGAACCCAAATAACCTGTTTTCTCTCAGTGAAATAACCTCCTCCCTCCATCTGACAGCAGGGAACAAATTCAGCTGGAAGTGTCACAGGCAGCTCAGCAACTGTTCAGTGAGGCAGAGCCCAGAAGCCACCAAGGTGTAATTTGTCTTTTACAAAGAAAGAAGTTAAAAGGACAGATTATAAAATTCACCCCAATGGGTTTTTTTCTATAAGCATCTACTGATTCCCCACCCTTTCAGATGTTTTGGTGATCATATTATATTCTTGACATTTTGGGGGCCTTCTATGTTTTCCCAAATACCACCTAATGATGCTACATTGCAATTAAGACTTAATTTGTTGGCTGAAATAATGGGAACTTGTTCAGTTCTACAAAGGAACAAACTCCGGTGCTCTTATTATTATTGTCCTTATTATTGAAGCAATTATTATTGCTAGAAGCATGTGTCAGGCTGAAGAAGCAGGGGGGAAGATGAAAAACATCTGAGAAGGGAAATGAGGGTGCCTCTGAGGAAGTCAGAGCATTTGGAGTCAAACTTCCAGAGTTCAGATCTCACCTGCACCGCCTGCTCATTGTGTGACCTTGGACAAGTGACTTAATTTCATCAAGCCTTGATTTCCTCACCTGTAAGTTGGACATATTAATATTACCTACATCTTTGGATTGTTGAGGCATAAATGAGATAAGGTATTTAAATTATTGCTGGAGATATGGAGCATTGTATTATTTAGGGTTAAGTTTGGTTGTGATAAATTCAAAATAACAGTGACTTAAACCAATAGATGTTTATTTTTCTTTCACCTACAAGTCTGATGTAGGCAATGCAAAGCTGATGACAATTCTACTCCTCAAGTCCTCAGATACTCAGGCTCTTTCTAGCTCCCTGCTCTAAAATAGTGGCCAAAGCTCTATCTATCATACCTCCTGCCTAGGCAGCAGGATGAGGAAGAGAGACAAAGAGAAGGTCAAAGGACACATGCCAGCTGCCTTTAAGGAAGGCTCACAAAAGCAAACACATTACATTTCTACTTAATATCTCATTAGCTAGAACTTAGTCACATGGCTCTCTACATAGCTGCAAGGAGTGCTGGGAAATGTAGTTTTTAATTCTATTCTGGAAGGCTTCTTGTTCAGCTAAAAATGGGGATTCTAATACAATGAAAGCAAGGAAGACTGGACATTAGGAGATAAATGGAGGCTTCTCCCACATGTGGCCCTAGAAGAAGGAAAAAGTAAAGAGAGAGACCCAGATACCATCCCAAGAAGGAAAAAGTAAGGAGCCAGATACCATCCCAAATATCAGATTTTGTTTCTCTTTCTCCCTCTCTCTTCCATAGCCAGTAAACCACCAAGCCCTATTGTCTATACATCTTAAAATTCTCTTCAATCCACCCTCTCCCCCAGGCTGCATGGAAACACCCTAGTTCAGACATCATCATCGCTCACTAGGATCATTGCAAAGACTCCTTGCTGCCTCTTTTCCCAACTTGTGGCTCCTCTTTACTAATGAGTTGTCCATGGCTGAGATCCAATGGGGTCCCCCACTACATACAAGATAAAACCCAACCTCCCGAGCTCTGCTTTCAAGGTCCTTCAGGATGGTTCCCAATTTCTTGTTGCTTCTGCTCATATGCCCTTCCTGGCAGCCAAGCAGAATATTTTGCTGTTTGCTGAATAAGCCATATCTTCTGCCTTTGAACCTGCTCTTTTCTCTACCCTTTCTCTCATCTCTGCCTGGAAAGCTACTCATGCTTTAAAACCCACATCAGGGCCGGCCGAGTGGCGCGGTGGTTAAGCGCTGGCTTGGGAAGCCAGCGGCCCCGGTTCGGTCCCACATATGAGGGCCAGTGACACTGCCCTCAAAAAAAAAACACAAAAAACAACCCACATCAAATGGCTCCTCTCTGTGAAGTTGTTTGGAATGTGCTGCTGCTCATTTGATTGTTTATCCTCGTATCATTCCTTGCTCTTCCCCTTCTCTCCTTTATCATGGGGAAGAAGGGGGATGGCTGACTCAAACGGGTTGTATTTTCCAGGCTCCTGGTGAGCTGTCTTTTGGGTGGGTTTGGCCAGTAAGAGGCATTGGCAGGAGACTGAAGGATGGAAGGGAGAAGGTGGAGCATTTCTCACCTTTTCTCTGCCAGGGGCAGCATCTATGGCAGCAGCTACATCACCTGCCAGGTAGTGGCTCCCTCTGTAGTTCCAGATTCTGCTGGGAAGGCTTCCTTGGGGTCTAGCTCCTTGCAGAGCAACTGTAGCTTCTGGGATCTAGTAAAATTATCTCCTGTCACTGACCTTTCATTCCTAGGGGTGCCAGTGGCTTCTTGCTATTGCTAATTTTTAGATGGTGCTAATTTGACCTCTCCACTCTTCCAGTACCTGAGTAGCCAATCCCCTGCATTAAATTCTCACTGGGTGAAACACCTAGAATGGAATCTGTTTTCTTAACCAGACCCTAACTGATTCAAGTGCCTGGCATAGCACTTGGCATAGAGTATGTGTTCAGTAAACAGCTGTTGAATGAATACGTGAATGGATCTTCCCCCACCTCCTCTAACCATGGGCTCCCCTTCTCCTAGGTCACTGATTTATTACAGCATGCTTGCACTTGTTGATTGATTCATATGTCTCCCCCATGAGACATGGCTGGAAGCTGGCCAAGTAGACATGGGAGTCCAGGCATCCTGACTCTTGAAAACGTTTTTCTATTTTCTGCACCTGGGAACTGGGAAGGAAAGGAGAAGAAAACAGAATGGAGAGGGGTTGAGGGTTCTCTACAGGTCTCCCCGCCTCTCTTATTTTAAACACAGGGCTTTGCTTCTGGGTTTAGGCAAGGATTTATGAGTGTGTTTAGGCAGTAACAGGAAGGGATCTTTGGCGAGAAATGTTCTCTGTCACGCTCTGACAGCCTATGGAGGGAGGCAGCTGAAAATATCAGAAAGGAGATTTTTCTTGAGCTCGTAGAGGCTCGCAACCCAACCTCTGCCACTCCTTTCAATGCCACCTGGAAATGCTTGGGGGAAGGGAAGACGCTCCTGCCTTTTGGGTGGGGTGGTGCTCCTGTCAGAGAGGGAGCACTGCTGTGTCCGAGGGGGGGAGCACTGCTGTGTCAGAGGATAGGGAGCATTGTAATGTGTTCCCAGGTTTTACTTGGGGCTTTGCTGAAGACAGAGCAAGGCAATGAGGTTTAAAGTGCAGTTGAAGGATTTGGATTGGATATTGGGAGGAATTGTCACTGCATCCTTGTTGGTGATGTGAAGGTAGATTCAGGTACAGAACCTTATTAATGTCTCCTACTAGTTCTCTGTTCTCAGTACTGCAGCCAAACTGGTCTTCATTTGGCCCCTTGATGATGCCTCAGGGCCTTTGCACTTACTCACTGTTTTCTCTGTCTTGCCTGCTTTTCCGCCCTTTACTGGATCCATCTTATTCAGATCTCAGTTCACATGTCACCTCCTCAGAGAGGCCTTCCCTGACCACTCCACCTAAAGTGGTTGCAACCTATCAGTCACTCCCAAACTATTGCCTGGTAGTACTTCTCTATTGAATTTATCTTTATCAGTCACTATTGTATTTATTTCCATACATGTTCACTTTCCATCTGAACCTACTATTTTATAAACTTCAGAAAGGCGTGAATCTTTCTTATTGTTTTTCCCACTCATACCTGACACCCAGGCCAGTGACTGGCACATAGGGGGCACTCACTAATGATTTTTGAGTGGCTGAGTCAATTAGTTAAAATGCCTAAGAAAACTAGTACTTGTGGCCTAGAAGCGGTCCCAAGTGTGGTGATCTGAGGTCAGCCTGGGAGATCTTGCCGGGGGAGGGGAGAGAATGGGCGTAACACTGGATCATAGGCTGATGGAAGGATTAAATGACATAATGTCTGCAAAGCACTTAGCACTTAGCACAGGGCCTGGCACATCATCAAGGGCTCGGTAAATGTTGGCAGCTATTGGGTTTAGATGCACTCCAGCCACTCCATGTGGAGACCCTCCTGAGTGCTAGGGATGGTGTCTGGGCTCTCTGGGCTGAAGATGGCTGGGTACCAGGCCTGGGCTTGAGGCTGCCTGAGCTGGCCTTATAGTAGAGGCTGCTGGGCTGGAGGCCGGGGGACAGCTTGCTCCCTGGGGCTGGGAAAGACTGCCTACCCAGACTCTGGGCCTCCGAATACCTCATAGACACACATATAATGTAGTGGCTGAGAGCACGGACGCTGGAGCCAGTTGCCTGAACTTGAAGCGTGGCTATACCATTTAGTAGCCCGGCAGGTTACTCAACCTCCTTGTGCCTCAGTTTTTCCAGGAATAGAGTTAGGACAGTAACAATGCCTCATAGGCCCTGCTCAGCTATGAGGATTTCATGAGGTACGTGTAAAGCACTTAACCCCGTGCCTAAGTGCTATGTAGGTGCTGGCAATGAACAACATCAGCAACAACAATGTTGCTCTTAATTCTCTGGGTGTTAGCAGCTGAATTGTGTCTCCGTCCCCCTTTTCCCCCCTTCCCCCCTCCAAACTCATTTGTTGAAGTCCTAACCCCCAGAACCTCAGAATGTGACTGTATTTGGAGATAGGGCCTTTGAAGAGGTGATTAAGTTAGAATGAAGCCTCAGGATGGTCCTAATCCCATCTGACTAGTGTCCTTCTAAGAAGAGGAGATTGGACACACAAGGATTCGCCAGGGATGTGGGCACGCAGAGGAAAGGCCATGTGAGGACACAGAGAGAAGTCATCTGCAAGCCAAGGAGAGAGGCCTCAGGAGCAACCAAACCTGCCGGCACTTTGATCTCGGACTTCTAGCCTCCGGGACTGTGGGAAAATAAATGGTAATACATTCCTGTTGGCGAAGCCACCCCGTCTGTGGTATTTTGTTATGGCAACCTGAGCAAACTAATTACTGGGTCAGAAAACTCAGCGTCCTGGAGAACTGGGCTGCTTGTCCTCACCCTCTGGGACATCCCAGCTGTGGGGACAGCCATGACGCAGTCTCGGTCACCCTCTGCCTGGACCTCCCTGAATCCACCTGCAGCTCCCTGGGCCTCAGCCCTCCTTCTCTCCTGCCTGATGCTCATCATCGATACAGACATAAGTCCATCAGTTGGCCTGTCTGTGACTTGCTCATTGGGTCAGAGCAGTGTTCATAAGATCAGCTTCTTGTGATCTGTTCCTGGTGACAAGAAAGCAAATGAGCAAGAAGGCTGCTTGCCTGGGCACCTCTGCAAACACAACCTCTCGACCATCAGTCTGTGGGCGAGCGACAAGCTCAGTTCTTTCCAAGGGTGTTATCAGTTTATTCTGCTTCAGTCATAAGGACGCCCCCAAGGAGACTGAATGGGAGAGTGGGGCTGAGCCCCTCAAACTCTCCCCACACCCAGCCGGGAGAAAGAGCTTGAAGCACCTGTCCCTCTCCTAGTAGGGCAGTTGCAGGGTCAGAGTAAAAGTTTCTCAGACTGAGACTCTCTGAAAGCTAGTCTGGAGGGTCCTTTAGAGGTACCCTATTTTACAGATGGGAAATTGAGTTCCCCAAGAATGCCCAGTTGGTTATAACATACCAAGAACATGGATTAGTTTCAGGGACAATGACAAACTGGAGAGGGTTCACAGTGGAAGGTAGGTTGGGAAAGGGGCTTGAAACCCTATGATGCTGTAGGATCAAAGGAAGAAACAGGGAGTTCAGCCTGGAGAAGGTCAAACAATTCAGAAGGGTTGCTGAGAACCAGAAGGTGCAAATGGGAACATTGGGGTGGAGGTGGCCCTTAGGAAGGAGCAGAAAGAACAGCAGGATGGTTCACAAAATGTAAGGGAGTCTCTCCCACAAAAGAATCATAAACTTGGATTCCAACATGACACAGGAGTCTTCATCCCCTTCCACTCTACCCCACCCCAACTCCCACTTCTGCCTCAATCCTTGGAATCTCATTTTCCCCTTCTTCAGTCAAAGCCAATCCCACAGAAGCAGGCAGGAATGGGCCCATCTGATTGGAGCAAAAAGTGCCTGAAGGCGGGGCCAACCAACCAATTGACTGCCTGGAAGGGTGCCTGCCTTGGCCAGACTGTGGCTGCAGAAAGAGGCCAGGCGCTGGCTGCAGGGCAGGGTGGGCAGAGGCTCTGGAGCAGCTGGTCAGCCAGGGGCCTTTGGCAGTGGTGGTAGCTCTGCTCAGCTGGTGAAGTGATGCTCTCCTCTGATTGAGCTAATTATGCTGATTGAATTTCCTCCTCTCTTCAGTGCCTCCTTCTGCCTCCCCCTCTCTCCTGTCTCTTCCCTCCTGTCTCCCTTTGGAGAGAAAGGGAAAGGTTTCCTTAATGTGACTGGTAATTGTTATGCACACAGTGTCAGATGTTAATGCAGGCTGTGATTGACAGCTAATCAGCCCCATCAGCTGTACAAAAAGAGTGAATAACTCGGTAATTTGATTTCCCCTGATTCCCCTGCGTGGGATGGCAGGAAAGTCTAAATTAGCAATCAGGGAGCCCATGGCAGATCCTACAGAGTCGTGGTGGGGATCCAGGGGCTGTGGGTGCAGCTGCCGCCTTGTGGGCCCCAGTATCCAGGGTTGGGGTGCCCCCACTGGCTTGGACTTGGGTAGTGGAGGAGATTTGCGACCTGCACAGACTAAATGTGGGGAGACTCAGGCAGTGGTTCAAGTGGTTCAAGTGGCATCCTGGGGGGCAGGGGAGAAGGCTGGGCTGGACTCTGGGAGGAGCTTATGTTGGGGGTGCCCTCATCCTGTTGTCTAGGAGACCACCGGAGGTGGCTGGGATGTGGCAGCCATCCCCCCTCCTGCCATCCTTTTGGAGCTGGTTGCCAGGGTTTCCACCGTGTGACCCAAATTCTTGCAATTTAGGGTAATAGTTGTCCCCTCACTCAGCTTCTGGCAGATTCCATTCAGGTAAAATAGAGCATAGGAGACACACGGGAGGATTATTTGGTCTCAAATGAAGCCATTCCTGACCCTCTTGGGCAGGCAGTAGTTGCAGTCAGTATCCACTGGGAACCCACTGTGGCCCAGGGGCCATGCTGAGTGTTGTGTCAACATCCATTGTCCAGAGGAAGAAAGGCTGAGCTCCTGGCTCCAAGTCCCACAGAGCAAAAGTGGAGCTGGGATTCAAACTCAGGGCAGCATGAGCTTCCTGGCTGTGGTGGCAGAAGTAGGATGACCAGTGGTTTGGCCTGGCCTCATTAGAAGAGCTCCCCACTCCCCGTGAGGTTCACCCTTGTTTCCCAGCAGAGGCTGCAGGTTTGGGGAGAGGAGGGGAGTGGAGGAAGAAGTGGGAGCAGCTCCCTATCATCAGGAGCCAGAGCTTTGAGGAAGAGCATGAGGGCAGAGGAAAGTTGAACACTCTGAGCTGAATGCAAATATTCGCCTGTCTCTGAGACAAGTGTTTATCAGGAAAATGCTGTGCATAAGGCACTGAGCTACCTGCGTGCTAGGGCTACCTCGGTGAGCCAAGCAGCCTGCTGTGCCTGCTCTTACAGAGCTTACTATTTAGTGTGTGCGGGTGCGTGTACTTGTGTATGCGCGTGCGTGTGTGTGTGTGTGTGTGTGTGTGGTCAGGGGACATGGGCAATATTAGTCACAGCACCAGCTGTGTGATCGTAGCTCATACTGATTGAGCGCTTCTTTTATTGACTCATCTAATCCTCACACAGCCCTATGGCAGTCTCTGTGGTCCCCATTGTACAGATGAGAGAACAGACGCATTGTGAGGTTAAGCAACTGGCCCTGGGCTGCACAACTAAAATGTGGTAGAAGCGGCTTCTGAACTTGGGCTGTTTGCTTTCAGGGTCAACACTTTTAGGAATCATAAAATAAATACTGACCAGCACATTGTGATATGCGCTGTGGAAGAAGAAGCAGGGGATGTTGAGGGATGTTAAGATGCTAAGTGTCTGCAGAGCCTTCGTGTGCACACCGCCTGGAGCATTCGCAAAGCTCTTGCTGTTTATCATGTCACTTCGTTTCCCCAGTGACCCTCGAAGCCTGGGTTAGGACCCCACCTACCAGATAGGGCCAATGTAGCTCAGAAGAGGCCAGACACATGACCAGTGTCATGTGGTTTTTGAGGCCCAAAGGTGACTCCCTAAGCTCCCCATTCCCACCCATGGGCCCATGGCCTCTGGGCTGTTGAGGCCACTTGGTCCTATACTCACCCTCTGCTCTCTGGGGGGGGGGGCCACAGGCGGGGGCCCTGAGAGCAGTAGACCATGCCAGCTGCCATTCCTGGTGTGCTCGAGTGACATTTCTGTTGTCTGGCCTCTCTGGGCTGTGAGCTGTCCCCTGGGGTTGCCTGCTATACCTGAAGGGAAGGCTGATGGCCTCAGCTGTGAGAGCCATGTTGATTCTGGCCCCTGGACTCGCCCCTCCCATTTCTTTCCCTTCTTGTCAGCTGCTGTCCTCACACTGTACTCAAGGAGCTGTCCAGGGTCTGAGGCTCCTGCCCTGTGTCTCTTTGGGGACCCCTGCATCCCCAGGGAAGCTGAGGCTCTGGTATCCCAGACCCATGGGCGCCATCTTTTGACTAGTGCTCAGCTCTCCCGTGCAGCCTTGGTGGCCCCACAAGGGCCTATTCCCCAGCAGCACCTGTCATTTCCAGGACTCTCATTCATGCAGGGTCCTGATGCTTCCTCTCTCGAACACCACCCTGATCCTCAAGACTCACCCTTCATCTGGTGGCATCAGAGAAGACCCTGCTGACCCGCTGACACAATGTCCATGGCATGTTACTGGAATTTTGTGTCACATACCCATTTTATAGATCAGTAAGCTGATGCCTGCAGGAGGTGAGTGCCTCACCCAAGATAAGAAGTAGAGCTGAAGGGCCGGCCGAGTGGCTCAGTTGGTTAAGAGCTCTCTCAAGAGTGTGAGCTGAGCTCTGGGCAATGGCGGTTTGATGCCAGCCCGAGCTGAGTTGCCGTTGAGCTGCCAACAGGTGGCAGGATGGCTCAGCTAAACAAAAAAACAAAACAAACAAACAAAAAAAAAGAAAACAAAAAAGAAGTAGAGCTGACCTTCTGAAATCCAGAGTTAATACTCTGGAGACAAGAAGAGGCACTGGGAGTCAGGCACCTGGCATTCTGTGACAGTTTTGTCATTGTTCTGTGTGACCTTGAACAAAGTGGCACATTATTTTAAAGCCTTTTCTGGTAGCTGTCCCCATCTCCCTCCTCCCCCAGAACTGGCCACCCTATTTTGCACAGCCCCCATCTCGGCACACAGGTTCCTTCTTACACTGCTCACTTAGGTACAAGCCTGCTGCCCCCTCCACCAGCCAGCGCCCTCCAAAAAGGTGGAGTCATGTCCCTTTTGGCAGGCCTCGACTCTTCCTCCCAGCCCTCGAGCCCAGTGCCTCTCACCAAGGAGCTTGTTAAAATTTAGATACTCATTTTGTAGGTCTGGGGGCTAAGACTCCCCATTTCTAAGAAGCCCCCCAGATGATATGATGCCACTGGCCCCTGGACACACTCTGAGTTGCCAGGCTCACCCCTCCGAGGTAAGCCTGCAGAGATCCAGCATCCTTGCTGCCCCCTCCCACAGTCAGCTTCGAGCCTTGGCTGGAGCACTGCTAATAGCAGCAACGTTATTATCCATGGGGTGAGGTGCCGTTACCATGCAGATTTTGTCACTCAAATCCTCCTCCCCACACCAGATTGAGCTTCATCCCCAGGGATTACAAGCGAGGGTCAAAGCCTTCTGGGCTCACTCCCCTGCTGGCAAGGCAGCCACAGTTTCTTCAGCAGGCCTGGGACTATCTCCTTTATACATTCAAAACTTGGTAAGGTTCTCCCCTAAAGTGTGGTTGTGAACTGCATGCAATACTTCAGGCGTGTCTGGCTAGAGCAGATGCAGGGGAGAAAATCTCCTCCCTTAATCTGTACACCATGCTCTTATTGCTATAGCCTCAGAGGGAACTTCATGACTTCCGCAGCCACCTCACTCTGCTGGCACGTTTCTCCCTTATGGTCGCCAGAGGACACCAGAGGTTTGCCTTCACACAAATTGCTGTCATAGAACAATCCTTAATAAGTGACAACTCTGTCATATGACAGTCCTAAGGAATGTGGTGTGCTCAGCAGGTGGCCCCTTCTTCCCTTCTGACCCATCATGGACTCACGGGTCTCCGCAGCTGCCTTGTGGGCCTGCCCATTGGAATTGTGTTCTCTTTATTGGGTGTGATGGTCTCGCATTTTTGTCCTGCCTCTTCCCCCTCTTCCCCATGACGGCTCAGGAACCACAAACTCACCGCTTGCCCCGTTGTCTCCTTTGTGCTTCTGGAACTAGTGGTAGCAGGAGAAGGTCTAAATTAGGGAGCCTGATACAAACACGAACTCGTCTTTTCTGAAGGAACCACTGTAAAGCCCAGGCCTTGGGGACCTATCATGTGCCACGTGGAGGTCAAGGGGCTGTTTGCATCTGTCATTTGCCTGACTCCAAAGCCCTATGGAAAAGGGCTGGTGGAGGGGATGGGAACATTTCATTCATTCATTCATTGAATAGGCATGCATTGAACACCTACCATGTGGGTGCTGGGGAAACAGGAGAAAGGTAGAAGAGGCTCCTGTTTTCATGGAATAATGACATTCAATATGGGTGACAGACAAGACACCCACATAGAGGGAAAGAAGCCAGGGACAGAGATGGGAGAAGGAAGCTGCTTTGGTCAGAGACAGTATGCACAGAGGTTAAGGAGCCACTTCTGAGACTGGGATACCTGGGTTCAAATTCTAACCCTGGTTGTGTGGCCCTGGATAAGTTAACAGCTCCATGCCTCAGTCTTCTCACTTCCTGGGTTGTTACAAAGCAGCTGCCGCAGTGCCTGGCACAGAGTTAGTGCCTCTTGTTACATGGGGTGGTCTAAGAAGAATTTTTTGAAAAGAGGTGATATTTAAGGTTTCACAGGAGCCAGCTATGCACAGAACAGGAGAAAGCGGAACAGCAGGTGCAGAGGCCCTGAGGCAGGAAAAAGCTTGGCTTGTTTTGGGGGAAATGAAAGGAGGTCAATGTCAGTGGTTTGGATTATAATCTGAGACCAATGAGGAACTACTGATGGATTCAAATGGGGATCCAGTCTAGTTTGCTTTTTCAGGTTGGTGTGTGCTGTGGTGCAGAGATGCTGTGCAGGGAGCCAGGAGTGGGGCCGCCGAAGACCAGAATCCCAGCCCTTGGCCTGGCTCTGAGCCAAGCCCATAAACCCGCCTGGAACTGGTGCCAATAAGGGTGGTGGAAGAAGCACCTCCCCGCTGTTCCTGAACCTTCTCAGTCCACCAGGGCCTTGAAGGGAGAAGCGAAGAGGCCCGGAGGGGAGCTTTTGAAAGATGTCATTTTGCATCTTAATTGCATGCTAAGCAGGCCCGTGGGCAGGGCCAGCTGCAGAGCATAAACTGCCACCAAACTCCGGTGACTCAGGCCACAGAGCCTTAAAATATTTATTTTTCACTGCATTTGGAATTCAGCATCTGTGAGGGAGCCACCACCAGGAAGCGGAGGTGGAAGCGGAGACCTGTTGGCAATAGCAATCTAGAAACAATGCAGGGCTGCCGGGGTCCTGCCTCTGGTGCAGTGGGCCGGCGGTGTGCTGGTGCCTTGCTCGCTGGGCCGGCTGGCCGTCCCAGGCACCTCAGGGAGATCTTAGCTTCCTCTGTTACAAATTGATTTTCCGCTTTATAGCCTGGGCCCATAGTTTGCAGCCCATCCGTCTCACATTCCTTTTGGGTCCATTTGAGGGAAAAAAAAAAATCTAACTTTGATTCCTGGACACATGATATGTGAGTGGGCGTATTCTGGGACTGTCTATGTATGTCTTCATTGACACAAAGATCTGACTGTCCTGGGGGGGGCGGGGGCACAGTTAGCAGGGTGGCTTAGAAGGTAGCGGAGTTGCATTTCACTCCCACCACTAGCCAGCACCATGACCTTGGCCAGGGAAGGCCCTATACCTCTCTGCCCTTCATCTGAAAAGTTGGGACTAGAGCTCCAATCTTACAGGGCTGTCTGAGATTATTCATGCGGAATACTTGGCCCAGTGCCTGGCTGGTCCTGAAGTCTCTGTAAATGGTGGATATTATTATTATGATGGATGCATTCTGTAGAATGTGAGCCCTGCTCAGGGGACTCCCAGATGACCCATGGGGAAGCTGGCCATGGACTCTTGGGCACCTGGATGCCAGGGAAGGGCTCAGGATGGGGAGGAGACTCAGGGAGGGGGAGAGCAAGCAGCATCAGCCTCTCGGGCATCGGCATGGCTGTTGGTGGGGTGGGGCGGTGGGGGAGCTTAATGTTTGATGACTCAGATCCAGCTCTTTTATTTCAGAGCCTCTGCCGAGAGGCTGAGAGCTGGCTGGATTACCATGAAGTGCTCCTAATTTGCACAGAGAGATAAGGAGCTCATCATAATTGAGAGAGGGGGGACTGCTATTCCCAAGCAGCTGTTGCAGTCTGGTCCTAGGTGAACCAGAATCCCTGGCTGGCAGGGAGGGGTGCCTGGGCTTACTCTGCCTCAGGGCCCTGCAGAAGCTGGTCTCAGTCCTGGTCACCATGGCAGGAGGTGGCAGGGGACAGACAGACCCTCCTAGACAGAGGTGCTTCAGAGAGAGACATGGACACAGAGAAGCCAGAACTCATATTCCTGAAAATCGGACAAGTTATTGAGCTTTGTGAATGCCTGTCCTGCCCAAGGGATGCAGGGCTTTAAATTGGAGGCTGGACTGCAATTGATCTATCCTCTCCTTCAATCACTTCCTCCGCCCTGCTGCCTGGGGTGCAGGGAAAGGTGACCCAGCTGCTTTTCATCCCCAAGCTTGCTTAGCCTGGGCCTGGGCTCCTACCACTGGAAGGACAGAAGGCAGATCTTGGGAAGAACTTCCTAAAGAAGCATTAAGGGGCCTGGGCAATCCTTGTTTCAAGAATCATTTAGGGAGAGGCCTCTGCCCAACACCCCCTTTCCTGGCTCTGAGCCTCCCTCATGCCTGAGCAAGAGAAGGGTTTTCTTAGACTTTGTTTCATAGGCTTCTCATAGCAACCCTGAGAAGTGTACATCATCCCTATTCTACAGAGAAGGAAACTGAGGCGCAGACAGGCAATCTCAGGATCAAGCTAGGACAGGGCTGCTGTCTTCAGGAATAGAGTCCTGAGCACTGTCCTACGGGGTGGCAGGCTGGCTACTGGGCAGCTGCTGAGGCTATAGAGGCAAGGAGAGGAGGCAGGATGGTCATGGCGGGGTCTTCTGAGGCTGCAGGAAGGGCTACTCTGCAGGGCTGGGGTTCCTGGTGCTGAGAGACTGCAGTGAGTGGGCTCATGGAAGCCACCTCCCTTCCGGTCCGTCCTGCTGCCCTGCTGTAGTATGGGCAGAGTGGGCAGCGATGGGGAGATTGCACAGCGGGAAGAGCACTGGGCTGAGAGTCTCGGGTCCTGGGCAGGAATCCAGCCTCCATTCATTCGATAAACATCTGTTGAACACCTTGGTATTATCCCATTGAATCCCCATGACAGCTCCTTGAGGAGACACTCTTTCCGTGTTTCATTGATTCCAAGATGTACTCTTAGAATGGGAAACATCTTATGATTGATGAGGTTATAACTGATAGCATTTTTCCTTCTTAGTGGTCTATGCAATAGTGGCATGTCGTACAGCCAACCAATAGCTCTATGAAAGACAGAACTATCCCAATATTACAAATAAAGAAATAATAATAACGCTAATAGTATTAATAGATAACATTTGTTAAGTGTTGCCCATATACCAGGCACTAGATTAAGAACTTTGTTGTTATTTTTATTATTTCCATTTTGCAGATGAGAAAACTAAGGCTGAAGAGGTTACTCAAGGTCATAAAGCAGAGATGGTAGCACAAGGATTGGCAACAAGTCTGGCTGACTCCAGCTCCTGGGGTTCTTGACCACCACAGGAACACTGCTGCGTCCAGCTGCTCTGGGCGAGGTCTGTGCTGGGCGCTGGGGAAGAGCTGTGAGCCAGGCAGATGCGATTCTGGCCTGTTCAGACCTTTAGCAACCTGGCGAGGGTAGCAGTGGGGACTGAGATGGCTCTGGAGACCTGGAGAAACTGCTGATGAGGGTGGGGGTGGGGAAGATGGGGGGAGTGGGTACCAGGTGATGCTCCGGAATGAGGATTGGGGATGCTAGGGTAACTGATGGGGGTACTCTACAAAGGACATGGCCTTTAGCTCTCTCACCACCTTGCTTCCCGCCTCTTTTTTTGCCACTGTCCCTTATATACCATCACCTTCTCCAGGCAAGGGGACAGCAGAGTCATGGGATCAGTGTGCCTCAACTAGCTCTTGCCAAGAAGTGACTGAAGCCCCAAACCCCAATAAAGCCAAATTGCTGAACAGGAGAGCCATGGACAGGTGGATAAGGGAGCTGATGGTGGAGCCTCGCAAACTGTGACAGGAGGGCCAATTAGCTTCTGAGTGTCAGGTCCCAGTGGGGGCAGGAGTGCTTGTTGGATAGGCTGCAGTCTTCGAGGCCAGATAACTTGGGTTCTAATCTGGGCTTCACCACTTACTCACTGTGTGGCTCAGGCAAGCTTGGTTATTTCTCTGAGCCTTGGTTTCCTCATCTATAAAATGGGAATAATAATTGTATTAGTGATCTATTGCTGCATAATAAATATCCCTCAAAACTGAGTAGCTGAAAACAATGCATGTTTTTTATCTTGCTCTGCTCAGGGCATCTCACAGGCTGCAGTCAAGATATCACTGGGCTGTAGTTTCATCTGAAGACTGTGTTGGGGAAGGACCCACTTCCTAATTTACGCACAAGTTGTTGGCAGGATTGAATCCCTCAAGGATTATTGGACTGAGGGATTGGAAGGATGCTGCTCAGTTTATTGCCACAGGGGGCTTTCTAGCTGGGGGGGGGTGTAGTGAGGAGGGGGAGAGAGATAGAGAGAGGGGGAGAGAGAGAGAGAGAGAGAGAGAGAGAGAGAGAGAGAGAGAGAGAAGACAAGTCGCAGCCTGTTATAACCTAGTCTCAGAAGGGACATGCCATCACCTTGGCCCTACTCTAGTCATGAAAAGCGAGTCACTAGGTCCAACCCACCCTCAAGGTGAGGGATTATTACACAGGGTCATGAATGGCAGGAGATGGGGATCACTGGGATCGATACAATAATGTGTGGATTTGTGGGAAAGTCAGAAAGATTAAATGAGATCTGCATGTAGGCAATTAGCATGCTGCCTGGCACATAGTATATGCTCAATAAATTGCCTGTTGTTACTGTTGTTATTCTCAAAGCCAGCCTGGGCTGAGGAGAAGACAGGACAGAATCCAACACTGTCTTCCATTCTTATTGGCCCAACACCGAGAGATGAGCCCACCCACCCCGCCTCCAGGTGACCAATCCCATCAGTTTCCTCAGGCTCCCTTCAGATGTCCCCTCCTCCGGGAGGCTTTGCCCCAAGCTTCCCTGAGCCCCTGCTCTTTGTTTGCCGCACTGACCCCAGCAGGGCTGATAATCAGCAAGACCCCACTGCTATTGTCTCTTATCTCATAGGCCTTAGGCAGGGCGGCACTACCATGTTTGAGGTTTATAGGTTTCTGGGATGGAGCAGTGAAAGTTTTATATTTTTCATCTGGAAGGAAACACTGTGATGTTCATATCATTGCAAAATAAACAGAACTGTGACTTCTGTTTCATAATTGATGTACCTTCTTTATGTACTTTTTTGATGGTTCTAACATGTTACTGACAGTTGCATGATTTTTCTCTCCCTCTGGAAAATTAGGGGAGGGGGTCATGTGACACCTTCACACTCTGAAAGCTCTGCTGATGTTAAAGATGAGCAAACTGCCACTCAGGGTGGTAGGTGATTGGCCCCAAATTACAAAACGGTGGAACCAGAAGGTGAAGCTAGGTCTCTGGTTCCAAGCCTATGCACGGTCTTTATATTGTATTCATTCATTCATTCATTCATTCATTCATTCATTATTCAAGCCATATTGTTTCTTCCCTTCTATGTGCCAGCCTCTGTGCCAGGTGCTAGGAACAGAGTGATGTGCACGTTTTTGTTCCAGCCCTAAAAAGCTTCTCATGTTTCCCTTCTCTCTCCCCCCACTCCCACTGGGTTATAACTTTTCTTTTTTTTTTTTAATTAAAAATATTATTTATTTATTTTGTATGTATTTGAATCTAAAGAACAAAATAAACAAACAAAACAGAAACAGGCTCAGAAATACAAAGAACAAACTGATAACTGCCAGAGAGCAGGGTGGGGTTTGGGGAACTAGATGAAAAAAGTGAAGGGATTAGGAAGTACAAACTGGCAGTTACAAAATAGTCACGGGGATGTAAAGTACAGTATAGAGAATCTAGTCAATAATGTTGTGACTACTATGTATAGTGCCAGATGGGTACTAGACTAATTGGGGAATGACTGTATAAATTATAGAAATAACACTATGCCTTACACCTGGATTGTAACATTACCAAATAGAGCCCCCACTTTCTCAACATCTCTCCTTCCCTGTGTCTGCTACGTGGCTTTGAATTTGGAGTGGGGTTTTAAGGAGGGCTTCTATCAGCCTGTGCTTTGGGTGGAAATATGGCAGGAAATGACCTTAAGGTCTCAAAAGAGAAGGATCTGACCAGATACAAAAGTTGGATGGGAGTTGGTCAAACAGAGGCCCCAGTGGGAAATGAGGAACGAAGTGTAGATGAAAGCATCCGGCTGACATTTAACGGCAGGTCCTTCTCCAACCCGTGCCAGCTCCCAGCCTCTCCCTTCTCCCCTCCATGGCCCTCGAGGAGTTAAACCCCAACCGCTGCCCTCCTGCCCAGTGAGCCAGGCAATGGGATTGCAGTTAATGGTAATTTGAACAAGTTTGGTCAACTAGAAATACATAAGGAGATTGAAACATGAAAATGCCCTCGAAATTTATACAATTGCTATATTGTAGCTCAGCCAGCTGTTAACTTCATTGTATGAAAGATGGCAGAAATAATTTGTAACCAACCTCACATTTGTTTACTGAACCTTTGCAGAGGAGGACACGCAAGAGTTAGCTATATCACCAGTAATACCTCCCCTCCCCCAAGCCCATCACGCCCCCCAGAGCAATCCCTCAGTCAGGCATCAATGGCTGCCTGGAGGCACAATGGTGTGCTGGTGCTGTCCCGGGCAATGGGCATACAGTGGTCAAGAGGAGGGAGAGAGCCCTGCTCTCCAGAGCTGACCTGCTGGTGGGAGAGACAGGCTGTAACACGAGTGATAAAGTCAGGGAGTGAGAAGTGCTGTGGAGAAAAGAAGGCAGGGTAATGGGATAGAAGAGATGGAAGTGGGTGAGGAGGGAAGCTAGGAGAGCTTCAGACAGTTCACTGGGGCCTTAAGTAATTCCTGAGATGTAAGTGCAGGCCTCACCTGGCTCTCTGCTCTACAGCTTTCTGTTCCACTTACTAGCTGTGCATCTTTGGGAAAGTGACTTAACCTCTCTGAACATCAGGTGTCTCATCTGTAAAGTGGGCATAGCAATACGTGCCACAGTATTGAGATAAAAGGTATTAGAGCTCATTGTTCACTGTATTCTATGTATGTGAATTGTTAGGATTGCAACTGTTGAGGCAATAGCCCGCCCTTCCTTCCTTCCTTCCTTCCTTCCTTCCTTCCTTCCTTCCTTCCTTCCTTCCACCAAATACTTATTATGTGACTTCTATGTGCATTAAAGGGCACCCCACTCTTGATTTCTATTGTGGCCTAAGCATGGAAAGACTTTGGTCTGAGACTGGGCTGGAATATTTAAATAAGACTTTACCAAAGGCTTGGGGAAATAAACATGGTATAACTTGTAGGTTGTGTGTAAATGAGCGTGTTCATGTGTCTGTTGTCTCTCTCTCTCTCTCTCTCTCTCTCTCTCTCTCTCTCTCTCTCACTCTCTCTCTCTGTGTTAGGGGATCATGCTTCATCACAGAGGGCAAGGTGACTTTGCCCTATTTGGGCTCTGTAATATTTCCAAACCTCTTACCCTCATTGTTCCACGGCAGGGGACCACACAGAGGCTGCCATTCCCATTTGGTAGATGACAGTGAGAAACCAGCACCACACAGCACCGAGCTCCTGCTCCAGTCTGTGTCATACAGCATCCTGCATCGCCCACCTTGACTTCTTGGGGCCTCCAACAACCATTCCCCCAGATCCTGGGAAAGGGGGAAGCTCTGGCCTGGTCGGAGGTTGGGGTGGCTCTCCCTCCACCTGAATGCTTGTTGTTGCTGGCTTCAGTCCTGGGCACAGCTAGCCTACCACATGGCAGCATGGCCCCTCAGCCTGGGGCCATGGAAACAGATGCTTTCCCTGACCATGTGGGTGTTTTAAGCTCTCCAAGCCTCAGTTTTCACATCTATAGTATGTTCATTACATTCCATAACCTGCGGGGCCACTATTAGGAATGCAGGATGATACACATGAAGCAGACACACAGGGCCTGGCCTCCAATAGGTGTCCAGGGAAGATGCATTCCCTGTTCCCCGGATGCTGCTGCTCTCCCTGCTCAGAGGGGCTTCTGGGTCTGCCCAATTCTCCCAGGAGAGCAACTCAGGCCTGAGCCTTTGTCCAAGAGGGCGAGGCCCTGGCTCTTCTGCCCAGTCCCTGCCAGGCTCCTCCTTCCTGGGGGCAGGGCCATGCCCTCTCCTGAGCACCTGGCAACTGGCTGGGACCCTGAATGTACTCAGCCAAGGCTGCCTTGGCCCATAATGCCCTGATCCTTCCATTCGGCTCTGAGTGTTGCTTCTGCCCAGAGACACCTGGTGCACGGCCCCTAACCGCACAGGACTCCCAGGGGTGGGAATCATGGTGACATGGCTGATTCCGTCGTATTCTCCTTTACAAAGTTTCAGGTAACAAATGTGTGGCTGGTTGCAAGTCAATTCAGCCTCCATGGGCTCTCTCCGGCTGTCCTACCTGCTTAGTGCTGTACCTCAATAACACTGTCTGCAGAGGAGCTGGACCTTGGCCCAAAGCCCTCCCTCCAGCTCACTCCCACCCTGTCCTCTGGTGGTCCACCTACCACAGGATTCCAACGTACTAGGACCAAAACTTCCATCCATCCATCTGTGTTCTGTTCTCCGGAGTTGCACATAGAAAGGGCCACCCCTCCTACCTGTGATCCTTTAGAAAAGGGATTCTCAACCGTGGCTGCACATTAGAATCACATGGGAACTTTTAAAAAATACTGATGCTGGGCTCACCTCAGACCATTTGAACCAGAATTTCTGGGAGGGAGGCCTGGACATTGTTGTTTTCTGAAGGTTCTCTCAGATGATTCTAAGAAGCAGCCCGGGTTAAGAACCACTGCTTTAGGGAATGAATGACCCCTTAGCTTTGCCTTCTCTCATTTTTATTTCTCAGGAGATACCTACGACTTTCATAGATTTTAGTTTTCATACCTCTCATTATTCCAGATACTGTCTACTTCGTATGTGCATCACTGGTCATCATCACTTGGGAAACATGACTTCCTACACTGAACTAGAATGTCTAAGGCAAGACCAAAACCTCCTTTGCTCATGATATTATATCTCTATTAATATGACCCCAAATCAAATGAGCTCTTTTTGTCCATGTCCTATCCATGACTTATTTAAGATCACCCAGCCTCTTCCCTTCAAGATCTCCTTCTCCATTTTCCTACTCTGTTTCTACCAACATAAGAATGGCTGTTCAGTTAGGGTAAAAAGTTAATTCCACAAACACGTGCAATCAATTCCAGGAAAAACCTTGAGGACTTGGTGCAGCCTTCTATAGGGTTCCAACTGATTCCTGGCTTTCTTTCTGTTTCAACAGGTCCATCCTGAGGTTGGCTCCATCCATCACCCCTGATTTGGGATGCACATAACAGGTATCTAACTCCCATACATTCAATACCTGCTGTTCTTAAACTTAAATAACAGATTCCATTAAAAGAGCATTAGTACAGCACTCCATAATTAATCTTCTCTGGAGAACTGATAGTTCAGAAGGCACGCAGTAGAGCAAGGGCACCATACATCACTAAGCTCATTTATCCTAATTGATTTATCTAAGAATTGCTGGGGCAGCTGGCCTTGTGCCCGATGACCCATGATGGGGTCCCCATGGGTGCCTGGAGTTGAGGGGGGAAGGAGAAGTGTGGATGGAACCAGGACTGGCAGGGGCTGGCTTCATCCTGATCACATGGAAGCAAACAGCATAATGGGTCAGACTCAGAGGCAGGCCAGGTAGGGAAAGCTTTTAGAGGCTCTCAGCCGCCCTTGTAAGCACACCCAGATTACACACAGAGCTATTTCACATCATTAAACACCCTTATTTTGTCTCTAGGTGCTGCACACTCTGTCTGCATCAGGCTGGGCTTCAAAGCAACTGCTTTGCCAAAGCAAGTGTAGCCACTGCAGCAGGCTGACCCTGGGGCACAGAGACACATTTGCTGTTTGTTTGTTTGCTGGCCTCCCAGCCCTGGAGCTGGGGGTGATGTGCTGGGGTCTTGCATCTGCTCACTCTGCCTGTTTAGGTTCCTGCTGCCATTGATTCCATGGGCTGGGGAGTGGGCATCCCTGGGCTCCCAGACTCATCAAAGGCCACTGTGGTGGTGATCTCCCAGTCGGTCCCAATCCCCAGCCCTTAACCCATCCTCCCTCAGGCTGGCCGACAGTAGGTGGGGATTGGGAATGAATCCCCTAGTGCAGGACAAGCCTGGGCTCTGTCTGATGCTGCATTTATTTTCCTCAAGAAGCAGGAAATAGGGCACCAACAAGGCAGAACAGAGCGAAGGACAGACCCCTGAGTCAGGCATCACCTTCTCTGAGCTCCTGGAGCTCTTATGCTTGGAGCTTTGTGCCGGTACTGACCCTTTCCCAGGCTCATCTGCTTTTCTCTTACCACCTCCTGTCTGGAGTCCTAGATGTTCAGCCTATAACGTGTGCTTGATTCTCCTTCTACATCCCCTCCCAGTTAGCATCTGCATCCTGCCTCCCCCGCTTCCAGGCCCCAGCCCATCAGGCTCTCCATCCTCCCAGGCTCCGTCCTTTCCAGTTTCTCCCTCCACACAGGCCTAAGCTGGGTGGGCCCCTGGGCTGCAGTCCCTACCACCAGGCCCTGTGTTATTGCCTTGGTTTATGTGCTGCCTTCTGCATTGATTTCCTGGTTGTATCTCCCAGGCCCTAGCTGGAAACAGTGTCCAGCTCTGCATAGCAGCCCATCTGTCTAGAGCACTAATATGCTCAGTCCCCATCCAGCTTTTGCCAGCTTTGTCCTCTCCTCGGGGCTGAATCCTGTCCTCTGTATCCCCGGCAAAACGTGACAGACCACAAGAAGTCATGATGTTGCTATCCTCTGCCCCATGGGCCATTTTTTGTATCCTGCTCACTAGATCTGACAAATCCTTGCATATTGGACCAAGGTCACCCCTCCTGGAACCTAAAAATCCTGGCTCCTGTTTTTGCATCTCCTCCACCTTCCTCTGCTCTAGTCCTAACTTGTAGGAAGGCTGCAGAATCAGGGACATCTGCAGACTCAGTGGCTCATGCCTGTGTGACCTTGGGCAATTCCCTTCCTTTGAGCTTCAGTTTCTTTATCTGTCAGATGAGAAAACTGGAAATAATGATTCCCAGGGTTTGTCTTATTTTTAAAATAAAATAGAAAACAAGAGGCCCTGATGGTAAAGGGGATTACTATGGTGGCCAAATCAAGATAGGTCTACACTCCCCTCCGCCTGAGGCCTCCACGTCATGCAGGACTTGGCAGTGGATTTACAGGTGGCTCTCAGTACAAGGGCCCTGGGCTCTCACCTTTGGAAAATGGTGCAATTTAATGGTAATGCAATTACAGATGTGCTGAGATTGAAACAGCCCATATTATCTCAAACTCATCTTCCCTACCAAGTTTCAGGGCAGGTGCTGATCCCTAATAGCTGTTGAAATGAATTCACCAGGCAGCTGGGGGCTGCTAGAGAGGAGACCTGTGTTCAGAGAAAGAGAGAATGGGAGAGGGAAGAGAGATGTCAGGAGGGCAGAAGGGAGGAGGGAGAGAGTGAGAGAAAGGGAGAGGGAGAGCGCAGGAGGGAGAGAGGGAGAGAAATGACACAGAGAAATGGGGAGCGATGGAGGGAGGGGGTGGCAAGGAAAGGGGGAGAGAAGGAGGCAAAGGAAGACAGAAAGACAAAGCAGGGAGAGAAAGAGGGAAGTCCTGAGAGTGAGGGAGGGAAACAGAGAAGAAGGAGAAAATGGTGAGAGAGAAAAGAGAAGGAAGAAGAGATAGTGTAATGGAGAGAGACAAAGAGATGGAAATATTGAGAAAGACCATGAAGGAGACAGATGGAAGAGGGAGGGCAGAAAGGGGAAAAGAGAAGTGAGAGAGGGACAGGGAGAGAGAACAGGAAAGAGGAGAGGGAGGATGGAGAGGGTCAAGGAGGAAGGAAGGAGGGGTAGAGAAGGGGGAGGCAGGGAAAGAAGACAAGGGGTGTAGACAGCAAGGGGAGGGCAAGAGGGGAGGAGCAAAGGGGGGTGGAGACAGGAGAGAGAGAAATTGAGTGAGAGGAAGTGTGAGTAAAGGGAATAAAGATGGGTCTGTATTTCTGAAATATTGAGCTTCTCAGACACACCCAAGGATCTGTAACATCCTAAGGGAGAATGCAAATGAAAAAGAAAAGAAAAAGAGAAAAATCATGAAATAACTAGTAGGAACAAGTTCCTCAGGACGCAGGCAGCGGTCAGAGAGAGCAAGGAGGAGAGAAGGCACTTGAGTATTGGATCCAGAATTAGAGAGAGGATTGGAAGCTCTGGAAAGAAGGAAAATGTAATGATCCAAGACCCTAGAATGAGCTCAGCTCCCTAGACAGTCAGCCAGTCCCCTCTAGCCAGCATTCATGCCCCCTCTCTGGTATTATAATTCTGGGACAGCTTGGGTTCAGCACCACGGACAGCTCCAAGCCTCCCTCCGCGGTTCAAGCTCCACAGCCGAGGCCAGCATCAGATTGATCCCTCTACCCCGGCTCCCCGTGAAAATGGTTCTTTTGGGTGGTTGGAATGCAGTCTGTGAGCGACTGAATACATCAATTATTTTTCAGAACATGGTTTTGATCCCGATGTTACTTCACTGGATCACTGAGTGGAAAGGGCTCACAGAGAAAATGGCATTTTTTTTTTTATAACCCTGGCAAAATGCTCCCGCGCTGATGAGATGAGCCACCCAGCGAGCGCGCGCGCGCACATACAATACATAACTAACCAGAAGCATAATCTTCTAAATTGAAAGCCATAATGTTTGCTGTTGGAGCTAAATATTAGCAGGGCATGGTCTCGCAATGACCCTTGGGAGGTAGCTGGCTTAGCGGGAGGCTGTCGTCATATTCAAGCAGCTTGATTAAATTCCTTCCTGCCATCAGAATTAAGAAATGAATAGTTTTATGAGAGTCATGCCACAAAGGACAGGGAAATGAAATGTTCAGGAAAGAGGGCGGGGCCAGGCACCTGCCAGTCTCTGCCTTGTAGTTCTGGAGGGAGTAGCATCACTCTTCCTAGAGTGGGCTCAAGGGGGCAGGCTGACCACTGGGCAATAGCTGCTTTCTCCTCCCTCTCAGCATTCCTGCTAGCCTGGGTTTGTAGCCTTCTTCTTCCTGGCTCATCTGTGAGCCAAATGGGTACATGCGATCCTCCTCAGGAAACCTCTCAATTATTCATATAAAAGGCAGTAAAATTTAATGGCTTAAATATTGGTCTCTGGAGCTAGACTACCTTGGTTCAAATCGCACCTCTGCGACTCACTAGCTGTGTGATCTCAGGCAAGTCACTTAACACCTCTGTGTTGACATACTCTAGAATGGATTATAGTAGTACCTACCCTGCAGAGTTGTGAGATTTAATAAGCACGAAGATGCTGGGAGCTAGGCTTAGTACATTATAAGCATTTGCTACTATTATTAGATTTAGGTTGAATTGTATAAATTTACTGTTTTGGAGATAAAAAATCCAACATTGGCAACTTAATATAAAGTTTATACGAGATTTTTTTTTCTTCTGTGGCCACTCTTTCCTGCCCCATGGACCTGATGCAGCCTCAGCAGCATTGCAAAAGTGCTGTTGCTTGAAGATATACAAACAATGTGCCCCTTTTGTATTCAGACAAGTACTGTTTTTATTAGAAAAATTCCAGTTAACCTCAGACTCAGGAAGTTTAATCTGCATTTATTTTGGAAGGAAGAGGGCAAAGGGAATTATTGTTTTTTTGGCCACCTTACCAAGCACCATACACTATGCTGACTGTACTGCAGTTGTTGTTTGTTTCATTGTCTCTGTAGTTCTGTGAGATGGCCATTGGGGACCCATTTCATAGATGAAGAAACTGAGGTTCAGGGACACCGAATGACTTGTTGAAAATCACATAGCCGGGGGGCAGAACAAAGACTCAAATCCACCACGTTATTCAAGAGACAGAGGGTGCAGAGGAATGCATGCATCATGAAGCCCATCTCACCTCATCCATCCTTATCTCTGGATTCCTCCTCCTGCCTTCACTCCAAATGGCCCCTTGTGTCTGTGTCACCAACATTGGTCTCCTCCTTTTTCCTCTTTTAAAGTGATGAAAATATGAGATAGCACTGCTTGCCCAGAAAGCCCACTCTGACCTTTATCTTTTAATTTTTTTTAAAAGAAAATGTTCTCTTTTTAATTATGGCATTAAGGGTTTCAAAGGGTACTTTCCATTCCACAATCATATTTTTATTCTCTCATTTTTTTTTGTTTTGTTTTTGTTTTTTAAAGATTTTATTGGGGAATTGGCGGAGGGGAACAGCGTTGGGGAATCGGGGAAGGGGAACAGACAAGTTGCTGTCTTTTTGTTCTTCAGTTTAGTTGCGGAGGATGTTGCTTCACTGTTGGTATCGTCATTACACTCTTCCCGGATGAGGCAGATCGGTCGCTGGCCTCTGGATGTCGCTCACCGCGGCTATTGGCAGCTCACGCTGGCTGCCAGCCGCTCACACTGGCTGCGGGCCACTCACTGTAGCCTATGGCAGCCCACTGCAGCAGGGGCTGCAGCCCACACCATCACCGGGGCTCGCACAGCCCAGCTCCAGGTGGAGCTGTTGTTAGCTGTAGAGGGCAGTGTCACTGGCCCTCATGTGGGATCCGAACCGGGGCCGCTGGCATCCCCAAACCAGCACTTAACCAGTGCGCCACTCAGCCGGCCCTATTCTCTCAGTTTTAAGGCAGATTTTAGTTATTAAACTTTTATGTGCTGAATCACTTTTCTAAAAAAAATTATTTATTTACTGCAGGAACATTGGTTAATAACATTATGCAAGTTTCAGGTGTACAGCGTTATAATTTGATATCTGAATATATTATAGAATGCTCAGCATCAAAAGTCTAGTTTCCATTTGTCACCATACATTTGACCCCCATTACCCATTTCACCCTCTCCCCACCTCCTTCCCCTCTGGTAATGACCATATTGTTGTCTGTATCTGAGTTTTTGTTTTGTTTTGTTTTGTTTGTTGGTTTGTTTTTTATATTCCACATATGAGTGAAATCATACAGTTTTTGTCTTTTTCACTCTGACTTATTTCACTTAGCATAATACCCTCAAGGTCCATCCATGTTGTTGCAAATGACAATATTTCATCTTTTTAATGGCTGAGTAATATTCCACTGAATGAATATCTCTATCTCTATCTCTATATCTATGTCTGTATTTATATCACATCTTTATTCATCCATTGATGGACACAGAGATTGTATCCATATCTTGGCTATTATAAACAATGCTGCAGTGAACAAGGGGGGCATATACCTTTTTGAGTTAGTGTTTTCATATTCTTAGGATAAATAACGAGAAGAGAAATTACTGGATCATATGGTAGTTCTATTCCTAAGATTTTGAGGAACTTCCATACTGTTTTCCATAGTGGCTGCACCAATGTACACAGGTTCCTTTTCTCCACATCCTCTCTAACACTTGTTATTTCTGGTCTTTTTTGCTAACAGCCATTCTAACAGGTGGGAAGTGATGTCTCACTGTAACTTTGATTTTCATTGCCCTAATAATTAGTGATGTTGAACATCTTTTCATGTGCCTGTTGCTCATTTGTATGTCTTCCTTGGAAAATATGTCTATTCAGATCCTCTGCCCACAAAACATTGCCAAAACTGATGTTTAGAAGCGTAGTGCTTATGTTTTCTTCTATGTATTTTATTGTTTCAATTCTTACATTCAAGTCTTTAATCCATTTTGCCACTCTGACCATTAATAGCCTGGTCTTAGGAAGAACCGTGTTTAAGTGTGTGACCCAAAACTTCTGGGATACCTGCTCCTGCAAATAAAATCCTTTCCACAGTTAAACAGTCCAGAAAAAAAGTGGAAGGGAGTGGGAATTAACAGAAATTGAGTGAGTGAGCTGGTGGGAGGGGAACTTGGAAAATAGCTACCTGAAATATCATTTGTATTGGAAAACAAATAGTCACGGGGGAATGGGAGGTAATGCATGAAATTCAATTTTTTTTTTCTTACTTTGAGTCCATTTTGAGCTTCAGAGAGAAGCAAGCAGAGAGCGTTCTGTTCTGAAATCAAAATAGATCAGGTGAGCCTGACCTGGGAAACTGTCTCTGGTTTCTTAGGAGGTTGAGAGAGATGACAAATGCCCTAGATGACCTTAGGGTGGGGGTGGAGCCAACAGGAGGGGCTGGCTTCCAATTTAGAAGGGTGGTGAACCCCATGTGTAGCCTTCTAGCAGTAGCTCAGCCTAGGAGTGCTTGACCCCAGGGAGCACTCTAGGGTCGGTTGGGGACATAGATATGGGAGGAGGAAGACATAGGTATTATTATTCATGCTTTCACATCTTTATTTAATGCTCATCACAGCTCTGTAAGATTGGTATTATCTCTATTTCAAAGGGCAACTATTAATAAAATAGCAATATCAGCAATGGGGGTTGTCATGGTGGCAGCAATAGTAGAAGTAGCTATTGTAACTACTTAGTATGCACCCATAATATAGCTGTAAACACCTGTAGACTTAAGCAGATGTGACCAGGTGTTCGTCCACCATAGGTTTGTGTGCCCCCCTCTCTTCCATATTGTAGAGTTGTCACTGGGAAGTGCTACCCAGCCAGGGCCTGTCTATTCCTAACCCCTTTTAGATCTAGATGGGGCTCATGGTGTGGTCTCATCAATGGAATGTGAGGGTACATAATTCATGTTCCTCCTGGGCCAATGTGGGTAAGAATAAGGTGTGTCTTCTCCAACTTCTCTTCCCTGTCTACTGGCTGGGTGCAAAGGGCTCCATGCCTCTAGGGAATGACAAAGCCACTAAATAGAAGTAGTCTGGGCCCCCAAATCACCAGGTCAAGGAAGTCCACCACCTAAACAGAAATAATCTCATGCAACTATTACATGAATGAGAAATACACTTCTATTGTGATAACCTACTGAAATATTAGAATATCGGGGCTTATTTGTTATATTGAGTTGTCAGAAAAGTCATGACGCATTTTTGCAACGAAAACCATAGAAAAATACATCATGACTTTTCCGACAATCCAAGGGTAGCTACCACTATTCTAATATGTGGACACTATCTCATTTACTCTTCACAACAACATTTAGGGGGAGAAATAATCAAGGACTCATCTTAAAGATGAAGAAATCTACACTCAGAGGTTAAATGATTTGCCCAAGGCTGCACAATTAGTGAGTGATTCAGTCCAGATTTGAACCACGATCCCTTTGACCAGGTTTATATCATTGAATTTCTTCACTGTGACCTTAAAATGAGGGGTGAGGAAGGATGATGAGACTTCTGGGGGGTGAGGAAGGATGATGAGACTTCTGGGGGAGTCTTCAGTGAGGAAGGCTACCCTTGCCCCAGGATTAGAACCAGTCTTAAGAGTGGCTTTCAGAACAACTTTAGGACAATTGAGAAAGAGAAACCTGCAGAGCCCACATACTGGGCTTAGTTAGGTCCAGGGAAAGGAGGCAGAGAAAAGAATGGCCCTTTGTGGGACGTAAACCTGAGAGCTCTGCCTGGCCAAAGGGCCTCCATGAAGTTCAAGGGAGGGCTTGAAGTCAACAGCATGAGCTTGATCGTCCCCTTCCAGGGTCCATCCTCTGAGACATGGAAAACAAGAACAACAATCATAACAATTACACCAGGAGAGAGAGTAATAGGAGTAATGGGAATGGGTGCTTTTATAGCATTTTCTAAGTACTGGGGACTGTTATACATGCCTCACATCCATAAATTTAATCCTGAAAATAACTCTATGAGGTAGGTGTTAAAATTATACCCATTTTACAGAGGAGGATCTGAAATACAGAGGGAATAGTGACTTGTCAAAGTCATACAGCTATTCAGAGAAGGAGCTGGGATTCGAATCCAGGCATTCTTATTCCATTATCCATGCTTTGCACCTCCCTGGAAGGATGGGGGTCACACTGGGGCCAGCACTGTCTGGAGTTGGGCCAGGCCCAGCCTCAAGCAGAGCCACCTCTTAAGAGTGGTGAGAAGATTTAGACCCCTTTGTGCCTGGGCATCGATAAAGCTGATCTTGGGGGCTGTCTAGATTTGCCTAGGAGTCTCTCAAGCTCTGACTTAGTTTTCTTGGGCAATGGTCCCTGAAATTCTGGCTGACTTCATGTGCAGTTTCTCTAGGGGCAAAGAATGAGTGGGGGTCAGTAATTGGAAAGAAAGTCTATGAAGTATGAGATGGTGGGTTAAGAAATACACCTTCTATATATTCTGAGAACAAAACTTCAGAACTCAGCAAGTCCAGGTCTTTGGGGTAAAGAAATTGCCCAGGCTGGATCAAAGCCCAGGAATAGCAGAACATAGAGAGAGAGTGGGCCTGACTGTGTATGGAAACACTCCTTGCCAGTGGTTTGGGAATCTAGGATGCTCTGTTGCTACCCGTATCAGTTAGTTTTCACTGTCTAACAAACTATCCTAGCACTTAGTGGCAGCTGGGCAATTCTAGGATCTGGGCTCAGCTTAGCTGATCAGCTTAGCTGATCTCAGCTTAGTCACTTAAGTGTTGACTGGACCTGGATGGATTCAAATGGCCTCACACACGTCTGGTGGGTAGGCAGCTGTTGGTTGGGGCCATGTAGAAGACTGAACCATGTGTCTCTCACCCTCCAGTAGGTTAGCCTGAGCTTGTTCACATGGCAGTTAAAGGAATCCAAGAACAGCATGAGGCAACATCCAAGGACCAAGCACTTTTCAAGCTTCTGCTTGTGACGTGTTTCCTCTGCCGTCCCACTGGTGAAAGCAGGCCAGGTGGCCAATTCTAGAATCAGTGTGCAAGGGAGAGTGCCTGGGGACATGGATCCAGGGAGGCAAGTTGGGCGATGACTTTTCTTTGCTTGGGTACCTACATCTGTGGTAGAGGCTATGCGATTAAGAGCGTCTCTTAGAGAGACCAGCCCCGAAGAGCCCTGGATCCAGGAGATCTGGGTGGGAGTCCTGGCTTTGCTCCTAAATGTTCTAGGACAGGTAACCTCAGTTTCTCTGCCTCTCTATTGGGCAACAGGGTTATTGTAAAGATCAAATGAGGCGATGCTTGTGGAAGTCCTTGGTGAGCTGTAAAACCCTCTACCAATGTCAGTTGTTACTTTTCTTCCCCACTAGGAATGTAGGTGGGCCTTATTAAGTCCTTACCTGGGAATTATCCGCTTTGTGGAAAAACCTCCGCCTCCGGGATGACTTAGCCTGGCTCCCCACCCACTTAGGAGCAGCCCCGCTTATCACCAATGTGCACAGGGAATGCAAAATCACTTTAATATTGGCTAGAGACAAGCATAATTAGGAAGGTAAATCTGCTGGAAAAAAAATCATATTATGCAAATGTGATTAGCAATGACTTTTAGGTTCTTTGTTATTTGAGAGTTTCTATTCCTTGGCACAAATGTGGAGAGTTGGCTGCTGTGTTCACTGGGTTGACTCTTAGTAGGAGCTCGTGAACACAGAAGTGGGGGAGAGGGGCCTTCAGCCCCAGGCATTGTGAAGAGAGTGCCATCCTCAGTTCCCCAGGGAGAGTCTCTGGGTCCCCAATCAGGTCCTGCCCCAATTCCTGTAGAGCAGCTCCAGGGAGCAGACCCTCACTGGTGATAATGTCCCCAAGAGGGGAGGGGGCTCTTTCTTCCTTCCAGGCTAGAGCTGAAGAATGAGCTGGTTCTTGCAATGGGGCTGCCCTGTCAGGGGGCTGGTGGGATCGCCATGGTTTGAGGGTGTGACCTTGGCTCTTCCTGTGTGGGCTACCAGGAGATAGGCGTTCAGAGCCTGGGGCGACCTCATGCCTGCTGGGGCCTGGTGTATTAATTTACAGTAGAGATCTTCCTTCCCAGTGTTGGAACAAAATGTAGTCCGCCAGATTCAGTGTTCTCTGGACATGGCTGGAAATGTCACATGTTCTGGCTTTTGGAGCTCCTTTTATAAAGGTGGTGATGGTAGAAGAAAGATGGAAGGAAAGAGAAGAAGGGAGGGAAGGAGGGGGGAGGGAGGGAGGGAGAAAGAGAGAGAGAGAGAGAGAGAGAGAGAGAGAGAGAGAGAGAGAGAGAGAGAGAGAGAGAGACAAATGAGTGCTTATTAAGTACCAGATCCCGTGCTAAGCGCTTCATGTACTTACCTCATTTAACTTTTCCAACAATTACATAAAATGGGCACTATTACTATGATCATGTCTATTTAGATTAAGAAACGGAGGCACAGAGTGGTTAAGCAGTTTTCTTAAGGTCAGCTCTGTCAGTAGCAGAGTCAGGATTTGAACTCAGGCCTAGCCTGATTCTGAAGTCTATGCTAACCACAAGGCCATGCAAGTCCCATCCTTCCTTTGGGGCCTCACAGGAATGAGTCAGGGTAACTTGCCCACGCACCCCCCCGACCATACCCAGGTGGCCCTAGTGAGACTCTGATGTACCCAGCTTTCTTCAAAAGTGTCTGGAAGCTGGCAGTCCCTGATTCATCCTGGGAGGCTGGCTCTGTCTCCAACTGTGGGGTTGCTATGCGCTGACAGCAGCCTGCCTTTCTAGGTTGTTGGAACATCTGGGTCTGGAACAGATTAGGGGTCCTGGGAAACTTCTGAGATGACCTTTTGGACCCCTTCATAACTTCCTCTCCAGCCCAGACCCTCTATCTAGATTCCTGAGAACTCTTGATCTCTTTGTGTGCCCCCATTTCTCTCCTGTCCCTTTGGAGGCCTGGGGGGGGGTCCCCCAATGTGACTCCTTCCCTCCCCTTTGAAAGGCCTGCAAAGTGTCAGGGTGGTTCTCAGAAGAATCATTCCTGTCCCAGGATGCGCTTCTATCAACCAGAGCAGGCGGGTGGTGGGGTACGGAGAAATCAGTACCACTTTTTAGGTTCAGGGCAGTTGTGCTGGGGTGGGGACACCGCTGCCCAGCCCGGCCCAGGACCCCAGGTCTCTGCAGGCTCCTCAGTCCTCTCTGGCCAGTAAGCCAGGCGCAGACAGGCCCTTCCCTGGTCCAACAGCCACTGGATCCTCCCCCTCCCCGGAGACCTCCTGGCCCTCTGACCTAACACGTCCAGGGCTGACCTCCTCCCCACAAACCTGGTCTTTGTCAGTTTTCCCCATTCAAGGACCTCCTTCTAGCCCCCCACTTTCACATTGAGTAGATGCCAAATCTCTCCAATGCCCGTTATTCCTTCATCTCCCCTCCATCCACACTGCCTTGGGTTACCTCACCATCTCTCTCCTCCATTACTGCCAGGATCCCCGAGGTGGCCCGGCACACCTGGCACCAGCCTTACCTTGTTTCACTATAGCACTCTGCACAGTTACTGCCTAACACAAACTATTGATGAGCTCACCGTTGCCTACGAGTGACATCGAAATCACTGGACAGCACCCAAGGCCTGCCGTGATCTGGCCTCCATCTCTCCAGCTCATATGCCCTGATGTCCCTCACAGCACAGCCCATACCAATCTGTGTTTTCTTATAATGGGCTCCCTATGTCTGTGATGCCTTCCCCCGTTCCACCTGGGACAATGTGAGGCTGTGTCCCATGCTGCCCCGCCATCTTGGCTGGCTCCAAGGGCAATGTGACTCCACCTTTCATTGCCTCCCAACACTGTCTGCTTCCCTGTTACAGCCCAGATTGCACTGTGGTTATTGGTTGACATGCCTGGCTCCCCATTGGCCTCAGCTCCTCAAGGGCAGGAACACAGGCTTATTTATTACTGAAGCCTCAGCCCAGCAAAGGGCACGGCACATAGTAGGCACTCAATTAGTGTTGGCTGAATTGAATTCCCTCACAACTCATGGAATTGGCTGGATTTGGAAATAACATTGCATCCAGAGCATTGAATTTTGCCTCCTAAAAGGCATGTGATGACACAGTTCACCTCCTCGTTGGCTGCTCTTTCCGCTAAAAACCTGTGTCTGGATGGAACTGAGCTTGCAGACTGTGCAGGAGGGGCAGGAGGCCTTGAAATGGAGCGGACCTTGCTTTTCCCCAGGAAAGGTGTGCGGCAGCCAAGTAACCCGGCCGTGGCGTCATGGAGATGAAAGAGTGGGGCCACTGTATGACTTCCCGCAATCGTGCCAGAGGCTTCAAAGTAGCCTTCCTTCCTCCTGGCTGACAAATAGAGGGAATAAATTATCCAGGTACTAAAAGTTGCATTAGGCAAATAAACATTTCGACAAGAATTATATGTGACATTCAAGAGAAAGCAAATAAACCCTAAGTTATGGGGACCTGTCAATGCTCTAGGAGGATTAAGTAACCAAAAATCATAGTAGTGTTTGCAACAGGCTTTTAAACTTTCCCTGGCTCCTGCCACCCACTGCAGGGGCTCAGAGAGACACCAAATGCCCCCTGTTGTGTGTCTCCAGAGAAATTCACAGGTTCCTCGGACCTCAGATCTGGAGGGACTTCAGAAAGTCTCCAGGCCAGTGCTTTCAAACACTGTTCCATGGAACCCTGGGGTACTGCAGAAACACAACTACCAAGAAGGGCAGCCCAAGAGGGCCCCCCATCCCGTCCAAAAGGGACACTTCTCTTTGATCTGGAGTATATTAATTAGGGTTCCCAGGAAGCTCTCTTCTGGTGGTGATTTCTGCTACTAAGTGACTTGAAAACCATTGTCACCTGATGCAAACATATACCTGATAGAGAAATTGTGGTTAGGACTTCAGTCTCTTGACTACTCCCTGTGACAGGGAGCTCATTCCAGCATTTTCAGTCAGACCCAGTTTTCTCTACCCTCCTTTGTGTGAGATTCCCATCCCAAGGCTCTAGTGCCAGAGGCTTGAGTTCAGATTAAGGTTCTGCCGCTTACTGTTTACCTTAGGATGGTAACCGGAGCCCATTGTGTCCCAGTTTCCCCTCTCTTTAGTTTCCTTTGGCTGCTGTAACAAATCACCACAAGCTGCAGGGATTCAAACAACACAAATTTGTTATCTTACAGTTCTGGGGGGCAGAAGTTCAAAATGAGTCTTAAGGAGTTAAATTAAGGGGGTTCAGGGTCGTATTCTTTCTGGAGGCTCCAGGGAGAACCCTGGCCTTTCCGGAGGCCACTTGCATTGCTTGGCTTATGGCCCCTTCCTCCATCTTCTGAGCACATTATTCTAGTCTTTTCTTCTGTCCTTGCATCTCCTTCTATGACTCTGACCCTCTTGCCTCCCTCTTATAAGGACTCTGTGATGACACTGCGCCCACTCAGATAATCAGGATAACCCCTCCATTTCAATATCCTTAATGTAAACGCACCTGCGAAGTCTCTTTGGCCATGTCAGGTGACATCTTCACAGGCTCTGGGGGCTGGGACGTGGACACCTTTGAGACCCATTGTGCTGCTCACCACCTAATGATGGCCCACCTCAGAAGGTTTTGGTGGAGGTGCAATGAGGAAATGAGTGTCCCGTGCTTCGTGCAGAGCCTGGCATCCAGCTGGAGCTCCGTGAGTGTAAGTCAGGTATCCATCCTGTGCGAGACTCCTCTGAGTGTGCCCACCGCCACCATGCCCTCCTGCAGCTCGGGCAGACTGAACCAGACCCGGGAGATGTGTAGATGATGGCGGCCTACAGGACCCATGGCTGTAGGAAGCCCCTGGGGTGGTTTCAGCAGGGGAGGGCCAGGACAGATGTGCCATGTAGAAGGAACTTGGTGACCACTGTGTAGTTTGGCGCAGGCAAAGCAAGTGCTGGGAGAACAGGATGGAGGCTGCACTTCGGTCCAGGTGTGATGATCCGGCCTGGACCCAGGCTGAGCGAGCAGTAGCTGGATTCAGAGCAATTTAGGAGGTGGAGTTGGGAGGATTTGATTGGTTGGATGTCTGAGGTAGGCAAGGGAGAATCCAGGATGACTCCTTGGTTCTGGCTTTGGCTACTGGAGGCATGTTGACATCATCTACCGAGGCTGGGGAACAGGGAGGAGGGGCAGTTCAAGGGGACGAGGGGACGGTAAGTTCCACTTGGGGCCTATTGCGTTGGAAAGGCCAGTGGGCTGCCCTGGCCAGGATGTCTGAGATCAATGGTCTGGAGCTTGGGAGAGAGAACTAAACTAGAGATGGCATTCTGAGAACAAGTTCTCAGCTTGGAGGTGATCGCTGAGGGCTTGGTGGCTGAGTTAGCTCACTGCAGAGTGAGGAGGCACGGAGTAAAGGATGGACACTGGGAAACCGCAGTGTTCACGGGACTGAAGAAGAGTGGTCAGCGACAGAGGACCACGGCCAGGCAGAGGGAGGTCTGAGAATGCAGCCCCCCACATTCATCCCTGCGCAGCCGGGCCTGCCAGAGGCATCTCATCCACAGCTGTGTACCTAGAACCAGACTCCGGGATAACAGTACTCATCCCTCCTGTTTGCGGGGCACTTGCCAGTTAAATCAGCAGCATCACATTATCTTGTTTAATCTGCATTGCCAGCCTGCTCAGGAGCAAATTTCCCTTTTTACTTTAAAGGTGAGGATGTTAGGGCTCCAAGAGGCCTAAGACATGCTGGAGGCCCATAGCTAATAGGGGTCTGAACAGGAACTTGCACCCACACCTCCTGACTGTCAGGGACCCAGAGCTTTCCCACCAACCCTGTGCTCTCAGGCACGACAGACCTGGACAGCTGGCGGGCATTCTGCAGCTAAGTTTTGGGTGAGGCTGATGCTTAGTCTTGCTACAAAGGAAGACTACAAATGAAGGCCCTGGTGCTGAGCCTGCCTTGGGAATTCAGGTAGCAGGTGGGAAGCCCCATGGGGCCCCGGGTATCTTTAGAGCCTAGAGACCTACAGGGATAGGGACAACGCCTTCAGATCTAAGACCCTATCCCATCTCAGAGGAAACGAGGGTCCCATGTTCCTCAGTTTTAGGCATCTCATCAAAGGCCCACCCATCAGGAGCTGACAGTGAAAGTTGGCTTAGGATCCTCAAGGCGGGATCTCAAGGTGAGGGTCCTAGACTGGGTTGGCCTCCAGACTTCCAGAATCTTAGAACAACTTGGAGTCATATGGCTTCTAACACATGCTGGGTGTGCTTAACATAGAGGAACTCATTAAATCCTCACTTCAGCCCTGTACAGTAGGCACTGTTGTTAGTTCCATTTTACAGATGAGGAAACTGAGTCCCAGAGAGGTTGCCCAAGGTCACACAGAGCTGGGATTCCAGCCTGGGCAGAGTCCATGCTCTTAACCCCCTTTATGACAAGAGGGGAGAGCACACTTGTGCGGGAGGGCCCGGATGTACTGGTTTCTGGGCACCCTCCGCTTACCCCTAAGATGACAGGGGTGGAGAGGTAGGAGGCAGGACTGACGCAGCCTGGGCTTTCTTTGCCTTTGTTGGATCCATCTGGGTCTCTTACTCCCATGGGACACAGTGTGGGGCAGTCCTAGGAGGGAGAGCAGGGCCAAAGTTGGGCTGAGCTGCTGTTCCCTTCAGCACTGAGAAGGGCTCCAGGACAACGGGGGTGGACCGTGCATTTGTTACAGTCAGACAGGTCTGGGCTTGAGTCTCTGTTCTGCGACAAGACCTTCTGACCCTGGGCAGGCTCCTCAACCTCTCTGAGCTTTGGTTTCCTTAGTCATAAAGCAAGACAAACAATTCCTTCCTTCTGGGGTGGTGGTGGTGGTGGCGGTGGTTGCCTTCTAAGGTCTCCTCCTCCTTCATTGCCACCATCCCAGCCAGCAAGCATGGTTACCTTCAGCCCAGGCCCTGTTCTAGTGCTTCGCATCATGACCCCTTTAACCCTCACAGCAGCCTTGCAAAGTAGATATGATCCCCACCACAGAGGAAGACACTGAGGCCCAGACAGGCAGAGTAAGTTCCCTGAGGCCGCTCAGCTTGTAAGTCAGAGTCAAGCCTGGATGCAAGCGAGGGCTGGGCTCCCACCCATAGCCTGGGTATCCAGTCGGTCCCATGGCAGCTACTCAGCACATGCAGATTTCTCTTGTCTTCTGCTCAATAGTCCCTTGGCAGAAGGTTCTGCCTTCCGAGAGTCTCCCTGCCAAGATCCACAGGCTTTCTGTTGTGATTTAAAGACCCCAATAAGCCCAAAGATGGGGTAGGTGACTCCTCCCCGCCTCCCCGCTCCACTATCTTGCATCCCCATTGAGCATCCCCGTCCCAGGACCTCCCCTTTCCCACCAGCATCTTTGTCAGCTCCCAGTGGAACTCAGGGGATCTAAATTTAGACCTTGTGCTCTGTTAACGCTGTGAATAATGCTAATTAGCATAACAATTCTTCCTGCAATTAAGTTGGGGAGCGGGGTGAGGAGGTGGTGCCTGGTCCAAGAGGAAATTACACAGGAAGGCCTCTCTTATTGCTAGTTTTCGGAGGCCTCGCTAGAGGTGTCTGCTTGGCATGGCTCTTTTCTTGGATGGCTGGATCCAGAAAATGCCTCTTTGGGCGGATGGAGGGAGTGTCTGTCGCTAACCTTATTGTGATGTGTTATTGGTGCATGTGTTCAAGTGCAGCTGGGAGCCCTGCACAGCGATGAATTTGGTTTTATAAGCAAGCTGTCACCTGCTCTGAAAGGTGTGAAAAAATTATGAACTGCATTGTCCTGGAAACCACAAAATAGCCCTTCCTCCCTGAAGTAAACATATAAGTTGGGGATATGAAGTTGAAATGAAGTTGTACTTGGAATTTAGATTTATTTGTTTAGGGAGATTTGCCAATTCTCTTGCTTGACCCAGCGATGCCAAGGTGCGTCAGGATGACATCCTGATCCAGAAGCCACCAGTTGGGCCCCAGACTCCACCTGGTGCTCCTGTCCCTCCCTGGGGTATGTCAGGAAGTCTGACACCTGGCTGGGACAAGGTAGGGCAGCCATGACTCCTGGGCTTGGGGGAGATGGTGGAGATGTGAAAGGCCCCTAGAGACAGGCTACACAAGGCTTCCTTCTGACAGTTCTTCAGGTCTTTACAGATAGCTCCTGTGAGCTGAGGCTCCTATCCCTGGTTTTCTTGAATGCTTTCTTGGCACATATTTTTAGATTCTACCTTCATTCTCATCTCCCTCTTCTGGACATTCTTTCTGAGTAGTATAGAATAGAGAGGGGCTGTCTCCTCCATTGCTCTGGTTACAATACCTCTATTGATGGAGCCTAACTAAGGTCACATTTTTATAAAAAGCCATACAGCTCTCTTGGTTCATATGGAGCTTGTGGACAGTTAAAACTAATGGAAGAATTCAGCCACCCATTCATTCATTCATTCATTCGTTCATTCACTCATTCCCTGCTTGTGTTAGGCATGTTGCTAGTCTCTGGGGATATGAGTAAGAGATGAATCGGACCTAGTCCCAGCCTCAGGGGAAGGCACCGACTACCTGGGGAGAGAGAGAGAATGGGAACAAGGTCCAGCATGAGAGGTGCTAAGAGGGAGGCATATGTGAAGGGGAAGTCTTCCCTAAGAGGTGAGAGAGGATCTGGACCTTGAAGGGCATAGGACTTTGTCAGTTCATGTTCACAAGAACTTTGTCAATTCCTCTGTGCCTGAGACTCTGATATTTGAAGTAGGGGAAGGACGTGAGATGGATCCTAATGAAGGAAGGGGCTGTCTTGATGCTGGTTCATCAGTGGTGAGCCTGGGCTGTGCTGTTTAGATAAATGAGTGTCCTGTCTTGTTTTGGGTCATTCATGGAATTGACCCAGGTACTTTCACATGTCCTCAGGAGCATTGTAAACAGGAGAGGGCCAGTCTGAGAATCTTTAGCAAGTTCTTTCCATGGCCCAGTTGCACATGTCCTCTCTGTCCCACTCTTGCCCCTCATGGCTTCCCATCTGTCCCCCCACCAGGGCCCTCCCCCCGCTTTGCCTGCTGCCCTGACACTCTCTCCTCACCGGTGCTTATGTAGCTGTTCCTCGTGGCCCAGAGCTAATCTATGCCACGTGTTGAGTGCTTTCTCTTTCTATGCCCCCCAATAAGTGCCTCCCGGACACAAAGGTGTCTTTTAGTTTGTTTAGTTTGTCAACTAAGGCTTTGAAAGTTTAGGTCATTAACCCAGGGTTCCAGGGTTGGGAAGTGGGAGAGCTGGGAATTAGTACCACATCCCATCTGTGCTTCCCTTCTCCTGGGGCAAAGCCCTTGGATGGAGATTTCAAGTTACCGAATCTGTTCAGTGGCTTCCATTTCTGGATGTCAGTGGGGACTCACGGCCTAACCAGTAACTGACAGTTGGCCTGACCCATGTTCTCACTCATGTGACCTGCCAAGAGGCCTAGCATATGACCTGATATTTGGTTGACATTTGGTCTGACGCATATCTGGCTACATGGCCTACCATGTAGACAAACGGACACAAAAGCTGATGTATAGCCCCTCTCAGAGTCTTGAGCCGCCTGGTCACCCCTATTCCCTGAAGCTTAATCCAGGGCAGACGCAGACAGTGGGGCTATCGCTGAGAGGCAAGACTGTCCCTCCTTGTGAGGACAACCCACCAAGACCCACTGGGTAGATGGGACAGTGCTCCCATGCACATGCTCACACACACTCACACACACACACACACACACACACACACACACACACACACACGTGAGGGCTGGCACCCTCTGCATTGCCATGTGGAGCAAGCTGTTACCTTTCAGTGATGATAGATGCATCTCCACATGTCACTAGCTCTGCCTCCCCCCACATTCTATATACAGGACTCGCTGAGTAAAGTGGCTCTGCCTGACTGCCTGGCAGGGATGGTAGATGGTGGGACTGGGGGAGGGAGGGAGGAGTGGAGCCATTTGTCTGGGGCACCGGGAGGGGAGTTGGCCACTTACGGCTGTGATGGATGGCGATTCCGCTCTGCCATCTGTTGGGGCTGGCAGGCTGCTTAGCACAGCACTGCACACCTGGCTGGGGCGTCCCTGTAGAGCTGCGCCTGCCTTTGCTGGGGCCTGGGGACCAGGCTTTCGACACCCCAGGCAGAAAGGAGGCTGGCAGGGAGGAGGTACGCAGCACTCCCTGGGCCCCAGTGAAGGAAGATGGCACACATTCCAGGAAGAGGGCCCGGTGGGCCAGTCCTGTCCCTTGCCTGTTTCTTTACCCAGAGACTCTGCGAAGAGAAGCAGGGCCATGCATGGGCATTTCCGGGCAGGGCAGAGCCCATCAGAACTCAGCTGTCACATCCCTTGGCAAAGAATACATGCAAATCCTTTGGCACAGTATCCAGCACACGCGTGCTCAGTGGAAATATATCAAGCTGGACCAGAGTCCACACTCAGCTCCTGGGAGTGTCGAGACAAAAGATGCTTTCAAGGTCACCTGGCTACTTGGGTAGAAGATGGGAGATGTCTTGGCCCTGCTGTGCCCACCTTCTTGGATCCCAGAATGTTAGATTTTCAAGGATCCCGCGAGACCACCTACTCAGACTCATCTCATTTACAGATGGGACGCTGAGACACAGAGAAAGAGGGGCTGACTCAGTGGTTTCCAGCACCCTGTCCTTCCTTCTCTAACCCCTCTGCCCTCCCCTGATGGCTGTCCCGGGGCCTGTCACTGGACTTGCTCAGCCAAGCCCTGTCCAAGTGCTTGGGCTTAAATGATTGTCCTCTCCTCAGAGCCCTGCTGCTCCGCCCAAACCCTTGCCCATGGGGCTTACCCCACTCTCTCCTGCCTGCCATGCTGCAGAGGTTCTGTCTCTTCCTAGGAGCCACCTCACTGTCCACATCAGGGTCCAAGCCCCAGACTTGGATGGGGTGGCAGCCTGGGGGAGCCAGGGCAGTACTTGGCTCAGGTCTCATCCAAGGAGGCACCTTGGGGCCTGAGGAAGCAGTGCTCCAGGCTGGCCAGAGCTGAGCTGGCCCCCAGCCTCAGGATGAGGTGAAGTTAGATGAGCCAAAGAGAATCCAAGAGTGGGACATCTTCCCCACACCTGACTTTGCAGGGAGAAACCCACCGCGGGTCCAGGCAAACGAGCTGATTTAGTGTAAAGTGGAGTTAGGTGTGCATCGATGGAGGCGATAGCACCAGCGGAGGCTTGGTGGCAAGAAAGGCCGCTGAAAGCATAACAAATTACGTTTGGCTGAAATAGAAACTGCAAAGAGGCATCCCATTTTGTGCCCGCCCTCATGGAATTGCTTCACTGTAGAGAGAGGAGATGTGGGTCTATGGTACAGAATACAAGGGGGAGAGTAAAATGCCCGCATTTCAGAGGGAATTAAGCGGAGAGGAGATGATACAGCTGCAATTTGGCACGGCTTCCTGAGGGAGATGATGGCATGTTAACTTCCGGGTCTTGCTGGAACGTCCTTTCCGTAGGACCTGGGGACATGAGACCCCCTCAGGGATCTGGAGTAATAAATAGATGATTCCATCCTCTCTCTGAGCTCTGACAAAGGAGGGTAAACCCCACCAGCCCAGGGTGTGCCAGGCAGGCAGCAGGTGCATCCCTCTAGGTGACATTCTCAGGACAACTTGGGGAAAGGCATTATGCTTAGAGGTGAAGGGACGTGCCCGCGGGGTGAAGGGATGTGCCCGAGGTCACACAGCCAGGCGTGGGGACCACACAGTTGGCTCTCTGTCTGACTCCGAAGACTGTGCTTTCCTGGCACCACTAATGCCCTGTGGGAGACTCAGCCCCTGGCAGGTAAGTGGAGCTGCCCAGGGAGGGCTTGTTTCACCGGTTGGCATTGGCCACTGGAGGTGAGTGCTGAAATGCCAAGCTTGCTCCTGGAGGTGACAGCTGCTCTTTGTTTGCTAGGCAGCTGTGGGCTGTAGCATTCCAGATCCGGGAAAGACTGGCTCCCGGCAAAAAAGCAGGAGCATAATTTGGCTCCTCTTAATTGATTTGCAAATGTACTGAAGAATGGTGGTAATTCCTTTAAATTTTACTCTCATTCAAATTTCAGAGGTAAACAGAATGAGAAAGGAAAGTCAGCACCATATAATGGAGGAAGAAAAAGGTCTAGCCGTTTTATTTTATTTTTACCTTGGGCATAAGGGAAGCAAAACTCACTCTGAATACCTCATTATTTGAATTTCAAATATTTCTCTTGAGTGGAGCACAAAAGGAAACTTAAAAAAATATTAACACAAAGTCACATATACGTACCCTCCTCCCCCCAACCATTCCTCCTCTTGAATATGTGACTCAGAATGTCCTAGTTTAGGTTATAATAGCACAGTTTCAAGAATCAATCAGCCCTGGATAGATTTGTTTACTCTGAAGTGCTTAGAAAGGAGACCAATCAAAAGAACATTTATATCTTAAAACATTGAAATTATCTTTACCAAAGAACATTAGCTACAATCATTAATATTTGGGAATGCTTCTTTTGCTTGCAAAGTGCCCAAATTCGGCTGAGCCCAGAGGTCAGTCTGTGGAGGAAAGTGAGGAGGTGGTGGTTCAGATGAAAGCACAGCATGCTGGAAAGAGCTCAGTCACTCACTTACTCACAAGGCAGCTATGAAGCAGTATAGAGATTTAAACCATAGGCTTTGTAGCCAAGCAGACGTAGGTGAAAGTCCCTGCTCTACCCTGTTATTGACTGAGCTACTCTGAGTGAATGATTGAACTGCTCTGGGCCTCGGTTTCTGCATCTGTAAAATGGGCTTAATAATAGTGTTGGGCAAAGAGTGCCTTTTCAACACACTTAGCATAGGATGGGTACAAAGTCAGTACTCAATAAATGGTAGTGATTTCATCGCCTTTGCTCTCAAGTGCTCCTATGTACCAGGTGCTGCTAAGTGTGGGGATCAAATGGTAAACCAAACAACACGGTACCTCTCCTCCCCAAGCTTACTATCTAGTGAGGAAACGGGGCAATTACAACATCAGGTTGCTCAAGAGACTGGGTTTGGATGCTGGCTGAACCCACTTCTTAGCTGTATGACCTGGGCAAATCACCTAACCACCCTTATCCTAATTCCTCATCTGTGACATGGTAAGGAAACTGCCTGACACTCAGGGAGGTCATGAAGCCAAGGAGAGGAAGCGTAAGGAATTGTGGACAGGCTGGAGGGCTCTGTTGTGGCAGAGTGAGGTACTAGACAGGAAAGTTGTGTTCTGGTGTGAGTAACTCTCTAGGCCCAGGGCCCAAGTGCAATCAGGAATGAACATCAAGGAGTTCTGTCCCTCTGGGCCAGGTTTTCCGGGACTCTCTGGCTCTGACTGAATGGCCTTATGTGGCCCATCATAACGAGTATGTATGTTATCCTGAAGAAAATGGGGCTGATGGCGGCTTTCAAGTGGGAAAGTAATGGGATCAGACTGGGCTTGGGAGAACAATTCTGACTGTATGGAGGGTGGGCTGGAGGCCAAGGGCTCAGAAATAGGTGACAAGGACTCTGATTAGTGTTAGTCGGGATCCTCTGAGCCCTCTTCTCAACCGGCCTTGTCTTTGGTTTTCCATTTGTGCTCTGCTGAGCCCATGTTTAGCAAGAATCCTGCCAAACCACTTTAGTAAGAATCCCCCAACCTTTGATGCCTAAGCAAGTGCCTCTTAGTAATTTTCTATCCACTGACTCTCTCCCCGTGCCCTTGGACCATAAACCCCCAGTTGCCCCTGCTGTATTTGGAGTTGCGTTCATTCCTGTATTGAAGTCTCTCTCCCCTACTGCAGTAGACCAAATAAAATCTGTGCAGCCATTTTTAGCTAGTGTCTGGTGCAATTTTACTTTGATACAGGTAAATGCCACACGGAGCATAAGGTGATGAGAACTGAGAGGCTGGAGAGGAGAGGACATGCTTTGAAGGTAGAATAGAAAGATGGGTTGCAGGGTCAAGGAGAGGAAGGAGCTGGGCGCCCATCGGGGGCTTCCAGGTGGAGCAGCGGAGATGTGAAATCTGGGAGAGTAGCTTTTGGGATGAGAATACCAAGTCTGTTTTTGGACTGTTGGCTTTGACCCAGTTTGCCTTTTGTGCAAACCCTTTGGTGTTTTCCTTCCAGATGCCACCCTTTTTGAGCTTCCCCACCTTGTTCCCAAGGTGACCACTGAGTTCCATCTGGGCCTGCTGCCTCTCAGCAGTTCCCCTTCCCCTATCAAAATGGTGTGTCTTATTCCCTCAAGGACCTGCTCTCCCTGTGTCAGGTGCCTAATTTAAACAGCAAATCTGGGCTAACAAATGCATGCCTTCCTCCACTCAGCGGATGTATTTGCATTTTAACAGGGACATTTAGGAGGTAATTCCTGTACCCCAAAGACAATGAAATGAGGTTTCAGAGGACATAGACTGATGGTGGAGGAAAGATTTAGAGAGTAGTGCAAAGAGCTTGCTGAGCTTTGAAATCAGGCCAGGCTGAGTTCAAATTCAGACTCAGAGAAATTCTTACCCTTAGCCTGGCTGCTTTGGCAGGGGCATTATTGTCTCCTTTGCGGAGCTAACCTGCTGTACCTTGAACAACTCCCTCACCTTCCTGGACCTCGGTTTCCTCATGGGGAAGGGAGGATAGTCATGCCTCCTTCATGAGCAGCTACACATAGCTTCCCTGTGCCAGTCAGCGTCTCCTCATCCCCCAACCCCACTCCAACACACGCACTCTATGGTCCTCTCCCTCATGGCTGGCAACCTGCTCACTGTATTCCTTTCTCTCCCTTGACCTTTGTGTGTGCTGGGTGTTTGGTCTGAATCCCTAGGACAAGAGAATTCCAGCTGGCAAGCTTGTCGTTTCTAAAGATGGATGGAGAGGTTCACCCTTGTTGCATTGCAGGCCAGGAGCAGCAGAAACTGGGGCTCAGCAGAAGGCGGCCCTATAATTAATCCCCCAGCTTTCTCACCACCATTGTCTCTTTCCTATTGAGATCAGCCAATTAGCAGTTCTGTACTCCTCTGCGTGGCAGCCACTTATTAGCCAAGACAAAGACAGCATTGATTCCAATTTGTCTTGACTTTGGCTGTCTCTGAAGTTAAAGATTGCATTTGGGTAGCAACGCTGGGGGAGAAATGCAGGGGCAATGTAAAGAGAGCACCTAAAATTAGTTGAAATAATTTTAGCTCTATTGTGAATGGCTAAGCTAAATATAAACAGAAGAGAGAAGAAAAAATCTTCCTAATGTTAATTACCATACGCATTAAGCACCCCAAAATGAGGCGTACAATTTGTTTGGTGACACTCTGATAATTAAATCATTTTCTCCCATTGAGGCTCCTTGCAGGTTTGTGCAGAGCCTGGCTCTTCCTGAGTCATTTTCTCTGGCCCTGAGGGAATGCTTAAAATTCTGCTCCCCAAGTTTCTTCACCCAGTTTTTCTACAGTCCAGGCGAGCCGTGCTATGTTACTGTTCACTTGAGTAACCACTCAAGTGATAATTGGGTCTTGGGCCAGCCTGTCTGAATCGAAGGACCACTCATAAGAGGCCTGATAAGGATATACAAAACACAGAATGTCAGGGCCGGCCGAGGGGCGCATTGCTTAAGAGCTGGCTTGGGATGCCAGCGGCCCTGGTTTGGATCCCACATATGAGGGCCAGTGACACTGCCCTCTACTGCTAACAACAGCTCCACCTGAAGCTGGGCTGTGAGCTCCGGCGACGGTGTAGGCTGCAGCCCCTGCTGCCATAGGCTACAGTGAGTGGCCGGCAGCCAGCGTGAGCGGCTGGCAGCCAGTGTGAGCTGCCAATAGCTGCAGTGAGTGACCATCCAGAGGCCGGTGACCTATCTGCCTCATCTGGGAAGAGCGCAATGACGATACCAATATGGGCCAGTGAAGCAACATCCTCTGCAACTAGACTGAAGAACTAAAAGACAGCAACTTGTCTGTTCCCCTTCCTCGATTCCCCAATGCTATTCCCTTCCCCCAATTCCCCAATAAAATCTTTAAAAAAAACAACACAGAATGTTGGTGTGTGTGTGTGTGTGTGTGTGTGTGTGTGTGAGAGAGAGAGAGAGAGAGAGAGAGAGAGAGAGAGAGAAAGAGAGAGACAGACTGTGTGAGTGCATGGCTGTATCAGTGTGAAGGTGAGTGTGAATGTGAGTTTATAGGTATGTCAGTGTAAAGGTGAGTGTGTGAGTGTGAATTCATGAGAATGTCAATGTGAAGGTGAGGTTGTGTGTGTGCAAATGTTCTTCCAAGTGTGAAAGTGAATATCTCAGTGTCTATATGTCCTGACTGAGCAGGCTTGTGTGTGTGATGGCATGGCATCCACATCTGAGTATTTGTACAAGTCGTGTTTTTTTAGATGGTCTGTAAACCAAGGTCAAATTTTAGGTTTGTTTCTTCTTGGTGGTACAGCAGTCTCCAAAGCTGACTCCTAACAAACCCTGCCTCCTGATATATCACACTGTTGTGTAGTCCCCTCCCACGTGGAGTCTAGGATGGCCTGTGACTCTTAACAAAAAAGATGTAGCGAAATGGTGCTATGGCACCTCTTGGTCTAAGACGTAGGAAGTCTTGAAGCTTCCTCTTTTGCGCATTTTTGAGTCCTGAACTGGCTACCATATTGGAGAGAACATATGAAAAGACCACGTGGAGGAGAAGACCTGAAACTCCATGTAAAGGAAGAAGAACCCTAACCTTCCATCCACTCCCATCAAGCATGAGACATTTGAATGAGCCACCTTATATGTAACAGCCCAGCCAAGTCCCCAGATGACTGCACACTCAGTTGACAATACTTGAGCAGAAGAATCACCCAACTGAGCCCAATCAACCCTCAGAATCAACTCTCAGTAAAATGGCTGCTGTCTTGAGTCCCTAAGTTTTGGAGTGGGAGTGATTCGATAGTCACAATAGATAATTAAAATACCTGGGTAATAGGTCCTCTCCCCATCTCTCTAGCCCTGCACAAGAAGGGATTGCTGACCTAGGATATGTGTGAGGGGGTTGGGGGCAGACAAGGTACTGGAGAAGGTAAAGCTACTACTCCATCCTCCCTGCCCCTCCTTCCTGTTCATCCTCTTTTCTTCTCTTCCAGGCTGGGTGTGAAGAGCCTGGGCTTAGGCCTGCCTTAGTCGAAGTGAATGATTGGTGTTTGATGTCTTGCGTGGCAGTCCCCTCAGAGCAGGATTGCAGGCCTGTTGGAATTCCACCAGCATGCCACTGGGCAGACAGACATTTGTTTGAGTGGGTAATTTCATCAAGGAAGAGAGGCTGTCTGCACTGTGCTTGGAATCCTAATGGGTGAGGCCACTCAGAGAACACATTTAAAGCTGGGAGCATGGTAGCTGGGCCCCAGCGAGTGCCTAAGCTCTGGTTCCCACCCTGGCATTCAGACCCATTTGAAGACTGAAATTAGAAAAAAAAAACAGGATCTATTTACACAGTGGTCCAAGAGCCTCCTGGAAAAAAAAAACTCACCTTAAGAGAAGAAGGAGAAGATGGTAAAATCTGTTCAAGGCAATAGGCCAACCAGGAAGGAAGATCTGAGCTTAGGGGCATTTTCTCTTGGAGGGGTCCCCAGCACAGCCCCCGGGCCTGGCTCAAATCCTGGGGCAAGAAGGCTGAAATAAGAGAGAGACCCTCAATGTGTCTGCTTTCCTAGGCTGTAACAGAAGTCCACTCAAGCTGGCTTAAGCAGAAAAGGAACTGAGTTACAAAGATATGAGTACCTCAAGGATGGGCATGTAGTCGGGCCCCAGAGGGCGGAGGTCAGGAGCTCCCTCACTTTTAGTTTCTGTGTCCTTCCCGTCTGTCTGCACATCACCTTTCTCTGCTTCTTCATACTCACAGTGGGACATGACAGCTCCCAAACCTGGGGTTCATGTGCACAGTTCCAGCCACCTGCAGGAAGGAAATGGTATTTGGCAGTCCTCATTCCAGATTCCTGAGTGAGAGATCTGATTGGTTCATCTGGGTCAGGTGTCTCCCTTGACCCAGTCAGCTGGGGTAGGAGGCATTGTCTGGCATTATTACAAACACAGCTTTCAGGGCTGCCTCTGTGCAATGAGGAGGCCGTTTCCAGAGTAAGGCTGGCAATCACTGACTTCCGGTTTCCTGAGAGTTATCCACTGTGTCTACCATCACTATAAGACACCAAGCGTTCAGGGCATCGACTGTGTGGGCCCACATTTGTGGCTGTGGTGGGCAGAGCTAGGACTAGAGTGACATAAGCAAGGCCCCTAGGGAGTGAACTGTAAGGCCTTCCTGATGGGCATCGGTAGTGTGCAAGGTGGACCCTGGCATGGTCCTGAGTGTGGGCACCTCCTTAAATTGTGCACCCCGGGTGCCTCATTTGCCTCCCTTTAGCCCTAGTCCTAGCCAGGGGAGTCTGCACCCCCACTGCATGCAGCACTGGTATCCTGGACACTGGCACCCTCAGAGTAGGCAGTGAATGTCTGCAGGGTAGTACCGTCACCCTGGGAGGGTGGAGATGGCACCTCTGTTGCATGTGGGGTTGGCAGTAAAAGGGCCATCGTTTCAGTGGGTCATAGTGTAGCAGAGTCGACACAGTGACCTGAGTGTACATAAAATGCTCCTGGGAGGTCCTGGAGCTTTGTGGGGGGACTTCAGGTGGGGGTGGGATAGAGTCAAGTATGGGTTGGGGGCAGAATCAGAGATGCCGGCTTGTCGCTTACTCTGAGCTTGTTTTTACACCTCAGGCTGGCATGGCTTGGAAAACAGGTCACATCACTGTGACGCCCAATGTCACACTTTCCCATGCCCACCGTCATCTGGTCATCACAATAGCCCTGGGCATGGAGAGGCATATTATCATCACGCATGCATATAGGAGCAAACGGCGGCTCAGAGGGCCACACCGCTGACCCAGCAGCCTACAGCATGGACGTTGAGAACTGGAAGGGTCCACAGAGAGCTCTGTTTTGGCCTCCTCTCTGCACACACGTCAACAACGAGGGCTGGACGGTTGAAGTGTCTTCAGGATTACACAGTGAGTGAAGCAATGGAAAGAAACCTCCCTGGATTTTGTTGTTTATTTTCCAGTCGCTGTCTATATTGCCCAACCCAAATGAAGCTTGATAAGTACACCCTGCACTTCCAAACTGGGGACAAAACACTCCCAACCTGGTGTGTGTAGCATTGGTACCCAAACCCTTGCAGACTGTTTGGAAACCGCATTGGGCTTCTCTGCCCGATTCCCCTCCCTTCCCCCACCTCCCCCAGCTGTCTCTTTGAATTCAGCGAATGTGGCGCAGCTCATCTAAAACTTGCACCAGGTCCTGCTCTGCTAGAAGATTCCATCCTGTTCCTGGCAGCCCCCAGGGGCTCCCCTCACCTTGAGGGAAAACGGAAAGGCCAGGTAGCAGCATGGAGAACCCACCAGCTGTCAGCACCCTTTTTTGGGCCTGACAGTCTTTGCCCGAGTCCTAAGTTCACTGTCAGGCAACCAACGCACATTTGAAGCTGAGCCTGTGTCGCCGCTCTTTTAAAAAATGGTAAATTTTAAAGCAATAAATTCTTCCTATTAAATGCTTCATGCTGGCTGTGGTAGCAATGGCTCCGAGAACCACCCAGCTCCCTCTCCAGTCAGCTTTGCCAGGGGAGCCGCCATTATCTTCAGGCCCGGAGGAGCTTTGCCTCTAAAACACGTTTGCAAGGGATATACTGTGGGTTTGAAGAAGATGCAAAGCAAGGTGCTAGTTCTAAATAACCCTCGGATCACCCCCGGGTCAAAGAGGAAATCACAATAGAAATAGGGAAATATTTTGAACTGGACAAAAACGAAAACAGGAACAAATCAGAACTTGTGGGAATGCAGCTAAGAATACTCAGAGCAGGTGTTCTTAACCTGGGGTGAGAATCCAGGGACCCTGTGAACTTCGTTGGGAAAAAAAAATGTATGTATTTACTTTAAATAGCCTGGAGCGGAAATGTAGCATTTCCTTCTATTAGGAAAATAGGCAGAGGGCCATTGTATGAGTGCTATGCATGACGCTGTCACCAACAGATATCACAGATATTGAATTGACGCTGTCCATCAATTTAAGGATCCAGACCATTTATTTTCTCTGCCTTGGCCTCACAATGTGTACTCAGGCTTGTCTAGATATAGGGACACAACTAGCAACAATTTGTTTTTTATAGCTTTAGGAGCGATGTCAGCATAAGCACTGAGGAAAGATGCCTAGAATTTTGCCAAAGAGGAGACGTGGGCAAGATTTTTCAGCTTACTATGCATAGAAACATCCACAGGTGTATCTTACAAAGAGGTCAATTTACTAGATTTTAACAGCAATCTGAAAAGGCCTCGGATGCACCCTCAGTCTCATTTGCTGTTTTGTTTTTTATTTCCTTTTTAAAGCCTTTCGATTTTGAATATAGATTGGGAGGAAGTTGCTAAGATAGCAGAGAGATGTAGCGGACCCTTCGCCTACTGTCCCCATTGGTTACATCTTAAGTAAATATAGTACAATGTCAAAACCAGGATATTGACATTGATAAACAGTGTGTACATAGTTCTACATAAATTTTATCACGTATGTAGCTCAATCAAGATACAAAACTAGTCCGTCACAGATCTCCCCCATGCTACCCTTCATATGAGTAGTCATACCCTGCTTGTGACCATTTCTAACCCCTGGCAACCACTGATTCATCTTCCATCTTTATAATTTTATCATTTCAAGAATATTATATAAATGGAATAACCCTGTGATTTGTATTTGTCTCCGCCTATCAATAACCAGTATTGTGGCTGGCCCAGCCTTTGTGGTTCTTATATTTGCAAGGTGTCCTGAATCTAGTCATGTGGCTGGCCATGTGTTTGTTGGCTAGCCATCTTTGAAATGGGTGCCTCAGCAATCAAAGCTTCAGTCAGGCACTTGCTTTACAAAAAAGGAAAAAAATAACTGTCAGGGTTTATGCTATACCTAGCATGAGATTTTTGAGGTTGGCATTTTTCACTTAGATAATGTCCTTGAAATCCACTCAAGTTGTTGCATGTATCAATAATTTATTCCTTTTTAGTGCTGCAGAGTATTTCATGGTATGGATGTACCACAGTTGAACCATTCACTGATGGTAGGACATCTTTTTTTCTTGTTTCTACCTATGAACAATTGTGTACATGTTTTTGTGTGGACATGTTTCATTTCTCTGGGTTGAACAGCCAGGAGTACAAATGCTGGATTGCATGATTTTTTTTTTTAAAGGTCCTGGTCTCTTTTATTTTTATAAAGATTTTAATTCAAATATAGCTAACACACAATATTATATTAGTTTTAGGTGTAGTTATTCAACATTTATATACCTAAAGAAGTGATCACCATGATAAATCCAACCATCTGACACTGTAGCATGCTTTCACAATATTATTAACTATAATCCTTGTGCTGGACATTACATCTCCATGACTTATTTGGAAATTTGGACCTCTTATTTCCCTTCATCTTTCTCCCCACCTTTATAAATTTCTCAATTACAGTTGACATTCAATATTATTTTATATTAATTTCAGGTGTATGGCTTAATGGTTAGACATTTATATAATTTAAGAAGTGACCCCCCCGACTAGTCTAGTACCCACCCGGCACTATACATAGTTACTACCATATCATTGACTATATTCCCTATGTTTTACATTCCTATGACTATTTTGTAACTACCAATTTGTACTTAATCCCTTTACCTTTTCACCAACCCCCAACCCTTCTCCCATCTGGCAACCATCAAAATGTTCTCTGTATCTATGAGTTTGTTTCTGTTGTGTTTGTTTGTTTGTTTTGTTCTTTAGATTCTACTTATAAGTGAAATCATATAACATTTGTCTTTCGCTGTTTGACTTACCACACTCAGCACAATACCCTCTAGGTCCATCCATGTTGACCCACATGGCAAGATTTCATTCCTTTTTATAGCTGAGTAATATTTCATTACATATTTGTGCCCACCTCTTCTTTATCTATTCAAGGACATCCAGGTTGCCTTCATATCTTGGCCATTGTAAATAATGCTGCAATGCACATATGGATGAACACGTCCCCCCAAAGTAAGGTTTTGGGTTTCTTTGGATAAATACCCAGAAGTGGGATTACTGGGACCTTCTTTATCTCTTTATATTGCCTTCGTTTTAAAGTCTATTTTGTCTGTTATTAGTATTGCTAATTGAGCTTCCCCTCCCCCCGACACTTCCATTTTCATGAAATATCTATTGCCATCCCTTTACTTTCAGTCTGTATGTGTCTTTTGATCTGAAGTGAATCTCTTGTATGCAGTATATATATAGGTCTTGTTTCCTTATCCATTCAGCCACTCTATCTTTTGATTGGAGCATTTAATCCATTTACATTTAAAGTAATTGTTAATAGGTATGTAGTTATTGCCATTTTATTATTAATATTTTTGATTTTTTTTTTTTTTTTGCCTTAAAGGAGTCCCTGTAACATTCCTTGTAATACTGGTTTGGTGGTAATAAACTCCTGTAGCTTTTTCTTGTCTGGGAAGCTCTTTATCTGTCCTTTGATGCTAAATGATAGTTTTGCTGAGTAGATTAATCTTGGATGTAGGTCCTTGCCTTTCATCATGTTGAATATTTCCTGCCAATCCCTTCTGCCTTGCAAAGTTTCTGTTGAGAAATCAGTGGACAGTCTTATGAGAATTCCCTTGTAGGTAACTAACTTCTTTTTTCTTGTTGCTTTTAAGATTCTTTCTTTGTCTTTATCCCTTGGTGTTTTAATTATGATGTGTCTGGGTTTGGGCCTCTTTGGGTTCATCTTGTTTGGGATTCTTTGTGCTTCCTGGGCTTGAATATCCATTTCCTTCGCCACGTTTGGGAAGTTTTCCATCATTATTTTTTCAAATAGGTTTTCAATTCCTGGTCTCTTTCTCATCTCCTTCTGGTACCCCTATGATGTGCATGTTGGTAGGCTTGATATTGTTCCAGAGGCCCCTTAATCTGTCCTCATTTTTTTGGATTCTTTTTTCTTTTTGTTGTTCTGATTGGATGTTTCCTGCTACCTTATCTTCTAAATTGCTGATTCAGTCCTCTGCTTCATCTAATCTACTGTTGATTCTCTATAATGTATTCTTCATTTCAGTTATTGTATTCTTTATTTCTGACTGGTTCTTTTTAATGTTTTCTGTTTTTTTTAATCTGTTGTTCAGATCTGGTAATTTCTATTGTTCTGCAAATTCATGGCTCTTTTCTCTCCTTCCCATTCTATTATTGAGCCAATTCACTGAATGCTTAAATTTTGATTATTGTATTTTTTAGTTCTAAAATTCCTATTTAGTTCTTCCTTACATGCTCTATTTTTTTGCTGAGATATTTTTATTACAAATTTTTTTTCAAATGTGTTTGAAATTGCTTTTTAAAGCATTTTTATGATGGCTGCTATAAAATCCTTGTTAGATATTCTCAACATCTGTGTCATTCTCAGTGTTGATTTCTGTTGATAGTCCTTTTCACTCAAGTTGAGATTTTCCTGGTCCTTTTTTTTTTTTTTTTAAGATTTTATTGGGGAATTGGGGGAGGGGAATAGTGTTGGGGAATTGGGAGAGGGGAGCAGCCAAGTTGTTGTTCTTCAATCTTCATTGTGGAGAACGCCAGTTGCCATCTGGCTTTCCATCGGCAGTTTGTGGCCTCTAAACTCAAGGTGCTGTGTTCAGTATTGCGGTTGGGCATAGCCACCATTCCATGCGGGAGTTGAACTAGCAGCCTTGTTGTTAAGAGCACATGCCCTATCCACTGAGCCATTCAGGTGACAGCTCAGCTCAAAGTGCAGAGTTCAATCTTTAGTTGCAGGTGGGCATAGCCCACCATTGAACAGGCAATCTTCTTGTTACACCTGCTGAGCCATCCTGCCACCTGTTGGCAGCTCAGCAACAGCTCAGCTAGGACGCAGCATTCCCTGGCCCATGTGGGAATCGAACCAGCAGCCCCATTGCTCAGAGCATGAGCTCTAAGCCAATTCTTTTTTTTTTTTTTTTTTGAGGGCAGTGTCACTGGCCCTCATATGTGGGATCCGAACCGGGGCCACTGGCGTCCCAAGCCAGCTCTTAACCACCGCGCCACTTGGCCGGCCCTCTAAGCCAATTCTTAACCAACTGAGCCACTCAGCCGGCCCCAAGATTTTCCTGGTTCTTGATATGATGAGTGATATTTGATTGAAACCTGGACATTTTAGGTATATTGTTATGAGACTCTGGATCTTATTCCTATCACCTATTTTAACAGCTTTGACATAGCATCTGAAATAGCTTTGGTCAGGGAACATGAGTACTGTGTTGTTACTGTCCATGTTCCCCATTCAACCTGCATTGTCACCATAGTGGGGGAAGAACTGCATGTTACCACTGTGTGGGGGTAGGTAGGAGTTCAGGCTTCCCACTTGGCCTCTACGGAAGCCACTCTGGCTGGAAGAAACAGAAGTACTTGTTTCTGTTTCCTACATGGCCTCCATTAACATGATGGGGGTGGTGGTGGTATTGCTGGTGGTGGAGTGGTCTCATTAACTCTGGCTAGTGGTGAATGTCCTGACTCTTCACTAGGTCTCCTCTGACACCACCTTAGCAGGAAGTAGGAGGAACACCGTGATACTGCTGGGTGGGAGTAGAAGTCCAGGCTCCCCACATTAGCTCCACTTATGCAGCAAAGAGGTGCCTTATTGCCATTTAGTGGAGGTAAAGATCCCAGTTCTCCACTTAGCCTTTTTGACACCATCTGAAGGGGGATGGGAGAGGGTTGAGGACCTCTTTACAGCTGGTGAGGTTGGAAGTCTAGGCTCCCCAACTCATCCTTTGCTGATGGTGGGAGGGATGGGGCCAAAGTTTTTCTCTGATGTTGGCTGGATTAGAGTAGCTATTATTTAGTAGTTTTGTTTTGCTGAGCTGTCCCATTCTTGGTCCTTTGACTAGAGAGAACAGGCTTTTCTCAAAGCTTTTCTTTTCTCTGCATTCATTGACATTTCCTTGCCTATATCTCCAGCACCCAGTGTGATTATAGGAAGCAAAAAAGAAAATCCAGAGGGCTCACTTCTGAGTTGTTCCTTGGGTCCTGAAGTCCCTAGCCAATCTGCCTTCTTCTTTCCAACTTTTTTTTAGAGGGCAGTGTCACTGGCCCTCATATGTGGGATCCTAACCGGGGCCGCTGGCATCCCAAGCCAGCTCTTAACCAACGTGCCACTCGGCCCGCCCTCTTCTTTCCAACTTTTAGAGTCTTATGTTTATTTTACATATCATGTCCAGGGGTTTAGTTGTACTTCACAGGAGGAATAGGGTAAAGTATTTCTACCCTATCTTTCTGGAAGAAGAAGTTCAGTCTTATTTACTAAGACAATGATATAGGAAAGAAAGAAACAGATCAATCTTTTTTGCAGATGTTGGGGCACTTGGATTATTTTGCCTTAATTCTGTGTCAGCAAGTTGGAGAGCCAGTTTGTTTGATGTTCTGGGCATCCCAATAATTAATACTGGGCCCTGGTATGATTATTAATGGTATACTTCCACAGTTTGACCTCACAGATTTTGACTGTGTTCAACCTTGAAAAAAGAAACCTGCTAAATAAGCTGGTTTTGCAAGTCACTTTATCATTAAAGTGAGCAACAAATTCATTCAGTACACTGATGTTTTCACACTAGGTTTTGATATCTCAGAAACACTGGCCGGCAGCTCTCCTTGCAAAACCAGTGTATATTAGTGAAGTAGAACAAGCTTTTCAAGGCACTTTCTACAAGATAATTTCTCGTATTTAAACCACCCCTTATTATACAATTTACCCATTTTACTTCCCCACTGAGAGCACTAAGGAAATCAAGAGGCCTACCCTTCGAAGTGAAGCATTCCATCAAAGCAATCGCTCTTGCTCATTCAGGGTGTGCCTGAACCTGCTACTGCCACTCCCGCAGTTGTGCCTGTCAGGATTTTACCTCCATCTCTTCACTTTCTCCAGTTGATTCCCTGATTTGCTCAGGAACTCACATTATCTCATTGAAATTTTCTTAACCACTTATTTCACCATCAAGAAATTTGCATTTAATGTCTTACAGCCATCATCATTATCAACGTAGTGAACCAAGACCAATAAAATGCCCTAGACATCAGCATCTGTTCAGTCACATGGCTGTAAGGTGAAGAACCCACTTAACTCCGAGCTCCTGGATGATTTTTCTTTTATGGTTTAGTCTGCAACATACCTTTTCTAGCTTGAGTCTCTGAATATTCAGCCAATTCTTAAACACAGATAATCAAAGGTGACCAGACAAGTGAGGAAAGTCTTCATTATGAGAGAAACCAAAATAAAAATCAAAACTGAAAGAAAGGAATCTGGGAGAAACAGAGAGAAGACAGGGGACAGAAGAAAACTTCCAAAATGACTGCCAATCCAGTTCTAACAAATATTCTCAATAGCAATGAGAAGGTATTGTGTTTATAAAACAAGAACAACATACTATGAAGATCCCGTGGAAATCAAAACGATTGTTCAAATTAAAAAATGAGGTGCGGCCAGGTGGCTCAGTTGGTTAGAGCAAGTGCTCTTAACAACAAGGTTGCTGGTTCGACTCCCACATGGGATGGTGGGCTGTGCCCCCACAACTAGATTGAAAACGGCAACTGGACTTGGAGCTGAGCTGCACCCTCCACAACTAGATTGAAAGTCAATGACTTGACTTGGAGCTGATGGGTCCTGGAAAAAACACACTGTTTCTGCCCCCCACACCCCCACCCCCCAAAAAATGAGTGAAGGAAATATGATATAAAGCAAACTAAAAAGATAAAGAATTGGAAAATATGAGAATGGTGAGAAAAGACATAGAGAAGAAACCCGAGAAGTCCCACATCTGAATAAGAAGATTCCAGAAAGAAGAAAGAGAAGAAAAGAAGAATAGAGGAAACAGCGGGAGGACACAGGGAAGAGCCTAAGAAGAAAATTTCCAAAATGAAGTGCAGCAGGCTCCTGATAACGCTTACATCGTCAAGGGGGTACAGCAGAATGAGAGAAGAAAGCCCACATCAAAGGCAATTACAGAGAGGTTTTAACCCAGGAGTAGGAGGTCCCTTAAAAGCTTCCAAAAAGCAAAATAATGCAAAAGATGTCATACACAAATAAATAAAATCTTATAGAGTAAAATTTTCAACTGGGAATTTTATATCCTGCTGGGCTATCAGTCTGGCATGAGGGCAGAATGAAGACATCTTCACCCATCTGTAGACAGTTGACCTGCTTGAAACTCTTTCATTGAGAAAATGTTCCAGCAATTCCTGAGGAATCCAAAACAGGGGAGGTCATGGGATCCAGGAAACAGGGGACTCAATCAGGACAGCACTGAAGAGAAGGTGCAGGTTGATGGCAGAGAGGGCCACCAGCCCAGAGTGAAGGAGGAGATTGGAGATGAGTGTGGGGAAAGAATTAAGGATATGGACACGGAAAATTTTGTAAGGGAAAATAATAATTAACTTTTAAAAGCCACCAAAGAGCCTGACATGAAAGGATAAGCAATCATACACTGCTCAGCTCTGCTGTGAAACCATAAATAATTTGCCGTGTAATCATAATGATACAAACCCTTATATCGGTGAGGAATCTTTCCTTTGCAAATAAATGAAAACTCAAAGTAGGCCAAACCATAAAGGGAATTATAGTATTTTGTTCACACAATTGGCAACTTTGAAGTCTCCCCTTTGCCTTTGGCAGAATAGATTCAAAGTAACACTGGCTTTCCTCATAGTTGCAAGGTGGCTTCCAGCACCTTCTAGGGGCTTCATGCTTCCTTATTCATATCCATCAGGGAGAAATTAATTCTCTAGGGACTTTTGCAGAAGACAAAGAAATTCTGTCCCAGTTTCTCCAGAAAACCTCTCATTGGTCGGTAATGGGTTACATGCCTTTTTTGGAACCAATCACTACAGTTTAGAGGATAGTGGTCAGCCAATCAGGGCCCACTTCTGTAGCCAGAGATGGGGTCAGCTTCCCAGGAGAGTGGCGACTGTATAGAGAAACAGTGGATTCCCAAATGAAAATTAAAATACAGTTAAAAGAGAAAAATGAATGGATGTTAAGTGACCACCAAACAGCAAATGTCTATTTTACAACACAAATTATTTAACCCCCAAAGAGTGAAATAGCTGGATAGGGCAATGTAGATTGGGGGGATAAAAGAGCCAAACCCACATCCATCCTAATTCAAAATCAATAGAGAATGTCTGAAATTTATGGACCAATAAATAAGAGTTTAAACATATTATTTAGAAATATGGAGGTAGCTAGTAGAAAAAACAGCCATAAGAGTCATAAAGAGTTATAAATTGTTACTTCCTGGGAGCCAGGCTGGGGGCTAAAGTGGGATAGGGCAGGCCATTGTGGGTTTTTTATGAGAGGTAGTTTTTTTTGTATGATTTGATTGTAAAACTATGTTCGTGCATTACTTTGACTAGAAAGTTAAAAAAGAAACAAACCTCAAAGCTTTCATGAAATTGGATGAAATGGAAAAGTAAAAGGCTGCTGACTTTGCTTTGTGATAAAGACATGTATGAGTATGAGTGCAAACATTCAAAATAGGACCCACACTCACCCCCTGGCCATTTTTTTAAAATTAAAGTTTATTGGGGTGACAATGGTGAGTAAAGTTACATAGGTTTCAGGTGTACAATTCTGTAATACATCATCTACATGTCACATTGTGTACCACCCAGAGTCAATTCTCCTTCCATCACCACATATTTGATCCCTTTTACCATCATCTACCACCCTCCTCTCCACGCCCCACTCCCTTCCTGGTAACCACTGAACTATTGTCTATGTCTATGAGTTTTTGTTTCTTCATTTGTTTGTCTTGTTCCTTTGTTGTTTTTAAACAACATGCCCTTGATGTGTGTGCAGTGTGGCTTCATGAACCCTCTAGCCCACGGCTCCATATCCCTGGGGGAAGGAAAAAAACAGGCCCTAGTGTGAGAAGTATAGATTAAGACACATCAGGGCAAAGAGCTTGAAATGGTTTAAAAAGGGAAAACTCAAACTTTTCCCTAGAAGAACACCCAGGCCAAGGCCCCCCTGTGAGCATAATACAATGCAATAACACAAAGAGGAGTCTAAAAAGGTGCTGGCTTTGGGGACTGTCCAGAGTTCTGGCCTGGCTCTCTTTCTGTGTGAGCCGCACTGCGTTGCATTGTCCTTTCTTTTGTCACAGACAGTTTCACTGTTCATGTAGTTTCTCCATAGACCACAAATACTGCTTCCAGCAGTACTCAAAGGCCTTTTCTTTAGTTTCTATCACCAGCCTGATCCAAAACTGTTCATTCCTCCAGGGACCCTGGACCCTGTAAAGAGCCATTTCTGGGGCACAGGCACACAAACGTAGGATGTCCCCCTCAGGGAGACTTAGGAGTAAAAGGAGAGGCCAAAAAGAGGGAGAGTGGTTTAGGCACCACAGATCCTTCCCAGCTGCTGTGTTTGGAGATAACCTCCACATAAATGATAAGGGCGGACTCCAGTATCAATAATTACAAGTGGCAGGAAAAGGTGCTGTTTTAAAAACTAGTGACTTCCTGTTTTCACCAAGGGGAGATTTGTATTCTTAACTTTGAAGGCAAATGATGTCCTAACTTAATACAATTCCTTCAATGGGATTTTGGCTTCACGACTACAAGGCAAAACACTCTTTTCTCAAATGGAATTTTGCGGGCAGAGAGGAATGAAAACTGCTCTTTACAATGGTGTCAATGCTGTGTCTTCACTTTGGGCTGAGTCACACATCTGTAGCTAATGGGAAGCAGAGACTGCAGGTCTTTTTTCCCTCTTATTGCTGGATCCCAGAGAGACTGGGATGGGAGCAAAGATCTAAACTCATGTAAGGAAGATAGAGACAAAACAATTCTGTCGTGGAGAGGGAGCTGGTGGCCCTAGTAATAGGGCGTCAGGCTGGAGCCCAAGGAAGGAGAGAGACCTCTGCATTGTACTTTCCTCTTGTTCCACTCAAGTTTTCAGTAAAATTTGGTTAAATGTTACAGTCTGGTCTTAGCTGTGCTCTGAGGGGAATTTAGCATGGTTTTATTTTTTATTTTTTAAGGTTTTATTCTTTTTATTATTTTTTAATTAGTTTCAACTATAATTAAATACACACAGAAGTGTGTGAGATATATATATATATATATATATATATATATATATATATATATATTCCACAAGATTTTTAAGAGAGCAGAGATAATCCAGAGAGATGTTATACAGGAATGAAGAAACAAATTGACCAGAAGTCAGACAGCTGCTTGTTCTAGTGACAACCGGAGTTGGGCTGTGTGTGTGTGTGTGGGTGGGGGGACATGGAAAGAAGTATTCAAAGGTCCCTGGGAGAGAGCTTGATAAAGGGTGAGGCTTTTTATCAGTCAAGCAGTTTGAGGACTTGGACTAGCACTATCTCGATTTTAAGGGAAAGGTTGATTTTGAAGGGCTGTGGAACTTGGGAGCATCGAGGTTTTTTTTTATTTTTTAGGACCTTGAGTAAGTTCTGGTAGTAACTCTAATGTCTTAACAATTTGTTTCTGTAGTTTGGTATTTCCCCACTTCCTTAATGGAGAACCAAAACCAGTGAAGGATATCAAAGACCACAACCAAAACAAATGCCAGGTATGTAGCAGGTTAGCTCTGCTGTACCCAATGCTGCAATTGGATACACTCGCTGAGACAGTTCAAGCTGGACAATTTCCACGAGCTCAGGATTCCTTCCCAATATTTTAGCTGCAGTCCCTGACCTGTTTCAGTTTCAATTCATTCATATTACTTTCACTAACTTCCACCCCCATAGTATTACAAGCAATTCTCATCAACTTCTGGGGGAAAAAAAAAATCTCAGAGTCCTTTTTTCAAGGGGGAAAAAAAGAAAACAGAAGCAGAAAACCACACAGAATTATAGAACAGCACCCCTTTCTTATTTCTAAGTAACTTTCATTTCAGTTGGAATGTCTGATTCTTTGCTTGAGCCATACATTCTGTGCCCATATTGGACTGTTGCATTTTGTGTTGCCTCCCACCGCACAGCAGATAAGATTTTTGGTTATTGATACAAATTTCAATTCCACAGAAACAACCAAACTCACACAAAAATTTTGATTACATTTTCATTGTGAAACAGGAAAATCCTCCAACTAAGGATTGTACCCAATTAGAATTATATTAACAGAACCCCAAATTTGTATTTGCAATTTCATTGATTCAATTCCACCTACCACCATTTTGCTGACAAACAGGACGCATCCCCTCAAAATGGGCTTAGTTTTCAGGGATGTGGCCCCAGTCGCGAGCAACTGCTCTGAGTGCCCAGAACTGGGAGGGGTTTCTCTGGGGGCTAGGAAAGCCCCTCACAAATGGACTTCCCTCTTCCTCTCTCTTACCCAGAGCAGAGAGTTTCCCCTTGGTTTCCTGCACTCAAGCAGCTGTCCTTTGGAATTTGTTCCCTGTTCTCTCTGACCTTCCAGTCCTCAAAGCCCTAGCTCTTTCCTGTGGCTGAAAAATTTACTTTTATCTGGGCACTGAGCTGAGGGGGAGGCGGAGGTGTGAACCAGCCAGAGCTGCCTTTGACATCAGAGAACCCGACTACCCTCCTTGTATGACCTTGTGCAAATGATTCCAGCTCAGATAGGAAATATGGGGGTAACACCGTCCTAGCTCATGAGGTTGTTGTAGTAAGATGTGTGTGTGGCACTCAGCACAGTGCCTGGCACATACTAGGCATCCAATCAATGCCAGCTGTTAACATCACTTCCTGCTTGAAAGTAAGGAAAGGGGAGCCCATTTAGTTGAGTCTAAAATATAAAATCAGCATTTTCCTATAAATTCAATGAATAACAGCAATTGTTAGGTGAGGGCCCTGATAGTTCTTATTTTTGGTTGGATCCAGAGTAGAAACAATAAATAAACAAAACCGAATTGTTTAAGAATGTATTAACTCCTCGTTCATCAATATGTAACTAAGATATCCTTTGAAGCAGGCCTGAAAGGCAAAGTAGACATTTATCTGACAGACAAGGGGCCGTCAGGGTGGCAGCTATGCAGCCAATGTCATGCAGTCCCCTCCACTCCCTGCTCTGGCCGCACGTTCCCTGCCTACAGCAGACATCATTAATCAGTGACAGCATCTCATCTTGTTGAACCTGGATTCTGCCTTATGATAGTTTTCCTTCTCTTTTCTTTTTTCTGTACTAAAGCAGGATGCATTTCCATAAAAACTATGGACACTTTTTTTTTTTTTACATAACTAGGCATTATCACACCTAATGGAATTAAGAATAAATCCTTTGTTTTGTCTAATACCCAATTCATCATCAAAGGTCCCTGTCTCAAAATATTTAGGATTATGTTAAACACAGCTGTATACCAATGGTCAGTTTTCAGCAGAGGTGACATTTTCAGTTGACTGAGTCAGAAGAGAAGCATCTGCAGCCTGCTCCTTGGAGAATGGAAGGGAGGGGCATCTCCTACCTCAAGATAAGCAGCTTCATGCCTTCCAGGGCTTTTACCAAGGGGGTGGGAGCATACCTTCCCTCCTGAGGACAGTGAGTTCCCTGGCTTTGTTCTGCCAGGAAGTGAGGGGGCCTTCCTGTAAACAGGACTGGAATTCTGGGGTCCCCAAGTTTTCCAGGGATGACTCTAGTTGATCAGGCCCTGCCCTGCTGTGAGTGCGGTGGGTGATACAAGTAAGGGGGTGATGGGGCCCTCAGCCCTTAGGGAATTGCTGATCCTACCCTGGAAGCCTGACCGTGGGAGTGAGACTTTTCCTGACCAGGTCATCCTGTCCCCTCTGCACCCCAGAGAGCAGGTATCCTGTGTGCTTTGGAATCAGCTGCCAGGGTGCCAGCATGGATTTTCCATTTCCTGTGCATGTCTGCAAGAAGATTGGAGACTCAATTTCAGGCTGCCTGGGCTAGCACAAAGGCAGTGATGACAGCTATTGTCTGGGAAATGGCCCATTGTGGAGATGGGGTGAGGGGGCAGAAAGTTAGGGAGTGAGTCTCTGATCAATGATTGTCGATTCCTTTCTCAGAGTCCTGAGACTGTGCTCCCACAGCCAAAGGTCTGATTTAGCACAGGATGTGCTGAAATCAGAAAGGATGTGCTGAGGAAGCTGCCAGGGACTGTGACTGAGATCTCTGTCCTCAGGGTCCTGCTGAGGTCAGGGGCTCAGGTGGCAGGGTCGCCTAGTAAGGGCTGCAAGGGTTACTGAGAAACTTAGACCCGAGGATTTGTATGTTGACTTCACATTATTTGTGACACTGCCTTAGCACCTCTAGGGAGAGCAAGAACTTCGCTATCTGCCCCTCCCTCCTCCCCTCCCTTCCTCTGTGTATCCTCCCTCCCTTCCTCCCTTTCTTTTATTTCCTCGTTCATTCATTTATTTAGTCATTTATCCAATGACCAATTAATTATCAAGGGCCTTCCAGCCACTGTGTCCAGGCTTAGGATAAGATGGTGAAAAAGGCAGACATGGTCCCTGCCCTCATGGGATTCACAGGCCTGGGAGAGACAGACACCAAACCAGGGAACACACAGATACATGAAACGATTATCGGTTGTAGTGAGTGTTCTGAGGGAAACAAAAGTTCTGAGATAGGACGTTAGAGTGTCTTTTTCTTGTTCCCTCTCCTGTGCATTGACCAGCCTTGACCCGCCCCCTGTGCTGGTTCCTTTTCCCTCACAGCTGTGACTGCTGATCTCCCTCCAGTGACCACTGGCTCTGTCCTGAGCCAGCTGCCAATGTTCTCCCAGGATTCATGCAGGAGGAATTTGAAAGCTCTGGTCCAGTCTTTTGGGACTCTGTGTCCAGGTTTCTTGGCTGCTGGTTAGGTCTTGACCTTGAGACCCAGGCTTATTTTTGTGCTGCAGATCCTGTTTTTTCTTTTTATTTCTACAAATATATTTGTAAAATTTTTTATTGAGGTATAATTTACATATAGTGAAACACTCAGAGCTTTAGATCTGTCCATTTTGGCTTCGTGTATTTTGAAGCTGTCATTAGATACACCACATTTAGATTGTTCTGTCTCCTTGATTGTTTGACTCTTATATGAGATGTCCCTCCTTACCTTTAGTAGTATTCCTTGTCTTGAGTCTACTTTGTCTGATATTAATATACCCACTTCAGCTTTCCTTTAATTATTGTTACCATGGTATATCTTTTTTTTTATTTTTTAGCTTTTAATAACCTCTGTTTTTATACCTAAAGTGTGTATGTTATAAAAAGATACAGTTGGGTCTTGCTTTTTTATTGCTGGGTAATTTCTGCCTTTTAATTGGAGTGTTTAATTCATTTACATTGAATGTCATTATTGATTTGATTGAATTGAAAAGTACTGTTTTGCTGTGTCATGTCTATTACCCCTTTTGTTATTTTTAGTTTTCTTCCCTCCTTTCTTGCTTTCTTTGAGTGCTTGAAAATTTTTAGTATTCTATTTTTATCTCATACATTTTTTTTTAAAGCTGGGCCATCCTGCCACCTATTGGCAGCTCAGCGGCAGCTCAGTTCGGGCTCATGTGGGAATTGAACTGCTGACCCTGTTGCTCAGAATTCACACTTTTGAGTGAGCTCTTAACCAACTGAGCCACTCGGCCGGCCCTCTCAGACATTTTTTTAAATTGAAGTTTATTGGGGTGACAATTGTTAGCAAAATTATATAGATTTCAGGTGTACAAATCTGTAATACATCATCTATGTATCACATTGTGTGTTAATCCAACATCTCTTTTAAAATGGTTGCTCTAGGATGCACTCTTAAATTATCAAAGTTTACCTTGAGCTAATATTATTGCACTTCACATGCAATGTAAGAATCTTACAACAGTAGACTTCCATTTTCTTCCTCCATTGTTCTATTTTTGACATTTATTTTATTTTTACATATGTTAATTTCCACAGTGCAGTATTTATTATTATTATTATTATTATTATTATTATGGCTTTTAAACAGTCATTTTTCTTTTAAAGAAATTAAGAATTAACAAAAAAGTCTTCCACTTTGATATACATATTACCATTTCCGGTGCTCATTATTCCGTGGTGAGGATCTCTGCTTCCATGTGGTACCATTTTTCCTCAGCCTGAAGAACTTCCTTTAGCATTTCTTATAGTGCAGATCTGCTGGTGATGAATTCTCTCTGCTTTGCTTTATTTCAAAATGTCTTTATTTTACTTTCATTTTGAAGGATTTTTTTCTGAATATAGACTTATAGGGTGATGGATTATGTTAAGCATCTCTTCATATGATTACTTACCATCTGTATATCATCTTTGGTGATATGTCTATTCAGATATTTTGCCCATGTTAAACTGTTTTTTTTTTTTTTAATTGTTGAGTTTTAAAAGGTTTCTTTGCTTTTTGATTTTTTGGTATATTTTGAGTAACAGTCCTTTATCAGTTATATCTTTTGCAAATATTTTTCTTATAGTGTTTGGCTTGTCTTTTCTATCTCTTGAAAATAATTATTTTTTCAAAAAAATTGTCAGTCCCAATCTCTCTCTTTTCGTTTTTTTGGCTTCAGTTCCATCTTTGTTACACTCATTAGTATTGTTCAACAGGCCACTGAGTTTCTGCTCTATCTTTCCCACTCTTTTTTTTTTCTATATATTTCAGTTTTCATTGTTCAAGTGCTGTGTTTTCAAACCCATTTGTCCTTTAGTTTCCAATCTGCTGTGAAACTCATCTAGGTAATTTTTCATTTTAGATGTTGCATTTTTCAGTTCTATAATTTCTATTTGGTTCCTTTTATAGTTTCCTTTCTTTTTCTGTTGATCTTCGCCATTGATTCACTCATAAAATACATACTCTCCTTTAAATCCTTAAACATATTTATAATAGCTCATTTAAAGTCCTTTCTTGTTAATTCCAACAACTGTGTCATCTCTAGGTCTATTTCTATTGGTAAAATTTTCTTCCCGTTACATGTTACCTCTTGTATACTGGACGTTGTGGATGCTGTACTGTTGAGATCTGGATTTGTATTGCCTTTCTATAAAGAGTATTGTGCTTTTGATTTGGGAGGCAGTTAACGTACTGGTGAATCAGCTTGATTCTGCTATGGCTTGGTTTTAGGCTTTGATAGGGTGGGTATAGATTAGTCCCTGATGTGTGGTCTTCCTTGGGTCTCTGCTGAATGCTTGAGGTGTTTAGCTAGATCTCTCCACTCTGGCGTCTCAAATTCCACTGGCTGCCAGAACTCTGACCTCCACGGTGTTTGTTTGACTCACAGTATGCCGGGAGCTGTTCTCTGTCAAGCAGCTCAGTCTCACGCTGTACATGCACAGCTCAGTATCCAGTCAGAGATGCAACACAACCCCTATGCAGCTTCCTGGTGCCACTCCTCCGTGCACTTTCCAAGTCTCCTGTAAGCTGCTCCACAAATTCTCGCTGCCCCAGCTACCTCAAACTCTAGTCCCTGTTTCCTCCATCTAGAAAGACCCCTGTTCTCCCTTTGGACCCCACTCGCTATGCTAAAGTTTGGAAAGTGCCCATTGCCCAAAACTGGAGTGAATGTCCAGCTCACCTCATGTGTTTTCCTTTCTCAGGGATCACAACCAGTTAGGACTTAGAATCCTGGAGAAATAAAAGCCAGAGAAAACCATGAAATCTTATTGCAACCCTGATTCCCTTAGGTGCCTCCACCCTTGGCTCTCCTGGGGCCATTTTCCTGGGTGTGGGCATGTGGGAGAAGAGTAGGGAGTCAGGGGGAAAGGGAGCCTGGAGAAGGCAGTTGGGGTATTGCTGTATTTTGTTTACAGCTTTCCAGTGGAGCCCCATAGAAGGAGGCAGCTGCTTGTTATTGAGCTTGTTGGAGAGGCATGGAGGGAGGGTGTGCTGGGGAGTGCAATTAGCCAACGGTTTGAGACTGATGAAGTGGATAATGAGAGGTACTAGGACAGATTTTTGTGCTAAAAAAAGTAGACGGGGAGAAACTGTTGCGCATTAACCTGCTCAGATCTGATTTTTCAGGAACCTACTGCCTGCCAAGAGGCCAAGGACTGAAGGATTCCAAGACTGGGTTAGCACCTCCTTCCCTGTCAAAATCCTTTGTGCCAAATTTGAGGTCCTTGGAGATTCTTATCATGATCCTCATCATTATTAACATTCACTGAGATCATATGGATCAGGTCTTGTGCCAAGGAATTCATTCATTACCTCATTCAGTGTCCAAACAACTCTGTGAATTCAGTTTTATTATCACCCATTACACTGATGAGTAAACTGAGGTATAAGGAGTTGAAGGGCCTTTCCTAAGCCACATTGTTAATGAGTAGTGAAGTTGAGTTTCTCACCATGGCCTGACACCAGAGCCTGAGAGATGCAGTCCTGGAGTTGGCCTCATGGTGCAGGTACATTTGGCTTCAGTGATTGTCCTCAAAAGAGACGGAATACCTCTCATCTCCCCAGCAGCTGCTGCATGTGAGGCTCTGTGCTAGACACTGAGCTAAGCAGGTTATATTTCTTCTATTTTAGTTTGTTTTTCAATTATTTCTAATAACACCCAAATGAAGGTAGTATTTTCACCCCAGTTTTACAGAGGAGGACACTGAGCATTAAAGAAACTAAATACCTTGTTCAAAGAACCAAATCTAGCAAGTTGTAGTAAACATTTAGCCAACAATTCTATATTAAATGCCCACTCTTTGCCAGGCTTTATTTTAGGTACTAGAAAGCTAGCAATGAATAGAATGGCAAAAACCCTGCCCTTGTGGAGCGTATGCTCTAGCGGGGTGGGGAGCATTGGTAGACAATAAATAAATGAGCCAGATGGAGGTAATGATATAAAGAAAACTGAGGCAGGGGAGGTGGGAAGGGTGTGGTGTGGAGGAGGTAGTTTTGCACGGAACATTGGGCAGGTCTCCCTGAGTATATGACTTTTGAGCAAAAACGTGAGGAAGCTGAGGGACCCAGCCTATGGATGTCTTATGGAAGAACATTCTAGGCTAAGGGAACATTAAGTGCAAAGATCCAGAGGCACAGAGTTGCCAAGTCGCCCAACTCTGTGTGCAGCATTCATGAAAGTGACAATGTGAAGGGATCTTCTGGGGTTGTGCAGTGCCGGAGCCTGGGGGGAGGGTAGAGGCAGGGGGCAGTGTGACTGGAGCTGAGTGATGGAGGGGAGAGTAGTGGCTGTGAGTCAGAAGGGCAACTGCAGCTAAGTGTGGGGGGGACTTTCTGCTCATTATATGGACACAAAGTCTTCTCTGATGTGAATAGAAAAGAAGTTTGGGAGATGATCCCTAGAAGGTCACCGTCAGCCACTGTGATAGCCTCCAGTTTGCCTCTGAGTTTTGCCTCCTCTTGGGCCCTGCCACCCGGATGCCTCCTGTCTCCTGGCTGAAGTGATCCTACCTTAAATACCAAAGTGTCCTGTAAGCTCCCGCTCTTCTTAGTCCAGGTGAGACAGCCTGACATGGTGAAAATAACTCGCCAAAAATATGTGAGTGTAGAGGGAACCGCACTCGCCCACTGTGTGATTTGGGGCAAGCGCCTGACTCGGGCTGCGCTCCTCCACCTGTTGAGTGGGGGTGGGGGGCAGACGAGCACCCAGCTCAGAGTGTAGTTGTGAAGCTTGAGAGAGGTGATGCCCCCCCGACCCCCCGGCGGTGGATAGAGGGTCATTCTCTCACCCACATGCAAGGGCCAGGCCCTGGATACATAACCATCCTTCTGAGCCCCGGACTTCCATCTTCTCCTCAGTTCCCACTGCTGGGAGCTCCTTCTCCTTTTTCCCCACTTGTCAAAATCCTTTGTGCCAAATTTGAGGCCCTCTGAGAAGTTTGCCCCACCCTCACTGATTAGCATCTCTGCGACACCCAGGCAGTTTACTGGAGACGCAAGGACCAGGGTTTTGGCTCCAGACGGGCCTGAGTTCCTGGCCCACTTCCACTTCTGGGTCATTTTGGGAGAGTCACCAGACCACCTGAAGCCTCTGTTTCTTCATGTGTGGAACAGAATCTTATCGTGGAGGTGTTCTGAGAATTAAATGACACAAGGCAAGGAAAGTACTTGCAGGGTGGGCTCAAGTTTGTGTTATTATAAGCACTTCAGTATGAATCCCAGTTGGCCCTCAAAGCATCCACCTATTGTTTATCTACATCAGAAGTTGGCAAACTTTTCCCGTAAAGGAACAGATGATAAATATTTTAGGCTTTCCAGGCCATATGGTCTCTATTGTTCGTATTCAACTTTGCCATGGTAGCGTGAAATTGGCTGTAGACAATATATAAATGAATGGGCATGCTGTGTTCCAATAAAACAGGCGATGGGCTGGATTTGGCCTATGGGCCATAGTTTTCCAGCCCCAGATCTAGACCAATCCTCTCACTTAACAAAAAGAGGAGAAAGAAAAGAAAAAGAAACAAAAAAAAAAATCTTGAAGAAAAACAAAAAGATTAAAAAAAATAAAAATAAAAAAGGCTGGTGAGGAGGGAGAAAGAAGCCCAGAGCCAACGAGTCACCCATCCCAGAGTGGCTGGGCCATCCAAGCACAGAGCAGGGAGGATAGGCAGGCAGCCTGACTCTCAGGCCTCTCTCCTTAATTGTTCTCTTATTGTTGCATGTGGGTTAGCTTTATCCCCGTTGGTTTGTCAGTTGCACACATGCTAGCTACTCATTAAATATTCACTTGATTGGTTTAATATAATAATATATCTTTGACACCATCTTGGAAGCTTCTAGATCTGTCCTTTGGCAAGAGCTATGAAATCCGAGGTGAGGAAGAAATTGTGGGTTGACCCCAAGTCCCCGGTGAGTCAGGAGTCCCCAGTTCCCAGGCCTGGAGGACGTTGTCAGCATGACAAGGACAACCTTACAGCACCAGTGAGGCACAGCTCTGCAGCCGTGAAATTCTTTTTGGTTTCTCCAAGAAAACAATCATCTATAAAGAATCTCGTCTATTAATGTGATTATTAATCTGGAAAAAAAAAACACTTTTCAATAAAATGAATCTATGACAAGACAGATGTAATAAACCTGGTTAGGATTTATGATGTGCCCAGGCAGCGTTTTGCAAAAGATAATGTTCTCCTGTAATGTTGATTTGCCGGATGAGAACCATGTAATTTATTCTGTCAGTGTACATAAGAAATGTTATCTGTGTGGGGAATGACTGATGGCCTCATGAAAGCTGGCAGGGAAACAAATAAAACAATTTGGGCCTTAAAAAATGTAATCACCTAATGATCACATCCCAGCATTTGTGATGGGTACAAGGGGATTGCGGAGCTGTGGCTGCCATGTATTTGCTGTCCAGACGTGGGCCATTTTCCGTTCTTGAGCTTGGCACCGGAGGGCAGCAGGGAGCCCTAGGAGCTCTGCTGACTGTCCAGATTTCTCCCTCTGGGCCTTTGCTTAGGCTGTTCCCTCTTCCTGGCTGTTGTTCCACTTACCCTTCAAGGTCAGCCTCGGGAGGTCTCTCCTTCATGGCAACCTCCTGTGCCTGTCACCCCAAACACACCCAGGCAACAACACGGATTCTCACTGTTTGGAACTCTTGCAGCCTTCCTCAGGGCCTCTTTTATTCTGCTCAGCACTTGCTCTGTTGGAATTTAGTGACTGATGTCATCGTCTCTTTGGATCCCATTTTGGTTCAGCATCCTCCACTGGAAGGACCATGGGGGGATGCTCATGAGTGCTTCCTGAGTGAATTAATACTCAGAAGTAGAGCCACCATTTACTGAATACTCCAATTGTGCCCCGTGTTGTGTGGGGTCCTTTACAACATGGTCACATGAATGGAGACACCCTGGGAGGTAGGCACCATCGTTGTTCCTTTTTTACGCAGTGGGAACTGAGGTTCAGAGATCAACTGTTTTGTCTAAGATCAAGCGTGATTTATATATATATATATATATATATATGATATATATATATATATATGATATTTATATACACACACACACACACACACACACACAAGAGGTGCCAAGAAAATGTATACACATTTTAAGAAAGGAAAAACTGTATTAAAATATATAGACATTGTCAGGAGTAAATTATATTTTACCAAAAATGGAAAAGCAGTTTCCTGGAAAATCTTCACAAATCATAAAGGTCTACTGGTATATGTCCTGATTTCTTTTTTTTTTAAATTTATTTTAAGATTTTTATTAAAATATAGCTAACATACAATATTAGATTAGTTTCAGGTGCATGCCATAGTTATTCAACATTTATATACCTAAAGAAGTGATCACCATGATAAGTCCAGCAACCATCTGACACTGTACCATGCTATCACAATATTATTGACTATATTCCCTGTGCTGTACGTTACATCCCCTGACTTATTTTTTTTATAGCTGGAAATTTTGACCTCTTATTCCCCTTCACCTTTCCCCCCACTTTTTAAATTTTACAATTACAGTTGACATTAAATATTATTTTATATAAAACTCAGGTGTACAGCATAGTGGTTAGACATTTATATAATTTAAGAAGTGACCCCCCCGACAGGTATAGTTCCCACCTGGCACTATACATAGTTATTACCATATTATTGACTATAATCCCAGTCCTTTACTTTACATCCCCATGACTATTTTGCAACTACCAGTTTGTACTTCTTAATCCCTTCATCTTTTCACCCTGCCCACAACCCCCTCCTATCACCCCAACAAATCTAGTACCCATCTGACACCATACGTAGTTATTACAATATTATTGACTATATCCTTTATGTTATTTGTACTTCATAACCCCTTCCCCTTTTTCACTTGCCCCCCAAACCCCTTCCTGCCTGGCAACTATCTATATATTCTCTGTATCTATGAATTTGTTTCTGTTTTGTTAGTTTATTTTGTTCTTTAGATTTGACAGATAAGTGGAGTCACACTGCATCTGTCTTTCTCTGACACTCCACTTAGCACAATACCCTCCAGGTGGCAAGAACCATTCCCTTTCATGGCCAACTAATATTCCATTGTATATATGTACCACCTCCTCTTTATTCATTCTTCCATCCATGGACACCTAGGCTGCCACCACATCTTGGACATTGTAAACAATGCTGCAATGAATATACTTATGTTCTGAACTCTCTCTGGTAGGTTGTTTGCCTCCATTTTGTTTATTTCTTTTTCTGGAGTTTTCTCTTATTCTTTCATTTGGCATATTTTTTTTGTTTCATCATTTTGGCTGCCTCTATGTGTTTGTTTCTGTGTATCAGGTAGATCTGCTATGTCTCCCAGTCTTGGCCAGGTGGCCTTATATAGTAGGTGCCCTGTGGGGCTCTGGCACAGTCTCCTTGTCATGTGCTCTGGGTGCTCCAGGAGTGTCCCTGTGTGGGTTGTGTGTACTGTCCTGTTATAGTTGAGTCTTGATTGCTATTTTCACATAAATTGTGGGATTGAGCCTCAGGCTGATGGGCTGTGGGGTTTGGTCATGTGCACAGCTTACCAGCTGCTGGGCAGGGGGCTTACCCCCAATGAGTGGGATTTGCCCCAGCAGGCCCTGGTACCTGTTGAGACCACCCTTTGAGTGTGCCACTTGTGGGGCTGATTGGATAGTGCTCTACTTTGGTCTGAAGCCAACCCCCAAGTATGTTGGTTCTGGGGCCTCTCGAGACGGGTTCCAGTGCAGACCCAGGTCACCCACTGCCTGTGACTGGCCAGGGAGTACCTGGTAAAATCTATAAAGTGATCCACGGTTGTTCACTGCCTATGCAAATCCTGGAGGCACATGAGAGAGGCCACGCTGTGAAATGAGGACAGCTGCCACCAGTACAGAGTTGGGGGGTAGCTCCACAAAAAGCCAGGATGCCCACAGGCCTGCTGCCACCTGCCAGCTCCCTTAAGGTTCAGCCACTGATAAAGCCTTGTGCTGTAGATAAGCTAGGTGAGGCAGGGTTCTCAGGGACTCACTAGAATGGGAAGAATTGTGGTCACCAGATTATGGTTTTCTGCCAGTGCTGAGCCTGGAGTTACTCAGCAAGTCTCAGAGCACACTGAGGCCAGTTGCTGCCTGCCTGGTGAACTTGAATTCTCATAGTTTTTCAAGAAAGAGTGCAATGTGGGCAGGGCTGGCTGCTGGCTTATAAAGTGCCTGTGGTGCTGGAGAAGTTGGGTGGGGTGGGATCTCTGAATTAGCAGGATGGAGCAGAGGAGCTCGCCAGACCAATCAGATTCAGACTTGGCCGTAAGCGTAGGGCGAGGCCTCAACACAGGAAAGATGGCGCCAGCCTGCTGGTTACACGGGAGGAAAACTCCATACAATGAAAATGCTGACTGTCCTGCAGCCCTCGTCTTGAAACAACATACCTCAGTCTGCTCCCCCGTATGCCTCCGATGGACCCCGAGTCACTGTCTCTCCACTGGAGCCCAAGGTAAATAAATGCCTGCGAGCAAGTGGGTCTCTGTGTGGGCCATTTAAAGGACAGCTGGGTTTCCTGCAGCCTTCTGTTTCTCCGGGATGGTCAGAATCCCCACTGTATTTCACAGCCAGATGTGAGGACTCCTCTTCCCCATCCCAGTACTCAGGGTTGGGGAGGTTGATGTGGGGCTGGTGCCTCTCGCTTCTCCAGGGGAAACCTCCATGGCTGAGATAAACCTCTCAGTTTTCAACCACCACTCAGAGGTTTGGGGCCCGTTCATTGTGCGTTTCCACCCCTCCTACCAGTCTCAATGTGGCTTGTTTGTTATATCCTTGGTTATAAAACTTCTGTTTGGCCAGACTTCAGATGGGTCTCCAAGTTGATTGTTCTATAATTTAGTTGTAATTTTAATTTGTTCATGGAAGGAAGCAGGCACAGTGTTTAGCTGCTCCGCCATCTTGGATGTCTCCTGTCATTGGATATTGAGTGAACTTGTCACTCTGGTTTCTTCTCTGTGATGGTTGCCTGTCCTTGGGGCCCTTCTTCCTTTGGTTTCCATACATTATATCCTCCTCGTTTTCCTCCCACTTTTCTGACCACTCCTCATTCTTCCTTCCTGAACCTTCTTCCTTAATTTTTGGTGTCCATCAGACTCTGTGCTCAGTCTTTCTTCCTCACCCAGCAGTGTGTCTTATTCACTACTTGGCTTTCTCAGTGAGCCACTGACTGTCAGCTCTCGATCTGTGTCCTGAGTCCCTCAACCTACTGTGCATCCCCAAGTGGACATTTCCAAGGGTGCTTCAAACTCAGTATGTCTAAGACTGAATTTGTTATCACTGCCCCCAAGCCTGGCTGCTCCCTAAATCTCCTCCTCCTTCTGTGTTCCTATTCTCAGAGACTGGCGCTCAGCACTCCCATCCCCCTAAATGCCCAGCTCAGAATCTGAGAGGCACCCTGACCAGTCCCCCTACCTTTCCCTCAATGGTCGATATATCACTAGGTCCTGGAGAGTCTTCCATCGTTAATCACTTCTGGAGTTTTTTTCCTGCCTCCTCTCCACGGTGACTGCTCTGGGCCAGGCCACTCTTATTTGCTGAATATTAGAGTCTCAGCATGGACATATCCACCCCCAGAAAGCTTTCTCTCATCTTTCCCAGCTGAATTTAGTGCCCCTTGATCTGCTCCCATTGTGCCTTAGAGCACTTGTCATTCCGTGTTGTGATGGTCTGTTTATTGGCCTTTCTCCCCTTGATTGTGAGTTTCCTGAGGGAGGGGCCTGGTATGATTGACGGTGCACTGTACACTGTGCAGAGCCAGGCCTAGTACAGAGAAGGTGCTCCGAGAACCTCTGCAGAGCTAGTGAGTCAGGGAGTGATGCTGGCTGGAGGGAGGCTGACCAGAGCCTCATCCCAGAGTGAGCTGAAGAGAGGAGATGAGGACCTCTGGATCCCAGACTTCTCTGGTCACAGAAGCCTAAGACAGACATAGGAACTACCTCCTTTGCAATGCCCTGGGGCACTGGTTGAAGAGTCCATGGGTGGGGACAGCAAAGGCTATGGAAAGGGCATTGCATGGGTGGGTCTGAGCCAAGGCCATGTGGAGGCATAGGCCGTGAGGATATAAGGCTGGCTCTGGCCGGGACAACATGATGTCTTGAGGAGAGGCTAGAATGCAGGACTGAGAACCAGGCAGGACAAGGTCAGCTGGGAAATGACTGAACAACAAAGGCCAGTCCTGGGGAGAACGCGATGGTCAAGGTGCCAGACATGGTGCAGAGAAGCCTCCATTTCAAAGTAGAGAGGCTTGGGTCTAGTGGACACCATGGGGCCTTGACAGGCAGGCCATGGCCATTGGACCTTGAGTCTGGGGAATGTGACTGTATCATTTGGGGCCTGGTGAGAAACATAATTTATCCTAGATGATTTTTTTTTTTTTTGAGGGCAGTGTCACTGGCCCTCATATGTGGGACCCGAACCGGGGCCGCTGGCTTCCCAGGCCAGCGCTTAACCACCGCGCCACTTGGCCGGCCCTATCCTAGAAGATTTGAATGAAGACATTCTAATGGATGGACTGCTTGTAGAGGTGTGGGTAGAATTAAAGTAATCTTCAAGGGATGACCCAGAAAAGGCACAGCCGCAGAGGATTAGCACCACCCCTAGGGGTGAAGATACAAGGAGAAGAAATAATATAACTGGGGCCCGGTGAGAGCTGGAGCCAGGAGGGAGCATTGGTGAGAGGTGTTAGTCATAGAGGGAGTAGCTATTGCTAGAGACATGGCACCAAAGCAGGAAGGAATGGAGAAGAAATGACCCGACCTCTGTCCCCTCCTACCCTGCTAGTGATTCCCACTGGCTGAACACAGCAGCAGAGTCAGATTCCTGGGTCATGGAGCTGATTAAAAAAGGAAAAAGTGTTGATCTGGGGGCAAGTGGGGACCAACTAGCACAGTGACTCATTATTGAATCTTTCTGGCTGGTGTGCTGAGGATGTATCTGGAAACTCAGTGCAGGATTGGCTGGTTTACAGGTGAGGCCATGAGGGGATCTAGCTTTGGCATCTGGGGAGGCAGAGGCAGGAGGAAGATGTGCAGCCTCCCACATGGAGATGGGGCCTCCTTAGTTGGCCCTCTGTCCTTGTCTTGCTTGATTCAAGCCAGGATTGAATATGGAGTCCAGGCTATGATGAGGCTGAGATCATGATTGTAGGGCTTACTTTTCTTAAGGGTAAAATAAGGTCATTAGATTGAAGCAGCAATTCTCAAATGATGTTTCAAGGAGCTCCAGAGATTCATGGAGATGCCTCAGGGGTTGGTGGGTATGTTGAGGGGGAGACTGAGAGAGATGAGTGAAGGTACCCCTAATGAATGCTAACCTAGCCAGCTGGCTAATGCAGAAAACCTGTCTTGCATTTGGCCAGGGATGCAGATCAGATGAGCTGGGCTTGGCACATTTCAGCCTGAATCTGGCTAATGCCAGGGAAGGAGGTGTGCCTAATTATAAAAGCTTTTGGCAAGCCTAGAGTATGGTCCATGATCCAAGAGGCAAGATATTGGGAGGCAGTGAAGGTGGATCCCAGGCTTGGCCTGGAAGGTGCTATGAAACAAGCTGGAGAACCAGGGGGAGAGAGATACGAAATCCAAGGACCATTCAATGGGTAGAGAAGATAGAAACATGTCCCACCTAGTGTATTTCTTTGAGAATCTCCTGGCCGAACCCTGAGTTTGCTTGCTAGATGTGGTGGTTTCTTCAGACTCAGATGGATAGCACCAAGATAGGTGGAGAGGGACACCTACTAAGCAAATTCTTTTCTTTTTTTTTTTTTTTTAAAGATTTTTTTGGGGAATTGGCGGAGGGGAACAGCGTTGGGGAATCGGGGAAGGGGAACAGACAAGTTGCTGTCTTTTTGTTCTTCAGTTTAGTTGCGGAGGATGTTGCTTCACTGTTGGTATCGTCATTGCGCTCTTCCCGGATGAGGCAAATCGGTCGCTGGCCTCTGGATGTCGCTCACTGCGGCTATTGGCAGCTCACGCTTGGCTGCCAGCCGCTCACACTGGCTGTGGACCACTCACTGCAGCCTATGGCAGCCCACTGCAGCAGGGGCTGCAGCCCACACCATCACCGGGGCTCGCACAGCCCAGCTCCAGGGGGAGCTGTTGTTAGCTGTAGAGGGCAGTGTCACTGGCCCTCATGTGGGATCTGAACCGGGGCCGCTGGCATCCCAAAACCAGCGCTTAACCAATGCGCCACTCGGCCGGCCCATAAGCAAATTATTTGATGCACAGAGATGCTGACCCTCCAGGAGACCACCTGCCTGCCAGCCCAGAGACCCCCAGGCCTCCTTGCCGTTCTCTTTGGTTCTGAATAAGGCCCTGCCTGCATTTTCCTTTAGGGTTGCTATCTTCTGTTTTCTTCTTATTTGTGTTTGAGTCCTGAGCAGCCCAACTGGGCAATTGTGGCTTTTGCCAGCTTGTTTCTGGCTTCCATTTCTTGGGTCTTCTTACTTATTCTGTAAATATCATCATGCCAGTCTCTCCCTGGGCTGACACCTTTCCTGGGGTTCTGCCCTGAGCAATACTTGCCCAGTTTTAAAGAAGGAAGATATTCTGATAGGTGTATGACTTAACAGAGGTGTGGGTAGAATTAAAGTAATTAATTTCTCACCTCTGCATGCAGGTCTTAGGCCTTCTCCAGCCCCCCAAACCCCACATAAGCCTTCCTTACCCATCCTGCCAGGACCCATCTAGTTCTTAGCACAAGCCCCAGTCACAACCACAAAGGGATCTGCTTGCTTTTTGCAGCAATGTGCATGGAAAGACGAAAAAAAATCAAAGAAAAGTTAACCAACACCTTTGCATGTACAGGGTAGTTTTTGAATGTAGCTTACAATCATGATAGTGGCTGACATTTATTGAGCAATCACACTGTGCCATGCTAGGTTGTTCACATACAGTATCTCAGCCCTCTGAGGTTGTGCTTTTTATTATCCTCAATTATACAAATGAAGTAACCGAAGCTTAGAGAGAAAGTGCCTTGTTCAAGGTCACACAAGTAAGAAGTGATGGAGCCTGGGCCTTCCTGTTGGAGCATGTGTGCTGCAAAACTCGGCTAGCTATTGTCTTGGGTTTGGGGAGGGAAATGAACAATCCTTCCGAAACCCATGAAAGGGCCCTTCTCAGCCACAAATCAAGCAAATGGTACAAAAATGCAGACAAGAGACCCAGAAGGGCCGATCAATAAAGCAGAGCAATTAGGTGAGGAAATGGAATAACTTTCCTGTCTCTAAAATAATGGGCTCATCTTAATTTAAAAATATTTTCCCTTCCTTGTCCATGATAAGAAATACAAGTTTGATTTCTTTTGCTTGGATCACTCCACCTTGTCTCCTTGCATGGCTGGCCTTTTCTCATCCTTTAGGTCTCGGCTTGAATGTCACCTCCTCAGAGAAGTCTTCCGTGACCCTCCAAACACAAAGCAGGTCATCACCATAGCTCTGTGCTGGCCCTCTGTCCCTTTTGCCTTCAGCAGTTATTTGCATTTCTCTCTCTCTCTCTCTCTCTCTCTCTCTCTCTCTCTCTCTCTCTCTCCCTCCCTCCCTCTCCCTCTCCCTCCCTCCCTCCCTCTCCCTCTCTGATTGCTCCATCTACCCCACTAGACTAGAAGCTTGGTGAAGTTAGGGACCACCTCCCATGCCTTTACCCCTCTAGATCCCACACCCAGCACCGTATCTGATACATAGCAGGCACCTAACAAGCATTTATTGAACAGATAGATGAATAGTGTGGTGTACTCTTATTGAGCAGAATATGAAATCCATTTTCATATTCTCTGATCTTATTTAATAACATATCACTTCAGAACAATTTGATATCCATTTTAATATGTAAACTGGGAAATCATATAAATGTGGTTATTACTTTCTGGCTATCAGTGATGCTTTTATGTTCTTAGAAGGGAGAATAAGAGAAAGAGCCATACAGGGCATTGGGGGATCTGGGTCTGAGCCCTAGCCCTGCTGCTTACTAGCTGTATGACCTTGGACATGACCTTTTCCCTCTTTGGTCCGGAGTTTCCTCAGCTGTAAAATGAGCTTGGACCAGCGGCTCTCTAAGGACTCTTTCAGCTGTGAAAGTTTAAACTCTGGGAATTAAACATAAACTGAACTTGTATGTGGCTGAAATGATTGGATTTGGGGCATCAAAGCATGTGTTAGGCTACGCTAGAGCTGGAAGGGCATTTTGTTGGGATCCAGTCCCAACCTAAAGTCTGGTGGCTTCCTGTGTCACCTTCAGTGTGGTGGGACCCTCACGGTCCTCTCTCCATGGTGCTGGGACTGGTGATGGATGGCAGAGCTACCCTCCTTTCTTTCTGATTGGGCTTGACCTTTCTCTTCCCCATTCTGAGAAGCCATATAAACTGAAGCCTGGTGAGAAAGAGGCTGCAAAAGAGGAATAAGAGACTTCCCTCTTTGTATCCCCCACTGCCATCTGCTCATCCTCAGACCGCAAAATATCTAGCTGCTACTCGGTGACTGGGCTAGAATGAGAGCCGGAGAAGATGCGGCTGACGGTTTCCAGGCCCCGTGACCTGAGGAGCCTGGAGCATCACGGCCTCTGCCGGGGCCAGTGCTGCAATGCCTATTAATCGGTGTTTAAGTGGGTTCATCAGCGTGGAGCGGCTGCCGCTGCTGCTGAGCTCAGTCTGGGCCCAAGGAGCTGGGAGCTGGGTTAATAACACGTTATTTAGCAGAAAATTCCACTCCACTGGAGCATGTTTCAGAAGAGTTTGATTTGAATGAGGATTGATGTCAATCCTGCAAGGCAAAGGCGCCTGAAGCTGCTGCCGCAGTCGCCACAATAAGAGAAGCCATTTGTAGTGACTGCAAGAGTGCACGCAACATGTTTCAGTGCCGCACGTCCTTCCCTGCACCCCTGCCCTGGCTGGGTAGACACAGGCATGTCCATTCTGGACCGGTCATTGGGAACTTTGGTGCAATGGAGATTCCTGGACCTTTTCGGTTTTTCTGGCTTTGGAGCCAACAGACCAGGGTTCAAATTTGTAGCCTCCAGTTCTTACCCATGTGATCTTGGGCAGCTTGCATAACCTCTCATAGTCTTTGCTGACTCATGTCTGCCACGGAGATATTGCTATCTACCTTGGAGAGTTGAAGTGAGGATTAAAGGATCCAAGGTGCAGTGGGTTAGGAACTCACACAATTCCTGCCATGGAGTTGACCCTAAGTCCATTTGAGATCCCAGTCACTCCTGTCCCAGGCAGAGGGGATGAGGGAGTGGGGTGGGAGGAGTATGGGTTCAAGAAACAGTTTAGGAGAACTCCTTCCATCTTCCCCAAGTAGGTGGGGGGACGGGTTTTGCTATGACTTTCCTACAAGGCTTTTGCTCCAACCTGTGGTTGATAGGATCCCTTGGACTTAGGACTTAGTAAAGAACCAGACCCTGCTTGCCCTAAACTCCCAAAGGTGGGGCTGGCAGGCCCTGGTGGCTCCAAGTCTAGGGGGGTCCACAGAGGTCCAGAGTAGAGACCGGTCAGATGGCCAGGCTCTGTAGATCTGTCTGGTAGAGGGTGATAAGGAATAAAATGATTTTTCTTCAGTTTCTCTGCTCTTGCTGTGATTCACAGCTCACATTTTACAACCCCGTGCATATGCAGTATGCCGTTGGAGACAGAGGTCTGCAGCAGGGAATCAGGAGGCCTGTGTCCCAACCTTTCCCGAGGATCTGGTGCACTCTGCGGCCGTGGACCCTCTTCCCTGAGGGGGCCTCAGGGACTCCATCAGCACCCCAAGGCGATGGTCTCTAACAGCGGTAACAGTCCCAGGTTTGGAACCTGAGCAGGGGAGTTCTGCATTATTATCTTCACAGCCCTGGCAGGGCCACTGTCCCTTCTTTAAGGCAGGATTAAGAGCCAGGGCCACACAGTGTGCAGTTGTAGAGGGACAGGCCCTGAATGTGGGTGCACAGCTCCATTGTGTCTCCCCTGAAGGGCTTTGTGAGTGCCTCTAAATGGGACCCAAAGCAGTTTTCATGTTTATTTTTAAATCTCTTTGGGCTTGCTGTTCTGGGTGGTGCTGGCTTTAATTCTTCTCCTTCTCTGGCCCTTTCATACGGGAGCTGGATGACAAGGCATGGTCACGACTGTGTTTGCCCAAGTGCAGATAAGATCAGTCTTGGCAGATCTGCTGAGCCCCAGCTCCCAGACACAAGTGGAACATAATAAACAGGTACCTGGTTGGTGGGGAGGAGATAAATAGGGAGGATTAAACCCGAACAAAGGCAGGAACATCTGGGACATACAAAAGCTTGTTTAGAGAATTGCTTGGGAGAGAAAGGAGCGAAGGAGAAAACAGCCCACTTTGCTTTACCCAGCTCCTCAACCGAGCTTCAAGAGCATACGGCGCCTAGGGGAGGCCTCTTGAGAGGGGTGGATGAGACTGCAGCAGAGCAGAATCTGTGCTCCTGGAGGAGCCCAGGTGGCAAAGCACCGGTTGCCCCCTCCTCCCAAGCTGTCCCTGTGGCAGAGGCCAAGGAACACCCTACCCCCTCATATCAATCCTCATTGCCCCTCCCCCAAGACTTACTTCATTTTCCACTGGGCTCTCTTGTATCTGGTCTCTTACAAAGCCTTCCTGAGCTGCCCAGAGATAAGCAGGCAGCCTCTGCTATTCCTTGCATTGGGTCTGAGTTGATTCCTTCTGGCCCTGCTTGTGTGATAGAGCATGAGCTCTATTTCAGCTCTTGGTTGACTGGACCAGGGGAAAGGAAAAGGCATTGCATACAAGTCTCCTGTACTCATGTGCTTCTCTGCAGCCAAGCTGCTTCTGCTGTCCGGGTTCCTGCAACCACCACTTCTTCCCAGTCAGATTCTCTTAACTGTCCCCTTGCTGCCCATCCCATTTCTCCAATCTATTCTCTAGGCTGAGGCCAGACAGGTCCTAAAAAGGGAAGGTATGACTTTGTTAGGCCTCAGGAAAAACTCTTCATGGGAGGGAAGCACTTCCAGAAGGCAGAGTGAGTGCCTCCAAAAACCCACTCTTTCCTAAAAGCAATGAGAACACTGGAAAAGTTGTCAAAATCAATATTTTCAGAACTCTGGAAATTAATCAAAGGCTTGAAACAATCCAAAGGATGTTTATTCAAGGAAATGGCTTAATTTCAGCAAGAACAAGGAGCTCTGTAACATTTTAACTTGTCCTATTCTCATTCGTCTTTCTCCAGCTCTGAACCAGCAGCATCACAATCACACTAGCTGTGAAAAACAGCAGCCTAGTGGTCACTGGGTGGCGGAGTTGGAGTTTGGAGCTCCCCAAATTCTCCATCCTAAGAGAATTGTCACTATTTGACTTGTACAACAGCTCCCTGGAAAAGCCTCATTTACAGGGCTTGCCTTTAGTTGATCTGACTCAGAGCTTGTTCAGATACTTTGTTTGAGATACTTTATCTGCAGAGCATTTGTCAAAACTAATCACAGGCAATTGTTTAATATCACATTTACCTCAGGTGGTAATACATATTGAGAAAATAAGAGACTGGCTAAAAAACTTGAATCTGGTGAATGAGGTGTCCATAGGGAACGTTGAAAAGCTCTGACATATTTCTGGGGGTTTAGAAGACCACACACATTGCAGGGCTGTGTACATTCCCCCAAAAGACTTGTGAAATCCCGTCTCTCACCTCGGGTTGACCTTGGGACTCTGCACAAGCAGGAACAGGCAAGCCTTGAGGGCATGCACCAACATACACAGAGCACCTCATAAAAAGATGGGAGATGTTAGTTGAAAGCATTTAAGAAAAGCTTGGTTCAATCATTAGACAATCACTAAGTAATTGAGCAGAGACCTCAGTGACTGAACACAGCAAAGAATACAGCTTCTACAGAATTAGTTCAGAAAACTCACTATGTACAGTAACAGCAACAATAATAAACAACAACAATCACAAATCCTGGGATAGGAGGAAATTGATTTCCAGAGTTGTCACATTATATTATCTAAAATGTTTAGTTTTCAACAAAAATTATGAGACATGCAAAAAAGAAAAAAACATACAAACAAAAAACCCAGAAAATACCGTCCATCCACAGGAAAAATGCAGTCAATAAAAATTCTCCGAGGAGGTCCAGATGTTGGACTTACTAGACAAAGACTTTAAATCACTTATTAAAAACATTCAAAGAACTAAGGGAAACACTTCCAAAGAGTTAAATGAAAGCATGAGAATAATGTGTCATCAAATAGAGAATATCAGTAAAGAGATAGAGATTATAAAGAAAAAACAAATAGAAAATCTGGAGTTGAAAAGTAAAATGCCTGCACTAGACATGCTCAACAGCACATTTGAATTGGCAGAAGAAAAGGTCAGTCAAATGAGATTATGTAGTCTAAGAAACAGAAAGAAAAATAAAGAAAAAATGAAGAGATCTACAGAGATCCATGGGACACCATTAAGCATACCAGCATATGCATAATGAAAGTCCCAGAAGGAGAAGAAAGAGAGAAAGGGGCAGGAAGAATATGTGAATAAATAGTGTCCTAAAACTTTCCAAATTTGATGAAAAATATTAATCTACACATCCTAAAGCTCAACAAATTTCAAGTATAATAAATTCAAAGATATCCACACCTAGACACATGACAGTCAAATGATCAAAAGCCAAAAACAAAAACAGAGAGAATCCTGAAAACAGCAAGAGAAAAATGACTCATCACATACAAGTGATCCTCAGTAAGACTGAGTGGGACATCTCATCAACAACTATGGAGGCCAGAAGCCAGTGGAATGACATATTCAAGATGCCCAAAGAAAAAAGGTCAACCAAGATATTCCAACAAAACTGTGCTTCCAAAATGAGGGAAATATTAACACGTTCCCAGATAAACAAAACCTGAGAATTTGTTGGTAAACAACCTTCTCTACAAGAAATACTAATTGGAGTCTTTCAGGCTGAAATGAAAGGATACTATACACTAACTAGAATCCACACAAAGAAATAAAGAGCAAAAGTAAAGATAGCTACATAGGTTAATATAAAAATTATATGAATACATTTTTATATTTAATGAATTTGTTCCGTTATCTAATTTAAAACACAATCACATAAAGCAATAACTATAAAACCGTTGAGCTTATAATATATAAAGATCTAATTTGTATGACAATAAAAGAAAGGAGGAGGGAACAGAGATAGTGGAACAAAGTTTTTGCCTATTATTGAAATTAAGTTGGTATTAATCCAAACTAAATTGTTTTAAGATGTTCATTGTAATTCCCAGGTCAACCACTAAGAAAATAACTTAAAAATATGATGAAAGAAAAAATAGGGAGTTAAAATAGTACACAAGAAAATATCTATTTACATAAATAAAACATAGCAGGTCAAAAAACATTAGACATATAGAAACCAAACAGCAAATGCCACCTGTAAATCCCACCTTATCTGAAATTACATTAAACGTGAATGGACTAAACTCTCCAGTAGAAGGATGAGATTGGCAAAATGAATTTTAAAATATGACCTAAGTATATACTATCTACAAGAGACACAAAGACATAAATAGTTTGAAAGTAAAAGTGTGGCAAAAGATAACTATGCTAACATTAACAAAACAAAACCTGGAGAATCTATATTAATATCAGACAAGTAGATTTTAAGACAAAAATTGTTACTTGAGAAGAGAAAGACATTTTATAATGATATAAGATATAAATATATGTGCACCTAACCAAGTGCCAAAATACATGAAACAAACCTGATAGAACTGAAGGGGGAAACAGACAATCAACAATAATAGTTGGAGACTTTAATACCCGACTTTCAATGATGGGCAGAACAGCTAGGCAGACGCTCAACAAGAAAATAGAAGACTTGAACAATATTATAAAGCAGACATCTGTAGAACACGTTGCCAGTAACAGTAGACTATACATTCTTCTTGTGCCTATGGAACATTCTCCAGGATAGACAGCATGTTAGGCTATAAAACAAGCCTCCATAAATTTAAAATGATTGAAATCAATAACAGAAGGAAATGTGAGAAATTCACACATATGTGGATGTTAAACATTCCTAAATATCAAAGAAAAAAATCACAAGAGGAATTAGAAAATAGTCTGAGATGAATGAAAACAAAACAAAACAATGACATCCTAGAAATTATGGGATGCAGTTAAAGCAGAGATTTTATAGCATTAGCACTTATATTCAACCAGTGATTGATCTTAAACTGATAACATAAGCTTCCACCTTAAGAAACCAGTAAAAGAAGAACAAAATAAGTCAAAAGCAAGCAGAAAGGAGAAATTAATAAAGATTAGTGCATAAATAAATGAAACAGAGAATAGAAAAACAGAGAAATTCAATGAAATCAAAAGCTTGTTCTTTTTAAAAAATCAACAAAGTTGACAAACCTTTATGTAAACTGGCCCAGAATATAAAGGAGGAGATTCAAATTTTTAAAATCAAGAATTAAAGAGGAGACATCACTTCAGACCTTAGAGAAATAAAAAGGATTATGTGGTAATACCATGAACAACTGTCTACCAACAGATTAGATAATCTAGATGAAATTAACAAATTCCTAGCCAGATAAAAACTACTGAAACTGACTTAAGAAATGAAAAATCTGAATAAACCTAATAGCAGGAAAGAGATCAAAATAGCTAGCAATAGCAACAATTCCAACAAAGAAAAGCCCAGGTCCATATGGCTTTACTGGTAAATTCTCTCTAGCATTTAAAGAAAAACCAATATAAATCTTTCCAAGAAATAGAAGAGGAGGTAACACCTTCCAACTCATTCAACAAGGCCAGTATAATATTGACCTCTTAAGGCTTTCTGGCTCAGGTAACATAATGGACATGCAATAACATTCAGAAGACCTGAATGGTGACTTAAGGGACTTGTCTATCCTTCCATTTATAGATGAGGATATTGAGAAATGGAGAGGGGCCCAAGGACACACAGCAAGTTGGCTGCAGAGCCTGTACAAGACTAAAATTTAGGCATTCCTAACACCAAAACCAGACAAAAACATCTCAAGAAAACGACAGACCCAAATCCCTTATGAATATAGATACCAAATCTCAACTATTAATAGCAAAATAAATCAAGCAACAGATAAACATGATTATACACCATAACTAAGTGAGATTTATTCCAGAAATGCAAAGTTGTTCTAATATCTGAAAATCAATTAATATAATCATCATATTAATAGAATAAAGAACAGCAGACTACATGATCATCTCAATAGATGCTAAAAAGTATGTGACAAAACCCAACTTCCTTTCAAGACAAAAGCATTCAATAGAAAAGGAATAGAAGAGATCTTCCTCAACTTTATAAAGATCATCTATGAAAACCCACAGCTAACATAATGGTTCAAGAATGATTACTTCCCCTATAAGATTAGGAATAAGACAATGATGTCCACTCTCATTGCTTCTGTTTAACATTGTAGTGGAGGTTCTAGTCAGGGCAAATAGACAACTAATAGAACAAAAAGACATCCAGATTAAAAAGGAAGTAAAACTATCTCTATTTTGAGATGATACGAGAATACTAAGGAATACAGAAAATGTGTGTAGAAAATACCAAGGAACACACACACACACACACACACACACACACACACACACACACACACACAATTAGAATGGGTCCAGCATGGTTTCAGAATATAAGATCAATATACAAAAAACAATTATATTTTTGTACACTATCAATAAACAATCCAAAATTAAGATGAAGAAAAATTCCATTTATAATAACATAAAAATAGGAATATATTTAACAAAAGAGCAAACCTTGTATACCAAAAACTACCAAAAGCTACAGTTGATAAACATTGTTTAAAAGTTAAGGAGGATCTAAAAAAATAGAAAGACCTCCCTGTTCACGATCAGAAGACTTAATAGTGTTAAAATTGCAGTACTCAAATTAATCTCCAGATTAAAGGTAATCCATACCAGAATCAAAGCTGACTTCTTTGTGGAAATTGATAAACTGATTCTGAAATTCATTTGGAATTACAAGGGACTCATAATGGTCAAAATTACCTTAAAAAAATAAGAGCAAAGAAGGATTTCAAAACTTTCTACAAAGCAACAGTAGTCAACACACTTGTACTGGCATAAGTATAGCTGTATGGGTCAATGGAATAGAATTGAGTCCAAAAATAAACCCATATATCAATGGCCAATTGATTTTTGACAAGGATGTCAGGACAATTCAATAGGGGAAAGAGTAGTCTTTTCAATAAATGGTGTTGGACATTGGATACCTATATGGAAAAGAATGAAGTTGGATCTCTACCTCAATCATATACATAAATTAACTAAAAATTGATCAAAGACCTCAATGTAAGAGCTAAAACTATAAAACTCCTAGAAGAAAACGCCTAGAGAAAATCTTCATGACCTTGGATCTGCAGTGGTTTCTTAGATTTGACACCCAAAGCACAGGTGACAGAACAAAATAAAAAATGGGTAAATTGAATTTCATCGAAATTATTATTTAAAAATTTAAAATTAATTTTTATTAAATTTGTTGGGGTGACAATTGTTAGTAAAATTATATAGGTTTCAAATGTGCCATTCTGTAATATATCATCTATATATTGCATTGTGTGTTCACCACCCCGTCAGTTCTCCTTCCATCACCATATATTTGACCCCATTTACCCTCATCTACCACTACCCTCCCCCCTTACCCTCCGGTAACCACTAAACTATTGTCTCTGTTTATGAGTTTTTTGTTTGTTTGTCTTGTTCGTTTGTTGCTTTCAGTTTTATATTTCACACATGAATGAAGTCATATGGTTCTCGACTTTTCTGTCACACTTATTTTGCTTAGCATGATAATTGATCCATCCATATTATCGCAAATGGCAGTATTTCATCTTTTCTGATAGCCGAGTAATACATATATCATGTCTTCTTTATCCAATCATCTATCAAAGGACACTTTGGTTGTTTCCATGTCTTGGCCACCGTGAATAATGCTGCAATGAACATAGGGCACATGTGTCTTTTTTTTATTTTTCCCTAGGGCAGTGTCACTGGCCCTCATATGTGGGACCTGAACCAGGGCGGCTGGTGTCCCAAGCCAGCGCTTAACCACCACGCCACTCGGCTGGCTCCTACGTGTCTTTACTGATAAATGTTTTCAGATTTTTTGGATAGATACCCAGGAGAGGGATTGTTGGGTTGTATGGTATTTCTATTCTTAAGTTTTTGAGGAACTTCCATACTGTTTCCCATAGTGGCTGTACCAATTTCCACTCCCACCAGAAGTGTAGGAGGGTTCCTTTCTCTCCACAACAACTTTAATGCTGTTATTACTTATCTTGTTGATGAGAGCCATTCTAACAAGTGTGAAGTGATATCTCACTGTGGTTTTGATTTGCATTTTCCTAATAGCTAGTGAAGTTGAGCAGTTTTTCATATATTAGTTGACCATTTGTATGTCTTCTTGGGAGAAGTTCTGTTCAGGTCCTCTATCCATTTTTTAATTAGATTTTTTGTTGTTCTGTTATGTGAATTCTTTTATATTTTGGATATTAGCCCCTTATAGGAGGTGTTGTTTGCAAATATCTTCTCCCATTTGGTTGGTTGCCTCTTTATTTTGTTAATGGTTTCTTTTGCTGTGCAGAAGCTTTTTAGTTTGATACAGTCCCATTCATTTATTTTTGATTTTACTTCCCTTGTCTTTGAAGCCAAATTCATAAAACCCTTTCTGAGCCCAATGTCTGTAAGTTTAGTACCTATGCTTTCTTTTATGCAATTTATTGTTTCAGGTCCTATGTTGAGGTCTTTGATCTGTTATGAGTTAATTTTGGTACATGGTGACAGATAGCAGTCTAGCTTCATTCTTTTGCATGTGGCTTTCCAATTTCCCCAGCACCTTTTATTGAAGAGGCTTTCTTTTCTCCATGGTATGTTTTTGGCTCCTTTGTCGAAAATTATCAAAATTAAAACTTTTGTGCTTCAAAGGACACCATAGAGAAAGTGAAAACACAACCTACATAATGGGAGAAAATATATGCAAAGTATGTATCTGATAAGGGACTTGTATGCAAAATATGCAAAGAACTCTTAAAGCTCAGTAATGAAAAGACAAATAACTTAATTTAAAAATGGGCAAACAATTTGAATAGACATCTCCAAAGAAGATATGCAAATGGCCAATAAGCACATGAAAAGATACTCAATACCATTAGAATCTTTTAGGAACTTTACATTTTAATTCATTGTCACAATGCTCTCAAAAGAGGAGGCTTTCATTTTCTCCATACAGTAAGTCATGCTTTAAACTCAAGTGTGCCTGGCCGCTGCCCTTTCAAGCACACTGGACTGGATCAGGTCATTCTCCTGGTCAGAGAACTTCCATATGTCTATTTCCCAGAGATAAAATCCAAAGCTTTTACCTGCCATTCAGGGCCCTATGTGAGCTGGCCCCAACCTGAATTTCCAACTAAACCAGCCAGCTGTTCATGTTTTCCTTTGTTCCTCTGAATTTTCATTTGGCTTTTTCACCTTACATAGAAAAGTTCTTCCTCTGTTAACAGGAATGGTCCCTGAAGCATGTCTGTTGTGGGCTTGCCTTGAGTACAAATAGAATAGCTCCCTTTTGCTCTGCAATAGAAGAGGTTTGGTGCATCTAAAACATGCTTCTTGGGTGGGAGGGGCAGAGGATCAGGAAAGGAGGGAAAGCTGGACATTTGTGATAACTAAGCCCAACAATTATTTTGGGGAATTATTAGGATGTCTAATATAATGTATGATCCAAGCCAAAACACTTTTGAGAGTAAAAAGGGAGCTATTGATAATTATACTGGGGCAACAGGCAAAAACTGAGGCTCTCCTGGGAAACCAGGATGTGTGGTCATGCTGGTAATTACCTCGCTTCTGAATCCCACCTTCCCAAGAGAGAAGTCAGAACTCACTTTCCTAGATTCCATGCTAGCTACCAGGTAGGCATGTGACCTGGGCTCCTGCCATCAGCTGCATCCATGAGAAGTTTCTGTTCAGAAGAGAATACCTGGAGGAAGGTGGTGCCATGTTAACGAGAGGGTGGAGGATGGTGGAGGGCCATGGAGCTTTCAGAGGCAGCAGTGGCAGAGGTCTTGGAGATGGCATTTTCCCGGACCACTGAGCAAGCTTAAGTGGCTGTACCCTGGACAGCTGGACTATCTCTGCCAGTGAGCCAGCCATGTGACTTGAGTGCTGTTTCTGGCAGCATAGACCAATTTCCTGGCCGCCTCTGAAATTCTGTGAACTGTCTAATAACTTTTGATTCATTTATTTTCTTCTTCAAACCAGTGAGAGTGGGTTGTGGGTTCTGACTCATGCAGCTGGGAAATGTGGAGGTTTTTGTTGTTGTTGGTTTGTTTGATGTGTATGAGTATGTGTGTGAGAGAGACGGAAGCAAATTTTCCAAAGCATAGAAGGTGGCAGCCTCAAGGCTGTAAGGAACAGAGTTAAAAGCAGATTTGTTCACCGCCCTGGGCATTCCTGCAGGGGCTTCCGCAGAGGCTCAGGCAGCTGAGCTGAGCGTGGCTTCCCTGAGACCAGCAGTCTGCTCCTCCAGGAAGAGCAACTGATGGGGGGCTCACGGAGCCTGTGCGATTTCACAAAACTCACATTCCATCCCGCAGGCCTGGCTCCAGCCTGTTCCTATATCTTTTTCCTTAACTTGCTCTTCTGGAACTTTTTGTCAGTCCATGGTGGGAGCTCCCTTGAGGGCAGGGACTGTCAAGGGACCCTTGCCCAGCCCCTGTGTGATCACCTTTGACTAGTGGCCTCCAACCCTAGACAAAGCTGGCAGAGCCCTCCTGGGCTCAGTGCCTAGGGCAGCCATCCCCTGCAGGCAGCGTAATTTGGCCCTTGCCACATCCTTCAAACCCTGATTCAAATTCCTCCTTCAGCCTCAGGTCGTACTTGCTAACTCAGCTCAGTGACTCCCTGACCTGCTGCCACCCCAGCCTTCCATAGCTCCCATCATCTTGCCCACTTACTTAACAATTCACCTCACTGTCTCGTTTAGAATTGTGTACTATCTCTTCCTTTAAAAGGATCAAATTGCTCACATGATTCTGTCTGCATTCCCTGACTAGATGGCAAGCTCTTTGAGGGAAGAGATGATTTACTACTCCTTATTTGCTCTCCTCATTTTCCTTTGTAGCATCCTTATAGGAGATGTTCGAATGTATTTGTTGGAAAAATAAGCCAAGACCAATATGAAGTAGAAAAAATGAAAAGTGAGAAGAGCTTCTAAATTGTTTGTTTTGGTTTTCTCTGCTTATTCCATTGTTGTTTTCAAGTACTCAGAGGCCCACTGTTGACACATCGCGTTCAGGCCAGTTTCTGCACGTGTACATGTGGGGGAGGCTCCTCCTCCTATGAAGTCATAAGCCACCGTCTCAGGAATGTGGCCAACGAGAGCCTACTGCCCTCCTCCTCTCCGCTGGGCATCTCTGTTCTTTGGCGCACGCGTGGGTCTTGGCCATGTCTTCTGCGGATGCTCCACATCAAAGCCAGCCCCCCCTGAGTTTGATTCTCAGCTCTTCCACTTTTAGCTGTTATACATTAGGCAAGTTATTTAATCGCTCCATGCCTCAGTTTCCCCAGGTGTAACAGTGATGATACTCTCTACCTTATAGGATGGTTATGAGGATTAATTTAGCTATGGTATGTGAGATGCTTAGAAGGTACTTATAAAAATGTCGGTATGATAATTATTGAAAAATGATAATGTTATTAGAAAAAGCAAGTATTTGTGTCAAATAGCAGAACAAAGCGTCAAATAAAAAGGTCACATAATAATGCAGAAAAATTTACAAAATTCCTCAGCATGTGCTTATACCTATGCCAGCCTCAGAGAGGTGGGAAAATGAAGCCTGGGGAGGGAGGCATGGAGGTAAATTCACTTTCCTGGCATTTGAAGCCTGTACTGGATGACTTCCTGTACTGAGTGTCTGGCCCCTCCCATTACACACCAGCCAGATCCATATTCAGTCTAAAAAAAAGTGTTTTTTGTTCCCAAGTCACATTGGCTATCCCAGTAGAAAGTAGCTGTATGTTTTTCTTGGGTCAGTTCTTTGGTTTCTCTTTCCTCTTGCCGTGGCTCTTTTCTGTGGAAGTGCCCCCACTCCCCCATTTTGTTTTTTGGGTTTTTTTACCAGAGATAACTCAACTTTTTTTTTTTTTTGAGGGCAGTGTCACTGGCCCTCATATGTGGGACCGAACCGGGGCCGCTGGCTTCCCAAGCCAGCGCTTAACCATTGTGCCACTCGGCCGGCCCAGAACTCAACTTCTGACCTCAGGCCCATGGCAGACATTGTTAGTGCCAACACATGTTCACATATTCAGTCCTCCTTTCCTCCTCAATGACCCAGAAGACCAGACTTCCTAGCTTCTTTGTGGTTACATGGAGACATGTGGCTCCTTCTAGCCAATGGGATGTGAGAAGAGGTGACAAAGTGCGAAGGAGTATGTGTGGTACCTGCGTGCACCAGCTTCCCCTGCCTGCTGCAGTGACCCAGAAGACCAGGCTCCAGAGGTGGCGCCTTTGTCAGCCTGGGTCCCTGAGTGACTGTGAGGAGCAGAGACCCCAGGCTAACCCACGTGAGCATGCAGTGTGAACAAGAAGTGAAACAGTGTTTATGAAACCTGGGAAGCTTGAGGTTTAATTTGGTGCTGTGGTGTAGCCTACGCTGTCCTGATCGGATGCAAAGACCTTTGGAAGACGCTCCTCTAGGAATTCACAGACAGAAACATCCTCCTTGCCCCTGGTCATGACCATGCCCTGTGCTACCAGCAGCATCTACCACCTGCAATAGTAACTAAAGCCAGGGCTCACTGCTGGCTCTTTCATTCCTACTGAACCAGGGATTATGTTTGCCCTGTTATTACCTTGCTCCCCTACGATCCATTCTCTACTCAGCAGCCAAAGTGATCTTTCGAAAAAACACAAAATCAAGTCAGATCATGTCGCTCTCTTGCTTAAAGCCAGTCAATTCACTCTCCCCCAAAGCCTTTATACTCAGAATCAATGCAGATTCCTTGCTGCGGCTTAAAGACCCCCCACCCCCCTGCTTCTCTGGCCTTGTCTCCTGCAGTCCGCCAGCCACACTTATTCCTCATTTAGAGTCTTCTCACCTGGCTCTTCCCTCTGGCTGGCTTGTTCTTCCCTCTTCTTAGTAATCAGGTTTCAGCCTAAATGTCATCTCCACAGGGCCTTCCCTGGTTATTGTCCCTAAAATGCCCCCACCCACACACTTGCTATCCTGTTGCACTGCTTTGTGAACGCCTTTGTAGCACTGATCACTATCTAAAACATTTTTGCTTAATTATGTACCCAGTTCTTCTCTTTCTTCCCCACTAGAATATAAGCTCTAAGAGGGCATGGACCTTCTCTGTCTTATTCACCATCCTACCCCCAGTGGCTAGCCCGGTACCTGATTCACATTTTACTCCATAAATACTTCTTCAATAAATGGGTGAATAAATAAATGAATCATTATCAGTATTACTGCTAATAACCCCCTCCTCTGTGAAGCTACCTGACTTTGAATTTGACCTCTTTAGTGGAACAGCTAGGTTTTTGTTTAGCAACTTGACCTCATCTAGGGGTAATTATGGTAGAATACTTCCTGGAGAAGGTGGTGACATTTAGGCTGAAGGATGAGTAAGGGTTTTCTGGGTAAAGAGGGAGGTAAAAAAAAACAAAAAAACACCTCAGGGGACACTTGTGAGGGTCAGGGGTAGGAGAGAGAAGATGAGCTTCAGAGGAACGAGGGAGAAGCTCATTGTGGCTAGACTGGGAATTTTCCAGAAGAGCTATACATGAGAAGTGGTGCAGAATCTCATCCCCACCTTAAGGAGTTTGGAAATCATCTTAAGTACAGAAGGAGCCACTGAAGGTTTTTAAATAGGTTGATGACAAAGCTGGGATTGGAACTCGGGTATCCTTTCTCCCAGTTAGCTCCTTTCCCTGCACCAGTTGCCTTCAAATTTTTAACAAAGATGGAATTTTGGTTTTGCAAGACACGGCTAAAGCAATTCAGCACAGAAGTGGCAAGTCACTCATTTCATAATGGTCTCAAAGGAAATACAATTTCTTTGCTTATTTTTCCCTGTGACTGTAGGGCTGTTTGTACCTTCCCAGTCCAAGGTGACACTGCCAGTCTGAGAAAGTGCAATGACATTGAGAGGAAGATTGAGAGGGCACTCTGGCTGCCTCTGAGGGATTGTTTGGGGAGAGATGGTGAACAGCCATTCTCCGTATCTGCTCAAAGCTGGGCGTAGGGACACAGGCCAAGAAGACCGGCCCTGCTGGGAAGACAGGTGACATATCCTCAGCCTTCAGCCACAGACTTGCCAGGGCCTCTTCCCCAGAGCCTAGGGACTCAGGGCATGTGGGGCCTGAGAAGACGGGCCCTGGAGGGCTAGTCCACTACCGAAGGCCCTGAGTCCAACACTGTGTAGCAAATTGGAGCTTAGTTCAGGGAATATCAGTATAAAGCAAAGGCTTTGGAATTGGACTGCCCTATGTTCAAATTTCAGCACAGCCACTGCTGACTGTGTGACATCAGGCAAGTCACTTAACTTCTCTGCTCCTCATGTTTCTCACCTACAAAACGGGAGTAATAATAACAGCAACCACATTCAGTTCAAAGAGTTGTTGTGCAGTTTAAATGAGAAAACTCTGTAAAGCACTTGGCCCTTTGCTTTTGTGACCTAGAGGGTGGGGCCAGGCAGGGAGAGTCTAGGGATCTAGACATTCAGTTAGAGCTCAGTTCAAGGGCATTAGCATCTTGGCTATGATCAAATCAGTCCATTTGCAACTTGCCCCCCGGGGACCAGGATACAGGTGTCCACTCTGTTCCAAGGGAGGGGCCAGGAAAGGGTTTGGTCAGTTCCAGGCTTCAATCCAGTAGGGCAGAGTTTGGGGCAGGCAGGCTCCTGGTCTATTCAAGGAAACTGAGGTACAGATTGAGCAAATATGGTGGGAAGTGGGGAGACTATCCCACATGCTAGGTGAGGAGTCCCTAACCTTATTCATTCATAGCAAATGAATTGAGCCCCTGCCACATGCCAGGGTCCTGATAAGCACTGGAGAGATAGGCCGCAGTAAACAAGAGACTACAGCGCCTGCCCTCGGGAGCTTCCACTCTAGCAAGGAAAAGTAAATTGCAATTATATGAGGTGACAGCTGTGTCAAGGCAAGTGAAGGATGCCATGGAGCACACTGCAGGGGGACCCAGCAGGGTAGGCATGGGAGTCAGGGAAGGCTTTCTGGAGGAAGCGAGGTATTAGCTGAGAGCTGAAGAAGGCATAGAGTTCCCTAGAGTTGGTTAAGAGGGAAGGAAGGAGATCATTGCAAGCAGGAGCCTAGCATGTGGGTAAGGCATTGGCCAGAGAAAATATGCTTCTTTGGGAAAGGAATATAACTCTAGAGAGACCAAAGCTAGTGATAAGGGGAACAAGCTTAGGTTAGCTGGGTAGGCAGGCCAGGGTGGGCTCTTGGAGCCATGTTGAAGAGTTCGGACTTTATCTGCAGGCAATGGGAAAGGACTCAAGAACTGACTTTAAATAGCAGGTGAGTGGCATTAATGGTGAACCATTCTGTAGAGTTGTGCAGTTAGCAGCCAGCGCAACGGTATCCAGTCGTCTTTCCTAAGTGACCCAGTGGGGCCAAGGTTCTGAATGTCCTTCCTGCCTGGGTCATGATGTGCTGAGGGCATGGGCAGGGTCGGAAGGGCAGCCAGGAGCTCCTTGGGCCCCCTGAGAGGAGAAGCTGACAGCTACCCAAGGCAGAGAATGGTCCTTCTGTATCCTTCTGAAGAAGAACCGGAAATCCCTTTCCAGGAGGCAGTCCCTGCTGGGCTGGGGGTGGGGTAAGAGTGGGAGGGATGGGAGAGTTGGGGGAAAGTCGGCTTCCTGAAGCCCCTCCTCAGTCATATAATGGCGCCGGTGGAAGTTACTATGACATTCGAAATGATTGACTTCTGGGATCAAGACATTTCTCAGTTTGAAACCCAGTTTGAAAAAAAAAATCGATGTTTCACATTCAGCGGTGTTTGGTTAAAAAAAGAAAAATAGCTGCAGCTTGTGCTTTAATGGCAGAAAAGAGTGAGCCCCATCAATTACAGCAGGGAAACAGCAGTGTCCTGCGGTGGTTTTGTTCCTTCCACTCCAAAAATATTAAGTCATTTAGCCCTACAAGCCATCCACTTGGCGAGCGGCAATGTCTTCATTTGAAAAGCATGGGCTCCAGGACCTTGAGAGCCAGCATGCTTTCTCCCAAACCAGGGATACTGTGGAGCCTGCCTCTGCCTCCTGGTCATGGGCAAAGGCTCCAGGGACCGGCCACCTGCCTGATTTGTGAGGGAACCTGGAGTCATCTCATAAGGCCTGACCTCTGTGCCCCTTCCAGGACATTGACCCCAAGCTCTGAGAGGTACCCTCTCTGCAACCCGTAGCATTTAGGCCCAACTTCAAGTCGTGACAAGCACCTCCACCCCTTCCCTCAGCGCAGGAGCATCCGTGGCTCACACCGCATTCTCAGCCCTGGGGCACCCTGGGACCAGCCTGGTCCTTTAGAAAGGCCCGCGCTCAGGCCACACCCCAGACCCACTGCATCAGAGGACATGATGGTAGGACCCCTGCATCCATAGTTCTCCAAACCTTTTCAGTCGAGTCCAATAAGCAGCCAAGGTCAGGAATCAAACAATGTGGAAATCTCTTAGGAGGTCTGTTCTGAGTCAAGGTCCACCTTTTCCATGCTCCATTTTTTCCCTCTCCCAAGGCTTGTTTGCCCTGGTGAAGCTGAGAATGCGAGGTGAGGATGTCAGAGAGCGAGATGTGTGGCTATACTGGGTGGGTCTCATTAGGGCCATACTTTGACAGGGATACCAGGGTTTAGCCCCACAGGCTCAGATACCCGATATGCCTTCAGGGAATGAGACTCAAGGAACGAACACCAACTGACTAGACTCGCGGAAGCCTGATGTACAAGCCTGTCACCACTTATTATGGGGGGCGGGGTGGGGTGGAGAGACTGTATATTTCTATGATTAGAACCCTTATGTTCACCATTCAGAGAAATGTCTTCATGGTAAGAATAATCTGCCATGTATTTCCTTCCTATCCTTATTTTTCCCACCTGCATTTTTTTCTTTTTAACAAACCGCAGTCAATTTTTTACAATTTATTCAATCTTCAGTGATTTCCTGTGTAACTATATACCACTCATAATCATTGTGCCAAAGTTCCATCGAGGAATTTATACTATAGCTTACTTAGCCATTGAATTTTCCGGTATTTTACTCTTTTCATAGTTTAGATGTGACATGTAGTTATGCATGTAGTTATTTCCACGTAAGCACTGGTTTCTCGGGCCTGATCTCCAGAGGTGGGACTCTTGACAGAGAAGTGATTGCTTCTGGGACAGCCAAGCATCTTGAATCTTTTCCCCACCACTGTTCATTGTGTGTGTGAGATATATTTGATCAGTAATTTCCTAATGTCCCAGAAGGTGTAAATAAGTGTTTCTGAAGGGGATGGGGAAAGTTCCCTGGTCAAAGTTAAAATACAAAATTGGGTTAAACAAAGTTAAAATCATTTTCTTTATATCAGGACCTCTGTGAAAATTCTACTTTGAGTCAAAGTTAAGGTGAGAACTTCTTTCCAGCACTGCATCTCTGGTTCTTTCTTTTTTATTTTCTTTTTAATTTTTTTTTTTTTTTTAGCTGAGCCATCCTGCCACTTGTTGGCAGTTCAGCAGCAGCTCAGCTCAGGCTGGACCTCAAACTGCTGTTGCCCAGAGCTCAGCTCGCAATCTCTGGTCCTTTCTTATGCTAATATACATCCTTAGTGCCTGGCATTTCCAAAGTTAACTTGACCTGGAGGTCTTTTTAGTGGAGCCTCTTACTGGTGCCAGTTTTCTAGGCAAGGCATTTTGGGAAAACCAGACTAGGGGATCTGGAAGATTCCTTAATGCTCTGAGGTTCTGAGGCTTTTGATCCAATTAATAAATCCGCCTTCTGCCGCTCTCTGTTTCATAACTCCAGAGCTCATTCTTCCAGTCAGTTTTCCCCGACACTGTCTTATGCCAGGCCTTCATTTTCTCTCACTTGAATAACTCCAACAGTCTCCCACCTGGTCTCCTGCCTCCTTTCCCTGTTCTCCTCACTCCACCCTCCACAGCTTGGCAGACCCACCTCTTCCAACTCTGCTCTGATTCACCTGGTTAAGGGATCACATGTTAGCACTCCATTCAGCTTTCCTAACCTGCCTTCTCTGAGAGGCTGCCCCATTCCCAGCAGGTACTTGGTTAACATATGAGCCTACATGCTGTGCCAGGACCTCCATCCTGAGGACACCTGGCCTTCAGCTGCCCAGGGAAGTCTTAGAGATGAGTGGGAGGTAGTGAGGAAGCAATGGGGAGACAGGGCAAGAGCAGTGCAGTCTCCCCCGTCCATGCCTTCTTAAATGGGGTACAATAAAGAGAAGCAGATGCTGCCTCTGGTAGAGTCACCAGTGACCTGAGCCCATGCTCCTCTGTCTCCATGGCAACCAGCGTGATGAAGTGATGACTAAATGATCAGTTGGCTTCAAGGAAGCCCCTTGAGGGGAGCTCACCCCCTTTCTCCTGGAACCCGAGCCCTGAGGACTCCTAGACCCTGACTCTGGCGCTTACACTTCCCTTCTTCATGCATTCTCTGCCTTCCTTTCTTCCTACATTTATCCATCCACACATAATTTTTGAGTCTGTCCAAGTGTGTTTCTTTGACTTGAAGATTAGAAAATGGTGTAGGCCTGGTCTCTGGGTTTCAGCGGGGCATTTATCAAAGGCTCCTGGGACACATATAAAACAGAGCAGTAATAATGGAGCCATTCATTGCATCCCTACCATGTTCCAGGTCTCTTTCACATATATGATTTTATTTACTCATAAGTCATAAAATGTCAGAGGCTGAAAGGGCCTTAGCGATTATCACTCCAGTGGTTTTCAAACCTTCTCTTAGCGATGGACTTTTTTTTTTTTTTTAGGTGAAATTTTTCTGCAGAAGCTCTATATACAAAGCAGATAAGAGGTACTTTGGTTAAAGTGGGGTTGCACAGACCTCAAATCTTTGCTTTATGACCTTCCCTTTTTCTTTAGGGGACAGTAGAGCCCATGAGAAGCCATGGGGAAGCCACTGACTTAGCCCCACCTCTCATTTCATGGAGGAGACCTGTGAAAGAGAAAGAAAGGCAATGCCAAGCTTACACAGTGAGTTAAGTCTGCCTGGACTGGGCCCTGTGCCTCCTGACCCCCTAGGATGGTGTGTTTCGTGCTTTTCCACCCTGTCTAGGGATATGCGCTTGTGTGGGCAGAGCTCTGGCTGCCTCTGTTTGGCAGCAGAGGCAGAAGCCAGGCCTTCTGTTTACTCTGTGACCCAGTCGTGTGCAAGATGGAGAGAGGCACGTTGAGCAGGCGGTGTGGGACGCCCCTGTAGATGCTGTCAGCAGTGACCAGGTATGTGGGCATTAGATACCCTCACAGGGCAGGCTAGCCCCTTGTGCCGTGGAGATCCACACAATACAAGGTTGCAGCCACTCTGAACATTTCCAGCTCCTCTTGGGAGAGGGGGGCCCCTCACTTCCCCAGCCCACACAGGCTTGATTTATGCAAGCGTGGGAGATAGATGTCCTTTGCCCTGGAAGCGGCTGAGCCTGGAGGAGCTATTGGCCATTGGGAAGTCCGGATTCCAAGCACCCTGCCTGGGGGAGGCCTGCACAGCATGCTGACCTGATGTGACATGTTAACCAGGCCTCCTCCAGAGAAACATCGGCTGGCCATGCATGTTGACAAAGAGTGCTGGGAAGTGTCAGAGTAGGCGGGAGGTGGATTCTCTGCTCATCCTGAGGAAACAGCTTTCTTCTCAGGCTGATCCAAAGGGTGCCCACGCCACTTACGTGGGAGGAGGAAAGGATGGCCAGAAGTGATTCTGCTGCAAGGCTGACACATGTTTGGGTAAAGTAAGATTGGAGACTAGCTATAGAGATGGGGGTGCTTGTAGCTGAAAGGATGGAGCAGGTAATGAAGAGAGTGATGGAGAGGTGACAAGAAGCGTTCCTTAGTCACTCCACAAACATGGGCCTAGAAGCTTCCATGTGCCAGACACAGCAAGGCACCGGCAGCAAAGATAGATATTCCCCTTAAGGGGCTTCCTTGAAGCTTTCTTTGACTCCTGGTCCAGGTCAAGGCCCCTGATATTCGCTCTTGGGAACCCTGTGCTTTTCCTTCATAGCACATGCTCCAGTGTGCAATTAGGTATTTGCAATTATTTGATTTCTTCCTGTGTCTACCTCTAAATTGCCAGCTTTGCTCACTACTGTATCCTCAGGTCAAGTACAGTGTGTGGCACATACTAGACACTCACAAAATATTTATTGGATGAATAAAAAGAGTCGCTTTAGGCAATCACAGTATGGGCTCCCTTCAAAGTCCCAGAATTTACTCTTTAGAATAAAGATTGTGTACTTCCAGATCAGTCATGGCTCATGGCTGGTCAGGGTCAAGCAAGTGAAGACACTTTTGGCTTAAGGGATAAAAAGTGCTTCAGTGTTGTGGGGTGGGGCAGCACTGATGGCAGACTTGTCGGGTAGATAGACAGCTAGGAAGGAGAGGGCTGCTGGTCTTACCAAATGGAATCTCTGGCTTCTGCCTCCAGTCAGATCTTTAGTGAGAGAGATTCAGGGGTTGGAATAGGATATGTGCATGTCAGGAAGCCATGGCAAAGTATCTTGCTCATTTGGACTTTAAGGGAGCATTGGGGAAATGAGGTCCCAACCTGGTAGACCATGCCCCATTGGCACCCAGATGCTACTCAGATGTGGGAGGGGCATAGAATTGCCACCACAGCTGCCATAGTGGGGAGCAAGGAATCCTCCTGTCCTGTGAGGACAGCCACGCGCCCGTGGTGTCCTCTGTTGTGCCCATCTGCAGAAATTTCCCCCTCCAGCTGTGCCACAGGTTGAAGGAAGCCTGCTATGAGGATGGGGGTGGGCAGAGCTGGAGGAATCCTCCTCAGGTGGCTCTTGTCAGTGACTTCCTAACCTGGGAAGCTCGAGGAAGCATTGAGACAGACACTTTAAGAGGAAGTGTGACACCTGGATATTACATACCGTAATGGAACCAGCCAAGTGGTAAATGTAGCTTTTAAATAGGTTTTGTGTTCCCCATTAACTGCCCTGATGTTGATTATCCCTGACAGCCAAGGAGAAGGGACTGGTCAGCAACTTTCCCTGCTCCCCAGGGCTCTGAGAGCTCAGCCTACCAATTTGTCCATGTGCCAGAAATTGCATGGACATGCTGGGGGTGGGGTGCTTTCTGGTGGGTGGGCTTGGCTCTAGGCTTCTGTTCTATTTCTACCCCTTTCCTTAACCCTGCACCTCAGGTAGGATTGACCATGGAAATTTGGAGCTAGGTGTAGGGGAATGTCCTCCCTTTACAGGTATGGAGAAGGGGTCACACTCATGAAGGAGCTGCTCAGTCTGGAGGTGGCCCGGACACAGAACTACCCTCTGGAGTTTGAAATACTTGAATGGCCAACTCTCATCTATGTAATGGCCTCCTCTAGGTGCACCTGTTGGCTTGGTGCTGGAGACAGGTAGGCAGGTCACACTCAAGGATCAAGGAGGGCACATGGGGTCTTCTAACAGTTCAGGGACCATCCCATCAGGATGCCAGGGTTTCTAAAGCAAGACAATGACTGAAACCATGGAAGATTCCAGAAATCTGGTAACTTATCTACCCTCATGGAGCAGCAAAAGACAGTGTAATAAGGGAGACTGTGGGATTGTCCTTGGGGGGAAAGAGGAAGGAGCTGGGGAGATTGGATCCTGTCTGGTAGCTACAGTCAAGGTTCACAGGTATGTTGGTGGCTCCATTGGATGGAGAAAGCAGGATGTGTCCCTGGGCTGGTGGGAAGAAAGAGTTCAGAGAAAGTTGATCAGGGGCAGAGAAGTGACCCCAGGGCTTTAATGCCACGGTGTTGAGCCTAGAGGAATTGCGGAGGGGTGTGTTTCTCAGCCTCATACTCTCATCATATAGTCTTGGAGGAGACTTCTGTTAGCTGATCATTTATATATCTCTATCTCTACATCTATACCTAATCTATGAGTATATCTCTATCTCTATATCTATATATACCTATCCTAGTTCATGCCCTGGGTCCAGAGTATTTGACCAAGGAGAAAAATTCTCTTCATGTGCCTTTTTTTGGGGTGATCTGCTTTTGCTCAGTCCTGAGTTTGAGGAAGTAAAATTGAGAAATCATGCAAGTTTATCATCAGTAGCTCCCACCGCCTTTTGCATCTGTTCCTGTGGGTTGCCTGCCTCTGCCTCACAGTCCTTTATCCCACTGCTCTGGCAATGTCCTCTCGCCCCCCCTCTCCTCCCCCGCCCCCAAGATGAAACCTCTGAGAACTCTTTCAACTCATTTTTTTTTAAAGATTTTATTGGGGTATTGGAGGAGGGAAACAGTGTTGGGGGAATTGGGGGAGGGGACCGGCCAAGTTGTTGTTCTTCAGTCTTCATTGTGGAGGGCACCAGCCACCATCTGGCTTCCTGTCAGCAGCTCATGGCCTCTAAGCTCAAGGTGCTGTGTTCAATCTTAGTTGCAGGTGGGCGTAGCCACCATCCCATGTGGGAGTCAAACCAGCAGCCTTGTTGTTAAGAGCGTACGCTCTATCCACTGAGCCATCCGGGTGGCAGCTCAGCTCAAGGTGCTGAGTTCAATCTTAGTTGTTAGTGGGCATAGGCCACCATCCCATGCGGGAGTCAAACCAGCAGTCTTGTTGTTAAGAGCACAGGCTCTATCCACTGAGCCATCCAGGCGGCAGTTCAGCTCAAAGTGCCAATTCAGTCTTAGTTGCAGGTGGGCGTAGCCCAGTATTGAACAGGCAATCTTGTTGTTACACCAGCTGAGCCATCTTGCCACCTGTTGACAGCTCAGTGACAGCTCAACTAGGGTGTAGCATTCACTGGCCCATGTGGGAATCGAACCGGCGGCCCTGTTGCTCAGAGCTCGCGCTCTAAGCCAACTCTTAACCAACTGAGGCACTCGGCCAGCCCCTCTTTCAACTCATTTGAGGTAAGCTTCAGAGCTGAGTTTTAACTCTATTCAGTTTGACTCCATGCCTGTGCTCTTTCTATCACCCCGTGCAGTTTTCACATAAAAATGCTTATCATACTACGATCTGTGAAATAAAAAATTGGATATAACCTAAGCGTTCAACAATTAGGGGGGATGTTTAGTAAATCACGGTGTATCCATTTGTTAGAACATTATACAGACATTAAAAGTGATCATTATAGAGAATGTATAGCAACTTGGGAAAAGGTTTATGATAAGACACTAAGTGAAAATACAATGCAAATACTACAATTGCTTCAATTGCAATGATGGGAAATATGTCAGTGTGTCAACAACTGCTGAAACATAATATGCAGAAGTGAAAAATGGCTGTGTTAAGGTGGAGGAGCGATGGGTGGTTTTTTTTTTTTTTTCTTTTAAAATGACTTGCTTCTCTTTTATTCTTTTTGCTTAGTGTTTTTTCCCTCTGAGATAGTTTTTCAGGGTTGGTGTAGAGCATACAAAATATAAGATCAGACAAAGTGACAATCTGAGAAATTTCCACAATGGAAAACCCCTTAGACTAGTGACGCTGACTCCTTCAAGTTAAAGGACCCCAGTTCAGACAGAGAACCTATATATTTTGGTTAAGATTGTGGGTGTTGAAGTCAGGTAGACATGGATTAGAATCCCAGATCTATTACTTCTAGTTGTATGACCCTGAAACACCCAGAGCAAACACCCTTAACTTTGCAAAAGTGCAGAGTCAATGCAATCAGATACAGAAGATGAGCTTCTTAATGCATTTATTTAGACTCCACAGAATGTCTTGTCAACTCCTCCTCCATAATCTATCATTGCTACTAAGTGTCTAAATTTCCCTGCTCTTTACCAAAGCAAAACCTAATGTTTGTGGCCTGGAGGGAGGATTGGTTTAACTGTCACTGTCCATGGTTCTGAATTAGCATTGCATATGTTAGAATTAGCATTAGCGTATGTATATGGTTATTTCTCTGCGAAGTGGATATTTTCCCTGCCTTACCTCATTCCTCCCTCAAACTGGATTTATGCTATTAACTTCAACGTGATCTTCATCAGTGGGAGAATGAAAAACATTGGAATTTCTGGAGCTGGGCAAGAAAGGGAATTAGTTAGAACAAGTTACATGTCGGGGACAAGGAAAATTGATGACATGTCAGCCCTGACTTATGATCCTGGTTAATGGCAGCAAGACATATCATAGGTTGGGCAGAAAGTGAAAATTTTAAGTTATAGTAGCCTTGTAAGCATTGAAATCAGGAGTGAAAGCCTATAGGACCGAGAGTTGGTGCTGGTGCTACTTCCCTAAACTGCAGTTGTCACAGAGTCTTGGTATATTTTATAAAGTGTAAAAAAGTGACTTCGATGATCTGTTCCATAGAATATCTCCAAAACATTGCTTGATAGCAACAGCAAACAGTAACTCCAATAGGAAGTAAGCTGTGCCCACTCTATTTCTGTCTTTGTCATTTTTTTTTTCTCTATTTCTGTCTTTCTCTTGCTCAGGTTCTCTCTCTCTCTCTCTCTCTCTCTCTCTCTCTCTCTCTCTCTCTCTCTCTCTCTCTCTCTCTCTCTCTCTTCCCTCCCATCCTTTCCATCCCTCCTCCCCCATTCCCCCTTCAATCTATTTTTGCTTGTCAGGAAAACACCATGTAATTTTCTTTAAAAATTAATTCTATTCAACATAATATGTCTAAAATATTCAGGAGGAAAAAGTTACCTTCCAAAGTAGCTTGCATTAAAACTTTCTTCCAGCATAATTGAGTTAATGAGTACCCTCTTAGAATTTAATGCAAAATAACTTCTACATTGGTGGTGAGCTTCAAAGATGGGTGAATAGATAACTAATAGCATGCTTCCCCTTGACAACCAAGGTAAACTTTGATCCTGATTGAGCAAAAATAGTCAAGGAAAGGATGCAATTAAGTACAAATAGCTGCATTTTCCTCTAGTGTTCTTTGCAGCAATGAGAAGAGAAGAAAGGCAATAATGGAAGGTGGAAGAGGGTAGGGGTGGATTGTGAATCTGAAGTTAGGTGTGGAAGTTTTCTTCATGGACTATGGAATTTGATCTAGACCTAACTGGAGAGACTAGAAGACAGGAGTGGTACCCAATTCTAATAAAACCAAGAGCAAGAAAAGTTAGTTTCAGTGTGTGAATATAGAGGCTGGTCAGTCTGTGAGTTGCTACAGCAGGCCATCAGTTAGAAGTGGGTCCATGCTGCTTACTAGCCCTGAAAGCCAGAGTCCCAGGTAAGAACCACCACAACCCAGGAAGGCTGCTGACATAAGAACATGTTTAAAGAAAATTCGCAACCCAGATAGTCTTTGAAGGCTTCTGACTCTTTCTACTCAATACCTTTCTAATTTGTCCGTTTTCTCTGTCCCCACTGTCTTCACACAAGCCTTTATCATGTTTCTCACATGAACTACTGTAATATCTTCCTAGCTTGTTCCCACATTTGACCAAATGAGTTTTTTTTTGTTTTTTTTTTTTTTTTAGATTTTATTGGGGAATTGGCGGAGGGGAACAGCGTTGGGGAATCGGGGAAAGGGAACAGACAAGTTGCTGTCTTTTTGTTCTTCAGTTTTTAGTTGCGGAGGATGTTGCTTCACTGTTGGTATCGTCATTGCGCTCTTCCCGGATGAGGCAGATCGGTCGCTGGCCTCTGGATGTCGCTCACCGCGGCTATTGGCAGCTCACGCTTGGCTGCCAGCTGCTCACGCTGGCTGCGGGCCACTCACTGTAGCCTATGGCAGCCCACTGCAGCAGGGGCCGCAGCCCACACCATCACCGGGGCTTGCACAGCCCAGCTCCAGGTGGAGCTGTTGTTAGCTGTAGAGGGCAGTGTCACTGGCCCTCATGTGGGATCCGAACCGGGGCCGCTGGCATCCCAAAACCAGCGCTTAACCAATGCGCCACTCGGCCGGCCCTGACCAAATGAGTTTTACTCATCACTCCAACCCAGCTATGCCATTCCTTGCTTAAATCTCTTCAAAGGGATAGGGATACTTAACATAAGGACACATGATATTAACTCTCTAGTATTGATACAAGGCCCTTCCTGATCTCACTCCAGTTCCTCGTGCCAGCCAGACATACCTCTCATCTCCCCTATTATTAGACATTCTGAACAACCTCCCACTCCACTAATTTTTGTATCATGTTTCCCTTTCTCTGGGTTAATATTCTGACTGAAATTCTTTCTTTTTCTTCTACCCTTTACAACTATCTCATGTCCTTCATAATTTAAGTAAGATATTATTCCTGCCTTCCCTCACCCGTATCCTTTTCAAAGTCTTGGCTTATTGCCCTTGCTATGTATTTTCCAAACAACACAACTCCATGTTAACACTGATCACGTTGCCTTATAACTGTTTATTTACCTGTCTCTCTGTATTTACTGTAGGCTCCTAAAGGGCAGGAACCATATCTTGTTTCTCACAGCACCCAGGCTCTTAGCATGGTTCCCAGCATATGATAGGAACTCAGTAAATGTTTCTTGAATAAATAAATGAACCCAAGACTTACAAGTAGAAATTAATTATAAACAAGGTTGAAAGTGAGAAGGAAATAAATCTGTCTTTTGACACCGCATTTGTTCAAGTCTTTGTTCAAGTAGAATTTTTTCCTAACTTTAATGTACAGTTGGGGAGTTACTGTCACCACTCTTTGTGAAATTTCATGCTCTCAGTAGAAGAGTAGTAGCACCTGTGCACAAATAGGAACTATAATTGGATATGAATGGTGATAAGACATTCATATGGTAGAACAGAGAGGATAGATAGATAGATAGATAGATAGATAGATAGATAGATAGATAGATGATAGATAGCTATTATACATGACAGGGAGATCTATTATGGCAGTTAGAGTTTGTGTGCCCTCACCCCATGCCTTTAAGTCACACGGCGCCCACTCATGCACTGTGATGAGTGTCTAGCGCGCTGAGTTTCTGGAATCTTGTTCTGACCATGGCAATGGAAGAGCATCTTATTTTGTCCCTCCCCTGTTTTCATCCTTGGTTTGTCCCAGTGTCTCTCTGGCTTCTGACTCTGGTTAGGTTTTTTCCTCCTGGTTGCATGCTTGCTTAGAAGATATACTCTCTATGCTTGTTTTTCTTGGAATCCCCTAGGATTTAGATGTGTCTCCCTGCTCCTGGATATTTTGAGAGATATCCAGGAGATATGCCTGAGATCTTACATGTGTTATCCAATCAGATCCCTGAAACAGGGGAGGAAGGTGACTTTTTTTTTTTTTTGAGGGTAGCGTTACTGGCCCTCACTCATATGTGGGACTGAACCAGGGCCGCTGCCTTCCCAAACCAGCGCTTAACCACCGTGCCACTCGGCCGGCCCAAGAAAGTGACTTTTAAAGGGTGGTGGGACATTAACAGGCAGAAATGGAGGATGAAGCATAAACTTTTCCAAGTGAGGGAGAGAGTAAATGCACGAGTGGGAGATCAGCGATAGAGCGCCTGCCTATCTTGGCATTGTGTTTATTCCAACCATGGCTGGTGCTCCGCAAGAGAGCATGGTGTGGGCAGCACAGTTGCTGAGGGTAGTAAACAATGCCTTGGTGAATGCCTGCCACTGAAGACACCTAGAGAGAAACCAGTCAGCAGGCAAGGCACTGAGCTTCAGGAAGAGCTGCAGGACACCGTGATGGGGGGCAAGCAAGAAACCAAACCAAGGACAGCCCAACTCAGGGTCAGAACCCAGCAAGGCTTTATGTACAAATTGAAACCCAGTTCTTCCCACGGGCACAGAGTGGAGGCATGACCAAGGTCACAACCAGGGTGACATAATAAGAAATGTCAATCTCCACAGGTCATTTTAGGGCTCTACTTTGACAGCGGTAGCCAGGAGACAAAGACCCAGAGGGATGAGTAGTTGTCCTTAGACTGCCCTGTGGGTACATGGACAAACCTGTATTCACCCTAAAGCCTTCTGGATCTGAAAACTTCATGTGGGGAGGGGGTGGGGGGGCAGTGTCCACAATGCTACATGCTAAAGAGACTTGAGTTTGAAAAAGTCATTGACTGTGGCAATTTGGAAGACAATGGAGGACTTGCAAAGAATTGTTTGAGAAGAATGAAAGAGCAATGAGTGAAGTTATAGGAGGTCAGAAGGAAAGAACTATCCTTCCTTGACAAACATAGCTATGGAGGAAGGTGAAAACTAGGACAGTAGCTAGAGGGCTAAATTAATTTTAAAAGCTGTTATTTTAATAGCTATAGTTTGCATGTAAAAAGGCAACTCACATAGATGCTGTGCACTCATTTCTGGCCAGCACTCTCAAGGAAGGAACCCACCTTTACCAGGACCTCAGCTCAGGTAGTGCAGCTCAGTATCTGGCAGGATATAGGACCTGCCTGGGACTGTCATCTGAAATCAGCCCGTGGATGCACAAGAGTCTGTGATGACAGCAGGGTCTCTTTTTGAGTTCTTTGAGCCATTGTCAACATCCCACAAAATTCAACACAAAAGATTCCGTTACCTGTGATCAGGCTGCACAAGGCTCCTCAAAGCTCAAATGGCAGATTTCTTTACTTTTGGTTGGAAGTCCTGCCACTGAGTGTTGCAACATGAGCGTGCTCCTGCTGCTCGGATTGCCAGTTATAGGCGTCTTTGACGAATAAAAAAAAAAAATGGGAAAGCAAATTAATTACTACTTATGAAATGCAGATTGGTAGAAAAATATCTTTCAAACTTTAGGGCCCATCAGGGAGGATGATAAAAGTAATGATGAGATGTTGATAAGGAGGTTGATGTTCATGGATCTAGGATCAACTTTGTAATAAATGATGACAATCGACCCATAGGCTCTCTCTCTCTGTCTCTCTGTCTCTGTCTCTGTCTCTGTCTCTGTCTCTGTCTCTCTCTCTGTCTCTCTCTCTCTCTGTCTCTCTCTCTCTCTGTCTCTCTCTCTCTCTGTCTCTGTCTCTCTCTCTCTCTCTCTCTCTCTCTCTCTCTCTCTTTCTCTCTCTCTTTCTCTTTCTGTCCAGGCTTATGGTCTTCCTGGCTCTAGGTTTCTAATTATTTCTGCTTATGCTTTTCTCATTCTATTCCTGTCTTTAGCCTTCCTAATTCAAAGCATGACTGTTTGATCTTTGTCTCCTCTCTCGCTCTGTCAGGTTTCATAACTGGTGGCATCTTTCTCATGGACTCTGCATATCCTGGTTTCTCTGGTGTCATTTTTTGTGTGGTTTCTCCATCTATGTCTCCTCTCTCCCTCTCCCTCCCCCTCTATCTTCATCATCACCTTGTCTCCTCCTCTTTCTCCTCTCTTCTCTCCTGTCCTCCTTGGTCTACTCTTGGCCTACTATGACATTTTCTGCCTCTTCCCTGTTACGTCAATCTCCCAGGGTCTCAGTTTTTCTGCCACCTCACCCTATTTTATTTTCTTACTGCTACCTGAAATGATCATGTTTGGGGGTTTACTTGCAAACAGTGTATCTGTCCTACCCTTTTCCTCTACTAGACAGGAAGCCCTGTGAGGGCAGGCATTTGTCTTACATCTGTCTCCTCCGTGCCTAGAACACAGCCTGGAACATAGAGGGGATCAATCAATACTTGTTAATTGACTGAGCTCTGTGTCTCAGGGTTGCTGCTCTCGTTTTCATTTGTTGGCCTAGATCTCCATGAGGCTTGAGTCTCTCATGATCTCTAGTTCTGCCTTTATCTGTTCTGGGCTCTCTGCCTCTCTGCCATGGTCTCACTTTCTTCCTAACTCTTGAATCTTTCTCATGGTCTCTGTCTCATCTGGCATTTCCCTCGTGGCCTGCATCTCTCTCCTCTCTTAGCAACATAAGATGGAGCTGGAGGCAACTTGGGCCAGTGCAGAAACCAGGCCACTCCTCCCAGCCCTTCCTCATGCGCAGCCGGCTGCTAGACCTCTCTCCAGAATCCTCAAACAACAAAAAGAGACGATGCCTTTGCTTGTAAGCAAACAGTGGAGGCCCCTGATAAAGCAGGTTAGGCTGCCTCTGAGTTGATTAGCCACGTCCCTCCCTCCCTGTAGCTTTGACCAGGTCAAAAGCTTTGAAGAGCAGCTCTGGGCAGTGACTGCAGCTGGCTTGGCCCTGGCGGGGTTGTGCTCTGGGGGCCACTTTCTGGGCAGGTTCTTGCCTGCTGTGGGTTGAATCATAGATGGATCGCATTGTTGCTGGAACTAGCAGCGGTCTTTCTGGACCCATAACTTTTGTTGGCTTCAGCCAAATGTGTTGCAGGAACCCAAACCCTGGGGAAAGGCCAGGCCTAGAGAATGGAACCTGTGGGGGTGGTTCCATGCTGTCAGGGTGAAGAGGATGAGTCACACAGCCCGGGTTAAAGTCCCAGTTAAGCCACTGGCCTTATGTCTCCGTTTTCATATCCGTAAAATGGGAATGGTAGCATTTATCTTGCAGGGTGGTTAGTGAATTAAATGTGACCGTACATGGCAAGTACAGTGTCTGTCCTATGGTAAACACTCGATAAACAGTAGCTATTAGAAAGGGTGAAAGGCAGAGGAGTTCTTCTGCTGATGACAGGAGGCAAGGTGCTAGCTCCATGCCAGCTGCGTGCAGTTTTAGCAGCCATGCATCTAGAGTTGAAGAATTCTAGAGGAGGGAAGAGCCTCAGCTGGCCATCTGGTCCAGCCCGCTGACTCCAGCAGATGGCTTTGCCGACCACGCAAGGCAGACAGGAGGTTTTCTTTCCCAGAAGTTCCCCAGGGTAGACACACCATAGCCTCCCTCCATCACCCACCTCTTACTTTACTTCCTTGACAGTCAAGCTGGGCTTCCTTAGGTCCCCATAGAAGGCTCCTGCTTTCGCACAGGCCTGCTGGCTTGTGGCAAGTGCTGCACAGGCCTGGAGGAGCCCCTGTGCTGTCAGCCATCACGGCAGCCCTTCCGAGGGGGTGTCTCCCGGGCTGTGGCTGCAACTTCCCATGTGGCCCTCACAGTTCCCCATTTCAGCAAATGACGGGAAATCAAAGACAACATAGAGTCTGTCATACAGAGCTAAGAATTCACTCGAAAAACATCTCCAAAGCCTTTTCCAATTTCCTGGAAATTGACAAGTGTTTCCAAGACTCAGCCTTTGTGAGTGGGTCAGGCTGGGCCCTGCCGTCCTCTCTACCTCTCCTAAACCTGCACACCCAACCCATGCCTGAGCCAGCCTTGACGGTCGCTCTTCACCAGCCCTGGGCACCCCCAACCTTGGCTTTTCAGTGTGGCCCTGTGCATCCTGCCATCTGCAGATGCTGGCAGAGTGGGAAGGGAGGTTTGGGTGAGACTGGTTCTCATCTTTGCTCCAGATGACTCACCACCTGCCTTAGCTTTTCTCTTCCCATCGTTACATAATCCTGACTCCAGGATTAAAAATACTCCACTGACTACCCCGTCCATCTGCCATTCTCTCTCTCTCTCTCATATGTATATAAAATCTTATTTTAAAAATACTTTGGAAAGAGCACTTCCATCATTCATATTATATCAGAGATGGGTTTCCGAGTCAGCACTGGCTTCCTGCGGAACAGCCGTCCTGGGGGAGTGAGATTTCCCCAAATCTCTAGGATTGCAGTCTGTTTGGTGCCTTCACTCTCTAACAGGTTCATTTCATTCCAAGAAACCCTCTTCAGGGCTGCCCAGTACTTTCTCAGAGCAGCTCCTTGGTCCAACTTCCCATAGCCGGGGCTGGTAGTCACTGTGTGGGTGTGTCTTCCTTGTCAGCCTGGGAGTTAGAGGAGGTAGGCAGCTGGGTCACCTGGCCTGACCTGGGGTCCTGGTGGCAGACTGCCTGAGACCAGACACCAGGATGGGAGCCCCTGTTCCCTGCTCTGCTCTCATCTCATGACCCAGCTCCCCTCTGTCTCCATATACCAACCTCCCTGGGTTGATGGAGAAAAAGTGCAAGGGTTGATGGCTGTTGCCCTCATTGTCATACAGTCTGAGGTCTCTCTAGAGCCGGAGGGGAATGCCAGTTGTGCTGGTAACCCTCACTCATTCCTCCACTCATTTGACACATTCTTATTGGGGTTTGCCAAGCACTTGGTGGGCCAGGCAGACATAGTACCTGCCAAGAGCGTGCAGCCTAGGTAGGGACGATGGCCATGTAGACCAGAGAATTTAACGTCAAAGGACCTGGGTTCAAGGCCAGTCTGTGCTGGATACCAGTTACATGACAATCGTTGGAGCTCCCAGAACTACAGTGTCCTCACCTGTGCAGTGGGCGTCATCAGCTCTGCTCCCAGGGCTGGTGCAGCAGTAATGGGAGTGAAATGCCCTTTGGGGGCCAGTGACACTGGGCAGAAAGGTGTCATTTGGTGTAACCGCTTACAAAGCCAGAGGGGCTCCTGCAGAACAAAAAGTTGCCTGTGGAAGCTGTCCCCTGGCGACCCTACCTCCAGCCTCGCCACCTCTGATCCACCCTCTGCATGGGCCACTGGAGCCCTCGATTCAGAACTTAGACTGATCTTTCCCCACCGGCCATGGCACCCAGTTTAAACTCTTCAGGATGATGCTCAAGGCCCTCCCCGCTCCCATGCCCACTCTGGATGCCGGACTAGCTGAATCCACCCTGCCCTTTCAGCTCTGTGTGCTCTCTGTCCCACTCTGGATGCCGGACTAGCTGAATCCACCGTGCCCTTTCAGCTCTGTGTGCTCTCTGTCCAGTGACTAACACTCTGTCTCAGCTTCCTCATCTGTAAAGTGGGGCAAATGAGAGCATACACCCAAAGGGCACAGATGAGTGAACACACAGAAGCACGTAGAACAATGTCTGGCACATAAGAAAGGTCAGAGGGTTTGTTACTAGTGGTAGTTGTGGTAGCAGCTCAGCCTCGGTGACTTTAGACATATTTCCTTTACCTGGAATCCTGTTTTCACTGCACTCCCACCGTCCGGCGAACTCCCACCCACTTCATGATTTGAAAAGTGACTCCTGTGTGAGCTGCCATGGTCCTGGCCTTGGTGACGCTCTGGGTCTCGGGTGCCTGTGCCCTTCCCGGGGCTCTGCCCCCTCCCTAAGCTATGCACATCTCAGCTTTCTCAAGGTGCTGTCTTCGCCAGTACTCAGTACGCACTTGTCACCCGCCAGGCACCGGCCCTCCTTCCCACCTTCCCCGTTCTCTGGTGTGTACTAAGCTCCAATTCTGTGAGCCAATGATAGTCTCCTTTTCGGCAAGCCTGGGTTGAGCCCTTTCCTTCACTTCGAATGCACCCTCCGGGCTCTGTGAGCTCCTGTATTAGGTGATGGGTACGTGGTGCCTCCCAGTAGTCCCGGGAGACCGTACCCACCGCACCCACTGTGCAGGTGAGGAACTACCTACTGCCTGAGTTGCTGACACTGGCTTTGGAGTCAGGTGTGGGGGGCCTCCTGCCTGCATGCTCCTGCCCTCCCATCCCTGGTCTGCCCAGACTTGTCTTCTTTGTTCCCGCCCCAAACTGAAAGGCCCACAGGAACCCAGCTCTATGGCCTGGGCAGGGCAGGGAGAGGAGGGCGGACCAGGCCTCTGTCACTCTCTCTTGGCCTAAGCCATGTATCTGTTCCTCCAATGATGTGTCCCCCAGAGCAGGACCTGCACCCAGGTGACTCCAGGGAGGTCACTGAGCACAGGGACTTCAGCTCTGCTGCTAGTGTGACCTGGACATGCCCTGGCTGCCCATGCAGGGCTGGCCTCAGCTCGGTGGGGAGGCTGGGAGGAAAGCAGAGGGGAGGAAAATTGCTTTGTTGCTGCCCCAACTAGAGTCGCATCCAGATTGCTATATAATCATAAAATATCAGCTCCTGGAGAGGACCTGGGGCCTCATGCCCCCGGGAAGGCCCTGCTCTGGGGTCTGCTCTGTGATTGTTGTTGGCTGGATGGGGTGGCTTTGGGGGTGGTTCGGCTGGTGGTGGTTCGGCTGGTGGTGGAAGGCATCCAATGTGCCTGCTGCCCCAGTGCGTGAGCTCACTGCCCTCTCTTCTCCTTCCAGAAGCCTCTCTTCCTCCCCTTCCCCTGCTGTCCTCCCTGCCTCCAAAGTCACTGAAGAGCCCAGCTGGAGCTCAGCCCTGTTTGTGCCATTTGTCCTGGGGTGGGACTGTCGCAGCTGACCGAGCCAGTGTGCTCACAGGTGCACACTCACAAACCCACTCAGATCTTCTCTCTCTCTCCCTCTCTCTCGCTCTCTCCCTCTCCCCCTCTCTCTATCTCCCTTCCCTCCCTCCCTGTGCATGCATAGCCACACACTCTCACACATAAAGAGGCCATCTTCTGCACATATTCTAAAAATCACAGTTCCTCTTATAAACCCTTTATGGTTCTGTAGACACGCTCATATGTGCTGCCTCCCAGACCCTCATCTCTCTCTCTCTCTCTCTCTCTCTCTCTCTCTCTCTCTCTCTCTCTCTCTCTCTCGTTCTCTCTCTCTCTCTCCCCCCCCCCCGTTGGAGATGTGGGAGACTTGGCAGAAGCATCTCTTTGTCTCTGACTTGCTCCATCATTGGCCTCTCTGGCGCGCTCCCTGTGGCTGACAGCATCTGCACACATAGGCACACATGGCATGTGAGGGTCGTTCGCTCTCTCTCACTCCACAGCCTCTGCGTCTCTGATCTGTGGGGTGGGGTGGGAGGGGTGGGGCAGTGAGGGATTGCAGGAGGTGGTCCAATTCAGAATGCTTGCTGGCAGCCTTGGCGTCAGGATGTCTGACAATGCAAGCAATGCTCGGAATGGAGATGATGGCTTCCACATAGAGGGGAGGTGCAGTGTGCTGATTCACCAGCCTCCCTTTGTCTGAATATGTGACTGCTACACTTACTAGCTGTGTAGCTTTGGGCAACTTACATAACCTGTCTGTGCCTTGGTTTCATTGTCTGTAAAATGGGAGTTTATCAGCACCCACCTCATAGAGAGGTCACAAGTTACATGAGTTAACACGTGTAAAATGCTTAGAACACTGTATGTGTTAGCTACCATGACGTACTAGGCAGTGATAAGCACCATATATGGGCTATCATGTTTAATTCTCTCATTGGCCTGCAAAGCAGATAGTTCCCCATAGAGATGAAAGGACGTCCTCAAGGCCACACGGTTATTGAGGCGGAAGCTAGACTTAGAGCTCAAGTCACGGAGTCATAAGCGGAATACTATGCTGCTCCTCCACCCGTGGTAGCTCTCCCTTCCAGAAACAGGTTCTGAGATAAGGGGACATAGGGCAGCCCTGGGGAAGGACAGCCACAGAAGGATGGTAGGCGCTAAGACTCCACTGATAACCAAGGTTAGAAACTCTAGGCAGATGTACGGCTGGGAACCAAGGCAAAAGCCCCACCCAGTTGACTGGCCAATAGCAGAGCAGAAGGAAGACTTCGTGGGCTAATGGGGATGGGGCCGTGGGAGGGCTCTGGTCTGGGACTGGCCAATGAGAAGGGGATGGGCAGATTCTGGCTTAGGGACTGTGAAGGTTCCTGGGGCCAGCTTTGGAGTACTTGGCTGTGTCAGGTTGGCATGGAGAGACTTTGGGCTGCCCACAGGAATCCCTCAGGCCACTGTGTGAGGGCAGGACAAAGCATAATCCTGCCACTCTTCCTTCTGGGGACAGGGTGGGGACCTTGGAGGGCCTGAGCCTGCAGGAGCAGAATCAAGCATCAGCAGGGGCAGGTGAAGGGCAAAGAAAGGACGCAGATGCTCGCTGATGGGTACTGAGTCTGCACGTATGGAATCTCATTGAGTGCTTATCAGAACCCACCAGGCAGACATTCTCAGTTCCCTTTAAAGGAGCAGAAACTGACTCAGGCAGCTTGGGCTTGCCTAAGCGTACCCAGTGGCCTATACTTAGGCCTCTAGAACCCTTGCCTAGGGCAGGACTTGGTGGTGGTGGGGGGAGATGGCTGAGCAGTTTCCATGTAGCCTCAGCCATGAGAAGCAGGGGCAGGGGGCCAGCGGGGCATGTCACAAACAGGTGTTGCAAAAGCACGGCATCCACGATGGCACTGGTGCACCCTGCTCCCGTGACCCAACATTAGTGACACGGGGCTGGGACAGAAATAAAGATGATTTATCTCCTCTCCCACCATCTCCTCTCCCACCACGGGCATTTTTCTCTTTTGTTTCCCTTCAACAGCAGGTACTATTTCTTCCCTGAAGCGGCAGGAAAAGTCCAATTCCACAGAGTGGCCTGGGGAGAGGAGAGTGAGTGGCAGGCGGGAGGGCTGAGTCCCCTGTCTCAGCTGCTGGGCACATGAGGAAAGTTTGGATGGATTAACTTGTGGGCTAATTAACATTTTCTCTAATTAACATTTGCATGGAAAAGCCGGGCTTCCAGGGATGACAATACCCCTGCTCTAGCCTGGGAGGGAAATGGGCCTCCTGGCTTTTGAACTCCACATAAGTGGGTGGTGGGCAAGGTGGTGCTGGTGGTGCCCTGGGTAGCAGGCTCTGGGCAGAAAAGCCATGCACTGAGGGACCTGGTGCTGGCAGGAATGACCCCACAGCCACGCTGCACAGGTGCAGCTCCTTGAACTGGACAAAGCAACTCTGCAATCACCCACGCAGGGCAGGGACTGTCTTAGTGGTTCTGCCTGTGTAGCACATGAGGACCTACGATGTGCCAAGAACTGTGCTGGGTGCTTTGGCCCCTGCCCCTCTAGACCTTACAGGTTAGAAGGGGAAACAACCCACAGTAACAATAAACTGCACGTTTCACCATGCAGAAACATGGGTGCGAGGGAAGCGTAGAGCAGACAAAAAACTCTACACCTGGGGCCAGGTTGTCGACTCCAGGAGGGCAGGGACCATGGCCATTTTGTTCCCACTGGATCCCCAGCACCAAGCACAGTGCTTTGCACATTTTAAAGGTCAGTGAGTGTATTAAATTAATGAAGAAATGATATACGCTGAGATTTGAAATACGAAGAGCGAGTCAGGTGAAGGAGAGTGGAAATGATGTTCCAGGTCGAGGGAACAGCATGTGCAAAGCTGGGAGGCAAGAAAGAGCACAGCCCTGGCTTCACAGCGCTAGAGCAGTGGAGGTGAGGGTGGGGTGGGCAGGGAAGGGTGAACAGGGGCAGGAGACTAGCTCCAGAGGTAGGCAGGACCAGGTCATGACGTGCTTGGGGCCCCATTGTGACATTGAGGATGAGAGACACGTGCCCTGGTGTGGAGGTGGATAGGGGTGAGGTAGCCTGAGGGCAAGGAGACCCTCAGGGGGCTGTGGCAGCATCTGAGGGAGGGCAGGAGGGAATGGTGATCTGTCTGGGGGTGGGGGGCATAGAGATGGAGAGAAGGAATGGAAGGCACAGGACATGGAGGTAGAATGGATGTGGGGCTGAGAGAGGGAGTACAGCTGGGGGGACTCCAAGCTCCTGGTTAGGACAGAAGGTGGTGTCCTTCCCTGAAAAAGATAATGCCGGTAGAGGAAGAAGCGTGTAACCGGCACCAGGAGCACTTTTGCTGAGTGACTTAAACAGAAATGTCTCTGGCCCAGGGATCAGACTGAGATGCACCTCTCCTCAGGCCTCCTCATGTCCCCCTTCCCCAGTTTCTTCTCCATGTATAGCTAGAGCATAGATCTGACCACGTCACCCCTTGTCAAAAACCCTCAATGAGTCACCAGTGCTCCTACAATAAAATCTAAAATCCTTATCATGGCCTCTAAGACCCTGTGTGATGTGGCCAAGTTCACGGCTAATCTCTCATCTCAGGCTCTCTTCTTCCCTTGTTCAGTACATGGCAACCACATGGGCCTGGTTCCATTTCTCCCTCATCCCATACTCCTTCCTGCCTCAGGGCCCTCATAGGTACTGTTCCATCTGCTAGCATGCTTTTCCCCTCACTTCCTCTTTTGGCCAACTCCTGCTCATTCTTTCTTTCTTTCTTTTTATTTTTTATTTTTAATTTATTTTTAATTTTTTTAAATTAGCTTCAGGTGTACAACACAGTTCAATAGTTATACTTTTTACCCCTCAAAGTGACAACCCCCTCCCCCAATTCTCCACCCCACTCCTCCCCCCACAATTCTTTAAATCTTGGCCTAAAATTCACTTCATCAAGCAAACCTTCCTTCACCCTCAGACCAGGTAGACCAACATGTCTCTCCGCTTCTCTACAGTCTCCAAAATTGTAGTTAAACTTGTGTTTGTATAATTACATCTCCCCAACCCTCCCAAGCTGCGACCATGTCTATTCTATTGACCCCTATAGCCCAGTGCCTAGCCCAGTGCCTGGCACATACTCAATTAGCAATTAGTATTTATCAATGAATGAATGTAACATACTTAAGATTATTTGTGTCACGATGAATGTTTAGCAACAGCTAATTTCCAACATTAATCAAGTCAACTGAGACCAAAATAGCAGAAGCATCCACTTTAAATATAAACCTCTATGGAGATGACACCCAGGACTGCACTCCAGCTGGGGATTTTTCCCACTTCCGGTCCCTATCTTCACCTGCCCACTGGACACCTGCCCCTGGATATCTTTGCTAAAAAATGCCTCAGAACACTTTGCCAGCTTCCCTGCTGTGGTCACTGGCCTTTGTTTTGTCTTTCGGGCATCCCAGCCCAACTTTGGGTTCCTCAGGCCCCAGCTGCCTTCCAGGGATGAAATTCATGACCTCACACCATGGGGTCTTCCTTCTAGTCCCTTCCATGGATTCTCCTTAAGGAGGGGGAATGTGTGTGTGTGTGGGGGGCAGGGCAGGACACAGAGATGTCAAACATCAGGGAGTGGCTGAGAGCCCCTTGGACGTGCCACTAAGGGGTTAGGGGTCTTGGCCCAGCCACAAGGCCACAGCAGGGGAACAGGCTGGAGCTAAGCAGGCAAATGGCCCTGCAGCCAGAGGCAGATGCCAATTGGAAATGCAAAGGCCTGGGCCGGAAGTACATTTACTTATCTCTCTATAATTTATGATCTTGGCTATATCAAAAAATAATGCAAGGGTCACATGCTAAAAAAAATACTGGCAAAAACCTACAGGGAGATTCATAATGGATGGTGGGGAGAAAAGCCACTACAGAGATGAAGGAGAAGAAAATGACATCATGCATAGGAGCATCAGCTGCTATTAAAACAGTGCGTATGGCTTGCCAGGCCCAGTGTGACAACCCCGGCCTCATTTGATCCCTACAGTCTCCTCTCACTCTACAGGCAGCCAGAGAGAGGCAGCGTCACTCAGCTGGCCCATGGCCCAGAGTGGTGACTGTAGACTGAGAGAGGGTCGGGTGGGGCTTTTCCAGCAGCCCCTTCCTCTCCGTTATCTTTTTTTTTTTTTTTTTTTTTTGAGGGCAGTGTCACTGGCCCTAATATGTGGGACCCGAACCAGGGCTGCTGGCCTCCCAAGCCAGCGCTCAACCACCGCGCCACTCGGCCGGCCCGTCCTCTCCGTTATCTTGACGGCCCCTCCCAGCTCCTGGGTACAGGCTCTTCACCTGCCCCTGCTGTGCAGATCCATCTGCATCTTTGTCTACCCTGGAGCACCTTGTACAGTAGGACCAGGTTCATGTCCCTCAGCCAGGGGCCTGTGACGCCCCTGCTGCCTGGTCAGAAACACTGACAGCTCTCCATCATCTACAGAACCACCCACACTCCCTGCGTCAGCACCCTTCTCAGCTCAGGCCCAACCTGGAGGGTCAGCCTTGGGCCCTGTTCCTCTTCCTCTCCTACCAGGCAGCAGTGGAATCTTGCCCCATTCCAAATTCGTGCTGGACTTTCCTGCTCTTATTCCTTTCTACTTAAAGAGGGGTTATAGCAGAGGGGTCAGGCATGTGGACCCTGGAGCCAGGCTGCCTGTGCTCCAATTCCAGGGCTGCTGCTTTAGCTGGGCAATAGGGGACAAGCTCCATCACCTCTGCTCCTTGGTTTTCTCAGAGGTACCTCTCTCATAGGGTTGTCCTGAGGATTAAGTGAGAAGGTCACACATATCAAGGGCTCAGAGTCCTGCCTGGACCTCTAAGTGTTGTTAACAAAAACCATTCTTGTTACTCGCTCCACTTGCCTGATTGGGACCCCTGACTGCCTCCCTCACCACATCTGCCACTGAAATCCTTAATATCCTGAGTAAACATTCCGGCTGGACTCCCCCTCCTGCTTCCTGACCCCCTGGGCTTACAGGGACTGCTCCAGCTGTGTCTTTCCCAGTCTGAGTATTTCTTTGGATCATAGAACACACTGCCTTTGATCATGAAGGTTTTTCTCTCTCTTTCTGAGTGCCTTAATCTGCAGAAAGATGGTAAACTCCCAGGGCAGGGACCCTCTTTTATCTCTCTCTGTGAGAGTCACAGCAGGTGCTTTGCAAACACTTGCTAGGTTTACATGTTTTATCATATGTTCCTCTGCCCCCGTAAATCGGTAAATCACTCTTTTCACTCTTCCGGGGGGATCCTCTGGGCTGGGGATTGAGACATTGGATGGTGTCCTGAAGACACTGTCATAAATATGCTGCTATGAGCCAGGTAATGTGGGGGGTCGGGGAAGGAGTGCAGGCTGCCAGCCAGAACTTAGATGGCAGGAGAGCAGGCTCCCAGGTCCAGAGGGTAGCATGGGCTGGAGGGTAGGACCAAGGCCAGCTGGGACAGGCAGTCTCAGCCCAGGACTGGAGCAGACATGGGGGCTGGGGCCTGGAGGCTGACCCTGGAAGGGAGCTGGCACGTGACCGGGAAGGAGCAAATGAGATGGTCATCACTTATTGTTCCAATCTTTATACTTGTTTCTATCATGCTGGGCATTCTACTCCCACAAAGATATATTCTTTCTCTCTCTCTCTCTCTCTCTCTCTCTCTCTCTCTCTCTCTCTCTCTCTCCCCCTCCCTGCCTCCCTCCCTCCCTCCCTCCCCTCCAACCTCAGTTGCAGCCCTAAGCCTGCCACCTACTTGTTGCTGACCTTGGGGAAGCCCTTGCCTCCTCCAGCCCCCCTGTGCAGAGGGACTGACAGTGTTCTCCTCATGGCATTCTAGTGGGAAATGTGATATAAAGCTTAGCCGGGCAGGGGAACAACCCAGGGATCACCTACAAAGAAAGGCAGGTACCAGGCCCCACCTTAATCCAAGTAAACCAGAATTTCCATGGCACCGAGATCAAGAATCTGTAGGGACCAAGAATCAAGGGACCAAAATCTCACAGGTATTCCAATGCAGCTGGTCCATAGATGGTGTTTGAGAACAATTAAAAAAAGAAAGATGTCAAAGTAAGTTCTTAATCAAGATTCATATCATTTCTTCTTTCCTTTTTTCCTTCCTTTAATTAATAGGGAGGGTCACCAGGCTTAGTTAAGTCTCCACTACTCAATAGATTGAAGAGAATTACTGCTCGATTACTGTTAAGGGGGTCTGATCCGTAGGGACAGGATGACAGCAGCCCTTGGCCAGGCTCTCATAAGATTCTGTCACCCCAAAGAGTGAGTCTGCAAAAGTTGGGGTGGAGATTGGAAATCAGCATCTGGAAGCATTTGCTCCTATTTAGTTACTCAGATCGGGCCACGATTTGTTTTCATCCTATGTATTTGCTCAACAGACCCACTCACTGACTCAATAAGCATGGAACAGCCCCTAGGCACCAGGCAGGGCAAGGTACTAGGGGCCTGGAGATGAAAAAACAAACAGCACACACTCAGCCCCTTTCCCCACAGCCTAGTGGGGGAGGCAGAGCCATGTACTATCGCTGAAATAAAGTAACTGGTCCTGTTGGAATAGGCTGGGGCCTATGGGTCCTAGAGGAGGGAAGGTTGGACGTGGCATGGAGCCCTTTCAGAAAGCCTCACAAAGGAGGTGCCATTTGAGTGGACATGTAGCATAGGGGTGGCAGGCATGGCCTCTGGAGCCAAGGCGACTGGCTTCAAATCCCTGTAGGCTGTGTGTCATTAAGCAAGTTATACAACCTCTCTGTTTCTTGATTTCCCCACCTGTAAAATGAGTCTACTAGTTTTCTTTATTTTTTTTTGGATTGTTGTGAGTATTAGAAAGTTAACACAGCAGTGCCTGGCATATTGGAAATTATTTTTTTTTAAATGTATACACACTCATACACTATTGTTAGTATTTTGAGAATGCATGAGACCTTGCCATGCAGAGAAAGGGAAGGCATTCTAGGCAGGGGAAAATCACGTAGAAAGGCACCAAGGTAAGAAAGAGCAGGATGTGCTCAGGGGATGGTGAGCAGTTTGGTGTAGCTGGACAGCAGGTCGAGCCCAAATTACCCAGATTTGATGGCAATCTGGACACACATCACTCCATTTGGTCAAGACTGTGGTCACTAACTGACCACTAATCTGAGTGTCTTCCCAGCTCCCACCACAGTGAAGCCCCATCTCCCTGGCCCCCAGCCCTGCCATCCCACAGAAGCCATTGTCTGTCATCTGACCCAGGCCGGGGAAGGCTCCGGATCAGACTGCCTCATGTGATCCTGGGGAGGGGTGGACATTTGCCTTGCCTGTATGGATCCTTGGACCACCCTCCTAGGTTGAGACAACTTCCAGTCCCCCATATTCTCTGGTCACCGAGGGAGAATGCAGCAGTCTCGCTTTCCCAGCCCCCTTAGCAGCCAGGGAGTTGGCAGATGACCTGAGCTCCAGCAGCCAAACCCCTTGTCTGAACTCTATAAGTGAGAAGATTTGGAAAAAAGCTCCCATGGGCTGCATTTTGATGTTGAGCAGGACTGTCAAGGCCTCTAGCTCAGGGGGCTGCAGGGGGACAAGGCGGAATTCCTGGGGCAGAAGAGGCATCAGTGCTGAATGAGGAGCAGGCAAATTCCGGGCCCAAGGGCAAACAACATGGCGGTGCTTGGCAGAGGTGGCTTCCCCATCAGGCCAGCTCTGTGGCATGGCTGGAAGTTCAGCCCCAAGCTGGTTCTGTGGACACTCACCACACTTTGGGTGACCATCTATTTTGCTTAAACATCTAGAGTCAGCTTCCATTGCTTTTAATAAAAAGCCCTCTTTTGATGCCTGCTATAGCTCGACCAGGGAAGGGAATGAATGGGTTATTGCCATCTGTGGCAGCATGGATGGACTTGGCGGGTATTGTGCTGAGTGGAGTATGCACAGAAAAAGACAGATGCAATGTGTTTTCGTTTATATGTGGAATCTAAAGAACAAAATAAACAAACAGAACAGAAACAAGCTCATAGATACAGAGAACATTATGGTGGTTGCCAAATGGGAGGGGGTTTGGAGGTGGGTGAAAGGGGATGGGATTAAGAAATACAAGTTGATTGTTACAAAGTAGTCATAGGAATGGAAAGTACAGCATAGGAAATATAGTCCATGATATGGTAATAACTATGTATAGTGTCAGGTGAGTACTAGGCTAGTCAGGGGGGTCATTTCCTAAATTATACAAATGTCTAACCACTATGCTGTACACCTGAAATTAATATAAAATAATATTGAAAGTCAACTGTAATTGAAAAATTCAAAAGGGGGGAAAGGTAAAGGGGAATAAAAGATTCAAATCTCCAGGTATAAAACAAATAAGTCATGGGGATGTAATGTACAACATGGGGAATACAGTCAATAATATTGTGATAGTGTGGTACGGTGTCGGATGGTTGCTGGAATTATCATGGTGATCACTTCTTTAGGTGTATAAATGTTCAATAACTATGGTGTACACCTGAAACTAATATAATATTGTATGTTAGCTCTATTTTAGTAAACATCTTTTTAAAATGTTAAAAAGAAAAGCCAACCAGCCAGCAGACATTTTTTTATAATGACAACCTAAACTATCATTCATACTCACTACTATCTGTTGTAATGATCAGAATGAATAAAAAATAAATGATCAGTAATGAAAAAGAAAGCCCTCTTGATACACAGCTATGCCACTTACTGGCTGTGTGTCCTGGGGCAAGTCACTCAACCCCTCTGTGCCTTGGCTCCCTCCTCCATAAAATGAGATAACAGTCGCTAACTTGTAGTCTTGTTACTGAGATTCAGTGAGACATTTTGCACATCCCTTAGCTCATGCATTAATCCCACGATAAATATCAGCTATTGTTTTCATTACATCTGAGAGACATAAGGCAAATAACTGTGCTAACTCAAGAGGCCTAGAGAAGGGAAGTGACTTATCCACAAGCTAGCAAGTGGGCAGGGGGAAAGGTCTCCGGCCCCAGCGAACCAGGTTCTTCCTCCTTCCTCCAGCTGCTTTGCCATGCCTATGTATGCATGTGTGCACATTCTTTATTGCATAAAGCTGCTGTATTATGTGTGCTGTCAGATATCCTATTAAAAAGCAAAGTGGGAAAAACAGTGAGCAGTCTTCCTCTGCCTGCGCTGCCACTGATTACAAAATTAAATTAAGCTTTGTGTCTGGCTGCTGCTGTTTGATGGGAAATACAATGAATTGCTCTTTGCCTCCCTGTGAGAAGTCCCAAAGAGCAGGGCTGGGGAGCTCAGCCCAAGACAGTATTTCTTCTTCCCAATGCCCCGGAGGGCAGAGCCTTCCTCTCTCCAGAAATGTTAAGCCCCTGAAACCAGACTGCCTTTTTATTAGGTTAATAAAACACCAGGCCCATCAAGTCTCAGGCTCGTAAAGGTCACTGAGTCACGTCTGAGTGCAGGGGAGAGCTTGCAGGGCAGCAGCCTGCCCCCCAGAGCCAGGGGGAGGGAGGAAGCTGTCTCCACAGGCCCGCGCTGACTCTAGGGCCAGGATGAAAGGTGTGGCAGGGCCATGAAAGCCAGATGGACAAGGATCCTCATGTGCCCTCTGGCTTCAGAAGCCGAGCTGGGTCCCCAGGAATGGGTCAGGACCAGGAGATGGCTGATGGCAGCCAGAGCTGGCAGGAGAGTGAGACCTGAGCCTGAGAGACAGGCAGAAGAGCCCAAGAGTTAGATGGGGGCATCAGTGATCAGAGAGGCATCGATGTTACATAGCATGGTGGACAGAAGCAGGATCTTGGAGTCACTGAGTTCTGGGTTCAAATCCTACCTCTTTATCTGCTGTTACCTACCTTCAGTCTGTTCTCCACGTTTCAGTTATCTATTGCCATGTAATCAGCCACCCTAATACTTAGTGACTTAAAACAACAACACCCATTTATCTCTCAAGTTCTGTGCATTGACTGGGCTCAGCTGAGCAGTTCTTCTTCTCCACGTGGAGTTGGCTGGGCTGCAGTCATCCGAGGCTCTACCTAACTGGCAGTTGTAAGCTCAGCCAATGCTGTTCACTGGAATGCCTCCATTTCCCACAGGCCTCTCTGTGTGGGCTTCTCACCAAGGCATCTGGGTTTCAACAGGGCGACATTCCAAGTGGCCAAAACAGAAGCTGAGGATCTTCAAAGACTCCATCTTGGAAATGACACAGCATCACATATGCTGCATTCTATTGGTCAAAATAGGTCAAAAGCCAGGTTTGAGGGGAGGGGAAATGGACTGTGCCTTTCCATGAGAGAAGCAACAAAGAACTAGTGGCCACCTTTAATCCACCATACCTCCCAAGGCAAACGATCTCCTTAAAATATCAAGACTGTGTCACTGTCCTGAGCTTGCTCATTGGCTTCCCTTTGCCCTTGTGATAAATTACCCTGGTGGCCTCCAGGGATCTGACCTCTACCTACCTCTCTAAACCCCATCTCATGCTATTCGTTACCTTGCTCCCTGCGCCCGGCCTCCCTGGCCTCCGTTCAGTTCCTCCAACACGCCAAGGTCTTCCCACGTCAGGGCCTTTGCAGGTGGTGATCACTGGACAGGAAGGTAGCCGCGCCTTGCCTGATTAGCTCTTTCTAATCCCTCAGGTGTCAGCAGAAATGATACCACATGACCTCCCTTTTCATTTAGTCAGTCAGCAAATACTTATTGTGTGCCTACCATGTGCTCGGCACCAAGCTAGGGCCCATGAAGAATAGATCTTGTGTTTTTCTCTAGTACCCTCTGGCCCCCTTTTTTTTTTTGCTTTTGCTAAAGTCTGTAATAATCTTGTTTTATTTATTTTTCTGGTTCATTATATATTTCTCCCCACTAGAATGAGGGCAGGTCTGTCTGGCTCACTCTGGTTTCCCTTGGCACAGAGCTCAACACAGAGTAAATACTCAACAAATACGTGTCGAATGAATGAGTGCTACTCACTTTGGCTTGTGATCTTGGCTGGGAGAGTTGACTGCTCTCTCTCTCTCTCTCTCTCTCTCAGCTTTCATTTCTCCATTTTAAACATGTAGTTATCAAGAATACCTGCCTCATAGGAGTGCTGCAGAGATAAAGATAATGCGAATAAAGCACTTTCAGTGTTCTACATATAATAAGTCCTCAATGAAACGGTCTCTGACACTGTTACTATTAATATTAGGATTGTATTAAAGCAAGACTTTGGCTCTGCTGTGGTGGAGACGAGCCTGTGAGTTCCAGGAAGGGGTGGGAATTGGGCTGGCTGCTTCTCAGCTGTGTGTTAAGCACCTAGCATAGTACCTGGCCCTCGCAAGGTGCTCAGTTAATGTTGATTAAACCGATGAATCCTAAATAGACCGCCCTGAGCTGGTTGTGTCTTCTGTCCTATGTCAGAAGGAAGTACTTCTGGCTACTATCTAATACAGTCCTCTTATACGGGGTAGTGTCCAACATAATTCAATCTCGAGAAAAATCCCCCAGCAGATGGATGCCCTTCTACCCTGGAGTTATCTGGTCACCATGTGGCCTGGTCAGTCAATATACCACTGACCCCTCCCACTGGGGAGGGGCTGCGTGTGGCTTACCTAGCTCATCGTAATCAGTAATAAAGGACAGTAATAATCATTATGTACTTGGTGCTTACTGTGTGCCAGGGACTGTTGCTGCTTTTTATGCATAATTTAGTCAGGCCAATAAGCTATTTATGATCTGACTGAGGCTCAGAGAGGTTGAGTAACTTGTGCAAGGTCCAACAGGGAAGCTCTGTTTGATTCTATGTGCAAGCTCTTGCACATTATTCTGTACCACATTCCTAGTTCCTGGTCTGGTCCTCCCTGAGGCACCCCTGAGACCTCTGTAAACACCTCTGTTACCTACCCTTTGTCTGTAACCCTAGGACAGAATGGGGTGTTCATGGGCCTACAATCCGTGCTGTCGCAGAGGGCCCCATATTCAGAGAGGCCCCATGCTTTGTTCAAAGCTCTGTTGTCACATTCTCAAAGTCCTTAATAATATGTGAACAAGGGGCCCTGCATTTTCATTTTACACTAGCCTTCCCCCCCGAAAAAAATTATGTGGCTAGTCACATCAGTTAAAGTGTTGGGTTGTTGGAAAAGTCATGATGCATTTTTGCAATGAAAAACATAGAAAAAAATACATCATGACTTTTCCGACAACCTAATATTAGATATTAGCCAGAAGTGTTTTGTGCTGCTGTAGGACAGATGATATAACCAGCTCAAGGGATCTATTCAGGATTCATTTGTTTAACCAATAAGTGCATCTCACCATCCCCCCCACTGGGCTGTGAAAGCTTGCAAAACAAGGCATGGGCTTAATTTCTCTTTTGGATCCCGGCATCTTGCACATTGGCCCCAAGTTCAGGGACAGTGGGTCAATGTGAGGCAGACAGAAGGGGCGATGCCTTTGGCCGAGACACTCCCCAGAGTAGTAGATGTGAGACTTGGTTCCCCCACATCTTGCTGTGTGACTCCTGGAAAGTCACTTCACCTCTCTGGGCCTCAGCTGTCAGAAGGAAGCAGTAACTGCTGCCCTTCCTGCGCTGCATGGACACAGTGCTGGACTATCTTAGCTGTTTGGGGCTGGTGGAGAGGCTGAGTCAATAGGGGGAGTATTGGGTGCCCACTCTCCCTCCACCCAAGCTGGCCCAGGCGGGCACCCCTCAACAGAGTCCATGCCTGCCTCCTCGAGCCCACAGGCGCTTGTGGCTGGTCCTGGTAGGTGTCAGCAATGTTTGCCTGCCCAGAGAATGGAGATACCAAACATGAAAATCCTCACGCGCTCCTCCGGCCCTCCTGCCAGGCGTGGCTCCCCTCCTCAGCGGCGGGCGCCTGGCCAGTCTCAGGCACTAAGACCGCTTACCGCCTCCACCCGTGTGTGTAAATGTTAAGTGCTGTGGAGGGCAAACATGGTCAGGAAGCCTGGGCTGCCTCTCCATTTACCTTCCCCTCCTGTGCAGATCAGCCAGCCCAGGAGACGGGATGCAAATTTCCGCTGCCATCCCCACCCCGCACTGCCCCCCAGGCCTAAGTGAGGAGGAGTGGGGACAGACCATGTCCTTTAGGAAGTGGCAGGGAATGCTGCCTGGGCTGGATCTGTGGGGAGACTAGATTTGGGGCGTGCACCTCCATGCAGGCTCCCTTTTCCAAGTTCTACAAAGCACCTACGAAGCAAGTGGGCCATGACAATTTCTCTCCCATGCAGTTCTCACACTTTCAGTCACTGTTTTCTCAGCCCAGTTTCACTGGCATCCTTTAGGGTTGTTACATAGCTTTGGGCAGATGAGGAAACTGAGGCTCCTGTGCCCAAGAGCTGGAAGTCAGAAGTGACTTCTCATCCCGTGTTCTTTGCACTGCGTCATGTGCACCATCTCAAGAGGTGGAAGAGGCAGGAATTCGGCCACGGGGAGAGAATGGAGATGAATGCCTCATGACTTACATCTGGGCTAATCATGCAGCCTACCTCAGCACTGGGCAGTGCTTTTAGGGAATGGGTATTCTAGAATGCCCCTCTAGAGTTGGAGAGTCTGGGGAGGGGGCGAGAACACGGTGGCATGTGGATGGCAAAGTGTCATGCAGACTGTTAGTGCCTCCCGCACAGGGAGGCAGGTTATTCTTAAGAATAGCAAGTTCCCAGCAAACAACATTTCAAAGGTCAGTGCGGAAACGAAATTCTGACTCTTTGCCGCCTGCAACTCTCTCCCGGTGCGCCTCTCTGTCCATCTCTGTGTGTACATCTTCCCTCGCGTTTTTGTGTCTCTCTCTCCAGCACCATCTCTCTTGGTCTTTTCTCCTGTCTCTTCCATCCATCTGTCTCATCTCTGATCTTTCCTTCCTCTCCCCCAGACCCCCCACCCTCCCTCCCACCATTTCCCCTGCCGGATGCTTTGTCCAAGGTTGCACACAAGTTTCTGCCATCCCCAGTGATTTATGCACCTGGCTCAGCCTGAGAAATGCCAAGTGGAGCCTGTGCTGTTCCAGGAGCTGGTGCCTGCAAGGCAAGCTCTGCCCTGGGTCCCAGGCAACTGTCTCTGGGACTTGTTCATTAGGTACACCGGGGAACACACAGATGCCCAGGGTTGAGCTGTCCCCCTCCTTGGCTGGCCCTGCTGTCTCTCGATGCCTCTGATATAATTTCTGGCTCTGCCTTCATGTGTCTCTGCTTCTAGCTTAGTGTCTCTCTCTCTCTCTCTCTCTCTCTCTCTCTCTCTCTCTCTCTCTCTCTCTCTGGGTCTTTTTGCATGTCTCCATCTCTCTCTGTACGTCTGTCTCCATCTCTGAGCTTGGTCTATGCCCCCATATGCCCATTTCCCTCTTGGCTGTGCATCTCTCTCTGCCCATGCCTCTTTTTAATTCTGTTCCTGTCCCTCCTGGATTTAGCATACAGCATTTCAGTGATGCCAGAGGCTGCAAGGACAACCTGCTTGCATGTTCTCCAAGCCAGATTACCCTCAGACAGCTCAGACCTAACCCGGGACCCTGGGCCATGCTGAGCACCCCCTCGCCCCCCTCCCCCCTGTCTTTCATGTCACATGGAGGAAGCTTCCTGAACTCCAGGTGACACTGCTGTCAGGGCCCGACTTACTAAGAGAGCATGAATAATTAAAAGCTGTAGCTGAGGCTTGTTCTGATTTAAACTGTATTAGTGTTGCCAACTGTCCTGACCCATTTAATATTCATGCCATTCTTGGCTCCTTTAAAGAGAGGGGAGTTTGCTACCTGATTTAAATTGCGCCTGTCAGTTTCGATTAAAGATCAGGTTGACCACAGTTGCAGGGAAATTAAATGAACATTCTCTTAAGCAATATCATAGAATTTAATGTAGCAATTAATATCTATTGCAATGTGCTATTGTCACGAGCCGCTTGGAGGATAATCTAGGTCTCACAGGGGCAAGGGCGGCCATGCCCCAAAGTTTCCATTCTCCAGAAATGGCCCCCAAGTGGGCCTGGTCTTTAACTGACCTCTTCCTCCAAGAAATGCAGAAAGCACAGGAAGCAGCTGCTGTTCTTTCAGGCTCAGGACAGATCATGCAGCCTTTTATTCAATTCACATTTGGGGAAACCGAGGCATAGGGCATCAGAGGCTTGTCCAAGGCCAATTTTGATTTGTCACAGGAGTGCAGCACTGGACAGAGGGAAGAGCAGCCCGTTGGGGCCAGGAGTGCCCAGGTGGCAGTCAGGCACCGCCCACAGCCGAGGGAGACATGGAGGGAGGGAGGTGGGCAGAGCTCTTTCAGACAGAAGGGCTGGGAGCGCCTCCGAGGCCCGCAGAAGCAGAGGGCCTTTACAGCTGAGGGGTGGCAAATAGATTTCAAGGTGTGGGCCGACTCTGATTGATTAATGGCTCCTGCCTACAGGGGCACCCGAGTTTGCACTATGATCCATCCTTGGGTGGGTCCGCCATGGATCTGGTGGGGGGTGGTGTGTGAAGGTGCCCCCTGCCTGTCAGAGGAAGCCTTTTTCCTCTTCCGGAAGAGGGGAATTATAACCTGGTCCTGAGATGCGCCAATGTGATGACTAAGGGAGTACTGAGGCTAACGAAGCAAACCACGGGCTCCGGAAGGGCTGTGCGTCCCAGGGTTAGGACCACGGGCTCAGGGCCCAGGCAGGCTGGGTGTGAATCCTGGCTCTGCCACTTAGCACATGCGTGTCCTTGAACAAGCTGACTGCTCTCAGTTTCCCTGTCTGCAAAGTGCAGATAATAATAGTACCTTACCTCATAGGGTTTTCATAGAAGTTAAATATGTTAGTCCATGTAGACTGTTCAGAGCATGACCTGGTCCAAGGAATCGTGACTATTTGCTATTATTAATGTGATGGTAAGGACTCAATGGACAAGCAGGATGGGGGTTTGTTGTTGTTACTCTTATGGGAAGTTGCTTGTATGGCACTATACAGGAACAAGTGTAGTTTTATTTTCTCCTTTTCTCTCTTTTCATGTCATCTGATTCATATAAAAATGTGTGTGTGTGTATATGTATAAAATGAAAATAATAAAATGAACACACCACTGTCTCTAACCCAACTTAAGAACGAGGACATTCCCAAACCAATGAAACACTGGTATCATTCTCCCTAATGATATTTTTTTGCCCCCTACCCAAGGGTAACTATCTAGATTTTGTGTTTATAATTTCATTGTTTTCTTTTAAAACATAGAGTCTGGGTATTATATTATCAGTAGACAAAAAGAGTTATTTTGCACCTTTTGTACTCAGCTTATTTTCTAAGATTCCTTTAAGCTGTTTGTGTAGCTGCAGTTGGTTCATTTTCAGTGCTGTGTAATATTCCACAGCGTGACTATAACTCAAATTAAGTCAGTCTTCAAGATGCAAGCTTTTCATCTCTATCTGCCCACCCCCACCCCCCATCCTCCCACAAACGTATTGGTCATCCACAAACATCACACATGGAGTACCTCATTCAAGTCATTTGACAACATTTTATTCAGCACTCTATATGCAGGGTAAAACTGGGGCTGTCAAAAAAGTGTCGGGTAACCATTGCAACAACTGTGGAAGGTGGGTATTATCCCCACTGGATAGGTAAGGAAACTGCAGTTTAGAGAGATGGAATGGTTTGTTCCAATTCACCCACTCAGTAAGTGGCAGGGCTGGGACTCAAATCCATCTTGTGCCCTGGAGCCCACATGTTCAGCAGACAGGGAGAGAAGGTGCCCTCACACCTTGAAAGTAGGCAACAGTTAAGGGTCAACATATGTACCAGGTATGTCCATTTTGTCCTCGCCCAACCCCATGCGGCAGATGAATGGTAAGGGAGCACTAAGGCATTGTATGAATTCTCCTAGAATCATCTCAAGGGCATCACTTAATTTGCTCTGTTGGCTCCTGCCTGAGGAGTGGCTGGGAAAGTAGAAGTGGTGAACTTTAGCGTCTAAAGAGAGTGGATGGAGAAGCAGGACGTTGTGTAGCTGCTTTCAGCATGGTCTGGGGAAGAAGGTCCCCTATGTTGTGTCTGCAGGATATCTTCCAGAGGAGTGTGCAGTGATGGTTGGGAATCTCAGGCCACAAGGCTCATATTAGACTTTTAAGTTTCCCTTTCTCCAATTCCTGGGGCGGACTCCAGAGCCCCAAGTAGTCTTCAGGTGGGAATTCAGTTTCTTACATTTACATATGTCCATGGGTAAAGGTAGACCTGGCCAGCTGACCCCAGGGTTCCGCTCTGCTTAACAATTCTATTTCTCACTGTAAAGTGATAAATTGCCTCCTATGAGAGTACTTGAGCTGTGAGTGGTTCCGAAACTTTGAGGAGAATAAGAATCACTAGACTGCTTGCTAAAGTTGTAAACTCCTGGGCCCTTCCCAAGATTTATGGTTCCTGGTCTTCTCCGGTGGAGCCAAGAATGTATAGTTCTAATAAGCACCTTGGGTGATTCTAATCCCAGACCACACTTGGAGACACTAGGTGGTAACCTTTTTGTAGTCAGGCTCAGCTCGGCTCTGTTGAATTAACACATATACTCTGACACCTTGGTAAGTTAACACAACAATTAGTTTTTGCTCAGATTACAGTCTGATGTGGGTTGGACAGCAACTTATGGAGCTTTCCTCCCAGTGGTGACTCAGGGATCCAGGCTCCTTCCGTCTTGCAATGCTGCCATCCCCAACACATGGCATCTAAGGTCACTGATGAAGGAGAAAAAAATGGCATGAATAACCACTCAACCAGGGGGTTTTATGATCGGGCCTAGTAGTGCTATATATCAATTCTGCTCATAACCCATTGGCCAGGCCCAGTCACATGACCTCAACTTAGTTGCAAGGGAGGCTGGGAAATGTAGTCTTCCTGTGTACCAGGAAGAAGAAAATAAAATGGGATTTGGTAAACATATAGCATTGTCTTTGTCACAAAGCTTGATCTTCTTAATTAGTAATACCAAGTTTCTACACCTGCAGTGCTAAGGAAAAATGGCTGGTCTGTGTCTAGTCTCCTGGGGGTCCTGCCAGCTAGTCTTTCATGTCTTTCAGCCCATTTTTGAAAGAAGGTTTATGCATCCCTGTTTAGGTTGGTCACAATTCACCACGTGATCACAATGCATCCATCCTGTCTTTGTGGTGAAGATCTTGTCCATAGGATTCGGCTTTGATCGAATGTCATGTTGGGTCGAGAGGATATTTTGAAAGCCACATTTGGACTGAGTAAGTTCTGTAATTGAGTAGTGACATCTCCCATGGGATCAGAGGGGCGAGTGGTGGCATGAATGCCACACATTTGCCATCCTTGTTAGGGCTGTTATTAGGACTGACTCCGCATAGCCCACCCCAACTTCTACAAGTCCTGCTGAGAGAAAAGTTAAGAATGAGCTAGGAGTGGCTTCTGACACATAGTAAAAGATCAATAAGTGTTAGTTATTATCCCAGGTGGCTTATAACTCACACCAGTCTTTGCCTCCCTCTCATGGGTAGATTTCCCAGAGTTAAATTCAACGTTGTAGTTGTGGGCTGATGAAGACAGAATAGAAGAGGGTTTCCACTTCGCTCTTTCTACATTCTACTTTTATTAACATGGCCAAAAACCATATTAGCTTTTTGATGACATCACTCTAGTGATGCACATTGATCTGTTTTCTAGGCCCACTAATCTGTCTCATATATATTGCAGCCAAGTCCTGTGTCTCAGCCTCCTTGTCTTTGTTTGGATTTTCTTTACCTGAGATTAGGGCTGTGCATTTACTCCTGTTTCATTTCATCTTGTTCGGTTTGTATTGTGGATTGTCAAGGTTTCCTTTCTTTTATGCCATGAATGCTCTTTTGTCCTCTCTTAAATGGTGTTTCACAAGCAGTGTGAAGACTGGGTTGGCTGGCAGAGAAGCCCAAGCATAAGAATAATAACAATTGTCTATCTAGCACTTGTTAGATGTCCAGAATTGTGAGCTTCACATACATTATCTCATTTGAGCTTTATAACAACACCATGAGGTACATATTATCATTATTACTGTTTCATAGGGGGAAAAAAACCACATCGGTAGAAAAGTTGTAGGGTTAGGAATTGAAACAAGGCTTTTCTAAAGCCAGAGTGAATGCTTCTATCCACTGTACCAGACTGCTAGAATAGATGGAAGACCAAAGCAGAACCTGGTACCATACTCAGGCGTCTTTGTTGCAGACAGAATCTACTCCATCTGGTTTCAATAAAAATAGACTTATTATAAGGATCAGGGACTAACAGAATATCTGGGAGGGTTGGGGGTAAAAAAGCCAGGAAAAATGTCCTGCCATAAAATAGGACTGTTCTAGTGAAACCCCATGGCTACCACCTCCCATTGACTATGGGCTTCGTAGTGGACCCTTAGCCAAAGCGTCTCTGGAAGATCCCATAGCTACCACCTCAGCTGGATTGTTTCCACCTTCCATGTCTCATCCCATCTGTCTGCTTGGCAAAACTTAGGTCACAAGCAAAGGGTTAGTTAGCAGAGGGTATCAGAGAAATGTAGCTTTTAGCTTTCCAGTCTCTATTGTACAGGAAGATCTGTTTGAGGGTGCGCATGCAGTACCTACCATACTACTTAGGGGCGCTCTGGGAATTTAAGGAAAATCCTGGAATCTTGTCCTCTGAATAAGCTTACTCAACTCACAGGTCACTTCTCCGGTGAAGCTTGCTTTAATCCCTTAGGCTGACTTACCCTGCCTCCTATGGCCTTCTAGAATTGTATCAGACACCTCTGTTGAAAACAACTGCACTGCATTCTATTTAATGTCTCTATGCCCCACTAGCCTAAGCCCTCCTCAAGGCCAAGGCCATGTGTGTTTATCTGTATCTGAGGTGCCCAGCATGAGATCTATTATACAGTAGGTGTCGACAGACCTGTTTCGGAAGCATGGATGAATATGTAGGTGTCTGAACAAGACCCCCTCCTGTCCTAGCTATTTTCAGAGGTTCCAGCATGTCCTGCATGGGAGAGTCTGGGATGCCACTGTTCTCTGGGCAGGAGAGCAGTGTAGAGATTGGGCCCCCTTTCCCAGGAATGTGTTTATTTTTTATTGTACCCAGGATATTACCCCACTCCTTGGGAACCCTGGAGCAAAGTACACAGAGGACAGGGAGATTAGCCTGCCTCAGAGAATCTTAGAACACTCCATTGGCATCATGCACAACAAGCATCAGTCTACGCAATATGCTACCCCAGGACAAGCCAATGGGAATAAACTTCATAAGTAGTAGACTTGTTCAAATCCCTTCCTCATTTGTGGTTCCCTACCAGGTCAGGCTTTCTCTGTCTCCATGACTACCTGCATCCCATGGAGGCAGAGAACCCTTATCCCAGGGAGCTTTTCATGTTCACCGCCAGGAGTCCCACCCAGTAGTCTTATCTCCCTCTTGTGGGTCTTTGCTATGGACTGGTATCTGTCCAGGTTCTTGGTTGCAAGTGACAGAAACCCAACTTCAAAATGTAACCAAAAAGGGACTTTGTTAGAAGATTCATGTGAGTGTTGAAGGGGCGTAGGTTGGCCTAGGGGAGAACTAGAACCACCAGGTTCTCTCTCCATCTCTGTTTCTTTCCCACCCTCCATCTCTCTCGCTCCATCTTGCTCATCTTTATATGTCAGCATTGTTCCCTTAAGCCACCTTCCTCCATATATCAAGAAATGACCATTGGTATTTTCCATGCCTTGCACCCCACTGTTTAACCACCATGGAGGAGGACCAGCCCCTCTTCCCTTAATTCTGGGTCCAAAACGCTCAGGGAAGGCCTCTGTCTGGCCCAGAGCAGGTATCTGGTCCATGATTAGGCTGATGTGAACTACTCAGTGAACCATGAGGTAGGTATAATACTATGATTGGCAGGCCTCCCTAAAACGGCATTGTTGGGGAGAGAAGAGGGGGCAGCTACTCCTAGAAGATGGATGGGGTTCTGGGCAGACAAAACATTAACTGAGCTCTGTCCAATCAGCACTCAATAAGGTGCTCTCAGCCTTCTGGGGCCAAGCTTATCGCTTGGAGCCATAAATATCCATTTGAACACGCTACATTAGTACATCAAAATGAAAACAAATGCCATGATAATCCTTCATGGACAGTAGTGGGAATGTCAATAATTCCCATTCTGAGCCAGCTTAATCATAAAAGGAGCGTGTAAAGCAGACTAGCAGCTAAGTATTACCTCATTTTCAATGGTCGTGGCTGGCTGGAGCTCTGGGCTGAAGTAGTCTCGATCAACAGCCAGCCTTAGCAAGAATGAGTGACATGATCGATTAGTGATGTCTGCCATAGGCAGACTATGAAAGATGGTTGAGTGTGCCACTTCTGCTCTAAAATGCTCTATAATAGAAGGAAACATGGGCTGAGGCTCCAAACACAGGCCAGAGTGAAGAAGCATGTTTGAGGCGACCATTGCCAAGCTTTGCCTTCTCAGGCCTGTCTCTAGGTGCACAGCTGGCCCCAGTCCCTTTCAAGGATTCCTCTTTTTCAGCCTCCCCTAACCTCTCAATTAGGCGTTTCCCAGGCTAGATCTGTAGGCATCTCATTATTTAGAGTCAGCCAATCACATCCTGCATTGCTACGGGAATCTGCTCTCCCATACCTGATACTGAGATGTCTTTGCTGATCGTGTGGACTCAGGCTCTGAGGACATCCTTAGTGGATGCTTGTCTCTCTGGCTGCCCTAATGCATCCTAATGGCCAAGTGTGGAGGGACTCACACAGATAAAATGGGAGCGCCTTCAGGTTGAGCAGAAGCCCAAATGATGCTTTCTCTGTGTGTTCTGGACTAATTGCTGGTGTTTGTAGTAGCACCTTGTTTAACAGCTGTTAAAAAGAACTGTGATTCTAGGATTTCCTCTTAATCGTTTAAAAATAGTCCTGAGTCTTTGATTACACTGTTCCAAGAAAATAAGAGGGCTGGGCACTGGGTGGAGCGAACACCATGGCCTGGGTTGCTCTGTTTCCCTAACACTGATTGCAAATATTGGTGTGCTGGGCCCAAAGCCAGCAAAGACAGGATGCACAGATGTGGTATCTGTCCTGTCCTGTCCTATGTGGGCTCAGGCTCAAACACTGGCCATTTGTGACCAGTGCCAGGACATTGCACTAAGTGACCTAACTGGCTCCAAAACCAATGAGTTATGAAAGTAGTTTTAAGCCTTAGTTAGAGATTTGCCCTTGACCTCCAGGGTAAAGTTCAATCTGGCCTTCCAAGCCTTTCACATTGCTAAAGGCTATATCCACTGGGGACCCAAAGTCCTTAGGATGTGTGTTGTTATCTAAAATAAAACCACCATCCAGCCTTATCAAGAAAGAGTACCATGATTGATTAGTGATGTCTGCCACAGGCAGAGGATAAAGACTGGTTAGTGTGCCATCAGCTGGTCTCCATCTCCCTGGTCCTGAACCATCTGAAGCTAGCCTCACTTATTTGCCTAACTCCTGTTAAGGGAGTCAGGGTCCCTGTAATCAGGGATCATTACGTTTTTTTCTGTCTCAGGTAGAAGAAAGAACTGACATATTCTTGGGCTCTGTAGGATAGCCTACTCAGGGGAGCCTATTGGATTTTAGTGCATTCATTCTCTCTCCCTCTCTCTCTCTGTCCCTCCCTCTCTCCCTCTCTCTCCCTCCCCCTCTCCCTCTCTCTCATCTCTCTATACCTGTCTATCTCACACCAGCCCAGCCCACGCCATCTCCAACCACAAGTGACCTCAGCACAATAGGCTCTCCCTGCCCCAGGCTGAGACCTTCAGTGGGCAGACCACAAACATCCCACCTCAACCTGTACCACCTGGTTTTCTAGACCCCTCTTTGGGGCAGTGGGCATGAGGGAAGCTATGATGTAGTATTTCGAGTATCTGGCCAGATGCCTAGCCCTAAGAGGCAGGGAAGCCCATGGGGAAGTTTATAAGTCCTGTGCACTGTGGGTTGTGGAGTCAAGCTCATCTCATCTACCTGTGAACTTGGTGTGGCCACGCACTAGCTATAGAGTCTCATAAGGTTGTGAGCTCCCTGTCGTTGGAGGTTTGTAAGAAGTCCTGGCAAATTGTTTCTTGGGGATTTCTCACCAGGCAGAGAGCTAAGTGCCCTTATTGTCTTGTGTGTAAAAGGGGCACTCGGTTGTGTGTGGATTAACTGAATTGTGCTCAGTCCATGTTGGGTCTCTCTGGTCTCGCAGAGGCTGGTGGACCCCTCTGACTATACGGCCCCCATCCTGGTTCTAAGAGGTCACACAATTTGGCAGGACTCTCCCTGGGCCCTTCTTGTTCTCACCTTTGCAGAGCTTTTACTTAACCAGCAGCAGGGCTTCTTCAAACCTCATCTCCTGCAGTCACGAGCTCAGGCCTGGCTTCTGGCTCCTTCCCTACTCTGTCTTCTCTCCTCCGCTCCTCATTTGCTTCCCTCCTCCAGGCTTTAATCCTTCACCCAGTGTTTTGCTTCCTCCTAGTCAGTCTCCAGCCCACTCCCAATTTGCATTTATAATCAATCTTATCTACATAGAACACCCATCTGGTGGCTCCTGGATAATGGGAACAGGTGTGTGGCACTGCACAGGCCTCTGGGAAGGGGTTTTGCACCTCACTTTTTTGAGCTCTGGGCAACTCTCTTTATAGCAAAGGCCAGTTGGCTTGCTGATATTGACGTTTAAAAGATCTGGGAGGCAGAGGGGACTGTAAGCTTTATGTGAGCCAAGGAAGTGATGTGGCTGTGAAGCTGTATCAATAGAGGCCTAATGTTCAGAATGATGGAGGAGATGGCCTGGTTAGGCCCTGCCCTTGCCTGGGGTTTTTACACCATATTCTGGGGCATGTTGAGAGGAGGAGGTTCAGGCTCAGCATGGCCAAGGCTATTATAGCAACCCTGGGAAGGAGGTATTGTCACAGCCTCATTGTACAGATAGGAAAACAGAGACTTAGGGAAGTTCATATATCGTGTCCAAGTTCACTAAGGTAGTAAATGACTGAGTAGGATTTGGACCTGGGCCGTGCGACCCTGGCCAAATTGGCTGGGGGAAAGATCTAGACGGGATTCAACACTGTGGGTCCTCAGTGACCCATTTCTGGAAAACCCTGTTAGGAAAAGCATGGAGAGGTGCTGTGGAGTGCTTTATTAATAGATAGGCTGGGCTTCAAGCCCTATCTCTGCCAATTCCCAGCTGGGTGACCTTCGGCAAGTTACGTAACTTCTCTGAGCCTCAGTGCCATCATTTGTAAAGTATAGATGAAAATAGTACTATTTTGAGGATTGAATGAACTAGTGTGTGTCTCAAGACTGGCACAAAGCCTGGCCCCTAAACATGAGCTGCTGGCGTTGGTGGTTTGTTCCCCCGCATTGTTCTGTCCCACTGCTATGGGGAGGCTGAGAGCAGGAGCTGGAGTAGGGGAGGGAGAAAGAGGCCCGAGGTGACAGCTGCTTCTCCTTTCCATCACGCAGGCACCTGAAGGCACGGGAAGTCTGTCTGCCTTCCTCTGAGGGTCTGACAAGTGTAATCACACAGTTTAGCAGTAACACCAAAGAGTCTCTGGATACGAGATCTGTCACTGGCTGCGAGCAGGCCTGGCTGCAGGCATTGCCTCCAGTAGATACCTGCAGGAGATTTCCACCTGATTCCCAGCTGCTAACTCCTGCCCTAAACCCTGCCCTCTGGGGCTGGAACTGGGGCTGGCCAGATGGCCAGGGGTAGGCCGGATGGGCTGGCACTCTGAGCCAGCCTGGCCCGTTCCTCAAAGACCTTGTCAGGAAGAGTGCTGCGAGGTGCTGTGGAGGGTCTGGGTGCTAGTGGAGCACTCCCAGGGCCCTCTGGGGTCCTGGGCAGGTGTGGGGTGGGCAGACGCTCAGCACAGTGGCAGCTGTGTCCTTTTTACCCCTAGGAGGTCAGAAAAGATGCAGTGGTGGCCCAGGCCACAGGCTGCCCAGGATAAAACAGCCCCTGGAGAAATCACCTCTAACCCCTCTCTGCTCCCCATGGTCAGCTGACGACTTTGCCCTTTATTTCCCTGAGAAAACAGATGCGATCAGAAGTGAACTTCACAAACTCCCACCGTTGAGAGCTCCCTGTGCCCACGCAATCTGTTCCCTCTCCTGTGACTATGGAGGAACCTGCTGGCTCCTGGGTAAGGCCAACCCCTGCACTTTTCCACCTGACTTGATCCCCTAGAGCCTGCTTATGGACACCTCCTCATCATCACCTTTTCCCATCACAGCTGGATCATTCACATCATACACACAGCGCTCTAATTATATAATTCGATTAAAAACAAAACAAAACTCCCTCTCTTGACTTCACCCTCCCCAGGCCTGTTTCTCTGCTCCCCTGTGCAGCGGACTCCCATGGAGAGTGCTCAGCGCTTGTTGGGCGAGGCATTCTCCTCTTGATCCCATTCCACCAGAACTTCTCTGATCAAGGGCCCGCTCTTCTTCCACCTCTGTGCTGCCAAGCCCCATGGGCAGTCCTCTACATTCTGCAGCAGTAGGTGACACGTTGGCCACATCCTCCTCTTTGAAGCCCTTTCTTTACTTGGTTTCCTCTGCTGGCTGTTCCTCAGCCCCCTCTTTTCAGCTTCCTCATTATCTTGCAGCCCTGAACATCGAGGGGCCCCATGTTCAGGCTTCAGAGTATTCTTCATCCCCGTCTGTTCCCACTCCCAGCGTGATCACTTCCAGTCCATTCGTTCTATCCTCCTACCCTCTAATGGCTTCCCCAGATCACTCAGAATTAAATTGAAAGTCCCTGCTGGGGCCCACAGGTCAGCGTGAGGAAGTCCCTCAGATGTCATCTCCAAACCCAAATGGTTGTTAAATGAACAAACGGGAGCGCAACATTCTAACCCCATCCCTTGTCCTTCATGGGATCCACCTGACAACAGCCAGACCAAGCCCCTCCCCAGCCCGGGACCTGCTGGCTTCTTCAGTGCTTGGCTGCTCCTTTTGCCTATCTCCCCATGGCGGCCATGGGGGCTGCTTGTTGTTTCTCTGCCAGGTCAGGCTTTTTCATACCCCTACACCTTAGCACCTGCGAGTCCGTCTGGAGCTTCCTTTCTATCCTTCCCTGTGCTTGCACCTAGTCTTCATTCCAGACCCAGCTCAGGTGTCGTCTCCTTCAGGATTGCTTCCCTACAGAAACAAATTAAGGAGAGGACCAGCCCAGGTACTGCCTGGGGCATCTCATCATAAGAGACCCTAAATCACCATTGGAAATTTACAGACATGGTCAATTTTGTTTAGCAGAACTCCTCCTGGGCAGAGGCCCGGAAGACTTCCTTTGAGAAGCAGCTGGGGGTATGGCTATTAGTGGGGAGTAAGAACCCTCAAAGGTAAAGGAGAATGGGAGGGTTTGCTGTTATTTTGGGGGCTTTTGTTTTTGAAAGGTTGGATGCAAATGTGGTGGCAAAACCGAATTGCGCAGAACTTCGAGGCCAGGCTGAGCCTCTCATCAAGACAGATCAATAATATTGGTTAGAATAGGTGCAGGATTGTGTCTTCTGGGGAAACTCCTGTGGGTATCCATTGGGCTCTGCTTGCCTGACCTCTCCAGCCTGGGTTAGGAATCCCCAGTTCTCCATTCACTTAGCATCTTCTATCCCACTGGAAGCTGCCTGTGATCTTCTGTCCATGTGTCTGTCTCACTCCTACACTGCGACCCCTTAGAGGCTAGAGCCTATGTCTTTTCTATCTTTAGGATCCTAGCAATCAGCATAGAAGACTGACATGCAGTAGGTGTTTCATAAGTGTTGGTTGATCAGGTGGCTCGATTTTTCCCTTCCCACCCACAAGTACACAGGCTGAGTTCTCCCATGCCTGAGACTTGAGGGCTGGAATCCATCCTGAGCTTTGTGTGTCATCCGCTTGCAGGTGCACAAAATAGATCACGCATATGTGACAGGATGTTCAGGGGGCCTGAGCGGAGGCACTGGCCTTGGACGCAGGGAACACAGCGTCCCCCTCATTGTGTGGCCTTGAGATGGTCATTTTTCCTCTCAGAATCTATCTTTCCATGAGAACGGAGTTGGAGTAGTGGTTTTTGAAAGTCCTCGCTCTGAGAGAAGCTATGGGGGTAGTGGAGGGGTCCTGAGATTTAGAGTCAAAAGAGCTGCTTCAGACTCTGCAAATCTCAGTTTCGCCATCTCTAAAATGGAGGCGCTGGTGGCATAAAGATGCTGGGGCAGCAGCTACATGGGGCTATGTCCAGGGAAGGGGTTGTAGACAATGGCTGTTCCAAGTGACAAGCCCCCATCTGCCTTGTAATCTAGCCCTGATTCATGTCCCTAAGGATCTTGGAGACTTTCATTCATACTCTCATTCTGTCTTCTTTATCATCAGTCATTAGTTCATTCATTCAACACTTGTATTGAATGTCTGCTGTGTGTCAGGCCCTGGGGCTACAATTGAACAAAATTGAATGAAACTGGAAGAGCTCCAGCCCTTAGGAGGGTAGTAATAGCTATTACCCTTTCCTGAGGCTTCTATGCCAGGCACTGAGTTAGGGGCTTTCATAGTGATGATCTCATTTCATCCTCACATATTACTGCTCAGTTTGGAGATGTGAACACTGAGGTGCAGAGAGGTACGTTACTTGCCCAGCTAGTAGTGGTGGAGATAGAATTGGAATCTTGGTCCTTTGGTTTAAGAGTCAGAACCTCCTTCCCCAGCCCATTAAAAGCCTGAGCCTCCTTCCCCAGCCCCGTTAAGCTCTACCAGCTTCCTAGGCCCATGTTCACACCTAGCAGCTAATGATGGAGGAGCATGTGATATCTGTCTAGAGCTCATGTTCCCCACCTCCAAGGAAGTGAGGAGGGCCCAGCCCAGCCCTGGGGCAGATGTTGTGTGGGGTCTCCAGTGGGGTCAGCCTTAGCACGCACTCCCCTGAGTGAACAGCCCAGGACACAGAGTGAGGGGCTCCAGAGCCTGTGCCCTTGGGATGCTCCTGCCAGTGGAGCAGCCCTGCCCCACCCCACCCACAACACTTCTGCAGTTCCCTTTGTTCTTGCTCCCAAGGCACAAGGTGACAGCCTGCTCCTCCTTCCTAAGGAAGCTGCAATCCGAGCTAACACTGGGGCCTTTGTCAAGGTTGCTCAGAGAAGGCTCTAGAGAAACCCTGCCACCATGGGGCCAGAGGCTGCTCCCCTTTAAAGTCTATAAAAGACTTTTGGGCCAAACACCTTATACTCACAGACTCTCCACTGACAGCAAGAAAGAGCCTCCCAGAGATGAAGGTGGGTTAGGGTTAGGGTTTCACTCTCACTGCTGTCTCCTACAAGCCTTCCTGTTGGTAAGCTGGTGTTTGCATTTCAAAATGTGCTTGTGCAGAAGCGTGCCCGTGTGTGTGCAGGTGCACGCTTGTGTACGCACGGGGCTGTTCAGGTACACGTCTTTGTGTCTCTGGTCATGTGTCTCCCTATTGGTTAGCTCTTGCTACATAGCAAACCGCCCCATTTATCACTGCCCACACCTCTGTGGCTTATCTGGGCTTGGCTGATCTAGGCTGGGTCCTCACAGAGCATCTCTGCTGCAACGTGTCATATCCTCCTGCTGGGACCAGGGGGCTATCCCAAGCATGTTCTTCTTCTTATGATGTTGGCACAAAGGCAAGAGGGCAAATGGAAACAGGTGCGGCATCTTAGGACCTTGTCTTAGAACTGGTATGCCATCACATCTGCCTTATTCTATTGGCCAAAGCAAGTTGCATGACCCAATGCAAAGTCAAGGGACAGGGAAATATATTCTGCTCCCCTCCATGGGAAGCACTGCAAAGTCACATGGCAAAGGATGGGAATCCAGGGAGAGGTAAAGAAGTGAGGGCAGTATTGTGGTTTCTCATGTATCCATGCATGTATATTTGCATATGCTCATGCATATGTAAGCAATATATTTGGGCATGTGCATGAAGAGTATAGAGCTGTATGTGTAAATGGGCATGTATATGCCCACATATGTGTATCTGTGTACATGTACGAGGCTGTCACGCTGAGCATATACCTGTTGTCCCGTGTCTGTCTGCACAGGAGCATCCTTCAGACACACACATGCAGCACCCAGCCAGGCCATGCTGTAAGAGGGGATAGGCCCATCCTGAGAAATGAAGGTCAAACCCTCACAGGGGTGCCTGTGGGACCCTCCAGTGAGTCTTGTGCCATGCACACATTCTCAGGAAGATCTTGCTCTGTTAGGGGCTCTGAGAAAATTCACTGGTCAGTTGTCTTGTAGTCTATTATTACCCTTATTACCCAGATGTCTGTGTGTTGCAAACAATTGTTTTTAAATTGCTTCATTAGTCTGTCTCAGCAAACCCAATCCTGCAACACTTGACTGGCTCAGATTCTCCGAGGCAGAGCTGGTGGGAGCCGGGCAGGCAGCTTGCATGCTGTTGCATCTCCTAGAAGGAGGTGCCCCCAGAGGAGATGAGAAGGAGGTGCCCCACCCAACCCACAGAAGAGGCAGCATTGAAAGGTGTGGACTCCAGAGTTAGAGACAGCTGGGTTTAAGTCCAGAATCTGCAATTTACAAACCTCATGACTTTTTGTGAACTCCCTGAGCTTCAGTTTCCCATCTGCAAAATGGAGCCATTGCCCTGATGCTGTGGATGTGTGTGGGAAGGAAGGAGATGATGATGGGGTACATGAGGAACCCACATTGGGCCTGGCCCATTTGGGCAATGACTGGAACATAGGTGTCCACAAAGAGCCTTGGCTCTCTCTACAGAGGCAGGGCCACAAACAGGTGGGAGCAACTGGGTAGATGGCAACAGTGACCCCCTTGACTCAGGTGAGTCACTGATGTTCCAGGTAACTTTACCTGAGGACCCACCTCTAACTGACCCTGCCCTGTGCAGGAACAACCCTGCAGGCAAAGGCAGGACCCAGGACCTAGGGTTAATGTGGCCTGGGCTCCAATCCCTGCTTTCTATTCACCAGTGGTGTGACCTTGGGCTGATGGCCTATCTTCTCCCAGCCCCAGTCTGCTCCTCTGAAAGCAGGGATATTAATACACCCCAACTCACAGGGCACATTCTATGCGTAATTGAAGCTTTTCCCTGCAACCCCAAACTCCATCTCACTCTCGGGGTTGGAAATTACCCCAGATGTCTTACCCAGGTCCCCGCCTTCCTGGCCGGAGCATGTGAAGACAAAGTCTTTCTCAGTGACTCAGCAGCAGGAGTGTCATCCCCGCCCCCCCGCTCCCCACGCCATACAGTGCAGGAGACAGCCCTGGGCTTCTAAGTTGTTTGCTGTTTGTTCTCCAGCAGCCAAGGGATGACAGAGATGTTCTGGAAACTTTTCTGTAAAGGGCCATATAATAAGTATTTTAGACTTGGTGGGCCGCGTATGGCCTCTGCCACGTATTCTTCTTTGTTCTTGTTGATGAGTTTCAACACTTTAAACACATAAAACCCATTCTTAGCTTGACAGCCCCACAAAAACAGGCTGCAGGCTGGATGTGGTCCATGGAGAGACAGGTAAACACACTAGTGAAACATGTATGTTAACTGAATGTCACCTGGCCTATGGGTAAGAACACTGCATGGCCTTGGGTCAGTCATCTCAGCTACTTACAGGCATTTTTCCCTTCATATCAGTGAGAGGTTGCACCCCCAAGGCTTCGGGGTGCCTGGTCTCTTCCACATTAGTGTGGTAGCACTGCCACCACCACCAGACACTCACTTGGCACCGTCTACATGTGAGGTGTGGGCCACGTGCCTCCCCAGAATTGACAGTATTATTGTTCAAATAACCTGAATGAGTGGAAGTTCTCATGATGGCCATTTTATATGAGGGTCTGAGCTGACGTTCTAACTCTGGTCAGTTCACTCCTCAAGTCATCCCAACAGAGAGGGCCCTTGAGTGAGAATTTGGCTGTGACAGGGAGAAAGGACAGGTAGGCGAAGGGGGAGAAAGAGAAGGGAAGAGAAAACACACTCTTTCCTCCCCTGTCCTCTATCAAAACTAACTAAATAGCATAGTGAGCTTTTGAAAAGTGTTTTTAATTTTTTTTTGTGTGTAAAATACGGTATGTGTTCATGATTGTAAAAATCAGTCACAGAAGCGAAGCAAGAAGGAAGGAGTAAAAAGAATCATCCAAAGCCCTCCTCCCAGAAACAACCCCTGGTACCATCCTGGTGGGCATTCTCAGACACCTCTGTCTGACTGTAAACACATATGGACACGGTTTTAAATGAACAGGAGCAGACTCCACATGCTGTCATGTAAAATGCTTTTTATTTCTCTCGACAATATGTTGTGGACATCTTTCCATGTCAATAAATACAGAGCGACAGCTTCGTGTTAAGTGGCTGCATAATATTTGATAGCATGTACAAACAGGACTTGTGAATGCAAAAGAGGCATTCGTCCAGTGCGACTCCCAACGTGGGTGTCTGTGGGACGAGACAGACGGCAGCCCTGGTGCCTGAGTCACAACACCATGGCTGCCGGGATCAGGGTCTTAGATTTATCCTCTTAGAGGCCAAATCGCTCCAGGATGGGCTCCGGGCGCAGGTGCGGCCCAGAGCGGGGCTGTTGATGAGTATCGGCGGCCCCAACTGGCTCCGTAGAAAGACACTGTCATCCTCACAAACCCAGAGCTCCTGGGGTTTCTTCGTGAGGTGCCCCAGGAAGGCATGGCCGATATCTCCATTTTTCTGCAGAGGCTGTGATAATCCAAACCTGCACGCACATCAGAAAAATGAGGACAATTATTCCTCGGGAGATTATGAGCAACTCGCTGCTTTTGTGATCCCGTGCAAGTTGTTGTCCCCACGGTGCGGTTTGCCCCTCTGTAAACTGGGGATAATAATAGTCCTTAAATGATAGGGTTGTGGTGAGGATGAAATGAAATAAAGGAAACAAACGGAATGAGCTGTCCGTCTGGCACATGGAGGTGTCCAGTCAGGGTCCGTTTCCCTCCCTCCCCAGCCCCCCCTCCTCTTCCTTCTCCTTTGCATCCTCTTTGGAGCCCCGCAGCAGACAGACAAGGGTGGGCAGCCTCTCCAGATGGGACAGGCTTTCCGAGCGGTGGCTGGGAGCTGGCCGGGTCTGGCAGGAGAAAAGAAGAGTTGGGGGATCATCTTGGTTCTCCAATCCCTGCAGGGAGCAAATAAGTGGGAGAGGGACGAGAGACTCAAAATTAGACCTCCATCAATGGAGAAAGGTGCTAGACACCTGGATAGGTCACCAAGGGCGGAAGAGCCTCAGGAGAGCCTCAGCGGGCTGCCCCCGGGGGTAATAAGCACCCAATCACTGCAGGGCTGTGGGCATAGGTGGGGCTGACCTGAGCGAAATCTTCCCAGGTCAGATTCTAAGAAAACAGAGGTCAACGGCCAGATGCTGCCCAGCTTGGAGGGAGGCAGAGGGGACGAGGGGCCAAGGTGCAGCGTCTCACCTGCTCCCCAGGGCAGGCGGGGGTGGGGGGAGCCCGCTGCTGTGATCTGCATTCAGCCTGTGCCTCTGACTAACTCTGCATGCAGCAGCCTGCTCCCCGAGATGAGCTATTTTAAGTGCTTCCCCTCCGCCCCTAAGGGTGCCATGTGTTTATCTTGCTTTCGAGTTAAAAGGGAAAATCAATTTCACTCTTACCTTAGGAAGGTTTGGGGGTAGGGGCTGTGGAGTGGCTTCATTTCATTAAAATGAAAGTGGGAGTAGGCTCAGGAAGGGCTTCAGAGTCCCGCCCCCACGGGTCGTTATGAATAAATAGTAGCCTGAGTCCACTGTCTCTTTCTCTCTGGGTTAGCCCAGACTGTGGGGCCCCAGGAGGCCTGGAGTTCGCCTGCAATGGGGGACAGGACTGTGGGTTAAAACCTCTCATCTCACGGAGGAGCCAAACTAAAGGCTAGCCTTTTGTTTGTTTGTTTTTGGTGAGAGAGAGAGAGAGAGAGAGAGAGAGAGAGAGAGAGAGAGAGAGAGAGAGAAATGTCTTTGAGTCTTTGGTTCCCTGAATGTCCATTTAGAGAATAAACTCAACATTTATTGAGCACCTATTGTATTCCAGGAAGTCTGACAGTGAACAATTTGCAGTCCCTTTCCTTGAAGCACTGTCAAGGGAGAGAAAAAGAAAGGAGGTCGATAATTACTAAGCTCCTAATGTATGCCCCGGATGCCCAGACATTTAGAATTATCATCTCACTTAATCCTTGGGTCATGATTATGTCTATATGACATGTAAGGAAACTGAGTTGTGCTTGCCTGGGAGGACAAAGGTCTCTTCTATTTATGGCTGGAGCTCCAGTCCTTGGAAAGGTGTCTGGCACGCAGGACTGGTGCTGATAGGATGGGAGAAGACGGGTGAGGAGCACTTACTCTGAGAGGCACAGAGCGGGTCCTGTATGTGGTACCTCATATTATCCTTACACCTGCCTGCGAGGTAGGTCCTGTCATCCTTATTTCACAGATGAAGAAACGGAGGTTCAGAAGATGAACTGCCTGGCCCAAGGTCACACAGCGAAGTGGCTGGACTCCGAGCGCCATGGCTCCAGGCAGCCTGGGCTCAGGCTGTGGCTGAGGGAGGAACACAGTGCTGGGGGGATGCTCAGCCAGTCCTTTTCCAGTGCTTTGAGAATCAGCACCAGGCACAGAGTCAGGGCTGCTGCTGGTCGGGGAGGGGGGATGCTGGGGCCTGGGCTGGAGGGGCAGGGGGCTGTAGAATGAGTGGCCAGGGCCCCATTTGGTTCTGGACCTCCAGATCCTGAGTCAGGCACCTAGACCCCCTACTGTGTGTGTGTGTGTGTGTGTGTGTGTGTGTGTGTGTGTGTGTCTAGTCCAATGTGTATATACGTATGTATGGGCCTGGCATCGCTCTGGGATTGGGCACCATTCTCTTGGATGGCCATGGGTTCTGACCTAGGCTCCAGGTCTCCGCTGGGCAGTTTCATGCTCTGCTTGGCTAGACTGGGCTTGCCATGCTCCCTCCCCTCCCCTGGTATAACCCCTTTGGCAGTCTGCATTTTTACCGCTGATGGTCCCAGCAGCTGACGGGCGATAGCAGCCCCGGCCCTGGGTCAGAGGGGCTGTTCAGGCTGCCTCCTGCTCTGACACCTGGGGCCCAGGAGGTAGGACTGCTCCAGAGGGAGGCTGAAGCGGCCAGTAGGCCTTTCCATTTACAGGGCAGGAGCAGGGTCAGCTGGAGGCCTCTCTTTTCTGTCTCTTTTCATGAGAAGAGCCTTTATGCTTGAAGATTTACAGAAAGGGGCTCCTTGGGGGAATTCTGGAGATGGAGCCATCCCTACACAGTGGTAAACCCAGAGCTATCTCTTCTCAAAGACCACTCACCCCCAGGCTTCACTGGAAGGCTGCTGGGATAAGATCTAGGGTTTGGCTGACTGCTTTTCTTTCCCATCCATCCACGTATTTAACTAACATTGAATGAAAATACTTAGGTTCAAGCCATTTTTATAATCTCCTTACCTTTGCATTGATTGACATCTCTCATGCACTGGGCTGGTGGAGAGTGCAGCAAGAACTAGACAAGGTCACTGTCCTCAAGGAGCTTACGGTCCAAAGGGAACCAGACATGGAAACCAAGTCAACGAGGCAGATGCCCCAATGTAGACATGAGCAAAATGCTGTAGGAGTGACTGTGTGGGGACAATTCATTTTGGTGGGGACCTGCAGGGAAAAGGCTCATGGAAGAAGTGGGGTTCAGCTGCCCCTGAAAGGATGAACAGGGATTTAGGAGGTGTTGAAACAGAGGAGGAGTGAGCCAGACTGTGGGAACGAACTTGATCCATGTTCAGCGGCCCAATGTACCTGGTGGGCTAGGGGCAGGGGGTGGGTTGGAGCAGGCAGGGAGCATGGGACTGTGCACCAGGACCATGGGGCCACAGGGGGGTGCAGTCCTCTGGTAGAGACTTCACAACTCTCATTTTATCCTCATGGCTATCTTTCAAGGTCAACATGATCATCCCCAATTTACAGGTAAGGAGGCCTAAAAGAGGGCAAATGATGTGCCCAAGGTCAGGCAGATAGTAAGTGGCAGAGCCAGGATTCAGACCTGAGGGAATCTCTCTGACCCCAGAGGTCATGCAACCAGGAACGACAGATTTAGACATTTGGGGTTTATGATGGAGGGAGTAGGGAGGGGCTGGGGTTCAGGAAGGTTTTTGAGGAGAGGAATAGAAGGGTATCATCCACTGTGGATTTAAGAAGACCACTTTGTAAGGGCGGTGGGGAATGGACTGGCCTGAGGGGAGGGGATGGGCTCCGAGAGCTGTCAGTGGCCCAGTGAAATAGTCCAGGCTGGAGAGAAAGAATGATGGCGATGGAAATGGACTATTAGGAAGGATGTGAGAAGACGGGCTTGGTGAAGGCAGGGTGTGTGGACGCCTGTATTGACACCAGGCAGGGCTCTCACCACCATCTCACAGAGCCCACCGGTCATGCGGTCCACACTCCTGCCTCAACCTGCTGCTCCAATTCCCTTGTCAATTACCTGGGCTTTGAGAATCCAGTGAACGACTTACCAGGATTCAAAAACACCTTGGCACCCAATCACACTCCTTTAGTACAGTGGCGCTCACTTGCTTCTGATTCCTGGATGTTTTCAGCCATTAGGCCTCCTTTCAATTAAAATGAAACTTATCTCTCAGCAGCCTCCACCCAATCAATCCAATTCTGTCTCTTGGGACCAGACAGAAAGGACCTGATGCATATTTCCTGTGCCCGGCCGTCAGGTACTTGATGACCATTCTCATGTCCTCCCCAACTCTTTTTGTCTCTAGGCTTTGTAGTAACAATGGCAATAATGGGAACATTTATTGTGCTTTTCCTGTTCCAGGCACTGTGCTAAGAGCTTCACGTATGCCGTCTCAGGGTTAAATCATAAGTAGCTGTGAAATGTCTTTGTAAGGAGTGCTATTGTAATCCCAGAGAGTGAGGGCTTATTGCAGAATTTTAAGTAGGAGAGGGGGTATCGTAGCAAGACCACTCAGGTTGCCAGTGTGAAGTGTGCTCTGGGGGGGGGGGCAGGGGGAGGGATGATAATGAGGCCGGAAGGCTGCTGGAATAGCCCAGGCAAGCAATGAATAGGATCTGAACTTCAGTGGTGATAAAAGGTATGGCAGACGGGATAATTTGACAGACATTCAAAAGTAAAGTCAATAGAACCTGGGGAGTAGTTAGACGTAGGAGGTGAAGGAGAAAGAAGGATCCAGGGTATATTCTAATTTTTTTTTTGTCTCAGGTGGATTCTGTGAGACAGAAAGTCTATGAAGAGTATCTGAATGACTTGAGGGTGATGAGAAGGGGGATTAGAAGGTGAGAGTGTATTTAGCTTTGAGCAGATGGAGTTGTGGATGCCAGTGGGATACTGTTCATTGACTTCTTAGTTTGTTCATGCATTCATTCATTTAACAAGCTTTTATCGAGAATTAACTACATACCAGGCACTCGGCTAGGTGCCGCATTTATGAAAACTTGGTCACCCCTGTTCTTGAAGGGCTTGCTATCTAGTAGAAGGAGACAGATATGTAAACTGACAAGTGTAAAATTTGTATTACAACTTTTTTCAGTAGGTGAATGAATCAATTGTGGTATATCCAGACAATGGAATATTTTCCAGTGCTAAAAAGAAAAGAGCTATCAAACCATGAAAAGACATGGAGGGACCTTAAATGCATATTACTAAGTGAAAGAAGCCAATCTGAAGAGCCCGCATACTGTATGGTTCCAATTATTTGACATTCTAGACAGGACAAAACTGTGGAGACCATGAAAAGACCAGTGGTTGCCGGCGGGCAGGGGGGGGAGGGAGGAATAATAGATGCAGGACAGAGGATGTTTAGGCTACTCTGTGTGACACCATAATGATGGATACATGTCATTGTACATTTGTCCAAACCCATAGAATGTCCAACACCAAGAGTGAATCCTAATGTAAACTATGGACTCTGGGTGGTAATGAGGTGTCCTTTCAGGTTCATTGATTGTAACAAACGCATCATTCTGGTGGGGGAAGTTGACATTGGGGAGGCTGTGCACTTGTGGGGACAGTAGGTATATGAAAACTACCAGTACTTTCTGCTTAACTTAGCAATGGGTGCAAAAATTGCTCTAAAAATAAAATCTATTTTAAAAATTAGTATTACAAGATGCTAAGATTGATCTGTATAGGGATTCGGGGTGGTCAGAAAGGGTTTCTTTATGGAGATGACCCTTGACTTGTAAAAGATATTATATGGAGATAATGGATCTATCAGTTGCCACTCTAGGCAGGCGATGATTCGGAAGCCAAGAGAACCCAAGGAAGAGTGTTTCAAGTTCAAAAGAAAAGAGACATGACGGTGGCATGACGGTGGGACCGCAGCTATGCCAATGCCTGAAGGAAGGGAAGACCTTGGAGGAGACGAGAAGGCATGTTCTGAAATGGAGGCAAAAAATGAGAAGAGAGGGACTCTGGGAGAAAGGAGGATGCTGGAAGTGGAGAAAGAGGCTAATTCTGTATGAAAGCAACACTGGGAAACTCAGAAATGAGGGACATAGATAAGCCTCTCAGAGTTAATTTAAATCAATGGTCTAAAGCAGAAATATGCTGGGTCATCTAAAAATGAAAAATAGTTTGGGGGCCAGGAGTACTGGACTGTAGCCTATTTTGTATGTCTAGCAAATCTAAAATAAGAATATGTTGGTTAGAAGAAAGTTGGTCACAGAGCAGAAGAAAGTGAGAGTCCCCAGAGCAAAGATGGGCAGCGCCCATCCCAGGACTGTCTAGAAGACAGGAAACCTTGGCCTTCAGTCTCAGCAAATTCTGTCCTAAGGACAGATGCAGAGGGCTCAAGCCAGAAGACTTTGAGTTGTCTGGTTCCCATGGCAAGACCATCCCATGGGCAAGACGGATGGATGCAGAGGCTGAGGTGGCCTCTAGTCCTTCCATTCAGCCAGCCTCTTCTCTTCTGTGTGTGTTCACTAAGCAGCCTTCCAGGCCCAGGTAGATCTGCTCCTCAGATGCCAGGTTCTGAGCCCAGCCTTTCCCAGTAGAGACTAAGAAGTTGACACTTCAGTGTTTAGCTCAAGCTCCTCATACTTCATTGACAAAATGAAGCTCCCTCACCTTCCTCCCACCAAATCACCTAACCTGATGATATCTGGTGTCTGAATCTACACTCAGTATCTTCCCTTCATGGATGCAGGACTCCTGTGCCTATCATGTCCAAATCCTCCATTTATGCCGTGGACTCCATCGCAGCTTGCCTTCTGAAGGACTTTGTTCCTTCCACCCCCTTCCCCTATACTAGATAATCCTCATCTGCTTATGTGCATGTTCTGGAATATTCCATCTTTTAAAAACCTCTCCAGGCCGGCCGAGTGGCGCAGTGGTTAAGCGCTGGCTTGGGAAGCCGGCAGCCCCGGTTCGGGTCCCACATATGAGGGCCAGTGACACTGCCCTCAAAAAAAATAAAAGAAAAAAAAAAACACCTCTCCATTGACCAGACATCTCCCTCCAGGTATTGTCTCATTTCCCTGCTTCTCTGCACAGCAAGAAAATAATTGTCTAGTCACTATAACCACCTCTCCACCTCTGACTCTCCCCTTGAACTTTGCTATCTGGGCTTCCAATCACATAGTTCCACCAAAACTGCTCTTGTCACCCATGATCCCTATCTTGCCAAATCCAGTGATAGCTTCTCATTGGCACTCAAACCTGATGACTCCTCCCTCTTCATTAAAACAGCTTCTCTCTTAGCTTCTGGGACACGCCTTCTCCTTGATTTCTTCCTACTTCATGGGCCTCTCTTGAGTGTCCTTTGCAGGATCCCCATCCTCTATTTGTTGGAGGACTGACAACTCCCCAAACTATGTCTTTAGCCTTGATCTCCACTGAGCCCCCTACTCACCTGTCCCATCCCACAGTTGACAGGGTCCCGTGGATGTCTAGCAGGCTTCTTGGATGGCACATGGCCAAAACTGAACTCTTAATTTCCTCACAAAAATCTGTGCCTCATCTCAGGAATGTGTAGTCAGAGTTACCTTTGATTACTCCCTTGTTCTCTCCTACAACCAGGCCAACTAGGAGCTTTATTGATTCTAATTAGCACTTAGATTCTGACTCTGTCTAATTTTCGGCATTTCTACAGGACCACCTGTAGAAGATGCTGTGGAGTGTCCAAGCACTCATTCCTCCATCTTCTGAATTCTCTAGGAATTCCCCTCAGCCAAGAGAACCCCCTTGCCTGAAGCTGTGCACCCTCCCCAGGCCTACATTCCACATCCAGTGACTGGTTGATTCTGGGGTAGGAAAACCTGGCCCTCTTGCCTCAATTCAGGATCCTCCCAGCTTTAGAGCTTCCCTTGGGTTGGGATGAGGGCTCTGTGGCAACTTCATCACCGTTTGATTTCTCCCTCTGCCCAATCATGCTTTCCTCATTCCCCAACAAGTGTTGTTCCTGAGTTCACTCGCACCAGTAAATTACCTGCATGCAAAATCACAGAATTTCAGAGTCTGTCTCCTGGGAAACCTGACCTCCATCACGCTAGTCAAAACCACCATGATTCCCTGCCCCAACTACAATAGCCATCTGACTAGTCACCCTGCTTTGGCCCTTACCTCTCTATAATCCAGTCTCCATATAGCAGCCAGAGTGATATTTATAGAATAAAAATCACATCAATGACTCACCTGCTTTAAACCTCTACTGATTCATGGCTGCACCTAGAATAAAAGCCAAACTCCCCACGAGGGTCTATAGCCCCCTGTGGTCTGGCCCTGCTGATGTCTCTGGCCTCATCTCCCATCACTCACTGTGCATTCAACTCACTCTCTGGCCTTCTTTCTGTTCCTTGGACATCCCCAAGGTTTTCCCCACTTTTGGCTGTCCCCTACGATGTTCATCCCCCAGATCTTCCCATGACTGGTTCCTTATTTTCATTCAGACACCAGCTCGGATGTCACCTCCTTAAAGAATTCCTCTCCCAATACCTAGTCTAAGGTAGCCCTACTATGTAACATTCTCTATCAATTTACCCTGACTTATTATCATCATAATCTTTTTTTTTAAATTTATTTATTTATATATATTTTTAATTAGCTTCAGGTGTACAACAAAGTGCAATAGTTATACTTTTTACCCCTCAAAGTGACAACCCCCTCCCCAATTCTCCCCTCCCACTCCTCCCCCCCATATCATACTATCTATTACAATTCCTTTGAATCCCTTCCACCATATAATCCACATCCCGTGACTGTCTATATATTCAATTAGAGTTGGCATACAATATTATACAACATCAATTTCAGGTATACACTGCATCATCATAATCTTTATTCCTCTCTAAAATCTTACTGCTTGTCTATTCATTGACTTATTTTAATCTGTGCCCTATGCCTAGCATGTAATCTCTCTTGAAAGTAGGGACTGTGCCTGTATTACTGAGAGGTTTAGTATTGCATGTGCAGTACCCTGCAGTGTGTGTGTGAATGTATGAATGAATGAATGTATGAATGAATAAAAGTTGCCAGGAGCCAGGCTGTCAGGGTCTGATCATTCTTGGGTCCTCCTGAAAGAGGTTTAGATTTACTGAATGTCTCCTTGGGACAAAGCTCTAAGCCACTTCAGTCACCAACATCAAAAGCCACAGAGAAGTCAAGTCCAGGAAGGACCCAAACCATCCATAGATTTAGTAACAAGGAAATGAGTGGTGACCTTGAAGAGAACAGCTGCAGTGGAGTAGAGGAAGTAGAAGAATTAAATTGCAGAAAAACGGGAGTGAATAGAAGAGCAAGAAGTGAATACAGAAAACTCTTGGAAGAAATTTGTCAGAAATGGAAAATCTCACTTGTTTCCATTAATTTTTTTGAAATGGGCTTTGCTTGGTTATAATCTAAGGGAAAAGAGCTGATCTGGTACCTCCATGAGCACAAACTAACATCATAGCTTGCTAGCTGTGCCAGGCTCTCTTCTAAGCTCTTTGTGTGTTTTCATTTTTTATTGCTGTGTAACAAATTACCACACATTTAGCAGCGTAAAACAATGAGCATCTATTATCGCACAGTTTCTGTGAGTCAGGAGTCCCGACATGGCTTTGTTGGGTTCTCTGCTTAGAGACTCACAGCCTACAATCAAGGCATCAGCTGAGTTGCATTCTCATTTGGAGCTCAACCAGGGAAGTATTCACCTCTAGGCTCACTGCGATTGGCAGAATTCACTTCCTTGTGGTTGAGGCATTGAGGGCCTTGCCTTCTTGTTGGCTATTGGCTAGAGGCTTCCCTACAGGCTGCTTGCAGTTGCCACAGGCCACCCACAGTCCCTGGAGGATGCTCAGAGTTCCCCAACTTTTCCAATGTGGCTGCTTACTTCATCAAGCCATCAAGGAGAGTCTTTCTCTCCATCTTCTAAGACACAGTCTTATATAGTGTGCCACAATTATGGGAGTGACATCCCATAGTCAGTCTACTGGTTAAAAGCAAGTCTCAGGTCCTACCCACACTGTGGGAGGGAGTTACACAAAGGCCTGAACAGCAGGAGGTGGGGATCACAGGGACCTCCCTCAGGTCTGTCCGCCTGAACGGTATGAACTTTTATCCTCACAAAAACACTATGAGAAGGGTCCTATTGTGATACCTGCTGTATGGAGGGAAGTGCTGGTGATGAGAGAGAAGGGATGATTGATAGGCAAGACCCCTAAGGCAACCAGGAAGAAGACAATGCTCACCATAGCGAAATGTTTCTCCTATCATTGGAGGAGAGACACCTCAGTCTTTGATGCTGGAGAAGAAGATGGGAAAGATACAGGTTAGCTTTGGAGTAACATCCTAGGTATCTGCTTAAGAGAAACGAAAATATATTTCTATACAAAGACATGTGTGTAAATGTTTATGGCAGCATTATTCACAATAGCCAAAAAGTGGAAACAGCTCAAATGTCCATCAACTGGTGAAAAGAAAAACAAAATGTGTTACATTCAGTAGTGGAATGCTACCCTGCAATAAAAGGAACCCACTACAGTTACATGTTACAACATGAGTGACCCTCGACAACATGATGCTGAGTGGAAAAAGTCAGGCACCAAAGGTTGCATATTGCATGACTCCATTTATATGAAACATCCAGAGAAGACCAATCTATAGAGACAGAAAGCAGATTAGTGGTTGCCTAGGGCTGGGGTTGGGAATGGAGAGTGACTGCAAATGCGCACAGGATTCCTTTTTGAGGTGATGTAAAAGTTCGAAGATTAAAACATGGTGGTTGCACAACTCTGTCAATACAATAAAAATCATTGAATTGTATACTTCAGATGGATGGATTTTATGGTGTATAAATTACACCTCATAAAGCTGTTTAAAAAAAATAAAAGGATTGGAGGAATGAGGTGACAAAGTACCTCTCATCTCCATAAATTGGCATGTTCCTTTCCAGTGGAGTTCAGCTCATATGTTGAGGGTGAGGAGTGTGGCGCTGGGGTGAGAGGGATCTTGTCAAGAAGGGACAAGAATTGGGGCCTGCCGAGTGGTGCGGTGGTTGAATGCTAGCTTGGGAGGCCAGCGGTTCTGGTTCGGGTCCCAAGTATGAGGGCCAGTGACACTGCCCTCAAAAAGATAAAAATAAATAAATAAATAAAAATAAAAAAGAAGGGACAAGAATTGAAAAAGCCAGTGGGTGGGGGGACTGTAGACCAAGCTGACGTGTAGAAGATCATTGCTGGCAGAGCTGAGGGTCCAGCCCATGGGGATACTGGTTGTGTCCCCAGTCTACAGTATAATACTTTCTGATCTTGCTCCCCTCAAAAACCCAAGTCCCTAAGAAACAGAAAAGAACCATTGGATTAAACCAGGCTTGGCATTTTGCTGGATGAAATGGTAAAAAAAGGACAAGGAAGTTGACAGTGTTGTCAACATTGGGACCGATATGATGGCAGTGGCAGTGCTTGTATGCAGGGAAGAAAGCAGTGGTTCTGGGGAGTAGCTAGTGGGCTGAAACATGGAGGAGAGTTCAGAGATAGAGGTCTCAAGAAGGTCAAGGCCTAAGGGCAGTGGGAATGAGGCTCTGCAGGGACAGTCAGAGGAGGGTATTGCATCTGTTTTACGCTTTATGTCCTCAACTGTCGATAATCTTCCAGAAGCATGGCACTCAGACCTGATGTGCTGTGGCCTGAGCAGGGCAAAACAAGGCACCTCCCTTGGAATAGGTGTTAGGCTTCCGATGAAGCAGCACACATGGAGTCTTGGGGCAGCTTGGAGCAGCCTGAGCAATGGGCTTTGCAGCCAGTTTGTCTATAATTCAGATCTTGCTTCCACTCTCTAGGGGTTGGTCCTTGGAAAAGTTTCTCCATTGCCCTCTGCATTAGCTTCCTCATCTGCAATCCAAAGATAATAATAGTATCTTGTAGGGCCATGGTGAGGATCAAATGGGACATCGCTATAAAGTGCCTCTCTAAAGGAGCTACCTAACTTGAAGAATGTACTCAAAAACTGTGTGCTGTTGGTGGTACCCATGGCAGGGAGCTGACATGCTGAGCTCACTCTTAACCTACAGCCCTAGCACTATGCAGAGGGGGCTACTATAGGTCAGAAGATGGGTTTGGGACCCACGGGCAAAATTGCATATTTATACTTGTGACACTTTGCCTTGTAAATCCTAGCCTGTTGGTCCAGCCTGAGGACATCTGTTTGATCCCACCTCCTCAGCAGTGCCTCCACAGTCTCCTGCAGCTGTGTCCTGCATACCTGTCTGCAAACAGGTGCCTTTTGGCAATCTCTAAGTCACTGGTGGAAATGCGAGCTCCTGGGCCACTGGACTCCTGTAGCTGGGGCCCTGGGATCCTGCATCCAAGAAAGGAAAATACAAAAAAGAAACACAAGCCCTTGGGTCCTCAAACACTTGCTTGGGGGCTGGGGCAAGGGGAGAGAGGGACCCATCTCTTATATCAGGTGTCTCCTTGGGGCTCAGAACCTCCTCTCCTCAGCCAGCGCAGCCCCTCAGAGGTGAAGGTGATTTTACCCCAGCCTCCCTCCGGGGAGGCCTTCCATTCACGCTCCAAGTCCCACAGGAAGGAGGATCGATGCTTTCTGTGTCTGCGGGAGACAGATCGCACATTCCTGCAGGACTATTGACAGTTTTGCCTCTCTCTCTCGTATCTTCCATACTTCATTTGTGAAAAGAACTGTAATTACCCTCGAGGAGTCATTGGAGAAAAGTGTACAAATTGAAAAGCGCTGGAAATGGGCACCTCTGGCTGCAGAGAAAACACTTTCAGTATTGAACCGTTCTCTCTCAGGCCCGTGCGTTCCCATTTGGTTGGCCCTTAGCGTTTCTGCTGCAAACTGTGGCAGGCTTTGTGCCCATCCTGACAATGGGCGTTTGACACGGAGGGCAGCGAGATTAATGAAAGACCAGAGTTTTCCATTTCTTCCTTCAACAGCTAACTACTTTCTTTTCAATTCCTACTGCTAAATAGCTTGAACAATTAATAAAGGTTTGGTTGTATTTCGTTTTTTTCTCTCTTTTCTTCTTTTCTTCCCACACAGTGGCTTGTTTACGCTGCCTGAACCTGACCGTTCAGTGGCCTTATTAGCTGGTCCAGGACCTTGGATCTTGCCAAGTGTGGAGAGGTCTGAGATTTGCGCAAGAAAAGGTCCCTGTTATGGGGCAGTTATCTGAGGATAAGATGCTGAAAGCTGGGTCCCAGGCCCTGAAAGGTGACCCTGGTCCAGGGCCAACCTCTGAGCTCCGCACCCAGCTGCACGATCTGATGGTGCCTCTTGGCCCTAAGGTCTTTCTGTCTTGGGAACTATGTTGTTTCCTAGGGCTGCCATAACCAATTACCGCAAACCTTGTGGCTTACAAAAACAGAAATGTATTCTCCCTCAGTTCCGGAGGCCAGAAGTCCAAAATCATGGTTCTCCCTGGAGGCTCTGAGGGAGAATCTGTTCCATGCCTTTCTCCTAGTTTCTGGTTGCTACCAGCAGTCTTTGGTGATCCTTGGCTTATAGCTGCATCCCTCCAGTTTCTCCTCGTTGTTACATGACCTTCCCCACTTGCATCCCTGTGTCCTCTTTTCTATCTCTTATAAAGACATCGTTGCTGGATTTAGGGCCTACCCTGATCTGGGATGATGGTCTTATCTTGAGATCTTTACCTTAATTGCATATGCAAAGATCCTTATTCCAATAAATTCACATTCGAAGGTTATCTGAGGACAAGATGCTGAAAGCTTAGGCATATATTTTAGGGGGCACAGTTCAAACCGTTACAGGACGCAACACAATTCTGGTGCCCCTGTAACTCAGAGCCTTCAAGTCTTCCTTCTCTGCACAGCGCTGGAGGATAAAGACCATCCTGAGCTCTCATGGAGCAAGTCGGGGTGCTCCTGGGTCAGGCAGGGATGGAGGAGAGTAAGCACAAACTCCTGCAGCAGTGGACTGGGTGGGGGATCCGTCCCACATACCTATTCCCTGGCTGTCCACCCTACAGAGAGTGAACCCTCAAGTACCAGCAGGGTTTGAGGCAACTGCCCCTCTCCCTCGACCCATTTCCTCTTCATCTTGCCTCCCCAGCTCTGAGCTGACAATTCTAGGACACTGAATTCAACCTTTCCTTTGACCCCTCCCCTCCTTTCTGTCCTTGGACCTCTGTTTTTGCACAGACTCTGCTGGCCTCCCCACCTTACACCTGGCTCGCTCTGTCTTGGGTGACAATCACAGCATCAGTAGCACATATTTGCAGAACTTATTCTGTGCCAGGCATGGTCCTAAGCGCTTTATATACGTTAGTTCATTTAATCCTCATAACAGTCCTAGGAGGAGGGTACCATTAGTGCCACCCCCATTTCAGAGATGAGGGACCTGAGGCACTGAGATATTCAGGGATATGCCTAAGACAGTGTTTCTCAGCCTCCTCACTCTTGTCAGTTTGGGCTGATACTTCTCTGTTTTGGGGACTGTCCTGGGCACTGCAGGATGTTAGCAGCACCCCTGGCCTCCGCCCCTCAAGTATCGTTAGCACTCCATCCCCTCAATAGGACTAGGAAGAATGTACCCAGATATTGCCAAAGTCTCCTGAGAGGCAAAATCACTTCCAGCTGAGAACCACTGGCCTAAGGTCAGACGGCGGTGAGTGGCCAAGCCAAGATTCGGGCCCAGGAAGGCTATGCCTGGTTCTCCCTCTACTTTCCTCTACCTGATCCCTATTCTGGGCTTCAGCCTGTGCTGGCACTGCAAGTACAAGGTTAGGGCTAAAACTTTAGGCTACACTTCATAAAATCTAATGCCACCCTGGCCTTTCTCTCAGCGCCAAGCGAGGCTAACAGAGCACTAGGAAGAGGGGTGCACACTGTCCAGAGCAGCAGGGGGTCTGTCCCCGCGCTGCTCGGCTCCTGGCTGCCTGGCCGGGCTCAGCATTTGGGCCTGAACATGGCAGCTTCATGTGCACTGTGATCCCGGTTCACAAGTGCAGGATTCTTCCTGGTCTCCCAGCCTCAGGTTGCGGGGAAGGGATTCACCCCTATCATGGCTTCCAAGGAAAAGTGCCAGGATTCCTCCTTTCTCCTTAAGAACATGAGAGCTTCCCACCGTGCTCACAGGGGAGGGATGACCTTTCAAGGTCTCATCACTCTGGCTTTTGTTGATTCTAGAAACGGTGAGAATTTGGGAGTCTGTGGAGAAGGACTAGTCATTAAAATGCCAATTGCCCCTGGTGGTCATGACTACTGCCCTTGGCTTACGTTCATCTCCTTTTCTACAAAGACGAAAGGAAAGTATTAAACTACTAGAGCCAGAGATGGTTGTCCTGTGCCCCCCACCCCACATGCACACATATGAAGTGATTGTGTAAAGCTCCGCGTTTCTTTAACAAGAGCCCCTTTCTGCCTGATTCCATAATGAACGAGAAGGGACCCGATCGTGTCATTCTCGGGAGAAATGTATCCGCACTTTCTAAACATACAGTGGCTCCGAGGCACTAGCTGCTTTTCATCATCTGCTATAATCGCTCGTTTTTTATTGGCACATAAAAGGGCTTCCTGTAAAACATATTAAAGCATCCAATTCTGAATACAAAGCACTTGATGTAAAACCTCTTCATGAACAGGAGCTGCAGTCAGTGGGGGGGCTGATGGCATCTCCCTAGGTGGAAGGGACAGAGTGCCCTGGCACATGGGCTGGCACCACCCTTCCAAGAAGCTGGGGCTTAGGAAATGATCCCGGGGAGGACACAGGCTGGCCAGGTCCTCCGGGAATCTGGGCATTGGCTCCCTCTCCTACAGTTGAGCCCTCCGCAGATGTGTTCAGATGCGTACTAAGGAGGACTCGAAGCCCCAGGCAAAGCCCACGGCTCCAGGATGCCTGTTTTATTAGAAGATTCAGGGGGAAAAAGGTGGTATCATCTTCACGTGCAAACAAACATGGCAATATTAGGAAGGAGAATATCAAATATGTGTGCGTGTTTAAGATGAAAGCACAGGATTTCAGAGAAGCTCTGAGCTCTGAGTGGTGCTCCCGTCTAGTAGGGGTCTGTTCATGGAAAAGTCTGAGCAGCACTGACCTCTGGATCCAAGCCCTAATTCCTCAGCAATAAGAATGCTTTATGACCTGGCTCTATCGCTGGGGTGAAAAAGCCCACCCGCCTCGAACATAAGCTTCCCACGAGCAGGCCCAGGGTTTTCCCAGATGAGAGAACTCAAGCTCAGAGGGGAAAGTTGATTCTCCCAGCAGCACACAGCTGGCAGCAGCAGTGTCAGAATTCAAGCCTGGAACCCCTGACTGGCAGCTATGCTGCCTCTGGAGGTCACCTGCTATAGGTCCCCAGCCCCACCTTCAGCAGACTATGTCATAGTGAGGGCCACAGCAGCCAGATGCAGCTTCCACTGACTGCCTGTGTGAACACGGGGAATTACAGTGTCTGCTCACGTTTATCAAGTGTTTACCACGTGCCAGGCACTCTTCTAAAAGATTTGCATGTGTTCATTTATTTGCTTTTGGAAATGAACCTATGAGAGTGTTACTACTATTATGCCCATTTTACAGATGGAGGAACTGAGGCATACAGTGGTTAAGCAACTTGCCTAAGGTCACACAGCCAAGAAGTGAAGGAATGCAGGATCTGAACCCAGGCAAGGCTGCAGAACAAGCACAAAACTGCCTCTTAAGCTTCACTGTACCTACTTTTCTTTAGACCAGTGTCTTTAAAGCTGAGTCCCCAGACTATAAGCACCAGCATTACCGGGGGACTGGTTAGAATGTGGGTTCTCAGGCCACACCCTGGACCCCCTGAGTCAGACGCCCTGGGGCTGGGGTGCAGCAGCCTGTGACTTAGCTCTCCAGGTGATTCTGAATCATGCTCAAGTTTGAGACTCACTGCTTTAGAGGGTGAAAATGAAATACCATGTCTAAAATTCTTAGCACAGCATTCAACAAATGTTAGCTATTATCATGGCCAGCTTTATTTGATAAGAGTGAAAAAACTGTTGTAAGGAATATATAAAAAACAAACAAACAAAAAACCACCTGGCTCCTTGGTAAAGTGCCATATAAGGCAACTTAACCTAGCCAAAAAGGAAAAAAGGAAAAGTATTCAAGCAAAGATTGGGGGCAGGAGGATAGAGATACTGATAAAACCATTACTACATACCTGGCACCTGGCGCCCGATCCAGTCCAAATGGAAGCAGCCCGCCACAGGGGAAGGCCGTTTTGTCATTTGAAGAATGCCTTTGTCTCCCCATGGACCCAATATGGTTTGGTTAATGTGCTGGCCAGCCGATCCACTGGCTGGCTTCAGATCCAGACCCAACCTGGGCCCCTCCAGAGCACCCCAATCACTGCCCACATGGCTTCCTGGCTTGAGAAGAGGATGACACGCCCCCAGCGCCTGTGTTTGCTCACATATCGTGAAGACCCTTCCCTTCAGGCCTGACCTGCCCCATTGTCACCAAGTGGCACCCTCAATGGTGATGTGCCTCCTCCTGTTCGGGCTGGGCGTGTAATTTGCCTGGCATTACCCAGCAGTCTCTGGGGACTTTCTTCTGTCAGGAGCAGAACAAGCTTATCTGTTTAGCCTGAATTATGTCACTATGTGCTTAGTGTAAATCTGACCGCCTTCCTGAAGCCCTCCCTGGGCCTGCATGGATTTGTGAATCATTTTGCCACCACAATTATTTTACCATTTTGAATCTTCACTGGCAATAGAATGCATAGTTTGCAGTGAGAAGCTGTCTAAATCGGGATTTGAAACAAAGGCTCTCCAATCAGGCCAGGGGCTCCGGGTCACACCTGCGAAAGGCCGGTGAGCCCCGCCCCCACCCCACCCTGGCCACGCCCCCATCTTGGGGCTTCCTTCTGTCCAGTACTCTCCAGGCTAGTGTTTTCTCATTATCTTAGTGTTTTTAGTTGATTCCACTTTTATAAATGGAAGTGGAGGGCGATGGTGGCTTTGCCTCCTCTCTGCCTACTTCTAGAGCCACCCTTCCCAATCTCTGCACCCTCCAGGACAGGACACCTGAGCTAGGAGGGCCCGGCCCACAGAAATGGGTCTATTCCAGCATTCTTCAATATCTGTCCCATGAAGTCCCAGGGTGCCTCAGGGATTGCCTTGAGGGGGCAGCATATGGATTGGGGAGAGGCTCTGGGCTCTGCCATGTCAATCAGGGCAGTTCCCTTTTTATTTATTTTACTCATTGGGGTTCTGGTTGAGTAAAAGGGTTCAGCTGCTAGAAAATTCTGAAAACCCAAAGGTCTGCTCCAACCCCTTTGTTTTATAGAATGGGAATTTGAGGCTCAGAGAAAAATGGCACATTTGCTGTAAAGCACACGGGTTAGAAAGTCAGGCTCTGAAACAGGTCCCCCAAACTAGCTCCTTTCATTCACTAGCTTGTGTAACCTTCAATTAAGGCTCCTCAGCCCCTGTACGACTCAGTTTCCTCACTGACTAAATGGGAATAAAAATAGATTTGTTCTGTTGATTAAATGAGGTCATGTGTAAAGCATCCAGCATCTGGCACACAATAAGTGCTCAGTAAATCAGTGTGTTAGCTGGGATGATAAACTTGGGTATGCTCAATCCCAACCACAAAAAAGACACACCAGAAACAACTTTGTGGCAGAGTCTGTAAGGAAAGACGAAACTGGCATCCCTGAACACCTAATACCTGCTAGCCTCTTATCACTTCACCTCCATAATCAGAGCGTGGGTCTTCTCGCCTGCATTTTGCTGGGAAGGAAACTGCAGCTCCAAGTGGCAGGTTGACCTGGGCAGCCTTTCGATGTAATCCCACCTTCCTTACTCCAGACTGGCTGGGTAGGGGCTTTTAGTTTAAATGATTCCACTGGCTCTCAGGCTGGGCTATTAGCAGTTTCTTTCAACCCAGCTAGCTGTTTTCCCCAAGTACATCTTATTAGTAGACTTTAGTTTCTGTGCTGCATTTTCAACTGTGTTTATTTTATAGCATTCTCCTCCTGCACTGGTCCTGTTAGCTGTGTTCCCTTGCTCCAGTTTTGTGTTCACACTCTCCCTGCTTTTATAAGTGATGAAATAGACTCATCAACGGCTTGACATTGGGGAGGGAGCATCCAGCAGGGTGGATACGGCCGTTCACTGCATGTTTTAAGGCAGCAGACAGACGGAAGTTGTTCTCTGTCTGTATATGGGGGAGGGGCTGCCCGTGCCCTTATTCATTCTGTTATTTAATATCCATCCAGCAGCTCTAGGCACCGAGGGTACCGCAGTGGACAGGACAGACCTGGTCTCTGCCCCGTGGAACTCGGAATCTAGTGGGCAGTAGGGAGGGCAAATAAACTAGATGTGGGAATGCTTGTCCTGTTGTGGCTCCTGGGAACACCTTTTTGGGGTCCACCCCAGCCCCCAGCTCAGGGCATGGTCCAGATGGGGTCTCAGTAAAGATGCTGAAGGAGCATTTGTGAGAAAATAACAGTGGTATTGGCTCATCACACATGTGCCCAGACCTTTCTACACTGCCAGTGTCTGCTCAGACCTGCAGTCTCCCCAACGAGGGTCTCCACTGCCAGGGATGCAGGGCAGCCCTTTAGGGGTTTACTCTGCTTGCCTTCAGGACAGTGTCCCATTCCTAGGCCATTCTGGGCACCCCAGCTTTCCTTCCCTGGAGTCTCTCTGGGACCTGGGAGAGCCCCCCTGGAACAGGGATGAGCAGAAGAAATAAAACGCCTGCCGTTTTTAATACATGTAGCCACACATGTACCATACATGTACAGGTGCCTACTATACACACATACACACAGACTTGTGCACACAGATAGGTGTGGGCATCCAGAGAGACACGCTCCCCTACTGAGAGGTACACACACACGTGCACACACACGCACATGGCATAGATCCATCCAGTCAATTCTTGTTGTAAACCTATTACATGCCAAACATTCATGGGGAAACAAAGAGAAGGCAAGTTAACATGCAAATAAATATATAATAACAGTTGGAAATAAGTGCATGGAAGGAAAATAGCAGGTCACTGTGAAAAAAAAAATAGCAGGGAATGAGTTCTTTTTTTTAAATCAAATTTTTTTTTTTAATTGGGGAACAGTGTGTCCTTCCAGGATCCATCAGCTCCAAGTTGAGTAGTTGTCCCAATCTAATTGCGGAGGGTTCAGTCCAGCAGCCCATGCAGGGATCGAACTGGCAACCTCAGTGCTCTGACCAACCGGCCGCCCTCAGGAATATGTTCTTTAAGTTAGATGAGGGAGTCGATAGCAGGGGAAAGTGTTTTAGGCGTGCAAACACACACGTAGAGGCCTGGAGGCAGGACAGAGCTCCATACATTCAAGGCAGCAAAAGATGAGACCCTTGTTCAGATGAACACAGGCTGCACCTCCTTACAGAGAGATGCACACACAAACGAGCACGCTCACCAAGCACACATACTGCACACGCACGGGTTGGGGCACGGAGCACTCACACATATGCTGAAGCACCTACAGCTGTGTAGACAAGCAAATGAATGCACACACGTATAGAGACACACAGAGCAGCACACGCAGTGCACGGAGCCATGTGAATCGGGATGGCCTTGGGAGAAATAGACACAAATGAACAGGAGAATGCGTCGAGAGGCACCCAATAGGCACACAAAAATACTTGCACTTTTGCCTGTATGTACACAGGCACGAGATGAGCGTGCACCATTGCTGCACGGGTCTGTGCACACTCACCCTCCACGCATGGCATGCACACACATACACACACATACTCCGTGCAAGGAAACAGCCTGCGCTCCTGAGTATCAGAACGCTTGGTGATTTGTGAGCCCGGATCATCCAAGTCAATGGCCATTAAGTAGCTAATCCTTCATTCAATTCTCAGAACATCTGGGGGCATAATCTACGGCCTCCCCGATTTCTGCACAGCTTTCAAAGGGTTCTGGAGGCGGAGGACAAGCCAAGGGAGATTGGGGTCTTAGAGTCTTTGATGCCATTAAGCCTTTTCCTGCAGCGGCATCTTCTCCCCTGGGCTGGATGCAGAGGGGGTTTTGCTCCATAATCCATTTTTTTTCTCTGCCTTTCTGTGGAGATTAGACAAGTGCCCTGCTGGCCACTGAGGCCAGCCAAAGCTCCCCCAGGCCTGGAGGCTTTCTTTTTCCAGTCGGAGAGGGTCAGGATGTCCCTCTCCACTGCTGGGTGAGCACGGAGAGTCTGGGGGCCCTGCTCTCCGGGACATGTGGCCCAGTCAAAAGTCTAAAAGATTTAGCCAAAGTTCATTCATTTATTAACTAATTCACTAATGAACTCATTAATTAATTAAAATAAACCTTAACAAAATCAAGTGAGGCATGTCTGGGAGCAAACTAAGGGTCAGCTACCCCAACAGAGATTCATTTAATGTGTCTAAGCCTCAGTTTTGTCACCTAGAAAATGAATTTGGTCATCCGATATTTTAGCTTCCCCCTCAATGGGATGCTTGGAAGACAAATGAGATAATGGACCTGCAGTTTCTTTGCGGGACCTTCGAGGCGCCTCCATCACCCCACTCCTCTCACTGCTCCTCCCGAACTCATTGCTGGCCTCTATCTCCACCCCACCCTCCTCTACACTGTTGCCCAGTCACACTGAGCAGCTTGATGTTCTGCCAGTTTCTCCCTGCTCGTTCGTGCTGCCACACCTTTGCCCAGGCTCTTTTCTCTCCTTGCAATACCCTTCTGGACTTGTTTCCTCAACACATTTCTTCCAACTTACAAGACCCACCTAAGGTGCAGTCTGCCCCAGGGAACCTGCCCTGATCACCCCAAGCAGCACACACAGGATGGTTCCTTCTCGGTGATCCTACAGCTCCCTGCCCAGGTTCCTGGTAAGGCATCTCCCCCTTTGCTGGAACCGTGTCGCTGAATTCCTGCCCCATTTAGAACCCCATCAGGAACTGGCGCCATGTCCTTGCCGTTTTCGCATCTCCAGGTGTTCCATAAGGGCTTGTCAGCTGCTGAATGGATGATCAAGCACAATAAAAATGTAAGGTCCAGTAGATTTCAAAAAGCTAATGGTTTATGTTAAAAGCCAGATGCAGAGCTTCTCTTTAGGAAAAAGCTGCCATTGTTTGGGAAAGTGCCTCAAGGCCCTTTGGGAAATAAAAGGTGAAGCCCACTGCAGTCCTCCCCAACTCACAGCATGGTCATGATAAGCCAGCAAAAGAAAATGAGAGAGGGGGAAAAAAAGAGGGGAATTGCTTTACAAAACCAAGTGAAAGAATGTGGAGTTTCAGCAGCAGCTAGGAGAGAGGAAAGGCAGGACTCAGGGGTGGCGAGGAGGTAAGGCAGGGGTGGAAAGGACCTAGCCACATAAGAGGGTGCTGCGTTCCCTGGAGGAATGGCTCAAGTCTTTTGGAAGTTAAAGAGCATAATTTCAATGTGTGCACTTCGTTGGCCAACCGGTAATTCCTCTCCATTCCCACTTCCCGAACTCCAGTAAAGTCAGTACAAACAAATGCCTTGTGTTGGTGGTGCCTTAAAGGAAACCAAAGGAAAGGGATGGTATTCGATACCAGGAGGGAGATGCCAGACGGAACCAGAATTCCATAGGAAATCAGAGGGAGAGGCAGCCACAAAAATCAGCCTCCACCGATGGGCAGGAATCTAGGAACATCCAGGCCTCCACAGTGGGTGGGTGGGTGGGATACAAGTCCAGCCACAGCCTAGAGGCCTTGGGGACACTGGGCAGCTGAGAGGTCGATTAAGGTTATCATAGAAATCACTGGTCTGAAGAAGGGCCATCGTCTGGGGAGTGGGAGTGAAGTGGGAAGGGGAGCAAGGGAGATTCCTGAAGGTGGCGGGGCCCGGGTTAGTTCTCAGAGAGGAGGAGGGTTTGAGGGAGCACAGCGATGCCCCCACATCTGGAGGGGAAACTGGCCAAGCTGAGTCTGCAGCTGATAGGATTGTTAGAGGACAGGGGGAGCTGTGCCGGGGACCTGCAGACCCAGGGGAGGGGCAGCCTACCAGGGACCTGTCCATACCTGTCCCCTGGCCAGGGTGGGCTGAGGCTGTGGAGGCAGCTCGGCGACAGCCCCTTTGCTGCTGCCACCCTCCCCGGGGTCCACACAGTGAGCAGTAGGCTCCAAACATGCCCCTCAGGCCCGACCCTGGGGAAAGCAGAGCGGAGCTCACTCGACTCCACCAGTCGGCATGTCTATTAAATTAGATTGAGCAATTACTTGGGGTTTGGAGGCAGAGTGATGGAGCAAGAGGAAGACATGCCAGGGGAGGGGAATGCAAATGCGTCACTCAAGTCACGCACGCTGATCCTTATTTACACAGCCTGGCTCCCGACAGCAAAACCCACAGCCACTGAGCCACCCTGCCTCCCTGGATTGGGGCAGCTCAGGCTGAGCCAGGACGTGACTCTCAGAAAAGGGAGGATGAGAAAATAAGAGCGATGCAGGGAGACAGCTGGAGGTTTTGCCACTGGTTGATCACAGAGGCAGGAGCAAGGAGTGGGCCCAACATATGGAGCAGTTTAGGAGAGACTCCTCAGGGACTGTGTTCCCAGGAAAGAGGAGGAAAACAGCTCATTCATTCATTTAATAAATATTTACTGGGAACCGGCTAGGTGCCAATTCTCTGCAGCCCGGGAGGGTTCAGGAGAGCAATTAGGTTGGAATTTACATGTCCGCACAAAGAGCAAAGTCCTGAACCTAAATAGCGAACTTGGAGGCCCAAGTTCAAGTGCCCTTATTCCTCTTGATCAAGAGAGCTTGGAGGAAGAATCCTTGACTTGACAGGGAGGTGGGGACAGGGAGAGGAGCCAAAGGTGGAAGTAGGAAATGAACTTGGAGATGTCTGTAGCAGCCTGACTAATGAGCCTTCGGTGCCAACCCAGCAGAAGTGCCCGTGCCCGTGGCTGGTGCCAGCTACCTCTGCAGACAGTGATGGAGCCGGTGAGCTGTGACCAGCCGGGGGAGGCCATGCGTGTGCCGGAGGAGAGGGCTGGGGGGCGGAGGGAGTAAGATGACAGGATGGGACCAAAAGCTCACCTTGGGCATTGGCAGCAAAAGGAAGGCAGGGCTTGTGTGAATTTGGGGGGCCTGGTGCAGTGTCCGTGGAGGGGGCGAGGAGACCTAGCGTCTGCTTCCAGCTGTGCTGCTGCAGAGTATGTGAGGTGGGCCCAGCGGGCAGCCAGAGGGAAGGGAGGAGGTTCGACGCCTGGGCGGCGGTGGAAGCGTCTAGAAGAGCTGGCATCTAGAGGAGGCTGGGCAGGCGTGTTAGAAACTACAGTGCGTGCACCTGACCTGACTCCTGCTCTCTATCCCACCTCGGCCAGGCCTGGGTCAGGGATCTGGTGAGCAAGTGAGCAGGAGGGACAAAGGAGGACTGGGCATATGGAGTGGTGGGGAAGAGATAGGACGAAACCCCAAACCAGAGCAAAATGGATCTTTCCCCAAGGGGTGCTGTTTACATGGCCTGTCCATGACGCGGGATCTTTCTCTCTCGCTGGAATAGGCTTTGGCCCATTTTCATGAAAAGACTTATTTGGATTGAGGAGGGTGTGAGGGTGATCAGAGGAGAGGCACTAGGCTCCAGGAGAGGAGGGGAGGAGGAGAGAAAGAGAGGCCTTCTAGGGTCAGAAGTATGTGTGTGTGTGTGTGTGGCGGGGGGTCAGAGGGGGGGAGCTTTTCAAGGCAGCCTGCAGCACTAAGGTTGTGGGGCCTTGGGTACATTTGGGGTTCAAAGATTGAGGACTGAGTTTGGCAGTTAGAAAAAACTTGGACACTCCATCCCAGGCCAGCGGCAGAATTGTGAAGGTGGAAAGAAGTGTGAATAATTTGGGAAAGACCACAGCATGCTACCATTTATGCTCATTCAATTGGTAAAAATCAAGACGCCTAACAACCACCTGTGGAAAAGAATGTGGATTGCTGGGACTTCACACATTGATAGAAGGAGTACAAATTGGCACAATTACACTGGGAAACAATTTGACATTGTCTTGTAACATTGAAAGGTTCAAATACCTCTGGCCCAGTGCTCGGCTGCTAGGTATATACACACCTGTGCCCCGGGAGATGCATATGCGAAAGCTCAGAGCAACAGTGTTCATAAAAGTAAACATAAAGACACTGAAACCTGGAAACAGCCCTAACGTCCAATGCTGGAAGAATGGCTAAATAAATTGTGGTAAAACTCACACTGTAAGATGATATAGGGCAATGAAAAATGAATGAACTGCAGCTACACACAATACCTTGGATAAATCCTGATGACATAACAGAGTGAAAAAGCAAGTCTCCGAAGACTGCATACCATTTGATGCCTTGTTTATAACCATCAAAAAAAAAAAGCAAACTAAATGAAAATTCTTTAGGCATGCAGCATCGTGTGCTAAAACTAAGGGAGGGAGGAAGGCAGGGAGGGAGGAGGGGAAGGGGGTATATAGAGAGAGGGGAGAGGAAGGAAAGGAAGGAAGGAAGGAAGGAAGGAAGGAAGGAAGGAAGGAAGGAAGGAAGGGAAGGAAAACAGGGGAAAGGAGGGAGGAAGGAAGGAAAGTGACTTCCTGAACCCCCTTGCTGCACCTTTCTGCCCATAGTGGGGTGAGGGGACCTTACTGTCAAAGATCTACAGACTCAGAAATCAGAGAATGCCTCCCACCCCTGGTCTCTGCCCCAGCCTCATCCATAGCTCTTCTGTTCATGTGTCTACCCCAGTATATTTACTGAGGGCCTGCTGTGTGCCAGGCACTGTCCTAGACACTGAGAACATAGCAAACATTCTTGCCCTTGTACTCTACTTGTCTACTTGTGAGAGGAGGGTGGGCAGGGTGACAGACAACAACAAGATAACAGGAAAAAGACCTAGTGTGGTATGTAGATGCTGATACATGCTATGGGGGCAGAGAGGATGTCGGGGGTAAGTTTGGGTAAGTTTTAAATAGAATTCAGGGAAGGCTTTGTTGAGAAGGTGATACTTTAGAGACAATCTGAAGGAAGTGAGAGAGTGAGCCAAAGGGAAAAGGGGTGGGATGAGGTGGGGGAAGAGCTTTCCAGGAAGAGGTAACAGCCAGTGCAAAGGCCCTGAGGTAGGAGTGCTTGGACAGAGGGGAGCAAGCAAGAGGAGGAGGAGGAGGTGATGTAAAGGCCAAGACAAGGGGGACAGGTAAGGAGGTTAAGGTGACACCCTGGCATGAATCAGTGGTGACCTGGACCAGGCCCGTGGTGGTAGATGTGGTCAGAAGTGGTTGGGTTGAGGATGCACTTGGAAGGTAGAGTTGACAGAGTGGCTCTGATGTGGGGTGTAGGCGAGGGGTTAATGATGACCCCAGGGTTTTGTCCTGGGTCTCTGGAAGGATGGAGTTGTCATATACTGAGATGGCAAAGCTGTGGGCGGCACAGGTCTGGGAAAGAGTTCCATTGTGGATGTCAGGTTAGATGGCTATGGGATGCTCAAGCACATGGTCAGTGGGCAGTTAAGGGATAAGTGGGCAGTTAGGGATGAGTCCAGGTTCCAGAAGACTAAACATCCCTTTATTGATCATGCCCCATTGGGCATTGGGCCTTTGGGAGAGCAGTGGTCATTTCCTGGGCATCTCCATTTCTTAGTACCTACTACAGAGCCTGGCCCCTAGGCAATGTTGAATGAATGCATAAATGAATGAATGAATGAATGAATGAATGCACAAAGAACAAGAGTGTCAGCTTGCTGGTCTGACACGTGATGCCTTGTGTGACCGAAGAGGAGGAGCCAAAGAAATGTGTCGCATAACGACAGGCACATTTTCAGAGGGGTCTTCTGGAGACGGTGACCCGTCTACTGCAGGAAACTGGCATTTGGGTGGAAATTGACACAGTGTGGGTGTCCGGAGTAGGTGGCAGGAGTAGGTCAGGTTCAGGGCGCTTGTTCTGACACCACCCTCCCCTGAAGCTGCTTGTCATCCTTAGGGAGGGAGGGGACCTCTGCAGAGGCCTGGCTCTGTGCAGGCAGCCCCTCATTCCCCAGGGATCTCCTGGGGCCTCCATGTCTTCTCTTTCAGAAGGTTTGGTCCAGCCCAGTGGTTTTTAAACATTCTTTTAAAAAGTCATGGAGCACGCTAATGAAACCTTCTCTGGTGGGGAGGGAGGTTGGAGAATCCCCAGGAACATGGGACCCCAGAGCACGGTTGGAGGATGCCAGTACCATCACCCAGGCCCCAATCGGGAGACTCTGAGTTCATGGGTGTTCTTTGCCTAGTGAGTAAGCTCTTGGCCTGCAGTTTCCAATCATGTTTCCTGAAGTCTGTGATTTCGGCAAGAAGCTCGCTCTTCCTCCTGTAAAAATGAGGATTGTGTTAGTACCTTCTTTGTAGATGAGGTTTCAGCAAGACAAAGGACCTGAAGCTGTGACTGTTCTCTATTGTGATGAATGAAAGTCTCCTCCAGGTGGAGCCAGGTTTGGGGACAAGTAACTGGAGGTCACCCCCACCCTGAGGAGGCCATTGTTGTAGGATTTCGTTGAGCTCTTCCACCATCCTCTCTGTGTTCAAGCACTTGTGCTCAGACAGCTGCGACTGTCTGCCTCTCCCCTCACCCTTTCCTCCCTCCCTCTCCGTCTCTCACCTGCCTCCTCTCACCCCCCAACCCCACCCCAGGGGGATGCAGCCATTCTGCCCATCATCACCTGTGAGGCTTGCAGGTGCTATGGGGACAATGGGCTTCTGGCAGTTTCTCTCCCTACTGGGTGGCCTCGCAGAAATTGGGGGCAGCTTCTGAAGACGCTGTTTTTTGGCCCAGGCACCACCAGCCCAAACAAAGGCATATTCTATGGCTGTTGGGAAGGCGACAATTGTTTCCATTTAGCAAACATTTGCTGCCAGCCCCAGTGTTTTCTGTTGGAAGCCAACGTTTGGTTGAGAAGACAATGCCAAGCTAAATATTTTCTCTGCATAAAAATCCCTTTAATTTTTTAATCATTTGGCAAACATCCCTTTCTCCCTCCCCTCGCCCTTCTGTTCTCTTCTCCCCCTCGCTCTATCTCTGCCTGGGTATCTGCGATACCCAACATCTGGGCAGGAGGGGAAAGGTTTGGTGGGCCACACCAATGTTTACAGACCCACAGATGGTGGGCTTTGTGCAGACACACATCTGGTTGATGTGTTAACATTGTTTTCTTGGATGTTTTATCTAGAATTTTGAGGTTGATACAGACATGGCCTTTTTAGTTCCCCCTGCCCCCCGGCTGCCCCCCTCACCTCCCCACCCCTGCAATCTAGTCTAATTCTAGCTGCTTATATTAGATCCCAATTAAGAGAGGCCAACCATACTGCGATGAGGTGCCCCTATGCTGCCCATCAGAGCCAGGGGGAACCATAGTTCTCTATCACTCTATGACTGATGGCTGGAGGAGCTGTGGGTCAGCCAGCCCCTCTTATTTCCTGAGTACTGCCTGAGGGGGGTCCCCCATCTCACTCTTGGTGCCGCAGTCTGAGGGTACGCAGAGCTTCAGGCCTCCAAATTACCTGGATTCAGGAGGGAGAGTTCCCTGCCCCAGGCACCACCATGGACTTGGGGCTGGACCACTCTCCCGCCTCCCTCCTGGTGCCAGCCCTTCTGAAGTGGCCCTCCCATCATACTACCTGCAGTCAGAGCTCCTCCCCACCCCCTTTGTGTGCTAATGCATACCTGGAATACCTCAACTTGGACTTGACCCAGGTCCCTCTCCCTGGAAACTTGAATTTCCGTATTACAACCCAGAGGATGAGGCATATCTGGGCAGAACTTGCAGAATGAATGGACAAATGTATCAATCAATCAATCAATGGACAGGGAGATGAGTTAGTGAACATGGGAATCAGTGAATGGGTGAGTGATCGAGTACCTGAATGTGTGAGAGACCAAGTGAATAAATGAACTCATCCCTGCGGCTGTGCCCAAGGGCACTGCGTGCGCACTGACATTGGAGCTGCATTCGACAAATGTGTAATTGTGTGGAACGCGTCTCCATGGAGCATCTCACTGGGAAGGGGCAACGGTGTTATTCCTCGCCAATGATAAAAGCTCTGCCGTCCTCAGGAAGAGCAGCAGCTTTGGGACTTGGGCTGTTCATCGGGGCTCAATTTCTGGCTTTGCCATTTCTTGGCTTGTAACCTTGAGCAAGTTGCCTCACTTCTCTGAGCCTTGGTTTTCTCATCTGTAAAACGGGGTGAGTGGGTACCTGTCCTTTGGGTTGTTGGGAAATTTTGGGGATTTGGACATAAGGCACTAGCTAAGTATTAGTTCTTGTTCCCCCAAAGAGGGGAGAGCTTTTCAGGTAAATGGAAAGCATAACCTTTGGGGTCAGATGACGGGTGGTGGATATCTCCTGGCAGCACAGTGGGTGAAGCTACCTTGGGGCTCCAAGGGAACATGTCTTCTCTCAGTAGAAAGACATCTGCGTACGAGGATCTCAGCAGGAACATGGATCTACCCAGAGGACACCACCAGACTCCCCTGCCTCTGCCATCCCTGTCTTGGCTCCTGGTGGATGTTTGACATCACATGGACCGGGCCAGGGTGGGCAAACTTGGGGAAAATCCTTCTCGGCAGGAAGGGGGGAATGCCCTACAGAGACTCACTACCGAATACTAGCAGGGCAGAGCAGAGACAATGTTCACTGGGGCTGAGCATGAAATCACCAAGGCCAACAATTGCTGTGAACCAAGGACCAGGCGATGACATCGAGCCAGGGTGATGCTGATGAGGCACTTACCGGCTTGCGGACTTGGCCATGTTGTGTGACCTGTGTGCCTCTGTTTCCTCATCTGTATTATAGTGACAGCAGCATCTGCTCCAATGCTGGGAGTACAGCCTGGCACAGAATGAGTGATATATGAATGTTAGCTGCTGTGGAAGGCAGGGTTACGGGCAACCTCTTCGCTCCCTCTCCTTGCAAGAGGATTACGCCACCTCTCCCCACTGACTTTGGGTTTGGCCAGGTGACTTGCTTTGGCCCATGGAATATAGGCCGGTGGGAGGGACAAGGTTCTAGTTCCCAGGAGAGCTTTTAAGAACATCTTCTGCTTGTTCCCTTCCTCCTGCCTCCAGTACGAGAACAACATAGTCTAGATAATGGTTGTTTCTTCAGCCTTGGACCTAGGATGAAAAGATACATAGAGCCCAGCCAGGTCTGGTCAAGGGCAGGTGAACTTCAGCCCTCACAGAATGAGAGCAAGAAATAAACGTTGTTAGTATAAGCAACAAGATAATGGGGTTGTTGTTTCTGCAGCAAAAGCTGACGAATGCAGCTGTTAGGAATGCAGCTGTTAGTACTATCCTCATATTCATTTTATAGATGAGAAAACTGAGCTTCTGAGAGGCCAAGTGATTTGCTCCTGGTTACATGGTAATTAAGGGGTACAGGCGGAATTCAAACTCAGAATCACTGATTCGTTCAACACTTAGTGGCAGATACTGAGAAGGTAGAAAGGGTCGCTGCTCTCACGGAGCTTATGTTCGAGTGAGCAGCAATAGAGAAACACAAGCCAATCAGTAAATAAACCAGAAAACTTCAGGCAGCCATACATGGTTTGAAGGATATAAAATGAGGTGATGTGATCGTGACTGGGGAAGAGGTAAGGGACTGACTTAGAAAGATGGTCAGAGAGGACCCCCTGAGGAAGTAACCCCCTAAGAAAGATAGTCAGAGAGGACCCCCTTGAGATATCAAGGATGAGAAAGAGCCAGCCATGGAAAGAGACAGGAGAGCAAGGCCAGCAGAGGGGAGAGAAAATGCAAACCCAGAGGCTGGAACAAACATGGAGCTTTCCAGGACCAAAGAGGGGCCCAGTGACGCTGGAGGGGAGTGAGAGGCAGAGAGTGGAAGACAGGGTGCAGTGAGAAAGGCGAGGTAGCATATTGCTTTTGTCATGTGTCCTAAGCAAAGAGTTTGGAACTTACCTGGAGTGCATGGAAGAGTTTAAGCAGAGGAGAAATGTGTTTGCATTTATATGTTAGCATGGTTGTTGTTTTGTATGAAGAAGGATTGCAGGGAGCCATCTGGACCCTGGCCGTAGTCTAGGAGGGAAATGGTGGCTAGGCCCCAAGGTGGTCAGGGGGGAAGTAAGCAAGGCGCACTGACTTGAGATATACTTTACAAGGAGTGGTCTCATGTTCATTGGACGTTTGGAGGTGGAAAAGAGATAGTGACTCAAGGCGACCTTTTTGTGACCTTGGGTGGAGGTGGTGGTACCAGCCTCTGACCTGGGGAAAGCTGAGTGGGGATGGATCTGGCGGAGGCAGGCGTTCTACATTAGAGACACTCACCTTGAGAGGCCTGTTCGCCATCCAGGGGCTGTCTGGAGGCACACATCCGGGCTTCATGGGTGTGATTTAAAGGGACAGGATGGCGTCGCCTAGGAAGCGAGGAAGAGGGCGGAGGGCTGGTCTGAGTCCTGGGCACTAGAGCGTTTGGAAGTTAGTTGGAGTTTAGAGGAGCCAATAAAACAGACTGAGAAGGAGGAGGCAGCGATGTACTTCTGTCTAATACCAGAGACGGAGCTCATTATTAAAGCTCCGTGACCCTTGATACCTGAGGCCGTGCTTCCTAATCCAGTAGCCAAAGCAACAAGTGGCTACTGAGCACTTGCAATGGGGCAGGTCCACATCGGCACACGCTCTAAGTGTAAAACCCACCAGATTCTGAAAATGGAGTATGAAAAACAGAATATGAAATATCTCATTAATAATTTTGATATCGATGACATGTCGAAATGATAGTATCTCAGATATATTGGGTTAAATGAAATACAGTGAGAAAGTCAATGTCACCTGTTTCTTTTTACTTTTAAAAACGTATTTAGTCGAACAATAAATGTACAGTGGGCTCAGCATTGTGTCTTGCCGTGTTTTCTAATGGGCAGTGTTAGCTCAGAAGGACTACAACGGGGTGTCACCCCACACAATGATGTAATTGCTGAAGCACTGCCCAGAGCTGTCCCCAAGACTTCTCTTCCAGTCCTTTAGGGTCCCTGGGCTTCCCCAGCCAAGAGTAAGTCTCAAATTTCTCTGCAAGGACTCAACTGACAAGTTCTCACTCCAGCCCATCCGGATCTGTTTTTGCCTAGAAACCACATGCAGTTTTCAGCAGAAAAAAATAAATAAATAAAAATGCGCACAACATGAAACTAAAGAAAGGAGCAAAATTACCCTGATGCACTGCCAAGCAACTGTTCCATTTCCTACACGCCCTGCAATTTCTTCAAACACAAAGATGTTTGCCACATGGTCAATGAAAGCATTTGGAAAAGTGTTAACAGACCGTACATGGCATTGGGAAATTTGGGAGCCATGAGATTTCCCCATTCCCCACATCGGTCTCGGAGTCTGTGTCTATCTCTCTAGCTTAGCGCTCCCTGAGGCGGGGGGTTGGGGGGGGGTGGTTCCTGAGATCACATACCTATAAATCCACAGCCCCATAGAACCCTGAACTCACAAGAATTGCCACTGAGGGTCTGTATGGGACCTGGGGCTCCTTGGAGACTCTGAGCAATTACTTCTTGTACTCGGAAAAACTTTAAACTTAGCAGAGTCAAGCAGTTTTGGGGAAGTATCATTTTCCCAGACTGGGCATGTCACGTTGGACTGGGGCCATTAAACAAGGTGGACCCTCAGTAGAGCAAGGAGGTACTCAGGTAGGGCCAGACCTGAAGAAAGCTCATAGGAAGGGAGTATACATTCATTCTTTCATTCATTCACTCACTCATGGAAGCATAATTGAGCACCTTCTACATTCTGGGCACTGCACTAGGGGTGGGGAACACGACAGTGAGTGCACTAGATCTGGTGTCTGCCCACATGGGCTTATAGGCCAGCTGGGAAGACATTAAACAAAGAGTGTGTGGATGTATTTATCACGAAAACTACAAGAGCTGTGAAAGACAGGGACATGATGCTCTGAAATCTCCAGCAGAGACATCTGAGCTAAGCTGGGGAACCAGGAAAACCTTCCTTGAGGAAATGGCATTAGAGGTGAGATGTGACAGGTGACTTGGGGAATAACTACAAAAGGGACACTGAACACGCCAGGCAAAGAAAATAGCATGTGCAAAGGCCCTGTGGCAGAGGTAGCAGAGTGAATTTAAGGAACAGAGAGCAGTGTAGCCAGAACAGAGACTGTTAAGGAGAGCATGGTAGGAGATAGGTCTGGAGAGGAAGGCAGAGGCCAGACCACAGGAGGCCGTGGAGATGTCAGATACCATAAATGAGAGGCTGGAGAGAGCAGGAGACTTGTTCCTTGCCAAGGCGAGCTGGTGCATGGTGACCTGCAGTTGACGCAGTGAGAGAGGATGGTACTGAACCTCGAGTCAACCAGAGTCAACCGTGCGTCACCTGGAGTCAGCCAGATCTGAGTTCATACCCCCAAGAGACATTTCACTTTGTGGGGGTATCGTGAAGATTCACTGAAATAATGCCTGGGATGCACTTAGCCGACCAGTGGCATATGGTAAATGAACACTTTAGAAAGTTACAATTAGTCTATTATTAATATTGTGAAGATGGGATGGGGGACCCAGACAGAGTCTTGGGACTTGGGGACAGAATGGTTTAGGTCCATGGAAGACCAGGCTTAGTGAGAGACAAACAATGAGGCAGGGGCAGCATGCCAGCCGCGAACTGCCAGGCTCCTCCATGCCCTGCCACCAGTCTGGGGCCGCAATCCCCATCTCTCCTTTCACCTGCCAAGCAGGCAGGTGGGCAGTCGTGGCTGGGCTGCTGGCTAGTGTGTTCCATGAAGAAGGTGAACAGAGGGCATCCTGGGGCTCTGTCCTTATGTCTTCCTTCCTCTGACTAAGGACCTCAGCTTTGGAGCTGGAACAGAAGGAAGGCCCTTGCTCCTCACGTGGTGACCCTGGCACCAGCTTCTGGGGTCTCTTCTGTGGAAAGCAGTCACCCTTGAACCTCTGGGCAGAGACTTGGAGGGAGCCTGGGAGATTAGCATCAAAGGACCATAGACCTCAGGGCTGGAAACACTGGGGTTTAGGGTATTTTAGGCTTCTCAGATTCCAAACTTTTAATCTGCCTTTAAAATTTTATTTTTTTCAATTTCAAAGGTTTGGAGTTATTTTTTTAAATGATACCTATACCTGAAGAAATCTAAACAAAAGAACTTGGGGATTTGGGAGGTAATTAGCATAAGTAATATTTATTGGATTTTCTCTTAATCATAAAAGTAACACCTGCCCAACCTGGAAACTTGTAAAGCACAGGGAAAGACAAATTGGCCTAAAACCACTATCCACAGATACTCACTATTAATAGCATATGCAGAGTATATTTATATTTTGAGCTCTGATTGCAATATATACCAGCCATTGCACTTGAGCTTTTCACACACGATCTTATTGTGTCCTCACACAACCCTGTAAGGTATTATTATTATTATTATTCCCGTTTCACAGATGAGGAAAATGAGGCCTAGAACAGCTTTAGTGTTTGGTCAAAGTCATTCACACTAGCTGACAAGTAGCAGAGCTGGACTCCACACCCACACCTGTCTGACCCTGAGCCTGCCCAGGTCACTGCACCCAGGTTCTGACTTGGGTCCCATCCCCACAGTCTTCCTTTCTATGCAGACATATGCATTTATAGTTACATTTCCACCCATACTGACTGCATCACCCAGCCTGCCTTGCAGACCACCAGTTTTCATTTTGCAACATATCATATATATTTTCTCAAATCACGTATATTCGTCTGCAACACCGTTTTTAATGTCTGCATAGTATTCTGCAGTTTCGACTAGTAGTAGACTGGTTCCAGCGTCATCTGGAAACTTGTTGGGAATGCAAATTCCCAGACCCTACCCCAGACCTACTGCGCCAGGCATTCTGTGGGTGGAGCCTAGGAATCTGTTTTTTTTTTTAACAAGATCTCTGGTGATTCTGATGCAGCGTAAGTTTAAGAAGGGATCCTTTAGACTTTCTGTATTTTTCTTAACCGATACCGTGTAATTAGTCCATTCAGATTGTTGTCAAGTTTTGCCATCAAAAACAAGGTAAAACAAGCATCTTCATTTGACCATATGTAGAAAGTAGTTTTAAGATAAATGTCAAAACCAAACCAAAACAAACAACAACCATAAATTAATACATTTTTTTTTATTTAGAAAGGAAACTAAAGAAAAGCAGGAGAGATTTTAGTCAGACCTAAGGAAGTGCTTCTGTTCCCAGCAGGACCGCCTGGCAGGAAGAATGTCTCTGGAGCACTTGAAGTCGCCTGGGGGGTGCAGCTCAGTCCTGCCGGCAGCCCAGGTAGCCCCCCAGCACTGCTGAGGAGCTCCAGACCTTTTTTTGGCAGTTTCTGGGCTTCGAGCATAATGGCTGAGATGGTTATTAAAGAGACAGCTGCTGTCTGGGCGCACCCCGCAGGGGGAGGGCAGAATGGGCAAAGATGAATCTGGAGGGCAGGCTAGCCATTCACCTCCCAGCTGGTGATTTCATTAAGCAGGGGGCCTGCTGAGAGGGCTCTGCCCCACTCCTCACTCTTGCCCTGCCAAGCTGTGTGGTTGTTAGCCTGAGGCCAACCCAGACTTCTGAAATAAACTCCAGGCTGTCCCCTGGGGTCTTGGAAGACACCCTCCATCTGATGCCAAGTGGAGATCTGTCAACAGGGCCTTTTGCTGCCTCTTCTGGATACCAGTCTATGAATAACGCCTGCCACCTCTCATTTCTCGTCCAACTCCCTCGTCTGCTTGTTGCCAGAAAGACTTGCTCAGAGCCTGATGGGCCTGAGGGATGCCTTCACCAAGAGTTCAGAAGAGCAGCTTTACCTTTCTGGCACACATCGGTTTTCTCGCCTGTACAATGGGAGTAATAATCCCTGTCTAGTGAGAGATCTTGCACTAAATCATATATATTAGAGGAGTTTTTGATGTCACTGCTGTTTTGGGGATTCTGGAAGCCACTGCTACTTCTGGCTAGTAAGGAAAGCACACGTGTTTGGGGACATATTGGCTTGGGTTCAAATCCCAACTCTTGCACTTAATGAGTGTGTGACCCTGGGTGAGTCACGTCTGCTTTCTGGGCTTCCGCTTCCCCAGAAGCAGAGGTAGTGATATGTATCTCAGAAGGTGAATATGAGGACCTTGTGGCCCAGCACAATGCCTGGCACATAGTAGGTTGCTCTGTAAGTGTTTGTCAAACTCAGGCCTCCATTCTTCCTGCTTTGAAGAGCTCATCTGCCTTTCTGCCTGGGACACAGTGTGGTCAGCAATTTGCACTTTGAAGGTAGATACCTGCACATTTGGGTCCTGACTTTTCCAGTTCACATGTAGCCTTGGACATATTACTCCACCTCTCTGTGCCTCAGTTTCCTCATCTGTAAAATGGGGAAACAATAGCACCTCCTTTATAGGGCCCTTGAGGGCATAAAAAGTCATGTTCTTAAAATATACAAGTGATTGTCAGGTATCGTTATGACTGTTTTTCCAGGTGTGGGAAAGTCTGAGTCCTGAACCATACAACATCTGGAAATGTGGAAATGTTCGGAAGAGTTGACTGCTTTTCAGTTTTGATTGGCCATTCAGCCAGCAGATATTCATGGAGCACCAGCTGTGTAGCAGGCCGCTTCCTGGCCCATCAGCTCCTTGAGTTTGGGGGGTGTGGAGGATTTTACACAAGGCAGAGAGGCCTTGGAACAGGAGAGGCAGGAGGGTAGAGGGGCCACGGCAAAGGTCAGGGGACAATGGATGGCCTTTTGCCACCTTCCAGGGAGGAAGCCAGTTCCTCAGCTGGGTTTGGATGCATCTCAGAACAGTGTCTATTTCTGCCAGCCCTGCTCTTACCACCTCGAGAAAAGCAAGACCTCGAGAAACTTCAGATTAAAAATCAGCCCTCAAATGCCACTGTAGGTTATTCAAAGGAGAAAAAGAATAAAAATCAATGGGAACCGGGTTTCCGGTTCTGAGGAGCAGTCGCTCCTTGTTTATAACACGAAGGGATCAATAAGAAATGCTTCTTCTGGGCCATTTTTAAAGCGCGATACCATGGATGTAATTTGGTTGACAATTATGAACAATCAGTTACCTGCGCAGTCTTGCTCCTCCAGCCAGCCGCCTATTTGGGCAATCATGAGCTATTACAAAAGGGGGTGGCGTTGGCGAGGGCCTGGCGCTTACAACACGCTCACCAACGATCACTCAGAAGTAAATGGAATTTACCGATCAATTGAGTCGTTGGGATGGAGAAGTTATGAATGCTTCGATGCAGAAGCCTGGCTTCTTGAGTTTTCAGACCCATTAGCCCCAGCATAGGTTCTTATTGATTAAATTGTCTATCTCCCCGGCATTGGCAGTCTCCGGGGTCAAGTGTCTAGGTTAGGACTTACAACAGCTCAGAAAATCAAGTGCTCCTTGCTGCCATTGAGAACTCAGAGGGGAGGGGTGGCCCGTTAGCTCAGTTGGTTAGAGCGTAGTGCTGATAACACCAAGGTTGCCGGTTCGATCCCCACATGGGCCACTAGGACCTGTGCCCTCCTTAAGAATGAAAAAATAAAAAATAATGCAGAGGGATAACTGTCTTCCCAACACAGATGTCTGAGTTGGGTAGATTAAAATCTGTGGGGTGCCTCTGGGTGTTGGTGCCCCAGAGACAGGCCTGAGCTAGAGCTTGTCAATTCCCTTGTGGGGAACATTCCTCCAAGATTCTTGGCATGTGGCCACTTTGCTGCAGGAACCCCCAGGAGCAGCCCTATGTGGAGTGGCAGGGCCCTCAACCCCCTTCGGGGTCATGGACCACTCTGAAAAACTGGTGCGGGTTCTTCATTCTTTCTTTAGGAAATTGCTCAGATACCCCAAGTTTTGCAAATCATTTTAGGATGCCCTATAAAATCTGGGATAAGGATGTCAAGCCGAGGGTTTTTGGACTCAGAGAAATCTTAGTTCCTTACCATTTGCAAGCTGTGTGATCCTGGGCCAGTAACGTTAGTTCTATAACCTGCAGTTTCTTCCCTGTCATGGGAATGGTAACAGTATCAACCTAATAGAATTGCAAGATGATCCATGTGAAGCAGTAATCCATATGCTTAGCATGTAGCAAGTGCTTAATAAACATTAACCAGTATCATAATTAGCGTGAATAATAACTATGGGTAGGAAACAGCTATATATCCTGTAATCTCTCTATGCTGCATCTGTGAAATGAGGATATAATAGGACCTACCTCACAGACACATTTAAGGAAGTGTTACTTAATAGGATGTATATAAAGCACTCAGCCCAGATCTGGCACATTGTAATGTTCAACGAATAGCTGGTTATTGTGATTATGGTTGTTCAGATGTTTTTTCTTTACTGGTAAATATTACTGATTATTTCTTTTGACCCTTCATCTGCCCAGGACTGGATTGGGGCTGAGGGGAATTCTGGAAAGACTTTGGTATCAGGCCACTGACAAAGAGCGTGGTGTTCATGATGGACTCTGGTAGGGTGGTGGGGGATGAGGAGACAACAAAACAACCACATGATGCAAGCTGCCTGACCCCAACTCTGTAACGGATTATGCTGTGTGACCTTAGCTAAGCCTCTTTCCTTCTCTGGACTGCAGAGACTATAGCTTCTGCAGAGGTGGGACTGGAACAGCCGGGCTGTGAGGAAGCCAGAGCTAGGTTTGCAGGCAACCCCCAGCCCCTTCCTATAATTAGGCAGAAGGAGCAGGGCAGTGAGAGCAGGCATGGCACCAGGAAAACAGCCTGTGAAGTGTCCATGGATTCTTAGTTTACTAACAGCCTCCAAAAGGCCCAGATGGTTCTCAGTGACCCCACAGGGAACCCTGGGGTGGGGAGGGTGGGTGGAGATGGGTTGAGAGGAAAGAGGCCTTTTCCCAGCCTCCCTGGTGTGGGGAATGGCTCTCCCAATAAAAAGCAGGCCCACTTTAGCCTAAGTAATTGGTCTGGGCAATGCATTTACCCCGTATTCATGAACCTGGCATTAACGCTAATGGGCTCTGGCTGTGATACTCAGCGTGACTTTGCCACTCCCTTCCCGGCCACTCTGTGATTTCCCATTAGTGACATGAACACGCAGAACTTGGGTGACAGTAGTGCAGACTGCCAGGTGCAGACACACACAAGTGCACACGTGTCTGCACACGCAGGCACATTAGGCTGCATTCTGACCCAATGCCTGGGTGAAGGTGGCAGGAAAGGTACCTCCAAGCCCAGCTAATGACCCTCAGGGATCTGCTTGGCAGCTGCTGCACGACAGCATGCGGGACAGCCACAGAGCAAGCAACCGATCCGAAGTCAAGGAACCTGGTTCAAGTCCCAGCTAAGAGCTTAGGTTTGCTCTGTCACGGCACCCTGGCATGCATTGTGTGGAGTGTGTGTCTTAGCTCCTCAAATTCTCACAGCAAATGCTCAAGTAGATATTATTACCCCATTCTACAGATTAGGAAACTGAGATCAAGTAACTTGCTTGATGCCCTACAAGCTAAGAGACAAAGCTGGGATTCAAACCAAATCTGTCAGATTCCAGCCCAAACACAAGGCGGCATTGCCACTCTGCTGCTTATTAACCTCATGACCTTCTCAGAGCCTGAGTTTCCTCATCTGTAAAATGGTAGCTCATTCCTCTCCCATTTCCTACACAGGGTAGTTATGAGGCTACATACCTACATACCTAAATACGTACATAACACATACTCATGGAGATTTTTAAGCCTCTTGGTGCATGTTAAAAGCCACATCAGCAGTTAGGACTGTCTGAGATATGAGCTAGCAGAGAACATTCTGGATATTCTTACTATGCAAACCCCACATCAGTAACTTAAGAAATGTTCTTTTCCTTATGAGAGTGGGACTGATAAGTTGTGGAAGAAGCAACTCTTGTCAGACTTGGCTATTAACACCTGGAAGGACTCAAGGTGATGCATTTTTGAGAACTTCCACGTTGGCCTCCCTGACTCATTGCCTTGATGGCAGAGGTAAGAGCCAGAGAGAGGGGGTCTGAAGCATCTGGCCCTGGAGCCCCAGACTCTTGCCCACCAAGAAAGCATGGGAGCCCCCACTGCTTCCGGTACCTAACTGCCTTTGTCTGATTGACAGTCTCCCAGGTCAGCTTCCCTAGGGCCCAGACCAAAGAACGGTTACTTTGTTTGTACCTGAGTCAAAGACCACTGAGAAAGCATGAGTTGGCTTTCAGAGCAGAGGCGCTGGGTACCAGGAGGTTGGTTTTCCTGTGTCTCAGTGGCCTGGACACTTGATGGCTGAAGCCACCAGGTCTAGAATGACCTGGTAAGACTGAGGCAGCACAATTCCCACTCCGTATAGCCACCTTCCCCTCCCATCATCCTACGCATGCGCAAGCTGCAGCCACTGTCATGGCGTGGTGGGGGCGCACCCCGCTTACTAGTCTGTCGTATCCACACTGAAATGTCCCAGCTATAGGCACACGGAGATGTGTACCTACCACATGAGAAAGGCGCTGGGAGAGGGTCGTGTGATGAAGCTGATCCTCTGGGGCCTTTGTCCCGGAGCTGGGGGAGGCCACAGGAGACAGGAGGGCAGCGCCCTGGAGAAAGACGAGCTTGCTGGAGCCACCGTTTGGTTGACGCTCACTCACCCTCCCTTACTTCCGCTCAGGCCCCAGGAGCACAGGAGCCAAGGGCCGCTTCCCCTCACTTTATCTGCAGGCCTCTTCTCACCACTCTTGGTGAGAGATTCTGCCCCAGGTCCTCATCTGGTCACACCTGGTTGTATGACTCAGAGAACATTTATAAAGGTATACATGTGCATGCATACATGTGTATTTGCATATGTGCGGTGTATGTATATGCATATATGAACGTGTTGATGTGTGTGTAATGTGTGAGCATGTGTGCATGCATATGAGTGTGTAATACAAGCACGAGCCCATGTGTTTGCATGTGTGTATGCATTCTCAGCGCCCCCTCCTCCCGACTCCTTTCCCTGCTGGGTCCTGGGGCCTCCCAGACCCCGTGTTTGGGTTATTCTCCTGAGTATACACTCTCATAGGGGATTCTATTCGTGCTCATGGCTTCTTTTCCCCATGAGGATAAAACCGCCAACTCTATACTTTCAGCCTCTGACCTCTTCCAAGCTCTAAGGCCTTGTTTCCAATGGATGCTTTGTGTACATAAATGTCTCCAGTTGTCCCTTATCACCTTCTTCCCCAAACCAGTTTTCCCTCCAGTCCTAGCGATGCCTGAGACTGGCATCCGTGCCCTCCCAGCCTCCTTCATCTCTCACCTGTTAGAGGCCTGAGGCTCCTTCCTGCGAAACGTGGCCTTCTCTATTTTTACCACCTCCATCCTAGGCCAAGCTCTTATCACCGCTGCCCAGCCCTTCGCTGGTCTTCCAGTGTCCAGGCTCCCTGGCCCTGCTACACCCAATTCAGGGAGAGCAGGGCTCTTTTTAAAAGCATGAGCTTCCCACGCCAAACCTTTTGCTGGGATCCTGTGGCCTTGGGAGCCAGTTACACCTGAACCCAAATTTCCCATCTGATGTTTGCTACCTGTGGGAACCTGGCCATGTTACCCGGCCTCTCTGAGCCACACCATGGATGTCAGAGTTACGGTGAAACAGCAAGACAACATGCTAAAATATCGCAGAGTGTCTTTTCTATAATGTGTATGTTATATAAATATGTTTTTACATGTAGTATAAATATTTAAAGTAGTATATAAAATTGGATTTTCTTAATTTCAGTTCCTTGGTTTTGGGGGAGAAGTTCGTGTGTGTGTGTTTGTGTGTGTGACAGAGAGAGAATTTACAAATATGTAGGAAAGTGAGTGTTGCATATAGCTGCATGCACAGAAATACTTTTATGTATCTATCTTGTCATTCCTTCATTCATTCATTCACCAAGCATATGCTGACCCTACTATGTACCATGTATTAGTTCTAGTATAGAAAGACCCAACTTCCAGCCCTTTAGAACTTGGCACCATATATTAACTCCCTCTTAAGTCATAAGCCCTGAGAAAGGTCCAGATTCATCTGTCAAATCCTAGTTCCCTCGGTCAGTCAGAGCTCATGGGAGTGCAGTAATGTTTTTAAGGAGGCCTGGCTGACTCTGTCCCACCATCACGGAGGGACCCCTCACCTGGAGTTATTTGCCCTGGAGATCATCAAGCTCCGCAGAGTCCATTTTGCAGCCTGGCAGGCCTGGCTTCTGCCCGGCTTTGCTCAGCTGAATGTGAGGCCCTGGTCAGTGCAGATGGTGGCAGCCTGAGCATAGGGGCAGAGGTGAGGCGAGGCGGCTGCACACAGACCCTGGAAAAGCCATGCTTGCTTTGTGGGAGGGGCGGGAGGTGGAGGTCGGTAAGACTCCATCAAACTGAAGTCTCTCCAATTTACTTTCAGGAAGGAGCTCTATTAACGCGAGCGTTTGGGGGGAAAAAACAAAAACACTAATCACCATCCGAAATGTACATGCTATTTCCCATCTGGCGTGCGGAATTGGATCGCCTTGGAGTCTCAGGAAAATGCGGCAGATGGGCTGGGTTTGGAGCTCGTCTCCCCACAGGCAGTGGGGAGAGAGGTAGACTTGGCACAGGGAGCTGGCCTGTGTGAGGGATGGTGGGCCCTGCCGCGCCCCACCAACGGGGTCCTGGAGGAGCCCTCCCCACTGTCAGATGCCTGCTGCAGCCAGAGCAGCTGTGTTGGCTGCCCCTGTGGCGTCTGGTCCATTCTGGGAATCAGCGGCTCAGGCTCTCAGTTTGCAGAAACCCTACTGCGACTCAGGCTGCAGTGGTGCCAGGGGAAGATTCAAGGGGATCAAACGCATGATGGCACTGCTTCCTAGCTGTGCAGAATGTGCCAGTCCCTCACCAAGGATCACAGTTAGGTCACCAAGAGGCTCACTGAGGCCGATGGGAAACACCTAGCGCTGTCTGCACATGCTATTTCTTGGCTTGCGTGCCCCCAAGCAAGGAATTTAGGGGTGTTCCAGTGAAGATGAAGGCATAATGATAGACCTCTGCTGGGGGGGGCAGGACTCCCCTTCCAGCTTCTGGCCTTCCAGGCTGAGGAAAGAGGTATCGGGGTCCCCACGCTGCACCACTGCGAAGGGGCATGTGTGTGTCACAGGCAACAACTCATCCTGTGACCTTTAAGTGGAATCAGAAAGGAGAGGGGTGTGTGCAGCAGGTGGGAGGCTGAAAGAGCCCCCAGCAGGCGGAAAGAGAGAAGGCGGAAGGGAAAGAATCTGGTGGGAAAACAGGGGCCCTGGAGAGAAGGACCCTGGAGAGACTGCAGGGAGTAAACAATGCCCCTTGAATTTTCCACTTGTGGGGTCCCTTCTAGAGAAGATGGCTCCTCCTCCATCTGAACCCACAGATGACTACTGCCCCATCAGATGGCAGGATGCCACCAACACCTTTCTTGTCTGCAGTGACTTTCAGCCCCCGTCTCTGGGGCACCCCTCCCCTCAACATCTAATTAAAGGGAGGAAAGTAATTAAGAAGGGCATGTAGCATTCCCCGTAACACTGAACTTAATAGTGCCCTCCGGCCCCTCCCCCGCTTCCGATCCATAAATATGACGCGTAGAACAACTTGCCGCAACACCAAATTGTTTATTGCTTGCTAAGCTGGAAAGCACTTGAATTAACCTCCTAAATAAGTGGAGTTAGGAAAGATCCAGGCATCTGTAAGTGGAAAGAGGGCATGAGCCAGACAAAGAACTTACCAGGGAGCCCGGGGGGATGGAGCCTCACTCACTCACGCACTCACCCATTCATACACGCATTTGCTGAGGACCCACTATGTGAAAGAGAGTCTGGTAATGCTCAGACTACAAAGGAGAATAAACCAGTGTAGCCTCCGTCATTTGAGACAGTGTTGTCCTTTGCAGTTTTAAAGGTGGCAGCTGTGATCCCATGAAGAGAGGGCCTGCTTAAGCTGGGAGAAGACCCTTCTGAGTCTGGGGGCTAAAATGAGATGGCTGGACAAGCCCCCATTCCTGGCTGCACCACGGCTGTTCAATAAGCCTCTTATATACACGGGCCTTGTGGGGGTACAGAGAGAAAGCAGACATTGCCCTGAGCTAGAGAGGCTCCCAGTCAGATAGGGAGATGGACTGGGCCACGGCATGAATTGAGGTATCGAGGGCCACGCCTTAACTGAGATGTGTGCCGAGTGCAGGAAAAACACAGTGACCAGAACAGGGAGATGACGCACAATCCATGAAATATATATAATATGGTTTAGAGGCTGGGCTGCCTCATCCCACACACACCCTAGATATGTCTCATCAGTGGAATGGAAAGAATAATAGTACCTACCGTATCAGGTAGTTGAGTGGAATAGAAGAGTTAACACATGTAAAGTGCGTGGAACGGTGCCTGGCGTGTAGCAAGCACCAATGAATGCCTAGGTTGGCTCTTTACTTCTTATCACCACCCCACCTTGACATACTAGTCTAGGAGCCACTGTGGGTTTTGAGCAGAAGAGTGTTGCATTTGAGAATGGTCCCTCCAATTCACTCCCTCCCATCCAGTGTGTCTCCAAACACCACTGTCCCAGAATCCCCTGTGGGAAACTTGTTCAAATGCATATTCCCAGGCCTGCCCAGAATTATTAAGTCAAATGATCGTGGGGATATATCTTTGAGATGATGGAAATGTTCTAAAACTGGATCGTGGTAGTAATTATACAACTCTGTCAATTTACTAAAAATCATTGAATTGTACATTTAAAATAGATGAAGTTTATGGTATATCAATGATACTTCAATAAATCCATTTAAAAAAAATATCCCCCTGGTGATTCTGTAAGACAGCTCAGCCTTGGAGGCAGGGTCACGCTGGGGTGGGGAACTCAGAGCCTGACTGCAGGGCTGGTGGATGAGGTGGGGGAAGAGACAGCGAAGTCCAGGGACTCCAGTGGGCACGAGGCTTGAGCAGTGCTTGCCTGGATGTGAGGCTGCTTCGCTGGGCTTAAGCCGCTCTCTCATCTTGATCAAGGAAGCCTTTGGGTTTCCCTGAGGCCTCTGGCTCCTCCGGGATCCCGCAGCACCTGTCAGCCTGCCTGTCATTATAGCACCTGGCCCCGTCTGTGGGGTGCTCTGCTTCCAGGCCTAGCTCCCCAGGTACAGTGAGGGCGCAGACCAGGTGGTCACCTAACACCATGATGCATGCACCACCCCTGCTTCCTCTGTGTGGGGTGTGGACAGTGCTCCAGAGCCCAGGTGGGGCCCCAGGGATCTGGCCCTGCAAACATCTCTTCAGGAGCAGAGGCCAAACCTGGCCTTCAACTCCTGTTGCTCAGAAGCTACTCTTGATAAGACACTTCTTCATCTCCTCCCCCTCTCCCTCCTCCCCTCCCCTTCCCCTCCCCTCTTCCTCTTCCTCCTCCTCCCCCAGCCCTCCCCTCCCCCTCTCCCTCCTCCTCCTCTTGCTGCCAGCCTTCATCTGTGTCTTTTCTCCTCTTCAAAACTGGGAGCTGCTTACAGGAGACATTTCTCCTCTTGTGTCAAGTCCCCAATTTTGTTTCCTCTACTCTTCCCTGGGTCACCACAGCTCCTACCTGCCTTCCTCCAACTCTGGCCTGGGTTCCAAGAGCTCCTAGTTTTTCCCTTTGTCCCTTCTGTGGGTTCTCAAGTCCTCATCTGTTCTGCTCCAACTCGCCACATATTCCCTTTGTCCTTTTCTGCAACCCCACGATACCTACTTGTGTCTCTCCTGTCACTATCAGTGCCCCATGGCCTCAACCATGCATCCCCATGGAGTCCACCTGTGATCCTGTGGCTGTCCCCATGGCACCTCAGCCCTTCCTGGTCTCCCCATGACAGTGGGTCACCAGCAATGCTTGTTGAAAAAGAACAAATGAATGGGCGAGGGAAGCACCCGTGGAGATATTTGGTACTAGCTTGAGGGTGTAAAAGTGTTTCCTCTTGAATTATCTGGAAAATTGTTTCTATTTTTTGCTCAGTGGTATGTGCACAGATGCAGGCATGGCCTTCCCTCCCCACCATGAGCTTTGGAATTCTTGTCCACAGCCCTGCCCTTCTGTCCTGGTCTCTGGCCACCGGAGCAAGATAACCATCTAGTTCAGGGCTCCTGACTCCCTGTGGCACATCCCACACACCGACTGTCTCAGCGGGCACCCAAGACAAGAGTAATGTAAAAAGCCATCCAGGTCCCCAACCTAGCTGCTTTGTCATGCTTCTCTCTTCCCGGGGGCAGTAAGGCCCGAGTCCCCTGACCCGATGCATAGGCGACTCGTGCACTCGGCAGGGAGAGCCAGAGAGCCACGTGAGAATCCCTTATATTCCTGAAGAACAGCCATCAGCATCGTGTTCTCCTTCCCCATGCCCAGGTTCTCATCTGTCCTCAAGCTGCTCAGAGCTTCTGTGCATTTGTCTGAGTGTTTCTGAGCATCCTGGTGCTTGGAAGGGATGCCATGCATGCTTGAGAGCAAAGGGACTCGGCTGGCTGGTCCACAGAATGAAATGAAGCCAAGCCAGAGCAATGAGGCTGTGGCCACTGGCACCTGTCCCTGCCTGTCCAGTTACTCAACCCAACCCAGGTTGGGGCGCAGGGGGCTGGAATTAACTGATTGGCAGAACCTAGTTACCCACCACACAGTCCTCCTGGCACCTCGGAGATAACAGACAGCTGGGGCTGGCTCCTGCTGACGGGCCTCCTCCATGCCCGGTCCACGGGTCCTGCCCAAGCCCCCTCTCCCTGCTGCCAGTTGTAGCCGCATCCTTCTGCCCTCTGGGGGGTGGGGGGGCGGCATGGCAGCATTCACAGCTAGGCAACAAGGTTTTGGAGCCTCAGGACCCCAGTCCTCCATGAGGCTGCTGAAGGCTCTGGGTCAGCGTGGGAAGGAGGTGTTCTCTTTCTAACTGGGGTCTTTTCAGATCAGAGGCTGGGAAGCTCCCCTGGGGATGAGAGGATCCTGGACTGAGATGCAGAAGGGGTCAGGCTCATCACCCAAGTCAGGAACAAGAGGAAGCCCAGGTGGGTAGAGGTGGGGGCCTGGAGAAATGTACAAACCTGGCAGCAGGCCTGGGGTACAAGCCTTAGGCTTCCCTTGCCCCTGGCAGCCAGCCTGCCCACTGCATGAACACAGAGATTCCACACACACACACACACACACACACACACACACACACACACAGCAACCCTACCGCTTCTGTGGGCACATTCCATGCAGTGTTGGGTGGGGGAGTGGAGTAGATGGATGGCTTGATGTGCATCATTCCTTCTGAGCCCCTTCCCACCCCACTCATACCCATTCCAGTGGACCCTGAGGGGCCTGGCGAGTGTGTGTGTAAGCACACTGCCCTTCCTACCAGAAGCTTGCAGGAGAGAGGGTTTTCTCCCAGGGTCTATTCAGGGGTCCAACATATCCATGCAGCAGAGAGTTAATCACGGTACAGTGCAGCCTGTCTATATGCCGGCCACTCTTCTAAGCGCATCACACGTACCCTGCAGGGCAGATGCTATTATCATCCCCATTTTACAGACTGGAAACAGAGGCACAGTAGATTAGGTAAATTGCCTCTGGGGTACTTAGGTGGTAAAAGGCAGGGCAGATGTGAAGCCAGAGTGCCTGGCCCTAGGGTTGGGGTTTCACTAGTCCTGGGGGGATGCTAGTAGCTCTGTGTACATGTGTGCACATGTGTACTCACACACAGTCACGTAGGTATGTTCCTGGACGCGAGTGTTTGTGTGTGCAAAGGCATAGCACCAGGGCAGGTGCCTTCGCATCAGGCCCGCCCAGCTCCCTTCAGTGAAACCTTGAAGAATTGCCCCTTCCTTCCCCGAGCGGAGCCTGGAGCCCTGCCTCTGTCCAGCCTGAAACGTGCTCAGCCTCTCGGTGCCCTTGTGCTGGTGGGAGGCCTGGGAGGAAGGGCAGCACCGAAGCAGCCAAGGCACATTTGAACTCTTGGGTGTGGGGGGAATCGGTTTCTAGCACCTGCTGCAGCTGGAGTTCTGGCCAATCTCAGCCCCGTATAAGCACCAGTCCTTCGTCCCACATTTGGCAGCTGCTGGAGAAAACTCTTCATTTCCAGAGCAGGGTGGGATACGGGCTGTACCAACCATGATCCTCTGTACCGTGAGGTGGGGCTATAGGTCTGACATCATGGGGAGTCGGGGACCCAGTGTGCACCACACTCTGCACCTGGGGGCAGCGAGGCAGCTTCTCTTCCCTATAGCCTGCTGCCCCCGTCTCCCTCTGGGTCCTCCTCCTGAGTGGGAGGCACGTGCTCTACTCCCTCCCAGCCTGGCTGCCTGCCACCTTGCCTGTCTTGCGGGCAGAGAAGCGCCATACCTGTGTGCCAGAGAGGCACAGGTGTGCCGGTACCGCTCACACAGTGTACCACCTGCTGGAATCTTGGCGGAGGGTGGACTTGGGATGGGATCCACGGGAGAGACAGTCTGTGGCATAATTAAGAGGGAGCAAGACACAAAACAAAACAATGTTTTTCTTCCCCTCTCTTTTCTATCACTTGCCCTGATTATTTTCCCATTTTAAAAAATTCTACATCAACTTTAATTAAGCTGGCGTTCGGGCAGGGAAGTCTGGCAAACTCAGAGAAGTTTACTTCTTTATTTTCTGATCACTCAGTGATTGGATTTGCCTCTCTCTCTCTCTCTCTCTCTCTCTCTCTCTCTCTCTCTCTCTCTCAATCTTCCTCTCTCTCAATGGCAGCCTTCTGCCCGCAGGGGGACAGGTGCCGACAAGAACTGCTCATTGTAGCCTTCAAGGGAGGCAATTCTCCAGAAAAATCTACCGTTGGCCAAATTAGCTCTAGTTCTGGCCCACTTCCCCCTCCAACTCCTGCCTCCTACTAGACCCTACAAGGTCAAGGTGTGGTAGAGAAGAGCAATTGTTAAACAGCTGAGAGAACACTGGACTTCGAATCCCAAAACTTGAATCAGAAGCTGAATTTTGCCACTTATTTTTTGGGCACAGGTCATTCTTACAGCCATTCATTCATTCATTCATTCATTCACTTATTCATTCATTTGCTCACTCATCCACTTTCTCCCAGCACCTGCCTACTTCTGTCACCACCACCCCCACTCCCAGCCCCAGAAAATTATTTGTGGGCAAGTTATTTGACTCCTCTGAGCCCATTTCAATATCCCTGGGTTGTTTCAAGGACAAGGAGATCATATGAATGAAAGCCACTCAGCGGGGTGGCATCACATGGCACCTCTACCTTACATTCATCATCATCATCACACCTGGGCTCTGGGTCTTAGTGGGCCTTGACTTTTGCTAGCAAGTCAAAAGCTCAGGCCATCTCCAGGGTCAGGGATGTTAGCTAATCCTGAAGTTTGCTGAAGTTTGTGATAAAGTGGTGGCTGACTGGAGAGCTCGGTACTTTGCTGGGGCACCCTGGGCTGTACCATGAGGTTGGGCGGTGTGTGAAACTCAGTTTGTAAAGTGGCTGAGGACAGGAGAAGCAGGCAGGTGACTGCTCAGCCTGGTGGGGAGGCAATGGATGAAGGGCAGAGTGAGTGAGTGAGTGAGTGAGTGAGTGAGTGAGTGAGTGAGTGAGTGAGCGAGCCAGCAAAGAACTGAGTAGGCGAATGAATGAGTGAACAACTATGTGACTGAATAAAAGAGTAGATAACGAAGTAAGTGAATGAATGAATGAATAAATGAATAAATGCATGAGTGAGTAGACGAATGTGAGTGAGTGAATAAGTGAGCGAGACTGGGGATATGAGCAAAAACTATGCAAAGGATTGAATGAAGGGATGAAGGAGTAAATGGAGTAAATTATTAAGTGATTAGATGAATTATTTAATTAGAGAGTGACTGAATGAATGGATGAGTGGACAAATGGGTAAGGGACTGAGTAAATGAGTCAATGAATTAGTGAATGACTGAGTGGATGATCCTATGAGCAAATGAATGAATGTGACTAAATGAATGTCTGAGTGATTTCATGAATAAGTTAATTAGGGAATGAATGAATGACTTGAATGAGTGAACAAGTGACTCTGGTCTCAACTCTGGTATAGGGAAAGGGCACCTGCTGCCAGGGAGTGGAGGGTGGGGGGGTGATGTTTTCCTGTAGGCAGTCCTCCCCTCCCCCTCCAGCAGCAGAACACCTTGGCCTACAGACCATCGGTGGCTGTTCCATTATGTATAGATACAAACAGGATTGCCATGTATCATTTACTGCACCGAACTGCACCCGAGCTATTGAAACGCAGATGTCAGTAAAATAGCATATCTCTGGTGGCTTGTCTACCTGTCTCCCTCACGGCTGAGAAATAACTCGCAGCAGCGGGTTAAGCTGACAATAAACACAGGAATTGACTTCGATGGGAATGAACTTGCTTGACTGTTGACAAAAATCTAAGGTGACGCAACCTTCGCTGGGCTTGTTGCTTGCTCAGGTGGCCGCTGGCCGCTGCTGTGCTTCTTCCTCCGTGGGAGAGGCAGAAGGGACAAAGGCCCGGAGCTGATAAAAGGATCCCTGTTCCTAGGCCCAGAGGCAGGTCACAGCATCCTGAAAGGGCCAAGGCTTGGCTCTTGTGGTTGGCACAAACTTTGATGGGGAGAGAATGCTGTTCAGAGTGGGTATGAGGAAGGCCTCTCTCCTTCCTCTCGGCAAAGCTCAGCTGCCTCCTTCTAGTCCTGGCTCCGCTCCAGGGTGAGATGTGGAGCCTCTCCCTCCATTCTCACCAAGACCCCCCCCCCCCCAGCACAGCTCTGTGTAGCTGCCACATGAAGGCCAGTAATGGGACACTTAGAGGAGTGGGCAGAGACCCCTGGTTTCAGTGTCCAGCTGCTGCCAGCAGCCTGCCCGCTGGGCATCCTGAAGGGAGATGAAGGTAGACAGGCTTCAGCAGAGGGCACTCAAGTCCTAGGAATGTGCACTCAGCTAACCGCGGGCGCGCGTGTGCTCCGTGGTTTCCCTGGGAAGCGGAGATCATGAATCTCTGTAACTGGAGCCCAGGGCCTCATCACTCACCGTGATTGTGGGGGGATTGAGAGCTGAAGTGGATCAGTCTAAACAAAACACACGCACAGGGGACTCGTCCAAATGAGCCCTCTTGGCCACCGATGGGAACCTTCTCCCACCCCACAGAAGCCAGGGAGGGCTCTGGGGAAGGGGGCTAGGAGGGGCTGGTGGTCTAGGGTTTCTTCCTCCTCCTACCCCCACCTGTGAGCCGGTGGGAGACATGAATCTGGCTGGCAGCGACTTGGGCCAGCTCAGCCATTTTCAGGGATGTTAATGAAATGCGGGAGCACTTGTCCTTTCAGACAGCGGCCCCTTTTATTTTGGAATGAAAAGCTGCATTAGTCTGAATGAGGTTTGGAGGCCTCATAAATCCGGAGCTGGCTGCCTTGTGCAGGAGCAAAGAGCCCAGACTTGGCTGGTGGGTAGACTTGTTTACCAACAATTCGAAAAGCTGGGATTGGTGCCTCCCAATCCCCAGAGATGCAGCTTGAGATCTATCGTGCCAGCCCCAGTGCCTGCTGTTGGCAGGACAGCCTGGAGAGGCACACGATGACAGGGAGCGAGGGATGCAGGTTTCTGGGGACCATGGAGCTCCCCAGTTTGCTCTAGTAAAGGGCCCAAACCCTAGTCTACTCTTAGCCTTTCTATAAGCAGCTGGAAAGCCCTGGTGTCCTCCAGCAGAGGTGACAGATCTGCTGCTAGAGCCTGTCTCCTGCTCAACCCAGGTGGGAGAGGACAAGGGTTAAGCCTGCAAGTTTATGAGGCAGATAGGCCTGCATGTAGATCCTGGGTCCTCACCCACAGTGCCTGGCAGTGATGACCAATAAATATTAGAGGAAGGAAGGAAGGAAGGAAGGAAGGAAGGAAGGAAGGAAGGAAGGAAGGAAGGAAGGGAGGGAGGGAGGGAGGGAGGGAGGGAAGGAGGAAGGGGTGGAGGGAGGGTGGGAGGGGGGGAGGGAGGGAGGGAGGGAGGGAGGGAAGGAGGGAGGGATGGAGGGAGGGAGGGAAAAGGGTGCATCTTAGCTGTGTGACTTTGGACATCTTAAGCTCTCTGAGGCTCAGAGCCTTCATCTGTAAAGTGCAAAAATCACACAGATCCTATCATAGCGAGAGAGGGTTAGATGAAGTGATGCATGTAGGTACATTGAGTGCATATGTCATCTAGAACATGGAAAACATGTAATACATACTAGTGGTCATTATTATCACTGCCGTTTTTGTTTTAATGCTTCCCACCCTCCCCCAGGCTGATTGGGAGGGAGCAGGCTGCTGTCAGTTTGGGGCGATCTCTGTGTTACAGAATGGCTTGTATCTAGGTCCAGAAGAAGGCCCAGTCCTGGGCTGGGGCAGCTGGCTTCTCTCTGATCCGAGGGCTCCAACCGGGCTGCCAGGCCCAGTGGCTGAGCCCTACAGTCCCTGCAGCTGGAGGCCGTTTCCCACCACAGCCAACATGGCAGCAGTGGAAAGCCTCCCTCCAGCGTACTGGTGAATTCCCACCCACTCTGAAATGTCCAGGAGCAAGGCCCGGCCTGTGAGGCTTCCCTGGGGGTTTTGAGGGGGCTCCATGTGACAGGGCCACATTCTCATGCCCTGGGGGCTTCAGATGCCGCCCCCAGCCTTCATCCACTCACTTTAGCATGACTCTCCTGCAGGTTTTCTTGGAGCCTGCTCCTCACCCTTCATTTCTCCCTCCCACTGGCCTTCCCCAAAGCTCTGGTTCAGGGTGCAGATCTGCCCTTTCTGGAAGCCAAGACTCTGCTATTCAGTTTCTTCAGTATTCCGGCCAGGCCACTGGTTCCTGCACCCTGCCCTTCTCACAGCAAGATGCTAACTACAGGATAACCATCATAGAGCTAGCACCCAGGCTCTCCCCTTCTCCCCCATCCCCTAACCATCCGTGGGCCCAACTGGTGATGCCTTTTCCCCGCTTCATCCTTTGCCTTGAGTTCAAGTCCTGCCAATTCTCTTTCCATTCCCCCATCAGGGCACAGGAATTTTCTTCCTTAGAGAACAGCCAGGACTTTTGGGTTCCTTTTAGCAACTAAACCAGCTGTGGAAGCTGATAGATGATGGAGATGGGCTGGTCGGTCTTGAATGAAGACACATCTCCAGCTGCACCCTAGAGGGCGGGGCCTTCTGCTCCCTTCTCCTGTGCTTCCGCCTTGCTGGTGCCCACTGGGGCCTGTGACTCTCAATCAAGAGGTGGCAGCTGCTGCTTCTCTGGCTGTGGCCTGCATGTCCTTCCCTCTGGTTTCTTGGGTGACATTTTCCAATGGCTGCTTGGAAAACCAGCCACTCCTGCTCCAGGGTGAGGAAGGCCCAAGTCTGGCAAAGACAGACAGCTGGTAACCTCCCTTTGCTGCTGGACCTGGGAGAATGGCCCCAAGAATGGCATACCTCTTTCTTTTCCGGGGAGAAGCCCGGGACTCTCACCTCATCCTCCCACAGCCACAGTTGCCTCCACTTCAGGTGGGAGGAAGTCCCCTCCTAATGGGCAGGAGTGGCCAAGCAGCAATATGCACATCCCCACACAATGCCATGGTCCCCTAAACACAGTCAGGGAGGGAAAGAAACGACCTGGAAATTAATAGGCCAGATAGAGCTTGACTCATAGTCTATTTGTAAGAAAATTAAAGATTTGTTTCTCCGATGTTGGGGGCCATGCTCTTACCAGACAGCTGGCAAATGGGAGAGATTGGGAATGATGGAATAGATCAAATTATTTAAATGAGAAAAATAAATTCACACACAGCCTAGCCGCTGCCAGTGACAGATCCGTTTTATTTATCTACTGTATCGGCAGCGCTTTGTCTCTGTCAAAAAGGTCATTAAACTCGCCTAACTGCGTAATTCGCAGCCTCCTGCTCCAGACTCGCTCCACAGCGCTTCCCTTCCCTCCACACCCAGCGCCACTTGGAAAAAATTTATTATTGCTAATAAACAAGGTTTTTGGTTTTTTTGTTTTTTAACCCTTTCTAGCTTGCTCCCCTACGGGTCCTGCTCCACCCCACGGAAAATTACCGTTTCTCTTTCTTCTTTCTCAGGAGGAATGCGGGAGGGAGGCCAGCCCCTCCAGCATGGCTGAGATAGAGGGATGGGAAGGGAACCGGGGTGCATCTCAGCCACCCTCTGAATCTCAGGATTTAGCTGTCTTCCTCCGACGCCCCTGTCGCTGCAATGCTCTGTCCAGTCTTGCCTTCCACAGCAAAGGGTCTGGCCTGGGCTCTCCCACCCCCCTACCAGCTCCTGCAGCTCCTCTAGCTAGCCAGCCCGGACAATTCTCTTTGAATTCTGTCTCCCCGAGCCACAGCCCCAACTCTGCTTCCACGAGGGATGGGTTTAGGGAGGGAAACCGGTTCTTGGGTCCGTCTCCGGCCGCCGCCGTCCAGCCACCGCAGGCGACGTGCGAGCTGGAAGGCAAGACTCTGCAGACCGCGCGGGCTCCGGGTCCCTTTGCTCCTGGAGGGCGCGTCTCCTCCAGCTGGTCGGGCCGCTAGGCTGCCGCGGTCTTCCAGCTCGCGGGGCCCGCTCTCGTGTTCCAAGCTCGGCTGCCAGGCTCTGTGCCCTCGCACTTGAAGGGGTTGGGGGTGGCAGGGCGGATGGGTACGTCTGGGAAGCGAGGCGAGTCCTCGTTTTCCGGGCGTCCCCCACACCGCGTCCACAGTCCCCTTCCCCGCCCCCTGCGCAGGTGTGAGCGCACGAGTGTAGCCTCAGCGGGTGTGAGCGTGAAGTGTGTGTGCGCGGGGGAGTGCGCGGAGGGAGAGCAGGCGGCGGGCGGCGCGGGAGGCGGGAGGCAGGGCGCGGGGGAGGGGGCTGGGAGGGAGTGTGTGCGCGCGTGCAACTCCACTCCGGGGCTTTGTGCGAGCCCGGGCGATAGCATCGGCGGCGGCAGGAGGAGGAGCGGCCGGAGACGCGTGCAGCCCTCCCGCCAGCGCCCCGCAGCCGAGGCAGGTGGGAGCCCGCGCGGGAGAGGAGCCGACGCGAGCCGCAGCCGAGTCCGAGCGGAGTCCGGGCGGAGCCCAGGAGCCTTGCTCGCGGGCGGCCCGTGGGCGGCAGCCGGGCGGGGCGGGCGCCCGCGGGGCGGCCCCCCAGTAAGATGCGCGCGGCGCCGCGGGGCGCCCCCCACTCTCAGCGGCGCTCAGGAGCGGGGCAGCTGGGCCAGGCGGCGCCTCGGGGGCTGCTGCGCGCCCGCGCCTAGAGCTGCCGCCCCAGGGAGCCCGCCACGGCCGCGCCCCGGGGACGCTCGGCGGCGCCCAACGATGACCGCTCCCTGGCGGCGCCTCCGGAGTCTGGTTTGGGAATACTGGGCCGGGCTCCTCGTGTGCGCCTTCTGGATCCCGGACTCACGCGGGATGCCCCACGTCATCCGGATCGGTAAGGGCTCCCCGGAGCCGAGGGTCTCCGTGCGCCTGGGCGGGGCGGGAATGGGGGCCTCGGGTCCCTCGGTGCCGCCGGGGCCGGGTGACCCCCAGGAGCTCTCCGCTGTGAGGACAAAGTTCCAAAGCCGGGGTCACGGGCCTTTCTTATCGGGGAGGAGGCAGCCGGGCCGCGGCGAGTAAGGGCCAGGGGCCCTGGTCGCGCTCCTGGGAGGCCAGACCTGGCGGAGTGTAGCGAAGCGTTTCAGCCCCAACTCGAGTCGCGGGCGCATTTCCCGGCTGCCGCCAGCATGACCGGCCGCAGACCGAGTCTGGGACCCGGCTTCTCCGCGGAGCGGGAACCCTGGGGAAGGCGCCAACTTCTTTTCCCTCCTCGCTCTCCGTGGGCCCCTCGCTTCCCACCTGGGGCTTGGCTCCTGCGGCCGCGGCGGGAACGCAGGATGCGGCTTCGCATGTCGGGAGCAGCCGGTCTCCTCTCCCGGGGGCCGCCCTTGGCCTCGGTGGCCCGCATCCAGCCCCGTGGCGTGGGGCAAGGGAACGGCAGCCCCGTTGGTCACTCCAATCACCCCTCGCGACGGAGCCCTCTCGCCAGCCCGGGGCAGAGCTGGTTGGGAGAAGGGAGCCACGGAGCCTGCCCACCGTCGCCAGGGATGGCGGCGAGAGGGACGCGAGTGGTTTTTAAAGTTAGCCGAAATCCCTCCGCAGCTGGCGGCGGCTGGCGGGGCTGCGCGCTGCTTTCTGGGGCGCTGGCGTCTCCGCGTCTCTTCTCGTTGGAGACTCTTACTTTGGGGCTTTAACTTTGTTGTGGCCGCCCCCGGCACCCTGTAGGCAGCGCTCTGGGCTGTGCGGGGCGTGGAAGGGGGGAGGGGGAGGCGGTGCTGCGTGTCCCAGGCCCGCGACCGCCAGGGTTGGGCTCCGCCAGGCCACGCGGGAGCCTCCGCCACTCAGGCCCTGCACCCGCCGCCAGGCCAGAGACCTGGACCGCCTGGGTTCGTCAGGCGCCACCGCCAGCATTTGGCAGAAGGCAGGCAGAGCTCTGCTAAGTCAGGGCCGCCTTCCTTCCCTGTGGCTCTTCTCCAGGTGCGGTTCCTGGGCTGCCGGAGGCGTGAGGGGTGCAGGGAACCAGAGTCAGGCTTGGTTTCATAGCTGAGGTTTTCCTAGGAGACAGTTAGAAATCCTGGGGGTCTGTCTCATCCGTGGCTCTCTCCTGGATCCCAGAACCTCTTGGGCTCGACATCTGGATGGGGGTAGGACGCAGCCCTCAGCTCTGCCAAGGCCGGGGGTCTTTCCGCCCCGTGCCCACGATCCTGGCAGGCACACCTGGAAGCAGAGGAGGCAGTCCCTGGACTCTGGACAGCCCTTAGGGTCAGATTTAACCCTTTGCACCCTGGGGTGTTCCTGTCAAGTCAAAAATATCTTCTGTTTCTGCCCCAGAGACTAGTTTGGTCACCATTCCAGGGGCAGGCAATGTCTTAGTAGTGGGCCAGCACTTCCCTTTCCCCCTCCGTCTTTCCTTCTTTTTGGGGGGGCCTGCATGGTAGGGTGTCCTTGGGAGAAAAAGGACTACCCAAAAGGTGCGCTTCACTCAGCCCATGGATTGTTGTAGGTTCCTCTTCCATGGTCCTTCCTCTTTGCAGGGGAAGGATGGGTATGCTCCCAGCCCAGCCTCAGGGATGGAGGTCTTTGGGGACCCAGGAAGACAGCAGGGGATGAGAACAGCCCCAGAAGAATAAGCCTAGGAGAAGCAGGATGATGTATCCTCACCTGCCCCCTCTTCCTGTGAAATTGACTTGCACTGGGGGACTCCTCACTGGCCTGAGGGAAAGCCCCAAGCCTGCCCTCCCTATCTTGGGTTCAGCGTGTAATAATGCAATTAAGGATGGCAAAGCCCTCTTCTCTTCTAATCTTCTTCATATTAAGCCCCAGGATTAATTAGCGTGTTGGCCCAAGCCATTTATATCCGAGAGCCTGGCCCCATTTGATTCCCAGCCCAAGGAATGGGGTGCTGTGCCGATGCTAATGTGACCACCTCCTGGAGCTACGCCAGCTTGGACAGAGGATGGGGAGGCTCTGAGGCCTCTGGGCTTCTCTGGAGCTTCCTGGGGAGCTGAACTTCTGTCCTTCTGAGCTTAGACTCGAGCCTCAGCTGGAGCCAGGGAACTATGGTGGATGAGGCAGAGAGAGAGGAGAGAGAGAGGTAGAGAGAGAGAGAGAGACAGAGAGACAGAGAGAGAGACTTGCATGTTGAAACCCAAACACACCGCTTTGGCTCGGCCTGGTGCCATCTTCCTTTTGTCATCCCTCCCCACCCCTGTGATTTCTGGGCGTTGGCTGGGGCTCCAGGAATCGAGGCCCCAGATATTGGGCTCCAGAGTGTGTGCTGGGTGCTTCTGGTTTCTGAGACTGGCGCCTGAGCCGGCTGCGCTGGGAGCCCAGTCCTTCTCTAGCAAGCAGGCGTTGCCGAGCACCAGCCAGGGAGAGAGTTTTCCTGCAGGTGCGCCAAGGGCTTCTGTGGGCTGGGGAGCTTCTTACCGCCCCTTCTCTTTGTGCCTCTTTTGGGGGCTGAAATTTCCTTTTAGACAAGGAGATGGATAGCTCAGCAGTGTGACAGAGTGTTCAAACAACCCTTCTTGAATAGATGAATTGCATTGCTCTGTCTTTTTGTAATTGTGTCTATCAGAGGGAGAGGTCAAGGCATTGATTGCTTGGATGGTTTGCGAGTAACAAAGGAGCGAGTGAGGGAGAGTGAGGGAAAGAAAGTAATTGGATTGTAGTCTGCGGGGGAAAAAAATAGTCATTGATTATTTTATATGAATATGTGGAAGATGTATTCTGTGTGTGATTATCAAGTGTTTTTCGTTGAAGGTATTCAAGGCATATTGTTCCGCATTTTATTATTATTATCATCGTTATTATTGTTCAGATGGATCCTGGTCTGAACTCAGAGAAAGCACTTTAATGCATGGATCCTTTCAGCCAAGTAGGCTTCAGTGACCTCATGTGGGGACTGGGTCTTCTTGTATATTACCTCGCAGTTGAAGTGGAGGAGACCTAGGCTGGGAGCAAGGACACCTGGGTTTTCTGCTCTGTCTTCCCAGCTTACTGGGTCACCTTGGTCAAATCACTCTCTCCCAACCTCAAGCCTCAGTCTCCTCATCTGTAAACTATTGGGTTGACCCTGATGGCTTGGGCTATTCTGTGGCTTCACAGTTCCTTTTAGCACAGGCTGGTGGGGACCGTCAGCGCCATAGTAGATTTCATGGTTAGATCCGTGGTGTTTCACTGACATACTGTGTGACATACTCTTGTTACTGACATACTGTGGGATCGAGGGCCAGCCTAGGATTTGAAAGGGGAACCAGACAGCGGGGGGGCAGCAGCTGGGAGGTCCAGGGCATGGCAATGATCTCAAGTCAGCCAGGGGGAAGGTTCAGAGCCCAAAGACTGCAGACATAAAGTAGGTGTGTGTGCATGTGTGGGGCGTGGGGGAGGGGGATGCTGGCTCAGCCCCGCCTCTCAGAGTATCTACTGACAGCTAATCGGAGCTATGAGTCCCTGAGCCTAGACTGGGGGGCCCAGCAGGCAATTGCAGGCTGTCCCAGGGGAGTGAGGTTCCCTCCCCCAGAGTTCCTAAACCATCCCTGCCTGCATCTCCTCCCATCAGTTCACCCAAATGGTCCTGAACTTTTGTCTCCTCAGTTTGGGAGCCGCTTAGTGTAAAACAATGAGAAATTTCTCACAGTGACTGGTGATGCGCTGAAACATCACACCTTGTAGGAGCAGACAGGAGCTGAATGAAGATCAATAGGGTTTTCTCCTCTGGAAGTAAATAGCTTCAGACAAGACTTGGGAGTGGCCCGAGGGGCCTTCGAAAGCATTAACTTGAGGAATTTCTGCCTCCACTTTCTAGCCCAGCTGTTCCTGTCAGCCAGGGCTTCCCTCCTTCTTTGAACTGGAGTTTAATGTCTTCCTGATGACTGCCTCGCACTGCGCTAAACAGTCTTTTGACGTCAGGATGATCTGGGGTTTTTAGAAGTGGTTTATGCAGGATGAGCCAGGCAATGCGTCCCAGCTAGGCTCTTCCAAGGTCACTTGCATCCCCCTGCCACCGGGCATGACAGCTGACTTCAGGACTCTAGCCTGCTGTACTATTTCGAAAGGATTTTGAGGGGCTGCTCTTCATCCCCACCCCTCCAGGAATGCAAGGCTTCCTGGCTGCTTTTAAGATCCTTTGTGGGGCCTGTGAGCCTCCTGGGGTCCCTGTGTTCCCACAGGCCCTCCCTGTCCCTGCCCTAGGAAAGAGTCCCCTCCGTGGGGGAGGAGGCACAGATGCCTCTGTGGGCACTAGAACAACTCTTCCTCTTGGGGGAGGTGCAAGGCTGTATGCAGAGGTGGCTGCAAGGCTGCTTGGGTGCTCTTATAAGGGGAGACCCGTTGTGTCCAACAACTGAAGCCAAGCTTCCTCTACCCTGTCACAGACATCTGCCCTTGCTTCTGCCTTCCACGGTTGCAGCCTGAGCCCCACATTGCTTGCTCAGGACCCTCTAGAGGGAACTGAAAAAGCTGATGCTCCACTTGACTGAGCAGCAGAGAGGAGCCCAGAGCTCCCCAGGCTCTGCCTGGCAACAGGGAGGAGGACTGAAGCTCCAGGATCAGGGACCTTCTTCTGGGGCCAGCACCCAGCAGGCCCTAGCTCATCTTCTGGAGGCTGGTGTGATGGGGCCGGAGCTTTGGTTGGGCTGTTGGGCCAAGGGCCTGTGCATATGGGGGCTTTGCAGGGGGCTTTGCAGGGGGCTTGTTGGCTTGAACAGCTCCTGTCCCATGTGCTGGTCCCCAGCAGGAGCACCAGGGGGCAGTGTGCCTGTGCTGAGGTGGCCGCATTGGTCTTGTCTCCTGTCTGGGCCCCCCTGGGTCTGGAGCACAATCAAACTAATGAAACAACAACAACACAACAACAACACTGCTGCAATTTATTTGAGCACTGCAGGTCTTGTGCTAAGTGCTTTCCAAACAATGATAACAACGTGGGTGAATAGTAAGTGCTCCATAAGTGTAGCTGTTATATTTTTCCCGTCCTCTTATTTAGTTTTCACCACCCCAAAGGCATTATTCCCATTTTGCAGATGAGGGAACGGAGTTTGGTGAAGGCACTTGCCTAACTAAGATCACTCAGCCAGTGAGTGGTCAGGGCAGGATAAGAACTCCTCTGCTGACGCCCTGACTCCAGATCCTGTACTTTTAGCTGTCTGTGTATTTGGAAGATAAAAATCAACAACTTTTACAGCCCCTGAGTGCAATGCCCCATCCTGGTGATACTGAGTGTGGCCTCACTGGGCTGGGCTGTGTGTCCTGCTATGGGGGATGGCTGCGTGGGCTCTGCGACATTTAACCCTCCCAGCGCCGGCTTTCAGAGTCAGACTGTCCTTGCAGACCACATGGCAGATATACTTCTTTGAGAGGCAAAGTATGGATGGTCGTTCCCACTCCTTCCGCCAGCACACATTTTTTTAAATTTTTTTTAGCTGAGCCATCCAGCCACCTGTTGGCAGCTCAGCAGCAGCTCAGCTCAGGCTGGGCATCGAACTGCTGTTGCTCAGAGCTCAGCTCGCACTCTTGAGTGAGCTCTTAACCAACTGAGCCACTCCGCTGGCCCCAGCACACGTTCTTATACTGCCTGCATGCCCCCTTGTCCAGGCTTCTGCTGTCTGCCCAATGCTTTAATGCAAGCCTGAAAGAAAGGTGGGACTCTCCCTTGGGTGTGCTCAGTCCACACACAGGAATCCCTCTGCTCTCGGGACTCCAGCATACATGTCCCCCTAGCAGCCACCAGGCTGTTCTCAAAGACAATATCAGAACCTCCTTGAGGAGACCCCCGGGCCCCATATCTGTGTCTCCCCCTCACCTCCATCATCTTCAGCTAGTGACCTGGCCCGAGAAGTGGCTGGTGAATTAGCTCTTTGTTCTCCCTTCCCTCACTTCCCTGTCCCCTCCCCCATCCCATACCCTAATCTACCCTCCCCCATGAGGAAGACCCAAGGCTTCTTTCCCTCCATGTTCCTACTCCCAGGGGACACAGGGAGACTGGGATCATGGTGGCTGCCAGGGACTAAGCTTGTCTGGAAGTGGGGTAAACTACACTGCTCAGAGCCCTTACAGACGTGACAGATTTAAGACAGCCAAGATCAGAGGGATCATGTTATTTTCCAGGGCCGCAGTTTCCCCATCTGTAGAATGGTGATGACACTGCCTACCTCATAGAGTAAAATAGCTGTGGTGTCTTTTTAAAAAAGCTTAAATGCTGTCCAAAGATGAGCATTTCTTCTTGCTGTTCAAGGAGTCTGACTCACAGAGGGCCAGGAGAGGGTGAGATAAGTGAGGCAACTAGGGAGCAGAATTTAAGGAGGCTCTCAAGCGGTGACCCTGTACTGTACATGCACAACTGACCAGGAGAGTGAGCGCCTCCTTAAATTTTGTGCCCTAGATGCCTCACTGGCCTGCACCAGCACTAGTGTTTGCCCATGGAGGTGATGCTTTCTTCTGCTTCTCTTGTACTCCAGAGACAAAACCCTAATTGAGGGTGATTGGGAGAGAGGAGACTGGATTGAGGGCAAGAGGACTGGGTTTGAAGGCAACAGGTCATTTTGAGTTTGCTTTTGTTGCCCATTGGCCACATTTGGTAGCAGCCATGCCCAGACCACTCCTTCACCTTGTCTTGTTGCGTTTCCCTTGGAATTACCTCCAGGGTCTACGTTGTCTCCTGCTCCAGCCTGCACGCCCCTCTTCCCTAAACTCACCTCCCCACCTCCCTCTCCTGGCTTCCTTTGACATTTAGACCTCCTTTACTAATGCTTAGTGACCTTGGCTGTGGTTCTGCCTGTGGGTGTCTAGGGCTTTCTCTCGTGCGTGTGTATCCTGCTTCTCCCATTAGACAGGGAGCTGCCCACGGGTCCTAAAGGCCACCTCCCCCCCACCACTACCAAGAGGCAGAGTGAAGTTTTTGGAGCCAAGTAGTCATATCTCTCTTTGATTCTGAGAGGGACACCCCCATTTCCACATCACAGAAATCAGTATGTGTCTTACATGTCATGCCTGAGTTTACTTGCAGTTGTTTTTTCTTTCTTGGCACTTCAAAATATAATGGTGTGTCTTGGGTTGGATGACATGTAGTGGATCTGAGTTTGAGGCTAACATAGACTGGCTGTGTGACCTTGGGTAAGTCATTTCACCTCTGAGCTTCCATTTCTTTATGAATAAGATAGAAATATTAACATTCTGTTTTTGACATAAAAAGTTTCATATAGTTGAACCTTATAGTATCATAGGGTAAGTGTGAGAATTACAGTAGATAAAGTGTATAAAGCTCTTTGCACAGTGCCTGATGCTTAACAAATGTTAAAAGGAAAGGGTTCCCCAAGGGTGGAGGCCATGTCTCCACCATCAGACTGCAAGCTCTAAGGCTGTCTGCCTCTCACGTATCACCTGCCTTTTGCCACCCCTGGTGCTCAGTACTCTGTGCAGCTCAATATGTGGCATTGCCCATTACCCACATACCCATGTGCCCACAGTGGAATAGATGGGTCCAGCAGTCTATGGCAATTATCTACTATGCCAGGGAGCAAAGAGACGCCCTTCTTAGGAGGCTTCCTTATGTCAGCACCCAGACTCCTCCTGGCCTATTATTTCTCACATACCTGCAACCCACAGGGTGCTGGTTCTTCCCTACATTTGCAGCGTTTTCATTGAAATGCATTTTGCATGTATTCAGAGCTGGGAAGATTCTGGTTGTGAGATGCTTTTGAGGGCCCAGGGAATCCTGATGAGTCCTTGGGTGGAGAGTCCAATCTTGCTTCCTGGGCAGGCGGTAGGGACAGCCCAGAGAGGGGCTGGAAGCTGGGCCTCGGGGGATAGACACTGCTGGCTCTGCTGGGAGACACCAAGTAACGAGGCTGCGGCAAAAGCTGTGGAGCGGAGAGTCCCCACCACGATCATTCGGATTGGAGAAAAGGAGATGGAGTGAGATCCAGGGGGAGTGGCGGCTCTGACTCCAAATCCTTTGGTGCCATGCTGAATGGTGGTTAAGGGAGGCAGAGGGAAAAAGAGGATCAAGAAGGCGCTAAGATTCTAGTTTGTGTGAAGAGGGTTCCAACCCATAGGAGACAATTAAGTCTTGCACTATTAAAGGGACGGATGCCCACAGGCTGCTGATGGAAGGGGGTTTACAGAGTTCTCAGAACAACTGCAGGGACGCACTCTTTAAAGATGGGAATAAGGGAGACTTCTGCAAAGCCTTCCTGCATCTGCTTTGCAGAACTGAAATATGCTATTCCGAAAAAGCCTGCCCAATTGGGCGGAAAACCAGGAGCAGGCAGCCACTGGCTTCCCAGGGCTCCAGGCATTGCATTTCCTGTCTATGGCGAAGAATCACAGAATCGAGGCTGAAAAGAACGCCAGAAGTCATTCCAGGCCTCTGGTTCCCAAATATTAACAAGTGTCAGAATCACCTGGGGCTCTCAGTAAAATACAGATGGCTGGGCCCCACACCCACGGCTTCTGATTCAATGGGTCTAGGGTGAGGCCTGATAATTTGCATTTTAGCAGGCTCCCAGACAAGCTGATGCTGTTCATCTGAGGACCACGCTTTGGGAACCACTGTTGTGTCACAGGAGGGCCCTCCCTCCCCCAGTAGGTGCATATCTAGTCTCTGATTGAATACCACCTGTAACAGGAAGCTCACCACTTTTCGACACTGCTTCGTTCCAGATTGCAAATGTTTTGGCCCACTCCAATCTTGATTGCAAAATTTCTTCTCAAACTTGTCTCCCTATGGTTCCAGGGAAGGCAATGTATTATAACTTGGACATTGAGAGTGTCAGTTCTGAAATTCATCTGTCTGAGTTTAAACTCTCATTACCGCCCTCCAGGCTGTGTCACTTTGGATAAGTCACTTCACTTCGTTAAGCCTAGATTTCCTCACCTGTAAAATGGGGATAATAATAGATTTGACCTCTTGGGATCATTCTGAGGATCAACATGCTTGGTCCAAAGGAAGCTCTCACTACATTTTGGCAATCTAGCATTGTGGGTAAGCTCCCAGGCTCTGGGATCCGACGCCCGAGTTTGAAAGCTGTCTCTATCACTTTCCACCTGTGTGACCTTGGGCAAATTGTTTAATCTTGCAAAATAATAATAATAATAATAATAATAATAATAATAATAATATCTGCTTCATAGGGTTTTGGTAAGGGTTAAATAGCTAGTGCATGTGAAATGTTCAGATCATAACCATGGTAAGCACCCAATAAGTGTTCCCCATTACTCTTACTATTATGATCACCCTGCTCACTAATTCTGGTTCAGATTTGTTCCCTGTCTCTCCCACTGTGCAGCCCTACAGAAATGTGAAGTCATTTCTCCAGATTAAAGATGCCCAGTTCTCCAGGTGTGGTGTCAAGAGCTAATCACAGTGTTGCTTATGTACTGAAACCAGTAAGCCCATCACCTCCTCAGCTCTCAGCTTTGGTGTCCCCAGATTATTTCAGCCTTTTCAGCAGCCATTTTGCTCTGTTGATTTATGCTGAGCAGGTGGTCTCATGTGATCACGAGGTCTTTTCCACAGGCATAGCTGCTGATCTGTAATTTCTCTCATCCTTGCTTTGGATGATCTTTTGAGCCTAAAGGTAGGACCTGTCATTTATCCCCAGTAAATCCTATCATTGAACCTGCAGGCCGTTATCCTTCTCTCTGTTTCTGGACCACCACAGCCCATTCCCATATCCCCATCCTCCGGAGATAGGTTTAAATTTCACCCTCTTCTTCCTCCCTGGCTTCCCTGCTTGGGTCTGTGGTAGAGTGGTTCAGTGGTTATTGGCCTAGAGTATGGTTGGGGCTGGAAACCACTGCTCTTGGCAGTGACGCTCCTGTGGCTCCCTTTCTGTTATCTGGCATGCTTCGTGCCACCTGAGCCTAGAATGGACATACCTTCCCTCTCTTCAGCTATGTCCCCCATCAACACACAAGGCAGGAAATGACTAACGTCAGAGCCTGTCAGCTTTATTCAGTGGCCTTGGATCCACTCCCCTATTCTTTTTTTTCCCCACACAAATATTTATTAACTTGATTAAACTATTTACGTTGATATATTTGAAATACATTGTTTGTTTGTTTGTTTGTTTATTTATTTTCAGGTGTACCAAACAACATAATGATCAGACATTTACGCACCTCACAAAGTGATAACCCCAACACTTTAACTAGCTTGAAAACCCCACTGGTTTCCTCACGCTTTCAGGCCCTTGATGACCTGCCATGGTTGGCATCTCTAGACTCATGAGACTGTCCCTTGTTGCCTCACACACCCTCTGAGCTCCACTGTACCGAACACCCAGTTCCCCAGGAGGCGCTATGCCTTCCCTCACACTATCAGCCCTTTCTCTTGCCACTCATTCTGGCCAACTTCTAGTCATCCTTCAGGTCTCAGCAAACATGTCTTTTCCCCCAGGAAACCTTTCTTGATTCCCACCTCCTTCTATGAGTCCCCACAGTATTCTGACCTTCCCTTGTTATTGCACTTACTCTACTGTAATTCTTAGTTTCCTTAGAGGTAAGCACTGTACAGCCATGAACCAAAGCTGGCTGCCTTATTCACCACTTTGTCCAAAGCATTGTGTGTGGCACATAGTAGGTGGTGAATAACTATTTGTTGAATAAATAAATGCATTGGTGAATAAAGTCATTTGAAGAGAAGTCCACCTCACAGCATTGTCTTCTGCTCAAAGCTTTTTCCATGTGGTCAACAGGATTTCATGGAAGATGTTAGATTCTTCAATGAAGTTAGTGTCCTAATGGTGTCCACGGTATTCTTCTGATACATCAATTCAGCACCTTCTATGCCAAGACCTTTTCCATATAGACGATTGGGAAGAGCTAGAGTATTTAGCAGAGTGGGCCCTTCTTTCTCAGGCCTAGGGTTGGTCTTTTCATTTATTGCCTGGTTCATATCATGATTCTTCTGTTGAGAGAGACACAAACTATCTACTTCAAGAAGAGACAGAGGAAAAGTCCGTGACCCACCTGCCTTTTCTGGCCTCATCCCTCTTCTCTTCCCACTTGCCCTTCAGCATCTCTGCTGCTCCCTCTGGGAGCTGAACCAAAGAAAAGGATACTTGCTGTTCCATCCTTAATAGGCTGGTCCCTCAAGACAATTGCCAGGCAGAACCTTAGCTGTGCCCTTGTGCTGCCACAGGATAAGGCTCCTCTTTTCCTGTCTTTACCACATCACTGGATCCTGCTAGGATGTGTAGATAACAGGTCTATGTGACAGTTTTCTGAAAAGCGAGATGCTGACAGTTAACCTGGAGATTCAGGCTGTGTAGACAGTCAGCCTGGGCCGTTTAGTCCTGGGAACACATACATCATCCACACTGGGTTCTGGGGAGTGAGAATGTGTGTGCATGTATAATATATGTTTGTGTACTTGTAAGAGATGACCAGTTGGAGGTTTCCTTCTCCAGCACGGGCTTCCAAAATTGGGGCTCGACAGCCATTCTTTATCCTAAGCCTGATGAGTAAATATAGGGATTTTCATTTGGATCAGTGGGGAAACAGAAAATGTAAGTGATGGTTCTGCTTACTGACTGCCTGGGCTGATCTGTCTATCATATTAGTATGCTGAGAGTGAGGGTGGGACAGGCTTGCAGTGGAGCCCCGAGCTTCCCCTCCTGAACATGACAGGACCGGGATATTCCCTGAGGCCAGGCCCTCCCCTTTCTTGCTTCCCTCCCCAAGGAAATAGATGACACATTGTGAGCAGAAAGAGCCTGTTGCCTACATGGCCATTTTTCCTGCCCAGTTTAATAGAGGTGACAGCCGTCTATTTTACTTGTCTCGTAACATCGAATCAGTAAATAAAATATGGGTGAACTCTCAGGTTTAGCTGAATTATGGCTGGTCCATGGGGACTCAGGGCTGGGGGAGGATTGAGCAGAGATTGAATCCCTGACTTCTTGCAAGAGAAGCTGAGCTTTGTGTCTTTCTCTGGATCCAGAAAACCTTTCCATGCTGAAGGAGGCCAGATGAGGTCATTCTGTTTGACAGTCTCTGAGTCCATGGAAGAACACAAGCAAGGCACCCCAAATGTTGGAGCTACATGAGTACAATACCTGCTCCCACTCTTTTCTATCATAGTTTAGGATATTTAGGACAAGAGGGGGAAATGACTGGTGCCACAAACCTTGTTGAGCCATGGGAAAAATTAGATAAAAGCATGGGTCACTGGCCCCCACTCCTATTACACACACGCACACACACACACACACACACACACACACATCTGAAGCTTTAAATTTACAGTCTTAAGAGACATAAGGAGACTAGATTTTTCCAGTATGACAAAACAGACTTATAAAACCTTTTCACATTGAGGGAGAAATACAAATCAGATTCATATGTGTTTATAAAAGCTCATAGACGGCGATACACCCTGTGTGTTGGGCTAGAGGCAGGAAAATTAAGGTTCACCCCTAACCCCTGAGTTCAGCACCACGGAGAGCAGCCAGCCCCCTGGGTAGCAAGTAGGCGCCATCTGCACACTTGATATTTCTAGTAAGGGTGATGTGGTTATTGTAAGGTCTTGCTAAACAGGCAGTCTTTTGCCAAATGCTATTCCTCTAGGACCCTACTGTTTATTAACTGGACTGAGATATTTAGCAGGCACACAGTAGGCTAGTAAGAACTATTATTTGTGGTGGTTCGAATTGAGTAACTCACAGTAAAAGAAAATGAAGTGAATGGATAGAATTTTCTCCTCCCCCCACTCACCTCACATAAACTGTTCTTAAATCTTTTATGCCTCATATGGATTGTCTGCTAGGGAGCAGTAGCAGATGACAAAACGAGTGAACATTCCATTGTCAAATAGCACACCTGATACCATGCATCTTTGCTCAGCTTGTCAGCATCATCTTTCATATTGCATTTGGTAAGTGGGTTTGTGTTGTGTGTTTTATCCTGCTAAATATGATTTCTTCAAAGTATTTTTTGGGTTATTATTTCCTGAGTCGTGGAGCCCAGCATATCTTTAATAGAGCTGTATTTTCTGCTCGTAAATAAAATCGCTTCTTGTTCAGGTGACGGGAATTAAGTGTGTCGCAGTTTTGTGGCATGCCCCAAAGAACCCAGCAGCACCAGGTGCTCCGCCACCTGGATGTGTCTCAGAAGCCTTGTGATTGGGCTGGGCATTGACAAAGGTCTCTCCCAGAAAAGAAAGTGACCTTAGCATGCCTCACAGAAAGGGGGAGCTTTTGTGGCAGTACTGTGGTACTGGGGTACTGTTAGTTGGCTGGGACACCTGGACTAGATGCCAAAGGGCATCGGTGGCTAAAAGTGTTACAATGATAGAGTCAGAGGAATTGGCTTTTGCCTCTGAACAAGGAGTGAGGTTTAGGTAAACAGGACTCCAGGAATTTAGGAGGCAAGATGGCACCTTGAAGCCATACAGCAGCTAGAAAGATCTGGAATAGGCAGGGAGGAAGTGGGTCTTCCAAGTAGGGTTTTCCAGGGGCTCTGGCTTAAGACAGCTTGGTAAGAGAAGACTGGGGTTTTTGCTGTTCCTGCTTGGATTCGCAGAATCAGAGAAATCTGCTTAGGCTATTTTTATGCTGTTTGTAAATTAGTGTTTATTTCCTGTCTTTTTCACATAGACTCTGGGCTGACTCATTGATTCACCGAACATTTTTGGAGCGTCCACTCTGTGTACTGCGGAGTATAAAGAGCAGGGAATTGCAGGGGGCAGCGGGAATGGAGCATCATTCCTGGACCTGCTGGCATCTGAATGACCTCATGGTAGGTCCAAGTGACCTCATGGTAGGTCCATGACCTTCAGGGATAGCCATGGTTCCTTGAACATTTGGGTGTGTACAGTTTAGACCACAGCTCTGTGCTTGGGCCTTCTTCATTTTCCTGCCTGCTGGGGTGAAGGACGAGGCTCAGGGAGAAGAGAAAAGCTGAAGACTAGCCAGTAAGGTCACAGTTCTTCCCTTTCGCCCTTCACCCCCACCCTCCTTCCTGCCTTTGCTTTTCAGTCATTCTGTCACTTACATTGCTCCAAGAATTCTTTCACTCCTGAGCTGTCACACCCCATCCTCAAGCCTCACTCAGCATTCATTTTGACCAGGTCTCCATCTCCTGGCCAAACTAGACCTTAACTTTTCCATATGGGTGTGTGTGTGTGTGTGTGTGTGTGTGTGTGTGTGTGCGCGCGCGCGCGCGCATGTGTGTGTGTGTGTGAAATGAGGAAGGGGAAAGATAGGTAGAAGCAGAGTTCCTATCCAAGTTTTAAGTCTCTGAGGGATATGATTCTGTCTCCTGGAAGCAAAAGTTCGTCTTTCTGGCTAATTCAGATTCTGCCTGCTGCACTGTAAATCCATCTCATCCATGACCTGACATGGCAATTTGTGGAGTCTGGAAGGGAACATCTAGATTGGAAGCCGGCAGCTTCAGGGACTTTTCTTTCAGAGGCTGTAGCAAAGAAGCTCTCAGACAATTAAACTGAAGTGGCTACACTTTTGCTCACATGGGCTTGGACAGATTTATAATATTTTCTTTTTTAAAAAATTGGGACTTTTTTTTTTCCCCATGGAGACAATGATTTATGGAATAATCAATTTCTTTAGCTACATAATACATTGGAGTGATTCCTCAATGTAGGCATCCATCTCCCCCAGAGGCTGGCGAGGGCAGACAGCCTTTGAGCCTGACTTACCCGACAGAAGGAGGGTTTTCCTGTGAACTACTTTGATCCCAGGCCTGGATCTGAGGCCTGTAATAAGGAAGGTCTGGGGCTCCCGCAGCCTCTCTCTTCGGGCAAAAATGCTAATGCTTTCTCCTTCTCAGTCTCAGCCTTACCCAGGGAGGAGGAAGGTGCAGCTCGTGCTGTCCCCATTGTGCAGGTCTGGAGATTAAGTGCCAGAGAGGATGCCCAAAGACTGAAGCTTGGAGATATGAAGGCAAGAATGGTCACCTCTAAATCGCTGAGGGCTGCAGTGCAGAAGAGGGAGCAAGCCTGGTGTTAGAGGTCGCGGGAGAGACAATTGGGGCCATCACCAGTGGGGTGATGGTCCAAGAAGGCAGAATTTGGTTCAACACCAGCTACCTCCTATTCAGTGCTATTTGAGGATAAAATAAGATACCTTGTGGAGTAGATGTCTCCTGTTACAGGAGACATTCAAGACCAGATTGGCCAGAGATGTTGCAGAGGGGGCTCGGGATGGCTTTCATTATGATATTCTAGGCATCACAACTGACAAACGGGATAGCCATAACAATCCAGGCTTCCTGGGTTCCCTGAAAGGCCGGGCTGTGGCTGCTTCATGCTGTACAAACTCCGTGAAGGCTGAGCTCAGCATGGTGGTTGCCAGGAGTACCCTTAACGTCCGACTCTTCTCTGCATGTCCCTTACAGCAGTTCATCCCTGGGCAGTGCCCATGGGTTAGGAGGGAGACCGGGGGCTGTAGCTAGCTCCACAGAAGGCCCGTTAACATTTTTTTTTACAACATTATTAGTTTCAGGTATACAAAACAATGTACTAGTTATACATTGTGATAACCTCCCCCCCCAAACTATTGCCCCTCTGGCATTGTATACAGCTGTTACAATTCCATTGACTCTATTCCCTATGCTGTGCTCCATATCCCATGACTATATGTGTATTAAATTATAGTTGACCTCTAATATTATTCAGCTTCAGCTTCAGGTGTACAGTGCAGTGGTCAGGCATCTACACCGTCCATGAAGTGGTCTCTGTAACAAGCCGTTAACATTTTTCAGCAGTATAATGCCAAATATACTGGCATCTGATGTCATTTAATTTTCACATCTTTCTGGTGTAGGTGTGATTACCTTATTTTGCAGATGTAGGAACTGATGTCTAAAGGAAGTAGATGAACCGAGGTCACACAGCTGGTGGGGTGGATTTTAGCCACTCGTCCTCACACGCTGTTGTTTACTCAGCAAGCCTTTGCTGAGCACACGCTATATGCCAGCCCTGCGCCAGGCACTGGGACTACGAAAGTGAGCAAGACAGACGTGATCTTTGCCCTCGTGGAGCTTGTAGTCTGGCAGGAAGGATGCACACCCAGGAGTCATTACAGGTTTAAAGCATGTTACAGAAAGGAAGTCCCTGCTGCCGGGGGAACATCAGGAAAGGCGTCCCTGAGGAAGTGACATTTGGGCTGAGACCTGAGGGATGTTAGGCGAAGGCCATAAGAAAGCATGAAGGATATGTTCTAGATAGAGGGACAAGCATATGCAAACACCTAAGGGGACGACATGCGTTAAGTTGAACCACATAAACTACCAGCTTTGTAGGTCAAACGTGCAAATATCACCAATGTCATGTTTCAAGCAAGTGTTTAAGAAACTTGAGGAAGTCTGGTGTCAACAGAGTGAAGAGGGGGGGATATGAAAAAATACAGCCTGAGTAGTGGGCCTCATGGAAGGCCACATAAGACAAGGGAAGGAGGTTGGACTTTATCTCAAGCCTTAAGATAAAGGAGCCATTAAAGACTGCATGAAGGGGAGAAACATAACCAGATTTGTACCTGTGAAAAGTTGTCGTAGGGCCGGCTGAGTGGCACCGTGGTTCAGAGCTGGCTTGGGACCCCAGCAGCCCCGGTTCAGATCCCACATATGAGGGCCAGTGACACTGCCTTCTAAAAAGAAAAAAACAATAGTTGTCCTAATGGCTATGTGATATGACAACAGGGGTACATGTGGAAGGTGGGGGACCATTAGGAAGCTGTTTAAGTGGTTCAGGTGAGAAAGGACAACGAGATGTGGAGACAGAATGGAGAGTTGGTTAGAGACCAAGTGCCCCAATGCCTGGTCCAGTGCTTTCTGCAGAAGCCTGGTGGTCCCCTGAGCACTGGAGTCCAGGGCATGACATGTGAGTGGTCCATTCCTGGAGCCAGGCATCTGTTTTGTGAGACCTCCATGGATGAATGCCCCATTGGGCTGCCTGCAAGCTCAGCTGGGTCTCCAGAACCACTTCATGGTCCCCTGGTTTGACCAGAATAGCCCAGGTGTGTTCCGCCCCTGGCATCCAAGGTGGCGAGCACTCCTCAGGTGGTGGCTGCTCCCCTCACAGCCTCCTCCAGCAGGCAGGTGGGTGCTGAATGTCTGGCTGCTCATCCAGGCCTTCTGCGAGTCCTAGGCCCCTCTGACCACCTGGCAGGGAGGCTGGGGAAAGGGGTTCTGTCTAGCCTCAGCTGTTCCCTTAGAAGTCTCCAAGGGGTCAGGAGCTTCCCTGTGGCGGGGCTGAAACCCCTTCTCCCCCCGGGGGTGGAGCCACCCTCCTTCTCCTTGACAGACTTGGAGGGCAGAGGGAGCTCTCAGCCTGCAGGACAGGTGCAGGGGTCATGGATACCGAGGCCCGCCGCAGCGGGGCGGGAGTGGCAGGTCCACACAGGTCTGTTGGGCTCTGCTTCCCTTGTGGTTTCAATTTCCAGCACTCTGGGCTCTCACAATATGACGGTATTTTCGTAAAAATAACAATAGAGACCCCTTGAAGGCTTACAATGTGCTAGAAGCTGTGCTAAGAAGCTTTTGGACATTCCGTCACTTAATCCAGTAAATCTAAGAGGTGGGAACTTTATTCCCATTTTATAGATGAGGAAACTGAGAACTTAGGACAAGGCACACAGACAAAGCGTTCCATAGATGTTAGCTGATATGATCACCATCATCACTGTCATCATCATCATGATTGCTATTTTGAATGATGTTATTTTAAATAATGGATGCAGAGAACTATTACAGTGACTGGTCCACAGTAGGTGCTCAGGAGTGTTTGTTGAATCTATTTATACAGATTCAGGAAGAAAATGGAGTGAGTAGACTGGATTGGGAAACCAGCCTGGGACAGGGCTCTTCTCAGCTCCCTTGATCCCTGAGGATTTTTGCCCCCATTCCCCTAGCCCAGGCCTTTCTTAGCCTGGCCCTGCCCCCTCCTCATGCTCCTTGCCTGTCCCCCACTCCTCTAGCCAGGACGCCTGGATTCTCTGGGCTCTTTCCTGGCACGGACAACCCCGAGTGCCCACTCTCCTGCGGGTGGGGTTTTTGCAAGACCCTCATCCTTCAGAATTTCAGACTCTGAAATCCTTCAGACTTTGCAGTTGGCTCCGCCCAGAGCTCAGCCACTAGCAGACCCCTCCCTCAGCCCCGCCCAGCCAGGACTCCACATTAACCACCTCACAAACAGAACCCTTATCAGCTCAAGGCAGGGAGCGCTATCCACGCTTCTGCATTCTGTGCCTCCCTCCTGGAATGCCCTCCCCTCTTTGGCCTCCTGCTAAATTTCTTCTTTCTCACATTTCATTCCTATTGTAAGTCTCACCTCCTCCGGGAAGCCTCTCTCATGCCCCTAGGCAGTGAGTGGGTCAGCACCTTCCGGAGCTTCCCTGGAGCCTTTCTCCAGCCTCCTTTTCAGAGCACTTCCTATGGTTGCAGAAATGATCTCCTTCCCCACGGCTCTTCCTCATGACCCCAGAGTTCACATGTTGAAGCTTGTAGACCTCTTGCGTTTGCCTCAAACTGTTTTTCTTTTTTTGTTTTTCAATTTTGTTATTAAAACACTGCTACCAAACAACAATGCCTTTTGATAGTTTGCTCTCTCGAAGACAAACTCCTTAGCCTAGAATTCAAGGAATTCTCTTTCTGAACTGTGTTTCTAGGCTCTGTCCCCCACTCCCATCAATTTAATTTACGTTGAATTAGTTTTTCAAGTTGAATTAGCCAACATTCAAAAATTGGGATGTTTTATATAAAATGTTGGATTTCCAGCTCCCCCCCCATTCCCACATGCCACAGCCCCCACCTCTCCCTATAGTACGTCCCCTGCATCAGGGCCACTTTCTGTGACACATGTGCTGCGTCTCTTGCTGGAGAGTTAAGAGGGAAAGTGAAATATTTTGTATGCCTGTGTTTTTATTATCAGGAGTAAACAAAAGACAGAGTCAAAGGACCATTTATTTCAAATGCTTTTTTCTCACCAGACCTGCTTTATTTGGGGTTTCCCGTTGCCTGCCTCACATCCGCTCCATGGACCAGGAGCTTCTCAAAGGCCAGCACCTTACCTCATTCCTGTGCACCATGGTAGTAGCAGCTATCATCCATTGAGCCCTTGTCCATCCCATTTAACCCTCACAGCTACCCTAAGGTAGGTACAGTCATTCCCACTTTCCAGGTGAGGGACCTGAGTCCTGGCGAGGTCAAGATACCCCTTTAATAAGTGATGGTGTCACCAACATTTGAACGCTGGTCTGCCTGGCTCCAGCTGGGTTGCCCTGTGTATTCCCAGCAGCCGCCCCAAGCATGGGGCACAGTAAGCAATTAATAAGCGCCCCGACAAATCAAACTGGGAAACCCCTGCCCCCCACCACAGTGAACAGTGGCGTCTCAGGGTGCTTCTGGTCTTTCCTTCCTTCTTTTGGCACCTGGCTGGCTTGGAGCTGATGCTGTGTATCTCTAGGGCTGCATTACCCAGAGTTAAGTTAACATGCGCCGGGCAGAAAATCTGCTGTGAGTCCCTTTGCATTACCATGTCTTTGAGGTGCCAGGACATGGTGCAGGCATCCGAGCTCTGCAGGAGCATTTTAACAACCTCTCTCCTTGTTCGTTCCCTGCAGTCTTCACAGTGGCCGCAGGCCCATCACTCTGACACAGTCCCAGTAACTAATTGGGTCTGGATAATAGGCCACACAGACACATGTCCTTTCCCATCCCCCTCCAGGCTCTGAGGGGCGATCCCAAGTAGGAAGCTCTGCAAAGCTGCCACTTCTGCTTGGTGGAGGTTAGGGAGAATGGGGAGGAGTTGGGGGGAGTCTGTGCCCCTACCCAGGGAAGTATGAGATGCTGGGCACCCCCACCCAAGCCAGGCTACAGGCCAGGGCACCTACAGTGAGAGTGTGGGCTGTCTGATTTCAGGTGTCCCCTGTAGACATTGTCAGGGGGTGGCTGCCAAAGGAAGATTTAACAAAGAATGAAGAGTGAGCACTCCACTTGGAATCGTGTTTGTAAATCCCGCCTCGCCCAGACCCTGAGATCTCATTATTCCACCAGCCCCTTGGAACCAAGTGGCAACGGGAGGCTTCAGATTAATTTGGGAGATACTTTCTTGGGAGAAGCTCCAGCTTTGTGCGCAAGTGGATTAAGTTCTGGACCAAATGGGGGCTTCTACTTCTTTGGGTTTTGGGCTGGCTTTGCCTCTTGCTGCTGAGATGTGCTTTGGGCACATGGATTATTCCCTATATCCCAACTCAGGGGTTCTGTGACTCAGACCTGCTTCCTGTTTGAGATTCCAGACTTCTGGCCTTACTGGGCCTGGAAGTGGGTCCCTTTCCAGGGAGAGAGTATCTTGGTGACAGTGTTGGATGTCTGAGCAGGGCTGAGGAGTGAGTGACCTAGAGGGTGCCAGGGGCCTCCTGGGTACGCAGTTCAGGCAGGGCCACTTCCCTGAGCTGAGCTTAGATACACCCACGGTGGGAACTGGAAGGCCTCGACTTCCTGGAAATTGCAGTGGCCCAGAGGTCAGATTGGGGCCTCAGCTTCTGTGGAAGTCTCTCTGAGCGGACTTCATTCTTTCAGCTCCAGTAGGTCATGCTGGAGTCACTGGCACTACCCCATGGGTCAGCAGATCTAGTGTGTCTGTCTCCTGGGTGCTTAGACCCAAGAGAGGAGAGAGATCTGTGAAACATTCGACCTCCCTCAAGCTCAGGGATTCCTGTGCCAGCTTGAAGTGACTTTCCAGTGCTGTCCAGGGTAAGACAGGGGCTTCCTTGCTGGGATGGATCCCTGCCCCTCTGGGGTTTGATAAGAGAACAGTCCAGCCTAGGGCCTCCCAGAGTCCCACAGCCTCCTTGCTCTCTGCCCCTTGGGGGTCACTGCTTTAACCTATGATCTCCAAAGAAACAAGGGTCTCCTTTCTCTCCCACTCAGGGTGGACAATGCTACCTTTTCCTCATGGCCCCAACCCAGGAGACAGGCTCGCACTAAAAACAAACAAGTGAAAAGGGAACTAAAAGACTAAAGCCAGGAAAAAAACTATAGCCAGTATTTATTGAACACTTACTATGCCAGAGAGTGTTCTAAGCACTTTGATGCATTCTTTAATCCTCACAATGACCCTAAGAGTTGCCAGGGTCCCCCTCACTTTGCAGGTGAAGAAATTATGGCGTGGAGAGATGAAAGGACTTGCCCTGAGGTCACGCAGCCAGTAGGTGGCAGAGCCTGGATGCCTATCTGAGGTCAGGCCTCAGAGCCCTGGCCCTTAGCCATTTCACTCTAGGACGTCTCCACTTACTTAGAGAAAACCTAAATGATGGTTTAGTGTAATTTTTCCAGATTTCTGAACCTAGAGTCCTGGTAGAATCTGGGCAGGAGTTTCCTGGGCTTTAGGATCCCTTGATAGTAAGATGGAAACAGGATGTTTACACTCTATTTTGACCTCCATTGTTTTCATCTCTGAATGAACCCATGTGGATAAATTCTTATTGGGAGATGAAGAGAAATAGGAAGCTGGTGATTGAGACAGATGCTCAGAGACAAAGAGACAGAGGAAACAAAAAGGAGAGGGGGAGAGAGAGAGAGAGAGAGAGAGAGAGAGAGAGAGAGAGAGAGAGAGAACTGAGACTAAGTGGGTTCTGGTACTGGGATGACCAAGCTTCAAATGCCTGGTGGGGTCAAAACATCCTCACAATCAAACTGGTGGGTTCAGATGCCCTAGATGGTTACTTGGGGTCACTTCACTCTGGTCTTGTGTTTCTGGCCTCCCTCCTTATCTCCAGCTTCTCAGCAATGACGCCACTGGGTGTGTGGCTTATCTTCTATTGGTGGACGAGGGCCATATGTCAAATACCTAAGGTTGTGGCAGCCTAGCACAGAGTGGGGTTCAGTGAGTTGCAGTGGGTTGCCAGATAGAGTTTACCTGGAGGGACCAGGTCATCTAAATGGAATCCATGTAAAGAGATGTTTGAGAATCTGCCAGAAAAGGAACTCCGTAGATGGAATACACCCATCCCTGCTGGCTTGCAGAAGCTGTATGCAGCTTATCTTGCCTGGCTTCTTCCTCCAGTTCCTCCTTTCTACCCTCCCCTCCTCCCTTCTTTCTCTCCTCCAGTAAATGCTGGTTGAGCACCTGCTATGTGCCAGGTATACTGGGTGCTGGGTATAGAGTGATCGCCAAAGAGATGTATACCCTTCTTCATGGGATCTTGTCTACTCTACTTAGGATGACAAACAATAAATCAGTAAGCAAACAAGTAAATACGTAGTTATTAATTCCAGCAGATGCTGTGCATGAAAATAATTGAGGGACCACTCTTTGGTTTGGGCGCAGGCAGGGCCTCTCTGAGGAGGTGACATGTAGGCTGAGTCCTGAAGAACAGGAGGACTCTGTCCTGTGAAGAATGCAGAGGGAGCGTTACAGGCAGAGGGGAACAGCATGTGTGAGGGTCTTGAGGTGGGAAAGAGTGTGCGATGGTCAAAGAACAGAGAGAAGGCCCATGTGGCCGGACTTGGTGTGCAGGTGGGTGTGGTGCTGTCATAAGATGAGGCTGGGGAGGCGGTTGTCCAAAGCCCAGCTCTGGGGCTCTCCTCAGCTGGTCCAGGTTCTGGTCTGAGGCACGCGCCCCCCTCGTCCTGCACGCCACTGGCTCCTCTAGCCTTTTCAGTTTCCAGGCTTAGCCTCATTCTCCCTTCTCTACATCCTTTTGTGGGGCTGCTCGTGGTGAGTGGCGCCCCCTCCTCACCCAAGCCTGTCTCAAGCATGTGCCTGTTGCCATGGTGGAGGGGTTGGCATTGCACCAGTGAGGAGCACAGCTCTGCGTGTGTGTGTGTGGGGGGAGGTGGGGGTGGGTCTGGGGGGCAGGGTCTGCTCTTCCAGGGAGATTTATGTCTTCAGGCAAACCCCCAGTGTCCAGGTGCGGGAATCCATGGAGGCCTAAAGATGCTGAATTGGTATGGGGGCAGGTGGGGAGCCAAGTAGCAGAGGCTCTGCCTGGCTCCTTCCATGAAGCATGTGCCAGAGTTTATACCTGTGCATAGCCCGCACATCTGGAGGGAGAGTACACACTCTTTCAGACACCCAGATGTTCTAAGAGCGGGACACCAGGCCATCTGGTTCAATCTGTTGATGAGCTATTCAACACACATTTGTGTCTGGGTCCAGGCTAGGTGCTTTGAGTGACTTTAGGAAGAGAGACCGTCATCTGAGCCACAGAATTCTCTTTGGATTTCCAAGTGCATTCATATCTGCATCCTGTTCAATGCTCTCAACAGTGAGCTCAACAGGCAGGGCAGGACTGGGGCTCCCCAAATCGCACATGAAGAAACTGAGGTTCAGTTAAGGCCAAGTCCCTTATTCAAAGTCACACTCTTAAGAGCTGGATCAGGAAAGTCTTAAAGCCAGATCTGCATGTGAATCATTCCTTCACCTTGTAGTTGCTCCATGACCTTGGGAACACAATGTCAGCCTGATTTTTCTCATCTGAAAACATAGGTATGCATCAAAGCCCTTAGCTTGGGCATAGTAAACAGTAGGTGCTTAGTAAATGCACAGCTCCATTTCCTGGGCATCTTCTACCCCATCACCTTCTTTCCTGCCTTGAGGGTTTCGGGTTCCTGGCTGTGACCTTGTACAGAAACATCTTGATATGTGCTGTCAGGTAGACAGAACACCTGGCCGACTGGCCCATCTGTTTTCTCTCTATCCCAGTGTTTTGGTGTCATGAAGATAAAGCCACAGAGATGTAGCTGCCAGGGCGCACTTCCCAGAAGGCCATAAAACATGGGTGCTGCTGCCCAGCCCCGCTCACCACAATCCAGTAAAGCGCTCCTCGCATCCAACACACGGTTATATTTTTTTACAAAATCGCTGAACTAGCCATGTTAGCTGTATTGATCAATAAATTATTTTGATGAAAATTCAGTAGGCACTGGCCCCCTGGCACCCATTCCCATACAAAGAAAGGGCTTTACAATTTTTACACTCAAAAACCTTAGTGTCATTTCCCATCGCATTTTTCTCCTCTGCCTACCACTCCCATGGGCCATTGCCCAAGACAGACAGAACTTGCCTCTACAGGACTCAGACATATCTGGGACCCCCGCCAGGGTTCTCCTGGCCCAGACCATGGGGGCTCCCTGGGAGGAGAGTGGATCCATGCTTTCCAGGGCGCACTGGACCCACAGCCATCACTGTTCCTGGGTGTCCTCCTAAATCCCTGAAACCATGATGAGCAGCCCAGCTTCCCTGCTTGGAAGAACTCAGAGCGAGAACAGACCCATGGCCTTCTCCTAAATTCATTCATTCATTCATTCATTCATTAATTCATTCATTCATTCATGTGACTTCTTTTGAGCCCCCGTTGTGTGCCGGGAGCTTTTCATATGTAATCTTACCGAATGCCTGTCCTTGAAGTTAACTTTCCAGCCCCTTAGGCACAACAATATCCTGTATTGCGTGCTTAGAAAAGGTAGGTACTGTGTTCAGCATACGGGCCCTGGGCAAAGCAGCAGAGCTGGTTATGAGCCCAGACACAGGCGCCTCACGGCCTGGGTTCAAATCCTGGCTCTTGACCTTGGGCAAATTCTGAATTTCTCTGTGCTTCCGTTTCTCCATCTGTAACACGGGGATGGAAGGGGGTTGTAGAGCAGACTGAGTTACTATGAGTGAGCACCATACGAGTACCGTATAAGTGTTGGCTGCTTTTAGCTGGCGAAGCTTAAAAGCGCTAATATGTGTAACGTGCTTAGAACAGTGTCTGATAATAGAGCTCGATGCACATAAGCTAATATCATCAATGTCTCATGTAATCCTCACAACAATGCTATGAAGCAAGAACTCTCAGTCTCCCCGTTTTACAGATGAGAAAACCAAGGCCAAGCCGATCACCTGGGATCTCAGAACAGAGATATAAACATGGCTGGTCTGCCAGCCCCGGGCATTTTTCTATAGTGCTGGGCTGCTTGGTGCAAACGTAGTGTTTTGAAGTTGGAAAGCTCCTGTGCACTGCCTGGACCAGCAGAAAAAATGTGGTACAGATGGGAAAACTGAGGCCCCGAAAGCCATGGACAGTTGGTCAGATCAGATGACTCCTGGGTGCTTCCTACACACATTATAGCCAGTGTCCACTTGTCCTGAGGTTGTCTGGGTCATCCTGGTTATGCCTGTTGTCCTGTATAAGTGTGAATTGTGCCACTTCCCTCCAGGTGCGTCTCTGAGAGCTCTTTTAGCATAGCTGTTACGCAAGAAGGTTCTTGAGTCAGACTTGCTGGGTTTGAATCTGGAGCCACCATTTCCTGTCACGCTTTCTGTGCCTCAGTTTCCCTCAGCCTGTAAAAAGGATTGAGTTGGATAAGATGCTTGATGCATAGAAAGCACTCAGTAGATGTTACTTCGTATTTTTTCTTTTGAGACTAAATGTTAAAATAAAAAGAATAAATGCCCATTTGACAGCTCTAAACATACTTACGGTGCATCTGACCCACAGGCAGCTCTGGGAACTAGAACAGTAGAGTTTGTCTTTCCTAATATGTAGCTGAGCAAAGAGAGGTCCAGCTCGGGCGACTCAGGTCACACACCTGGCTGGTGAGAGAGGCAAAACTCAGGCTCACATATGAGGAACTGGAGAGCAGCCCTCGTCCCTGCAATGCACCTGCCCCCTTTCCAAAGGCCCGGCCACAGGGACAACCCAACCACCTCCAAAGAAGCTGGAATCCAGCAGAGCTGGCCTCTCAGGAGGCCCCTGCCCTCTTCCCAGGTGTAAGTGCTCTCTCAGTAACCACGTGGCTGCCATGTTGTTGATGGTGGCCCTGCTGGGCAATCCCACTACTTGGCTTCTGTTCTTCATTATCAGGACATTGGTCACCCAGTCCAAACTCCACCCCTACCCCCCAGCATCTGCCCCTGCCCCCTCCCATCAGCATCCTCTGGACTGTGGCTGCAGGCCAGGGGACATTTTTCCCAATTACTGCGATCGCCCAAGTTCCTGCCTCAGCTGGGCCCAGCTCCATTTGCATACCATTAGCTATGATGCCATGCATTATGAATTCATATTTAATTTTAGTACTTTTTGGAGACAACGCTAACCTAATTAAAATGTCCTTCTCTGAGAACCTGACATTTCTCCGAACTCTGGTAACACGGGCTCTGCCCAGATGGCACACACACACACACACACACACACACCCCTCCCGCCACAGACACATGCTGCCATTTCAGCCCCCATTCCATGGATTCTTTTTTTTTTTTTTTTTTTTAATGAAAAAGTAAAACTGAGAGAAGTTCTTTTCCTTCAAGTAGATTTGTATGCAGGGTTAGTGCTGTGGATCTCTCCAGCTTGTGCCTGGAGACGCTGCCAGGGCCAGGCTCCACAGAGTCTGGGGCTACGGGAGTGAGGGGTCCCACGCTGTGGCCCAGCCTCCTCCTGCCGCCCTCTGGGAGTCTCTGAGCTTGCCCAAACCTCAGTTTCCCCGTTTCTTGAGATCCTCAGAAGATAAAAATCTCAAGGCCTACATCATACCATTATCCTCAGCCCGATTCCACTCAGGCGATCTGAAATGAAGTATGTGGACATCTTTTTCTTTAATCAAATAAAAATAGAATAGCTGAGGTGAGGAAGGGATGAGTAGGTGGAGCACAGCGGGTTTTAGGGCAGTGAAACTACTCTGTATGAGACAATGGTGGATACATGTCACTGTCCAGTTGTCCCCCCTTATCCACGGGGGATATGTTCCAAGCCCCCCAGTGGATGCCTGAAACCACGAGTGCTGAACCCTATGTATACTATATTTTTTCTTGTACTTGCCTACCTCTGATAAAGTTTAATTTATAAATTAGGCACAGTAAGAGATTAGCAACAATAATTAAGAATAAAATAGAACATTGATGACAATATACTGTAAGTTAAGTGAATGTGGTTTCTCTCCCTCAAAATATCTTATTGTGCTGCACTCACTCTTCTTGTGATGCTGTGAGATGATACAGTGCCTATGTGATGAGTTGAGGTGAGGTGAGTGACGGAGGCCTTGTGACGTAGTGTGAGGCTACTATAAGGGTTCCTTGAGCGCAAACACTGTGATGCTGTGATCTGATAACTGAGACGGCTACTAAGTGACTAATGGGAGGGCCGCATATACAGTGTGAATATGCTGGACAAAGGGTGATTAACATCCCTAGTGGGACAGAGTGGACAGTTCGCGATTCCATCACACTACTCAGAATGACACACCATTTAAAACTTAAGAATTGTTTATTTCTGGAATTTTCCACTTAATATTTTCAGACCGTGGTTGACTGAGGGTAGCTGAAAGTGTGGAAAGGAAAACCATGGATAAAGGAGTACAGTTCTAAACCCATAGAATCTACAACACCAAGAGCCAACCCTCCAGTCAACTACGGACTCGGGGTGATAATGAGGAGTCCACGTAGATTCTTCGATTGTGACAGCCGTACCGCTCTGGTGAGGGGATGTTGACATTGGGGAAGGCTTGCATGTGTGGAGGCAGGGAATATATGGGAACTCTCTATCTATCTGTTTATTTTTGCTGTGAACCTAACATGTCTCTAAAAAATTAAGTTTATTACAAATAATAAATTTAAGTAGCCTAACATTTCTTGTGTGCTCACCGTGTCAGGCAGTGTACATGCATTAACTTATTAATTCTCATGGCAACAATTTGAGATCAATATTCTTATTTTTACATCCCCATTTTACAGATGAGGAAATTGAGGCTCAGAGGGCTATGTAGCTGGCCCAAGGTCACACAGTGAGTAAATGGTGGGGATTGGATTTGGACCCAGACAAGCTGGCTTCAGAGCTGTTGTCTTCACTGTACGACAAGCTGCCTCTTCCTCTTTACCAAGGAAAGGGTCAGGGAGATGGGCTGAAATTACTTCAGGGCTCTCATTCTGTGATAATAACTTCATTATCTCCTAAGTTGGGCAAGGTGTGGGCCGCCATTCATCTCTCTGCCATCTCTCAGAAGGCAGCAGGTCAGAGCTTTCTGATGGAGCCATATTGGAGGAGGTGGGGGCTCAGACCACACCTGGGCAAAATGGGCCTGCCCTCGACTGGGGGTGGGGGTGGGGGTGCTGAGAACACAGGGCTTCCCAGAGAGGGAGGACGCTGGCCCTGTGCCATTCCCAGGCTCTCGCCATGACTTGCCCAAACGCCTGTCACTGTTTCCACATGTGGGAGAGCCAGAGAGATGCGTCGAAGTGGGTTGCTTTGTCTGGATTTGACCTGGGTTTGCAGTGTCAGGGGAAGAAAATACAGTATTTATTTCCCCCAACATTTAATTATGAGAAATTTTCAATGTCTAGAAACATTGAAAGACTTTTACAGTGAACTCCCACATTTCATGTGGTGTTTCTTCCGCCATCCTCTGCCTTGTGTCCTGGCGCTGTCCTGGGTGGTTTGTGTACACGGCCATCCCACCCCTCGCACACACCTGATGGAGTGGGCCTTCTCACTCGCATTTTACAGGTGAGGATGCTGAGGCTTAGGTAGATGAAGAAACCTGTCCAGGGCTGCCCGGCGTGGCAAAGTTAGGGCCAGGAATTGCACCCCAAGCTGTCTGACCTCCCAAACCTGCTCTTTTCACTACTCTGTCCTCTGATATCCCCACAAGACTCCGGAGGTCTCCTTTACAGGGGCAGGCAAAGCCCTCCTGGCTACAGCCCCTCGGGGTGCTCGGAGGAGATTCCCACAGTGGTCAGGACAGAATGAAAAGTGGAGGTAAGATACGGGGCATTTCTCTTGGGCGAGCTTGCGCTGGGCACATGAACCTTTATGGCAATGGTTCCTACTTGTGGGGCTGCTGGCCCAGGTGGGACCCAAAGCTCTGAGGAACAATTGATCCTTCAGTACGACTGGGTGGCTCCTGGGCCCCAGGGTCCTCCCTGCCCAAGGTCCACCCCCTCTTCCCACTGCTGTTCGGTGGGAAGGCTGGGGTAGAGCTGTGTCCCATCACGCCCACCTCAGAAACCTGCCATGGCTCCCACTGAGCTCAGCCCCCTACCTGGGCCTCCTCAGACAAGTCACTTTACCTCGTTCCCAGGACTGCCATTGTCCAAAATGAAGCAAAGAAGTAATCTTTAGACCAATGCAAGTGTTTGATATTTATTGTCAAGAAAACGCCTCAAAAGTGCTCAGCCCAGGGCCTGGCACACAGTAGGCACACAGGACTGCTACTGTTCTTGTATCCTCTGTCTGGAGCGTCCCAGCAAGATTTGTACCCCGTCTCTAGCCAGGCCGATTCCCCAGAGCCACCGCACACTTGGGCCTCCTTGCCATTGTTCATTTGGTCTGCTCTGCCTGGAACGGCCTCCCCACATCCATCCAGATCAGATCCCACCTCCTACAGAAGATTTTTCGAGGTCCCCCCTATAGGAACGACTCTTCCCCCTGTCCCTTTCCCTGAAACTTGAGCTCTGTAGTTAGAAGCACAGAGGCTTGCACCAGGCTGTCTGGTGTGACTTTCCGCTGTCACTTAGTTCAGCTGTGTTGCAGGACCTTAGACAAGTTGCCAATCCGTTCTATACCTCAGTTTCCTCATCTGCAAAATGGGCACGATGATAGTACCTACCTCATCGTGAGTCCTGAATAAGGTATGCTATTAATAGAACACTCTCATAGCACCTGCACATAGCATCTCAGAGCCTCGTGCATAGTAGGACCACACATGCATGTTGGCTGAGCTGAGATGACTCTATGTTCAGCCTCCCTGTGTGAGATTCAGCAAGGAGGAGGCACTGCAGGTGGCAGGATGCCCCAAAAGGCAAACCTCAGGGCAGCTGGCAGACTAGGGTGGGGAGCAGGCATAGTGCTGAGCTGAGGCAGGGGCTTCTGTCCTGCATAGGGGGCATCTGAGTGAACGGATGGGCTTGCAGGGCTGAAGTGCCAGTGGCTAGGGGCTGAGGAACAGTGCCTTGGCCCTAAGAAGCAGCTCTGATGACGGGTGAGCCTGGGTTCCAATCCTGGCTGCACCCCTGGCTCACTGCCTGGCCTTTCATAGTTCCTTAGCCCCTCCCAGGTCTGTCTTCTCTCCTGTGAGGTGGGACAGCAATCGTACTCCCCTCCTGAGGTACTCAGCAAAGCTGTAGCCCCTTCCAGCATTTGTTCCATAGCTGTGTCACTGCATCTCAGGTCCTGCCTTGACGGCCCCACCTCCCTCAGCCCACAGCCCCGCAGCTGACTGGGAACCGCCCGCCTCTGAGCCTTGTGCCTTGTTTGCATGGGGACTGTTCTTTGTCCAGAAGGATTTAGATTTTTAACGAATAAGTTCACCTGAGTCCTGCGGGGCATTGGCCAGGAAGGCCTTTGACATGAACCTCCCGTTAGTTGCCCTTCCTCTCATGCTGTGGCTTTTGCAGAAAATCATTTAATGTTTTCTCTGTGTTTGAAGGCAGCTACGAGGGCCCATCAGGCTCAGCCTGGCTGGCCTGATCTCAAAACAAAGTGCAGTCCCCAGAGGAACATGCCAAGCCCTGCTCTTAAGTAAATTCAGGGGAGCATTTCTGCACTGCGTGGCCTGGTGGGCTGTATTTAGGCCTTGCCAGGTCTTTGAGTTCCTTCCCGCCTGCATTATTAAGGCCAGTGTGGGCCTGAGAGGGCTAAGGTCTGAGGGGCGGGGCCAGGGAAGAAACCCTCCCCCTGGGAACACAGCCGGAGTTTGCCCTGCCAGGGCTGGGATTCAAACTTGGCTCTGACAGCTGTGCGTTGTGAAGTGGGAGAGAGGACCGCAGACCCTGATCAAGCAGAGGGCCTTCCATGTGAGGTCTCCTGCGTCCCCATTTCGTTCCCCACCGACTCACAGCCCTGCCCTTCTCTCTCTTGCTACATCTTTGTCTTTACCTTGGCCTGGGTCGCCTTTCATATCAATGATTCGCAGCCTCCCTTATGTCCCTGCATGTTACCTTACCCTCACTCCGGAACCCTCAAGGGCTCCCCAGTACGTGCAAGATAAAGCCCAACCTCCTTAGTCTGGTATTCAAGACCTTCCGTGATCTGGCCTCCACCTACCTATTCACCCTCATCCACTCCATAAACCCCCTTAAGTGTGAACTCCTTGGGGCCAGGGGCTTTTGTTTGCTTTATTTACCACAATATGCCTTGTTTGTTTTATTTACCACAATAAGCCTTAAAGAGACTCTAGAACCTTGTATAGGTGCTCAGTGAATATTTGCTGAGTGAATGAATGAATGACTAAACAAACAAATGAATGACGCAGTGATCTACAATTTCCCTACACTCATGCTTTTGTTCTGATAGCCACTTGCTGTCCTGCAAGCCCCTGTTTGCTTACCTGAGTCCCACCCATTAAATCCTGGATCAGATCGTGCTTCCTTCATGATGCCTCCCCTGGTGGTCCAGCCCCATGATCCCTCCTGCTGGCTTCAGCACCATCTGTTATTAGACACTGTTAGTTCTCAACCTCCTACAGAGCTACCCCAGTATCATCTGAGATGGAAGAAAGAGGCAGACCACTCCTAATTGATAAGTGGCAGGTTCAACAAACGAGGGAACTTATTTACAAGACTGGTTTTGGGCAAGTAGGTGAGGAGGTCTCCTAACCCGCCTATCAGAGTCTTCCTAGTTCATACAGGGTTCATACAGAACCCTCTAACCGGGTTCAGTCATGTGTACCATCCAGATAGTCTCAACGCCCCATTTCTGTGTCAAGGCTGTATCCCCAGGGCCGCTTTTGCGACTGGAGAAGACAAGCAGGACCCACATTCCCAAGGCAATGGAGGGGGTTGGAGAGCCTCCGATTGCCCTGGTCCCACTCCAGGGTCAGCTGGCAGTCATGCCTTCTCGATGACCCCCTCCAGCAGACACAAAGTGCCTCCTTGTTGTTTGGCTTTCTTGAAACCGTAGCTGCTCTTAGACTTGGCTGCACACCCTGAGGTCCAGGATGGGTTAATGTGCCTCGACCCCCTCGGCCCCCTCGCAGAGGTCCTGTGCGGCTTTTAGGAGGGAAGATTGGTCGGGTAGGATGGGACTCAGGCTGTCCAGCAGGCAAAGATGCAGCCACAGGTGAAGGAGGGCCTGGTCCTTCTAGGGAGGGTAGAGCGTGATGTCAGATGGGCTGACACCTGATATCAGGTGGGGCCTCAGGCAAGCATGGGCAGAGGGGAAATACAACATGGGGCAGTGGAATGGCCCCAAAGTGACAGAGCCCAGAGAGGGAATCCCAGCAGCAGGTAAGGTTCAGAGGTCCAAGGTAGCATGCAAAAGTGAGCCAGGATTGGGGGTCCTGTCATTGGAGAAACTGCCTTTAGAGGGAAAAGGCTATTAGGCAGGTGCCAGAGAAAGGTACTCAAGGCCAGAAAACAAGGCAGGAATTCTCTGCCACACCCAGAGGCCTGCCAGTGGGAATCCAGCTGTCTCAGCGAGAGGGAGGTGAGGATGCTCCAGCTACACATAGTAGGTGTTTTGTAATTGTGGACTTCAATCCCTGCAGATAGATAACGGCTGCCCCTTTTACGGGCACCATGCCCAAGTCACACATATGAAATCTCCATTAGAAGGCTTTAGAGGACAGATGCACACGTGCATACACACAACATATGCACAGCTACACACACAGGCACACACACATGTACCAAGAGACATACACAGCTCAGTGACAACAAAGGGACACCAAGCATGAAGCATGGGGAGGGACCGAATGACCTTCCAGTGACCTCTGGGCCCCCTTTTCTGAAGAGTCAAGTCTGTTGATTTAAGGGTACAAATGAAAACAAAGGGCCTGGTGATTCTATTTGGGTGAGAGGCAGGGAGGGAGACTGGGAGGCCCTTAACCAGAGTTCAACCCCCCCACCCCCCACCGAGTCCAGATCCTGAAGCTCCGTTTCTCCCGGCTCGTCTGGGGTCACTCAGCTCTCAGAGGGAACAATTGCAGTAACAATTCTCTTCTGCTTTGTGTGATTCTTTATCCTTTTCAAAGCCCTTTTGTGCACAGGTTTCCATTTGATGCCCCCCTCTTCCGCCTGTGAGATAGGCTGGTATTCTTATCTCCGCTTTATAGATAAGGGAAAGGAAGCTCAGGGAAGGAGCCTGGCTGGCCGGAGCCCCCTCAGAGGCTGGGCGGTGGAGCTGGGATTAGAGCCAGGTGCCAGTGACTTTCTGCCCTGGCGCATTTTCCTCCACCTTCTGATGTGTGGTGGTTTTGAAGATAGCTTCCTTTGGCCTACACGAGTCCACGCTGCCCCGGTGATTTCTGGGGTATGTGTGTGTCTGTCTGAGGGGGTGCTGAAAACAGAGGCTGGTCAAGTGCTGCCTCAAGTATTTTACCTTCCCCGCCGTTCAACCCTTCCTTGAGTTGGCTTTGGGGATCCTGGCGGGTAGCAGCCACTGCTCCCAGCTCCCTTCCTCCTCTCCCCTCTGCCCACCTGGAGCAGCACCTGGCTGGAGAGTGTGGGAGTTGGGGAGCCCGTGGGGTGAGGAGGGGAGGAGAAACTAGAGAGGGCCCCATCAGCCCAGAAGGGTGGCAGCTGATGCGCTGGACTCAGAATTTGCCAATATGGAGAAAGCAGAGAAGCAGGACACCCCAGCTCCTTGGTACCCACAGGACAGATCTATCTTGGGACTCACAAGGACAAGTTTCCGGATAATTTCAAAGGAGGGGTTAAGAGGAGTTCTGAAAGAGACATGGGTTTATCGTCAGTTGCTCAGAAATGCCAGGCATTGATTCAAGGGTCCAAATGAAACTAAAGGGAGTTGTGCTTCCAGTTGGTGAGGGGCAGGGAGGTGGGGGCTGGGAGCCTTTGGACCAGACCCTGGACCTCCCACCCAACTCGAGATCCTGAAGCCCAAGCACCTTTGCCTTTTGAGGCTGAAATCACGGAGGTTGAGCAGGGGACCTTCCTCCTTCTCTTGTCCAAGGCTGACTCAAGTGTCTGAAATATCATGGCACTGACCCAGCAGGGCATCATGGATGTTTCATATTTGTGTCCCAAAATGCTATTTGGGCCACCAGCTGGGCTTAATTTTTAATTAATGAATTAGTAACGACATCTCATTCCACAAAAGTAATTTGAAGTTGTTTATAGGAGTTACAGCTAATAAGATAGCTTCTCACTCAGAGAATTCAGGACCAAGAAAAATACAAATTAGAAATAAAATGTTTCCTAGGAGGAAAAAAGAAATGTTATGTTTAAGTCATAATGCCCATTACAGTTGCTATAATTGGGCCAAGCATTTGAGTCTGTGCTCCCTGGTGGCCAAAGGGAAAAGAGAAATACTACTAGTTACATACATTTTACCTTTTCTGTGTGAAAAAAAAAATCACCTTAGTATTTCTGGGACAAAGTTAAGCTTTTATTAACCCTTCATTTTAGAATAATTGTTTTCATCTAGCGCTTTACATAGAAGATGCTGAGACATGCAGCATCTTTTTAACAAATGGCAGTAGCAGATTTCCTAAGACTGTGTCTGGTATTGTCTGTTCTCTGTGTCAGCTGAAGGCATAATGACAAAACACATAATGAATGAAACCAAGCCAGAAGCCTAGACACCCGGTCCAAGTAAACAGCTTGATCCAAGGATAAATTCTAGAATAGCTGGAGAAATAGGCGGCCGGCCTGCTCTTCTGTCTGTTCTCCAAAATGTCATTTTGATACACGTAGGGTAGTACATGGTTGAGGTGACCATCCCCGGCAAGGCGGCTGTTTGGTGGGGAGCAGGGCAACAGTCCCATTGGGAGCAGCTCCCATTTAATTTGGAGCAGTAATCTCCAGGCTTCTTTGATTGATATGATCATCCATTAGGGACAAAGTTTCGCATGCACCCTGATAAATGTAATTTATCCTTGATAGGTTGTGTATAAGTACACCCAAGTCAGTCTACTACATACCTTATAAATCAATCATACATGAAGCTAAGTAATTAAAAGGGATGAGATTCAAATCAACATAGGTAGAAGTTAATAATTCCTTCCTCTCCCCAGTGGGTCCTCGCGTGCACTCCTTAGATTAGGCATCTTCGCCTGTAGGTTCCTCTGTAAACCTGGGCTCCTGGCTGAGAATACCTACAGCTCTGGGAGCCTCAGGGGCAGGGCGAACGTCTCCTCCCATGACAGGTGAGGACTTATCCATCGCTACCCCAGCTCGCTCTCCCCTCGATTGGGATAACGCTGAGGCAGGTTCTGCACCATCTCCCAGAGGTCCCCAGTGACAGTGACAGTGGCAGCGGTGGCTGGATTGAGCTCGTCACCCACGGTGGTCGTTTGCTGGATAACGCACCCATTATCAGCTGCCTTCCTTTTCCTGTCTCTCTTTCCTCCGCCTCCCCCACCCCCACCAGTGCATCCTGAGATGATATCCCCGCTAAACTACTGGCTCTCAGCCCTGGCTTGGATTCTGCCTCTGGGACATCTAGACTGGTACAGCTTTCTTTGGTGGGAATTGAGCAACCTATCGAGAATCTTTGTTTTCTCACTTCATGGGGAAAGGCCCTGGTGTTTTCTTCAAAATGAGTCCCGTGTCTTTTCCCACACACGGACAATTCCCTGTCTGGTGTGATGATTCCGATTGGGAAGCATTCCTTATCAGCCATGCCAGGCCCCCACTAGGAGGAGGAAACATTCCATAAAGCTCCCGAGGATGGCCACGGTTAGAGTCCTGTGGCTTCCCGCCCGGGAAACTGGGTACAGAATGTCCCCCAAGTAACTAAGTTAAGCTCCTTGCTGTACAGACTTACTGAAGATAAACTCGTTAAATTCGAGAGGACAACTGCTGAATGCCATTGATTTTTGCTTTAGAACAATTGATCTCAGACAGTTCTTTCTGACAATAGGCAGATGAAGGGCCACTCGTCTCTCATGCATACTCCTGGTTTGTGACAATAAAGTGGAACCATTGGCCCGTGGGAGCTCATCTTTCTGAGTGCTGTGGGCAGCGGGGGTGAGGGACAGGGGACATAGACGTGCAGCATCTGAAGGCATTTTTGATTCTTGAAGCTATCAATGAATATGACTGGCTGGTAACCCCAGGAATATCCTTGGATAGTTATTGACAGAAATTGAAGTAGGAACTGCTGTATCCTTGCGTGTTTTACTCCCTAAACTCTGCAGCCAGGTACTGGTGCCACCTTCCCTGACTGAGGATTAAATGAAAACGGGGCCCAGCCCAATGTTGTGGTATACGTCAGTTGATGTTTATTGAACGTTGATGGCAGAGATGGAAGTCTCCTCACAAGCATTTGGATCCAAGAAAGGAATGGGGACGTGGGCCACTGTTTACAAGGCTCACCGTCTTTCCCACTGTGATCTCAAGTCCCTCTGAAGGCCCACTTCTGAGAAGCAGCTTCCTGTCCGGGCGGGCAGAGGGGAAAGGAGGCTGAATTCAGATTCAGACAGATGTGGGGTTAAGTCTTGGCTCCCTGGGTGACTTTTGAGAAGTCACTGCATCTCTCTTGGCCTTAGTTTCCCTTTATGTAAAATAGAATGGTAAGATCACTGTGAGCATGGAATGATGATATAAGCCATGGGAAGCCCTCAGCATGGTGCCTAGAGCGTGGCTGTGTGACCTTGGGCAAGTCACCTTACTTGTCTGAACTCCATTTCCCCCACCTGTCAAATTGGGTTACTAGCACTTACCTCGTAGGGTTGTTGTAAAGACTAAATTGATTACACTTATGAGTGTGAAGCATTTATCATAGGACTTGGCACATAGGAAGTGCTCAATGAGAGTTGGTTGTTATTACTGTAATGGTTATTCGCCCTTACACGATAGAGGTAATAAAAGTAGCACCTGTCTTGCCAACCTCAACCATAGGAGGGCTAAAGATCAAATGAGATGATGGATTTCTGAAGGTTATTCATTCATCCATTCACCCATTCAATAAATTTTTCTTGAGCACTTACTATGTGCCACGCACTGTTCTAAGCACTGGGGAGTAGCAGAGAGCAAAACAGCAAGAAACCCTCGCTCGCAGAAAGCCTATCTTCCAGTGGGGACACCAACCGCAAGCACAATAATTACAGTAAAATATAGAGTGGGCTTGATAATATTAAGTTCTAAGGGGACCGAATAAGCATCGGTGAGGAATAGGAGGTAGAAGGAGGGGTCATGCGAACCATGATCTGGTCCCCAGGCTTCAGGCTGTTTGAGCAGAGACCTGAAACAGCGCTTTGAAGCTGGGAGTGTCACCCACCTGTGAAGGACTGCGATTGGCCTCTGCCCTACAGGTGCCTTCTGCTAGGAGAGGGCTGAGCGTGCTGCCCAGCCAGAGGACCCTGCCCTGGCCTGTGATGGGCCGCGTTTCCCGGGCAAGGAACTGAAAAAACGGAGCTGAGTTGGGCAGATTAAGTGACCAATCCTTGAGTGGCCCCTTTCCAGCTGCCTGAGGCCTCTTTCTGAGTGGCAAGTGGGGAGAGAGGCTTAAACTTAGGGCTTCAGGGTGCTTTGCAGAAAGGACCATTTCAGAAAGCAGCCCGAAAGTTGGATGCTGAGTCCTGTGCTCTCCACCTGTCCTGGTTCTCACCTGGCTCCTCACGCCCGGCTCCTGACTTATAGTTTCCTTCCTCCTGAGAAAGCACGTCTGGTCCTGGCCTGGGAGAGATGACCTGCTTCTCCACCTGCCCCTGCAGCTGCCTCTCCCGCTTCGATGCACCTGGGTCCCTTCCCTAGACTGTGCACCTCAGCCCCCAACTCTGCTTTGTGCCTCTCTCCCTGACTCCCGGGTTGTCCCTCCATGTGCCACTGACTCACCTTCCCCCCATCCCTCCCCTGTGGACTCAGGCTCCAACCTCGGGCACCTGAGCCTTCTGTACCCCATATCCCAGCGGTTCACTGAGCTGCCATCCAGGTCTGGTAACTGTGGGGCCCTCATCTCCCTCCAACCCCCTACCCCCCACTTCTGAAGTTCACCAGAGTAGGGCAGAGCAGGGTTAGAGGGGTGTGAGGGGAACCCCAAACCCTGCGGATGGACATCTGAGGACATAGCAGGAGCCCGAGAAGCCCCTTGGGCGTTAGCCAATGGGAGGTGCCTTTTGGTGGTTCTGGAGGCCTAGAGACTTGCCTTGCTCCCCTTACTGCCTTGAACAGAAATTCAAGCTGTGTGCACAGGCTGGGAGAGGAGCTCCCTTTAACACTGGGGTGATACGCAGCTTTGAGAGGAGGAACCGAGTAGAGTAAGGGGAATTTCTTTGAAATTGAAGCTCCTCTTCTGTAAAATGGAGATGGATGATAGCCCCACATCACAGGGCCATCAGGAGGGTTGTGAGATGGTACAAGGGAAACGTGGAGTGCTTGGCACGTGGGAGGCAATCCCGTCTCTGACAGCCACGATGAAGAAGATGCTGCTGGTCCTTGCACATCCATCAGCTGCTCATGTAGGAATCCCCCCAGTAGAGAGTTATCAGGTGTCTTCTGCACGTAGACCTTTGGATGGAGACACAGAAAACTAGACATGGCACTGCTTCTTGGGGAGGCCACAGTCTTCCTGGGGAGACAGTGTTAAGTTACAAGGCCCTGTGGTCCTGTCCTGACAGAGTGAGATGGGGTGCTGGGAGACCAGCAGGAGGTCATGGTCAAGGAAGGGTTCCCGTTTGAACCTGATGGAAAGGGCCCCTTTGGGCTGGGGTTTTAGGCCACTTTCCTAGCAGGAGGCAACATTTTGGCCAGGGCCTTCCATCCTCAAATCTGGATCACATTCATGGCCACCTGTTTTACTGGTGTTCTTGGGTCCTTGCATCAGAAACCTGGACTTGAGGGAGTGGGATGGCCAGCTTTGGCCCCTGTAAGATGGACCCTAGATACCACTGCCCCTCCCATTCATTCATTCATTCATTCATTCAGCTGTGCCCACTATGTGCCTGGCACTCTATGCTCTGAAGGGACAGCAAGGAACCCAACAAATCCTGGTCCCTGGATTAACAGAGCTTCTGTTGTAGTTGGAGGGGAGATGGGCAATAAAATGGGCCCATCTCCCAGGCGGGGAATGGCCACTGTTGACTGGATTTGGTCCCATCCCTTCCAGGACCTAGGCTGAGCTGAGCTATCCCCACCACACAGGTCAGGCCTAGTTTTGGACTCAGACTGGAACCAGGGCACCACTCAGGCTGGTGTGACCCCTGGCTCCTTGCAGGCTAGGCCTGGCCACTCTCATTTCCCCCAGAGGCAGCCTGAGAGGCAGGAGCTGGCAAGGGCTTTGGACAGAGTCCCTCTGCTAGGGGCACTTCCACCAGCGCGGTTGCCGCGGGCCTCTCCTGGCCAGTGCTGCAGTGTGTGGAGTGGGGGTTGACTTGCCCTCCCTGTGTGTGGCGTTGAGCTCTGGAATTATATTTTTTCTGATTTAACAACTGCAAGTGTTTGCTGCAGCTTTACTGCCTTAAAAATGTTTTCTAATAATCCCCAGGTGTTTCTCTCGCATACAATAGCCTGGCTTGTTACAGCCCAATTAAATCCTTATTTGAGATGCTTAATTAAGACTCTGAACAGAACAAGCCATAAAGCTTGCTCTTTGCCAGCCTTGTGCCAAAAGTGACTTTCCCAGGCCTGCCCCTGGCATTTGCAATTTCCCATTTTTGCATAGTGGGGGAGGGGACATCCAGCTTCCCACCTGGGGGTGTCCATGGATGCTGGGCTCCCCAGGGATGGGCTCCTCTAAGCCCTGGTTCCCAGTTCCCCAGTTGGCCTCTTCTGACTCCCTCAGAGCAGGATTTCTCAGCCTCTGCACTATTGACATTTTAGGCCAGATATTTCTTTGTCATGGGAGCTGTGCTGTGCATTTGGATGTTTAGCAGTGTCCTTGGCCTCTACCTACAAGATGCTAGTAATGCTCTTCCCCCATGTTGTGACAACACAAAATATCTCCAGGCATTCAATGCCCCTGGGGGGCAAAAATGACCCTCTGCTGAGGATCACTGTCTTAGAGGGAGGTACCATCCCAATGCTAGGAGCCAGGGCACAGCTGGGGAGCCCCTGGAAGCCAATGCCCACTCTCCACCTCAGACCAAGTTCTAACAGAATGGGGAGCTCTAATTTTTTGCCCCCGAGGAGCAGGGATGCCCCAGGACACCAGGAGAGAGCCTGGCGGGGAGGCCGAGAGGACAGCCCGACCTTGGAACCCACAGATACACATCTCTGCATACACAACCAACTTTTCCTCATATCGTCTTGGTCTTTCCCTCTTCTCCTACCCCTCACTCAGCTTAGGATAGATGGAGCCAAGTCCCTTTGAGCAGAAGCTCAAAGTAGGGTGACCAACTTGTCCCGGTTTTCTGAGACATCTCCGGGGTTAGTACTGAAAATCCCAGGTCCTGGGAAGTTCAGTCTGAGCAGCTGGGATGGGCGGGAGGCCTGTTCATCACCCATCTCATCAAGTGGTCCATAAGCGACTAAGAGAACTGCCCTGGAAGAAGGAGTTACAACTGATGAGCCATACGTCCTACGTGCATCGTTTCACCCCACAACCTGGTGGGTTTGGTGTTAGCTGCATTGTATGGGTGAAGAAACTGAGGCCCAGAGAGACTTGTCTATATGACATGGCAGCAGAGAGCGAGGATCTGAACCAGTCCTGCCTCTTCTCACTCCACTCTCAGAAGAGGTTTCCACAAGAGCTTGGACAGGAGGACTTGCACGCTCCGGATTCTGACCCACGGAGAGCCTCTCTCTGGCCTGGGCCTGGCCATGGAGGAAGTGGAGCTGCTTTCCTGGTGCTGACCACAGGCTGATGCAGAAGCCCAGGTGGTGGAGATGGGAAGGCTGGGCCTCCAAACATCAGCTGTGAGATCCTTGGTCTTTCACAGAAGCTCTGATAACTTCTTTACTTGCCTGGTGACAGTTTCGGCTCCCATAAGAGCATGTGACCAGGGGTGCTGCTCAGGACCTCGTTCTACCAACAAGAAGGTGGCGAAGAGACATGACAGGAACCGGCTCCGTTTGTAGTGTCTGGGGATCGTGCAGGTGACATAGTGAAGCTCAGAGGACACATGGGCAGGGCTCTGTGGCCTGAGACGGGGAGCTCAGAGAATTGGGAAACCGCAGGCTCCTGTTTCTGACAGTGCCATTGCAAATTGGCCCAAGGCAGTAGAAGGGGTGTGGGGTTGTTCCTACCATCTGTGTGGCTGCAAAGGGAGCTCTCTGAAGAGACTGGATTTCTAGTGGTCACATCCAAGGCTAGAAAGCAGGGAGATTAATCAAGAAGACACATCAGTGGGCTGGCCGAGTGGCGCATTGGTTAAGAGCTGGTTTTGGGATGCCAGCGGCCCCGGTTCGGATCCCACATATGAGGGCCAGTGACACTGCCCTCTACAGCTAACAACAGCTCCACCTGGAGTTGGGCTGTGTGAGCCCCGGCGACGGTGTAGGCTGCAGCCCCTGCTGCAGTGGGCTGCCATAGGCTACAGTGAGTGGCCGGCAGCCAGCTTGAGCAGCTGACAGCCAGTTGAGCTGCTAATAGCCGCAGTGAGTGACATCCAGAGGCTGGCGACCGATCTGCCTCATCTGGGAGGAGCGCAATGATGATACCAACATGGGCCAGTGAAGCAACATCCTCCGCAACTAGACTGAAGAACCAAAGGACAGCAACTTGTCTGTTCCCCTTCCCCAATTCCCCAACGCTGTTCCCCTCCCACAATTCCCCAGTACAATCTTTAAAAAAAAAAAAATTAAAAAGAAGACACATCAGAAAGGTACGATTCCTGGAACACATCACTCCCTAGGAGGAGTTCCGGATGCTGCATTTAGAATATACAACATATACAACTTTCAGGCTGTATATATAATATGCTTAGAGAAAATCACCATGAGTCATAATAATGGCTGTTTTTTATTGAGTGCTTACTATCTGCCGGATACGGTGCTAAACATTTTCCATGTAATGGAGGAAGTATGGGTCACCCTGTTTTCTCAGATGAGGAAGCTGAGGCAGATTAGGGCGCCTGCCCAAAGGCGCTCACGTGGTGCATGGTGGCGGCAGGACTGAGAAACTATGCAGACCTGGGTTCAAATTATGGCTTGGCCACTTCCTCGCTGTATGGCCTCTGGTCAGGTGTCAATTACTCTTTTTTAGAAAGGAAGCTGTGAGACTTGAAAGAAATCATCCATGTGCTAAGTTGACACAGTGATAGGAGTGTAGCTTCTGTCAGATAACTAAGAGTTCCTTTCCCTCTAAGAGACCTGTAATAATAATGTAAAATTAGCTGAGGGCTGTGAAGTGGAAAAAGAAGGGAGCAGAAGACAGGCCAGAGGAGAGTAAGATGTCTTTTCAGTTTGCGTTGAGAACGAAAAAAGGATTTCATGTTGATGGGTGGCCAAGGGCACAGAGGTGACTCTTTACCCCTGTTTTGCTTTTACTATGGAAAGAAAGGATCACAGGCCTAAGGGGGCGCAGCCCAGACCTCCGGGAGAGAAATAGGCCCAGGGTGGGCCTGACAGGAGCCCCGTGTCTGGGCCCTGAGACAGCTGGCTGCTGAGTCTTGAACCCTTGACTTCAGGAGAAGAGGATGCAAAGGTCTTGGAAGTGAGCAGGTTCCCAAAGGGAGCATGGTGTCCAGAAACTACAGACCAGAGAGTTTGCTTGAGGCCAAAGTTTGTGAGCACTAGACCCAACACGAGTTCACCATCAACAAACACCAAGCTCTCCTGAAGACCTGTCATGTGTCACGTGCTATGTTAGGTGTGAGGCCAAGTCCTGCCCGTCTGTGCTTTCTTTTTGAGCAGGATCAGTCAACTTCAGATCAGGGAGAGGCCTAGGCCTGAATAATGCCCGGAGATGCCTGGATAATCTCAAGCTATCCTCGTGCACAAGATGGAGAAATGTAAACATCAAGAAGGGTAGTTAGGTGGGTTAGTAGCTGGCCCGGTGTTTGCATCCCAGGGGTGCTTGCTCAGTAATGGTTCTGTCCACACGTAAAAGGGTTTCTGCTGCAGTGCCACCTGGCTCTGCCCTCGGCTCACAGGCATAGGGGGTGGGTAGCTAGGTACACATGCGTAGGACTCAGGAAAAGTGAAGGCACCAGGGCTCAAGCAGAGCTGAAGCTGAAGGGTGGTTTGGGTCCAGGGTGTGACGCAGGTTCCCGCCTGCTTTCCTGACTCTCCATTGCCTCTTCACCCTATTCTCTGACCTAGAGCTTGTGCTCACACATTGTTCCTGCCCCTCTGTACCAATTAATTGCACGTGGTCTGTCGTGACCTCTCCATCCTCTCTAAGCTTCAACTGCCAATCACTTCTTGCTCGCCACTGCTTAGTTTAGATTCCAATGAGAAGGTATTTGATGGGACCATCAACTTTTCATCTGAGGACATTGTCGTGGGCTTTGGCCAACCTGTGGATAGGCTGCCAGCCTTAGTCAATCATTGGAAGCCCCAGGGACGTGGCCTGGGTAGGGGGAGGTCACAGGATGCCCAAGGGCTGCCCTTTCAATAGATGTAGTAGATTGCAAATGACCACCATGAACAATAATGATCATTGTTATTGTTGATGGTGTGGCAGATATAAGTATGCTTATTAATTTCATGTGTAACATGAAATTGTGGGAAATTGCAATTACAGTGGATGACAGCAGCAATAGTTACAAGGATTTTGATGGCTCTGTAGTTTTTGCGACACCGCTTCCTCCCTCTGGTGGGCACCCGCACAGCTTCAGCCTTCGGGTAGCTCTCTGCATCCCCACCATTCTGCAAAGGTCACTGGCAGTGTCTCTCCATTGCATTTGTGACTTCTCTCTGCACTTCTATTTGTGAAGGGCTTTCACCAAGCTGAAGTCCATCAAAAAGACTAAATGTAACAGAGATATAGGCGGTGCCTTGCACACAGGCTCAGACTCCAACCTGAGTCAAAAGGCGACTATGAAAGAGTGTGTGAAAATTTTAGGGGTGCTTTTCATTTTGTTTGCCAGGAATTGTAGAATGATACTCAGTGTGGTGTGGTGGCTGAAAGGAATCAGTCTCAAAAACTTCTGGGCAGCGTTATTAGAAGGAAAGGATCTAAAGCAGGCGGTGATGGATCTCATTGCTGTGTGTGGGACAGGACAGAGCCAGTCCTGTTGCATTTGGTTCTTGGTACCAACTGCTAAAAGAGTTCTGAAGATCAGAGCTGACATTTATGGAGAACCTACTGTGTGCGAGATGCTGTTCGACAAGTGTTCCGTGGATTGAATCACTCATCCTTACAATAACCCTGTGAGATTGATGCCATTCCCATAGATAATGAAATCGAGGCACAGAGAGGTTAAGTAACTTGCTTAAGGTTGCTCAGCTTAAAATAACTTGGAGCCTGGACATTTGTATAATTATTTGAGAAACTGGGAATGAGAAAATGTAATGAGGGTCCCATGGTTTGAAGGCAGAGCCTGTGCTACATACCAGGCCGTGCATGGAGCTCTTTAGAAGCGTTTCCTGTTGTAACACCACCCCTGTGTGCAGTAGGGGTTTTTATGCCCATTTGATGGATGATGAGACCAAGGCTCAGAGAGGTGAACTAACTTGTTCAAGGTCATTGAGCTAAGAAATGGGAAGGGCGATAACCCTGACTGGTGTTGACCACACGGCTGGACAATGCGTGGGACCCTCAGAGAGGTGGATACAGCTAGCTCTCTGGCAGCACCAGATAATGGCCAACACCGTCCACCAATGGGCCGGACGTCACTGATGGTGTGGGCTTGGTGATCTGTCCAGGTGTTTATTAGGAAGTGTTCTCAGGACCCTGAGGGGAAGCAGGATCGGGCAGAGATAAATGCCGCAATGCTATGGCAACAGGGGCTCCTGCAAGTCCCCAAGGGACCTGTCTGGAGCCTGGCTGGCGCTGCTGAGGTGAACGGCACTGGGACAAGAGCACCCCGCCCATACACCCCTGTACAGATCAACTGTTCATTCTGCATGGGCCACCGCTGGAAGGAAGCATGACTGTGGGTGAGGTCTTTTTCTTATGCTGACTCAATCACCAAAGCAGGTGGCTGGCTGAGGGCCATCCCGGCAGCGGGGGAACAATCTTTCTTCCTAAAGGGGATCTGTGTGGTGTGTCCCAGAGCACCCCCACCCCCACCCCCACCCCTCTCTCGCACGTGTCACTACACATACCTTGCCCAGACTCACATCCCATTACCATTACTGTGAGGGTGCTTATTAATATCCATCAGATTTCCTGTTAACAAAAGGCTTTTGAATGCTCTGTTGCATTTTATCTTCCTAAATGCTCAATGAACTGTGTATTTTATTACTAACGCCCCCACTTGATGGAAGATGGGCTCAAATGCTCAGAGAGTTAAGATATTGGTTCAAGGCTGCACATCAAGTAAGAGGCAATGTAGGACTCACCGAATCCGGCCTCGTGGCCGCTGCTGGAATACTCCTTATACCAGGCCTGGGCACTCTCTCACATGGCACGTGTGTAGATGGCACCCTCGATTTGCCACACTTGATCTCACCCTCCCCGGCTTTTCCTCTGTGGCTGATCCCTTGAATGTCCCCTCCACGACCCCACCCCAAGCTTTATTCCCCATGTTCATGATGGTGCTTCAGAACATCCGTCTCTCCTGAGCCTCAGGCCTACGTTTTCTCCCTGTTCGCCCACCCAGATATCCTGGGACACCTCAGACTTACCACATCCAGCGCCACTCTCCTCTGAGCCGTGGGCTGCAGGGAAGTAAAGTGGCATGAGCTCAGGCCCTGGGATCAGACGGGGATCTAATCCTGGCTCACTCCTTATTAGCTATGGCCTTGGGAAGCTACTTACCCTCTTTGTGCCTCAGCATTCTCATCTGTAAAATGGGGATAAAGATGGTGAACCCACCTCACAGAGTTGTGAGACTCAACAGGATGGATGCATGTAAAGTGCTCAGAACAGGGCTTGGCACAGGATCAGCGCTCCATGAATGTGACCTATTTTCATTATTGCCCATGATGGTGCTTAAAAGTATACCGCCATCCACTGAGTCCTAGGTAGGAGCCCATGCTCACTTACTCTTGACTTCTGATGGGTCTCTGCCTCCCACGCCTTGGGCATGCATCCCCTCCTATCACCACTGCTCAGCTATGGCTCTGTCTTCCGTCTGGACTCAGTGTGTCCTAGGAGGTCCACCCAGTCCTTCCTCTACTATAAACAGTCATCAGAATTTGATCATGGATTTCTTCTGCTCTCAATCCTTCCATGGCTCCCTATTGCCCTCAGGTTAAGGACCAACTTCCTGAGGCAGGCATCTGAGGCCCTCTGCCATCCTACCCACAGCCCCTCTCTAGCCGCTTCCTACTCCCTCGAGCCCTGGGGCTCTGCCTCACTAAACGCCTTGTGTCTCTCTTGCACCTCCTGCCTTATAACGTGCTCTTTTCTCCCCTGAGTGCTCCCCCTTCCTTGAAATCAGCATCCCTTACTTCCTCAAACTCCAGGAAGGTGTTCATTTCTTTACCTTGGAGTCCACTCATTATAGGTGTTCAGTAAACCTGAACACAAGGAAAAGCTAATAGGAAGGGTGCCAGCTCCACTGAGAGCAAGAATCTGTCGGGAGCCAGCCTCATCAGGCTCCCTTTTCCTACCAGGCCTCAGGCGGCCTGGATTCCCAGACCCCATCCTAGCCCTGTCTGCTCTCCCTGGCAAGGCACATACTGTATGTCACTGGGAGCAGCTGAGGACCCCAGCATGCGGCCCAAGCCAAGCCTCTCCCATCAGGAGCAGGTTTTCAGACCACACCAGGATACAGCACCTCTGTGCAGAGGCTCATACACTCCCTGCCACCTGGCTGACAGCCTTTGAGTTTCCATCACCTTTTGTTTCCTGGGCCTTGGCTGAGCCCCCAGCTGACACCGGGAGAGGCAAACAGCCTGAGGCTGCAACCTCAAGATCTTAGAGTTCATTTGGGAAAAAGCAGTTTTCTGCGAAGAGTTCCTTTTGGAGTCTCAGAGACTTGGGTTCAAATCCCAGCTTCTCCCCTTGTTCGTGGTGTGGCTCTCCCCAGCCTGGTTTTTTTCATCCGTAAAATGAGGGCTTTTCCAGGAAGTTCATAAAGCAGGCTGTTGGGAGGTGAGCCGATGGGGACACCAGGGTGCCAAGAGGAGGGGCAGGACCTGGGTTTGAGTCTGGCCTCCGCCACTTACCACTCTGTGACTGGAGCTGCTCACTTCCTCTCTCGCTCTCAAATGCAGGAGTTAAAGAAGGTGGTTTCTGTGGCCCGCTTCAGGCCTCAACCAATGATCTAGGACTCCTGTGAAGGTGAATCCAGGAGAGGAGGAAGGAAGAGTAAAGGAACTGGCACTTACGAAGCCCCCACGAGGACTAGCACTGTGCTAGGCACCTCACGTGCGTGGGCTCACTGAAACCTGCTGGCATCTGATGAGGCAAGGGCTATTATTCCTAGTTTACAAATGAGACGATGGGCTCAGAGAGGTGCAGTGGCTTGCCTAAAGTCACACAGCAAGGACGTAGTGGTGCTGATTCTGGAGCCCATGTACTTTTCTCAGGCAGCTCAGGGCAATCTACAGCCTCTCCTCTCCCCACACCCCAAGGAAGGGGCAGCTGGGGTGCTGGGTGATGGACAGGGACATCTGGACCCAGGACCCAGTCTCCATACCCACAAAGATGGTGGAGGCAAAGTCATTGGCCCTTTCTAGGAGGCTCATGGCCCCAGCAAGGCCTGGACTTGAGCCTACACCTCAGCAGCTCTCCTTCTCATCTGATGCCAGTGGCCCGTGGGGCTGCCCTCCCCATCCCCTGAAACTCAGGCTACCACCAGCCACCAGGGCCCTGGGGTTGGCGGTTTGCAGCCACCCGTCTGCTGCAGATCTCACACCAGTCCCTTGTAATCGCATCCGTGCACACCCTCCCATTCCTGTAACTGTTCTCAAGATCCTATAAATGCTTTTATTTGCCATCAGAGAAGGAGTTTTGTTTTCCTCCTGGGTAACTCTCTGGAGCTCAAATATTAAAAACAGCAAATTAATGGGAACTTGTCTGGGTGGAGCCCTCCAGGGGCTCAAATGCTTCGCTGGAACTTCAGGCCAGTCCCCCAACAGCCCCAGAGGCTGCCTGAAGCCAGCAACTGTGGAGGTCTCACAGTCCCCAGGAAAGTGGGGAGCATTGCTGGTGCAAGGCTACTGATCCTTCCAAACAGAGAAGTGAAGCAGGATCTCAGGATGGGGGCCCAGATAGTGTAGGGGAAGCCTGCCTCCCTCCCTGTGACTTGGTGTAAGATCTTAAGACAAGTTACTTAGCCTCTCTGTGTGTCAGTTCCCCCTCCTGAAAATTGAAGATGAGAAAAATAGTATCTACTTCACAGAATGTTAGTGAGACTCAAAGGGGAATGATGTCTGAAAGAGGCTTAGCACGGGGCCTGGGATGAAGTAATTGCTCAGTAAATGGAGGGTGTGGTAGCCACTGCACTGGGGGTGTCAGGTAGGAGAGGCCTGTGAGTTAGCACCACTTCATGCTGGGCCATGGTGGGGACAAGCTCTGGTCCCAGCAGGACATGCAAAGACCTGTGGACCCCAGGAGGGTGAGCACGAAGGGCAGCCTAGCTTTTCTGGGCCACGTGGGGACCTGGCCCATGTCTGCTGTGTGGTGGGCGAGGCTGGGCCAGAAAGTGCTGGGGGTACAGGCTTGGTCTCCCTGGAAGGATCTCAGAGATGAGCATGTGATTCAGAGGGGCTATTTTGCTGACAGCTCCTTCCACCACACCAGACTCCAAGCAATTAACCAGCCAGGCCCCTGGGAGGAATGCTCCATGGCAATCAGACGGTAATCTTGACCTCCTTTGCACACTGCCTCAGCCTCCTACCTCCCATCTCCAAGGTGCTTGTTGAAGGGCAAATCCTCCCCAGCACTGGGCGCACTCCTCCTCCTCTGCCAGCCAGACCAGTGGGCCAGGGTGTCTGAGCCACAAACGCTGGCAATGGGGTCTCCCACCAGGACATTTGGCCTCATTTGGCCTTTAGCCCAGGGCAACTATCTTGGGCACAACCACCTCAGCTGTGCATGTGTGTGCATGCGTGCGTGCGCCCGTGCACGCACGCACAGCACAAACATGGAGAAAGAATGGAGGGTGCAATGGATGTGCGTGCAGGAATAGAGACACCTGGATGCGTAGTGTAAAGGTAGGGGGCGTGTGTGTGCTCAGCTGCAGGAATATGGATGAAGTGTGTGGAGGGTGGGGGAAGAAAGGGGGAGTCGGGTGTGTCTGTGTAGGGAGGGTGGGGCTTATGTTGAAGGGATGGAGACCTGCATTTGTGGGAAGGAAGGGGAGGGTGCCTGAGCATCGCATGAGTGGGAGGCAGTGGAGGGAGGATAGGTTGAGGGGCGTGTAGTGCTTCGTTTTGAGGATATAGTGACAGTAGGCTCTCCGCCACCCCCTCTCCACCAGCTCGGGCCTGTACGTTTCAAATACTTCATTGTCAGTCCTGGTAAAGCCTTTATTTATAAAGCGCGGGTGTTTCATTCAGCTTAACTGAAAAGGCCTTTAAATCACCGCAGCTGGGAAGGGCTAATTGCAGTTAGAGTTGTCAAGGACTCTCTTGTCTGCTTTTGCCATCTGTGACACACTGAATGCAAAGATCATTTTAAACATAGGCAGTTAATGTAGAGAATAATTTGAGAGCTTTTGATATTTATGGTAAATTATTTAACTTTACAGTTGAATTTTATTGCCTCATTATTCTGTGCGTGGAGAATCTTGGCGTTTTCTGTGACTCGGCACTTTGTGGAGTTTCACTTTGCAGCACCCGGGGGGAAAGTCGTTCGGCCCTCGCATGAGAGCTGGGCACATCGCTGGTCCTTCCACGGAGAGAACTCTCTGATCTTTGCCCGTCTGGCTGACGGCCATGGCTTCATCTTGCCCCACCATGAGGGTCTCTGAGTGGGCTTGGGTACTCAGCAAAGCTGCTCATCACCAAACCAGCCCCACTGCTTCCAGCTGCCCCATAGGATGGCTGCTCTACTGATGGTAGCATTGCCACATCGCCATCCTGCTGTGGACTCGATGGGGATGCCCCGGAGGCCAGGAGGATGGGGGACTCTGGGAGGGTGGTACCCAGGCACGGGTTTTGTTTGCTTTAAAGCTGGTTGGAACCTCACTCCGGTGCCCGAGTTCTATTAGGGCAGGCACTGGACTGCTAGATGTCATTTATCTGCTTGAGTTGTCACTGATCACTGTTGAAAGTTGAACCTCCTCAATTACTTATGTCTCTTTTGAGTGTCTGAAACTTAAGACTTCTCTCATCTCAGGAGATGGCCTGTCCCTCCCTGCCATGGTCAGAGGTGGTCCCTGCATGGGCATTGCAGCAGAAACTGTTAATGCTGTGCCTGTGTCCCCATGGCACGCACCATTCTAGTCCTGCTGATAGGGTTTTGCAGCAAGCACTCCTTCCCCAATCTCAGGAGCAGCCCTCAGCCGGACAGGCGGACAGAAATGGGAGACTCAAGCGGTGCTTCTTTGCTCCTCTGGTGGGATCATCTCGGGGCACAGTCTGTACTGTCTGTCTTCCAGAATGTCCCAGTGGGATGGAACCTGAGTTGCCCTTGGCCATAATCTACTCAGCAACACTTCCTGTTTTGACTTCCTTCTCTTCCCTGCCTCACTTCCCCTTTCTTCACTAGTGTGTCCTGGCTTCTCCACCTTCTCCACCTCTCCAAGAAAATACTTGAACTCAAATCTTAGTCTCCAGGTATGTTCTTAGGAGAAACTCTACGAGGCAGTGGAACCACAGCACTGTTCACCTGAGGGGTTTGGAGCTGTGACTCTTGAACTCTACCTCCTCAACCCATTGGCTTGACTTTGGACATGGCATGGCCATTGCTTTGGGCTCTGCTCTTGATGGTTTGACCTTGACTGGAATTTCTGTGAGAGGGAAAAGGAGTGCCCAGCTAGCCAAAGCTATGGCATCGCCCCTGAAATGCATGTGCTGGCATTTCTAGGGGAAGATTGTATCCTTGGGAGGGTGGCTGACTATTTTCTATGAGTCTCCAGTTCCTAGTTCAAGGCCCATAATGACAGCATTCAGGTTCCAGCTCAATGGCTGGGGAGAATTTAGTTTGAACCCCAAAGTTATTCACTGTAGAGCTGAAACTGTCACAAGCCAACTCTGAGGAATGTCGAATGAGCTCTCCCCCACATCTCTGGCTGGAAGACTGCCACTCATTCTTCAAGACTCAGCTGAAATGTCACCTCCTCTGCCAAGCCTTCTCCAGCTCCTCATGGTTTTGGCCGATGTTATTTCCACAGCTCTTTGTTCATAGCTTGGTAATTGCACTTATCACATTGTCTTGTCATTTATCTATCTCCACATCTGGTCTCGGACCAGGCTGGGAGCACCTCGAAGGCAATGACTATGTTGATTCATCTTCTTTGTCCCCCGAGCCCAGGGTCTGGCAAAGAGACATGACCTAAATTATTAATGAATAGATGGATGGATGGACAACTGATGGAGAGAAGGGCTGAGGGAGGGAGGGAGGAGGGAGGGAGAGAGGGATGGGCTGGTGGGTGAATGGGTGATGGATGGGTGGACAGACTGTTGGGTGGATATGGAAGGATCGTGGCATTTTGTGGACAAGTTGAGCATCAGAACTAAGAAACATCTTTCTCTAATAACCCCATATTCTTGGGCAGTCAGCACCTTAGGATTATCCTGGCAGCTCAGAGAGGAGGAGAGAGTGTGTCTGGGTCCCTGGGTCTAGGTGAGGGGCCGTCTAGGCTGAAGGGTGGGGTCCCTTCCTCATGGGCTGGGTGAGGAATAGCTGTGGTGGAAGCTATGGCCCAGGGAGACCTCCACACTTTCTCCTGGAGCCAGCATGTTTCTCTGCCGCCTCTGCCCCCACAGTGAGGAGGCAGGAGAGCTGCCCACACCCTTCCTTGAGGGTCCTACTTTAGGGATGATCAGACAGAGAAGGGTCCCAGTGTGTCATGGGCAGGGTGAGGGGGCCCACCTATAATTCCAGCTTTGCGCCAGGAGGTCTGGGGGTGGCAGAGGCCAGCAGCAGCCTGGAGGGCAGGGAATAGGAGTGTCTTTGAAGTTCAGTGACTTCTGCTGGGGGCCGAGGGTGCAGCCTCTGAAAAGCCTCCTTCTGTCATTTGGCAGTTGCTGCTGCGTGGGGAGGAAGGCCAAGGTCCCAAGCCCTATCCCCTGCCCTGAAATGCCCCAGTGGGGAAAGGTTACCCCACTGCCACACCTGAGACCCATCCTGGCCCCCTTGGAAATGGGCAACACCCACACCCTTTGCCCAGCAGAGATAAAGGGGGCCAAAGAGGGTCAGAGGCACATGTGCTCTGGGGGTGCCCAGTCTACACACGCCTTGCTGTACATGGCATCATGCACATGGGTGTGAAATTCACCACGCCTGCTCTTGCTGCCCCAGCCCCAGACATCCAGGCGCTCTCCATGAAGACTGCCTTCTGAGGCCCGTGTCCCACAATGATGGCAGCCCCTGAGGCAGGCACACAGGAGTGGGCTGTGGCCGACAGAGAGGGTACCAGGAGCTCCAGCTGCAGGGTAACACAAGGTTGTCAGCGCTTCAGGAAGCTTTATTATAGACAGGTAGGATCCACTTTGGAGCCTCAGGAGGGAACAAGGCAGGGCAAGAGCAACACCCCACACCACATCCACACCCCTGCCTCATCCCTACCCCATCCCTACCCCAGAGCTCTAAAGAGAAAGGCCCTGTTTGTGGTCACCCTGGCCCTCTGTTCCCTTCCCCGATCCTCTCTTTTTGATCCCAGTGCCCTCTCTTACCCTCTGGCCTATCTCATGGTCTCCAGAGCTGGAAGCTGTCCCTTTCCCCAGCACGCCTGAACATGTACCATTGGGGTGACCCTGTTTAGGGGTGCTCTGAGCATCAGTGCGCAGCATGTTCTTTCTGCTCCTGCCCTTGCTTCATGGAGCCTGTGACCATGGCGCTGGTGGCTGCCCGGCTTCATGCCATGTCCCAGCCTCATGTCCAGCCTGCCCTGCTGCCCCCTTGGCTGCCTCTTCTGCATGCACCAGGCTCGTCCTGGGATGTCCCCGAGGCCTGGGACGCCCTGGTCGATCCTCAGCCTGCTCTGTCCTGTGGGCCTCCTGGCCCGCGTGTCCTGTGGCCTGTGGCCCGCGTGGCCAGATGACTCTGACATGAAGGAGCTACTCCTTCAGCCAGGCCAGAGGGGGCGCCGTGGAAGGAGGGGGTTTGGTCTTCACCCAGGGCAACCCCCAACAGCAGTTCACTGCGTTGTTTTCCTTCCTTCCTGGCTGCCAAGCCCAAGGCTTTGAAGCTACCCCCATCTCATTCATCCCCACACCCACAGTTTTCTGCTAGACTTAGGCTCATTTACAATAGCACCCTCAAGGCACCGCATTATCCATACTGACTCAGTTTTCGTTATTCTCAGAGGCCATAAGTCCTTTGGGCAAATAGGACGCATCCATTTAGGGGTCGGGGGCAAGATGTCTGTCTGCCTGGGAGGGTCACTTCCTGCCGCCAAGTGCACTAACCACTATACCAAGAGAGGCAGCCATTCTGAGAGCACAGGCAGCCTTTGGGGTGTGTGTGTGTGTTGGAATGGAGAATCTGCCCAGTGCTCAGGTGTGCACATGCATGGTGCAACCCCATGTGTGTGTAAGGATGGGAGGGAACGTGTGATTATGTGTCTGTGCCACATGGAGAGGGCTGGAGCAAGGGCCACCCAGCAGCAGGTGGGCGCGGGCTGCCAGGCTCACTCCGAGACAGCCGGGTTTTAATTGTCCGTGGAGATGATGGGGCTCTGGGGAGTCAGCAGCCCGCTGAGAGCTACAGTCAGCTCCTTGCCCTACTCGTTGGCCAACATCCCTCAGCTCAGCTGGCAGCCACTTCCCCTCCTTCCCTTTGGCCCCTCCTTCCCTTTGGCCCCTCCTCCCCATTTCCTGCCCAGCCCCCTCTGTCCTTCCCTCTCCAGCCTCAGAGCTGACTGAGCCCCTCTTTCCTCACCCTCCTCACTTCTTAAAAACTGTGTTGCCCCTTCCACTCTGGACCTGCCTTCAAGATTCAAGAGGCTTAGCCAGTGATCCTAGGAGTGGGCACTGCTCGCTCCCTGCCTCCTTCCTGCCCCCTCCCTGCGGACCCACTGGATGTTTCCTTTAGATAAGTGACCTAAGGCCCAGGGAGCAGCAGGGGCAAGACTCTGTGTAAAAAGAGGCATGGCACAGTCACACCATGCGAAGCTGGGTGCCTGGGTGGAGCCGGCTAGCAGGGGAGGGGCAGTGTAGCAGGAGGTGGGCCGAGGGCTGGGCAGGGGCCAGAACACACTGAGCTCCGTAGGTCTGGTGAGGATTTGGGGTTTATCTGCAGAGCAATGAGAAGTGTTCAAGAGTTTTAAGCAGGGCTGTGGCCTGCTCAGGTTTAAATTAAAAAAAAACATCCATCTGGCTCCTGTGTGGAGAACACGTTGGGAGGCCATGGCTTGGTCCTGTTGGCTTTACTGCAGGGAAGTCAGACTCATTTAAAGGGAGGTTTAGGAGAAACCTGAGAAGGGTGTGAGGAGACCCAGACACCTGGAGACACGTGAGCTTATGGAGCACCACAGTCAGGTTTGTCGAGTTGCAAGGAATTAAAGGCCCACTGATGAGGGCTTACTGTCAAGACGTGTGTGGATTGGGACTGTGACTGAAAAGCCTTCAGAATCCGCAGGGCTCTGGAGAGCAGCTTCCCCCTCCCCCTCCACTCCTCACCCCATCTCAGGGGCAGGGTGGTTTCAGCCCTATTCCCCTGCTCTCCTCCCTCTATCCCCACCCTCTGGAGTCCACAGCTTCTGTGGCCCATCATGTCCTCTGTGGCCTGATAACACCTCATCCTCTTTCATCTGCAGCCCCTTCCACTGACCAGCAAGTGTTTTCTATGTTTCTTAATTCAGATTCCTAAGAGAATAAATCTGATTGGATCAACTCCTCTGCATGAGCCAGGTCATAGATTGATTGCCTTTGGGTTGAGCGACTGCCCTTTTGTCCAATCAGCTGTGTCTAAGGAGGATATGATCCAAAACATGACCTCTGAGGCACCAAAGGTCATGAACGGGGCAGCCTCCTCTTGGAGAGGGTATAGATAGGGTAGACACATAACCAGCTTTTTCCAGATCTAGAGCATTCCTGCACCAGACCTTCTGGATCTGACTGCTCAGATGGTTATGCTGTGAGATCAAAACCAGACCTTTGAGCTCTTGGTGGGCCAGAATTGGATCCCAATCCCAGCTATAGGGAAGATGTACCTCTGGCCTATTGGTTCAGTAGCCCACAAAGGAGGGTAAATGGTTCTTTGCAGGCCACCCCCAAAGTCAGAGCTCATGTTATAGTCAGAGCGGCTGCATCTGGCGTTCTCCTCTGTCTCAGTGACTGGCGCATTAGCCTGGGGCTGGATATCACATTTAGAAGGGCGGTTCCATTTATAGAAGTCACCATCACCAATAGCAATTCACTTGTCCCTAACTCGCCAGCAGTCTGTACTTGTCCAGCATCATGAGGCGGCATCTGAGTGTGGTCAATGCTACCCTCTCCTGGTTTTCAAATATGTATTGTTCAGATACCGCCAGTTGGTTGATGGCAAATGGCTACAAGTTTTCATTCCTCCCCATATCCATGATCTATGCGACGTGACTGCAGCATCTCCCATCAAGAGGTGAAGACTATGTTGGCCAATAGAATGTGGCAAAAGGGACATTGTGCCAATATTAAGCCTAGACTTCAAGACTCCTTGCATGCGCGCACTCTCTCTCTCTCTCTCTCTCTCTGTCTCTCTCTCCTGCTACTGTCATATGCCTGCTGGATAATGAGAGATGGGTGGCCAAGTCACCTCTATTGTCCCAGTTGATAGTAAGCTAACATCCAGTCATGAAATGAGGTTGCCCTAGAAAAGCTAGCCCCTAACGGATCACAGACACACGAGCCAGCCCAGCCTAGGTCGGCCCAGCCTGACCCACATCAGTAGAACCATCCAGTGAACCTGTAGACCCCTGCGCAATGGCAAATGCTTATTGGTTTAAGCCACTAAGTTTTGCAGTGCTTTGTTATGCAGCAGTAGCTAACAGATACACCTCCCTGCTGGGAGACCTCCGCAGATGTGTTGATCCGTGCTTTCCAGTTCAATCCCTGAGCCTGGGAGGTCCACCCTCCAAGGCAGGACTGAAAATATGGGCAGACTCAAGTTGCAGTGATGACTCTGTATATTGATAGATGCTCCGTAATCTGGGTGCTGTGTATGTTAGGCAGCTGCACTTCCTGCCACTTACAGAGAATCTGCTGTAATGCATTGTGATGCATTAGCATAATAATTGCTAAGCATTCACAAATGAATAGCTCACTGACTGATGGATTTTGTACAGAATCTGTGAAGGTTACATCGAGGGTGAAAACATTTCACTGTGTCAATGAACATACTTAATTTTTCTGGAAGTGCTGTTTAAATTGCGACGTGCTATGACATTAGCATAACAAAGACATAATGCATTCGTTTATGCTGTAGTAGGGAACACTGCCTTAATCAGCGGACATGATGGTGGGGGGGGGAGGGCGGAATGTGTAGAGTGGCCTGTGAGCTTCCAGACGCAGCCCCATGGCGTCCCCGTGACCATGCAGGGGAGGTCCAGCCCCAGCAGGTCACACCTCTAGATTTGGTTCCAGGGGTGCTGGGGACTCTAGCAGTGGGTGGACTCTGTTTATTGGCTGGTTTCCTTTTTACTGATTTTCCTCTTCTCACTGTATTGGCCACCGAGTCCCTGCTAATGGGTGGGTGAGTCTTGGCTGTCAGAAGGGAAATCCTCAGGAGAATTAGGAAGCTTTCACATTTGGCAGGATTTACCCATCCCCTTCATCTGGGCAGGGCAGCCTCCCTCAAATCAGCCAGCTGGTCCCAGGAAGCTGTGCCTTGGGCCCTTGGTCTCTCAGCTCCCTCCCCTAAAAGCGTCCTCCAGGCAGTCACAGAAAGCTTCATGAAGAAGCTGGAAGATGACTCTGTTATCTTAATTCTATTTATATCTGGCTCTTCAAGGGGGAAGTGTTTGGGGAAGACAGAGCCTGCTAATTGAGCACCTACTGCCTGCCAGACACTGAGCTGCCATTACAGACACCAGCTCAGAGCTCTTCAGCCAGCTGTACACAGATGCTGGGTTTCATGGTCCAGCTCTGGGTTAAACAGAGTGAAATAGGTTTCTTTTATGTGAAGACCTTCTCAGAACCTTTAATATAATAATGAATCTTATGCATCTCCAAGAGGGAGGTATAAGGGTATCCAAACTTTAAAACAATGGAACCTGGTTTGAGAGAGGTGACATGATTTCATTTGTTACTTTGAAAGCACTCAGTGAGGTAAGGATTGTTAACCCCATTTCAAAGCTCAGGAAATGGAGGCTTCATGGGGAATAATTTGCACAGAGTTGGCAAATGGCTCAGGTGGGATTTTAATCCACATCTCTCTGAATCTGATACCCGAGGGATGATGTGGTTTCCTGAGGAGAAAGGAAGGGCCTGACAGCCACCTTTGGAGGGAGGGATCAAATTGAGGACAATCCACAAATGCTGCTGGTCACACCTACTTGGACTCTTACAACCATAATTGTCCCAGGACACCATTGTAGAGATGCTGGGCTGAGGTCAGGATAGAATGAGTGGCTACCATGTGTCCTGTGGCCAGGGGCCCTTTTGGCAGAGGTGTGTCATTCAGAAGTGTGAGTAACTGGTGAGGGCTTGATCGGCCCTTCTTTACCCCTGAAGTAGGACTCACGGAGGATGTCACTTGAGTGTCCTGGTGCTTTGGGACTGGGCTGGTATGGAGTGAAGGGGGTGTCAGACCCAGGTGGTGACTCAGGGCCCCAGGAAGAAGGGAGGAGCTGGGAGATCCAGGACCCATGAGGAGGGGACCGGATCAGTATCCCATCGTCCCCTTGACCAACACTGTACCCTTGAGATGCAGCTTATTTACACTTCCTGAACTCCAGTCCTCAATCCAGATGGTTATGAGGTCTGGATAGTGGCTGAGCTTGCTGAGTAAGCCCCTCTACTCTCACCTGCCAAGGCCCATGAGGGTGGAGGACAACATGAGTGGGACCCTACCCAACTGGCTTTCCCCCCAGAGCCAGGAACTTCTCACTCCCTCTGTGATCACAAAATCCCTTTAGAATCTGTTGAAAGTTACAGAGTCTTTCCCCAGAAAAATGCACGCTCATATAATAACTTGCATGTAATATGAGGGTTCACAGATGCCCTGAAGACCATCCTCAGGTAGGGCTTTCTGTCTTAGAGAGAAAGTAGCTAAGACTTGAGATTCTGGGGAAAAGGAATAGGCAGGGAACCCTCCCACTGGCATATAGCAACTTATCTGAGTGCCCTGAGGTTGGCATTTGAGGGCTCATTTTACCTTCCTTCTTCCTCTCCAACCATCCCAGCACACACACCCTTCCACACCCCACATCCTCTGCCAGCCAGCCCATCACGACAGCTCGTTGTCCACAAACATATCACAGGTCTGTGGTAGTTTGGGTTCCTGCTTGGGACACTCTCTGCCTTTGCCACCTGAGCAAGTCTTGTTCACTTTTGGAGTTTCTTCTCATCCACGAGGCCTTCCTGGTAGCTTCAAATCCAATCCTATTCAATTGAGCATTTATTAATCGAGCACTTCCCACATACTGCATGCTGGGATACCGAAAGGACCAGAGGGGCGGGTCCCAGCTCTCACGTGACCTACAGGCCACTGGGGCATCAGGCAAGGAAATAAGCATCTACAGGTGAGGAGGAGGCTCTGGGAGGGCGTGGCAGAGGGGATTTCATTCCTTCTAGGCTGGGGTTTCCCAAACTTTGATCATTCAAATTACACTGTCACAATTTTTGCCATGTCAGAATACCATCTGTATTATAATTTACCCCTCATTTTTTTCCTTTAAATAAACTTTAAATAGGCTCATGGATCTTCTTAGCCTTGTCCTAGGCTATATCTATGAAATCATGAGTCTTAATGTGCTATTTATATATTTTTTAAAATTTAAAGTTATTTTTATTTATTTTATTTATTTTTATTTTTTTTGAGGGCAGTGTCACTGGCCCTCACATGTAGGACCGAACCGAGGCCGCTGGCTTCCCAAACCAGCGCTTAACCACCGTGCCATTTGGCCGGCCCTAAAGTTATTTTTATTGTGTGTATATATATTTGATATATATATATATATATATATATATCATATATAATATATATTTATGACACATATCATAAAATTTACCATTTTAATGATTTTTTCATGTATGATTCAGTGGCATTAACTACATTCTCATTGTTGTGCAACCATCACCCACTATTTATTTCCAGAACTTTTTCATCACCCAAACAGAAACTCTGTACCCATTAAACAATAACTCCCCACTCCCTCCACCCCCTGCCCCAGTCCCTGGTAACCTCTATTCTACTTTCTGCCCCTATGCATTTGCCTATTCTAGATAGCTCATACAGGTAGAATAACACAATATAGCTCCTTTTGTGTCTGGCTTATTTCGCTTAATATAATGTCCTCAACGTGCATTCATTTTATGGCCTGTATCCTAATTTCATTCTTTTTTAAGGCTGAATAATATTCTACTGAATGTATATACCACATCTTTATCCATTCATCCATGATGGACATTTGGGTTGTTTCTACCTTTAGACTATTATATGTGCTGTTTATATTTAATGTATGTGAAAGTATATACATAACTATTAAAGTAAAATGATAATTTCCTGTAATCACTTGTCCTGAGAGCAGAACCTGAGATAAGGACTTGAGTGTAGGTAGATTATTTGGGAAGTGCTTCCAGGAAACAGGTGTGGAGGAGTAGAGAAAGTGAAATAGGGAAGTAATAGAAGCCAATGAAATAATGAACTGGTTATTGCTGTGTGTACTGGGGCTCAGTCCCACTAAGGCCTTCTGAAGAACCAAGTAGAACTCACCTCAGAATGATCCCACTGGAGGATGGATTATTCAGGCCCATATCTGTAACTCTCAAACCCATTACTTTATTTCCTCCCATGCTTCCTGGTTGCTCAGCAACCTTCTCAAAGGTTGAGAAAATAAGGAGAGCCCATGACTGGTGCTTGAAATGGGGCGTGGGCAGGGAGCTGTCCATTGTAGAGGTGCTGAAACCAGGTGAGCAGAGAGGACATGGCACGCTGCATCATACGTGTCTGCTACATCATCTAAAAACATTTTATATACCTCAGTCTATATTATGGGAGGGTTGGCCCCAAAAGAAAGTGATATCTAAGCTGACACCTGAAGACAGAGTAGGCATTAGTCAGGTAAAGAATGCAGGAAGGGTGTTCTTTGTGGAAGGAACAGCTCAGGTAAAGGTCTGGAGTGCAGACATAAGAAGGCATGTTCCCAGAAGGCCAGAATTACTGGAGCAGGAAGAACTGGGAAGATGGCTCTGTAGAGGTGGGCAGAGGACAGGCTGTCGAGGGCTCTGAGTGCCTCAGTGATGTGTGTGTGTGCTCTCTTAAGAGCCATGGGAGGCCTAGGAAGGGCTGAAACAAGGTTGAGGTGTGCATGATGTAACCACCTGGTGCTTTACCTTTCTTCTGTTCTTCTGGCTTAGAGACTAGACTGTCATGGGTCACTCACTGATAATAATTGACTGTCTTCCCACAGGACTTGTTTTATTTATTTTTTATTTTTTTATTTTTTTTGAGGGCAGTATCACTGGCCCTCATATGTGGGACCGAACCGGGGCCGCTGGCTTCCCAAGCCAGCGCTCAACCACCGCGCCACTCGGCCAGCCCCTTCCCACAGGACTACAGTAAGTGACTCTCAAGTTTTTGCACTCTCAGGGCCCAGTTGGCATCTGGTACATGCTCAGAGTTCATAGTGATGATGGTGGAGACCCTGCACCACACCCCCACGTGGTTCCTTTGGTGTCAGCAAACCTCTGGACACACACATTCAATCCCATCCTTTGGCCTCCATTGTAGTAGAGAAGAAAGAACCTAATGGAACTGGGTCCCACCTCTGCTACCAGTTAGCTAAAGAACTTTGACAAGTCACTTTTCATCTCTGAACCTCAGTTTCCTAGTCTGATAAATGGGGGATAATGTCTGTCTTGCATGGTTGTTGGGTAGATTCCATGAGAAAATTTTACCAGGGGCTCAGCAAAGTGCTTGGAAGCACAGTAAGTGCTCAAGATATGGGGGTCTCCTTTCTTAGTACCCTATGCCTATCTCAGCTCCCTGAACATAACCTGGCTGAGCCTGCCTGTGGGAAAGGTCATATAACAGTGGCAGAAGACCCCCGATTAGGATAGGGTCCACCGCCCATTTCTCAAGAGTCTGCTCCTACCCCTTCCATCCCTTCTCCTCAGTGTAATTAGGGGACAAGACCATTGTCTGTCATTGTATTTCCTTATGCAGGAGTTGGCTGAGATCAGATGGGCCTGGTGCTTTGCTCCCGAGGTACTGAAGTCAGGAAGGACTGGGCCATCCCAACAGGATTTGTCCACTTCCAGCCTGGGGTGGCTCTTTGGACCTAGACAGAGGGGGCTCCAGCCCCAGAAGAGGATCTGACAGGCAGTCCCCAGGGCTCCCAGACCCTGTGGATTTCTCTTTAGAAATAACAGCCTTGTAGGGAGGCTGAGCATGTGGTGGAGCCCATGCCAAAGACGGGTCAGGAGCCTCCATGTGTGGCCTGGCTGGGATAATTACTGCCGATAAGTAAATTGCCAGCACCTCCTCCAGCCCCCTCCTGCCTGGCTCCGTGATTCATTTCATTTTAGAGAAGTTTAATAATTAGCAAAGGGGATTTCTAACAACAGATGGTGTCTGGCCCTGGGGAGTGGTTCTGCGGCAGACATACTTTGCAGAGAGGTAAGCTGGAGACATTCTCCCGCTTCCTCCAAATGGGTGTCTCCAGGGCTCTGTGACTACTGGGTCTATTTGCATAATAAGACTGCAAGAAAAGCAGAAGGAAAGGAGGGTATCAGCTAGGAGCACATGGGTGCTGGTGGCTCTGCTGGAGAAGGCATGCCAGGCAATGGTCTTCACTCTGCTACCCATCTGGAGGTCTTCACCGATGGAAGGTCAGAGCTGCTAAGAGCTGTGAGAGACCACTCAAGAGCTGCCTGAGATTGCGGCAAGACAGTGTGAATGTGCTAGGAACCTTCAGGAATCTCGAAGAGGCTTCTGATATCCAAGCACAAACTTTTCCCCCAGATTCCCCTCTGAAAGGAGAACAATTTGCTCCTCTCACATCCTCCTCATCGCACAGAGGGAGAACTTAGGCCTTGGACTCTCTTGATTTTAGAAGCCCAACTCAAAGTATCTTAAGTTAGAGAGAATCAGCAGGCCCTTTGAATTGTACAGTCTAGGGATAGACTGGCTTCAGACATGGCTAGACCTAGGGGATGAGGCCATGCCACCGATGGACTTTGCTGCTGTGAGGCCTAGATGTGGCCCCGTTCTCTTCTACGACATATGTTTTCTTCAGTTTGTGTGAGAAAGATGTTTCCCCTGCTAGCTGTAGCATAAACCCTCCATATTGACCTGCACTATGTCATGTGCCCATCCTGGAGTTGATTTCTGTGGCAATGAGAATGACTATGCTTATTGGTCAGCTTGGACACTTGCCCATCCTTATGGTTGGGAAAGAGAGCACCATGATTGACCCCACAAAAGCCATGAGGAATAGGACATTCTCCAATGCAAGGGCTGCAGAAGAGCCAGACCAAGCATGTCCTGGAGGTCCAGAGAAAAATTGTCATCCAAAGTCATGCAGCAGTAGAGCTGGAATTAGACAAATTATGCTTTGCTTGGCTAGTGATTTCTCATGGCTCAGCATGGCACCCCAATGAGGGCTTTTTATGGTCACATCATCACCTAGTAAGCTCCTCCTGGGAGTTGCCACCATGGCCCAGGACTGTCTTGGCACAAAACCCAGGGTCTTTCTTCTTCTGATAGTTGTAGGTTACTTGGAGAACAGATATGAAAAAGCAATTGCAAAACCAAGAGGGACGTAAGAGACATTGCAGGGCAGCCTGGGGAATCAAGGCATGATTCATTCCCCATTACCAGGAATTAAGAGGAACAAGTAATCACTGTGTGATGGACTGGGCTGGGGGAAGGAGGGGTCCTGGAGGAGAAGGCTTATGAGCCAAGTTTTCAAGGATATGCTGGATTTAGATAGGGAGTTCCAGACAGAGCAGTAGCTCAGTGGTATAGGACCTATCCATCCATCCATCTTTTGATTCCTTCTATAAGGTATTTGTCGAGTACAATTTATGTGCCAGAAATTGCTTACGATGGTGATCAAAATAGTTTAGCATGTAAAGTCAATGGTGAGGTGAATGCCCCGGCTAGATTAGAGAATATTGTAGTGAAAGAGAAGGCTGGAAATGTAGTTTGGGTCAGAGTATGGGAGCCTCAAACACCAAGCTCAGGGGTTGACAGGTTTCCTTGAGGGCACCCAGGCCTACCATTGTGAGGTGACCCCATTACCATCTTTGGACACGGTGGGAACAACCTCCTAGATCAGATTAGGGGATTCGGGAGCAGAGACTACACTGCTCTCATCGTAGTGCCCTTTCCCCAAATCGCAGAAACTGTGCAGTTAGTTGATAAGATTTTCTCGATCATCCCAACCCTTATGCATTTTTATTAAACCTTTGGTGCTTGCTAACACTGGTCCCCAGGAAGTCGTAGCCGATGGCACGACCAGTGACTGCTTAGTTTTCAGCTATCACACCTGGCATCAAGCATCCTTGCCCAACCCATTGACCTCACTCTTCACGGTTTTGTCGGTGAGAAGACTCATGTTATATATTTTCCCTCTGCCAAGATGGGATTTTTTAACAGTACTTGATATTGTTACTTTTTATATGATCATAATTTCTGTTAACTGAATTGTTCTAAGCTCATGCAATAGAATTCTAGCCATCCACATTTTCACAGTGTTCCATGGAGAACACTGCGATTTCTGGGTGTGCCATAGCCCTGGATGAGTTTGAGAAGACTTGTGTTGCAGCCCGAAGCCAGAACCCGTGACTTCATTGAATTCTGTGAGCTCCCCGTCTCCCCTTGATCAATTCCTACTTATCCTTTAGTACCTCTGTCAGTGTCCCCTTGGCTATGAAGCCCTTCTGGTACTCTCAGAAAATAGTGACTCTTTCCCCACCAGGGGCTCCAAGGGCACCTCACCCTAGTACTAATTCCATTGTTAGCATTTTCATTTCTGCATCTCCAAGGCCTAGCCACAGGCCTAGTACATGGTTGATGCCAACAAATGTTGAATGAATGAATGAATGAATCTATTAGTGACTGTGTGAGGAGGTTAGTTTGTCAAGATCAAAACTCTGTAAACTTTATTTCGAAAAAAAAAAACATCTAACAAAACAAAATCCAGCTGTGTTCCCAGGTGGCATATTTGGAAATGGATCTCACTCTTCTTGTTAAACTCCACCTCTGGTCTCACAGGGGACACCATGGAGTGCGACTGACCACACACAGCCCGCTCTGCTGGCTGCCTTAGGCAGGAATGACCTCCCTGAGTTGTTTGGGTCCATTCCTCTCCCTTGTTTCTGGTTGTCTTGATGGGCTCCTGCCATTGGCGGGGACCCACTCAGCCCCCAGGAGGCTCTTGGCATGGGAACCTCCAGGGCTGATTAAGGAGACAAGTTGGAGGATGCTTGCCTGGTTTTCTGGAAAGGTTGCTTTGTCTTGGGAGCCAGAGTAATTTGAGGGAAGAGAGGATGGCATTTGCAGGCAATTCCATTAATCGGGCCTCCTCGTGGTGGAGAGCAGAGGGAGGGGAACATGGGGGCTGGCTCCACAGAGGGCACTCTGATGAGACCACTTAATTAGTTTTCCTCCCTTGGGAGAGGGTTGGAAAGGCTCTCTGCCTTGGTTTTGTCTCCAGGATGAGTCATTCTGTTTGCTCAAATTGTCAGCTGTCAAACAATAATTGAGAATGCATCCTGGGTGGGGGTGGTGGGGCTGCCCTGACAGGCACATCTGTTCCTGAGACACCCCCTGTTGGGAAATGGGGGCCTTGTTGCTACCAAGTTACTGGCCTGAATCTCTTGGCAAGGGCCCCATGAGGGCTCAGCTGGCCTCATATGGGCTCAGGGATAGGGAGGTGAGGGGTTCTGGGCTGAGAGGATGATGTAGCTACTGTGACCATGTCCCCATGCTGGTGGACTGGTGGGGTGTCCGCATGTATATAAGGAGGAGAAGGATCTATAAGCCAGAAGCCTTTGAAAAGGCAGATGAAGATGTCTTCTGAGCCGCCCAAAGCTTGACTGGAAATAGATTAAAATGTTCTCTGCTCTTGGGGGAGCTCTGGGGGGAAGCACCAACCTCCTTAACAAACAGCTTCTGACTTGCCTTATGAGAACACGTGTCAATCTCAATGGCCACCAGTGATCCTGCCCTGCAGGGCAGTGGTAATGATGCAGGTGGGGGTGGGGGGTGGGACAGGGATAGAAAGAAAGGGAGAAGACTAAATCTAGAGAAAGTGCATGAACAGAGGGAAATGAAACAGAAGCAGACAGAGTTATAGAAAGACAGGCAGAGAGTGAAAAACGTAAGAGCAGGTGAAACTGTGAGGAAGTGAATAAGAGGGCTCCCATGGCTCATGGTGGAAGTTCCTACCTGTAAGAGACAGATATAGACAGGGTGGCTGGGTAGTGGGGGGTCTGCTGCCACCAGAGGGCCTGCACCCTGCCCACTCAGCTTCTCAGTGGGACACAGAGCCTGGAGCTGAGTCTGGGCTTCTGATTCCAGGTCCATCAGAACAGGCTCACTGGACAAGCATCAGCCATTATTACTATCATTTATCGAGTGCTTACCAAGGATTCTAGAGCCATTATCTCAATTCTCACAACAAGGAAGTATTTTTTCTATTATTAGTCCCATGTTGCAGATGAGGAAACTGAGTCTTTGAGAGTTTAAGTAACCTGCCTGTAAGTGGCAAAGTTGGGCTTCTAACCCAGGCCCATCTGGCACCAATGTGCTTATTTTTTACCCTTCTGTCTTTTCCCACTCATCATAACCTTCCTTAATTACTTCCTCAGGACCTTTCCTCTTGTCCACAGTACTCTGTCAGATGGAATTTCTTTCTTGGTTTTCCGTTCTGCTTCCTCTTTACCTCCTGGCCTGTCACCTCCCAAACCATAGGCTTAGCTTTGCATCCTGGTATTGGTTTTTCCAACTAGCCAGAGATAACCCTTATTTCCTGCTCCCTCATTTCCAGTTACACTCTCCAGGGGCCTGTGCTGTACCTTGTGGGGCAGTCAGGGAGGGAGCGTCAGGCCCTGCTGGGCGTGGAGGTGGGATCAGAAGGTCAGGCCAGGCCAGAGGGAGGCAGCAGAGTCAGAAGCACTTCTCAGAGCTGTGTGGTGCCTGGTAAGAGGGCCTCAGGCCTGAGCCCCTGGTCTCTGAGCTGTCAGTGGAGAAGGGAGGCAGGCACTGGGGGAGAGAATTGAGGACTCCTGTCTGCACCTGCAAGCCTCTTCCACTCTACCACAGCACTGACTAAACTGTATTGTCATCATCCAGTGGTTAAGAGGATAGGCCCTGCAGTGAGGGTTGGGGCTCAAATCCTAGCTCCTCCTCTTGCTAGCTGTGTGACTAGATGACCGTGACACCCACTTCACAGGGTTTCTTAGAAGATTAAATAAGATACTGCCTAGAGAGGGGCCCATGATTGATACTTAGTAAGAATCCATCAAATGCTAGTGATAATTATTATAAACTTATTTGTTCTCATCTATACAGATAAGGATTACAGTTGTATCCCCAGAAACAAACACATCTAGCAAACAGTGGGTCTTAATACATATTTGTCGAATGAATGAATGAATGAATGAATGAATGAATGAGAGACTCATCATGCCTGGATCTATTATTCCTTCCCTTCCTGGGCCAAAGTCTGAAGGTTATAATCCCCACGAAGGTGAGAGTGTGGGGGGAGCAGGGTGGGGTGGAACTTGAACCTGGAAGAAGGTTCTGGTGAGGAGGATCCTGGGAAATAAGCTGCCAGTGTCCAGGAGGGATCAGTGGTGTCCAGAGACACCCTGCTTTGTGAGGAATGAAGGGAGAGAGGGCTCTTGTGAAGATGAACTCTTCACTAAGATTGGGGTGTGCCTTCCCAGTCCTGGCCTTTCAAGCTGTGGATTCCTCACCCGCCCTCCTGCGTTGGGGTAACCTGAACTGGGGCAAGTCACAAGGTTGTGGTTCTGTGCAGACTTAGCAGGGAGCTGTCCCTTGTGCTGACTGCCAGCCCCACCTTGGTCCTGGCAAAGAGGCTGTGGTCCAGACTGGCCCTGCCCCAGCTGGCCTGTTCTGCTGACCCTTCCAAGGCCCCTGTTGGCTTGAGAAAGTTTTTAGGCTCAATCCAGGCCAAACCATGGCCTGTGTGTCTGACACCGCCCAGTAGCCTGTCTGGTCCTGTCTCCTGCTTGAGATCACAAATCTGCCACAAGCTGCCTCAGCTGATGCAAACTGGGCCTATGGAGAGGGGCTTGGGGTAATGAAAGGAAAACAAACTGATTTTCCTACCTCTAATCTCAGTACTTCTGACACCAGATGTGGGGGTTTTTTCCTCCACACCAAATTATTCTCCAGTTCTCTATGGACACGAGGTCTCCTACAATTTAACTCAATTCTGACACTATCAACCTGTGATTAGCATCAGATTCCACAGATTATGGCCTTGCTCCCACAAGACTGTCCCCACTTCAGATGTCAGTCTTAAGTAGTGGGTCCCCAGGTTACCCACACTTCTGTTTGATTTGGCTATAAATTGAGGGTTCCTACTACCCCCTCCTCAGGTTTGATAATTTGCTATAAGAGTTCACAGAACCCAAAGGAACATGTGTTTAGGTTTACTGGTTTATTATAAAATAAAGGACATGATAAAGGATGCAGATGAACAGCCAGATGAGGAAGCACATAGGGCAAGGTCTGGAAGGATCCCCAATGCAGCAGCTTTGTTCCTGTGAAGTTGGGGTGCATCACCCTCCCAGCACATGGATGTGTTCACCAACCCAGAAGTTCTCTGAACCCCATACTTTAGGGATTTCTATGGAGGCTTCATCACGAAGACATGATCAATTATTAACTCAATCTCTAGCCCCTCTCCCCTTTCAGGAGGGTAGGGGTTGCAACTGAAAGCTCTAAGCTTCTAATCATGGCTTGGTCTTTCTAGAAGCCCGCATCCAGCATCCCACCAAGAATCACCTTGTTAGAACAAAAGATGCTCTTGTCACCCAGGAAACGCCAAAGAGTTTACGAGCTCTCTGTAAGACACTCCTGTCACCCCCAGCACAGAGAAAATTACAAGGGTTTTAGGAACTCTTATTTTAGAATCTGGGGTCAAAGACCAAATACAGCAGGAACTGGGAGCAGAAACCAAGTGTACTTCTTATTATGTCACAGGGGAGCCCTCAGGACAAAAGATAGGATGCATCAGTACACAGCTCCCTGGATCAGCACTCTTGGCTGGCGCCTCTCACTGGCCAGCACGCCCTGTGACCCAGAGTCTCTTGGGACCATGCGCCATATTTCTCTTGCAGAGCAAAAACACGTGTTGCAGGTGGGGCTGAGAAGTGCCGTCTCAGCACCATGCTTCCCCCAGCTAATATAGCAGTGTGAAGGCTTATCCTGGAAGGGCAGATTAATCATTTCCACCCCAAGTCACCATCCAGGCCAGATTTATGGTGGCGGGAGCATGGGAGCCCCCGACTTTATGGTCTTGTAAATTACAGAGCTGCTTGTGCAAGAGGCAGGCTGGGTTGTAAATCATGTGTAATTGCTTGTAAATTGAGCAACAAATAGTATTTTTGCTTAAATTACCCTCTTTGCAATGTTTCTTAGGGAATTGAGGTTGCACATGAGAACTTTAACCTCCCCGGGACCAAAATTCCCGGTGGGACTCAAAATCAACCATCGCAGAATCTCTCAGAGCCACATCCCAACAGACCTGGAGGCCTTTGGGTCAAATGGAGAAGAATTGACTGCGGTTGCCATAAATTCCATAAATTCGTCTCTCAGGCAGACTTAACCCACATTCTCCTGGGACCCCCCTGCCTTTCTCCCTCCATTTTGAATTAACCCCAAGGGTCCCATCTGGCCTCTAGCTATGGCCAGTCCCCTCCAAGGCTCTGGGAAGACAAGCCCACATGAGCCCCAGAGAATCCCATTTTATTCCCCCTCATTCCCCCACGCAATGGCAGTGACTCACCGTTTGCTGGGAAGCGTTGCCTCTGTGTTAAGATGTTATTTGCTGGCATTTTCTCATCTTTTCCCATTTCAACGAAATTACATTTCTAATCTTCTTGCCTGCCTGGGTCAACTTTAAAGAGTCATTAAATTTGCTGATAGGCAGCCCGGTAAACTTTAATTGAATCCCGAATCCCAGGCTCCCAGAAGGCTCAGCCTTCAGGGGACCTTGGGAACCACATAATTCAACTCCTTCACTTGTCAGACGAGGACTAGAAGTCTGGGATGGTTAAGTGACTTGCCCAAGGTCACACTCTGAGTGAGAGCAGCTCTGGGGTGAGAGCTGAGCCTCCTTTCTCCCACGCTGCATGCTTTCCGCTTCGCTGTACAGGGCCCTCTGGCTTAGCCATCGCTCGTGCAGCCCTGCCGCGTGATAAACCTTGACAGGATCAACAAGCGTCTGTTTTATAATTGGGAGAATTAGCAGTATTTCAAAACCTCCCCATGGAAACCAAGTCAGCTAATGGGCTTGGGGTGTGATGGTGGCACCGGCAGCTCTAAGACCTTCCTTATGGGCTCTGGCATGGGACTTTTCTCAAGTCCCTTTGGGGCTCCTTTTCAAAGTGGCATATGAGGCTTGAGTTTGATGCTGTTGGTTGTGGCTGCACTCGTCCTATCACGTGGGGTAGCTGTGAGGGGTGGGTAGTGGAAAGGACATGAAAAGAAATGGAACCTGGCTGTGCTGCTCACTATGGGTGTGGCCTTGGCCAAGTCACCTCCCTGACCCTCAGTTTCCTCATCTACCAAATGGGCATGAGGAGCTTTCCCTTGCAGGGTTACTGTGAAGACTATAATACATGAAGCATGAGAAGGCATCTAGGCCCAGGCCTGTCACGTGGAGACCCCTGGTCGTATCAGAAGGGCAGAGATGTGGGGCTTTGGGTTTGAAGTCACTTGAACTTGTCTGTGAATGGTCTATGTATAAGGAGAGGAAGACAGGTGACTTGTGGAGGCTACCCCTGGTCATGTGGAGCTTGGGGTCCGATTTTCTGTCCTCAGGGTCCTCATCAGCTGGGCTGGCTGAGGCAGCCAGGCCAAAGCTCAAGGGCACCCTCCACCGGGCGGTCACCTGAGCTCTGACAAATCCTGAACCCTCAGCCAGCATCTCTCTGGGTAAGACAAGGGGGGAGCCTTCTGGGGAGGGACTTCAGTGCTGTCCAGCGGGCAGACGTACCTGACACACCTGACATACCTGACACACCTGACATACCTGCTTCATCTGTTCAAAGTCTCACTCAGCTGTGTGAGCAGCCCGGTGCCCCCAGATTCGTGAGTGGCTCCCTTCCTGCCCAGGCCAGGCCTATGTCTTCTCAGGACCTCCTGCCACAGTATACTTTGTCCCATGATGCCTAAAGGGCCAGGATGGTGCAGAGAGAAGGGTGGTAGTCATTTCCTTGGGAGAAGAAGGCTTTTCCCTGGAGCTTGCTGGTTGGGGCTGACAGAGGCGATCTGCAACCAGATTTGACGTATTGCGGCTTTGGGAGGTCTTTGCCAATGACAGCTACTCAATGCAGCCATTCAATACCCAGGAGAGCATGAAGGAGGCAGAGGGGCCATCTCACTGGGGATCGTTTCCTAAAGGATTCTGGGTTTCGGTGGTGGTGGGTGGGGGGAGTTCCCACAGAGGCTAGCACGTTCTCACTCCTCTTTATCGATCACGAGAAACAGAAATTAAAAGCAGAGATTCAAATCGCAGTTCCACCACTCCCCAGCTGTGTAACTTTGGGAAAGTTCTCAGACCTCTCTGAGCCTCAGATGTTCAAAGGAGCGAATAATGGGACACAGCTCTGAGCTATTGTGAGAACTCAAGGAGATAATGCATAGAAAGAGTGTAACACAGTGCCTGCCACACAAAAGGCCTTCTTCAACTTTGTGGTTATTAATGGAACTCCCGACCTTCCTTCCGGGCACACAAGAAGCCATCTGGAAGCATGACTGGGGTGACTTCCATGTTCAGCCTGGCATCCTGAACGTCCTGGTCTCAGGAGGTTGAGCAGGGTTGTTTATTCTTGGAGCTGTTCGCTCCACTGCCTGCCTCCCCCGGACATACTCAAGTAGCCAAGAGGGCAGGAGGCATGAGGAAGACCTGCCATCCTGAAGATTGTGGAGGGAGCGGCTCCTATGGGCAGACAGATGGAGCAGAGGGCCCTGGGCACGAGCGTCCGCGCCCAAGGCCCTGACCCCCGGCTTGGCCTGGCCGGGATCGAACCTCTCCTGCTCTCTCCCCTTCCCGCTTCTTTCCCCACCCTGAGGCTCGCTGCTTCTGTCTCCCTCTGTCCTTTCTGTCCCCTCCGCGCCAGCCACCCCTGATCATTTTTGGCTATTTATTTATTTCTCTAGATTTGTCTCTTTCCTTCCTTCCCTTCATATCCCTGTGTATTGGTTTCTCTCCATCTGGCTTGTTCCCTCATTGCCTCTTCGTATTTCCCTCTTTTTGACCTTCTAAGCACTCCCGTCTGTCTCTCAGACTCTCTGGCTCTCTGTGCACGTGTGTGTGTGTGTGTGTGTGTGTGTGTGTGTGTGTGTTTCATTGTCCTGCTTATTCTTTTTCTTTTACTCTCTAATTTATTCATATTCCCTCCTTCCCCTCCCCAGCCCCTCTGAACTACCTCCCTCTCCAGCCTCCCCCCTCGCCCCCCAGGTGAATCAGCCCCCATTGTAGGTGTGTGGGGCCCTGTTCAGGACTCCCCAGGTCTTCTCCTAGGCCAGCCTGGTTACTTGACCCTTGCTCTCTGTCCCTGCCCCTTCCCCCAGAAGCTGGAAGCATCACTTTGATTCTTTCCTAAACAGTGGGGCTGGGGCTGGGACTGATCTCCGGGGCATGTACCTGGGGGCGACTGTTGGATCAGAAGGAGGGTGGGAGGGAGCCACAGAAGCCTGAGCCTAGGACCCTCCACTTGTAGTGCTTTCCTGAGCATGGACAGAGCTTCCATTTGATGAGGATTTATTAAGCCTGCTGTGTGCTCAGGGAGATGTCCCAGAAATGGGAGGGTGCCTGTTTGCAAGAATCTTCGCATCTAGTTGTGAAGCTAATACATGGAACTTGTTCCGAGGCAGGTTCTGGGTGGTTGGGGAGCAGCAGCCATCCGCCATGACGGCTGGGGTTGTCGGGGCCCAGGTCCAAGCTGCCACGGACACCTGGCCAGTTCCAGCCCCTCACTCAGCCCTTCTGGGCCTCCATCCTTTAGAAACCCTTCAGTGTCTTCCCCAGACAACCTGGATGCTGTGTCCTTCGTCTGCATCCCAGGGCACCTGTCAGAACCAGTGTCACAGTGTAGTGAAGTCACCTGGCTGGGTTTCTCTGTCCTCCCTCAGGCTGAGAGCTCCCATAGAGCAAGGACAGCTGGCTCTCCTGGTCCCTGCCAAGTCCCTAGCACCTAGCACAGTGTCTGACGTAGGGGGTTGGGGTGGCGTGGTGGTGGTGGTGGTGGTGGTGATTCTGGGCTCTTCATAAAGACAATGGCAAATGAGGAGATGTGACTTGAATTATAGCAGGACAACCTTGACAAGGGTCTTTCTGCATCCTTCAGTAGAATGGTTTCGTCCCGCACATCCCAGCTCCGCCATCTCGAGGCATCAGTGTCAGAGCTGGCAGGACGTGGAGATCACTGTCCAGCCCCCTGGTGTAGATGGGCCCCGAGAGCCCACACTGAGCCGGACCTGCAATGGGAGTGCAGAGGGAAGGGCTCCCTGGAGGCCCTGCCTGGGCCCAGCATCCCTGCTCTCTCTTTTGGGTGGCTGCCTCCTCAAAGTGCCGCCTCTCTCGGGTGCCTGTTGCTGTCTTTGTCTCTGCCCCCGGCTGTCTGTCGCTGTCTGCTACTGTCCTCGTCCTCTCCTGGTTTTTTCCCCTCTGATAGGATAATTATGCTAATCAGCCTGTCAGAACAAAGATAATTTGTGGTGGGCTATTTCAGACTTTGGAATCCAGGCCAGGCCCCTTTCCTGCTTGCTTCTGCCTGTCCTTTAACCCCCAACCCAGAGCCTGAGGCAGGCAGGTCTGTTGAGGGAGGGAGGAGTGGGTGCTTGGGGGCGGGTGGCAGGACAGGCCCAGGGTGTGGGCGAGTGCGTAGGTGTGCACATGCGCTGCTTAGGGCCCACCTCTGTGTCCAGGCACCCCCTGCACCAAATGTCTATAGAAACCAGTGGAACACAGAGAGGATAATCAGAGCCACTGTCCCTGGGACATGAGAGCTCAGGGCAGGTCATTTCTGTGTGTCTGGCTCCAGATCTGGGGTGACCACTGACCTGCCCCAAAGCTGCAATGGTAGTGATATGTGCATGGCAGTTCTCTGGCAAAGGCCAAATCAGCACCCTTCCTTTCTGGGGCTGGAGAGAGTGGGGGGTTGTACCTGCCCCAACCCCAGCTCCCCAGCCCGTCCTGGGCTAGAAGGGCCTTGGGTGCTCACTCCCTGGGCACAGTTGGTTATCACTGGGTGAGGGGAGAGGGGGCTGGTATACCCAGCAGCAGGGCAGTGTCAGAGGGGCAGGTCTGTGTCCTGGGGGCCTCCAGCGGGTGATTGCTGAGAAGCCAGGCTGACACCGGGAGTCCTGGAGGTGCTGATGGGGAGGACCGGGGGGCCAGGCATGGGGTTCTGGGTCCCTCTGCCTGTTCCCCTGCTTCTCAGCGATTCTGAAGTGGGCCAAAGGAGTGTGGTCTCAGCCCAGGAGTGGGTCCGGAGCCCCTGAGGCCACAGCTCAGCCAGCGAGGCCCCCTTTACACACTTTACGCTGGTCCTCAGGGTCCCCCAAGCGCCTCACCTGCCTCCCACTTTCATTCACTCAGCAGTGTTTTCGAGCATCCAGTAGGTGCCAAACGCTGTCCTAAGCGCTGGAGTTACAGACAGGGTCCTGTCCCCAAGGAGCATGTGGACTCATGAGAGCCTCTCAGAGTCACCAGCGCTCCCTCCGACTGCCCCAGAAAGCTCCCTGCAGGGCAAGCATTTCCTTCGCTGTTAGTAAGAGCGCAGGCCTGCAGTCTGTCCGGTGAGGGTCCAGGCCCCGACCCAGCCTTATTCTGTAGCCTGGTTTTTAGAGCCTCTGTTTCTACATCTGAGATGTGGGCATCATGGCCTCTGCCTCCCGGGAATGTAAGTGAGGTGGTGGAGGGGAAGGTGTCTGTCTGTGGCACACAAAGGGTGGTGCCCCCCTGCCCTCCTCCCCCTGCCACCAGGAAGTGCTTCCCACACACATCCTGCCCCCTGCCCTGTCCCAAGCTCCTGGCTCTGACAGAAGACCCACCCAGCTGTTCCCCATCAGGCCCAGCTGCCCTGCACTAGCCCAGGCCCCTGCGTCTCCCTCCCAAGCCGACCTCACTGGATGGGCTGCTGCCCCCACTTCTCACTCTCCAGGTGTCTTCCGACATCTCTCCAGACCAGCCCGAGGTCTCCTGCTCTTTGCCTGGCTCCAGCTCCAGCACAGGGGCCCCAGGTCTCCACGGGTGCCGGCTCTCACCCAGAGCGATGCAGATCAGTCCACTGGGCAGTGAGCTCCCTGAGCACAGGGCCTCCGAGAGAGAGTGATCGAGTGACTGCATACATGAGTAAGGGAATGAATGGTGAGTGACTGTTATAATCGCTAAGAGAGGGGATCCAAAGCTTTTAAAATACAAACAAAAACCCTTTTATCTTAGCAAATTTCAAAACATGCCAAAGTAGAGAGACTAGAGCAGTGAGACCTCGTGCCTCATCGCCCGTTGTCATCAATTGTCGACTCCTGGCCAGCCCTGCCTCCTCCATCCCCGTCTTCCTCTGAATGACAGGAGTACTTGTAGGAGCTTTTGCTCTCACCTGCCCAAGGATGCTAGGCTCAAGGTCAGGCTCTGTCAGGAATCTTTCAAGACCTTGCCAGGATGGGCCACGGAGTGCGCTGGCTGAGGGAGTGGCGTGGGAGTGGACTTGGCCCTGGGCAGCCCTTTTCCTGGAGACGGAAGCCCATTTGCCCACATGCTGATGTGGAAGGAGTTAGCGGCCTTTCTCACCCTGTCGGGCGTGTGATTGGAATGCCGCCTTCCCAGTAAATTGTGGCGGTTTCACAATCGAGGCTTCGAGTCATTGAAATGGCTGTTGCTGGGATGCTACACTGACTCATTTAATCTTCCTAAGTAACTTTCCTCTTCTGGGCTTGTGCTTACACAGCACCTCGGCCCAGTCTCTAGCCACTGCAGCGGCCGGGCCCCACCAATCACACCCACCGCCCCCCACCCCCACCCCCAGCCGTCTCTTCCAAGGGCCTCTTCCCTCTCTGCTGCCCTGATTCAGCCTTTGGGTGGCTTCTCTGGAAAGAGAAGAGGCTAGAGTTGGGAAGGGTGGTCATCAGAGTTCTTTGGGTCCTGCTCCCCAGGCTGAGGGCTGAGATGGCTGAGCAGGTGCTCAGGACCCCTGCCCAGAGTCCTCCACAGGCCCCACTGGCTGCCAAGGCAGCCTGGTGACCTGGGAGAGGAGGTGACATCTCAGACTCTGAATCTCGGCACTGCCATCCACCAGTTCTGAGAGTTCAGTCTACACGCTCGACCTTCATGACAGAGGTCTTAGCCAGGACACCAGATCCAGGAGGGAGTCGGGGAGAGGCAGTGAGGAACCCTCAGGCAGGCCAGCGATCACTCTGGATGCATGTGTGCGCATGGTGTGTCTGCATGTGTGTCTTTAGTCCTGAATGTCTTAATGTCTGTGATGCATCCCCGTCCACACAACATATGGCAGGGTGGTCCTTAGCCTGCTGCTGCTGTGCCCACATGTATATGTGCTCAGTGCATGTGGGCTTTGTGTGTTCTGTGTACATCTGAGCATGCGTGCGTGTGCTCTGTATAGCCCGTGTGACTCATCTGTGTCTGTGTGTGGGTATGCTTGTGAGTGGGTGTGTGTAACCTGAGCCCTGTTTTCCCATGGACCTGGGCAGCGTGTATGTGTGTGTGTGAACATGCATGTACTCTGGGAGTATCTGTGTGGGAGCACGTGTGCCATGTGTCTCTGCCTCTGGCTGACATGGGGGCCTGGGATGCCATGAGGGGGTGTGTTCCCGTGTATTTGTGCCATGTGTGTGCTCATCCTGTCGGCCTCTGCGCATCTGTCCTCATGCTTGTGTACCCACGATCCATGTGTGCACGTGTGTGCTTCTCGGGCTAGGTGGGGCTGGGCATGTCCCATGCCTGCCCCTTCTCGTCCTGCTGGCAGGGTTGATGACAGCCCGTGCCAGGCCCTGCCGTTAGCCAGGTGGGCTGTCACTTACCTATGGCTGCTGTTTTAGGAGAGGAGGCAGCTGGCTGGCAGGCTGATGTGTTCACCCGGCCTCAGCGAATCGGTGCGCTTGAGGCCCATCCTGGACACCCCTCCTCTGCTGAGGGCTGTGTGGGGCTTCCCAGGGCCAGGGGCCCAGGTCAGAGAAGCCGTGGCCTGCCACTGCCTAAAACGTGACCACCCAGCGCAGAGCTGGCTGAGCCTCCCTGCCTGTCGCTGAAGGAATAGGCCTGGGCCCAGGTGGTTTCCCCTGGTGGTTCCCTCTCCTACGGGCCTGTGTGTGTGGATGTGTAAGTGCACACGCAGGTACACAGAGAAGTGTGACCCCTGTGCACACCTGCAGGCACCTGTCCATCCTGCCCTGGTGTGTTGAAGCGCCTTTGTCTGGCCCCAACTCATCTGTCCCTGTGTCTCTGTGCCACGTTTATCTGTGATATGTGTGTGTGTGTCCTTGTGTGTATGCAGGTGTACACACATTGCCTCTGCGTGCACATGTGTGGACCTGTGTGTGTGTGTGTGTGTGTGTGTATGTGCATATGCATGCACACAGTATCTCCCCAGCCTCCTTACACTAATCAGGTTAAGCCTGGGGACGTGTGTCCTCCCACCTGTTTTCTTGTTCCAGACTCAGCCCCTCCCAAACATTCTGGAGACCCCCACACACTGTTCAGTGCCTCCCCCTCAAAACCCTCGAGTGGCTGCCATTGCTCACTCAGCCCTCAGGGAGAGGCCACCTTCTCGCCCCCCTCGGATGCGCACTCGGGCCTCAGCCTTTGCTGTGGCTTCCTCCACAGCAGGGCACCCATGAACCTTTCTTGAACAAGCTCTTGCATGTGTTCTGGGCCCTGGGAGATGCAGGCAGGAGCAGGCACCACCCAGCATTCCAGGCCACTCAGGCTAGTGCCGTGGCGAGATCCAAGACCTGCATGGAAGGCGCACAGGATGTAAGACAGGAGCGCTTAGCCGGGCAAGGTCTTCTCAGCCTGAGTGCCCTCCCTCCATCTCAGCCTGGAGGAGCCCCCGCTGTCTTTGAGGGTCCCTTTCGTTGCCCCTCTTCCAGGAATTCGCTTCTGGTTCCCCAGGTGAAGGTGTGCCCTTCACCCTCCTTGTGCCCATGCAGCAGCATCAGACCTCACACTGGGGAGTTCCCTGTCCTTCCCAGGACAGGCTTCCAGAACCAGCGCTGGCACAGCAGCCAGTGGAGAGAAGCCAAGGGCAGCCTGACTGCAGGGACAGCACCCTAGGGAGCAAGGAGCCCAGCTTTGGCTCTCAGTTGTCCTCAACACAGTGCTAGGGGGGTCCTCTTGTCTCTGGGTGTCCCCGCCACCTCCCTGCAGTTTCCTTATTCAAGCTGTTAACTCTTAGAGTCCCTCTAAGTACTTCCTCTCCAGGGGACCTCTTCCAGGGCACACACACTTTGATTGATGTTAAGCTAATGAAGCCCATGTGGGTATCTCTTCTGAGCTCCAAGACCCCATGTCCCCCAGTCCTTGCTCCATGTCTCCATTTGGACACCTCAGAGGCACCCAAACCCCAGCAAATGGTACCTTCAGGTGTCCAGTTCCACAAGCTGGAAACTCACAGGGTCATTGCTGACTCCTTCCTGTCTGTCTCTCCTTCCCCTGCCTGGTCCTTCACTCTGCCTTGTAGCTTTCACCTTCTAAGTGTGCCTGGGTCTGTGTTCTTCTCTCCATCCTCTGTACCACCTGCCTGCCCTGGGCCATTGTCATGGCCTCCTAAGCTGCTCTCCTTGCATCTGCTCTGGTCCCCACCCCTCCATCTGCTCCATGTGTGGTATCTACAGATTTGATCATGGAGCTCCCCTGCTTAAAGCCATCAGCAGCTGGTCGTTGCTTTTAGGATAAGACACAAGCCCTTTGGCCATTGGCTTCTCCTCACCCTTCAGCTCTCAGCTCAACATCACATTCTCAGGGAAAACCTCCTCTGACCTCCCTCTCGTTCTCCCCAGCTGGTGCCAGGCCAGGTCCTTCTGCCACCTGCTCAGATCACACTGAGCACCCCTTAGTGCCTCCCGGAGCCTGAGTGAGATGCTTATTGGGGATTATTCATTTCACTGGCTTCCAGCGCCTCCTCCCAACTAAGGGCCGTGAGGCCAGGGCTGTGACGGAGTTTGCCCAGTGCCAGCAGAGAGGTGCACAGTCCGCGGAGACCAGGAGCTCAGCATGTGTGCACTGAACAAATGGATGAATGGAGGGGAGGACAAGTGGAGGGCACGCAGGTGCCATCTCTCCCTCCTCTGTCTCTTGCTCCAGGCAGTCCTGGACCAACCTGCACAGCCCTGAAGAGGACACAGTGTGCACACCAGGATGATGACACTGATGCTCCGTCACCCACCTTGTACAGTGTTGTGCACACTGCTCCCTCTACCCGGAGAGTTTTTCCCCCAGTCACATGACTAGGCTCCTTCTCATCTTTCAGATCTTTCTTAGCTTTAAATGTTCTCTCCATGAAGAACCCTTCCCTGACCACCACATATAAAGTAGACTCCTCCACTCACCATTCTCTAGCATCACACCTTGCCTTTTTCCTTTCTAGCACTTAACACAATTGAATATTCATTCATTAATACATTTTTTTTTATTGTTTGTTTTCCTCACCAAGCCATGAGTTCCATAAGGGCATGCGCCTCCCCAGTTTATTTCCCTGGTTGCCCAATGCCTATCACAGAGTCTATGTGGCATGCAGTAGGTGCTCGATAAGCCTATAAATGAAGGATTGCATTATGTAATTCATTTTCTAACCTTGGGAGAAATCCATTTTAGAGATGAGGAAACTGAGGTTCAGAGAGGCTGAGAAACTCCCCAGTGGTCACAGAGCTAATGAGAGGTGGAGTGGGGATTCAAATCCAGATTTGCCTGGCCCAAAAGCCAATCTCATTCATTCATTCATTCATTCAGCCAGCGCTTGCTCTGTGCTGGGAACTGGGACACGGAGATGAAGCCTCAGAGTTGCTGCCTGGGAGACATCTCAAGTTAACAGGGGCGAGGCCCCCAGTTGATGGTCAGTGGGAGGTCGTGGGAGCCCTGAGGAGACTTCCTGGAGGAGGGGCTTTTTGAGTAGAGTTTTGAGGGTGAGTAGGCTTTTGTCACTGTGTGGTACCTATTGTATAGCAGAAAGAGACCTGGATGGCAAGTCAGGAGCCTGAGCTGTGGTCATCCACCGCTCCCAGCACCCATGACTTCGGGAAAGTCGCTTTCTGCCCTGAACCTGCTTCCTCATGTATAAAGCGGGATCTTCGGTCCTGTCTGACAGTGTGTGGGCCAAAGTAGCTAATTGGCAGGGATGTTCATTCCCCATTGCTCCGAAAGAGGGCGGGGAGGGGGGGAGAGAGAGAGAGAGAGAGAGAGAGAGAGAGAGAGAGAGAGAGAGAGAGAGAGAGAGAGAGACCACCTTACAAAGGTCCCCGAGGGGCTGTTTGGTGGAGTGGGAGAAGCATGGGCACCAGGTGCTTCCTGCCCCAGGACACTGCCCTTCTGCACCCCTGCCTCCTGCCCCTCACTCCCTCCCTCATGCCTTCCAGTTTCTACTCCCTCCTCTCCTCCCTCCCCCCTTTTCCCCCTTCCCTTTCTCCCCCTTCTCTGCCTACCCCCTTTTCCTCTCCTCCTGCCCTGCCCAAGGGGGAGAGCACAAAGGGTAGTCAAAGTTAATTTAGGCTCAAGTACCCGGTCACCTAGAAACAAGGCCAGTCCCTGGGCACAGGGCCTCAGCCATGACCTCATTAATCTGCACGAGCCCAGCAGCGGTGGTGCTGACATAAGTAGGGCAGAAGCCACGCTGCGTGGAGAGGGGGCCTTGGGCCCTGGCCACTTGGCCCCCAGCAGTCACATGGCCACCCCGAGGTGTGCAGTGGGACGAAGACGAAGGAGAAGGAAGGAGAAATGAAGCGCCCAGGGTGTCTGCTGTCCCTTCCTCCGCATGTCCTTGCTCCCAGCCCAAGGGCCCCTGGGTGATCACTGTCCCTTTCTCGCACATGTCCTTGTTCATGGTCCACTCTGTCTCACCCTGCATGCGGGGCTGTGTTGGTCCCTCCCTTCAGAGGTGCTGGGAGCTCAGAGTCACCTGTTCCCAGCCTCTGCGACTCCTGTGTCCCGCCTCACAGCTGTGAGCTTTGGCAGCAGGAGTGCTGGGCGACCTGGAGCGGCTTGGCCTCCTGGCTCAGCCCTCTCCCTCCACAAAGCCCCCTGGGGCACGATCCAGACCCTCTCCTTTCCCGGGTGCTGCTCTGGGAAATTTTCCCTTTGGGTCTGAGTATATGTGTCCTGCCCTGCCTTGGCTAACGTTTAAAAAAAATCTCTGACCCCAGCCTGCAGCTGAGGCTCCACCATGCCCCCCAGATGTTACCTGCCCCCTTGCTGTAGTATCACAGGCCCCCCACATCCTGGTGGGTGAGGCAGGGTAAGTGTGTAATTTGTAAGCGAGAGCGCATGATCGTTCTTGAGATCAGCTCCCACAAATTGTGAACCCTCGTCCCCAAAGCCGCAGTTCTGTTCTTCAGAAGGGGAAACGTTATTATTGAGTTGTAATCAAGACAGTCCCTAGGAATAAACAGACAGACACATCTCCTGGGGCCTCTTGCCTTTACCAGTGCAAACTGGGTGTTGGGATAGAGGGGACCACCTGAGCCACCATCTTCGTCCCGCCATGCCTCTGCCCTGCGCTGCCTGCTGGCCACACAGCCAAAGACGGACCCAGCCCAGCCCAGGCACAGGCTGCCAAGTCCATTCTAACATTGTCTTCTGCAAATCTGCTCTATCAGGTAGCGTGGGAAGATGGGTTTAAATACTGGCCACAGCCAAACAGCCCAACTGATGAGATTTGTCAAGGAAATTATGGAGCACCCACATTTTTTTATGGAAAAATGTTTTATTTAGTTGGAAAACATAGTATTTTATAAATGGAGGAAAAACTGGAAAGACCTGTACCAAAATGCAAACAGTGATTTTTCTGGATCGCGAAATGATAAGTGTTATTCATTTTTTTCTTTATATTATTTATCAGATGTGTGTTTGTAAGCAGGAAGAGCATATTTAAAAATCTGAGTTGGAATGCCAGCTTGATCGAGTCTCAGCTGTGCTATCTTTGGCAAGCCAGTTCTCCTTTCAGAGTTCCAATTTCTGCACCTCTAGGATTGGGGCAATTAAAAATCATTTCATAGCATTGGTCTGAGAAATAAAATGAGATTTTATGTGTGTGTATGAAGCAGGAGCTGGCACACATTTAGAGCAACTCCAGTATCATGGGCACACACAGGCACTCTAATGCCAGGTGGCCTGGATTCAAATCCTGACTCTGATAATTAACAGCTGGGTGACTTTGGGAAAGCTGCTTAACCACTCTGAGCCTCTTTCTTGTCTGTAAAATGGGTACCGGGGAGTGCTCCATGTTGCTGGCTGGGCCCTTCCCTAGGTCTCACCCTCACCCCTCGGGTGACTCCATCCTTGGGCCCTTTTCAGTCTCTCCACAGGCCTTCCTTCCCAAACTGTCTGAGCTGCCCAGGAGTGCCGTTGACCCATCCCTCAGGGAGGTCCCAGAAGCTGCCCTCTCTGTCCTGGTTCCTGAGCAGGTTCCAGCTTAAGGAGTGGCCACCTGAACTCTGGCAGGAGGGAGAAACACCCCCACTGCACCTGTGCCCACCTTGGCTGTATTTTTAGCCTGCCTGTCCACCTGGTGGGCAGTGGGCAGTGGGCTGCAGGGCTGGGGACAAGGAGTCTGGGTACCCCTCCCTGTGGGCAGTGACAAGTTGATGGAGAGCCCAGATGTCCCCAGAGCCGAGCTGGGCTCCTGTGCTGGGCCTTGCTGGTGACGAGTAAGCAGGAGCTGTGTGCACAGATGGCCCTCCATGCGCTCGTAATTTGCCAGAATAAATAGTTATTATTAATCTCCCCTGTGCGTTCTTTCTTCCCCTTCCTCTTCCGTTTGTTGCTTGTCCCAGGCTGATTATGAGATGCTTGAAGGCAAGGAAGGGCTGACTTTTACTTATTTTTCTTGCCAAGTACCTGGTTCAGGACGTAGCACATAGTCGGTGCATTCTCAACATGAAACCAAGCACATAGCTGCCCTCTTCCCTTTCATAGGAGTTCATCCAACAAAGATCTACACGCAGTAGGGTTTCTGCCAACTCAGGTTGGCACACGGTAGGTGCTTTCTCAGCTTGGAGCCTGGCACAGAGCAGGATCTCTCCCAGTATAGGGCCTGGTGCTCAGTGGAACTCATCCAGCATGGTGTTTGGCACACAGTAGGGCCTCAGCCAACCCAGAGTTTCGCAGGGTGTAGGTAAGTTTCAGAAAAATGTTTGCTGAATCGTGTTTTCATTCTCTCTGCTATACTCCAGAAATATTTACTGCGTACCTAGTGTGTACCCTGTTTGGTACCAGGTACTATGTAATGGAGCAGGGTAAATAATTCCTATTTAAGGAGACCTTTCCTTATTTAAGAAGCCTACAGCCAAGGGATGAAGTACTAGCCCTTTACAAGCACTCCATCACAAAGCTGACAGGCAGGTGTGAGGAGGGCTGCTGCCTAGAGAAGGGGGTACTGAATGAAGGTGGGTCAAGCTTCCCATTTCAGCTAAAGTGCAAAGGCCAGTGACAGAGAGTGGGTGGGGCTCGTTAGGACAGCTGTGAAGTGTCACTGGTTGTTGTAGCCAAGAGCACAAACTGGGGCGAACAGGGCAGTCACTCATTTATCCAACAAGTATCAAGTGCCTGTGATATGCTGGCCCTGCTCTGAGCCCTGACAACATGGCTCTGAATAAAACCATCCCTGCTTTCAGGAGTGTGGGAGGAGTGAAAATCAGCATCGTATGTGTCAGCTGTGAATATGCTTTAAGGGAACACAAAGGAGGCTGAGGGGGTAAAGGCGGCCAGAGGGGATGAGCTCTTTTGGAGGCATGATGTGATGACATTGGAGCTGAAACGTAAATCCAGGAAGGGAAAGAGCATGTGGTACCAGGGAAAGAACCTGGCAGACAGAGAAAGGGAGGGTGGGGAGGTGGGGGCCGGACTGCCAAGGGCCTTGATGGCCAAGGTGAGAGACTTGGACTTGACTCTGTAGGGGGCAGCCAGCCTTTGAAGGCCTTGGAGCTGAGGAGGGACATGACCAGATCCTCAGGAAGAGGAACCCAGATCTGGAGGCTGAGGCCAGGGCAGGTGGTGGCAGTGGTCCAGGTGGGAGATTACAGTGATGATGATGACAAGAGCCTGGACTCAGGTAACGGTGGGGAAGTGGGAAGAGGAGGGGCAGATGCCATAGACACTTACCAGTGGAATTGTCTGGTTGTGTGAAGTTGAGGGAAGAGGAGAAAGCAAAAAGGTGGATGAGGGTGAATTGGGCTCCACGGTAAAAACACCAGGCCCAGGCGTGGGCTGGGGGAGCAGATGGTCAGAACCCTCTGAGGCTGTGGTTCCTCCTGCCTTTCTCCCCTCCCCCCAGCTTCTGGTCTCCCCCCTCCGAGGCCTCTCGCTTTAGTGTAGAACCTCCCCAATCCCATCCCCAGTACCTGTCTTCTCTTCTCTCATCTTACAGGTGTGCTTTCCCCTTCTCTGTCATTTCCTACCCCTTCCGAACTTACCTTCCTAGAGGAAATATTAAAAATCAAATCGTCAGGTTCTTCCTAGGGCCCCTGGCAGCCTGCTGGGGTGCGGACAGTAAAGGGCCCTGGTTTTTGTGTTGGACGAAATAGGGTTTGAATCTCAGCTCTGCTGTTTACAAGCAGCACAATGCTGGGTGAGCTGTTTACTGTCCCTGAGCCTCGGATTCCTCATCTGTGCACATGAGACGGGCATGCGGCCAGCACTGGGCCGGCACTGGATAGGGGCCGGAGGAGCGGTGCTCTTGCTGTGTTTATTGTCATTATCGTGGTTGTTACTGATTAGCCAAGGGTACAGCTGTTTGTAGATGGATTCTTTGGATATCAGAGCCACCTTCAGGGACGTATGTGTGATTTAGACTCAGGCCATTCTGCCCCAGTCACTGCTGCTGATGTGCACACTCCCCACGCCACATAGGCTGCCCAGTAGCCACTCGGGTGTCCTTTCTACAGCCCGCACTAGCACTGGACCCTCAGTCCCCCTGCGAAGCCCAGTGGGCATGTGCAGACTTTGCTTCCTGCTGAAGCGGCACACTCTGGACCCCAGCTAGGACTCCAGCCTGTCCTGCCCCCAGAACCTGTGTCCCCTCAGGCAAAGGACAGGTGTCCCACCTGTTCCCTTGGGGTGCAGCCTGGCCTCTCAGGCCCAGGCCCCAGATATCAGGGCTTCCCTGGGAGGCTCTAAACGCAGATCCCACTTCTGGCCCTGGCCCGGCCTTGGGGCCCTGGCCATAGCTTTAGTGGTGGCGCTGTGGCACCTGGGCTCCCCACTGACCACAGGTCAACCCCTCTCCTGGCTGCACTTCCCCAGGCTGCCTCTCAAAGTTCTGCCCTCCCTCTTACTTTCCTCGACTCTTCACCTTGGGCAGACACCCTGCCTCCACCACCAGACAGGGACTTCCTGGGGCCAGGAGTTTTGTCACTCTGGGGAAACCAGAGTATGGGGAAACCAGAGTACCCAAGAAGGTGAGACTCCTTGGGGGTACAACAGGCTTTGTCCACAGGGACCCAGGGGAATGAGAGACACATCCCATTCAGCATGGGATGGTAAGAAGAGCAGAATATCCCAAGCTACCTCTCATCAGCTCTGTGACCTTGGGCAAGTCACCTAACCTCTCTGTGCTTGTTTACACACCTCTGAAGTAAAACTAGTAATTCCATGTCTTCAGGACCAGTATGCCGATTGAGATTATAAACACCAGAAGCGCCTTTGAAGCTGCAGCGTGTTGGGGAATATGATTATGTATTAATGCCTGAATCAGGAGGCCCAGACCCTGCCTCTAACTTGATGGACAACTTTGAGCCACCTGCACCCTCTCTCAGGGCCCCAGGGCCCTAACTGTTGCATAAAGGATCAGTCTAAATGATATCGCAGGATTAGTCTTAATGATATCACAAGTCCCTGCCAGCTCTGAAAGTCTGTGATGGACACGTGGACTTTTCCAGTCACTGGCGGGAACCCCCAGGCCTGAGAGCCCATCTCTGTCCAGGCAAGGGGGCCCAAGCCTGACCCTTGAGCTGGCTCAGCACCCCCCTCCCCGAGCTGCCCACCCCACTCCCTCCAGTCTCTCTCCACTCCACTTTAACTGGCCCATTGTCCAGAAAACTAATTGCTGTGACTCCAGCGTTTATTTGGAGACAATGTAAGTCGATTGAAACTGCCGCATCAGGAGAAATATGTTCCACTGAGATCTTTAAATTAGCTCGGCTCAGCCTTTGATGAGGCCCACTTGGGAGAGGCATCCGCCCTCGTGCTCCACTGATCATTGGCCACTGTGGACCATTTGCTTAATGAAGTGTGGCCAGCGGCCAGGGGGTGGGGCCAGCCAGGTACACCTGCTGGAAAGGCTGGGTGGTCTTGCTGTGCCATTGCCTTGGCCCTCTGCCTGGCAGTCAGCCCTACTGGTTGAAGTGGGCACCAGGATCAGCTCAGTTATTGCTGTGGCCATCCTATAAAGGTGGCACCAGCCGCTGAGTACTAGGTTCTTCCTGTGTCCCCTGCCAGGCACAGGCCGAGCTCTCTGTAGACATGACCTCACTAAAAATTAGAGCAGCCTGGAGAGGTCGAAGCTGTTCTTCCGTTTTACAGGTGAGGAGACTGATTAGGCCCATGGCTCTCTGAGTCAGAGCCTGTGGGGGTCATGGGCGGAGGAGAGCAGGAAGGGGCTACAGTGGAGGATGAGTGCAGCATAGAGGAGTCTTCCCGCCAGAAATGCGAGGTCCTAGGAACCATTCCCCGATGTCTCCGAGTCCAGTTCCGCTTCCCTTCTGTCCTTGTGGCCTCCATCCCGGGAGCAGGTTCTCTGTAGCCAGAGAACACTCCCTGCTGCCTGTCCCTTTCCCCTCTCCCCCTTCCTCTTTTTTTCTCTCCCCTTCCCTCCCCTTGCTCTGATGTCCTACAACCTTCTATTTCCTGCCCTGCCCCCAGATTCCTATATTGGGGGCCGCAGAATCCATGGAAGGCCTGCGACCCGTTTCAGCCTGAAGGGCGTTCCAACAAAGACGCCCCTTTGCCATGTCTAATATTGATCTCCAGCAAAGACATTCTTGATGTTCAGAATTCACCTTGCAGCTGCTTTCTTCCCAGCAGGGCTGGCCCGGGAAAGTTGCTTCACGTCTGTCTCCTCTCCTTCATTTCCTCCCATCCTGGTTCCAGGCCCTCCTCCCTAAGGGGTGGGACTTTTAAGCCCTCTAAGGAATCCCCAGCCTGGGTGACTGTGTGTATCCCAGGTGGAGGGGGGTGAAGAGGGCATCTTGGGACACAGTTCTCAGCTTTCCTCTGATGCCCATTGTGAGAGGCAGGTCCTGAGCTGGTCTAGAGCTTGGAGAAAAGGTGCTGAGACGCAGGGTGCTCACCTTCCCCAGAACTGGAGACCCAGCTGAGGTCTCTAACTGGGAGTCAAACCTTAACCTGCAGCCAGGTACCTGGCAAGTACCTGCAGGTCCCTGAAATAGGGAGGGGCCCTTGCCTGAGCCACACCAGCCTGTGGTTGGGCAGCAAAAGGTAGAGATGGGGGCCGGCCGAGTGGCGCATTGGTTAAGCGCTGGTTTTGGGATGCCAGCGGCCCCGGTTCGGATCCCACATGGGGGCCAGTGACACTGCCCTCTACAGCTAACAACAGCACCTGGAGCTGGGCTGTGCGAGCCCCGGCAATGGTGTGGGCTGCAGCCCCTGCTGCAGTGGGCTGCCATAGGCTACAGTGAGTGGCCCGCAGCCAGCGTGAGCGGTCAATAGCCGCGGTGAGCGACATCCAGAGGCCAACGACTGATCTACCTCATCCGGGAAGAACGCAATGACGATACCAACAGTGAAGCAACATCCTCTGCAACTAGACTGAAGAACAAAAAGACAGCAACTTGTCTGTTCCCCTTCCCCGATTCCCCAACGCTGTTCCCCTCCGCCAATTCCCCAATAAAATCTTCAAAAAAAAAGGTAGAGATGGCATCCCTGGCTTTGTAGGGTTCCACCTAGACTGTTAGCTCCTTGAGGGCAGGACATGTGCCTTCTGATCCTGGAGCCCCCGGGGACAGCTGGCCTGTGCAGGCCTCGACAAAAGTAGACACGAATGAATGAACGGTAACTACTATTATTCATTCAGCTCCTAGTCATTTATTTTTCTTTTATTTATTTGCTCATGTGTTGTCTACTCTTGCCAGAAATTTTCTGGTCCAGATTCTTAACATGTAATTATCTCCAGGGCCAAGACTAAGAAGAGACTAATGAAGTGCCTCGGGCACAAAACTCACAGAGACAGTCATTCTCAGGGTCATGCGAGCATCTGATGAGCTCAGCTCCTGAAAATAACCTTGCTGGTGGCGACTGTCATTTCCATTCTGTAGTTGAGGAAATAAAGTCAGAAAAAGGCTAATTACTTCTCGTGGTCAGCTGGTTTTGTAAATTTGTGTTCCCAGATCTGTGTAACTCCAGTGCCTTTGTTCTTCCTCCGAATGGCCCTGAGTTTCCTTGCCTTGCCTGACCTCTGAGCAGGGTCATGGCAAAGGGGAGGAAGGACGAGTTACAGCTGCTCACTTCTTTCTGTGTGTTATGCCCCCCTCCATCCTGTCCCTGCACGCTGAGTGCAGACGAGCTGCCTAGGGTCTAGTCCCATCTCTGCTTAGCAGAGGACAGTGACCTTGGGCAAGTTATTTAAACTCTCAGTGCCTCAGTGTCCTCATCTGTGAAAAGGGACAGAATAATAGCCCCATTTCATGGCCTGCAGTGAGGATTCCCATGCGTATGGGCATATATTAATAACGTGTAAAGCACTTAGTGCCAGCCACGTACCATCTTCATGGAATTGTCAGCTATGATTTTTTAATAGCTTGACAATCTATTATCACCCAGAGGTGGGTGGAGTCTGAAAATAGCCCCAAACCTTCAGCCCGCTGAGCTCCCAGGGTTCATCTGCCTCTCTCTCAGGCTCAGTCCCCATGTCCCCAGGGTTCACAGCACCCAGGGTGTCACCTCACCTCTCCTGGGATGACAAGTCCTCAAGACTTCGAGGGAAGTGAAACCATGGGGTGGATTTTGGGCCCTGACATCCCAGTCACCTCCAGCTCCAGGTAAGGGAGCCATTTGGCTGGCTCCTTCCAGCTTGAGCTCTCCTGGAATTCACGGGAGGTTTTGAGAGAGAGAATTCACACTTCACTGAAAATGTGTTTTAAACAATTAGCAGGTCTTTACCCGAGGAGCCTTTGAAGTGGAAGCCCAGCCTCATCTCAGTGAAGGATTTCCCCAGAACTGACAGGCTGGCAGACGCTGCCACCAGCTCGGCCCTTCGCTGACTGAGCAGCCTCTGGTGCTGTGGGCCTCAGGGGGACTCAAGTGGCACCCTGCACTGTATCCACTGCAGCGTCTTCCTCTCCGGCACCTACGGCTGCTGCACAGTGGAGCTGAGTTCCCACTGGGGTCCTGCCTCAAATCCATGGCATTTTTCTGTTCTCCAGGTTTCTCAGTCCACAGGCTAGGGTAGCTAAAGCCTTTGGCTGTGAACTTGAAACTCTTACATCCTTGAACTGTGCCTGAAGCTGTGGATAATTATTAGTTGAAGAAAGGTATAGATTCCTCCAGTGATTGGCCTCGTGACCTGGAGCTTGCCTCCATTTCCCTGTTTACAAACTGGAGATAGATGAGGTGGGAGAGGAACTGACCAGCTGGTCTCTAGGGCCCGGAGCTGCACCTCACTTTCCTTGGGTGGGCTGACGTTGCAGTGGAAAGAAGGCGGGGTCCTCATCCTCTCCCGTTTTAGCTTCATGATATTGAGCAAGTCCGTTACTGCATCTCAGTTTCTCCATCTGTGAAATGGGTAAATGAATCTTGGTTTTGCAGAGCAATTGTAGAGCTTAAATGAGATAATGCCTAGAAAGTGCCTGGCACAGTAAGTGCTCATGATTTTTTTGAATACAAGCTATGCCTCTCGTTATGCCTTTTCTGACCCCATCATACAGAGCCAGATTGGACTGTTAGTTATGGGAGGGGCCCTTTGTGCAGCGTGCCCACCCCACAGAACCAGAGAGGAGGAAGGAAGGGCAGAGAGCCAGCCAGGATGGGAGCTGAAAGGGTCTGTCCCGTTCTCCTGCTCTGGGAAGCTGCCCCCCAGTCTGGGCTTCCGGTTTCTGTTTGATTCCTTTTCTCTGACATTCCATCCATCATCATAATTGCTCTCCTGAAAAATGAATTTGTAGTTGATTTGTTCAAAAGAGGGAATCAGCCAACAGATAAAAAGGTTGTTTTATTTAATTTGCATAAAGAGGCTGCCTGCTGCCGCCAGCTGTGCTGGCTGGGCTGCGGGGAGGGCACCTGAACATGTGCAGTGGATGTGCACAGGTAGAGCGGGCTGGTCCCTGGGTCAGGGCCTGCCTCCCAGGTTGCCGGGATCCTGGCCCCAGACATCACATCCTTGGTGTCCACACTGAGCTGAAATCATTCTATCATAGGAGACCTGCACCTCTCCCACACCTGTCATTTCCGGGGTAGGACAGGGCTTCTATCCCAGGAGGCTGAGGGCCAAGAAGCCAGACAGTCATGGGGGCAAAACTCAGGAGATCAGGGGCTCTATAAGGCCAGAGGCCCAATGCATATGACAAACGCCATTAAATTTTCTCAGGAGGAAGAGGCGTTTAAATTGCATGTGTGTTCAGGTCCAATCGGGAGCGCCTGGCTCCTCTCTCAGATATGGTTCACCTAAGGATGTTGTGTGTCCTCTGCAATTCAGCAAACACTTAGTGATGCTCCCTTGTGCCCAGGGCATGGTGGATTCTCTCCAGAAACTTCTCATGCCATGAGTGTGAGCCCTGTCTTCAGGAGAAATCCGTGGTCAGGGCAGGGGTTAACGGACTGGGCAAAGCCATGGCCGGGGGTAGACGCAGGGTCAGGCAGGCAGAGCCATCTGAAGCGATGACTTCCCCTGCCAGGCCCTTGCAATGTTTGGCTGAGTCCAGGGAGGTGGGCCTCAAGGTTTCCTGGGGCAGAATGAGGCAGGACTCTTCGTGTGGTCCAACATCTGGAGAAGATGCCAAGATGCCAACAGAGCATTCATTCTGGCATCAGAGACTTGGGTATTCTACGGATGGCTGGGCATGTAACTTATTTATTTTGCAAGTGAAAGTGAGTTCTATTAATATTAATATCACTAGAATAGTAATAATCCGTTAATAATTACTCCGGGACTACAAGTGTAAACTAGGACTGTTGCTGGCAAAAAAGACATGTGATTACCCTGACCATGGACCAATGCAGTGGAGACTTAGGCCGATGGAGCATCCTGCCAGGAGTTGCCAAAAAGAGCACTGGGCACTTCTGGATGGAGTCACAGGGCCTCCCCAGGCTTTCCAGGGCCACAGAATGGAGGCAGAGAAGATGCTGGGATGCAGCAGTTGGGTTCTGGGTTCCGTCCCCTGGCGCTGCTGCTTAGGGCAAGTCTCTTACCCTCTCTGGGCTTCCATCTCATCTCCAGGAGATGCTGCACGTGAGAGGATCTTACATACTCATTACCGTCTATAATTGCCTTGCTCCTTGATTTGTTTACCTGCTTATTGCTGTGTCCCTGCCTGTCACGTGAGTCTCTGAGGACAGAGTTCTGTCTGTCTTCTTCACTGCTGTGTACACAGCTCCTAGAATGAGGAGACACCGGCTAACTGGGATGTGGACGCGAGGGGTCATCCCCATGAGCACATCGGGATGGCCCAGAACAGCTCTCGCGGAGGCCGGTGGTAGATCAGTTCTCTTCTGGGAGCTCCTTCCTGGTTTCTGCTGTTGTTTCCTTGTCACCCTCTCTGAGTCACACGCACCGCCTCTACCTCCATTCCGTAAGAAGTAGCAACATTCTGGGCGCAGAATCTGGGTTGCAATTATTAAGGTAGAGTTGGGGGTGAGGCGGGCCAGGGGGTTCCCTGACTGAAAACTTGATGAAGATGACCAGAGGATTATTGACAATGACTAAATACTATTTATAATTTTCTACAGTTAACTTAAAAATCATTATGACCAGCAATAACCGTCGCTTACCCAGAGGAGGGTGGGGGGGCTTCTAATAATCATTTCTACTTCCTTTCCTCTTCCTTGAGGGGTTGATGGGAACTCCTGCCTGACACACTGTGCTGTAGCAGCTGAATTCCCCCTTCTCGACTCATCCCTCCGAGATGGGCTCTCATCTCTGTTCTAGTCTCTCTTCCTCTAAGCTGAGGTGATGCAGCCCGCGTCAGCATGGCCCTCTCTACTGTTTGCAGAAGGGGCTTTTCCTCTGCTTGCTAACGCACAAAGGCAGGATCTTTCTCTGTTGTTTTGTTTGGGAGAGTTTCCTCCTTTGCAGCAACACCCAAGAAAAGAAAGGCTGCCGTCCTGACCGCCTTCCGTTACCGCTGGGCCCTGTTACCCTGGGGACCATGCCCCACCACTGGCTCCCTCTGTGCTGCTCAGTCAGCTTTTCATGTTCCACTTCTGTGCACTGTGTGTTAGAGGGACATTAGGCTTTGATTGCAAGTGACAGAAACCTGATGTGTCAGTAGCAGCATTTATTGGCTCATATAGCCAAATGCGGGAAGGGCAGGGTTGGCTTAGCTTTAGGGACAGCCAGAACCAGGGACAAGTGTCTCGTCTCTTCTCTCTGTCTTTCTTTCTCTCTCTCTCCCCCCTCCCCATCTTGCTCTGACTCATGTGCCCGCTTTCCCTTGTGGGTGAAATTCATTCTCTCAAGTGGCTCCTCCAGTAGGGCAGAATCACAGCCCCTGGGAAGCCCAGGCTTTCATATAGTGTTGTTTCAAGGGAAAAATGTCTTTTCCCTCCCATCTCCTGTTTGAAAGACCCCAGGAAATGACTCAGTTGGCTAAGCTTGGATCAGGTGCTGATCCCTCAACCAATTGGCTCAGGTAAGAGGACAGCAATTCCTACTCAGAACACGGGCTGAGAGTCGGGGTGGGGAGGATAGGGGATCGCTGTCCTAAGAGGTGGTGTGTGGAGGTGACACACACATTGCCACGGGGAAAGTGGGGCGAGCCGGGCAAACTCATTGGGTTTATTGTGACTGACCCAGGGGGGCGTTTCATCTCCTGGCCTTTCAGCAGCGAGAAGAACTTAGAGAATCAGTCCAGGCCGAAAACACATTACCCCAGCGAACAGACAAGCGGGCACCAGCGGATTCCTGATCAACCCTATAGATCACTTCCCCTGCAGCAGAAAGGCGGGTTTTATGGTTTCATCATTGTGACCCCCTGCTGTGGTCAGTGATTCAGCTCTGGGGTTCAGGGGGTCTGGGGTGAGCAGGAAATACCCTCAAGCTCTTTCTGGGGAAGGACATCAGGCCTGTACCCCCACTGTCTGGCACAGAATGGATCTTGTCCCCTGCATCCTCTTCCAGTGGGCCCACCGTTTCCTACCGTAGAGAAGCTGCCTTCCGCCCTTGCCATCGCCCCTGCCTCCGGCTAGCTGATCGTCTCCCATCCTGACTCACAGGGCCATCGCTCTGGCTTTGTGACTTGCCTCTTATCTGGGCACAGGTGGTGGTGGTGGTGGGGAGACAGAAAGCCCATCGTTAGGTCTCTCAGCTTATGTTACATTTTCCAATACAACACTGGTAGGGAGAATGTAGAAAGGAGTGCGAGTGTATGGGACAGCTACTGACTGATCAAGCCGTACTTCCTTTCCTGTTCGGCTTCAATGCTGTGCACTCCCTGAGCTGGGAGTACCAGGGACGCGGGTATCCTCAGACCCAAGGACCCTTCGGGTCCATCACCCAGTCTGTGGATTCCGGCCCTTCCCTGCTCTCCAGGCTGGCACAGCCCTCTCTCACAGGTGCATGGGGTGACGAGGAAGCAAGGCTCTTTCCCCTGGGGCTTCCTGAGCAACTGCGTATCCTGTCTGAACCACTGACCCTGCACTCGCCTCCCTGGCGCTGCTCCGGGGCGCCTCCCTTTCCTGGCACGCAGCCGAGGCAGATGTCCAAGAGGCCTGTCTGCTCTGCTTGCAGACACCCGTGACATCACTCTCTTGTCCTGCTCACCTGAGTACCTTTCTGAATCTTACCTCCTTCTGGATCCTAACCCCACAGGGATTTTCTACCTGGGCCACGATGACTGCTTCAGTTCCTGAACAAGCTAGGCTCTTCCCTGTCTCAGGGGTTTCCCAATGCGATTCCCTCTGATAGAACTTATTGCAAGTTGTAATTCTATATGAAATTTACATCATTTTCATATATAATTACCAGTTTAAATTATATATGGAAAGGTAACAGAGCTCTCCCAGTGGCAGGCAGATGCAGCCTCACCTTTCATTGCACTAAGATGCACACACCCACCACATACAAAGACACAGACTCTTAACGTGGGGACACAGAATAGGAGTTCAGAATACATCACCCGGCAAGGCTGCTACCACTCCTCTCTCTCCTTTGCTCTCACCTCTTTAGCCGCTCTCCTGGCACCGGCACCTCCTTTTCTTCTCCTCCACGTCTGGTACCTTCCCTTCCAGCCCTCAAGTCCCCTCTCATAGTTAGAATAAGCTGCCCTTCTCTTGGTTCTTAAATCCATTCATCATTTTGTTGCCCACCAGCCAAACAAAAGATTTAAAAGGAGCAAGAGAGTATCTAATAAACTCATTTGTAGCCTATTACATACATGTCCATGTATCTGTTTGATGACTGTCACCACTAAGCGTGGTGACACTTTGTAAGTTCTATGACACTTATATGGCCTCATGGATGCATCATTCACCCTGTGTGTACAGCACCTAGCATGGTGCCTGGCACACAGAAGAGGATCAGTAAATAAACATGGATGAATATCATGTTTCTCTACTGAAACTCATTATTGATTTCAATGTGAATATTGAGAGCCCCTGAATATCCAATCCTGAGTGCCCATATACCCAGTTAGAATGTCACTGTGTGACAGTATAATAAGATATTTGATCTTTTCTCCAGTGCCTGACTCAGGGCTCCTAAGAAACTCTTTGAATTTCCTGAGCTCTCAAAGTGATGGGAGCATCTTTTGTTCTAATGAGACGACTCTTGATGGGACCCTCAATTGCTTCTGGATTGGGGCTGGTCTCCAGAAAGGCCAAGGCTTGATTAGAAGCTTGGAGCTTTCAGTCCCACCCTCCAACCTCCTGGGAAGAGAGAGGAGCTGGAATGCTATCAGTAATGCCTACATAACAAAACCTGCACAAACCCCCTAAACTATGAGGTTTAGAGAGCTTCCTGGTTGGTGAACACATGCAAGGTGGTGGACCTGGAGAGGGCATGGAAGCCCCGTTCCCCTCCCCCCACACCTTCCCCTGTGCATCTCTTCCATTTGTCTGTTCCTGAGTTACATCCTTTATAATAAACCAGTAAATATAAGTAAACTCTTTTCCTGAGTTCTCTGAGCCATTTTAGCAAATTATGGAATCTGAGAAGGGGGTCATGCAAACCCCAATTTATAGCCAGCGCATCAGCAGCACAGCTGGCACAGGACTTGCAACTGTCATCTGAGGTGGGGACAGCCTTGTGGAACTGAGCCCTTAACCTGTGGGGTCTGTGCTGACTCCGGGTCATTCGTGTCAGGAGTGCATTAAATTGATGGACACGCAGTTGGTGTTGGGGAGGAAAAGCCCCTTCAGACTCACCACAGACTGTACACATGTCCTGTCCTTCTTTACCTCCTGATGCAAGCATTAGTGTCCAGAACAGTGGATTATACTCGTCCCATTCCTTTCTGGCAGGGGGTTTTCTGAATTGGGGATAACAGAGAAGACCAGCTCCCTTTCTTCTTTTTTCTCTCCCCTGCCCCGCCCCCATACCCAGTAAAGATGGGGAGAATGACTGAACAAGCGTGAAAGATGGAAACTTCCCTCCAGAATGATCCCACTAATGGTAAATTGATGGGATTGAATACATTCAAGTGGGAAATGATCCAAATATATGCTAATGAAGCTGAATATGCATTATTTAGACTAAAACAAACTAACTGCGAGTCAGGAAATAAAGTAGGTGAATTATTAGTTTGGCAACTCAAAGAAAACTTAAGCACCATTCCAGAAACAGGCAGAGGCAGGCAGGAAAATGTGGTTAATGAATTCTAAATCAATTAACTGCAAATTGATGGTGCACTGGAAGTTTCTCATCACTCCCCACTTCCCTGGATTGTTTTCTGAAAATTAAAAAAGAAAAAACACTGTTGCTATGCGCTTTTCTTGTTTTCACTTCCTCAATGTGCTCTTCTGGAAACTTGAGTCTCAGAAAAACAAAAAAAGAAAGAAAACTACAAACAGATCCCAGAGACCCAGAGATGGGTAATGGGGCTATTTTGGCTACTGGAGGAGATAAATAATGCAAAGAGGAACCTCTTAACTCACCTTTATCAAAGAGAATCATCCTGACTGAAGAGAGGCAAGCATGACGCCGTGATGGGAGGGAACGAAGGCCCGAGGTGGGTAAAGAAAACAGAAGAACACGCGCTGTCTGTGCAGACTAGAACAACTCAACCGTCCTGGCTGAACTGCAACCCAAGGCACAGATCACCAATGAGGTCTGAGAGACGGAGGGATCACCAGGAAAGGATCAGAACGCGGAGGAAGCAGAACGTTTTCTAAAGGTGGAATCTGTAAACGCCAAGGGAGAGTCTCATGTTCAGTTCTTAAAAAGCTATAGTTTGGGAGATCTTAGGATAGTAAGCAGTGACCAGCTGGACCAGCGTGGGTTCACCATGAACTAGATCTTTGCTGAAAGGGCACCTGTTTTGATGAATGTTCTCCTGATCTCTCTATAGAAAGTAGCCCTGCCCACCCCACCCATCCCTCCCATTCCCATCCCCAGCTTTATTTTTCTCTATAGCACTCAATGCCATTAACACATATATATTTACTTATTTATTTTCTTCTCCTCCCATTGGATGGTAAGCTTCCTATGTCCGGGACTTTGCCTGCGTGACATGGTAGGGGCTCAATAAATACCTCTTGAATGAGCAAGATTTCTCCCTCATTTCACATTCACCCAGTATGGCCAGGCCCTCAAGGCAGACCTGTCCCCACCTAGCCACTCACTCCCAGAGACCCTGGAAAGAGAGCCGGGGGGCAGCCCTGCATCCGTAGTGCTCCCAGCCTGCTAAGTCATATACGCCTGCCCACTAGGAAATACGGCTCAGTGGACTCTGAATACTCAGACTGACCATTCCTCCTCCCACAGGGGGGCATAAGGAGGGAGCAGAGAAGGGCAAGGAGCTCAAGCGGAAGGTCCTCCTTCCGCTGGGAAAAAACAGAAGCACTGGGGGGGAGGGGCAGCAGCGGCCCCCTCTGCACACTCACGACTCATCTAATGGGTAGAGTGATAGAGGAGGAGGCATAGCTGCGGAGTTCTGACTCTTAGCCCTGTGCCCCTTCTATACCCTGCCTCCCCTGAACTTGGTGGTAATGTTGGAGAAAAGTAGGTAAGACACATGAAGGACTCCTGCTGCCTCAAGCCAGCCAAAGCATCCAGAGATATTCCAGCTTTGATTATGTGACTTAGTGACACAGTTATCTGTGGGTGAATTGACTGGTTTGCAAATGAACCAACAGAAAACAAATAACAAGGAAAATAATGGGGGAGAGGGACATGCGAAAAAAGTCAAAGTGATCACCAATCCGTGATAACATCTTTCTTTCAGAAGCTGCCAACTATGTGGAACTGCCTCGTTACCTTTAGGTCCCCATCGTGTCCTTGGCAACACGTTCCCGTATCAGCAGTCTGTTCAGGCAGTACGTGGAGGAAAGTGCAACAGTGAACATAGCGATGAAAATACCTTTATGGCTGACTGGCTGTGGCATGTGTGGACCGAGGTCTGACACTTTGAACAAAGTGAGGTCACTTGGCAGAGAGGTGGGGGAATGGCTGGGGAGAGGCTGCTCACAAAATCAAGCCCCTGAAGCTGCTGGACTTTGTCACCTCCGCCCATGCAGGCTGCCAGCCTGTTTAGAAAGCAAAAAGCTCAGCCTGCTCAGTGACAAACTATGTTAGTGTAGGCTTTGTTCTCTACTCACACAAAAAAGATAGCTCCGATGGAAACAAACAATGTAACAGACTGCAGAATGAATGGTGAATGTGTTTCTACATATTGGACGTGATTGTAACACAATCAGCTGACAACTCAAATGTGTCATTTGGCATGTTTTGATTATTCGTGTTAGCAGCAATTGGGGGGTTCTCCATGACCTCTTTCCCCATCCATTATCCTAGTATATTCATTCAAAATAGAGGTATGTGCCGGGCAGTGGGGTAGAGATGGAACAGTGAGCAAACAGAACTGGTACCTGGCCTCAGGGTGTTTCCAGGCAGGAGCTGATGAGTATGCCCCAGTGTGGGTGACCAGGTATAACCACCTCTCTACTCTCCCTCAGATATGTTCAGAATGAAAGGAAATGGTAGAGCTTGTTAAGGGAATAGAGTAGATGGACACGAAGTGGCAGTGTGGAAAAAAATAGGAATCTTATTTTAGCCAAGAAGCTTCTTAATGGAAGAGATGCTATTGGCTGGAAAGTGGTCATTGTGGCTGCTGAACCGCCATGGGAGAGAAACGCCCTGAGATTATTGTCTCTGTCCTCTGACTTCTGCCCCCTGAAGGAAAAGGACACAGGACTCCAGGTGTCCCTGGTAGAAAGCCTCATCAGTGCTTGTTGCCTAAACCTTGGCCCTGATGGAGGAGAGGACTGCGATACATCCAAGTCCCAAAGGACAGAGCCCACTGGGTTTTGGTTAGTGCCCAATTCACCCGGTTTCTAGAGACTAGTCACATAGAAACTAGTGTCAGTCAAATTAGAGTGAAACCAGCAGGAAATTGTCAACATCAAAACTCACAGCCAAGGGGCCCTTTGTCTTTGCCCCGGAGAAAGACAGAGGAGATGTGTGGGATGTTGGCTACCAAGGCAGCTCCAAACATGGAATAAGTTCACCCAGGAAGGGGAGAGGGAGATGAAGCCAGGCCGTCCCAGCAAGCATCCAGATCAGAGATGGGTCCACCCAGGGGGCTGGACAGGATGGAGTGGGAGGAGTGGGCTGGCCGATGGACCGATGAAGAGTCTGGAAGATCCAACCTGGACCAGTCAAGACAAAGGTGCGATGGACAGTCTACTCCTGAGAAATGGCGGCTGACAAGAGTGGGGTCGGCCGACCAGCCCCAGCCAGCCAGCTGGGGAACAGGCCAGGCTCCTTGCCAGATGCCGGAGACACAGCATCTGAGACCCAGACAGAAGGGAATGTGCGTGCCACACCGAGGGAGCGGGTTGGAGAAGCTCGCATCTGGAGTTGATGCCAATTTAGGAAGATGGACGCTCCTCCAGATGTCTCAACTCTCTGAGCATATGGCAAGGGGAAAACGCTCTTCTACCCAGGCAAGGACGATCATTTCTTGAGTGCCAACATTGTGCTGGGCACTGAGGACAGAGTGGGAATCGAGCAGCCATTGTCCATAGCCTCATCAAACTTGCAGTCTTGTAAAGGCGATAGACAATAAACAAGTAAATAAATACGTGGATAATACCAGAATGTATTAAGTGCGATGAAGGAAACACAGCAGGATTCATGGTGAAGCATAACAGGGTGTCAGAACCTTAAAGAAGGTGATCAGACAAGGCTCTTTGGGGGTGTGAGGGGTGAGGCTTAAGCTGAGACCTGAAGAATGATGAGGATTCACTTACACCTCTCTTCAGGGGAGATGGGAGCTGCAATGGAGCTTCATTTCGGCAGTAAGGGCAGGCAGGTGTTTCTGTTTCTATTCAGTCTTGCTCTTTATTGAATTTCTCTGTTTATCCTGTTTTTATTAAGTGTCATCTCAGGTCTGCTGTAATAATTTGACAAATTTGCTTTCTAGAGAAAGAACGTACTCACAGAAACTTGTGATAAATACATGGAGTCCCGACAGACGGACGGGAGGGGAGACCATGCTAAATGTGGCTCCGCCAGCCACCTGTGACTGTGACCAGACAGGCTAGGCCCAGTGCCCGAAGGACAGAGTCCCTGGGAGTATGCTTGCATATCCAAGCTCTGCCAGACATACAGGGTCTGCAGGCATCTCGGGTACACACCTATCCCATTCAGCTCTCCTACCTACTGGGGTGGCTGGTTCTACTGTAGTTGGCTGAGTTCATGGTGGGAGACGAGAGTGGGTCTCAAGTTGTAGGTGTTGAAGGAGAAAGCTCCTAACTCTTGTTCCCTTGGATGGTGATGGCAGAGTCACTCAGAGAAATGAGACAATTATGAATGGGGCTAGTCGGGGCCCATCCCATAATATTTAGCCCATACTCCCACCTCCACAAGCGTTCCACTTGTGCCATCTCCTTGGCGCGTGGTGGTCAGGTCTGCAGAGAGGTCAAGGCTTGGGCAGAGATGTGCTATACCTCTGGAATTTCAGGCCAGGGATTTATAGTCACATCTTGTCAGGCACGTGTGTTACCACAAACGCTGTAAGCCATGGTTTGTCACTAACTTTCTCTGTGACCATGGATAATTTGTTTTTATTGTCCTCCATTTCCTCACCTGTGAAATAAGAGGTTGGACTGGATGGCTTCCAGTTCTGACACTTAGGATTTATATTCCACAAGGTCAAGCGATTTAGGCAGTCAAGAAATACAGCTAATGAGAGTAAAAGCTAAGTAGCCAGTAGGCATGGCTGTTGTGATAGTTCAAAATGGAAGTCTGTATACCTGCAAACCTAGAGAGAGGAGATGCACACCTATCATCAAGTTCCAGAAGCTTGAACCAGAAGGCCCTCTAGAGAGCCAGCCTCCAAGAAGGCCCCACAGTGGTCCTGGCCTCCTGGTATTCATGGCCTTATGTATTGCTTTCCCTCATTGAATCAGGGTTGCCCTCTACGACCAATAAAATATGGTAGTTCTGAGAGTCTGTGACTCCTAATGCTAGGTCATAAAAGACATTGCCACTTCCACCTGGCTTTCTTGGGTCACTCATTCTTGGGAAGCCCATGCCATGAGGACACTTGAGCAACTCTATGGTGGGACCATGTGGTGAGTGAACTGAGTCCTCGTGCCAGCAGCCAAAACCAACTTGCTGACTACATGAGTGCACCATCTTGGAAGTGGGTCTTGCAGGTTTAGTCAAGGTTTTAGATGACAGAAGCCTAGACTAACATCCTGACTACATTTCATGTAAGACCCTGAGCCAGAATCATCCAACTCAGTTTCTTCTAAATCTCTGACTTATAGAAACTGTGTGAGATGATATTTAGTGTTTTTTAAGTTGCCAAGTTTGGGGATAATTTGTTACATGGCTATAAATAATGAATACACCATCCCTTATATTCCAAAGGAGGTGACTCAAAGATGGTGCTTCCCAAATTTTGTTTGCAGGAGCTCTGGTCCCAGGAGATGCTCACCAACCCAAAGAACTGAAGAATCCCTGAAGCAAACAAACCCATTTAGTTTTGTTTATCCCAGAGTTCTCCAAACTCCCATGATGATGGACACCCTTTTGTGTCTAACATTTCCAGAAATTCATGCCCCATAAGATGTGTTTTTGGAACTACTGCTCTAGGACAAATATGAGGTTTGATTTTTACTAATGTACCCCTCAGGTTGGTTTGGGTTCAGAATACATCTACATTCATTCATTCAGTCATTCATTCATTCATCCACCAATTTAGCCATCCATGTATTCAACAACATTCATAGAGGCCTCATCTCTGCCGGAACCCATGCTGGGTACCAGGAGTACAGCTATGGATATACACCCGCTGTCTGTAAAGGCCCACAGTCGAGCGGGGTTTAGCAGAGTGGTTGGAGTACAGGCTTGGGTGTCATAAAGCCTTATGCTGAAGCCCAGCTTGGCCCATTACAAGGTGACCATGGACAAGTGTCTCCACCGCTGTGATTCAGTTTTCTCATCTGCAAGTTGAAACTCATAATGATTGTATATATCCCACAGGGAAGATTTTAGGATTCAGTGAAGTCATATAGATAAAGCACCAATTATGTGCCTGACACATAGTAAGTATGGATTAAATGTGAGCTATTCTCATGTTTATGATCCATTCTGCGGAGTTCAATTCAGGTGCTGTTTCCTCCTCCAGGAAGCGTTCTCTGACAGCTGTACCCCCATGCTGACTAAGGTGCCCCTAGTCTCTCCTTCCTTGAGAATATCCTGACCTTACCTCCATCATGCAGCATTTTTCCTACTGCATGATTGGGGAGAGCAAGGGGCCTGCTATGGCCACAGCGGAGAGTATAAGAAGATAAGGCTGGAGAGGTAGGATTGGGGACTTTTTATTTTCTAGGCGGAACTCCCTATGTTACGGGAAACTAGGTTGAGTTGTGAGGAAGGGTGTGAGCTGGCCAGCCCTCCAGCCCAGGCCCGCCTCAGCCTGCTGTCAGAATGATGCCTCACAGGCTGTCTCCACGAGCACATGAGCAAAACCTTGCTCTAAGCCCTGCGTTGGGAGCCAGTGGTTTTGCGTGGCAGGGGTTGACATCATTGCTCCTCCCACCCCAGGTCACTGCCACTTCTGTTCACACACATCTGGCATACAGGTAACACCCCACTTTGTTTACCTGGGCAGTCACAGCAAAAGGTTTGAGTGATGATGTGGAGTCCACTTAGGTCCCTCGGGCCTGCATCCCTGGGGCGGAGGGAGCTTTGGGCTAGACAGTGGCTGTAGGAGTTTTTTGTCTTGTTATAGACACATTGCCCATGCAGAGGGGTTTTGCAGAGAACAGCTGGCAAACTTACTCCATTATCGGCCTCCCTGGCCCTTGCCTCCACTCACCTCTTCCTTCCTCCCTCTCCCCCACCCCCCGCCCCAAGTGGGTGGCTGCTTCTCCATCAAGACACAGCTTTGAAGGAGCCTCTGAAATGACTCCAAAGCCTTCCCAGCGCCCCAGAGAGGCAGTTTCCAACCAGCAAGCCCGGCTCAAGAGACTCCATAACCTCCCTCCTAGCCCACTCTGAGCAGGACAAGTGGCCACGTGCCAGCAGCTCCTGAGGGCTCCAGGCGCGGCCTGGCCCCCATCTCTGCTCTCTTTCCTTCTCGCACACAATTCCAGAGGCGGATTTCTTGACAATCTCTTTTTCTTCCTAAATCTGTGAAATCAGGAACCGGAGGGCAAAGTGGGGCTCCGGGTCTCCAATTATCTCTCCCCCTCTGCCTCTCAGGGAGCCTCCCGCTCTCCCGCTCAGCTCCAAGCAGTCAACAGCCTCTTGGAACCTGTTGAAATCTATTACCGACCTTTGGTCTCATCACCACAAAGGAGCTTTCTGCAGCGCGGAGATGGATTAAACAGAAATGAATTGACCGGCAGAGGCTTTACGACCCTCTCCATTTTTGCCTCCCTTTGCCCCCTTCTCTCCCTCTAGCTCACTTTTATTTTTTTGTAGAATGCCAGCTGGGCAGAGCTCAGATAAGGCAATGTGGCCCGAATAGACCGAGGTCACAAACGCCTGAGCGAAATTCACTTTGTTCATTTTGCAAACTAGGACGCTGGCAGCTCTACGGCACGGGGGCCTGTTAGTGCTAAATGCATCGCATCTGGCAAAAAAAGAAAATAAAACAAAATGAAAAGCCTGTAAAGTTGAACCGTTAAATATTTAGGGCTCGTGATAAACAGTATGTCATAATATTTGTTGAATTGCATTTGCTAGTCGATGCATCTTTTCCACTTAAGGCCCTAGTTTTTGGAGGTAGATGGAGAAAACGAGAAGAATTGGGTTGCATTCAAAAATGAAACGTGGGCTTTAATTTAACCTCAAAAGACAAATCTCGCTGTCTGCATGCCCTGGGCTGCATGGCTGTTAGTGCTCCTGAACGGGGCTCTCTGCCTCCCTTGGAGCCTGTCTCTTCGTGCTCACACACTGCTCCATGTGTAATTAAGCAGATGCTCTTTGACGTTCAACTTAAATTATCAAATGTCAGGACATGACACTTTATTTGTATATGTTTTCCTTGCTTAGCAATTCAGGCGGTATCTGGGGAAGGGGGATGTGTCTGTTCAGTTCCAGGAAGGAGCTTCTCCTTGTAGCTCTGGGTCTGAAATTCTACCCTTAGATGTTCACTTCTTTGGCTTATTACCTCTTGTCGTGCAAACCCCCCAGGCGAACCCACGCAGACTCAATTACTTACTTGATCAGAGGATGGGTTAATAAGATCTTTTCTCAAGAGCAAAAAAATGAGAGTGACTGTAAGAAAAGGGAGCGCCTGAGATGTGGGGAGGCCCTGGCGCTGGCCTGGGAGATAATACCGTGTTTTCCCAAAAATAAGACCGGGTCTTATATTAAGTTTTGCTCCAACAATCTACATTTATTCATTTATTCATGTACAAAAACCTATATTTATTCACACAGTCATGTCTGGCTGATGATCTTAACTGGGGCTTATGTTTGCGGTAGGGCTTATATTACAAGCATCCAGAAAAATCATGCCAGGGCTTGATTTTCCAGTTAGGTCTTATTTTGGGGGAAACACGGTTGTAGATTCCTTCTCAACAGGCAGGAGCCTCAAGTGTGTACATTGTGTCTAAATTACCAAGTTCACCAGAAGTGGAGACCACCACCACACCACCCCCTGCCCGGTGGTGCTAACCACCTAGTCGGGAAGTTTGCACTGCTCAGGGTGCTTGCCTTTTTGTCAGGACCCCAAAGGGTCAGGCGAAGGGCAAAGTTGGGTCTTCTTAAAGTAGAAGTAGGAATGCCTGGCCCTGGCCCTAGGAATCACTGCGATCTCAGGGGTCAGCAAGAAATGGTCTTAAGGGTCTCTGTCCAATGACTGCCTAAATCATCATGTAGTCATCTTGGGTGTCAATGAGCAATGACCTTGAAAATTTGTGAGAAGTTGGTCTAAAGCATCCATCTTTAGTGACCTTGAGAACCAGCAGACAGTGACCTTGGAAATCAGTGAATAGAGATCTGGTACATCAGTAGTGATGACTCCCAGTAGAGGGCACTCAGAGAGGCCTGGAGACAGCCGGTCAGGTCCTGGGTGCCCGAGCAGGGCCGGCTGAGGGGGGCTGAGGCCAGCGGTGGTGCCGAGGGTGCCCTAGCCAGGCTCTCACCACACCAGCACTGAACATCCTTTCCCTTCCCTGGGCTGCTAGGACCCAAGTAGCCTTTTGCTGAGCTGCTTAGGGCTCTTGAGAAGTCCAGACCCCAGAGCTGAGCCCTCCTCCTCTGTTGCCAGGCTGTTGTGCCAGGCTTGACCTATGGCAGTGTCCACACTGTCTGCATCCTACCAGAGCCCAAGCCTCTGGTGGGCTACTCCACTGGGCCAGGCTGGAGCCAAGCTCACCATTTCAGCAGGCTCATTTTTTTCCACACAACATCTGGGACTTACTGCCACCATCTGGACTTGATCCCCATCAAAGCCCACTCTCTTACTGGCTGCCAGTGCTGTTATTGACATCAGCCAGGTAGCCTGGCCAGAAGCTGGGCAGCTTGCAGACGAAATGCTCAGAGGGCGTGAACTGGCTCCCTGGAGCAGTGTGTCTAGGCCCCTGGGAGGGGGTGGGGGTGGGGGCTTGAGGCAGAAGGTACATGAGCTGGGAGGGAAGTGGTTGTGCTGTGTGTGTGTGTGTGTGTGTGTGTGTGTGAATGTGCATGAGTGTGAGTCCAAGTTTGCCTCTGTGTGCTTGTGTGTCCATGACTGTGTATGTGTGTGTCTGAGTGTAATGTGCCTTTGGGTGGACAGGTGTGTGTCCATGTAGTAAATGGTGAGAGCACTGGCTGTGGAGTTGGCCTGCAGGAGCCTCAATTTTGTTATCTGAAAAACAGGAGTGTGCTAATGCCTGTCATTTAGGATTGTCAGGAGTCAGGTTAGATGATGAATATCAGTCACTTGGAAATAATGCCTGACACACAGTAAGCACTCAGTGTATCTGATATTATCCTGAGAGTGTGGGTTTGTGTGTACGTGTCTGCATGTGTGTATCTGATTGTGTATTGATGGTGTGTGTGCCTCTGACTGTCTCTGTGTGTCTGGGGAGTAAGCCTATGTGGAGGTTTGTATCCGTGTGTTGGCATGCTGTGCCCCATGTGATTAGTTGTGTGCACATGTGCTCGAGAGCCAGGCACCTGCTAAATATTTGTTTTGCTGGGCCCTGGGGGGCACAGTTGGCAGAGCTGCCAGTGCTGCTTGCAGTGTTTTTGACAGCTCCAGCACGGCCTCTGGAAGTGTGAACTTTCTCTGAGTAAACAGTTAATGATACCGTGATGCCAGCGCTGACCCCCTCACAGGCTGGGAGTCATTAGGAGGCTTCTGGCTGGTGCCTCCCTCCTGCATCCTCAGCATGGCACCCAGTGACTGAGAGGGCATGTGAGAGGACAGTGAGGCTTGCACCCAACCCACACCCCTGCCGCCCCATTCTTCCCGCAGCTGGCAGGCTAGCTGTGGAGGAGAAAAAACAACTTCTCTTAGCCAATCTTTCCCCATGCCTTTGGCCATCAGAACCTTGGAGAGCTCCTCAAGCTCCAAGTGTGGTTGTGGGGGTGAGAAGTGGTGTTTATGGGAGCGGAAACAGCATCGGCCCTGCTTTAGTGCAGGTGCAGCCAGTACTGCGGTTGTGGGACTCCAGCCACTGCAGGTCTCTGGATCAAATCAAGCCTAGTAGGGATGTCATTACCTACTTAATTCATGCAAAAGCTCACTCTTGCCTGAATTGGGTCATAGCCTTTGGGAGCTCCTGAAACCCTGGCACAAACCTATTTCATTGATGAGAAAAGTAGCCCTTGATCCCCTGCCCCAGTAGCACCCTCCCTACCCCTCACCTCTGGCACTGTCTCAGAAATGTGCCCACCTGCATGTGCTCCTTACCCTCCTGACCGAACATGACCATGGCGGGGCTTCCCCTTTCCTTTCAGCTGTGTGTGCACTCACGTGTGGGAGCTCCAAGTAGGTATGTGTCTGTGTGCAGGCTTGCCTGGATGCCGATGTGTGCCTGTGTGCGTCAGCCAGCGAATGTGCATGTGTACATGCATGTGTGTGTAACCAGCTGGGTAGACACGTGAGTGCACTTTTGTGCTTGTGTCAGAACAGGGGTTTCCCAAAAACACAAGGGTAGGGGTGCCTGAATACACCCCATATGAGGCTCAGCTCCCCACCAGGTTATCTGCAGAGGGTAAGGACAAGATAAACACAGGGATTTACCCTAGAACAGGGGTCGGCAAACTTTTGAGACGGAAGAGCCGCCAGGGGTCAGCAAACTGCGGCTCGCGAACTGTGGCTCTGAAGTAAAATTGAAAATGAAAATAAAACTATCATAGTTTCATTTATAAAATGTTTAAAGGATATTATTCACATAATGGTGACTATGTAAAAATACATTTATGGCTCTCAAATAATTTTTAAATTGTTGCAATGGACAGGATTGGCTCTTCCAGGAGTCGGCAAACTTTTGAGATGGAACGTACCCCAAGAGCCGCATGTGGCTTGCAAGGCGTAGTTTGCCGACCCCTGCTAGAAGTCGATGATGTGAAAGAAGCAAGAGTTCAGAGAGAGCGTTGGAGTGTGTTTCATTCTCCCCAGGTTACAGGTGAGAAAACTGAGGCCCCTCAGGAACTTGGCTTGTGTGAAGACTCCAGAAGCAGAGCTGGAGCCACGGCCTGTGATGCTGCTTCCTGTTCAGATTCCCCTCACCATCCCCTTGCGAATGGCCTCTGCCTCTGCCTGGAGCCCTCTTTGCTGGCTTCTGCAAATCAGGGGTCAGAGACTCCAGCTTTCTCAGGTCTCTAGTCAGGCAAAGGACGCCCCCTTGGGCCTCTCTTCCCTGTGCTGCCCCTGTGCCCATCAGTTGAGGTCCCTTTAACAGATGGATCAGGCCTCCCACTCCCAACCCCCTGCCGCTGCCACTGAAGAGAGAAAACCTTTCCAGACAGCCCCTGTCTGTGTTTCATTACAAACACGCAGCCATATTCCATTAATTCCTCATTTGCTGTGGGCAAAGCGCTGATATGTACATTTTTACCTGGGGTGGTTTTAATCAGTTAATTTAACCAGAAACATTATTAATGTATTTCTTTGCCACTCGACTGCCCATCTGTTGAACAACTTACCTGTTGGAGAGCAATGTCACCTCCTGTAACTTGGAGCCCTCGGCTGCCCAAGAACAAGATGAGGTACTGCATATTTAATGGCTTTGCAGACCAAGGGTGAGGGCTGGGGGTGCCATTCCCTGCCCGGTGCAAACTCCCAGGCTGCAGCTGGCAGCACGGCTTCCCTTTACCTCAGGCTCCAGGCACGTGCCACCTCCTACCTTTGATCATCACTCTGTTGGCAGATTCCGAATTGCCCGAGAGGATCCCCGCTTATGGTTGAGGAGTGGAGGGGGCCTGGGTGAACAGGGAGTTGCCACTGGCGACAGATCTGAGCTCTGAGTGCAGCCTAGTCGCTTCCTGGGCAAGCAGCCACCCCTCTTGAGCCTCAGTTTCCTCATCCATCTCTTACATCTGTTGGAAGGAGCCAGTGAGAAAGTCCATGTGAAGTCCAGGCCCAGGGCTACGCTCGAGTGGATACTCCGTATAGGGAGATTCCCTTCCTTGAGGTGAAATAAATTCATGGTCCCACATCATGGATGAACCCAAGGAGGCTGAAAATCTGCATTACCTTTGGGGAGTCAGGAGTGATAGTCAGTATAAGTACCCACCGGTCTGGGAGGGGAGGGGCAGCAACCAATCAAAGTCCCCTGTGGGGCCATTTAGAGGCTGGGTCATAGGACGTTCAGGGAGGGGCATCCCCAGAGAGGAGTTTAAGTAGTTGAGACAGAAGCAGGGCTTTCATCAGAGGTTTGGGGGTGCTGCTTGGCTGAGAGGCGTCAGGGCTGCCAGCCATAGCACAGACCTGACTCATCCTAAGTCTTGGCTTACCTGGGCTTCTCAGCTGCCTCCTCCTTCCACCTCCTTCCTGAGAAACCAGGAATCAGCCAGAGCCCTGGGTGCACTGTCCTGCTTCTGACCCTGCCCCTCTGGGACTGACACTCAGCCCGCTCAGGTCTGTGTCCTCTCCGCCCATATTCCTGATAGTTCTGTAAGGTGGCAAAGCCACTGTGCTCCCCCCCAGTGGCACAGTGAGGACTGGATCAGAGCGCACACCCACTGGCTGCCATCCAGCTCTCGCCTGCCCTCAGCCTGGTGCTGAGGCCACATGGGCCTCGCCCTCTGCCAGGTCCTGGTGAGCAGTATAAAAACGGAGCACTGCCTCTCTACCTAAGGCTCCCAACAAGGACATCAAGACCTCACTCATAGAGGAAAGAGAGGGCAGAGGGCAGGGAAGGGAAGGAGCAAAGGGGGGGCACTGGGAGGCCAGGGCAGGCAGGCCCCCCACCCTCAGGACACAGCAGGGCCAGGCCCTCTGTGGGAATTCTCCCTCTTGCCTCCATCTGCTTTGATTTCATAAATTCTACACCATTGACTCTAAGGTACATAATTGTATGTACTTCCCTAAGGAAAAAAATGCCACAAATTAAACTATGATACTGTGCTTTCTTATCATCTATTGCAAAACCCATCTCCACTTCAGGGATGTTATAGTGTGTGTGTGTGTGTGTGTGTGTGTGTGTGTGTGTGTGTGTGTAGGGGGGAAGAATATGATTTGGAATCAATAAATATGTAATAGCAACAACACTAGCTGCTGTTTCTGAGTTCTGTGCACCAGCCTCTCTGCTGAGGGTTATACATGCAGCATCTCATTCAGTCCTCACAAAGCCCTGTGAATCAGGTTCAGAGAGGTTAAGCAATGTTACAAGGTCACACAGAAAAATTGTAATAATACTTAAATGGTATTTGACCCTGCTCATGTACCAGCAAGATCACCCCCCAAATATGTGGTGAAGGCCTTTGAGACACACAGAGCATGACACTTGTCTGAGGGCCTGCAGCCTGAGGGGCCCGAGGAGCCGGGATGAATGACCACTTCATCACCCTGTTATCAACTAGCAGGGCAGAGCTGAGCCTCAAACTTCAGGCTGTGCTCCTAACCACTAAGCATCATTATCTCTTTTCAAGAGCGAAGGGCGCCAGAGCGGGCAGTTCTGCATTGGTGTCTGCCCACAGGACTCAACCTCTCTCTGCCGCCCCGACCCCGGTCCCGGGCCTGTAGAGGCTGCCCTCACTCTGCGCCCCACCTCTGGCTGGACATGGCTGTTCTGTACTGGCAGGCTGACAGTGAATCTCACCTCTCTGGCTTCCTTCAGAATTCTAACAGCCGGTAGAGTGAGTGGGAGCAGCAGGCAGGCAGACACAAGGCAGAAATGGAGAAAAGAGCGACGGCTGCCTCCGAAAGCTCACAAATTGGTCCCAGAGAGGAATGGAGCCTTTTTTTTTGCCTATCAGCTCACTCCCCCAACCATCACCAGGCAAGCAGCGTGAGGGCCTTGGCTGGAGCAAAACCCAGGCGTGCATGTGGGGAACGGCACTGGGGCAGTCATGGCTCCTCTTAAAGGGGTGCAGAGACTCCAGGGTCTGGCCTCGGCTCAGCCGCCTCAGAGGAGAACGGAGCTCAGCACGGAGCTGATGCACGGGGGAGACTTGTCCCCGGGTAACTTTGGGTGGACACGAGCAGTCAGGACCCACCTGATTCGGGGAGAAGGGGGCAGGTGCTGGATATGTAGACACGGGGGGCTGGGGACCCGAAATCTATCCCAACAGCAGAGGGGGATTAGGCAAAAGGCGAGGCTGGACCAGGCATTGTAAATTCAGGGGCAGACCTTATTCTGAGTTTCAGGCAGGGAGCCTCCGAAAGGGAGAATCAGAGGCCACAGGGCACATCCGCTCTGCTGGCACTGGGCCAAGGGTTTTATGCACTGCATTTCCTCTACCTGGCCCAGCAGCACTGGGAGGCGAAATCCCCAGTTCACAGATGTGAACACTGACATGCAGAGAGGTTGAGTAACAGCTGGCTGGTGGCTAAGCTGGGACATGGCCCACACCAGAGCAGCCTGGCTGCAGACCACTATGCCCTGGTCCTTCTGGGGAACGGAGGCATTAGACACGTGAGCCAGGCAGGGCAAGATGAGCCCCCAGAGCCAGGGCACAGCATCAGCACAGATGAACTTCAGGAGCTAGGATGCTGCAGACCCATGGCAGGGCTGAGCAGGGGCTGGGACATAGGCCTTGCTTCTGAGGCCTAGGAGCCGAGCTACATCCAGCAGAAGCAAGCCTGCACGCTCCTGTTGATGGCCAGTATGGAGTTGGCTCTTGGCATAGAAGGGACATCCTGTCCTTTTCTCGGCACCATGTGCCTGTCTCCTGAAGATGATGATGCTTAACAGCAGCAGGCAGGGCCTGGGAGGCTGTGCTTTCCCACAAGACTCTCCAGTTCTCCACTGGCGAACTCACTGGCGGACGCAGCGCTTACTGGGAGATGCTGTGGAGACGTAAGCACAATATGTTAGCTGTGAGCAGGGCACAGCAGCACTGGAGAAAGGAGCAGCAGTTTCTCAAGGCAGCACGTCTTTCTGAGTCAGGGACTGAGAAAAGCTGATGCCTAGGAGGAAATGGTGTAGTAGGTGAGGGTGGGTGTGAGGCTACACATAAACACACCTGGACTCTGCCTGATTGCTGAAATCACCAGGCTCTTTCATGCTGTATTCCTACTGGTCCTGTGCTCAATCATCTACTCACTTCAAAGCCCAGCTTAAATATCACCTCCTCTAAGAAGCCTTCTAGGATTTCTCCTGGCTATTTTCATTTCCTAAAACACTTAGCATTGATCACAACAGAGCAATCATCACCCTATTTTTTTTTTTGAGGGCAGTGTCACTGGCCCTCATATGTGGGACCGAACCGGGGCCGCTGGCTTCCCAGGCCAGGGCTTAACCACTGTGCCACTTGGCCAGCCCACCCTATTTTTAATTATTTCTTTATTTGACTCTTGTCCTCTTCAATCTGTGAACAACTCAAGGAGATGACTGACTCATCCATTTTTCTACTCCCCTGCACTGAGAAGACACCAATAAATGTTAGTTGCATTGAACTTCCCCTGGGAGAGTCATAAAAAACAGTCCCTTGTAGGCACTCGCTATCACCTCACCCTGTTTATTTCTTTCATAGCTTTTATAACGGGAAGGCTGGCACCTAAAAGGCAGGGAGGGTGTGAGGCAGAGAGCCAGGCCCACTGAGTTAGTGGTTTGGGATTCACTGGGGCAAGTGCTTAGAGAGTGGACCGGAGAAGAGGGAGGGAGAGCATAAAGAGGCGGGTGCCATGGTACAGGGCGTGAGCTGGAGGGTCATGAGGGAGACAGTCATGGGGCAGGGAGCAGAAATCTCCTTTTGTTCAAATGAGGGAGATGGGGGCTAGAGATGACGCCAAGATTTTCAGCCCAGATCACTGAAGGGCGTTAGTGCCCTTCTCTGAGATGGGAAGTCCAGGGAAAGGGTAGGTTTGGGGACAAAACACTGCACAGTAAGTACTCACTTAACATCATCAATAGAGTTTTGGAACTGCAGTGAAATGACATATAACGAATCCAGTTTTACATAGGCTAATCGATATAGAGAAGAGTTCAGTTCACATGGCATCTCATTGTTTTTTTGTTGTTTTTTGAGGGTAGTGTCACTGGCCCTCGTATGTGGGACCCAAACCAGGGCCGCTGGCTTCCCAAGCCAGCGCTTAACCACCACGCCACTCGGCGGGCCTGTATCTCATTGTTATAACACAGTGATGTTGAATGAAAGGGAGCTACTTGAGGACCTGTTATATTTGATTTCAGAAATGTTGGGTCGGGGCAGTGCAGAGGACTTGAAGGTAGCTCACAGGACAGAGATTTGCCCAGACAAACGCCTGTTCCTCCACAGCCTCTCATCAAAGGCAACATGCACCTGAGGCGGGGGGGTGCTGAACACCCCCGTCCTGGGCGAGGATGGCAGGCAGCCCAGCCAGGCAGGAGCAAGGCACATTCTGAAAGGGACACTTACGTGATCTGTCCTTCTGGAAAACCAGATTTCGCCTGTTGTAATCTCATGGCCTAATTCTTTCTACTTGGAAATACCTGAAAGGTTTGTTTGTTTGTTTGCTTGTTTGTTTTGTTGTTGTTGTAAATTATAACCTTTTAAGGTGATGAAAGAATGAGTTGGAAATGACTGAACCCAGACTGTAGCATGAGAACCACACACCGTTTACTAAACAGTTAAACATACATCTAACAACACTGATTTATGAATAACCTACAGACTGAAGGACTCGGGGTGCTGGTGGGAACGACCAGGTGAGATCCTTCCCCAGATCAGGCGTAGGAAGGAATTTCCATGTTAGTTCTGGGCTGGACGCTCTATTTCATCACCAGTGTGCTGTTTACAGCCTTAGGCTCCTAATCAAACCACAGCAAGGCATGACTCCTGGAGCTGCAGAAGCTGTGTGATTTTGGACAAATCACTAACTTCTCTGAGCTCGCGTTTCCTCCACTGAAAACAAAAGGAGAAGCGTAGTAGACTCCATCTCAGGACTCCTACTAAATTGCTGTTAGTCCCCGTGCTCATTCATACCAGACGATTATGCAGAAAATTCTGTCTTTGCATTTTTTCAAAGTGCAGGGTTTAGCGGATGGCGTCTTTAAACCTATATTTTAAAAATTCAAGCTACTTCTTTTCTCCATGGCTGCTGACAGTCCATGCAAATTTTGAGATGGAAACTTTGCTGCAGTCCTGAGAATGCCCTGCTGCCCTGCCCATTATAAACCACCTCGGGCTGACTGAGGGACTGTGACTGGAGAAGATGAGGAGGCAGCTGGCTTTTGGCAAGTAGCGTTCAGCTTTCTGACCTGGATATGCTCCTATCAGGAAGTCCCTCCCCCCTGCCCCCACCATTTAAAAGCCCCAAATTATATTCTTGCTTTTTGTGGTGTCCCCTTTGGCAGCAACTCTGGTTAAAAGCTGCCAACCATGTGTTACCTTCCTGGAGTTTTGTTGTTTAGCCATTTTATGCTTGCTTACACTGCTATGTTTCATACATAATTGATTTATAGTTGAGAAATATTTATTGAGTGCCTACTATGTGCCAGGCCCTGTTCTAGCACTGGAAAGAACGTGAGGAACAAGATCTGTATGCTCAAAGAGCTTATATTCTAGTGGGGGGTGGAGGGGGCAGGGCGAAGCAGTCTATAAGCCAGACCTTTTCAACCTACATTAAGAGCTTTGAGGAAATACACATTGTGTCACCCGGGTAGAGGTCTCCCCTACTGTGTATATGCTGTGTGCCCAGTGCCTGACATATGTGTTTCCTGAGTGCCTGTTGAGTGAAGGAAGTGCTGAGTGGGTGAAAGCCTCCATCAGCGGTGTGAGTGGGGGACAAGGTCACTGAGAATTCCTGTGTAGGAGCTGAGCGCTTGTGAAGATACAAGGAGTCTCCTTTGCTAATGATCACAATTAAGTCAGAATCTCTTATTTCAACGCAATGCCTTGGGAGAGAGGCACAAAGCCTCAGGCTGATGAATTGGCCCCCCTCCCTGCTGTGCCCTCCCCCAGGTGTGATGTGTGCCCACACCTGCCCAGCTGCACGCATGCGCGCGCGCACACACACGAATGAGAACCTAGCGGAGTAATCACACCTCTTAAGCTGTGTTCTAACAACCAGTCACCGGTGTCCCAGAATCAATCCAGTAACAAACCAAATCTGTCACACTGGACCCCCGGTGTTAAGTAGATGGAACGCTTTCTCTGTCATACTGTCTTCACTCTTTCTGGCCTCCAGCGCTAGGAGAGCAGGGACCAGAGCTGTGGGGTGGACTGAGATGTGAAGTCTCCTGCTCTGCACTTCAAATAGCTCACACCTCAGAAGGAAAAATACTTTTGCCAAAATCACTGTAACACAGCGATTCCCCAAGCGTGTTTCTGGTGAGATGCTCTGCCGAAAAAGGTTTCCACGGCTGTCAAGTAGGTTTGGGAAATGTTGCTTGCTCTGCCCCCGTCTCAAAGGCTGCACCTGAGCGGAGTAAATGCCAGAAGTTCTGCAGAAAAGAGACCTGCTTGGCCTTATTTAGCTTCTAGTTTCCCCAGCGTACGGAGGACGTTAGGCTGCCTGCACACTGACTGCATAGCAGGGGCACAGTTATCCCCTCGAGCCAAACTGGAGGTGCCCATTCTCTGTTCTACCCAAGGCAACATAATGGATGGAATCAGAACCTGGGTGAGAAGAGAAAGCGAAAGGACACATCTCCCCAGGCGGGAGAGAGGAATCTACTGTTAGCAGTTGAGGAATCCTAGGCTCCACACTGCGTGTGGTCCAGGCACCGTGGGGCTGCAACATGGGAACTCCCAGGTGAGCGGGGAGCTGTGAGAGGGACCAGAGGATACCAGGGTGAAGCTGGGCTATACCAGCTATTTCCAGGAGGCCAACGCAAAGTCACAAGCTAAGACCCCAGAGGAAGTCAGAGTATGTCAGCAGCAAGTGGACCTGAAGTGGCTTTAGCGCCATTTATGTTGGGCTTTTCTCTGGAGGGGTGGGGAGGGCCTGCAGGGTGGGTGGGAAGGGGGTAGAGGACTGTGGTGGGTTTTGGCTGATCGTGAACTGCACTGGTGTTTTCTGCAGTGTGAAGTCCTGCCTTTGAGAGTTCCCACCTGGGAGAGGTGTGCGCAGGAGGCCCAGCTGAGAGAGCTCATCCCAGAGTCACAGGCCCGAGTGGGAGGAGGCAGGGAGAGGCTGTGTTTGTTGTTGCAGCCTAATAAAAACAACATGTTTTTTCTCTACCAGACCCCTTTCTGTCACTCCAGCAGTATTGTCAGAGAAGAAACAAAACAAAATAGAGAAGTAGAAGTTGATTCTATAATTAGTGCAGTTTCTTCACTGTTCATTCAGGATCTCCAGAGATCAATTAACTTGCTTTTAAGCTAAAAGGCATCTGAATAAGTGTTTAACCTGCATAGCAATTGATATTTAAAACAGATGAGGATGGGAGTAAAATGCAGAACCGACTGCCTGTTTCTCCTCCATTAATTTCCTGGCTTCTGCTCCCCATACCCCTTGCCTTTGCCCACGCCATGTCTGGAGTGGCCTTAGATTGGGCCTCCTGGCATTCTGAGGGCAGGGCTGTGGGCAGACAGGCTAGCACTTAGGGGCTGCCAGAGGCAGGGCTATCTATCTTCCAGCTGCTGACACTGCTGTGGAGCAGGTGCCCCAGGGTTTGGCGATGAGCCCCAATTAGGGCCACCCCGACTAGGGCCGTAGAGCCACCCCCAGCCAGGGAGAGCCAGGTCCTCTCCCTACAGCCACCCAGCCGCATCAGCAGGCTCGCAGCCCTCTGTCCGTCCACGCGAGGGGTGGGGGGCCTCCTGAGGGCACCTGGGCTGCAGCTTCCTCATCTGGGCGGAGCTGATCATTGGGGAGGGGTGGGGAGGGGTGGGGAAGGGGGCTTGAGTTTGAAAGCTACAGGACCTGGTGCCCTCCTGGCTGAGCATTGTTATAGCAGATGGTCTGAAGGATATTTGTGTGTTTTCTGCTTTGTCACTTGGGTATCAAAGTCCTGAACTGGAATTAGCGTTTTAAAACAAGCAGAGTGTGTGTGTGTGTGTGTGTACCTGCATGTGTACTTATATATGCATTTATTTAACAAACATGTCTTCACACCCTCTTGGTGCCAGATAGTGTGATAACCACTGGGGACGGGAAGGAGATGCCAGGCTGGCTAAGGCGTGTCCCCACCTTCCAGATGACCGCAGCCTAATGGGGTGGGGGGAGGCACGTGACACATCCTAACACATGTGAGGGTACATAGGAGGATGAATTCGGAGCTCAGGGAAGGTGACCGAGTCCGGGACCCCCAAAAGCAGGCCCTGCAACAAAGACTAGGGTGGGAGTAATTTCTCAGGGAGGCACCCCCAGGAAGCATGGGGGAGCACAGGAAAGGGAGGGAAGGGCATGAAGCTGTGTGAGTCGGTGGTTACACTGTGGTGACTGGGCTCAGCCCTGCTGGCGCCCTTTGAGAAACTGTAGATGGAGCCTCGAAATGGTGCCTCCGAGGGGCAAGGAAGCTGGGGTTTGTCTACCTGCCACCTGTCTCCTCGGCGAAGGCTGCTGCTGAGCTCTTACCTCCCTGACTCCTGTGGCCTGTCCTGTGCTGGCCACGCCTTCACCATGGCCAGAGAAGGCCCAGGGCAAGCAGAGGAAGTGTGTGCTGGTGGCCTGTGGGGTGGGACAAGGCATAAGGACAGTATCTGCTACAAGGCTCAGAAGGGAAATAGGGAAGCCAGGTTTGCAAGGAAGAAACAGAGAAAAAAAGAATGGTGATCCAGGCAGAGGAAGGGCACGTGCCAAGGGTCGGAAACAGGAAGGGACGGGTACGAAGGCAGTGTGGGTGGAGGATGTGCTACCTGGAGGAGCTGAGGCGGGAAAGGCCTGGAATGCCAGGCTTAGGGCCAGCCTTTGTGCTGTGGGCATGTGTGGGAGGGCGGACTGTGTGATGGCTCTGCCCATCTATCAGGTGGGACAGCCCCACCAGTGTCTCTGGCGATTCTAGATCTTCTGTCCTCCTGCCCCTCCGGCAAGGGCGCTCACTGCGACCCTCTGCAGCCCCCGCCACCCCAGCCCTTTCCCCACAAGCTCTGCCCCCTGCTCCTCCGCCTGATGACAGCCCATCGGTCATCAGGGTCTCTGGGCAGCAAGGGAAGCCTCCAGCCATCCTCCCGACGTGGTCGATTCTGCAATATTTGACTTGTTGTACAGACAAGCTCCGCATATCACCAGATCAATTAAAACAACTGCCACTAGGCCCTGGGACTCAATCAGGAGTCTGTCCCCTGGGACCCCATGAGTGTACACATCCCCTTCTAAGACCTGCTCTTTCTCTGTATGCCCTCACCTCAGTTAAAGCCCCCACCCCCTGCCGGCTTCCCTGTCACCTCATCATAATGCTTTACCCTTATCGAGGGCTCACCATGTGCCTTAGATGATTTATGCCATTTAAGCCTCAAAACAGCCCTATGTGGTAAGTGCTATTAATATCCCTGTCTTCAGATGATGAAACAGATGCATAGGGCAGTGAAGGGACTTGCCCAAGGACATACAGCTGGAAAGCGGTGGGGTCATTTCAAACCCAGGCCATCTGGCTGCAGAGTCCACATGCTGAGCTGGACTTCCCTCATCATTCAGACTCAGGGGTCCTCTTCCGATGCTCCGTCTCCCAGACCCCCTCTCCCTCCCTCATCTCATCTTTGCCCAGCCCTAGAAAAGCAAGCCCTGCAGTTCCCTTCCTGCCTGGCCCCTTCCTCCCTGCACTGGCTCTGTCCTAGCACAAGTTCTCATGCCCCTGATAACACCCAAGATCAGCCTCTCCCCACTGGCTGCCATGCTTCCTACACACATCAGCTCCACGCACTCAGATGCTGCTCCCTCCATGAAGGCATTCCCCACCCTCTCCACTCTGAGCCTCCCCAGCTTTGTAGGCCATTCTTATCATATGGAGAGTTGTTACCCGTATAGCATTTTTCTTCATGCCCCTCCTCTCACCTCTTCTTCTAAGCTATGAACTCCTGAAGGGCTGAGAGCATGCCCGGTCTCTCTCTCTCTGATTCACCCAGTGCCCAATTGAGTGCCTCATTCACAGTGGTAGCCAATAAACTGCGTGGGGAGTGAATGAATGAATGAATGAATGAATGAATGAACACATATACTCCTTGTCTCCCCTCCCTTGCCCATAACCTCAGAAAGCCCATGCCTGGACCTTTTCTGCTGGCCACTGCTCACCTTTTATAAACCATATCCTATGCCCATTAGGGAAAGCCAGCCAATTTGTTCCCTTACTCCTTTTCCTGCTGAGACAATGGCATAGAGAGACTCAAAAAGCAAGGTCCAAGGCACTGCCAGGGCCCCTGAGAGGCTGGCTGAGGCTCGGCAGAGAGCAGAGCCTGGTTCTCACCCCACAGGCTGCACAGAGCCGCAGGGGTTCTGGCAGGGAGAAGAGAGAACCCTGATCACAACAGATAGGGAGGTGGCCCGGGAAGAGGCTGTTGGCAGCAATCTCACTGATCAGCATCTCCATTAATCCACCACACTTTGGAAACTTCAGAACAAAGCAGGCTAGAGAAAGAGAGTACCCTCAGGCCCTGGAGGACAGACAGTGCCTGGGCTTGGTGCTGGGAATGTGAATGTCCCCTGGGACTCGACTGCCAGACAGATGGTGGCAGCATGCTACAGGCCCTGCCTGAGCCTTCCAGGCTCACTGAGCTCAGAGAGACTCCGAGCTCAGGCTGCTTTTGCAAGGGCCAAATTCAAGAGCACAAAGTTGTTCAAGAATAAGAAATATCTCAACAGATTCCAGACCAGCCCTAGATGGTCATGAGGTCATGAGCTTAAGCAGGGGACCCAGTCTTCTGCTCCATCTTCCCTAGGACCTGTGCCTTGGGGGACCTCTAGGGCCATATGCCCAGACAGTGAGGGGCAGGGAGGGGGCTGTTTCCAAGACCCTTGCCCTGAATGATGAGGTATGGCAGAACAGCAATGACAACCCTCCCTCCTGCTTTTTGCAGTCACATTGAGCTCAACACAGGCCACCATACCATGCTTACCTGGGGGACAGGGAAATGCCACCATTGGGCACATTTCCAGAGATGTAAGAAAAGCAATCTTAAACATATGGACATTTATGCTTAGGGTATTCAGAATGTTTCTCAAAACATATGACAACAGCATGTTTCTCAAAACATAGTAGAAGGAGCAAGAAGGGAGTTGGTTCCAGTTGGCACAGCGAGCTCCATTCCTCCATCCCCGACTCCCGGCCCCGAGCTCCACTGTCTGTAGGGGAGGTCAGGTCTGAGCAATGGTCTTCTGGCTGCCGTGCTTGGCACAGCGCTGGGGACTACTGAGCTTTTCAGGAACTGTGGCATCAAGTCTCTAAGAGCCCAGATGATAGAAATGGGCTTGGGCCGTAGTGGGCTAGGAACTCGCTGTCTGGAAAAAAGTCCTACTTTGTAACGTGCTTATTTCTGTGGTGTCAGTGCTCTCACTGTGGCCTATTTCAAGCTGCCAATGGTTTAATAACTGTCTTTCCAAATTCCTGGAAATGTAACTATTGGCTCTAGCAAGCTGGCTTTGGTTGTAGAGGAGACAGGAATTTGCCATGTAGTAGCTTTAACAACATCCTTAACCCCCCTGGGCATCAGTTATCTCTTACAGAAAATGGGGCAATCACAGTTTCCCTCGCATGTGGCTGTAGAGGTTCTTATGAGTATTAAATGAAGTGGGTGGAAAGCACTAAGCATCACCTCTGACACAATCAGTTGTTCTTGTTATCGTCATTACTATTTGTTTTAACCGTTCAGTTTCCATTCAAGATTTTGTTTGAAAAAATATTCCAGCTGCACCTGTGCTCCACCCCCCGCTTACCTCTTGTGGGATCCATCACACACGCACACACACACTCATACCCCATCCCATTTCCTCAGCAGCCCTGGTGTGTCTGCTCCATTTTATTAAAGCAGAAAGCAGTGACAATTATTTTCATAATGAACTGGCTCTTCAAATTAATGCCAATTACACTATGCAATCATGATTAAGATTATGCATTAATCAATGGTGCCAACCTACTTATTAGCCTCTTTAAATAACGATCATGAGGAATGTATGGGAAGAAAGAAGATGGAGAGGAGCCAGTTGAATGGGAGAGCTGCCTCTAAGGGGGTAGCTTGCGCTTTCCAGAAGCCGAGACCCACAGCTGCCCTTCTTCCATGGAGTAGAGCTTGAATCAGAGCCACAGTCCGTCAGACCCTAAGCTTCTGCAGCCCCCAGCACAAAGCGGGCAAGAGGACCCAGAAGGGAGAGGGTAGAAAAAAGAGCCGTCACCCGCTTATTGACTGATGAGGTTTAGTGCCCTCTTCTCTTCCTCCAAAATCACTAAAGGCTAAATTGTGGTTCATACTCCCCTCTCCCCCAGAGTAATGTCACCCCCACCTGAGGTCAGGACCCTTAGATGCAGAGCCTGAGGCAGGGATTCGGGTCCATGGGATAGATAGAGGGGAAGACTACTGTTTAGGAAAAGCCAGTAGGGGAGTGATCAAAGTGGGGGGCAGGGCTGGAGGCAAAGGTGTGTCCTGGGGTAAGATCTGGCCTTTGCTTGTTGCAATGGGGGGGCGGTGTTGGAAGGGGCTCTGGGGCATGCCTGTACCACAGAGTTACACCCATCTTGAAGCAAGGAGGCCACCCTTTTGAGCCCCAATATTAGTCAGTTGTTGGCTGCAGGCTGCAGGCTGCCCCCAGAGCACAGGTGATTGGTGTGAACTCCTGGGCAAGGTGGCTTCCTTTAACTGAAAATAATTCTCTAGAGAAAAGGGCAGCCTGTGAATGGAACTAAAATTCAAATCCAGAACCCACTCTCTGAACCCCTGTGTTGTACCCAAATATTTGCTGCCTGGGTGTCCCAAGACATTAAAACTTTTGGGGTCACCTTGCCCTTGTTCAGGTAGAATGACTCCCATCCTTATGCTGCATTTAGGGGGTGGGGGGCGGCTCTCTCGCCTCTGAGAACGTTCCAGGGCTTCCAGTTTCTCTTAATCACCTCTTGTTCCAACTTCCTTCTCTGCTGAATTTTGCATCTCCTCTCTCATTCCACTCCTTGCACCTCTTGTCCTCTCTGCCCTGATTCACCCTGTGCTGGGCACTGCCCACCTTCGTTTGCTTTCCCCGAATAGCACAAGCTGGTGTCAGTTTTCTGTGGCAGAGCTCCCTAAGCCATGGGCTCCTGTAAAGAGGGAGATGGCAGCGCAAGCTAACTGGAAAGTGAGCACCGTTCATCACCATTAAGATCCCTCCTTCCTGCTATGGGGGATTTCTCTCTGGCCTCGTCTGCCTTTGGGACTGGGTTATATTCTCCTCCTGTCTCTCTTTTTGGGGCCCACTTCCTACCTATTCCCTTTCTCTTAGGCTCCTCTGTCCCATTCTCCCCATTCAAAAACTCATATCCCATCTTTGTTTCTTATCTTCTCCATCCAGGCCCTAAGGTGCTTTTATCTCTGAGATAAAGGCTGACCTTCACCTAGAACAGGCGACAAACTACAGCCAGAGGGTATGGACTGCTAGATCCTGCCCACCACCTGCTATTGTAAATAAAGTTTTATTGAAACTCAGCCACACCCATTTGTTATAGCTGCTTTCATGCTAAGTGGAGGAGTTGAATAGACCATCTGGCCCACAAAGCCAAAATATTTACCTGGTCCTTCACAGGAAAAGTTTGTCAACTCCTGCCGTAGAGTGTGGATGTTCAAAATTCATTTGTTTTTCTAAACATCATTGCCTCTCTTCTCCTGTAAGAACTCCTGATTTTAGTTACTCGTTATCTTTTTTACCTAAGAATCAACCCTTTGAAGGATGCACCCCATTTTGGAGATGGAGAAACTGAGTCTCAGACAGATTGAGTAACTTCCTCCGGTGGGTGAAACTAGGGTTCAGACTGAGGTGTGGCAGTCGCTGGACCCTGTGTTGGGAACCGCTCCACTATTGCTCCATGCATGTGCTGGTTATGGTTGGCTGAGCGCTCTTTGAGAGTAGGGACCCAGCGCTGTATCCCAGCCCCCAGTGACAGGTGGGCACATGGCAGAGACTGGTGGGTGTCTATGGAACTGAACTGTATGTAGTCTGAGACTGAGCTCCATCCCCGGGCTTGGTGGGTCTCAGTAGCTGAGATGTATCACTACCCTTGTGAGATATCAGCTGCTCTCCATCCTGTTCCCCCTACCTGCCAAGGTGTGAGAGGCCTGGAAGAAGGTGTGAAGCCCTAGGCTTTGTCTCAGACCTGTGACCCTCATTTGGGATCTGTAATGACCAGAACCTCTCCCCAGGCTCTCTTCTTTAATTCCTACATTTTCAAATAATAAAAAGAATGCATATCTATTATAAATCATTTGGAAATATCAAGAAAATACAAAGAGAAAGATTCAAAGTATCCATAAACCCCTTCGACTCAGAAATACTCACTGGTAACATGTTGATACAAATCATTCCAGTCTTTTTTTCTATAAATATAAATATGTGCTTTGGGTTTGATAAATAGATATCATACTGTAGTGCGATTTTGTTGCTTGGGAGGCGGGGGAGTGGGGATGAGCATCTCCTATTCATTAAGTATTCTTTTTTTTTTTTTTGAAGATTTTATTGATGAATTGTGGGAGGGAAACAGCGTTGGGGAACTGGGGATGGGGAACAGACAAGTTGCTGTCCTTTTTGTTCTTCAATCTAGTTGTGGAGGACATCGCTTCACTGGCCCATGTTGGTATCGTCATTGCGCTCTTCTCAGGTGAGGCAGATTGGTCGCTGGCCTCTGGATGGCCCCTCACGGCGGCTCTTGGCAGCTCACACTGGCTGCCAGCCACTCACTGTAGCCTATGGCAGCCCACTGCAGCAGGGGCTGCAGCTATGCCGTCCCGGGGACTCATAGCAGCCCAGCTCCAGGTGGAGCTATTGTTCACCATCTTAGCTGCAGAGGGCAGTGTCACTGGCCCTCATATGTGGGATCCAAACCGGGGCCCTGCTGCTCAGAGCTGGCATCCCAAGCCAGCTCTTAACCAATGCTCCACTCGGCCAGCCCATTAGGTATTCTTTAAGAGCGTTTTTTAAAGCTTTTTTCCTTATTACCAAAGCTATCACTCAGTGCAGAGGACTTGGGGGGAAGTACTAAGCAGAAGCAATCCATTATCTTTTTCCTTTCTTGAATGAGCCTCTGTTCACATTTTGGTGTATGCCCTTCTGGTATGTCCTTTCTGATTTTAATTGGAATTCCATTAAATTTATAAATTAATTTGAGGAGAACTGACATTTTTACAATATTGAGCCTTCCTTTCCGGGAGAAAGTTATGTCTCTCCATTTATTCGAGTCTTTTATGTTCCCCAGTAAAGTTTTGTAGTTTTCTTGATATAGGAATTGCACATTTATTGTAAACTATTTTATTTTTTCGTTGTGAATATGATCTCTTCCCCCGCCCCCCACTTATAATTCCTCATGGTTTATTACTGGCATAGAGGAAGGCCACACGTTTTTCTGTATTTGCATGCTGGCCCCTTGATCAGCTCTCTGTTTAGCTTCTCCTAAGTTTTCATCTGATTCTCTTGGGTTTTTATCATAAATATCTGCAAATAATATTGTGTCTCTTTTCTAATTGTACTACCATGATTTGTGACTTTTGTCTTATACCGTGATTTAAAAAATATATATTTTAATATGGAGGATGTCTGTCATAGACATGTAGTGAGGATAGTATAATGAGTCTCTATGTAGCCACCGCCTCGCCCCAGCAATCTGTGGCCTATGCTGCACAATTCACACCCCCTCCATATCCACTCCTCCCATATTATTTGGAAGCAAATCCCCAACACCTTATTATGCCATCCTATGCCCTGACTGTTAATGCCGCAAGTTGTTCTACCATATGGGTGGGTTTTGATATATTGAGTCATCTCCTACTTTGGAACATTAAGTTGTTTCTTTTTTTTTTTTCAATAGCGTGTCCAGAATATCCTTATACATAAAGGTGTTTATGTGTCTCTAACTTTTGCTAAATTTACATCCCTAGAAATGAAATTGCTGGGTCATACGGTATTTTGATCATTTCTTTTCCTTTAAACACACAATCACATGATGAGTTTTCTGATGAGAAATATAACACATGCTCATTGCAGAACAGTTGGAAAATACAGAACAACACAAAGAAGGAAATTAAAGTCACCCATAATCTTACCACTCAACAAGTGCCCCTCTTTATGTTTTGGAACGATTCTTCTCATCTCATTGCACATACCTGTTCAGTTTATGCCCACCTCTACACACACACATGCAAACACACTATGTGATACAAATTGCGAGCCTGCTGGAATCCTGGTGTGTGTGTGTGGAGGGGGGCATGGGGGGAGTGCAGTAGTATTTGTCCATGTTTTAAAACATTCACTATTTAAAAAAATTTTTCAAAACTATTCAAACAACCCAAATACCCATCAACTGCGAAGAGAAATAACGTCCATGGATGTACCAAATGTGGCACCTCCATACAAAGTAATATTTAACAATAAAAGAAATGAAATGCTGAAATATGCTACAACATCGGTAAACCTCAAAAACATTATACTAAGTGAAAGAAGCCAGATCAGAAGACCTCATATTACATCATTTCATTTATATGCACCGTCCAGAAAAGACAACTCTCTAGACGCAGATAGTAAATCAATGGTTGCCTGGGGCTGGGGGTGAAAAGAATGATTGACTGTAAGTGGGCACAAGGGAGCTTTTGGGGGTGATGGCAATGTTCAGAATGGATTGTGGGGATGGTCACACAACTCAGTAGATTTACTAAAAACCAGTGGACACCCAAAACAAGGTGAATTGTGTAGAATTTCTTAATGTAAATAATACACGAAGTTGGGTTTTTTTTTAAAGGATAAAGAAAGAAAACAACAAAGTCTCATTTGGAAAATATAGAAAAGCACAAAGAAAAAAATAAATCGACCACATAAGACTGTTCACTTGTGTTGTTTTGAAATGTCTCCTAGTGTCTTACGCCAGTGCTGTAAATTCCTCCTCATCTTTCTTCCATTCCTCCTCTTCTAACGTGGGGTCATGCTGCATCTCTGGCTTTCTAACCTCTGCTTTCCACTTAAAATATATCATGACTATTTCCCACATCATTGAATCTTTACTGTTATATGGAAATATATAGCAAATTGCAGTGTATTCACTATTTCTCTGGTGTTGGACGTCTCTAGTTCTTCCTCTCTATCCATACCTGTGCGTCCATCAGTGAAGTCAAGTTCTAGAAACTGAAGTATTGAGTCAAAGACATGAGCGTTTTGAAGGCTTTTGATATATTTCTAAGGCCCCCAAGGAAGACAGGTGTACCCAGTCTCCACTTCCACCAACAATTAAGCAAGTGTGTTTCCAGATACCTTCCTTCCCCAAAGCTGGATGTTACCATTTATTTTATATGTTTGCCAATGGGATGAGCAAAAAAATGGTCTCTCGCTGTTGGTTTAAATTGACTTTATTTGATTATTAAGGAGGATGCACATTTCTTCATCTGTTAATAGCTCCTTTGTATTGTGTTGTTTTTTTTTCTTTCGTGAAACATCCATGTTTGCCCTTTACACACTTTTCTGTTGGAGGGTTTGTATTTTTTGTTGGGTTTTAAGTGCTTTTAGTAAAATAAGATATCAGCCTTTATATGCCATATACAAGTGTGTTAGTGGAATTGTTTCCAAGTTTGTTGTTTGGATTTTCATTTTGTTTATGGTACTTTTGATAAATACAAGTTTCCTATTATTTCTGTGGAGTTATCAGTCTTTATTCTATGGTTTCTGACTTTATTGAAATGCCTAGGAAGACCTCCTCCGCCTCAATTTTGTGTAATATTCACCTATACTTTTTTTTTTTGGTACTTTTATAGTATTTTCTTCCTTTTCCTTTCTTTTCTTGCTTTCTTTCTATTTAATCTTCACTCCATCTGGAACTTACTTTGATATATGGCTTAAGATTAGAATCTAACTTAAATTTCTCCCAAATAATTGAATAATTATCTCAGCATAATTACTAAATAATTCATCTTTTACCTACTGATTAGAAACAGCTACCTTTATCATGCTTTAAATACTTATCTCTACTTGAATCTCTTGGGTGTTTTTTATCTGATTCCATTGATCTATCTGTTTTCAAATGCCATTAAGACATGGTTTTAATTATTTTGGCTTTATGATATATTTTAAGTTTGGCAGTGTAAGTCATCTCTCATCTCTTTTTTAGGCTGTTATCTGCTGTTTAGTCTTCCAGATGCATTTTAGTGTTATTTTGTCAAGTAAAATAAATATCCCTCTATGGTTCTGATTGGAATAGAATTAAACTGAAAAATTAATTTGGAGAAAACCGACACTTCTACCCTTGAACCTAAATATCCAGGAACATGGCATGCTTCCTCATTTAAAGTCTACTTTTATGCCTCTTATTGAAGATGTTTTTCTCATTTTTTTTACTAGAATTGCACACTTCTTATTTAATTGATTATTCGTTATTAATAGTTTTGTTAGTATTGTAAAGGAAATCATTTCACCATTTCATTTTCTTACTGGTTGTTGCTGATATAAAGAAACACTATTTATTTGTGCTCACTGGTCATTTAACTTGACTCTCCTGCTAGTTCCCACTAGTTTTCATGTTTAGGGATTATTTTGACGGTGTTTAGGAAGGCACTTATATCATCTGCAAATACAGATTTTTTTCTTTCCAAGAGGTATGCCTTTCAATTCTTTTTCTTTCTTCTTTCATTGGCTAATGGTGTGGTATGAATCCTTATCCTCCCCCCTTTTCTTCTTTAATGAGAATGCCTCTAGTGTTTCACCATTAGTGTGATATTAAAGGCCAATCTGAGCTAAAGATGCATCAAGGAAGTACCATTCCTGGCGCTAGTTTATTAAGCGTTCTTAACAGCACCAGATATTGAATTTTATTAAATGCCTTCCTGCATTTTGTAAGCTGGTTATGTGTTTTTTTTCCCTCCTTTAAACTATTGATGTGATGGAGTGATATTCATAGATTTCTTTATATCGAACCACCCTTCCATTCCTGGAATACAAGTCTGTATGTTTATGGTGTGTTATTCTTACAATATTCTGGTAGATTCTACTTGCCAGCACTCTCTTGAGAATTTTCGTAGCAATATTAATAAGTTGGTGATTTTATTTTGGCTCTGTTTGGCTCTGTTATCAGGAATTTTCCAGCTGAGTGCAATGACCTAGGAGAGTTTTAATAATTCTTATGCTCCAATACAATTTCTGTGTATGGGAATTACATAGGGTATTACTAAACATTGTGGGTAGGGGGATCTTGTCCATAAAACCTTCTGAGCCAAGCATTTTTGTTAGTGCCTGTTCCTTCCCCAGCACACATAATTTTACCCATCTCTCACAGGAGGAATCTTTGAGTATGCAGATGGCCCCAACGCCCAGGTCATGAACGCTGAGGAGCACGCCTTTCGATTTTCTGCCAACATCATCAACAGGAACAGGACTCTGCTGCCCAATACAACCTTGACCTATGACATCCAGAGGATTCATTTCCACGACAGCTTTGAAGCCACCAAGAAGGGTGAGTGCACGGCCCTATCGGCTTGCTCCCTCCCAGGCCTGGACCTGGGCCCCTGCCGGGCGTTGTTTGCTGTCCAAGGTCCTGAAAAACGGCCAACTGTTTGGGTGGGCTTGGGGCTTAGAGCCTTTTATGCCACATTTCAGAGCCTGCACCTGTCCCAGTTCCGTTTAGGGGGATGACAATCCCCCAGAGTGATGGGTTGTCCATCAGGAGTTCCCAGGCCACTGGCAGAGGGAATGAGGAGCCATGGGAGGGGGGTGAGGGGTGAGGAGTAGGGCCTGAGATGGGGCTGGGGAGGTAGCAGTAAGGAGGCCAGCCCAGGTCTCTGACACGTCTGAACCAAAGCCGACATTTGCAAACTTGTTTTTCATTTAATTGAAATCCTACCCAGAATATAAAAATGTTTAAAGCATATAAAAACGAATATGTATAAGTTCTAATATGCAACATTTGCTTGCCATAAAAAGCATTACTAAAATCAGCAAAGATGCTTCAGTAACTCACAGCAATTTGACTCCAAAGGCTATGGTGATGGCACCTGAAGTGTGACATTGGCCTCAGCGGTCACTATGTTTTCATATTTTGTTTTGGCTTAACAATAGTAAGAAAATCCTAATTCATAATAATAATTGGTAGTAAATCCAATCAATTTACCCTACAGCTGAATTAAAAAAAAATTTTTTTTAATGTCGGGCTGCATCCTTCCTCATTAGTAAGACATTTACAATAAGCTCCAATGACTATGCAGAACAGACTGGAGAACTTTATTCCAAGATACACACATACACACACATGCACACGTACACATACCCACACCCAATGAACAAAGTAACTTGTCAATACCTGAATGAGCTAGCAGTTTCCAGTGTGGCATGTAGCACATGTGAATGTATAAGTATGCTCTTTTGTGAATGTGTTTAAAAATATACTTAATATATATATTTAATTGAAATTTAACATAAAGGCTTCGATAACTCTGGGAATAACATCCATAGAACCCTAGAGTTCCATGGAACTCCATTTGAAAATCTCAGCCCTAACAACTCTCATTCCCGGGGAAGACTAAGTCATTCTTCCTGTAATATGCTATCATAGCGCTTGCTTTTCCTCTTCAAGTCTTTTATCACATTTGTAGTTAAACAATTGTGCATGTTTAATGCCTTTCTCCTTCTCTCTAACACTACTGAAAGGAAGACTCTCTCTAGTTAACCAATACAGCCCTGGCACCTAAAAGACTGGTGTATACTAAGTGCTCAATGAAATGATCTTTGAGTGACTCAATGAGTGAATGGTGTGAGAATGGGGCATAGGAGTCTGAACATCATTGTCCAAGACCTCTGTCAGTTGAACTTAGGGACAGCATTATCCATGCATGTTGGGAAAACTGACCCATCCACAGGGAGCCCTTGGTCTTTCTAAGGGGTTCCAAGTAGCTAATTAAGGACTCCTGGGATCCCAGGTGTGGACTTGGCAAGGTGCTACCTTCTGCTGGCTCTGTTTTCCAACATTGTGGGTAAACACTTCAGTGCAGAAAGGCAGCTAAGCATGGGCTTACAGCCAGGACTGCCTGGATTTGCACCCTGTCCACTCTGATGTTAGTGTGTGATCTTGGACAATATGTGCCTCGGTTTTCTCATCTACAAAATGGGCACACCTTTGTGAAGTGCTTAGAACAGCATCTAGCACGTATGAAGTACCATATTGGACTTTGTCCTTCTTACATTGGTTGACTTGGTCTCCAAGTGCTGAGCCATCAAGTCATGGACCTCACACCTATAGGTGCTTCCCTACTGCTGGCCCTTGTCCCTTCCACTCGGCTTTTCCTTGCGTTGTGCACTGGAGGTTGGAGTGTCCTTGACATTGAACACAGCTAAAGCTGACATTTTTGAGGCCCCTGTCCTGAGTCTCAGAGCCAGCCTGCATCCAGACTAAAGGCACCCCATCCTCTAGCCACCCCACCCTAACAGCCCAAAAGAGTGGTCTTCTGTCCATCACCTCTCTCCCATACTGGCATGCCTTCCCTGCCCACGTCCTCCCTGCTTTCTCCCCAACATGCCCTGCAGCCAACACTGTGCAATCAGGTCTCCACCTCCCCACTGAGAGTCCATGCTGGTACCCTCTGCCCAGCCTTGTCCATCTAGGTAATGACTGAACTCAACCAAAACCACTCAGTAAAAAGATCAGAACGCAGAACACAGAGGCCCACGTGAGCAGAACCACCCCTAATGGGCTAGGCTGAGTCTTCTGTCCAGTTTTGCTAAAAACCACTAAAATAATACAGTGACTTTCTTGTGGTGCGCTTGCAATTCAGCACAGGGGCCATCCCAGCCAGCGGTGAGCCAGGACAGAGCTCCAGAGGCTTCCAAGTCACTTTCTCCACTAGAAACTTACAGTTCTACACTTGTGGGACCACCCAGTGATGGGTGAATAGGCCTGAGAAAGAAACACCCAGCTCTGGAAGGCCAGCCAGACTGGTCCAAGTGATAAAGTCACAGCCCTTCCCCACCCTACACCAGGTCACGTGACTTGTTTGCTTTAAACCCTGGATGTTATGTCCCATCTCCTTTCCCTAAATCATCATTAAAGCCCATGAGGACCTGTCCAGTCTAGCCCCACTGTGACCTTCCAGCTACATCTGTGCCACTTACTCCCTCAGCCTCTGGGTATTAGCCATACCTACCATTCCCAGGGTGCCATGCTTCCTCCCACCTCAGGGCTTTTGCACATGCTGTGCCCTCTGCTTGTAACTTCCTTACCCTTATAAACTCTACCTCTGCCCTGCCCTTTGTTTAGCTGACTTATCCTTCTCAGGGGAGCCCTCCCTGAGTCCCCAGTTATGGTCAGGTCTTCCTGCTTCTATCTTGTAACACTCTGGGCTTTTCTTTCACAGCCCTGAGCCCTGGGATGTGTGCGATTATATGAATATTGCCTAGCTCTTCTGCCCTTTGCCTTTTCTCTGCTGCACTATAGAACCATTGTCCTGAAATGCACACCCCACATCACAGCCTGTTTTTGAACTTTACACAAATAGAATACCAGTGTGCATTTATTTTGAGTCTTGTTTCTTTCCCTCTACAATATACCTGTGAGGTTCACCTACATTGTTGAATATAACAGTAGCCTATTGTCCTTCATGGTAGTGTAGCATTCCATTATATGAAAATACTACAACATTTCAAAATCAAAAATTACTGTTGGACATTTGCGTTGTTTCCATTTAGGGTCATAGAATGGTGCTGCTATGAACATTCTTATAGGTGTCTTTTGTTGCACAAATGTGCACATTTTTTGTTGGGTAGATACCTAGGAATGGAAGTGTGAGGTCATAGGATGTGTGTATGTTCAGCCAAATGGTTTTCCTGAGTTGCAAAACTGCCCAGTGATGGGTGAGCAGGCCTGAGACAGAAATGCCCAGCTCTGGAAGTCCAGCCAGATGGGTCCAAATGATCAAAAGGTTCTCCCACACCAATTTGCACTCCCTGCTGCAATGGATGGCCCTGGGCAGTGGCTCCACATCTTCACTAACTCTTGGTAGAATCAGTTTTGTTTTAATTTTGGCCATTTCAGTTGTTGACGTAGTGGGTATCTCTGGTGTGGATTTCTTCTGTGTTGCCCTGATGACCAGAGATGCTGAGCATTTTTCATATGCTCATAAATCACTTAATCATCTCTTTCCTGGAGTGTCTTTTGGAGTCTTTCAACCAACTTTTAAAAAGCGAGTTGCTTGTCATTGTCTTGTTGATTTGCAGGAGTCTTTTATATATTGTGGATAAGAACCCTTCGTTGAATACATGCATTGCATGTATCTATTGCAGTTGAGTTTGCCTTTTCACACTCTTAGTAATATCTTCTGAGGAGCAAAGTTCTTAATTTAAAGAAGCCCAGTTTATCCATATTTTCCATTATGGTTAATGCGTTTTGTATTCTGTTTTTAATCTATCCTAAGGTCATGAAGATATTCTCCTATGTGCTCTTCTGGAAACTCTATTGTTTTATCTTTCATATTTTGCTCTATGATCTAGCGCAAACTGATTTTTTATGTATGGTAGGAAGTCAGGGTTGAGTTTAATTTTTTTTTTCTACACAGTGCTGGTGGGAGTGAAAACTGGTTCAGCTTCTCAGAAGAACTGTTTGGAAATATTTACGAAAAGCTAAATGTGCACCTACCTGAATGTTCCTAGCCACTTTGTTGATTTCCACCTTTGTTTATTTCCACCAAAAGTTGGAAATAAATCAAAGGTCCATCAACAGTAAAATGGATAGGCTGGGGTATAGCTAGTTACACTGTGAAATTTGAATCAGCAGGAAAAAAGAACAAACTCTTGTTACATATAACATCATGGATGAACAGACATAATGTTGAGTGAATACGCAGCGGTGGCCTCTGCAGGAGGGAGTAGTATGCAGTGGTTATTAACCTGCAAGGGGAAGAGAGAACCTCCTTAGGTGTTGGAAATGTTCTATACCTTGATCTACATAGCAGTTACATGAGTGCAGTTCTATGTAAAAATTCATAAAAACCTGTGCTTAAAAATGAATGTCCTTTCCTGTATTATGTTACATCTCAATTAAAAAATTTTAAGCAGCTCCTCTCTGCCATCACTCTCACTTCATGTCCCTATGATAATATACCAAAGCTATTCCAACCATGCTGTGGTTGGAAGCCCCACTGTCTCACCCTGGAGGCATTTCTGCCGTTAGATCATGCTCTCCATTGGGTACCCTCCATCCCTTAGGAACCCTGTGTTCTATGATCTTTCTTTTTCTTTTTGATCTTTGTTGTTTTTTTTAATTCTCAGGAGCATCAACAGGACTCTTCCGGTGGGACAGTTGAACTTGGGCCTAATTCTAATTAACCCAATGATAATTCATTTTCCCCAGGCAGAGGTTCCCATCACCGCTGCCTTCCGCACCAGCTGGTTCCAGTCACCTTGGGCCATGTTGAGGGTGGGATGCAGAGGCACAGAGACTGGCACTGCCAACTCTGCCAGCTCTGGTTGAATTAGTTCCTTTCCTCCACATGAGACCCAGGAGGCCTTTCCCTATTAAAAGAGCCTTTCACTTATTGTCTTTACTTTTAAATGTTTTTTGGAAAAATTAAAAGGGTGAGTGACTGCCAGGCCGTGCCTGAGTCAGCATCCAGAGAGCGCCCGTGTTTTCTCCCAAGCCTGACCAGAGCAGGCCTGGAATCGACCCAGCACTCCCCAGGCTCCTCTGCCTTCACTCATTCTCTGGGCTTCTCAATTCCTTTTAAGACACAAATTGATTGGGATAATTTTTGCTATAACTACAATTGCCATGGAAAGGGGATGGGGGGAACTGCATTCAGACTGTGGACTCCTGCAATGACTATGAGCCATTGAGTTGCTGTAAAATGACCAGAAAATGGATTCAAAATTGAAGCCACAAATAACGTAATTACTGCAGTGTGCACTCAGGACTGCCAGAACAAGGGTTGGCTGCTGCCCTGGAAACATCTGGAGATAAAGCTGCTGCTGCTGCTGCTGCTGCTGCTGCTATGCCCCTGTCCTAGTCCCTTTGGGGAAACAGTGTTCTTCCAGACTGAGAGATCATCAAAGGGTGGAAGGAACATAGAGGGAACAGGAAGAGGGATATGGAGACAGGCCAAGGAGAAGAAAGAGGTGAATGGCAGGAGTGATGCCTCCTGCCACCCAACAGTGAGATCTGATCACCGCACCTCTGGCAGAATGAAACCCAGTGTTGTCATCATTATCATATCACCACCACTGTCACCACTGTCACCACCAGGGCACCATTACCACAATCACTGTCATCACCATCAACAATGGTATCACCTCCACTCTTCTCATCGTCAGCATCACCACCCCTACTGTCACATCTCTGTCACTGCCATGACAGCAACATCTGCATCATCACCAATCTCATCATCGCCAACGTCACCACTGTCATTCCTACTGTCATCATCACTGGTACAGTCATGGCGTTGACATGTCATCATTGTCAATCTTATCAACACCATCACAATTGTTAGCTCCATTCAAATCCTTGCCAAAATCCCTACTGTCACCATCACCATCACCGCCATGGCATCATCAACCTCATCACCACCAACATTCTTATCGCCTCCTCATTTATCAACATTTATATCACCACCATTATTTCTACCATTATCATCACAATTACTGTCATGGCACTGAGCGATTTATTGTCATCAATCCCATCATCACCATCCCATCATTATGTCACAACATCAACATTATCATCATTTCCACCCTCGTCAGTGCCATCACCAGGATCATAAATAGCCCCACGATATGGTCTTCACTGTCACAACTATCGTTACACTGATCTTTACCATTATCCCCACAAGCGATGTCAAAATCCAGATTACTTCCTTCAAGATCATTTTTACGATGCTCCACATCTTCATAATCTGTGGTTGATCCACTCTCTCCTGCCTCAGTCAAACAGAATACCCAGACCTAGGGCCCGGTAAGGAGGCCGTGACCTAAGAGGTTGGACTAGGTAGGGGTAGAGGTGGCAGGGCAGCTTTCGCCTGCCTCGTTCAAGGCCTAGAGCAAGGGGGAAAATCTAAAACAGATTCTTGAAGGTGGTAGTGGGAGGGAATGAGACACACAAGTCATTTGACTAAGTCATTCCTCAGAAGGTCCTCGTGGGGAAAGAGAAAGGGACAGGAGATGATAGGATGGAAACCAGGGGTGTAAGCAGACAGCTAGATGGTTCAAAAGAGAGGTAGGGGGGAGAGCACGAGAGAAACCTACAGATTTTATAGGGTGCTCATGGCCTCTGATTTGGGCAAGGAGTGACCAGGCCCAGATATGTCACTTATTCACTGTCACCATCTCCTCCATGTTGGTATCCAGCCTCCACGACTACAAAGCAACTCACATGTGGCCTCTTCCCTGAGGCGGCACCTGCCCTTAAGGCAACAAAGTGGTTAGAACAGACACCCACACACCAGACAGCAGAAGAACAGCATGGATGGTCAGTGAGAGCACATGTAAGGGACGGGCCTCCTTGGGACAAGGGCACAGAAAAGGAGAACTGTCCCTACATTGGACAATTTACCAACATACCCAGAGTTCCTATTTTTGAACCATTTGTTATCACTGGGGTTTGTCTCACACACAGTCACACAAAGTGCTGCCAAGGTGTATTGACTCTAGGGTGACAATAGCTGGGACAAAACAGTGCCTCCCTGACTTGGCCTCTAGTCCCACAACTGCAGGAGCATCAGGAAGGCACCATGTGCCCCGCTGTGCATCCTCTCCTGCACTTGGCATTGGCCACTAAGAATCCTGGTGACACGGGAGATGCCCCTATACTGGCCCCGCTGCTTCCCACACGTGTCCTGTCCCATGTACCAGGTGGTTCCAGCAGATTCCTAACAATAACTACACCCCCACCCCAACCCTAGAGTGCTGTATCTTTCACCTAGGCCATAAATGCCATTCTCTGGTTCTTGGGGAAAGTACAAATTTCAGGAAAAATAACTACTTTACATACTGTCTCCTATTCCCAGGAGTGAGGGAGGAGAGAGTACATGTCATGCAGAAGAAAAGTACTCTGAAGACCACACATTCTCACTAATTCGAAACCATCCTGTATCTTTAGATCCATTGGTACCGCCCTTAACCCAGGCAAGAGGGTCCTTTTCCCAGGGCCTGTGCTGTGGAGGTGCTGCCCCCCTCTGGTACACATCTCCTCCCAGGGGCTTTCTCATTAGGACCCTGTGCCCTGCCCTTCTAATCTTTGCCCCAAGTATCTGGAACCCTGGATTTCCTGCCCAGTTGGCCCTGAACCCACCCCCAGGCCTGCATGAGCCTCAACCCGGGGCTGCCCTACAGAGGGAAAGCCATGCTTTGTGGTCACAGTCACAGGCCCCATCTAAGTCTGACCAAAGGGCAGATGTTTGCAGAGGTATGGACAGAGCTCAGACAGAGCAAGGGCCAGGGTGTCCACATGGAGAGTGCAAGGCCCTTTATGGTGCAGGGTGGGGCCAGTGGTCAAAGAGAAGAGAGCAGGATGGGGGCTGGTGCCACCTCTCCTCTTCCCATGCCACTGGATATGAGAGGTCTCCATTCTCACCTGATCTTCCAGGTGGTTATAAAGGCATATTTGTCAAGGTGGGAGGAATGGGCATATTTTATGTAATTCGTTAGCTTGACTTAACAGTGTTTAACTATATAGCCACATGGTATATGGGCTTCCATTTGTACTCTAGCTCTGGGCCCTGCAGTCTTAGGGATGGGCCTGAGTGCAGTAGGTCATTTCCAGAGGCCCTTGGGCCAGACAGGATGCACCTGAATCCAGGGTATATCCATGCTTAGGTGCTCTGTCTTGCTTGTTCCCACATTCATCATATGGTCATAATGTGCATGTAGCTCATTCCCATGGCCACAGGCTGGCTTGTTTGCTGATGCTCTTCAGTTAAGGCTGTTCTGGTTGTAAGCGACAGAAAATGACAGACTTAACTGACTTAAGCAAAAAGAGAATGTATTAGGGCCAGCCGAGCAGCTCAGTTGGTTAAGAGCTCACTCAAAAGTGCGAGTTGAGCTCTGAGCAACAGCAGTTCGATGCCCAGCCCGAGCTGAGCTGCCAACAGGTGGCAGGATGGCTCAGCTCAAAAAAAAAAAAAAAAAAAGTGTATTCGTTTATGTAACCAAAGTCCAGGGTTCCACTTGATCAGGGGCTCGTATTTCTTTCTCTCTCTTAGCTCTGCTCACCTCCATACTGACTCCATTCACAGGCAAGCACTGCACATTCTTTGAGCATAAAGTGGCTACTGTACCTCCAAATCTTAACTCCTCCAGGTCCACTTACAGAGGGAAAATACTCCCTTCTCAGTGCCACCAGGTCTCATGGCATCCCGTTGACTCCATCTGGTCACATGACCATTCTCTAAACCAATGGCTGTGGCCTGGAGGATGTCAGTGAGCAGTCACCCTACGGTCTAAATCACTTTCCCACTCCTCATGGGTCGGGACTAGAAAAGGCACTGGAGCCCAAAGGAAAAGTACAGATAGTTACCAGAAAACAGGGCAGTGGCTTTTGGGGAGCCCTCCCCATGATGCCGCGAGAAGTCCATTTTATGGTTCTTTTAGACAGAAATCCCTGTATGAGCCTACATCCCCGTTCAAGCCCCAACTGCTCTGGGTCTGTTCATTTCATGCTATGCTCTGCCCACTGATGTTTGACCTTCCTAGAAGCATCTGCTGTCTGTACCGCCTGCACCCTCGGGCCTCCCCCAAGTGTATGAGCTGTTTGAAGGCAGAGATTCAGCATCCATTTATTCAGCAGATATTGATTAAGCACCTGCTCAGACCATGTACTATTTTAAGCACTGTGGATACAACAGTAAACAACATAGATCAAGCCCTTGCCTTCTTGGAGGGAGCAAGGGAGAAAGAAGGGAAGAACATGGGGTTGAAGGAATGTGGCTGGATGGGGATCGCTGTTATAGGTTGGGTGGTGATTCCTCTCTAATAAAGTCATGCAGGTGCAGAGATGTGAATGAAGGGAGGGAGGGAGTCATGTGGAGATCTGAAGGAAGAGCACTCCAGTCAGACAGAGAGGACAGCAAGTGCAAAGGCCCTGAGGCAGGAGTATTCCTAGTGTGTGTAAGGAACCTCCTGGAAGCCAGTGGGGCTGAAGTGCTGTGAGGAAAGGACGGAGCAAGTCAGAAAAGTAGTGGGGGTGGAGATGGTGGGGACAGGGATGGGGAGGAGCTGCAACAAGTAGGGACTTGTTGGTCATTATTAAGGGCTTTGGCTTTTACACTGAGTGAAATGAAAGCCCTTGGAGCAAAAGAGTCATGTAATCCACTTAATTTGTGAAAGGCTCACTCTAGCTGCTGAGTGCAGAACAGATGGCAGAGAGGCTTATTGATGAAGCTGGAACCAGTGAGGAGCCTTCTGCAATCATCCAAGTAAAAGATGATGGTGGCTTAGACCACGGTAGGAATGAGGAGAAGTGGTCAGAGTCTGATATATTGGGTTGTTGGAAAAGTCATGACATATTTTTTTATGTTTTTTGTTGCAAAAATGTGTCATGACTTTTCCGACAGCCCAATGTTTAGAAGGTAAAGCAATAGGAGTGGGTGATGGATTGGGATGTGGGATACAAGAGAATGAGAAGAGTCAAGACAAAACCAGGGTTTGGGGCGTAAGGCACTGAGACAGTGGAGCTGCCGTTTACCGAGATGGCAGAGGCTGGGAGGAGAAGCGAGCGTTACGGTCTGAGCTGCATCTTGTACAAGTTGGATTTTAGGAAATAGGTTGGGATTGGAGATTTTAATTTAAGAGTCATTGGGGTTTCATTTCTATTTGTTTCTCAAGTTCCCAGAACGGGGCTGGTACAGAGCTGGTGATGCTAATCATGGTGATGACGAAATCAAAAGTAACCGTCATTTCTATTTCATGAGCGCTGCTCTGAGGGTCTTATGTGCATTATCTCATTGGACTTCCTACAATCCCACAAGACAGGGATTATTACGACCCTGGTTTCAGAGAGACTGTCAGTCATCCACTTTCAGAGGTTCCAGTTGCCGTTTTACCCATGTGTTTCTGGGATCATCAAAATCATTGCCCCCCGCATTGTCCCCAGCCCCCAGCTGCCTGATAATACCCAGAAATGACCCCTGCCCTTCTCTCCCTCTGTTGCAGCCTGTGACCAGCTGGCACTGGGCGTGGTGGCAATCTTTGGCCCATCACAGGGGTCCTGCACCAACGCCGTCCAGTCCATCTGTAATGCCCTGGAAGTGCCCCACATCCAGCTGCGCTGGAAGCATCACCCACTGGACAACAAGGACACCTTCTACGTGAACCTCTACCCTGACTACGCCTCTCTCAGCCATGCCATCCTTGACCTGGTTCAGTACCTCAAGTGGCGGTCAGCCACCGTGGTCTATGACGACAGTACAGGTGTGTGGCCAGGCCTCCCCAGGGCGGGGTTAGGGTGCAAGGGGGGAAGAGCCCTAGGATGGGGCTCTTGACTGCTTGCCCAACTCAGCTACCCTGGGGAAAATGTCCTCACTCACACCCAAGCTTCATCCAGGCACACCGACACAGGTTCCTGCACTCTCAGCCCTATGCACACCAGCCACACTCCCACCTCACTCCCTGCCTCACACCTTCCCCATCCACCTACCTCCCCGCTGCAGCATGCTCAAATCTGTACTCAGCACCCCGCCAGCACCCGCACTCACACCTGCACAGCCACACCTGCCTGCACTCACACTCACATGCCTCCATCTGCAGCAAACACATCCAGCCCTGCGCTGGCTCTGAGCACAGGCTTTGAACTCAAACCAGCCAGTACACGTGTGCCAGCTCTAATGTTTACTAGCTGGGCAGCAAGGAGCCCCTCCTCTTTCCTTCCAAAGATTCGAGTCCCAAGACATTTCTTAGCCCCGCCTCTTAAGACAGAGTGACCTTGGCAAGTCAGTTAACCCATCTGGCCCCGCTCTGCCCACGCTGTCAAGTCGAGCTACAGCCTCCAGCCTGGAAAGAGCCCTCCGGCTCTCAGCTGTCTGTGATTCAATGTCAGCTCTTGATTACCTCCTAATGGGGAGTGGGAATTGCAGGGAGCGAATCCAGCAGAAAAGACATTCCGAAGTTATTGATTTAGCTTGAGAGTCTACCAGTATCTATTGAGGTCCTGCGATACCCCAAGCGCCGACTTGAAGATCCTAGAGGGCAGGAACCCCCACCCCTCTCAGTGCCCAAGCATGAGGACTCTGCCATTGAGGGGTGCTCCTGCCCAGCTCCAGGTCACCTCTGGTGTTTCTGCAGCCCTGTCAATTTCTCTGTCTTAATATACCACTAGAATGATTGTCTTTGAGCCTATTTCCGCTTCTAGACCATGAGCTTTCTGTGCCTCCAGGGTTTAGGACAGGGCCTAGTACAATGCAGGTGTTTTTAAATGTTTGATGAACTGAATTGAACTGAATTGAATCAAATTGAAAATCAAGTAGAAATAAATTATAGTTAAATTTGCAGGAAAGAGTGTGTTGTCGGGCCCTGGTAAAAAAGAATTGAGGATGTGGTTACCCACCTGCTTTTGAGAAGTGATTCATATTACAGGGGAGTAGATACCCAGAAGTTGCTGGTCATTCCAGGCCATCAGAGCTAAGAGTCGAGTGACATGTACATACATTCAGAGCTAAAGGTACTTAGGGAGAGGAAGCTCTGTGGCCTTGGCTGATCAAGGCTGACTTACCAGAAGAGACACACATGAGCTTGGCCTTGAGGATGGATGGACAGGGAGAAGAGTGGTGAGGACATTCCAGGAGGAGGGAACAGCATGAGCAAAAATGAGGAGGTGGGAGTGGGCATGGCGGTCTTATCAAGAGGACAGCCTAGCTGGGAGAGAGGATTCAAGCATGACAGGAGCGAGAGGGGTTTTTCTTAATGTGACTTCTGCCCCTTATCAGAGAGGAAAACCTGTCTCAGAACCTGCCAGCAGAACCTGCCAGCTCATTGAGTGTGCCTGCTACCTTAAGCACAGTCAAATGGGAATGGGATAGCCATTGACTGACTCCTCTCAACCTTGACTCATCTCTTGGGACTGACACATTGCCACCCAAACAAAATCATGGTTCTCTTAGCATGCTAGAAGGGGGTATACCAGTTATCTATTTTTACAGTACAGATGCTGCTCAACTCATGATGGGTCTCTCCTTTTGACCCCATTGTTAGCAGGCTGCAAAACCCTGGGAGGGTCACTTAACCTCTCTCTGCCTCAGTTTCCTTATCTGTAACATTGGAACAAAAGTCCCTAATCTGCATGCTTTCTAGGACAGGGAGATGGTTAAGTTGGGTAATGAATGCAGAAGTGCTTTGTAAGTGAAAAGCCTGATTCCAGCAACATGATTCACTGCAGATATTTTGAGAGATTGATTAGGAAAGCAGCCAGGAAGGAGAGCTCATCTCGAGCAAACAAAAGAGCCTAGTCTTTGGTTGGGGTTGGTCGAGAAACGTCTCCTTGGGGAATACACTGATGGGAAGGAGGTCTGACATGTGCTGCTGGAGAATGTGGGTCACCATATATTACACGGGGCAATGTGCTTGGTTCAGGGGAAGGCTGTGGTGGCCTCTGCTCCAGCATCCAGGCTGTCCCTGTCCTCATGTCCTGGGTCCCCAAAGCTCCATATGCCTGCTGGTGCTGTGCGTGAGCCTGAAAATAGAGAAAGTGGGAGCAAAGTGTGCCCTTAGGGCCTTATGGGACAACAGGTGTGGGCGGGCAGCATCATTCAACCAAACTAAGAATTTCTGAGGTTAGTTTGGGGACGGGGGTAAGCCTGGGTGTGTATCTGGAGGGAACTTGTGGTCCCTCGCTCCTCTGCTAAAGTCCACTGGTATCCTTGTCCTCTTCCCCATCAAGTTTGTTTTTAGGAGACACGGGACCCCTGTTGATCCAGCCACTCAGGATTCCAGAGCCCTCTCATAACACAGTCACCTGGGACTGAGACCTTCCAGGGGCAGGGCTTCCGGATGCCCACAGCTATGGCAAAGCTTGTTTGGGAGCTCTTTGGAAGGCTTAGGTCCCAGGCTTCTACCTCTGTCCTCCCCAGCAGAGTGAAATGAATGACATCAGTCAGATTGCTTTCCTGACTTCCAGCCTCAGGAGTGGGAATGAGGCTAGACAGACCCAGACATGTGTACAGAAATGATTTTGGAAACAGAGGCTCTCTGTTTGGAAGGCTTCTGAACTGGGCTGTCTGTGTTGGGGACTCTGTCTAGATAGTTGATGGCAAACTTTAATCTAGTACAAACTAGCTTAAGGGAAAAAAAAAGTGGGGGAAGGGATTTTGTTGGCTGCCTTACTGTAAAGTTAAGGAGCAATTGCCTTCAGGTACCGTTTGATCCAGAGGCTCAAATGGGTATCTTCAGGACTTATCTTCTGTTTGGCCTCTCTGACTTCTGCCCTATTGGAATCTTTCTCAGGCTCTGTGCGGTGACCCCCAGGCTTACTTCCTCCCTATTTGAAGTTAAATGGAAAAGGGGGTACATCTTGCCAGTTGCTCTAGCACAGTTTCTGGAGGTCACTTCAGTAGGACCAGTTGGTGTCACCTCTCCCTCTCTAAGCCCATATCTATGCCCGACTGACTAGGCTGGGGCCACATGCTGTGCCTCGGAAGCTGGGGATGGATCCTTCTTGAGTCATATGGACTGAAAGAGGGGGACGAGTTGTTCCCCAAAGGAAAGTCAGAGTGTTGTTAGTGGAGGCGTGGAGCATGGCTGAGGGCAGTGCAGCCAGGATGCGCAGGCCACCAGCCCTGAGTATGAGGAAGGAGCCCAGCAGGTTGGGGGGTGGCCTGTTTGCCCCCCTCCCACCCCAACCCTCAGCCCCATGTTGGCTCAGCCCCTCCCTGCAGTCAGGTCAGGGCAGAGAGAGCAGCCAACAGGCTTGCTTCCAGGCTAAGCAGAGAGACAGTTTAACAAGAATGGACCTTGAAATAGGGACAGAAATGAACTTAATTAGACCTAAGCAATCCATTTGTCTCCAGGAAATGACATTTAGTTTTCCCTGGAAGTCCCCAGATTAAGTGGTTTTGCAAAATGCTAAGGTGGAGGATGGATTTTTCCTTGTGGGGAGAAAAAAAAACAGTAAGTCAATCCCATTATGGAAATTTGTGTTGAGCACCACTTAAGTGCCAGGCCCTGTGCTAGGGGATGTGGGGACCCAGCCCCTGTTGTTAAGGAGTTTGGGACAGGAAGAGAGGAATGAGATGAGGACAGAGGAGCCAGCGCTGAGGGAGGAGGCCCCCCGAGTTGGAAGAGGTCTGAGCGTGGGGGTAGATCTTGTCTGGACAGAGCAGTAGGGGTTGGCTTCCTGGAGGAGGTGGTTGTACTGAGCCCAGAAGAATGGGTAGTCATGTAAGCAGCCTGCCCTTGGGGTTGGGGTTCAGCACAGATACCACCTGGCCTTATCCAGTTCAACAGTGGGTACCGTTGAGCCTAGAGTCGCCACTTGTGCCCACACCCTGGAAGCAGACTGCTAAGGATGTTTAGAAAGATTATGTCCCATGCCTCACAATGTTACAGGGGCTGGGGAGTGAAGAGGTTTTGACCTCTGGTTCAGTTTCCATAAGTCTCTATACCCAGTGCGGGTTGGAGAGGAGCAAGGGGGTGTGGTCAGCGGGAATTTGCTCTCTGTGTATGCCTACTTTTGAATCTATGTGTGTACATGTATCTGTAGACACACACCTTTATCTACATGTGTACACATGTGTTTATCAACCCAAGCGTGCACCCTGCCTGTATCAACATGCATGTGCATGTAAACATGTTTGTATGTGCACACACATCTATGTGCACTTGCAGGTGTGCGCAGCTGGGTGCATGTGTCTGGCCTAAGTGTGCAGGTGCTTCTGTCTGGACACATGTCTCTGTGTCCGTGCACATATCTCCGTGGGCCACGCATCTGTGTCCATGTGTGTCTGCAGACTTGTGAGTACAGGTATGTGTATGCATATAAGTCTGCAGGTGCCTGTGGCTATGTACATATGTGTGCACACATGTGTCTTTTGTGCCACGTGGCCTCTCAGGGCTCATCCGACTGCAGGAGCTCATCATGGCACCATCGAGATACAACATCCGCCTGAAGATACGCCAGCTCCCCCTGGACTCTGACGACTCACGCCCTCTACTCAAGGAGATGAAGCGAGGCCGGGAATTCCGCATCATCTTTGACTGCAGCCACACCATGGCTGCCCAGATCCTCAAGCAGGTGTGTGAGATCTGGTTGCTTGGGGCCAGCAAGAGGGGAGCTTGGGATCTGCTTGCCACTTCTCTCACCACCCCTTCCCCAAATACAGGCACGCTGTCACCCAGATCTCAGCTTGACCCCTAGTGTGCCTTTTTCTGGCTACATGACCTTGGGTGCTCACTTTGCCTCTCTTAGCCTCAGTTTCACCCACAGCAAAATGGACACAGTGGTGTGAGGATGGAATGAGATGATGAATGAGCAGCCACAGCCAAGCCAGGTGCATGGAGGGTACTGAGTAAATGCAGGTTTCCATGCCACCTCTGTGCAGGTGGGAGGCAGGGGCTGCCAAGAGGGGTCTGAAGCCACACGGGACAGAACACTTCAGGAAGCCTAGAGAGGCCTGGGGGTCTCGGGAATAGCGCCCAGAGCTCCTCACCGCCCCTTCCAGTGACGAAGCCCTGTAGCCCACAGCACTTGGTGTTACTCTCCCATTGCTAGGAGGTTTCTCTAGGCTCCTCACACCATCTGCTCAGCTCTGCAGAGACAGCGAGAGGAGAATGGCTCCCAGTCCTGAATGGGTCCTGGTCCCGGACACAGCCTGGCATGGCATGCTGGGCACAAGAGCCAAGCTCTGCCAGCCACCTAAGAAATAAAGAGCAAAACTGCCCATGAACCCCTCTGAGGGTGCCTCAGAGAAACGAAACACTGTGATTGGAGCCAGTGGTTCAAAGTAACAGGAAATGATGTGGTCCCAGAAAGTGTCCCTGGTGATTGGAGGAGGCATTCTGGGGAATGCTGGCACATGACTCGGTCAGATGCGGGTGGCAGGGAGGGGACACAGGGAGTGCAGGAGGAGAGATGCTGGGTGGCAAGGGCCAGAAGGGAAGGTAGCCTCAAGTTCCAACCTCCAGCTGGGCTGAGAAAGAGGTGCCTAAGGAATTGGAAGCCTCATGCCAGCCTCCTTCACACAGTGGTTAAAAAGCTCATTGGAGAATTTGAATCTTGCTTCTGCCAAGAGCAAGTGGCCCTGGAGTCACGACCTCCTTGGATACAGTGAGTGGTGCCTACCTCACACCGTTATGGAGGATTCACTGGGTTGAGGCAAGGAGAGTTGACCCTGGTGCCGGTGAATAATCACTGAGCGTGGACCTCTTTGAAGCCTCTGTCGAGAATCCCCTGCTCCCCGGAAATACCTTAACCCCCACCCTCCCAGCCAGCTGTGTCCAGTGCATCCTCTCTTTCCAGTCTGCAACAATTATAATGGCAGTCGGTCTTGGGTTTTCTGAGGTGTCACTCTGACCCAAGGACACATATATCCTCATGTACTGCCGCCACCCTGGGAAGTGAGGACAGTTCTCATGCCCAGTTTACAGGGGAGGAAACTGAGGCCCAAGAGGAAAGTCATGGGCCTAATCCATTGAAGACAGCAGGTCAACATTTACTGTCAGGTCTGTCTGAACTGAAAACATCTAGAATTAAAAATGAAGGTTCTGGGCTCAGCTAAACACCGAACTAAACCAAGGTAAGCGTGTGTGCTTACTGAGGACTCCTCCAAGCCTTTAACATGAGGATGCTGGCTATAAATCTCTAAGAGGGAGAAAGAACGCGCGGCGCTTTTAAAGTGTACTTGACCTAAGGACAGTCTCCCCCACAGAGCACTTTGTGGGCCCAGCATTCTGAAGAACTCTGTAGAAAATGCATTATGGCCATTAGCATTATTCATTATAGGCCCCTAATAAAATACATAAAATGTATGTAATGTAGGCTTCATGGTGGTGTATAGTAATTCCACAGCATCTCTGTGGCCCGCTGTGCGGTCGGCCCTTCCCAGGAGACCAAGCCAGAGGGCAGGCCTTCCTCCTGGGCCTGGTGGGGCCGCTGGGGCTGGAGGAGCCAGGCTTCCGCACGCCTCTCTCTAGAGCCTGGATGCTGAGCTCAGCTGAGTGAAGTCAGGGCACTTGAGAAGATGTCATGAGCTGATTCCATCAGCATCACTCTAAGTGGAAGGCCCAGAGATGCGTACTAAAAAGACGAACAACGAGGCCCCACCCAGCCCTGAATCTTTGGAGAGTGTGGCCCAAGAGTCTGCATTTTAATCTCTACCAAGTGATTTTTTTATTGCTCACGTGTGGAAGCCTCTGCTGCCGGCCAGCCAATCATTATCACTGTTCAGAGGGGACCTCACAGGACAGCCCACTCCAAGTGGCCAGCCTCCCCTAACCCCGTGCCCATCTGTCCTGCCGCCCAGGCCTCACCGCTGGGGTGGCGAGGAGGTGGGGGCTGCTTGGGTATTTCCTGCAAGTTGCTGACGCTCCGCTTCCCTGCAGGCCATGGCCATGGGCATGATGACCGAGTACTACCACTTCATCTTCACCACTCTGGTAACGTACCTGTGGGTCCTGGCACGGGTCGGGGTGGGACTCCCATGGAACAAGGTCAGCCTGGTGAGGACAGGTGCTGCAGCTAAAGGAGATCCAGGCCAGACCTGCCTTCCTAAGGCAGGAGGTATGGCCCCAGGTAAGGGCACAGAATGTCTTTGTGGCCCACCCACTTTGAGAAGTGATATCGTATTGTGACTAAGGGCAGGGACTCGAGAGCCTGCCAGTGTGAATAGAAGCCCCTCACTTACAGGCTCAGGGAAGCCATTTAACGTCCCGGCCTCAGGCTCTTTCTCTGCAAAATGGGCATGGTGATGGCTTCTACCTCCTAAGATGGCTGTGAGGACTCAAGGAGTTAATCAAGTAAATGCTGAGAGCAGTGCCTGGTTCATGTAAGAGCTATGCAAACATTAGCTGCCATTATTATGCTGACTCTCGGCTCCTAGCTCATACTTTCCCACGCATGTCTCAGGCCTCTCACCACAGGAATGGCCACTTTGCATTCTTGTAGCATCCACGTCGAAGTGTGCCCACTCACTGTCAGCCAGGCCAGCCCACCTGCAGGCTCCAGATGGGTCCTGTCCAAACTCAGAGAACATTTAGGGCCATTTAAACCCATTAGGATAATTAGCTGTGGCCTGAGATCAGCAGAATAAAGGGATCCCAGTGCCAAAGGGACACCAACACCCAGACGCCCTGCTTTGGAGCCAGAGGCCTTCTGACCTCACTGGAGCCCTGGGTGGACTCACCCAGCCTAGGTCTGGGGCGAGTGACAGTGTCACGAACCACCCTGTTGCTGAAACGAGCTCCTGCAGCCTGCATCAGCCCTGCAGACCCCTGGCTGTGTTCCTCCATTCATCTATCATCACGTTAACATTCCTTCCCCAGCCCTGTGCTCAGCTGAGTATGTCAGGATGACCAGCATTGAGGCCCTGCCCTCAAGGAGCTCATGTCCCATCTGGCCTGCATCTTTATGTGTAGCTCAGACAGCACTCTTGAACCATCACAGATCTGGACTCATGGCCACGGGGCACAGTGGAAGGAGATGCCAGATGCAGAAGGCCTAGTGAAAAATGGGAAATTTGAGGCAGGCTTTATAGGAAAGCAGATTCTTGGACTGGGGCCTCAAAGGATCAGTAGGAGTTTGCCAAGAAGCGAGACGAAGGGTATGCCACTTAGAGGGAATGGCATAAGCAACAGCCAACAGGCAGGTTAGCTCTTCAGTGGAAGGCTGGAGTCGGCTCGCTCTGGCTGATCGCGAGAGCTGATTGTGTTCATCTCATTCCTCCTCTGCCACGTCTCACCACCTCTTTCTCCGAGTGTTACCCACCTTCCCCAGGTCAAACTGCTGACCGGACAAGTACCACACGGCGTTTCTCAACAGGGCCCACTATATGAGCATTTGGGGCTAGACAATTAATTCATCATTTCAGAATGCCCTATCGCCACTGACTAATTTCCAGGCGTGGTGAAAAATAGATAAATCCTACCCCACATTTTCAAATGTCCCCAAGGTGGGGGCTGGGTCATCAACCAGATTGTAGAAATGACCCATTGGGACAGGTGACCACTCTTTGACCCATCAGCTGAGGTCTGTTGGGAGAAGGAGTACAATGGGCCCACAGAATCCAAGACATGATCACCAAGCAGAGGGCATCGGGCAGTGGGCGGTTTCTTCAGAAGTGGCAAGAACAAAATCCACACATCTTAATTCAGCCACCCTGAGTACTGCCCCTTGTGTTCACTCTGCCCACATCAGGGCCTTGTTCCCAATCCTAGCTCCAAACAATCAATTAAAACTGTCTCCGCCTGCCTCATACCTCCTGCCAAGGCCAGAGAGGTGCCCGTCAGGGAGGTGAGGGAATGGCAGAGCCTGCGACCTGGCCTGTCCTTCAAGGCAAGATGCCAGGGAAGGCACCACCCCAGTGCCCTCCACATGGATGCCATTGCCCAACTGAGGTCAAGGTTGGGGTGCCTGGAGAGAGGCACAGGGCAAAACCCCAGTACCCTGGGGCCCTCTTCTACCCCCAGACAGTGTCCACTTCTCTCAATTTTGTATTTCCTTAATTCAATCATCCATTTACTCACTTATCCAGCAGCCATATACAAATGCTCTTGAGGTCCCAGGTACTGAGCTAGGCCCTAAGACAGGAAAGGGTGTACAGAGATGGGTCCAATGCAGAGCTCACCAGCTGGTAGGCTTCCTTCATGCATGTGAGGATCAAAGACTATATCTGGTTCACCTCTGCATCTCCAGTACACCTGGCATATAGTAGGTGCTCACAAATGCCTAAATGAATGACTACAATACAAAGTAGAAAATAAACAGTCAAATCATCAACATCATCATAGCAACAGCTAAGACCACAGACTCTAGGTGTCAGTCTGTCTGCCGAGTTATAACTGAGACTCCTCCACTTCCTTGGGCAGGTTACTTCACCTCTCTGTGCCTCATTTCCCCACCTATAAAACTGCACAGTAACGGTACTACCCGTGGGGTGGTTATGCTGTGTATTAAATATGTGCACATCAGTAAAGCACTTACAAACGTGCTTGGCATTTAGTTCTCTGTAAGAGTTAAATCAATTAATTAAACCCCTGCTTATGTTTTCTGTGTGCTCAGCATCCCTCATCTCATCCACAATCCGACTCTCCAAGGTAGGTAAGGCTTCCCCTGTTTTACAGAAAAGTAGAAACTGAGGCTCAGAGAGGGACCTCTGAAAAGAAAGGGACCAAGTGAGAATTGTTACTGGCTGGGAGCTGTCCGGCTCCAAGCCCCCCTGCTGAAGCCTGTCATGCTGAGATCCTGCAGGAAGTGCTGCCTGGCCTCATCTGGCTGGCTCTGATGCCACATAGCCAGTCTTGATGGCCAGGCCTGGTGATTGACACTAATAAGGGCAACGGAGTCTCCACAAATCCCAGCAGCGCCCACACTTCACAGACTCCAAAGCCCTTTCTCCACATCGCTGAGTCTTCCTCTTCACAGAGCAGAGTTTGTGCTCCCTTTTGAATGATGGGGAAACATGGGACCAGAGAGGTTGAGGGACCTGCCCGAGCCTCACAGCATATCAGTGATAGAGGCCTCGGCTCCTGACTTGCGGTCTTGCCCCTGCCTGTTCCAGCCCACTGCCCTTCCTCCCCATGCCTCTCCGAGAGTCAGGGAGAGCGGATCCCTCCAAGGAGGCACAGCCCCTGCGATACAAACAGCTGTGCAGAGGATTGTGTGGGGTGGGGAGCTAGCAGGGTATTTCCCAGTAGCCCCCCACATGCCAGGGCATCAGCTGTGTCCCCTGGGTCCCCTCCCCCAGCCCGTGTCCTGCTTCCAGCTCCAACTCCAGGACCCTCTTCCAGCCCTGTTGGCTTAGGAGTCTACCTGAGGATTTGGCCTCTGTGCTTATTGGTCAGTCGTGGCTGTATTGGGAGGACAGTGGCACTTGGGCACTTGGCATTTATCGCCTTCCCTTTAGGAAACCCGTGTCACCAGCTCTTCATCTCTAAAAAATTCCCCAAACGTGCTTCTCCCACGCAGAAGACATTTTAATTACCCCAGCTGCCATTATCTGTTCCAGCCAGCTTTGAGCCATTCCCAGATAACCCCGCGCTAATCAGCCCCCGCCGAGCCCCTGGTACATGTCATGTGCAGGTAAAAGCCTGGAGGTGAAAAAAGAATTATAATAAATTAATAGATAAGCAATCACAATTAATGCCACTTCGCAGCAATAACAGTTATATCATGGGGAAGATATTTTCATCTGTCATTCCTTAAGGCGATGTTTTCCAAGCTTCAGCTTCTACCCCGTCAGACCCATGGGGTGCTAATGAATTAGTCTATTATGTTATGCTGAATGTTTCTAAAAGGTCCCTCGTCGATACTGAATTCAGTGTGTCAACATTTGGCATGGAGAACAGCAACTTTCTGCCAAGCAGCAAGGTTGTACACAGTTCACTGTGTACAGCATTTGGGGTCTCCGCCTGGGGCAGTTTGGATTTAAAAAAAAATAAATTGGAGCTGGACAAAGAAACCTCTTTACCAACTTTTTGTTGGCGCTGCTCTCATGTCACAGGGATGGCGCGCTTGGTGCCACAAGCCCTACAGCACTTTGCAGCTAAGCCCAGGCTTGGGGTGACAGGGAGGAAGTTGACCCCAGCACCGCTAGCCCATCGTGACCCCTCCCAGGCTGTGATTGCCTACAGCCACTGTGTAAGTGTCAGCAGCCCCCGCGGAAGCCAGAGATGCCATCCTTCCCACTGAGTCTGGTTGGCCTCTGGTCCTCGAGTTACAGAGGCCCTACACAGGCGAATGCTTTGGCATCTTTCAGGCCTTAGATGCCGGTCCACATTGCATCGGAGAGCCCCGTGCAGGGGAACCGCGAGGAGGGCACCCACTGGGGGCAGAGCTCGGCTCCCCTTCCTTGGCCCCAACAGTTCAGCTCTGGCCCCAAACTTGCAGACACTGCGTTGGCAAAACATAATCCCTCTATCTTCCCAGACTCACCTCCTTCAAAAGCAAGATCTCGTGTTCCTGAAGCAGTTTTCTTGAGGGTCATCCTCCACCCAGGCCATTTACCAAACCACTCGTATCTTCCAGGCCCGTAGAGATATCCCCCTGAGAGGAGGATGTGAAACAATAGTGTCTCCACCCCAGACTCTACCCAGTGCTATTTAGGCGCCCCAGAGAGCAACTCAGCTGGCTGACCCTGATATCGACTTTGGTTGACAGGGGTATTTGGCTCAGGGGGCTCATAAGGGAAGACACACAAGACAATTGTTATCAGTGGGGTGAAATACCAGAGGCCCCAGGATAAGAACAGAAGCATCCCTGATCCACCCTGCCTTGCATGTGTAAAGGAGGAGTCAGGAGAGGCGTCCTGGAAGTGGTGGCACTGGAACTGAATGTCAGAGAATAGCCCACCCAAGAAGGGTTGAGAAGACAGGCCCTCCAGCCTGGGGATAGACCACAGACCAAGACACTGACTCAGGGAGGAGAAGCTTCATGATGGGGCCAGGGGCCAGCGAGGAATGGGCAAGGGGCATGAAAGTAGTTTGGTGTTCCCAGGCCACAAGGAGTAGGAAATGGGAAAGGGTAGGAAGGAAGTGAGGCCAGAGGGGCCAAGAGCTTGGTAAACTATACTAAGGAATTTGTTCTGAGAAGGCACTAGGAACCATTGAAAAACGCCCAGCAGGGGAGTGACAGGGCCCATCTATCCTTCAGAAAGATCCCTCTGAATGCTGTGTGGGAAATGACTGTAATGATACCCAGTGGATGTGAACGGCGGGCTGCGGGAGCATGCCCCATTGAAGGGCCGATGGTTTGACGCTGTTCCTCCCCGGATGTGTAACTTTGAGCAAAAGACCTAACCCTGATTGAACAAAATCAACTTGTGATGGTGCTGGAGGTTACCCTTGGTGGCTGTAGCCATGGAGAGACAAGTACAGTGTCCCTAGCCACTGTCTCCCAGCATATGATGGAGTGACCGAGTCTAGGATTCCAGGAGAGAGAATGGACTGGGAGGTCAGGATGGAAGCAGCTTGGTGAGGGGGAGCGTGGAGAAGAACAGACAGTAGATAAGGAGTTCAGACAACGACCTTAAGACTCAGTTTCCCCACGAGTGGGATGGGGCCAGTCTGGAGTGTCCAAGTGCATTTTGTCAAAAAGTTAAAAACATAGAATGAAAGGCACCAGGGCACCGGTAGGATGGCAATGCTGGCTCAAAGAGCTTTTGAGGGACTCAGGATTTAGGGATTTGGCAGGGAAACGCTTAGAATAAGGCTGCTAGGTTAGATGCAAGATGGATTCATGTCCTGCAGGGCAATAAAACCACAACCCTGGGTATTACCATTTTTATAGACAAAAATCGACAAGGGAACTCAGGGTCTGGGTCTTTAACCAATAGCTGAGAGTGAAGTCAAACCCGGGTACGTTTTCCAGGAGAATGACATAATCCTGGGCGGGCTGGTAAACCAGGTTCCCACACAACATTGAAAGGATGTGCTGCTCTCCTGCCTTATTTCCAGGTTTGGGGTAGGTTTTCTTGGCAGCATGGAGCTCTGCTCTGCTCCTCACGTTTCCACCTCCCCACCCCCACTGCCTCTCTTTTCAGCTTAGCACCTGGCTTCCCCCTCTACGCCCAACCCCTTTCCCCAGAGCTGCAGGGAAGGGCTGAAGCCAGGCGGCCCCATGTATGAAGGCCTGTTTTCCTAGCCCTTAAGCCAGGGCCTGACCAGTGCACCAGACTGGACATGACCTGGTCCACAGACAGATAGGCTGACCTCTGGTTAGCTGCTTGTAGAAGGCAGGGCGTGAGGAGGTCCTGGCTGGCCATGTTGGGAGGAGGGGAGAGTAGAGGGCCAGGGAAGTAGTACTTTGAGTCCCAGGCAGAAAAGACTTTTAAAATTGCCTCCTTTGGGAATAAAATACTCCTTTCAGCCTCCCTCTGGGGAACTTGGAGATGCTGAAACCCAGTGCCACAGAGATTGCCTTCCCCATCAGAGGAAATGACCATTATGACCATTATCAAGCCCCTTGGATGCCTTAGGCTGGGCACTTTATACGAACTGCTTCACCAGGTCCTGCAAAGGAAGCACAGTCCCCATTTGGGAGGTGAAGAAATAGGCTGAGTGACATCCGAGGCCTGGCAATATGTGGGGTCAGCCACCAGGTGGACGGCTGTTCAGTCACCTCCAAGTCCAGTGCTCCAGTGGAGGCTCCCAGCACTGGCCTCACCTCCTGCAGGGCTCTGCAAGGAGCTGCAGTGAGAGAAGGAGAGAGTATGGAGGGGAAGCTGGAGCTTATAGTGGATGCACCGTTATTTACATGAACCTCTCTCTGTCAGGATCTTTACGCGTTAGACCTGGAACCCTACCGCTACTCGGGCGTGAACCTCACAGGGTTCCGGATCCTCAACGTGGACAACCCCCATGTCTCAGCCATCGTGGAGAAGTGGTCCATGGAGCGGCTGCAGGCGGCTCCCCGGGCAGAGTCCGGCCTACTGGACGGCGTGATGATGGTATGGATACGGGCAGCATGGGCCAGACCCAAGGGCTCCCTTTTCCCTTCCTTCTTTCCTCCTTTCCTTCCTTCCTTCCTTCCTTCCTTCCTTCCTTCCTTCCTTCCTTCCTTCCTTCCTTCCGTCCCTCTTTTCCTCCCTCCCTCTCTTCCTTTCTTCCTCCCTATCACTTTCTTCCCTCCCACCACTTCCCTTCTTAGGACTTGCCGTGTGTCAGCACAGATCTTAGTCTAGGAGCCAGAGACACAAAGGAATCAGAATATAGTTCCACCCCAAAGTGGGAGAACAGGCATGTAAACAGGTTACAGATAGCTGGGATAAGGACCAGTGGGTCTTGGGCATGGGGAGCTTTCGGCTATGAACGGCAGAGTCTGGGGAGGCAGGAAGGAGAAGGCGTGGGCAGGGCCTAGGCACAGTGCGATGGGGTGGGAGGGACTGCCAGGAGGTCTGAGCTGCTGAGGGTGGATGTCAGGTGTCTGCAGAGCAGCAGAATCAACCCAAGCCTGCCCTTTCACCAGGAGTATGGACAGGGTCACTTCTAGGGCTTCATGGCCCTTCCCTCACCAGGCCCCCATGTGTCTGTGGTGGGGGAGGGGAAAGGGGACAGGGCAGGATGGGCCAAGGGCGCTCTAGAGTGGCTCTCAGGCAGGCCCGGACCATCTCCTCCAGACTGATGCCGCCTTGCTGTACGATGCTGTCCACATCGTGTCGGTGTGCTACCAGCGGGCGCCCCAGATGACCGTGAACTCTCTGCAGTGCCACCGGCACAAGGCTTGGCGCTTTGGCGGCCGCTTCATGAACTTCATCAAGGAGGTGAGTGCCAGGGCCATCTCCCTGGGGGCCACTGGTGCTGCGGAGCTGCAGAGCAGTCAAGGGCCCAGATTTGGGAGTCAGACAGATTCGATTTCCAATCTACATGAACTCGGGCAAATTGCCTCACATCTCTGAGCCTCAGTTTCCTTGGGTAAAAATGGGCTTGATAGGACCAACCTTACAGGGTGATTGAGAGGCTAAGTCCTTGGCACTTAGTAGGTGCTCAGTGAGTGGTTGGCATTGTTGGCAGCACACAGCATGGGCTTAAAGTACAACAGATGAGGGTCTTTGCCTCTGGCCATGTGACCCAGGGAGGCCCGAGGGCATTGCCAAGTGTTGGTTGCCTCATCTGTATGCTGGTGCATGAAGCATGCCGGCCTCAAGGGGATGCTGTGAAGATGAAAGGAGACACCAGTGGAAAGTGCCTAGTGCGGTACCGGGGCTGAGGAGGCTCAGTAAATAACAGTCAGCCCCACAACTTCCTCATCACGTCATGGGGCCCATTGGCCAACTTTCCAGCCAGGTACCAGTTGGGACCCAGCCCTCCTGGCACCATGGCACCTGTAGAAAAGTCCCATCCATGGAGCTGATTCCAAGGAACTGGAGATCAGAAACCTGTCCTGTTACCAAGAAGGTGACCATGGAAACACACAGTGCCAACTTTTAATTTCAGAGGACCCTCTCCAGCACCGTTGTCCTTGTAAACTATGGATGGCAGTTTATTGTTGCCTTTTTACAGATGGGGAAAGCTAAGGTCTGGGCTTGCATCCTGGCTCCATCCCAACTGGCTGTGTGACTTTGGGTGAGAGGACTAACTCTGATCCTCAGTGTCCTCAGCTGTAATATGAAGACAGTGAGAATGCCTGCCCCAAAGCATTGTTGGAAAAACAGTGGAAAACTGTGCACAAAGCACCTAGCCCAGGGCCTGGCAAAGTCAAATCCCAGTAAGTGGTAGATGAAGAAGGTTCAGGGGAAGATCCTGGGTCAAAGAGGGTGACCCCGTCCAGGGCAACACCAAGTGCAGCGAGGGGAAGCTTTGCAGCAGGGCTCTGCATAGACGCTGTCTTTGTAGTGATCGCAATGGACCAGAAATTAAGCCAGCTGCCTTGGGAGTTCATTTATTCAATAGGTATTTGTGTGGGCCTGCTAGGTGCCAGGCACAGAGCTGAAACAGGTGAGCCCCTGCACTCACAGAGCTCACAGCCTAGGGAGGGAGGCAGGCATCAATCAATGCCTCCTATGCCAACTAATGAATGCAATCCTAATACCAAAAGGAAGGCAGCGCTTTGTGGGTAAATAACAAAGAAAACAACCACCTTATTCTCAGAAGACAGCGCAGCTTTCCCAAGGGTCCTGCGTGCACCGTTACTGTCTGGGAAGAGGCCAGTGACAGTTCCTGCTACAGTTTAGAGTGACACTAACAGGCATATGGACGAGACACAAGCTTGAGAGCTTGACGCACGTGCCTTTGGAGTCTATCTCCACCCTTTCCCAGCTGTGTGGCTTTAGACACATTCCCGGGTATCCCCAAGCATCAGTTTCATCACCTGGCAAACACCGTCTCAGAGTCCCTGTGAGGGAGCAGTTAAGTCTTTGGCTCCTGTCCCCTCATCCCTGGAAGGGACTCTAGTGTCAGTTGTTTTGCTACAAGAGGGCCATGATGGTCCCTTCTCAGCCATCCCCTCAACATTGCAGAGGAAGACCGATCGTCCACTGCCCTGAGCAAGGCCTGGGTGGCCTGGGCCATCATCGGCTTGTTCTCAGGGAGCTCTGAGGCCTGACCCCCTACCGCCCATGACTCCTTCCTTGGCAGGCCGCCAACTCAGTAGCCAGAGGCCAGCATGAGGGTCTTGGGGACCTTTAGGAGCCAGACAAAAGTGGCTTTGAAGCTTAACCACTTTTTGGCTGTCTGACCTTAGACAAACTACTGAACCTCTCTGAACTTCCTCTGTACAGTGGAGATCATAGCAGGGTTGTTATAGGATTAAGTGAGTTAGGGGCTGTGTGACACGCTTAGGACGCCTCCTGGCCCAGAGCAGGTGTCCAACAGATTGACTGCTATTGCTGTTGTTACTATCAGGACTGCCATCGTTATGGCTTCTCGTCCGTGGTGGGTTTTTAGCTAAAGAGGATCTCCAGACCTCATACTTTCAGGGACCCCCACCCTGTTCACCCTTTACCTCTTGGAATGGTTGGGGCTCAGTGGTAAAGCCTGGATGAGGGCAGATTCATTGCCTGCACCATAGAAAGAGGAGTCCCCTTCCCCCTTCCTGGGGCTGACAGGCTAACGTAGGTGTGTCTAGCCCTCCTGTCTCCGGGCCCCCAGCCTAGTGAACAGCCCTCATTGCTCACACACCTTTACAGAGCCCTTTGCAAACATCTTTGTCTTCACCTTCATGTGGAGCCCAAAGCCCAGAACAGCCACGTGGCTTGCCCACGGTCCCACGGCTGCCATGACCAGGCTCCAGGTGCCCTGCTGGAGCCTGGCACAGCCTTCCCTCAGACCATTTCCACGTTGCCCATCTCCCCATCTGACTGTGTGACAGTAAATCATTTTAAAGACTTGGCATTTCCGAGAGGAGCTGGAAAATGCCAGGCCGGAGTTCAGAGCGTGTGAAGCATCTTTCATTTAGCAAGTCCTGAGCCGAGGCTGGAAGGGGTGGGAGGGCTGGGAAATGTCACGGGGAGGGGCTGCCAGTGGCTCCCTGCCCTGGCCCTGCCCCTGCCTACCGCCCACAGTCAGGCTGTGTCCCTGCTGGCATTTAATTCCTCCGCAGCTAACAAGGAAGAAGGCTCCCCGCGCACGAGTGCAGGTTTGAAGGCACCTGCTGTGATTTCCCGTGGGGGCCAGGAGATAGCCTGAGCATGTGGGAGCCTACAGAGGAGAGGGTAGCAGAGGGACTGGGGAGCCAGCCTGAGAGACGCTGAGCCTCTGTGCACGGTCGCAAACAGAAGTCTCCACCTTCTGTGATACACGTTTGATCTCCATCCTCAACCTCCGGCTCCAGCTCCGTGGGCTCCATAAATCTCTCCACTCAGCTTGGGCGTGATGACCCCAGGCTCTTCAGCTCCCTCCTGCAGAGGGAATCCGCACAGCTCAGGCCCTCTTGGAGTTTCAGTGCTCATGAGTGTAAAATGGGGTCAGTGGTGACACCCACCTGGCAGGCTCGTGATGAAAACTGAATGAGCTCATGCCTGACAGCTGCCCAAGTGCTTAGATTCCCAAGCATTTTAGTTTCAGATCTATAGCTAGGCCACCGGGGATCTGTGAACCCACGAACTCGCGTGTCGAAGTGTGAGTGTACTTACGTCAGGGGTGCCAGGGACATTCAGGGAGCCTTTCTCAGAACCTGCGAGGGATTCTGACCCTAGCGTGATGCGGAGCCCAGCGTGGCCCAGCAAGGACTCTGATTTCAGACATTCCCCTGCCCCGCCACCCCATGCTCTGGGTCCTCAGACCTGTTGGGCTGTGTGAGTTCCCAGCCTACCTTTGTTCCCAAGAACTCCAGGATGTGTGGGTTTGTTCCTCCCCCAGACATACCAAGCCGCATATTCAGGCTTTTACTGGTGTGCCAGCTGCATCCTAACCTGACAGAAGAGGGAGAGGAGGGAACTGTCCCAGCTGAGGGGTGGGGCCCTGGGACCCCCACCCCCACCCACCGCTGCAGTTGGACTCACCCTCTTACCCCCTCTGTGAGCTTGGAGCCCCTCCGGGCCTGCTCCCTCATCTGTACAATGGGAACCATCGCCTGCCAGGGTCATTGTGGAGGTTGCATGACATGCACAGCGTGAAGCTAACGCTCTGGGCCCATGGGAGAGATATTATCTAGAACGAGAGTCAGCAAACATTTTCTGCACAGGGCTAGATGATGAATATTTTAGGCTTTGAAAGCCAGATGGTCTCTGTTGCAACTATTCACCTCCAAAGTTGCAGCACGAAAGCAGCCAAAGACGATAGGTAAACACACAGGCGTGGCTGGGAGTGAGGACACTGTTTACAAAATCAGGCAGCCAGCTGATTTGGGCCTGCCTGTAATTTGCCAGCCTCTGATCTAGAAGATGGAGCTTTTCTGAACCTCTGCCTGCCTCTCACTGTGTTAACGATGCTCCTGAAAAGTTACCATGTATTCAGCGCTCAGGTTGTACCAGGCACCGTTCTAAGCATTTTACAGGACTTATCTCACCCTCCTCCCATTTTGGTAAAATGGGTACTATGATTAGTTCCATTTTATAGATGAGGAAACTGAGGCACAGAGGTGCATTGAAATTCCCATGGTCACACTGCTAATCGCCATTGAACCCAGCATTCTGTCGCCACAGTCCTTCATCACGACATGCACAGGGCTGGGGATGAGGCTGGGGCTGGCAGCGGTGACCTTCTCTGTGTCCCCTGGCTCTCCGAGGGCCACCCCAAGTGTCTGGTCTTCCATCCAGAGCAGACTTGGCTCCTGGGTTTCCCTGCCTCTCAGCAGGTCTTGCCTGCCCCGCTCCACCCGTCCTCCCTGCCCCTCTCTGGGGAGCTGACACAGGCTTTCCCCTCTCATGGCTTCGAGGTGGGGGCTCATTTGAACGCGTCTAAGATCAATGTTGTACACGAAAAGGTGCAAATGTAAAGCTGGCTAAAGAGCATAATAGAATTTATGGAAATCGCTGGCTCGCACCACAGCCCGAGCAATGATGGAGGTGATTATTAATTAATCATGGTCTTAGGGGAACAGTATCAGTGCAAGGAGTAATTAAAGTGAAGCATTGTACAGTTGTACCGAATGATGATTTATGGGCCTGAGGAATTGCCGCTCTGCCCTCTCCCCTCCGGCAGGCTCAATGGGAAGGATTAACTGGACGGATTGTTTTCAACAAAACCAGTGGCTTACGGACTGATTTCGATTTGGACATCATCAGCCTGAAGGAGGACGGCCTAGAGAAGGTACGTGGGCTCCAGAGAGGGAGGGACCAAGACCCAATGCGGCCGCCCCTTTGGGGCTCAACGTGACCCAGTGTGGCCTGTGCCTTGGCCCTTCAGAGAATGTGAAGCCCTAGTCAGATGAGGGGTGCAGAACCCAGGCGCCTGGCCACAGCAGGCACCCACGGCATCAGAGCCAGGGCCACTGGGGATGCTTAACCTGGGAAAAGTAGTAGAAGGTTCATGGGGCAGGCAGACTGTCGCTAAGTTCCTGCAGAGCTGTCATGGGACAGAGGAACAGACCTGTCCTTGGGTAAGAGAAACTTTCTAAAGACCAGGGAGGTGCCTGCCTGCGGAGTAGTGAGTTCACCATCAGTGGAGGTATTTAAGCGATGATTGAACAAAATAATTGCTTGTCTGAGAGACTGGGAGTGATCCTTACTCTTGGAGAGAAATTGAAACACATGGCTTCTGAACTGGCTAGGCTCCTCAGGGCTCTACGTTTCCAGGGAGTTTGGATATGGAGAGCAGGTCTGCCAGGGCCTGGGGATCCCACCTGGTTACCATGGAAATGTCTGCAATGGGGTCAATTCTGATCCCTGGGAGCCTTCAGCATATTGTATCAGAGTCAGGCTGCTGGACTGAGAAGGTGGATTTAACATCAGCACCTGATTCTCAGTATCCCCTGGGACCTCAGGGCCAAGAGCTCAGCCACTCTCTCACCCCTGACAGGCTGGTCCCTGGGAGCCCCCAGAGCACCTCTCCAACCCTGGAAGTGGGGTGTATAACATGCAGGGAGCCGAGGTCAGGAAGTGGAGGGGCCAGCTCTGATGCCTGTGGGCCTCCAGGAGCCCCTGATTCCTCTCCCCTCCTCCCTGTCTGCTCTGGTCTGCCTCGGATTATTTTGACACTCCGACCCGGTTTCCCACCTCCACTCCTGAGCCCTCCAGCCACTCGAGTGTACACCCAGGTGAAGCCTCCCAAAGCACAGCACTACCCTGCTCCAGAACCACCCATGGCTCCCAGAGCCCAGTCAGTGCGCTCCTGCCCCTCCCAGCCTCTAAGGGTCTCCAGGAAATGGCCCAGCTCGCTTCTTCGGGCTGTGTCTCCACCGCCTCAATCTCTCCCCCTCCCTCCTGCACTCCAGGGCCTCCCCCCATGTGCTCCATCTGCATTGCCCTGGATGCAGATGTGGCCTCTGTCTTCTTGGTTCATTCCCTCTGGCTCTGCCTGGATTCCACCTTGTGGCCAAGTTTATTCCATTCACTCCTAAGTTTCCCACTGATTCATGGGGCCACTGTGCTGGGGAGGGGTGGTCAGGGAAACCTCACCATAACACTGTAACTCTTTCATGCCAACTAATAGCATCAGTCCCTTAAGGTCGGGCTGTGGCCTCTGCTCCTAAAATCTTCGAGGCCAGTTGGTGCAACCCTATGCAAACTGTATGAGTTGTCATTAAGCAGCCTTCCTGCTTCTATTAAACTCCCCCAGTGCTGGGGAGCTCCCTTCCTCCCCAGGCGGTACTACGGCAATACAGTATTCACTCAAGTAGCTGTCTCCTTTTTGTTCTCTCAGCTATCCATCTCTGGGGATCGCCTGAAATTCCAAGGATGGCAATTAGATGGCACATGTGCCACCACTTCCCACTCCCGTGCCTGTGGCTGACATCAGTAATTGGTCATCAGAGCACTCTTTGCCTCTGAGCCCACCCACACCATCCTTCTCCCAGGAACTGGTACAAACTGACCACAGCTAATACTCAAGAAAAGCTCTGTCTTCTCTACCTGTACTAAGGTTGACCAGCAGAGAACCTCTGCACGCCAGGTCCTCCTCAGTCCTAACGATCCTCGTGTCCCCATGGCACCTGGTGTCCAGCAGGGCATGCAGTTGGAACTCAATAGATGCTTGCTGGGGCAAGGATTCCCACTGTTCATTTGGCCTCTAGACAGATGTGGTTGAGCGCCTCCTGCACCCAGGCGTGCTGCTGGGGACCCTGGGGCTGAGCTCTGCCTGCTTGAGAGAAGAGCCTCTTTTCACGCTGTCTCCTTGTCTCCTCTCCTCTTGCCCTGGGAGGTCTGCAAAGACAGAGATCCTTCCTGGAGAGGATGCTCAGCCCCCAGACACAGCCACTCTGCCTCTCGTATCATCACTTGTGTTTGCTGAGCTGGGTCATAGCTGATCCAGCCAGCTCCAGCTGGTGGCTTTGGGAGGATTAAGGCAGAATTACCCGAGCATAATTACATGTCTCTCTGCTATCTGTCTTGCACAGCTCTCTTAATGGGGTGTTTGCACTTGGCCTCTCTGTTTAATTGATTAAGTTTCCTGAGGAACCCCCCTCCTCACCACTAGGCCAAGGACAGAATGGGCATGCCGAAACTGTCCTTGAGTGAGAGGAGTGGAGATGGGGGCAGGGCTGGGCAGAATCGGGTCCAAAAGGACCTAGGAGAGGCCCAGGGCTTTCAAATGATTTGTAAACTTGATCTTCTGTTGCCTCCCTCCAGCCTTAGGCCTGACAGCAACAGGGGCACTGTAGGGACAGAGATTATGCCATCTTGGCCAGGGGGTCTGCCAACTTTTGAAGTAAAACCACAAAGCAAACTGCCTGCAAACCCAGTGGCATCCGAGGCCCCCACCGAGGGTCATCTACTCTGTTGTACCCGCCCCCCCCAAACAGCACAAAGGCCAGCCTCCCACCCGCACATGACACATCTCGTCCTGTACCCATTCCATAGATGCTTGGTGAACACCTCCCTTGCTCCAGGCCCTGTCCTGGGCTTTGGAGGGTATCTGGCCCCAGAGCTGGAGCTGCGGCTGAGACCCTAGTGAGTGAGCAGCTGGGTGCCCAGGGTCTTTCCCAGGAGGTGGGAGGCCCACCAGGTTCAGAGTAACTCTGTCCCGGCAGCGGACCTGACTCTGACCCTGACCCTGACCCTGACCCTGACCCAGACCCAGAGCCCCTGATTTCCTCATGGCATCAAGTCCACAACAGGACAGTTTCCACTGGGCTCCCTGGGCTTCCCTTATGTTCACATCTCCCTCTGCATTTTCCCTTCAGCTGTGAAGGGTTTGCCACCAAGAGGGAGGAGGCAGAATTCAAGAGATTAAACACCTTGAGGACCTCCTCCTAGAAGGAGGGAGGTGGCAGGGCTGTCAGAAATGTTAGCTCAAAATGTGTTGGCCATGACAGTGATGGTCATGAAGGTGGGACTGAGATGCTCTTGTTAGTGTGGAGACAGGATAGAGAGACTAGGACTCAGCACTCTGTTCTCTGTCTGTCTGTCCATCCAGGTTGGGGTGTGGAGTCCTGCCGAGGGGCTCAACATCACAGAGATCGCCAAAGGCCGAGGCCCTAACGTCACTGACTCTCTAACAAATAGGTCACTTATCGTCACCACAGTGCTGGTAAGAGCCTGCAGCCCTGCAGAAGAAGGGACTGTCTGATCCGAGGGCAAGGTAGCCGTCAGGGCTGGAGAGGGCCCTCCATTGCCCTCCCAGTATTGACCGGGTCCCTCTTATGAGGCTGCTGGGAGGCTGGGAGGTGGGGGAGGTGGAGCCGCAGGAAGGTGGGAACATTGAGGGTCGCACAGGCAGCTCTCAGAGCCTTCAGAACACAGCAATTCTGCTTGTGGGCACAGGCCAGAGACCCCAGGAGGTGACTGTGAGTGGCCTCCTCCCAAAGGCAGCGCGGTCAGACCTCATGCCTCCCTGAGACCTGGTTGGCCAGCCCTTCTGCAGAGACCTGTGTGTCTGTATCTCACCCCCATTCATTCCCTGAGCCAGGAAGTCAGTAAGAACCATGATGGGGTGGAAGGAAGGAAGGCTGACCTGCCCTCTGCACCAGGACTTAGGGTCCACTTCTTCCACCTCAGTCCCCAGGGAAAAGGCCCTCCCCACTGGTGCCCTCAGCTTTGGCTGGTGCTCTGGCCATACCCAGAGAGCCCAGCAGGTGCCAGGAGCCCACACATGTGCCATATTCCACAGTGTCCCGTCCTAAGGGTTCTCATTCACGGTCACTCTACCTGCCATCCCCCCTCCATTCCCAGGACTGAATAGCATCTCCTTCTTCTGACCATTTCAACTCAAGGGCTGGCTTTTGGGGTCTCCCAGGCTCTCTGCACTTCAGGGCTCAGGTGGTTCAGGATGCACCCAGGCCTCTGCCCTCCTCTGAGTGGCCAGTGCTGCACTCACTCTGCTTCTAGCCCCTCCTAGCAGGCCCCCAGGGTGGCCAGAGGCTCAGAGCCCACCCTCTCAGAGCGCTGCTCCAGGGGACCCACGCTGGGCCATGTTGTGGGGAGACAGCCAGGTCACAGCCTGGTGTTTTCTGACCAAAGACCCTCTGAGGACAATTCTGGCCCCAGTCAGCTTCTCCTTATAATAAAGCAAAATGTTTATAAGGACATGTGGTGAGGTCATCCTCTAAGAAAGTGGGGAAGAGCTCAACCTTTTTGGAGTGCACAGAAAAGTAAGTCTGCCATGGGATGAGATGGAATATGTAAGAGCAGGGCTGGGCACCCCATACTGGGCCCTTCCCTGGGGCTCATGCAAGGCTGGCCCCCCCTGCCTCCCAGCAGAGGGAGTTCAGCCAGGACCTACTGGACGGTCCTAGGTCTTCCCTCTAGTGTGATTCACCGGCCATATACTTGGTGGCCAAGGAAGGGGTGTAGGAAGGGATGTAATAGTTAAACCCCATTCTCCCAGGAACCCCAGTGAACAGCAGACACCAGGGCCACCATTGGCTTCTAGGCAGCAATTGTAGCCTGTGGGTCTCAGGCCGTCTCCAGGGTTATGATTATTGAGATTTACTTTAAAGGTGATGGAGACCTACTGGGGGTTTTGGACAGGCTGATGATAGGGCCAGAATGAGAGGCCAGGGGAGACAGCTGCACCCCCCGAGTTTGGGGTGAGACCCCAATGGCACTTGCCCAACAATCATACATCCTGCCTGCCTTTATTGCTTGACTGTTTGTTAGCTAAAAATATATAAAAATCAGACTGCTAAAACCAGGAAGTCAAAAGCTCTCATTAGGAACAGAGGAAAAAAACTGTAAAAACATAAAAATCTAAAAGATTAAAGAGAAACAAAAGGAGCAAAGGGATTAGAGTGAGGATTGATGAGCAATTAAAGGAACATTGGCATGGATAAAAATAGAAACGATAAAAGGAGAGTTGAAAGAGAACAAAATAAAAAGGTTAAAAGGGAAATAATAAAGAAAAAGACTAAAATAAGGAAGGAGATAAAAAGGAATTCTATCAAGAAAGACAAAAAATTAAAATAAATAATTAACAGCTCTGGCTGGACATGGTAAAAAAATGTAAAACCGGAATGGCAGAAAGCAAAATTATAAAAGTGTGACAAAGCAAAAATATAAAAGGGTAAAAATAAAATAATAAAAAGGTGGTAAAAGATTGAAAGCAGGGCTGCATAAAATGTGAGACATAAATAAATAAAGCACTTTTCAGAAGACAAGATTTTAAAAGGTAAAAATCTAGTATGCTTTAAGAGATTAGCAGGAGAAATGATTACATGAACTAAGATGATTCAGTCCCCAAACAATATTCTAATGGTAAGAGGTGAGCTAAAGGTAATATGCCCAAAGAATGCAAAATACACACCCTTTGAGAGACCACAGGGTTAAATTGTATTAAAATGGCAGCAGCCTGGTTTCAAGGGCATAAGACCCTTCTGCAAAGACACAGGATTTTTTTTTCGACACCAGCAGATGCAGAATCCAGCAGACATCCCCTGCTCTTTTCACAGCTTCATGGTCAATAACTCAGCTTCTTGCAAAGCTCCCAGCCGACCTCCTGTCCTCAGTGGCTCACCGGAGATCCCACCTGGGAGCCTGGCTGGCTCCCAGACCCCCAGTGAGTAGGAAAGGAGAGAAGCCCCTCTTGGTCCATAGCCTGAATATAGCTCCATCCTGCCCCTCATCCAGGCAAACGTGAGCCCCGCAGTTCCTAGTGACGTGCACAGTGAGCAGGACGCAGGGATAAGATGTGATGGTGAAAAGCACAAGCTTGGGGTTTGTCTTGGCTTTACTGTGCACTAGCTGTATGACCTGGACAACTGCTTTCTATACCTCAGGTTTCCCATCTGAAACAGAGAGGTAATCATCATTGTACCTACAGAGAGTTGGGAGGAAAAACGATTAATAAATATAAATGGCACAGAGTGTGTGCTAAGTGACAGCTGCCATGGCTTTTAATTCACATTATTATTGATTACAAAGCCAATCCCCAGGAAGCTTGGGTTTAATACAATACGCAGAGTGACAGTTCTAGAGAAGACCTCTGCTTCCGTCCACAAGCACAGCCCTGAATTTCACTGAAGACTGATGCCTGGCCATGGTCACAGGGGTTATCTCTAGCACATTATAAACTTGGAACTTGTGTTTGAGGCCTTTCCGGCGCCGTGGGTGTTCCCACCGCAGACCCCTCCACTCCCTATTGTTTATCCAACGCTTCCTTTTGTATCGTTGTTTCCTGACTGGCCCCTGAAAGCATTCGGGGTTGTGGCCTCCTTAGTCCCTCCGCAGCTCTAGTATCTTACTAGTATGTAAAACCCCTTATCCCAGCCACGACTTCACCCCTACCTCTGCCAAGGTCTGAGCTCCTGGCCGTGCCATCATGAGTAGCCCCTCCCTCCGGCCCCCATGGCCTTGACTTCTCTCATGGCTGCTAACCAGACGTCCTTCCTGGAGTAGTCTTCTGAGAGAGAGATGCCCGCTCCCACTCAAGGACTGACCTAGGGCCACCTGAAGACCCAGAGCTGGTCCAGACACTCTGGGAATGTGCCAGAAAGTCTCAGCGTGGTCTGCATGTCCCTGAACCCTGGGGGTGCCCCAGATTTGGGCTCACTGGGGCAGTTGCACCAGTTGTGGACAGTGGCTCAGCTCACCTGCTCTGGCTGGGAACCCAGCCCAGTGCTTGGGAACCTGAAAGCAGGGCCAACACCACCCACTGAGAGCCCTGGGGCCCTGCAGGGCTGAAGTGTGTTGTCAGGGCAACAGGGTTTTGAGTGACAGGCAGGTAAGCATAAGGCACGAGTACAGGAAGATCAGCTGCTTTGCCCCTTGTGAACAGGGCTGGCCCCAAGACCCCTGGCATCTGGAAGTGGTAGAGGGCAGTATCTCTGTGTGGGCTATCCCCAAACCCACTTTGCCCCCATCCGGAACCTTGGAGGTAGGGGGGCCTTACCCTGGACACACAGATGGATACAGCCCTGACCCCACTCCCTCTGGCACCTCATCGCCGCCGCAGGCAGCCTTCCCCATTCCTGAGGCAGAAAGCCTGGAAGCCTGCCCACCCCCAGCCCCTACCTCTGTTCTGGTTCTGCTCTTCCATGAGCTCATGAAAAATTCATCTGCCCAAACCTCAGCTCACACACCGAGAAAGCACACCCAGCTCATTCCTAGGGGCCTCGCTTTTGAAGAAGGTTCAGTGTTCTTTTGGCTGCTGAAGTGAGCGGCGGTGTCAGCGTGTACGTGGGCATGTGTGTGGGTGTGGGTGTGCGTACCCATTGGCTACGCACCAGTGGGTATATTTGTTTCATGTGCACGTCGTGACCCGCACAGACTCAGCTTTCAGGCAGGTGGACCCGTGGCACCCAGCTGTGAGACAGGGAAAAGGTAAGGCAGGCTAAGATGTGGGCTGGGAGAACCATTCTAGGCCTCACCTGCCTGGCGGGCAGGACACTGATTACTCTGTCCTTGTTTTACCTGGCACAAGCCAAGGTCTTGGGTCCAGGGTCCTTGGCCTGTACTCTGAGCAAGGCTAGGCAGACAGAACATTCAAGGATGTATTGTATTTGTGCCAGTGGCGTTGTGTGCACATGTTCATGCATGCGTGGTTATTGCCTAGGTTGAAAGGGTGTGTAGGAACACAGCTGTCAGGTAGCTAACCCCTGGGTCCTTCCCCCCGCCACACCCTCTTTTTCCAGCTCCAGAGGTCCTGTCCCTGGGTGAAGCTTAGCACAGGGCCCAGCCTTCACATTGGTGTAAGCGATCAGAAAGAAACTAGACCAAGAGCCCTGGCAACTGATAGTCAGAAAAGGTTATTTTTTTGGACCCCTGTTTCCTATGACTCGTTGAAGAGAAATATTACCCCTGCTCCTTCAGTGGCTCCCCCAGAGCAATAGGAGAGCGTGAAGTTATGAAATTGAGGGCACCTTCACCGAGCAATCGATTAGCAGCCGAGAGAGCTTGTGAATTGGCTGTCTGGACATTTCCAGTAATAAATTGTGAAATAGTCCATGAATAAGTAGTTGGCGGAGTTCAGAATTACCCCCTAGGAAATGTTGCAGGTCTAGAGACACATTACGAAGGCGAGCACCATTTTAATGCTCTGGGCTTTGGCTGTTAAATATGTATGCCATCCGCACAGCACTTCCCGAAATTAATGGCATTTTACAGCTGCTCCAAAAGTAGCATATTTATATGGAGATGTATAGATTCTGGGGCTGGGGTGGCTTCACAAATGAAGTGCTAATTTTAGAAGATAGGCCCAGGGAGGGGCAGGGAGAGGGGGTCAGGAAGCGAGCTACCTCAGGGACCTTTCCCTAAATGGCTTTCTACTGCCAGTTATGATTGATTTTTAACCTTTGGTGACATTGGGCATGGTCTCTAGGCTGAAAAGTTCACTGTGGTAATGGGCCACCCAGCACACAGAAAGGAGGTAATAGTGATATTGGTAAAAATAAAATGAAATAATAACGGTAGTAATCTTGGCAGTTTATATTTGCCTGGCACTGTTCTACATGCTTTTCATAGATTGACTCATTTAACCCTTACATTAATCCCATAAGGTAGGTTCTAGTGTTATCCCCATGTTACAGAGGAAGGTAGATTTTGCCCAGGAATCTATGTGTGGTTGATAATTGCCCTGGGAAAGATGATACCTTCTCTACAAATATTTTCTTGAGCTACCTTTAAGGGCACCAGGTGTAGTGGTGTGGTTCATTCACTGCACGAGAGCATCCGACCGGAAGGATGAGTTGGGACTGAAACCCCGTGTTGGCCTTGCTATCCAGGCCCCATGCCAGGGTTCAGGGCAGCTCCTTCCCAGAGACAAATTTGCACAAAACTAGTGTATGCACAAGCCTAAGTCCCCTTTCTTTCACTTAACTCCAGCACCTTCCCTGGCCCCATCTGGGTTCCAATCCTGTGATCAGTCTACCTGGTTGGAGGGTGGGGAGAGGAAGCACTGAGGTGCAGCATGGAGTCTGGTCGAAGGACGCAGCTCTCCACCCAGTTAGACTGAGAGGTGGTTTTCTCAGAATCCTTTGAGAGGCAGGATCCTCTTGGGGATTCAGACCACCCGTCCCCAGCTCTTTCTCTGAAGCAACACAAAGGATTTTTGAAAATCTAGAGTAAACCAGTAGTGGGGTAGAATGGGATTTTGAAAGTCAGCATTGCTGGGGATCCAGGGCCAAAGAATGGAACCCACCTGCCATAGCAGGGCCCTGGCAAGAGGCTGCTGGTGGGTGTCTGCACCCAAGGGCCTCCAGCGAGGGTCGCCACCAGGGCCTTCCATTGCTCACCCCACTCCAGAGGCCCACCAGGTCAGAGGAATGGCCATGCCGGTTGAGAGAATGATGAGATTACCTCCATAATTAGGTGTGTGCCCTTCTTGTGGGTTTGTGTTCATGAGATTCCCAGTACACATGCATTCTGGAAGCTAATGCGGTTGCCCAATCAGTCTGACCCGGGGGTGTGCCATGGGGGCTTTAGGGAAGGCTAAGCCCCAGAAAGAGACTGAGGAGCTACAGGAAGAAAGAATTGGAACTGAACTCTATCAGACTATAGTTCAACGCCTATGCATCCTTGGGCAACTACTGACCTCTGAACTCCAGTTTTCTCATCTATCAGATGGGGATAATGTCACCTATCTTGCAAGCTTGTGAGGCTTACATCAAACAGCCTATGAGAAAGAGTTTAAGTTGGTGCCTTGTATATAGCAGGAACTCAGCACATGCTGAGTTTGCTAAGAGTTCAGCTTGTCTGCCACAGACTCAGGACGGGAATATGTAAATGAAGCTGGGTGAGTGGAACCAGCAGAATCATGGACTTGGATGTTGACCTGAATTCTGGAACCATTCTGTGGGCCTGGATTCGGCCAAATTGGGTTCCACAGTTCCTTGCTCTGCGTTTCTCAGATGGGACCAGAGCAATAGCTACTTTCCACTGTTTTTCCTGCCTTTTCTCCCAGCTATTCTTTGCAGGATCACCAGGGGGTTGGGTCTAAGTGAGATATCAGAGTTGTGCCCTGTTCAAAACTCTTCACTGGCTCCCCATCTTCTGGGAGGGAGGGAACCTGACATGCAATAGCGATTGCCTGTGCTTTGGCCCCACAAGCTATCTTCTGAGGACCCCTATCCCCCAGGGAGAGACACCTTGCAACTCGGGGCCTCTGGCACAGTGAGGCTACACCAACCTGAGTTCAGATCCTCTCTAGAGGACAGATGAGCTCACACCAGTCACTCATTCTCATGAATTCACTTTCTGCGCCTATAAAATGGGATTCTTAGTACCTAACCCCAGAAGGTTGAAATTAAGGTTCAATGAGGCAGTACCAGCCACTGTCTCTTGAGCCCTCCTGCTCCTCTGGGCCCTGTGCTCAGCCCTCCACTGACACTGTCTCATTGGCTGATTTACTAGTGCCCAGCACGCCCACTTACAAATGCAAGCTATCATGGTTATCAGGAATCATTCACCTGGCCGAGCCTAGCTAGGGACTGATACCCTTGGAAAGAGAGCAGTATCGGGGCATGTGTAGATCTAATCTTTTAAATAGGAGTTGGGAGAGATGTCAGGGAAGATACTTGATGATGGGCCTTCTGCAACCGTGTGCTCAAACTTGAGCCAACAGCAGAATCCCTTGGAGGGCTTCTGACAACACATACTGCGGGGCCCCACCCCAGAGTTTCTGGTTCAGTGGTCTGGGTGGGGTCCAAGAATGTATGATTCCAACAAGTTTCCCAGTGATGCTGAGGCTGCTGGTCCAGGGACCACACTTTGAGAACCACTGGCCTGTGTTGATGGTGCAGCAGACAGAGCATGGGATTCAGAAGCAGTCCTGAGTTCAAATTCCCCTTCCACCACTTAGTAGCCCTGTGACCACTGGAAAATTAATCAGTAAATACCTCCTGAGCCCCTACCTCATGCCAGGGACGCCAGTAGGAGGCCCGCCAGGAAGCCCAGAGCTGGCTCTCAGGAAATGTGCTTTGCCATCCATCTAAGCCACCCAAAGGTTTTTGGTGTTTTGTTTGTTTTCAAACACAGACGCAGAACTCCCAGCCCAAGCTCTCCAGCCCCAGCTGCCCTCCCCCCGCCCCCACCCCCGACCTCAGCCTTCTCTCCTGTCTGTCCCTGCAGGAGGAGCCCTTTGTCATGTTCCGGAAGTCCGACAAGACCCTGTTTGGGAATGACCGGTTCGAGGGCTACTGCATTGACCTGCTCAAGGAGCTGGCCCACATCCTGGGTTTCTCCTACGAGATCCGCCTGGTGGAGGACGGCAAATACGGGGCGCAGGACGACAAGGGCCAGTGGAACGGCATGATCAAGGAGCTCATCGACCACGTAAGTGGGGCTGGAGATGCTCCGAAGGCTTGGCCAAATCCTGGGTGCATGTCAGCGTGGGGCATCCTGGCAGACGAGGGCCCTGGGGTCAGGGGAGATGGAGGCAAAGGCTACGACCTGGGTGAGGGAGACCCAGCTCTCTCCGGCCTGCCTTGTTCATGCTCCCAACTCCCAGACACTGCCCTCCATATAAACACACACGCAGACGCACACGCACACACACGCACGCACGCACTGGCCACTTCTCACTCACAGCCGTTCCCGCCAGTATCTTTGATGAGCTCGCTCTGCAGAATCACTGCCTCCTGCTCCTTTAAGAGCTACCAAAGGATGCCCACCCCCTGCTTTGTGGGCAAAGTGCCATTACAGAGTTCGATCTGTCGTTGTCTTGAGGAACTTTGGGTCCAGTGGGGAGACAGGTGGTCCAGGGGACCAAGGGCTAGAATGAATGGATGAACAAGGTTCAGCTGGGAGGCACCAAGGAGGTAGATTCTTACTCTGCCTGAGATGGGAGGGGGTCTAGGAGAGCAAGGAGTCAAAGCAGCAGGCAGAGTTTCTGGGAGAGGGAGCAGGTGGTGGAAGGGGCCTGAGGTCTGCGGGACACTGAGAGGAAGAGAGAGAGAAGCCACAGGTTCAAATCCTGTTTCTTCATTCATTGGCTAGGTAAACAGGGACACGTCACTGGACCTCCCTAAGTGGCTTCCTCATCTGTCAATGGGTATAATTCCCTCTTGCCCATAGGACTGTTGTAATGTTGGACATGAAGCACTGGGAGCAGGGCCCAGCTCACAGCCAGCCCTCAGTAAGATGCAGTGAGCACACATATCACTATAGTTAGGAGCCCAGGCTACAGACCACTGGACCGGGGTTCAAGCCCTGGCTTTACCAGCTAATAGATATGCAACCAGGTGTCACTGAGCCTCAATTTCTTCACTTCTAAAATTGGAGTAATTAGCAACTACCATAGCTCCTCTGGTTGTTGCGGGAATTAAATGAGGCGCCATTTACACAGGCTTACCTGGCACGTGATAAGCATTACCTGCCTTCCAGCACAGGACCCTCAACCCTCCAGAAGCATTTCCTATCAAAGACCTGCTCAGGAAGGCATGATCCTGATCTGTACTGACCTCTTATGTTCCTTCTGTCATTTATCCTGACAACAACCCAGAGAGGTAGGTACTGTTACCACCACCCATTGTACAGACCAGGAAGCTGGGGCAGAGAGAGGCGAAGGCCCCGGCCAGTAAGTGCTCTTTGGAGGCTCTCCGCTTCCGAAGGCCTGTGCTCTGACCTCTGCAAAGAGCCAGGGCAGAGGAAGGCTTGCAGTAGCCGTAGGTCTTTGCAACCTGAAAAATACCGACCAAAGGGATAACTCTCATTTCACCTTTCGGAGGGGGAGCAGGCAGTATCTGGGCCTTCTGTCGACCTTCCTGCCCCTGTTGGAGGGGAGCTGCCTTACGGGGACCTTAGAGGTTGCAGGGGGCGAGGAGGCTGGAGCTCAGAGCAAAAAGGCTCAAACAAAGTGTGGCAGATGGAGTCATTTCCTAGGCGCCGGGGAATCAGGCTTCTGGGGAAGACTGGCAGGAAAGGCTAATGGTAAAGAGCACGAAGTTGGGCTGGGCTTGGTTCCTAGTCTGCCATTTACTAGCTGTGTTCCTCTGGGCAAGTTTCTTAACTTCTCTGTGCCTCAGTTTCCTCATCAGTAAAATGGGAGTGATAATAACAGAACCTCCCCCATAAGGCTGTTGTGAGGACTAAGTAAGTGCATTGATGTGCATTACACTGTCGGTACCGTGTCAGTACTTGCTCTTATTATTTTTATTCTTATCATTGCGGTTATTCCTTTGAAGTTGGGGAGAGGGCTTCAGAAAGTCCCCTTATCGCCCTGAGCTTGTTTCCTAACTCCGCAGTGAAAGTAGCAATACCTGCCCTGCGCTCTTCCCAGCTGGTTGTGTGGCTCCACAGAGACAACTGATGGGGAAGCAGTTCCTTGGTTGTGGAATTCAGTATAAATGGAGAGGAGTGGTGTTGTCACCGTTATTAGTAATAACTGTAATTATTATGGAAATTAGTGCGCAGGCCCCAGAGGCATCTCCATTTATTGGCTCCCCGTGCACTTGTGAGTGGGGCTGTGAAGTGTGGGGATGCAGGTGGGTTCTGAGCCTGACATTGGCAGACGTAAGCTGGATGAGGAGGAAGAGGGTGGGGATCCCAGGGAGAAGGGAGGCCACATGCTGAAGTGAGCAGGGTGGAGGCCACTTTTATCACCTACAGCATCTCCAGCAGCCCAAGAGCTTCCGAAGAAGAGCCCTTTGCAAGGGGGTGAGTCAGAAAGCCCAGCGGCAGCCAGACCTTCCTAAGGGAAAGGAGGCCTCATTCACAGCCCTCCATGCCGCCCCGTCTGCACTGAGGCCACAGGCCCTGACGGGACATGCAGGGGAGCTTGTTAAACCCGATTCCTTATAATTGATGAGCCTATTAATCCTAGCTTGGTGCCAATTTTAATAACATCATAACCATTTATTAGTGTCGTCACATAATTAGTCTTCTCACTAGCTCCTAGAAAGTGTGGTAAAGCTTGGCAATATTATTACTTCCTTATTAGGGATCTGAACGTAGATGTGAAAATGATGAATGTGCCTCTGCAAGGATCTGTCCCCAGAGGCTCATTTGGAGACCCTGGGTGGAGCCTCTGACCAGCAGGACATAAGAAGTCCTTCCCTGACACCCTGCTCACCTCTGTCCCATGCTACTCGGCCTTTCAAAGAGCCAGATTATGGAGGAAAACGGGGCACCTAAGGGTGTGCATCTGCCTCCTGCCGACACCCCTTCCCCCAAGTCACCTCCAGCTACGGGAACAACAAAGGTGATTGGACAGTGACTTCTCTATCCATCACCCCATCTCTCTCCCAGATTTCACTCTCTCTGGTTTTACTGCCTGCTCACTCTCATTTCCCCTCACTCAAAAGTCTTCTACTCACATCCATGCCTTTAAATTACGCCCATGTGTTTTAATGACTTTGGAATTCAATAGCAATGAATTCAAATTCCAGGTCTAGCACATTTTAGCCAACAGTGAGAAAGCCCTTCAATCTCTCTGGCCCCCATTTTCACCTCTATGAAATAGGAATAATAATAATAATAATAATAATAATAATAATAAGCAGGCTGCCTAGGGTTCATGGGAAGATATAATGAAATACGGCACAAAAACCGCTTAGCAGAGTGCCTGGCACTTGGCAAACTCTCAGTACATGGGAGCTGACCTGCTCATCAGCATTCCTTCCAAGAGCAGGGAATGTACATGTCTAAAGTATGTACATGGGTGGAGGCAATAACAGTGGGAAAGCTGGTCCCCAGCCGTGGTCATCCGGGTGGCCACAATGATAGGACCTAGACCTCGTCCCTCGGAATCCACGTGGAAGCAGCTGACTCACATTGGTCCAACTCACAGGGAACTGAGGCATACACCAAGGTGTCACCCCTTACTTTACTTGGGGCATTGGCCGGTCCCAATGGACACCTGCCACCTGGAGTTTCTGTCCTGGAACGAGGTGCCCAGGATCTGTCCAGGAAGTGTAGAGGCAGGGCTCCAAGTGTGGAGAGTCTGAATCTAAGAGGAGAGACTGCTACTGAAGAAAGGGGACAAGAGACAAGCCTTGAAGAGTCTTAGGTGCTAAACTGGGAAATTTGATTTTAACCCTGAGAGCTACCAGGCACAACTGAAAGGTCTGGAGCAAGGGGGTGACATCAAATTGGCACTTGAGGAAAATCACTGTGCTAACCTGGAGCCAGTCTGGAGGCCGTCGCTGGGACTTAGGTGAAGGGCAGCATGATGGCTTCAGAGTTTTGTAGTTAGAAAGGGGGACGTAGAGGCACAGAATGGAGATGAGGTGGTAGAATCAATGGGATTGGTGATTGGGTGAATGAAGGAGTGAGGGGAAATGAGGAATCAAGGACAGGGTGTGGAGGGCCGGCAGAGTGGCACAGTGGTTAAGAGCTGACTTGGGATTCTAGCAGCCCTGGTTCGGATCCCACATATGGGGGCCAGTGATACTGCCCTCAAAAAAAAAAAAAATAGGACAGGGTGTGGAGTTCTAACGTGGACAGCTGGGGAGGTGGTGGCATCATCGCCAGATCAAGAGCCTTCTGGAAAAGTAGAGATTTTAGGAGAGGTACTGAGATCATATTAGGCTTGGGGTCCCACTGGATGGCCAGTCATATGGCTGGGCACCCAGAGAGAGCAGGGCTAGAGGCCTAGATTTGGGAGTTATCAGCACTGCCTCTGGGGGCAGAAGAGATGAGGACATGGAGGGGGACCCTAAACTACATGAAAGTGTAAGAAGAGATGAAAAGGAGGACTCCACAAGACACCTGAGCTGGCAAGGTCAGAGGAGCGGAGAGAACCAGGAGGGCATGGGTGTCAGAGGTTAAACGAGAGGCCACTGGACAGATGTGAACACAGGGTCACAAGCGGCAGGGAGGTCAAGGGAGATGAGGAATGAGCAGCATCCACGAGTTGACACGAGTGTCATCTCCTAATGGAACAGGGTCAGCCCCAGCATGGGCCCCTTGAGTGCTCCTGGCCTGGCCTCCTGCAGACTTTGTTCTCAGAGACCCAGGAATCCTGTCCTGGCTGCTGTCTCAGGCCCTTGAATCCGAGGGGTGGAGTGGGCGGGGAGGAGAGGAAGCAGGAGCCTGTCCTTAAGGGGATGCCTAAGTGTCCTCCAGGCCACAGGGAGCCATTAGTTCTTTTATCTCTAAGTTGTTACATCTTACCATAGTATATAAGGAGGTTTCCCTGGCTCATAGATGGGGCTGGACCAAGATGGGACAAGGAGTGGTCATGGATAGCTTTGGCATGTCATTCCTTCCCCTATGAAAAAAATAGCACTGCTCCGGTGTCCCCTCTGCCTCTCCATAACCCTGAATACAGAGCAGAAAGAGTGGCCAAGCTTCAGGTGCCCATTTCCTCTGCCTGAACTTCTAGATCATGAGTGCCTGATGGACTACACCTGGCGACTGCCCCAGCACTTGGCATAGGGCTGGAGACACAGAGAGTAGGCACTGATGAATGTGTGAACACATTGCACATCTTCCCCTGAAACATGGGGATCCTGACTATTGAGCTTCCCTCCAAAGTGTGTGAGGGAAGGGTGTGGGGTCAAGTCCGTGACCCCATCACCCACTGTGTCCCCTACCTTCCAATCAGGAACCAGATCTTAGTTCTGGCCTGCATGAATTAGTGTTAGGAAGGCTCTCAAACCTCTGTTTGTGTGGCCAGGAAAGGCTCTGCCAAGCCACCACCTTCAGGCTAGCCAGTGCACTTTGAAGCAAAGCATGTTGGGAGCTCACCTGAGGCAGCTCAGAGTCTTGGATGGGACAAGGCAGTTGAGGGCAGGGGAAATGGATGGACTGCAAAGGTGGACACTTGTCAGGGCAGCCAGGTTGCCCAGAGCTCTGGGGAAGCTCAGAGTCTACCTGAGGATGACCAGGTAAGCAGGTGAGAGACACAAGAAGGACGTGGGGCTATATTGAGATTCATGGCAGAACTGTCAGCTGTCAGGATTCAGCAAGCAGAGACCAGCCTGGGGAAGGACTGGAAAGAGCCTGGCAGGGGGTCAAGGTCCAGACAACTAGGTGCAAGACAGGACAAGGCACAAGGTAGCAATAGAGCTTCAGGGGTAAAGAGGGAAACTGAGGTCAGAGGATGCACCTGAAGCATGCCAATCCTCCCGCTGAGGATCACCTGTTCCTTCCTTCATTCCACAAAACTTTGTGGAGCAAAGTCTCTGCCTGGGCTCCTGGAGAGCAGAGCCTGAGGCGGAGGCTTAGATGACACTACTTAGTTAGGGAATGCCGGGGAGAGGGTGAGAAGCAGGGAAGTGGAGCAGGAGGGAGGGTAGCAAATACCAGGACACATTACTGAGTCGTCTCCACTGAGTACAACTAATGGCTCAATCCATGAGCCTGCCCCCCAGAAAAGCCCTGCAAAGTGTGTCTCACTCAGGACCATCTCTTAGGGTGAGGGGAGAAGGAGAAAAAGGTTTATCCACTGGTCCTGACTTCCATACATTTCTGGGCTTTGCATGGGGGACATGGGAACCAATCAGGACTCTGCTACAGCGTCCATGGGAAATCACAGGGACAAGAGGTGCCCTGGTAGCAGGAGGCAAGGTGCTATCAGCTTGTGCCTGCATGGGGTTGGTCACAGCCAGAGGGTCTGTTATGGAGCACGAGAGAGGTCTGAGCCAAACACCAATGACATGGCACACCCGGACGGTGACTAGAGATATAGGAGCAGCCAAGGTAGACACATACTTGCCCTCTGGAAACAATGAATCAAACAAGTTAAGTTTCATTAAAATGCTGATCAGTGCTACAAAGGGGCGTATGTGAAGGACTTTGAGAGTGTATGGCTGAGGTTTCCCTGTGGAAGTGACTCTTGAGCTGAGACTGCAAGAATGAGGAGGAGATGCCCAGGGCATGGAGACAGGTCTCTACTTGGCTGGGGGTGCTGAGGTAGCTGAAGGCTCCACCCTCATCAGGAGTTCTGTAGCACTGGCAGGACTGCATTGGGGCAGGACCTGGGCAGACACCTGTCTTGTGGACACACAGGGAGTGGAGGGAAGGGGGATTCTTTCAGAGATGGTAATGGAGGCTGTGGTGAGTGCACCCCTCGTGGTGAGTGCACCCCTCATAGTGTGTCCTGAAGAAGGGAACTCCTTCTAAGCCGTCCTACACAACAGACACAGGACAGCCCCTGCCAGGAGTCAGTTCTTCTCTTTCACCTGGGAGAGGCACAGGCTTCTTTTCTCACTGTCGAGCATCCATCAGCTCAGGAGGCCTATGTGTGAAGCATGGGTCCATGACCCACGGTCAACACTTAGGAATCTTCTAGCACCTGTCCCATATCTTCAGAAACATAACACGCTGTTCCAAGGTTGTCGGTGGCATCAGGGCTGATTGTTAAGTGTGGCGGCTGGCTAGTGGGTCATCAGCAGATACCACCCATGGCTCAGTGTACCCGACTCCTGAAAACTGCTGTGCTGCAAGCCCTGTGGGAGTGCTTGCTGGGTGAGCGCTTCTAAACCTCCAGTGTTCTCATTGATCAATTTATTCATTTATTCAATAAATTTGTTAAGTTAAGCCCCATGCTAGATGCTATGGATTCAATAGTGAACAAACAGGCAGGATCCCTCCCCTGAGCCTCAGGATCTGACATTCTAGTGGAGGAAACAGACAATAATCTATGAACATATGAATAGATGTAACTATTCAGCCAGGGTGAGTGTTCCGAGTGTGGCCAGGTAAGAGATGCGCGGGCCCCGTTCCTCACTGTCAGGCAGTGAGGCTGCTGTCAGCTCCGGAAGCCATCATGAATCACAGATGTTAGTAGCTGACTCGTCCGTTGACACTCATGAATTTTTTAGCTCCCGTTTCCCCTCTACTCAGATGTGCGGGTTGTTGAGGCTGTTGGGTGTCAGGCTAACGTCCAAGGCCTTTCAAGGAGCACTGTTTTCCTTAAGGGGGGTCATCAGCAGACACCATCTGAAACTTGCTTTACCCTCTTATAATCTGCCTTGTGCTCAGACATGCTTGTTGGATGTCTCTCCTCAACCAACAATATCCCCATCTGTTCAGTTCCAAAATCTCTGCTGAGGGCATGGACTGTCCTAGGGGTGGGGCATCCGACAGTCAAAAGACACAGGCCCAGCCCTGCTGACGGTCTATCTAGTAGGGGAGAAAAATCCAGAGAATCACCCAGTACCTCTAAAATTGTATCTGTGATCGGTGCTAGGAGTGAGAATACTGGTGCTATGAGGGTGATCACCAGAAAGTCCCGACTTGATCTGAGGGATTTATCTGTAGAAGAGATATTCGAGCTGACACCTGAAGGAGAAGTAGGTATTAGCTCAACAAAGAGTTTGGGGAGGAAGGACTTTGGGGGAGAGAAAAGTACACGTGCAGAGGTCCTGAGATGAGAGACAGGGTGGCCTGGAGAGTCTGAAAGGAGCCGGTAGGCAGAGAACAAGGGAGAGAGTGATGCCAGGTGAGGCTGGAGAGGCAGGCAGGACTAGAGCTGCACCTTACAACTCAGCGGCCACCAGCCACATGGGGTGATTTAAATGTAAACTTAAATGAATTAAAATTGATTTGAAAATTGTTAAAATTATTTAATGTAAAATTAATTAAATAAAAGTATAAATTCAGTTCTATAAGCCACATGTCAAGTTCTTGATGGCCACCTGTGACTAATGGCTCCCACATGGGACAGCTTTCCCATCATTGCAGAAAGTTCCATCAGACAGCACTGGCTAGATCACAAATGGCTCAAGAACCCTGTAAGAAGGACTTCTTACCCTAAGGGCAGAGGGAAGTCTTGGCATATAATTAAACAGCATTGGGAACAGGGAAAGATTCTAGCTGGAGAAACACCACCTTGAGGAAAGGGTGGAAGGGATACCTCCCCATGGATGCCACATACCAGATATGCAGGCAGAGCCCCAGGAACAGGGCCTGCATGTGTGGTAAAAGTGAGACTGGTTTGCTTGGGTGGCTGTGGAAGCAGAAGCAGAGAAACCTGGAGGGAAGGAAGGTGAATCAGCATGTTCCTGCTGCCATGGGGCTCCCAAGCTCCATCAGGTGGTGTGAAGTGTATGCTGGGTAGGCTCCGTGGCCGTCATGGTCAGGAGCCAGAGTCAAGTTCAGAAGCAGCCTGGGCTCAGGGCAGGGCAAAGCGGGTCCGGCCATAAAGCCCACCCATCAGAATGGCACAGACACTGGCGAGGGGCTGGCAGCGGGAGGGGGAAGAAGCCCATGCATCCTGCCCAGGGTCTAAGTGGCAGGTGTATGGGTTTCCTAGGGCTGCCACCAGCGACCACACACCAGGTGGCTTAAACAACAGAAATTCATTCCTTGTCAGTTCTAAAGGCCAGAAATCAGAAATTGAGGTGTCAGCAGGGTTGGTTCCTTTTGGCGACTGGGAAAATCTGTTTTATACCTCTCTCTTAGCTTCCGGTGGGGCTGGCAATCCTTGGAATTCCGTGGCTTGTAGCTGCATCACTCAGATCTCTGCCTTCATTGTCACATGTCTTCTCTGTGTGGCCTCTCCTCTTCTATAAGGACATCTATCATTGGATTTAGGGCTCATCCTAACTCAGAATGACTTCATCTTAACTTGATTACTTCTGCAAAGACCCCGTTTCCAAATAAGGTCACATTCACAGGTACCAGGGGTTAGAACTCGAACATATTTGTTGGGGGGTGGGCACAATTCAACCCACTACATGTGGTTTGTATGGTAAAACATTGGGCTTTGAGATCACGGTGAACTGAGTCCAAGTACTAGCTTAGACACTCACCATCTTAAACAAACCTCTTAGCCTGATTGGGCCACAGTACCATCATCTGGAATGTGGTGATAACGTTTACAGCCTCATGAGACTGCTGGGGGGATTGCATATGGCAATATATTTAGCACACTTGATGATGCTTGGCATATAAGAAGAATCCTGATGATATGACTGATAGAAACTCTTACTATTTTAACTACAGTAGGTCACAGCCTGAGCAAGCAGGTGTCCTGGAGGATTCCAACCAAGAAGCAGAATACAGAGATGGGGAATCTGGTGGGGACTATACTTGGGAACCCAAGTAGGCAGGTGCCAACAGGGATAAGAGACACAGGTAGCAAGCTGGGATTCAAGGAGGCTGATTCAAGTCCCTGGGGAGGACCCCTGTCCTAAGAGAAGGCTGGGACCACCATCACAAGTCTGTTCTTAGAACCTGGTACGAGGTTGCCCAGGTTTCAGTCTGGGGTACCATCCTCGGGCCTGACCAGCAACCAAGGTGGCTGGATGCTCAGGGCCAAAATATGGAGCTGTAGCTGGTTAAGTTATTCTTGCCTTCAGTTCTGGTTGCTGGGGATTTGATAGAGCAGATGGAACCAAGTGGCCTCATACAAGGATAGAGTAAAGTAGGAGAGGCTGGAGACAGATGGGTCCTAACAGATTCTTGGTAAGTGGAAAGCAGCTTATGGGGATTGAAGTAATGTCCTGCAATGGCCATCCTGCGTGGTCCACAGGTTTAGAAAAGGTATGGGAGTGTTCCCAGTGAGGCAGGATTGGGCACCGAATCACCTATAAGACCAATGAATGTGTTGGACAAGTCAGAGGTGTAATTTATTCAAGGATGTGATTACTGTAAATATGATAGCAAAGACCTTGGACCTTCTCTGAGCCTCGGTTTCCCTCCATAAAAAGTATAGGGTTGGAATATATGTTCTTGAGGTTCTCTTGTCCAGGTCTGACAGCCTAGGTTTTTATGAATCATCCTCAAAGAAAACTTGCACAAGTAGGAGAAACCTGCCAAGATTGGGTCTTTTATTCTGAGTAATGAACTGAAACTGCAAAGGCTTGACATCTGTCCTGCTCTTTTAAGGGAACTTGGACAAAATAATGCCTTTTTCAGGAAAATCATGACCAATGGTGAAATGTAGTATTTCCTGCCTAAACCAAAATTGAAGTGGAGAACTTCAGACTTCCTGAAGCCCGAGGAAGAGCACACATCAAAATTCCCCATGAAGAAGGTCAGGTTGACCAGTTATCTTGCTGCTATAGGCACCGAATGCTAGAGATGCTCCTCTCCCCTAACTCCATTATAGCAGAGAGCAGGAAGGCTGGTAGGGAGATTCTGAAGGCTCTGAGTGGGTCTTGGGGAGGAAAAAGGGCCTTTGGCCCTGTGGTTGGCATCTTCACCAGTCCTGAAACACTTCTGATGGGTGAAACAACCCTTGGCTGCAGGCACCTTGATCCCCCGCAATAACTAATGCTCTCATCCAATTTGCTATCAAAAAACAAAGGAAGATTTGCCACCATTGATTTGGAGGTTCTTCCCAAGAATCCACCCCAAGCCCCAGAGGCCATTCCCAGAGACAAGTTCCAAATGCATTCTGAATAGTGATAATGACTTTGGGGTCAGAACAGAACACCCCTCCCCCCACCCCCAAAGCAATGTGCATTGGCTGAAGAGGGCTGCTGGAGGCCAAGTTCTAGAATCAAAAGTCCACTTCACCCTTGTCTTGCCAACATTATCAAGGATCCTAGAACTTCAGGACTAAAAGGGGTCTCCTAGGGTCCCTGACCCCCATCCCTCCCTACTCAGAGTCCTATCCACAGCCTCCAAAAGGGGCTCACTTGACAGGAAGCTCCATGAGAACAGGGGTTGGGTCTCTTGCTCGCCTCTGCATTTCAGACTGGTGCACAGTATACTGGTCCTGAAAAACTACATCTGAGTCCCTCTAGTGAAGTTCCCCAATAGTTTTCTCTCCTTTTGTTGCTTTCCTTCGTACACACCCTGAACTGAGAGGGTTCTGGTAATCTAGGGTGGGAGCAGCTGCCTGTTTCTTCCTCTCTGCCTTCAAAGCTAGGCAAGTTTCAGCTCATACATTCTGAAATTTACAAAAGGAAGATCCCAGTATAAAATAATCCTGTAGTAGGCTACAGGATTCTGAGGTTCACAGAATCTTTGGGCTCCGAGTGTCAATAGTTGGGTGTGGGAGATGCCTTTAGAAGGAGAAACACTGGGGTGAGCAGCAGCATGGTTGTGTTTCCCAGTGTGCTGCAACATGGGACATCTGCAGAACCGTTTAGAAGCTGGGATTCCAGCCATACCAGTCTTCTCCTCTTTGAAGTCTGATTTTGACTTGGTTTCTGATTCCTGTTCTAGGGTTAGTGAAGCCAGAGATAGTGTTAACTACTGTTTAGTAAACACTTTGATTAATATCCATCTTTCCCACCGCACTGTAAGCCTTATGAGGGTATAACCATTGTCTGTTTAGCTCAGCTCTGTATCCCTAATGCCTGGTGGATCTAATAAAATGATAGATGGATGGATGGATGGATGGATGGATGGATGGATGGATGGATGGATGGATGGATGGATGGATAGAACTGGATCAAACCAGTTGATAGCAGCCTAGAGGCTATATTGTTTTGGGAGAGGGTCTCAGAGGTAGCCCCGCCTCCGACACCTTAGCAAAAAGGTCTTTAATGATAGTATTTAGGACCCAGCCTCCCTTTCTGTCCTGCCCCATCTGAGGAAAGGAGGTGATAACTTGGTTCACATTCTAATGTGTAAATATCCACAGGATCCCAAGGGACAGCCTCTCAGAGGGAAACATTATTAATTAAATATTACAGAGGCTGAGATGGGACTTGAAAACTGAGAAAGGAAGCAGTGAATCAGCCACCATCCCAGAGTTCTGTGCTTAGAAACTCGAAGGTAAATAGACAGATAAAACAAAGGCCACATGGCCACACACATGAATATTCAAACTGAGCAGGCTAGAACTGTACCATGGACAGAGTGAGCTTCACGGGAGTTTAGAATTGGAGGCTATCAGTGAGGGCTTCTTGGAAGAGGTAGCATGTGCAAAAGGATACAGAAGATGGTAAGAGACCACAGGGAGAGGGCTTTCTCAACAGGGCACAGCTGTGCAAAGCATGAAGGTGGAGAATGGATGTGGACAGCAGGAAACAGTTAAATGGGGTCTCCTTCACAAAGAGGGCAGTGGGCTAAGGCAGGAAAGATAGGGATGAGGGATTGTAGATTTTTAATCCAGAAAAGCTCAGACCAAAGAGGTAGCATTTTTATTATTGCCCTCATTAAAATTGTTATGGGTAAAAATCTATCAACATAGGAACATTCCTAACCTTTCCTCCTCTGCTCTCTTCCCTCCCCTCGCCTATTAAACAGGACTCTGAATTTTCCTGTTTTGTTTCTTTCCTGCCTACTTCCTGCAGGGAGGGTGTTATTTTTGCCCAGCTGGTTTTGGGGGCTTTTGGGGTGTATAGAAGCAGTTAAGAAGTGCAGAGAAAACATTTGAATAAGGTTTGTTGTGGCAAACACTTCATGATATTTGAAAGTCACAAACAAAGAACGTGAGTGATCTTTAAATGTTTGTAGGTTGCTGACCTATATTTATTTGACAAAGCACCTTTTTGAGACTAGACCGTATGGTTACAGCTTTCATACAGATCCACTCTGTGTGTGCTTATGCCACTGTCATCGTCCCCAAGGCCGTGAGCTCTTGGAGAACAGGGGTTAAGTCTAATTTATCATTGTCTCCCCAGCACCCTGGGCCTGGCCTGGCCCCGAAGAGTGGTTGGTAGTAAACATTGAAACTGAAGAGTGGTTTCATGATCCAGGGCTCAGATAACAGACTCCACTCCAAGAAGGAATATTCTGTGCACTGCTAGTCTTAAGCTTTGCTCATATTCTGTCTGTCTCTCCCATTTCAGAAGGCAGATCTGGCCGTGGCCCCCCTGACCATCACCCACGTCCGTGAGAAGGCCATCGACTTCTCCAAGCCCTTTATGACACTCGGTGTGAGCATTCTGTATCGCAAGCCCAATGGCACCAACCCCAGCGTCTTCTCCTTCCTCAACCCCCTGTCCCCAGATATCTGGATGTATGTGCTCCTCGCCTACCTGGGTGTCAGCTGTGTCCTCTTTGTCATCGCCAGGTAAGGGCAATGCGTTGGCCAGAGTTCTGGCCCGAGGTTGGAGGTTTAGGGAGCCATACAAGTTCCTACTCAGACCACTGCTGTGCATGCTCCTCTCTCTTTCTCAGACCGCTTCGTATCCCTCAGGGAAAAGTCCATGGTCCCCTAGGCTTAAATCCCCCAGGGCTTACCCTTGTCTGTGTCCATGAGTCTGAGAGGCAGCACTTGTATCCCAGGCCCTATGAGCAGGCTTATAGGAGAGGCTAAATCACTGCCCAGGGCTTCACCACCTCAACCAGGCACCCAGTACTGCAGACTCAGGTACATTGGGTGGCCCAGCAAGTAGCTTGACACTTGAAAAAAGAACTATGTCCAATCTGCAACAGCAGGGGAAATAGTATTACCTAGACTCACACACATATACACATGTAGAACCATGACACATGTACATACCTACTTGTCTATAAGACATGCTAGCAAAACCCTTGCATGTTTGGTTGTTCACATGACAGATGCTAGGAGGACGTCACTAGGGGACAAGTGGAGCTCAGTGTTTACTGGCATTTACCTAGTGTTTGCCGAATACCATGCTCTGTCCTTTACAGCCATTATATTATTTAAGTAAATAATTAGAAGAGGAGACATCTGACACTCGCCAAGGCCATCCTAGCAATGAGTGACACACCCCGCATTTGAACTGGAGCCACCAAGTATTTTATCTGCAACCCACATCTCTGGTCACCTAGACATCTGTCCTCTGCCTCTGCCCCAAGTGGGCGGCTGCTGGGCCCAGCTCCCCCTCCCCTTCCTAGCTGGACCCTCGGCCCCTCCCTTCAGGCTCCAGCCCAGCTTCTGCCCTGGTTTTTTTCCCCTCTAAATCCTAACAAGATACAAAGAGAGACTTCTCTGGAGGGGCAATTTGAGATCCAAGGACTTGGTGTTTCAGCCTTTTTTTTCTCCTGGGTCTTCTTTGAAAACCTTCCCCCCACCCCACTCCCTTTCGCTCCCTCCTCCCACGCAGAGAGAGACCAAAGGGAAGGATGGGAGACTTGATATTGTCCTGCCTCTGAAGCCCTCTGCTGCCTGCCTTTGCGGCCCGCCCAGCCGGCAGCCCAGCCTGCCACAGAGAGGCCTTCATTATGCCTCTTGTCTCTAATGGTTTAACAAGACTTTGAAAGCCAGGAAGCCACTTTCTGCAGCTCTTGCCAGAAATGTTGCAGCCCCAGCCAGTTCCCTGACCCCTCGAAAACAGCTCAAGTTTATCCAGTATCAGTTCTGCCCATTTGAAGTATGTCCCATCCCCCTCCCATTCCTTCCCTTTTGTCAGCTACTGGCAGCCAAGCCTACTTTCCATCCAATCCCCCAGCCCCACCCTGGCCAAGAAGGTAGGAGCCCCCTTCCCAAGGTTAGGCTGGGGAGACATTTTGGGAGAGACTGGATTTCTGGAACTGCTGGACTGACATGAGACACATGAGGAGAGAGGAGAGGGACAAGGGTCTTGACCACAGAGCCACAAACACCATTATAGTACCAGTGTCACGTTGTGTAGCACTTGCAGAATACAATTCACACTCATCCTGTGAAATCCTTACACAATCCTGTGAGGTGGGTATAGTTCTCCCCACTTTATAGAAGCAGAAACTGAGACTCAGAGAGATTAAGACATTGCCCAAAGCCAGGAAGCTTTTTCTCGGCAGAGTTAGATTTCAAACCAAGGCCTGTCGGACTGAATCACTGGCGGCAAATGGTGGTGCCTGCCGGAGCCAGACAGGAAGCTTGAGAAAGTGAAGCTGGCTAAGTGGCAGGCAGCAGGGAGTGACAGGGACTGAAGCAAATCGGAGGGCACGCAGTTGGCGAAAGGGACAGCCACTGCTCGGCTCCAACAGATGCACTAGGCAGGATGCAATGCCAGCCCTGAAGAGTTCATTACTTTTAGACAGACATTCAGACTTTTACATGACGCCTCATGGCTTTTATCTGTAGCCACTAATTTGATTGTTTACAACACTGTCGGGGTCAACACTATCTGTGTAGTGCATGTGGCCTTCTGTCTTCTCCATGTGGCCTGTGTCCTTTGGACCGCTCCATGATGGCCACAGGAGAGCTGGATGAAGCTGCCCAAGAGATGGGAACTGCAAAGATGGGCAGGTTCCCAGAGCTACTCTATAGCGATCCCCACATGGCACAGGGTTTGATCATCTTGCAAACAGGCCTGGCCTGGCCCATGCCTGCCTAGCACCTGGGTTCAGAGTTGAGTAAGGCATTTTTCTGCCACCAGGATATTCTGCTTCCCGCCATACCAGCCTCGCCAGCCTCTTGGAGACTTCCTCCAGGCTCCCCGCATCTCTCCAGAGTGCTCTAGCTTCCGCCACATCTTACATTTCCTCGACGGGAACCCCGGCCATACACAAAGACCCCTCCAGTTATGGGGACTTCTCTTCCTTAGAAGGCAGTGGGAGGCTTTACAGAGCCATTTCCCCTGTCATACACGCATTCATCCGTTCAGAGAAAACAATCTGAAAAAGCATAGCCCATTGTTCTCTCCAGGGTGTGGGCTCATGGAGAACTGTTACTTTCTCATTGTATCCTCCCAAACACTGTTGGAATATTTTATAAAGAATATATTTTACTTTTTTTTTTCATTTTAAGTTTTTCAGTAATATACAAGTAATTCAAAACGATAAATAAATATTAAAATTGTAATAAACAATGATAAATAATACAAGTAATTCAAAAGCCCTTTCTCATTTTTTTTAAAGATTTTTATTAAAATACAGCTAACATACAATATTTTATTAGCTTCAGGGGTACATCATAGTTATTCGACAGGACCCACCTGGCACTATACAGAGTTATTACCACATTATTGATTTTATTCCCTGTGCCAAAGAAGTGATCATCATGATAAGTCCAGCAACCATCGGACCCTGTAGCATGCTATCATAATATTATTGAACTTTTTCCCACTTTTTAAATTTGTCCATTAGAGTCGACGTTCAGTATTATTCCATATTCGTTTCAAGTGTACAGTGTAGTGGTTAGACATTTATAAAATTTAGGAAGTGATTCCCCTGACTAGTTCTCATTTTTTAAAATTCATATATACACATGAAGCAACAGGCTTCCCTAAAATTCCTTTTGCCATTCTAAAACTCCCCTCCCAGAGGAAAACAGTGATATTTTGTAGATATGGCTTCTTCCAGACTCATAGGCATTTATGTACAAGTGTACATAAAGAAATGGATAGCTGTGTCTTTGGAAAGCTGTTCATATAAATGTGATAATATTGGTTTTTTGTTGTTTTGTTTTGTTTTGTTTCTGAACAGTATATGTTGAAGATCTTCCCTTGTCAGTACATCTAGAAGTATCTCGTTCTCTTCTATCAGCTGCATGATGTTTCAGAGTACGGCTGTGGCATAGTTTATTTCATCATTCCTCTACTGAAGGCTGTTTTGGTGGTTTCCGGTGTTTTGCTATTATAAACAGTGCTTTGGTAAACACCCCCGTGCGCTTCTCTTTATGCTCATGCTGAAGTGTTCTTCAAGGATGGATAATGAGTCACAGAATTGCTGGTTTGAAGGGCATGTGCACTTTTAATTTTTAAGAGATACTGCTGAATCACTTCTATAACCAGCAAAGGGCACTAATGATAAAGAACAAGGAGCAAAAGGGCCCTGATTTCCCATTCCCTGCCTCCCCAGCAGAACAATGAGGAAATGGATGCTAAAGTGGTCAGCACATTCATGTTTGCTAAACCGCTAGCTGGTGTGACACGGACACCCCTTCCCTCCCATCTCCCTACAGCTCAGCCTCATGGCTCCCCTCTTCCTGCTGCAGGTTCAGCCCCTATGAGTGGTACGACGCTCACCCCTGCAACCCTGGCTCCGAGGTGGTGGAAAACAACTTCACTCTGCTAAATAGCTTCTGGTTCGGAATGGGGTCCCTGATGCAGCAAGGTATGTGCCCCCACCCCAGGGTGGGGATCACCTCTCCCCAGGGGCCCTGCTCTCCAGGGGTGGGGGGCTCAGCCTCTGTGGAGTCAGTGGAGGCAGCTTACACCTGCTGAGCCATCACAGGTTGGAGACACCTGGACACCCAGGTGTGTGCCCTTGTCCCACATCCCCCCCCCCACTTCCACCACAACTCTTTTTGGTTCCAGCTCAGGTACTAAGGCTAAAGCAGATAAGCCACCCCCAACCATGGTATACAGGGCTTATCCCCAGCCCCTCCTGCTCCAGCTGACATGGACATAGAGCATCCTGCGTGCTGGGGCTGACCCCACCAATGGCCTCACTACAGCATCTGGCTGAGCAAAGTTGGGCTGAGGATGGGGAGAGACTAGAGGCTGAGTGGGAAGCCAGTACAGGAATGAGATGACAAGGCCTGGACTGGGGTAGTGGCCATGGAGGTGAAGGACCAAGAGGACTTCAGGATGTAGCAGGGGCAGGACTCAGTGGCCACCTGGCTGTAGAGACCCTGGTTGTAGGAAGGGTGATGTCTGAGGTGAGGACTTTAGCCAGAGGGCATCAGAGATGGGACACACAGAAGGACACCATGTTCTTACATCCTCTTGAGGGAGGGCCAGTGTACTACACCTGACCCTAGGCTGGTGACCCTCCCTTTAGAAATACTTGCAGCTGCTCAAATATCTCAGAAAGCGGAGAATCTGCTCCGGCTTCAAGGAGAGTGATGAAGAAACACCACGGGCTCGAAGTGGGCATCGGGATCAGGGCCCCAGCCAGGAAAGACCTCCACAGAGAACATCCTGCGCCTTCACGAACTCTGCTAACCAGGAGCCATGTGGTCATTGCTTCTGTCCATCAGTCACTTGCCCAGAGTCTCTTATCTCGGGAAATGGGGGAACCAAAACCTCTGCCTATGTTAGGGTCCCACTAAGGGACAGTGGGTGAGACGGGGGCATGAGAGGGAAGGGGATCCTAGAGCAAAGAAAATTTCCTTGTCCCTCACTCATCTGTATGTATCCTCAGGACCTAGCACAAACCCTGGTCTTCAATGGACACCCACCAGCCAATGCCGAATGAATGAATGAATGATATTCCATTGTGTCCTGAGTGCCCACCTCCTTCCAAGCACTGGACACTTGAATGAAGGAGGAAAAGGAAAGATAAATCTGTGCCCCACCGGAATGATCTCCCACGCATGGCAGAGGCCAGGGCAGGGGCTTGGGTCGGGATAGGGCTCTTACAGAGCCTGGTGGAGCTCCCCAGCCAACAACTAAAATCAGTCATTCTCCTTTTGGGGGAGGGCAGCTCTAGCTCTCGCTGGGAACAATCTGGGGGAGGGCCAGGCGGGTGAGGCTGGAGGTGGCTGGTAGGGAGAGGAAGCTGAGGAGTCTGGGTGGGAAATGACAGGCACTCTCAAGGGAAGTGCCTCACTCTGTCTCCACTGTTAATGAGTGTCCTGAAGCCTCTCCTTGCTTCTTTGTCCATCATATTTGTTCAGTGACAGTTGGGATGGACCTGGAAGCCCCTCGATGCAGTAATAGCTTCTCTTCTTCCATCTCCTGCTGCTATTCAAAGCACTGGCCCCTGATGTATGCCCTGTGAGGTTTTGATTAGGAGGAGGAAAATAGTTGTGTATTTGAAAAACCTCTTCCCTTGAGTGATTTCTTTGAGAAAAAAAAAAACCAGAAACATCCATATCAAAGCAGACGTTTTTCAGATTGCAGGTCCAAATATTCTGGAAAGTTCAGGAGTCACTTGCTATTTAAATCTCTTGAAAGCCACCTAGTTAATTACTTCAGTTAGAAGGTTTCATCTAAATTGTGCTCTACACCCAAGGTCAGGGAGGAGAGTGATCTATTTCGGCAAAGAGCTTCAAAAAAAATGTTGATTTTCCCCTCCTACAAATCAGCATATAGCAATCTTGGTATTTGTATACCACTTGTGTTTCCAACACAATTTCTCCTCAAATTATATCACTGCAGCATCGTGGTATATGTGCGAGGCAGGGACAGTGGAAGGTCGATTCTCCATGCTTTGCAGAGTCCCAGCGAGGGAGAGGGTCCGGCACACGATCACACAGAGACTTCAGAGCAGGACTCACTCAGGAACCCAGGGGCTCTGAGTCCCAGGGGTTCCGAACGTGGGACCACACAGGGGTCCACAGGAAGACATCAGAGGGTCTGACAAGCCTGTGAAATGCTGTCATGTTCTTCTAGAGCAGCGGTTCTTAAATTTTAGCCTGCATCAGAATTTCCTAGAGGGCTTATCAAACCCAGACTATGGGGCCCACCGCTGAAGTTACCGATTCAGTCAGTCCTGGGTGGGGCCTGAGAATGCATTTTTAACAAGTTCCCAGGTGATATTGAGGCTGCTGGTCCAAGGACCACAGTTTGAGAACCACTGGCCTAGGCGAAGAGCCTCAGCTGTTGTTATTATAGATTGTCAGTGGAGTCCATGACTTGGAGGACCCGAGCGGCCCTGGCCTGGACATTGTCAGAGACTATCTGTCTCCTCCCTTCTCCCAGGGTCTGAACTGATGCCCAAAGCCCTGTCCACTCGGATCATTGGTGGCATCTGGTGGTTTTTCACACTCATCATCATCTCCTCCTATACGGCCAACCTGGCCGCCTTTCTGACTGTGGAGCGCATGGAATCGCCCATCGACTCTGCCGATGACCTGGCCAAGCAAACCAAAATCGAGTATGGGGCTGTCAAGGATGGGGCCACCATGACTTTCTTCAAGGTGAGGCTCTCTCCCTCCCGCTGCAGCAGCACAAGCTGACCCTCCCGCACCCTTTACTGTCCTTCCCTAATCACACAGAGCCAAGGGGCGAGAAATCCCCAGGACTCAGCCTCTCCCTGTCGACTCCCCGGTTGACTCAGAGGAGCTGTGGGATGTGATCACCTGGGCTGGTCCCAGCACAAATCCTAAAAGTTTCCATATTGGGAAAAGGAGTGTGAATGTGCTGCCTTTCCTTAAATCATCAGAGGACAGGTGGGCGATGAGGCTGGAGAAGGGGAGGGGAGCAGTGCAGCCAGACATACAAATGCCCAGAGGCCAGTGGACTCCCTCCCTGCCCTTGGCTTTGGGTCTCAGCAGCATCCATCTTCCCGAGGCCGGCCGGGTTGTGGGTGAGCTCTCCACCCCTGAGAGGGCAGCAGGGGTCAGATCATCCAAGGAAGGCAGGAGGCTTAAAACTTGAACAAGCATAATATGAACATTCCTTAGCATGTATGGTGTCCAGATAAAGCCCCTGTCACCTGCTTAAGTTACTGCTCTTACGGGGATCTGGCCATGACTTTGCTTTGTAAGGTGTTGACTCAGTTCCCCAATGTTTTTACATCTTCTACTAGAGTAGCTAAGGGTTTAGGGGGCTGACTGACCCTGAGCACCAGTAGCTATAAATGTCCTTCTGAAAATTAAAGTAATAATAACAAAGCTACCACCACCGAGAGCTCAGTGAGCCAGGCACTGTGCTAAATGCTTGCCTCATTTTTCTTCATGACAAGTCCTGTGAGCTGGTACTACAATTATTTCTGCTTCACGCATGTGGAAACTGAGGCTCAGAGCAGCTAAGTGGCTTGTTCAAGGACTCACAGCGGCAGAAGCCAGAGGCTGACCCAGGCCCATCTCCTGGGTCTGGTCCTCACACTTGACTGTGTGCCCAAATCACCCGGAAGCCTTGGGCAAACCCCGACTACTGGGCTCCCCCTCAGAGTTTCCAGCCCAGTGGGTCTGGGTGGGACCGAGAATTTACATTTCTAACAATTTCCAAGGTGATACTGATGCTGATGCCCCAGGGACTGCACTTTGAGAACCACCGTCCTAAATATTTCTCAGAAATGGTCAGGATTTGCGGATTGTATGGCTATAGGTCCATTTATTTACTTATTAGTCAATTGCTGTCTATCAGCCTGGACGCCTGGGGTGTGTCCCTTTCCTCTGGGCCCTGGCTTCCCAGCCCCAGCCCCCTTCCAGTTTAAGACGCTGGGTGATGAATTGAGTCTCCAATGGGGCCTGAGTGAGAAGAGAAGGAAGGGGTTGGATGGAAAAGCCTTCTACCACCTGGGTGCTGGAGCCCCAGCACTCTCTGCCACCCCGGCCTCCCCTGTGTCCGTCCTTGAGGGTGGAAGCAGCTTCTTAACAAAGAGAAAAGAGAGGAAAAGGGCTCCCCTCTTGGATGTTGCTGCAGCCACTGAGAATCGGCAACTGCGGCCTTCCTAAGGGGTCACTGCCATGTGCTTAGAATGAGGGGAAGAGAAAAACATGGTCATGGGCACGTTAGGGGCACCCTGGGACCCTGTATGTGTGTGTGTTCATGAGTGTGAGTAGTATGTGATACATGAATGTGTGCGTATAGCAATATATAATGAATGTAACTGTGCATTCATGTGTGTATGTGTGCTCACATGTGCCCATGCACAAGAGGCTGCCTGTGTGAGTGCATGTGTGTTTGTGCTTAGACATGAGTGTCTGCCTATATGTGTGTGTATGTGCTGATGAGCCTGTGTGTGCATGCATCTTTGTGATCTGAGCATGTGGGAATGTGTCTATGAGTGTATACAAGTGTGTGCCAGTGTTTCTACCTGTATACATTTATGGAGAGTATATGCCTATCCATCTGTTTAAATGTCTGTCTGTTTAATTTGGGGTGTGCCTAAATTAGTGTGAGTGTGGGAAGAAGGGCCTGTGTGTAATAGCCCGTGTATGTGTAATGGCCCATGCATGTTTGTGTAATAGCTCATGTGTGTGTGTAATGGCCCCTGCACACATGTGTGTCTGTATGTGTGTGCAATGGCCCATTCATACGTGTGCACGTGTATGTGTGTGTGTGCGTACACGTACCTGCCTGTGCCCATCCCAGGCTGCGGCCCAGCTCTTTGACTGTGCCAGAGCATCTCTCATGCATTACTCATGAGCGCGTCTCTAAGCAGGGTTCCTGATCAAAGGGAAGCAGTATAAATAAGGCTGGTGCAGGCTCATTGCCGCTGATTGGGTGCCCTTGCCTCCCTCCATGCCAAGATGCTCAGATTGGCTTCCCAGAGCCTAGTCCCAGCTCCCCACCAAGCCACTGTCCTCCGCATCAAGCAACACCTCCTGCAGTTTGCTCTGCCCTCACCTACCTTCCCTGCAAATGGCACAGTGGGGGAGGGGACTGTGTAATGAGGGAGGTACTTGGATGCTGCCACCCAGCTGGGATGCTGAGGTTCAAGGGCCCATGCTCCCAAGGGCATTCAGCCAGAAGCAGCCACTCTGCAGAACTAACTCTGATTCTTTACTCTCCTGATCACCAATTAATTCCTCTTGATGTCTGGCCACCTTGTCCCCTGCTTTAATTCCAATGACGCTCTCCTCACCCAGGCTCCCTTTCATTGGCCGCAGCAGTGGGACTGTTATGTAGGCAGAGAGGATCAGAGGAGGAGCTGGAAGCACAGCCCCCTCTCAGAAGATCCCTGGACAGACTTCCTCTGCCACCCCACATCCCTTGCCCTCCATAGTCATCCCTCCCCAGCCTTGGGCCAGGTGGTAGCCTCCTTATTGTCACTTTCAAGTTAGAGCTGGAAGGAAAGCTGCATTTAAGCTAGAGAAACAGAGGCCCAGCAGGGCTGGGTGACTTACCCATGATCACACAGCAGATCAATGGTAGAACAGGGATATTCTGTCTGCCCCCTCCTACACCCACTCTAGGGTCTTCTTCTAGAGCGGTGGTCCCCTTCCCTGCCCATGAGTGTCTATGACAAGGCCAGCACTAGGGTTGAACAAGGATCAGCTCCAGGAGTACCCATAGGATGTCTAAGGGACATTGGCAAAGTCAACAATAATGGTAACATTTATTGAGCACTTACTAGGTGCCAGGCTACATTCCAAGCATTTTACTTGTCCAGTAGTCCCCACTTATCCACAAAGTCTACATTCCAAGACCCCCAGTAGATGCCCGAAACCACAGATAGTACCAAACCCTATATATATATATATATATACACTATGTATACATACATACAATTTATGGCCTCTCTGGCGTATCCAAATTGCCCACATCGCTGCTCTTGCACTTTAGGGCCATTATTAAGTAAAATAAGGGTGACTTGAACACAAGCACAGTAATACCATGACAGTTGGTCTGATAACTGAGATGGCCACTAAGTGACTAACAGGGTGCAGGGATAGCTTGTCCAGTGTGGATACACTGGACAAAGGGGTGATTCATGTCCTAAGCAGGGTGGAGCAAGACACCACAAGATTTCATCACACTGCTCAGAGCGCATACAATTTAAAACTTATGAATTGTTTATTTCTGGAATTTTCCATGTAATATTTTCAGACTGCAGTTGGCCACGGGTAACTAGAACCTCAGCAAGTGAAACGGCTGACAGGGGACAGGAGGGGGACTCCTGTATTCACTCATATCATCCTCATAACAACCCTGGAAGACAGAGACCTGAGAAGATAGCGCTGATTATTATGATTTCCCTTTTACACATATGAGAGCAATCCGAGGTAACACTGATCGGCCTAAAAGCAAGCTAGTGGAATGCAGAACTGGGATTTGAACCCAAACCATCTGGCTCTGGCGCCCGTGCTCTTTGTCATTATGTCTGTATCGCTTCTCTAAGGAGTCAGCCAGCCAGTCCAGGAGTCAGTTGGGGAAAAGTGAAGCCATAGTCAGTTGAGCTGTATCCCAACCTACGACAGCCCTTGTACATTGTAGTTGCTCAAATAATAAATGAGGCAGTCTACCTGATAAGCCAGTGTGTGTGTGTGTGTGTGTGTGTGTGTGTGTGTGTCAGGATGCCATTGCTGAATGAAAATGATGGAATTTAAAAATGACAGGAGCCAAGTGGAGCCAACGCAGGAGACTGTGTTGAGGACAGGAACCAAGCACGTGGCAACCTTGAAAGTCCCAGAGCCCAGGGCAGGTGAACTTCAGTTCTGTGGTTAGCCAGTGTTCCTGGTTAGGCTGCAAACCATCTTAAAAAGCCCCTCAGCTGACAGTAGAACTCAAGGGAGGGAATCCATTCCTGTCCGAAGACAGGGACTTTGGGCTCTCAGGGGAGCGCCCAGTCCCTCACCATCCCCGCCCCCCTGCAGCCTGGGTGATGCATGGCTAGAGGCAGCCCCATCATTCCAAAGGAAACTTCATTTGAAGGGTTGTCAGGGAGCAGCAGACATCACAAACAGCATATCCTGTGTTGTCCTCCCTCAGTCTTGGCAGATAAAAATTAATTAGGAGATGAAAAAGGAGGCCGTTGAAAGCACTGTTTGGCTATAAAAATATGTAGGCAAAATGTAAAGTTGAACATGGGGAAAGCGTGTTCTTTGCGGGGAGGGCCAGGCTGCTTTGAAGGGAGAGGCTGTCAGAAGACAGCTTCTCCCAAGATTGAGCCTTCTTCGTGTTGTGGTGGGGGAGGCTGTGTGAGAGGGACTGCGGCTTAGGAAAGGGATGGGATCTGGGCTCCGAGAATTCCAGGCTCCCTGGGTCCCTGGCTGTATGCAGCCCTCCCCCTTGCACTGTTTTGCCCTGTCCTAGCACCTGAGCCTGGAAGGTACCTGGAGAGGCCATGCAGTCCACACCCTGCCTTCCAGCTACTCGGCAGACTCCTCCGTGAGCTGCAGGGCTTAGGAGGGCGCGCCTCCGTCTCAGCTTTCCGTTTCTCCTGACCTATCTGCTGGCCTCTCTGATGGTGCCTTAGCCCTGCCTTAAGCAGAAGTAGGGTTAGGTGACCAAAATGCAATGATCAGACAGAGCTCAGTGGCATGCACCTGGCATAGTCAGGTCAGCCTTAAAGTCACACAGACCAGGACTGGAGTCTTGGGTGTTGTCTCTGCCCGATGACCTTGGACAAGTCACATCACTTCCTTGAGCCTGAATTTGCTCACTTGTATGGCATGGATACCGAGTCCCACCATGGAGCAATAAACAAGAAGATTCAATGAGCTGCAGTGTGTACAGTGGTTAGCCCAGTGCCAGGCACACAGGAGCACTTAAATCCAAGGCTCTCTCCTCTGGATGCCCCTCCAGTTGGTTGACCCAGGTTACTGGGGAGAAGGGTCCCAAAAGGGAGCACATTGGAGAGGGACCAGCCGGTGGACACCTGGAGACTCTCTCCTTCTGGGTCCTGTGAATTGAGCCTTTGTGCAGGTCACTGGTACCTCTATCATAGGATGACCATCTGCCTCTGCACAAAACTAAGCACTTTAGGGGGAGCCCAGAGGTCCTCAAAACAGAAGAGACCCTGAGCAGGCAGGCAAAGGAGCGGCGACGGAGAGGGGGAGGGCCAAGGATGCTGGGAAGTTACTGAAAACCACTCAGTTACTGAGGACCGTTCTGTGCCTTGGTTTTTCTCATCTATGAAATGGGTATAATAATAGTACCCACTTCCTAGAGTTACTGAGATGATTAAACGGAATAATTCACATTAACAGCTTAGAACCGCACCTGATACAGAGTTCATATTCCTTAAATGCTGGGGTTTTTTTAATTTAATATCTTCTCAATATTACACAGCTTTTTTTTTTTTTAATTGGGGAAGGGGAATGGTGTGTTTTTCCAGGACCTATCAGCTACAAGTCAAGTAGTTGTTTCAGCCTAGTTGTGGATGGTACACCTCAGTGGCCCATGTCGGAATCAAACCGGCAACCTTGGTGTTATGAGCTCTGTGCCCTGCGCTCTAAACATCTGAACTAACCGGCCGTCCCTAATGCTAATTATTTTTATTGTTGAATCTGGTGATACTCCGGCCTCTTCAGCCCACAGATATGATTTTGAGGGCCACACATTGCTTCTATTTTTTAATTAGTTGCCAGCATTTTAAAATTGGGGTATTTTTGCATTTAAAAAATTCACATGTCCAGCTTCTTGAAAATCTGACAGATAGAACATCACTAAACCAGCTTTCCCACAGAGCAACAATTGTCAGGGGCTGAGAGACCATGGCTTTGTCCAGATATCAGAATTCTACTCAGGATTCTTGACTTATTACAGTGCCCTGTGTGGCTCCTGTCAGCATTGGAGTTTCTACCACTGAGTATTGCATCATTTAATTTCTATGAGCAACTCTGTATGATAGAAATCATTATCCCCAATTTCCAGATGAGAAAACTAAGCCTTAAAGAGAATTAAGGAGCCTTAGAGAGAAATAGTGATGCCAGCACTTCCTGAGTACTTCTTAGGGGCCAGGCTGTATGCTAAGCTCACCCCCATTTTTTAGATGGGGAAAGTGAGGCTCAGAGATATGATGCCACTTGCCTGTGGTACAAGGAGCTGGCATTTAAACCCAGGTTTGTGTGACACCTAGAGTCCATGCAGTGGAGCTGACCTTTCCCACCACCGCCTCTACCCCCAACCTGCAGCCCTGATCTCCTGACATCCCCTGCAGGGACCAGCCTGCAGTTCTCACTTCCTGGCTCCTCCCTTCAGGCGCCAGCCTGCAGCCCCACACAGGCAAGCCTCAGGGGCAAGTGCAGACAGCAGGGGCTGCTGCTAGGCCGAAGGGTCAGCAAGTCTATTCTGGCCAGGCCAAGGTAGAGGCAGCAACCTTAGGGAAGCCTCCTGGGCCCCACAGAAACAAGCCAAGAGTCGTGATTAACTGCTTGAGCATAGGGATCCAATAAGGCCAAAACCTCCACACCCAGGAATAAGAAAGCCAATTACTTTGGGAAAGGTCTCCTTTACAAAGAGGAAAATACCCCGGTCTCGCATGAAATCACACATTGCCACTTCCTCCCCGCACACATTTCTCGGATTCAGCTCCCTTTGGAATATATATATATATATATATATATATATATATATATATATATGTATATGTATATATATACACGTACATACATTTTCTTGTACAGAAATGTTAAATTCTCAAGATTAAGTATCTTCAGTTGGGGAAAATCAATTTACTTCTTTGAGGAGGCTGGAATTAAAAGTCGTGAGGCTGAAACTTACTTTCTTGCCAATTTTACTGATAAAAAAAGTCTCTTCATCCTGGCACATCGCCCTGAATTGACTGCTCCAAACGATTCCATTAATTGATTTGAGTGACTGGCCCTGAAGCAATGCTTATTAAGGTTCCCACAGGAGCGGGGACAGGCGGGATGACTCAGGAGCCATAGGCTGTGAGACTCCATTCCCTGGGATGGTGACGATGGCTCAGATGGGCACTCAGGCCTCTGGGGACCAGACCCAGGGAGATGAGAGAGGGTCCTGAGACCCCCAGAGGGGCCCTCGCTGTGTCCCTCACTGCTGCAGACATGCCAGATGCAAGCTTTTCAGGATTGTGCCCGCAGTCACCCAAGGACAGGACTTAAGGGGAACAGAGATCATGAGTGGATGTGCTTGAGAATGGGGGTTCCAAGATATAGGACAAGTACAGTGGGTGATCATTCTGGGAAGCAGATTTCAGACCCACCTGCCCAAAGGTGATGGAGGTCGTGAATTTGACACTGGAGCTGGCAGAGAAAAACCTCTTGAAAGCATCAGTATAGCCAGCTTCATGCCTTATCGCCACCTCTCTTCTTAACTGGCCCACGCTCTCTGGTACCCTTTCCTATCTATGTCATTCTGGGCCTTTATCCCCAGGACGCTTTCATGTGTCTTTCCTCAAAACCTATGGGCCTCAACACTCCCTCCAGCCCCCACCGGAAATTTCTGTCTCTATTTATGTTGTTGTGTTACTGCAAAGAGCGTATGTTTTGATGTCAGGCAGGCCTCTGCATAGGAGGGACCAGGGTATCGGAGGGGAGGATGCAGAGACAAGTTTGCCAAAAGAGAAGAAGTCCTTACCCTGTTCTGAGACAGAAGGAGTGGGACAGAGTTCCCTGAATGGTGCATTGTCAAGTTACTTTTGCCAGACCTCTAGATTTTACCAGTGGCTGACTGTGTGCATAGGAGATTAAGTGGGTAAGATGGGTGAGGTGGAGAGGCGAATGGATGGCTGCGTAATGGACAGATGGGTGAGAGGATGGCTAGATAGGCAGATGGTTGGATAGATGGATGAATGGATGGATAAATAGGTAAAAGTCTAGATAGATGGTCAGATAGTTAGTTGAATGAATTGGTGTGTAGATAGTGTGGGGTAAGTGGTTGAGAACATGACCATGGTGAATGAGGGGAGGATGGATGGATGGATGGATGGATGGATGGATGGATGGATGGATTGCATGCATGTGTTGGAGGTGTAATGGGAGCCCTGATGGCTTCATCAACCCCTGGTTCCCAGCTCTGGTAGAAGAAGGAGAATTTGGGAAGCAGGAGAGACAGGGGTAGAAGGAGCTGAAGTGCTGGAGCCACTGATGGGAGAATAGTACTTAGTTACAACAGGAGGTCAGAGTATCTGAGTAGTGTGACTGCCTAGTCCAATCAACAGGGATGCTTGGACTTGGATAAGCTGATTAGAGGAATTGTTAGAATTGATTATCTGAAAAAGCAACTATACTGGAAACAGAAGTCGCTTATGTGAGTATATGTGTAAGAGAGTTACCTGTGGCTGCGTAACAAATTACACAAAACTTAGAGTCTTAAAAACACAACAGCACTGTGATCCCACAGTCTGTGGGTCAGGAATTAGCACAGCTTAACTGGGTTCTCTGCATAGTTTCTCACAGGCTACATTCAAGGTGTTGGCTAATTACTGCAGTCACCTCAGGCTCCACTTCCAAGCTCACTCACATGGCTATTGGTGGGATTCAGTGCCTCCTGAGCTGTTGAACCGAGGGCTTCAGTTCTCTGCTGACTGTTGGCTGGAGGCTGCCCTCTGTTCCTTGCCATGTGGGCCTCTTCATGGGGTGAGCCACAACATGGCAGCCAGCTTCCTTCCAAGCAGCAAGGGAGACTGAGTGCAAGCAAGACGATAGTCCAGCCTCATGTAACCTAATCTCCAGAGTGACATCCCTTCACTTCTGGGGGGAGTTAAAAGGAAGTCTCTATCCAGCCCACATGCAGGGGTAGGGGATTATACAAAGACTGAGTCCCAGGGACGGGGATCCCTGGAGTCATATAGAAGCTTCTTACCACAGAGCATCTGGGCAGGAAAAGTAACAGAGTGAGCAAGGACCTGCAGGATAAAGGAAGCTGAAAAGGAGGTGTGGGGAGAGTCTGGCTATCAGAAATTATCTAGGAAATAAGAAATGCCTGCGGAGTCAGAAGAGCTAGAAATTGGGGCTATTTTTAAGGGCAATAAGAGCTAGTAGGGAAGGGACATCTGAGCTGCAGGAAACGTGGTGGTGGAGGAATAGTTGGGAGGATGAATTAGCTGGAGAGCACAGAAGGCTTGGAGGTAAGAGTTGCAGAGGTGAGAGAGTAACTATGGAGGTGGAGTAGCTGAAGAGGAGGAACTGCTGAAAATAGGACAGGCTGAGGACTGAGGAGCTTGGAGCTGCCAGCTTGCTGCCCTGGTGGAACCCATTGAAGCTCCAGGCATCTGAGCCCTCCAAGGCCATTGGCTTTGGGGACAGATAAATTTGTAGGTGGGAGAAGGGCTACTTGTCTGTGAAGGCACCCCCAAAGGAGCCATCACTGGTACGTGACGTATTCTGGGCTCAGATGGAATTCCAAGTGGGGCCCTACCTGCTGTTTTGGGTCCCCCTCCTCCCCTGGTGTGCCTGGGTCTCCAGGAGCCAGTTTCAGAGGGGACAGTCCTTACAGAGCTAGGAAGCACCTGGAGAGAAGGTACACTTTCTTCCCAGCCTCCCCCCACTCCCACTTCCCTGACTCCTGGCAGACACAGCTTCTTCCCCATCCCCCAGCCCCGCACCAGCTTGTGTGAGCACACCCATGCCATCAGGCACACCGGAGCGGGGCGGGTGCCAGTCAGACAGGATGACATCACAGACAGGCACAGCCAGACTTGGAAACTGCCGGTACAATGGGACCTGCAGAGCCACCTGCTCCCCTGGGATCAGCGGGGGCAGGGCCTATCCCTGCTGGGAGCAGGCAGCTGGCAGGCACTACTTCCCAAGAAATCTCAGGAACTCTGTGCGCCCTGGGTTTCCCCGGTCTCCTCAGCAGCAGGGGGCATTTGGTGTCAGCCCCCTCTCTCAACCCCAGCTCCCTCTCTGATCTCCCCAGCCAGGCCAGGTGGGGCAAACACAGCAGCCCACCCACCAGGCCTGTTCTGAGGGATGCTGATTCCATTCATGCAGCCACACCTAGCTCAGGATATTCTGGGGACATAGGGGTAGGGGGCCTGCAGAACACCGGCCCTGCCAGCCCCTACTCTGCAATTCTCACCCTGATCCTCTTTCACTGCAATTAAGTAGAGCCAATAGGAACCCTCACCTCAGGCAAAACCTTCCGCTGAGACACGGTACCTAAGAGAGGCCCACTTTGGTTGAAGTGGCAGTAGGGGGCCCAGAGCCTACCAAGCTTCGCCCTTCCCTTGTTCCCCTCACAGTGGATTTTGTAATGCAGTGCTGCTCAGTGGTTAGGAACATGGACTCTGGAGCCAGACAGCCTGACTCTGCAGCCTGGCTTTGCCACTTAGTATTTGAGTGACTTTAGGCAAGTAATTTAGCCACGCCTCAGTTTCCCCATTTGTAAAATGGGGCTAACATACCGGCCTCCTGTGATTGCTGTGAAGACTCAATGAGGTAATCTTTTTTTTTTTTTTTTTGAGGGCAGTGTCACTGGCCCTCATACGTGGGACCGAACTGGGGCCGCTGGCTTCCAAGGCCAGCGAAGACTCAATGAGTAAATGCAGATAAAGCACTTAGAACAGGGCCTGCACATGTAATTGTTTAATAAATATTAGAGAAAGAAAATAGATTTTTTAAAAGTCAGTGTGAAAACCCCTTGTGCCATGGCCAAGAGCCAAGGGTTTGCAGGTAGGTGGGTCTGAGTCTGAAGCTCAGCTTCATCCCCCACCAGCTGTGTGTTTTGGGGACCTACGGGGTCCACCTCTGAGCAGGGGGTGGCACTCCCTCACTCTGAGGACTATAGCTGGAGCCGCAGGCCCCAAGGACTGTTAAGCGGGGTGAGCAGGGCTTGGGCCCTGGTGGGCTCAGTAACTGTGTATGCATCCCCCCTCCCCTCCTGGCCCAGAAATCCAAGATCTCCACCTTTGAAAAGATGTGGGCCTTTATGAGCAGCAAGCCCTCGGCGCTGGTGAAGAACAATGAGGAGGGCATCCAGAGGACGCTGACGGCGGATTACGCGCTGCTCATGGAGTCCACCACCATCGAGTACGTCACCCAGAGGAACTGTAACCTCACCCAGATCGGGGGGCTCATCGACTCCAAGGGCTATGGCATCGGCACGCCCATGGGTGAGTGAGGGGCTGCAGGCGGGGGCTGAGGCAAAATCCCCTGTCCACTCCCCCAGTCTCCACCTCCTCCTCCCGGCTCAGCCCACGGAGCCTAGAAAGGTGGCATTCCCTGAGCCCAGAGTCGCAGCGGTGGAGCCATGTACCCTGCGAGGTCGGCCCTGGCCTAAGCCCAGAACTGCGGCAAACACTGCGTCGGGGCTCAGTTCAGAGGTCACGCCTGCTCTCGCTGCCCTCACCCCTGTGGATGCAGCCCAGATAGAGCGCGCCTTCCAGGGGTCTGTGGAGACGGGGACTCACAGGAAGACTCCCCACCCCCAGTCAGGACCCCCCCTTCCCCCCAGATACGTATATATAGATATAAAGAGAGGCCATAGGGGTCCCTTTTTATGAGCCTCCTGAGAGGGCAAGTGATGGTGGCTGGCACCAACCAGGGTGCTGGCAGGGACACAGGATGGACCGAATGCCGCTGACAGCCGGGGTCCCCTCTCCCCCACCCAGGCTCTCCGTACCGCGACAAGGTTACTATCGCCATCCTCCAGCTGCAGGAGGAGGACAAGCTGCATATCATGAAGGAGAAGTGGTGGCGGGGCAGCGGGTGTCCCGAGGAGGAGAGCAAGGAGGCCAGCGCCCTGGGGATCCAGAAGATAGGGGGCATCTTCATCGTCCTGGCCGCCGGGCTGGTCCTGTCCGTGCTGGTGGCCGTGGGCGAGTTTGTGTACAAGCTCCGGAAAACAGCAGAGCGAGAGCAGGTGAGCCCCACATGCTGGCGCCTGCCGGGAAAGGGAGGGAGACAAGAACGGGGTTAGCACTCGGCTCACACCTCTCATGTACTAGGCACACCTTGGCGTGGGATCCCACCCTCCCCATAGCCCGCCCTGCCTCCCATCCACGAGGAAGCCTGGCCAGCCCCGCCTCTGCCCTGACTCTGAGCACACTTTCCCATCCTTGTGGCTCCACTCCAGGCCAGGCCCGGGCACCTCCAGCTGCACATGCAACAGCCTCCGGTTTGGCTTTCCCGCCTCCATCCTTTGTCTCCACCACCCGCTCTCCATCCACAGCCAGAACCTTGTCTAAAACTGGATTCAAACCATTTCATTGCCCTGCATAAAACCCTCCAGGGTAACTGTTGAAGTGGGGTGATGGTTACATAGGGGTTCATTATACTTCTGCATATATTTGGAAATTTCCATAATCAAAAGTTTAAACAAGGATAGGGTTAAGAGGTCCAGCCCAAGCCTTCAGATGAGAGAACTAGACTCAATCTGTATAATGCAAGTGTGGCTAGGTCCCGGTAGCAAATTAGAATCACAAGGAGAGAGGTGTTTTAAGTGCTAATATCCTGGCCTCACTCCTGGAAACTCTATTTTAATTGGTCTGTGGTGGAGCCTGGCATTGACAACACATTGTATGTGGGAAACGAGTAAACTCGTCATATAGCTTTTTTATGCCCGCTTACAAAGTGTTAAGAAAGTGTATGGAGTGATTTCAGCATGCACCTGAGCTGAGGGCCACTGGTCTAGGGGAAGCACCTCACAGAGAAATTCAAAGCAACACAGGGCCAGTGTGGATTAAGTCTTATGTACAGGAGACCATGAGAAACAGTCAGCTTTTCCATCCATCAAAAATGAAATGGAGGGCCGGCCAAGTGGCGCGGTGGTTAAGAGCTGGCTTGGGAAGCCAGTGGCCCCGGTTCGGATCCCACATATGAAGGCCAGTGACACTGCCCTCTAAAAAGAAAAAGAAAAAAAAAATGAAATGGAGTTTTTTATAACCAGCAAGCCGGAGTCAGCAATACACCCAATGGAGGTGGCCAAGGACATGTGTGGTTTTATTTACAGAGATGTTCATTGAAGTGTTAATTAGCACATGAAAAAAATAGGAACAAACCTAAATGACCAATAGTAAGGAATAGCTTAAAAAATTATGATACATTAAAAAGAATTCTCTAGGAATTCCCATCACAATTAAAATGATCTCCAAATTCCAACAAAAAGCCTATAAACCTAGTTTTTGTCCACCTCTCTGACTTCTTCCCTCCCAACCCTCCCCTCCCTTACTCTGCTTCACAGATACCAGCCTCCTTTCTAGTCCTTAACACACCAAGCACATTTCAGCCCCAGGGCCTTTGCACATGCTGATCCAGCCCCCTGCAGTGCTCTTCCCCCAGGGGTGCCATATTCTTCCAAACCCTGTCTATGCCATTGCACTGCCTTATTCTCTTACTAATAGTTATCACTCTCTGAAATTCTTTGTTTGTTCACATGGTTATTATCTGTTACCATCCCATCATTAGACCATAAGCCCCCTGAGGGCTGGGACCTTATCTGCCATTTTCACTGATGTGTGCCTAATACCTGGAATAGTCCCTGGCACATAATAGGAGCTCAATAAATATTTTCGAATGGAGAAAGGGAGGTGAGGAGGGATGGTGTTTAGTGGGTGAGCAAGGGGAAACATGGAGAGGTCACATGGCTGGTACAGAGGCAGAGCCTGAATTCAAAGCCAGGTCCCATTCCCCTGCACCACATGGCCTGTGTCCAAGCAGTGTGGGTGCTGATGCTCTGGCCTCATTGGGTAAATTGAGGTATCAACAACCCCCACTGCCTTCCAGACAAGCTGCAGGACACTCTCTGCCGTCAGATACCTGCAGGCAATGCTGCACTTACGCTGTTCCTCTTGGGCACTCACAGGGACCCAGGCCAGAGGAGGCCGCTGCAACCCAGCTGCCCTGCAGGGACCTGCCTCCCAGTTGCCCAAACTGAGAAACATGTCCTGGACTTTTCTGAGGCGGGGCAGAAGCCCCTTCAGGAGAGGGGCCATGCACCCATTCAGCAAGTGTTTCTTAAACCCTGACTCTGGGCCACAACTGGTGCTGGGGGCTAGACTGACAGGGTGGTTCCTACCCTCAGAATCTAGTGGCAAGAAATCAGACAAACTCCTCAAAGTATAATGTGCATGTCAATCAGAGTCTCAGTTTGCTCATCTGTAAAATGGGGATGATACTACCTTAGTCTCCAAAAGAGAACATGATACTCTGTAGGCTGCTATACAAATTAGTCATCTGGGAGGGGACAGAGGGTGGGTGGGGTGAGGGGATGGGAGAGACCAGCTGGCCTTCGCACAGGCTTGGGAGAAAGGGCAGGCATTGGCTAGAGCTGCAGGGCCAGGCCTCATCCATGTTCCCCTTTCCCTCCTGCCTCCCACCCTAGCGTTCCTTCTGCAGCACCGTAGCTGATGAGATCCGTTTCTCCCTTACCTGCCAGCGTCGGGTCAAGCACAAGCCTCAGCCTCCCATGATGGTCAAGACTGACGCCGTCATCAACATGCACACATTCAATGATCGCCGGCTTCCGGGCAAGGACAGCATGACCTGCAGCACATCACTGGCCCCCGTATTCCCCTAGGCACCGGTAGGGTCGGGACCGCAGGCCTGGGGGCATGGCAGAGGAAAGCAAAGGAGACTGGAAGGAACGGCCCCTGTCCCTGCGTTGGGCTTGGGGACCAGAGCTGCTGCCTGCCTGTTGGGCCAGGAGCCATCTGCCCTCACCTACCAGAAAACCAGCAGGTCCCGAGGCCAGCTGCTTGGGCTTCACTCTCCTCTTGTTTCTTCTATGGGTTTCTAAAGCTGCCAGCCAAGACAGCCACGGCCAAAGGAAGCACATGCCTCTCTCAGGCCAAACTCATTTGCCCCTCAACTCTCCTCTACAGTCAGAAGTTTCTACCATGGCCCTGCAGAGGCCAAAGAAAATAGGCAACAGCTCTTTTATTGCCACTCCTTCCCCATGAGTCCAGGTCTCCTGGGGCTTGACTATGAGACCAGAGACACAAACCTTGGGCATCTTAAGGATGTTATAGTTTGGCTTCCAATGGGAGCTGAAGATGGAGGATGGCTATCCCACATGCCTGGGCAGAAGGAACACTTCATCCCCCAGGGGATGCTCACATGGTCCTGAACTCCTGAACTTGACACCACCCATGACAGCCCCTGTTTGGGCAAACTCGAAGTCAGAGAGCCCCAAAAGTTAAAAGAGGAGTTTGGAGTCTGAGAGAGAAGAGAATGCACAGAGGTCGCCATTTTGAATTCTTACAGTGTCCAATGGCTCCCACTTCTCTAGAAGTCTCTAGGAGTGTAATGTGGGCAAGTGGTTGGAGCAGATTCTTCTCCACTTTCTGACCAGAGGATAGAGGACCCCCTGAATCTCTCACAAAGGATGCGCAGAGACTCGGCCGATATTTGAAGCCCAGAGGAACAATGGATGCTGTGGAAATCCCACAGGCCCTCAAGCCATCGGATCTTACTTTGCTGATCACCAAGCTGTTTTCCAAATCCTGATGTTCATTAGGGAGCTTGGACTCTGCCATCTACTCATCAGCATCTCCCCATTCCTGGCCAGTTGACCTTGAGCTGCTTCTGTCATGTTGGAAGAAGAGTAGCCTTGATTGAAGTGAAAGTCAAGTCACCCCTTCTCAAAAGAGGGGTCTGGGCCCTACTGCGCAGGCTAATTTTGGGGTAGATAGGGAAAGCCAGAGGGGCCCTAAAGAACTCCTGGCCCCCTGGACATGCCAAACCTAAAGCTATCCCCCAGAAAAAGAAAGGTTTTAGGAGCAGGATATCATGGCTGGTAGAAGACCCGAGGGTTGAAAGAGAGACGCTGCCTCCCAGAGAATTAACCAAAGACCCCATACAGAGACAGAAGGCCATCTTAGCCCCTGGTCTCTTGTCCAGAGCAGCTGGAACATTCTGGGGCTTGGAGGTGCCACAGAGAAGTAGTAGCAGATGGGGGTAGCAGTGAGGGGTAGACCAGATGACCTGTGGGTTCCAGCCAGCAGTGATGATGCTCTAGGGGTCTGTGACTTTAAGATTCTGGAGTAGAATGACACATGGAAGGGTTAGGAGCCAAGTGTCCTTAAAGAGAACGTGATGGGGCCATCAGGGCTTCCCATGGTCAAGGGCAGAGAGGGCAGTCTTTGAGCAGGGAAAGGGGACTGGAGATTCTGGACAGAGAGACACCCAGAAACACCGGCCACCCTTCTCCCCTTTCTCTCCTGTTTCTGCTTGGGGAGCCTGGTTAGGGAAGAGCTCCATTTTAGGTCTCAAGGACCTTCTCAGCTGGGGTGAAGGGTAAACTCTTAGCTCCCCCAGGGACTCCCGAAGCAAGAGAGCACAGTGGGCTCATGTGATAAGTACTGTCCCTCCTACAAGCTGAGCTGCAGGACCAAACCAGCTGGTTCCCAGAATCACAGCAGTTCCAGCAGGCTGTGTGCACTGGAGGTGGGAGAAGAGGGCCAGACCTGCAGCATAAACGACACATGTGACGATAGGAAAAGCCATGCCATTGTGAGCTTCTGGGTGCAGGAGTGCGTGTGCGTGTGCATAGACGTGTATCTGTGTCTTTGTACGTGTGAACTTTGGGGGCTGGGGGAGAAGGACAGATTTGGACATAGAGTCCAGGGCATGCAATAATAGAATCCTTTGGGTTCAAATGTATGTGTGTATGTGCGTGTGCACGTGTGGAAACGAGATGAGGGAGATAACTCTGGACAAGGAGCAGAGCCCCATACATGTAAAAACAGGAAAAGCCATGTCATAATGGGGTTCTGGTGAGTGTGTATATATATATATATATATATATATATATATATATATATATATCCATGCATGAGTGTGTGTGTGTGTGTGTGTGTGTGTGCACATTTGTGCACCAAATGGCAGAGGGTAGAGGACAAGATAAAACCTGCAGCATTGCCAAATATGTTTAAAAGGAGAAGCCATGTCATCAAGGGATCCACGTGTGAGCATATGTGCACATGTGTGTGGGTGTGTGTGTGCAGCAGAGACCAGGAGGGAGGACAGCTCAATGCATGTCCTATGTGAGAAGCCATGTGGAACTGGAGTTTGTGAATGTGTGTGTGTGTGTGTGAGTGTGTGTGTGTGCTCACATACATGTGTTCAAATGCACACTTATGTTCCAGCTCACTACAGGAGAAGAGACAGACAATCAGGAAGGCAGGGAACCAGGGTCTGTTTGCACTTCTGCTGTGGGGAGAAATCATTGGTCACAAAGATTTGCCAAGATCATCTCGGCATAGGTGCAAGGAGACTGGCCAAGTGGGGGCAAAACACTTCAGGGACTCATGGCTGGTGGTTCCTTTGCTCTAGGCAGAGTGCCCTGGTTGAAGGGAAAATGACCTATTTTTGCAATTTCCAGATAACAGGATTCTCATGAAGGTATTTGCCCATTTGCTCTCACCAGCCACAAATATTAACCACTGTCTTTCTTTATCCAGTGTCATTTCTTAGCACATGCCCACATCCATGCTAATATCTCACACACACACACACGAGTGTGCTTTTGTGTATGATGCTCCATGAACATGTCATGCTCTTCTGAGGCTAAGAAAAGGAAGTGGGATGGGGTAGGAAGATTCCATCAAAGGAGCGAAGAATGGATATCAGAGGTACCATTCAGATAGGGAAGTCCCCCAAAGGTACGGAAATGATTTCTGGCTCCTACACAGAAATGGATTACATGCTGTCTGATCTCCCCTCCTATTCAAGCCTTATGTTCATACGTATGGCTCATGTTCAACTTCTGGCTGACATTCTGTGTTTGTCTTTGAGACCTGCCCAGGGTTCAAAATGCAGTGGAAACCAATTCTGCCCAAGTGTGAGCTGCTGCCAGAGCGCTAAAGGTGCTGCCACACCTTGTGGGGTCGGGGGAAGAAGGTGTTCCCAGCAAAGCAGATCGTGTAGAATGAAAGTTTAGGCCCATCTGCCAGAGGGTGTGGACCTGAGCTAGTGTGGATGCACACACACAGGCACTGAGGTCAGAGGCTGGGAGGGATGGGGAGCGTAAAAGCTGGTTTGGATGGAGCAGAAGATGGGACTTACCTGAACAGCTGCTGGACTGCCCTGCCTGGCCCCATCTGCCAGCCCTATACAGAAGAGTGCCCCCACCTTCTACCCCATCGCCTGCCCCAAAATGTCAGTGCCTCCTCTCAACCTGCTCAGACTGGCCAAATTGAGGGGCAGCAGTAAGGAGATAAACGTGTACCCCAGCGAGGCCCTTGGGTTTTGGGAAAATGAGCCCCTCTTATCTCTTTCCCCCTGACCTGTTTCTGGTCTCTCTGTTGTACATGGATAAGAAAATCCTAAGAGCTTTGTAACTGTTCAGCAGCCCCTTTCTGTGAGTGCCTCTTAAGAGGGGTAATGGCTCCCCCTTGGCTGGTGAGCTGCCTCTGACTCTGAAGGGTGAGCAGGCCTTCTCCACTCACAGCCAAGACGCTGCCTCAACTAGAGCAGCATGCTGGCTCCCTCCCCACAGCCAGGCACAGCACTGGCGGATGGAAATTCTGGCCCAGGATAGGGGAGGGGGTCTGGCAGTGTTGGGTGAAGACTCCAAACAGAAGTCCCTTGCCCTCCTTGAGCTCTCAGAGGGCAGAAGTCACACCAGGACAGTCAGAAGCTGGTGCTGTGTGGGGGTTGGCAGCTGCTTGTTCACCACTCAACATGAAGCTGATCCCTTCCCGAGCCATCCCCAGCTATCTGTACAAACATCTGCAAGCAGGCTGAACTCTGGCCCACATCTGGAATGGTCCTGTGTGGCGTGCCATGTAAGAAAGGCCTAGCTCTGGTCACACAGCTATATGGACTTCATATCTGGGATGGGCTCAGCCCCCTAGACAAATACAAAACAAACGAGCCCAACTCTGTAGACAGGTCTTTGGAATAGACACATGTGGAAGAGTCTCCCGAGTTAGGGGGACACAGCTGTCATGGGCCCAGTGGCTCGCCACCGTGGATGGGCTCTGCCCTCCATCCCCATGCCGGTTTGAATCAAGCCTTCATTTCAGTCCTGCATTTGCCCTGGAGTTAAAATTTCAGAGCTAAGGCCATACATGAAGTCACAAAACTGTTTTTGGTAGAAGGTGAATGTTCTGTACAATATATATATGAATGTAAAAAAGATATATATATATATATATATATATATATATATATATATATATATATGCTGTATATATATATATATATATGCACAGTGTATATATGACCTGTAGCCCATGTGTATACGTACCCCTCCTCACACGTCTGCACACAGAGTGTACATAACCCAGCCAGTATGGGTGGGGACCAGGTGAGAGATGGGGGCTGCAGCAGGGAAGTCTGGGCTGGAGGCTGCCTGGGGCAGGGGCTACAGAGAGCTCCGTGGGAATGGGGAAGGCCCTGCTTACACCAGAGCTGCAGACCCTGAGGAAGAGGGCAGAACCGGAAGCCTGGCGGAGGGGCCCTTGCACAGCCAGTGTCTCCTAGGGAGGGGCAGGAGTGATGAAGGAGCCTCATCTCCATCTGGGAGTGTCTGGAGCCAGACAGCAGGGCCTGTATCTGGGGAGCAATGTCACGCCAGTACTTGGCTCCTGAGGCCTGTTCTAATACCTGTCTATACAATAGCCAGGTAGCTGTCAGGCTCCACCTGGCATACACTAACAGCCTGGAGTATTGTAGGTGGCGAAGGCCTCTGCCTCAGCTCCTCACCCACACACGACGGCACAGCTCACAGCTAAGGGGAAACACTTTTTAAAGGGACTGGCCCTGAGGACTTTGCCAGCATGCCGATATGATGTCCCAATGCCCAGTTATTCCCCGTACCCCCATCCCCTGCCTTCCAGGACAGACTTCGAATCACCCCGCAGTGTGTCTCTACTTTACAGATCAAAACTCTGAGGCCTCAGGTATAGGGAAGCAACGTAGACCCGGTAATGCCAGCCAAGAGTTTGTCCCACTTCAGATGACCTCCCCAACCCCATGTGACCCAGAGGCCAGCTGTCAAGAGAATGACCAAGGAGCCAGAGATATGAGCAGAGCAGCGACATGGGTGAAAGATGAGAGGCCAACAGGGCACTTCCTGCCCTAGCACAGCCCATGCCATCTGTCTGCCTTCTCTCCCCTGCAGGAGGTCTAACAGGGGAGTTGGCAGAGGGCCCACCCAGAACTCACAGACCTCCATCCCTGCCTCTCCTGGATCTGCCTGTTCTTTACCATTCTGACCCTTTAGCTAGTGGTCCTGCCCTGTCATGGGTCAGAGCATCTCTGGAGCATGCAGGAGAGAAGAGACCTGGAGTGGGCTGCAGTGTGGTCAGCGACCGGCCCTCAGCTGCTCCATGCATCAGGCTGTCTGCCCTTAGCTCTGGGTCTGCCCCAGGGGCCCGGGACAGAGCACATCTGAACCCAGCCCCCTGAGGAGAGGCCTGTCACTGTGCTCCAAACCCCCATCCCATCTCTGCCTGGGCTGACTTCCTGGCTGGGCCTCCCATGATGGGGACTTGAATTCTCAGCCCCTGGGTTGAGCCCCAGCCAGCACCATGAGAGACCCCTGGCCTGTCCCACCACCCAGACCAGAGTGCCTGGACGCCCCCTGCTCCCACGCAACATGGTTCCCACACACTGGTCTCTGGGCCATTCAGGGGATGCCCTTTGTGGACATGCAGAATTTCTATGAATATAGTTTTTTGTAAACATTTTGTAACAATTTGGGTTTCATAGTAACTGTTACTTGCCAATCATTCTAGGCTAATGTAAATAAATTTCCAAACAAATCCAATTATTTTCCTTTCTAAGACACTGTGATATATCAAAGTGCACAGTTTGCTGTATGAAGTAATATGGTTTTAAATTTTAAATAAAGAAATGTTTCTAGAAAACACGGCACCCTTGAATTGTGTTTTCTGCTCCTCTTCCCTCCTTAAAACCAGAGGGTGCTGGGGAGCCGCGTTGTGCCATCTTCACCAGGGCTGACTGTGTCCCAGGAAGGAGACCCTGGTGATGAGCAGCTGGGTGGTCCAGCCCAGGCCCCGGGTTCCGCTTTCAGATATGGAGGGCGTAGTATCTGTCCTTGACATCACTTGACCTCCCTTCGCATGAGCATGTCCTCCCCAACTCACCTCCATCCACACAGCTACCTATGCCTTTATGTGACTCTGTCCCTTTGGCCACAGTTGGGGAGGATGGGTGGGCCTCTTATCCAAGTTTGGCCTATCAGAGATCTCACCTGAGCTTTTTAAAACTGGAAATGAGAAAGCCCTAAGTCAGCTACTCTCCGGAGATGGAAACTATACACATAATAAAGGGTTCAGAGCAGAACATTATAAGCAGGAAGGGACTGAACACAGATGTTTATAAAACCGATGAAGAGATGAGGAGGCAAAGCCAAGCTGGGCCTCCAGTGGCTCCCAGAACAACTTAAAACTGACCCACCAGGGCAGTGGCCATTTTGGAGACTGGCACTAGAACTGTGAGGCAGAAACACACTCAAGAGCTGCAATCCAGGGCTCAGGAAGCCTGGATCAAGAACCTGCTGCCACCACCGCCCCTGTCACAATTGCTTCTCATTCCCCAGAAGTTGGAGGTGGAAATTGGAGATGCTGCAAAACCTCGTATTCCCATGACAGAAATAGCCCAAAACGGAGGCAGGAAGATGGCCTCTGTCTCGCTTTTGCTTTCCAAACTCATGCCTGAAAACTCAGGTCCAGCGTAGATCTACAGCCCAGGAAGAGGGTTTGGGTGTGAGCCAGGTAAGAGGCAGGGAGAGGCCCTGGGTTGAATGAAATCCGTCAGCCATTGGGAGGCAAAAGTAATGTCCATCTCTTAGGAATGAGCACAGTAGGGTTCAGAGTAGACTCCAAGACCAGCAAGGAGTGGGACAACATGGACAAGAAACAAGGAAGAGACCTGGTAGGAATGAGGTCCACAGTGGGAGTGAAGAAGCAGGTAGAGAACTCACTCATCCCTCTATCCATCCATTCATCTGCCCAACAATCCATCCACCTATGTATGTTTTTCTATCCACCTACTGATTCATCAACCAATTTATCTGTTTATCCATATACCTGTCCACCCACCCCCAATCCATCCATCCATCCATCCATCCATCCATCCATCCATCCACCCATAGAGTTAGAAAAATATTTTGTGTGTGAGTCCCAGCTCTACCACCTACAAGGTATATAACCTTGAAGAAGCAACTTCACATCATTGGGCCTCAGTTTTCTCATCTATAAAACTCATGATCATAAAACCCTCACCACCCCCATCCCCCATGGAGTGGTTGTGGGGGGTTAAATAGGAAAAAGCACAGGAAGTACTTAGCACAGGCACTGGATGGGGAAGTCCTCAGCGGAGGCAGAGTATCTGAGATGATATACCTACCTCTAGACCTGACTTCTAGAGCTTTAACATGCATACAAATCCCCCAGGGATCTCGTATAAATGTTCTGATTCAGTGGGAGTAAGAGCGTCTGAGACTCTGCATTGCTGACAAGCTCCAGGTGATGCTAGAGTCCACTGCCCCAGCAGTAAGTAGCCAAGCTGTAGAGGGAGACAGTGATGAACACAGGCCTCAGGGGACCCTCCTACTCCAGCCAGGTCCCATCCACCCTGTTCTACAGCAGCACAGAGCTGGACTGTCCACCTTTTAACCCTTAACTCTCTCCATCTGAAATGCTTATTAATTGAGCCTCCCACCATACACCTCTTTCCTTCCCTCTCATCTAACCCCAGAATGTTGAGGCTGGAGGGGTTGCCTAGACTCCCTCTAGATTCAAGATCACTCAAGGTTCCTCTGCTAGTCCTGATGACAAGCCCCCTAAGCAGGGACTCTGGAGTTCACTTCCTAGGGTCTGCCCCTTGCTGTGTCTTCTTTAAGCTTCAGTTTCCTTGCCTGCAGAATGGGACCCTAAGAGTTACTTCTGTACCCTGAGAATTCGCTCAGTTCCCATGCTCCCCACCCCATGTGGCCAAGCCCTCTTTCATCAGGAAATCGGGGCTTTTAGGGGAAAGGGGGCAAAATGGCAAAGGACCCCTCGCCTAGTGGGACTAGACTACAGGCTCCCCTCTGAGCTGGGAGAACAACACTTTTCTTTGTTATTCATAACCATCATCATCATTGCTGTTATTTCTGCTTCTGAGCCAGTCATTGTGGAGCCCTAGCATCTTGGAGGTGATGGGACCAGATTCTGGTTGGCCCACTGTTGGCCCCAGGTCTGGGGGAGTCTCATCCCAGATACGCTTGATGTCAAGGGCTCCCTTTCCTTTGACCTTGGTCATCTCACCAAGAACTGAGAGCACAGAAGTCTGAGACTGGTTGAGCTGACTCCCACCTCCCACCAGTCCTCACCACCATCTAGGTCAGGGGCCCGCCCTCCCTCCTGCCATCTTCTATGGCAAGGGCTTGCTGTCACCCACGTCAGGAGACAGGAACTCTGAATGGGAGACAAGCTTGAAGGTTCCCTCTGCCCCCTTAATTTAAACAGGTGACCTTGGACCATTCATAAGCCTTGTTTACTCATCTGTGCGGTGCGGTTGCCCATTTTGACTGCTGCCGAGAGTTCATGTGAGAATGAAAGAAAAAGCTTCCTATGCAAGCATATGTTAAGTGTGAGGCATCAGGCTTGCTATCTGTGAGGGTCGCTCTGTGCTCTTCTGTCAGTCCCCCCGCCCTCTATCCCCCTCACCCCAAGGTCCATCTGGAATGAGGCAGGAACAGGAGGAAGCAGGCCTCAGGGGCTCCTCGGGCTGCAGAGAATCAGGGTGGACCAGGGCACAGGCTCCCTGGGGCCTTGATGGCACTTCCTTGAGAAACAGAAGCTGAGTATTTAAGAAGCATCTGTCATTATGGAAACAAAGTTGCCAGGCCATTTTTTTTTACTATTTTTACTGCAGTTTCATTATCTTATGCAAATGAGGCCGCTGATGAAGCCTTTCTGCAGGGCGGCCCATGCTGGGACCAGCTCTATCGAGGGATTTACTGCCTGCCTCGGCCTCCAGACAAAATCTGGGATGAGAGGCCCCATGGAGATGGCTTCCCGAATAGCTGCCCTACCCTGGAACTGGCTTCCTGCCAGACAAGCCCCCAAATCCTGACTCCCTCCCAGGAGTGCCCTGATCCTTTGTTCCCAAAGACCCAAGTGTCAGCTTGCCCTGGTTCAGCCCCTGTCCCCAATTCCTCAATAGTTGGAACCCCTTGAAGACTGAGTTGCCAGCACGCAGCAGGACGTAAGAGAAAAGATGGGAAGCAATGGAGCTTCATCTCTCTGAGACCTCTGAGAGCAGCATGTAATGTGCTCCTCAGTTTCCCATTCAAGGGGAGGAAGCTGGGGTACGTATACACCAATCTGTGGTTTAGGCTGGTCCCTGAAGGTTGTTCATTGCAAGTACTTTTGGCATGCCACAGGTGGCAAGGTAGGTTCTGGGGCAGGATGAAGCTTCAGGGAACACAATGCGAGTGGTGGCGGCAGGAAGTTGGGCATCTTGTGCAGACGTGGTAATGGCAGGAGATATGTAGAAGACACGGTAAGCATCTGCTGTGACCCCGTTTTAGAGATGAACAGCCTGAGGCTCAGCGAGGCCAAATAACTTGCCCAAGCTGCAGTGAGTAAGTGGCAGGGCCCTCTGCCCCTCCCTTACAGCGCAGGCTCCGGGCCTCCTGCCCAGGCCTCCCCCAAACCCCTTCCTACAGCTCTGGCCTTGCTGAAAGCTCCCCACAATCCCTGCCTGCTCCAGCCTGTCTCCCAGGCCACTTTCTCCCAGCATGAGGTGTGTTGGTGAAGCACACTGTTGGGAAAGGGCCAGGAGGGCAGTTTCCAGGCTCTGGGCCTCTCGTGGAAAGGTGCTGGCTCAGTTATTAGATGGCCATCAGCTGTAACCGGTTGGCCATTAGCTACTATTGTTTTGCATGTAACTGCGGTGGCTGCCTTAGCAAGTGCACTTGTACTGAATGGTGCAGATCCTGTGGATCCCACTTCCTGTGTCAGTGCTGTGGTGCAGACAGACCCCTTGTTGGGGTATTGACAGATGTTTGCTTCTCGTGTCTCGACCAGCCGTCATTGAGAATATACTATAGTGGTATGAACCCCCTATCTGTAGCTCTGTTGTTGTTCCTTTTCGGCCTCACCAAATCCTGCGTTCATCTGTCAGGAGCTGAGCCTCAGTATGACACACACTCTCTCCCCTGCAAGTCCAGAAGCTTCTGGGAGTGGAGGGATTTTCTCCCGGAGGTTGCCTGCCTCTGCCTAGCCCCTCCGGCCCAAAGCCTTTACTTGTAGTTTGCAGTGAGGATCAGCTTCCCCTCCTCCCTAATTCAGCCTCAAGTCACTAAGAATTCTCTGATAAGCCATCCTCTGGGACAGAAACTGGTCCAAGCGTTTAATAAGGGCCCCTGACTTCTGTGGAGACTTTCCCCTTTGGGGAAACCTGACTCGGCCTCACATTGCCCAAGGGCTGGGCAATGGTCAGATGAAAGATGTGGAGAATCAGACGTCTCCCAGCCCTACTCACACCAGTTGCCATAACCCACATGTCAACTCAACTCTGTGCCCTCTGCATCACCCTGACCTCCAGCCCCCTGCAAAGTCCAAGGGACAGACTCCCCTGCACTCAGAATTGCCCTCTCATGTGATGATCAAAGGTTTGAGTGTGCTTGGTGCTGTGCTCTTTCTTTTCCAGGAGAAGTTGTCAATAATAATAATAACAATGATGATGATGATGATGATGATACATTCCAGCCAGATGAGCACCAACTCCAGACCTGACACTGTGCTTAGTACTTGGCGTACCTCATCTCATAGAATTCTCACCATAACCCTATGAGTTCAGGGAGATTGCCCCCATTTTACAGATGTGGAAACCGAGGCTAAGGGAAGTAGAGCAGCTCTCCCACAATCACCCAGGGAAACATCAGAATGAGGCCTCCAGGCTGTGACCTCTGTGTCACAGATTTCATCAATAGTGAATGAATAAATGAATGAGTGAATCAGAAAACAGTCCATAATCAATGCTGTTTTCAGACATGGGGGCTTATATGCCTACAGGAAAAAAAAAAAAAAAAAAACCTTGATTGGGCCAAAAATGAGAATAACTAATTACAGTTGCTCGCAAGAACAACCTACCATTTCTGCCTAATTGCAGTTCAGTCCAATAACAATTATGCACATCAATAAATGTGTCAGATTAACTTGGTTGTAAGTTTTATTTGATTGCAACACTAAACCTTGTTTGTGATTGCTCAGACTTATGATCCCGTGGCTATCCTGCCTGGTCTCCTTGGGCCCTTCTGGAAGTGAGGGGGACCGTTGGTGCTGAAGGGGTGTGGGAGGAGAAAGAAACATCTCTCTCCACTGCCACAGCGTGTCTGCCCTGGCAAGATCGGAGACAGCAGTTTGCAGGGGGTCTTTGCAGTGTATGCAACGTCATGAGCCTCCCCTCCTCTCCTCAGTGCCAAAGGCAGCTTCCTAATTAGAACATCCATAACCCTCAGCATCTGCTCCAAGAGAATTCAGCTGCTGTAAGATGGAGAAGTCCATTAACTTTATTGCACAAAACGCCGGACGTGCTTTTAGACAGAGGATCACTGCCAAGTGAGATAAACGGCAGAGCTCTGCCAGAGGGACAGGCCAGAACTTCCTGCAGTCCCCAGCTGGGTCCCGGAGACTCCCTCCTCTCTCTGCCCAATGCCCTGGGTGGTATTGGTTCACCCTGGGCGGCTGGAGCCGGGGAAATGGTGAATTTCAAGTGCAGGTGCAGCCTGAGCACCCTGGTCCTTTATTGTGCAAACCCAAAGCCTGCTGAATGTCAGTGCCAGACAGGCAGCATCTAACTCCCAGAATGCATCCGGATTCCCACCCATAGTCCGGGTGGCGCGTTCCTCCATCAGCAGGAGTTGGATTAGTTGGTGTCACCAGAAGCAGTGGAGCGAGGCAGCTAAGAACAGGCTTTAGAATCAGATATTTCTGGGGCTGCATCTCAGCTTTGCCACTTAGGAGTCACTGTGTGACCTTGCAAAAGTGGCTTAACATCCTGAGGCTATTCTATAAACTAGGAGGGTTAAATGAGATGACGTCAGAATCTTTAGGGCAGTGCCTGACATAGTGAGGGCTCTGTAAATGAGAGCACCCCTTCCAGGTCTCCAGTGGGGAAAGGAAAGGGAGAGAAAACCCACAAAGTGTGCAGGGGGAGAGTAAACACCAGTTTGGAGTCAGAGAGCCCTGGGTTTCCAGCTCTATTTCATACCTCAGTCTCCTCAGTTTCCTCATCTGTAAAATGGGGTTGATAGTCCCCGTCCTTCTTTCCTCACAGGAGAATCAACAAGACATGGAAGTGCTTTGGGGCCACTGAAGGGATGTTCAAATGTACAGCATTTTTGCTCTTGTTACTTTGGTTTTCAACCTACTGTCTAGTGATCTCTGGCATATGCCAGGCCCAAGTCTGTTGGCTGGCTGCTAGCTGGGCCCTCCCCAACTCCCCAGCTTCCCAGCCTGGAATTCATCTCTGCCTCAGTGCACCCCACGCCACAGTCCTCGCACCTCAACCTGGGCAGCCCAGATTCCCTCAGGGGATAGCCACCAACCACCTAGCCTTCATGTATTTCTCACCAACGGGGCCTCCTGGGCATCCTTTCTCATATTCAGATTCTTCTTAATATGAATAATTAGCAGAAACAGTCTGAAGGGGGAGGCGGTAGCTACAGCAATCGACCCCAGTGATTTCCAAGCCTCGGGGAGAGCCCAGTTTCGCTCCAACCTGGGTGCTGTAAATTCCCATCAAGCTAAGAAAATATAGTGCAATTTAGAAACACTGATACGGCAATAAAACACAGATCTCCACCAAATGGAATTCAGCAACATCTAAAAATGGAGCCATACATTACTCCGCTTGCTAACTCCCTCCAGGGACATGCTGTTGGGAGAAGTTGGGGGAGCTTTATGTCAAGTTGATCTTTCTTTTCGGGATGAAGGCAGGGCCACCCACAGCTGGGTCCCACATGGCCCTCTAGGGCAGGCCTCCTCCATGTATCCAGAGAAGGACCCCAGGAGAGCTCCCCTGCGAGAGAGGACCTGTGGCCTGGTTTCTGATATCCAGGGGCTGCTGGAGGGAGCATTCCCAAAAGGGAGGGAAAGGAGGGAGGAAGAGAAACTTACTGTGTGCCATTTAATCCCCACAAGTGGCTTTCAAGGGAAATGTGATTGTCCTTATTTTATCAGATGAAAATACTGACAATCAGAAGTAAAGAGGCTTGTTCAAGGTCACTCAGGGGCAAGTGGTAAAAGCTGGATTTGAACCCATGTCTAGCTGCCTCTTTCTATTCTGCATGCCATCTTATCCCCAGCTCAGGACTTAGCCCTTCACTCTACAAAAGCCAAATTGAGCCAAACAACACTTCTCAGGCCTTCTGGGAGTGTAGATAGGACTGCAACCCACAAAAGGGTTTATCACTCTGCTTACCAGGGTCATTAGCACCACTCTGTAACCCAAGAAGCAGGAATAGGTACACTGGTGCAGTCCCCTGCCTCCTAAACAGAAAGTCAGGGAGACCAGAGTCCCCTTGGGAAAGATTGATGAGTAGAGGGCAAACCCATAGCCCTCAGTAAACCCAGCAGCTCCACTTCTCCCAACAGAGGCCAGGGGATTCCATTTGATCTCTCTGGTTTGGGGCACACTCTCTTCCCTCCTCATCAGCACACTGTCCCCTCCAGTCAGAGCAGCCTCATCCCTGAACCTATCCATACCACCCTCACTCATGTATTAGACACACACACACACACACACACACACACACACACACACACACACACACCTCATTCCAACCACCACACTTTTGGCAGTCCTTCCCCCAGACAGTGAACTGCAATCAGGAGCAGAGCTGGTGTGCTGATGCCCCTTGACTGACTTCACTCAGGGACCCTGCTAATGTGTGGGACACTCTGGGGGCAGCTTTCAAATACTGTCCTGGGTCCTACCAAGCCCTGGTGCCTAGAGCCCAATAAGGGCAGACAAACTAAGATGGCCTCTCTAGAATTTGTGTGTTAAAAATCCCAGCTCTGGGGCCGGCCGAGTGGCTCAGTTGGTTAAGAGTTGGCTTAGAGCACAAGCTCTGAACAACAGGACTGCCGGTTCGACTCCTGCATGGGCCAGTGAATGCTGCGCCCTAGCTGAGCTGCCAACAGGTGGCAGGATGGCTCAGCTGGTGTAACAACAAGATTGCCTGTTCAATAGTAGGCTATGCCCACCTGCAACTAAGACTGAACTGGGCACCTTGAGCTGAGCTGCTGCCCAGATGGCTCAGTGGATAGGGCGTGCACTCTTAACAACTCTGCTGGTTCAATTCCCGCATGGGATGGTGGCTATGCCCACCCACAACTAAGATTGAACACAGCACCTTGAGCTTAGAGGCCACAAGCTGCCGACAGGAAGCCAGATGGCGACTTGCACCTTCCATAACGAAAATTGAAGAACAATAACTTGGCCAGTCCCCTTCCCCAATTCCCCAACACTGTTCTCCTCCCCCAATTCTCCAATTAAAAAAAAAAAAAAATCTTTAAAAAAAGAATCCCAGCTCTGGAATCAGATTGACCTGGGCTTCCAGCTCTGCCGCCTACTAGCTGTGTGATAACTTATGGAAGTAACTTAATCCCTGTAAGCCTCAGTTTCCTCATCTGTAAAACGCAGTTAATAAAAGCTCCTGCCTGGAGGAGTTCCGGTAAGATGGCAGAATAGACGGACCCCCTCTGAACTGCCTCCCAGGATCACATCAAAATTACAAAAATACAACATTTAACCTCGGAAGTCCCCTGAACATTAGATGAACAGAACCTCTAAGCAAAGGACCTAAAAAGGAGGCCACGTCAAGTCTGTAAGCAAGGTTCCAGAGCACACAGCAGCTAATTGTGGAAAGCTCACTGCAACCCTGAGCAAGTGGTCTGCAGATTAAAGAGGACGGAGAGCACCCCCACCTCTTTCCTTTTTTTTTTTTCCTTTTCTCTCTTTTTTTCTTTTTTCTTTTCTCTTCTTTCTAGGTGATCTACCTAATACATCGAAGCATTCACAGAACGACAGCCAGAATGAAAAAACAAAGAAACATGTCCCAAGTAAAAGATCAGAAGAAAACTCTAGAAATGGAACTAAATGAAATAGAGGTATCCAAACTTTCAGAGACAGAGTTTAGAACACTGATGATAAGAATGTTTAAGGAACTTAGCAAGGATATAAAGAAGGATAGGGAAACCATAAAAAACAACCAGTTAGAACTAAAGAATACAATAACTGAAATGAAGAACACACTCGAAGGAATCACCAGTAGAATAGATGAAGCAGAGGAGCGGATCAGCGAATTAGAAGACAAAATAGCAGAAATCACCCAGCTGGAACAACAAAAAGAAAAAAGAATAAAAAAGAATGAAAATAGTTTGAGAGACCTCTGGGACAACATGAAAGGCAACAATCTTTGCACCATAGGAATACCAGAAGGAGAAGAAGCAAGGGATTGAGAATGTATTTAAAGAAATAATGACTGAAAACTTCCCTACCCTGGTGAAGGAAATCAACATACAAGCCCAGGATGTACAGAGAGTTCCAAACAGGCTGAATCCAAACAAGCCCACACCAAGACACATCATAGTTAAAATGGCAAAGCTTAAAGACAAAGACAGAATCCTAAAACCAGCAAGAGAAAGACAGCAGGTTACAGACAAAGGAACTCCCATTAGACTAACAGCTGACTTTTCTTCAAAAACTCTGCTGGCCAGAAGGGAATGGCAGGAGATATTCAAAGTGACACAAAATAGAGGTCTACAACCAAGATTGCTCTACCCAGCGCAGTTAACACTTAACACTGAAGGAGAGATCAAGAGCTTCTCAGAAAAGAATAAGCTTAAGGAATTCATTACCACCAAGCCAGCATTGCAGGAAATGTTAAAAGGGCTTTTTTAAACAGAAGAAAGGGGAAAACAAGCTAACCCGGGAAGACAAGAAATACAAATAACAAAATGGCAATAAATATGCACCTATCAGTAATAACTTTAAATGTGAATGGGCTAAATGCTCCAATCAAAAGACACAGAGTGGCTGAGTGGATAAGAAAACAAGACCCATGCATACGCTGTCTACAAGAGACTCATCTCAGATCAAAAGACACACACAGACTGAAGGTAAAGGGATGGAATAAGATATTTCATGCAAATGGAAATGAGAAAAAAGCTGGAGTAGCAATACTTATTTCGGACAAAATAGACTTTAAAATGAAGACTACAATAAAAGACAAAGAAGGGCACTACATAATACTAAAGCGATCGATTCAACAAGAGGACATAACCCTAGTAAACATCTATGCACCCAACATAGGAGCTCCTAAATATATAAAACAGATTTTGACAGACATAAAGGCAGAGATCAACAGTAACACTATCATAGTAGGGGACTTCAACACCCAGTTGTCACCAATGGACAGATCCTCCAGACAGAAAATCAACACGGACATAGTGGCCTTAAATGACACTTTAGACCAGCTGGATTTAATTGATATTTTTAGAGCATTTCACCCCAAAGCTACAGAATATACATTCTTCTCAAGTGCACATGGAACATTCTCCAAGATAGACCACATGTTAGGCCACAAAACAAGTCTCAACAAATTTAAGAAGACTGAAATCATATCAAGTGTCTTCTCTGACCACAATGCTATGAAACTAGAAATCAATTATAAGAAGAAATCTGGAAAGCTTACAAATACATGGAGGCTAAATAACATGCTACTAAATAGTGAGTGGGTAAAAAATGAGATCAAGGAGGAAATCAAAAGATACCTAAAGACAAACGAAACTGAAAACACCACGAACCAAAATCTCTGGGATTCAGCAAAAGCAGTCCTAAGAGGGAGGTTCATAGCAGTGAAGGCCTACCTAAAGAAGGAAGAAAAATCTCAAATCAACAGACTCTGTTTACACCTAAGGGAACTCGAAAAAAAACCCAGCAAAACAAGCCTACAGGGAATATAAGGAAGGAAATAATAAAGACCAGAGCAGAAATAAATGAAATAGAGAACAAAAAAACAATACAAAAGATCAATGAAACCAAGAGTTGGTTTTTTGAAAAGATAAACAAAATCGACAAACCCTTAGCACGACTCACCAAGAAAAAGAGAGAGAGGACGCAAATTAATAAAATCAGAAATGAAAGAGAAGTGACAACAGATACCACAGAAATACAGAAAATTTTAAGACAATACTATGAGCAACTATATGCTAACAAATTCGACAATCTGGAAGAAATGGATAAATTTCTAGAAGCGTACAATCTACCAAGTCTGAACCAAAAAGAAACAGAAACTCTGAACAGACTGATTACTGCCAAAGAAATTGAATCAGTAATCAACAATCTTCCAACAAACAAAAGCCCTGGACCAGATGGCTACACAGGTGAATTTTACAAAACATTCAAAAAAGAATTAGTACCTATTCTCCTCAAACTATTCCAAAAATACAGAAGGAGGGAAGGCTCCCAAACTCTTTCTATGAAGCCACTATCACCCTGATTCCTAGGTCAGACAAAGATATTACAAAAAAGGAAAATTACAGGCCAATATCCCTAATGAACATAGATGCAAAAATTCTCAACAAAATACTAGCAAACCGAATTCAGCATCTCATTAAAAAGATCATACACCATGATCAAGTGGGATTCATTCCTGATATGCAAAGCTAGTTCAATATCCGAAATCATTTAACGTAATACATCACATTAACAAAATGAAAAATAAAAATCATATGATCATATCAATAGATGCAGAAAAGGCATTTGACAAAATCCAGCAGCCATTTATGATAAAAAGTCTTAGCAAAGTGGGAATAGTGGGATCATATCTCAACATAATAAAGGCCATATATGATAAGCCCACAGCAAACATCGTACTCAATGGGGAAAGGCTAAAAGCTTTCCCCTTAAGATCAGGAACAAGACAAGGCTGCCCACTTTCACCACTTCTATTTAACATAGTTCTGGAAGTTCTAGCCATAGCAATCAGACAAGAAAATGAAATAAAAGGCATTCAAATTGGAAAAGAGGAAGTAAAATTGTCATTATATGCAGATGACATGATACTATATATAGAGAATCCCAAAGACTCCACCAAAAAACTGCTAGAACTGATAAATGAATTTGGTAAGGTAGCAGGATACAAAATTAATATTCAGAAATCAGTGGCATTTCTATACACCAATAATAAACTATCAGAAGAAGAAATCAGGAAATCAATCCCTTTTACAATTGCTTCCAAAACAATAAAATATCTAGGAATCAATTTAACTAAAGAAGTAAAAAATCTGTACTCAGAAAATTATGAGACACTGAAGAGAGAAATCAAAGAAGATACAAATAAATGGAAATACATACCATGCTCATGGATAGGGAGAATTAATATAGTTAAAATGTCAATACTACCTAAAGCAATATATAGATTCAATGCAATTCCAATCAAACTACCAAGGACATTTTTCTCAGAAATAGAATATAGAATCCTAAAATTTATATGGAGCCACAAAAGACCGCGAATAGCTACGGCAATGTTGAGAAATAAGAACAAAGTGGGAGGCATCACACTACCTGACATCAAAACATACTACAAGGCTACAGTAATCAAAATAGTATGGTACTGGCATAAAAACAGACACATAGACCAATGGAATAGAATAGAGAGTCCAGGAATAAACCCATCTATATATGGTCATTTAATCTATGACAATGGAAGCAAGAATTTACACTGGAGTAAAGATAGTCTATTTAATAAATGGTGCTGGGAAAATTGGACTGACACATGCAAAAAAATGAAAATGGACCACCTACTTACACCATATACGAGAACAAACTCAAAATGGATTAAAGACTTAAATGTAAGACCTGAAACCATAAAACTCCTAGAAGAAAACATAGGGAGTAAGTTTGCAGACATTACCCTGCGTAATATTTTTACTGATATATCCCCTCAGGCAAGGGAAATAAAAGAAAAAATGAATATATGGGATTACATCAAACTTAAAAGTTTTTTCACAGCAAAGGAAATCATCAATAAAACAAAAAGGCAGCCTACTGAATGGGAGAAGATATTTGCCAATGATATATCTGATAAGGGGTTGATATCCAAAGTTTATAAAACACTCATGCAACTCAACACCAAAAAAACAAACAACCCTATTAAAAAAATGGGCAGAGGATATGAGGAGGCATTTCTCTAAAGAGGACATACAGATGGCCAACAGGCGTATGAAAAAATGTTCAACCTCACTAATCATCAGAGAAATGCAAATAAAAACCACGATGAGATACCACCTCACTCTGGTCAGAATGTCTATCATCAACAAATCAACAAACAACAAGTGCTGGCGAGGGTGTGGAGAAAAGGGAACCCTGGTGCACTGTTGGTGGGACTGCAAATTGGTGCAGCCATTATGGAAATCAGTATGGAGGTATATCAAAAAACTGGAAATGGAACTGCTGTATGACCCAGCAATTCCACTCTTGGGTATCTACCCAGAGGAATCCAAGACGCTAATTCGAAAAAATATATGCACCCCTATGTTTATTGCAGCGCTATTTTCAATAGCCAAGGCTTGGAAACAACCGAAATGCCCATCAGTAGATGACTGGATTAAGAAACTGTGGTATATTTATACAATGGAGTATTACTCTGCTATAAAGAAGAATGAAATCGTACCATTTGCAACGATATGGATGGACCTAGAGACTATTATGTTAAGTGAAATAAGTCAGTCAGAGAAAAGCAAATACCATATGATCTCACTTATATGTGGAATTTGAAAAACTGAATGAATGAGCAAAGGAAACACAAACAGTCTCATAGATATAGAGGAAAAACAGGGTTGCTAGTTGGGAGGGGGTGGGGATGAGGGAGAAGGGGAAGGGATTAGACAGCATAAATAGGTAACTACAGCATTGTCATAGGGATATGAAAGACAGTTCGGGGAATATAATAATGTGGTAAAAATTTTGTGGGGTGTCAGATGGTCACATGTTTTGTTAGGGAGACCACTTCATGGATGGAGTAGAGGCTTGATCACTGCACTGTATATCTGAAATTGATGTTGTATAATATTGTATGCCAACTGTAATTGAATATATAGATAGTCACGGGATGTGGATTATACAGTGGAAGGGAGTCAAAGGAATTGTAATAGATAGTATGATATGGGAGGGAGGAGAGGGGAGAATTGGGGGAGGGGGGTTGTCAGTTTGAGGGGTAAAAAGTATAACTATTGCACTGTGTTGTACACCTGAAGCTAATTAAAATAAAATTAAAAAAAAAATAAAAAGCTCCTGCCTGGAACGGGAGCTGCAAGGATTTAGTGAGAGGATATGTGTGAAGCACTCACCACAATACTTGGCACATAGCAAGTGAGCAATGAACTGCAATTGCATGAGTCAGGATAAGACAGGATATGCTGCAACAACAAACAGCCCCAATGTCTTGGTGGCTTAACATAACAATGCTTATTACTCATGTGCATTTATTTCTCTGTGGGTCTAGCAACTGTCAGGGACAGCTGACCTCCATTGTGAAAATCGGTGACCCAGACCACTTCGATCTTAGGTTCCACCATCTCTACGCGAAGCCTTCTTTATAATTCCTTGACAAAGGAATAAATGAACTGAAGAATCATATAAGTGCTTTTTACCTCCTCAAGCTAGAAGCGACACACATTCCTTCTATTCATGTTTCATAGGCTAGAACTAGACACATGACTATCTAACTGCAATCAGGGGTGGGAGTGTGTCTCCCTTGTACCCTGGATGGAGAAAAGAACTGGATATTAGTGAGTACAGTAACACCTTCCACCACCCTTAAGTGTTATTCTTCTTTTTCTGCACCTATATCCAGTTTGTTTTCCTAGACCCAGAGCCAGCTCACACTCTGACCAATATTGTCATAGTCCCTCCTTCATTTCTGCCATGTGTCCTGCAAGTACCACTGCTACCCCACCAGCTGAAGCCTAGCCCTGGCCCAGGGGAGATGGTTCTTGCAGAGGATGGGCTATTTGAAGCCCTCCCAACTCTTTCTCTGGCCCCTTTCCACTGCATGAAGAGCCCTCGTCAATCTGTTGACAACACAGAATTCAGGTTTCCAGCATCTGATTACAATTGCACCTCTGACTGTCAGGGATAAATGCCTGTTGTCTTCAGAAAGATCTACATTGATGGAGGTGTCAGCAAAGACAGTGATGGCAGAGCTGGATCCCTCCCCGTGAAATGTCTGTCATTTGCGGGTAAATCAGATAGTTCCAGCAACCTCTGAAGGTAGTGGAGGTAAACCAGGGGGCAGACATGTGAGGCTGTATGGGGTGAAGAGCATGGAACCAGAAACCAGAAATGAGGGACTTCTGGGGGTGAGGATGATGTGTGATGTGGAGCCAGCAATCCAGATGGGGGAAACTATGCGTATTTAGAAGGCGCTAAGCAGTTATGCTGCAAGAGACAATGAAGGTTCCCCCAAAGTGGAATCCAGCAGGTCTAACAAGCACAGGGACCAGAACACAGTGCCAGTATGGTCCTTGGAAGTTGGATTTGAATCATGGTTCTAACAACCAACAGCTGTGTGACCTTGGATTAATTGTTCGACCTCTCTGAGCCTCCTCAGGAAACACATGCTCAGAAGCCCTGCCTTATAAGCTTCTTGGAAAATGCAATGAAATGGACATGAAATGTTCATTGCGGGGCTTGGCCCGCAGCAAGGCCTCTGTAGAAGCCTGAGAGGGAGACAAAAGCCCATTCTGGAAATGCTGGGCCATTGTGGTAGTAGGTACAGTAGGCTCCCCGCCCAGGTTGCCTTCTCCTGGACAATGCACTCCTTCCTCTGCCTCTGTGAGTGTCTGCTGGTAAAAGTTCCCAGCATTCCCCTTCTCAGGTGCCTCCTCATCCAGGAGGTTATATTTCCCATCCCCAGGCATCCGGAGCAGCTCGCAGCCAATGACCTCCAACATGGCATACAAAAGGCCTCCCCCTTTCCTTAAGATGGGACCCACTCTACAGTGCTCTCTGTGCCGGACCTCAGCAACAGACCAGCCTGAAACTAACTCCTGCTAAGTCCGTGGCCTTGCCCCGCTGCCTTGTGTTGCTTCCTCACTCCTCTTCCCCAAAGAGTATTCCCTCTATCTGTTACAGGCACTCAAGTTCCTACCTCAGGCTCTGCTTCTAGAGGATCTGACCCAAACACACACCGAGCAAGAGTCTAAGAAACGAGGCCTAAGGTCATGGGGTAGCCTAACGCTGCCCTGTCCTGGGGCTGGTCCAGGCTGAGCGGCCAGGCAGGCCTCGTGCCCAGACCCTGAGCTCTGTGCTCTCTGGTGAATGCTGATCCCCTGCCTGGGAAGCTGGGGGAGGGGCCGGGGGGCTCACCCATAGCTGCTGCACATTGAGCATTTGGTATGGACTTCAGGGAGTGAGAGTGGGGCAAAGCAGGAAAAAGAAACTCACAGCCCTTCTATTTCTCTATTTACTGCTCCATTCATTGACGCCTTATCCCCATGTACTTAAATAGGATTTGAGGAGCTTAAAACTAAACACACTTGAAAGGGAATGATTGTAAAAGCAAAGCAGCACAAAAACCGTGTCAAAGAATCGAAATATTTTTATATCCTCGGAGGCTGAGATAATGAAAGCAGAGCTTCTCACTTAGATCACCAGGAAAGCAGGCTGTTGGGCACAGGGTCCCTGAAGAGTCAGCAGATCCCCCAATTCCCTGGAAAGTGTCTCCTCTTGGATATCCTGTCGGTCTAACCCCAGCACTGCAGCTCCTGCCTGCAAGCAGAGGAGGCGACGGATGCAGGCATCGTCTCGGCACTTTGCAGGACCTGGGGAAAGTCCCTTCACTGTCCAGGCACTTGGTATGCCCCTCTGTATGACCGGATTGAGCATGAAGGTCTTGAGGGGTCCCTCTAAGCAATAATGTTCAAGGGCTCCCTCTAAGAAAACCAGTGACCAGCAGCTCCCGGGGCCTCAGGCAGGTGGCCTGTGAATTCCGTATCCCTGGGCCTGGGTGGGAGGTGCAGGCACTAGGAGAGGCTGAGGGCGCCATAGTGAGTCAGGAGCTGATGAATGAGGGCAAACGGATTGGGTACAGGCTCCAGCTGAACTGGGGAATGAAGAAAGTGCAGGAGAGGGGGATCAGGCATGAGAATGGAGGGGCAACCTGCAAGCTCAGAGGAGGGCTAGAACAATCGAGGAGCCTGTGTCCCCCTGCGAAAGTTTGGCCTGAGCTGGGGTTACAGCCAAGAGAAATCAGCAAGGGCACATAGACCCCCTGTCCTGGGCGGAGGGGCCCTACAGCAGGCGGAACAGAACATGGGGCCCTGGCCCACAGGTCTCCAGGGCCTCAGCCTCTTGGTGGTCACTTAGCAGGAAGCGGGCACAGTGCTAAGCACTTGATGTACATTCTCCCATTGAATCCTCCCAACTCTTTCAGACTAACCACTAACTCCATCTTCGAGGAGAGGCAAGAGTCAAGACACTGGCCCAAGGTCACCCAGCTGTTGGGCAGCAGAATTGGGTTACGTCCTGGGTTACTTCTGACTCTAAGCCAATGCTCTGCACCCTGCCTCACTGCCTCCCTCAGCTAGATTGGGGCGTTCCCAGGTCTGGCAGGATCCCACAGAAGCTAGGTTCTGACCTGTTATCTCACCCAGTTCACATACCACATTTGCATTCTAATTTGCCTTCAGGAGCCTTTTGGTATCCACAGATGTCAGCCTGTCAGCAGGAACTCCTAACTGATCTAGAACCTTACTCCCACTCCATCTCAGCATCCCTGCCCTAAGCATTTGCATCGCCAGAACCAACAAGTCTGCCTCAGTCTCAGGATGGCCATCAGCATTAACTGTGAGAACTCCTGGTGCCCTGTTGGCACAGGGGAGACATAAGCTGCATCTGCCACTTAGAAAGCAGTTCTGAGATGTGCAGAGGCAGCAGGAGAACTGTTGGTGTGCAGGGATTAGTGGGCTGGTGTGTCTCAGTCTGCAGGCAGCCCTACTCTATGGCACTCAGAGACAAATAGCATTTCACAAGGAGTATTGCCCAGGCACACAGCAGCCTTTGAACATAAACCCAGAGGAAACTGTGGGAGATGAGTGGCTGCTCTCCAGAAATGGCACATTCCAGGCGAGGCAAGCAGTGTCCCTGTGGACTCAGAGGCAACCAGGGCCCAGCCCAGGCTGAGCCATCACCCTGACCCCCAGAGGAATTCCACAGTTACCATCACGCTAGGCCATGAGGTTGGGGCTGTTATTATCCCCCTTCTACATCTCAGAAAACTGAGGCTCAAGAGAAAATAGTTAAGAGTGGGGTTAAGAATGTCAGCACTGGCCCACGCTGGTTGGTTCAAATCCTGGCTCTCTCACCTTCCAGCTGTGTGTCCTTGGACAAGTCTCTTGACATCTCTGAACCTCAATTTGCTCACCCGTAAGATGAGAGAGATAATAGTACTTCTCCCAGGGGTCTATGGGAATTAGATAAAAAATGTAACCTATCTGTCATACCCATAAATCCTTATATACAGTAACTTCGGTTATTATTAGATTATTCAGGTCAATTCAGTTCAATATTTATTGACCACTTGGTTGAATTCATTAAACAGTCAAAATAAGCCAATTCTTTTCTCCTGGTTGATGATAATGCCAAATTTCCCCCTCTTGGGCCACTTGCTCTGGTGTTACGTGGATGCAGCTACTGGGAAAGCAGGGCCACCCCAAAGTCACCTCCCACCCCCAACCCCGACCTCGCTCCATCCTCGGAGAAATGATTGAGATCCATTCACACACAAGGCTCTGCCCTGCTGGACTACAGGGCGCCTGTGGGGAGGTCCAGGTAGGGGAGGCCCAAGGAAGACTCAGGATGTGAGAGGCAAGAGGTCAACGCCTGAAGACCAGATGTTAGGGTGAGAAGTTGGGGTTAGCAAGGGCAGGTCAGGGTTGGGAAGTGACCCTCAGGAGGTGAGGGATTACAGGTGAGTTTTGAGGGGATACAACGGGAGAAAGGAGACTCAAGGAGCAGAGATTAGAAGTGACCCTTGAGAGGGCAGGACTGGAGGAGAGAGTTGGGAGGGAGAGCTTAAATGGGGCTCCTTGAGGGCAGCTGTTGGAGGTGAGCTTTGGCAGGTCAGACTCAGAGGTCAGAGGTGGAGGTGAGAAGTCAGGTGTGTGTCTCAGGAGCTATATTTGTTTCCTATTACTGCTGTAAAAAAGAAAAAAAAAGTTAAGCCACAAGTTAGTGGCTTGAAAACAACACAAATGTATTTTCTTACCGTTCTGGAGGCCAGGAGTCAGAAATCAGCCTCAGGGGGCTGGTTCCTGCTAGAGGCCCCAGGGGAGGATCCATTTCCTTGCCATTTCCAGCTTCCAGATGCCACCTACATCCTCAGCTCATGTTCCTTTCCCCCATCTTCAGATCCAGCAGCATCCTGTCTTCAAATCTCTTCCTCTTTGTCATCATATCATCTCCTAACCCGACTCCTCCTTGTGAGGACGGTTGGGATGGGGACCACCCACATAATCCAGCATAATCTCCCTATCAGAATCTTTAACTGGATCACATCTGCCATTTAAGGTCACACCCACAGGTTCCAGGAATTAGAACACTGCCATCCTTGAGGGGTCTCTATTCAGCTACTCCAGGAGATTGGAGGGGAGCCTCAGGTTTTACATAACTAACAGAGGAGATCTCTCCAGGAAGGAAAGAACACACTTCACCAAGGACACAGACCAGGATATGGGGTCAGTGAAGACCACGAGGAAAAACCCATCCCTGGATCAAGCAGGGCCTGCAGAGGCGGTGGTCAAGCCCAGGAGGCGAGGGGGTACCCAGTGGCCACCAGAGCAGGCAAGAGTCTGTCATGCCCATGGCTGCTCTAGCAGACCAAGGCTCCAGGCCTGGTCTCTGCCACTGTCCATTTCCCATTACTCAGTCCAGGCCATCTTAAACCACCTCAGCTTTTAGCTGGAAATCAATGGGCCATGATTTGGGGTGGGAGGTGGGGACCTTGACGGGAGAACATTCTGAGCCCCTCATTCCCTCCTCACTGGCCTCTGGGTGACTTTCCAGACATCAGGGCCTGAGTTAGTTGTCCACCACCTCACCTTCTCAGAATAAAATCTAAGCCTAGCGGCTACTTCTGAAAACAGCTATTCCCACAAAGATTTCAGGATTTATTTCCGATCGTAGACACAGCTGGACCACAGCTCCCACGCCGACATGTAACTAACTTTTACTTTATTTCTCTGGGCACAGGACAGGACTGGCTGGGGCTGGGAAGGCTCGGTCCCCAGGTCGGCCTGGGCTGCTTCAGCCTCTGTCTCACCCGCTGGCTCCTGGCACCAGGAACAGCCAGTCTGCTCATGTATCCACTGCTGGTCCAGGAGTGGTCAGCCAGCTTGGGGTGGGGGTTGGGGAGGTCCTGTGGATCTGGGGAGAGCACAAACCCACCTCCCACTACACTTACCGCCATACCATGACATCCTGAATGTACAATAATGTAAAAGCTCTGCCCAAGGACTTTTATGTCTCTTGTTCTGCCTAGCACCTCCAGCGCCCAGAACAGGGCTTTACCAAGAGGATGTGACCCAGTTCTTTGGCTTTCTCAGAAATTTCCTGAGCTGAACCACACCAAACTCCCTCTTTCCCTCTGTTCTCATTTCTCAGTCTCTATCTCTGTCTCTCTCTTTCTCATTGCTTTTTCTCCTTTCCTCTCCTCCCTCCCTTCCAGTTCCTTCCTTCCTTCTTCCTTCCCTTCCTCCCTCCCTTCCTTTCTTTCTTCCTTCCTTCTTTCCTCCTTCCTTCCCTAACTAATTTCTCCCACCACATTCAGTCAAGAATCTAAAGCAGCTGAAAACAATACACACATTTAAAAGAACATCGAAGGAAGGGGAAATGAGGGCAGGCAAATTCAGAGCATAGTGTTAGGATAGAAAACACAGACCCAAAGTTCCTAGAAGGAATTTGGCTCTAGGCCAAAGCAGAAGGAAATGGGATCCGTCACTGCATTTGGGGGTCCACAGGATAAAAGCAAACAGGTAGCCTATGAGTATGTGTTCTTGGTCAAGAGACTGCGCCGTCCTTTGAATGCCCTCAACAGCCCACTTAAAAGTCCCATCCTAAACTCCCTGCCCAGTCTGAGCCCCCTGCTGGGGCTCAGCAGAGGGCAGCGATCCAGGGCAGGGCCCCTGCAGGGACAGTCTCCCTCCCTGGCCCTGCTAAGTGGTGCCCAGCAGCCTGGGCCAGTGCCTCTCATCCAGGTCAGTTGCTGTCCTACCCCCGGACCAACTGAAAATCAGAGGAGAAAGAGGGAAAGCAAAACCTGTTTACTAAGCTCCTATTATATGCCAAGAGCTTGCACCACCCCTTCATACCTCCCAACAACAATTTCTCACCTAGGTCTTTGCTTCCCCCTCTGCCTAGAATGTTCTTCCTCCCATTTGGCATTAAACACACTGCTCATATCCTTCGGGCTCAGCTTCCATGCTGTTTCCTCGTTAGAGGCCCCCCGACCATCTCTGCATCATGCGCTCATCATTCTCTCTCATAAACCATTTTCTTCTCCTTCATAGCACACATTACAATTTGTGGTGCTTTATAATGGTCGTTAAATATGCATGTCTGCCTTTTCTTTTGCGCTATGTTCTTTTGTGTGTCTGCAGCATTTATGACAGTGTCTGGCACTTAGTAGGTGCTCGGTAAATATTTGATGAAGGAGTAGAGGATGGAGGCAGAGATTATTTCCACTTCTCTCAGAAAAATTAAGTCACTTGCTCAAGGTCACACAGCAAGGAGGAGCTGGAGCCAAGATTTGAGCCCTGATTGTAGGACTCCAAAGCCCGCTCTCTTTCCATAGCATTAGCTGTCCGGAGAGGAACAGGCCCCAGCAGGGGGTGTGCACACAGGGAGGGACACAGGAGGAGGTGCCCAGGAGTCTCTGGCAGCTCCGGGCAGTAGGAGTGAATAGCTGCGTGGCTTTGAATCAGTCACACCACGGGAAGAAAGGGACTCCCTTGCATTGCAAGGGACATTTCCTGCCACCTGTTATTCATAAATTCTAGAAACATTTATTGAGCATCGAACACTGAGCTCAGTGGCAAGGATACAACAGTGAGCAGGATGGTGGCCCAGCCTTTGGAGACTTTGTGACCGCGCAGGGCAATCCCAGACCTGCTCCCAGGGGCGCGTACACGAGTGGGCTCACACCGGTTCACCAGAGCCGATGGCTAACTTGTCAAGAATTTTCAAGCTAGCTGCTAAACACAGCCATTATTAAAGATTAAAATATGTAAACTAACAACTAAATAAAGTGTTATAAACAAAGGTAACACATGATCAAAACTCATCACATCTTAATTATTTGACAGTTACCTGTGATCTTGAGGTTATTTACATCCCTCGAATCTGGAAATACCGTGTCATGGTGGATTGCCACAAATCTCTTCCCAACTCCGCGCTCAGGAAGTTATGTTTGTACTTTGAAATTAGAAATATTTACACCATGGAACCTAGAAAATGCTACAGACATCAGAGAGGTTTTATTGTTGGGGTTTGGTATTTTGAGAGCCATTTGCTAAACACTTACAGCACCCCCACTGTCCATTTCCCATTACTCAGTCCAGGCCATCTTAAACCACCTCAGTTTTTAGCTGGAAATCAATGGGCCATGATTTGGGGTGGGAGGTGGGGACCTTGACGGGAGAACATTCTGAGCCCCTCATTCCCTCCTCACTGGCCTCTGGGTGACTTTCCAGACATCAGGGCCTGAGTTAGTTGTCCACCTCCTCACCTTCTCAGAATAAAATCTAAGCCTAGCGGCTACTTCTGAAAACAGCTGTTCCCACAAAGCTTTCAGGACTTATTTCCGATCATAGACACAGCTGGACCACAGCTCCCACGCCGACATGTAACTAACTTTTACTTTATTCACATTCTCAGGAAAATTGACGATTTTCTGCCATTTTATTACACTTGACTATAATTTAAAAGGCAGGTTTAGTGCATTCATAAAACTGACTTTGCAACAAGCTTGTGATGGTAGAAAAAAATGTATTTGACTGGGGCCTATTGGTTGTTATTGTAAAACAGAGGCCAGAAAGGGCCCCCCCGAGGGGCCGTGACTACCTTTCATTCTGGGAACCCATCACTGTCTCCTTCCGGGAAGGGCCAGGCCTGCCTGGGCCTGTTTCCTGTGCGTTGCCATCTCAGCCGGAGGACGGGCCTCTGCCTCCATCCCTGACCTCCTGCTCACTGGTCACCCCAAGTTCTGGGACACACAGGCACCAAGCACTCTGCTGAGGCCAAGGGCAAACCTGGCTTCTGAAAGGGAATTTATAGTCGACTCATCAAAGCTTAATTACAGCAGCTCAGCGGGCTCCAGCAGGAACTCAGGCTAGAATGGTTTTGCTAGGAAACTTTTTACAGGCTTAAGCAGAAGCATCAAATGAGCAGGAATAGGAAGAAAATTGTCCCGCCTTCACCGGGTCCCGAGCTGAGAATCTGCAATGTCACTCTGCAGAAATGTGGCTCTGGGAGGACTGGGGAGATAAAATGGGGGTGTGGGGGTAGCCTAGGTGTGATCCCCTAGAGTCAGTGGATTGAACCCATGTGACTTGGGCTCCTACCACATTTGTGGTGGGGAACATGAGGTGGCCTGACACCTTCTGTCCTCACCATCTACCCCCTCTCCATCTCTGTGGCCACTGGGCAAGGCTGAAGGCCTCATACAACAGTGTGCCCTGGCGTCTCTCCTCATTTCCAGGCAATACCCTCTCCTCCGTTCTCAACTCCTCTGCATGCTTCTGCTCAATAAACCTTCCCACCTTCTCCTCCTCCATATTTTAAACTTCCTCTCCTCTCTACAAATCTCCAGTCCACCATTTGAAACTCCTTCATTCTTGCCCTGGGCTGGTTTCAGTTCCCAGAAAAACCAAAAGCCCTTAGTCAGGAATGCCTGCAAACCCCAACTCCCCCACACCCTGCACCCACACTTTCCTGCTTGCCACCCCTTCTTCCCTCCTCCCTCACATCTCTGAGGAAAAGCTACTTTAGAGCAAGTAAAAGCCAGACCAACCTGGGTTTGAGTCTTGTCACTACCACCAACTAAAATGTACTTTCTTCGGCAAGTAATTTAGTCTGTCTGAGCCTCAGTGTCCTTGTCTATAAAATGGGAATGATAAAATCTTTAATACAAGGTGGTTGGGAGGCATTACCTCCCATGGAATAACCCGTGAGCTGTTAAAGGCCACACCGGCACATTGTAGCATTTAATACATGATGGTTGTTCTATTTAACTATGAAATGGACAGCACATGTGCATAGAGATTACCGTTGCCCCTAAAAGGAGGGTATGGGGTTCTAGAGCTCCCAGAACCCTCTGTCTGTTATCAGCAATTAAACCCAAAAGGCACTAGCTCTTCAGCCAAACTGGGGAGAGGATACCCCAAGGGAGAGAGAGGGTGAGAGAAGCACTAAAGACGAGTAAAGCATAAGGCTGGGGACCTTGGGACAAAGAAAGGCAGGGCCCCTGAGCTGGCCATGAATAAGGCAACTCTGTTCCTGCAGAGACTGGCTAATAGCATGTAACTCCCAAGGGTACGGAGCAGGAAGGAGAAGGGGGGTGTACGGGGCTCATTTCAATTGTCAGTAAAAGTAGGCTTTGGGAATTAATCATTTTATTTACAAATGAAGAAAGGCCTGAACATGCTTTGTGCTGTTCCAGCCCACGTAGATGCTTTCTTTCAACTTTATGAACTCCTCTAACGATGAATAAAACCGCTCTGGCATGACAGGCGCCTGTATTATTCTGCACGGCTTCCTTATTCCTAACGTCATCAATTACAATGATCAGATAACTGTAACATCAGGTTGGAGCAGGGATGTCACTGAGAAGCAGGCGTGCGCGACCATGGCTCTTCAGAACCGCTCGCTCGCACTTTCACAACACGGGAAGGAGGCTGGCAAATGTGATTGCCCTTAAGTTTTAAATTACCTGCAATCATTAAAATAATCTATTTCATATTCATAACGCTGTGATTATGTTTTACATACCTGGTAAACACTTTATGAGAAAACCCCACAATTCCACAGTGAAATAAAGAGGCTTGATCTGGTGATATCAAAATGCTAAGCCACGTGGGCATGAGATCAGCCCAAAACACTGAGCTGGAGGTTGAACACTATCCATGGAATGTATTCCATTCCTCTGTGGTGGATGAGAGGTGAGTTTTCAAAAGCATATTTGGCAGATAAGGAAGATAGCCCATTCCCAGGCTTCCAGAATTGTCCTCGGCCCAGAATTGTCTCTAGGTTACCTCTATCCATCTAGACCTTCTTATACCAGTGGTGAAAGTCATCATTCATCTCACAGAATGCCCAGCTCCACGAAATGCATGCTGGGATTCCCTGGAGGAGGAATTCTTATTACTCTCATTTGATAGGTAGGGAAACTGAAGCTCAGAGAGGTTAAGTGATTTTCCCAAGATTACACAGTAAGTAAAGAAGCCGTACTTCAACCCCAGGTCTGCATGACTCCAAACCTGCATCTCACACTTTTGTTTAGGTGCCTTTTCCTAGGTCACATGGTAGTGAATGGCAGGCCAGCACCCTGCTAGCTAGATCATATATCTGGCCACACAATTTTCAGGTATTTTTTATTACGCCCAGTCATATTATAATGTGGTCCAGTCATCATCAGTATTCAGTCGGCTACCCTGTGTGAAGTGTCAAGGGCAATGCCCATTGGGCATTGGATCTAAAGCCAAGCATTTTGCAAAAACACCACCACTTTTTAAAAAATTATCTATTTTCTTTTTTTTTTTTTAAGATTTTATTGGGGAATTGGGGGAGGGGAACAGACAAGATGCTGTCCTTTTGTTCTTCAGTCTAGTTGTGGAGGTCATCGCTTCACTGGCCCATGTTGGTATCGTCATTGCGCTCTTCCCGGATGAGGCAGATCGGTCGCCGGCCTCTGGATGGCTGCTCACAGCAACTCTTGGCAGCTCACACCAGCTGCAGGCCGCTCACGCTAGCTGCCAGCCGCTCACACTGGCTGCCGGCCACTCACTGTAGCCTTTAGCAGCCCACTGCAGCAGGGGCTGCAGCTATGCCGTCCCCGGGGACTCACAGCAGCCCAGCTCCAGGTGGAGCCGTTGTTCACCATCTTAGCTGTAGAGGGCAGTGTCACTGGCCCTCATATGTGGGATCCGAACTGGGGCCGCTGGCGTCCCAAGCCAGCTCTTAACCAACGTGCCATTCGGCCGGCCCTCTCTTTTCATTTTTTAACAGAATACTTTTTGGACACTAAAGAGGCTTAAGAAAGCCCAATAAATGACATTCCTCTCATCCAACCAGAATTAGACAAATGAAGATCAAAATATCAGATTTAGTACATAGGAGAATGTGGTTTAGGAGTTAGAGCCACATGGCCTTGTAAAGGTGAGCCCCTGCATGGAAGCCCCTCACCTGAACTGCAGACCTGCCTCTGTGGGCAGAGCCTGACCCCCCATAGGAAGGAGAAGAGATGCTTAAAGCCCTCTGCAGGCAGGCAGAACCCAGAGAGAAGGGGCCTAAGCTGGGAATGCTCAGTGCCTTCACCCAAACCACCAAAGGAGTTCCTCCTCTTCCCCAAAGGGTAAAAGGCTGAGCCAGTGCAAACTGGGTCCTGAGGTTATTCCTACAGAAACACTTCTACCTGGAAACCCAATGGGTAGTAAATGGTCACTCCTCCTACCCCACGAACATATAGACTGTTAGATAAAGAGAGAGAACATCATTTCCTATCCCCTGGCTCCCCAGACCTTCCCTTGTGCAAGTTCCCCTGGCTGTTCTGCACATTTTATATGACTGCAGTCATTGGGCACCTTGGTGCCATTTCAGTGCCAGTTGTTACAGAAGTTTCCCAGGGTTGCTCAGTAATCAGCAAGGCCACATCCATGGGTTGGGAGAGGTTCCATGGGCCAGGAGTCCACCACTGAAGCACCCTCCACTCCTTAGTGATGGGCCAGGGAATGCTTCCAGAAGAGGTCCTTACAAATAGCTTACAGTGGGTACTGAGCTTTTAGCCTGGCCTTCGCCAGGTGGGCTGGCCACCCTAACTCGCACTGAGTCCCAGAATGACTTTGGTTGGAGATAGCCAAAGGAACCAAGGAAATTCCATCCCTTTAAAGTTCCAGGGACAGATGTAGCTTTTCCAAGTGTGCACTCATCTGGGGTCCTAGCAAACAGTGGGAAGGGGCTAGAGCTCCACTGGACACAGCAGCCTCTGCATGCCCCACTGACGTTCAAGAGCCTCTCTGGAGTCTTCTCCTGCGTTAGTCATCACTTCATACATCTGCAGCCTGCTATGAGGTCCTACGACCCAAGGGTTGACATCCCAGAATTCCAGATGGTGGACAGACCAAGTCACACCCAGTAGGTATGGATGACAGGTAATCAGGAAGGCCTGACACCCACGCTGCACAGCAGCCTTAGAGGCAGGCTTGACACAGCTCAGGAGCAACAAATAGAATTTGTCTCTTGTGCCAACTCTAATCCATTAGTGTTGGCTTCCCGGGCACTGTGTTAAGGAGGATTCTGAGGCTCCACGGGAGCAAGGCTGGGCCAAGGTTCGCAGAAGTGAGCCCAGGTTGAGAGCAAGGCCAAATGCCAAGTGCTCATTCAAAGGGCCCTGAGAGCTCTGGACTCCTGTCTGTCCCTCACCCTACAGCCAGTCCACCACCAAGTCCAATTGACTCGACCTCCTGATACCACTCTCAGGTTCCCCAGCTCTCCCCATCCCCATAGCTCCCCCTGCCCAGGCCACCCCTCTCTTACCTGGACCTCTGCCCACCACAGTCCGTTAGATGTTCTCTCTGCTTCCACTCCTGACTCCCTAATCCATCCCCCTTCCAGACACATGTTTAAAACATAACTATGAGTATATTTTTTTTTTTTGAGGGCAGTGTCACTGGCCCTCATATGTGGGACCCGAACCGGGGCCACTGGCTTCCAAAGCCAGCGCTTAACCACTGCGCCACTTGGCCGGCCCGACTATGAGTATATTTTAAAGCCGTCCTGTGGTTACAAGGCCCAGCAGAATCAGAGTCGTGCCCACCCCATACATTCACCTTTTCTACCTGTCCATCCCCCACCCCCCAACCAGACACTGGGCCTGCCTCTTAAATATGCCATTGAGGTTTGTAGGAAGGATGAACAGCACCTTCTTTCTTTCCATGTTCAGTCTCAGACTCCTGTGTGAGTCTGGTGAGAGAAATGGGCCGGACTGGGCAAGCTCAGTCCCCCAAATCACCATTCACATGAGTGCATCTTCCCCACTCAGGAGGGGCAGCGGGGAGCAGGGGGCCAGAGGACAAGGTTATTTTCCTTGGAGTAGACATTGCCTCTACATTTCCTAGCAAGGGACTCCTCAGGGGGGCCACACATGCTGTTCCCACAGCCACCTATGTGCTTCCACCCAGCACTTTACCTACCTATTTCCCCCTCATCCTCGAGCCCCCGCCTCAAGCATCTCTTACTACCAGAAGCCTCCCTGATTCCCCATATAAGGTGTTCTCAAGGCTCTGCACTCTCTTCACAGATCACTCCTCACAATGCTAATTAGCACATAATTGAGAAAGCCATTGTTTACTGCCTGGGTCCCATTAGACTGGAAGTAAGTAATTTGAGGGCAGGGTCCTTTTTGGCTACAGAAGCACTCATTCAATATTGCTGACTGAAAGATGAAGGAAGTCTTCAGCTCCACCATCCATCTGTGCCAGCAAGAATTGGCCAAGTCGTGCTGCGTAACAAACATCCCCAGAATGTCAGGGGGCCCAATAGTAAAGCTCTACTCCTCGCTCATGCTGTGGGTTCATCACAGTCATCTGGGTCCTTGGCCTCTCGCTCTGAAATTCAGGTGGACAGAATGGCCGTATCTGGAGCATTGCTGGTCACTGTGGCGGAAGAAAAGAGAGCATGGTGACTGGCACACTGACTCTTACAGCTTCTGCCTAGAGATCACACATTCCACATCCACCCAATGCCACTGACCAAAGCAAGTTATGTGATTACCTCTATGCCCAGAGGCTAGGCAAATAGTCTTACCCTGGGTCCCGAAGAACTGGAGGTATTTGCTGGGCCACACTAATGACGGCCACACCATCCAGTCAGTCCCTGATGCCACCCTAGGCGTGGCCTTATGTTGCCACTGGGTATAGACCTGAGTGTCAGGCACAGCTCTTTAGAACTGAGCCATCCAACTTGGTGCAACATGTGACTGTGGAGCCCTTGCAATGTGACCTGTCCAGCTTTAGATGTGCCCTAAGTATAAAGTACACGCCCAATTATAAACACTTCACATGACAAAAAGAACTTAAAATCCTCATTAATAATGTCTAATTTTGATTGTGTATTGAAATGATAGACGGGTAAATAAAAGGTGTTATCAGCGTTAGTTTCACCTGTTTCTTTTTACCTTTTTCAATGTGGCTGCTAGAAAATTGTAAATTATGTATGTGGCTCACATTTGTGGCTCACATTCTATTGCTATTGGACAGCGCTGCTCTAGAACCTCTGATCCCAGCCAAGATGTGGCCAAGAGCAGGACTGAGCTTGCATGTAAAGTCAGGCGTCAGAGGAGAGAGAGCAGGGGAAGATGGAACCAGCAGGTGGGGAGACCAGCCACAACGTGCACTCCTTCACAAAACCTCAGGAGCCCTCCCTGTAGATAAAGCCACTGCTCCCGCCGGGCCCAGACCTCATTTCCTTGTCTGCCTGAGGGCTCTTGCTTTCACACAGGCACGCTGAGGGGTGTGGCATGGAGCATTACTGCCACAGCCTGATGCCCAAGGAGCTGCATCCACGGAGGCACTCCCGCCTGCAGAGAAGTGTTAATAAATATTTACAGAGCCCACTGACAGTGACAAGGGAGAGAGAGAGAATACAAGGCAGCCCTGGCAGGTGCTGAAAGCAGTCTCCTCCAGGGCTGGCCGCCAGAGGCACCTGCCAGGCAGCCCACTGACCCGCGCCTACCTGCACCTACCCCAGGGTGGCCTGGCCAGCCCCGTTTACAGAAGCTGTGAAATAGGACAATCTCTCACTATTGATTTTGTGCCTCTCCCTGCAACCGCTGCCCTGGATAACTCACATTGTATGGATTTTTCTCTAAACTCCCAAATTAATATCTGCAGCAGGAAGAATATACTGCTATTGGATGTGGTCAAGCCTCCTGGCCCCACTAGGCTGGGGAGTGAAGGACAGGTGGCCTACGGCTGTCCCTCCCAAGCCTGGGTCCACAACTTAACCTCTGCTTTGTAGCAGTCAGCAGGCTGGGGGCATGGGGGATCACCTGCTGGCCTACCCACCCACCCACCAGGAACTCCCAGGGTTTTCTATGTTTAGATGAGCTTGTACATGCAGGAGTGTCACCTTGGGACCTGACATTCATTAAGAAGAGACTCTCCAAGAATGGCAGGAGAAGAGCAGTGTGTTTGCATTCACTGGACTTCAGTTCACTCCCAGCTCCACCACCAACCTGCTGTGTGACCTTGCAAAGTTACTTAACCTCTCTGTGCCTGTTTCCCAATCAGAAAAATAGGGATAATATAATAATAGTTACAGGGTTACCGTGAGAATTATTTACTTATCCAACAAATGCAAAATAATACAATTTCCACTTGGATAAGAGCTCTGAGGGAAACAAGCAGGATGCTGATCTAAAGAATTTGGGAAGGTCACTTGAGGTAGGGCTGTCGGGGGGGCGGGGGGGTGTCTCTGAAGAAGTTACACATGAACTTGTACTTGAAGGGTGAGAAGGAGCCATGCAAAGAGTTGGGGAAGAAACTTCCAGGCTCCCCTCAGCAACAAACCAGCTAGGAGCTCTCTCTCCTGATTAGGCGACATGGAGATGCAGGGTGGTGAAGAGGAGGGTGGGGGCAGGGTGAGATGAGGTGAGAGACGAGAGGCAGCCAGGGTATGTTCAGCCAGTCCAACGCTCCAAGGGCCGGCAATTGAGTGAGGAGCAGACACATTAATGAAAAATGAATAAACTCCCCCAGCTCAAGCCAAGCAAACATTTGCTGCACACGCGTCTAATCCAATTGTCTTTAATAAAACTGCTAATTGGGTTTGGGAGTCTCCACAGGGCCTGGCCAAGCCAGTAAGGCGGCTTAGCAGCTCCCCAATTTCTCCCCACACAAGTCCCTCCTCTGCTTCCATGAATTAATTCAACTCGATACTTCAGGGGATACAGAGGCGGAGAATGAGTTAGGGGCCTAGGAATCCTCGAGGCTGGGGCAGGTGTGAGCGTGGGCTTGGATTCAGGTGAGCATGTGTGTCCCACATGAGTGGGAAGTGGTTAAAGATTCGGGCTCTGGAGCCAGGCTGTCTGGGCTGCAATCTCAGGTCTCTACAACTCTACACTACTTCCTTAATCTCCTAGGCCTCAGTTGCCTCATCTGTAAAATGGAGATGATAATAATAATGTAAGTCTCAAATTACTATTGTGAGGACTCAGTGAGATAACCCACATAAAGAGCTCAATGACCGCACACTGCTGGCCCTGCAGGCGTGGCCTGGGACCTTAATTTTCTCATTAAGTGCTTTTGTGCCTTCTCTGCCATCCCACCTGATCACACCCCTTAAACCTGCACAGTTCGTGCCTGGATCCTTTCTGGGGGGCTGCATCCAGTGTCCCTCTGCTGTCCTGAGACAAGCCACATACTCATCCCTGCCCACCTTCCCAAACCAGGGGCCATAGTTATAAAGTCTTGTTACTGCTACCAGCTCCTCCCTCAGACTCATCCCCCAACCTGGCACCCAGCCCAGCTTTGTGCTTCCTAGCTCCTGGGTCGGTATAGTTTTCTTTGTCCTATAGGGAGGTTGGACCTCGAGACCCTGGGCTGCCAGCCTCTGACTACCCTCTCCCTTCTGTCCATCACATGTGGGAGGGTGTGTGCCCTGTGGCCCCTCCCCAAGACCATTAATATCTCATACACTTAAGTGTGTGTGTGTGTGTGTGTAAGAGAGAGAGAGAGAGAGAGAGAGAGAGAGAGAGAGAGAGAGAGGATGTGGGTCTATGTTTGCATGTGCATGTGTGTGTGTGTGTGTGTGTGTGAGAGAGAGAGAGAGAGAGAGAGAGAGAGAGAGAGAGAGAGAGAGAGAGGATGTGGGTCTATGTTTGCATGTATGGAAATGTGGGGGGAGTGAACCCAGTGGCAGACACAGACGAAAATGGAGACAGCAACCACACCCTACGGACTGGTTGGGGTGGCCCAGGACAGGGAGCTGGGAGCTCAGAGGAGCCCAGCCCCACCTCAGAGGAGGTCTGGCTGAGCTGAAACATGAGGAAGGTGTAGTGCAGGTAAAGCAGGTGGAGGGTTTCAGGGGCAGGAACACGGTGAGTGTTCTGTTTGTGTGGTGGTAGATGGGGTCGCTGTGTGAAGCCACCATCAACAGTCTGGTTTTGCTGGAGATGGGTGGGGGTTTACCGTATTAGGGGGCCCACTAGTCATAGGGAGGGGTGAGGGGGAGAGCTGGGCAGAGCCCTGAAGACAAGAGGGTTACTGAGGGAGAGCGGCGGGCGGGGGAGAGTGCGTGAGGGAGGGGGCCCAGGTGGGGCAGAGACAAGAAGGTGAATAGGTTAACTAGTGGAGCAGACAGTCAGCCCAAGGGCAGTTGAGGGTGACGGTCAGTCACAGGACAGGGGTCATGGAGCAGCGAGGGGACCAGGAATTAGAACTCACCATGGACAAGGAAGACCTGGTGCTTGGCCCGGTGACCCCAATGAAGGCCAGGACCGCAAGTCTGGAGGGTGCCATGGGATGTGTCACATGGTCTTGTCCAGATGGTGGGGACTCTGGGTGAAAGGGGTGGGAAAGAAGGGGGAAGAATCCACGCAGGGCAGGTCCTACCAGGCAGGGGTGAAGGTACAGGCAGGTAGTGCAGTGGCTCCCTGCACAGTCCCAGGCTGAGCAGGAAAAAGAGGGGCCGGAGGGGGCTGAGGGAAAAGGGAATGAGGAGGAAACAGAACTTAGAACCACCAGGAGCCTTACTAAGAGCCTGGCACTGGGCCAGGGCTTTATACACATTAACATGCTTAGTGCTCGCAGCAACACTGCAAGGCAGGCATCAATAAGCCCATTGAGAGGCAAGGAAACGGAGGCTCCGAGGCAGTAAGTGACTCCTGAGTAAGTTGCTTCCACTGAGTAAGTTGAAAGGAGCTGAAGGTACAAGAGGTTGCAGACACAGAGAGGGACGGGGCAACTAAGACTGCAAAGCTGCACCCCTCTTGAGCAATGAGAAGGTCCAAGGTTTGGCACCTGTAACCAAGAGACCAGGCTGTCCACATGGCCACTGAGCCCCCCAGGATGGTGGCAGGAGTGGGGGTAAGTCAGATGCCAAAGTCACCATGAGATCTCCTACCTCCCTTCTTTCCTTTTTCTTGCCTCCTTCTTTTCTTCTTTCCTCCCCTCCTCTCACCCCCCAATTCTGTTCATTTATTCCTTCTTTCAGTAACCCAATATTCCTTCAGCACTGGGGTTCTAGCTGTGAACTAGATGAACTGACTCCTTCCCTTGAAGGACATACATGTTGGTGTGGGACAGACAATTTAAAATGCAAATAAATAAGCTAATTCCAGTTAGGGTAGGTCCATAAAGAAAATAAGAAATGCTTGGACTGCGTGTCCAGGGAAGGTCTCTCTGCATGGGAACCAGCCATGTAGAGATGTGATGGAACAGCCTGAGTGGGGGACAGCCGGGGGCTTAGAGGTACAGCGAGAAGGCTTGGTGGGGCTGCAGTGCTGTGCCAGGGGGAGGGGAAGCAGGAAGGGGAGAACTTGGAAGGTCCTGAGCTGGAGCTTGAAGAGCCTAGAAGAGGCTGGAATCTATTCTAGTTACAATGAGACTGCGCTGGAGGCTTTCACTCAGGGAAAAATAATACCTTGATTCACATTTTTAAAACTCCATTCCAACTGCTATGTGGACCATGGGCTGGAGGTGGCAAGAAGACGAAACAGAATGGGCAGTGGGGAGATTATGGTCAAGTCCAGGGGCGAGAGAAAGATGCCGGTGGTCTGGACAGGGGACAGGGAGGAGGAAGGAGATGGCATCAAATTTAGGAAATAAAAACAAAGAGGAGTCACCAAGAAGCTAGCAGTCCCAATAGCTCCCTATGTGCTATGTGTTTATATCCATCATTCATTCATTCCTTCATTCATTCATCCGTTCATGCTTATATTTAGTGAGCACCTGCTATGACCAGATGCTGCCCTGGGGGCTGAGGATACAGCAGCAAACCAAAGAGACAAAACTCCCCAACCTCAGGAAGCTTCCAGAGCGGAGGGAGGGAGATAACCAGCACATCCAAGTATGGACTGTCAGGTGGTGACTTGCCATCAGCCCCGCCTCATATATGACGCATGGGAGGAGTGGAGGGATGAAGCGCTTGGCCCCGGGTCAGGATGCAGCATACCTCAGAGTCGTGATTTAAACCCAGGCTGGTTCCCAAGTCAGTGCCCTTCATGCATTCATGCTTCTGGCATTGCTGGCTGCCGTAAATAGAAAGGGACAAGAAGAGGGAGGCCCCTGGCCACCCAGCACCACAGAATATCAGCTAACTGCCATTATTCTAGTATTAGCCCCATTTTATAGATGAGGAGACTGAGGCAGGGACTATTTAAGTCAGTTGTCCAAGGCCACGCTGCTAGAGAATAGTGAAGTTGGGCTTCAAACCTGGCTCTGTCTGACTCTAGTGCCACACTCACAACAGCTGCTATGGCAGTTCATCCATGAGTTCAGACGAGGGTGGCACTCAGCTCAAGAAGAGGAGGGAGGTAGGAACAGTACGAAGCACAGCCTGCTGGGATATGGCCTGTATCCCACCCACGCATTCATCTACCCATCTATTTAGCCTCCTACCCACAACCATGGTTACCTAGCTCTGGGTTGGGAACTCGCTCCTGGGCCACAAGCAAAGAGCTTCCCTCCAGCTCAGGGGCTGACCCCTTGAGTCACCTCTCTGCCATACTCCCCACTCCAGAGCCAGTCACCAGCCCCACCTACCCGCTGAACTTCAGAATGACACATCCTGGGACTTCTTGTCATTTCCCATCCAAGATTCCATTACGAGGTGCGATTGCTAAAGTAATAGACAGATAACAGATCTGTCCGAGCCTTGCCTGGCGCACCGGGCAGCTGCCAGGTTTTTCCCATTAGCCACAGGGCTTGACGGACAGTAATGGATTTCATAACTGATGCCGGAGCCTATGGCGGATAATTCCATGATAACAGTTTATCAGGCACTGACGGAAGTTAATGGGTAATCACCAGGCAGAAAGCAAGCCAGTCAGAGAGCCCTGGCCTCCATCTGGCCTGGCCCTGCTTTTGTTGTGCCAACTGCCACCTTCCCAGCTCATGGGCCACCTCCCATCTGTGTCCCGAGGGACGGCAGAGTGCTGGTCATCGGGCATGTGTGCGCCCGGGCCCAGCCTGGGTCCTAGCTGGGGGCCTCAGGACTGTTTGCAGAGTAGATTCTCATGATGACTTCCTCACAGCAAGCCCCAGCCACCTGCCTGCCCAATGGAACCTGATGCAAACTCGGTAAAACAAATGGAGGTGTCAAGGACAAAGCAGACCAGTGTGTCCCCCAAGTTCCAGTCATCCTGCCCTACAACGCCCCAGGTCCTATCAGGAGACCAAATGGGAAACCAAGTCTGAGACGCTGACCACCACTGTTTGTGTACCCTGGGGAGTTAACCAACCTCTCTACAACCTGGAAATCCCTCCCTTGGGGCCCAGGGACAGCGATGGCCCCCTGCCACCACCTTGATGACCCTACACACCAGGTCCACACCTTTGCAAATACTTAAGTGCCATCTGTTTATTGCCAGGACTGCCCTGATAGAGCCTGTGTTTTCTAAATCTATAGGGGAAAAACTGAAATGAATGAATACAATTTCCCCCACTTCTGAGTTTCCTCCCTTTTCATTGTTTTTTAAACATCCAGTTCCTCCTTGTCTCCCTATGAGGACTCAGAGAGAATGAAACAAACGAACAGGAGTAAATGACCATTAATGGGAAACTTAAAACGATGTCTCATGCCCTGATCCAGCTGGGTTTCCTTGTTTGTGTTTCCTTATGTGTTTCCTTGTTTGTTTCCTTGTGTGTTTCCTTGTTTGTGTTTCCTTGTTTGTATTTCCTTGTTTGTGTTTCCTTGTGTGTTTCCTTGCGTGTTTCCTCGTTTGTGTTTCCTTGGGCGTTTCCTTGGGCATGGCTGGGATTTTCCAGTGTTTTTTAAAGTGTGCAGCTCATTAAATTTAACATTTCTAAGCTGCGCCAAAGAAAACTTCCTAAAAAATGCCAGTTCCCCTGAAAGCATTTCAGTTGTTGGAATATGAGCAGATTCCCAAGACCCTCCCCACAAAGGGCCAGCCTGGGATTCCAGCTCCAGACACAGGGGGCTGTGAGGGCTCCAGCCACTGGCCATAGGTGTGGCCACAGATGAGAGCACACCAGACAGTTAGAGAGGGTCCCTTCTAAATGGTAAAGGAGGAGCTGGTAAGAGCTGCCTGCATCCTGGGGAGAAGTGAGGGTCGTAGGGCTGGGGACAGGTGCCAAAATTGGGAGTGGGGGTATGTTTCACTGGTCTTGAAGGGTGGATAAAAAGGATGCCGGGCTGCTGAAGTCTCCACCCAAGGGTTTATTAAATACTGTGTGCTAGGAGCCTTTCTAGGTGCTTTACGAACAGTGCCTGATTTAATCCTCATCTTTCCAGGAAGAGAGCTTATTATTATCATCATCCCTATTTCACAGATGAGGAAATTTAGGAAGGTGAAGTAGGTAACCTGTTCATGGTCACACAGCTAATAGTGGTGGAGGCTGGACTCAGCCCCAGGCACCGTGCCTCCAGAGCCTGTTTCTCTCCGCCAAAGTGGGGTCATCCAAGCTCAGGGTGGGGAACACACCAGGAATGAGCGGCAGGGGTTGGAAGAAAGCAGGTGCTGAGCTGGGCCTGGAGGAAGGCTGATGTGGAAAAGGGAAGGCATTCAAGGCCAGGGAAAGGTATGAGCAAACAGCATGAGGATGGAATGCACAGTGGAATGAACAATGAGCCGGCAGATCTGACCGACATGCAGTGAGAGGAGGCCAGAGGGCACCAAGCCTTGAGGCTAGACTGGGGTATCTGGACATCACCTGGCTGGGGTGAGGGGAGCATGACGGGCCTCCATCATTTGCAAGAACAGGGTTTGAGCAAAGTAGGTCTGCTGACATACGAAATCAGGATCAGAGGGGCTAATTCAGTTAGGAAGCCATTAACAGCCTGCGGGTCTGAAATGCAGAGGCCCCCAACTGCTGGAGAAGCAGGGAAGGCAAAGAGCAGGGCCAGGCAGCAAGTCGGGGCATGGGGCTCAGCTCTCCAGGGAGAATCAGGAAAGCCAAGATGCCTGGTAGGCCCAGAAGACGGCAGCCTGGGGGCCAGCTGGGCCATACCTGGCGCTGAGCAGAATGGAGGGCCAGGTTCCAGCACCAGCAGAGTGTTAGGGCAGAGGTGGCCTAGAGCCAGCTCATGTGGCTTCTGTGCTGACTGTGGACATCGTCTCCCAACTCTGCATCCAGAGAAGCCAGGTAGGTAGCTGGCCCCTTGAGGGCTGTGGTAGAGGTGTTTACTGAAATCAGCAAATGCCACAAATAGGGCTTTCTTCCCCTTCAAATGGCCAGTTGTTAAATGTTCGCCAGCACGCCACCAAGTTCAGAGGCCGGAGGACATGACGGATGTGGGAGGAGGGTCAGTGAACATAGGAAGGAAGGTGGGGGTGCGAATCTGAGGAGCCTGGGGCTCCTGTCCCCCATCCTCACACACCACAGCATGGAGCAGGCAGCACAGCTACTGCCAGCCCCCACATCCGGGGTCCCCTTGCACTTGGTCTGTCTTCTCAGTGCTAAATAAATGAGGGATGAATGAATGAAGTCTGGGCTTGAGCATAACCTCCATGACCCCCTGCTGAGGGCACAGGGTTGGGGGCCCCATCTCCACGCTGTGCCAACGCCACCTTTTTAAAATATAAGCTGATCCTGCAGCCTGCCTAACGCCTGCAAGGGTTTCATCGCTGAGGTTCTAAGGCTGAGGTGGACGCCCTGCCTCCTGCTCCAGCTTCCTCTTGGCCCGACCCATTCCCTGTCCCCAGATACACAGGCCTGCTTCGGGGTACACAAGGATCCCCGCTTCATCACCTCAAGGCCTCAACGCTAAGCATTTCCTCTGCATAGAATGCTACATGCATGCGTGTACACATGCGCGCACACACACACACACATGCATACACACACACACACACTCAAACTCATTCTTCTTCACCAGGCTGACTCCCATTCAAATCTCAACTCAAATGCCATTTCCTTGGCCTGGGCCCCTCACCCCCACTAACCACATCAAGCCCCGATGCTCTCTCAACACTGCACAATTCTCTCTGAGCACATCTCATAGCCTATGCCTAAATATTCATTTGTGTGATTATTTGACCAATACCTGTTGCCCCCCTCTAGGCTAAAACTCCAGGGGGCAGAGCCTTCACTTCTTTTGTGCCTGGAATAGTGGCTGCCACCCATTATTTGATGGGTGCATGAATGAGTAAACAAATGAATGAGAGGCATGGTTGAAAGGCGGCCGGGGGGTGGAGGGGCTGTGAAGGAACCTCAGGTGGTTCCCTGCAGCTGGAGCCTGGATGCAGCGGGGAGACACAGGAGGTTGAGGTCTGTCCTTTGTTGCGGGGGGTGGGTGGGCATTCTTCCCACCCTCTTGCCTGCCCTTTAACCCTGGAGGGCTCAACACAGTGGGCTCAACACAGTGGGGAGAAGGGACAACAGACAGGAACTAGCCCAGCTGCCTCAAAGAGGCCAGCAGCTGAGCTAGAAAAAGCTACCACCAACCACCCAAATCTGTCCCCAACCTGCAGGGCTGAGCACTGTGCTAATTAAACTGGGTTTGCTAATCCAGGCTCTGGAGGGGTAGGCTCCAGGCACTCCAGATGGGCCTTATTTGTCAATTTGAAAACTAATCTCTGACTATTTAAACAGCAGTTTATCTGGGCCCAGAGCAGGATTAGCGTTTGGCACCTGGGCTGGAGACGGTGGACAGCCTCCCCAGGTGCCAGGGAAGGATTTGAGGGTGAGTTTCCATCCAGGAAGAGGAAGAGCCCAGACTGCCCCAGCCCCTGGTCTGGCAGCAGCTTGTTGGGCAGAGCGCCCCTCCCTCCTGTCCCTGTGAGCTGGTGATTGTCTCTACCCTCACCTGGGTAGGTAGGGAGGGGGAGGGGAGGTCCCTTGACTATTCCTTGGGATCTCTTGCCCATGACTCTCAGGCCCTTGAAAGCAGGTCATAAAGGTCAGATGGTCACCTGGAAACAGGCAGATGTGCAAAATGATGGACTGGCCTCTTATATGCGGCTCTCAGTTGGGGTGTCAGCCTTGCTGGCCTCCACCTCTGAAATTCATCAAAACTTACCACAGAGCCGCAATCATGTGCCAAGCACTGAACTAGGCCCTGAGAGTCCGGGGGTGATCAAGACTAACATGGTTCCTCCCCTTTGGGGGTCTCAGTCTTGTAGAGGAGGAACAGTACAGACTGCTTTGTGAGCACGTAACGGGACCCCACTGACCTGGGAAAAAATCTAATGGTCAGTCCTCGGGCCTCATCTGACCTCTCTGCAGCATTGGACCTAGTCAATCACTCCTCCATTCCCCTAAAAATCTTCTCTGCTTACTTCTGGCACATCACTCTCACCCAGTTTCCCCCTATCTGGTCACCCCCACCTCTGTGCCTAACGCCTGCAGTGGATTGGATGGTGGTCCCCCAAAAGATGCATCCACATCCCAGAACCTGTGAATGTGACCTTATTTGAAACAGGGGTCTTTGCAGAGGTAATTAAATTAAGGATCTCAGGATGAGATCATCCTGGATTACCTAGTGGGTCCTAAATCCAATGACAAGTGTCCTTAGAAGAGAAGACGTGGGGGAAAGTAGAGGAGAGGCCATGTGACGATGGAAGCTGAGACAGGAGTGATGCCATCACAAGCCAAGGAACACCTGAGCCCCTAGAAGCTGGAAGACGCAGGAAGGAATCTCCCCGAGACCCTTTGGAAGGAGCACAGCCCTCAGACTCGGGGCCTCTAGCACTGTGAGAGAACGTCTCTGTTGTAAGCCACCCAGTTTGTGGTCATTTGTTATGACAGCTCTAGGAAATGAATACCTCTAAATGCTGGTGGCTCCCAGGACGCAGACCTTGGACCTCTCCTCGCCCCTCTCCACCTTCATGGATCTCACCCTCACTGATTTCTCTCCATCTCACCCACTGACATGGCCCTAGATGCCTGCTATGAACTCAGGATGCCTAAATGTGTATGTTCAGCCCTAACCCCATTTCTAAACTTCAAACTCATGTGTGGAAACTGGACTTCTCTGTTTGCTGGAGAGTCATCCCAAATTTTATATATCCTCAGTGAGACTAGGGCTTCCCTCCAAACCCATCTCCCTGAGTTCTCCACATCTCAGTAAGCATTACCCAGCTGCTCAGATTACCCAGAACCATTGCCTGCTTTCTTTCACATCCCATATCCAGTTCATGGGCAAATCCTGTTTGGCTCTACCTTGAAACTCTATCCAGAATCCAACCCCTGCCCCTATTGTGACAGCTGGGGTCCCAGCTCCAGCACCCATCATGTCTGCCAGACCACTGGCATGGTTGCTGCCAGTCTCCCTGCTTCCATGCTCTGCCACCCACATCCACTGTCCACACAGCAGCCAGGGGGAGAAGTGGGCAGCAAAAATGGAAATCAAGTCCTGTCACCCTCTACTTCTCACTGGAAGCCCTCGATGACTTCTCATTGCAAAGCCAACTAAAATTTGAAGTCCCTACCAGGACCTAAAAGGCCCTCCCCGACCTGCACCCCTGTCTACACTGGTGACCTTACCTCCTGCCCCTCCCCCTCACACAGGCTCTCCAAACCCTCCCTGTGCTCCTCGCAGCCACTCCCTCTGCCTGGAACTGTCCACCCTTAGGTCTCCGCATGGCTCATTCCTTTATTTTATTCAATTTTGTGCTCAGATGTAACCTTTTCAGCAAGGCGTTTTCTGACCATGCAATCTGAAATTTCTCATCCTCTTCCCTAGGCATCCTTCACCCTGTGCCTTGTTTCATTTTCCTTCAGTGTGTGTGTGTGTGTGTGTGTGTGTGTGTGTGTGTGTGTGTGCTCTCCCCACCCACCTCTGCTCCCAGGGATAATATAAGCTCCAGTTGGTCTCATTCACCACTGGCCTCTCTAGAAAAGTGGCGGCTGGCATCTATAGAGGCTCAATACATATTTGTTGAAGGCAGATTAAAAAAAAAAAAGATTTCCCTGAGAAAAGTGATATTAAAGCTGAGGCCTGAAAAATGAAAAAGAGATAGCAAGGCAAAGGGGGAGGGTAGGGAGAGCTTTCCACGCAGATGGAACAGCATGTGCAAAGGTCCTGATGCAGAAGCTGCTGGCACTTTCTGGAAACAGAGCAGGCCGGGAAAACATGGTGCCCACCCCCACTTAATCGGGACTCAGCCTTGTGGCCTGCCAGCCTCCTGTGCTGCCCAGGAGGCAGCCCTAAGTCTGGAATTTCCTCTCTGCTGAGGCAACTCGAGTGGTAGACAGACCACTGGATTGAAGTCCAGAGACCTCACTCCCTTCATGTGTGACCTTGCCTCTCCCTGTTTATGCAGTGAAGAGTAGAGGCGTCCAGCCCAGTCAAGTTCTACGCTCTTTCCCCAGAGGACAGAGGCACTCCCATTACCCAGGGCTGGCTATCCAAGCTGAATCTCTGCAAACCCACCGTCGTTTGGCATCTTTTATTATGAATAACAGAAACCCCAACTGAAACTGGCTTAAACATACAGAGAATACATTGGTTCATGTGGCTGAATGGTTCAATCTGATTTATAAAGTTTCAAGTACGGTTTGATCAAGGTCTCAAACAATTTTTCTCTCTCTCTCTCCCTCCCCGCTTCTCTCTCCCTCTCTCCTTCTCTCTCTCTACCTCCCTCTCCCATCCCACTCCTCTTTCTTTATGTGTATTTATCGCTCTCTAGTCCTGCTTTCTCACTGGTAACTCTCCTCCCAGGCCTCCTGTCCTTTCAAGATGGCTATATTAATCCTAACTCCTATGTCCTCCCAGATACTAAAGGAAATGTGGCCAGAGAAGAAAGTACAAGATGGGGAGGGCTGAGGGTAGACAGGATTAGATCATGCAGGACTCCAACCTGAGGGCAAAGAGAGCAGGAGGTTGACAATAACCTGACTAGGCCGAGTTTCCCAAGGCCAGCATCACCATAGACCCAGGTTGACCCTGCCCCCCACCCCCACCCCTGTCACCCAGCTGCAGCCCTCACTTGCAGGTTTCTCCTCTGCCCCATGGGTCTACCCAGACCTCTGAGGGCTCTGAAGTGAGGGAATCTCAGGGAAAAGAGAAGCACGTATAACAGGGTGGAGAGGCACGTGGGAGCCAAACACCAGCGCTTTGGGGAAGGAGAGGCTCGCTCTCTGTGACAGATTCAGATAGCAAGAAACGCCTCCCATGTGGGTGTGTAAGTCCCCTCCCCAGGCATCTGAGTGAGTTCTGTGATGGATTTGATCAACAGACTACATTGAAATTCAATCTTTTTTTTTTTTTAGCTGAGCCATCCTGTCACCTGTTGGCAGCTCAACGGCAACTCAGCTCAGGCTGGCCTCGAACCGCTGTTGCCCAGAGCTCAGCTTGCACTCTTGAGCGAGCTCTTAACCAACTGAGCTATTCGGCCGGCCCTCAACAGACTACACTGGACATTTCCAGGCCCACGCCCTATGCAGCTTCCACTTCCTGCCTCCTAGAACACTCGCTCTGGGGGCCCTGAGCTGCTGCTACTTAAGAAATCCATCTGCCCAGCTTGGAGAGACCACATAGGGAGCCCCTGAGATTATAGGGGCAGGAAGGCAGTCCAATTGGGCCCATTGAGGCACCGGGCACATGAGAAAAGCCATTGTGGACCCTCCAGACCAGTCCAACAATCCGCTGAACACCACCAAGGGACCCCAGTCAATGCCACGTGGAGAAAAAGAACCACCCAGCCGAGCCTTGCCTGAATGCCTCACTCACAGATGGTGAGATAGTTTATAAATAAACAAATAAATAAATAAATAAACAGTACCTGTTTTAAGCCACTTTGTGAAAATCTTTTTGCCCAGAAATAAGTAGCCAGAACAGCCCACTAGCTTGGTGAGTTGGGGGGGATGACAATCATCTATAGAGTGAGGAGAATAAGAATGACTACGTCATAGGTTCATGATAATGATGAAACAGGTGATGAAAGTAAAGCAATTAGTGTGGTGTCTGACACAGGGTTAGTATCTGGCAAACTGTACTGTTATTAGCTTAAATACTGGTTCTATTATTAAAGGGTGCAGGGACAGAACTACCAGCAAGAACAGACTGTAAGTGTGGATTAACTTGGTGGTCTTGCTCCAGTGGTGTCATCTGCACAGTGGGTGAGAACACAGGCTCTGGAAACAAAGTGCCTGGGTTTGCATCCTGGCTTTTCCACCTCTTAGCTGTGTTATCTTTAGCAAGTTCTTAACCTCTCTGGGCTTTGGTTTCTTCACTGGTTAATAAGGATAACTGTACTTATGTTATAGGATGGCTGGGAGGATAAAATGATTTATTACATGTAGAACACTGCCTGACACTAGTAAGGATTCTACAAATGTCAACTGTTATTATTTTTAATTATTTTCCTTATCTGAGATGGAGATAGCCCTGGACTCACAGACTAGAGGAAGGAAAGAATAACCACCATGAGAAAAGCAAAAGGATCTCGTCTTTAAGAATCTGATCATTCCATTGCCCCAAGTTGACGTGCCAAGAGCTTGTCTGGGTAAAGGGGACCTCCTGGGACTCTGGGGTGCAGACCCTCAGAGGCTCTACATAGGGGCAGAAGCCCAAGGTCGTACCGTTTAAACAAGCCAAGTTGAGAATTTGGAGGCGTCCTCCTGAGCTCTTAAAATATGGTGGAGGCTGACACCAGTTGTGATGCCTAAGGGGACCTTTTTTTTTTATAACTACCCTGACCTGCATCGTGGGTGATGATGCAGAGAGAACGCATGTCTATCAAGCAGCTATAGTGGATACTGAGGTGTGCCGCCCAGATTCTACCTTCAAAAAAAGAGAAACTCATTCCCCCGACTGCCTGGAGTGTTGGCAACTGACAGCTCACGGCTGAGTCCCTCTCCAAGGATTGGCCTCAGCCAGAGACAGCTACCAGGCCTAAGGTTAAGTCCTCTCCTGGAAGGCAGCCCACATCCAGTGAGATATAAAGGTCCAGCCCCTTAGCTACAGGCAGGACAACTCTGAAAGGTAGGATGACCCACATGGCCGAGTTGGCCCAGGACTTTTTCAGTTTTAGAAAGAAAACCCTGCATCCCAGGAATCCTCTAGAACCCAGGCAAACGGGGTCAGTTGGTCCGTCCTGCCCCAGAGCTCCTCATCAGCCTTTGCTGCAACTTCTTCCTCTGCCCAGCTTCCCCCCATCCCCCACAACCCCCAATAAACTTCCTGTGTGCAACTCCCCATCTCAGAGTGTGTGTCCCTGGGAATCCGCCCCCAGCGAGCACATCCCCTGTGACAGGCAGCACCCTGGCATGTGTGCCTTGCCCTGTGCGGTCCTCATCCACAGCCCTGGAGGTGGGCATTGCTGTCCCTGGAGAAAACAGAGGCTCAAAGATGCAAAGTAACTTGTTCAAGTGGACACGGCAAGCTCAAACCCTTGCCACTGCCACACAATAGCTCCAATGTCTTTGCAATCTAATTTGATTTCTCTCTACAGTTCTCTAATTGTGCCTGATATGTTTTGAAAAGAAATCAAATCACATCGGGGATGACATTCCTTTCTTTTGGCCCCTTTGGCAAGGACAGGCAAGGAAAAATGAGAAGACGCACCTGGCAGTCAGAAGAGAGTCATGTGTCTACCTGGTGTCGCCTGCAGGGGGCAGGAGGCCAGGGAAGAGCAGCTGCCGGCTGGTGACCGACTCCGCTTACTTGCAAGGCTCCTGTAAACTCAGATCCTTCTCCATTGCCTCCTGAATTGTGCTCCTTTCTTTGAAGAGAAGATGATGCCCTCAGCCTTCAACCATAAATAAACTGCCTGCTTTTCAATTTCTCTAAGAGGCAGCTGCCCTCACAACTAGAAATAGTTGCCGCCTGCCCGTGGACTGTCCTTGCGCTTGCCCTCACGTAATTGTCTAGTTCTCGTCTCCCTTGAAGATCTTGCTCTCAGGGGGAGAGTGCTTCCATCTCTTCCCCTCTCCTCTCATCCCTTCTCCCTCCTCCTCCTCCTCCCCTTGCCCCTCTACTAACCCCATCTTCCTGCCTCCCTTTGCTCCCTTCCCCTCCTCCCTACCCTCTCTTCCAATCTTCCCATTCACCCCCACTGCTCTCCCTTTCTCCGCCCCTTCTCTCTTTCCTCCTCTCTTCTTCCCTCCCCTCTTGGTTCATGCCTTTCCTTCCTTCCTGGATCTGTATTATCCAAGGCCATGGCACCCTGGAAAGACGTGAAGCTTACAAGTCAAACACATCAGGCCCAAACCCCAGCTCTGATGCTAAGCTTCCATTTCCTCACCTGCAAAGTGGGACAAATGAGACTGCTTCTCAGGGTTGTTGTGGAAATCCAATGCGATCATGTTAGTGTGAGCGCCTGCCTTAGGATGTGGCACACGGGAGGTGCATCATCTATTTTCATTCCAGCCTCCGCAAGGGACATAACACAGATTGGAGTTTCCCCTGAGAGGGAGAAAGAGATGGATGAGGGGGATGACCCAGAAAGCCCCCATCTTCTCATTAGCACTTTGCAATTTGCTGAGAGTGAGGCCGCCCCCAGGACTCATTGCCACCCCCTCCCAGTACCCCCCAACCCTCTCCTGCCGTTGAGAGCTACGTCTGGCACGGGTTCCTCTAACACAAGCCATCAAAGTGCCACCAGACCATCTGGTCTGCCCACATCCTCACATGGGATTTATTACCTATTCCCTTCCATTAGCATAAATAATATGGAGCTTGGGTTTCATGATGGTTTACATAATAAATAAAACAGGTCAATTGCCCACAAAACTAGTCTCTGTGAACAGTAACAGATTTAATTAGATTTATTTTACCCTGGGTTTTCTGGAGTGAGGCGGATGTCTCTCGTGCCAAGGATAAACTTTCCCATAAACTTCTACTTCTGGGAAGGCAGCTCCCCATCCTCCAAAGAGACAAGAGGAAGGAGGGAAGATAGGGGAAGCTGGAAAGAGAGAGAGAGAGAGAGAGAGAGAGAGAGAGAGAGAGAGAGAGAGAGAGAGACTGAGGAAAAGGACAGGAGGGGGTGGGGGGAAGAAGACAGAGTGTGGCCCTGTGTCACCCTTCACCTTCCACAGGTCATCTGCCCCCTCCCCCTGCCTCCATGCCTCCTTGAACTGCCTCCTTGAACTGGACTGAATGTTTGTTTCCCCCTAAAATTTATATATTGAAGCTCTGCCCCACAATGTGATAGTGCTTGAAGACAGGGCCTTTGGGAGGTAAAAGGGTTAGATTAGGTCATGAGGGTGGGGCCCTCGTGATGGGATTAGTGGCCTTATAAGAAGATGAAGAGAGAGCTCAATCTCTCCATGCTCATGCACCAAGGAAAAGCCATGTGAGGACACAGTGAGAAGGCGGCCATCTACAAGCCAGGAAGAAAACTAAATCCACTGGCACCTTGATCCTGAACTTCCCAGTTTCCAGAGCTGTGAAAATAGACTTCTGTTGTTTAAGCCCCCCAGTGTGTGGCATGTGCTAAGGCCGCCTGAGCTGACTAGGACACTGCCCAGCTCCCTCGGACCACACACAGCTGAGTGACGCACTCTCCAGCTCAGAATCCTTGATTGGCTTCCCATTGCCACAGAGCAAGCCCAGCCCCTTAGCAGGACCCTCTCTCCCCTTTATTTGCTTTTATCTTGGCCTCATCGCTCACGATTCCTCCCCACAGCCAGTCCCCAGGTGGACCCTCCAGGCACACACGTCCACCTGAAGTTACTGAATGCTCTTTCCTCTCGCAGGTCCCCACACCTTTGCTTGGGCTGTTTCCTCTATCTGGAACATCCCCCCTGCAGGCCCTTTCTGCCTTTATCAGTCATCCTTCAAAGCTCAAAGCCTGGCCTTCCCTGCCAAGGCTCACCTCTCCCCCTCCCCCTCCCCTTCTCTCGCTCCAGGCTGGCCCCTGTGCCTACCCTCTGTGCTGTCAGGGCGCCTTCTGACCTACTGACTCTGATCATCTGATATCTCTGCATATGTGTTCCTCGTGCAGACTGGAAGCTCTCTGAAGGCAGTAAGCATGGGGTTCACTGCTTAATCTCCTGGGTCTAAGAGAACAGTGTGTGGCCCACAGATTCACTCTTCATCCAGAGCGCCTCGCAGCTCCTGACATGCAATGGTTTTTCAGTCCATGTGCAGAAAAGAAATGATTCTCTCAAGGATTCTGACCTTCCTTGATCTCTGCCCCAACAGTGTCTCCACAGTCATTGAGTGACTGCTTAAGACAAAATCTGATTGAACATGAAGAGGGTTGGCAACTGCCCTGCTAGGTGTGGACATCTGTGAGGTTAGCTGTGTAGCATCTTTTGGTAACAGGCTCCTGGTTTTCCTTCCACTCTCAGTCCACTGGTTTGGGTGACAACACCTCCAGGTCCCAGGAGTAGGTGTGTCAGTCAGTTGAGTCACCAGCATCTTCCCAGCCTTGGTGTCTGATTCAGGAACACCAGCTGGTCCAATGAGCCTCAGGCAGGACTTGCGTGGACTGAAGAGGAAAGAGACATTCTCTCTTTGTGCAGATGGCTGAGCTGGTGGGAGGTAAGCCTGGAGCTTCTAGGGGTGGGTGCAGGAAGAAAACTGAGCTAGAGATGAAGGGAGCGAGAATGAGCCCCAGTGACACGGACTGAGTCCCGGAGCACACCATGACGGAAGCCAGGACTATCCCCTAGGCTTTTCCTCTACAGATGAGCCGATAAAACCCCACCCTTGCTTGTTTTGTCTTAATAAGCCAGCTTGAGGGAGGGGGCTTCTGTCACTACAGCCAAGAGAATTTTGACTGATACCCTATGCTTTGGCACAGAAATTTCATTTCTAGGGATTTGTCCTAAAGAAAATCAGTTTGAGCAGCAGTTTTCTGTACAAAGGTGTTCACTCATGTATCCTCGGAGACCCACTCACACCCCAGCCCCTCTGGAAATCCTTGTCCCCCAGACTAAAAGAGGCACTCCTGTCACCCCCTGTTCATACCTCCTCCTCAGACCTTCACCTGACAAACTGCCCAACAATCACCTGTAGCCACAATGTTCCCACTTCCTCAGCTGGACACTGCAAAAGGAGGCCACATTCCCAGCAATTCTTACATGACCTCATTAGACCTCCCACCACCACCTACCTTCACAAGAGCCTAGCCCACTTCAAAATGCCCCCAGGAGCATGCCCCCACTATCTCCCGTGTCTTCTGGCACATTGAGACCCGGCCATGACGTGTAATAAGGCTCCACTGTGGGTCTGGGGATAACGGCAGGGATGCCCCACAGAATAGCTTACGTCACTATGGGATGTGGCTTCTCTGAGTCTACAGGCTCAGCACACACATGTGAAGTCCCTTAGTGAACGTTATCTCCTGGCTTCCTTCTCCCTCTACAAGGCAGAGGCCAGCTAAGCTCAGTCGATACCCAACTGACACAAGGTCCAAAGGAAAAAGTGACTCTCCCTCCCTGGGCTCAAGACCCACCACGTCAGTCTCATTCCCCAACCCCCAGGTCCAGTCACTTCCGTGGGTGGTTGACAGGGGAACACTGAGCCTAGAAGGGCCTTTGCTAAGATCACCCACCAGCCAGGCCAACCTGGAAGCTTGACCCAGGAAAGTGAGTGGCATACAGAGGTAAGGGAGTCACAGAGGAACTGGGAGAGAATGGGAATGGGGTGGGCCTTGTGGCAGCCTCCCAGCCAAGGGTCAGCCCAAGGAGACCAGTGAGCTGCCTGCATGACCAGAGCAGATCATGGGGTGGGAGGAAGTCACTGATTGTCCAGAGATGATTTCAGGAACAAGAGGAGGAAGCCAGGGACACCAGCCCAACCCATTGGATTCCTTTGGGGAGCTCATCTCTGCAGAATTATGCAGCCTTCTTAGCCACAGATCTGCTAATACAATAATTAATGTATACTCTCCCTGCTGGGGACCCATGCTGGGGCTGAAGGGGGAGGGTAAGGAGGGTTTCAATTAAAGAAGAAATTGGGCAGAGTGGGGGCCCAAGGGCTGGCAAGCTTGAAGAACACCTCCTCGTCCCACCTTAGCCACACTCCTGGCCTCTCTTTGGAGCATGGACAGGAGAGGGAACGGCCCTGTCTGAACTTCTTCAGCCCTGCAACTTCTTCAGGCTCAGCTGTCACCATTTGGAAGCCTAGATCTCCTTTGTCCTGGAGCCCCTCTTCCCAGTGGAGCTCTCTCTCAAGCCTCACTAAAGGTACCACACATCATCTCTTAAACCTGGATTCCCTGAGTCTGGGACGTGCTTCCCTGGCACCTCGGGTGTTATTCCCGAGCCACTGTTCCTAGTGGCAGCATAGGCTGCAGAGGTGCTGGCTGGCCAGACTCAACCATGAGTGACAGGAAAGCCAAGGCTGATGACTACTGACATTGTCTGAAATCTGATTTAAAAATTACAACCAAGGGGTGGCTGGTTAGCTCAGTTGTTATGAGTGCAGTGCTCATAACACCAAGGTTGTCAGTTTGATCCCCACATGGGCCACTGACCTGCGCCCTCCATAACTGGATTGAAACAACTATTTGATTTGGAGCTGATGGAAAAACACACTGTTTGCCAATTAAAAAAAAAAAATTACAACTAAGTAGATGGAGAACCAAGGAGGATCCATACTCTCTAAATATGGTTAAACACCAGATTTAGATAGAAAATTTTAAATTCAAAACTAGAGAGGGAAAAAAATCCATCAATATAGGCTATGAAATGTTTTATATTATATACTTAGTATGTATTATCAGTCTATACTAAGGAGAAGAGGCTTCTGGTGAAAACAATTTACCAAAGGAAATAAAAGGCATTTTTAGAAAGCACCCAGCTTGAGATCTAATATACAAATAATTAGTGTTTCTAAAATACTGACAACAATAGAACCAAAGCAATTATCAAAGATAAAATAGATGCAATGTGTTCTGTTAAAGAACTGAGTCTACAGTTTGAAAGGAATCACTAAATAGCAAACAAAAAAAAATACTGAAATAAAAATTAAGGCCTTGCATCATAGTTTTAATGCACAGTACCGCTCTGAAATAGGAATTGGCCAACAATGGCCTGCGGGCCAAATCAGGCCCACCACCTGCTTTTTAAATAAAGTTTTATTGCACACAGTTACACTTGTTTGTTCACATATTTCTACAGCTCTTTCACACCACAATGGCAGAGTCGAGCAGTTGCAACAGAGATCAGATACCCTGCAAAGCCCAAGATGCTGGTTATCTAGCCATTTTCAGAAAGTTTTGTCAACCTTTGCTCAGAGTCACAAATACCAAAGATTGTGTGGAAATTTCAAAAACATTTTGAGATTAAAAGGTAGTGTAGTGTCTAAAAAGAGCCAAATGTTCAGTAATATGTGGTTTTCCCCTTTTCAAATTGGCAAAGAGATTTATTTCCTTCCTTTAGAAAACATAAATTCAATTGTATTCTGGTCCAAAACTAGTCAAATAGACCAGAGGAATGTAACAGAAAGCCCAGAAACAGATCCCAACACTTAAAATAATTCAGTGATTCATAAAGTACCCTTTTGAATGTGTGGTAAAATCATGGATTAGTTAATATATGATATTGGAGCCACTGATTGGCTATTTGGAGGGAAAAAAACAGCTTCACCTCACATATGTCAAAATAAATTCTCGATGGATGAGTGAGTTGAAACTACTAAATTTTAGAAGAACCAGGAGAAAATATTGGTGAATATTTACCTGATTTTTTGGAGTGAGGAAAGTATGTCTAAACACTATTTTTTAGAAGAAATCACAAAGGGAAAGAATGACAAATCTGAAAACATAAAAACTAAACAATTATGTAGATCAAACTATCATAAACAAAATTAAAAATCAAACGAGGGAACTAGGAAATAATATTTGTACCATATATGACAAGAAGGTGAATAACTCTTACAAATCAAAAAGAAAATCTGAAAACCCCATTAGAAAAATGAGCACAGAAATTTGCACTAGAAAACTACAAATAGCCAATAAAGAAATGAAAAACCTTACACATCACTAGTAATAAAAGAAATTTGAATTAAAGCAAGGCAACATATATTTTTGCCTGTCATCTTAGCCAAGCTTTAAAAAAAAAATCACAGTACTGAGGACTGGCAAAGGTTCAGAGAAAAGGAAATTTTTTTTACCCTATGGGGGAGCGGTGTGAATTGTGACAGCCATTCTGTAAGGCAAATTATTTATATGGATCAAAGTCTTTAAAATGTCCATACTCTTTGATGGAGCAATCCCATTTATTGCAATTTCTCCTAAGGAAATAATTAGAGATGTGCACAAAGATTTATTTCCAAGGAGGTACCTAGCAGCATAGTACACAATAACAAAAAAATAAACCAAAATATGAAGGCAATTTACTTACGGTCCCCTATACCAGGGGATTTATTTGTTAAATAAATCATATTAGATGCATATGACAAAATGCAATGAGATCATTAACAATCATGTTTTCGAATCATATTTAATTTTAAGGGAAGACGCCCAAGGTGTAAAGTGAAGTGGAAATAAAAAGAATACTAGGCTGCATCGATTGAACATGTGATAAATTTCACAAGTAAATCTGCTCCATTATAGGACATGTCTCCTACTTCCCCCCACCCCCCTCAGCTTTCTGCTGCTTGTGCCAAACGCTGCTTGGCAGTATTCCCTCAGCACTGCCTTTTTTCTTGGGTGTCTCTGCCATTCCCCCCAGATAATAACACCTTTGTTGGACACTGCCCCTCTCATCAGATACATTTACCTTCCACAGGTTTTCGACGTCTCCAGGCGGACCCACCACCCTCAATGCACAGGAATCATCCAGTACCAAAGCCTAGCCAGGACTTTCAAATTCTAGAATCCCAAGCTGAAATAGCCTGATGAAAACAAGTGTTTATTGATTCACAACCACACCCTGGGAAGTAGAGGGGGGTACTTGGATTACAGAATTCACCAGAGCCAGGAGTTTGACTGCCCTCCAAACCCTCTCCCACTGTTTCTAACTTCTTCCTCTCTTGATATGTTGGCTCTGTTCTCTCCTACTCAGACTGGTCTCTCCCACAGGGTCAGGGAGGTGGCAAACAATAAATTCTAGGATCACATCTCAGGGTGTCACCTTTGGAAAAGACTGACTCTTTTCCCATGGTTCCGATTTAAAATTTTAGGAAGCTTTCTGAATGGCTGAGTGTGGGTCATGCACTCACTCAAGCGGTGATAAGGCTGAATCTTGCAGTTGGAAGTTCCCACTTAACCACAAGATTGGCGTAGGAGCTGAAGCGGTTCCCCAGAAGAAGGGAAGGGTGGCAGGTAGGCACCCCGAACTCCTCTCTGTTAGTGGAGTGCCTTCAGAGTGCTTTTAATGTCCCCAAGGTCTTGTGGAGATTTTAGTCAAGTTGCTCTTTTTATTTTTATTTAATCCTCTCCCCCATTCCCAGGTACATACACTGCAGAGTCCATAGGGCTGGGCCACTGGAAAACCTGAGTTACTATCCATGATCTGCTCAGCCTTACCTCTCCCATGTGGCCCTCAAGGCTTTGAAACTAGCTACCCATTCATTGCATGGCTCCTGTGTGCCAAGCACTCAAGGCACTTAAGGTCCCTATAAGGAGTGTGGCCCAGCTCAGCAGGTGGGGGTACAAATGCAGACACATCTGTTTGCATGTTTCCAATTATTAAGTGCCCACCAACCTTAATAATAGGATCCAATGAGTCCATCTTGAGGTCTCCATTCTCATCCTATCTGCATATTCGAAAGCCCTTACTTCCAAACACCAACAGAGAGAGAAACAGGACACTCCTCTCAGTTGAAGACTGGTCCTGTCTGGCCAGTGGACACCTGTCTGCAGGCCTGAGTGCTGCCAGCACCATCTGGATATCCAGGGCACTGGCTTTTTTATTATGCACATGTGCGCACACACCAAAAGGTCTTGTTAACTCGCAGTTTGCCTACTAGCCTTATATTTGCATTACTCAGAGGAAGACGCAGGACGCTTCCCCAGACGAAGGAGCCCTGCTCCAATTCTCTCTCTGTCTATACAGAGAAATAGCTGCTGACTTCTGCATATGAAAATATTATAGTTCGTACCTTGTTACATGCATTGTTATCTCATTTAATCCTCTCAACAATCAATGAATTGGACTCTGTTACCCTACATCTTATAGATGAGGAAGCAGAGAGATGTGCCCAAGTTCACCCACCTACTAAAGGTGGAGCTGGTATTCAGACCCAGTTCTCTCTGTCTTGAGTTCACAGAGGCTGAGCATTCCAGCCTAGCTGCCTCTTCCCTCCGGATAAGTTTTCTTCCAGGAAGCTCTTTAGTCCCAGAATAAATGGTGGTGGCCCTGTGCCACCAGCTCATCAGATATGCTGGAGAGTGCTGAATCCCAGAGCTGGACACAGCTCAGGCATAAGCTGGGAAGCCCTCTGATCACTGCATATATGTCCAAAGGTGAAAAACTGGCAGCACCTGAGCAAGAGGCAGCCCTGGTCTCATCTCATCACATCGGATGCTCTAGAGATACCCTTCTGAGATGAGCTCAAGAAATCTGTGCTCTCAAGAGCATAAAACCAAGGGAGAGGGACAGAGGAGGAACCGGTGGAAGACTTGAAGCTCTATCCCTGACATGGTCAAGCTCCACATCCAAACATGGTGATGACAAATGTCTTTGCCCTCCATCCCAGCCCACTCTTGGAGAGGGGAAGGCGGGGTAGAGGAAGAAATAGAGTGAACTATACAAACTGGTTCTTCTTTCCAGTCCCCTCAGCAGCACCCTGGACAGAGCTGAGCACATCAGTACCCATTAGAGACTGGCTTATCCCAGGAGATCCTTACCCAGAGGAACCAGCTGGAAGATGAGACAGCCCCTCTTCTCCCAGGACGGCCCAGGTCCAGGCTGCCTACAGCTGGAGGCTGAGTTTGCCTCCTTCCTTCCTTCCTTCCTTCCTTCCTTCCTTCCTTCCTTCCTTCCTTCCTTCCAGGCCCACTGCCCCCCCCCCAAAGAGAGTCTTAAAGCTGAAATGAAAAAATCCCCACCTCCTTCTCACCGTGTAGAGAGCCACTAAGCCCTGCCTGAATGCACTGGGGAGGAATCTTGTCCTTAGGGACAAGATGGGGCCTCCTATTCAATTAACCCGGCACATGAGTAGCGAGAGTGGTATGGGTGTCAAGGGGTGAGGGAAAGAGAAAGCTTTATGGTTTTCTTCCTGGCTCCAAGATGAAGGAGAGCCTGCCATCCTCCACCAGGAGCCAGAGCCCTTTCCTTACCTGTGATAATAGTGAGGGTTTGTTTTCTTGCATTTAAACTCTCCCAAACTTAGTCTCAAGTTTCTCTCTTGTAAATATGTCCTGGCTGCAGAGTGAACAGTGATGAGCTGCCAAAGGAAAGTGGAAGAGGAGAGATGATTGCCTGTGCAGATATTGCCACAGCTTACATGAAAAACGGTGTCCCTGGGAGAAGAGGGAGACAGAGAGGGTGGGAGGCAGAGCAGCTCTGGGACCAGGATGGGGAGCATGAGGGGCAGGCGCCAGGGAACCTGGGCAGGGCCGAGGGGCCCTAGTCACCACCCCCACTTCTCTTCTCTGCGGTTCCCGACAACATAAGACCAGCGAGAGCCATCTGCTTCCACAGCTGTCAGTATCTGTTGCCACTACCCCCACCCAATCCCACCCAGGACACCAGAGGGTCCACTCAGGGCTGTGCCCAGATTATGCCATAGCCACACAGTCCCTACACAGAAAGGACTTCTTCCAGGTAAACCCGAAGACTTGGGGGAGAGGAGGACTTGGTGCAGCACCACAGCCCTTCAGTGCTCAGGAGGGAAGGAAGACAGCTCATCCAGAAGAAGCACCCAGGGGTCCCTGGGGCCATACCCCACTATTGCTCTGCCCAGAAGCCTGGAACTCGTAGTTATAGACCCTTGGAAGAGAGACATACAATGAGGTCATTAGCAGGGCTGAGACACCAGATCACTACCTGATGGTGGTCATGTGCCCCCCTTTCCCACAGGGCCTCATGGCTTCTGAATAAGAGGTACAATGGGTATTCATTGTTTTCTGGTTCTCCAAGACCCATTTTCTAATATCACCGAGATTTGGGGGTTGGAGAGTGGGGTGAGGGTATCTCTCCACATGGAGTATTATTTTGGGGGGAAGACAATTCCAGGCAGCTGTCTTCTGGTCTAGAAGATGAGCTTCCCCCTCTCCTCTCTCCTGACCCCAGCCCAGCCGGAGAATGGGCCTGGGATCTCTGCTCAGCCCCCCATGACTGTGGGAGGGACGCCATGGTGGAGGGGACAGGTGGAGATCAGTGTTGGCCACAGCCACATACCCCCACGCTGTGCCTGCCTCAGGACCACATTCCCTTCGGCCTGACCCACCATCACTCCAGCTGCCCTCCTGTCCCTGAGGCCAGCTCGCATGTCCCCTCTTAAGTCTGAGAGCCTTAAAGACTTCCAGCCGATGCCCTTTGGCTTAAGTTGCCCGGAGTCCATTTCTGTTACTTTTAAACAAGAACCAGATTGGCCCCACTGACCCCAGAAGGGCTGGATGTTCCATCTTCGTATGACAGCCTTTACTTCTAACAGGCCGTGTGTTGATAAGATTAGTCAAGGTCAACAGGCGGAGAGTCAGGCCTTCATGTCCGGTCTGCTTTAAGACAGGGTAGGCTGCCCCTTTCCTCCCGCGGCCACCCGTGCTTCTCACCACCACTAATTGCCTCTCGCCCCGCCTCTCACAGAAACGGGCAGTGTGTGTCCTTGACTGCGGGTTGTGCCTTCCCTTTGCAGTTATTGAAAAGCCTCCTCCAGTTTTGTTGTGTCCTGCAGAGATGTCATTAGTTTCTGCTGTCTCCCTGGGGCAGAATCTGAAGGTTCCGCTCACCTTTGCATCCTCCCCTCCTCTCATCCCTTTTCTCCTGACACTGATGTGCCTGCATGAGTGTCAGCTCTGTGGACCGACATGGGGGGAGAACCCTCCGCTGGGCTTCCAGAGCACAGCGCTGGCCCTTGCTCGCTCTATGACCATGGTCAAGCTTCTGTCTCACTGGCCTCCAGTTCCCCATCCGTAAAAAGATGACCAATGTCCCTCCCATAGCTCATCCTTGGTGGGGAGAGCAATGCTGCTCTGTGCCGTCCAGCAGAGAGGCAAACTGGGGTCCCATGATGAGGATTTGTTTCCCCCTGGACTGTGGACCACAGCCTCCTAGAGCTCTCTCTACCTCCAGGCTCATCGTCCCTCAGCTTCCACAGTGGATTGTGTTACTCCTTTTCTTCGGCTCTCTCAGAAGCTCAGGTGGCTCCACCTGTCTCCACAGGGCCTCGTTCATCCAGGTTAGGGCTACAGTCCCCAACACTGAACAAGCAGTGTGGATGACAGAAGCCCCACAGAAGGATGCTCTGGAGCAGACCCTGGAGGCTCCCTGCCGGAAGGGACAGTGACCCTCCAGGTGCTGCAGCATGGGGATGTGAGGGGGGGCATAAAGGGGGGCCTGGGGGAACCCTCAGGATGTCAGGCATGACTCATTACTAGCACGAATGTGTTTCAATACGGTGCAGCCCTGCTATTTGGCTTCTCAACCCTTCCATCATCTGTGTAACCAATGTCCTGCATTATAAATTCCTTCTGTCTAAACATTTGCAGAGGTTTCTCTTTCCCTGGTTGGCTCCTGACGCCAGAATTCCTGTTAGGGTTTGGCCTGGATTGGCGGTGCCATTTGATAGCTTTAGGATATTGAGTGCTCCAATTAGTGAGCATATGGGATTTCTTTCATTTAGGGTTTCTGTGATGTTTTTAAATAAAGTTGTATCGTTTTCCACTGGGAGAGGGGGGGGAGGAACAAAAGAATCGCTCTTAGGAGAGCAAATGTCTTTGTATAAGAAAATACCTTGATATGGCACTTGTGGGGTAGGTAACACCCCGAGGGTGTGATTTGACAGGAGACAAGGAAGCAAAAGAGGTAGTTAAACTACTCTGCACAGGGAAACAAGCAGGAATTCAGAGGTAGGGAAGAAAGGGAGAGAGCAAAGGGGAAGCTAATAAAACAATGTAGCAGGAGGCTGATGCTCAGGTGGTAGAAATAGCTGAGGGGCTTTTAGGGATGGAAATATCAAAGACGGGCTTTGACGCTGCTGGCATTCTCTCAATCTGTAAACCCCTTCTTCTCACCATCCTTTGGAAATGTCTGCTCCCCACAGGGACTTTGTGTGCCCAGCCATGCTTTGTTTTAGGGGTGAGGCTGTTTTTTTTTTTTTTTAACGGAACATAAAGAAAAGGATTGAGGTCCCTGTCTGGACTGACTCAGGGTGGAACTGACAGCACCAGCAGGGGGGTGAGAAGATACACAAACTGAATTAATTCAATGCAAGCAGGAGCTCAGAGCTGGAAATGACGATGAGAATAAAGAGCTAGTCTTTCGTAGTGCTTACAATGTGTCAGGCTCTGCTCTGAGCATTGCACATGGACTAGCTCACGTAATTCTCACAGCACTACAAAGTAGGGAGTATTGTCATCTGGCTTCTAAGGTCGTGGAAACAGTAGCACAGAGCAGCTGAGTAACGTGGGCCCCTCCACAGGGGATACAGCTGGGATTTGAATCTGGCATTTGCCTTGAGCCTGTGCTCCTAACCAGAATGTGTGAGAAGCCCGCCAGGAAGGTGCTGGAATCTTGGGCGCTTTTGCGTGTGTAGTCAGTTGAACAGGGGTTGGAATTGATCTGACCTGGATCTTAAGGAGCAGGTGAGCCTAGCTGGCATCCAGGTTTATCGATTTTTCCATCAGCCTTTTTGACTAGCTCTGAGCTCCCCCAAGGCAGGGATTGCCTGTATTATATTCCTCTGTGTCTTCAGATCTACCCAAGGGGCCTGGCCCAGAGCAGGAAGCCACTCAAGTTCATGTTCATTGCTGACAGTGAGAGGGAGCATGGAAAAGAAGAAGACGCCCAGAGGGAAGCTGGGATGTTTATCTGGGCCAGACTGGGGCTGAAACCAGGGCCAGGGGAGACATTTGTCCCCTCTGTTGCCTCCCCTCCCCTCCCCGGTGCTAATTTCAGTGCTGCCACCTCCCATGCAGCGGTGAAGCTGTGGATTTTTCCTAATTGAGAAGGAAAGCATCTTCTGTCTAGTCAAGGCAGCAACATGAAGGCAGGATTGTAGAGGCAAGCAGCACAAGCTGGCAGCCAACACTCACCGCCTTTTGGAGCCGCTCTTCTTGCTGTGGCGGCGCGTTTAACTCTCCTTGTGTTCTAAAATGTAAGAGCCACGACAGACACCTACTTTGAAAGCCCCAAAGAGAGAGGGCTGTCATCTCAATTGGGACAGCTCTTTGGAGAGGTGCGCAGGGGACAAAGGGACTCTACAGCAAAGGAGTAGTCACTCTCTACAGTATTGTCTCTTCAGGATCTAGTCCAGCATGCTTTATTTCATTTTCATGTGATAAAAACTGAGATGTACAACTTGTCTCAGCAAACACGGGCAGCAGTCAGCTGGAAAGAGCTTTGTTCTCCCACGTGAGCGAGTGACAGGCAGGAAACAGGCTCTCGGGAAACATCTGTGGGGACCATGATCACCCCTCCTTCAGCATACACACACGTATGCAATGCACACACATGTGCATATACACACACAATACACACATGTATGCACATGCATGCATGCACACGTGTGCACATATCTCTCCTCCCCAAAGCCAGGTCCCGATTCACAAGAACCAGAACTCCAGATCTGTCCCAAGTTCAAGGCCCTTCCCAGTTACATGTGCAGATACCTCACCTCCTCCCTACGATGAGCACTGCTGGCTTTGCTGGAGTCAAAGGACCAGAAGATAGACTGGTAAGGGGCTGTCAGTAATCTAGGCAAGAGATACTGCCGGCTGGGGCTAGACATAGCTCACGTAATTCTCACAGCACTACAAAGTAGGGAGTATTGTCATCTGGCTTCTAAGGTCGTGGAAACAGTAGCACAGAGCAGCTGAGTAACGTGGGTCCCTCCACAGGGGATACAGCTGGGATTTGAATCTGGCATTTGCCTCGAGCCTGTGCTCCTAACCAGAACGTGTGAGAAGCCCGCCAGGAAGGTGCTCACAACATAAAATGAAGGAGCAGATTTGAGGGACATTTGGGAGTAGGCCTGGCAGGACCCAGTGATTTTTTTGATTTTTTTTATTTTAGAACCCAGTGATTGAATGGAAGCATAAGAGTAAGAAAGATGAAGGAGTCAAAGAGGGTAGTCACAGTTTCCTGGCTGGGGTGCTGGGTTGGTAGAGGTAATGCTGGAGAGAAAGATGATAAACTCCATACTGGACATGGCGAGCTCGAAGGGCACCTGAATAGAGACGGCCAATGGGCAATTGGGTATGCAGCTCTGGTGCTCAGGAGACAGGCTCAGGCTGGAGATAGAGTTTCAGGACTTCTCTGCACATGGATGGCAATTGTAGCCACTCAGTGGATGGGCTCACCCAGGGAGAGTATAAGGAGTAGAAAGAGAAGAAGGCCAAAGTATAGAATCCTCGGGACCATCAACACTGAAGAACCTTCTGAGAAAGATGAGATTGAAGAGCTGGGACCAGATGGTGGGCAGAAAACCAGGAGAGAGTGGTACCTTCAAAGCCAAAGGTGAGTCCAAAGAAAGTGAGTGTGATCATCAGTCCCAAAGGCTATAGGATGTCCAGCAAGATAAGGGCTAAGTGCTGTCCAGCAGGCCTAGCATCAGGGATGCCACTGGAAACCTTGGGAAGGTCTTCATGGGAGCAGAAGACCAGCTACCAGGTGTGAGAGATGAAGTGAGTACAGGGCTGGGGGCTTCAAGGAGAAGGAGAGATAGGGTTAGAGCCACAAGGAGCCACCAGGTCTTGGGATGGGTGCTGTTGTTTGTCTCTTCGTTGCCTTATTCTTATAAAGGAAGAGGCTTCATTAGGTTTACTGGCTAAAGGGGGAAAAGGCGAGACAGAGATAGAGGTTGTGATATCCAAGAGAGAAGACCTACTCATGAAGAAATATCCTAGGACAGAAGGTGGAAGGGATGGAGTCAAGGGCATGGGTGGAGGTCGACAGAACAGCAAGACGAGCAGCCCCTCATCTGAGGTGGGAGGATGGTGTGAGGCTGGGGAGGGGCACTGATGTGTGTGACAGAACAAGGAGCAGAGGGAACCTCAGGCCCAAGCAGGCTTCTAGGAAGGGGAAGGAGAAGGCAGGGCCTCAGCCTCGAGTCTGGGACAGAAATGGCGCTTGGGCAGCAGTGGAGGTTTGGAGCAACCTGAGAACGGGAGAGACTGTTGTACAGGGGCGGAAGGGCAGCTCAGTGCCCCATGGTGGCTCTGTGTCCATTCCAGCTGTTCACTGCTCTCTCACATGGTCTCTTCCTGTAGCCCCGAGGGTAGAAGCTTCTTAAACCTTCCCAAGCCCATCTTGGGACAGGGCAGGTGATGCGACCATGAAAAAGGAGAAAGCCTGGCAGAGGATTCCTCTCATAGCCTCTGTCAACACCATGGGCTATGCTGGGAAGCGGTAAGTTCCCCATCAGTCAAAAATCTCAGCTGGGATCTGTCGTGGAGATCCCCACACTGGGTGGAAGGCTCTCAAGGTCCTATCTCGCTTTGGGTTTCAGGTCTAGTTCTCCCTCTACTTCCCCCAGCTTGGGAAGGAATAATGCTGCGTCTAGCCAGGCCCGTGCCTGTTGCCATGCTCCTCAGCCTTCCAGGGCCCCGCGTGGCTCTTGGGAGCCCCTATGTCCCCACTTCCTGGTATTCCGAAGGCTCCGTCCATTCAGGTTCTGTTAAACTCAATCGATTAATGCCTCCCTAATCTTTAGAACAGTCTCAGGAGGCTCTGGCCATTTGTTTTCTGTAATTTTCAGGTGGAGAGACTAACTTGCAGAGAAGTTAGGGTGTTTACCCAAGATCACAAGGCCGGTGAGGGAGAGGACTATACCCTGTAGCTCTGGGTTTTGTTGGTCTATTCGGCTCTGCGCAGCTGGGCCACTGTCCCCACCTTGAAGTCCTCCTGCCCCGCCCTGAGTGGGTGTGTCAGTACTGCAATCACGTCACAGAGCAGTAAAGCTGTCGCCCACCCACGTCTTCTCATACAATCACTAAAACTAGCTGCCACCTGGAGCCTCCAAGGATGGACCCTAGCTACCAAAGTGCCCTCAAGTCTCAGCTCTCTCTTCCCTCTGCCTCAAGAGTTGACCCAGAGAACCCACAACCCAGCTTAGTGTCCTGTCCCTTCCAGCCAGGGAAACTGCTCCTCTTAGCTCATTAATCTTCATGGAATCCTTGTAAGGGAGAGATCCTTGCCTTAGAGATGAAGAAACAAGCTCAGAGAGGTGAAGCGACTTTGTCCAGGCCACACAGCCAGAAGTGTGCAAGTTGAATTAAGAACCCAAGTCTTCTAACCCCCCCAAACTACTGTTGCTTCCCTTCCACTCCACTCCTTCACTGGTCCCTGGAAAGCCAGGCTTGATCCATTCTCTAGTTAGACGGCAGATGTCTAGTTGTGGGGACTGAGTCTCCTGGACTGTACAGGTACTAATTGGCAGATACACGTTGTCTGAGCTTCCCTCTTGAGATCTCTTTGGCAGCACCAGAAAAAAGGTCTGACCTTCTATTAAACTAAAGTTTTTTCACAGCAAAGGAAACCATCAATAAAACAAAAGGGCAGCCTACTCAATGCAAGAAGGTATTTGTCAATGATGTATCTGATAAGGGGTTAATATCCAAATTTTATTTAAAAAAAAACTCATTCAACTCAATGCCGGAAAAACAAAGAACCCAATTAAAAAATGGGCAGAGGTCATGAAGACACGTTTTCCTAAAGAGGACATACAGATGGCCAACAGACATACGAAAAAATGTTCAACCTCACTGATCATTAGAGAAATGCAAATTAAAACCATAATGAGATACCACCTCACACCTGTCATAATGGCCATCATGAAAAATCTACAAATAACAAGTGCTGGTGAGGATGTGGAGAAAAGGGAACCCTGCTGCACTGTTGGTGGGATTGCAGATTGGTGCAGCCACTATGGAAATCAATATGGAGGTATCTCAAAAAACTGGAAATGGAACTACCTTATGACCCAGCAATTCCACCCTTAAGTATCTACCCAGAGAAAACCAAGACACTAATTCAAAAAAAATATTTGCACCCCTATGTTTATTGCAGAGCTATTCACAATAGCCAAGACGTGGAAACAACTGAGATGCCCATTGGTAGACAACGGAGTATTACTCGGCCATATAAAATGAAATCGTACCATTTGCAACGATATGGATGGACCTAGAGAACACTATGCTAAGTGAAATAAATCAGTCGGAGAAAGACAAATACCATATGATCTCACTTATATGTAAAATCTAAAGAACTGAATAAGTGAGCCAAATTAATCAGAAACAGTCTCAGAGATATAGAGTGAAAACTGAGGGTTGCTAGATGGGAGGGGGGTTGGGGCTGAGGGAGTAAGGGAGGGGATTAGACAGCACAAATTGGTGACCACAAGATTGCCATGGGGATACGAAAGGCAATTTGAGGAATATAATCAATAATGTTGTAGAGATTTGGTAGGGTGTCAGATGGACATTTGTCTTATTAGGGAGACTGCTTCATGGATGGTGTAGATGTCTGACCACTGCAGTGTACACCTGAAGCTGAAGCTGAATAATAATGGATGTCAACTATAATTTTATATATATATATATATATATATATATATATATATATATATATATATATATATATATACATTCACAGGACGTGGAGTACAGCATAGGGAATAGAGTCAATGGAATTGTAACAGCTATATACAATGTCAGAGGGATAGTAGATGGGGGGGTATCACTCTGTGAGGGGTGTAAATGTCTATTGCATTGTTTTGTACACCTGAAACTAATAAAGAAAAAAAAGGTCTGACCAAGGGCTGAGGGAGCTTAGGGCTGATTAGCATGGAGCTAGGAAAACATGGTCACTCACTGAGGATCTCTGAGGGCTGTCCAGAGACATGTGGAGTGGCCACATCCTGGGTGGTCCCAGGAGCCAGAGCTGGGACCACTGGGGGAGACAAATGGGAGGAATGAGGGAAATTTTAGCTTAGTCTATGGAAAAATTCCCTGTAGTAAGGATTGTTGTTCTAAGATGGAAAATCTTGCTTTAGGATGGCGTGAGCTTCCTGTTGGTGGTGGGGAGGGTACCCCTCATTAGGATGCCAGAAAGAAATTCCTGCAACAGTGAAAGGTCAAACTAAATGATCCCAAATGCCCTTTCTCACTCAGAGATCCTGTGGTTCCATAAAATTCAGCATGTAGATCCCAATCTCTCTCTTTCTCTCCCTCCTTCCCCCGCTAGTCTCACACTCTCATCTGTATCCTTTTTTATGAATATTTAAATGTCATCTGATTGCATTATGTGTCATGAGTTGGGGTAAAAAAAATGGGTCCTAAAGGCCCCCCTCGGCCTGCCCCTCCTCCAGCTGTCCTTCCCCTCCCTCACTGCCTCGGAGAAGCCAGAAAAATAATAAACCCATCCTTAAGTCACAGTTGCTGTAGCTTTCTTCTCCCCCACCCCGACTCCACCTAAGCTCTCCTGGCAGCTACACGCTGATCAGGACCCAAAGACACCTGGTCCTGAGCTGCTGGGGGTTGGGGGCACTTCACTAGTCACAGGCAGTGGGGCCTCGAGATGCCCAGGTGTGTTTTCACACAGAAGGTCCCCCTTCAGGGTCATGAACCTCCTTTCTCTGACCCCACCCTCAGAGACACGCACCATAGAAGGGCCCCGTCACCATCTGTCCGTGCCAGCACTTCCTCTCTGCCACAGTCACTCAGGCTACGAAAACAAAGTGCCACAGACTGGATGGCTTATAAGTCACAGACATTTGTTTCTCACGGTTCTGGAGGCTGGAAGTCCGAGATCAGGCTGCCAGCATGGGGTTCTGGTGCAGGCCCTGCTCTGTCTGTGCTACACATTCTCAGTGTGTCCCCACACAACAGAAGGGGTGAGGGGGCTCTGTCGGGGCCTCTTTCCTAAGAGCTCCGCCCTCGTGACCTACTCACCTCCTAAGACCACCACGTGGAGGGTTAGGAATTCAATATATGAATTTGGGGGAACACAACATCCAGTCTCTAACATTCTTTTTGTGGTGACCTCAAGCTAGAAGCAGGCAGTTGCGTCCTTTCCCCAGGTCTCACCTCGACGTTAGTGAAGTCATTCACTAAACAGATGAAAAAGCAAGTAAAAAAACAAAACAAACAAATAAAACCCAGGTCTGCTGAGCTGGGAGGAAAGAAGCAAGACTGTGCGTGGAGCTGTGGAGGAGGGGGCCTCCCCATGGGACCTGTGACCTCATGCAGAGGCAGAAAGGGACCCAGGCCTCTCTCCTTCTGCCCTCTGCCCTCCCATCAGCATCTCCCATTGGCCGAACCTCACCAGAAGCCAGAAGAGAGGAGGTCAGGGATGTTTATGGGGACCCCGAACAGGATGGAGAATGACATCCTGGGACAGGATGCAGAGGACTGCAGAGAAGACGGCAAGGCCGGCCTCCCACTCTCCCCGGGCTCTCCCTCGCCTCCCTCGGGCATTTCTTCTCTCTTTCAGGAGTAAAACTAATTCCTCTTACTTCTCATGCAGAACAGTTTAGCCAGTTTGCTCCTACTGCCCCTGCTCCTGCCAACTTCCTGCCCTCAGGATCTCACCTTCTTGCCCAGGCAGCTTATCAAAGCATTTCTCTACACAAAGACCCTAAGAGGAATTGTGCTGTCAAGCTGTTGAGTAATCTTTTTGTTTGTTTGTTTCACCTTAACTATAAAAACAAAAAGAAGGGAGGGAGGAAGGGCAGTGTTTCCTGAGGGAGAAGTTCCTGTCCTGTCCCAGAAACCTCTCTGAGTAAGTCTAGAAAGAGAGACAGGCCTTTCGGCTCCTGCCGGGTCCCCTGTGGTCCTGGGAAGGCGACTGACGCCCTGGCTCCCTCAGACATGCTCCCCAGAAACAATGGAGTGTTCCTTTAGACCCTTATTCCCCGGGATCTCCACCTCCAGGGTTATCATTCTGGCCCATCCAGAAGCAGCAGGCTGTGACCCCACAGAGCCTGGCCCTGTCCCTGGAGTCTCTTTCCCAGCTCAGAGGGCAGCCCTGCCCTGGCGGATGGAGGCTCCCTGCTCCTCCTGCCTCTTGCTTCCTGCTCCAGCTCCAGTGCTCCAGTGACCGGGACCCAGGGCAGCAAATGGGGCTGTTAACAAAGGCTCCCCACTGAGGTCTGAGGTTCTCCTTCAGGAGCCGCTTTGCTAGCTAAATGCCACACTCTCTCGATATTTGGTAATGACCTTTTTAAGTCTCCACTTCCCTGCCTTAGTATTTAGAGAGCAACCTGGTCTCTGGGGAGTGAAGGGAACTGAATACTTATTCATGGCACTTCAGAAGCCTGGCCCCAAAAAGAGAAAAAAGGCTCACCTCTCCCCTCTGGAGGCAGACGCAACCGCCAGAGCCATCTTACTCCCTGGCCTGCCGCAGGACTTGGCAGATGCCCAGCAATGCTGCAGCCTGACAGCTGTCACTCAAGCTTCCCACACTGGGATGCATGGGTGTGCACCCACACCAGCACGTGAGCATGTCCCTGAGTGTCCTTGCATGTGTGTGCATGTGCTTGCGGCAAGCCTGGCCGTGCCCACGTGGGCATGGCCAGTGGGGATCATGAGTGTGGACATAGGGCCGTGGGTATGTCCTAGGGTGTGGCACGCCCATCTGTATGTCAGGGTGTATGGGGAACACAGACATGCTCATGCACACACCTGTGGGGGAATTGGAGGCCTGACCGCCTGTTTGTACACAAGGGGCACAGGTCAGGTGGTGGACACACACATGTGCATAGGGACTGACTATACAGAGCAATCAGGGACTCCAGGCCAATTCCCGCAGCAGGAGAGCTGGCCACAGCAGGTAGGTACCTGTGGGTTCTCCAGGGGCCCAGGCAAGGTTTACCCGGGATGAGGAGAACCCTGCGCCACCCCAAGCACCTCTGGCCTGTCATCTGAGCCTCTGCCTGCCTGCCCCAAGCCCCCAGACTCACTCCTGCCACCAGTCTCCTGGAGCACGATTTTCCCTTCATCCCATTGCTTGGCTACCAGGAGCTTCCAGAGTAGGTGAGCATGGCACCACCCGGGTCCTGGTGGTCTCTGAGCTGCCCACCCTTCTGCTCAGCCAGCCTCCCTGGACCCAGCAGGGTGATTCCAGGCCCAAGAGCTCACTTCCAGCAAGTCCCAGCACAGTGTCTGGCATAGAGTGGGCACTCGATAAACATGTGGAATTAATGAATATAGACAACCAACAGCACCTGCTAGGCAGGAGAACAGAGTCTTTTAAGGAACAGTAGGGTACACAGCACGTTGCATTTAGGGAACTGTAGCCAGTAAATACATTAGGCGGTAGGAGCCCTAAGCATGCTGGTTGCTCAGAAAAAGGTCAAGACTGTAATTTAGACTTGGGATCGTATTGCGGGTGCTGTGGTGCTGGCCACATCCCCTTCCTCGCAAGGACCTCATATCCCCAGCTGCAGGGACATTGGCTGCTGTCTGCTCTGACTGGGCTACTCTTTAGGAATTGCTGCATCACCCAAGACAACGCCCATGAGGGGCCGGCTCACACCCAGTGACTTGCAAATGCAGGGACACAGGGCTAGGCAACCTTGCCTAATTCGAGATAACTTTGGCCATTCCAGGTCCAGAGCCCCAGTGGGATCCTCGGAGGCCTTGCTTGCTGCTGCATCTCAGTTCAGTCCCTCCTCCCGGGGGAGGGGGGGGGTTCATTCCCCTCAGGTGTTGCTTTCACAAGAGCTGCTTAGGAAGTTTTCTGCCAGCAATCCTCCATCCTAGAGTCTGTGTCTGAGGACCTTGACCTGAGACAGACATTGTTAGTGGATGGTGTTAGGTAAATGCAGGGAGTGGGGAGAGGGCCTGAGCGGGAGATGAGAAAGGTAGAGAAGGGGAGAGGAGGCGCGAGGATAGAGGAAAGGGGACCAAAGATGAACCTCCGAGGAATAAGGATTGGTGACTCTCAGACCAAAGAAGCATCGGTCTGAGTGGTGAAGAGGAAGCCTAAAGATCGAATTGGCAGAAAGTCGAAAGAATAGAATATTTCAAGGAAAAGGGGGCCGATAGCATCCAACTCCACAGAGAGGTCCAATAAAATAAAAACAAAGAGTAGTCACTGGATTAACAACCGGAGGTGGTTGATGACCTTTACCAAGCAGTCGGAGAGGGTGATGGGAGAGGAAGAAGGTGCCCCTGGGGCAAGCAGGGAGAGAAAGGGGAGGGAATGGGACAATTGGGCTTAGGTCATTCTTTGAAGAAGGGAAAGCACACACACAAAAAATGGCACAACAGCTAGAATCATCGTCATCATTTTTAAGATAGGGGAGACTTGAGCACAAACCTTGAGAATTTTCCAGCCAGAAGTCTGTATCCACTCATGGCCCCCAGAGAAGTCTCAATATCTGACCATGTGGGTTTTTCTTGTGCCAAAAACAAAACTAATCCCAACCACTAAAACAAGAAGGATCATTACTGTGACTAGAAAGGGCAATTGTTGCTACAGGAACACCCTTCCCACGAATATACACAGGGTACCAGCTGGTGACAGCATTGGCAAGCTTTTGGGGGTATCGCTGAGAATCCCCTCCCTTTCAGCATTGTCACTGTTCTTTGGCCTTGGAGGGCAGCCCGGGAAAGAAACTCAGTGGCTACTATCCTTATAGTGGGGTGACATACGGCACTGCAATCCCTCGCCAAGGAACTCCCCAATTGTCCTCTCCTGGCCCAGTTTTATTTTTTCTGTAGAGCTGGAAGATGGCCATTTGCTCATTAGCCAGACCAAGTGTGTGGTACAGTCGCTCCTCCAATGCCAGTAGGCAAGGAAAGAGTGTTGAAACCAACTTCAGGCAGCAGAGAAAGTCTGGGATTGGCTGTTACTAACAGCCTCTTCTCTGGTGTCAGGCAGGCTGGGTGTGAATCCTGACCCCACTGCTCTACCAGTTGCAGGAACAAAGACTTGACTTCCACACCTGTGGCTGATGACTATCATAACAGAAGTGTAATAGAATGTGGGTCAGGACTGGTACGGTGGATCTACACATTCATCTGGAAATTGAGTTCCTAGCTTTCTGTTATGACATGCATGGCTTCTATTCTCAAGGTTTCTTCATGGTCCAATTGGGCTGCAAGATCTTCAGCCACTGCATCTGCATTCCAGGCATCAGGAATGAGGACAACAGAGGGGAAAAAAGGACTTGCCCCTCCATTTTAAGGATGCTTTTTAAAATGGTCCTTATAGCCACATCTAACTATAAAGCCAGCTGGGGAATGTACTCTTTTATCTGGACACATTGACAGTCCAAATAAAATAGGGTTCTGATAGTAATGAGGAAGGGGATAATGGATGATAAGCAGTCCCTCCCAGAGCAAATTGACTTCAAAACAATTTGCTTGAGCCCTCTGGGCCTCAGTTTTCTTACCTGTAAAATGGTAATAATGGACCCTTATTATTGTTGTTGACTGGTATCACCAGTCAAAACCTTAAATGTCTACAGAGATCAAGAAAGTAATTTAAATAAGAGACAATTGATTGTGGTAGGGACTGGGGCAAAATGGAGTGGTGAGCTCTGTCTAGACAGGATGTTCCGCTATTTGACCCCAGCCTCCTGTGACGATGAAAATGCTGGCTTAGTGTTTCCAGATCTTTCAATTTTTTTAAAGAAACTGGAAATCAGGATTATATAGCAAGTCTCCCTAAGTTTAAACTTTGCAATGATTCACAGTTTGTTTGTTTGTTTGACCCTGAAAGGGTCAAAATACACACATGCACACATATACAGGGGTGCCAAAAAAATGTATACACGTTTTAAGAGATGTTATCTACGCTCAAGCAGTTGTTGACCGTAATCAGAAGTGTCTGGATGCTGATGGTAACCACTTTGAGCACCTCTTGTAATTGCAGAAGTCAAACGTGACTTGTATTCATCTTTTGTTATCGGTATATATTGAGCATTACAATTAATACAGTTTTCTACTTTCTTAAAATGGGTATACATTTTTTTTGGCACCCTCTGTATCTGTTGGCTAAATACGGCTCTGGGGGATTGACTTCTCTGGCCTAAGGACAAGACCATCCCTGTTTTTCACCTTTGTTCAAGACATCTTGTTTTCCTTTTGGTGTGATATACATCTTTCCCCGGTGACAAAGGCCTGTTCCGGCGAAGGGCAGTGTGGATGTGCCACCCAAAAGTCTGTAATGACAAAATCTGGGTTTTGTGAGTCTGGCCACTACATTACACCCCTTGCTTATCACAAACATCAAACGCTGGGCACAATTTATCATCATAAGAAACAGCACAGTTCGGCATACATTTTAATCCTTTAAGCAAACAATTGGAACAAATCCACAAAAATGTGGACTGTAGACCTGGTTCCTAGCCACAATTTAAGTGTGAGCCTCCAGCCATGCGACTTGATCAATATCCCCCTGGAAAACTGATGATGTGCATTCCAACTTCCTCTGGCACACTTCCTATTAATTTCCATTTTTTAATAGCTTTATGGACTCAAGCTCTTTTATGGACTTGATTGGTGCCTCTTGCTCATAATTACTGATTTTTATGCTCAAATTGTCTGTTTGGTCACCCTAATGGAGAGGCAGAGGAGATTCTTTGGGCTGGCCTCTGTGTACGTTCCAAGTGTCCTGTTATCTTTGAAAACACCGTTGCCTCCCAACACCAAGCCATTGCACCCCAAGATGCAGCACAGCTTACCTACCCTTCAGAGAATCCCTGCTTCCTTTCAGTACAAAGTGATTTGAAGGACTAACCCATGGTCACTGCAGCTGCACGCATATACGAGGTCAGACAATTAAGGTCTCAAACTTGTTGGAACAATGTTGCTAACCTTTTTTTGATATCAGAGGGATTATTCATTATGAATTTGTAGCAACTGGACAGTTAACTGAGTTTACTAATTACAAGTGCTGAAAAGGCTGCATGAGAAAGTTAGAGGACCTGAACTTTTCGCCAACAATTCATGGCTCTTGCATCACAACAATGCACCAGCTCATAAGGCACTGCCTGTGAGGGAGTTTTTAGCCAGTAAACAAATAACTGTATTGGAACACCCTCTCTACTCACCTGATCTGACCTCCAATAACTTCTTTCTTTACCCAATGATAAAAGAGATACTGAAAGGAAGACATTTTGATGACATTCAGGACAGCAAGAGTAATACGACGACAGCTCTGATGGTCATTCCAGAAAAAGAGTTCCAAAACTGCTTTGATGTGAGCTAGATGCTGGCATCGGTGCATAGCTTCCCAAGGGAAGTACTTCGAAGGTGACAGTAATGACATTCAGCAATGAAGTATGTGGCACTTTTTCTAGGATGAGTTCGCGAACTTAATTGTCTGACTTCATATATGCTACTTGGGGCAGGTGCATTGGCTCAAAGGCAGCCTGGGTTATTTCAGTGATTGAGCAAAATAGTAAAGTCATACATTTGTGCTGCTCTTTCCAATACAACTGCAGGACTTCTCAATTCTTTCCTATCACGCTCTAATACAAACTCTCTCAATTCTAGTCTCCCTTTCCTTTCTGAGCACCTAGCCTTTCTCCTCTCTTTTATATGTGAGATATTCAGCTCAGATCCAACATATCACACTAAATGCTGTCACACCAAACCATGTGTTGAATTACAATGCCGCCCTAAGCTTGAGAAACATCAGCACTTAAATGCCAACCTGTTCAAAGCCCTTTGGACCAATGGGCCCACGCATCTAAAGACCCTGCATTTAACTTCCCTGCTTTACTCAATTTATTAATAGCAGTTTTTGAACTGATAGACTCAGGATGGTTTGTAATGATGCCAATTTTAATCAAGGCTCTCTATCTTCCTTGGAGAAAATTGGGCCTTCTCCACACGTCTCATAAGGAAGTACTCATAATGTATGGGTTTGTGTATAATGACACGACTATAGAACTTTATACATTGAACATCATCTTAGACACAATGCATTTGATATGGTCAGAATGGCACCAGGATGAACAGCATTGGAAATTCAGGGCAAGCAGTGAGTGTTGGCAGCTGGAGAACTGGGGCAAGTTTGGATTTTGCTAGCGGCATCTGCTCTAACAAAACCAGAGTAATCGTTTGAAAACATAAATCAGATCATGCCTCTCCCCTACTTTAAATCTAATCGCTTCCCAGCCCACTCAGGATGAAAGCCAAATTCTTCACGTGGACTTAAAGGCCTGTGCAGGAGCCGCCTTTGGCCTCCTCACCAGCTCCGTCCTCTGCCTGCCGGTCCCCATCCCTTGCTCCTCTCCAGCCAGAGAGGCTTGTCTCTGTTCCTTGAGCCCTCTGTGATCACCACTGCCTTGGGCACTTGGACCAGCTGTTTGAACTTCTGCCTATGGCTCTTCCCATAATCTGCATCTGGCCAGCACTGTCTTGTCCTTCAATGTCACTTCCTAAGAGACACCTTCCTGATCACCTACACTGAAGCAGTCCTTTGGTCACTCTCTCACCATTCTGAATTCTCTTTATAGCCCTCGTCACTCCTTGAGGCTTTATTTGGTTATTTATTGAGTGTGTTGATTTCTGCCCCCACTAGACTTAAAGCTCCATAAGGGCAGGCATCCTGGGGGTTTTAGTCACTGCTCTGTCCCCAGCACCTGGCACAGTGCCAGCAAATGGTGAGTGTTCCATAAATGTTTTTGGATGGATGTATCATGGAAAGAAAGCAAGAAGGCAAGAGAGAGAATAGGATGGGTTGTGCCCCGCTGGAGTGCACTGGGCAGGGAGGGGGCACTGTCAGGAGGATGGGGACGCAGTGGGACATCAAGCTCCCACCCTCCAAGTCCTTTCTTCTAGGCTCACCACACTCATGTCCAGCCCGGTCCACCAATCAAGTTGCCCCAAAGGCAAACAGCAGGCACATCCTGCCATGTACTTCACGCCCCTGCCAGCCAGACTTGCCTCCTCTGACAGCAGGTAGTGGAGCAGAGGCTCAAGGAGCCAATCCACCATCACTCAGAGGGAAGAGCCACAAATTCTAAGGCCTCTGTCTGCACCTGTCACACTCACGGGTAAACTCACCATGGCCATGGTGCAGAGCCACTCCTCCCCGCTGATAGCTGTGCTGGCTCAGGACTGCTCAGTGACAAATCTGTTGTCTGCTCAGCAGCATCCACTGACCGACATTGGGGTCAGGGCCGGGTGGCTATGGAGTTGGAAAATTTACAGTCAAGCTCTCCTTGGATAAACTTTACTGAGAACAAGACAGGGAAGTCCCACTGTGAGCGCCAGACAAGGGAAGGGTCTGCCCCAGCAGGGAGCATCAGCGCCACTTCTCAGTGGTCCCAACTCGGCTCCCCCTGGACAGACTGGCGTCTCTCCTGGGCAGGGTCTGGAGCATGGCCCAGACCTCCTACCCCTACCTGGCATACACCTAGACCCCCAGGGGCTCCTCATGGCACGCTCCCCTGCTGACCTGAATTAAGGGCTGGACCGCTTCCATTTCATTTGACCTTGAATGGTGGTCAAGAGCATCTATTACTTTGGAGTGAGACAGACCTGCACATGAATTCCTGATCCTTTCTACACTCACTACATGACCCTGAACAAGTTGTGCCTCCAACTCCTCACTTGTAAAATGGGGTAATAACAGGGTCTTTGTGAGGATTACATGGGATGCGTGTGAAGTGCTTACCAGCGCATGGTGGAAAATAAGCGCTCAAAAATGGCATGAGTGGCTGTCATTGTTGAGATATTGTTGTTATCATTATTGTTTGTGTCACAGTCTATTTTCTCAACCCAAAATGATGTTGTGGGGGTGGGGGAGATGCACAAAGAAGGCTATAAAGCAGGACTCATCTTCCCCAATCATAAGCTCCTGTAGCCGGATAGTTTGCCTGAAAGAAGGTAATGGGGACAGCTGGAGTCCGCGAGGACTCTTCCAGAAGCCCCACAGAGCAGCCCCGTGGCAGCATCTGAAGGTCTCAGGAATACACAGATTTCTTAAGGGGTACGTATGTCATTCAGAAAACAGCAGACCAAAAGGATACCTTCAGACCCATCCCTGTCTACACTGCCCTCCTGCAGAGCACATCCTCAGGATTTGGAGGGCCTGTAGGCACCCCATTCCCCTACCAGCCTCTCCACTTGTCACTCCCTGTCTGGTCACCCTGATGTAAACATGCACGCGTGCACACACACACGCACGCACACACGCCCTCCTCCCTAGCTGGGTCATGCCGTTAGCTCAGATCAATCTACCTTCTTCCATTCCTTCTCATGCCCCAGCCCCTCAAAACCCTGCCATAGGTACTTCTAAGTGGCAGCAGTTGATGTACTCAAGTCATACAAAATGATGCTGGTCCTCCCCAGGTAACATAAGCATTTTCACATGGCTCTTCTAGAGACAAAGCTTTAATGAAAGGAGTGACCCTAAGGGTGGAATTCCAGGTATGTGACAGAGCAGGGGAGTGAAAAGTGGGAGCGGGCAGGTTGTGGTGTCACTATAGTCACAGTTGGCAGCACTCCTTGACCAAGGCCTTCGGCCCTGAGCTTCCCCGGCAGGGGTTCGTCCTCTGCCTCCTTTCTTCCACTCCACTGATGTGTGTTAGATGAAAGTCAGAGAGCCCCTCCACCCTGCAGGAGCTGAGGCGGGGCTACGTCACACCCTGACCCAGCACAGAAGGCAAAAGTCAGTTCTTCCAAACTTCTCACCCCCAGGCCTCAGGGCCATGGTGCATCCACTCAGTCCTGCCTCCATGCAGTTTTCACTGAGGATCAGATACAGGAAGGGTGAGGAGGGCTCTTCCTGGGCAGCTCAGGGCCTTAGGAAGCTACAGCCTGGATTCCCTCCTCATCAGCTCTGTTCTGTCCCCTTCAGGACTGGCCTCGTGGCCTTAATGAGGATCCAGAGCCCCTGAGACTCCAGGGCTGTTGGCCACAGTCACACAGGGGCAGGGAAATGGCCCACTCTTTATGCAACAGATTCAATTAATATCTGCAGAGAAGACAGTTGCTACCCTAGCCCAACCCCACATCTTGCCTTCCTTCTTACAGAGTGGGCACAGGGTCCCCTGGGCCAGGCAACGCCACATGGAGCAGGTTCTAAGCTGTGTCCCTCACCAAGAATCCCTCAGTTCACAGGACCCAAGGGAGACCCATCAGTACACGCCCTACCTTCAGCACAAGCACAGCCATACATCGCAGCCTCCCTGGAAACTGGAAGCAGAGTGATTCCTTTGTCATTCCTTCATTTGCTGAGGATCTACTGTGTGTCCTGTGGTGGGGCAAGACCCTTCCTTGTAACCAGACCTGGGTCACCTCACTGGTACAGGGGAAGGATGTCACAAGGCAACGTCTAAGGCCCTTTGCAGTCCTGATAGCCATCCCATTCTCCCAGGTCCAGCGTGAACTTGTCTTAACCTTTTTACTGCATTAATTCATTTCAAGTTTGTTCTCCACAATGTGTCAAAAATCCACAGACAATAATTGCAGTGTTTGTATTTTTAAGTAAATACAGTTAAGGTGCTACATTTTATTAAAATAAATGATTAAAGTATAAAAATGCCCATTGTTATTCATTCTTGAAAAACACAAAAACATAGAAAAATGGACGTTTGTTTTCCTAAGCTTCCTTTATGGAACACGGAGCTGGTGGGTAAAGTCGAACCCCGCAGTCAGCGGCGTGGAAATATCATTCGACTATAGACGGACGTCGCAGCAAAAATGTTAAGCAGCCTAGTTCCTTCAAACACTCACAGGAATCCCCCACTCCCAACCACCCACTGCTGTTCTAGCATCTGGGATGCCATGATTAGGCTCCAGCTCCCTCCGGCAAGCTTTTTTCCTGACTTCTGCAGCTGCTAATACCATTTCTTAAAAATCTTTGATTAAGAGGGTAAGCTTGGATTGCACACCTATTAGAATGGCAACAGTGAAAAAAAATACTGGCCATTACCAAGTGCTGGAGAGGACGTGGAACAACTGGAATTCTCCTGCATCGCTGGTAGAGATGCCAAGTGGTACAGCCACGCTGGAAAATAGCCTGGCAGCTTCTCATAAAGTTTGTCGAATGACTCAGCAGCCTTACTCCTAGGTATTTATTTACAGAGAAATAAAAACTTATGTTCACACAAAAACCTGTGCACAGATGTTTATAGTGGCTTTCTTCATAATTACCCAAAACTGGAAATAACCCAAGTGTCCTTTGGCAGGTGAATGGAGAAACAAAATGTGCCACAGCCACGCAGTGAAATATTACTCAGCAATAAACAGGAATAAACCATTACTACCCGAAACACCATGAATGAATCTCAAATGTGTTGTGTTGAGTGAAAGAAGCTAGCCTCGAAAGATTCCAGGCTGATGACTCTATCTGTAGAACATCCTGGGGAAAAAACAAAACTATAGGGACAGAGAACAGATTTGTTGGGACTGGGGAGGGATGATTACCACACTGAAATTCTTCGGGGCATTGGAATTGTTCTGCCTGTTTGTGTGGTGGTTCCAAGACTATGCATGTGCTAAAATGCATCACATTGAACAGAAAATTAAAACGTTAATTTTACTGTACATAAGCTACAAATTTAAAAATACATGGGAAATTGCCTTTTAAAAAAAATCCATGCTTACATTCTTGGGAGGTGAACTGCCTGGGTTCAAGTCCCAGGTTAGCTACATTATTAGGTTTGTGCCTGCTCAGCATTGGAGAGGACTGTCTGGGATCTGGGGTGAGCATGTGACAGGCCTAATCAGCATATCCCCTCCCTCAGCCACAGTGATTGGTTTAAGAGGCAACACAGGACCCCAGTCAGTCAACAGAGTCAGCCAGGCTTTTTCAGATTGCGGGAAGGGGAAGTGCTCTCAATTGGAATTTCTACAGGTGGTAATAGCAGTGCACACATACTGATTGACAAGTCCTATTCTCAGCATTTTACACTTATGAACTCAGCTAATCTTTACAACAGCCCCACAAGCTAAGTACTAGTCTTATCCCTTATCATAGACAAGAAAACAGAGGCCAGAGAGGTAATGGACTTGCCCAGAGCTGCACAGCGAGGCCGGAGTTTGACCCAGGTACTCTGACTTAGGAAATGGAACCTTTAACCTCTACATTATTGTTCTTCTTGGAGTGGGAGTCTGCACTGGCAATAGGTACACAGACTTAATCAGGGATGAGAGGAATTCCTGAGATCAGAGTTTAAGCTAGTGGGTCCAGCCACCCTGGACTTTACAGATACGTGAGCAATAAATTCTCGTTTATCCTGAAGCCTGTATGAGTTGCATCCCAGTCCCAAGCAGCTGAAAGAGTTCTAAGTAATGTCATTATTCTGGCTGGGTGACGCTGCGAAAGCTGCCTCTCTGTGCCTAAATTTCCTCATCTGTAAAATGGAAAAAATAATAGGGTATACATCATTAGGTCATTATAAATATTTAATTAGACAGCAAATGGAAAGTGCTCAGCACAGTATCCAGCAAAGTAAGCAATCAATAATGTTCACCGTTATTGTTAGCTTTCCAAGTTAAAACAGCCTCATTTGCCTTTCAAAAGTCACCTTCCAGCCATTCCTGGCCCCAACCTGGAACCACACTTACTCCTTCATTTATTCAAATACTGATTAGGTGTCTGCTACTTACAGTCACTTTCAGAGCAATGAGGAGCCTCAGAGGTCATCAAATGCAATCTCTCCACTTTGCTGATGGGAAGGCTGGGGCCCAGAGAGAGGAATGGACACACTCAAGGTCACACAGAAGGTTGATGATGGAGCTCCCAGGCCACGCTCCTTGTACTACACCAGACTATCTCTTTAGCTGGCAGTGGCCATATTCACACTTAGAGCTGCCAGTAAAGGTCACCGGGGTTCTTCCCAGCAGAAGAAATGCCCATGAGTAGGAGTGCACCTTAGTGGGATGGGTGTGGTGGCCCATTCTGGAGGGCAAGGCTCAGGGAGCAAAACCAGACTGAGGAGCCCCCAAGAGTGCCCCTCTCCACCATCAGTTCCCACAGCATCTCCACCTACAGCCTCAAGCCTGGAAAAAGGGCCCACGTGCATGGAAAGGAGGCTGCTGTTCCCTTGTGATGTTTGGAAGGTTTGCTCTCTGATGCTGTGAAAGGGCCCAAACTCAGGGATCCTAATACTGTTAGTATTTGCAGGGGCTCACCAGGCACCCGGTGCTGGCTACACATTTTGCAGATTCCCAATAACCTCCGTGTGACTTGGTGTGGCAAAGCAGGGATTGAGAGCCAGGTCTCCCTGACTGCAAAGCTCACAAGCTTACCCATCACACCCCCTGCCTCTCCCCTGTGAGCACTCTCTTCCATCTTCCTAGAGACTGGCCACACCCCTCACAGCAGGGTCCTGTGTCCTGATCTCCTAATGGCCTAGGCCAGGGGTCGGCAAACTGTGGCTCGAGAGCCACATGCGGTTCTTTGGGTACATTTCATCTCAAAAGTTTGCTGACCCCTGGAAGAGCCAATCCTGTCGCTCACAATTTAAAAATCATTCGAGAGCCATAAATATATTTCTACATAATCACCATTATGTGAGTAATATCCTTTAAAATTTTGATAAATGAAACTATGATAATTTTATTTTCATTTTCAATTTTACTTCAGAGCCACATGTACATACCCAAAGAGCCACATGTGGCTCGTGAGCTACGGTTTGCTGAACCCTGGTGGCTCTTCCATCTCAAAAGTTGCCGACCCCTGCTCTGGAGTCATCAAAAGCTGCTTGTCAGGACATGCGAAGAAACATGCAAAACAAAGCACTTGGTCCATTGATAAAATCTTTGCTGCCATATTGCTCCACAGACCAGAAAATAATTTCAAAACTAACTCCATGTTATAAAACATAAGCAATGTAGAGCGAGTTCAATATTAATGCTTAATCTTTCTTCAGTTAGTCATGAGATCACATATGCTAGATGGTATGGCGCCTAAGGGGCAGCCCCAGGAATATGGCGCTTGGACCTCATACACATATGCATACAGAGGTACATACCCACGTGTGGCTCATACATTTAATCATAATCAGGTTTCTTGAGAGTTTATTCTGTACCAGGCACTACGCTAAGTGCTTTATATGTATCACCTCACTGAGTCTCCCCAAAACCCTAAGAGGTAGGTTCTATTGTGATTCCTGTTTTATAGAAGAAGAAACTGAGGGGCTTAGTTGCCTTAGGTCCCATAGCAAATCAATAGCAGAGTGGAACCTGAGGCCAAAACCCTTTGCTCCTTCCTTCATATGCCACGGCCAGACCCTTATTTAAATCGATGTGAGGACTGTTCTCATTTCCAGCTCAGAGAACTGATAATGGAGCATTTCCCAGGAAGACTGAAGAAGTCACTTTGGAGGCAGTGCCAAGGGGGAGGTTGGGCGCCAGCAAAATCTTCACCAACATCTCACCTCCAGAGCTGCTGTTATAAATAATAATAATAATAATGCTCTTAGATATGAGCAAGTGATGTTTTCTCAATCTCATGTAAAATATAAATGAAGCCATCTTTATAAAATTTTTGCTAGCTATTTTGATCTTAGCCTACTACCACTGCTTTCTATGCAAATGTAGCTTCAACACAAAGCCCTACCCCAGACTGCTTTCAACCAGGTTGTTACCCCAATCCACCCTACTTGGGACTTCAGGAAATTCAGAGCCACTCCTGTGGCATTTCTGCATGAGACAGATGCCTGCAGAGGCAGAACCAGCCAGGAATTGCAAATGTGTATTAACCCAGATTCAAACATTTGAAGCCACCCATAAGGGTCTTACCCAACCAGGATGGATACAAAGAGAAGAATGGAGAAGCCCCTAGTCATGGGCAAAAGTGAGGCAGTGTCAAGGAGCTGGATCAGGGGCTGGAGGAGCCCTCAGGCCAAGAGATGTCCCAGCCATATTGGGGGAGTCCCAGCCATGGCTTTGAGCTCACACTTGTGTCCCTGCATTCTTTGCTTTACTTTGGGTAGTAGCTGGTATTAAAAAGCCCTCAGGAAAACTCAGAAGAGGGGTGTACTCTCTCCAGGAACGGTATCTTAGGTCTCTGTGTTTGGCTGAGACTTGCGCAGGACTTGGCACCTCACAGGTGCTCAGGATAAATGCAGGTTGGCTTGAGTTAGGCAAGGACAGAAGTGACTCAACCTACCTGCCCGTTAGCATCACTGAGTGGCTTTAAAATCACCCATGCTCAGGTCCCATGCCTAGAAATTCTGGTTCGATTGTTTGGTCAGAACCTGGGCATGGGTTCTTTAACAAAAACAAACAATCAAACAAAAACTCCCCTGAGTAAGCAAGTGGGCAGCCAGGATTGAGACCCCCTCAGCTAGGGGAATGAAATGGAGCTGCCAAGAAGGCCAGGGGCTGGTAGAGGCAGGCTCTGTAATCCACAGGAGAAGGGACCAACCGATGCTTAACTTAGAAGCTGTGCCCTGGGCACCATGCTAAGGACCAGGCAGAAAATAGGGAATAAGGTGTGGAGTCTGGTGAGGAAGGTAACATTAAACTCTGTGTGTGTGTGTGTGTGCGTGTGCATGTGTGTGTGTGAGTTACACACACAAATACACAAATAGAGACAAATGCTCAGAAGGAAAAGCACAGGAACTCTGAGAGCTTTGACATGGCTGGGAAGGTCATGGAAGGTTGCTTGTAAGATGCAGAGCGTGGAACACGCATGTTTCTGTTAGAGGGAGCAGCATGTACAAAGGACCCGAGAGGGCTGGGAAGCCTGGCAAATTCCCTTAAGGTACTGAAGGAAAGAGGGCTGGAATCCAAAAGTAAAAGGGCCAAGTGACCTGCCATGAGGCCAAGGAGATGGCAGGGAGCGGCTCAGGCCTCAGGAACAATAGGAAACTAATGAAGGGATTTTAGGCAGGGGACCCACATGATCAGCTTTGCATTTTTCTTTCGCAATTTTTTTTTCCATTGAGATAAAACTCATACAACACAAAATTCACCATTTTCGAATGTATGACTCAGTAGTTTATAGTGCATTCACAATGTTGTGCAACCATCATCACATTCCAAAATATTTCCATCACCCCAAAAAGGAGCCCTGTACCTGTCAGCAGGCAGTCTGATTGCCCCTCCCCCATCCTTTGGCAACCACTAATTTACTTTCTGTCTCTGTGAGTCCACCTACTCCAAGCATTTCATGTAAGTGGAAGCAGACAATGTGTAGCCTTTCGTGTGTGGCTTCTTTCGCTTGGCTCAATGTTTTCCAGGTTCATTCACGTTGTAGCTTGTGTGAGTACTTCATTCCTCCTTATGCCTGAATTACATCCCATTGTGTGGCTACACCACATTTTGTTTATCCACTCATCAGGTGATGAGCATTTGGGTGGTTTCCACTTTTGGACTATTATGAGTATTGTTGCTATGAATATTTCTGTACAAATTTTTGTGAAAGCATGTTTTCAGTTCTCTTGGGTATATACCTAGGAGTGGACTTGCTGGGACATATGCCACTCTGTTTAACTTTTTGAGGAACTGCCAAACTGTGTTCCACAGCGGCTGACCATTTTCACATTCCCACCAGCTATGGATGAGGCCTCCAGTTTCTCCAGTCCCTTGACAACACCTGTTATTTTCTGTTTTGTTTTTTTATATAACCATCCTAGTGAATGACAGGTGATATTTCATTGTGGCTTTGATTTTCCTTTCCCTAGGAACTCATGTTGTTGAGCATCCTTCCGTGTGCTTATTGGCCTATCTTTTTGGGAGAAACATCTATTCAGATACTTTGCCTATTTTTAAATTGGGTCATTTGTCTTCTTGTTATTGAGTTATAAGATTTCTTTATATATTCTGGATACTAGGCCTTTATCAGATATATGATTTCCAAATATCTTCTCCCATCCTAGTAGGTTTAGTCACTATCTTGACAGTGTCCTTTGATGCTCAGAGGTTTTTAATTTGCTGAAATTCAGTGTATCTATTTTTTGTTGTTGTTGCTTATGCTTTTGGTGTCATCTTTAAGATACCACTACCTAATCCAAGGTCACTAAGATTTACACCTTTGTTTCCTTCTAAGAGTTTTACAGTTTTAACTCTTAGATTTAGGTCTTTGGCCTATTTTGAATTAATTTTTTATATTGTGTGAAATAGAGATCCAAATTTATGCTTTTGCATGTGGATAACCAGTTGTCCCAGCACCATTTATGGAAAGGATTATTCTTTCCCCCACTGAATGATCTTGGCACCCTTGTCAAAAATCATAGATGTAGGGGATTATTTTTGGACTTTCAATTCTATTCCATTAATCTACATGTCAATCCTTATCCTAGTACCACAATGTTTTGATTACTGTTGCTTTGTAATAAGTTTAGAAATAGGGAGCTGTGAGTCCTCCAACTGTGTTCTTATTTTTCAAGATTGTTCTGGCTATATGGAGTTTCTTGAGTTTCCACTGGAGTTTTAGGATCAGTTTGTCCATTTTTGAAAAAGGAAGAAAGAAAAAAAGAAAGAATGAATGAGAAAGAAAGAAAGGAAGAAAGAAAAAAGAAAGAAAGAAAGAAAGAAAGAAAGAAAGAAAGAAAGAAAGAAAGAAAGAAAGAAAGAAAGAGAAAAGAAGAGAGGGAGGGAGGAAGAGAGGGAGGGAGGGAAGGGAGGTGGTAGGGGAGGGAGGAAGGAAGGAAGGAAGGAAGGAAGGAAGGAAGGAAGGAAGGAAGGAAGGAAGGAAGGGAAAGGCAATTGGAATTTCAATAGGAACTGCATGGAATCTATAGTTTGCTTCAGATTGTAAAGTCACTTAACAGTTATGTCTTCCAGTCCATGAACATGGATGTCTTTCCATTTATTTAGGTTTCTACGCACAACTCTTGTATTTCTGTGGTTAAACTTACTACTCAGTATTTTTGATGCTATTGTAAACTGAATTGTCTCCTTTTTAGACTGCTCATTGCTAATAATATAGAAATACAACTGATTTTCTTGATCAGTTAGCTATTACTTTATTCCAGTTTCCTTTTCAACAATAAGAGCAAAGCACTTACATGGTGTTTATTTTGTGACAGGCACAGTTCTAAGAACTTTGCACTTGTTTACTCAATCTTTATTACAACTCTTTTATGAGCCACTATTATCATTCCATTTTACAGATGAGAAACCTCAGGCACACAAAGTCACATAGCTAAGATGCAGCATAGCCAGAATTCAAACCCAGGCAGCCTGGCGCCAGACAGAGCCTGTGCCCCTAACAGCTACACAATGTTGACCTCCAATCCACATTGGGCGCATATGACAGGAGTGGCCAGACTCCATTGTCAGTCTCGAATCAAGCAGGAGCTGCGCCCCCTTTGTTTCTCTGACTCTTTGGCTGTGGGCTGGACACTCTGCAGTTATCTGTGCCCCGTCTGGCTCAGCACCCAAGGTTGCTCCCTCTATGGCAGCTCTAAGCAAGCAAGAGCCACCCCAGAAAGTATGGGGCCAGCTTGCCCAGCGAGGCTGAGCCCTAAAGCTGTATCCCAGGAATTACAGAAACAGGGAGGAGAGAGGAGAAGGAGAAAGAGGAGGAAGGGGTAGAGAGAACAGTGACGTCAGCGTAGTCACAGACATCCAGGATGGACAACCAAATTGTGTGACATCCCTTGAAATAAAACCCAGCGAATTTTATTTCCTGGCTGATGGTTGACTTGAGATTGAGAAGGAAAACGTGGGGCCCTTCTAACATTTACGCCAAACTCAGGGCACAATTATCAGAAATTAAGAGGGACTAGAGAATGCATGATTAGAAACAGGCCCCAACCGTGGGAAGCAAATATTTGATCACAGTGGAAACAAAAATGCACGGAATCCAAGCCCCTCCTCGTAGTTCACCCATGTCCCTCACCCCAGTGTTCTCTCTCTGCTAGTGAAAGCAGTTGAGGCAAACAGTTGGGGACTTCTTCCAACTCTATGTCAGTGACAATCCCTCAACCTTGGAGGACAGGGTGGTGGAGACCCCGGCCTCCACTGGACTCCAGTGAATGGAGAGGACATTTTAGACCCAGTCACTTCCATATATGTAGTGGGCCCAGCCGGCTCTCAGAAGAGCCCAGGCTGCTGTCTGTAGCCAGGGACTCCCAATTTTTCTTCTCTCTGTATTTGCCAAAATCTTCAAGTCCCTTCTTTTCTCTTTTTTTCCCTTTTAAAAAAACTTTGTCATTTCAACAGGCAATGTGGGGGGCGGGGGAGGATTTGCCAAATTGATGGCAATTCTTGGTGCTAGTAAAGTGTCAATTAAGATTGATTGTGCTGCTGAAAGCTCGGGGAGGTTGGCGGTTTATGCTCACGTTTTAAAAGTCTATTTTATATGCCTCTATGTTGAGTAGTTTCATTAGGTTTATTAAGAGTTCAATTGATATATTTCTTGTTGACTCCAAATATTCCTGAAGTGATTAATCCTGAACAATGGGGTTAATTAGTCTGCAGACTTTGGAACACTACTTCAGGAGGGAGCTTATGAAACCAGTTTTCAGGGAATGTAATCTCCAAAAAGAGTTACATTCCTTTCTTCTAAAGGAAAGGGAGGCGAAAATCTCCCTGGGGAAGAAAGGATGGCTCTGATCTCATGAATGTTAAACTCTAGTGGGCCTTTATGCTTTGGTTTTGTTTTTTAATGGCCCCTACCTTTACTTTCTGACTGGTAGGTAGCTTGAATGTGGGAAGAGATCAGTCTGGGGAGCAGAAAATGGGGGTCTCTTTTCTGCCCTCTGAATAGATTTGTGACCTCATGCCCCGCCCCCCAGCAGAGCCTTCGCCTCTGGGGACATTCCTTCATCCATAAAATGGGGACAATGGCACCTGCCCTCCCCCAACAGCCCAAGCTCAGTGAGGGTGAGAAGAGATCACACGTGTGAAGGTCCTTTGAGAATAAAACTCTTTTCTTTTCTTTTTTTAACCTTTGAGAGGTTAAAAAGGGGCCCATTTTAGAAGTGGGCTTTTTTAAACTCTTTTTTTTATATTATTATTCCCTCATGAAAGAGTTTCTTCTTGTAGCTGGGATTTTTCATCTCGTGTTAAAGAGAGAGAGAGGCAGAGAGTTTTAAAAATAGCTATTTTAATGAAAAGAACAGCTCCCCTGAAGAACTGGGCAGCCCTTTCTGCAGGCTTGGCTGCCGAAACTCACAGTCCGAATTGATTTTTTTCCCCCCTCTTCTTTAAAGGTAAGTGATGAAATACTGTGGGTTTGAAAGGGCTGACATTTTGGGTAGCAATTAAACTCAGTCCCATCTAGCCGCGCGGCAGCCGGTGGCGGGCCACTCGTTATGTTACGGTGGAGAGGCAGGCGGAGGAATGTGTAGTGGGCCCAGCCGGCTCTCAGAAGAGCCCAGGCCGCTGTCTGCAGCCAGGTAATTAGATTTAACAAGCTGGCCTGTCCCCCTCCTTCCCCACCCACTTGGGGACCCACCTCACACCCCCTCGCCTGCAAGACGGTTGGGTTGCAAGTCTCAGATCGTAATCACTGCCGTGATGGACATGGGAGATATTAACGTTGAGCTGCTAACGACCATACACGAGGCAGCAATACTTAGGAAATCATGGCAAATGGAGATGGCAGGACAGCTGGATCGTTAGAATCAGCCCAAGGGCAAGGCACCCCAACAGGTCAAGGGGATGAGATGGGAAACATGCACAAGGGAAGGACTGGCTGGGGCTTTTGCCACGCTTTCCCCTCCCTGTCCGGGTTGTGTTCCCATGGAAATACAGCTATAACAAGTCACGCTTCTAGCAGGTTCTTCTCACGAAAACCCATGCCCCAAACTCCCCTGTGGTGAGGATTTTGTGATCTCCTGTAGAAACCCACAGACCAGCGTGGCTGTGAAGGAATCACTTGTAGAGAGGGCTTCAGAGAGCCTGAGATGGGCAGGGCACCTTTCTTTTGTTCTGCTGTCCGTGTGGGTGACTCTGACATACAGCCAGGGCTGGGAACCGCCCATCTAGATGCAGGCCAATGGTTTGCCCAGCATACAGACCCATGATGAGCACACGCTTGGCAGACCCCAGTATGTCCAGGGTCATTGGCCAATAGCTCCCCACTTCATTCAAGGGTAACAAGCCTCAAGGGAAAGACAATCCAATCTGTCTGCTATTCTCTCTCAGCCTCGCTCAACAGGCACGGGGACTGCCAGGAGCAGCAAGATCGAGCCACTGCTCCAGCTGGACATTCCGGAGGAACCTGGAAGCCATGGCTCTCAGGCCTGAGCTATCCTAATTCCCTTTGCAGCACTGGTGCCCCTGCCCCTCTCCAAGCCTCAGTTTGCCCATCTATAAAAAGGATGGGTTGGCCAATTTGAGGTCTCCATCCTCCCCAGCCTGAAATGCCAGTGGTTCTGCAAATCTACTCACCCCAGTGACCCCTTCTGAGTCACACACACACACACACACACACACACACACACACACACACACATTAAATCCTACCACTAAGTGGCACACTCTCAACCCTCCAACCTCCACGTGAGCTTCCTCCACACCACCCACATCTCTGCTGTTGAAGTCATGACCCTTCTCGGGGGCCTAGCCAGTGGATGGAGTTTCTTACCGAAACCCTGCAGACATCCCCAGCCAGAAGCCCTGTCCTTGCCCTGGGCGCCTAGTTCAACCATCTTCCAGAATGTAGGAGGTGACAAGTGGTGCAAATTGCCAGTTAGTGATGACAGTGGCAATCACAGAGCACCTGACTCTCCAGGGCTCCTGCTTAGCCCTGATCTCATTGGTTGCCCCCAACAAGGAGTCATGTCTACTATACAAGCACCCACTGTACAGTGTGGACAATGAAGTCTCAAGGTGAATTGACTTGCCCAAAGCCACGCAATTACTAATTGTCAGAGCCAACACTTGAATGGAAGACTGACTCTAAGTCCAGATTGTCTTCTCATTACCCAGATGTTTCTTAGATGTTCCTCTCTGGTCGGTTTAGAGGCTTTTACAGATTGCAGCTCCCCTCACCTTCCAACACATGTACATGTGCACGCACGCGTGCGCGCGCACGCGCACACGCACACACACACACACACACACACACACTCAACAAGTGCTGCTCAAGTCCTCCCTCCCAGGAATTCATTAAGTCCTGGCTTTGCCCCAAGTCCCCAACTTCATTCAAGACCTCTGTTACTTGAGCAGAAAGGGGGTCCATGTTACCAAGGAAGGTGATAAATATTCCCCACCAACAGTTGCCCAGAGAAAAAGAGTCACAGTGAACACACCCAGATTCCAGCCAGCAGGAAGGGGTGGGAATCCACTGTGAAGGGCCCTGCAAGAATGAGGAAGGGAGCTGAAGCAAGAAGGGGGTAACGGGGAGGGGAGTCCAGGTGGGAAGGGGTGCCCAGCATGGATTCAGCCCTCCCAGGTGCTGGGTGACTTATAGATATGCCCCCTCCGTGTTCTTCACTAAGGGAAAGAGAAGATGGGTTGGGAGGCAGCGACTTGCCAGTCTTCAGAATCTGTTGTCTTCCCCTGTCCCCTGCCTTAGGAGGGACAACAGATTCACTGGGAGTGGGGATCTCATTTGAGAGGACTCCGGGAGATGGGGTGGGAATAAGATGAGGTGGCAGTTGCGGAACAGCCTTTAAAATAATTAGAGAAATTAGAGATGGCCAGTTTCAATTCTCCCCAACACACCAGCATTTTCAATTAATTGAGTGCTCACATCAAGCACTTTAAAAGGAGATTATTTCTTATTTTCCTATTTCCTCCTAAGATCTAGTCGGTGAAGTGGGAATCGAATCTCTGCTCTCTCAACTCCTCTATATCACCTGGGGCGGGGGCAAGGGAGACACACTAATACTTAGATATCATTTACATTTTTACTTTTATAGCTGGATCTTATTCAACCATAAGGAGCCAAGAAGTGTAACCCAGCTGTGTGTCCAGAGGTGCTGAACTAGAAATAGCCTTATTGACTCCCTAGGGAATGATTCGTCTGGTGGAAGATTGGGGAAAAGGCACGTAGAAGGTGGATCAACCCCTTGGGAGATACCTGCAGTTGTCCAGTTCTGTCTGTGCCTGGAGAAACAGGTCTTAGGGGGCCCGTCATGGCCACACTTCCAAGCCACATTCTCCATGACTCTATCTGCCCAGCTCCTAAGTACTTGCTTAGTTGGTGTCAAACAGCTTAGGGGGTGGGCAGAGTATAATTATTGCCTCAAACCCTAAACAAAGAAATAAAACTCATTCTTTTCTTTCCCCATCCACTCAAGGTGAGATAATAACAAACAAAACATGAAGACATGTCCTGTACTGATGACAATGGGACGGGATAAGATGGCAGAGGGTTCGGAGATAGGGAAAGGGATGAGTTGGAATGGAGATGAGATAGGATGGGAATACAAAGGTTTAGGATGATATTAGGATTGGGTTGTTTGGGATGGGATGGGATGGGATGGGATGGGATGGGATGGGATGGGATGGGATGGGATGGGATGGGATGGGATGGGATGAGATGGGATAGGATGGGATGGGAGGGATGGGATGAGACAAGACAGGATGGGGTAACCAAGGCCCAATGGCAGAGACGACCTTCTGTGCAGAGCTAGGCTCCCATCTCAGGATGCAACCTCATACCCAATGCTCCTGGCCAACCTGGGTGCAACCAAGCAGCCCTTCCCCCATTACTCAGCAAGTGCCAGAGCCAGGAGAGAGGGAGCGGACAAATCTTCAGGAGGCTGGCACTGGTCCCAAGCAATCTGTTCCCAACTTCCTCCTGCGTGGGTGGTGGCATACATCCCCAGCCGGCCCCCACGCCTCTCACCAGCCGTCAATGCACCCTCACTCTCTCCTTGTGTGTGTTGTCAAATCTTCCCAATATAGCAGCCGGGAGTCTGTCAACAGTTCTGTTCCCAGCCTGCTTCCCCTCCCCTAAGGATGCCAAGTCTGCTGTCCCCTCCCTCGATGGGTGCCTCTCCTGTCATGCCTCACCCTCAGCCCTGACAAGCAGAGACACACCACTTCCCCGGAGGAAGTGTGCTGGGAGAAGCCATTCCATCTTCCATGGTCAGGATGGGACCTGTGCCAGGACACATTTGCATGACATTAAGGAAGAGGAATCCAGGGGACTTGACCAGTGATTGGATGGGGGAGGAGGGAGAGTGGAGCTGAAGTTGACACTCAGGTTTCTGCCTTGAAATGATTTAGGGAAGATGATCTGGCCACTGAGCTGGGTGATCCCAGGGGAGCAGTCTGGGGCTGGAGAAAGAGATGAGAGCTTGAGATCTAGGGAATCTGAGATGGCTATGTGCTCCTGATGGGGATGTCCTGTGTGCATATGCAGACAGGGAACTCAGGAAAAGGTCTAAGCACGCAGAAGGTGCCAGAAGTTGAAATGAATCGTCTACAGGAAACTCAATACACACTCACATGGTCCAACAGCTTCGGGCAAATGGGTGTTATCAGTACAGCAATCCCGATGACTCACTTTACAGAATTCCCCTGTGCACCCTGAAAGGAACTGCGAGGCCTCAGCCAGGGGCCGCCATGTGCCCGAGCCTCCATCCCTAGATGTCTGCGACCGTGTCGCGTCAGCTGCCTTCTCTTTCCCTGTTCTTTCTGTCTCCAGGCAACAGAGAGTGACCTGGTCTGAGCATCAGGTGCCCTGGGTCCCAGTCCCAGCTCTGCCAACTAACTTCAACGATCTAAACGAGTCACTTTCTGTCTCTCGGCTTCAGTCTCCTCAACTATAAAATGGGACCAATGACCATTGGATCGAAGAAGGCAGTATCTGCAAATACTTTACACATGTAAGGAATTGGGGTAAAAACTGCCCGAAGGTCTGGCCAAGTCCCCCTAGTCCTGTCTCCCCATCCTGACCCCACCACTGGACCCACAGCAGTTCCTGTACCAGGCATGGGTGGCACCCTGTTCCCATCCTTTGTTGCCTCCTCCAGGGAGGCCCTAGAACAGTGCTTGGGTCTCCTAAAGCTTTCACAGACCCCATCCTTACCATCCTTGCTTCACCAAATGACACTGTGGGTAGAAGACACCAGAATAATGCTCAGGGAGTGACATGTATTGCAGCACAAAGCCGTCCCTGCTTAGCTTCCAGAGTTAGCAGGAAATGGCGGGCTCACAGTGAACCTCTCTTTACAATACATCTTGGGCAGAACATGTGTAAGGGTCTCTTACCTGAGACCTCACGGACGTGGTCAGACCCCTCCTCTCCTCTACTGCCCTCCAGCTCAGACACTGTCTCATGATGACCCCATCATCATGCCCACCTGAGACTCCATCTTCACCAAGGAGCCAGGCCAGAGGTGAATTTAAGAGAGAGCCAGCTGTGGTCCTCCTGGGATGCTATCTCATCATTTCAGGAAGGAGGGTGCGGAGATATGAGTTGCTAACCTCGCCCTGAAGGTTGGCTCAAGAATCAGAGAAATGGGTTGGTGCCTTTGTGCCAAAGGGGAAGTGTCACATACCCCCCGTGGGCTGTGCTGGGTGCCTATTGTTGTGTCTTCTCAGAATCCTATTCCTCCCTAAAAGAAAGCCCTTCATTTGGAGAACGTTCCTTTCCCCACAGCAACACACAGTGCCAGCTGCCAATCAGAGGAGCCCACCCCCGGCCGCCTGGGCAAGATATAACCCAACTCAGGACAATGAAAAGTCTCCTCTGAGGTTTGTCCCCTCAGAACCAAAGGAAGACAGAATCAGGGAACATGTAAAGTCAGAACTGCTGATAACCACGGTTCCAGTCCCTGGAAACAGCCATTCTGACACTCAGGTTATGTGAGCCAGTGAAGTCCCCTTTTTTGCCTTAACTATTTCCAATGGAGTCTCTGTCGCTTGCAACCAGCATCCCCTCACACTGTTAGAGATGCGTGCTCTCCACCAACTTTCTGGAGGCAATTCTTGCATCTGTGCTGTTTACTGCAGGCCACTCCAGAGGGCGTGGCCTAGAGACTTGGAGCAGTGCAGCCCAGTGACCAGACCCCTTGCTCCCAGGACCTCCTGCACAACAGTTGCAGGGCCACCTGCCCTCTCTCCCAGCCCCTTCTGGTTCATACTCTGCTGCCCTCTGCTGTCCCCTGCTGGCCACAAGGTGTCATGTGCTCTTCTCCTCAGGCCTAGGATGGGTTGGAGGTTACATGACAAGGACCGAAATTAGGAAGCGGAAGGCACAAGTCTGAACAGAGGCGGCCCCTCACAGCTCCGTCCCAATAAGACTCTCGAAATAAGAGCTCGAAAAAATCCTTTAATACATGCAGGCTGTGATTATTCCTATCTCCCTAGGGTGAGAATAACATAGTAACACAAACTGGGAGTTGGATATGCAGATGTTTTTTTCCAAGTGAGAGCCTCTGGGCAGGTATCCCAGGAGGCTGGAATAATGAAATATAAAGACAGAGAGCTGAGGAGGGGGTCTGAAGAGCTTGAGAGAGGAACTGTGTCAAGAAAACAATAAGAGCTAAGGCGGGTGTGAAGAAAAGCTAAGGTTTAGGCTGGGAAGGTTGGGGTGCCACCATAATTATGGTGCCCGAGAGCACTCTCTAAGAAGCAGACTGAGCCCCCAAAACAGACCAGCCTCTCTGGACCCATATTGCCCACAAACACTGAGGGAGGAAAGGATAATTCATGTGTTTCCAGCTTACAGAACACTTTAGCACATAATACTGCATTTGATTTCACACCACCTGATGAGATAACACCTCTTGTCTTGATGCTTTTCTCTCACAAGGTATTAGAGATTCTGGGAGATTTAGTGGCTTGACAGAGACAGTCTCTTTAAACAGCAGCACTTAGACTTGAACCCAAGGCCAACTGCAAGGCCAGCGTGCTCTCTGTAGAATGAAACTGCCTCCATGTGGGTGGAGCTGTATCTACGTAGATCTAGTCATACAAAGTGAATGCACAGGCTTCACAGGGGTCAAGGAATGGAACCAAGGTTCCAATTTTGATCCTGCTGTTTACATGCTGTGTGCCTTTGGACAAGTTACTCAACCACTCTGAGTCTCACACATGGGTATATCTCATGGGGTCGTTTTAAACACTATATGTCAATGTACGTAAATCATCCAAAGAGGAGCCTGATAGTTAGTAGATATAATTATAATGGTCACAAAACTTAGCATATGCCTATTTTTAAATGTAATTCTCCCATGATGTTTAGTCTGGTTTTGTCTTTCCCTGTTGAAATCAAATCCAAGGGGTCTACCCCTTAGCCCTATCTTATCATTTTAAACATAGCAAAGAAGATCCTAAAGACACCTCATCTTTAATGCTTTAATGCTTTAATGCTTTAATCTTTATTACATGCGTGAGAAGCTGAGGGTCAGAGAAGCTAAGTCATTTGTTCAAGGTCACACAGATAAAATGTGGTGGAACCAGGATGTAAACCCACATGTCTCTGATTCCAAAGCCCTCCCTCTTTCAATAATGCTCACAGGTTTGGTCTGTGGCAATGGGAAGGAGTGTAGGGGACAAGCGAGGAAGCAGATATCAGTACAGATGCTGTTACCATGGTCCAGGTGAGGGATGATGGTGGACGGTAGCAAAGGAGATGACCACATGGGGTAGATTTAGGCTATATTTAGGAACAGAGCAAATAGGACTTACTGACAGATAGGCTTGCTGAAGGTTTTTGGCTTGAGTGACTAAGTGAGGAATGGTGCCATTTTCTGAAATGGGCAGACTAGAGAGGAAAGTCATGTGGAGGCAGGGAGAATCAAGGATCTTACTTTGGCAGGATTAGATTTGGATGCCTATTACACATCCAAGTGGAACTTCTAGGTAAATGAATGTGGATGTCAATGGCGAGGGAAGGACAGGAGATACCAGCATTGAGATGAAATCTCCTGGGGGAGAATAAACATAGAGAAGAGCCCAGGACTGAGCCCCAGGGCCCTCCAACCTTTGGAGGTCCAACAGAGGAAGGGAAGGACGAGCGAGCTGGAATCTGGTGTCCTGAGAGCCAAGAGGAGATGATGCTTCCAGAGGGATACAGTGGACAATTCTGTTCAATGCCAGGACCAGTGGGGTCTGGTCCATGATCTTTTTTTTTTTTTTTTTTTTTTTAAAAATCTCTGTTTTTATTTTATTTTTTTTTAAGATTTTATTGGGGAATTGGGGAGGGGAACAGCGTTGGGGAATCGGGGAAGGGGAACAGACAAGTTGCTGGTTTTTGTTCTTCAGTCTAGTTGTGGAGAACATCGCTTCACTGGCCCATGTTGGTATCATCATTGTGCTCTTCCCGGGTGAGGCAGATCGGTCGCTGGCCTCTGGATGTCGCTCACTGCGGCTATTGGCAGCTCATGCTTGGCTGCCAGCTGCTCACGCTGGCTGCTGGCTGCTCACTATAGCCTATGGCAGCCCACTGCAGCAGGGGCTGCAGCCCACACCATCCCCGGGGCTCGCACAGCCCAGCTCCAGGTGGAGCTGTTGTTAGCTGTAGAGGGCAGTGTCACTGGCCCTCATGTGGGATCCGAACCGGGGCCGCTGGCATCCCAAAACCAGCGCTTAACCAATGCGCCACTCGGCCGGCCCTGGTCCATGATCTTGATTAGAGCAAACATCATGTGCAGCACCCACCCCTGAGCTCACCCATTCCCCATTTTCACCCCATCCCTCATACTCCCATGCACTTGTTATTGGAAAAAGAAAGAAAGCCAAAGATGTAATGGGGTTTGGGGAATTAAAACCTACCAGAATGTCACATACCATTCCCAGCCACTCAGGATGGGGTTAACCACAGAAGCAGAAGGCAAGGATGAAGGCATGGAGATTTTCACTGTGGATCTGGGCAAGGGAGGCTGGGCCATCTCTTGCTACCATTTTTTTAAGACTGGAAACATTTCCATTTCAACCCCTATTTGTGCCATTATTCAGTAAATAAATATGTATGTTCTCCCACTCTGTGGTAGGTCCTGTGTTAGTCACTGGGAACATGGGCATAAATAAGAAATGACTTTCGGACCGGCCGAGTGGCGTGGTGGTTAAGTGCTGGCTTGGGAAGCCAGCAGCCCCGGTTTGGGTCCCATATATGACGGCCAGTGACACTGCCCTCAAAAAAAAAAAAAAAGAAAAGAAATGACTTTGACCTTGACTCTGAGGAGCTTAAAGGGAGGACAGACACATCAACAGCTCCTTACATCAGATCATGGCTGTGTCCTGATACAAGGATAGAAGGATAGATCAGGGCCTCTGGGAACAGTTAAAGGGTTAGGGAGAGCTTCATGGAGGAAGTGATACTTGATCTTGGTCTTGAAGGATAAACTGGAGCTCTCAGCCCATAGACAGTAGGATTACGTACATCCTGACAGAAGGAATGGAAGCTGGAAACATGAGAGATTATACAGTGATTGGAAGACCACATTTCACTGAAGGGTTAGAGCAGAGTGAATGTGGGAGGCACTGAGAGGTGCAGGGCCCAGATCTTTAGGGGCCTGCAACATGAAGCTAAAAACTTGGACTTTACTCTGTAGGTCAGCATTTCCCCCAATAATTTTCTGTGAAACACAAATCTCAAATTTGCTCTGAAAATGCAATGAATCAATAAATTCTGGGATCAAACACATTTTGGAATTGCTACAGAGTAGATGCTTCCTCCTGGAGATTGGAGGTATTCATTAGCATTTAAAAGCTCAGAAAAAGACTACAATGGAGTGGGGGAAGAGAGAGAAGGAAAGAAGGAAGAAAGCAAGGGAGGGAGAGAGAGAGGGAGGGCAAGAGGGGTAGGGAGGGAGGAGGAAAGATGAAGGAGGGAGGGAAGAAAGGAAGGAAGGGTCAAAAGAAAAAAAAGAAAGAAAACTTACCTTTTTGTTTTTTAAACGTAGCCCCACATTACCCTCTGTTCAGATTAGGCCCACTGGCGTCCCCACACAATTAATACTCCTCAGTGACACAGTGGGAAAAGCTGAGCCAGGAACTGGGTAAGTTTACATTTTAAGCAGGTAAATGATTCACCTGGAGGTAGGATGGTGGAGAAATGCCTATTGAGAGGCCCCATTAGCTCGGGAACCCAGAGATGGGGTCCAACTTGACTTCTTTAACCCTGGGACTAAAAGTATCTTCCCTTATTACCTCAGGAAATATCTAGTGAGCACCCTCTCTGGACCAGCTGTGCCACCGCCGGTAGTACAATGTTGGGGTGGGGGGTGTGATTCAGACATGTTCCCTGCCTCATGATGCTTGCTGGTTTGCAGACACTATACACATAGTCACATCGATTGAGATTTGAAGGCAAAGAACAGTCTATAAGAGAGGAACCTGGAATTGGAATTGAGGAGGACTTTCCTTAGTAAGCCCTACCTGGGCTGAGATTCGAAGGGTAGGTAGGAATTCACTAGGCCAAGACAGGCAGTGTTGGGAAAATGGCTTTCTGGGTAGAGGGAACAGCATATGCAAAGGCCCTGTGGCTGGAAGGAAATACTGCTGCTGAAAGACAAAAGGAAGGGCCAGCTGAGTGGCGCTGTGGTTAAGAGCTGGCTTGGGACGCCAGCGGCCCCGGTTCAGGTCCCACATATGAGGGCCAGTGACACTGTCCTCAAAAAAATAAAAATAAAAAAATAAAGGACAAAAGGAAGAGCAAAAAATGGCTACTTCCTGATAAGTTAACAACTGTATTTGCAGTCCTGTTTGTGGCTATCTATGTCTAGCCACAAATGAGAAATAAAATGTCCCCCTGAGTCTGAGATTTGGATACTCTGAAACAAAGGGTGTCAGAGAAAATTGAGCAGAGGAACAAGGACCCTGCACTGGACTTTCCTGCTTAAAAAAGGAGAGTGAGGAGTGGAGGGGGCTCCCTTGGGCCTGGAGACCATGGGGAGATGGGATGGGGTGCAGCCCGGCTGTTTCAAATCCAGCTCTAGAAGGCCAAGCTTCCATGCCCCTGTGAGTGCCTCGCTTAGACAGAAAACCTTCTTCCTCACACGGGGCCCTATCTATCATCTCCTGAGCAATGAGTGTGAGTCAAGCACTGTGATGGGTGTTTTGCCCACATAACCGCCAGGCACCTGGATGGCCCCACATTGTTCAACCTTGTGGGTTCACCGTTCTTTTCAAATACAAGTAAAATAACCCCAGCATGCATCCCACATATGGAAGGAAACCCTACAAGACTAACGATACCTACAAGACTTATACTTCTCCTAGATATCACTCCGTTGCATTCTCATCTCATCTTCGCTCCTGTCACTGGAATCTCCTCTTTGGCCTGAACTAACCCAAAGAACTCTGCTGCCTTCCCTTTCCTTTGATTTCCCAAAGCAACTAAGGACGTAATGCTTTTCCACATGAGTGAGTTTTACTGAAGGTTTGAGGATAATGACAGTGGTTTCACAGCACGGTACATGAATTAGAATTGACCTAATGCTCTTGAACCTCAGTCACTCCTGGTAACATTTCATTGCCATCTTTCATTGTCAAGCCCATGGGTTCTTGTCACGTTGCTCAGACCCCATGTCTTTCAAACCCTCTTTATACTCCTTTCCTTCTATCCTGGGGAAGCACCCATCATCTTGGATGTCTAGAGCTGGGTTCACCAAGAAGCAGAGCTGAGACAAAGATTTAAGTGCAAGTGGTACATTTGGGAGGTGCTCCCAGGAAGCAGAGGTGAGGAAATGGGGAAGACAGGGAGAGAAGGAAGCCAGTGCAGGGAGTGTTAACAAGCAGGTTACCGTGGTGGGCGCCTGGGGCTCACTCCAGCAGGGAGCCTCAGGGATGGTGTGAAATCGCCATACAGGTAGTCCACCCAAAGGTCAAAGGAGTTGGATTTATCCTCTATTTCCATTCATTACTGGCTGAGGGCTGTCCTCAGTGCCATGCACTCAAACCTGCAACTGGAACAAGGCAAGAGACAGTCCTTAGGTGGCAGGGCCTTGCAGAGCATGGCGCTGACTTCTGGGTCATTCATATGGGCAGGGCACCGCAGCAGCTGCTACAACAGAAAGGGCAAGCTTGCCCACAGTCCATGTCCTTGGTGGCGGAGGAGGCAGACAATTTTCACTCCAAAAACAGCCACCAAGGTATGTGGCCAAACATCAAGATATGTTGCTCCATCTACCTTGGAGAATAGTTATGCCTCTTTCCCAAAGGATGGAAGAGTGTGTACACCACTGAAAAGAGCAGTTGCTTCTGTACACCATGAGGTAGGTACTGTCATGACCCCATTTTATAAATCAGGTAACTGAGGCTGAGAGAGGCAGTGAGGGGATAACAAAGCCAAGAGTCCCACTCCTGCTAACTGCCATGACCACACACATTCCTCCCTGCTGTGTGATATGATCTCCAAGAGCCTGAGCAGCACCTGGGTTATCAACCTTTAACCCTCCGTCGGGTGCAACTGATCTCACAGATTCATTGCACACAAGTTTTCAAATATCTAACAGTTAACTTAAGTATCATGACTCATTGCTTCCGTATCTTCCCCCTCTGCCGTAACCTATCGTGTTTGTGACTTAGTACAGTAAAGACGTATTTCATATTTGAAAGTTTGTGTGCAGTGAATCTGAGAGATCAATTGTGCCCCATTTAATTAATAATGACAAACATGCCAACAAAACTTTGCACATTTACAATTACATCCTTCTCACGAGCAAAGCCGGGTGGGGGTTGCTATTATTGTGCCCATTTCACTGATGAGGAACCAGAAGCACGGATAGATTTAAGTCATGTACCAAGTTCCCATGACTGGAACCATGGCTATCTGACCACAAATTCCAGGTCCCATAACTGCCCCCCTTAACTCCCTTGGTACGCCCAGTGCTGATGGCCCCAAGGCAAATCCATCCCCAGCAGCCGCCAGAGAATGTAACTGCACCAACAGGGGGATCAGAGGCATGACCTTCAGAGATGAAGGGCAGCCTGTCATCCTAACTGTGCCCATCACCAATGGGAGCACAAGTGGCAGGTGCTGCCCAGCCTCCACCAGCATCCATCCTCCATCCAGCAGCCAGAGCAACCCTCCTAAGACACACACATGACCAACAGCCCCCTGCTTGAACTCTCCCGTGACTCACCATTTCCCTCAGGACCGAGGCCCAACTTGTGAGCATGGAGTCTGTGACTTCTCACCCTCTCAGTCTACCTCCTTAGCCTGCCTCATCTCTTGCCCACTCCTGCAGATACACCCGGGAGCCACGCTTTCAGGTAGGGGTCCCCATGCTTCGCACCTCCCAGGTGCCCTGCCAGGTAAGGCTGAGATCCACGTCATCCCTCTGTCATCGAGGGCCAGTGGGGAAAATGAATAAACAAATGAGCCAGGTCCTGAGCTGTGTCTTTCTAGAAGAGAGGGTTTCCATAGACTGAAGAACAACTGGTGGGGGAGGGGCAGCTGGCACCTTGTCTTGAAGGAGAGAGTGCTGGTGCGGGAAGGACAGGTGCTGTCAGCGAGAATGCCGCCTCCCTCTTGTAACCTTTACCAAAGACATTTTCTCTGAATGTCAGGTTCATTAGACACAGGACTGGAGGGTGGGGAAGGAGAAGGAATCATTTTAAAACTTAACTAAAGACAGGACAGACAGACAGACAGGCAGACATCCATACTGGTGGTGATGAGGTATGTCTGTCCTCTCAGACCGGGGGTCTCCCAGTTAGGGCCATGGCTCTCCCGAAGGTTCCCAACACCTCCACCTCCACATTGTTCCCCGCCACCACCCCCCCCAGGGTCCCAGGGGAAGCGGTACTTAGAATGGATGCTCAGTCCACAGTGCTCACCAACGGACTGACTATGAGCCAGTGCCCTGTGGACCTCTAGGTCTGGAGCATATTGTCTGCCCAACCGCGCCTCTCAGGGTCATTCAAGGATCTATTCTGGATCCTCCCCATGCTGGGATTTGGGGACACAGAGATAAACAAGAAATCTGCAACACCCTCAAGGCGCTCCAAGTTTCATAAAGAAGACATAAATAAGTGTACCAAAATTACCAAATGGTGTCCTCAATGTCGTAACAGATTCCAGGAAGAGACATGCCCCAGAGAGGAGGGTCTGTAGGTAGAAAGTCGTGAAGGGCTTCCCATGACAAGGTAACATCTGGGCTGGGCTTTGAGGGATGAATAGGAGTTTGTGAGCTTGTTTATTCTTTCTAGGAGACATTGGTTTCCCAAAACAGAATGAGCTGCTTGTATGAGCTATGAGCTGCCTGGCACTGAAGAGTGCAACATGACTGAATCTTTGACCCTCAGGTCACCTTCAGTGCTGCGTAGCATGGTCAGGGCACTGGAGAGCAAGGGGTGACCATTGCTCTCACTCCTGCTTCCTGCCTCCCAGCTTTCCTCCACAGCCTCTTCGCATCATTGATGGTGCGGTAATGTGTGCTAGGCACCTTCTGTCCCCAGATTGGAAGGCCTCTCCCGGCCTGCTGCTGCCACAGCTCACAGGAATTGGGCTCCTGTGCCATCTGCTATGGCTCTGTGTTTTAGTGCCCAGGCCCACAGTGGGATAGAGCAGACAGGGACAAGATCCAGAAAAGCAGGCTTCTCCTTTCTAAGCTTCCAGGCTTCACTCCTCCCCACCCGCACACAAGCACACACACCATCCTCAGCATCCCCCATCTCCCATCTCCAACTCCCTGCAGACTTCAGTCCCCTCCTGGGCTGACCTGACTGGACCCCACAGCTCTTCCTGGCACTCCCTGGGGCTCCTCTCCCCCCACAGACACTGCCATTCCCTCCCACCCTGAATGCAGCACAGCCCCACCCGGGCTCCTGGCTCGCATTCTCCACAGCTCCTCAGCTGCCAACTCTGCCTTCACGCCTCCCAGAGGAGCAGCTGTCAGCAAGTTCTGGTGGCTGAGATGGGCGAGACAGAGACAGAGAGATGTGGTGCAAGGAAGGCAGAGACAGCAGGGGGGACTGAGAGGGGAAGCCGAGACAGAGACCGGGAAAGAAGGGCGAGGGAGTCAGAGACCACCATGAAGGGAAGGTAGGAGACAACAAGGCAGGTGAGGGGAAGGCAGAGGTGAGTGGCTGGGGCAACAGGCAGAAAGCGAACCTGAGAAAGAAGAGAAAGCCCCAAATCACCTGCTGAAGTCCATTCCCACCATTGGGAGAAGTGACTAAAAACCCAGGGAAACAGAAATGCCAGCTTTTTCACACTCTCTGCTAAGGAGTCGAGGAAAAGACGGCTGGGTGTATGAGCCCAGAGGGGCGGCTGAGTTCACCCAGGGTTCCCAATGTCCCAGGGCCAGGGCAGTGAGGAAAGCAGGGAGAAGCACTCGAAGCTGAGCATCGGGCAACACACATACATGCACACACATACATACACACGGAATAACACATACGCACAGACATGTGTACATACAAAAGTAGAAAGACGCACGTATACACAGAGACACACGTACGCACAGAGACATGCACATACACATGCAAACATAGATATACACACACATACCCGTCAGGGCCTGAGTGGGTCAGTGGTCCATGGTGTGTCAGGGGATGGCGGTTTCTTCTCCCCCAAGAGGTCACAGAGGCCAGTGCAACCCAAGTTCCCCCACATCTTAGGGGTGAGTGTGTTTACACAGCACCCAGGGACCTAACAGTTGCACATCAGTGAGGGTCATGGGAAAGCTGCCCCAGGTCCCTGTGCAGAGTCGGGAGGGACCTGCTCGGGCCCCCCAGCCAAGCGGCCTGGAGCTGGGACTGGAACCTGGGGCTCCTCGCTCTGGCCTCCATCCAGCCTCAGGGGTGCAGAGGGAACGGGGCAGACTGCGGGCACAGGAGCCTTTCCTTGCCTCTGACACCACTGGGAGAAGCCTCTCTGCCCAGCCAGGCTGCTGTGTCACAGCCCAGGCCCAGCACAGCTCCCCGAGGTGGAGCCCAGACCCTCTGCACCCTGAAAGAAGTGCAGCTGACCTCACCCCTGGGCCCTCCGCTGGCCAGGCACTCTCCCTGCTGGGTGAGGCCACCACTGCTGACAGGAATGGCTGAGGGGGGGCACGCATCCACTCAGGGTTGTCTGTCCCCCACAAGCCTGGATTACTTCTGACCTAGATAGAGTTGGCTTTATGGGGGATCAGGAGGCACTGGAAAGAGTAGCTTCTCTGCCTCTGGAGATGCCAAAGACAGGAAAAGGGGGCCTCAAAGTGGGAGAGGACCCAGCAGGAGGGAAAAACATGAATGGGATGGAATGAAGAAAGACCGTGCATTAGGCCAGCTAAACAGAGAGAAGCCACTGGCAACACAGAAATGCCACCCAACAAGCCTTTTCTCATGTTACTCATGCTGGCCCCATGCTGGGAGCTGGGGACAGAGATGCTGATAATAGTGACCACCACTTGTGAACTGTTATTAAGCCATGTCACAGCACAGGAAACTGGGCCTCAGAGAGGTGAACTGAAATTCCAGATGAGCAGCATCAAAGCCCACCCTCTTTCTTCTGGACCTCCCTGCCTCCTTGGGTTACAGAGACAAATGAAGGGGAACACGTTGCAGCAGGGATTCCTTGTAAGGAAAGACCCGCATTTGCTGGGAAAGATTTTTTTTTATGAACTCACATAGTTATCAGTTTAGCAGGTTTCAGAAAAGCCAAGCAGTGCAGCGGATGGTAGAACCCTGGGCTCAGGGCCAGACTGCCTGTATGGAATGTGTCACCCATTTCCTTGTCCCAGAAGTGGAAATAATAAAAGCATATACTCAGAGACATGAGTTTTAAGTGAGGTATCTGCCTTTTCAGCCACTGCTCTTGTGACATAAAAGATGGGTGATGAGGGGTGAAAGGAGGAGGGAGCCCCACAGGCTCCCAGGAGCAGAGTGCCTCCTAAGCCTGACCTCAGGTCTGCAGACAGAGTCACAGTTTGAAGGTGAAGACCCAGCCAGGAGCCATCTTATCCCTGCCTCCAAGCTCAGCATCTCTCAGAAGCTCCAGTAAACTCGGGGTGTGTACCACTCCCTGTCAGGCACTTATCCCCAATCCCTGTAAAATGTCAAGTGCCAAGGTCTGAGCAGTGGTGCCAACCTCAGCCAAACTGGTCACAGGTCACAGCACTAAATCTACACAGCACCATCCCTCCGGCCTGGGCCATGCTCTCCATTGAACACTTGGTTGACCAAGCCTGGCCCCCACCCTGTCCCAGTACTCCTCCCCTGGCTCCATCCCACTGCTCAGATAATGCCACCATCTGGGACCCATCTGCAGGGAGCCTGCTCACTTGTTAGAGAGGGGGCATCTTCCATCTGTATCCTGCAGGAGCATCCGGGGACTCCATAAATCTCAGGACAGGCAGGGCAGCACCTGCCAGCAAGAGATCAGGTCAGAAAAACACAGCCCTGTTAGCATCCTGCCAGGGAGGATGCAGGCTATGCACATGGGGCTGCTCCAGAAAGGTCAGTGCAATGAGGCAACTCCATGCACTGGAAGAAACACGGACTTTGGAATGATGTGGGGCCGAATTCTGAATTTACCCTCATTGTATTGGGGCTTTGGGCAAGTTGGTTCAGTTCTCTGAGCCAATTTCTTCATCCATAAAATTGAGATAATATAGGACAGTCACCAGAACTCAGTCTTAATCATTTGTGTATCCCTTATCCTTGGAACAGGGCACAGGAAAGATGTTTGTGGAATGATTGAATGAATGAATGAATGAATGAATGTAGTCACTTTGCCTTGTTTCTTGCTGACAGAGCTCCAGTTCAGGCCAAGTAACAATTGTGCCTGAGTGCACAAACAAACATGGCAACCCTGTTCCCCTTTATGGTAATTGGTAGAGGGGTGGGCATGTGACCCAGTTCTAGCCAATGAGATATAAGGGAAATGATGGGGGTTCTGGGAAAGATTTCCATCCCCAGTAAAAGGAGGGAGGTGGGTGAGAAGAGCACCCCTGCTCCGGCCCCTTTCTAAGCTGCTTTGGAGGAATAAGGTGTTTGCAGATGACAACTAGCAACAAGAAGTAGAAGTGTCACCATTATCTGAGGATGGCAGCAGAGAAAGAGAAAAGTGTGGATGCTCAATGATACCACTGAGCTGCCAATTCAACCCTAGGACCTCCTACCATGAATTTCCTGTTAATTAACAACAAATGCCCACTTGGCTTGAGCTACTCTTAGGCCAGTATGCAGATACTTGCAGCTCGACACATTCCTGTCTGATAAGTGACCAGGGAGTGAGAGAGTGAATGAGTGAATGAATGAATGAATGAATGAATGAGTGTCTTGTAGCATGAAAATAATTGTGCAAATGTTTGTCATTATTGACAATATTAATACGGTAATGCCTCATTTATTCAACATTATGAGCAATGGGTTTTGCTCAGAAGGAAATTTTCAAGATAATTGAAGTTTACCCCCTTTAGGCACAAAAATATTATTTTAACTGTTTTTTATTTTTTTTAAATCATCTGAAATGTATCACATTCACATATATCACTCCAATCTCTTTACATTCCCCAATACACACACACACACACACACACACACACACACACACACACACACACTCAGAGAATGCTGAGGAAAATTAATTAAACTTGGCTTGGATACTGAGCTTACCAATAAACACACATCGCTGAAGTGAGGTGCTGCCCAGTATTGCCCTGGGGCTGGCAGAGGTGGAGGGCTGCAGGGGTTTGTTCTGATGTCCAGAGTCATCACCCCTCCCTGCCATGGCCCATCAAGTTGCCAGCTGTCACAGAATGACTGCCTCTGGCAGCCCTCTGCATCTTGGACTGATTTCTCAGTTCTGAGCTGTGAGGCTGGATTGCCTGTTTGTTAGACTTGTGGGCAATATAGATTCTTGCAACAAGCCCTGACTGAAGCACTGCTGTAAAGAGGCTACACCCCAGATGAGGAAAGCCGAGCTCCCATCCTAAAGAAAGGATCATTCATTTATTGGACAAATACCGGCGGTGCCAAAAAAATGTATACACATGACTTGTATACATCTTTTGTTATCGGTATATGTTATTACAATTTTAGTACACTGTGTTCCTTTCTTAAAATGTGTGTACATTTGGGGGGGCACCCTCCATATTTACTGAGCTCCTATTCATTGAGGCAGTCGAAGCTAAGAATGCAAGCTTTAAAGCCCAAGGCCTGAGTTCAAGTTCCTGGCACTCTTTACTGGTGGTATGGTCCTCAGCCTCAGTTACCCCCATATGTATAATGGAACGAATAATAATACCTTCCACATAAGGGTGATGCAAGGAATACATAAGACCGTGTGCTTAATGCTCTTAGAACAGTGCCTTTTACTTTGTGAATTCTCAACAAATGTGTGCTGTTGTCATCATTTTTACCATGTATTGGACTTTTTTCTGGGCACCAGAGAACAATGGTTAATAAGAACAGCATGGCCTCTGCCCCTAGGAAAGTAACAGCTAATCAGATAGATCAACTGCATCTCTAATACATAGGAGTCAGCAATAGGAGAATCCCAGCATGTGGAAGGGTCAGCCCAAGGGAGGGCTGGGACTAAAAAGTTAGCAGGTATCTTAGTTTCTGGGGCTGCCATAACAAGCTAATACACAGTGGGCGGCTTGCAACAATAGAAATGTATTCTCTCCCAGTTCCAGAGACCAGAAGTCCAAAATCAGGGTGTCACCTGCACTCCCTCCAAATATTCTAGGAGACAATATATTCCTTGTTTTTCCCAGACACTGGTGGCTGTTGGCATCACTCCAATCTCTGCCTCCATCTTCACATGCCCTTCTCCTCCTCTGGGCATGTATGTTTTTTCCTCTTCTGTCTCTTATAAGGACGCCTGCTGTTGGATTTAGGGTCTGCCCTGGCAATCCGGGATAATCTCATCTCAAGATCCTTAACTTGATCTGCCAAGATCTTTTTCCCAAATAAGGTCACAAGTTCTAGGAGTTAGGGTGTGGACATATTTTCTTAAGGGCCACCGTTCAACCCACTGCAGTGTGAGTCTGCCAGGCAAAGGGGAGCAAGATATGGCCCCACATGATAAAACCCCCACAGACAATGTGAAGTGTTGCATGAGAGGGATTTGGGGTGAGAGAGGAGCTTGCCTGACCTCAACAGAGAGACAAGCAGCATAAGGTTCCAGGACCCAGAGGAGGCACTGGGTGCTGTTGCCAAAACAGCAGGGAACCCCTCCATCTAGACTGGTTGTGAGAGATGAGGTCAGAGGGGGCTGCAACATGGGTGTCCATGGGACATTTTTGGATGCAGGTTGCCAGTTTTAGGGCAACGGGCTCATTCTAGACTCCTGTCCTGGAATGGAATTGGGCCACTGCTCTCAGGCCAATCTTGGACGTCTCCCTGGCACAGAGCCTGAAGTCTGGCTTATGCCATGGAAACCTGCTGGCTCTGACCCTTTCTGCCCAGACAGCCCCCCAAGCTCCACAGAGCAGCCCCTTCCTCAGCACCCACAAGCACTGGCTCCACTCATCACCATCCCAAACTGTCCTGTTCTGCGCCCCACCAGTGTTTCTTACACAAGCACATGCCTGCACTCAGCATGTTTATTTATAGAGTGTATTCCTGTATCACTGCGCTCATATTTTACATGCATTGTAAAACATAATTTAAATTATTCAGATCAAAAATAGGATAAAGATAAAATATTTTAAATTATTTTATTTTATTGTATTTATTAATGGTTCAAAGCATTTTCGCTCTCACTAAAAATTTTAATGAGAGCCATGTGACTGAAAATGTTTCATTTCAGAAAAGCAAAACTTTATGATACAGCGGATCAAAGGCCTGATTCTTAATTCAAATTATTTCGATAGTTGGTTTTCATTGCTGTTATGACTGGGTGGGGGAGGGCGCCACGCAAAGATGCATTGATCCAAATGGGAAAACAGCAATGCTGGCTGAGCTTACTGAATCTTCACAGTTATTTTTCATTCCCATCCACCAATTATGCAAAGTTTTCTGTTGGAAATTCAGCAAAGCAAATTTCCATCTTCCCTGATGTCAATCAGGGGTTCTTGCAATCAAAAGGTGTTAACATTTTTATAGTTATAGCAAATAGGTTCTGAAACACTTTGTTTGAAAGAATTTTGGGGAAAAAAAAAGGTTAAAATTTTCAGTTTCCAAGTTTTTAACGGTTACATGCATAAGCGTTGTTATAGGTGATCAATGTGTATCATTTTCTACCACAAAAATCACAAAACAGTGGTAACATTTCCAAATGTTTTGTTTTAAAAATGCTCTCTCTTGGGCCGGCCGAGTGGCGCGGTACCAGGCACTGGCTTAGAAAGCCAGTGGCCCCGGTTCGGGTCCCACATGTGAGGGCCAGTAACACTGCCCTCAAAAAGAAAAAAAAAAAAAATGCTCTCTCCACAGCACTAGTTTCTTTCAGAAAGCAAATTATCTTTCAGTCATTATTTACTATCAGATATACCCTGGAGAGACAGAGAAAGTGTGTGTGTGTGTGTGTGTGTGTGTGTGTGTGTGTGTGTGTGTTTCTTTCAAAATACCTGTTGCCTAACTGTCATGTGGCATCCTGGGTTGGAGTCTGAAACACAAATTTACAAAGGACATTAGTGAAAAAACTGGTGAAATCTGAATAGCGTCTGGGATTTTGTTAATAATAATGCACCCATGTCAGTTTTGAAGAATGTATCTTGTTTATGTATGAAGCTACATTATGGGAAACTAGGAAAAGAATATACAGGGACTCTGTAGCCTCTTTGTAAGTCTCCTGTAAATCTAAAATTATTTCAAAATTAAAAACTTAGTTTTAAAAAATTTTGGTTGTATATATAGCAAGCTATGTTGACAGCCAGCTGTCATTAGAAAAACATAGCAAGTTTGAAAACTTCTCTTTTTGTGAAAGAAAAACTTCTCATTTTGTGAAAGAAAAAAATGCACCTCATCTTTAAATTCCCTGTCTCATTAAGGTACCTGGCCACAGACAACCATCAAACCTCTGTATTTCATTACAAAATAATCAAACCTCTATCCCCCTGTTGCAAAATACTGTCAGGATTCTACTATATATTAAACATCTTATTTTTTTTATCATATAAATCACATCAGTGGCACCCTGCATCATTGTGTGCGCTTCTGGCCTTGGCTTGTCTGCTTCAACAGCTAGTCTTTGAGTGGATTTCATGTTTGGAGTGATCTCTATAACTTAAGCCTGGAATCCTTCATGTATTGCAGTTAAAGCATCCATTCTATCAGTGGTTATATTCATACTGTTTTTCCATAAAACATTGTTTTTATTAAATAAGTCATTGGTTATTGGAACTGTATCTTCTCTGGAACATCTCATAAAAAAGTAATTCTTTGTGTATTTCATTATTAAAACCCAAATCTAGCACATACCATAAACTAAGACATGTCAGAAACATCTGTGCTTTCATCCAGCCATCGAGCAAATCCTCCCATACTGCATAATTTATTCTAGTCCTTGCTACTTCACATCTTCAGCAGCACTCTACATCTTCCCACCACATTCCCTGACAAAGGAATGCATTTTAGTTTGGCCATGGATTGTTTTGTGTGTGTGTGTGTGTGTGTGTGTGTGTGTGTGTGTGTGTGTATTATTCCCTCCATTTTGCCTGAGGATGGAAGATGTGTTTTCTTGATGGTATGTGGCTTTTTAACTTTCACTAGTAAGAAAATCTCAAAAGAGGCATTGAAATATGTGTCACAAAGTATCAGAACTTGTGTAAAGAACCAGAGGGAGTATCACATAACCTTAGACATCGTTGAAAAAAAAATTAACAGGTTTGTCTTTGTGTTCTTCATTTTTAAGGCTATTAGTATATAAGTAAGGAGAGGCTAGGTTATACTATGGTGACAAATGTTCCAATACCTGTGACTTAAAGCAATACTGGTTTATTGTATGCCACAGGTACATCAGAGATCAGCTGTGGCTCTGAGTCACAGTGTTCTCAGACTGGGACCCAGAAAAACCAAGCAGCTGCTTTCCAGAACATTCACAGTCCTTGTGGCAAAAGGATAGGACAAGGTAATGAATTATCCACTGGCTCTAAAAGCTTCCACCTGGAAGCGACACCCATCACTTCTGCTCCCATCTCAATGGCCAAAACAAGTCACATGGCCACCCTTAATTCCAGCCAAGCCAGGAAGTCACGTGCCTGAGAAGAGAATTACAAATTCTTGGTGCAGAGCACCAACACATCCGCACTTGCTAATTGCAAACACCTCACACAATCTTTAGCAAATATCTCAAGGCTTATCATTAATGGCCATGTGTATAAACCCACAGAGCAAAGTCTTCTTAAACTTTTTCTCCTTTTTTGTCGAATTTCTTACTGGATCTAATTAAATCATCATTGACCCCAAACTTTCTATTTGAAATAGAAATATCATTGTTTCTACTTTCTACCTATTTGCTTGTGCTTGCACTTATTAGATAGCCATGATATCTTTGCAGAAAAATTTAAAACTATATGCCTATTTTGTGAGGGTTACTTTACTTAAAATTGAATTATCTCATAAAAGGGCATATGCAAAATGTTCTTAATGGCACTGCTTATTATATTCCAAAACTGGAAGCACCAAAAATGTCCATTAACAAGAGAATGGATATTTGCATGTAGTGGAATGTTATACACCATGAGAATTAATGGACTACAATAATTATGTGACATAAAGGAGCCTCACAATTGTACAAACTTCAAAAACATGCAAAACTAATATGCAGTGCTAAAAATCAGGATGGGGATTGCCAAGGGGTAGATAGTGGCTAGAAGGAGGAATAAAAGTGGCCTCTGGAGTGCTGGCAATATTATGTTTCTTAATCTAGAGATTCTGGTTATATGGATTTGCTCACTTCATAAAAATCCATTGACCTGTGTCCTTATCATTTATGCACCTTTTATGTATATAAAGTATACTTTGATTAAAAATTCACTTAAAATAAAACCGGATAGCATAATCCATAGATCCCTTGACTGGCCACATATAAACTGGAGATATATCACCAGAAGTGACAAGTGAAGCCAGGCGCCATCATTCTCCCTTTCTTTGTGAAACTTCGCTCTCGCCTCTGTGTACCTTGGCCCATCAATGCCTCATGACTATCCAACATATGACAGGACATCAATGTCAATCCATATATTCACTATTAGCAGAGATGAGTTTGGCTTTTGTTTTTCAATAAAGCAATGTAAATTGCAGTTCTAATATTTTCTTCCCACTTCCAAAAGATCATCTTGAAAGTACCACACTGGTGACAGCTGCTCTTTGGTTCTAAAGCCACATCAGGACCATGGACAGGTTCTACAGAGCCAGGTGATGAGAAGAGGGCAACTCTCAAGATCAGATTATCTCTTCTCCACCCACTCAATTTTAGATATGGGGAAAACTAATGCAAACTAGAGGTCCTCATTAAACAAAATATGCACACCAAATAAAGGTCGGGTAACCCATCTGATCATGAGGTAAATGCTCTGGGGAGGCAAATATCCTCCATTCTAAAGCATATATAGGGCCGGCCGAGTGGCGCATTGGTTAAGCGCTGGTTTTGGGATGCCAGCGGCCCCGGTTCGGATCCCACATGAGGGCCTGTGACACTGCCCTCTACAGCTAACAACAGCTCCACCTGGAGCTGGGCTGTGCAAGCCCCAGTGATGGTGTGGGCTGCAGCCCCTGCTGCGGTGGGCTGCCATAGGCTACAGTGAGTGGCCCGCAGCCAGCGTGAGCGGCTGGCAGCCAAGCGTGAGCTGCCAATAGCCGCGGTGAGCCACCATCCAGAGGCCAGCGACTGATCTGCCTCATCCGGGAAGAGCGCAATGACGATACCAACAGTGAAGCAACATTCTCCGCAACTAAACTGAAGAACAAAAAGATAGCAACTTGTCTGTTCCCCTTCCCCGATTCCCCAACGCTGTTCCCCTCCGCCAATTCCCCAATAAAATCTTTAAAAAAAATAAAAATAAAAATAAAGCATATATACATGAATCATCAATTTTAAAGAAATCAGAGTGAAGTGAAATGTACTTTGCTCTAATACCAGCAGGGTGGAGCTGTATTTTGGATGATTCAGAAGACATTTCTTAGACCTGTAATGCTTTAAAATGCACAATCCATAAGAAATTGAGTTAGCATTTGAATCCATGCCTTTCTAGTTCCAATGTTCATGTTCTTTTTCTATATTATACTGGGTTTTAAAAAATTATACAACTGTTAAAAATAGAAAATTTAGAGGTCTGCAGAGAAGGAGGGTGAGGAAATTATACCAACACATCTAGGCTAATATGGTTCCTTTTCAGTTTGGGCTTCCTCCTAAACAGACCCTGAGAGAAGTCTTTGGGTGCCAGGAGTTTGTTTAAGAGATGATCCCAGAGCACCTGAGGAAGTCGGAACACAAGAAGGGGAGTGGGTCACTGCTATGAGCAACTGGGTTCAATCTTCCTGGTGATCCTATGTGAGGCTATCAAACACACTTCAGAATTGTCCCATCAGTGGGGCAGGGAAGCTGATATAAATGCATGCACATTGTGGTAGATTGAATACTGGTCCACATCCTAATCCCCAGAACCTATGAATGTGTTACCTTATATGGCAAAAGGGACTTTGCAGCTGTAATTAAATTAAGAATCTTGAAATGGGGAGATTATCCTGGATTATCTCAGTGGGCCCAATGTAATCACAAGTGTTCTTATGAGAGGGAGGCACGAGGGTCAGAGTCAGAGAAAGAGATTGGAAGATGCTATGTAGCTGGCTTTGAAGGTGGAGGAAGGGGCCATGATCCAAGGAAAGCAGGAAGCTTCTACAAGCTGGAAAAGTCAAGGAAACAGATTCTCTCCTAGGGTCTCAGAAGGAACATAGCTCTGCCAATACCTTAATTATTGCCCTTAAGAACCATTTCAGGTTTGCGAGCTCCCAGATTACAAAATAATAAATCTGTGTTGTTTTAAACTATTAAGTTTATGATAATGCATTACCACAGCAATAGGAAATACATGTATACGTAGTTGGTTAATATAAATTGGTTAATATAAGTATATTGGTTTCTAATCCATCAACTCTCATTCCTCATTGATTGAAGGTTGCAAAGCCTGTTCCCACAGCCAGAGGATGTTTTCAGGCAGAGAGACATGGAAACCATCGGGACTGCCTGCACATGATTGAGTTGGTAAATTTAAGTGTGAGCTTCCTGGCAACCTTGGCAAAAAAGATTGGGTTTTAGAAGTCTCTCTCATAAAATGTTCCCATAACTTTTATCGGTCAGTGAATTCTTAGAGGAATTTATTGAATAGGACTTTATGAGGCTATTTAATGGACAATGCTTTCAATGAAAGTTTAAAAGAAGGTACAGAAGTTCATTTCAGGTGCCTGTTCCTCAGTCGGCCCTATATGAAAGTAAGAGGCAAACACTGAAAGTTCAGGGAAATCATCTTTGTGGCGAGTGAGCTATGTGGCCCTCTTCCTAAGGCAGAGCTTCTAGCATGTTCAGAAATGAATGTCAGTGACCCTCTTATCCCCTCTCTCAGACATCAGCTGTCTCAGTGATTTGGGACAGAAGCTAAAGAGAGCTGGTTCTTTCAAGACTGCTGTCAGTGAGACCCAGAGGATGGATGCTCTGGCATCTGTGGAAGGATACTCATGAGCTGGGGGTCCCAGCTGGGTGGTCTCCAGGTTGGCACTCTGCCATGGAAGCTGGAATGTCTGGCCTGCCTTCTGTTCCAAATGGGCTCCTATAATCAACAGTGTTTTGTTGCAAAGAATAGAACCCCCAACAGGCTTGTGTGAGCGAAATGAGGATTATAGTGTAAGGAAACAGAGGTGTCATGGGATTCCAGGACAGAAAACAAAGCTCACCCAACTTTTATGGGTTCAGAGAAGCAAAAGGGCCAGGCAACCAGGCCACTTCTCCCTCACCTCTTTTCTGGGCTCGTGTGGCCTCTCTCCTCTCTGCTTCTCTCTCAGAGTCTCTGCTCTCTTCCCCAGCCTTAGTTCTACATCATGATCTCTCAGTTTCCATTCACCACTGACTGCTCCAAAACCCGTGGGTCCCAATTTTAATTTCCCAGTAGCGAAACGTGGCCCAGTCCATTGTCTGGGGGGAAAGTCTGCAAGTCACAGGTCACTACAAGCCACTCTGAGTCAGAGTGAGGCGACCTGGGCCACTCAGCCAAGGGGAGGAACAGACTGTGAGGGTCAGGGGCCAGGCAATGTGCCCTGCTGCCCACACAGAGCCACGTGTCAGGCGTACCGGGTTGGAAATCTCCCCCAAATTGCAGCTTTGGCTCCACTCAAGGACCCAAAGGAGGGCTTGACAGAGGCCTCAGTAATGACTCCTAAGGGAGTGTAGTAAAAAGAGTGTGGTTGAGTGATTACAAAAGTGTTCTCCATCCTGCACTCCTCTCCATACTGATACCTTTGCAATGTGACCTTGCAACTCCCTCCACCGAGAAGTAGAGTCCTGTTTTCTCGCTCTTTGAATCTGGGCTGGCCTTGTGACTTGCTTTGGTCAATAAAAATTAGCAGAAGTGACAATATACCAGTTGTAAGCTTAGGCCTCACCTAAGACTTGCACACCTATTGTAGTTGTCGTCTTCTTTGTCCTTGTCTTCCTCCTCCTCCTCTTCCTCCTGCCCTCCCCTCCCCTCCCCTCCTCTTCCCTCCTCTCCTCTCCTCTCCTCTCTTTTCCCCCTACTCCACCATCCCTCTCAGAGCCCTGATGTGCTATGTGAATAAGCCTGCTGGACAGATGTGAGACACACATAGAAAAAGCCCCCATTTGGGCCAATTCCTCCAAGCAAGTCTCTCCCAGGCCAGCCAGTTGACCACAGATGCATGACTGTGTCCATCTAAAACCAGTCAGGCCTGGCTCAGATCAGAAGAACCATCCACTGACCTGTAAACTCATGAGCAATAATAAACATGTATGGTTGTAAACAAAGCTATAGGATTTGTTTGCAGCAATAGGACTTGGGTCCCCAAATTCGTCCAGGGAAGTGTGATTAGGAAGAAGTTATGGATGTGGCTCCAGTGGACAACATCGGCCCCTAAATAGTCATTCCTCTTCCTCTCCTGCAAGCATGGCCAGGCCGCAGGAGCCGCCAACATCCCCTTACAAAAGAACCGACCAGCCTATATTATACATGGGACTGTTTGGAACTGACCTTTTGGGATTTACAGGAACTTGGACAAAAGAGACTTTAGCTCAGACAAAACAGATCTCAGCAGAGATAAGATTGGCAAACAGGAATAGCCAGACGTCGAAACCATAATTAGAGATAAAGAGAGATAGGCCTCTGTTTGCTCCATCAAGATGGAAGTCTGGGTCATCTAAATGCCAAATGAAATCTGAGTCCAGTTAGCAGGGAGGGGACTGGGACACCAGCCTGGACCACGCCTGCCTGCGGACCGAAGCCTGAACTCTTGAGGGACTTTCTCCTGGCTCCAATTCGCAAGTATCTGAATCCAGGACTCCCAAACGTTAAATATCAGACTTGAGCGAGAGCTACATGGCTACAGAATTTTGCCACTTACAAATGCACTGGGGAAGGTTTGGTTTGTTTATTGGTTTTTTTTCTAAGAAGACTGTCCATAGCTTTTATAGGATTCTCAGAAAACCTGACTCAAAAAGGGTAAGAACTCCAGCTTCAGAGAGAGTGCTGGATGGAACCATATTATAGGATCCATGTATTACTGTAGTTATCTAACCCTTTCAGGGAATATCACTCTAGTTGTGACTTACGGCATCTATTTTTACTGTATCTAACTTAATGCATCTATATATTACTATGACACATATATTACTATAGTTGTGTGATGCTGTATCTTGATACTGGAGCTGTTACTTGATTTGTTATCTACCTTAGTGTAGCTGAAAGTTATTACGTGTATATGTGTGTGGCTGTGTGTTACTGCAATTACTTTACTACATCTATATATTACTATACCCATGTAACTGATTCTGTTATTGTGTGTAGGGCTCTAATTGTATTACTATATCTGTGTGTTACTGCCTTTATGTTATTGTATCTAGGTGTTACTGCATTTATTACTGAAGTCATGCTTTACTGCAACTAAATGTAATGGTGAATTTTCATTTACTCCAATAATAAAATAATAATAGCTACCATTTGTTAAGCACCTTCAATGTGCCAGGCCCTCTTCTGCTGTGTGCTTTCCATACAGTTACCTTAATAAATCATATAACAGCCCTGCAACATAGACATTATTATTCCCACTTTGTAGGTGAGGAAACTGAGGTGCAAGGAGGTTGTTACTTGCCCAAGGTCACACAACCAGTATGTGGAAGTGGGGGCGCAGGGGAAGAACCTTGAACTCAGGTCTGTCTGACTACTATAGCTATTTGTGACAGCAGCTGTATAACTCTGTAGACTGTGTCATGTACTTACATGTAGGGTCTAAGTGTAGAAAATGGCTCATTGTCTAAAGATATAAAAAGGTACTTGCTGGGTATAAATATTGAATAAAGTTTTTTTTAAAACTATCAACTTCATTTTCTGACACTTTTGTTGAGTTAGGAGTTCCTGAATTCAGAAATAATTAGGTTGATAAAAGAATCTTGATTGAGTTAGCAGAAAATACATTTAAAGAACAATGAAATTCATTTTCCTAATTTTCAATGAATTTATATAGAGAGATGGTTACATGAGCTTAATTGTTGATGAGCTCTGTGCTTATGAACTTTATCGATTCTAAAATTGCCTGACAGACTGGGAAACCCTTGGGCCCATGACAGATGTCCTCCAACAAAGCCACCACCACTAAAAGTGGAGCCCCTTACTCATACTCTTCTACTCTCACCTGTTCCAAATCTTGCAACCTGTGATGACCTCAGGCCTCCAAGGAGGCTCTAGAAAATCCCCTCTACTTTCAGAGCTTCCAAGGCTAAGAGGCTGCAGCCCCGACTTCAGTGAATTCCTCCTAGTCTTGACTTCCTTCCCAATTCCTATGTCCAGGAGTGAGTTCTGTTAGTGGAGGCAAATAAGGCCAGGGTCTTGAGCTGGAGTCTATAGGAAGAAGCTGCTAGAGAGACCTACTATGTCCCAGCCCCACCACCAGCCCTGCTCCGGGCAGAGCCATCCCCAGGCACACCTGTTAGGTTGGCTCCCTTGATCTTATTATCTTCCCCACTCTGGCCCCAGGTAACTCTCCCAAGCCAACCTGCTCCATGGAATTCCATGATTCTTGATGCCTGACCCCTCTCAGGCTAGTTATTGCCCACTCACATGATATCTAGATCCTTTGGGGTTCCATTTCCTAGAGCCAACATCTCTCTTCCCTTCATGGTGACCACCAGCTATATTTATGGGTAATTGGGAGACAGCTTTAGAAGAACCCTTCTTCCTTCAAACCTGAATAATATTGAAGCATAATGACTGAGGCTCCCTGGGACTAATGCCCAGATTATGTCTAGATTGTTCCTGAGTCTCATTTTGAACACTCATAGCACTGAACAGCTTTAGATCAAGAAGCTAGACCCCTGAGAAATCAAGCACTAGCTTAGGGATGGTAAACGTAAGATACACAGGGCACCACTCCTCCACCCTATACCCATTGCCGACATAACTAAGCAATCACAGACCAGGAACACAGCTTCAGAATCTTCAGTCCCAGGCTCTAGCTGCCACCAATGGACCTGAAGTAGCATCTGAAATAAAGTTCATTTCTCTTCCAGGCCTACTCCTTCACTGCGCAGATGGAGAAAGTGAGGCCCAGAGGAAAAGTAAATTGCCCAGGTCCACACAAGTCAGAAGCAAAACCAGGATGAGAATTCAGAGTTCCTGGACTCCCATTTCAGTCATGAAGGCAGAAGATTTGGCTATATACTGGGATAAGGCTGAGGAGATTTGCGTCTCACTGCGAAGGGGGCCTCAAAACCCTGGCCAAAGAGGAACCAATGAGTACCCTGCTCCTCCACCCCACAGTTTCCATAGCAACCCTCTGGCCCCTGATTTGGGGTGAGGAGAAGGAGTAGGGCTTCTGAAGTATTTCAATTCCAATAAAAGATGCCCTAAACCAAGCCTTTACATACATTAATTTATCTATTCTCATAATAATCTATGAGGAGGTACTATTATTATCCCTACTTGAGCAAACTAAGGCACAGGGATGATAAGTGATTTGTCCAAGCTCACACAGCTGCCAAGTGCCAATGTTGGGATTTCAACTCAATCTGGCTGCATAGCCGAGGAACTTACCATTTCTGCTACCAGATTGCACACACACACACACACACACACACACACACACATGCACATACACACACATACACACACACGCACACACCCCTACCTCTGCCAACCAAGCATGTGAGTGTCCATTTTCCCCGTAGCACCAAATATCATCAAACTTTTCAATTTTGCCTGTATGGTCAGTGAGCAGTGGCCATCCACGGAAGATCTGTCCTGGTCTCAGTCCAGGTGTTACCTGGGCCAAGAGCCCCACCAGGGGTACCATTCCTCAGTCAGATTGGGTCAATTGCAGGAGGGAAAGGGGAGGACTGCTGCCACCTGCCTGTCCTTAGGGGTTTCTGCTTCTGCAGAGAAAGGCCAGTCCATCAGAAACCTGAGCCAGAAACAATAGATCATCCATTCACTGGGATTAATGAGGCTTCCCCATGTTTGTGGAGAGGTGATTAAGGAGCTTGTAGCTGCTTTGCCTCCTGTCAACAGAACAAAAGCCTCAGTAGTCACTGTTTTCAGAGGCTTTGGGGGCTGGAGCATGGGCAAAGGCGGCCAGGGGTCTGCACCTGGCTCTACTCTGTGCTTTTCTATGTAGACACCAAACACCAGGGCATTTGTACCCCTCTCCCCAATGCAGATTCCCTCCCATTGCTGCCTATGCCCTCCACATGTAGTTATGGAGTCCCTAACATATACTATCACCATGCCAGGTACTGGGGATACAGGGACAACCAAGACAGAAACAGCTCCTGCCTACAAGGTCTGCCAGGACGACTGACACTAAACAACTAAGTATATGATGATTTGTTTAATTGCAAGTGTGATTGAGTGCTTCCCAGAAGAAGTACTGAGAACCATAAATGCATGTGACAGGGGCCCTGCCTCTTTAAAGGGTCAGAGAAGGTTCCTGGGAAATGAGGGGATGGGAGAGAGGAGACAGGGTCTCAGTCAAGTCTCTTAGGATGGTCAACTTGACAGGACTTGGCAACTGCTTACATGTTGGAGGTGAAGAGGAGATTCCTGACCCAGGGAGTATGATGGGATGCACCACTAATCTATATGCAGAGTACAAATGGCAGAGTAGGTTTGGAGAAAGCAGGAGGATACGCCTAAGTACCCGCACAGCTGACTGAATGCGCCTGGGGCACAGGAGTTAAGTCTGGGCTGAAGATGTAGGATTAGAAGACAGTGTAGAGGTCATATAGTGGTTCATGTTGTGTGGTTAGATGCCACTTCCAAGGATGGAGACAAAAGGGTACCAAGGACTGATCCCTGAAAGGAGCTGCAGGGACCAAAGAAAGGAGCCAACAAGAGGAGAGGGGAAGGGAGCTGGCCAGATGACTCAGTCGGTTAGAGCGTGAGCACTGAGCAACAGGGTTGCCAGTTCGAGTCCTGCATGGAATGGTGGGCTGCGCCCACCGCCCCATCCCCCCCACACACACACAACTAAGATTGAACACGGCACCTTGAGCTGAGCAGCCGCAAGCTGCCAACTGGAGGCCGGATGCCTCAGTTGGTTAGAGCATGTGTTCGATTCCCACATGGGATGGTGGGCTGCACCCCCCCCCTCACACACACACACACACAACTAGACTGAAAACGGTGACTGGACTTGGAGCTGAGCTGCACCCTCCACAACTAAGATTGAAGGACAACAACTTGACTTGGAGCTGATGAGTCCTGGGAAGATACAATGTTCCCCTTCCCCAATTCCCCAATAAAATCTTTTAAAAAAGGGGGGGAGGAGGGGAGGATCTGGAAAAAGTAGATGTCCCAAAATAAGGGAAGGAAAAATTTGCAGAAGGCAAAGGAGTTGCAGTGTCAATGCTGCCAAGAGATCTAATAAAATTAGGACTGCGTTGTGTCATTGGACTTGGGAAATGGGTCACTGATGGTTTGGCAAAACTGGTTTAGGTGGACACAGGATCCAGAATGGAGTAGGTGTGAAGAGCGTGGAGGGGAGGATAAAGGAAATGTGAATGAGCCTTTTGAAGTCTTGCCATGTATTAGCCTCTTATAGGAGGTTTGCAAATATCTTCTCCCATTTAGTTGGTTGCTTAAAAAATGGCCAGAGAACCTGAACAGACACTTTTCCCAAGAAGACATACAAATGGCCAACAGATATATGAAAAGATGCTCAACTGTATTAGCTATTAGGGAAATGCAAACCAAACCCACAGTGAGGTACTACCTCACACCTGTTAGAATGGCTAAGACAAGTAATAAAAAGTGTTGGAGATGCTGTAGAGAAAAAAAAACCCTCATACACTGCTGATGGGAATATAAACTAGTACAGCCATTATGGAAGAGTATAGAGGTGCCTCAAAAAATTAAGAATAGAGTTACCATATGACCCAGCAATCCCTCTTCTGAGTATATACCTGAAATTTTTAAAAACATTTATTTGTAAAGATATATGTACTCCTATGTTCATTGCAACATTATTCATTGTAGCCAAGACATGGAAACAACCTAAGTGCCCTTCAATGGATGATTGGATAAAGAAGATGTGGTATATATACAATGGAATATCACTCAACCATAAGAAAAAATGAAATACTGCCATTTATGACAACATGGATAGATCTTGAGAGTATCATGCTAAGAGAAATAAGTCAGATAGAAAAGGACAAGAACCAAATAATTTCACTTATATGTGGGATATAAAACAGAAAAGAACAGCATCCAGACAAGAGAACCAAGATGTCGGAATAGATAAACACTGTGCCTGCTTCCTTCAGTGAACCCATTAAATTTACAACTAAATCACAGAACAATCAACCTGGAGAACCATCTGAAGTCTAGTTGAGCAGAAGTTTTATAACTAAGGATATTATGAAGAAGCCACGCCAGACTGGAAGGAGGGGCAGAAAAGCAAAATGGGCTGGCCCCAAACTTCCGTGTGGCAGGTGAGAATCAGGAGGGATAGCTCAGCTGTGGAGGTTCCCCCCCTAAGGAACCCAGCCCCACACCAGGCTCCCCAGTTCAGAGTACTGGTGCTGGGGAGAGGAGCCCCCACAACATCTGGCTGTGAAAAATAGTGGGGATTCCAACCATCCAGGTGGGACAGAAGGCTACAGGGAAACCCAGAAGTCCTCTTAAAGGGCCCACACACAGACTCTCACTCCTGTGCATTCACTCTGGGCTGCACTGGAGGGACAGTGACTCGGGGGAGGGGGTGGTGTCAGAAGCACACAGGGGCAGACTAAGGCGCGTGGCTTCAGAGCAAAGCCTGGAGGGCAGTCACCGTTTTCTCTGTGAGGGGTCCTACTCCCATGCAGCTGGCAGGCAGGCACTATCTTTCCTGTGTTGAGCCCTCCCACCCCCTACCCCGCCCACCCCCCCACACACACACACGCACACAAGCCAAATCTGAATCTAATTGGCCCAGTTGGAAAACAACAGGAGTCCAAGGGCCCCAGGAAGGTGGTGACTGGCCTTTATGTGCTCTGAGACTTTCGCTGAGTGGCTCCAGGCTCAGCACTGGCACCAAACCAGAGTCTACATAGACCTGGCGACCACAACTCTTCCCACTTTAGTGACTACCTGACACCCTGCTTCACCCAACTTGTGTATTGTATGAGGCTTTCTCAGTGATTGAACCTTAAGGGAGCCAGCAGGCAGCAGCAAGCCTCAGGGTGTCTTGGATTTTTGTGAAGCTACCCAGGCCTGGTACTGTTGGCAAACATCTTCAGCTCACAGCGTGGGTCTCCCACGTTCCTCCAGGTTTAGCACAGGCAGCAAACAACCAGGTAGTCCCTGGCCAATCACAGGCAGTGAGTGACCTGGGCCTGCATCGGAGCCCCTCCCAAAGGCCCCAGAACCAACGTATTTGGGGGGGGGGGGTTAGACCACAGCAGAGCACCCCCTAATTAGCCCCACAAGCAGCACACTCAAAGGGTGGTCTCAACAGGCACCAGAGCATGCTGGGGCAAATCCCACTCAGTTGGGTAAGCCCCTCACACAGCAGTCCATGAGCTGTGGATGTGGCCAAACCCCACAGCCAATCAGCCTGAGGGTCAATCCCATCCAATGATGTGCCAATAGCAATCAAGACTCAACTATAACACACAACCCACAAAGGGACACTCCTGGAGCACCCAGAGCAGGTGACCAGGATGATTGTGCCAGGGGCCCACAGGGCACTTACTATATAAGGCCATCTGGCCAAGACTAGGAGACATGGCAGATCTCCCTAATACATAGAAACAAACACAAAACACAGCCAAAATGACAAAACAAATACACCCCAAATGAGAGAACAGGAGAAAACTCCAGAAAAAGAACTAAACAAAATGGAAGCAAGCAACCTACCAGATACAGAGTTCAAAACAATGGTTATAAAGATGCTCAAGAAACTTGATGAGAACTTCAACAAAGAGATAGCAAGCAGGAAAAAGCACATAGAAATCATAAAAAAAGAACCATTCAGAACTGAAGAATATAGTAACTGAAATGAAAAATGCACTAGGAGGAATCACCAACAGACCAGAGGAAGCAGAGAATCAAATCAGTGATTTGGAAGACAAGGTAGGAGAAAATACCCAATCAGAACAGCAAAAAAGAAAAAGGAACCCAGAAAAATGAGGATAGTTTAAGAGACCTCTGGGACAATCATCAAGCATAACAACATTCGCTTCATAGGGTACCAAAGGAGAAGAGAACATATTGAAGAAATAATGACTGAAAACTTTCCTAACCTGGAAGGACAAATAAAGAGCTTCCCAGACAAGGAAAAGCTAATGGAGTTCCTCACCTCCAAATCAGTATTACAAGGAATATTAGAAGGACTTCTTTAAGATGGGGTTGGGAAAGAGATCAAAATTATGAATAATAAAATGGCAACAGACACATACCTATCAACAATTACTTTCAATGTAAATGGATTAAATGCTCCAACCAAAGGACATAGAAGGGCTGAATGGATAAGAAGAGAAGACTCTTACATATCCTGCCTATAAGAGACTCACTTCAGATTGAAAGACACACATAAACTAAAAGTAATGGGATGAAAAAAGATATTTCATCAAAATGGAAACAAACAAACCAACAAAAAGCTGGGGTAGCAATGCTTATACCAGACAAAATAGACTTTAATACAAAGAGGCAAGGAAGGGCCCAGTAATCCCACTTCTGGGTATTTATCCAAAGAAACTCAAAACACTATGTGCATTCATATGTTTACTGCAGCATTGTTTACAATGGCCAAGGTGTGGAGGTAGCCTGGGTCCATTGATGGATGAATGGATAAAGAGATGAGATACACACACACACACACACACACACACACACACACACACCAGAACATTTTTTTGGCCATGAAAGAGAATGGGTTCTTGCCATCTGCGGTGGCATAGATGGACCCGGAGGGTATTGTGCTGAGTGGAATATGTCAGACAGAGAAAGGCAGATACAATGTGATTTCACTTATATGAAGGATCTAAAGGTCAAAATAAACAGACAAAACACAAACAAACTCATAGGTAGAGAGAACATTTTGATGGGAAATATGTTGGGTGGTTGTGTGGAAAAGTAGAGGGGATTAAGATGCAAAAATTGGTTACTACAAACTCGTCATGGGATGTAGAGTATAGCATAAGGAATATAGTCAATAATATTGTAATAACTGTATGGTCAGATGGGTACTAGATTTATCAGGAGGATAGATGGGAAGGGACTTGGGGGACAGGGTGAAAAAGGTGAAGGGGTTAAGTACAAATTGATAGTTATAAAGTAGTCATGGGGAGGTAAAGTAAAGCATAGGGAATACAGTCAATAATATGGTAATAACTATGTATAGCACTAAGCTAATCAGGGGAATCACTTCTTTTTTCATTTTTGTTTGGGGTGTTTGTTTGTTTGTTTGTTTGTTTGTTTTAGAAGGCAGTGTCACTGGCCCGGCCCTAATATGTGGGTCCAAACCGGGGCCGCTAGCGTCCCAAGCTAGCTCTTAACCCACCGCACCACTTGGCCAGCCTGGGAATCACTTCTTAAATTATGTAAATGTCTAACTACTATGCTGTACACCTGAAATTAATATAGAATATTGAATGTCAACTGTAATTGAGAAATTAAAAAAAGGAAGGGTGAAAGGTGAAGAGGAATGAGATCCAAATTTTCAGGTATAAAACAAATAAGTCCTGGGGACGTAATGTACATCACAGGGAATATAGTCAATAATATTGTGATAGCGGTGGTACGGTGTCAGATGGTTGCTGGACTTATCATGGTGATCACTTCTTTAGGTATACAAATCTTGAATAACTATAGCATACCCCTGAAACATATATAATATTGTGTTAGCTATATTTTAAATAAAAATCTTAAAAAAAAGAAAGTTGCTAACAGAACAGATCTTAAAATTTCTCATCACAAGAAAAAAAGAAAACTAAAAGCAACAAACAAACTCAGACACAGACAACAATATGGTGGTTATCAGAAGGGAAGGAGGTTGGGGGAGGGTGAAGAAGGTATATGGTGATGGAAGGCGGCTAGACTTTGGGTGGTGAGCACACAATGCAATATACAGATGATATATTATAGAATTATACACTTGAAACTTGTGTGGTGTACTAACAAATGTCACCCCCAATAAATTTAATTCAATTAAAAAAAAATGAAGTCAACAACAACCAAAAAAGGGTATTGCCCTGAATGGAAAGTGAGAAATGGGGCGATAGCTTAGGAAGCACTTCAAGGCTTTTAGCTGGGAAAAGCTTGAACAAATATGCCAGCTGAGGGCTTGGTCCAGAGCTGGAGAAAGAGGGGAAGATTGAATGAATGAACAAATGGATGAAAAAATAAAGACTTTAGGAGCTAATTGATAGAGGTGGGTCTTGGAGCTGGTTGAAGGGAATATGATCCAAGACACTCATGGAGGGGGCAAAGAGGCCTGACCAAGGGATTGACCCTTCCGTCTGAGGTAGGGTGGTGATGAGAACACTAAGGGGGGATGGAGGGAACTAGAGAGAGCCTTTGGCTGATGACCTTGACCTACACAGCACAGGTCAAGTTGAAGTTGTCTGCAGAATGTGGCAGTGATTGGAGGGTGGATGTGTGAAAGTGGCGAAGAGGTTTGGCGGGGGCAGGGGAGGAGTGACAGGAAGACAGCCAGCCAGGTATAATGATGGGCATAGGGCAGTGAGGAGAGCCCAGATGAGGTTGGAAACCATTCTCATTAGCCACAATAACTACAGTAACTCCCACTTGTTGAGTGCCTCTATGCAAGTCATTCATTACTATAAGAGTCCAATGAGGGAGGCCTCATTATCCCTATGTAGAAAAAGTAGGTGAGGATCAGATAAATTGAGTAACTTGTCTAAGGTAACACAGCTGCTAAGCAGCAGAGCTGGGATTTGAACTTGAGCTGGTTAGATACCAAACCCCAAGCTCTTTTCACTGATCTGTGAACCAAACTCTGTATTTATTTATCCTCAGCAATGCTGGCAGCCAGGAGTGGGAGGGGAGGCAGCAGATGTGGGGTCTTCTCAGGGTGGGGGGCTGTGCTGGCCAGTGGTGTCATGGGGCCAAGAGGCTGGAGAGATGGGGAAATCACGAGAGGATGGCTGCACAGGGGTGTGAGCCAGTAGGGAGGTGGGGTCCTGCTGGGGGACTACAAGGGGCTGTGAGGGCAGAGAACAGCAGAAGGGCCTGTGGCCATGTGGAGTGTAGGGGCAAGGGCAGGAGGAGGAAGGAAAGAGTCGTTAACAGAGCTTAGAGACAGGATCAGAGAATGTCACACGGTGAAACCCAGGTATTGGACTTAACCCAAAGGAGAGGAATTCTACCACAGTGGCTCAGATAGATTCTCTCTGTGAGATTGGTCAACTTGTTTAAATTCTCTGGGTCTTATTTTCTACCATCTGTGCAATGGGATCAATAGCCCCCATCTATATCCTCTACCTATAAAGCAAAATGTTTCAAAGTCTTCCCATCCAAACTCCCTACCATGTATTGACAGATGCTGTATAAACTGGCCCTGCCCACCTCTCCAACCTCATCCCAGCCCACTGTCCCCATCACTCATTCTGCTACAGTGTATCAGGTAGGACCACAATAGTGCTGTGTAACAAACCAGCCCAAACTCAGTGGCCTACAACAAGAAGTCTGTGAGTTGCCGGGCTTGGCTGAGCTTGGCTGCAGGCCATGAATTGAGTTCAGATCTCCTATACCTGTTTCTCATTCTTCTGGGGCACGTCCTTCTCTTAGCAATGGCAGAGCACAAGACCACAAGCCCAACCACACAAAATATAATTCAGGCTTCTTACTTGTATCATGTCTAGTAACATCTCAGTGGCCAAAGCAAGTCACATGATCAAGCCCTAAATTAAAACAGTGGAGAAATGTGCTCCTGCCACCATGAGGCCACTTCGAGTATGTGGATGTATAATGAAGCTATAAGGAATGGGACCAATGACTCTGTCTACCATTCAGTCATCTCAGCTCGTCCATCCCCAGACGCAGCCTTTATCCAGCTGTTGCCTCCGTCTAGAAAGCTCTCTCCCACCTCCCCATTCAGCTCATGGCTGGTTTCTGTTTATCTTTTGAGGCTCCACTTAACATTATCCCTTTTAAGAGCCTTCCACTTTTCCCAGGCAGAGAATAAAATAGGGTTTGGTGAACATGTGGCATTATCTCGGCCACAGCCTTCTGATCACACAGCATAGAGGCCTCCATCAGCTGAATAAGATGGCCACCAAAAGTGGACAGAGAATGAGGCAGAACACCAAAGAAAGGGTCTAGGAGGCAGAGACAAGGAAGCAGGGCAACAAGAAACCAAGGAGGGGACAGTGGGGGGCAAGGGGACCAAGGGATGATGCCTAGGACACAGGGTGACAGATACCGGTCAAGGGAGGTGCAGAAAGACACAGTGGCCAAGAAAGTTCACCCAGCCAGTGGCAGAGGCTGTTGCAGGGAAATAAGACCCAGAGGGGCGGTTGGAGAGAGGACTAGTGAGCGAGTTCTCCTGCAAACGCAGTGTTTGCAGTTTCCTGCTGGCTATTTCATCGCCCTCACCTGTCACAGACACACAGCAATGGAGTCTGAAATCTAATTTGGCTTTTGTCAGCTCCGTAAATGGTGTTCTTTAGGGGTGATTCCCTGGTAAATGGACGGAAATTCTAAATTGGAAATCCACATTGGCCATCCAGGACTGTTCTCCAGAACTCTGGACAGACCGTCACGTGAGTGCTAATGCAGGTGACAAATGGCAAGGCACCAGGCTGCTTAGGCAGCGCCTTCAGGCAAGCCGGCCCACCAGCCACTGGCCCCGGAGATCTAATCAGCCTGGGCCTGTCCCCTGATTGCTGTGGCAGCAGAGGAAATAACTAGGTCCTGGGGGGAGTAGAGCTTAGAATGAGTTATTAGAGCAGGGGAGGAGAGGGGTATGGCCTTCGAGGTGCTGGGCATTCAAACAGGGAGGGTCCCATCCCCTCTTCCTGGGGTTCTCTCAGGCCCATTCCTCACCAGCTGCTGGAAAGAAGTCTCCAACATATAGAAGGACCATGTCCCTCCCTGCTCATAAGTCTGTACCGGACAGCTCTCAGCCCAGTGTCACCTCCTCTAAGCCCACCTCTGATTGCAGCCGTACCTGGGGTGGACAGTTCTCCACAGGCTCAGATCCATCTGGCTCTAAAAAGCCGCACCTTAGAGCAGCACTCCAGCACCTTTCCACTTCTACCCCGGACCACTTCAAACATCCCGGGAGCCTTGGAGGCTCACTCGGTTATAGGGAGAGCACAACTCTGAAATGCAAGAAGGCTAGTGTTCCCAGGGGCATCCTTCAATGAAGAGGGATGGGAGTCAGTGAAGAAACGTCTCAGCTCTCAGCCTCTCAGGAGGAGGATTCTGGGGCTTTCTCAGGGGGGGCTGTGCGATCCTGCTCCCGTCACCCCCAGAAGCAGCCATGAAAACTTACTCTTACTTTGGCCTTTCCTTTTTTCCTGCCTCAGTGTCCCTGCTCTCACTCCTGCTTCCTGGGTTTATCCCCCAAATAAACCACCAGCACCCAGGTCCTTGCCTTAGGCTCTCCTCTCAGTGTTTTTCCAATTGCATTCCTTGGCACCCCAAAGCGCCTTGGGATGTGTCTCTCATCTGCATTTGGTGCAATGCTTCATTGTCACCATCTTGAACTTTTTAATAATTTTTGAACATGGGGCCCCACGTTTTCATTTGGCACTGCACCCCACAAATTATGTGGCTGGTCATACTCTCAACTTTAGCATTTTGCACTAAGCCTGGCCCTTGGTAGGTGCATAGCGAATATTAAACTCAATTGAAGTGAGCTGAGTTTGGGCCCTCATTCCCTCCCTCCCTCCCTCCCTCCTCTCGTGCTCCTATCTCCTTCCCCACTTCCCTCTGGACATGGGTCTTACAGGTGGCCAGGACCTGGGGCAGAGAGCAACCAGAGCAGCTCGTGTGGTGTCTTCCCTGGAGCAGAAAGGAGCGTGGATCTGTGGCCAAGCCCCCCTAGAACACAGCGCATCCTCCATCAGATCAGGGATTCCCTGTGGTCACAGCTCCCTGGGAGGAAACCATGCAATTTCATTTGAAAATATCATTATGCAGTTTGGTGTCATGTTTCAGAAAGCTATATTTGAGATCATTTGGAATTGCCCTCCCTCGAAACTGTGATAATCGACAGAGTGGTCCACAGAGAGGAGGTTTTTGCACGAGCCAAAATGCTGCAAAGACATGAGGTTAATGGAGGACCTCAAGAAGGAGGAGCATGCTGGGATTTTTGACAAGACCCATCTCCAGAGGCTGAGCAGTTTGGCCAGAAGAAGGGGTCAGCGTGAGAAAATGCTTTTCTTAATTGGAAACAAGACAGCCCCGGGAAAAGGTAGCACACGTGTAGCGTGTCCCCACTCTCATCTGGCTTTCTGTGAAGGGAGAAGGGGTAGGGCTGTGAGCACAGACAAAGGGGACCAAGGGTTTTCCCAGGGATTTGCAGAAAGCAATCACAGATAAGGCTCTTTCACCAGGGCAGCTAAAACCACAGGAAGCAAAGGCATGGGGGTTTAACACCTCCCTCTGACCAGAGGTCTCAGGGGCTCAAACAAGCCGCCAAAATTAAATTGCCCTGAGAATGAGAGAAGTGGAGAGTCAAAGTGAAATTATATTTAATTGTCAGCAGTTAAGGGCTAATGAGGAGGCCTGATTTACTTAAATGGCTATTTCTACATCTTGCACTAAATTAGCTATCACTTTTTAGATGTAGTCATTAGAAATTCGTTGTTATGCTTCGTTATTTAATAAATTCTACCACATACATATTTTATACACACACATACACTTTCCGTTTTTGTTTAGTAATTGCAATGTGTAGATTTGGGAAAACATTAAATGTCCGCAATTATCCACAACCGTGGAAAGGCTTTTTGTTCAAGGTGACTCTAGCCCAGACCCCATAGTCCACCTAGTGGCCGCTATCCGAATTGCAGCCTAAGGCCCGGAATCGGAATACATGAGCGGCTTCAAATGGGGGATGTGCACAGAGGGAGACAGGGGAAGGGGGAGACATTAACCTCCTGATCTAGCGTGAGATACGTTTTATTCGGGAGGGGGGAGGACATGAGGTAGTAATCAGCGATGACCGCTTCATGTTTAGGGCAGGGGTTACTTGGAGGCCAGGGAAGTTCCAGTGACTGCAAGAGATCAGAGGCAAGAACAGCCCCCTTCCCTGGGCCCAGGGAGGCCCTGCCCAGGTGCAGGAAGGCAGAGGGCGGCAGTCAGAGCCCAGGCCCAGCATAAGGGCGTCGCATCTCCAGAAAGACCACTGAGAAGTCAGCCAAAGGATGACTTCCCAGGGAGAGGAGGGGCGGGAAAGTGGTCTGAGCAAGACCCGGGGAGGCGGAAGGTGCGGGGAACCCAGTTCCTACTGACGTCAGTCATTCAAAACACACGCCTGGACTTCACACATAGATAAATGGGGAGGCCCCAAAGCCATCAAGTTAAAGAGAACAAATGTCGTACTTGAGCAAGCAAACTCCTCTGCTCAGAGCACCCAATCTCCACACCGGCCCCCATCCAGCAGTAGATCTAAACCCCGTCACAGCTAAACCCCAGCGAAGAACAAAGTTTCAGGGTGCCCGGAAATGCTGTCCTGGGTGGATGCCACTAACCAACCTGACCCTTATTCTCACATGGCAGCTCATTTTTTAAATATCAGTGAAGGTGACCTCTCTTGATTTGATCCCTGACCTGGATCCAAAGCAGAAAAATATCACCGCTGGCCCCTGTGGGTGGGTCATGGCAGCATGGGAACATAGTGGGAGATGATATGGTCAGTGTCAGCCATATAAGGAACTGGGAGCAGGGGGATCATAAACCCAGAATCCTGTCCTGCTGCAGATTCCAGCATATAACGTCTCCAGAAGGTGTCCCCAGGTACAGGAGTCCCCACCAACTAGACGGAAATTTTCAGTGTGTTTGGGTGGAACTGAGTGATCCAGGTAAAGGGCAGCCTCTTCCTGACCTCTGAGCAGGACACATCTGCCTGTACCTCAGAGCCCCTGACCCCTGAAGGACCACAGTCCTGGAGCCCCCACGAGGAGCCAGGCCACTTCGTCCACACTTGGGGTACTGAGGCACTGCCACCAGCCTCCCAGGGCCCAACCAGAGGCCTACCGTGGGGCCTCCACAGCTGCAGCCATCTCAATCACAGCTCTTTTGACTCTATTCCCTGGTCTCCTCTGGGGACCTTCTAAGCCTTCCTCTTCCCTCCTTGAGGAGCCTTTACCCGAGTACTGGGACTCCCACCCAGAGCAGAGTTTCCCCTCCTCAAAACTCTCAGGGAGCAGGAGAACCCTGCAAGCTCCAGGGAGACAATTAGGCCTGGCCCTGGGCTTGCATCTGCTCCTCTGAAGGATGAGGTGGCTAGGCCAGGAGACCTTGAAGGCACCTCTGCTTGGGCCTGCCCTGCAGTAAGCCTGAAGTAGGAGGGCCCCGGGGACCAGGCACCTGGGCTTTTGGGTGGGCAGCTCTGCATTCAGGTGGGCCAGTCTGCAGCCAACGAGGATGACCCCTGCACTGGCTCTCCATCCGACACCCTCTCCCTGGCTCTCCGGGCGCCTCAGGGCAGACTGTGTAGAGAACCATCTCCATCCCTCCAAGGGCCACTGCAAGAGCCAAGAACAGGGGCTCTGGAGCCAGACCCAAGTTTAAATTCTGACTCTGTCACTTCGTAACTGTATTATGTGCCACAGATTATCTCACCTGCCCGAGTACCAGTTTCCACATTGGTGCACCTAGCACAGTAGTCAGTAAAAAGGCAACAGCCAGTGACTCAAAGGAGAGAGAAAAAATAAATAAGAATAAATAAGAAGAGAGCGATTCAAAGGTACCCAGGAATGAGCATACTGAGGATGGAGGCCCACAATGGGGGTTTAGATCCCCAAGACAGAGGCAGAGGGGAGCTTGCAAGGAGGAGGCAGCAGGAAGTTCTCAGGAGAAGACAGCAGACTGGGGAGTGAGTCAGTTCTCACGGCCGCTGAATAATTCACAGGGCAGCCGGGATGGCATATGCTTCCTGTAAGCCCTCCCCAGCAGGAATACCAGCCTTCTCCCCTTCTCCCCCATTCCCCACCAGTCGTTGCCCAGGAAACCAGCTCCCGCCTCCGTGAGGAAGGGCTGCCTAGGGCTCAGAGAACAGGCGATGGAGGGCAGAGGAGATATGGAAGGGGAGGCATGGCACCAAGGCAGAATCAGTGGCCCAGAAAAAAGTTGGCTCTGCCAGTCACTGCCAGGTTGGGAGGGCAGGAAAACCTAGGTGAAGAGGAAGCAGAGATCCTGGGGATCACCCTCCTCAGAAGCCACTGGAAATGCTGCAAAGTGAATTAAATAGGTAACAGAAGCTGAAACTGCTGACAGTGACAAGTCAGAAATGAGACTGTGTCCAGGGGCAAAAGGTGAGAGCCTTTCGTCTGTTTCGCCCTCTTTCTGGGTTCTGTGTCTGGCTTCCTCTGGACCTCACTCTCCAGTTTCTACTGTGCCAGACTCTCTTTGGAGAGCCAGGCCTCTCCTAAGCTTGGAGTGGACCTTCAGAAATAGCTCCTTCCCCGTTCACCTCTGCTACGCGTTTCAGCATCATTTCTGGCCTTGTACAGACTGGCCCAGGGAGCCCCTGGGATGCCAGCACCTCCTGTGGAACTGCCTTCCAGCTGCCTTCCCAATGGGCACATGCCCTCAGGCCCCACCTATCACCTGAGGCATGGCTTCTCTTGTCCTGCATCTTCAAAGGGCCCCTCAGGGCCCAAGACCCTTGCCTTGACCTTGCCCTGGTTCCCGTAGGATCCCAAGATGCCCTCACGTTCTCAGATTACTTCCGTATGCAGAAGGCGTCCCTATCTGCCTCACACCTCACATAAGAGATCATACTAAATCCAAGAAACAGAAACTTCTATGGCCTGGCCAATGCTGATAGCTTTCTAGTGTCATGACAGAAGGAAGTCTTCATTGAGAAATGAGCTGAGGTTTAGCTCCGAATGCATGGAACCACAACCACAGATACTGATTGTAGAACCCTGTGCAAGTGGCTTAATCTCTCTCAACCTCAGTTTCCTCATCTGTATAATGGGGACAGCCCTGTCTCAGGATTGAGTGAAAAGAGAGGGTATAGTACATACTTAATAAGTCATGGTCATTGTTGCTGTTTAATATGATTATTATTGATATATTACCTGTAATATTTGTATTATACACAACATATAAATACATTGTATTGCCATGTGTTAGCCCTTCTTCCTATCACACTGATTTTTTACTCATGGGAGCTCATACTGGGAGCTCAGCTGCACAGAATTCCATTTGTCACGAAGTCTAAAACGTTGAAAACTTCACTCAGTTAGCAAATTTGTCATTATGATCTGAGCAAGCTATAGTTTTTGATTGAATTTGCCAAATATGATCATTTTATTGAGCAAACCAAATTGCATAAGGGTGCATTTGCACTCCTAAATTGAGAGTGACTTTAGATAGGAAAAGGGTGCTACAAAAAAATAAGGATTGCATATGTTTCGAATTTTCCCAAAATTTCTATTTTCCCCATAATGAAAAATAAAAGGTTTGGGTTATTTTTTTTCCTAACCTAAGCTTTCCAAGTTTTCAAAAATATTATATTTCTCAGCCCCATAAAGTGAGGGAAATGTGCCAGAAACACAGGATTGTGTCTCTAGGACACCCTCAAGTTCGACAGCCCCCCTTTCTGAGTCACCCCACCAACAGCCCAAGTAGGTGGGGTGGAGCCGGAAGCCCTGTGACCCCCTCCCGAGGCTCTGAGCCAGAAGCCCGATATCCTTCCCCAGGTTCAGGGCCTCGAAAGGAGAAGCCAGATTTCGCCTGGCCCCAGTCCCAGACGGGTCTAGCGTTTTCTCCCTGTCTTCAGTTCCAAGCTTTTTCCTGTCTGTTCTCCCTTCTCTTCACACCAACTATAGTGGGTTAAACTGTCTCCTCCAAAAAGACTTGTTGACGTCCTAATCCCTCAGTACCTATAAATATGATCTTATTTAGAAATAGAGTCTTTGCAGATGTAAGTTAAGATGAGGTCAGACTGGAGTATCCACTATGACCAGTGTCCTCATGAGAGGAGAAGAGACACAGAGACACAGAGGGAGAATGCCGTGTGACAACAAAAGCAGAGATTGCAGTGGTGCCAGGACAAACCAACAAATGCCAAGGATGTCTGGGAGTGACCAGAAGCTAGGGAACTGTGCTGGGGATGGGGGTCAAGGGGAAGACCACTGCATGGGCCTTGAAGGGTACATAGGAGTTTCCTGGGACTATGCTATGCCAGGCCAAAAATGTTTGGCCCTGCACTGACAGGCGATAGGTACCCACCAAGGGTTTCCAGCAGAGGGGTAATAACATAATCAGATTTGTGCTTCAGAACAATTTCTCTAGTTGCTGTGAGCAGATGAGGTACTAGTGGGAGTGTTAGAAGGCAAGGAGAGCTGAGAAAAGTCTGTACTAATAGGCCAGGTAAGAGATGATGAGGCCAGAAAGAGGGAGTGTTGTCTGGGATGGAGAGGAAGTGACTGGTCAATCAAATATACGGCCTGTTAGACATTGGAGGGGGACATTCTCTAATGGAGAAGAAGAGAAGTCTACACAACAGAGAGGAGCTGGTGGCATCGTGTCCAGAAGCTTGGTGGGATGAAGGTGGGTTCCAGGTGGCGATGGCTGCTGGCTGGCCTGCTGATTTTGACTAACCCAGGCAGGACATCACATCTCAGCTCCTTTCCCAGCTTCCAAGGTCCAGAACCCCTTACACTGGGCAGTATGGGGAGATAATCTCCATGCTGGCCCAGGAAAGGAGAAAGGTGATTTGCTTTTGATGACCCTCATTCTGGGGAACCAAATCTGAGATGGATCCTTTGGAGCTGTCATCGTAGAGGTCATTGGTGAGCTGGCTGGAGCAACCTCGCGTGGAGGGGTGGGGACAAAAACGCTGGAGAAGCAGAGAAAGCGAGCATTGACAGCTCAGTCAAGAAGTTTGCCTATTAAGGAGAAGAGGATGGGGGATGAGGGATAACTCTGTATATGATTTTGGATTGAAGGGAAAGAGACAATAAAGAGGAAGATGCAACAGTGGGGTGCCTGGGAAAGCAGAAGGGAAAGGATACAGGGCAAAGGTGAGGCTATTGGTCTCTGAACAAAAGATTCAGAAAATACGATCCTCAAAAGATGAACTGCGGCTGGTGAGAAAGAATATGGTGTTTGGAGCATTCCCAACTAATGGCCTCTTTTTCTAATAAAGCTGGAGGTAGTTGTCTCTACTGAGAGTGAGGGGGTGGGTGGGGTCCAGGACTCCAGGAGGGTCACAGCCAATGAGGAGAAGGGGCTGCCAGGAGGAGATAGAAGGACAGATAATAGAGATGCTCAGTGGACAAATTCTCCACCAGTGCCGAGGACCCAGGGGACAGGGCAGAACAGTAATGCTGGCCCGATGTGGGCTGGGTCCTATGTCCTCCAGTCACGCTTGGACTTGTCAGACCATGTGTCCTGGCTTTTGAGTGGGAAAATATGTTGCCTGCTGTATCAGTCAGGGTCTCAGCAGGGAACAGATGGCACACTCAAATTGGGTAATTTAAGGGGAGTTTATGAAAGGTCTATTTACCAAGGTGTTGGCAGGGCTTAGGTAACCACAGGGGTAGTGCAGTTTGCTCAGGCTTCTGAGAGGGGAGATTGGTGCTGTGCGGCCACTCAGGTGATGCAGGGGCAGGGGAAAGATGGCAATGGTACCCAGAGGGAGAGCCTTGAAGCCAGCCAGTGGACAGAGACTGGGACCACTGGTGAGCCAGCAGGAAGGAGCCAGGGAAAGACCTCAACTTCACTCTCCTCCCTCCCTGCAATCTCCTGCTGAGGGTCCCCACTGGCTGAACACAAAAGGAAGCCAGAGGGCAGAGGAGCTCATTGATGGGTCTCAGGCTGGAGAAGGACAGAGTGGGTCTGAAGGAGCAAACAGAAGACATGGAAGCCAGCGGTAGGGATCCTCCTCTTCAGAAATGTTGTGCTGCCTGGAGGAGAGACTGGTTCTTGTAGCCCCAGGGGGCTCAGACAACAAGGTGTATTTTTGTGTGTCAGGAGGGGAGGGTGTAATGTCGGGAGAGAGGAGACACGTCTCATCCTCATCGGCCTCACAACTCATCCCCACTCCTCGTCCTCCCTCAGCATCTGATTTCTGTCTGGCAGCAGAGTGGTGACACTCCTATTTAGAAAGAGCTAGTGATCAGCTTCTGTGATTAAGAGGAAGAGGGTGGGAGACAGAAAGAGGGAAAATGCTACAGCGGGGTAGAACCTTTGGGGCTCAGCAGACAGCCAGATGGACAGGCAGACAGAGCAGGGACCACCCCACACTGACCCTTGTCCTCCTTGTCCCATCAAGTGCAATTGAGTCAAAGGTGCTAATAGATCCCTGAGAAAGATAGATGGAGTAATCAGGGTAAATGAAATTAACATGCACAGGGTAATCAACACTCATTAAGCCAATTTACTCAAGTGATGACCTCAGTCAGCTTTTATTTAATCATATACTTAAATGTCAAATCAATATGCAAATCTCACCCAGGGCTTTTCCAATTATAACCCATTAAAAACTTTCAAGTAAATCAATGCAGCCAGGCAGGGTGGTCGAGGCAGAGAGACAAGCTGGACCCCAGATGAACGGACAGTGGTTCTGTCTACAGCAGTCCCTCCACCCCTGCTCCTGGGGCCCTCGTTGGTCCACCCCCACCATCCACCATCGAAACTTACCCTTCCCCTGTCACATCCCATGCCCCTGAAATGGCTGTAGGAAAAGAACACACACAAATCTTCCCTGAAAGTCACATAATAACCGCATTCACACCTCTGTGCACTCAGCACTTTGTTTTTCACAATGGGTGTTTGTGGCCATTTCATGTTGGCACTCCCCCCTCCTCCCCCTGCGAAATCCCGATTAGGTAGACTTTAATATCCCCAATTTTCCAATGACTAAGTGGAAGCTCAGGAAAACTAAGGGGCTTTTCCCAAGATACCATCTCACCAATAGAGAAGGGAAACTCATGACTGCCTCCTGAGCCCAAGCTCAGCCTGGAGATCAGCCTCCACCTGACATTCAGGCAAGGAGAGGGGTGAGGGGAGAGGGAAGGGTGTGAACGAGGCCTCTCTTCCCTCCCAAGACTGAGTTGCCAATGTCCTCGTGCCCCACCCCCAATGCCCCAGTGAAGCTGGGTGTGATTGATCCATGTTTAAAAGGCTGTGTCAAGGGCCGGCCGAGTGGCGTGGTGGTTAAGCGCTGGCGTGGGAAGCCAGCAGCCCTGGTTCGGTCCCACATATGAGGGCCAGTGACACTGCTCTCAAAAAAAAAAAAAAAAAAAAAAAAAGGCTGTGTCAAATTTCGTTAACTTGTCCCAAGCCTGTGAAAAAATGAAGTCAAATCATGACTGTCTTTGCTTATTATTACTCCATCTACTTCTGTTGCTGGCAGATACTATAACACCAGTGAGACAAGAAACCGGCCAAGATCCCACAACAAGAGAAATCGGAAAGAAAGGGTCAGCTCTCACCAGGTTCTTGCTAGGTACCCACTCGCATTGTGCCAAGTGCTCTTCCTTCAGTGGTCTTATGTAGAGAGTATTACCACTCCCCCTCTACAGATAAAGAAGGAAGCAAGATCAGAGAGGGTGGTTAATGACCCTGAGGTTGCACAGTGAGTTAATGGTAGACTTGGAAATGAAAACCAGGTCTTTCAGAGTCAAAGGCCTCACAGTCCACAGGTGGCCCATGCCCAAGAGAGGCTGGGGCCCTATTCACATGGGTCCTTTCCCAGGAGGTTGTACCACCAGCTGGCACAGGGTCCTGGCTTCCTAGAGCTGATATGAAGAGTCCAGGGAAGCAGACCGAACCCCCTGTCTGAACCAAGAGGCCCAGCCTGAGGCTGGTGCAGCAGAAATGACAGTTCCTTCTCAGAGACCTGCTTCTCGGGTCAGCCAAGAGCTGACAGGTAAAACGCCATAAGAATCTTGATAAAATCACAGCAGAGTCAGAGATATGCAGTCTGGGGAGCTGCACAGTAATTGAGTTGAATGTGGCACAAGGATGTCGGGCAGTGACCCCAAAGGTGGTTGGGAATGTTGTGACCACTGATGTGAACGAGCCAACGCTGGGGCCTTTGATAGTTTCAGGGCCACCTGCCTGCAGCTCTGAACCATTCCCAAGGGGATAGACATGGGCAGCCCCTGGCTAAGTAGGGTGACGGGGAGAAAAACAGGAACCCAGCTGGCACAGCCAAGAACCAGGGCCTCTGGCTGAGTCTGGAACCATGAGAATTAGAATGGTGCCAGCCTTGCACCCCTCATGCAAGATGGGGTCAGAGATAGACAGTTCAGGGAGAGCCTGCTCCTGGCGTTTGCACTGAGAGTCCTGTGTTTCCTAAACCCCTCAGTTCTAGGCAGAGCCGGCTGGTTGGTCCCCCTGTAGATGAGCCAGCCAGGGCATCCACCCTCCATCTTGCACCCAGCAGTGTGGGAGGGGCTTAGGTGACTGCTGACAGGCAGAGGAAGAGAGGAACGAAGGGGAGGCAAGGGCTAGGTGATCGCTGTTCGGTGCCTGCAGGTATCCAGAACCACTCTAGGAGCATTCAAATATATGACCTCATTTAATCCTTGAAACAACCCTAGTAGGCAGGTGTTCTTACTCCCACTTATAAATGAAGAAACCAAGGATCCCATCAGTTAAAGAACTGACAAAATATGTAAACATAGCAAATCCACATGTTGTACACCTTAAACTTTCACAATGTTATAGGCCAAATACAGTTCCATTTTTTTAAAGTAACCATTTTCTGGACAGACTTCCACCAATAAGTCACTGCCAGGGAAGCAGAAGTGAGTGTACAAAGGGGCTTACCCATCGCAGCCCCTGTGGCCCAGCGAGGAAAACAGCCTGGCATATGCTCTCCTCCACGAAGGGGCAGATTTTAAAGCATTTTTCCAGGGCCGGCTGAGTGGCTCAGTTGGTTAAGAGCTCGCTCAAGAGTGCGATCTGAGCTCTGAGCAACAGCAGTTCGGTGCCCAGCCTGAGCTGAGCTGCCGCTAAGCTGCCAACAGGTGGCAGGATGGTTCAGCAAAAAAAAAAAAAAAAAAAAAAAAACCACGGTAAAGCATTTTTCCCATAGAGAGAGAGATGCAAGCCTCTGTCTGGGTCTTCAAAGGGAAAAGTGGCTCCAGAGGGGGAAATGGGAACATAACAGTGAATGGGGACCTGGGGTGACCCTGGTAATGAAGGACAAGGAGGTCAGAGGTGCCTAGGGAGGCAGTTCCCAGGGACGGATTTAAAGGCGATGTGTGCAGAAGACAGAGGACTCAGGCAGAGAACCCCACAGGCCACGGGGACCATGAAAAATGCCAAGGGGACTGAGACATGACACGAAAAAGCATAAAATGCATCTCCAAACTCCATAAAAATTCCCACCAGGAGGGTGAGAACGCCCAAGAAATCTTGGAGAACAAAAGAAGATCAAGAAAATTCCAAACAAGCAAAATGTCTTCATTTTGCAAAATGAAGGAAAAGGTGTATTCTTCTAACTTGACCTCCTCCATCCTGGCAAGGATTTATGACATCTGGTTTGTGCACACATGGGAGGTAAGTCATCAGGGCCCAGCATGGGTCCCCCCAAAACAAGACTTGCTGGACTCCCCTCATTTCCCATTCTGCCCAGTGACCTGTCAACCTAGTGAAACTCCAGGGGCTTGAAGAAGTCTCGCAGCCTCCTTGCAAATGAGAACACGGAGCTGAGCGGGCATCGCTGCTCAGGGGTTTGTAATGGCTGGGAGGGAAGCGTGAGCAGGATTTGCCTGTGTAGGTCTGGAGTGTGCCCCCGCCCCCCCACCCCTACCCCCGGCTGCGAATTCCAGGCAGAGGAAACCACTGATGCAAAGGCATGGCAGTGGGAAACTCCAAAGGAAGCCAGATCCTTGCTTCCTGAACACTAAGTAGGTAACTCTCGGCCACAGGACAGCCTTCACCACCACTCAGTACCACTCGCTTCCCAGACCTAATCAATCCTTATGACACTCATTTATCTCCTTCCTCAAATGAGCATTTATTGAGCACCTACTACATGCCAAGTACTGGCACCCAGCCACGCACGAGGCAGACAAGGGCCTGCTTTCGTCACCTTTGAAGTCTAACAGAGAAGACGACGCTGACGAGTATTTCCAGCTCCACTCTCCCCCAAGAAGCTCTGGCCCTGCCACACCGATGCAAGCGCTCCGAGCTTGCGGATGTCTCCTGAATTTCTCTCCAGCCCCAGCTTCTCCCCAAACGCCAGATGCGAGTTTTCAACTGCTTCCTTGATATCTACATTTGCATTTCTAACAAGTATTTTAAACTCAGCGTCTCTAAGACAAAATGATTCTACACCTTCCCCCTCCACAAAACCTGTTCCTGCTGTACCCAGTTAACTCAGGCGAAAACCTGGAAGTCGCACTACTGTCTTGTCATTGTGCACATGCACACACACGCACATGCACACGCACACGCCAATCCACAGCCAAGTCTCTCTGGTCCAAATTCCACCTAAAAAATCCCAAATGTGAGCACTTCTTACTGCTTACACAGCTACCACCACCCTGTTCAAAGCCACCATCGTCTCTCTCCTGAACCATTACATTAGTCTCCTTACCGGTCTCCTTGCTTCCCACAATTCACCACCACAGTCCAATAGCCATACTGTGTTGCCAGAGTGATGTTTTTTCAAAGATAAATCGGACCACTTCTCGCCTCTGCTCAAAGTCCTCAACAAAAAACCATGCCCCAGTCCCTCCAGCCTACAAAAAAGCAATGCCCCAGTCCCAGTCCGTGCCTTCTTTCCGCTTCCCTCACGACGTCAGGCCTCTTGAAAGGGTTTTCCTTCACTCAGCCTCCCTGCTCCCTGACTTCCCAATACCACTGCAAGCCAATGTCATTTGCCTCCAAAACTGCTGTCTCCAAGGTGATTCATGACCATCCACTGGCCAGATCCTAGGCCCTCTCCACAGTCCTTTGGTCTTCATTGTCTGTGACATTCTCCCCGTGACATGGCTGACCATCCACTTCTCCTCCAAGTGCCCCGCTCCCTGGGGTTTTCAGGCACCAGCTTTCCCTGGTTCTCCTCTCTCCTGTCTGACTTCTCCACCATAACCTCTTGGATGCTTCCTCCAGCTGCTCCATAAATGGTAGGGGTTCTCGGGGCTCAAAACTTGGCCCTCTTTTCTGCTTATTGTAAACATTCTCATCTGCTTTCACTAATTCTCCCTAGGTCATTATCACTCATTCTCTGATGGTTCCTTAGTCTAGGTCTTCAGCCAAGACTCCATCCCCAGACTTGGAATTACAACTTTATCCTGGCCACGGCAGTGCAAACCAACACACCGAGGCTTGCTATTACCTTATCACTTTATCCATATATGAACCCCAATCCAATTTCCAATGCCAGGAAGTTTGGCGCCATCCAAATCTCTCTGCCTCAGCCCCTGTGTCTAACTTGTCACTTAGCTTTGTGATCTAATCTGCCTCCTTAACAGCACTTGTACCATCTCCTCCTTCCACGCTCCCTGCCTCAGGGAAGACCCTCACCACCTCTCACCTGGATCTCCACCTTTAAGCTCACCTCCTCCAATCCAACCCCCAGTGTCTCAACACCAAAGAGGTTTCTCTAAAATGCAGATCTGGCCATGTCCCTCCTCCACAAACCCTTCATTGGTGTATCAGCTAGCTATTGCTGCATAACAAATCACCCCAAAACTCAGTGTCTTAGAATAACTGTCATTTGTTATAGCTCATGCATCGGTGGGTTGACTGGGGTCAGCTGACCTTGACTGGGGTCACTCATGGTTTGCAGGTAAGCTGGGGGCTCAGCGCAGGTGTGGCTTCACTGGGGCACATCCTCTCCTGGGCCCAGAGGAAATGTGTAAGGCTTCTTCGATGCCTAGCCTCAAAACTGACATATAATCAATCTGTCTATTGTCCAAAGCAAGAAACATGGCTGAACCAGTATCAGAGAGGTGGGAAAATATACTCTGCCCTTGATGAAAGGATTTGCAAAGTCACCTAGCAATGGAGGGAGGGTTGAAGAATTGGGGCCATTAATGCAACTCATAGCTTTCTACTGCCCACAGAGTCAAGTCTCAACTCCCTGATGCAGAGACCTTCCAGGAACTGAGCCAGCCACCTCTCCAGCCCCATCTCCTATTGCTCTGAACATCCATGCACCCCCAACTTCCAGAGCTCTGCAAACACACCTTGTTATTTCACACTCCGGGTTTGCCTGTGCATGTGCTGTTTTTCATTCCTAAGGCTTCTCTCCCCTCTCTGTCATTGTCCACCTGCGGAATCCTTACTCATTCTTCAAGATCTAGCTCAGCAAGCAGCTCTTCCTGGGGGAAGCCCTCCCAGGCCATCTTTCCCACCCCACAGGGTGGGTCACAGCCTCTGTTACACCCCTTCCCCCTCCATTGTACCCTATTGGAGCACTTACATAGGTGTCCATTTCCTACCCTAGCTGTCAGGTACCTTAGGGGCAGCATATTATTGATAGTTTGTATTATCACTGTAACAAATTGCCACAAAGTTAGTGGTTTAAACAACACAAATTTATTCTCTTACTGTTCTGGAGGTCAGAAGTCCAAAATCATTTTCATGGGACTAAAGTCAAGGTGTTGGCTGGGCTGGTTCCTTCTGGAGACTAAGGGGAGAATCTATTTCCTTGCCTTTTCCAGTTTCCAGTGGCCCCTGAATTCCTCGGCTTGTGGCCCCTCCTCCATCTTCAAAGAGCATCACTTCAGTCTCTGCTCACATCACCTGCTGCTCTCTGTGCCCAATCTCCTCAGCCTCCACTTTATGATTACACTTGTGATTACATTTACGTTTCCCCTGGAGACTCCAGGATCATCTCCCCATCTCAAGATCCTTAACTTAGTCACACCTACACAGTTCATTTTGCCATAGAAGGTGACAGTCACAGATTCCAGGGATAAGGGCCTGCTACGTATCTTTGGAGCCGTTATTCAGCCCCCACAGGCAGGTTCCATGTTTCTTCTTCTGGCCTCTCCTCTACCTGGCTCGGGACCTGGCATATGATGGGTGTTCAATACATCTCACAAATGAAGGAATGAATGAGAAAATGAATGCAGTACCAGAGTGGCCACTGGAGGTGCCAGGGTCCCCAGCAGGCTGGCTGGCAAAGTCAGCAGTGAAACTAGGACTCCTGAAACTCCATCCCCTACACTCACATAACAGAATATTCTCTGTAATAAATAAGAGATCAAACTGGGTCCGCTGTGCAATGAGGAGCCAGGCTGCCTGAGCTAAAAAGGAGGAAAGAAATTCCTCTCCGGAACTACAGAGGCGGAGCTGTGAGCTTACCCCTTGGAAGCATGAACCCCCCTGTTTCTTTTTGTCACTGAACAGACTGGGCTGTGTATTGTTGATTCTACGGAAACATTCACCCCTGTTCCTGTGTATTCGACAGAAAATTGTGGATACTACCTTGTGTGAGTCAAATAAAACATGGTGCCCGTCCTCAAGGGGATGCCAGTACCAACTCCTTTTGAACTTCTTTGAAATAACTGATCCTCAGCCCAGCACAATTTGCAAACCCGTAGGAGCTCATGGAAGTCCCGTTCCTTATACTTCAGAGCCTCTCCTGACAGACGGTCCTTTTTTTATTCATTCAACAAACACTGAGCGCTGACAACATGACAAGCCCTGTATCAGCCCTTTGTTCACTGCTGGGCTGTCCCATGAACTTTCCACTGGCCACATGTTAGCATTCCCCACAAGACCCCTGGAACCTTCCACCATGCCCTGATAATTCCTACTGAAGTGCCCAAGACTGCAGAGAAGTTGGGAGGGAGGGTGTCTGGGAAGGGAGATGGAGAACGGCCCCTGGAAAGTCATCAGGTATTCAAACCAGGGAAGTCAGGCTGGTAACATAGGAGATGGGGATAGAAAAACAACAATAATCATAGCCACAAATTATTTAATTAGCTCTTACTATGTGCCAGATTGTGCTGTATGCTCAACATGGATTATCTCACTTAATCATCCTCACATTCCTACAGGGTAAATATGATTAGACTTACGTTAAAAGTGAGGAAACTGAGACACAGAGAGATTAAAGGAACTTGCATACTGTTGCAAGTAACACCAGGATTTGAATTAACTACATCTAGAATAGTCCTTCTAGAAATCTGACCATGAAGGAAAGGTAAGCCGTGTGTGAGAAGAGGGAGGTGCTATATTCAAGCGACCTTGTGGTTGGGGCAGTTGTTTGTAGGTAGAACATAGATGTGTTTTGTGCATAAAATACCTGCAACTGTACTGATGGATGGGGTCTCAAATGATGGAGGGGACAGGATCCAAGGCACTGGTGGGGGCTTGGCCAAGCCCAGGAGAGGAAGAGAAGATGGACAGTGACCCAGAGGCCAGTAAAGCATCAGGTTACAGGCCAATGGCTTCAAAATTCACCGTTTACAAATATCCCTCATCCACTCTCTTGCTAGAGAGATCCTCACCACAAGCTGAGTATGAGTTTAAGTGAAACAACAGAGGCTTGGAAAGGTGACAAAATTTGCCCAAGTCAAAAAGTTGGTGGCAGAGCTGGAGCTCAAACCCACTTGTTCCACAAACACAACTCTGACCCATGTCAGGCCTCGGGCAGGGAGTCAATCCCATGAGGTGGGTGGATACATGGACTGGAGCCTGGGCTCAGACACACCAAAGGGACATGGAAGCCGGAGCTTGAGCCAGCATATCAATGAGAGAGGTGGTGGCTCCCCACACACGGTACAGCTAGTGGTGGATGGTTAGACCATCCAGCCACGCTCAAAATTTCAACTAAAGACTGATACATAGAACCAGGGTCCCCTGAGAACTCCTCCCACCCCCAGACAGGCTAGGGAGACACTTATATGAAAACACAGGCGTACTTGAGAGTGTCTGAAGTCAGATTAAGCCAGGGAAGGAGATGAAGATAACAGGCAGAGCACCCAGAAACAAAAGGAACGATGAGGTGCCACCTTAGGATAAGGATGTCTCCTGCCCACACAGCGCTGAAAACACTGATCCAGGGATCTTCCTGCCTGTGTGTCCAGCTGTGAGCCCCATTTGCTCCTCTGGTCCCCTGACCCCATGTCAACACACCTCGTCCTCCTTCCCCGGCTTTGGAGCTCAGAGTGACACCAGGAAATGGACTAAGGAGCCTAGCTCTGATGCAATCCCCAAGGAGAAAGCCCGGCCCAGAGGCTGGAGAAGATAAAGAAGGAAGAGGGTGGCACTGGGCCTTCGTGCATTCATGCATTCATTCATTCATTCATTTATTCACTCCAACAAATATTTATTGGGCAACTACAAAGTGTCAGCACTGGAGTAAAAAGATAAGCAAAAAGCAGATACATCAGTGATCTCAGGGAATGTATGGTCAAGGGAAGGAAGGAGACAGCCTTGAATCAGATAATCAGAGAAACAGAGGTAAAGCGATGATGATAATCAGTGCTCTGTCTAAGGGGCATGTGGTCTTAGGAGCACATAAAACACTGACTTATCAAGGATTCAGAGAGGCTTCAGGAAGGAAGCAGCTTGTGGCCTGAAGTCAGAAGTCGATGATGAGGGGGGCACCCAGGTAGAGGGAACAGGGACCACGTGGTGGGACACTAGGACAGGACAGTGGTTCTGACACTGACAAAGCGTTGTTATCCTGACATCACAAGTGGATGAGTAAAAGGAGGCCACTGGCATGGCATCATCCTGAAGTGTAGTACTAGAAACTGACTCTTGTGTAACTATCACTAACCATATATATGTCACTAATATAACTAATAATAATATGACAATAGAGCTAACACTGGTAAAGAATTTACTCTATGCTGGACACTGATCTAAGCTCTTTTCATGCTAAGCCTTTTAATTTTCACAGCAATTCTAGGAGGTGGATACCATTGCTATATCCATTTTATATATAATGCCCAGAGATGTTAAGCAATTTTCCCAAGGTCACACAGTTAGTAAGTGGTGGTACCGAGATATAAAACCAGACACTTGAGCTCTAACATCTGGCTCCAGAGCTTGAGCCACCTTCCCTTTCATTGAGTACCTACTCTGTGCCATGTCCTCACTCAGTGCTTTACAACGACCCTATGCCCTGGGTACTGTTAGTACCACCTCTGCTTTGGAGATGAGAAAGCTGAACCTCAAAGGGAGGGTGGGAATTGCCCAAGGTCACACAACTAGTACATAGAGCAGCTGCGCTTAGAACCCAGGACCCCAGAGTTGCAGGGGTGGGTTGAGGGAGTAAGAAAAGCTAAGGGAGATATTGGAAGTCAGCACAGGAAAAGGGGCCACTTGGGGATCCTTTAGCCACAACAGACACTCATTCATTACTTCAGGGAAAAAGGGATTTGCAGAAATTGCACATATGCATGGGTGTGATATAATAAAAAGTGAGTATTTGGTCTTTGCCCTGGTTCCTGGTACACAGCTCCTAAACCTTCGGAATCCCCAAAATACTAAGAGGGTCTTTTGTATGCTAATGAGATGATGGTTGGCTGGGGGTCCCTAGAAAGCTTCAGGATGGGGTTGGTTGCCTGAAAGACCAAAGTAAGATTAGAGAGTTGGAATTTCAGCACCCTCCCCCAATCCTGCCCAACCTCCTGCACCCCACCCCCCACCCTAATTTCTAGGAGTGGCTGGAGATTGAGCTAATCACCAATGGCCAATGATATAATCAATCACACCTACATAATGGAACCTCCATAAAAAACCCTAAACTACTGGATGCTCCACACCCCAACCCCCACCCCTTGCCCTGTGCATCTCTTCTATTTGTCTGTTCCTGAGTTATACCCTTTATAATAAAAATGTAAGTGTAAATAAAGGGCCTTGCTGAATTCTGTGAGCTATCCTAGCAAATTATCAAACCTGAGGAGGGCATCATGGGAACCTCCAATTTATAGCCTGTCTGTCCGAAGTATGAAAGGCCAAAAACTTGAAACTAGCATCTGAAATAGAGGGCAGCCTTGTGGGACTGAGCCTGTTACCTTGTGGGGTCTGATGCTAACTCTGGGTATTTAGTGTCAAAATTGAATTGAATGGTTGGGCATCCAGCTGGTGGTGGAGAATCAGAGAATTGGTGGTTAGCATTGGAAGACACCACATGTTTAGTGTCAGACATGTTCTGAGTAAAAACAATTCAATGGCTCACGGCCAACCTATAGAAAGGCCTCCCTTGGGTAAAGTGTCCATTTCTGACCAGCTGTACCAGGGGGCAGCTCACATGGATGGCCCTCTACACACTCAGCAGGGGACGGATCAGCGAGTGCTTCCCTAGAAGGTGGTGTGAGCGACCTGAATTCCATCTGGTGAATTTGGGTTAAGCTGCAGTTAGCAGAGGACAAGGGGAGGGGGTGGGGGGAGTGGGGATGATGGGTCGGATGGGGAGGAGGTGATGGGGGCCAGGTCAATGCCAAGGCTTACAGGTAAGTTTGAGCAGAATGCAGTTGTGGGGTAGAGGGCAGGCTGGAGGCCCATGTTACTGACACAAAGAGAAAGAGATAAATGCACAGAGATCCTGTTAGCCGGTGAATTGAGAGGGTTGACCAACCCTGACATTCCGACAGGAAGGTCAGCATGTGGAGGGTCAGTGCCAGTGCACCATGAATGTCCATGGAGCAAGACGCCCGGTGGCAGGACATGGTGGGCGAGGAGCACAGCTGCGGCCACAGTCTATGTTTCTGAACGTCAGTTTGGTGGAACTTTGCGGGGGCAAAACGTAAGTGAGGCAGACAGCCAACAGAGCGGAATGACAGGCTGGCAGAATGCCTCTGTGCCAGAGGGGCAGGGTGGTGGGCTAGCTGCATATTAGAGTGCCAGTTGGGGGGATGCTGCTTTGACAGGTTGTCATGGTTGGGGATGTCAGTGAGGCCTGTGGCTGCAGCAAGACAGTAACCTTGGCCTCTATTCCCTGGGACCCCAGCCACATATCACCAGGATGTGGGGGCTTGCTGTGCTCCCAGCAGGGCAGAGAGAGAGCCCCATACGCCATTGCTCTCCCATCAGAACAGGAATTTGGAAAGGGAAAAAAAGAGATATGTTGGTTTCCCAGGGCTACTGTAACAAAGGGCAACAGATGGGATGGCTCAGACAACAGATACTTATTGTCTCATAGTTCTGGAGTCTAGAAATCCAAGATCAAGTCGTTGGCAGGTTTGTTTCTTCTGTGACCTCTCTCCCTGGCTTGTAGAGGGCCATTTCCCCCGTGTCTTCACAAGGTCTTGCGTGTGTGTGTGTGTGTGTGTGTGTGTGTGTGTGTGTGTGTGTGGTGTCCCCTAATATCCTCTTCCTATATGGACACCAGTCATATAAGATTATGACTCACCCTAAATGAATTCATTTTATCCTAACCACCTCTTACAGGCCCTGTCTCCAACTATAGTCACATTCTGAGGTACTAGGAGTTGGGACTTCAACATATGAACGAGGGGGTGGGGCAGACACAATTCAGCCCATAACAGGAGGCAATTAGGGAAATGATTTTAATGAGCTATTCAATGTCAGGACTGCACAGAGAGAGGCAGCCATAAGTGTCAAGAGTTCAATCAGGGAAGACTTCTTGGGGGAGGCAGAGTGGTAGACAGAATTTTGTGTGGACCCACAGAAACTCCAAGCAGCCCAAGAGGGTCCATGGAAGACAGAGAACCCCAAAATGCAGAGACAGGGAAAATTCAAGAAGAAAGAACTGCCCAGAAAGCTCTGACCTAGGGGCTACATTCCAAAGGAAACCCTAAGAGACTGAATTCAAATTTTTGAAAACTAGAGCTAAATATGGTAAACCATAGTTTTTTTTTTATCCCATTTTGGAGAGACTTTGAGGTTTTTAAGAACATAGGACTTGAGGTCTGACGAGTCCGGATTCCAGTCAGGGTTCTGTCATGGTGTGCTTGGGGACAGTCACATGACCTCCCCAAGCCTCAGTTTCTTCATCTACTCATTGGGAATGATCCTAGTGCCGACCTTCCACGGTGATCATGGGATTGTTACGATGACATTGTAGAAGCACCTAGAACAAAACTTGGTGCATACAAGGGCTCAGTGAATAGCAGCAAGGTGATGCATCTGCAGGTCTTTGATTTTAGTACACCCTCCCCAGACCCAAGCCCCCTCAGAGGGGTCTTACCTCTGAGGCTACCTGGCCCTCTCCTTCCCCAGGAAGCCACACAGCTAGCTCACTTCTTCCCCTCCTTCAGGTCTCAGCTTACGTGTTTTCTCTCTGGACTGTGCTACTTAAAATAGCAACCCTAACACTCCCTATCCTGCACCCTGGCTCCATGTTCCTCGTGGAACTTATCACATCTAACATACTCTCTATTTTACTTATTAGTGTTTGTGGTCCATCTCCCCCACCTCGAGAATGATGGCTCCAGGAGTGCAAGGATTTTTATGTTGTGTTTCTCAGCGCCTAGAAAAATACCTAGATTGAAGGACACATTTAATAGGCACTTGTTGCCCGAGTGAGTCAAGATAAAGGGCTAATGCTGTGTGGCAGGGGCTGCAGGACACAGGTAGCAGGGAAAGACCACAGGGTCCACAGACCTGCAGGAACTGGGGGGATGCGTGGTGCTTCTGTCCTGTCTTTTCCTGGGGATTAAGGATGGTCAGGAGGCTCTGACTCTAACCCTGCTCAGGCCTCCCTGGATCAGGCCGGCCAGCTTTGCAGGGAGGGTAAGAGAAGCGACACTCAGATAAAAAGCCTCCAGCCAGAGTAGCTATATCTGAAAAGCAAATCACCCTCCCTGTGGTTTGCCCATCTCTAGCTCAGGGAACTGAAACACCTCATTTCACGGCCTCTGGTTACCAGGGGACAGCCCAGGATGGGAGGCAGCAGTGGTCTCGGCCCAGGACACGCCCCCATCCCTGATCCCTGACACTGAGCTGGGTAGAGATACCGCCCTCTGTACCCACAGCAGGCGACCACTGAATTTGCTGTCCATGGTGCTGAATGTCTTCCCTGTGCCCCCTCCTCACCCATTCAACAGGATGAGACCCCTCCCAGCCCAATTCCCCCTTCCTCTGGACACACTCTATGTTCAGGGCTCAGAGGTAGATTCAATTCCAGGTGTGCTCTGAGCAGTGCAGGATCAGAGGTACACATGGACACACCTGTACTGATATACATGTATGTACATATACTTAGGTTTACACATATGTATACACACACCACTGAGTCATACATGCTATCCTGGTCCTCAAAATGATATCAAAGGGCAGACTTCTGCAAAGGAGGGTTGTCTGCACACCCAGAGGATGCCTTGACCAGCTCCAGGCCCTCAGCCCCCAGGGAAGGTCATGAATCAGAGAGCCCCCTGGTAGACCTGGCTGTACCCAGACTGTCCCTCCCAGGGATGATCGAGGAATCTCCTGTTTGCAGGCAGGGCTGTGGTGCTGGTGGGTCTGAGGGGTGGAGTCAGTACTCAGATGAACCCAGAGAGAGCAAAGCTTGAGGCCAGGGCCCTTAGGATACTATGGCCAGAAATCCTGGTGCCTTTAGACCCCAGAGGTTGGAAAGGGGCTGGGCTCGGGCTGGGATAGAGCTGAGAAGGAGCTGAGGTTGGAGCTGAAGATGGAGCTGAGACTGAGGTTGACATTGGGGTTGGGGTTGGTGCATGTCTGGGGCCCTGAGCATGACCTGGGGAGCAGACGCTAGTTCCTAAGGGTCTTCAGCTCCAACAGAGCTGGAAAGCCAAGGGACAAGGACTTGGTTGCAATTGGCCCAGATCTACATAAAGCAGCGGCTGATAAATGACTTGCTTTTCTGGCTAATGAGTTGAAATAGAGGTGAAGCAATAACAACCTGAGCCTGCGGTCTGCCCTGAAACAAGAGAGCCAACCCTCTAACCAGCCCCTGCCATCCTGGCAGACATGGTAGTCCCTAAAACAGGGGGAGGGACAGGATGTCCCTAGAGTGCCTCTCCAGGAATGTCGGTGACCAAGGTGTCAGCCTAGTGTCCCCAGACCCTCCTCACCTATGTTTTTGAGGGGATCCTCCATCTCTCCCCTCCTTACTCTCCACCTGTGCAAGACTCACCCCCTCTCCAGGAAGGGCCCTGGAGGCTGGATCAACAGTGTTGGGGCAGGGGGAGAGAGAGAACTCAACAGAACTGGAGTCATAAAGACCCACTCTGAACCCCACTTCCATTAAGCTGTGAAAATCCCTTTGGAACATAACTAAAAACAAACAAACCAACTGTATGGCCTCTGGCAAGTCACTTAGCCCTGCCAAACCTCAGTTTCCTCATCTGTAAAATGAGAACAATACACTTTTCCGCTCAGACCCTCCATGCTCCTGAGGTGGAGTAGCCACTTTCAGTCCTTGCCCTCGTGGAGCTTGTAGTCTGGGGGGAAAAAACAAGCTAAAAATTAAAATTGAAAACAAAACTAAAATAATAAAATAAAATACACAGTGTGATAGTGGTGATGCATACTATGGAGAACAATAAAATGGAAAGAAAGAACCAGGAAGTGCCAGAGGAAGAGGAAGTTTGCAACTTTAAAGAAGGTCAGGAAAGGCATGACTGATAAAGTGACATTGCAGAGAACTGTGGGGGGAGGGACAGTGCATGACAGAGAGAACAGCAAGTGCAAAGGTCCTGAGGCAGGATTGTACTTGGCACAGTCAAGAAACAGCAAGGAGGCCAGTGTGGCTAAAGTAGAGTAAGCATGCGGGGAGCGGTAGGAGGTAAGAAAGGTCAGGGAGGTCAAGGGCGGCCAGACTGAATAATATATTCAGAGAGGGCAGCAGCTTCCTCTCTGAGTGGAACCAGAAGCCAGTGAGGGTCTTTTCATCAAAGGAGCAATAAGCTCAGGCTATGAATAAGAGGATAGGAACAGGCAGAGAAAGAGCAGAGGCAGGAAGACTGTGATGGAGCTACCACAATAGTCCAGGCAAGCTCCCCACAGAAGTGGGTGATGGGAAATGGTCAGATTCTTGCTGTGTTTTGAAGTTAGAGGCAATGGTATTTGGTGACAGCTCAGATATTGGGATACAGGGTATGAGAGAGGAGAGGGTGCCCCTACAGTTTGAGGCTGAACTAAAGGGTGGGACACCATTACCGGCAACTGGGGAGATTGTAGGAGCAGCTTATTAGAGGAGGAAACCAGGATTTCCCAAAGAATGGAGAATGGTGAGAGCATTTCAGGCTGTGGGAACAGCATAGAAGAGACATAAATACACACGATGTGCTCTGGGGACCCTGCCTACTCCTGAGGTTGGCTGAAGCCTGGAAGGCAAGGTGGGGAGTGGCTGGAGGTAGACCTGGAAAGGCAGGCAGAGGCCCGCTTGGGAAGGGCCCCGAGTGCCACAGAATGGCTTTCTCGATTGATCCATAGGCAATGGGAAGCCCGCCAAGAGAGTAAAGATGGTAGAGGTATTTTTAGAACAATCACTCTGCCACATGAGGGAGGGCGAGGCTGGAGACAGGGACACAGTTGAGTAGCTGGCCATGGCATGGCTGGGTGGGCAGGAGATGGTGAGGGATGAACTGAGGCAGTGACAGTGGATGGAAAGGCGGCCTCTCTGCCAGAGACTCCTGGTGGGTGGGGGGGCTGTGGCTGACTGGGGAGTGATGGAAGGAGGGTGTCAAGGAAAACATCCACATTCCTAATTGGGGGACTGGGTGGTGAGTGGTCCGAGACCATGTAAAGGGAAGGGGAGAGATGGGCAAGCATCTGGGGGTCACAGATCATATGTGTCAAAAGGGCTGGGGAACAGCCCTAGGCAGGCATCCCCCGGGGCCCAGGCACAGGAAGAACAGGCCCTTCCACTCTGCTCTCCCTCCCGAAGGGAGGATGGAGAAAGGGGCTTGGTCAGGAGAACCCTCAGCCCCAGAGGGCCCCAGGCCCGCAGGAGATGCCAAACTGAGTCACCCAAGTAGGGGCAGCAGTTCCATTTTCAAGGTCAGACCCTGCCCAGCCCACCAGGACCTCCTCCCCTGCCTCCATTTCAGCTGATGTAAAACTAAATGGTGCCCAGGCTCTTCACATCAGCACAACAAGATGCTTAGTCAATAAAACAGTTGAGCCAAGTGAACTCAGCATGCAACTCAAGGAGGAGTTTTTTTCCAGGGGAAATGGTATCATTTTCCATTCCTGTTTAATGAATCATGGGAATTATAGCAACGTTACAAATGGCTTTCTGCGCAGGCTATTACTTTGTTTCTGCAGGGTTCTAATGGCAGGGCTGCTTCACTGAGGGCTCAGCCTGCCCCCGGCTACGGAGAACAATGGTATTATTACAAGCGGCCCCTTTACAAGGCTCTGGCCCAGGAGGGGTTGCCCAGGACCTTACGAATTGGGTCTAAAGTGGGAAACCCTGAAGCGATTGATTTGGGTATTTCCTGGGGAGTTTGCAGAGGTATCCAGGGCAGCTCTCCCAAGGCTCAGGCCAGAAAATCTGAGGGGTTGGATGAAAAGGGGAAGTGAGGCTGGCTTGTGAGCTTTTATTCTGAGCTGAGTGTGGAATGAGGGGAGCGGCTGTGAACAGGACAGATTCCGTCCCTAGGGGTCCAGGGTGCTCAGAGGTGGGGTGTGCGGAGCATGTCACAGTCTTCACCAAGACTTCCCTGAGCCCTCGACTGGCTAGTTGGTCCCTGTCTATGGAAGCTTCCAGCCAGAGCAGAGGCAGAAGAGAGGAAAACGGGGAGAGGTCTGACCCTCACCCACAGTCTCCGCTTGAGTCGGGTCTGGTGCACAGAGAGAGCTGGAGGTGTGGGTACCCCTTCCCCAGCTTCCTGCCCCTCCCACTTGGCCATGGAGGATGTGGAGAGCCTGGGGGATGTGCCGTGGACAGGCTGCTCCTTGAGAACACCCAGTCAGCCCAGAGCAAACACTTGCTGCCTAGGTATAAGAATGAGTTCCAAGATACCTTGATTCTTTTATGCCTGCTGCCTGCATTCTGCAATGTCAATCAAGAGCTGATGTGTGTCTTACAGGGCTATTTGATTATTACAGAAGTCATTTGGGGTGACCTGCTGGCTCACAACGCCCCCACCCCCACCCCATCCTGGCCACAGCTGATTGGTTTAGGGTGGACACCTACCCCAAATTAAGCCATTCAGATTCTGTTCCCACCATAATGTAACATACAAGAGAAGCGTTTCTGTTTCATTTAATCACTGCTGTATTCTCAGTGCCTGGAATCCGCCTACACACAGGAGGGGCTCAATGAATATTTATTGAACAAACCAACCAACAAATGAATGAATGAATGAATGAGCCTCTATGAAGAATTTGGAATTTTTAACTTGGAAACAAGAGACTGGCAGTTGTGAAACTGAGTCACCTTAGTGGCATCAACTGCTTCCTAGAGAAATGACCCACCTCTTCCAACTTCCAGGATCCTTGTGGCTGCCTTGGGCCTAACTTCCCAAAGCTGCCAGTTCTTTTCTTGTTATCTTTTGTTAATTTTGAGATGGCCCAGCACCCTGACCTTTAACCCCCTTTCTTGCTTTTAAGTTTCTTTCCACTGCTTGCAGTCCAACAAGCTTTCACCAACATAATGAGAAGTTTTGCTCCCATGTTTGTCCTGTTCCCCTACTTGCTTTCCTCAGGATTACACTCACTCCTGGCTGTGCCTGGGGCTGTACCCCAGGTTTCGCCACTGCCACCATCACTGGCTCTGATGGACTCTAGCTCTGAGGCTGTAGGGACCCAGAGGCAGGAAGGAGTAGCATGCTGGGATACTAAATCATTAGGACCGAGGAAGGTGGAAGGTACTGTACCTCCCCTCCCTCTAGAGCCCTCACCCCACCTAGCCTCAGGTGTAAGTTCTTAGGCCTCTCATTCAGATCGGGCCCCTCTGTGTAAGACTCCTCTGTGTTAGCCCAGGGCCAGGCTGAGCAGTCCCTAACTTCTCCCAGCCTCCCACCCTACTTACACAGAGGGGCAGGGTGTGGTGGAATCAGAAGCCCGAGAAAGCCTGAGCTACAAGCTGAAGCAGGAGGTAGGGGTGCCCCAGTCCCTAGCCCCCAGACCCTAGCCCCTATAGGCAGTTCTCAGCCTGGCTGGGTCGACTCTTTCTCTCCTTGCTTCCACCCTCACCCCGGGTGCCCAGATACTAATTATAATGACCCAGTGAGTTACAAGACGGTGAAATTGCTTCCACCTGAGGTTGTCACGGGCTGGGAAGAAATACCAGGGCTGGAAATTAAACTGTGCCGGCAGGCCTGAGGGGGTGGGAGCAGGGAGGAGGGGGTGGAGGAAGTACCTGCAGTTTATAAAGCAGTGTTTATAGTGTTGGGAAGAAGCATCTTTGGCCGACACACAGAAATGATTGGAGGCTGCCTGTCTGCTGATGGTCACTGGACATAAAGTGCTACAGCGGAAGGTGAAGTGACCAGGGACCGGCAGAAGCACCATGGCCACCGGAGACCCAAAGACAGAGAGAACAGTAGACGACTGCCGTGAAGGATGGGTTGGGGCAGGCCCAGCTGCACAGACACACACACACCCTGACATGTGAAAGTCCTCTCTGGCAGGTTCTGGGAGAGAGGGAGGAGAGCGTAGGGGTGCCTGGAGGCCAGCCCAGCCTTAGCAACCGCTACATCTCCTAGCCCAGCCTGGAGAAATTCTCTCTTCCAGATCCAATCCAGCCCTTTTCATGCTGAGTCGTGCCAGCCCACCCAGCTTTGCTGTGACCTTTTCCTAGGGAATGCTTACAGGCCCACCCAGCACAGAGGTTCAGGATGGTGGGAGGAAGGGTCCCACCCCAAGGACCTCAGAGTCTGCATCTCTGAGACCTATGGTCAGTACCACAGAAATTGTCCTGCTGGACCAACTACAGAGGTGATAGAATCATCTGCATCACCAAGACCCTCTTTCCAAGTGCCAGCAGCAGGCCCCTCAAATTCTACCAAATCTTTAAGGGATGGATCTCGCCAGCATTATTTAAACTGTTCCAGGGCACAGAAAGAGAAAAAGGTTTCTAGCTTATTTTTATGAAGTGAGTATAGTACTAATAATAATACCACTAACCAACTGGAAGAACACAAAAGCATAAGCTCAATCTTGCTTATGAATTTCTCTGCAGCAATTCTAAATAAAAGAGTAGCATACAGAATCTGGTAATACAGAAAAAAAGCAATATATTATGATCAACTGAGGTTTAAGCAATGCTAATTGGTTAGTGACTAGAGATCTATTAATATAATTTACCACATTAGAGAATCTAAGCAAAAACTATTTGCATAAATCAGCAACCATTCTTAATTTTTTAAATTCTTAATAAAATAAGAACAAACCACAACTTCTTAACATGATAAGATATATCCATCTTAATCCCAAGTGAGGAAATTCCAAAAGCATCCCCATTAAAATCAGGAAGAAGACCAGGACATCCAATATCTTCATTATTACCTGACATTTTGTTGTTGTTACTAGCTAATGCAATTAAATAAGGAAAATCACTTCATTATATGAAAATTAAAAAGGGTAGGTAAAATTATCATTATTTGCAGAAGATGTGCATGTATACCTGGTAAAACAAAGTTAATCAACTGAAAAACTATTAACAACAATAAAGAAATTCAATAATGTGGCCAGCTACAAAATTAATATGCAAATATCAATGGCCTTCATACTTTAAAAGGACAACCAGTTAGAGCATATAATGGAAGAACATAGGATATTTACAATTACAATGAAAAAAGATAAAATGCCTAGTAATATGCAAAAAAAAACATTTATAAAGAAAGCCCTGAGGGACCCAAAAAATGACTTGAACAAATAAGACAGACAGACTATGTTCTTGGATAAGAATAATTGATCTCATAAAGCTATAACAGCTTTCCCTTAGTTAATCTATAACATTTACATGTTTCTATGAAAATACCAATGGCATTTTTAATGAAACAAGATGACTTTGAAGTTCATATGGAAAAATGAGCATGCAGAATACCAGGAGAATTCTTAAAAGAAGAGTGATAAGGGGAGGCTAGCCCTATTAGTAATCTAAATGCATTCTAGAACTGTAAAAATTAGAATAACATGGTAGTGGCTCATGAATAGAAATCACATAAATGGAACAGAATAAAAAACACACAAAAAAAGTCCAAAAACATGTAAGCATTTATTCTATGACGAAGGTAGCATCTAAGTCATTGAGATGAACTAATCAATAATATTATTGGGACAACTGGGAACCCATTGAGGAAATATTATATTAGATCTATACCTCACACATATACCAAAATAAATTCCAGATGGATAAAAGATTTAAATGTTTTTGAGTGAAGTAATAAGTGACCTAGAAGAAACCATGAGGAAATTTTTATAATTTTAATGTAGGGAAAACCTTTGACAAAACAACCAGAGGCCAAAAGGAAAAACACTGATAAATTTAGTTATATGAAAATAGACAGGGAGAGATTCAAGATGGCAAAGTAGATAAACGCTGTGCTTGCCTGATCCCATGAACACATTAAAATTACAACTAAGTAATAGAACGATCAACCTGGAGAACCACCTGAATTCTAGCTGAACAAAAGTTTTATAACTAAGGATATCAAGAAGCCACATCAAGACTGGTAGGAGGGGCACAGACATGGAATGGGCTGGCCCCACAACTGTGTATGGTGGTTGAGAATCAGGAGGGATACCTTGACTGCAGAGATTCCCTCAGGAGCAACGGACCCCAGCCCCACATCAGGCTCTCCAGCCCAGGGTATGAGTGCTGGGAAGAGGAGCCCCTAAAGCAACTGGCTGTGAAAAATAGTGGGGGTTCTGACCATCCGGTGGGACAGAAGGCTGCAGAAAACTCAGATGCCCCCTTAAAGGGCCGGCACACAGACTCACTCGCTTGCAGGGACTCTCCTTGTGCTCCATCGGAGGGACGGTGACTCGGGGAGTGTCAGAGGCATAAGGAGAGCAGACTGAGGTGTGTGGCTTCAAGGCAAGGACTGAAGGAGCAGTTGCCATTATCTTGTATAGAGCCCTGCTCTCATGCAGCCAGCAGGCGGGAGCCATCTTTTCTGTGTGGCCCGCCCCCACAGGCCAAATCTGAATCTGATTGGCCTGGTGAGCTCCGCTGCTCCACCCTGCGGACTCACTGAGACCCCAACTTGCATACCACACGAGCCTTTATCAGTGGCTGGACTTTAAGAGAGCTGGCAAAGAGCAACAGGCCTCAGGGTGTTCCGGCTTTTGGCGGAGCTACCCCAGGCCTGGTACTGGTGGCAGATATCTTCAGTTTGCAATGTGTGGCCTCTCCCACGCACCTCCAAGTTTGGCACAGCCAGCAAACAACCGTGGATCACTTTGTAGCTCTTACCAGGTATCTGACAACTAGTCACAGGCAGTGGGTGACCTGGGCCTGCAATGGAGCCCCTTCCAAGAGGCCCCAGAACCAATATACTTGGAATTGGCTTAAAACCACAGCAGAGTGCCATCTAATTAGCCCCACAAGTGGCACACCAAAAAGGTGTCTCAACAAGCACCAGAGCCTGCTGGGGAGAATCACCCTCCAGGGGGTAAGCCCTCCCACACAGCAATCTATAAGCTGTGGTTGTGGCCAAACCCCACAGCCTCTGAATCTGAGGTTCAGTAACACCCACTGATGTGCCAATAGCAATCATGGCTCAACTATAATGAAGGGCTTACCCCACACAAGGGACACTCCTGGAGCACCTGCTGCAGGTGTTCAAGGAGACTGTGCCAGGGTCCCACATGGCACCTACTATATAAGTCCACCTGGGAAAGACTGGAAGATGTACCAGATGTACCTAATATACAGAAACAAACACAGAGAGGCAGTCAAAAAGAGGAAACAAAGAAATACATCCCAAATGAAAGAACAGGAGAAAACTCCAGAAAAAGAACTAAACAAAATGGAGGCAAGCAACCTACCAGGTACAGAGTTCAAAACAATGGTTATAAGGATGCTCAAGGAACTTAGTGAGAACTTCAACAAAGAAATAGCAAGCATGAAAAATGACATAGAAACCATTAAAAAGAAAAAAAAGTCAGAACTGAAAAATACAATAACTGAAATGAAGAATACACTACAAGGAATCACCAGCAAACTAGATGAAGCAGAGGATCAAATCAGAGATTTGGAAGACAAAATAACAGAAAACATCCAATTGGAACAGCAAAAAGAAAAACGAATTTTTAAAAAATGAAGATAGTTTAAGAGACCTCTGGGACAACATCAAGCATAACAACATTTGCATCACAGAAACACCAGAAGGAGAAAAAAGAAAACAAGGGACTGAGGACATAGTTGAAGAAATAGTGACTGAAAACTTTCCTAACCTGGTGAAGGAAATAGACATACAAGCCCAGGAAGCACAGAGAGTCCCAAACAATCTGAACCCAAACAGGCCCACACCAAGACACATTATAATTAAAATGGCAAAGGTTAGAGACAAAGAGAGAATTCTAAAAGCAGCAAGAGAAAGACAACTAGAAATTTATAAGGGAGTCTCAGAAGATTGTCAGCTGATTTATCAACAGAAACTTTGCAGGCCAGAAGGGATTGGCAGGAAATATTCAACATGATGAAAAGAAAGTACCTACAACCAAGGGAACTAACTCTACCCAGCAAAGCTATCATGTAGCATCAAAGGACAGATAAAGTGCTTCCTAGACAAGAAAAAGCTAAAGGAGTTCATCATCACCAAACCAGTATTACAAGGAATGTTAGAGGGACTTCTTTAAAATGGGTAGGGGGAGGAATGAAAAGTATAAATGATAAAATGGCAATTGCTACATATCAATCAAAAATCATTTTCAGGGCTGGCCAAATGGCTCAGTTGGTTAAGAGCTCGTTCAAGAGTGTGAGCTGAGCTCTGAGCAACAGCGGTTCAATGCCAGCCCGAGCTGAGTTGCCGTTGAGCTGCCAACAGGTGGCAGGATGGCTCAGCTAAAAAAAAAAATCGTTTTCAATATAAATGGATTAAATGATCCAATCAAAAGATACAGGAAGGCTAAGTGGATAAGAAAACAAAACTCTTGGGCCAGCCGAGTGGTGCGGTGGTTAAGCGCTGGCTTGGGAAGCCAGCGGCCCCAGTTCAGGTCCCACATATGAGGGCCAGTGACACTGCCCTCAAAATAAAAATAAAAATAAAAAAAGAAAACAAAACTCTTACATATGTTGCCTACAAGAGACTCACTTCAGATTGAAAGACACATGCAGATGGAAGGTAAAGGGATGGAAAAAGATATTTCATGCAAATGGAAACAAACAAACAAAAAAAGTTGGGGTAGCAATACTCATATCAGACAAAATAGACTTTAATACAAAGGTTATAACAAGAGACAAGGAAGGACCCAGTAATCCCTCTTCTGGGTATTCTGGGGAAAAAAACAAAATGCTACTTCAAGGGGATGTGCGCATTCATATGTTCATTGGAGCAGTGTTTTTAATGACCAAGATGTGGAGGCAAGCTGGGTGTCCATTGATGGATGAATGGATAAAGAGGAGATAGTACATATATACTATGGAATATTGCTCGGCCATGGAAGAGAATGGGTTCTTGCCATCTGCAGCAGCATGGATGGACCTGGAGAGTATTGTGCTGAGTGGAATATGTCAGACAGAGAAAGACAGATGGATTGTGATTTCACTTATATTTGGAATCTAAAGAACAAAATAAACAAACAAAACAGAAACAAACTCAGAGATACTGAAAATATTTTGATTGTTGCCAGTTGGGAATGGGGTTGGGGGATTGGGTGAAAAAGGTGAAAGGATTAAGAAGTACAAATTGGGGTCGGCCGAGTGGCGCGGTGGTTAAGTGCTGGTTTGGGAAGCCAGCAGCCCCGGTTCGGATCCCACATATGAGGGCCAGTGACACTGCCCTCAAAACAAAAACAAAAAACAAAGAAAGAAGTACAAATTGGTTGTTACAAAGTCATCATGGGGATGTAGGATATAGCATAAGGAATATAGTCAGTAATATTGTAATAACTGTATGGTGTCAGATGGGTACTAGATTTATAGAAGTGATAGATGGAAGGGGGGTCAGGGCAGGATTAAAAAGGTGAAGGGAGGGCCAGCCGAGTGGCGCATTGGTTAAGAGCTGGTTTTGCGATACCAGCGGCCCCAGTTCGGATCCCACATATGAGGGCCGTGACATTGCCCTCTATAGTTAACAACAGCTCCACCTGGAGCTAGGCTGCGAGCCCCAGCAACGGTGTAGGCTGCAGCCCCTGCTGCAGTGGGCTGTCATAGGCTACAGTGAGTGGCCGGCAGCCAGGGTGAACTGCCAATAGCCACAGTGAGCGACCAGCCAGAGGCTGGCGACCAATTTGCCTCATACGGGAAGAGCGCAATGATGATACCAACATGAGCCAGTGAAGCAACGTCCTCCGCAACTAGACTGAAGAACAAAAAGACAGCAACTTGTCTGTTCCCCTTCCCCGATTCCCCAACGCTGTTCCCCTCCCCCAGTTCCCCAATAAAATCTTTAAAAAAAAAAAAAGGTGAAGGGATTAAGAAGTACAAATTGGTAGTTACAAAATGGTCATGGGGATGTAAAGCATAGGGAATATTGTCAATGATTAGGTAATAACTATGTATAGTGCCAGGTGAGTACTAGACTAGTTAGGGGGATCACTTCTTAAATTATATAAATGTCTAACCACTCTTCTATACAACTGAAATTAATAGTAAATATTATGGAATGTCAAAAAAAGACAATTTCTTCACAGCAGAAATCACCCATTAGCAAATTCAAAAGACAAACAACAAACTAGGAGAAATATCTGGTGCTTATCACAAATGAAGTATTAATTTCCCACTTGTATAAAAAGCTCTTACAAATCAATAAGTGAAACACCAATAACACAATAGAAAAATGAGCAAAGGATACGAAGATAGTTCATGGCAAAGGAAATAGAGATAGTTCTTAAACATTTGAAAAGACACTCCACCTCACCCATAATAAGAAAAATGCAAAATAAAACCACCTGATATATCTTTTACAGATCAGGTTGGCAAAGATGAAACAGCTTGCTAATTCACTGTGTTGGTGAAATTGACATCTCATATATTGCTGCTGGTACAATCTAGGGGGGGATAAGGGCAGGCAATTTGGTAACATCTATCAAAATTACAAATGCATATGCCCTTTGGCACAATAATTACACTTCTAGGAATTACACAAAAAAATATGTATATGTGGACATGTGTAAATTGGTGCATGTACAAAATTATTTCTCATATCATTGCAATAGTTAAAAGGAGGAGTACTAAAAGATCCATCAACAGGTGATTGCTTATTTAAAGTGTGGTATATGCATCCAGTGAGTTACTCCTAAATACATACCCAGGAGTATTGAAGACCTATGTCCCAGCAACACCTTGTACACAAATGTTCATAGCGGCACCATTCATCACAGCCAGGAAAAAGAAACAACCCAAATATCCATCAACTGATAAATGGGTAAACAAAAATATGGTAAATCTGTACAGTAGACTATTATTCAGCAATAAAAAGGAATAAAGTACTAATACGTACTACAACATGGATGAACTTTTACGCTAGCTGAAACATTACGCTAGCTGAAAGAATCCAGACACAAAAGACCACTTATTATAAATGTCCAGGATAGGCAAACACCATGAAGACAGAAAATAGATTAGTGGTTGCCAGAGGCTGGGGGGAAGGGAGTGAGGAGTGGCTCTAATGGGTATGTGGTTTCTTTGGATAGAAAGGTTCCAGAATTAGATACCGGTGATGGTTGCATAACTTGGTGACTATATTAAAAATCACTTAATTTTACTCTTTAAAGGGATGAATTTTATGGTATATGAATTATACCTCAAAAAAAAAATAAAGAAAGAATGAGGAGGCTCTTTCTGTCTTGCTAGGGGGTCATCTCCAAGATATATTGTCAAGAGACAAAACAAAGCACAGAAGCCTGTGGATTATATGGTACCATTTGTGAACATAAGAGGGGGAAGTATATTTTATAAAAATACGTGTGTATCTCCATATATTTACCTGTAGATGCCTGGACTATCTCTGGGAGGGCACACAGGGAACTGGTAATAACGCTGCCTCCATGGAGGCAGCTGCAATGCTGGGAGTGGGGTGAGAGGAGGGCTTTTCACTGTCAGCACCCTTGGACCATGAGAATTTATTACCTATTAAAATGTTCAATTGAGTTAAATTTTAAATATGAAAGTGACCCCTCTGTCTGTCAGGGGTGGGGCCAGAAGTAATTGAAATGAAAGCGGGGCTGCCATGGACGACGGCCCTAGAAAGATAAAGGCCTGGGGCAGAGGTACCTGTGTTCAGCCATCCTGGGGCCTGAGAGATGACTTGGAGCATGCAAAGGTTCCAAGATACACAAGGCCCAACAGGACTCATATGAGGAAGGGAGCTGGGGACAGAGAGAGAGCCTGGGGGAGAAGGGAGGCTTCCTGTGCTTTATCCTGGAGACAGCCAGCTTCCAGGAGCTGTAGGAATAGCAGTGGCCTATATAAGGATTGGGTGCAGGGTCGGGGAACAGATGGAGCAAGGACAGAAATTGGCTGGGGGGCCATTTGCTGAACCAGCTGTCTCTCCGTGTCACTGGCAATAAAATGCATGTGCTCCCCCTGTGCTGGGCATGGGATACAGGAATGGACCAGACAGAGTTTCTGTCTCCCAGAAGCCTCTGGTCCAGTGGTTTCTCAGGGCTGCGATCCGCCTATCCCTTGTCCCAAAGATGAGATAGAGCTCCCAGCAATGAGACGAGGTAGTGCTGGGTTCCTACCTGCAAAACACAGTGATGAGAACGGACTTCTTGGGGAGGGGAAAGAAAATAAGCCAAGGATGACCTTGGTTTCACACCCAAGGTCATTGGGGACCTCAGTGCCTTGGGTATAAAAACCCTTTCTCCCTTTTCCAGTGGGGTTGTAGGGCAAGGATGGCTGTGGAAAGTCCCTAGGCCATAGTGTTTTGGCTCCATGTCTCCTGTGTCATATTCAACTTCTTGTTTCTTTCAGACAGTAAGGAGATCCCCATTCACAGTCAGTCCAGGGACTTGGGCAAAACCTTCAGGAAACAAGATGCAGAGACACCTGGGGGTGAGGGTTCCAGGGAGCCGGGAGAATATTGTCCAGGCACCAGGTATAAATAGAAACCTCCTCCTCACCTCCCCAGGTTCCAAAGCCCAGATATGGCCTGACCCTGGTGGGGTAAGAGATGCCTTAAGAAGAGAAACCTCCAGAATCCCATATTTAAGGGCTTAAAAATATAACCACTTATTTCTCATGAGTCTGGCTTGTCTGATCTCAGCTGGCTAATGTATCTTTGGCAGATTGACTGGATACCGGCTGGTCTGGGAAGGCCTCGCCTGAGATGGCTCAGCTCAACTCTGCATGGCCTCTCATCTCCCAGGAGGCTAGCTCTGGATTGCTCCCATGGTAGTAGCAGGGGTCCAAGAGAACACTTTTTCAAACTACTGCTTGCCCCAAGTTGGGTACTGCCGATTACCTAAAGCCAGTCACATGGCCAAGTCCGTTGCCACAGTAGGAGGGGCTGCAAAGTTGCAGGATACCAAAGTGGATACCAGTAGGTTATTAATAAGACCCACCCATGAATGCAATCCATCTCTCACAGTGCAAAGCTAGGAAAAAATAGGACTTCTGCCCAGGTGAGAAACAGAGGAGGGTGGGGCCTGTGATATTGTCCAAAAGCTCTCTCTGCCTCGTTCTCTTTGGAATGGCAGGGACGGGAAGGGAAGAAGCCAGTCCCACCACCCGGACCTCCCCTTGCTGAGCTGCAGACATCATAAGAACTGCCCTTTGCTGATTTCAAGGCACAGCTGCAGAGCTGGCCACTGGGCATGACTTCTCAAATGACCCAAGAAGGTGGGCAGAGAAGGCACAGGGGTTAAGAGCACAGAGATAGCTGGGTTTGAATCCCAGGCTACCACTTTCAGACTGTGAACTTGAGCAAGGCAATTCACCTCTCTGAGGCTCAGTTTCCTCATCTGTCCGATAGGAATGTGAAGAGAAGCCATCTCATAGGGCTGCTGGGAAAACAAATGATATTATGCACGTGCAGTCCTCAACACAGTGCCTGGCACCTGGCGGTCACCATTACCCCCATTTTACAGATGAGAAACCGGAGGTCCTAAGAAGAGAGAAGGGAAAGATAGAGGAGGGTCTGCCCCCTACATCCTCTGACCCCCAGTAGTGAGACTCGCCCTTTGCCCCAAGGTTGTGCCAACTTGCATAGGCAGGAGAACGGCCTTTAGAAACCCAGACCACAGCCCCTTTCCATTAACCCTCTGCTCTGCAGGACCACTGCTACACTGGGAAACACCATTTTGTGGTCACGACTGGTATCCTTCAGGATCCCAGCAGGAATGAGATGTCATATTCAAATTAAACAGAAATGAATAAAGGAGCTATGGACAGAGATGTGGACAGGATGTAGGGAAATCAACCATATGTGGTATAGGAACCCCATTTCTGCAAGAATGGGGAGCTGTTACTACGCCAGGTCTGCAAGGGCAAGGGAACCGGGAGGCTGCAGTTGTAGGGAGAGAGAGGGCTGCATGGCAGGAGCTGCGGCTTCATAGAGTCTTAACCAACCCTCAACCCCGTGGCAGGGAGGGAGCGAAGGGAGGGGTGGGCATGGGGACCCCCTCGTTCTCCCTGCTGACCAACTGAAGGACAAAGGAGCCTGTTGAAGGGTCCACACTGATCCACCTTCCTCAACACAGGGCAGGGCAGGAGGGCAGAGAGTGGGCCTGGAGACGCACGGGGAAGATGTCCAACATGTTTGCAGCCCATCTTCATCTGTGACCTCTGAGCACTCAGGCTTCTTCCCAGAACAAGAGCAAAGGCAGTCCAGAAACTTAAGAGTCCGTGGAGCTGATTCCAAAGCACATCAGCCTGGGAACCCATTCCACAGCAGCCTGGCCAAGGTGGCCCATGCCACAGACACCTTCTTCGGGCACTAGGACCCAGTCTCCTGACTCTTGGGCCCTTTCAAAGTCAGGAGGAGAAAGCAAACAGCCCTCTCTGATCCCCCTGTCAATCCTGTATCTGGGCCCAGGACTTATTTTCAAACCAACCATGCGTCAGAAAGTCACACATCAGGCTTATCTTTCCTGCCACTCATCTCCCGAAAGCCCTTCTCCCAGTCACCATCATCCCCAGGCAAATAGAATTCCTCCCCCCTCCTCCCCGCCCCAAATCCTCATAAATGTCTGAGCTCAGGGAGCAGCACCCAGCCTCCAGAGCCCAGCCCGCCCCAGCTGTGCTCCATTTAAATAGCAGGTCTATCCATGCCTGGCTCTTCCAGCATGGGAGAGGTGAGGAGCCAAGTCCGTGAATGCAAAGAAAGTCACCACTCCTCCCTGGCCACCTGCCCCCTGCCCCAGCTGCTCAGAACTGGTCTCTATCTCTATCCACCAACCACAAGGGGCTGGGTCTGAATTTTAGCATATTTGACTTAATGGTGTTTGTTCCAGAGTTGCAATCAGGCTGAGACGGGTCCACTGGACCCCAGACCTGAGGCATCCACTACACGTAAGGACCCCTCCCTCTACACGCTGTATTCCCTTTGACAGTGACAGGTGACACTGGTGCAGTGTCTGCCAGCAGGTAGTGTTTTTTCGAACCTGGCTCCTGGTTGGAATCTTTGATCTGCTATTCTAAGCCATGGGGCATTCATTCATTCACTCATTCATCCACTCATCCATTCTTTGATTTGCTCAACAAATATTCATTGTTCAAGGCACAGTTCTAGACTTGGAGACACAGAGGGAAAGAAGACAGACAAGACTTCTGTTCTTGTGGAACTCACATGTTTGTGGGGGAGGCAGGAATAAATGAGGAGAAAATAAAGTAATAAGATGGAGACCAGGGGTGGGAATGGGGGCAGGGAGAATAAAATAGGTGGTCAGGGAAGGATTCTGACATTTGAAAAAAGACTTTGAACAGTGAGCCAGCCTCTTGGAACACATTTTCTAAAAAAGAAAAAGAAAAAAAATTTGAGGTAATTTTAATTATGTCTGTCTCTCCAGGTTGATAAAGAACTAAATGAATTAATATACATCATACATTTGGCCGAGGGTCTGGCATATAATAGTGCTCAATAAATTGTAGCTCCATGTCTAGCTAAGGAAACAGGGACTTGGGGAAGCAGGACAGGCCCAGTCATAACTCCAGGCCCAAAGGGAGGGCTTGTTGGCCAGTCGCATCCAGGGCAGCTTCCTGAAGGAGGCTGTCAGCAGGGGCCAGCTGCAAGCCTGAGGCCAGCCCAGAGCTCTGAATCAAGAATCCTCCTGCCTGGGCTGAGAGGACCCTGAGAGCCTATATCTCTGAGCTTGGGGAGAACCCAGGCCTCTGTATTGCCTGAGTCATAGCCTCCACTCACCCACTCCTGGGCCACAGAGCTACTGCTTCAGTTTCCCATTGAGACTAGAGTTTGCCACCAGCCCCCACATTCCCCCTCTGAATCACCCAGAGCCACAAAGTTGAATGAATTCAGAATATTAATGAGCTATTTCAGGAGGGCCCAACCACACGAAACTCAGTGCCTTTTTGACCAATGGGCCCCTCCATCTAGCCCAGCCCAAGGTCTTTCCTTCCCCTCCAGGAACCAGAAGCCCACTTCTCCTCCATCCTACTGGCAGCAGAGCCCCAGCCAGAGGGCAGAGCAGACAGATCTGAGGGGCAGAGGACAGCCAGGGGAGGACAGAACAGAGCACTCAGTCCCAGAGAAAGGAACCACATGTTCCCTCCCTCCCTCTCCCAGGCCTCTGCACTGCCCTACAAATGCCACCTCTCTTGACTGATGGCAGGAAATTGGTCCCTGCTGAGCGCATCTCAGGAGGACTGATAAATACTCATTGGGAAGGGGGAGCAAGATGGAGTGAGGGGAGGACTAGACAGGGGTCCTGACGGAGTGGGAGGGGAGGGGAGGGCCACCCCACCACCTCTAAGGGAACTGCAGTGGGACAGCCATACACAGACAACCAGCTCTTATGTCTCTCTTCATAAATATAGGGCATTCCCTTGCCTTTTCCACTACTGAAGTCCTTCCCATCTTTCAAGGCCTAGCTGGTGTCCACACCTCCTCCTAGAAGCCTTTCCAGGTCCTCCTAGTTGGATACCAGCTCCACTAATAAGTACTTCCTGTATGCCAAGTCGGATGCTAAGCATTTTATGCACAGTATCTCTGCAATCTTCAGAACTCCCAGAGAAGAATTATTATACCCATTTCACAGGTGAACAAAGTGAGGCTCAGAGAAGTTAAGCAACACACCCAAGGCTGCACAACTGGTAAACAGGTAGTGAGACTGGAATTTGAACCCCAGGACCTGAGTGCTTCACCTTGAGGTTGTCCCACCTTGTTCTCTTATCAGCGCCTTGGGCCTCTGACATAGACCCTGCTTATAAACAGGTCGTAGGTTGCTGAGGCTCTGTCTGCCTCCCTCATTAGAAGGAAACATTCCTGCTGCAAACCTTCAAGGCCAGATGAGTCGAATACAGAGTTTTATATGAATGGCCCCTGGCTGGCTTCTAGCTCCTGTGGTTTCTGGAAGGCTGGGAGCCAGCAGACAGCAGACATGGAGGGACCATCTCCCACATCACCTCCAGCCCAATGCCCCGAAGCCAATCTTGGGCCTGCACACAGTAGGCCTCAGTACTCTTTTGTTGGTGACAGTCCAACAGGACCCAGGGCAGACACTTCCCGACTCCATCCTCTGCCTTTGTGTCCTGGGCCCTGCCTCACCAGAGCAAAACCACCCCACCCACCGTGCTCCCCCAGCTCTATCTCAGGGCCTCTAAACGTTCCTCCTGACTTCACGGAGACTCCTTACAGGGTTTCCAAAATCTCGATGAGCCTTTGCATTTTAAGCAGACGCGATTGTTATCAGATTTCCCCCGTCTTTCCAGCGGCTCAGCTCTACCCAACTTTGATGAACTGATCTCAGTGAGATAAATCGCATCAGCTGTCGGCTTTGCTGAGACTCAGGCAATGACATTTCTCCCCATTTGCTCAGGTTTAATGCAAAGGAAACATTCTTGCCGCAAACCTTCAAGGCCAGGTGAGCCAAATAAAGAGTTTTATACGAATGGCCCCACTCCACTGGCTGGCTTCTAGCTCCCTGTGATTTCTGGACGGCTGGGAGCCAGCAGACAGCAGACCAAGGAGGGCGCCAGGAACGCAGCCTCTCCCTTGGCTTGATGGTAATTGGCAGCATTTCCATGCATTTCCATACGGGATTATGCCATAAATTTACTTGGTTCCAAACAGGGTTGCTCATAGCAGGGAATGCGGTAGGGGAATAGAGACAGGGTGGGAGGGGTATGGAAGTGTCCCTAGTCTCTAGGCCTGAGCATCTCAGGATACCCCCAACCCCTTCACCCCAAAGCTAGGCTCCTCTCCCATCCCAACAGGCAGCCCTGTTGCTGGCTGACTCTCCCTGGGAGTGGGGCCTGAGGATCTGCAGCCAGGAGCTGCCCAGAGAACAGAAGAATCCAGATGGGACAAGAGAGGAGGAGGCTGCAGGCATCAGGGAACAGCACAGGCGCATGTAAAGGGACACCCAGATCCTCAAACTGGACCCTAAGGATGGTCCCAGCACTGGAGGCACTGCTGTCTCCCTGGCTGCTCAGCTGGCCAGGACAGGCCTTTAATAGGCCATCCTCGCCACTAGAACCCAGAACTGGGGACTCTGGGGAAGCAGAAAAGCAGGACAAATGTGGGTTGAAAGGCTAAGTTTCCCTGAAATTTGGGTCCATTAGGAATAATGACTTTATTGTAAGGAGGTAGGAAGAATCTGGTTCCTGAGGACCCCCTGGAGATGAAGTGGACACGTGAACACAGACGCAACAACACAACACCCCCTCACAGCGCCCCTCCACTCGTGGGCATTCTCACACGTGTGCATTCGCTGACACCTGCATGCATAAGCACGCCCCCTCGCACACTCACCTTCACCTACACGCTCACACACACACTCTCACTCCCAGGTACGCACGAGTGCAAAGACACACTCCAATATACCCACATCCACAAACTTAGCAAGGATCTGTGTGTGATTTGTGATGAGTTTGGGGATTTTTTTCTTTTGTTATGAATATCTTTTGCAAAACTAAGAGGGATTGAAGCCCAGAGCAGAGCTAATGAGCTATTCAGATATCCTAACATCAGGCCTCCTGGTGAGGTTCTGGATGTCTTGAGTTAGAGTCAGGGGGAAAAGACAGCCCCTCAGGGTTCCCTCTATAGCAGGGAGTCTCAGTGGAAGTCTCACAGCTTTTTCCCCCCTGCACAGGGCCTCCAACTGGGATGGGGCAACAGGAGGAGTAGGTACCATGTAGAAGGGTCAGTGCCTTTGAGCTGTGATTCTCAAACTTCAGTATCAGATCACCTGGAGGGCTGGGCTCCACTCTCTGAGTTTGATTCACAAGGTCTGGAACTTGCATTTCTAACACCCGCTCCCAAATTATGCTACCCCTGCTGGTCCAGGGACCACACTTTGAGAACCTCTGCCTTAGGCGTGTCTGACTGCAGCCTCTGCTCTAAGAAGTGTCTGCCTGGGACATGTGCAGTCACAGGGTTTGAGTGAACAAGGGGTTGACAGAGAGACATCAAAGATTCCAGATTCTGCCCTTAAAGAGAAAGGGCCCATCACACAAAAGAGAATGATAACCTTCCCAGGGTTCCAGCAAGAATGAGGTCTCCACCCTCACCTTGATGTCCTGTCCCCACATGGCAGCCAATGCTCATCCACGCCATCAGCCCATCTGAACTTACTGACCGTGGCAGCCTGGCATCCCCATTTGACAGATGAGAAAACTAAGGCACAGAGAGGTAAGGTGATGCCGCTAAGGTCACACAAGGAAAACTGGGATCCTACTTTGGATCTCCAGCCCCTTTTCCAACAAGTTTCTTGCTCTGTCCCACAGGAAGAAGACAAAGTCCTGTGGAGGGTTCAAAGAGGAAGTTTAATGGTGAAATGTGATATATAAAAAATGTTGCCTGAGGGCCGGCCGAGTGGCGCAGTGGTTAAGTGCTGGCTTGGAAAGCCAGCAGCCCCGGTTCGGGTCCCACCTATGAGGGCAAGGGACACTGCCCTCAAAAAAAAAAAAAATGTTGCCTAAGTAGCATGAAGCAGGAGGAACAGCACCTTCAGGTCTTTACCCTTCGTCCCTCGAAGACCCAGAACTGACTGTCAAGAAAAGCTCAGACGCAGCTCGTTCCCCACAAACCCCTGCGATGCCATGGAGTCACATCAAGCCAGGGAGAGGCTGATGCTGAGTCAGCACAGAACCTGCCCAGCAAACCCAGGCAATTTCCCCTCCAACTATTTACCTCGCCCTCTGTGTACTGGCCCTGCCTGGGACATATGTAATGCATTGCTCTCTTATATCTAAAGAGCTGCCTGCAGAATGCTAGCATTCAGGGCCAGGAGAACAGATGAACAAGGCCAGTGACTGGGGGCTGGCAGGAAGGGCCTCTGACAAAATTCCTTTCTGCGGCTCTGCATCTCCCTCTGGTTAAAGTCAGTGCCATTGAACCGACTTGGGAACAGCAGGTCGGGGAGACGATTGGCCCCTCCCTCCACTGCTGCTTTCCCAGTTCGGCCTCCGGAATGAGACTGGCTGGGGCCCAGATTCTCCCACGTGTAATTGATCATTATCGGCTGGTCAAGTCAATGAATGCAGTGAGCTGGGCTGGGGCAAAAGACAAGCAATATGAGCCCCAGGAATATGACCAAGCCTACAGAATTTCCTCCCATGTTCCAAACACGTCAGACCCTTTCAGGCCTCAGATTTCTAAACATGGATGCCCACATAAAAAGAATTTTTGTGTATCATGTATTAAACACCTGTAGTCTGCCACGCATTCACAGGCACTCACCAATCTTTACAATACCCCGGCAGCATCATTTGTTTTATTATCCCTAATTCGTAAGTAAGGAAATAGACACAAAGAGGGGGAGTCACTTGCTGATGCTCACATGGCTATCACAGCTATCCACTAAGTCAGAATCAGAACCTATTTTGTTTCTAACTTCAAAGCCTTTTTTTTCTGCTTTGCTGCACTTTCTTCATGAATTGTCTCTTCCCTGCTCCTTCTCTCCACAGGGTCTTTGAAGATGTTTGTCCTGGCTTCTTGGGAGGGTCCCCACCTCTTACACAGAAGAGATGCCCTCACCCATCTCTTCTGCATCCGGGCGAAGTCCTGAGCTGGACAGGGGACATGCAGGCAGGTTAGACCTGGGCCAGGACGAGACAAGGGTGAATAGGTTCTGGGGTAGCAGCACAGAAAAGTGTGGGGGACAGGACATGTCTGATCCTCCAAGGCTGCTCCCCTCAAAAGAGGGCTGATTTGGCCAGATTCAGGACGTTGGGTCCTGTTTGCTAGCAGGCAGTGAGGCCATGCCTTCACTCACCCACTTCTTGTGGTGGGACCAAAAGTTGAGCCAAGCAGTGTCAGTATTACGGGATTGCTTTAGGGGACTTCAGACCCCCACAACCTCCATTACCAGTTCCTGTCCAAAGTGACATGAAATAAAATTTGACAAAAGAGACAGCATGCTTGTTATTCAAATGTGCCTTCAATATAAGTCCCCCAGCTGCCTCTAAAAAAATGACCCTAAAACTTAGTGGCCTGAAAACAACAAACATTTATTATCTCACAGCCTCTGAGAGTCATGAATTTAGGAGTAGCTTAGCCGGTGTGGCTCTGGGCCAAGGTCGCCCATGTGGCTGCAGCAGGATGTCAGCTGGGGTTGCAGGGTCTACTTCCAAGATGGCACACGTGCACGGCCATGGGCAAGAGGCCACAGTTCCTCACTGGCTATTGGTAGGAGGCCTTAGTTTCCTGCCACATGAGACTCTCTGTATTCTGCTTGGGCATTCTCACGTGTCAGTTAACTTCTCCCAGAATGGGCAATCCAAGACAGAGTGAGCAAGGAGGCAGCCACAGTACCTTTATGACCTGGTCTCTGAGGTTGTGCCCTGTCATTTTCACTGTATTCTGTTCATTAGACGCAAGTCACTGAGCCCGGCCACACTCAAAGAGAGAGGAGTTGGGCTCCATCTAATTCCACGGCCACTAGTGGTGGTAAGGCTTGGGTTCAGGATTGTAAGCAGGAGTTACACCCTGGGGGTATCAGACACTGACCCAGCTAATAAGAAGTGGCAATTTTCTGTTATTCCTTGGATGTATATCTTGAGGAGGGATAATTAGCAGAACAAAACGCAGGCATTCACATAACAAATAACACTAACATTGGGTTTTGAAGGATGAATAGGAGTTCTTGAGGAAGACAATTCACTAAGTCCAAAGCTTTTACCATGGCCCTGAAGGCTCCAAAGATCTGGCGCCTGCCACTTTCCTAGCCTCACGTTATGCACCTTATCCCTGGCCTTCTCGCAGTTTCTCCAAGGAACTTACTCTGTTGTATGTCAGAGCCTTCACACATACTGCTCCCTCTGCCTGTAACACTCTCACTCCTCATGCCCGTCCTTAACACACATTTGCTTGGGTGGTTCCTACTCATTCTGTAGGCCTTAGCCAAAATGTCACTTCCTCAAAGAAGTCCCCCTTACTCTTGACCCTCAGGCTAATTCAGGACCCTTTTGTTGGTCTCACCCAGCTCTGAGTTCTTTGCCTTTGTAGCAACTATCAAAAATTATGATGATATAATTATTAGGATAATTGTTTGTTTACTCTGTCTTCTTCACACGCCTACCAACTCCATGAGTGCAGGGTCTTTGCCTGTCTGGTTCTTCACCATATCCGCAACACTGATGGCTCACAAAATTATGTTTCTAATGACTATCACTGAACACCAAAGTGCCTGACATCAAAAACGACCTTTAACTACAGGTGAATTCCACCACCACCTTGCCTCAACCAGCGTGTGGCCTGTCACCAACACACAGACCAGCAGCCCCACACAGGTGCCTGGTGACATGCACACGGACACACACACACTTTCACAGGTGCATGTGGCACGCTGACACCTACAGGCACGTGGAGCCACACAGTCAGACACAGGCATGCCCAGCCCACACACTCAGGGACATGCACACACATAAACATGGGATGTCACCCACAGGTATCACATGTGCACACCGCCATACATTGTCACGTGGGTGGTGACACACCCACAGCCATAGTCACAGACTCACAGGCAGACATAGCACACGTACAGTCACGCACCTGGCATGTAGTATCACTCATGTAGTCTCACACCCATATACACAGCCCCGCACATACAGGAGGGCACACCTCATCCAGTTGCCCCCCCTCACCTGCCCATGCACACTCATACATACACACCTGGGTTCCAAGTGATGTCTGGAGGTGGCTTCTAACAGCCTCAGGGCTGGGATAATCCTTCCCAGCTCCGGGATGTGAATCCCTTCACAGGGCCCTCCAGAAGCCTTCTACCCACTTCTAGCACTTTCTGCCCCCTCCCTTGGCCCACGTGCCCCCCACCCAGTCCATTGCAGCTCCCAGGCTGTAGGTTCCAGGCAGGAGCAGATGTCAGAGGTATGACAGAGATGCATAGGACCACTCAGCAGATCTGTTTACTACTACACAACCACTGGTAATCACTGCTCTCACACTTTTTTGTGCATTTCCATATAAAATTACTCCATTCTTGGGAAGAATTCAAAAGAGAAAGTCCCACAAACAATGAAACCGGCTGGGTAATGAGGAGCCATTGTCTAGTCTCAGATCTGAGCACTTCTCACCCCAGCAAATAGGAACTTGATTATGCACAGAAGCCTGAATGTTGCTGTGGGGCATGCAGGAAGAATTGGAATCAGAAAGGGGAGAGAGAGAGAGAGAGAGAGAGAGAGAGAGAGAGAGAGAGAGAGAGAGAGAGAGAGAGAGAGAGAGAGAGAGAACTTCTTGTTCTGTATGTGTATCCACCAGCCTGTGTGTTTGTGTTTTGTGGGTGTGCTGATGTGAATGCATGTGTCTATTCCCCTTTTCTACTAATGCATAACAAACTACCCTCAAAAATTAGTGGCTTAAAACAACAACGTTTTATCATAGCTCACGATTTGGTGGATCAGGAACCCGGCTGGGCTCAGCTGGGTACATCTGCTGTCCCATGGAGTGTGAACAGGAATGATGACAGTTGGTAGGAGAATGGGGTCTCCTGGAATGTCCAAGCTTCACACACCCACGCAGTACTTTGGAGGGGGCGAGAGAGACTGGGCCCTGCCAGAATTTTCAGCTAGAACACCGCATGTGGCCTCTCCAACAGGACAGTCTCAGGGTATCCGGCTTCTCTCTTGGTGGCTCAGAGACCCCAGAGACTTTTCCAATAGGGTGAAAGCTGCAAGGTTTCTTATGGCCGAGCCTTGGAAGTCCCAGAACATGTGTCCACCACACGCAATGGGTCCAATAAGTCTCTAGGCCCAGCCAGATTCACAGGGAAGGGAATTAGGCTTCACACTTCTCAATAGGAAAAGTGGTGGAAATGCTGCAGCCATCTTTAATGCCACACCGTGTGTATGACACTGCAGAAGTCATGACAGTGGAAAGATCCTGCTTTTAAGAGAGCATCAGAGGTGGATTTGATCCCAGTGCCTCAACTCACAAGCTGCATGGCAGCGATATAATTCCTCTGAGCTTCAGTTTCCTGATTTGTCAAAGGCTGTTGTTGTAAGGACTTGTATGAAAAGTTCAAGCAATAGCATTCAGTGAGCACCTACTATGTGCTTGTGCATTTCCTCCTGCTTTTCCCCTGCCCTCCTGATTTGGGTCACACACCTTAGGGGACACTTGGGATGGAGGTGATGGGTAGGAAAAATAGACACTTCTCTGAGGCCCCGACAACCTCCTGCAGTCACATCAGGACGCAACCCACAGCAGCCTGGCTCCCAACCGGCCTTCTGATGAGCCCGCCTACAGCAGTGCCAAGGCCTAAGCTGAGCCCTGGAGTGCCCACCATCTGCTCCAGCTGGGCTGGCTAGAGGTGGCGTCAGCTCAGGGGCGTCCCTGGCTAACAGTGGCGTTAATTTTTCATTTGTTTGTTTGATTTTCTGCAGTGAATGAGGAATGTTGGAACAACATCTGGAGCTGCCCCAGGCTGAGGCCCGCAGAGCAGCAGTGGCAGCAGTGACAGCTCGAATACAGCACTCTCATGGTGTGCACGTCCACACATCCACAAACACATAGACTGTGCACACACCTGCACATCTGCATGCACACGCGCACACACATATGCATACATATGTGTCTGTGCACATATACAAACATACCATATACGTTTGTATGGGCACCATATGTGGGCATGCCTACATGCACAGACACGCATGTGCCCACAAGCACACACACACTTAGATACACAGACTTGCACACATACACAATCTTGGCGGCATCACCAGAACTGGGCGGAGGGCTCCCAGTTCTGAGCTGGAGCCTGGGAAAGCCACAGCCCGAAGGAGGCCCCTGGGACCCCTGCTCTCTGTGCCTGATTCAGGCCAGTGAAAGCCAAGCCTGACCTACAGCCTGCAGTGGGAGCCCAGCTTCCCCACACCTCCCCTTGGGGACATGGGTTCTACTGCTCCCCACCTGCCCTTGCCCTGCTTCTCACCCCTTCCCTCCCTCCCTCTCTATCTCCACACACCAAGGACAAGCTGTGTGAGAATACAGCAAGAAGGCAGCCATCTGCAAACCAGGAAGAGAGTCCTCACCAGAAACCAAATTAGCCATAACCTTGATCTTGGGCTGTGAAAGCCCCAGAACTGTGAGAAAATAAATTTCTGTTATTTAAGCCATTAAGCCATGCAGTCTGTGGTATTTTGTTGTGGCAGCCTGAACTGACTCATATACTGGGTTCATCCATTGAAGAGTCATCAAAATGTAAATGATGTTGGTACTGCAGGAGCCCATGAGATCACCCGGGCTGAGGATGGGACCCAGCACCCTCAGTTTCTGATTGGATTGGCACCTTCCACAGCCCACCAAGCCCCAGCTTAGTGGCAGCGTTGGACCCTGCCACCAGAAGCACCACCTTCCTGTCTGCCTCCTAGGAAAACACCTCCCACCACACTGTACCAGCCAATCCCTGCATGCCATTTCACCCCTTCCTGGCTTCATTCTCACCTCTGCATATCCTGGCCCCACCCTCCTGCACATCATCATCTAAGAAATCCCCAGGTAGGGGGCCACAGATAGTGGTGCTTATACAAACATCAGTGCCCTCGAGGCAGGTGAGCCTGTTAATGGAATCTAGAGCTCCAAACCATGGCAAGAGTGGGAAGAAGGACTTCTTGTGTTCATAGATATAGTCCTTGAACATCCTTCCTTTAGATGGAGCAAGGACAACGAGAGACTCTGGGTCCTGCTCACAGTCCAGAGCACAAACACATCAATCCCAGCGCCTCCATCATTTTTGCTTCAAGACACAACAAAGGTCACTTGGCCTCAGAATCCTTAAAAGCAAACTGACTGTCAGCACGCTTTCAGTGTGTCCCCGAGAGCACTCATTTCAAAGCACATGATCTCTCCAGCCTCGGGTTAAGTACTAGGTTCACTGGTGTGCTAGGAATCATATTGGCAACTGACCATAATAATATCATAGCTGACATTTAATGAGTACTTACTAGGTGTCAAGTACCGCACGAAGCACTGTACAGGCATCATCTCATTGAATTCTTACAGCCCCTGTAAGATAGGTCTTATTCCCATTATTTAGAAAAGAAAGTGAAGGCTCCAAGGTTAGGTAACTTACCCAAGGACTCTCAGCTAATTAGTGACAGAGCCAGGATTCATATAGAAAGTCTGTTCAACTTCAAAGCTAGAACTCCGAATCTCTATGCTCTGACCTCACTACCAGGACATGCAGGTATGGCTGGGACAATGGCCAAGGGATAACTGCGTGTTACTGAGTGGTCTGCCCTCTGTTGCCAGCAGTTGACAACTACTGGTACTGAACAGAAAGCTAACCAACCCCTCCAAGAACAAAAACGTTCCAAGATGAGGCTAAAGTCTGTCCCCATGTACTCAGTAATTCTGTACTGTCTTGTTCCCTATGTCAAGTCCTGGGTCCTCAATGAAACTGTAAGCCTCTGGAGAGCAGCATCTTTGTCCTCTTTTTCACCACATTCCCCAGGGCTGCATACATTAAGGATTCAGTACAAACTCTCTGCATGGTTGTCTACTGGTTGGTTAGGTGAGTGGAGGATTGACTACTTGGATTATTGGTTGGTTGCTGTGATGGTGGGATGGTTAATTAGTTGAGTGTTGGTGAGCTAGTTGGATGGTGTCAATATGTGGGGTGAGGCCAGGGGGCAATCCCTGAGTGGGAATCTTACCATGTGATGCCCGTGGGAGTTCTCTTGAGGCTAGAAAAACTATCCCAGGAAGAAATATAGAATCCTCAAATGCTGCCCCCTTCCTTTCTTCCCTCTACCTGCCCAGCCAAGCCAGGGCTTGCAAGGGGGATCAGGGTGGTTTTCCTTCCCCATCATTAGCCCCAAATAGCCCAGTGAGGAGGAGGGACATGGAGTAGCCCAGCACGTTCACCCCTGGGAAACGCACAGGTCATGGCTGGCCTGGATTGAATGTGTGGGCCACTGTCTCATTCCTAAGGGCTGGGCTGCTGCAGTCTAGAGAACAGGGAGTCCAGCACTTAGGAGCAGTTCAGCTCATCCTGCCTGGGAAAAAGGTCATGTGCTCCGATATGAGTAATTAATTTTCTCCGAGCCGCATTGAAAAGGTTAACCTGATTTATGGGATGCAATTGAGTGTAGAATGGGTTGTGTATCTTGTAAAAGGCCCGTTCCGGCATCTGAGTCTATAGACTCACACGCAGCTGGGCATCAGCTGGAAGCTGGCCCTACCTTTTATGCTTTTCTGTGGAATCCACATGAATTCTCAAAAAGAGCCCCACTTGGCCAGGGAGTTGCTGCTCGGCTCCTACCCCAGTGAGGGGTCTTTAGAGCATGCAAAAGAGGGTGTCTTCTACTCCTGTCACAACCCACTACTCAACTGCAGCCTCAGCCTTAATCCTCATGCAACCCAGGATGCAGAAAGAAAAGCCCAGCCCTGGGCTTGAGTTCTGAGTTCAAGGCCAGGCTCCTCTAGTGACTCTCTGGCCTTGGTACTGGGCTACACAGTTTCCTCATCTCTAAAATGGGGTGAAGGTTTCTTACCTTCTCTCCTCCCTTCTCGCTATTTACTAGCTGTGTGAGTTTGAGCAACTCACCTAACCTCTCTGTACCTCAGTTTCCTCATCTGTAAATGGCCATAATAATAGTACCTACCTCATAGAGCTGTTAGGAGGATTACGTGAGTGAATATTTGTAAGAACTTAGGACAACGCCTAGGTCATAGTGTGTAGAGTTTGTTCAATAAATGAATAAAGTCTTGAGATGAAAGAAGACTTAGATATCTGGATGTCCTCAGGGAGGTGTCAAGGCCAGGGCCTTGCCAGCAGTCACCTGAGCCTTGGCTCCCAGCTGAGGATGATACCAAGGGTCCTGGAGCTCCAATGACATGAAGAACCATGTTGAACAGCAAAGAAGCAGGTGAAGAATGAGATGCAATGTCCAGATGTTTTTCTTTCTTGTATCTGTCTCTCCTCACCCAAGATGTAAGCCCCACTCCCCAGAGCCAGCCAGGGGTCTGCCCATCAAACCCAAAGATGCTAGTCTAGCACCACCTAGTGGAAGGACTGAAGTCAGCATGGGGGTGGCTTCTGCCCCGCTTCTTGGGAGGAAAAAGGAGCAAAGGTGACTTTAACTCATCCACCTGCCAGGCGCTACTAGAAGGGGAAAAAACACTCCACTAGAACTTTCCCTGGGAAACTGCTCCTGCAGTGTGCGGTGGTATGGTATTTTACAGAAGATCTGTGGTAGTTGTGGTCGGCCTGCATACATCGTGTGTGTGCTTCCGTAGATCTATGTAATCATTAAGTGGGTTAATATGTATGAAGAACTTAAACCAGCGCCGGGCACATAGAAAGCATTTAATAAATGTTTCTCATCATTATTGTTGTATGTACATAAGCATATACTGTGTCTGAGTGTCATGTCAATGTGGATGTGTAGATTGTTTACATGCCTGTATCTTTGTTTATGGATGCAACCACATGTACATATATGTGTACTAAGAATGAGTATGTGCTTATGCATGTATATATGTTTATGAATATAAATATGTTTTTTATGTCTGTGAGCATGGTGTACATGAAATGGAGAGGTGTGGATATTTACACATCCACACATACGTGTGTCTATGCACATATTATGTCTTTGGATGTATTCATGTACCTTCATTGAACGGAATGCCTGAGTATTTGTTTTCTATTGCTGAATAGCAATACCACAAATCACCACAAACTTGACAGCTTAAAACAGCACCTAACTATTATCTCACAGTTCCTGTGGGTTGGGAATTTAGGCTCAGCCTACCTGGTCATCTGCATAGGGTGTCACAACGCTGCAACTGAGCTGTTGCCCAGGGCTGTGATCTCATCTGAGGTTCGGGGTCCTCCTCCAGGCTCGTGTGGTTGTTGGCAGAATGTGTTTCCTTGTAGCTCATGGCAGCATGCTTGTTCAACACCAGCAGGAGACTCTCGAATTCTCTCTGTCCAGTAGACCGTCATGTAAGGGCTCACCTGATTAGGTCAGCCCCACCCAGGATAACCTCCCTTTTGATTAACTTAGTCAACTGATTAGGGATCTTAATTACATCTGAAAAATCCCTTCACTTTTGCTATAAAATATAAGCTAATCATGGGAGTGATGTCCCATCATATTCACAGGTCCCACCATGTCTAAGGGGAGGAGAGCACACAGGGTATGTGTCCCAGGGCCCAGGACTCAGGGCCATCTTAGAATTCTGCCTGCCATAGTGTGTATGTATATACATAAGTTTGGTTCTGTCTGTACACATGATTTAATACAGGGGCACAAATATGCGTGTGTCCAGGAATGTGCTTCCTCTGTGGGCTGTTTTCTTCCCAATGGAAGATTCCACTGGCAAATTCCTATAATATAGATTGGGAGCTCCCTCGAGGCCAGAACTGCTTCCTCCATGAGGATTTCAGTTCTTCCATCGGACAAAGAGCTTCCCAAAGTGGGCTCTGTACTATCTGCTGCATGCCCCATGCTCCATGCTATATCAGGTCTGCATGTTGGAGGTGCTGAATTATCATTGTAACTGACCCACACATACATGTGCGCGCGCGCACACACACACACACACAGGCACAACTCACTCTGTGAGGCAGGGTCAGCCAGGGACACATTTCATTCTTGCTCCCTGAAGGAAGTTAACCCTGGCACATGCCCCCTCCCCCAACCTGCCCTGTGATTACAAAGTCACTGCCCTTTCCAAAAGGAAGTTAGAAGTCTGGGACCACCCACCTCTTGCCCGCAACCTGAGGTACTGCTTGGGTGAGACCCAAGTGGCCCTTCAATCAGATAATGAGCCTCCTGGCCTTCTATCAACATTATCTAAAGGGGATATTAACCCCAGGAGATGCCAGAGACAGGGTGAGCTGTGGCTAGAAAGCTGCCTATGGCTGAGAAAGTTTGTAAAACCTGACTGCTCCCACCTCTTCCTGGAATTCTGTGTTACAGATTTACACAGCAAAGGCTCTGAGAAGGCCTGCAAGAAGGAAACCTATCTGCCTTGGTTTAACCAGCACTACCCAAGCTTGTTTGTCCACACACCCATTTTTCTCTGAACAAGTCCAGCAGAACACACTTTGAACCACATGGTTTTAAGCCATTCATTGGCTCTTTAGGAGGATCATGCAGGCTCTTGGGGTGATGGTAAGGATTAGAGGGGTGCTACTGTGCAGGAAGCCCATCCTGGTGTGGAATGGGCCTTCTGAGAAGAGAAACAGCAAGTAGATGGAGACTGACCATCCAATCCAGAGGTGAAGGGTCCATGGATGCAGGGACCCTGGATTCAGAAGACAAATGGATGCTGACAAGGCAGGCTCGTTCTTCCAAACCCATGGTGCAAACTGGAGGCCACTACCTGACATTACAGGACTGAGGAGCATGCTAGAAACATGGCTTACTGGTCAGGATAAACTTGGTCAAAGCAACAGACTTTGAATCTCCGATCAACTACTTATGAGTTGTGTGACCCTAGGTAAACTGCTTCACTTTCCTGCTCAGTTCTTTCATTTTTAAAGGTATGGCTCTCTAAGGGCCGGCCGAGTGGCTCAGTGGGTTAAAGCTCACTCAAGAGTGTGAGCTGAGCTCTAAGCAACAGCAGTTCGATGCCCAGCTAGAGCTGAGCTGCCGCTGAGCTTCCAGTAGGTAGCAGGATGGCTCAGCTAAAAAAATAAAATAAAATAGGGCCGGCTGAGTGGCGTGGTGGTTAAGCGCTGGCTTGGGACGCCAGCGGCCCCAGTTCGGTTCCACATATGAGGGCCAGTGAAACTGCCCTCAAAATAAATAAATAAATAAATAAATAAATGTGAAGGAGATTTAAAAATAAATAAATAAATAAAAATAAAATAAGTTTTAAAAATTTTTTTTAAATAAATAAATAAAGGTATGGCTCTCTCACATATCATAAGGACTAAAATGATAATAATATCTCCTGGTGGTTTCTATGAGCTGGGCACTGTCCAAGCATGTTATTTCTGCTAACTCACTTAGTCCTAGCTACAACCCTGTAAGGTTACTATGGTCATTATCCCCATCTACAGGTAAAGAAACCGAGGCACAAAGAGGTTAGTAACTTTCTCAAGCTCACAAAGCTAGCAAATGGCAGAGGTTGGATTCACACTCAGGTGGTCTGGCTCCAGGTAGTGCAGAAATGGCATTCAGCACAGACCCGTTTGGTAAATTGCTGCCCACTATTACTAGTTCCAAGTCTGCAGTTGCTGGAGCAATCGGCTTCTCTAGTCTCTTTTCCAACCAAGAGTCTCTGCCCTAATAATGAACAGCAAAGGAGAGATGGCTCCTACTATGAGGGAGAGGGCAGGAGGACATTCTGGCTTCTTCTGGAGAGAAAGGGGAAGGGAGGGGTGAAGCCGCTGAGCTGAGCCATCAGAGGCACTTAGGGTTGTGTGCAGAGAATAAATCTGGGGGTGGAACTGTGAACCAGAGCTGGGGGTGTGGGGGTCGGGAACACAGGAACACATCTGTGCATCTCCCTGTCATCTCAAATTTTATATTTACTTCTGTTGATGAGATTTCGTCATGCTCGATTACGATTCATAGACTCGTGTTTCCAGATTTTATGCATCAAAGCTCTGATTTACAGAGTCACCCTAAGCCTGACACTGGCCCCCCAAGGTGCCGTTTCTAAATGTGGGCACTGAGGCTTGTCTGAGGGTCACATGGAGGCCTCATTTCTGGGTACAGTGGCCTGTGGAGAGCCTCAGGACTGTGGCGGGCCACACATAGGGGCGGGGAGCAACGGGGCCATGGGGCTGGCCGCCTGGCATCCATAGGTGCCCCTCCTTCCATCCCTTCCCATCTGGCTCTGAGACTCTCTCCCCCTTGCTAGCTTTGACAAAGCCAGGGTTGCTTCTAACCAATACAAATGGCAAAAGTGACAGGGTGTCACTTCTGTGATTATATTACATAAGATGGTTATAGTGATTAGAAGCCAGTCACAGGTCATGCCCACACTCTAGGGGAGGAGTTTATGCAAGGGCATGCATTCCAAGAGGGCAGAATTATGTGGGCACTTCAATGTCTGACACACAATCCTCACAGCAACCTGTGACGTTGGTAATGCCACCCCCACTTTACATGAAAGGCGACATTGTCCAAGGTCACCCAAGTAGAAAGTGACGGGTTGAGGACTTGAACCCTGGTCTGTTTGCTTGCACACCCTGAGCTCTTCACCACAGGACGATACCACAAAAGGGAAAGCAGATGTAAGCCCAAGCCACCCGACTTGGCTGGAGCCTAGGGCTTTTACATGGAGACTATGTAGTACACTTGCCTCTTCGAGGAAACTGGGTTTTGAGTCTGTTTGGGCAACAATAGAGGCACCCAGGTCCTTGGTCATTGATCTGACCTTGACGCCAAACTTCTCTAGAGGAGCAAAGGGTGAAAAGGACTGGAAAAACTCAGAGCATCAGAGTAGGGGTTTTAGGCGATGCTAAACCCAAGGTTCGGCAAGCCCAGGGGACATTTTCACCCCATTCTCAGGCTGGCATCTTGACCATGGCTGCAAGGATGAGCCCATTAATTTTGCTGACTTGGAGCTCTTACTGGGAACAAGATTACTAGCCTACCTTGACTCCCACCTACCTCTCTCATTTTGGATCTCATAGTACACCCTCTTTTTTTTCCCCTGGATGGGTTTGAGGATATTTATGAAGTAGGGTTACCTTGAAGGAATTGAGGGATCTACTGGGCATCGATTTTGTGCCTTGACACATTAATTAGCTTATGCCATCCCTCTAACATTTTTTCCAGGTAGGTAATATTATTTCCAGTCTATGTAGAAGAAAACTGAATCTCAGAGAAAGTAACTTGCCCAAAGTCTTATAGCTGATAAATGGCAGAATCAGGGTTCACACCCAGGTCTGTCTTGTTACAAAACCAGTGCTCATTCTACTCTGCCAGTCACCTCTTGTTGAGGATGCTTTCATCTCCCTCTTGGCCTCTCCATATAGGTTCAGGGCTCCCATTCTTTCTGATTTATTTAGGACAGGGTTCAAAGTTATTCTAATACATGGGATCCCTCCCCCATACCCATTCTGCCATACACTCATCCATCATTTGGGGGTACTTGAGTTTGTCTCCATGGGATAGAATTCCCTCATACACTCTACTTTAAGCCAACCAACACATAGTTTGTACCCAAGCATGTATGCAAGCACCCTTTATCATTGGCCTCAGTCCATGGTGCTAATCTGTATTTCTCCAATTCCCAAAGCCCAACTAGAACATCCTCTTGACCCTCGGATATGGTGCAGAAGTCACCTTCCAGCCTCTTACACAATTGGCCTTTGAAATCCCCGCTTATCTTCCTATCACCTGCCCATCTCCCTGCTTAGGTTCCTCATTCCTGCTGAGCTTTCTGTTTCTCTGGGATCCAAGCTTGCCTGCACAGATTTTCATGCTCCAAGGGGGCCTATGGCACCATCTGGCTGCTGAACTCATGATTCTGCCTAACTTTAGCCACTGACACTTTACCACGTCTGCTTCCACTAGAGAAGCTCACGCGGCTCAAATTGGTCCCACCTTGGCCCTCACCTGCAGGCCTCGTCTCCTGCTTCAATTCCCCTCCCTATCTCCTCAACCTCATTCTTATACATCTTGGCCAGTACTGTGTCCACAACCCTATTTCTGATTACTTTTTCAAAAGTTATCACATCCTTTATTACACTATCCATCACTACTATCACACCATAGTTACCATCACACCTCTCATATCACCACCACTGCCACCATCACCTTAACCTTCACCACCAACAAAATCGTAATAGAGCATGACGAAATCTCATCAACAGAAGTAAATATAAAATTTGAGATGACAGGGAGATGCACAGATGTGTTCCTGTGTTCCCGACCCCCACACCCCCAGCTCTGGTTCACAGTTCCACCCCCAGATTTATTCTCTGCACACAACCCTAAATGCCTCCTATGGCTCAGCTCAGCGGCTTCACCCCTCCCTTCCCCTTTCTCTCCAGAAGAAGCCAGAATGTCCTCCTGCCCTCTCCCTCATAGTAGGAGCCATCTCTCCTTTGCTGTTCATTATTAGGGCAGAGACTCTTGGTTGGAAAAGAGACTAGAGAAGCCGATTGCTCCAGCAACTGCAGACTTGGAACTAGTAATAGTGGGCAGCAATTTACCAAACAGTTCTGTGCTGAATGCCATTTCTGCACTACCTGGAGCCAGACCACCTGAGTGTGAATCCAACCTCTGCCATTTGCTAGCTTTGTGAGCTTGAGAAAGTTACTAACCTCTTTGTGCCTCGGTTTCTTTACCTGTAGAATGGGGATAATGACCGTAGTAACCTTATAGGGTTGTAGCTAGGATTAAATGAGTTAGCAGAAATAACATGCTTGGACAGTGCCCAGTTCATAGAAACCACCAGGAGATATTATTATCGTTTTAGTCCTTATGACATGTGAGAGAGCCATACCTTTAAAGATAAAAGAATTGAGCCTCAGGAAAGTTAAACAGTTTACCTATGGTCACACAGCTCATAAGTAGTTGATCTGAGATTCAAAGTCTGTTGAGATGGTCAGCTCCCCAGGAGACCTAAACAGACATTGTAGTGCCTTAAAACCCAGTCCCGTTACCCCTCTGCCTCCCAGCTAGTGTGGAGGCCCCACACATTGGAAGCTAACAAGGCCTGTATTAATCAGAAGAAGCTGCTACAACAGGCTTGTTGCCTTGAAGGATTTTTTTCTATGCACACAGAATCCTAGGTGGGTATAGTCATTTTCTATTACTGCCATAGAACATTACCACTTTCATCACAATCCCCCAAAACCTTCAACACCATTGCCCCTAACTCCACCATCACCACCTCCCCTTCCTCATATCACCTCTAACAATAGCAGAATCCCAACACCACAATTCACCTCCTCATCATCACTATCTTACCATAGCTACCACCACCACCACCACCACTACCACCATCATTGTCACTTACCGAAGCCTTTGTTAAGCACTTAATCAGTGTCCAGATATCTTCATTGGGAATTGGACTAAGTTAGAATAGCAAAAGTCCAGATCTCAGACATTTCATAAACTGATGCTATTTTGACACTGACCCAAGATTAGTTTGCCCACGCCTGCACTTCCCTCACCTCCATAGGCTTCCTCTATGTCCTCAAGCTAATAAAATGCATAACCTGGCCGGCCGAGTGGCGCAGTGGTTAAGCGCTGGCTTGGGAAGCCAGCGGCCCCGGTTCGGTCCCACATATGAGGGCCAGTGACACTGCCCTCAAAAAAAAAAAAATGCATATCCTTACAGATGTCACAGCCACCCTCTGCCCCTGGGCCTTTCTGGGAGGCAGTTGCACAAAACACCAACCTCCCTGCTTCCCAACTCCTCCCTTATTGGAGTTGGAGGCATGAGCCCCCAAACTTTCTCCCTCCCAACTTCTCTCCTATTTGAGTTGGAGGCCAGGCCCTCCTGATCCTGCTATTGCTACCACTACCAGTCTTTCATAAAGCCCGGGGAAAGCTGTGCCTCTGCCATACCCACCCTGGGCAGCTGAGAGTCTGGCATTGATTACCAGCCCCATAATTACCCTGCAGGCACTGGCAGGGATTTCAAGGCTGATTGACTTCAAATGAGAAATCCATGGGGATTTGCAGAGGGTAGGAGACACTTTGCTGGGGGCCGGGGCCAGGAGGAAGCCACCCTCACCTGCCTGGGCCTCTGTGTCTAGAATCACAGCTTTGGCAAAGAAGCATCTACCTGCTGGGTCGATACCTGGAGGCTTTACCTGGAGCCTGTGGGATCTAGCCACTCCAAGCTCCCTGCCCCGAGGCACCTCAACCCTTTATCCCTCTGCCTCCCAGCTAGTGTGGAGTTCCCCACACACTGGAAGCTAAGGGGGCCTGTATTAGTCAGCTGGACGGTCAGGATAAAGGCTTGGAGGGATGAAAGGCAGTTCAGTAAGGCCACTCAAAGCATTAAAAGAAACTGTTCCTGGGACCAAGGGAATTCAGAAGTGAGGCCCACTGGAAATGCCTTCTGCAGTGAGACACATAAGTACACATCTTCTGATCCCACAAATATTTACAGGCCCATGAGTTTACTGCAGACACTTGCACACACACATTTACACTTGTGAACACTCTCTTACTTATCTCCTTGCACTCACAAGCTCAGAGACAAAAACAAACACACAAAGGTCATCACGTGAGTCCTGTCTCACACACACACACACACACACACCCCCTTTCCCCATCCTAACACATGCACACTAACACACTTTACATCATCAGACACTCACATCCTTGAACACATGTACTCTCCCACATCTTCAAATACATACTCAGAAGCCAAATACCCAGAGAAAAGAGAGACATCAGCTACACACTCATAGGCTCCTTGAGAAATTGTGGAAAGAGGTGATCCTCTTGTTCTTTGCTCCCTCTCCCCACTTGCAGAGGGGATTTCATTTAGAAGTTGCCCGAGCTCAAGTTTTCAGATTACAGTCTAGACCATATAGGTTTCCTAAAGATAAGGCTGAGAAATTGATTTCAATTACCAAAGTGGAGAGGCTGCACTTCTCAGGCTCCTGAGCGGAGCATTAACCATGGAGATGCGGGAGCTGGGAAAGAAGCACCCCTCATGGCAAGCCCACATGGGGCCCCAGCACATGCACTGGGAGCTCACACACACACACACACACACACACACACACACACACACAAAATCACGCTCAGAATCTCACCCGCACCCAGTGTGGGCAAAGAGCCCAAGCCTAGGAGTCAGGAGGCTGGGGTTCAAGCTTCAGCTCTTCCATTATTTCCCTGTGAGGTCCTGGAGACCTGCCTTCCCCCTACTCGGCTTCTCTATTTGGACCACTTTCTGCTCCCAAGGGCTCAGCTCACTCCTGGCTAAGCACTCATCTCTGTGGAGGCTGTCAGCAACCCAGGAGACCTAAACAGGCACTCCAGGGCCTTAGAACCTAGTCGCTATGTCCCTCTGCCTCCCAGCTAGTGTGTATAGGTCCCCACACACTGGAAGCTGATGGGGCGTGTATTAGTCAGAGGAAGCAGCGTCAGCTGCTACAACAAGCAGGCGCTGAAGTTCAGTGCCTTGAAGGATGTTTTTTCTTATGCATACAAACTCCTAGGTGGGTATATTGGTTTTCTATTACTGCCATAAAAAATTAACACAAAATTAGCCGCTTTTTAAGAATGCCGTTTGCTATTTCATCATAGGCGAGCTGTCCAAGCTGAGGTTTGACTGGGTCCTCTACTTAGGGTACCACAAGGCCAAAATCAAGGTGTTGACCAGCAGGGAGGGCTCTTTATCGGAAGGCTCTGGGAATAATTGCTTCCAAGATCATTCAGATTATAGGACTGAGGTCCCCATTCCCTTTCTTTGTTGTTTGCCAGGAGTCAGTTTCAATTTCTAGAGGCTTCCCACACTCCCTCGTTGCTGGCCTCTTCCATCCTCAAAGCCAGCAAGAGTACATCAAGTCTTTCTCACACTACAAATCTCTCTGCCTCTATCTTCTGCTTTCAAGGGCTCTTGTGATTACACTGGGTGTTAACTAGGTAATCTGGATAATATTCCTACCTAAGGTCATCTGATTATTAATCCTAATTATACCCGCAAAGTTCCTTTTGCCATGTAATTTAACATATTTATGGACATAACCTCAGGGGCAAAGATCATGGGGGCCAAAATTCTGCCTAACACAATGACTGGTCACCTGGCTATCCTGCATGGCTCTTCTCCAGGGGTGACTCAGAGTTCCAGGCTCCTCTGTCATGCAACACTGCCCTCAAGTTGTGTCTTCCATTGTTGCCACAGACGGGAAAGAAAGGGCTGGAGAATTTCATGAGATTGTTTTCAAGAGCCATCCTAGAAGTAACTTCTATCAGTTCTGCCCACATCTCATTGGCTGGAACCAGTCACATGGCCCCAACCTGACTGAAAGGCAGGCTGGGAAACATACAGGAGCACATGGATGTTTTTGCACATGACAGCACACCATTGGTCTTCATCATAGGGCCCAAGCTCTAAGGATTCAAAAGGCAGGGGATTGGGAGGTAGAGAATAGCCCGCCATCTTGGTCCTTTACAAAGAGAAGCAGCAGGAAACTGTCTCAGAGCCTCAGGCTGGGGTTCTCCTTCCCAGGGCCTTTCAGTGGGCTCTGAAAACTTATGCCAGTCTGCTCATGGGCTGAAGATCCCTGAGATGAGGGGAAGGAAGGCCAACCATGCACTGTCATTCTCTCCTGAAGCACGTGAGGGGCTCTTCTTTCTGTAAGCATTTACAATCATAGAGGATTTAGAGCCAAGGAGGCTTTCTGTCCCTGAAAGAATACACTGAAATGGTAGGAACTCAGGCCCAGGAAGGGTGTTTTTCAGGCAGAGTTCTTGCTGCTTACCAACCCCCTCCCCACTGCCTGTGGCCAGGGCCCGCCCTGCTTAGAATGGGATGAGCATTTCAGTTTAGGGCAAGCTCTAGCTCAGGCCCAGACAGCGGGGTCCCCTAGAGTCTTTCTCCTCTTCAACATCTCCTCTGCTTCCTAAGCAGAACACTGGGGTCCCGGGACTCTGCCCACTGCCCTGGGGCGGGGGGGTGATGGGGGAGGCAGGGGGGAGTGAGAAGCCAGGGAAGACGCAGTGTTCCCTTTCCGCTCCTGTGCGCCTTAATTAAGTGTTTTCATTTCCCTCCTTCCTCTCCTCACAGGCCTGGCTGAGATAAGGCATTGATCCCCTCCCAGGGGAGGAGGAAGCCGGTGGGGAGGGGTGGGGGGAGACCTGCAGTTCTCTCTTTGTGGGACAAGACGAATGGCTTATGAGCAAGCCCTTCATTGTGTAGTTTGTAACTTGGGAAAGTTCAAAGAGAAAAGAAAAGAGGTCTGAATTGGAGGCTGCCTGAGGGTCCATTTCTCCCCTCAAGGGGGGTTCTGCTCAACATCCCTGACAGAGAAGCCCAGCCCCGATCAGCCCAACCCAGCCCAGAACCACCAAAGGGAGAGTTCGGACTCAGGAATGTTCTCGAAGGAGATGTCTCACGTAGCCAGAATGATGCTCTGGGTTACCTAATACAGTCAAAGAGAAGGTTCTGAGCTGGGAGTCCAGAAACCCGGGTTTAGGTACCAGCTCTGCTGCTGGCTGGCGGAATGACTGTGATCAAGTCTCCGCTTCTCTGGGCCTCAGTTTCCCTTCTCATCAAATGAGAGGGCTGACCTGCCTCCATGCATTTGAGTTATGTGCTAGGACTGTGTGGCAGGGAGGCGTAAAAGGAGAAGCCAGAGCCCCAGGTTCTTCAAGGCCCCTGTAGGTCTCCTTTGTGTATCGGGATTCCGTGTAAGCTCTGTGACATTAGGCACATCACTTAACCTCCTTGTCTCCATTGCTTCAGCTGCAACATGGGCATAAGGATAGAACTGCAGGATTGTCTGGTACTAATGCAGTGCTCAGCACATAGTAAGAGCTCCATCCTTATGCTTTTTTTTTTAAGTTTCTTGCTTTGAAAAAAGAAAAGATTTGATTCGATCTCACAAAAAACCTAAGTCAGGTTATTGTCCCCATGTTAAAGGTGAGGCGACTTAGCTTAGAACAGTTCATTGTCTGGACAACAGACACACAGGTGCCCTCAACAGCCCTGGACTGAGACCCCCGGGTCCTTCCCCTTCCAGGGTCCAGAAGGGCGAGGTGGCAGTCTCTCATAGACAGGCTCCCCCACCCAGCGAGGGGGGAGGCGCTTCCCAGAAGTGTATGGCAGCCCCTCAGAAGCGTGGTCTCTTCTTGACCATTTCTTGAGAGAAGGGAGGACAGGTGCCTTGTCCATTCCTAGTCACCATCCACACCCTGGGAGCAAAGGCGACAAAAGCAGCATCCGAGTCCCTGGTCAGTTTCAAAAAACTAGAGTCCAAAGCTCCAGGTTTACTTCCCCAAATGCAGATGTTGAGACTCAAGACAAAAGTTTACTGCAGGGGTTTTCAACTGGGTGCCACAGAACCTAAGGGTTGATCCTCAAAAGGAGTTTTCACCAGAGTCCAGGATGTCACTAAACTAGGCTCCTGCCCCCATCTTTTTCCCCCTGACCAGAACATCCCTACTCTGTCTGCTTTATGTTGGGGTTTCCACATGAGATTTCACTTTATGGTAGACTCGAGCTTTTTGAGAGTCTGAAAATCTCCATTGAGTGGGAAAAGCATGGAGCCGGGAGCCAGAAAGCCTGGGCCCATCCCTTCCTCTGTGTGCAGCGGACTGGGCGAGACAGTTTGTGTCCGAGGGGCATTTCGCCCTGTGGGTCTAGTCCATCTTGACTTCCTCGGCTGTTCTGCAGGACAGTGTGAGGGCAGATGGGAGGGGAGCGGTGTCCCCAGCAATCCTCACTGCCTGTCATGCTGAAGCCACCAGAGGACTAATAAACCCAGGGGTTGTTTTCATCCTCATATCACTCTGGAAATATTGATACTGGCGTGCCAAACAGAAAAACAATTCTTCTCTCCTTATGGCAGGAGGAGGACAAGGAAAATGAGCCTGCTCATTAGCAAGGCCGCCGGAGATGTCTCCCCTTCACTCGGCTGTTCTCCAGAATGTTTGGAGACTCAGGGTAAAACACAGATGAGAGAGAGTCATCTGTTTGCATTTAATTTGAGGCTGAAGTTCCCAGCTCTTGACAATGGAGAGCTGCATTCCAATATATAGGACGAGGATGGGGGTAGTGGAGGAGTGATTACTGCTTGTGGGATGCAGCAATTATAAATCAAGGGCTTCTCAGACCGGCAGAGTGGTTCAGTTGGTTAAGAGCATGAGCTCTGAGCAACAGGGACACCGGTTCGATTCCCACATGCGCCAGTGAGTTACGCCCAAGCTAAGCTGCCACTGAGCTGCCAACAGGCGGCAGGATGGCTCAGCTGGTGAGAGCACGTGCACCTAACAACAAGGTTGCCAGTTCTACCTCTACATGGGATGGTGGGCTATGCCCACCCACAACTAAAATTGAACACATCTTGGGCTGAGCGGTCACAAGTTGCGATGGCAGCCAGATGGAGACTGGACTTGGAGCTGAGCTAGCTGCACCCTCCACAACTAATATTGAAAAACAACAACTTGTCTGTTCCCCTTCCCCAATTCCTCAACATTGTTCCCCTCCCCCAACTCCCCCAAAAAATCTAAAAAATGAATAAATAAATAAAGGGCTTCTTGGTAATGTTTGTACCCCTTCACTGCTTCCCTGGTGATTAAATCATCAGAAGTCAGGGCAGGTTAACTGATTTAAAGGGGCATTGGTAAGAATTGGCACTTTTTAGACCTCCAGAGAAATCTAGCTCCATCACTAATAGAGCGCAATGGTTGCCCTTTATCAGTTGCCTGCTGTACACTAAACCTTGAGATCAGAGCATTAGAAACTTTATCTCAATAAATCCCCCCCTCTCCCCAACAGCTCTGAGGCAAAATAAGGAGACTGAAATCTCCATTTGACAGCTGTGGAAACTGAGGTTCAGAGAAGATTAATAATGTGCTCAAAGTTACAAAACTTGAGCCAGATTCTAACCAGATCTGTCTCACTCCAGATTCCAGAGCCTACGCTCTTAGCATTCTCCTGTTGCCTCCCAAGTTCCAAAGTCCATAGATGATGATGATGATGATGATGACAACGACGATGATGATAAATTGTTATTTACTGAGTACTTGCTGTGTGCCAGGCACACTGCCCTAAGTGTTTTCAGTTATCTCATTTATCCAACCATCTTTGGGGTAAGTGCTACTATCCCATTTTACAGATGACAAAACTGAAGCACAAAGAAATTAACTCAGCTACCCAAGGTCACACACCTAGTTAAGAATGGAGCCAGGGTTCAATATCCTAGTTTACTCATATAGACTGTTTCCTGTCAGTCTGATGGCTACGAGGTGGGAAAGGGCTGAGCTGGGACCCATGATCAGCTGGACACGGCTGGCACTGCACGTCCTGGACACGGCTGGCACTACACGTCCTGTTGTTGACTCTCTTAGTGATAGACAGGAGGCAAAACTGCCCTCTTACACATATAAAGAGGAGCTAAAAAAAGTTTTCACAGAAGCACCAAGATACAACACATGCTGCCTTCCCAAGTGAGAGGCCTGACCAAGACTTGATCCTGGGGTCTAAACCTCCCTCCCCCGCCCCTGGGAACTGTAAGGGGCCAGGCTGGCAGAGACAAAGCAGCTTCCTTGGGGGTGGCCTGCACATCCAGAGCCTGTGGGGCCAAAGGTTGTGCATGCGCTTACTGCAGAGCCAACAAAGAGAGAAGACCTTGGGGCCACATTAAGTCCTGCCAGAAAGAGCAGAGACGCAACAGCAAAATCCATGTGGAGAGGACAGATACAGTCCGGGGAGCCGAGGAGAATCAGAAGATGTACACCAGCCAGCACCTAAGACTGCCGAGCCTGATTTAGGCCACAGCAAGAAAGGCATTTTACTCCCCCCCTTCCCCCCCAATCTGCTTCCCCAGCCCTGGAGGGGGCAGTTAGAGCAGCCACATCTCCTGTCCTCTACAACCTGTAAGCTATTCTGTCTCAGGGAGGGGAAAGATTCGACATTTGACATTGAATCGAATTTGAATGGGAATTATTATCTGGGACTATACATTCTAATTGTTTTAATTGAAACCCACTTTATGCCTGAAAGTGACTTTTTTTTTTTTAAAGATTTTATTGGGGAATTGGCAGAGGGGAACAGCGTTGGGGAATCGGGGAAGGGGAACAGACAAGTTGCTGTCTTTTTGTTCTTCAGTCCAGTTGCGGAGGATGTTGCTTCACTGGCCCATGTTGGTATCGTCATTGCGCTCTTCCCGGATGAGGCAGATCGGTCGCCGGTCTCTGGATGTCGCTCACCGCGACTATTGGCAGTTCACGCTTGGCTGTCAGCTGCTCACGCTGGCTGCGGGCCACTCACTGTAGCCCATGGCAGCCCACGGCAGCCCACAGCAGCAGGGGCTGCAGCCTACTCCGTCACCAGGCCTCGCACAGCCCAGCTCCAGGTGGAGCTGTTGTTAGCTGTAGAGGGCAGTGTCACTGGCCCTCATGTGGGATCCGAACCGGGGCCGCTGGCATCCCAAAACCAACGCTTAACCAATGCACCACTCGGCCGGCCCTGAAAGTGACTTTTTAAAATGGACATGTTACCTAAAAGTGAGCCAATGAGCCATGGGGAGGATATCTAAAAGGAGAATGGGCGACACAAATAAGGTTGCGTTTTGTTGACATCCCATAAATTGCAATTTGCAATTTTTCAATGTACTGGTTATACCTGCCAAACCCAGGATTCTGAGGGACAAGGCCTCCAAAAATACAGAAAATGAGATTCTAAGTCCAGCCCAGAGCAAACTAAGGGCAGCATTCATCTGCTCATGGAACCATGCAGATGAGACAGACGGGCCTGAGCCCTGAGAGGTGTGTTAGGAGCAGTAACTGCGTGACTTCCACCCATGTCAAGAGCAACACTGTCAGGGGCCCAGGGAGCCTACACATTCCCAGCCACCACCTCTCTCTTTCCTGGAGATTGCTTATACTCCTCACAAGCCACAGGAGGCTGAGACAAAAGAACTTTGGAATTTATATGAAGCCTGAACTGAGCCTTTTTCTGCAGGCAACTGTAAATCTTGAAAATGTTTATGCAAGAAGGTGGCCTAGGACTTCAGGTGCCCAAGACCCTGGGGGTCAAGAGAGCTGGAGAGAAGGCCTTGGGCTCTCAGGGGGAATGGCTGCTGGTTGCTTCTGGGCCACACCCACCCACTCATCCTCTGACCCCAGGTTAGGAGCGTTTGTAACTCCCCACAGCCAGGAACCTCCCAGGACCCAGGAACAGGAGATAGGGCTGCCGAGGACCCCAAACATGGTATTCCTGACACAGCTGCACTTGCTGCCTCCAGCCCCTGCGGCATCCCGGCCCAGAGCAGGAGAGCCATCGCCTTGATTGAGCATCTCCCCAAATTCCTGAGACACAGGTCTGGGCCTTGGGGCAGGTGGGGTGGCCTGCCATCCAGGCAGGGGTGAACCAGGAGCGGGGAAGGTGGCATATCTCAGAGTGCATATCCCTTGAGACTCCACGGGTGAGCCTGGCATCTCCCACATAGGCCTGTTCACAAGGAAGAACAGAGAGCATTCCCTGTGGGCAGGAGCTCCAGCTACCTCCCAGCCACCCAGCTGTAGCCCAGGTCTCAGCGTCAGCACAAGCTCCAGGTTGGAGCCGCCACTCATTTCAACGCCAGCTCCTGTTCTAGAACTCAGCTCTGGAGCCAGGCTGCCTGGGTTCAAATCTCTGATCTACTACTTAGTAGCCCTCGGACCTTATGCAAGTTACTGAACCTCTCTGCTGTCACCTTCTTCTTCTGTCAAATAGGTGTGATAAGAGAACCTACCTGATACATCATGGGTAGTAAGGCTGAGTTAACAGAACGAACAATGGCTCACTAGCTCACGCTTGCTCTTAAACTGTTTGTCCCCAGCCCTAATGCTGACTCCAGCCCTCGCCTATTTTGCTGGCTTCCTGGGCTCAGAGGGCTGATTTAGTGCACTCGCCTCCCTCTCTCTCTCCAGGGTGGATTGGTTTGAATGCAATCTGTAATCTCCTGAAAGGCCCCGAAGGGACCCATTGGCTCCTTTTAAGGAGCATTAACTCAAACCGTAACCAGCTCTCCACACCAGCAGGAGGCCAGGTCCTTGGGGAGTCCTCCTGACTGCTGTAGAGAAGGTGGCAGCCCCTTTTCCAGCTTGAAAGTGGGAATCGCATAACAGCGACCCCCAACCCAGCTCCATGCATGCCCAAGAGCCCACTACCCTTCAGAGACCCCCGCCCTGCTGCCAACTGCATCAACCTTGCAGGGCTGGTTTCCCAGGAAGGGAAGGTAGCAGGGCCACTTGGGCAGGTAGCACATTATGGCCCAAAGCCTCCTTCCTTCCTGTGGTTGAAAGCAGCCCTCTACCTCCCAGGAAACAGATTCCCTATGGGTTTGACCACAAACCCTTGACCCCTGCCCAGAAGCCCCTGCTCCCCTGTCCTCCTCCCCGGGTGGAAATGAGGAGTCCCCTCATGTCCCTGGCTGCTTCTCTATGTCCAGCTCCCTGGGCCAGTCACAGGGCTCAGGCATCAGAGCAGTGGGAACCCCTCTCATGGGCTCCTCCCTCACCGAGACCAGAGGTCGTGGGAGTAAAACAGCAGCAAACATTGGGGTACAGTCCCCATCTATGAAGTCCTGACTGAGCCTTATGGGATTTTTACAGCCTTAGCATCACTGATTCCTCAAACCTCCCCATGCAGTGTGCACGATCGCATCACCATAAAAACAATGAGAACGCGGGCCAGCCAAGTGGTGCGGTGGTTAAGAGCTGGCTTGGGACGCCAGTGGCCTGGGTTCGGATCCCACATATGAGGGCCAGTGACACTGCCCTTAAAAACAAAAAAAAAAATGAGAACACTAAAGCTGAGGCTAAGGAACAAATTCCTATGTAAACTCCATGAAGGCAGACATGTCTCAGTTTAACTCACTCCTGTATCCCCAGGGCCCCAAACCATTCCTAGCAACGAGAAATGCTCAGCATTTCTTTCTTGTATGAATGAATGAAGAAGCAAATAAATAATTGTTTCTGGGGCCAGCAGTTGGCCTCACTGCAATGACCCTGGTTGCCAGATGATCTCCCATCAGCCACAACCCCCAGCAACCTCCACAGCAGCAACACAAAGCCCAGCCTATATAGCCCTGGATGGTCTATGTCAAGCTGGGGTCTCCATAGATTTGATGAGTGTGGCTGAGACAGAAGAAAATGCAGTCAAATCAATGCCCCAAAAGTCAGTGTAGCAGAGAGGCATTGACACCAGGCCCCCAAACCTCTGGTGTTTGGGATGGGAGAGGGGGTCATTACCGTCTGCCAGCCTGTCCACCTCACCCAGCTCCCAGCCATGGGAGATTACAGGCTGAACCTGGAGAGCTCCTCCAGTCAATTCCCCACTGTGTCCAGAGTCCCCTACCTCTCACTTCAGGCCTGATCTAGGGTCCTACTGAACCAAGAAGTGACTGAGCCCTGGGGAGAAGAGAGAATAGAGAAAAGTAAATGATTTTCTGCCCCGCCCCCTCTTGATACGCACAGATGCAGGTTGCCACTCAAAAAGCAATCTCTCCAAACGTTTAAAAACTGCCTGCAATTTATATCTTGTGCTTGACAGAGCATCTCCAAGTCATTTCCTGGCTCATAGAAGTACAGACTCCTGAGCCCAGGGGCCGCTCTGCCTCCCAACCTAGGTCACTAGGTTGGGTACTCCCCACCCCTGTGGGAGAGCCGGTGGGGGTGGGAACAAGGTGAGGAAATCCCCCTTTGAGCCCCTTCCCACAGTGTCAATCCCAGCCAGGAGTACCCAGGAGTTACAGAGCCACAGACAAAAATGGACATGTTTTTCGACTCTTCAACAGACCTTTATGAAAAGGCCTCCACTGTGCGGCGTTTCTAATGCAGTATGTCCTGTGCTCTACGACCGGGAGCATGGGGACGGAGGACTCAGAGGAGGGCATCTCAGTCTTCCCTTGCCAGCTAGAAACAGAGAAAGGAATCCCAAACGGAGGGTACAAGAGGGGCAAAGGCCCAGGGGTGTGAGAGAGCCTGGAGTGTAGAGTACAAAGCCTGAAGGGCAGCAGTGGCTGAGGCCAAGGACTAGGGGGGCCCCCGGCTCGGGAGCTAGCTGGGACCCTCAAGGTGTTTCCAGAGAGCCTTCCAGCAGAAAAGGACATTGATGGGGCCACAAAGGGAAGCAAAGAGGCCAACCAGGATTGGAGAAAGGCCATTCAGCGAAGAGATAGGGTCACAGTGGAGAACTGGAGATGTGAGTGTCCCCTCCTGGCTCCTCTCCCCGGCTTCGGTCTGGGGCCTGCATTCCTACCTCATCTCCTTCCACACTCCCCTCGCCACACTCTCCTTCTGTCTGTTTATACAACCTACCAAGCTCATTCCCTCCCTTTGGAGGAGCCCCGCAGCCCCACCCCATCTTTGTTTGCCTGGAACACTCTTCCTGCAGATCCTTGGATGGCTGGCTCCTTCTAGTAATGCAGGTCTCCGTTCAAATGACACCTCCTCTGGAAGTCCTCCCCTGACCTCAGTATCAACACCTGCCTTTGCTCCATCAGCCTTTTTCATTGTCTTCAGAGCATTTACCATCTGAATGAAATTGGCTTATTATGACTTTATATTGTCATTCTTTGTCATCTGCTTAGAATTTTAAACCACATGGCAGCAGAGCCCTTGTCTGACTTATTCCTAGAGATAGCCCCAAGCACCTAAAACAGTGCCTGGCACATAGTAGGTGCTCAATAAATATCTGCCCAATGAATGAGTATGCCCTTCATCACTGCATCTGAGAGTCTGGCTCCCTGTTCAGAGCAGGACTCCCCCCGCCCTGCAAACTCTAGCTGGGCTGTTGCTGTGTAGTTCCTTCTGCAATTAATCATGTTCTGTTGGTGATACCCTTTGTGTTGTCATTGGAAGCTGCACCTCATTCATCTCTGTCTCGCCCCAGGGCCGGGTGCATAGTAGGTGCTCAATCAGGGGTTCCCCATCATTTAGCCCTTAGCACCACCCTGTGTGAATGATGGGCTCAGCAGCAGGCACTCCTGACAGCAGAAGCAGCGGAGAGAGGCGGGGGAGTTGAGCCAATACTCCCTGACCCCCATGCCTACAGAGAGGAGGAGCCAAGTCAGAGAGGGGAGGCTGAGGGGAGTGGCTCAAAGGACTCACCATCCTGACCTGAGAGCAGTCTTGGGGCAGGAAAGCAGTTGATGCAGCCAGAGAGACATAGGTTTTGGTCTCAAAAAGACCGGATTCCAGCAAACAGCTTCACCACTCGGGAGCTGGGTGACTCTGGGCAAGCCAATTCACTTCTCTGAGTCTCAGGTCTCTCATCAGAAAAATACAGTGTTGTTGGGAAGATCAAATGTTATCATGAATGAAGAGAGCCTAGCACACACCTAGCATCTACTGGAGGCACAATACATGCTAGCAATAAAAATAATCATAGTAATAACTAGTAGATATCAAGAGCTCACTCAATGTGAGTTACTTTGCTTTCAATGGTGTATTTAATCTTCACAACAGCCCTGATATAGGTACTATTAGAAATACCATTTTGCAGGTGAGGACAAGGGGATCCAGAGAAGTTAACTAACTTGCCCAAGGCCACAGAGCTAGCAAATGGAACAACCAAGATTCAAACCCAGGAAGTCTGCTTTCAGAATTTACTATTATTATTGCTAGAACAATGCAAAACTAAAGCATAGCCTTCCCTCTCCGAGCCTCAGTTTCCCTGTCCAGAAAATGGACACTGCCTACCCACAGAGGTATTATGAGGATTGAGTAATATGTTTGGCACACAGTGGGCACTCAGTAAATGTCGGTGGCCACTCCTTCCCTGACCCAAAGGGCCAGGAGTCCACACAGAGCGCTCTGAGCAGAAAGGCACATGGGGAACAGAGCCAGCTGATAAAATAAGTGTCGGCTGCTCATTTGGTAAATGGGATTTGGTTAGAAAGATGAACGCTGCCACTTTTGGCTAATGTGTCATGTAAATTCTAATGATAATACAGCTCCCGCGCCCGCCCTGTGCCTGCCGCCTCTGCCGCTGCCGCTCAATTATCTCCCGAGGCTCCTGGCAGAATCCATGCTTCACTGGGATCCGCGCCCCAGCCTGCCTTCCCCAGCCGCAAATAATGAAAACCTGCCTCGTCCACAAGATTGCTCACTTACATTTTCTATTAATTTTTCCTTTCAGAGGAAAAATGAGAGGAGCTGGGGAAGGAGGAGGCGAGGTAGGGGGTAAGGGTGAACTGCAGCCTTTCCAGGCCCAGTCAGCTCTGTCCCGGGGACCGGACAGACACACAGACAGTGAGGGAGGGATGGTCGTGGTGAGGACAAGGAAGCTGCCAACATCATGGCCTCAGTTCATCAAATACCTGAGAAAGGGGACGCTCCCTGGGTCAGTGAGGCCCACAGGTCAGAACCAGGACCCTTGGGCAGTGGAAGAAGCACTCGACTAGGAATCACGAGCAGGGATTTCAATCCTCTATCCATCTGCTGTGTGACTTTGAGCAAGTCGTTTAACCTCTCTGGAGACAGTTCAATCATTTGTAAAAGGCGGGATGAGCTGGCTACTGGTGTCCAGGATCCATCTCGGACTGACTGGCTATGATTCCCAATCTCAGGGACTTGCAAGACCCTTTCCTCCTTGCAAGGAAGGACTTCTCAGCAGAGAGGAAGGGGCTCTGTGAGTGGTGGTGAGTTCCCCATCAAAGGAGGTATTCAAACTGTGACAAGGATGTCCAGAGACTCACCACTCTCTCTGATAAAGTTCCGAGTCGTCCCTCAGATACTTATGCAGAATCTAATGGTTGGGGAAAGATAGAGAGTAGGGGAGGGCAAGGAGAGTTGTCCCTATTCTAGAGAAAGGAAAGGAAAGGTTTGGAGAGGGAGGGAAAGCTCCTATCCCAGGTCCCACCCAAAGTCTTGTGTCTGTATGGGATCATCAGGAAGCTGCAGTCATCTGTGCTGGAAATGGTGGATACAGCCTCTAACCTGTCAGCAGGGAGTGTTACAGTCCAGTGTGGTGGGGCGGAACCTCCAAACAGGCCATTGCCCTGAAGAGGGTCCATAAAGTAGGGAAAAATGCACAGTAGATAATAGCAGCAAGAGAAAGACACCCATACACCAACCCCCAGGGAAGGCTTCCTGGAGGAGGTGACATTTAATCCAGACAACTCTAGAATGAGCAAAGACTGACTAGAGGGTTCATTAACATGTAAGAAAACATCTGGCATATAGTGGGCACTCAGTAAATGTTGTGACCCCACCATCACCAACCCAGAAACCCAGGACAGCTGGATTCATGAGTCCATGAAATGGACTCACTCCTGCCTGGCTTGAGAAGAGACCAGAGATCTTGGCTGCCCCAGACTCCAACTGGCCTGGACTCTGTTCCCTGAACACCTCCTATCCGTCTGAGGAGATTCCAGCATCACCTCACTGCCCTGTGATGAAGCCTCTTTACCACCTTTCTGCTTCAGAGGCTGCCTGATGAGACCACTGTCCACCAGTCCCACTGATCAGTAGCCTTCTCCTCCAGAGACACCAGCGTCTCCCAGAGTCAGGGGTGGCCTCCCCCTCAGCCATGCTAAGGCATCCAGCAGGGAGGTCCGTGCAAGAGCCCATGGCCCAGTGCAGGGCCAGAAACACAGCATGGCTTCAGTATGCATTCGAAGAGTGGGTGACAGAACTGTATGTATAAGCAAAAACGTGATCCCATTTTTTTTTTTCGTGATCCCATTTTTATAAAGGAAAATCATAAAACCTTATGGTCTTATTTGTATGTATCTGGGGAAAGGTCTGGAAGAACACACACTAAACTGCTGACTGCCCCTGGAGAGGGGGCCTGATGGAAGGAAGGATGTACACTCTCTATAAACTTCTGATTTTTGTTGTTTTTAGTCAGGATGCATTACTTTTGTGATTGTAATGACTTTTAAAATAGGAGAGATGTTTAAGGTTTGTAACTAATTAAAAATCATATCCAGATCAGAGAAGATTTCTTTGTCCTTCATACCTCCACCCAGCAACTGTCCTTGCCAGGAAGTCCTTCCCAACATCACACCTAAATCCCTTGAGATATCAAGCTCACTTCTTGGGCTGTCCCCAGGTGAGAGGGAAAAGTACTGGCAGAATTCTCTGCCCAGACACAGCCTGATTCACTGGCCAACATGGCCCCCACCCCAATGGAAGGGAAGAGGAGCCAGGGAAGAGGCTTGGCCTGACCCCACTCTGGGGAGAGCTCCCCACCTCCAAGAAGGGATTTTCCTGGCAGAAGCCGCAGCCCCTTCAGCTCCCAGGACGCGTGGGCTGCCTTCAGGCCCAACATATGTGGGATCTTCTAAAAACAGGGATAGGAAAGGAGGAAAAATAAAGTCTGTTCCCCTAGGTCTGTTGTCTCAACACGCAGAGGTCTCCAGAAACACTTCCCATAAGAGGCAGTGGAGGCCTAGATTCAGAGGCAGAGTCCCAGTGTACAGGTGGGCAAACTGAGGCCCACTGGTTGAGGAAGGATGGACTGTGGATCACCCAATACAGTGGGTTAGAGGCAACCAGCACTGGAACCTAAAACCCCTGGACTGGAACATAAGGAGAAGGAGATGGCGAGCCTAAGAGAGAACGCGGGTAGGGAAGGAAGAGGTGGAGAGACCAGGAGTTGCAGAGACAGAACTAGAGAGGCCGGGACTGGGTTGAAGAGGGGAGGAGAAGGGCTGCCAAGGCTGGCACTCTAGAGGGCCCTTTCCAAGGACACAGAAGGGGTTCTGGGCCCCATGTCACATACAATTAGCAGAGAGTAGACAAGATTCACTAAATGTTTCTAATTCTTTCCTCTTCCTGAAAAGAGGTAGGATTGCACTTCCTGTTGTTGGAAATAAGGCATGAGGCTAGTTCTGCCCACTTCATTTAGAGGCGTGGTCACTACTAGCCAGAACATTTAAGTGTCAACCCACCTCCAAAGCTGTCTTTCCCTCTGCCCAGCAACTGGCAAAATCTAAGATGGCGGCTGCTCGGTCAGCCAGATGAACAGAGTGATTATGATGAACAGAGACCCTGTTGACCCTTGTTAGCCACTGAGACTTGGGGATTGTTTGCCATGGCAGCACAACCTGGCATGTGCTAACTCATATACAGAATGTGAGCTTTGGAGCCCACCAACACCACTGACTTGGGCAAGTCCTTTTAAGTTCTCTGCCACCCCTTTTATAAAAATAGAGGATCTGTGCATGAGGTTCCTTCCAGCTCCCAGAATTCCAGGCCTCTCTCTATTCCTTGTTTTAGAAATCTCCCCACCCCTGCCAAGGTCACACAGGGTCCTGAAGAGAGGAGACTCACCCAGGACAGGAGACACCCGGAGACCATATGTTTCTGGGGATTCCCTGAAGGAGGTCTTCATATGGCAGTGGGGTGTTCTCTGAGTCAGGAGTTCTGCACCTTGCAGCTCATCAGAATCACCTGGGGAACTTGAACATGCAGATTCCTTAGCCTGGCTCCTGAGATTCAGGTGCAGGAGGTCTGAGACCACAGCGCATCTGAGGCCAGGTTTAGGAAGCCCCAGACCAGAGAACCCCAACGGATCTCCTCAAGCCTGGCAAGGGGGAGGCTGGGCTGAATAGGCCCTGCATCCCCACAGAACCCACTGTCCCTGTCTTTCCAGGAGTCACAGACCCCGCCTCCCCCATGACGCTCCAGCAGGGCTGCCTCCTCAGGTAGTCCTGGCTACATTTTAGATAAAAGCAGAGCAAGGCACTCATTCAATAATGCAGCTGGAGCACAGCTCACCTGCTCCACCACATGTCTGCCCAGCCAGGTGCCAGCTAGATAAATGCAGCCTGGGGGGCCTGGCTCCTCCCACTGGGTCCCCCATCCTCCCTCTTCCTCCCACCCACCTCCCCAACCCCCTGCTGGGCCAAGGGGAGAAAAACAACAAGGTGTGAATTTCTGATTAAAAACCAACCTCTGCTTATTGCCTTGACTGTTCTTGCAGGAGAAAAAAGGTGCAGCTTGTGTGTGTGTGTGCATATGTGTGCTCAGGCGTGTGTGTGCGGATTACTAAAGGGGGGGGGTAAGTGAGCCTGTGACTAGATATCTGTGAACATCCATGTGTGCACTGGAGCCTGGGGTGTGAGAGTGTGTGTACCCAAATGTCTGTGTGTGAGTACATGGTTTGGCTGAGTGTACGCATCTGTGTGTATCTATGTGTGTGCAGGGCTGTGTGTTTGTGTAGGCATGGGTGTGTGTGTGTGCATGGATATGCTTACGAAGGTGTGTGACAGTGAGTGTGTGTGTTCAGACGTGTCCCTTGGTACAGGAAAAGCCTTCTGGTTAAACTAACACCATTAATTTGGGGTAGCAGGTTAATCAAAAAGGTTGGTTCTGGGAGAAACCATTTTAAAAAATTACATACTTTCACAACTCCAGCATTTTATTTCAACTTTGAGCATATAAGTTGTTTGCCTTTTTAATTATCTTTAGTGTAGAACCAAAGTCTTCCCATTGCCTATGGGTCTGCTGACTGGAGTTGTGCCCTCTTTGTTACGTAAACCAAACCCAGAACACATCATCCTCAATTTCCAATTTCAATTTCTCTAAAGTGGAGCATGAACTTAAAAGACACTTGTAAAGCGACATGAGTGCTGAATCTTCTAGATTTTTACAGTTTTGTTTCCAGCCTGACCTTACCGTTGCTTATCCACATCTAATTTGACAGCAATTTTTTTTAGCAATTTGCCTTGATAGAGACTTCCACTTAGTTTTATAGACACAAGAACTTTTTGTGCGTTCACAATATTTGGGTTTACTTTTTATTTACATAAATGACACAACTCCAATCATAAGTGCCACTTGCATAAACAGATTCGGAAACAAGGACAACTGAAACTTTTAAGCTTATAACTCCGCCAGTGGGAGCAGAAGCTCAAGGACAAGTATATGAGAGAGAAGCCTCGCTGATGGGCAAGATCTGTGTGGGGTAATCATCAGACTACATGTTTCACAGAGAAAAAGGCAGCTCCCAGGCAAACGTAGAGGGGAGATGAATCAGAGGAGCCTCCTATCTTTTTGAGTATGTGTGTGTGTGTCTGTGTGTGTGTGTGTCTGTCTGTCTGTCTGTCTGTCTGTCTGAAAGTATCCGTGCCCATTTGTTGGTGGGAACACATCCAAGTGTCATTTACTCACAGCAGGCAAGCCTCAGCCCAGACCACTGGGAACCATGGTCTTCACATGAGCACTACCTGTGGCAGGTGACTGGGACGGGGGTGGTGGCAAGGTTGTCCTGGTAAGTAAGCTGATCGGGGTTGTGACATGATCTGTGTCCCTGGCAACAAGATAGAGCTGGGGTGGGGTAAAGCCAGCATGTCCTAAGCATCCACTCTCCGCCATTTCTTTGCATTCTCCCAACAACCTGGGAGACAGAGATCCTGGTTATTCCCCACCACAGATGAGGAAACTGAGACTCTGAGAGTTGAGGGGCTTCCCGTGCTGGGCTGTAGTAGCTTTATGCTGCAAACACAGGCCTCTCAGGTCCATCACTGGCTGGGGCACCTCCCCAAGACCATTCATATCCTGTGAAATGTGGCTGGGCCCTATCACAGTCACAGCCCTCTCCTAGAGCTGGGGTTGGGGACAGGGGGCTCAATGGTGGGAGCCCAGGAAATGGGGAGGGGGCTGGACAGACACTCCCACTGCTAACCAGACCTAACCAGACCCGGGCTTGTCTTGGCAAAGCTCCCTAGAATTTTCAAAGCCATCCACATCCCGTTGGGCACTGGATGCTAAACATCCTCCTCAGAAAGCAGGGAGAGGAGTTCTTCCTCATTTTGCAGATGAGGAAACAACCCAAAGAGGCACCCCTAGCAGTGAGTGAAATGGCATGACCCACACACCTCTGCTGTCTTCCACCCAGAGTCTCTGCCCAGCAGTTAGTAAGTGCACAATACAATGCGTTCTACTGACCAGGGTTGTCAGATAAACAGCAAATAATCTTTGAATAGAGCTATGTCCCAAATAGGGCATGAAATATACTTATACTTAAAAGTTTGTCATTTCATATTCAAATTTAAGGAGGCATCCTGTATTTTCATTGGCTAAATCTGGAACCCTATAATGACACCCACCCCTAAGCCTCCTGGGAAACATCAGGAAAGGAGTGTCAGCCCCACCACAGAAAGAGCTGGTGACCCAATGGGAAGGACTTGGGAAGACCTAGGCATTGACCTCAGACAGCCCTGGGTCTGAGTTCTTGCTTCTTGGTGTGTTATCTTGGCCAACTTACTCATCCCCCCCCTCAAGGTCTCCATGTACTGGTTGTAAGCATTAAATAAAATAACGCATGTAAAGTGCTACATCCTGTGTAAATATTCAATGGAAGGGAGCCATTACTTTTAATATTGTTGTGGTTATTAATACTATTATTTTTATTATTGTTATTTGCCAGGTGGTAAAATTAAGGCTGAGAGACCGTGACTTGCTGAAGATCACCATGAATCAGACAGGCACAAGCCCATCCTCAGGTCTCCTGTGTTCTGGCCCGGGGCACTGCCCACTGCCCACTTCCCAGCTGCTTTACTGCTTTGTGGCCAAGACATAGGTGGTTGGCTGGGCAGTCAGGGCTCAGTGACCTATCCTTGAACATTCTCCATCTCTAAGCAGCTACCTCCCCAACACCCTGGGGCACAGCAAGCAACTCAGGGCCCCATGATCTAGGCTTATCACTGCTCCCTGAAACTGAGGGAGCACCCACTAACTGAGGCCCTCTCCCCTGTGATCTTGGGGCACTTTCCAGCCTCACCCTACCTGGACGTTCAGAGAGATGCTGGGATGACAGGAGTGAGGCGGAGCCCTCCCATCCAGCTCTCTCCAGGAGGCCAGGAGGCCTGTGGCTGCTCAGCCCCCTGCAGGTGACCTCCACAGCCAGCTGCCCAGATTGCCTAGCATTTCTCCTGAGCCTCTCCTGGGTTTGGGAGAAACTGCAAGAAGGGAATATGGGCCCCCCACAAAGGCACTCCGTAGCCCGTGTGCCCGGGGCTCTACAGGGGCCCTGGCCAAGAACTCTGCCCCCTCCAAGTCCTTTCCCCCTGTCTCCTAACCTCCAGCTCCTCATCTGTAACCCTAATGAGCTGCTGACAGTTCCCATCTGCTCCTCTCTGGATTCTTGGGGAAAGGGAGAAAGAGGAGGGGACACCAAGAAAGTTGGAGCAGAGAAAGGATGGTGGGCTTCTGATGCTCGGTCTTGGCCCCATCTCAGGCTGGGGGGCTGCTGGGCATCTCTGGCCTCCATGGGTGCCCCACACCCTGCTACCAGAGACCTCCTCTCAGCCACATCCCTAGAGGCCCCACTCCTAAGGGTGAGAGGGTGTTTGAGAGGAGAGGTTGCAGTCACTTCCTGTCCTGCCCAGACCCCGAGACCCAACAGCTGGAAATCTTTAGATCCCAGAGGCACTGTCTCAAGAAGAGAAGGCACAAGCCTTCCTCCCCAGTCCAGGAATTCCCAAGGTATCTCTTCCTCTGCCCCATCAGCCTCCACCCTCCACCCTCTACCCAACCCCCATGACCCTCTCCGTAAGGGGGGGGGGGGGCAGGGCAGGGGCCTGAGAACCAGTCTGGGCCAGCCCAACTCTCTCCTGTCACCTCCTACCGGGCTCCTGCTCTCCAATGCTGCCATCTAGAGGTGAGATGGGGCACTGCAGTAACTAGAGCCTGAACCTGGAGCTCCAAAGGTCTTTCACTCCCAGACTCACCATGGACCAAGGATGGGGATGCCCAGACACCTTGCCCTGGAGGCACTGGGAGAAGTCATCTCATCCATCGCCCTGATTCCAGGCAACCATGTGGCCACTATTTCCTGGTTCCTTGCTTACTGGGTGATCCCCTCCAGGAAACCCAAGGCCCACAAGAAGAGGAAATCATGTGCTGGGCACTTCTTATACATCACCTCCTCTGAGAACCTACCGTAGGTGCTCAGTCTATATCTGAAGAATGAATGAGTGAGTAAGTGAATTAGGGGCTGTTCATGAGGGAGCTCCCAGCCATACAAGGTCAGATCTACCTCCCCCTCCATCCCTGGCTGCCCTCACCCGAATGGCCAGGAAAGACCTAGAGAAGAGGAAACCCAGAATTCTAGTCCCAGCTCTGCTTCTCAGTTGCTGTGTGAGCCATGGCAAGACTCTACTCTCCAGGCTTCAGTTTCCATGTGTGTATAAAGACGAGTTGGACTAGCCAGGGAGCCTCTAGAGCAGCTAAGAGGAAGGGCCCTGGTATAGGAGAGGAGGCCTAAGCCCATCCAGCCACACTACTCTCTTGCCCATTCCACCCACAGTCTAAGGTGAGGCCATGAGCTGGTGCCCCAGGGAGGTGCAGGAATTGCTGCCTAATACACGTGCGTGTGCCCCCCACCTACACAAAGCACACACATGTGTACATCCAAGCATGCACACACACATGCATGTGCAAGCGCCCGCGCACACACACACCTGTGTCTGCACACCACATACTCCACCGCTTGCCCTCTGCTCAGCGCTGCAGAGCCTCAGGAACAAGTTTAGGGGCGGACTGAAGTTATGAAATTGATTTCTCTAGGAACAGTTGGAATTAGTTTTAATTATCTTTATCTTTCTTCCAATTGTGCTCTTAGCCTTCTCCTCGCTGTTTAATCCATTGCTATCGACTTTCCCACAGGCGCTGGGGAGGGGAGCTGTCGGGTGGGGTGGGCACTGTGTTCCTTTCCAGAAAAAATAAACAACATCAACAACCATCCCCATTTTCCTCTTCCTCAGCACTGGAGCAACCAGCTTCTCCCAGGCAGTGAGCAGGGCTGCCAGGGCGCGCACGCACTCGCACGCATACACACACAAGGGCCACACCTCATTCTCCAAGGAAGCCCCATCTGGAAGCCTGCCTGAAAGAAACAAGAAGGAGCTAAGATGTGATGTGTTCAGATCTCAAGATCTCACAGGCTTGGTGCTTCCAAGTGGCCCCCTTGGGAGGCTGAGCTTCATTCAGGAGCCTCAAAGTCCCTGCTGAAAAGCCCGTTCCATCTCATCCTCCAGGCTCTCTTCCCTGAGCCCACCCCCAGCACACCGGGCCTCCCTGGCCACCGTACTTACCATGGTGAGGGCAGGGCCCGGGTTAGGTTCATCTGTGAGATCAGGCACATAGTAGGTGATCCGTAGATATTTGTTGATGAATGAATGAATGAATGAATGAATGAATGAAAAACCTTTCTTTGAAACCCACCTTCAGAATCTAGCACATTCATTCATTCAATCAATACTGAGTGCCAATGAGGCTCCAGGCACTGGGCCAGGTGCTAAAGATACCGAAATGATAATACCTAATGCCTTCCTTGTGGACCACCCCACTTAGGAGATTTGACAGATGGGAGGAGTCCCCAAGCTGAGCTAGGGTGAAGGGTGTATCTGCAGGAAGAAAAGACAAGGGCAAAGATTTTATTTTAAACATCCTTGATAAAGGCAAATCTCCACTTTTCAAGGGTGAGTCTCCATTCCTGCTCTGCCTCTAGAACTGGGAGGACTGATCGTATGATGCCCTGTTCTCCAGGGGCCTCCCCACCTGTGCCCAGGGGTGGGCCAATTCCATAGCAGACTTCTGGAGGCCCTGCTGCCTTCGGTGTGTGCGTGTGGAGGGGATACTGGCCCCTCCTCCATGGGGTGCTCCCCTGGGAGCCATGGAGGGGGTGGAGGGCCCTCCCTCACCAGCGGGGTGCCCGTGTTAAGTGCCCTGCGGTGCTAATATTTTATGATTAAAAACCATTAAGGTTTAGACCGTGAAAATCCGAGGGACACAAAATCAATGGCCCAATATTGCTTCCTCTGGTAAGTTGTGTAAATATTGTGTCTTTTATTGTTTGGCCGATGGCAAGAGCAGAGATACAGGTACAGATTATACTAATGAAACCCCTCCCACCCCAGCCCTGATCTGGTAGAATTAGCATCCTGGCTCGGAGAGGCCTGGAGACTTGGCCACAGGGAGGTCCCAGGCTGGCCCACCACGGAAGGCCATCCCCTTCCCTCCTCCCCTCCTGTAGCCTACTCACCCTGCACAGCACAGCCCCACCCTCCAGAGGCTGTGCCAGCCCATGCCCCTCCCCTTCCCCATGAAGCATCCCTCACACTAATGGTACAGACACACACACACAGGCACATGCATCACTTGGAGGCATGCTCTTCTGACAGCCCGTCCATCACCGTGCTCTTCCATCTGCTTGAATTTGCATATTTAATAGAATCTGTCTTTTCTCCTCTAAGGGTTCAGATTAGGGTGGAGAAGGTGATTCCAGGGGCTGTTCCTGTCTGTGTTGGGGAAGGGGGTGATGAGGGGTCTCTCTCCTATCTGGGTTGGGGTGACTGTGGAATGCCTGGGGTTCCTCCTGCCTGTCTGGGGATGGGATAATGCCAGGTACTCCCCCTGGCTCTTGAAGGGGTTGGAAATAATGCGGAGGTCCTCTTTCCCCCGACGTCCCTCCCCGCTTCAGCCCATCAGTAGGAAGCTGGGGATGCCTGAATTCTCTCTATTCTCTTCCAGTGCTGGGTGCTTCCTCCTCCCTACTCTGTCCCTCTCAGAGAAGAGTAGGGTATGATGCTAGGGTTAGACACCACAAGCCATGCCCGTGCTTCCCACATGGGTGAAGGGAGTTGGAGCAGACCAGGGGGACCGTCTAATAATGCCAGAGAAGTCACCTGGGGAAACCCAGTATATCCCTTCCACTTCCTGAGAAGGGTCCCAGAAAAGAGACCCACTGAACTAACAGAAGGAGAGAAGAGCCAGCTGATGGGGAGCGGGGACAGCTGGGCTGGTGTGATGGGAGAAAGATGCCGAACAGTTGTGGAGAAGAACAGCTGGGGTGACGTGAGGAGGAAGAGTGGGGCTGATACTGGGAAAGCACAGCTGAGCAGATGGGGCAGGATCCCTGGCCTGATGTGAGGATGGAACCACTGGTCTAATAAGGCAGAACAGCTGGGTGACATGGGGGACATCTGGACCGATATAGGGGAACAGGGAGACGTGAGAGAACAAAACTAAACTGGTGTTGGGAAGCAGCTGGGCTGATATGGGAAGGCCATAATGTTGGGAACGGATAGGCTTATACTGGGAGAATAGCTGACTGACATGAGTGGACAGCTGGGCTGATGTGAGGAAACAGCTGGGCTGCAGTGGGGATATAGTAGACTAAGTGAGGGCACAGCTGGCTGAGGAGGAGGAACAGCGGACTGAGGTGGGGAGACAGATGGGCTGAGGTGGGGGGACAAATGGGCTGATGGAAAACAAACAGAGCCACAGGGCAGTGTCAGTGAGTCTCCAGGTCTCCGAGCCCCTGGATATAAACCACTGCGTTCAGTGTTCTGGCCCACATCCCTCTTTCCAGAAACGCCATGGGAAGGCCTGGCTAGAGTGTCGCCCTGATGCCTCCAGACAGGGGAGGGTCACAAATGGGAACATCCTCCCCCATTCCCTCCCACCACAGAGCCACAGCTCCAGGAAATGGGGTGGGAGGGCAGGCAGCTGGGGGTGTTTGGCATGCCTCCCACCTCTCCCTACCAGAGAGTCCCCCAGGAGCTGGGAAACACCCTAATTCTAGAGTACCATGGAGCAGGTCTTTGGAGAGAGCCCAATGCAGGCCCCCATTTTACAAATAAGAAAAGAGACACAAGATAAGTTCTAGGCTACCAAGAGGTCATCGTGAGAGCCAGGTCGAGGTGCAGGCCTCAGACCAGCCCTGCCCAGCAACCTTCCATCCCTGTCTTAGTCAGGTCAGGCAGCCATAACAAAATACCACGGACTGGGGAGCTCCAACTACAGACATCTATTTTCTCACAGGTCTCAAAGTCCAGGATCAGCATGGCTGGGTTCCAGTGAGGACCCTCTTCCTGCCTGGTAGGCAGCCCCCAACTAGAGTTGTTTACATGACCTCTTCTGCATGCTGGGGGAAGAGGGGTGGTAGAGCAAGCCTATTGGTGTCTCCTCTTACAAGGGCACTAATCCCGTGATGGGAGCCCCACTTTCATGACCTCATCTAATCCTAATTATTCTCAAAGGCCCCACCTCCAAATACCATCACATTGGGTGTTAGGGCTTCAATGTATGAATTTTGAGGGACACGATTCAATCCATAGCAATTCCCAGGCTCTGGGCACTCCCTCCCAGGAGATGAGCCAAGCTTCTCTCCAGATTCCAGACTTAACAACAGGTATATAACTGTGGGTATGTAACCACGGGTACGCAGAAGCTGCCCTAGGCAAAGATCCCAAGAACACAGCAGCCAAGAGGACAGGGGAGCCTGTATGTCCAACCCCATGTGCCAGGTACTCTACCTGTTATTTTATTTAATCTTCCCAGTAATCCTGTGTATCAAGTGATCATGTGAGCCCCATTTTTCAAGGAAATTGAGCATTAGGTTAAGTGACCTGCCCTCAGGGATGGGTCAGATAAAAGCAGTCCGGGCCTAAACCAGGATTGAATGTGGTCAGTCCAGCTCCAGGCTTTTCATCACGAGGCTGCAGCCCAAAGTACCTTTCCAGAACTTGTCCTAAGGAGCAAGTCCTCCAGGCCCAGCTCACTGCTGTCTCACTTCCTGACTCACCTTCATCATTCCCTGTTTGAGAAAACCAGGCCCCCCATGGCCACCCACGGCCTGGCGGTGTTCCTCCCCCAGGCCCTAGCCCTGGGGGATCCCAGCTGCATAAAACAACCATAACTGGTGACAAGCGAAGAAGATCTAGGACACAGGTAGAAGAAGTGGCCCAGGGACTGGAGAGACGAGAGACAGGAGAGCTGCCTTGCTTAGACAGGACCCCCAGAAAAGCATCCTCCATGCTGGTGCTCAGGAGTCCTCTCCAGGGCTTTTTCCAGGGGAACTACCCCTCCCCTCAGGCTGTGCCCTCCCTGCACACAGCCTCCCAGGAACAAGGTGGATTCCCTCAGGCGGGTCACTCCAAGTGGGCTGTACTGGTACTACGGTTCTGGATCAGTGATGGTGGCGACACTTGAGTTTTTTTGATGGGAGAAAACAGTATACATAGAAGTTACACATACTCAGGAGTCTGATGGCCTGGGTTCAAATCCCAGCTCTACCATGCCAGAGCTGTGTGACCTTGGGCAAGTCACTTAGCCTCTCTGTGCCCAGGTCCCTCCTCTACAAATAAAGGCTAACAATAGTACCTACCTCTAAAGGTGGTTGTAGGGCCGGCCGAGTGGCGCAGTGGTTAAACGCTGGCTTGGGAAGCCAGCAGCCCCGGTTCGGGCCCCACATACGAGGGCCAGTGACACTGCCCTCAAAAAAAAAATAAAAAATAAAAAATAAAGGTGGTTGTGAAGATTTTAAAGTTTATACATGTAAAGTGCTTAGAGCAGTGATGAGCATATGATTAAGTGCTATATACGTGTTCGCTGTAATTACCGTGTGTGGTATGGTCTGTTTGTGTGTCCATCTTCTTCCAAGGCAAAGCTCCTCCTCTGTCCAGCCCAGCGCCTGCCCAGGACATAACAGGAAAGATGTTCCATAGTGACTGGGGCCCTGAACAAAGAGAACTACCACTGGGTTCATGAGTGTGTGTATGTGTGTGTACTGTATATAAGTGTGTATGTGTTATACATGTGCATTGTTAATTTTTGTGTCAGTGCTAGATGGCAAATAGATATACTGTGTTTGTGTCTGTCAGTATCAGGCTTTCAGTGTGGCACATAGGTGTCACCTGGTTGTGGATGCTGGTAGGTACTGGGTGTGTCTATAGAATGGGGGTCAGTGAGTGTGTGTTTGTGTGTGTATCAATATTGTCAGTGTGTCAGCACCAAGAGTAAGAATGTGTCAGCATGTGTGTGTGTGATGTCAGTGTGTGTACGTATGTATTGTGTATTGCATGAGTGTGTGTGCCGGGGTATGTGTATGTGTGTGTCAGCATTGAGTACATATGTAATTCAGGATTGTGCATTTCTGTGTAGCAGCATTTGGGGTATATGTGTGTCTATAATGGGCATATGTGTTCCTGTTGTGTATTTGTGTAGATGCCTGTCAATCGTGGATTCCTAGGTGTGTCAGTGATGGGTGTATGAGTTTGTATGTCAGTGTACTTGCATGTAGCTGCGTCAGCCATGGGTATTTATGTAGGTCAACATGCTGTGTGTGTGTATGTCATATTGTGTATGTATGTATGTGTGTATTGATGGGTTTATATATATGTCAGCATTGTGTGCATATGTGTGTATGTCAGTGTGCCCAGGAGTGTGTATATGTGTTTCAGTGTTGGGTGCATGTGTAGCTATACCTCAGCTTTGTGTGCATGTGTGTGTCAGTGTTGAACATGTGTATGTCAGGGCTGTGTGTGCATGTGTTGATGTTGGGAGTATGTGTGCGTCAGCATTGTGTGTGTCGGTGTTGGGAGTGTGTGTGTGTCAGCACTGAACTCATACATGCACTAGTGTGCGTGCATGCATCTCTGCTCCCTTACCCCCCACCCCCACCCCACCCTGTGTCCACCTTGAGGCAGGAAGTCAGGAGGGGCTTCCTTGGACCCCGCATCTGAGCCCAGATCCCCAGTGCCCCTGGGGCCTGGTTTGCCAGCCCCGGCGCCTGCGCCCACTGCCTAGCCCTTACCCCCACCTCAGCCTCTCCCTGACTGGCACCCGAGTTAATAAGTGTTGCTTTTCTCCTATTCTACTCAGGCCTGTGATGGAAAATCCTTGGGCTGGAAGTGAGCCCCGAATCGATAGTCCATTCCATTTAACAGGGTGGCTGTCACCATAACGAGATAAAAGTGGATTAGCTTCTGTGCTGCTGCCACGTCCACAGGGAGCCCATCTGTTCCCTGCACAGCTGGCCAGGCTCGAAGCTGCGGGGCGGGAACAGGACCTGGCTATGGGGGCTGCAGCCAAGGCCTGGGATGGGTGGAGTGGGAATCAGAGATGGTTTGAGACTGGGATCTAGACGGGGTTCAAAATGGGGCTTAAGACAAGGTCCAGGTAGTATCAGGGTGGGTTCAGGTTGGAGATGGGGACAGGAGGAAGAATGCACGAGATGAGGTCCAGCTGTGGAGCGTGTCCAGGCTGAAGATCCCATGAACTCCCTAAAAAGCCTGAACTCTTCCGGACTTTGCATGTGACTGAAAAAGATGCCCAGGAGCAACATATAATGTGTGAAGTCGCTTTAAAGAAAGGCCTTCTCACTCCCTAAGGACTGAAGGATAGAAAAGGCTCCCTTTGCAGCAAGAAGAATGCAGGTTGGACACCAGGAAGAACTTCCAGATCGTGAGGGTGAGCACTTGCACAAGCAGAAGACAAATGTTCACCTTTTCAGGATTTATGCTAGTTTTTGTTGATTTTTAGTTTGTGTCAGGCACAAACTAAAATGGGGATTGATTCAATTAAGCCCTATGCAATTTCTTTTTTTTTCTTTCTTTTTTCTGTAGTATATACTGCCCATATATTTTCCCAGTTGGTCTGCTTTTTAACTTTGAGATTCCTTATTTGTATTTCATCAGTTATCACAGTCTTGTCTGTAGTATCTTCCTTTGTTTGCTTGGGAAGACCCACCTCCTGAGATAATCACCTTATCTCCTAGTTCTTTTGTGATTTCATTCTTTATATTCACATTTTTATCTATCTGGAATTTGCATGAAGTAGGTGTTTTTACTTTTTCCAAATGGTTAACTAATTATCTATCTCCATTTCATGACAAACCTACCTTTCTACACTAATTTGAAATGTCCCTTTTATCATTTATTAGGGTCCCACTTTGGACATCTCTGTTAATTTGTTAATTCTTATGCTAAACAACACAACTTTTATTTAGGAAAGCTGTGTGATATATTTTAGTGCCTGGGAATGTTTCCCTTTAACACTGATGGCCCTGTATCTATGCTATTTAATAGCTGTGTAAATGCAAAACTTGCATATACACAGCTATTAAATAACAGAAAAGCATACTATTTGAAGCCTATGGAGATTGCTTTTGAAATAGAAGTAGCAGTCCCCAAATACTGTGTATAAGTTTTCTGGACCCAAGCCCACAGGCATCAGGAAGCGATCCCTTTGCAGCCTGATGGAACCAGAGTTGACGCACTGAGGACCACCGCCATCACCCCTACCACCACCACCCTGCGACCATCACCACCAACCCCCTATCACCACCCCGCTGCCATTACCCCCACTATCACCCCCACCACCCCCACCACCACTACCCCGCCATCACCACCACCACCCCCATCACCACCACCCCACCGCCATCACCACCCCACTGCCATCACCCCCACCATCACCCCCATCACCCCCACACCCCCCACACCACCACCACCACCCCGCCGCCATCACCCCCACCACCACCACCACCATCACCACCACCACCCCCATCACCACCACCCCGCCGCCATCTCAAGGGGGAGTGGAAGTATCAGATGTCCGCATCCCAAGGTTTACCCCTAGGTATGCAGGAGGGACAGACCACAGTCCTGTCTTGATTTGGGTTCCCCTAGAAGCCAACTCTGAAACAAGGATCTGAGTGCAAGCAGATTTTCAGTGGAGGCAAGGACAGGAAACCCCAGCAGGGCAGTGGGGAGTAAGGCCAGGTAAGGGAGGAAGCTGAGAAGCCACCTTTATCCAGCCAGTGACTACAATGGGGAAATGGAGGTTCCTTCCACTGGGGACTTCGGGGACTCAGTTATGCTACCCACAGGGGAAGGAGTTGGAGCATTTCTACGCCAATTCCCCTCTCCAGCTCCAGAGGGGCCCTGAGAAGTGGAGAGGGCCATCACTTCTCCAGCACTTCCTGCCTGTGGTTGGAGGAGGAATCTGGCTGCAGCCTCAGAGAAATGCTTCAGGCGCTGGAAGCAGAACAGGCATGCACTGTGTGGGAAGATCCCAGGGGGTCTGGGCAGGGCACCCACCAGTGAGGACCCAGATGTGGTGCCCCAATCAGAGAGCTCAGGACTGGATGTGGGCAAAACTCACGGGTGCGGGGAGAAGGGAGAGTTAGGGGGCTTTCAGGAAGCAGAACAGACAGAGACTGTGAGGGTGTGGTAGAGAGTGAGGACTAGGGGTTTCCGGCCTGGGACACAGGGTGGATGATGGGGCGAAGTGCCTCAGTGGGAAACAAGAGGAAGAGCCAGGATGGAGTGTTTGGAGCATCAGAGAGGAGATGTCGGGAGGCACATGAGTGTGTGGGTCTGGGCAGAGTTGGGAGGTAAATGGAGAACTGGGAATCATCAACAAAGCCATTGAAGCCAAGGTGCAGATGAGGTAGGTCCATGCTGAGGAAAAATACAGGTGAGGACTGGAGATGGGATTTGCAGGGCCTTAGGAAACACCCTACGGACGCACAGGATCCATGGTGCGTAAAGCTTGACATGGGCCTGTCTCTTCCTGGCTCTCCAGTGACAGGGAGGCCCCTCCCATCCTTCTGTGGTGGGGAAAGGTGATGCTGATGGGTAGGGTGGGAGGGAAGGGAGGGGACAGGGTGATATGTATTCCAAAGAAGCCGACAGCTGTCGAATTATATAAAACCTCATATGTTAATAATTCTTACAATTTTGCCAAAGACTTAATGGCTGGCCTGTCAAAAGCGGTGACAGAAGCTATTATGGAAACAAGATGGGAATATTTTGGAGGCAGCATCAATAGCAAATCCCCGTACTGGGCCTCAAGGACCAGAAGGAGGACAGCCCAGCCTTCTGCTCAGCCAGGGAGGGTCATTGTGGATTCAAGCCATGGACTGGGGATTGATCACCTGCACGGACATTTTAATTAACCGTCAGATCCTGGATATGCCCCATCCTTCCTGTCCCCACCCCCTCCCTGTCTGCAGCCACCTCCACCCCAACACACAAAACAGAAGCAATCAGCCAACCGCACAATACAGTAGGAGGGAACTCCAGAGGGTTTCGGTGGTAAGAGGGGCAGATGAGACGGCCCAGGGAGTCACTGGGACCTAATCTGACTGATCTAGTTGTTCCCTAAGGGATCCTGCCCTGCTCCCGGCTTTGGGTCCTTGAACCAGACCCAGTGTGGATTCCCTAAATGAGCTTGGGCTAATCACTTGGTTTTGAAATGCCTCAATTTCTCATGTTTAAAATGGGAACAGTAGCAGGAAGAGCAAATAAAACACTGCCTTTTGAGCTTTGATATCTCAGAATCACATTCCACAATTCTCGGAAGCCCCTTCGGCTTCATCTTACTTAACTCTCCCCTCAACTTCAGAAGATGGTGTCATGGTCTTCGATTTTACAGATGGGGATCATGAGGAGCAAGGCTGAAGTGGACACACAATGCTAATTGGAAGAGCCAGGATCGGAGCCCCACGTCTTCTCTCCAGGGCCAGAATCGGCCTGAATTCTAAAGAATTCTTACTAGACTAATAGCCATGACTGCTCCCACTTGTGAGTGCTTACCTCGCGCCAAGACACATGCTAAATCAGAACTTCCCAAACTTGATTGTGCACGAAGAACACTGAGCACCTGAGTGGGGCCTGAGATTCTATACTTCTATAGTAATAAGCGCCCAGGAGGTAGCAATGCTGCCATGCTTTGTCTCCCTTAACTGGCACAGCACCCCTATGAAATAGGTACTGTTGTTGTCATTTTTATTTTATAGAGGAAACTGAGTGCTAGGGAGATGGAATCACCTGGTCACAGAGCAGAGCAGGAGAACCAGGATTCAAACCCACGTCACCCAGTAACCTGAAGCTGCCCATTCAGCCCCAGAGCACTCCCATTTCCCAGCATGTGCCTGAAAAGCCAATGACCTGGCATCAGATGATACAACAGCAGGAAGAGTCCGGAAGGAGTTGGGAAGTTCAAGAGAAACTTCAGCCTCAGCAGGGGAAGAAGCTGTAGTTCAAAAAGCAGGTATTGCTGCATCCAGAAGCGAGAGGTGCTGGTTCTGGAAAATTCTCCTGATTCCATGGGAGAGTTCTGAGCTGGGGTTAGTTTGCTTTGAAGAGAGAAATTTTTAACTGGTCTGGGAAGAGGCCCTGGAGGCAGGATCAGAAGGAAGAGTTCCCAGCCTCAAGGACCAGGAGCTGGGAGGACTGGCCCTGGCCTTGGGCTTTAGGGACGCTGTGCAAGTGCCACAGGAGGGAAAATACAAATGTGGGAATGCTCACACCCTTTCCTCCTGCTCACCTGGCCAGGGCAGGGCCTTTGCCTGCCCAGTTCCTCAGTGTTTGTGGTAACAGTGAGGGGAAGAACGGAGAGGCCCCAGGAACTGGCTGGCCAAAGGGGCAGGGCAGAGTCACTGTCAGAGAGAAACCAGCAGGCCCCAAAAGACGGAGGGGAGGGCATGGGGAGAGCAAGGGGCATGCGTTCAAATGCCAACAGGGTCCAGGTGGGTATCAGGAGGGAGCGAGGTGGACCAAGCTGGAAAGCACATGGCTCTATCACGGCCCAGTATTGTGCCAGAGCTGATTTTTCAAGTGAAGCTGGAAAGACAGATTTTTACGTGAAATTCCCACTTTTTTTTTTTTTTTGAGGGCAGTGTCACTGGCCCTCATATGTGGGACCTGAACCAGGGCCACTGGCTTCCCAAGCCAGTGCTTAACCATCACGCTACTTGGCCGGCCTGAAATTCCCACTTCCTTAATGTTACCTACTATTGCAAAAATATATAATATAGTGCAGACCTAATCACACAAGTCTATGAGCAAGATATGCCCTTAGGTCACCGTTTTGCAACCTTTGGATCAGAGCCAGGACAGGATGGGTTTGGGGGAGTGTTTGGGGGCATCCTGAGAAAGGTTCAAGGAGAGCAGCCATACCTGTTAGATAAATAGATGAGATAGATAGATAGATAGATAGATAGATAGATAGATAGATAGCAGAAACTAGGGTTTTCAGATGCAATGCTGTTTTTTGTGAACAGAATTTTCCTTAGTGTTCCTCAAAAGACGTTAGTAAACATTCAAGTAATTTTCCCATTTTTTTGGCTCCCAGGCTGTTGTGTCTTTGTGACAACAGGCAAAGAATGAGCCATGCAGCTGCTTGGTTTTAGACAGGTCGCACATGGAAGGCCAAAGCCACAGGAGGCTGAGGCCCAAGGGAACTGCCAACCAGGAGCTGAGGGCAGGACCAGAAAGTGGCTGCCCAGTATGTTGAGCAGACATCCTGAGCTGAGCAGGTGAGACCATGTCCTGCCCATTCCACTTGGAGTGGACAGTTTCCCAGGCTACCAACAAGTACATTCTATACCCTGAGCCACCTGAGAACCACAGGCACCAAGGAGAAAGGTCATTAGCACAGAATACAAGTGGCCGCTGGAAATACCACAGGACAAGCACTGCTTTGCATCATCTCATTTAATCCCCACAACAACCTTTTAAGGCATCTTATTATCACCACTTTGCAGATGAGGAATCTAAGTCTTAAGAAGATAAACATGGGGCCGGCCGAGTGGCTCAGTTGGTTAAGAGCTCTCTCAAGAGTGCGAGTTGAGCTCTGAGCAACAGCAGTTCAATGACCAGTTCAAGCTGAGCTGCTGTTGAGCTGCCAACAGGTGGCAGGATGGCTCAGCCAAAAACAAACAAACAGCAACAAAAAAAAAAACAAGAAGATAAACATGAATGGTGCAAGGGCACCCTGCTAAGAAGTGGCCCAGTCAGCAGGACTGTGATTCTAGGCCTGGGTCTGGTTGCAGAAAACAGGTTCAAACCAAAGTTTCAGGCCCCTTTCCTGGTGACTTGGTCAGTGACTTGGTCAGTTCATGCTGCTATAATGAATTACCGTAGACTAGGTAGCTTAAACAAGCATTTACTCCTCACAGTTCTGGAGGCTGGGAAGTCCCAGATAAAAGTGCTGGCAGACCCAGTGTCTGCTGAGGCCTACTCCCTGGTTTGCAGATGGCAGCCTGTGTCCTCACATGGTGGAGAGCAGAAAGAGGAAGCACGCTCTCTCATGTCACATCTTACCGGGTACCAATCCCATCAGGAGGGCTCCATCCTCATGACCTAGTCACTTCTCAAAGGCCCCATCTCCAAATACCATCACATGGGGTTAGGGCTTCAATATATGAATTTTAGGGGGACACAAACATTCAGTCCATAGCACCTCGTAAGGGACAAGTGTGTTTCCTGCAGAAGAGGCCTCCAGGGTCCAGTTTCACACACACACACACACACACACACACACACACACACACACACACCATGAAGCCCAGGCAGCCCCAGCGCTCCTTCCATGGCAGGGAACACAGAGACACCCTGGCTGGGTCTTCCTGGTCCCCAGCCACCCCTGCTCCCAGGCCACTGGGCTGCGAGCCCACACTGCCTGCAGCCACCCACCCAGGAGCATTAATTGAAAATTAATCCACTCAGTGCGTGCCAACGTGCAAATCAAAGCTAAGTGTCTCAATTAGAAAGAGAAATGGAGTCAGGCACTCTTCTCAGGCACCGGCTTATTTATGGGGATAATATCATTTTTAATGAGGGGAGCTACTAAAAGGCACAACAAATGCAACATTTAATAGGAAAAAATTACAGCGTTCCATCAGCAGAATGCTGCCGGGAGAGTGGATGCTGCAGACACACAAACGCCCAGGAACCTATCTGTGGTTGTGCAGGTACCTGTGTATGAGCCTCTGTGTGGACACATGTGTCTGTGAGAGTGCACATGTATTCAGCATACATGTCCATGTCTGAATATGTGAGAATGTATATATGTGTGGGTCTGGGGGGAGGGGTGAAGCATTCCTGCACTTTAGCTACAGAAGGTAGATTTCCTGCCAGCTGCCTAAAGTACCCCCATTCAGGGCCCTGGGCCAGCCAACTAAGGGAGACTTGGTCCAGATTCCCTAGATAACTGTAGGTCTCTGTCACCCATCTCCGTGGTAGGCCATAAAGGAGGTAATTAGATCCCTAGGGCCCAGCCTCCTCTGGGCTCTCCTTGCCACATGGTTGTCCCATCCAGCCACACTGCTGGGAGCTACAAGACCCTCTGGTCACCTCCTCACTGCCCCAAGCCGGTACTTAGGTCCAGCTGCCCCCCTCAGCCTTGGTCACAGGCTCAAGGGCCAAGGATTTTGCTTGCCAGGTTCAAGTCCAAGTTCTCACCCCCACTGCCCCTCTCCTGTACCCAGGAGCAGTGCAGCCCCAGCACAGCATGGCCTCAGTTTTAACACCTACGGAATGGGGAAGTGGGCAGCTCAGAACCCAGTCTGCGCCCCCAGCACCCCCAATACAACATGCACACATCAACCTCCTAACCGCTGCTCATAGGGGATCCCTCCTGGAATGCAAGTCCCAATCCTGCCCCCACTTCCATGCCCTGGGGCAGCCCACCCCTCTCCACATGCAGGCTATCTGACCTCCCACCTTCCTCAGGCTCCTCCTGAGATGTCAGTGTCCTCACTGGTCAGAATGGGAATCACAATAGGACCTGCCTCCCAGGGAGGTGGCTTGCCTGCTGTGAGGAGACACACAGCACACTCAGTGTAACCCATCAGCACGTGGACCAGAGCAGCTTTATTTTATCACTGTGATCAGGGTTACAACAGCCACCTCTTCCCAGCCCTGTACAAACCCTGGGAGGCAAAGAACGGAGATTTTTATCCCAGTGTCTCAAATGAGGAACCTGAAGCTCAGAAAGGTTGAAAACTTTTCCTGAGGCCACACAGCAGGTATGAAACTTCAGATGTGTCAGAGGGCACTGGAACCCAGGCCTCCTGGGGCTAAGACCTGGGCTCTTCCAGCACAGAGGAGCCAGGGGACTTCGGTTTAACCCAGCTTTGCCTCCCACCAGCTCTGTGACTTGACTCATTACTAAATCTCTCTGGTTTTTTTTTCATCAATAAAATGAGGTGATAACAGCACTTACTTCGTGGGGTTTTATCAGGGTTAAATGAGCAAATACCCATAAGGCACTTGAAAATGATCCTGGCACATGATAAACGATCAGTATGTATTGAGATGTTCTTACTAATATTAGGGCACCCTACCCTCAAATCATTCTCTTCCCAGTCAGGCAGCAAGATCACCCAACAAGCAGTCTTTGAAGGTCCTCAAAGCAGGACCTTGCCTCCCCTCAACTGCCCAGCATGGGGACTGATCTGTGCCTTCCTACAAATGGTCATCATTCATTGAGCTGCATGCTTATGTTTTGTGCCTCTTTCTGTATGTGTGTTACACTTTAATGTTGTAAAGTAAAATAAAAAAATAAAAAAACCCAAGCAGGGAGAGAGGGGTTTGTGCCCAGTAGACAGGTACTAGCTAGACAGTGGTATTGGGGGTTATTCATGTACTGTCTGTCTGTCTGATCTTATGCAAAGAACATTGTCTCCTTTCCTACAGAAACCCCAACACCTAGGAAAATGTTTGGATGTAGTTGGTAATCAATTATCATTGAAGAGAGGAGGGAACGGAGGGCAGGCTCTTCCCTGGGTAGAGATCCGGGTCCTTGGGCCCTCAGTCTCCAGGGTGGAAATCCCCTCCAGAACCTGAAACTGGAGGCTTTTCCCGCCCTCCCAGACCCCAGGCACCTCCAGATGGATGACATTTGAAAGTTAACTTCCCACAAAAGTCACTCTCCAGGATTAATATTTATTTCTTATGAAATTTAAATTTTTCAGTGTAATTAAATTTTTATTCATCGTGACTTATAGATAAAAATATTTATAACTTTCCCTTTTGTGCCACTGAGAATGAGACTGGGATGGAAGCAATTACCCAGGCCTCTTCCTGGTGACCGCTCCCAGGTCAGGGGCAGGGAGGGGGTCAGAGGAGCTGGTGGGGGCAACAGCTGGCATCTGTCACCCCAGGCAACTGTGCCAGCTCTGCCTCTTGCATCTGAGCACTGGGGACGATAGGAAAAAGGGAGGTCTCAAGATCCATCCCACCCCCAATTTCCTGACAAATAACTCAGCGAGAGCTGGGAATCAGGGCCAAAGAGATAGGGCAGAAGGAAGCTGAGAGAAGACAGGAAAATGGGGCCAGAGAATGAGCCAAAAAGAAGAGGTAGAGAGAGCAAACCGAGAGGCCCCACCTCTTGCCACCCCAGCATGGAACATGGTGGAACAGCCTGTCAAGGGCAGCACATGTTGCCAAGGAGATTGTGGCTCTTAGCTCTGGAGCCTTTAATTACTTGTGCCCATGAGCACCTTCTTAGGTAAGGAGCAGCCTAAAGATCAGGTCTTCAGCAGAGAGCGGGGAGGCATGGTGGGGCAGCCACAAGTTCTGAAGCCAGGCAGGCCAGCATTCAAATCCTAGTTCCGAAGGACTTGGGACATGTTACATACCCTCTCTGAATGTCAGTTTCCTCATCTGTAAAATAGGGCCCTGAAGATCACATCAGATGATATATAAAGGTCTCCATTAATGGCAGCTGGAGCTCCATTAATGGCAGAGGACCCGGGGCTGTCTATACATTAACAGGGAGCTCACTACCTCACAAGGATAGTCAGCATGGCTGGAAAATGCATCTTCTCAGTAAATTTGAACCCTACACCCTTAAAAATGGGTCTATCTGGACTCTTTCTGATTTCACTTATGCTGCTCTGGAACCAATCACTTCAGGCACTGGAAGGTCAGAGCCCGCCCTAAGGAGTCTCCCACACCCACCACACAGGCTAGCAACACACAGCCTCAACTCTGCCCACAGACTCACCACCTTCCTAGGAGATGGCGCACAGGGCCCTCAGCACAGTAATGTTACAAGTGGCACGCCATACAGCTGTCCCCAAACAGACTTGGGTAAGACAGCACCAGTGGGAGCTACAACAAAGCAACCTAGGCACCTGCCATGCCCTCCTTGCTCCTCCTCCCACGTGCCAGCGCTCCAAGGTCCAGACTGGACAAGGCCAGGGGTCACTTCTCTATCACCTCTGGGGCAGGGACCAGCCTCCTTCCTCCTCCTCACCTTGCCAGGGCTGCTCTTGTACTTACTAATTAGACCTGTCACTAGCCCTGAATCATTCTCAGGCTGGGCTGGGAAGGTCATTAAGCCGGAGATGGATAAGTGCTAAACCAGCCCCGCTCTGGAGATTTACAAGGCTCAGGCTGGGGAGGATTTATAAGGTTTGTTAAATTTCTAATTGAGTTTAGAGTGCAGTGCCACGGTCTCAGTGACCAAGCCGCATGGATGATAATTAAAACAAGTGCACCCATCCCTCATGCTCTGGGAAGACAGTGGCCTCCCCACCACCCCCCACCCCCACTAGCCTGGCTGCACAGGCCAAGGGCTGCCAAAAGGCAGCGTGGTCTGATGGGCGGCCCCAACCGAGCCACTCAGCATACCCTGCCAGTTCCAGGCCAGAGACCAGTCTGGAAAAGAGATGTTGCCCCAGGGTCCATTTACGGTTGGTGGTTGTCTGGATTTGTTGTTTGTTCATTTTTTTTAATAGCTAATACACCCACATGGGTTCAAAATTCAAAGAGCATAAAGGATATCCAGAGTAAATGTCTCTCCCACCCTGTCTTATCAGTCACCCAGTTCCCCTTTCTGGGGGAAAAAAAACAAAAACAAAGAACAGTGATGTTATCAGTTTCCAGCAAATCCTTCAAGATACACACACACAGCTAATATATACATACAAGATCTGACAATAACATTCGCTAACTTGTTACAAAGATATTGCTAAACTTTTTTTGATACAAGACGGATTATTCATTATGAATTTGTACCAACTGGACAAACAGTTAACCAAGTTTACTATTTAGAAGTGCTGAAAAGTCTGCATGAAAAAGTTAGATAACCTTAACTTTTCACCAACAATTCATGGCTCTTGCATCATGACAATGCACCAGCTCACATGACACTGTCTGTGAGGGAGTTTTTAGCCAGTGAACAAATAACTATATTGGAACACCCTCCCTACTCACCTATCTGGCCCCCAATGACTTCTTTCTTTATCCAAAGATAAGGGAAATATTGACAGAAAGACATTTTGATAATATTCAGGACATCAAGTGTAATACGAAGACAGCTCTGATGGCCATTCCAGAAAAAGAGTTCCAAAATTGGACTGAAGGGTGAACTAGGTGCTGGCATATGTGTATAGCTTCCCAAGGGGAGTGTACTCAAAGGCGACCATGTTGATATTCAGCAATGAGGTGTGTAGCACTTTTTCTGAGATGAGCTTGCGAACTTAATCGCCTGACCTCGTACACGTATATTCTTTTATATATATATATGTATATTTTCCCCCTTTGATATACACTCTTAGGTACTTTGTTTTTTTTCACTTAATACCACATCTTAGGAATCTAGAATAGAATGCTGATTGGTCAGCATCAAACAAGCCTTTGCCTCATGATGTGTGGAAGCTGGCCCATACCTACTCACAAGAGCCAGTTGTGAACATCTCTTCCCAACTGCAAGTTCGGTGATGTCATGCTGGTAGCTTGCAATTCTGTGGGAGCATTTACACCACAGAAATTGGCAAACACCACAAATCAAGGCTTTTTTTTGTTTACAAAGCTCTTTGTTAAACCTTGACCAGCATGCCACCAGCTTTGCCACTTGTGAGCTGTGTGACCTCAGGCAAGTCACTTGACCTTCTTGAGCGTCAGTTTGTTCATGTCTAAAATGGGTATCATAAGGGCCGGCCGAGCGGCTCAGTTGTTTAAGAGCTCGCTCAAGAGTGCGAGCTGAGCTCTGAGCAATGACGGTTCGATGCCAGCCCGAGCTGAGTTGCCGTTGAGCTGCCAACAGGTGGCAGGATGGCTCAGCTAAAAAAAAAAAAAAAAAAAAAAAAGAGCTTTTGAATGGCTCAAAGGCTGATAGCTAAAATGGGTATCATAGTGTGGCTGTGAGAATTAAATAAAATAATACATATGAGTGTTTAGCACCATGCTTGCCCCACGGTAAGTTAGGTGCTGCTGCAATGACGATGTGCCCTCACTCTGGGCAGCCCTAGGAGGAGGCAGAGGGAGGAGAGCAGGGGGTGCTGGATAAGCACTGGGTCTGGGGAATGGGGATGGCAAGTTTGTCCTGAGGGATCTTTAAGAACAGAAATCAACTCAGTCTTGGGGACCCAACTCAGTGGTATCATCCCCATATCCATGGTGTGCAGGAAGGAGACAGACATGAACAAAAACCCAGGCCTGCCAGCAAGGGGATCCAGTCTAGTAGAAGGGAAAGAGGCATCTATAGCCATCATGCTATAGATATAGGCAGAACAGGGTGACTCCAGGGAAGAAGAACCTGACTCCACAGGTAGGGGTAAAGGATGGCTGCCCAGGGGAGGTACACTTTATGCTGGGCATTGAAAGATGGCCAGGAACCCCAGACACAAAAGGCTAGACCTGGAGAATAGAGTTCCAGAGCCAGTCCCAGAAAGCAGAGTTCATTTCTCCTTAGCTCAGAATGAAGAAGTCACTTGCCCAAGGTTGCACAGCATGAAAGTGACAGCCATGATTCTAATGATTGGCCCAAAGCAAGACTGGATCTCCCGCTGCATTGTCTGGTCTCCACCCAGTCACCAGACTATCCTGAAATCAGCTCCCATGACAAGGCCGGTCCTCTGATAGAAAGCTCACATTCTCACACAGGGCAGTCACCATTCTCAGAAACCCCATCCACACACACAGCCTGTTTGGAAAAGCAAAGGCACCCAGCACCTCTGCAATCTCTAGGCCCCCGCCTCAGACTAGCAGGGGCTGAACCCCACCCTCAGGGCCTACTACTCCCATCCTTCCTTCCTCCTCCAGTATCTTGGCGTTGCTTCTTACATCAAACACTCCATGGTTTCCTGTCTGAGGTGCATGCCCACTCATGGAGAAGCGGATGAGGAAATAAGAAATCTAGAAAGGAATGGCCACATCTACTTTAGAGCCTGGGTCCTGCAGGGAGGGTCAGTGTGACTTTTTGCTATTATCTGGAGACCTGTGTCAGTGACAGGCAACTTTCTATCCACCTCATTCATTCATTCAATAATACCCATGGGGCACTTCCTACTGTGTGCCCTGTGGGAGACGTAGCCCATTGGGGAACAAGTCAGGCAAGGTCCATGCTCTAGTAGTGTTTTCATTCTGACAGGGAGATGAGGCATAAACCATATACCAGGAAACTGGCTAAATTCTGATGAGTGCTCCAGAAGAAATTATACAAGCTGGTGAGAAAGAGAGGGGCCGGGTGTAGTCAGGGAAGGCCTCTCTGACATGACTTCTGGCCTGTTGCCTAAATAACAGGAAGAATCAACAACTTGAAGATCGGAGGGAAAGATGTTCCCGGCAGAGGGAACAGCAAATGCAAAGGCTCGGAGGCTGTTTGAGCTGGGAGAGGTAACTCTTTGGAAAGGGAATGGCCCAAGAGGGCATTGGGCACACCCAAAACACAAGGTGCAGTAGAATCAAGCATACCACATGCTGATATGTGACTTCAAACTGTCCTTTCTACTCTCTGGACCTCAGCTTCCCCATCCATGTATGGGTTGATAGCAAAAATATTTAAACTTATTGAGAGAATTAAATGAGCTTGCATGTGTGTGAGCCATCTCAATCCTAGGATTGTTGTGCTAGGGCCCCAAGAGTCTGAAGGACAATCTGAAGTTCAGGGTGGGAGGGGCAGTGAAGGGCTCGACCCTGAGGAAGCCAAAGGGCTGGACAGGTTGGACAGGTTTCTGGCTCCTTGGAGAAACCTTGAGGATAATAGGGTTGCCCTGCTTCATGATGCCAAAAGTTTTACTTGTCCAAAGGCACAAGTTGATTTTGGGACCTAGGACATATGAGAAGCCACTAAGCACCCTGCATATTTTCCATCCTAATGGGCCCACTTTTTCCCTTTCCCAGAAAGACACTGGTGAATCATTTCCTGGAGTCAATCTACAGGTGGGGAGCCAGAGGAGGGTAATCAGCAAGAATTGAAACCCCACACCTTGAGCCCCAGAGTCAGGACTCCTGGGAATGCCTTTGCATTCCCCACAGTCATTTACACCACTTGTATACAGCGGTCCTACACGACAATGAAGCACAGCGGCTTCTACCCACCCAAAAAAAAGCTCAGGCACAGAGCCTCTGGTCCAGAATCTAAGCATCGAGCACCCCCTGGTGGTAATTATGACAATCCAAAGCATGGAGCCATCAAGCTCTGGATGGAGAATACCTGAGCAGGCCAAGTGGCGCGGTGGTTAAGCGCTGGCTTGGGAAGCCAGCGGCCCGGGTTCGGGTCCCACATATGAGGGCCAGTGACACTGCCCTCAAAAAAAAAAAAATACTATTGTTTGGATGGAGAACACCTGACCCAACCATCTCCAGTATGGTGAGGAACTGAGGAGCAAAGCCCAGGGCTCACCTGGCACAGGGCATGGTTCAGGGCAGGAGTATGCCCTGACTTTCAGCTCACTAGAAAAGGACATGCCCTGAGATGACACAGGATATGTCCACAGCCCCACAGCAAGTAGATTTTACCTAGTGGCCATGAAGAGCACTCATTTATTCATTTTGCTTTATTTAGCATCTATTATATAATATGCCAGGCACTGTTCTAGACATAGGTAACCCAAGAATGACCAAGACAAAGTCCCTGCCTTCATGAAGCCTGTGTTCTACTAAGGGAAAGGGACGATAAGCACATGAACAAATAAATATTCAGGGTGTCAGGTAGGGATAAGTTCTATGATGGAAAAATAAAGCAGAATAGGAAAGATCCAAGATGTCGGATTAGGTAAATGTTATGCCTACTGCATCCCATGATCACACCAAAATTATAAGCAAATTATAGAACAAGCAACCTCAAGAATCATCTGAAGTCTAGCTGAACAGAAACCCTATAACTAAGGACATAAAGAAGAGGCCACATAGAGACTGATAGCAGGGGCAGAACCTGAAACAGGCTGACCCCACACCCGCAGATAATGGCTGAACACCAGAAGAGACATCTCCGTGTCAGAGTTCCCCTTGGAAGAGGGAAGAGTCCCAACCGCACACCGGACTCCCTAGCCCAGGGGTCCGGTGCTGGGAAGAGGCATTCCCACAACATCTGACAGTGAAAATCAGCGAGATCTTTATCTGCTCATCCCAGTGAGACAGAAGGTGGCTAGAAACTCAGATGTACTTGTAAGGAGCTCACACACAGACACGCTCGCCTGGTCTTTGGCAGAGGGGTGGAAACTTGGGGGACATCAGAGACATACAGGAAAAGACTAAGTTGTGTGGCTTCAGAGTGAGGTTCTAGAGGGATAGGAGCCATTATCCTTGTGTGGAGCCTGACTAGTGTGTAGACTACAGGAGTGCACCATCTTTTCTATGTTGAACCCCACTCCAAAGAGCCAAATCAGAGGATACATTGGTCTGGTGAAATCCACGTACATGCACACAACTTGGTTATGCCCTGCAGCCCTGCCCCACCCACCTAGAGTTGCACTGCCAGAGGTACACTCAGCACCTGGGTGGCCAGCCCAGCGCAACAGGGGCAGATAGTCCACAGTTGTCTGGGGGGCTTTTGGTGGCGGGGAGTGACCCAACCCCTGCACTACAGGCTCTCCTTGGCAGCTCTCAGGGATTTGTGAGTCTGGGGTGAGTGGTGGCTAGTTGCAGTGTTATCAGGGCAATTCACAGAATGGTCACAGGCCAGACATTTCTCCAAGGTGAGCAGTGACTGGCTGTGGTGTTCTTGGGGCACTTTGCAAAATGGTCACAGGCTGAGCACTGGAGCAAGACCTGAATCTGCATTAACTTTGTAAAAACCATTGGCCATGCCTTGTGACTCCCTGGGACCCCACCCCACCCAGCTAGGGCTGCATCACAGACAGTATTCTCAACTCCAGGTCAACCAGCCCGACCACTGCATATAAGGAGGCTTTTTCAATAGTTGGGCCTTACAGGCAGCCAGCACAATGGTATAAAACTAGAAATCAATTACAAAATGAAAAAAACTGAAAAACACACAAACACATGGAGGCTAAATAACATGCTACTAAATAATGAACAAGTTAACAATGAGATCAAAGAATAAATCCAAAGATATCCTGAGACAAATGGAAATAAAAATACAATGACCCCAAATCTATGGGACACAGCGAAATCAGTTCTAAGAAGGAAATTTATTGCAATGTATGCCTACCTAAAGAAACAAGAAAAATCTCAATTAAACAATCTAACTTTACACCTAAGTGAACTTGAAAAAGAACAGTAAACAAAGCCCAAACTGAGTACAAGGAAGGAAATAATAAAGATCAGAGTGAAAATAAGCAAAATAGAGACTAAAAAAACAATACAAAAGATCAATGAAACCAAGAGATTTTTTTTAAGATAAATAAAATTGACCTGCCTTTAACCAGACTCATCAAGAAAAAAAGAGAGGACCCAAATACATAAAATCAGAAATAAAAGAGGAGAAGTGACAACAGACACCACAGAAATACAAAAAAAAAAAATTTTAAGAAAATACTACAACTATACTCCAACAAACTGGACATTCTGGAAGAAATTGATTAATTCCTAGAAGCATATAATCTTCCAAGGCTATATCAAGAAGAAACAGAAAAACCTGAACAGACCAATTACTACCAATGAAATTAAATCAGCAATCAACAAGCTCCCAATAAAAGTCCTGGACCAATGGCTTCACAAGTGAATTTTACCAAACATTCAAAAAAGAATTAACACCTATTCTCCTCAAACTATTCCAAAAAATCCAGGAGGAGGAAAGGTTTCCAAGCTCATTTTACAAGGCCACCATTACCCTGATTCCAAAACCAGGCAAAGACACTACAAAAAAAGAAAAATATAGGCCAATATCCCTAATTAACATATATGCAAAAATCTTCAACAAAATATTAACAAACTGAATTCATCAATACATTGAAAATATCATATATCACAATCAAGTGGGATTCATTCCTGGTATGCAAGTTTGGGTCAATATCCACACTACAATTAACATGATACACCACATTAACAAAATGAAAAATAAAAATCATATCATCATATCAATAGATGCAGAAAAAGCATTTGACAAAAATCCAGCATCCATTTATGATAAAAAACTCTCAGCAAAGTGGGAACAGAAGAAACATATCTCAACATAATAAAGGCCATATATGACAAACCCACAGCTAATACCATATTCAATGGGGAAAAGCTAAAAGCATTCTCCTTAAGATCAAGGATGCCCACTTTTCCACTTTTATTCAACATAGTACTGGAAGTTATCAGACAAGAAAAAAAAAATGAAAGGTATCCAAATCAGAAAGGAAGAAGTAAAATTGTCATTATTTGCAGATGACATAAACTATACATAGAGAATTGCAAAGATTCCAACAAATATTCCAACAAATAACTATTAGAACTGGTAAATAAATTTAGTAAATTAGCAGAATACAAAGTTAATATTCAGAAATCTGTTGCAATTTTACACACCAATAATGAACTAACAGAAAGAAAAATGAAGAAAACAATCCCATTTACAATTGCATCAAAAAATAAAATAAAATACTTAGGAATAAATTGAAACAAGGAAGTAAAAGATCTGTACTCAGAAAATTATAAGCCATTGAGGAGAGAAAGTAAAGAAGATACAAATAGGGCCGGCCAAGTGGCACACTGGTTAAGAGCTGGTTTGGTATGCCAGCAGCCCCAGTTCGGATCCCACGTATGAGGGCCAGTGACACTGCCCTCCACAGCTAACAACAGCTCCACCTGGAGCTGGGCTGTGGGAGCCCTGGCGACGGTGTAGGCTGCAGCCCCTGCTACAGTGGGCTGCCATAGGCTACAGTGAGTGGCCGGCAGCCAGCGTGAGTGGCTGGCAGCCAGCGTGAGCTGCCAATAGCTGCAGTGAGCAACCATCCAGAGGCCAGTGACCGATCTGCCTCATCCGGGAAGAGCGCAATGACAATACCAAACTGGGTTAGTGAAGCAACGTCCTCCACAACTAGACTGAAGAACAAAAAGACAGCAACTTGTCTGCTCACCTTCCCCAATTCCCCAATGCTGTTTCCCTCCCCCAATTCTCCAATAAAATCTTTAAAAAAAAAAAAAGAAGAAGAAGAAGATACAAATAAATGGAAACATATACCATGGTCATGGATAAGAAGAATTACTATAGTTAAAATGTCCATACTACCCAAAGCAATATATAGATTCAATGCAATCCCTATCAAAATATCAATGGCATTTTTTAAAGAGCTAGAACAAATAATCCTAAAATTTATGTGGAACCATAAAAGACCCCAAATAGCCATGGCAATCCTGAGAAAGAAGAACAAAACTGGAGATATCACACTACCTAATATCAAAATAGCATGGTATAGGCATAAAAACAGACACATATATCAATGGAAGAGAATAAAGGGCCCAGAAATAAATCCATGCCTATATGATCATTTAATCTATGACAAAGGAGGCATTCATTAGTACTCTGATGAATACTTGAGGGGGAACCTCTCCAGTGTTATCTCTATATGTAGCTGTCTCCTCTCAAGTACTCTGTCCTGCAAATTCTGGTTGTCTTGGTCTCCCTATACTCTCAGCTTCATCTCCTCAACTCATGGCGTTTTTTCAGGCTCCATATCCATTCCTACTTTTTCTGCTGCAGCCTACAAACTTTCTCAAGGCAGTAAACTAAGATGATTTTAGGGCTCACCTTATTTGTTTTCTGTCTCTCAGGGATACTGTCCTTTGTTGTCTGATGTCCAGTGTCTTGAAAACCATTGTTTCATATATATATATATATATGATATATATATGATTTTCAACAAATGTACAAAGTCAATTCAGTGGAGAAAGTCTAGTGTTTTCAACACAAAAGTCTAGTCTTTGGTATATCTACAAATGTCTGACGATTAAGTTCAAAAACTCATCCAAGAAAAAGTGCTCCATACCTCATTGCTGAATATCACTATGGTCACCTTCAAAGTACTCCCCTTGGGAAGCTATGCACCCACACCAGCATCTAGTCCACCCTTCAAAACAATTTTGAAACTCTTTTTCTGGAATCAGAGCTGTCATCGTACTAACCTTGATGTCCTGAATATCATCAAAATGTCTTCCTTTCAGACATTTTGAAAGATATTTCCTTTATCTTCGAGTAAAGAAAGAAGTAATTGGGAGCCAGATCAGGTGAGCAGGGAAGGTGTTCCAATACAGTTATTTGTTTTCTGGCTAAAAACTCCCTCACAGACAGTGCCGTGTGAGCTGGTGCATGGTCGTGATGCAAGAGGCATGAATGGTTGGCGAAAAGTCGTCTTAACTTTTTCATGCAGCCTTTTCAGCACTTCCCAAATAGTGAACATGGTTAACTGTTTATCCAGTTGGTACGAATTCATAATAATTCCTCTGATATCAAAAAAGGTTAGCAATATCGTTGCAACAAGTTCACGAACTTAATTGTCAGGCCTCATATGCAAAATAAAATAAATGTTGATCTATACCTCACGCCATATACAAAATTGACTCAAAATCTATCTTAGACCTAAATGTAAAACCTAAAATGATAAAAACTTTTGGAGAATAAGGCAAGAAAAAAAATCTTTGTGACCTTGGGTTAGGCAAAGATTTCTTAATTACAACACCAAAACACAATCTACAAAAGAAAACAATTGCCAAAGTGAAGTTCATAAATACACATGGCAGTGTCTGTCAAGGGATTTTTTTTTTTTTACAACAGAATTAATTACCACTTGTTTGATTAACAAGGAGAATGAGTCAGTAGGAATGCAGCTCTGAGGGTAAGCCTCCTACCCCCAGGAAAACCCTAGTGGAAGGTTAAACCAGCAGGCCTCAAAAATGAGTACAAGGCCCCCACTTCCAGGGCCAGCGTGATCGCCTAGAACTTGGGCTGCACTCAATGGTGAAACTATTGGAAGCCCTATGAATGTTAAATGTTTCCCTGCCCCAGAAAACTCCAATCCCCAGCCATCGCTTAGGGGCCACTATCCCCCACGCCCCAGCCTCATCTCACACTCCATCCTCGGATGGGATAGTAATTCCTGCTTTAGGAACTTGCCCCCAGAGGCAGCAGGTTCCAATGGACGCAGCTGGTGCAGATCACTTCATAGGGTATATAGATATCTAATCACTATGTCACTATGTTGTATACCCGAAACTAATGTAACATTGTATGTCAACTATAAAGAAATTTTAAAGAGAGAGAGAGAGAGAGATTTAACTCTAGCTTCAGTGTCAACAGGCCTGGGCTCAAATATCAGGCTCCATTCTCACTGTAGGACCCTGGGCAAGTCCCATCAGCCACCTCCAGTCTCCATTGCCTTTTCTGTAAAGTGAGGGCATAATCCCATCCTCCCAGTGTGGTGGTGAGAATGGCAAGAGATAACACACATGCTGCTCCAGGCACAGAAAGTGGCCCAAGGGATGAGTGATCCCTTTGTCCTTATCCTCTGGCCTGCTCCCTGTGATTTCTGGGGGTAGGGAACTCTCCTTCTCCCTTAGCTTACTCCCAGCTTGCATCCTAAGTCTCTAATCCCTCCTCTGTTTCTGCCCTAATGTGACAGTGTCCCCATGGCCAGGCCCAGCAAACTCATGGCAGCTGCTGAGGCAGGAATAGCTGCCAAGGGTGTGCCTGATAGAGGATATCTCCCAGTTTTCCCATGTCTCCAGGACCCCTGGGAGGGTGGGTGAAACCACCCAGGGGATGTTTAGCAGTGGTTAAGACTGTAGCTCAGAGCCCAGCCGAGTGGTGCATTGGTTAAGAGTTTGCTTGGAACGCCAGCTTTGAGCAGCAGGTTCCGGGTTCGGATTCTACATGAGGGACAGTCCTGCTGCGCCCTCTACAGCTAAGATGGTGAACAACAGCTCAACCTGGAGTTGAGCTGCTGTGAGTTGCGGGCAACGGCATAGGTTGCAGCCCCTATTGCAGTGGGCTGCCATAGGCTACAGTGAGTGGCCAGCAGCCAGCGTGAGGGGCCAGCAGCCAGCCGGCATGAGCTGCCATGAGTCACCTTGAGCAGCCATCCAATGGCAGGTGAGCTCAGGAAGAGCTCACATGGGAAGAGCACAATGATCACAATACTAACATGGGCCAGTTAAACAATGTCCTCCACAACTAGATTGAAGAACAAAAGGACAGCAATTTGTCTGTTCCCCTTCCCCAATTTCCTAACACTGTTCCTCTCCCCCAATTTCCCAATAAAATCTTTTAAAAAAAAAGACTCTAGCTCAGGACCCTAGTTTGGGTCTAGGCTTCCCACCTCCTAGCTGTGAGACCCTGGACAAGTCACTTCACCTCCCAAGCCTCAGTTTCCTGTTCTATAAAGTGGCACCTACTTCAGAGTTGTCATGAGAATTAAATGACATAATGCATGAATATGCTGCACCCAATGCCTGGCCCGTGGTAAGAACAGTACCTATGGGCTGTTGTTGAGGTTACTTCCCCACCCCAGCTCACCAGGAGGCTGGTGCCTCCAAGCCACCTGCAGTCTAAGTTTCCTGTGAGCCTGAGTTCAGAGAGTCAGGGTCCTCTGATGTTCCCTACCCTAACAAAGTCACTTACCCATCCCCTAGCTCGATCAGGGGCTTCATAATAATAGGAATCCCCTAATCCAGATAATCACCTCTCTCTGCCTGGATTTGCTCTGACTTCTCCAGCCCAACTGCTGCTCCTCTCCCAGCTGTGCCCCCTCCCACCTTGGTCCTGCTGCTCCCAGTTTGGGAGCCAGGTGGGACCCCACAAAAGAGCAGACTCATCTATCTCCATCAGGCAATGTAGCCTTGCAACTAAGAGTAGACTCTGCAGTTCGACTGCCTGGCTCTGCCTCCTCCCAGCTGTGTGACTTTAGGCAGGTCACTTGACCCCTTTGTGCTTCAATTTCATAATCCACAAAATGGGGCTAAGAATGGTATTCCCTTATAGGGTTACTGTGTAGATTACATTATTATTAATAAATGTAAAGTGCTTACAATGGTGCTTGACATTTCTAAGTACCATTTAAGGATTTGCTATTTTTTTTTTTTAGCTGAGCCATCCTGCCACCTGTTGGCAGCTTAGCAGCAGCTCAGCTCAGGCTGGGCATCAAACTGCTGTTGCTCAGAGCTCAGCTCGCACTCTTGAGTGAGCTCTTAACCAACTGAGCCACACGGCCGGCCCTAATGATTTGCTATTCTTATTGTTATCATTACCCAGCAAATAGCCAAGGGCACAGTAGGTTTGAGGACAGACTTATTGAATGAATGGGCTGATGGATGGATTAATTAATGAACCAACCAACCTCTAAGCCTTCTTAATCCACTGAAAATTGATAACAAAGGCTATCGGTTTCCATCTAGCAGGTGCCAGGTGCTTCATAACACGTGATCTAACTGAATCCTCACAACCACCCCAGGAAGTGGGCATCATATGCCTGTTTCACAGGGATGGAAATCCTGACCCTTAGAGGCTAACATGTCCATAATCATACAGTCATTTTTTCATCCCCTTTAATTTTTAATTCTACATAACATAAAATCACTGAAGAAAAAATTTTAAATAAAAGCAAAATAAAAACAATGAAGATAAAATCACCGGAGATTCCACACCCAGAAATTTCCATTAAGTGTTTGCAGACTACCATGAAGATTTTTTTCATGCAAATGTATATATATATACATATAATTTAAACAAAGATGGGCTCACATTATGCATACACTGCACAACAACGAGTGTGGCGCTCTTTCTGTTCAATAAATCTGTGCCACTGGCAGCCACTAGTATTCTATTGTACGGCCGAGTCACAATTTATTTAACCAATTTGCTGTTGTAGGATATTTAGACTGATCCAATTTCTCACATTTTATGTGATGAATATCCTCCTTAGCCACACAACTTTCTGAACTTGTCCAATTATTTCCTTAGGATAAATTCCTAGAAGTGAAATTTCTGAGTCAAAGACAATACATTTATTTGGGGCTTTTCATATATACATACTGCCAAATTGTCTCCCAGAAAGGTTGTACCAATTTATGCTCCCACTGGTAGCCAAGAAGATGTGGGCAGCTACTATTGAAGATATAAAAGCTAGATCAGAAATGATGTGTTAGTCAGCAAAGGCTAGGCCAAGCTGCAGTAACAAATTAACCCCAAATCTCAGTGGCATCACACATCAGATATTTATTTTGGGCCCGCATTGCAGGCTCAATCAACCTGGATCAGCAGAAGGAGTGTCTCTGCCTAGCACAGTGAAATTCAGTGATGCAGGCTGATGCAGAGAGACTGCCCCACCCCCACCATCATGTCACTGCATTATTTGGAACATAGAACCTGTTGCCCCAGAATTGGAAGAGTAAGCACTCAGATTCTCAAATGCCTTGGCTCAGGAGTGACATACATGACCTCCACCCCCATACTATCCCTCCTAATCTCACTCCCCTAAAGTAAGTCTCTGGGTGGAAGGAAAATGAAGAGTTCTTTTCCAGGTATTAAAAGCTATTTGCAGTAGGGATCCAGCAGTGTTGAGAGTGGAGGCAAGCTCAGTCAACCCAGACATCAAGCAAGATGGAAGTTGCTAGCAACTCCAGATGCCAGTTCTCCCTTTGTCTTATTTAGGTAATTAAAGGTGGGGGAGGAAGAAGAGAAATGAGAGGCTGGAGAAACAGAGAGAGAAGGTAAGGGAGAGCAATGGTCTGGAGGAAGGAGTCCACGGGTCCAGGAGGCTGGCATCATCTGGTCCTGTGATAGCGACCTAGAGACAGTGTTAACAGCCCTGGAGGCCATCAACCAGGACAATAATACAAACAAGGATACAGCCAAGGCTGTAGACCAGGCCCAGTGGGAAAACTACAGAATGAGAGCTCAGCTTTAGAAGCTTTTGTGATAGTGCTCTAGTCCAGCAAAATTGCCACCTCTGCCATCTGGCTGGGAGTAGGGTAGGGTCCCTCCGGACATCTAGGTATCAGAGCTCAGTTAAGAATCCCCAGCTGAAGCAAACCAGCTGTCACCTTGTCCTCCCAGCTCAGGACCAGGCTGGGACTTCAGAGTTGATAGAAGAGCAGAGAATAAAATAAGCAGTAAGAGGTGTTCCCACAGAGCCCCAAGGGAGCCCGGGAGAGAGAAGTGGATCCTGCAAGGCTCCACAGATGCCAGAGCAGGCTATCAAAGAGACAGGCTGTGAGGACTCAGAGAAGGTGTGATCGCATCTTATCTAACGACCCCGTTTCTCATTTTGGAACGACCCAGCCATCAGGGAAGGCTACAGTTTCTGGGTATATGGATTGCAGAGAACTTTTTCCTCAAAACCTCATGCTCACCTATGGGAATTGTATACCAAAGCAGAGGTGGTGGGAAAAGGGGACCTTTGATGACTGTCTATCTAGTGAAGTGACCTATGTTTAGGTCAGGCTGTGTGGGTCAGCTCCTGTGGCCATGGCTTGGATATAGCCAAAGAAGTTACCCTGATTCTACCTCCAGAGGAGAGAGAAAAGATGCCAAGGACAATAATGCAGGTTAGCGGTGGTCTGACAGTCACTGGACTGCGAGCTTCATGTCCCAGGTGGGACTGCCAGCTTAGGCCTCATGGAAGTCCCAGGGGCCATGTTATCCAGCATAATGTGTTGGATTGTGGCCCTCAAAAGATATACAAGGTTGGGCCGGCCAAGTGGTTCAGTTGGTTAAGAGCTCGCTCAAGAGTGCAAGCTGAGCTCTGAGCAACAACAGTTCGATGCCCAGCCTGAGTTGAGCTGCCATTGAGCTGCCAACAGGTGGCAGGAAGACTCAGCTAAAAAAAAAAAAAAAAAAGATTATAGTTGACCTTGTATGTCTTTATATATATATATATGTATATATATTCACAGGATGTGGAGTACAGCATGGGGAATAGAGTCAACGGAATTGTATTGCTATATACAATGTCAGAGGGGTAGTAGATTGATGGTTATCACTCTGTGAGGGGTGTAAATATTTAACTTTTACATTGTTTTGTACACCTGAAACTAATTTTTAAAAGGGAAAAAAAGGTATACAAGGTAGGACAATTAAGTTCGCGAACTCATCCTAGAAAAAGTGCTACATACCTCACTGTTGAATATCACACGGTCACCTTCGAAGTACTCCCCTTGGAAAGCTATGCTCCAATGCGAGCGCCTAGTCCACCCTTCAAAGCAATTTTGGAACTCTTTTTCTGGCCATCAAAGCTGTCGTCGTAGTACACTTGATGTTCTGAATGTCTTCCTTTCAATATTTCCTTTATCTTCGGGTAAAGAAAGAAGTCTTTGGGGGCCAGATCAGGTGAATTTTTACTGGCTAAAAACTCCCTCACAGACTGTGAGCTGTTGCATTGTTGTGATGCAAGAGCCATGACCTATTGACGAAAAGTTAAGGTCATCTAACTTTCACGCAGTCTTTTCAGCATTTCCAAAGAGTAAACTTGGTTAACCGTTTGTCCAGTTGGTACAAACTCATAATGAATCATCCCTCTGATATCAAAAAAGGGGAGCAACATCGGTGCAACAAGTTTGTGGACGTTATTGTCAGAACTTGTATCCACCTAGAATTTCAGAATGTGACCTTATTTGGAATAAGAGTGTTTGCAGATATAACGAAGGTAAAGCTCTCAAGATGAGATCATCCTGGATTAGGCGGGCCCGAAATCCAATGACAAGTAGCCTCAGAAGAGACAGAAAAGGAGAAAACAGAGACAGAGAGAAGGTGGCCATGTAGAGACAGAGACACAGACTGGAGCTAAGCAGCCCCAAGCCAAGGGACACCAAGGTTGCCAACAGCCACTAGAGGCAAAGAAGAGTCATGGATTCTCCCTCAGAGCCTCCAGAGGGAATCAACCCTGCTGACACCTTGATTTGGGGCCTTTGGCCTACAGAACTGTGGGAGAATACATTTCTGTTGTTTTAAGTCAACAAGTTTGTGGTCATTTGTTATAACAGACCTAGGAAACTAGGCATTCGGTGGCTGTTTCAGTTATCAACTGTTGCAGACAAGCTACCCCAAAACTTAGTGGTTTAAAAAAACAACGAATGGGGGCCAGCCGGATGGCACAGTGGTTAAGCGCTGGCTTGGGATGCCAGCGGCCCCAGTTTGGATCCCACATATGAGGGCCAATGACACTAATTAATATATAAAAACCAACTAATTATTTCTGTAATTCCATGGGTCAGGAACTCAGGGGTCAGCTGGGTAGATTTTCTGCTGCTGCTCCACATGGTCTCAATATCTCTCTCTTTCTCTCTGTCTCTCTCTCCCGCACCCCCCACCCCCACTTGGCAGCTTGGGCTTCCTCACAATATGGTGGCCTCAGAATAGTCAGCTGCCTTACATGGCAGCTGGCTCACAAGAGAGAGTGTTACAAGCAACAAAAGCGGAAGTTGCAGGTCTCTGTAGGATATGGCTTTGGAAGTTACAGTGTCACTTTTGCTGTTGGTCCTAAAAGCTGTCAGGAGCCAGATTAAATTCAAAGGGAAAGAAAATATACTCTAACTCTCAGTGGGAGAAGTGGCAAAGAATATGTGGTGTGGCCATGTTCAAAGACCAAGACACTTGATGGAGCTTCATTCCAAGCCTGCAGTGGTTGTTCAAAACCTCAACCAGGGCTCTGGCAGGAAACACAGTGCTCATTCAAAAGGCTCCAAGAGACAGTTTAATGACTGGACTGTTTGCAGAGGTGCAGGCAGGGTTAAAGGGACCAACAGGCTGTCACCCAACAGAAGCCTTGTTGGTGAGATCCATCTGGAAGCCAGAAGGGATGGGCAGGTGATGCCCTCCACAGAGGTTCTGTCTGCCAAGGTACAGAGGAAGGCAGAGGGGGTTGGAGGCAGGGTGGAGAGAGAGCAGACACCAGAAAGATCGAGAGAACCTATATTTGCAGAGTATGCCTATGTTCGCCCTACTGTGTATCCAGCACTTTCTGTATGTTATTGCCTCTTCCTGAGCTTTCCTGAACTGGAAACTGAGGCAGGGGAGGAACCAGGCAGGCCTAGGCTGGGCCAGTCTGGTGGCTAAGGGGTGAAAGAGCATAGGGTCTCTGATGGGGTTAGCAAGGACTGAGGGTGCGGTCACTCCTGACGCTAATGCCCAGAGGAGGTTGGGAACCCTACAGCAGTGAGTCCCCCATCCCTCTGTTAGACCACCCAGTCCTACGACTCCACTCCATCCCTGGGTCCCTCCCTGCCCTGGACAGTCCCCACCTTCACCCCCTTATTGAAGTTCCCCAGCTGACACCTGCTAATCCCCCATGATTAACTTCTAGGGGATTAGAACCAGGACAGCTATTTAATTAATACACGTCTGAGATTACTCAAGACTCATTAAGACTCCACAATTGACTTGTGCAGGAATTCAATTACTTGCCTGGCACTGAACTCCTAGCCAGGGTATGGGGGGGGGGGCACGGGGGGAGCATCAGGGGCAACAAATGCCCAGCCTGTGAGCTCCAGCCCGAGAGAGGAGACAGGCCTTTCTCATAAGAGCTCCAGCACAAGGGAGGAGACATAATCTGACCCCAGGGGAGCCCCCCAATCTGAGCAGAAGGTCACCAAGAGCCCCAGAATGAGAGGGGAGCCTCTATCTTTGAGCATCTCCAAGTGTGAGAGGAGAGATACATTTCTGACACTTATGGAGCTGCCTGAAAGGTAAGGCCAACTCATGTCCCTGGGGGGCCCTGCTCTGGGGAGGCATAGCCTTTGGGTATCCCCATAAGAGAAGGACAAGACAGCAATCAGAATGGAGCAGCCCCACCCCATTTGTGGGGTGGGGGTAGGGGGCTCAGTGGAGGGGAAAGACACACAGCCATCAATGGAGACCCCAGTCAGAAGGGGGAGATGTGACCAAGGCCGTGGGGAGTTTAGTCTGAGGAAGACTACATTGGTTCCTACCCAGAAGAGCCCCTGATCTGAGAAGGAGACAGGGCACAAGGCCAGTGTCTCCATAGGAGAGGCTCAGGAACCCAGAAAGACGAAGCAGTCATTTCCTCTGAGGCTGATGGGGAAGGGACAGGTGGGGGTTTGGGGGTAGAGAACAGAGACAACCAGTCCCAGGCTCCCTCTCTCCAGGCCTGGCTGCCCCATCGCACCCCCACACTGGGAGGCTCAAGGGTGGGACCAAAACTGTTGATCTCTACAGCCTCAGCAGCGCCCTGCCCAGCCTAAGACCTGAGCCAAACCACTGGAGAATAATTCACTGAGGAACCTGAGAAGGAGAGAGAGGAGAAAGGAAGTCTACAAGTGAGGTTGGCATGGCCACAATAACAATGATGGTGAATTTGCTGATCACCTCCTTGACACTGAGCATTTTCTACACATCGTCTCTGTTAGTCTCCCTACTTTACAGATATGGAGACTGAGGTCCAGAGAGGTTAAGTAACTTGTCCCAGGTTACACAGCAGTATGGGGAAAACATAGCTAAAATTCAAATGGTCTTAACATTACCCTTTACTACACTGTGCCCAAGCCCCTTCAGTCCTGGTGGCCCTGTGGGAGGGGCAGCCCACACCTGCTATTGCAGTTCCTGTGAATTAAAACTCTTTCTACAAAACTGCATTAAGGAAATTCACAGGAACAGAGCATGGGTCACCAAATGAGGGAAGCCCCCTATAAAGCCTGATAAAAAGGAGACCCCACTGAGGAAGCCTGGGTCACCGTGCCAAGGGGGCCCAACAGGATGGTAGCAGTGCAGGGGCAGAAACTTGGTGCCAATCCCAGGCAAAACTCCACAGCACATTATTCAGCTGACGTGATAACACCAGCAGCAGAGTGGGGAAGCCGAGAGGGTGAGCTTTGTGGGCTAGCTGGGTTCCAGGCATCATTCTCTTTCCTCCAAGATGTGGCCTCAAGCAAGTTACTTCCCATCTCTGAGACTGTTTCCTTACCTGGAAATTGGAGGTGATGATAGTACCTTCCTTTATAAGGTTATTTTGGGGGAGGAAATGACATAAATGTATGTAAAGAGCTCATAACTATGGCTTGCAGCAGGACAAATGCTCACTATGTTAGCCATTTTGTCATCGTGGTCATTTGTTAACATTTCAGGAAGAAAAGAGAAGTCACCAGGAGCCACCAATGGTTCACCTTAAAAAGTTATGTCCTGGGCCAGCCGAGTGGCACATTGGTTAAGAGCTGGTTTTGGGATAACAGCGGCCCCGGTTTGGATCCCACGTATGAGGGCCAGTGACACTGCCCTCTACAGCTAACAACAGCTCCACCTGGAGCTGGGCTGTGTGAGCCCCGGCGACGGTGTGGGCTGCAGCCCCTGCTGCAGTGGGCTGCCATAGGCTACAGTGAGTGGGTGGCAGCCAACGTCAGCTGCCAATAGCCGCGGTGAGCCACCATCCAGAGGCCAGCGACCGATCTGCCTCATCCAGGAAGAGCGCAATGACGATACCAACATGGGCCAGTGAAGCAACGTCCTCCGCAACTAGACTGAAGAACAAAAAGACAGCAACTTCTCTGTTCCCCTTCCCTGATTCCCCAAAGCTGTTCCCCTCCTCCAATTCCCCAATAAAATATTAAAAAAAAAAAAAAAGTTCTGTCCTGCTAACCTCCAAATCGAATAGCATTTCTGAGATGATGAGTCGAAGAACAGTAAAGATATTTCAGAAACGCACTTGATGCTCTCCTGAGAGGGCTGCGTTGATTTCTGTAAACTATGGGCTGGGTAAAATACTGTCATCTGTTGATTGAAGCCATGTGGAGGGTTCATTAAATGGTTCGGAGGCCACGTCATTGGAGAGGATCATCGCAAAAATATCTGAAGATGACAAGATGTCATAAGGCTGGAAGGGCCAATAGAAGAATGTCAAATGACGCCTAAAGTCCAAAACAGTGCCTTCAGGCCAATAATACAAAATGTATCATAACAAGAAAAGGTAAAAAATCTGCTCTTTTAAAACCAATAGGAAAGAGTTCTACCATATGCTGTTTGGCAAACAAAGCAGTAAATAAAAAGTGTGTGTGCATCCTGATACATCTTAAAATATCCTTTAACATATCCTATGAAAGCTTAAAATATCTCTGGAAATACACATAAGAAATTAATAACTTTTTTTCTTCATCTGTCAGGAGGAGAAATAAGGCAAAGGAGGGGTGTGGGCGGGGAATTTTTCCCTGAATAATGCCCTTTTCTAATTTTTAATTATGAACCCTGTGAATGTAGTGCCTATTCAAAAATTAAATTAAAGTGTGTTAACACTGGTTATCTCTGGTTGCTAGGGTGATAGGTGGTTTTACTTTCTTTTTTATATTTTCCCATATTGTCTGAAATTTTTAATGCCCATGTATTACATTTTTAAATCAAGAAAAATAATAGAGCTATTAACATTTTCTTTAAAAGTCTGTCTCACTTGGATAAGCTGAGGACCTGGCTGGCCCACAACTCATGTGACAAAAAAAAAATATTGGAGGCTTGCAGTTCAAGGGAAACTATTTAGAAATGGGAACAGACTTGCAGCGTGGCCGCTGAGGGCAGAAGGAGGAAGTGTGGACAGAATGACGTACTGCTGCTCCGGGCAGAAGCCAGAAAGAGCTTCCCGTCAAGGTTGCTCTGGGAGAGAATGAGCTCCCCATCACTAGAGGTGTGCAAACAAAATCTGAAGTCAGGGAGTTGCAGAGAGAATTGCTGCTCAGCAAAGGAGCCGGAGAGTCTAGGCGCTATGAGTTCAAGGTCATCTCCTCAGGGAAAGATGTGGGTACAGTATTCTAAGCCCATCAGGACTGGGGCCTTGCTCCCAGTCGTGGCTACCTGGACCTACCATTGAAGCAAATATCAAACTCAATAATATGTAATAATAAATGATCATTAAAAACAGCTAATGTCTACTGAGCACTTACAGTGCACCAGATACCACCCTAAGCACTTCTGCAGGTTCACTGATGTACTTTTCAGAACAACTGTATGATCCCCATTTCATATTTCCCCATTTCACAGTTATTATCCCCATTTCACAGATGAGGAAAGTGAAGCAGGGCCGGGTCAAGGTGTTGCCTACAGAGACCACTGTACTGGAGGATTTCTTTCTCCCAGTGTTATAGGCTGAATTGTGCCCCCCTCAAAAAAAAAAATTATATGTTGAAGTCCTAATCCCCCAGTATTTCAGAATGTGACTATATTCGGAGGTAGGTCTTTAAAGAGGTAAGGTGAAATGAGGTCATGTGGGTGGGCCCCAATCCAACATGACTGGTGTCCTCATAAGAAGAGGAGATTAGGACAGACACACACAGTGGGGAGACCAGGTGAGGACACGGAGAAGACGGCCATTGACAAGCCAAGGAAGGAGGCCTCAGAGGGAACCAACCCTGCCGACACCTTGATCTCAGACTTCCAGCCCCCAGAACTGTGAGACAGTAAATTTCTGTTGTTGAAGCCCCCCGATCTGTGGTCCTTTGATATGGCAGCAGCCTGAGCAAATGACTACACGTGTTAGTTATAAATGGGCAACCAGGAACTAGCACATTGCTTAGCCTGTCAGTTGTAAGGGGGTGTGCCTGTGCTAGTGATCAGCGTGAGTGAGTGTGAGGATGGGACAGGGCCAGTGCCAGACTGCACATGTGAAGGGTGCTTACACCTTTGTTGGGGGTATGTAGGTGAGTGTGCAGTGACTTGGGTCCACGTGCATGAGCACATGTGTGAAACAAAAACCACGGTGTGACCACGTGGGTGTGTATGTGTGTACACCAAGGTGGGAAAAATTGTCCATACACAGGTGTGTGTTCATTCAGCCAAGCCTGGAAACCGATTCAGAGAAAGACACTGTACAGACCACCAGTGACCTCCCCTCCTGAAGTGCCCAGGACCTCTTGGTCGGTATAACATTTCTGCACGGCCCTTAATACAACCCCGTGGAGTGGCCAGGGGAAGGTTTATTATCCCGGCACACAGCAAGCACTCATTAAACATCACTATGATCTTCATTACCATTTTTAACACAATTTTACAGATGAGGAAACAGGTAAAATGGCCCACTCCATGTCATCCATAATAAGTGTATAGTAGAAATAGAAACCAAACTCACAGAACCCAGCTCCCAGCCAAGTGTTTTTTTCCTGAGTTCTGCTCTTTCATACACAGACCTCGACATACACAGGTGCGGTCACATACACACGCATGCACAGATGTCCATCACAACACACACATGCAGAGTCCATCACATACACACGGGTGTCAGTCATACACACACACACACACACACACACACACTTGTATCCATCACACACACACACACATATGCAGGGTCTGTCACACACACACACACACACACACACATATGTGGGTGTCTGTCACACACACATGCATACACACTGCATGCATGTAGATACCTGAGTGTAGCAATATAATAACAACTAATATTTTGCTTGACTTAGCACCTTGCATACATAATCTTCTTTCATAGTCACAAAACACCCTACAAAGTAAGTGCCATTCTCATCTTATACACGAGGAAGCCAAGGCACGGAGTAGCAAAGTAATTTTATCTGAGGCATTCCGTTGTTAAGCAAAAGAATCAAACCCTGGGCTTTTGACCCCTCGCCCACACCTCCCTGCACACACACCTTCCATCTTTCATTCACTCTGCAGAGGTATATAATCATTCATCATACAATAGTCTAATACTAAATGGAATTAGCAGCAACCTAGGCTTGGGCAGATACTTTCCAATTTGGCTCCCTCTCCCGTCCTCTTCCTGGGAGAGCAAGAGTGGTTTTAAATGATCACACATCTGCATAACGGCTAGCTAGCCTTTGTTCTTTTTCTTTCCGACTAACTTGGCCAGAATGCACATCTCTGTTAAACCCAGAGGCATCCAGACTGGGATCTAACTGTGGCCATCTGTAAGCAAGGGCGTTGGTGAAAAGGTGGGAATATGTCAGTCTTCCCCTGTCTGGTATGCATGGCATAGAATTCTGGAATTTTCAAGTTTGGCTGAGGACATTGAGTGGGTCAATTCATGGCCTATTTAGAAAATTGACGGTTAGGCTCAGAGCCTCCAGGACAAAGAGCAAAATTCATAGCCACAAATTGTCTCTCCTCTTGTGAGACAGGATGTCAAATTGGATGGAAATGAAATTTGTAGGAGATATGAAAGTCATTGTCCCTTTAAGGCTTATAGAGCCTGTGTGAAAACCTTTCTCCCTGAGCCAGGCTGGACCCAAGACTTTGGTTTATCTGGTAGAATGTGTTACTTGTTTTCTAAAACCTCCAGAACATCCCAACAGCGAAGCAATTTTGGTCTTAATTTTTTTCATGCCATTCACAATGCTGGAAGCCACAGCTGTGCGAGGATGGATCCTAGTATCAAACAACACTTGTGAAACAAATATTTACTGAGCATTTATTATATGCCAGGAGCTGGGACTGTCACAGTGAGGAAGCCATGGTCCAGGCCCTTATGGGATGCATGGTCTTATAGGCTCTGAACAGAGGGTACCCCACTGCCCAGGGAGAGGCTATGGCCTGCTTAGGAGCAGAGATGGGCTCCATCCCAGGGCGCAGCTGTGGGAGAGGGAGGGCAGGGGGCAAGAACTTTTGCCTGTGCGTGTGGCCTCAACACACAGCCTGGAAACCCTTGTGCACAGAGAGAGAAATGCAGGAACTTTCCCAGAAAGGGCAGTAGACACCCCAAATATGTCCCTGCCAGAGGACTGAAAGGACCCAGCTTGAGGGAAAAGTGTCTCCCTGTCATGCCCCCTCCCAAACCTGCCCCGTGTCATTCAGCATCTCTCTCTCTCTCTCTCTCTCTCTCTCTCTCTCTCTCTCTCTCTCTCGCACACGCACACACGCACAAGACTTCTGCCTCTAAGGACAGGTGGCCACCCCAAATATAAAGAGGTAAAACAAAGAAATCAGAGTGTCCCACACACAGCTTGCAGACCCAGAGACAACCCTGACCCTCACTGCCAACCAACAGAGTCTCCACCAGAGGTGGTGTTGGGCCCCCGTGGTGCCCATCAGGGGCCAGGCACTGAGCAGTGCTCCCCAGGGCCTCTCTTATTTGTCCTCACCACAACCTCTTTGCGTGGCCACCGCAGCCTGTGCTGCTATTTGGAGCCAGTTTTAACAAGGCACCTCCTTGGGCTAATGGATTACAACCCAGTCAGCGAGGGAGACAGAGCTGAGTCCTCTGGAGCTCCAGCCTAAGGAGGGAGCTGTAACCCTCTTCACAGAGCCCAGTCTGAGGGGGACACCTGGTGCTGTCGTCAGGGAGCCAGTCTGAGGGGGGAGACATGGCCCTGTCCTCAGGGAGCCAGTCTGAGTGCATGACATGGGGGACCAGACATAGCCCTATTCTAGGTTTCTCCATTCTGAGAAGAATGACAAGACAAACATGAAGCAAAGAAGCCCTGACAGATCAACTCTGCCCTTCACCCTTCAAACAGGCCGTGAAAACAGCGTTCCCAGTTCTCTCAGTCTGTGGGTCAGGATGAGCACCATCAGCCGCAGGGCCTCGCCGAGGAAGAGCCAGGCAGGGATGGGAGTGGGGAACAGGCTGTCACTCAGCCACGGCAGCTCCCAGGGGAACATTTTACAACTTCACCTATTCCGCATCGCCTGCTTGACGGAGCATCCAAAGCAATTCCAGGACTATATTTCATTGTCACATTTATTTGCAAGGGGTGTCAGTCAGGCCCGGAAGTTGGCTGCCCGGCTGCTCTTCATTCTTTGTTACACACACACACACACACACGCACACACTCGCTGAAACCACATCCAGGTGCACCTGGAGACCACAGCGGACACCCGGAAACACACAATCATGCACACAAACTTGGGGTCCATGAATCAGGGCCACAGCATTGCGCAGCCCCAGGGGGCACCATTCACATCATTGTCACTCTCATAATGGTCATTATGTGTACAGCAAGGCACATAGAGTCCCTTGGGGACATGGGAACACGCACGCACACACAGAAGCACACCCTCAGTCACACGCACACCCCCAGAGAGCCAGAGTCCTCAGGCCAAGGACCGCCACACTCCCTGCCTTCCAGGACCTGGACATGTGCAGGGAGAGACGAACAGAGAGCTCTCTGAAGCCCCCCTCTCCTTAGCCTATGAGTTTCTCAAGCTGAGAACGCCTGCTACACCCTCCTGCACACACCGAAACACATACATATACACACACAGCAGGAACCTCTTCAGCCAGGAGAGTTGAAGCCCAACCATTAGCACTAATTAGCACACTTGGCTAGAAAGGGATTTAATTAACTCTCCGCTGGGGCTCAAGGGGAGCCCAGGCCCAGGGCAAGCTTGCTGAGGCTGGGCCTCTCCCTCATGTGGCTTTTCAGATGTGGGGGAAAGGTCTCTAGTGAGCGAGTGGAAGAGGTCACAAGCTTGGCCCCCCCAGATACATAGTGACACCTATCATACGCATTCCAATGTAGGCCATGTGTGCACAAAGATACATGGAAGCATCCCCACATATATGTGACCCCAAACTTAAAAACAGATGATGATAGATGAGATAGATAGATAGATAGAGAAAGCATGGATAGAGGCATAGCTAATGGCTGGATAGATCACACAGGTGGGTGATGGATGGATGGATGGATGGATGGATGGATGGATGGATGGACAGATGAATAGATAAATAATAAATGGATGGATAGATGGGTAGATAATGGATGTATAGATAGATAATGGATAGTGGATAGAGAGATAGAGAGATAGAGATAGATAGAGATAGAATGAGAGAGAGAGACATGAGTGAGTGGGTGAATGGTAGACAAACGGATGGATGAACAAACATAGTTACATACAGTCATGTACAAAAGGAACACACACAGCTATACACAGTCCTACACAGGGACACATTATAATCATTTACATATTCACATTTTCTTCCCTCTTCCTCTCTCTCTCTTCTTCCCTTTCTCTTCCCAACAAAGGAGGATTTACAGCTTAGTGATTGAGAAGCGAGCCCTGAGGTCCAACTACGTGGATGTGAATGGTGCTGCCATTCTCTGGCTGTGTGAACTTGGACAAGTTCCTTAAGCTCTCTGTGCCTATGTTTCTTTATCTACAAGATGGAGACAATGGTACCCAGCAAACAGGGTTGGTGTGAGAATAAAGAAGATGAAAAGTCCTTAGAACATACGAAAAGTGCTCGGAATAGTACCTGGTATGTAGCAACGGCTCAGTACACCCCGGCGGTTATCACTGAAGTGGGTATTTCTCCTACAGGGAACAACCTGGAAGTCCCAGAAATATCCAGAACAGGGATATCTCCAATACCCAAGGAAGGAAGTTGAGGGCTTCTGGCTCCACCTCTGTCCCCCTCCCCAGCCCCTTAACACACACACACACACACACACACACACACACACACACACACACACACACACCCCCTGGTCCTAGTCAGAGCTCCAAAGGCACAAGGGAGACCCCCGGGGATCCCGTGGGACCGAGAAGCCCTGCCTGCAAAGATGGGCTAAGCCAGACCTTGAGCGATCAGCAAGGAGAACTAGCCTCCAGGGCCCCCCAAGCCCCTAACCCCAAACAATGATATATATTTTCAATTTTCTCAAAAATTATATTTTTTTCCTCCAGACGTTCATCTTGTGCTTTTTGACCAGGATAAACTGAAAAATAATAGAATCCAGATGGGAAAGAGATAGTCATTTGTCCTGCACAGATTGCGATGCCGGCAGGACACTTTCCCCACCCCTCTCACCCCCGCCCCCTCATCGCGGGGGAGGGGGCCAGGGGCTCTGGGGAACAGTAGTTGGGCCTGAGCAGGATGGAGGATGGACAGAGAACACTTTGCAGTCTCTCCCCACCCCCACGACTCTGCAGACCCAGTGGCCTCCTCACAGCTTGATGGCAAGAAAAAAGCTGGGGTTTGAAGCTGGGACACTAGAGTCTTATCTCACTGTATGATCTTAACTAACTCCCCTCTTGCAGACTCATTTTCCTCACCTGCAAAATGGGGCTAATAATCCCTCAGTTGTCTACCCAAAGACAAGATGGGAGATTTACAGTTTTTTGGGGTTTTTTTGAGGGCAGTATCACTGGCCCTCATATGTGGGACCGAACCGGGGCCGCTGGCTTCCCAAGCCAGCGCTTAACCACCGCGCCACTCGGCCGACCCCAAGATGGGAGATTTAAGTGAATTGCACCTGAGAGGGCTTCGTGAGATGTGACCTCCACCCACACAGACAGCATCTGTATCCTGAAGGGCCCTGGCTCCCCGCACCCACACTCCCAGGGCTCTGGGCCTCAGGGATGGTTCTAACAAGTGGGCCTCATAATCTATTCTGCCATTTAGCCTGTCAAGTCTCCCTGACTCTGGTACATCCCATCCCCAGACCCTCAAACTCCACTGGATGGATTCCCATAGCTCCAGCATGCTCTATAGCTTAGAAAGACTGCCAAGATGGTCCCTTTTGTTCTGAAAGACCATTGAAGACAGCAGTTTATCTATGTTAGTGCCAGCTCCTTTAGGAAGTCCTTCCCAGTGTCTAACTCAAGTCCACTTTGCTGCAATGAACTTGCTCCCTCTTATTGTGGTCCCAATACGTTCAAAGCCTGGTTGACCAAGGCCTATCATTTTCTGCCAAAAGAAATCTTCCTTTTCCAGTGCTCCTTTCATGGATATAAGGCTGACAAACGAATAAAAAAGACACTGGAGGGCCAGCTGAGTGGTGCATTGGTTAAGAGCGGGTTTTGAGATGCCAGCAGCCCCGGTTCGGATCCCACATATGAGGGCCAGTGACACTGCCTTCCACAGCTAACAACAGTTCCACCTGGAGCTGGGCTGCTGTGAGTCCCTGGGACGGCATAGCTGCAGCCCCTGCTGCAGTGGGCTGCCATAGGCTGCAGTGAGTGGCCGGCAGCCAGCGTGAGCTGCCAATAGCCACAGTGAGCGACCACCCAGAGGCCGGAGACTGATCTGCCTCATCCGGGAAGAGTGCAATGACGATACCAACATGGGCCAGTGAAGCAACGTCCTCCAGAGCTAGACTGAAGAACAAAAAGACAGCAACTTGTCTGTTCCCCTTCCCCGGTTCCCCAGCGCTGTTCCCCTCCTCCAATTCCCCAATAAAATCTTTAAAAAAAAAAAAAAGACACTGGAGTTTGGACTTCGAGTACCAGCTCTGCCACTTACGGCTGTGTGACCTTGGACAAGTTACCTAACTTTCCTAAGCCCCAATCTCTGTAGGACTCAGAATTTTACCTTGCCTCCCAGGCTGCTGTGAGAAATGTGGAAGGCCTAGGTAAACGGAGATGATCCCTACAGGTTTGAAGGATACCTGGCTCAGGGAGCTGGCCCCTCAGCTCCCACGCCCCAGCTCCAGCTTCCCTGCCAAGAGTGAGTCTTTATCTCCCTGGAGCAGGAGGGAGGTGATTTGAAGAAGCGGAGAGGAGCCACTCACTCTCCGCCGGGAGTAATTGGTGGTAATCCCGCAGCCAAGCCTATTGCCTTCTTCCCAGCTGTGGCAGAGATGTACCTTCATCATCCGTCATTAACTGGGCTCTTCTTGAGGCTCAATTGTAGAACATGATTTTAATAACCCTGGCGGGAGGGGATCATTTTTCTTTTGTCACTTAACTCCGATTCTGTTGGAGAGGCACAGAGACACGAAAAGAGAGCAAGGCAAGCTGACAGAGCAGCAGAGACAGACGAGGGAAAGGGAGAACTAGGGACAGAGAGTCAGAAAGGAGAGGCATCTAGATAGCTGAGAATGGGAGTTGCAGTCGGAGATGGGGGAGGGAGGAGCAAGGGAGAAGCACAATGGGAGAGCGCCCTTTCTGCTCTGTGGCTCCCACGGTGGCCCCACCTCCTGCACTGACAGCAGGTATGGAGTAGTCAGGATGAGACACAGGCTTCTCTCTGTGCTGTCCCTTCTGGCTCAGGTCAAAGTGCCCCAAGACTGAGGTGGAGGAGGATGAAAGGAGGGTCCAGGATTTAGGACCGTTTGCCTAAGAGCAATAATTCTTCCAGGACACGGCTACAGTCCAGTGCAGGGGCTGAGAACACAGGTGAGAGCCAGACAGAAGCCAGGCTGCAGGCCCGGCTCTGTCACATGCTAGCCGAGTGGCCTTGCTGGCCTTCCCTGACTTCGGTGTTCTCATCTGTGTAGTGGGTACCTACTTCACACAGTTGTATCAAGAAACCCATGAGCTGATGTGTGTGCCACATGCAATGCAGTGCACGGCACATAGAAATAGGTGGTAAATGAAACACCCAGGCCACAGAGAACTGACGGCCTAGGCAGCTGGGAGGCCTCCTAGGATGGCAAGGAACTGGAACAAGGGGCATGCCATGAACTTGTGTTCAGACTTCTCAAGGCCTGGCTTTGCCAGCCTTGGGAGATATCCCACCCCACCAGAAACCATCAGCAGAGGCAGGAAGAAAGGCACAAAGGGGCTTTGGCAGGGCGGCAGCTTGGCCTCCAGCGTGGGCAGAGCCGAACTGCACAGGGAACGGCTGTGGGCAAAATTGGGGACACAGCGCCACCTGCTGGCCATTGGGGAAAAGCTACGAGAGACCTGCTGGAGAGGAGAGACCGCCTTCCCAACCCCCAGGAGGACCAGCTTTGGGGCCCTGCCCAAGAAGGCAGCAGATTGCATTTTTGGGTCCTTCTCCCTGCCTCAGGGCCTACCCATGTCTCCTGGGAAAGCCCAGGAGAAGGTGGTGACCAGGCTGATGGGGCAGGTCACAGCTCTCCAAGTTGAGCATTACAGCAATGGCAACTCCGTCATCTAAATGGCAAGCCCCAGCCCATCCCCCCCAGAAAGAAACACCTTCAACTCAAGTCTACAAGACTTTGCTCTTCTGGGGATCTCGTGGAAGAGGGAATCCATTTCCTGACTTGGGGGAGCCACAGTCTGGAAGCGGACCCTACAGTGGGGTGGGGGGCTGTCTTGCATACTGGCCAGGGATGGACACACAGTGGTCAGCAGGTGAGAAAGAGCCTGGGCTTTAAGGGATCATGGGGTGCAGTTGGGGTTCTGAAAGTAAGAGGAACCCCATCATGACTGTCATTAACTCAGTGAGACTCAGTTCCTCCAACCGTCAGGCCCATGGACGGGGTCAGTCCCAGCTCTGTCCACTGATGGTAAATGTTCCCTGTTTGGGCCTCTCTGTTTCCCCATCTGTGAAATGGGACCATGAGGGGAAGCCCAGATCAGTCCTGGGACCTGGCTCACAGTCCAATGGCGTCACCTCAAAATTCTGCTTTCTCATGTCCAGGAGGAAGCCCAGCCACTCTGAGACCTGCTGGTGATTCCTCTTTCCCAGGAATGGCAGGTGAGCCCAGCTGTGAGCTCAGAACCTGAGAAGGCAGAGGAGGCACTGATGTCCAGGCCAGAGTAAAAGCAGGGCTGGGAGGCACTGACCGCCGTATCCTCAAGCCAGGAAGCCAGTGGGGGCTCTGGTTTCTGTGACTGGTGAGCCCGGGTTAGGGTGTTCCGGGACCCCAGAGCACTGCCAGGACCAGCCTGAAGGACAAGCCTGTGGCCAGCCACAGCGTTTGTCCTCAGCCTCAGACTTGAGTAGAGGGCCTGGCCCTTATCAGACTTTGGCCCCAGAGCTCCACGGGCTCCCCCACACCCTCCTACCCAGTGTGCGGCTCCTCAGGGCACCCCCACCTGCCCCTGACTGCAGGGCTCTGGCAGCCTGGGTGAGCGCAGGAGGTAGTCTCCACAGTGCCCCTGACCTGCCGCAGAGCCTCTCTTGGAAGCCTACTCTGAACCAAGGAGTGGGTTATAACATGGGGACTTGCCCTCAGAAAGCCCCCATAATGTGTGGCCACCCACTCCATACTTGGGATCATCATTATTTCTCCTCCCATTGAAGAGAAAATGTGTCCTGTGTCATGTGCCCCTGGTCACGTCCAATCAGTGTCCAAGTCCTCTTGATTGACCCTCCTTACAATCTCTCAAGTCCATGCTTTTCTCTTACCCTCATGGCCTAGGCCACCTACAACAGCCTCTACATGGCATCCCCTGCCTTGTCCATACCCCGGCAGCAAGCAGTATCTTCCAACCCATGCGCCCCTCTCCAGCCACAAAGGATAGCACCAAGAGCTCCTTTACCCCTTGGAGGCAGGCCAACCTGGAGGACACAGAGGCAGCAGGGTGATCATCCCCACACCTGGGAGCAAAGCACCCCAACAAGGCACCCTGGACATAGTGCTGGGGTCGATTCTTGGGTCCCAGGCATTGGCAGGATGCCCCAGCAGCCCAAGGCTAATGCATTGCTACCAAAACCACTGTCAGGAGTCAGGCAGGGGTCCCAGTCCCAGGCTCAAGCTCCTGACCCCAATATCCCCACCAGGTTCTCCTCCAGTTTTCTCCTGTGTCACATCTGTTTGCCCTGCAGGCTGTGTGTCCCAGGTCCCTGAGACAGTAAGAGGCATTAATGGGACACTGGAGGGCAGGAGGAAGGGAGAAACAGGGCATTTCTCAGCTGCCCTTCAGCCTCTGGTGGAATCTCTGACAACCACTGCATCTCCTTCCATGTCTCCAGCTCGTGCCCGGCAGGCCCACCATGGGGCTGACCCAGCCCTGTGTTCCAAAAACCCTACCCCTCCCTTTTTCTCCCCTGCCTCAGAGCAGTAATGCCTTCTAGCTGTTAATGGCCTCTGGGTTTGTCTCACTCTCTCCTGGTTGGCTAGTCAGCCTCTTCTATTAGCCTGGAGCTAATTCCCTGCATTAAATTCCCTCTATTTAAATATTCAATGGTTTCCATTTTTCTGGTTGGCCCATTCCTCTGCAGGGTTGCCCCACAAAAAAAACCCTGGTTCTGCTTCTTTTCTCTCAAAATAATGCTTGAAAGAGAGAGCTTCAAGGACCTTCAGAAATCCTCACCACCCTCAGCCCTCCCAACATGTGCATGCGATATTTCTCTCTCTCTCTCTCTCTCTCTCTCTCTCTCTCTCTTTCTCTCTCTCTCTCTCTCTCTCTGACACATTCCCTGAGTACTGAGGAAGAGACAACCCTTAGCAACACAAAGGGACCTAGCCCTCCAAGGAGAAGGGATGCTTTTCATTTCTTCCTGCTGATTCACCCTCCCGGCCAGGACAGGTAAAAAGGGCTTCAGAAAAGAAGAAAAACATGCCCCCAGGCTGCCAGGTCATCTTCAGGGTACAACTGTGTGGAAAGACCCACATCCCCTCAGCTTCTCAGTACCGCTGAGTGAGTAATTCTGCTCAAAGGGGAGCAAACTTAAGTGCCCCACCTAAGAAGTTGCCGCCCCGACATCATAACCCTGACTCTCCCCAGCCTATCCTCACCTCTCACTCCCTAGAAGGTTGGGGTCATAGTCCTCAGGCTCTATCTAGGGGTGCCCCCATTGTCTGCCATCATGGTCTACATCCACCTTGAACTACACAGGGGCACTTTCACATCCTCAGGGCAATCTGTCACTTTTCCATGGCTCGCCGCCACATGCCCCTTGAAGCTGCCACTGTGAGATTAGGGGCAGCTTCCAGCGCTGGGCCACTTCATGCTTCCTGGGCAGCCCCAGGTCTAAGGCAACACTCATGCCTCTTCTTGCAGTGATGGGCATTACCCAGGGCTGGTCCTGTTAAAGGTGCTGCAAAGGGCTCTTGCAGCCAGCTTGCTTAATCCCTTAACTTACCCCTGAGGTTGGCAACCCTGCCATGCCACCACAGTCAAGTGAAGGGCAAGAGAGGACACAGGGCAGCTCCCCATCCCCTCCACCACCATCCGGCTGGACCCGTCCCTCTCCCCTCCTCTCCTCTCCCTCCCCACCCCAGAGGTCAGCGCCTGGCCTCAGATGCCTCACCTCTTACCTGCCCCGGAAACAGTCCTTGCTTAGGCCGCCAGATCCTCACCAAAGACTGTTTCTCAATCTTGATCCTCTTGACGTCTCTTCAGAATTCTATGTACTTATTTCACAGCTGTGATAACTGAACCCAGAGAAGCCTACAACTAGTCTCAGTCCCCCTGGCTCAATAGCTAAAGAGCTGGGGCTCCACGGGACACTTGCCAAGTGCTTATCTGTCAGATGGGATGCTGTGACCACCCTCTTACTCCTCCAAATCTTCTCCTCCCTTGCCTTGTGCAGGTCAGCACTCCCTCGGCTTCCCCTGACCTCCCGGGCTGCTCCTCCTCTGTCATTTTCATGATTTCTCCTTCCTTCTCTAATTAAGGGTCTCACCCAACGATCCTGGATTCACCCTCCATTCTCTCTCTCAAAGACTTCATCTGCTTCCTCCCCTTAAGCCCCCATCTCCCCAGCCCTGTCCTCTCCCTGACCTTGGGTCCTTCCCAAGGTCATCTCTTCCTCACGGATTGTTAGTAGCAACCAATCCCAGCTTGAGTCCCAGCCTTCCCCTAAGGCTCAGGCGCATCTGAGGGTACCCAAGCGGGGTGGGCAGGCAGCCAGCCAGCCTGAAAGATGTGCATGGAGCAGAAGGAACCTCTGCTGCAAGAGAGGGGGACTCTCAGGAGGGTCCTGCTGAGGCCGCCAGTTCCCAGGTTCATCCTCGGAATTCCCATCAGAACTGAGAGGGGCCACAAGGGTTACTAAGAGAGCAGCCTTCACCAGGATTTCGATGATACACAGGGACAGAAGCAGTTTAGCTTCAGCACCCATGCAACAAAGTGTGTCCCAGACTGGGACCAAGGGCCAGGCTCCCCACTTCTCCAAGGAACTCAGTATAACTTTGAGGTCTTGAAGTCTGCAGGAGCTCTGATGCCACTCTGGCTCATAAAAGTGTCCATAAAAAGCACCGATGACACAGTGGACACAGGTGCCTCCAGAGGGCCCTGGAAGCTGTGACATGGTGAGGCAACCTCAGGGAACCTCACAGACAGTGCAATCTAGGGGGCAAGAGCCAGAGAACATGGTGGGTGCCTCGAGGTAACTCAAGCTGGTTGGCTCTTTCATGAACACCATGCAAAACTCCCTGGAGGCTTCCAGAAATAACTGGATGAGACCTTCAGGATCCTGAAAGTCATGGTGAACAGATGGGGATAGAAGCCAGCCAAGGACAGGTTGTGCATGTCAATGTGACTCCATCGGTACTTTTCCCAGGCTGGTGAGGCCTGGGAAACCCTCGACAAAGTGTTTGTGCCCAGCCACTGCCAACACCATGATTCCCTTAAAACTGAATCCTTCTTTCAAGGGGGTTCTGTCCCATGTCCAGCCACCCCAGGCTCAAATGCTCAGTGCATCTTCAAAACAAGTCACACGCTAAATAATTAATTAATTACATTCATTAATCCTCATGATGACCTTTGAAAATAGATACAATGGGACCGGTCAAGTGGCGCATTGGTTACGAGCTGGTTTGGGATGCCAGAGGCCCCCGGTTCAGATCCCACATATGAGGGCCAGTGACACTGCCCTCTACAGCTAACAACAGCTCCACCTGGAGCTGGGCTGTGTAAGCCCCGGCAACGGTGTAGGCTGTAGCCCCTGCTGCAGTGGGCTGCCATAGGCTACAGTGAGTGGCCGGCAGCCAGCGTGAGCGGCTGGCAGCCAGTGTGAGCTGCCAATAACCGTGGTGAGAGGCCAGCGACCGATCTGCCTCATCTGGGAAGAGTGCGATGACGATACCAACATGGGCCAGTGAAGCAACGTCCTCCGCAACTAGCCTGAAGAACAAAAAGACAGCAACTTATGGGCCGGCCAAGTGGCGCAGTGGTTAAGCACTGGCTTGGGAAGCCAGCGGCCCCGGTTCAGATCCCACATACGAGGGCCAGTGACACTGCACTAAAAAAAAAAAAAAAAAAAAAAAAGACAGCAACTTGTCTGTTCCCCTTCCCCAATTCCTCAACGCTGTTCCCCTCCCCCGATTCTGCGATAAAAATAAAAATAAAATAAAATAGATACAATAAAGACCCCTATGTACAGCTGAGGAAACTCAGAAAAGTTATATAATTTTCACAAGAGCCCTGAGGGAGGAATAGGCAGACCTAGGATTTAAATAGTGACAGTCTGAGCCCAAAGTCCCCGCTCTTCACCAGCATTCTACATGGATTCATAATGGCCAATTCTTCCCTTGCTTCCTCCACATCCTCTTGTTGCTGCTTCTGCTGCTATTATTATAAATTTAAAACCCATGTGTGCTTCATCTTTTTCCCAAAAGGACATGTGAAGTGTTTACAACAGGAAAGCTTAATTCATTCCGCAGATTCATATTGCTCAAGGAAAAATATTGCAATCTTAAGGGTTGCCATAGTTGCTGTGATTGATCCTGAAATTTGGCTTTGAGCTTCCTGGCAGCCAGGGTAACAAAATGAAACACTGAATTCCGACACTCTTACTATCAGAAAGGAGGAAGCAGATCATTTCCTCCACTGGGACAAATATTTCCAGGAACTAATTCTGCAATAGGCTTCTCATATGGGGCCTCATGTCATAGACATGGTGTGACATAATAAAAAAGCAATCTTCTGAGGGCTGGCCGAGTGGCACCGTTGGTTAAGAGCTCGCTCAAGAGCGCAAGCTGAGCTCTGAGCAACGGGGGTTCGATGCCAGCCCGAGCTGAGTTGCCGTTGAGCTGCCAACAGGTGGAAGGATGGCTCAGCTAAAAAGAAATAAAAATAAAAAAAATAACAATCTTCTGTATGATTTGATGGCAAAGCAGATAAAGGACTTTCAGTATAAACAGAAGGGGCACCATGCGGTCTTGAACACAACAGACTCAGGGGCCCCAGCATGTGGATTGCCTTTAGGTTAGAAATCAGAAAAGCTAGAAGTTTCCCCACGTATCTCAGCTCTTTCTGGGTTTTGTCTTTTGAAAACAGAAAGCTATAGTTGGCTTTATGGCAAGTCCCAAAGTACTGCAGGAAGGGGCAAAGCCCCAGGCTATGGAAACTAGAGGTGCCCCAAGAAGGGCAGTTCTATTCTAAAAGTTGACATCATGCACACCTTCGCTTATCAGATATTTATTGTCTTTTTTGTGCCAGGTTTTGCACTAGGTGAAGTGAAAACCAATGAAATAAATAACCTCAAGAAATTCAATCATTAACAGAAAAAAAAAAACTTACTCTTTTTTTTGAGCCCCTATTATGTATCAAGCACTGAGCTAGGTGCTTTGCATTTGGCATCTCATTTAATATTTCTAATGAACCTTTACAATAAGTATTATTATGCTAACCACAGCATAGGGCTAGACAGAAACTGGACCCCACAGTACTGGGCCCCACAATGGCACACACCTAATGAGAAAGCCGGAGGCCATCAGCCTCTGTATGTCCAATAGACCTCATCTGGTTGGAGGAGCTTTCTTATCCAGAGTCCTGGCAGGAATCCCACATCAACAACCTCAAATGATGGCCTCGTATATAAAAATGCTCTAATCAACAAATAATTCAGGCAAGAGAAATTTCAGGGTGGGAAAAAGGACCTCTGTTCAATTCAACAAAGATTTATGAAGCAATTTCTCCATGCCAGAATTTGTGCCAGGCAGTGTGGATACCCAAACAGTGAGACAACACCCCTGACCTCAAGACTCCCCAGTCTAGTAGAAAAGCATAAATGGTCATTTTCAACATGATTTGATGACTGCTAAGAGTGAGGTAAGTCCAGGGGACTTTGGAAAGACAGAGCAATCTTCCCCGGAGGACAGAGGAGTCCTCCAACCTGGAGGAGAATCAAGGAAGACTTCCCAAAGGAGGTGGCACAAAAGATGAGTCTTATAAAATGAATAAGATATATCCAGGTAGGAAAAATGGGGGTGGGAGAAACAATTGAAAAGGAATTTCAGGCAGTAGAAAGAGCTTGGGCAAAGGCAAGGAAACAGACAATAACAGACTCAGCCGAGAGAGAGTAGGAGCCATAGAAAACTTAGGAATTACTAGAGCATACAGTTTAAGACTAGGAGCCATGAGGATAAGACTGGAAAGACTAGCAAGAGCCAAGCCTTAAGGAGCGTGGAATTCACCATGAGGGCAGTGGAGGTCGCTGGAAAGTTTTAACCAAGGAAGTGACTTAATCACACTTATGCTTTAGGAACTTCTCTCTGGCATCAGTATGGAGGATGATTTAGTAGCCTGGAGACTGAAAAAACAAACAAGTCACAAGAGAAAGCATAGGGAGTGCTAGGGAAAGAGGGGATCCTCTTCCAGCAACATGTGGATATTGGGCCCTCCCACTGGAAATCAACCAGATCCTTTAAAGAAAGTACCTTTTAAAGCATTGCTAAGCACACAGATTGTAATGGACTTCTCCAAGCCCATCAGCAGAGACATAGGAAAAACTGAGAGCTGACATCTGGATGGGAAGAGAGCTGTAAGAAAACAAGGGAGGGCCAGCCGAGTGGCGCATTGGTTAAGCGCTGGTTTTGGGATGCCAGCAGCCCCGGTTCGGATCCCACATGAGGGCCAGTGACACTGCCCTCTACAGCTAACAACAGCTCCACCTGGAGCTGGGCTGTGCGAGCCCCGGTGATGTTGTGAGCTGCAGCCCCTGCTGCAGTGGGCTGCCATAGGCTACAGTGAGTGGCCCGCAGCCAGCGTGAGCGGCTGGCAGCCAAGCGTGAGCTGCTAATAGCCGCGATGAGCGACATCCAGAGGCCAGCGACCGATCTGCCTCATCCGGGAAGAGCGCAATGACGATACCAACAGTGAAGCAACATCCTCCGCAACTAAACTGAAGAACAAAGAGACGGCAACTTGTCTGTTCCCCTTCCCCAATTCCCCAACGCTGTTCCCCTCCACCAATTCCCCAATAAAAAATCTAAAAAAAAAAAAAAAAAAAAGAAAGAAAACAAGGGAATGTTGCCCCGAGAGCAAATTCTACGGTCAGGAGACCAAGGATGGGCCAGAAACAAGGTGTGGCCTGTCACCTGAATGTTAACCCAGGACCCTCAACAGAGGCTAAAGTGGTCCACGGTCAGTGGTGACCCTTGACCCCTGACAAAAGCAAATAAATCCTCTCTGGAGGACAGAATCCCCAAATAAGGCACTGAGGATTCCAAAAAAATACACATATAAACCCATAATTTTTAAAACTCAAATATACAAGGAGGTGAGAGTGAGCAGAAACAACAAACAGTAGATTTAGATGCCTAAAGATGTCAGAAATCATAATTGTTATAGTTATAGTACATGAAATAACTGATTGAAATTTTTAAAGAAAAGATGAAATTTTCAGAGTGATCAAGCAACAAGAAACATTAAAAAAAAGACTAGTCAGATCTGGAAAAAGGACAAAATAGAACTTTTAGAAATGAAAACAATAACTGTTGAACTGAAACTCAAATGAGTTAAATAGCATATTAGACACAATTGAAGAGATAAAGAGCGAGCTAGAAGATAGAGCTGAAGAAATTACATAGATTGCAGCACAGAGAGAAGCAAGCAGAAAGTCTGAGAGAGAAGTGGAAGGCTATGGTGGACAGAGCGTAAGCCGCCAGAAAGAGAATAGAGAGAGAAAGGGGGAAAGGGCAATACCTGAAGAGATAATGGCTGAGAATTTTCCAGAACTGGTGAAAGGCATAGTTGCACAGACACTGGAAGCATAATATATATCTAACAAGACAAATAGAAAGAAACCCACATCTAGTCATAGCGTGGTGAAACTGCAAAACACCAAAGACATCTTAAAAGCAGCTGCATAAAAAGGACAAAGAAAGGATAATTGGACGTCAACACACCTCTCAAAAGCAACCATGAAAGCCAAAGACAGGAAATATCTTCAAAGCACTGAGAGAAAAACCTATAACTGTGAACGTAACAAAACTATTTTTCAAGGCTGAGGGTGAAATAGGGGCATTTTTCAGAAAAATAAAAAGTTTCCCATTATGAGACAAGAGAAGAAAAAATACACACACACACACACACACACACACACACACACATCTCTGCTACAAATTCATAAGTAACAAGAGCACTAGTAGTATCTTTTGTTCTTATTGGTCTTTTATCCTGGTTCCTGACACACAACTCCTAAATCCCTTGGAATTTTCTGGGTGATAGTTTCTTTTGTGCTAATAGAGCGACTCTGGGTGGGCTCCTGGATGGTTCCTGGATGCCAGTTGGTCACCAGAAAGACCAAGCCATGATTAGAAACTTAGAATTTTCAGCTCCACCCCCACTCTCCTGAGAAGAGAGAAGGGCTGAAAATGGAGTTCATGAGAGATCATGCCTACATGAGAAAGCCTCCAAAAGATCCCAAAATTTTACGGTTCAGAGAACTTCTAGGTCCATGAACACATCCACGTACCAAAAGGGTGACATACCCCAATTCCACGAGAACAGAAGTTCACGCACTCAGGACCCTCTCAGACCTCGCCCTATGTATCTCTTCATCTGGCTATTCATCTGTATCCTTTATCATATCTTTTCATAAACTGGTAAACATAAGTGTGTGTTTTCCTGAGTTCTGAGTTCTGTAAGCTGCTCTAGCAAATGAATCAAACCTGAAGAGGGGGTCATAGGAACCTCCGATTTGTAGCCAATTCAGACAGAAGTTGTGGATAACCTGGGGAACCTACTACTTGTGACTGGCATCTGAAGTGGGGCAGGGGGGTAAGCAGTCTCGTGGGACTGAGCCCTTAACCTGTGGGATCCTGTGCTATCTCCAAGTAGAGAGTCTCAGAACTGAGTTAAACTGCAGCTGGAGTTATGGAGAATTGCTTGGTGTGGCGGGGGGGAAACTTCCATACATTTAGTATCCAGAAGTGTCAGGAGTAATTGTTTTGTGTGAGTAGGAAAGAAAGACGCAGGAGGAAGACAGAATTGTTTTTTTCCCCTACAGAGGAGGGAAAACTGGGTGGTTTTACTTATAGCCACCCAGTCTTTCTAAAGGAACTTCTTTTTTTTTTTTTTAAGATTTTTTTTATTGAGGAATTGGAAGAGGGGAACAGCGTTGGGGAACCAGGGAAGGGGAACAGACAAGGTGCTGTCCTTTTGTTCTTCAGTCTAGTTGTGGAGGACATTGCTTTACTGGCCCATATTGGTATCATCATTGTGCTCTTCTCGGATGAGGCAGATCAGTCGCCGGCCTCTGGACAGCCGCTCACAGCGGCTCTTGGCAGCTCACTCCAGTTGCCAGCCTCTCACGCTGGCTGCCGGCCACTCACCGTAGCCTATGGCAGCCTATTGCAGCAGGGGCTGCAGCCTATACCATCACTGGGGCTCACACAGCCCAGCTCCAGGTGGAGTTGTTGTTCACCATCTTAGCTGTAGAGGGCAGAGTCACTGGCTATCATATGTGGGATCCAAACCAGGGCCGCTGGCGTCCCAAGCCAGCTCTTAACCAACGCACCACTCAGCCGGCCCCTAAAGGAACTCCTTACAGTCTTTCCTAAAGGAACTCCTGAAAGATGTGCTATAATAAAAAGGAAAATTTCTCCAAAGAAAGGTCTGGTATGCAAGAAAGAATAGTGAGCAAAGAAATTGATAAACGTAAATAAATCTACACAAACACAAACATTGTATAAAATAATAACAACATGTGGAAACAAAAAGAACTAAAATACTGTACAAAAATAGTATGTAAATCTGTAGATCAAAGTTAAAGGATTCAAAGGTCATTGTATTATTTCAGAAGGGGTTTTAACATACCCATAACCTTAAAACCTTACACTTTATTAGGAATGTGGGATAGAATTTCAAAAGCAACCACTAGAAATACAGAAGTAGAAAACATAAGTTCCAAATCAGTAAAAAGGATAGGAAAGAAGAGAATAAGAAAAGAAACAGACTTGGTAAATCCAAAGATGGGGGGGAGAAGCAAGAAAGGAAGAGGGAAGCCATAGGGGAAAAAAAATAAGATAAATAAGAAAAAACAAAAGCAAGTCAAACGATAGCAATAACCATCAAAAACTTCAAAGGACTAATGTGCCATTTAAAAGACATAGTGTTAGATTGGATTTTTTTTTTTAAATCCAGCTCTTTGCTGTTTACAAGTGAGTGACACATCTAAAATATAAGGAGATGGGTAGAAAGACCATGCAAACACTAACTGAAAAAAAGCTGGACAGCTACACTGAAATCAGAAGGAAAAAAAAAAAACAGACTTTAAGACACAAAGCATGATTAAGTATGGGAAGGTCAGTATATGAAGATTAAAAGTTCACTTTTCCTAGAAGACACAACAATCCTCTATCTGCATGTGCCTAATAAAATAGCCTCAAAAGTTAGAAAGCAAAAACTGACAGAACTTCAGGGAAAACAGAAAAACAACACTCATAGAAGTAGATATGAATACTCACCTCTTCATTATTGGTAGGTCAAGTAAGCAGAAAATTAGCCAAAAGGGATTTGACAAAATATAACAAGCTAGAGTTAATGGAAGATTATGAAACTCTACATCTAACAATAGAAACTAAACTTCTCAAGCACACATTCTATTAAATTACTTAAATTGTCATATACTAGGTTATAAAGCCAGTCTTAATTCCAAAGAATCATTGTCACACAGATCATGTTCTCTGACTACAATGGATTTAAATTAGAACCCAGTAAAAAACAGATAAATTTTAAACCCCCATATATTTGGAAATGTTTAATTTTTCTTCTAAGTAATTCATAAGTCAAAAAAGAAAGAATAGGGCCGGCTGAGTGGCACATTGGTTAAGTGCTGGTTTTGGGATGCCAGGGGCCCCAGTTCGGATCCCACATGAGGGCCAGTGACACTGCCCTCTACAGCTAACAACAGCTCCACCTGGAGCTGGGCTGTGAGAGCCCCAGAGATGGTGTAGGCTGCAGCCCCTGCTGCAGTGGGCTGCCATAGGCTACAGTGAGTGGCCCGCAGCCAGCGTGAGCAGCCGGCAGCCAAGCGTGAGCTGCCAATAGCCGCGGTGAGCAACATCCAGAGGCCAGCGACCGATCTGCCTCATCCGGGAAGAGCGCAATGACGATACCAACAGTGAAGCAACATCCTCCGCAACTAAACTGAAGAACAAAAAGATAGCAACTTGTCTGTTCCCCTTCCCCAATTCCCCAACGCTGTTCCCCTCCGCCAATTCCCCAATAAAAATCTTTAAAAAAAAAAAGAAAGAAAGAACAGATATTTTAAAACACTTAGAACAAAATGATAATGAAAATAGTACCTATCAAAACTGTGGGATAGAACCAAAATGGTACTTTTAGTAAAATGGAGAGCCTTGAAAGTTTCTGTTAGAAAAAATGAAAAACCAAAAAATTAATGAAATAAGCACCCAACTTAAGAAGTTATTAAAATAACCATAGAACGAACCCAATAAAAACTGAAAAAAGTAATAATAAAACTAAGCAAAGAAATTCATTAAATCAAAGAGACAGTAAAAAATCAACAGTCAAAAATTGGTTTCTTGGGCCGGCCAAGTGGCATAGTGGTTAAGCGCTGGCTTGGGACACCAGCAGCCCCAGTTCGGATCCCACATATGAGAGCCATTGACACTGCCCTCTGGGAGGAAAAAAAAATTGGCTTCTTGAAAAGACTAATAAAAAGACAAACCTCTAGCAAGACTGATCAAAAATAAAAAAGAGAAGTCACCAAAATTTTGTATTAAAAATTTTTTAAAGAACATGTTGACAGATCCAGAGGAGATTAGAAAACAGAAAGTGAACACTAGAAACAACTCTATGTCAAGGAACAGATCATTGCAACTTACACAAACTCAGACAATACACTCCACAGCCCATTCCACAAGGACAGAATCAAGTATAACCTTGATTCCAAAATCTAACAAAGAGAGTATGAGAAAGGATTATAGGCCAATTTTACTTGAGAGCATAAACCAAAAAAAAAATCCTAAGGCCGGCTGAATGGCTCAGTTGGTTAAGAGCTCGCTCAAGAGTGCGAGCTGAGCTCTGAGCAACAGCGGTTCGAGGCCAGCCCGAGCTGAGTTGCCGTTGAGCTGTTGGCAGGATGGCTCAGCTTAAAAAAAAAAAAAAATCCTAAACAATGTAATGACAACTTTAATCCAGCAGTGCATAAAACCGATACTATATTATGACCAAGTTGGGTTTATCCTAGAATTGCAAGAATGTTTTAATATTATAAATCTATAAGTATTATCCAAAATAAATTTGGAAAACCACATTATCTTTTCAATAGATGCAGAAGAAGCATTTGATATGGTTTAACACTTGTGCAGGATATTTTTTTAACTCTCAGCAACTAGAAATAAAAGGGAAATTTCTTAAATAGTAAAGGTTACTTACCCAAAACCTTTAGAAAACTTTATTCTTAATAAGAAACATTAGCATTTCCTTTAAATAATGAACAAGTAAAGCATGCTCTCTACCACTGCTTCTTTTCAACATCAAGCTGGTAGTCCTAGTCAATACAATAAGACAAGAAAACGAAATAAAACCCAGAAATACTAGAAGGGAAGAAATGTGTATCACTCCCAGATTATATGTTTATTTACATAGAAAACCCCAAAATCTACAAATAAAGGTTTTTTGTTTGTTTGTTTGTTTGTTTGTTTGAGGGCAGTGTCACTGGCCCTCATATGTGAGACCCGAACCGGGGCCGCTGGCTTCCCAAGCCAACGCTTAACCACCACACCACTCAGCCTGCCTGACAAATAAAGTTTTAAAATAAAAACTATAAGTTGCTAGATTTTTTTTAAATAATATATAAGAGGGAAGGAGAAAGATATCTTTTACTGTGGGGGGAAAAAATCAATTGCATTTAGGAGATGTAATTTTTTTTTTTTGAGGGCAGTGTCACTGGCCCTCATATGCAGGACCCGAACCCAGGCCGCTGGATTCCAAAGCCAGCACTTAACCACCGCGCCACTCGGCCGGCCCTAGGAGATATAATTTTAAAATACATATCAATTAAAATTGTAACAAGAACATAAGGTAATCAGGAATAAAACACCTTCATGGATAAGGAAACGCAGTATTTAAAGATGTTAATTCCTTCTATAAAATCAATACAACTCCAATTACAATCACAACAGGATTATTGTGGCTCTGACAAGCTAATTCTAAAATATGTTAGAAGAGCAAAAGCCCAAGTATAGACACTGCTGGCAAATAAATAAAATAAAATAAGGGCAGGCCGAGTGACCCGGTGGTTAAGAGCTGGCTTGGGATGCCAGTGGCCCTGGTTCGGATCCCACATATGAGGGCCAGTGATACTGCCCTCAAAAAAAAATAAAAATAAAAATAAAATAAAATAAGGTGAGGGGATTTGCTCTACCAAATATCAAAACTCACAAAGATAAAGTAATTGAGACAGTGAGGCATTGACACCAGGCTGATCAAATGGACCAATGGAACAGAATGGAGAGCCTCAAAACCAGAAATACATGGAAGTTTTACATGACATAGTTAGAAACAGCATTGCAGATCACTGGGGGGAAAAAAAAATAAAATATATATATATATATATATATATATATATATATATATATATATATATATTTTCTGTGTGGATATAAGTGAGAAATTGCATATCCACATAGAAAAAAATATAAAATTGGATCCTTTCCCCAAATCATAAATGTTATCAGCCTCAGATGGATTAAAGCCTTAAATATGAAAGGCAAAACTTTTAAATTCATTGAAGAAAATACAAGAGAATATCTTCATGACCTCAGAACAGGAAAGGCTTTCTTCAACAAGATCAAAAGCATCAACCATAAAAGAAAATTGTCATACATTCAATTACATTAAAATTAAGAACTTTTTTCCATCAAGACTTCACAAAGAAAATGAAGACAGGCTACCAACTGGGGAAAGTTATTTGTAACATAGACCACTGACAGCCCAATTGAAAACATGAGCTAATGACATGAACAGGCATTTCTCAGAAGTGGAACATGAAAGACCAATCAGCATATGAAAAGAACATTGACCTCATTAATAATCAGAAAAATGCAAATTAAGACAACATGAGCTATAATTTTACACCATATTGGCAAAAATTAAGAAGTCTGACACCCGTGATGGTTGGTAAAGATCTAGATCAACAGGAATATTTACACTCAGCTAGTGAAAATGTAAATTAGTGCAAGCATTTTGAGAAACAAGATGGTGCCATTCGTAAGTTTGAACTTTGCACATCCTACTTGCCCACCAATTCTTCTAAAGAAAGTCATGAGCTTATGCATCAAGAAAGATGTACCAGAAGGTGCTGCTAATTGGCTTCCAGTGGGGTCGGCATGAACAGTGGCATCTCAGCAAATGAAGCTCCCTAAATTCCAGACAATGTGGGAGATTGGCTTCTGGGTATCTGTGCTTCACCACCAATAGGAATTATTTCCAGAACTTGATTCACAATTTGGGACTTTTAGCTTCAGGAGTTTGACTGGCCAAGAATTTGAGTGACATTTACCTAATGGCACCTCAGCCAGAGGTGTAGCCAAATAGACACATGGAACCTATGCTACACTTAAACCTTCCAAAAAGAGGACCTCCAATCTGTGACAATCACAAGACTTTTCCTGATGACAGCTGAAGTTTGATTCAGGTGGGCACCTTCCCTTCCCTGCCTGATTTCTTTTTCTTCACTGAATCCACTCAGAACTCCGTTCTCTGGTCAGCAGTCAGGTTTCAGCTAAAGTGCTGTCCTGTGTTATGTAAAGTTCTGTACATAGTTCCTAAGTTTCTGCAGGGGGTGATCTTTAATCTTGTCTTGAGAATAACCTAAGGGTATTTTAACAATTATTAGAAATAAGGAACCGGCCGAGTGGTGCGGTGGTTAAGTGCTGGCTTGGGAAGCCAGCGGCCCTGGTTCGGGTCCCACATATGAGGGCCAGTGACACTGCCCTCAAAAAAAAAAAAATATATAAAAAAAAAAAAAAAGAAATAAGGACTATATACAATGATAATCAGAAGAAGAGGAAGAGGAAGAAGAAGAAGAGAAGGAGAAAGAAAACGGAGGTACAAGAGTGTCCCTAGTAGCAAAAAAAAAAGAAAAAAGAAAAAAAGAAACTATCTCAGCATTCACTAATAAGAAATGGATGAAACTAATTTGGAGGAGGAGACCCAAAATGGTAGAGTACATAAATGCTGTGCTTGCCTCATTCCGTGAACACATCAAAATTACAACTAAATTATAGAACAATCAACCTGGAGATCCATCTGAAGTCTAGCTGAATAGAAGTTTTATAACTAAGGATATAAAGAAGCCACGTTGAGACTGGTGGGAGGGGTGGAGATGCGAAACAGGCTGACCTCAAACTTCCAGGTGGCCTTGTGGCAGATGAAAATTGGGAGGGATACCTCAGCCATAGAGGTTCCCTACAAAGAAGCAAAGGACTCCAGCCCCACACCAGTTTCCCCAGCCCAGAGGAGCCCCCACACATCTGGCTGTGAAAAACAGTGTGGGTTCCGACCATCTGGGTGGGACGAAAGGCTGCGGGAAACCCACGCAACCTTTCAAAGGGCCTGCACAAGCACTTACCCTGGGCTCTGGAGGAGGGACAGTGACTCTGGGGGTATTGGAGACATATGGGGTGAGACTGAGTTGTGTAACTTCAGGGCGAGAACTAGGAGTTCAGTGCCCACTTTTCCTGTGTGGGGCCCTCCTCTCATGTAGCCAGCAAGCAGACAACGTCTTTCCTGGGTTGAGCCCACCCCCACAGGCTAAATCTGAATTCTGATTGGCCTGGAAGCTCCACTGCTCCACCCTGCTGACTCACTTGAGACCCTGCCTCAATCAACTTGCATACTGCCTGAGGCTTTATCAGCAGCTGACCTTTACAGGAGCTGGCAGGGGCCAACAGGCCTTAGACTATCCCGGCTTTTTTCAAAGGTACCCAAGACTCAATACTCAATACTGGTGGCAGCCATTCTTGGTTCTCAGCATAGCATCTCCCACATGCCCCCAGCACAGGCAGTTACCAACCACGGATTGTTTTGTAGCTCCTACCAGGTACTCACCAGCCAGTCACAGGCAGTGACTGACCAGGGCCTGCACTGGAGACCCTCCCAAGAGGCCCCAGAAGAAACACACTTGGAGGTTGCCTTCAGACCACAGCAGAGCACCACAAGAGGCACACACAAAGGGCAGTCTCAACGGGCACCAGAGGCATTGGGGTGAATCCCGCTCCATGAGGTAAGCCCCCTACACAGCAGCCCATAAGCTGTGGATGGGGCCAAATCCCACAACCAGTCATCCCGAGGATCAATCCCACCCACTGACATGCCAACAGCAATCAAGTCTCAACTATAACAGAAGGGCATACACAACCCACCCAAGGGACACTCCTGGAGCACCCAGCTCAGGTAACCAGAGAGACTGTGCCATTGGGCCCCACAGGACCCCTACTATATAAGGCCACCAGGCAAGGCTGGGAGACATAGCAGGTCTACCTAATTCATAGAAACAAACACAGAGAGGCAGCCAAAATGAGAAAACAAAAAAGTATGTACCAAATGAAAGAACAGGAGAAAACTCCAGAAAAAAAACTAAACAAAATGGAGGCAAGCAACCTACCAGATACAGAGTTCAAAACAATGATTATAAGGATGCTCAAGGAACTTGGTGAAAACTTCAACAGAGAGACAGCAAGCAGGAAAAAAAGGACCTAGAAAGCATAAAAAAGAACCAGTCAGAAGTGAAGAATACAATAACTGAAATAAAGAATGCACTACAAGGAATCACCAGCAGATTACATGAAGCAGATGATCAAATCAGAGATTTGGAATACAAGGTGGCACATAACAACCTATCAGAACAGCAAAAAGAAAAAAAAATCCAAAAGAATGAGGATAGTTTAAGAGACCTCTGGGACAACATCAAGCATAACAACATTCACATCATAGTGGGTACCAGAAGGAAAGAGAGAAAGCAAGGGACTGAGAATCTGTTTGAAGAAATAATGACTGAAAACTTTTTTAACCTGGTGAAGGAAATAGATACACAAGCCCAAGAAGCACAGAGAGTCCCAAAAAAGATGAACCGAAACAGGCCCACACCAAGACACATTACAATTTAAATGGCAAAGGTTAAAGACAAGGAGAGGATCCTAAAAGCAGCAAGAGAAAGGCAACTAGAAACTTATAAGAGAGCTCCCGTAAGATTGTCAGCTGATTTCTCAACAGAAACTTTGCAGTCCAGAGGGATTGGCAGGGAATATTAAAACTGTTGCAAAGCAAGGATCTACAACCAAGACTACTCTACTCAGTAAGGCTATTATTTAAAATTAAAAGACAGATAAAGGTCTTCCCAGACAAGAAAAAGTTAAAAGAGTTCTTCACCACCAAACCAGTAATACAAGAAATGTTAGAGGGACTGCTTTAAGATGAGAAAAAAAATAAAGAATATGAATAATAAAATGGCAATAGCTACATATCTGTCAACAATTACTTTCAATGGAAATGGATTAAATGCTTTGATCAAAAACAGCGTGGCTGAGGGCCGGCCGAGGGGCACGTGGTTAAGTGCTGGCTTCGGAAGCCAGCAGCCCTGGTGTGGGTCCCACATATGAGGGCCAGTAACACTGCCCTCAAAAACAAAACAAAACAAAACAAAAACACAGGATGGCTGAGTGGATAAGAAAACAGAACCCTTACATATGTTGTCTACTAGAGACTCGCTTCAGATTGAAAGACACACATAGACTGAAAGTAAAGAGATGGAAAAAGTTATTTCATAGAAGTGGAAATGGAAAAAAAAAGCTGAAGTAACAATACTTATACCAGGCAAAATCGATTTTAAAACAAAGGTTATACAAGGGACAAAGAAGGACCCAGTAATTCCACATCCAGGTATTTATCTAAAGAAACCAAAATGCTACTTTGAGGGGGCCTACACATCCATATGTTCATTGCAGCATTGTTTACAATGGCCAAGATGTGGAGGCAGCCTGGTGTGGATGAAAGAATGGATAAAGAGAAGGTGGTACATATATACAGGTGTGATCAAAACTACAGTGAACATTTAAATAATAAACTTATTACAGTAAATGACACATTGCCATTAATTCCCCTCAAAATACTCCCCCTAGCTTCAGACACACTTATCCCATCGTTCTTAATACTTTCTGAAACAGTTCTGGAAGTCCTCTTTTGTGTCTTTACAATCATTTAAGAAACGATGTACATATATAGTCACGGGATGTGGATTATATGGTGGAAGGTAGTCAAAGGAACTGTAATAGATAGTATGATATGCGGGGCGAGTGGAGTGGAGAATTGGGGGAGGGGGGTTGTCACTTTAAGGGGTAAAAAGTATAACTGTTGCATTGTGTTGTACACCTGAAGCTAATTTAAAAAAATAAATAATAATAATAATAAAGAAACGATGTACATAGAAAACGGCCTGAGAAATGAGCAAACGGTTTCATCTTCCATCATGACAACATTCTGTGTCACACACATCGCTTCTGGTATACGGCAATTTCTGTCAGATAAAAACATTACTGGGCCGGCCGAGTGGCGCGGTGGTTAAGCGCTGGCTTGGGAACCCAGCGGCCCTGGTTCAGTCCCACATATGAGGGCCAGTGACACTGCCCTCAAAAAAAAAAAAAACAGAAAAAAACACCATTATGGTGTGTTCTCATCCATTTTAGTCACCTGATCTGGCACCATGTGACTTCAGGCTCTTCCCCAAAATCAAAATGACCATGAAAGGTAAACGTTTTGAATGGATTCAGGACATCAAGGCAGTCACGACAGTGCTACTAAAGACACCTATGAAAGAGGACTCCCAGAACTGCTTCAGGGAGTGGCAAGAATGATGAGATAAGTGTGTTTGAAATGAGGTGGAGTATTTTGAGAGGGATTAATGGCAATCTGTCTTTTATTGTAATAAATTTTTTTTTAATTTAAACATTCACTGTATATTTTAATCACACCTCATACAATGGAATATTGCACAGCCATGGAAGGGAATGGGTTCTTGCCATCTGCGGGGCATGGATGGACCTGGAGGGTATTGTGCTGAGTAGAGTATGTCAGGCAGTCAGGCAGCTAAAGTCAGATGCAATGTGATTTCACTGATATGTGGAATCTAAAGAACAAAATAAACAAACAAAACAGAAATACACTCAGATACAAAGAACATTTTGGTGGTTGACAGATAGGAGGGAGGTTGAGGGGCGTGGGTGAAAAACAGGAAGGGGTTAAGAAGTACAAATTGGTTGTTACACAGTAGTCATGGGTATATAGAGTACAGCATAAGGAATATAGTCAATAATATTTTAATAACGATGTATGGTGTCAAATGGGCACTAGATTTGTTGGGGTGATAGATGGGAAGGGGCAGGGTGGAAAAGGTGAAGGAATTAAGAAATACAAATTGGTAGTTACAATGGGGTGTAAAGTAAAGCATAGGGAATATAGTCAATGATATAGTAATAACTATGTATAGTGCCAGGTGGGTACTAGACAAGTCAGGGGGATCACTTTTTAAATTATATAAATGTCTAGCCATATGTTGTACACCTGAAATTAATATAAAATAATATTGAATGTCAACTATAACTGAAAAATTAAAGTGGGGGGAAGGTGAAGGGCAATAAGAGGTCCAAATTTCCAGGTATAAAGCAAATAAGTCATGCAGATGTGAGTACAGCGTGGGGAATATAGTCAATAATATTGTGATAGCATAGTATGGTGTCAGTTGGTTGCTGGACTTATGGTGATCACTTCTTTAGGTATATAAATCTTGAATAATTATTGTGTATGCCTGAAACTAATATAATACTGTATGCTAACTATATTTTTAATAAAAATATTTTTTTTACTTAATTTTTGGTATAGCTACACAATAAACGATACAAAAATAAAAATAAATAAGCTTCAATCATCCATAGCGACATGGCAGAAATATAATGTTAAAAGGAAAAAAATCAAGTTGTAGAAGACTGCATTCAGTATAATAGTATTTTAATAAAATTTGAAAAACAAGCAAACCAAACCATATATTGTTCACAGAAACATATTTACGTGATAACTATATTTTTAAATAGAAAGGGAATAATAAATATAAAACTCAAATCGTTGTTACCTCTGAGGGCTGAGGAGACAGGGAGATAGAGTTGACAAGTGGATGAAAAGATACAGATGATATTCTAGATCTGTGCTTTCCAATACGGTACTCTGGTCATGCAAGAAAATGTCTTTGTTTTTAGGCAATACGCAATGGAACTACTTAGGGATAATGGAGAATCATATGTGCAACTTACGCTTGAATGGTTCAGAAAAAAATTTTTATAATGTATGTATTTATACACACGCATGCACGTATTAGTTTGCTAGGGCTGCCGTAGCAAATTACCACAGATTAGGTGACTGGAATAACAGAAATTTATTTTCTCGTGGTTCTGGAAGCTAGAAGCCTAAGATCAAGGTGTTGGCAGGGTTGTTTCCTCCTGAGGCCTCTCTGCTTGCCTTGTTGAGATGGCCACCTTCTCCCTGTGTCCTCACGTGGTCTTTTCACGGTACGTGAGCCTCCCTGGTGTCTCTTCCTCTTTTTTATAAGGACACCAGTCATATTGGATTGGGGCCCTAGATAAATGGCTGCTTATTAACTTAATCACCTCTTCAAAGACCTGATCTCAAAATACACTCATATTCTGCTGGAAGTTGAGGCTTCAACATATGAATTTGTGGGGGACACAATTCAGTCCATGATAGATAGATAGATAGATAGATAGATAGATAGATAGATAGATAGATAATACATATATACATGATAGAAAGAAAATTTGGTAAACTGTTAAGGGTTTGGGTGAAGGGTAGACAGAAGTTTTCTGAACTAATCTTACAATTTTTCTACAAACCTGAAATGATCTCAAAATTAAGAGCTTAAAAACAGATACATATATAGTTACATATACTTAATAATAAGGCTAAGAATTACAATATCACAATGACATATATGTTATTCTTCAATAAATTTTGCTTTAAAAATCCATTAAGTCAAAAGGAATAGGAGGTTGATATTGGCAAATCCAGCATCCCTGCTGAGTAAGGAGAGAACTAAGAAGACTGGTCAGAAGGTTGTGAGTAGGGCCGGCCGAGTGGCACAGTGGTTAAGCGCTGGTTTGGGAAGCCAGCGGCCCCGGTTCGGGTCCTACATATGAGGGCCTTGACACGGCCCTCAAAAAAAGAAAAAAAGAAGGTTGTGAGTAACCTGGAGAGAGACGTTCCCATGGAGTGATGGGATGGAAACCAGATTAGATTAGGCGGTGGAAATAACAAATATTGGCAACTCTTTATACTAGTTTGGCTGTAAGTAGAAGGAAAAAGATAGGGTAGTACCCAAAAGGAAATATGTTGAAGGAATGAAAGAAACTGGATCATGGTGAAATGCTGCTGACAGAGCCATGAAGCAGGTAAAGCCGAGACACAGCATGGTATGGGCGTAGTGGTAATGCATTCAGACTCTGGAGTCAAGCTGCTAGGGATCCAATCCAGATCCTGGCTCTGCCACTTGCCAGCTCTCTGGGTTTTCCCATCTTTGGTATGGGGTGATGGTTATAACGGACCCTACCCCATAGGGCATCCACGAAGATTAAATAAACTAATGAATGCAAAGTGCCTAAAGCAGTGCATAGCGCCCAGGAAGCACTCGATAGAGGAAGTTATGATAGTTATCATCACTACAAAAGCGGGGGAGCAATGCTGGTGATGATCGCTGGGGAAATGGGAGGTGACGGTGAGGTCTACTCCTCGGCTGTGACCATGGTATTGGTGGCTAAAGTGGAGATGCCCCTGGAGAGGACTGGTCCAGGAACTGGACAGCCAGGGTGTGGGTGACTTATCCACATAGCTGATAAGGCCCTCAAGATGGTGGCAGGTGGCAGTGGAGAGGAAGTCTATGAGACAGGCACCCAACTCAAGAGAATGAGGCCAAAGGACTGGATGCCATTTGAAGAAAGTGACAGAAAATAGAGGGTGACAAAGCTTCACAGGCAATTCAAATGAAGACCCAGGAGCCACATCCGGATACAACTCTGGCATCAAGAGGAACTTGGGAGAAGGAGCTGCCTCCCATCATAAGGGCTGCAGGAAGGTGGTTGGTATCCTTAGGGATGGGAGACAGTCAGATGCTGTGAACAGCTTGAGGGTATGAAAAGTTTCCTTGTCAAGGACCATGACAACCTGACTTTTTATTCACACACTCTCCTCAGATCCAAGTGCAGGTAGTAGGTGGCAGAAGTTGGGTAGGTGCTCAAAGATATTTGCTGGATTGATGAGTGGGTGAGTGTATGGGTGGCAGATGGATGAATGAATAGGTGGGTATGATGGATGGATAGATGGGTGTGATGGATGGATGAATGGGTGGAGAGATGAGTGGGTGGATAGACAGGTTGAGTGATTGGAGGAATGGAAAGGAGTGAGAAAGTGGGCTACGGGGGTGGGTGAATACATAAGTGATTTTAATAAACTGGACATTCCTCAAAACATAGGATAGCCTGGGAGGTCAAAGAGGTGATAGAGATAATACATCAGGCCTTGCCCCAGAAGTCTAGACCACTCATAAAAACAGCTATAACCACAAGGAGGGTGCAAAAGCCACTATCCCTCCCTGGTGCCCCTCAGCCTGAAGGCTGATCTGTGCACAGAAGCCCCCTGGGTCTAGGCTGGAGAGGCAGATGACATGGGACCAAGGGAGCACTGGCTACCTCTGGGGCCCCTCTTCCCTCTCAGGATCCAGGCCAGGCACCCGGGGAACAGGGGAGAAAGCAGACCCCAGCCATCACTGAAGTTTTGACCTGCCTTCACCTCTCTCTTGCCTTAAACAGGTCATTTGACTTCTCCTGGCCACTCTGCCTAGCAAGATTTTCAGGAAAGCTGCCCTATCTTCTTCCTTCCACCTGCCCATCCCAGTGCTGTGGTGCATGAACCAGCTGACAGGATCCAGCTCCCTCACTGAAGGAAGCCCATCATCAAGACAGTAGCTGGCCTGGCCTGAGGACTCTGCTTTATCAGCTGCCCCCACCCCATCTGTCAGCCACAGAGTTGCAGGGGGACAGGCTTCCTCCAAGCCAAGATCAGCATCTGAGCTTTACCTCACCTCAGATTCTGATCCCACCACCACCGCCACCACCAGGACCATTCCCCGAACCCAGCCACGCCATGGCAGGCCAGGCCCGAAGAGCAGAGATAAGTCCTCCTGGCTAGCCAACCACAAGCGGGGGTTGGGGGGCGGTCTTCCCTTTTGCCCACCCAAAGCTAGAACTCTGCTTCCTTCCCTAGAGGTAGGCCCCAAGAGAGCATCTGGGCAGCCATTCCAGCCTCTTGGCAGCTTGGGGCCTGCTTTTCACCCTCAAGCATTCAGCATCGATTATGTCCTAATTGATTCATCTCTCATGTGGAGGCACCAATCAAAGGCAGAAAATCCTGCTAGTCTGAGTACTAGGGAAGCAGCAGAATGAAGTGCTGGCTGCCAGTGTTTGGAAGAGACTCCTCCAGACTTCTTGGCTGGTAACCTGATGGCCACCAGGGACACCTCAGGCCCAAAGACCCAAGTACAACATTCAAATTGTTCAGGACCTGTTCACAGACACCTCCTCCATGCCAGGCCCCATGCTGGGTGCTGGGGCCACAGATCCAGTCTCTGCCTTCACAGAGCACCTGGGAGCCCAGGCAAGTGGCACCTAACCCACCCCAGGAAATCCAGGGTGGCTTCACAGAGGAGGTGACATTCCGCTGGGTTTTAAAGAATGAAAGGGATTTCTTCAGATACCGAAATAAGAAGAAGGGCATTCCAAGCAGAGGGAACAATGTGAGAAAGGCCTGGAGCTATTAAAAAAAGCACATTATTGGACAGTAATAGGAAATGGAATGGTTGGAGTGTCAGCCCCATGCAGGGGAAAAGAAGATTGAGAAAAGGAGTAAGGAGAGATAAGGCTCTAGCATTGAGGAGGATTAGGAGCTGGTTTTGAAGGCCCTCACAGCCATGAGAAAGGCTTAGGACTTTATGGGCAGAGAGGAACCAATGGAGGGTTTTTGGTTGGACAGTGACGTGCTAAGACTTGTATTTTGGAAGAAGTCCTCCAGCTGAGTATAGTGAAATCAGTATCCCAGGAACAAAGTCAGGGAGACCAGGAGGAGGATGCTGCCATTGTCCGAAAGGGCACCCACGGCGGCCTGACTCCTGCAATGGCAGTGAGCTGGGAGAGAAAAAGCAGAACCCATAGGGAGGCGACAGGTGGATGTGGGGTATAGAGGGCAGCGAGGAGTCCAGGCCGAGTCCAGGTTTCTGGATGCCATTCACCAGGACAGAAAAGCAGGTTTTCAGGAGAAAGCATGGAAGAGCTCAGTTGAGGGCATGTGTACATTGGGGCATCTGGGGAGATGGGGATCTGAGCAGTAGGACTGTGAGGTGCCGCCCAAGGTCAGGCAGGGTCAATGTCATCTCTGAGTGTAGAATAGAGGCCTGACCCTCCCCCCACCCCACCATTCCAGGCCTGTGCTTCCTCCTACCTCTCTTCCCATTCCAGCCTCCATGCCTTTGCTCTGGCTGTTCCCCTCCCCAGAATATCCTCCCCTTCTCTGTACAAACCCCACCCACCCCCCCAGCTTGAGTCCCACCTCAACCCAGGGGCTGGAGTGAAGATCTAGGGTCAGAGGTTGAGTGGGGTATGAAAGAGAGGCGGCAAATGTAGCAGCAAGTGCAGAGATCTGATTTAAAGCCCAGCCATACTGCGAGCTGGCTGTGTGACACGGGATATGTCACTTTCTCTCTCCAAGCCCCAGTTTCCTACCCTCTCAGCGGAGAATAAGAAAAGGCCCTTGAGTGGCACGATGGTTAAGTGCTGGCTTGGGACGCCAGCAGCCCCGGTTCGGTCTCATATACGAGGGCCAGTGACACTGCCCTCAAAAAAAAAATAAAAGGCCCTTGTCCCCAGGGAGCTTATAGTCTAGAAAGGGCCATAAGGGAAAACAGGACCAGTGACTTTAGAGGTGTATCCAATGCCTTGAATATGCACCTGAGAGTTTATGGAGAAAGATTTAGTGGTGTTTTCTCTGAGCCTTGAAGACAGTGGAGACAGAGGCAGAAGAGGGCACTCCAGGCAGAAAGAATGACCTGAGCAAAGGCTAGGAGGTAGAAAGTTCAGGGTGTGTTCAAGGAAGAATGAGTGTCCAGATTCTGGTTTCTGAGTCAACAGCCCAGGGGCTTTTTGTAAGCGGGCAGCCCGAGCCCAGCAGCCTCCAGTAAACACCTATTTGCACAATCAAGGTCACACACAGGGACATGTTTGCACAATGACCTGTTTGCACAATCTCAGCCGAACTGCTCTATTCCAGCCAAACCAGCCCCTGGCGGACAGACGAGCACAGCTGCCACTTCCGGACATTCACCCTGCTCCTACCAGGGCCTCCCTGGAACTGGTAGCCCCTAGACTCACCCAGCAGCCCCACACATCACAGGCAATAATAGAAATGGAAACGATCCAACCCTCAGCAGGGCTGCCGAGAATGGGGTTCCCTCCCCAGGGCTCCCTGACTGGGTTTCCAGCCCACAGAGGACACTCTGTCCAATAGAGGAGGGGGTGGGGTCAGGAAAGCTGAAGGAGGAAGTATCCACAAAGCAGACACTGAGTATGCATGGAGGGGATGACTCCACATCCGTCTCATGCTTGTCACCTCACCAGAGTAAACATTTATTGAGCATTTACTATGTGCCTGGCTCTGTTCCACAAGGCTCACATGCATTATTTCACCGATTTCTTACAAGAATCCCATGAAGCAGATACTATTATTATCATCATCTGAAAGATGATGAAACTGAGGCTCAAAGAGGGTAAGCAACTTGCCCAAGGTCACACAGCTAGTTAGTGTCAAACCCAAGCAGTCTGATTCCTCACCCCTGCTCTTAACCTCTCTACACTCTGATGCCACACCTCTGTGGAAAGTTCTTCCTTAAACCTAACTTTTGTTTCAGCATCTGCAGCTCCATTTCCTGGTACAGGCCCTCGGTGGAGAATAGGAACACGGATGAGATCAGTAAAATCTTGTTCTGACATATTCAACTATGCAGGGGGGAAAAAAAGAAAGGAATTTTGTTGAACATTACTGCATGCTGGTTAATGTACGAGGCTGCATACCTCCCGTAGCTCATTTCATCCTCACAGGACTCCTGGGAGGAGTTTCTATCTCTGTGCCAGATAAGGGAACGGAGGCTTGGAGAGGGTAAACAACTTGAAGTTTCCGCAAACCCAGCAGATCTGCACCTGAGAATCCCCTGTGGGGCCTGCGCTGTGCTGAGGCTGCAGGCAGAGATGAAAGCGTGGCTTCTGCCCTCAAGGAGTTCACAGTCTAATGGAGGAGGCAAACAGCCAATAGCCCACTGCACTGTTACGGGATTACAGAAGAGGGAGGGGAAGGCACCTGACCCAGCCGGGAGGGATGCTCAGCGCAGACTGGAAGTCAGAGTGAGCTGCATCAGAGGCAGGATTCAGCCAGATGGAGGTGACAGGAGCAGCAAGAGCAAACAAGAGGTGCTCCAAAGCCTGAGGCAGGCAGGGAAACACAAGCAAATTCTGCACGATTAGAGCAGGAAGGGGTGCGTCTGGGGAAATGGAGGCAGATAAGGCAGGAGAAAGGGGCGGGCTAGATGATGGGGTATCTTGATTGTCCAGTTAAGAGGTTAGGATGGGATGAAGGAACTCTGAAAAAGGGGCTCCAGCATGGTCAGACGTGGGGAGGCTGGGAAGCTGACAAGAGTGGAGGGAGACAGCCCAGAGCAGGAGCCCAGCAGGCAGGCTGTGGCACGTCCAGGTGAGGGACGGGGGAGGCCTAACAAGGGCAGGGAGAGGAGATGGATTTCAGGTTGTAGACATGACAGAGCTCCGTCAAGGCAGAAACTAAAGCTGCTTTTGCACATCATTGTGCACCTGCACCTGCTCTAGAACCGTGTTTGTTGAGTGATGAACAAAAGGCCCATTCTCCTTCATTTGGAGCTGATTGGATGTGGGAGTGTGGAGAAGGGGGTGTGAGGGATAACTCCTAGGTCCCTGGTGGGGTGACTTAGGGGAGTGGGGATGGTGCTGTAATTTACCAAGATGAGGCATGTGGGGTCTGGGGACAAGTTTGGTGAAATGGAGGAAGATTTATCCAGTCAATCCGTCATTCAACAATTATGTAATGAATGCCCACTCTGTAACAGGCAGGGTTGTAGACACTGCAGATAACATTTTAAACAAAACAGACTAAAAGCCTTGCCCTTATGGAGCTTCCATTCTACTGGGAATTGAGGTGGGGGCAGAAGGTGAAAAGGGATGTGGGGAGAAAGAGAACTAAGGAGTGGGGAGTTGCAATATTTTTAAAGGGTGGTCAGAGAAAGTCTTGATAAGAAGGGGACATTTGAGCAAAGACCTGAAGAAGATGAGGGAGTAATCTATGACATTATTTGGGAGGGGAAGGAGAAGGGGAAGGAATTCAGGCAGAAGAAACAGCCAGTGCAAAGGCCCTGAGGCAGGAGAAAGCTGACCATGTTTGAGAAACAACAAGGAAAACAGAATAGCTGGAGCAGAACAGCAAGAGGGAGAATAACAGGAGAGGAATGAGGGAAGGAATGAGGGGCCCCAGGTTGAATAGGAACTTGTAGATCATTGAAAAGGCTTCAACATTGAGTCTGAGTGGGGTTTGGGCAGAGGGTGACAGAACTGATTTTTGTTTGATCAGTATCACACTGGCTGCTGAAGGAACAATAGACAGGTAAGGGGACAAGGATGAATGGAAGTAGGAGACCAGAGAAGGGGCCATTGTAGTGATCTAGGTTTAAGTGATACTTACATTTTCCAACTTTTTATCATGAAAATATCCAGACATAGAACCCACTTGACCTTTATAGTGAATATCTGTGAGTTAATGGGATTTGCTGAGCCTGGGGGAGCCTATGGGACATCTCAGGAAAGTTGCCACAGACAGGTGGGTATTTTGATCCAGAACCAAAACTTCAGCCCAGGTCTGGTCCATCACACCAGACTCAGGAGCCCATTTCTTCTAAAAGGATCATACATTATGGACACTCTGCTAGTCAGTTGGTACCTAACCTTTATTGGGTCGTAAATCCAATAAACTATGAACAGTCTGAAACTTTTTCAGAAAAATGCACAGTAAATTATAAACAATTGCAGGAGAATCATGAATGTAGTCGATGAAAGACATAAAATGTAGCCTATTTCGCTCAATCAAAAAAATGTTCAATGTAACAGAATTCTTGTAAGTAAATGTTACTATTTTCTAGTGAGCATATGAAGACCCTAAGCCTCACAGGTCATCCCGCTGTGGTCCCAGAGTCCTCATGTCTCCATCTGCCTGTCCTAAGGGCAATGGTGGAGAATATATAGTGAAGAGGGGGCAGCGAGGAAGGTGCTGCATTACCCAATACCCTGTTACCTGGAGGCTGCCCCCTTGAATATTGTGAGGATCAGGGCCCCAGAAAAGAGGCTTAAAGCTGAGTGAGACTTCAACCCAGGGTCTGTCTCTGAGCAATGCTCCCCCAGCGTGAGGGCCATGGGATGGCATCCAGGGGTTGGAGCCTGGGCCCTACCGGGCCTCAAAGCTTTGAGGTCAGGAAATCCGGAGACAGAGGAGGGGGACACCGTTGCCACATCCCCCTCGCCTCTTTAAGACCCCCAAGGCAGGAAAGCTGCCTTGGCCTCACCAGCTTCCCTCCCAGGCTCCTTCCTGGGAGGAAGGGGCTGCTGGTGCTGCAGCGACAGGGCCAGGGAGGGAAGGAGGCTGGGCAAGTGTTGCAATCCACAGCCCCTGGGCTTGTCAGAGGCCAAACCATTAACGACAGGGCTGGGGAGAGAAGTGGGACAGCCGCTGTTTTCAGGAACTTGCCTAAAGAAGAGAGCAGAGACCACGAAGGCCAGGGGGCGGCTGCCGGCCTGCAGGCTCCAGCGTGAGTAGGGGAGCCCCAGGGAAAGCTGAGCCTTGGCCTTGATGGGGTCCTGGAGTCCCAGAGCCACTCCCAGCCCTCAGCTCTGCCAAGTGCCTGTATTCAGGGGGCCTAGGCCTGGGACCACGGTTCCTGCCTTTAGGGTTTGTCCTTTGGAACCAGAAGCCCTGGACAGAGTCTCTTTTTCCAGGGATTTCCGCACTTTTGGGAGGCGGGGGGATTACATCAGGGAAGTCACAAACAGCTGAAATTTCTTTGGGAACACCAAGCCCAGGAAAGGGCGCAGTTGTTATCCCTCTGCATGTCTCTGTCTCTCAGAACCTGTGTGTCTCCATCTCTGTCTATTTTACTCTCCATTTCTCTTTCCTCCTCAGCCCCTCTCTGGCCTGCCTGGGCTCTGTGCCTCTGTCTCTCACATTTCCCTCTGTCTCTTGAATCTTAAACCCTCTTGGGTGTCTCTGGCTTCTCAGCCTGCGAGTGAGTGCCTTGGTCTCTATGTCAGCATCCTTGTCTCTTGGGCTCTTTTCTCTCCCTGTCTGTTAGCATCTCTCCTACCTCAATCTTTATCTCCATGGGTCTCTCCGTCATTTTGGTCTGTGTGTGTACTTCACTTTCTTACTCTTTCTGCCTTCTGACTCTCTTTCTCTAAGCCACACCTGGAAAGTCCTCTCCCTCCAGCCCTCCTCCCTCCGGCCCTCCTCCCATGGAAAGAATCTACAAAGAAAGGAGAGAGGGGTGTGAACTGGAGAAGGGAGAGCGAGGGGGGTGTAATACAGTGACTCTGAGGGACAGAGTCAGGAGAGCCCAGCAGAGATGGCTGGAGTGAAGGGGAGACTGAGGAGCCAAGGAGCTGGAAGTAGGGGACCCAGAAATGGGGTCTTGAAACCATGTAGCATGACACAGACAGAAGCCAGGTAACAGCCTGTGGAGGCTGTGACCACACTGAGCCATCTTGGGTTCCATGAGGTGGTGCCCTGATTCTTGGCCCGTGAAAATAACATGGCCATTGATTGCTTCCTCCATGAGGGCTCCGTGCGAAGCGCTTTTATCACAGATCATCCCCTTTCACCCTCACCACAACCCTGAGAAGTGGGTACTGTTATTATCCCTTTTTTACAGATGGGGAAACTGAAGCTCAGAAAGACAAAGTAACTTGCCCAAGGTCACAAAGCTGGTAAGTGGCAGAGATGGGGTTCAGATCAGGTGGTCTTACTCACACCTGGGCTCCCAACCTCTCTGCATATTAGCTCCCCGAGAGGAGACCATGTTCCAACAGGCCCCACATCCCACTCAACTTGGCTGGGGGGCACCCAGGGCTGCTTTAGGGGACCAGAGATTGATGCCAAACATGCCAACACCCAATACCCAGCCTGGCTTCTCAAGGTTTGGGACTTGGCTGCCCATTATGGACAGGAGCCAGTGGTGAAGCGGTCCATCTCTGGACATAGGCTGAGCCTGAAGCTGACCTGTGCTAGGGTAGCAGGCCTGGGTACGACTGAAAGATACAGAGATGGAAACCAGTATCCCAAAATCTGGGCTGAAGAGGCTAAATCTTCCCCAACAAATGTGTGTGTGTGGAGGGGGGATAATCAAACTGGTATGCTACAGTAAGAAGATTGCCAACAACTGATTGGTAGACTGGAGAAACTCTTATGCAAATTTCTCACTGCACAAAGCTATCCAACTAAGGGGCCAGTGGAGGCTGAAATCCAGCCTGGTCTCCAGTTGTCAGGTCCTAGTGTGGGGCTGCATCTGTCCAGAGGGAGGGATGCTTTTTTCTGATTTGCAAAAAAGGGCCTTATAGGCTAGCAGTCACCTAGTATCCTGATACTGCATGTAGACAGACTGGGGGGGTTGGGTAAGGCCCCTGCAAGAGCCTTGGGTATCTTGGCAGTTCTTTTTCACACCTGTCTGAGAGGGAGAGAAGCACAGGGGATCTGCTGGGACACCATCTACCTGTATGTGTTCGTGAATATACATGCAGGCTGGTCAGAGATTCCCACTGGCCTGCCACCAAACATGTCAATTAGTGCTGGATGGTTGGTGCCTGGCCCAAGAGCATGAGCAGAGTGGAGGGTTAGGCTAGAAGCCCAACCCAGCAGTAGAAACCTCTGCATGCTTCCTGAGATTGGAACCGATGCTCCCTCCATCCAGGCACTGTCGCCATGACTATAAGAAGCTTGGCCCCAGAAGGCCTACAGAGGTCTGTGCCCAGAATTGGGGTGTATTAGACCCTTTGTGTACTCTCCTGATCTCCTTTCAGCCCACCTTTCCCTCCAGCCATCTCTGTGGCAGCCAGCTTCCCACAGGTGTAAGCTGGCAGCCGTTGGCCTCAGTTGTTCCATGGGCCCTTTCTGCCAGGGATCATCGCTGATACTTTTGGCGTGGCTCACCCAAGAGAGGATGCCTTGTACTCATGCAGGTGCAACCCGGATGTGCCAGGAGGTTAATACCCCAAGAAACATCCATTGATGTTTCATTGATAGGGACCAAATGTCCTCATCCTCCCTCCGGCCCATTCAAGGGATGAATTGTTCCTTGGGTGGACAGTTCTGAGGTATGTCCTGCTCAGCTCCTTGAAAAATTCCAGCAGGATTGAGTCCCAATTGTCCACAGAGGTGACCAGCTCGAAGACGTGCCTTTGTGTTGGTTTTCCTGTTTCATTCTCCCTACTCCCTCGCTCTGTCCCTGGGACTTCCATAAAATAAACTAGCTGCATGCAAGCCCTCATCTCAGGCTCCTCTTTGTGGAGGAAACCCGACTAAGACAGAAAGAAGGGGGAAGAATGCTATTCCTTGCTATTCCTTTCCCTGTTGTCTCCTGGAAGGTAAGTATAATAACAACATGGCTATCAATTATAATCACTTCCTATGTTCCAGGCACTGTGCAAAGCCCTTGAGCTGTGTCATTTCGTGTGCAGTATAGGCTGTTATCTCCGTTTTGCAGACAAAGAAACTGAGGCTCACAGGGGTCAAGTACATAACTTGACCACTCTGTAACCACACTGTGGCAGAGCAAGGATTAAGCATAGCTTTGACTTCAAAGCTCAGGATCTTAACCATCCCCTCTTGCCTCCAGGTGAACATCCAGTTGGCACTATGGTGGGGCCGGGAACCTGGAGCCTGACCAGAGCTGCCCTGATCATCCTGCTGCTCCCCAGAAGTGAGTGTGGCCAGGGGTGGGGGAGCTGTGGGGAGAGGGGAGTTACAGGGAGAGATACTGGCAGTAGGAGAGAGAATCATTCCTACACCGCCACACTGCTCCTGCAGTTCCTAAAGAATCCCAAGAGAATCAAGACAGGGGCCACAGATGTGGGATAGCCAGGCTCCCACCCATAGACCTCTGCAGGCAAACTAAGAGGATGTTGAGAGGATCTGGGCTGGTTAGCCTGGAAAAGGCCGGACAGGCCCAGGTCTTGCCTGCAAATCTCTGCCGGACTATCAGAAGGAACCTCTGAGTCCTATGCAACCTTCATGGACAGCAAAGGGATCAGGGTGGAAGCCACATGGAGGCAGGTTTCATCCTGAAATAAGGAAGCCCAGACAGAGCTCTCCAACTACAGAAACTCTATCTTGAGAAGTAGAGAGCCTCCCTTCTCTGGGGGCATGCAAGTTGAGGCCAGGATTGACAGCAGGGGTCAGCAAACTTTGATAGCAATATTCATGCTTTGCAGGCCACAGTCTCTGTAGCATGTTCTTATTTGGTTTTGGTTTGTTTTGTTTTTAACCCTTTAAAAATGTAAAAAAACAAAAAACCTTTTTAGCTGGCAGGCCATACAAAAACAGGCCACCCTAGCTCTGCTGTAGAGGACACAGTATCAGGTAGAGTTTTGAAGTAACCGGTTTTGCAAGGTTCCTTCTAGTCTGAAATACTGAGTCTGTGAAGTGGTAGCAGCCCCAGGAATTGCTCTGTGACTCTAGGCAAATTGCTCCTCCTCTTAGGGCCTCAGCATCCCCATCAACAAAATGGGCCGAAGAACACCTGAGAAAGGAGAGAAGGCTTGGTAGGCGAATTGCAGTGCCTACTCCTTTATTCAATGCATATTCCCCATGGGCTACACTGTGCTAGGCATTGGGAACGCAGTAGTGAGCAAAGCAGCCAAGGCCTCTGGTCTCATGGAACACATGGTCTAGCCAGGGAGACAAACAAGGAAATAACCACATGACTCCGTAGTATGAAGGATAACAAGATCTGTGGGAAAGTTCAGGGAGCTTGGCCTGGTCTTGTTGGTCAGGGTCTAGTATGGTTCCCCATGAAATGCCTCGATGTTAACCAGGTGAAAGAGAGGAAAAGAGCACCTTAAAAAGCAACGGCAGGTACAAAGATCCAGAGATTGGAGAGAGCAGGGCATTTTCAAGGAATAGCAAGAAGCCAGAGTGACTGGGGCTGAGAGAGGGTGGTCTGAGCTGGAACAGGGAGGGTTAGATAGGGGCGAGGCCACAAGGGCTGTGAGAAGGACGCCGGTCTTCATCCCAGTCATGGCAGCAAATACTCACCTGTCAGGCACTGTTCTAAGTGCTGTAGACATGGTATCACATCTAATGCCTTCAGCAACAGTAACGCAGGGACTATGATTATTCTCCTTTTACAGATGAGACATCTGAGGCACAGAAAGTCTCAGTAACATGCCAGGGTCACATAATTAATAAGCCATAGGACCAGGCTGTAAACCTAGGCAATCAGGCTCCCATGCTCTTATCCATCACACCACACTGCTTTTCAGAGTGATAATATGCCATTGAAGTGCAGTGATCTAGATGGGGAAACACAATCAGATTTGAATTCTGAAAAGATAGCTGTGGCTGCAGGGTTCTTATCATTCTAATCACTGCTCTCACCAGCCTTGGGGAGGGCAGTGGGAGGGGACTAACTTCTCTCCGGTGGTGTGCTGGAGCTGGCTTGCAAGGGCTGACTGTGCACATCTCTTCCCAAGGTCCCACTCACACTGGTAGATTGAAATCAGCCGTCGTGGGAGTACTTCACGAGGGAAAGCAGCCCATAGTACAAATCAGGATCTTTTTTTTTTCTGTAAAGCCGGTTGATAAACTTTTACCCACACATCACTGTCTCTATCTCCTCCTCAAGAGCCTCTCACAATCCCCCCCATACACACCTCCCCGTTCTGGCCCCCATGTCTTGGCAGGGGGAGGGGGAAAAGCAAGAAGGTGAGGGACTTGAGTCTAAGAGTGCAAAGGCCTAGCTTACAGCCCAGCTCTGCCAGGCAGACGAGTCACTCATGGCCCATTCTCTTCCATCTCAGGCCTGGAGGAGTGCGGGCGCATCAGCAGCTCAGCTTCTGTCATCCATCTGGGAGACTCCATCACTGCTTCCTGCATCATCAACCAGAACTGCAGCTACCTGGGCCCAGAATCAAAGATTCTGTGGAAATTGGGAGCTGAGCTTCAACCCGGGGGGAGGCAGCAGCGCCTGCTGGATGGGACCCAGACATCCACCATCACCTTGCCCCATGTCAACAACCCTTGGACCCTTCTGTCTTGCTGTGTGTTCTGGGACAACAGCCTACAGATCCTGGACCAGGTTGAGCTGCAGGCAGGCTGTAAGTCCCTGCTGCCATCCACCCGCTTTGCCTGCCAATATTATTGTAATAAGAGCTAATCTTCCTTGAGCTCTGGTGCAATAAGCACTTTATGGGCACGATATCAGGTCATCTTCCCTACCAGTGGGTAGTGCTATTTAGCCCCATTTTGCAGATGAGGAAACTGAGGCTCCAAGGGGGTGTAAGGCACTGACATCACAAATTAATAAAGATGGAGCCAATATTTATATTAGGTAGTGTGGCTCAAAAGCCAGTATAGTGACTTACTCTGTGTGGCGCCGAGTCAGCCCAACTCCCAGGAGGTTGTGTCCAGGAAGGGCATTGTCTACCACCTGGGCTTGCTCCCAGCTTCTCGCCCACCCCAGTTTCAGCCTTCTGAGCAAATTGCTAAGAATGGAGTTTGTGCCAAGCCAATGCATAAGAAAAATCAAATAAAGACCAAGGTTCTTTGGTTAGAATCAATACTAATAGAGCTAACACTTACAAAGCACTTACTATGAGCCAGGCACTGCTCTGAGCACTTAACTTATAGTAAGTCATTCAGCCCTCACAATAACCCTAAGGGCTAGGTATATTACCATTACCCCCATTTTACAGATAAGGTAACAGAGCAGTTAAGTGACTTCAAGATCCCATGGCTAATGAATGGCAGAACCAGAATGAGAACAAGACATTACATTGTCCCTTTCAGAAGGAGTGGAGTTCAGGCGGTTGGAGCTCTGTGATGTTTGTCCCTATACATGCCTGTAACTCAGTTTCCCCAAGGGCTGCATAGAGACAGGAGAATAAACAAAGAGACCCCAGAGGGAATGACCCAGAGCAGAAAAACAAAAGCAGCTGGTCCCAGTGGGAGCTTTCTGAGTGGTCCTACCCAAAGCCCTCACTCTCCCCACCCTGTGCACAGACCCTCCCTCCACACCCCACAACCTGTCCTGCCTCATGAACCTCACAACCAGCAGCCTCACCTGCCAGTGGGAGCCAGGACCCGACTCCCACCTGTCCACCAACTTCACCCTAAAGAGCTTCAAGTGAGTAGGGGCTCCCCACACGGGCCCATTCCACTGGGTCTTGGGGTGGGGCATAGGTAGGACTGTGGGGATGGAGAGGCCAGGGGCAAAGATGGGAGGGAGAGGGGACCTTGCTTTCTTCCTACAATTGACACCCAAGCCTGGCCTATTGGCAGGAGCCGAGGCAACTGCCAGACCCAAGAGGAAGCCATCCCTGACTGCATACCTAAAGATGGGCAGAGCCACTGCTCCATCCCACGCAAACACCTGCAGCTGTACCAGACTATGGGCATCTGGGTACAGGCAGAGAATGCGCTAGGGACCAGTGTGTCCCCACAGCTGTGCCTTGATCCCATGGACGTCGGTGGGTGTCCCTGAGTGTGGGGGAGGGAAGAGGCCCCCACAATGGGCACACCTAGGGAGGCACAGAGAGGGAAACACAGACCTAGCAACAGACAAAAAGACACTGGAAGACCTAGAGATAGAGGGAAAGAACACACAGACAGAGTAGGGTGCAGCTGAAGACAGAACTATGGAGACACAGACACAGAGAAATTGAAGAAACACAGAGGCAAGGAAACGCATTCATTAATCTTTCAGCAAATTTCTTAAAGTACCTACTATGTGCTAGGCACTGTTCTAGGTGATAGGGATATAGCAGTGAACAAAAGAGCAAAAATCCTGCCCTTGTAACATTACATTCTAGTGGGCAAAATAAATAAAACAGAATGTCAGCTGATCATAAGTGTGATGGGGGAAATTATATCAGGGAAGGGATGAGGAGAGCTGGGAGTGGGGGTAGTTGCTATTTCAGTAAAGTGGTCAGGGAAGGCCTCACTGAGAAGGTGACATTTGAGAAGATCCTTGAAGGAAATGAGGGAGCAAGCCACTGGATATATGGGGAGAGAAACTGTTCCAAAGAACAACCAGTGCAAAGGCCCTGGGGCAAGAATATGAAAGAGACCTAGAGAGAAATGATACATATACAGAGACAGACCAGCAGAAACATGGTGACATAGAGAGGAAGGGAGAGGCACCCCATGGATGGAGACTCAGGGAGAAAAATGGAACCACAGACAGGGAGACAAGAGGGAGCTGAGGCAGGGCCCTATAGCATTGGGTAAAGAAAGGATCTGACAACCTCCATCCTTTCAGTGAAACTGGAACCCCCCACGCTGTGGGCCCTGGACCCCAGCCCTGAGTTAGCCCCACCCCAGCAAGGCTGCCTACTCTTTCGCTGGGAGTCATGGAAGCCAAGCACATACATAGAACAGAAGTGTGAGCTGCGCTACCAGCCACAGCTTGGAGAAGACAACTGGGCCCTGGTGAGGTGGAAAGCAACCTCAAGAGCCTGGGGTGGGGATGGCTGAGGGGAGGATAAGTTGAGCTGGCCCTGGAGGGCACAGGAATCCAGGTTCAGAGCCCCCCTCCCCATCAGGTGGGGACCCTGCCCTCCAGGACCCTCCAGTATGAACTCTGCGGGCTCCTGCCATCCACAGCCTACGCTCTGCAGATGCGCTGCATCCGCTGGCTCCTGCCTGGCCACTGGAGTGACTGGAGCCCCAGCCTGGAGCTGACTACCCCACAACAGGGTAAGTGGGCGGTGAGGAGCCGGGAGCAGCCATCAGGACCTAGTCCCACCTCCAGGCACCCTGACTGGCACCCTCTCCTGTCACTCCATCCACAGCCCCCATCGTCAAACTGGACACGTGGTGGCGGCAGAGGCAGCTGGATCCTAGGACAGTGGACATGCAGCTGTTCTGGAAGGTGACCCCCTCTGAAGGCCATCCCGCTACCCCTGAGACCTCCTCCAACCCACACAGACCCCTGAGAGCTGGGGCTCAGGACTCCACCAGATCTGGCAGGCTTGGGTGCATTTGTATATGATTGCATGTCCTTGGCATGTACCTAGGAAGCTGGGTAGTGCCCTTCTGGAGAGACTACAATGCAGACTCAAAGGGTTGGTTCAGAAGCATTAAGTGCCTGCTGCACACACCAACTTCCTACTTCCTTCCCGCCCTCCTAGGATCTGGCACGGGGAACAGAGAGAAAAAGTGGGGAGATAGGAAGGCTGACTCACAACAGGGGACTCAGTTCCTATGATCCATCCACCCCACCTAGAAGCTCTCCCCAACTCAAGATGAGCTGTGCATCCCCTTTACCTTTTTTCTCCTATACCCACCACAGCCAATAGCCCTGGAGGAAGACAGGAAGCAGATCCAAGGGTACCTGGTCTCCTGGAACCCCTCAGGCCAGGCTGGGGCAGTCCTACCCCTCTGCAACACCACGGAGCTAAACTGCACCTTCCACTTGCCATCAGGAGCTCGGGAGGTGGTCCTTGTGGCCTATAACACAGCTGGGACCTCTCCTCCTACCCCAGTGGTCTTCCTGGAGAGCAAAGGTAAAGGAGGCTGACAGCAAGTAGAACGTGGTGGTTAAGCATGTACATTTTTTTTTTTGAGGGCAATGTCACTGGCCCTCATATGTGGGACCCGAACCGGGGCCACTGGCTTCCCAAGCCAGTGCTTAACCACTGCGCCACTCAGCCGGCCCACATTTTTTTTTTTTTTTAAGATTTTATTGGGGAATTGGGAGAAGGGAACAGTGTTGGGGAATTGGGAGAAGGGACCAGCCAAGTAGTTCTTCAATCTTCATTGTGTAGGGCACCAGTCGCCATCTGGCTTCCTGTCGGCAGCTCGTGGCCTCTAAGCTCAAGGTGTTGTGTTCAACTTAGTTGCGGGTGGGCATAGCCACCATCCCATGCGGGAGTCAAACCAGCAGCCTTGTTGTTAAGAGCGCACGCTCTGTCCTCTGAGCCATCTGGGCAGCAGCTCAGCTCAAGGTGCCGAGTTCAGTTTTAGTTGCGGGTGGGCATAGCCCACCAACGAACAGGCAATCTTGTTGTTACACCAGCTGAGCCATCCTGCCACCCGTTGGCAGCTCAGCAACAGCTCAGCTCAGGCGCATCATCACTGGCCCATGTGGGAATCCAAACGGCTGCCCTGTTGCTCAGAGCTCACTCTCTAAGCCAACTCTTAACCAACTGACCCACTTGGCTGGCCCAAGCATGTACATTTGAATGCTGGACTGCCTGGGTTCAAATCTAGTTCTGACACTTGCTAACAGCATGACCTGAGCAAGTTACTTAACCTTCCCGGCCTCTGTTTACTCATCTAGCAAATGGGGATGATACAGTGCTTACCTCAAAAGGTTGCTGTGAAGATTATCTGAGTTAAGACATGTGCCTGGCACAAGGTAATGGCTCAGTATGTTACCTATGACTCATATCATGAGCCAGAACCAGGTTAACACACACACACTCCATTCTGCCAAGAAAGATGGGAGAGAAAGCCCTACATTTTTCCGACTGGAACACGGTGCCTGAGTTAATTGCTCATTCTCAGGGAATCAGCCACCATCATCCCCAGGTGGCCCTGAACAGGGGCCCTCACAGGGTGAGACTAACAGTAACAATAGCTAATATTCCCACTGACTAGCTGTATGACCTGAGACAAGTTACTTAACCTCTCTGTGTCTGTATTTTCTCATTGATAAAATGGGGACAGTAATACTGCCCCTGTCATGGGACTGTTGGTAGCCTCAGTGAATTAACATACGTATACCAAGGACGATACCTGGCACATACCAAGTGTTAGCTTTTATCATCAAACACTACTTTACAGTAGGCATTAGGCTTGTTTCATGCATCACCTCATTTAATCTCCACCAAGACCCTATGAGAGAGGAACTGTTATCATTTCCACTTCACAGATGAGGAAACTGAGGCTCAGATGTTGACTTGCCCAAGGTCACCTAGTGTGTAAGTAGCAAAGCCAGGATTTGAAGCCAGGCTTCTGGCTCTAGGGCCTGCATTCGTCTCACCTTCATTCCATCTTGTCTTGCTCTGTCTCCAGGCCCACCCCTGGACAGGCTCCATACCATGGCCCTAGACCCTCACAGCCTCTGGGTGGGTTGGGAGCCCCCCAGACCTCAGCCTCGGGGCTATGTGATTGAGTGGAGTCCAGGTACCACGAACCCCAGCAGCAGCCACAAGACCTGGAAGATGGAGCATAACGGAAGCATTGCGGGGACCCTGCTGCAGGGTGAGGCAGCCTGGGAGACGGGGAGTGAGCAAGGGAAGGGAGTGCTTGTCTGACAGCGGGCCAGGGGCAAACTGAGCCACCCGACAAATAGATACCCAAGTCCTTCTTTCTTTTTTTTTTTTTTGAGGGCATTGTTACTGGCCCTCATATGTGGGACCGAACCGGGGCCACTGGCTTCCTAAGCCAGCGCTTAACCACCGCGCCACTCGGCCGGACCTCCCAAGTCCTTCTTGATCCTTCGCTGTTCTCACCTAAGATATTCAGGAAGTCCTTCCTATAGTCTAACTGGATCCTCTCTTGCTACAGCCCTGACCCTGCCACCTTTCTAGCTCTCTTCCACTTTTTTCCCCTTATCTCCACCAAATGCTCCAAAGAAGAGACTGCAGAGGCTAGTCCTGCAATGTGAGGCCCAGGTTATCCCTGAGATTAGCCCCTAACCAGACAACCTACCCCATTTTCTCTCTACAGAGAACATCAGGCCCTTTCAGCTCTACGAGATCACTGTGACCCCCTTGTATCAGGACACCATGGGACCCTCCAAGCACATCTATGCCTACTCCCAAGAGATGGGTTCGTCAGCCACCACACCCCTTCTCAGAAGCCTCTCCTCTATCTCAGGGCCTGCCTAGGCCCCCACAATAAGGACTATGAGGAAACATTTCCTTCTTCCCATACCTCTGGCCCAAAAAGGGTCCCTTGCAATCCTAAGATTACCCTTGGCTTACACTAGACCCCTGCAGCTGGAAAGAAGTCAGGCATTGGGGTGATAGAAATTAGGCAGTGAGTTTGGCAGAATTCAGGAAGCAAGTCTGGCAAAAATCAATCAATTGTTCTGACAGAAATCAGGTGTCATGTATAATAGAAATTAGAGAGAGGGCCTGGTATAAATTCAGAGAGTGGGCAGCAGAAATTGAGTGGTGAGCCAGACAAAGTCAGGCCTGGTAGAAATCAGGTCAGGCAGTGAGGCTTTGGAGTCAAAGACCAGGTTCAAATCCTGGGTCAGCCACTTATTAGAAGCAGATGGGATTCAATGTTCCTGAGAAAATGAGGCTTGGACTCTCTTATATCACCCACCCTGCGATATGTCCCAGTTCTTGGGGCTGGGGAGCCCCAGGAAGTCTCACTGGGCTCTCCACCCGCCCCCTGTCAACCCTGTACCTCTCTCTTCTGGCAGCCCCCTCCCATGCCCCAGAGCTGCATCTAAAGCGCATTGGCAAGACCTGGGCCCAGCTGGAGTGGGTACCCCAGGCCCCTGAGCTGGGGAAGAGCCCCCTAACCCACTACACCATCTTCTGGACCAACACTCAGGGCCACTCCTTCGGTGAGTCTATCCTCAACACCCTACAGTCCGAGAAGGCCAGGGAGGGGTGCTCAGCAGCCTTGGAGGGAGCTTCAGCATCCAGGCCCAGGCTGACCATTCTCCTCTATCCCCAGCCACCACCCTGAATGCTTCTTCCCGTGGTTTTGTCCTCCATGGCCTGGAGCCTGCCAACTTGTACCACGTCCACCTCATGGCTGCCAGCCAGGCAGGGGCCACCAACAGTACAAGCCTCACCCTGATAACTTTGGCCCTAGGTAAGGGAAAAAAACGGGCTGGCCAGACAAGGCTAATGGGAGGGTGCCTCACCCAAAGGATCTCCATTTTTTCCTGGATCTCCTGGTCTGGGGGAAGAGACCTAGCCCTGCCCATGGAGCCCAGTTTGAGGGAGGAAATCCAGCCTTGCCCTTGGATCCTAGTCTGAAGAAGGAGGCCCAGCCTTACTCACATGCACTCTAACCTCTTCTGGCTTTCTCCTCACCCCAGAGATGTCTGAGCTGCAAATCATCCTGGGCCTGTTGGGTCTCCTGCTCTTGTTCACCTGTCTCTGTGGTGCTGCCCGGTTCTGCTGCAGACCCAGGTGAGTCCTTTTGAGAGAATTGACACCCAGCTACCCCTGCCCACAGGGAACTGCAGGCCCAAGTAGGCCACTCTAAGTCCCTCCCAGCCTTCCCAAGCCTCAGGGCCCATGTCTGAGAGTCAGGCCTCTGACCTTCTCCTCTCTGCACTAAGGGACCATCCCTTCAGCTATTAGGAATCAGGGGGAAAGGATGGAAAGATGGGAGAGCATGACTGACCCACCTTCACCTGCCCTCTTCTCCAGCAGAAAGAATCCCCTCTGGCCAAATGTCCCAGACCCAGCACACAGCAGCCTGGGCTCCTGGGTGCCTAACATCATGGCGGAGGTAAGAACACTGGAGGGAGAGGGAAATGGGGTTGGGGGTGTTGGCCCGGGCTCAAAGTGAAGGAATGCCCTTCTGAGGATGAGTCCTCAGCCCTTCTCATCATTCCCTAGTAAGATCCCTACCCTTTGGAGTAAAACAGACCTGAGTCTTAATCCCAGCTCTACCCATTTCAAAGCTTCAGTCATCCCACTATGAAATGGGACTAAACCCACACAGAATTGTTGAGGAGATTCACTGAGCAAAGTCTGAATAGCAGTACCACGTATCACAAACATATGAGATGCTTTGTAGATGTAACCCTTTGAGTTCCAGCAGAAAGTAGCAGAAATGTCCCCATACTGTCGCAGCTCCGGAAGGGACAGTAGCTGGGGCAGACATCTGAAATGAATCATGCCCTCACCCCATGTCCTTGTGTCCAGGAGGTCTTCCAGCTGCCCAGCCTTTGGGACCCCAGCATGCCACCCATTACCAAGATCACAGTACTGGAGGAAGAAGAGAAGAAACCAGGGCCCTGGGAGTCCAATGACAGCTCAGGGACCTGTAGCCTTCCCACCCTGGTCCAGGCCTATGTGCTCCAAGGGGACTCAAGAGCACCTTCAACCCAGCCCCAGTTCCAGTCTGGCACCAGCGATCAAGTACTTTACGGGAGGGTGCTAGGCAGCCCCACCCACCCAGAACCAGGGCACTACATCCGCTGTGACTCTACTCAGCCCCTCTTGGGGGGCTTCACCCCCAGCCCCAAGTCTTATGAGAACCTCTGGTTCCACACCAGCCCAATGAAGACCCCAGAGCCTCTAGTCCCAAACCAGGAGGATGACTGTGTCTTTGGGCCATTGCTTGACTTCCCCCTCCTGCAGGGGCTCCAGGTTCATGGGGTGGAAGGGCTGGGGGGCTTCTAGGGCTTCCTGGGACACCTCATCTGGGCCTACCTCTTGAAAGTCCTGGACCATCGAGAGAAGAGGAGAGGGTCAGTATGCCCATCACTAAAGAGCCACCCAACCCCAGGAAAGGCAGAAGGTTCCAAGTCTCCCTCTATCCCTGGCCACTAGCATCCCTCCCCCACCCCACCTCCAATCCCCATGGGTTGGCCCTCCCACTTTAAAGGTCACAGAATGCTTCCTTTAGCCCTTCCCACTAGCCTCTTGTGCTTATTTCCTATAATTTCAGTCTCTTAAACTGGTTTATGGTTTATGGTTTTATTTTAAGAAAACCTTGGGCTGGCTAAGTGGCACACAGTGGTTAAGCACTGGCTTGGGAAGCCAGCGGCTCCAGTTCAGGTCCCACATATGAGGGCCAGTGACACTGCCCTCAAAAAAAAAAAAAAGAAACCTTTGAATGTGCCTGAGTCTCAGTTCTTTTTCTTTTCAGGGCCCTGGGGTCAGGGAACCTCTATGAATTGTTTATTTGTTTATTTTTCCTTAATTCACTCATTCAACCAGCCCTCACCTAGCATCTAGGCCCTATGCTGGCAACAGGGACTCAACAATGACTTGCCTCAGTCCATCCTCAAAGAGCTCCCATTCTAGGGGTGGAGACTTGAAAACTGAACACTAGGACATGGTGGCCAGGGTTACCTGGTGGGAATCACTGAGTACTGTGGGACCTAGGGACTAGACCTCAGAAAAGAGTAACCTCTGTTAGGAAAATATAATTAAAAACAAAATCTCTTGCTAATCTAGAAAACCTCTCTACAAGGATACAAGAGAAAGAAAACAGCTTTATTACTGAATGAGCATTAAACCAGAATGTGATGTGCATCACAGGCAATCAACTAAAGAGCTTGCAAAGACAGAAAGAAATCTTACCCTTGTATATAGTCAAGTGGATATGACATTTTCTCAAGATAAACAATAACTAATTCTTAAGCAAGAGGGCTTGACAGCACCATTTGTCACACGGGGTCATCCTAAATTCATCTGGTAAATGGGATAGTCACCTGTGTTTACTAATTGCATTTATCCAAAGGAACAATAAATTTCTCCTATCTTTATGAGAGGAGGTAGGTTTGCAAGTTGGAGCTAGGCCCAGCTGAAGTTAAGCTCCTACCTTCCCTGCAGAAACTGAGAGATAGGGACACTATCTTCCTTAATGACTGTATTTCAAAGAGATGGTTCCCAGGTCCTGGAGAAAGACATTCCTGGGTTGTAAAACTGGCAAGAGGCTTACTTAGCTTTTAAAAACATTTACAGGGCTAGCCGAGTGGTGCACTGGTTAAGAGCTGGCTTTGGACACCAGTGGCCCCAGTTCGGATCCCACATGTAAGGGTGAGTGACACTACCCTCTTTAAAAAAAAAAAGAAAAAAGAAAAAGAAAAAAACAACATTTACATACATGTCAAAAGGACAAAAAGAATTCACTATTACAACTATTCTTTTCCTTCTTTTGCACCAGGGAGAATTAAAATTTGTTCTTTCTACTTTTAATTTGTATTTGTCCTTACACCCCTTATTCACAAATATTATCACAGCTAATATTTATTGAATGCTCACTACATACCAGGTGCTTCGCACACAACTTCCTCAGTTAATCCACTAACAACCCAAAAGGTAGATACTGTTATTACCATCCTCATTTGATGGATGAGTACACTGCATCCCAGAAAGACTTAATGACTTGCCCACAGAATCACAGTAAGTAAATGGCTGAGCTGGAATTCCAGTCCAAAAAGGTCTGATTCCAAAGGTTCGGCGATCTTAACCACCAGGATACGAGTCTGTCAGAGAGGAAGCTGAAACCCAGTAGTTCTTACGGTGTGGGAATACTAGGTTCAGGTGAGGTTACGACAGGCCCCAGGGAAGCCCCCCAAAATAACCGAGGTCGGAGTCAGGAACGTAGAGTGGTATTAAGAGCGGGATGCATGCCCGAGAAAAAGTGGCATCTTAGAATGTATACAGCACCGCGCACCAATAACGCGGCCAATCAACCACCAAGTTCACAGGTCGCCCATAACTGCTAAGCCGACTTCGCTTGATCATCGGAGTCCCGCCTCTCGACCCTCTCGGTCCTCCTCTGCTCGGGTCTCGCCGTGGCGCTCGATTGGTCGAGCCTGAGCCAGCATGGCGGCGCCCGTGTAACCCAGTCCTACCGCTAAGGCGACGGCCGCGTCGCCCGCGGGGGTCAGAAGTCACCATGCTGAGAGCGGCATGGAGAGCGCTGAATGCAATTCGGACCCAGGCGGCGACCCAGGCCCCAGTCCTTGGGCTGCCCTCCGACCCCTGGGGTCTTCCCTCCCCTCGCGGTGAGGAGCTGAGAAACGGGACATCAGGAGCTGGGAAAGGGTTCGGCGGAGATGGAGGACCCAGGAGGAGGGCGAGGATAGGGGGGAAGTGCTGCGGCAGGATCAGGGAGAAGGCGTGGCGGGTGGGGAAGAAGTGAGACCAGGTGGGAGAGCGATGGGACAGCGGGGTGCGTTAGACTGGGGGCGGCGGTTAGGCACAGAGGGCAAGGACCATGGAGGAAGAACCATAGAAAGGAATCGAGGCTGGACTGGTTCAGGAGATGGCTTCAGCCCTCTTCTTCTGCCTAGGTCTCCTCCTCCGGGCCGCCCGTGGATATGCCATCCAGAAACCAGGTAGGAGCTCTTGGGTGTGACCTGGGGCGTAAGAAAGACCTCCTGGAAGGCCTTGGGGTGGCCAAGGGCACAGAGGCAGCTAGATGGGGTGAGCCAAAGGTCCTGAACAGAAGACCCCTCCACACCCCACGTCCACTTTATCACAGAGCTGTAGCCTGAAGCCTGCAGCGGGGCGAGGCAAGGTCGAGTGGGGGAGCAGGAACCTTTGGGTATGAGTGAAAGTGAACTAGCCAGCGGGAGCCTACCCAGGCCCACCTAGGATATAGATAGCACTTTGTGTCTGCCCTACCGAGGTGGTTTGTGTGGTTTCCCCTTCCAAGGCAGTGTACATAGTGGTAAAGATCTCTTTTACGAGGCAGGTGATATGGGGCAAGTTACAGCCTCTCTCTGAGTCTCATTCTAAAATGAGTGTAAGAGTATCTATTTGAGAGGATTGTTGTTAGGATTCAGTGATAACACATGAAAAACATCCTTAGCACTCTGTGCAATAAACTGTAGTATATGTTAGTATTTATTGCTATTAATATTACTTGCACAGCAGCAGAGTAGGGTCTGACTGGAGAGGACAAATTTGTCCTCCCCTAATACCTCTCCCTCACCTCTCAGGAAAGACAGAGATGCACATACCAAGGCAGAGGGTTTCCTGTGGTCTGTATTTAGGTCTTACATTCCCAGTATTCTATAGCTAGGGGGTTCCTCCTCAACCCCCTTATTTCATTCATGCAGTTGGCCAGCAAGTGTTTGCTGAGTGCCCATTCTATGCTGGGCTATGGACCCGGCTGTGGGAGATTCAAAGGGAGTGCAATTCAGTATGTCCACAGGAGGCCCCTTTTATTGGGGATCTGGTAACTATAGAGCCAGACAGGCGTGTGAGAGGTAAAGAGTCTCAGGAAACACCATCTATTCACCATCTATTCCTAGCATGGAATAGCAAGGCAGGTTCCCAGAGAGTTTGCAGGGAGAAACTGAGCCCAGGGATAATCTAGTGTCTTGCCTGAGACCCTGGGGGTGTCTGACAGTTGGTGAGGAGAGCTAAGTCTGGGAGGCTAGGCAGTGAGCATCAACTCTGGGTGTTTTCCATCTCTCCACTTGACAGTTCGGCCCAGCCAAGAAGATGACCCGCCCCCTTCCACGTTGCTCAAAGATTACCAGAACATCCCTGGAATTGAGAAGTAAGCAGGAAGAAATTTCTTTGATGAGGCAGGGAACCCTGGGAGGATTGGTGAGGGGAAGGGGAAGACAGTGGCTTCGAGGCCTGGCCTGCTATATCTGAAGCTTGAATACAGAATGGGGCAAAGAACTGTAGAAGTCCAGGTATGGTGAGAGTGAGTGGGCAGCAGGGAAAGATGGAGCTTATGGGGTTCAACTGCATGCTTTCTTGGTGTCCTGGTAAAGACCCTATACCAGCAGATACCAAGGAAGCAACATGCTTCAATAGTGTCTCCATTTTATAGATGATCAAGCTGCCCAATGTCATCCTAAGGGGCAGAGCTAGGGTTTGAATTCCAGGCTAAACGACACCAAAGCCAGGATCGTTTTGCTCAGCCCGTCCTACGTGGTTGTGGCTGGGCAGTCTCTCTAGTTAATCCCACTGTGCAGTGTGACTTGAGAAAGAAACAATGATTATAGAATTGAAGTAAATGTCTTAAGACTGATTGAACCATATTCTAGCTAAAATGGAAACCCTCCCTTTGCTCCCCCTGTGACAAGCCTGGAACACTCGAGCTGACAGCCTCAATTTTCTTTAGTTATCACGTCATTCCATGTTCTCTGCCCAGTAAATCAGATCCATGCTGACTTTTAATCCCTGGAAAATGGCTCCGAGCCTCCAGAGAGACTCATTTGTTGTTAAAGTTTTCAATCCTTGCTTTTCAAACTAAAATGAAAGCAGCATTGCTTCCCTTTCCCCTTCTCTCCTCACATCTCTCTCTCATTGCTATTGTTTTTCCACAGAGTTGATGATGTTGTGAAAAAGCTCTTGTCTTTGGAAATGGCCAACCGGGTGAGTGGCCTGTGCCAAGCCTTGGCCTCCCTCAGACCTCTCCTCTGGGATTCCCTCTTATCCTGGTAACAGCTCCCATCCCACGCTATGTCACAGCACTTATACCATTGTCATTCTGTGTCCACTTGTCAATACCCCCAGACTGAACATCTCAAGGGCAGGGACAGTCTTGTTTCCCCATTGTACCACCAGCACCTGCCAAACAGTAGGTGCTCAATAAAGATCTAATGCCTAAATAAATGAGCAAGCTTTGGGGACATGCATCCAACAAGCCCATAGCATCGGCCTTGGGCTCACCTAGATGTGTGTAGCCATGTCACTGGCCAGAGTCCATGCCCTGGTAGCAGAGTGAAGTCAGGCCATGAGCCTTATGGCCTAGTTGATATGACTGCAGACATGGCCTTGGAGGTATGACGGCTAGTTCTTAGGGGGTGGCAGACTTCACAGATTCTCTATCTTCAACAGAAGGAGAAGCTAAAAATCAAGCAAGAGCAGCTGATGAACAAGGTCGTGGCAAACCCTGAGGACACCAGCTCTCTAGAGGCTCGAAGTTAGTCGGGGGCCCTTGGGGAGTGGGAGTGCAGGGAAGTCGGCTAACTGGTACTTGATCCAGGGTCCTCATCTGCAAGTACACTAGGGATTACATGTGTAAAACCACGGGCAATGAAAATTGGCCTTTGTATCCTGAGCTGTATGATGCTGGAGTCGGTGCCTAGGTCCTGCCTCATACCTCTGTGAGCTCAGGCAAGGTTCCTCTGGAACCAAAGCTTGTCTCTATGTCTCTCTCCACTCTCAGCTAAGGTGGTGTGAAGGGACCATGTGGTCAGAGCCCGAGTTCCCACTGCACTATCTGCTGTGCTCCCAGAACCCAATGTGTGTACAGGAAGGGCCTGCCATAGTTACAGCCTCTCCTTGGGGCCACCTTCTGCTTTTGCCTTTGCCCCCATCTTTGCCATATAGGCAGGAATCAAACAAGGATAGGCTATTCTGGAGCTTTAGGAGATGAGAGGGAGTTGATAATTCTGAAAACTCATTAGTGAAAACTAATGAGAGTGGCAGCTGGAAGGGGAGAGGCAAGGAGCAGACCCTTGACAATTGGAGAATCTTATTATATTGGCTAGGACCTCCAGGCCAATGGACCTTATATTGGCTAGGATCTTAACCATAATGACATGCCTCCTAGACTAATTCCTAAATTTAACAGGAATGCTCTAAAGTTTTATAATCAAGGATGCTATTTTCTATGGTTTGGGGATAATACCTTTATAAGATTAAGGAGCTTCCCCTTCCTTAGGCTTTGCTTTCTAAAGGAAAGATAATCCAAAGTCTTTTCAGATCCTGAAATTCAGAGTGCTTCAGGAATTAGAGAGAGCTGTACAAGAGCCTTGGTGATTGTTATTCCTTGAGGTCTTAATACATAACCCAGGCCTGGGCCCTTCCTTCCTCTGTGCCTGGCTCTCATCCTCTGTGGTTTGTGGTTTCAGTTGTTGCCTTGACTGTCAAGATACGCAATTATGAAGAACACATGCAGAAACATCGAAAGGTAAGCGTTGAGCATTGCTCACAGCTCAACACCAGCAGCCAGGGCAGAGGAGGCTGAGGGGTAAGGGACTCTCGGTCCAGACAGGCAGCTTGAGAAGGCAGGTGCGCACCCCTCAGCTGCAGTGGGAAAAACATTTCCCTGCTACCTCTAATAGAGAAATGGGAGCCTTCCAGGGCTGTGCTGAGTGCCACCAATGGTCAAGAACACAAACTTTAGAGCATGTTCACAAATGCCTATGGCACATAGTGGATGCTCAGTAAATATTTGTTGAATGCATGGATGGGGTCAGATTATCCTGGGTTCAAATCCCAGCTCTGCTACTTCTGCTTAACTAGCTGTGTGACTCTGGGGAAGTTACGTGTCTGAGCCTCAGTTCTCCTGTCTGTAAAATGAGGATCATAATAGTACCTTTTGAGAGGATTGCAGGGACTATATGAAATAATAATAGTAGCATATAATATTGAATGTCATCTATAAATGAAAAATAATAACAGCCAACATGATGCATATAAAGTATTTAGGCCTCTTCCTAAATATTTTACATGTATTAGCTCATTTAACCCGTATACCCGTCTTTCTATGTCATTTTGTAGAGGAATAATCTAGGCATGGACTGGTTAAGTTATTCCTCAGAGCACAGCACTAGGAAATGATGTGCTAGGACTTCAAACTAGGCGGTCTCCCTCCAGGGCCCATATTCTTATTATGTCATTTCTCAGCACAGTATTGGGCACAGAGCTGCTGTAATTAGGCAATTGCTGGTATTTTTAATAAACATACAGTTGTGCATACAGACTGGTCCAGTTCCAGCCTAGCACCTCAGTGGTCTCTGGAGCTGGCTGAGCCTGTTCCTTGGAGGTCAGTTTTGTTCATTTGGAGTGTGGAACATCAGCCCCATTGCAGAGGTCCCTCACAGAGCAGCATCTGGCTGCAGGTAGGGGTCTCCAGAAGAGCAAAAGGCCTTCCATCCTCTCCACCCCAGCTGACAAGTTTGCTGAGCTATGGAAAGGGTGTAGAGGAAGGCACATGAAATTTGGAGTGAGACCAGTGGATCTGTATTCAAGACTTCATAACATTGTCGAGCCTTTATTTTCCCATCTATAAAATGGGAATAACAATGACAATACGTACCTCAGTTGCACTAATACTCGCAGAAGATTGTTGGGAGGTTTCAATGAGATGATAAAATGACCATCCTTTGTTACTATGAAGTGGTACACCATTTATTTATATAATACTAAAAGAAATATTGACTATCTTACAGGACAAAGCCCACAAGCGCTATCTACTGATGAGCATTGACCAGAGGAAAAAGATGCTCAAAAACCTCCGTAAGACCAACTATAGTGTCTTTGAGAAGACGTGCAAGGAGCTGGGGATTGAATATACCTTTCCCCCTCTGTACTATCGAAAAGCCCATCGCCGCTTTGTGACCAAGAAGGCTCTGTGCATTCGGGTGAGTCCAAATTGCTGCTTTGGTCAGCCCCTGCTCTGGGACTGTGGTGGAGACAGCAGCAGGGAGGTATCATCTGCTTCTGATGGAGGCATGGAACTGACCCCTGGGTCTTGCAGTAACTCACAGACCACCAACCCCATGGAGAAAAGCTGGGGTGACCAGATGGGTGAGTCAGCACCCCATCTGCTCCCAGTTGGGAGGTTTTGTGTAGGATTACGAAGTCTTTTTCTGCTTCCTTCCATCCCCAGGTTTTCCAAGAGGCTCAAAAGCTGAAGAAGCAGAAAAGGGCCTTAAAAGCTGCTGCTGCAGCAGCCCGGAAACAAGGCCAGACGAACCCAGAGAGCCCTTCCAAAGCCGGGCCAGAGGCAATCAAGGAAAACCAATAAATTTTGTTAATGTTATATCTTTCTGCCTTGACAAATACTAGGCGAGATGGCAAGGCTCTTTGTGGCCTGAGGAAGGGGAGGGATTCATTCTTTCATACAGCTCTGGGATTCCCAGGGGTGTGTGAGGCAGAGTCCCTGCCCTCACCCATCAGAGGACACTCTCTCATAACACACCTCACACACACTCACATAAACAACTGCTTGTCCAGGTGGTGTTTCAGGGGAGGCGAGACTGAGCACAGGAGAGGAAGCAATGGCTGGCTGACTCCTGGGTGAGAACACCAGGGGAGTATAGGAGATGTCTCTAGAAAGGTAGCTGAAGACAGAGTGGAGTGCCCTGAATGCCATGCCAGCATAATCTGTCAAACAGTAGGAAGCCACTGAAGGGATGTGGCATATTAAAAGTGGTGTCTTCTGGGCCGGCCGAGTGGCGCATTGGTTAAGAGCTGGTTTGGGGAAGCCAGCGGCCCCAGTTTGGATCCCACATATGAGAGCCAGTGACACTGCCCTCTACAGCTAACAACAGCTCCACCTGGAGCTGGGCTGTGCAAGCCCCGGCAATGGTGTGGGCTGCCATAGGCTACAGTGAGTGACTGGCAGCCAGCATGAGCGGCCAATAGCCCCGGTGAGCGACCATCCAGAGGCCAGCGACTGATCTGCCTCATCCGTGAAGAACGCAATGACGATACCAACATGGGCCAGTAAAGCAACGTCCTCCACAACTAGACTGAAGAACAAAAAGACAGAAACTTGTTTGTTCCCCTTCCCCGATTCCCCAATAAAATTCTTTAAAAAAAATAAAAAAAGTGGTGTCTTCTGAAATTTAGCCCAGCAGCCAGTATGGGTGGAGGAGAGAAAAGAGCAGTAATACAGAGGAACATAGTGATAAGACAGAAATAAATGAAGAGATAAATATGAGAAAGATTTTGGAGGAAAAAGCAGAATTTGGTGGCTGATAGGTAATAGGACCTGGAGAACGAGTTGGAAGCCAAGGCTCAGGTTTCAAGTCTGAGTGGCTGGAGGGAAAGTTGATGAGGTTTTAGAAATATTGAAATTTACAGAAATGGTTGCTCATCAACGTAAAAATGTACAGCAGATGGCGGGAAGGTGATCTTGGGAGCTCAAGATGGGGGTCAAGTATGGGTTCACTGCCCTCAAAGCAGAGAAATGGAGGGGAGGCCTGCTTAACGGGAAGGAGGGGGCTTAGCGGAGTCCCCAGCATGATCCTCCAGGAAGGGGCCTGGCGTGCTTCAGGGATTTTGGAGCTAAGTAGGTAGGGCTTCATTCCGAGTAGCTTTTAAGTAGGAAATGCAAATAATTCAAAGAGTTATGGTCCTCCCCCATCTAAAAGAAAAGTCAGTTACCAATTTATTAGTGCTCTCGTTGCACTCTGCATATTCTCATTAATTCCCATTTGCAAACCTGTGAGGTGAGTGTCCCCTCCAATTTACGTATGAGGAAGCCCAGCCTCAAAACACCTGCCCAAAGTCACACAGCTAGGGCATCGCAGAGCGGTGACAAACCCAGGTCTACCTGCTCGGAAATAGCCCTAAAGTTTTGCTTGGATTTTCCTCGTTCTTGGGCCCCTGCGCACGCGGCCGGACAGAGTCAGGATGGTCGCGTGCCGCCAGCCCTGATCATTACCGAGAGCTTCCAAGAAAGTCAAAACGCACCCCGTAAGTCTCGGGTACTCGGCCCAATGAGCGTCCGCCCCTGGGCGTCTCCCAACAAACGGCCTGCTGGTTGGCTTCTTTTGCCGTCCGCCGCGTTGCCTTAGCAACCACACTAAGAGGACGCGGTGATTGGGCCTCTAGGCCTCTGGCTACTGAATCTCAGGACGCTTCGCTAGCTCTGCTCGCCTCCGGCACCATGTCGGTGCGGACGCTACCGCTGCTCTTCTTGAACTTGGGCGGGGAGATGCTTTACATCCTGGACCAGCGGCTGCGGGCCCAGAACATCCCGGGAGACAAGGCCCGCCGAGGTGAGAGGTGCCCCGCGCGCACAGCCAGCCCTACGCCCCGCAGCCCGGCCCCCTAACAGGGCTCTCACAGCCAGGCCCGCAGCCCGCAGCCTGCAGCCCGGCCCCCTCACGCTGCCTCAGCTCCCGCAACCAGGCCCCTTACAATGACCAACATCCCTGCACCCTTACAGCCAGGGACCTTTCTCACAACGCCACAGCCCTATCCAGTCAGAGCCTCCAGGAATCAAATGGCCCAAAAGGTCTTTTCACAGCAAAGGGATTTAATACCCCCATTGAATATTATTAGGGCACCCTCACTCCCCCACCCCAATTTCCTTGTCCCCTCAAATTGGAAAGACGATTTCCTCATCTCTCTTGACATCCGGTCCCTCCCAAATGCAGGAGTCCCGCGCTGCCCACCACCTGGAGACATTTCCTTTGCCAGTCTAAGCATCCTCTTCCCCGCAACAGGTTCTGATTCCCCCATTCCTCTGCGTAGCGTCCTTCTCCATAAACTGGAAGCCACTGTTGCTCATTTCAAAAGCTCTTGGGGTCTTGGAGCTTTTGTGGGGTCCTGAAATAACAGATAAATAATAAAACATAAGAAAGTTACAATTCTTTCCCTTCACAATTGTTGGAAGAGAATGCAATTGTGGAAATAATTATTTGAGAGTTTCTAACATGCAAAATCTGTCTCCCATATATACATCTAATCCCCAGAGAAATGACTATCCAGAACTCTCTGTCACCCCTTTCCTCTCCCTCTTTTCTTTGCCTCTCAACCAACAACTGCTTTCACCATTTCCTGGAATTAAATATGAAGGAAATATTCTATCTCACTGTAGAGGAGGAAAAGTTGATATAATGGTCACTGACTTGGCCACTGATTAAAATATTTATTCTCTCCAACAGTCTCTGTATGTTCAATTGATGTTAAGCATACATATTTAGATATTCACTATTGTGTCTGTGCAATTGAGTCCAAGTCTATGCATAAAGAGATAAAAAGAACGCCAAATAGCATATCCCCTCCATTCACTCTGTAAACTGCTGCCAATGAGCTTTCTAAAATGCAAATCTGAGGGCCCGCCCCGTGGCTCAGTTGGTTAAGAGCTTGCTCAAGAGTGTGAGCTGAGCTCTGAGCAACAGCAGTTCGATGCCCAGCCAGAGCTGAGCAGCTGTTGAGCTGCCAACAGGAGGCAGGATGGCTCAGCTAATAAATACATAAATAAATAAATAAATAAATAAATAAATAAATAAATAAATAAATAAAATGTAAATCTGTCCATACTCCCCACTACTTAAAACCCTTTGTCAGTTCCCCACAGTTGTCTGGATGGAGGCCAAGTCCCTGGTAGGCTATATCAGGGCTCTTCCTGATCTGATATCTGTCCACCTGTGCAGTCCCACCTTCCACCACTGCCTGCCTCCTACGTTGTATCTTAATATCTAACTGCTTGTAGGTCTCCATTTATAGCATATTCATTCCTGTGTCCATCCTCATCCTACCCCAAACCTCCCATTTCCGTGCTTATAATTCCCCCTTCATCCTGCATTATTCAGCTTAAGATTCATTTCCTTCAGGATGCCTCCCCAGTTGGGGAAAGGGCCTGGCACATACTCCCCTAGCATTCCATGCGTGCCTCTCTACCTTATCACTGACCATATTCTCCTGAAATGGTCTGTGTATGTGTTTCCTGCATGTGATTGTTTTACTCATCTTTGTACGCCAGCACGTAACATAATGCCTAGACCAGAATAAAGCAGTGCTCAGTAAATGTTTGTTGAACTGATGATCTAAATTGGCTGTTTTAGATGATGTTACCATTTCTTCCTCGAGAGAGTTCTGTTTTCTTTGGCGCCTGTGCCATGTGATTTCATTTGGGCTAATGGCACCAGTGAACTGACAGGTAGCTCTTGAGCTGGTAGTCTGCTTCATGGAAGGCAATGTAAATTGGCAATTAAGAGCATGTTCCCTGAAGTCACACAGATATGGATCCCAGTTCCAGCTTTGCCATTTAACCAGTTGTATGATCTTGGAGTATAACCTCTGTAGGTCTGTTTCTTTTTCCATAAAATGGGAACAATAATACATACCGTACAGAAAAGTTATAAGGGCTGAATGAGATAATGTATGCATTTGACATGTTTAGCACAATAAGTAGTGGGTGTTGTCTTGAGGGGGTCTGGGCAAGACCCTGTGAATACTAGTGGACTGGCTTCTTTTGTCTTCCAGAGCTATAGTCCTGGGAGCTTAAGGACCATAGTTTAAGGGAGTTTCGGCCATCTTTGGTAATTCACATTCACACACTCATCCTTCCACAGTTTGAGTCAGTGTCAGATGTCATATGAAATGCTAGGTGGAACTTGATCCAGCCCTTCTGTGTGTTCACTGGAGGTAGGCCTTTTTTTGATAGTCTGGTCCAGTAACTCATTCTAACACTGGGGGACATGTCTTCCTAATGACAACAACAACAAACATTTATTAAGCACTTACCATGTACCAAGGACTTCCCTGAGTACCTTAATCCCCACAACTATACTATTAATATTATGTAGGTAATACTACTATCCCCATTTTACAGATGGGGAAACTAAGGCAAATTTGCCCAGGGTTACATCGCTGGTAAGAGGAAGAGTAAAGAATCTGAACCCAGGCCCTGGGACTCCAGAGCTCATACTCTTAAGCAACAGGTCCTTGACTGCTACACTATATACTTCCTTACCTGGGGGGACTGTATCAGAATCTTTGGGGGAGGGGAGCTTGAAGGTCAGGAGGAGAGGGAGAAGTTTGAAAAAAATATCTAATATACCCACTGATTTTATAAAAGAAATATCAGAAAGTGCCATAGTTGGCTGATGGGGACTTGCAGAAGACAGAGTAGGGAGTGTAGGATTCAAACTTGAGAAACACTCATTTGTGCCACCATTTGGAGTTGGTGTCATGTTGCTCAGGAACAGGAGCCCCTGTGACAAATGCCTGTGCCCAGAGGCCTATAAAACACCAGACGTGGTAAACTAGTCTTCCCGAAGCTTTGAATGGAAACCATATTTCTTCTAGATGTTTTCATTATCTTACAGAACTAATTGGTCTCCTGGAGGCCATCTTGCTCCCACAAGGCCAGTGGAGATAGCATAGTTTTTCCTCACAATGCAGCCTCTAGTTTAGCATTCAACAGAAAGGAAGTACTCTCTCTGTGGGGCAACTTGTGAGTGTTGCATATTGAATGTTGTCCCGCATTTTAAGCAATAGCAAGAATAATAAAAGCTGCCTTTGCCTCACTCCCGCCCTCTTAAAAATACTCATAAATAAGATCTTATTACATTTTGTTTGCAGTCCTCATTTTGCAGAAGCGTAAACTGAGGCATAGAGCCATTCAGTGATTTTTTTTTTCCCCCCAAGACCTGCAGATTGCAGTGAGCAACTAAATGGTGGTGAGGTTCTGTTTTTATTTTTCTAGTTCCAATTTAACAGGCGGCTCCGGGCAGCCTTGGGCCTGCCTCCCACTCAAAATATAACTAAAATGAAATTGTCGCAAACAAGTCATCTGGAGAAATAATAGACAAACGGGACATCATTTACCTTCCCTGGGATCCTGAAGTGCAAAGGGGCCAAGCGCACACAGCCCTGCAGAGACCCCTGCTGGAGCTCAGCGTCATTGCCTGCAGGAGTGCCTGGCACCCTTCCCTGGCATGCATTTTGCCAGCTCCATTTTGTCAGCAGCCGGTAGCCACTGTCCCTTAGAGCAGGGGAGCCCCATGCAGCACCACGATCCCCAAACACACCTTCAGGAGGGTGACAACTCCACCTTTCTAAATTCCCACCAGCCTATCAGGCAAGACCGCCTGGAAATAAATGCCACTGTAAGATAAAAGCCATGGACATTATGCTAAAGAAGCCAATATCTGCTTTAAGAAGGTCTGACTCTTGCTGCTGCTTCCCCAGTGTTTTCTCTCCGAACACCTGTAAATTTTCCCAGAGGAGTCTGACCTTGCATTGGGAACCCTTCGCAGCCAGTTAGGACACACCACTGGCTGTGCTTCCAAACTGGCCTCTTAGGAGCTATTGGTATTGTGCATTGAAGACACGTCTGTTTTGACTATAACTGCAGAAATTACCTTTTAAACAATCTAGTGGCAAATGTTTCCAAGGGAGACCATTAGTTACAAAATGTATTTTAAATGTGGATGTGTGTAGAACTCTGTTTATCTGAGAGTGGTTTTTCCAGATTGAAATCGCCTCCAAAAATAAGGAAAGAAAAAAAAAAGTCACCTTTCATCCTTTATGGGTGGTATCCAGTGTCCTTCAGTAGAGAAAGTGGGACTAGAAGAGAAGCCAGCTAAGTGCTTGGCGTGTTATCTTTTTCTTCCCCACAACAACCTCTGAGATAGGTAGAGTTATCATCCCCATTTTACAGATGAAGAAATGGAGGTTAAACAAGCTGCTTGAAGTTATCTAGCTAGTAAATGGTAGAGCTAGGTCTCAACTCATGAAGGATCTTAATTCTTACAGATTTCTCCAGCCAAGTACATTTTTTTTCCCCCTTATTTGGTCTCTTGGCATCTTTCTGACTGTCTTTGTCCTCAGGAACTTTCTTTACAGTGGCCACACCATTACTCCCCACTTTTTACCTGCCAGTCACACATTTCTATAGAAAAAGTAAATCAGAAACAAAGACACGTGTTCCTTTTAATTCACATTTCAAGTTTTCTAATTTGAGCAGTTCCATTGGTACCCAAGAAGGGAAATCGTACATTAATAATAATAATAATAATAATCAGGTTATACAAAAAGAAATTCCTTTCTCTACCTGTTCTTGGAACTATTCTTCCTCGGGGAAGTTAGTGTTTTTTAAAAGCCCTGTTTTGAATAATGTATATTCTTATAACATTACAGAGGATGATGACTTCTTGAGCCTTTCAAGACAACCGCCAGGGTAGCTAGTCCTCCTGAGCTTCCTCCCCTCCTGGGCCACTCGGTACAAGACAGAGCCTCTCTAGGGCTTCTGTAGGACTTCTTTATCTATCATCCTTTTAAAAGTTTCATGTGGAAAGCAGAGTATTCCTACTAGACATGAATGCAAACATGAAAAATAAAGTTCCATAGACCAGAGAAATTGAAATTGGTATTTTTAAAGCCTCCTTGAAAATGATGTTCTTGCTTCATGAACTGGTGTTTTCTTTTTGTATGCTTCATGTAGATGAATGGACAGAGGTGGACAGAAAACGAGGTATGCTATCTCTGGGCTGCATGTATTCAGTCTGCATCCACAGGTTCACTCAGTCCTTTATCAGTGGGGCTTAACGTGGGACCACTCTAAATATTTCAAAGTAAAAAAAATAGGCATGACTTTCTCTTTAGCCGGAACATTGGTTATACATTTGAATCTTTTCCTCAATTAAATAACAGCATGTAAGGTGAAAACCAAGCAAATTTGGCATAAGGACCATACTGCACCTGAGGTACTTTTCTCTCTTCATCAGTTCCAAGCCTTGTCAGGACTACTGGGGCAGTAGCTATACTTCTGGGTAGGTTGTCCTGTTTGGTAGTCCTCAAAGCAATTCTGTGAGAGTGTCGTAAAACAAAAGAATTGTGCTTCAACGCGATTGACCTTCCAAGAACCATTCTCCTTAGTGCACACACAGAAATCTGTGGAGCAGCCAGAAATATGGAAGCATGTGACTGCATGACTGTCAGGATTGTGGGCAGGAGGCATGATAGCATGCATGCAGTATGGCCCTATCATGCCAAAACTTTTTTTTTAAGAAGTTTTATTGGGGGACAGTGTGTTTTTTCCAGGACCCATTAGCTCCAAGTCAAGTAGTTGTCTTCAATCTAGTTGTGGAGGATGCAGCTCCTGGGCCCATGTGGGAATCGAACTGGCAACCTTGGTGTTAGAGCCTAACCACCTGAGCTAACCAGCTTCCCCTATCATGCCAAATCTTCAGTTTTCCCTTCACCTACAACCAGCAGCAAGCCTGAAAAAGTTGCCAGTACCTCAGAATAAAACATTAGCCTTTCTCACCTTTTTAAATGTCACAAGTACCTTCCATCATTTGTCATTTGGGTGCGGTTTATGCATGTCATCAGTCCCCATGCTCAATATTTTAAATGCTCTCACCACACCAAGTATGCTGAGGAGATAACATATATAATCTTTAAGAGCACAGACATTAGAGTCAAACAATCCCATTCTAATTTCCACACCACCACTAGCTGTGTGACCTTGGACTTGAACCTAAGACTTAGTTTTTTCTCTTCGATAGACTAAGGATAATAATTCCAAGTTGTCTGGGGATTTCGATGAGAGAATGCATGGGAAGTTCTAAGCGCAGCACCTGGAACATAGTAAGGATTTGAAATGTGGTAAACATCCAGAAGTAGTAGCTTCTCTCTTTTACCCTTGGTTCCAAATTGCATGTTCCCCAAAACAATTAAATTTACAACAGAAGTTAGGTAAAAACTCAATTGCCTTCATCTAGAGAATTATTTCATTAGGCCAAACTCAAAGAAAAACCCAATAAAGTGCCTGATACACTTGTATTATATTTCACCATCATCTTTTTGCCACTTCTCTTGAGCAGTTTTTGGCCCACCTCTTACTATGTGGCAGAATTTCAGGTGACAAAGTGTAGATTTTAAAGGCTTTTCTGTGTACGTCATTGAATCACTGGAATTTATTTGAACTTAAGCATTCAAAAATAATGAGCAGAAATGAACTTCATAACATGACCCCAGGACTAGGAGCCTCATGTGTTAAGAACTCAGTTAAATAACGCTTCTGATGCACCTGTGAAGAACCACTTTGCTCCCTGAATTTAGTTTCTTCCTGATGAAATCTGGCTCCAAGTATATTCCCGGCTCATGAAATTACGCAAAGCTCATGTGATTGCCAAAAACTAACACCAAGACAGACTAACAGGTTTGGTTAAAACTATTTCTTTTTATTATTATTATTGGGGAACAGTGTGTTTTTCCAGGACCCATCAGCTCCAAGTCAAATAATTGTTTCAATCTAGTTGTGGAGGGCTCAGCTCAGTGGCCCATGCAGGGATCGAACCAGCAACCTTGGTGTTATGAGCACTGCACTCTAATCAACTGAGCTAACTGGCCACCCCAAAACTATTTCTTTCTTTATAGCATTTAACTTAAATATGACCTGGGCTGCTGCTTCAGGGCAAGAAAAACATTTCCTTCCTCTTTGTGCCCTGGTGTTTATCTCAGTGTATGGTACACAGTAGGCCCACCTCAACCAAGTGCCAACAAAGCACGTTGTGAGATGTGGGCATAGCAACTTGTGTCCCCATATTCTTTCCAAAGAATTAAATGAGAGGCAGGACCCTGGGTCCTGGGGCCCAACCATAGAACTGCCATTTCCTCCTTGGGGGCATTTGTGGTCACTGCTCTGCCCACAGGGACGGGGCCTGCTGTACTCTTTCCAACGGGTGAACTTTCTGGATGTTCTTGTGCAAAGAGCCTTGGTGATACACAGCTTATTTAATGCTTCCCAGAGGTAAAGAAATGCTTCTTACGTACTTTGCCAGAGCAGCTAACAACCTCCTTGTGATTTTCCTTCTTTTAGAACTGATTTATTTGGGTCTGAGCTATTTTCCTAGATCCTGATATGGTCTGGAAGACTCAAGATTCACATAATCAGAGCTGATGTGATGCTTTATCTTGAACTCTTTCTCTGTGACAATCCTCCCTGTCCTACATAAAGCTGTGGAAAACTCTAAATTCTCTCTTTGGAGGCCCTATGTGTGACTTTTCACGTGTCACTGTTTCCTTGCAAATTCTGCATTTTTATATAGCTGCGGTAAGAAAAACATTAGAAAACCCAGTTTATTTGCAGGTTGTTGCAATGTTTAGGTTGAACGCAAAAGGCCATGCATGCGGCAAACCCAGAAGAGTTATGTCTCCAAGCAGACCACATTGGGGACGTGTTAGTGTATATTAAGGGCAAGGTGCAATGGGTTGAAATTGTCAGATGTGAAGAATACCCTGTGTTCGTGATGGATTTGGTTATTTCTCACTAACAGGATGGAATCTAGAATAACATCCAAAGGTCAAGAGTGAGTTCAACACTTCTGTAAGGAGTCACAGTTCTTTAGTGTCAAGTCAGGGTGGGGGGACCCTCTCCCCATCTCTCTCTGTAACCTTTCCATTTAAGATTTAAATACAACCAGCCCTCAGCTCCCCCTGCCCCCCCCCAAAATACTCTTCAAGCTCCTTGAGCCTTCTTTGAGGCTTCTGGGTATTGCTATCAATTACTTAGGGTACAGAGACTGCCTGAAATCATGGCCTCAGTGCTCTAGGAGATACAGCCACAGCCAATCACCTGGCCTGTCCTTTGTGTTGCAAAAGAAAGAGGCATTTGTATCTTTCAATAATAATCACTTAATAAATCACTTTCAATAGTAAAAAAAAAATAATAATAATCACTTGTGTTTAATAATTGATTTTGTGCCAGGCCCATTTGAGCACTTTTTTTTTTTTTTCAGCTGAGCCATCCTGCCACCTGTTGGCAGCTCAGCAGCAGCTCAGTTCGGGCTGGGCATCGAACTGCTGTTGCTCAGAGCTCAGCTCACACTCTTGAGCAAGCTCTTAACCAACTGAGCCACTCAGCCGGCCCTTAATAATAGATTTTGTATAATTATTTTAAGTAACCAGTTTTTTTCCAAATTTTAATTACTACGAATATATATTCTCAGCATCTATGTACTCTCATCTGTAGGCCAGAATATACCCTAGTTTAATTAAAAGTAATCTGTGTTTGACTATACTTGTTCCTGTCTCTTGTACCAGAGGGTTTTCCTAGCCCTCAACTAATAATATTTGAGTTGCAAAAAATATCTAAATGAATGAGTGAATCAAGAACTAGAATTTTAGACACTTTGGTTTGCACACACATCGGGACCTTTTATTCTCACCAGATGGAAATTTTCCATTTGAACAATAGTATGCGATGTAGTACTACAGTGTAAGATCAATATTATAGATCAAATGTAGAAATGAAGGCATTCTAAAAATGGTACTAATCTGAATTACACATCTTGTAGAAACATTAGAAACGTTTTCATCTCTAACCAGTTTGTAGACTTGTCTTTTTTCATAAAATGTTTTGCCAAAAAAAAAGTCAATTACCATTATTGGTCCAATTTTTATAAAATTTAATTTTTAGTAAAAATGTTATAAATTTGCCAAGCAAACAAACAACAAAAGAATGATGCTATTTCTCATTTTTAAGGAACAGATCTAATCTAAAATGCTTATAGGAATGTTTTTTAAAGAAAGAACATTTCCCCTACCATCACGTGAGATAATGTCTGTAAATTGGTTTGTAACCCCTGAAGCACCCCATGTTTGTATGTTGTCATATTTACATTTGCTCCGAGATGGTCTCATGAGGCACCCTGGACCCTGCTTTCTGTTGGCACATCTGTGTGATTCTTCCCCAGGGAGCAGATCTCACCAAGCATGTCAGCATCCCCACTCTGCCTAGCCCAGGTCCTCTATCCCATTTATACACAGAGGTCATTTCCTGAATAAAGCTTTCTCTAGTACCTTGCTCAGCTCTGTGCTCTCCTGTCTCTACAGTTCTGAATGACATCATCTCAACCATGTTCAATCGGAAGTTTATGGAGGAATTGTTCAAACCCCAAGAGCTCTACTCCAAGAAGGCCCTGAGGACTGTCTATGACCGCCTGGCTCACGCCTCCATCATGAGATTGAACCAGGCCAGCATGGACAAAGTGAGCAGACAGTTGCGTCTATCCCCTCTTGGTTGCATTTCTTGTATCTTTTGTGGATTATCATATACCATGGTGCCTTGCAAAAACAAAAGGCACTTGTAGATACTATTGGGTTGTCAGAAAAGTCATGACACCTTTTTGCAACAAAAAACATAGAAAAAATATGTCATGACTTTCTGACAACCCAATAGTTACTACTGAGTTTCAGAGCTGGGAAGGATCTCAGAAGTCATCTGCACCAGCCCTTGTATTGTTTATGTCATTCCACCTCCCCAAGGAGAGTGCTGGTCTTCAAACCCATATGTATGAATACCTTAACCCAGCCCTAAAAACTTGAATTCTGCTCCATTCTTAACAAATCTCAGCTCTGAAAAGCAGGCTTTTTTTTAAAAAAGCAAATTCAAAACTGCTCAGTCTTTATATTTCCGTTTTCTCATTAGTGAAACTATAGCCATTTAAACCCACATTTCACATGGAGGTTATGTTAAAAGTGATGGGTCAGCCCTATGACATTTTTTTTTTTTTTTCAGGGCAGTGTCACTGGTCCTCATCTGTGGGACCCGAACCGGGGCCGCTGGCTTCCCAAGCCAGTGCCCAACCACCACGCCACTCGGCCGGCCCAAAACTGCTCAGTCTTTACTTCTAACATGAACATGTCTCTCTCTTTGGGAAACAAATTATTAGGGCTCTCCGATTTTTAAATTAATAATTCCAAATAAATAAACAAACAAAAAAAAAGACAAATCTCCTACTCAGAATTCCAAGTAATTTATATAGATACCCTGCCCTCAAGAAAGGAGAGCATAACCCCCCACTCCTGATGTGTGGGCTTACTTACACTTAATAACTTCCTTCCAAAGAGGACAGTATGGAAAGGAGAGGGAAAGCAGTTAACATTACTGTGGAGAAACTGACAAACACTGCCTCAACCAGATGATCAAGGTCAATATCAACGGAGACAGTCATGTTGGTAGTATGTATACTGTGATATGATGTGATGTGGCTAGCACTTTACCTCTATGATCCTTCTTCCAAAAAACCCACAACCCAAGTCTAATCATGAGAAAAACATCTACTGTAATAACATTTGGAGGTAATGTTATAAAATACCTGACCAGCAGTGACTGGTTAGCTCAGTCGGTTAGAGCGTGGTGCTGATAACACCAAGGTTACTGGTTCGATCCCCGCATGGACCACTGTGAGCTGCACCCTCCCTAAAAGAGAAAATTATGCCATTGTAACATGAAAGCAATGTGTAACCAATGACCATGGCTGCTCCCCAATTTAAAAAAAAAAAAAAAAAAAAAAAAAAAGGATTGCAGCACTATTTAGCTGCAATTGTTTAAAATCCCTGACCAGTACTCAAAACTGTCAAAGCCACCAAAAACGAGGAAAGTCAGAGAAACCATCATAGCCAACAGAGCCTGAGGAGACATGACGACAAAAATGTAATGTGGAATCCTGGAACAGAAATAGGCATTAGGGGAAAACCAATGAAATCTGAATAAAATATGGACTTCAGTTAACTTTTATAAATTAGGATCATTACTTTTCCAATTCCTCCATTATGTGAATTTTTTTAAAATCATGAGGACTGACAGTGGTGGATGCCAGGTTTGCAAAATCAGTGCTCGCTTATCACTGGCGCCTGGAAACCTCAGAGAGACAGACTGCCTTTAACTGTGCCCTCTTACCGCCTGCCACTTTCTCTCTCCCCGAGCCTCCCTTTTCTCATCTTTAAAATGGGGAGGACAAAAGCTACTTCATCAGTTTTGGGAGGATTAAGCGAGAAACATACACTTGATCACATCCCTAGGCCTGGCACGTAGTAAATATTCAATAAAATGTTAATTACCTTTTCTGCTCTGCTTGCTCTGTTCCCTCTGCCTTTAAGAAGGGTTAGGTTTCCACAGAGAAAGGACATGGAATTTGGAATCAAAAAACTTGGATTCAAGTCTTAGCTCTAGCAATTACTATCGGTGAGACTCCATTTACTGAACAACTGTTGAACTTTCGTTTCTTCATCTTACAAGTATACCTGTTTTTATCCTCTATTCCTAGCATGGGGTCCCATATACAACGGGTGCTTAGTGTTTGTTAATGATGGCAGAGGATCTCAAACCTGTATCTTTAGGATTACACACACACAAACACACAAACGCACACACACACACACACAGAGGCTGTTCCTATTGTAAGCTTTCTAAGCTGCGTGTTGGAGAAATGGAATCATGTAGAAAGTTCTAGCAAATGTTTTAGGATCTGACCACCTTGAGTTTAAATCTTACCCTGCCACTTACTACCAGCTATGTAAAATTAGGCAAATTTCCTTGTTTTTAAACTTGGGATAATATCAACCTCGTCGAGGTCTCATGAAGGTTAAATGGGATTAGTGAGGTAATGTGTATAAATGTGCTTGGCACAACACTCAGATGGTAGCAAGCAGTATTTATATTTTCATTCCTGCCTCAGGCGAGTCCAAACCTTCTCTCCCAAACTGGCTCCCTCTGTGTTCCATCCACCAGACTTCCCTGCCTCTGTCAGTAGCATCATCCTTCTCTCAGGCACTAAGTTGAAAATGCTGTAGTCATTTTGGACAGCCCTCATCTTCATCCCCCAGATCTAGTCAGGAAGTCACCATATAACTGACAGCTTTCCCTTCTAAGTATCAAATGTTCTTTTCCCCCTGCCTTTTCCATTTCCACTGCCTTTATTCCAGGCCTTAAGTCTGGATTACTCCAACAAAATTTCTTTTCTTCATACAGTCAATAGATATTATTGCAGACCTATAGGGAGCCAGGTACTAGCTAATCTGCCTAACTCTAGTCTTCTTTCTCTCACATCTCATCATTGCCAGACTGACCAATCTTACTTAATCACCATTTTTATCATGTCAGCCCAGAAAACTTCAGTAGCCCCCTAATTCCACCTACATCTAGTCTAAATTATTTTACCTGTCTTTCTAAAACCATTAATAGTCTAACCTTGCCATATGTGTCCAACTGTATTTCCCACCATCCCCAACATGAACTGTCCTCTCTAGTCAGGCTGTTCTCACTCTCCCAGGAAAATAGCGTACTCATGGCTGCCTCCAAGCCCTCACACGTGCTGTTCCCCTCAACAAGAATGCCGTTCCTCTCCCTGAAACCTGTAACTGCCTTCTTCTTCTTCCATAAAGCCTATCTTGACCACTTAGGTCCTCATCAATTTCTCGCCTCTGGTGATTCATAGATGGTCATACCATACATGGGGCTTGTTGATATCTTATTAAGTAGTTTCATCATTTAAAATTGTTCTTCTACAGTTGTAGAACTTTATGCTTGTCACTTTCACACATATCTTCTCATTGACTCCTCTTAGCAGCCCTGCCACAACAGGAAATTAGGGACTGTGATCTACAGATGAGAAAACTCAGGCTCAGGGAGGTGAGAGGCTTGGCCAGGGCCATCCAACTAGTTGGCAGCAAGGAGGGCTTGAATTTCGGTTTTCGCTCCCTGGGTCCAACATCTGGTCCAGGGCCCCACAGCTGCCGATATTGTTTCAAATGTGTTCCATCAGCAGCGTACATAAGCTGACCACAAATCCTGGTTTTCCCAGCAATGTCCTGGTCTTCCCCTGTTGTCCTGGCTTAATCACTAATATCACCCCCCTTTTACTCTCAAAAGCATCTTGGTTTGAGGGACAACTGATATGCTCACCTGAGCTGTATGATATCCCCAGAACTGGTTTCACTAAGTGCTTGACTGCTTCATTGTTTGGAGGTTCTGACGTCTGCCTTTGATTCCATTTATTTTGTTTGTGTATGGGTTGGCAGCTCTATGACCTGATGACTATGGCTTTGAAATATCAAGTATTGCTGTGTCCCCGTCCCAAGGACGTGTTGCTGGTCACTTTCAATCATTTAGATGCCATCAAGGGATTCATCCAGGACTCGCCAGCCCTCCTGCATCTAGTGGATGAGACTTTCCGGCAGCTGCTTGACGTAAGATACCATCAGTTTATCACCTCTCAGCCCCAATACTTGCTCTCATTCCTCTGTTAATGATAGGCCGATTCTGTGACAGAGATAACAGGATGGGGAATGGCATCCTGCCACTCTCCCAGAAAAGTCTAAACACCTCCCAGTATCATCTTATGCCCTCTTACTATTGCCTTCACAATTGGGAAAGCAATGATACAGAGCCTAGCTGTTTTCTCCTAACTTTCCAGAAAGGGGGTTGGTGGTGAATGTTCTGCCAAATCTTGGGGAACAGGCTCTCCAGGTCTGTGGGGGACAGAAGAGCTGGAGTGTACCCCTGCCCAGCTGTGGCATAATGGGGTTTGTCCCTCTGGTGAGGGAGCGGTGCTGGCTCTCCCGCTGCCCCTCTTACCCCAGCAGCTGAGTCCTCTCCTTGCTTATCTGGCTCCCATCTCTGAGCGCCCACCTACCCCGACTTCTCTGTGCATGTCATCTCACTTCTGAAAGCGCATTGTTTCTTTCTGCTTTGCCTCTGGCAGATATATGGGGATCTCCCAGCCGGGGAGTTCCATCGGATCCGGCAGACGCTCCTCACCTTCTTCCAGGACCTGCACATCCGGGTGAGTGAATGGGAAGCCCAGGAGCAGGGTACCCTGCCTCTGCTGTCCTAGGGAAACGGGGTGCCAAGTAGTCAGGCAGATAGGGCTGGGATTGCCTGGGTAGTGCTGTCCTCAGTGTTTGGCTTCATGATGAGAAACTTTTTAACAACCAATTTCAGCAGCTTTCCAGTGGACCAAGGATAACACTGCCACTCCTTCCCAGTTACCTTATGTGTTTCTTTAAAATATGGTTTCTTCCCTTCTCCAGAGGAAGTGTGCTCTCAAGGCCACCAGCCTGATCTCCATTGCAAAGCCTTTTCTCAAACCTTTAGTATCGTTGACCTCTCCCGTATCTGATGCTGCCAGGAGGCTGCCCTCCTCCATGCAACTCGCGCCTTTCCTGAATTTTCATGGCACCATGCCATCCTGGCCTCCCCTTACCTCTTCCACCTCCATGCCTCTCACTCCTTCCTCCTGCCTCTGCCCACCCCCTCTCGTTAGGAATCTCTTTCCTCCCCGCGTCCTGGCTCCCTTCACCTAGGACTCCCGAGTCTAACCTCTACCCTACCTTGCCACCAGACCGACATCTCCACCTGTTTGCTCAAACTCTCCACGAGGATGCCTACCAGTGCCTGTAATTTTAATGTCTGTAGCTAAATGAATCTCCAAGATTCAAGTCAAGTCCTGCCTCAACTTTCTGATTTCTGTTGAAGGCACCTTCATTCCTTCACTCACTTTGCCCAGAGCCAGAGGGTCCCCTATGATTCCCCTTCTCTGACCCTCATCTAATTGCTCCTAGGGCCCCCAGAGTCTGCCTTTTCAATGTCATTGCTCTCCTTTCCACTCCTATTGCCGCCAGCCTCAATCAGGCCCTCAGACTTCTTGTTGGCCATTGCCTCCCATTTCACCCTGTTGTCGGAGAGTGGGCCTTTCTCGGCGCAGAGTCCAGGTCCTTGGCAACTCGAGCAAAGAATTGAACGAGATACCAGAGTAAAGCAGTAAAATAAGTAGTTTATTAGAAAAGACAGTACATCCAGACTAGAGGATGGCCTAGGGCCCATTACCAAAGAGTGTGGAGGGGGCATATGCAAAGGTGAGGCTTAAAGGGAAGAAGCAGCAACAGAAGTAGCAGTAGCTGTCTGGGCTTCCCAGGACTTGGGGGTTTTATCCTTTTTCTCCAGGATGGGCTGTTCTTCCTGGGCGTAGGACCACTTGATTGGCCCCTGTGATTAACAAGAGGTACTGCGTAGGTGTAAGTGACTGGTCTGATCTGGTTGGATATTTTGCACCCATTTGCTCTTCCCGCAGGGGTAGGTAATTACAATACAAAGGGAGTTTTGGGTGGAGAGGGGATGTCCCCAGGTGGTCACACTGTGGGACGTGCAGGAATGCAGAGACCCAATGCCTGCCTCTAACTACCTGCCTAGGTTTTCCTTGAGAGACGTGATCCCCATAAAATCTCTATGGGAAGCTGAGGGACAGGAGGTCTCTTCTGTATCTGCTTCCTGCTGGGCAGGGGCGTAGAGCTGTCCTTGCCTATTGGGGTTCACGGAACTCTTGCCCTAGCTGATCTCAGATGAGAGGAAGGGGTCTCAAGCTCCACCTGGAAGACCGTGTTGGCTTCTTTGCTTGTTGGGGTATCCCTTGTATCCTCAAGGCTCCTGAATGAGGACAAAAATATAAATCTGTTAGTTCTTATGAAACTTGTGGCTATTCAGTCCATCACTCAGGTGGTGTCAGTTGTCCGGACACAGAATGGGTTTGACATTTAGCTTCCTTGCCTGGGGGATATTAGGAAGTCTCAGGCTTTCAAATAGTTATCTGAAGCAGGGGTAGGAGACTTGTATTGTTTCAGATTCAGGAACTAATTTACAAAGCAATTAAGAAGCAAGGGGGATCTTCCTGTCAGAAAAGCAATCAAGGCCCAAGAGCTAAGAAACTAAAGAACTAGGGAGGAGACTTAACATTTTTATACTTAACATTTCTATAGAAAAGAAAACATTGAAGTTTTTCAGTGGTGGGGGTTGGTGCTGCTCAGTTGGCCGGTTACAACCCTGCCTCCTCCTGTCTTGCCGGCTCCAGACAATTCTACACCATAACTCTTAAAGACATATTTCTGAGCTTCTGAATTTGAGGCCTGTCTCTCTTGGGTAGGACTTGGTTCCTTCCCCTAATTTAACACACTGATACAGGAAAGATGGATGATATGGCCACGTGAGCCCAGGCTCTGAAGTCAGACACTCTCGTGTTTGAGTCCCACTCCAGCACAGCTCCATGACCTTGGGCAAATTACTTCTCTTGAGCCTTAGTTTCAACCCATTTAGAGTCTGTTGGGAAGAGTAACTGATGTAGCATATGATATATATATTTGCCAATATATACATATGTATATAGTATAGAGTGCTGCTGGAAGGATAGACAAGTCACAGTGGTTGTCCCCTGGGAGTAAACTGCATGGAAGACAGGGGTACAAGAGAGACAGGGTCTATTGCAAATACCCTTTTAACCTTTGAATTTTGTACATATGCATGTGTGACATATTCACAAAATTAAAATTCAAAAAAGAAGAAGAAATAGAATATGTTTAGCGCTGATTGTTATTTTCCTTCTCTTACTTATTATTTGGGGAAGACAAAAAAAACTCTGAGGCCAATTTTATTTTTAACCCTCATGAATAATTTTATTTGTTATCGATGGAACAAGAATCACATCAATATAAATTAAGATCTGTACTAGCCATTGATTAAACTTAAAAATATGAAAGTACAACTAAGATTAAGTTTTGCCTTGCTTTAAAATATTGAAAACTCTGCATCATGTTATCAAGACTGGGCACATTTGGACGTTATTTTATGGACTGTAGTAATATAAGCAGCCATATTGATTTCTCAAGTCTGACAAGATAAAATTCAATATAATGAAAAGGCACTTCTAATAATAAGTCTATAACAAAATCATTAAAATATATTAAACCACAAAATATATTAAGCTTTAATTGCTAAATGGGCAAACAGTGAAGCATCAGAATGTTCACCAGGAAGAATAAGATTCCCAGCCACTGAGCTGTAATATAATATTTGGCCGGTTTTCCAAGTCTGGTCTTTAATGGTATTTCTGCTCGGCTGCAATTTGTGATTGCCTATGCAGATTTCCTCTATTTTCAAAACAGTCTTCATAGGTTTTAGATTTTTTTTTTTTTTTTTAGCAAAACCAGCTAGCTAATCAAGAAAACACAGCTCTGATATAACACTTCCTTGCCCACTGTTTAACCAAATAGCCAAAGCTTTCTGCGATATTGCGAAATACCGGAAAGCGCTCTAATGCAGTGAAGGCCCTGACCTGCCCTCGGGGCCTGGCGAGAGACTGCCCAGAGATCAGTTCCATTTGGAATCCTGAGCAGTTATTTGGAGCCATCTCCATTCCCAACCCCTTTCAGCCCTCCAGCACACCTCCAGAGTTGCCTCCTAAAGAGTAGGCCCCTTGGGTCACCCACCCTCTCCTGTACTCTCCTATGCATGCATCCTTCCATCATGCACTTCCCCCGCGTTCTTTCCATCATTTCAGTTGTTGGAAAACATTACTCCATCTTTGTATCTTTATAGAATGTTATATATACCTCCACTCTCCATTATCCACTCCACTTGGAAATAATTCATCCCTGGAAAACTAGTCAGTCTAACCAATATTTCCAGAGTGCCTACTCAATGCCAGACACCGTTGTCAGTGTCTGAGATACATACGTGAGCAGGAAAGAGACCCTGCCTTGAGGAGGTTCTCCGCTAGCAGCAAGAGACAGGGAGGACAAGTAAGTCATGTTCTGGTTCTGAGAGCTTTTAGGAAGAGGCAATATAAGGTAGTTATAGAGGGCACCTGAGATGGGATGTTGCAGCACTGTCCAGTAGAACTCTGTCGTGATGGAAATGTCCTATATCTGTGCTGTCCATTGTGATAGTCACCAGCCACATGTAGCTACTGAGCACTTGAAATGTGGCTAGTGTGACTGAGAAACTGAATTTTTAATTTAATTTTAATTTAAATAGCCACACTTGACTAGTAGCTACTCCACTGGACAGCACATTCTTAGATGATAGAGTCAAGGACAGCCTTTCTGAGGACAGACATTTTTGTCGAGACTGTAACGAACACAGATCTCAGGGAACAGCATCTAAACTGAAGTGACCACAAGCGTAAAAGCCCGTAGATGGGAAGAAGCATGACGTGTTCCTGGGAAAGAGAGAAAGCCAATGAGAGCACAGCATGTCTAGGCAGGGGTGACACTCAACACTCAAAGTTTATAGCCTGCGCAGCATGGGACTGACTAGTCAGAACAGGTGCCAGTTTTAAATAAACTGCTACCTCCCAGTTGACTTAACTTTAGTCCCTTTTAAGGAGTTTTATTCTGAGAGTAAAGAAGAGATTTGAAGTATCTGAAGGGAAGTGGTAACATGATCTGGTTTGTGTTCTGGAAGATAAACTGTACGAATCAGGGCAGAGGTAGGACAGCAGCTGGGAATTCATTGTGAAAATTAGGTAAAAGATGAAAGTGCTTGGATTAGGAGCTACCAGTGCAGATAGTGAGAAGTATTCACATTTGGGACATCCCTTAGGGGCAAGATCAGTAAGACTTAACTAAGAGATGGGATTTGCAGAATGAGGGAAAGAAGAATGAAGAACACCTATAACATTTTTGGCCTAAGCAACCTGTGGTGCCATTTACTGAGAGGGGGAAGCCCTGAAGGGAAGTATATTTGGGTAGAAAAATTAATTAATTATATTTGTTTGATTTGCCCATTAGACATCCAAGTAGCAAAATCAAATAGTAGTTGAATATGCAAATCTAGAGCTCTGAGGAGAGACCTAGGGTGGAGACATAATCATAGGCATCATCAGCCTACATCACAGAGATGGTACTTGAAGACTTCTGGTCACTTGGTGGAGGAGGCTGGTCATTCTTCCTCACCTGCAGGCAGGATGTGAGAAGCAGGGTCAACATTCTGCCAGCTTCCCCCGTGACTTTCAGATCATTATTCTCCTGCCCTCACAAATTTAGCCCTCCTCTTGTAAGGCAGACCAGCCAGCAAACATTGTCCAAAGCCCTGTACTCACCACTCTGCTGAAACTGACTTCCAAGTCACTCACCCATATTCACTGAGCACTTAAATCCCTGGGCCACTCTCCCCGCAGCCACCAGAGTGCTGCCATCCTCCTGGGGAAGGTGATGCTCATGGAGATTGTCTCATCCAGCACTCCAGCTCCACAGCTCAGTGACCTTCCTCTTTCTGTAAGAAACAGGATTCCTGCCCTGATTACAAAGGGAAAATGTACTAAGTGCTTTACAGATGTGTGGTTCTAAAACAGAAGAATGTAAAGAGAGGACACAAAGGAGGGAGAGATCAGTTCTACCTAAGAGAATCAGGAAAGTTGTCATAGAGGATCTGATATCTTTTAAAAGCAATAGGTTTTGGGCCGGCCGAGTGGCGCGGTGGTTAAGCGCTGGCTTGGGAAGCCAGCGGCCCCAGTTCGGGTCCCACATGTGACGGCCAGTGACTCTGCCCTCAAAAAAAAGAAAGAAAAAGCAATGGGTTTTTACCAGGCCCATGGGAAAACAGGAGGGGAGCAGATGGACACCCTAGGCAGAAGGCACCATCTCAGTAAAGGCCTGAGCCATGTAACCGCCTGGTGTATCTGGCGGTGTGGGGTGGTGGAAGGCCGCAAGCAGTTGAGTATGGCTGGAACATAGGCTTCAAGGAGGAGCATGGCTGCAGAGAAGGACAAGGGCCAACTGGACGTTATCTGGCAGGCAGCAGACAGCCACCGAAGCAGGAGAGGAACGTGGTCAGATGTGAGTTTAGAAGAGTCTCTTTAGCAGCAGAGTAGAGGATAGATCCAAAACAGGTGAGAGGGGAGGCAAAGAGACCAGTTAGGAGGCTCCTGCAGTGGCCAGGCAAGAGATGATGACAATCTGCACTAGGGAGCAGGGGAGAGAAGAGGAGCCAGACACCAGGAGTGATCATTGGGTTGGCAAGGCTTTGTGACTCAATAGACATGGGAAGATGGTGGGCAGGGGAACTCAGAGTGCTGACATGGTGGCCTGGTGATGTCATTCACTGAGATTGGGAACACCAGAGGAGGGTCAGTTTTGGAAAAACAAATCATGAGCCCTGTTCTGAACAGGGTGAATTGGAGATATATCCCATGGAACCTGTAGGTGCAACCTGGTACCTGGGAGTCGATGAGTCACCTGGCAGAGGTAGGGGAAGAGTGGAATGGGAGGAAGAGGGCACAGGAGAGCCACACCGATAGCTGAGGGCCAGCAGTCTATCTAGCCAAGGGCAGATTCTCGGGTCAAACACATGGACCGCCATTAGGCTAATGGAGCATCTGGCGCACATATATATATAAACACTCTCACTTCTCTGTCCAAATTTTCTTTCTCCATGACTGTATTCACATGCCTTGATCACAGACTCCCAAGGTTAAAAATTCCTTAACGGTCAACTAGCCAAACCCTCTAACCAAACCAGTTTACACATTTCCCCCAAAAACATGCCTTGTGCCTGCCCATCTCTGCTTTGAAGTGTCTTCACACCCACCTTCTTCCTCCAGGTCTAGCTCCAAACCCACAGTCACCTCTCCCCACCTCCCCATGCCTGTTGTCATTCTCCTCAATGGGCTAATACCATGTTTCCCCGAAAATAGGACCAGGTCTTATATTAATTTTTGCTCCAAAAGACGCATTTTATTCATTTATTCATACAAAAATCTACATTTATTCAAATACAGTCATGTCTGGCTGACAATCTTAACTGGGGCTTATTTTGGGGTAGGGCTTATATTACAAGCACCCTGAAAATCATGCTTGGGCTTATTTTCCAGTTAGGTCTTATTTTTGGGGAAACATGGTATGCATATACTAGTCCACATATTTTGCTATATAGTATCATTTTTCCCATTTTATGTCTGTGTCCTATGACCAAACTACACTGTAATACTAATATTAGCTACCATTTATTGAGCACCTACTATGTGTCAGGTTCCATAAGTGCTTTTTGTTCATTACCTGATTTAGGTATCACAGTAATCCATTTACTAGGTACTATTATTAACCCCAGTTTACCAAAGAGAAAAACGACGCACAGAAAGGTTATGTAACTTACCAAAAGCCACAGCCGAGGAGTGGCCCAGCTGAGATGGACCCTACACAGTCAGTCTACCATCAGCCTGCCCAACAGGCAGCTTACAAATGCTTACCAATTTGCATTTTCAGTGCCTAGCACACAACAGATGCTTATTCTTGATGATATTACAAATATAATTTTGTAGAATTTTAGAATTTGAAGGGACTTTCAAGTTTATCTCATTGGGCAAACGAGGAAGCTAAGATCCAACAGAAGTAATTAACTGCTCCGATCTTTATGGGATTTAATCTGACCAAGACCTCACTACAGAGTGCATAAACCCGGGAGTAGAAATAAGCACATATGGTGTTTTCAGTCACAAAAGACCTTCAAACTCTCATGCCAGCTGGATTCGCCTGCTCTAGCCCTTCTTACCAATCAGCGCATGGCCAAAAGTTGGGGCTCCAGAGTCAGAAACACAAGGGTTGGTCTGAATCCTCAGCTCTGCCCCTTATGAGCTAGCTGGACTCAAGGAAGTGTCTTAACCTCTGAGCAGCTGATTCCTCACCTGTACAGTGGACACAATGAGGTTCTTGTGGTTGAAGCTTCGCAGCTGTATGGAAAGTTAGCAGGGAACCAAGGAACGGGTGTGGAATTTGGAGTCACCTTGTTTCGAAGCCGAATGCTGTCTCTTATTGTTCTCTTTGGGCAAGCCACCTCACTCTGTGACCCTCGCTTTCTCATCTTTAAAATGGGGGTAATACATCTCAGCTGGAAGGTTTGCTATGAGGCTCAAAACAAGTTCTGTTTGTTAAAACAACTCTGCAGGTGTTAGCTCCAGTGAGTTTTCATCTTATTGTTATGAACTCACAAGGTAACATTCCCAGCCCATTACACATTTCCATCCTCAGAATGCTTATGTCTATGAAAATATACCTAGAAAAAAGACAATAAGTGTTTTTGTTTTTTTCCAGGTGTCCATATTTCTAAAGGACAGAGTTCAGAATTCTAATGGTCGCTTCGTGTTGCCAGTGTCCGGTCCTGTTCCCTGGGGAACTGAAGTCCCTGGACTCATCAGGTGAATTCTCAACAATAGTAGTCAGGCCAGTGTTTGGGCGGCCTGGAAACCATATAGTTTGCAGCACATTGGGCCCTCTCTTTCTTCAGTAAAGCACAGCATTTAGGAGGTCAGGTTCTAATCCCAGCTCTGCCATGTAGCAGACACTTGATGGCAAATTCCCCAGTTCTCCAGAATTCGTTTCCTCATGGTTACTGTGAGGACAAACAAGACAATATAATAATGCTCACAAGCGCTTACACAGCGCCTGGCACATGCCATGTATTCAATAAATATTATTATTGTTGTGTCATTATTATTACCACAACCAGCATCTTTATCTTGAAGGGGTGCATGAATTCCTCTTTGTCCCATAGTACAAAGAATAAAAACACCACCAGACACCGTGAACTTGGAGAACATTCCATCATGTCATACTTTGCGTTGTAGAACGTTCAACACCAAAGGCGAAGAAGTGAAGAGGGTCGAGTTCCAGCATGGCGGAAACTATGTCGCAGCACCAAAAGAAGGCTCTTTTGAATTGTACGGAGACCGAGTCCTGAAACTGGGAACTAATATGTAAGCAAACTCTCCTTCCCTAAATGAGTCCAAGGTCAAAGGGAAGTCCCTTCATTTAAAAAACTCACTTATGACTTCTGCTGTGAAAATCCCTGCTGACAAGTAGAATGTTTGCCCCTTAGAAACAATGCATGCAGAGCTCTGCCATATTGAAAGGGCCCCTAAGATTTCCAATCATGAGGCAACTCAACCTGGTTAAAAGAAATTATGTTAAGTGGCCATGGAGACCCGGAAAGGCTTGTGCCCACATTTGTTCAGCAATCCAGATAAGTCACAAGTGGAGGCCCTTCCACACAGCTTCCTGGGGAATTTTCCCTGGGAAGAGGTGAAATTTGAGTGGTAGACACTCAGTTGTATTCTGTACTCCCAGTACCTTTCTGGATGCTTTTAAACGTCTCGAAAGCTGTGAGAGGTGTTTACGGGTTGGAAGGAAATCCGCATAAAGGGCTGGACAATGTTGGCACGGCATTCTGTTGACAACAGGTACAGTGTGAACAGGCCCGTGGAAACCCAGATATCTGGACCATCCAAGAACTTAGCTTCACAGACACAGGTGAGCTTCTGCCCCCCTTCTTTACCTTCTGAGCTTAATTCTAGATACAGAAATCTGGCTGGGAGAAGGGTGGGAACTCTAGATTTGAAAGCTAGCCAATGTTTCTCTCATTGTTTGCAATCTTCTCGATTCAGCCTTACAAGCACACAGGTTTTTAATTGTAGTTTCTCATGGAGACTTCCAGTGATCTGACTAATTAGGTAATTTTAGGCTTGGCTCAATCACCATAATTAAATGGGAACCACACACCAGGACTTGTGAAATTAGCATCGTACTAGTGCTATTAGGTCCATGGTTGCTAAGTTCAGCACCTGTGCATATTCTGATCATGAAAACACGACTTTTCAATGCTTCCTTATATAATGATGTGGTAGTTAAGTTCAAAAGGGTCTCTGAATTCCACCTTTACCAATTTTCACCGAACGAGCTACCAGCGAGCTATGGGACAAACATGGAATATTCAGTTATTCAACAAACATTCGTCGAACTACTTCTATGGGCTGTGTGCCGAGGGACACAAAGCTGGCTTAGATGTGGTCCCATCCTGAAGGAACCTGTGGTGCTCTGGGAAAGACAGCAGTAGAAACAAGTAACTATAGCACATGGAAGAAGCACCCTCTGGGTTTTCTGAAAGAAGCGCTGTGTTCTCTCCAGTGGGGTGGGGGCAGGGACAGAGATCAGGAAGGCTTTTCAGGGGAGGTGACATTCAAGTGGAGTTCCAGAGTGGGTAAGACACTTAACAGCTGAGATGAAGAAATGGGCATGCAGACCAAGGTGACAGTTTGAGCAAAGGCACCTCAGGGCAGAAGAGCATAGTATTTGGGGGAGACAAGGAGGTGGCGTCTCTCCCACGTGGCTAGATCATGACCCAGTTGAGGTGGGCAGCTAGTGATTTGACTGCACAGGAACACTGCGGCCTGAGTAGGTGGGGGCTTAAACAATTTGGACTTCGTCCTTCAGGTAGAAAGGGCAGGAGTTTCTTTCAAGCATGGGAGAACTCTGCTTTAGATAGCTCTGGCAGCAGAGTGATGGAAGAGGCAAAGCAGGAGAAGGCTGGATTAGAGAGAGCGGTATGGAAACAAGGGGAGAAGGTTGAGGTAGACAGGACAGTAAGGAAGAGAATGGATTCAGAGGTGTGTTCATGATGGTCACCACTTGAGGGCAGTGTGGTAGCTCCCACAGGGCGAGTGCCCTTGTACTTGGAGCCTTTACTGAGGCTGCTTGTAAATGCTGAGAATGCTGAGGGAACCAGACGGCCTGAAGAAGAAGCAGTGTTCTCCTTCAAGGAGGAAGGTAGTTTGAGGGCAACGGAGATCCCTGGGGCCTTCCACTCATCTTGAAAGTGTGAAAATCTGGTTTGCTGCCTTGCTAAGCGTCCCTCTGCTTCTAACGCAGATGGTTTCTCTTTTGGGTAAGCCTGTTTTCTAGGCTTTCTTTGGTCCCAGTTCTTCCCAGAAATAACTTAGATTTATTTTATAATGTCTCTCTGGGTCTCAGCAGGACATAGGAGCACCTTCACTGTGGCTAAAAATCATGAAATTGTTTCTACAGCAAAGCATTGCTCCAAACCCTCTTGCTAAAGAAGAGCTGAATTTCTTGGCCAGGCTGATGGGAGGAATGGAGATTAAGAAACCCAGTGGCCCTGAGTCAGGATTCCGGTTGAATCTCTTTACCACCGATGAAGAGGAGGAGTATGTTTTAAACCTGTTTCTTTAAAGACATGTATAAAAATCCTAAGTGTGATAAACCAAAAAAAGTATGGGGCGGGAGCCGGCCAAGTGGCGCAGTGGTTAAGAGCTGGATTGGGATGCTAGCAGCCCGGGTTCGGATCCCACATATGAGGGCCTGTGACACTGCCCTCTTAAAAAAAAAAAAAGTAGGGGGCGGGAGGCATGATAAACCAGCAACACTTATAAATACAGCTGTAAAGATCACAAATGACATATCAGCAAATTCAATAACCTAGTTAAGGAAGAATCCACCAGTATTAAGTAGCTGGAACCTTCTGGATTCATTCAAAAAATAGTTCTAATGGTTTACTTAGCACAGCACAGCTGAACAAGAAGTATTGGAAGTCACGATAATCATATTAAGAAAAGTCTGGTAAGAAACCAGAGGGAGGTCAGAGCATGATGTCTTTGGGATTAAACAGCCTCCCCCAAAACCAGTGGCAGTAGTCATTCACCGAGATTTATACAGTGCTTCACAATTTATACGGCACTTTTGCATTCATTATCTCCTGTGATCGTCCTCACAGCCAAATATCTGGGACGGGGTTGCCGTCTATTTTCGCATCTATTGAACTAACTTTTGTGCATTTCAGTGTGGCAGGTATCATGGTAAGTGCTAGGGACACAAAGATGGAGTGTGTAACCTCGAGCCTGGTCTCAGGAGCCCACACACAGTGGGAAAATGAACATGGACACGAGTAAACGCTCTAATGGAAGACACAGTGATGACTTTGTCCTGGCAGATTGAAGGAGCTGGCATCTGAGCTGGGTCTTGGGGTTTGCCAAGCAGAGGAAGGGGAAGCATTCTTGGCAGAGTTTAGTATGTGCAAAGGCACAGAGATGTCACAGGACTTGACTTTCTGGAGTATAGGATCCTTGGTTGGAGATGGGGTAGAAAGCTGAAGGGAAATGACAGATGAGGCAGGAAAAAAAAAAAAATAGGTTGCCAAATTATCAAGTGCCAGTTTGCCATGCTGGAGAGAACCCTAACCTTTGACCCACTTCTCTACCTTCTTATGCAGACAAGCAGCACTCAGCAGGCCAGAAGAGTTATCCTATGAAGTTGTCAACATACAAGCTACTCAGGTGTGTGCAAAGGATCCCACAAGTCAGATTTTATTCCCCTCTTCATCTTGTCATAATCTTGAACTTCAAAGGCCCTCCCTTCTTCTCTCTAATCAGCATGTATCTATAGCCCCTATCCTGACAAACAGGTGAGGAAATGAAAGGCATCACAGTGGTGGGATGAAAATTGAATGCCACCTGCACCTCTCATTTCTCCAACAGGACCAGCAAAGGAACAAAGAGCTGGCTCGGATCATGGGGGAGTTTGAGATCATGGACCAGCCAAGATGGAGCGGCAGCAAGGGCGATGATTTGCTGGCCATGATGGACGAGTTATAGCTGTATGGACCAGGCACACCCCTCCTGCCCCAGGAGAGGCTGCCTAATGAGGACCCCAGGGGATCCCCAGGGAGCGAAAGGATGCTGCTAGTTTTCTGAGTGAAGCCGTTACCTCTTGTTCCTGTTTATGTTGTAATGAACTGTGCAAGTCTCTCTCAGGGAGCATACTCTCTGGAAGGCACACACATACACATTTTTTTCAGCAAACTATATTCTGGCTTTTTTTTTTTTTTAAACATTTTATTGGGGAACTGGGGGAAGGGAACAGCATGGGGGAAATCAGGGAAGGGGAACAGACAAGTTGCTGTCCTTTTTGTTCTTCAGTCTAGTGGAGGACGTTGCTTCACTGGCCCATGTTGGTATTATCATTGCGCTCTTCCTGGGTGAGGCAGTCACTTACCGGCCATTGGACGGCCACTCACAAAAGCGCACGCCAGCTACTGGCCAGCCCCACTGCAGCCTACGCAGTTGCTGGCTACTCATGGCAGCCCAGCTCCAGGTCAAGCTGATGTTCACCATCTTAGCTGTAGAGGGCGCAGTATCACTGGCCCTCATATGTGGGATCCAAACCCCAGGCCCTGCTGTTCAGAGCTGGTGTCCCAAGCCAACTCCTAACCAACACGCTACTCGGCCGACCCTGTTCTACCTTTTAAATTAGACCTTTCCTGTTTTCTTTCTGGTTTTATGACAACCATGCAAAGCATCCCGGGCCATAGGTTCAAGTCCCAGAGTCAGTAAGGGGGCACGCCCATTGCCGCTTCCGCTGACAGCTTTCCTATGGGGACCTACAGCTCACAGATGCCTGCAAATCAGCACAAAGCTTCAGAGCCCTCCGGAGTGTATTCTGCTGTATGAGTTTTAAATAAATGGAAAAGACAGTTGCCTCAAACAGTTGGGGCCCAGTTTAGACAGCCCTGCTCTCTGTAGCACACTGGGAACTGTAACCTCAAAGGCAAAGGAAGCAAGGCTGTGTCAGGAACACTCAGCAGGGTCCCACGCAGAGTATGTGGGTATCTGGCGTTCTCTGCACATCTCTCCACCAGTGTGCGGTGTGGGCGTATCCCATATGGAGATGCGTACCAAGGAAATAGCTGGCTTTCCAGCATGATATGTACTCCTCACCCCCTGAGTCTTCCTCTGCCACTTAGTATTCTTGCCTTCTAAAGACACCCAGCATGATGTGTCAGGACATTTGGGTGCAGGGAAGGCACATGCGATGTGCCATTTTCCCTTCTGTGCGCCTTCCCTGGGTACAGGGCCAAGTCTAATTGGGATCCATGTAAAATATCTCAGACCAGAGCTGCCCTAATTGTTTCAGGAAGGCGTGTCAGCTTGGGACTGAGTAACTGGCGGGCTTGGGGCCAACCAACATCCAGAGGTCAAAGTCCATTCAGTCCTATGGAAGAAATATCCAGAATGGCAGAGGGTAGGAGAGAAACTGAGCTGAGCTGGCCATTGCCTGAGATTGGACCAATCACAGGGACCACTTGGACCTCTCACACCCTGGCAAGAGTGGAGGCAAACAGTTCTAAAATGTGAGGGCCAGGGAAGCTGTCCTTTCGCTTGCCGAGGCATAGGGTTTGGTTCCAGAAAGGTAAATCACCAAATAAATTTAAGTTGCTTCCTGCCCATAAAAGTTACACTTCTTTACCTATGAAGACTCCCCAAGAGGTCTACTGGGGAGGAAAAGCTTATCTTGCTATGAAACGCCTATTATAGGCTTGCAAAGTGCCTTCTGTTTTAGTCTCTCTTAAGCAATCCAGCCATTAGTTGAGGTGACCTGACTGGGTGACAGATGAAGGGGAAGGTTCTTACCTGTTCTGAGTCTAGCTCCCACTGCACTGCCACAAACCTGAACCTCACTGTCAGCTCTGAGCACGTCCTGGGGCCTTGGAGGTGGGCCATGAGCTGCCGAGAAGCAGCAGACTCCTCCTCCTTCCACCTACCCCAGAGCAATGCTGAGGATTTCAAATGTATCTGTCCTCTTTGTAAATAAACAAGATACAGATCTCTGGTAAGGCGGCCTTATGATGAGGCAATCTTTGGGTTTCATGCCTTTAGACTTGCACAGATATTGAGAAAAACAAGTTTATTTGCATGGTGGTTCAGGGCACCCAGAGAAAGCAGGGGAGTGAGAAGGAGGCAAGGAGAAGAAGATAGGGATTACTCTGGAGAGGTACATGGACTGGGTACTAACAACACATCAATGTTCACTTAAAACCAGGCCACAGGGTATGAGGGTGTCACACATTAGTGCCCAGTGTGCTTTACGGGGGGGGCATGCCGTGGTCAGAACCAGGACACGGTTCTGGTCCCATCCCTGCCCCAAATTCACCATGGTGTCTTGGGGAGTTACCCTCACCAAGCCCTCATGCTTTCATCTGTAAGAGAAAGAACTAGTTCACCGGCTCAAAGCCAGCTTGCCTACACAAGTCGTTGAGTTGACAGTTTCCTAGGCCCTACCCCAGGAGGGACCAGAGAGCTGGAATTTTTCAACCATGCTGCCCCCAGTTGCATGCTTTGGGGGTATATCTACTCTCTTTCAGCTCTTCTGTGACTAATCTCAACTAAGTTTCAAATTATCCCATTCTTCTCAGTGTTGGAATGCTCTACAGATTATGTAAGGCAAAGCTCTAGAAAAGCCTTGTGAAGGAAAGTTTTGTGTTTTTTTTCTATTTTTTTTTTTTTTAAGGGCAGTGTCACTGGCCCTCATATGTGGGACCCAAACCAGGGCCGCTGGCGTCCCAAGCCAGCTCTTAACGATCGCACCTCTCAGCCGGCCCAAGGAAAGTATTTTAAAGGCTCAGAAGATAGATACAATAAAAATTGAGAATGAAGAGGGATGAAAAAAATGGGGAAAGTCACCCCACGTAGTCTGCATAAGTATCTAATAACTTTTGGGCCGGCCAAGTGGCGCTGTGGTTAAGCACTGGCTTGGGAAGCCAGCGGCCCTGGTTCGGTCCCACATGTGAGGGCCAGTGACACTGCCCTCAAAAAAAAAAAAAAAAAGTAGTGAGTATCTAATAATTTTTAAAGGTAAATTCACTTTTTCCCTTGGATCCAGATCCTGGTAGGCAAGAAACAAACACACTCTGGTTTACATCCAGTATGGAGACCAACTCAAGCTACAGGAAACCACTGAAAGAGAAATGTAAATTTTAGAAAATATGTTTATCATAACACTTAATCATAAAGACCCAAATTAAAATCTGAAAACTAATATAACCTTCACCTACCTCTTGTCGCCTTTAAATAATGCCCTGGATAACTCCTCTTGAGCTGCTAAATTCCTGGACAGGTGACCATAAAGGGAGTTGAAAGAAGCATTCACAGAGATTGGGCCAGGGAACCCCTTCACAGCTTCATGATTTGGTGTAAAGTAAATTTTCAGATCATAATTCTGCCCTTTTCAAATGAGAATGTCAAGATGCATTCTAAGGGCTAATGGGAATTTATGGTAGATTTCTTGATTACATTAATACTTGTTGCCTACACACTTCACACACACACACACACACACACACTACATTCTTTTTGTTTCCAGCCAGTGGTCTCCATTAATGCCCTAAACTACCTGAAACCCGAGTTGCATTGGCCTGGTAAGGCCACACCACTAGCACAGCCCCAGAAGAGCTGGGGGCAGAATCCAGGACTCCTAACTCCTAGACATGCACATTAGCTCAGATTAGCCTCAGATAATAATCTGGCAAATAATCTGTTGGTGATTGTCTCTATTGTAAGGAAGTGTTTGGTAACCTGCTACCCATCACTTCCAGTTCTTTTCAATGGAAAACTGTCCTGTTTTGTATTATATTTAAGTTTCTTCAATGCTTTTTGACAATGAAATAAATGTACTAGATAAAAATGACATCAGTGTTAGACACTGAAATGTGAGATGGTGTGGGACATCTCAGGGAACGTGCCCTCCTTGCTCTTTATGAGACTCCCTGGCTTCTGAAACATTGGAGCCAATGTTTTTATTTTCAGGTTTTCAAGGGGAAGTCATGGTGTCAGCCAAGAACATTTGACTCCTGTTCTGAATATCCTAAAGACCTCTCAGCACTGGTTACAATTGCGGAAATAATACTCATTTTGTATGCTCTCCCTCATCTCTCCTCTCTACCTGAATCTACCTGAGCATATCTTTTATCTACCCTTCCTCTCCTCAGTCTCATCCAGACTTCTTTGTGCACCTCAGATATTTATCCAAAACGGCTGTTGAGGTGCTCCTTTCCTATCCAAACCGCCCTCACCCACCCCTTTGGCCTCTGCCTCTCCAGGGGCTCCTTCCCTCCATCATAATCCATCTGGCTGCTTACACATTCCTCTCCATTCACCAACACTGCAGGCTTCCTTGCTGCCTCACCTTCCCTCCCTCATACACCCCTATAGCTCTTTTCACTACACAGATTCCAACCCTCATGTCTCCAGGCCCCAAACTTTGCTAGATCCAACAGCCTTTTCTCCTCCTTATTCTCCTTGGCTTTTTGAAGGCCCTCAGCTCTGCCAAACACCCTTGTCTTCCTAAATCTCTCTCACCCCTGAAACCTGGTGACTCTAATCATACTACTTTCTGGCTATACTTCCCCTCCCTTCCTCAGTGGCTTCTGGTTGAGGGTTGCCCTGTATGATACAGGTGTTTATGTAGCTAGCCATTTTTTAAAGTCTGTCAAAATGACCAGGTCATTTGCCAGATGACCCTTATCTCATCCCTGGCTTTTTTCATTCCTCACCCTGATCTCATCTTTCACTCCGTTTCTCCCCGCTTATTCCTTACTCTGACACACCTCACCACCACCACCAACACCAAATGTTTTATGTGCCCTTGGTGCTTACTTTGCATTCTTCTGCAAATTGTTTTGCACAGCTTTCTTTTTTTCAGAGAGGCCATTACTTTCACCCATTACTATCGGCTGCAGATCTGTGTTCCCCCTCACCTGAGCTGCAGGCTCACTTTCCCTGAGATGTCCCACAGCACCTCACATTTCAGTGTCTAACACTGATATCATTTTTATTTATCTCATACATTTATTTCACTTTCAAAAAGCATTGAAGAAACTTAGAATATAATACAAAATAGGACAGTTTTCCATCAAAAAGAACTGGAGGTGATGGGTAGAGATTACCAAAAACTTCCTAACAGGGCTGGCCAAGTGGCACGTTGGTTAGGAGTTGGCTTGGGACGCCAGCTCTGAGCAGCAGGGCCCTGGTCTGGATCCCACATATGAGGGCCAGTGGCGCTGCACCCTCTACAGCTAAGATGGTGAACAACAGCTCGACATGGAGCTGCCATGAGCCACCGTGAATGGCCGTCCAATGGCTGGCGAGCAACTGCCTCACCCGGGAAGAGTGCAGTGATAATACCAACATGGGCCAGTGAAAGGACGTCCTCCACAACTAGACTGAAAAACAAAAAAGACAGCAACTTGTCTGTTCCCCTTCCCCAATTCCCCCATGCTGTTCCCCTCCCATAATTCCCCAATAAAATTTTTAAAAGGAAAAAAACAAACAAAAAAACTTCCTAACAATGGAGACCATCACCAACAAAGAAGTCAGTTGCTGTTCACTGGAGTCAGTCAGGCAGCAGTTAGGGGATCATCTACTGGTGCCATAGAGGGGATTTGGGCACTAGGTGGTAAGTTGAAACAGGTGACCTAGAAATCACTCTAACTGTCATGATTCTGTGATCCCCTGACAATCGGAAACAGAAGCACAATAGAGATCTCTAAAGGGAATAGAGAAATTCCAGGCTCCTGAAATGAATTTAATTCCAGTGGGCCTTGTACTAGTCTGGGTTTTTGATTGCCAAAAGTTGGAACCAATTCTGGCTATTTAAGCAGAGAAGGAATTCACTGAAAGGAAATCAGGCAACTCAGAGTTGTTGGGCAGACTGGAGAACCATGAGAAAATGGCCAGGAACCAGGGAGGCTAGTTAGCATAGGAGAGGACTCCAGCACCAGCAGCACCCTCAGGATGAGGCACTGGGTGACACAGATGTGAGCACAGAGCCTAAACAGTCCCTGCTGGTTTGGACCACATGCTCCAGATTTAAAATCTGATAATGCCTGAGTTTAGGTCACATGCTGTAGTTGACAAGGATCAGAGACAATATCTGACCTTTAAATAATCTGTAGTGGGAAGCAGAACTTCACTTGCCACCGAAATTCATAGAATGTCAGATTTCCCCAAACCTGGGAAAAGGAGTTCCGTGGCTAATAGCCAAAAAATGAGATTTCCTCCATGGGCATGACCTCCACCCCACCCTTCTTATTCCAATCGATGGGCCACCATCGCTCTGGATACCTAGTGTTAACATTTAAATCATTGATTCCTCATCCTCCTACCCACACTCCAGATTTATTCAGCCTCCAGGGATTCTAATTAACTGTTTTCCAAATTGTCAAGTTCATTCCCACCAAATCCTTCGCACAAACTGTTCGCTCTAATTGCAATGCTCCTCTCCTAGTTTTCACAAGGTTAGCTTTGTGTCATTCACCTCAGCTCAGATGTCCATTTATTAGGACAAACCTGACCATTCAATAAACAGTCACCCAGTCACTATCACATCACCTTATTTTAATTCTCTGAAGAACTTATAATTTTCTTGTTTCTTTATAACCACGCCCCCTCCAGGAGATTTATGGGTCATCAAGTCTGGGAGCTTGTCTCCTTGGTCACCGCTATGTCCAGAGCCTGGGAAGGGGCCTGGCACATGGTGAAAGATCAGTGAATATTTGTTGAATACATGAATGGCTCCAAAGGAGAGAATCCAATGACACAGGCCGGGGAGTGCAAGCGCGCGAGCGCAACGCTCGCAAGGCATTCTGGGGATTGTAGTTCGGGCTCGCGCCGCGGTGGCGCGGGGCCTGGGAACTCGGCGCTCTCTAGGCTCAGTTCGGCGCCGTCGTTGCTAAGCCTGTTCAGTCTTGCAGCTGGAGGGGAGCCATCCAGGTAGGCGCCCGCTAGCTCCGGCTGCGACGCGGACCGGGAAGCGGAAAGAATCCGGCGTGGTGGGTCAGGGACCCCGGGGGCGGAGCGCCAGGACACCGGAACCCCGAAGGACCGCGCGAGCAGCGGAAGCGTTTCCTGCACGATTTGCTGAGGGTAGTCCTCTCCCCCAGCCCACTCCCACGGCTCTGTGAGTACAGGCTCGTCACCAGCCTCGCTTTCCCGATGGGCTAACTGAGCTGAAGAAGCTCAGCGGCTTGCTCGAGGCCTCCCTCCCAGGAAGGGACAGAGCCCGCCTTAGAGCCCAGGGCTGCCTTTTTGCAGTCCTGCTGCGGCCCCGAACCTCCGCTTGGGCACGTACTTCTGGGGAAGCTTGGTGGCGTCGGTAGACCCTTCCAGCCCAGCTGCCAGCCTCCCTCCTCCGTGGCTTGGGCTGGCTTGCCACACTTCATGCCACCCTGCTCAGCCCTGTGGGGACTCTGAGAGAGGTCTTAAAGAAAATTCCACCACCTGCCACTCAGAGCCTGAAAAAGAGGGATAGATAAGACAAAGTTACACTGATAAACTATCAGGGCATGTTGAAAGCAAAGGAAAGTACATTTAAAGCGGTGAGATTCTGTTAGCCTGTTTAGCCTATGGTTTAATCGATGTGGAAACAGGTTCAGAGACATTGAGTAACTAACTGCCCTAGGTTTAGTTTGTGGTTGGAGCGGTAATTCCAACCTAGGTTTCTCTACCTTCAGAATCTGGGTGCTTTATATATCACTCCCCCCCGCCCCCGATTAATCACCTACATTTCTACTTAAATGGCGGCTGCATTGTGTAGATAGACCAGTTGTTCTCAGTGGGCCCCAAACCAGCATAATGAGCATCAACTGAGAACATGTTGGAAATGCACAGACCCACTGAGTTAGAAACAGAATGGGGCCCAGGAGCGTGTTTTAACAAGTCCTCCAGATGATTCTGATGCACACTAATGTTTGAGAGCTACTGGTGATTCACCTAGGGGGTCATGTTAAAATGCAGATTCTTGGGCCGGCCGAGTGGCGCGGTGGTTAAGTGCTGGTCTTGGGAAGCCAGCGGCCCCGGTTCAGGTCCCACATATGAGGGCCAGTGACCCTGCCCTCAAAAAAAAAAAAAAAAAAAAATTCTTTCAGAAGGTGTGGGGAGGGACTGGAGATTCTGCATCTCTAACAAATGCCTGAGTGATGCTGTAACTGCTGGTCCACAGACCATACTTTGAGTAGCAAGAGTATATGCTACACCTTAGAGCAGTGGCTCTCAAACTTGGATACACATTAGAATTACCCGAGGAGCTTTGGAAACATAAGATACCTGGGGCTCCCACCCCTGACCAAATGAATCAGAACCCCTGGGGTGTGACAGCCAGGTGAAAACCCACCATGTGATTCTAACACACAGTGCAGGTTCAGAACCCCTGGTGTGGAGTTTGGAGGAGGGAAGCCATGGATTTGAGTCCCAACACCGTCACTTAACTGTGTGAGCTTGGGCAAGTGACTTAAACTCTCCTGGCCATATTTTCCTTGTTTATAAAATAAGTATAAGTAATCCTTGGCTTACAAGGTTGTGTAAGGGCTTTATGAGGTGTGTATATGCAGCGCCTGGCTCCTACGGGTGCTCCACAGACTCAGAAACTGGGGAGGTGGGCAGACTTGGGGAAGTCAGTGCTGGGGATTTTGTGCTAGAACCTGGTGGAGGTGAGTTGGCCACTGCGCCCCCTAGCCTGCTACAGCTCCCATCTGTGTGCTCCTCCCTCAAGCAGCTAGCAGTGTGGAGAAATGGCCGTGAGCCACTCATTGAAGGAGCGGACCATCTCGGAGAACAGCCTGGTCATCCTGCTGCAAGGCCTCCAGGGCCAGGTAACTACTGTGGACCTGCGGGATGAGAGCATGGCCCATGGACGCATAGACAATGTCGACGCTTTCATGAACATCCGCCTGGCCAACGTCACCTACACAGACCGTTGGGGCCACAAGGCCGAGCTGGATGACCTCTTTGTAACCGGCCGGAACGTCCGTTATGTCCACATCCCAGATGACGTGAACATCACCGAGACCATTGAGAAGCAGCTGCAGGTCATCCAACGGGTGCGCAACTTTGGCAGCAAGGGTCAAGGCCGGCGGGAATTTCCCACCAAAACCTATAAATGAGTTTGACCCTTTAGCAAGCTCCGGTCCCCACTCAGGTTCCTTCAGAGTTCTACTGAGCCAACAACTGCCAGCTATGCCCCCTTCCCAGAACCTGGGAAGGGAGCAGGGCCAGCCCAGAAACTGGAGTGTGACAGACCACACCTGTCACAGTTGCCTTTCACAGGGTTCCCACCTCCCAGATTCATCCTGGGACCCAGAATCCTATTTACTTGTGGCCTTGGGGTAGATGACAAATCCCCCTTTTGATCATTTGCATCTGAATCTGTGATTTACTGATTTAGGGAACCTGTTAAATAGTTTTCAACCCTCACCTGGTGAGGATTGTTAAATGTGCTGGGCCTCAGCCACCCCTAAATGTTCCCATTTCTCTTGCAGTTGTGTTTGTTTTCTCATAAAACTAATCTTGGACACAAACAAGTCTGTGCCTCATGCTTCCCTGATGAATGTGGGCTTTCTGTTGGTCCTGTGTCCTAGGGTGCTGGGTCTCAAACTTGGCTGCACATTGTACTCACCTATCTCACACTCATCTATTCAGATTTCGCTAGTATGGGGGATGGCCCGGGCATTGGATTTTTGTAAGTTTCCCACGTCATACAGACGTGCAACGAAGTTTGAAAAGTATAGTAGGAGAGTCCTTCAGTCTGGTCAGATTCCCTACTGTTCGTCTCATTGCTGTCCTCAGAAAGTCATTGGGTCCTCAGGGAAAAAGGGATTCTGGGGGTTAGAACCCAAGTCTTCGTTGTCACTGCCTTACAGCCAGACCAGTCCTGCCACAAGCAAACCACCATCTCAGTAAAAGCAGCTCTGTCCTGTGGAACCAGAGGTTTTGTCTTCATCAAACAAACATCCACAGAGCAGCTGCTTTCTGCTTAGCCTTCTACTGGGCACACACAATAAGATTTGGGATAATAACAAAAATACCATTGCAACTATTGAGGCAGGAGAAATGGGAGAGGGGTGGCAAATGATATAAATACCTTGTGGGTAAGGAGTGTAGCTGGTTCCAATTCTGGTGTGTAAGAAATATAACTTGAATTTTCTCTAACTCAAATGAATTCATGTTTTGCCTTACTCAGCCAGTGTCAGAAACTTAATTCCAGTCAATTCAAAGTTACCCCCACTTTCCTTGGAATTGGTTGAATTCTAGGGTACTTCCTTTCAAGGTGCCAAAGCATGGGAAGGGTAGTCTAACCTGGTGGTCATTCAGTCACATTAGCATCCACTGAGATGTCCTCATTTTGTTCTGGCCTTTTCTCATCTATCTACTCAGGTTGCACAGGTCCACGAAGGTTTTGTTCTGGTGTTTTGTCATCAGCCCACTCAGGTTGCTGCCAAGTTGCTCTTCTCTGACCAAAGACCTCCTGATCTCCCCTTCAAGTGTAACCCGTAACCCTCTCAGTGTTCAGATTTTTGTTCTTCTTTTCCCAGGCCAGTCAGGCCCAACTTCTTAGGGTCTTCGGTTAGTTAGGCCCTGTTTGCCCAAATGCAGCACACAGCTGTTTCTTCACAGGGTTTTGTTACTTCTTGGCTTTCCCCCAGGAAAAAGGAGCATAAGTCTTCCTGCTTTCCACTGAGACCCAGCTGATACCCTCCAGCTACTGGGCTGAGAAGAAGGTTCTCTCTTCTCAGGGACCACTCCCCAAGTCAGTCTCCCAGACCCCCATCTTACAGAGTTTCCTAAATTTGTATCTGCTCAAATTCTTTCCATTCCTCCCTGAAGGCTAGGCCTTTGGAATTCAGAAGCTTAAAAATGAACTTTGCATTCTGTTGTATCATGTATTTCCTGACGTAAGGAATGCAGAGTAACCTAGCTGTGTGCATAATGGAAAGGCCTAGGGACACCAAGGAAGAGATAAAAACAAACAAACAAAAAGAAAACATTGCAAATGTCATCACCCCATTGGAGTTTGGGTTTTGTGCTACTCGTGGTGTGGCCTGTATTCAAGCCCATACATAAAGCAGTGTGGGGCTCCTAGGTGATGACTGAGCCCTCAGGAATTCTCACTGCTCAGGTGGTGTGGCATGTCCCCTCTTTTCCTACTGTTCTTGGAGAGAAGAGTACAGGGGTCTCTGTCTCTGATTTGCAGGAGGAGACTATCAGGGCTTTGAGGAGAGTTGGGTGGACATGCAGCTTGAAGTTCTTATCTCCCTGGGCGCTATACAAGTGACACAACATCTCCACCTCTCAGCTGGTTGGGACTTGAAGGAGAACATCCAGTTCAGTGAGTTCCAGTCTGGCATCCCTGCCTGAAAGATCCCTGCGGGCAGTAGGGGTCCCTTGAGCTTTTATCAATGTTCCAGAAGGACCCAGAAACAGCACATAGTATTTGAAGGTAACCAAGCTGGCTTGGTCTCTGCTTTGGGCTGTAATTATACCAGCAGGATGGTGGTCACGCTGGCTTGCTGTACCCGATCACAAGTTCTAATGGCTATGATGCGATGCTGTGATCAATAAAAAGGGAGAAATGACTTGATGCAGGTTGTACAGGAGACAAAATTTTACTGAATGTGAGACTTGTGTGGAGGGAAAATACTTTGACTGTGAGATGGTTGGGAGCCACTGATCCAGTCCAATTCTGTCATTGTACAGTTAAGGAAACACCGTTTCCTCAGGGGGAAGGGGAAAGGGTTCTCCTCAGGTCCCATGATTAAGTTAATGGCAGAATGCCAAGATGGTCATCATAAGTAGCTACCGCTTGTTGAATCTCCCTGCGTGCCAGGCCCTGTGCTCCAGGACAGAACTGTAGACTATTTGGTCCCACTGGATCTCCAGCATCTAGCCCAGTGCTCTGCACATAGCAGGAACTCCATAAATCTTTGCGGAATGAAAGAATCATCTCATTTCATCATTGCAACAATGGTATATATTAATAGCCCCATTTTACAGATGAGCAAACAGATCCAGAGAGATTAAGTGACTTGCTCAAGGTTGAAGAGCCGGTGAACAGCGGAATGGGTATATAAACTCAGGTCTGTATGACTCCAACTTCATGATACTACATTACAGTATTCTGCTACCCAGCACTCCTGACACCATGTGATGACAAAGTAAGATAAGCGGTGCCCTGCTTATCTCAATGGTGGTACCCCATCACCAGGTGTGGGCTTGGCACTCAAAACTTGCCATACACAGGCCTTGAGGTTTGGCCACAAAGAGAAGCCAGAAGTCAGCCAATAAGGATTTACTGGGTTTCAGAAGCCTGAGGAAGCTCTTTGGGGTTGAAGGCCTCCTGTGATGGGCAGACCTGCCTATGCTTTGTCAAGCAACCATCTCATGCTGTTGTGACAGGCATCACTTTGTTATGGGAGTGCCATCTGCCAGTATGCCCAGAGTTAGAGAGCCAGCAGGAGAGTATGTTGCCGTGTGTGTGTGTGTGTGTGTGTGTGTGTGTGTGTGTGTGTGTTAGAGAAAAGTAATAGTTTCATGTTGGCGTCCTGATGACAGTTTTTCATTTCCTCTGGCTGGCACCTTTAGTTTCTATTCATTACCTATTCTCCCCTCTTTCTCTTCCTCCTCCTCTCCTTTGTTAAAATCCTATATTTTGAATCAGCTGAGAGTCTCCTGGGGATGGGGATGGTGTTGTCAGCTCCTAGTGATTCATCTATCTAGCTGATAATTAGAACTCTGGAAAACCCAAAACTTATTTCCGTCAGAGTCAGGGCTTCCGGAATCCCTAGGCTTTTCCGTTTGTCAGAGAGGAGAACTTGGGGAGCAGGGGCCTGGCTTCTTTGTGCCTGACTTTCTGCCATCCACTTCATCAGAGCTCTGTTACTGAGGTGAGCATGAGCACTCTTACTCACCAGGTCCTGTGAGAAGCTGTTTCCACACTCACTGAATCCTCACAGGATCCCACGAAATGTTATCCCTGTTTTGACAGCCAGGGAAGGTTAAGGAGCTTACACTAAGTCACTCAGCTTGTAAGGAAGGCAGTAAGCATCCAAATCCAACCATTTCAGAATCTGCCAGAGTTGGTTCAGATCACAGCTCTGCCATTATCAGCTCTGTGTCTTTGGGTAGGTTACTTCTCTCTCAGAACCCTGGCTGCTTCATCTGTAAACAGACTCCTAACCTGATGTCTCTAAAGTCCTTAACACAGAGTGTGACACAACAGTGGGAGCTGTTTTGATTACTATTATTATTCAGCCCTATTTGCTCACAGGATACCAGGCTCACAGAGACAAAGAGATGGACACAGGAGGAGGCATCCAGACTCTCACTTTTACCAACTCGCATGTCTTGGCACTGCCTGTGTGGAGATGACAAATACGCATACACGTAAGTCCCCAGCCACACGCCCTAGAAAAACCCAGCAGTGCACACAGGCTTGGACATGTGTGCCCACACATGGATACAGGGTGACCCAGGGCATAGCTAGCTGGAAAGACACCCGGGAGTCAGTCATATGCAGCCAGTACCCAGCTCACACCCCTGAGACAAAGGAGTGGGGCCATTGTTGCTGGTGCCGCTGCCACTGAGCCCTCCTAGCTGCTTCTGCATGCCAGGGGAGGGAAGCCAGGCTCTCAAAGGGCCCCAGTGAGTCACCAGCCTGATGCAATCCCTTTAAAGGGCTCATCTGCTGGTGCGAGAAGCTGATTCATGGAGGGCGTGGTTGCTAGAGGAGGAGGAGGAGAAAGGCACCGAAACTACAACAGGAGGGGCTGAGGTTAGGTGGCTGGAATCGTTCATAGGAACTCTTTACTGTAAACCTCCCTGGTCAAGATTCCAGGGATCCTCAGGTTGAAGCGGGGTTTTTACAAAAGCGAGGGGCCCAGAGGGAAATGTGAGGGCTGCGACAGGAATTCCTGTCATTGAGTCTCACTGCAGCTCTCCATGCACAAAACTCCAGAAACCGAGAAATGGGGATCAAGGAAGAGCTATTTTCCTGATAAATACACTACAACTCGCCGACCTTCCAACTGCCGGAGATGTCTCCAAATCAAGCAGAGCGAGTGCAGGGCACGCGAGGCGCTCTGTTGTCGGGGCGGGGGCAGTACCTCCGGCCCAACCTCTTCTCAGACATAGATAAGCAGTAAGGATCGCCCCTTTAGAGTCTCAGCCTCCAATCGTCTCACAGATCTCGGCCCGACCCCACCCTGAGCCAATCCGCGAGGGGAATCTGGCCTCTTGCCTGAAGGCTTCCTCCCATCGTTAAGATGGTGCCCAATCCCAATCGGGCGAGGGGCGGGGCCAGGGGCCGGGGCGGGGCTGCGGCTGGTGCCGGGAGGAGGGGGCGGTGCGTCACTTCCGTTGTCAGGTGGCGGCGCCGCAGCCATGGAGGGAGGCGGCGGCGGCGGTGGCGGCTCGGGCGGCTGCGCTGGGAGGCGGCCGTGAGCGGCTCCCACGCCCCCGGCCCGGCCCCGGCCCCCCCCGGGACGGAGCGCCGAGCAGTCCCGGCTCTGGGCTACGGACTATGGGCGAACAGCGCTGAGCACCGGGGGAAGGTGAGGGCGGGGGTCCGGGAGTGGGGAGCCGGGCGGGGGGTGCGGGTTGGCTGGGCGGGCCTCAGCGGCGGTGGCGGTGGGACCGGGGTGACAGCCCGAGGCTGTCCGGCAAAAGTGGCAACAGCGAATGCCCTCCCCTCTTCTGGGGTCTGCAGTTCCCCGGAGGCGGGGGCTGCTGCGCGCCGGGGCCGCGGTGAGCGTCGGAGTCGCCGAAGCCCTGGGAGGTGGACACCGCCAGCTTTGCCTGGAGTCACTCGGCCAGTAAGGGAAGGCACCGGCGTTCGAACCGGCCAGGTTTTTCCCCAGGAGACACCCTCTGTCTCTCCACGCTTCTCTCCTGATCTCGACAGTGACTTGAAAGTTAGAGCGAGTCCCTGGGGAGGGCCAGGCAGGGCTTCCTCCAGGAGCCCTCCCCCGTTGGCACAGGCACCATCGCTCCTGGGGAGTTTCTCCTCGCAGGCGGCGTTCAGGTGCGGGTCGGAGCTACGCTTGGTCTGCCTTTTCCAAGGAGAGAGCCTGTTGCTGTGGTCACTGTTTCACCTGCCATGCCGGGTCAGGCCCGCCCATTCCCACGCCATTTGGCCCCACCTTCCAAGCTGGGGTGTTGGGATTCCCGACTCCACGTTCTCTGCCCACCCCCACTCCCTGGGTTTGATGCCGGTTTGTTGGCGGAAGGAAGACATGACAAGCCGCCTTCTGTGGCAGGATAGACTTTGCTCTGTTTTAAGTCACGGGAGGAAACCGGTTGGCTTTGCTTGGTTTTGAGAGCAGTGGGGAAGAGGGTAGTCACTCTGGGCTGGGCGCATTTCCCTCTTGGCTTAGCTTTCATGAGATAAGGAGGAGAAGAATATGTAATTGTAAGGCCACAAGCATCCTTGTTTGTAAACAGTGTTTGTGAGCTGCTCCAGTGTTTTAATGGCCCTGCTGTGCCAGTTGTTGGCTGGTTGGATCTAGACAGTCTGGAGATGGCCCTCATTCATTCATTCATTCATTCCCCACATGACAGTAACAGTATCTTTGCCTGGAGAGGCAAGTACCCTATATTATAGTGATTAAGACTGGGCTTTGGAAGCAGCCTTCCTGAGTTCAAATTCTGGCTCACAGCTTTCTAGCTGTGTGACCTTGGGCACATTGTTTAACCTCTCTGTGCCTCAGTGTTTTCACCTCTAAAACAAGTTGATAACAGAGTTGTAAAGATTAACATATGTAAAACACATAGAACCAGACCTGCCACATAATAAGCATTCAATAAATATTAACTGTTATTCTGTTTCAAGAATCTCATGGTCTGGTTAAGGGAGACTGACCTCTAAACAAACAGTTGAAATGGGGTCTAAAAAGCCAGGAGCAGCACGAACAGAATGCTGTGGGAGCCCAGGGGAGGAAGCTGCTAGTTGGGCCTGAGTAGCAAGAGGGTCCTGAGAAGGCTTGGCCACAAGCTGTGATGCTGGAGCTGTTTCTACAATAGAAGGATGGGAAGATTTAGCCAGGTGAGAATGAAGGAGTGAGATGTTCTACTTAGAGACAAGTAAACTCATAGTTTATTCCAGCAACCTCAGATTGTTCAACATGGTGGTGTGAAAATCGACGTAGTGCAAGGTAAAGCAGTATAGGTTGACAAGGGGATGCCACATTAACAATTCCGGACTTTGGGCCATGGGCCATAGGGAGCCAGTGAAAAGGTTTTAAGCAGAGGAGTGTTGTGATTGGATCTATTTTTAAAACTGTCCCCCTTGAGTCTGAGCAGAGGAGGGAAGGAAGAGAGGAGAGACCAAAGGACTGGAGACCTCTTCAGAGGCCGTTGCAGGCCTCTGAGAGAAGAGAGTTAGTGCCGGTGTGGTGGATCTTTGCTGAGAAAGCACTTTATGCACCTGGTGGCAGGTAACAGGCTCCCTACATTGCCCTGGACTTCTCTGCCAAGCACAGAAGTGACTGGCACATGTGCCCCTCTCTTCCTGAGCTTGCAGGTCACTTGAACAGCCAGGGAGGTAAGATTGCCCTCTCAGAAAGCCAGTCGGAGGGGGCGCTGCCTTTGCTCCCTTGTACCTTTAATTTGACCTTTTGGGAAGACAGCAGATTGTAGTGGTTAACAACCTACTTGGCTCTGCAGTCACACAGATCTGGGTTCTAATCCCAGCCTTACTGGTCGCTAGAGGTTACTTATTCTCTCCATGCCCAGCTTTCTCATCTGTGAAATGGTGACAGTCAGAGCTTCCCCGCCCCCCCAGTAGGGCAGTTGTGAGGATTAAGAAAAATATGGCGGGCCCGCCGAGTGGCGCGGTGGTTAAGAGCTGGCTTGGGAAGCGAGCGGCCCCGGTTCGGGTCCCACATATGAGGACCAGTGACACTGCCCTCAAAAAAAAAAGAAAGAAAAATACGGCAGGTTGAGCATTTAGCACACACTGAGTAAGAAATGCTTGGAAGTGTTAGCTGTTATTACAGGCCGCAGGAAAGAACTTCCAAAAAATTAGTTGATGCAATTAGTGGCAGCTGGAACTGTGTCCCACTGAGCTGTCAGAAGTGTCCTGAGGGATCACAAGAATTTTATTGTATTCTTTGTGAAAAGGAAATCAGTGGGGAGTTTACCCAGGCTGTATGGGAGCCATTTGGATGATTCAGCTCGGCTCTTTAAAAGAACCATTCTTTAAAAATAGAAGTAGGACTGCTGAGGGGAAAAAAAATTGTATTTTAAAGTACGAGAAAAAGTATTTAGAGTTTCTTCTTTGTGTGTCCCTATTAGTGACCCTAGTCTGGTGTCTGAATTAGTCAGGAAGCGTCTCATACATTGATGTGTGTAGTGGCTCAGAACCCAGAACTTGAGTTCCAAACACGCGAGTGGCTGGGGATGTGCTGGGATTAGAAGGAGAACGGAGAGGTAGGCAGCAGGGACAGATGGGGCAGGCTCCTAACCAATTAACACATGCATAGAGTTAGGCAAGTCTCTCCCAGAAGTCTGTGCAGCATGTAGTGGGAACCCAGAGGAAGGAGTGATTCCCCTGGGTGTTGAGGAGGAGGTTGGGGAGAACCTGGGAGAGCCCTTGGAGCTTACACTGGATCTCGATTAGTGAGTAGAGTTTTCTGAGGACTCGTGCAGCACTCCAGGCAGGGGAGCAGCATGGCACGGGCATGGATGCCTGCTGGTATGTGTGCACTCGTGGTTAGAACCACGAGCGGCTCTAGCATAGGGTGTGAAGGGACCTGGCTGCAGGACACACTGGTGGTAGGCACCAGTGGTAAAATGCTTGAACTAATGATTCTGTTCAGGAGTCTTTGTTTTAAGTGGAGGAAACATTAGACCTGCATCTTCCCAAAAGCACTCTGGCTGTAGTGGGAGGATGGACTGGGGAGAGAGTGAGTGTGGAGTCCCGGTTAGGAGGCTGTTGTAATAATGAAAGCAAGGACTAGCAGGGGCCTGGATCAGGGCAGAGGCAGTTGGAATGGAGAGGAAGGGCAGAGATCAGGGCAGCTTTGGGTGACATCAACTGGACCCTGTGAGTGTTTGGAAGATTAAGGGAAGAGCAGCGGTAGCAAGGTGACTCCAAGGTTCCTGGTTTGGGTGACAGAATGAATGACAGTGCAGAGATAGGATGGCTTGGGAGAAGACAGTGGCCAGTGAAATCTGCCAGCTCCATTCAGTAAGCCCTGAGCACACCCTCACGGGACAGCACCAGTTGTGAAGTCAGTGGCTCCCTGTCTGGCTTAGGGCCAGGCTTCCCTCTGATTTTGCCTGAGTCAGCGCCTGGGAGAAGGGCAGCCTCCCTTCCTTCACCCTTCCTCTGTCCAGATTTGCCCAGGGAGGTAAAATTCTTCAGCGTTTCGGAAACTCGGGGCTGAGTCTGGAAAACCCCCATAATTTCTGCAGCCTTCACATGGCCCTAAAGAGCAGCCCTTCAGTTTGGCCTTAATCCACTCGGATTCAGCAAGTGACAGACTGATGGGGTCTTGGACAGCAGCTGCCCTCAGGGGAAAGAGCTCCCTGGAGATCTTATCTAGTAAGAGACCCTGAAGTTGGATTTACTCCAGAGGCTGGGCCAGCAGACCCAGTCCTTCTTAGGAAGAAGACGTGTCATCCAGAGGCTACATAGGGTTCCCTCAGAACCATCAGGGAAGCTCCCTTACCCCCTGAGCTCAAGGGGAATATGGACTAGGCCTGAATGGGCATAAGCCGTGGAGAGGGTGCTGTTGGGCATGGCTTCACACAGACCCTTTAGAATTGGGGAGCTCTCTGCAGCGTTTGTCCTTGCATTTGTGGGTGCTATACAGAAGGTAGAAGAGAAAGTATCCTGAAACTAGAGCATTTCTTCCTCCTCCACCTCCTCAGGTGAGACAGTGGCTTTGAAGGTGGCCCTGCCCACAGCAGCCCTGCATATCCCCTGGGATTTGTAATCAAGATTCCCTAAGAGGGGAAAGGATGCTATTGCTGGCTTTGATTTATTTACTGTCTTAGAGATGGTTCCACTTTGGCACGTGCATGGCTGGATCATTTTGGGCCACATTGTGTCATCATCATATGTGTAATTTATTCCAGTTCTCTACTGATGTACTCAGGTTATTTTCTGTCTTTTGCTCTCTACACAAAGCTGAGGTGACTCTGTATACATGTGATCTTGCCCGCCTTAGGTATCTGCAGGATAAACCCTAGAGGGGGAGTTGCTGTTCCAAAGAATACCTTTCGTTGTTGTTATTATTACTTAAAGAATTGCTAGACCCCCACTTAATAAACTGAATTTCAAGAGGAATCTTTGTTGGGTTGCTACAGCCAGTGGTGACTATCCGCTTTGACTAATGGCAGCCTGTCTTGGGTGTGACTGGAGACTCCCCAGTATAGCAGTATACAGGTCTGATCATTTCAAAGAACCGTTTTTAAAAATAGAAGTAGGACGGCTGATTTTTTTTTTTACTTGTATTTTAAAGTATGAGAAAAGAGTATTTAAAATTTCTTCTGTGTGTGTCCCTATTAGTGACCACAGTCGGGTGTCTTGAGTTCAGAGAAATCTTCAGGCCTGTACACTGCTATACTGGGAAGTTGGAAGCACAGAGGTAGCAAAACTGAGAGGGGCTCTTGTCATTCAAAATGAAGTTATCCCCTCTAATATGTTTATAGACTGCCACCTACTTAGCAAAAGAGATAGACAGAGGATCCTTAGCCTTTAGGGAGGCTGTGACCCAAGGGAGCAGCCTGGACACGGCCGTGCAAATTGACAAGAGCAGGACTGGTGTGCTTGTCATTTGTCTTTGGGTTTAGGGCAGAGCTGGTTCAAGGTGTATGAGGAAACAGTAGGTCCTTCTAGAAACAGCCTTGATTCATCTCCTTGGGAGAACTTGATACTGGCATAGCCCAAAGCTCTGTGGGGCTTTTGGAACCCCACTCCTGGCACCTGCCAACACTGGGGAACAGGAGCCCTGCTCCTTGTTGCAATAGATATGGAGGTCCTGGTGTGCTGTGTTTGGGGCGAGTTCCAAGGGATATTCTCTCTTCTGACTCCTGTCCCAAGGGGGGCTCCTGAAGGAACAGGAAGGAAAGCAACCCAAAGAGAAGGATCCCCATCACCTTCCAGGTCCTGGGCTGAGTACTCCACAGTACATACTGACTCTTTCTCACAACTAAGGAAGAAAGGTTATCTGCTTTACAGAGGAGAACCCCCAGGCTCAGAGGGGTTCAGTAACCTGTCTTCTGTTACACAGCCAGCAAGGGCAGAGCCAGATTTCTAGCCCACACTTGTGTGAGTCTGGAATTCATGCCTTCCCGACCCTCCATCCTGGCCAGGCGCTGGCCCCAGGGAAGCCAGCCCACATGGAATCTTGGACTCACAGGGCCGTAGACCTGGAGGGGACCCTGACAAAGCTGAAGTAGTCCCTTCTTTGCCAGAAGAATGGAAACTGCTGCCTGGAAACAAGTCCCTCCCCCTCCTGCCCTGTGAGCAGTGGGTTAGGAGACTTTCAGCCATGTCATCCAGCAGTTAAGGGCCTAGGCTTAGAACCCAGCTCTGCTACTTGCTAGCTGAGTGATCTTGAGCAAGTCCCTTCCGATCTCCAACCCAGTTTCCACCTCTACAAAATGGACAGCCTAGTGCCTGGCCTGCAGTCAGGACCCAGGGGCTAGTTCTAGCGAGAGGCCAACACGAGCTCTTTGCTAGCGGGTCTGTGGCTGCCCCAAAAGCGGCGTCATGAGCCAGCTTACAGGTCTCCCATCTGAATGGCTTGGTGGGTACATTTGGGGCACTTAAGCTCACACATGCGTTGCCATGCCATATTTCCTCAGTGTGCCTTCTCTGAGACCTAGCCTCCCCTGATTCCATTACTGCTCTCAACAATTCTAAGGGGTTCAGAAAATTTTTAGATTTTAAAAAATCATTATAGTTGTCTATGGTAAAAGAGTTAAACAATATGAAAGAATATAAAACAAAACTCTCCCTCCCCTCTTTGGGCCCCTAGTTCTGCCTGGAGTATCCATTAAGTTTCTTCTAGAAATTTCCTATGCATATTCAAAGGTGTGTATACCCTTTTGTTTTTTAACACAAATGGGATCATTTATACAAATAGTACTGCAGTTTGCCTTTTTTTTTAAGTAATGTACCATAGACTTCTTTATGAGTAGGTGTGGATTTAGTCTTAAGGGCTACATAGTATTCCATTGTCTAGATGGAGCAGATGTAGGGAACCAATCCTTTCTTAGTGGACATTTAAATTGCTTCCTGTCTGAGATGTGTGTGTGTGTGTGTGTGTGTGTGTGTGTATGTTCTGATTTTTGTGGTTTTGTCTTTTGTGAGTTTTTGCTGCTACACATGGGGACCCTCGAGCACATTAATCTTTGTGAATTTGTGTGAGTATATCTGTAGATAATCCCTAGAACTGGAAGTGCTGGGCCTGAGGCATGTGCCTTTTCTTTTACTTTGTTGGCTGTTGTTGCACGTGGGTCTTCTGTGCACCTGTGGGGCCTATGCAGGGAATCTGAGGTGGACAAGGCCGCAGGCCCTGCCCTGAGGGAGGCACCCTGTCAGGAGACACGGGACAGCAAACATGCACTGAGTGTGCGCTGGCCAGTGCACAGGCAGTATCTGTCCGTGGTGGCCTGTGGCCCTTGGGATTGGCCGTGCTTGGCCTCCCAGGCGCAGAGCAGGTGAGGCCCTCGAGTGGGCCCACCCCTGTGAACAGCCGCTGAGGGGCACTCTGATGACCAAGCCTGCTGTCTGCCTCTGTAATCCTGTCCCTCTGAGCAGCCACAGCCAGCAGCATTCGATGAAACTGCAGAAAGTGATCTGTAGTGTTCATTGTCAAAGTCGTGAAATTTAATTGAATTTAATTTTTGATAGAGGCAGTTAAGGAAAGACAGTTTGCTGGCCGCCGTCCAAATTGCCTTTCTCACAGGATGAGTGTAGTGATTTTTGCTGTTAAAAACAGTATGAAGACTGAGGATCACGTGCACCAAGGCCTAGACTGGGCTCTCCCACCTGTCACTCTGGAAACTTGGGATAGAAGGAAAGGCAGCATTTGTCTAGTGCCTCCCACGCGCTAGCTCCAGGAAGTCCTCAGGGGACTCTGTGCAGCGCAGCGCTGTCCTCCTCTAGGTAGGAGACTGAGGAGCAGAGAAACGTGTCCACGTCACACAGGGGACACAAAGGTGGCTCTCAGACGCAGCCAGCCCTGCTTTGGTCGCTTGATGCCTTCTCCTTGCCTGATTTGGGCCACCGTAAGTGGCAAGAACCTAAAGTGCACATGGGACCCCATGGCAGGCCTTGTTCCTGGGCTGAGTCACCACACAAAGCAATAACTGATGGCTTGAGCTGAGGGGCTCCCTATCACATACTCATGCCAGGGTCCCCCTAGTTGTAGGGAGGCTGGCATGAAGGGGAGGGCTGTCAGTGACCTGGTCTGTCGTCACTGCGCATGGCAGAAGGCCCCCCAGAGAACCAAGGGGCTGTGTCTTTCAAGCCACTTGGCTGCTTCCCCAGGCTGCTTCTCTGGATGGGAGATAGCAGGGCAGCACAGCCTGAGAAAGAGCTATTAAGTCTGTCCCTTCCTCCTTCGACACCCACACATAGTGACGGATTATTTGTTGTCACATCAGCTGCTTCCGGAGGCCCCTGGGAGGGTGAGCTGGTGGCAGGGCTGGTGATGCTGCCCTGGATTCTGTTCTGGTGGCTCTCAGAGTGGCTGCTGGTGAAGCCCTTTGACCTGTCTGCAAAGGCTGGTTTCTTAGAGCATTTATCTTTTCCCCAGAGGAGCCTACAAGTCCACTTCTGTGTGCATAGCCCTGGAGCCTCGCCTCCCAGAATCACTCTGACACACATCTTCCTGGCCAGGGCCTTTCGCCTCCAGTCTGTCCCTCCAGCCTTCATGGAGGCCACGAAGGAGCCCAGTGGGGACTTTCTCAGGGCAGCGGGGTGAACAGGGACATCACTGATTACATAATCTCCTTGTGTGTGTAATCTTGCCTCCTGGAGACTAGAGATGGACCCCGAGCTGGAGACACTGGGCTTCCTGTGGGTAGTGGGGTCTTCAGGCCACTGCTGGCCCCCACGACCGCTTTACTCAGCTGAAGGAGGGCAGCGACAGGATGGTCTGGTGTGGATGTGCTGAGGGAAAGCAGGCTGGGCGCAGGGCCCTCTTTCTGACCGCCCCTCCCAGTTCCCACTGGGCTGAGTCACTTCCTCTCTGGCTGCTGCAGGTACTCTCTCCCACATGCCCGAGAGCAGAGCAGGCTTCAGGGGGTGGGGTTCACCCTGCGCAACAAGAGAGAGCTCTGGTTAGAAGCAGCAGCTCCCTCATTATCCCCGAGGCAGCGAAGCACAGCGTTTAGAGAATGATGTGATGTTATGTATTCTTGACAAATTGGAGCTATACATATCCTGCATTTTAAAAAGGAACAAAATCATCATGCTGTTTTGGAACAGTGAAGATGACAGCACAGGCATGAATCTTTGTCATCAGGGAGTCCTGGCTGAAACCAGGGATTACTAATCTGCCTCCCCATCCCCCCAGCATCCATCCTGAGCACAGAAGCAAATGGCTTCCTGGGGCTTCCTGGGGAGACTGCTTATAGCCTTCAGGCTGCCAGGGAGAAGGGTCCTGCCTGCTCCAGAGAAGGCCGGCATTCAAACTCAAAGGAAAAGCCCTCAAACAGCCCCCTTACAGCCAGCTAGCGGGAGTAGAAGAGAACAGGTCGCAGGTAGCCGCCTCCAGGCTGGTGAGCTGGGCCAGGGTCTCTATGCTTTGGTTTATCAGCAGTAAAAGGGGGAAATCTTTCCGTTATAAAGCTATGAGAATTAAGAAAATCTAGGAGACAGTAAGAACAGTTCCTGGCAAGCAGTAGGTAGGTGCCCATCAGATGATAGTTAAAAGGTACTCGCCTGGAGAGACTTGTCACCAGGAAACTTACCTCAGTCAGCCTGGAGCAGGGAAGTCACCTTTCATCCAGCAAGATCTCACGACACCACCAGTCACAAAGTCATGCCTGATACTTCAGTCATCCAATTTTACAGACGAGGAAACAGGCCCACAAAGCACAGGTGACTCGCACAGAGGGTAGGTGACGAGTTCCGGGTTACAAAGTAAGTGAGGGAAGTTGGAATTTGAACCTGGGCCTCCCTGACCCCAAAATCCATCTTGCTCCCCTACTGGCATATGAATAACTGGTCCATGGTTTGAAACGCTTGGTTCCATGGGCTGCAAATTCCTCTTGGTTCCTCTAGTTGACTTTGTAGCTGGAGAAGAGGCCTATAGGAAGTTGGTGGCACTGGTAGAAGCACCTACGCATAAGTATTGAGGTGCAGTGGGGGTGGCTCCTAGAGTGTTTGGGTCAGGGAGGGGAGGGGGACACTGCCTTGTTGGCTGGGGGCAGGATGTCTCAGTAACCTCCTCAGACTCAGCCCTTCTCTGCAGAGAGACCCTGCCCCGGGTCCCTGAAACGCCTCCTTCTCCAGGGATAAGCACAGCCCTCCACTCTCGCTGCCCACCTGCAGCTTCCGGGCTTGGCAGCTCCTTGATCAGGACAATGATTGCTTGTAAGGAACTCCAGAGGGTACTGTCCGTGCTGTGAGGGGCATTCCTAGAACCACAGCCGATATCAGGTGGAGAAGGAGCAACGGAGGAAGCAGTGTGGTCAAGTACAAAGAATGTGGGACTCAGAATTGTTCACAGGTGAACGCCAGGTGGCTGTAGGCCGGTCTCAGTATTTCTGAGCCTCAGTTTCTTTTCCTGGAAAATGTTGTGTTCTGGAGACAGGGGTGATCAGTTCCAATTGCATATTTCAGAAGTGCTGTGTGAGCTATAAAGTGTTGTACAAAAGTTAATGCAAGGGTGTGTGCCTCTTGGTGGGCTCTGAGTCTGAAATTCACCCCTAGAAAGGGCCCAGGCAGTTTTTGAGGGGTCTGTCTATAAAGCGCAGACCTATAGATCATCTTAATTGAAGCGTGTATTCAGATTTCACGCTGCTCACCTCAGGTCTGTCATTTCATTCCAGGTACAGTCAGCCAGCTAAATACCTAGCTGAGCCTGAAGTTCTGTTTTCTGGGGGAAGCAAGAGTGGTAGGAACTTTTCTGCCCAGCAGGACTTTCGCACTACAAATCTGGAGTGGCCAGGAGGACCTGTCGCTGGTGTGAGGGGGCAGGTCAGGCCATCACTCCCACGCTCCCACATCTTGCTGCTGGAAAGCAGATCTTTTGGGGGCAAAGAGGGGGCTGGTCTGTCCCTTCACCTGTGAGGGGTAGGCCCAAGCTGCAGGTATGCTGTGAACGGGCTCCGTTCCTCAGTGGGGCTGCCCTCCAGCAGCAGGCCCTGTCCAAGCACAACCTCTGGCGGTCAGCTAGCCTAGAACACAGGCCTCGGGCATCCAGACGTTTCTGACATGGGACTTGCCCTGGACAAACTCTTCCCAGCACCACTGCAGCCCAGGTACCTGCAGCGTGACCCCGTCTCTCTGATCCTGGACTCTGCCTCCTGCCGTGAGCTGGTAGACAGTGGTCCTTCTGGGTCCCACTCCAGCCCGGTCCCTGGTTGGGTGATCTGGACCTCAGTCCCCTGCCCCATTGTGGGTTTTGGTGCTTTCTGGGTGCACAACAAACAGTCCTGCACTCTCTGTTTCCTCATTCAGCAGTTTGCCAGGCACTGGGCAGGGTGTAGGGGAGCCAAGGTGAATTGGGGTTGCTCCCCCAGGGGAGCCCACAGCCTGGGGTTGGGGAGAGTCAGACAAATAAACCAATGGTTACAGCACAACAGGAGAGGACAGAGGTGTGCTCAGGTGTCCTGGGAGCTGGAGGAGGAGAGGACTTGCTGCAGAAGGTGACATCAGTGAGGACTAAAGGAGAAGAACGAGCCAGCCAGAGAGAAGAGGGCAGGGCAAGGGTGTTCATGGCACACTCAGGGAATTGTGAGTCATTTGGCATGGCTGGATTTAGGGGGCATATAAGGGCAGCAAGGCTGGAGAGGTAGCCTGGGTCTGGCCAGGCTCACCGAGGAGTTTGTTTCTTCCTGAAGACCATAGGAGCATTGGAGGACCCCCACAGCAGGGACAGATCCTGTAGGCCAGGTCCCCAAGCAGAGGAGCCAGTGTAGCCTGCTGGAATCTGGCCAGCCCCAGATGCACAGGTGGCTGAGGTGGGGTGTTCTGATGGAGTCGCCCCAGCATCCTTCCTGATCAGCCTCTTGGAGAGCTGTTCCTCACCATCTTGATTGAACCTGGTGCCAAGAGAACCCCTTTGAAGATGCACTGCAGAAAGACGCCACCAGGTGGCAGACCTGGAGATTGCACAAAGGCCTCATTTTCCACCCCATTCCTGTAGCACAATGTTTGCGGGGGGGGGGGGGGGGAGGGCGGGGGGGGGACAGTCAAAACTGAACTCCTGTTCATGCCGGGCTGGCTCTGCCACTGTGGACTGTGTATTCCCCACCAGTAATCCCTTTGAACCTGAGATTCTGGACAGCCGATTCCTCCAGGGCCAGGGGAGCTAGTCATTCCAGCAGGGCGCTTATTCTCCCCCGTCTCGGGGCACCTGAAAGTAAATTACACTTTAGCGTCTGTCACCTAAGAACAAAGACATTCTCCTATAGTGTTATTCCACAACGCAATTTTCAAACTCAGGAAATTCAACATTGATACAATGCTGTTACCTAATACACAGTTCATATTCAGATTTTGCCAATTGCCCAGTCATGTTCTTTATAACTTATCCCCACAGGATCACAGGATTCCATTTACTTGTCATGTGTCTTTAGTCTCCTTTCATCTAGAATAGTTCTTCAGCCTTTTTTTTTTTTTTTGAGGCATCAATGGCCTTCATATGTGGGACCCGAACCCGGGCCGCTGGCTTCCCAAGCCAGCGCTTAACCACCGCGCCACTCGGTGGGTCCTTTCAGCCTTTTTTTAACTACCTGACATTGATGTTTTTGAAGCATACAGGCCTATTTTGTTGAATGTCCCTCAATTTGGGTTTGACTGATGATCAGATCCAGTTTATGCATTTTTGGTAAAAAAAAAAAAAAAGTGACATAAGTGTTGTAATCCTTATAAGTGCATCACGTCGGAGTAATGTAATGTCAGTTTGTTCTGTTATTGGTGATATTAACTTTGACTATTTGGTTAAGGTTGCAGCTTGCCTTTGTTTTTTCTAATTGAGGTATATTTACACATATGGAATTTCACAGGTCTTTTAACTGTGCAATTCAATCATTTTGACAAACGCACACACCCAGAAGTTACATCCTTCGGTTTTACAGCCTAGTATATGTGCTTTGTCCCCCTCCCACAATCTGCTCATAGGGAGCTTGGACTAGAGGTGCTCAGTCTTAATTCCATCAACTGGATCCATTTGGGGTGGCCTCCTCGTCCTGTGGATGGTCCCTCACTGTGCCCTGAGTTGATAATGGCCAGCCCCTGCTACCCCCATAAAGCAGTGAATAAAACAAGAGGATGAGCTGCTGTGTGCCTCTGCCCAAAAGAGTAGGCACTCCCCTTGGCCCGTAAGACAGCTGTACTCGCCCTGTGCACCTGACACTACAGCCCTCTCTCTGCTCCTCAGCAGCTCAGCTCACCCCCAGGCCTCCTATCCTCCCCACACCAAGTGGAGCGAGTCTCTCAGGCTGGCCATCAGACCCCTGGCCGGTGGTCTCAGGCGAAGCCTCAGGCGAAGCAGACAGCAGGTTCAAGGTCTCTTAAGCCTTTAATCTAGTTATCCTCCTGCTCTCCACCTCCCTAACTATCCCTTTCTCCTTGGGCAGGAGAATGGCTAAGCTAACAGTAGCACAATTCATCAAATGCTTACACTGTGCCAGTAGGTACTCCGCTGAACCTGTTTTGTGGGCTATCTCACTCTACCCTTAGACCAACCTTGGAAGGTAGATATTGTACACCACTTTGCAGATACAGAATAAGTAACTTGTCCAAGATCTCATCACTGTTAAGTGATGGTGCCAGGCTTTGAATCCAGGTTTGCTCATGCAGAGGTTCTCAGCCAGTGTGGGTTATATAGGTCAAAATGGTGATCCTGGGCCGGCCGAGTGGCGCAGTGGTTAAGCGCTGGCTTGGGAAGCCAGTGGCCCCGGTTCGGGTCCCACACATGAGGGCCAGTGACACTGCCCTCAAAAAAAAAAAAAAAAGTGGTTATCCTTTGTCCTGAGGGTGATGGGACCAGGCATAGAATAGCTGGGGCCCCTCCCCCTTTCAACCCCAAGTGCTAAGCAGATGTTTCTCTTTGTTATGACAAGAAAAAGACCAAGACCCGTTACTCTGCCGCCTTACTGTCCTGTGGTTAGAGACTCTTTCTGCCTCCCTCCTGGGGTCTGCTGCAGGTCTGGCACACAGCCCCTTAACATGTGGCACCTAGGATTGAGGCCAGGGATGGGTGGGAGCTCTGTGCTCACTTCCAGGTGCCGGGTGCTCATAGAGGCTGAGGGCCTTGCCTTCATTCGACAGGCAAAGCCTGCACAGCTCAGGAACTTTTTGTTTGTTTATTTATTTGTTTTGGTTTATTTTGACAGTGCCAGGAAACATGGGGGTGGGGATCGGAGCTGCTGACAGGGACAGCTTGATTATTCATGCTTTCGGCTCAGCCTGATCCTGCAGTGTAGACATAGTCCTTTGGCTCTTAGCAGGAGCACAGAGAGAAGAAGCTGCTGACAAATCGTGGCTACCAGCTGCTGTTGTCACACATGCACACACAGCAAGTGCTGCACTGGGTCAAGGTCTACTGTTTGCTCCTTGCAGGGACTGCCCTTGTACTCTGCCTTCACTGGTTTGGTTTGCAAGGTCACCCATCTCTCCCGGAGCCCAGAGCAAGAGGCCTGGGATGAGGCTGAGTGCAGAGCTTCCTGCAGAGGTGGGCAGACCCCACAGCTGCCCCTCGCGCTCGTGGGGGTTGGGAGATTCGCTCTGGCTCGGTGCATGTTTGTGAGTCTGCTGCCTGGCCATGCATCTGCGCACCGGTGTGGAGGCCTGTGGGGATGCTTCTGGTGTGAGTGATGGGCCAGGCTTCAGCTCCCTTGTCATGGGGTGGAGCAGAGGAAAGACTGTGCTGGGGAGGCCTCGGGACCATCTCCCTTGCAGCTCACCTTCTTTTGGGGTTGGAGGTATGTCCACCATTTTGAACTGTGTCTTGCGCAGTTCTACCCTGCCCTCTATCCTGTACCCTGTCACACTATGCTCCTAGACTTGGCATCATGGGCCTCAGACTCATGTGTCGCTAATGACAGCCTTCATCGCTTTCTGGGAGAGATGGGCTCACATTGCCCAGCAGCTTTTGGGAGCACATGACCTTAACACCAAATTGACAGGGTAAGGCAGGCCTCTCCGCCTCTGGGCATGCCATGGTGGCTGTCACAGAGCTGAGGCCATCTCATGCTGAGGCCCACAACTTGCTCCCTAGGCTGGGCCAGTCAAATGGAGCCCCCCGTTTTCAGGATTGAGGAGAGTGCAGCCTGTAGGAGACAGGGCTTCCAGGCTGGGTTCTCTTTCAGTGCCTCCCTCCAGGCCTCCACCCTCACCCCTATTGTGGCCTCACTGAGCTTCCTGTTGAGTCCAGATTCTAAGGGAACCATCGCTGACTTGAGGGACTAGCACACAGAATAGCTGACAGGTTTAAGGCTCCAGATTTAAATCCTTCTAAGCCAGGGCTGATTTCCTGGGGAGCTGAGCAATGGGCCCAGGAAACAGCAGCAAACGGCTGGGCCAGGGCCCCTCACCCCAGCCAGAGGACCAGTATCTCTGAAGGGGCTTTGCCCTAAGCCCTTCTGAGACCAGGGTAGCCAGAGCTCCCACATCGTAGATCTCTCTGTAAAGCCATGATCTCTCTAAGTGGCCTCCCCCATGGAGCATTTGTGGACCATTTGCAGGTGTGTCTCTGGAGGGGGACCCATGAGAAGGATTCGAAAAGTGGTGGATATCCTCCCTGTGCATCAGCAGGGGAGCGGGGAACAGTGGGGTCTGTCCCGGGGGGTCTTTGCTCACCTAGTGAGCCTGCAGCAACTCCTGCTTTTCCAGGCTTGCCTCTTCATGCTGCTTCCGCCAGCTCTGGGTGGCATGAAGGGATATTCAGGAAGGGAAGCAGCCTCGCTCCCACTGCCCCTGCCAGCAGCATCTTTTCCCGCTCCCTGCCCGTCTGCTCCCATCCTTCTGTCTGCCTACATTTTGGAGCAGTTCCCATGCCATTTGCTTGAGCTGAATCTTGAGTGGGGTGGGTGGGGTCAGGCTGAGCCCACTCATTGTCTGTGTGGCAGCTGCGCCAGCAAACTGTTGTCTAGACCATGCCTGTGCGTAGGCACCCGGGCAGCATCTGCACAGAGATGTGAGGGCTACGCGGTGGTCTCTAGGGAAGGAGGAAGACAGGCCAGAACAGCATGGAACCAGCTGACCTGATAAAAACCATCACCAGCTGTGGAAGCCATCCAGCCCATTCCTAGAGTGTCTGCTGGGCCAGGCGCTGGGGGTGCATTCGTGTTTTGGTTTTTGGGTTTTTTTCTTGTGGAATTTTTAGTCTAGCAGTGAGGGAAAGATATTAAGGATATAAATACACAAATAGTAAATACATAATCACAGAAATATAGAAATTGCTGTGGATGAAAATTACAGGACACCCAGGGAGTCTAACTGGGACCCACTGGGGGCAAGGACACCAAGGAAGGCTTCTCTGCAGAAGTGACATTTAAATTGAGAAGGATGCATAGAAGTTTGCCAGGCAGAGTGTAGGAGCACTCTTCCAGATGCATTAGTGCCCGGCTTTGTAAAGATTTTTCTAGAAGCAGTTTTATTCTTCCCTGCCTTTGTGTGAATGACCTTGAACCTGCTTCCATCATGAGTGGCTTTAGCAGAAGTCATGGCTGAGCCTGACCATAGCTTCCACTCCATCTGGGGCTGTCAGAGCCTACGGAGTTACATGGTCCTAGTTCCTCTCAGAGTGAAATCGTGGCTCTGCTCCTCAGTGGCACAGCGCTGAAAACAACTGGGGGGCTTGATGGGAGGCAGGCCTGGTGGCTCAGACTAGAAGTACGTCCAGTCATCTCCTAATTTGCAGCCCACTGCATGGCGTCTCCTGGGGTTTATAATAAGGGCCAGAATGGGAACCGGGAAGATGAACCTAACAAGTGCCTGCGCACGTGTTCTCAGAGGAGGGGCAGCCTTCCAGGAATCAGAGCAAGAACAAACTAAAGAAAAAGAGAATTATTTAATAACATGAACATTTAACCTTTTTTTTTTTTTAATTTGAAAAAGTTGAAAGATTAAGAAAAACCATATCCTATGTCAGTTATAGCCTTAATATAAAAAGAGTTTGTAGAAAATCAATAAGACTGATATACACGAAGCATTAAAAAATGGAAAAAGAATATGAACTGGAAATTCATTTAAAAATTATATATACAGCCAGTAAGCATGTGAAACAAATTCAACCTCACAAATAATTAAGGAATTATGAAGTTAAACAATGATACACTTTTTATTGCCCATCAACTTGGCAGTCTTTAAAAATATGGCCATACTCCTGGTGCAGGTGCTGGGACTAACTCGCCCACACCTCTGATGAGGTGTAAATTGGCCCAGCCTCCCTGAGAGCAGCCTGGCAGCGTATGTCAAACACCTTTCAAAATGACCCTGCAGGGCCGGCCGAGTGGCTCAGTTGGTTAAGAGCTCGTTCAAGAGTGCGAGCTGAGCTCTGAGCAGCAGCAGTTCAATGCCCAGCCCGAGCTGAGCTGCCGCTGAGCTGTTGGCAGGATGGCTCAGCCGGGGGGGGGAATGGCCCTGCAGTTCCCGTTTACCCTAGGGAGAGAGATGAGTATACTAAGATATATGTGCCTAACTTAATAAAAATATAAAAAATGGAAAGAATCTAGAAGTCCATGAATAGGGATGTGGTCCAGTAAATCATGATATATTCTTACCAAGGAGACTGTAACTATTTCAAGTGATGCTACCAAAGAATATTGTCATACAGGGATGTTAATGGTGTTTTGTTTTTAATGACTTTAGTGAGATATACTTCACATACCGTAAAATTCACCCTCATAGTGTATTTTAGGTAGGAGAAAAGGAAGCTTATACAAGGGTATCACAGAGTGGCCCAAGTTTTTGTGATAATGAAAACTAAGCACACACACATACAAACACACAGACAGGAAAGTCGGCTTGAATGTTATAGAAGTGATTACTTCTGGGTGGCAAGATCATGGATACCTATTTTCTTATTTTTGTATATCTATATTTTCAAATGTTTTCACAGGGAATGCCAATCACTTTTGTAAGAAGAAGAAAACTAGAAATTTAGGGCTCTGTGGAAGGGTAAAGTTTTCACTCCTGCTGTGGCCATCAGGTCCCCTAGATTTGGTCCTTGCCGCTTCTCTGGGTCATCTCTCTCCACGCCCTGTTTCATACTATGCACTCCAGCAACACAAACTGCTTGAAGTTGGCTGCTTATGTGCCATTTCTTACCTCTGTACGTTTGCTCACCCAGGTCCCCACCTGTAAAGACCTAGCCCCCTTGCCAGGCCCACTCCAGTCTCACCTCCTCAGGGAAGTTTCCCCTGAGCCCCCTCCTCCACACCGGGCCAGGACATCCCCTCAGGATTGGGCAGCTGGCCTTCCCTGGGCGCCCCTGTGACCCTCTGCCCTCTCTATATGGAACTCACCTGTTTCCTCACCCCACCTCCAGGGCACTGCCCTTCCTGAGGTGTTAAATACAGAGAGCTAGAAGGAGTGACTCTTTTTTTTTTTTAGGGCAGGGTCACTGGCCCTCATATGTGGGACCGAACCGGGGCCGCTGGCTTCCAAGGCCAGTGCTTAACCACCACGCCACTCGGCCGGCCCGGAGTGACTCTTTTTTTTTTTTTAAAAGATTCATGTCTGTAGGTTAATGTCTTCTAGAATCTGGCTCCTGTGTCCACTTTTTTTTTTTAATTTTATTGGGGAATTGGGGGAGGGAACAGCATTGGGGAATCGGGGAAGGAGAACAGACAAGTTGCTGTCTTTTTTGTTCTTCAGTCTAGTTGTGGAGGATGTCGCTTCACTGGTCCATGTTGGTATCATCATTGTGCTCTTCCTGGCTGAGGCAGTTGCTTGCCGGCCTCTGGACGGCCGCTCATGGCAGTTCACGCTGGCTGCCAGCTGCTCACACTGGCTGCTGGCCACTCACTGTAGCCTATGGCAGCCCACTGCAGCTGGGGCTACAGCCTACACCATCGCCGGGACCCACGCAGCCCAGTTCCTGGTGGAGCTGCTATTCACCATCTTAGCTGTAGAAGGCACAGCGTCACTGGCCCATGTGGGATCCGAACTGGGGCCCTGCTGCTCAGAGCCGGTGTCCCAAGCCAACTCCTAACCAACGCACCACTCAGCCAGCCCCGTTTTAACCCTAGAGGAGATAGGGATTACGAGGTAAATCAAAGTGCTTGAAACCTCCATTGGTGTCCTTTAACTGGCTCCTAAATGCACAGTGTATTTGTTTCTTAAAAGTAATTAAACAAATTTTTGAAAATAGGAGAAAGGGAAGAGAAAACAAGTTAATAATCCTATTGACAACTTTGGGGTGTTCTTCCATCTGAGAGGACCTAAGAGGCAAGTGTGTCAGTCACCACACACTTTGCGGGCAGAATCCTCTGGGCCTCCTGTTCATCATGCCAGTTCCCGGGACCCACCCCCCAGACATCAGATCTTTGGGGTTAGAGTGGGACCCAGAAATCACCTCAAGCCACTTGGCTATAGGTATATGGAGGAAAGGCCTCACTTGAGAACAGTCACTTCTGGGCCTGCTCTCCTCTCTTCTCTGTGGTGGCCCCTCGGGGACCCCACATCTGCACAAAGCCCAGTGTCATCCTCTCTGCATTTGGCTCCTTTGAGGTGAGCTGCCCACCTCTGTATCCATTACATGCTGCTACACCCACCTTGAGTCCCTAATTAATCCCAAGTAAAGGAGCCCTGGTTCTTTGTCACTGAGATCCTTCAGTGCTCCTCTGGGAGGGGGCAGTGGCAGTGGCAGCAGCAGCTGTGTGACGCATCCCCAAGCCCAAGACTTGGAGTCTGGGTTGGCGTAAGGAAACTCGCGGACTTGCTCAGTGAGAAGGGCTCTTTTCTGTCTTGTCTAGAGCTGAGAATGAAGCGGAGAGCATCCGACAGAGGAGCTGGGGAAACGTCGGCCAGGGCAAAGGCGCTAGGAAGTGGGATTTCCGGAAATAACGCGAAGAGAGCTGGACCGTTCATCCTGGGTAAGCCTCTGACCAGGTGTGGGGTGTTGGGGGCAGGGGCAGGGCGCACTGATGTGCACAGTCTGGCCGGCAGACATGCAGGAGGAAGCGTCACACCCACCACAGCGTGGGGCCCCGACCAGTTCTCGGCCTGGCCCTGCTTCGCCGCTCTGACTGCAGCCTGTTTACGGCTGTGGAAGGTCTGGAGCCTTGGGTCGCCCTGTACCATGAGCTGTCATTTTTGTTGTAGCCACACCAGCCTTGGGTCAGTCTTAGCTGAGAGCTAGACTCTTTCTTTCCCCCAGGAAATCCTATATGTATCCCCCAGGATATCACACAGGAAGCTGCATTAGAATCCAAGGGCCTGGGCCGGCCGAGTGGCGCGGTGGTTAAGCGCTGGCCTGGGAAGCCAGCGGCCCGGGTTCGGTCCCACATATGAGGGCCAGTGATACTGCCCTCAAAAAAAAAAAAAAAAAGAATCCAAGGGCCAGCATCCAAGGGACTTCTTGGACCATTCTTGGGGGGCACAATTAATTTCACACAGCATTTGGTCTAGCCCCCGAAACTTCTTGTAGAAGTGCCACAGAAGTCCTGTAGAATCAGGGGTTCCCAGTGGCCCAGAGGAGCAGCAGTGCCCTTCTGCTTGATGTTAGAGGCCCAGCACGTCAGGATTGCTTATGCTCAGGGTTGCAGGTGGAGTGGTCTCTGAGGACCCCGACTTTCCTAGCAGTCAGAGATGGGGTGTGAGTTTTGTTGGAGACAGCATCTTGGACTTACGGGCACAGGACAGTTCCAGCTCCAGACATTCAGCAAGTAGTTACAGTGCTGCCTCCATGCCAGGCCTGTGCTTTTCGCTAGGGATGCAGCTGTGAATGAGACAGACAAGTTCGGGCCCTCACAGAATTTAGCATTCTAGTTACAAAAAGAAACAGAGTAAACATCACACAAGGTCATGGCTGGGCGCGGTCAGTGCCTTGAAGGAAGTAAACAAGATGATGTGAAAGTAAGAAGGGCCTAGAGACAGGAAGGTTCAATGTGAGGAAGTGACATTGGAGCTGACAGCCAAGGATAAGGAGCTGGCCGTGGGAAAAGCAGGGGAAAAGCATTCAAGACAGAAGGAACAGCAAGTGCAAAAGCCCGGAGGCAGGAAAGGGCTGACTGTTAGGAATGAAGAAGCCAGTGTAGCTGGAGTGTGGTGAGGCGGGTGGGAAAACATAATCAGTTAGAAAGATGGGCAGGAACCAAATCATGCTGGAACTTGGAGGCCAGAAAAAGGGGTTTCGATTGTATATTAAGTTGAGTACTGTTAAAGATTTTTAGCAGTGCAGTGACATGGCAACATTACTTGACTTATGCTCTGAAAGCTCAGACAGGGCATGGTCACAAGACCACATCAGTATACATCTCCAGAAATACAGAAGTTCCCAAAAGCCAGGACTTGGACTGGGGCCGGGTGCCATATCAGACCACCAGGGGAACCTGTTAGAGCTACAGTTCCAGGTTCTCACCCTGGAGTTGCTGATTCAGACGGGCCAGCGGGGAGCTCCTTTTTTAACGCAGGCTCTGCAGGGATTCCAGCCTGACCCACTGTTGAAAATCCCCGGTTTTGAGAAATGTGCCTATAAAAGCCAGGTGTACCTCACTCGGGTGGATGCACACAAAAACCCTCCATTTTTGAAGGGGAGACGGTGAGGACTCTCCACCAGGAGGCTCGGGGGTTGAGTTCAGTGAATGTGAACTGTGGTGCCGCCTGAAGAGAGAAGCTAGCCAAAAGACCACGTGGTGCCATGGTGCCATGACAGACAGGGCTGCTGAGCAGTAAGCCAGCCACTCTCTGTGCCGTAGGTCCCCGTCTGGGTAACTCACCGGTGCCAAGCATTGTGCAGTGTTTGGCGAGGAAAGACGGCACTGATGACTTCTATCAACTAAAGGTAAGTGAGACACGGGGCGGGGCGGGGGGGGCCCCAGGGGCCGTCCTGCCAGCCCAGCCCCCTCCCCGCTACCTTCACACCTACACCACTTGTGAGCAAGAGTGGCACAGAGAAGCATCAAGTTCACATAGCCTCGCTCTGAACAACTGATTTAAAGAGCTTTATCTGCATAAATTACAGTGCCGTCACATTAAGAAAAACTTTCACTTCCTATTGCAAGTGTGAGTGTGTCTACAAGTGTTGCATGGTTGAACACGAACCCCCTGCTTTTCCTTTTCTGGTCCTGCTGCTTTGTAAAGTGAGGTTTTTCTGGGTTTTGTTTTGTTTTGTTTTAATGTGTGTGTGCCTTCCTAAAGATCCTTACCCTTGAAGAGAGGGGGGACCAAGGAATAGAAAGCCAAGAGGAGAGGCAAGGCAAGATGCTGTTACACACCGAGTACTCTCTGCTTTCCCTACTGCACACGCAGGACGGCGTGGTGCACCACCACGGGCTCTTCCAGGTGAGCGGCCGCCGCCCCCTGCTCCTCGGGCTAGTCCTTGCTGGGTCCACACCTGTCCTTCGAGCAGCTCTCCCTGATGCTCCGTGCATCAGGACTTCCTGGGCTGTGTGGACTGGAGGTCAGGCTGGGCCTGGCCAGCTGCGGCCGTGCTCCTGCTGTGATGACCACAGCCTAACTGGAATGCACAAGTTCGCATCTTATAGTCTTTCTTTGAAGAGCCGCTTTTCCGAGAAAAGAGGAAAGCAGGAAGTCATTTAAAGACACATGGGCTCTTTCTATTGTGTTGTCAGGAAGAGAGGCCAGACCAGTGAAAGGGAGGGCAGTGAGGAATCACAGGCACTTGGGGCCACCTCAGTTGTTTTGGTGCCAACAGTCCTTCTGTCTGCCCAGGCGTTTCAGTTTGTTCAGCAAGTGTCCCTGAGCCCCTGTGCTCTGATGTTCCAGATCCCGTAGGAAAGGGACTAATTAGCAACTTGTACCCTGAAAAGAGCCCTTTTCAGGGCAGAACTGAAATTGTGTCTCTAGAAATGAAGAAGCAGGTTCAAAATGCCCGGGAGGCCTCCTCTCAGGCCCCAGCAGAGCCTCTGCAGGCCCTCAGCCAGAGGTGCTGGCCATGGCCCCTCTTGCTTCGATGGACCTGGTGCTCGAGTGGCAGCATGGTGTCAGGGAGCCAGCAGTGCTGGATTCAGGAGGTGTGACTGCAGGCAAGTCACTTCAGGTCCCGAATCCTCAGATCCCTCATCTGTAAAATGTGGATAATGGTTATGATGCCCACCTCGTAAGGCGGATGGGGAGATGGGTGGGAGTGCACACCTGTCATGTTATTTCTGGCAGTAAAAACTTGTCAGCTTGATTCCTGAAATAAAATAAATAAAAATGCCTCCCACCCCCACATACACCACACCAAGGTCTTTATTCTGAAATGTGCAATTAGAGGCAGCTCAAAGTATCATCAGACAACTCTGAAAATTAGAGTGTTTCCCTTAATAGGAAGTCAGACTGAGGGTGATGGTGATTTCTCAGTACTTCATTTATGATAGCTTCCAAAGCTTGGCCTCGGCTTGTATAATTTTGGATAAGGGAACCTGGGTGATTAGTACTTCTGTCATCTGTGTGCCAGACACTGTGCTGGGCCTCTGGGAAAGAAACCATGAGAGATGTGATCCTGCTCTTAAGGAGCAATGTGGATATCGAGTTTCCCAGAGTCCTCCAGAGGCGACCATCAGCCTGCTGGGAATGACACGCAGGGCCTCCTCAAGCTGGTTCGATAAAGGTCCCGTGTTGTACCTTTTTTTGCCTTATTGACATACCTTTTCATCAAGGAAATGGGTCCAGAACTCCCAGCCGCAATGTTGGTAGCAGCGCCCATCTCCTGAGCCCTGACTGGGGAGGCACTAGCACTTGGCCTGGGCTGTCTTATCCTCTCAATAACCTGCGAGGGAGGGGTTGCTAGCTCCCATTTGCAGACGAGGAACCAGAGACTTGGAGAGGTTAGGTGGACTGCCCCAGGTGCCACGGCTAGGACAAGGTAGAACTGGGGCCTAACCCCAGCTGTCAGTCACCGTGGCCATGCTCTTTCCCACTGTTCCGTGGCTGCCCAGGAGCCCTGCTCCCGTGGGACAACAGCTCCTGGACACACGGAACACTTCACTTCCACCATCTTGGACACTGGAAGGATGTGTACATTGGTCTGTACTTGCTGGAATCCCCGGGGTGCCATGGGGGGAGGATGCAAGGGCCCTGGACACGCGCAGGGGGCCCTCTGGCTTTAAATGCACAGCCCTGATCCGAGCCCTTTGCATGAGGATCGGAGCGTGAAGCCTGTCCCTGAGCTACTCCAGCCCCAGCCCCTGGCTGAGCCTGGCACTGACACCGGAAGCCGGGCATTGCCATGTGGCCCCACAGCCCATGCTGCCCAGGCCATGGGCCTCTACCGCCCAGGCACATGCAGGCTCGTTCCAGGCTCTTTCATTGCTCTGTGTGTCCAGCCCAGATGCAGGTCCCCAAGCCCTGACCCAGCCCTGCTGGGCCCACAGCAAGCCCCATGTGCCCCCTTGCCTCCCAGGACCGCACCTGTGAAATCGTTGAGGACACAGAATCCAGCCGAATGGTTAAGAAGATGAAGAAGCGCATCTGCCTCGTCCTCGACTGCCTCTGTGCACACGACTTCAGCGACAAGACTGCCGACCTGATCAACCTGCAGCACTACGTCATCAAGGAGAAGAGGCTCAGCGAGCGGGAGACAGTGGTCATCTTCTACGACGTGGTGCGCGTGGTGGAAGCCCTGCACCAGGTGAGGCCCTGGCCCTGCACCCCCCTTCCCTGGCCCTCTGCACCCCCCTTCCCCGGCCCTCTGCACCCCTCCCCTTCCCCAGCCTGGAGCATCCTTGTCCCCCGTGACTTCGAGGCCTCCGGGCCCCACATGCCACAGAAAGCCGCCCTGTTTGCTGCTGCTCAGGGCAAGCAGCTCTGCCCCACCCTCACCCAGATGTGCTTTGCAGCTGGAAGTGTCCAGAAGGAAAATGACTGGATGATATGCACACCTGGATATACACAGTGCTGCAGACCTCAGCCCACGATCCTGGGGAGGAGGTACCGACAGGCAGCTGAGCAGAACCCAAAGCAGTGATTCCCTGTCAGTTGAGAAGCTATAAATGAGTCTCCCAGCTTGGGTGATGACTAGATATCCACTGGGGGCGGCCACAACCTATCTCTGAACTCTCCCTAGGATTGGGGGTGTCAGGGACCCCAAAGTCCAGGTTAGGTGAGCCTCTTTCAAGCACACAGCTTCTGTAGTCTGATCCTGCAGTACCTGGTCAGCAATCATGAGAGTTCATCTCTGACCCCAGAACCAGCTAGATGCTTGGTTTTTTTTTTTTTCCACTGGGATGTGTGATATAGGTGGAAAAAGAGCTAGTTTTCCCCCTTGGCTGCTGCCTGGAGGGGACAAAGAGCTGGGCTCACATATTCGTACACGTGGCTGATGAGGCCTTAGATTGGTCTTGGTCTGTCTTACAAATCAAGGCAGGAGCCTAAGGAGACATGTCACAGAGTTTTTCCCTGCCATCCTAAACACCTGGAGAGCCATATCTTACAAGCGGGGCCCGATGCTAGTCCTCACCTTCATGGTACAAACCATGCACTATTGTCTTCCAGAAAAACATTGTGCACAGAGACCTGAAGCTCGGGAACATGGTGCTTAACAAGAGGTAAGGTCCACATCTCCTCTTGTCGTGGAACAAGCCATATGCTGCAACCGCCCCACGCCCTGCAGTGTCCCTGTGGGGATTCGGACTGAAAACAGCCCGCTGCTCCCAGGAATCACAGTGGGTCAGGCTGTGAGGCCTGCTTCTGTCTTTGCCACATGGGAAAATGGTGCTTGCTTGGAAGGAGAGTCTTACAGGCCACAGACAGAGAGCCCTGGGAAGGATTTCAGAGATTCCCCCGAGTCCATTAATTGGTCAGTAAGTGCTCAGTAAATGACTGCTCAGGAAATAACTATAAAAAATGGACAGAGCCGGCTGAGTGGCGCCATGGTTAAGCTCTGGCCTGGGAAGCCAGCGGCCCCGGTTCGGTCCCCCATATGAGGGCCAGTGACACTGCCCTCAAAAAAAAAAAAAAAGAAAAGAAAAGAAATGGACAGATGGCTGAAGGAATGACAGATGAGCAAAACGAGGACTTGTCATAGGTCAGGTTCCCAGGAAATGGACTCAGATATGAGCACAGGAGGTTTACTGGGGAGAGCTCTCAGGGAGAAGGGGGCGGGATTGGGCAGAGGGAGAAGCTGAACCGCAGTGCAGCCCTGATGGGGTCTCAGCCTGGAAAGCTCGAGAGACAGGTGGCCCTTCAAATGTCCCAGATCCAGGCAAGGGGGCACATGGCCCTGTATTCTCTCTATGGCCAGCCATTGAATGTGGTCTGAGCCTGGGGTGGAGCGTAGCTTTAGGCAAGGCAGTTTCCTTTGGCTAAAGGGACTCCCTGGAGAAGGACACAGGTGCGTGTAGTCAGAATCCAGCATGCCCCGCAGCGAGGAGAGAGTGCCTCGATCTTGGAGGGGACCTGCGTGGCTCACCCCAGCTCCCCAGTGAGCCATCGGCAGAGGGGCATCATGGGAGATCCCAGCCTCAAGCTGTCACCCCACTCAGCCAGAGGGTCCGGGCCCCTTCCGAGTGATCTGGGGTAGCAGTAGAGAGACACCCACCATGCGGGGGCCTAGGACTGATGGAGGAGGGCCCGCTCTATACACTGCAATCCAAGAAACAGTGCTGACCAGGACCCACCCCTTTCGCCCCCTCCCTGGGCCTCTCCCACCCTCTCGTCCCTCTCATCTCCAGGTGCTGAAGTGGGTTAGGGAGGGCTTGCAAATGGCAGGAAGCATAAATCTCAGCAGAAGTGCTGTGGTGGGTGATTTGTTGCATAATGTGGTCGCCCACCCAAAGGGGCCACTGTCCCTACGAAGTCACAGGAAAAGAAGCTGTAGGGAGATGGACCTCTGGGAGGGGCATGGGGGCACCAGAGCCTGCAGTGCCAGCCTGGGATGCCACGGGAGGATGCGGCTGCATCTCAGTGGCTCAGTCTCCCAGAGCTCACTCACCATGTGGTGTGACGCCGACCAGAACACAGATACACCACACTGAAAACTAGTGTGCAGAGGTCCTGGGGCCAACACATTGACTCAGCCATCTGAGTCAATTTGTGAAGGATGAGTAAAGATTTGCCATCCTGAGAAGTGAAGTGATGAAAACCTGACCGTTTTATACTCGGAAAGAGGGAAGAAAACGGAAATACTTGAACCCTTGAACCCTTGAGTAAGCGAGTTAGGGAAGCCGGAAGGAGCAAGGCTTGGGGGTCAGATGCAGCTCACAGCCCAGCACTGCCTTTTAATTACCCCTGAGACCTGAGAGTTTGTTGGATTATTTATTCATTGACTCATTCATGTACTGAGAAGCTGCTATGGTACCCAGCACTTCTCTGAGCTTGTGTTTCCTCATCTGTCAGAGTGGAGGTGATTGTACCTTCATGCCAAGATCTGCCCAAGACGTGAAACTGCCTCACAAGCTTTGGCCCAACGTCAGTGTGCGCACCCCCATGCTAGACCAGCCAGGGCTCATGCACTCGCTTCCCTCTGGAGATGAGTGACTGATGAGGATTCCATGGTGGGCCAGCAGTGCCCCAGCCCCAGCTCGGAATTGCACAAGGAGGGCAGGTGTCAGAACACCAAGCAGCCCAACCCTGATGGCAGATTGTCTTAAGAGGCAGAGCCTCAGCCCTGGCCCTCTGTGAACTTCAGGCTCACTGTTCACAAAGAGAGGCACATTTTTTGAGCACGTAAGTCCATGTGGCTACAGAGCCCATGTCCCCTGCAGTCTTCCCCAGAGGTGTTCACTGGATCTGATGAGCATCTGGAGGGTTGTTACAGGCATGTGCGGTCAGGGTTCCGCACTGCGCCCACCCCAGGCCTCCGTCTCCGTGGTGGCTTTGCTTCTGCCTCTCACTTCCCTAGGTTCTGGGAAGGTAGTCGAGAGGTCACACCTCTCTGAAGTAACGCCAGTGTAGCTGCAGCAGCTTGTGTGTGTGTGTGTGTGTATGTGTGTGTGTACATGTGTGTGTTTTCCTTGGATTGCAGAGCCCTAATACCTTGTTCAGACCCTGTGTCTTGGCTGCACTCTTTTTTTTTTAAAGATTTTATTGGGGAATTGGGGGAGGGGAACAGCGTTGGGGAATTGGGGAAGGGTAACAGATAAATTGCTGTCTTTTTGTTCTTCCGTCTAGTTGTGAAGGACGTCACTTCACTGGCCCATGTTGGTTTCTGATTGCTCTCTTCCCGGGTGAGGCAGATTGGTCGCCGGCCTCTGGATGGCCGCTCATGGTGGCTCTTGGCAGCTCACTCTGGCTGCCAGCTGCTCACACTGGCTGCTGGCCACTCACTGTACCCTATGGCAGCCCACTGCAGCAGGGGCTGCAGCCCACACCATCACCGGGGCTCGCACAGCCCAGCTCCAGGTGGAGCTGCTGTTAGCTGTAGAGGGCAGTGTCACTGGCCCTCATGTGTGATCCGAACCGGGGCCGCTGGCATCCCAAACCAGCTCTTAACCAATGCACCACTCTGCCGGCCCTTGGCTGCACTCTTTAATCTGATAATCCCCTGTGTGTGTTGGAGCAGACAGAGGCTCTGGCCACCTCTCACTTGAGTCGTGGATGTTCTGGAAGGGGCAGGGTGCTGTGGTACAAAGGGACCCACATTGGACGCCCAGGGCCCGCTCTCCCTGTTTCTGCGGGCACCCCCCTCTCGTCTCGGGGCCTCACTTTCATTCTTTCAGAGTCAAGGGTCTGCTGGAGGAGCTCCCGCTCCGTCCTCTGCATCAGGCTAGGCCCTAAGTCCAGCTGGAGAGGCAGGCGGACAAGCTGGAGGCCTTCGTCTCGTCCTCACAGCAGAACAGAGTGCCCCCAGGGGAGGAAACGGGGAGGAGGTTTTGTAAGGCAGCTGCATTGACAAGCTCGCCCTGCTGTGGATAAAAGGCAGGGGCTGAAATCTGAAATCCCCTTTTGGGGTTATGTGAGGTTTGCTGTGGGTTCTTCTTCCTCCTTTCTTTTTGGGTAGGCAAGTTGCACACCAAGTTCCTAGAAAAGGAGAAAAACACTGTGGTAGCCCAAAGGGCCATAGCTAAAGAGTGACTCACTCAGCGATCCTGCCGACATAGCGCCCTCCCTTCACCCCTCGCTGCCCTCACCCCCTCCTACCAGGACGAGCCTGGGGGGTCTGGACTCCCAGGGATCTGCACGCCACCCGGCCGACTTGGGCCGTGTTGGCCGGGCAGGGGACCGTCGCCAAGCTTCAGGAGGTCTTGGAACTGACTGTGTGGTTTCCTGTGGGACAGACTCCAGGGTCCTTGGAGGGCAAGGCAGTGCAGGCCAAGTGGGCCCTGCTGCCCAGCCCTGCAGAGTCTCAGCGCGTTTTCCTCCGCCCACCCCAGCCCCCAACCCTGCCCCACGCACAGAGGTTTGGCAAGTCCTGCCACAGAGTTGAGTGGAAAGCTTAGCCACACTGGCACATATGCTCCATGGCCTGTGGCCACAATGTAGCACTTCTCTCCGGCTGGCTGCCGGCTGCCTCAGAGATGGTGTCTTTCCCAGGGTCTCCTGTTGGTCACCTCTGCCCACCATCCGAGGATGACATGCTAATCTCGGCTAGCAGTTAGTAATCAGTGCCTGGACCCTGGGCTCAGGGCTTTCCCTGGGCTTAAATTCTTATCTTGTTAAATCCTAACACAGTCCTGGGAGTTAGGTGCTAATATTTCCCCTGTTTTACAGATGAGGAAATTAAGGTTTAGCAAGAGGTTAAATAACATGCCCAAGACCACACAGCTAGGAAGTGGCAGGGCCGGGATTGGAACCTGGGAATGTGACTCCCAAGCCCACCAGACTTTCCCGAGTGGTCCTCCTCCCAATGTCTGGAGCCTCAGAGAACCCCCGCAGGACCAATTGCTAGCCGCAGTAGCATCTCTGAGCAGGGGGAGGAAGTGCAGTGCTTCTGCTCTGTGGGGACCTTGCGGATGAGAGGCCTGAGCAGCCCCACGTTCAGGACGATGACATGCGCAGTTCAGAGCCAGAATAGTCCACTTCCTGATGTGTCCGTGATCCTTGGCCGATATCCCTGGCCTGCACTCTTGGGCTCTAGCTGCCTGGGGGCCACCAGTCAGATTTCTGTGGCATCTGACAGGGCAGGCCTGTATGGAGAAGAGCATCGACATTTCCATTTGGAATGCAGAGGACAGACTGGCCTTTGTTTTGTACTGAGCCCTATGCCAGCAGAATTCCCCGAGATAGCTGAAGGGCTCAGGAAGCCTCTTGGACGTAGCTTTTGGGGAATTCCACCCGCTGCCTCACACCCCATACCTCTGAGCCAACCCCCCTCTCCACCCTTGAGAGGTGGCCCCAAGTCCCTTATGTGGTTTCCCATCCTCCCCAGCTTCTCTACCAGCCAGCTGATACAGGAGCTGGGCAATTGCCCCTGCTAATCTGTGGGTAGAAGGGTACCGTTCCTCACTGACTTTCCTGGGCCTCTTGGAGAGGGCCTGCCTGCCCCACCCCCACATCCACAGGTGTGATTTAAGGCGTCCTCTCTGGGCCACTTCCTTTTGCTCACATTGTGAGTCTCCTAAAAAGGATCAGAGCTCAAAGCTGCTCTCAGCCATGACTCTCAGATGGGGGCAATCTATGGTTTCCTAGGTCAGGGCAGAGTCTGAAGAGTCAGCGTTGATGGACAGGAAGGGAAAGTCAGGGCTTGGGCACTGTCCAGGGACACAGTGGGCACTCGGCCACTCTCAGTCCAGAGGGCAGGCCCTGGGGTCACACAAACCGGGCTTTGAATCCTACTCCACTGCTCACGAGCTGCTTGACCCTGAGCAAGTCCCTGCACTTCTGTGCCTTCGTTGTATCATCTGTGAAATGGGGCAGTAAGAGTCTCCTTCCTCAGCTGCTGTGCAGGGTGAAGGAACACAGTCCACAACAGGCAGCGAAGCCAAGGTGTTCAGTACACATAAGCTTTTAGCACTGTCATTGATGTGGATTGATAGTGACAAGGGAGTGACCAGAGGGATCAGCAATAGGGGACAAAAATGCCACCCAAGGGTGGGCTCCAGAGCTCTGCTGGACCTCCTTTTCCTCATGTGTAAATGAGGGAGTTGAACTCAGCCAGGGTGGCAGGTTCTGGGGGGCTCCTGGTCAGCGTGACTCAGATCCCTGTTCAGACAGCTCAGAAGGTGGCCACCAAGGGCAACTGACTGGCCAGTGTCGGCACCCGGGCAAGCCCCACACAGCCGAGGGGAGGAAGTCAGTGAGGGCCAGAGGAGCAGAAGAGACGTGGGCACCATTCCTTCACTCCCTAGACAAGAGGTGAGGGCCACAGGGGTGCCCGTGGGGATAGACACCAAGGTGTGTTCACTCTCTGCCTCCCACTCCCAGGACGCATCGGATAACCATCACCAACTTCTGCCTCGGGAAGCACCTCGTGAGCGAGGGGGACCTGCTGAAGGACCAGCGAGGGAGCCCTGCCTACATCAGTCCTGACGTGCTCAGCGGTACGTGCCGTGTGCCAGGCAGTGGGTCCGGGCCATCACAGAGCCAGGCACTGCAGCCATTCATGCATCCGGCAAACCTTATCTATGGGCTTCATGGTGGCCCAAACCAATACTGTCCCCCCAGGTACAAAATTGGGGTCTTACAGAGGACAGTACTTGTCACTCCCGTGCATGTTTAATTACTCTCTGAGATTAGTGCTTGGAAGGAAAGACTTCTGGGAGGGTGACTATGGAGTACTTGAAGGACTTCCCCAAGGAAATGACATTTGAGCTGAGATCGGCAGAATAAGTAGGAATACACTGGGGGTGGGGGAGGGTTGACTAGGCAGAGGTGGCACCACACATTTAAGGAACCACCAAAGGTCCCTGTGTCTGCCTCCCAGAAAGTGAGCCTGGTTCAAGGCCAGCAGGTTGGGCAGGGGGCCAGACCACACAAGGCCTAATCGAGGCCTTGTTGAGAAACATCATTCTTTATTTCAAGTACAAAAGGAAGCCGTTGAACAAACAGGTCCTCACTGAGTGTGCCATGATGAGATTTGCATTTTGAAGACCACTCCCTTTGTGTGTTCATTTGTTTGTTCATTCATTCATTCTGCTAGTATTACCTACTGAGGACCTACCATGTGTAAGGCTCTGTTCTAGACACTGGGGTTTTTTTGTTTTTGTTTTTGTAATATTTTATTGGGGAATTGGGGAAGGGGAACAGCCAAGTTGTTGTCCTTCAGTCTTGTGGAGGGCTTAGCTAGCTCACCTCCAAGTCGAGTTGCCATCCGGGCACCCATCGGCAGCTCGTGGCTGCTCAGCTCAAGGTGCCATGTTCAACCTTAGTTGTGGGGGGTAGCCCACCATCCCATGTGGGAGTCAAACCAGCAACCTTATTGTTAGAAGCACATGCTCTGGCAACTGAGCCATCCTGCCATCTGTTGGCAGCTCAGCAGCAGCTCAGCTTGGACGCAGCTCACTGGACCATGTGGGAATCAAACCAGCGACCCTGTTGCTCAGAGCTCACGCTCTTAACCAACTGAGCCACCCTGTTCTAGACACTTTGGATACAGCAGTAACAGGCAGGCAAACATCCCTGCCTCTGTGAATCGTGAGCTGACACAGGCAAATCACAAAATAAATAAGCCAGTTATGTAGTTATTAACGACTGATCATCTTTCTAAGTACCAGACACTGTGCTAATCACATAACATGCATTATCTGTTTAAAATCACATAACTATTGGGCCGGCCAAGTGGCTCAGTCGGTTTAAAAACTCACTCAAAAAAAACAAAAAAAACTCAAGAGTGTGAGCTCTGAGCAATAGGGTTGTCAGTTCCATTCCCAGCCCGAGGTGAGCAGCTGCTGAGCTGCCAACAGGTGGCAGGATGGCTCAGCTAAAAAAAATAAATAAAATCACATAACTATCCTCTGAGATAAATATTCGAAGTTCCTCTTTTACAGATGGGAAGACTGCGGCTCCGAGAGATCAGATCTCTTGCCCAAAGTCATAGCTAACAATAAATCCAGAGGCTGGATCCCAGGGCTGCCTCCTGCACAAGCCCAGATTCCCGTTTCACTATAGGCTTTCTTCCCTTTTCCTGCTTACCCTTTACCAAGCCGAGGTCCCTCCGTCCTATCCCTTAGGGGACCGAGGACTTACAGCGGCTGCCATCCCTCCAACGTGGAGGTCTCAGGGTTGTCTCCAGGGCGTGTTATCACCAGCACACGCAGATGTGCCCCCCTTTGTAGTAGCAGGACCATTCCCTTCCCCAGGGCTCAGGCTCCTGTAACTTGCCACGAGCATTTGTGCCTTTGGAGACCTCCCCCAGCTGAGGCTTCCTCTGGGGTGCCAGGCCTCTCCCAGGGCTACCCCCGTGCAGAGGGCAGTGGTACCACTCACCAGGCCTGGGGGTTCGGGTTGGAGTCACTGCAGCCTCTGCTGGAGGGATCTGGGTACCTGGGCTGCACCCCAACTCTCTGAGCACCCCTCCCAGCCCAACCTGGACACCCTCCATGAGAGTCCCCTGTAGGTGACAGAAGTCAGGAGGATGAACCAGGTCTCCCTCAGCCCAGGTCTGAGGAGTGCAGGCCTGGGGTGGGCGGGCTGGCTCTCGTCAGGACTCGTCCTTAGCAGTGCAGCTAAGGGGCCTCCATGTGCAGTCACTACCTGCTCTGCCCATGGGCCCCTCTCTCGCTCTTCCAGACTCATGCAGCCTTGCAGGCTGAAACAAAGGAACGCACTGCACTGGAAAGAGACCTTTCTCAGCTGGGAGACCAGACCCCCAAGGCTCTAATTCTGGCCTTGCTAATTAACCAGCTATGTGACTTGACCTTGAATCCCCTTCTCTGAGCCTCAGCCTCATGGAAACAGTCCTGCTTCCCCACGGTGTTAGAGGATGAAACGGGATGACTAAGGACAAGTCCTGTGCGTGGGTTCTGACCCCACGTCTGCTGCTGCATTTATTCTGCGTACCAAGCGCAACCCTGGGCCTCGGGGGCAGAGCTTTAAAAAGGCAATCGTGGCCTTGCCCTCATAGAGCTTATAGTCTGGTTAATAACTGTGTGACCTTGGAAAAGTGACTGACCTCTCTGAGCCTCAATGTTCTCATCTATAAATCTGGGATGATAATAGCCTCTACTTCGTTAAGTTCCTTTGGGATGAAGTGAGGCCTTAACCTAGTGTCTGGCTCAGTAAGCATTAGCTGGCATTCCCATTACTGTAATAGAAGGAAAGCCTGAAGTTCAGTGTCCCCTCAAAAGCCAAAGCTCAGGGAAAGGTTTAGAGCTCCTCTGAGAGCTCGTCTGCTGGAGGAAGCCAGTCATCCTTCTCCAGGTCAGGGCAGAGGTTCCTGGTCCTTCCGCGTGCCCCTCCCTCCTTGGCACTGAGGTGCCCTCTCTGGATTCTTGGGGGGACCACTTTCCAGATGCTACAGGAGTCATACAGAGCTGAGAGCAGTGGCCCTTTAGATTCCGTGTTGGTTACCCCACTTCTGGAGCAGGGCCTGGGAGAAAAGGTCAGCAGCACAGGGTCCCCCAAGCTCTTTGCTCTTGGGGGTTGGAAAAGCCGAGGGCTATGCAGCTTGTGGGAAGCTGAGCCAAAGCTCACTCCCCACAGCAGCCCTGTGGTCGGCATCTCATCCCCACTGTAAAGATGGAAGTCCCAGGCCCGGTGAAGGAGGTGCATGGTACCTTTGCAGGCACAGGCCAAGGCTGAAACATCACCGCTGAGCACACGAACCCAGTCCCCGCCCCCAAAGCTGCTCGACCTGCAGTGGGTCTGGTGAGCCCTTCAGAACCAGTGTCCCCCACCCAGGCGGCTCTGGGACCCAGAGGCGGGATCGCAGTCCAGGAGCTGCCGGGGCAGCAGCGTCTCTTCCACATGGAGGGCGGAGGGTGCCAGCCAGGACACACCCTGGGGGCCGGCGGGCAGGGCTTTCCCCACGGCTGCTGTTCTCAGTCTATGTTTGGAGCGGGGCTGGCAGCAGGGAGGGGCTCTGCTGCTGCTGGGTAGATGGATGGATTCTTGTGAAAATGGAAAGAGCTGGGTTTTTGCAGTCGGCTGTGTGACCCTGGACAAAAAATTACATCCTGGGCCTCATTTTACTCTTTGGGAAAACAGAGAAAATATCTAATTCATAGAGTTGCAGTGGAGAGTTATTGAGATAAAAGTGTTTCTTCCAGCGCTGTCACAAAGTGAGCATTTGGTTAACTGTCCTCTCCCTTCTGTTTGACAGATGTGGGAATTAGCTCAGAGACTTGAGTGAACCAGGTAGTCATTCATTTAGCGAATATGAGAGTCCTTGCTAGGCGCCTGGCTCAGCAGTGAGCAGAGCAGGCAGGCACCTGCATCTGAGAACTGACCTGCCTGCCAACGGGGGAGACGGGGAGTAAATAGACAAAGAAGGTGATATTTACAGACCGTGCTAAGTGCTGCGAGGGGACAGTGATGGGGGCGGGGGCCGACGTGTCCAGAGCTGGTGAGCTCTTTGTTCCACACTCACATTAGCTGCCTGCTCTGTGAGCCTCTCTGCTGGGTGCTGGCGCTGTAAAAGCAGGCCCAGCACCCAAGAGCTCGCAGTCTGGCAGAGCAGAGCTGGCGCTTGGAGGAGGAGGCACAGCACAGGTGGGTGGGCTGCACAAGGCCAGGTGTGATCCTTTCTCCTCAGGAGATCACGCCAAGGTGGGGCTTGGTCCTGCGGAGCTGGGGAGGGATGAGCGTGAGCAAAAGCTCCCAGGGCGGAGCTGGTGTGGCTTGCTCTGGCAGGAAGGGGGCAGAGTGACCCCAAGTGTGGGTGCCAAGGTGGAGGGGTGCCGCGGGGAGGGCGTCCCAGGGCCATTCTCCTTCCCGGCCCGGTGCTGAGTGTGCGTGTGTCTGTGCCCGCAGGCCGGCCATACCGGGGCAAGCCGAGTGACATGTGGGCACTGGGTGTCGTGCTCTTCACCATGCTCTACGGCCAGTTCCCCTTCTACGACAGCATCCCGCAGGAGCTCTTCCGCAAGATCAAGGCTGCTGAGTACACCATCCCTGAGTGAGTCCTGCCTCCCCCGGGAAGGGAGGGAAGCCCAGCCTTTCAGGCCCAAGGGACGGAAACCAGTGAGGCCCGGAGTCCTGGGTCGAGGCCCAGCACGAGCCCACCCCACCGAGCCCTCACCCTCACCCTCACCCTGTCCCTCTCCTACATCAGGGATGGACGGGTTTCTGAGAACACCGTGTGTCTCATCCGGAAACTGTTAGTCCTCGACCCCCAGCAGCGCCTGGCTGCTGCCGACGTCCTGGAGGCCCTGAGTGCCATCATCGCTTCGTGGTAAGTGGGCCCGCCCGGGGCTGGTGCAGGGCTGGGCTCTGCCTGTCCATGGGCACTGCCCATCCTACCCAGAAAAGCAGCCTGAGCCTGGGCGTGTTTCTCCCCATGGGAAAGATGGGGAGGGTGCTGGTGGCACTCAGGGTCGAGCACCTCCTACTTCTCAGTCAATGCCAACGACGGATGGGCATTATCTCACTGAGTTCTTACCACAGCCAGTAAGGTAGAAATTGTCCCCCATTATTGGATGAGAAAGCTGAGGCTCGGAGAAGCAGAGTCGGATCATGTCAGGAAGGGGCGGAGCTGGGACCCAGCCCAGGTCTGTTTACTCCAGCCAAGTCTTACAGCAGTGGGGACCAGCCTTTCTGGGGGGCAGCCAACTTGACATATCCGCCCCCCTGCAGGCAGTCCCTGTCATCTCTGAGCGGGCCTTTGCAAGTGGTCCCTGACATCGATGACCAAATGAGCAATGCAGACAGCTCCCAGGAGGTGAGTTACCCAAGTCCTGAGGTACCAGCCCCCAGGGCGGGCAGGTGGGTCAGGGGCAGTGGTAGCAGCTCCGAGCAGGCAGCAGGGCCTTCTCGAAGGGCTTTGTCCCCAGACCTTGGAATGGGAAAAGGAGACCTAAGTCCTCCCCCTGAGCTGCCTGGGGCCTCGTGTCTGACTGAGCTGGCAGTTCTGTGGCCTGAGACAGAGAGGGCTACAGGGCAGCCGAGGTGGAGGCCCCACAGCGGGGAGGCCTCCCAGTGGCCCAGCCTGGCTCTCCCTCAGCTTCCTCTTCCTGCCCAGGCTCTCTCCCATGTGTTGGCCCTTTAAACAGTCACATTTCTTTGCCCCTCTGACTCACAGCGTTCTCTCTCTCAACCTTCCTGCTTTTCATTTTTCAGATGATTCATTTTCTCCCGGTTTTCTCTCTTCCCCTGTTCTCTGCACTGGAGAAAGTGCTGGGCCCAGGGTGGGGTCAGAGACCTGGGCTCTAGGCAGCCCCTAGAGGGTGATCTTAGGGTGCCCCCTGCAGGGCAGAGCTTGGCCAAGCCCTTGAGAGGGACATTATAAGGACTTTTCCTCTCTGGCCTACCCTGGAGTTCCACAGCAAGCACTAGGCAGGTAGGACCAGGAGGCACCAGCCTGGAACCACAGCAGCCTCCTGGCCCTTGAGAAGAGAGAGTTCCATGCCCTACCCCCCAGCTATCACCCCTCCCAGGACTGTTCAGCAGCTGAAACTTATCACTAGCTCGCAAGGAATGCTCACCCCAGAGCATCTCATTCCATCCTTACGGCCTGTGTTCTTATCCTCATTTCACAAGAGGAAACAGGTTCAGAGAGGTTAAGTAATTTTCCCAAAGTCACACAGCTCAGAAGTACTGGAGCTGAGCCTTGAACCCAAGTCTGATTCCATAACCCTGCTTTCTCAAACCTCTGCTGATTAGCACAAGGACCTACCACTTCAGTTTGTTACTGTCTGCCTGGGCCACTCCAGGGGGCTCAGCATGGGGCAACATAAAGAAACAAGATCGCCCAGGTACTGAGCACCCTGCCAGGGGCCTCTCTTTTAATACTTGACCCGCATTGGCCCCCATCACCAGGGAACTTGAGAACCCCTGTGAGGGGAGATTGCTGCCTCACTTCACAGGCAAGGAAGCTAGGCTCCCAAGGTCAGTGAGTTAGGAAGGAGGATCTGGCTCAGATCATAGGTCTGTCCCCACTGGAGAGACACTCAAGGCGGCCAGCAAGGTGACGTCCAGGTTAGCTGGAGGGCTTTGGGGTCCCACAGTCTCGACCACCCAGCTAGGTCGGGCAGAAAGTGTAGTGCCTGCGGAGGGGGTCCTCTCAAGCTAGGCCATCTGACACTCACTACCCTGTTCTCTCTCCATCTCGGCCACTCTCGCTCTGTTTGTCTCTGACCCTCTCCCTCTTGCCTCACAGGCTAAGGTGACGGAAGAGTGCTCCCAGTATGAGTTTGAAAACTACATGCGGCAGCAGCTGCTGCTGGCTGAGGAGAAGAGCTCCATACACGAGGCCCGGAGCTGGGTGCCCAAGCGGCAGCTCGGCGGGGCGCCACTGGTGCGTCGGCTGGGCCACGATGCACAGCCCATGAACCCCTTGGATGCAGCCATCCTGGCGCAGCGCTGCCTGCGGAAATAGCAGCCCCAGCCAGGGACACCAGCACCACCCGCCACCTCTTCCTGGCTCCCAGCCAGCACAGGGCCGCGGGGCTGGGCCCTGGAGTGCTGAACTCTCTCCCAGGCTGCCACAGGGACCGGCAGGGACAGCCCAGGTCACACATGGGGTCAGCAGAGGTACCACGAAGCTACCTTTTGGAATGATTGCTTGATTGTTTGGTTTTTTAATCTGAGAAGCCTAGAAAACTAATCTGCTTTTAATCCTGACGTTTTAATCTACCTCTGTCTCTTGAACCATGCTGTCCCTGGATGAGTGAGAGGGAGGAAGAGGGAGCGCACCCAGCACCCTGCCCGGGCAGCCGCTCCCCATAGTCCAAATAAGCTGAAAGTGCAGCTCGCTGCTGGCTCCCGAAATGAATGCCCGCTCCCACAGTCAGTTTCCCTTCCTCCTTTCTGACCCCAGGCCCCTCAGTCCAAGCTTTGGAAAACCTTCACCTCATCTTCAGCGGAATTCAAATATATTTATTTTTATACTGAAACCAACTTCTCTCCCCATCTCTGGAAGACTTGCCCTTGGCCGCTCCCCGCCCCCAGCCTGGCTGGACAGCGGGGAGTCCACAGCCCACAGATGGGCCCCTTCTTTGCCCCCAGGCTCAGAGGCCCCTTCTTGCCGGCCCCCCTCCACCTGCAGCCCACTAGTCCCTCCTTGTTTCTGGTGATAGGGAGGTTTTTCTCAACTTGGTTCTCTTTCTTCCATCTCAGTAGCTTCTCTGAGGTGCTGTCCACTCGCATTAACCCTGGTATCCTTCTCCACCCCTCGCTGCGGTACTGAGGTAACGCTGATATAGATGTGAAAGGGGTGCCTGGTGGTCGGGCTGGGGAGGGGTGCGCTGGGCTGGCCGTGATCAGGTGTGCCCTGCCGCACGCCCTCTCGCTCTCCACACCCCACTCTGTATTCAGAGAATGGTGGGGGCATCTCGCCGCCTGCCCTTGCCTCATAATAGATGTGGTATCTCTCCCAGCAGAGCCTGGCCAAGGGTTGCAGGGTTCGTGGGGAGAATTGTAGGGACTAGGGGGGTCCTGTCTGGCCTGAGAACAGCCACTGCTGCCCTTTTTGAGCCGAGATTTTGAAGTGGATGCCCGTCTTGCCAGAAATGCTGTTCTCACCGGAATGCCCTCCCGTTCACTCTCCCTTCCTGGACTTGGCTCTGCCCAGTGCCATGCAAAGACCTTCCCCCCTGGCCTCCTCATCAGACCCCCTGGGAGAGGCCAAGGCCAAGCGTTTCCCTGCAGGCAGCCCTGGGCCCTCAGGCTGTTCCTGCCTGTCCTTGCTCCCCAGTGGGAAGGTGACCGAAGTCTGTGTGACCTAGTTTCCCAGTGTGAGCTGCCCCTTCCCCAAAAGCTGACTCACTGTGAGTGACTGGGCAAGTTCCCAAACCTCCTTGTGCCTCAGTTTCCCCATCTGGAAAAAATGGGGCCACCTCTTGCCAGCAGTAGCAGGGCTGCCCAATGCCCCTTCCTCCCCATGCCCCCATCCCAGCACTTGGGCGCCTTGTGCCTCTGCCTCAGGGGGTCTGAGGGAGCCCGCCTGAGCCCAGCACTTCACACCCCTGAGTACCAAGCTCTGCCTCTGTCAGCTGCGCGGCAGCTGAGAGCTGGGTCTCGTGCTGTGGGGTCGGGAACACCCTCTTTTCTGTATTTATTTCAAAAAAGAAGTCTCCTAAGGGAGTAGATATACAGTCCGGCCTAGGATCCCAGCCCCTGTGACTGTCCTCTGGTGAGGGGCTCAGCTGGCCCCTTGCCCAGTGGCCTGCAAAGACCCTCCGGGCCTGCTTGCCACGTGTGGTCTTTCTCCTCCTTTTCAAAGCAATATCCTCCAGGTATGCAGAGTCCTGTCAGACAGAGGTCCCTTCCAAGGTCAACCCATGTGTCTGATTACATTTCTAGCAAAGTAAATGAGAGGAGGTTGGGTCTGCCCTCACTGGGTGTCACATGCTGAGAGAAGTCCAATTGTAAAGAAACAAAACAGAAAAAAATCACAAAAAAGTTTGTATAAAGACATATTTTTGTACTACATGGGGACTCTTCCTGCATGTCAGCAATAAACTTCCTGATCTGGAGCCACTGGGGGCTGTGGCGCCTTGCCGTTCTTGCCTTCCTTGCTTGCGTCTCCCATCTCTTCCACCAGCCTGGTCTCCCTCCCCTGCAGGGAGGCGGGACAGAACTCCTGCCGCACTGGCTAGGCGCCCCCACACCCCCACACCGCCAGCCAGCCATCCCCACGCCATCACTGTCTTGAACGGCGGGGAGGGGACCGGAACTACCCAGCATTCTCCCAGATCCGCTGCTGCTGGCAGCGTATGAATCTTCTTTCTCTGCCGAGCCCCCATGTGGAGTGGGGGCACCTCGCTAGCCAGCCGGTCCCTGAGCCCACATGCCCATCCAGGGAAGCTGGGGAAAGAAGGGTCAAGCCAGGCCCTTTCCTGAACCACCCGCTCCTTCCCTCCCCTCATGGGAAGCCAAGGGGCTTCCTTCCTTTCTTCTTTCCTTCCTTCCTTTGCCTAAATTTAGATTTTCCAGATTGAGCATTGGAGCAATGAAGCTAGGGTAGGTTGGCTCCTCCCCTAGCACACACAGGGCCCAGGCAGGCCCACCTTTGTGTTCAGAGAGCCCCACACAGGCTCAGTCACATAAGGAGCAGAGATCCATGCAGTCAAGTATCCATACAGCCGGAGGGAATGGCACTGCTCCAAGCTGTGAGAAGACCCTGGTTCTCTTTAAACACTTCAGACCCAGACCCCTCGTCGCTACATTCACCCCACATCCGACACCCACCCCCATCTTCCTGGCCACTCCCGAATCTATAGACATTTCATTCGGCCCATACCTTATCTGCTGAGCTGCCCTGGATGCACCGCCTGAAGGGGCCGTTGCTCCCACCCAGCACTGCCACACTCCAGCTGCCTCCCCTGGGCCTCACCTCCATTTCCAGTCTCCCACCTGTCCCTCCACTTCATCAGCCTCTGTTCTGTGCACAAGTGTCTCCTAGGCACCTATGCGAGTTGGGCTCATATTCAGAAATACCTATGAGGGCCAGTGACACTGCCCTCAAAAAAAAAACAAAATAAGTAAATAAAAAAATAAAAATTAAAAAAAATCAACTCTGGGCCGGCTGAGTGGCGCGGTGGTTAAGCGCTGGCTTCGGAAGCCAGCAGCCCCAGTTCGGTCCCACCTATGAGGGCCAGTGACACTGCCCTCAAAAAAATAAAAATAAATAAATAAATAAATACCTGACAGCAAGCTACATAGAATCAGGGACTCTGTTGTGCTCACTCTTGTATCCTCAGCACTTAGAACCGGCCTGGCTGCGCAGGGCAGAACTGTTGGTTTACTGAGCTAAACTTCTTAGGCCACTCTCCACTGGATTTTACTGTGAACCCTGGAAGCAAAGGAAGAGGAAAGTACCAGAAAGATGGATGTGATCAACAGCCTCCTATGCTCCTGACAAGTCAAATAAGAACTGAGACGTTTTCATGAGTTGTAGCCACTGCTTTGTCTCCAGTGTCCTCAGGGAGAGCAGTTTCAGAGAAAAGCCAGATAAGGAGTGAAGCTACCTAAAGTGGGAAAGGAAGGGCCGGCTGAGTTAGCGCATTGGTTAAGAGCTGGCTTCAGAGACTTCCAGTAAAATGGCGCAATAGACAGACGCTGTGCTAACTGCCTCCCAGGATCACACTAAAATTACAAATTATACAGCATTCAACCCTAGAGGTCCCCGGAACACTAGATGAACAGAACCACTAAACGAAGAACTTTAAGAGGAGGCCGTGTCGGGTCTGGTAGGACGGGCGGAGACTAGAGAGGGCGAGCCCTGTGAGGGAAACCCCAGCCGTGGGAAGCTTGTCTGGTTGGGGGAGAGACCCTCCGGCCGCACCCCAAGCTCACCAGCCCAGAGCTCCTTTGTCGGGAAGAGGAGTTCTAAGATAGCCGGCAATAAATTAGTGAGGACTCTCTCTGCTCAGCTCGGTGAGGCTAAGAGCGGCTGGAGAATCAGTGGGGCCGGCACCCGGGCTTGCTCGCCGGTGAGCACTTACCTGGTTCCTGGTGGAGGGAGTGGCTGTGTGAGCCGGAAGCCTGCGGGGACGGACTGAACTGAGCACCTCTGGTGCAAAAGCTGGAGGTTTTTGGACTGTTATTCCCATGGTGTGGAGCCTGCACGCAAGTGGTGTAGGGAGGACGCCGTTTTGTCGGGCTTGGGCCCTCCCACGGAGGATCAGGTCCGAGACCTAATTGGTGGAATTGGCGCAGAAGTACGTTTGTGCGTGCATGCGCGCATGCGGCCTTGGATCCCTCCACCCGGCTTATACTATGTTGCCAGGGAAACGCTGGGCGGGTGCCCTCCGGCTCCAACAGGCTGCTCACTGAGATGCGGAAGTGCGCAAGCCGCCTCGGGTCCGCTCTCCACACTGCGCTTGCAGAGTTGCCAGGCTGGTGATTGGTTGTTGGGCTGTTCAGCCTGATCTGCGAGGGGCTGATTGGGACAGGCTGAGACTGGGAGTTTTCCTGGGAGTGTTGGGTCATGAGCTGTGTGCCTGCGTGATCCAGCCAGGGCTCTCCTGGTGATCTATCTAATACATCAAAGCAGTCCCAGAGCGACAGCCAGAATGGGGAAACAAAGAAACATGTCACAAGTAAAAGATCAGAAGAAACCTCTAGAAATGGAACTAAATGAAACAGAGGGATCCAACCTTTCAGAGACAGAGTTTAGAACACTGATGATAAGAATGTTTAAGGAACTTAGGACATAAAGAAGGATAGGGAAACCATACAAAACAACCTGTTAGAACTAAAGAATACAATAACTGAAATGAAGAACACACTCGAAGGAATCACCAGTAGAGTAGATGAAGCAGAGGAGCGAATCAGTGATTTGGAAGATAAAATAGCAGAAATCACCCAGTTGGCACAGCAAAAAGACCAAAGAATAAAAAACAATGAAAATAGTTTAAGAGCCCTATGGGACAAGGTGAAACACAACCACCTTCGACTCATAGGAATACCAGAAGGAGAAGAGAAGAAGCAAGGGGTCGAGAATGTATTTGAAAAAATAATGACTGAAAACTTCCCTACCCTGGTGAAGGAAATCAACATACATGCCCAGGAAGTGCAGAGGGTTCCAAACAAGCTGAAGCCAAACAGGTCCACACCAAGACACATCATAGTTAAAATGGCAAAGGTTAAAGACAGAGACAGAATCCTAAAAGCAGCATGAGAAAGACAGCAGGTTACATACAAAGGAACTCCTGTTAGACTAACAGCTGACTTGTCTACAGAAACTCTGTAGGCCAGAAGGGAGTGGCAGGAGATATTCAAAGTGACACAAAATACAGGCCTACAACCAAGATTGCTCTACCCAGCATGGCTATCACTTAAAATTGAAGGAGAAATAAAGAGCTTCTCAGAAAAGAATAAGCTTAAGGAATTCATTACCACCAAGCCAGCATTGCTAGAAATGTTAAAAGGGCTTTTTTAAACAAAAGAAAGGGGTAAACAAGCTAACCCAGAGAGACCAGGAATACAAATAACAAAATGGCAATACATATGCACTTATCAATAATCATTTTAAATGTGAATGGGCTAAATGCTCTAATCAAAAGACAGAGAGTGGCTGAGTGGATAAGAAAATAGGACACATGTATATGCTGTTTACAGATGGAATAAGATATTTCATGCAAATGGAAATGAGAAAAAAAAAGGCTGGAGTACCAATACTTATTTTGGACAAAATAGACTTTAAAATGACTACAACAAAAGACAAAGAAGGGCACTATAACCCTAATAAACATCTATGCACCCAACATAGGAACTCCTAATTACATATAACAGATCTTGACAGACATAAAGACAGAAATCAACAGTAACACTATCATAGTAGGGGACTTCAACACCATTGTCACCAATGGACAGACCCTTTAGACAGAAAATCAACACAGAAAGAGGGGCCTTAAATGATACTTTAGACCAGCTGGACTTCATTGATATTTTTAGTGCATTTCATCCTGAAAAAACAATATACATTCTTCTCAAGTACACATGGGACATTTTCCAGGATAGACCATGTTAGGTCATAAAACAAGTCTCAGTAAATTTAAGAAGATTGAAGTCATATCAAGCAGATATAAAGGAAAAACTGATGGTTGTTGGCTGGGAGGGAGTAGGGAAGAGGGAGAGGGGGAAGGTTTTGGACAGTGTACGAGGGACTACAATGTTGCCGCAGGGATATGGGGGCAGTTCTGGGAATGTAATTGATAATGTTATTTTTTTTTTTTTAAAGAATTTAACTTTTCCTCAGTGGATTTTTTTTTTTAAAGGTTTTATTGGGGAATTGGTGGAGGGGAACAGCGTTGGGGAATCGGGGAAGGGGAACAGACAAGTTGCTGTCTTTTTGTTCTTCAGTTTAGTTGCGGAGGATGTCGCTTCACTGTTGGTATCGTCATTGCGCTCTTCCCGGACGAGGCAGATCGGTCGCTGGCCTCTGGATGTCGCTCATCGCGGCTATTGGCAGCCCACGCTTGACTGCCAGCCGCTCACGCTGGCTGCGGGCCACTCACTGTAGCCCACGGCAGCCCACTGCAGCAGGGGCTGCAGCCCACACCATTACCAGGGCTCGCACAGCCCAGCTCCAGGTGGAGCTGCTGCCAGCCGTAGAGGGCAGTGTCACTGGCCCTCATGTGGGATCCGAACCGGGGCCTCTGGCATCTCAAAACCAGCGCTCAACCAATGCGCCACTCGGCCGGCCCAATAATGTTATGAAGAGACTATTATGTTGTGTGAAATAAGTCAGTCGGAGAAGGACAGGTACCTTGTGATCTCACCTGTGTGTGGAGTCTGAGGAGCTGAGTGAACAATCTAACAGACACGGATGTAGAGGAAGGGCTGAGGGTTGCTGGTTGGGAGGGGGGTGGGGGTGGGCGGGCAGGGGAAGGGATTGGACAGCGTAGATGGACGACTGCAGTGTTGCCACAGGAATGTGGAACACAGTTCAGGGAGTGTAATAATGTTTTGGGGATTTTGTGGCGTGTCAGATGGTCACATGTCTTGTTGGGGGGACCACTTCATGAATAGAGTAGAGGCTTGATCGCTGCTCTGTGCACCTGAAGCTGATGTTGTGTGGTATTGTATGCCAACTGTGGCTGAATGTGTGGATGGTCAAGGGATGTGGAGTATGCTGTGGAGGGGAGTCAGGGGAGTTGTGATGGATATGTATGATATGGGGGGGGAGTGGGGTGGCGAACTGGGGGAGGGTGTTGTCACTTTGGGGGGTAAAGAGTATAACTACTGCATTGTGTTGTACACCTGAAACTAATAAAAAAAAAAAAAAAGAGCTGGCTTGAGACCCCAGCTGCCCCGGTTCGGATCCCACATATGAGGACCGTTGACACTGCCCCCTACAGCTAAGATGGTGAACAGCTCTACCTAGAGCTGGGCTGCTGTGAGTCCCCGGGATGGCATAGCTGCAGCCCCTGCTACAGTGGGCTGCCATAGGCTACAGTGGCTGGCAGCCAGCGTGAGCGGCCGGCAGCGGGTGTGAGCTGCCAAGAGCCGCTGTGAACGGCCATCCAGAGACCGGCGACCAATCTGCCTCATTCGGGAAGAGCGCAATGATGATACCAACATGGGCCAGTGAAGCAATGTCCTCCACAACTAGACTGAAGAACAAAAAAGGACAGCAACTTGTCTGTTCCCCTTCCCGGTTCCCCAATGCTGTTCTCTCCCCCAATTCCCCAATAAAATCTTTAAACAAATAAACAAAGTGGGAAAGGAAGTGAGGAAATGGAGTTGGGAGTCGCTCTTGGTGGCTGAGTTGTTCAGGCTGTGACTTCTTGTCTCCCACCGTCCCACACCTTGCATCAAATCCACTTCTAATCCTTTCGACCACTTCTCACACAGTTCCGTGACCACCCTGTCTGAGCACCCTTCTCTCTCTCTTTTTTTTTTATAAACTTTTTTTTTTTTTTTTTTTGAGGACAGTGTCACTGGCCCTCACATGTGGGACCCGAACCGGGGCCACTGGCTTCCGAAGCCAGCGCTTAACCACCGCGCCACTCGGCCGGCCCTGAGTTCCCTTCTCTTGCTTCCTGGCCTCCCTACTCCATCTTCCCCGTGACAGCTCTGCCACAGCAGCTCGAGTGAGCCTTTTAAAGGTCCGATTTTGTTCCTTTCTTACTGACACCCTTCTGGTGGCTTCCGCCCCATGCAGTAGCTTGTAAAGCTCTACAGCACAAGGCTCTAACCTGACCTCCTCTCTCACTTCTCGGCCCCTCACCCTTCACCCACTGTCCCAGCTGCAGGGGCTTCCTTGCTGATTCTGACCAAGCTAAGTACAGCTTCTACCTCCAGGCCTTTTCATTGGCTGTGTTTTTCTGGAAGGCTCTTCCCCCAGATATTTGCATGACTTCCCCTCTCACTTCTCTGCTCAAAATGTCACCTCCTCAGAGAGGCCTTCCCTATGTCTACCTGGTCTTCTGTAACCCCTTACCCTGCTTTATTTTTCTTCATTGTACTTCTCACAGCCAAACATTATACTGTTTGATGATTGATTACTTGTCTCCCCTACATGACTGTTGAGCTCCATGAGGGCAGGAATCTGTGTGTGTCCATGCAGGGAGGCTTGGGGGCTGGTCATCACAACGACTATGGGGGTGCTGCTGGCATTTAGAGGGTGGGGGCCAGGGACCCCAGACAGTGCCACACAAGGAAGGCAGATTCTACCCCTGCACAGAGTGAAGACCTTGTTTATAATCACCAGACCCAAGAATCAAACTCCACTTGATACTGAAACACACAGGACTGTATACGTTATGTACACTGCATTTTCGGGGAATGCAACTACTGTGCAAAGTAGAGAACATTTGTACTTTGTTTCGTTCAGAACTTTACCAGTTCTTCCCTGTTTCAGACACTGACGCCACAATGTCAGTCTGCACCTGCAGCTGTCACCTGCCTGGCAATTGATCACTTCACAAATACATATCATTCCCCTTTATCTTTTATAAAACATGTATGTATGTATGTATGTGTATTTTAAATTAGATGTGGAGGTGGGTATATTAGCCATAAATTTCATTCATGAGAATAAAAGCAATACAGAGAATCATGAACAGGCAGCTTTGGGTCTGAGGGGGTGGAGAACCGTGACCTTTGGAAGATTGCTTGGGGACATGGGCTCCAAATTCAAATCCATTCCCCACCACTTACATCCATGTGACCACAAAGGTGTTACTTAACCTCTTTAAGCCACATTTTCCTTCTCTGTAAAGTGGGAGTCATGCTGCAAACGACATGGTTACTGGGAGGATTTGAGGGTTTGAAGCTGCACAGCAGTTAGCAGAGGGTACTCAATAGCTAGCAGGTGCCAGGAGGGTACTCAATAGCCATTGCCATTCATTTTGCGAACTTTCACAGAGTCCTCTTCCCAGCAACAGTCCCGGGTGCTGGGAGTTGGCACTCAGAAGACTGGACAAGTCTTAGGAGGCTTTAAACGAGTCCTCTTCTCTCCATCCAAGACCTAGGCAGCCTCTGACGCTCCCCCACAGAGGGGAGAGGTTCCAGCATCAGGAACACAGCAGCTGGGGTCAGCCCCAGCGCTGGCCACTGGGGAAGGGAGCAGTTGGCTTTTCACTGGGCCCTGAATATGCCAGCCCCCCAAGGCCCCTCCCAGAGGCTCTGGATCTCTCAGCCCCCTGACCTCTCATCAAGACCTGTGTTTCCTGTGTTTCTTCTTAGGATCCTTCTCTCTGTGCCTCCCAAGGTGACAAATCTCTAGTCTTGCAGGCAGACAGGAGGGCAGAGAGGCAGCCAACAAGCAGCAGGTCAGTCATAGGTCAACAGATAGGGAGGAAAATCACCAGGGATGTGAGCCAGGCAGGCAGGTGATAGATATGCAGAGATCCCCGCCAACACACAGGAAGGCAGGTGACTGGGCAGACCTGCAGAGACTAGCAGATTGGGCAAAGAGAGGCAGGCAGAAAAGCAGATAGGCAGATGGCCACGTGGACTGTGTGATGGTCACATGCGCTTCAGACACCTCCCCCAGGGCTTCCAGGAGCAGCCCGAGGCTTCCTCCAACCGTCTAGGGCAAAGCTGCCACTTGTCCCACTTGGCCTGGCCACATGCGTGCCCCTGGAGAGGGCAGCACACTACTCAGAAAGAACCAGCAAGTACCTCAACCCCCACTCTGCTCCAGCACAGCCACCTGCTTCACCAGGGTAGAGTCACACCTGGCCCACTCCAAACACACATGTCACACGCTAACCCAGATACACCTTTGTCTATAGATAGCAATACTCAGAGAGCTGCCCAGCACAGGGGTGCATGGAAACAGCTTACCACAAACACATCCCAAATCTTACAGCCTCCGCATACAGAGAGGCATGTACGTGGACCCCCAGTGAGATATAGTGATGGGCCATATGGAGAAGACCCCACATCCACAACACCCAGGGTCAGTCACATAAGCACAGCCGCGACACGCGCTCATCTTCACATGGATGGTAGGCTTTCAGCACGTCGATACAACTGTGGAAACCCACCGATATCACAGCCAGTGGGCAGATTCTGGCCTCACCTTCACCTCTCAGCCCAATTTAACATGGCTGATCACATCCTTGTCCTGCCCAGGTCCCGCCTCCTTTGTCTCTCCTTGCTGAATCCTCCATAGGACCCCTCAATGTTGGCACGCCCAGGGCTCAGGCTTCAGACCCCTTCTCTTGTATCCCAGCCTCCAGGTGACCTTACCCACTCGCGGGGTGTTCTATCCATCCTGGGTGTTGAGGACTCACAAACACATTTCCAGCCCAGACTCCTCGGGGCTCCACTTACCTGCCTGACACCTCCACCTGGATATCTACTGGACATCTCAAATCTATCTAACATGAAACTCAGATTACCCCAAACCTGCTCCCCACTGAAGCTCTCCTCAGGTGTCCGGGCCCAATATCAAGCAGTCCTGTATTCCTCGCCTCACATCCACATCCCATGCAGGAAGTCCTGTTGACACTCCCTTCAGAATACTGCCTGAGCCCGATCCTGTCCCGCCTTCTTCACTGCGCATCCCGATCCAAGCCCCTGGCCACTGCTGGCCTGGATGGCCGCCAGCCTGCCCACTGCTCTGTTCCTTATGGCCCATCCCACACTGAGCCCCTACAGAGGTTTCTCCAAAGTGGAACAGGGAACCCTGACATTCCTGATTAAAACCCCAGGGGCTCTCCAAGACACAATAACATCTAAGCTCCTCCACAAGACCCACAGCCTCTCCACGATCACCCCACCACTCCCTCGTGCCTCTCCACCCCTGGAAGAGGTGCCCTAGGATGCTCTACCTTAGGCCCCTTGTCCTCCTTCCTGCCTGACACTCCATCCCAGATCCCGGCATGGCTGCCCCTCCTCAGGATCCAGCTCTCACCTCACACATCCCTCTCAGCAGCTGCCCAAGTGTTCTCCGTCACATTCCCCTATCCCATCCTCTGAGCCCTTGGCAGCACCCTGGGTTCTCTTCACGTATTGTCTGTCTCTCCACCTCATGAGGGCAGAGTTATGTCTGTTCTGTTCACTGCTGAACCCCCCATGACTAGGCAGTGCTAAGCACAGCGCTCAGTTAGCATTTGTTGACTAGCGGCTGTATGGATTGATACAGACATATCCACCCCCACAAAAATGCTCAAGCAGATACACGAAAATAGACACAAATATACAGATATGCGCGACACCACAACCACATGCTCACAAAACAGACTCAACAGCCACAAAGACACCCAGGAGTCCTTTTCCGACCCCCATGGGAGCCAGTTCTAGTTCTTTCTCCATCTAGATCTGCCCTCTACTTGAACCCAGTCTCAGGACTTGGAGTGAGGGTCTCCAGCCTGGACAGAGAGGGGGGTCACTGGCCCACAGGCTTCAGGCAGCGCCTTCAGCTATGTCTGCAATTTCCTCTCCCCCCTTCCTTCCCTCCCTCCTCCTCCCTAAGGCTCCCGCCAAGAAGGCCTCCCCCTCACCCCAGCCCCAGCACAGGAAGGGGGGGCCCACAAAGGGGGGCTGAGAGTCTGGGCAGGAAGAAGACCCAGGCCCACACACTGATACACTACACAGTGCACGCACCAGCCCTGAGCCCATGTGGAAATGTGTGTGCACAGCAGGCTTAGCCAGGAGGCAAAGGCATCTTTACTACACACTTTGGTACAGAACACAGGGGCCAGCAGAGGCCACAGGCTGGGTTCTCTGCAAAGCTGGCCCGGGCCTGGCTGGAAGCCCGAGTCCAGCATTCATGAACCCTGTTGACCCAGCCCCGCCAGCTGGACACCCTCACGGCCTGGGCGCTAGGAGGAGGGAATGACAGTCCCTTTCCTCGATTTGTGGGTTGAGCATCCGGAGAGCTGACTGACACATGGGCTGGGGGAGAGTCTTCCCTGGGCAAGTGGGGCTCCTGGGAGGAAGAGCAAGGCATGGGCATGGGGTTAAGAGCCCAGCCAGGCTCTAGGGTCAGAGCGCAGTGGTTTCAAATCTTGACCGGTTTGGTCGTTGATCAAGCGCTTGGTGACTCAGTTTACTTATCTGCCAAGTGAGGATAATGGCACCGCATTATAGCATTATTAGGATTAAACGGAAGAATACTGTAAAGCGTTTAGCCCATTGCCTGGCACCTAAGCAGAACTCCTTCCTCCTCCTCATTATTATTGTTGTTAGTAGTAGCCTGGGGGCGGGTCCCTGGAACCGGTCTCCCCAGCCGTTTCCTGCGGGGGAGCAGACGCCCCCAGGCCCCGTTCCCCTCCTCTCCCCTTCCTCTGCCGGCCCTTTTCCTCCCCCCTCCCCCGCCCCGCCCCGCCGCGTCCCGTCCCTCCTCTTTCCTCCGAGGAAACTTTCCGCCGGCTGGTCCACCGGCCCGTGTCCGGCCCGCGCTGCCGCGGCCTGGGAGCCGAGCGCGACTGGGGATCCGGGTGTGTGCGGGTGACGGAGGTGCCGAGGCCGAGCCGCGGGGAATCGGGGAGCTGACGGTGAGTGAGCCCGGGCCTGCGGGTCCCCAGGGGCGGGCGGGATGGGAGAGGGAGGTGGCCTCCCCTGCCCGGAGCTCGCCCAGGGAGGGCGGAAGGCACCCGCGCGTTTCTCCAACATCCCGCTACCGGACGACGAAACCCGACCTCTTTTGGGGACCTAACGAGGGGGCAGAGCCTCCTGCGGCCCACTTCCTGACCCTCAGGTTGGAGGGGGCTCCGCACGCAGGGGAGGGATTCCCCAGACAGGGCCTAGGTCTGCAACTAAGTCGGGGCGCTCTCTTCCCAGGGTGGAATCTGGGGCTGCTCTTCCAGGGAGAGGAGCTGCCCGGAGGAGGAACCGGGGTCAGGATCAACTTCAGACTGGGGATTAGGCTCTGACCTTGCCAGCTAACAGGGGAGCTGCCTCCCCACCCCAGAGCGGCATGGATGCCCCCCGAAGGGACATGGAGTTACTCAGCAACAGCCTGGCGGCCTACGCACACATCCGTGGTGAGGGCGGTGGGGGTAATGCATCCCTCCCTGCCCCTCTGAGGCCCCACTCCGCCCCTTCCTCCCCACCCCTACCATTATAAACCTCCTCACACGCAGCCAGTCACCTACTCCCAATTCCCTGCATCCCGGATTGCCCTCTATTGCCGGTAGCGGCTACCTAATGTCCTTCAAATAGACTACTGTCCTTGTCCCCGAGACTTGGAACCTGGAGTCTTTTCGCGATAGAATGACTCCCACCCACCAGGGCCCTTCTATGACTTATGCCCTCTGACCTCCAGCTAACCCTGAGAGCTTTGGCCTCTACTTCGTGCTGGGCGTCTGTTTTGGCCTGCTGCTAACCCTGTGCCTGCTAGTCATCAGCATCTCCTGCGCGCCCCGCCCGCGGCCTCGGGGCCCAGCGCAGCACCGAGACCTCCGCAGCAGCACGCTGGAGGCTGAGGACGTGGACGAGGAAGAGGAGGACACGGTGACGCGGCTGGGCCCTGATGACACACTGCCTGGTCCTGAGCTTTCCACGGAGCCAGACGGGCCCCTGGGCGTCAACGTCTTCACGTCAGCAGAGGAGCTGGAGCGGGCGCAGCGCCTGGAGGAGCGGGAGCGGATCCTGCGGGAGATCTGGCGCACGGGTCAGCCGGACCTGCTGGGCACCGGCACACTGGGGCCCGGTTCCACCACCTCAGGCACCCTGGGTCGCATGCACTATTACTGACCGGGCCACTCCCTCTGCAAGGCGCTCTGGCGACTGGACATGCATTTGAGCTCACAGCTGCCCCAGGACCTACGGACTGGCCCCGCCCCCAAGGCTCCCACGGTGCTATTGGGTGTAGATTCCCAACCTCTGGGAGGCACCCTTCCCCAGTCCTGCCTGAAGGCCCTGGGGGAGGGCAGGATACAGGGGCCCCCCCCTGCAGGGAGTGGTTAAGAGGTGAAGTGACCAATGAAAGCTGCATTCTCAATGACTCCGTCTCCCTCTGTTATCCTTGCCCCAACGTTCCCCAGGCTCCTGCTTTGCAGAGCTGAACCTACTCGACTCCTTTATCAAGCTGACCACCTCCATCACTCCGTCCTCTGCACTCATGCTTGCGTTCACTTCACTAACGGGAAAAACACTCCACCTCACCAGTCTCACATAGAACAAGTATCACTCGCATTCCTTATTCACAAATGCATTCCTTATCGGCAAACGCCTGGGCACATGTCGTCCCTGTCCCTACAAATCTGGGTTCACGCATCACTGCGAACACACCTGTCCCTACAAATCTGGATTCACGCATCACTGCAAACACACACACACCCTCCTTCCCTCCAGGCCTTGGGACCCTGACCTTGACGCCAAGGTACTATTTGTCCCAAGGTAACCATGCGTGCCTGAACTGACTGTGGAATTGGTGCCTGGGCCGAGGTGCGTTCCTGTAAGCCCTTCCGGAAGGAACAGTGGGACAAACGGGGAGGAGTCCAGGCTCGAAAGCTGCCGGGCCCCTCTGGCGCACAGCTGGATTCCGGAATCCGGCCGCAGGCAGAGCCCGACCAGCTTGGGCCCCTCCTGCCGGCAGGAGTCCAAAGGAGACGCCCACCACCCCCTCTCCTCCTCCCCCAGCCATCCGGTGGGTAAAAATAGCTGCGCAGGCCTTGGGAACTGTAATGGGAGCCACATGTTGGCCAGATGTGCCTGTGAGAGCCCGCCAGGAATGCGGGGCGCTGGGGGCGCCAGCCCGCCCCTCCCGCGCAGGCCCCGCCCCAGCACGGACCAGGCAGGCCAGGCGCGTGTACACCGCAGTTTACTTTCTTGGGTTTCCCAAAGTCGTGTGCAAAGACTTGGGTGGCCGGAGACAGGCTCTCCGCCAGGCCCCGCCGTAGTCCCTCTTGGGTCCTCCCTCAGTACGTCTGCGTCTGTACGTGGCAGGAGGTCCCGGACTCCTGGTTCCTCTGCTTCATCTGAACCTAATCGGGAGAGGGCGTCAGGGGAGGGCCGGCTACCGGCCCCCTCCTGACCGGGACCCGCACCCCACCCACCTCCAGCAACCAGCGCTTCTTCCTTTCTCTCTTCAGCTCCTCCCAGAGGTCGGTCAGCTTCCTTCTGCGGATTGGAGAGTAAGGGGACGGTGGGCCGGGCTGGCTTAGACACCCCCCCACCCCGCCCTTCTCCCCCCAACTCCTCCGCTTACTCCAGCTGCACTCCCATCAGCTCCAGCGCCTGCCTTAAAGACTCCACCTCGGCCTGTAGCCTCAGTATATCATCTCTGTCACTTCTGCTGTCTGTGGGGTTTTGAGGGACCAGCGAAGACAGAGTGGGCGTCTCTTGAGGGTCTGGATTGATAGGATGTAGATTTTTTAGAGCAGGTTCTGCCTCCTCGGGGGAAACCTCCTCCTGGGGGGTAGACTCGTCCTTCACAGGTGCCTCCTCCAGGGGGGTGGTGGCCTCTTCTAGAGGGTGGGCCTTCTCAAAGGCGGGCACGGACTCTGGTTTAGCGTCTGAATGGCGTGCAGAGGTATCCCTCGTATCCAGGGGATATTTCGTCATGCAGAGGCAGGGCTCCTCTGGCTTGTTTACCTCCTCTGGAGACCGAACTTCAGTGACCAAGAGAGACTTGCCCTTGGGCAGTTTCACTGCCTCTGGACAGAAGAGATGGAGCCGAGTGTTGTCCCCAGGAGAGGCCTTTTCAGAGAGCATCTGCTCCGGGGTTGAGGCCTTTTCTCGGGTGGAGGCCTCATCCCCAGGAGGGGCCATCTTTGGGTCAGGGGCTTCATCTTCAGGTGGGACACCTGGTGCCGAGGCCTTCTCCTCCAGGGTCCAGGTCTCCTCTGGGGTGAGGGTCTTATCTGGAGTCAGGGCTTCCTCTGGGCGGGGAGCTTTATCTGGAGATGGGATCTTCTGTGGGTTGGGAGTCTTGCCCAGCGTAGGGGTTTTATTCACAGGAGAGGTCTTTGCTCTGCTGCTCAGCTTCTGTGGTGATGGGGTTGAGGTCTCAGCGGAGGAGTCCCCTTGGCCTGGGATCCTTCACCCTCACACACCATACTCCTGGGAAGCGGACTCTGCCCAGGCTCCCACTCCACCACATTGCGGGCCTCTCACCTGACTGGTTGCAGAGCGGTGCTGGGAAGCCTGGGTTCTGGATCGCTTTCTGCCAGGGTGGCCTGGACCCCCACTGAGGAGGCTGCCATTGGCGCCTACAAGAACAGAACCTCGGGTCCACGCCTAGTCCGACCCTGAGTCTCCCCATCTCTGTCCCCCAGTCACCCAACTGATGGATGCAGGGAGACTTACCCGAGTCTCGGGAGGGGCGCTTCTGACTGTCTCCACTAGGTGTCCAAGATGGCCTGCAACATATCACATCAGACCCAGGGGGTGGGGGGCAGAGAGCACCCTCATCCTTCCCTCAACCCCACCCTTCTCCTTACTTCACTTTGCTGGGCACAGTGGGGGCTGTTAGCTTCTTGATGGTAGGGAACGCTGTTTTGGACATCACCTTTTTTGTTTCCTTAATAGGAGCTGGGGAGGAAGAGGAGAGTGTGGCATAGGTTCACTCATCTATCCGTCCATCTGAGAGTCCATCTTAGAGTCGCTGGCCCTGTCTTCTGTTGTGCACACTTGACTGCCTCCTGGGAGCTCTGGGGAACCTCACCACCCTCAGGCCACAGGGGTATAGGGAGCTATGAGACCCCAAGGAGTTGTCAGGGAAAGCTTTGTGAGGGAGATGGCTCCAAATCCTGTCAGTCTTCTATCTATGCTTTTCTAAGACCTGCCCCTGCTTAGGGCCATGACTGCTTCTCTGGTCTGGTTCAGACTTCATCTCTATCCTGCACCAGTTCATCCTCCCTTGAGTTTCTTTGTCTCTCCACTCTGAAGGTGACATCAGAGTGAATGCCTGAAGGCAGTCACAGTGACACCGTGACATTCATGGACACACACACAGCCACTCTGGCATATGCACACATGCTGAAATTTTCTCACGCACACATTATTACACAGATACATACACAAACCTCCAGACACCGTGTCCTAGCGGGCAAGAGTATGGATCTTATAACCAGACACCAGGCTTTGAATGCCTGCTGCATGACTTGCCAGTTTTGTGAAAACTTAGGTAGGGAACTTAACCTCTCTGTGCCCCAGTGTCCTCATCCATAAAACATGAGTAACAAGGGTATACATCTAACAAGGCTGTTGTGAAGTTTAATGGACGTAATCCATATGAGGTGCTTTGACACATAGTCAAAGCTTGTTAAACTGTTAACTTTGAGTTATGCTTCTTGAAGGATGGCTGATTAGGTGCTCTGTGGGGTCCTCCCACAAGAGAGCAATTATATCCTGCTTAGGATACAATCTGGGGGCACTGTTGGACTTAAAAGAGGTAGAGGAGGGCCACAAAAAGGGAGAACCTGGGGCCAGTGACTGGGTGGTGAGATGGCAGCACTACTATGGCTGCTGAGCCTGGGGCCTGGATGAGGAGCAGGTGTCCCAAGTGATGCTCCCTCAGCTCACCACAGACCCAAAACTCAGGAGTCACACAGCAGTGACACCCATGCGCCACGCTCTTCCAGAGGGCTAGAGTGGTCTCTGATGCTTGGTGCCCTCTGGCTATGAACAGAAGTAGAAGTCTTCTCCAGAAGAAGTCTTCCCCTACTGAGGTGTGCAAGACTCCCACAGATGGAGATCAAGTCATGAGCTCATTCACGAAGATAATAAAACACATGAGAAGGCGAGCCTCCGAGAGTGGGAGTCAGCTGATACTGGAACTGTCAGCACAGCTCTGTATAAAATATTGGAAGACATAAAGGACAAGCCTACAACAAAGGGACCGTCAAGAATAAACAGGCAGATTTGAAGAAGAAAAAAAAAGAAAGCTAAACTACTAGAGATGAAAAATAGCACTGGTGAAATTAAATGCAATGTGTAGGTTAAACAGCAGATTAAACATAGCCAAAAAGCTAGAGAGAGAATTAAATTAGTAAACTAGAAGCATAGTGAGACAATGAGTGAAAATTTTGAAAGCAACGTTTAAAGGCACGGATAACAGAAGCAATGACAATGACTGAGTGAGGTAGTGGACAAATCCGCACTCCACACAACTGTAAAGCTAAACAAAAATGACAAAGCAACCATTTCTGTGCTCTTGCAATTGACCAAAGGCATAAAAGATAGTCTGAGAAGCATTTACGCTTCCTACCCCGCCCCCACCTTGGTCTGTGCAGACTTCCTGCTGTGTGGGGCAGGTTAAGGATCAGAAGCTTCACTGCCTGGTTGAAGGGAACTCAATCAATTTGGAGTGTAACCTTTGATTTGGCATGGTTTCATAGCTATGACACCAAAACATAAACAACCAGAGAAAAAATAGATAAATGGGACTTCATCAAAATTTAAAACTTTTGTACATCAAAGAACACCATTAAGAAAGTAAAAAGACGGCCTTTTGAGCTCCTTCTTTGGTTCGGCCCACTCCAAACTCTTTGGCATGTACATTCTCTTCCAATAATGGCCCTTGAGCCATTCTCTACTGCTCGGGCCCACTTCTATTTCTTTGAAGTGTACTTTTTCTTCTAATAAAGTGCCCTTTCAAAAGAAAGAGAGAAAGAGAAAGAGAGAGAGAGAAAGAGAGAGAAAGAAATAGAGAGAGAGAGAGAGAGAAAGACAACACAAATAGGAAAAAAAATCTGCAAATCATATCTGATAAGGGACTTTTATGTATTCTAGAATATATAAAGAACTCCTACAACTCAATAGTAAAAAAGACAAATAACCCAATTAAAAAATAGGCAAAAGACCCAAATAGATATTTCTCCAAAAGACATACAAATTGCTAATAAACATATAAAGAGATGTCCAATATCATTAGCCATCAGAGAAATGAAAAGTGAAATCACAGTGAGCTACCACTTCATACCCATTAGGATGATTATAATCAAGAGACAGATAATAACAAGTGTTGCTGAGGATGTGGAGAAACTGGAACCCTCATACATTGCTAGTGGAAATATAAAATGGTGCAACCACTTTGGAAAACAGTCTGATAGTTCTTCCCACAGTTGTAAACACAGAGTTTGTATCACCCAGCAATTCCTTTCTTAGGCTATACCCAAGAAAAATGGAAACATGTCCACATAAAAACTTGTACATGAAAGCCAAAGAGTAGAAACAACTCAAATGTCCATCAACTAATGAATAGATAAAATGTGGTACATTCGGGCCAGCCGAGTGGCTCATTGGTTAAGAGCTGGTTTTGGGATGCCAGCGGCCCTGGTTCGGATCCCACATATGAGGGCCTGTGACACTGCCCTTACAGGTAACAATAGCTCCACGTGGAGCTGGGCTGTGAGCCCCGGCGACGGTGTAGGCTGCAGCGGGCTGCTGTAGGCTACAGTGAGTGGCTGGCAACCAGCATGAGCGGCGGGCAGCTGGAGTGAGCTGCCAATAGCTGCTGTGAGCAGCCATTCAGAGGCTGGCGACTGATCTGCCTCACCCAGGAAGAGCGCAATGATGATACCAACATGGGCCAGTGAAGCAACATCCTCCACAACTAGACTGAAGAACAAAAAGGACAGCAACTTCCCCAATTAAAAATAAAATCTAGGGCCGGCCGAGTGGCGCGGTGGTTAAATGCTGGTTTGGGAAGCCAGCGGCCCTGGTTCGGGTCCCACATGAGGGCCAGTGACTGCCCTGGAAAAAAAAAAAAATGTGGTACATTCATTCACACAATGGAATATTACTGGGCAATAAAAAGGAATAAAATAGGGCTGGCCGAGTGGCGCGGTGGTTAAGTGCTGGCTTAGGAAGCCAGCGGCCCTGGTTCAGGTCCTACATATGAGGGCCAGTGACACTGACCTCAAAAAAAAGGAATAAAATATAACAAACTACTAAATGGATGAACCTTGAAAATAGTATACAAAACGAAAGAAACCCATTACAAAAGACCATATATTATATGATATAATGTATATGAAAAGTAAGCAAAAGTAGATTAGTGGTTGTGTAGGGTTGGTGGTTGGGAGAATGAGGATACATGATGCTAGAACAACTGATTGTCCCTATGGAAAAAGGTTTAATTGGATCACCCATTAAAATCAATGCTAGTAGGGCCGGCTGAGTGGCTCAGTTGGTTAAGAGTTGGATTAAGAGCACAAGCTCTGAGCAACAAGCCTGCCGGTTCAATTCCCACATGGTCCAGTGACACTGCGCCCGAGCTGAGCTGCCAACAGGTGGCAGGACAGCTCAGCTGGTGAGAGCGCATGTTCCTAACAAGACTGCCTGTTCCATGATGGGCTATGCCCGCCCGCAACTAAGATTGTAACACAGCACCTTGAGCTTAGAGGCCATGAGCTGCCGACAGGCAACCAGATGGCGACTGGCGCCCTCCACAACTAAGACTGAAGAACAACTTGGCTGGTCCCCTTCCCCAATTCCCCAACACTGTTCCCCTCCTCCAATTCCCCAATTAAAAATAAATAAAGAACTCCTGTTCATCAAAAAAAAAAAAGAAAATCATAAAAAGAGACAAGACAAGCCACAAATGGAGAGAAAATATTTGTAACATGTGTAACCCATAAAGGATTGATATTAAGAACATATAAAGAACTCCAGGGGCCGGCCGAGTGGCTCAGTTGGTTAAGAGCTTGCTCAAGAGTGCCAGCTGAGCTCTGAGCAACAGTGGTTCGATGCCAACCCAAGCTGAGTTATGGTTGAGCTACCAACAGATGGCAGGATGGCTCAGCTAAAAATAAATAAATAAAATAAAATAAAAATTAAAAAAAAAAGAACATATAAAGAACTCCAATAAACTATTACTAACTAGGGAAACAAATGAGTTGCTATTTTGTACCTATTAGATTCACAAAAATAATGAAATCTGATAATACCACGTGTTGATGGGGATTTTGATCAATAGGGTCTCTCTTATACACAGATGGTGGAGTATTGAAATGTACAATCACTATGGAAATCTATTTGACTTGACTTTACCTCATGAAAGTTGAACATTTACATTACCCTATAATCTAGCAGTGCCACTCCTAGAATTATAGTATATCCTAGAGAAGCAATTATACCTATATACCAGAAGAGAGGAACACGAATCTTCACAGCAGCACTATTTAAAATAGTACAAACTAGAAACCACAAAAACATCCAACATCAGGAGGAGGCCAGATACATAAACCAGTAATTCCCTACAAGCAATATTATATAGCAGAGAAAAATAAATGAACTACATCTACCCACAACACAGATGAATCTTAGAAATGTAATGTTGATTGGAAACAGCAAGTGTCAAAAGACTATAAACATATGATACCAGTTTTATAAAGCTCAAAAACAAGCAAAAATAAATTAAGTGATACATTGCTTAGGCACATACATATGTAAGTAAACTTAAAAAGTCATGGGAGGGCTGGCTGAGTGGCTCAGTTGGTTAAGAGCTTGCTCAAGAGTGTGAGCTGAGCTCTGAGCAACAGCAGTTTGATGCCCAGCCCAAGCTGAGCTGCCAACACGTGGCAGGATAGCTCAGTTGGTGAGAGTACGTGCTCTTAACAAGGCTGCTGGTTCCACTTCAGCATGGGATGGTGGCTATGCCCACTCGCAACTAAGATTGCACACAGCACTTTGAGCTGAGCGGCTGCGAGCAGTCAACGGGCAGCGGGATGGCGACTGGACTTGGAGCTGAGTTAGCTGCACCCTCTACAACTAAGACTGGAGGACAAATTGGCTGTTCCCTTTCCCCAATTCCCCAACACCATTCCCTTTCCCCAATTGCCCAATTAAGAAAAAAAAAAAGATAAAAAAGACACATCCCTACAGACACATATACAGAGCTATTCATATACACATTTACAAGACATGTGAATACAGCTTCGTAGATCCAGACCTATCAATCCATGCATTTTCTTACAAAATTAAACAAATCTAAACACACTGATAGCTGCGTTCTCAAGACACAGAGAAACATGAACATATTAACAAAAACGCTGACCCACATACATTCTTATCAGATCCTTAACCTCCTACAGAGGTGTACTGGACCACTGAGGAGCTGAGGGTGTTTAAGGGCAACTGCACGGATGGGTCTCCCAGACAGCTCTCCGTAAACCCAGGCTTCCCAGACACCCACCTGATTCTCGAGATACCACTTTACGTGGGGCCAGCTTCTTGATCTGTGCAGAAAATAAGTATCGGAATCTGAGAGGAGCCCCCACATTTTTAGGACCAACCTCATTTAGGGGTGACCTTCCCGCTGTACCCAGTAAGCGCCATGACCTCCAACTATGTCCACAGTAGCCTGTATGCCCTCACACACCCCCTCATTTAGGGGTGACCCTCCCGCTGTACCCAGTAAGCGCCATGACCTCCAACTATGTCCACAGTAGCCTGTATGCCCACGCACGCGCGCACACACACACACACACACACACACACACACACACACACACACCCCTGAGTGTCTAGCTCCATACTCACTGGAGGTGGTGGGAGCACAAAGTTGTCTGGGAAAACTCCCCTTCTGCCTTGAGACTCCCCTTCCCACCAGCCTTTATCCTCTGTGGTCTGGGAGAGAGAGAAATGCTGAGGGGAGGGTAGCAGGTCCCCAAGCTCCTTCTTCCCCAGGTCCTTCCCTGCACCCTCCCCTGCCCTGTGCCTTTCATACCTTCCTCAGTACTTTCACCTCGTCCCCCCTCTGCAGGGCCAGTTCATCTGGGGCCTCTGGCTGGTAGTCAAACAGGACCCTGTAGGTCTCGGGCTGGGAGACTGAGGGGAGGTCAATCCTCTTAAGCCAATTCCCCTCCCCAAATCAGTCAGTGGCTCCCTCCTCCGTCAGCCTAGCTGGGTCCCCACTCCCCAAGTGGGGAGTGGCTTGGGGAAGGTTCCAAGGGACCCTTCGGCTGGGTGCTCACCTGTCCGCAGGTAGTCTGGAGGGCTGTCATAGGTCAGGCTGCTCAACTAGTGAGGACAGGGAGAGGAAGAACACGCTGAGCCTCCAACTCGCCTCTGAGGAATGCACCACCGCTGTGCCCACTCCAGTCCATTTACCTTGGGAGGCCGCTGGGGATTAGGGCTGATTGAAGGCATGTCTGAGTTACCAAGGCCTGGTGAGGGGATAGGAAGGTTAAACGGGGGTGCTAATTCACGTTAGATCATGGGAAAGGTCAGAGGGGTCAGAGGGTCAGGAAGTGTGGATCACAGGCTCAGGATACTGGGAGGGTCATTGGAGATTGCAATCTGGTCACAGGGTCTCACGGGGTCACTGGATCCAGGTCTCACTTGGGGGCTCACTGTCCAGCAACTCCACAAAGTTGGATGGGAAGGCTCCCAGCTGCCCGTCCTTCTTCCCCAGCCACCAGCCGTCCTCAATCTAGGGAGGGGGGAGGATGCGGGGCATCTGGGTCTGCCCCAAGGGTCTCTCTAGAAATCGTACACCCTTGATTCGGTCTCGATGACTCCCTCCTCCCTTGCTCCCTCCCTTTCCCATCTCCAACACCTTCACTTCACCCATCTCCCCACAGCCAGGGGACAAGCTCCATCATTTCCCCAAAACCCTCATTACTCCATCCCCTCACCTCTTTTATCACTTCCACAATCTCCCCAGCTTGTAACTTCAGCTCGTCCACCTGCTCCGGGCTGTAGTTGAAGTTCACTTTGCACCATCTTTGGGGGCCCCGAGATTTGGCGGGGCGACCTGGAGTGGGGGACGTGAGCGAGGCCGCTTGAGCCGTGTGCCCCAGTTTGCCGAGCTTGTGGGAGGGGAGGGCTGCGAGCGTCCACCTTAGTGCCTCCAGGCCCCGCCCCAGGGCGGAGCATTGTGCTCGAGAACCAATCAGACTGCAGAGCCGTCGAGCGGCCCGCCCAGAGCCGCGCCCGTCGTGGCGAGCTCGGGGGTACCGGCCCGCGCTGGTTCCGCGCGCCCGCCCGCCCACGGGCCCCGGCGCTCACCTCGGCGGCGCGCACAGCGTGGTCTCGGCACGTCCCCCGCGCAGCGCAGATGCTCCGGGATCACCTGGAAATGAGGACGCGGGGGAGGGAGGGTCTCAGTGCCCCGGGGCGCGCTGAGACACGCCCGCAGCCCCTTCCCCGGCCCGCCTCACCTGCACTAGGCGCTCAGGGAAGAGGCCACAATGGCCCCCCAGCTCTCCGCTCAGCCAGCCCCGTGCGGGTCCCTTGCACACCTGCCGGACCACATCCCCGGGAGCCAGACTCAGCTCGCCCTCCTTCTGCGCGTGGTATCCCGCCAAGACCAGTACCTCTGCGGGCGGAATCGGGGTTCAGACGGGCCCAGCCAGGGCCGCCTGGCCGGGGCGCCCCGTGTAGAGGGCAACAGAAGAGCAGGGCGGCAGCCTGGGCTTTTGTTGCCGTTTCCAAGTGTGCGCAGAGGGGCCACCCTGAACCCCTCTACACCTACCCATGGCTTCCGAGGCGCCCTCCAGAGCCGGGCCGGAAGGAGAGTGCAGTCCCGCGGACAGCCGAGCACTAGACCCAGGTAGGCTGGGACGAGGAGCGAGACTGTGCAGCCAAGGAGGCGGAGACACGAGCCGATGGGTCGGGCTCCAGGTGCCGAGTGTGGGTGTGGGAGAGGGCCGCCTGGCTCAGCAGGTTCGATCCCCAGCCCAGGGTGAGGACTGCAGGGTCCCCCGCCAGTGCTGAGGTCACAGCTCCCCCACCTGCTGTTGCCTGCCTGCCCAGTCACCCAAATTCCTGTCTCAACAACTCCCCTTCTCCCGACCTTGGCCCTGAGGCTCCCACCCACCTTTAGAACAGAGCTTTCCTGGTTTACCCTCCCGCAACTGACAAGCTTTTAGCTTCAGGGGAAGAGGTGGGGAAAGGCACGTCCCAAGGTGGAGCCGCCCTGCAGGCAGCAACCGCCCCGCAGCGGGCCCTGGGTGGATGGGAGTGGCTGCTCTGGTGTGCTCCAAGCTACTTCTGGTATACATTCTGCTTTCCCTGGGAGGCGTATCCCCCTCTGGGCCCCTTCAACGGAAGAGGACGGGCACAAAGACGCTTCCAGTTTGGTTTCAGAAAACACCTCCGGATCCTCCTTGGGGGGAAGGTGGGAAGAAGGAATTTTTAGCTTTCCATGCTTCTGCTGGCTACAGCCTAGCCCAGAGCTGGCAGGGGTTGAAGGTTTGGGCCCACCTAGTGCCCAACCCATAATGGGCTAGGTTTTCAGGTAATCTTCCAGCTCAGTGGAAAACCTAGATGCTTGTCATCCACACCCTTTGGCCTTTGCCCCACCACCTTGGAAGCCTTGCTCATGACATCACTGTGAAACAATCTAGTTTTCCTGGGGTGTCCAACGTACGGGATGAAGTAAAGACACTGGGATGGGAATAGAGTGCTTCTCCAGCAGAGGGATCACTGAGGCATCTTCCAGAATGAGTGAATGTCGGGACAGCCTGGGCCTGGCCCCCACCTTTTGTCTTGCAGGTTCCCCGAAGTTGCTTTGGGAGAGATCTACCACCCCCCAACACACACAGACACAGGGTGACAATGACCAGATCCCATTTACATCTGCCACTTCATTTATTTTTTTATTTGCAGGAGGAGTTGAAACAAATTTTAAGGGTGTTTTCATTTTTTCCCCTAAACATGAATCGTTCAAGTAAAACCAACTTAACTATAGAAATGTAGCAAAGTAAGGGGAAAGTAGCACAACAACCCAAGAAGCAAAGGTTGGAGGGGAAAGAGGTGGGTGCAGTCCGCATATACCATATGCATAAACGCCATATGATTCACCTGCTCAGGACCGCCTCCCCAGAAGGCAAGCACAAGGACCCCATTTTAAGAGGATGTTTTCCCCCCAAACATCTGAGAATGTTTCAACTTAAAGCTTAAAGTTAAAAAAAAAAGTTAAAGAAAACAAAGAAAACCCCACAAACCACCCAGCCATAACCACCTTCCTTAATCGATCATAGGAGTTTCTTTTCATTTTATAAAAAGATTAATAAAAAATATTGAAAAAATTATTTTCTCATCTTATATTTGTAAAGATAATAGAATTCAGAAGTATCTTAGAAAACAGACCAGAAACTGCTGTCCAGTTTCCACCCGTTGCTGAGAGGATCAGCAGGACTAGAAAGTTAGGATACTGGAGCTGCTGGTGGAGAATGGGAAGCCCAGCCCAGAAGAAATCAGAAAATATGGGGGGGAGGGGGACACATGGGGTGTGGCTAGGAGCAACACCATGTGATACATGGCTGTGCAGAAAAGGGGAACACAAGGTGGTCAGAAAAGCCTTGAACTCCTCCTCGACATACAAAACTGATTTTTACAAAGATCCAAGCAGTTTGGTCCCAAACTGAGGTGAACACTTCCAAGTTTATTCACATGCTTTGTTTTCTCTTTTAAGGATCAAAGTTGCCCAAATTAAATCTTTCTGCTAATATTACTACATATGCCTAAAAAAAGGGCAGGCTTTTAAAACCAGGATAAGGGAGAAGAGATCGAAAATCATCAAATTAGTCCTCGCTCCAAATGAAATGAACAAAACTGTTGGTTTCTAATAGGGAACAAAAATCCAAGCATCGCTCTCCCCTCCCAGCCCCCACCCCACACACCAACAACAAATGAGAAACACAGCTAAGGCCCAATGTGCTGTGTTCTGCTCAGGAGATGGGCCTGACCCCAGGCTCCACAGCCAGCCACCTCTGTCAAGTGGGACACAGCGCCAGGGATGCTTTCAGCTGTAGTAGGATTCTGCATGGCTGGTAGGGGGATGAGGGGGATTTTTCAGAATCTTCTTGGGGCTCCTCTGTTTAGTTCTTCACCAGCCATCTTCCCAGCGCCTCTCCCCCCGGGCAGGGGCGCCCACCCAGAGTGGCCCCTACTCAGTGGTGGGCTGTAAACTGTCCTTCTCTTCTCGGTGCTCTGTCCCACTCTCGTCATCTTCAATCTCCCCTTCTTCCCCACTGAACTTGTCGTGGGCCCACTTGGGGCTGGTGCTGGATTTCCGGAACATGAACCGGCCCCGGCCCCGAGGAAAGGCTCCTCGGCCCCGGCCCCGGCTCACCCACTTCTCACTGCCTTCGCCTTCACGGTCATCATGCTGGGAGGAGAGAAAACTGCCATCAGTGCCCGAGTGAACAAGAGGAGCCAGGGCCTTCCCTGCACCCGCCCAGTGTGACTTTCCCATACGGGCCGTGATACGATCCACCTTTTGCTCCTTTTCTGTCCTCCCTGTTCCCCATTCCAAAGATGCTACTGATTCAGATCCAAGAGAATATTTCAGTTGGATGCCTAGGAAAGCTAAGGCAGTAGATTGGGCATTATAATATATGATAAAATCTTCACTGAGCACCCAAAGACCTTCACATGCATTATCTCATTTAAGCCTCATGTCTACCCTATCATTATCACCCTCCACTATGCAAATGAGGAAACAGGCTTAGGAACTTGAAAGAACTCCATATTATTTAGTATTCCATCTCTCCAAGGATGGGTCTGAGAAAGACCAAAACAGGAAGCTGTCTGATCTGGGTTGTCACGAAGCTACCAGAGGAAGCAACACTCAGGAGCACAGAGCTGGGGCTCCCACTCTTCCCCCCATCCCCAGCCAAGAACAGAGAGCAAGACCAAGAGCAAACGACCTGATCGTGGTCTCAGACCAGTTAGTGGCAAAGGCAGGACCAGAACCCAGCCTCTCATCTTTTATCTCCCCTCTGTAGTTTTACACACGGAGGTGGAGTGGCAGAGTAGGAAAAAAAACAACCTACATCTCAGTCCCAGCTCTGATGATCTCATGAGGGACAAGGAGGGATCTGGTGAAAGAACGAATTTTGAAAACTAGAAGTTGTTGCTACCTCATTAGCCCCATGCCTTCAAACAGTGTAAACCACCCATCCACGCAACTAGGGCCAGGCTTCTGGGGGTCAACTCAGCCAAAAGGCCAGCTGCTACCTACCAGGGTTGCTTGTTTACACACTTAAATGCATCAGTGTTGTTTCAGGTGGTAAACGGGCAGGGAACAGGGCTGGATATGGCTTTTAATCATCCCTGAAAGCAGTTGCACTCCAGTAACTATCCTGGGCTCAGCCAACATTTCCCTACCCTAGACAAAGGTGCAAGGGTCCTCTAGGAGTCTCAAAGCAGCTCCTAGTAGCCCTAGCAAAGCGAAGGTGGCTGTACATAGTCATCTACACAACAGCCTGGTTCCTAGCTGTGCAGCTGACAACAGACCCACACCGGCCCTTCTCATAGGTGAGACTCAGTTCCAAGTTTACCTTGGTTACTAAACTCAGAGCCACATCTGCTTGGACTGAAGCCTGCTAATGACATAACAAGTCCAAGAGAGTTCACTCACTGGCCAGGCAGTTCAGCCTAGAAGAGCCCCAACCTGAGAGAGGAAGAGAGGCCCAAAAGGAAAGACCAACAGCCTTGATGAGAGATGTCCCAGGCATTTCATTTGGGAGACAGAGCCCCTTCCTCAGAGATCCTGAGCTGTCTTTCCTGACAATCTTGCACTGGGGAGTGACAGAGAGGAACTGTGGCCTAGGGGAGGGTTATAGCTCTATCCCTGGTAGAGGCCAGAGGGAGGCCAAGGTTGGGGGTGGGTGAGGAGTAAAGTAAGTTCACAGGCTAAAAAGGGAAGAGCAACCCTCTTGCTTGTCCTGGAGTCCAAATGCCTCAGATGATAAACCCTTTCAAGGCCAGGATTGCCTCTCTGGAGAACACTTACACTGCCAGCACTATACTGTCCCCCAAATATACATCCCCCCAGTGCAAGATGCCTGCACACGTGTTTAATCAGGTCTGAAGAGACCAACCAAAGCCTTGGTGTCAGCTACTCTGTGTGCCAAAGGCCCTCTGGCCCTCCCTGCTTATCCCCAGACACATACCAGGTAATACTTCTTGCTTTTGGGCGTGTACTCAGGGTCCCACTCCTCCTCCCGGTTTCTCTTTTGAAAATCGTTGCTGCTGCTGCTGCTGTTACCAGAGTAGGTGCCTCTGCCCCATCCTCTCCCTCTGGCTCGAAATTGCTGTAGCAATAAATGGGGAAAAGGACCATGTCAGGAGCAGAGAAAAACAACTCTACGTTCTGTTCACTTTTCTGGCACAGAATAGACAATTGTCTTCCAGTCAATACGCTGGTCGACTAATTTTTAGCCCTTCACCTCTCTGTTCATCTCAAGTCTACAGCGTAAACCTGTCACAAGGGGCTCTCTACACACGGCAGGAGCCAAGATATTCTGAGAACAGAAGCTCTAATAGATTCTCTAGCTCAGAAATTATGATTACAAAAATAATAAAAAGTCTGGGTAATGGGGAACCACAGATTCTGTGGTTGTATTGAGAACAACCAAACTGGTATTTTTTTTTTAGATTTTATTGGAGTATTGGGGGAGAGGAACAGACAAGTACCCCACTGGCCCATGTTGGTATCATCATTGCACTCTTCTCGAGTGAGGCAGATCCATCACCGGCCTCTGGACAGCCACCCACAGTGGCTCTTGGCAGCTCACACCAGCTGCCAGCCACTCACTGTAACCTATGGCAGCCCACTGTAGCAGGGGCTGCAGCTATGCTGTCCCGGGGACTCACAGCAGCCCAGCCCCAGATGAAGCTGTTGTTCACCATCTTAGCTCTAGAGGGCAGTGTCACTGGCCCTCATATGTGGGATCCGAACCCGGGCCGCTGGCATCCCAAGCCAGTTCTTAACCAACGCACCACTCGGTCAGCCCTTTTAAAAAGATTTTATTGGGAAACTGGAGAAGGGAAACAGTGTTGGGGAATTGGGGAAAGGAACAGCCAAGTTGTTGTCCTCCAGTCTTAGCTGTGGAGGGCTCAGCTAACTCAGCTCCAAGTCCAGTCACCATCTGGCCGCCCATCGGCAGCTCGTGGCAGCTTAGCTCAAGGTATTGTGTTCAATCTTAGTTGCGGGGGGCATAGCGCACCATCCCATGCGGGATTTGAATTGGCAACCTTATTGTTAGGAGGACGTGCTCTCAGCAGCTGAGCCATCCTGCCACCTGTTGGCAGCTCAGCTCGGGCGCAGCTCACTGGCCCATGTGGGAATCGAACCAGTGATCCTGTTGCTCAGAGCTTGCACTGACCAGCCCCAAACTGGTATTATGATAAACACATAATTAGAACTGGTGGGAGCAGGGGCTTGAAGAAAAGGGGAGGGATCAGGGTCTTACAAAGGTCCCTCGAGCTCTGCCTCCTCTTTCATTTGGACCCACAAAGTCTTTGGTCCCCAGTCTTGATTTGTCAAAGCCTGTGGTGCTCTCCTCTCTCTCCTCCGACTCCTCAGGGTACTCCTCCGCTTTGTAGGAGTGGGATGACTGGGAAGAAGAGGATGATGATCTGGACCGGTCTCGTGCTCTCCGGTGCTTCCTATGAGAACAGAAGAGCCAGGGGAATCAATAAGCCTCTCGGGTACGGGCCCTAGCGAGGGCCTCCTGGATACGGGGGCCATCAAGACTGTGATGAGGATGAGACACCTAAAAAAAACCCTCCCCCAACTTATCCCCCATGGTCCCTGGAGAGCTTTCTCCCAATTCTGTCAGTCATGTTCAGTAACATATCTATGTCTGAGCCTGTGATGAACACGAGACATATACATAAGGAGGAACAAAATACAGTCTATGGCTTCTGGGAGCTCAGTCTACATATTCACAAACTAGAAAGGCAGAAAGAAACTAACAATGTACTAAGAATCCAATGTATATGGTACCAGGCCAGAGGTTTTATATTTTATCACCTGTTTCTGCTTTATAGCACTTTTATTTCTCATAGGAAATATACTACCTGTCCCGTGGGGTTGCTCTAAAGATTAAAACAACAATATGCTTAAACACGTTATGCTGACAGAGCTGGCACACAGTAAAGGGCAACTATGATTATTCAGTAATATTCCCCATTTTGTAAATAGGTAATTCAGGCCAATAGGTGACCGAGCTGAGCAGAACCTGATTCAAACCGAGCTCTAATTATACCACTACTCCCCACACCTCCCACCTCCCACTGAGCTCAAACAGGCTGTGTTATTAAGCACAGGATCTGATGACACTCCCCCAGAGTTACTCCCTCCCTTCCCTTCATCTGGGGGAAATTACAGGCTGGGGCAAATTAGACTACTAGGATGAGTCACTGTCTACGGACTAGAGGTCAGAGCCAGCCCTGCCCCTAGGGAAGGCTGTTACCTGTGGCCTCGAAGGTGGCAGAAAGGCAAAGCTCTCAGGGGTAGGGAAGGCCTTACACGGAGAAGCCAGTCAAGTGTCAGTGACCTATCACTGTCCTCCCTTCCCTCATCCTCCTCCATTATGAAAAACACCTTGCCCCTCTCCCACCTCCACATTTGAGAAACTCAAGAACTGAAATACAGTAATATCTTGGTTTGCAAGCATGATTCATTCCGGAAACAAGCTACTCGCACTTCAAGACATTGCTCGTTTACCACGTTAACATGTATTAGAAATGTTTCCTCATCTTGCGGAACACTGGCAATCCACATTATTCGCAATCCAAGGTTTTACTGTATTTTAATCTTATTAGCATTTATTCATAAAAAAGAGAATCTAAGTTATTGTCACAGGATTTTTTTTTTTTTCAGGGCAGTGTCACTGGCCCTCATATGTGGGATCCAAACCGGGGCCGCTGGCGTCCCAAGCCAGCTCTTATCCACCGCGCCACTCGGCCGGCCCTGTCACAGGATTTTTATAACTCAGATGTTTAATTCAGACTCCTAGAAATCGGTGCTATCGGGAGGTTTTCAAACAACTCCCAAAGGCCCCACATCTGAGTTCAGTTCCAGCACTGCCTCTTGATGTGTTCCAGGGAAAGCAGCCAGGATCAGTAATCCAAACCCAACCCTGGAGTGCCTGAGGGGCTGCTCCCTCTCCACCAGTGGTGGCACTGAGGACAGTTGTGCCACCATCTTCACTTCCCCGGGGTGGGTTATCAGGTCCTTTTTCTATGGGCAGCCCTGAAACTGCCAGTGCTCCTAATGTGTGAAGGACCACAGTGGAAGGGGGGACAAAGGGGAACAGAAGACCTGAGTTTTGATGTTAGCGGATACTTCTGTGAGCTTCCACTGATCATCCTGAGCTTAGCTTCGTCATCGTTCAAATGGACAAAATGGGTATCACACCAACTGTCCAACTTATCTCAAAGGATTTAATAATCAAATGGGTATAAAAATGCTTGCCAGCTGAGGTTCAGAAACAGCGAAAGTGGTGTTGCTTCTTATGGGAAGGTATGGGGCTTCGATTCTGCTACGTTTAACGAGACATGATGCAGAAGTCATGGAACTTTCAAAAATGTAAATAAAAACAACAGGACCTTGGCATGCATGCCACCCTATGAAGTTCAACAACGCTACCTTCGTTCAAGAATAACTTCTTGGAACTAGTTTAAAAGGCATTTAAGATCAACAATCTTGTCCTATGTGGTTCCACACTGTTTCTCTGACAAGCGTTAGCACCTGACAATTACTTTGAGCAGTGTCTACAACATAACCTGCCCATGAAGATTTGCGGTGAGAAAGCACATGTCTAAAACAACTACAAAAAGAATTCTCAAATGATTTCCCATGCTGGCCCTATGGCCAAATTAACTGCCGCTCTCCCAGGAAGCCTTCTTTGGACAAGGATCACACCTACTTTGATGCAACAGTGCAACAGTTGTTTTCAAACTAGGGCCTTCTGTGATGGTGAGCTCGGTGGTTTAAAAGGAGAAACTGCACAAGATGCTATCACTCCTAACCCCCAAGTTCTCTGGATTGGAAGGGACAGCCTAAAGGGGGTGGTGAGGGTCTCCACTGAAGAGTCTGAATGAGGCGACAGACCGGCTTACGTACTTCTGTTTCTTTGATCCTTTATGGGTTTTCTCAGTTTTCTCAGTTGATCTTTCCCTCGAGTGGCTTGAGTCTCGGGAATCCACTGATTCTCTTGATTTACCGCGTTTAAGATCTCTCTCCTTATGTTTTTTACGACGTTCAATATCAAGGCGGAGATCAACAGGATCATCTTTGTATTTTCCCTCAGTCTGCCAAAAGAGAAATCAAAATGAAGGTTTTGGGGATTCAGGGCTGCCAACTCAACCACCCCATAAACTGCGGTTCCTACTCCAATGCAGAGAAGCACTGGGAATGTGAGGCACCTCGCACGCTTGGGAGGGATGCAGATGTCCCCAGGAAGTCACTTCATGAGGGTCTCTCCGAGCCCCAACCAGTTCTCTAAAGTAGTGATGGTGGTAGCCTCCTAAAAATGCTACATATTGATCTCGTTCTGTTTCCTCTGTGGCGCCATACTGATCTGGCCAGCCTACACAAGTCGAGACAGCCAACAGGAGCTCTGGAAGGTGGTTGGTTAGGCTGGCTCCCGCTTAGTCACCACAGGGGTGGAAATGCCCGCGTTATCCTTCCCCTACCTACACTGCAGCAGCCACCCCAGGCTTATCTTCTACTTGGAATCATCTCTGAGTGCTGAGTCCAACGAAAAACAGAGGGAGACTTAAGCAGCCTTTTAAAATACTTGGTTATATTGAGAAATTTCTCAAGAAGGAGTATCAAAAACCATAATGGAGAATTCATAAAGTGGCAATATGAGGTCAAAGTTTATTTTTAGAAGGGGATGGGTGGGAGAGAAAAAGAAAAAATATTTTTGCTAACTTTCTAGGAAGTGTATGTTGCAGACACAGTATGAGCCCAGCAGCAGCAAGCACCTTCCACTCGAAACCAGCACAGCAAGGGTTTCAACAGCTTTTGGGAAACTCAGTGAGAGTGGAGATGCAAGGTGGTTTCAGGGACACTATACACTAGGACTTGTCTCATGGAAGTAAAACCTCCCTAAAAGAGGAAGGAATCAGCAGTTCACTTTGTATTAACCTTTTACTTACACAAACTATTAAGCTTTTTGTTGAAATAAGTGTGGTAGGTAGTAACAGTTTTAGTGTATCACCACTATTTTTGAGAGCGCTAACAGGGCCCCTGCACCCTCCAAAGACAAAAAAGAAAGAAAGAAAAAAATATAGCCGCTGCTTCCTTAGGCAGTGAGTGCAGACAGCACCTCTAATGAGTTGGCTTTGTGAGACACAGAGGACCAGGCGTCTTCTGATATTTCAAAACCTTGTATTTCACATGTTAACTCGTCAAGCTGGTGGATACTTGGAGAAAAAGAAAAGGGGGATAGGAAAGAGAGATTGTGCAAGAGTGCCTCTCATCACATTCAACCAATAAGACAAATTTGTTTGGAAAACTTGATTACTATTTTTAGAAAAGGTTTCAATAACATCGAAGAGCCACCTCTAACTCTTAAATTTCAGCTGTATATGTGAATGAAGGCCAATAAATACTAAGACTTTTTTAAATCTAGTATTTCACAGCAAAAGACTGTATACAAGCTTTACCCTCTTAATAACAGTGTTTACGTGCAAATCATTGCATATGTAGCTGGGCTATCAAAGTAATGTTTTAAAGTAAAACTAACCAACAGATGATAGATATGGTACAATGTTAAAAAAAACTGGACTAGCTGCTTAAAACAGTCTACTCAGTTAAGATACGAATATTTCACTCTTCTCTGACATGCATGTCTTTTTGAAATCATGGTTGGAAATAGTGCATGTATATAGTTGATTTGATAATACTTACAAGCAGAAAAATATCACAAAAAGTTTCTTCTCTCATCAAAGGCACTTGTTCCAAAACTCCTCTCTTTTTTTTCTCAAGCTCACCTCAATAGACTTTGGGGTCATTTACCATATTCTAACCACTTCACAAAGGTTGTTGATACATTTAATAAAAATTAACCCTTTGTAGTTCATTTTTAGAATTATGCCCATCCTTAAAAGAAAAACACAAACTTAAGTAGAGAGTAATTTAAACAAACACATTTCTGTCAAGTTCATGCCCAACGCACTCATTTTGTTGGAATAACTGATCAAAGCAACAGTTCACCTTGTAGCCAGGTTCCCGGGGACTTTTCATTTCATCATGAGTCAAACCATGTTTTCTGAATGTACTGGGGGAAATGTCTATCCTCCTAAAATGGAAAACACAAAAATTGTTTAATATTCCATAGCGTGAATATATAGTATGTGTAATATTTTAGTTCGTAAACTGGGTAATGGAATCATAAGTATTCCTTTTACTATGTCTCATAACTTACATACATATTATATTCTTTGCTCATATACTTACACTCTCCCATATGTGTGCACATGCACACACAAAAAATCCCCACTTCTGAAACTCAAACAGAAGCAACTTCTTATCCCTCCCAGTAATGTTACATCCAAGAACAGACTCACCTACAGGCATGTCCGTAATTTCAAGTTCACATCAAGACTATTTGCATGCCCTTACCTCAAAGGGCAGTTTCCATCTTGGGAATTAGAATGTAATGGCCCATTATTCACCCAGAGATTAGGTCTGGGTGAGAAACAACTGCCTGGCACGCACACGACCCAAACGACCCTAAATCCAAGACTGCTGTACAAACACTGTTCTTTTACCGTATGCAAGAGTTGACTATTAAGAAATTAAAGATAAGGCCAACTTTGTTTCTAGACAAAGTCCCTATTTGCTAAATAGACTCCCACAACCAAATGTGATATTCTTTATACCTACTGGGCTTTTAAACCCTTTCACATAATCCTACAAGCTTCCCCACCCCTACTGACTGCAAACATTTCCAAAAGAAAAATTAATACATGAAATACACTGGTTATTTAAAGAAACTTTACATTCACTCCACCTATAGAAAACTCAGTGAACTCAGGTTACCACCTGCCTGCTCCCCAAAATACAGGGGTTCATCTATATCAAAAACACTGTTTTCCTCAGGCCCAAAATGAGACACCTGTGGTCATGAAGCATGTCCTTTCCACTCACAACTACCAAAGCCCACTTCTATCCTAGATTTTGAAGGATGTTACCCTAAATTCTGCTGCAAATGCACCTACTGTGACAAAACAAGTTTAGTGACAAGTTTAGTATCCGATGATCAGTCTTTTATGATCATCTCCAGTGTATAAAGTTGGGGGTCCTCACCTGTGTATTTCTGGGCTTTTCTTGTTTTTAGCTGCCTCCTGCTCACTTCCTCTCTTTAGGTATTTAGTAAAGCGTTCATGCAATGTCATTCCTGAGGACCCAAAGTGATGCTCTGTGGGGATTCAAAGAAAAACACATTACACCATCAAAAGCAGACACAATATTCAACTCTTTTGCATGAACCTGCAGCCACAGAGACGCCACTAAAGTAGTCAAATTCATACAACAAACAGTGACAAGAGGAGGGAAAGGAGGCTGGTTCAGAGACCATGCAAGGTCCTGGAATGCCACTGTCACTCCCTGATCTTAGGACATGGTGCAAAGAAAGAAACCTGGAGCTTACTATCGTTTGAATCACACCAACTCCCACTTGAATTTAAATTTCAGATGGAATCTATGACCAGCCCAACCCAGCTTCTACATCACTTTCTCTCAGCCATTCCCCAACCCGCCCACCTCCATTTGCCCAGGACATGGCAGAATTATGTGGGGAAGAAATTCACACCACAAGAGAACTCTAGAGGCTTTCACTTGCTGGACCGGAAAAGACAGAGGTGTTGAAAAAGCCACTTTTCACACCTCCTTTGCAATCATTTTAAACCTTCATGTAAAGTATTTTTCCTATTCTCAACGATCGCAGGTTACTACTACTAGCAATTCAAAATGTTCAGCTCTGTAATTAAAAAACGGAAACTCCTTCCTGGAAGGGACTTCCCTCAAGCCAGTTCCTGGCATCAAAGGCTCCCTTATTCACCTCATCCTGCTTGTAACAGAGGAAGCAAGGTGTGTGGCCAGGGAGCCTGCGCAGAGTGGGGTCGGTCCGCACCTTTAACATGGTGGACGATGGTCACAATGTGCTGGGCAAACAACTCGGAGGGGCTCCGCTGAGACTGAGCTGACTGTATGTGCTGGAAAATGGAACGAAATTCCTGTTCCTTTTTGTTGCTATGGACCAGATCTCGACAAAGCTTGCGTTCCTGAGCCAATAAGCCACTGGGTCTGAAAAAGAAAAACGCAGGGAGACCCAATATAACAAGATATACAGAAAGTAAGAACATTTAAACCACAAAAATGCCATGTGTTTTTTTCCCAAAGAGTGTTTTTTGTTTTTTTTTTGAGGGCAGTGTCACTGGCCCTCATATGTGGGACTGAACCGGGGCCGCTGGCTTCCCAAGCCAGCGCTTAACCACCGCGCCACTCAGCCAGCCCCCAGAGAGTTTTAAAATTATCCACAAAGTTCCTTTTTTTGCCCCCTTCCAAAGTTCAATGTAGCCTTAATGCATCAAAACAAAAAGGCATGCAAAAATCTATCTCTTCCTTTTTTTTTCACTAGGAATCTTGAATAGGAACAAATAGGCAAGATGAAGTGTTAAATCTCATTGACTCTATGTGTTTGTTTGTTTTTGCGGGGGGGGGGAGCGGGGGGGGGCAGGTCACTGCTGGTTTTAACAAGCACAACAAATGCGAATGTATTTTAAAAGATCAACCAGCTTGGCCAGCCAGGGCCCTTGAGTGAAGTGACACAATGAAGCGGAGTGGGATGTGACTGGAATGTGGCCCAGGCAGACTTCCGGTGGGCTACACAGGTTTTATGGCGTGTAAAAAAAAACAGCCTGGCCCTTACCGCTCTTTCCTGAGTTCTCCCTGCCACCTACAGCCCCAACTCTACAGTATTTCATGGTGAGAGCCTCTACATGATAGGCTTTGGTAGCCTAGTTAAGAATGGAGAAACGGATCCTGGATGGCTCTACAGCAAAAGACATCTTATGCACATCCAGGAAAACGGGATGAACAGGTAGCAGTACTGGATAGAGAGCAAGAAAGCAGAGGGGATCCAGCACCAAGAGAGCCGGTCAGTCACTAAAGAAAGAGGTTTCACCTGTGATACTGACCCCAACACATAATCTCTCAGTGACACACACTCGCCACTAAAAACCAGAGGACTCAAGGATATCAGCACTGAAACATGGACAGCAGGGGAAATATAGGCGGGGCCTGTCCCAGTTCCAGCATGTCCTCAGGGAGACACCACTCAGGCCACTAAAGCCCTGATCAAGGACTGCATCTCACCTTGCAAGGTCCTCATCAAAAGAGTCCATCCGGACATTGACCTGGGCCTCGCGAGTTATGGAAAAGGAAGACTTCCCCGTGGAAAAGTCTCCTTTGGCTCCTAGCTTCTCTCGGCTCTCAAAGGTCTTTCTCGGGGGAGGTGACGAGCTTTTCTCCTGGACTGCTTTGTAAGCGGTCACTCGGAAATTCTTCTCAGGCACAAACCCCCTGTGCCCACTTTCGGTTCTCTTGAGCCCTCCCCGATCCTCCTTTTTGGATCTCTCTGAGAAAGACTCCTCCTCCAACTCCTCTGTTTTCCTTTGTCTTTCCTTCCCTGGAGGTGCATACACCAGGCCCTCCCATTTGCCTGACTTCTCCTCCTCCTGGTTTTTGTTTGCACCCGCTATGACCTTGGACATAAATTTGGGTTCATCATCAAATTCAGATTCCTTCCTTCCCTTAGCTTTGTCCTTATCTTGGTCATCCATCTCATCCTTGTGGAAGTCAGCCATCTTCTTCTCAAAGTCATCTCGGAGCTTGTACCTTTTGGGAGACTGGCCACCCCGAAAAGGCTTCTCAGAATCAGTTTTGGAAGCAAACAGATCAGATTTCATTTTCGAATCACTCAAGCCCATATCAGAGAAGCTCCCTTTCTCTTTCATTTTCTCTTTATCGGTATTTGTTTGTTTCTGTTCCTTATCTTTTCCATTCTCTGTCTTCTGGTCATCCAGGTACCTAGTTATAAAAACACAAGGGAGACACAGAAAAGGCTTCCTAAGCAACTTGATCTAAAACAGCACCACACGGTCTTAAGTTTGGAATCTCTGAACAAAAATGTCTTGTGGATTCCAGTGTTGCCAAAGCACTTTCTACTTGATTACTTTCTAATAATTAAAACAAACAAACAAACAAAAAACTGCCCATCACAGATCTAGGAACTTGGCATTTAAGAGAAAAATATACAGTCCGTGGAGTTGTGTCTTACAAAAGCAACCAAAAAGAAAATAACGAAAGTAATTTTTTGGATACTAAAAAACAAAAACCTACTTACCTGTAAGTGGTCTAGGAAAAAAAAAATTAAGGTCTTATCCAACCTTCACTCAGTCATTTACAATCTGCTTTCAGCAAAGTTAACATAGAATGTTCAACCTTGGACTGTTTTGCTTTTATACAACTCACATTTGGAAATACAAGTCTCAAAAGAGACTTCAAATTTGCTTCAAGTCACCTAGAAGATCTAAATATAAAATATACTGCAAACACAAATAAAAACAAAACACATGTTAATTGAGGGGAAGGGCAGAAGTCATCCTATTCTTTCTTATGGACAGCAGAGCTCAGGCCCAAGTCTGTCTTCTAATGACATTCACAGTTGTGGCAAGGACCAAAACTTACATTTTCAAGTAGACTTACTGAAGGCTGGCAAGTACAGATTCTGAACCTCTCATTTGTACCGTTAATGGAGAAAGTCTAACCAAATTATGGTCACGTTAATATGGCAAAACAGAATCAAAGGACAGCAGAACATCAAAGAATATGCTAAGAAGAGAAAAGACAAAGGGGAACCACTTGCCCGGTAAAGTCCCTCTTGACAACCTGGTCCCAATGCCACGTCCCAGTCCATCCAATCACACAAACAAAGATTCAGGTTCCAACTCACCATGTCCCCCAGGGTACAAAGACGGAGGCGCTGTCCCGTCCTAACACGCAGCCCAGATAGCTTCTACTGGGACATACACCCACCTTGCGATTTTAAAACAGGGCCTTCCTGGACTAAGCCTTGAACTTGCCCATTCTGCCCAGTCTCCTCAACTGGAGGATGTAAGGCTGCCTCTTCACCATGTAGATCCATCACAGGGTGGGTCTTAAGAGAGTCTAACAGTTCCAATGGCCATTCACTTTGACAAAGACCTTATTTTTTTGATAGCTGACCCACAAATCTCTACAGTTCTCTGGCTTACAACGGCAGAATCCAAGGCAAATTTTAAATGTGAAAACATCACTGCAGAGTAGTCTAAAGAAACTTTATGCTGCAATACAAATTCAGGAAGGTAGGAAAGCTAGAGTTAAGTTTAAGGTTTCCTTGGGTAACGCTTTTCAAGTTTACTAATGAAAAGTTTAGGAAATGGGGATTACCTTATTACGATTAATCAGAGTTCTAACTTAGATCACATTACAACTAAACTGCCAGCTGGTGAGATAAACAGAACCAGGCGCGGGAACGGGATACTTGCCTCTTTGTATAGGCTGCTCCCCCCGGAGCAGCGGCCTCCTCATCCTGAGACGAGCCATATGTGGAGCCAGTGGCCGGTGGACTCTTACGCATAGGGCTCTTTTTGGATGGACTCAAGGACCCAGAGCCATGGTCGAACTGACCTTGGTGTGTCCCAGACTGGTACCCAGAACCACTCTGCAGAGCTGAGCCCATCTGCGATGTGCTGGAAAGTGGAGGGCTAGGTTTTGGCACAGGACTAGGACGGGGGGACCGCCGTCTCACCACCACAGACTGGAGGGGGCTTTTCAGAGCAGGGCTTCGCTCCCGGGGACTCAGCTCGGAGACCGCCGAGGCCCGTGATGCAGAACCAGCACTATATGTGCTGCCATCTGCCCAAGGCTTCGAGCTCTCAGATGCTTTTGTATCTTCAGAGGTGCCTCCAGAGAACGTCTGCTCCTTGGCCTCGTCTCCCTGGTTATCCCCGGCAGCCTGAGATGGCCGGCTATCCTTGGAAGAGGACTTTTTATCCTTTGCAGACTTGCGCTTAGATTCAACTCGGCTGTGGTTGGAGGAAGAACGAGAGGATGAGGAGCGCCTTGACCTGTCAGAGGAAGACTTATCGGAGTTCCTAGAATGGCTTCTGGACCGTGGTGAAGGGGACCTTCTCTTTGGGGACCGGGATCGGGAACGGCCCCGACGAGGACTGTATGCTTGCCGGTAATTCTGCCAATTTGAGCGGTAGTTTCCATAGCCTCCTCGGTTATACTGGCCCCACGGATAAAAGCCTCTGTTGCGCCCACGGAAATAATAGGGCCTTCTATAGCCTCTGTTGTGACCTCGGAAATCCCGATTCTGATACACTCTTGGGTGATTCCTCTCTCTGTTATGAGCTGGAGAATATGATCTGGAACGAGACCTAGAACTGAAAGGGGGATGGGGAGAGGGGAAATGTTTGAATTTTTGACACAAGCATTTTTATTCAAGAAAAACCTGCCAACAAGAAAGTAACATTTTGAAATTCCTGCTCTTGGGGTGACCACTTAAATATTTAATCCCACTGCTTGTGGCCCATATTAAGTACCAAAATATACATTAAAAATTACTTTACCAAATGCGATGCCGATTGCTTCATTAATACTACAGCACATTTTAAATGAAAATGTATTTCCACAGTGACACATTCTTAATGCAGTAAACTAAACAAAGACCACTTTAATATAGCATATTGACTGCTCAGAGTTCTGCAGGCACAGGGAGTCAGTTCTGCAGGTCCTTAGGTCACTGGGAGAGAGGAAGAACCACAAGTCGCAGGACCTACAGCTAACTCTTCAGTCCCTTTGGCCTCTGCACTGTTGTTAACACTCTATTCCCAATCCGACTCCCACCTCTGTCTGTGCAGGGCTCATTTCTTAGATTCCACTAAGATCTGGGTTTGTAAAAACATAGTAACAGGCCTAAGCCAAAGAACACTTAAATCAGGACTTCGAGAACGCGTTGATTCAAAGCTTCAAAGATGTTTAACTAAAATCACAACAGCAGAGCATACAAATATTGTTTTTTGACTGGGGACCTGGAAAAAATGGTCTCCCTATTTAAGTTAGGTCCTTTTCTGTGGCGGAACTACAAGATATTGCTTAGGTGCCACAAGAGGGCACTATCTGACCGAAAGACGCTCGAGTACACAGCAGATTATTAGCACTGAGGAGATCAGCACAGAGGAACTACAAAACCTCCTCCCGCTGCACGTCTTTCAAGCCAACCTAAAGCCTAGTGTTGTGTTCGTCCTCGTTTAAAAATATAGAACTATAATTGGGCAAAGGAACATCTCCAGAACCACCTGGATTAAACAGTAGCCTAACTTCGTAAAAATTATGTGTCCATGAATGCCAGGCTTGTCAATGACAGGGAGGAAGCTTTGTTTCCATCAAAAAGCCCAGAACTAGACGGTGTAAAAACCCTCTGGGGGTTCTTGGATACCTGCCTTCAACTATGATATAGATCATTAACATTAACTACTACTCCTAAGTAGTTAGCTGGAAACATGTAAAATTATTAGAAAACTCTTTCCAGAAGTATTTTCTTTTACCACAGAATAAAAATCCTTCAGTTAATCAGCAGGCCTTGTCATCATATTCAGACCTGACTGGGACCAGATGCATTTTGTGTGTTTGCTTGTTTGTTTCATAAATAACTCCATGTAACCAATGTAACATGGCTTTAACAACTAAACAAAATGGTATTTTAAAGAAGAAACTTACATTTAATGTAATCTAAAGGATATAAAGCAAGTTGGTTTTCTACTAGTTATTAATTACCCTGTGATGCTCAGGTTCTTTACCCCAAGCGTAAGAGTAACTGGGAACCACGTATCCTACAGCTCATTGTTAATGGCTGCTATTTAAGTTCAATTAAAAAGAAAACAAAACTTACCTTCCATACTTTTCACTCGCAAACAGTATAACATAAGAAAAGAAGGAGGAAGAGGCAGGCGCAGGCTATGAAATTGAGTCTGACCCAATTAAGTGGCTATACTCGAGGGAGGTGATGCACCTCCAGCACTGAGGAGGGTTTAATTCACGTTCCCATCCTCAGAGGCTACTGCTGCTTCTGTCACCAAGTACTAGTGAGGGCCCTGTGTCACACTGCATCCAAAACCCGCAGTCATTGCACAGATGCAGGAACATGAGTCTCTGCAGGTTGCAAGTGAAGTTATTTACGAGAAGTCGCTTAAAAGGATACAGTCTGTGAAATACAAGGAAACAATCAATTTTCTCCAATTCTGTAGAACTCAGCAGTTAAATTAATTTAAAGGCATGGTTTCTCAAACTCTCTGGATAGTACACTTTCCTTGTAGGAGAGGGAAAACAAAAGGGAAAAAAGTCATGAAACAGATAAGCCAGAAATAAGAACTGAACATCCAGTGGCAAATTTATCTGTTTCTAAAAAATAAAGAAGTCAGACTACAGTCAAGTATAAAAACATGTTTTCTAGTCGAGAAATGCCTCCAAAATAACAATCTTCTAGGCATAAGATAGCACATAAAGTGGCTCTCAACCTACCCAAGCACATATTGCCTGCCTAAGATATTTTTCCCTCATTTGCCAAGTCAATGACCATGCCAAATTACTTGCAGAATAGAGAGATCTGTCCAGACAGAAGTGCCCAGAGTTCCAGCTATCACAAATCCTTCCGAGTTGGTTAACATTTTTCAATTTGATTTGTGTCCATTCAATTTTGTCTCTCAGTTTTGGTTGTATAGCCTTTTGTTTTTGAACCAATTATTTAATTTCACTTAACTAGATTGTTTTAAAATGTTACCTCTCAGAACCAAATGAGCTAGAACTGAGGTCTAAACAGCCCAAATCAGAAACCTCTGGGTGTAAGGTAGGAGTTATTTAGAGTCTCTGCCCAAGGCCTTGACAGCAGCTTCCTGAGGGAGACCTAAGTATATTTAATGGGTTTTCCCTCTTCTTTTTTGGGAGGGTGAGAAAGTGGGATAGAATTTTACTTACACAGACTCTGACACAATTGGGCAACAGACAGACTCCATCCAGCCCAGGGCTTGAACGAAGTTTGGGATAAAAATGCATACCCAAAAAAACACGGGGGAGAGAAAAAAGTTAGAAGCGGTTATCCCCAAGGTGTAATGTTATGTTTAAAAAAGGAGAAAAACCCTAATATTTCTTTTGTTTGAAGGACAGACTCAAAATTTATAACTTCCTATTCTACATTATATTGGAGTCATTAATATTTATGCACATCTACTTTCTGTTTAACTTCTGGTCTGAAATTAATTTTCAGGCAGGCTTCTCACAGATTTCATTTAAGAAATTGACTTGTTCTTGTTGGGAGGAGAGAAAAACAATCCCACCAACCATTTGTTTAATACTCTTGTAGAAGTACTATGGAACCATGAAAAATAAAGCTTAATAACAACTTTTTCTGAGAGTTATTTTAAATTTCATAATTCATTTAAGAAAAGGATTCTAGAGACTCATCTGAAATAAACATTAGGGGTTCTAAGTGGCAAAAACCGAGAAATTATCTCCTTGCCGGGTACAATTCTGACAAAAAGAATGAAGTTGTGCAAAGGTCCCCCTTTGGTATTTAAACACATCAATGCTTCCCTAACGCACACATAAAACTTGTATCTACTGAAAGGTTCCTAGCTGCTCACTAAAGAAAATTAAAACAGATCGAAAGAACAAAAAACCCAACTCACAACACATCAAGAGGAAAAGATGCTGGAGGTTTGGCATCCTATTCCAAGATATAACTGAAATAGGGAAATCCCACCTAAAGGTGTGAAAACTGACTGAATTAAAGAATACTGGCAATAAATTAAAAAGAATCATTTGAACATTTAGTAAGACGACAAAGTGATGTCTACAATAGTGATTTTTAATTACTTTTAAGATGTGTTCACTAAACAGATGCAGCTTGTTAGTAATCGGCACATCAGGTATATACAAATGACTTCTGATAAGTTTTTTAAGGTTTAATTATTTTAGTGGGTTAGGACTTCTTTTCCTTGCGATGTTGATCATACTAGTAATCCTCTTAGCTATCCTTTCTTTGCTGCTGATGAAATTAAACTTGAGTCCAAGCCTCCAAAAATACTTCACTGAAAAATAATCAGATGTAGAGATTTGAAGTAGGCAGCTCAAATAAAAATAAAATGCTCTTTCTTCCAAAGTAGATGAGAAACGGTATGTGCTGGCAGAGGAGAAAAGGAATTAGGCAAACAGTATAGCAGGCAAAGCTGATCTGATTTGCAGCATTTGAAGAGGCCTGGAATATCTTACAGCCCAACCCTCCACCAAGTCAACCCCCCAACTCCATTTGACATTCACAGAAAGAGTCTAACAAAAGATATTCAAAGACCCATCTTGTCCGATGCCATGATTATATCAATATACAATAACAACCCCTTACCTCAGCCTGCGCTTCCTTGAACGAGAGATAGATCGACTTCGAGATCGAGACTTCGAAAATGATCGAGAACGAGATCTTGATGCAGATCTTGAGCGAGAAGAACGAGACCCAGACTTGGATTTGTTTGTTTTTGACATCTTTGCAGAGAGGGTCAGTCACTTTTCAATTACACCTAATATAAGAAAATATAATAGATTCAAACAAATGAGTCTCTTTGTGAACTTGAACTTCTTTGGAGTCTCAGACACATTTTTTTAAAATACAGATGAGATAAATGATTTCCTCAAGGAGGATTTGATTACTATGCAGTACAATCCCAAAAAGATGAAACCACAGCAGCAGATGGAAAACCTGACATGTAACTCCAACTGAGGAACACTATAAAACACTGACAAGAATGAGGGGAGCTAGCAATGACCTGGTGCAGTCTTTTCTCAATAAGCAAACAAGTTTTGCAGACTAAGTTAGCTGACCTGAGATGGCCTAAGGCAGGTTTCCCAAGTTCTAAAAGAAGAAACCCTGTGCAACGCTATCTTGGTTATGGTGTGCGTGGCACCTCTGACCATTTCTCTAATCCCTGGATCTTAAAGCCATGCAGCATACCCTTAGTATTTACTTACAAAGAAAAGGTTTTAAAACTGTGAGAGTATTCTCTATTTTTTTTTTTTTTTTGAGGGCAGTGTTACTGGCCCTCATATGTGCGACCCGAACCGGGGCCACTGGCTTCCCAAGCCAGTGCTTAACCACCGTGCCACTTAGCCGGCCCCGAGAGTATTCTCAAATGATTTAATACCGCAAAAGCATATACTACATCCTGTAAAATACAAGATAGCAATCCATAAACATAGGACTGAAGTAATTTATAAAGTGAAGAACCATCACTGGGCCGGCCGAGTGGCGCATTGGTTAAGCGCTGGTTTTGGGTTGCCAGCGGCCCCGGTTCGGATCCCACATGAGGGCCAGTGACACTGCCCTCTACAGCTAACAACAGCTCCACCTGGAGCTGGGCTGTGCGAGCCCCGGTGATGGTGTGGGCTGCAGCCCGTGCTGCAGTGGGCTGCCATAGGCTACAGTGAGTGGCCCGCAGCCAGCGTGAGCGGCCAATAGCCGCGGTGAGCGACATCCAGAGGCCAGCAACCGATCTGCCTCATCCGGGAAGAGCGCAATGACGATACCAACATGGGCCAGTGAAGCAACATCCTCCGCAACTAAACTGAAGAACAAAAAGACAAAAAGACAGCAACTTGTCTGTTCCCCTTACCCGATTCCCCAACGCTGTTCCCCTCCACCAATTCCCCAATAAAATCTTTAAAAAAAAAAAAAAAAAAGAACCATCACTTTTCTTCTAACTAGTCACTTGCATCAAGAGTCAACCTTCTTCTCGGGCTGGCCGAGTGGCGCAATGGCTTGGGATGCCAGCAGCCCCGGTTCGGATCCCAAATATGAGGGCCAGTGACACTGCCCTCTACAGCTAACAACAATGTGAGCTACCAATAGCCGCGGTGAGCAACCAGCCAGAGGCCGGCGATCGATCTGCCTCATCTGGGAAGAGCACAATGACGATACCAACATGGGCCAGTGAAGCAATGTCCTCCACAACTAGACTTAAGAACAAAAGGACAGCAACTTGTCTGTTCCCCTTCCCCGGTTCCCCAACACGGTTCCCTTCCCCCAATTCCCCAATAAAATCTTTAAAGAAAACAACTCTAATATTATAGCCAATCATTGTAAATAATAAATAGTACTGCTTTCTCACTATATAAGCTGCTTTATAACACACCCCTGAGCCTCATTCCACATTTTTGTTTGAGCACTCCCGGTTTGTGTACTTTTTGGTATATGCACAATAAACTTTTACTAATTACTACTTCAGTGATTCACTGCTTTTACTTCTCTTATTTATGAACTTTTGTTAACAACAAATGCTTAAAAAGTGTTTTTAACTTATTGTATCCTCAAGGACAGCATTACTGTAACCCATTTTACAGATGCACATATGGAGACGGGGTGCCTAATTTGCCCAAGGGCACACAGCTTTAAGTGACGGGGCTGGGATTTGAACCCAGCCAGCCTGGCTCCAAGCCAGTGTTCTTAGCCACTAATACACTGCCTCTCCAGAGCAGTGTCTGACGCACAGAAGGCATTCACAGGTCTGTAGAATGAAGGAATGTAAGTATTCTCCATCATTACTGAGAGTTTAGGATCTGGTAAAGGAGGCACAAAGTAGACCAAGGCGAAAAGTGATATTTGTTTCTAATTATTATATTCCAGTTTTAGATTTGGATTTTAACAACTCTGGGAATGGCAAAAAATCCAGGAAGCTGTTGTAACTCCAGCTCATAGGGGAAATACCATAATCTCAGAGACATCATTTGGAGAGGACCGAGAAGCTGCTAGGAAACCAGAGACAAAGGGTGATGAGTAAGAGATTGCTTAATGAGGACACCAAAGACCTACAGGCTAGGTCCTGCCAAAAGGATTAAACTGTTGTGCGCTCTAGCAAGGTCAAAGATACTGCAATTTGGAGCTGATTTTTGGCAGCAGTGTCACTGTACAAAGCCAGGGCAGAGGAATAAGTTACTCTAGGATAGGAGGTGGAGATGTAAGTGAGCAATTTACAGAAACTGAATATTGAAAATACACTGTTTTTCTGGTTGGCCTTCAGTATATTTCGGGATTCTCTGGGTTCATTCTTGCTGAATGGCTTCTTTCTGTCATAAGTTTAGGGATATCTTTGTCTGCCTAACAACATCTCTGTCCCACTTTCAATTTTAGCTTGGGCCAAAATAAAATCCTTTTAGATCACTTACACAACAGGTGGACAGTATCAGAGTTTAAAAGAAAAAAAAAAAAAGGGGGCAACAGTTAATGGAAAAGGAAATACTCATTCCAACCCTCAGAAACTGGAAAATTAAGAAGCTAATTTTCATTAAGAGAAAGAAAAAGTTTTCATCTAAATAAATATAGAGCCAAACTTAACACATCTACATATATTAAACTTACTAGACTGGACAAGTATACTATACTACAGAGGGGAAATACTGTGACACCTACTCCTGGAACTCCTTTAATGTGAACTGAAACTAATATAAAAAACATCATTATACTTTGAGAATTAAGTGGAATGACTCTGGATTATCTAAACCACAGCTGGAAGTAAATCAACGAAACACTTAACTCATTCAAGAGGACTCGATCTAGGGCCAGCCGAGTGGTGCGGTGGTTAAGTGCTGGCTTGGGAAGCCAGCAGCCCCGGTTCGGGTCCCACATATGAGGGCCAGTGACACTCCTCAAAAAAGAAAAAAAAAAGAAAAAAGGAAAAAGAGGACTCGATCTAGACAGTGGGTAAACAAACAATGGTTAAGCTAAAGTAGACTTGGTCCTTCCTTGCATTCGTGGAGCTTATAATCTAGAGGCGTAAACAAAGAAGAAGGAAGAGCAAAATTGTAGTTATGAATTTGTTAAGTACTGGGAAGGAGACAAAGAGCACATGACGGTGGCAAATTTATGCAGTGTGGTAGTTATTTAGACAGGATGATCAAGATGGAATTTAAGCTGTCACCTGAAGATTAAGAAAAAGCAAGTCACATGAAAAGGAAAGTGAAGTGCCTATAAGATGTGAGGTTTCTTCTCTCAATATAAACATATAAAAAAATACATATATTTAAGTATAAGGTAGGGACAATCATAACTAAAGCCACCTGATCAAATTACCATAATTCATTCAAAACAACTCTCAATTCTATTTTGAAGACCCTCAAACTTCATATACACATAGCTTTTCCCATTTCTACCATGTCCATGGTCTAAAAACAAAATGGGAAGTGAGACTGACAAATACCACCTTGGAAATCAAGTTAGCACCTTTTACATGTTACGAGTACCTAGCATGGTATCTGTTCCAACTGTAATTTCCCCAAAAGAAAGTTTTGCTTCTTTAACAATGCCCACTCTTTCTGGACATGCCATTTCATTTAGAATATTTTTAAAAAGTGCAGTCTGGACATAGCTCATGGCTATGAAATGTGCCTCAGGTAAAAATATGCCTCCTCAGGGCCGGCCGAGTGGTGCGGTGGTTGAGCGCTGGTTTGGGAGGCCAGCGGCCCCGGTTCGGGTCCCACATATGAGGGCCAGTGACACTGCCTTCAACAACAACAACAACAACAACAACAACAAAAAAAAAAGGCTCTTCAAACACAATTATTCTGAGTAAAACAAAAAAATTCTCCCAATTAAGGCAAGGTAGCCATGTTCTACACCAGCATTATAAAAGAATCCACCTCGTGAGCAATACTTACTATCTGACAGTAATGATCAATACTTACTATCTACTGGTACTAGTGATCAGTACTATCTATTATGTTTGGCATGTCAGGACGCAGGGATAGAAGACCTGAACTCCCAGTTAAAGGACCTGGTATGACCCCAATATCCTCAACTTTACAGCGTTTTCCAGGTGATGTGGTTTCATATCCGCATTATTACCCTGTGGGTCACTGAATCAACTCTTGCTTGTCCTCCTTCACTGGGATACTCAGAACTTAATGTAATTCTCAAATTGTGGCCTAATACAGAAACATTTAAAATGCCACTATTCCGGGCCAGCCGAGTGGCGTGGTGGTTAAGCGCTGGCTTGGGACACCAGCGGCCCCGGTTCGGTCCCACATGTGAGGGCCAGTGACACTGCCCTCAAAAAAAATAAAATAATAAAATAAAATGCCACTATTCCATCTGCCATTTCTCTTTCTGGCAGCCACACATGTGGATTCCGAGTGAGCTCTGAGTTGCTAAGTCCTTTTTCATAAACCCTTCTTCAGCTGCAGGACACTCCTCCTTCCTCTTGTATTTATACAACTGTTGTTTTATTTTTTCCCCCCGTTTATTTAAAACCCAAGTGTAGAATTTCAAACAGCCTTTTGAAATCATGTCAGATACAATTCTGTCACTTGGCACAAGGGTTCATTTTCAAATTGTTCTGCAGAGCCACCCGAGGACAGCCTCCAGACCCATCACCCTTCTCAAAGCCCAAGCCTTCTCCACCCAAACCACTTGTCTAATTAGCAAGCAGATCAATGGTCCTTGAAAGAACACAGCTCTTAGAAGAACAGATGCATTTTACTTAAAACAAAACACAGGTCTTAAGATATATAATTACATGGCTTTTATATCACAAAAAACACAGATCTTATTTTTCAACTCCAAGAAAAAGGAATAACATTGGCAGAGAAAGCCAAAGCCAACTTCTCTAAATCAATAACTCTCAAAGATAAGGAAGAATTAAATTACTCCCCCCACACACACTCCATATTAAGTTTCTTCTTGGTGTCCCTACTGTGCCAGCATTGTGCTTGGCACATGACAGTTGTCTGCAGAACATTCTGGGAGTATTTATACTAAGTTTGACCCATGTTTGGAACCCTGAGGGTAGCCTACTGAGCGGTTATGTGTGGCAGGAGATTGGGTTCCTAAATCTAAGTAGTGCCAAATAAAGCCTCCCAAAAGGCCACCCTGGGGTTCCAACATTGGCAGTCCTAAACGGCCAGGCTACATGGAAACCACACAACTATGCTTTAATCCATAAATACCAGGCTCATATTCAAAAGGTCTTCAAAGATAATACTTAACTGTTTTTTTTTTTAATTTTTGTTTAATTTTCCAGGACCCATCAGTTCCAAGTCAAGTAGTTGTTTCAATCTATTGTAGTTGTGGAGGGCGTGGGGGTCAAACCAGCAACTCTGGTGTTAGAAGCTCTGAGCTTAACTGTTTATTTTTATAGAAAGAGGGTTTACTACTAGTCAAGCAAATAAAAATGTAAGGCAAAAACACACTATCACCTGAAAACAATAACATAAAACAAATCCACAGCCATACTAACATGTAAAATAAATCCTAAGTCCTTTAAAGCTCTCTCAGGACCAGCCAAGTGGAGCGGTGGTTAAGCGCTGGCTTGGGAAGCCAGTGGCCCCGGTTCGGGTCCCACATGTGAGGACCAGTGACACTGCCCTCAAAAATAAATAAATAAATAAAAAATTTTAAAAAATAAATAAAACTGATAGAGAATTAAAAAAAAAATAGTTTGATCTCTGGGTATCCACACCTAACTGTTTCAAATGGCTTCACTGATGTAATTTAATGTCTATATAAGGCTTTGATGGGCAAACCACTTTTTCCTTTGCTCATTCGCATTAATATCAAACTTACTACCTCACAGGATATTCAATTTCTCCAAGAGATCTCATGTATATTAAAGAGTGTATTCAGAGCCTTTCTCATGGTGTTAACTCTCATTTCAAAGTCCACATTACAACCAATTTGAGAGCAAAGTATGAGGTATTCTGATAAAACACTAGCCTCTTTTTCTAGCAGCAGCTGCTTCCCTTCAACAATTAAGCACAGAGGTGCCTTTATCTTATTTTCTTAGGTTATTAGAATGTAATTAACTTCATGAAACTTTCATTACTAATTCTTAACTCCACGGGCTATTAGAAAAGCCAAATGTTAACTGAAAGAAACCGGAATATGACAAAGGAACATTTATTTTAATCTGTTTAATTTGGGTTCCAGGACCCAAATAAAATCAAAGCCTAAAGAATTTCAAGAGAGAAGCAATAAATATCACCCTCTAAAAGGAAATTAACTGTCAAAACAATGGATAAAAACAATCACCTATGGAAATCTTCCCAAGAAATAATCCTCCAAAAGCAAATGCAAAATCTCAGCATAAGACAGAACCCTTTTAGGTGAGTCTAAGATGTAAATACCATAAGATACACTGAAACACTGAGATGTCTAACATCAATGACATGAGTTTATAAACACACAAGTTTTAGTAATAAACACTGAAATAAATATTGAAAGGGGAAACTGAAGCATAAAGAATTTGCATCTTCTTTAAGTTCAGAGAAAGAGAAGGCTATGATTTAATGATTCATAATAATTATCAAAAGAAAAGCATTCAGGGCCGGCCGAGTGGCGCGGTGGTTAAGAGCTGGCTTGGAACGCCAGCAGCCCCGGTTTGGTCCCACATATGAGGGCCGGTGACACTGCTCTCAAAAAAACAAAACAAAACAAAAAAACAAAAAAAACTGAAAGTTAGCATATAGTCAAACAAAAGGTTGGTTTTTTTTTTAAACCCTGCTTCTGGCTGAGACAGGCTGGAGGTGTGAATGTGACATCTGTATCTAGCAATGTACAGCTGACAGAATGTTTAAACTGACAATGGGGAAAAGGATTTTAAACTGGGACTTTCCTGAGTGGCCCAGATACATTATTTCTTCAAGTAGGACAATTCAGCTACCCTGATGTGAGGGACTTACTGCGAGAGAACATCTAGTTCCTCTTGCTCTATATCTAGAACATATTCACCAAACACCCTTCTAACTTAGAATATGGTCTCTGGATGGACCTGTCCACCAGAAAAAACTGCCCTAGGCAAATACTGATTTTCCCCAGTAGGTCCACATCCGTGGTAACTGATGCCCTGCCACTCTGATTTATCAGTAACAACTGCTAACATTTACTAAGATGTGCCTGACAAGGAGCTACGAACTTCAGCATTATCTCATTTTATACACACCAACCTCCTTAAGTACAACATTCTGTATCTGTTGTAGAGAAGAGGGGGAAAAGCCCAGGATGTAGGAGTTAGGTAACTCGTCCCCCAAAGTTCCACCGCTAGTTAAGTCCAGAATTCAAACTCAGACCTCACAGGGCTACTCCCATGTTATACCCCGCCCATCAGTCTCTTGAGAATTTCATCAGTTAAAAATCAAAATCAATCTCTGACGCATAATTATCTTAAACCAGCAAAGCTGATATGTTTAGCTTAACTAAAGAAGCCAACAGCTCTTTCCCATCCCTATCTCTAACTCACAACACATGCAAAAAGTGAAGATAGGTTCTGCCTGAAGTCTCAGGACTTTCAGTACAAAAAGAAGTCCCTAGCCAAAGACAGCAGGCAAGTTTCTGCTACAGATGATTTCAGAGAGCCTAAATCAGGAAAGCTGCAGCCAGCTGATGTGAACAAAGAGCTCTGTGTAACAAGGGACCAACAACAAGAAGCATGAACATTAATGACCAAGGGTAAAAACACAGTCCTTGCTTAGAAAGGCATCTGTCCCCCAGAGGGGCAGCTCGACCCCAGCCTTTTTCGGAGGGGACTCCCTGCTCCAGAGCTGGCCTACACCAGGCTGTAGACAGCAAGACCGATTTCCGAGTACACTCCCCATCCCCACAGTCATAGGCAACCACTACCGTACATTCTGTGTCTACTGATTTGCCTATGCTGGATACTTCGTATAAATCATGGAATACGTGGGGTTTTGTGACTGGCTTCTTTTGCTCAGCATGTTTTCAAGGTTCATGCATGTTTTCACATGTATCAGTACTACATTCCTTTTTCATTCCATGGTATGGATATAAACCATTTGCTGACGGACACTTGGGTTGTTTCCACTTTTTTTTTTTTTTTTTTTTTTTGAGGGCAGTGTCACTGGCCCTCATATGTGGGACCCGAACCTGGGCCGTGTTTCCACTTTTTGGCTATTATGCATAGTGCTGCTATAAACGTTCATGCATGCTTTTTTGTGTTTAGATCTCTTGGGTATATACCTAAGAGTGGTGCTGCTCAATCATATGGTAACTATGATTCACTTTATGAGGAACTGGCCAGACTATATTCTAAAGCAGCTACACCACTCTACATTCCCACTTTAAGTATATGAGAGTTCCCATGTCGCTCATCTTCAACACATACCTTTTTTTTGAGGGCAGTGTCACTGGCCCTCATATGTGGGACCCGAACCGGGGCCACTGGCCTCTCAGCCGGCCCAACACATACCTTTTTTATTACAGCTATCCTAGTAGGTGTAAAGTGGTATCTTACTGAGGTTTTGATTTTTATTCTCTAATGACTAGTGATGTTGAGCATCTTTTCTTATGTGTACTGGCTATCTGTGAACCTTCATTTGGAGAAATGTCTATTCAGATCCTTTGCCCATTTTTAAATTATTTGTCCTTTTATCATGTTGTAGAGTTCTTTATAAATTCTGGATACAAGTTCCTTCCTTATTATATACTTGCTTTGCAAAATGTCTCTCCCATTTTTGTAGGTTGTCATTTCACTTTCTTGATGCTGACCTTTGAAGCACAAGGGTCTTTTTTTTATGAAGTCCAATTTATCTTATTTTTACTTTTGTGCTTTTGGTGTCATATCTAAGAAGGGCTTGCCCAAGGTCACAAAGATTTACTCCTAAGTTGCCTTCTGAGAGTTTTATACTTTTAGCTCTTACAAAAATCTATGATCCATTTTGACTTATGTTATGGTATAAGGTAAGGATCCAACCTCATTCTTTTGTACGTGATATCCAGAGATCCCAGTACCGTTTGTTGAAAAGACTATTCTTTCCGTATTGAAACGTCTTGGCATCTCTGTCAAAAATCAACTGACCATAAATGTGACGGTTTATTTCTGTACTCTCAATTTTATTCCATTAATCTGTCATGTCTACGCTTATGCCAATACCAGTCTTAATTACTGTACTTTGTAGTACATCTTGAATCAGAAAGCGTGGGTTCTACAAATTCCTCCTTTTTTTAAGGCAGTGTTAGCTACTCTGGGTCCCTTAGATTTCCCTATGAATTTTAGAACTAGAATGTCAATTTCCACAAAAAAAGCTAGCTGGGATTTTTACAAATATTACTTTGAATCTGTAGATAAATTTGGAGAGAATTGTCATCTTAACAATATGAACTTTTCCAGCCCACGAATATGGGATGCCTTTCCACAGTGTATTGTATAGGTTTTACACTTCCGCTAAGTTTATTCCTTAAGTATTTTACTCTAGTTGTTGCTACTGGAAATGGAATTGTTTTCTATTTCCTCCTAACTGTTCAATGCTAGTATACAGAAAAACTTCATTTTTATATATTGATCTTGTATCCTGCAGACCTGCTGAATTCATTTATTACCTCAATAGCTTCTTAATGGATTCCTTAAGTTTTTCCACGTAAGACCACATTGGAGAGATAGTTTTACCTTTCCCTTGCCAAGTTAGATGCCTTTTATTTCATTTTCCTGCCTAATTGCTCTGGCTAGAACCTCCGGTACCATCCTGAGTAACTGTGACAAGAGTATATATCCTTGTCATGTTCCTGATTTTAGGGGGGAAAACACTCAGTATTCATTCCTTCTATCTTTAAATATGATGATAATGTAGTTTCTCATAGGCATCTAGTATCAAATTGAGAAAGTTTTCTATTCCTAGTTTACTGAATGTTTATTATGAAAGTCTGTTGGATTTTTAAAAAATGTTTTTACTGTGTGTAGTCTATTGAGATGATCACATGGTTTTGGTCCTTTATTTTATTGATACAATACATTACATTGATTTTTCAACTGTCATCGCCTAACACCTACTTTTAAAATAGGTCTTAAATTAGTCTCGCCTGTTTATGGGTCTCCAACATAATCCTGAAGGAATGGGCAAAGTCCCCGAAGACTGACCCCATGTGGGCCTCTACCCCTCTGTCCCCTCCAGGCCTACGGACTGTGTCTCTACACTTTTCGATGCACTGCATTTGATGACTGTTAGGTAACACAAGAGTCCTATCAAATATGTTTAATAATTCAGGATGCCAAACCCAAGAGGCTACAGTATGAACTGGTCAGAGATCATGTCTGATCTGTTCTCCATTTTCTCTGCAGCGCAGTGCTTAGCCATGGAGGAGACACTTGGTATCTGACAAGTGAAAAGGCTCTTTCAAACTTTCTCTTCCTTCTCCATTCTCCTTACCACATAAGTAGGAATAATAAAAGATCGGTTTATCAAATATTAACAATACAGTCCAGGAATAAAATAAATATGTACCACAGCCCTATGCACTACTGCTAAACTGGAAGTTGAGATCCTTCTTATCCCTTCTACATCTTACTCAAAGGCACAGAGGGCAAAACTGACTGATCGCAGTATTAGGGAGACAAACACTTCATTTGTTGGTGCCAGGTTACAGTGAAATCCACTGCCACCAAGGCCAGTCAAGACAGCCATGCTTTCTTTCAACAGTCACTAAAGGCCAAGTACAAATTCTTGGTGAAAGACACAAATGACTGAGATAAAGAAAATATAGATGCAAAAATTAATGAAGAAGGAAATTCAGCAGTCATAACCGACTGCAGGCAAAGCAGTGGGCCTGGTTTGTGCTCTCTCTGCCTCCGGCTAGTTAAGAGTAGGAAAGCAGAGTTCAGGGGAAATATTAAACATGTTTACTGTTTTTTGCTTTTCTCTGGAGATTATCCTCTCCTGTGCAGTGGGAGGGACAGAAGGACATAGACTCAAGAGCAGCTGTGGGTATCTCTAGGGTAACCGTTGGCCAAGGCTTCACATCCCACCCATATCCCTGAAGAAATCAAACCAGAGACCCCTTCCTGATATTTCCTCTATTAAATGACTCTCTCCAATTATTAAATAAATCAGCAAATATAACACTAATTCAATTCTGAGGTCTTTAAAATTTAAAGAGAAGGATAACCACTTGTGCATGAAGCACCTTCCTAAAGGGGGTAGCAGTAGAGTCCTTTAGGAAGAATGACAATTTTATTTATTGCTTAAACAACTTAAAGACATAGTAAAAGGCTTGCCCTTGTCTATATTATAAAATCAAGGTTATTCTGGAGCTTAGTACAAAAATTCTCAAACTTTATTGAATTACATGGAATCTGGTAGAAGTTGTTTTAAAAATGTGTACTACGTAGGTACAGATGTACATATAAAACCTACCTACAGAAGCACATGAATCAAACTGTTAACAGTGGTTCCCTCTGCAGAGCAGGAAGGAGGCAGGGAAAGGGAAAGACACAAAATGGGGCCGATAGAATGGAAACACTTGTTTTTCACTTTATATACAATTTTTTTAAGCTACTGATTTCATAAATGACTTCCCCATATTACTCTAAAAGCAAGTTGTTGACATTCAGTTAATAGTGTTGATTCTTTTGTCTTTAATGTGAAATCAAAATACCTACCTACTTTCTTCTGAGATATTTTAAAAATCTAAATTAGTAATTTCCACAAGACCCTAAGTAAATAAAACTGTACTTTAATTATTCAAAGTCCATTTCAGGGAACCTTACTACAGTGGAGCTGTTTTGCTCTTTTGTCTTTAAAGAAGGTTAAGAAGGGCCAGCCTTATAGCCAACTGGGCTCTATTTTTTTTTAATGTTTTTATTATGGAAGTGTTGATTCAATCATACACAAAAGTAGAAAAGAATAGAAACCGTGTACCCATCATCCAGCTTCAAAAATTATCAACTCTGCAGGAGGGCTCTCTTCATGGTCAAAACTCGAATAAGTCTGGGTGAATGTAACCAGTCTCTGCAGCTGTTTTCCCATGTCCTTTCCCTTAAAATATCCGAGAATCCTTGCATTAAAAAACCTAAACACACAATAAAGGGACCCAAACGGCTCACCTCTATGTGCTTCTCCCTGTGTGCTCTGCAAATAAGTCTAAAAGGAGAATCATTTATGTATTAGCAAATAACAATCACTTCAATTTAAGTACACACACATTAAAAGTAAATTCCAAAGTGCAACGCTAAACTAATTACAGGACATGAGTAATCCAAAATGCCAATCCCATTGGGGGCTGTTTCATCAACTTGTTTTTAGAAGTATGAAGCCTTCCTAACAGCTGAGAAAATTATTATAAAGGGAGAAAATACATATTAATAAAATTACATTTTTCGATTAGCAACCCAAAAAAGCTAAGGCTTCCAACTCTACAGAGTCCAAAATCCACTGTAAAATTTGTGAACTCACTGCAACTGTTTGGCAGTTGGGGAAATATTTGGCATTGTAATTTTTTACCAATGTGCTTTTTATGCAAGTCTTACTAGCGACTTTCCTGAAAACAACTTTTCTTAATGAGCGCATGTATTTCAGTTCACTTATGCTAACAACAGAGTTGTTTACAAAACAAATTCTCAACTGTCCTTCTAATAGTTGTTATTGGGTTAGACAGAGAATTCAAGCAGGAACCAGCTTGGCAAACTTCACAGAAACCATTCAGCACAGGGACTCCTCTGTGATCAGTAACCGAAGGTTAAGGAGGTGCCATAAAACCCACACCCCAAGAGAAACAGTATCTGGCCACTGATTCTTGTGTCAGGGTAACTGCAGAAACAAAAGGCCCAACACTGTATTGTTTTCACTACATTAAAAAAAAAAAACACTTCATGTAAGCTATCCAGACACATGGATAATTTTTCTAAAGTGAGCATTAAGAAGTTTCCCTGAGGGTAAGCTCTGAAGTCATTTACAAGTAGAGCAATTACAGAATGGCAAAGCTGATATAAAAGTACACGTGGATTATTTATAATAATAAAGGAACTCTTTTCCCTAGGTCACGAATACTGCCAATGTGGGAAGGACTGGGCCTGCTCTTATCCACAAAGACTCAATTCCAAGTCCTCCAGAAGTCCATCTCTGTTCTCCCTTTTCTAGCCTTAGTATTTCTTTGAATGGCAAACAAGAAGAGAGTTACCTGTCTCTTAAAAAATTCATACAAAACTGTATAGCAAAAAAAGAAAAAAACAATGATGACTTTTTGCTGTCACTTCAAACTTGAGGAAGAGGGATAATTCCTTTCTAATAGTACTGCTACTTTGACCGCTTTGGGCTGCTCAGGCTGTTCTGACACAGCTCATCTCCAAAAGCCACCAGATGCCCCGTATTCTGTGGGTGGGTGCAGGGACCATGGACTCCTGCCTATCTAGCAGGAAGCCCACCCGATCTCAGAGTTTTCTTGACTTCTCTCCTTTCAAGCCCAAGCTCCATTCATCAACTAAAATAACAGATGCTGTTCTAGCCTCTTTTTCTAACTGCTTTCTTCTCTCCCACTACCCTGCCACCCCAAAATATCAAGACCCCTGAAAGAAGGCAGACCTGATCTTTTTCATTGCCACTGGTGAGTAATGAAAAGGGGGGGGGGCAGGGTGAATGGGAAACTGGCCCCAAACAAGTGTTCAAGCTCCTTAGATGAGAGAAATTTACCAAAACCAAACTAATGCCCCTAATAAAACCAAAACCCTTCTTTGGGGCAAGTGTTTTACACCTCTCTGTGCCTATTTTTTCATCAATAAAATAACTGACAAAGAAACTTAGAAGTCTGCACAAACTGAGCAGGACATTCCTCACCATTACTTCAGTCATGTCCTAAAGGTGGAATTAAAAGGGTTAAACTTTTGCTCTTAAAATAGAAATCATCCTTCTACCCGTATCCCATCAGCTCTAAAATGTACTGTAGAAGAAATCATTTAAGACTCATAGCATATTCTACTCCTTCATAAAAACTAGTCAATCTGCCTGAAAGTTGATAATAGCTGACCAGGGACTTGGCCACTTACCTTCTGACTATACTTAAATTTTAATCCCTTGCATCGGGGGCAACCCACCTACACCAAATTCAGGCAGCATCAACCTCCCCTGGGAAAGAGGAGTTCCCAGAAGGAGTCAAGGCTCTGCTACAGAATCCTATCAGGGTGAGGACACGGCTGCAAGCTACTATCACAGACAACAAGAGGTCACATTTCCTTCCAGCTCTTCAGAGAGTGAAATTAGTTTCCTGTCCCAATGACATGGCAAACTCCACCCCTCCCATGTTTCAATTTTTAAAGGAATAGGACTATGTTACCTCTCAGTAACTTGTAAAGGTAGAAAAAATTCAATGATATGGATTTTTCCATTTGCATGCAGAGGGGCACTAAATATTTCAAGCTTTATTTCCACCCAGGAATCAGATTCATAAAATTTTATTTTTTTTAACACCACAGAAAATACTAAATAACTTAGGGTCATAATGACAAACCTTTGCTGGGAAATATTTTTATTCATTCTTTCAATTTCAAACAGAAACTGCGGTTTCTCCCACAGTCAAAATTAAAACATATGGAAATCTTAAACAGCTAGCATATTTATTATACAATATTCACAGAAAGCAACATGATGTGCCTGGAAAAATCTGAAAAATATTCACAAATAATAGACTTAGGTTTCAAGTTACCAGCTTGCCAAAAGCTAGTAAAATAAAATGCATGCTAAAAATTTTACACACCAATTTCGTTTATTATTAACTATGCCTCCTGGAGGGACTCTGAAGGAATAACAAGCATGTAGGTATAAACTCAACTTTATTTCTGGCACTCTGATGTTGTAAGTACACAGTTTATCTAATAACAACACCACGGCAAAAGGAAGTGACTTGGAATGAGAGAGGAATTTTGGGGGACTTTTAGAAAGTAATAATCTCTGTAGATTTCCGTTTATTCTTTTGTGAAACGTGGATAAACTACTGGACATACAACTTCGAAGATTTTAGGATATGTAGTAGGTTGAGCTTTACAAACACAAATAAATGAAGCACTATGATGTGCTTACCAGAAAGGTAAATACACTATCATTTCACAACTATTTTAAAAATAGTTTTACTTTCTCATTAAAACAAGTTTCACGATCTCTGTACTTTATATTATAGTTACTTGGGTAAATTGGTGTGAGTATATTCTCCAAAAATACCATGGTCCAGCAAGTACCAAGAGCATTCATTCTTCTGCTCATTCTATCAGAATTTATGGAACACTTACTCATGACATACATTACGCTAATGCAGCAAACAAGAACAAGTTCTCTGTACTGTTGTAATTATAAGTAAAAAGTTATCTTCCATTATCTCCTCAGGCACATAATATGGCTTTGGAGATTTTCTTTTCTCTTTCAAGATTTTAGGGCCGGCCGAGGGGCACATTGTTTAAGAGCTGGTTTCGGGATGCCCAGCAGCCCCGGTTCGGATCCCACGTGAGGGCCAGTGACTCTGCCCTCTACAGCTAACAACAGCTCCACCTGGAGCTGGGCTGTGCGAGGCCCAGTGATGGTGTGGGCTGCAGCCCTTGCTGCAGTGGGCTGCCACAGGCTACAGTGAGCGGCCGGCAGCCAGCATGAGCTGCCAATAGCCACGGTGAACGACATCCAGAGGCCAGCGACCGATCTGCCTCATCCAGGAAGAACACAATGATGACACCAATATGGGTCAGTGAAGCAACATCCTCCGCAACTAGACTGAAGAACAAAAAGACAGCAACTTGTCTGTTCCCCTTCCCCAATGCCGTTCCCCTCCTCCAATTCCCCAATAAAATCTTTTTTTAAAAAAATTTTTATTGGGGAATTGGGGGAGGGGGACGGCGTTGGGGAATCAGGGAAGGGGAACAGACAAGTTGCTGTCCTTTTGTTCTTCAGTATAGCTGTGGAGAACATTGCTTCACTGGCCCATGTTGGTATCATTATTGAGCTCTTCTCGGGTGAGGCAGATCGGTTGCTGGCATCTGGACAGCCGCTCACAACGGCTCTTGGCAGCTCACACCAGCTGCCAGCCGCTCACGCTGGAGGCCACTCACTGCAGCCTATGGCAGCCCACTGCAGCAGGGGCTGCAGCTATGCTGTCTCAGAGACTCACAGCAGCTTGTTCACCATCTCAGCTGTAAAGGGCAGTGTCACTGGCCCTCAGGCCCTCATATGTGAGATCCGAACCAGGGCCGCTGGTGTCCCAAGCCAGCTCTTAACCAACGCACCACTCAGCCGGCGTTGGAGGTTTTCTTTTGCTTGCACCAGAGTAAAGTCAGAAAGGAGGTCATAGTAGTAGGACTTTTCCAAGTCACATTCCCTCTTTGAAGCTTTCTTATGTGTTAAAAATAGGGATAACATTTTAGTTAATAATAATGTATTAATAATGGTTCATTAATTGTGACAAATGCACCATACTAATGTTAAGATGTTAATAATAAGGGAAATTGGGCACAGGGAATATAGAAACTGTCTTTGGTTAAACTGTAATCCCCCCAAAAAAAATTTAAACGCTGAAGTCCGAACCCCAAGTACCTCAGAGTGTGATGCCATTTGGAGATAGGATCTTTATATAGATATAGGACTGGTGCCCTTTTCTAAGGAGGAAATCTGCACATAGAGATATGTGGAGGGAAAACGATGTGAAGAGACATAGGGAGAAGGTGTGACCATCTATTAGCCAAGGAGAGAGGCCTGGAACTCACAGGTCTCAGAAGGAACCAATCCTGCGAACACCTTGATTTGTTCATTTGTAGCCTCCAGATCTGTGGGACAATAAATTGTCATCGTATAAGGCACCCAGTCTGTGGTACTTTGTTACAGCAGCCCTAGCAAACTAATACAGGAATTCTGCACTATCCTTGCAATTTTCTGTACATCTTAGACTATGCTAAAACAAAAACTTTATTTTAAAAAAAGGCAGATGTGGGCCGGCCGAGTGGCTCAGTTGGTTAAGAGCTGGCTTAAGAGCACGAGCTCTGAGCAACAGGGCCACAGGTTCAATTCCCACATGGGCCAGTGACGCTGCGCCTGAGCTGAGTTGTCGCTGAGCTGCCAACAGGTGGCAGGATGGCCCAGCTGGTGTAACAACAAGATTGCCTGTTCGATGGTGGGCTACGCTCACCCACAACTAAGACTGAACTCGGCACCTTGAGCTGAGCTGCTGCCCAGATGGCTCAGTGGATAGAACGTGCGCTCTTAACAACAAGGCTGCTGGTTGGACTCCCGCACAGAATGGGGGCTATGCCCACCCGCAACTAAGATTGAGCTTAGAGGCCATGAGCTGCCGACGGGAAGCCAGATGGTGGACTGGCATCCTCTGCAACAAAGATTGAAGAACAACAACTTGGCTGGTCCCCTTCCCCAATTCCCCAACACTGTTCCCCTCCCCCAATTTCCCAATAAAATCTTTAAATTAAATTAAATTAAAAAGGCAGGGATAATGGTATTCATATCTCAATTAGGCCAAAGTAGACAGATAACTGGGAAATCCCTGCTCAACGGAAAGGGAACCCATAATCCCAACACGCAGTAAGCAACCAAGCTAGGACTAAAATTCGGGTTTCGTTCAGTGTTTTCCATAATACAATGTTACTTTAAGATGAGCATACAGGGGCCGGCCGAGTGGCACGATGGTTAAGCGCTGGCTTCGGAAGCCAGCAGCCCCGGTTCGGGTCCCACATATGAGGGCCAGTGACACTGCCCTCAAAAAAAAAAAAAAAAAAAAAAAAGATGAGCATACAGGTGGGCGTGAGGGAATATGCTGAAGCAAATACTCAATTTTTTTTTTTTTTAGCTGAGTCATCCTGCCACCTGTTGGCAGCTAAGCAGGAGCTCAGCTCGGGCTGGGCATCGAATTGCTGTTACTCAGAGCTCAGCTTGCACTCTTGAGCGAGCTCTTAACCAACTGAGCCACTCGGTCGGCCCTGCAAATATTCAATTTAAAATGTCCAAATGGACAGAACCCTTGACATGAGTCACTTTATAATAATGGACCAGGTCCTGCAACTAGTAATAGCGTTTGACACCAAAAAAGAACTGGGTTCAAATCTTAGCTCCTCCATTCCTTAGCTGGATAAGAGACTCTCAATCTTCCAAAAGTGATGGCCAAGGAATTTAAATTAGTAAGCGTATGTTAACTGCCTGGTATACAGCGGATGATTCACACGAAGTAACCCCAGAGCAGGGGTGGAACTTCTCTGAGCAAACAGACCTCACCAGTGATTCTATTTTCTTGATATTAGTAGTAAGTAACCAGATCTTCCAACAGAGAACAATAAAGTGTTTTATACCTTTAATGGCTAAATTGGCATGTGCTGCACTGAGATGTATAGAAGCAAGAGAAGGTCATATTCTAAGGCCATGACCTTAAGAGAACAAATCCTTTTGCTGCTGGATGTTAGCAGGGAAAATCAACAGCAAGCTGAGGGGCCACTCATTTGGAACTTGTTCATCACAATATCCTCAGCATAGGCAACTTATATCTTCTGAGAATTTGCTGCGTGGAGGTTTATTAAGCTCAGGATCATCCATGCAATTAAACATTCATCATTAGCATGAACAGCATAGCATTAATTTAAATCATCTCGATTCACCCTAGATGCTCTTCTCCTATATCCTCAGGAGAGGGTAACAGCAATTTTAGTTCCTGTTTTAAATGGATGTGTGTCACCATTGGGGGATATTTTCTTCTCATTTTTTGAACAGAAGCTCTTAGCTTTTCTAACTTAATAAAGACACTGTAGCTTATGTTAACTAATGACCTATGGCTTCCTTCCAGCTCTCATTATGGCAAACCTTTTGGAAAACTAAATTATACAGCCAATCATGACATTCAACTACTTATTTTTTGAAATGAAATTACTATTACTAATACTTTGGGCTGAACCAGTGGTACATACTGCAATCACTTACAGAGCTTTAAAAAAAAAAAAAAGTCCATTTATTAAAATTCTTATTCAGGAAACCTGGAAAGGGATTCAGAATCAGTGGCTGATGGCTATTCTTTGCAGATTCCAAAGATTAGGGTTATGGTCTCTCGTCAGACATCCCACCATGGACACACAAACACCCACTGTTCACATGGAGTTCTATATAAAGCTTGTTTACAGCTTTATGAGAAATAAGTTGTTTGACATCTTTGATAGATAGATATTGGTATTTTATAGGATCAAATCATCTTCCTCAAACAAGTCTACCACACAGAGGTTTAGAGGGGAAAAAAATATTTGTGGTGAAGTTATTTCGCATATTAATCTATCACTGCTTTGAATTATGTTTGGAATATGGGAAAGTATCATTCAATAACTAACTTATATTGATTTATCTATTCCTTCAGAAATATAAGCTCTTGGAGCTGCACTGTCCAATACACATGTGGCTCTGAGCTCTTAAAATAAGGCTGGTCTGAGATGAGCTGTAGGTATAAAATAAATACTACAGGATTTTGAAGACTTAGTGCAAAAATCAGAATGCAAAATATCTTACTAAGTATTTCTATATTAATCACATGTTGAAAGAATGTGTTGGATATATTAAATTAAATAAATCATTAAAATTAATTTCATTGCTTTTTATTTTTTAATGTGGCTGCTAGAAAATTTAATTACATGTGGTTCAAATTAGACTTCTCTTGGACGGTGCTATCCTAAAAGACAACATTGATTATGGCTTTTCAAATGTTCAAGTTTTGAACCTGACCCAAAATTATTTAGTCACTTTTAAATTTGTCATTTATTTTTTGCAGTTTCTAGTCTCTATCCACTAAGATTACCCTGTTAACTGCCTGATATATATATATATATATATATATATATATATATATATATAATTATAATTATGATTATAATTATTATTTTTTTTTTTTTTACGGAGGGGGAGTATAACTCCCCACTCCTTTTTTTTCTTTTTGAGCGCAGTGTCACTGGCCATCACATGTGGGACCCAAACTGGGGCTGCTGGCCTCCCAAGCCAGCGCCCAACCACCGCACCACTTGGCCGGCCCTGCCTTGATATACTTTTACTTACATCTTACTTTACCATTTATATCTGTACTTCACCAGGTAAGTTGTGGAGGGAGGAAAGAAATGTCTTAAGTGCTGGCTGAGTGGCTCAGTTGGCTAAGAGCGTGAGCTCTGAGCAAAAGGGTTGCCAGTTCAATTTACACATGGGCCAGTGAGCCATGCCTGAGCTGAGCTGTCACTGAGCTGCCAACAGGTGGCAGGATGGCGAATGGACTTGGAGCTGAGCTAGCTGCGCCCTCCACAACTAAGACTGACAGACAACTTGGCTGTTCCCCTTCCCCAATAAAATCTTTTTTTTTTTTAGAAGACAGTGTCACTGGCCCTCATGTGGGATCCGAACTGGGGCCGCTGGCATCCCAAGCCGGCTCCCATCCACCGCGCCACTCAACCAGCCCCCCAATAAAATCTTTTTAAAAATAATGTCTTAAATACACACACAACTCTACATCATTAGGAACCAAAAACAATTTCAAGATCTGCTATCATTTTGGATATTACCAATCACCTGAGTCTACAAAGGAAATCAGTAAGAACCCAACTTGTTGCTTCCATTTACAATGAATGAAGCCATCATTGAAAGCTATCTGAATTTGGAGACAACTCAACTACCTCCAACGCAGGTAGATTCAAATACACAACCAGAACTTAGTTCAGATACAAGTGGTCAGTGAGCTCCCGTCTCTCGGATTTCCTTCAGGATAACCTACATACAGAAATAGGCCTAATTATTTCCTAGGACATCTTATGCATTTGGCTTTTTAAAAAGTAACAAAACTGAATTCATCATATTTATAATTAAAACTCTGGCTCTCCACAGTTTCAAAATTCTCAATGATCTGGCCCCTACCTACATCTTCAACATCATCTCAAACCACTGTCTCTCCTTTTCAACCACTCTATTCAAGCCAAAATGGCCTTCTTTCTGTTCCCTGAACAAGCCAGGCATTTAGTCTCAGCACCTTTGCACTTGCCATTGTCTCCACATAAACATTCTGCTACACTTTTGAGCATGGCTGGCTCCTTTCCCATCTTTCAGATCTCAGCTCATCACCTACTTGAAAAGGTCTTCCTTTAGTATATTATGTAATGAAACCTCACAGCTCCCCCACCTCCAAGTTATCTTTTGGACCTATTTCTTTCCTAGCACTTAGGAAAATCTGAAATGATCTTATCTGCCTCCCAAACCAGAAAGTAAGCAAGAGCCCATGAATAGAGCTCCTGTTTGTCTTGTTCACTGCCAGTTTCCCCTGTAACAAGCACTCAAGTGCTGACAGACTGAGTGAATCAAAAAAAAATCAAAAGCAGCCTGAAAAGACAAAGAAAAAAATCTTAGAGGTTAAAATCCAGCACTCTTATTTAAAAAATAATGCCAACTGGCTTCCTATGTACATGTCCTTCTAGTCTTTATTTTTTATTTTTAGCTGAGCCATCCTGCCACCTGTTGGCAGCTTAACAGCAGCTCAGCTCAACTCAGGCTGGGAATCGAACTGCTGTTGCTCAGAGCTCAGCTCGCACTCTTGAGCGAGCTCTTAACCAACTGAGCCACTCGGCCGGCCCTTTTATCTTTTTTTAGTCTTTATTTTTTAATTTCCAATACTTAAGACTCTTGAATGAAAAACCTGCCATATTTCTGTACAGATAAAACAAAACGAAACAAAACAAAACAAAACAGGCTGGCCAAGTGGCGCGGTGGTTAAGAGCTGGCTTGGGATGCAAGCGGCCCCGGTTCAGGTCCCACATATGAGTGCCAGTGACACTGCCCTCAAAAAAACAAAACAAAACAAAAAAACAAAAAAAGAACTATGTTTGCTGAGGCTGGAGAGGGAAGGCTTGCATCACTAAGTATTTAAGATGAATAAAGCTACAATAATAAAAACATTGGGTATTAATACAAGATTAGACAGATTAATGGAACAAAATACAACATATAGAAATATACCCTAGGGCCAGCCGAGTGGCGCACTGGTTAAGAGCTGGCTTGGGACGCCAGCGGCTCCGGTTCGGATCCCACATATGAGGGCCAGAGATGCTGCCCTCTGCAGCTAAGATGGTGAACAAGTTGCTGTGAGTCCCCGAGACAGCATAGCTGCAGCTCCTGCTGCAGTGGGCTGCCATAGGCTACAGTGAGTGGCCACCAGCGTAAGGCCGCCAGAGTGAGCGGCTGGTAGCCGGTGTGAGCTCCCAAGAGCCGCTGTGAGCGGCCGTCCAGAGAAGAACTCGAGAAGAACGCAATGATGATACCAACATGGGCCAGTGAAGCGATGTCCTCCACAACTAGACTGAAGAACAAAAGGACAGCAACTTGTCTGTTCCCCTTCTCAGGTTCCCCAACAGTGTTCCCCAACCCCAATTCCCCAATAAAATCTTTAAAAAAAAAGAGAAATATACTCTATATTATATCTTTTACAAAGGTAGCTTTCAGATCACTAGGAAAAATGATAAATCAAAAGTTGCGACAACTGATTAACAACGTGGTACAAAAATATTCCATCGTCCAACCATAAACAAAAATAAAATTCGTTATATTAAGGAAATGTAAAACAGCAAGCCATTAAAAAGAAAATATTAGTGTCTATTTGTTAAGCCTGGGTGAGCCTATTAAAAAGATTAACATTAATTTTCTCAGAGGTAAAAGATAATTGTATCTACCACAAAAGGACTGGACTGGGATGCAATAATAATAATAATAATAACAGCAGCAGCAGCAGCATATCCGGCACTTCTCTCGTTGTTTTACGTATGTTAATTCACGTAACTTGCAGAACCGCTATGAGGTAGATACTATTTACTATTACCCCATCTACATATGAGGAAACTATTCACAATCCTAAATACTATGCTATTTCACTTCTCTGCTTCATTCAGAGAACAAAAAGGGAGCTCTTGAAAATTAAAAATAAAAGAACTGAAATCAGGATCCTGAAGAGAGATTAGCACCCCCATGTTCATTGCAGCACAATCACAATAGCCAAGATGTGGAAAGGACCTAAATGTCCATCAACAGATGAATGAATAAAAAAAATGTGGTACACATACAATGGACTACTCAGCCTTAAAAAAGAATTCTGCGAGCCGGCCGAGTGGCTCCATTGGCTAAAAGCCCGCTCAAAAGTGTGAGCTGAGCTCTGAGCAACAGCAGTTCGATGCCCAGCCTGAGATGAGTTGCCGCTGAGCTGTTGGCAGGATGACTCAGCTAAAAAAAAAGAATTCTGCAATATGTGCCAACATGGATGAGCCTTGAGGACATTATGTTAAGTGAAATAAGTTAGTCACAGAAATACAAATAGTATATAATTCCATTTATATGAGGTATCTAAAATACTAGACAAACTGACAGATTCAAAGAGTAGAATGGTGGTTGCCATGGGGCAAAGGGAGGGAGACATGGCAAAGGGAGGGAGAAACGGGCAGTTACTAATCAGTGCACTAAGTTTCCTTAAATAAGATGAAAAAGCTTTACAGATCCATTGTACAGTCACCAATGTACTGTACACTTAAAAATCTGTTAGGAGGGTAAATCTCATCCTAAGTGTTTTTTGTTTTTTGTTTTAAATGAAGCATTTTATTTTATTTATTTTTTTTATTTATTTTGAGGGCAGTGTCACTGGCCCACATGTGTGGGACCTGAACCGGGGCCGCTGGCTTCCCAAGCCAGCGCTTAATCACTGCGCCACTCGGCCGGTCCTCATCCTAAGTATTCTCACCACAATAAAATAAATCCTAGCATCCATGATGTTAGCAAATTGAAAAGCCTTCAGGAAAGGTGGGAGTGGTTTGTAATTTACTGTAATTGGAATCTATGACTCAAATGGGAAAATATAAAGAACCAACTATTGCCAGGTTGTCCTTGCAGCTGTAGGAGGTATAAGTTTCTGCAAATGAAGGGCATAACTATGTCGTGTAGAGACTGAGGTTATTTAGGAGTTGTATGAAAAAGTAACACTAAACAAAACTCTTGCTGAATATGAAAGTATATATAACATAGATAGATAGATAGATAGATAGATAGATAGATAGATAGATAGATAGATTGAACACCAGTGAAAAAAGACAACAAAAGTTAGAGAACATAGCCAAGGAAATCTCCCAGAAAGTAAACAAAAACACAGAAAAAGAAATAGCAGGATTGGGGGTGGGGAGAGAAAAAAAAAAAAAAAGAAATAGCAGAAACAAAAGAAGATAAATTTACAAGATCGGTCCAAAAGATCCAAATAATCTCAGAAAAAGAGTAAATGGGCGGGGGTGGGGGGTGTGATGGGGTGTGGGAATCAATGACATAATTCCAGAAAATTTCCCAGAACTGAGGGACATAAGTTTCAGTCCACTGAGTAGCCATGGACAGCACAGTGGATGAAAACAGTCAAATCAAGAACATCATTATGGGGCCGGCCGAGTGGCGCATTGGTTAAGCGCTGGTTTTGGGATGCCAGCGGCCCCGGTTCGGATCCCACATGAGGGCCAGTGACACTGCCCTCTACAGCTAACAACAGCTCCACCTGCAGCTGGGCTGTGTGAGCCCCGGTGATGGTGTGGGCTGCAGCCCCTGCTGCAGTGGGCTGCCATAGGCTACAGTGAGCGGCCCGCAGCCAGCGTGAGCGGCCCGCAGCCAGTGTGAGCTGCCAATAGCCGCGGTGAGCAACATCCAGAGGCCGGCGACCGATCTGCCTCATCCGGGAAGAGCGCAATGACATACCAACAGTGAAGCAACATCCTCTGCAACTAAACTGAAGAACTAAAGGACAGCAACTTGTCTGTTCCCCTTCCCCGATTCCCCAACGCTGTTCCCCTCCGCCAATTCCCCAATAAAAAAATCTTTAAAAAAAAAAAAGAACATCATTATGAAATTTCATAATATTAGGAAGTTTCATAGGTTACAAACAGCTTATAAGCAATGTAAATGACTTCTCACCAACATTGAAAGCCAAAAGGCAATTGGGCAGTATCTTCAAATTTATGAAACAAAATCATTTCCAAACTAGAATTCCAAACTATGATCAATATGAGGGCAGAATAAAGGCATTTTTATTCTTTTTTTTTTTTTTTTTTTTTTGAGGGCAGTGTCACTGGCCCTCATATGTGGGACCGAACCGGGGCCGCTGGATTCCCAAGCCAGCGCTTAACCACCACGCCACTCGGCCGGCCCAAGGCATTTTTAAATATGCATGTCAAAAAATTTTGCTTCTTGTGTAGCCTTTTCTCAGGAAGTTACTGGAGAAAGGTGCTCCTCCAAAACAAGAGATTAAATCAAGAATGATAAGGGAAAAGACAATAGGATCCAGTACGAGAGAGGCAGGAAAAACCATCAGGACGATGATGTTGGGGATGGCAGGCAGAACAGATGGGCAGCTACCTGGAGCACACATCCAGGATGAAGCAGATCAGAAGGTATCTATCTCCACAAGATCAAATGTATAATATAGCTAAAATGCTTCAAGCATTGAGAAAGATTTACACTTCTGAGTAGCGTTTAGAAAGGAATTACTGATAAAAATATAGAAATTAAGCAAAAGATACCAAAAAAAAAAAAGATATCAACAACAGAGAAAACAAAAAGTTGTACAACAAAATTAACCATAGCATGTAACATGATTTGGCTGTGAATACGATATACATAATCATAGTATCATCAACAGTGAATACTGATCTAACCAAAATGACATTGTAACCAGGGTGACAACAAATGTGGATGGGTGAGGTGTCGGTGGATTCTTCCACAAAATCGCTACTATCTGAGGCGGAAGTTAACAGATAATACTAAGAACTGGAAAATCAGTTAAGTAGCAAAACAAGACTATTTAAAGGTAACACCAAAAGAAGAGTAAAGAGTTGGAAATCATTGCTTCTAGGGACTGGGAAGGGGGCGGAGAGGGGCAGTTTTTCATAAAAAGCCCTGTGGAGCTAATGGTCTGACGTACCTATGTATAGGGGTTTTGTACATGTATTAAGAAAAAGTACAACAAAAAATGTACAACTACATATATAAGATGCTTTTTAAAGTTAAGAAAAGAAAATGTATTATGGGAAAAAGTCAAATGTACACATGAATTTATTCATGTCCATCACATAATTATCTAAGACAGAAAAATGAGAGAAAAGCCTACATGTCTCCAAAAAGGAACTAGGTTAGATAAATTATATGGCACATCCACAATGAAATGCCATGAGTCACTTAATAATACAGAGAAAAACTTGTTTTTGTTAAAAAGAACCAGGACAAGCGAGTACAACCCCAATTTTAATTAAATACACATATCCAAGTAACATATGTATAAAGAGACTATTCATCAAACTATTAACAATAATATATAGATCAAGTGTATGAATGGCCTTTTTCATAAACACATGTTATTAAAGAACTCAAACGTTAGTTAAAATAAAAAAGTAACTGCTGATTCTACAACTTTAAAAAGAATTTGAGGGGAAGGGGGTTGTCACTTTGAGGGGTAAAAAGTATAACTATTACACTGTGTTGTACACCTGAAACTAATTAAAACAAAAAAATTTTTGAGAAGAAGCAATGCTACTTTGTCATCTTATTTCAGTTTATTGAACTGAAAAACAAACATTGCTTAATAAGAACCCAGAACTTCCACTAAGGAATCTTATCAATAAATAACTCTTAACAGGGTCGGCCGAGTGGCGCGGTGGTTAAGAACTGGCTTGGGAAGCCAGTGGCCCCGGTTCAGTCCCACATATGAGGGCCAGTGACACCACCCTCAAAAATAAATAAATAAATAAATAACTCTTAACATAAGACCAGTTTTATAAGTCAGTGAAATCATTAGTTCCTTTTACCACCATGCACTTACCTTATGAACGATTCGACCTGCACCAGATCCCAGACAGACACTGCCTCCTCAAAGGAACACTGGCAGTACCGCTGGCTTCTCCAGTTTACAGTCAGGATACAATTCTGGAATGAAGAAATAAACAGTGATAAATAGCTGCCCAACCCTTGCAGACTGCATCTGGGAATACTGATGCTTAAAATCTATAAGCAAAAACTATTCTAGTCCTCAACGCCACTTCAACTGGACACAAGCTTCTCTCTAGCCTGAGTCTGTCTGTCTGTCTGTCTCTCACACACGTTTTTATCCATCCAACTTCTTTTGGTAAGGCTAAGCATAGAAAACTAAAACCTTCCTCTTGTACCCTGATACAAGAGCAACATTTCAGGTGCTACAGTTTGTGTTATGCAAGACTAATTCACAAACTCCATCATTCAACCTGGAGAATTACTGCAGAAGAATTAGGTATCTGAAACAAAAAGAAATTAACCGACGTACGCTTGAACTAAATTTAACAAATACATTTCAAGTTAAAATAACTCCCCATCCTCATCCCTCAAAGTAAACACACACACACACACACACACACACACACACACACCCCCAATCCAGTTTTTTAAATATTCCCAGATCTAACAGTTACTAACATGGCCATACATTAATGTAGAGTGTTACCAAAACAAACAAGAAATCAAAGTTCCAAAATCAATAAACTCATGTATGTAGTTAACGTCCTCACTTCTAGCTTATTAAAGTTGTATAGTTCCTTCACATTACTAATAAAGTAGGAAGGCATCCATGACTCAAATAGTCTGAAGATGCAGGCTTGACGATAATTTTTTTTTTTAATTACTCAGCATTTACTCAGTTAAGGTTCTGAAAACTGTGGCTTACACATAGCTTAACCCTTGCCTATTTAGCCAGGAAAGAAAGGAATGTAAACTATGATCTCTTGGTACATATGGAACCCTCAGCCTAGCAAGCGCCCTTCTCACCAAACTCCTCCTCACTCCTCTGCGGGTCTCCTCCTCCAGCAAGCGGTCCCTGGCTCTCCCAAGTCAGGTACTGCATCTCTGCGTTACCCTAGACATGTCTCTCCTTACCCTCATCTCGGTCAATCTGTGCATCTGTCAATTTCCCTAACAGTGATATGTCTGCTGAATAAACTGACTACTCAAGCAATAAACTCTTAACCCACATCAAAGGTAATCAGGTCATTAACATTACAAACAGGCAACAAAAACCTACTTTTAAAGCTAACAGGATCAGACTGTTTTATCCAGATGAAGTCAGTATTCAGTCAAACCCTTTACCAAATTAATGGTAATATTGGTCTCTATTTACTTAGTTGATAAATAGTAAAAACACAGCACTTTCAAAAACTCTTGTTTCCAAATACTTGTGCAATATTCTTGCAGGTTATTCTAGGTTATATCAGCCAAAACTTCTTTCTCTATTTCTAACTGTGTACAGGGGCTCACATTGGGCCATTCTGAGGAAAATCCTGACGACTGCCACAGGACTGAAAACCTTACTCGACAACTCACTGAATTAAAAAAGGAACTATTGGGCCGGTCAAGTGGCTCAGTTGGTTAAGAGCTTGCTCAAGAGTGCGAGCTGAGCTCTGAGCAACGGCGGTTCGATGCCAGCCCGAGCTGAGTTGCCAACTGGTGGCAGGATGGCTCAGCTAAAAAAAAAAAAAAAAAAAAGGTACTATTCCAGAATTGTAATAGATATGTCTGATATCGGGGGTGCAGGGCAGTGGATGGGAGGAGGGGCGTTGTCACTTTGTAAGGGGTGAAAAGGATAACTATTGCATTGTTTTGTACACCTGAAACTAATAATACAAAAAAAATTTGAATTAAAAAAAAAGGAACTATTCCAATACATCCATCCTTAAAATCCTAACCAGATAGCTAACACAGTCTTCCATTTTAATTTTATTACCCCATCCTGTTTCTTTCCTATTAATTAACCTCTTCTTGGATGTTGGCCAGTTTTATCATCCCAACGAGTCTTCAATTTTCCAATGTCGTAATGGGTGAAGAAGCAGATATAAGGCTCTGGCCCTCAAGTTATTCTGTGACAGTAAGGAGGCACATGAAGCCCCAAGGGACCCCTGCCACCAGTCTATGCACCACAACCGCAACCTGTCCTACCTGTGTCACCTGGACATTCACAGGCATGCTTTTTGGCCTGTCTCCTGAACCTCCCTTAGACAGGTATCTTTTCCCCTTCTAGTTTCCCTTCTTTTTTTTTTAATAGGTAAGAGAAACAGAGTTCTGAAGCAAGGTCATTTTTATTTTATTTTTGAGGGCAGTGTCACTGGCCCTCTTATGTGGGACCAAACCGGGGCCACTGGCTTCCCAAGCCAGCTCTTAACCACTGCGCCACTCAGCCGGCCCTACAGTTCCCCTTCTAACTGTCCAGTTAAGTACCTACTACAATGCGAGCTCTATTCTAAGCAATTAAGATTCAACAATTTAAAAATCTCCTCGGGGCCGCCGAGTGGCGCGGTGGTTAAGCGCTGGTTTGGGAAGCCAGCAGCCCCGGTTCGGTCCCACATATGAGGGAGGGCCAGTGACACTGCCCTCAAAAACAAAAATAAAAATCTCCTCATTCCTGGAGCTTACATTCTAGGGGGTAGATGGGGTACCCGGGTGACTAAGAGTTACAATTTTATATAAAGTGGTCAGGGAAGACCTCTCTCGTGAGACAGCTAAGCAGAGACTTGAAGAGTATATGCTGCGCCTTAACTGAAAGCAGAGGGAACTGAACAAGAAACAGCTAGTACAAAAACCTTGGGGAGGCAACATGCTTGGCACATCTGAGGGAGGAAAAGAGTGGCTGCAATGCAAAAAGTTGCCAGGGAACAGCTGGAACAGCAGGTCAGAGATATGAGTGTGAATGGATAGGGACTTGCAAGCCATCACAAGAGCTCATAGTTTTCCTCTGGGTGATGTGGGCAGCCACGGGACTGTTTTGAGCAAAGAAGCAATATGAGCAGAATTATGTTTCAAAAGCATCTTCTCGGCTGCTGAGCGGAGAACAGACTTGAATGGAGCAAGGGCAGAAGACATTGGTAGATACAGCTTACAATAATCCAGGGAGAGGACAGCTTAGACCAGTGTGTAGTTCCAAATACTCCCAAGTCCCATATGCTACTAGACCTTACGAAACAGCTCCTGAATCCCAACGGTGAACACTAATATTCCAGGACCATAACATTTCTATCTCCTATAGTTGAAAATGACTGAAATGTTTTTTTGTTTTGTTTTGTTTTTTAAGATTTTATTGGGGAATTGGGGGAGGGGAACAGCACTGGGGAATCAGGGAAGGGGAACAGAGAAGTTGCTGTCCTTTGGTTCTTCAGTCTAGTTGCAGACGATGTTGCTTCACTGGCCCATGTTGGTATCGTCATTGCACTCTTCCAGGAGGAGGCAGATCGGTCACCGGCCTCTGGATGGTGGCTCACCGCGGCTATTGGCAGTTCACACTGGCAGCCGGCCGCTCACGCTGGCTGCCAGCCACTCACTGTAGCCTATGGCAACCCACTGCAGCAGGGGCTGCAGCCTACACCGTCGCCAGGGCTCGCACAGCCCAGCTCCAGGTGGAGCTGTTGTTAGCTGTGGAAGGCAGTGTCACTGGCCCTCATATGTGGGATCCGAACCAGGGCTGCTGGCATCCCAAAACCAGCTCTCTTTTTTTTTTTTTTTTTAAGGTTTTATTGGGGAATTGGTGGAGGGGAACAGCGTTGGGGAATCGGGGAAGGGGAACAGACAAGTTGCTGTCTTTTTGTTCTTCAGTTTAGTTGCGGAGGATGTTTCTTCACTGTTGGTATCTTCATTGCGCTCTTCCCGGATGAGGCAGATCGGTCGCTGGCCTCTGGATGTCGCTCACCGCGGCTATTGGCAGCTCATGCTGGCTGCCAGCCACTCACGCTGGCTGCGGGCCACTCACTGTAGCCTATGGCAGCCCACTGCATCAGGGGCTGCAGCCCACACCATCACCGGGGCTTGCACAGCCCAGCTCCAGGTGGAGCTGTTGTTAGCTGTAGAGGGCAGTGTCACTGGCCCTCATGTGGGATCTGAACCGGGGCCGCTGGCATCCCAAAACCAGCGCTTAACCAATGCGCCACTCGGCCGGCCCACGACTGAAATGTTTTTATCTCATCTCAGGCACCCCTGCTAATTTTTTGAGATACAGAACATAAGGAAATGCAAGGATGGCCTTGCCTGCTCCTATGAACTAAGGTCAAAGCCAGTCCTTTAAACTCCCAGGCCTTACGTCCTTATGTAAGACTTACAAACTAATGCGTTCTCGCTTCAAAAACATGGCGCATTGATAAAAGTGAACAAGAAGCAGTGTCTTCCAGTCAAGTTAACCCAAAGTATCCAATAAATGACAAAATTTAATCTTAGCCACTCCCTACTGGAAAAAAATTAGGAATTGGTACGATTATGACAGCTGAGTAAATAAGCCTTTTATGTTTTACCAAAGAGAACTGCAATGTCTGCTCCATGTAGCTGCCATGGTATCCGCAAGAACCAAGATCGAATCCGAGACTGCAGGATTACTATAAATGGCCTTGGAGAGAAAGACAGTTACCTCCCAATGGGTTGTATATACAAGACCTTCTACCTTGGGGGGTCAGCAAATGATGGCACACACGCCAAATTTAGCCCAACCTGTTTCTGCACCACCCATAAGCTAACAATGGATTCTGCATTTTTAAATGGTTTAAAAAAGTTCCAGAGTATTTCATGACATGTAGAAAATTCTATTCAATTCCAATTTCAGCATCCATGAATAGTTTTATTGGAACACCACAACGGCATTCTTTTACAGATAGCTGCTTTCACACTAGAGCAGCAAAGCTCAGCAGTTGTAACGGAGGCTGCATGCCGTGGTCTCACCACGGTGCAATGCCACAAATTGCAATGAAGTTCTAGCTCAACAGCCTTTCAAGTACCATGCATTCCATCATATCACATTTCATTATTATTTTTAAATTACCAGTGCATATCCATTATGTCAAAACAAAAGTGGACTTTAAATGTTACCCATTTAAGGCCAAGTATGGATTACGTATCTCATTACCGAATTAAATGGTAAAGCACTGTTTATTATGAAATGACACCATACCTGTGTCAAGGATCCAACATCAACATTACCAAACTAAGCACTCATCACAATATGCCCAACTCACAGAAAACCAACTATTAGAAAATTTAAAACAATACCTTATCACAACAGAAAAATCACAAAAAATAAAAAATAAAACATAAAAATCAGGCTATAACCAAAGTAAGTTTCTGAGCGGTTCATTTGTAAGCATAACAATGAAAAGTGTTACTACTATTATTACTGTTATACTATACTATATTACTATTATACTATTATTAAATTACTATATTATTTATAGTGAGCTAATTAAACCATGTTAGACTACAGCAGCCAAAGAAATGTGTCCAGAGAAAATTAATTTGCTTAGGACTACTGGCCTTTTGACTTGAAGAGCTGGGAACAATGGAAGCAGTATCAGTAGTCAATTAAAAAACAAGGCAGGCGGAGGGGCAAGGCACTGACCTAAGTAACTGAGGGAAGAGCGGAACAGGGAAGAATAAATGGAAAAGGAACTGCACAAAACCACCGTATTATAGTTGATAAAAGTTGTTTCCCATGGGGGGTTGGGTTAGCGATTCTGAAACCACTATATGTGTATACTGGAATTAATAAATAAATGGATGGCAGATGGTGAGAGCCAAGTTTCTCACTGTTGGAAGTAGGAGGTTATAGACAAATAAGAGGAAAAGCTTTGGAATGATTGACATGGGACTGTGTTAGTTGGAGATATCAGTATGAACTCATGTTTAGCTTAAATATAAATGGACACATAGAAATATCAGAATTGTATGTCAACTATTATATATGTGTGTGTATGTATGTAGTCATGGAAGGTGGAATATAGCATAAGGAAGGTAGTCAATGGTATTGGAACAGTTATATAAGATGTCGGGGGTAGTAGCCTGGGGGAGGAGGGTTATCACTCTGTGAGGGGTGTAAATGTCCAACTATTATGCTGCTTTGTACACCTGAAACTAATAAAAAGAACTATCAGCACGATTCACACTATTCTGTGTGAATAGAATGTGTCAGTATACACATTTCCTATATGTGTACACACATATATTCTTTAGGTATATGGAATACATGTGTTAGTATACACACATATACTTCCTTGTTCAGAAAGCCAAGAAGACCTAGAAGCAGTAACAGTCCAGTAACAATGAGCACACCTAGAACCCAGATCTTGGTTTCTAATACTGTCCTGCAATCAAAAAAACCAGGGCTCCTGGGCGAAATGGCTGGTTCTAGGGCCGGGGCAGGGAATATACAGGATGAGTCTGGACTATCTTGTAGGGCCAGAGCGTAAGAAAGTGCTTTAAAAATAAAACAGCACCACAATCTTCATTGAGCTTTGTCAAAAGGACACTCCTGTCCAACTAAAGAGCTCTCAATTGGCAAATTCAGAAAAATATGAACAAAATAAAGTACAGATTATCACTCAAAGTACAAAATAACCATGAGTCCATATTAACAGAAACAAATGATGGAATAAATAAATGGGTGAAGCGACCAAGCTCCCACACAGAATTCCAAATAATTTATATATATACTGTCTCCTCAAGGAGGTGGAACATTACTCTCCATTTCAGGTGATTTCCTTCCATAGAGGACCAGACAGAGGGGACAGGAGAGAGTATTCTACATTGGAGAAGCCCAGCCAGATGATCAAGGTTAACGTCACCAACAGTCACACTGATAGCACATATTTATTCCTTTATATGATGTTATGAAAATGGCACTTTACCTCTGTGGTCTCTCTCCCCCAAATCAGTAACACCAGTTTAATCATGAGAAAAATATCAGACAAACCCAACTGAGGAAGATTATACAAAGTACCTAACCAGTACTCCTCAAAACTGTCAATGTTGGGGCCGGCCGAGTGGCACAGTGGTTAAGTGTTGGCCCCGGTTCGGTCCCATATGAGGGCCAGTGACACTGCCGTCAAAAAAAAAAAAAAAAAATCAAAACTGTCAATGTCACCCAAAAAAAGGAAAGTCTGAGAAACTGTCACAGCCAAGAGGAGCCTAAGGAGACATGACAACTAAATGTATTATTTTAAATGGGATCCTGGGACAAAAAAAGACATTAGGTAAAAACTAAGGAAATCTAAATCGAGGACATATGGATTTTAGTTAATAAGAACTTATCAATAGTACAGCCTAGGGAACATAGTCAATGGTATTGGAACAGCTATGAAAGGTGTCAGATGAGTAGTAGACTTGTTGGGGTTATCACTTTGAGAGGGGTGTGACTGTCTAATCATTTTGTTTTGTACACCTGAAACAAACCAACAAACAAAAGAATGTATCAATACTGGTTCACAACTTGATACCATACTAATGTAAGATGTTTACAGGGAAATGCATATGGACTATGCATGTATGTACTATCATCGGATTTTCTATAAATCTTAAACCGTTCAAATAAATCATTTGTTTAAAAACAAAAAAGGCAAATGATTTTGAGTGGTGCTCCTTGGCTCTCGATGATTAGACAGATATTACTGATAGAGCTCACTGTTTACTGGAGAAGTCAATGCCAAGTCTGAAGTGACTGACGAGTTAGTCTCTATGAATAATGTGTGAGGAATTAGAGAATTTTTTTAAAGTTGAAAGAACACTAATTCAATACAATCTGAACTTTAATCTGTTAACAGGTGTCACAAATGATGGTGGTAAAAATATGTGTGGTGAAGAAAGGGCTTAGTTGGACCAATTTATAAAGCTTGTGAAAACATCAAGTATTTAAAGCACATGATTATTTTCTGTACTACTTTCACCAGCAGGTGCTCTGCAAAAAAAAAATTTTAAGCTATCACGTTATTATTGAGCCAGTATTGTCAAGGGTGACCTTCATTTGCTCTCAATTCATTTTTGTCAACTTAACCACTGTCAGTTCTGTGAGCTTTCATCAAAAATAGAAAGCGAGGGCCAGCTGAGTGGCACGGTGGTTGGGCTCTGGCTTGGGAAGCCAGCGGCCCCGGTTCAGGTCCCACATATGAGGGCCAGTGACACTGCCCTCCAAAAAAAAAAGAAGTGATCAAATTTTATTGACTTCTTTTAGCTCAGAGCTGAATCTGGAAATTTTCTGAACAAGAAGACCCACCCTTCAACAGTATTATTGAACACTGAATGGCTTTGGAAATTAGCTTTTCTTGCAGACTTGGTGTTTCTTAACGAATTCAATCAAAGACTACAAGGCAAAATAGCATTTCTTTGGGAAACATATACTACAGCAAATTAATTTTAACATTGTTTTAATCACAAGTAATGTCAAGTTACTTTATTCTCTCTTGCTATCAAATGTTAAAACAATGACATCTCCATTCCCACACAAAACTGAAGCAGACATATTTTCTTAGCTCAAACTACACAGTTCCAACATATTTCCAACCTCAATGCAAGCGCAAAGGAAATATCTATCTTTCAAAGTCCACCTAACTGTGCAACTGAGGAGCTTCCATCTAATCTTCAATTGGAAATGACTAATCTGCAGTACAATGACATGCTTAAAGGCAAATATCAAGAATCTAACAGAATTGTGTCTTCCAAGTGATGAATATGCTCAAAAAAATCATATGCTGATGGATTATTAATTAGTATTTGACAGTACCTCTCTGTGTAAAAAGACATTTTCAAAGATGACATCCGTTCATATGTAAAATGTCATTACAGATTTCAACATACACACATGAATATTTGCCATCAATTTTGATAGATGAAGGTAACTTTAAACCCATGTAAAATGTTATCCCCCGCCCCTGCAAAGAATCCCATTCTTCTAACAGACCTGTGTTACAAAAATTGTATTCAATTGTGGTATTTTGAATTCTGCCAACTAAAAAACAAAGTTTTCTCTCGTTATGTAAGTACCTACATAATATCCTCAATTTTGTCCGTTGGGCCCAAAGCCTAAAGTATTATCTGGACCTTCACAGAAAAAGTCTGCTAACTCTGGTTCTATATCATTTGCCCAGCAAAGGCATTTAGTACAAATGCCCAAACAAGGATAAACCCTTAAAGAGTATTTCTGAAAACTTACAGAGTCTCAAATGGCAGACACTCATTTTTTAATACTTATGCCCAGCAACTTGCAGTAAAGCAAGTAAAATTAGTAATCATTCCAAGGCAATGGCTAAAGCACTGGCCCAACAAACAGTAAGAAAGAGCGCATGCTCTAAGACCAGACTGCCTAGGTTTGTCCCCAGCTCCACCAACTAGCAGTTGTGAGGCCTGTGATAAATTACTCAGTTAAATCTCATTATCTTGGTTTCTTCTTCTGTAAAACTGGTTCCTACTACACAGGGCTGTTATGAAAAAAAACAAAAAACTGAATTAATAGGAGTGTAATGTTCTCCAAACAGTGCTTAGCACATAGTAAGTACTTAATAAATATTATTACTATATTATTAATCAGGCCAATGTCAAAATGACAGTTAAAAGACAACAGGAATTCAACCAGCTGGTATGGGTAGTCACACTGTCGTCAAACAATTACCTTCTCTTTTTTGTTGTTGTTGCACAATTTTTATTATATTAGTTTCAGGTGTACAAAACAACATAATAATGATTAGACATTCATACCCCTCATAAAATGATAACCGCTCTTCCCCACCCCAAGTCTACTGCCTCTCTGACATCGTATATAGCTTGTTACAATGACCTTCTTTCTCTTGAGAACTCAGAATTTGGCTTTATGGCAGACTCAGAATATAAGATGCTTACTACATCTTCAAAACCTCTTAAAGAAGGTAACAAACCTAGGCCTGTACTTGACCCCATGCTGAGTCTACCCCATAAATGACATCATTATTCTGTGTCTCACCTTCTCAGTTTACGAGAGAGAGGGATCTACATGTCATCTGTGCACCTGCCAGTTTCTGCTTAGACCAGTGGTTTTCAAAATCCTGCTGAGGTGCCCTGGAGCAAAATGATGTTTCATCTGAGTCCTCTGACCCACCGACCACCAGACAGGGCTGTCTTCTCTGAAACCCTAACAGTTACTTTCCCACAATTTATCATCTTTTCATCACATTACACAACTTTTATAAGCTACAGCCATTTCCCTACAACATAAGCCTCTATTGCCTTGAAAACTACTAGAGCAATATTACTGAACTATTGTAAATGCTCCTTGATGGCAGACACCAGATCAAATTCCTTTTTGTATTCCTTGTGTCTAATTTCGTTAAATGACGAACGAATATTAGCTCTACAGCTTTTCTTTTTACTATTGTAAAATATTCATAACACAAAACTCACCATTTTAACCATTTTTAAGTGTCCAGTTCAGTTCAGTAGCATGAAGTACAGTCTCACTGTTTGGCAACCATCACCAGAACGTTTTCACATTCCTAAACTGAAACTAGGTACCCATTAAACAGTAACCTCCCCACAACCACCATTCTACTTTGTATGAATTTGACTACTCTAGCTACCTCCATCTGAGTGAGATCATACATATTTGTCCTTTTATGTCTAGCTTACATCACCCGGCATAATGTCAAGATTCATCCATGTTGTCATCTATGTAGGATTTTTTTTTTTTTTTTGAGGGCAGTGTCACTGGCCCTCACATGTGGGATCGAACCAGGGACGCTGGCTTCCCTAGCCAGCGCTTAACCACAGCACCACTCGGCTGGCCCCTATGTAGTTTTTAAAAAGGAAAAAAAAGTACAGAATCATAGAATTTTGAGATATTAACATAAAGTGTTTTATTTACCTAAGCATACTAACATGTTTAATTTTATTTTCTTTTCAGTAACACACATACAGTAAAAATTTCAAATTGCACAAGAGAATATAATGAAAAGGTCTCCTTCCCAATTTCTGTCCTCCTTACCCCCAACTTACAGTGCTCCTCCCTGGTTTAAAAATGTTGTATTTTGGAAGCCACGTGCTGCCTCACCTTGAGGATGTCCTATTAGTAAGATACTCAGTTGGCTCATCAGGGCTGGCTATTCCTCTCTTTTAAAAATACTAACGTAGGGCCGGCCAAGTGACACAATGGTTAAGAGCTGGCTTAGAACGCCAGCGGCCCCGGTTCGGATCCCACATATGAGGGCCAGTGACACAGCCCTCAAAAAAAAAAAAAAAAAAAATTACTAATGTAGAGATCCCAAACAATGTGCATAAAAATTTTAAGAATGTTTTACAAATATTTCATTAAGTTAACATTCAGTGAGCACACCCTATGAATAACGTCTTTGCTAGGCAGCAAGTTGAGGCAAGAAAGATTACAGGTTCTGGAGTCACGTAAAAACCAGTTTAAAACATTTTCACTCTTTGAAGCCTCAGTTTCCTGATCTATAAAATAGGAGTAACACTACCTCATAAGCTGTTACAATGATTAAAGACAAAAACATCTAAATTATAGTACAGATCCTAGTAATACAGCAAGCACTCAAATGAGAGTAATAACTAATTGTTCATTTCCTTCACTGGGCACTGTAAAAAACACAAAGATGAATCAGAAAAGTTGTGCCCTTCCAGGTGCTAATAATGCAACACAGGAGTTTATCTCTGCTCGGTATTATCATTACTCTGCTGAAAACCAGGTTAATAAAACTTCTAGCCCACAATTATAACTTTTATGAATCTTTTTCTAAATCTCACTGAAATAGGTATTTGCAAAATATACCTTGTGACTTGGAGTGCTAGGAGAATAAAGAGAAAGGTTATTATCATCAGACCATGTAGAGGATGGGTAGCCTCAAATGGCTTTAATCAAAATGTGAAGATTCATGTGATTAGGAAGAGACCATGATCCAAACCAATCTACACACAAGACCACTGAGCCAGAAGATGAGAGAGTTCTGGACAAAATTGACTAGAATTAAAAGTCACAGAACATTAAGAACTGGAAGCACTCTGAGGGATCATATCTAATGCAACCCCAGTTTTACAGAAGGGAAACAGCCTAGAAAAAGGAAGGGATCTGCTCAACAGGGCGAGCTACGCTAACCTAGAGCCTAAAGGCCCTTGACAGTCAGTGTCCCAGCTCTTTTACATCATCAGACCACCTTCTGCCTGTTAAAGAACCTTAAGTCACAAACTTCATCCAGTCAGCTCTGATTTCTCATTTTTCTTCCCATTTACTTATGATCTGAGGGGAAAAAACTTTTTTTAATGTACCTCATGATATCGGTCTTAGAAGAATTCCTAAATAATCTTATTCTTATTTGGCTAAAATGTACTCTATTGGAAGCTATAAGGAATGTTAAATAAGAATAAATCTAATCCACTAAAGGCCTATTTGAAAGGAAATTGCAGTCAAAAACTCAATTTCAGTGCTGGAAATGTGAATAGTATATTCACAGTCTATCTTCCACAAATATTTTAGTTTTACTAAAAAAATTTCATCCAAAATAGTAATCTGATTAACAGCCCATTTAACCCAGGTCATCAGACCAATATAACTAACTTCTAGATGAGTCATATTTGTTTCCACCTGTAAACAACCAACAGGAAAGAGACTGAATTTGACGCCAGAATAATGTCACAAATATAACCATACCATGCTGGAGAATCCACTCAAGGACATTCACCTTCAGAAATTCTTTTTCTTTTCTTTTAAAATTACAAATCAGAAGTAGCTACTAGATTTGACACGAAGGTTAAAACTATTTCTCTGAGTACTACCAAATTAAACTTATTTTCAATCAAACTTACTATTAAAAATAATCATATCAGCAATTTTGGAAATCTATCCAAAATGTCTATATTCTCTGTTTCTGCAAATTCTAGAAAATTAATTTACAGCTGCTTTGCTGATGATGTTCACCCAACAGCAATTTACAAACACCATTAGGGAAACACAGGCCTCCACTTCCCACAAAATACTGAATCCCAGAGCTACCTTAGCCACTCCTGAGCAGAGGGTGACTCACAAAATGCATCTTGTTTCCAGAGCTTTCAGGAGCACTGTAACAGCTCCCCCTGAATTAGCTCTATTCATAAGTTTAACCAGGAAAATAGATTGCTATAAAAACAGTATAACTGCAATTTCTATTTACTAAGAGAACTATTTTAATCTGTCAATGTGTTTCTTATAAATGGAGTTTTCCCTCTAAAGGATTTACATCAGCTGTCTGACTCATTCCCTCCCTGACATAGCAATCCTGCTTTCTACTCCAGTAAATTTGGTTTTAGATTACATTACTATTTTTCCAATTTATCATGTATAAAGTTAAGAAAGAAGGGGCCGGCCAAGTGGCGCGGTGGTTAAGCGCTGGCTTGGGACGCCAGCGGCCCCGGTTCGGTCCCACATATGAGGGCCAGTAATACTGCCCTCAAAAAAAAAAGAAAAAAAAAAAAAGAAAGACTTAAGCCTGGCAAAAAGATATAAAAGCCACTATACAAAGGTATAATGGTACAAAGGCCACAATACAAAGCCCTAAAACAAGTTAGGACTTGAGATTCAGAATATTAATAAATACTAAAACCAATCATATGAAGAAAGTAAAAACAGACCTATCTCACATCATAAACAAAAATAAACTTCACATGGACTAAAAAACAAGGGCCGGCCCAGTGGCGCGGTGGTTAAGAGCTGGCTTGGGAAGCTAGCGGCCCCAGTTTGGTCCCACATATGAGGGCCAGTGACACTGCCCTCAAAAAACAACAACAAACAAAACAAAACAAAAAACACAAGCAAATAAATAAATATTAAATGTGAAAAGCTTTAAAACTTAGAAGAAAATGTAGGCGAATATGTGTACAAATTCAGAGTAGAGGATTTCAAATAAAATATTACACCCTACCATTCTTACCTGTTCTTATTCTGATAACTAATCTTAGAACTCCGAAGAAGAGGTGCTTTCTGAGGAAGACAGGATCTTGGGTTTCCTTGCTGAGTATTAAACATTGCTGCAAAGCTATAGGTACACATACTGGTTTTGTCTTTTGGATTGTTGGTCCTCCTCCCTTTACTCCTTTTAGGTGTGGAAACCATTAATCAAACCTAAATTGTTTAGGTCCTGAATATATTGTTTTGATGCTTGTCTCCGGTCATAAAGCATTGTGTGTAAAACTCAGCTTTTCATATAGTAACTCTTGAATAATCTAGTTTCCTGTTGAAAACATTTTAAAATTTTTCTTGGGCCGGCCTAGTTTTCTTGACTACATTTCTTGTTTCAAGTTAGTGTTATTTTTTTTTTTCCTCTCTGAGTAGTCAGCATTTGAAATGGACCTATGTGGAGTTAGGCAACATTCTAGAGATTTAGCTTGATCTATACTTTCCAGTATACAGATATTTCTGTATCAGCTTCGTTTTTTGACTTTTTTTTTTTTTTGAGGGCAGTATCACTGGCCCTCATATGTGGGACCGAACCGGGGCCGCTGGCTTCCCAAGCCAGCACGTAACCACCGCGCCACTCGGCCGGCCCAGCTTAGTTTTTTTTTTAAGGTGATTCTGGAAACAAATATCTTTAAGGATTTAATTTGTGGTTTGGTGATTATGTAAGACTTGCTGGGGGGGAAATGTCTTCATGAAGTGTAAAATAAACCTTGATTCACTACTAAAACAATTTGGAAAAATAAAATTCTCATTGTTGAGCCTATCCATTATTATCCTCTCCAACTTTTTATTTTTCAAACTGCCCTTTTAGAATAAAATGTGCTATGTGTTTAACGTTCATTAATTCATTTAATTTTTATGACAAATTTATTAGTGTATCTAACTTTTCAAAGATGAGGAAATTTAGTAAGATTATATACCTTGCTCAAGCCTCCACAGACGTGGAATCAGGACTTCTGGCTCTTTCCCAAAGTCAAAATGATTCAGGACATCGAGACAGCCACGACAGCCATTCACGAAAGAGGACTTCCAGAACTGCTTCAGAAAGTGGCAAGAACGGTGGGATAAGTGTTCAAAGAAAGGGGGAGTATTTTGCGGGGGATTAATAGCAATGTGTCTTTTATTGTAATAACTTTTTTTAAATTCAAACATTCACTGTATTTGATCACACCTTGTACATTTGACTAGCCCATAAAATCTTAGTTTCCTAATAACCACAGCAATAATTTAGTTGACAACGCTGAAATTAAGTAATTTATCTTTCACTTACATTTATGGCTCACATATACAAATACCTCAACATATTAACGGTCAGAGTAGGTATCAGGTTTTATCAGGAAGCTTGTACTTCAGGTTAACCATGTTAAAAATTTTTTCATTTAGCTTCGTTCTCTCAAACAGATGTTCCAAAAATATAAAGAAATGATCACAACTGATATGACAAACCATCTGCAACAGTTAAACAATACTCCTCTGTATCATTCATTCAGTAAATTTCAGATCCGTTGCTTCTGAACCAAGAGTCGAGTCCAACAATTTGTTAAGATACTATTCACTGCTGCGACACCATGGATGGACCTAGAGGGTATTATGCTTAGTGAAGTAAGTCAGACTGAGAAAGACAAATACCATATGATCTCACTTACATGTGGACTCTAAAGAAAAATGAACAAACAGACCGATAGAAATAGAGAACAAACTGATGGTTACTAAATGGGAAGGGAGTTAGGGGCTGGGAGAGAAAGGTGAAGGGAGTAAGAAATACAAATTGATAAGTTATAGGAGAGTCACGGGGATGGAAAATACAGTATGGGAGATACAGTCAGTAGTATTGTAAAAACTATGTATAGTGTCAGATGGGTAGTAGACTTACTGGGGGATCACTTCATAAATTATGTCTAACCACTACATTGTACACCTGAAACTAATATAAAGTAACACTGAATGTCAGCTGTAATTTTATAAAAAAAGTCACAGGGATGAGTAGTGTAGTATGGGGAATATAGTTAATAATGTTCTAATAACTATGTACAGTGTTGGGTGGGTAGTAGACTTGTAGGTGTTATCACTTTGTGAGGGTTGTAAATGTCTCATCATTATATTGTTTTGTATACCTGAAATTAATATGAAAAAAGGTTAAAAAATATAAAATATATATATTCTCCTTACACCAAAGGAAAAAAAAAATCACATGTACATCAAAACAGTAGAAATTTCTTCTATATATCCAAACTGTTAACACCAGCCTAAAAAGATGGCATTACAGAAAATGTTTACTTTCTACATTACATATTTCTGCAATGTCTGAATTTTTTTTCAGCAAGCACCTATGTGTGAGCAGAACACTGAACAACTACCTGCCCCCACTAAGGGTTTTTATAGGCTACACTTTGCTCAACTAAACCCTGGTGTAGGGCTTGGAGGGTCTTAGGGAACTAAAAGATCCTTTTTTTAAATGCAATGTTAAGTGGAACCCCAAAGTATAAAATACCAGAGCAGAACGGCTCAGATTGAAATGAAGGGTGGGCTGCTCAGAACCCTGCCAGCTCAGTCTCTTTCTCTCAACAGCTCCTCAGCCACCTCTTCATTCCAGAGTAGTTTAAAATCTCCTATCCAATCTGTACTAAACAATCACCACCACAATCTATAGTTACCTCAGTTTTACAGAGTAGACTTTAGAGGGTGGGTTTTGAATACAAAATCTTTATATATCAACTTTATAATTCAGACAATAGGTGTATACATTGTAAGAATTAGATGAGTTTTGACAAAATATACTGTGTAAACACCACCCCAACCAAAATACAGAATATTTCCAACGCTACAGAAAGTACCCTCTTGCCCCTTTGCCATCTCCTCACCTACTACCATACAAATTATTTTCAACAGGTAGAACAAAATCTGAGTAAACCAGGACATGACAGTGGGAGTATTTAGAAACTGCCACCCTGTCAGCCATCTATCTATTCCCATATTAATTTGTTCTTTCTTTCAGTATTTACTAAGCCTCTTCTGTGTAACAGAGGCCGTCCTAGATGTAGGGATTATAATGTCCCATCGATATAATGCAGGGTTGGGGGGGTTATCAGTTGGTGAAGGCAGCACTATTATAGATAGGTTAGTCAAGGAACGCCTTTCTCAGAACACATCCCAATGTGATACATGCATACAAAGGGACAAAATGGCCAAAGCCAAAAATGTGATACAGCAACTCCTTGACAGCTAAGCAGTAAAATCTTCAGGGTACACAAAGCAAAACTTTGTAAAGAATCACTTCATTATATCTGAAACAAGAATTTCTTATATTAAAAAAAATTATCCAATTCTTTTCTTCTTTTGGTCAATTCCACTCTGGCGTCTGACCAACTTCCCCCATCTTCATTTTTTTTTTTTGACGGCAGTGTCACCGGCTTCACACGTGGGATCCGAACCTGGGCCGCTGCTGTCCCAAACCAGCTCTTAACCAACGCGCCACTCAGCCAGCCCTACATATTTTTTTTTTTTTTTTTTTAGCTGAGCCATCCTACCACCTGTTGGCAGCTCAGCTCGGGCTGGGCATCAAACTGCTGTTGCTCAGAGCTCACACTCTTGAGCGAGCTCTTAACCAACTGAGCCACTTGGCCGGCCCTCCATCTTCATTTTCAAGTTTTGGTTTTTTCCCCTGTGAGTCTGGTAGCCAAAAGTATTATTAGTTAAGACTCTAGGGCAGAAGAGTTCAATAACACTGGGACCATTTTCTGAGGAAGCCCTAACGTAATGGAGAGCCCTGGAATGAAGAAATCTCCTGGGTAAATTTTAAAAAGCAGTCTCACCTCTATCAATGTTTTATTTACCCTGCTTTCTATTAAAAGAGAGAGAAAAAAAATGAGTTAACGCCTTTAAAAACATGCAGAATTACTCAAAGCAAAGCAATGGACTTCAGAGACACATTATTTAAAAAAAAAAAAAAAGGGGGGGGCCCAACTGAGTGGCTCAGTTTATTAAGAGCACACTCAAGAGTGTGAGCTCTGAGCAACAGGGTTGCAGGTTGGATTCCCGGCCCAAGCTAAGCAGCCGCTGAGCTGCCAACAGGTGGCAGGATGGCTCAGCTTAAAAATAGATAGCTAGATTAGATAGAAATATAGAAAGATAGGAAAACAGAAAGAACAAAAGAAAGAAAAGGAAAAAAAACTGGTTCTTGTGCCTCAGGACAGAAACCAAAAGTCTTCTAATGGGACATTCAGCAACTTAACTTTGCCTGGCCTTCTATTTTCTCAAACAAGCCAAGCTATGCAGTTATGATATTCCAGATACTAAAAGAGCAAATCAGGCAGAACGAAAATGAGGACAATGCACATATACCAGTTAAAAGGCATGGGCAAGGGTCAGATCAAAGTCTTCAAGCTTTCTAAAAAAGCCCTTGGGTTTCTTCAGTTTGGAAACTAAATAATTCAATGTTTTGGGTTCCCCCCTTCCACTGCTTCATCTCCCTCTTCTAAAGTTAACTAAAATTTCCTTTTCTTTTTTTTTTAGAAGAACAAAGGAAAGAAGGCACCAAGACAGGAAAAAAAAAAATTCTTGGTGATCTAATGTTAAGACAGCAGGATGACTTTAAGTGGGGACATTAGAGACCTGTATCATATATCTACAGGGATAGCCAATTAAAAAGCCAACAAACAGACAAGTAATATAAAGGTGTAAAATGATAAGCATCAACTAACACTCTGCTGTGTCAGGGATACATGTCCAAGCTGTGGAGAGGTCTGTGACAAACTAGAGAATATGCTGGAACTATAATAAAAGAGGGCTGCTGCACAGCCAAAACACAGGTCCACAGCTACCAGATTAGGTTTTTCAAAATCAGCCTAAATCCATATTTTTACATGAAATCTCCTTGTTTTTTTAATGCTAACAACTAATTCAAATTTACAACACTGTGTGAGCCAAACACACATCTGCAAACTGAATTCAGCCCATAAGCTTTCTGTTTTCAACCTGTGCCATAAAAAGAAAAAACCTGGGGCCGGCCGAGTGGCTCAGTTGCTTAAGAGCTCGTTCAAGGGTGCGAGCTGAGCTCTGAGCAACAGCAGTTTGATGCCCAGCCCGAGCTGAGCTGCAGCTGAACTGCCAACAGGTGGCTCAGCTAAAAAAACAAAAAACAAACGAACAAGAAAAAACCTGGTCCTTTCAGTGGTAGAGCGCTAATTCTGGGGTAGAAAACACAACAACACACTATCATTTGAAAATACACAAAATATATGAATATACATCTGAAACCCCTGATTGTTGAAGGAAAGCAAGAAATTATCTTACTCTTCACACGCTAAGGTGCTCCATGTCTTCCACCAAACTAGGAACTGTAAACAAAGCCCAATGGAAGAAAACATTAGGAAATAAATTTTTGTGAAACTGAGTTCACTAATGTTCAGTTTCCTCAGTATGTGCATCGGCCTGTACTTCTGGACAAAAAGAAACTAAAAGATGATTTCTATGGCATTGCATTTAACCTTGATTTAAAACAAAACAAAACAAAACAAAAGGTTCTCCTGGAAGTCAGTCTTTTAGAAAGGGTACCCATGACTCTTACTCTGTTGGTAAGCCATGGGCGATTACTTTTTTATGGGTTATAAACCTACATTACAAACTCTATAGTTTTTTGTTGTTTTTTTTTTGAGGGCAGTGTCACTGGCCCTCATATGTGGGACCCAAACCGGGCCGCTGGCTTCCCAGGCCAGCGCTCAACCACGTGCCACTCAGCCAGCCCATACAAACTCTAGAGTAGCGGTTCTTAACACTTCGAGACTAATGAATATGATGGAAGGTAACAACCCTTTGAGAAAATGCACTCCCCCACAAAAATTCTACAGACTTCACAGGCCTCCTACAGGCCACAGACCATAGATTTAAGAATATCCTGTTCTAGAGCATACTAAACCTATGTAATCTCCAAACCGTTTCTTCCCATGGATACATCTCTATTCCATCAATCTACTTCAGGCAACTACCATCTCCAGCCTGGATTAGTACAATAGCCTCTTAATTGATATTCTCCACAATCTATTTTCCACAGCTCTGTAAAAGTGATTTTAAAGTATAAATCAGACTGAAACCCCTCCCATCCATCAAGGGTTCAACGGCTTCCCTAAACAATCTTACCTCTCCATCTCCTCTCTAACCACTCTTCTATGTGTCAGGCACACTTGGCCTCTTATCAGTTCTGAAAGCATGCTAAATTCTTCCCATCTTCAAGTTTTGGCACTTGCTGTCCCCTCCACCTGAAATGCTCTCTTCTTGACACCCCACAAAACTAAAACTGTCTTCTCACTGCCAACAAAAAGTCTCTGGCCATCCTTAGGTCTCTCCTTTTTTAGTGTCTAAGGGAGTCCCCTGCGTGATACTTCCACATCACTTTTCTCAATTTGTAATTTATTTCCTTACCTATTTATTGTCTTCTCCCACTATACTGAAAATTCCCAAAAGGTAAGAACCCTTAACCCTTCTCACACCCCTATACTCCCAGAGCCTAGCAGATGGTAGATTCTCAGGCACCGTTTGTTCAATCTCCCACTCAATCAGCCAAATACTTGACCAGTCTTAGATGATTACATGAGTGTGTGAAGCAATCCAACAAAATCTAATATGTGAGAGAACAGCATTCACCACACCTCCTTCAATTCAGGGTGTCACTATGCCCAAAGGAAACAGGCTAGTTGGTAGAGAAGACCATCCAGTCTAAAAAAATAAGTAAATAAGTACATCTTATGCTCTCTCTCAGTCAGCCTCATCTCACCCCATCTTGGAGCTAATCTGAGACATACTCCAAGCTTCCTCCCTCCAATTTCTCAGTACAAAACAGGACATTCTTTTCACAATCCATAACTTGAGTGGCTAAACCAAATTCACAAAGTACCTGTACGTGGTGTTAAAGAAATATGCTGAAGAACTGCTACTGCTGCTGTTGCTATTATTACTGCCACCACTACCCACCGCTAAAATTGAACTGTACCTAGTCTGCAAACCGAAAACATCAGTCTCCAAAACTGAAGAGCTTTCACTCATGTAAAGTTTAAAAAAACAAAGATGGAACTGTAGTGGTCATAAAGGTTTTTAGTCAAAGAGTTTCTTATAGAAACTTCAACTCACCTCTAATACAAAATAGAATCAAGCCTAAACAGCTGCAGGAAAAAGAAAGTTTTTGAAATTGCTAGTGTGTACACTAATGGCACAAAACACAGTTCCCAGCAAAGACCAAACTAAGCCCAATTTTGCTCCACAAGTTGTTCATGGCAGCGCCCGTTTTTGGCTCTTTCACAGGCTTCTATACAGCGACACAGAAGGCTGCCTAGATCCCAGGACAGACACTACAACCGAATCTCCACAAACAAAAAAAGGGAGGGCCAATCTGAAAGAGAAGGAAGATGGTGTGCTACATGCCATTCCACTCTGGGCCCACAATCTCCGAACTCCTATAAATGATAGTGATAATAATAATACTGTTTAATACACGTCAGGTAATAAGCTAAGCGTTTTTCAATGTCATCGTATTTAATATTCACAATAATCCTATAAAGTGGCCACTTGTTACCGATATTTTGCAGATAAGGACACCGAGGCACCTGGAAGTAAAGTCCCTAGACCTAAAATCAAAAGCTAGCAGACGGTTCGGGTCCCCCATGAGGGCCAGTGACACTGCCCTCAAAAAAAAAAAAAAAAAAAAGCTAGCAGGGCCAAAATGTGACTCCAGGCAAGCTGGCCCCGGGATCCTTGTTACGTTGCCACCAGAAGCTTCCCTGGCTGTCTCCCGCTAGACTCTACTCCTCTCAGAGGCTTTTTTTCCTTCAATCCAATTAACAACCTCCCCATAAACACTGTACTACCACGGAGGGCTTCCAACTTCTGGGCGCCAGCGCTCCTCGCCAGCTTCTGCCGCCACGCTACTCCCCTAAGATTTAGAAAGGCAAACAAAACGGGCTGATAAAAGTTGGTTAGGGGGCCGGCCGAGTGGCGCGGCGGTTATACCGCTGCCTTGGGAAGACAGCGGCCCCGGTTCGGGTCCCACTTATGAGGGCCAGTGACACTGCCCTCAAAAAAAAAAAAAAAAAGTTGGTCAGGTGCTAAGGGAGGCAAGAAAATTGCCTCGGATAAGCAGAACACACGCCGATTATCACTGGAATGCAGCCGGCCTCATCTCCAGCCCAAAAGACTGAAATACAAATGGGCGCACAGATGTTCCCGTGGCAGGCAAATGTGGACTATGCCTCCTCTGGCCACACGGCAGAAAAGAACGGAAGAGGTGCTGCCTGCCAGCCACATGCGCCCGAGGCGAAGACAGAACCAGGCCAATGGAGGCGAGGCGGGTGGGGGGAGGGCACTCAAGAGTTCCGGGAAATGGAGAAACCCAAATATCAGGTTTGTACCGCTAAAGGGGGAAGAGGGAGGTGGAGGCCGCTCCCCGACTGCGTGCAAACAGAACGGAGGGTAGGAGCAGCTCGAGAGGAAAGGCGGCCCTGAGCTTCGGGAGCTAGGCCGGAGCGAGGGGAAGCCCAGTAGGGCGGGGAAGGGGAGGAGCCGGAGGGAGCCAGGCCCGCTCGGAGGAGGCCAAGGGGTAGGCGCGGGGGAGCGGCTCCGCGCCAGGCCGGGTTGGGGACCCTGACCCACCCGCCACGGAGAAAAGGTAAACTACGAAACGACTCGAGCCAGTCGAGCCGCCGTAGTCACCATCCGAGGCCCTCACTCACCTGGGCACACCGCAGCGATCGCAGCTGCAGCCTCGCAACGGCACAACCGGCCCGAATCTCGCCCCCGCCCCACAGCGCGCCCCGCGTCCCCGCTCTCCGACGGCGGCGGCAGCGGCGGCGTCGCCTGGCTGCCTTCTGGGAAATGTAGTCCTACAGCCGGCTCTCCATGCCCACTAGATGGTGTGCTGAACTACGTTTCCCACAACGGAGGCTAAGCGTTAGGCCCGCCGCTTTGCGTCACGCGCCTGGTTGTCGGCAGTCACGTGGGTTGCTGCGTTCCATCCCCTCCCCCAGCCTGGGTGGCCTAGGGAAGAAGGAGAGAGGTGGACGGAAGGGGAGGAGGCGTTGCTGACGCTACTGCCCCCACCATTTTGGAGCGAGCCTGGAGGGAGGGCCTGAGCCCCACCCACTCTCGGCCTTCCTTCGCAGTGGAAAAGTCCCTGAGTTGAGAATCCGGTCTTCCTGGCTTTCAGTCCGTACCCGGCCAACTTTTGCTTTGTGATCTTGAGCAAAGCATCTCCCCGCTCTGAGCCTCAGTTCCCAGCCCTACGAAATGAGACTCATAATTTCTACCCCACAGATTTGTTGGGAGGCTCGGACAAAGTAAGGCACGTGAAAGCGTCTAGTACCCTGAAAGCGCGACTGCAAATGGAGCTATGTTCATTGTGATAGTGTGACCTTCGGAGATCCAGGAGCTGGGATAGGCAACGCTCTCCAGCATCGGCTCCCACCTCCGCGCCTCCCCCCATCCCCACCTTCTATAACAAGGGGAGAACCAAAAGGTTTTCCAAAAGTGTGGTACGGTGAAGCTTGTTAAAATGGGTGACACTCACCTATTGAACCAGAAGTTTACTGGGGAGTGTAGCCTTGAAATCTCATACATTAGAAACCGATTTCTCCAGAGATTCTTAACGCACATACAAGTTTGTGGACCACCGCATTTATCAGGGTTTTGCACTGGCTGATTTCCGCTGGAATTCCTGCCCTAGTGAACGCGAACCTTTAAAGACTGAGCTCAGATGTCACCTTTTCTGTGAAGCCCCCAAGTTGACCAGCTGCTTCCCTGTCTCTGTACTCCTTTTTATACTTCAGTCTATAATTATCAGGGCCTGTGTTTGTGTTCCCCAGCAGATTGTGAGCTCTTTGAGAACAGTGATCAGTTTTGATGGATTTCTGCATCCCCAAGGCAAAGTAAATCAATATGAATAAATACTGAAGGAATCTACTAGTCTTCCTGCAGGAAAAGCTTACCAGGCTCAAGTCAAGTCGCAGACCCTGCCACATCAGCCCTCACTTTTACTGGCCTCAGCAACACTCCCACACTGCTTAACTTACTCTTGCTTCCTTCTTTGAGTACTTCCTGTGGGCTGCATCCTGTGTAGTGCTTCTTGAAAGGTTCTGATGCAATTTAATTTTCAATTCACCGATTTTCTGAGTGTCATCTATATGCCACGCCCAGTGGAAAAATCTATGAACACAGGGGTTAAACTAAATGGATACAAAAATACAGGGCCAGCCGAGTGGCGCGGTGGTTAAGCACTGGCCTGGGAAGCCAGCGGCCCCGGTTCAGGTCCCACATATGAGGGCCAGTGACACTGTCCTCAAAAAATAAATAAATAAAAATACATAATTCCTCTTGGTTTCTAAAATACACTATGCTGGGTCTCTTCTTACCTCTCTCCCACCTCTGCCCCTTCCCTGGCCCAGAAATTTACCCCACAGTTCTGATTTCTTCCCTCTCCTCCCCTCATTCTACCTCTCTCTGTGAGTGATGTCTGTCCTTGGCATACTCAGTAACTTTTACATCTCTTCTATGCATTTTATTACCTTATCTACATCTTAGCATTAAATCAGATGTTTGGGAATCTCCATACCCTGAGTTCCCACTGGTATCTCAAACTAAACCTGGCAAAAACTAAACTCTCCTTCCCTCCAATACAGCATTATCTAGTTAATTGTGTAGTTAATTGTTTACATGTCTGTTTTTTTTTTTTAAGAGGTCAGTGTCACTGGCCCCTCATGTGGGATCCGAACCGGGGCCGCTGGCGTCCCAACCCAGCTCTTACCACTGCGTCACTCGGCCGGCCCTACATGTCTGTATTCCTTTTTTTTTAAAAAAAAGATTTTATTGGGGAATTGGAGGAGGGGAACAGTGTTGGGGAATCGGGGAAGGGGAACAGACAAGTTACTGTCTTTTTGTTCTTCGGTCTAGTTGCGGAGATCTGAACCGGGGCCGCTGGCATCCCAAAACCAGCTCTTAACCAATGCACCACTCGGCTGGCCCTACATGTCTGTATTCTATACTAAGCTTTGAGCTCCTCTCAAGGAAGAGAACACCTTATCACTCCATTCATTTATTGAGCACCTACTATGGGCATGGTCCTGTACTAGAAGCCCAGGAGAAAAATGGTAAACAAAACAAATGTGGTTCCTGCCCTCACAGAGCTTACTTCCAACTGGAAAGACAACATTAAGAAGTCTATCACAGACATAATTAATTACTGTGGTAAGTGCAACACAGGAAAGGATATGCTATGTACTATGACAACATAGAACTACAAACTATACCTATAGGCCAATTCCAACCCTCATCCTGTTTTTGTATGGCCAGAAGCTAGGAATTGCTTTTACATTTTTAAATGGCTGGAAAAAAAATCAAATAAAGACTAATATTTCATGACATGAAAAGTATTATGAAATTCAAAGCTCAGCATCCATAAATTCGTTTATGTATTGTCTGTGGCTGCTATAATGCAGAGTTAAGTAGTCGTGATATTCTATGACCTGCAAAGCCTAAAATATTTACTAACTGCACTTTACAGAAGAAGTTTACTGACTCTTGGCATAGAATCTAGAGAGGTCTTGACTTAGGCTAGAAGGTCAAAGGAGGCTTTCCTGAGGAAGTGACCCATAAACTTGTAGCTTATCAGGCGAAGAATAGGGGAAGAGCATACCAGGCAGAAAGAACAACACACAGGAAAGCCCTGTGGCCTGAAGGAACCCGGAACATCCTAAATCTTGTTAGGCCTGCCATTGACCTTGGAGTATAATAGGAACTAAGGCACATGAGCCTGCTGAGGTCATAAGAAGCCAGATCCTTCTGGGTCTGAATATTCCAGGTTGAGGATATTGGACCTTACTCTGAGAGCAATGGGAAACCATTGAAAGGTTTATAAGCAGGAGAGGGATTCAGATTTCCTTTCTTAAAGGATTATTCTGGCACAGTGTGAGAATGGACTAGGGAAAACAAGAATGAAAATACAAATTAGGAAGTTACATTACAGTAGTTTAAATGAGAAGACACAGTAGCTTGATCTAGTGGTTTCTCAGTGGAAATGAAGAAAAGTTGGCAGATTCAAAAGATGCTCAAAAGATCTTTAGGAGATCAGATCTACTGGTCTTGGTGATTGACTGGATGAAAGAGGAAGGGAGGGGCCTGCCAAGTGGCGCATTGGTTAAGAGTTGGCTTGGGACACCAGCTCTCAGTTGTAGGGCCCTGGTTTGGATCCCACGTGAGGGCCAGTGAGCTGCACCGTCTACAGCTAAGATGGTAAACCACAACTCGACCTGGAGCTGGGCTGCAGTGAGTGGCCAGAAATGGTGTAGGCTGCCGCCTCTGCTGCAGTGGACTGCAGTGGGCTGCTATGAGCTACCGTGAGTGGCTGGCAACCAGCATCAGTGGCCAGCAGCTGGCGTGAGCTCAATGATGATACCAACATGGGCCAGTGAAGCGACATCCTCCACAACTAGACTGAAGAACAAAAGGACAGCAACTTGTCTGTTCCCCTTCCCCGATTCCCCAACATTGTTCCCCTCCTCCAATTCCCCAATAAAATCTTTAAAAAAAAAAAAAAAAAGAAAGACAAGAAAGAGGGAGGCAGGAGTCAAGGTATACCCTCAGGTTTCTGGCATGAGCAGCTGTGTGGAGGGAAGGGCTATTACTGCCTCCCTACCCTACTCTGCTTGAACAGATCTCCCCACACTCATCCACTACATGCCTGTGTCTCCTGCACAGCACCATCTCCTAGGTGATAACTAGCTTGTTCTTGTCTTCCTAGGACCCAGCAGTGGACTAGGCCCAGAATTGGCAGCAATGAATGTGTATGGATTTTTCCCTGTTCTTTCTCTTTTTCTGGTAGAGGTTCCTCTAGCCTTCCGATCACCCAAAATCTCTGAGAAATTCTGGCTTCCTCTTTCTACTTCATCCACTATGTGGCATCAGTCACAAAGTCCAATGTGTTCTGTCCGCAGAACATCTGCTGACTCTCCTACCACCCTGCTTCAGGCCTTCTCATGCCTTGGCAGGTATACAGTGATTACAACGGTCCCAGAGCCAGAGTAAGGGGTATATAGGTGTTAGCTATAATTCAGAGCACTTCCCTGCCTCCCAACCTCCTGTCTTTCCATCTAGGTCATCCTTGGGAAGGTAGTCATAGTGCTGTCTCTCAAGCACTCTGATCATGTCATTCCTTGACTGCAGGGCTCTCGGGATCAAACCCTGAATCCCCGATGTGGTCTACAAGGCCCCATGTGGTCTAACCTCTGACAGTCTCTCCAGTTTCACCTTCACTTTCAAAGGTTCTCCACTGCCATAGGGATGAAGGGTAGGCTCAAGGCCTTCCACCATCTGGCGTTGTCAGCCTCAGCTCCTTCATGACAATGCTCTGGTCATGTGTGCTATTCTGGGCTTCCTGCCTCCTCATGCCAGCTCATGCTCTTCCTCTCCAATGGTGATCCCACCTATCAAAGACTTATCTCGTCAGTTCAGGGTCCCCTTCCTCAGGAACTCCCCAACATCGCCTCAGCATTTGTCAGATCCTCCCTTACACACGTGATTTCTGCACATCCATTCCTCCACTAACCTGGGAACAAACAGAGTGGCCATCTATTGCTGTGCCTGCCCAGCATCCTTCTGTTCCTCCTCCTCTGGTAACAGCACCCTCCCTCGCCACCCTGGCTCCAGGGTGAGTAGGTACAATTCTGGCTGATCAGTGCATTTCACTTCTTTGGCCACAGTGATTGGCAAGTGGCTCAAACCAGACAAGTAGAGGGAATGGAATGAGCATCAGCCTGAGACCTATGCTGGAACCCTGAGAAAAGGACCCTTGCTTACTTCTGGGATTGTTAAATTGGAAGAGTAGCAGCCTGGACTCGTTCGTGGTCATCTTTGCCATTATTGGAGAGAAACTTCTTCTTTTTTTTTTTTAAATATTTTACTGGGAAATTTGGGGAGGAGAACAGCGTTGGGGAATCAGGGAAGGTGAACAGACAAGTTGCTATCTTTTTGTTCTTCCGTCTAGTTGTGGAGGACGTTGCTTCACTGGCCCATGTTGGTATCATCATTGCACTCTTCCCGGATGAGGCAGATCAGTCGCGGGCCTCTGGATGGTCGCTCACCACAGCTATTGGCAGCTCATGCTGGCTGTCGGCCGCTCACGCTGGCTGCTGGCCACTCACTGTAGCCTATGGCAGCCCACTGCAACAGGGGCTGCAGACTTCACCGTCACCACGGCTCACACAGCCCAGCTCCAGGTGGAGCTGTTGTTAGCTGTAGAGGGCAGTGTCATTGGCCCTCATATGTGGGATCCGAACCAGAGCCACTGGTATCCCAAAACTAGCTCTTAACGAATGCGCCACTCGGCCGGCCCAGAGAAACTTCTTGAGAATAAAGCTTAACACAATTGGAAAGCAGAGCCATGAGTTGAGAAAGACACATTCCCAGTTCTACCAGTTGAGCCCTTGGATTCAGCCATGCCTGAAGTCAGCTACACATCTGACCTCTTTCATGCATGAGGCAATAAATGAATTCATTTGAACTGGGTTTCTATCACTTCTAAGCTAGAGTCATGACTGGCAGAGAGAAGCTATCGGAGCTATCTATTGTACACAAGGGGCTCTCAGGACAGGAAGGAAGATGGAAGGGAAGTCAGAACAGACTGGGACCAGCACCAGTATGTGACCCCCTGAGTTTAGAAGGGCCACCTGTGGAAAAAAGGAGCAATGATCTTTGCTATCGCCCAGACCAACCAAAGTTCCTTCACCTCCATCTCTGCTTTGCAGGAGAACCAAACTAAACAGGGTCAGGGTAACAGTTGGTCTGAACTCAGAAGGTGGTGGGGTGGGGGCTGGGATGTAAATATCACTTTCAAGTCCTAACACTATCATTTGTACCAACTTCTGTTCATTGGTTCTTCTTTTTTTTTTTTTTTTGAGGGCAGTATCACTGGCCCTCATATGTGGGATCCGAACCGGGGCAGCTGGCGTCCCAAGCCAGCTCTCAACCACCGTGCCACTTGGCCGGCCCTCATTGGTTCTTCTTATTGGACTATGTATCATGTCCTGTGTCTTCTATATTCCCCTGGCACAGAGACTGCCACAGAAGTTCTCAATATAAATAATATAAATTGACTCAGGTCTTGATTAAATTTCTGCTCCATTTATGAGATAGGAAGGGATACAAAATATACAAATGAGATGCAGGATAATCCCTCATCTCAGGGGTCTCCAGTGACCAACAGCCCCTGAGAGGCTGGGACGGCTTTCCAACGAGGAAGCATTTGAGCTGGTTCTTGAAGGATGGAGGGGTGCTACAGGCAAAGTGCAAAGGTACGGAGATATGAAAGGCTCATTTTTTTTTTTTTTTTTTTTTTTTTTACCAAAAAGTATTTACTGGGGAGGGACGGGGGAAAGGGTTGCATCCCAGCATCCCATAGACAGGCTCAGCCATGTGCAAGTTCCGCCAGGACAAAGATGGAGGAAGTCTATGAAAGGCTCATTTAAGGGAATATTGTTGTTCCCCAAAGGGCACTTGGAAGGATTGTTCTGAACGACACCCCCACATCTGCACACATCTCTGAGTGAACCAAAGGGCAGGGCTTCAGTTCTTCTCAGTCCACTCATGTGGGCAGATCAACTGAGACTGAGCACTCAATACCAGACGCTCACAGAAAGAAAGGAGGCTCACAGAATAGATGCTATGAAAAAGCAGGATGTGGCACCAACCACCAGTCACTACTCTTTTCCCACCTTTGGCTCTGAACAAATTCCTCTTACAGTTGGGGCATCCCCCTTTGGGGTGGCAATAAATGTAATATCGCTGACCCCTTTTTGGATTCTGCTTTTATAGGGCTGGGTCCCTGCAAAGCCGGTTATTCCCAGGAAAGTCAGAGTCAGGCCTCAAAGGATCGATCACCCCAGATCCTGCTCCAAACTGGGACTCAGGCCTTAGACCCGGCCTTCCGCATCCCCTCTTACATCAGAAGCAGGAGCCTGGACCCCCTGAGGTACTTCAGACCTGGGGACTTATTCCTCCTTGGCACATTTTATTTATTCCTAAGATCTGCTTCTTTGAAACAGCTACTTTTGTGTGTGTGTGTGTGAGGGCAGTGTCACTGGCCCTCATATGTGGGACTGAACCGGGGCCGCTGGCTTCCCAAGCCAGTGCTTAACCACTGCCGCTCGGCCGGCCCGAAACAGCTACCTTTTTATCTTTGGTCTAACTCAGTGGTTCTCAACTAGGCTGGGGGAGGTGAGGGCAGGGAGGGCGGCAATTTCATCCCCCAGGGGATATTGGGCAATGTCTGGAGATACTTTTTTTTTTTTTTTTTGAGGGCAGTGTCACTGGTCCTCATATGTGGGACCCGAACCGGGGCTGCTGGCGTCCCAAGCCAGCGCTTAACCACCGTGCCACTCGGCCGGTCCTGGAGATACTTTTTGTTGTCACAACCCTGGAAGGGGGGTGGGGGGGTGAGGGTAGAGTGCTACTGACATCTGACGGGCAGAGGCCAGGGATGCTGCTAAACACCGTACAATGCACAGGATGGCTCCCACAGTAAAAAATAATCCTGGGCTGGCCGAGTGGCGCGTTGGTTAAGAGCTGGCTTGGGACGCCGGCTCTGAGCAGCAGGGCCCCGGTTCATATCCCACATATGAGGGCCGATGACACTGCCCTCTACAGCTAAGATGGTGAACAACAGCTCCACCTGGAGCTGGGCTGCTGTGAGTCCCCTGGACGGCATAGCTGCAGCCCCTGCTGCAGTGAGCTGCCATAGGCTACAGTGAGTGGCCAGCAGCCAGCATGAGCAGCTGGCAGCCGGGGTGAGCTGCCAAGAGCCGCTGTGAGCGGCCGTCCAGAGGCCAGTGACCGATCTGCCTCACCCAGGAAGAACGCAATGACGATACCAACATGGGCCAATGAAGCAACGTCCTCCACAACTAGACTGAAGAATAAAAGGACAGCAACTTGTCTGTTTCCCTTCGCCGGTTCCCCAATGCTGTTCCCCTCCCCCAATTCCCCAATTAAAAAAAAAAAAAAGATAATCCTGCCCAAAATATCAATAGTGTCAAGGTTTGAGAAACTCTATCTTTCTTACAGAGAAAAAGTTCAATAACACTAAGCTTTAAAATGTTCTTAGGGTCTGACCAGCAATAGCTAACACGAGGTTATTTTGCAATTTATCAATAAATGGATATTTGCTCTCCTTTCCCTGGCTCCTGTATGGAAGGCAGTGGAGGTGGGGGTAGGGTGGGATGCTGCAAAGGTAGATTAGGGTCAGATGGGGATGAGAGATGGGGTCACACAGTGCAAAGAACACAGGCTTTGGAGTCAGATCTAAGTTCATATTCCAGCCTTGACTACTCCTTTAGCTGTGTGCCTTTAGGTACGAGACCTACCCTCTTAGCCTCAGTTTTCTCACCAGTTAAAGGGGACAACTCCTACCCTACAAGGCACAGACACTCAGCTATTAATGTGACTTTATCCTGAGGCAGTTAGGGAGACATCAGAACACGTTAAGGCCTGTCAGCTTTGAATGACAGCTGGGGCACCCTGGAGGGGAGACTGCTTACCCCCACAGTTTTTGTGTTCACTTCCCTCCAGCCAGGTCCGGAAGTCTTTCTTGAAGTCTAGCTGGAATCTCTCCTTTTCCTTTTGTTTAGTTCAGTGCCTCAGCGGGTTGCCATCGCAATGGTCTGACCATGGGAAACACTGAGCTTGTAATTTGCATTTCGGTCTCCTGTGGGTATGTTTCCTTCTTTTTGCCTGGGGGTGAGGACTGAGGCTGTTCAAGGCTTCGGGGTTGCCAGGCCAAAAGCAGAGGTTGCCAGGCACCAAAAGACATCCCCAGCCAGGGCATTTGTTTACCAAGGCCCAACTCTAGGAGACATTCCTGAGCACAGGGCTCCCAGGCTTGGGAGTGGCAGAAGTGGTCCCATTAAAGAAGGCTGGAAGAGTGTTCCCCCGAGCCTGAGAAAGTGAACAGGGTCTGGTGTCTTTGCTGCAGCTATTTTCTTTCCTTGAGTAATAGCAACTTAGCTCCACTCCCACACAGATCTCCCAGGACCTCTGAAGGGCTGCAGAGCTGCAGTTTGTGGGGGAGGAGGCGGGTGTGTGAGGGCCAAGAGTGGTGGTTTGGGAGTGACAGCAAAAGACTGCTGTTGCTAAGCCACAGATATCCAGGAGGACAGATCAAAGCAGACTGATTATCAGTGTCCTCCCTGGAATGTTCTAGACTGGAGAAACCCTCAAGAATTATACACAGTGCCTCAAAGGGGTGGGGCATTTTACAAAATTAAATTATGTAAACTTATAATTCGAGATAGTGACATTGAAAGTGCATCGCTTCCTAGTTATTTTACTATATTTTGGTATTCTCTGTGCTCTTGGGGTTATTCACATCTGTATGGTGGAAATACTACGTAATGGGGCACTGCTGTGAACCTCTTCCCAGCAACACTGCCAGTGAGGTCATTTGGCAGCTTGAAATTGGCCCTGGTGGGAGTACTCACATTAGAGAAATTGGCAAATAATACAAATCAAGTCTCTTCCTAGCACCCACCCCCAAGCTGTTTGTAAACATTTACACCACTGGGTAGAGGATTCCCAAAATATGACTATGCTTGAATTTTGGGGGTGTTTGGAGCATATAATGTGATTTTAAAAATTTGGCTGGCCGAGTGGTGTGGTGGTTAAGCGCTGGCTTGGGAAGCCAGCAGCCCCTGTTCGGGTCCCACATGTGAGGGCCAGTAACACTGCCCTAAAAAAAACACACAAATAAATAAATAAATGTGACATGTCGTACATCTGAGTATTGTGGATAAAATGCACATTTGCTACAAATCTCTAGTCTAGAAATACTTGGGGGCTCGTCTCTTCCTCCTCCCACTCACAAAGCACCTCCTTGCATACCCCCCAAACACACCTGTGGTGCCTCCGGGATGAAATAAGACCAGAAACGCCATGAGGGCAGGGGCTTTGTTCACTGCTGCTATTGCAGACCCTCAGACCCCTTCTCAGTCTCAACAACGGTCCCAGTTTCCCTGTCTTCCGAGTCAGGGCAGTTGAAGCCATGCTGGGGGCAAGGCTATGCACAAGGGCTGATGGGAGAACAGGAGTTGCCTCTTCTCAAGCGTATGGATCTACTTGGAAGCAGGGAAGTTGGTCAGTCAGGGGAAATTGCTCCCCAAGGAAGATTTGGCAATGTCCAGGGATATTTTGTGGAGGAAGGGTGCTACTGGCATCTGGTGGGCAGAGGTCAGAGATGCTGCTAAACACCCTACAATTCCCAGGACAGCGTCAAGGAATTGTCCTGCCCCAAACATCAATAGTGCTGAGGCCGAGAAACCTTGGGATAGGAGACAGAGTGGGGAGATACTCAGGGCGGGGTCTAGGAAGAGATAAAGAAAAAGTCTGTCTGCCAGGTAGCTACTGATCCCTTCCTCCCCCAAGGCACCCATTTCTCTGTGTGGGTCATTCAGTCTCTCATTGTGTCTTGTCCTGCGTCTCCAGTCTGTCTCTGGTGCTGTCCCCATTTATCTCTGTTCATCTCTTGGTCTCTTTTTCTCACTCTCAGTCATGCCATCTGCTCTGGCTGGATCCTTGTGTTCTGAGACATGAGACAAGCCTTTGGCATTCATGCTCCCTCGGCCCACACTAATCACTCCAGCTGACTTGGCCTGGGAGCTGAGCCAGGAAGTTGGTTAAAGGGGAAAGGGGGGGATGCAAAGACAGGGGGCATCCTGCCTTTGACTCTGGGGCCCTACTCCCTGCCTTCCAGAGGCCTGGAGCTCCAGCCTGCTCTCTTCCTCTTGCTTCCAGGGCCCAGGACCAAAGTCAGCATGCCCAAGTGGGCGTGCCTGCCCACAGACCCCTTCTTCCCCACCCCACCCTTGGCTCCTTAAATTTCTCCTCTAGTCTAATCCAGCAGCTGTTACAAAACAACTGGGGGCTGGGCAGCTCCTCACTGCGGGCCCCACCCTGTGCTGTAAGTGACACTGGGCCCATGACTACCATGGAGCCCAGAACTCTGCCTAGTGACCAGTGGCCTCTGCCCTGGCCCTGGTTTCCAGGACCAAGCACCCAGCACTCAGAGCCAGAACATGGTCCCCTGCGCTTGGAGTCCAGTGCTCAACATCACAGCTCAATTACCAGTGCCCATCACAGGACCCAGGACCCAGGCCTCAGTGCTTGCTGCCAGAGCTGCCCTCTCTGCTCCTCCCACTCACTTCACCTGGCAGACCCCTGGGGGCCTGTGCTGCTGTGTGCTGGGCCAGCAGGGCCCAGGGAAGGCTCTGGGTGAGGGTCAGGGACCCTGCAGAAAAGTCTGGTGGCAATTTTTTTTTTTTTTTTGAGGGCACTCATATGTGGGACCCGAACTGGGGCTGCTGGCTTCCCAAGCCAGCGCTTAACCACTGCGCCACTCGGCCGGCCCTGGTGGCAATTTTTAAAACAAATTTGGGTGTCTTTTATTTATTTATTTATTTATTTTTATCTATTTATTTTTAGCTGAGTCATCCTGCCACCTGTTGGCAGCTCAACGGCAACTCAGCTTGGGCTGGGCATCGAACCGATATTGCTCAGAGCTCAGCTCGCACTCTTGAGCGAGCTCTTAACCAACTGAGCCACTCGGCCGGTGCTTCGTCTTATTTTCTTTAAGGAGTCAGCATTCGTGTACCATAAAAAAAAATCAAATAATATAGACTCTATGTTGCCTAGATTATTGCAACATACCCCTTTGTCCACTCCTTAAAATGACTTTTTAACCGAGTAACATGGCCACATGATTCCATAGGTACATGTGAGCGTGCAATTAAATGCTTCATCCACCCCTAATCCTCGGCGACCCAGTTCCCTTCCCCACTTCTCTCTGTGTTTTCTCCGGGACCCATTTTATTGCCACGACCTCAGAAGTGTCATCATTCCTCCAGTTACCTCTCGACTTAAAACCCTTTTGTGGTTTTCCATGCCATGGGAGAAAGAACAAACTTCCCAGTTTACCAGGCTCCAAGGCGCTCCATGCCTGACTCCTGTCCAGCTTCCGGGACACTTGGCAATACCCCAGCCTGTCTCACATGGCACCAGAGAAACACGAGCTGCCTATTAGCGTCCTTCGCTCCCCCACCTGTCCTGGCTTCCAATGCTCTTGCTCATGTTTCTCTCTGTCAGACATTTATTGCACACAGACAGCATCTAACGTGCGCCAGGCACTGGGGGCTAGGAAGGACACAGTGAACGAACTGAGATGTTCCTGCTCTTGTGACTCAGGTTCTGGCAGACGAACACTTAACAGACAAATAGTTACAATAAAGCCTCTGTTGTGCTAGAGTACATACAGAGTTCTGGGCCAAAAAAGGCCTCCTGGAAGAAGTGATATTTCAGATTGGAACAGTCATCACCCAACCACGGGGTAGGGGGACAGGCAGGGGAGAGTGTCCCAGGCCAAGAAAAGAGTTCGTGCAAAGGCCCTGAGACACAGAGAAGAGTCACAGATCCAGGGTGATGGGAACACAAAGAAAGGACATGTGCGAGCGCCACAGGGGGAGAAGCCCCTAGAAGCCACTCTACAGAGTGTGCATTTTATCCTGAGGGCAGATTTGTGGCTGCTGGGCAGAATCTGGATTGGAGGAGAAGGGCTTGTTGCTTTTTCTAGGAGGATAGAAATGACAGCAGCCTGGGCTGGTGGAAGGGCATTGGGGACAGAATCAGAGATATAGTTCAGAGGTGAGGCGGGGTGAGGAGTGACTTCCCAGGGATCTAAATGGCTTCGGAGATTGGTGGATCCTGGTAATGTTCTTTGAGATGGCGTCTCTGAGCCCAGTTTAGACTTGTTGAATTGGTGGTGTTTGCAAGATGTCCAAGCCAGGATGTCCAGACAGTTAGATATGCAGGCTGTAAACCTCAGCAAAGATGTCTGGACTGGAGATTCTTATTTGGGAGACATCAGTATAAAGATAACAGTGAAAACGCTACCTAGCCTTTATTGAGCACTTATTAAGTGCGAGACAGTTTTTTAAGTTCTTTACATACAGTAACTAATTGATTCTTCATAACAGCCCTATGAAGTAGGTGCTTTCACTTCAGAGCCAGAGTCAGAACCCCAGATGGCCAGCTCCAGGATCCATGCTTTTAACACTATACTGCCTCTCATCATTAGACAGTACTCTAAGCCCCAGCAGTGGATGAGATTAACTTTAGAGCTGTGAGGGAGAGAGGCAGGTAATCAACCTTGAGGAATACTAGCCTCTAAAGCCAAGATTGCAGACTGGTGGCCAGGGGCCTGAATCTCGCTCTTGGATAAGTTTTCTCTGATGATTCTTGAAGATATTTTGCTAAGTGAAATAAGCCTGTCGCATAAGGACAAAAGCTTAGCGTTTTAATTTAAAAAAATTAATTGCCATACAAAAATTAACTCGAAATGGATCAGAGGCCTAGATGGAAGATCTAAAAACTATAAAGTCTTAGAGGAAAACATTGGATTTGGCAATGATTTCTTGGATGTAGCATCAAAAGCACAAGCAACAAAAGAAAAAAAATAGATAAATTGGATTTCATTAAAATTAAACCTTTTGGGGGCCGGCCGAGTGGCGCAGTGGTTGGGCACTGGCTTGGGAAGCCGGCAGCCCTGGTTCGGTCCCACATATGAGGGTCAGTGACACTGCCCTCAAAAACAAAACAAAAAATAAAAAAATAAAAAAATAAAAGTCACCACAGTTATTAAAAAAAAAAAAATTAAACCTTTTGTAAATCAGACCTTATCAGCAGAGTGAAAGACAACCCATAGAACAGGATAAAATATTTGTAAATCATATACCTGATGAGTGTTAATATCCAGACTATATAAAGTTTTCCTAAAACTCAACAACAATAATTAAAAACAAAAAACCACCCAATTAATGAATGGGCAAAGGACTTGAATAGATATCTCTCCATCCCACAGAAGATATACAAATGACCCATAAGCAATGAAAAGATGCCCCACATCACTAATCATTAGAAATTGCAAACCACAACCACAATGAGATACCACCTCATACCCATTAAGATGGCTACTATATAAAAAAAAAAGTGTGGGTGAGGGAGGATGTGAAAGAATTGGAACGCTGTGTACTGTTGTTGTGAATGTAAATGGTACTGCCACTTTGGAAAACAGTATAGTATGGCAGTTACGAAAAAAAATTAAACAGAATTATCATATAATCCAGCAATTCCTTTTCTGCGTACATGCCCAAAAGAATTGAAAGCAGGGACTTGAACAGGTATGTGTACACCCATGTTCACAGCAGCATTATTCATAGAAGTCAAAGGTGAAAACAACCTAAATGTCCATCATCAGGTGTATTAATAAACGAAATGTGGCAGATACATTCAGTGGAATGTTATTCAGCTTTAAAAAGGAATGGAATTCTGACATGTTACGACACGGATGATCTTTGAAGATATTATGCTACGTGAAATAAGCCTGACACACAAGGACTAATATTATACATTTCACTTTTATGAGGTACCTAAGTACTCAAATTCATAGAGACAGAAAGTAGGATGGTGGTTGCCAGAGGCTGAGTGGAGGAGGTGATGGGAAGTTAGTGTTCAATGAATATAAAATTTCAGTTTGGGAAGATAGAAAAGTTCTCAAGATGAATGGTTGTACAACAATGTGAATATATTTAATGCCACAGACTTATACACTTACAAATTATTGAAATTTTATGTTATGTATATTTTACCACAGTAAAAATGGACAAAAATAAAAAAGATAACAATTTTTAAAGGTATTATTTAAATTTTGTAAAATATTTTATGTTTGAATTAAATTTGCACTACCCAAACTAAAATTTTACACCTTACAGTTCCCACTGTTTTAAATTTTAAACCCAAATGTAGGCTATTGAGTTTTAATAATATATATATGTAATTTTTAAATTAGCACAACTGGTCACATAGAATGATGGCACTGAAGTAATTTAAGTTCTGTTTCTTTGCCTGTAAAATCATTGTGTCGTTGTTGTTTATTCTGAAACTACTGTTTAAACTCAGAAAACATGTAGTGTCACAGAGTTGGAGACACCAACTGAGCCCAAAGCAATAGTTTGGAGCGATTCCAAACTATTAAGGAATTACTTTCAAAATGAACATGTGTATCTGAGTCTGTGTGTGTCAAGAGTCAACTATTTTAATGAGATTTCTCCTTATTAAATTCCATGTAGAATACAATGTCTATTAAAAGGTAAGTAATAAGTTTGTGCTAATTTGAAATTTACACATATATTACTAAAACTGAACACTACCTGTAGCAGCTATTAGAACTTAGACCAATAAAATATTTTTTTCAGGGAGAAGCATTTTTGACTGACGTTTAAAATTGCCAAATGGATGGTGATAATAAAAAGCAAGCAACTTTTGGTCATTTTTCTTATGGTTCTTAAATTCTCTACAATGCACCGGTATCGCCCTACACCTGGGGCAGACCTCTGCTATCATCCTACCTTGATAGGCCACTCCCAACAACACTGGAATCCAATGCCACCTGTGGACCAATTGCAACTGTGAACCAGAGCTGAGTGCCAGGGGCTGCCCTTTGGAGGCATTCAAGTTCTCAGCCCCTAATTTAAAAGACCTTCTCAGGTGTTATTTCCTACAGGAAGCTTCCCTTGACGTTCTCTCCCTCCTTGAATCTGGATCAAATATTTCTCCTTTATATCCCCATTGTACTCTACGCCTGGTTCTATCACTGAACTCTTACATTGTATTGTAATTTTCTTCTTCCACTTCTAGTCTAAGCACCCTGAAAGTAAGGACCTGTCCCTGTGGATCAATTAGGGCTCAATGTTATGGCCTCATCAGGATATGCCTAACATGACTGTCCGTAAGTGAAGTGGCTTTGGGAAGTGGCTGGTAGTACACAGGAGGAGTTGGGCTGCCCCAGGGTGTCAAAGCCCCTTGAGGTGCAGAGGAGGCCTTGCAAGAAACAAAACTCATTTTATGTGTTAACTTAAGAAATGCCTCATGGGGGTGGGGGGTGGGGGGTGACCCGTTAGCTCCGTTGGTTAGAGCGCAGTGCTCATGGCACCAGGGTTACCTTTTCCATCCCTGCATGGGCCACTGAGATGCGCCCTCCACAACTAGATTGAAACAACTGCTTGACTTGGAGCTGATGGGTCCTAGAAGAACATACTGTTCCCAATTTTAAAAATGTTAAAAAAGAAATGCCTCATCCATATCACTAGCTCCAATGTTTACTAGTTCACAGAAACTAGGGGAATTGCCTGGCTATAGAGTGAGTCACTGACCAGGCCTGGACGCACACTTCCAGATCTCTCTCTCAGCCAAGGCCCGCGTCAGAGCCCCGCGTCTGGTCGGTCCCTGCAGCTCCGACCTCTCCTGTCTTGCCATATGCTCATTTAACCACGAGAGGGCGCCAGATGGCCGCCCACGTCCACCCGAGCGACTGCTCCTTTTTTGGCTCCTCCGGACTGACACCCGCTAGTGGAGCGGCAGAGTCCTGGTAATGAAAGGGTTTGTTCGGGGGGCGGGGTGGGAGGTGGCGGTTGTGTTGTAAGAGAGCCGGAGTTCAGAAGCGTTGGCAGCGGGATGGGGGGAGGAGGAGAGAAGGGCATTTGTTGCCTTCTCTGGCCCTGCCTTGTCTGGCCCGGCTGGGGAAAGGGCAGAGCTGGAGAAAGGGAGGACTCTCCAAGAGTACAGGGCCCCTGCTTCCGCCGCTGTTCCCTTCAGTCTAGCTCAAGAACAGACCGGACATTCCTAAGTCTCCGGCGGGAAACCTGGAAATAGACCAGGCCAGCCTCCCTGCGGCCTGGGCCAGTTCTTCCAAAGCCCCCTCGGCCCCCCAGGACTTCCCGGAAGGCGCTGCCCCGCCTGAGGCCCCAGGCTCCTGAGCACAGCGCCCTTCCCAGAACTTGCCCTGCACTCTTCCCTCCTGGGTCCTTGCTCCCAGCCTATAGGATCAAACCCCTCCCCTGAGCGCTAGACATGTACAGAGAAATTATTATCCACCGAGTTCAGGTGGAAGTCGTGATCTGTCCCCCTAAAACTGGCTCTCCCTTCCTCCAGTATCTATGTGGTTATTTGACGAGAAACCTGGGTCATCTTTGACACCTTTCTTTTTCATTCCCCATGTCCAGTCCATTTTTTCACCTTCTTCTTTCTCTCTCTTGGTTTTCACTACTTACTGGACCACGTGCCCATCATCGCTCACCAGAACTGGTACTCCTTCTGAACTCCCTAATACCACTCTCCTCCCCTTCCTTTCAATCCCTTCTCCAGGTGGCAACCCTGGCCATCTTTTCAAACCATCAGTCGTCATCCACTTTCTGAAATCTTTCAATAGCTTCCCAGACCAAACTCTTAGCATAGCCCACAGGTCCAGCATGGTCTGGTCCTTCCTGCCTCTGGCACCATCTTCCTTCTCACTCTCTGTGTTCCAACTACACTGGCTGTGCTCATCACAGGGCCTTTGCACATACTGTTACCTTTCTGCCTTGTTAACTCCTACTCCTTCAGATCTCGGCTCTGGTCAGATCCCTTATTATTAACTCTGCTAGTACCACATACTTCTCCTTCATGTGTTTGTCAAACAATTGTACTCCCTTGTCCGCAGTTTTACTTTTCAGTTTCAGTTACCCTCGATCAACCATGGTCTGAAAATATTAAGTGGAAAATTCCAGAAACAATTCATGTTTTCAAATGCTTGCCATTCAGAGTAGTGTAGTGAACTCTCTCGCCGTCCTGCTGTGTCCCCGCTGGGATATGAACACTCCCTTTGTCCACTGTATCCACTCTGTATGTGCTACCCACCCATTAGTCACTTAGTGGCCATTTTGGTTAGATCTACTGTCACGGTATCACAGTGCTTGTGTTGAAGTAATCCTTATTTTACTTAATAATGGCCCCAAACACAATAGTAGTGATGCTGGCAATTTGGATACGCCAAAGAGCTGTAAAGTGCTTCAAAATCATATGCTGAAGTTGCTGAGATCAACAGTGAAAACAAATCTGTAATCTTGTGAAGGAAAAACAAATTTGTGCTAGTTTACCGAAAGATACCACATTCACATAACTTATTACAGTATATTGGTATAATTGTTCTATTTTGAGTTGTTGTTGTTAATCCCTTACTGTGCCTAACTTATACTTTATCACAGGAATGTATATATAGGGAAAAAAACATAGCATATATAGAGTTCGATACTATCTGTGGTTTCAGGCATCCACTGCAGGTCTTGGAATGTATCCCCTGCCGGTAAGGGGGGACTACTGTAGTTGTAATTGTTCATTTGTTTGGAATATTAATTAATGTGTTTCTTCCACTAGACTGTAAGCTCCATGAGGGTAAGGACCACATCAATTTTTGCTCACTTGAAAATCTCCAGCACCTATATGCCTGGCACATAGTAGGTGCTCAGTATTTTTTTTTTTTAAAGATTTTATTGGGGAATTGGGGGAGAGGAACAGCGTTGGGGAATCAGGGAAGGGGAACAGACAAGTTGCTGTCCTTTCGTTCTTCAGCCTAGTTGCAGAGCACGTTGCTTCACTGGCCCATGTTGGTATTGTCATTGCTCTCTTCCCGGATGAGGCAGATCTGTCGCCGGCCTCTGGACTGTAGCTCACCGCAGCTACTGGCAGCTCACGCTGGCTGCCAGCCACTCACGCTGGCTGCCGGCTACTCACTGTAGCCTATGGCAGCCCACTGCAGCAGGGACTGCAACCTACACTGTTGCCGGGGCTTGCACAGCCCAGCTCCAGGTGGAGCTGTTATTAGCTGTAGAGGGCAGTGTCACTGGCCCTCATATGTGGAACCCGAACCGGGGCCTCTGGCTTCTGAAGCCAGCGCTTAACCACCGCGCCACTAGGCCGGCCCAGCAATCACTTCTTAACTGGTCTCCCAGTTTACAATCAAGTCCCTGCTGGTTTCCCACCCAACACCCAGAATGGCCTAATAAAAAGGCCAATCTGACTGTCACCCTTCCTACCCCATTTTTAATAGACTTCAGAGGCTTCCCATGGCCCTTGGACTAAAATCCAAACTCCTGACAGACTTACAAGGCCTTGCATGGTCTGGCCCACCTCATGCCAAACTCCACCTCCTCAATGGACCTTTCTTAATTCAACAAATATGAGTGCCTGTTATATCAGGCACTGAGGATTCAGTGGTGAGTAAAAACAGGCTCCTTCAGATCTGCTTACAGTCCCCGAGATACTCCTTTCCATACAGGGCCTTTGCACATGCTTTCCCCCTTGTCTGGAAAGTGCATCTCTCTCCTCTCCTTTCTCTGTGTTCCTGACTTTGCCAAGTCAACACCTACTCACCCATCACATCTCAGATTAAACATCATTTATTCAGGGATAGCTTATTTGACTCCCAACTTATGTCTCCATGTTAGAGGCTTTTATTGCTCCCCATGTTCCACCTTCTTAGCACTGACCACATTTTTTCATTTTTACATTTGTTTGTGTGGTTCTTTGGCTAATGCCCATCTTCCCCACCAGGAAGCTCCAGGAGCTCCCAACATCTGGTTTTGGGTTACCATCATCTCCCTCTGGTGCTTCACAACTTATTGAATGAATAAATGAATAAGTGATTCCCCTGCAGAGTATTCAAAGGTACGGCCTTCAGGCAGTGGTACCACTGCCTCAGTGTGAATATGAGCTGGGGGTTGGGAAGGGTGTGCAAAACTCTCACCATGGAGAGGGCCTAGAAGTTACTCCCTTCTCTGCCCCTTCTCATCCCCAACGCCTGTGATTTAGTCCCACCTGCCTCTCCACCACCCCAGCTCTTCCCATTGTCCTCAATGCCCCTGCAACACTGGTCCTGCTCCCACTCCTCCAGGCCTTCTCACATACTGACTCCTCCACCTGCTTTTTTGCATGGCTGGTTCCTCCTCATCCTTCAGGTGAAGTGTAATTGAGGCATCTTTAGAGGATAACTTCTCTGAGTGGTATCCCTGTTATTACCCGTCCTTTCATCCATTTGATTTCCATCGTAGCTCACAATGGAAATGCGTTTATATATTTGTTTATCTGTGTCCCTAGATGCGTTAGAAGCTTTTGGCCACATGTAACAAAAAATCCAGCTCCATTGGCTTAAACAAGAAGGAAAGTTGTCTAGTGATAGGACTGTTTTTGGGGTTGGTTATTTCAGTGACGCTCTCGAGGATCTAGGTTCTCCCCCTCTTGCTGCTCGCCACCCTTGATGTTGGCTTTGTCCTCAGGTCGGTTAGCAGGATGGATGCAGTAATTCAGCACAGTTGAACCTCATATCACACAAGCTGGGTTTTGTCATTATGTGTCTTAGTTAACTCTTGCTGTGTCACAAATTATCACAAAACTTAGAAGTTTAAAACAACATTTATTATCTCACAGTTTCCGAGGGTTAGAAACCCAGGTGTGGCCTAGCTGGTTGGTTCTAGCAGAGGGTCTCTCGTGAGGTTATCAGGGCCGGAGTCATCTGAAGGCTTAACTGGGGCTGGAGAATCTGCTCCCAAGCTTAGTCACGAGGCTGTTGGCAGGGGGCTTGAGTCCCTTCATCGGGCCTCTCCGTAAGGCTGTCAGTGATGTAGCTACTGCCTTCCTCCAGAGGGATTTGTCCAAGAGTGAGAGCAGCCAAGACAGAAGCTGCAGTGTCTTCTATGATGGAATCTTGGATGTGACACACCATCACTTCTGCTGTATTCCGTTAGTCACTTAGCCCAACCCTGGTGCAACATGGAAGGGACTACACAGGGTGTGAACGCTAGGAAGCGGGGGACAATGGGAGGTCAACTTCAAGGCTGGCTACCACATATTTATATATTTTTCAAAAGTGAGGAAGTCTCTCCTAGAAGCCCCGGAAGCTTTTCTTTATATCTGCTAGTTGGCACTGTGTCATGTACCCAATACCTAAACCAAGCACACACGAGGACTTTGGGACCACCATTTCTGGCTCAATACAATCATGATTCACCCAAGGGTAGGATCCATCTCTGGTCAAGCACAGGGTGGGATCCAGGAGGAAGATGACCACCTGAACGAAATCAGGATTCTGTTTGGAATGAGGAAGGGGCAATGGGAATGGATGTTGAGTTGGCAACTCACAGTGCCTATGACACTCACCTGCTAGGCTGTAAGCTCCCTGAGAACAGAGGCTGCATCTTTTCCTACTACTGCATTTCCAGCATGTAACCCATTGCTTGGTACAGAGTAGATGCAACCATATTTGTTGAATGAACATGTGAGTGAATTCATGGCTAAACTAGGAGACCACAGGCAGGGGGTCTAGGACTAGTGCTAAGCCAGGGTAGGGATCCCCAGGCCCTGTCTCCTAAAGTTCTTATTATTCAGGAGGCTACCTGCCCCCTCCCACACCGCCAGCCCCAGGGATAGACAGGACTGGCAGAATTATTCTCACTTTATTTCTGGAGAAGTTTGATCAGATGCAGTTAACACTGATTCCAGGCAAGGGCAGGGGGCATGGGTACCCCTAAAGCAACCAGCATCCTGTGGCCCAAGGTGCCCCCCATCCCCAGGCCTGGGTTCCTCCTCAGTTACAGTTAAATAGAGAGGAAGATCTCCCCTGGGAGTCTTGGGAGGGTCTACCTCCTGCACCCACCCCCTCCACGCAGAGGAGTCTGAGCGCAAGCTATTTACAGTATTCACATCCACTGTACCCCACCAAACCAAGGCAAATACTACAGGCGGCCCTTCCTCAAGGGAGGGACCAGAGAGGCTGTGAGTGTATGTGTGTGTATGGGGGGGCGTCCGCGCGTGTGAGCACACGAATGCATTGAGGAGCAGGGTCTGGCTCCAGCCAAAGAGACAACAGTCTATAAGGTGCAGATTAAAAATAACAGAGAGGACCCACCCCCAGGGGCCCAGGCCACTTCCGGCTTTGTTCTGTCTCTTTTCTTTTCCAGACATCCTGGTAGATGATGCAGAGGAGCCCTCATAGCTGTGCCTGGATCCAAGGCAACCCCTTAAAGGACTTCTGGGGAAAAAGTGGGAGGGAAAACAGTCAGGCAAACCATGCCTCCAAGCCCAGCCAGCTGGGGTGGAGGGATGGGGGCTTCAGGGTGGAGTGTGAGAGCTGGAAGAGAGGGCAGGGCTGGGGCATCCTGGGAAGGATGCTGGGAGGGAAGGCTAAGCATCCAGGAGTCAGGGAGCCTTCCTTACCTGTGACCTGCGGGGCCTGCACCACAGCTTTCTTGAGGAAGGTTTCTGTCTCTGCGAAGGGCAGAAGTGCCTCTGGCGTTCGGCCCAGACTCTTGTCCCCAGAGGGTCCCTTGGGGGAGAAGCCATTCTCCTGGTGTGCTGGGAGAGGCTGCAGGCCATTCACCAGGGACCCCGGTGATTCCTTGCTTGGCAGGCTGTGGATGCAGGAGCCAACACTTAGGCACCTCAGTCTCAGGACAGCCCAGGTACCCCACATCTCCAGTCTGCCCCTTCCTCCCTGCTCAGGGTCCCTGGGATTGGGAGCTGGTACCTCCACTGAGGCTCCTGAGGGGCCAGCTCCTCTTTCTGCACAGTCTCCTTCTGCAGCACTGAGGGCCGAGAATCTCCGGTTTTGACAGGGTCTATTACAGGGAAGGAATGGCCATCAGTTGCTGGCTGGTGAGAGAAGCAGGTATGAGGATGGGGTAGTAAAGGGGATGGAGATGTGGGTAACAGGGCCTTTACCTGGGCTGGAATTGTTGGCGTTTGCCTCCTTTCTGTCCAGCTTCTGCTTTGAGAAGGAAGAACAATCATACTCAAGGGCTATCTGGTCCCACCCCACTGAGGTGCTGAATTCTTCCCTCCCCCAGCCAGGCCCTGAGCAGCCTGCCACGGCCTCCTTCCTCCAACCTGGCCGCCTTTCCCCAGCCTCCTCTCCTCACCCGGCCCCATCTCCCAGTGCTGCCCTTTGGGGAACCCTGACCTTTGTTTCAGCAGCTTCTGACTTCCGAGTCCTCTTCATGATCTCCTCCAGACGCTGTTTGGAGGCCCCGCATCAGTTAGGCTCAAGCCGGACCCTAATCCTAAACCATCCACCAGCCAGCCCTGGTCCTGGAGTCTTAGGGCCCTTCCAGTTCGTACCAGTCCCTTCCAGGCCAGGAACCAGAACTCACCCCACCTCCTTGTCCTACCTTTTACAAGCCCATGGCAGGGCTCGCTCCCCCAGTCCTGCGAGTGCCATTAACGGAAGCAGGAACCTAGCCCCAAAGATGACTCCGCCCACCTGCACCGCGCCCACAGAAGCCCCTCCTACCGCTCAACTACCTTTTTGCGCTCTTGTCGCTCCTGCTCCTCCCGCTGGAAGTGCTTTTCCCGCTCCACACGCTGGCGTTCTGCTTCTTCTCGGGACCGAGCTTCGGCTTCCTCCTTCTGCCAGACCCCAGAGACCTTGAAGCAGCTGAACTCCAGCCTCCCTCCAAGCCAACCCCTGGCCGCCCAGCAGGAGGCGGCCGCGCCCAGCGAGCCCGACGGGACCCCTCCCCCGCCCGGGCACCTGCTTCTGCAGCCGCTCCTGCTCCTCCTGCTCCGCCTGCGCCTTCTCTCGAGCCTCCTGCTCCTCCCGCCTCCGGGCCTCGGCCTCCCTCTCGGCCCGGGCCTCGGCCTCCCGCGCCAGCTGCTCCTCTCGCATTCTCCTGGGAGACAGGAAACTCGGGCTCGGTCCTTGCTTCTTCAGCAGCCCCCACGTGGGCCGCTTCCCACGCTCCCAGGGACGGAGGGCCACTCACTTGTCTCTTTCTGCCTGTAGCCTCCGCTCCTGTTCCTCACGCTCCCGCTGCTCCCGGGCCTGGCGCCGCTTCTCAGCCAGGAGCCGAGTAGCCTCTTCTCGGTCTGTGGTGCCCGCCATGGGTTTGCTAGGGGTCGCCGGGGGAGCAGGGGCTGGGGGTGAGGTCAGGACAGCAGTATCTGGAGTGGGATCCAGGCCCAGAAGTCAGCACACACAGTCAAGCACCTCCAGCACCCCTGCATGGCCTGTGCTTCCTGGACCTCAGGGTGACCCATCCACCTAACTTCTGCCTTCAGCTCAGAGTGGTGAGGTCCTCCTCTCTGGCCTGTGTTCTGGGCCTTGACCAGCTAAGAGAAGGGGCTTCCGCTTCCTGTATTCCAATCCCGGATCCCCAGGCATCTCTGGGTCCACACCGCTGACCACTTCCCCCACACAGGCAAAGCTGGCTCCTCTCACCCTGCCCACCTGCAGGCATCTCGGCTGCGGGATGCTCCTTCTGGGGCTGTGCTGGGGTGGGTGAGGGCACAGGTGAAGGTGCTGGTGAGGCTGGGGCTGCGGGCTCCTTCTCGCCACTGGCCTCGCCCTTGCCCTGGTTCTTGTCCTCGGGTCCTGTCACACTGGGGCTTTCCTTTGCCTCATCCTTCCTCCGAACCCGCCCCTTGGGTGATGCAGTGGTTCCTCGGGGGGATGGTGGTTTGGGGGGCAGAGCATGGCTGGGCGCTGGGCTGGGGCAAGGAGAGGCAGGCCTGTGCCAGGATGTGGAGGGAGAGGATGGCCGGGCCTTGGATTTGGGACTGAGAGAAAAGGGAAGAGTTAGGCTTGGAGGGCACAGAGTATCCACACACACATAACACACGTGTTGGGCTTGTGATTTCCTCAGGGAACTGGTCCTCCCCCCCCCCCCGCCCAGGTTAGGTCTGCACCCTCCCTCCCTCCATATATGCTCTCACAGAACCATAGTATTTCCTTTTAGAGCATATGTCTCAGTTTGTAATTATATATTCATTTGTGATCCTTTGATTAATGTCCATCTCTCAAATAGCTAATAAAATTAATAAGAGCAAGAATGAGGCCTGATTTGGCACATCAAAATGTCCTCAGCGTCCAGCACACTATCTGGCAGGTCCATCCAGGTATTCGTTGCGTGCTTATCAGGTGCCAGGCACTGTTTTGGGTGCTAGGATACTTCAGTGATCAAAACAATGAAAAAAAAAAAAAAATCTGCCCTCAAGTTTTCATTCTAGAGGAAGGTGCCCAACAAATATCTGTGAATGAATGAATAGCCTGGTGACACGCAGGCTGTGTCCACCTTAGCTCAAAGGTCCCGCCAGTAGAGAGGCGTGGTCGCGGAGAGGCAGGCAGAGACTGACGTTTCTTGAGGCCGCGCTCCCGGGCCAGGGCACTCTTCTCCTTCTCATTTTCCCGCTCCTTGTCCTTCTTTTCCTTTTTCTGCACCTGGTGAGGAAGGGGATGGAGAGTGGGGAGGCAGGGAGCAGAGGTCAGGGGCATCCGTGCTCCTGGGCCGAGCTCCCTGCCCACACCTGCTTGGCCACTTACCGGTGAGGCCTCAGGCCGGCGGCGGACCGGGGCGGGGCTGCCCAGGGCACTGGGCTTGCGGCGCTCCCCGCGATCCCCGGAGGGGGCGCAGCGGTGCACGCTGCTGCGGGGGGCGCTGCATGGCGGTGTAAGAGGGCTGGCAGAGGCCGAGCGCGGGCACACCGGCACGGCTGCGGAGGGATGAGTGCGGTCGGAGTGTGGCCCACATGCGAGGCTGGCCCCTGCCCGGCCCCTGGTGGGGGCTCTCCCAGGGCCGCCGCCCCTACCCTGGTCCCGGCCATTGCGGGCCAGTGTGACCGCACTGCGACTCCGTGCCAGGAAGGAGAGGGTGGGCGTCATGAGACGGTCCACGATGCTGCTCTCCCATGCGCTCAGCTGCAGGCTGCGATCTAGGGGAGAACGCCAGGAGGAGCTGATCACTGCAGAGTGCCGCAGGAGACAGGCAGAGGCAAAGAGGGGTAGCCAGGTACAATCCCTATGTCAAATCCAAGGCGTCTCCCCCAATCAATCACCCTAGGGCCACACTTGTCTGATTCCCACTGCAGACCCAAGCAACAAGACACTTTCCAGGACAAGTGTCCTGCAGTAGCTTGAGGGTCCCCTCCTACCACAGCCCCAAGTGAAAGGGCTCTGAACTGTGAGTATAGGAAGGAGCTATCCAGGGTTGGTGGAAGACCAACTGCCCTCTGCGGTGTCCCACTGTAGGGCCTTGCTCCTCCTGCTATCAGAGGGCTGGACTGGGAAGGCATGGCTCCATGGATTTGGGACAGTGAGGGTACTTGTGCTCCTCTGACTCAGGCGAGTCCCAACTTTTAGGCATCCCATGCCAGGGAGAGACTGGTAGGGAGTCTGGCTGCCCTGGGCCACAGTGCTCTGTCTGTCCCCTCAGCTGCTAAGTTATTTTTAAGCCTCAGTCAGGTGGGGTTGGTACAGCAGCTGATTTGGTTGCTATGCAACAAAGCAACCAAATAAAAGCTTGAGAAACTTATAAATAACTCCTACCATGGCCCCTTCACATGAGAGCATCAGGGCATGGTGGGAACACAAGGGCCACGCCACCCTGGTTGGCCACAACCCTGGAGCCATCCAAGGCCATGGCTGGGGCTCTGAAAGCAGAGAGGGCAGGACTTCATGGGCCCTCCAGGGGGGAGCCAGGATAAGGGGCCCCTTCCACACAAAGCACCCAGGCTAGTCTGGTAGTTGGGGGCAAGGTTACCTGCCTAAGGCTGGCCTACGCCAGCTGGCTGTGGTTGGAGATGAGGCTGCCTGCCCATTCCCACCCCCACCCGCTTTTGAGGCCCTTGCCAGGCTCTCTCTGTCTGCTCTCTGCCCTTTGTCTCTGTTCTCCTCCCCTGCAGGACACATCTCTGTCCTCAGGGTCCAGACCCAAATGCCGGCTCCCCCTAGGGGTGTAGAGCCCTGGATGGGGAAGAGTGGGGATGGAGATCTAGAATACATGAGGTCTCCAGGGACCTGGGGTTCTTGCTGAGCTCTGGAGGAGGCTTGGTAGGAACTACGAGGAAGGGGCCCTGGAAAGTGCAGGGCTGGGCCTTCTCTTACTTCTACTGGGGGAGTTCCAGAGCGTGGCAGAGGACTTTGAGAGCCGCTTGTTGATTATAGAGTCCACGTGTTTGGGCAGGTTTACTGCCGACACGGAGCACCTGCTCCCACCTGGAGGGGAAAAGACACGGCGTTAGGGCCGGGCCAGAAGGAGCCAGGGGGGGCACTGAGGCCTTCCATGCAGGATGCTCTGTGGGTAGGGTGGGAGGGGGAGGAGTGGGCAGGCTAGGAAGGGGAAGAGGAGGCAGACTTGGCTCTGGGAGGAGGGGTGGGTAGGTAACCAGGGACAACCTGGCCTGGGGGAGCCGACGGAGAAGGAACAGAGGAAGGAGATGGAGTAAAACTAGAGAAACTACAGCCTTCCTGGCCAGGAAGCCATTCCCTAGGGCCGGGCGCTGCAGCCCCTCTCCCACAACCACCCAGTGTTGGCACTTGCTGACACTGCACAGCCAAGGTGCTATGGCTACAACACCTACTTACTGAGACAAATGCAGAGCCGTTCCTAAACAGAAGACCCCACAGTCACAGTCATTCGCACAAATCCACATATTCGCACGGACACACAAAGACATGCGGGCACAGGCATATAGTGATAGGTACTTCTGCATGCACGTGTGTGCAGACATGCACAGGTAGAGAAACACAAACACTAACAGGTAATGTGTCAGACCCAGATGCACACAGGCACAAACACATCGAAGCAACTTAATCATGGTATTTGTAACAGCTAACATTTGTTGGATGCTTACCATGTACCAGGCACTGTGCTGGGCACCATACACATGTTACCTCACTTGATCCTCCCAAACATCTACCTACAACCTCGGAGGCAAGTAGTATTGTTATCCCCATTTTACAGATGAAGAAAGTGAGAAACATCGAGAAATTAGAGGTCACGCCACAAGTGACAGAGCTGGGATCCTAACCCAATTCTGTCTGACTTGGGAGCCCTTGCTGAGGTCCACAAGGCCACAAGCACACCAAGGCAAACACATATTAAGACACACAACAGCCAGATCCATGAGCACATACACCAAAGAGAAACACAGCTAGACATACTAAACCTTGCCATTACATAAAGAGATCCAAACACAGTGGTACATTCATGCTAGCAAAGAATCAGACCAAAATCCATGATGGCCCTACATGAAGAAAACTCAGCGACAAAAATCTACCTTCCAAGCAGGTACATAAGGGGGTGATGGTTTTCTTTAAATATCCCATGTCTACAGGGCATTAAAGTCCTCTTTTATGTATCGTCAATTAGCAATAATTGACAGGAGCAAACAAAGCTCAACATAAAATGACAGGTTTGAAGAGCAAACCAAATGAAAAGAATCTGTCTCTGACTTGAGAGTGGAAGTCCTTGGGAAGGGACAATTTGGTTTACAGACCATTCCAGAAGACACAAGTCACACAAAGAAAAGCATACCTGCTGCAGGGAGCTGTCAGTCCTTACACTGAAGCTGCTCCCTTCCCTCACTCCTCAGGTCCCAGCCTCACCCGCCCACCCACCAGCCTCTGCAGCCCACTCACTGGTCTTATGTCCCGGGGAGCTGTGGTGCAGGGCCCCTGCCCAGGACCAGCGCTGCTGCCGGATTTCGGCCCACGTCTTCTTCACTGACCGCTGGATGGCTGCTTCATAGCGCTCCTGGGGGGCGTTGGGGAGGGAGGAAGAAGAGAAATCTGGGCTCAGAATCATTCATCACACCTGGGAGGAAGGCCCCTCTTTCACTTGTGACCATGGCCCCCATTCCGGGAAGTTTTCCCCAACTCACTGTAGGTAACCAAGGTTACTAAATCCTTGCTATGATTAAGGACCATTTGCAATAGATTGCTTTCAACTTGTTCGTGGGGAGCTTTTCACTGTTCTTGAGTCATTGCCTGGGTGTATGAGCTATTTCTCTGAAGACGGGGTGGGAAGGTGGGATTATCCCTGCCTGGGGCTCCCAGGTGGGGCCATGTCTCCCTGGCACTGAAGGGTCCTGCCCTTGGGGCTAAGTGTTCCTTTTTGCCTGAGGTCACTGCGGGGCAGAGCCAGGCCACCTTTTCCTTCATTTCCTCACTGGTGCTCAAGCCAGGGCCCTCCTCACGTTGTGGGGCTCAGCACACTCACACAGACTCACCTCTGGGTACAAACACACATGCACATGCACACACACACATACACACGAGCACACATATAAATACTTGTACTGACAGCGCCGAGTTACAGGTGCCAACCCAGCATGTACTGACCCAAATATGTGTGCAGTTGCCCAGATGCCCAGATAAGGGTACCCACAAGGACCCAACTGAAGATGTGAATGCAGATACGACCAGGTAGACAGGGATGACACGGAGGTGTGAACACAGATGTGTGTACATACTGAGCCAGTGTACAGGTGTGCGCACACACGGGTACGAAGATGCAGCCAAACCTCAGCACCAACGCACCTTGTTTTTCTCGAACTTCTGCCGCTGCCGCTCCTCCAGGGCTGCTCGGCGCTGCTCAGCTTTGAGCCGCTGCTCCTCCAGCCGCCGCCGGCGTTCCTGGAGCTGCTTCTCCCGCAGTGCCTTGGCCTTCTCCTCCTTCTCCAGCCACACTGCCTTCTTGGCCGCTGTGGGAAAGGCGCCCCAGAGGGCGTGAGGGGTGGGCCTTCCCTGTTACCCCAGCCCTGGGCGGGTCTTTCTCCTGCCTGCTTGGTGGGAAGGTGGCTTGGCTCTCAGACTTCCGCCCCCCCCAAATTAAAGGGCTGCCTGAAGATGGGCTTAGGCCTCAGAACGAGAGGCCTGTTTCTCCCCCATTGGCCTCATGGTAACTTGGCACCAAAGGGAAAATGAGTTCTTTGGTGCCGGGTCCCTGTCTGACTTGGGGGCCTGCTGCATGGATTTTCATGTATTGTGATGAAGAGCAAGAGCGTCTGGGCCTGAATCTCAGGTATTTCATGAGCTGTGTCACTCAGGACAACGATTTCATCTCTCTGAGCCTCTGTTTCCTCATCCTCACAATGGGTTGAGAGGATTAATGGCAACAGCATGTACAATGCTCTTAGCGCAGTGCACGTAATTAAGTGTTCCAGAGTGTTAATGTCGTTAATAGGATGTTGATGCTGATGATGGTGAAGATGATGATGCTTCCTGAACACTCACCCAGGTACTTGGCCCGCTCTTCTCGCCGCTCCTTTGCCAGCTTGTGTCTCTCTCCTGCCTTCTTTACATCTTAGTAGAGGAAACAAGAATAGACTTAGGTCAAGTGGCTCCTCCAAAGGACAGTCAGCCTCAGGGCCTTCCCCTCAGGCCTCACCCTGCCCCTTAACCCATCTCCTCCAGGGCACAGGGCATCACCCAGGGCTGGGACCCTGAGCCAAAGGGTCTTGGCCCAGGACTGGGGAATGTCACACACACCTTGCTTGGCGGAAGGGCTATCCGAGGCTGGCACGGTTGTTGGAGATGGCTGGCTGCTCCTTCGATTAGGCCTGGAATCCCGTGGGCCTGTGGCTGGTGGGGTGGGTCCCCTGATCTTCGCTTCTGAGAAAGGGGACTCCTCCTGCTGGGGCGCTGGTCTAGGCCTGACCGGCCCTGAGGGGCTCTCTGGTTCCAGTGGGAGCTGCTTAGAGTTAGTGGCATTCTTCATGGCAGGAGGGGTGTCCGGGGGAGTGTCAGGGACCAGGGTTGACATCGGTGGTGGTGGTGGCGGCGGGAAGGGGTCACCTTCTGGAGAAGGTCTTGGCTCTGTGGGGGTCCTGGCTACCACAGCTGGAAGACCAACACAAGAGAGGAGAGAGAGTCAGGCAGTACAACTGCACCATCGGTTCAACATGTAGCTCTCTCCCTTTTCCAACTGACATTCATTCATTCACGCAACATGTTCACTGAGCTCCTTCTTTGTGCCAGGCCCTGTTCCAGATGCTAATGATGTAATGGTGAGAAAATAGCCATGGCCCCACCTTCTAGCAGGGCAGACAGACTAACAGCTAAGCAATTACAGTATAGAATAAGTATTATGTCTGGGGGTACCCAGACATGATTAACCTACATTTGGGGGCTCCTTGAAGAAGTAACAAAGCCTAGAGAAGGATAAGCTACATTTGCAAAGCCAGGAGGAGATGGCTCTGGTGAAGAGAAGAGAGTTTGCAAAGGGGCAGAAGGGAGCAGGGAGTGTGTGGAAAATAGAAAAGTTTGTAGGACTTATGGTGCACCAAATGATAATGACTGGTTTCTATGTCTGCCTCCCTCAACTTCCTGCTTTACCTCAGGGTCACAGTGCCCAACCCCAAGTCTGGTGCTCACGGGACTGCTGGGCACAAGGGACTGCCCAAGAGGAAGGACATAAGCATGGGCACAATTAGGATTCCCAATGGGGTGGACAACCAGCTATGTCCATTTTGTAGCCTCTTTTTTATTTTCCCAACCACCCTCAGATTTCTTCTTTTACAACATTAGTATTTCAGGGTCCCTGTAAAAGATACCAAAGAGCCAAGTAAGGAAGCTGCGTGATTTGGTATGTGCATGTGTATGCACACCTGTGAGCACAAGTACACTATGGAGCAGTCGAAAGACAGGCTTCAGGGTCAGTCAGATGAGGGCCCAATTCTGGGGATGTCATCACCCCAAGACAAGAAAGAAGGGCCTGCCCCACCCCGACCTATAAGCTAGAGCAAGCCAGTCAACTATGCTAAGCCTCAGTTTTCATACCTGTAAAATGGGGGCAATGATGCCAGGCTAATAGGGATGTCAATTTATGCGCCAGGAAACAACACCCCCCTCCATTTCCCTGTGGGTCTTATGAAATTGCCAAAGAGAAGCCTCTACATGTTGAGCACCAGTGCCATCTGCTACTGCCCTCTGGGCACTAAGCAGACCAGTGGGGACATACACAGTCACTGACCTGGGCTTAGGGGGCAGGGCCAGGGGCCATGGGAAAGTGAATCCAGGGAAGCATTTTTTTGCTCTTACTGGGTGCCTCCGCCATACTGGGCCCTCTGCTCCGGGAACTCTGGCCCTCTCAGGAGGTGGCTAACTCCCCATCCCTGTGGGTGACAATGTGTCTGCAGGGACAGGGCACTCCCAAAGAGTGACCTTTGGGACTGAGCACCTTTTCCAGGGAGTCAGGTGTCCAGTGGTCGAGTATGAGCTCTGAAGGCAGACTATTTGAATGTGAATTCTGACTTCCCCACTAACTATGTGACTTTGGGCTAGACAGACCCTCTCTGTGCCATAACTCTTCCCCTATACAATGCAGATAGTACCTACCTCACAGAATTGTGATGAGCGTTGGTGATAACAAAACCATTAACACTTACATATTTCCAGATAGCTTCCAATGTTCAAAGCATTTTACACATATTAGTTTTAATACTCATTGACAACACTTACGAAGGAGGCACTATAAATACCTCTTTCATACAGATGAAGAAAGTAAAGCAAAAAGTGGTTAAGTAAAGTAATCTGAGGACACTCAGCTGGTAAGTGACAGAGCTTGGACTTGAACCCAGCATCTGTCACCAGAGCCCCTGCTCTTACTCATTATATCCTGCTGCCTGTTTAAGTCAGTATGAGGTAACACGTTATGCAATGAAATTATCTGAGGCTCACACTATTTTCTCCTCATGTCTTCCAGCTTCTTGGGCATCAGGCAAGAGCCTCAGCTGAGGCTGTCTCCCCAAAGGCCCCTCCAATTCCTCCAGCCCCTAGGATCCATGCCAGCCGACCCAACTCTCCCTGTTCCAGCTCCAGAAAGCCGCCTGGTTACTCCTAGTCTGTTTCCCGGCCACCTGCAAACTCGTTTCCAGCTCCAATCAGCAATGAAACTATAGCAGGTCCTCGAATTATGTCATTTCATTATAATGTTGATGAGATGCTGTAGGAACTTAACTCTTGTTTATATCAATCAGCCTTGGTAAAACTGGTTTCATTATACATTGTTTCACTTAAAAGTCACAGAACCTGGGCCGGCAGAGTGGCGCATTGGTTAAGCGCTGGTTTTGGGATGCCAGCGGCCCCGGTTCGGATCCCACATGAGGGCCAGTGACACTGCCCTCTACAGCTAACAACAGCTCCACCTGGAGCTGGGCTGTGCGAGCCCCGGTGATGGTGTGGGCTGCAGCCCCTGCTGCAGTGGGCTGCCATAGGCTACAGTGAGTGGCCCGCAGCCAGCGTGAGTGGCTGGCAGCCAAGCGTGAGCTGCCAATAGCTGCGATGAGCGACATCCAGAGGCCAGCGACCGATCTGCCTCATCCGGGAAGAGCGCAATGACGATACCAACAGTGAAGCAACATCCTCCGCAACTAAAACTGAAGAACAAGAAGACAGCAACTTGTCTGTTCCCCTTCCCCGATTCCCCAACGCTGTTCCCCTCCACCAATTCCCCAATAAAATCTTTAAAAAAAAAAAAAAAAAAAGTCACAGAACCTATCAATGACGTTAAGTGAGGACTTACTGTAGTGACAGCTATTCAGTGAGTGCTTACTGTGTACCAGGAGCTGAGCTAGACCTTTTGTATCCTCAGCCTGCATCCTCATATGAACTCTAAGAGGTAGAGATTCTTATCCCCATTATACAGATGAGACAATCACAGCTTACCCCACAGAGTGATTTGCCAGGGACATAGAATGAGTACACGGCAGCATTAGAACCCGGGTCTGCCTGGGGCCAAAAGGCCTAGGTGTGTATGTCCTAAGCTTGAAAGCTGAGGGTGAAGTCTGTTTACTGCTATTCCACCAGCACCTGTGCGTGCTGCAGGTGTTGAAAGGAAAACTGGTAGGCAGATGTTTGTCTAGACATAGGCAAATCACACCCACCAGGTGAAATACTGCATCTCCAACTAGGTCCTGATGAGCTGTGTGGGAGGAGGGAGAGGAATGAGGCCTGGAAGGACCTGTGCCTGGACATCAGAGGCAGTGCGGTGGAAAGGTCTTTGGCTCCAGAGTCGGACAGGCCTGATTGGAGTATGCCAGCACTGCTGTGGGACCTTGTGCCAGCCCCGAACCTATCTGAGCCTCAGTTTCCTCACCAAGTTGTTGAGACCAGTGGTGAGTAGGTATGTTATCTCTGGCACCTAAGCAGAAGAATCTGTCCACTTCTCTCCATCTCTGCCACAAGAATCCATGTGGATCAGGCTTTCACCCCCATTACTTCATGACACTGGCTCTTCTTGAGGTCACCAATGACTTCCATTTTGCTAAACCCAGCAGCCATTTCTCAGTCCTTGTCTTGCTAACCTATCAGCCACATTTGACATAGTTGATCCCTTGGGTGCTCCCTGAATTCCTTCCTTCCTTCCTTCCTTCCTTCCTTCCTTCCTTCCTTCCTTTTTTCCTTCTTTCCTTCTTTCCTTCCTTCCTTCCTTCCTTCCTTCCTTCCTTCCTTCCTTCCTTCCTTCCTTCCAGGGCAGTGTCACTGACCCTCATATGTGGGACCCGAACCGGGGCTGCTGGCTTCCCAAGCCAGAGCTTAACTACCGCGCCACTCGGCCGGCCCCCTGAATACTTTCTTTACTTGCCTTTGAAGACACACTTTCCTGGTTTTCCTTCTACCTTGCTGGCTGTGAGTTTTCAGTCCTCTCTGCTGATCCCTCCTTCGCTTGCTCACCTCTCAGCGCCTGAGTGCCCCAGGGCTCAGTGGAGGACCTCATCTCTTTTCTGTCTACATGCACTTCCTCGGTGATCTCATCCAGACTCACAGCTTTAAATACCATCACTCTGCTGATGACAACCCAATTTGTTTCTCCAGCCCAGACCTCCCCCTTGAGTTCCAGTTTTGCTCATGCAATTCCCTACCTAACACTCCTGGAAGTCTTACAGAAACCCCAAATTTAGCAACCCCAAAACTGAGTTCCTGATCTTCTCACCCAAAATTCTGGTCCTCCCTCCCATTTTCTCCATCTCAGTCAATGGCAACCCTGTCCTTCCAAGTTTCTCAGGCCAAAACCCTTGGAGTCAATTAAGACTCCTTTCTTATCTCGTACCCCGTATCTAATCTCTCCCTAAATATTTTTGGCTCAATGTGCAAAATAAATTATGAATACAATCACTTTCACTATCTCCACTTCTAATATCTTGGTTCAGCCACTACTGACCCTTATAAAAGACTCCCGCTGCCATTCTTTGTCACCTATTTTTTTAGTCTTTTCTCATCACAGAAGCACATGATTCTGTTTTTAAATAAATCATATCAAGTCACTCATCTGACAAAATCCTCCAAAGATGCCCCATCTCCAGGGGAGGAAAAATCAAAGGCCTCCAAGGTCCTTCGGGAACCTCCCTCTCCAGGGCCTTCCCAGTCTTAGGCCTCATGTGCTCCTCCTCTGCACCCCGTTCGGTCTGTTCCAGCCACTGTTCCTTCAGTGTGCCAGGCACGCTCCTGCCTCAGGGCTTTGTACTCACTGCTCTTTCTGCTGAGAATTCTCTGCCCCAGATCCTGCATGCTTCACTCCCTTGCCAACCTCAGGTCTTTACTTGAATGTCACTTCTCAAAGACGCCTTCCCTGACCCCCTAATTAAAAATTACAAACTGCAATTGAAGTCTCCCTCCCCTTTCCAACTGTATTTTCTTCTTTCCCACTCTATTTTTCTCCACAAGCATTAATACCATTTTAACACTCTTTCCCATTGGCAGAAGATACTCTCCTTGAGGGAACAAATTTTTGTCTCTTTTTTTTTTTTTTTTTTGAGGGCAGTGTCACTGGCCCTCATATGTGGGACCCGAACCGGGGCCGCCAGCTTCCCAAGCCAGCGCTTAACCACTGCACCAATCGGCCGGCCCCAAGTTTTTGTCTCTTTTCTTAGCTCTTCTCTCTAAGGCCCACAGAGGCTGGCACACAGGTGTTCCACAACTATCTGCTGAATGAACAAATCAGTGAACTCCACCCTAGCAGACATCATCAGCATCTCTCTTACCTGGGTGATTACAAAGTCCTCCCACTATTCTCCCCACACCCATTCTCACTCTGCTCTCCATGGAGCAGCCAGAGTAATCATTTCCAAATACCGATTTGATCATGGTACTCTTCTCCACTTGAAACCTCTCAGTGGCTTCCCATTGCTCTGAAGATAAAGATACAATTCTTGGACACAAGCTCAAGTCTGGCATAGTCTGAAGTCCCTATCCCCCATCGCTCACCGCCCCACACACCTTTTGATTCTCTTCTCCATGGTACCTACTTGCTCTCTGCACTCCAGCCACACTGACCTTCTAATTCTGATAAGCATCCAGGCTCCCTCCAGCCACAAGGCCTTTGCACATGCTCTTTCTCTGCTTCCCTTAGATAATTCCCATTTACCCTTCATGTCCTAGCTCAGTCATCAATTCCTCAGGGGAAGCCTTCCCTGGCCTCTCCAGAGCACTGTGACTGTTACAAGTTCAGATTTCCTTGTGAGTGTTTGTTTTTGTTTTTTGTAATTGTCAGCCTCCTGCTAGACTGTGAGTAAACCGTACATGGGCTTGGCCATGTCTTCTTTGTTCACTGCTGCTTCACCAGCAGCTACCACACTGCCAGGTACACGGAGACAGTCACGAAATGCTGTTGAATGAGAATCAAGTGCTGTACTAGAAAGCCGCTCTCGCCTAAAGCAGGTGCCTAGAGAAAGAGAGTTTTACTCTAACCAAGAGTGAATCCTTGTGGCAATGGATTGCAAAGGGATAAGCACTTAAAAGCATGCAAAACAACACCACCATTTCAGTTGAGTTTTGGGCAGCTTCCTAAACTACGGTAGAAGTTAATAAAAATAAGAATGAGTGTGTGGGCTGCCATAAGCTACTGTGTGTGGCAGGCAGCTGGCGTGAGCTGCAGCAATTGCTGTGAGCAGCCATCCAATGGCCGGCGAGTGACTGCCTCACCCGGGAAGAGCACAATGATGATACCAACATGGGCCAGTGAAGCAACATCCTCCACAACTAGACTGAAGAACAAAAGGACCGCAACTTGTCTGTTCCCCTTCCCCGGTTCCCCGATGCTGTTTCCTCCTTAATTCCCCAATAAAATCTTAAAATAATAATAATAATAATAATAATAATAATAATAATAATAATAGAGTGTTTACTCCAGCAGTTCAACAAGAAAGACTTCTCAAGAGGCAAAACAGAAATTTGGAACTCTTTTTATTTGATTTGGTGGACTATTGACCTGGAATATAAATATTTTCCTCAGAATTATGCCAACCCTGACAAAATGTCATTGGGACAGTGTTATCCAGAACAAATTATATTAAGTCAAATGAATTCCTTGGTTAGTTATCTCTGTGGTACGGTTAAACCAATCTCTGATTATTTCCATTTTCAATCATCGAATGTAATCATTTTATTTTTGGTTTGTGTCAAATTGTGAGGTTTTTAGCCACTGTTAGTTTTATTTTGCTACACTGATATCTACCAGAAGTATTTGTTAAGAACTGGATAAGAGTCAGATAGTTTGTATTTATTTCTTGGCACCAAGAGCATGAGCAAGGCAAAGGTGCAGGAATTCGTTGTAGGGTCAATATGTCCTGTCTTCTCAAGAGCACCAAGAGGAACTGTCCCTGCCTGGGGTCTGCAGAAAGATCCGGGCCAAGTCTCGCACGGGGCCCATCACATTACCCCCTTCTCCCCCCTCTGGGAGCTGCCAGTCCTTTCCTCTGGTCCCTCTCTCCTCCCACCCCAACAACTGTTGCTGGGCCAAATATTCCCCAACAGTGATAACTCAGTCTGGCTTTTTCTGTGTGCCTCCCTGCCAGTGTGAGAGCTCATGGAGAGGAGAGACTGGGTTTTAATCCTTCTTCCAACCTTATACAGTACCTGCCCGGCACACAGTAGGTGTTCTATGTCTGTTAAATGAACACCTGGATAGATGGATGGATGGATAGACTGTGGAAAGCTACCTAGACAGAACATAGTCAAACTCTAAGCTGCTCTGAAGCCTCGCCTCTCTAATCCTAAATGTTTTGATCATATCAGCGCCCTGTGTGTGCCCTGCCAGCTCCTAAGCCCAGGAAGGGAGACAAACGAATTTATTGAAGCACACTTTCCCTCATCACATTTAATTCTCATGACAGTCCTAAAGGAAAAGTACTATAAATGGCCCCTGTTTCACAGGTGAGAAAACTTACTCAGACAGGTTAAATGAATTGCTCATGTCAGTGTCAGAGGTAGGATATGAACCCAAGGCTGTCTGATGACAAAACCCTTATGTCATACTGTTTCTGGTAGGCATCACATCACCCCTCCCCAAAGCTCTTGCCTGTTTCCTGAAGAAAGAAGTGAGTTGGTGGTTCCCCCAGGGAGGTTTCCCCCATGATGGCGAAGGGTGCAGGTGGGGCCTGCAGGCACTGAGCTCAGAGTACAGGAATGCAGGGAAGGTAGGCTCTTGTCCAGGCTGGCCACCAGGAGGGAGGAAGTGAGGCATCTGGGCCAAGGTGGGGGAGAGTGACCCTCCTGCAGAGGGCAGAGCAAGGGATTGCCTAGGGAGAGCTGTCTGGAGAGGAGGGAGTGCACAGACAGCACTCCTGATCGGAGAACACGGGGAGGCAGGGGCATGAGGCAGAGAGAGGAAATGGGACAGAAATCAGCACCTCTAGCCAGGGCCCTCCTGGCTCTCTCTCACAGAAGCCCTTTACGTGGAGATGCTGGACCAGACAAATGAAGACAGTGAGGCAGACAAAAGGACAAAGACACACAGGGAGACAGAGTACACACCACAGAGAGAGAGAAACACCCAATGTGGACAGAGCCCGCACAATGGTGAGAGATGAGACACATTCCTCTCTCACACACAGGAAACAGGCTTGCTGGGATTGGGAACTCTACACAGACACACACATACATACATATCCATAGACATACAGACAGACACAGACAGACACAGACACACACAGACACACACACACACACACACAGCCAGGCATCCCACCTGTGTGCCTCAGAGATACACACAGCACTCAGAGATAGTGTCCCCAGTATATTTATACAGTCTCATCCAGGTCCCTTTTGCCTTGCCCTCTGGGTTACTCCTCTGCCTGGGCCCAGGGAAAGTCCAGTTAACAGCAGCAACAGCTAATGTCGTGTCAGTCACAACTAAATGCTTTAAACACATCAGTCCATTTCACCTTCACCATAATCCTATGGGGTAGAGATTATTACCCCATTTTACCAATGAGGAAATATATTCAGAGAGATTAAGATGCTTAAGTCACACAGCTGGTGAGTGGCAAAGCTGGGGTTTGGACAAGAAATCAATTTGACAGTTTGTACCTTCACTCTGCTACCCAAAGGGGGCAGCCTCCTGGGTTTCCTGGAGAGATGGGGAGTGGGGGTGGGGGGCTAGGCAGGAAGCACAAACGCTGGGGGATGCTTGATTGGGGGGCAGGGGCAGAGGGGGCCCTTAGCCGTGGCATTACTTCCAGCTGAGCCAGCTGTGAGAGGGGAGGGAGCTAGGAGAGGGGCAGCCTGCTCCAGCAGTCCTCAGAACCTAGGCCACTGGCTCTAGACAGCAGGGCACTAGGATCTCTGGGAGTGATAAAGCCGGGAATCCAACGGAGACTGCAGATCTGAAGGAGCTCTCTGGCCCGGCTGGCGGCCATTGTTCCCAACCTCCAATCAGGAGCACCCACTTCCTGTTATTTTAGGCGGCAGGAAATGACCCCATCCCGCAGCCTAGGCCCGCCACAGCCCTCCCTCAGCCCCCACAGAGCTGTCCTCGCTGAGGCGTACGTGCTGAGAGCAGAGGCCCCGCCTCTGACCAAGGCCTTAAGATGGCCCTTCGGCTGGACTGTCACCACTGCCTGGCTCCAGGGCCTCCTTCTGCTCTGATTTGCTCAGGGCCAGCCTGAGAAAAAAGTCATGGGATACCCAAGACCAAGATGTCCACGGAAGACCAATCATGAAAGGGAAGTAGGCCTGACTCTGTCACCAGCTGGCTTGGTCATGATAATTCAGCATAGAAATTTGGTGCACAGGCTTTGGAGTCAGATGGACCTAGGCTCGAATCCTGCTTCTGCCAGTTCCTAGCTGTGTGATTTTAGGCGAGTGACTTTGCTTCTCTGAGCCTCATCTGTAAAATGGGGACAATACTAGTGCTTACTTGAGCCATTGTTCTGAGGAACAAATGAGACAATGCATGTGACACGCTGAGCATTGTGCCTGGCACAGAGAAGGCCCTTAATACATAGGAGTGGGAAATAAATTGGTTTACCAAGGAGTCTATTCCTGGCCCACATCTGTTCTTACAAGTGGTGAGAAGTGCCGACCACGATGGGGGCAGTGATACCATGCCCTCTACCCCCTACCATGCTCTCTGCTCCCCCCAGGACAGAGCTGCAGCTGAGAGGTGATGGAGGAGACACTGAAGGCTGTGCCCCAGGGTGCCAGGCAGAGCTGCCAATGCCAACAAAGCTGCATTATCTGGGCCTGGCTCCTTGGCTCCCTCACTGGCCCCACAGCCCAGCCGGGACCCAAGGACATGGCTCCCAGCTGCTGATGGCCTAACTTCCAGCCTAGATCAATCCTAAGACCTGCCCTGACCTCCCTTAAATGCCACCACTTCTAGTCTGGGCCCTGCTTTCAGCTCCTTTCCCCTCCCTCAGCCCTTCCATAACAACAGCTGATGCCCATCCAGAGGGGAAGGTTGGGGGATGGGGAGGTGAACTGGCTTAGTGCCCCTTCCTCCTGGTTTGCATATGCATTGACTACACATTAGGGGCTCATTAGAGGCCTCATTACTGAGCCCACCAGCCTAAGGAGGGAGGAAGCTGTCAGTGGGAGGTGCCAGCCAGGCTGGCTGCTGTATGCAGAGATGTGGACCATTGTACCAGTCTCACCAACTTCTACTCATCCTCTCAGGTCCACCTCAAATGCCTCCTCCTCTGTGAAGCTTTCCCCAAGCAGAACCCTCTGTTCTCTCTGTCACCATTATACCTGGGTTTCACTGCAGTGAACATATCCACCTCCCGCACTGGGCCAGCAGCTCCCCCAGGGTAGGGACTCTGTCTGATTCACTTCTTTGCTGTCTGCACAACCAACACCAAGCTAGCACAGGGCAAGCATCAGCATGGGTATGCTGGCTGGCTGGCTATACCCATCTCCTGTGTCTCTCTCCTAGTCCCACTGCCCCACTACACCCTGACTTATATCTGTCTATTCTCCTTGCTCTCTGTCCCACATTTACCTCCTAATTAATCACACGTCTTCCTCAGGCCTCTGAAGGAATTAAAAATAAGAAATAGGCTCAATTGGTTAAGAGCTCGCTCAAGAGTGTGATCTGAGCTCTGAGCAACAGCAGTTCGATGCCCAGCCCGAGCTGAGCTGCCGCTAAGCTGCCAACAGGTAGCAGGATGGCTCAGCTAAAAAATAAAAATATTTTAAAAATTAAAAATAAGAAACAACAACACAAAAATAAATAAAAAATGTAAAACAAATAAAAAAAATAATAATGACAACAAATAGCTAGTATTTATTGAGCACTAACTACATGCCAGGGCCTAGTCCTAGGTGTTTTATGTGTTCATCTAATTTAATGTTCCCAATGTCTCTGTAAGATAACTTCTAGCATTATTCTCATTTTATAGATGGAAAAGCTTAAGACTTAGCTTAAGCAACTTACCTGAGGTCACACAGTAATAAGTTATGAAACAGAGACTTAAACTCTTTGATTCCAAAGTCTATACTCGTAAGCAAACTGACTCCCAATTCCTGCCCTCTCCTCCCCCAGATGTATCTGGTATCTCCCTGCTGGCACCAGTTCCGATGATCATAGCCATAATAATGGTAACAACATTGTACTGAGGGTGTCTGTCAGGATCCTTCAGGTACTTCATCTCTAACCCTCACATTAACCACCAAGATCAATAACACTGCCTCCACTTTTCAGCGGCATGAATTGTGTCTGGAGGAGGTAAGACCAGTAGCCAATAAATGGCTTACTGGGATTTCCATCCTGGTTTTCTGACCCAAAGGCAGGAGCCACACTTGTCCCCTGCTCCATGCTGCCTTTTGTTAATACTCAGTGTGCAAAAGGCACTCAAAGAGTGCAGAGATCATGTCACGAGCACTCAGTCTCAGAGGTATGCCTCAAATTCTCACAGGGCACAAGCAGTGGGCAGGATCTTTATTCCTAGGAAGCCCTTGGCTATGAGGGGACCTCTATCATCTTGGATTTCTGTATAGGGACCAGGCACCATTATGATCCAGGTTCTCATGTAATTTCATCTAAATCCCTGCACAAGAACAGGTCCCAACTAGGACCCTGTATGCAGGCTCCCCAATACAGCCAAGCATCCCACCCATGCCTCATACTCAGTCCAGGCATCCCACTAGTGCTCTAATTATAAAGTAGCCAGCCTCTCAGGCCATCATCTATGGCCCAGTCACCACCCTCATTCAGGTCCTGTACACACCAGTGCAGGGGACCCTCAAGTGCAAAGGGCCAGTAACCAGATAGAATAGACCCAGGCTGGGCCTCCGTTAAGCCTCCCTCTCAGGCCAGAGCCAGAACAGACCCCAGTGCCCTTGTTCCAGGACAGCCTACAAACCTCCCAAACCACACCAGTCTAATAGTCTCCCCCTGAGTCCTCCAGCTCCCACACCCACACGATCCCCTCGAAGCACCCACACTGGCATGGGGAGGAGCCCATCCACAGCCAAGTGGCTCCACCTTGTCCTGGGCTCTCCGCACCCACGGACACTGTTTCATCCTGGGCCCACGCCCCAGGGGCCAGGGAGGTGACGGGGATTAGACTCTAGGATTCTATGGAGGTGTGGGGATGGGGCCACCTCCCTCCTGAGTCAGTGGGAACAGAATTTGGGTCCTCAGTAAGTAATCACCTTCTTCCCTCCCCTTCCAGGAATTAAAAAAAAAAGAGAGAGAGAGAAATCCCTCCCTCCAACACCAGGCCCAACCAGAAATCTGTCCCCACCCCCTCATCAGCTGCTCCCAGATCCGAATGGGATTTGCAGAAGTCCTGGGCGCTGGTGGTTGGTGGGGTGGGGTGAGGGGAGGGAGAACTCTGATGGTCGGGGTGGGAGTGGGGGGGGGGCGGTTGGGAAGCGGAGAGACAGAGAGTTTGAGGGGGTAGATATCCAAAGCCTCAGACTGAGGAATGATGTGGCAGGTCCCCCGAGTGCTGGCCTTGAGCCTTCGCTTCATCCAGGGGAAGACTTAGACCCAGAGAGGCTGGATAGGAGGGCGGGCGGGGTAAGCCGATTTACTTCTGTCCCCTTCCTCCCCAGATCGGGCTGGGTGGGCTCGGGAGTAGGCCTGGCTGCAGGGGAAGCGGCCCACTCCCCAGCTCCCGCCCTCGCCCCAAACAATGCCGCCTCCCCCTCCCCCTCGCCTTTCAACGCTGGGTTACTTGGCAGCCGCGGCAAGAGACCTCCCCCTCCTCCCCTCCCCTCCCCTCCCCTCCCCTCCTAGCCGGCCCACAGCAGCAACAGGCCCTTTGCGCGGCAGCTGGAGGGCTGGGGTGGGGGCGAGGTGTGAGCCCCGGCCTGGGCGTGGGGGGAGCCAGGGCCTAGGCTTCGGCATGCAGGGCCCAGACCTGAGACTCTAGACCCCCGACACACACGTTCAGGCTGGGGTCACACGTGGCCACCGGGGGTAGGAAGGAGGACAGACTCCCTGGATCAGTAGAAAAGGATCTTCGGGCCTGGGTGGATGGGAAGGGGGGTGGGGGACGTGGAGGCGGCACTGGGCTGGGGCGGAAGGGTCACCCGACAGCTCCGGAGCGGGGTTCCGCGGATCCCGGCACCCAGTGCGCCCCAGCGCCCAGGTTGGGGGAAGGGGCAGCTGTCAGAAGATGCGTCGGTGGCCCCGAGCCGCCGCCGCCGCCGCCGCCGCAGCAGCAGCCTTTATTTTTAAACTTCAAGTGGTCAGAGGGCGCGGCGGGGGAGGTTCCCTGCCAAGTGAGCCAGCTTCATCCTCGGCCTCCTGGAGGCCCCTTGACCTCCCCCCCACTTCGCCTCTGCACGGTTCCCGGCCTACCTGGGGGTCCGCCAGCGCCCGGCTCGGCATGTGGGCCGCTCTCCATGGCTGCGGCGTCACAGGGGGGTCTTGGGGTCTCAGCGGCGGCGGCGGCGGCGGCCGGCGGCCAGGCCAGGGACCCCGCGGCGCATCACGCCTGGCCCGGCCCAGCGGGCAACGGCTCGGAGGCGGGGAGCTCCGGGGAAGGCAGAGGCTGCTTCGGCTGGCGGCCCGCGAGCCTCAGCGTCGCCGGCCTCCCAGGGTCTGTCGGATTCGACCGCGATCCTCCTCCCTTCCCAGCGCTGGCCCAGTCCCGGCCGCGGCCCAACCCTATTGTACCGCCCGGGCTGGGCCTGGCCTCTCCGCTGGCGCGTACCAACTGGGACGCAGGGAGGGCCGCCCCCGCAGCGCCCGGAGACCCGCCACGGCGCGCCCGCCCCGCGCGCCCCTCACCCGCCTTGGAGCACCGGGCCGCGAACCCCCGGACGCCTCTCCTACGGCCGCAGTGGAGGGGGACTACGGCTCGAGGAGGACCCCGCCGTCGAGCTGCGTCCCCCTGCGGCCGAGCGTTGGTACGCGCCGCCGCGCGAGAGGACTATGTAGGGAGCGCTCTGGTGACTCACCCACCGCTAGGACTGGGGAGAGTGGGGGGAAGCGGGGCTGGGAGCCCCCATCCCACCCTGGAGCCTGGGAGCTCTGGCTCTAAGACCTTGGCTGCAGCTTCAAGGCTAAGTTGTCTCTCAAACACACCTCAAATAAAATCCCCTGGAAGACGCTGGGAAAGCTGGAGGGTCACAAGGAGACCCCTAAAAAGACTAGACTTTCTCTCCTCTGGTCATGGTTGGGATTGGGAGAGGCCCGGGAGCCTCGCTGCAGCCCTTCCTCCAGTATCCTATGGTTGGTGTCTTCCCTGCCCTTCTGGGGTAATTACAGACCTGCCTCGCTGCTTTACCCAGGTCTTTAATCTGTTGGGTCCCTCCTGGCTCCAAACTGGGTGGTCCTGGCCCTGAACCTCCCCACCCCCATCAGAGGACCCCTTCAGTCTCCTCGGAAGGATTTTCTGCCCTGTGGTCTATTGAAGAAGGGACTGAGCCCTTCTGACACCCCTCCCCCAGTAGCCCCACTTCCCAGTCCTCCGGACTGGATCCCCCAGTCCCCTGTTAGTGCCTGCTGAGGTGGGGCCTCCAGCCAAGGCAGGCGCAGCCTGGGCAGAGAGTGGGGAGCTTGCTGGGAAGATGGATCAATGGTGGTGCTTCAGGGATTGACAGGAGGAAGGATGATGCACAGCTGGGTCTGCCCACCCCAGCCCTGCCCTTTGTCCTGACCTCCAGAAGGTCAGTTCTTCAGCTCTCCATTGTCCAGAGATTAGGCCCACTGAGATGCTGTACTCCTGCCCCCCTTTCCCACCAGCGTCTCCTTCCTTGAGCAGCTCCAGAGAGCAGCCATTTCAGGGAGTGTGAGGAACAAAGGGGTCTGGGTCTCAGGCAACCTGAGAGCAGCCTGTCCTGGGAGGAGTAAGTAGTTGGGGGCCAGAACCCTCTGGGGGATGGGAGGTGGGGGAGGGAATGATTCCCCTTTCAGCTCAAAATCATTAGAAGAGGATGATAGAAGGCCTGCAAGTGGAGCTGGTAACCTTAAGTTTGTGTCTTCACTTTTCTGAAACCCAGTTTGTTCACCTATAGTCAGGAAACTAATGGTACAATGAGTATCATGGGGTCATTGTAAAGGTTAAATATGCTTGTACAGGTGGAGTGCTTAGCACAGAGCCTGGTATATAGGAAATGCTTAATAAATAGGCATGATGATGATGATGGGGCTTCAAAGGTAAAAGCAGATTAGGATGAGGAGCAGATTCCCCCATTTTTGTTGTCAACCATCCCATCTGCAGGATGAGAGTGTGGGGACCATGTGGATGATGAGGTTCAGGATGGTCCTTTGTGAGGTCAGATGCCTCAGGGCCTGCAGGCCCACCCTGAACCAGGCAGTGAGTAGACACAGGAAAATTCATGAACAGAATACAATAGGGGGAGAGCCCTCTGGGATGATTCTTCCTCCACCCCCACCCCAGATCTTGAGGTGACTGCAGGGACCAAGACCTATAGGTGGGAGTAGTGAGATACCCTCATTAACTAAAGCCTAAGAATAGTGAAAGGGGAAATGGTAGCTAAAAATGAAAGGATAGGCCAGGGATGGATCTGAATACAATTGACCTTATGATGTAGTTCATGGGGAGCTGTTGAAGGTTCTTCAGAAGGGGAAGGGTGAGCAGTGCTTTAGAACTGGGTACCCTCTGTTATGTCTAATGATCTGAGATTGACTTTGAGGAACTCATTGCAAAGAGAAATGTGTGCTATTGGCCTCTGACAGTGGTTTGAAACCAGAGGCAATTTTGCCTCCTAAAGGATGTTTAGCAATGTTTAGAGGCACTTTTGGTTGTCACAACTGGGGGTGTTACTGGCATCCAGTGCCTAGACCCTACAGGATGCTGTTTAACATCCTGCAATGCACAAGACTGCCCCTAGAAGAAAAAATCATCAGGCTTCAAAATATCATTGGTGCCAAGGGCCAGCCTAGTGGCTCAGTTGGTTAAGGCTCGCTCAAGAGTGCGAGCTCTGAGCAACAGCAGTTCAATGCCCAGCCTGAGCTAGGCAGAATGGCTCAGATAATATATATATAATTGGTGCTAAGGCTAGGGAACCCTTCCCTAGATTGAGAGTGGAGACACCTGCACCCCTTCATAAGATGCTAATGATGGGGACCAGCAGGACATCTGGGAGTTAGGCAACTTGACAGACAGTTCTCCTCTCACCAGCTTCAGAAGGCTTCCTGCACAGCCAGTCCTGGGAGGATGGTGCCTGGAGAACACCAGTGTCCTGTGATTGCCAGGGTCACAGGTGACAGATGGAGTGGACTTCTCTCTATTTTTCCCCTAACTGACCAGTATCCCTGGCAGATCCCAGGCCTCAGCCACTGAGAGGGTTTAGAATGGGTGTTTCTCTCTGAGTTTGGGGCTGAGTGACAGTGCCTGGGGACCCCACACGCCCCCTCCCCCCCAATATTAAACATTCCAGAGAAGGAACAAGCAGGGCATTTGCAACATCCAGGGCTGATGCTCCAACAGGATGCCCTGACCTCTTAGGTGAGAGGCAGGGAACTCTGCCGCCTCCCAGTGCCTTCTCCTACCACCCAGAGCAGTCTCCTCCCCCTTTACAGAAACAGACTTGAATGAGCCGTTAGTGTCATCACAGGCTGGGGTGGGGGGAAGGAACTGAATGGGGATCAGAAATATGTCCCCTTCTCTATCCTTTTAGGGGGAGGACAGGAACAAGAGCGTTTACAACCTTCTAGGTTTGGTGAGGCAGGGTCCAGGATGAACCTAAAGGAGGGGTGAAGGAAATCACCGGGAGATTGACACAGAGATATGAATCAGGACCAAAGCCCTAGAGGCTGCCTCCACACCCGCAAAGTAGGAAGTGGGAGGGGCTGCATGGTGGGGGCAGCAGAGGATAACTGACACTAGAGTCTCACTCCTACCCAACCCCAAGGCACTGCAGAACAAAGGGGTCTCTAATTCAGACTGCTTTCCTGGGGAGCAGTAGCTTCCAGGTTCCACTCCCTGGGACCTGGGGTAGGAAATGTCCTCAAGGGCTTGGGCGACACCAGCTGCAATAAGGCCTCCCTCCCTCCAGCTCTTGGGGAGCGGAGGAACAGAGAGGGATTAGAGGGGGAGGAACTCAGATCCAGGACTAAATAAGTTCAACCCTTTGGGTTCCTTGGAAGAGGTCCTTGTCCAAAGCGCCTGCTAGGGAAGGGAAGCTGTCTTTGCTATGTTCTTTTCTAGGGAGAAGGAGATCAGGGTAGGGAGGGAGTGCCTAGTGTTCCTAAATGTCCTAGGTAGAGAGGAATTGGGATTTGGGGATGATGGGACTGTACTGACAAGGAGCTTTTAAATTCCCCTCTGAGCCAGGAGGAGACTCTATAGTTCAGCCTAAGATGGACACCCCTTCCCCAACCCTTAAGTTAGGACTGATGCTTTGAAGAGGAGTCCCAAAGAAAAAGACGCCAAGAGGAGGAATCACACAGGCAGAGAGAGAATCTCAGAGGTTGGAAGACAGGCAAGAGCCTCTCCTTAGAGGCTCCACCTCCAGCCTCCAGAATCTCCCTGCCTGACAGCAGGCTGGGTGGGGTCAGGCGACAGGCCGTGACTGTGACTCAGGTTTCTGTGGGCAGCCAAAGGCAGCCAGCAGGGAGGAGCCCAGACGGACAGACAGGCCAGCCAACTGCAGCTTTCACCTCAGCTGTCCTCTCTCCTGGGAATGCAGAAGGCTCTTTCCTGGCTATGCTGGCCTCTGGAGGCTAGCAGACCCCTGCTTCCCCCACTCCCACCACCCATGTTCCTTCCCAGAACCCTCAGCCCTTAATTCTCTTCCTTGGGGCACTGACACAGGAGGGAGAATCAAGGGGCACTGCCTCTAGGGAGGCCCCAGAATGTCTGTGCCACAGGGATGAGGGTATAATAATGATTTGTCCTGCACCCTGAGGAAGAGACTTGGGGAATCTTAGGCACTGAGCAGCCTGGGCACCCCAGTCTCTCCCAGCCTGGCTGGCTCATGTCTAGGCAGGCTGATTGTCATGGTGAAGGCTAGGGGCTAGAATGCAGCTGCTGCAGAGTCAGGCTACCAGGCCTAAGTGAGGAGAGGGTACTCAGTGACTTCCAGCCCTGCTTCTCAGAATTGACCAGCCAGGGAAGGGTGGTGGGCATTTAAACCCAAGAGCCCTGGTCAGGGACTGTAGGATTTCCCTTTGGTGATGGGTGAGGGTGTGGCCAGCACATTCCCCTGATATTTCTGGGGCTTGTTTGTCCTGCTGTGCTTTTAGAATGGCTGCAAGAAAAGGAATACATATTTACTTTGTGCCCAAGTGCTCTGCATACATGGCTTACCAGTCTTCACAACAACCAAGAGAGATCCAGCAACTTACCTAAAATGGCAAAACTGGGATTTAAACCCAGGACTGGCTGCGGCCAAGACCAAAGCTGCTGATCTTTCTCTTCTGGAAGCCAGGCAATGTAGTTGTAGGGGAGGGAGCGGGGAGCAAGTGACCTGAACTTTATCTGACACACTGGATATTCTACCATGAAGTCACAGGTGGTAGGATGCAGGCGTTGGCTGCGTTTGGGGTTTGGGGACAGATGGTAGTTTGAAGAGAAAGCCATTGGCGAAATGTTTGGCACATAGTAGGTGGTCATTAAATATTTTTGAAGAAGACAGATCTGCGTAATTATTTGGGACATCCTGGGAGCTTCTAGCTTTGAATTGGAGCAACAGCCTAAGAAGCTAGTGCAAAAGAGGGACTTTCCGAAACCAACCCTGGCGAGAGAGGAATTTGCGGAGCATATCTGCGTGGGGGCTGGGAGGGAGGAGTGATGGGGTAAGTGTGTGAATGATACGTGATTACCGCAAGCTGCGGACGCCACCCAGCGGTCAGAATGCAACCTAGGGGAAGACAGGCTCTACAAGTCAGCCGCGCGCGGAGCTCTCTGGGAGTTGTAGTCCAGCTGAGCTAAGGGGTGGTGCTGGCAGCGGGGCTGTTGGGTGTTGTAGTCCGACGTTTATTGGGCGGGAAGTACCTTCGTCTGCCGGACCACGAGTCCCGTGGTGCCCCGCGGCAGGCCGCGCAGGCGTGTTGAGTCGGTGCCGGTCAGTTCCGAAGGCGGAGGGGCTGCGGCTGAGCCGTCGGTATCGGAAGGGGTTGCCGAGTGGGTCTGGGGCGAGGTAGGGCGGCTGGCACCATGTCGAGGCAGACGAACCGAGGCACCGAGAGCAAGAAAATGGCAAGTCGGAGCGTGTGGCCTCGCGGGCAGGGTGGCGTGTCGGCGTTCTGGGGCAGGGGCCCGGCGCGGGGCGCGTTTGGGCAAGGGCCGTCCTGTGCATCTGCGAAGGTGGCGATTCGCTGAAGAAAGAAGGGGGCTGCTTGGCGGGTGGAGAAGGGCGAGCCTGAGGCCGGTGGGAGGGCGCTGGAGTGGCTCAGGGGCCTCCCCCGCGGCCGGAGTGCAGCCGTGTGCTGCTGGGCTAACACAGCGACGGTTACAACAGTAACTGCCACCTATCGCCCCCTTACTGTGCGTTAGACTCGGGGCCAACCGCTTTCCGTGCAGCTGTGTGTCAGACGCGGGGCCAAGCACTTTCCGTGCATTGTCTCCTTTAATCCGCAAAGCAATCCTCTCCGATGGCAATAGCGCGGTGGTACAGCTCAGAGAGGTTCCATAATTTGCCCAAATGTGCAGCCAGGAAGAGTCAGGATTTGAACCCTTGCGTCTCTCACTCCAAAGGTAATGCTTAGACTGCTGGACCATCCTGTCTCTCGCCTGCCTTGGCCTTGTGAGAGGCCCAGGTGCCGGGCTTACCAGAAGGAGACTTTCTATTCGGTAGAGAAAGAAGCGGTGAGCGAGTCTAGGCAATAAGTGGCGCCCCTCTGGTAGGGCGAGGCGCCCTTGTCCTGGAAATAGTGGGGCACCGTGTAGTCCCATGAAGTTTGGCTGCGGGTGGGGTCTGGGCCTAGAAGGTGAGGTCGGTGACATTTTTCTCCGGGGACTTCTTGGCCTTTTCTTTGGCGTATTCTTTCTTCCTCCAGAATTACCTATGCTGTCTTTATTTATTTATTTTAAAACGGAGTAGTTTGCATGCTGGGCAGATCTGGGGTCTTTTGTTGACACTCAGCTCTAGAGGGGATGATTACACTTGCCTCACACTTTTGCATCTGACACCGGGAACGGCCGCCAGAAATGTGCTGCCGGAGAACCTATTATTACTCCTGAGGAGTACTTAACTTTTTCTCTTTCCAGCCCTTTCTTAGAAGCTGATGATATCTATGGCTCTTCTCTGCAGAAATATTAAATAGAAAAATATATACAGACGTTTACTTAAATTGGGGGGGGGGATTTGTGAGCCCCCTGAAGATACTCCATGGATCACAGTTTAAGAATTCCTCTTTTGGAGGAAATACCAAGAGATTAAACAAAGAAGAAAAAAATAAAGAGTGTGTTTTGCTAGGAAACTGTCATGTAGGGGAGAAAGCATGAACATTGGTTAGAATTGTCTTAATTGATCCTGTTTCCTTATGTATAACATGGGGACAGTAATGCTTACATGAGATTGCAGTGTAAAATGCATAGGGCATAGTAAATATTTACTCTTCCTTTTCTTAATAGATGAGCAGATATAAGAGGTATTCCTGCTTAGTTTTCATGTCTTGCTCTTGTTTTGTACATTTTTCTTTTTTTACCTGAAATCAATATTGAAATCTTTTAATACCACTTTAGTAGGAACTGCAATGTCCACCCCCAACTCCAGTGTTCTCTCACCTTTGATGAGGTGAAGGAATTATCGAGGGTCAACAACACACTCCTGCCTCAAAGCTTTTGCAACTTCTGTTGTCGCTGCTTGGAATTCCCTTCCCTCCTGCACTCACCGAGCTCAGCTACTCATCCCTTCGTGCAGTTACTCAACTATCACCTCCTCAGAGAGGCCTCCCCTGACCATGTGGTTAGCTCTCTGTCTTCTTACTCTACCCTGTTTTTCTTTATAGCACTGTCTATTTCATTTCAAATATTTCATTATAAATTATATATTGTTTATTTTCAGTCTCCCCCGTGAGGATGTGAACTCTGTGAGTAGGAATTTGTTTTGTTCACTGCTCTATCTCAACACCTAGAATGATGCCTGGCACTAAGCAATATATATTTATTGAATGAATGACATGAAGGTTTGGTGTATCCTCTCATTCAGTTCCTACTGGTACCTACTTGGGGCTTGTCACACGATCCTCTTTGTAGCCACCTGATTTTCACGTGCTCCTCTCCTCTCTGCTTGGGGTGTCCCCACTTCTAGCAGCCCTCTTCCCAATCAGCCCAATCTTCTGCAACCAGCAATCTTCTAATTACTGTGTTCCCACTTAAGCCTTCTAAGACTTAAAGGATTAATATACCCATGTAACTGGATCGGTGCAAACAGAAACAGCCCATTTGTCTAGCAAACTTTTCCTGAGTCCCAACTATATGCAAAGCTCTGTGCTAGGTGCTGTGGGAAATGCAGAAATGAAGTCCTAGTCCCTAAGCACATACTTTATGAAAGAGAAAAGTATCAAATACATGGGGATGGAAGGAGAACTGACTCTGGGTGGTGAACACGCAATGTGATATATAGATGATGTAGTACAGAATTGTACACCTGAAACCTATGTAACTTTACTAACAGTTATCACCCTAGTAAACTTTAATTAAAAAAAAGAAAAAGTGGGCCGGCCGAGTGGCGCGGTGGTTAAACGCTGGCTTGGAAAGCCAGCGGCCCCGGTTCAGGTCCCACATATGAGGGCCAGTGACACTGCCCTCAAAAAAAGAAAAATTTTGACTTTCTATATTGTTACTATTATGAATGAGATTTGTTTTTACCTACTTTTTTTGTGAAATAAATTACTAAATGGTAAAAAAGAAAAAAGAGGGCCAGCTGAGTGGCGCGGTGGTTGGGCGCTGGCTTGGGAAGCCAGCGGCCCTGGTTCGGGTCCCACATATGAGGGCCAATGACACTGCCCTCCAAAAAAAAAAAAAAGGAAAAGTACACAGCATAGGAGTGTAGTGTTATCTGGAATTGAGTCCTGACTTCACTGCTTATATACTGTGTGACCTTGGGCAAGGTTTCTTCATTGTCCTAAACATCAATTTCACCAGCTTTAAAAAAATCAATCTAAAAAGATAGTAGGCTGGCTGAGTGGCTCAGTTGCTTAAGAGCTTGCTCAAGAGTGAGAGCCCTGGGCAACAGGGGCACCAGTTCGATTCCCAGCCCAAGCTGAGCTGCCAACAGGTGGCAGGATGGCCCAGCTAAAAAAAGAAAAAGAAATAAAATAAAAAGGTAGTAATAGTATCTGTATCATAAGGTTGTTCTGAGGGTTAATTGAGGTAATGCATGTAAAGCTAGCTGTGTGACACTGCACCTAAGAACACACTTGACACTCGGTAAATGTTAGCTAGCAAGCATCCAGGTTAGTAAAGATATTAGCCTTTATCTGTCTGTATAGCTTAGGTTTTTAAATTCCACTTATCACCAGCTGGCAAACCGTATAGTTTATGAATTCGGTTTATTACCTGTCTCCCTCCTATTAGATAGTGGCTGGTATATAGTAAACATTTGAATGATTGTTTTTTTCTATACATAGCCCCACTTCTATTTTTAAAATATGAAGACCTTTACATTACATATTTATGTCACACTCTCTTCCAAATAGTCTTGGTTCGTAATTGAAGATGGAGACAGATTAGCAAATTAGAGAGGGTATGGAGAGCCTGGGTCACGGATCCTGTTCCCAGATCCTAGGCATATTGATTCTGTGACTGCGGACAGATCTGTCTAGGATCTTAATTTCTCTTATCAGTAAATTGGGGGCTGCTGCATGTAGAAGGGGCTTGATAACATCATGATATGCGTGTTACTTGGCATGATAGTCTGAGGCTCTTGGAGTTTCTATCCAAGGGCTCATTAATAATGGAAGGAAAGCTCTCCTGACTTAATGCAATGATGCCAATTCTATGGACTGGTTACTGCTGGATTGTCTCCATCCATTCATGCCCAAGTCCTTGTATTGCCAAACTCTTAACTTTATTAGAAAAAAGCATTCCCCTTCATAGCTTCTCCTTAATTGCCTATTTGTAAGTGGTCTCTTGGAGACACCTTGATCTGTTTGTTGTAGTTGAGTTCAAAGAGCTTCCTGATTCTGAAACTGATTCTCTTTGAATTCCTAGTATAGCTGAGTTTTTTTGTTTTGTTTTGTTTGAGGGGAGTTTGTTAATATTGTAGTTGTGGGGAACAGTGGATAGAATGAACATTGGCTTAGAAACTCTTGGTTTTTATGCCTCAGAATTACTTTTGTCAAGTATTAGCTTTTTATCCTTGGGTAGATTATCTTAACTATTCTGAGTCTCAGTATCCTCATCTCTAAAATGAGATTAAGTGCCGGTGGCTGAGTGGCTCAATTCGTTAAGAGCTCGCTCAAGAGTGCAAGCTGAGCTTGGAGCAACAGCAGTTTGATGCCCAGCCCGAGCTGAGCTGCCAACAGGTGGCAGGAGGGTTCAGCTAAAAATAATAAAATGAGATTAATTCCTGCTCTTTCTGCTTCACTGAGTTATTGTGGGGTGGAAAATGAGATGATGATAAATAGAATCCAGTACGTAAGCAAAAGGCATTCACATTATTATTCTTGCAGTGGCCTTACCTCCAGGCCATGGGGTTGAGGTGAGGATCATCAGGACCTCAGAGCTTGGGCCTTAACATTACTTGGACTTTCTTCCCCATGAGACTTAAAGACAGAAAGGTGCTCGGCTCCAAGTTTGACAGGCCTCCATTCAGAAGGGAGTGATTGGGTGACAGTTTTGATTTTCAGCCTTACATCTGTGTGAATCCATTGGTCCAAATGCAGTTAACATGTTTCTCGTTTTGTTTAACTCTGACAATGCCTTCCCCCCTGACGTGCTGCTTTCATTCTGTAGTCTCGGTTTTGGCCATTCCTTTCGTCTTCCTCATCTCTCTGTTTCTTGGTAAGAAGATGACAGGATACTTCACCTCAAAAAGGGTTTCTGTGATTTTAACTGTGGTTGTAATAGAAACCAGTCCAGGTCAGTGTTGTGTTTCAGATACACAAAAGGTTATATTCCTTTCCCAGTTACCTAACTCTTTCCTGGAAACATTCGAGTTACGTATGGAGAGGAACAGTATTTTTTCCCATGCTGGTGACTTAGGAGAGAGGTTGTCATCCACTCAGTGGGCTTCGTCTAGGACTTCCTTCTTCCCCATGGACTCCCCTGCTCCTGGGTGAGGCCTTAGGAGTGCGTTTAACTGCAGGCCAAGAAACTCCGGACATGCTAAGGTGTGGTCACACCTGCTATCCCACAGAGGGTAATTTGTAAATGTCTGCTTTGGGTCTTTCACAGTATCTAATGAACAATTACTGCTCTAACACCGGATTCTGGTGACTTGAGCTGAGACTTGGCACCTGTGGTGAGGTTCTGGGTTGGAAGAGTGATTGCTCGGTGCATGAGGTGCCTTTTACAGCCATTTTGTAGTGGCTGTGGCTGCAGCCTGAGAAGCTAAATTCTTTGGTCACTCCATAGGAGATGATGTTCTCTTCCACCAGACACAAGCGACTTTCCTTTGAATCTTGACAGTTGCATTGAAGCCAAGCCAGACCCTCGCCAAGCTTTCTCCTGTACGACTTGGTCCTGACTGCCTTTTGAATCTCTTTTAGAGCTCTGAACTCTTCACCCTGACCTATGGGGCTCTGGTCACTCAGCTTTGCAAGGACTATGAAAATGATGAAGATGTGAATAAACAGCTGGACAAAATGTGAGTGTGCTACTACTCTGTGGGAGCAATAAGAACGGGGCTCCCTAGCACATTGACCCTACATGGTTCTTTAGAGCCCAGAACAGGGTCCTCCCTTTTGTAACCAACATTTTAGTTTCCGCTGAGCTCATTTATTGGGATGTTTTGGAATTATCCCATTTTCCTTTTATCACCAACAGTCTTATGTTTAGATGTAAGACATTCAGACCCCATAATATAGTCTGTTCTCTCATTTGCTTCCCAGGGGCTATAACATTGGAGTCCGACTGATTGAAGATTTCTTGGCACGGTCAAATGTTGGAAGGTGCCACGACTTTCGGGAAACTGCCGATGTTATCGCCAAGGTCATTATCATGGGCCAACTGGCCATGCCGAAGGATTGTCATTGGGAGGCACTGCTTACCACTCTCTGTCTCCCTTAGAGAGGCCCCTAGCATTCCAAAAGAGGCGTTAGGCAGCTGTTTGGGCCAAAGAAGCCTTCCTGGTGCTTTGAGAATAGAACGAATTGTGGAAAAGGAAGGGTAGTTGGGATCAACCCTGTGGATTAAAGTCCTGCTGAAATCAAAGCCAAATCTCAGCTTTGAAGAGGTAGCAGAGTAATATAGGGCTTAAGAATACAGACAAACCTGCCTTCAAATTCTGGTTCCAATACTTACCAGGTCTTAAGTAAGTTACTTTTAACCTCTTTAATTACCAGTTACCTTACCTTTAAAATAAAGAAAATGAGAGCTGTCCCACAGGGTGTTGTAAGGAGTAAATGAAAAAATGAACATGATCATTCAGGTAAAATGAATGCACTTAACATAGTGTGCGTGTGTAGTAATTGTTTGTTATTAATATTAGTGTTACATAATATAGAATTAATAAATGATAAAGCTATAGCTTTCTGGTGTCAGTTACCTATAGAGGTTGGTTCTTTCTGTTGTAGAGCATGGAGTCCATGCCCAAATCCTAGAGAAGGTTGACAGTGGAGAGAGTTTGGGAGGGTTTGGAATTAGGAGGGTGGGTAAAGGGAAGGGTGTCTTCGGAGTACTTCTGTCCCAGTGAGCTGTATTTGCTTTCATGAGGAAGGGTTCAGACAGCTCAGACAGGACAGGGAAGTGGGTTGGGGCCTGTCTGCACTGAGATGCTGGTTCAGGGCAGCCACCCCACTCAGGAGATCAGTGCTTTCTTCTGCTAAGAAGTGTAGGTGGGCAGTAAGTTGTTGACTAACTTATGACGCCTTGAAAGAGAGGGGTGTGGAGTTGTGCACAGATGCCTTCTGTGTTTTGCCCTGTGAGTACTTAAAGCTTTGACATCTTGCAGAGGCCACAGTTTTGTTCCCGAGCCACTTAATACCCCATGCCAGCCCATCACCTTCCCTGTTGTACAGCTTCTACTACTGTTCCTATTGTGCTGTTGTGTGTCCCTGACAGGTGGCGTTCAAAATGTACTTGGGCATCACTCCAAGCATCACCAATTGGAGCCCAGCTGGTGATGAATTCTCCCTCATATTGGAAAATAACCCATTGGTGGACTTTGTGGAACTTCCTGATAACCACTCATCCCTTATTTATTCCAATCTCTTGTGTGGAGTGTTGCGGGGAGCCTTGGAGATGGTGAGTGTAGCTCTTTACCTTCTGGGACACCTGAAATGTAGTAGGGGCTTGATATATGGTTGAAGGAATGAGAGAGAAAAAGCAAGGCCTTTGGCTCACCCAGCACTGTGCTGCCTGAGACGGTGGTGCTGCCGAGCATAGGATCCAAGCTGGCCGTCTCCACGTGGTGCCGATCCTCCCCCCAGGCTGGTGCTGTCAGCACCCATCGTTCAGAACCTCCATTCCCAGGCTGGCTTATTTGGTGAGCCTCATTCGGGAGTGTTCTTTGCTAAGCCCCGTTAGGGATCAGGACCTCTGCCTTCTATCAGGGAACACGGATTTGACAATCTTATCCTGTGGGAAAGCAGCCCCCCCTTTTTGGCTGCTGTGGATGAGCCAGGTATAGCCCTATTCCTAACGGTTCCCCAGAGGCCGTGGCCAGGCAGCCACTCCTTTATTTTCCCACTGTTCTCCAGGTCCAGATGGCTGTGGAGGCCAAGTTTGTCCAAGACACCCTGAAAGGAGACGGTGTGACAGAAATCCGGATGAGATTCATCAGGCGGATTGAGGACAATCTCCCAGCTGGAGAGGAGTGACGGTCCCCCGTACTGGCGGGTACCCAGCAGGAGCGCTTGTTGGAATCAGAAAGCCTCAATGCTCCCTCGGCCCTCTAGAACTCAGTGACTCTTGAACACGGATGTTATATATTCTTCTAACCTTGTCTCCATTCTCCATGCTAGTAAAGAGCGGACTGTGATGTAGTCCGTTTGCCCCACGAGTGTGCAAGGTCAGGAGGGAATTCCTTCGTTCCCCCGTTTCCGTCAGCCCGGCTGGATGTAGTCATCCTTGGTTGGACTAGAAAGAGCTCAACCATTGTACATTCCTGTGAATTTTCCAAAGCGAAACCCGCTTTGACCCCATTAAGAGGCAAGCCTAGCACACCTATCCCTGGACCTTCAGAAAACCACTGGCACATGGCAGTCGGGGGCCCGGGGTGACAGGACAGGGAGGAGAGGTGGGGGGTGGGGAAGAGTTGTCAGCTGTAGTGCGACACACTCCTGCTTGCCAGGAAAGGGGAGCCTGCTGTGCTGAAAACGCTGACTTCTGGGGAGCCACCCAGGTTTCTCTTCCTCCCTGCTGTTTGGAGGCAACATCTCCTCTTTTTACAGAGGCTTCATCTTTTTTCTTACAAATTCTTCAATAAAGACACATTCTTGAGTGAAATCCCAATCTTGTCCTGTTTCCTTTCTGCTTAGCCCTGGGGATGTTGTTACAGTGGGGTGAGGAGACCAGCTATTATAAGTCCTTGGGCTCTGCCTTGATTTTACCTGGTCTAGGAATGGCTTCTCCCCACAGACCAGAGGGCCTGGGGAACCTGGGAGCAAATGAGGCCCTTTCCAAGTCATTTTTGGGTCTACTCTCTAATAAAATCTAGAAGCAGGCCATAACCCCAGACATGCCTAAAATGGACTATGCTGGCCTCTTGGCCTCCATGTTGGGGGATTTGGTTTAGAAAGACCCTGTAAATGCTGGTGTTGGGTACCATTTATCGAGTGTTTACCACATGTCGGACACTGTACAGAGCGCTTTGTCGGCATTATCTAATTCACGATAATTCCACTTCTGGAGGCGAAGCCTCAATTTGCCCATCCATGGTCATAAGGCTAATAAGTGGAGAAGCCAGGGTTCAGAGCCCCAGCCAAACTTCAAAGCCCTTGTCCTGGTGACACCTGATGAGCGCTGTGGAGAGGAGGAGAGCAGGCCTGTTGCTCCCTCTCGTAGCTTTGGGATAGTCTTAAAGGTGGGTGACGGGGAGCTGAGGTTGTCAGGCCTTACTTGGTAGCACTGTTCTTGTGGACAGCCTGGGGCCTTAAGGCCTAGACACTCAGTTGGGGGAATGGGGCCCCTAGGCTCCCCCCAAGGTTAGTAGGCAGCCCTGAGATGAGGAGCGGTTATATGTGCGTTGTGCTTGAAGTGTGTCTGGGTTGTATAGGTTAGGACCAGGGTTCGGGGACACCAGTAAGAGGCAGTTTTCATGGGACCTGCTTTCTCCAGCTGGGTTAGACCGCTGAGGAGGAGCAAAGGTCGCTTTTGTTTTTTTTTGTTTTTTTGTTTTTTTTTGTTTTTTTATAAAGAATACTGTTTTTTTTGTGTGTGTGTGTTTTTTTTTAAAGATTTTATTGGGGAATTGGCGGAGGGGAACAGCGTTGGGGAATCGGGGAAGGGGAACAGACAAGTTGCTGTCTTTTTGTTCTTCAGTTTAGTTGCGGAGGATGTTGCTTCACTGTTGGTATCGTCATTGTGCTCTTCCCGGATGAGGCAGATCGGTCGCTGGCCTCTGGATGTCGCTCACCGCAGCTATTGGCAGCTCATGCTGGCTGCCAGCCGCTCACGCTGGCTGCGGGCCACTCACTGTAGCCTATGGCAGCCCACTGCAGCAGGGGCTGCAGCCCACACCATCACCGGGGCTCACACAGCCCAGCTCCAGGTGGAGCTGTTGTTAGCTGTAGAGGGCAGTGTCACTGGCCCTCATGTGGGATCCGAACCGGGGCTGCTGGCATCCCAAAACCAGCGCTTAACCAATGCGCCACTCGGCCGGCCCAAAGGTCGCTTTTGTATCTCCAAGTGTAGGAGGGCTCGTGCTCCCTCTGAGATTCCATCCCTTTCTAACCTCCCCCTCCAGGTAAAATTTGGGGCCATGGGGCAGGCATCCCATTTTGGTCAATTGTATTCTTAGCACCCAGTATAAGGTGGGGTCCAGTTGCACTAGAGTTGAGTGAATGAAGGAGAGATTACGGGAATGAATGCCGGGGCCCAGATGTGGAAAGAGTTGTGTGGTGTCAGGACCCTGCCAAGAACCGAGAGCCCCACCACCCTGCCCCCACTCCAGGGGGCCTCGCCCTTCCTCTCCTCCCAGTACCACAACTACTTTCCAGCAGCCGTTTGTATGGCGTGAGCTTTTGGATATTTCCTTTCCCTGAGTTAATTTTGTGCAACGTTACAGGCTCGGCAAGCTGTGGAAACAAAGCCCCCTTGGTGACTTTTCCCAGTTACAGCCCCACAATTGTATGATGTACATCCAGGGGCTGAGGGAAAGGAAAGGGCTGGAGCTATTCGGAACATCACTTCATCATCTTTCCCTAATGAGCCAAACATACAAGTCCCAGCAACCTAACTGCCATCCTTCCACCTGGTAATTAATTATTGGAGAATACGTGTCCCTCTGCCTGCTGTGACTGAGGCTGGGACCCGACCTGCACCCCAGGCTAGGCTAGTCCCCATTCTCCTTGATGTGCATACCGGCACGTCCTCCAAGCAAGATGGGACAAGTGTGCCTGGTTATAGGGGAGGGACTAACTAAGAAGGGTTCCCAAAGAGCCTGGTCCCAGCGGAGTCCTGGAGCTGGAGGGGCCCGTGCTGGTGGCCTTTGGGCTTGGCAGTGGCTAGGCAGAGCTCTAAGGAAAGGCTTTGCTCTGCAGCCTGTGGCCACCAGGGGTCTCCAGATTACCACTGTACTGTCCCAGAGAGTGGCCACTGAACCCCGGGGTTCCAGAATTTGCTAGAAGATGCACCTGATGGAGCAAATCTCAGAAGCTGGTCGGAATCAGGAAGTGCCCTCTTCCCCCAATCATGCCCACAGGACCTGAAAGGAAAGCTCACATGGCTGCCAGGCTAAGGGCCTGCTACCCAGGGCACTGGGAAGAGCACATTGGCTAAGAAGTCAGCGGCTACCATACCCTCCACTCCCCCGCCCTGCCCCGGAGCTCTCCTGCTGGCCTCCTGAGCTGTCCCAGCTAGCTCTGAGCCCTCCCCTAACCAGCGCTCCCTTACCTCCTGAGCAGAGACCAGAACACCAGCCTGCTGCCCCTGATGTAAGAGCCATATTCCTGCTCCAGACTCCCACCAGTGACATTTCCATATTCAGGTTAAGCCTTTCCCCGGTGGCTTGACCTCCTTATATTTGTACTGGGCATCCAGGTCTGAGAAGGAGGTGGCAACAGAGGCCCAGGAGCAGAAATTGCATTAAGTGAAATTAAAATAGTCTCCTAACAAGTAGTTCATTGTGGATGGTTGGGGGTGGTGGTGCAGGAAAAGCATCCTCCCCTTCCTTCTCCCAGAGCTTAAGTGCTACCATGTGCTGTTCCCTGGAAGCCAGAGGGCCTGTGGGGGGGTTGGGGGGTGGCAGCAGGCGAGGAGCCTCGCTGTTACCAATCCCCAGCCTTTGATGTAGGGCCAGGCCTGACCCCAGGACGGCTGCTGGCCACTGCCAGGGGCGCTGTGGGATGCGTGCATTCCTGGGGGCAATTTACGCTTCTGGCAGGAGGAGAGGAAAGTTTCTACTGTGGGGAAGGGGGTGGAGAGAGGGCGCTGCAGCAGAGGTTGGGGGGCGGGTGTTGTGAGGAACAACGGAGGGAGCCAAGGCACACGACAGCACCCTCCTGCCTAAGCCTGGCTCACTACCCGGTTTGGTTGGAGGCCTCCTCCAGGAAGTCTTCTGTGATTTACCCAGAGCTGGTGAGGAGCAGTACCCACCCAATCACCACACACATGGGCCCCCACAGGTAAAAGCCTGGAGAATGCCAAGAGAAGCAGCTGCTCTTCCCTTCTAGCTCTGGGGGCCTAGACTGAGGGCCAGCCCTGAGGGCACCTAGGACTGAGCTGGGCTAGAGGGGAGCTTGGGAAGATGGTGTGACAGGCATGACAGTTTGTGCGAGTGAGTGCAGACAAAGGTTATTCATAGCAATAGCTGGTATTTATTGAAGAGTGACTACGTGCCAATGCAAGTCTAAGCACTTCACATGTATTCCTTATCTAGTATTTACAACAACCCTGTCACAATTCCCATTTTGCAGATAAGAAAACTGACACACAGCTAATACGTAGTAGATTCAGGACTTGAACCCAAATAGTCCAGTATTGGACACCAAGCTCTTATCCGGTACCTGTTACATACATGTGGATTGTTTGGTGTTTCGGCGTGTGCTGCTTTCCTTGTGTTTCTTGGGGAGTGTGTCTGTATGTGAATTCTTTCATTTAATAAAAACATAGCCCGGTGCTGGGAGCAGGGGACATGGAGATACTGGGAAGTAGCTGAAGACAATGTGTGTGAGGTGCGGGGAGGAGGAGAAGAGAGGCTGGAAATGAGAGACAAGGGCAAGGCCTGGCTGCTACTTACTGGTTATGTGGCACTGGACACAGGATTTGAACTCTGAGCCTCAGTTTCCTCATCTGGAAAATGGGGATAATAATGCCTACCTTGATGACTCTTTTGAGGAAGAAACAAGAGGAAGTATGGAAACATCCTGGCATAGTCCGAGTGTTCCCTAACTGGCAGCTCTCATGAACATGATTATTCTTAGGGGAACTGTCTTGTAAAACCATGTGGGTATGTGAGCGTCTGAGTGTACACAGATGGTAATTTTGTGTAATCGCTGTATCCCCCAAGCATCTAGCGCTACTTTTCAGCACAAAGTTAGGTGCTCACTACATTTTTATTGACTCTGTGTTGACTGAGTGTGAGAATGGAGTGAGGAGGGCCCAGAGAGAGAGAGAGGAGTATGTGGGCAGTGCGAGCCTCTAGCAGGGCCAGCTATATAATTTATGGGGCTCAGTACAAAATGAAAATGGAGAGCCCCTTGTTCAAAAACTATGAAAAAAAAATTATTATGAATTTCCACCAGAACATTAAACCAAGCCCGTCTGAGTAGGGAGCTCTGTGTGACAGGCTGCACGCCCATGAAGCCAGTCCTGGTCCCTTCTTGCCTGTGGAGCACCCCAGCCCCCAGCCCAGCTGTTCAGGAGAGAGTATAAGGAGATTCCACCCATGGACTGCAGTGCTTCCCGGGCTGCCTGCGGGAAGGTGAGGAAGCGAAAGGATTGCTCCGTGAGGGCAGGCCAGGAGAAAGCAGAGGGAGGGGCCCAATGACCTACAGACCTCTCCCCCAAGGAGTCCAGTACCACCCCGCAAACCACCAACCAGGCCGCTGGGTGGTCTGGGCACATGTGGTCACATTTAGATGTTGATTGAAGCAAAATTGTTATAAGATTAGAATATTTAAGGTAACTTTAATTTCCACCGCATTACTGAGATTTTCGAGGATGGGGCTGAGGGGTCCCCTGGGGCTGAAGTGAATAGAATGGTAGAGGCTGCAGGAGGGTCTTCATTTCTCTAGCCCTGTAGGTAAGACCTCTAGCAACTAAAAAGAAGGCACAGGGGCTTGACAGAGAGAAGGACTTCACAGGGATTGTATAACCAGGAGTCCCATCCTCTAGCAGAAATGGGGGAAGTCAAGGGTGGGAATGGAGGGTGCAGGATCACCAAGGCCCTGGTGGAGCAGGAATTTACCAGCACCCCACCCCCACCCCAGGCTATTTGCACGCCCTGGACCACATATCTGTGCAAATATCCCTCCCTCCCCTCAGCTTGCCAGAGAGGTGGAAGGGGTAGCAAGAGGAAGGTTCTATCCAGGCCCTCCTCAGGTGCCAACCTGGAGTAGCTGGAGCCCCGAGAGTATTCTTATTAACAAATCAAGATAGCAATTGCAAAGGAATGGGAGAATTGTGGTAACAGTTATAACAATTACTAGCACTTATTGAGTCGTTACTATGTGCCAGGCTTGTGTTGAGCCCTTTCCATTCATTATCTCTTCTATGAGCCCCTGTAGCGGGTGGGAAAAGGGGAGACTGGGGAGCCAGCCTTCCTGGAGTTGATGCCAAGCTCACCCACTTCCTAGCTATGTGACTCATGGGCGAGTCAGTTAACCTGTCTGTGCCTCAGTTTTCCCATCTACAAAGTGGGGACAATAATAATACCAATTTCAGAGGGGTGTTGTGTTCAATGAGTTAATCTATGTAAAGGGCTCAGACTAGTGCCTGAGTAAGAGCCCTATGCGGGTTAGCCGTTGTTATTAAGGACTGTTATTATTCCCCATTTAAAGAGGAGGAATTTGAGGTTTGGAGAAATGAGGTCACTTGCCCGCAGACACAGGCAGCACTAGGATCCAAACTCAGGTCTGCTTGACTCCTCAGCTTATGCTCTGAACCACCAGGCGGGTGCCAGCACCAGCTCAGCCAGGGGCTGTGCTAAGCAGGTTACATGCCTCATCTGGTTCAGTTTAACCACCCACCCCATTTGACACCCCTGCTCAGGCCTAGAACAGAATCTTCTCTGGCCAGTCTGTGATTCTTGTGGCTGAGGGAACTGAAGCCCAGAGAGACACAGTAACTTATCCAAGGCCACACAGCAGGTAACCACAGACAAAGCTGACCTACTGAAGTCCAGACATTCCCAGAGACCAGAGGTGGAAACCGCTGGCAGGTGGGATGGGGAGCCTGGCTGGGAATCTGGCCCGGCCTGGCCCAGAAGTGAGCCTGGTGGGAGAGGCTACAGACTTCTGGTTCTAGGACACTCATTTTTTGCCCTGAGGTTTGCTGTGCAAAGAGCTGGTGCACAAGGAGGCAGCTGCGGCAGGGTCATGGCATGGCTGTCTCAGCCTCTGTTGGAGGATGGGCAGCTGAGACCCACCTGGAGGGGCCAGTGAACACTGGGGTCACAGGACAGCGGGACAGGCCTCCTAAAGCTGGTTGAAAGGAGAAGGAGCTGGAACCCTCTATCTCTGCAGGGTATTCGGCAGGGGAGGGCGTGTGCCACGTAGGACCAGGCCAGAGCTGCCTCAGGAAAGTTTCTGGAGTAAGTCAGGAGGATCCGGGGTGAGACTGGGGGACGGGCTGAGCATATTTGAGTGTCTGTGCGTGGAGCCGGAGTTCCTTCTCACTTGCAAGCTTGCTTCCCTAGCTCCACTGAGCTCCTTTCACTAAGCTCCCCTCCCCTCCCTAAGAATAACTCACATGCAGAGCTAAATGTTCTATGTGGATTCATGTATTTAATCCTTACAACAAGCCTATGAGAGCTTTTCAGATGAGGAAACTGAGGCACCAGAGGTTAGGTAACATAGCTGGTGAATGCTCGCGCTTGGACTTGAGCCCAGGCAGTCTAACTCCAGACTCCACGCTGTCAACCTTCAGCCGCCGCTGCTTAGCTCCCAGCCTCTCCCTGAACACTCAGCTCCCATCTGATCCCCATCAAGGGCCTGGTTTTCACACCAGCTCGGGAGGAGGGTCCCTGTTCCCCACCCCAGCCGGTGTCCTCTTAGGTACCTGCCAACAGGTCCTCTCCCCTTCCTCATGCAGTGCGTTAGCCTGGGTCCCTTGTAGTTCCTCGGGCTGGCTGAGGCCAGGAGGCCAGACCCAAAGGCCCTGTGTAATCCCCCAGTCTGAGTGGTAGGATGGGAGTGGGCCCAGGCTCTGGAGGTGGGCGAGGGCGAGAGGCCCCACTGAGGAGTGGCGGGGCTGGTGTGTACCTTGGCAGGGGGACAGCAAAGTGGGAGGCCCTCGGAGGGCAGGCGGGAGGAGGGGGAAGGGGCCATGAGGTAGGCCCAGACCCAGAGACAGGCAGCCTTGGGCCTTCCCTGCTCCTTTTCTGGACCTGTTGAGGGCTTGGCTCTTTCCCATTTAGAATACACACACACACACACACACACACACACACACACACACACACACACACCCCTACCCTTCTCCGGGCCTCAGTTCCTCTAGACTCCCCCACTGCACTCGCCGCCTCGTGTCTGCCCCTGTGGCTGCTTCTTTGGTCCCTGCAGCCTGGCTTCGGCCCTTTCCTCTGCCTCCCACCTGAACCACCAATCCTTAATTGCCAGTCCCAAAGGACACTCTTCTGTGACACCTGACCCTGGAGACCTCCCTGGCCTTCTAGATACACCCTGCCTTTGGCGTCTGAGTCGCTGCTCTCCTGGTCTCCCCGATTCCCCAGCTGCACCTCTCTGGTCTTCTTTGCTGACCCTCTTCCTCCACATGCCCTTTGAACGTTGATATTCCCCACGTCCTGGCCTGGGCTTCCTCTTCTCCCCGCACCGCTTTCCGGGGCATCACCCCTGTGGCATCAGCCACCATCTGTACACCATGGACTCCTAATCTCTAGCCCAGAAGCCTCACCTCCCTTTGTGGATACTTGGAAGTCCCATTGGCACATCCAACTAAAGGCATACGACCGACAACCCTCCTTCTCCTGGACCGCCACCTCCTCATTGCCTAACCAGAAACCTGGGTGCTGTCCTCTATACCCCCCTCTTTCTAGGCCCCTCACCCCCACATCCAAATCCTGTCTATTCCACTTCCTTAATACCCCTCACACTCGACCTTTCCCTCTACCCCCCGCCCACACACACACACACTCAGTGGACCAGCCAGGGTTAGTCCCTCCTCACTGGTATCCCTGCTTCTATTTTTCTCTACATAGAAGTCAGGCAGCTCTTTTGAAAGCACAGCTCTGATCGCATCAGTGTGCTGCTCCCAAGTCTTCTGTGGCTCCCGTCTCCCTGAAGGTGAAGTGGAACGCGTCAGCGTGGCCTGCATGATTCCACCTGCCTCAGCGCTCAGGCTCACCTCCCTAAACCCCAATGTGCAGATAGATCACAACCACCCCTCCTCAATCTTCCCCTGCAAATCCTCCTCCCTTAGCTTAGGTCACCATTTGCAGGGAGCCTTCCGTGATACTCATTTATGGGCCACAACCCCTGTGCCGCCCCTTCCCCCCCGCACTGAGAACCCCATGCCATCCTTCTGAGCGGCGGGGCTGCTGCCCCCTAGACGGTAGCCCTTGAGGACAGAGGCCTTGTGGGCACAGGGTGGTGAGGGTGACCGGGGGACCAGAGGCCCCCGCCTGGGATGCGTGCGGCTGTGAGGGTGCCTCGGAGTGGGTCTTGGGGAGGGAGGCCGGCGTCCAGGCCCGGCTGGGCGCGCGGGCCGGGCGGGGCGCGCGAGCTTTGGCCGTGGCTGTGGAAAGAGGAGGGTGGAGGCCCCGCCCCGCCGCGCCCCTCCCGCCGCCCCTGTTCCCCCCCCTCCCGCCCACTCCGGCAACCGCGAGGGCGGCCGGCAGAGCGACGCAGAGACCCGCCGGCACGGACCCCGACGACGCCCCCTCCGCGGAGCCCGCTCGCCCCGGGCCGCCCTCGAGGGCTGGGAGCGGCGCCAGGCGGCCGCCCTGCAGGTAAAGGCGGAGAGACTGGCGCGGCTGCAGGGTCCTGGGGGTGCTCTGAGGGCAGGACCCGCCCAGGCATCCCCTAAGACGGTCCTGGACAGCTGGGCCAGGGCCTCCTCAGACTCGGGGTGGGATAGGGAAGGGGACTCGGGCCAGGGGTCGGCAGTAGGATGGGGGGGCCCAGCCCGTTCCCTGCTCCTCATCCCCCCCAACTCCAGCCAGAGCTGCCCAGGCAGAATCCTAGATAGAGCGCCCTCCTCCCTTTCTCTCCCAGAATAGGGGCTCCCTCGTCAGACTGTCCCCGGTGGACTCCCTGAGATGTCACTTTGCCTCCTGGAATGTCCCTTCCCACCTGTGAAATGGGAATGACAAAGCTTCCTTGGCAGGGTGATGGAGGAGAGAGGAGGGAGTGAGGGGCCTTTGAGACCCGGCTAGCCCCAGGCAGGGGAGCCCTTCAGCTCTCTCCCTCCCCTCCCTCTCTCTCTGCCAAGGCTGGTTTGCTGGCCACCTTCCAATTTCTCCGTTTTTCTGCCTCTGCCCCCCACGTCCCTCCTATTCTAGGTGTCCTGGCAGCACCCCCCAAACTGGAGACTGAGGTGCTGTGGAATGTCCCGGCCAGAGGCTCAGCACCTCCCCCCAGCTCAGGACTGAGGCTTGCAGGGGTAAGGGGGCTGTTGCCTGGCCCAGAGGGACTGGGGGCTGAGGGCCCCAAAGCTTCCTCAGTGTATCTGTCTGGAGGCTGGGGACTCAGTAACCCCAGGAGGCCCTGGGCCAGAGAAACACTGTTCAGCCCTGAGGAGCCCAGGAATTGCGAGCTGGGTAAAGGCAGGCCCTCTGGGTTTGCTTGTTGTGTGTATGTAGGTTCCTGTGTGCAAGCCCGTCAGTGTGTGCACTTGTGGCCGTCAGGGGGACAGCGAGTGCTGCCAGTATGTTCTTTTTTTTTTTTTTTTTTTTTTGAGGACAGTGTCACTGGACCTCATATGTGGGGCCGCTGGCTTCCCAAGCCAGCGCTTAACCATTGCGCCACTCGGCCGGCCCAACTGCCAGTATGTTCTTAATGTGTGTGTCAGTAAGTGTGTGAGGCCATCAGTGTGTGTGAGAACATGTGAGGTTCCTGACGCAGAAATGCCACTGGTCTCCCTCAGGGGACCCTGGCAACGCACGCATCCTCCCTCCTGCCTGCCTTAGTACCTCGTGCTAAGGCCTGTGCCCTTGTGGTGAGGTCCATCCCCTCCTTGGAGTGCCCTTAGCAAAGGTAGCCTCCCAGGAGCTGCCATGAACATTTGGAAGGTTTGGGGGCGGTGGGGTTGAGATGGGGAGGGGCAGGCAGTTTAGGGTCTCTTTCTGGGGACTGACCCCCACTGCCCTGAACAGGTGGGGGCCCTCTGGGAGCCCATTGTAGAGCCCAAGGGAGGAGATGTGGGTCTGAGGAGGCACTGTGGGGAGTTGGTGGTCCCTGTCAGGGCACAGATGCCCCCAGTGGCCTCCTGCTGGGCTGGTGAACACCTACAGACGCTTGGACACATAATCACCCCTAAACGATAATGAGGACACACCACAGACATACTCACACAGCTACTCCCTCCCCCTGACAGTCACACACAATCACACACGTGAACATGTTCTACTGAAACACACACCACCACAGATGCTGAAACAATGACAGGGCATGTGCACACATGCACACACATACAAACTCCTATGCACACATGGCAGGCCCCACATGGCCCAGCCAGACATTTCAGACAGCACAACATTCACACTCATACACTTAGACACACTCACCAGGGCCTCCCTCTCTCCAGTTTCACTTTGTCCATCATAGTGAAAATGAATGTTTCCACTCTTTGGCTCAGAGGCAGGGGAAAGAAAAAATGGAAGGGAATGTGTCAGCTAACAAGAGGGAGGGGAAAGATACCAAATAGGGCTGTCAATCTGAGCATCTCCCACTACTACCCCTGCCTTGGGCCTGAGTCAGACCAGAGGTTGGCAGAGCCCCAACTTCCCTGCCCTGCTGCCCCCTACTCCAGCCCCACCCCCAGTGGCAGGCATGGGGCTCCCCTTGTAGGAAAGTGGGGCCTCAGATGAACTGGTCCCATCTCTGGCCCGAGGCACTTGCAGAGTTGGGGTGGAAGAACCAGAGAGGCACAGCAACCTCTCATATGGGTTGCAGCCATGTCTCAGGGTGCCCGAAGAGGCACACCATGCAGGCCAAAGGGTGTGAGGGAGGGGCAGTCAGGGAGGCAGCACCTGGCTAGGGCTTTCAAGGAGAAATGAGAACTTTGGTGCAGGTGGTAGAAAGGATGAAGGGGGGAGCATTCCAGCCAGAGGTGACAGCGTGTGCAAAGCTATGGAGGTGGGTAGCTGCAGAGCTCTCTCAGGCGGCAGTGAGTAGTTGTTGGGCTCTTGTGGTGGGGGAGTGAGTGGGTGGGACTGATCACTGCTGTGAGGTCAGATTTCCAAGGGCCTTGTCCAGAAAAAGGGTGTGAGCTCAGAGCTGTGCGATGTGGCTATTACTCTGGTTATCTGGGGGGTCAAGGACAAAGGGCGATCTTATAGGCAAGGAAAAGACTGAGGAGGCTGGGCAGAGTTTGAGGAGAAAGGTGCTGGGGACTGAGGTGACTGGTTACCATGGGGATGAGAAGAAGATATAGATGGAGAGGAGTAAAAGGAGAGATTTGACAGGCCTTGGTGACTTATTTGTTGGGTGAGGAGAGGGCAGGCTGGAGCTTTGTACTGGGGGCTGTGGCCTGTCCCCAGAGGAGGCAGGTGAAGGGGAGACATAGGTTTGGACCCTGGGGACTGGTATGCTGAGATGGCATGGGTCTGGATTTCGAGTGTGGCCATGGGTTGGCGGGTAGTGTCTGGGAGGCCTGGGGTATGTACAGAAGCCCAAGTGGTTATATGAGGCTACATGTTACACAGGAGTGCCCAGACATCAGCCAGGGAGGCCACTCCCAGGTAGGGAATTCCAGACCCACTCTGTTTTATGGGTGTTTACAATATGGTGGGGTGTGGACAGCAGATCTTGGGTGAAGGCAGTGCATACAGTGAAGGAAAGAGCTGGCCTGGGGAGTCAGACAGGCCTGGGTTACTTTCCATGTGACCCTGGGTTAGGGATTGCCCATCTCTGTGCCTCAGCTTCCCCATCTATCAAATGGGAACGCTAATACTTGTCTCCGGCGTCGTTTCGCCTGCAGAGAAGTAAGAAGTGGTCCCAGGTCATACACATGATCAGGATGCAGTGCCTGGAGCTTTCACTCAGACTTCGGATCGGTGTCTGATACACGTCTCTGATTAGATCCTGGACAGTGACTGGGGAGGGCCTGGCTCTGCTTCCATTCAGATTCTTGGAAAGTTTTGGGAGGTGACTGTCCGCATGCAACCTGGATAGGCTGATTCCTGGCTCTTAGAGGGCAGTAGAAGGGGTGGCAGAGGGTTAGTGCCTCATGGGGAGAGCCATGCTGGTATTATGGATGGGCTTATGGAGACTCAGAGGAACTTGCTTGAGGTCAGTTAGCAGCCAGTGGCAGGACTGAGACCAGAGGCCAGGACCCTGGGCTCAGGGCTCCCTTCCTCCCAGAGGCTGCTCCCCATAGTAGGGCCTGTCAGGGACCTAGGGTGGAGGGAACCTTGTCACCTGAAGTTCTTTCATTTCAATTCTTCTTTCTGTCCCCTTGGAGGGGAGGAACAATGAGTTTATTGGGCGCCTGTTTTGTGCCAGGTCCTATGTTAGCATCTCATTTAATCGTTGTAACAATTCTGTAGGGATTGGGGGCCCATTTAAGAGAGGGAAGTGGAGGCTCTGAGAGGTCAGTAACCTGGCCAAGTGTCACTTTGCTGAGTGCCAAGCCGGGATTCATTCCCAGGTCTGTGAGCACGCACCGCTCATGTTCTCACTGACTCCCGGGTCACTGCCCTTTCCAGGGCTTGGTTTGGTGAGGGAAAGGAACAGATACTTAAGTGTCAAGCATGCACAGTGCGTCAGGCATTTTCATAGCACTTAGTGCTTTCGAGGGAGTGAGGAACATGGGGCAATAGCAGGCATGAAAAGCCAGGCCCAGAGAGAGTCCAGAGCAGTGACGGCTGGGATGGTGTTTTCTAGTATCTAAGAATGCACTGTGGGCCCCATAGGCCCTGCGAGGGAGGGCAGCCTCTAGGAGGAAGGGGTCCTGGTGTCTTGTCTCAATGCAACCATTGGCTGCTGTGTGACCTCAGGTGAGTTCTCCTCTGGGTCTCTATAATCCCATGTGTGAGATGGGCCAGTAATGCCCTGGCTCTCCTTAGAGGAACGTAGATTGTGGGGTGGAGAGGGTCATTTCTCCTCTTCTGAAAGGTCCCAAGAGGCCGACTCTTCGGTATCTAACCCCCATCCAACATCCACAGCCCTCAATACCCAGAAGTTTTCTGCCTCGCCTCCGTTCCTCTCACTGTGGCGGCTGCTGGCCGCCATGCAGCTCTGCGTGGGCCCTCCAGGCCACGCTTCCTCTGACAGGCGACCATGGCTCAGCTCATGGCAAACATTCTTTTCATAGTTCCTAGAGCACAGCAAATCCAGCTGCTTAGCCAGGAATGCAGAGTCCCCTCCTGCAGCAGCAGCAGGGGCTTGGGCGAGGGAGCCCCTGGGGGTCAGATGGGAGGGGCCGAGGGGGCGTGGAGGACTCCCATCCCCATCCCCAGACACACATTGCTTCAGCTCCTGGGAGTTGTGAGGCTGTCCTCATCATCTGTGGACTCACAGCTTTGGCCTAAACTCCGGGGCCATCTACCACTGGCTGACTAGCTGGGTGAACCTGGGGAAGTGACTTCTCTCTGAGCCTCGGTTTCTTCACTTGTAAAATAGGGTTTATAATCTAACATCGCAGGGCTTTTAGGGGGTTCTCATAGTAATGATGATTCTAATAATATAATAATAGCGAACATTTATTAAATGTTCCTCTCTGCCAAGCACTGCTTGAAGTCTGCTACCTGAAATTAACTTGTTCAATCCTCACAAATGCTTTATGAAGTAGGAATTGTTCCCATTTTATTTACGAAGAAGCTGAGGCACAGACGAGCGAGGTCATGTGCTCGTAAGTGGTAGGGCTGGGAATAGGACGCATGAAGCTGGGCTCTTAACCCATTCTGATTTTTTAAGCAAGACTCAGCTCAGGGCCTGCTCGTGGTAGGGACTCAGAAAGTGGGGACTTTTTCCATGAGCCCATCTCTGGGAGAGGCCGACTATTTGCCTCATGGTCATCAGTACCTCAGTGTGGGAAGCTGGGATGAGGAAGTGGGCCTAGGGTGCTGGCCAGCCTCCCTGGGGGCCCTGCAGCTCTTAGAAACGGCTGGGGGCTAGAGGGTACATACTGTCCCACCCACATCTGGCCTGGGATTTAGCTGGCAGCCAGCTCTGTGCAAGGAGGAGATGTCGCCTCGGGGCTCAAGGAGGAGATTAGGAAAGGCAGCTGGGGGTGGAGGTTAAGAACAGAGTCCCATTGAGGTTGGCTCAGGCACTGCCCTGGCACACCCACTCACCCCAGCTTCCTCTTTTGTAGGACCAAGGGTGCCTTGGTCCACAGGAGTGCTCCCTTGAGGCCCTTGATGCGAGCTGCCCACTGTCTTTCCAGCCTTGCCGTCCATGTTGCCACCTGGGTTGTGGCAGCACAGGTGAGGGTGAAGGAGAAGTAGGGAGGAGGACCCGTAGCTGAGGTCTCCAGGAAACCCAAGTGTACAGGGTTTGGCCATTTTGGGGGCTGGGAAAGCTCCAAAGCTCAGACCTAGCCCCTGTGCTTTTAGCCCTGTAATCTCGGACAATGGACGTCACCTCTCTGGGCCTCAGTGTACCCGTCCAAAAAACGACAGCAATTCCTGCCTTACAGGATTATGGGCGAGTTTGATAAAATGGCGTCTGGTGTGCACCTAGTGCTATGTCTGGTGCATAAAATGTACTTGGGATTATTATTATAGAGAATGTTATTGTTAAGGGCTAACATGGGCGGAGGGGATAGGGAGCCAGCTTTAGGCTGGGCCTGGAGTCTCTCATCCTGATATTCAAAGCATTTCTCTGGCTGACCAACCCTTCTCATCTCAGATCGCCCCTATGGTAGAGAGGTTAAGAGCCCAGGCTCTGCAGCCAACAGCCTAAGTCCAAAATCAGGCTCAACCTCTCATGAGCTGTGTGACCTTGGGCCAGTTACTTAACCTCTCAGTCCCTTGGTTTCCCATCTGTAAAAAGGGAAGACAAAGTACCTACTTCCCTGGATTGTTGTGAGGATTAAATGAGATAATCTACAAGAAGAGCTCGGAGCAATGCATGGCACATAGTAGATGCACAATAAATGTTAGTTATGTTTAGTTCATCTGTTTGTTTATTTTTTATGTCCGTCCCTGGCTTTCACACCTCCATACCCTCACACATGCTGTTGCCTGGACTGATGGCCTCTCCCCATCACCACCCAGTTAAATCCATGTTCATCCTTCAAAATCCAAGAGAGCTCACTTCCCCTCCCCAAGCCTCGTGGTGGGGGCTGGGGTCAGAGAAGCTGGGGCTGAGTTTGGCAGTGAGGACCTCCTGCCCAGGCTCCTTCAGCCAGGCTGGGCCCTCAGAGAGCAGCCTCATAACCCACCCCTGGGGTCATGGTGTTCAGAGTGGTGGGGATGGAAGCAGGGCTCAGCTGAGTTGGAGAGAAGGCCTAGGAGCCGCTGGCTTCAGCATCTGGCTGCTTGTTCAGTGAAAGACAGGGCCGAGATGTCAGAGTTTCCATGGGAGTGGGCAGAGGCAAGCAAGCAGCTGGGGGAGAGAGTGACGCGGCCAGTAGGCCTCCCTGCCAGGTGGGCTGTCCCCTCCCCATCCACCCAAGAGTCACGCCTGGACCTGGACTACAGCCCCAGTTCCCTTGTGACTTGGACTAGGGCTTACGACAGCCTTAATCCTTGTGGCATCATAGCTGATTGAGGCAGAAATGGGGACCTGGTCACTCAGGGCTCTGACCACATCACCTCCCCACTCAACAGCTTTCTATGGCTTCCTAATGCCTTCCAGAGAAATGCAAGCATGGCTGGCATTCAAGGCTCCTTATTAGGTTGCCCAGCTTTCTCAGTTCCTGCTTGTCCTCTCCGTCCCGCAGCACTCCTGAATATTCCCTGAATTGGCCAAACAGCTTCCTGCTGTCAGAAATTTCTTTTCTGGGCCGGCCGAGTGGCGCGGTGGTTAAGTGCTGGCTTGGGAAGCCGGCGGCCCCAGTTCGGTCCCACATATGAGGGCCAGTAACACTGCCCTCAAAAAAATAAATAAATAAAGGATATTTAAAAAAAAAAAAAAAGAAATTTATTTTCTTACTTTGTCTGTCTTTCAGACTCCTGATCACCCTTCAGGGTCCAGCTCTGGTGTCCCTTCCCACATGCAGCCTTCTGGGGAAACTCAAAGGGGAGCAATGTCCCCTGCTCTGTGATCCCATAGGCCAGAGGGCTTTGTCAATTGTGCAGCGGCTACTTGTTTGATGCTTCCAGCTAATTCAGAGCAGGGCAGGGCATGGGGCTGGACCATTTTTGTGTCCCAAGACCCAGCCTAGGGTCCCCCACACAGTAGGAGCTTCCTCAGGCAGGAACCCTAGCCTATAGCAGAGGCCACCCTAGCCCAGGGCCTGATATGTAGCGGGGACTTCTCTAGTATATACCCTGGCACACAGACCGGGCTTCCTCAGCCTGGGCCATAGAACAGAAGGAACTCCATTAACTCAGGGCCAGGCACCCTGTGGACATGCCTAAGTGTGCATGAAATGAATGAAGGGAGTCACATTCTGGCTTCCTGAGAGGAGAGGTGGAGGTTAAGGCCAATGTTCCAGCAGGGGCTCTTGGTAAGAAGCCCTTGGCAGTCACTGGGGTGGCTGTAAGTTAGGGCAGGAGGCTTCCCGGGCTCCTGGCATCTTCCTTACTGTTTCTCTCTTTCATCCCCAGGCTTTGCCTCTGCTGGGACCTTCAGAGGCCCCTCTGACTTAAAAGGTAAGATAGATTTGGGGGCATGGTTCTCTGACATCCCAAGCTGGATGAGCCCACTGCTGGCTGCTGTCTAACCTTGCCCCTTCCTGCCCCAGCGGAAGGCCCTCCCAGGCCCAGGATGTCCAGCAGGCAGCCCCTCTGCAGGTGACCTCAGCTCCCTGCGGCCTGGGCTTTAAAATCCCGGCCCAACTCGGAAGCAGCTTTTTCTCATTTGTGAACTATTTCGCCCTGGCTCCTTGGCGTGGGCTCATGTTTGCTTGGCCTGCCCTGGTGCAGTGGCCTGGCTGTGCTCCTGCCGGGCCCCTTCCCTGCCCAGCCCAGCCCCTCCTGCAGCCTGCTGCTGCTGCCGCCGCCACTGCGTGGGGAAGCCACGAAGGCCCAGGAATCTTGGCAGGCATGAGGAGGCAGCGGGCAGCGGGTGGCGCTCCGGAAAAGGCTGCAAATGTGAACCAGAAGGCAAGGGATTGGCAGTGAGGAGGCCCTGCCTGGCCTGGCCTGAGGCCTGGGGGTGGCTGGGTCTGGGGGGACCCTTCAGTGTCCAGTCCTGGCCAGAAGCTCAAGGTCTTTGCTGGGAAGTGAGAGTGATGGCACCAGCTGAGGCCTGAACCCCAGGTGGGAAAGGGCTAGTCTCCTGACCACCTCCCTGAGGATGCTTGTTATCCCGGATGCTGCCCACTGCTGGACCTCATCTGGGTCATCTGCCCGCCCCTGGCTATTCCTACCTCCCTGGGCACTTAGTTGCCTCAAGATGCTCCTCCCCAGTGGAGTAATGGGGTGTCTAGTTTCAGAGATGAGCAGAGACTGGGGACCGGGGAGGTGGATCTAGTTGCCAGCCCCCTCCAGCCCAGAGCTGAGAAGGACTCTAAGAAGTGCCACAGAGAAAAAGGGGTTCTATGAGAGGCCACCCTGCAGGCTTGGCTGGAGGTGGGAGATGGGTGGTCAGAGGCCTAGAGCTGGAGCACTCGGGCTGCAGACTGTATTGAGCACCTACTGTGTGCCAAGCCCTAGTCAGCGATGAGGTGAGGGTGGGGGGAAAGGTGCCTAGGAGGAGGAGGTATTCTGCCTGGCCTGAGGGAGACTGGGAAGGCTGCATGGAAGAGGAGGCATCTGAGCTGGGTCTTAAATGAGGAATAACATGTTTGCCTGGCGGACAGAGATAGAAAGCATGATCAGGCAGAGGAGATTATGCAGGTGAAGGAAAGCAGGTGGGTATAGGGAAACGCTGAGAAGTTTGGGATGTCTGGCTATCAGGATGCTGGGGCTTAGGGGTGCAGCAGGCTCCTCTCACCCCCAAATGTGGGTGTTTTCCCCAAGGGTGAATCCATGGCCCTCAACCAGGCTGTGGCAACCCTGTCATGAAGCCCTATTTTTATCTCCAGCCTCTGCCTCTCTCTCAAGTTCCAAACCCATAGGTTCTGTGCCTCTTGAACATCCCCCCCAGAGGCACCCCATGCCCCATCTTCCTTGCCCTGATATTTGCTTTGCTCTCAGCTTGGTACATTCTATCATCACCTGCCCCTCAGGGCTTCCTGAACTCTGACCTGTCCTTTAAGCCTCCTTCCAATGCTGCTTCCCAAATTGAGGTCCTGCGGTCTGGGAGCCTAACCTGCAAGGGTGAGGGTGTGAAGACTCTTGGTGGAACTGAAGCCTGGCGGGGAAGGGGCAGCCCGATGCTCAGGGGCAGCACTCAGGTTCTGCCATCTGCCTGGACGATGAGGCAGCTGTGCTCCAGCCTGCCACCCGCTCAACCCCCAGCTCCCAGAGACAAGACAGCTCTTCAGCTTTGGAGCAACCCTCACCCCTGCCCATTTAAATCTGAGGGAGTCAGAGACTCATATTGATCCTACAGGACAGAGAGCTCAGCTCAAGGGCACTGGACCCCATAGGTCCCCACGCAGACCTTGTGGGGCTGCTCAGGGATTGTCCAGGGGGGTCAGACACAGACCTGAAGTTAGTTAGCATGAGTGTCAAGGCTGTAAATGCGGGTCTTCTGGAGGGTTCCATCAAGTGACCAACAGCCAGAGATTTACAGAACCTGGAACTCAAACAGGGATCTCGGTACAAGGATATAGGAGAGGACAGAGAAAGATAAAACAGGTCACAGAGATGGATAGACACATGGAATAATGACACTAGGACTAGAGACACACCAAGAGATGCCTGGGATACATAGGCAGGTGCGGATCTGGATTTAGTGACACAGACACAAAAGAAGGGACACAGAAGGGCGTGGCACATACCCACATGGCTTCTACAAGGAACTGATCTGCAGCCTCCCCCGTACACAATTTATTATTTATTTATTTATTTATTTTAAAGATTTTAAAATATGAGGGGAACAGTGTTGGGGAATCGGGGAAGGGGAACAGACAAGTTGCTGTCCTTTGGTTCTTCAGTCTAGTTGTGGAGGACGTTGCTTCACTGGCCCATGTTGGTATCATCATTGTGCTCTTCCCGGATGAGGCAGATCGGTCGCTGGCCTCTGGATGTCGCTCACCGTGGCTATTGGCAGCTCACGCTGGCTGCCAGCTGGTCACGCTGGCTGCCGGCCACTCACTGCAGCCCATGGCAGCCCACTGCAGCAGGGGCTGTAGCCTACACCGTCGCCGGGGCTCACACAGCCCAGCTCCAGGTGGAGCTGTTGTTAGCTGTAGAGGGCAGTGTCACTGGCCCTCATATGTGGGATCCGCTGGCATCCCAAACCAGCTCTTAACCAATGCGCCACTCGGCCGGCCCCCCCTACATAATTTAGACAGTGTGCCACCCCCAGTTGTGATCTCAGGGTTTTGTGGGGCTCATCATCAATCTCTCCACCCTCATTTTTTTTTTTTAAGATTTTTTATTGGGGAATTGGGGGAGAGGTACAGTGTTGAGGAATTGGGGAAGGGGACAAGCCAAGTTGTAGTTCTTCAATCTTCATTGTGGAGGGCGCCCGTTGCCATCTGGCTTCCCGTCGGCCTCTAAGCTCAAGGTGCTGTGTTCAGTCTTCGTTGCGGGTGGGCGTAGCCACCATCCCACTTGGGAGTCGTACCAGCAGCCTTGTTGTTAAGAGCACATGCTCTTAACATGAGCACGTGCTCTTAACATGCCCATCCGGGCAGCAGCTCAGCTCAAGGTGCCCAGTTCAGTCTCAGTTGTGGGTGGGCATAGCCCACCATCAAACAGGCAATCTTGTTGTTACACCAGCTGAGCCATCCAGCCACCTGTTGGCAGCTCAGTGACAGCTCAGTTCAGGTGCAGTGTCACTGGCCCATGTGGGAATCGAACCTGCGGCCCTGTTGCTCAGAGCTCACGCTCTTAAGCCAACCCTTAACCAACTGAGCCACTCTGCCGGCCTCACTCCACAGTCATCTTAATTCGTTCACATCCTGTTGAGTCTAAAGTTTGCATCCTCCTCCAGGAAACCACATGAGGATAACATGGAATTTATCATATTGGTACTAGGGAGCCACTGGAGAATCCAGAGGAGGGGAGGGCCATGGGCAGAGCTGTGCCAAAATGTGGTCCACAGACAGGCAGCAGCAGCATCACCTGGGAGCTTGTTAGAGATGCAGATGTTGGGCCCTACCCCACACCTACTGAATCAGGATTCCTTCAGGGGCTTAAGAACCTGTGTTTTTGTTTTTTTAAGATTGTATTGGGGAATAGGGCAAGAGAACAGTGTTAGGGAATTGGGGAAAGGGAACATTGTGTTTTTCCCATCAGCTCCAAGTTAAGTTGTTGTCCTTCAATCTTCGTTGTGGAGGGCGCAGCTCAGCTCCAAGTCTAATCGCTGCTTTCAATCTAGTTGGGGAGGCGGGAGTGCGGGGGAAGCCCACCATCCCATGCAGGAGTCGAACCGGCAACCTTGTTGTTAAGAGCGTGAGCTCTCATCAGCTGAGCCATCCTGCCGTCCACCAGCAGCTCAGTGGCAGCTCACTGGCCCATGTGGGAATCGAACTGGCAATGCTGTTGCTCAGAGCTTGCGCTCTAACCAACTGAGCCACCAGGCCGGCCCAAGAACCTGTTTTTAAAAACACTACCTGATGCACACTGAAGTTTGAGAAGCAGCATTACAGTAATTATAAGATGTATTGAGGAAAACAGAGAAGCTGAGAGTGAGGGATGGGAGAGAGGCTATTATGATAAATCCAGGTGAGGATTTAGCAATTTAATTTAACAAACCTTTACTGAGTGGCTGGGATGTGCAAGGCTCTGGGCTGGGTGTTGGGAGAGTACAAGGTCTGTATTAGGGCAGAGACTATGGGGAAGGAACAGAAGTTAGAGAAGTAGGAGACTGAGTCCACGAGATTGGCTTTGAGGTTTAAGGGTAAAAGAACAGGGCTGTTGTGTACAGTTGTGCAGGTTGGCTACTGCACAAGGGCACCAGGAAAGGCCTTGAATGGCGCCTGAGTTGGCTGAAAGGAGGGGTCACCTTTTCAAATTGTGTTAAGGCATTACATAGGTTAGAGAGAGTCCTTGCTGCCCTGTAAGGGAGGAAGGGTCAGAAGTGATGTCCAAATTTCTGGCCTGAGCACCTGGGAGTGGGGGGAGAAGCAAGTAATGGAGAAGAACGTAATGACAGCAGTTTGAGTGGAGGTATCTGAGGGAAAGCCAGGAGAAAATGCTCAGTTCATAATTGAACACGAGAATCTGGAACTCAGGAGAGGTCATAGCTGGAGACAGATGTGGGCGTCCTTGGTGATGGGATGGGATTGGTGAGACCTGAAAACTGCAGGAGAAACATCAGAGAGAAGAGATGAGGTCTGAGCTAGTGACTTGGGGCAAGCTAGGGTGTGCAGCGTGGGCAGGGGAAGGGAGCGGAGAGGACTCGGAGGAGGAGCCTTCCTAGGAAGGAAAAGAGCAGGGTCACAGGGTGAATTCAGTGCTGGAGAGAAGGCAGCGAGAGGATGGGTTGTGAACAGCGAGTGGGGGCGAGGGGTAAAGAGAGTTCTTCCAAGAATCTTGACTGAGAAGAGCTGGAGAGAGATGAGGGTGGCTGGAAGTGGGGTTAGGCCTGTGTGGACATGGGATGAAGAGGCTGGAGCCTGGGTGGGTGGGGGAAGCGTCTACAGTGAGATGCCCCCGAGGAAGAGGAGGGGAATAGTCTGGGCCTGGAGTAGGAGACAGGAGCCCCTTCATCTGAAACTCAGGAAAGGAGGACAGGAAAGGGCTCCCCAATTTCCACAAGCTGGGAGAAAGGTCAGGGGAGTAGAGGCTCAGGAACCCTGGAAAAGTCTAGAGCTGCCCTGCTGGGCAGTCGAGGGTAGGCATCATACCGAGGGGCATGTCTTCTGCTCCTCTCCCAGCTCCATCCTAGTTCTGAGCAGGCTGTGGGACCCCCTGGCCAGTTTCACCACAAGAGCAGTCAGAGGAACGGCCTAGAAGGCCAGAAAGTTGACTTCAGGGAACTTTCACAACGTCCTGGCCTTTGGCATCACTTAAGTGACCTGAGTTCTTTAAGGGTTGGAGATGTTACTTTGCAGCAGGAGGAACTGAGGTTGGGCTGAGGGGACAACTTCCTGGCCATCAGGTAGCAGAACAGGGCAGCACACCTGAGGGAGCTGATGGCTCAGATCATCTCAGTTAATCCTTTCGCAGAGGAGGACACTGAGGTTCAAGGAGGTTAGTCCATTTGCCTAAGATCACCCAGTTGGTAGGTGGCTGTGCTGGAATGGGAGTCCAGGGGCTGCTGGGACCTAGAGGAGGCTTAGGGCCCCCAGGCTGGTCCCATGACAGGGAGAGCTTGAGCCAGAAATGCTGCTCACCTGTTGAGATGATAGAGACAGGGCTGGAGAGAGAGGCAGAGAGATAAATGAGCCAGGGCCAGAGACCCAGGGAGAGAGCAGAGCGTGAGGCTGGGAGAGCGGGAGACAGGAGGCACCGGGGGAGCAAGCGGGGCAGCCCATCCCGCAGAAATGTCTCCACAACAGGAAGCGTCTCATAACATACCTGTGGTTTGGCCAGGCCCCGGGGCTGCCTGAGCGCTCCCCACCGCGCCCTCAGCTACAGCTACCCTGTCTGGGGTGGGGGGCTTGGAGCTGAAGGAGCCTGCGCAGGGCCGTGATCCATCCACCCACCCTGGAGGGGGGCTGCCAGGGCCACACCAGCCACACCCCTGCAGGGCCCACTGGGAGCCCCTCCCTCAGACTCTCCTTTTTATCTGGACTCCTGATAGCTCATCTGTGAAATGGGATGGGGAGTGGGCAGGCCTTTCAATCCCATAGGATCACCTGGGCTCCCTCTGCTGGTCACCCCTGGGACAGGACCCTTTGAGAGGTGACTGGTGGGGAAGGGGTCGCTCACTGTTAGCTGATGCCCCTTCCTCTCCCAAAGCCATGATGGGGGGTCTGCAGTCATGCCACTTCTTCCCGCTGGGACCCATTCCCCCTACCCTTCCTTGGTCTGAAAGACCCCAGAGCACTACCCACTCCCAGCCAGCCTCTTTGGCCGCCCTGGGAGGAGGCCCAGGCTGCCACAAAATGCTGACTTGGACAAAATGCTGTTTTACGGGGATTTGTTGAAAAGGGGGGAAATCCCCGTTAAGGACTTGCAGCTGTCCAAACACCGCGTCCACCCTGCTGCCGCCACACTCAATCCCCTGAATCAGCGTCTCCTTGTGCACCCCACCTTGTGCCCCTGCCAGTCCAGCCCCTTCCCAGCTGCCCTGGCTCCTGCCTGCCTTCCTAAGAGGTCATCCAGAGAGGGTGATGGCTTGCCCAAGGTCACACAGCAGAGCCGGGCTTGAACCTTAGAGCCCTCCCTGTTCTCAGGGAGAACAAGGAGTCAGGGAATGAACCTTCTTTCCATTGTACCTTTGTGCCCTGGGCAGGCAGTTCTTAGCTGAAGTTCTTTGACTGAGGCCATGTGACTGTCCCCACCTCGTCCCCTTTAGCCTGGGGAGGGGGCTTCCAGGGTGGAGCGACATGTATCTGTGCTAAGTCTGAGGAAAGGACTGAGTGAGTTATTGGCATGATCTTTAAATTTGACGGTGAATTGAGCTCATCAAACATTTATTGAGCATTACTGTTTGCCAGCCAAGTCCTGTATTGGGCACAGAGTGGGGGGAATGTGGCGGGGAGAAAGAGGAGACGAGCCAAAGAACGAAATAAGAGCTGAGATGGGGACCTGCAGGCGTCAGTGGAGCTCAGGAGGCATCCAATAGGCTTCCCCGATGCCCAGGAATAAGTAAGAGGTAGGCAGGCAGTGGGGACACAGTGGAGGGAACCAAAGGAGCAGAGGCCAGAGAGCCTCAGGGAGCCTGTGTGGGGGAGGGTGACAGTGAGAAGGAGGCAGAGGGGCTCAGAGGCGCCCAGGCACCCTTGGCTGACGGTGACTGGGGTTGGGGAGCAGTGTATCCCACCTGGGTTGCTACATTGTACCATTCTAGGGCATCATCTGTCTTTGTAGCCGCTGGAAGAGGCTCAGAACACCCCTACTCTCAGCCATACACTCGTGTCCAACCCCCACCCCCACCCTGTCTGGCACATGCCAGCTTCACCTCTAAAAGCTGGAGTAATCTTTCCCCCCTCAAACCCACAGGCGGCTTGGAGCTGTAAGACTCTCGGCTTGCTTCTCCCTCTCAGTCTGGTTTTTGCTCTCTGGCTGTTCTCCCCTCCCCCACCCCCCCCCCCACTCCCACTCCCCCACGGCAGGATGTCACAGTGGTTAAGAGCTCAGGTTCCTAACAGCCTTCTGTTCAAATCCTGGCTCCCGCTGCAGCCAGTGGGCAGGCACATCACTGTACTTCTCCGAGCCTCAGGCTCCTTCCTCTCGTACAAGAGGAATCACCGTAGCTCGTCTCTCCGGGAGCTGGTGGGAATTAAATCATTAAACACAAAGCACCTGGGTGGGTGCCTGATAGGAGGTCCGTGTGCTCAGCAAGCGTGAGCTGTCATTTTCCTGCAGATACTCCTCACTGCAGAGGAAGCACCTGCTCTGGGGCGGGCGACCTGTCCCACTCAGAGGAGGGGACACAGTGTAGGTGATGCTGGGATGGCGCGAGTTCAGGGAGCCACAGGATGTGGGGCAGGATGGTCCCTGGCGACTGCATTACCAAGGAGGAAGAAAGGTGGGGAGCTTGCGGGGGTGGGGGGTGGGGGGAGAGGCCTGCCCTGGCTCCTGACTAGACCTGAGGCTTTTCTGTTGGCACCCTGCCTGCCTGTGCTCCCAGCTGAGCCCAAGGCTGCCTGCCCCCTTCATCATCCCCCACCCCCAGGGAGGCCTTGGCTTAGGCCTGTTGAGTCCTCCTGTGGTGCTGCCATGACTTTGGCCTCTGGCCCACTCAGTCCAGAATGGCTCTCCCCTCCCCCTGCTTCCTGCTGCATCCTCTACCCCCTCCATCTGCTCCCCTACCCCCTGGCACTACCCAGGCTGGCCCCTCACCCCCATGGCCCCCCCAGCTCAGGTGGTCAGTGCAGGGGGCCTTTTCCTGCTCAGGGGAGGTGGGATGGTATAGGGGCTCGGGCTCAAGGGTCAGACAGCCTGGGTTTAGGTTCTGACCGCACCCTGGTTTCCTCATCTCTAAAATAGGGCTAACATGCTTCCAGGGCTGAATGAGGATGGGATGTAAAATGTTTGGGCAGTGCCTGGCCAGAGTCTCCATCAGCGGGACCTGAGGGCCAGGCCTGTCAGGTACAGCCTCATGAGTCCTGCCATCAATCATGTGGCATTTAGAGCAGGGGTCCTGTGCTGAGGGCAGGTTCTGGATGAGGCCTCAGCTCTCACACTTCCCAGCCATGTGTCCTGGGCTAGAGCCTTCAGTCTGAGCTTCCATTTCAAAGTCCACAAAATGAGGACAATAAATGCATGAGCCTGGGAGTGGGGGGTGGGGTGGGCGTGTCACTGAGAGGGTTCTGTGAAATGAAGCCTGCTAGGCCCTGAGCTTACGCCTGGCACATGAAGAGCCCTGTAAGTGGTAGCTATTACTATTAGGCTGAGGCTCAGGGAGGTTGAGTGACCTACCCAAGGCTCTAGAACAAGTTGATGGCAGAGTTGGGATTTGAACCCCAGAGCTGGGTTGGCAGCTTCACCCACCTTCTCCAGAGCCCTGCATCCATTCTTGCCAAACTCTCTGTGATGCTGAGTTTAGGGAAACATTGAACTGGGCTCCAGGCTCAGCCCAGCACCAGAGAGGGCTCTGCCTCCCACATGCTTCCCTGGTGTACACAACCCTCCCCCAAACCCCTCTGGAGGCCAGGCTCCTGGCTGGGGCGAGGGGGTCCCAGAGCAGAAATCTGAGGGGAAGTGGGACTTTCCTCAGGTATGTAAAATGCCAGACGATCGGTCCCCCAGTCAAATATTGATGGGTACCCGCTGTGAGGCAGACACAGTATCTCTAATCATCACAGCAGCCCTGAGGAGCAGGTCATTTGCCCAGTTAAAAAAAACACAACATCTTGGGCCGGCCAAGTGGCACGGCGGTTGAGCGCTGGCTTGGGAGGCCAGTGGCACCGGTTCGGGTCCCACATATGAGGGCCAGTGACACTGCCCTCGAAAAAAAACACAACACAGAAAACCCCCCAAAAAACATCTTTATTGGGTATGGTTTACATATTATACAATTGGTCCATTTAAAGTGTACACTTCAATTTTAAAAAAGTATATTGATAGAGTTGTGCAACGATCACAATCAATTTTATAACATTTTTCATCACCTCTAATTGAAACCCTGTTCCCATTAGCAGTCGCTCTCCATTCCCCCCTCTCCCCAGCCCTAGGCAACCTCTCACCTACTTTCTGTCTCTATAGATTTACCTCTTCTGGACAGTTCATATTAATGGAATCATATAATATGATTTTGTAACTGGGTTCTTCACTTACATGAATAAAGTTTTGAAGATTCACCTGTATTGCAGCATTTATCAATGCTTGACTTCTTTTCATTGCTGCATAATATTCCATTGTATGGATGTACCACACTTTACCCATTCATCTGCTGATGCACTTGTGTTATTTCTACTTCAGGGCTGTTACGAATAATGCTGCTGTGAACACTCATGTACACTATTTTGTGTGGGCCTGTTATCCCATTTCATAATAAGGAAACAGAGTTACAGAGTGGAAACCTCTTGCCCAGGCTCCCCCAGCCGGTGCGTGGAGGCCACAGGCTGGATGTCCCCATCTAGAGCCTGTGCTTCTCCCCACCAAGGCCTCATTCTTGGAGGTGAGCTAAATGCTGTGACAGGGCTAGGTTGGGACAAAAAGGAGAGAGGGGTTAACTTTATGGAGGAAGGAATGACAGCTTCCCTGGGCTTTGAAGGATGATTAGAGGAGGGGAAGAACATTGCAGGCAGAGAACCTGCAGGTACAGAGGCCCAGAATTGTGAGGCTGCCTGGTTTCTGGGAGCCATAACGGGTTCTGCATTATTGGGGCAGAGATCTGGGGGAGGGAAGAGGCAGAGAAAGGCCTTGGTAGGTGATAGGGCTGGAGACACAGGCACAGTTTAAAAGGCCTTGATATCCTACTGTATTCAGGAAACTAAGCTGTAAATATATCTTTTTAATTAAGTATTCATCAGTGAGAGTAGGTTTATTTCAAAACTTTTTAGCCAATGAGTTATGTTTTCATGTGCCTCATGGAAAGACAGTGCCACATTGCATCATTCTGTAAAATATTGTCTTTTTTTTTTTTTTTTGAGGACAGTGTCACTGGCCCTCATATGTGGGATCCGAACCAGGGCTGCTGGCGTCCCAAGCCAGCTCTTAACCAACGTGCCACTCGGCCGGCCCAAATATTGTCATTTTCATCTCAATTATTTGTAACTCAGAAAAATAGATATGTCCTAGGTGATTTTCGAGTTTCTCACTTAAAGGACGTTTATACGTTGGTATGTCTCTCTGTAATAGGGATGATATTGATATATGTGTTGCTACCTATTTAAGAATAAGTCTATCCTGTGTTGTTATGAGGCCATGATTTACCACTCTTCTCTCCATTGTACTGAGTCAGTGGCAGAGCGTAGTTCCATATTCCATTTGTAGATCTTTGGTAGCTTCGTAGGGTGTGGCTCTATTCGTGTCCTTCCAGCCTTTATGTTTTGGATTTTTAGTTGGGTGCAGTTGATGTGGTAGAGTTCATTTCTTTTGTACACAGGAAGCTTTAAACACTTTTATTGATAAATCTCCTATTTTGAGGAGTTGCTTTGCATATGAGAAGAATACTGTTTTTTGTTTTGTTTTGTTTTGTTTTTCTCTGAGGGCAGTGTCACTGGCCCTCATATGTGGGACCCGAACCCGGGGCCGCTGTCTTCCCAAGCCAGCGCTTAACCACCATGCCACTCAGCCTGCCCGAGAAGAATACTGTTGAAATAAAACATTATTTTCCCAGAAACTGAAGCTTTGTACATTGATCAGGGTGACTCTGAAAGTTTACAGTTTAAATGTCAGAATATGTTACTGTTAATTTGTACTCTCTTACGTATTCAGTAGGAAATCACAGCTCATCAGTAAAAATTAAAATTCCCCTCTTGAAAAAAACAACAACAACAAAGGCTTGGATGCAGTGCTAGGCCGTGGAGATAATCCTGAGGGCAGCGGGGAGCCTCAGAACGGCACCACCATAATGTGAAGTCAGACAGATCTAAGGCAGGTCCAAGTTTCTGCTTCCAAGAGACTTTTGCTTTAGTTTTGTCATCTGGAAAATGGGATGACAAGAGTAACGCCTTGTTAGCGTGCTGGGAGATTCAGTGAGTTCCTCTCTCTAGAGAGGTCTTAACCCAATGCCTGGCAGAGCACCAACCCAGCAAATAGTAGTGGGTGTTATCATCAAAGGGCTGCCAAGGGCTCTGAAAGGGTGTCTGGCTACAGAGTTACTGGTCTGCCAGAGCCTGTTCAGGCGAGGGGGCCAAGAGATAGTATTGGGGATGGACAGCCGTGGGCAGGGTTGGAAGAGGTTTAGGAGGTAACTTCTGCAGACCCTGAAGCTGTGGGAATTGCTTGTGAATAATATCTAACGTCTGATCTTTTTGTGAGTCCCTGGACCCAGGGGCTGGCTTGAAAGCCCCTCTTGGTTCCTCCCTGCAGCACGCCCGCGGACGCCATGCGGGGGGCTCTGACGCCCCTGTCTGTGCCGCCACTTCTGCTGCTGCTGTTGCTGCTGCTGCTGCTGCTGGGGTGCGGGCCGCGGGCGGCCACCTGCGGCGGGGCCGGCGGGGCAGCGGGCTACGCGCCGGTGAAGTACGTGCAGCCCATGCACAAAGGACCCGTGGGGCCGCCCTTCCGCGAGGGCAAGGGCCAGTACCTGGGTGAGCACCTCCTGCCCTCGGCGCCTCGGGCGGCTCCCGAGCCCAGCTCCCTGCTTCCGCTCAGGCCCCAGGCCACAGTCCCTCAATCGCCACTCCAGGGCTTCCTAGCTCCACTTTCTTCCTGAGGCTGGTCCAGAGCCTCCCACCCCCGGAGGGTCCAGAAGAGGGTCCAGCTGGCTGGCAGCGGAGGTCTTTAGTGGGGCAGGGGAGGGCCAGGAAGGTCTGAGGGGAAGGTGTGGGGTGGTCTGCTCTGGCTCTACGGAGGGCTGCTGGCGCCACCTGGCGTCCATTGCACCTCAGGTCATGCAGGGATGCGGGGCGCCGCAAGCTCTTGGGGAATAGCCCAGCCTTGGGTAGGTTGAATGCTAGGAGCCCTGGGTGAGAACACCCTGAAGCCCCCAAGAGAGCCACTGGACCCCATTGAACTCCATCTTCCATAAGAGCCAGGAGGGGAATAGTGGGGCGTGGTCTTCATGAACAGATACAGAGCCATATCTTCTTGCCATGCACTCCATGCTTGTGTGGGGAATGAGTAGATGGGTCCTTTGTCCCTAACTGTCCATGCCCTGACTGCCCCTTCTCTTTCTCTTTCTATTTCTCTTAGAAATGCCTCTACCACTGCTGCCGATGGATCTGAAAGGAGAGCCTGGCCCCCCTGGGAAACCTGGGCCTCGGGGGCCCCCCGGCCCTCCTGGTTTCCCAGGAAAACCAGGCACTGGAAAGCCAGGGCTACATGGGCAGCCTGGCCCCGCCGGGCCCCCTGGCTTCTCCCGGATGGGCAAGGCTGGTCCCCCAGGGCTCCCGGGCAAGGTTGGACCACCAGGGCAGCCGGGGCTTCGTGGGGAGCCTGGGATACGAGGGGACCAGGGCCTCCGGGGCCCTCCAGGGCCCCCTGGCCTCCCAGGGCCCTCAGGCATTGCTGTCCCTGGGAAACCAGGCCCACAGGGGGTGCCAGGGCCCCCAGGATTTGGGGGGGAGCCAGGGCCTCAAGGGGAGCCTGGGCCCCCTGGCGATCGAGGCCTCAAGGGGGATAATGGGGTGGGCCAGCCAGGGCTGCCTGGGGCTCCAGGGCAGGGAGGCGCCCCGGGGCCCCCCGGACTCCCTGGCCCAGCTGGCCTGGGCAAACCAGGCTTGGATGGGCTTCCTGGGGCCCCTGGAGATAAGGGTGAGTCTGGGCCTCCCGGGGTTCCAGGACCCAGGGGGGAGCCAGGGGCATTGGGCCCCAAAGGGCCCCCCGGGGTGGATGGCTTGGGGATCCCAGGGTCAGCAGGGGTGCCAGGACCACAAGGCCCAGCAGGGGCCAAAGGGGAACCAGGGACCCGAGGCGCCCCTGGCCTAATAGGCCCCACTGGCTATGGGATGCCAGGACTTCCGGGCCCCAAGGGGGACAGGGGCCCTGCTGGGGTCCCAGGGCTCTTGGGGGACAGAGGCGAGCCAGGTGAAGATGGTGAGCCAGGGGAGCAGGGCCCACAGGGTCTTGGGGGTCCCCCTGGACTTCCAGGGTCTGCAGGGCTCCCTGGCAGACGTGGGGCCCCTGGGCCTAAGGGGGAGGTAGGGCCTGGGGGACCCCCAGGAGTGCCTGGCATTCGAGGTGACCAGGGGCCTAATGGCCTGGCTGGGAAACCTGGGCTCCCAGGAGAGAGGGGGCTTCCAGGAGCCCATGGACCCCCGGGACCGACTGGGCCCAAGGGTGAGCAGGGCTTCACGGGTCGCCCTGGGGGACCAGGAGTGGCAGGAGCCCTGGGACAGAAGGGTGACTTAGGGCTCCCTGGGCAGCCTGGCCTGAGGGGCCCCTCAGGAATCCCTGGACTGCAGGGCCCAGCTGGCCCTATCGGGCCCCAGGGTCTGCCAGGCCTGAAGGGTGAACCAGGCCTGCCAGGGCCCCCCGGAGAGGGGAAAGTGGGGGAACCTGGTGTGGCTGGGCCTACAGGACCCCCTGGGGTCCCGGGGTCCCCAGGCCTCACTGGGCCTCCTGGGCCTCCAGGGCCTCCCGGCCCCCCTGGTGCCCCTGGGGCCTTTGATGAGACTGGCATTGCCGGCCTGCACCTGCCCAACGGTGGCGTGGAGGGTGCTGTACTGGGCAAGGGCGGCAAGCCGCAGTTTGGGCTGGGTGAGCTCTCAGCTCACGCCACACCTGCCTTCACCGCTGTGCTCACCTCGCCTTTTCCCGCCTCGGGCATGCCTGTGAAATTTGACCGGACTCTCTACAACGGCCATAGTGGCTACAACCCTGCGACCGGCATCTTCACCTGCCCTGTGGGCGGGGTCTACTACTTCGCTTACCACGTGCATGTCAAGGGCACCAGTGTGTGGGTGGCCCTGTATAAGAACAACGTGCCAGCCACCTACACCTACGATGAGTACAAGAAGGGCTACCTGGACCAGGCGTCGGGCGGGGCCGTGCTCCAGCTGCGGCCCAACGACCAGGTCTGGGTGCAGATGCCCTCGGACCAGGCCAATGGCCTCTACTCCACCGAGTACATCCACTCCTCCTTTTCAGGGTTCTTGCTCTGCCCCACATAACCCGCGGGGCCCTGCTGCCCTGACCTCCTCCTCTTTAGTGGTAGAGAGACTTTCTCAGTTACGAAGAACCTGCATTTAAAGAAAAAACCAAAGGCTGAACAGAAGTGGCCATGGTCTTGGCCTTGGCCTGAGGAGACTGACTTGGTTTCTCCCTCCATGCAGGCTGAGGTCGTTTCTGGAAGAGGCTGGCCTGAGTTCCTCTCCCCCAAGTGCCTGTGTGGTATTGGGGTTGTGCCCCCATTCCTGCCCTGCCTGGCCTGCAGGCAGGGCCCCAGGACACTCGGCCCAGCTGTTGTAGACCCCTGCCCCCTTGTGAGTTCTGGGCTCTGCTGGGTGATGAAAGACGCTGCTTCTCCATGAGTCAGAGCTGAGAGGGGGCCGAGCACCCCCATCCATCCCCCCGGGGGAACATATTCCCAAGCCCTGCCCTTCCTCCTGGTCCCAGACCGGCACCTGCTCAAGGAATGGGGCATAGCTTCCCTCAGTGCTTGGCTGGGGCTCTTCCAGCTCCTTTGGGACCTCCAGCATATGATGGTGGGTCCCCCGAAGAGTTTATTTCCCTCCAGGGGGAAGGGAGAGGAGGGGGACCATCGAGGTGGCCTGTGTGGACACCCGGCCAGGACAGCAACCCCAGGGGCAATGCTGTGGCGTCAGGCCTGTCCATGGGGAGCACAGGTGTGTGGCCCCTTCTGCAAGCTCCTGGGAAGGGCCAACCCTTTTTCACGGTTCCAGCCGCAGCCACGGGAACGGTGGTTTGTGAGGGATTGGGGATGGAGCAGGGCAGGATGGCAGGTCTTCACAGGCATCTCCATCTCCCAGGCTGCCACTAGCCAGCTCTGACTCTGTTTAGCACGAGGGCAGCCGCCCAGAAACGCAAGAGACAGGGTCAACTATCAGTGAACAGGGGTATTTCTCTCTTTCTTCCTTTCACCTGTGGGGACGGCTGATTTTCTCATACAAAATTGTAAGGGTTCCTTGCCTCCCCAGACCCAAGTATCGCCAAGGCAGAGCCTCTCGTTTGGTCCTCAGAACAAGGTGCACACAAGCTCGGGGATGAAGTCTCTGCCTGCTTTTCCTTAATAAGAACCATATGGTGGGTATGTGTATCTACTAGAGGGGTTACTCTGGTGGGGGGGCTTCCTCTCCTCCCACCTCTGGTTCCAATTTCCTGTTCTAAGCAGGATTAGGGCCCAGGAGGCTGAGGCTCTGGGAAAAAGGGTGCCAACAGGCCCCTTTGGAATGAGTTGGCTCTGGATGTTTCTGTAATTTTCCCCAATCAGAGCTCCCCTGCAGGAAAACAGGCAGGAGCCCCCTCCCATCCTCTCAGCCCCAGGTTCAAGCCGAATGGATAAAGCTGAGATTAATGCTGGGGGCAGAGATGGAACTCTTGCCCATGCAAGGATAGCCACTTGCCCAGGGGTGGGCCTCTCCTTCGGCCCTGCCCAAGCCAGCCCACCTCCCTGGACCACGTGTGAGCCTGGTCCAGGCAATGTGACCTGGGTGCGCTGCTCCAATTCTGGCCCCGCCAGACCGTCCATGTTGAAAATGGAGGGTGATGCTGACTTCTGACTTGCTAAGCTGCAGTCCCTTCAGGCCCCTCGCCAGTCCTGCTCCCCACCAACTTCTCCCAACAAAGCAGTCCATTTGACTGCTCACGTTAACTTTCAAAAGGAGAAATGAAAACCCAAATCTGCCCAAGTGACACTGAAAGAACAGGTTTGGGCTGGGGTTCATGGTGGATTTTACTCCCCACCAACCAAGACGGCTAATGAGTCTCAAACCATACCTGGTGGGCCCTTTTTCAGCCTCCTTCCTGGGTCACAGTCACCACCATCTGACCTGTTTGTTGGGAAGGGGTTCTGATGGGCAGAAATTCATCAGCTCCCAATGGGAACCCAGGAGACCAAAGAGGGTATGGGGGAGCCAAAAAAAAAAAAAAAAAAGCTGTTTCACAGAACTGAACTTCTGCTAAATGTCACTCCTGAAGCCTTTGGGAGGGGTGATTGGTGCTTCCGAAATGTTTATGGGGTTTTAGTTCCAAGTGTCCACTTAACTGACTAGCTTTGATAAATGGTGTCAGGTTTTAACCATGAAAACTACATTACCTTGTGCATTTTTATATTCCGATTCCTCACTTTTTTTTTGAAGATTAAGGTTTAAATGTTTTTCATTAGTAATTTCATCTCTAACCTGGTATAAGCAGCTTAGTTCTCTGCATACCCATTACGTGCCGTGTCACAGAAGATTCGGAAAAAATGCACTTGGGAATCTAAGAAAATGGGACTTCTTTTTGAAAAGAAAAACAATGGTATTGATTGTACTGACACAGCCTCAATAAAACCTGTTGTGTACAACAGCACGGTGCCGAGACTGGCATTGATGCAGAGGCATCTGAAACCACTGGATTTCGCATGGCGTCCGGGGAGCTTGCTGGGCTCTTGCCGTGTGCCCTCTCAAGGAGCCCATGTCCCGCCCAGCTGCCCAGCCATGGGCTCTCACCCCTGCAGCAGACAAGCGCAATGCTCCTAAGCGCTGAAGCTCTGCACCAAGTAAATGCCAAGAGGCATTTTAAGAAACCAAAGTTAAGGCAGTGGCTGGAGCTGAGGGAGACGGATCAAACTTCCCTGGAACATTCCTGCAAGCTCTCAGGGGTAGTGGAGCATGACAGCTGGCTCAGGATCCCAAGGGCCAAGTTTCAACATCTGATACAAATTATGAATGAAATCATGACTCTTTGCTCCTATGGGCAGAGCTAGAGCCAGGCCCAACGCTGAAGGCAGGGCCCACGGAGCTGTCCCAGGCAGAAAGCACCTGCCCCACAGCTTGCGGTGCTTGGCAGCTAGGGATCTGTCCCTGGCTCTGGGGATCAGGATGACACACCTGAGCCCAATTCATGCTCTGCAAAGTCCTGTGGTTTGCCCCAGCCTGACAGAACCCCATCTTGGTTGGAAGCAGACCTGCCCAGCAGTCCTGAAACCTCAGGCTAGCTATTGAGCTGGGTGTGCTTCTCTCGACTGGAGCTGGAAGGATGCTCCGAGAATATCCCTTATGTTTGATTGGAGGTGTCTCCTCCCTTTTAATTTCCGTTATTTTGGAATGGATGGTGTTCAGAACTTCCTAGCAGGCCGAGGCCTTTGGGGCCTAAAATGCAGAATGAAGCACAGCCTTCAGTCTACCCATGGCATGCAGGTTGATGTGCCTTCCCCATCCAGAGGCCTGGGCCCTACCTAGGGAGCAACCTATGAAGCCAGGCCCACTTTGAGTGATTGACAGGAAGCACCAAACCATGCCAGCTCTGTCCTTCCTGAACAACGCAGATGGCTGAAACAACTGGAGGAATTTGCCTTGACAGCCCAGCAGCTCATCCCCTTGAGATCCTAGCTCCTAGGACAGCACAGCCCAGACAGAAAGGCACTAGGCACAGGTAAACGGGGAAGACTCCGTTCAGGGCAGAGGAGAAACACAGGAAACTGGGGTGGGATTTACCAAAAACTGTTTATTGCTCTGTGAATTCTGATGGAAGCCGTTAACAAGCCCCTCACAGCTAAGAGCCAGGTGTGTTACCTAGATTAGCTAGATTCAAGTACCTGTCTCCTCTATCCACAGAAACCTGCTGTATGGGGGGGGCCTTGCCTGTCAAAGACAGGCTTTCTGCCAAACTGGCTAAATCCCAATGAGGAGAAATGATGCTACTGCAGATCATTTCCACCTCACTAATCCCACATCCCAGCTAATACAGGAAAATGCAACAAGTAACCATCCAAAAAAACCCTGCCCTGGTCCCTCATGTCTGACTGAGGCGCTGGGAATGCCCGAGGCTCTGCAGCAAGGTGGAAAGTCAGCACCAGGGAGGCACCCGTCCCCCACTCACTGTTTCAGTGAGCTCCCCAAAGAGGTCCCAGCCCCAGCGCTGCACTCCGCCCATGCTGCAGGAAGACTGAGGCGGGGAGCCAAGCCCGAGAAAGCTCAGGGTTTCCAATCTGAGCTATAGTTGGTCCTGCTGGACATGGTGGAGCCCCAGCTGCTGTGGCCCTCACAGACTCTTCTGGAAGACCCGGTGCAGGCTCTGGGCCAGGACATCTGTTTCCTCGTAGCCCTCACAGCTTTGCTGCCAGCTCTCTGGCACCTGTTCCATCCCATAGTAGGCGCCAGCAATGGCCCCAGCCATGGTGGCAATGGTGTCTGTGTCCCCACCAAGCGAGATGGAATAGATGAGAGTCCTTTGGAGGCTATTGAATGTAGATGGAATCTCAGGGTCGGGATCCATGCAGCGCAGAAAGCAGTAGATGGCGGTGGGCACAGATTCAAAGGCAGCAATGCCATTCCCTGTGGGGACTCCAGATTATGGGAACTTGACCCCACCCCCGCCCACCCCCGCATGTCCCCAGGCTTCCTGCCACTGGCCACAAGTCAATACTTTCAGCTTCAGGCTGATTAAGATTGCAGGCTCTAGAGTTAGGCTACCTGGGTTCAAATCCTGCCTCTCCCACCTACTGGTTGGCTGACTGAGAAATTCCATTGCTATATAAACAAATACCAGTTGTCAACATTAGCTATAAGAACTGGTGGCCAGCTGCCATTTCTGGAGACATTTATCTGTAAAGCTGAAGATGCTGTGGCCCAAGACCAAGAAGGTACGGTGCTCCTTCCCAACTGCCAAGGGCCCTACAGAGCTGGCTCAGCTGTCACAGCAGCCTTGGGCAAAAATGTGAGGCAGGTGTGAGGCGCCATGCCCCCCTCCCATCCCTGAGCCCAAGCCTGAACCTGAAAGGTGACGAGTGGGGGGGGGGGGTGGACTACCCACCTAGCGTGGACACCACCTCCTCTCTGGTCACCGAATCCTGCTCAAGAAGGTCTCCGATCTTCTTCAGTCGGCTGGAATATGGATGCTCCTCCATGCCCAACCTGTGAGTCAGGGGTGAGATTTCAGGGACACTGGAGCCAGCTGGGTGGAGATGCCGGGCAGGGGGAGGGTTGTGTAGGAGGGTGAGGCAGGGATGTGGCCAGGCTGACACCCAGGCCTACGTGTCCTGACAAGAAGTGGGAAAGGGCTGGGTGTGAGCTGCTTGCTTCATTCTCTGGGGCCCTGAGAACCTTGAAGCACAGCCAAGGCAAAGGCGTTCTTCCCACCCCTCCCGGGTCTCAGCTTGTGGTGATGCCGGAGGACCCCACCCCCCACACATGCACACTTACAAACACACCTCCAGCCTCCTCCATCCCACATACTCACTCCCTGGCATCCAAGACGGACTGCGCATCACTCTCCAGCTCTTCCATGTGGCCCAGGAGCTGCTTGAGGAAGTGCTCACTGGATGACTCCCCCTGCAGAGCCAGGTGCACGGCCAGGGCCTGCAGGATGGCACCGTTGTAGCCCAAGGAGGAGGCGTGTGTCAGCTGGGCCGAGAGCCGGGCGAACTAGGGCAAAGGCAGTGGAGGCTAAGGCCTGCTGTCACCCAACCCAGAGAAGAGGCGGGAGGGAGGAGACAGCCCAGGAGCCAGCCTGCCCAGACTACCTTCTGCACATCCTGGAGGCTGCTGTAGGCTAGGGAGATGCCAGCCACCCGCATGGCACCCCCGTTGCCATAGGAGCCTTTCCCGTTAAACTGGGCCCGGGCAGGCTCGTAGACGTCACGGCACTTGGGGCTCAGAAGCTTCTTGAATACGGTGACTACGCCAGCACCGTAACCCCTGTCAGGCTCTTTCATGTACTCCTGAGCAAATCTAGGGGAGAGAAGGGAGACAGGATGAGGGTTTCAAAGACACCTGCGAAGTTGGGGAGACAAGAAATCTGGCTGTTTTGGGAAAAGGGGAAGCTCTGGGGACCATGAAGCCTGTACCAGCGGTGCTGTCATTTCTAACTTGGGAAACCACAGAGAACCTGAAAACAGTCCTGCTGAGGGTGGGGGGTCCCCGCATGCACCGGCCTCACTGGCCAAGGGGTGTAATAACTCTGTCACCTGGTTTGCCTCACCCCAGGGCCATCCCCCCTCACCTGTGAGCCATGTCCACCTCGTCGAAGGCCTCCTTGGACAGCAGGGACTGCACCAGGGCCCTGGTCATGGCTGTGTCATCTGTGTAGTACAAGGCTTCTGCAGGGAGAGGGTAGGGGCAGGGAGTGGGCAGAGCTGCAGGGCTCGAGGGTGGCACCTTTGGCCTCCCGCTCTTTACTTTTTATTTACCACTTCTTGAACATCTTAAGCCAGCCTCGTACCCCCATGCAGATTCCTGGGCTCCAGGCCTTGGGATTTGCAGCAATTCTTTGTTCCGAGTCAGCAACCATGTCCCGCTGAGTTCTGAGCAAACCTTCCACCCCCTTCTGGCTGCCATCACTGTAGTTCTAGTCTCAATACAACCTGCTCGGGCCTCTCAAACCTCCTGCACATTCCCTACCCTCCAACCCAGCCTATAGGTGCAGCCAGGAAATTCTTCCTACGAGAAGAGTATCTCTTTCTTTAACTCACTCTCCTGCTCAAAATGGCTGTCTGCTGCCTTCAGGGTGTGGTCCAAATTCACTGCCCTAACATTCAAAACCCTTCCCTCCTCATCTACCTTATATCCCACCGCTCCCCTACATATCCCCAGGGCCAGTCCTGGAGCCTGGGTCAAGTCTTCCCTGGGTCAAGGCTGGGGCTGCTCCCCTCCTCCTTCCTCTGGGTGGCCGGAAGTACTGCTCTGGCACTTCCAAACACAGCACCACTGATTTTGTGGTGACTTCTGAAACAGGCCATAAATGGGCTGGGGACAGGGACACGGTTTTATTTGAAGGAAGAGCCAATTACAGAGAACATAACACGCTCCCTAGCGAGCCCCCTTTTTCATTCCTCACATCTGCTATGCCACCCCTCTCTCCTGTATCCCAAGCCCCAACCCTATTTTCTCCCCGACTTTCACTCTTAGGGCTCCCCCGCCCCACACACACACACCTACTTCACTAGGAAGAGAGACTACCAGGCACCTTATCTACAGCTGTATTCTCCAGTCTCCCCTAGAGGAAGCGAGTTTCTCCTGGCTCACCCCCAGCCCAATTCCTCCAGGAATTGTTCTTCTCTTGTCCCCTCTCCTGCTTCCTCAACCTCTATTTGGTGGCACAGCACCCGTTCTCCCTTTGTTTGGTCCCTACACCCTATTTTCCCCCAGGGAACCATTTCTCTCCCATTCTGTCCATGTGATTAGGGCATGCAGCTCATGCTACCTCTAGCCTCATCAGGTAGCACAGCCCACTTCCTTGCTCAGGGATGGGCAGGTGATTTAGGCCAGGTCAATGAGACTCAACGTGGGACTTCTGTGGGGCCTCCTGCAAAGAGAAGCTCTTCCTCTGCTGAAGCTGCTGAGCTGGGAGCCATGGGGGCCACCCTGTAGAAGGCACAGTGAATGAGGTCCACTGAGAAGAACGCAGATCTGAACGAGAGGAGCTGGGTCTTGAGGAGGTGGCTTGAGCCCCTGGATTCAGTCCCGCTTAAAGCCAGACTTACTTCTGGACTTTTCAGTTATGTCAGCCAGTGTATCATCTTTTTACTCAGGCCATTGTGAGTTGGGTTTTCTGCCACCTGCATCCAAAGGGTCCTAAAACATCTCTCAACCTAAAATATGTTTTTTCCCTCATCTTTTTGTTTTAGGACAGTGTCATTGGCCCTCATATGTGGGATCCGAACACGGGCCGCTGGCTTCCCAAGCCAGCTCCCAACCACTGCGCCACTCAGCCGGCCATGTTTTTCCCTCATCTTAACATTGAACCAAAATGAAACTAAAAACTGTCCCTTCATCTTGTCTTCACCTCAACCATAGTTCATCTCTCTCTTTCCCTTCCTCATTTTCCATTTCCTTCCAAACCCACTGAAATCTAACTTCTAGGCTTCAACCTTCTACTGAAAATATTTTTTAGGGCCGGCCGAGTGGCGCGGTGGTTAAGCGCTGGGTTGGGAATCCGGCGGCCCCGGTTCGGGTCCCACATGTGAGGGCCAGTGACACTGCCCTCAAAAAAAATTTTTTAAATCCAGACTTTCCTCTTTTTTTTTTATTTTTAGTTTCAGGTGTACAACACAGTGCAATATTTATACTTTTTACCCCTCAAAGTGACAGCCCCTCTCCCCCTAGACTTTCTTCTTTTTAACCCCTCTGCAGCACACCAGTGACCAGTGCCTTTACCTTGAAAATTTCTCGGGGTTTTGTGGACACCCAGGAACCCTGGTTCTCCTCCTATGGAACCGTTCCTTTCTCTAGCTCCTTGTCCTCCCGCAGGGTTCTGAGTGGAGCTCCCGTTCCTTACTATTCTACATGAAGTTCCAAGAATCATCCGCTGCTTGACCTCAGATACTGAGCTGAGATGTGGGTGAGAAGCTGGCTGCACAAGGGGCAGCACAGGCACAGGCCTGGGCTAGAGAGAGCCAGGGTAAGAAGCGGAGAGCAGAAAGCATGGCCACGGGCGGTGAGATGAGCCTGGAGGCGCAGCCCAGGGAGGACAAGTTAAGGAGCGTGGCTCTATCCTGAGGGAGCTGGAAAATCACTGCGGAGCTCCCCGCGGGGGCGGCCGCGATCGGAGCTGTTTTGAGCAGCGCGCCCCCCGCTGTGCGGAGAATGGACTGGCGGTGCACGGACGCCAGAGAACCGGGAAAATCAGGAAGACGCACGTACTGGGATGCACGCCCTAGGGGCGAGGCGCACTTTAGAAGGACGCCCGGGTTCCTGGCTTACGGGCCGGGGGGATGGTGGCGCCGTGCCCCGAGCTGGATGTCTGGGGAGAGACGTGCCGAGCCCGAGCTGCCGGCGGGCCGTGCAGATCTGCCGCCCAAGGCAGCCCCGTCGCCCAGCCTGTCCGCTCTGCACGCCCCGGAGGCCCGCGTCCCTGGAGGGCGGCCCCCGCCCCCGCGTCCCCCACGTGCGCCCGGCCCTGCCCACCTGTCCGCTCGCTCCCCGGCGAGTTGGGGTCCGGCTCCAGGCTCTGGACGTGACGCAGGACTGACGTCAGGTTGACGGTGTCGTGCGCCTCGTACATGGCGCCCACGCAGTCCCCGAGCAGCGCGCCAGCCAGGCAGCCTCGGAAGCGAGAGAGGGAGCGGGCCGCTCCAGCCCCTGCGCAGCCAGCTGCCGTCATGGCCACCGCCGCCGCCGCCATCCGCCCGGGCCGTCGCCACTTCCGGTGCGGCCGGGGCTAACGCCCCGGCGCCGCGCCCCGACAGCACTCCAGCCCCACAGCGCCGCCCTGCGGCCTGGAGCCCCAACGCCGATCTCCGTCCACAGCGCCGCCCGGCGGCCTGGAGGCGCAGCTCCGCGTGCGTGGGACCAGGGCAGTGGGTCTCCTAACGCTGACAGTATTCGGCGAGGCCTCTGCTATTAGGCCCCATCCTCCCCCCTTATAAAACGCGCCACCACTAAAGGGTCCCCGAGAGGACCATCGGACCGTGGCAGCCCTATCCTTCAGGCCACTGCCCACCCGAGCCGGCCTTTATAAAGCCTCACACTGGTCGGGCACACCAGCCCTCCCTCGCTCAGGCCTAGGCCTACGCCCCCAAACCCTCCCAAACCCTCCCCCTGTGATCCTAGCCTATTCAGGGCCTCCCCTAGGCTTTGAAAGCAAGCAGGCTAGGGTCCACCTGCAGCAGAGCTGGTTAGAGGTCATGCTGCTAGAGCCCAGTGGGTGCTGGCCTAGCCCAGAAAGGGGTTGCCCTGAGGAGGGCGAAGGAATCAGATTTGGAGCATGGAGCTCGGGAGATGATGGTCCCCGTCTTTGCTCCTTCATACACAGGAGGTCCAAAAGCCCTTTCACTTCCTGCCGGCTCCATGCAGGAATAGCAGAAAACCTTCTGGACTGAGAAATACGACGTTTATTAGATTCATTCTCTCCCCCCTCCTCCTCTTCCCACCTAATATTCCCCTCCCTCCTCAGCCCCCAAGGCTAGGCCAGCTCTAGCTGGAGGCTTTTGAGTGGACTCAGGGTGCGGTTTGTGGTGCGGGTGAAGGTGTCGACCTCAGGCACAAACTTCTCAGCAGGCACAGTCAGCTTCCGACGGGTGTCCATGCACTTGGTGTCTAACAGCATGGAGTTGGCCTTGCAAGTGATGTCAGCCTGCAGCCGGGCCAGGTGCTTGTATAGGGTGTCCAGAGCATCCCTGGGGAGGAGGCATTAACAACCCACCACCTTGCATGAGGCCCCATGGATGGGAGGTGTCTCCCTGCCCCTCCTGCCCACTCCCCAAACCTACTGCGCTTGTGCCAGCTTCTGCTTCAGGGCAGCAATGGTTGCCTCTAACTGGTGAACCTCGTCAGTGAGGCCATACTGTGCCTGGAGGCAAAGAGGAGGGTTGGGATACTATCAGCCATACTATTCTTTAGCCCTCCTTCAACACCCCTTCTCCACCAGAAATGTGTGCTGGAGAATTAGTGATCCTGAGGAGATCTTAGCAGAGGGCAGTGCCCCACTGGGGTACCCTTGCACCTGGTCCCGGCAGAGTTCTACATTGGGTCGGTAGGTTCTGGACTCTAGCCGGGTATGGCATAGCTTCAGATTCAGGAACTTTCTGCGCAAATCCTCCTCCAGGTGCCGGATGTCCTGCTGCAGCTCAGCGATCTCATCTAATGTCTGCAGGAAACAGAGTGACTGGTGTCCACAGGCTGACCCCACTCAGGGCTTCCTGGCCTGGCATCAGGCTCCTCATCCCACAGCAGGAAGTCCAAGCCCCAAGGGACAAAATGGAGAAGGCTCACATTCTTCTCTTGCCACTTTAGCTCACTGTATACTTTCTCTATCTCCCGCAGTCTCTTCCTGAAGGCAAATTCTGTTGCAACCCTCTGGGCTTCAAGTTCATTGTTGGTCTGAAGGACAGGAAGTAGGCAGAGCAAGAGGGGGTATAAGCTTATGGCCATCTGAGGATGTCACTCAAGTGGACGGATGGAATGCCACATAGCCAACAGGGAACAAAAGATAAGGGCTTGAGTGCATACTTGGGCCATCCATTAGCCGGAGAACAGCGGGGGTTGGGCAAGTGGTCAGTCACCTCAGCAATAGTGAGGGCGATGGCCTCCCGCAGCTCTATGGCTTCTTTCATCTCAGCCTCTGTCCGGTTCTTGTTAAACTGACTAAAGTCATCCCACTGCTTAAGTGTGGAGGAGCTGCAGGTGGCAGGAAATACTGGGGTTATAACAGTATGGCCTATGCCAGGGTCAGGGGAGGAGAGACTGGAACACTTCTTACCCATCGGGGACACGTGTGGGATTAATCTTCAGAGAGATGTTTGGGGACTTGAGGTTGAGAGAGAGGCAGCCTCTGTCAATGTCCAATGCCTCCATTTTGCCCCGATGGTCAGAGTTGAGCTGCTGTCGAACTTCCTGCAGGAGGCTGGGGAAGGAACAGACTCCATCAGGATCCACCCCTCTAAGGCTCCAGGACACATCCTTCATTGTACTGCAAGGACACTGAGGGATGAGGAGGCCGGAGTGACAATGGAGCATAGCTGGATGAGCTCCTCACAGACAAAGCTATGACACACATGTGCTTGCACACAACCATAGGGACACACGTATTAGCTACACTCATGGAGGCTCAGACATACCACACAATAGAGTACTCAGTTGAGGTAGTGGCAAATGGCTGTCAGCTCTCGTGCTTTCAACCAATTGACAATGGCTGCCTACAGCAGGGTCATGAGAAGTATTCTGAGACCATGTCTAGGTGGTGGAAAAGGTGCCACAGTCAGTTAGTAGTTCTTGCCATGGGCACAGCAGGGCCAGAAAGTAGCCTGAGAGCCAGCTGCTTGTCATCACAGTACATATGTCCCACATTTAAGACACACAGCCTTTAAGAGCAAGTGAACGTACGAATGACATGTCTCTGCCTTACCAGAGCTTTTCGAAGGCTTGGCCAATCTTCTGTTGCAGGGCCTTCTTGGTGGCCTCAATGACCTCCACCTCTTTGTGCAGCTCTTCCTCCACAGGATCTCTCACCACGTCAACATCACGCCGACTGTCCCGCAGGGTCAGGCACTCAATTGCCACATCCAGAGGCAGGTTCTTGGCCTGCAGGTTTTGCTCCGCTGACTCTTTCATCTAGAAAAGAGAGGGCACAGGAGGCTGGTGGATCACCCACTGACAAGCAGCCCTCACTCCCACTTTAGCGGAGGTGCCCAGTAAGTGGCTCAAATGGACATGCCACCAAATACCCCATCACGGGTTCCCCGACCTCGAAGTGGGGAGGGAGGGGAGGTCCTTGCAGCAGGGTCTCCTGGCACCCTGCCCTAGCTTCCTGCCTGCGACAGGGCGTCGATCTCAGCATCTAAATCTGTCAGACACTTGTCCAGCATCTCCTTCCATCGGTTGACAGTATCAACCCTCTCTGCCAGTCGAGTCCTATTGTCATGCTCATCCCAAATGGTCTGGAAGAGACAGAGCTAGATAAAGAGGAGGTTTGGGGTTGGGGACTACCCCTTTGCCTACCCACCCGACCCCAGCTCCCGACCTGGTTGTTGGTCTCATTGCGGAGAACTCGAGCCTCCTGGCGGATCTGATGGGATGCATCTCGCTGCTGTTCAGCGTTGGTGGACAACAGGTAGCTGTTGGTGTGCCAGTCTGACAACTGGAAGCGCTCACTGGGCTTGACGCTCAGTGTGGCCATGGTGCAGGGGCCCCTAGGCCTGTTCCAAGACCCCTACCTCTACTGGAGAGGAGAAACAAGGCTGCAGAAGACCCTCTCCTGTATGGAAAGCCCCCTCCGAAAGGCCTGCTCCTGTTCATTGGCCTCCAAGCCTCTCCTGTTTTACCGAACTTTGTGTGAGGCCTTAAGTTGCCTCCCACGCATCCATCCATAGACACAGACTGCTGCACCCTGCAGGTCCTGGAGCCGTGTGTGTGTGTGTGTGTGTGTGTGTGTGTGTGTTGCCAAGTGCTTAGTGGGGCTGGTCGGGTGGGGGTTAGCAGGAAAAATGCTCTTAATCCAGTTTCCACCCCTACTTCCAACAACCGAGTCTTATGGAGCTTTCTTTCTTTTTTTTCCCTCCCCAGCTTTGGCCAGGACCTTTGGGGGCGTTCTAAGAGAACTGGCCCTGGCTAGGTTTTTTGCAGGGGGTAGGGGCTGGCACAGGGGAGTTGGGCGCTGGTCCTTCTTCCCATCTGGTCGTCACACTCCCACCTCGCCCCGTTGGAGGAGGACGTGCTGGGTCCATCTATTTCCCAGCCAAACTCCACCTCTCCCCTCCCCAGGATAATCGTTTTTGGTTTAAATTAATACGCCGGCGCTGGCGCAGAGACAGGAGGAGGAGGGAGAGAGGAAAGGAGCTCCGCCCTGGGTGTGAGCCCCCAGAGCCTTCTCCCTGCAGCGTCTCACCTCCTTCCCGGCTCGGACCTCCACCTCCGCTCGCCAGCTCCTCTGTGAAGCGCCCTGGTTGCTAGGCACCCGCCTCTCCGCGCGCGGGTAACCGCCGCCTTCATGTTTAGCTTGGCAACCGCGGGGCGGGGGCAGCTGGGCCGAGAGGCCTTTGGGGTCGGAAAGAGGCAGCTGCTGGGCTGCGGCTGCAGGAGGAGGCGCGAGGAGGAGGGCATCAGGATATCATGTTCACTTCATTTGCAAGTTAAACACTTTTATTTTGATAGAAGTTATGCATTGGCATGATGAAACTTATGTTACATACATAGAAAAAATCATCTCCCGTTCAGGGGCACTACCTAGCACGTATATTTCCAGAAATGTAAATATTTTGACGTTATTTACACGCACTCCTTTGGTCCTGTCTTTTCTAATAACGTCATCCTTCTGCTTGACAGCATAGAAAGAATGATAATCGTATTTGGAGAAAGCACATCTCTGGGAGAGGTAACTGGTGTATTAGAAGCAATGCTCAAAAATCCAACCATTTCTTTAAAAAAGAGAAGGAAAACAAAAAACACACCCCAAAACTCAACCGTGCCAGTACTGTACTAGGCCTTGGGGGATGTTAACATTTAACGTTCATAACTATTACGTGAGGTAAGCATTATCTCCATTTTCACAGGTGTCTCAAGAGACGCACTGCTAAAAGGCAGGGATGAAAACTCACGTGTCGGACCCCCAGGGCCCTTCCCTGTTACGACTCCACACTGCCTCTAGTGGTGGTGCCGGAAATCCCCAGAAAGGCAGAGATGCTATTCCCAGCCCTTTGGCCTGGTCCTCCTAGGAGGACTGTGTGGAACGACCTCAGGAGATGAGTGCTATTACTATGTTCGTCTTACAGGCAGGAAAACTGGGGCACAGCGAAGTGAGTAACGTGCCCAGGGTCACCTGACTAATTGAGAGAGCCTGGATCTCAACGCAGAGAGTGTGCCTCAAAGGCCAAGTTCAGGTTTGATAGATAAGGGAAGGAGAGGAGTCCAAGAAGACTCCTCAGTTTTAAAACCTCAGTGATTGGTGGTGTGGTGTTAGCCTTCCAAGAGGGAAGAGAGGCAGACAACCAAGGGCTTGGTAGGCTAGGGGAGGATGAAGTTGGCTTTTGAGAAGCTTGAGGTGCTTTTTGTGCATCCATGTGCTGTCCAGCGTGCAGTTAGAGATGTGAGTCTGGGGCAGAAAGACTGAGGCTAGAACATTTCCTAAATTTCCTTGAACACCGAATATTTTTCCCCCAGAATATTTTTTAAGCTCTAATAGATGGCTCATACACCAGACATGCATGGGAATTTGTGATATAGCTCTTTCACTAGGATTAAAGAAAACAGAAAAAAAAAAGGTCTCAGACAAATTCATTGCTGGAAGAAATGATCAAAATTTGGCTTATGTGCTTTGAAGCATTTTTATAACAGAAAGTAGTAAACAAATATGGCAGAATGGTGGTGACTTTGGTATGTATCTCTGACTTTGGTGGTGGCCATGGTGTTCATGACTCATGATAGGCCCACACACCCTGGCCATGGGAAGAAGATATTAGCAGAAAAGGTCAGACCAAGAAAAACAGTGATAAGAATGAGTGATGCCATGTTCTATTATTTTGTATTTGAAACACCAAGAAACTATAATTGTGATGTGAACTACTGTTCAGAAGTTTAGATCATGTGTAATATGCAGACATGTTACTGAAGAATTTCAGATATTGACAATTACCTGGCAATGCTCCAGTGCATTCCCCAGCAAGCTATTTTTGGCTGTGGTGGGTGACGATGGAAACCCTGGGGTCTTTCAAACACTCCAGTGGATGTCAGTTCCACATTTCCTCCACTTTTCTGCTAAAAGGAATTTTAGATCAGATGACATTTATCATTTGGAAGATGAGCAAATGGCTGAATGGGTAGCTGAGAACTGAGAGAAGGAAGGTCAACATCAGAATCAGCCTACAAATTATTGCGATCCCTTCAAGTCAGGGATATTTTTGGCTCTCGTTGGTGGAAATGTGTATTTATTGAAATGAAGTAGGAAATATACTTGAACAAAAATTTGTGAGCAGTTTTAGCTCTGTGTTCTGTGATCATGACGACATCTGGTCAAATGTAGACTCCTGTAAAAAGAACCCCATATGCTCAAAGGAATGCTCACACAGGACATACACATTCTGCCCGTGGAGTGAGTTACTCTCTGTTTGTAGCAGAAATAAACATTATTTCTCTGTTTAATATGTGCAGCACCCTGGGAATGGCGCTCTTAGACCAAGCAGCTACATCTCACATGGAGATTATGAAGAGGAACATAATGTGCATGACTGGTGACCATTTGTAATATTCTTCAGTTGGCTACTCTCCCTCTTCAGGTTTAAAGAAAATGATTATCCATTCACCATTCTCACAGATTCAAAAGGATTCTAGAGATATAGACAATGAAGCAAGACATTTTAAAAAATGTGAAACAGAAAAATGTGAACTTATAACTTTTTTTTTGAAGCAACTGAGATTTAGCCAAAGAAGACATGAGGTGCCTTCACAATAAGCTGTTGTCTTTCAAAATCAGTGGTCCTATGTATGGTATGTATCTTCTCTGTTCTTCTCAATTTCCTCCTACCAGTAAATGTCATTGATTACCTAATTTAGCGAATTCCAATGATTAAAATCGTGAGTACAGGGCCAGCAGAATGGCTCAGTTGGTTAAGAGTTGGCTTAGAGCATGAGCTCTGAGCAACAGGGCTGCTGGTTTGATTCCCACATGGGCCAGTGAATGCTGCGCCCGAGCTGAGCTGTCGCTGAGCTGCCAATGGGTGGCAGGATGGTTCAGCTGGGGTAACAACAAGATTGCCTGTTCAATGGTGGGCTACGCTCACCCACAACGAAGACCGAACTCAGCACCTTGAGCTGAGCTGCCACCCGGATGGCTCAGTGGATAAGGCGTGCACTCTTAACAATGAGGCTGCTGGTTTGACTCCCGCATGGGATGGTGGCTATACTCACCTGCAACTAAGATTGAACACAGCACCTTGAACTTAGAGGCCACAAGCTGCCGATGGGAAGCCAGATGGCGACTGGCGCCCTCCACAATGAAGATTGAAGAACAACTTGGCTGGTCCCCTTCCCCAATTCCTCAACACTTTTCTCCTCCCCCAATTCCCCAGTAAAATCTTTTATTTTTTAAAGTACTTCAGTTAAAACTTGATCAGCTGATCTTATTCTAATATGAAAAATAGTATCTTGATAAGATGTCCCCACATCTAGCTGCTGAAGACACTGTATGACCTTTCCTGGAGGTGTGTATTTGCACAACCTACTCTGTGTGTTGTCCTCCGAAGCCTAAGTAGCTTTCTTTAGGCTGCACTGCCAATGCCTAGCGACAAATAACAGTATTCCCTCTCCCAAGTCTTTCCCACCGAAATATGCTTGTTGGTCATTGTAGATATTATAAACTAACTGAATATGGGATTATAATTTCTCCATGATTGTTAACTACCTTTTATCTGGGTTGATTTCAAATAAGTTAGCTTTCCTTATTTTTAACAATATAGCAGTTCCTATTTTGGTGTCGATTTGAGATTGTTTTCTATTTAGTTTAAATCTAAGAGAAAAATAGATATAAAGAAATTTCAGATGATGAATGATAATTTTATCCACCCTTTTCTGTTTAGGAGTACATTAAAATATCAAATTATTTCCAATATATAGAAATGCAAAACTGTACATCTTCAAAGCTGTTCTATTTCAGCCTTTCTTCTCTCTTCAGTAGAAAAACAAAGTACATACAAATTTGAAGACTTTTTCCCCCTTTCTCTTCTTTCTGTTATATGTAGATAATCAAAGTTAAGTCCTAAACAGCTTACTAACATGCTTGGCAAGTGACAGCAACAAATTAAGTTGTAGTTTACTAGTAAATCAAATTTTGGGCTTCCCTCTGGAAATTGTTATTTTAGAAATGTGAGAACTGTGATTGTGAAAATGTTTTTCAAGCAACAAATATTTAGTGTCATGTTAGAAGATTCCTGCTTTAAATTGGGACTGGCTTTGGCTATTTACAGTCAAGTAACCCTCCTCCAAGGCACAGTGAAAGGTCTTGGGGTTTTATATAAGGGTTGTCTGCCAAGGGAGTTGGGTGTAATTTTCCCAGAGTAAATTACATTTTTATAAAAACGTGGAGTAGGAACAGTTGACCTCTCTGACTTTAATTTAGCCATTTTTGTTTGTTTGTACATCACTCCAGAGCAAATTGCTCCACTCTGACCTTTTCTCCAGGTCACTTTTCTGCTGGTCTTGCACTTGTCTCAGGCCAAATAAATTCAAGTTGTGAGAGCCTCACGGTTGAGACTTAGATGAGGCTGAGTTGTTTTGCATCGCGCAAATTAGACAGACATAACTGCTGCCTCAGCCACACAGCTGCAGATGTGTAGAAACCATTTCCTCCCACTTGATTTCCCCTTATCTTCAAAGCCCAGTCTTCTTGCATAAGAAACGTCTCTCAGTTAAAAATGAATGGAAAGGCTTTGCTGCATTCAAAGTAAAGTGTTATACTTTTGTGCAGATTTTCAAATGAATGTTTAAAGGGCTTTAATGTAGACAGTAGTAATACTTTTTCATTAAAGGTTTAGGTAACACCTCTTAATATATTTTAAAAATACTATTCAAAGGGATGCTATGGATGGTAAACTTCTACAATTTAAAATCTTTATAGAAGTACAAAAATAAATTAGAAAAATTAAACGTTCAAGGTGCTGTATTCAATCTTAGTTGCGGGTGGGCGTAGCCACCATCCCATGCGGGAGTCGAACCAGCAGCCTTGTTGTTAAGAGCACACATTCTACCCACGGAGCCATCCGGGTGGCAGCTCAGCTCAAGGTGCTGAGGTCAGTCTTAGTTTCGGGTGGGCATAGCCCACCACGGAACAGGCAATCTTGTTGTTACACCAGCTGAGCCATCCTGCCACGTGTTGGCAGCTCAGCAACAGCTCAGCTAGGGCGCAGCATTCACTGGCCCATGTGAATCAAACCGGTGGCCCTGTTGCTCAGAGCGCGCACTCTAAGCCAATTCTTTTTTTTTTTCTTAAAGATTTTATTGGGGAATTGGGGGAGGGGAACAGCGTTGGGTAATCAGGGAAGGGGAACAGATAAATTGCTGTCTTTTTGTTCTTCAGTCTAGTTGCGGAGGACGTTGCTTCACTGGCCGATGTTGGTATCATTGAGCTCTTCCCGGATGAGGCAGATCGGTCGCCTTCTAAGCCAATTCTTAACCAACTGAGCCATTCGGCCAGCCTCAAGCACTTTTGAATGGGCTGTTTCTAAAATCACTTAGCAAGAGTCTATTACCATTTTGTTTCGCTGAGAATCAAACATCACAGTAGGCTTTATAATCTTTGGTCATACAGGTGTCTGTTTTGTTTATAATTAGAAATCAACTTAGAACCGAAGCATTATTCTTAAAGGAAAATATTTCAATAAAGTGCTGCTTTACAAAGCCACTGAAGAAATCTTTAAAGACTGTGGAAATTGTAGAAGTTACAAAAGTGACAAAACATAGGAACAGAATCATCTTTCTTCTACAGATAAAACTAAAGATTTCAGGCCCCGTTAAGATAAACACATTTCATCAAATACTAGAAAAATGATCACATCCTTTCCTGGCATTGACAGATTAACTTAATTAATTTCCTAAGAGCATCTGCAAGGTATGCAAGTCTCAGCCGTCAAGAATTTGTCAAATGCTAAGACAATGGAAACATGGAAATCTTGAAAACTGATAGATAGTTCAAGATGTATGGCCACTCTTCAAACAAACAAACAAACACCAAAAAAGCCCAACCCACCTTGGAATTTAACCTGTCAACTCATTTCTGTATGCGTAAGTGTAGTGCTCTGAGTGTCCTTATCGCTGAAGACTTCCCATTCCACACGATGGCTTTTATTTCAGGGAAAAGGGAGTGGGAGTGTTACTGGCCAACTGAGCAGCACCAACCCCCACCACTGAAAAACTTTAATGTTTTCTTTTCTATAGAAATGTTAAATATAAAAATGTTAAGTCTCCTCCCTAGTTCTTTAGTTTCTTAGCTCTTGGGCCTTGATTGCTTTTCTGACAGGAAGATCCCCCTTGCTTCTTAATTGCTTTGTAAATTAGTTCCTGAATCTGAAACAAGTCTCCTACCTCTGCTTCAGATAACTATTTGAAAGCCTGAGACTTCCTAATATCCCCCAGGCAGGGAAGCTAAATGTCAAACCCATTCTGTGTCCGGACAACTGACACCACTTGAGTGATGGACTGAATAGCCACAAGTTTCATAAGAACTAACAGATTTATATTTTTGTCCTCATTCAGGAGCCTTGAGGATACAAGGGATACCCCAACAAGCAAAGAAGCCAACACGGTCTTCCAGGTGGAGCTTGAGATCCCTTCCTCTCATCTGAGATCAGCTAGGGCGAGAGTTCCGTGAACCCCAATAGGCAAGGACAGCTCTACGCCCCTGCCCAGCAGGAAGCAGATACAGAAGAGACCTCCTGTCCCTCAGCTTCCCATAGAGATTTTATGGGGATCACGTCTCTCAAGGAGAAACTAGGCAGGTAGTTAGAGGCAGGCATTGGGTCTCTGCATTCCTGCACGTCCCACAGTGTGACCACCTGGGGACATCCCCTCTCCACCCAAAACTCCCCTTTGTATGTAATTACCTACCCCTGCGGGAAGAGCAAATGGGCGCAAAATATCCAACCAGATCAGACCAGTCACTCACACCTACACAGTACCTCTTGTTAATCACAGGGGCCAATCAAGTGGTCCTACGCCCAGGAAGAACAGCCCATCCTGGAGAAAAAGGATAAAAACCCCAAGTCCTGGGAGGGAAGCGTGCGGCTGCTACTGCTACTTCTGTTGCTGCTTCTTCCCTTTAAGCCTCACCTTTGCATGTGCCCCCTCCACACTCTTTGGTAATGGGCCCTTGGGCCATCCTCTAGTCTGGATGTACTGTCTTTTCGAATAAACTACTTAATTTACTGCTTTCCTCTGGTATCTCGTTCAATTCTTTGCTCGAGTTGCCAAGGACCTGGACTCTGTGCCGAGAAAGGCCCACTCTCCGACAACAGGAGGAGAACCTCTTTAAAACCTGAGCTCTAGGCTGGCCAAGTGGCTCAGTTGGTTAAGAGTGTGAGCTCTGAGCAACAGGATCACCAGTTCAATTCCCACATGGGCCAGTGAGCTGCGCCTGAGCTGAGCTGCTGCTGAGCTGGTGAGAGCGTGTGCTCCTAACAACAAGGTTGCAGGTTCGACTCCCGCAGGGGATGGTGGGCTATGCCCACCAGCAACTAAGACTGAACACAGCACCTTGGGCTGAGCTGCCGACGGGCAGCCGGATTGCTCAGTGGTTAGAGCGTGTGCTCTTAGCAACAAGGTTTTCCATTCGACTCCCACATGGGATGGTGGGCTATGCTTACCTGCAACTAAGATTCTACATGGCACTTTGAGCTGAGTGGTTGTGAGTTACAGACAGGCGTTGATATGGTGACTGGACTTGGAGCTGAGCTAGCTGCGCCCTCCACAACTAAGATCGGACAACCTGGCTGTTCCCCTTCCCCAATTCCCCAACACTGTTCCCCTTCCCCAATAAAAATCTTAAAAAAACACAAACACACACACACACACAAAAAAAAAACAACACCAAAAAACAAAGAAAATCCCTGAGCTCCATCCACACACACGATCAGGTACATTCATATATTACCTCATTTAATATCTGAATAGCCCTACTGTTATCTTATCGTAGAGGGAACTGAGATTTAGAAGCATCAAGGAACTTGTCCCGAGTGTCATGCAACCCAGGTTTGAGCCCAGGATGTCAAGACTGAAGCCTGAATTCTTTCCACCAGATCCCACTGGCTCCCTTTATCTGAAGAGCTGTAATGATGACCCACACAACAGAAAGTTTGGAGCAAAGCTTTTCTTTTTATTGCAGTTATTAGTGAAAGTTACATTTTAAACTGAAGCTAAGCAACATTAAAACCATTAATATTTTTTTCTTTTTTAAATCAAGGATTAAAAACAAATACAACATAGAACCCTTCTATTACGCAGGATGGCAGAGCAAAGAGGAGTGGCTCTGTCACAGGGCATTTCAGTGACAGTTTGGCTCAGAAAGAATTATGACAAGTTCTTGAACAAAATATTGTGACTGAACTGCTTAAAAAGCAGCATCTTCAAGTTTCTCAATCTCAACCCTAAGTTTTTTGTAGTAATTAAAAAAATTTTTTTTTTTGGGGGAAATAAATTAACTGAAAGTAGAAAATTTACTCCCAAACTTTAAATACCAAAAAAAAAGTACTTTTGTTTAAGAAACTTTATTTGTCTTCTGCTCATCATAACTACACAGTCTTCAGGAATCAAAATGACAATCAAATCCAGAGCTGGCCCCCCAGTACACAGTGATAGGATTCAGCATTTGGTGTTTCTAATTATATGGTGATTACATACACATCACAGACCTGCTCCCACCCCACCATACAAAGTTCCAATTTCCTCTTATTTTATTTTTATTTTTTTGAGGGCAGTGTCACTGGTCCTCACATGTGGGACCCAAACCGGAGCCACTGGCTTCCCAAACCAGCGCCCAACCAAGCGCCACTCGGCCGGGCCCAATTTCCTCTTAATAACATGTACCAGTCAAGGTTAGTATCATTCAGGATCTTATCTAGTCCTATAGTATATTACAAACTCAGACTCACTCCACTGTTTTAAATGATGTTACTGTGTAACCAAACATTAACAAAGGAAGGCTTACAGATAAACATTTTGAACTTCTGCAGTCTTCACATTACTACAGTAAATTGCTCTTACTTAGGAAAAGCCAACAAAAATAGAAGTCCGGGCCAGCTGTCAGACAAGGTAGGGAAGGTGAGGAAAGAGGTTTGAGAGTCCCATCATTTTACCATGCTGAAACTTGGTATCAGTAGAAATATTTGGCAAGAACAGTTAGTGTGGAAAAGGAGGATGGAAAAGAAGTTACTCTGAATTTTATGTAATTGTAATAATTCAGTTTCAAAACATACTGATATAGAACCCCAAAAATAGTTCACATCTGCAATACAAATAGGCACACACGGTCAAGATGGTTAAAAAGTAAAATTTAAAAGGCTATTTGTCCATCTGCAGGGCATCTGCAGGTGGACCCATCCTCCCCACTTGTCCTATATTTACATTTTACTTTTCAGAAAAGCCCCTTTAAAAAGAGTGCTATTTTCTCCTCCATTACTTAGGATTTTAAAAAAAGCAGCAATTATCTAAAGTGGGAGCAGTTAACAATGCTTCAGGGGTGTGCATTTGTGTGTAATATAAATGTTCTCTAGAGTGAGTAGTCAGGTTACACTGGAATGGTTATATTACAACTTTAGTCCCCCAAACACTGAAGAAACATATTTTTTTCTATATAAACTTATGTAATACAGTGTTATAAACATAGTTTACACACACACGCACACATACACACACACCACTGCTTCCCACTATGAATGCATCCATATACTAGTCCACAAGAATGATCTTTATTCACAAGATACAATAATACTTTTATGGGACCATAACTGAAGAGAGACATTAAAGCTACAAATCACAGCAAAATACTGTTTAAAAGTATTCCTGATATATCAATGTTCTTAGCTGTCTCACTCAGCAAGATGGATGGTTTTTTGTTTATTTTCCAAGCATGAATCTCCTCAACTTTTTACTTCCAGTCCTTGCAATTCTCATTACCCTATAAGACGGATACCACCTATGTTAGTGATGAGTTAGAAAAGCCCAATTGCCTGCAACAAGGGGAGGTCAGCATTTATAGAGATAAAAAAGAATTGTTGAAGGTATTCATACCCTGTGTACCTAAAATGCATTATTTTTTCTTAAACATAAACCCCAAAACTTGTGTTACAAGGAATTACCTACATGACCTGTGGTGATGTCCCTTTGTTATTTTCTAGAAACAATCTCCCTCCAACCCCAACCCCGTGAAATGGGTAAGCCTATGGAAATGTAAGGTTCTGCCCACGATCCATGAGGATAACTGGGTCAGACATCAACAGGCTGCCTGATGCCACCTGCAGATGCTCAGATTGAATTAAAATGAAGAGAAAAAAAAACTTTTATTATATTTTAACTTTTATACGTACATGGTGATTGGAAAGCAAGGTTCAACTCTGCAAAGTGATGAGTAAAATAAGCACACTTTCCTTCCTAGAATCTAACCCCCTACTCCAAAACAAGGTACCAAAAATCTGCTAAGAAACAAAGGGATAACTCTCTGGTTGTATAACACCCTCTGATGCTAACATGTAGCAAAAGTGCCTGAAGGCAAAAGGTAAAGTTAATTTCTGATTATCTAATGGTTTCACCACATTTATCTACCTCAAAATACAATCGCAGCTGCCATAGCACCACGAAAAGGAGTTTGGTTTTTGAAGTTACGCAAGAGTTATTATAGAGAAAAATTCAGCCTGTGCCCTGGGTATCTGGCAGGGGAGAAAACAGAACAGGATACATTTAAGTGAACACCATACCACAATAAGGCCTAAGTTTCTCTTATACCTGTTAAATACAGTGATCTGTGGGCATTAAAGATACTTTCATAGAGGCAAACTAAATGAACCCTTCATACAAGATTATAGTATCTTGAACTTTAGAATAGCTTTTCTTTTGGAGAACTCAAGCACTGTCACAATCATTATCCTATTCTTACAGCAACTTTGTGAGGTAGGTGAGGGCAGGTAGGTATTATAACTACCATTTTACAAGGAGAAGCTAGGCACGGCGAGATTAAGGAAACTGCCTAAAGACACTGGGCAATATGTGGTAGAGCTCTGACTAAACTCCAAGTCACTGGCTCGTGTTTTCAAACCCTTTCTAAACTCTCCAAAGGCAACCAATTCTCACCAGTCTTTTTCCAGTTGTGATTTTCTGGAAAGTTCCTGCATTTGAAAACACTATGCCTTCTCCTTTATAGCTCGGGCTTGACTTGGAAATGAGTTAAAAAATTTTTTTCTTAATATGGAATTTTGCACACGCCAAGAGGGATATGTGAGAGCTATATCAATTTAACTAAATTCTGAATAAATCAATATGTAAATTAAGAGTCAAGAATAGTTTAAGTGTTCATTCAATATAATTTTCATGTATTTAAGAAAACATGTGTCAGAATAAAAGTCACAAACCTTTTAAAGTTTAAATCAGTCTGATTCATTAAAACCAGAAGCTGTATGAATTTTAAGAATATGGGGATCTCGAGAAAGTTGAGATATTACTTTCAAGAAGTAGTCTCTTTTATCACTTTGCTATAATATCATATTTCAGATATACATTCTGTCCATATTATCACTCTATAGCTAGCAAAAAATTCTATGGCTAAAGATCACACCTGCAGAATTAACACTTTCACTCTTAATCCTCACTTAACCGAGTTAGGGTTTCTTTCCATCTATAGTAACTAAAGTTACATTCTAGTGACTCTTCTATCATTTTTGTTTTATGTCTCCCCATTTATTTTTATCAGAGAGAGAGAGAGAAAGAGAGAGGGAGAGAGAGAGAATATGAGGGTAAGAACTGCACGATTCATAAATGGCATAAAACACTGATTACATTACAAAACAGGATGGCACTCCAGTAAATAAAAGGATGGTATGTCTAAAGGAATAACTTTATAACCCAAATATGAAAAAGAATGCTCACATAATCTCTCAGTCAAGCTATAACTTATGGCATGTGATCCTTCTTCTTCCAAGTATTTTAAAGACTCTATTGTTTACTCATAGTAGAATTCTATATAAACTACCTCTAAATCCCGTTTTTCTTTCTTTTTTAAAAAAGGAGAAAGGAGTTGTACCCTGGGCTAGGAAATGAGAAAGCTCCCGCAAAACTTTTAAAGAATCTTGAGGGGACAAACTATTAGAAGATTTCAGTTAGCGCTTGCTATTCCGGGTGTTTGCAGGGTCATCACCGATCCTGTGCGATCTTCCTTGCTGTGAAACGGAGACACGTGCAGCTCATTACCATTGGAGAGCCAAGTCTACTGCTACTAAAACCAAAGCTTCCTTCTGCTAAATTTCCTGGGACCAAACTGAATCCATTAACCTGGCTGGACTGTCGGTGTTAGGCAAAATTCCCCCTTCATTACCACGTACCAGTGTTTTTCCTAAATCCTTCCCCCAAAACATTTTCGTTACAGGAAAGACTAGCTTGTGTGGAAAGGCCCTGCTTGGTGTAGTCTGTGTAAAGGGACAAGCGAGAGAAGCCATGATGGTGGCAGAGCCATGACTCCTATTTAAGCTTAAATACTTCATTTAATTTCTTTATTATAAATCAGGAGCAACTTCCAAGCCTCCTGGAATTTAAAGGAATAGGTGTAGCTTCACATCTGAGACTGCAACATGAAATACATCTAGGTAGCGAGGCACTCTTCTTAGGTGTCTTCTGTAGGTTCAAGCGGCAACAGTCCCTCTGCCATGTGGTTTGTGAGGACTGGAAGCATATTAAACAAAATTGCCAGGTTTTCTGTCCAAGGATTCTAGCAAAGAAAGCTCTCCCTGGTTTCCCCCTCACTACATGCTCCTGTAATCCCACGAGTCCATTTCTTCACAAAGAGCTCCTGCTTTCATAGGTTCTTATCATAAAGACAGAGTCACACCTGCATCACCTTTGTAGAAATAGTCATTCCTTCTTTGGTTCTAAAAATATTATTAAAGGGTCAAATTAAAGGACTTCTGTTTATTTGTCCTTCCAACTAAAGCCATGAAGTAAATAAAGATGGAAAGACTTAAGCATTAAATTCCAGCATAATCTCTCTCTCCAGCCTCTGGCACAACCTCTTAAACTTCAGACATAAAATTACAGATGTACACACAAGTCAATTTTTTGGAAATAATAAAATTTTAAAAAGCAAAGTTCTAATGCCCGACACTCTCATCTGTTTTCTACTCATGTGAGACTGTGCATGACAGTTCTTTTTTTGAATGATCTATTAGTTAATGCACAGATATTTCTTAAGAAGTAGCAAGTGACTATAAACACGAACAATAAACATGAACAAATCACCAAGTTTAGTACTGACACCAGGTGCCTTGACTTATGGAGCCAACCAGTTAAAAGAGCAAAACAAGCTCTGTGTGTCAGTTTCCTATGAGCTTATGGAAGGGAAAAAAAAAAAAAAAAAAAAAAAAAGACTATTTCCACTCAAGGCTGCCTTAAAAATGTGGGTCTACAAGAATTATATGCCTCTCAACCTAAAAAAAATGTTGAAACATAATGAATATAATTATTAAAGTTGTAAGCACGGTAAGTATTGTTAAGAGGGGGACATATACTTACAACAAAAATATATCTGACTGCTTGAAACATATTTAGTTTTTATTTAGTAACAACAAATTGCTATAATTGGAGTAATATAATCCTCAATTAATACTTGATGTGGGGTGAAGGAAGCAGCTCAGAATAGTATACTCCAAAAAGTAAAACTGTAACTGCCAAAAATACAAAAAGAAATGATATGGCTAATGTCTGTGAAATCTCATGCTGACTCACTTTAAGTGTAAAATTTTACATAATATAAAAATAAAAATTTCCCAATTATAATTACTTGCAACTTTCTCATTTACCCCCTTGTAGAAGAATAGAATATAGCATAGCAAAATGTCATACACTGTGAGCCCTGATAATATAGAATTTAAAACTCAGAGGATGGGGTAAAGTTTATATTTTAATCTCTTACAGAAAAAAATGGCTTATCAAGCAAATTCACAGTGTAAAAATACAATGGAAATATTTTACCTGCTTGAGAATGCACTTTTCATGCACCCTTATAAAAAGCTAATTGCCAATATAAATAAACTTGATCTATTTGCTAGGAAACTGGGGTGACCATATATGCTTGAAATTAATGCTCTATAATAATACTTTTCATTGCCTTCCAATTAATTCACATTCATAAATTATTACTTTGTTAAATTTTAAATGAACTGAAATATTACATTAATTAGTCTTTATCCCTGGCTCTACATAGACACTTAAACTGTGTTTCTTCACTGATGCTTAGGGTTGAATCAACTTTAAAGCCTGCTAGGGAAATGATCAGGGTAGCAAATCTTCCATGTAATATAATCATCGGGTAGGGGGAAGAAGCCCATGTCAAAGTCAATTATCTATGACTTCTGGATAATTTGCTATTTGTTTTCCAGGCCTCTGAAAAGGGTATCATAATCCTAAACTGGGTGATGTGACCATTTAAGTAGTTTCAATGTAGCTGAAGTTAAATAATGAAATGTAACAAGCATTTAGTTGACAAGTTGCCCCAAAACTGCAGATTAGGTAAAATTAATTCAATCTGTTAAGGGAAAGAAATCTAATTTGCAGAAAAGTCCCACCTCCCCTCCACATTTAGAAATCCGTCTAAAGACTTTCTTTAATGCCCACTATATAAACAACATTAAATATTCTAAGTTAGAAAATAGTGTTAATGGTTTATTGGTAAAAATCCAAACTCTAGACTTTATAGAATTATTAGTTTGGTTGTTATATTAATATTCCATCTTAATCTTTGCTAATATTACAAAGAAAGAGGAAAAGCTAGAAATATCTATAAAAAATAAAATACCTTAAAACCAACATCTAAGCAAAATATAAAAGTTGCACACAAATTGCGAATAAATATAAACATCACAATACAAAAATTAATTATTAAAAAAATAAACTTGTAATTGCTATTAAGACATTATAAAAAATGAAAAAGTTTAATGTGCATGTATATTTGCAAAAAGACACAATACACTCCAAACAATCAATATAATTTTACTATCATTTTTACATAATGCAGCATAACAAGGTTACTGAGGTGTGATTTTTTTTTTGTTTGATTTTAGTCTACTCTTTTCTGGAGGAATGCTCACCAAATTCATAAGCAAGAACTAGTTAAGTGATCACTTACTGCTTGCTAGCCTGGGAGAAAATTGCTTTCTGGTAGATTATGAAATTTCTAGTAAGTATGAATAGTCCTGCTATTATCCTTCCATTTGCTTATTTCCTCCAAAGCCCAATTTTGCATGTTCTATTTCTAATGAACCCATTATACCCTTTTAGATGCAGTCATCGTTTTTCATAGTTGCCCCATGCTAGAAAAAAGAGAGAATCATTCAAACTATTTTTTGTTTCTTAAAAAAGAAAACTTCCCTAAAGATAGAGATATAATCATTTTACTTTTTGTTTCAAAACTGATTGCATGAGCCGGCCAAGTGGTGCGGTGGTTAAGCGCTGGCTTGGGAAGCCAGTGGCCCCGGTTCAGGTCCCACCTGTGAGGGCCAGTGACACTGCCCTCAAAAAAAGAAACAGAAAAAGAAAGATTAAAACAAAACAAAACAAAAAAACCTGATTCCCATGATGACTTGACTCTCCCTTTGTAAGCAGTCTTCTTTAATAAAGATTATTTAGAAAAGGTTGCCAAGAGATATTTACAAAAGGGTCAATTTCTGCTGGAATTGGAGGCAGAAGGAACGGTAACCTGTGACATAATTCCTGGCAAGTTACCTTTCCCTTTGGGCATTTCTGCTTTACCCATAATCTTGTTAAAAAGTTAAGCAGATTTACTGTTTTAGGTGCCTCACAGGATTATCTTTAACACAGCTGAGAACTGAAAGCATTAAAAATTTTGTTTTCAAACTTACAAAATACATTTGGTGAGCATTTACCTAGATATTTGACTGAAAAAAGCTTTACTTAGTTCCCTTGGACAAGGTTCAAGACAACAAATAAACATTATTTATATGCAACTGTCACCCTCTTGGAGTTCTAAAATAATTTTTCTTTTAAATATTTAGCCTCGTGCTATTTGAAAAATAAAAATCTACAGCACCATCTTCTGAAAAGGCACTTTCCAAGAACCACCTTGTTTTAAAAAAAAATGATTAAAAAATTTAATTCAGCCTCTACCCTGAAGAACATCCTGCTTTGCTGAGACCCTAACACGGACACATTAGATTTTGGTTACCTCAGATACTGATTTCAAAAAGAAAAGGAGGCCAATGGTTGGGTATATGATTTAACAGGATCTTAATTTTGTTACAGTTTGTTACTTGATACTACAACAGGTTTCTTTCTCATTGGTAAATCTCAAACCTCCATATCAAATTTATTAACTTTTTATCTTTAATTCAAATTAGAACCTTTAACTTCCATTTAAGTTAAAGTTTCCTTTAACTTTCTTTGAAGAGCAAAAGATTCTTGAGACTTAATCAATAATATAAAAATCTAGAGTACTGTCTTTGACGAGGAAAGAAAAATAAAATTCAAAAATAAAATCTAGCAGTAGACAATCTTACACAAGCCTTGACCATTATATCTCAGGTAAAAGAAATTATTTTGACTGACATGGAAAACTATAGACTGAAATGTACCATTTTTAAAAGTAGGAAGAAGTAAAAAATAGTGTTTCCCTTTGTGAGATTTACATATATATGGAGAGAAAGAGACTGATTTTTTTTCCTCCTAGGAGTCAGCTTAGGTTTCACTAATCACAGTATCATTTCTAATAGTGCCACTGATCAAGACTGTTCTTAGTATAAGCAGGAATTTTAAAAAATAAGATTTTTTTGGAGAAAACTCTCACATTTCTGTAGTACTGATTTTACCCATTCTTCTTGGCTTATGTTTGGATTCCTATGGAAACACAAAAATGCTTTACATAATCAAATGGGAGGGAAACAGGAAAATAAAGACAGGCTCTAGAGTCAGGGTTATACTGCCACTCAGGAAGGCCTCACTTGATATAAAGTCTCCCAACTAGTAATATTGAAGCTTTAAGACATCCATGAATTTTCAAAAAGAATGAAAAGGATTAAAACGTCATAAGGATAAAAAAGCCCAAATAAAGATGCTAGGCCAATGAACCTGACTGATAATTCATAAAAGGTAATTTAAGTAGCAAGTTACTGAGGGGCAAATTGTCTTTAAAAGTATTCAATAGGAGAATATCTAAGATGATGAGTAAAGCAAATATTTAACTCAGATTTTATGATACCGAATAAAAATTATGCAGAGTTGTCAGTTAAGCTTCTTAGCAAAACATTACTATTAAGTCTGAAATAGCAAGACTACAAAATATTCTAGCTAAAACCAAGTGGCTGGCTTCATCAATTTCATAAAAATTAACACCCTTGGCAAATTCAAGTTAGCCTCTGAAAACGTCCACCAAATTCCTTAAATAATGGTGTCTAATTCCTAGTCTATAGTCCATCTAACTACTTCAGATCTACTACTGGCACTCTGAGTGTTCACCAAAGTTTCCTTAAATGCTGAGATCCTCTGTCAGCCATTTTTACTGAATGGCAACTCAGCTTTTATTCCCAAGACATACCTTTGGTCTGTCATGGCTGAGTCTGTCATGAGGTCTGTCATACTAAAATCTGTTTTAGTATAAATATACAAGTAAACATTAGGCAGTGGTGGGTCATTAGAGAACCCAGCTTGGAAAACTGGTATAAATCTTTAGAAGGTTAGGGATCCCTGTGTTAGAATTTAGAGATGAATCTTAACCAAGTATCTTCCAAAACACCCAGATCATTCCTACTAGAATCCCTTCTAGGCTCTCTTCTAAGAAGAGAAATAAATTAATAGGTTACAAAGAGGAAGATCTCCATAGAAGAATATTTTTTCTGAGAAACTTGTTAAAAGGTAAAATGTTAAGAAAAAATAAAGGGCATCTTTACTTCTGCGAAAATACGCCAAAAACCATTACTGAGAAGGCTGAGGTACCCTTTTTCAAAACTGCTAAAGTAAAAATCCACATGTCTACAACAAAAGAGTATCCTGATATTAAACTGAGACTAAAATGGCAGCACCCTTTGTTACCTTGGTATTTCATGTTCTTAATCTTATTTAGGGGGGAAAAAAAAGGAGGGGGTCTAACACTAGCTTTCAATGGTGCTCATTTCTTCATTGTTTAGTGCAGTAACTGTCAGACTCTATTTAAATAAATATAGCAGCTACAGTGTTATAAATGTATGGTCCTCAATGCCAGTAACTTGATACTGTAATATAATAACACCTATCAGCACTTCACATAGACACGTTTGCTATCCAAAATATACATTCAACTCCCAACCCTTCTTCACATGAAAATCAATTATACCAGTTGCTGGGACTGACATTTTAAAGTCATTCTGATACATCACAGAAAACAGCAGCCCAAATTTAGCCTTCATGATATGGTTAGTGAGTAAGGGCAGGAACAGAAAGCTCATTCTGAGTTTCAGAGCCATGAAATTCAAAACAACTTTTTAAAAATAAAGATAATAGAAGATCAGGAATTCTATGCCAGAAGTGCAATAATAATGAAAACCAATTTCAAAAAGTATTTGCCTTACTCTTTTATCTTAAAATTCTAAGATTTCTTATAATTTTGATATACCAATTTGTTTGTAAGCAAAATAGAAATAATACTATACATATTCTTTTAAATCAACCAACCTTAAAACTAGTAATGTTGAAATTGTACGAAAGAAACCCTAAAAAAGAACTCACTTCAAAGGTAAAGCTTTATATTAAAATTGTTTTCTTTTCCTCTATAAAAGTCCTTCCAAATAGATTTAAATTATGGGCTTCACTCAGGTGAAAATAAGTAACTAAAAATTAGGTAAAGCAGTAAATAGGGACAGGGTATGTACAGTTCTTCCCTGGGCTCTAAAGTTTTCCATGTGAAACTGTGCAGCTCCCACGGATAAATGAAGGTTTTTACTCATACTGAACAAGCATACAGCAATCAAGTTTTCACTATCTAGGACGCACCATTTTCTTCTCTTGCCCGTGTTCCTGACTACTGTATTCAGTGAAGTTTCAATGTAAAACAAAAATTATATATATATATGCACTTTATAGGAATTTTTTGGAGGAGGAGGAGGGAGGGTTGGGAGAAAAAATGTACATACTATATAAATATCACCTCATGTAAAGAGCTTTGAGACAGTGTTGTAAATTGCATTTCAGACACCTCAATATAATAAACATACAAAATACAGTACTTTCTCAGTTTTCTGGCAGAAGGACAAAAGATTTCATACCTGTTGGAGGACATGGGCTCAGGTTTTAGGCTCAAAATACAGTAAATTGGCAATAAGAGTGGATTACAGGTAAGAGAGGAACTACAGAATTAATCTATTCGTTTTCATGAGCAGATGGAATTCTGAAAGGTTAACAACAATGCCCACTAGAAACAATCTGTAATATTTATACTATGAACCAGTGCAAAAAAAAAAAAAAAAAATTAAAATGCAATTTTCATGAATTAAAAAGTGCAAAGCTCCCCTGAATCCAATGTTACTGGTGAACTTGGTTTTGACAGCTTTATAGTACTCTTTAATACCATAAAGTGAAATCAATAAAACAAAAGTTTTCTAAAACTTTTCCGCACATTTCAGTGATTTAACTCATTTAAAATGTTCAAAGTCCTAACTGCCTTTGTCACCATAACCCTAATTTTAAAAGGAAAGTCACTGGTGATAAATTAGCAAAAATTAAAAAAATATATCACAATTTCCTGATTCATTTTAGTTAATGAAAATGGGTACCTAACCAGTCTGATTCCTCAATAAACATGATTTATTTTCAAGGAATTTAAATATCTTCTAAATTTTAATCTATTCATGGTCAATTCTTAAACCAACGTTCAACTTTATTTTTAATATTCAAGGTCAGACTCATTTAGGATATTAACTTCCTTCATTTTCATTATGATTTTTAAAGACATGCTTTAGATTTGAAAATTACAAAACTTTCCTTCTGAAATTAAGGCTGTTTATTACTTTGCTTTTTAAAATTATAGAGGTGCCTGTTTCTCCCACTATTGTGGTAAAGATGTCCAACAGACACAGCTTTCCTTTAAAACTGCTTATTGCACTAAAAGACAGCAAAAACAAGTTGTCAGTTCTTAAAATAAAAATGATTATGTTTCTATAAAAGATGTAGCTAATACAGTTCTATAATTATTAAAGCACTATCCTAATAAATAGAAAAGGAAGCTATACTTCAAAACACATACATATATGTTTATATATACAAGCATACATATATATAAAAATATATATATGAAAATCACATTAAGGTATGAGAGGCAGCAGGTAATAGCAAAAAAAAAAAAAAAATTTAAAAACCTCAATAACCCCTTCTCTCTCTCTACCCAATTTCAGAGGCCTCAACCCTACAGAGTTCCAATCATTTAAAATATTTACCCTTTATAAAAGCTTTAAGGGATTTCCATATATAACGCATAGAAATAGAGGCTTTAGAATACATATCACTTACAGAGAGAAAGAGTTAAATGTCTGACAGGTTTTATATTTATAGCAGCTTTAACAAACTCACTAAAGAAAAAGAATAGTTTAGGTTGCTACTGCTTATGTACACATTGCACAAATGGCAAATGTAAGTTCAGAGCAGGAGGGGACAGACACAAACTCTCACAAAAACATACACACACACACACGCATACACACACACATATATGTGTGTGTATGTGTGTGCGTGTATACACACATACATACAAAATAACTTTGTTTCTTAGTAAGCAATATCAAGAATTGAGGACTCAGAATTGTGTATGAGACAAGAGACAGGAGCAGGTGTGCAAAATGAGAGTCTAGTTTGTCATGCTTCATATTCAAATGAACCAGATACATGAACATTTGAATGTCACTGGTAGCATTAGGGAAAAAAATATAGGTGATAAAGGCAAGGGAGGTAGAGAGAGAAATAAAAGTGGTGATGGGAGGATAATAAAAGGGAAAGGAAGTTCCCCAATGGAATGAACTATAAAATATACACAAAGAACATATATATCTATTATCAGTGTAGATCCAGATATATATGCATATGAAGTATACATGTATATATTTAAAATATACAGATACCTTCTACAAGAATACATGAATGCACATTAATTTTTTTTGCACACATAATTGTGAACAATCACTGATTATTCATGTAGGCGTGTTTTTTTAAACCATCATTTACCTTTTCCTTTTTTTTTTTTTTTTTGCAAAGATAGTTGTGCTGCCAAGCAACTTGAGGTAAAGGCATTAAAAGGGTTAGACTACAAGAACGGTGGAAACGAAACAATGGCGACGCTTCCTACAGGAGATTGCACAAAAAAGCAGTTGGCTGGTTTTATATTGCATAATGGAGCTGTGTTTCTTGATGAAGTAAACAATCTTCCTAGTATCAACAAAAAAATTCAGACCCTGGTCCCCACAGTGTTGGTTTCCGTATGGCTGCAGGCATCCCCACTTAACTGACTCCACTGGAAACGTACGTTGTATGTCGATTCATCTTTCAGTTCTTCCTCTCCGAGAATATCCTTGGACTTTTTAAGCAAAGTACATTGTGCGTAAGGTATCTTGGTGAATCTGTACAGCCTTGGCAAGAGCTTGTGGATCTCGCCCATTGCTCTGTCCTGAAACGTGACTTCCTTCAGCACTGTAAGAGAATTGGCAATGAACACAAAACAAACCCTATTCTGATAATTCTGGAAAATATTATTTGTTGTAGAAAACTATAAGAATATTTTAGGGTGACCGGTTAGCTCAGTTGGTTAGAGTGTGGTGCTGATAACACCAAGGCTGCTGGTTTGATCCCCACATGGGCCCCTGTGAGCTGTGCCCTCCTTAAAAGAGTCAACTGTGCCACTGAAGCATGAAAGCAATGTGTAACCAATGGCTGTAACCATGGCTGTTCCCCAATAAAATTAAAAAAATTTTTTTTTTGAAGTAGTGGCTGGTATAATGAATTCCTACATGTCTATCACCCAGCTTCACTAATTAATTCAAGGCCAATTTAACTTCTCTCACCTGCCTAAGATTATTTAGAAGCAAATCCCAGACATCCTATAATTTTGTCAGTATATATCACTTTTATTATCGATAATCTCTCCCTTGAGTTAACTCGGTAAAGCAATTAAACCATGGTAACATTCTATTACGAATAAGCCTAGACTGCGTATTTTAATGGGAACCCTTATCTTGGGCATTCGGTTCAATCACTGCTTTCCATTGGATCACTGACTCCTCTAATAGCTTGTAGAACTTTAATTCTAAATGGCAGTACTTTATGGCAAACAGAGAGGCACATACTGACATGGAAACACTTAAAAGAAATTTCTCAAGAAAATCCTAACATGTAGGCCATACTTGGATTTGGGTGAGAGTCTGTATTTGTTATGCTTTTATATTACCTGTCATGTTCTTTGTCTACGAGATGATATCTGGCTCTGAATGCCACCAGGTGAGCATAATACGCTGGTGCAGGTATGGAAACAGATCGTGTACAGCGCACGTAAGTGTGGCAGAGCTGGTAAGTTAGCAGCTGAAGTTCATCTGCATTAAAGCAATTATCATCCCATAAAACATGATAGTGTGAAGGACGGCTGGTACCCTAGATAAGGCAATGACACATTCTGTTGATTTCTAAACTTTTAAATAAATATTCAGCACAGACTAAGTTATATAAAAAGCCAGCTTTGTACATTAGTAAAACATATTCTAATTTAACAATCGATTAAAAAAAACATCTAGTTGATTCTGGGCATATATCCAAAAGAAATGAAAGCAGGGATGCGAACAGATATTTGTACACCTATATTCATAGCAGCATTATTAACAATAGCCAAAAGGCGGGAGCAACCCAAATATCCATCGATAGATCAATGGATAAACAATATGCGGTCTATCCATACAACGGAATATTATTCAGCCTTAAAAGGGGAGAAATGTCTGATACATACCATGAATGGATAAACCCTGATGACACGCTAAATGAAATAAACGAGTTACAAAAGGACAAATATTATATGATTCACTTATATAAAGCACCTGGAGTAGTCAGATTCATAGAGACAGAAAGTAGAATGGTGGTTGCCAGGGGCTGGGGGAAGGGGGAATGGAGGGTTAGTGTTTAATGGGTACAGAGTATCAGGGAAGATGAAAAAGTTCTGAAGATAAATGGTGGTATGGCTGCACAACAATGTGAATATACTTAATGTGATGGAACGGTACACTTAAAAATGGTGAAAATGCTAAGTTGTATGTTACATACATTCTACATTAATAAAAACACCAGAACATTTACTTGAGTTCCTATGTATTACTTATGGTATTAGGTACTATGGAGTTAAAGAAAAACAAAGTCAAAGGTTTCCTGTCTTTTGGAAAACATTGTTTGCAGAGGAGTAAAGGAGACAGACCATCTACAATTATAAAACAGCTAATAAATGGCTGTACTACTACTGGCCCTTGGTCCTATATGAAAATACCAAACGGAGTAACTGTGGGGGTAAGCCTTGGATCTTTACCAAGTGGGGAATGAGTGGGATTTGGCCTTTTGGGGGAGGTTGGGGTGAGGAGACACTAGAGAGAATGAACCACCTTAATAAAAGCACAGAGAGCATAACATTTTATGGTGTACCTGGGGAAAAGATAATAGGCTAGTATGAACAGAGTATGGCACATGAAGGGGAAAAGATGAAGTTGAAAAGGAAGTTTGGAATCAGACTGAAGGACATGCTTAGGAATTTGGACTTTCACCTGTAGGTGGCAGGGAGAGCAATGCACAGGTTTTATTTTATTTATTTATTTTTAAACAAGAGAGTTTTTAGGTGTGATGAGATTGGGGTTTTAGAAAAGTAACATCAGCAATAATATGGAGGATGGATTAGAAATGGGAAGAAACTGAAAGCAAAGGAGCAGTTAGGAGGCTGTTGCATTAGTTCAGGTGTGAGATGAGGGTATGAACTAAGTTTTGGCAGCGGCAAATGAGAAAGATTAACTGATATTCAACAAATATTTGTTTGAGTATCATTTGTCAGACAGACACTGTTGTACAAGATTTGGGGGAATGAAATTCAAATTCTTACCATATCTAAGTCCCCCAAATGATATGTTTATAACGAATATATCATATAGTCACTCACATACATTCAATATTTACTGAACATTCATTATGTGCCATATCCTTTATCAGGTGCCAGGTACACAGTAATGAATAAGACACACATTCCACAAATGAGACAGATAATACATAAATAAGACCATCAAAAATTGGGCTATAAAGACAAAGTTTTTGGTTAACTACATTGGGGAAACATTCCTGTCTTTAAGATTCAAAATAGCCATTTGCATAGCCGAAAGTTCTAGAGTAAAAAAAAAAGATCTGTTTAACCAGCATTTTCAAAATTTATTTGAACAGACAATCTCTTTCACTTTTCTGCAATATTTATTTAAAAGTCACAGTAATGTTCCTTGGAATAAATACATGGAGAGGAACACTAGGTTTAAAATATATACTTCAATAATACAGACTTCATCTGCAGAAGGTCCTTTTAACTTTGTTTTGCTAACTGACTACCTTCCAAGAAATGTAACATTGATGGTAAAGAGAAGCAGATATAGAACATAGAGAAATAAGTGGGACAATAATTTTAAAAGTTGTAAGGGTGAAACTGGGGTTATGTGAGATATATGCATATGAAGCTCTAAGACTGCAGTAAAGTACATCTTCCTAAAATTTCTATTCTATTCAATGGCAAGTAGCCTAAAACAGTTTTGGGCTCCATTCTCTCAGATATCCTAGGAATATGGATTCACTCTCCCCTGCTGCTGGAAAGTTTAAGATGTACTCAATTAAAGCTTATATTCTAATAACTATATTAGCTAACAAATTAACAAAAAGATTTTCTGAAAATAACAGACTTAAATTATGTAACTGAAACTTAAAGCTGTAATTCTATAATTAAACTGTTTCGCATGTTTAATATCTGCCAGTAAATGTCCAAGTTTCCCATGAAGTACTATTATCAAAAAGAAACATATGTCAAAGGAACAATCAGGTATTTTAAAGTTTTTTGAAGTTTTACGTTAAGGACCCAATTTAGGAAGATTTACTCTATGAAACTACTTATATTCTGGTATTTTCATAGGAATAAGCCCCTCTCAAGGTAAGACAGGGGAAGAAGTTTATTTACTAGAAGTGTCATCTAATTTCATGTGGAAGCAATTGAGAGTGCAGAGAGGGGTGCAGAGAAGGACATTCTCCTTTTTCTGAGATTTAAAAAAATATACATGTCAACGGAAGTTCCTGAATTTTAAAACATTTCACCCAAAATATAGGCTTACCTGTATTCCAGCATGGCTACAGAGGTAAAAATCAAACTCATAGGGGTGTGTAATGTCCGTATCAACTGTTGTTCCAGCTGGGATATTGCCACTTCTTCCGACCTGGATTTGTTTGGTCAAAGTTTAAACAAACAAGACAAATATAAAGAATGTGTCAGAAAGCACTTTAAAAAAATGTATAAATATATGGGCTGATCCCATGATTCACTATTTGCAGCTTGAAATGTTACTTAAGCAGGCATTAAGAGCAGGCCTTAGGGCCGGCCGAGTGGCTCAGTTGGTTAAGAGCTCACTCAAGAGTGCGGGCTGAGCTCTGAGCAACAGCAGTTCGATGCCCAGCCTGAGCTGAGCTGCTGTTGAGCTGCCAATAGGTGGCAGGATGGCTCAGCTGAAAAAAACAAAAAAAAGAGGCCTTATTCTAGTCCTGGTTCCTATTCTTAAATATTGCTGAAAGTAAAAATGATAAACCACAGAGAGTTCTTAGTCTCTACTGATGCTTCACTGGTAGGTGATCCCAATATGGTGGGAGACTTACAAACATTTTCTTTTTTTCCAAGTTATTTTAAGTGCTCTAATTTGTGGAGCCCATACACAGCAGATACTCTGTGTATTTTATGAAAATTAGCATTTTCCTTAGAGAACAATTTATTTTTAGAAAGAATGTGGACAACATCAACAGTAGTCACCATTTGTTAACCATTTATGTGTCAGGTACTTTACATTAAATGTATTTCTAATCCTGAAAATTCTGCAAGTTAGGTATTATTCTGATTTATTTGGGGAAAACTAAGGCTCAGGAATATAACATAATTTGCCCACTAGCACACAGTCAAGGGCAGAACTGGGAGTCAAACACAGAAATGACTACAAAGACCCTATTCTTTTTTTTTTTTGAGGGCAGTGTCACTGGCCCTCATATGTGGGACCTGAACTGGGGCCGCTGGCTTCCCAAGCCAGCGCTTCACCACCGCGCCACTTGGCCGGCCCCCAAAGACCCTATTCTTTTTATTTCACACTAGCAGTTTCAATGTCTTGTAAGGAAACAGACACCATGATTTTCTCTGGGTAGATATGTGAATGAAATGGGTCAAAATAATGATAGACTCTTAATAAAACACCTTAAGACACAGTTATATACACACTTCTACCTCATGATCCCTAACACATTTAAAATCATTAACTGTAAGTCTAGGTTTACAAGGCGAGCAAATCAGAAACTGTTTTACTGACATAGACATTATTTCTGCCACGTGAGGGATGGCTATCGGGGAGTGGCTTGAGTAATAGCTGTGTAGACCAATTAGCTAGCTTTCACCAAGCACAAAACAAAGAAAACAGCTCATAATCTACTATATGATGCCAATTTGGAACACACAAATCTAATGAATACATATAAAAAGTTTTACTACATGTAGAGAGATGGCAGAATGCCTGGGTTCATATCAGTGTCTAGCTGTGTGATCTAAGGTATTTTACCTGTTCTTGCTTCTGTTTCCTCGTTTATAATGATCTCTAATCTATTATTAGTAGTAATATTTAGAGCAAAGTGGAAAGGGAAGCAAACGAATTGAAAACTGGCATGACTGAACAGCAGACGCTAGTAATCCTTAAATCTACCTCAGGTTTTCCTAACCCTACTTTGAAGAAACCTTTGGTTTTCTAGATGCGGAAATGTACCTAGTAATTTAGGGTCAAAGGCCTCTAATAACCTGGAACTCATAATAAAACTGTCACTACTGTTATCGGAGAAGTGGAGGAGGACAATGATGAAGAGCACGCCGAGCCGACTTGCCTGATCTGAGTCCTAGCTCTCTCAATTACTAGCTGTGTAACCACGGGAGGTTATTTAACCTCCATGTGCCCCACTTTCCTTCTGTGGAAAATGGGGGATAATAATAGTAAGTACCTCAGAGTGTTGTTTGTGAAGACCAAATAAGGTCAATTTATAAAAAATACCCAGAACGATGCCTACTGTTATTATTTCTTTTTCCTTATTATTACCATCACCACTACACTATAACTAGCTAAACTTTATCGAGTACTGAGTATATGCCAAGCATAATTCTAAGTGCATTACATATTTTAATTCATTTAATCCACTCAACCACCCAAATACAATAAAGAAAAAGGCACAGAGATGTGAAGTTACTTGCCCTAAGTTACACAGTGAGTGTAACCAAAGACCAAATACACCCCAAAGACAAGACACACTCCACTCCTTTGACTCTCAGTCTTTTCTATTGAACCCCCATCCCAAAGGGACACTTGAAATCCTCAGATATCTCTGCTCCAAGGTTTGCAGGATGAGGGGCAGAGCACTGGAAATGATAGTAAGAACGCTACTTCTTGCTTATGTTGCACACAGACAAGAAGACATATTTATCTAGGTAGTCATACCTCCTTCCCTCTCTTAATTATAGAAATACATATGCATATTATAAAGTACAGAAAATGATTCTGTGAATGTTAAAGGAAGCATTATTTAAAAGCTAGTTTGCATGAATTCCCACTAATCACTCTAGAAAGCTTTTAAAAAAACTAATTTTTACACAATGTTTAAAAAAGTATACCTTTTTTTCTTCTGAACATTGAAGGAAAATATGAATAGAAAGAACAATTTTAAAATTATGAGTTTCTTTGCAACAACAAAAAGTATTAAAAGGATTTTGAACATTTGAAGTGTTACTAGAAGTTTCAGAAAGTTAAAAAGTAACCATTAACTTATCTTGAGGCTTCTATACTCATAATCTGCTTCGTTGAAATCTGCTACTATATATTAGAAACTGCTGTTGGCAGAAAGCCTTTGTTAAGTGCTCTATGAGCTATGTTAGATAAGCTTGGCTTAAAATAGTATTACAACAGATGTACGATTACCCTTTCTGTCCTATCAGCACAAAATAATCGAGTGTGATGTCTCTTCTGAACTACAATGTAGGTTATTCCAGGTTGATAGTCTTTCTCCAAACTGATGCAGGCTTCTCGAATTGCTAGTAGTTCATAATATAATACCTAGAGAAGATGAAATAGAAAGCTTTGATATAGTCAGTTGTCCTCTTATACATACTTCAAAGAAAGATAATTATTTAGTCTCAGTATTTCTTAATCTCATCACTTTACAGCTAAATATACCTCTTTATTCCATCGTAACTATTATCAGAGCATGGTCTCAGCAGTCAAGGCTCACACATCCATAATACACACTTTAAAAAAAAATTAAAGGGAGTCTAGTTTGACTTTAGAACTCAAAACTTAATCAAGGACTTCTTTAACTTCTGAACTAAACACCGTATTATAAACACAATATCTGATTTAACTACAGTATGATGAGATCCCAGGCAACCAACCTGCCTAAACTGTCCCTCTGAAACACCATCCCGATAAAAGATGATACGAGTAGGTTTGAACCGAGTTGACTTATAAAATTGAATGAGCAGCTCTCGGACCATGGAGGCCAAGTCCTGGATGATCTCCTGCCGGGGTCTCTGAACTCTTACTGTGGCACAGTATCTGCTTGGGTGGGCATCCATACTGCCCACAACCTAAGTTGGAAAAGTAAAGAAAATAGAAATTAAGATAATCAAAGCTACATGAATATGAATTTACCACAATAAAAAAATTTGGAAAAGGTACATGGATTTCATTTGAATTTTGTATTTCACTAAAACCTTACTATTTACCACTGTGCATTTTTAGAGTAATCAATAATTCCCAGTGAAGAGCAGGATAAAAGACATAATACAGGGTCAAAAACTATTTTCCTATAAATAGGCTGCACTTTACATTTAACAATTAGATTCTAATTTATAGATGTTCTGGTACGCCTAAAGATTAGTAAGAAAGAAAAGAGACAAAAAGATGTACATAAAGAGAATAGGTGAAAGGAGATAAGCAAAAAAGAGGACCCATTCAAATCCGTGACTTCTCTTTATATCTTTCACACTTTAGCAAGCCACCCAGGAGCCATATTTAAGACTTTGGCATCATTTTAGAACTGTTAAACCACATATATTTTAAAAGAATTTTTCTTCTTTTACTGTAATGCCCTAGATCAGAAAGCTTGAATTCATTGTCAAGTCTTACTGTGTTGTATTTGTGTTTTGTATCTGGTCCTTAGAGAAGTTAATCTTGGTTTTCTTAATTTTCTCTTTCCAGCGTGTCTGGTTGAATATTGTTATATGTTTGGAGCAGAGGGAACTTTGAAGCATGAACTTGTAAGTTCACCCTGGCTGTAGTCACTTACAGACCTACTGAAGCATGATCTCTGGGATCTGAATATTTTCTAAATGTCTACACATCATTCTGATGAGAGCCTAGGCTGAGAACCAGCTGGTCTCTCTGCCTTTGGCTTCTTTTTCTTCCTGAGTAGTATTTATGCCAAAGTCATGCTTCAAAAATAGAACTTTACATTCCGAGGTTCACTGCAGCATTATTTACAGTAGCCAAGACATGAAAACAACCTAAGTGTCCCTTGATGGATGAATGGATGAAGTGTGGCATATATATATACACAGTGTAGGATTAGTCAGCTATTCTTCTTCTTTTTTTTTTTTTAAGATTTTATTGGGGAATTGGTGGAGGGGAACAGCGTTGGGGAATCGGGGAAGGGGAACAGACAAGTTGCTGTCTTTTTGTTCTTCAGTTTAGTTGCGGAGGATGTTGCTTCACTGTTGGTATCGTCATTGCGCTCTTCCCGGATGAGGCAGATCGGTTGCTGGCCTCTGGATGTCGCTCACCACGGCTATTGGCAGCTCACTCTGGCTGCAGGCCGCTCACGCTGGCTGCGGGCCACTCACTGTAGCCTATGGCAGCCCACTGCAGCAGGGGCTGCAGCCCACACCATCACCAGGGCTCGCACAGCCCAGCTCCAGGTGGAGCTGTTGTTAGCTGTAGAGGGCAGTGTCACTGGCCCTCATGTGGGATCCGAACTGGGGCCGCTGGCATCCCAAAAGCGGCACTTAACCAATGCGCCACTCGGCCGGCCCTTTTTTTTTTTTTTTTTTGAGGGCAGTGTCACTGGCCCTCATATGTGGGACCCGAACTGGGGCTGCTGGCTTCCCAAGCCAGCGCTTAACCACCGTGCCACTCGGCCAGCCTATTCAGCTTTTTTTTTTTTAAAAAAAAAAATCTTTTCTTTATTGTGGTAAAAGTGGTAAAGAACATTACATATATTTCGGTGTAAAATGTTTTAATTCGATATTTGTATACACTACATAGTGGTCACCACTATAAGTCAAGTTAACGTCGATCACCATACAATTGATCCCCGTTACCCATTTTCTTTTCCCCAATCACCAGCCCCTCTGTATCTATTCTCTGTATCTATGAGGTTTTCTTTTCTTTTGTTTGTTCATTTGTTGTTGTTTTTTTAAATTCCACATACACGTGAGATCATACGGTATTTGTCTTTCTCCGTCTGACTTATTTCACAAAAGACAAATACCGTATGATTTCCTTACATGTGGAATCTAAAAAAACAGAACAAAACAAAAATTGCGCACATATGCTAGATACAGAAAACAGATTGGTGGATGCCAGAGGTGGTGGTGGGTGAAATGGGTGAAGGGGGGTCGAAAGATACACATAAACTTTCAGTTATTAAAAAAACAAGTCCCAGGGATGTACTGTACAGCATGGTGACCACAGTTAATAATAATACTGTGTTGCATATTTGGAAATTGATAAGACAGTGACAACGAAGATTGAACATCTTCAATCAACAACTTGTCTGTTCCCCTTTCACAATTCCCCAACACTGTTCCCCTCCCCCCAATTTCCCAATAAAGTCTTTAAAAAAAAAGTTCTTATCACAAGAAAAAATGTTTGTAACTATGTATGGTGACAGATGTTAACTAGACTTACTATGGTGATTATTTCACAATACATACAAATATTGAATTATGTTTATACCTGAAACTAATGTTATATATCAATTATACCTCAGTTATAAATACACACATATATACAAAATACGTATATACAGTACTTCAAAAGAGTATCTAACTTCCTGTTTGTAATTGAAATGTCTTACTTATTTGAAACCAAAATATGGTCTTTTTTTTTTTTTTTAAAGATTTTATTGGGGAATTGGGGGAGGAGAACAGCGTTGGGGAATAGGGGAAGGGGAACAGACAAGTTGTTGTCTTTTTATTCTTCATTCTAGTTGCAGAGGACGTTGCTTCACTGGCCCATGTTGGTATCGTCATTGTGTTCTTCCCGGATGAGGCAGATCAGTCGCCGGCCTCTGGATGTCGCTCACGGCGGCTATTGGTAGCTCACGCTGGCTGCCAGCTGCTCATGCTGGCTGCCAGCCACTCACTGTAGCCCATGGCAGCCCACTGCAGCAGGAGCTGCAGCCCACACCATTGCCGGGGCTCACACAGCCCAGCTCCAGGTGGAGCTGTTGTTAGCTGTAGAGGGCAGTGTCACTGGCCCTCACATGTGGGATCCGAACCGGGGCCGCTGGCATCCCCAAACCAGCTCTTAACCAATGCGACACTCAGCCGGCCCCAAAATATGGTCTTTTGTCTTAGTATGACTGGAAAATAATCAAGAGTTTTTACAAAACGAGCTAACCTTGCCTACTTAATACATATGTGGGGTTGTATCTGCTTTTTCTTTATTTTCTATATGTAAAAAAATGAACTCTGACCATTTTTCCCTTGAATGGTGTCTCACTACTAAAAAATAAATCCATACCCATTCTGATGGCACAAAAAGATTCACAAAAGCTTACTAGCCTCACAACCCGCTATGCTACACTTCAATTCCATGAATTTCTCCAAACACACCAGGTTTTTACAATCTAAATTTAAATTGTATCACTGTTAAGGTAGCATCTCATACTATGTGGCATTCATTACTTACATTTGTTTCTCACACTAGTTTTTAAGTTCTTGGGAACAGAAGTCATATAGCAAAAATAATCAATTAATAAAATCTATTTACAAGACTTGATAATAAAAAAAGTGGATATTTGGTTTAAGTAGATGAGTAGGAAAGGACAATGACTGCCCACAAATCTAAAAGAATTCAGATATGCTTAAACTTTTTTGGAAAAATGATTCCAAAATAGCAAATCCAAAGTAAGTTTTTTGAACTTCTTTCTTTCTTTTATCATTTTATCTTCTATAAGAACATTTTTATGACTATCAGAGATGGCTCAATACTATCTCTAGGACACTTGAAATGTAAACAATTTGTGAATAACTATAAGAATACAAAGCAATATAATTTATTAGTAGATAAGTCAATTTTCTTCATTAAAATAGTTTTGAAATCATACATGAAAATTTTAATGTTACTATCATTTTCAAGAATAAATAAGATTTATCAGATTGTTAAAACTTACAATTTATGTACAGATTATTATTATAATGGATAGAAAAAATATATTAAAAATAAAAAATATATTAAATATATTAAATATACAAAATACAGTTTAATTTCTGAAACTTATCAAGTATGCCTAAAATATGTTGACAGTTTCAAAACGTTGGCAGCTGTTAAGATCAAGCAATTTTCAAGTTGGGTAATAAAAGATTATCTGGCTTTCTATAACTTATAAGAAATATACTTAAAAGAACTGACAGAAAAGTTACAGATAAAGAGGTGGGCAAAGATATAATAGGCAGATGTTGAAGTGGGAGTGGCAGTAGGAAAACAGAATTCAGGAGCAGAGTATTAAATTGGATGAAGGTGGAGGGTATTTTATAATGAAATAAAAGCAATCTATAATCAATAATGTTGTAAAGATTATGTAGGATGCCACATGGATACTGGATTTATCAGGGGGATCACTTCATAGATTGTACAGATGCCTGTGCAATGTGCTGTACACCTGAATCTGAAGTAGAATAACACTGAGTATCAACTATAATTAAATACACACACACACACACACACACACACACACACACACACACACACACACACGGTGATGGGATGTAAAGTACAGCATAGGGAATACAGTCAATGATATTGCAACAGCTATATATGGTGTCAGAGGGGTAGTAGACTTCAGGGGAGGGGATATCACCTTGTGAGGAGTGTAAATGTCTAATTATTATGTTCTTTTATACAACTGAGACTAATATTAAAAAAAGTAAATTAAAAAAAATAGGGGCATTCCAGGGCCAGCCGAGTGACGCATTGGTTAGGAACTAGCTTGGGACACAGCAGACCCAGTTCGGATCCCACATATGAGGGCCAGTAACACTGCCCTCTACAGCTAAGATGGTGAAAAACAGCTCCACCTGGAGCTGGGCTGCTGTGAGTCCCGGCGACGATATTAGGCTGCAGTCACTGCTTCAGGGGGCTGCCATAGGCTACAGTGAGTGGCAGGCATCCAGTGTCAGCAGCCGGCAGCTGGTGTGAGCTGCCAAGAGCTGCTGTGAGCGGCTGTCCAGAGGCCGGCAACTGATCTGCCTCATCCAGGAAGAGCACAATGATGATACCAACATGGGCCAGTGAAGCAATGTCCTCCACAACTAGACTGAAGAACAAAAAGACAACAACTTGTCTGTTTCCCTTCCCCGGTTCCCCAATGCTATTCCCCTCCCCCAATTCCTCAATAAAAAAATCTTGGGCCGGCCGAGTGGTGCGGTGGTTAAGTGCTGGCTTGGGAAGCCAGAAGCCCCGGTTCGGGTCCCACATGAGGGCCAGTGACACTGTCCTCAAAAAAAACCACAAAAAACAAAAAAAAAAAATCTTAAAAAAAAAAAAATAGGGGCAACCCACTTGGAACCCCCCTCTCATTTCGAGAGCTGTAACTTTCTGCTCTAATAAAACAATCCTCTGCTGGGCCGGCCGAGTGGCTCAGTTGGTTAAGAGCTCGCTCAAGAGTGTGAGCTGTGGCCGGCCGAGTGGCATGGTGGTTAAGCGCTGGCTTAGGAAGCCAGCGGCCCTGGTTCGGTCCCACATATGAGGGCCAGTGACACTGCCCTCAAAAAAAAAAGAAAAAAAAAAAGAAGAATGTGAGCTGAGCTCTGAGCAATGGCGGTTCGATGCCAGCCCGAGCTGAGTTGCCGTTGAGCTGCCAACAGGTGGCAGGATGGCTCAGCTAAAAAAATAAATAAATAAAAATTAAAAACAAAAAAAACCCAAAAACCAAAAAAAACTATTCTTTGCTACAAACTTAAAAAAAAAACCAAAAAAACAATCCACCAACCTTACATGTAATGTATCTTTCTGTATCAAAGACACTATTGAAATACATAAACAAACTCTCTGAATTACAAAAAGTAAATGAAAATATACAATCATGGATAGGTCAAATAGACAAATTAAAGTCGGAAACAGAAGATCTGAATAATATAATAAACTTGATTTAATAGATATATATGAACTTGTAGCCCCCAAACCAGAGCAGAATCATTCTTTTCAAAAACATGAATAACATTTGAAGTTGGCTCTCTCTCTATATATTTATAAAAGTTGGTTTCAAAGAAAATATCATTAAAATTCAAAAAGCTGAAACCAAAATATTGATCTTTGTCCAAATTTTAGATAAGATAAACCTGCCTACAACACTCACAGCAGCAATAGAAGGCTTCTTCCCATCACCGGCTGGTGGGTGAGTGACATCTGCTCCCAAAAAGATTACTGGTTGCTGGAACACAGAAGGTCTTAAACACATTTTTTAAGAGTTAGAGAATTCATTTTTTTCATTATCCATATATCTGTTTCATACTACTGCAACACAACTGCCTGCTGCTGACAGAGCACAGAGGTCCTACATCGACAGCTTCGTAGGCCTGAAATGCTGACAGCTTTATTCTCTTAATTCATGAATCCCTGGTCAGTGAAGTAAAAGCTGTTACAATGCATATGTCTAATGTCTGATTCAGAGAAGTTTTCTGCCTTAAGCAATGGTGATGGTGGTTGCAAAGCACAATTGCTGCTAGTATTTCTCCTAACAGGCATAAAGTGCTAAACTTCCTCATGTTAATCCATTAATTTGTATTAATCTTTCTTTCACCTACTTACCTATTAAGTTTATCTCTCAAGGAGACAAAGAATCATTCAACTTTACACTGAATGGAGTTATGAAAGTCTACTACTCCCCCACCCCTGGCCAAAAGTATAAATTTGAGTAACATATATTTGTCATAAAGTAGCTAGCAGTTACTTTTATTTCTAAAACTATATTCTTTAAGGTTCAAATGACTATTTCTTAGTTCTTGGCCTTGTTGATAAAATTCTATATTCATCTCACCTATGAATCTCATCTCATATTTCATAGGAATAGGAAGTAGAACAGCATGGAAAACAGGGAAAAAAGCTTTTGTGTCACACACACATAGGTCCATCCTTATTGTAATGCTTATCTGTCAAGATATTTAACTTTTTAAAGCCCTATTTCTTCAACTACTAAAAGGAAACCTGTTGTTCAATTCTCCCAGTAACAGCCACTTTCCCAGCCAGCACCTGTTCACAGGTCATTACATTTCATACCTCCTAAGAGCTTTTAGACATGATGGTGATCCAACAGTAACATGTGTTGTGCCATTGACTGCAGCAGGGTTGATACAGCTTACTTAACTGATTTCCTGAATTGACAGGCCCCCCCCCCCCCCCGGCCCCACTCCTTTCATTCCTTACTCTCCAGGTGAGTAGCCTCATGATATCAGGTGGAGGATGCCTATCAAATAATGGAAAAAATTCTTCAAGCTGGGCTCTCCAGTGAGAAAGAAATAAAGCTCTCAATACTTTCTAGTTAGACAAGAGATATTTTGTATACTAAATGAAAATGGAGGTGGGGGTGGGATTTTCTTTTACAAGGGAATCTCTTAATCTTGCTAATCCAAACTTCTAATTTTTTGCCAAAATGTCTATTTACCTTCCATGGTAGGTATCACCAAAGCTGTTTCTTAAACATATCTTAGATATGGCAATATAAGAAAAATTAAGATATGAAAAATGAATATTTTATTGATTAGCTTATCTTACCTTTGATGAGGTACAAGAATATTATTGATCCCTCCGAGTTTAACATTTATCTTTAGGCACAGGTTTGAGAGAGTTTGAGGGGATGTTTTTATTACATTCTTGACTTGAACACACTGTGTAGCCATACCCAAAAGTGTATCTCCAACACGTTTCACCTCCGCTATGGAACAAATGTAAATATCTCTGGTTAGAAAAAAGGTCAACTTTACTGAAAATTAAGCTACTGTGTTTCTTGCCTTGAAATACATCATTACAGGATACCAAAAATTACACCAATGCTAAAACAGTGCTATTACAATTTTAAAGTATACTGCTTTGAAAATTAGCTTAAATATTCAATGATAATTTTTCCAGTTGTTTTCTTCTTTGTATACGAAAGTAAATTTTTATCATCATAAAAATAGTATAACACTATAACTGAAAAAACATAAAAAGAAAAATATTATACATAGTCCCTTGTTAGCATTTTATTGTACCCTCTTCCAGCAATTTTCTCATTTATATTATTTTAATGCAGTTATAATCCTGGTATACTTCCAGCTTTCAATCCTATTTCAAACCTTTAATTTAAAAATAGAGGTATTACAGTGTAAAGAAAGGTCCCTGGTTCTTTTCTCTCTCTCTGCCATTATAACTATCATAAAGAGTTCAGTGTATTATATATATATATATATATATATATACACACACACATAATACACATATTATATACACATATACACACACAGAAAGTATTTTAAAATCAAAATTGAGAACATACTATACATTCTATTTTGCAACTTGTCATTTTCACTTCATAATATGGTATGTTCTGAATCTCAATACATAGATGCCCTTATTATTTATAACAACAGCAGTTACTCGGTTTTTTTTTTTTTTTTTTAACATTTTATTGGGGAATTGGCAGAGGGGAACAGCGTTGGGGAATCGGGGAAGGGGAACAGACAAGTTGCTGTCTTTTTGTTCTTCAGTTTAGTTGCGGAGGATGTTGCTTCACTGTTGGTATCGTCATTGCGCTCTTCCCGGATGAGGCAGATCGGTCGCCGGCCTCTGGATGTCGCTCACCGCGGCTATTGGCAGCTCATGCTGGCTGCCAGCCGCTCACACTGGCTGCGGGCCACTCACTGTAGCCTATGGCAGCCCACTGCAGCAGGGGCTGCAGCCCACACCATCACCGGGGCTCGCACAGCCCAGCTCCAGGTGGAGCTGTTGTTAGCTGTAGAGGGCAGTGTCACTGGCCCTCATGTGGGATCTGAACCGGGGCCGCTGGCATCCCAAAACCAGCGCTTAACCAATGCGCCACTCGGCCGGCCCCAGTTACTCTGTTTTTAAATGCCATATACTGCTATATTTTTAGCTTGTCCAGTTTTTTTTTTTTAAAGATTTTATTGGGTGAATTGTGGGAGGGGAACAGCGTTGGGGAATTGGGGAAGGGGAACAGACAAGTTGCTGTCTTTTTGTTCTTCAGTCTAGTTGCGGAGAACGTTGCTTCACTGGCACATGTTGGTACCGTCATTGCGCTCTTCACGGATGAGGCATATCTGTTGCCAGCCTCTGGATGGTAGCTCACTGCGGCTACTGGCAGCTCTTGCTGGCTGCCGGCCACTCACTGTAGCCTATGGCAGCCCACTGCAGCAGGGGCTGCAGTCTATACCGTTGCCAGGGCTCGTGCAGCCCAGCTCCAGGTGGAGCTGTTGTTAGCTGTAGAGGGCAGTGTCACTGGCCCTCATATGTGGGATCTGAACCCGGGCTGCTGGCATCCCCAAACCAGCTCTTAACCAATGCGCCACTTGGCCAGCCCAGCTTGTTCCAATTTTTATTATTTAAAACGATGCTGTGAATAATAACCTTGTTTGTTTGTTTATTTATTTATTTATGGAACCAATTATCCATTTATTCCACACCAGGACAAACCAATATGTAGGCAGTTTTCTTTGCTTAGACATGAAAGCAGTTTTAACACTGGCCCTTTTGAAGGCACAATGCACCAAAAGTACTATGCCAAACATTTATAATTTGTATAAAAATTCCACATCCCATATTGGCCACCTCAGGATGAAAACAGATAACTCCCTAAATGTTAACTGGCTCTACTCCCCTAATATTAAACATAAAAACCACATGGGAAATATAGAAATTCAATTGAAATAACATAAACCTGTCATAAATCGTAAACAAAAAACTATTTGAGGGACAGCATGGATGACAAATGGTCTACTGTGTAAATTTTAGAATGAGGCAGACAAAAGTTGGAAGGCAGGTTAATTTTCTCCTTCTTCTCCTGCTTCAGCTTCATCTCCTTGGGTATCCGATGTCCACAATGTCAAGTTGTCTCGCAGTAATTGCATTATTAGCGTGCTGTCTTTGTATGACTCTTCACTGAATGTATCAAGTTCAGCAATGGGTTCATCAAAAGCTGTCTTTGCAAGAGAGCGGGCTTTCTCAGGGGAATTCAGAATCTCGTAATAGAACACAGAAAAGTTAAGGGCCAGACCCAATCTTATAGGATGTGTTGGTTGCATTTCCTTTTTGCTGATTTCAAAAGCTTCTTGGTTGGTATGCTTGTTGTGACTGATCCACAATCCCTTTCTTGTCATCACCAGCAGCTACCTCGGCCAAGTAACGGTAATAGTCTCCTTTCATTTTCAAATAGAAGACTTTGTTCTCTGCTTGTGAAGCATTGGGGATCAAGAATTTTTCTAAGAGAGACAGTACATCATTGCAGATATCTCTTAGCTCGGTCTCAATTTTCTCTCTGTATTCTTGAGCCATCTGCTGTTTTTTCTCAGCACCTTCCGTCTTTTGCTCAATACTGGAGGCAATACTCCAAGATGACCTACGGGCTCCTACAAAATTTTTATAAGCAACTGAGAGAAGATTCCTTTCCTCATTGGATAATTCAGCTCCTTGCTCAGTTACAGACTTCATGCAGGTTGCCATGTCATCATATCTCTCAAGGCTGCTTGGCCAGTTTGGCCTCTGAACCAGCTCGTTTTTATCCATGACTGGATGTTCTGTGTCTGGAGTGGGTGGCAGCGGATGGATGGGGGCTCAGCAGTCAATGGGTGGCGGCGGCGAGGCTGAGACTCTGTCCCTGAATCTCGCTGCTCACAGGCTACAGCCGCCCTTGTATGTTTATTTTTGTTTGGTTGTGTAATTATAGCTTTAGGATAAATTTCTACAAGAATTGAGAGGTCAAAGGTATATATAGTTAATAATTTTATAGATAATGACAAGTTGCCCTTCTTAAAGCTTTATTCATTCATTCAACAAATATTTAATGTGCACCTAATATATGCAAGTACTGTGCAAGGCTCTGGATATACAATGGTGAGTCAATAGAGACATTGCTTATGCCCTCATCGAGCTTATAGTGTAGTCAGAGAAATAGGCTTTAATTAAATAACCTCTGAAATTTAACATAACAACTGTGAAAGCAACATAAAGGAGAGGTACAATAAAAGTGAGAGGGTTAGACCCTGTCAAGGAGGTCAGGCAAAGCTTCCCCAAGGAAGGGGTGTCTGAACTAAAACTCACAAGGACACACAATTACTCGGTAAAGGGCAGAAAGCTGGTTATGAGAAGCATTACAGGTAGAAGGAAAAGGAAGAACAGAGTTCCTGTGGGGAAAAAAACATAAAGGGGGATGAATCCCGAAGAGGTAGGAAGTCCTGGATTTGAATATGCAAATCCTTGTAAGATCAGCGTAAATATCAATTTTATCAATTGAATAATGAAAAACTACTGAAGTGGGGGGGGTGATAGGAAAGGAGATAAAAAATCAGATTTATATTTCAAAAAGATGTTCGTTATAGTTCCAACATATAAAAGGCTTGCAAGTCATTACTCTGATCCTCACAAGATAAAGCTGAACAAATTGAAAATCAATGACTTCTTCTATATTTATCAGAGAATTGAGTTCACAGAGCAAACTGCCACCCCAAAACAGGTGAACACAAAGGTCACACCCAAGGTCAGCTTATTAGAAGCAGAAGTTGATGAAGCCAGAAACTGGTAGGAACAATTGAACAGTAACTCCCGTAACTCAACAGAAAACAAATAATCCAATTAAAAAGTGGCCAAAGGACTTGTTATGTTATTTTATTTTATTTTATTTTTTTGAGGGCAGTGTCACTGGCCCTCATATGTGGGACCGACCGGGGCCGCTGGCTTCCCAAGCCAGCGCTTAACCACTGCGCCACTCGGCCGGCCCTAAAGGACTTGAATAGACTTTTCTGGGAAGAAGAAATATGGGGTTGTCAGAAAAGTCGTAACGTATTTTTTCTATGTGTTATGACTTTTCCGACAACCCAATATATAAATGGCCAATAAGGACACGAAAAGGTTCCACATCACTAATAATTAGGGAAATGCAAAACCATGACATACCACTTCAGATCCATTAGGATGGTTATTATTAAAAAATATATAGAAAATAACAAGTGTTGGTGAGAATATAGAAAAATTAGAACACTTGTGCACTAATGACAGGAATGTAAAATGGTGCATCTGCTGTGAAAAACAGTATGGCAATTACTAAAAAAATTAAACAGAGAGTTACCATATAATCCAGGATTTTACTTCTGGGGATACACTCAAAAGAAGTGAAAGGAAGGACTGGAACAAATAGCTGGATACCCATGTTCAAAGCAGCATTATTCACAATAGCCCAAAGCTGCAAGTAATCCAAGTGTCCATTGATGAATAGATAAACACAATGTGGTATATACATGCAATGCAATGGAATATTATTCAGCTTTTAAAAAGGAAAATATTCTGACACACACTACAACATTGATAAACCTTGAGGACATTATGTTAAATGAAATAAACCAGTCACAAAAAGACAAATATTGTATGATTCATTTATAGAAGGTACCTAGAATAGTCAAATTCATAGGGGCAGAAAGTAGAATGATGGTTGCCTAAGATGAGGGAGGAGTGGGGAGTTACTGTTGAACAGGCACAGAGTTTCAGTTAGGGATGATGAAAAAGTTCTGGAGATGGATATTGGTGATGGTTGTACAACAATGTTAATGTCCTTAACGCCACTGAACTGTACACTTGTAAAAATGGCAAATTTTATGTTTTATATGTGTGTGTGTATATTTAAAGACTTTACTGGGGAATTGGAAGATTGAGGAAGGGGAACAGTGTTGGGGAATTGGGGAGGAGGAACAGCCAAGTTGTTGTCCTTCAATCTCAGTTGTGGAGGATGCAGCTAGCTCAGCTCCAAGTCGAGTCACCATCCAGCTGCCAGCTGCCCATCAGCAGCTTATGGCTGCTCAGCTCAAGGTGCTGTATTCAATCTTAGTTGCAGGTGGGCATAGCCCACCATCCCATGCAGGAGGTGAACCAGCAACCTTGCTGTTAGGAGCACGTGCTCTCACCAGCTGAGCCATCCTGTCACCTGTTGGCAGCTCAGCAGCAGTTCAGCTCAGGCACAGCTCACTGGCCCATGTGGGAATCAAACCGGCGACCCTGTTTGCTCAGAGCTTGTGCTCTTAACCAATTGAGCCACTCGGCCAGCCCTAAGAAGCAGTTTTTGGTTTTGTTGATTTTCTCTATTGATTTCTTATTTTCAATTTAACTGATTTCTGCTCTAATTACTAACATTTCTTCCCTTCTGCTTATTTTAGGTCTATAGTGTTGATCTATAGTGTTCTTCTTTCTCTATTTTCCTTAGGTGTAAACATAAGTTATTGATTTTAGATCTTCTTTTCTAATATATACATTCAATGCTATAAATTTCCCTCTACGTACTGCTTTAACTGCATCTCACAAATTCAGATAAGTTATATTTCATTTGTATCAGAATATTTTTGAATTTCTCAAGACTTCTTTAATCCATGTGTTACACAGAATTATGTCATTTAATATACAAGTATTTTGGGATTTCCCAATTATCTTTCCATTATTGATTTCTAGTTTAATTCCATTGTGATCTAAGACTATATTATGTATGATTTCTATTCTTTTACATTTGTTAGGATATGTTTTTGGAACGTGTTCTATTTTGGTGAATGTTCAATGTGAACTTGAGAAAAATGTATTCTGCTGTTATTGGATGAAGTATTCTACAAATGTCTCTTATATTCAGTCGATTGATGGTGTTGTTCAAATCAACTATATCCTTACTGATCTTCTGCCTGCTGGATCTGTCAATTACCGAGAAAAGTTTGTTAAAGTCTCTACTATATTTGTGGATGTGTCTATTTCTCCCTGAAGTTTTATCAATTTTTGCCTCACTTATTTTGGCATTCTTTTGTTAGGTGCATATATAGTCAATATTGTTATGTCTTCTTGGTGAATTGACCCTTTTATCATTATGTAAATGCTCCTCTTTATCCCTGATAATTTTTCTAGTTCTGAAGCTTGCTTTGTGTGAAACTAATATAGTTACTCCAGTTTTCTTTTACTTGATGTTAGCATAGGTTTCAGGATACAAAATAAATATACAAAAGTCAATATTTCCTAAATACCAAAATAAAGAACTGGAATTTGAAATTAAAAACACAATAGCATTGGGATTGCAGATTGGTACAGGCACTATGGAAGTCAGTACGGAGGTATCTCAAAAAACTGGAAATGGCCTTTTGACTCAGCAATTCCACTCCTAGGTATTTATCCTGAAAAACCCAAGACACTTATTCAAAAAAATTTATGCACCCCTATGTTCATTGCAGCGCTATTTACAATAGCTAAGACTTGGAAACAACCAAAATACCCATCAGTAGATGACTGGATTAAGAAACTGTGGTACATTTATACAATGGAGTATTACTCCGCTATAAAGAAGAATGAAATTGTACCATTTGCAATGATATGGATGGACCTAGAGACTATTATGTTAAGTGAAATAAGTCAGTCAGAGAAAGACAAATACCATATGATCTCACTCATATGTGGAATCTGAAAAACTGAATGAATGAGCAAAGTAAACAGAAACTGTCTCATAGATATAGAGGAAAAATCAGGGTTGCTAATTGAGAGGGGGATGGGGATGAGGGAGAAGGGGAAGAGATTAGACAGCAAAAATAGGCAACTACAATATTGCCACAGGGATATGAAAGACAGTTCGGGGAATATAATTAATAATGTTGTAAATATTTTGTGGGGTGTCAGATGGTCATATGTCTTGTTACAGAGACCATTTCATGGATGAAGTAGAGGCTTCATCACTGCACTGTACACCTGAAGGTGAGGTTGTATAATATTGTATACCAACTGTAATTGCATATATAGATAGTCACGGGATGTGGATTATAATGTGGAAGGGAGTCAGAGGAAGTGTAATAGATATATATGATATGGCGGGGAGGACTGGGGTGGCTAAATGGGGGAGGGAGGGTTGTCACTTTGAGGGGTAAAAAGTATAACTATTGCACTGTGTTGTACACCTGAAACTAATTAAAAATAAATAAATAAAAATTAAAACAAACAAACAAAAAAACCCACAACACCATTTACATTAGCACCAAAAGATATATTTAGGTATAACTCTAACAAAATACATAAAGGATCTATATGAGGAAAATTATAAAACTCTGATAAAAGAAATCAAAGACGCTCTAAACAGAAATAGTTTATGTCCAAAAATAGGAAAATTTACTTATCGTTGTTAAGACGTCAGTTCTTCCTAGGTTGATCTATAGATTCAATGTAATCCCAATAAAAATCTCTGTAAGTTATTTCATGGATATTGACAAACTAATTGTAAAGTTTATATGGAAGACAAAAGACCCAGGATAGCTGACACAATAGTGAAGAAAAAAGTCAGGAACTGACGTCAAGACTTACTATAAGCTACACTAATCAAGACAGTGTGGTGTTAGCAAATGAATAGATATACAGACCAAGGGAACAAAATAAAGAGTCCAAAGATAGACTCACACAAATATAGTCACACAATCTTTGACAAAGTAGCAAAGGCAATTTAATGGAGAAAGACAGTCTTTCCAACAAAATGGTGCTGGAACAACTAGACAGTCACATGTAAAAAGAAAAAGAATCTAGACACAGATTTCACACCTTTCACAAAAATTAACTCAAAATGGGTGATAACCTATATGTAAAAAGCAAAACTATAAAACCACTAGAAGATAACACAAAAAAATTTAGGTGACCTTGAGTTTGGCAATGAGGTTTTAAATATAATGCCAAAAACATGATCTATGAAAGAAAAAATTGATGAGTTGTGTTTTTCCATGATTTAATGATTTATATTTAATTTACTAAACTCACAAAAATTTAATTTTGTTTACAGTGATAATGGCTAACATTTACTGAGTGTTTACTATATGACAGGTGCTATTCCAGGTCTTCTAGATATGTAAATTTATTTAATTCTCACAACTACATTGTATGGATTAGGTATTATCAGTATCCGAATTTCATAGGAGGAAACTAAGGTTATTCAGTCAGATCACACAGGTAGTTCACCTGGCAGTACCTGGATATTAAGCAATACAGTCTCACTCCAGAACCATAGCCTGACTCCCTCGATAATCACTATATTACAGTGATAATCAAGTTATCTCAATGGCAATTTTTTTCCCCTTTGATTAGCATTTATTTGATGTATTTACTCCCGGGCCATAAGCTTTTGTTTCTTCAGTTTCTTCTGGGAGATCTTTTTCTTCTGTGCAACCTCCTCTTCTGGTTTAGGAACAATTTGTTCCTTTTCAGTTAGGATCATCTCAATATGGCAGGGAGAGCTCATGTAGGGGTTGATCCGCCCGTGAGTTCTGTAAGTTCTCCGCCGCATCTTGGGAGCTTTATTCACTTGGATGTGCTGTATGATTACAGAGTCTACATCTAAACCCTTAAGTTCAGCATTACCCTCTGCGTTTTTAAGCATGTGCAGTAAAAATTCTGCACTCTTTTTGGGCCACCGACCCTGTGTCCAACCCCACTGTTTGGCCTGGGCACACCTCCCAACTCCACCGTTGTAACGACGGAACGGCACACATTGCTTCTGTAATGTGACATCCTTTAGATACTTGGTGGCTTTTTGGATATGCATACCCTTGATGGCCTGGGCAGTTTCACGAGTGTTCTTAAAAATGAATCCGTAGATTCGAACCTCTCGATTTACATGATTTTATGGGGTTCTCTGGGTCAAGAGAATAGCAAATCAGTTTTAGAAGTCACCTCAGGCCGCTTTGGGGAAGAGCTTTTTTTTTTTTTTTTTTTTTTTAAGATTTTTATTGGGGAATTGGGGGAGGAGAACAGCATTGGGGAATTGGGGAAGGGGAACAGACAAGTTGCTGTCCTTTTTGTTCTTCAGTCTAGTTATGGAGGACGTTGCTTCACTGGCTCATGTTGGTATCGTCATTGTGCTCTCCCTGGGTGAGGCAGAGTGGTCGCTGGCCTCTGGACAGCTGCTCACGGCAGCTATTGGCAGCTCACGCTGGCTGCCGGCCACTCACTGTAGCCTATGGCAGCCCACTGCAGCAGGGGCTGCAGCCTATACCATTGCCAGGACTCACAGCAGCCCAGCTCCAGGTGTAGCTGTTGTTCACCATCTTAGCTGCAGAGGGCAGTGTCACTGGCTCTCATATGTGGGATCAGAACTGGGGCCACTGGCATCCCAAGCTAGCTCTTAACCAACGCGCCACTTGGCCAGCCCTCAATGGCAGTTTTCATAACAATTAAACCCTTAATCATTGTTTTGTAATGCCTACTTTACCAAAATTGTTTTCACAGGGTCTCCTCTTGGATCACTTAGTTTGCTCTACTGATTTGTCTTTTTAAAGTAACAATACACAGTTTTAAATTCTGTAAACTATAAAATCCATTTTATGGTTTGACAGTTTTAGAATATGTTTTGGCATAATTCTAAAAGGAATATTAAGTACTGGAGGAAAAATACAATCTTAAGATATCCTTACCAGGGCCGGCTGAGTGATGCGGTGATTAGGCGCTAGCTTGGGATGCCGGCAGCCCCGGTTCGGGTCCCACATATGAGGGCTGGTGACATTGCCCTCAAAAAAAAAAAAAAAAAAAAAAAAGATATCCTTACCATACACTGGCGTCTTCCCTGGCAGGATGACGATAATGAGCTGCAGCCCAGAGTAGGTGTTCTTGAGATGCCGGAACATGGGCTCCACGCTGTCTGCCCCCTGCGCATATTTGCAGAAGCAAGGCTGGCCCTGGATGGGCATCCCTGCATCTTTAGAAATCTTACGCAGCTGGTCTGTGAAACCCCTAGAAGGAGAAATCATTAAAACTAAAATCTCTATTTAGGGTCAACACCTATAAAGTGTAATGGAAAGTTTGGGAAAGGAATGGGGAACGAAGCAAAGATTTATGTGCTCCATGAAGAGGTCAGCAGACTATCGATGTTCAGGATGATGTGGGTCAGCAATCTATTGTGCAAACCAGTAACTGCTATATACTGGGGGTGCCAAAAAAATGTATACTCATGACTTGTATTCATCTTTAGTTATTCGTATATATCGAGTATTACAATTTTAATACAGCTTTCTTTTCCTTTCTTAAAATATGTATACATTTTTTTGGCACCTTCTGTAGTTACGTGGCATTTTGTAGTTTACTCAGGGTGTTAGTAAAAGAGTGTGCTGGGTAAGAGCTCAGTTCCAGAGTTAGCATGACAGGTTCTCATCCTAGTTCTGTTATTTACTAGCTATGAAATTTTTTTTTTTTTTTGAGGGCAGTGTCACTGGCCTTCATATGTGGGACCCAAACTGGGGCTGCTGGCGTCCCAAGCCAGCTCTTAACCACTGCGCCACTCGGCTGGCCCATAGCTATGAAATTTAAGGCAAAATTTTTCAGTTTCTCATCTGTAAAATATTACTTCCAGTATAAGGTTGGTCTGATAATTAAATGAGATAATACATGTAAAAGCACTTAACACACTGCTCAAGACATGGTTAAGAGTTTGATAATTTAAGCTACTGTACATTTTCTAATCGGATCATGACAAGACTCATAAGAAAGTGGTAGGTCGGGTTTTATTCCTATTTTATAGATCAGGAAACAGTTTCAGGCACATTAAGTATTTGGCCAAGGTCAAACGGTTACGCAAATGGCATTCAGACCTAGTCCAGAATTTCTTTCCACAATGATTTCAAACTAGGATAGCAGGAAAAATTGTGTCCTCAGGAAAAAAAAAGTATGAAAACAACATTTAAAAACAAATGGAGCAGGCAGCACTTAATGTACTTTATCCACATTGAAAAAAACAGAAGACTAAAATTTCATATTTAAACAAAATTCTGTATTTAGCCTAGGATAAATGAATAACAATGCCAAGGTTTAAGTCACTTTACTTGTTTTGAAAACAAATAAGGTCCTAAGTCAAGGATTTGAGTTATCTTTGATCAAAAACACTGATTCCCTTAGAAAAGAGATGAAGTTTGTAAGAATTCCTGTCTCCTTTTTCTTGTTAGTATTTAATTCCATAAGTATAAAGGTGAATACTTTCAGTCAGCCTGAACAACAGCCATAAGCCCAATGATTATGAGACTTCTATCGAGCCATGAATAACAAATGGAAAATAGAAAGAATAAGGTTGAAAAACAATTGGAGGTTTTCCCTTTAGTCTCTGGAGGTCAAGTAAAATAATTATAGCATTATGGTAAGCTGTCCTTATGACATTTTACTTGAAAACAAGAGGGTAAAACTTTGGATAAAAAGAAAAAAATTAAGTGTATCTTAATACATTTAGAGATTTGGAGCTAATAAAAAGGAGTGAACAGAATTAAGTAGAAAAAAATCTTTATTTCTTACAAAAGGAGGCAAGGCAAATTCTGGGCAAACTGGTCACTAAATCACTCAAGAACTATTCATTATGGGCATACTTTATAGAATATATTAGTAGAGATTTAATTGAGACAATCATCATTTTTCTTAAGAAAATTAGATTCTAGGGGAGATAAGAAATTTGCACAAATAATTATAATACAATTCTATTTTACATAGAAAGTGACAAGTGCAAATAGAGAGGATATTAATAAACTAGTATATTTAGAATTAAAAGAGACTATTTCCAGCATCATAAATCACAGGATATTGGGTAGTATTTAGATGAGTAGAGACAGGAAGAAGGCATTTTCAATAAGGAGCAACATGAGTGGAAGCGGAAAAAAAAACGCAAGGATATAGGGAACACAGTGCTTCCTATATCCAGAATATGTGAAAAGGAAGAAATGACTTACGAGATTTTTAAATGTCATACCAATTTTTAATGTTATTCTTTGTCAAAGGAAAGTTTCTGAGTGGGGGGAATCACAAGTGGAGCTGGTACTCTTTTATGATAGCATAGCTCCTCAAACAAGAGTGACGTGGAAGCCCTCTAGACTGCCAAATTTGACGGTCCCAAATGGGAGGAGATAGAGAAGAAAAGAAACTCACATGATAAAAAGGAACCAGGAAGGCAAGAAAGGAGAGAATGTCAAGAAGGTCGTCAATTACATCTAATGCTGCACAACTTTGAGAAAACTAATGGCTGAGAAGAGACCGTTAGAACTGATTGGCACAAAGATAATGGAGATCTTCCAGAAACCAGTTTCAGCACAGCACTAAGATTTCAAGGAAGGAGAGAGAATAGAAGCCTGAAAACCTGAGAAAATAAGTTAGGTGAATTGAAAATTGAAGATTTCTTATTTGTTTGTTTATTTTAAATTTAAACAGAAGATAGTTAAGCACTTACATGTTGAGGGAAAGAATCTGGGGAAGAAGGAAAGTGGTGGAGATACAGGCCAAATTTTGGAAAGGAAGGAAGTGGAAAAGAGTTAAACCACTCTTTCAAAGAACTCAATTGAGAAATAAGGATCTTATTTAATTTTCATCTGGCAAGTAGGTACTATTATTTCTATTTTAAAAAGGCAAAAACTGAAACACAATGAGATTAAATAAATTATCCACAGTAATAAAGCTAGGGAGTGGCATAGCTGGGAATTAAACCTAATCCATTTGCCATCAAAAGCCAGTGATGCTCCTGCTATATCCCACATAAACTAGTCTATTAGGCTGCCTAGAATTATGAATCGTTGTCTTTACTATGGCTAACAAATTCAGGAATCTTTAACAAAATATTGAGAAGAAACATTTTTAAAGGTTCAGTGATTAAATATACTTCATATTGAGGCAACACTGGTTAGAACATTAGCTGAGTAGTTTAAAATCGAAATACAAAATTTACACACAAAAAGTTTCCAAAGCCAAACTAATGACAGGCCTTACTTCAGTATTTCTTCTCTGCACTGCCTCTGTGTAGCAAAACAAGCTATGGCCCACATTTTAATTTCCACTCCCGTGTGGAACTGTTTCCCTCGCATGTCCCACACTCCATGGCTTGGTGTTGCTACCGTACGATTCTATAGAAAAAGGAGAAAGAGAAATACGGTAAAAAAGAACAAACACTTAACATACAGTTTACTTTAGTAAGCTGATAAATATCTATAACTATATCTAATCTTCTACATGAATAGATTGTTCTCAATCAATATGACTTATATTTTTATTATAGGAAAACAAAAATTCTACTAAACTCAAGCAAAGACACCTTGAAACAAAAAAAACATATTGTTGGAACTATAAAACATTTTCTAAATTCCAGACTTAGCTAGGATATCTCTCTTTCCATTCATAGAAACTGTATGTTTATAATTAAAAAAATTATCAGGGGGTGGCCGGGTAGCTCAGTTGGTTAGAGCTTGTGATCTGAGCAACAGGGTTGCCGGTTCGATTCCCACATGGGCTAGTGAGCTGTGCCCTCCACAACTACACTGAAGACAAGGACTTGAGCTGAGCTGCAGCTGAGCTGCCTGTGGGCTGCCGGATGGCTCAGTTAGAGCATGTGCTCTTAACAACAAAGTTGCCAGTTCGACTCTGGCATGGGATGGTGGGCTGCACCCCCTGCAACTAGATTGAAAACGGCAACTGGACTTGGAGCTGAGCTGTGCCCTCCACAACTAAGATCCAAGGACATCAACTGACTTGGAGCTGATGGAGTCTGGAAAAAACACATTGTTGCCCAATAAAGTTTTAAAAAACAAATTATCAGAGGTTTTACCCGTCCTCCGTACTGGAGCATAGGTGCTGGAAGTACACGTCCGGTTACATGGGCCATTTCATCCCGAACTTTAAATTGAAACTCCTGAACGAATGGATCTGTTTCATAATTTGCACTTCTTACCTACCAACAGAAAGTTTGTAGTTACTTTCAAAATTCCTCCAAATCCTCTGCATCACTTATTAGAATTCCCCAATTTTTTCCTCCCTTAATTGTCAACAATGTTTTACAATAGGTCTAGTTAATAGTACCCCAACTATACAGCAGAGAATCTTAACCTGGGGACTACAGATCATGAATGGATTGCAGGAAGTCTCTGAACCTTTTGGTAATTTACAGAAATTTAAATGTATTAGGTTGAATATGAAATTTCAATTACCTTCTGACCCATGAAAATGGTAATTTTATATAATTAAACCTAATATATTTTGGGGATGGTGGTGTAGAGATTGCAAAAGAAAGAAATACCTGACCTATAAAAAGTGAAGAACCTCTAATAAGAGGATTCAAACACATACTGTTAAAATTTAGTTTACGTAGAGCTTGATAGCAGATATTGATAATCCTAAGGATCCCCCCTCCCCCGCCAATTACTTGATTTACAATTGATTCATTTCTGGTGTTTTAGTGTACTTTCATAGTAACGTTACAAAGAATAACAACAACTTCTATTTACTAAGACTTGCTGTGTGATATGCGAGGTTTTACAATTAATTTTCACACTAGCCTTGTAACTACAAAAGTTAAGTCTTTTGTAAGCTTTATTTTACAGAGGATAAAACTAAATCTTAGTAAAAGGAAATGACTGGCCTAAAAACCATATAGCTAAGCAAGTGATATAGAATCTCAAATCATGTTATTTGCTGACTCCAGGGTACCTACTCTCAATCACTGCCCTAGTCTTCTGGATGTTATAATTATGATACAAAATACTAAGTTGTCGGAAAGGTCATGACGCATGTTTGCGACAGATGGCACTAGTTCATTTTTGGAAGTACTAGAGTCATTCGCATCTATGTTACTGCTATGTCATTTGACAGCTGACAGTTCTAGCTTCATTCTAAAAAAAAAAAATTGAGCGATTTGGTTGAGTTTTGGAGATTTTACAAGTTGAAGTTGGAAGACCAACCTCTGAATTTTTGCCATATGTTACTATTTTACTTCCATAAACAGAAGAATGTGCGTCAAGCTTGTGAAAAGTTGCATAAAGTTTACGGTAACAATGCTCTTTAGGAACGTCAGTGCCAACGATGGTTCACAAAATTCTGTGCTGGTTATTTTCATCTCAACGACACTCCTCGGTGAGGGAGTCCCACCAAGGTTGATGACGACAAAATAAAGGCATTGACTGAGTAAAACCCACATTACACGACACGAGAGATTGCAGAAACACTGAATATCCATCATTCAAGCGTCCATGACCACCTGAAGAAGCTGGGATAAGTAACCAAGCTCGATATTTGGTTTCCGCATGAACTCAAAGAAGTTCATTTGATGGCGCGTATAAACATCTGCAATATGCTCATTAAACGTGAGGAAAACGATCCTTTTTTGAAGCAACAGATAATTGCTGATGAGAAGTGGATTGTTTACAATAATGTGGTATGCAAATGGTCTTGGTCCCCATGTGATGATTCACCTCAAACGACATGGAAAGCAGACATTCATCAGAGGAAGGTTATGCTCTCTGTGTGGTGGAATTTTAAACGTGTCGTGTTTTTCGAGCTCCTACCAAGGAACCAAACAATCAATTCTAATGTGTACTGTCAGCAATTGGACAGTTTGAATGACTCCATCATCCAGAAACGTCCAGCGCTTGTTAATTGTAAAGGAGTTGTGTCCCATAGCGACAACATGAGACCACAGACAAGTTTGATCACCCATCAAAAATGATTGGAGCTTCGGACCGGCCGAGTGCCACGGTGGTTGGGCACTGGCTTGGGAAGCCAGCAGCCCCAGTTCGGGTCCCACATGCGAGGGCCAGTGACACTGCCCTCAAAAACTAAAAACAACAACAACAAAATGATTGGAGCTTGGATGAGATGTGTTGCCACACCCACCATACTCGCCTGACCTTGCGCCGTCAGACTTCCACTTGTTTCGCTCTCTTCAAAACTCCTTGTGTGGGGCCGGCCGAGTGGCGTGGTGGTTAAGAGCTGGCTTGGGACACCAGTGGCCACAGTTCGGGTCCCACATATGAGGGCCAGTGACACTGCCCTCAAAAAGAAAAAACCACAAAAAAACAAAAAAAACAAAAAAAAAAACCACAAAACTTCTTGCGTGGTATAACATTCAATTCAGATGAGGTTGTAAATCAGCACCTTGTTCAGTTTTTCGCAAATAAAGACAGGTCCTTCTATGAAAGAGGATTTATGAAGCTCACTGAAAGATGGCAAAAGGTTATCGAGAAAAAGGGCAATATATCATTGATTGATCTGTGTTCTTTATATAAATAAACGACCTTTGAAAAACATCTACAAAATACGTCATGACTTTTCCAACAGCCCAATAGTACCAGTAAGTAGAGAAGCTAGATTTTGAACCCTGTTAGATTCCAAGTTCTGGACTTTTAACCACTGTATATATAACACCGTCTGCCTGGACAGAAATGCTGTAATAAATAAGTGAGAAGTAGTTATTGAGATTTTATAGAGTGAGAGGTTCTAGTCACTTTAAGTTTTCAAAATCATGTCATCATAGATCAGAGAAAAATCCATGATGAGAACCAGCCTGTATTTTCCTAATTAAATATCACTAAATAATGTTTATTCACTCCTTATAGAACTGTAAGGAAATAAAGTTCTTTTTTTTTCTGTGATGGCTTACAAAATGAAAGCCAGTTCTGTAACCCTTTTCCGATAACCTTTAAAATTGCTTTTGAACATTATTAAGCTGTTTTAGGTATTATTCATATTTCCAGACTTTTTTCTCTTCACTTGGGCAATTTAATGATATTAAAGAGCATTTGACCCCTCAGGTACCTTTTATTTTTCATTTTGCCTTATCCCATCAGTTTTAAAAGGTCATATTGATCATTCTTCTTTCCTCCCCACTTAGAACAATGATATAGCTTAGAAAGCCTACATGGTTAGAGCTGTCTTTTCTTTATTAATCTTGTAGTCGCCAGTCTGATACTGGGGGCTAAGCAATCCTACTGAGTGGTAAGACTCTCATATTGCTAGTCATTGACTTTTCTTCCCTTTTGCCTCTTTCAGGTGGGAGGCAATAAAGTTTAAGTTCATTAATATGAAACATCAGTTTTCAAAGAATCTGGCCTGTATCTAATTGAAGAGTTTGGGATTAAATTAGAAGGCTCTAACCCTTCTCATAGACCCCACTAAGGTTTACCCCTAGAACACGCCTCTTTATTTCTGTGATCCCTTTTAATTCGACAGTCTATGAAACGGTAATAAGGTATGAGTGGATAAGGACATGGTTCTTCGATAATGCACTAAATTCCCATTTCTAAGGTTAAGTACTAACCAATCTGCTAATTTCCTCTTGTCTATCTGGTGCAGATCTTGCTGTTGCTTTGATCATAGTAGAAGTCTGATTGTCCGTGAGCTTCTTGATACATCGTTGCCCTGCTACAATATTACAGACCTACAAATGGAAAAAGTTTTGTGCTGGATGTATACATCTTTTTTTAACTCTAGTAACAATTATATGTGAAATTAAATTTTAAAATCTATATCATTAAACTGCTTCTTTTTAATATCATATTAAGTAAAAAAAGTAGTAAACAATATTGCTTTACAGTGTGATTATAGTTAGGTAAAATGTACACTGAATAAAAAGGCTAAAAAGAAGTGCACCAAAATACTAACAGTGGTTACATTTAGAGTGATAAGATTGTGGATGAATCATTTTTCCATATTATTACTGAAAATTTATAGCATAAAATAAAATTTTAAAACAGTTAAATCTCCAGAATAAATGTGAGAATATATAGGTAAAAGACCCCAACAGAATGATGAATAGGAGGATATTAATAAGCAGCCCAAACACATTACTTCTAGTGGCAGGTATGTATGTTTCTGCTCCTGCCCCACTTGCAGACAGGGAAGGTGTGGGTACTTCAGCTGAAGAGTATACTTTTCTCTGAAATACTGTGCTACTGTTCTCTCCACAGTTTGGCCATTTTCTAACTGCAAAGGAAAGCTGAAAAAGAAAAGTACACATAAACAATTCTTATCTTATTACGAGCCAGCAAAACTCCCAATCCACTAACGAGTGCAAGCTGCCTCACATCATCTCTGCTGACAAACACCAGCTTTTCTTACGTTTGATGGCTGGCAGGCCTTCTTGTTACATTACAAACACGGTATTTCCGTCTCATTGTTCCACAATGAGTCACTTCAACCTTCAGACCTGTTCCCAACAAGAAAAACTGAGGTTACAGAACTGTCATATGTAAAATATTTATAAAGTCTGCTCACTACTATAAAATCTCAAATTCTAAACAGGCAAAATCTGTGATACAGGCAATATGATATTAACAAAGTATTTTATATATAACATTGCAAATAATGGTTACAATCACAATAGACCTAATTCCAAACGTGTTCCCTGTCCTATCAAGTTCTACACATTAAAAAAATAGTAAAAATTGGTAAAACCTGCAGACAAAGTTCTGCATTAATAAAAAAAACTTGTTTATAATAAATTGAGGTATGTATTCTGGGAGAGGGAAGGAGGAATCAAAGAGGAGTTGCAATAATTCTCAAGACAGTCTCTAACCTTCAAAGTATGTGATATTTGAATAGCCCAGTCATCACATGCTAAATGAACATCAGAATTTCATAAAGCTCAAGAAGAAAGTCCTTCAAAGATTTTTAAAGCAGGGAGAAAAAAGAAAAATCCCAGGCTCTTTTAACAGAAGTGGAGTGACAATTTTGTGGAAGTACAACATAGTGATACAGCTCTTTTACTACTGACTATTAGAAATCAAATGTAACTGAAATAATGCCCAGATCAGGTGATCCCTACTTTCTTATGGAATCACTGACCCCCTCTGAGAATCTCATGAAAGCAATACGCTCTCAGAAAAATGCACATACACATAATGTAACATATGATTTTATACATTCGTGGATCCCTGTACCCCATCTGTGAACTCTAGGGGTTTGAGGATCCCATGCCTGCTTTAGATGGTGAAGCAATGGCCTTTTAAACGATTGGCTGAAATGTTTTGGGATGAATTTTCTTAAGCAGTATGTCCTAGAGAGTTTTCTGAGATGATGGAATGTTCTGTATCTGTGCTAATACCGTAATCACTACCAGTATGTGTTACTGAGTACAATATGTGGCTAGTGTGACTAAGAAGCTGAAAATTTAATTTTAACAGTTTAAATTTCAAAAGCTACATATGGCTCGTGGCTGCTATATTGGCCAGTACAGTCTTGGAACTACCTAGAGAAGGGTTAACAAACAGAAACAGTGGCTAATGCTCACAGATAAGCGACTCTACTTCTATGACCTACACTCCAAAGGAAGAAAAATCTAAAAGGGGTAGAGGGAGGACAACTTTTAGTTCCCTGACTGTATTTATAGTTACTACTTTTATATTATTTCTCTCTTACATCTATGATTCCTATAGTGCAGTGGTTCTTAACCAGAGGTGATTTTGCCCTCCAGGGAACATCTGGTAATGTCTGGAGGCATTTTTGATTGTCATAACTGGGGGGTGCTACTGGCATCTAGTGAATGGTAGATTTAGGGATGCTAAGACCCAGGGATGCTCCTAAATGTGCTACAGTGCATAGGGCAGTACTACTGCCCACCTCCAAGTACAACAAAGAATTATCCAGCACAAAATATCAACAGTGCCAAGGCTGAGAAATCTTATTTTCCTATGCAATTACTAACTACAGAACCAAACACAAAGTTTACTCATAGTAATATTTTCATCTGATATATTAGCACAAATTAAGATGTTAAATGAACACAATGTCACTGTATCAGATTGGTATGGGTTTTCTTTGAGTACCCCTAATTGAATCAGTGAGAAATAGTTTTTTAGGAACTGCCTTTATAAAACTAAAATTTCAGCTCAATTAGAGCATTTACTATACCTCTATATTATAAAGGATACTAGAAAATAAAAACACTATCAAAGGAATACCTTATAAGAAGGAAATACCAACAATATGAAGTAAACAAGATGTAAAAACATTATTGTGTTTAGGAGGAAACACAATAGAAAATTTAAAACAAATTTTTGTTATCTTACACCACTTAGCAATTTGTTTTCAGGTCTTCCCTTTGAATTAAAAAAAAATTATTAGTAAGGTTCTATAAGCCTACTACATAAGTTTTTACCAAAAATAAATTGGTACTCTTATGTACAAATAGTACTTTACCATATACTTCCCCAAATATTTCTGTTCTTTAACTATGATGAATTAGTGCAGGAAGAAACCACTCTAATATTTAGGAAAAAAGTTCAACTGTAACCAAATAAATGCACTAAGGATATTTATTCATTATAGCATACTTTGTATCACTATTTAACAGTTTTCATCAAATTCCTCATGCCAGCTAAAAATTAAACCCAAAAACATAGCACAGAACACAACTTTGATTTGAGTTACCATGGTAGGAACACATGATGTACCACCTTAAAGGGCCCTCTTTAATAGAAAAGCCTTCTTGATTTTGAATGGAGGAAAAAATTATTAGTCAATTAGATCTAACTCAAATTTTTCTACCTCATATCTAGGGTCATAGGTTCCTAAGGATTAAACCCAAATCCAGGGGTTAGCAAATAGTTGAAATTTAAAAAAATGGACTACATAGTTCTCTGCCCAGGTCCCTCCCCCAACCCTCCACCCAACCAAAAATAAAAAATAAATAAATAAATAAAAAATGTGGCTTTAATAAATCAAATATTTAACCTATAAACTTGGCTTTACCTTCACTATAACATCAACTTTATAATGCTTTCTAGTCATTTTTTCAGTCATTTCTTTGGGCCCCTGAGCAGTTGAAGTTAAGATCGAGTCCATGCTCTTCGGGCAGCAGGTGAATCCTTGTTCTGTACATCTTGTATTTTCTGTGATAAAGTGGTGATATGAGTTGATTGCATAGTTACCGCAAAATAATGTAAGTGACTTCATGATATCAGAGGTGGTAACTAAGCAGCAACTCCACTGGAAACCATAGCATTTAGATGATCACATATTAATGGTAACTGTGCAGTTCATACAGATTATGAAAGGATAATGGCATGGTTGCAATAAGTAACACACAACATTTTCTTATTCTGGCACTTCAGTTACTTGAGATAAAGGAATGCTTATTTTCAAGCAGGAAGGATTTTCGTTGTAATGTTTTACTACAATGACTATCTCTTTCCTGGTTATTAAACAGCAAAGAATGAATGATTCCCTGAGCAAGCAGGATGTATCCAGTTCTGAAGTAACAATGTTTTTGAAATGAGCTTTCTACTTTTAACAGTACTATAGAAGCATTTTCCCATGAGATATTCTTATACCTTCAACTAGTAAGAGAAAGTATTAATAAAAAAGTAGCTGGTATAAATATTCATTCCATTACTTGGTACTTCTTTCATTGAAATACTACTTCATATGTTATGGTAATGAATTTAATGTAACATTTTATAATTGATCTGTATTTTAGTGGTAATGTTACATGAATAGAATTAAACATTTTTTTTTCAATAAAAGTTTGTTATACCCATGCATTTTATAGTTAAGTTGTTCGAAATGCGAATTAACTCACCTTTTATCTCTTTGGTAAATTTTACCCGATGCGAATCAGTCAGAGGTCTTGGTTGCTCATCAATATTATGAATGTCAAGAACTTCACACATGAACTGAATTACAGGTTGTGCTTTGTAGAAGGCAGTGGCAGAAACTAAGAAGAAAAACACAAATAGTACAAATTAATGTTTTCTTAAAAAAATTCAGAAACTTGATCTCAGCTTCTATAATGAATTATAGTTAAAATTATCCTTTATGTATACTTACAAACATATACAAATATTTCCAAAATTAAGCAATTTCAATTGCTTGACTGAAAGCCAGGCACAAGAACAGAAAAGCTCAACAGTACAGATTTTATAATCTATCTCTTTCACCATTGGTAACTGAATCATTCCATTCTCTACTGCATGTACAGAGAAGTGTTCTGGGTGTGAGACAAGGCCTGTAAGGGGACAAAGAAGGCCTGAGCCCCTTAGCAGATGAAAAGGTCATGTATTTTTTTTTTTTTTTTTGAGGGCAGTGTCACTGGCCCTCATATATGGGACCTGAACCGGGGCCGCTGGCTTCCCAAGCCAGCGCTTAACCACCACGCCACTCAGCTGGCCCCCAAAAGGTTATGTATTCTTTTTTTTTTTTTCCTTTTTAAAGATTTTTTTAATTGGGGAATTGGGGGAGGGGAACAGCTTGGGGAATCGGGGAAGGGGAACAGACAAGTTGCTGTCCTTTTGTTCTTCAGTCTAGTTGCGGAGGATGTTGCTTCACTGGCCCATGTTGGTATCATCATTGTGGTCTTCCCAGATGAGGCAGATCAGCTGCCGGCCTCTGAATGTCACTCACCACAGCTACTGGCAGCTCACGCTGGCTGCCGGACACTCACTGCAGCCCATAGCAGCCCACTGCAGCAGGGGCTGCAGCCTACACCGTTGCTGGGGCTCGCACAACCCAGCTCCAGTGGAACTGTTGTTAGTTGTAGAGGGCAGTGTCACTGGCCCCCACATGTGGGATCCAAACCGGGGCCGCTGGCATCCCAAAATGAGCTCTTTACCAATGCGCCACTCAGCCAGCCCTGTATTAATTCTTAAAAAAAGCTTTCTATGCTACCCCAGACTGTTCATCTATTCTAGTGCGAGTTTTCCCTGTCTTGTACAGATTTGAAAAGAGTGGTATTCAATGTTGTTAGTGCTAATCCAAGCTATAGGTAGTAACAATGAGGGGTGTCTGCCCAATGTTATCTAGCTATAGCTGGCAGTTTTCTAACAGTCAACCAGCATGATTCTAAATTTTGGTCTTTAGAACAAGAAGAGCTTCACAATGGTTAGTAGATCACCCTGACACATTTCTTAAAACACATACTTACTACTATTATGTGCTATAAAGACACTGGGAATACCATGGAAAGTGAAACCAAAATAGACAATAAGCTACATTCTGTTATTTTTATACTTAAGAAACATGCCCACTGTCTGCTAAACCTTTTGATTTTTTAGTTTTTATGTATTTATGTATTTATTTATTTTGAGGGCAGTGTTACTGGCCCTCATATGTGGGACGGAACCAGGGCCGCTGGCTTCCTAAGCCAGCACTTAACCACCGCGCCACTAGGCCGGCCCTTTATTTATTTTTTTATTGGGGGAGGGGAACAGACAAGTTGCTGTCTTTTTTTTGTTCTTCAGTCTAGTTGCGGAGGACGTTGCTTCACTGGCCCATGTTGGTATCGTCATGGCGCTCTTCCTGGATGAGGCGGATCGGGTGCCGGCCTCTGGATGGTCACTCACCGTGTGGCTGCCGGCCACTCACTGTAGCCTATGGCAGCCCACTGCAGCAGGGGCTGCAGCCTACACTGTCGCCGGGGCTCGCACAGCCCAGCTTGAGGTGGAGCTGTTGTTAGCTGCAGAGGGCAGTGTCACTGGCCCTCATATGTGGGATCGGAACCGGGGCAGCTGATATTCCAAACCAGCTCTTCACCAATGCGCCACTCGGTCAGCCCTCTGCTAAACCTTTCAGGTGGTGCTTTTTCTCTCCCTTTCCATGGTGTAGGAAAATATGTCCTCCACAAGATGTCCCTCACCTCTGGAAGGATATTTATCAAGGCATCAACAGTAGTTATCTCAGGACATGTGTGGGTGGTGAGGCTACTGTAGACCTTTTTATCTTTAAATCTTCATTTTTATAGTGAGCACATGACATTTTCCTTTATCACAGAAATAATATATGAATGAAGTCTCATCATATAAAATTCAAATAATATAGATACTCCGAGTAAAGGCTTCCTCCAGTATCCAAGTAACCATTGTTGGTATGTATGTATATATGCATGTATGTATGTGTATATCCTGTTATTCTATTGTGCACTTACAGAGATAAAATGTACATATGACTTTTTTACATGAGGTCAGATAATAAATGTTCTATGACATTTTATTATTATTTTTAAAGTTTTTATTGGAGAATTGGGGGAGGGTAACAGCCTACGGGAAAGGGAACAAACAAGTTGCTGTCCTTTTGTTTTTCAGTGTAGTTGGGGAGGATGCTGCTTTACTGGCCCATGTTGGTATCATCATTGTGCTTGTTAGCCGGCCTCTGGGAGGCCATTCACTGCGGCTATTGGCAGCTCACGCTGGCTGCGGGCCACTCACTGCAGCCTATGGCAGCCCACTGCAGCAGGGGCTGCCGCCTACACATTCGCTGGGGCTCGTGCAGCCCATCTCCAGGTGGAGCTGCTGTTCGCCATCTTAGCTGTAGAGGGCAGTGTCACTGGCCCTCATATGTGGGATCGGAACCGGGGCCGCTGGCATCCCAAGCCAACTCTTAACCAATGCGCCACTCGGCTGGCCCCATCTTATTATTTTTTAAATTAACGATATGTCTTTGAGATCTTTACCCAGTATAACGTTGTTTTTTTTTTTGAGGGCAGTGTCACTGGCCCTCATATGTGGGACCCGAACTGGGACCACTGGCTTCCCAAGCCAGCGCTTAACCACCACACTACTCGGCCGGCCCCATAACATTGTTTTTAATGACTGCATCTTATTCCACATAATGGTTGCATAATAATTAAGTAAATATATACTTCCTTCCCCTCTTAATGAAAAGAACACAAATGGTAAAACATTTTAAATATTATTCTGGGCTTTGATTTCTTTTTTCTCGTGTACATCTTAAAGATAGATCTATATGTACTAACATGCAACTGTATTATTCTTTTCCATAGCTGCAGGATATCTCATTGCATGGATGTACTTCATGTCCTTAGTCATGGACAGTTAGTTGGTTTTTTTATAATACAAAAACGATTCCAGTGAACATTCTTGTGTGTGTGTGCATGCAGGTGTGCAAGCACACACACATCCATGAGTACTACTGTAGGATGATTTAAGGGGAATCAATACACATTGCTAAATACACAAATAAACTTTAGAAACACCTCCACAATTTCTAATTTAAAAGAGAGACTGATAAAATTGTATTAGTATTCTGGATATTTCATCCAAATCCATAAGTTTTAAAAATGTATACATTATTATATTCTTGCATTAATAATGTGACAATACTGTTGTGCATTAAGAAAAGGCTGGTAGGATACATACCAAATAAGTACATACTGCTTCTGGGTTAATTTTTAAAAAGTAACTAGATAAATGAAAATAAATATATGGTAAATAACATGTTATTCTGCCTTTCCTTTAAGTCCACAGGTAAATTTTCTTCACTGGATTACTATAATACAGGCATTCACAACTAATGTGTCTTATATCAGAGTTGAAAGTACTAAACAAACATTATTTATCCTGTTTAACATTATTTCCCCTACTATTTATCCCACTATGCTTCTAATAATTTTAGTGTTTACCATCTTCTCTCTTGGAATGTGGGCATCTGAGGTGACAATTAAACTTGGTGGGAAAAAAGCTCTTACAAAAGGTGGGTTGAAATCAGTGAGTACAGTTGAATTCGGTATGAATTTCAATTAGAGAAGTCCTGCTTCTCTACCCCTTAGTTAAATCCTTAACATTTTATAAACCTACATACATATGCATTTTATTTCTTCCCATTTCACAAATTAGCTAATTTTAATTGAAAAGGTAAATTTATATTAAATATTAAGAAAATCTATTAAAATATACCGCATTAATGTGTTATAGGAAATAAGTATAAAATCATTTCCATTGATGATGTCCCCCCAAAAAAATCAGATAAAATTCACCACCATAGCTAATACTTGCACTGTACCAGGACTAGAAAGGAACTTTCTTAATTTGATAAATGTTATGTACCAAAAACCTATGATGAATTCAACTTCAGTTAATAGGAAGTCCTAGCTACCACAGTAACGCAAATTAAAAGAATAAAAGGTAAAGAGATTAGAAAGGGAGAAACAAAATTATTATTCTCCATAATATGACTGTATACACAGAAAATCCAATAATCTATACATAAATTATAGAATTAATAAGAGAGTTCAGTAAGGTTGCTAGATTTAAAATCAATGTAGGAAAGAAATTATATTCTTTTACATTAGCAACCAAGTTAAAACGTGTGATAAAAAACAAAAACAAAACTTAAAATCACAACAAAAACCATAAGGCACGGGGGGTGAAATCCAAACAAAAGATGTATAAGACACACAGACATAACAGGTATCTTTACTATTGAAAGATATTACAGAAAATCTAAATAGATGGAGTAATATGCCCAATATATATAAATTATCCCCAAATTAATCTGCAAATTCAAAGCAATTTCAATCAAAATACCAACGGGATATAACCTCGTCAACCTCTGGAACTTAAGAAGCTGATACTGAAATTCACATAAATGATCAATGAAACATGAATAGCCAGCATAATTTTTAAGAATAAGGTCTGTCTTATTATGTAGCAAGATTTGTTATAATCCTATTCAAGTCAAGACTATGGGGGCAGGAGCAGCCAGTTAGCTCAGGTAGTTACAGCGCAGTGCTCATAAGACCAAGGTTGCAGGTTCAATCCCCGCATGGGCCACTGTGAGCTGCGCCCTCCACAACTAGACTGAAACAACTACTTGCCTTGTGAGTTGATGGGTCCTGGAAAAACATACTTACAAAAAAAAAAAAAAAAGAGACAGAGAGATTGTGGGGTGTGGGGACAGACACATAGACCAGCAAGTTAGACTTGAAAGTCTACCTCATACAAAAAAACCCCAAATTCCTATTTAGATAATTAAATATAAAAAGAAAAACAAAGTTTAGAGGAAACTATAGAATACTTTGATCTTGGAGGTAAGAATTTTTTTTTATTTTTTTATTTTTGAGGGCAGTGTCACTGGCCCTCACATGCGGGATCCAAACCGGGGCTGCTGGCATCCCAAGCCAGCGCTTAATCACCGCGCCACTCGGCAGGCCCAAGAATTTCTTAAACAAGATACAAAATTACAAACCATTAAAACTACAAGAAATAAATATACCACAAACAAAGCTAAAAAAAACAAGCAGGCTATATATATATTGGTAGAGAATATGTTTAATAGGTATAACAAATGATTAGTATCTAAAATGTTTAATTAGCTCCTATAACTTAAAATAAAACAATAAAAGTGGCAAAAGATATGAGCAGGCATTTTATAGAAGAGAAAATCTAAATGTAAAAAAATTTTTCCCCTAATTTTCTTATTTGTAATTAAGGCAATATATATAAAAACAATAATGAGCTATCATTTTACACCAGTCAGGATGAGCAAAAAATTTCAAGACTGGTACCACACAAACTATCAATAAACGAATGGAAGAATGAAAGCTCTCATATAGATTGTAGGAATATAAATTGATACAATCAGTTAGGAAAGCAAATGGTAATATATGGTAAATTTGAAGATGTGCATAATTGTTAATCTAGCAATTCCACTATTGGAATATATACTCTAGAAAAATTCCATATCTGCAAAAGGAGACATGAATAAGAATGCTTTTTGTAGCAGTTTTTAACAGAAAAAGAATACAAAGTATCCATCAATCGAATGGATAAATTTGTAGTATATACACACAATTAAAGTGAATGGGCAGGTGCTAGATTTCTGATAAATAAAATTGAGAAATAAAGCACAGATATTACTTGAGAGTTTAGTGGAACTGAGATATTATCAGCTAGTTAGATTGCTAGTATCTAGCTATGTACAAATACAACCAAGGGGGGAAAAAATTACGAAAATTGACTAGATCTAGAATACCAGTGGGATGACAGTCTTTCAATTCATGAACATAGCATATATCTAAAGTTATTAAAGTCATTTAAATTTCATTAAAGTTTTATAATATACTCTATAACTCTTTCAACAGATTTATTAATAAATAATTTCTGTTGCTGTTGGAAATGTATCCTTTGTTACTTTTTGACTGTTGCATGTTTGTTTTTTTTAACTAGGTTTATTTTGTTCTTTCATGGGTAGCGGTGTTAGAATTAAAAAAAGATAGGCTTAGAAGTCAAATAGACTTAAATTTTAATCCTAGGTTCAGCACTTAACTGCTTATGATTTCTCTGAATTTCAATTTGTTCATCTGTAAAGTTAGAAAAATACCTACTACACATAGCATTAGGGTGAAGATTCAGTGCAAGGGACCTACTTGTGCCCAGAACATGATAGGAGTTCGACAGAGCTCCCTCTCTCATTTTTGAAGACGCGCCTACTCAGGTCCTTTGCTCATGGATCTACTGAGGCCTTAATTTATATAAAATCATTTGTCAATGTAAACGCCTTGAAGAGGTTATATGGGAGAACGTTACGTGAAGAAGAGATCAGGATTCTGAAATTTGCTTTTCACTGTGTCAAAACTAAAAATTTCTGTTAGGACACAGCTAAAATAACAGATATGAAAAAAGAAAACAATAAGTATTTGCCATATTTAAAATAACTAGGACTACATGTACCAAATGAGTCTAGGTTAAAATTAATAGTATAAAACAAAGCAGGAATTAATGTTGGATCCAGACAAAACATAACCACAATTATACAATTATACTTTAGTGTTGTACATTTACTACCTCCTGAGAGGGCACATGGTATGGCTGTTATCTGTCTCGATCTTATAGGTTTACTTCCATGGCTCTGAAGGTATAAGAACACAAATTAACACCACTCTTTGCACAATGCCTTTTTAGGGTAATCATTAGTGAGCATTTTCAGAGGCCACATTAAACATCTTTGCATTTCCTATTACCACCTAGCAAAATGTTAACACAGTACTCAGAAGATATTGATAAAGAGTTGATTTTTTCTATTTTTAATAGAAATAAATATATATCACATATTTATTAAAGTGTCTAAAGTGTCTCAAACATGAATATGCCACTTAACAAATTATAAAGTGAATACCATACAACCAGCATTCAGATCAAGAACTAAATATTGCCAGTATCCTAGAAATCTCTGCCCAATCCCCTTCCCAACTCTAACTTTCTCCCACTCCTCTAAAAGTAAGCAAAATCCTGGCTTTTATGGTAATTACTTCCTTTTCTTTATAGATTTACATCCTAAGTACAGATCCTTAAATAACCAGTTTAATTTTCTTATTCTTGAACTTTTAAGTAACTGGAAACATGTAACCTTAGAGACTTTTGCTAAAGATTGTTTCTAACTCACCTATATTAATTAAATGTAACTACAGGAGTTACTTCATTTTCATTGCTTTGCCTAACACTCTTAAAGAAATATACAATTTATCCATTCTAATGTTGGTGGATGTTTGTATTGGTACTTTCCTTGGTTACTAGAATGGCATCATTAACACTCTTATAGATGGTCTTTTTTCATGCACACATACATATAAATTTTTCTGGTAGAAAAGGCTATATATGTAGAACTGTTGAGTTACAATGGATACGTATCTCTGACTTTTCTAGATGATGCCAAACACTTCCAAAGTGGTTTTAACAACTGACCCTCAAAAACAGTATGTAAGAGTCACTGTCATGGCAAATTCTCACCAACTGTTAGTACTGTTAGACTTGAATTTTAGAATTTCTGGTGGGTGTGTAGCGACATCTCATTTTTAAAAACTGAGTAATTTACATACAATAAAATGCATTGTAAGTGTAAAGTTCAATGATTTTTATTTATTTATTTATTTGAGGGCAGTGTCACATGGGACCGAACCCAGGGCCGCTTAACCACCGTGCCACTCGGCCGGCCCTAAAGTTCAATGATTTTGACAAATGTATACATCTATGCTATTACCGTCCCATTTAAGACAGAACATTTCCATCCTCAGAAAGCACTTTCCTGACCCTAAGTAATCAGTTCCTCCCACATCTGCTCCAAACAACCACTTATCTGATTCCTTTCATAATAGATTAATTGGTTCCAGAAGTTCCTTTAAATGGAATTATACTGTATATGCCATTTTGTGTCTGGCTTCTTTCACACATCTTAGCTGAGATTCATCCATACCATTGTATAAATTAGTAGTTCTTTTTAATTACTGGGTAGTATTTCATTGTATGAATAGATCACAATTTGTTTCTCCATTTGCCTGTTGTTTGAACACTTGGGTTATTTCCAGTATCTATGTATTACGAACATGTGCACATACATGCACAAATCTTTATACCAACCTATTTTTCATTTATCTTAGAGAAAGATCTAGGAATAGAACTGGTGCTCACATGACAAGAAAATGTTTAACTTTAAAAGAATCTGTGAAAATATTTTTCAAAGTGGTTGTACAATTTTACACTCCTACCATTTCCAGTTGCTGTTCACATCCTTGACACTTTAGTATTACCAGTCTTTTTAATTTAGCCAAGCTATTGGGTGTGAAGTGGTATCTCATTGTGGTTCTTATTGGCATTTTCTAGTCACCAATGAAGTATCTTCTTAAGTGCTTACTGGCCATTCATTTAACATCTTTTGTGAAATGTCTTCTTCTGGCCACTTTTTAGAATTATCTGAGTTATATATTTTTTCATATATTCTGGACACAAGTCTTTTGTTCAGATGTTTTACAAATGTTTTCTCCCAGCAGTAGCTTGCCTTTTCATCTTAACAGTGTTCTCAACATAGGGTTTTCATTTATTTTTTTTGTTTTGTTTTGTTTTTTAGCTGAGCCATCCTGCCACCTGTTGGCAGCTCAACAGCAACTCAGCTCGGGCTGGGCATCGAACCGCCGTTGCTCAGAGCTCAGCTCGCACTCTTGAGCAAGCTCTTACCAACTGAGCCACTCGGCCGGCCCAAGGGTTTTCATTTAGATGAGGTTTCCAATATATTAAGAAATCCTTTGCCAGGATATGAACATTTCCGTTTTCTTAGAAATTTTCGTTTTAGCTTTTATAATGTGGATTGTGATAACACTTTGAATTAATTTTTGAGTATGGTGTGAAATAAGGGTTAATGTTTTTTGTTTTTGTTTTTTTTTTCAGACAAATACCCAGTTCTGGCATTACTAGAGAAGTCTATCCGTTCCCCCATTGAATTATGTTGGCCCCTCTGTCACATATCAACCAACCACATGAGTGGGTCTATTTCTGTAGCTATTTTAATTGCTTCTCAGCCATTTAGCTAAGATCAAGTTACTATTTGTTGCTATTCTATAACTTGATTTATATATCCATCTTTAACCCAATATCACAGTTTTGATTACTGTAGTTTTAAAGCATGTCTTGACATCCAATGCTATTCTTCAAGATGCCTTCGGCTATTCTAGGTTCTATGCATTTCCATACAAATCTTAAGAATCAGTTTGATCAATTTATATATATATATATTTTTAATTGGGGAATTGGGGAAGAGGAACAGCATTGGGGAATCGGGGAAAGGGAACAGACAAGTTGCTGTCTTCTTGTTCTTCAGTCTAGTTAAGGAGTACGTTGCTTCGCTGGCCCATGTTGGTATCATCATTGCGTTCTTCCCGGATGAGGCAGATTGGTCGCCGGCCTCTGGATGTCGCTCACCGTGGCTATTGGCAGCTCACGCTGGCTGCCAGCCACTCACGCTGGCTGCTGGCCACTCACTGTAGCCTATGGCAGGCCACTGCAGCAGGGGCTGCAGCCCACACCATCGTCGGGGCTCGCACAGCCCAGCTCCAGGTGGAGCTGTTGTTAGCTGTAGAGGGCAGTGTCACTGGACCTCATATGTGGGATCCGAACCAGGGCCACTGGCATCCCAAAACCAGCTCTTAACCAGTGCGCCACTCGGCCGGCCCTGTCAATTTATATTTTTAAGAAGCCTGACAAGAGTTTGTTGAGTCTATGGAATGAACATCTTAACAGTTTGAGTCTTCTGGTCCCAGAACACCTGTTTATATCTCTTTCAGGAATGCTTTGTAGCTTTCAGGGTACAGGCTTTGCACACCTTTCCCTAAATCTATTCCTAAATCTATTTCTTCACAGTATCATAAAGGGTACATATTTTTCCATTTTCCCAACTGTTGATGCTAGTATTTGTTACACTGCTAGTATTAATTTTTGTATATGCAACTAGTATCTTGTAACCTTGTTAAATTCATCTATTAATTCTAATAGGATTTTTTTTTGTAGATTCCTTAGGGTTTTTTTTCTTTATGTAGACAATTATGTCTTTTGCAAACAGATAGTTTTATTTTCCCTTTACAATATTATGCCTTTATTTTTCTTGCTTCACTGCACTGGTTTGGACCTCTAGCACAATGTCGAATAGAAGTAGTGAGAGCAAGTGTCCTTGCCTTGTTCTTGATCTTGGGGCAAAAGCATTCAATCTTTTCACCAATTAGTATGATGATGCCTGTATCTTTTTGTAGATCAGGTTGAGGAAGTTTCCTTTTATTGCTAGTGTGTTGTAAATTTTTGTCATGAGAATGTAAAACCGTGACAAATGATTCTTCTGTTGAGAAGATTATAGTGTTTTTTTCCTTAGGTGTATCAGAGGTATATTAGCCTCATAAAACTTAGTTGAAAAGCCTTTCCTCCTCTTCTGTTTTCTGAAAGGATTTGTGAAAGATTGGTATGTTTTTCTTTAAATGTTAGATAAAATTCACCAGTGAAATCATTTGGGACTGGAGTTCTTTTGTTGTTGATAGAATTATGAATTCAATTTCCTTAATAGATACAAGGTTATTCTATTTTCTCTCTTTGAGTCAAATTTTATAAAGTTGTGTTTATCAAATTGTTATAGAGTTTTTTTGTAACATTTCCTAATTAATCTTACAGTTTTGAAGGATCTTTAATAACACCTCTTTCATTCCTGATACTCGTAATCTGTTTTTCTATTTTTCTTCATTAGTGTTGCTATGAGTTTATTAATTTTATTAATATCTTACAAAGAACCAACTTTTGGTCTCATTCATTTTGTTTTCTATTTAATTTTTGCTCCAATTTTTGTTATTTCTTACCTTCTATTTACTTTAAGTATAATGTGTTCATTTTCTACCTTAGAACAAAAACTTTGTGTGGTAGCCAGCTTCCAACCTCCAAGATAGTCCCTAACGAGTCTTGCCTCGTGGGATTAGTACCTGTGTATAAGACTCTTCTACACTGAAGATAACTGACCTGTGTAACTAACAGGGTATTACAAAAATGGCAGCATGTAATTTTATGTCATCATAGCTTCTGCCTTGCTGTTATAGATCACTTGCTCCAGAGAACATCAGGCACGATGTTATCAAGACATTTAACCAGCCCTATTAAGAGCTCCACATGGCAAGAAACTGGGTCTCCAGCACAAACCTGTTACCAAGTTTGAATTTTACAGATGAAAAGCAACACTTAATCATTAATGTAAACATTTATTAAGTACCTACTAGATCAGGGGATCCTTCATGGGGTGGAATTTAGAGAGGAACCAGACAAAGACTCTCTCTTGTAAGAACAGATCCTGAGTTAAGATGGAAGATTAACCACAAGGAGCTCATTTCATTCCTTCCCCAAACTCCACTGTAACTATGGTAAGGAATTAAAAAAAAAAATAAAAAGAGACATAACTCTAAAAGAAGAAAACAGGAAATTCATCAATATTTTAGAACATGAAAAGCAAGCGAATGAGTTATAACTGACAGAACAGATCCAAGAAAATAAAATCCCAAGCCAGCTATGGTGAGGATAAGAATCAACCGCATTTACACTATAAAATCCTCAAAAGACATAAGAAGTGGCAGTACCAGGTTCTCTGAGACTGGTGATAGACAGATGGGGGTGGTGTGGAAAAACACTGAGGAGAGCTGTTTGAGAACAAGTCAAGTCCTAGGTCTCTTGTCTAGCTCCATACTGCTGAACAACTGCCTCCTCTTCATCCCTGCATAAATTTGGAGGTTTATTCTCTGGAAAAAGTAAAAGGCTCTTTGGAGGGAGGATATCAAGTACAATTGAGGGCACAGGACAGTACCAAAAACAAGGGATTAAATGACTATAAATATTAAATGCTGAATGCAGACATTCCCCAGGCCAGAATCCTCAACTTGGCTTCCAGAATGTAGCCAATCAGACTGTTAACCCCGTAGGCAGAAGTTTGGAAGACTCACGTTTGGGTAACTTGACCAGTCAAGGAGAGAGACCTAAGGATTCTAATGTTCTAAGTTCCCCCACATCAGCCCACTGAAATCTCCCAATGATGAAGCTCAAGGTCAACAGGCCCTCCTGATGCATTCAAAGCTTCTAGGCAGTGTTTCTGTTCCCACTGAATCATGAGTAAATAATCAACTACACTACATATTTGAGGAAAAACTCTAAAATGGAAGTGAGGTATCAAACAACAACAAAAAAATAAATTTGGAGGAAGTATAAGCATGTGCACGAAAAAGAAACACCAAAATTATTTTCAGTGAGCTAAGAGAGGATACTGCATCTATGAAACAAGAAAAGTATGTTATAATAAAATAACACTCAGAAAATAAAAAAGAATTATTAGAAATTAAAAACATAACAGCAGAAATGAAAAAGTAAATGGAGGGTTGGAAGATGAAGTTGATGAAAATTTCCAGAAAGTAAAACAAAACACGGGAAACAAAGACCATGGAAATACACTTAAAAGTGCGTGAATTTTATGGTATATAAATTAAACCTCCCTAAAGCCATTTAAAAAATGGAATACTGCTTTCAAATTTTTGAAAGAAAATTATCTCCAATATAGAAACCCAGATAAACTATGAACTATTATCTATGTTTGTTGACACATTTTCTGATGTTTAAGGTGTCAAATTGCCTCGTGTGTATCCTTTTCTCCTGAAATTTCTGAACATTAAAAGAAGGGGTGGGGGGAGAAAAGGGAGATAGGAAGGAAACAGGGGATCAATTTAGGAGAAAGACAAAATTTCCCCAGGAGATAGTGAAGTGAGATTCCAAGAGGACAGCTGTGCACCAAATATGAAGGGCATGCTTAGTCAGACTGAAACGGTGAACCGAGAAACAGACTGGATGGTGACTATCACTGAGATTCTTCCTGCCATTATACTTTTTTTTCTAATGTGAGAACAGACTGGGTAAGTCTGATAACAGATATCTTTACTTGGCCCTGCTTGACCTCGTGCTGATCAAATTCCTGCCCTGCCTGCCTGAAATCAGATTCTAATTTTACCCTAAAGAAATGTTCTGCTTTAATATACTTCTGAGAGGACTAATTTGAATTATAAAAATTAAATTATTTCTTAATCTTAGAGATCTTATACCTGAACACTGCCGATAAACATATGAAGCAAGCAATACTAATACTGTGATTAATAAATCACTTACTAAAAATTTGTTTTCCTTGAAAAGAACTTTTGGCTCTTAAGTAGAATAAATTATAATTACTAAATTCTACAACCATTTATATTTTCTGACCACTTTCTTCTAGGAGCAAAATAGTAAATGTGCTGTAGAAAGCTGCTTTTTACTGAAAAGCATAAGAAAATAAATAAAAATAAAACGTTTCTCAACTTAGATTGTCCAGGGTCTGAGATTTGTCTGTCAGAAATCTTGCTTCTTAAGGGATGCAGTATAACACTGTGAATATTAAGGACATAAGCTTTGGAGTCAGAACAATTGACTTCTATCATTTAAATATAAACTATGTGACCTTGAGCCTTAAATATAAGCTATGGTTATATTTAAATATAGGTTGTATCACATTTAAGCTACTTAATATAAATATAAAAGATAAATGTAAACTTGAGAGAGAGAAAGGTTAGAGATTTTCTCTCTAAACTTCAGCTATGGGTATTATCTAACTCATACACCTGTGGTGGAGTTTATATGAGATAACTAACTCTTGAAAAACATTTAGCATTCTATCTGGTACACAATAACTGGTAAATAAAAATATCTTAAGGGAGATACAACTAATAAACACCAGGTTCATTGTGATGCTGTTAAAATGCGTGAATTACAACATAGTAAAATGCAAGTTGAAAATGAGTTTGGCCTAAAAGTAGGTTAAACTAAAAATAAATTCTGCATTTCATTCAATCTAAGAGGCCAATGAAGGCAGGGAAATCAATACTTTATGTATTTTTTGAAAAAGAAACATGTCAATGAAACTATGACAAACCAAGTGTAAGACATCTCCCAATTTCAGAGATGATGAAATGTGAAAAAAAATTGAGTCTTAGATTGGTCAACTTCAGTAAGTTTAATTACATAGATGAGACATAGGATATTAAGTACCATGAAAACAATCATTTTGAAGACAAGATTAAGTCACACAATTAGAATGAAAATGGCTCTCTTTCTTACTCTTCCATGATTATCTCCACCACCAATTTCACCTAGCTCCCATCTGTCACCTCCTCAGAGAAATGATCCACTGGGACTAGAATGGATCCCTCTCTTACATGCTCCCACTGCACTAAGTACTTCTTTGCAATACTCATTTTATTGCTCAATACCAGTCTTCTCCAGGGGATTTCAAGTACACTGTGTGCTGTCTTGAACTCAGTGCAATAAACCAAACAAAAAAGGAAATATAAGCAAGTAAGGTGGTCAGTGCAATATTTTCACTCATTTTTCATAGCAGCATTACATATTATTGACAATTAAAAAATAAACCCATTGAAGATTTCAGACTTTATTTTCATTTCATTAAGACAACAAAGATCTTTTTAAAAAAATACTATCAATCTTCTGATATCTTTGCTTCACAATGGCACCATAAGTTATCTACATACTTTGTTCACATAAATAAACATACTTTCACATTTTTCTTGAAACATGCAGCCTTTTAGGTCTATCTCTTTTCTCTACCCATCAACCTATTCCATTCCTCTTCCTTCTTTCTACAGGGAACTAGTATTCAGAAACTGGTGTGTATTTGTCCCATCTAGATTTTGATAATTTTACTGCATTTGTATGTAGCCAGTATATACTTTTGTTCTGTTTTACATTTACATAAATAACATATCCTTTTGCTATTTGCTCTGCCCTCAATATTGTTTTCAATATCGATACATGTTAGATCTGGTTTATTCATTTAACTGTTATACAGTATATCACAATATTATATGACAATTTATTTAGAATGTTTACTCATTCTGCTTTAATAGAAATTAGGCTGCTTCCAGTTTTCTGCTATTACAAATAATGCCTCAGGCATATAAGCAAGGTATCTCTATGATAAGTATAGGTTTTAAAATATGCACAATTTCATCTTTACTTCATCTTTTCTAGATACTGAAAGCTGTTCTCCAAAGCAGTTGTATCAAATCATACTAGTACTAACAGTGAATGGGAGTTCCTTTTACTTTATCCTCACCAAAATTTGATAAAAGACGTTTTAATTTTTACTAATCTGATGGGTATGATCTCATTTGCATTTTCCTGAGTACTAATTAATTTGAGAATTTGATTTTCATGTGTTTATTGGCCATTTGGATATCTTCTTTTGGGAGCTATCTGTTTTTCTATTCATCTGTCCTTGTATTTTGTAAAGTTCTTGGTTATATGTGCTGAAAATATTCTCCTAGTTTTTCAACTTTTTGTATTTTGTCTTTTATATAATACGCAAGTTTTCAATTTTAATCTAGCCAAGTTTATCAGTATTTTCTTTTATGATTTGTACAGTTTTTATTTTATTCAATGTTAGAGGTATTCTCTTATTTTTTTCCTAAGAGAATTTCACAAAGTTTTGCTTTTCAAATTTAGGGTTTGAAATCCACCTAGAACTAAATTTGGGCTATGATGATGAGTAATTATTTTTTTCATATGGTTAACAAATGTATAAACACCATTAATTAAAGATTTCAAACTTCCTCAGTGATATGAAATGCCACCTTGACATTTACAAAGTTTCCATATACGCACATGGGTTTATTTCTAGGCAGGCTCTGTATTCTGCTTCATTAATCTCTCTGTCTCTGCACTTAGAAGCACTGAAGTATAATGGTTATAAAATAAGGAGGGCAATTCCTTCCTCTTTATTTTTCTTTAAAATTATGCTGGCTTTTCTTGGTTACTAATTTTTCCCTATAAAACTCAACACTAACTTACGAAGTTTCATGACATACCCTATTGGGATTTTACTTAAATTTGCATTTACAGGTTAATTTTGGGAGAATTCACATCTTATCAAATTGAATCTTCTCAGTAAGCCTAATACACTTCATTTAGTATTTCTCTTATGTTTTTTTAAATAAAATTTTATATTTTAGAGACCTCTCTGAAATCTCTTATTCCTGTGTACCCCCTTTCAATCCAAATTCTTTTTTCTTTTAATTTAAAAAAAAAAAAATTTTTTTTTTTTGAGGGCAGTGTCACTCGCCCTCATCTGTGGGACCTGAACCGGGGCTGCTGGCTTCCCAAGGCAGCGCCCAACCACCGCTCAATCCAAATTCTTGATCTCATCATATTTGTTAAAGCTCAGCTAAGATATTACTTACTTCTACAAATATTTTTCTAACTTTCCAGGCGCATTTGGATGCTCCTCCTCTATATTCTTGGTTTTATTTATTTATTCTTTGCTTAATATGACCAAGAGTTGTGTTAAGACACGGAGGGCACATACACTGGTGAATAAGATTAGCTTCCTGAAGCTTTCATTCTAATAGGAGACACAGAGCAATAAAATTTATAATTCAGGGTGACACATGCTATTATAGGGGAAGTACACTGTGCTATGGGAATACATAAGAGAAATACCTAACTCAGACTTGGGGGATGGCTGGATGGGGGGGTGAAGGGTGTCAAATACTGCTTCTCAAAGAAGTAACATGTAGACTGAAACCTGTAAGAAGAACAGAAGTTAGCAAACACAACAGTGACTAAATAGCATAGTACTGACATCCTGGTCTTACTTCATGATTTTATTGGAAAAGCTCCCAATGCTTAACTGAAATCATCTACTGGCAACGAATAGCCAGTTTCCTCCCTTGGCTTCCTCGACACCACTTTTTGGCTCTCATGCTGCCTGTGATAACCATTAAATGCTCACTGGTGGTTCTTCCTTCCTTAAATGCTAGCATTCCCCATGGCGTTATCCTCCTCATTTATGTTTTTTTTTTTTTTTTTTTTTTTGAGGGCAGTGTCATTGGCCCTCATATGTGGGACCGAACTGGGGCCATTGGCTTCCCAAGCCAGCGCTTAACCACCGTGCCACTCGGTTGGCCCTATATGTTTTTAATCTAAATACTATTTCTAAAGAAAATTTTTCATTTCTACAGTTCAAATATGGATTTACATATGGATTTACTGAAGAATCCCAACACTTTTACTTTTAGCTCCTACCTGCATTTCCAACTACATATTATTAATAGATGGCTCTACCCCAACATCTCAAAGAATCCTCAAGTTTTAGATATGAGTCACTATTCTGAATGTATGTAGGCAAGTGTGCCTTCTTGGAAGCTAGTTTATAACTGCACAGTTACTGAGCCTGAGGTATGGACACATGAAGGCTGTTTCAAAGATTGAATAATCACAGAATTTTGTAGGCAAGGTATGTTTTTTTTTTTTTTTTTTTTCAATGTGTCAATTTGGCTAGGCTATTAGTTGCCAGTTATTCAAACACTAATCCAGGTCTTGCTGTGAAGGTATACTAGAGATGTAATTAAAGCCCATAATTAGCTGACTTTAAGTAAATGAGATTATCCTGGATAATATGGGTGGGCCTCATTCAGACAAGCTGAAAGACCTTAAAAGCAGGGCTAAAGCTTCCTCACTTTTTTGATGGAGAGAGAAGAAATTCCACCTGTGGATAGTAGCTTCAGCCAGTGCCCATGAGTCCCAGCCTGCCCTTCCTGACGGCCTGCCCTCAGGATTTGACTTGCCTAGCTAGCCCCCTACAACTGTTAAGCCAAATCTCTCTCTCTATATATGTTTTCTACTGGTTCTGCTTTTCTGGTTGAACCTAATACATCAGGTTTGTAGTTTATTTCCAGAAACAATTCCTTCAAAAACCTAGTAAACCTTCTGGTCTATTCATTTCCAATCAGTTCCATGTGCCAGTAACTATACCCAAAGTTTTTTATCTGGACATGGCTCTTAAACCTATTGTTTTGACTTAATCCTTGTAATATGTTCCTTCCTCTCCATCCCACATTAGACCATCACCATCTCTTACCTGAACTAGTGATTGAAAAAGCCTCCTAACTGGCTTCTCAGATTAGTTTTTTCTCCTCTATCTATTCTCCACACTGCTGCCAGAGGTCTCTTTCTGGAAAACAAATATGATCATGTCACTATCCTTCTTAAAAACCTTCGCGTCTTCCTACCTACAGGATAGAGGTAAATTTGTTTACTCTTTCATTAATTTCTGTTTTTAACTCTAATTTCCTCCTATTTTTCTTTGCACTTAATTTCGTTATTTTTCTAATTTGTTGAGATGAATGTGTAGGTCATTGATGCTTTTCTTCTTTTCTTTTCTTTTTTTTTTTTGAGGGCAGTGTCACTGGCCCTCTCATATGTGGGACCGAACCGGGGCCGCTGGCTTCTCAAGCCAGCGCTTAACCACCGCGCCACTCGGCCAGTCCTCTTCTTTTCTAATAGTAGCATTTAATATTTTAAACTCTCTCTAGGCATTGCTTCAGTTAATCATACCAGTTCTGATATATACATTTTCATTACCCTTCAGTTCAAAATATTTAAAATTTTCTTCGTGATTTCTTTCACCAGTGGGAACATGACATTATTAGAAATTATTTATTAATAGTATCCAAAGCTGGACTTTAAGTTCCAGTAGGAAAATAGCAGCAATTTATTTCCAAATTTTCCCACTTTCCTCCTAGAACTCAATACAGAGCAACAAAGAGAAAGTAAAAAAAGTAAAGAAAAAAACTCTACATCTTCAGTGAACCTACAAGACAATAAAACCTGAAAATGCCAAATTATAAATAAACATGGCTCAAAGTACTTGGGATTAGTAGAACCCATGCAAAGAGAAGGACACAAAATATGACAGGAACCTAGTGGGGGGATTGCAAATTTTCACTCCCAGAAAGAGAGGATTCTATCCTAAGTGGGAACTGCAATGTTTAGAACTGAGATTGAGTGGGAGAATCTCAGAAGAAAGTAGAGAAGGTATAGAAAATGTCATGAGAGAGTGGAGGGTGGTCTAGGAGTGACAGATTTCAGATAGGACTACCCTTCTAAAAACAAAGCATGCACTTTTTCCCTGTAATTTTCTGTAATTTCAAATTTACAGAAAAGTTAAAAGAATAATACAAAGAACTCCTATATAACCTTCACAAATGCTCTAATTTTTAACATTTGAGCAGGCGCTTTAAAAGGCAAGAACTGTATTAGCAGAAGCTGGTAAGGACCTGTTGGAACTCAGGGCTGGTAGTTCACACCTAAACACATATATTACTGAGAGGCAAAGGAGATGTGGCTATATTTTATTTTATTTATTTATTTTTTTGAGAGCAGTGTCACTGGCCCTCATATGTGGGACCCAAATGGGGGCTACTGGCGTCACAAGCCAGCTCTTAACCACTGTGCCACTCGGCTGCCCGTGGCTATATTTTAAAGGAAGAACTCACCAGAACAACAGAGGACAGAGCTCTTGAGCAGAGCAACCTGGAAAACTACCTTGTTCTTCATATCCTGTCCCACCTCCCCCTCCCACTCCAGTCTGTTCTAATAGGTGATTTGGAAAAACTCATCTCATTCAAATATGAATAACAAAAAAGTAATAAGTACCCATACAAAGATACCATAAGAAAATGTAAAAAGGCAGCATAACACCTGACAAAGAAAACATAACAGAAAATACCATCACAAAGTGGATGAAAATTTGAACAACACTTTTTAACATAAATTCAAAAATTCTTAACGCAGCTATGAAGAAAGATCTCAGAGCAGAAATTTAAGAACTCAGGAAAGAGACAGCCAGTCAGTCAACAGAAGGTGAAATATGCAAGACTCATGAAAGCAATAGAAGAAAAAGATTTTTTAAAATTCAAAAAATGAAGTGAGCACATGGTAAAAATTATACCATAAAAGGTACAGTAAGGAGAAACAGGATAAAAATTTTTAAAAGAAAATGATAGGAAAAAAAAAGATAAAAGATTGAATGTACATTTTCAAAGGAAATCCCATGTTTTAAATAAAACTGACCCAAACTAGTCAACACTGAAAAAAAATCTAGTAGAGTAATTGTGAGAAACACTTTCTGCAATCACACAAAAAAGCAAGTCCCTTCTAAAGAAAAGAAAATCAAGCTGACATTATACCTCTACTGAAAATTCACTGTCAAAAGACAGTGGCAAAATATCTATAAGATATACTCAAGAAATTGTGAGTCAATAATTTTCTGTCTAGCTAAGCAGTCCTTCAGGAATAAGGCTAGAGACAAATGGTTTTCAATATGCAAAAACTCAGCTCTTTTCATATGAGCCCTTCTTGAAGAAACAACATTAGGGCAAAAATGCAACCAAGAGATGACAGGAGAAATTTCAGCAAAGGACTGGTAGTTAGCACCAATACATTTAATTGTAGATTTAAGATGAAAACAAATGGACAGACAGGTGGCAGATGGAATATAATTGCTGTATAACCTAACAATGTAGGAATAATAATAGTATGTACAAATAAATGAATGATAGGAGTAGAAAACCCATGTAGGATAAACTCACTGATTGCAGCTTATAGTAATAGATAGGAGTCAAAGTTGAAAGTCAAGTAATAAAAATTTAAGCAAAATTATAAAGAACAATAAAATAGTGCTACACTGACTAAAACTAGTTACTAGAGGAGAGGGAGGAAAAAAAGAATAAAGCTAATACAATTGTTACTCATTAAGGAAAACAAAGGATATTGCTTTAAAAAACAGAAAAAGTTGAGTATTAAATGAAGTTGTAAGTATAAAGGTAGCCAGTGGTAGGAAAAACCTTCCTAATATCGAAACTATCATTTAAAAAACATTAAACAGGCCACTTAGCTCACAAAACACAGATAATCAAAAAATATAACAGGGCCGGCTGAGTGGCGCGATGGTTAAGCACTGGCTTGGGAAGCCAGCGGCCCAGGTTCGGTCCCACATACGAGGGCCAGTGACACTGCCCTCAAAAACAAAAACAAGGGCCGGCCGAGTGGCGCAGTGGTTAAGCACTGTTTTGGGAAGCCAGCGGCCCCAGTTCGGGTCCCACATATGAGGGCCAGTGACAATGCCCTCTAAAAAAAAACAAAACAAAAATAAAAACAAAATATAACAAAATAATTTGACTTAACTAAGACCTAATATATATGCCTTTCCTATCTATCTGGACTAACTAATCCATTAACAGGAAAAAAAAAAAAGAAGCTTCAGATTGACTCACAAAGCAAAAAACCATTAAAGGAAATTAAAAATTAATGAATAGGATGAGGCTCACAAAACCATGACGTATAATCCTTTTATTGCACAATGTAGGCTTTGGCCCAAAAGTATAAAAAGTATGTCACTTTATCATTGTAACAGGTACAATTCACAACGAAGAAAACAAATATATATATACATATATTTTATTCCCAAAAATGTAGCAGCAACATTAAGAAAACAGAAATTATAGGAGATATAAGGAGAAATAGACAGAAACACAATAGAAAAAATTTAAATTTATTTCTCCCAGTCTGAGAGAACAAGTGACCAAAAATAAACAAGGAAATAAATATTCTAAACAACGTAATCAAAATGGTCAGACTGATGGGTATTTAACTCTATCCTAATACTTGAATATAGCTTATTTTCAAGTAGCCATTTAGGGGGCCAGCCGAGTGGCGCAGTGGTTAAGAGCTGGCCTGGGAAGCCAGCGGCCCCGGTTTGGTCCCACATATGAGGGCCAGTGACACTGCCCCAAAAAAAAAAAAAAAAAAAAAAAAAAAAAAAAAAATCAAGTAGGTATTTAACTTTTACCAAAATTGACTATATAGTAAGCTATAAAAAATACCTCAATAAATTCTAAAAGTAGAAATACAAACCACATTCACTGATTAACAACACATTAAAATGAGAAATTTATAACAAAATCAGAAAATAAAAGATCTTCAATCTGAAAATTTAAAAAGTATCTCAAACAACATTTGGGTAACTGAGGAAAAACAAATGAAATGTGTAGTGTTTCTAGAAAATATAATAAAAATACTATATATTAGAAGCTTTGGAATATAGCTAAAATAGTGATTAAAAAAACGATTGTCTTAAATACTTCAATCAATAAGAAAAAAATGAAAGTAAATGAGTTACGAATATAGCTCAAAAAGTTAGAAAAACAACTAAATTAACTGTAGATGAACTGATTATAACCTAGAAGCTCCAAGAAAATCACTTGAAAAACTACTATAAACAATAATGGAATTCAATAAAGAAGAGAGAAAAAAGTTAGTATATAGAAATCAAAGCCTTCATGTATATAAATAACTAGTTAGAATCCATAAACCCATTTAACAGGAAAAATAAGGGAGAAAATATCTAGGAATAACAACAAGAAATGTGTAAACTTTATGAGAGGAAAACTTTAAGACACTCCTGGAGGAAACAAAAGTAATCTTGAACAAATGGAATGGCATAGTATTTTCTTGGACAGAAAGACTCAATATCTTAAAGGTGCCAATTTTTCATAGCTTAATTTATAAATGAGATCTCAATAAAAATAACAGCCCATCCTCCCACACGCATGGGATCGAGACAAGGTGTTTCTAAAGCTTACATGGTAAAATAAATAGGAATGGTCTAGAAAACCGTGAAAAGAAAAATAAGACGAGTCTGATTAGATATTAAAAGTCATAAAATAAATTACTGAACAATACATATATATGTGTGTACACACATACACACACACACCCCAATAAAGAGACAAATTTCTACAAGGCAAAAAACAAAAACAAGACGATATCAAAGGTTAAAAGACAAGTAAGAACTTGATATATCTGTAATTCACATTAGACAAAGGGTTAATCTGCTTAGTTTAGAAAGCTCTCTCAGTAAATGAGAATACCAAACTAACAGAAAAAGAAGAGCAAAGGACATAAATAAACAGTTAACAAAACAGAAAGATGGCCCTTACAGATGTGAAAAGATGGTCACTGGAAAATAAAAATACATAATGAAACCATTTCTTGCAAATCTGACTGACAAAAATCTACTCTAATATCTGTAGTGGCAATGGCATGAGGAAACAGGTAGTCTCGTTCACTGATGCAAAACATTTACAAGCTCTGTGGAGGGCAACCTAGCAATAACATTCAAAATTACAAATACATTTGTCCTTGACACATCAATCTTACTCCTGGAATCTATCTTAAAGAAAAATCTACAAATAGAGGGTGCCAAAAAAAATGTATACACATTTTAAGAAAAGAAAAAAACTATTAAAATTGTAATAATATATACTGATAACAAAAGATGAACACAAGTTACGTTTGACTTCTGCAATTCCAAGAGGTGCTCAAAGTGGTTATCATCAGCGTAATTTTAATAGTTTTTTTCCTTTCTTAAAATGTGTATACATTTTTTGGGAACCCTCTGTATATGAAACAATATTCTGAAATGGCAAATAATGAATAATAGCCTAATATACATCTAAAAGGAACTTTTGAAATATATCCCCTCAATGACATATCCCCACAATGGCAGATGCAGCTGAAAATAATGAGGAAGCTATGTACTAATCTAGAAAGATCCAGGGATGACTGGCTCATTTCAAGTAGAGGGTAAAAAACATACGATGAGCCTGGAACATCCTGCTGAGCCAGAAAGCAAGAAAGCTATTAAAGACTAATAATGAATTACCAATAGGACACTGTGATTTTCCACATAAGAATTTTATCTAATGCAAAAAGAATAACCAGAATTATAAAAAAATACCAGCTGATAATCCCTCATGAAATAAATGGTTCGGGTAACAATGATCAATGAATGGAATATTAGTAACTGAAAGGTTGATTGGGAAATTTACAATGGAGAGATCAGGCCTATTGATCTCTGAACCTACAGATGAATTTTAGTGTTATTAAAAATGGGACCACTAGATACTGTGTGTCTCCTAATATGATACAATATGAAAAAGCACTTATGAAGTATTTTGAACCAGAATTGAATCAAGCATCTAGGGCCAATGTTCATTTTCAGGAAATATAGGGGATAGAGAAACAAGCTAATGACACCACAAGAAAACAAAAGACAAATTCAGGTTTTTGGATATTCTACAGGACAAGTGACAGAATTTCTGCAACAAGTCAATAGCATAAAAAAAGGAAAAAACAAACAAAATGAGGGAAGGAAATGGGACTACTACTACTATATTTAAAAAAGGCACAACAGCCAAATGTGATGTGTGCATCTTGTTTGGATCCTGATTAAAACCAACTAACTATAAAAAGACATATTTGAAACAATCAGAGAAATGTGATTACACAGGGTATTATAGGCTACAAATAAATTATCATTTAAAATTTTCTTTTTATGATAATGGCATTGTGACTATGTAAGAAAACATCTATATTTTTAGAGGTGCATACTGAAGTAGCAGGGATAAAATAACAAGCTTTCTAGGATTTAAAAATACTATAGTAGAAGGCGAAATGTAGATAGTTTAAGGAAAGGTAGAAAAATCTGGACAATTTGGATAATGACTATAGAGGTGGTGGTTTATCATACTATTCTACTTTTATATAAGCTCAAAAATATTCATAAGAAAACACCTAAAAATGAGAATGCAATTAGCACAACATTAAACATGAACAGCAGATATAACACCAGGGGTCACCATGACCAACAGGCTTCCCTTCCTGTAAAACAGGCATTTCATAATGGAATACTGATTTAAGAGCAAAAAGGACAAAGGTGTGAGTTACAATAGAAGACTGCTCAGATGATCACGTCAAAGCTTTTATATTTGCTTTCATGTGCTTACTTCACATTCAGCAGAAAACCAGGACAAGTTCTGTGTAAATGCTTTCTAAATGAAATGTAATATAAGTATAAAGGTTTTTCCAGTTTGTCTTAATATAAGTCCAAACAATTACTTTACAACATCTGTATATATAATTGTACATAAAATTCGCACACATACATACACCACAACACATACACACTATAGAAAACAATTATCCAATACAGAATATGGTTTTAGTTCCCTTACCATCAATATTAAGCATCATTTTCCACATGGCAGGCCGAACAGATTGATGGAATCCAAACCATACCTCCCTGCCCCCTCCCAGAGGGTGGTCATATCCTTCTGGAGCTGAGAAAAAGGAACGCCCCACAGGCGTATATCTACAAAAATTAAAATGTCATGTTCAATCCTTTCCTTCCTATATAAGTATCTACATATGCAGAACAGGTGAGTCAAGAGCACATAACTTATAATTATAAATATATGAAACTAAGCATTTTACAGATTTGTGAAAGCAAAAAGCAGACATTTTAAATAAAAAAAAAGTCAGCATCCTTCACTGAAATTCTCCATTGTTAAAACTAATGTTAATTTGAATAAGAATTTTATTTAAAATACTTTCTTAAAAATAGATTCAAAAAAGTTAACAGTTCCAATCTTACAAAATGCTAGTGAATAATTATTGATCGAAAAGCTATTTTTATAAATGTGTTTGTAAGACATAATATTTTTCTTTGAAAGACCCATGTAATCTAATCCTATATATATATATATAAACACTGATACACACATACATATGAGGTATCAGCGTGATTAAAACAGCAGCAATTTCCACACAATTTGATACTAATGTATAAACAATGAAATTACTTTTAAAACAAGGTTATTTAACTATAGGAATATATCTGAAAATATATCAGTTACTGAAGATGACTAGCTCCTAAGAGAAGCGGTTAGACATTTTTCTAAAAAATATCCATTAGGTTAGCTAAACTAATGAGGTTCATTTACTTTCGTAAGTCAGAGAATTTTCTGTAGCCTAACTTCTGTTAACTTCGGCATAACATTTTTCAACTGAAATAATCAAAGTACACAACATCTGATGAAGGTTAACCAAAAGAGGCCTGTACTCTCGGGAGGAAAGCCTTCACTCTCAAAATCTAAAGAGGAAAAAAGCCAGAAGCACCCACTTCATGGAGGGCAGATGTCGTAGCACCACATCAACAGCATGGACAGGATTAGTGCTGATTGGCTTGTCTAATTCCAGTGGCTCAGGCAAGGTTCGTCCTGTCAGTACTTCATGTAGTAGGTGCCAACTCACCCGAGAGACAAATTTGATTGACACCTTGAAAGGTCGATCTTTTCCACCTTCCCCCGGTAAAGTAACATCTAAATCTACCTGTTGATGGGAAAAGAGTCATCTGTTAAAAGTTGAAAAAGAGAGGGCCGGCCGCATGGTGCGGTGGTTAAGTGCTGGCTTGGGAAGCCAGCAGTCCTGGTTCGGATCCCACATATGAGGGCCAGTGACACTGCCCTCAAAAAAAAAAACAAAAAAAAGAAAAAAAAAAAAGGTTGAAAACAAGAAAGTTCTTTTTCAGTTTAACATAAAAATATTTAAGAGAAAACAAGGCAAATAAAAAAAACCCCAATCTCAATGTCAAGTCAACAGACTAAAATTTAAATAAGTTATTTATGCCAGCATTACTTGTTATTGCAAAATATTGGAAACTGCCTAAATGCCCAAACATTTAGGCAGCTATAAAAAAAGAATGAGAAGATCTCTTAGAATGGTTATGGAATAATTTCCAAACTCTACTTTTAAGTGGAACAAGCAAAGTATAGATTACAAATAGTATAGCATCTTTTGTGTCAGAGAGAAGGGGAAAATGGGAAAATATTCATATATCTGAGTATTTATGCAAAAAGAAACACAGGAAGCATGAACCCAAAACGAAGAAATCGGTTACTTTCAAAGGATGGGAAGAAACAAATTGGAAGAAATGAAGGAGGGGTTAACAATTCTGAGTGTATTTTTCAGTATAGTTTTGACTTTTGGAAGCATGTTAAATAAAGTTCTATATATTAAAAAAATAGGGCCGGCCGAGTGGCGGGGTGGTTAAGCGCTGGCTTGGGATATGGGGGCCAGTGACACTGCCCTCAAAAAAAAAAAAATTAAAATTAAATCAATAAGGCTGGAAGGAAAAAACTAACACTGAATATAAACAAAATCATCTGAAACCAAATGCATTTCAAATGAACAACATAACCACACTGAAAGATGAAAAAAAAAAAAGAAAAACACTAATGCAATGAATACAGAATACTGACTATACTCTCACTGGGGGTGTGGAGGAAAGGTGAGTGGGAAAGAGCTGCATACAAAACAAAACCTTAGACTTATTAGTAGGTTTGTTTTCCGTAGAGGTATGGTGTAGTAATTCAGAAACTATTTTATGTTTTGTAAGATGGAACAAATGAGTAAAAGTAGTGATGATGTTTTGGTAAGCCAGGGGTTTAAAGAAGAAAGAAGACACAAATATGCAATGTGGGGAATAAAGAAGGAATCCTATGGGGATAAACTGAAACTGGAAGAATCAGTGTGAACTCATGGTTTCTAATATACATGTTGTATATTGTATACATAAGTGGTACTTGCAGGATACATATGTTACGTTTACTATATGACATGTAATGTTTATTTTTCATTGTCTGTCTGTTTTGTTCATTTACTTATTTATATGTTTCTATTTCCTACCTCTGTCCACCGAAAGGTCTTAGAAGCACATATACCCCAGTGGCAATGAGCACACCCAGTATCCAGATTTTGGTTTCTAAACTGTATTCCCAGCTGAAAGAAGCCACTGTTTCTTTGAGAAATGGCCAGTTGCAGGACTGCTGCAGAGTAAAAATAAGATAAGCCTGGAACACCTTGTGCCTCAAAGTAAGGAAATACTCAAAGAAAAAAGAAAAAAGATGTGTATCGTGTCAAAAGGACACAGAAACCAGCTTAAATGGACTCCCATTGGCCAAATATGGGACAATTTGGGCAGTCAAGTAAACAAGGATAAATAAATAGGAAAGAAGAAAATGTTCTCCCTTACTGTAGAATACCAACTAATAAATGAAGGAATGACAGAATTAGAAAATCACTAATACTATAATAGTACTAATCCTTTCAAACAAGAATCATCAATTATTAAAAAGTCTAATGAGAAACAGGATTCTTACAAGTATCACCCTTATATGAAACACAGTTTGGGGAATATAATAATGTTGTAAAAATTCTGTGGCGTGTCAGATGGTCACATGCCTTGTTAGGGAGACCACTTCCTGGATGGAGTAGAGGTTTGATCACTGCACTGTACAGCTGAAGCTGATGTTGTATAATATTGTATGCCAACTGTAACTGAATATATAGATATTCACGGGATGTGGAGTATACTGTAGAAGGGAGTCAAAGGAATTATAATAAATATGTATGATATGGGGGGGAGGAGTGGGGTGGCGAATTGGGGGAGGAGGGTTGTCACTTTGAGGGGCAAAAAGTATAACTATTGCATTATGTTGTACACCTGAAACTAATTTAAAAAAATGTTTATTTCACAATAAAAGATTTAAAATTAAAAGTATCACCCTTATCAAAATTAAAAAACTTCTATCAAAGGACGAAATCAACAAAGTGAAAAGGCACCCTATGGAATGTGAGAAAATATTTGCAATTCATGTATCTGATAAAAATATATAAAGAATTCCTAAAACTCAGCAACAACAACAAAAAAAAACCAAACAACACAAGTAAAAATATAGGCAAAGGACTTGAATACATATTTCTCCAAAGAAGATATACAAATGGCCCATAATCACATGAAAAGACCTCCATACCACTAATCCTTAGGGAATGCATATCGAAACCACAATGAGACGCCACCTCACACCCATGGGGATGGCTACTACCAGAAAAACAGAAAGTAACGAGTGTTGGCAAGGGCGCGGTGAACTTGGAGCCCTTGTGCACTGGGTGTGAATGTAAAATGGTGCAGATGCTGTCGTAAACAATATGGTGGTTTCTCAAGACATTAAAACTAGAACTACCATTAATATGATCCAGCAACTCCACTTCTAGGTATATACTCAAAAGAACTGAAAGCAGGACTAGAACAGATATGTTTACAGCAGCAATATTTGCAGTAGTCAAAAGGTTCCATCAACAGGTGAATGGATAAACAAAATGTAACATATACACACACACACACACACACACACACACACACACACACAAAATGAAATATTATTCAGCCTTAAAAAGAAGGAAAATCCCTCCGCATGTGACAACACAGATGAACTTTATTTATTTTTTAAAAATCTAACCGGCGACCCTGTTGCTCAGAGCTCGCGCTCCTTTTTGTTTGTTTTTTTGAAGGCAGTGTCACTGATCCTCATATGTGGGACCCGAACCAGAGCCGCCGGCTTTCCAAGACAGCGTTTAACCACTGCACCACTCGGCCGGCCCACACAGATGAACTTTAAAGACATTATGCTAAGTGAAATAAGCCAGACACAAAAAAACAAATACTGTATAATTCCACTTTTATGAGGTACTGAGAATAGTCAAATTCATAGAGACAGAAAGTAGAATGGTGGCTGCCAGGGGCTGAGGGGAGAGGGGAATGCAGAGTTAGTGTTTAATGGATACCGAGTTTCAGGTTTGTAAGTTGAAAAGAGTTATGGGGATGAATGGTGGTGAAGTTGTGAATGTACTTAATGCAACTGAACTGTACCTTAAAAATGGTTCAGACGGTAAATTTTATTTTATGTTACATGTGTTGTACCATAATTTTTTAAAAAAAAGTATCTCCCAACAAAAGCAAAGAGGGAAGAAAAAAAAATTGGATAGGAGAAACCTGGCAGATTCCAACTTAACCAAGTGATCAAAGTTAACATCATCATTAAAGGAACAAACACATATTATGTGCCTTTTGATATGATGCACTGATAAGGAAAGAACACTTATGCAATATTTCTGCCAAAAATGCATAATCAGGATTTATTCAAGAGGAAGCACTAGACAAACTCAGTCTGAGGGACATTCTAAAATTAACTTGCCTGCAATATTCACCATGTTAATGCCATGAAAGAAAGAAAACAAAGCTGGGGAATTGATCCAGAATAAAGAGGACTAGAAAGACAAGATATCGAAATATAAACATGAACCTGGACTAGATTCTGTACTAAAGGGGAAAAAATGCTGAAATTTTTTCATCACTGGAATGACAAAATTGGAATTTAGGTTGTTGATTAGACAAAGGTATCATGTCAATATGAAATTTAGTGAAGCTGATAACGGTACTATGGTTTTTATGTTTGTTCTTAGGAAATACACATTAAAGGGCATAATGTATACAACCTACTCTTAAATGATTCAGGAAAAAATAAGTATGTGTGTATACTTATAGCTGTATCTATAGATATAAAGAGACAGCAAAAGAGAGAAAGGAAGAGAATAAAATGTGGCAACTGTTAAAAACACTGGTGAGTCCGGGTAAAGGGTACACATGATTTCTCTACATGATTCTTACAACTTTTCTGTAAGTTTGAAATTATTTCAAAATAAAAAGTTAAAACATGTTACACAGATATATGGACTGTAATAAGATAAAATGATAATAAATGCATTTAAAAGGAAACATTGCAATAGAGTAGCTTTCCCATAAAGGAATGCATATCTTACCCCAGTAGTTGCCACAGGAAGTGGATTGGCTGTGTAAAGGCTTCTTTTTCCATCATAAACTGGTCTACAGTCCCCAAATATATTTACTTTAAAATGCTGAACCATTGAGTCAACCACCTCCCTAAAAAAGGCAAAAAATACATTCATACATTCCTCTGCAATGATGAAATTAAAAAATTGTAAGAAACTAATTTCTTACACTATTTAAAGCTGTCAAAATTTTAAAAGACATGATAAAGACTTGCTTTCAGGACCATAGCTTAGGATACCATAAGAGATGATAGGAATTTCACAAAAGAGAAGAATGAATTCACTTAATTAATCATTTTGGGCCCACATTTGGTCTAGAAAATGATCCAAAATCCCTTTCATTATCTCTAAGATGTTTCACTATCTGACATATTCACCTTTATCAACAAGTTTGATGCTCTTTCCCCTGTGCTCAAACAGCACCTAGGATATATATCTATTAGAACACTTATTACATTGTATTATTGGGCTGTCAGAAAAGTCATGACGCGTGTTTGCAATAGATGGCACTAATTCATTTTTGGAAGTACTAGAGTCATTCGCATCTATGTTATTGCTATGTCATTTGATAGCTGACAATTCTAGTTTCATCTAAAATAAATTGAGTGATTTGGCTGAGTTTTGGAGATTTTACAAGTTGAAGATGGAAGACCAAACTCTGCATTTTTGCCATATTTACTGTTTTACTTCCATAAAGGGAAGAATGCGCGTCAAGCTTGTGAAAAGTTGCATAAAGTTTACAGTGACAACGGTCTACAAGAACGTCAGTGCCAACGATGGTTCATGAAATTCCGTGCTGTGATTTTGATCTCAACAATGCTCTTCGGTCAGGGAGGCCCACTGAGGTTGATGACAACAAAATAAAGGTATTCATTGAGTCAAACCCACATTACATGACACGAGAGATTGCAGAAACATTGAACATCCATCATTCAAGTGTTCACGACCAACAGAAGCTGGGATATGTAACCAAGTTCGATATTTGGGTTTCGCATGCACTCAAAGAAGTTCATTTGACGGCACGTATAAACATCCGCAATATGCTCATTAAACGTGAGGAAAACGATCCTTTTTTGAAGCGACTAATTAACTGGTGATGAGAAGTGGATTGTTTACAACAATGTGGTGCACAGTCTTGGTTGCGACATGATGATTCGCCTCAAATGACATCGAAAGCAGACATTCATCAGAGGGAGGTTATGCTCTCAAGTGTGGTGGGATTTTAAACGTGTCATATTTTTCGAGCTCCTACCAAGGAACCAAACAATGAATTCAAACTGTCCAATTGTCAGCAATTGGACAGTTTGAATGAATCCATCATCCAGAAATGTCCAGAGTTTGTTACTTGTAAAGGAGTTGTGTTCCATTGTGACAATGCGGGACCACACACAAGTTTGATCACCCATCAAAAATTCTCAGAGCTTGGATGGGATGTGTTGCCACACCCACCATACTCGCCTGACCTTGTGCCATCAGACTTCCACTTGTTTCACTCTTTTCAAAACTCCTTGCGTGATATAACGCTCAGTTCAGATGAGGCTGTAAATCAGCACCTTGTTCAGTTTTTCGCAAATAAACACAGGTCCTTCTATGAACGAGGAATTATCAAGCTCACTAAAAGATGGCAAAAGGTTATCGAACAAAACGGGCAATATATCATTGATTGATCTTTGTTCTTTATATAAATAAATGACCTTTGAAAAACAGACAAATATGTCATGACTTTCCTGACAACCCAATATAATTATTATATACGTCACTTCTATTAGACTGTGAGATTCTTTTTTTTTTTTTAAAGATTTTATTGGGGAATTGGGGAAGGGGAACAGTGTTGAGGAATTGGGGAAGGGGAACAGCCAAGTTCTTGTCCTTCAATCTTAGTTGTGGAGGGTGCAGCTAGTTCAGCTCCAAGTCCAGTTGTCCTCCAGCCACCCGTGGGCAGCTCAGCTCAAGGTGCCATGTTCAATCTTAGTTGCAGGTGGGCATAGCCCAGCATCCCATGCGGGAGTCGAACTGTCAACCCTGTTGTTAGGAGCACGTGCTCTCACCAGCTGAGCCATCCTGCCATGTGTCAGCAGCTCAGCAGCAGCTCAGCTCAGGCGCAGCTCACTGGCCCACAAGGGAATTGAACTGGGAACGTTGCTGCCCAGAGCTCATGCTCTTAACCAACTGAGGTACTCGGCCAGTCCCCAGACTATGAGATTCTTGAGAGCAATAAATACACCTGTACCTTGTAAAAAAAACACAAAACACTGCAGATTTTATGGAATAATTACACTAAACACTGATTTGAACTTACATTAAACTACTTTGAGTTCAAAACTGCCAATACCTATACTTCAAAGGGAATCAGCTTTTATGAGGACCATTATTTATTGTATCTCTTTTCTTTAACTTCTCACTAATATGTTGTGATTGATATATTTAGAGTTTTAATGAAACTTTAGTAAGAAGTTAACAAACTGACAAATCCAGGCACTTCAAGTTTTCATTTTTTATCTCAAAAGATACTGTGGCAAAGGGTAGTTTATCAGAATGTTCATCAGGTAGGCATATGGAACTAGAGCAAAAACTCTCTAAAACAGTAAATTACCTAGTCATCTAGTCAGCAATAGCAGCAAAGGTGCTCACTGCATTATGAAAAAAGTTTGAACTGGGAAAAGCCAATTGGAGAAACCTTTAAAATACGTGGTAACGTAAGTACTAGAGAACAAGTAAGTAGACAGACATAAGTTTTAGTACCATTCTGCCTCTAAATTGTTATGAAAGTTACTTGTCTCTCTGGTTTTGGTTCCTTTACCAATAAAAACAGGATAATAGTCTCACGGCTGTTACAGAGACCAAACAGAATATTAATGAATGGGAGAGAAAAAGCAAATATGCATGATACTATTTTTACATAAAAATTTGGCATGATTATCTCAAAAATATACATCGAGAATTATATTGAAGAACTAAAGCCTTCCAAACAACAAATGTATACATTACAATGCATTACCATCAAATATAGTAAATTAACACAAAGAATGAATTTTCACAATTAACAGAAACCATGAACTGAATTTTCTCTATTGTTATAGTTGTGGAGCACTAGTCTTTTTTTATAACAATGGGCAAGGGGGAAACTTTTATATTTTGTTCAATTGTAGAATTTTAGCACAATATTTATGTGTATACTGTTAAGCCATCTTCTTAGTTTACAATAAACAGTAAAACTACACTAACCAAAATACACAAAATATTATAACTCCTAAAGCAATACTTAGGACAGCAATTTGGGAAAGAAAATCTGAGCAAATAAGGATAAGAACTTCTAAGCAGTCTTTAGTGACTTCCTTTCACTTATAATCTTAATCTGAGAAGGGGAGACTTATATAACATTATGCATTTTTGTAGAACCTCAGGGTAGAACTTAAAAATCCTTAAGAATATCTGGTGATTACTACAAAAATGGAACCTACCCCAAGTACGTTAAGTCTTACAAGGGGTTACAGCCTACCTTCCCACTCTTACCTCAACTACCACTTCCTACATTCTGGTACCAAGACTTTTGATTCCATCATGCTCTGGTGCACAGACTGTAAAGTAAAATTTATATTGGTTTCAGCAAGTTCCACTTTACCACCTGATTCATATAGCAGAAAAATGGTAGGCGAGGGAAATTTAATGTAAGAAGAGAAGAAATTATTTTTCTGCTAATTGCTAGTATAAGCTCATGGAGCCCCATCTTCATTTCATTTTTAGGTACCTCTTAATTCTCTACTCCCAAAAGCTAGAATGGGAAATATTGTTCCAGTCTACAGGAGAAGACATGAAATAATATTTCCCCTCAAAAGTGGCTATTCACTTTTAGTATTTGCAGCTACAATAAATTCTGTTACTATACAGAAAGAAGATTGTTAAAGTATAATAAGGCATTAAAACCACCCAGAGGTTTTAAAACACAACTAAAACAGCTGGTAGTCTGTCCTTATATCCTTCCAACCTCTAACGTATCTTCACAACTCTGTAGTACTTTAGCACAGAAGGTAACCAATGAATATTTGTGCATCGAGATAAAATTTAACCTTCTGTTGGGCTCAACTGATCTCACAGATTCACTGCACACAAATTTTCAAATATCTAACAGTTAAGTATCATGACTCATTGCTTCCCGTATCTTCTCCCTCTACCATAACCTATCACCAGTTGTGTTTGTGACTTAGTACAGTGAAGACATATTTCATAGCAGCATCTTTGTGTGCAAATAATCTGTGAGATCAGTTGCGCCCAATGGAGGGTTAAAAGATACAGAGTAGAGAAGGGGTTATACTTTAGATCAAAATTTTAATACTTTATAATATAAAATCTGTAGTACACCAGAGCATTTTACTATAAACTATCTTCATAGTCATTTCATATGGGTGTGAATTCTTTCATAATCTTATATAACAACACTAGTTAATCTAGTGGAGTAAATATTTCTAGTATTCACAAATAACTGACAGATTACTTTAGATTGAGAAATAAATTTTTAACTCAATTGGCTTACAGTAACAACTCTTAAGCGGAACACTTCTCCCTCAGGCCACCACTGACTTCTTAAAAGACATGGTCTCTTTTCAGCCTTACACTCCTGGCTTCTTTTCGCATTTGGCACTGTGATCAGTCCTTGAATATCAAGATCCTTGCCTTATCTTCTCTGAAACACCTTCTACTTTGCCCTGGATCTCCTGCCTTTCCAATCTCTAAGTGTCTTCATTGGTAAACCTGAAACAATAGATCCTCAGTCCTCTTATCTTGACTCTACTCACTTTCCCCAGCTTTTAACTAAGCTGATACATCCCAGTCTCCATCTCCATCTTGACTTATTTCCTGAGCTTGAGGACCTATTTCCAATAATCTTACTGACGTCCATTTTGATGTTCCTTACACATTTCAACATCCAAATATCCAAATATACAGAAAATAAAAAATTCGGTCCTTTCACCATCTGTATTTCTGTTAATGCCAACACCATTACAATAAGCTAGAAACTACAAAGCCATTCTTATCTCTTCTCTTTCCCTATACCCTAAATTATTCATTTTCTAAATCATCTAAGCCCTCTTCACCACTGCTGTTAGTTAAGTATTGTACTTCTAATCTAGAAAGGTACCAGAGGTGCTAGAGGGTATGCTGGGGTATGAGGGAAAAAAGTTAACTTATATTTAATTTTCATTTAACAATTAGAAATTAAGATTTACTAATATTCATGAATATATATTGATACTGGTGGCACCCTAACGTAGTCCATCAGATTCAGGTGTAACATATGGTACACCAAGAATCCTAATAGAATAATGGGAATTCTGCAACGTATAAAAGTTAATAGTGAACTCTCATTCATTCATTCATTTTTGGCATGTTGGAACTTAGTTCAAGTGTGTGGCACATATTCAGTCAGGCTTTTGACACAATAATCTGAAATTTTCCAATTATTAAAATATTCATAAATAGTTTATTTCAAACTATTATTTCCCTTTAATTTTTCTATAGTTATGCAATGTTAGTTGCATAAATAGTTTATTTCAAACTATTATTTCCCTTTAATTTTTCTATAGTTATGCAATGTTAGAATAATAGTATATGCCTATAAATTAAATTTTTTTAAGATGTGCATATATTTAGCTATTTATTATTAAGTGCGTGTGAGACATATTTGAATTAATGAGGTTGCATGATCAAAGGTTTGCAGATCATTGATCTAGGCTACTGCAACAGCCTTCCAAATGTTCTCCATATTGCCATTCATTATGCTTTTAAACATAGATGTTTCTCATTTGCTCAAAAGCCTTCAATGGTTCTCTACTGTTTCTAAATTCACAAGATTTAGCTTGGATTGAAGGTCCTTCACAATGTACCCCTTGGCTAACTTTTCAGACTCCAGCTACCCTATTTATACTGGTCTACTTCTGCTTCATAAGCATGTCATACTTTTGCTCATGTTCTCTCTATATGGATTATTCTTTCCCTGGCCCACTGGGAAACTACGCAGCTCAGATACCATGTCACGAACCCCATATTCCTCCCTAATCAAAAGCAGGAATCATTACTCTTTTATCACAGCACATTATACATATCTCACAGAACTTGTCTAAGAAATCCTTAGAAGGGATCATGTCTCATCTTGTTATTTCCAGAACGTAGGATAGTGCCTGACATAATACAGGGGTATAATAAATTAGTTAATGAAAACATAGAGAAGATCCAAAAATAATCTTTAAGTTTTAAGTTAATGCACGATTTAGAGTTATAATTCCATTCAGGGTACATATACTTTTTTTTTTTTTTTTTTTTTTGGGTACATGTATCTTTAAATCTAGTACCAACAGCATCCTATCTTGGTATAACCATATGGTGAACAGAAGTAATTGTCTTAAATTGATTTAACTCAGGAAAAAAGGAAACAAAAAACTGGAGTAGACAAAAAGAAAACAAATTAAGGCACATCCATACAATGGCATACTATACAGCTGTTACTGTAATTTAAATCTACATGAATGGATGGATGTTAGGAATAAACCCTACACACCAGTCCCTCATGTTTAGACATCTATTTATAAAAATATCTTTGAATTTTAAATATAGTGCAACATTAGCCAAAACACGAATTTCTTTCTTTCTTTTTTTTTCCTTAAAGATTTTATTGGGGAATTGGGGGAGGAAACAGCATTGGGGATTAGGGGAAGGGGAACAGACAAGTTGCTGTCCTTTTGTTCTTCAGTCTAATTGTGGAGGACATTGCTTCACTGGCCCATGTTGGTTTTGTAATCATTGCGCTCTTCCTGGCTAAGGCAGATCGCTTGCTAGCCATTGGATGGCCATTCGCTGGCCACTGGACGGCCACTCACGGTAGCTCACAGCAGCCCACTGCAGTAGGGGTTGCAGCCTATGCCATCACTGGTGACTCACCACAGCCCCCGCTCCAGGTCGAGCTGTTGTTTGCCATCTTAGCTGTAGGGGGCGCAGCGTCACTGGCCCTGCAGATCAGTGGGATCTGAACAGGGGCCCTGCTGCTCAGGGCTGTCATCCCAAGCCAACTCCTTAACCAATGCGCCACTTGGCCGGCCCAAAAGACTAATTTCTATTGAGTCATTTATTTAGGTGCTACTTTAAAAGAATTATGAGATTTGAAATAATCACCATCTGTTAGCATTCCTATCTTCCAAGTGATTAACTAACAAGGAAAATAAACTGACAGTATTAACTGACATATTTTATATGGTACAGTTTCCATATATAAAACTATACTGATTATTTTCACTGGCAGTGTTTTCTGGGGTATGTCCTCTAAGTCATTTTGATCAGAAGTATAGCCCTCTCTAGATATGACACCAAAAGAATAACTGGCAAAAGAAAAAATTAACTGGGCTTCATAAAAATTAAAAAAGTGTTTGTGCTTCGGGGCTGGCTGAGTGCCCCATTGGTTAAGAGCTGGCTTGGGATGCCAGCGGCCCCAGTTTGGATCCCACATCTGAGGGCCAGTGACACTGCCCTCTACAGCTAAGATGGTGAACAACAGCTCCACCTGGCTAGGCTGTGTGAGTCCAGGCAACGGCATAGGTGGGTGGCCATAGGCTACACTGAGTGGCTGGCGGCCAGCGTGAGCGGCCGGCAGCTGGAGTGAGCTGTCAAGAGCCGTGGTGAGCAGCCGTACAGAGGCTGGCAACAGATCTGCCTCATCCGGGAAGAGCGCAATGATAATATCAACATGGGCCAGTGAAGCAACATCCTCCATAACTAGACTGAAGAACAAAAGGACAGCAACTTGTCTGTTCCCCTTCCCCAATAAAATCGTTAAAAAAAAAAAAAAGTTTGTGCCTCGAAGGACACCATCAAGCAAGTGAAAAGGCAACATGTAGAAAGGGAGAAAATTTTTGCAAATCATTATACCAACTAGAAGGTATAACTCCTACAACTCAACGAAAAGACAAGCGATCCAAAAAAATGGGCAAAGGACCTGAAAAGACATTTCTCCAAAAATATACAAATGGCCAAGTACATGAAAAGATGCTCAATATCATCAGCCATTAGGGAAATGCAAATCAAAATAACAATGAGATACTACTTAACACCCACTGAGATGACTATAATAAATAAGACAGACAACAAATGTTAGTGAGGATGTGGAGCACTTGGGATCACCATACACTGCCAGCAGGAATGTAAAATGATGCAGCCATTTTGGAAAAGAGTCTGGCAGTTCCTCAGAAGAGTAAACACAGAGTTACCATGTGAGTCCACTCCTAGGTATACACCCAAGAGAAATGAGAACACGTTCACACAAAATCCTGTACACAAATGTTCACAGCAGCATTACTCATAAGAGCACAAAAGTACAAGCCACTCACATGTCCATCAACTGATAAACTGATAAATAAAATATCCATACAATGGAATATTATTCAGTAATAAAAAGGAATGAAGTACTGACACATATTACAACATGGATGAACTCTGAAAACATTATGTGAAGTGAAAGAGGTCAGTCACACAAAAGGCCACATATTGTATGACTTCATTTATATGAAATGTCCAGAAAAGGCAAATCTACAGAGACAGAGAGCAGATTAATGTTTGGCAGGGGCTGCAGGGAGGGAGGCAATGAGTAATGACTACTAATGAGTGCAGGATTTCTTTTTGGGAGGATGAAATGTTCTAAAATTAGATAGTGGTGATGGTTGTACACCATCTCTGGGAACATACTAAATACCACTTCAAAGTGAATTGTATAGTGTGTGAATTTTATATCAGTAAAGTTGTTATTTTAAAAAAGTATATCCCGGGCCGGCCGAGTGGCGCATTGGTTAAGCGCTGGTTTTGGGATGCCAGCGGCCCCGGTTCGGATCCCACATGAGGGCCAGTAACACTGCCCTCTACAGCTAACAACAGCTCCACCTGGAGCTGGGCTGTGCGAGCCCCGGAAATGGTGTAGGCTGCAGCCCTGCTGTAGTGGGCTGCCATAGGCTGCAGTGAGTGGCCGGCAGCCAGAGTGAGCGGCTGGCAGCCAGCGTGAGCTGCCAATAGCCGTGGTGAGCGACATCCAGAGGCCAGCGACCAATCTGCCTCATCCGGGAAGAGCAAAATGACGATACCAACAGTGAAGCAACATCCTCCGCAACTAGACTGAAGAACAAAAAGACAGCAACTTGTCTGTTCCCCTTCCCCGATTCCCCAACGCTGTTCCCCTCCGCCAATTCCCCAATAAAATCTTTAAAAAAAAAAAAAAAAAAAAGTATATCCCTCTCTTAGCATACTATCCAATTATAATACTATGCCAATGATATTCCTAATAATAGCAGAAAAGGAATTCCTTTAAACACACTAGTGAGATTTCCATTTAAAAGCCAAAATGGTATCAATATAGATTTATTTTTTCCATCTAAAATTCAATCATCAGAATTAAATTAGTCATATGCAATACGCACAAATATTTGGCACTATGTCATTAATCATAATTACAGTTAACAGTAATTACAATAGTACTATGACTACAAGATAATGTTTAATTTATAAAAGAAAATTGAGGGGCCGGCCAAGTGGGTCACTTGGTTAAGAGTGCGAGCTCTGAGCAACAGGGTCACTGGTTTGATACCCACATGGGCCAATGAGCTGCCAACAGGTGGCAAGATGGCTCAGCTGGTGACAGCACATGCTCCTAACAACAAAGTTGCCGGTTCGACTCCCGCATGGGATGGTGGGCTACGCTTACCCAAAATTAACATTGAATACAGCACATTTAGCTGAGCTGCCCTGAGTTGCTGAAGGGTGGCCAGATGGTGACTGGACTTGGAGCTGAGCTAGCTGCGCCCTCCACAACTAAGACTGAAGGACAACAACTTGGCTATTCCCCTTTCCCAATAAAATCTAAATAAATAAGAGAAAATTGAACCAAAAAAAGAAATTCAACCACAATCTACTACCAACTATTTCAAGATTACTTTAAATCTTTATCCATGCCTAAAATAGATGTTAGTTACAAATATGTTCTATATACAATTTTCACTATCTATTTCATTATTCAATGATTTTGAATAATTACATAATAGTCTACTCAAGGTTTATCCCCATATACATTTAGTAGCTGGACGAACTAGCATAAAATCTCAAGTTACAGAATTTATACTCTAGGTCATAATATTTCTAAAAATACTTGATTTTTAGGTATTGAGACCATTCACTTGTTCTGGAAAAACTATAAACATTTGAAATCTGCTTAACAAACATGATTCTCCACCAAATGATTATTTTCAATCAAAATAATTAAATAGGAAAAAAAGAAACATACACACACCCGAAAGGGTGGGAAAAGGGAAAAAAACACCAACAGACAGAAAGTCTAAAGAAGAGAAGTTGACTCACAAAATGATTCACAAGCATTTCCTGGATATGTTGTCCAAGAAAACTCCTCTGACTAAAGTGGAAACTTGTTTGGCTACAATACATCATTCTGCTATTATGATTAATGCCATCATGACAAATATTTGAGCATGTGACATATGGACAAGAGAAACCTCGTATGTGTTGATTTACGTACTGCTGCATATTGGCCCATAATGTTCAGTTGCTACTGAAAAGGAATTGTAAGGTTCTACGTAGTTCTCCCTAACTTCTAGAATTCCAGTTGTTAAAGTGTCGGAACTAAACTAATTTCAGAAGCCCACCAACAATTTTAACTGACTAGTAATGTAGTAATATTACAAAAAGTGAAGACAGGGCCGGCCAAGTGGCGCGGTGGTTAAGCTCTGGCTTGGGAAGCCAGCGGCCCCGGTTTGGTCCCACATATGAGGGCCAGTGACACTGCCCTAAAAAAAAAAAAAAAAGTGAAGACAAAAACTAGCTCTTTTGAAGAAAATAAAGAGAGTAAGTTTTGCAGATGTAGATATAAAATCAAATCAATATTATGAATAAAATATAAAGCTGATTTATGCCATTTTAGAGTCCCGCAAAGTCCTATTGTTCTTAACTCAAATGGTACACAATAGAAAAATATGCATTTGGAAACATCTAAATTACAGATCCTTTACTTTTGTTGGCAAATAATATAATAAGACAAAGCAACCTAAGGGTGAAATATAATTAGGGATGTTAATAGGATCGTTAATTAAAATCATAACATACCACACTAATTTATTACATATCTTTTCCTCCTCAATTTAATCAACATGTTGAGCACATACATGTGAAACTCTATGCTATACAGCTTCATATACATACATGTAATAAACAATTATCGCCTTACCCCTACCAAAAAAGGTTAAATAGGAGAAAGAAAAAATCTAATAAACAATTTTGTTTTTTTTACTTAACATTAGTATCACTGCCCCAATCCCTCATAACTCATCTAAAATACTAAAAGAACCTCAATCGACATCCCTCTAAGCCCCAAGCCTCCATCTCCCATCATTTCCTCAATTCCAACCCATTTTATCTTCAAGCAATTTTGTTCTAACATTTTCATCATATAATTATCCTATTCAGTAAATAACCTATAACAATTCTCCATCATAAAGTGCTAAAATTAGGGGTGATTCTTTTGGGCAGGGCAAGATGGAGTGGCAGTAGTAAGGAATTCAGCTCAGAACTATCTGTCTTAGACATTCTATCAGTTAAGACATTTACTTAGATTAATAAGTGCCTTTTTAAAAAATGTAAACATCTACCAGAAGGGTCAAGATTATCCTTCATTCAAATTTATACACTAACACCCCAGTTTTGAGAAACAAGAAAAAGGGAGCTTGAGAGTGCAGCATGAGAGAGTTAGGTCCCTCTGAGTGGATGATGGCTAGCAGAAAGATAGACAAGAAAAAAGGAGACTAAGAAAGACTAGCCTACAGATCCTAGGAAAGAAGGGTAGGGCACTGAAAATCCATTTCTAGGCATACAAAGCCTTCTATAATGTCCATTTTTTTCTTGTTCCTCACTGTCACACTCATCCCATTTTATTAATACTTTTATAAGCATTTCATTCACTCTACTGAGTATTTATTATATGCCAATCATTGAGATAAGATGAGGCTACAAATATGATGATAAAGAATATTCCCTTTCATGAAGAGGTTACACTGGGAGAAGGGGAGAGGAACAAATAATCCCAATGCACTAAAAATACTATAACAGAGGTACACGCTAAATACTACAAGGTCGTAGAAGAATGAAATATTCTAGAAGTGTAGATAATTAACTAGAATGTGAGGGAGAGGGAAGGGGGAGAGAGAAGGAGGAGGGGGAGAGAGAGACAGAAAAAGAGAGAGATAGGGGAGAACAATTAGAAGATCATTATAATAATCTAGAAAAGTAAGGGTCTGAAGTCAAGGTGGTAGCAGGATGGATGGATGGATAGGGCCAGGTTAGGGAACAATTTCTCAAATGGACGCAATAGGACTTAATAACCAATAGGAGGAAAAGGAAATGGAAGGTCTAGTTTGGAATGTAGGTAGAGAAAAAGAATACTACAGTATGAGCAGGGTATGGGGATAGAGATTGAGAGAATAAGTTATTCTGATTTGTGTTTGAAGCGCTTGAGGGATGGATGGATATTCAGGTGTCAGTCTGACTTGGGAAAGGGGTGGAGTCTACTGCAAGATTAGGAGACATCTATTCATAGACAGTAGCTTAAGGTAGTATCTAACTAGAACCTCTCCCTTAAGCTTGGCTTAGGCTCACTATACCTGGTTCTTCTCAATTGTTGTACCTGTTACTGCTGCTTCATTTGTTGTTGTTGTTGTTTTTGTGGTTTTTTTTTGTTGAGGGCAGTGTCCCTGGCCCTCATATGTGGGACCCGAACCAGGGCCGCTGGCGTCCCAAGCCAGCGCTTAACCACCGTGCCACTCAGCTGGCCCGCTTCATTTTTTTTTAATTGCGGCATAATTGACATGTAATATATTAGCTGCAGGTGTACAACATAATGATTCAGTATTTGTATACACGGTGAAATGACCACCCAATAAGTCTAGTTACCATCCGTCACCATACAAAGTTACAATTTTTTTTCTTCTTTCCTTCTTGTGATGAGAACTTTTAGGATTTATTCTCTTGGTAACTTTCAAGAATGCACTATGATATATATATATATATATATATATATATATATATATATATATATATCTATTTTTTTTTTTTAAGAGGGCCGTGTCTCTGGTCCTCATATGTAGGATCCGAACTGGGGCCGCTGGCATCCCAAACCAGCTTTTAACCACTGCGCCATTCGGCAGGCCCAAGAATGCACTATGATATTATTGACTATACACCATGCTGTACTTTACAGCCCATGACTTATTTATTTTATAATTGGAAGTTTGTACCTCTTGACCCCCTTCACTCATTTCCTCCCCCAATACCACCCCCCCAGTAATCACTGTTCTATGCTGTATCTATAAGTTTTATTTGTTCATTTTGTTTTTTAGATTCCACATAAGTGAAATCACACAATATTTGTCTTTATTTGTCTGACTTATTTCACTTAGCAACACACCCTCATAAAATGGCAAGATTTTATTCTTTTTCATGGCTGACTAGTATTCCATTATGTGCCTGTGTTTATAGGTATCTATATCTACATCTATATCTCATATCTTCTTTATCTATTCATCCATCAACAGTGATGCCTCATCATTAGAAAGTGTTCTCTTACACAATGTGATATACAGATGATGTATTACAGAATTGTACACCTGAAACCTATGTAACTTTACTAACCATTGTCACCCCAATAAACTTTAATAAAAACAAAATGTTCTCTTTACTACAATTATCCACAATTCTACCAATTGTTTTAGATTAACTCAATTCCTTTTCTTCTTGCTTTATAAGTATTTCTTAACGACTATCAAGTCAGGATTCTGGAGTTCTGGTCTCACTTTTGCTACTGGAAATGTGTGTTCTTGAGTAAGCCTCTTAACCTTCCGGGGTTTCAGGTATAAAAAAAGGTATCCGATGAGCTGATCTCTTAGATTCTTCCTACTTGTAATACTCCATAACTCTCTTCCGGACCTCAGAAGGAACTCTATTACATGTTAATTACAACATTCATATGATTTCTTTTTTTTTTTTTTACGTTACTACAAAGTCTCTTAGTGCTCATTCACTTCATATATCTTGAGGCTTTTCTCCTCCAGTAAATTACAAATTTCTTGAGAGCAAGAATCATCTATGTCTTTTTTTTAAATTGAGGTAACATTGGTTTACAACATTATGTAAGTTCCAGGTGTATACATCTAAGTCTTAAATGAAGACTCTTACTAATTCTTATTGAATAAGAAAAGTCTGGGGTATTTGATACTACAGACCAAAATGCTAAGTTTAATATCACTGTTTACTAAATGTTTTGTCCATTGGTCGTTTTTTAAAACCTCCTTCATGGTGTACACCATATCACAATTTCCTTTCATATTCCCTGTATTACCTAAACCACAGCCATGCACACACAGAGTATTTAGGGGAGGTGAGAGAAGCTTATTGAAAGCAGACTGATAAAATCTTTATATACCTATGTACTTGTTCCTATATAAGTGTAAGAAACAGGAGTTGAGAATCAGAAGAACAAAAAGAATGAAACCATGACAATGAGCATCTCCAGCCACCACTGCTACCACCACCACCATCATCTTAAAGGGAACATTACAAAAGGAGTAAATAAGGTGGGGGTGGGGAGAAAAAGAAAACAGGTGTATTACCTAACAGCAAGGGAAAAGTTGCTCAGCCTGATTTCAAAAGCTTATAAAAATGACTTGGACCTTTTTCATGATCACAGAGAAAGCATATGAGCTTATGCTACAATGGAAAAATTTCAAGGCTGTTTGGAGATTTTACCCACTATCACACCTCTGACGTACAATCAACTTCAAAACAAATTACCATGTGCTCTTGGTCAAACTGTTAGACATTGTAATTGTTATTCGGATATACAAGATAAACAATTACTATGGCAAAGACAAATACTAACAGCAAAACATCTCCATGATTTCATCATTCTTACCTGTTCACTCTCCTAGGACACTTGTCTGGTTTAATATCTACCTCATAGAGGTAGACATCAATCTTTGGGATTTCAACTTGAAAACAGTTAGCCAGCAATTTAATGGGTTTGCCCATGGAGCCATAGCCAGGTCTTCTGGGCACCATGAGCAGGGGCTGGGCCCCAACGGGTCCTGCCAGGGAGGGAAAAAAAAAAGAGTAACACTGTTACAAACTGCATTTGATAATCTTATCATTCAGAGTATGTCAGAATTTTAAGTACAGCTGATCATGGGGTTGAAGCTAATTTCTAACACTTCAACTTCTTTCATCCCAATTTATTCTCCTTATTAAAATAAACATACCAAACCCCCCCCACAAACTTACAACAAATAAACAAAACCCTGCCTATTTCTGGAAAATCGTTTTTGGAAGGGGTAGAAAGAAGGGAGAGCAATCACACAAACCTAGATGACCAGGGGTCGGCAAATTTTTGAGATGGAAGAGCCAATCCTGTCCCTCACAACAATTTAAAAATTATTTGAGAGCCATAAAACAAATGAAATCACCATTATGTGAATAATATCCTTTTAAAATTTTATAAATGAAACTATGGTAGTTTTATTTTCATTTTCAATTTTACTTCAGAGCCACATGTACGTTCCCAAAGAACCGCATGTGGCTCGAGAGCCGCAGTCTGCTGACCCCTGCAGGTGAGCATGAGCAAACCCAAACCAGACCCAAAGAGTGTGAGATTAACATCAAAGTAAACTTAAAGAGAGTAGGAGGTTATAAGAATAGGAGCAAATGAACAAAATAAAAACAACAGACAATAAAAAGGATCAATAAAGCACAAAATCAATTACTTGAAAAGATAAATAAAATTTATAAACTCCAGGCAACACTGATTTTTAAAACAGGAGAAAAATGGCGTATGTAACCAAATAAGTGGGTAAAAAATTATTTAATTACAGATACTCAAGATATCATAAACACTGTGTCAATAAATTTGAAAGTTTGATTAAACAAATACAGCTTACTGATACACAAAAATACATAAAGTTTGAAAAGTCCTCTGTTCGTAGAAATGTAAAATGGTACAGCCACTTTGGAAAACAGCATGTGGTTCTTCCAAACATTAAAAACAGAATTACCAGGGCCGGCCGAGTGGCGCGGCAGTTAAGCGCTGGCTTTGGACGCCAGCAGCCCCGGTTCGGGTCCCACATATGAGGGCCAGTAACTCTGCCCTCAAAAAAAAAAACCGGTTAAAAATAGAATTACCATATGATCTAGCAATTTTACTTCTGGGTATATACCCAAAAGCATTGAAAACAAGATGTTGAAGAGATGATTGTATACCTATGCTTATGGCAGCATGAGTCACAATAGCCAAAAGGTGGAAGCAACCTAAATGTCCACTGATGGATGAATGGATAAAGAAAACGTGGTATATACATACAATGAAATATTAGCCTTAAAAAGGAAGGAAATTCTGTCACACGCAACAACATAGATGAATCTGTGGACGTTATGCTTTGAAAATTTGCCGGTCACAAAAAGACACTATATTATTCCACTTATTAATACCTAGAGTAGTCAAATTCATAGAGTCAAAGTGGGAGGGTGGTTGCCAGGGGCTGGAGGAAAGGGAGAATGGAGAATTGTTGCTTAGTGGGTATAGTTATGGTTTTGTAAGACCAACAGCGTTCTGGAGATTAGTTGCACCACGATGTGAACGTACTTAAATATTACTGAACTGGACACTTAAAAATTGCTAAGATGGTATATTTAACATCACGTGTATTTTATTTTGAGTACTGACTTTTATATGTTCCAAGGCAATTGTTCCTGGGAAGAAACAGAAAACCTATTAATTCATTTTTTTTTTAGAGGGCAGTGTCACTGGCTCTCATGTGGGATCTGAATCGGGGCCGCTGGTGTCCCAGGCTAGCTCTTAACCACCATGCCACTCGGCCGGCCCAAACCTTATGTGTATCTTATCATAGTAGAAAAAAAACAAACGCCTAAGTGATACTAGCATTAGGTTTTATTTATTTATTTATTTATTTTTAATTTTTTATTTTAATTTTATTTTTAATTAGTTTCAGGTGTACAACACAGTGCAATAGTTATACATTTCACCCCTCAAAGTGACAACCCTCCACCCCCAATACACCACCCCACTCCCCCTCCCATATCATATATATCTATTACTCTTCCTCTGACTCTCTTCCATAGTATAATCCACATCCCGTGACTATCTATATATATTCAATTACAGTAGGTATACCACCTCTGCTTTAGTAATACAGTGCAGTGATCAAACCTCTACTCCATCCATGAAATGGTCTCCCTAACAAGACCTATGATCATCTGACATTCCACAGAATATTTACAACATTATTAATTATATTCCCCAAATTGTTTTTCCTATCCCAATAGCAATATTGTAGTTGCCTATTTTTGCTGTCTAATCCCTTCCCCTTCTCCCTCATCCCCATTCCTCTTCCAATTAGCAACCCTGATTTTTCCTCTATATCTATGAGACAGTTTCTGTTTACTTTGCTCATTCATACAGTTTTTCAGATTCCACATATGAGTGAGATCATATGGTATTTGTCCTTCTCTGACTGACTTATTTCACTCAACATTATAGTCTCTAGGTCCATCCATATCATTGCAAATGGCACGATTTCATTCTTCCTTATAGCGGAGTAATACTCCATTGTATAAATATACCACAGTTTCTTAATCCAGTCATCTACTGACGGGCATTTTGGTTGTTTCCAAGTCTTAGCTATTGTAAATTGTGCTGCTATGAACATCGGGGTGCATAACTTTTTTTGAATAAGTGTCTTGGTTTTTTCAGGATAAATACCTAGGAGTGGAATTGCTGCGTCAAACGGTAGCTCTATTTCCAGTTCTTTGAGATACCTCCATACTGACTTCCATAGTGGCTACACCAATCTGCAGTCCCACCAACAGTGCAGCAGGGTCCCCTTTTCCCCACAGCCCCGCCAGCACTTGTTTGTTGATTTGTTGATGATAGCCATTCTGACTGGAGTGAGGTGGTATCTCATGGTGGTTTTTATTTGCATTTCCCTAATGACCAGTGAGGTTGAACTTTTTTTCATATACCTGTTGGCCATCTGTATGTCCTCTTTAGAGAAATGTCTCTTCACATCTTCTGCCCATTTTTTAATTGGGTTGTTTGTTTTTTTGGTGTTGAGTTTCATGAGTGTTTTATAAATTTTGGATATTAACCCCTTATCAGATATATCGTTGGCAAATATATTCTCCCATTCAGTAGGCTTTCTTTTTGTTTTATTAATGGTTTCCTTTGTTGTGAAAAAACTTTTAAGTCTGATATAATCCCATATGTTCATTTTTTCTTTTACTTCCCTTGCCCGTAGGGATGTATCAGTAAAAATATTGCACCGGGTAATGTCTGCAAATGTCCTCCCTATATTTTCTTTTAGGATTTTTATGGTTTCAGGTCTTACATTTAAGTCTTTAATCCATTTTGAATTTGTTCTTGTATAAGGCGTAAAGAGATGATCCAGTTTCATTTTTTTGCATGTGTCAGTCCAATTTTCCCAGCACCATTTATTGAATAGACTATCTTTACTTCAGTGTAAATTCTTGCTTCCCTTGTCATAGATTAACTGTCCGTAAATGCTTGGATTTATTTCTGGGCTCTCTGGTCTTTTCCACTGATCGATGTGCCTGTTTTTATGCCAATACCAAACTGTCTTGATTACTGTGGCCTTGTAGTAGGTTTTGATGTCTGGTAGCGTGATCCCCCCGACTTTGTTTTTATTTCTCAGAATTGCCGAGGCTATTCGGGGTCTTTTATGATTCCATATAAATTTTAGGATTATATTTTCTATTTCTGTGAAAAATGCCCTTGGTAGTTTGATAGGAATTGCACTGAATCTATATATCGCTTTAGGCAGTATGGACATTTTAACTATATTAATTCTTCCGATCCATGAGCATGGTAGGTGTTTCCATTTATTTGTATCTTCTATGATTTCTTTCTTCAGTGTCTTATAATTTAATGAGTACAGATCTTTCACTTCTTTGGTTAAATTTATTCCTAGGTATTTTATAGTTCTTGACGCAATTGTAAATGGGATAGTTTTCTTAATTTCTCTTTTCATTAGTTTATTATTGGTATATGCAAATGCCACTGATTTCTGAACATTGATTTTATATCCTGTTACTTTACTGAATTCGTCTATCAGTTCCAATAGTTTTTGATGGAGTCTTTGGGGTTCTCTATATACAGTATCATGTCATCTGCATATAATGACAATTTTACTTCTTCCTTGCCAATTTGGATGCCTTTTATTTCTTTTTGTTGTCTGATTGCTGCGGCTAGAACTTCCAGCACTACGTTGAATAAAGGAGGAGAAAGGGGACAGCCTTGTTTTGTTCCTGATCTTAAGGGGAATGGTTTTAGCGTTTGTTTGTTTTTGAGGGCAGTGTCACTGGCCCTCATATGTGGGACCCGAACCGGGGCCGCTGGCTTCCGAAGCCAGCACTTAACCACTGCGCCACTTGGCTGGCCCACTAGCATTAGGTTTTAAAACTCAAAATGTTGTAGCTTTGTTAAACAAAGCTCAAATAACAAATTCAATTGATAAATTAATAACTATTATTTGAATGAACTTACATTTAAAATATCTGAAAAGTCCTGTAACTATTTTTAGAAATTAAATCCACAATTAAAAATATGTCCACACACATAAAAAGATTTTAGATCCAGATAGTTTCACTACAGAATTAGTGAAATCGTCAACAGAGAAATATTTAAGGAAAAAAAATACCAACATTCTACAAATTACTCCAGGAAAAAGAGTAAACATACCCCAATACAACTTACGATGCCAGAAAAACCCTGATACAAAAACCTGATAAGAACACTATGAAAAGAAAAAATCACAGAACAATATAACTCATGAATATACATGCAAAAATCCTAAACAAAATGTTAAATTAAATATGAAAATATATCAAAAGGACAATGCATTAGGATTAAAAGTTGGAGACAATTTTTTTCATTGTGGATAAAAGTACATTAATATGCTGCCTGAATCATTTATTTTTAAATTTTGTTTTCATATACTTGTAAAAATATCTCTTCTGAGGGCATAATCTTTCCTGCCATCCTAGACTGAGATAGGTAATATTGACTAATTCTAGACTAGGTTATACATGTGGTTCTGACTCTGCCATTTATTTAACCACTTGACCTTTGTCAAATATTAATAGCCCTGAAACTCTATTTCCTGATCTATAAAATAGGAATAATACTTGATCTGCTTCTTTTTTTATGAATCTTGTCAGGATCAATTTAGAAAATGTACAATAGCTAAAATTTAACAAACTCTTACCATGTCTCAGGCGATGTGCTAAATGCCTTATATGCGTTATCTCATTTCATCTTCATACAAACCCAATAATGATTTTATAGATGAGGAAAACTGAAATGATTTGCATAAAATTTCATAACTAGTAAGCAGCAGAGCTAGGATTGGAACCCATCCTGTTGGGGTCTCTGTTTTGTTCCATGGATATATTTGGCTATCCTTTCGCCAACAAAACATTGTCTTGATTACTATAGTTTTATACATTAGTAAGTCAGGTACTCTCTGTCCTCCCACTTTTTTCTCCTTCAATATTGTGTTGTTATTTTGAGTATTTTGTCTTTCCATATAAACTTTATTTTTTTATTTTTATTTTTTAGCTGAGCCATCCTGCCACCTATTGGCAGCTCAACGGCAACTCAGCTCAGGTTGGCCTCGAGCCGCTGTTGCTCAGAGCTCAGATCGCACTCTTGAGCAAGCTCTTAACCACCTGAGCCACTCAGCCGGCCCTTCCATATAAACTTTAGAATCAGTTTGTTGATGTCCACAGAATCACTTGCTGGGATGCTGACTGGTATTGTGCTAAATAATATAATTCTAGTTGGGAAGGACTGACATCTTTGCAATACTGAGTCTTTCTATCCACGTACATGAAATATCTCTATTTAGATTTTCATTGATTTATTTGATCAGAGTTTTGTAATTTTCCTCATATAGATCTTGTACATCTTTTGTTAGTTTTATATCTACGTATTTCTTTGTGTGTGTGTGTGAATGCAAACGGTTTTGTGCAGTTAATTTCAAATTCTAATTGTTCATTGCTGGTCTATAATTCAAGACTTACTATAAGGCTACAATAATCAAGACTGCAGTATTGGTCAAAGAATAAACAAATATTGGGTTGTTGGAAAAGTCATGATGTATTTTTTCTATGTTTTTGGTTGCAAAAATGTGTCCTGACTTTTCTGACACCCCAACAGATCAATGGAACAGAACACAAAGTTCCAAAATTGATACAAAAACAGTCAACCGATCTTTGACAAAGGAGCAAAGGCAATTCCATGGAAAAAGATGATCTTTTCAACAAATGGTACTAAAAAAGTAGATATCCACATTAAAAAGAAAAATAATCTAGACAAAGACCTTATACCTTTTTCAAAAATTAACTCAAACTGGCTGAAAGAGCTAATGTGAAACACAAAACTATGTAACTCCTATAATATAACATAGTCGAAAACTTAGGCAACTTTGGTTTTGGTGATTACTTTTTAGGACACCAAAAGTATAATTCACGAAGTAAAAAACAAAAAAAAAGGTTAAGTTTTCATTAAAATTAAAAACTTCTGGGCCGGCCGAGTGGCTCAGTTGGTTAAGAGCTTGCTCAACAGTGTGAGCACTGAACAACAGGGTTGCTGGTTTGATTCCCACATGGGCCAGTGAGCTGCACCTGAGCTGAGCTGCCAACAGGTGGCAGGATGGCTCAGCTAGTGAGAGCAAGTGCTCCTAACAACAAGGTTGCCTCTTTGAGATGGGGGGCTACGCCCGCCCGCAACTAAGAACTGAACTCAGCACCTTGAGCTGAGCTGCCCAGGTGGCTCAGGGGATAGAGCGTGTGCTCTTAACAACGAGGCTGCTGGTTCGACTCCCCCTGTAGGATGGTGGCTACGCCCACCCGCAACTAATTGAACACAGCACCTTGAGCTGAGTGGAGCAACTAGACTAGGAGTTGAGCTTGCTGCACCCTCTACAAGTAAGACTGAAGAACTTGTCTGTTCCCCTTCCCCGATTCCCCAACACTGTTCCCCTCCCCCAATTCCCAAATAAAATTAAAACAAACAAAAAACAACTTCTGCAGATGGCCAGGTGGCTCAACTGGCTCAGCTGGTTAAAGTGTATGCTCTTAACAACAAGGTTGCTGGTTCGATTCCCAAATGGGATGGTGGGCTGCACCTCCCACAGCTAGATTGAAAACGGCAACAGGACTTGGCTGAGTTGCACCCTCCACAACTAGACTGAAAGACTTGACCTTGAGCTGATGGGTCCTGGAAAAACCACACTGTTACCCAATAAAAATTTTTTTATTAATTAAAAACTTCTGTATTGCAAAAAAGAATGAGATTATGAGCCACAGGCTGAGAGAAAATATTTGCAAAACACATATCTAATAAGGGAATAATATTCAAAATATATAAAGAACTCAAAAAATTCAATAGAAAAAAACAATTGATTAAAAAATGGTCAGAGGGCCCGGCCGAAAAAACAATTGATTAAAAAATGGTCAGAGGGCCCGGCCGAGTGGCGCGGTGGTTAAGTGCTGGCTTGGGAAGCCAGCGGCCCCGGTTCGGGTCCTACATATAAGGGCCAGTGACACTGCTCTCAAAAAAATTTAAAAAAATGGTCAGAGGGTAAATAGACATTTTCTCGAAGAAGACATGCAGATGGCCAACAGGTACATGAAAAGGTGCTCAATTTCACTAATCATCAAGGAAATGCAAATCAAAACCACAGTGAGATATTACCTCACACCTGTTAGGATGGCTATTATCTAAAAGACAAGAAATAACAAGTGTTGGTGAGGATATGGAGAAAAGGGGAACCATTGTGCATTCTTGGTGGGAATGTAAATTGGTGCATATCAACTATGGAAAACAGTATGAAGGTTTCTCAAAAATTAAAAATGTGGGCCGGCTGAGTGGCGTGTTGGTTAAGAGTTGGCTTGGGAAGCCAGCTCTGAGTAGCAGGACCCGGTTCGGATCCCATATGAGGGTAGTGATGCTGCGTCCTCTACAGCTAAGATGATGAACAACAGCTCGCCCTGGAGCTGGGCTGCCATGAGTCACCAGCGAGTAGGCTACAGCTCCTACTGCAGTGGGCTGCTGTCAGCTACTGTGAGTGGCTGGCAGCCAGCATGAGTGGCTCCAGCCGGCATGAGCTGTCAAGAGCAGCAGTGAGCGGCCGTCCAATGGCCGGCAAGCAACTGCCTCACCCAGGAAGTTATTTATATTTTGGACATGAACCTCTTATAAATATGTGGTTTGCAAATATTTTGTCCCATTCTATAGGTTGCCTTTTCATTTTGTTGATGCCTTCCTTTGCTGAGCAGATTCTTTTTAGTTTGATGTAATCCCACTTAATTATTTTTGCTTTTGTCGTCAAAACCAAAAAAATTGATGCCAAAGCCAATGTAAAGGAGCCTACCCCCTAAGTTTTCTTCTAGGAGTTTTATGGTCACAGGTCTTATGTTCAAGTCTTCAGACCATTTTGAGTTAATTTTTGTTTATAGTGTAAAATGGGGGCCCAACTTTATTCTTTTGCATATGGCTATCCTGTTTTCCCCACAATTTAATAAAGACACTGTTCTTTCTCCATTGTATATTCTTGGCTCCTTCATTGAAAATTAATTGACCATATATGCATGGGTTTATTTCTGGGCTCACATTAATCTATGTGTTTATTTTTATGTCAATACCATATTGTTTTGATAATAGTTTTGTAATTTGATTGGAATCAGGAAGTATGTATGATGCCTCCAGCTTTGGTCTTCTTTCTTCAGATTGCTTTGACTATTCGGAGTCTTTTGTAGCTTCATATAAATTTTAAGATTGTATTTTCTTTTTCTATCTTTGTGGAAAATACCAGTGGAATTTTTAAATTTTTTTTATTTTTTATTTTTGAGTTCTGTTTTAAAGAACTTGAAAAAATAGATTTGTAAGTTCAAATTTCTATAAATGAAAGTATATTGCCACAGTATGCCAAAACAATATACTGTATTACACCTTTAAAAAATACATATATTAACCATTGAGTGCATTTATAAATAATAACACATTTTGAGGACAAAATGTCAGTGGGAGTGGGGATACCTAAAACATTGCAAATACATGCTACTTTAATTGTATATTTTGCAAATAAAACATACCAGTGTTTTTCAAAATGTTTTTTCTTGCTTGCTTATAAATTTTACAAATCTGATATATATATATATATATATCAGATTTGTAAAATTTATATATATATATATGTTTTTTTATATATATATATATATGTTTTTTTAAGATTTTATTGGGGAATCGGGGAAAGGGGAACATATAAATTGCTGTTCTTTTGTTTTTCAGTCTAGTTGTGGAGGACGTCGCTTTGATGTACGATATTTCTCTTGTGCCCGGATTGTAGTCTCGTGAAGCTGGAGAATGGAGACACGGACCAGAGTGGTGAAGTTTGAGGCAGAGGACAGTTTACTAGGGTAGAAAGTAACAGCTCTCAAAATGAGAGGGGGTCCTGACTGCGTTGCCACATCAGTGGAATTTTTATATGGATTGCATTAAATCTGTAGATCGCTTTGGGTGACATGGACATTTTTTTTTTTTTTAGAGAATCATCTGCTCACTTTATTTTTTATTTATTTTTTATTTTTTTTGGGAATTGGTGGAGGGGAACAGCGTTGGGGAATCGGGGAAGGGGAACAGACAAGTTGCTGTCTTTTTGTTCTTCAGTTTAGTTGCGGAGGATGTTGCTTCACTGTTGGTATCGTCATTGCGCTCTTCCCGGATGAGGCAGATCGGTCGCTGGCCTCTGGATGTCGCTCATCGCGGCTATTGGCAGCTCACGCTTGGCTGCCAGCCGCTCACGCTGGCTGCGGGCCACTCACTGTAGCCTATGGCAGCCCACTGCAGCAGGGGCTGCAGCCCAGACCATCACCGGGGCTCGCACAGCCCAGCTCCAGGTGGAGCTGTTGTTAGCTGTAGAGGGCAGTATCACTGGCCCTCATGTGGGATCCGAACCAGGGCCGCTGGCATCCCAAAACCAGCACTTAACCAATGCGCCACTCGTCCGGCCCGACATGGACATTTTAACAATATTAATTCTTCCAATCTATGAGCACGAAATCTTTTCATTTATTTGTGTCTTCTTTAATTTCTTTCATTAATGTCTTATAGTTTCCAATGTATAGATCTTTCATCTCTTTGCTTACATTTATTCCTAAATATTTTGGTTTTGATGCTATGTAAATGGGACTGTTTTCTTAATTTCTATTTCTGATAATTTGTTGTTAATGTATAGAAACACATCAGATTTTTGTATATTGACTTTGTATCTTACAACTTGAATGAATTCATTCATTAGTTCCAACGGCTTTTTGGTAAAGTCTTTATGGTTTTCTGTATAATATTATGTCATCTGTAAACAATTTTATTTCTTTTCCAATTTTAGTATTTTTGGCCTAATTGTTCTGGCTATAACTTCCAGTACCATGCTGAATAAAAGTGGTGAGGGGCCAACTAAGTGGCTAAGTTGGTTAAGAGTTGGCTTGAGAGCCTGAGCTCTAAGCAGCAGGGCCACCGGTTCGGTTCCCACATGGGCCAGTGATGCTGTGCTCTCTACAGATAAGATGGTGAACAACAGCGCGACCTGGAGCTGGGCTGCTGTGAGTTGCCGGTGAGGTGTAGACTGCAGTGAGGATGCAGTGGGGCTGCAGTGGGCTGCCCTCAGTTACCATGAGTGGCTGGCTGCCAGCATGAGCAGCCGGCAACTGGCAAGAACTGTCATGAGCCACGGTGAGTGAGCATCCGTCCAATGGCTGGCGACAGACTGCCTCAGCCAGAAGAGCGCAATGATCATAATACCAACATGGGCTAGTGAAGCGACATCATCCACAACTAGATTGAAGAACCAAAGGACAGCAACTTGTCTGTTCCCCTCCCCCAATTCCCCAATAAAATCTTAAATAAATAAATAAATAAATAAATAAATAAATAAAATAAAAGTGATGAGAGTGGGCATCCTGGTCTTGTTCCTGATCTTAGTTGAGTATGTTGTTAGCTGTGGGCTTTTCACATATGGCCTTTAATATATTGAGGTACTTCAGTTGCTTTATTTTAAAAATGAGATAAACGGGCCGGCCAAGTGGGGCAGTGGTTAAGCGCTGGCTTGGGAAGCCAGCGGGCCCCGGTTTGGGTCCCATATATGAAGGTCAGTGACACTGCCCTCAAAAAAACAAAACAAAACAAAGAAATAAAAATGAGATAAAACAACCTATATATTCTAGAGGCACCTGGCATATAAGTCATAAAAAAATAGTAGCTCTTCAATAAATATCAATAAGCATCTATAACATGTCACACAATATGCTAAGTGCACTTCCTTGCATCAAGCACCTATTGTTTTATTTGGGGGAGGTAGAGAGGGAAATTGGCATACAGAATTTTTTCCTTCAGATAACTTTCAGAGGTAGACATACCAGGTCAAAGGGTAAGAACAGAAACATGTTTCTGATTCTTGATATTTGCTGCTCAACTGGCATGTGAACACATTACTATCACGAGATTTCTCTCCCTTACCCACTGTAGCAATAGGCATTAGAATATTTAAAAAAAGCCTTTTATGTGTTAAAAAATAACTTTCTGTTTTATTTACACATGATTACTAACAAGGTTGGCTTAAAAATACTTTATTGTTCTGTATCCCTGATTCTCTTAAGCAACTCCCATAGACTATTTAAAAAAAATAAAAAACATACAAAGTTCATTTCTCTATTTATTGAACAATTATTATGTTCAAGCTTTTATAGATACATAGATTAATAAGTCACAATTACTTTGCTTAAGTAATACAAAATATATTGAGGGATATCCCATCTTAATCTTTTTTTTTTTTTTTTGAGGGCAGTGTGACTGGCTCTCATATGTGGGACCCGACCCGGGGCCACTGGCTTCCCAAGCCAGCGCTTAACCACCGCGCCACTCGGCCAGCCCTCTTACAACATAATTTTTGAGGCAGGCACTAAATTATACTGGCGAGGGTTGACCAAGTGGCGCCGTCGGTTAGGAGTTGGCTTGGGACGCCAACTCTGTGCAGCAGGAATCCCGTTTGGATCCCATATATGAGGGCCAGTGACACTGCCCTCTACAACTAAGATGGTGATCAACAGCTCCACCTGGAGATGGGCTGCCGTGAGTCACTGGAGACGAGGTAGGCTGCAGTGGGGCTGGCCTGCAGCGGGTGTGAGCTTCTGTGAGCTGCCGTCCCATGGCTGGCGAGTGACTGCCTCAGCTGGGAAGAGAGCAATAATAATACCAACACGGGCCAGTGAAGCAATGTCCTCCACAACTAGACTAAAGAACAAAATGGACAGCAACTTGTCTGTTTCCCTTCCCCAATTCCCCAGCGTTGTTCCCCTACCCCAATTCCCCAATAAAATCTTTAAAATCAAACGAACAAAAATTATACTGAGGAAACTGAAGCCCAGGGAGATTAAAAAACATATTCACAGTTAGAAAGTGGCAAAGCTAGGGTTTGCAGTCTGAGTGCAGCACCTGCATTTTTTAATCAGTACATTATACCTCAGTACACTAACATTTGCTGAAAGACTATCACCCATTAAGTTATTATCCATTGACTCATTATTCTGTTCAAGAAATGTTTGCATTCTCTTTCCAATTGGTGCTGAGCCATGGCCATCTCTTGGGACAACTGGCAAAAGCACCGCAAGACGGGGGTCAAGGGAAAGCCCTACCACAAGAAGTGAAAATATGCGGCCAACACTAAGATTGGCCCCTGCCGCATACACACAATCCAAATGCAAGAAGTACTGTGCATCGAAGCTAGATGTGGACGACTTATCCTGGGGATGTTGTGTTGTATGTGCAAAACAAGGATTACTGATATGGTCTACAGTGCATCCAACAATGAATTGGTTCTCACCAAGACACTAGTAAAGAACTGCATTGTGCGCATAGACAGCACACCAGACCGACAGTGGTACGAGTCCCACTATGCGCTTCCCTGGACCACAAGATGGTGGCCAAGCTGACTCCTGAAGATGAAATTTTAAACAAAAAGCGATCAAAGGAAATTCAGGAGAAATATGATGAAAAGAAAAAGAATGCCCAAATCAGCAGTCTTCTAAAGGAACAGTTCCAGCAGGGCAAGCTTCTTGCATGCCTCGCTTTAAGATCAGGCCAGTGTAGCCAAGGAGATGTCTATGTGCTAGAGGGCAAGGAGCTGGAGTTCCACCTGAGGAAAATCAAGGCCCAGAAAGGCAAATAAATCATTCTCCCTCCTAGCTTAGTCCGTGTGGGGAAAAAAAAAAAAAATTTACAGACTGTCTCTAAGTACCATGCATTTTTAAGGCTCAGGTGAATAGTTTTAATAATAATAATAAAGACCTGGTCCTCATAAAGGTTTTACGGAATGAGTGGGAGGCAGATTATATTGTATTTCTTTTTTGCCAATCAGGTAGTAATAAGCATTATGAAGAAAAATCAAATAGGTTAAGGGGATAGAACATATGTGTGTGGGGGCAGTGGGGCAGCAGGTAGGAACACAGTAGGTAGTTAGCCATTTAGATAGGTTTGTCAAAGATGGCCTCTTTGAAAGAGTAATAAGAAGGCAGAAACAGAAGGATGTGAGAGATCAAGTAATGTAGCTATCTGGAAGAGCATTCCAGGCAAAGGAAAAATCAAAGTATAAAAGAAAAAGCAGGTATTTACTTGGTGTTTGATGACTAGCAAAAAGACCACTACGCCTGGAGCAAAGTGAACAAGAGAATGGTAAGAGATGATATCAGAGAGATAATGGGAGGTCAGATCAAAATTTGTAAGCCATGGTGAGGTCTTTGGATTTTATTCTGAGACATGGGAAACCACCAAGAGGTCCTGAATCAAGAAGCATTATGATCTGACTTAATTTTTTTTTAAATGATCACTTTGGCTGCTGTACAATAAATTATAGGTAAAGGTCAAAGCAGGGAGACCAGTCAGTAGGCTAATTGACTGTCCAGGCAAAGGATAATGTTAGCTAGGGCAGGGGTGATGGCAGCTAGAGAAATGATATGGAAATATGGAATTAACATGGAAAATATTTAAATGGTAGACCTGATGAGAACTGTTAATGAATTAAATGTGGGGGGTGAGAGAAAAGAGCTCTCAGGGTATTTTGGTTTAAGCAACTGAAAGAATGGAAGTGTCATTTACTGAGACAGGAAAAACTCAGTGATAGGAGCAAGTTTAGAGAAGAAATCAAGAGGGTTTTTAGGACATTTTAAGTTTGAGGAGTCTATCAAAGCAGGTGTTTAGTAGGCAGTTAGATGGATATAAAGTTCAAAGGAGAGGTCCAGGCTGTAGATGTAAATGTGAGTGTCCTCAACATGTTAGTTGTATTTGAAACCACTGGAATAGAGGAAATCACCCAGACTGTGGTAGGATACAGAAGAATACTTAGCCCTGGGACACTCTCAATATTTAGAGATCGGAAAGATAAAGAGGAAACAGCAAAGGAAGAGGAAAAGTGATAGCCAATAAGGTTGGTGGCTGACCTGGAGAAGAGTGGTACCCATGAAGCCAAGTGGAAAGTGTTGCAAGAAGGAAGCAACTTAATCAAATGCAGTTGAAAAATCAAATAAAATGAAGATTTGGGAAATGACCACAGGGTTTTGGAAGAGCAATTTAGTGAAGTAATGGGGACAAAAACCTGACTGGACCAAGTTCAAAACGAATTCCCTGAATCTAATCAAGTCTTTAGGTCCTAGCAGTTTTCAGTAAATTCAGAGGAAAGTGTTAAATTTCACCACAAAGATGGAAAACAGCAAAATTCAGACTGTGAAAAACTAGAAAAGGACAAATAATCCATAAATTTTTGGGGAAAAAGAATAGAAAACTTACACATTAAAAGATGTATCAGTAAATCATGATGTGTGAAACTTATCTGGATCCTGACTTAAAAATGAAAAATAAATAAGGCAAACTGTTAAAAAGAAACCATATAACATCTGAGACAAGTAGATATTTGAACACTGACTGGGTATTTGATATAAAGTATTATTATTTTGGTGTGATAATGGTAGTGTGGCTTAAAGAATCCATAATTTTTATAGATATACAGTAATACCTTGGTTTGCAAGCATAATTCATCCCAGAAACAAACTACTCGTATTGTAAGACATTCTTCGTTTACCACATTAAAATGTATTTGGTTTGCAAGCAAAATTCGTTCCAGAAACAAAATACTTGTATTGCAAGACATCACTCGTTTATTAAGTTAAAATGTATTAAAAATATTCACTTGTCTTGCGGAACACTCGCAAACCACGTTATTCGCAATCTAATGTTTTACTATATTGAGTAGATATTTATGAATGAAATAGTAGTATGTCCAGAATATGCTTCAAAAAAATACAAGGGAGGGCCAGCTGAGTGGCTCAGTTGGTTAACAGCTCACTCAAGAGTGCGAGCTACGAGCAACATGGTTGCGGGTTCGATTAACGGCCTGAGCTGAGTTGCCAACAGGTGGCAGGATGGTTCAGCTAAAAGAAAAAAAAAAAAAAACACAATGGAGGGGAAAGTAGAAGGATGCAACTGACAAGGGTTAATGATTGTTGGGTTTGGGTGATAGGAATTTATTATACAATCCACATATTTATATACATCTTCAATTCTCTATCATAAAGTCTTAAAAACTAGGAAGAGGAAGTGCCATTTACTTTGCATACTTAATCTCTTTTTACCATCCCATTGTACAGATAAAGAAATTAAGGTTGGGGCTGGCCGAGTGGCGCAATGGTTAAGCGCTGGCTTGGGAAGCCAGCGGCCCCGGTTCGGTCCCACATGTGAGGGCCAGTGACACTGCCCTCAAAAAAAAATAAAATTAAAAAAAATAAATTAAGGTTAAGGAAGATTAAATGCACTGTTCAAGGTCACAGTTAATTTTTTTTTTTTAAAGATTTTATTGGGGAATTGGGGGAGGGGAACAGCTTTGGGGAATCTGGGGAAGGGGAACAGAGAAGTTGCTGTCCTTTTGTTCTTCAGTCTAGTTGTGGAGGACATCGCTTCACTGGCCCATGTTGGTATTGTGCTCACTGTGCTCTTCCCAGGTGAGGCAGTCGGTTGCCAGTCATTGGACAGCCGCTGACAGAGGCTCATGGCAGCTCACACTGGCTGCCAGCCATTCACGGTAGCTCGTGGCAGCCCACTGCAGCAGGGGCCATAGCCACTGACTCATGGGAGCCCAGCTCCAGGTCGAGCTATTCACCATCTTAGCTGTAGAGGGCGCAGCATCACTGGCCCAAGTGAGATCTGAACCGGGGACCTGCTGCTCAGAGTTGGCATCCCAAGACAACTCTTAACCAAGGCGCCATTCGGCCAGGCCCACAGTTAATTTTTTTTTTTTTTTTTTTTGCGGGCAGCATCACTGGCCCTCATATGTGAGACCCAAACCGGGGCCGCTGGCTTCCCAAGCCAGCGCTTAACCACCGCGCCTGGCCTCCACAGTTAATTTTTTTAAATAGACTTTTTTTTTAATGTTTTATTGGGGAATTGAGGGAGGGGAACAGCGTTGGGGAATCGGGGAAGGGGAACAGACAAGTTCCTGTCCTTTTGTTCTTCAGTCTAGTTGTGGAGGGCATTGCTTCACTGGCCCATGTTGGTATCGTCATTACGCTCTTCCTGGATGAGGCGGATCAGTCGCCGGCCTCTGGATGTCGCTCACTGCGGTTACTGGCAGCTCACGCTGGCTGTGGGCCACTCACTGTAGCCTACGGCAGCCCACTGCAGCAGGGGCTGCAGCCTTCACCGTTGCCAGGGCTCACACAGCCCAGCTCGAGGTGGAGCTGTTGTTAGCTGTAGAGGGCAGTGTCACTGGCCCTCATATGTGGGATCCGAACCGGGGCTGCTGGCATCCCCAAACCAGCTCTTAACCAATGCACCACTCGGCCGACCCTTAAATAGACTTTCTTTAGAGTAGTTTTAGGTACACATTAAAATTGAGCAGAAGATAGAGATTGCCCATATATGCCTTCTGCCCCCACATAAGGACAGCCTCCCCTACTATTAACATCCCCACACCAGTAGTAAATTTGTTATGATTGATGAACCTACAATGACACACATCATTATCAAGTCACGGTTAACTTGAACGCTGGGATTTGTTTCTAAAACCCATGCTTTTCACATTATATCACACTGCCAGATATTTTTTCTCCATTATCATTATTTTACCTGGTGTTTTTATACAAACTGGCAAAAACCAAAATTCTGTTTTATGAATGGGCAATGTAACAGAACTCTACTGTTATTAACCATAAAATAATAATCAAGTTTAAGTATCTAAAAAAATATATATTTTTTTTAACTGAGCCATCCTGCCACCTGTTGGCAGCTTAATAGCAGCTCAGCTCGGGCTGGGCATCGAACTGCTGTTGCTCAGAGCTCAGCTCGCACTGTTGAGTGAGCTCTTAACCAACTGAGCCACTCGGCAGGCCCTAAAAATATTTTAATATAAATAATGAAAGAAACAATTCTGATAATACAACAAATTATACTTCCAGGGATGCATATTTTACTTATTTAATAAATACATATATTGCCCACTAGAGTTGAAAATGTGACTACATAAAAATACAAAGCACTATCTAGAATTTCTCTCCACCTCAAACTTTTCTTTAAGCAGCTATATAGTAAGTACTGGCTAATGTCAACTAAGCATATTAAACTTCAAACCCAAAACCATACATTTTCAAAGCATGTGTATGTATGTGTTGTTCACTGACTTAACAACCTAACATGTACAAGTTATTGAATTTAAAGCTAAATAACAACCTAAAGCAAATATAACTAATGAAAAATAAACAGTGAATAAATAAAAATCAACGATAGCATTACTATACCCTATTACCAAATTATGCAGTTTCACCAACTTTTGCTTCAGTATTTATAGCATACTCGTTTCAACAATTCTACTTCTAGAATTTATACTAAAGTAATCATTGGACCACTATACAAAACCAGTTATACTAGAGATACTTACCAGTTTTAATAATAATAATAATAATAATGATAATATTAAAAGGAAAAATTCTAAACCACCATCAATGAGATTGAATAATATAAAAAATTAAATGCTATACACTCAGTAAAAATTATTATATGGCTATACAGATAAAACTATTAACATGGAAAAATGTCCATGATACATTACTGAGTAGGAAAAGCAGGTTAAAAACAGTATGATGGATGGACAGACAGACGGATGGTTGTCTAGGAAAATACAGAAGAAACAAATTAACAATGGTTTTATTGAGAGGATGAGGTCATATTTCTATTATAGACTTTCCTATATTGTTTGCTTTTAAAAAACTATACACATACATTTTTATAATCAGAAAAAAATACTACTTTTGTTTTGGAAAAATAAATATATTGTGTTGACCTAAAATGTGAGATAATGAAATGCCTCTGTTTACTAGTTAAATCTACAAGGCTAACTAGTATACATCAACATGAGATTTTAGTAACCCTCTAACTAATAATTCTACTTATTCATTCAATGAACCTGTACAAACAAAATGTACTTATTGTATTATACTTACCATAATCACTACAGCTAAATAATCACTTATAGAACATTCAGATTGTTGAGGATTAATTTTCTCAGGTAGCAACATAGGGAACAATTTTTAAAAAGTCATTTTCGGGCTGGCCCAGTGGCGCGGTAGTTGGGCGCTGGCTTGGGAAGCCGGCAGCCCCGGTTCGGGTCCCACATATGAGGGCCAGTGATACTGCCCTCAAAAAAAACAAAAACAAAAACGTCATTTTCCCCCTTGAAAACAAGAGGGGACATTATCCAAGTAGACTCCACACTGGAAAAGCCTTGAAATTTATTTTGTAATTAACAGTTTTTATTATTTACTGGGTAGTTTTTGAAAAACTCTAAGAACCCAAGCAAAAATTTTAGAAGTTTTAGTATTTTTAGAGTAATGCCACTTTTTTGTTAAATATACATATAGAGATCAAGTTCTAAGTTAGAAGCCAGAAATTTCTTTAAAAGAAAAAAGGGGCTTGGTTGCTAAGGTATAAACTCATTTTATAATCTATTCTTTAATCTTCTTTAAAATTCAGAGTACACAAATGAAGTTCTGTTGTTAGACTCAGAAGTCACTTAAAATATCAAGTATTAGAAATGACTCAAAAATAGTATTATGTAAGCCTACAATTGAGAACATTTTCTTGCAAAATTCTCCCACAAATGAAAAATATCAAAATATCCCTGTCTATATTCTATACCTATCTTCTGATTTTTCAAGAAGTGGACAATTTAGAAACAATGTAGAAAAAGACTGGATGATTAAAATGAAAAATTCTGCCAGATTATTTCATTAAACTGACATTCCAGATTAATGCATATAATTTGTATTGTAATCAAACCCAAAAAGCCTCCATTTAAAATATAACAGAAAGTATTAATTATGTGACAAGGTTTTGGTAAGTCTCAAGTCTTTTTTTTTTTTTTTTTTTAAGCAATGAGTAGCCAAAGAAAGTTGTTAATTTTAATAGATAATGACAGAAAACTACAGAAACTCCAAATACAGAAAGGCTGTTCATGTATCCTAACAGCATAACCATTATGGTTGAAAAACCACACAATATTCTTTCTCACATGTTTTGTTAATGAGCCAAGAATGAGGTCTATTAAGTATCCTAGACAACTGAATTAGAAGTAGGAATGTCTGGTGAATGCTGTTCATCCCAACAGAGACTAAGCAGATCTGAAAAGGATACTATTCTTAAATCATCTTTGTAGTTCTACCTTCATGAAAACAGAACTATCACTTGCCTTTTCCCCCTCATCCATTAGAAAAAGAAAATAAGAAAAAAAAAATACTTGTAAGTTAATTAGATCTTAGTTTTAGGCATTATAAGACAAAATGTTTTGCTAGATTAACAAAATAGTTATTTAATTCATCTTTCAGGTAGACCTTTAAGTATTTTAAGACAATGGAAACTAATGTGATAAAAGAGGGTTGTGATATAAGGCAACAGAGTATTCAACTAAAATCTAACAGTTTGTGACAATTTGGCAAGAATTCTACTCTGAGCTAGGATTTTTCCAAATACAACCGAGAACTCTTCCAGGAAATGTTCCCTTCACAAGGCCCCAAGCCTCTTTGCATACTATCAGGCTAGACTTATAGAATGAAACAAATGCAATGTTCTCAATGGAAAATATAAATTAACATAAATTAATTCTAAAATACCAACTTATACATAAAATTCTCCAAAACAGCAAAAGGGAGTAGTATCTAGAAATCATTTTATTCATTCTAACCCCTAAATTACTTAATTTCTTAAAATTTTTTAAACTAGTAGATTTTTAGTTTGGAATCTGGTTTAAAGACTTTAAAAGTAGTCATATCAGGGTGATGGAATCATGAATAATTTTTTAAAGTTTTCACCATGTTAACTGAATTATATTTGAGAGTTACATGTATGTTCTGTTTTTCCTTTTAAGTCTTTGTTTGGAAGAAAAAAGTTACTTCTTGCTTCCTTTTTAGTTTTCCCTCAGGGTGTTTCATCACTGTCAGAGAAATTAAATTCTAAAACAAAAATCAAAATAATCTTGCACATTTTTATAAGTCCCTCTGCCAAGCAAGAGCAGCAAATACTAGGAAAAAAGATGTAATGGCCACTCCAGAGCAGCATAAGCGAAAATTTAAGTGACAACCAAATAGAAAAAATTTTCCGTGTTCAAAATTAATGCCCTCCAGACACAGCAGCAGTTTGACATTTTTTTCCAAAACAACAAAATGCAAGTGAGAAAACTTATATAATAAAAACATTCTCCAAAGTGATTAAAGATTTGTTTATTTTAAATATTCAACTGAGAAACTAATGGCATTATATTTTATTAGTATTTTGAACCCACTTTTTTTATCTCATTTAAATCTAGCTTCGATAAATGAAATTTTTGTTCTTTTTGAACTTGTTCTCAATGACTTTTCTTGATTTTTATTATTAAAGAGTGCAGAGTATTCAAACACAAAGTATAACTAAGACAGAAACATAGTCTATTCACTTTTGCAACACTGTATAAGACAACTACCAAACCTGGCAAATCTATCTGCATATTAATTTAAGGTAAATGTTTTTCTTCCATTGGTAGGTAGGTACAATTCTATTTGCCCTAAACAGTAGTCTGACTTTACCTAAAAATACAGACCAGAATATTTAAGGTCCTAAAAAATAGCTACTCTGGAGAAGTGATATCTCAATGAACATTTTGGCTTCCTCTATCCCCACTTTATTTGAAACTAAAACATAACATATACTTTTAGCCCAACTGTAATTAAACCATAAAAAACAGGGTTTCAGCAGAAGTTCCTCTAAGGAGTCATAAGCACAGATGCTACACTATTATTACTTACAAACCAACTGTGGCAGGTTTTTGGGTTAAATCAAAGTTCACACAGTATGCACTAGACCAGCAGATTGTACAGGACACCCTTAAAAATCACTCAAAATATTTCATGCAAAAGGGAAGAACAGACAACTTGTAGTGAGGAATGATTCACCAAGAAACTACAGTATTTGTATTCAAAGTCCTCTAATGTGAATAAATTTAAGTTTTCTATGTATTCACCTAAGGACTAGATTTTAAAATGTCCTGTCGTAAGATAATTTCTGAGAATTTCCACACAAAAGACTTAGAACAGAACTGGAGAGCCAAGATCCAACACTGACTTAACAGACTATTAGAGAACACTTACATCTAAAATTTAAAAAAATTTTAAACCAAAGTATGTATCTGTCAAATTCTTTATTTAAAACTTAGTTGCACATTTTCCCCAACTAAGTTTTCAATTTCATGTGTAATTTAACAATTGCATGTAAGTTTCAGGAAAAATGAATATTTTGTATTTAATGACGACAAACTTGAGCTAAATTATACTTTATCTTCCTTATTAGATTATAGTCACTCATGTATAAACTGCACTGAATAATAAACTTTGCATTTCAAGAAGTTCAATTCTTGGACCGGCCGAGTGGCGCGTGGTTAAGCGCTGGCTTGGGAAGCCAGAGGCCCCGGTTCGGGTCCCACATGAGGGCCAGTGACACTGCCCTCAAAAAAAAAAAATTCAATTCTTAGCGCAAGAATTCAAGGAGCATTTACTGAATCATACTTGGCTAGTTGGACCAGTTGGTTAGGTGGTTTGACTTCAGAAGAATTTTCTAAGATGTTGTCTATATACTTGGGCATAATTTTATATAAAAAACCCAAAGGAGAAAAAAAAAAACTTTAAGAAATTTTTTGAAATACCTTTAAGTTTTGGAATATTGATTAATAAAGTGTTTAACTGTCATGTTTTGTTTTCCAGGCTTGACAACAGGACAGTTATATAAAAATCACCTATAACCTCAAAATGCCACATTCCATAAAGAATATAGTAGAAAGTTAAAAATTCCATATAATAAAACTTATAATAAACCCCTCTCCCTATCACAAATTCTACCATTTGAGTGCTTTTGCATCTACTTGAAAAATTATACTCCTTAACCTAATTAACAAATTCTTTATCATTATGTCACTGGTTTCTTTTACGTAAGTTTTTCTTATCTCCTATTCAGGTATCTCCCAAACTAGCAAAATAAGATACGAAATTCAGGGGATTGGGATACCATCCGTCACTAGACACCCCCCCTCCCAATATTTTAAAATTAGTTTATAAATCTGTGACTGGATGAAGCATACTTTCAAATTTAACATACCAAGGATGAACGATCCTTTGGCAAGCAAGCCGTTATGTAACATCTTCTTTATGTTCCTCAATTAATTAATTACTTTAGAACCATAAAGAGTGCTTTTTCCTTTAAAATAAGAAGTGCCCAGGTTGCAATTTTTTTCCGCAAGGCTACCGTTTTCCAAGGACAGAAAGTTTTCTTAAATTTCAAATGTCCAGGAATATGACAACGGCACCTCTAGAGAATGGAGAGGTCAGGCACACGGTCAGCAGTTTTAAGATCCACCTCCTCACGGAAGCAGAGACCCAGGCTGCTGTGACAGTTCCAAGACCCTCAGGAACGACATTATCGTGCCGCCACACACAGCGGAAGAGAGCTCGGCGACGGGAGGCATGGCATCTCGCATCTGACGTTGCACTCAACCCTATTTCAAAGTTCATTCTCATCTGGGATCTCCACAACTACCTTAAGAGGTAAGAAAGAGAGAGAGCTGTCCGCCCAGCGCCTCTACGGGACCCGTGAAAAGGACACGCACGCCGCTACCATCTCCAACCGGAACAACAAAAGCGACGGCAAGCCCTTCTGGACCCCAGAACAAGAAGAGTCAGAGCGACTAAGGAACCCCAAACTTCAGTCCTTTCAGCGGTGTCGCCTCCTCAGTGGCTCCCGGCAGCTGCGGCGGGGCTGCGGGAAGGCGGAGGAGGGGCCGAGCGCGGCTCGGGGACCGGGGCTGCGGGAGCGACGATGCCCTGGGGACACCCCCAGCGACACACTCACCTGCGGAGCCGATTTCCATTCATGGAGCTGGGGGGAGTGCTTCCAGCGAGAAGGGCGCCCGCCGCTGGGGGGCAAGGAGGCGGCGCAGGGGGGCGACGCGGCGCCGCAGGCACTCTCTCGCTCGGCCCCGCGGCGCGGTGGCGACGGCTTCTTCTCAGCAACCGCGCTCCGAAAGCTCTCCCCGCCGTCGGGAGGCAGCACGCCACTAAGCGAGGGGCCGGAGCGAGCGGGAGGCGAGGACAGGGGAAGCTCGGTGCGGAACTTGCGTCGCCCGTCGCCGCTGACGCTCCGGCTGCCCCTCCACGACTGCGGCGCCGCGGCCGACCTCCCCGGGGGCCGTCCCCGGAAGCCCGCTGGCGTCAGTTCCGCTGCCCCGGCTCTCCGGACGTCCACGCCTCACCTCGCCGTCCCAGGCCGTGCGGGCGCGACGTCGGTGCGGACGCGGCCGGCGCGGGGGACGCAGGGGAGGTGTCGGGCAGCGGGCCGCTCGTCTGGGCGGGGCTTGGGGCGCGCGAGGGGCGGGGCCTCCGCGGGGCTGTGCCGGCCGGAGACAACCCGGAGGGGCGGGGCTCCTGGGGCCGCCCCGGTGCGGAGCCCTGCCTGCCTGCCTGCGACGCTGCGGAGGGCGGTGCAGCTTACCTGGGGAGGAGCCTACCTGGAGTGAGGCTGGTCAGGGTGCAGAGTCCCCATGCCGCGCAAGTCTTGGGCAGGGCCGCCCCCCTTCCCGAAGCTCCTCCCACCATGCCCAGCTTGGGCGACCTCACGCTCCTCTTCCTCCGCTAGCGGCCAAGTAACCACCACAGTAGCTCACTCCAAGTTCGTACGGTTGCTTTGACTACCAGTGGGGCGGAGGGGTGTGGGGTGGGAGGGGGGTGTAAAAATGTACAATTTAGCTTGGGAAAAGATGAAGAAACAGGATATGACACAAACATCAGATCGCAGTTTCCGTGTTTCAAACTCTTTAATAGCGTCTCGTCACACTGAGACCTGAACTCCTTTCCAGAGTCAAAACGCACTGTGTAACGGGGGCCCAGCTTTTCTCCTCCAGCAAGACTTACTGTGCTACAGCGAGACCGGCCTGCTTCTCATTTCCGCAACGGGCAAAGGGGCTTCTCTTTCCCACTGGGAGTCTCTCCGCTTTCAGCTCCCTTCGCCAGAAACCCTCTCTCCTTTCTCTGCACCCCGTCCCTTCTTTTTATACCTCAATTTAAGACGTAGGCCTTTTCTGCTATGGTGGGGCACCCGCTTTTCTATTACAGCATGTCTTTAATAATCCTGTTCCAATCCGTAATTTGTTTTTACTAGTTTATTGTGTGCCCCCGCTCTACCACTAGAATGTAAGCTTTATTAGGTTACCAGGACCAGCACGTTAACTGGCAAATAGTAGGTCCTTAATATTTGTTGCCTTTAATGAAAGTTGATACTATTTTACTCTGGCTGAATGATTCATGACATTTCCCTATGTCCCTAAACATCAAGAATGTTGTTTAGACTTTTAAAAGTCAAAGCACATTTTTTTTTTTTAAAGGTAGGACAAAGAGGAAAAGACAATTATCCTATCTTAGAGCTCCCTCACCCCCCCCACCTTCCAATCACTGGGACTTTGGATCCATCACCTGAGCCTTCCTGGCTTAAGTTTCCTCATCTGAAAAATGGAGAACATGTACCTTACAGTTGTGAGGTTAGGGAATGTGCATAAAGCACAGAAAACCCTCCCTAAACGTTAGTGAAGTACTGTATTTACCATTTTAAAGCACTTATTAGATACGCATACCATAAACACTTCATAAACGGATGGGATTCAAACTCACATCTGATACCAATTCTTTCTCACTTCTTCCTTCCCACCCATAACCCATTTACTGAAAATGCCCTCCCCAATTTTAAAATATCAAATTAAATGTCACCAGATGAAACACTGTATCTTCAAAGTTATTTTCAATCCTTGACTGTACACAATCCAAGTCTATATAGCAGCATCTGACAGGGTAAATACCAACTGTTGTGCAAGGGTCTATCATACCTTCAACCCCCAATTCTAGAACTGGTTCCTTAAATGACTGCAGGCTTCTTCAGCGTCTCCCAGAATAAACATGGTGATGGTGATGAACCCTGGAGGTGGGCCAGTCTTCTTTGCTGACATTGATGAAGCAGGATTTAGACCTTCTGATTAGGTCCAGTTTAAAATGTCAATGATACCTTCCCACCTACTACTTCTACCCAGGAACCCCCATCTCTTCAGGATGGACCCAAGTGAACCGTTCATGAATTGTAATATCAGGAAGTGAGAAGGCAAAAAAAGTTAGAATGATTCTGCAAAAAGCAAAGTTGTACTAGGCTTTCCCCTGACCACATACATACAAACACTAGTTTTGGATAACCTCATTCTCAAATGAATCTGCTCTTAAGGGCATAGAACAGTGTCTTTGTGCATCTTGTTAACTGTCATAGCCCGTGCCTAGAACAGTGCCAGTGCCTGGCACATAGAATCACTCTGTAAATATTTGTGGGATGGATGAATAAATGAGTAGGCTTCAAGAATGGGGCTCAGGAAGCAGGCTAAAACTGCCCTCATCTGACGTGGCACTGGTTTGCTTTCAGTAGGGAGAACTATAAAATAGTAGAGAAATCTCAGGGGCAAGGAAATCAATGCTCACTGAAAGTTGCATTCCTAGGCTTTCTGTGCTACATAAACATTATTACTGGATGAGAGCAAATAGAGTCCTCTCCTCTCCCATGGGCTGAAATTCATTGACATGACACTTGAGTTCAAATCTCTTCTCCTAGACCACTGTTTAAACAGCAGAAAGAAAGCTCGAGTTGACCCTTGAACACAACAGTTAGTGGTGCTGGGAGTTGAAAATGTACGACTTTAAAGATCCTCAAAAACTTAACTAGGGCCAGCCGAGTGGCCCAGCGGTTGAAAGCTGGCTTGGGATGCCAGCGGTCCAGGTTTGGATCCTGCATGTAAGGGCCAGTGACACTGCCCTCAAAAACAAAACAAAACAAAACAAAACAAAAAAAACCTTAACTAGAGATATCCCTCAGTATCCTGGAGTGATTGGCTCCAGAACCCCATGGACACCAAAGTCCAAGGATGCAAAAGATCCTTATATAAAATGGTGTAGAACATGCACAGTCAGCCCTCCACATCCATGGACTCCGAACAAGGGACTGAAAATACTGTTTTTGATCTGTGGCTGGTTGAATCCTCGGATGCAAAATCTGGGGGCACACACAGGTCTGACTGTATATTTATTGAAAAAAATCCACATATAAGTGGACCTGCACAGTTCAAACCTGTGTTATTCAAGGGTCAACTGTACTTTTGTACTGCAGCAGGACACAATATAAAACATACTGGCTTTAGGGACACTCAGAGCTGAGACTGCAGGCCCTCTGCTACTGTGATCCTAGGAAAGTCACTCTGAGCCTCACATTCCTCATCTGTAAAAACTAGAGGACTTGCGTAGACACTGCTGGATACCTACTCAAGAATCCTTATCCCCTTCTTTCTTGCCTAACAGACGTGATTTGTCTTTCTAATCCACACGAGTTAGAGGATAACTGCTAATTAATCCAAGCCACTCATGATGGATGATCTCACTCGCTTTGCAAAAGACAGGAGTGGGAAGATGACCCAGTTCTGGCAAATGAGACATGATGCCAGATGAGCTGGGGCTTCCAGGGATTTTCTTACTTTAAACGAAACATTGGAAAAACTTGGTCCCTCTTCTGCAAGACGTTGTTCTGTCAGCATTTCCATACCTGGAATTATGGAAGCCATCTTGGGACCTTTAGGAGAACTAGCATGAGGACAAACCAACATAGAGGATAGCAGAGCAAAAAGACTGCAAGAACCTAGTTTGTTGGTGTTATCCCTGAGCCACTGAATTAACCAACCTCAGGGCCATATTACATTAGGACTTCTTGTCATGTAATAGTTTCCTTATTTAAGCCAACTTAATTGGGGTTGTTACATACAACTGAAGGTAGCTGATAAACTATATATGAATGCTGTGACAATGCAATAAAATAAACAGATACTGTATAAAACACCTAGCCAAATACTTCAAAGTTCCCAAGCTCCGCCTTTTCCAAAACTGTCTAGATTCTCCCACTGCCTCCTTTAAGAAATGTACTTGCCTTCAGTAGGTGGGGAAGAGGGATGGAGGGCTCCCTAAAAAGATCTCTCAGGTTTCTCTGTCCCCAAAAGACACTGCCAAGAGCACAGTGGTGAAGCTGCTGGTGTCCAGAGAAAGAGGACAATGTGTTCCTGCAGGGTAAGTCACATTGGTCTGAAAAACCTTGATATGGCATCCTGGGGAAGACAGTCATGGTGCTTAAGTGAAGGGCTTCTAAAATGTACCTCATCCCCGGCAAGTCCACTTTTCCAGCTCCTCCTTGACATAGGTACTTTTCAGGAGAGCTTCTGTCATGCTCTGTGCACCTTCTAAGCATGCCAGGCTCCCTCAGCCTATAGCCAGAGGAATAAATGTCTTGAAAGTTAGAAACGAACAGTGAGAGCTACTTGCTACAATTCAATGCTACTTGCCACCCTAGCAGTACAGGAAGCAGTCTGGAAAAGGCCCAGACTCAGAACTTGAAAACAGTCTTCTATTTGTACTATAATCCTTTCCTCTAGCCCCCAAAACCCTAACTGCCATGAGATTCTGGGTCTGCTGATCCAAGAGATACCTAACAAATACCCACCTTCATTCTGCTCCAAGCCACTTGCTAGATAAAAACGTGCTACAATATGTTGCTGAATAACAGGGCAGTGGGAAGGCTGCACAACCAATACTGCAAAGCGATATCCAGGGTGTTAGGACAACCTTTAACTCAATACCTTGAGTTCCAGGACCAGACAAATCAGGCCTTCGGCTCCCATCATCTTTTTCTCTCGATAGCAACCAACAGCCAAATCTTGAGACCTTTTATTTTTATTTTTTTATTTTTATTTTTAGAGGGCAGTGTCACTGGCCCTCACACGCAGGATCCAAACCGGGGCCGCTGGCATTCCAAGCCAGCTCTCAACCACCGTGCTACTCGGCCAGCCCCTGAGACCTTTTAAACATCAATCATTAATGAAACTGAAATTTATGGCAAAAGAAAACAAAAAAGTGCCATAATGACCATCCTCCCCCTTGCTCTGCTAACTACTTCCTCTTCACTAAGGGTCATAAATTTATTTGAAGTCTTGTTTCAACTGGGAAAAATCTCCCTTATGTTCCAACTTGTATTTCAAGTTCAACCAAGCCCACTCACCCTTGCTTCTAAAAAAGAGCATGGAATCTGGCTGGCTTGCTCCCAAGGGAATTTGGCAGGTGGTAGCCACAGGTTAGCTTTGCAATTTGAAAAGTCACAACACTTGGCCTCCAGGGGAATGCTAGGGCCCACTTACGTACATACTAGCTGCCACTGAAAATTTCTCACCAGGCCCTGTGCCAGAATCCTCCTCTAAGCCATCTTCCCACAGAACAACAATGCTCTAGCAGTAGCAGGGAAGAATGCCAGAATTTACATGCTTGACAACTGTACCATTAGCTTAAGGTACAAAAACCATAGAACTTCCAAGTTGGCGTGAGAGTGAGAAATGATGGTACTCTAGTTAAGATTCTGCTTACCTGAAGATTCAGAAATGCTGAATCCATCCTGTGCACTCAATATCACATTTTGATTCCCTGCCCCCAGTCCCCTGTATGTATAAGCCACAGATTTCTTGCTCATTTCAATTCTATTCAGAAATACATGCTATGGCCCTAAGATGACAAGAATCGATAGAATGTAGTTTCTCCTCCCAGGAGCTCACAGGCTCTGGGGGGGAAACAAGTCATGAAAACAAATAGAGCAAGCTGCTAAGTGCTATCGAGTGCACTGGAACACCATCTATGACACTGGTTAGGAACAAAAATAGGTTTGTTTATTTTATTCTTTTACAAGTATCTCCTGAGGACAGGAGGAAGCTGGAGGTGGTGGTGGCGGTTGTGGTGAACAACTGGCAGTCCTAGTCTCAGCCTTATTCAAATTAGGTTTTCCAATGCTAATTTTCAAGAAATACTGGAGAATGACCATGTTATAAAATCCAAGAGAAGACAGGGTGGAGAATGATGAACTGAGTAGGAAAAAAAATATACCCCTTCCTCACTGCTGCAATTCCTGGTGTTAATCACACCCTTCTTGGATCCTATTCCACTCTTGATTTTTCTTCCACCTCATTAAATCAGTCAAAAATAAACAAGGTATCTACTAGTAATCTGACATTCATTTTGGGTTCTGCTTCCTCTCCTCATCCCTTAAATTGTTTCCTAGCTGTACACAATGTTTCTCTCACTCTACTCTTTTTCTAAACCATCTCATCCACTTCTATGGCTTTAACTATCATCTATATGAATATGAATCCCATTATCTAGAATTGCAGTTTTGTAGTCTTCCCTGAGCACCAAAACAGAAGTGTTTACTGGAAACCTTAACCTCATTGCCCCATGGGAACCTCAAAACTCAGTCTATACAAGCAAGGCTAATTGTCTTTCTTCACAAAATTCACCAGCTTCCTTCTATAATCTCCCCTCCCCGTCTTGGTTAAAGGAATGTCCCAATATACTCCCTTGCTCCAGCAGAAACCTGGGCATCAGCCCCTACTCTTCTTCCCCATCCATCATCCATTCAGTCCTATTAATTCTATCTCCTGAGTGTTTCTCAAATCTGCCCGTTCTTCTCTATCTTCATTGCCTTCCTTATAGCCTTGTTCCAGTCCCTCATTATCTTTCTCCTGTACCAATGGACCATTTGGCTACTCATACCCCGAACCAAACTTTAAGCACCTTAAGGAGAGAGACAGTTTTCCTCATTTTTCAATTGTGCCTGTCTTTCTCCCCCCCCCGCCCCCCCACCCCAATACTGCTGAACACAGTACTTCATGTGTTTGTGGCAGAATAAATGGAGGCCCTGTCAAGTATGATTACATACAATATGCAGTTTCAACACTCTGGAATTTGTTTTAGCCGCTTTCCTCCTTTAGAAGTGATGGTTCTGCTCTTGTAGCGATCTATTATTCTAACCTAAAATTTATCAGAGATATAATTAATCTAACAATTTGCTTTGCTAATAGGAAAAAAGAGAGAGAGAGAAGAGACCGCAATTTAGAAATAGAAGCCACCATTGTCTTTATAAAACAGATTTGTGCTGCTGCTGTTGCTTACTTTAGAAGAACTGTACATTACAGCTGCTGGGATAATTTTACAATAGACTGGACAAGGTACAGCTCAAAGCAGGACACGAACACAAGTCTCAAAGGGAAACAAATGCAAACAAGTACACAGCTGTGGGGCTCCAGGGACATTTCCCTATCCATGCTGGACTTGAGAGGGAGAAACAGTTTAAAAACTAAAGTAATACCCAGAGTCGTCACACATGCCCACCAGATGGCTGCTAAGTGCCAACGTCACACACCAATCAGGTTGGACTGTGTGCACAGGAAAGTCATTTCATTTTTCCTTATTGCTACTACACCAGGGTCTTGGTGCATTTGACACATTGTCTTTACTTGCACAATCCTTGGAGAGTTCATTTTCCTTTTTAAAGAAGAAAATCTGCCTTCACCACCTGATTCTGATTTTTTCTTTCTTTCTATTTATTTTTTTTTGAGTCATTCCCTCCACTCCCTTTCTTGGGATCCCAAATAGCAGCCAGAGGTTCTAGTAGGAGAAGAGTAAGAGGACAGCACCAACCTAGCCTCTCCCTCCCTGCTCAGGAAGAAGGCAAGTCCTAATAAATGTGGGGAAAGGGAAAACCAGAGTATCCCCTCTCCCGAGTCTGCTTAGAAGTCCAAAGAGAAAATAGTGTCCTGCATATCCCTGCCATGATCAGACTTGAAGGAAGGCATCCCAGCTACCATCCTGGATTGGCCTAGGCCCAGTAAATATAAATAAAAATAGCTTCCCCTGATGTAGTTTCCAAAACTGCATTTTGGCTAGTTTGAGATGACTTTTTACCCTGAAGGGGGAGAAACTTCCATCCTTCTTAGTTACACATGATGCCAGATCTAAAACACTGTCCTATCAAGCCTTGTAGATATTGCTTGGGCCAGCAAAGAAGTAAGTGTCCCCTTGAGTGCCGCCCATCTTGAATGCTAATCTCATTTACAGAATTCTGGACAAGAAAAAGAAAACTCCAAGAACACTATTGCTTAGCCAAAGAGCAGCTATCTAGTAAGTGGGAACCAGGAGCTTTGTAGGGTGGTTTCACACCTGTAGGTACCTTCTTCAGCATTATTCTATTCTAAGGCTAAGTTTCCAGTAACAGAGCCCTAGGTTTATCCCCAGAGGCCAGCAATAACACCTCAACAATGGGTCAGGTGGGACTGGAAAAATGAGCAGTGCTGTCCTTTCTCACCTTTTATCCAAATTCTCTCCATTCTCTTCCCATCCCTCTCTTCTTCCCCCATGTCTATCCCCTAACACTCCAACCCTGGATACTCAAAGTAGCTCAACCCTAACAGATCCTCTGAAAAGAGAAGACCCAGGTAGAGAGAAACGGACCCAGATCTAGAAAAAGCAATGACAGAAACCAACTCCAAGGAGTGGACAGGTATGGAAGTTGCCAGAAGCCCCCTGATAGCATGCTATTTGGGTAGGCCTGCTGCTCTACCCTCGTGACAGCTGGAGGGCAGTCCAGCCCAGGGAGGACATCGCTGGGCTTGGGGAACAGACTTTTGGTCTTCTGCAGCCAAGGAGTGAGGCCTGACTTTGCCAGCTAACAGTGGGATCATTGTAGCCATGCAGAGAATTCATCATCACATAGGCAGATAGGCAGGCAGATCAGCAAGCAAGCTGAATGAACAGAAAAAAAAAAAAAAAAAAAAAGGAAGACAGGAGAGGAAAAGCAAAGCAAGAGAGTAGAGCAAAGGGAGCAAAGGGCCTATCTAAGAGGGTGAGGCTGGGGTCATCCCAGAGCTTTCTCAAAGCTTAAGTGAGAAGTACTACATAAACCATATCCATGAAAGCCAAAGCTTGTTGCCAACACCAGCTCCCATCTGCATGCACCATCTTTAAAACGAGAATCATCCTCAAGGTTAGGGTACGTTTCAAGTCTCAAAGATTAAAATAAAATAAAATAAAATAAAAATCAGAGCAAGAAGTTATTTTCTTGCCGTTGCCCAAGCTGCTTCTCCTGCTTTTCTTCCTTGAATGGCATGTGCAGTGCCAAAGGGCTCAAAAATGCATTTCAAGCCCCAGCTCCAAACCCACTGGAGAGAGTGAGGCAAAGAGAAAAAGAACACAAACTTGCTGCCGAGAGGAGGTGGCTACCACCAGCTCCCTATGGATATTTGCGAATGCTGGTGAATGACTGGCCCCTCCAGGAATAGTGCCCTGATCCCAGCCCCAGAATGCACCCAAGAAGAGAACATGCAGAGCCCACTGTCCCAAGAGAGCTCCCCTCCCCTAGGAGTGGCTGCACATGAAGTAGACAGTATTATGAAGGTGATGGACAGGGCAGACGGAGTGTTGGCATCACTCTCTTTAGGCACTTGTGTAAGGAATGTAGGCTCTCCAGTGAGCTGCCTCCTCCCAGGGCCCTCCATTCTGTTCTTCAGCTAGGCTGTGCTCATGGGGCACCCCACGCTGTAGCCAGTAGGAAAAGAAGTAAAGGAGGAGTTACTCAACAGTCCTGATGCCTTCCTCCATAATCAATGTTTGTGCTACGTTTTGTGAAGTCGCTGAACAAAGTAGCCAACCAGAACAGAACCTGGGAGAGACTGTTTTGCATAGCAAATCTGGATCTGTACAAGGGCTGCTGGGGAGGGGAAATGGTAGCTCTAACTGCACAGGCCTGGGTTCTAACCGGCCTTCCTACAGCTGGCTTCCAGGCCTGAGCTAGGTCTAAAGTGTCATGGTTTCATCACCAGATTGGGCCAAACCCAAGCCCAGGCTCCTCAAAAAGAGGCATTTCCACATTGAAGCTGCAAGTTCTCAGCACAGGCAGTGGGAAAAAAGAAAATGAACAGTCAAGGAAAGAGTGGGCCTTGCCTCAAGGCCAGCAGGTACCAAGCTAGAATCCACTACTTTACCAGTTCTATAGGACAGCCAAATCCCATCTCTATCCAGGGACACACACACACACACACACACACACACACACACACACACACGCGCGCACACACGCCCATGCCACCCACTCACATGCCCTAGTGGGAAACCAGGAAAAATTCATTTGTGTAAACAGAAGCAATAGGGAGCAGCAAAATCCCCCAGCCTGTTCACAGGACACGCTGGAATCTGGGATGAGCCAAAGTGTCAGAGGACAGTTCAGAGGAAGGGAAGACTTGCAGGAGAATGCAGAGCAGTGCAGAGGGAGCCTGTAGCAAGAAAAAGGTATTTTCTGCACAGAGGAAGAATGGAGCCCAAGCCCCATCTTGGGGAGATAACCACCCCTTACCTAGGCCAAAGAACAAGTCAGATACATAGTTCCTTCTAATGGCTCAATGTTTCTGGGATGTAAACTCATTGGGCATGGGAGAGATTTCCAGATTTTGGCAATAGACTCAAGTTATGATATAAAAATAACATTTAGTTTTTGCTTTTTCCTTATTTTAGACCTAAGGATCGTTTGTTATAAGACACCCCAGTTAAGAAATAGTGAAACATAAGAGACTTGACTATCGAGGGTAAAAAGAAGCCAAGAGTGAGAAAAGCTATGAAAGTAACTCCAGACTCAGGTAGGTGGGAAGGTGGAGGGTACAGGGAAGACAGGAGGCGTAAGTGGAAAGGCCAGGGGCCAGTCATCTCAGCAGCTCTGAGACTTGTCAGGTCTGAAAGTGCAAATGTCAATGGATTTTAACCATCTTGATTGAGGTTGTAATCTTTAAAAGCTCAATGAATATGGAAGTAAATTCCTTCAAATGCAAAATAGCTGGCGCTCTGGCTGGAGGCTTGTTGGGTTAGGGGTATTTCTTCCCCACCTACCTCCTCTCCCACCCACCCCCATCCCATCCCCCCCCAAAGAAAGGTACAAAAGGTTGCAGTTCTGCAGCATTACCGTTACAGGGAAGGCACTGGTTACCCACCAGCGGGTGGAAGGAAGACAGGGTCGTGTCACTTCAGAGCTAAGTGCCATAGTGCCTTAAGTCTTATTAGGGGCTGGATGTCTGTCAGGGAGGAGGTGTAAGGTAGGGTAGAAAAGGTGGAGAGAGAGCTATACGGGGAAAGGAGGTGTGGGGGGGGGGGTAGCAGCGGGGGAGGAGGAGCAACCAAAACCATTAGATTAAAAATCTTCCTACAAACTGGATTCTCAACCCATTAAAACATCTTGTATCCTAAAATATCGATCTGGGTCTGGTTTCGTTTTTCTTCTTAAACAAATCTAGACCTTTTCTGATTAAGGCTCCTAAAAAATCCTTCCCTCCTCCCACCCACTTTCTCAAGCCCCTCACTTTCCCATCTAAAGTATCAAACCCAAACCTACCAGCTTTTGTCCGAAGGGCTGCAGAGCCGACCTTACCAAGCTGTCAGGCATGAGTCTTTAGCACTGTGAGTCACGTGAGACACCTGTGTGTATGGTGGGCACCAGCGCTGCCCTTCTTGGTCCAGTGGGGTCAGGGCCATGTGACAAGATGGGGTGAGGGGTGGGGGGCATGAGGTGGATATCAGAGATTGCTGGCTGGTGGTCTGGCTTACTGGCCCTGTTCCCCACCCCTCTGCCCCCTCTGTAGAAGGAAACAAGGCCTTCTTTTCTCCTCCCTACCCCACCTCCCTCCTCCCTGATTCCTCTGGATTTGGGCGGCACAGCTCTTGGGGCTTGGAAAACTTTCTTCTATCCAGTGAGGTAACAGCGTTCCGCCTTCAAGCGAAGTACATGGTGCGCAGAGTATCCTGGTGAACCTGCACAGCTTTGGCCAGGGCCTGGGGGTCCCGCCCATTGCTCTGCCCCGATATGTGGCTCCCCTCTCCACTGAAAAGGAAAAATGAAAGAAGTCCTTCCTGGTGAACTGGGCTGCTGCTAATCCCTTCCCCCATCCCTAGAGTGCCAATTCCCACAGCAACTTAAAGAGGAAAAAAACCACATTTGGGCAGATGAACCCAGGGACACCAAATTGAACAATTCCCATTTCCTTCTACCCAAGGAAAGTTGGGTCTGTGCCAGAGGCTGAAACAAAAAGGCCACCAGCCTGATCTCAGGCCTCACCTGTCATGCTCCTTGTCCACTAGGTGGTATCGTGCCCGGAAGGCCACCAGGCGGGCATAGTAGGCAGGTGCTGGGATAGAGACGGAGCGTGTGCATCGTACATAAGTGTGGCATAGCTGGTACGTCAAGATCTGGAGCTCATCCGCTGTGAAACGGTTGTCATCCCAAAGGACATAGTAATGGGATGGTCGGCTGGTGCCCTGGGAAGATAGGAAGGTGAGGGGCCCCAGGTTGGGCAGAGGGGATGGCTGATGATAAGGAACAGGATTGCTGTTAAGAGTATGGTTAAGTTGGAAGACCCACCCATGAACAGGTAAACACACAGTCACCTATGTCATAAAGCACCTTTCTTATGGGCAACCTGCCTAAGGTGTTCAAAGTACACTTCTGTTCAAGTACACTGAGGGCTATTGAGACAATAATCCTGATGTGAATGCCACTCGATGACTAATAAATTCTAGAGGCAGTGGTAAAAATCAACTAAGTTTCGGCCCATTGGAAACCCCAGGACATAGCCCAGCTACCTGGATGCCTGCGTGGCTGCACAGATAGAAGTCAAACTCAAATGGGTGGGTGATGTTGGTATCCACAGTGGTCCCAGCTGGGATGTTACCACTCTTTCCAATCTGTATAGAGACAAAGACAACCAAGATCCCAAAACCTGCCTGGCCCTAACTAGGGCCCCGACTCAGTTCTATTCTGACTCCACCAAAATCCCAAGAGTAAAGCAGAAGGTGATGTTCCCAGAGGGCACTGGCTCTTGAAGTAATGGACTTCTAAAGTCACACAGACCTGTGTTTAAGTGCTGGTTTTACCGTTCAATAGCTATACGATCTTAGCAAGTCATTTAACCTTTCTGAGGTTAAACTGGAGATAATGGTAGTACCTACCTCACAGGGCTGCTGTGAGGAAGACGCCTTGTACAGTGTCTGGCACATAGTAGAAGTTCAATAAATGGTAGTTCCCTTTCCCTTCTCTGGGAGCTGGTCTATATATGGGGTCTATAGGCCAGGGAGCTAGGAGGAGGGAGAGGAAGTATAAGGGAAGGAGGGGAGAAGCGGGGAACATAAGGAAGGAGGTGGGAGAGGAAGGGCCACAAGAGCGAGGGGGAAGAAAGGGGCCAGAGAGGATGAACAGGCCAAGGACTAAATCCCCAGATAGTATCTCAAAGGCTTCTCTCATATTAAGAGAAAGGAGACAGGATCAGGGTATGGGCGGATTCCGCACTCCCTCACTCACTCGCTCATTCTTGTCAGCACAAAAAAGGCGGGTGTGATGGCGTTTCTGCACCACAATATAAGTAATCCCAGGCTGGTAGTCCTTTTCCAGTTTGATGCAGGCATCACGAATGGCCAGCAGCTCATAGTGGAGGATCTAGGCACAGGGTGAGGAGGGAGGCAAAGAGACATAACAGCTCCTCTCGAGTTCACACATCTCTCTAAATATATAAGTTATCACTTACAATAGGGCTTTTTGCTCAGTCTCCCTTTATAAACGGACACCCAACCTTTAGAGCTGATGGGCTCTTCTTGCCCAAATCAGCCTTTATGCAGTTCACCTGATACGTTCCTATAAAACCTTGGCCAACAGGATTAGCAACAGCAGAGAGCACTCACATGGTTCCTGGGCATAAAGAGATCCCAAATCAAGACACAGAACCAAAGTTCACGGAGAAATCACTAAAATCACAATGCCCCAAATAAGGTCAACTACAGGGTCAGGAGGAAAATGGATGCTCCCCTGTGAGCTCCAAGAGCAGACAAGGTTGGAACCATCCGAGTCACAGAGTTCAGGGATGGGTGCAGAGAGGTAGATGAATTCAGTCCTACAAAAAAACAGGATTATAAGGAAATAGAACCGCTAACAAAGAAGCCGCAGGTAAATAACCATAGGTAATAGTTGCCTTATGGCCTTGGATATCAGATATAGGGGGTCAAAACTGTATGGTAGAAGTGAATAGAATTTGGAATCAATTAGAACTAGGGTTAAACCCACGTTTTATCTAGTTGTATTTCCTTGAGCAAATTACTTAAACCCTGTTAAAAGTTACTAATAAGATCAGCCTTCACAAAGCTGTTGTGAAGACTAAACAGACAATTAAATAAAGCATAGAAAACTTAGTAGGGGCTTAATAACTGCTGATTGCTTTGCTAGGCAGTTTGAATTTTAACCCAAGGCTATATGAAGCCACTAGACATTTCTGAACAAAGAAATGATATGATAAATTTATCTGGTATTTTAGGAACCAACTGGATGTCTTGGAGGAAATTGAGCATAATGGTTAACAGCATGGACTTTGGAAGCAGACCAATTTGTCTGAATCCAAGGTTCCATCACTTATTAGTTTGGGTGACACTGAAGAAATCATTTCACATTCCAAGCTTCAGTTTTCTCACCTGTCAAATGGAATCATTATTATTTCATAGGGCTACTGTAAGCATTAAATAGAACTTACATTAAATAGAACTTATATGAAGTGCTTAACATAGTTGATGGCACATAAAAGGAACCAATAAATGGTAGTTATATTACTATACAATGGTAGTCAAAGAGACCATTTCAGCATACTAGTGTAACAACAATATGAAGTCTTAAATAAAATATATATATATAGCCTTGGCAGGCAGAAAGGAGGAACATTATGAAGAAAGGTCAACAGAAGTGGCTCTCAGAGGGCGGCCTCCAGACATGCAGCATCACCTGGGAACTTGCCTGAACTACAAATTCTAGGGCCCCATCCTAGACTCACTGAATGAGAAATTCTAAGGATAGAGCCCTCCAGAATTTTTTTTTTCAGCTGAGCCATCCTGCCACCTGTTGGCAGCTCAATGGCAGCTCAGCTCGGGCTGGGAATTGAACCGACAACCCTGTTGCTCAGAGCTCGCATTCTTGAACGAGCTCTTAACCAACTGAGCCACTCAGCCAGCCCTCCTCCAGACTGTTTTAATGAGCCCTCCCCATGACCTGGATGCATGCTAAAGTCTGAGAACCACTGGTCTAAAGAATCGGTCTTTAGGGCCGGCCGAGTGGCGCGTTGGTTAAGTGCTGGCTTGGGAAGCCAGCGGCCCCGGTTCAGTCCCACATGTGAGGACTGGTGACACTGCCCTCAAAAAAAAACAAAAAAAAAAAGAACAAAAAAAAAAAGAATCGGTCTTTGACATGAACCAACTAGTAAACAGCACCGAGGGTCTTCTGTTCTAAGAAGCAAGGTCTATAGATGCTTGTACATGCCACTTCTCCATTGTGATCTCTGCTCCCGAGCCTATTCCACTTAGCAAAGCTCCAAAGGACCACCTCCAAATGCCAAGAGTTTAAAAAAGGTCACAGTACTCTCTGCTACCATTAGACCCTCTGGCTTTAATATAAAGGTTTTTTTTCTGCCTACTGTGGGCCCTACCTGGGGGAGTTGGCCTTCAGGAACCCCATCTCGGTAGAAGATGATGCGGGTGGGCTTGAAGCGAGTGGACTTGTAGAATTGGATGAGCAGCTCACGCACCATGTAGGATAAGTCTTCAATGATCTCCTGCCGAGGTCGCTGCACCCGCACAGTAGCACAGTAACGGCTGGGGTGGGCATCCATACTGCCTACCACCTGATAATCAAAGAAGCAGGATCAGGGCCCAGAAACTCCACCCTCCTAACACAATCAGGCTGTAGGTTTGGGAAAAGGCTTCCAAGCAAGAAAACTACACTATCGAAACGAGCAGTGTTCTGGATTCAGTGAGCCCTGGTTTCAATCTCTGTTCTATCACACATGCAGATGTTACTTAATCCATCTGATCTTTTTCCTCCTCTCAAATGGAGAGAAGAATAAGAATACCACCTGCTTGCAGTGCTGTTACAGTACATATAAAGCTCCTTGCACGGGGACAAGCCCACAGTAGGCACCTGATAAGTTTGATTTCCTTACCCCTTGCAGGGGCGCATGTGAAGGGTGGGCATTACCAGCTTACAGAGTAGCCTCATCCAACCACAAGTTTGTCCTTTTGTTCATTCAAGAGCTAACCTACCCAGGAACCATGGTGAAGAGTGTTCTTCCAGGTGGTGGGAGTGACATCCTATTCAAAGGGGACAATGGCCAGAGCCTAGGATGGATGGCCACAAAGAAAATAGGGATTAGCAAAATATAGGGTTTCCCTGCATTTACTGAGATAAGCCCAGTCTCCCTAGAGAAATGTGAAGGTTGAGGAAAAAGAAGTAGGAAGGAAGATCTGATTCCTCTAGCAATTCAGAAGCCCCTAGGAGACAGGGAGCAGAGAACTCAGGAGAGGAATTAGAGAGACAACTAATTTACTAGGTGGCTGGAGTAGAGAGGGGGAAGAGGATTTCAGAAAAGAGATATGGTCACTGCCATATCCGAAAAGTGAGCATGTGGAGAGAGAGAAACTCAAACACGGAGCAGGAGTGATGGAGACTGCCAAGTCTCTAGCCACAGCCTATAATCTCACTGGTCTCACTGACTGAAAAAAAAAAAAGATAACATAGAGTTTTATGAAGATACCAACGGAGTGGTAATGGGGATGATTAGCTGAAAGGAGATCTTATGAAGGGTCACGTGCCAGAGCTAAGGGAAGGAAATCATGTGCAGTCCTGGGAACTCAGAACTAAAGGAGAACCTTACAAGGAAGTTGGAAAGCATCACTCACTGCGGTGATAGAAGGTTTCTTCCCATCGCCTGCTGGGGGGTGTGTAACATCTGCTCCCAGGAATATCACTGGCTGTTGAAAGACTGCAGAGCTGAACACGGAAAAGAAAACAATGGTGGAGAGTTGGGTCTTCTCTTTCTGGCACCATATAGCACCCGCGTTGGTCCTTTCCCTCGTGTCTGATGCACTGTGTCTGGCCAGGGTCCTATCTTTTCAGCAATGGTACCTTGCGTGACAAGGGAAAGTGGGCAATAGAGTTCATACCGCTGGTGTGGGACTAGGATGTTGTTAATGCCACCAAGTTTGACATTGATCTTCAGGCAGAGGTTGGACAGAGTCTGAGGTGAGGTCTTGACTACGTTCTTCACTTGCACGCACTGTGTAGCCATTCCTAAAAGTGTATCTCCGACACGTTTCACCTCAGCTACGAGCAAGGAGAGAGCTGATTAGTGCATCACAAATACTTACCGAATGCCTCCCAAATGCCAGGCAGTCTATGGCGTGTTAGGGACCACAGTGGTGACCAGAAACATGGACAATCCCTAACTTTTATATTGCTTATTATCAAGTGACTAATTTTAAAAATCATGAAAAGTACAACAATGATAAATGCTGTAACGGAAAACTTCACAGAGCTATGGAAGTATATAATAGGGAGGTAATAAACTACTCAGAAAAGAACCGAGTAGATACTGAATGAACTGAAATCTAAAGGGGGAAAAAAGGACTTAGGCAGTTCTTGAAATGGGGAGAAACAAATAGATTCAAGAGGTATTTAAGAGACACAGAGACTACATACATATGTGTAAGTAAGGAGAAAGAATTTTTATGGGTAATATCTGTGTTTTTAGCTGTTGTAATAAGATAGATCATATATTCTTTTTGAGACATTTTGCATTTGAAGTGCTTTTTGGTCATCCCAGTGAGGACATCACCTAGGCACCTGGGTACAGATGGAAGCTGAAGAGTAATCCAAAACAGAGATGGAAAATTTATGAGATATTTCGGTATAGGTGGTAAGTGAAGGCATGCTACTGATGGGATTACCAAGGAAGAGAACAGAATGAAAAGAAAAGGCAGCTTAAATCTGAATCCTGAGGAACTCCCGATATTTGCAGAATAGGAAGAAGGTAAGTCTGCAAAAGACTTTTCTCCTGAAAAGGAGAAAAATCCAGAGAGCTAGGAGGAAGATCATGATGGTTGTATCATGAATATCAAAGAAAGAGAGAATGTTTGAAGCAGAACCAAGTGTTCAACAAAGTCAAATGCTGCTAAGAAAGCAGGTAAAATGAGGATCAGAAACGTCCTTTCGATTTAGTGAAATCAAGGCAAAAAATTAATGTATAGAAGCAAAAACTCTTCTGGGGATATAAAGTACCAAGGAGGAGATGAAGGATCAATGAAGGGTTTGGCATGTTTTCAGTGGGAGAGACTTGAGCATATTTAAAAAGCTAAAGGGGGGCCGGCCGAGTGGCGTGGTGGTTAAGAGCTGGTTTGGGATGCCAGCAGCCCCGGTTCAGGTCCCACATAGGAGGGCCAGTGACACTGCCCTCAAAAAAAAAAAAAAAAAAAAAAAAAAAACGCTAAAAGGAGTCCTTTCCACTGTCAAGAGAGATGGAGTAGTTAGTAGTAAGCCAGTGCTTCTACAGAGAACATTCAGAAAAGCCAGATAAAATACAGAAATCATCTTTTTTTTTTTGAGGGCCGTGTCACTGGCCCTCATATGTGGGACCGAACCGGGGCCACCGGCTTCCCAAGCCAGCGCTTAACCACTGCACCACTTGGCCAGCCCAACCCCAGGATTTCTTAAACAGGACACAGAAAGTACTAGCCCTAAACGGAAAATAATGATAAAGTGGACATTAAAATTTAAAAATTTCTGTTCAACAAAAGACCCATTTTAAGAAAGTAAAAAGGCAAGCCGCAGAGAAGATATGTGTAATACACATGCATATTCAATAAAGGAATTATATAGGACACCTATATAAGTCAATAAAAAATGGAAAAGACTTGAGCAAGTATGTTACAAAAAAGGCTAGTGAAATAACCAATAGACATATAAAGAGATATTCAACTTTATCAGAGAAATCAAGTTAAAAGCACAATGCAGGGCCGGCCGAGTCGCGCGGTGGTTAAGCACTGGCTTGGAAATCCAGCGGCCCCGTTTTGGGTCCCATATATGAGGGCCAGTGACACTGCCCTGAAAAAAAAAGCACAATGCATTACCACTAAATATTCACAAGAATGGCTAAAATGAAAGAGATAATACCAAGTCTGGTAAAGATATAAAGTATCTAGGACTCTCATACACTGCTGGAGGGAGGAAGTGTAAATTTGTACACATTTTAAAATCCCTCCTAGATATACACCTAATAGAAATGGGTATATATGTGCAAAAGACATGTACAACAATGTTCACTGAAACATTTACTAAAACACAATAGTAAAAACTGGAAACATAAATATGTCCACTAACAGTATAATGAATGGATAAGTACATGTAAACTGTGTTATATTCATATGATGGAAAATTATAACATCACCTACAACTACATAAACATGGATGAATCTCACAAACATAATGCTGAGTGAAAGAAGCCAGGCACAGGGCCGGTAGAGTGGCGCATTGGTTAAGAGCTGGTTTGGGATGCCAGCGGAACCGGTTCGAATCCCACATATGAGGGCCAGTGATACTGCCCTCTACATCTAACAACAGCTCCACCTGGAGCTGGGCTGCGAGCCCCGGCGACGGTGTAGGCTGCAGCCCCTGATGCAGTGGGCTGCCATAGGCTACAGTGAGTGGCCGGCAGCCAGCGTGAGTGGCTGGCAGCCAGCGTGAGCTGCCAATGGCCATGGTGAGCGACCATCCAGAGGACAGCAACCGATCTGCCTCATCTGGGAAGAGCGCAATGATGATACCAACATGGGCCAGTAAAGCAACGTCCTCTGCAACTAGACTGAAGAACAAGAAGACAGCAACTTGTCTGTTCCCCTTCCCCGATTCCCCAACGCTGTTCCCCTCCCCCAATTCCCCAATAAAATCTTTAAAAAAAAATAAAGAAGCCAGGCACACAAAAAAACCACATACTATGTGATTCCATAGATACAAAGTTCAAAGACAGGCAAAACTAATCTGTGGCATTAGAAGCCAGAATAATAATGGTTACCACTGATGCGGAGTTGTTAACGATTGGGAGCCTGGGGCTATGGTGATAGTTGGCTGCCAGAACTGGGTACTGGTTACACTGCTGTGACACTTTGTGAAAATTCACTGAATGCATAAGATTTCTAAATGTATGTTATACTTCAAAAAACAAGTTTACATTAAAAAAAAAATAATAGTATCAATTTAGTGGAGAGAATGGAGTTAAAAATACTAAGGACTGGGCCGGCCGAGTGGCGCGGTGGTTGAGCGCTGGCTTGGGAAGCCAGCGGCCCCGGTTCAGGTCCCACATATGAGAGCCAGTGACACTGCCCTCAAAAAAAAAAAAAAAATACTAAGGACAGGATGCAGGATAGCACCAGATCAGAACTGGGCAAATGTCACACTGTCCTTCTACACCACAGGGCAACCACAATACAACTGGGCTTGCTTCGAAAATCACAGAGAGAATTTCATTCACCCCTCCCCGGGAGGGAGGGTGAAAGGTCTTTAGAAAAATGGATTGCTCTCTTACCTACCGGCTTAATTCCTAGGCAGATGGCCCCGTTGTCCTATTGGTATAATCAAGGAATAGCATTTACCTGGTAAAGACCCAAGGTCCTAATTGAGGTATAAGACTGTAGAGAGGTTTAACATTACTGAGGCCAGGGAAGAGAAAATTGCCTTCCCCGAGCATGCTGCACTATATACTCCCCAGACAAGCCAAACATTGGATTCTCCCTTTAATGGGGGGAACAAGAAACACTGATAATTACTCAAGACAGGTCTCCTAAAAAGCATCCTTGTTTTCCAACCAAGGGCCATCAATTTAAGGCCCAAGAGAGACATGAATTGGAGGTCAACCAACTTCCCTCCATAATTATTGAGTATCATGTCAGTGGAAGGCTCTACCTTAAGTGTATACATGCAGAGGGGAGACGGTTTAAGAACAGAATCAGACGTTCAAAGTAATATCAAGCAAGGTAATTGATCAGCAACCTGATAAAATTTCTAGAAGAATCCAGAAAGAGATGAGTTCATCCTCCAGGTGGGATGACAAGAGAAGGCTTCAAGGAATAAGTACATTTAAACTGGGGCTTGCAGGATGGAGAGTATTTTAAGGGCAAAGTGTGGGATAACAAGTAGAGTACTTAGATATTCTAGACAAAGGTAAATGATGTGAGCAAAATCAGACAGTGAAAAGCACAGACAAGGAATGAGCATTTAGAGTACCTACTAAGTGCCAGTCATCATTGTTAGATGCTGTTTCTTATGTAATCAATTCATGAGGCTCAGAAAGGTTAGGTAATTTGCATAAACTGGCTTAGCCAGGATTAAAATCCAGTTCTATCTAATTTCAGAACAAGTGATTTTTCTGATATGTGTGGCAAAGAGAAAAGTACAAGATAAAGCTGATAGGGTTAAACCAAGATCAGGGCCCTGAAAACCTTTTATATTGTGAATGGGGACTAATGAAGGTTTTTTGGGGGAATGCTCTTACAAAATCTCATTCAGTAACGTATTCCAAGAAAGATTTACGAAGAAATATTAGAACTAAGTGGAGAAATGTGGGTGGGGAACAGAGAATATATTTTAAGACTATAAAAATGTACACTGGAGGTGAAATAAAGAAGAAGACTGCCTCCAAAGTTTGGATGAAAGTACCCAGAAACGACTGTAATGCCAAACACAGAAAAGACAAGTAAAGAAAAGGGTTCACTAGTAGACAGAGAAGACAAGCTACTAAAGAGATGGTCCACCAAAACACTTTCTAAGGGCAGAGATGGCATTGGCTTTTTTCACTGATGTCATCAGGATCGAGCACAGTGCTTCCCACATAGTAGGTCATCAATAAACTCTTGATGAAGTACAGGAGAGAGGTCAAAGAGTCAGACGGGAGCTGCAGAGAGGTCGAGGGTTGAATCAAGATTTTAGTAATATTGGGTTGTCAGAAAAGTCATGACATATTTTTTCTATGTTTTGCATTGTAAAAATGTGTCATGACTTTTCTGACAGCACAAAACATTGTAACATATAATAATAATAGGTGGTGAATGAAGTAACTGAAATGGATGAGAATTTCACTAAAATGGAAAGACAGAAAGAGAGAGCAGAGGAGCTCCCCTGAGAAGAGCCCTATCCTTGTTACCCCTGTCCCAAGAGGACTGCACCATACAGAAATCTGGACAATACCAGGCATTCCTGGTAGTGACGAAAATAAGGGAGACAGGAGAAAATATTAATTAATCAAGAGAAGAGCACAACTGAGAAAGGTGGCTGGTGACCATCTACAGAGGAGGTTTAGAAGAAAGGTATAAGTAAGGTAGATGAAAGAGGCAAAGGAGTAAGTGGGTGGTGAGGAAGTGGGTGTAGAGAATACACAGAACTCATTCAAAAGGTATGATGAAGAAATTAGGAAGACAAAAGCTAAAGGAGATGGCATGAGTGTGGTAACGTGATCTAGGACAGGGAATCTGAAGATGTTTGCGGGTTAAAAGGTCCCCAAGGTAGTAAATGGGATGGGAACAAAAGCACACACAGGTTGACCAAGGTAAAAAGAGGGACACCTTTTCCTTTGAAGCGTAATAGGTGGAGAGGGAAAATGGAGTTAGAGAAAAGTACTCAGACAGAAATGTCTGTAGTCAGTCATTCCTATGTTTAAAAGAGGGAAAGAGAAGTAGAAAGAGAAAACGTCTCAAAACGTCCAAGTCCTTCCCAGGCAACCTAACAGAAACACCACACATTCTGCCAGAGTGTCCTGACAGACAACACTCTCCTAAGAACAAAAATCTGGACTAATCCCTCTCTGCATCTGGCCCAGCTTAGCCTGGAATGAAGACCAGCACACAGAGGACCACAGTAAATGTCACTGGCAGGGAGTGTGAGCAGGTAAGGAGGAACTGGGGTGACTCAATGGCTCCTAAGGCTGACATTTCTCCTAGAAGAGGAGCACTGACAGTAAGGGACAGCTCTGGCTAGAGTTAAGAATCCACACTGACTCTCCCCAGGGGCCTCCACGGAGCTACCCTGAGAAGAGTCCCATCATCGTTACCACTGTCCCAGGAGAACTGTACCATACACTGGCGTCTTCCCTGGCAGGATGACGATAATGAGCTGCAGCCCAGAGTAGGTGTTCTTGAGATGCCGGAACATGGGCTCCACGCTGTCTGCCCCCTGCGCGTATTTGCAGAAGCAAGGCTGGCCCTGGATGGGCATCCCTGCATCCTTGGAAATCTTCCGCAGTTGGTCCGTGAAGTTCCTGCACAAGTATGGTCATGACAGGAGGCAGTAAGTCCCACTTTAATACCTCGGACCAAACGTCTCCACCGTAGGTGCCTAATCTCTATGACCGTCACTGAGAGAGTCTAAGATGAATGAGACATGATCACAGCTAGTGTAAAAAACATATGTAGTTGAGTAGGACAAGATAAGTGTTCAATGGCACAAGCAGAGAGCTGAGGGAGCTCAGAGAAAGGACTTGTAGGAATTCTCAAGGTCCCTACCATGTCCCATCAAGCAACCAATTCTTGTGCTCTGTTACAAGTCCACAGCAGTAGGCAGAGGCCCAAGTGGGTGGCCTCCTTGTTCAAATGAAAATAAATAAGGTTCCAACAGTGACTGGAACCCAGGAGATGCTCAATAAAAATGAGCTCCTCCCTACTGGTTCTTTGAAGCCTAAGAGCAAATAACTAAACAAGCCTCTTTCTTTGGCTTTAGGGTTTCACCCTGGGAAAGGAAGATACAGTTGGAAGTGAGGGTACCCACATGCAATCGATTAAAAAAAATTAAGCTACATAAATACAATGACAGATTAAAATGAACAGGAAATGTAATTTGTGAAAATCCTGCATTTAGATTGAAAGTAATAATGTACAAAGAGAACAAAAGCAAATTGTTTTAGAGGGTGCCCTTAAACAGCACATAAATATCAATGATAGACTGAAAACCCTTTGTAGTGGGAAAATAGGTCTTGTTTCACATATTTAGTTAAAAAATACAAGCAAGTTAAATACTGTATAATATTGTTATATAAAATTTTAAATCATTTATACACATATAGGTATGTATATAAAATGTATAATTGGATAGGAAGGTTATAATAATTAATGGTAGCTGCATCAGAAGGGATGAATTGGGCTAGGAAGGAGGACATAAAAGAAATACCAAGTTTATTTGTTCTATTTTACTTTAAAGAAATAAAATATGAAAAAACTCTGGATGATGGATACATGGGTGTTTGCCACATTATTCTACATATTTTTTAATTTTTCAAAATAAATCTTAGAATAAAGAAATATAACCTAACTGTTGTAAATAAGAGCCAGGCTCTCAGTATTTTTTTCCATTTCTCTGCTTTACATACAACTGCAGTGTAGCTACTAAAAAAACCAGTGTGTTGGGCCGGCCGAGTGGCACATTGGTTAAGCGCTGGTTTTGGGATGCCAGCGGCCCCGGTTTGGATCCCACATGAGGGCCAGTGACACTGCCCTCTACAGCTAACAACAGCTCCACCTGGAGCTGGGCTGTGCGAGCCCCGGTGATGGTGTGGGCTGCAGCCCCTGCTGCAGTGGGCTGCCATAGGCTACAGTGAGTGGCCCGCAGCCAGCGTGAGCGGCTGGCAGCCAGCGCAAGCTGCCAACAGCTGCAGTGAGCGACCATCCAGAGGCCAGCGACCGATCTGCCTCATCCGGGAAGAGCGCAATGACGATACCAACAGTGAAACAACATCCTCCGCAACTAAACTGAAGAACAAAAAGACGGCAACTTGTCTGTTCCCCTTCCCAGATTCCCCAACGCTGTTCCCCTCCACCAATTCCCCAATAAAATCTTTAAAAAAAAAAAAAAACAGTGTGTTACTAGATTCCATTGATAGTGGGTCTCTACTTGAAGGAAACTGGAATTCCCAGTCTTCTGTTTACTAGTTCACTTGGGATATATTGTATCCAGTGCCAGGGGCTAGGAAGTATTGAGAGAAGTCTAGGATGGGGAAGGTCTTAAAAGCCTATCCTAAAAGTGAGACAGCTGAAATATTGAGGCCTCTTTAACCAAAAGAAAAATTCTGAGGGTCGACCCTAGTACTCCCCCTTCTATCCCCTCTGCCTCCACAGCCGCCTTTGTCTCTGGCCCCTCTGACTCAGCAAAAAGGATACCCCTTCCTGTGCACAGAATCCCATCCCCTCAAACACACTTAGGAACTCTATTTCCTTTCCAGTGTCTCTGAGTTCTATATTCAGCCTGTGTTCACTGTGCAACTTCTCCCTCGACAATCTTATTAGCTGCCATGGCTGAAGACTCCCAAATGTTTCTCTTTAGCCCAGAGCCACACATCCCACCGGGTACTACTGACTCAGGTACATAAGTCACATTCTTCCCCCACTGCATTTAGGAATTACTAGAAGATGTCTGATGAACTGACTCCTTCCAACTCAGATTCTAGGTTCATCAGTTTCTGTACCCCCAAACTATCCAAAACAAAGGATTGCTTCTCAAAAGAATGGGACAGGGGAAGGACATGGGAATAAGAGAGAAACATGTAGAGAACAGAACTGCCAACAAGGTGACACGCAGGCATAAAGGTAGAGAGCTAGGAGGCTTTCCAATATTGCTAAGGATGAGCTCTCTAATGCTTGGCCAGGCTACAAGAAGCCTGGCTTAACTGGCGCTAAAATACCAAGAACCGAGGAAAGTGGACAGGACGAACCCATTTAAAAGAAATACAATTGTGATGGTAGTTGTTGGGTCCCTGGGATGGGAGAAGGTGGAGCAGGACAGAGTTCCCACATTCTTCAGGGGCTGCTGTTGACTAATTCTTATGAAAAAAACCCCAGGCCAGCTCACGCCACCAGAGTGCATCTCAGCTCCACCCACTCAGCCTCACAGTGCAATGACCCCACCCCACATCCGGAGAAATAAGAAACCACCACTTCAGAAGACTGCAAAAACTACCAAACTGTATACTTTAAGTGGGTGAATTCTGTGGTATTTGAAATATATCTCAATAAAGCTGTTAAAAAAAAAAAAAGTACTGTAGGGAAAAGTGTCAGTGACTTCTTCCACTTGCTCATTCACTCACTCAAGGCCATGTTTCCCCTAACCTGTTCCTATAAACCATTTGGCTGTATCACTTTCTTCATTGTTGTCTGCTCCCAGCTCCTCAGCCACAGGTGGCTCAGAGGCCTTTACAACCCAGGTCCACCTAATTTATCACATGCACCTGACTGAACTAATTCTGTGCACAGGAGAGGACAGCTCAGAGGACCAACTGAATAAACTGCTCGTTTCTTAGGAATATAAGCGTTGAAGCCTCAGTCAGATTTGATCCCAACTCTGACACTTCCTTGATATGCAAACTTTATACAAATTACTTCACCTCTTTGAGCCTCAGTCTCCTGAAAAATGGAAATACCACCACCTACTTACTGTGATGATGAAATAAGAGGACATAAAATTAGGTACAATGTTGGCATAAACATTATAGTCATCACTTCAACTATCTATTACCAATGTTAATAATTTTAACAACAACAAAAAATAATTCAGGCCTCCATGAGGAGATTCATGCCCTGAAATCATCATCTCAGAACAGACAGGGCTTCTGACCCCAGATTGACAAAAGGAACAAGCAGAAGTTTGAGCCAGACAGTTCAAGACAGAAGCAAGAATCAGAAATAGTACACTACAGGTCAAATCTTGACCTCTTGCAGATAGGAGAAGGCAGGCAACTCTAGGGTCCCTCCCATCCTTCCACCCATACACCCAGCACTCCTTACTTGAGCACCTCTTCTCGACACTGTTTTTGGGGTGCGAAGCAGGCGATGGCCCAGACTTTGATCTCAATGCCATTGTAGAACTGTTTCCCCCGCATGTCCCAGACACCCTGATTGGGTGTGGCAATCGCCCGGTTCTGGGGATAGGCAGAGGGGGCGTCCAGGTGAGCCTCAGTAGAACCAAGTGGGTAGGGGAGCCAAAGCCCCTGGCTATACAACCCAATCTCCCCCCAAAATGCCCCAGAGATGTTGTCTGGCCCTGACCCTGCTCACCCGGCCGCCATACTGCAAGATGGGCGCCGGCAGCACACGTCCCGTCACCTCCGTCATGTCATCTTTCACTTTGATCCCAAATTCCTGGATGTAAGGGTCTAGGTTGTAGCTGGCATTCTTCATCTGCAAGACAAAAGAAGGGGATCTCAGGAGAGCAGCAGCGTGGCAATACTGCTCACCTTCTGGGTCCCAAGTAGAATGCCCTGGGCAGCTGAGACTGGCAAGAGTAGCCCTAACACAGGAGGGAAAGTGGAAGATGACATAGTGGGAGTGGATAACATAGGGAAGTAATACGAAAGGGAAAAAGGAAAAGAAAGCAAAGTAGGTACAGGGTCAAGAAGCAAGAGCAGTCCTATGGAATCCCAGGAAACAAATCTAGACTTGTGTTCTCCCGAGGGTCCTGCCAAGGCAGAAAAGCTTCTGTGCTACCAAGGGCCCCAGTGACTGAGCAACTGAGCATATGTTTCTCTGCAGCCCCACTAACCAGGCGACTGATCTCCTCCTGTCTGTCTGGGGCCGACCTCGCTGTAGCCTTTATCATGGTGGAAGTCTGGTTGTCCGTCAGCTTTTTAATGCAGCGCTGCCCAGCCACAATGTTACAGACCTGAGAAAACAAGAAGGGTAGGTAACCCTGGCTTGAGTTCAGAGCCCCACAGTAAGAGAACAGACCTTGGCAGACTGTCTGCCCTGGGAAGGGGTCTGCAAAATCCCTTGGGCACACAGGTTAAGCTAGAAAATATCCATGTGCAACACAAAAGGCAAAATGGCTACTTTGTAATCAAGGGCTTGTGATCCAGAGCCAGATCTGGTTAAATGGAGACAACAGTAACAATCTCATAGGATTGTTTGGAGACTAAATAAAATAAAGCAACTTAAAGGGCTGAGCACAGTTCTAGAACACAGTAAATACTCAATAAATTGCAGGATAAATTATTATTTACCAAAGGACCCAGGGTAGAGCTCTTCTGAATACTAAAAAGCTCAATATATAAAAACTGGATTCCTAAGGCAGTAGGCAGCTCTCCGAATAGTGACAGGAAGTCCCCTGCTCCATCCTGCAACCCACCAAAAGAACTGGGAAGGCTCCTAACTCTTGATCCCCAGTCTACAGATGATCACTGAGCCCCTGGACTACAGAAATCACTGTTTGTTGACTGACAGTGTCTTCTTTTGGAATGAGAAACATCCTGCCACTTGGTTCCTGTTTGGGGCCCAACAGAACACAATGGAGATCAGAAAAGACTTTCCAGTGATACACAAGACTTCCACTCCCCAATATGCTACTATAGTCAAGATGCCATGAACGGGAAGCTTTTCGGAAGCGCAGTGAGAGCCAATAGGTTTAGAAGACTTGACTTTGAATTCCAGCTTTATTATTTCTAGATGACCTTAAGTCTCTTATCCACTCTGAGGTGGCTTCTTTATTTTCAGTCATGGGAAAAAAAACACTAGCTGTCTCATGAGGTTGTTGTGAGGATTTAGAAGAAATGAAACATACAACTTGCTCCCATAGGGCCAACACTATGTAAGTATTGGAACAGTCCCTAATTTCCAGAGTTCATGCTGAACAGCCGTAGTAGGGAAAGCCATGACAAGGTCATTTGCCCACAAACTCTGTATCCCAAACAACATACAAATCAGTCAGTTCACTTAATGAAAATCCAGAATTAAAATTTGTGGGGCTGTTCTCTTAAAGGCGCCCTAAAAGCTGTGGCACTCTACAGATAATTTCAGCTACAGAATCAACACTAAGAAAAGGGCTGAAGTAGTGATGTGGAGAAATTGGAACCATTGTACAGTGCACAGCTGGTGGGGAATGTAAAATGGTATGGCCACTGTGGAAAACAGGATGGTGATTCCTCAAAAAATTAAATGCAGGGGCTGGCCGAGTGGCGCGGTGGTTAAGCGCTGGCTTGGGAAGCCAGCGGCCCCGGTTCGGGTCCCACATATGAGGGCCACAAACACTGCCCTCAAAAAAAAAAAAAAAAAAAAAAATTAAATGCAGAATTACCACATGATCCAGCAATTCTACTTCTGGGCATATACTCAAAAGAAATGAAAGCAGGGACTAGAATAAATATTTGTACACCTATATTCATAGCAGCATTATTCATAATAGCTAAAAAGTGGAAGCAACCCAAGTATCTGTCAATGAATGAATGGATAAACAAAATGTGGTATATACATACAACATTATTCGGCCTTAAAAAAAGGAAGGAAAGGGCCGGCCGAGTGGCACAGTGGTTAAGAGCTGGCTTGGGACGCCAGCAGCCCCGGTTCGGATCCCACATATGAGGGCCATTGACACTGCCCTCTAAAAAAAATAAAATAGGGCCGGCAGAGTGGCGCATTGGTTAAGAGCTGGCTTGGGATGCCAGCGGACCCAGTTCGGATCCCACATGTGAGGGCCGGTGACACTGCCCTCTACAGCTAACAACAGCTCCACCTGGAGCTGGGCTGTGAGCCCCAGCGATGGTGTGGGCTGCAGCCCCTGTTACAGTGGGCTGCCATGGGCTACAGTGAGCAGCCGGCAGCCAGCGTGAGCGACCATCCAGAGGCCAGCAACTGATCTACCTCATCCGGGAAGAGCGCAATGATGATGCCAACATGGGCCAGTGAAGCAACGTTCTCCGCAACTAGACTGAAGAATGGAAAGACGTCAACTTGTCTGTTCCCCTTCCCCGATTCCTCAACGCTGTTCCCCTCCCCCAATTCCCCAATAAAATCTTAAATAAATAAATAAATAAATAAATAAATAAATAAATAAAAAATAAAAAGGAAGGAAATTCTAACTTATGCTACAACATAGATGAACCTTGAAGGCATTATGCTAAGTGAAGTAGGCCAATCCAAAAAGGCCACATATTATATAATTCCATTTATATGAAATATCCAGAACAGACCAATCCACAGAAACAGAAATAGATTATTGATTACTAGGGGCTGTGTGTGTGTATGGGGGCGGGGGAGGCAGTAGTAGAAGGAATGGTAGGTGACTTCTAATGGGTAAGGGTTTTCTTCTGAGGGTGACGAAAATGTTTTAATATAAGATAGTGATGATGGTTGCACAATTCTGTGGAATATACTAAAACAACCAGTGAATTGTACATTTTAAGAGAGTGAACTTTATGGTATGTGAATTATATCTCGATTAATCTGTTCTACAACAGCCTACGTGATTTGACCCTGAACCTCTCCAAAATCATCTCTCATTTGCCCCTTCATACACTACATGCCAGCCACTGACTATTTCTCAAAAAGACCCAAGCTTCCTGCTGCTTTAGAGCCTTTGTACTTGCTATTTACCTCCTGCCTGGAAGGCTCTTCCCTCAGGTTGTTACTAGGTTGGTTCTCTCTCTGAATTTGGGACTCAGCTGAAATGTCTCCTAAAAGAGGCCTTCCCTGACCACAGCAGCTCCAGTGGCTCTCCAACTCCCTCCACCCTTACTTCTATCCCCTTAACCTGTTTTATATTCTTATAGCATTTACCACCATCTGAAACTATCTTATTTATCAATATATTGTCTATCTCCCCCTTCTAAAATGTAAGCTCTGTGACAGTGGGGACCTTGTCTTGTTAATCTCAACATTCCCGGCACCTAAAAGAGTATATATGACACACAGTAGGAGCTCAATAAATCTTTGTTACGCAAACAACTGTAAAAATCAAAATATAAGTCATTACATAAATCATTACTCTCGGAAACGACTGTGTAAAAAGAAGGAATGTAAGTGCTGGCCTTGGAAGCCAGCGGCCCCGGTTTGGTCCCACATATGAGGGCCAGTGACACTGCCCTCAAAAAAAACAAAAAAAAAAAAAGAAGGAATGTTAATTTGCTAACAAATCTCAGCTGGCAGTAGATAAGACCTAAAGCCTACCTACTTAGTTCGGATCATCCCTAAAGACTTCCATTCACACCTCGGAGAAAATATTGCCGTCATCACACTTTCTATGCATCAGCACCTACTAACTGAGTCAGTTCTTGGGTTTGGGGATCTCTTCTCCCTCCAGCCGAATTCCCTCTGGTTAGTTCTGAAAACTCACAGAAGGCTTGAGCTTTGATCCCAGCTATCTGACTCCTGCTACCACAACAAAGTAAGACAAAAGTCTAGGCTAGTGATTCTCCAACTTCAATGTTCATATGAACCCTCTTTGGATTCTGTTAAAAGACAGATTCTGATTCAGTAGGTCTGGGTGGAACCTGAGATTCTGCATTTCAAACAAGCTCCTGGGTAATGCCTATGGTTTTGGTCCACTGACCACACTTGGAGTAGCAACGGACTAGACAATGAGGCAGTCAGCAGGAGTTTCTCGTTAGACACTTTGGCTAGTGTATACCAAACCAAACACGGCCCAGAGGTTCTATATTTCCATTCTATAACTTAAGAAGCATTACTATTCTTTCTTTAATTGCAGGATTTCAAAGGTCTAATTAAACCATAAAAATATTATAAATCTTAGGGCTAAAACTTTTTCACAAAGACCACAATGATCATTAGGGAAATAGGATTCAACCTTCATCTCCATTTTCTCTAAAATAAGGTACACTTGTAGCTCTACGTCATTTAGGATCTCCGGCTCCAGAGAATAGAGAAAGAGAAATTAAGAGGACATGAATGTGGGTATCTGAAATCTCTGTCCTGAACGAACGAATTACTTATTAAACAGTAAATATAGCTTTCGACTCTGCCTGGCAGTCCTGAAAGAACATGAGAGCGGGATGGGGAAATAAGAACAGAACTTAGCAGGTAAGAATGAGGCCTACATTTCACAGAATGACCTCATACCTCGCCAAATGTCAACTTTCCAAACTTCAAAGTGAAGATGAGAGGCTACAAATGGAAGAACAGACCTCCGATGATCAGTGTACAGGTACAGTGCTTGTTCCCCAGCCCAGCCATTCACTTGGCAGCCTCACCTCTAGGGGCAGGTAGGTATGCTTTTGTTCCTGGCCAACTTGCAGGCATGGCAGGTGGGGATACTTGAGCTGAAGGTTATATTTCTGCTTGAAATACTGTGCCACTGTGCACTCCACAGTCTGTCCACTCTCCAGCTGCAAGGGAAACCTGTTTGGGGGAAGGGAAGGAGGTGTCATAGCCCAGTAGTCAATCCCACCTCTCTGGATCTACTGCCATGGGAAGTCCCAGACTTGGCTTCATCCTACCCAGTCTCTACTGACTGAGTACTGCAACTCTTGGGAAGGCAGGCAATACAGGGCTCCAAAAGAGAAGCCAAAGATTTGAGAGGCAAGTTCCACAACTGTCAGGACCATACCTGACTCATCTGTATCTCTGGTGTTGAGCATAAAGCCTGACACACAGTAGGCACTCACAGTCCAGTACAGTCTGAGGTCAAGAAGGTGGGTGAAATCACTGACAGCTTCCCCAAGGAGCCCAGCTTTCTTTTTCAGGAGGAAGAATAAGTCAACAGAGATTCTAACATTTACAAAAGTGAGACAGGAGTCAGGGGAAGATGCCTGATCTATAGTAAAGACAGATGGTGGAAAGGTGGAGCCCAGGAAGGTAAACACGGTAGGGAGAGTATCAACAGACCTGGGAAGGTTGGGCGAGGGATGCCAAATTCCCACAGCTTATCTTGAAAACAGAGCCAGTCCAAGGCTTATTCTCAGGGTAAAAGGGTGGGGTGGGGGAGGGGGGGCAGTGAAGAGAGTATGTTGAAATATTAACCCTTTTCCACCAATGGGACGACTCAGCAGCCCTGTCAACTTACGTTTGATGGCTGGCAGGGCGGCGGGTAACATTACACACGCGGTATTTCCTCTTCATCTGTCCACAGTGGGTCACCTCCACCTTCAGGCCTGGGATACACACACTGCTTGTCAGAGTTGGAATGGGTGGCTCATGTTCCCAGGCTTGGCCTCTCCCCTGAACATATCCCAAGGGGATTTCCTTTTAGGGCTAAAGAGAAAGTAACGCTGTTTCCCTTCCCTGCCTGGTTGGGTCCTTACCCTTGATCTCCTTCGTGAAGCGCACACGCTGCGAGTCCGTGAGGGGCTTGGGCTGCTCGTCTATGTTCCTGATGTCCAGCACCTCACACATGAACTCAATCACCGGCTGCGCCTTGTAGAAGGCCGTGGCTGAGACTGTGGGGACAGGCAGGGTGGGCAGAGATCAGCTCAGGCTCTGTCTGCCAGAATAAATGGAGGTACTGCTCTTTACACCCTCTTTCTTACAGGGTATTGGGATAGGGGAGGGGTCCCAGGGCTACAGGGAGTAGACGAGGAGTATGGTTGCAGAGCTGGGAGGGAGAAGGCTGGGAGTGTGGCCACTGGACTCAGGGTGCCCCTGCTCCATAGCTCTCCCCACTCACCATCAATGTTCAGCATCATCTTCCACATGGCAGGGCGCACAGACTGGTGAAAGCCGAACCAGACCTCGCGCCCACCCCCCAGCGGGTGGTAGTAGCCCTCAGGCGGTGAGAAGAAGGAGCGGCCCACGGGGGTGTACCTGGCAGGGACAGGCAGAGAACTGGTCCCTCGGGCACAGGCCCCCACCCTGTGAGGCATCCTGGGCACGGAGGAGCCCTGGCCTGGAAGGCAGGACACCAGGGCTTTAATTCCAGCTCTGATCCTCTACTAGTGGTGTGACTGACCTTGTGCAAGTCTCTACTCTTTCTCTGCCCTGCAGGGACAGACGGGGGAGGCCTGGAAATATCTAAACGGGACGGGGCCAATGCTTTCAACCATCTAAATGTAGATACACACTTGCCTGGCATATGGTAGGGCCTCAAAGAATATTTTGTTTGAAAGGAACACTGTAGGACCTTAATAGGTGCTCATCCCCCTCCTCCCCCAGTAGTAGTGCTGACACCACTAGCAAACCAGATACTAACTGTACCCAGTACCTCATGGATGCCAGGTGCCTCATGGCCACATCCAGGGCTTGCACAGACTCCAGGGGAACAGGAATCTGGCCACTGACCAGAGCCTCGTGCAGCATGCGCCAGCTCACAATGGCTAGCCACTTGATGGAGACCTTGAATATTCGATCCTTCCCTTCTCCAGGGATTGTCACCTCAAAGTCAACCTTCAGTAGACAGAAAGGGGTGAAGGGTTGCCAATGCTTTCCCACAGTCCAACATTCTCTGCCCCACCCCAAATGTCCCAACCCATGGATTTGCTAAGAATCTGCATAAGCTAATAGGGGCTCACAATGAAGACTTCAGAGTAAATGTTGCCCATGGTCCCCACCCCTTGGCTCAGAGCTTCTGTCCCTCTCAGTCATGCCTAGCAGGAAGTCCTTTTGGTCTAGGTCTATTTTAAATCTGATTTCAATCTGTCTGCAACAGGTACAGACATACAGTGGGCTAAATAAATATCAGCACCTACCCCACCCCACCCTAAAACACACTTTCTCTGCACAAAAGATGAAAGGGCTCTCTGGAATGCCAGACTCTAAACAGGCTTACATGAGCTCTGTCCCACCCCAGACCCCTGACACAGGACTAGCCTGATTCCCAACCTTACCCGTTCATTGCCAATGGGCAGTGCTGTGACAGTGTAAATGTTCTTCTTTCCATCATACACCGGCTTGCGATCACCAAAGATCTGAGGCTTGAAATGCTGCACCATGTATTCCACCACTTCCCTGTGGGGGATAGGAGCAGCCTGTGGAAGCTGAGACACTACCACTTCAAGCTTTTGGCAGTAAAGTGAGGTCCAGGCAATGTCCCGTCTACTGCATTCTCTCCTGGCAACTACTTTAATCTTATCTACTCTATAGCTGTGCTTCTCAAACTTCAACATTCATATGAATCACTTGGAGACCTTATTAAAATGCAGATTCTGACTCAAGAGGTCTACAGCAAAGCCTGAAATTCTACATTTCTAACATGCTACCACGTGATGCTGCTGGTCCTCAGATCACCAAGGCTCTAAAGGACTTGAAAGAGTAGTGTGAGTGCCTTCTAAGCGGAGAGCGAGGCTGAGGAGAGAAGGGCTTCATCTTAGAGTCTATCCAGAATCAGGAACAAAACTGAGGCTGTTCTAATTCCCAAACTGATAAGCAAGTATGTAGATGGGGAAGAGATCTATATTGAAATAGGAATAAACTGTGGAAGAAAAACCTCATCTCTTTTTAAGGGCATCTCTGAAGCCCTTAGTCCCACCACTCCATTTTTCTCTCCACTGTCATCTTTTTGGATTTAAGTTTCTGTTCTTCCCAGTTAGATTTCAGTGCTGCCCAACAATCTTTTTCATGTCCCTGACTGCTTCCTTTCCTCATAGACTATGTCAAACCTTCTCCACTTACCTTCTAACTCCAGAACCCATTACTATCTCCTATCAAAAAGCAATTCTGTAACTCTGAAAACAGTAGACCACAATAAGCAAGGCCACCCTCAAGTTCCCAGGCAACCATATTTATATATGCATGCCTCTTTTCCTCTGTCTTTCCTCTCACATTTGAAATGTCATCCCATATGATTTTTAAACATCTGAAAAATATGTTCAACTTCACTCATTAGAGAAACACAATTTAAAATTAGACCAAAGCACACACACACAAAAAACAGACAGACCAATGGAACAGAATTGAGAGTCCAGAGATAAACCCACACATATATATGAACAACTAATTTACAACAAAAGAGCCAAGAATATACAATGGAGAAAGGAAAATGTCTTCAATAAATGGTGTTAGGAAAACTAGAGAGCCATATGCAAAAGAATGAAACTAGAAAACTAACACTGTACACAAAAATTAACTCAAAATGGATTAAAGATTTGAATATAAGATCTGGAACAATAAAATACATAGAAACTAAAGCTTCTGGACATTGGTCTTAGTGGTGTCTTTGTGAATTTGACTTTAAAGCAAAGGAGCCAAAACAAAAATAAATAAATAAGACTACATCAAACTAAAACGCTTCTGTACAACCGTCAACAAAATAAAAAGACAACCAACTGAATGGGAGAAGATATTTGCAAATGATTATTTCCAAAAAGTGGTCAATATCCGAAATACATAAAGTACTCATACAACTCAAAAAACAAATAAGAAAAAACCCACACATTAAAAAATGGACAGAGGATCTGAATAGACATTTTTCAAAGGAAGACATACAGATGGCCAACATGCATATGAAAAGATGTTCAACATCACTAATTAGGGAAATGCAAATTGAAATCATGAGATATCACCTCACACCTGTTAATATGGCTATTATCAAATACACAAGTAATAATAAGGGTTGGCAAGGATGTAGAGAAAAGGGACTCCTCACACACTGTTGGTGTGATTATAAATTGGTGCAGCCATTATGGAAAACAGCATGGACAGTATGGAAGTTTTTCCATACTGTCATATGATGTATCATATGATCCAGCCATTCCTCTTCTGGGTATTTATCTGAAGAATATGAAAACACTAATTCAAAAAGATACATGTACCCTTATGTTCACTGCAGCATTATTTTACAATAGCCAAGATACGGAAACAACCTAAGTGTCCATCGACAGATGAATGAATAAAGAATATCTATCTATCTCTCTATCTCTCTCTATCAATAGATAGATACACACACGCACACACACATACAGAGGGTGCCAAAAACATGTATATACATTTTAAGAAAGAAAAAAACTATTAAAATTGTAATACTCACTATATACCAATAACAAAAAATGAATACAAGTCACATTTGACTTCTGCAATTATAAGAGGTGCTCCAAGTGGTTACCATCAGCATCAAGACACTTCTGATTACAGCAAACAACTGCTTGAGCAATGTTGACCAAAGAGTCCACTTGCATACATATTTTTGGCACCCCCGGTATACACAACAGAATATTATTCAGCCATAAAAAAAAGATGAAATACTGCTATCTGCAACAACATGGAGGGATCTTAAGACTATTATGCTAAGTGAAATAAGTCAGAAGGAAAAAGATAAAAGCCATATGATATCACTCATATGTGGAATGTAAAACAAAAAAATAATAAACAAACAAAGCAAAACCAAACTTACAGATACAGAAAACAGACTGGTGGTTACCAGAGAGAAGGAGCATGGCGGGGATGGTGAAATGGGTAAATGGGGTTAAATATATGGTGATGAGTGGAAACTAGACTTTTGGTGGTGAGCACACAATAGAGTATACATTATACAGACATCGAATTATAACGTTGTATGCCTGAAATGTGTATAATGTTATTATTAACCAATGTTACCTAAAAAACAAATAAAAAATGAAACCAAATCCCTAATCAGCTTATAAGTGGGATATTTTTCACATGAATTAAAATCCCATGATAAAATACGGAAAAAGTAATTTTAAAAAAGTAAATTCAAATATAATCTTCTATCTATCAAAATGCCAAAGATAAAATAATACAATATACTGAATTGGTACAGATATGGAGAAGAGGCACTCTGATACCCTGCTAATAGGAGTAGAAACTGGTACAACTAATTTTTAAATGTACTATGCCAGAAAATCCACTCCTAGGAATTTATCCCACAGGTACACTCATATTTGATTGCAAAAATGTATCTATAGTTAATAATATTTGATACAGTTCATTTTTGTAGCAAAAGTTTAGACTCAACCTAAATGTTCCTCAATAGATTCATTAAATAAATTACAATAACATCACATTCAATGGAGCTATCCCAAAAAAAGTGAGGTGGATACGTATATAATGATACGTACTATTTTCCAAAATACATTGTTCAGTGGGAAAAAACAAGATGGAAAACAAATATATAGGGTTTTATATTCTGTGCATTAAAAAAAATGTTCTCTGTACGTATATGCTTGCATATGCAGAGAAAAAATATCTGAAACTCAAGAATGGTAACAATCATACTCCAGAATGGCAACAATAACATATTCAATAATAACAATGAACGCCTCTAAGGAAAGGGACTAGTGGACCAGAGATCAGGGTAACAGAAGACATTTTTCTCTGCTACTCTTTTTGTCATATTTTAAATTTTTTTTTACATTGGGCATATATGGTTTTCAAATAATAAAATAAATTTTAAAAAGAAATATCACTACTTCTCTCTAAGGCTAATCTCTCCAACTTCATGTCCTGTAAAGTCCTCCTGCCTCAGCAAGGACATGCCATTCATTCCTCCGGTCCCTGTCATGTACCTTTAACCTCTTCTTCTCCACTAGCTCCTTCTCCTAAGTTTATAAACATATCCATGTCTCATTCTTTAAAACTTTTCATTCATTCATTACAACAAACACTTGAAATGTGTGAGGCACTGTACTGGACCCTTATCGTCCTCTCTAGCCAATATATTCCCTCTTTCTCCATGTCTTACTGGTAAGCTATCTGGAAAAAGCTATGTACTCTCATTGTCCCTACCATATTACCTTCCACTTCTTCTTTCACTCACTACAGTTAGATTACTAGCCCAACTATTCTACTAAAACTGCTCTGACAAAAGGCAGCAACTCTCTCCGATATATCAAAAATAGCCAATGGTATTTTTCAGCATTTACCTTTCTTGGAATCTCCTCCTCAAAAACCTTCCTGAATTTGGTGAGATCACCGTCTACTTGTTTTCCCTTTACCGCTCTGGAGCCTCCTTCAAGGTTCTGAGATTGGGAACCGCGAGGCCTCCTAGACTTGGTGCCTGAGACCTGCGTCACTTACCGGTTGACTCTGCGAGGACATTTATCCGGCTTGATATCCACCTCGTAGTGGTAAACGTCAATCTTAGGGATGTCCACCTCAAAGTAATTGGCCAGAAGCTTGATTGGTTTCCCCACCGTGCCAATGCCCGGCCTTCGAGGTGCCTGGAACACCTGCTGCAGAGGGGGCAGGTATGCGCCCGCAGCTATAAGACAAAGCGGCTGGTGAGGGGAAAGTCTGGCCATCTCCTCACTCTGATCAGAGAAAGCATACGGCTTCCAGGAACAGGAGCAGAAGAACACGAGGGAAGCCTCTTTCCTGCCTATCCAACCCAACTCAGAGCTTCACAGGCTCAGACAGTCGCTTTTATGTTTTTTTAACCTCTCTCCAATTAGGAAAATTACCCTTGTTGTCTATCTTAAATTTAAACTCACTGAGTGACTATGTAATAAGTTCCTGTTACGTATTAAGTAAAGGGACTGAATCTGGTTCCCAGTAACAAAACCCTTCCTTCTACAAGATTAAGACACATACCTCCACCAGGTATCTATCTAGCAGACCAAGAATGCCCTGTTCTCTGCCAGCCAGATGCTCACTTCATTCATCCCCATGCTGAACACAAAACAGCATCATTTTAACTTGCAAGTAGGCAGGAGGAAGATCCAAAGGCCAGGTGGGGGAGGGGGCAGCATGTTTGAGAAAGGATTAAGGTAACTGAATGGCTGAGATTAGAGAGATAGAAAATGAGAAAAGGCTAAAAGGATAGAGTCTGGAAACTAAGGAAAGGAGGGAGGCTGAATGAAATGGGGAGCTGGCAAAGACACCAAAACTGGAGGTCACAGTAGGAAAACGGCTGAATTGGGACCCAGGAGGAAAGGTTGGAGTTAAGGGCTGGGGCAAGAAGCAAGGCTGAAACTGGGGAGACAATGAAGAAAAAGTTCAAAAGAAGAAAATACTAGGAAGGTAGGCTGAATATCGGAGACTGAGGCAAGAGGAGGCTAGATGAGAGGACTTGGGAAGAAGAGGCAGCCATCAGAATGTTGGTGAAGGCAAAGATACTGACGCTGGGAAGGAGAATACAAGATTCTCTCTACCGTACACACCTCCTTCCACACAGAGGGCCCAGACAGTAGCAAAAGGGATCAATTTCAAGATAGAGGGGGCCCTTGGGAAAGGGTTAGGGCAAGGCCAGCTCCCACTACGTTCTCCTTTCTTGCCACCAGCCTGATTGCTGCCCCTAGTTTTATTTTCCACCTTGAAGGGAAAGGGAGGGAAAAGGGAAACTGCCTAAGAGAAGCCTTTGTCCAGAGCTACTATTGTGCTTGCCAGAAGAGGACCAGCTCAGGTGGGAGGAGAGACAAAATGAATCAGCCCAGAACCTCTCCCATCACCAGAGCTCTGTTTTCACAGTCTGCCAGGCTGGGGGGATGGGGCACATCCTCAACTGGGGGGTCAGGAAGAGGTCAGAACCATTCACGGGAGGGGCATGCTTCCCAGAGTTAAGCTGCTGTCTCCTGACCACCTGTCAAACAAGCCCTGCCCCACTCTGTCCACTGGGAAATGCAGGCTCAACCTGGGGGGGCAGAGGGGAGGCAGGGGACGGCCTTCAGGACTCAGCTATATAGGGAAGTGAAGGCTTAACTACTATCACCTGGCCACCTACCCCAAAAGGAGCTGGAGAGAGATGCACACAAGCCACAGACACACAGACATAGTGTGACACGTTCCTGTCCTACACATCCAAACACTCACTTAGACCTAGACAGTTTACCTTTATACACACAACCCTCACCAAAGGCAGGGACTCTCTGCCTTGGTCATTGCTGAATCTCCAGTGTCTGGTACAAGGGAGGTGTGTTCAATATACAAATATTAAATGAATGAAAGAACAGATCCATACACAAACCACAAAGAAAACAAAAACAAATGAACACCTGCAAACTGCTCAGAAACTATTATAAACCCTGCACAGAACAAAAATGCACCCTGGTGGATATAGCAGGTAAAAGGCACCCTTCCCCTCCCCAAGATCTTACATTCCATTTCACCTTCTTAGCCTCCCAGGCAGAATAATCGTTTGGAGCCTGGGGAGAAAGACATCCCCTAGAGCTGGGGGCTGGGTAGAACGGATGGGGGAAGGGACAGACACTAGTGCCTCAAAGCCTTCTCTTCCCCAGAAAAAGGACTACAGGCCAGACAGCCTTAGGCACCCTCTACTCCAAGGAGGCATTGGGAAAACAGGAGAACGCCCACGCTCTCCCTCATCCCCAAACTAGGGAAGGCAGGAGGAAGGGGGAAGCTCTCTCCTAATCCACCCCTCTGCAAGCCTTCCAGCTGTAGAACGTCCCCCCACCCCCACCCCCCCTTACCTCACCCAGCCCCCAGCTTTTAGTCTGAGAAAGGGAGACACTTCCCTTCAGACCCAGACAGGGACAGACGGCCACTTTGTGATGCAGATGAGGGCCCCAGCACAGAGGACAAAGCTTGGGCCTTGGGGGAAAGGGGCGGGGCCCTTCCTTACAGACAAAAGCAAGGAGGGAGGGGCTGTGAAAAGGACACTCCCCCTCCCCCATTCCAACCAGCCCTGAGAAGGAAAAGTAACAGAGCTGAAATGCCTGGCTCAGGGATTCCTTCCCTGCAGTTTCTGAGGCTCACACACCTCCCAAGAAGCCCGACAGCCTATTCAAAAGACAAACTCAAGGCTAGGTTAGCTGTCGGTAAGCAAGGGCTAAAAGGCCAATCTTCTTCTAAGTGAATCTGTCCACACATAAGTATACGCAAATTATTAAATATTCACATATGTGCATAACCATTTATATAACACTGGAATGTGACCCAGTTCAGTTAATAAACATGTACTTTGTGTCAAGACCTAAACACTTGCTGGTTCCACAGATAAATCAGACACTACCTGTACCTTCAGGCAACTACCAGTCCAGTACGAGTTTGGAACACACCTGAGCACAGAAGGCACACTTGGACATAAACCCTGTGAAGCCAGCAACAATACCTTAGTTTTGTGAATTGTGTCCTCCAACTTCCAAGAGAATAGTCTGGGCCTAGTAAGGAGCCACTTATTGACAGCTTCCTGAATGAATTTCGATTACACTGTTTGATGAGGCAAAGCCTGTACCACAAGGCTACAGCCAACTCCAGATACCAAGCTCTAATCCCTTCCCTAGAAGCTTATTTATTGGAACAAACGGGTTTTTCATCACTCCAGAGCCCATGAGGAATTCATCAGAATAAAATCATTAGCAGTCTGGTATGGGTGTCAGTTCCTAGCAATCTTTCTGGACCTGTGACCTCCTCCTACTCTAGTCCACAGGTTGTTGCAAAGTCTCCAGCCTAGAAAATCAGGTGAGTTCCCGGAATGGAGAGAGGGACCTGAGGGAAGGAGGAAGTAGTTTTCTGAAGTCTGTTGCTTCCTGCACTCCACCTTAAGGCCCATATAGCCTTTTCAACGTTTTCGCTTGAAGTACTTGCAAGTCACTGAATGGGTGTCTCAAATAAGTTGGTAGGAGCTATTTCCTTGAGGGGATTAGATCTGGTATAAAAGACAAAGGTTCTTCCACAAGAAATGAAATTCATGTCCCATATGGAAGCCCTACTCCCACCCCCAGATCAAATGGAAGGAGGTAGTGACATATGACCTAAAGGATTCCCAGGTCCAGAATGCTCCTTCCATCAAAGGACCTAGAACGCAGGTGGTGTCACCACCATCCCACAGCCCATCCTGGGGATGCCAATCTCTTGGGGCAGTCCAGCCTCAGTTTCTCCGTTTTTATCTCCTTTTCTCCTGAATGCCCATGAACAAGGAAAAATTAAGGCTACCAACACCTGGGACTCACCAGGGTGAAGACTATAAACCCCTCCTCCCCCAACCAACTTATTTAAAACAAAAGGCTAGCTTGGGCAACACTGGGTCAAATGACTTGGCCCTGACCGTTTCTGGGGATGAGAGAGGAAAAAGAAAAGATTCGCAGTGGGAGATAGGAGTAATAAAAGTATTAAGGTATAGGAGATTAGGCTGCCCCCTCAGGAGACATTTCAATGGAAAGGTCATTACCCTTTGATTAAAAGATCCCATCTCTACCCAGTACTGGAGCGGAACTAGGGAGAAAACCTCTTTCCGGTACACCAGGTCCCAGCCTTGGTCCCTCAGTAATCAACACCTTTTCTAAGGCCTATGTTTAGGGAGGACTCGCCCCAAGAACACTGCCTCGGTCCCAGTCTTTCCTCATCCCAGTGGCAGAATAAGGCACTTTGGCAGTGTCCCTCAACTCATTCTTGGCAAATTGTGACTGAGGGTTTTTGCCAAGCGTTAAGAACCCCCAAGATGGGGAAGGGGACCATTTCCATTTGTGCTCAGCAAGCATAACCTTAGAGAGAAGGCAGCCCCATCGGCGCGCTCTTATTTCCAACCCAAACAGTGAGGAGTGGGAAGTCGGGGGGGGGGGGAATCGGGGCAGCCACGCCCCCACCACACCGGGCAGCCCCTTCCAGCGGCCGCCTCCGCGCATGCTCCAGCGCCTTTGCTCCAGCGCCCCGGACTCAAGGGGGGGAATCCCGGGGCTGGATCCCCACCCACCGCCCCCTGACCCTCGCCCCCGCGTCAGGCCCAACTGGGGCGGAGCTCACAGCCCAGCGCTGGCGCCTTCTCCCAGGAGACACTAACGCAGCCCAGACCGGCTAAGCCCCCGCCCCCGGCACGCGGCGGTCCTGGGCCCCTCGGTGCGACCCCCGCCTCGCCTAGACACCTGGAGCCCGCCCCCTGCCACCTGCCGGGCCTCTCCCTAGGCCTCCCAGGGGCTCTGGGCGCCCTTACGCGCGTGCAGGCCCTTCTCCCAGATTACTTCCCACCTCCAGGAGTGCACAGAGCTTCCTTTGAGAAACGGCCCCTCTCTCCGGGCTCCCTTCACCAGGGCTCCCCCGGAACTGCACACAGCCCCCTCCAAACTGGGCCCCCCCATCCCATAAGAACCCCTCTCCTCGCTCAGGAAACCTTCCCTCACTCGGATGCGCTGCTCTTAACGCGCGAGCCCCTTGGTCCTGTGGAGCGCGCACCGTCCCCCCTTGTCGGGGGCCCTTACCTGCTCCCGAGGGTCCCGCTTCCATCCCATATACCCGTGCGGAGGTCAGGCGGCCGGCAGACTGCGGAGTCCAGCGTGCGGGGCCTAGGTACCCCGCACTCTAGCTGCTCGGGCTCCCGGGCCGGGCTCGGCTCCCCCCCCCAAGCCCGGCCGCGCGCGCCGCCACCCCCACAGCCTCCGTTGCCGCCGCCGCCGCGGAGCCTGCAGCAGCTCCCCCTGCGAGCGCCCGGCCAGCTGCCAGTGCGCAGGCGCCACCGCCAGGCCCAGGGGGAGGACGGGAACGAGTCAAGCGGGGCGCTCCGACGGCAACAAAGGCCAATGGAGAGGGGCGGGGGCACCCGGGACCGAGGCAGCGGCCCCTGGCGGCCACCGGCCGCCGTGCAGCCCGGCGGGAGGGCTTGGGGAGAGGCGCAGCGGAACCGCGCAGTGGCGTAAGTGGGGCGGGGCGGGGGGGGACACCCCTCCCCGCTGCAGCCTCCGACCCTGTCTTTTACCCAAAACAGCGCCCTCCCAACCTACACAGAGCCTCTCCGCTTTGCACAGAGCCACGTGCGCATTATAGGAATCCCACCTCGCTCCCGAGCGCGCTTCACAATCTCCGGGCACCCCATCACCCAGGGGCCCTGCCTCCCACCTCTCCTCCCAATTTCTCTCATTCTTCACGCCTTGGCTGCAAAGCTACTGCCTCCTCGAAGCCTTTTTCTCCGTCCCTAGTCGCCGAACTCACTGATTCCATCCTCATTTCGAGGCCAAGTGCTGGGCACAGAGACCACAGATCTGAAAGAGACCCTGCCTACTTACTACTCTGGAAGATGTCACGGTCTCAAACTTAAGTAGGGCTACAGAGTTTTCTATCTGTGGGACCCGGGAAGTACCTGTCTCCACTTTTTCATCTACAGGTTAAGCCTGAACTCAATCTGTGTGTCCTCACCACGTCACTGAAAAGACTTTTTGTGTCGAAAGCCCAAGGATAATTTTTCTATTCTTATTTCTCTGCAACATCTGACACTATATCTCGCCTTTCTTTCTGAGCCCTCTCCTTTGCTTCAGCATTTTCTGAGATTTCCTATTGCTTAACTCCTTTTTTAGTCTTATTCAAGGGCTCCCTTTTGCTTTTGCTCCAGTAAACAACAGCGTTCACCATGGTTTCAAACCCAGCTGTCTTCTCATTCCACTCTCCACTTTCCCCGTGAAGGTCTCACCCACTCTTAACGGCTCAACTATCCTTTCAAATCTCTATTTCCAGCCAAGTCTCAGACTCATATTTCCAAGTGTCTGCTGGACAGCTCCACCTGGATATCCTACCAGCACTTCAAATTTAAAGAGTCCAAAACCAAATTCTTTATCTTTATCTCACAAACGTGCTTGTCCTGTGCTTCCTGTCTCTGCAAATGGCACCTTCATCCCAGAAATGAAGTTCCTTTCCCTTGCTTCAGCTGTTCACCAAGTCCCGATGTGTTTACCTCCTAAACTACTCTTACATGATTCCCCTTGCCATTCTGATGGCTCCTTGTGGTAGTTAGTGCAGATCCTTGTTACACCTTGCCAAAAGTATCACACCACTTCCTTGCTAGTCTCACAGTTTCTGGGAAGATTCCTCCCACTTGGTCCGCTGCAGTTGATTTGTGGTAAGAGACCCAGTTCAAACATCACTTTCCCTTATATTCATTCATATGTATTTTTTATGCCTACTTTACACTAGATGCTGTGCTGAAAGCTACGAACTTAAGAGACAAGCCATGCACACCCAGTCCCTACCCACAGAGAGATTAATTTCTGACACTCATCATAGTATGCCTTGCTTCTTTCTAATAGAGGTTCTCAAACAGCAAGCATCAGACTAATCTGGAGAGCTTGTAAAACACTGATTGTAGAGCCCAGTTCCAGAGTTTGTGATTCAGTAGGTCTTGGGTGGGACCCAAGAACATGCATTTCTAATAAGTTTCCAGATGAGGCTGATGCTACCAATCTGGGGACCACACTTTGAGAACCACTGCTCTCCAGTATAAAGTTAAGAACAATGACTCTCAAACCAGACTGTTTTGGTTTCAATCCAGATGCTGCCATTCACAAACTGTGTGACACTAGGAAAATAACTTCTCTGCATCTCAATTTCCTGCTCCCTCATTTTAGGGGGTGAAAATAGTACCCACCTCATTAGGCTGTTGTCATTACATATAAAGACCTTAGAACAGTGCCTAGAAGAATGCAGGCAAACTGTTAGCTGCTATCATAATTATTGTCTGCCTCTTGCACTATAGTCTAAGTTCTTTAAGAACAGGGACCATAGCAGATGTATCTCTGTTACCCTTTAGTGCATGGCACAAGCTGTGCTTAGAATGATCAATAAATCTGGACTGATTTTAATCAAATAGATGGCATCAAAAAATCCTCAGAACTGACTCTGGCTGGTGAACACACAATGTGATATATGGATAATATAATACAGAATTGTACACCTCAAATCTATGTAACTTTGCTAACAATTGTCACCCCAATATACTTGAATTTTTAAAAAAATCCTCAAAAATAGCCAAGACGTTTACCTTGGTATAACTCAGCTGGAAGCTCAGCATTCCATAAGAGTTTGAATCCCCTGTTTTAAATACCAAGCCTCACACTTAACTTTGTGAAAAGGCATTGGCCACTATTCCGACCCATCCCCAAAGTTTCTAGCAAAGTCAAGCCTGGCCCTAGCCTCTCCAGGTCTTTCTGCAGAGTGTCTCCATCATCAAGGATTTCACTCTTGGCTAGGCAAAGTGGTCGAGTATAAAGGAAATTCAGATAGCATTTTGCTCTTTTATGCTGAGAAACTTCTTCCAGTAACTGTTGATAGCCTTTCTTCTAGAAAGCTATTGGCTCCTTCTGTTTCCAATTCAATCCTTGCATCTCAATCCATAGCTAACTCACACCCAAGGACCTCTGCTGTGTGGGCCGAAGCCCAGGTCCTTCCACTTTTACACCTTCTCTATACCCAGAATTTCCTAGCCCCAAAACATCAAGAATGGCCTGGGGGCGGGGGGGAATCTGCATCTCAATCTATATTTTCCTTTTCTTATTATTTAAAAAACAGCATGGGAACAATAAAATCAAGGTAGTATAATAGACATAAAATAAATCATATACCCTATCAGGAAATGAATCACCAATAGCTCTTGCATGCACCACCTCTTTCTATCTATAATAAAATATATCTCTTATATACTTCAGAAGATAATTTTAAAAATCAGAAATCATGAACAATAGAATTAATAAATGTCAGCTGGTACTTTGAAAAGATTTATAAAATTGGCAGACATTTTTTAATTGCTTTTTAAAAAATGAAGTATAATTGACACAATATTGTCAATTATATATAAAGTGTACAATTTAATCAATTCTAACATATGTATCAACCTATAATTGCTTTTTAAAAATGGAAGTATAATGGACACAATATTGTCAATTATATATAAAGTGTACAATTTAATCAGTTCTAACATATGTATCAACCTGTGAAACATCGCTACAATCAAGACGCTGAAAATATCTATCACTCCCAAATTTTAAAACTCATCACAGAGATTTAAAGGGAATTTTTCTATAACTATAATGAATTTGAAGCCCTGAGTAAATTTTCAAATCACATATTTATTTTAAAAAATGTAAAACAAGGACTCAAAAGCAAGAATTGAGCAACAATTAATGAAGACACTGAGAACGTTATCAAAAATGACCACAGAACACTGGGCCCAGGAGGTTCACTGTTTAATATTTCCAAACATTCTTGAAAGAGATAATTCTGTTCCATTATTTGAATAGTTTTAGAACATGGGAAAAAGGGGAATTTTCCTAATTTTTTCAGAATAGCAGATAAAGATCCTTATCTCTTATCAGAGGATGGTATTACAAAAAGAATTCTCAGGAAAATGGATGCAAAAATCACAAGTCAAGGGCCGGCCAAGTGGTACATTGGTTAAGAGCTGGTTTTGGGATGCCAGCAGCCCAAGTTCGGATCCCACATATGAGGGCCACTGACACTGCCCTCTTCAGCTAACAACGAGCTGGGCTGTGCGAGCCCCAGCGATGGTGTAGGCTGTAGACCCTGCTGCAGTGGGCTGCCATAGGCTATAGTGAGTGGCCGGCAGCCAGCCTGAGCGGCTGGCAGCCAGCGTGAGCTGCCAGTAGCCCCGGTGAGCGACAATCCAGAGGCTGGCAACCGATCTGCCTCATCTGGGAAGAGTGCAATGATGATACCAACATGGGCCAGTGAAGCAACGTCCTCCACAACTAGACTGAAGAACAAGAAAACAGCAACTTGTCTGTTGCCCTCCCCCAATTCCCCAATAAAATCTTAAACAAAAAAATCACAAGTCAAATGTGAGCATATAGAATTCTATAACAGATCAATTAAAATTATGATAATAATAGCTAACATTATTAAGTGTTTACTTAATCTTGTTACACACTATTCCAAAACTTCACATATGTTAACTCAAATAATCCTCACAAAAATCATGGAGCAATCATAGAAAAGATAGGTGGGCTGAGAGTAATAGGTAAATAACCAGTACAGGCAGGTACTGTTATTAAAAATGAAGACATAGGGCCGGCCGAGTGGTGTGGTGGTTAAGCGCTGGCTTGGGAAGCCAGCGGCCCTGGTTCGGATCCCACATATGAGGGCCAGTGACACTGCCCTCAAAAAAAAACATAAAAAAACAAAAAACAAATGAAGACATACATATGACCGTGCCTCATCATCAGGAGACCAAGAGTTAGCAGAATCTGCAATCCAGTCAAAAATGAGATTTTCTAAGACAAATAAGATCAGACATAAAAAAAAAAAAAAAAAAAAAAAAAAAAAAAAAAAAAAAAAGGGCCGGCCAAGTGGCAAGGTGGTTAAGCGCTAGCTTGGGAAGCCAGCGGTCCTGGTTCGGGTCCCACATATGAGGGCCAGGGACAGTGCCCTCAAAAAAATAAATAAATAAAAATAAAGAAATGCTTTAAAATAATATACCATATATGCGATTAATCAAAAATAAACATGTAAAACATAAAAATATTTGATACATTTTAATACCCATTCTTTTTTTTTTTTTTTTTTAAAGATTTTATTGGGGAATTGGTGGAGGGGAACAGCGTTGGGGAATTGGGGAAGGGGAACAGACAAGTTGCTGTCTTTTTGTTCTTCAGTTGAGTTGCGGAGGATGTTGCTTCACTGTTGGTATTGTCATTGCGCTCTTCCTGGATGAGGCAGATCGGTCGCTGGCCTCTGGATGTCGCTCACCGCGGCTATTGGCAGCTCACGCTTGGCTGCCAGCCACTCACGATGGCTGCGGGCCACTCACTGTAGCCTATGGCAGCCCACTGCAGCAGGGGCTGCAGCCCACACCATTACCGGGGCTCGCACAGCCCAGCTCCAGGTGGAGCTGTTGTTAGCTGTAGAGGGCAGTGTCACTGGCCCTCATGTGGGATCCGAACTGGGGCCGCTGGCATCCCAAAACCAGCGCTTAACCAATGCGCCACTCAGCCGGCCCTTAATACCCATTCTTAAAATAATTAAAACAATTCATATTTAACATGATGATAGAATACCTATTTTTAGCTAATGGGGAAGTAAATATATTCCCTTTAAAAACAGTAATAAATGAGATGAGTCTTCACTACTATTTTAATACTGATTTGGATATTCTAGCCAGAAGAGAGAGCCTGAGACAGGGCCAGAAAGAAAAAGAGAGAGAGAGAGGAAGAAAGTGAGAAAGGAAAAAGTAAATTTAAGTATATAAGAAAATATTTTGGGCTGGACGAGTGGCTCAGTTGGTTAAGAGCTTGCTTAAGAAAGAGTGTGTGCTGAACGGCCGGCTGAGTGGCGTGGTGGTTACGAGCTGGCTTGGGATGCCAGCAGCCCCAGTTCAGATCCCACATATGAGGGCCAGTGCTACTGCCCTCAAAAACGACAACAACAACAAAAAACAGTGTGTGCTGAGCTCTGAGCAATAGCAGTTTGATACCCAGCCCGAGCTGAGCTGCCACTGAGCTGCCAACAGGATGGCTCAGATATATATATATATATATATATATATATATATATATATATATATATATATATATTGCAGTTGATGCACTGTCTTTGTTTGTTTGTTAGATTTTTTAATGAGGAATTGGGAAAAGGGAACAGCCAAGATGTTGCCCTTCAATTTTAGTTGTGGAGAGTACAGCTAGCTCCGTTCCAAGTCCAGTCACCATCCAGCTGCCTGTCGGAAGCTCGTGGCCACTCAGCTCAAGGTGCCTTGTTCAATCTTAGTTGCGGGTGGATATAGCCCACCATCCCATGCAGGAGTCGAACCGGCAACCTTGTTATAAGGAGCATGTGCTTTTACCAGCTGAGCCATCCTGCCACCTGTTGGCAGTTCAGTGGCAGCTCAGTGGCCCATGTGGGAATTGAAGTGGCGACCCTGATGCTCAGAGCTCCCACTCTTAACCAACTGAGCCACTCAGCTGCCCCAGAAACTATGCAGTCCTATCAAAATTAGTAATGCTAAGTAAGTGGAAAGATTCAAGAAAATAAGCAAAAATCTACAGCATTCACTGATGGTAGCAGTATTAACTAATTATAAACTATAAAGATAAAATATCCAACAAAAAATACGTAGAAAAAAACTTCATGAGACATTTGTGATGTGTGAGAAAAATCTATAAGAATCAATAAGAAAACATAAAAACAAGGCTGAGTTAAGTAGAGAGAGAGGTCAAGTTCTTCGATGGAAAAACCAAATAATATAATGTCTGTTGGATCCTTACTACTCCAGCCCCAAATTCTGAAGACTAGTATCAGATATTCCCACCCAACCCTATGTGTTGTGCTCCAGAAATAGAGAGACAAGGATGGATTCGAGCCAGTCTTTACCCCTAAGAAGAGACAAACATAAATCAGTGTTATCCAAGAGAAACCTCATGTGAGATACACATGTAATTTTAGATTTTCTAGTAGCCACATTACAAAAAGTAAAAAGGAAACAGATGAAATTAATTTTAATAATATATTTTATTTAACCCCAAATTATTATCATTTCAATATGTCACCAATATAAAAAATTATTGGGCCGGCCAAGTGGCGCATTGGTTAAGAGCTGGCTTGGGACGCCAGCAGCCCCAGTTCAGATCCCACATATGAGGGCCACTGACGCTGCCCTCTACAGCTAACTACAGCTCCACCTGGAGCTGGGCTGTGTGAGCCCCGGCGATGGTGTAAGCTGCAGCCCCTGCTGCAGTGGGCTGCCATAGGCTGCAGTGAGTGGCCAGCAGCCAGCGTGAGCTGCCAATAGCCTCGGTGAGCGACTGTCCAGAGGCCGGCGACCGATCTGCCTCATCCAGGAAGAGCATAATGACGATACCAAAATGGGTCGATGGGGTGACGTCCTCCGCAGCTAGCCTGAACTTGTCTGTTCCCCTTCCCTGACTCCCCAGTGCTGTTCCCCTCCCTCAATTCCATCTCTCCCAAAAAAAAATCTTAAAAAAAAAAAAATTATTGGGCCAGCCGGGTGGCGCGGTGTTAAGCACTGGCTTGGGAAGCCAGCGGCCCTGGTTCGGCTCCCACATATGAGGGCCAGTGACACTGCCCTCAAAAAAAAAAAAATTATTATTTTACATTCTTTTTTTATATAGTCTTTGAAATCTGGTATTTTACACTCATAGAACATCTCAATTCAGACTAGTCACATTTCAAGTACTTAATACCTGTGGCTAGTGGCTACTGTACTGTACAGCACAGATGATCATTTCAGGGCAATTTTGAGTATAATGACAGAGGCAGGCATGGGTGCCATGGTAACTAAAAGGAAATACTCATGTGTGTAACCCAGTCTGGGGTAATCAGGGTAGGTTTTCTAGGAGAGATACCTACTTAAACTTAATTCCTGTGAGGATGAGCAGGAATTAACCAGGCAAAGGATGGGAGAAAGGCATACTAAAAGGCACTAGCAAAGAACACGAAGGTAAGAAACAACACGTATGCCAGGAACTATCAGTAGTGATATTCTAGCATAAAGAAGAAATCAAGAAACAGTGAGATGAAGCTAGAGAAGTACCTCATGCCCAAATCTGCCCACTCTCTCCCCAGCCCAAGCCAGGGCAGGGGCAGCAGGGGGAGGGACAGAAGGAGCTGTCCCTGGTTCTGACACCCAAGGCAGACTCACAGTATAATTTCACCCAGGCTGGAACTGAACTGACCCAGATTAGCCTATTTCCTTGGATCTTCTGTAGCACACATGGGGACCCCCAAATCCTAAACTGGGCCTAGTAGAATGGGAGAGCCTTTTGAACAGGTTGTTCCTTAATGGGTTGGAGAGTCTTAGGAACATCCAAGTCTAGGAACAGAACTCTAGGAGTTAGGGTCAGATATAGCCAGGAAAGGCACCCTCTTTAAAACAAAAGTAGATGTAGATCTGCTTTACCAAATGGACCCCAAAGATGGTAGTTAACCTGTGGGGTCTTATCTTGACCCCTTAGAGAGCATAAACTAACAACTCAACTTTCAACCCAGAATTGATTCCTATTATCTTCTTTCACTTCCATTAATCCATAATGGGGCTCAATGGAAAAATATTTACAATAAATATGGCCTCAGTATATCAATGGGCAAAGAGAAAAAGTCTTGACGAGTAGGAGTATATAATTAGCATTCATTCTTAAGAAAGTCAATACAAAATAACAATTCTATATCCATTAATTTTAAATGCTCTATTACATACCCATGATCAAGATATGATGATGGAACTGTACACTGGCATTTTATATCAGTATTATCCTTTGGGAAGCAATTTAGCAACATTTGTCAACAGCCATAATGATGTTTCTGCTGTTTGACTTATAATTCCACCCAGTTACATACTGAAACACTTGGAATCAGACAAATATGGGCCAAATCTCAGCTCTCTACCACCTGTAGACATGTAACCTAGAGCAAGCCATAGGCCCATTATGAATTGTAATTTTCTCCTCTGTAAAAATATCACAGAGTTGTAGGATGATTAAATTAATGAATGAATGGCAAAGGCCAAGCACAGCACTTAGCACTTTCAGGTGCTGAATACCTGGTGATTCCCATGGTCCTCTGCTCTATTCCTGGGACAGGTCCTTGTTTCCTTTCTACATCTTCTCAATCATTCCCATGGCTTCGCTTTCCTTTTTTTTTTTTTTTTTTTTTTTTTTTTGAGGGCAGTGTCACTGGCCCTCATATGTGGGATCCTAACCGTGGCTGCTGGCGTCCCAAACCAGCTCTTAACCAATGCGCCACTCGGCCGGCCCAAAATATTGACTTTTTTTTTTTTTGAGGGCAGTGTCACTGGCCCTCACATGTGGGACCGAACCGGGGCGCTGGCTTCCCAAGCCAGCGCTTAACCGCCGCGCCACTCGGCCGGCCCGCTTCGCTTTCCTTTCATCTTTTAAAAGCAGTAAATAAAAAGAGAAAATGAAGAGGATAGCTAATTAGTCCCACCCTTTAAAGGGAAAATACTTATATCCCTCACCCCTCCTAGGCTGGGCTCCAAGAGCCACCCGTTGACAGGTTTCTGGGTTGAGCAAGTAGGAAGTTGGTGGTGCCACATCCTGAGGCTGAAAACACTAGAGAAGAAGCAGGTTTGGCAAGAAAGATAATGAGTATGGTTTTTGACACACTGAGCTTGGGGTGCCTGCAAGATTTCCTAGTATGGTTGTCTCATACATGGTTGAATATATGGTGTGAAACCCAGAAAAGACATCTCACTTAATGATCCATATTTGAGAGTTACAAGCATATAGATGGTAACGGAAGCCATGGGCATCAATAAGAACTCTCAAAGAGGATGTGTTGCATGAAGAAAGAATAGAGCTAAGACAAAATCCTTAAAAAAAACCACTACTTAACTCATTCCCTCATATTGAAATGAATACAATAAAGGTAATAAAATCCTGTGGATTCTACCTCCTGATATCTTTTAATCCTCTCTCCTTTTCTGTATCCTACTGCTATTATTTCAAGTTGAGGTCACTACTACCTCTTGCCTGGATAAGTGCAACAGCCTCCTAACTCCTTTCCTCTAGTCTTGCACCCTCAAGTCCATTCTCTAACACACACACACACACACACACACACACACACACACACACACACAGGGTGCCAAAAAAATGTACACATATTTTAAGAAAGAAACAAACTGTATTAAAATTGTAATAATATATACCAATTAGAAAAAACGAATGCTAGTCATGTTTGACTTCTGCAATTACAAGAGGTGCTCAAAGTGGTTACCATCAGTGTAATTTTAATACAGTTTTTTCCATGCTACACACACACACAGGGAGCAAAAAAAATATAGACATTTTATACATACACACAGAAGTTGCCAAAAAAAATGTATACACATTTTAAGAAAGGAAAACTGTATTAAAATTGTAATACTCAGGCCAGCCAATTGGCTCAGTTGGTTAAGAGAGTGGCTCTGAGCAACAGGGTCTCCGGTTCGATTCCCACATGGGCCAGGGAGCTGCGGGCGAGCTGAGCTGCCGCTGAGCTGTCAACAGGTGGCAGGATGGCTCAGATGGTGAGAGCATGTGCTCCTAACAACAAGGTTGCCGGTTCGACTCCTGCCTGGGATGGTGGGCTATGCCCACCTGCAACTGAGATTGAACCCAGCATCTTGAGCTGAGCTGCTGCAAGCTGCTGATGGGCGGCCGGATGGCAACTGGACTTGGAGCTGAGCTAGCTGCGCCCTCCACAACTAAGATTGAAGGACAACAACTTGGTTGTTCCCCTTCCCCAATTCCCTAATACTGTTCCCCTTCCCCAATTCCCCAATAAAATCTTTTTTAAAAAATTGTAGTATACACACACACACACACACACACACACACACACACACACACACACATCGGGGGTGCCAAAAAAATGTATACAAGTGGACACCTTGGTTAATGTTGCTCAAGCAGTTGTTAGCCATAATCAGAAGTGTCTGGATGCTGATGGTAACCACTTTGAGCACCTCTTGTAATTGCATAAGTCAAATGTGACTTGTATTCATCTTTTTTTATTGGTATATATTGAGTATTAAAATTTTCATAGTTTTTTTCTTACTTAAAATGTGTATAGAGTGTTTTGGCTCTCTCTCTTTCCAAAGATAGATAGAGATAGAGACAAAGATAGAGGTATGGAAATATATTTCGAGATAAGTACTTTGAAGGAAAAGAATAGGTTGCTGTTTAAGACAGAATAAGGGAATAACTGCAGATGGTGACTATATCAGTGGTCAAGAAAGATGGAGCTGGGCCGGCACGGTGGTTAAGCGCTGGCTTCGGAAGCCAGCGGCCCCAGTTCGGGTCCCACATGTGAGGGCCAGTAACACTGCCCTCAAAAAAAAAACAGATGGAGCTATCTAACAGGGCAGAAGTAAACTACTGGTCAACAGCATGTAAGTTGGGAGGTGGGGTGATCAGGGTTAAGTGTTCTAAAGGTCACTGTACTGTTTAGCACAAGAATAAAGGTATTGATTCACTTTAGACTGTGGTAAGCATACATGGTAAAACTTCACAAAAGCTATTAAATGAACAGAAATAGAATAGAAAAGAATAGAAATAGAACTGCTAGAATGATTAAAGAAATTGAGTCAGTAGTTTAAAAATCTTCCCACGAAAGAAAAATATATCAAATGATTTTACAGGTGAGTTCTGCCAAACATTCAAAGAATAACAGATCATTTCAATTTTATACAAACTTTTTCAGAGAAAAGATGAAATACTCTTCAAGTCAGTATAATCTTGATATCAAAACCAACAAGGGACTGTACAAGAAAGGAATATTAGAGACTTGTCTCACTCATGAACAAAGACATAAAAATCCTAAACAAAATAATAGGAAACCAAATCTAGTGACATATTAAAAATATTAAATTTGAGCCGGTCGAGTGGCACTGTGGTTGGGAGCTGGCTTGGGAGGCCAGTGAACCCGGTTCGGATCCCACATATGAGCAGTGACACTGACCTCAAAGAAAAAAATATTAAACAAACATCTCATGACCAAATTGTACTTATCCCAAGAATGCAAGACGATTTAATATTAGAAAATCTGTAAATGTCAGGTTAAAGGAGAAAAACAATATGACCAGCTTATAGATGCAGAAGAAAAATCACTTAATAAAATTCAATATCTATTCATGATTTAAAAAAACAAAACAAAACCTCTTAGCTAAGTAAGAAAAACATAGTTTCTTAAACTGTTGAAGGGTATATACACTGTTCAGATTAATATTATATTGTGAAATGTTTAAACATACACAAAACTAGAGTGAATGGTATCAAGAACTCCCATGTACCAATTATATACCAGTCATCCAAATATAGTAATTACAAAATACAGGGCCGCCCGAGTAGCATGGTGGTTAAGCGCTGGCTTGGGAAGCCAGCAGTCCCGGTTCGGGTCCCACATGTGAGCACCAGTGACACTGCCCTCAAAAAAAAAAAAAAGAAAGAAAGAAATACAAACTTTACTCTTTTATTTTTTAATTTATTTTTTAATTGGGGAATTGGGGGAAGGGAACAGTGTTGGGGAATTGGGGAAGGTGACCAGCTAAGTTGTTGTTCTTCAATCTTAGTTGTGGAGGGCACAGTTGCCATCTGGCTTCCAGTCAGCAGCTCATGGCCTCTAAGCTCAGGGTGCTGTGTTTAATATTAGTTGTGGGTGGGCATAGCCACCATCCCATGGGGGAGTCGAACCAGCAGTCTTGTTGTTAAGAGCACACACTCTATCCACTGAGCTATCCAGGTGGCAGCTCAGGTCAAGGTGCCAAGTTCAGTCTTAGCTGCAGACGGCTGTAGCCCACCATCGAACAGGCAATCTTGTTGTTACACCAGCTGAGCCATCCTGCCACCTGTTGGCAGCTCAGCGACAGTTCAGCTCAGGCCCAGTGTCGCTGGCCCATGTGTGAATTGAACCAGCGGCCCAGTTGTTCAGAGCTTGTGGTCTTAAGCCAAGTGAGCCACTCGGCAGTCCCCTCTCCCAAACTTTATTCTTTTTTTTTAAAAAAAAAACACAGCGTTGGGGAATCGGGGAAGGGGGACAGACAAGTTGCTGTCTTCTTGTTCTACAGTCTAGCTGCAGAGGATGTCACCCCACTGGCCCATGTTGGTATCGTCATTGCGCTCTTCCCGGATGAGGCAGATCGGCTGCTGGCCTCTGGATGGTCGCTCACTGCGGCTATTGGCAGCTCACGCTGGCTGCCAGCCACTCACTGTAGGCTATGGCAACCCACTGCAGCAGGGGCTGCAGCCCACACCGTCGCCGGACTCGCACAGCCCAGCTCCAGGTGGAGCTGTTGTTAGCTTTAGAGGGCAGTGTCACTGTCCCTCATATGTGGGATCCGAACTGCGGCTGCTGGTGTCACAAACGAGCACTTAACCAATGTGCCACTCAGCCGGCCCCCCAAGCTTGCTTCTTTAAAAAAAAAATATATATATATATATATATATATATATATATATATATATATATATATTTTAAGATTTTTATTGAGGAATTGGGGGAGGGGAACAGTGTTGGGGAATCGGGGAAGGGGAACAGACAAGTTGCTGTCTTTTTGTTCTTCAGTCTAGTTGCGGAGGACATTGCTTCACTGGCCCATGTTGGTATCATCATTGTGTTCTTCGCGGATGAGGCAGATCGGTCGCCGGCCCCTGGATGGTCGCTCACCGTGGCTATTGGCCGCTCACGCTGGCTGCCGGCCACTCACTGCAGCCAATGGCAGCCCACATCATCGCCGGGGCTTGCGCAGCCCAGCTCCAGGTGGAGCTGCCGTTAGCTGCAAAGGGCAGTGTCACTGGCCCTCACATGTGGGATCCAAACCAGGGTCGTTGGCATCCCAAAACCAGCTCCTAACCAATGCGACACTCAGCCGGCCCCCAAACTTTATTAATAGTAAAACATCAGCAGCATTCTCTTTAAAATCAGGAACAAGACAAACAGGCCCTTATTTCTTTCAGCATTGTACTGGAGGTCCAGCCAGCAAAACCAAAATAATCTATAGACAAATTATTATATATTAAATAAGAGTTTAGCAAGACTAATAATTCTGAGATTGTGTTCTTAAAAATCCATTGAATTAAAAAGATTATTTATAATAGCAACAAAAATAAGAAGGCACCGAAGAATAAATCTGAACAAAAGTTGTCCAAGGGACCAGCTGAGTGGCTCAGCTGGTTAAGAGCTTGCTCAAGAATGCGAGTTCTGAGCAACAGGGTCCTTGGTTCAATTCCCACATGGGCCAGTGAGCTGCGCCTGAGCTGAGCTGCTGCTGAGCTGCAAACAGGTAGCAAGGTGGCTCAGCTGGTGAGAGCACATGCTCCCAAGGTTGCCTGTTCGAGATGGTGGGCTATGCCTGCCCGCAAGTAAACTCTCAACTTGGCACCTTCGGCTGAGTTGCTGCCCGGATGGCTCAGTGGATAGAGCGTGCGCTGTTAACAACAAGGCTGCTGGTTTGACTCCCGCATGGGATGGTGGCTACACCCACCTGCAACTAATTGAACACAGCACCTTGAGCTGAGTGGCATGACTAGACTTGAAGCTGAGCTAGCTGCGCCCTCCACAACTAAGATTGAAGGACAACAACTTGGCTGGTCCCTCCTCCAATTCCCCAACACTGTTCCCCTCCCCCAATTACCCAATAAAAAAACTTTAAAAAAAAAGAAAAGGTGTGCAATACCTATATAGAAAAAAAATTACTAAAATTTTATTGAAAACATTTAAAAAGATCTAAATAAATGGAAAGAAAACTCTGCTCCTAGAGAAGTCTATTTACTGTATTCTCAAATTCATCTATAGATTCAGTGCAATGCTAATAAAAGTTCCCTTAAGTTTGTGTGTATGCATACAACTTGATAAGCTTATTTTAAGATTTATATAAATGATCAAAGGCCCAAGGAATAGCAAAGCTACTTATGAAGAAAACTAATAAGGTGGAGGAATTTGTCCTACCAGATATTAAGTTTTATTACACACCTATGGTAATTAAGACAATGAGGTAAGGGCCGAGGGTTAGATAAATTGGCTAGTAAGACAGAATATAGAGTCTGGAAACAGACCTACGCATGTATGGAAACAATACTAGTATGACAAAGGTGGCATTGGAGACCACTAGGCAAAGGACAAACTAATCAATAATGGAACTGGGACAACTGATAATCTATATGGAAAAATATTGAACTGGAGTCCTACCTCACCCCATACACAAAAATCAACTCCTGTGAAAGGCAAGTCTTGAAAAATGCATAGGAAAAAAATATAAGCAATTTGAGGTGGGGAAGAATTTCTCAGGCATAACATACTAACCAAAAACATGCTAAGCATTAAAAATAAAAAAAGATCATGAACTCAACTAGGTTAAAATTAAGAACTTAAGTTTATCAAAAGACATTACAAAGAAAGTGAAGACAAGGCAAAATCAAATATTTACAATACATATAACCACCCAATTACAAGTATCCAATATTTTTTTAAAAACACCTACAAATCAGTTAAGAAAAACAGATAATTTTTGTTAAGACAAAAATCATGAACAGCCATTTCAAAGAAGAAGATACATGAAGAATGAAAAACCAGGGCCAGCCAAGTGGCACCTTCGTTAAGAGTTGGCTTGGGACACCAGCTCTGAGCAGCAGGGCCCGGGTTTGGATCCCACATAGAGGGCCAGTGACGCTGCACCCTCTGCACTTAAGATGGTGAACAGTAGCTTGACCTGGAGCTGGGCTGACCTGAATTGCCGGGGGTGGCAAAGGCTGCAGTGGGGCTGGCTGGCAGCTGGCATGTGCTTTCATGAGCTGCCGTGAGCCACCGTGAGTGGCCGTCCAATGGCTGGTGAGTGACTGCCTCAGCCAGGAAGAGTGCAATGATAATACCAACATGGGCCAGTGAAGCGGCATCCTCCACAACTAGACTGAAGAACACAAGGACAGCAACTTGTCTGTTCCCCTTCCCTGATTCCCCAACACTGTTCCCTTCCCCCAATTCCCCAATTAAATCTTTAAAAAAAAAAAGAGAAAAAAGAATGAAAAAACCACATTTAAAAAGTTCAATCTCCTTACTTATTAGGAAAATGAAAAGTAAGATCACAATGAGACATCAATTTCTCCCACTAAATTGGGTAAAAATTAAGAATGTAGAATAAAGAGGGGCCGGCCGAGTGGTTCAGTTGGTTAGGAGCTCGCTTAAGAGTGTGAGCTGAGCTCTGAGCAACGGTGGTTCGATGCCAGCCCGAGCTGAGTTGCCATTGAGCTGCCAACAGGTGGCAGGATGGCTCAGCTAAAAAAAAAAAAAAAAAAAAAAAAAAAAGGAAGAATGTAGAATAATGAATTCTTAGATACTGTTTAGCAAAATTGTAAGTTGGTACAATCACACACCATTTTGTAAAGTTGAAATTCCAACAATTTTGGTCCAGAGAAACTTCTGCTTTCGCCAAAAGGAGATATGCATAAGAATGTCTTTAGTAGCACTATTTGTAATAGCAAAATATTGAAAACAACACTGAGTCCATCCATAATAGAATAAATTATGAGATATATGTGTATATATATTGCCCATAACGTTGTAAAGTGTTCAATAAATGTTAGCTAATACTATTACTTGAGGAAATTCCCTAACATGAAAGTCAGAGAAAACAGTAAACACAACTCAAAGGAAATAAAGACCATGCAAAGGGAACACAAGAAAACTTCCTCCACAAAGCTGCATTTTATCTTCTCAGAAAAATAACAGATGATACTGCATTCATTAAACAAGAGATTAAACCATAGGAACAATTTAAACTAAAGGAAAGTATTAAAATATCAAAAATTTAAAATTCATACAGGAAAGATAGTTGAGAAAATTATCTCAGAAAGTAGAACAAAAAAACAGAGGTGAAAAATAGAAGGAGGGTGACCAGTTAGCTCAGATGGTTAGAGCATAGTGCTCATAACACCAAGGTTGCAGGTTAGATCCCCACTTGGGCTACTGAGATGCGCCCTCCACAACTAGATTGAAACAATTACTTGACTGGAGCTGATGGGTCCTGGAAAAACACACTGTTCCCCAATAAAATAAAATAAAATAAATATATCAAAGGAAAAACAAAAGAAAATTAGAGTAGCCATTCATTAGGTCCTACATCTAAACAACAAAAATCCAATTCAGGAGAGAGGAGAAAAAATGGAGAAGAGATTATCAAAGATCTAATACAAAAAACTTTTTCAGAACTAAAGGGTTTGAGTTTCCAGAAAGGAACCATTCTGTGCTCAGTACACTGAGAGGTGGGTAAAAATTCGCATAAGAGCACATCATGGTAAAATTTCAAGTTTTCAGGGGGGGAAAAAAGAGACCTTAAGAGCTTCCCATCAGAGCACGTAGCATATTTTTTGTTGTTGTTTATTCTTTTGTCTGATTTATGTGAAGGCTGGGACAATGTTCACCCTCCTGACTGACACACCAGCACCAAAAGCACTGTCTGAAAAAGGATAGTGCATAATACTTATTGAACCAACTTGTGTAATTTTGAAAATACACAAATACCTCCATACACCCTTGGAAATTCTGCATTATTTATGACAGGCACTTTAGGGCTGGTGAAGTCATCGCTTTGGTTGGACCGATGAATCCAAAAATGAATAGCAAATTTTTTTTTTTAGATTTCCACTATGCTTTCAATGAAAGTCCTCAAGGTTTGGCGTCAAAAAGCCCTAGATTTGAATCCTGGTCTTACACGCTGTGTGACCTGAGATTACTCAACCCCTTTCAACAAAAATGTACTGACCATCCAGCCTTGGGGCAGCGGTGCTCACAGTGATAAGTACCAAATAGTCCTTTCCTTTCTGAGTTCTTACTGGGGAGACGGATAAGAAAAGAAAAAAATTACCAACCCTCCCGTCGGGTCATTCTCCACTCTCTCGAGCCCATTTTCCACACAGCTTCAAAATAATGTTTCAAACTGAACACTGGTTCAAATTACTTGCCTGATTATAGAGCCCGTCAGTGCTTCCCTTGTGCCTGCAGGATAAATAGCCACTGAGTTCTACGTGAGCCTCATGCAGCTCTAACGCGCCTGCTTGGATGGCTGACCTCTCACTATGGCGTCCTCTCAGGGCTTCCTATGGCCGCAGCAACGCCAGATCCCACCCAACAGGGATCTGATTGGTGAGCATGGAGGAAGGACTGAGCAAGTGTGACTTAGCTCCTCCCTCCATCCCTAATTTCAGATCCTCAGGCCACAGAAAGCTTGCGTTCGTGCTTTCCACCCCACCCCACCCCCTTGCCCCGCAATTCAATTGAGGTTTAATTGACATTCAGTAAACTGCACATATTTAAAGTGTGCAATCTGCTGAGTTTTGACATAAGTACACTTGCATGAAGCCATCACCAGTCAGGATAATGAATATATCCATCACCCCCAAGTTTCCTCCTGCCCCTTTGCACTCCTATTGTCTCTTTGCCTTCCCCCATGCAACCACTGATCTGCTCTATGTCTCCATAGATCAGTTTTTTAGAATCTTATATAATCGGAATAAATTCTTTTTTTGGCTGCTTCTTTCACTCACCAAAATTATTTTGAGATTCACTCATGTTGTGTATATCAATAGTTCGTTGCTCTTTTTTTCTTTTTTTTTTTTTTAGCTGAGCCGTCCTGCCACCTGTTGGCAGCTCAGCGGCAGCTCAGCTCGGGCTGGGCATCGAACTGCTGTTGCTCAGAGCTCAGCTCGCACTCTTGAGTGAGTTCTTAACCAACTGAGCCACTCGGCCGGCCCCAGTTTGTTGCTTTTCAATGGAATAGCATTCTATTATGTGGATATGTGACCATTTGTTTATTCATTCACATGTGGATGGATGGGGATTTGGGTTGTTTTCAGTTTGAGGCCATCACAAATAAAACTTCTACGAGCAGTTGTCTTCAAGTCTTTCAGAAGTTTGCTTGGGTAAACAAACACCCAGGAGTGGAATGGCTGGGTCTTATGGCAGGTGCATAACTTTCAAAGAACTGAAAGAATTTATAAAAAGCAGCCAAACTGTGCTTGCATAATTTTATATTCTCACCAAAAGTGTATGAGAATTCCAGTTGCTTCACATCCTCCCCAACACTTGGTATGCTCAGTCTTTTTAATTTTAGTCTTCCAATGGGAGTGTGATGGTATCTCATTGTGGTTTCAATTTACACTTTACAAATGGCAAATTATGTTCAGCATTGTTTCAAGTGTTTTTTTTTACCACTCTTAGATTTTCTTAGGTGAAGTATCTGTTCAAAGGTTTTAACCATTTTTAATTTGGTTTGTCTTATTTAACTGTAAGAATTCTTTATATAGTCTTGATACAAGTCTTTTATCAGATACATTTTGCAAATATTTTCTTTCAGGTTATGACTTGTCTCTTCATATTCATAGCAGTGTCTCCTGAAGAGGGAAAAGTTTTAAATTTTCATGAAATCCAATTTATTGATATTTTTTCTTTTATAGTAGATGATGTTTGTGTTAAGTTTTAACAAGCTTGCCAAACTCGAGGTCACTAAGGTTTTCTTCCATATTTCTTCAAAAATTTTTATAGTTTAGTTTTACATTTAGGTCTGTGATCCATTTTGAACTATTTTTTGTATATGGTGAGAAGTAAAGGTCAAGGATTTTTTTGTTTTGTTTTGTTTTTGAGGGCAGTGTCACTGGCCCTTATATGTGGGATCCGAACTGGGGCCGCTGGTGTCCCAAGCCAGCTCTTTACCACTGCGCCACTCGGCCGGCCCTGTTTTTTGTTTTTTTGCACAAAAAAATTCAATTGTTGAAAAGATTGCCCCATTAAATTGCCTTAGCACTTGTGTTGAAATTCCATTAGCTATATATATATGGATCTATTTTTAGACTTTCTATTCTGTCCCATATATCTATCTTTATGCCAATACCACACTGTCTTGATTATTGTGGCTTTATAATAAGTTTTAAGATTACGTAGTATAGTACTTATTTATTGCTGCATAACTAATTCCACAAATGTGGAGGCTTAAAACAACACACATTTATTATCTCACAGTCTGTGTGGGTCAAGAGTCCAGGCATTGCTTAGCTAGATCTTCTGAATAGCATTTCACAGGCTGTAATCAAAGTGTAGGCCAAGGCTGAGTTGTCATCTGGAGGCTTGACTAGGAAATAATCCAATTTCCAGTTCTTGTGTTGTTAGCAGCATTCAGTTCACTGCAGCTGTATAACTGAAAGCTTCTGGTGTTTGTTGGCTGGCAGCTAGAAGCTACCCTCAGCTTCTAGAGGCCCTTTAAAATTTTTTGCCACCTGGGCATCCCCAACATGACCAAAAAGGAGAATGACAAAGGGAGAGAGACAGAGAGGACTTCAGAGTGAGTTCTGCTAGCAACACACTCTTATATAACTTAATATAACCATAAAAATCACCTTTGGTGCATTTCGTTGGTTAGAAAGAAGTCACGGGTTCTGTACACACTCAAGGGGAAGGGGTTATACAAAGGCCTGAACACCAGGAGGTGGGGGTCATGGGGCCATCTTAGAAAATTTGTCGTCTATAGGTAGTGTAAGTTCTCCAGCTCTTGTTTTTTTTTTTTTTTTTTTGAGGGCAGTGTCACTGGCCCTCATATGTGGGACCCGAACCAGGGTCCAGCTATGTTTTTCTTTTCAAAGTTGCTTTTGGCTATTCTATGTTCTTTGCATTTCCATATACATTTTAGAATCAGCTGTAAATTTATACAAAAAAAAAAAAAGCCTGATGGAGTTTTGATTGGAATTGTGTTAGATCTATAAATCAATTTGGGCACAAATAACACCTTACCACTATTGAGTCTTCTGATCTGTGATCATAGTGTCTCTCTCCATTTATGTCAGTCTTCTTTCATTTCTATCAGCAGTGGTTTCTAGTTTTCAATGTACATATCTTGCACATCTTTTTTCAAGTTTATCCCTAAGCGTTTTATATTGTTGATGCCATTTAAATGGGATTTTTAAAAATTTCAATTTCATTCAAAAGTGCTTAATCAATAAACTTGGAAAAGTAGACTCCCCGTGTGGAAAACCAAGGTTGTCCTGGGCTTACTGTGACTAGGAAGGCAAGCAGGTTAAATAAAGAATCTCAGCATTCCCATTTGCCTTCTGAGCAAGTCCCCTCATCTAAGTCTTATCAACAATAAAGCTGACATTTTTCTCTTCATCCAATGGTCTAATATCAATGTGTATTTTTCAGTTGGTTCTGAACTGCAGTAGGAAGAGGGTATGATTTATGAACTCCCTAAAACATCAACATTTCCTTCATCTGACTGGTGAAACCTACTCATATTTCAAAACTCAGCTCAAGGCTTCCTGCTTTCATGACAACTTCCTGACATTCCCTTCCAAGTGTCCCTGCTTGCATTTCTGGTGTGTGTGGCAACACTTAGCAGCTCTCCTTTGTCACTATACTCTTTCCCTTTCTCTTCCTCCTCCCTCCAAACATGTGAAAGTCTCAAAAGCATGAAGAAAAACCATACTTTATTTATCTTTGTAGCCCCAATGCCTAACACAATACCAGGCAGGCAGCAGATATTCAAGAAATGCTTGCCAAATGAATTAGGACCACAAAATGACTTCAGTCTTGAAAAAGGATAACTGTTTATTATGTAATAGTTATGAAATAATAGAATACAAAGTCATGTATACATTAAGATTACAACTATATAAAAATGGGTATGCATTGAAAGGTAATATATAATATAAATTGTCATTGCGTTTGGTGTCTTTTTTGACAAGGATTTTAAAACTTTTCATTATTTCTAATGTCTGAATTGCCCCCCCCACACACATACACAGGGATGTGGGTGGGGGATTAATGTCACATGGGACACTGAGACACTGAGGGCAGCCAAGTAAAAACAATTGGAGAAAGCAGGATTAAACATGAGAGAAACCAAGTCCGAATGCTAACCCAGTCCAGGGGCCAGGAACAGGGTCAAGGAAAGAGATCACAGAAACTGGGGTTCAGAACAGGATCACTGGGAGAGCAAAGCTCAGGGTGGAAGGGAATTTAGGCATTGCTTCCTTAACTATCTGTGAGAGACTATGGGTTTCATTTGTTTAACACACATTAAAGAGCAGCTACTACATGCCAAACACTGGGTGCTGGCTTCACAAAGATGAATAAGGCAAAGCCCTAAGTGAGATAAATACAAAGGTGCCTAGGCTTATTATAGTAAAAGTGTTGAAAATCAAAAACAAAGAGAAGATACTAAAAGCAGCCAGCAGACAAAGGACAATTAATTTCCATATTAGTAAAGGGTTCTCCTCAGAAACAGAACCCCTGGGATATCGAGAGAGGGAAAGAGACAGAATAGGAGATTATAGGATTGGGCTCATGCGGTTATGGAAGCCAAAAAGTCATACAATCTACCGCCTGGAAGCTGGAGAACCAGCCTGAGCCCAAACACCTGAGAACCAGGAGGCCACTGGTGTTATGTCCTGGAGTCTGAAAGCTTGAGAATCAGGAGCTCTGATGTCCAAAAGATGTCCTGGCTCAAGAAGAAAGAGGAAATTCACCCTTCCTTCATCCTTTTGTTCCATTTGGGGCCTCCATGGATGGGGATGATGCCTGCCTACATTGGTGAGGGCAGATCTCTTTACTCAGTCTACTCAGATTCAAATGCTAATCTCTTCCAGAAACACTCTCAAGACACACCCAGAAATAATGTTTTACCAGCTATCTATCCAGTCAATTTGACACATAAAATTAACCATCACTTTTTCAAAGGAGCTGATAGCTGAATCCCCAACAGAATAACAGAAGCTGAAAGACAATCGAATAACATCTTCACAGATGAAAGATAAAACCCACCAAACTATATTATCTATCAAAATAGTCCTTCAAAAATTAAAGGACCCAATTCAAAAATGAGCAAAGGACTTGAGTAGATCATTCCCCAAAGAAGACATACAAAAGGACAATAAACACACAAAAGATTCTCAACATCACCACTCATTAGAAAAATACAAGACAAAACCACAATGAGATACCACTCCATACACTTTAGGATCGCTATCAAAAAAAAACACAGAAAATAACAAGTATCCTTAGTGAGGATATGGAGAAATTGGAACCCTTGTGCACTACTGGTAGGAATGTAAAATGGTGCAGCTGTCATGGAAAACAGTATAGTGTTTCCTCAAAAAATTACACACAGGATTACCATATGATTTAACAATTCCACCACTTCTGGATATATAGCCAGAATTGAAAGCAGGTTCTCAAAAAGCTTTTTGCACATTCATGTTCATTGGAACATTATTCACAATGGCTGGGCACACATTTGAATGGTTTCCATTACCACCTGTATGTTGATGGCTTCCAATCTTTTTCGCCAGTCCACATGCACCACCCTCAAATCCAGTTTGTTTAAAACTGAATTTACCACCTTCCTTCTCCTCACAAATCATGAATCTGCTTCTTCTGTGTTCAGTCTCTCAGTGGCACTATTGCCTACCCAGCTCCCCAAGCCAGAAACCCGGGAGTCCTCCTAATGAGTCTATCTCATTTCCCTCACTCTCCATATCTACTTTCACCAAGTTCTACTTTTTCTACTTTATGAATATCTCTTGTGCTTGCTCCTTCTCTCCAACTGTACCATCACTGCTCAAGTTCAAGTCTCATCATCTTTCGCTTGGGCTATTGTAATAAAATTCTAACTTCACTTCAACAGAACTTCAGCTTCAACCTACCCATTACACTACTGCCAGCATAACTAACACAAATCGGACTGTGCTATTTCCCCACACCTACAGGGTAAACTCTGAACTCCTTAGAAAGCTGTTCAAGTCTTATCCTGGCAGGAACTGGTGCCTCTGTAGTCCAACCTTATCACCTCCACGTCCTCCCTCATCCTTTATAATCTAAGAGAACTGATATTACTTGTAATTCATCCCAATAAATCATGTTTTGGGTCCCTACTCCCCACCCCCTGTGCCTTTGTGCGTGAAGAGAATTCCTAGAATATCTTCTTCCACTTTGTTCATTTATAAAACTCTTATTTATTCCTGGTGAGACAGATCTTTATTAGTCATCACTTCCTCTAAGAAACCCAGCTTGATCCCACAGGCTGGGTTAGAAACCTCTCTAAGTAGTCCATGCATACATTGCTCACAACACTTAACCTTCAAAGTCACCTTGTTACATGTGTGGCCCCAAGTTTACAAGTGAACCTTTCAATGGCCAGAATTCGTGTCTTTCATCTTTATATTTCCAAGCACAAACAGGAGCTCCAGAAATGTTAAACCTGTACAATTTGTAATACAGTTGCTAGTTGCTCCATCTGATGTACAAACAATTTGATTTTTTTTTTTTTTTTAGAGGGCAGTGTCACTGGCCCTCATATGTGGGATCCGAACTGGGGCCGCTGGCATCCCAAGCCAGCTCCCAACCACTGCGCCACTCGGCTGGCCCTGTACAAACAATTTGTAACACAGTGGCTAGTTTGTCCCTCATCTCCTTAAAGATTGGCCACTAGCTTCCAGAAAATGAAGTCTTTATAGAGGAAATCAGAGCCAAGAGATGGAACAAAAGATGAGGCACATGCCTTGTAATGGTGCTGACCAGTCTAACTTCCCTACTTGCTGGTCACCCCCACTCCCAGGGATGGACACATGAGCCATTCTGGCTGGTGTGACACATTCCCCAGGGACTGATGCAAGGATGGACATGAACATGACACAGATAATGGGGAATGAAGTAGGGGGAAGGCCATCTGGACTCACTGAAACAGATAAAATAATAGGGTTCCCATAAGAAAGGAATTCTATCACCCAAAGAATGAGTAAGGGAAAGCATTTGGGTCGCTGAAAATTATGGCTACAATGATCTACTGTAAGAGAACAGTGTGCCTAGAATCCCCTTGTTCACCTGGTAAACTCCTGCTAATGCTCCATGATCTACCCTAAAATTCACCATCACTGTCAAGTCTTTCCTGACTCCACATAGGAAAAGTCGCTGTTTGCCTTTCTAAGTAATTCCGTGCTCAATAGCAGGTATAATGAAGTTAGGTGTGGATTCAAATTCTAGTTTTGCCACTCAGTAACCATATGTTACTTAACATTTTTGAAGCTGACTCCTCATCTTTATTTATTTATTTATTTATTTATTTATTTATTTATTTATTTATTTTTTGAGGGCAGTGTCACTGGCCCTCACATGTGGGACCGAACTGGGGCTGCTGGCTTCCCAAGCCAGCGCTTAACCACCACACCACTCGGCTGGCCAGACTCCTCATCTTTAAAATGGGGACACCACTACCACCCTCAAAGGACTGTTTTCTGGAATGGAAGATGTCAATATAAAGTGACTAGCAAGTGCTAGGCACTCAGATAATAATAATCTTATTGCCTCCTCCTCCCCATCCCATGCCATGTTAGAATGAAAACTCTTGGAAGAATTTACTCTTCTAGTGTTCCCAGCACGAAGGCAGAGCTTGGCCTATATTGGGTTCATGATAAATGTTCAACAATGAATAAATATGGAGAGAGGGATGCTGCACTGATGAAAATAACAATTATCTGTAGTAAAGCTAGTTATACACAGGATTTGCTCCCCTGGTGAACTATAAATTCCCTGAGGATAAGGGCCATATTGTGCAAATCTCTGGGTTATCTTGCCATAACTTAACAAAAGGGCTTTGCTGGTGAGAATTTTTTAAAATACATGAAATTGGATAGCCCCAGGATGGGTGAATTTGGGCAGTTCCTCTTCTAGAGAAGTCAGTCTTATAAAGTATGTGGCCATACTGCCCTCTGGAGACTGCAGATGTTTCTCAAAACATCACTGAAATAGATCTTTCCATTAAAAGCTGTACCCAGAACCCTGATGAATCTTGTAAAAGTTTTCATATGTGAAGTGTTGCGAGGAGCTCTTCTAAAATTCCCAAATAACAATAGGGAGACCCAGGAATTAAAAATCAGCATTTTTCCCACTCTTCTTCTTTCTCAAATTTCCTTTTTTTTTTTTGAGGGCAGTGCCACTGGCCCTCATATGTGGGACCCAAACCGTGGCCGCTGGCTCCCAAGCCAGCGCTTAACCACTGCGCCACGAGGCCGGCCCTCAAATTTCTTAAATTGATGAAATTGCTTTTAAAAAGCAACCATGTGTGTTGCCATTGTAGCAGACCCATATTTATTAGACAATTGACAAGAAAAACAACTTTTGGCACAAGAATGCCAATTTATTCTTTTTTGGACACATGAACACAAAATATCCCTGCAGGCCAAAAAAAAAAAATTGCAAAATTTAAACAACCATCATCTTATTTCAACATGGGGATACCACCCTTCCCTTAATAGTTTAGAAAGTACCTCGTATTGCTAGAGACAGACATCCAGTCCAAATTTAATAAAATACATTTTAAAACGTTACAGGTTTAACAATAGAGAAACAAAAATTACACCATCAGTCAAATGAACAAATGCAAACATTTTCAGCCACTAGACATAGAAAGAGTATGAATATGTCAATAGGAAGGGATAAGAAAATGGTTCATCAGTAACAAGATCTTTCCTTGAATTTTACAAGGAAAAATCCTTGGAGTTGTAGTCATATTGATACAATGCCCTCAGCCTCCACTTTCTGAAAATGAAAGCAGAGTTACCACCTTCCTATTGAGCAAGAAAATCTTACAGCACATCCAGAAAGGGTCTCCAGGGCAGGGTGGAGAGGATGAGTGAGCCTTGTTAAACAGTGGATTACCTTTTCCCACAGGAAGGGTAGATAGCTGAGCCAGGTAGGTAAAGCTCTGATAGAGGCTGGGCACCAGATTCTAAAATACAGACCGTACAGCATGTCTGCATGTAAATCACCACCTCTGGAAGCAGCAAATAGAATTTACAGTAAGAATGAATATGTTGTGCCTTAACAGCTGGCTGCATGAAGTCAGCTAGTTCTCTTTACAAATCGCCCAGCGTTCAATAGCTAACAGTAACAAAACATAACTGGTTCAACAGCTGGACAGTCACTACTCTCTTAAATGTCCCCACGCCTTGTCCCCAAATTGTTACTCTTTAGCATTGCTACATTGAACTCTCTCACACTACAGGACACTGCCTAAACAGGCTGCATTTTAAAAAACCAAGCATCCTAAACCTACCTCTAGCGAATGCACACCTCCCATTGATTGACACATGCATAACGATTCAGTCAGTCCAGAGGGTTACGGGTTCAAAGTGTCAAGCCCAGTTGAAACTATGCATTCAGACCTGCTTGCAATTGTATTGCTGCAACTCTGATTCTGCAGTGATTACCTCTTGAAGATTCACCCCTTGGCAAGTTTTTTCCAATAATCCTAGTTCTTCCGTATTCCTTTCCTCTTGTCCAAAATGGCAGCGTTGCACCCTTAAAAGGTACTGTTTTCCTATAAAAAATAGGCCTCCCGGCTTTTCCTCCACCACCACATTGATTTGCCCCAGTGCACTAGGACTGAGGTACAAACTGTATGGTTCGAGGTCGAGCATGTAGCCCAACTGCAGGCAAGTGAATCAGGGCTTCCAGGCACTCCGCCTTGCTCCCTGCTCCGTTCATGCCAGGAGATGGTGAGAAGTGACGCTTCTTCTGTGCGTTATTAACAAGCAAGCCCGAGGCACTCAAGTGCAGGTGTGGTGCCCGCTGGTCAACCAGCCAGCCAGCCAGCCAGCCACGAAGAGTTCTTCACATCCTGGACTCCTGTGAGTCCTCCTATAAAATCTTGCTTCTCCTCCTCTTGGGTCCAGGGTGGCCATGCTGAAGGGTATTTTCTGTGCTCTCCCTGAACAAGTGTGAATAAAAGCAGCAGCCAGCCCCTCACCAACATGTCCTGATTTGTAGTATCCAAGTGAGGTATTTGCAAAAAAGGAAAATCTTAAGAAATTAACATCTGCCATCTTTTCACTCTGTTGTGCCTCAATTAAGCGCTTGCTTTCATCCCACTATATGCAGAGAATAAGGACATCTGCACTCATCTTAATGAGCTAAGGGGCTTGCTATACATTATAAAACTCTCAGAGATCAGTCTCAGCAAACACTGGTGCTGCCACTGATCAACAGCACATGGAAATGTAAACTTCAGTGTATTTACAAGCTGGTTTAAAAGACAAGGAAAACAGGGCTTTATATTGCTGGGATTTTGAGAAGGCTCGTTTAAAAGATTTGGACCGGCTAATGAGTTCAAGCAAATACCCTTCCCTGTCAGATCCAGACAGTGTTTCCAGATAGAGGTGGCAAAATCGGTTTACCACATTGAGTCTATGTCTTCGCCCAGCACCTTCCTCATCCGTGTGGAGTGAGGCTCTGGGCCTTTTATCCCCTTTTCCAGCTCTTGCTCCTGAGGTTTCAGGATCGAGAATTATAAGTCAGTGAAATTTGGGTTGGGCAACACTGGCTGGAACTACCAAGACTCTATGTAACTGTTGTCCATTCACAAAGTCTTATCTACACTAAATACAAAATACATTTCCCCCTACGTTTCAACTGATGCTTGCTTTACATCAACTCCCTTTGTTTGGACAAGAAAGGAATCCTGTCTCCCCATGAGTGGAATCCAGAATCTATTATGAAAAATTAATCCTTCTATGCAGCTTTAGTTTAATAAAAGGAAGGAATCCTCACCAAGTACGTTTCAGGTTGAAAGAGAAGCACAAAATTCACACTGCAAGTAATTGTGTAAGTAACCTTGATTCCCAGGGGGAAAAAAAAGTTTTAAATGCTGGTACATGTTTGCAAGTTGCAGCATCACTTAATGTGCCTTAAGGATTGGCAAAGCCAATCCAGTAAGGGAGCATCCTGGTTCTAGCTTATTTTAAAACAAAGTGACAGGACACCAACAGTGACTATAAAACAGATAAAAAATAATTCTCTAAAAAGGTATGGAAATATATGTCTTTTCTGACTGTTTCAGAAATTGCCAGGTTATGGTCTATAAGAAAGAGCTGATAAAATCATACCGAAATCTCATCTAGAAAACTACGTTGTGGGGCGGGCGGGGAAGGGGAGGGACCTTAAAAAATGTTTATTGCCAAAGTTAACTTTCTATGAGAAAAGTTTAAAAATCATTTAGGCCTAACAAACCACACAGCAGCATAAAATGGGCACTTTTGAAAACTCTGAAAAATACTAACAGTTAATTTTTTTTTTTTTTTTTTTTAAAGAGGGAGAAACAGGAGTACTTTTAACCATGGCAGTGCTATCTGTCGCCGTGATAATGCATTACATCTGCTTGTGTGACACATTCACAAAAGTCAACCAAATAAGAGAACTGCCTGTTTGATCGTGGAGCCAAATATAGTGCAATTGCTTGGCAGCCTTTACTTGCACTAGCACAAGTCTGTAGAGATCAATAAGATAAAGTAGTAAAACTAATAAAACTCTGTGAAACTTTCCAAAATCAATGCTCGTTAAAGGCATTTACAGTGGTGAAGTCAGAAATCTCCATTAAAAAGTCTATGGGACCACACAATTAAATAGTTAGGCTGAACTGAAGTAGATTGTTTGGTTTTTCTCTCCCACTTTATGCATACATCTCACGCGATGAATACAGAAAAAAAAAGGAATCATCTTCTCTTATAAGACTAGAGGGATGCGGTGAACACCACAGCTAGCAAAATATTCCATAGAAACCTTTCTTGTAAAGTCCTTTAGAAAGTTCAGGCTGATCAGCCTTTGCACGTTGAGGTAAAAATTCAGTCCAGTGCATCAGAAAAGACAATCTATGAGTATCTATTACTTTTAAAAAAAATGGCTCAATTTTGTTGATGCATCAGACAGTGCTGTGAAGTATATATTCAGTGCAACTATTACGAGCTGCTGGTAGAAGACCACCTGAAGTCAACTTGGCTCTCTCTAGAGGCAGGAGGCATTTGAGACATTTGGAGGCTGCATGGGGTGCCACATTGGTTGAGTTCTTCTGAGACTCTCAGGCAAAATACATTGTGTGCTGGGTATCATGGTGGATCTGCACAGCTTTAGCCAAGGCCTGAGGATCTCGGCCGTTGCTTTGTCCTGATACATGACTGCCTTCCGCACTGCGAAGAGAATAAAACAAAAAAAAAACAAAAAACGAAACCAAACCTGGATGTAACAAAAAACCGCTTCAAACTTCACATGTTTCAAATAGTACGAATAGTACTGGATTCCAGATCTTAGGTTCAAGCTGTAGTTCCTTAACTAATTTATAATATCTCTCTAAACATCAGTGTGCTTACCTGAAAAATGCAACACAACTTATTTAGTAAGCTGTTGTAATAAGTAGGCTGCTGTAATAATTAAAGAATGTTTGCAAAGACCCAAATCCTTTACGGTGCCTCTGTAAGGACTGCCCTTGGCTGTTATGTCTGGGTAATGCCTACTTCTTGTCCTTTAGGCTTCGGTCAAATGCCATCTCCCCCTGACTTCTCTGACTCTGAAGCTCAGGTTAGAAACACCTGGAACATACTACCACCGAACCCTCAACTTTTCTTTCATGTAAAAGAAACACAATTAAAATTATTAATAGGATAATTATTTATTTCCCCACTGGGATATAAACCCTAAGAGAGCAGCAACTTTGTCTATCTTACTCACCATTGAATCTCTAGTGCCTGGCACATAGGATAGCCTCAATAACCATTTGTTGAATGAATGAATGAATGAATGAATGAATGAATGAATGAATTTTTGTGCCTAACACATTCCTGGAACATAACAGAAACTCAGCAAATGTTATTATGTTGCCAGTTTCCTCTTGTCTTCCTCTCACCAGCTATATGACCTTGATCAAGTAACAACGCCTCTGAACTTGAGTCGTAGGATGACAATAACAACTTCTGAACACACCTTAAGAGGGTGCCATGTGCTATAGAGGTCTTGGTAAACTGCAAATCACTATCCCTCTTCTGACTCCTCTCACCCACTCACGCCCAGTTAACTGTTAAGTACTGACTATTCTACCCCAGGAATAGTTTTTACATTTAACAAAGACAGTCTCGCTCTAACATACTTTTCCAGCTTCATGCCTGCTGGTTCCCTTTCACATACTCCAGCCAAAGAAAACGTGCTATTGTCTAAACATGTCACTTGCTCTCTCTTCTCTGAGTCCTTTGTTCCCTCTGCCTGGAAAATCCTTTTCTCTTCTTTGTAGATCCAAATTCCTACTCATCCAGCTATGAAACTGTCTCTAACAGCCTTTCCTCTGATGTCCCATTGCAGGGTCACCTATACTGCTTCGGGCTAATTGTTAGTTCTATGTTTACCTGTATTATCTCCTAGACTGAAACATAAAACCCCAGGAGACATGTCTTCCACATTTTGGTATTTTTAGTGCTTAGCACAATGCTGGGCATATAGTCAATACCTAATAAAGGTGTGGAATGAATTAATGTATACTACATGATGAAAGAAGGTACAAAGTCACAGTTGGGCATTTTCCATAATAGCGTATTTTGAACCCTTACAGAAATAGACTTGCCGTGGAATGTCTACTATTTAGCAGCTGAATTCAGACTTGGGGAAGAGCCCAGAAATTGCTACACTTCACAGATGGTCATTTGGAACAGAAAATTACTGCAGAGAGCTTGTTTAGCTCTTTAATAGTAGCTCAGTAGCAGGTCACCATGTCTGATTCTCTCGTGATTCCTACTTGGGGGTGAGAATGGTCAGTCTGGCACCCCTCCTGGCCTGCATACATACCTAGGTTCACTCTAGAGCACTTTTCCGGGCTGTGCTGAAAGCAAAGTGAACTGCTCAGGACTTTCCCTGCATGAAGTGCAATCTGCAGGCCTGTGACTGCTCTGTCCAGAGTCAGGGTGCTGTGCCGGCCACCCTCTCAGGCCACTCAGGACCTGAACAGAACTCAAATGCTTTTGGCTCAATGGGAAAACCACACGCAACTCCCAGTTAGACTCCTTTCCTTGGGCAGACTTTAGACACACCATACAAGTAGGAACAGACCTGAGCAGTCCTTGCCCCAAAAGTCACACTATAAGCTTTCAGAGGCACATGCAATTTTATTCGCTGCTTGCCAGGTAAACCTTAAGGGGAAGGTTAGTTCCTCCAAAGCATTTTCTACAGCAGCTCATTTACTTTTTAACCTGCTGTTAACATCAAGAGATGTTATTGTGCCCGAGAGACTTGCCTGTCATGGTCTTTATCCACTAGATGATACCGTGCTCTGAATGCCACGAGCCGGGCATAATATGCAGGGGCTGGGATGGAGACTGAGCGTGTGCACCGCACATAGGTGTGACACAGTTGGTACGTCAGTAGCTGGAGCTCATCTGCGGTGAAGCAGTTATCATCCCACAAGACCTGGTAATGTGAAGGGCGGCTGGTTCCCTGGAGAGAGAGTTTTATGATTAATATATTTCTGACATGGGTTGACTTCCTGAGAGGAGAATTGAAATATGCTCCTTAAACTTAGAGATATTTCTGCCTAGCACACCTACAAGCAGATATCTAGACAAAAAGATAACAGTTCCAGGGTACAAGCATTAGCAAAGGTATGCACAGTGTTTAATATAACAAGTCTACTCAAGCTAGTTGCTAAATTTGCAAATGTCTCCCTATCAAGTCAAAGATCTCAAGCAGCTTTCAAATTACCTGAATTCCTGCATGACTACAAAGGTAAAAGTCAAACTCAGATGGATGTGTGATGGTGCTATCCACTGTAGTGCCTGCTGGTACATTGCCACTTTTACCTACCTACAAAAAAAATAAATAAAATTGTAATTAGTCATCAAAGTGCCAAACTGATCTCAGGCCATTTTTTTTTATGTTAATCGGTAACCAGTTAGTAGGCTGCTCTAGCAAACCAATTTAATTCACGATTGAATTTTCTATAACTTTCCCTTAGCCCAACCATGTCATCCTTAAGTATTTTTTCAAACAAATATACTCCAAGGTCTCTCTAGGGAAATCCAGGCAAAGGATTATTTTACCTGTGTCTTTGGGCTGCATTATCGTCATCTATAATATTTACAGATAACACATTAGTATGTTCACAGAAGGGAGAAAAAGACATTTAAGATGGATAAGCTTACTGAGAAATATCAGTTTTATTCCTTACTTAGAATTTTAAAATCTTATTGGGGAATTGGGGGAAGGGAACAGCATTGGGGAATCAGGGAAGGGGAACAGACAAGTTGCTGTCCTTTTTTGTTCTTCAGTCTAGTTGTGGAGGACGTTGTTTCACTGGCCCATGTTGGTATTGTCATTGCACTCTTCCCAGGTGAGACAGGTTGGTCACCGTCCTGGACGGCCATTCACGGCAGCTCTTGGCAGCTTACACCAGCTCACACCGGCTGGCAGACACTCACTATAGCTTATAACAGCCCATTGCGACAGGGGCTGCAGTCTACACGGCAGCCCAGCTCCAGGTGAAGTGTGGTTCACCATCTTAACTGTAGAGGGTAGTGTCACTGGCCCTCATACGTGGGATCTGAACCAGGGCCGCTGGCGTCCCAAGCCAGCTCTTAACCAATGCGCCATTCAGCCAGCCCACTAATATTTTTTTTATGGAATCAATAAAAGAAGTCACCAGTACATGCATTATCAGGAAGAACGCATTGAAATGGGAATTAGGACACCAGTTTCAGATCTAGATCTAGCCTTGCAACTACACACCTTGAACAAGGCATAATAGAATGTCTTTGGACCTCAATCTAATCAGCTATAAAATTAGGTGGTGATCTTTTACACTTTCGAAATTCTAAAGTTCTTATATGGCCAAAACTCTAAAATCAAACTTCTAGGAAAGCAGAGAGGGGAATTTCAAAAATGCATTTAGGGGCCGGTCGAGTGGCATGGTGGTTAAGCGCTGGTTTGGGAAGCCAGCGGCCCCGGTTTGGGTCCCACATATGAGGGCCAGTGACACTGCCCTCAAAAAAAAAAAAAATTCATTTAGGGGCAGCCAGATGGCTTAGTTGATTAGAGCATGTACTCTTTTTTTTTTCTTTTTTCTTTTCTTTTTTTTTTTTTTAAGCTGAGCCATCCTGCCACCTGTTGGCAGCTCACTGGCAACTCAGCTCGGGCTGGCCTTGAACCGCTGTTGCTCAGAGCTCAGCTTGCACTCTTGAGCAAGTAGAGCACGTACTCTTAATAACAAGGTTGCCAGTTCCATTCCCACATGGAATGGTGGGCTGCACGCCCCCACAACTAGATTGAAATGGCAACTGGACTTGGAGCTGAACTGTGCCCTCTAAGACTAGATTGAAGACAACTATTTGGAGCTGATGGGTCCTGGAAAAATACATTGTTTCCCAACACAGTTTTAAAAAAAAAGTCATTTAAAAAAAGTGCATTTACAAGGAAAGGAATTAAACCTTGTTATTTGGTCAGTTTTCATCCTCTCCTGCTGTATAGCAGAGTTTCATATGAGGAAGTATATTTAGAATACAGGCACAAATTTGATGGGAGTTTATTTGGTTCCATTCTACCTGTTGGTACCTTTAGCTGAGGGTCATACACCAGTGCATACAAGAATATCTATGAGTATAGTGAAGTCTCATCCCATCAAATTCATAGGTGAATTTGGGTACCTAGCTGGACAAGAGGAAATGTATCTGAGTTATAACAGTTCTGGCACTATTTCTCAAAGTGTGTTCTTTAGGAACATTAGTTCCAAATAGGATGTATTTTGGTGTTTTATGGTCAAATTTGCGAAATACTGAGTTAAACCAAAGTTTAGAAGGCTTTTCCATTGGATGACTTCTTAGAACCTTTATTTAGTAAGGTATAATCTTTCAGAAGGTGATGGAGTGCATAGCATTCACACACTTATTTGACCATAGAATCCCCTTTTCAAAAATTTCTTGGAATCTATAGATGCAAGCCTAAAGAGATGATGCTCTGGGGAAGAGGGGATCCAGGCATGCTTAATTCAACGATTACTGGTTTTGCACCCATGTGCAAGGCTCTGCAGCAGATGTTGGGGAGGGGAGAGAGAAGCACAGAGAATGAACGAACGTGCCTTCCTGCCCTACAATGAACTGTGATGCAGTATGATAAAGGCATGGTGGGAGGCATTGGGAAATGCTGGTGGGAGGAAATAATACAGCCATGTATTATTACAGGATAAATAGCAGCTGAAGGGCTGGCTGAGTGGCGCGGTGGTTAAGCGCTGGCTTGGGAAGCCAGCAGCCCCGGTTCGGGTCCCACATATGAGGGCCAGTGACACTGCCCTCAAAAAAAAAAAAAAATAGCAGCTGAAATGGGGGATGGAATGAAAATGGGAAACTCTCCAAATAGCCCCTCAAGACAGGAGTGGATAAACAAACTGTGGTTCACCCATATCATGAAATACTACTCAGCAAAAGGAACAAACTACTGATACACACAAAAACTTGGATGAATCCCAAATGCATTGCATGAAGTAAAAGAAGTCAGACTCAAAAGCTACAGGAATCCATGCATATGATGTTCTGAAAACAACAACAAAAAAAAACTATAGGGACAGAGTATCAGTGGTTGCCAGAGACTGTAAGTGGGGGAAAGGGTTGACTGTGAAAGGGCATGAGAAAATTTGTGTGTGTGGTAGAATCATTCTATATCTCCATTGAGGTGGTGGTTACACAACTATAGGCATTTGTCAAAATCTGTAGAATAGTACACTATAACAGGTGAATCTTACTGTATTTATATTATACCTTAATTTAAAAATATTAATAAGGGCCGGCTGAGTGGCTCAGTTGGTTAAGAGTTGGCTTAAGAGCGTGAGCTCTGAGCAACAGGGCCGCCAGTTTGATTCCCACATGGGCCAGCGATGCTGCGCCCGAGCTGAGCTGCCGCTAAGCTGCCAACAGGTGGCAGGATGGCTCAGCTGGTGTAAAAACAAGACTGACTGTTCGATGGTGGGGTACGCCGGCCCGCAACTAAGACTGAACTCGGCACCTTGAGCTGAGCTGTCATCTGCATGGCTCAATGGATAGAGCATGTGCACTTAACAACAAGGCTGCTGGTTCGACTCCTGCATGGGAGGGTGGCTACGCCCACCCTCAACTAAGATTGAACAAAGCACCTTGAGCAGCCAAGTAGTGACTGGCACCATCTGCAACTAAGATTGAAGAACAATAACTTGGCTGGTCCCCTTCCCCAATTCCCCAACACTGTTCCCCTCCCCGAATTTCCCAATTTAAAAAAAAAAGAATAAAATGGTGAGATGAATGGGTTGCTCCAGAGATAAAAATGCACAATGTATATGGGAAATGGAAGGAGTATGAGGGCATGGTGAAATATGAAGCTACAATGTTATGTTTTGGCTACATTGCGACAACACAAGAAAGCATTTGGTAGCTGGTGGGAATACATGAAGGTTTCTGAGCAGTGAAGTGGCACGGTAAGATCTATACCTTAAAAACCTAGGCTGACAGCAGGAAGAGGACGCATTTGTGAAGGAGGAATGAGACCGGGAGACTGCTGGAGTCTCCTGCAATACAGAAGAGCTCTGGGCCGGCCGAGTGGCGCGGTGGTTAAGCGCTGGCTTGAGAAGCCAGCGGCCCCGGTTCGGTCCCACATATGAGGGCCAGTGACACTGCCCTTAAAAAAAAAAACAAAAAAAAAAAAAACAAAAGAGCTCTGCCTAGGGCAGAGAGAGGACACACGAAGAAGACCTAAGATGAGACATTTCTGGGCAAAACAGAGGACTATGTGACCAACTGAATAGTGGGGGTGGGGTGGGGGGGTGACAGGAAAAGAGGAGAATTTAAAGACAATTCTGAAGTTTTTAGCTTGGCTGACTTAATATATAGTGATGCCAAATAACAGAAGAAAAGGAAAATTGGGGGAGGAATAGGTTTTGGATGAGGATAAAACAATAAGTAGGTTTAGACGTGTTTTGCTTGAAATGCCTGTGGAAGATTGTATCCCTGGTGCCAACTATTCCCATGCCCCTCCCTGGGGAAGGATTATACTTCCCATCCCATTAACTTAGGAGTGGCCATGTAACTTGCGTTGGCAGATAAAATGTAGCCTGAAATGTGTTACTTCTGGGCAGGAGCTTTAAGAGCCAGCATTTGGCTAGTCTGTATCTTTTTTCCCCTCTGCTACAATGGCTGGCAATATTCCAGATAGATGCTTCTCTGTCAGCCTAGGTTCTAAAGGGAGGATGCGGGGGCACGGCTGCTGCAAGGTGACAATGTGAACAAGAAATAAATCTCTGTAAGACTTTGCAGCTTTTTGTTACCACAGCACAGCCTAGCCTATCTCCACTTATCCAACGCCTACACAGCATCTAAGTAAATGTGTCTGGTAGATGATCAGAAGTGCAAGTCCGGAGACACACAGAAAAGTGTGGGGCTGGAAATACAGATTGGGGGATCTGTAAGCAAATAAGTGAATCCAGGGAAGTGGCTGTGACTAGAGAGAGCTGACATTGAAGAGAGAAGAGGGCAAACTATGAAATGCCATGAAACATCAGGGTCTAGGAAGAAGAGGCATCAAAGAAAGCCTGACTACAGAGGTGGGTAGTGAACCTGGCCTATCATATCGCTGAGGTCAAAGAAGGTCATCATCCTCGGGGATGCAAAGAGGTCGCTCAGTGTGGGAACTGGACAAGATATCGCTGGATTTGAAATGAGTAAGTCATTAAGGGAGCAACTTTAGTGGAGTCGTTGAAATCAACCAGGCTACAGAGAATGGAAGTATGATGTGAGAAGGCACAGGGAAAAAGTCCAGTCATTTTCTTCCTAAAAGCTTGGTCATGGGGCTGGCCGAGGGGCGCATTGGTTAAGAGCTGGCTTGGGATGCCAGCGGCCCCGGTTCAGATCCCACATGAGGGCCAGTGACACTGCCCTCTACAGCTAACAGCTCCACCTGGAGCTGGGCTGTGAGAGCCCTGGTGACGGTGTAGGCTGCAGCCCCCGCTGCAGTGGGCTGCCATAGGCTACAGTGAGTGGCCGGCAGCCAGCGTGAGCTGCCAATAGCCGCAGTGAGCGACATCCAGAGGCCGGCAACTGATCTGCCTCATCCGGGAAGAACGTAATGATGATACCAACATGGGCCAGTGAAGCAATGTCCTCCACAACTAGACTTAAGAACAAGAAGACAGCACTTGACTGTTCCCCTTCCCCGATTCCCCAATAAAATCTTTTAAAAAAAAAGTTTGGTCATGAAAGGAAGGAAAGATAAGGTGGCAGTAGACTGAAGAAGCAGCAGAAGGCAGGGAAGTTAATTTGGGGGACTGACGCAGACTTGAGAAACTTTAGAGGGTGAGGTGAAAGAGGCAATAGAATAGGAAAGGCTGAAATTTTAGAAAATCATGGGTAATTAATGAAATGAGGCAGAAAAGATTAGGAACAAAAGCATAGGTGGGGAAACAGAAAGCATAGGTGGAGAGATGAGCCTCTGAGATATTAGGAAGGAGATAAAGAAACAAAATTTAACTAAATTTGAAAGTAGAGGAAGGGAAGCCAAGAAAAGTCATGCCTTCTAGATTTTGTTTTCTGGGGGAAATAGAAGGTAGTTCTATTGTTGGCCATGCAAATTATTGGCAATGAAAGCGTCATGGATAGGGCTGGGGAGTTAAGAAGAGTATAAAGGTTTGGAACAGATAATATAGAGAATAAAAAAATTTTTTAAAAATGCAGCGTTGGGGGGCCAGCCGAGTGGCTCAGTTGGCTTAGAGTGCATGCTCTGAGCAATGGGGCCACCGGTTTGATTCCCACATGGGTCAGTGAATGCTGTGCCCTAGCTGGGCTGGCTCAGCTGGTGTAACAACAAGACTGCCTGTTCAATGGTGGGCTATGCCCACCCGCAACTAAAGATTGAAACTTGAACTGAGCTGCCGCCAGGGTGACTCAGAGGATAGAGGCTGTGTTCTTAACAACAAGGCTGCTAAGACTGAACACAGCACCTTGAGCTTAGAGGCCACAAGCTGCTGTTGGGAAGCCAGATGGCGACTGGCGCCCTCCACAACGAAGAACAACAACTTGGCTGGTCCCCTCCCCCAATTCCCCAATACTGTTCCCCTTCCCCAATAAAATCTTTAAAAAAAAAAAAAAAAAAATGCAGGCTTGCGCTGGCCAAGTGGTGCGGTGGTTAAGCACTGGCTTGGGAAGCCAGCGGCCCCGGTTCGTGTCCCACATATGAGGGCCAGTGACACTGCCCTCAAAAAAAAAAAAATTGCCTCAAAGGCCTGGTTGAGATTTACTATCATGAATTAGAAATACAGTTCATTGTTAACCTATGGCTTTTTTCTTTTCTTTTTTTTTTTTTAGCTGAGCCATCCTGCCACCTGTTGGCAGCTCAGTGGCAGCACAGCTCGGGCTGGGCATCGAACTGCTGTTGCTCAGAGCTCAGCTTGCAAACCTATGGCTTTTTTCCTCAGCTATCTCTACTGGCCTAAGAATGGAGGCAAAGGAAATGGGTAAGTGGATTGGTTCAGAGTTGGAGATTGGCAAGAGGCATGTTCGGAGAATTGAAGATGCTGGTAAGTGTCAGGTGCAAAGCAGACCAAGGACTGAAACTGTCGATCTTGAAAGGTTAGGAGTGACACTGGATGGTAAAGAACAAAACTATGAGGTAGCTTGGGGTTTTAGCAAGATAATCTGGTCCAATAGCTACATGGCCAGCAAGTTGACAGAGGGATGGAAAGGTGGAAAACACAGTTAAGGAGGGGGTGGCAATATGTTCTGTGCTCAGAGAGAGCTTGGGCAAGAGTTCAGAGAACTTGTATTAGCAGAGTCTAAGAAGTACTCCTGAGTCAGGGTTTGGATGATTTAGAAGACAAATACTTTGAATCTGATCTGATTGGTGGACCTGGAGCCTCAGGAGAAAACCTTAGTTTTCTACTAATTCAGAAAACAAAATGAAACAGCTCAGCCTTGGATGAGAGACAAAAACTAGGGGCGTACTAGAAAATGATGGGAGTAACCCACAAGATCACATGATTAGGCAACAGAGAGAACTGGTCTCCCTGGAGATGGATAAGGGAGGACCTGGAAAAGATGAAGTAATGTCATCAAAAATATCACAGAAGCAAAACCATCCAATAACATATACCTAGTTTGCACATAAATATATGATTATAAATGGATTACACAAAATGCCTTTTATCAAGTGCTGGGGATTTTATCCCTAATTAACATTAAACATTAAATAAACATCCATTTATTAATTTAATCCTTACAACTACTCCATGAGGTAAGTAGTGTTCTTAATACATTTTACAGTTGAGGACATTATGGCTTAAGGAAGTTAAGTAACCTGCCCATGATTAGTAAGTGTGACATCATAACCGTTCAAAGTTTGTACCCTAAGAATCTCCTGCATTGGTATAAAATTAATTAGAAGAGAAACTCTTCTTTATACCCTAGAACTGTGCCTCAGGCACTGGCAGCAAAAAGTAGCAAATGACAAAGTCCAAATAGATAAACCTGCCCTATGAAGGCTGCTTGTGACACTCTAGTGGCCCTGGCATGGCATGTTTCTGACCTCCCCTCTACCAACTCTAGAAACAAGAGAAATATTCAGTGTTGAAACCTGTATCATTCAGAATTGGTTATCTAAGATCACCTTCACTTAGTATATTTATTACATTATTATTAGGCACTTCTGCTTTTAGAAAAAAAAAACTGTATGTATGCCCACTCAAAAACACATTGACTTGTACCAGATAATGAAGCTTATCCTATGTTTCCTTACCCTTTCTGTTTTATCTGCACAGAAGAGTCTTGTGTGATGTCTTTTCTGCACCACAATGTAGGTTATTCCTGGCCTGTAATCTTCTTCCAAGCTAATACATGCCTTTCGAATTGCTATTAGTTCTGGCCAAGCTACCTAGGAGTTAGAAATGGAACATTTAATTGAGAACTCACCTGGTATCTCTCAGACCTGATTGGCCCAGAGTGGCAGATGGAAGCAGGTTCCGTCAGACACCCAGAAGCCCCAAAGAGCAACTACGGGATAATGAAAGTACCTGTTTCATTTGTCCCTCGGATACCCCTCCACGGTAATAGATGATCCGCGTGGGTTTGAAGCGTGTGGATTTGTAGAACTGGATCAGCAGCTCTCGAACCATGTTAGTAAGGTCCTGGATTACCTCCTGACTATAGAGGAGCTCCTGGGAAATCTCCTGGCGGGAGGTCTGCACCCTAACGGTGGCACAGTACCGGCTGGGGTGTCCGTCCATACTGCCAACCACAGCAGCAATGGAAGGCTTCTTCCCATCCCCTGCAGGGGGGTGGGTGACGTCTGCTCCCAGGAAGATGACAGGCTGCTGGAACACCGATGGCCTGCTCAGATGTAAGGAGACATTGCCACTCAGATGTACAGGTGAAAATGTATGGGTTCAGCAAGCTCACCAGATACAATCACAGATTTAATCTTATAAGAGGGAATAAAGACGTGTGCCCACGGGAGAGAACTCTAAGGTCCATTGAATATCTGTGCCACCCAGTCCAATGAGTCTGAATTGACTGCAGAAGTTAACGTGGCTTTTCTGTAATTGTAGGAAGGGAAGAATAAAAAAGAGGATCCAACCCAAATTTAACAAAATCTCTATATGTAAAGGGAAAATTTTCCCAGAACAGGCTTTCTTGGGATCCTGGGATTTCTTACAATAAATATGGAATTACAGAATGTACATGAAACTGGGATAAAAACCCCAATTCTTTTTAAGATGTGAGATTTAGGAAAGAAAAGAGAATCAAGTCTATCTCCTTCCCTATTTTATTTTTATCCATATTACTTATCACTTACACCACATATTTTACTTATTTGTGTGTACACACACACACACACACACACACACACACACAAATGTAAACACCACAAGGACAGGAATTGTTTTGTTCTGTCTTATTCACTGCTGCATTCCTAGTGCCTAGAACACTGCCTAGCTCAAAGTTGGCACTCAATAAATATTTGTTGGAAGAATGAATTAATTTATTTGGCCCTGATTTCTCTCAGGAGTCAAGGAGAAAAATATCATGTAAGCCTCTTGGGTAAATTCTTAAAAGCAGGATTTGTGATTGAATATTGATTCTTAAAGTATAATATAGGAGCATTCCAAATGCAGGTAGAGGCAATGTTGTATTTCTCTATAAATATCATCATATAACATGGTCCTGGCAGACAGCAGTATAACAGTGAATATATACACCTAACATACATATACATAACAATAATAGCTTACATATACTGTGTAACAGCCACTGTGTTAAATGCTTTATATGTATTAACTCATTTAGCCTTCACAACAATTCTATGAGGGTGGTACAGTCATTATCTCAATTTTCAGATTTAAAAAGTGAGATTTACCCATTAGGAAGTGGTAAAGCTGGAATCCAAACCCAGGAAGTCTGACACCAAAGTGTGCACACTAAGCCACTTGGCTACAATGTCTCAAACATCTGGGGTAAGGCCTTCCCTGGTGGTCTAGTGGTTAGGATTCAGAGCTCTCAAACATCTGGGGTAAAATTAAATGGTTTCAGACTTTAGATTTTAACTTCTCCTATGGCCTGTATACCTCATCTACCAATGTTACAGGAAGGATTTAATTACCTAGAAGTTTCATTCAAGACCAAAAATGGAGAATATAATCAATAATGTTGTAAAGATTACATAGGGTGCCAGACGGGTACTGGACTTACGGGGGGATAACTTCATAAGCTGTGTAGATGCCTGACCAGTGAGCTATATACCTGAAGCTAAAGTAGAATAATATTAAATGTCAAATATAATTAAAAATATATATATATATATTTTTTCATAGGATATAAAGTACAGCATGGGAATATAGTCAATGGTATTGTAATAGCTATATGCGATGTCAGAGGGGTGGTAGATTGGGAGGGTTACCACTTTGTGAGGGATGTAAATATCTAACTATTATGTTGTTTTATACACCTGAAAGTAATAAAAAAATTTTTTTAAAAAGACCAAAAATGAGAATTGTGATATGATCGTCTAATAGTTAGGCACTCAATTTTTATCTTCTTCTTAAATATAGCAATGACTAATAACACAGCCCTATATTTAACTTTTCAAATTACATTGGCATAAAATCATTTTAGAGTTAAATTAGATATTATCTCAATAGATAAGGAAACTACAAATTAATGAAAAGACTGACAACCCAATCTAAGAAATGAGCAAAGGACTGAACAGGCCTATGACAAAAGGATATGTTCAAATAGCCAACAAGTATATGAAAATGTCCTCAACATAATTGTCATCATGGGAATGCAACTTAAAACCACAATGAGATACTATTACCTCCAACCAAAATGGCTAAAATTAGGGGCGGCCAAGTGGCATGGTGGTTAAGCACTGGCTTGGGAAGACAGTGGCCCCGGTTCGGTCCCACATGTTAGGGCCAGTGATATGGCCCTCAAAAAAAAAAAAAATCGCTAAAATTAAAAGGACTGATACTACCAAGTGGTGATGAGAATATGGAGCAACTAGAACCCTCTATGTAAAGGGGTACAACCACTTTGCAAAACTATTTGACAGAATCTATCAGTGCTAAATATATGTATTCTCTATAACTCAGCAATTCCACTTCTGGATACATACACAAGAAAAACAGTACTTAAGTCCACCAAAAATGTGGAAGAATTATATATATAATGAATATACAAGAATGTCCTTCAGTGGTAAAATAGATTAAAATTTTGTGGTATATTTATATAACGAAATAATACATAATGAAAAAGAATAAACTATTGGGTTGTCGGAAAAGTCATGACGCATTTTTGCAATGAAAAACAGAAAAAATATGTCATAACTTTTCCGACAACCCAATATTACTTAATACAACGACATGAATGAATATCAGAGATGTAATATTGAACAAAAGAAGATAAACACAAAATAATATATACTGTACAGTTCTCTTTACATGAAGTTCAAAACCAGGCAAAACTTATCTATGGTGATAGATATGAGAATAGTGGCCACAAAGAAGCCTGATGAGGTGCTGAAAATGCTCTTAAACTGTGTGGTGGCTACATGAGTGTAGACATGTATAAGAAAAAGCAAGTGAGATGCATATTTGAAGCTGGTGTGCTTCACTGTAAATTATATATATGTTATATCTTAACAAAAAGGTGGGAAAAACAGAGTTCAGAATCTTACCTTTGATGAGGTACAAGCACGTTGTTAATTCCTCCAAGCTTTGCATTTATCTTCAGGCAAAGGTTGGAAAGGGTTTGGGGTGAGGTCTTCACTACATTTTTTACCTGGACGCATTGTGTGGCCATACCCAGGAGGGTATCTCCAACGCGTTTCACCTCCGCTACAAAAAATAATCAATTTTTTAAAATGTTTCAATCATGTCCTAATTATCAAGGGTAGAGGGAAATAATCCATACATTGACATTTACAGAGTGTCTACTATATACTGTACACTGTGCTAGATGCTTTTCATGGGTGGTCTTTTTTTTTTTTTTTTCAGGGCAGATATCACTGGCCCTCATATGTGGGACCGAACCGGGGCCGCTGGCTTCCCAGGCCAGCGCTTAACCACCGCGCCACTCGGCCAGCCCTCATGGGTGGTCTTTTCACCTGCTACACCCCCAAGGCAATTTTTTTTTTCACTGCAGATAGGCCGTCCCCCTCCCCTTTTCTTCCCATCTGCAGGCCTTGAAGCGAGCTCACTTTTTTTATTCCACATGCTTCCTGCCACCACTCACTCAGTTGCTTGAGGTTCCTTTTCCCACAGGACTGGCCTGGTAAAGGAATCAATTTCCCTAGCTCCTCCCTTTCAGTACCCACAACAACCCTTTGAATTCTAAGTTTTTTTCCTCCCTTTTCTTTTTTTCCTCTAAACATTAGAAATAAACAGAAGGTAACAAAAGAAGCAAATACAGAGAGGGCTGTAGATACTTTATATAAAGTTTAAATGGCTGGTCTGTATTCCCAAACCCTTTACTTGGATACTAGCCAAAACGACTTTATATCATTCTTTTTTTTTTTTTTTTTTAGGTTTCAAATGTGTTGTTTATTCACTATTTTTGATGACTATAAATAAGCGTTTCCACTACGGAAAAGAAAGCTAGCACACTACATTTTCATTACTGGGGAATGGATTTTCTGAAGTCATCTTCAATAGGGCAAAAACTTAGAAAAAAACACACCTGACTGTTGGAATTCAATTCTTTATATAAAGTCCCTTGTAAAAACAAAACAGAATAAAAACAAATAAAAAAGAAGGGGCAGGAAAAACTTTAAAAAAAGGAAAAGAAAGGAAGGAAAAGCAAACAAGGGCAGAGGACTTATTGCTTCTCCTCAGCTTTCTCCTTGGTCTCATCTTCAGACTCCTTGCTCTTCTCCTTCACCAAAAGAGCTTCTAGCTTTTCAGCCACTTTCTCAGCCACTTTCTCACTTTTGCCCGATCCTGCTCTCTTTTCTCTCTCTTCAAACTCTTTCCTGCATTCTTCAAACTTTGTTTTGAATTTCTGTGCATTTTCAGCATTAAGGAAGCAGATGGCCAGCAGCTCCAGTTTGGGGCGCTCATCGGCAAAATTGGCGTGGGTGTTCCAGACCCAGGCGCGGTCACTGCCCGCGTTTGGCTTCAGCTCCATCATCGGCATGATATAATGGTTGGCGCATATCTTCAGGGTCTTGTCCCTCCTCATAAGGAGGCGGATGGTCCCTTTCTCCTTATGCTTCAGGAGCTTGACGTCGCCAGTGCCTCGTTCCTTCCATTCTGGGAGATCATTCTCTGAAGCAAACCGGAATAGCTTCGCCCGCATTTTGAAAAGCTCCTCTTCATCTTCTTCCAGCGTTTTAATTTCTTGCTCAGGAAGAGAAACTATAGGCTCAAACTGGGGGGCGTGGTTGGACTCATCTGCATTCTCGGTGGTATCCTTGGCGGCCGCCAAGCAGGCGCGGTGGCCTCTCTGTGGCTGGTCGTAGCTCCTTCCCTCCGCATCTGGCCTGTATCATTCTTATAGTAGATACAGACTAAACAGCTCCTTCTCTGAAAGCGGTAGGCTCCCTACTACTGTTCCTCATTCTGATATTCCTATGTGCTTTTAACTAACATTCTAGTTCTTCCTGTTTTGGGGACTGTGGTTGAATTGCACTGTATGTCCCTGGCCCCATTCCCACATCTCCCACCCAGGTTGGGCAGGCCAGACAATTGGTTGTGGCCAAGAAGTTGCAGATGTGAAGAACCTTCCATGGGGGAGAGGAGTTGGCACTTTGAGGGGTAAAAAGTATAACGATTTAACTGTTGTAAAAAATAAATTAAAAAAAGGAAGAACCTTCCAGAGCTCTCTGTTCTCTCTTCCATGGGACCAGTAACATTCCAAAAAACAACCGCTCGGCCAACCTGGGTCCCAGAGTGAAAATGATAAGATGACATGGCACGGAGGCTGCAGTCGGCCCTCGGAGGACATGTAGCAGGAGCAAAACGTAAACCATTGCTGATTGGAGACCCTGAGAGTTTGGGGCTGCATAACCTGAGAGGTTATGACTGCAGCATAACCTAACTTATCCTGATTTGTACAACTACTAGTGAAACCATCCCTCATTCAACATTAAAGGGGTCCATACCATATACTGGCGTCTTCCCGGGCAAGATAACCACTATCAGCTGTAGGCCCACATATGTCATTTTCAGATGCTTAAACATAGGCTCCACACTGTCTGCACCTTGTGCATACTTGCAGAAACACGGCTGACCCTGGATGGGCATTCCTGCATCCTTGGAGATTTTACGGAGCTGGTCAGTGAAACTCCTGTTAAAATAGAACCAGTGGCACAGTGCTTTCATTTCAGAGTACATTCTTAGCATTTATTTCTCTCCACGATACTTCTTTCAGTTCTGCAAATTCTTAGCCCAAATTTATTTATTTATTTTTTATTTTTTTTTAGCTGAGCCATCCTGCCACCTGTTGGCAGCTCAACAGCAACTCAGCTCGGGCTGGCCTCGAACAGCTGTTGCTCAGAGCTCATTTCGCACTCTTGAGCGAGCTCTTAACCAACTGAGCCACTCAGCCGGCCCTTCTTAGCCCAAATTAGACACACACACACACACACACACACACACACACACACACACACACAAAACCTTTAACTGGTTGGCCAAACAAGACTGACAGATATATCACTGCAATTATAATGCAGAAGAATCTGTACCATTAAGCTATCAGATTATGATTTTGAATGTTTAAATTATTATGCCTCAGCTGGGCCCCCAGAAGCCAGAACATCCTTTCTGTCCAAAGATATTTTTAAAAATTCAAGTCGGTGATTCTGGACTGAAGAAAAGCCAAGTCAAAATTTCAGGTAGTGTGTGTTTTGGTAAGCCTGGTATGAGAATAGTTGGGTAAGCTCATAGGCCTGTGCTCCACTGAGAACACAGGTACATGCTGCCACACAACCAGTGCGTTTAGGATTGCGGTCCGACTGGTAACAGCTCTGATTCCATACACGGACAAAAGAAATAAGCACTTCAAAAAAAGCAAAATTCATTATGAAACTGAGATTGAAGAAGTCACTTCAATCTATGGATAAAGCTTTCAGATGAGCTTCTTTTGTGCTTTTGCCCAATAGAGTAGGATTCCTTTCTTTCATCCCAGTTCCCTTTTCCTGCCTTGATCTGTCCACTCCTCTCACTAACTTCCTTTTATAGAAAGAGCTGCATCTGTAAGATAATGAACCAATGATCTTAGTCAGTGATCCTGCAGGAAAACGCACTTGCTAGTAAATTACAATGATTAAAAAATGAACTCGTTTTTATCGTAGCTGAAAAGATACAATCAATACCAAAGGCAGCTTCACTGAGAACCCAAGAATTTGCCAATCGGCACTCCTTCAACCTCGTTAGTCACCAATCTCTGCTCTAAATAGAAGGAAGCTGAGTCAGGTTCTTAATGTAATTCCCAAGTTGGCAATTTGCTATAATACAAGGTCTTTTTCCTATAGCCAGACGGTGTCACTATAGGAGTCAGGGATTTAGTACCAGTACCCAGCACATTCACAAAAGACGGTGTTTTCATATCTGGAAGGGATATTATTAAGCTGAAAAATATGAAGATACTCACTTTAGTAAATCTTCCCTACATTGTTTCTGAGGCGCAAAACAAGCAACTGCCCAAACTTTAATTTCAATGCCAGCATAAAACTGCTTTCCTCGCATGTCCCAGACACCCTGGTTGGGTGTGGCTACTGTTTTATTCTTTAAAAAAAAAAAAGAAAAAAGACATTACAATCTAAGGCCATTTGAAGGTTGACAAGGGGGTAAACAGAATTTTATTTGGTATGAGCAGACAGACAAAAAGCAATCATGAGTAAAACTATGGATAAATTCGCTATGGTGTTGCAGAAAAACCCTCGATTACTTTCTTTGGGACCGGTTGGTGGAAGACACTTGCTGAATAAAGTAAAAAGCTTACCCGGCCTCCGTATTGCAGCATTGGCGCTGGAAGTACCCTGCCCGTGAGCTCGGTCATTTCATTGTGGACAACAATACCAAATTCTTTAAGGTACGGGTCGGGTCCACCCACCATGCTGTTACTCTTCACCTAGAGAACAGGAAGGCCTGCATATATAAAAACCAAAGAGTAACTGTGTCCCATCAGGAGTTTTCTATGCTTTCGTTTGTTTCATCTCAAAGCTAGCTTATCTTAAAGACCTTACTGACCAGTCTACTGATTTCTTCCTGTCTGTCAGGAGCAGATCTTGCTGTTGCTTTGATCATCGTGGAAGTCTGATTGTCTGTGAGCTTCTTGATACATCGCTGTCCTGCCACTATATTACAGACCTACCAAGAGGCAAAGAGAAATTCATTGGTGCAATGGGCTTCTATATCTTTTTTTGTTTGTTTAATTAAAGTTTATTGGGGCGACAATTGTTAGCAAAGTTATATAGATTTAAGGTGTACAGTTCTGTAATACATCATCTACAGCAGATATCACATTGTGTGTTTACCACCCAGAGTCAGCTCTCTGGCTTCTATATCTTAAACTTTTGCCAAACTGTATCTTACATCTTCCATTAAAAAAAAAGAGAGAAAAGACTGTTACATAGTTATCTGCTTAAAATGTTTTAGAAATTAATACTAAATTTTACCACGAGCTTAGAAATGACTTTTTTTTTTTTTTTGTAGCTGAGCCATCCTGCCACCTGTGGGCAGCTCAGCAGCAGCTCAGCTGGGGCTGGGCATCGAATTGCTGTTGCTCAGAGCTCAGCTCACTCTCTTGAGCAAGCTCTTAACCAACTGAGCCACTCAGCTGGCCCTGACTTTTTTAACTCATTCAAGAAATTGGCAGATCTGCAAAAGAATATTTAGTTTGGCTTACCTCAAGTGGCAAGTATGTATGCTTCTGCTCTTGTCCCACTTGGAGACAGGGAAGATGGGGGTATTTCAGCTGCAGACTATACTTCTGCTTAAAATACTGAGCTACAGTACATTCCATAGCTTGACCATTTTCTAGCTGTAAAGGAAAGCTATAGGAGACAATGTCTTTTTAGAAATTTCAAGTTCTTTTTTCCTTAAACAAGCAAACAAACATCTACATCATTTTCTACCATGATCAGTCACTTAAAAAAACAAAGGTCAATGTTTATTTGAACATTGTCATTTAAGTCATTTTAGTATTCAATCATAACAGTGATTCCATTGGAATTTTCCATGTTTTTTTTTTTTTTTCTTTTAGCTGAGCCATCCTGCCACCTGTTGGCAACTTAGCAGCAGCTCAGCTCAGGCTGGGCATCAAACTGCTGTTGCTCAGAGCTCAGCTCGCACTCTTGAGCGAGCTCTTTACCAACTGAGCCACTCGGCCGGCCCGCTCCATGTTTTTTAAAGTTAGGATGAGAAAAATTTTAATTAAAGTTTAAAAAGAACTTAAAACAAGAAGAAGCTACAGAATCAGAGAATACAAAGACTCACTAGAGGTCAGATTCGGAGGCAACAAGACCAAACACACGAAACTGAGACTATGCCAGGATGTTTAGTATAAACTGGGGAGCATGATTTAAGAGACTCTCTATTTGGCTCTTCCAGTGGGCAAATTATCTCCAACACTTGGCACAGTATTAACTTTAATCTTGCTTTCTTAACTGTTATAGCCCCACAAAGTAATAATGCAGTGAGGATCATCTACATGATATTTAAATGCATATATGTGCTTTTAATTTTCATGCAAAAATTATATAGGTCTATAAATAGAATAATTCTTACAGGGTATATAAAGTAATTAAATAACGAAAAAGATACAATTCCTCTTGAAACAAATGCCAAAATTCTCAACAGTGATTTTTTTCCTCTAGAAATTAAGGTCAATGATATAACATGAAGACTACATGGAATATCACTTTGTAACACTCAAGAAATTCATGTAATGTGCACATGACTTCATACTGAAGAATTTATTCAAATCAGACTGAATTAATATACAACATCTATCCAGAGGTCTCCCCAAAACTCCAGTTATCTAGAACAAAGGCCTCCAGACGGTTTTGATATACACTAAAGTTTAAAAACTGAGAACCATGTATCTAAAACAAAGTCAGATTAGAATATAAGCAAAAAAATTTTTAAATTTTAAGACTTCTGAGTAACCAAAACGATGTAAAATTTATGTTTAAGTTCATGCTGTTTACTTAGAAGAGACAATATTTTTATGTCAGACATGAGTTTAATGATCTAGATTATAAGAATAAACTTATACAAATGCTAATTTAAAAAGCACTTTAACATATATTTTCTCATTAGGCATAGTTCACAGCGGATTAGAAATTAAATGATTAGAAGTAAAATGATTAGAAAAATAAGACTGAGGAAGAGTATGTTGCTGGAAGCTGCCATACACACTAAGAGCTGAAGAAGTGACAGCTACAAAAGGAGGGAGAAAAAGCCACACAAAACACAAAGCAATATATATCTTTCCACGACATCCTTATATGGCTTATAGGCCTTAATAGACCTTTTGGGCCATGTACTGAGAATGACAACAGTATAATAAATGATCCTTATAATGATGACCCGCATCATTATATAAAAGTTGATCTATGTTTCGCATACTTTGTTTAAGAGGTGAAATGAATTAAAGGCAGGAAATCTGTTGCAAATATCTATCAAAAATTTTTAAACATTTTTTAAAGCTTTAGTGCTTAAATGTGAAGATGTCAGTGATTTTGAAAATCACAATACGAGATACCAATTTTTCAAATGATTATACTAGCTTCCACTGTTACCAGAAATGTAATGGTATCATTTTAGATGTGGTTAACATACGTTTGATGGCTGGCTGGCCGTCTAGTCACATTACAAACTCGATATTTTCGTTTCATCTGTCCACAGTGGGTCACCTCAACTTTGAGACCTGAAGTTAAAAAAAAAAAAAAAGCTAAAACATCAGTATTGATTGAAATCATAGTGACAAAAGCAGATCTGAATGTTCAGAAAGACATGACATTGTAGAAGATAAAAGGTGCAAAGATACGGGAACAATTTCACCATGTATAGGCAAAAAGCCTCAGCTAAGCAGAAAATATTAGAAACCAGATGACGTAAGATTTGTAACCACTTTAATTTATTAACACTTCATTCAATAAATATCTATTAAGCATCAAGTATGTTCTGGTGCTTATTCTTGGGTCTGGAGAGAGCCCTAATGAAGCTTATATTCTAGTGAGAGAAGATAGCTAACAATAAGCAAAGAAGAAAATAAGTTCCAAAAGGAGAATAAAGAAACTTGTGTGTTTTTTTGTTTGTTTTTGTTTTTTTTGAGGGCAGTGTTACTGGCCCTCACATGTGGGACCCGAACTGGGGCCGCTGGCCTCCCAAGCCAGCTCTTAAACACTGCGCCACTCGGCCGGCCCAGAACTTGTGTTATTTTGTTAAAATGGAAGTTTTTAAGTAAGAAAGTAAGGATAAGAGTTACTAAGTGCCTGATACGTGCCAGATATTGTGTTAGAAGCTTTACACATCTAATTGTATTTAATTCTCACCACAATTTTACAAGGTACACGTTATTAACTTTACCTTAGTGATGAATGAACTAAGGCTCACAGTTTAAGTAACCTGCCCCAGGTCCCACTGATAGAGCTGGCTAGGATGGGATAGAAGCCCAACTGAGTCTGACTCTAAGACTGTTGCTCCTTGCACCATGTTGAACTGCCCCTCCAAGACTAAATAATGCAAATACCTACCTCTGATTTCTTTGGTAAATTTGACACGTTGGGAGTCTGTTAGAGGTTTGGTCTGTTCATTGATGTTCTGAATGTCTAAAACCTCACACATGAACTCAATGATAGGCTGAGCCCGGTAGAAAGCAGTTGCAGATACTAACAAATAGAGAAGGATAGTTAGCTTCAGGGAAAGGGAAAGGACCAAGAAAACCAGCCAAAAGAGTAAAAGGGCAAAGAGAGTTCCATCCTACCATCAATGTTGAGCATCATATTCCACATAGCAGGTCTCACAGACTGATGAAAGCCAAACCAAACCTCCCTGCCCCCTCCCAGAGGGTGGTAGTAACCTTCAGGAGGTGAGAAAAAGGAACGGCCCACCGGCGTGTACCTGAAGAAATAAGAGTTTGCATGTTTCACACTAACAACTTGAACAGTCTTTCATGTCACTCTCAACTTTGCAAAGAATTCAAACTAAGGTACTAACCTCATGGAGGGAAGGTGTCTTGTGATAACATCCAGTGCTTGTACTGAGTCATCTGGGACTTCATTCAAGTGCCCAGCTAAAGCTTCTAAAAGCAACTGAAGGCTCACCACAGACACCCACTGAACAGACACTTTAAAGGTTTGGTCTTTACCCTCACCTGGAAGGGTCACTTCCATATCGACCTAAAAAAAAATACGTATACATACATATTTACAAAGGCTGAGAGAAAGATCCAGGGAATATTAATATAGTATATGCATAAAGACATTTAACACTATCTGTAATTGCAAAACATTAGAAACAATCTACACGTCCATCAATAGGGAAATAATTCAATATCAAGTATTTTGCAATAGTTCAAAAATAAGATAGATGGTATAACATGGATGAACCTTGAAAACATTATGCTAAATGAAATAAGCCAGACAGAAAATGACAAATATTGTAAATGAGGTTCCTAGAATAGTCAAATTCATAGAGACAGAAAGTAGAATAGTGATTATCAGGGACTGCAGGGAGGAGGAAATGGAGAGTTACTGCTTAATGGGCACAGCGTTTCAGTTTGGGATGATGAAAAAGTTCTAGAGATGGACAGTGGTCATGATTGCACAACAGTGTGAATATACTTAATGCCATTGAACTGTACACTTAAAAATGGTTACAATAGTAAGTTTTATGTTATGTATACTTTACCACAATAAAAAAAATTTGAATTAAACAAAATAAGGTAGATTTAAATGTAAGAAATGGGAAAGATCTCCCAGATATATTGTTAAATGAAAAAAATATATCCTAGAACAATAGCTAAACAAATAAGAATGTACATAGCAAATGCACAAATAGCTAAGGCACATAAAAATACCTGAAAGGATACATACCAAACTATTAGAGTAGTTTCCTCTGAAAAGGAAAATGAGATTGAGGGGTGCAGACAGGTGGAGAGGCGGGAAACCACAGCATTTCTAGATTGTCTGGATAAGTTTATAATAAGTATACATTTACATATTGTTTTTCTAATTTTAAAAATAAATGTTTTAAAAAGTTATTGTGGGGGCCGCCGGCCAAGTGGCTCAGTTGGTTAAGAGTTGGCTTAGAGTGTGAATTCTGAGCAACAGGGCCGCCAGTCCAATTCCCACATGGGCCAGTGATGCTTCCCTCACCACGTCCCCTCCCCCCCAGCCCGAGCTGAGCTGTCACTGAGCTGCCAACAGGTGGCAGGATGGCTCAGCTGGTGTAACAACAAATTTGCCTGTTTGATGGTGGGCTACGCCCACCCACAACTGAGACTGAACTTGGCACCTTGAGCTGAGCTGCTGCCCAGATGGCTCAGTGGATAGAGCGTGTGCTCTTAACAACAAGGCTGCTGGTTCGACTCCTGCACGTAATGGTGGCTACACCCACTCATACCTAATATTGAACACAGCACCTTGGGCTTAGAGGCCATGAGCAGGGGACAGGAAGCCAGATGGAGACTGGCGCCCTCCACAATGAAGACTGAAGAACAGCAATTTGGCTAGTCCCCACCCCCAATTCCCCAACACTGTTCCCCTCCTCCAATTCCCCAATTTAAAAAATCTTAAAAATAAAAAAAGTTATTGTGGGATTATGAATATTTTCATAATTTATAAATACTCCATTGTTCAGATTCAGATAGCACTTTAACAATGTGAGAAATGAGGAACTTGTGTAACGATGACATAATCAACCTAAATTCTAATGCTCACCTCATCTTCAATTATCAATTAACTAAGGGAAAAGAGAATAGGGACAGAAAAACAAATCTATCATCACTGTGAGAAACAACTAAGAATTGAATTATTACTAGAAAAGGAAATATTTTTGTCCTATGTAATTGCTACCAAGTGACTTAACACCAATAACTATTTCTCGCTGTTAACGCTTACCCTATCCCGTCCGATTGGCAGTGGATGTGCTGTGTACATGTTTCTTTTGCCATCATAGCCAGGCTGCCGATCACCAAATATCTGCATCTTGAAGTGCCGCACCATTGTGTCTACGACCTCCCTTAGCAGTAATGGAGATAGTGGAAGTTAGCTTTGAGAAACAGTGAACAGTAAGCAAACCATCACGATACCTTAATCGACTAAAATCAGTTCAGAAGTCCTTGGAAAAAGTTAAGAGTTAAAGTGCAAATTGACTCAAGTATTAAAAAAATAAATAGTTAACTAGGGCTGGCTGAGTGGTGCATTGGTTAAGAGCTGGCTTGGGACGCCAGCAGCCCCGGTTCGGATCCCATGTGTGAGGGCCAGTAATACTGCCCTGTACAGCTAACAGCAGCTCGACCTGGAGCTGGGCTGCGCAAGCCCCGGGGGCAGTGTGGGCTGCAGCCCCTGCTGCAGTGGGCTGCCACAGGCTACAATGAGTGGCTGGCAGCCAGCGTGAGCTGCCAATAGCCGCAGTAAGCAACCATCCAGAGGCCGGAGACCGATCTGCCTCATCTGGGAAGAGCGCAATGACGATACCAACATGGGCCAGTGAAGCAACGTCCTCCGCAACTAGACTGAAGAACAAAAAGACAGCAACTTGTCTGTTTCCCTTCCCTGATTCCGCAACACTGTTCCCCTCCCCCAATTCCCCAATAAAATCTTTTAAAAAAAAATAGTTAACTACAGAAAGGTAGCAACAAGTGAACAGATGGTAACAAAAAGGGGAATAAAAGGAAAGGGCATAAAATTTATGGCATCCTCTCAAACTCCTGTTTTCCAAAGTCCTCTCCTATGAGAAACACAACCTTACAGGAATAACCTCTCTTAGGTATCTAAGTGTGGCATGTTCACAACTGAACGATGATAACTTTGTTATCAAATACACATCCTTATTAAAGTATACTAGTTTTGGAAAAGAGAGAGGCAGAAATTCAGAAATCTGAGCATCAATAAATCTAACATACTCGTATATCATACTAAAAGGAATAAATCAATTCCTTTGATTAATGCTGGCCAATTTATTATTCTGCATACTGTCTTGTTTTATTCCAAAGTGCTACCAAGCAGTGTATCCTCATTCCATAAAGATTACCAACGTAGTTTCTTTCTTTTTAGAATGAAAACCTTTCTCTCCATCAAGCATGCACAGCCTTACTGAAGTGTTCTTGCCTATACACCAGATACCACTATATGGAGGCCCTGTGAGATTTTGGAAAGCCAGAGTCAATGAAAAGCCAGGTGCTATGTCTTACCAACGTCAGTGATGGCAAGAGCATTATTAGAAGAGCGAGAATCTTAATATTAAAGACTGCTTGAGGGCCGGCCGAGTGGCACATTGGTTAAGAGCTGGCTTGGGACGCCAGCAGTCCTGGTTCGGATCCCATATATGAGGGCCAGTGACACTGCCCTCTACAGCTAAGATGGTGAACAACAGCTCCACCTGGAGTTGGGCTACTGTGAGTCCCCTGGACGGCATAGCTGCAGCCCCTGCTGCAGTGGGCTGCCATAGGCTACAGTGAGTGGCCACAGCCAGCGTGGGCGGCCGGCAGGCTGTGTGAGCTGCCAATAGCCACCATGAGTGGCTGTCAGAGGCCAGCAACCGATCTGCTTCACCCGGGAGGAACGCAATGATGATACCAACATAGGCCAGTGAAGCAATGTCCTCCACAACTAGACTGAAGAATAAAAGGACAGCAACTTGTCTGTTTCCCTTCCCCGGTGCCCCAACGCTGTTCCCCTCCCCCAATTCCCCCAATAAAATCTTTAGGAAAAAAAAATCTGTAAAAAAAAAAAAAAAAGACTGCTTGAATATGACAGTGTGGAAACAGAGAAAAAGAAAGTGTGTGTTCTCAACACACCATAATAATATCTGCTACAGGGCTGTCTTCACGCTTGGTAAATTCCTTTCAGACAGATCACAATGCTTAAATCACCTTATCTGGACAATTCTTGGATAATGCTAGAATTAAACACAGCTTCTCTCAGCTTACTTTTTTCATTACTTCAAGATGATTCGTCTGTCTTTACACTTATATTTTTCTCATGTCCAATACCAACACTGAATAACAAAATTCAAATTTCCAGATAGTTCTATTTCCCATAGACACTCATGTAAAATATAAATTTCTGCTACCCTTGGACAATGAAAGAGTGACCTTTCTTCTTCCTTCAGTTGCTGACTGAACAACGATGTACCCGGCGCTCTGCTAAAATCTGTGGAGGATAACCAAGTATGAGACAGCAAACTTGTTATCAAGAAACTGATCATCTTAGAGGAAAGACAAAACCTACATTGAAAGGATTTGGAGAACAGCATAATCCATAATCAATAAATTGTATGCATTTAAATATATAGACGTCTACTCTTTTTAATCCTTACCTGTTGACTCTCCGAGGCCGTTTTTCTGGTTTAATATCCACATCATAGTGATACACATCTATCTTAGGAATCTGAACTTGAAAATGATTGGCTAACAGTCGAATTGGTTTTCCAACAGTTCCAAGCCCAGGACGACGAGGTGGCTGAAACAGGCTGGTTGGAGGTCCTGAAGAGATTGAAAGACGTTCGATGTTATTTGGTCATGAAGGACACTATTCCTTTCATGATGATGATGATAGCTAATGTTATTGAAATCTTTTTATTCACAATCTTTTTAAACATATTCTGATATAAAGAGTTTGAGTGTCTGATATAAAGATTTTGAGAACCTACGGTTCTCTAGATTTCTGATGTTTTACCACATTAGTATTATTTCAAATACGGGGAATATCAAAATTAGATAGTATGATGAACTCCTCTCAGATGCAGGCTAGTGCAGAAAACCTTTCATGAGTGTCAGTAAATTCACAGCTAAGCTTACAAAATTATATACATTTTTAAATAAAACCATCTCTAGGCCATCACCATGTTCAGGCTGGAGATGATCTATTAATCTCCCACAAGTTAGCCTGCATTATTATAATTTGTACACACTAGAGATTAAACAGCAGCTATATTTATCAATTTATTTGCCAATTTAGGTAATGAAACAATAGGAATAATACTAAGCTTTATTGTTTATAATCGGATATTTTTAGAATCTGGACAATCTGATATTTCCTGATCATAAGATCTAGCTTATTGATTCAACAAACATTTATTCATTTGCATATGTCTGAACTATATTGTGGACGCAGGGAAAAGACAGAGCCTCTGCCTTCAAGGACTTACAGTCTAGACCAGTGATCCTCAACCTCGGGGACATTTTTGTCCCCTGAAAAACATTAGGCAACTCTCTGGAGGCATTTCTGGTCAAGGACATAGCTAAGCACTCTACAATGCACAGGACATTTACCTAACTTATTTTTCCCCATATATCTCTCTTTCTCTCTTCCTTTCTCTCTCTCTCTCTCTTCCCAACCCCCCCCCACCCCCGCCCCATACATCTATCAATATTCAGCAGATACGGATTTGGGAAAACACAGTCTGGGAAATATTTGTCTGCAAAAAACTTTTTTTTTTTTGAGAGCAGTTTCCCTGGCCCTCCTATATGGGACCCGAACCAGGGCTGCTGGCTTCCCAAGCCAGCGCTTAACCACCGCACCACTTGGCCGGCTCACTTTACTTTTTTTTTATGATAATGTCAAGTGGACACTGGCCTAAAAAATAAACATTTTTTCTGCAATGAATAGGGAAAGTGGGCCGTGATTACATTGGAAAGTTACAACAGGTTCCTTTATATTATAGCAATGGCATTTTGCCAAGAACAAAGAAAACTCACGAAGGAGAGAAAACTTTGAAGCAAGAAGCCGTTCTGGTCCAGCACCACGTGGGAAAATCAGAGCAAACCGTTTAATGAAATTTGTGTTGACAGGTCACCATATACTTATTCTTAAAATACTGAAAATCTTTTCACATATTCAATTCATTGTCCATTCTTCCCCTAAATTCTACTCTCCTTCAAAACTCAGGTCAGGTGTGACCTCCTTGGAAAGCCCTTCCAGAATCTCCCAGACTGAAGGATGCATTCATTATCTGTGTTCCCAAGACCCTCTGTATAATGGAGCACACAGCACAAGCATGTAAAAACAACTTGTTAAATTACTCTGTCTCCCCCATTTCAGTTTATTGTTATTTCCTCGAGACCTATTTCAATGACCAGCTCATTGTAGAAATTCAATAAATGTTGAACTGAACATGACCAATAATCCTCATAGCAATTCCAAATAGAAACTAAACAGAAACCCAGTCCTAGAACCCAAGAAGTGACAATTATGTTTCATTAAAGCAAAAGCACATAATTTATACTAAAAATAAAAATATTATTATTGCTTAGAGTTGAGTTCTACTTCTGATGTACAAGAGGGTCTATTCTGGGTATGATAAGACATTTACAAACGAGGTAAGAGGTAAACAGTAAACAATATCAGAGGCGATGGGCATACTGAATCAAGTCATACAGATAAGTCAGCCTTACATATTCCAACATTCACTTAGGCAATCATTGTATTATAAAGTTGGAAGAAATCCAGCTTGATGATAGAAATTTGGAAACAGAAATGCAGATCAAATGACCTACCCATGGACATATGACTTTGATTTTTAAATTGTGACTAGAATCCAGGTCTCCGAACTCCCAGTCCAGTGCTTTATCTCCCCCAATATACTTCACGATCCTACAGTATCTATACCTTTCTAAACTAGTTGATGCCAAAGGGGCAGAGGCAGAGGAAATGAAAGAAAAGGGGTTAAAAAAGAGAAAAGCAAATAGAGTGTTTCTTTTCCTTGGCAAAAGAGACAAGTCAGAAGGTAAGTGACCATTTCTTTTTTCTTTTTTTTTTTTTTTTTTTGAGGGCAGTGTCACTGGCCCTCATATGTGGGACCCGAACCGGGGCTGCTGGCGTCCCAAGCCAGCGCTTAAACAATGCGCCACACGGCTGGCCCAGAGTGACCATTTCTTTTAATAAGGTTAGAAGACTTATTTAGAGAACTGTATTCTAAAATTTTCCATCCCAAAAGCTGGTTTCTTTGAGTTTAGCAAACTACTTACATAGAAATACAGCATAGTGGCTTAAGCTCTGGAGCCAAACTGCCTGGGTTTCAATGCTGATTTATTTACCATTTCCTACCTGCATGAACTTGGGCCAGTTTCTTAGCCTCTCTGTGCCTCCGTTTTCTTATCTATAAAATGAGGAGTATGTGATAACAACAGCATCTATCTCTTAAGGCTATTATGAGGACACAAAAGGCTTAACATAGTGCCTCATAATACTACATGTTCAATAAGTGTTAGTTAGCTATTATGATTGCACTTGCATAAATATTATAGTGCTCAAAGATCCCTGCGCTTTATATCGGGTGCATCTCCAAAACTTGGTGACAAGTCAGAAAAGTACACCTTTCGAAAAGGAAACAAATATGAGTCAACATAGATTGAATGAAGTTAGCCTTAAATGAAAAGGAGGGCATTAGACTATGAGTCAGATGACCCAGACTCATCCTGATTTCCCCATGCAGCCTCAGGACCTTAAGTCACTTAAGCGCTCTGCACCCCTTTTCTCATCTGTAAAATGGGGATAATACCTGCCTTGCTTATCTTCACAGAAGACCAAATGAGTTGATATGAAAGTACTTTCCAAACTATAAAAATAAATTATCGTCAATATAACCAAAATAAGTGGTATTCTAATTAAATATATTTCCAAGATATTATTGTCAGAAACCAAAATGGGGTGAGGAAGACCAGAGCAAGACTAAGAATGCTTCAATGATTGTTCAAGTGAGAAAGGCACAAAGTTCTAGATCGGTGTGCTTTAACAAAAAAGCAAGCAGGAAAGCTTCTCTAGGTTCTAAAACAGCCTGGATGAAATATCCCACAAGACTATCAACTCCCTTTGCTCTGATTCTACGGTTGGCAAGCAGCTTGTTATTAACTTGGTTTCCAAGGTACTATGACACCAAAAAAGCAGTTTGCTAGAGAGCAAACAAGAAAATATTCCAGTTAACAGAAAACAGCTACGTGACATTTTGTTTTATGCAGTAGCATCTTATAAATGTGGTGGAAATTAATTTTCCACAGTCCTGGGTGAACTGGTAAGTCCTCTAACCTGCAAAAGCTAAAATCAAACCAAAAAGAGTCCGTGCGACATTCCTAACACTATCAGGTTGATCTTTTCCATGAAATTCAGTTTGTACACACAGTTACATAGTCTCTTTCAATGTTAGCTCATATATGCAACAGTTGCTTGAATTTTGAGTTACAAACGGGAAGGAGGGAAGAAACATTTGTTGAGTACAGTGCATTAGTCTCTACAATAAGACTTCTCACATACGCACACATACATCACCTCATTTCATTCTCACAACACTCTTGCAGCACATAATTATTATTACCTTCATTTTATAGATGAGGAAATGAAAGTTCAAAGGAATTAAGTAATTTGCCCAAGGTTATACAACTATTAAATTACCAGATTGGATTTGAATAGAAGTCTGTTACATTCCTAAAAGCTTGATCATCCCCTTAGCCAGGGGCCATAGCTGAAGTAACCCAGCATAATACTCACACTGAGGTTTATCAAATAATATTAGTGTGACAAAACCAATTTACTTTTAAAAGGCATATGAAATTTGATGATGAGGGCCTCTTAAAAAATAGTTTAAGCAGCAAATTAAGGTGGGATTTAATCACTCAGCAAGGTGAACAAGTTCTAAGTAAACAAACCTGCCAAGTTTCCAAACTCAAATGGTAAAGGTTCTATGCACTAAAAATTTTCTATGCACTAAAAAAAAAAAAAAAATGAACTGTACCACGAGGTTCACTATGTAAATAAGATTTGATAGTAAAGTTAATTCTATCACTGCTCATAAAGCCTGCCCTACTTAGCCAAGGCATTAGAAACCTGTTGGGGTTAGAGGTAGGAGCACCAGGCTCCAATCAGCAGGGCACTTGTTACAACCTGGAATGGTTTCTCTGGTTTGGGCAGAGTGGGGGAGATAACCAGAGGTGATTCACAAAGATAGGAAATTACAGTTTCCAAAGCACTTTCTCCTTCATTGGATCCTTGAGAACCACTCATAACCCAATCAGAAGGGAACCCAGGGCATTAAAGCCAGTGCTGGAGACAGCTGGCTGCTAACTTGCCTGTCACTACGGTGCTAGCCCAGACAACTCAGGGACTGTCACACAGACTGACAGATAGAGGCATAGGACCATATTCCCTGAGACTTCAGGGCCTTCCAGAAAGGGTGGGCACTTTGCTCCTGGGCCTTCGGGGGACATGAGAAGTGTTTGGGGGAAGTTCTCCTTCCTTATCTGAAGGCTCTGGACCGTCTGCCAGTGCAAAATAAATAAATAACACATAAATTTAAAAAACATAGGGCTGAGGCCCCCCAATCAAGACTACCCCTGTAGTCGGTAGGGGACCTTCCCCGGCTGGTCCAGGCCAAGCCTCCGCTGCGCACCTGGCACAGACAGTCCCTTCTGAGGCCCTAACTGGCCTCGGCGCAGCCCTGGAGCACGGACCACCTCTGCGAGGTTGGGTGCAGTCGCCCCTCTATGTGAGGACGCGGCCGCCTTCCTCGGCCTCGCTCCGTCAGACCTCGCGATCGGGCGCCTGTCTCCCGGCTGGGGCGCGGTCCCCGCCCCCAGAGGCCCGGGTCAGCTCCCTCCGCCCTGTGCCATGGGACACGGGTTCCCTTCCCCCGGGCCTGACGGCCGGGACCCGGGCACGCGCGAGCCGATGGGGGCGACCAAGAGCGACGTCCCGCCTGCCCAGCCACCCGTATCGGGGCCCGATTCCGGTCCCGGCCCGAGCGCGCTCCTCACCGGGTCCCAGTGCCTCCATGGCGGCGGCGGGGGCCGCCTCGCCCCGGTCCCCGGCGCCTCCCGCTCCGGGCCCCGCCGCCGCCCCCGCCGCCGCCGCCGCCGCCGCGTAACGCTTGATCTCCGGAATCTTGGCGCCGGGGTGGGGGGGAGCGCCGCGGAGACGCGGGCGCTGGGCAGGGGGCGGCGGCGGCGCCCGGCCCGCCGACAGGGACCCGGCTCCCGCAGCTCTTCCGGCCTCAGCGACAACAAAAACAATCCCCGCCGCCGCCGCTGCCAGCGGGAGCGGGAGCGGGAGCCAGCGCGCGCTCCCGGCGGGCGGGGACGGGGCGCGGGCCGCGCGCGGCCCGGGGTCCCGGCTCGCGGAGGGGACGTGCGCGGCCTCGGGCGCCCGCTCTACAGAGCTCCGCGAGGGGCAGGGGGCAGGGGTGGGTCTGGCCGGGCGCGCGGCCGGTGGGGGCAGTGCCCCGAGGACGTGTCGGGTAGGCGCGCGCCCGCCCACACTGCCCTGTCTGCCCAGAGCAGCCATCCCGGGCATATGGCTTTGGAGGGCTGTTTGCAATCCTCCCAAAGCCTCACACACAGTGCACTGCCCAAGATCGGGGTCCAGAACCCGCTGATCCGCGGACACAGTCGTGGTCCACTTCTGTCGGTGGAGTGTCCTGAGATTCACATCAGGCACCTGTCCGCCTTCCTCCCACCCAGACCACTTCTTTCTGTTCTGTCACTCTCCTCTTTCTCCACTGTCCTGGGACCGAAAACACCACTGTCACCACAGCAACTTTTCCTTCATTTCTTCATCCAGCACCGCATACGCAGTTGCCCTTCCCTCCCCATGCAGCCAGAAAGTACCATGGGAATGGACCATGATGAATGATGCGTTCTCTTGCTTGTCCTGTGACAAGCAACTCTGGTCACCAAGTCACCAGTCACGTCAAAAGAAAAAAGTCTTGCTTTCTCAGATGACTTCACCTTAGCAGCCAAGAGCTAAGGGAGCAACATCCTTGGCATCACGATCAGCCCAGCATTCTTGGAGCTTTAAGTTGGGACTTTGAGTTGGAGAACATAGGACTACAGGCCAAGAAGCAGTTTCTAGTCAGCAGAATGAGGGAGCTCTCTGTCCACCAATTAAAAAGATACAATGTGTATGTACGTGTTGTGTTTGCTAGGGCTGCCACGACAACAGAAATTTATTTTCTGACAGTTCTGGGGACATCCAAGATCAAGGATTGGTTCCTTCTGAGTTCTCTCTCCTTTCTTTGTAGATGACCATCTTCTCCCTGTGTCTTCACATGGTCTTCCCTCTGTACATGTCTGTGTCCAAATTTCCTCTTCTTATGAGGACACCAGTCATTATGGATTAGGTCCTACCTTACGGGCTTCGTTTTAACTTAACTACCTCTTTAAAGACCTTATGTCCCAATATAGTCCCATTCTGAGGTACTGGGGGTTAGGGTTTCAACAGATGGATTTTGAGGGGCACACAATTCAGCCCATATGAATGGGCTATGTAGTGAGGTATTCATTTGAGCACCCATAATGTGCAGCCATAGAGCCACAACTTTAGTACGTGATGGTAAAACACGTTAGGGGCACACCATGGCCAGGTTCTGTATTACAGGCTTCACATGTCATTTAATCTTCACAGCCACCTATAAGGTAGATATTAAGGAAGGTATTTGTATAGATGAGGAAACTGAAGCTCAGGGAAGCTAAGGTAGTCAGGCTCTGCATTATATAACTCGGCAGTGAAGCATGGAAAAATTGGTGTTCAACATACTGCATTCTAACCCTGCTGATTCCATCCCTGCCTAGCTATGAATTGGGACTTTTAATCGAGTGACTAGATTCTAGTGTACTGATACCATCCTCTGAGTCCTTTCTATAGCACCATGCCACTTCTCTGTTAAACCAGGGATTAATTGGAAACAATAAGAGGGGACCAAAACTTTGAAAGGGAGGAAGTATTCACTAAATGAGCAAACCAGTTTATAGCTAAGAGGATAAGAAAAACCAACCAGAGATCAAGTTCTGAGTCAAAGCTTGTAGCCACCTTCCTTCTTCTCCACTCCAGGCTAATTCTTCCAACAATTTAAACAGTGCTGTTAGGGCCGACCGAGTGGCGTGGTGGTTAAGCGCTGGCTTGGGAAGCCAGCGGCCCCGGTTCGGGTCCCACATGAGGGCCAGTGACACTGCCCTCAAAAAAATAAATAAATTAATTAATTAATTAATTAAACAAAAAACAGTGCTGTTAGCTTCCAGCCTGGTTTGAGGCTGACTTTCCCACTCTCACTTCCTAACAGAGTTTCCCCATATTCTATTTGGTACCCTAAGCAGAGGCCATAGCTTGTTTCCTGTACTGAAAATAGCCTCGGAAACCTGAGTATAAAATGTATAACTACTCCATAGTTTCAGTCAGACTGCAGTGACTCAGTCCCTCAGTCTCTCACCCCTGTCATTCTTGACCACTCTGATCATCTACATTCTCATTGGAAAACTCACTCCCACTCAGAAACCCACTGTCCTCTTCCTGAAGACCCTTCTGACTGAGCCCTCCCAAACCAAAGTTCTATTGTCAATAAACTCCCCTAAACCTCAGCCTGTTTGGCATGCCTTCCTCCCTCTATTTCCGGCTGTGGCTGAGAAGAAGCTGTGTGTCAGAATACCACTTCCCCCTCAGCTCTCTCTGATGGTGGCTGCTCACTGTCCAACACCTCACATATCCACAGGACAGGGTGGGGGTGGGTAGAGAATTGACAATATATTTGCCCTCACTGCACCAAACTTTGAGTTCTCAGTTGCATATTAAAACCATGTGCCATCAGGCCAAACCACCACAGGGCCTCTCCTGGTGATGTAATTAACTTAACTCTTGGTCTTATGTCTCAGTCCAGGCCTGGCTCCCATTATGTTATAAATCTTTGAGGACAGGGCTATGCCTTGTTCAGGTAGTCAGGTTTGTGTCTCTATTGCCTACCATATTAGCTGACACCAAATGCCAAACAGGGAAACTTGTGGAATGAGTAAATGAATGAATGAGCAAATTGTACAAACAGTGGGAGCTAAAAGTGGTCCAGTGGAGGTGAACTGAACCAGGCTAGGCGAGCTTGCAGCTTCTCCAGAGCACAGATCTTCGAATCAGGTGGTCCTGGGTTCAAATCCCAGTTCCACAACACACTAGTTCTAAGTACTTGGGACAAGTCACTTCACCTACTGCTCAAGGATGTCATGAGGAAGTTAAACCATATGTGCATGTTCCTTTGTCTCTGGCACAGAGTAAGTGCCCAATAGTTATTAATTCTCTTCCTTCCCTCCTTTGCACAGCTAAAGGCTGCTCCCCTGCAGCTGTCATGCTGTCCCTCAGGAGACAGTGAGCTCGATTTCAGCTCAGTACAAGAGAGGGGAACAGTGCTGTCAGGGACTGAGCATGTTCACACATCCTGTTCCTGACCTACCTTTGGACAGGGACTCAGCTCCTCTTTCTGGGGGTAAGAGCCAGACGGCGCTCCATCAAGGTTTATGTACGGAACCGCACTTTTCAAAGGTGTCAATGCTCCCCTGAGACCAGAGGGAGCCGGAGAGAGCTTTGCTAGTGGACAGTGTGCCAGAAGGCAGGGCTCCAGCCACCCACGCTGCTTGTGACACTACAATGCTTGTCTGAGCTGCTGGTCACTGTCGGTATTTGACTCCTCAGCCTCTCCTCATACTAACTTTCCAAAGTCTGGAGCTTAGACGTCGAGAAGGAGCTTCTTTGCAGTTGATCAATTGGGCCAGGGGCTTTCACTCCGCTTTAGCTGGAGAACCCCTTTATTGAAACAAGAATCTTAAGTGGGAGCTGAAGTGGAGCCACTCTGGCTGAGGAGGACAGGGAATTGCATTGAACACTACTGAACTCCATCACCTGGTGTCCAAATGGAATTTCTGCCTGCCTACTCCTACTCCATCGGCAGCCTTGCTATTTTTGCATTTTTTTTTATTGAGAAATAATTCACATACCATAAAATCCACCTTTTAAGGTGTAAAGTTCAGTGGTTTTTAGTGTATTCACAAGGTTGTACAATAATGATTACTATCTAATTCCAGAACCTTTTCATCTCTCCAAATAGAATCCCTGTGTCCATTAGTAGTCATTCTCCATTCCTTCTTCCCCACAGCCCCTGGTAACTAATTTAGTTTTCTGTCTCTGGATTTGCCTATTCTGGACATCTCATATAAATGGAATTGTACAATATATGGTCTTTTGTCTCTAGTTTCTTTCACTTAGCATAATATTTTCAAGGTTCATCCATGTTGTAGCATGTAGCAATGTTTCATTCCTTTTTATGACTGAATAATATTCTATTGTATGTATATGTGCTTGTACATTGTATTTTGTTTATCCGTTCATCAAATGATGGACATTTGGTTGTTACCACTTTGGGGCTATAACACTGCTGCTTTGACCATTCATGTTCAAATTTTTGTGTGGATATAAGTTTTTGATTCTTTTGGGTTTATACCTAGAAATAGATTTTCAGTGTTATATGTTAACTCTATGTTTAACTTTTTGAGAAACTGTTTTCTACAGTGGCTACACTATTTTATAGTCCCATCAGCAATGTATGAGGGTTCTAATTTCTGCATACGCTTGCCAATACTTGTCATTTTCTTATTTTTTAAAAAAATTATAGCTATCCTCATGGGCATGAGGGGTATCTTATTATGAATTTGGTTTGCATTTCCTTAAGGAGTAATGATATTGAGCATTTATTTATGTGCCTATTGGTCATTTGTATATCTTTGAAGAAATGCTGATTCAAATCCTCTGTCCTTTTTAAAATTGGGTAATTTATCTTTTTTATTATTGAGTTGTAGGAGTCCTTTACACATTGTAGATATTAAGTCCCTTATGAAATATATGATTTACAAAATTTTCACCCACATTATGGAATATCACTTCACTTTCTTTATGGTGTCCTTTGAAGCACAAAAAATTTTAATTTAGGAGTTCAATTTTTCTTTGATTGCTTGTGATTTTTTTTTTAAAAAGATTTTATTGGGGAATTGGCGGAGGGGAACAGCATTGGGGAATCGGGGAAGGGGAACAGACAAGTTGCTTTTTGTTCTTCAGTTTAGTTGCGGAGGATGTTGCTTCACTGTTGGTATCCTCATTGAGCTCTTCCCGGATGAGGCAGATCTGTCGCTGGCCTCTGGATGTCGCTCACCACGGCTATTGGCAGCTCACGCTGGCTGCCAGCCGCTCACGCTGGCTGCCGGCCACTCACTGTAGCCTATGGCAGCCCACTGCAGCAGGGGCTGCAGCCCACACCATCACCAGGGCTCGCACAGCCCAGCTCCAGGTGGAGCTGTTGTTAGCTGTAGAGGGCAGTGTCACTGGCCCTCATGTGGGATCCGAACCGGGGCTGCTGGCATCCCAAAACCAACGCTTAACCAATGCGCCACTCGGCCGGCCCTGCTTGTGATTTTTTTGTTAATGTTTTAAGAAACCTAATCCAAAGTCATAAAGATTTATTCCTATGTTGTCTTTTAAAAGTTTTAGAGTTTTGGCTCTCAAATTCAGGTTTTTTATCTGTTTTGAGTTAACTTTTGTATATGATGTGAGCTGGAGGCTCAAATTCATTCTTTTGCATACACCAGATGTCCTTACACCATTTGTGGAAGACTATTCTTCCCCTACATCCCCCAAAATGGTCTAACATCCTTATCAAAAATCAGTCAAGAGCTGGCTGAGTGGCGCATTGGTTAAGAGCTGGCTTGGGATGCCAGAGGCCCTGGTTCGGATCCCACATATGAGGGTCAGTGACATTGCCCTCTACAGCTAAAATGGTGAACAACAGCTCGACCTGGATCTGGGCTGCCGAGAGTCCCCGGGGACGGCATAGCTGCAGCCTCTGCTGCAGTGGACTGCCGTAGGCTACAATGAGTGACTAGCAGCCAGCGTGAGCGGCTGGCAGCCAGTGTGAGCTGCCAAGAGCCTCTGTGAGCGGCTGTCCAGAGGCTGGCGACTGATCTGCCTCACCCGGGAAGAGCACAATGATGATACCAACATGGGCCAGTGAAGCAATGTCCTCCACAATTAGACTGAAGAACAAAAGGACAGTGACTTGTCCGTTCCCCTTCCCTGGTTCTCCAACGCTGTTCTCCTCCCCCAATCCCCCAATAAAATCTTAAAAAAAAAAAAATCAGTCGACTGTAAATGTAAGGGTTTATTTCTGGACTCTCAATTCTATTCTGTCAATCTTAAGTCTATTTTTATGCTAGTATCACACTGTCTTGATTACTATAGCTTTGTGGTAAGTTTTGAAATCAGGAAGTGTTAACTCCTCTAACTTTGTTCTTCTTTTTCAAGATTGCTTTGGCTATTTTGGGTCTCTTGCATTTACATATGAATTTTAGGATGTTTGTTTATTTTTGCACAAAAAAAAAGGAATTCTGATAGGCATTGCAGTGAATCTGTAGATCAATTTGGGGAGTATTGCCATCTTAATTATATGAGTATTAAGTATTCCAATCCATGAACACAGGATATCTTTCTATTTAGTTTGGTCTTCCTTAATTTCTTTCAACAATGTTTCATAGTTTTTGTTTGTTTGTTTTGTTTTTGGTTTTTTTGTTTGTTTTTTTAGGGCAGTGTCACTGGCTCTCACATGTGGGACCGAACCGGGGCCGCTAGTTTCCCAAGCCAGTGCTTAACCACCGCGCCACTCGGCCGGCCCTATGTTTCATAGTTTTTAGAGTACAAATCTTACACATCTTTGGTTAAATTTATTCCTGAGTATTTTATTTTCTTGGTGCTATTGTAAATAGAATTGTTTTTCTTAATTTCATTTTTGGATTGTTCAATAAAATTGATTTTTTAATATCAATTTTGTATCTACAATCTTACTGAATTTGTTTGTTACCTCTAGCAGTTTGGTTGCATATGTGGATTTTTTAGTGTTTTCTATATGTAAGATCCTGTTATCTGTAAATAGAGATAGTTTTACTTCTTCTTTTCCAATATAGATGCTTTTTCTTTTATATCCTTGCTTAACTGCCCTTGCTAGAACCTCCAGTACAATATTGAATACAAGTGGTCTCTTTTGCATTTTGCAGGCAGCTTTCTACATATTCATGATCTAGGAGTTAGGGATAGAGAGACTTGGCAACTATATCTGATTTTGCCATCTCTGTCAATGAGGTGGCATAGCTAGCGAGGAGGGCATTGCATGAATGTTTGACAAGCAAATCGATTCGTACGTCTGCTTTTACTTTTAGCCTTTTTTTGTACTACACTTTTTAATCAGGACAATTGATTTTTCTCTCTCTTCTTCAAGGTGAAATAAAGGAAGTAAATTAGGGAATAAAATAAACCTGGACTCGAATTCCAATTCTATATTGTAAATTTCAATTCTATAGGCCATGTGACATTGTCACCTCACCTGTCTGAACCTCAGCTTCCTCACCTGTAAAATGCAGATGGCACTAATTGCTTCATAGAATTATTGAGAGGATCAAAGAAGATAATGAATGAAAAGCACCTAACACAGTACCGGGAACATAGAAAGGGCGCAAAAAAATGCCCAACCCTTGGACTTCCTTCAGTCCTGAACAAATCTCTGTTATCTGTAGGTTGGGGAAAACAACTAATTTTAAAAAAACTTTTCTAATACCCAGAGTGGTCCGAAGAAGGAAGGGTTCACAGGAAGTAGTGAGCTCCAGGATCTGGAGGTGTTTAAGCATGTTTGAAAAGATGAAAAGGTAAGATCAGATGACTTTTGTGGTTTTTTACAGACTATTAGGTTATGTGAAAATATTTGACCTGTGTTATTTGATTTTTTCAGCAACTACTTATTGAGTACCTACCGTATGCCAGACCCTATGCTAGGTAATGGGAATAGAAGTGTGAGCCAGAGAAGCAGAGTTCCCGTCCTCATGGAGTTTACAATCTTGAAGTGAAACTAACAACAAAGAGAAAATAAACCAAAATAAAAAAATAAGATAATTACAAATTGTGACAGGAGTTTTAGAATAAATAAACAATATGAGATAGAGTACTTATGGGAGGCAGTTTTAGAAAAAGTGGAAGGGGATAGCCTCTCTGATATAGTGACATCTGAGCTGAGAACTTTTGGTGGTTTTAAAACGGGGCTATGGGCCGGCAGAGTGGCTAAGTTGGTTAAGAGTGTGAGCTCTGAGCAACAGGGTGGCCGGTTCGATTTCCACATGGGCCAATGAGCTGAGCCTGAGCTGAGCTGCGGCTGAGCTGGTGAGAGCGCGTGCTCTTAGCAGCAAGGTTGCCGGTTCCACTCCTGCCTGGGATGGTGAGCTGTGCTGCCTCCCCCACCCAGCCCCCACCCCTGCAACTAGATTGAAAGCAGGGACTGGACTGGGAGCTGAGCTGCTTCCTCCACAAATAAGATTGAAGGACGAAAACTTGACTTGGAGCGGATGGGTCCTGGAAAAACACAATGTTTCCCTTCCCCAATTCCCAACACCGTTCCCCTCCCCAGTTCCCCAATAAAAATCTTTAAAACAAAGCAAAACAAAACAAAAAAACAAGCACAATTCTTTGACATTCCACTCATTAAGAAGTGAGGTCTAGGGCCGGCCGAGTGGCGCGGTGGTTAAGCGCTGGCTTCAGAAGCCAGCGGCCCTGGTTCAGGTCCCACATATGAGGGTCAGTGACACTGCCCTCTAAAAAAAAAAAAGGTGAGGTCTATGTCCTTTCCCTTTGAATATGTGTAGGCTTGTGACCACTTTGACCAATAGAAAACTGCAGAATTGATGCCATGTGACTTCCACAACTAGGTCATACAAGATCACGCAGTTTTTACCTTGCTGGAGCCCTCTCTTTGGGAGCCTGGAGCTGTCATATAGGAAGTCTGATTACTCTGAGGCCACCATGTTGGAGAGGCCACATGTAGGTGCTCCACTTCATTGTCCCAGGTAAGACCAGCTTTCCAGCTCTTCCTGCTGAAGTGCCAGACAGATGAGTAAAAAAGCCTCCAGATGATTCCAGCCACCAGCCATTTGAATCACCCCCATCTATTTGAGTCTTGCTAGCTGAGACTCCAGAGCAGAGATAAATCATTTTCACTACTATTTTCCTGAATTCCTGACCCATAGAATGCATGAACATAATAAAATAGTTGTTTCTTTTTGGAATTGAGATGTAATTTTTATTTTATTTTGAGGGCAGTGTCACTGGCCCTCATATGTGGGACCCGAACCAGGGCCACTGGCTTCCCAAGCCAGCACTTAACCACTGCGCCACTCGGCCAGCCCGGAATTGAGATATAATTGCCATATTATGCATTAGTTTCATGTGTACAACATGATGATTTGATATTTGGATATACTGTGAAATGGTCACCATAATAAGTCTATTTAACATCCATCATCAAACATGTTTACAAATGTTTTTTCTTGTGATGAGAACTTTTAAGATCTATTCTTTTACCAACTTTCAAATATATAATATGGTATTATTAGCTATAATCACCATGCTGTACATTATAGCCCCAGGATTAATTTACCTTAGAACTGGAAATTTGTAACTTTTGACCCCATTCATTCATTTCACCTGCACCCCCACCCCACACTTCTGGCAAACACCAATCTGTTCTTTGTACCTATGAGTTTGTATGTTTGTTTGTTTAAATTCCACATATAAGTGAGATCATATGATATTTGTCTTTCTTTGTCCGACTTATTTTGCTTAGCAATATGCCCTCAAGGTCAATCCATCCATCCATGTTTTCACAAATGGCAAGATTTCCTTCTTTTTTATGGGCTGAATAATATTCCAGTGTGTGTGTATAAAATATAATATATATATATAATTTTCTTTATCCATTCATCCATTGATGGACATACAAGTTGCTTCCATGTCTTGACTATTATTAAGTAATGATGAAATGAATATGGGAGATGCATATAACTTTTTGAGTTAGGGTTTTCATTTTTTTGGCTAACTACTCAGAAATGGAATTGCTGCATCATACGATATTCCTATTTCTAATTTTTTTGGGAACCTCCATCCTGCGATCTATAGTGGCTGTACCAGTTTACATTCCCACCAGCAGTGCACAGGGTTCCCTTTTCTCTACATTCTTGCTAACACTTGTTATAAAATGGTTGTTTCTTTATGCCACTAATTTTTGGGGATGATCTGATACTGAGCAATAGATAACAGCAACAGGTAAGTTCATTTTCCTTTTCTTTTCCCAATTTTTAATCTCCTTCCGGCAAGTATAAACAAATGAAGACAAGACTTAAAGTTTGTACAGAAAGGAGGGAAAAGGAAGACAATAAAGAGAAAGCAGAGCAGGTAGAGATGGAGGAAGAGGCTGATTAGGAACATGAAGAGGAGAAGGCATAGGAGAAAGAGAAGTAAGTCCCCCCTAATACCAAAGCAATGTGTGTGTGTTGGGGAGAAGACAATCAGATTCTTATCTTGAAGTTGTAGCTAGTGGGAAATCTTGAAGGCAGGGACTCTGCCTCATTTATTTCTGCATCCCTAATATTTAGCACAGAGCATAGGACCTTTGTACTGGTAGGCTGGGACAGTTCACTGAAGCATGTACACATGGCCTCTCCAGCATGATGGCCTCAGGGTAATCAGACTTCATACATAGCTGATCAGAGCTCCCAGAAAGTGTTCCAGCCAGCAAAGTAGAAACTGCATGGGCTTTTATGACCAAGCCTCAGGTGTCATATATTGGGTTGTTGGAAAAGTCATGACATATTTTTTCTGTTTTTCATTGCAAAAATGCATTTTCCGACAACCCAATAGTATTATCACCATTTTCTACTGGTCAAAGCAGTCACAAACCCACCCATATTCAAGGGGAAAGGATGTAGGCTCTACATCTTTTGTTTCTTTTAAAGCTTTTATTGGGGAGTTGGAGAAGGGGAACAGTGTTGGGGAATTGGGAAGGGTAACAGCCAAGTTGTTGTCCTTCAGTCTTAGTTGTGGAGGGCACAGCTAGCTCAGCTCCAAGTCCTGTCGCCATCCGGCTGCGTGGCGGCAGCTTGCAACTACTCACCTCAAGGTGTCGTGGTTCAATCTTAGTTGCTGGTGGGCATAGCCCACCATCCCACGCGGGAATCCAACTGGCAACCTTGCTGTTAGGAGCATGTGCTCTCACCAGCTGAGCCATCCTGCCACTTGTTGGCAGCTCAGCAGCAGCTCAGCTTGGGCACTGCATAGCTCACGGGCCCATGGGGGAATCAAACCGCCGACCCAGTTGCTCAGAGCTCATGCTCTTAACCAACTGAGCCACTAGTCAGGCCCTAGACCCTATTTCTTGAAGAAAGGGACATCAAAGAATTTATTGCCATACTTTAAAACCACCACCGTTGCTATGGTTAAGAAGTTTGGAGGGAGAGAAAGAAGCCCGAAAAACAAAAGATAGAAGATTTGGAGACTTTTCAGGGCCTAGCTTCTCTTCTAGACAGAAGTCTGGTAGAGGAAGCATCGCCTGGTGCCTGTGCTGCCTGCACCTCCTCGCCTCTTCTCTCCTGGCCGAAGCCCGGGGCACTCGAGCAGGAAGCGGGGACTATGTTCCGACGCAAGCTGACGGCCTTTGACTACAACCCTACTGGCTTCAACTACAAAGATGAAACAGAATTTAGAAACTTTATTGTTTGGCTTGAAGACCAGAAAATCAGACACTACAAGATTGAAGACAGAGGTAATTTAAGAAACATCCACAGCAGTGACTAGCCCAAGTTCTTTGAAAAGTATCTCAGAGATGTTAGTTGTCCTTTCAAGATTCAAGATCGACAAGAAGCAATTGACTGGCTTCTTGGGTTAGCTGTTAGACTTGAATATGGAGATAATGCTGAAAAATACAAGGACTTGGTACCTGATAATACAAAAAATGCTGACAATGCAGCTAAAAATGCAGAGCCATTGATCAATTTGGATGATTTTAAGGCTGGTGTAATGGCTTTGGCTAACCTTCTCCAGATTCAGCGTCATGCTGATTACCTGATCATGCTTAAGGCAATTCGCATTTTGGTCCAGGAATGCCTGACACAGAATGCAGTTGCTAAAGCAAATCAAGCAAAAGATGGCTTGCCTGTTGGTTTAGACAAGCATAGTGTTGGTTTTGACACAGGAGATGCAGTTCTTCATGAAGCCGCTCAAATTCTGCAATTGCTGCATATAGAAGAACTTAGAAAGCTACAGACAAAAATTAATGAAGCCCTAGTAGCTGTTCAGGCAATTATTGCCGATCCAAAGACAGAACACAGACTGGGGAAAGTTGGAAGATGAACATTTTAGGATTTCAGCCTCTCACGTACTTCGTACAATTGGGCACCGTATATGCTCTGGCATGTGTTTGGAAATCAAATGTCACATTTTCGAGGGAAGAGTCCCAGAAAATTGACTTATGTTCTAGAGATTTATCATCATTGCTTTTTCTTTAATGAAGTTTGGGAAAGTGGAAAAAAAAAAAAGAAGTCTGGTAGAGGAAGATATTCTACTGAAATGAGAGGGGAAGATCAAAAATTCTATTTTGGATCTGTTTAGTTTGAAATGCCTATTAGCTATCTAAGAACAGCTGTCAAAAAGACAATAATCTATCTATCCATCTATCTACATACACACACACACACATCTGGAGTTCAGAGAATTTGTCTGGGCTGGACATATAAACTTGGAAGCCGAGTTAAAGAGTATTATTCACTGAAAATTTATTAAACATGTCAGGACAGATTTTATTCAAGAGTACTGCAACAGGGTAGAGAACCTGAGCTCCACTCTGAATATAGCAAAAAGAGCTGGGGATTTATAGCCAATGAGAAGAGCGAGGGTGTCAATTAATGGAAAGTTACTAGGAAGAGACAGCAAGGGTTGGGGGAGTCTTGCTAAATTGGCCCAACAGGGTTCTTGCTAAAGGCAAGTCAAGGATTTAGACAACAAGAATGGGAGATAAAGGACTTCATCAGATATCAAAGGTGGGAGGATTCTTGCTAAACTGACTTAGTAGGATTCTTGCTGAAACTTACTGGACAGGTCAAAGACAGGGCCCAGGGATGAAGCCTAGTCAAAAGAGGGCTTACAGGAGCCTGTCTAAAGTTTGGTCAAGGAGACAGTGTTTGTCAACCAGCAGACAGTGTTTGTCAACCATACATTAGAAGTAGATGAGATCACCAAAGGAGTAAGAAGACAAAAGGATAAAAAAATGGAGTCCTAAGTCACACCAACATTTGGAAGTTGGCTTGACAAGAAGCCAACAAAGGAGATTGAGAAGCATCAGCCAAAGAGATGGAAGAAAACTAGGAAAGTGGTATATTACTGAGGCTAGACAAAGTACTTCAAGAAGGAAGTGGCTAACCATGTTGAAAGCTCCCTACAGGGCAAATAAGATGAGGACAGAGAATTGAATTGAGCAAACTAGAGGTCAGTGATAGCTTTGACAAGAGCAGTTTCAGTGCAGTGAAGAGGTTAAAAGGCTGATTGGAACATGCTGAGATGATGGAAGGTTAGGAAGCAGGGAAAGCAAATATGATAACATTTCATATGTTTTGCTATGAGTAGGAGTAAGTGGAATGGTAACTGAAGACAGATATGATGTCAGGGGAGGGTTTTGCGTGTATGTGTGCGTGTATGTGTGTGTTTTAAGATGAGAGATATTAAGGGATGTGTGTTTGGTGATGGAAATGATCCAGTAGAGAAGGATAAATTGATGTTGCAGAAGAGAGAAAGAATTTGATTCTTGGGGAGTCATAGTGCAGATCTAGGTGAAAAAGCAGAAAATATGGATCCTGATGCAAATCAGAAAAGTTGGTAGATTAGATGGGAGGAAGATGAATCTGAATGTCTCTGTTTTCTCAATGAATTACAAATTGAGGTCATATGAACATGAAGTATGTGTGGCGGGGAGTATGTTGGAGGTTTGAAGAGAGAAGAAAAGGTCATATTGGATAATGGGAAAACAAAACTACTGGAGGAGAATAACAGGATTGCTGGGCAGTATTGAGTACTCATTTAAGGTCTGGAATCAAAAATTTCAGTTGAGGGCCGGCCGAGTGGCACATTGGTTAAGAGTTGGCTTGGGACATCAGCTCTCAGCAGCAGGGACCTGGTTTAGATTCCACATGAGGGCCCGTGACGCTGCGCCCTCTATAGCTAAGATGGTGAACAACAGCTCGACCTGAAGCTGAGCTGCCATGAGTCTCTGGTGACGGCGTAGGCTGCAGCCTCTGAGCTACTGTGAATGGCTGGCAGCCAGTGTGAGTGGCTGGCAACCAGCATGAGCTGCCAAGAGCCGCCATGAGTGGCCGTCCAGTGGCCGGAGATGGATCTATCTCACCTGGGAAGAGCACAGTGATAATACCAACATGGGCCAGTGAAGTGACGTCTTCCACAGCTAAACTAAGGAACAAAAAGGACAGCGACTTCTCTGTTACCCTTCCCCGATTCCCCAATGCTGTTTACTCCCCCTATTCCCCAATAAAATCTTTAAAAAAATTTTTTTCAGTTAAGAGAGCACAGTTATGTAATTCTCTCCAGCCATGTCCAGCTATTCATGTGCAGACATGGACTACTCAGTTAAATAATTGGGTTTGGGAGGACTTGGAATTTTGTGAGTAAGTATAACGAAGGGGAAGTGAAAAGAGAATTAAGAATATTTATAGTATGGTGATTATGATGATATACTATAGAATCTAGACTGGGAAAGAAGAAAATGAGAACATAAGGAGGGTGAGATAATTAGTGAAAATTGATGACATTAATGCATTAGAAGACTCCCTGAAGTTCTGATTAAATATTAGGAGCTGTATTCATATAATTCCCTGCAGTAGCAGAATAAAGGAGAAAAATCATACAATTATCTTAATAAATGCTGAGAAAGCATTCAGTAAAATTTGACATTCACTCTTGTTAGCACACATGCACACACAAACACAACTATTAATAAGCTGGGAATAGAATTTTCTAAATGAGTTAATGAATATAACTAAATGAGTTATATATAAAGTACTTTTAAGAGTAATTGGCACATAGTAAACATGTAATAACTTCTGCTATCATCATCATCATCATCATCTTCCCATTATGTGATAAAAAGATCTACCAGAAATGAAAGGCAAACGTACTTGTAGTGGAGGTTCCCTGTAAGGGGATGCCCATTCTATGATTCCCAAAAAGGCAATCATCCAGAGCTAAACAAGTATGTAAATGTTATATACAGATGTATTCTATTAAATTAAATACTTTATATTAAATACAGATGTATCCTGCTACATTGAACATGTTACTGTAATACGTACAAGCTGTGCTACCCATGCAAGGAAGGGCTATAAAGAGTCACTTGGAAAGTATCTGGGCGGCTCCTTAGGTCTCCATGAAATTCATCTTATATCAACTGTTAACATTTTGGTCCCTAGTCAGGACAGTTCTATGGGACCAATGGAGGACAGCTGCAGAATATCTCTTCCGTGGTACCTTGCAGTCTTCTGAATGAAGCAACTCTGCGTAAATAATTTGTTTAGATAACACATTCTGCTGCTGATAATTGAGAGTCTATCCAACAAATTACTTGTTACAATAAAAACAGCATACTGCAAACCCCATTAAAATAAAGAACAAGAAAAGCACACCAATTATCATCTCTACTAGCCAATATCATATTGGAATACTTAACTATTGCTGAGAGATGAAAAAAAGAGATGATGTATAAATATTGGGAAAAAAGACACAATACAAGCATTATCTGGAGATGAAAGATACTGCCTAGAAAATCTAAATGAACCAACTGAAAAATTATTAGAATAATAAATTTTTTATATATAAAATTACCATCTAGAAATCAATAGCTTTCCTACAGACCAGGAATAAGTTATTAGAATATGTCATGGGAAAGAATCAATTCACAATTGCTGCAAAATGTATTTTTTTTAAAAAAACCACAAGAAATAAACTTAGCAAGAAACACAAAAGTCCTATATGAATAAAATTATGAAATTTTACTCTAAGATATAAAAGAAGAATCAAATAAATAAAGACATATGGGAGATCATTTATTTTAAAGACATCATTTCTACTCAAATTAGTCTAGTTTTTAAAATAAAATTTGGCAGGTTGACAAAAAAAATGTGAGAAGAGCCAAGAATATTGACCAAGTAGGAGGAAGGACTTATCCTATCAGATATCAAAATGTGCTATGAAGCTATAATTATTTAAATAGAATATTATGAACCCAAGAATAGATGTACATTAAAAAAAGCAAACTAGGGCTGGCTGAGTGGTGCATTGATTAAGAGTTGGCTTGGGGGCCGGCTAAGTGGTGCGGTGGTTAAGAGCTGGCCTGGGAAGCCAGCAGCCCCAGTTCGGGTCCCACATATGAGAGCCAGTGACACTGCCCTCAAAAAAACAAAAAAACAAAAAAAAAAGAGTTGGCTTGGGACGACCACTCTAAGGAGCAGGGCCCCAGTTCGGATTCCACACAAGGGCCAATGATGCTGTGCGCTCTATAGCTAAGATGGTGAGCAACACATTTGACCTGGAGCTGGGCTGCTGCAAGTTGCAGGCAACGGTGTAGGCTGCAGTGGGGCTGGCTGGCTGCTGGCGTGAGCTTTTGTGAGTTGCCGTGAGCCACCTTGAGCGGCCATCCAATGGCCAGTGAGCGACTGTTTCACCCGGGAAGAGTGCAATGATAATACCAACATGGGCCAGTGAAGTGACATCCTCCACAACTAGACTGAAGAACAAAAGGACAGCAACTTGTCTGTTCCCCTCCCTCAATTCCCCAATAAAATCTTAAAAAAAAAAAAAGCAAAATAGAGGGTCCAAGACCAGATTCTCTCTCTTTCATCTATTTATCTATTAGAATTTAGTACACAGAAAAGATAGCATTTTAAATTAGAGGGGGAAATAAAGGCTATAACAAATGTTGTTGGGATAACTAGCTATCCATTTGGGAAAAATAATATATTTCAATCATACAGTATTGTCTTTCTCTGATTTATTTCACTTAGCAAGGTATTATGAGGTATTAGCATAATACCCTCAACATCCATGTTGTTGCAAATGGCAAGATTCCATTCTTTTTTATAACTGAGTAGTATCCCATTTCATATATATATATAGTGTTTTCGTTTTCTTCAGATAAATACCCAGAGCGGAATTGCTGGATCATACGGTGGTTCAATTTTTAATTTTTTGAGGAAACACCATCCTGCTTTCCATAATGATTGTACCAATTTACATTCCCACCAACAGTGCACAAGTGTTCCCTTTTCTCTACATCCTTGCTAACACTTACCTCTTGTGTTTTTGATGATAGCCATTCTAACAGGTGTGAGGTGATATCTCATTGTGGTTTAGCGTTTGTAGGCTTTTCTCTTGGCCTGTTCAGTTTCCCTAGGGAAGATTTTCCAATCTCCAAACTGGGAGATGTAAACTTGGTTACTAGCATTCTCAGAATTGAGTGAGAGATTTTGCTGATGGGCTGAATAGGGGGTATAAAAAAAGGAGAGGCATTAAAGATAATTCCAAAGTTTCAGTGTTGTTGTACCCCAGATGCTGTACCTCTGTGCCTGAGGCCTTTCTGAGAAGTTCGAAAGGAAAGCCACTCAAATAATTCCTACCTTACACTGGAAGTCCTGGGAAATTAACCCCACCTAGGGGAAGCCCTCCACTGGTGATTCTCAGGAGTTGGTGTATAAATATTCCAGCTCCTTTGTCCCTCAAATGGGATAATTCTGACACATTTTACATGGTTTCCCACAAGATAAGCTCCAGTCAATCAGTGGTAGCTGGCTTAACAACACAGCTTTATTAGCACATTTTTTGCGGGAAACGAGTAAACTCGTCATATAGCTCAAATGCCCGATTACAAAGTGTTAACTGTCTTCTCCTTCATATATCACTTCCTCACTGTCTTACTAGGGGACCCTGCTTCTCTAAACTAAACTATTTGTACTTGAATCCTTATCTCAGAGTCTGTTTTGGGGGAAACCCAATCTAATGCACAATGTGTATTCCAGCTTGAGTAACTGGAAAGAAACTTATTAATAATGATTTACTCATCAATTGACATTCATTAAGATGAGGAAGACTCTGGAAGGTACACGTTCTTGGCAAGGGGTGGGAAGATCAGTAGTACATTTTGAACATATTGGTTTTGGGATGCCTATTAGGTGCACCAAATGGAGAGGTTGAGTAGGCATAGAGATATACAGCCTGGAGTTAGGGAGATATTGGTCTAGAGATATACATTTGGGAGTCAAGAGCATATAGATATTTAAAGCCATGAAGCTGGATGAGATCACTAAAGGAGTGTAGATGGATTAGAGAAGAAGTCCTGGAATTGGTAGGGTCCTGGGAACTGTCACATTTAAAGGTTACGGAAATGAAGACGATTCAGCAAAGAAGATTGAGAAGGACTGGGCAATGATGTAGGAGGAACAGAGGAGTGTGTGAAATCCCAGAAACTAAGGGAGGCAAGTATTATATGAGTCCCTTCTTTTTGTCTGTTTTAGTCCCCTTCATTTATTTTGAAGGTTTTCATCTCAAGTCCAGTAATCCTTTTTGGCCATTTACATTGAAGAGTCAGGTATTAAAAGGTTGATTTGAATTCTGGATCCATGTGTGAAGTTTGTCATTCGGTGGCTTTCATTAACAGAAGCTACATCTTTAGGAGATTTTTCTGAGGCTGTTCTGTTTCTCCAGAGAAAAATTCCCTATTTTCATGCCTATGGAGGGAATAATCTACCCATCAACTAAGGAGACTGTGGGGATGGGGAGATAGTGGATAGAGAAGTGTGTTTTCTCTTTGTTCAGTAGGTAGGCTTCCAATGAATCTGTTTTTCTAGGAAGGCACCTCTCTGGTTCTATTGTTCTACAGACTAAACTTCCAGGCTCCTGCCAGGGAGGAGTAATCATCTGACAGATGCAACACTGTAGAGGGGACTTGAAGGCTAATGGATCCTTATAGAGACTTTCATCCAGTCCTTTTGTCTTCAACCTGTTCTTCTCCCTGGGTCTTTCTACCTGGGTTTCTGGGTCCTCTAGAACTTGAGCTTAGCTGGAGTTCTGTGGCAGGAAATGGCTCACTTCTCACTAGCACTACCTCTGCAGACACTTGGTATACAGCTTTCTCAGCCCTGCTAATTTTTTTCACTTAGCTTCCCATCTTCTCATTCCCTGATGTCTCCTACGCTTTTTATCCTTGTGGGTTTATTCTGGGTTTATTCACTTGCTCTCACTTTTGTGGGGCTCCAAGAAGGAAAAGAGATAAACATACAAGGTCAGACAACTAAGTTCGCAAACTCATCCTAGAAAAAGTGCTACATGCCTCATTGCTGAATATTACTACAGTCACTTTTGAAGTACTCCCCTTGGGAAGCTATGCACCAATGCCAGCACCTAGTCCACCCTTCAAAGCAATTTTGGAACTCTTTTTCTGGAATGGCCATCAGAGCTGTCATTGTATTACCCTTGATGTCCTGAATGTCATAAAAATGTCTTCCTTTCAATATTCCCTTTATCTTTGGGTAAAGAAAGAAGTCACTGGGGACCAGATCAGGTGAGCAGGGAAGGTGTTCCAATATAATTATTTGTTTACTGGCTAAAAACTCCCTCACCGACAGTGCTGTGTGAGCTGATGTCATGATGCAAGAGTCATGGATTGTTGGCAAAAAGTTCAGGTCGTCTAACTTTTTCAAGCAGTCTTTTCAGCACTTCCAAATAGTATCTTAGTTAGCTGTCCAGTTGATACAAATTCATAATGAACAATCCCTCTGATATCAGGAAAGGTTAGCAACATCGTTCTCAGGCTTCCTATGTGTTTAAACTACCATGTTTCCTTTTCAACAGCAGTATTTTGAGACCATTAAATGAATAGCAATTTTCTAAATTCTGGGACCAGAATTTCAGGAGAGATGTGAGTTTTTCCCTTAAGAAGCTATATTCCTTAGAGTTCATGGTACCTCTTGTCTTCCAGAGTATGTCTTGTTTTCTTTTCCCCAGAGGCTAGAATTGGACCAGAAGTGTTTCTGCCTTGTTCATCCATCCATCTTACAGCCACCTGATTGTGGAGACATTTCGTACTTGCCAAGGAGCCAACTCAGGTTGACTCCTCCCTGCTGTCAAGTCTTATATGTCTATGATATCCACATAGGAGGATATATGCACAACTGTATTAAGTCCTGAACAGATGAATGGAATTTATGAAATTATGAAAAGGAATCTCTAAGTTATATGGGAAATATATTTGGAAACTTTTGGCTGAGCGTATGCATATGGAATGGGTAAAATTTGGGCGACAAATTTTAATTTATATCACTGTCCACACATCCTGGTATTTCTGAATCTGCCAAAGTTGATGCTAGTAATAATTGAAAACATTTTTATAATGTTTGTTATGAGCCAGTGGTACTATATTAACTTACAATATAAATAATTATATATTAACTATATAATCCTCAGCAACCCTATGAGGTAGATACTACTATTATCTCCAATTTACTAAAGAAAATAAAGCATCAAGGAGTTAAGGACAAGGCTAAGATCAAGGGAACTGAATCAAGGCATTCTAACTCCAGAGCCTGGATGCTTAATCACTAGGCTATACTGCCTCTCTTCTTAGGGCTAGATTGTATTTTGCTTTCTTTAACTCGTTAGATGAAAATTTTACGATACCAAGCCTCAGCAATCAAAGTCTTTCCATGTCACTTGTTTCTTATTATATTTTATATCCAGACCATATCTTGGTGGTAGTCTCTATGATTTTTAGCCTTCTGTTTAAAAACAGGATTTTTCAACCATCTGAATAGTCCTGGACCCCAAAGTGGTATTGCTTCTTTATAGTTGGCGTCAGTGATGGGGCGGATGTCTGCAATCTTACAACAGAGTCTCAGTGTACTTAAGCACTTGGTCTGGGTTGCAGGTCAACAAGAAGGGTCATTCTTATCATTTCCATTATTTTCCTGGTCAGAGTTTGTGGGCCCAAAGTGAAATTCAATTACAGTGTCCTTTTTTCTTATTTGGGATATAAAGGGAAAGTGTTTTCTCAATCTATTTAGGGATGTACCCATTAAAAAAAAAAGTTGAGCATGGACACTGCAGGCCTTAAGCAAGGATACCACAGCCATCATGCAAAATGCTGCAGGCAGGGCAGCAGAGTGTAGAAAGATGTCCCAAGTCATAGGAAATCAGGCCTGAGACTAAATCTCCAGTAGCTCCCAATTTTAGCAGGTGAACTATAAAGTAGAAAGAGATTTTTCACAGGTCAGAAATTTGGGAACTGGCTTAAAGCATAAATATGGTTGATGTTCAGAGTCCTGCTGAAGGGAAAGTCTGATCCACCCTCAAAACTTTTGAAACCAGTAGTGAACTGAATCTAACTAGAGCTACAACAAAGCTTAGCCCCAGCTCAACTACAGGGAAGACCAACTAATTTCCCTACATTAGTGACCTGACAAAAGGGAGTTTGCCCTTTTCTATTTATGTTGGTTTCCACAGTTCTTTTACACAAAAATATTTATTAAAAATTATGAGATACAAGTGTAGAAATAGTGCTAGAAGTAGATGAAGTGATAGCTCAGATTTAAAATGATTAAACTCTTAAAAAATAAAAATGAAATGATCAAACTCTTTAAAATAGCTATGATATATATGTAAAAGTTCTAGTGGAAAAGGTGGATAAAATGCATGAACAGAAGGGGAATTTCAGCAGAGAGGTGGGAACTATAAAAAAGAACCAAATGGGGGCCGGCCAAGTGGCACGTTGGTTAGGAGCTGGCTTGGGATGCCGGCTCTGAGCAGCAGGGCCCCAGTTAGGATCCCACATATGAGGGCCAGTGACACTGCCCTCTACAGCTAAGGGGGTGAACAACAGTTCCATGGGAGCTGGGCTGCTGTGAGTTGCTGGCAACAGTGTAGGCTGCAGTGGGTTGCCATAAACTGCACTGAGTGGGCGGCAGCTAGCATGAGTGGCCAATAGCCGGTGTGAGCTGCCAAGAGCCGCCGTGAGTGACCATCCAGAGGCTGGCTACCGATCTGCCTCACCCGGGAAGAGCGCAATGATGATACCAACATGGGCCAGTGAAGAGACATCCTCCACAACTAGACTGAAGAACAACAAAAAAAAGACAGCAACTTGTCTGTTCCCCTTTCCCGATTCCCCAATGCTGTTCCCCTCCCCCAATAAAAAAATCTAAAAAAAAAAAAAAAGAACCAAATGGAAGTGCTAGAAATGAAAAATAAAATATAAGAAATGAAGAATGTTTTCCAATGGGCTTAGCAGCATAATGAACACAGCAGAGGAAAGAATCAGCTGCTTGAAGACAGGTCAGTATAAATTATCCAATTTAAAATACAAAGAGGGAAAAAAGTATGAAAAATAAGGAATAGAGTGTTCAAGAGAAAATATTAAATTTTCTAGCATATGTGTAATTGGGGTCCCAGACAGAGAAAATCAACAACAAAAAGTATTTGAAAAGATAATAGTTGAGAGCTGTCTAAAACAGATGAAATATAAAATGTACAGGTCCAAGAAATATATTGTAATCCTGCAAATCTAAGCAGAATAAATGGAGGTGAAAGGAATTAGCACTTATTTAGTGCCTATTGCCTGCCAATCAGTGAGTTGGAGGTCTTAACATATACCATCTCATTTAGTCATTATTTTGTTGGGGAAAAGTTGAGTCTGAGAAGAGCGAAGTGATCTCCCCAGTGTTACACGACTGGTAAGTGGATCTCTCTGATGCCAATGCTAGGCTTGTTCAATTGAACCTTGCACTTCTGACGCTTGCCTCGCCTGGGCTACAGTAACAGTGTCCTCACTGGCATTCTTGTCTGCAGTGTTTTTCTTCCCAACCCATTCTCCAGACTGTAGCAAGCTAACTTCCTAAAATATTGCACTGTCCACCTTGACTCAACATTTGTTTGTTTCTCTTTGGTAATGTGGGTCTATTTGATTTGTTTGGCATTTAATGGTGGCAAGAATCAATTTGTTACTGACCTTAGACAAATCATCTCCTGTTGTAAACTGACTCAAGCCAATTTGCCCATTTATCAATTATATTATATTAATAAACATTTACTTATTTATTGAGTGGGTTTTTTTGGTTGTTGTTATTGCAGGGGTGAGGAACAGAAATCAGTAGCCTCCAACAGAGATGGGTCACATATTCCTTCCCCAAAACCTTACTACCAAGTGGTGTGTTACAATGAAAGCAAGTCTCACACTGAAATCTGCCACATGCTCAAATATTTACTAACAAGCAGGCAAAACCAGTCATACAACTTCTAAGCTCAATGAAGTCCCAGCTCTTCATCTTTTTAGACACTTTGCCAAGCACTCTGCATGCAAGGTTTACTTTAGGTAAATAATATTCTAGCAGCAGGATTCATCTAACCTGCTAGTCAGAATCAGGTAACAGGATTTCCCACTTAATGGGGAGGAAAAGACAGAATAGGTCCTAGCCCATTAAGGGGCTCACTAGATTCTTATATCTTGGTCAGACAAGGGTGGAGGTGCTTGTACAATACAATACTTCTTGCCAAATCACATAGCTTGACACCACTCTTTTCACTCGTGAAAAACCATATCTAACGTTTAGCCATATTTTACAGCCTTCAATTGATGATTGGAGATATAGTTGAAGTTCTTGTTGTAACTGCTACTGGAATATGAACTATTAATTAGAATTTCTCAGATACTAATTAACCATTCCTAGAGTTTATGTTTCTTATTAGGGTTACTTCAAATGTTAACTAATAGCCTCCAAGGTTTACACTAAAACCAGTTAGAACACATATATCAAACTGTCTAGTGTAAAATATTTTAACATATATCATGTGTTTATCATACATAATTTATGTTATACCTTACAATATTTAATATAAGTAAATTACAGACAACATAACACCTTCTCTGGGGTTCAGTTTGTTTTGTGTGAGGAGATAGGATGAGTTGACTTCTAAAGTTTCTTCCATGATCCTATAAATGGATCTTAATGCAATTAGAAGGATCTGGGTTAGGGTCATCAAAAAATATATTGATAGTTGCTAGACAGTCATCAAGCAGGAAAATCTGCTTTATTAGAAAACTCTAATATTTTCTTCAAATGATTTGTTTTTGTAAAATAGCAGGTCTTCTCCTTAGTCCCCAGCCATGCCTGTCATCCTCTCCCCCCGGCTTTTTAATAAACTCTTTTAAATTATTGGGGTATAATTGACATACAACATTATATTAGTTTCAGGTATACAACATAATGATTCAACTTTTGTATATGCACATATCACGAAACAATCACCACAATAAGTCTAGGTAACATCTATCACCACACATAGTTACACAATATTTTTTCTTGTGATAAGAACTTTTAAGATTTACTCTCTAAGCAACTTTGAAATATGCAATATAGTATTATTAACTATAGTAACCATGCTGTACATTACATCCCCATGACTTATTTATTTTATAACTGGAAGTTTGTATCTTCTGATCCCTTTCACCCATTTTGCTCACGCTCCACCCCCTGCCTCTGGCAGCCACCAATCTGTTCTCTGTAGCTACAAGCTCAGTTTGTTTTTTAGATTCCACATGTAAGTAAAATCATGTGGTATTTGTCTTTCTCTGTCTAACTTATTTCACTAAGCATAGTACCCTCAAGGTCCATCCCTGTTGTAAATTGCAAGATTTCATTCTTCATTCTTTTTTATAGAATAATATTCCCTTGTGTGTATGTATCATATATATCATATAGACCACATCTTCTTCATCCATTCATCAATTGATGGATAATTAGGTTGTTTCCATATCTTGGCTATTGTAAATAATGCTGCGGTGAACATGGGTGTACATATATCTTTTTAAGTTAGTGTTTCCATTTTCTTCAGATAAATACACAGAGTAGAATTGCTGAATAATATGGTAGTTTTATTTTTAATTTTTTTTGACAACCTTCCATACTGTTTTCCAAAGTGGCTGCACCAATTCACTTTCCCACCAACAGAGCATAAGGATTCCTTTTTCTCCACATCCTTGTCAACAACTTGTTATCTCTTGTCTTTTGATAATAGCCGTTCTAACAGGTGTGACGGGATATCTCATTGTGGTTGTGATTAGCATTTTCCTGATGATTAGTGATGTTGAGCACCTTTTCATGTACTTATTGGCCATCTGTATGTCTTCTTTCAAAAAATGTCTATTCAGTTCCTGTGCCCATTCTTTAATTGAATTTTTTTTTTTTGCCATTGAGTTGTATGAGTTCTTTATATATTTTGGATATTAATCCCTTATCAGGTATATGATTTGAAAATATTTTCTCCCATTAAATAGGTTGGCTTTTCATTTTGTTGATGGTTTGCTCTGCTGGGCAGAAGCTTTTTAGTTTTATGTCATCCCATTTGTTTATTTTTGCTTTTGTTGCCTTTGCTTTAGGTGTCAGATCCTAAAAAAACATCGCCAAGACTGATGTACAGGAGTTTACTGCCTGTTTTCTTCTAGGAATTTTATGGTTTCAGGTCTTATGTTCAAGTCATGGTTCATTTTGAGTTAATTTTTTATAGTATAGTATATAGTGATACAGTTAGTTTCATTCTTTTGCATGTAGCTGTCCAATTTTCTCAACACCATTTATTGAAGAGACTGTTCTTTCCCCCTTGTATATTCCTAGCTCCTTCGTTGTAAGTTAATTGATCCTATATACTCATACATGGGTTTATTTCAGGGCTCTCTATTCTGTTCCACTGACCTACATATGTGTCTGTTTTAGGCCAATACCTTAAGGCTTAGCTTCAGAAGTTATATAAACAATAGTACTTTCACTATATTCTGTTGATCAATGCAAGTAACAAGAAGAGCCCAGATTTAAGAGACTGGGAATTATATGGGAGGTGTAGCAAAATCACATTGAACAAGGGACAGGACACAGAGAGCTATGATTATTTTAACCATCTATTATAATGCTCAATAAAAGTTTGTGGAGTGAATGAATGACTATTATATCATGTCTAAAGTCCCATGCTTCATATTCGAAGTCTGCGTAATCTTGCTTCCGGAGCATGGTCTCTTATCTTTCTTACAGCACTCATAAAAACCTGCTTTGTAATTTATTTATTTGCACATATGTTTTATCCTCAAAGGTACTTTGTCTTGTTCTCTTTATATATCCTATATATCTAGCACATAATCAGGCTCCAAAGAGACATTCTGTAGATCCTTACTGAGCTGAATTTAATTAAACAACCTTGACATCTTATCCCCTACCTTCAGTTCCATCATCATAAAGTCACTAGTTGATGTGGAAGAGAGTCAGAGGAAGTGTAATAGATATATATGATATGGGGGGGGAGTGGGGTGGTGTATTGGGGGTGGGGGGTTGTCACTTTGAGGGGTAAAATGTATAACTATTGCACTGTGTTGTACACCTGAAACTAATTAAATAAATAAATAAATAAATAAATAAAAAATAAATAAAGTCACTAGTTGAACAATCTTACCATCATTCATGTCTCTGTGCCTTTACCCATTCCATTTTACCTACCTAAAATACTCTCCCTCTTCCTCTTTGCTTTTTTCAGTGTTTCTCACTGACATTTAACAACCTTGGCCCTACCCACTGAATTCCATTATGACAACCGTGATGTATCCCCTGGTTGAATACCACTAGTATTATAAAACTATTCTTTGTGTCTACAGAGGAAACAATATTGTTTTATCTATATGGTACTGCCTCCTGTCTTAGGAAGTATTCCTTTCCTGTCTCCAACTAAATTGTGCTTGGAGGAGTTACTATATTCCTAGAAGATTCTGCCCTTCTAGGTACAATTGAATTATCTGGCATAATTGAAGGGGGTCAGGCATTAACAGTCAATTAAAAATGTAATACAAAGTAAGAGTGGAGCAAACCCCCTTTGTCCTATGATAGAATTCCCTGCCACTAAAACACACATATATGAGCAGAGTCTCCCTAGACTGTTTGAGGCATATGTGATTGAGATGTAATTGACCAAGTCCTAAAGATGCTAATGTCCAAATAAACACTACTGGCATTACCAAGCCATTAAATTTATATAGGGCTTTAGGTGAAGATTGGGTCATTAGAACACTTGGGTTTTTGTTTTTTTTTAAAGATTTTATTGGGGAATTGGGGGAGGGGAACAGCGTTGGGGAATCGGGGAAGGGGAACAGACAAGTTGCTGTCTTTTTGTTCTTCAGTCTAGTTGCGGAGGATGTTGCTTCACTGTTGGTATCGTCATTGCGCTCTTCCCGGATGAGGCAGATCGGTAGCTGGCCTCTGGATGTCGCTCACCGTGGCTGTTGGCAGCTCACACTGGCTGCCGGCCGCTCACGCTGGCTGCGGGCCGCTCACTGTAGCCTATGGCAGCCCACTGCAGCAGGGGCTGCAGCCCACACCATCACCGGGGCTCGCACAGCCCAGCTCCAGGTGGAGCTGTTGTTAGCTGTAGAGGGCAGTGTCACTGGCCCTCATGTGGGATCCGAACCGGGGCCGCTGGCATCCCCAAACCAGCGCTTAACCAATGCGCCACTCGGCCGGCCCAACACTTGGGTTTTTTAAAAAATTGAATTAAAAAGCCTGAAGGAAAAAACTGAATAAAGCAGGGCAGGGAATTTCTCTTATACATTCTTCCTGGGGAAGGTGCCAGAAAGGAAAAGGGAATTGAAGAGAAAATATATGAATGGACTACAAAAAGCTGCTAAATTAAGGTTTTGGGTGCTGTACGGATGACAATCTGGAAATGGAATGGGGATATAAGCCTGTGCCTGCGGAACACCTCTTTAGTCACCAGAAAAGAGAGAGCGCTCCAATTTGGACAATGGGTGGAGATGCGGGAGCTAGGAAGTGGCAAACTTTTATTTTACATATTAACTTGTACCAAGCAAAAGTGAGTTTGTACTTGGAATTAGAGACCTATCTTCTCAATTTTGGTGAATGGCACCATAATCTATCAATTTCCCAATCCAGAAACTTGAGAGTCATGCGAGTCACACTGTCTCCACTGTCCCTTGTTCCTCAACGTTAGTCATACAACACACACCTAGTCAATTTTGCCTGTTTTTTTCCAGTCCATCTCCTCCTCCCCATTGTTACTATCATTAACCTAGTTTAGGCCCTTATAATCTCCCACCTAGACAACTGGTCTTCCTGCCTCCAGTCTAATCCCCTTCCAAACCATCCTTCAGAAGCTGCCAGAATAATCTTTCTCAAACATGTATCTAACCATGTAGCTCTCCTTCTTAACAATTCTCCCACCCCACCCCTAGCTACACAGTTCATACTGTCTAAAAACTAACTAGACTTTTCTTCCTTGTTTAACTTTCAGCTATCCCCACCCGCTACCACACACACATACACACCCTGTGTTCTAGTCATACTGACCTACTTTCAGTTCTCCAAACACAACATGCTTTATCAAGCCCCTACACATACCTGGAATGTCTTTTCCTCCTGTGCCAGTCTGGAGAACTCCAACCTACCTTTGAAATTCAGTTCAGGAGTCACATTCCCCGACTTACCCAAGGCAGTCAGTTGCCCCTCTCTCAGGGCCTCACAGCTACTTGTCCACACTTCCACTATTACACAAGCTTATTTGCTTTCCTGTCTCCAGCCAGCAATGGAAACCTGAAAACAAGACCGTATTTTGTTTGTTCATTTTTTTGTTTTTTTTCAGGGCAGTGTCACTGGCCCTCATATATGGGACCTGAACCGGGGGCGCTGGCTTCCCAAGCCAGCGCTTAACCACCGCGCCACTCGGCCGGCCCAAGACTGTATTTTATTAAGCTTAAAATAGGTGCTCAAAGTGTGTTGAATGAATGTATGAATATTTTATAGGTACTTTAGATTGCCAAAAGTTGTGGTAAAGAAGCTTCAAGGCCAGCTGAATGGCGCGTTGGTTAAGAGTTGGCTTGGAACGCCAGCTCTGAGCAGCAGGGCCCCAATTCGGATCCCACATTAGCCAATGATGCTGCGTCCTCTACAGTTAAGATGGTAAACAGCAACTCGATCTAGCGCTGGGCTGCCTTGAGTCTCCAGCAACAGCAAAGGCTGCAGTGGTACTGGCGAACACTTTCGTGAGCTGCTGTGAGCTGCCCTGAGTGGCCGTCCAATGGCTGGTGACCAATCTGCCTCACCTGGGGAAAGGCGCAATGATAATACCAACATGGGCTAGTGAAGAGACGTCCTCCACAACTAGACTGAAGAACAAAAAGGATAGCAACTTGTCTGTTCCTCTTCCCCAATTCCCCAGTGCTGTTCTCCTCCCCCAACTCCCCAATAAAACCTTTAAAAAAAAAAAAGGAACCGGCCGGCCGGCTGAGTGGCACAGTGGTTAAGCACTGGCTTGGGAAGCCAGCGGCCCTGGTTCGGTCCCTCATAAGAGTGCCAGTGACACTGCCCTCAAAAAAAAAAAAAAAAAAAAGCTTCAGCATACAAAGGGTCGATGGTGTGTATGCTGTCACTCCTCGGCAAAAGGCCCTAATATTTTTTGGTTTTGTGTTTTAGGCCATGGTATTTTAATCATTCATTTCACAATTATTTATTAAGTACTCAGGTCCTGTGCCATTTTTTTTTTTTTTTGAGGGCAGTGTCACTGGCCCTCATATGTGGGACCCAAACCGGGGCCACTGGCTTCCCAGGCCAGCGCTTAACCACTGTGCAACTTGGCCGGCCCCTGTGCCATTTTTAAAGGTCAGGGGACAAAAAAAAAAAAAATCTTCAAAACAAATGACCAACTTATGCTTTAGGGCCGGCCGAGTGGCGCGGTGGTTAAGCGCTGGCCTGGGAAGCCAGCGGCCCCGGTTCGGTCCCACATATGAGGGCCAGTGACACTGCCCTCAAAAAAAAAAAAAAAAAAAAAATCTTCAAAGGTCAGGGGGTACATTAAGCAAGAAAAATAGCCCTGGCCTTCAGGCAGGGTACTCTTTAAGAGAAGCTTTATAACTGCATGGAGTTACAGTATGAATTTTTTAAAGCAGGTTCTGGGAGATATAATTATTTCACTGTACCAAAGGAAAGTTTGAACAACTGAATAATTTTTAAGTTAAAAAAAAAATGGTTTTAGGGCTGGCGAGTGGCGTGGTGGTTAAGAGCTGGTTTGGGATGCCAGCAGCCCCGGTTCGGATCCCACATATGAGGGCCAGTGACACTGCCCTCTTAAAAAAAATAAAAATAAAAATGGTTTTAGAATAAATAGATGGGCGGAAATGACCAAGCCCTGCCACATGGTGGCAGTGTGTCTCCAGGAATGAAGATCCAGTGGCCCAGCACATTAGAAAAGCAAGTAGTTCTCACACTTTACTCCAGAGGAATAGTAGTACTAAAAATATAACATGGTAGCCTTTCTCCATTTGCAGAGAAGATGCACTGAAAGATATAATGTAATCAATGTTTTCTCTCCAAACTTTCATAAGCCTTTGGAATCTGCTTTTGTCCTTCAGCAAGCAAACATAAATAGAAGTTTGGAATGGGCAGAACATGTTAAATTCCATGGCTTATATTTTCATAGCCATGTAATCTCAGAATTGCTTTTTTATATTGATTTTGAGTAACATAACAATAGATCCAACTAGTGAAAATGTTTCCTAATTTACATGACCAGGTCAAGTGTGTCAGTACTGCAACGTATTTCCTGTAGAGTACCTTGCTTCCAGATGCTCTGCCAATTAAGCCCATTTGAGAACCATGATCTAATCCATTGTTTTCTAATTACAAATAGAGAAAACAAGGCTCTGAGACGCTAAATTACTTCTCTAAGGTCACAAAGCCCTTTAAGGTACAGGTTCACTGCCTTATCCCTGCAAAGTGAACACTCCAGGTCTTTCCCTTATAGTCATCTACCAATTTCATAAACAGAACTTGTTGGCTAATTAGCTTTAACGGTCAAGAGACAGAGAGCAGCCAATATGACCTGACTCCCAGTTTTCTGAATTGGTGAGTGATGGATTATGGTGCCATTCATCAAAGTTGAAAATACAAATTATTCTATATTAATACATAGAATAAAATGTTTTCCCTTCCTAGCTTACTCCTTCCATCCACTGTTTAAATTAGACTAATATGGACTGAAGAGGTGATCTCTAAAGAGAGACAAATGCTAATTAGTTCTGAAAGTGCTAATAGCAGAACTATCCCATTTATTCACTTCCAGTGGGGGTAATAAGTTTTCAAGTGACTGAATTAACTAGTTCAACAAATATTGACTTTTCTACCATGATCCAGGTATGTTCTAGGCCCTTGGCTCTCAAAGTATGGTTTCCATACCACCAGCATTAACAATACCTGGGAACTTGTTAGAAATGCAATTCTTGGGCCTTACATGAGAAAATCTGGGAGTGGGATCCAACAATCTATTTTTGTTTCTAGAGGGTAGTGTCACTGGCCCTCATATGTGGGATCCAAACCAGGGCCGCTGGCCTCCCAGGCCAGCTCTTAACCACCGCGCCACTCGACTGGCCCTCCAACAATCTATTTTTATCACCCCTTCAGATCATTCTGATGCATACTCAAATTTGAGAATGATTATGCTAGATAGTGAGGCTATGGTGTTAAACAAAGTGCTTGACCTCTTGGAGCAACAATATACAAATAGATAAAATTTTAGGCAGAGGTGAGTGTTATCAGGGAAACCAAAACTGGGGATGGAGGGAGAATGTAAAGGGTGCTCAGGCAAGGTCTTTCTGAGGAGTATGAGCTCTGGAGTCAGATTGAAGAGGGTGTGAATATGGGCTCCACCAGTTACTAGCCTTTTTTTTTTTTTCTTTTTGAGGGCAGTGTCACTGGCCCTCATATGTGGGACCCGAACCGGGGCCGCTGGCTTCCCAAGCCAGCGCTTAACCACCGTGCCACTCGGCCACGCCAGTGACTAGCCTTTTAAAGGTTTAGTTTCCTCATCTGCTAAAATGGAGATAGTAATATCACTTCCCTTACAAAGTTACTCTGAAGATTAAATAAGATAATGGATGCAAAATTCCTGCAACTCTGTCACAAGGTAACCCCTCAATAAATGTTGGCCTTCCAAATATGAGGGAGGAGTGTTATAGATGCATATTTGGGAATCGCTGATTAAAAATGAATAGTAAAGTGGGTGGAAAGGTGGATAGGCTGAGATATGAGAGAAGTGGATGGATGATAGGCTCTTGTTGGTGGGGACAGAAGTGGGTTGAGAAGTGGTGAGGAGGTAAAGAAATGAAGATGAGGAGAGAGAACCCAGCTAAAAGTAGAAATTTGGAAGAGGAGGCCAGTGGATTGGGTGACTAACTATCCTGGTTTGCCTGGGACTGAGGAGAGTCCCAGGAGGTGGGACTGTCATGCTAAACTGAGAAAGTCCTGGGAAAACTGGGACAAGCTGGTCACCCTCACAGTGGATAGGATCATGGGGGGGAGGGAGGGTGAGATGGGGGTGGTAACTACTGTGACCTTTCTATCTTGGTGACCTCTGATCTCCTCCTTACAATAATTTTGTGAAATACCTTCAAGTAGTTTGACTCAACCTGAAGCCAGAGGGCAGGGGAGCTCAAGAATGCAGTGGGGAGATGTCGGCCCTGGCTGGGCAGAACAGGAGCAGGAAAGGCAGAGAATGGATCCGGAGGGGCAAAAACAGTAACCAGCAGTGACAAGGGATTAGAATGGTCTGAAATTAATCTTATTCTATACCTTTTATTCTTCTGCCCGCCTTGTCCAAATGGGTTTAGGAATGCGATGGTTGGGTGTTTTCTGCATCCTTGAATTAACTTTAAATAAAATTATAAAAGTTACCCAAGGATATTGTTTGGTATCTGAGCAGCCCACAAAATTTTACTTCTTTGATGTTCATTGGTGTGAGTGCTGCGTACCAGAAGAAGCAGGTAGGATGTAGGGGCTCCAGGGAGAGAGGTCCTGGAGAAAACACCCACAAGGGCACTGGACTCTAATGCCCGCTGGTGCCCAGGGATTTTCCTCCAATTTACTTCCTGCTTGGAGGGCTTACTCCTCAAACTGATCCTTGATGGGAGCTGTAAGGGTCAAAGGTCAAAAACCACCCCTTGCACAGCACGGTCTAGAAAATCCAGAGAGCCCGACCGCCAGGCGGCCAGGCTCAGTAGGCAAAGGGAACGGGGAACCCGCCAACGCAACCCAGCTTATACTTGTAGAGCTGGTCAAAAGCGCTTCGTGATTGGTAGGACGGCCTGGGGGCGTGACTGTATGTAGAAACCCTCCTCTGGATTGGCGCAAATCATCGAGGGCGGGATCTCCACTCTGGCTAGGCGCGAAAGCTCGAAAGTCCCTACCGGGCTGCAGACGGCGGGAGCAGCTGCTCAGCGGCTGAGGAAATCGGAGACCTGTTTGTATCCAGCGCAGTGCTGGGGAGACCGGAGTCATGACGGGCGAAGTGGCTGCTGAGGTGAGTTCTTACACATGCCTCCATCCGCAGCTGCGGAGGCTGGGCGCTGAAGCGTGGGGTCGAGCAGGGGTCGTGACGGGCAGAGCGGGTCGCGGAGACTGGGAGGACTACAGCTCCCGGCGTGCACCACGGCGGCTCGGCTTCGCGGCCCGGGGAGAGACGCCACGGCCCCGCGGTCTCCCGGTCCAGTCCCGGCGCTCGGGTTCCCACGCCTCGGTCTTCTCGGCCATGTTGCTCCTGGGGTTTGCGGCGCGCGCAGTCCCTCAGCCTGCTCAGCCCGCCCTCTGCTTTGGCGCGTTTCCTGCCATGGGAGCTCTTCCTTTTTATTTTATTTATTTATTTTTTAAAAGGCTTTATTTATTTTTTTATTTTTTGAGGGCAGTGTTCCTGGCCCTCCTATGTGGGACCCGAACCGGGGCCGCTGGCTTCCCAAGCCAGCGCTTTAACCACCGCGCCCAAGAAAAAGTTTTAAAATGTTTTCAACAGGAAACTAGATTATTCAAGAGTTACTATATGAAAGGCTGAGTTTTACACACACAATGCTTTATGACAGGAGACAAGCATCAAAACAGTATATTCAGGACCTAAACAATTTAGATTTGATTAATGGTTTCCACACCTAAAAGGAGTAAAGGGAGGAGGACCAACAATCCAAAAGACAAAACCGGTATGTGTACCTATAGCTTTGCAGCAATGTTTAATACTCAGCAAGGAAACCCAAGATCCTGTCTTCCTCAGAAAGCACCTCTTCTTGGGAGTTCTCAGATTAGTTATCAGAATAAGAACAGGTAAGAATGGCAAGGTGTAATATTTTATTTGAAATCCTCTACTCTGAATTTGTACACATATTCGCCTACATTTTCTAATAAGTTTTAAAGCTTTTCACATTTAATATTTATTTCTTGTGGGGTTTTTTGTTTTTGTTTTTTGAGGGCAGTGTCACTGGCCCTCATATGTGGGACCCAAACCGGGGCCGCTGGCTTCCCAAGCCAGCGCTTAACCACCGCGCCACTCGGCCGGCCCGGAGCTCTTCCTTTTTAGAGCGCCCCAAAAGAGAGGAATGCTGGAGCTGAACCGAGCCGCTGGGATGCGGGGCAGAATTCACTGTAAATGGACGGCGAGGTCTAAGGGAGTTCTTAAAGAGGTCATCGCGCGGACTCCGAGAGGGGCTGTACCAGCCTGTAGGCCTCCCGATGGCGGCTGGCTGATTGCTGGCGGAATAGGGCATAGAAACTTCTGTTTCCAGGCCTGTGTTCTTTTCTGGGGCGGATCTAGGGTGAGACATTCGCCTTGGGAGCAAAATTCAAGGAGACACCAAAAAACTCAGTAATGAAGTTAATATTTTAATGCAACATTAAAAAAATAAATGAATGCAAAAAAAACCCCTATTACTTGCTATTGAGTAAAATATCAAACTTTTAAATAAAGACAAGATCTGACTACGCCTGAGCCCCTCAGCCTCTCTCACCTCACCCTCGTTCTGGCCCTAGTTTCAATAAAACTATTTACAAAAGCAAGCAGCTGACCTCATGATTCAAAAAAAGCATATTGCATTAGGATATTATCTTGATTAATGAGTTTTTGAGACCCTCTCTTCTCATTTAGGTCCTGGACCCGTCTTTTAGCCATTGCTGGTACTGCTACAAATTGCCTAGAATAAAATAATTAACAACATCACCATGTATTGAGCTCTGTGGTTACCTACACTCAAGTTTCCAGATCCACAAACAGAACTAATAGTCTTACTGCTTTGGATTGTTGGGAGGATGGACCATCAGCACATACATGATGATCCTCAGTGATTCTTTAGTACATGTTATTTTTCGTTATTATTCTAATAATTGTACCAAGCATTCAAATCAATGTAACAGTTTTTGGAGAAGCCTTTAGGGTGCCCTATTACATGACAGATGTTAATATTTTCCCCTTATTAAGTTGATTCAGAGCCCTAACAACACCAAGGAGGTTGGAGACCAGGCATCTAGAGCAGCTTGGCCACTAACTGGTCAAGTCACCTAACACACTTCTCCTCTTTAGATTTTTACTTGTGACTTTTAAAATGATTTGTTTGGGGGCCGGCCGAGTGGCACGGTGGTTAAGCGCTGGCTTGGGAAGCGAGCGGCCCCGGTTTGGTCCCACATATGAGGGCCAGTGACACTGCCCTCAAAAAACAATAAAAATTTTAAAAAGTTAAAAAAAAAATTTGTTTGGAAATTTTCAAACATACAAATGTAGAAGGGCTAATACAATGAACCCATCACCTAACTTCAACAATTATCAAATCATGCCAGTTTTGTTTCATTTATACTCCCATCCATTTCCTGCCCACTAGATTATTTGGAAGCAAATTCTAGACATTATTTCTTCTACAAATATTCCATTGGGCGCCTCTAAAAGATTAGGGCTTTCCAGAAAAGATAACCACAATATTATTATCATACCTAAAAAATGTAGAATTATTGCTTAATATTAAATAGCTAGTCAGTGTAGATTTCCTTCATGCACACACACACACACACACACACACACACACACACACACACACACAGAGTCTCTCTCTAAGTTTTCTTGAATGAATCAGGAGCCACAGAAAAGTCCACATATTTTGGTTGTGATATGTGTATATAGGTCCCCCTCCCTCTCTTTTTTCCTTGCAGTTTATTTTATTTTATTTTTTTAAAGATTTTTATTGGGGAATTGGGAGAGGGGAACAGTGTTGGGGAACCAGGGAAGGGGAACAGACAAGTTGCTGTCCTTTTGTTCTTCAGTCTAGTTGTGGAGGACATTGCTTCACTGGCCCTTGTTGGTATTATCATTGTGCCCTTCTCGGGTGAGGCAGATCGGTCTCCAGCCTCTGGACAGCCGCTCATGGTGGCTCTTGGCCACTCACACTGGTTGCCAGCCACTAACTGTAGCATATGGCAGCCCACTGCAGCAGGGGCTGCAGGTGGAGCTGTTGTTCATCATCTTAGCTGTAGAGGGCAGTGTCACTGGCCCTCATATGTGGGATCCGAATGAGGGCCGCTGGCGTCCCAAGCCAGCTCTTAACCAACGCGCCACTCGGCCGGCCCTCTTGCAATTTATTGTTAAAGAAACCACATTGTGGTCCTATAGAGTTTCCCACACCTGGGCTGCATCTCTATGATGTTATTTAATATCTCATTGGGATATACTGAGAAACAGTTCACATAGAAAAGGCATAATATAATAAGTGCTTGATTCTTTTCCTTTATTTACCATTATAGTACTCCCCACTTATCCACGGGGCATAGTTTCCAATATCTACAGTGGATGCCTGAAACTGCAGATAGTACTGAACGCTATATATACTGTTTTTTTCCTATACATGTATACCTATGATGAAGTTTAATTTATAAATTAGGCACAGTAAGAGATTAACAGCAACAATAATAAAATAGAACAGTTATAACAATATACTGTAATAAAAGTTATGTGAGTGTGGTTTCTTGCTCAAAATATCTTAATGTAACCATCCCTTACTTGCCCTAAATGACTTGGTAACTTGTTTCAGGGGATCCCTTGCTGAAGTGTTCATATAGTCTCACGTTACTGTCAATTGGAACATGTTTTCTGTTCATGTTTTCCACCCACAAATTTAATGCCTTTCCCATCTTAATAAAGCACTTATCACACACTGTGGCCGTAACTTTTGCAGTTTGAGGTCCTACAGCAAAACCATCACAGATTTCTTTTTCCTTCTCTAAAATTTCACAGATAGATTAGTTCTTACTGTAGATCTTCGCAACCTCAGCATATGTTTTTTTCTTTCCTTATTAGATTGAGAACTTTCTCACCTTTTTACTTAAAGGAAACACTTTATTGCTTATCTTGAGTGTATTTAAATTGTCAATATCATTGCTCTTGCACTTTGGGGCCATTATTAAGTAAAATAAGAGTCACTTGAGCACAAGCACTGTGCTATCATGGCAGTGATCTGATAATTGAGGCAACTACCAAATGACTCACAGCTGGGTAGTGTATACAGCGTGGGTACGATGGACAAAGGGATGACTCGTGTTGGATGGGACAGAGCGGGATGGTGTGAGATTTCATCATGCTACTCAGAACTGCATGCAATTTAAAATTTATGAATTATTTATTGAATTATTTCTGGAATTTTCCATTTAATATGTTCAGACCACGGTTAATCACAGGTAACTGAAATCATGTAAAATGAAACCACGGGTAAGGCGGAGAACTACTGTATTCAGAGTTGGTTCTATAGTATCTTTCAAAGGTGAATTTTTGTTGTTTTTTTGTCCAGTAATTCTAAATGTCATCCTCCTTTGAACCATTGTGTTGTTTTGGGTTTTTTTCCCTTATTTCATCCTGCTGATCACATGATGATTTGTGTGTTATATACTTAAAGCTTTCTGTTACCTCCTGGTTAATGCAAAGTATATTCTCACTTTCTAGGTTCACCTGGAAAACAATGATTCAAAACTCATTTCACAAGAAGAAGCAGATAGTCCTTTAGACAGTGGACAGGGCAGCTGTGACACAATTGAGCCCTTAAGTGAAAGAGGTTTGTAATAGTACATTTATTTTTAGGAATAGAATGTGGGAGCCTAGGTTGTAAGTGGATTGGATTAATTTCATTATTCTCTTGGTTTAATAAATTATTAATGCCCAACCTTATCGTTTATTTTATTTATTAGAAAAGCGAAATAATAGTGCTTGTGCTCTTTTGGAAAAAACATTTCTATTTTATCACTGAACGTATGAAATGTCTAGAAGCTACCACATTGCCTGGTTGAATGCATTCATCCTATAATAAAAGAATTTTTCACACCTGCCAGAAGGATTAGAACAACTTTACCCATTGTAAATACATATAATTAGACTTCTCAGTAAGAGACATTTTTCCAGGGAGAATGTTTTTCAAAATGTATTTTTAGATTTGCTTTGCTACAATCAGTTCTTAATGGTAGTTACATAATTTCACAAGGTGATCTGTCACTTGGATAATTGGATATGTTTTTGAGGAGGAGTGGGGCCAGAAGGAAGGCCGAATGAAAGTAGACCTCTAAAAAAAAATTGTTTCTTCCAGATTCAGATGAAGAGATATTTGTGAGTAAGAAATTGAAAAGCAGGAAGGTGCTACAAGACAGTGATTCTGAAAGAGAGAACACAAATGCCTCTCCAGAGAAAACTTCCAATGACAGTGTTGAGGAGGAAAATAAAGAGAACTTATATGTCGGAAAAAATGTCAAAGTCAGAAGGATTTACAAAACTCTGGCAGACAGTGATGAAAGTGACATTGAGGAGTCTTTGTATCAGGAAAATCTTGAAATCCAGGTGACGCCTTGCTTAGAGCTGGGTCTCCAATCTGAAAACACAATGGACTTTACCGTTGACAGAAAGAGGTCCAAAAAACCCATATGTGATAAAGAAAGAATTGGAGGAAAAGCAAAAGTAAAATCAAAGAGAAGACTCGAGAAAGAGGAGAAAAAGATGGAAAAAATTAGGCGGCTAAAAAAGAAGGAAACAAAAAATGAGGTACATTTTCAAGAACAATGCTATTTCTAAGGCAGATTCATATTTTAGAAAAGATTGCTTTTAGTTCTTGAGGTTGTTTCTGCACTCAGATATAGCTTTGAGTTCATTATTTTGCATTGCAAGTAATGAGGTATGTGATTTAAAACTTGCTGTCATTTTCCGTTACAGATACATTGAGGGCACTTCCAGGTAAATGGGTTTCTGATTTTCTTTGTGAGCACATGGGGGTAATTCTTTGCAGCTTCTGATCTCATGAAAATAAACTTTCAAAGGAGGATTTTTCAGGTGTTCATCAGTCAGAAGTCTTGTTTGCTAACCAGAAAAACCATCCTCATGTTTTATAAACTAGCAGCTTCATATGTATTTAATTGACTTTTCAAAAATATTTACTGTTTACTAAGTTCTGGACAGTTGCATAAAATCACAGTGTGGATTTCAAGGCATTACTTTGGGTTAGGAATCAGTAAGGATGTTCTGGAGTGCCATATTTTTGCCTGTAGGCAAAACATGCATTTTTCTTGGCCTGATCCAAATTGCCATACAATGTTGTGAAATATTGGATTTTGCTTTTTCTTTATGTATTATCCAGGAAGATGATGTGACACAGCCATTTAATGATAGTGGTTGTCTCCTTGCGGATAATGACCTTTTTGACACTGGTTTGGAGGAGGAAAATAACTCTTCATTGGAAGATGAAGAGTCATTAGAATCCATAAGGGCAGCTGTGAAAAACAAAGTAAAAAAGCACAAGGCAAGTAAAAGATGATTGTAATCAGAGCTACCCTATTGCTTCTAACCTTTGTTTTGTTTTCTGATTTACTATTACCTTAATTTTTTTTTTCCAACTGAAGGAAAAACACGTGTCAATGATTTAAGTTTTATAGCCATTAATTTTGGAATCATGGAGTACAAATGATAGATAGTCTAACTTGTTTGAAAAACTAGTATTTTGATCACCTTCATAGGAATGTTGGGCAAAAAAGTAAGATACTTTATGTTGTGTGAGGGGCAGGTAAGTAATGGGACAGAGATGTAAATTGTATAATCCTGTGGCTGCTAAGAAATTAACCTATAAGGTTTCAGGAAGGGTATCAAAGAGACACATCAGTCAAAGCATCATTGTCCTGAGTATTTGGAAGCATAATTATTCTTCCTAAGATTACGTTTAGCTCCCTGGGAGTCATTGTCCCACCTTAGGGAAAGATGTAATACAGAAGTACAAGAAATAAGGGCCCAAACTCTACTGGAGACGTTTTGTTTTCTAGGCATTATAGGATGCTGTTTGTTTCAAGTTTTCTATTTGATAATTATTTATTAATGTAGCATGATGTAATGTTGGAATACAAAACCAATCTTCCTTTGAGTAAGCAACATTCTTTTATTTCAGTTTTATTTTTGTCCATATCATTTATCTTGTAATCTTCTCTTTTAGCAAAAAGAATTGTCTTTGGATAGTGGGGTCACTTTATTTGAAGAAGACAGTGGGTTATCAAAAGGCTCCATGAGGAAGGTGAGGTTGAGCCCTGTATTGTATGGTTGTCATGTTGATCTCTTTCCCCAGGAGACTGTAAATTTCTCAGGGATAAATATTTTATCTTGTTTATCATGGTACTCAAGATACTGCTTTATACATAGGAGGGACACAAATATGGGTTAGATTGAAATAATTCTATCTTGACTTGCAAACGAATGAGCTCCTTGACTTTACATTGTATTGAGCTTATTAGTGTTAATGAGTCCCTCTCTAGCCTCTTTTCTTGGAGAGAGCAAAGTCTTGATGGGTGAATATCTTTCTGGATGATAGCATTAATGTAGTCTTACTTTTTGTTTTCTTTAAGGAAAGGAAGGCAGCCAAGTTAAGTAAGGAAGCATTAAAAAAACTGCATAGCGAAACTCAACGCCTTATTCGAGGTAATACAAATCAGCACAATAAACTTTGAGGCAAATCACAATATTTCTTTGTAAGGTCAACTTAGATGTTGGGGATTTTTGTTTTTTAACACTCTTAATATGAATTGATTTATAACATCAAGTTTAGAATTAATCTTGGTGAATGGCCATTGTTCTAAAGCCTCTGGGACATTACTACAAACAGAAAATTTCTGAAACTGTAGTGGTGGTAAGGAGAGAGATTTTTTTAAATGGTTTTCTATGGACCTGCTGCATCAAGACCCCTTTGGGAACTTTTCATTGTTTTTTTGTTTTTTTAGTTGTCAGCCAGCTCGGGCCGGGAATTGAACCAGAGACCCAGTTGCTCAGAGCTCGCACTCTTGAGTGAGCTCTTAACCAACTGAGCCACTTGGCCAGCTCTGGGAACTTTTCAAATATGTAAATTCTTATTCCCACAGAAGTCAGAATTTTAGTAGGCTTGAGAGGGGGTCCAAGAATCCTTTTTTCTTTTTTTCAGCTGAGCCATCCTGCCACCTGTTGGCAGCTCAACAGCAGCTCAGCTCAGGCTGGGCATCGAACTGCTGTTGCTCAGAGCTCAGCCCGCACTCTTGAGCGAGCTCTTAACCAACTGAGCCACTCGGCTGGCCCTAAGAATCCATGTTATTTATTTATTTATTTATTTATTACAACACAGCACAATAGTTATACTTTCAACCCCTCAAAGTGACAACCTCTTTCCCCCAATTCACCACCACCCCCTCCCCACCCCACCCCACCACTGCCAAGAATCCATATTTTAAAAAAACTTCCTGGGTCAGTTTGACTTCCCAACCAGGTTAAAAAGCCATTGGTCTTCAGAGAGTTCTTTTGTACTCAGATCCTGTCTTTTTTTTTTCCTTAGGGCAGTGTCACTGACCCTCACATGTGGGACCCGAACCTAGGCTGCTGGCTTCCCAACCCAACACTTAACCACTGTGCCACTCGTCCGGCCCAAAATAAGGAATATCTTTTTTTTTTTTTTAAGCTGAGCCATCCTGCCACCTGTTGGCAGCTCAACGACAACTCAGCTCGGGCTGGCATTGAACCACCGTTGCTCAGAGCTCAGCTCACTCTTGAGCGAGCTCTTAACCAACTGAGCCATTCAGCCGGCCCTCAGATCCTGTCTTTAGTAAAGCCAGGATTGTTTTCTGTTTCTGGTGATGGCTTTGGCTATACCGTTTAGTTAACTGAATATGAAGTGACATTTCAGAATATACAGTATGAATTTGCTTGTTTTGTTCCATTTTACAGAGTCTGCACTTAATCTTCCATATCATATGCCTGAGAATAAAACCATTCACGATTTCTTCAAGCGAAAACCCAGGGCCACTTGCCAAGGAAATGCCATGGCACTACTGAAGTAAGAACCGTCTTTCCTGTGATTATAATTCTCATAAACATTCAGTTTTGTAGCAAACAAAATGTTTAGATTCCTTACACCCTGAAACTTAATTGAACTGATTCATTATATGCTAAAGGATGAGAGTGTTGCACATTTAGGATAATTTTCAACTCTAGCTCATTTCCCATTCTCTAGGTCATCTAGGTATCAGTCAAGCCATCACAAAGAAACCCTAGAGACTACAAACACAACTGAGATGATCAGTGACCCCCAGACAAAAGGTGCAGGATATGAAATGAAAATGAATGCAATCCCTGCAGTTTCAAAGGAACCCGAGACCACTACTGGATCCGATGAGTCTTGCCATAAGGCTTCGATGGGAAGTGAAGAGCTAGGAGTTCAGGAAAAACAGAAGCAGAGTGATGCTAGATCTTCACCTGGGGACGGGTCAGTGGCACAACAGGAATCCGGCTTTCTCGGGAACAAGGACAGTGAGGGGGATCAGACTGGAGGACTTGTGGCACCTGAACCTGATGCTCTGGAGGGAGAAGAAGACCTGAAAAAAGCAGCAAAAGCAGATGAGAAGGTGGAAGAGCCCGGGCAGCAAACTAAATCAGCAACAGTTGTGCCACCTGAGAGAATGAGGCGGTTCACTGTGGATAGACTTAAACAGTTGGGAGTGGATGTTTTCATTAAACCTCGGCTGGGTGCTGATGAAGATTCCTTTGTGATACTTGAAGAACCTGAAACCAACAGAGGTAATCCTTTGAATTGTGGGGAGCCTCTCCAGAGTGATTTATTCTGGCAGCCTTCGATTACATGCTACTTTGGAAGTCAGGAAACACAGGGGAAACTGATAACCACACGTGATCTTATTCTACAGGTGTACAGGCATACCTCGTTTTATTGTGCTTCACTTTACTGTACTTCACAGATGTTGCTTTTTTTTTTTTTTTTTTTTTGTAAGATTTTTTATTGGGGAATTGGAGAAGGAGAACAGCCAAGTTGTTGTCCTTCAATCTTAGTTGTGGAGGGTGCAGCTAGCTCAGCTCCAAGTCCATTCACCATCTGGCGGCCTGTCAGCAGCTTGTAGCCAGTCAGCTCAAGGTGCCATGCGCAGTCTTAGCTGCAGGTGGGCATAGCCCACCATCCCATGCGGGAGTTGAACCAGCAACCTTGTTGTTAGGAGTGTGTGCTTTCACCAGCTGAGCCATCCTGCCACCTGTTGGCAGCTCAGCAGCAGCTCAGCTGGAGTGCAACTCACTGACCCATGTGGGAATCGAACCGACGACCCAGTTGCTCAGAGCTCACACTCTTAACCAACTAAGCCACTCTGCTGGCTTGCATTTTTTTTTAAAGATTTTATTGGGGAATCGGAGAAGGGGAACAGACAAGATGCTGTCCTTTTGTTCGTCAGTCTAGTTGTGGAGGATGTCGCTTCACTGGCCCATGTTGGTATCATTGCATTCTTCCCGGGTGAGGCAGTCGCTTGCCGGCCATTGGATGGCTGCTCACGGCAGCTCATGGTAGTGCACTCTAGCTGCCAGCCACTCACAGTAGCTCACAGCAGTCCACTGCAGCCCACTCCATTGCTGGCACCTCACAGCAGCCCAGCTCCGGGTCGAGCTGTTCACCATCACCGGCCCTCATGTAGGATCTGAACCGGGGCCCTGCTGCTCAGAGCTGGCATCCCAAGCCAACTCTTAACCAACACGCCACTCGGCCGGCTCCACATCTTTTTCATAAATTGAAGGCAGGCCCCTCCACCAGCAAAAAGGTTACAACTGGCTTTATGCAGTACTCACTTTATTGCAGTGGTCTGGAACCAAACCCACAATATCACTGAAATATGCCTGTACCAGATATGGGTAGAATCCCATTTAGATAAATTTGGAAGGGTGTCAGAATGTTCTAAACCTTGCTTAAAATGGAAGCCTGTTGACAGGTTAATATACAAAAGAAGTACATTGCTATTATGGTATGATGTTCATAAAAGCATTACTATTCAGTTTTACACAGTTAAGAGAAACGTTTTGGTTCAGGAAATTGTCAGCAAAACTGAACTTTTTTTTTTCACTCATTCAACAAATATTAAAGTATCCACTACATGCAAGATGCTGAAAAGCATACCAATAGAAATCTGACAATTATCCTACACTTACGGTACTTACACACTAGTAAGGAAGACAAGTATATAAGAGAGACAATGGTGACATATTTTATAACAAACCTGTCACTGATAATTGCAAAAAAAATAACGAAGGAAAAGGAAAAGTGTTCTTTTCTGAAAAACATTTAGAATAAAGTGTTTGGGAGCTCAGAGGAGGGATAGGTTTCTTCCATAGGTGGTTAAAGGAAGGCTTGAAGGTGGATGCAATTTCTTGTTCACTGCCTTCCCCTTTATACTTTGAGTGGGGTCTTCTGGCTTGTCCCCACTTCTCCCCAGTGCTTCCACAGTAGGTGACACATTGTAGGCATTCATATTTATTAAACAAATGAATATCCTTCAAGTCAGAACTCCAGTATTTCTATATTAGGTAAATGTCCTGGCTCGCAGATAGAATTGGGTGTTTCCTCCTCTGTGTCAAGGCAGTGTGGTATGTGCTCTATAGCATGAGCTTGTGCTCTATAGCAAGACCAGGTTTTGAATCTATACTATGCTATCCTGTTTAACCTTGAGTATGATATTTGGCCTCTGTAAGCCATCTTTCTTTAAAAAGAAAAAATAATAGGGCCGGCTGAGTGGCATGGTGGTTAAGCGCTGGCTTGGGAAGCAAGCGTCCCCTGTTCGGTCCCATATATGAGGGCCAGTGACACTGCCCTCAAAAAAATAAAAAATAATAATAGTACTATCTGGCTCACAGGACTATTATGAAGATTTGTTGAAATCATGCATACAATTAGCATCAAGAGGCACTCAAATATCGGTTGCCACTTGTAATATTGTTGGTGAAATTAATACAGCAAGACTATTCTTTAGTAAATAGCTTATGGTTGGCAGTGCTTGTCAGCCACAGTATTTGGTGTGTAAAATAAGCTCAGCGAGTCTTTTTTTTTTTTTTTTTTAAAGATTTTTATTGGGGAATTGGAGGGGAACAGCATTGGGGGACCAGAGGAGGGGAAAGACAAGTTGTTGTCCTTTTGTTCTTCAGTCTAGTTGTGGAGGATGTTGCTTCACTGGCCGATGTTGGTATCATCATTGCACTCTTCTCGGGTGAGGCAGATCAGTCGCTGGCCTCTGGACAGCTGCTTATAGCGGCTCTTGGCAGCTCACAACAGCTGCCAACCGCTCACGCTGGCTGCCAGCCACTCACTGTAGCCTATGGCAGCCCACTGCAGCAGGGGCTGCAGCTATGCTGTCCCTGGGGACTCAGAGCAGCCCAGCTCCAGGTGAAGCTGTTGTTCACCATCTTAGCTGTAGAGGGCAGTGTCACTGGCCCTCATATGTGGGATCCGAACCGGGGCCTCTGGCGTCCCAAGCCAGCTCTTAACCAGCGCACCACTCGGGCAGGCCTCAGCGAGTCTTTTTGATTGAATGGATGGACTTTGTGGAAATGGAGAGAAGGACATTCATAGAAGGGACAAAAAGAGCTCCACATGGTACATATTGGGAGGATGTGTAAGTCGTTTTGACCGGAGCAGGAGGCGGGGTACAAGGGTTGTGTAGCAGAACTAGCATAGCTCCATTAGGAAAGCAGTGTGGGAGTGAGCTGTTTTCCAAAACATGGAGGGAAAGCAGCTATCTAAACAGTTCCTGGCTAAGAAATGGGGAAGAAACACTTTTTCAGTACTTACTATACTAGAAACTGCTAAATTTTGGAACTAAAAGTTAACAAAACAGTCCTAGACTGAGACAGGAAAAGGAAGAAACCTATTTTTAAGTAACTACATAGATTCTTTACTAGTTTTCTTGTATATAAGTTGGGTATGTGGTTCAGGGTCCACCTGTATATAGGATTTCCTTTCTAATTATACTGATTATGCCAGTATAACAGTTTCACCAAGAAATGTTTCTAGGCCTGCTGCCGAGTTATATCACTGACTGGATTGATAGTCATTTTCTTTCTTTTTTTTTAATTGACATTGCCCATATTTAGTAAAACTGCTAATAAATAGTGAAATGTTCAAAATAGGGATTTTTTTTTTTTTTAATTGGGGAGCAGTGTGGTTTTTCCTAGGATCCATCATCTCCAAGTAGTTGTTTCAATCTAGTTGTGGAGGGCCCAACTCAGTGGCCCATGTGGGGACCGAGCTGGCAACCTTGGTGTGATGAGCACTGCTTTCTAACAAGCCGCCCCAAAATAGGGAATTTTTAAAAAGACTGAACCCAATGAAAAATTAAGCTCTTGAATAATTGACAATTATGGTATTTTCTTCTACCAGTTTAATACTTTTAAAAAGAATTGCACGTATTTAGAAACATCAGTTGTAAATTTCTACCTTAAAATGATTTTTGAAGTATCCTGAGAAAGAACAGTTGCAGCCATCCATTGGGTTAAGTTATAGGAATTCGACACAGGTGTTAAGTAGCAAAGGAGTGTTTGGTGTCTCATAGTATGTGGTTTTTCTGTTTTTCCCTACAACTTTGTCCAGCTTATAAAACTTAGCTTATTATTCTTAATTGGAATAATCTTAAAGGAAAGAGTTTGAGTGTGACAAACTAACATAGTGTTTGACCTTTGGGTTTAGAACTGGAAGCCTTGAAGCAGCGTTTCTGGAAGCATGCAAATCCAGCAGCCAAACCCAGGGCCGGTCAGAAGGTAAATGTGAACATCGTAGTGAAAGATGTGAGTACTGACGGAAAGGAAGAGCTAAAGGCAGATGTGGTGCCTGTGACTTTGGCAGCTGAGACGCTGGATGGAGTAAGCCACACAAAGCCAGGTATTTGAGTTTCCTTTTGTGTACTTTACGCTTTGTACTCTGGTAGGTCTTTATGGCCAGTGAAGACCCTTACAGTGAAGAATTACAGAATCTTTTTTCTTGGCTATTTTGGAGATTGGACAGCAGTATCTTTAGCATTATTTACACGTACTATTGCCTAGATGTGTGGGGTGGGTAAGATGACTTTATTTCTTAAGATAGCCTTTGTCTTATTTTTTAAAAAATGAATATCTATTGTGGATAAGGCATAGAAAGAATAAACAAAAACTTGTACAGTCCTGTCAGAGGTGATTTCTATGACCATATTGTTACATCTGTCTTTTTAAACTCTTTGCATGTGTGTACATAATGTGTGTTTTAAAAAGAAACAATGTGATCATACCATTCATTCTGCTTTGTAGTCTGCTTTTTTTGTTTGTTTGTTTTAACAACGTATTCAGGACAGGTCTGTTGTTCCCACTCCCGTTTTGAAAATACGAGTAATGTGTCACATAGAAAAAAATGAGGGAAGGGTATAAAATGAAAAATTATCTTCCCAAAGGCAACTGTTAACATTTTTTTGTGTCATAGGAAAATTCATATGCATATACCAGTGTGTGTGTATGAGTGAGAGAGAAAGACATTGAATACTTACTCTCTGCTAGGCATTGCTTTAGGCGCTTTATAGTAAATAACATTCGTATCCTTGTTTTATGTATGAAGAAAGTATATACAAAGCATTTACACAGCTTGCTCAAGTAGTAGAACCAGCAGCCTAATCCAGACCACCTAACTCCATATCAGGTACACATTATGTTGCTTTTGGGAATTTTTTAAAAAGCTACATAATACTCTATTGTGTGAATATAACATGATTTGTTTAACCATACTCCTATTAATGAACATCTTGTTTGTTCCAGTTTTTGGTATTTCATGCAATGGTACATCCTAGTATGAGATATATGTTGGTATATCTGGATGCAAAATTCTTTACAGTGGAGTCATTGAGTCAAATTTTTATGTATACCTCATTGTCCTTCAAGATAGTTGCATCTATTTATACTCTGATTCACAGTGTAAGAGTTCCTGTTTCTGCCTGCTAATGCATGCTATCAAACCTTCTAATTGTTACAAAATATGTAATAGACAATATCTCATTATTTTAATTCGTATCTTTAATTAGAAGTGAGGTTAAGCATTATTTTTAATTTGTTTATTAACAATGTATGTTCATTTTTCTGTGACCTCCCAGTTCATATCCTTTGCCCATTTTACTCTTGAATTGTTTCTCTTTTCCTTTAATATAGATACATTTATCAATATTTTCCTTCATGGCTTCTGAGCCAGACTCTTGAATTCCCACTGCTCCCACTTTCTTTGCCCTTTTTTTTTTTTCTTTTTTAGAAGGCAGTGTCACTGGCCCTCATATGTGGGATCCAAACCGGGGCTGCTGGTATCCCAAGCCAGCTCTTAACCACTGCGCCACTCAGCCGGCCCTCTTTGCCCTTTTAATAATAATTTTATAATCTCTATGAAGTATATCATCCCAGGGTGTAGAACATAATTCTGGCAATTCTCATACACTTCAAGTCATAATTTGTTAAAATAACAAAAGCCTAGAATACTAAGGTCTCTGATTTTCCTTTTGGGATATGACTAGCACACTTCTGGAGTTGCCTAAAATGCACACTCATATTACTGTAGTAGGTAGTCAGTCATTATGTCTAAAGCATTTCTTCACATTTTCTGTTCAGGCGAAAAGCTTCAGATGCTGAAAGCTAAACTGCAAGAAGCAATGAAACTCCGAAGGTTGGAGGAGCGCCAAAAGCGCCAGGCATTGTTTAACTTAGATAATGAAGATGGATTTGAAGAAGAGGAGGAGGAGGAAGAAGAAGAAATGACTGATGAGTCTGAGGAAGATGGAGAAGGGGAGGAAGAGGAAAAGTTAGAAGAAGAGGAGGAAGAAGCCAATCAGGAGGTTTGTGGCAATTATGTAATTTTGGTGCTTGGTCATGCCAAGTAAGGGAAAGAAAAAATCAGATTTGAATAAGAGGATAATAAGCATGTTCAACTGTATAAGCGATTTTAGTGGCAAAGATGGACACAGCTGCTCAGAGGCACCTAAATTCTAGTGCCTTCAGTTCTGTTAGCATCGCTGCATACCTGTGGGTCACAGAGCTATGGCTTGTGTTCATTTCCATATTGTAATATAATTCTGATACTGAGATGGCTTCGTATGAACAGGCACTTTCATCTTTGTTGTTTATTTAGGTTTCTTTGTACAGAACAAAAAGTAGTTTTGAGGCCAGGCTGAGGTCTGGAAGGAATTCTCAGGCAGGCCAAGACCTTCCTGAGTTCATTTCATTCTTCGTTAAGGAGGGTATTTGTAGAGAGGCTCTTGCCCTTGTTCCATAATATTGTTTTCCACCAAGGGAAGATAGACGGTGATAGGATTTTGGGTAATAGAGAAAAGAAAAGCTTCCTGGTTTGAAGGCTGGAGTCACTCGAAAGAGTTGGTCAATATTTAACCTGCATAAAGGAAGAAGAAAACAGTGGCCGAACTGGGCAGCATATCTGTCTGTGGTTGGTTTGCGGTCAGTCGTTGTCCTGAAGTCTCAGGTTAATCATTTAACCTCTCATTGCCACAGTAAGATGGTCATTCCAGTCTTCATAATCTTGTGGCAGTTTGGGGAGGATAAAAGGTAAAATAAGTATAAAAGAGCTCTAAAAGTGTCAGGGAACATTATGTTACCAATAATGGTTAGACCAAGCTTCCTTCAGGTTTACCTTTTCAGATTTAAGATGTGACAGGCAGCCATAGTTCAGGCTAACACTGTGTTTGCTTTAAAATTTTTTGACATGTATTATTTTGTTTTGGGGCGGTGTGATTGATAAAGGTTGCAGAATTCCTTCTCAGTAATGAAGAAATGGAAAGCAAAGATGAGAAAGAAATGGATAAAGAAAGCAACGATGACAGTAGTGAAACTGGCAAGTCAGTTGGCTTTCTATCTGTTCTCAAGCCTCTGTCATCGGATTCTACTTTATGTCTATTTAAGGACAACTCTTCCAAGATGGAGTAAGTAATTCTTACCAAGGAAAGATAAAATTCGCCTGGATTTTCCCCTCTCATAAGAAGCTATAACAGATACTTGAACAATTTACCTTCTTATTTTGTACTTTCCTAGTGAAGAAAAGTCAGAAACAGATGAAAACTCAGGCAAAAGACCTAGCAAACTGGGTAAGTAGTGACTCTTCTGCAGAACTTGACTTTTCTTTGATCCTCCAGCTTTGATACTTAAGGACTACAGTTCCATTCAGTTCCATGTTTTGAACTTTTGTGGACTTTTCCCAGTCTTACATGTGGCAGTGAAAGCAATTGACGAATTAGAACATTTTTCTTGGTTCAGGTTTTTTTTTGTTTTTGTTTTTTTGTTGGTTTTTTTTTAGCTTAGCCATCCTGCCACCTATTGGCAGCTCAGTTCGGGCTGGGCATCGAACTGCTGTTGCTCAGAACTCAGCTCGCATTCTTGAGCTAGCTCTTAACTAACTGAGCCACTCAGCCGGCCCTTGGTTCAGTTTATGAACACTTATGTGGAGTTTCTTTAGAGGTGACCGTTGGCATACAATAGGTCTGTAGTGCGTTTGTGTTGCTTGCGTGAACCATAAAACATTTTTATCATGTAGACCAGGAAGAGATATAAGTGATTGGATAATGGAGGGAGTGATCATAGGCTAAGGCAGGGTGACGGACAGGAACGTTCATGTGTTGCTTAGCTCAGAGGGATAAACCTTGACTGTATAATGCTATCTTAGTACTATAATTTACCTTTAACTTAGTGTTTTGGAACATCTAACTTGAGAGGTTTGCCTATCACTGTTACCTGACAATTTCACTCTCAACTCTTTCTCCTAAACAAATCCACCTTATTTTTGGAATCACACACTTAAAACTTACTTCCCTTTCCTTAGATGAAGATGATTCATGCTCACTGCTAACAAAAGAGAGCAGCCACAATAGCAGCTTTGAGCTGATTGCCTCTACAATTCCATCCTATCAGCCTTGCAACAGACAAACAGGCCGTGGGGCTAGTTTTTTGCCAATAGCAACAGGATTCAGATCTCCTTCCCCTGGGCTCTTTCGAGCCAGTTTGGTCAGCTCAGCCTCTAAGGTAAGATGGTAATGGTTTTCTGATCTCCCCGTTTTGCTTCCCACAGTGCTAAATAAAGTGCGCCAAGCCAACCAACTCCCACTACATAATGCATGTTCAGTTTAAAAATCCACCCCCTTTGTGTATTAAACACGAGCTCCATCCAGTGTTCTGACTTTCTGGGAGATATTTTTCTTTATGCTTCTCTTGGCTATGCATTGTCCTCCTCAACTGCAGTTGCCTGAGAGTAGACTAAATACTGCAAATAGCAACTTCTGTTGTTGTCATGACAGTGAATGACATTTGTAAAATGTTTTTGTTTGGTTTTATTTCGGTGCCAGAGTTCAGGAAAGCTGTCTGAGCCTTCACTTCCCATAGAGGATTCCCAGGATCTATATAACGCCTCCCCAGAGCCCAAGACACTTTTCCTAGGAGCAGGAGACTTCCAGTTCTGTTTAGAAGATGACACTCAGAGCCAACTGTTGGATGCAGATGGGTAGGTAGTTTTATGTTTCTGTGGGTGGGATGGTGCTGGGTACTGCTTAATTTTGCTTAAAAATAAAGTGAGCTTCTGTTACTCCATCTGTGCTTTCTCTTCTGCGAAAGAGGTGTATAGACCATTAGTATTTACATCCTACAAGTTTGAACAAAGTCCCTCCAGAAAATAAAACATAAATAGCCCTTGCTGGCATTCTGATCCTTCCATCTCTGCCTTATTTGAAATGCATAGGTCTTGTCAAGGCATCAGATTTCCCTGTATCTGTCCTCTGATGTTATAATTGTTGGGTGGGGTTGAGAATTGACAGACCTGTGGCACATTACGTGGACACAGCCCCAAGCCCTTAACTCGAGCATTATCTGAAGCCAAAATTATCCTTTACTCTTTACATTTTGAATAGCATTTATTCTTTCATAAAATTTCCCCCTCTCTCTTTAGATTATCACAAGGCTAAAGGTTGAATCTTTTATCTTCTGATGTGGGATTCAGCTTCTAACTTTGCTATTGGAAATGAGAGCAGAGTCTTTCACCCACTGCTTTGCTTTTTCCTTAGAGAGTTTCCTACATTCTTCATTGTGCTCGTAGGTTCTTAAATGTTAGAAACCACAGGAACCAATACCAAGCTTTGAAGCCTCGATTGCCATTGGCCAGTATGGATGAGAACGCCATGGACGCTAACATGGATGAGCTATTGGATTTGTGTACTGGAAAGTTCACATCTCAGGCCGAAAAACCTCTGCCCAGGAAGAGCGACAAGAAAGAGAACATGGAGGAACTTCTGAATCTTTGTTCAGGAAAATTCACTTCTCAGGGTAAATACCCCAGCAGTGAGCATCAGGCTTACCATCAGGCAGCCAAACATCTTAAGTCAGTATCCTTGAAAAGAAGCCCCTAACTCTAAGGTGAAAAGTGAAAAGAAAACAGAGTGTGGTGGATTCTTGCATGTGGGTTGAATTCACTGTTTAGCATCCTGATCTTTAGAGCTGTTATTTTCTCAGGGTGGTAAAGTATTGACTTAAGATTGCTCTAGTTTTGGCCATATGATTTGTTGTTTATGATCAATATATGCAAAGCTTAGAAAAGTGTCTGGTGTGTAGTGAACGTTATATAAATGCTAACTTATTATGTCCACTTGCACACCCCATTCTCCCCCCCTATAATGTAAGCTCTGTGAGAGTTGCTATCTTTGCATTGTTCACTCCTGTATCCCTGGTGCCTGGCACATAGTAAGCACTAAATAAGGGTTTGTTGAATGAATGAATGAATGAATGAATGAATGAATAGCTGGTGAGCTCTTTTGAGCAAGCTTACCTTAGAAGTGTATTGAGCTGGCATGTCTTTAGTTGGATGGAGAAAGGATCAAGCTGTCATTCCTTGGTGATAAATCTTTTTCTTTGTTATGATGTAGTTGCCTCCACCCTGGCTCCATCAGAGTTAAATACGCAGGAGAAGGAAGGCAGCATAGGTGATCCAATGGAAGAAGCACTTGCTCTTTGTTCAGGCTCTTTTCCAACAGACAGGTGAGTCTCAGTGATTGGCAGAAACGTATTAAAAAAAAAAACAAGGCAAAAAGCAAGCAAAGGGACGTGCTCAACATCACTAATAATTAAGGAAATGCAAATCAAAACCATAAGATACTACCTCACACCCATTAGGATGGCTCCTCTAAAAAGAAAGGAAAAAACCAACCAAACAGAAAATAACAAGTATTGGTAAGGATATGGAGAAATTGGAACCCTTGTGCTCTGTTGGTGGGAATGTAAAAAGAAGCTGCTATGGAAAACAGTGTGGCAGGTCCTCAAAAAATTAAAAATAGAATATGATTCAGCAATACCACTTTTGGGTATATATATACAAAAGAAGTGAAAACAGGGACTCATAGATGTTTGTACACCCATGTTCATGGCAATGTTATTCATAATAATCAAAAAGTGGAAGCATCCCAAGTGGATAAACAAAATGTGGTGTGCGTGTGTGTGTACACAATATTATTCAGCTTTAACAAGAAGGAAAATTCTGATATGCTGCAACATGGATGAACTGTGAGGACATTATGCTAAGTGAAATAAGCCAGTCACAAAAATGCAAATACTGTATGACTCCACTTACATGAGGTACTTAGAATAGTCAAAGTTATAGAGGCAGAAAGTAGAGGGGACTGGGGAGGAAAGAATGGGAGTCGCTTTTTAAAGGGTATAGGGTTTCAGTTTTGCAAGATGACAGAGTTCTGGAGGTTGATTGCAAATAACTTTGTGACATGTACCAAGTCACAACCATACATATTGTGAATGTACTTAACACTACTGAACTGTATACTTAAAAGTGGTTAAGATGGTAAATTTTATGTTATGTGTGTTTTATCACAATTTAAAAAGCCCTTTTTAAGGCATGATAATCTTGTTTCCTGTTTCTTTTTTTTTTTTTTTTTTTAGATTTTATTGGGGAATTGGGGGAGGGGAATAGACAAATTGCTGTCTTTTTTTGTTCTTTAGTCTAGTTGTGGAGGACATTTCTTCACTGCCCCATGTTGGTATCATTGCGCTCTTCCCGGATGAGGCAGATCGGTCGCCGGCCTCTGGATGTCGCTCACCGCGGCTATTGGCAGCTCACGCTGGCTGCCGGCCACTCACTGTAGCCTGTGGCAGCCCACTGCAGCACGGGCTGCAGCCCACACCGTTGCTGACCATCTTAGCTATAGAGGCAACCCAGTGGAGGTGTTGTTCACCCCCTTATCTGTAGAGGACAGTGTCACTGGCCTTCATATGTGGGATCCTAACTGGCGCCCCGCTGCTCAGAGCTGGCGTCCCAAGCCAGCTCCTAACCAACGTGCCACTTGGCCAGCCTTGTTTCCTGTTTCTTGAAGAGATTGTTGGTACTAATAAAATCTTTTCAATTCTTACATTCTTGTTGTTTGCTTTCAACAGCTGCTTTATTGATTTGTTGGTGTGCATTTTAGGGAAGAAGATGAAGAGGAGGAATTTGGAGACTTTCGGCTTGTCCCAAATGATAATGAGTTTGATAGTGATCAGGTGAGCTTGAAGGGAGCAAAGTAATCCTAACTGAACTCTATGTATTGCTGCTGTATAGTTGTTTTTTTCTTTTTTTTCCCTAGTTTGAGTTTTTTATTTTATTTTATTTATTTTTTTATTAATTTATTTATTTATTTATTTTTAATTTATTTTTAATTAGTTTCAGGTGTACAACACAGTGCAATAGTTATACATTTTACCCCTCAAAGTGACAACCCCCTACCCCCAATTCGCCACCCCTCTCCCCCCCCATATCATATATATCTATTACTCTTCCTCTGACTCTCTTCCACAGTATAATCCACATCCCGTGACTATCTATATATATTCAATTACAGTAGGTATACAACCTCCGCTTCAGTTATACAGTGCAGTGATCAAACCTCTACTCCATCCATGAAATGGTCTCCCTAACAAGACTTATGACCATCTGACATTCCACAGAATATTTACAACATTATTAATTATATTCCCCAAACTGTTTTTCATATCCCAGTGGCAATATTGTAGTTGCCTATTTTTGCTGTCTAATCCCTTCCCCTTCTCCCTCATCCCCATCCCCCTCTCAATTAGCAACCCTGATTTTTCCTCTATCTATGAGACAGTTTCTGTTTACTTTGCTCATTCATACAGTTTTTCAGATTCCACATATGAGTGAGATCATATGGTATTTGTCTTTCTCTGACTGACTTATTTTACTTAACATAATAGTCTCTAGGTCCATCCATATCATTGCAAATGGTACGATTTCATTCTTCTTTATAGCGGAGTGATACTCCAATGTATAAATATACCACAGTTTCTTAATCCAGTAGTCTACTGTTGGGCATGTTGGTTGTTTCCAAGTCTTAGCTATTGTAAATTGCGCTGCTATGAACATAGGGGTGCATAACTTTTTTTTAATAAGTGTCTTGGTTTTTTCAGGATAAATACCTAGGAGTGGAATTGCTGGGTCAAACGGTAGCTCTATTTCCAGTTCTTTGAGATACTTCCATAGTGGCTGCACCAATCTGCAGTCCCACCAACAGTGCAGCAGGGTCCCCTTTTCCCCTCAGCCCCGCCAGCACTTGTTGTTCGTTGATTTATTGATGATAGCCATTCTGACTAAAGTGAGGTGGTATCTCATTGTGGTTTTTATTTGCATTTTCCTAATTACCAGTGAGGTTGAACATTTTTTCATATGCCTGTTGGCCATCTGTATGTCCTCTTTAGAGAAATGTCTCTTCATATCTTCTGCCCATTTTTTAATTGGGTTGTTTGTTTTTTTGGTGTTGAGTTTCATGAGTGTTTTATAAATTTTGGATATTAACCCCTTATCAGATATATCGTTGGCAAATATATTCTCCCATTCAGTAGGCTTCCTTTTTGTTTTATTAATGGTTTCCTTTGTTGTGAAAAAACTTGAGTCTGAGTTTTTTAGAATTCTAAGGTTGGCATCTTATCAGAAGCAATTTCCTAGAATAAAATGTTTGGGTAGAAGTTTATGAATCCAGGTTTAGTTGAGGATACATTTTATTCTGTGTAACTTTGGGTGTGACCCTATATGATTTTGCAGGATGAACTCAGTGAGTCTGATAATGAAGATGTGGCACTGGAAGACAACGAAGATGACGATGAAGAAGAGCTCCTGAGGCAGTCTGAGAAATTAAAAAGGCAAATGTAAGTGTTAGGTCCATTCCTTCAATTGCGAGAAAGTTCTCCTAACAGTTGAGTTGTAGCCTGCCACCTTTTTACCTAAGTTTGCTGGTTCTATTTTTGCTTTTTTGTGGTTAAAACAGGTTAAATAAAATCCATTCGCATGATAGCTCTTGAGTATCCCAAGACAGTCTTGTCCTCCTTAATTGATTTCTGTACTGAACATCTCTACTGCCTTCAGTTTCTCACTTCGCATTGCTTCCATACTCCTCACATCCTGGATATTCTCATTATTTTCAGGTGTGGTCTGACTACTGTTATATGTAGTGGTCCAACCACATTCCTTGTTCCGGATGCATTCTACTGAGCAAGTAACCAAAGGCCATAAGAACTGAGTCACAGACCCTAAGGATCTAGTAGACAACTAAAATTCCCTGGATCTTTTTTCCTGTGAATTACTGTCATTCTAGGTTTTCTTCAGCCTCGTCTTGGGCAAATGATCCCCATTTATAAGTTTTTTAAAAGTTTTCTTGTACTGATCATAAAAGCAAACCAATTTATTTTAGACTTTTTAAAAGAATATAGAAAGATACAAGTAAAAAGTCACCCATGTCCACCATCCAGAATATTTATGAAAGTGTTCATGGTGGTTATTGCTTCATAACCTTTTTTGTGCATATCTTTTTGTATAGTTGAAATCTCTACAACTTTTTTTTTTTTTTTTTTTTTTTTTGAGGGCAGTGTCACTGGCCCTCACGTGTGGGACCGAAACAGGGCTGCTGGCTTCCGAAGCCAGCACTTAAACTACAACCTTTTTACATGTACAATTTTGCTTTCTTTCCCACTTAGCATATCTATAAGTAAATCCCTATGATGTTATAAATTTTATAAAGAACATTTTAATAGGTATTCAATATTATACTGTATGGGGATGACTTTTGGAATTCACATATAAGGCATTGTATTGATCCCTATTAGATTTATATTGTTTTTAGTCCATCATTCCATTCTATTAAGATCACTTTTGGGTTCTAATTTATCACCTGTCAAATTAAATATCTTATACAGCTTTGGGTCATCTATAGATTTTTCTAAGGCAGTGGTTCTCAAACCTTCTTTAACTGCAGAGTCCTTTGTTCAAATGAAATCTTATAAAGAATAACAGCTAAAAGTTGAACTCCTCAATGGGTGGATGGGAAGCTTGGGAAGCCTAGTGGCTAGTAGCCCCTGATTGAATTCCCAGAAACCTTCGGATTTAGGGAAACTCAGCTTTAAAAAAAACAAGTCTATGATGAAAATCAGCTTTCAGAAAGTCATCAAACTTCGGCTACTCATTATTGATAACAGGACTCTGGACCCAGAGTGACAGTAGTTTTATTCTTAGTGGGAACTGAAGTTGGGAAAACTAACTAGTAGTGGTTTTGGTTACCAGTAATTCGGAGCCTCAGTCATGCCTCTAACTTGGGGGTCAAGATTTAGTGGACTGTAAGAGATCCCAGTGTATTTTACTCCCATACTATCTCTCTAGTCTGCCTCCTAAAGCTGGTGAGCTTAAACATAAAACAAGACAGTTTGAACCTTCTAGCAGGTGTGTCTCAAATTTATAGAGGAGATTGACAGTTTGGGCTTTAAAGTCACCCACCTAATTGAATCTAGGCTCTTCTGCCTCCTAGTTGTGTAAAGTTGTTTATTCTCTGAGTCTCAGTTCCTTCAACTGTAAATTGAAGGCTATTATAGTACCCCCTGCTGAGATAATGCAGTGATGCCCATAAAGCACAGTTGTTGGCACACAGGATTATTAAGTGATAGACTTTTAAGTATTATCAAAATGAATTACTATAAAGTTAAGTCTATTATTATTGTTATTAGTGGTGGCTCAATGTTCTGCTTTTCTCATTGCATCAATATTCTGTGTGTGTATTCATTTTTAAAAAAAATCATGTGTATCCATTGTTGCATTTTCTAATCCTCAAAATTATTTTCCAGGAGATTGCAGAAATACCTGGAGGATGAGGCAGAGGTGTCAGGGAGTGATGTGGGAAGTGAAGATGAGTATGATGGGGAAGAAATTAATGAATACGAAGAGGATGTAATTGATGAAGTACTTCCTTCTGATGAGGAACTGCAGAGTCAAATCAAGAAAATACACATGTCAGTATCCCAATAAGTCCTTCTGAGTAATGGGGTGTGTCTTATGGCAGGTCCTATAACAGGCCGGAGTGGTCCTGGATATGAACCCCCTACCTCTCCTCTTGTAGGAAAACTATGTTGGATGATGATAAGCGACAGCTCCGTTTATACCAGGAGAGGTACCTTGCTGATGGGGATCTGCATAGTGATGGTCCTGGACGAATGAGGAAATTCCGGTGGAAAAACATAGGTATCTTGGTGGTTGCCTTTAGAAGCAAATGGTACAATGTGCATGTTTGTCTAGTTTACGATGACAAGCGGAAATCAAAACTATAGCAGGCTGTTATGGAGGACTCGGCTGTAACCCATTGTCATTTACTAGTGGTTGGGAAAAGTTTGTGTCGTGTATGGTAAATGATAAAAGTTCAATGATAAGAGGATGTCTGTCCAGGCATCCTCTCCTATGGGAATCGCAGCATGCTGATAGCCTTAACTCTTTGCTTTAGATGATGCTTCCCAGATGGACTTGTTCCACAGAGACTCCGATGATGAACAGATCGAAGAACAGCTTGATGAGACAGAAGCCAGATGGAGGAAGGAGCGCATTGAACGAGAGCAGTGGCTTCGGGACCAGGTAGTACGTTTGCAAGAAATTCGCCTCTTCTGACGCTAGTGTATGAGGAGAGGACCTAGTCACCAAGCTTGTCATGATAGTTTCAAAATCTTGGGCAACAGATTGCTGTCCCTTTTAATCCTTGATTTTTCTTTTGTGCTTTGAGAAGGCTTACCATGGGCAATTCTCTTCATGTTTGTCCAAAATCAATTTTATTTTCCCTAAAGCAACAAAAGGTTGGAAAAAGGAAAACAAATGATATCCCAGGTACCTTAGCTTCACAGTCCAGGCTGTGCTCACTATTTGGGGAGCTGTAGACGTCTGGTAATGCTGTCTGATTTTGGTTTGCAGGCACAGCAGGGGAAAATTGCAGCGGAAGACGAAGAAGAAATTGGGGAAGACAGTCAGTTTATGATGCTGGCCAAGAAAGTTACAGCCAAAGCACTGCAGAAAACTGGTGAGCTCGTAGTCCTCTTCCTCGATGTCTGGTCCCCTGGATGGTCAGTGCTGGGCCCTTGGTGGTGACCCCAACCTTCAGGGCCTATTACAGCTTAGTTATGGGCCTGTGTCTAGTACTGCCTTAAGGAGGCCCTGCAGAGGTGGAGAGACAGTGTTATTGGCTCTTAGACTGTTGGACAGTGGATGTTGTCCTTGTGCGTATAGATAGCTGCCTTTGCTTTCTGCTCTAAGGCAGTTCAAAGGAGTGAATTCTGCCTGTTTTATTTAGTTGCCCAGGATTCTATACCTAAGTGTTAGAGCTGGAATTTGAACCCAGATATATCTAACCCCAAAGTTAAGGCTCTTAAACACTACTTCACGCTCTTAACCACTCTAATCACTCTCATCTCTTGTTATTACTGTTAATGATTAGTTGATAAGTTCAGCTTGGTTGTCTTTTCTTCATGTAGCCACTTGCTATAGTTTCAAGTCACCATTATAAAAATCAGAGTTCCTGTGGCTTTAGTTGATTGGTTTAGTTAAAGGCTCCTTAGCTTGTTTAGATTCAAAAGTAATTCTACCCAGTTTTGCCCAGAGCAAGCCTCTCTGTCTTTTCTTTTCAGCCAGTCGCACTGTGGTTGTTGAAGAACCAAAGTCTTTACTCAGAAATCCTTTTGAAGCCATCAGACCAGGAAGTGCCCACCAGGTTGGTTGAGGACCTTATTAGCCTAACGTCATAATCTGCCATGTTATAAAGGCTCGGGTCAAGCTAAGGGACTGCTGTCATTAGGGGAGGGAGGCAGTTGCAGGAAATGGAACTAAATGGCGAAGGACCCTCCTATTTTCTACCGAGTGGGGTAGGAATATGTCTTCTCAAAACCTGAGGAGGCAGGAACAGACTGACTTCTCATTCTTTCTTTGGCACTTTGGAATTTGATACCACATGACTCTTTCCTCAGCTAAAGACAGGCTCACTGCTAAACCAGCCCAAAGCTGTGCTGCAGAAACTGGCTGCCCTCTCTGACCTCAACCCCAGTGCTCCCCGAAATTCAAGAAACTTTGTCTTCCACACACTTTCTCCTGTCAAGGCTGAGGCAGCAAAGGAATCATCTAAGCCGCGGGTAAGGAATTTGAGAGTTGATTTGGTGGCTTTCCAAAGCAGAATTTATTTATTTTTTAATTTAAAAAATACAGATTCCAGCTTGAAGGCTTATGCTGCAGTGTTAATCTTGCCCTTTCCAGTAAAGTACAAGGGAATTGTTACCCTCAGTAGGTAATCAGTGTTGAAACTTGCCTGGAAAGTTTATATTTCTTTTTTTATTGTTGTTAATTGTCCATGATTTAACCATGAGTTGTGGAAGAGCTAATTGAAGGTAAGCACTTGGATGAGGGTCTTGAGTTGGCCTTGATGCTCTCTTTGCTCTCTTTACTCTCTAGGTGAGGAGAAAGGGTCCATCTGTAACGACAACTACTTCACCTAAGCGTCTCAAAACAGATGATAGCGATTCAGGATCGAAGCAGAGCATCTTCAGATACTTGGAAAGCTAATGCCATCAAGGGTGCCAGCACCTACACTAAGACTGCATTGAGAAGCTTCTGGCATCGAAAGTTGGAGTTGATGCTCACGTGGATGATTCTGCCCTGGAGATTCAGTGCATTAAGATCACTGACAGATTCCAGTTTTTTCCTCTGCATGGCTCTCGACGGCTCTTTCCTTTCCTAGTATTATTCCCTGGGTTGACCACTAATCTTAATTCTGCAGTGTTTACAACATTGACTCATGGGACGCTTGGGTGAAGATTTACTTCCTCCATTAGACATTTGACATTTTATCCTAGCAGCTTCCTGAGTTGATACCTCTTTGTGAAAGGGGTGGTAAGAGGAGGAGGAGGAAAAAGTGTGGCATTTCAGAAAATTACAGAAATCAGTGACTATTAATACCAGCATGACTCCTTCACACCCCTAAGATCTGCACCATGGTGACCAGGACTCAGTGAAAGAGACTTTTTAGGCAGAGGACCAGGGAACCACAAGATGGGCTGTTTTATTAGTCTTGCCCCTTCCATTTTCTTGCATGCCTGTTCCCAAGACAGCCTCAAGTTCCCAATTAACCTTTGCTTCCTTTATAATAAGGACTCAAACTGGTACCCAAGTCAGAAAGACTTTGACCCTAATTTTCTGGACTATGAGGATGAAGATTCGTAAAGGGTTACAACTCATGTCTGTCCACATGAGCTATCCCAAGGGTAGAGAACCCTCTCCTGGGACTAAATTCTTGATTTGAAACACTATTGCTCAAGGACCTCCCTTATCCTCACAAAAAGAAATATAACCATTATTTATTGCATTCAACTGGGTGGAGTACATTGCCATAACCAGTCAGAGGACAATTGAATGCTTTATTATTTTGAGAGAAGACAATGATGGAATTCAATCAAAATATTGTTAGAATTGCTATCACTCCTGAGTTTCCTTAAACTACCATGAGGCACTCAGATTTTAGACAGGTTTGTTTTTTTTCCCTCAGAACTGAGCATCATTGCTGCTTTGGAAAAACAGTCCATGTGAATAATGTGGTTTCACTGTCAGGAGCTGGACTTGGGAAGTTGGATGACTTGTACCAGTTTTTTTTATTGGCAGGAGGGGGACTCCGATTTAATTGATGGAATGAGGGTATAGGTTTTCTCCAGTCAGCTAATACACAAAATGCTGACTTGGGACAGAATTTACCTTTGTATATTTGTAATCTTGTAATGAGGAAAATGTATATAAAGATGTTTTAATATGTATGCAGTTTTTCAATAAATCTCAGTGCCTTGAAGGCAGGATTTGCTGTCCAGATTGAACGCTTTCTTAGGTCAGCGCCTGTCTGATGTTGAGCATTGTGTTTTCAGGCTCCCTCCCAGGGAAGTCCACTGGGTCTTGAGTGAGAGGCTGCTGCAGTTGTCCCCTCACTGGCTTCTCAACTCCCATGACTTGATCAAATTAATTTACCAAGTGGTTTGGTAAACTCTCCTCAGTGCCGGTGAGGAGAGTTTACATAAATGGTGCCTCTTGTTAACAGCCCTTTGACTGGCAGCCATGGGTCCAAGGTGAGAGTTATTGCCCCTCGCTTTGAGCTGTCTTAAACAGTGTCCAGGGCCGGCCAAGTGGCGCGGTGGTTAAGCGCTGGCTTGGGAAGCCAGCGGCCCCGGTTCGGGTCCCACATATGAGGGCCAGTGACGCTGCCCTCAAAAAAATAAAAATAAATAAAACACAAATTAAAGTGTCCAATGCTAGGCAGCCCTTGCTGGGCAAAAAGAGAACTGGTAGGGAGGGCTAGATAGTTCTCCCCTGCTGCTTTCCTGTATCCTCTTTCCGGGGGAGAGATGGAAACTCTTTGGAATTGATCCAATTAGTGCCTGAGAAATCTGGGGAACAAATGGTTTTTGTTCTGAGGCTCCAGAAAGTAAACACTGTTTGGAAAAAGAAAAGTTAAGTCTTACAGTCTGGGTCATTTTCCCCCATGCCAGTATAGCTGTCATAAGTCAAGCTACGCCTTGATCTTGGTAACAATTGAAGTGGAGAGTTGTGACCTTACTCATATGCCCTGCGCCCAAAGCATTGAGCCATCAGCTTCAGCTATGTTTTAATGAAACTGAAGCCCCAGGGCCTGCTGCAATGGCTCCTGCTAGGATCAGCTCCACTAGTTGGAAATTGCATACTTGGAAGGATATGAGTCTGGGAGACAGAGTATGCACAGGGTCGGTCCTTTTATAGCTTCCTTGTTCCACAGACTGGTGTAGGGACACATGGTATTCATTTTAACAGGTCTCTGATCTCATTAATTCGGTCCACAGTTGCGCCAGCCATTCTAGGGTCTGTTCCATAAAACATCGGGTTATATTCACCAAAGCACTGTAAAGATAGAAAGGTGCTGTGCTCACTGTGCATCCCTCATCTTAGCTGCTTCTCTACAAATTTTACACTTTGAGAATGCCTAATGATTCAAACTGGGCATTTTGGTTCTTTATGTCCTGGACTTGTCTAATAACTGACAGGGTTTCCTGTCCTGAGACTTGTGCACTTAAGGATAGGGGACTGAGTGTTTTGGGGAGTATTGTCATGACACTATCTGATTATTTCATCCTTGAGATGGTATTATATCTTCTACCTTGTGTCCTAATCACTGCCTGGCACATGGCCTGAAATGTAGTATTTTCCAGCAAAGACTGAATGAATAATACCACACCTTTCAGAGCCTCTGTTTAAGGCTGTAAAATGAGGATAGTAATTCATGCTTGTCTCAGAGTTGCTATGAAGCGTAAGTTGGAAAAGGTACTGCATCATGTCAAGTGCCCCTCTGCAAGCCTAAGAAATCGCCAGTGTTACAATTGCATCATGTTTTGTGGACCACTCCTTAAAGGCCTGTTGTCTCATAAGCAACTTAAAGTTAATATTTTAAAAAATGTGATCGTTCTCCCCTAAAAACCTGCTCTCCTCTGGTGTCTCCTTTCATTCAGTAACAGGTGCCTCCATGCACCCAGGCACTCAGGCTGGAAACCTGAAGGGCATTCCTGGCCCCTCCTTCCTACTCCCATCATCACTCGGAAGTCCTATTGTTTCTACGTTCAAATTACATTTTAAATCAGCTCTGGTCTTCCAGCTCTGTAGCCAATAACCAATTCCAAGTTTCCGTTAACTTCCAGCCAGAGTACTGCAGTAGCCTCCTGATCTCCCCATTCCTATCTTTGCTTTCCTTCTGTCCAGTCTGCAGCAGTTAGAGGGTGACCTTTGTATACACATAAATGTGTATACACATAAATGAGGGTGCCACTCCCCGACGTAAAACCTTACAATGCCTTACATTGTACTCAAAATTAAGTTCAAACTCCTCATGGCCTACACAGCCTTCCATGACAGAGCTCTGCCCTCCATCCTCTGTCCACTCTTTCCATACACATTACACTCAGCTTCAGAGCCTTCCAAAGTGCCCTTCCCTCCACCCTCCTATATCTGGCTAATGTGGAATTCTCCAGATGTTGGTTTAGGTCCACCTTCCTCAGAGATGCCTTCCATTACCACCGTTTTTTTTTTTTTTTTTTTTTTAGCTGAGCCATCCTGCCACCTGTTGGCAGCTCAGCTCGGGCTGGGCATCGAACTGCTGTTGCTCAGAGCTCAGCTTGCACTCTTGAGTGAGCTCTTAACCAACTGAGCCACTTGGCCGGCCCTACCACCGTTTTCTTAATTAGGTTACCTCTGTCAGTTTCCTAGCCTTTTTTTTTTTTTTTTTATCACAGTTTGCCACCTTAATGTTCGTTTAGGTCTGTTTTCCCTATTAGACTAAATTCTGTGAAAACAGAAGCCATACCTACTTTGTTTAAAAAATCTATGCTTTGGGTAGCGCCAGGCCTGGCACACAGAATAATAGCTCAATACTTATTAAATAATGAGTGATCTGAAGCCAGGGAGAGCTACTGGTGAAAAGCTTGGTGCTGAATCACCTGCAAGGAAGCTTTCTAGTGTGGGATAGAATAGAGGGGGTTGCTATGTGAGACCTTAAATCCTTGCTCTGCAACTTACAAGTGACATGACCTTGGATAAGTCATTTTCTCTGAACTTTTTCCCTCAACTGGCAAATGAGGCTAAAGTGAAATGGCTTGGTTTAGCTCACCAGGTTAGGATCAAAGGGACAAATTAATGTGAACTGATTGAAGCTGAGCTAATGCTGGCTAACCCATGGCTGAGGAAGGGATGGTGCTCATGCCTCATATTATGGTCTGGCCAATCCCCACAGCTACCAGCCATGGGCCTATCTCAGGTCCAGTGATGGCTAGCTCTGTGCTGGGACTTGTGAGAATGGTCAGGATGGAAGTCTGCTTGTGTGCCTGGACTCTCCTAGTGAGCTGGGTAAATAGGCACAGCTTTGTATATGGCTGATGTCACCTCAGATTTTACTTTTTGAGACCCAGGTACCAGATCTCTCTGTCCCTAGTAATTGTATTGTCTTGGTCTGTACTATCCACGTCCTTCCCATCTCCTCTTTCTGTCCTCTCTTCTCTCACCTTAAAGGTTTTTCATTTTCAGTTTATTGATCTAGTTCTTCCCTGTGGTGGGATACATAATGGGAAAAGGGTTTGAAACAGCTACAGCCTAAGGGTGATGAGGAAACTATGAGGCTGGATGCCTGGGTTCCTTCCCTTCATTTTAGAAGGAACCACAGCCTGGTATTCTTTTTTTTTTTTTTTTAAGAGGGCAGTGCACTGACCCTCATATGTGGGATCCGAACCAGGGCCGCTGGCGTCCCAAGCCAGCTCTTAACCACCGCGCCACTAGGCTGGCCCCACAGCCTGGTATTCTTGATGGCTGGTGGGCTAGAGGTGGGGTGAAGAGGCAGCTCCCAGCTCCAGACTGGAGAATCACTGGGCCTAGTCTAAGGGGTGGAAAGTGCTGGGGCAGGGTTGGGAGTGAGGCGTGGTGTAGGTTTTTCATCCCCCGTCTCTTTTTCTCAGAGGCTGAGGGAAGGAAAAAAGCTCACTGCCCACCCCTCTCTTTGTTTGTCTTGTCTAATTTAACTTACGTTATTTATCAAATAGACAGGTTATTTGGAAAACCAGATGGACCCAGGCAAAAATCATCTGGGTTTTCCAAATGTGAAAAATTAGGTTCTGGGGGCCCAGGAGGAAAGGTTGCGTGTGTGTGTGTGTGTGTGTGTGTGTGTGTGTTTGGGAGGGAGGGAGGAGGATTGCAGATATTTTATGTCTCTGTAGTCAGACCCAGAAATTTCTCCATGACACCCAACCTTCTCCCCTCCCTCTTTTTCCATCAATTTCTTTATGATTAGAATATAAATGAGAAAACGAAATTTTTTATGTTGGTGGCTGGGAATGCTGAAAGGTTTAATTGGCCAAGGATGAGAACATGTCAGGGCTATAATAGAACAACAGCTGACAGCTTTCTCTGTCTCTCCAGCTCTCACCTCCTACATAGCCAGGGGGTTAGCAAGAGGTGCAGGGTACAGAGAGATTGCTGGAGCAGAAACTTCCACCTCTTGTCCCTTCGATGTAGTTATCCGAAAACAATTGCAGCAGATACGGAAGTTAGATATTTGGGGAAGAACTTACCCTTTTGTAACTTTGATGATCAGATGGCCAAAGAACACTGGGGATTAAGGGTTGTCTCTCCATTAAATAGCCAGGGAAGGAGCTAGCTCTGTAGTTAACAACCAGGAATGTTAAAACCTGTGGTTTGTTCCCTCCGAGCAGCAAGGAAGGAAGTGAAGCAGGAGGCTGCAGAGGCAGGACTCTGCTGCAACAGAGGAAGTGACCTGGTTGACAGCAGAGAGAGAGCCATCTCTCTACACACACCCATGTACACACACAGAACAGAGTCAAGACTCTTTCTGGCCCAAGGAATCTGGCAGCAGCAACAGCACTTGTCCCATTGTGAGTGTCACTTTTAAAAAGTGCCATTGGACTCTGAAAGACACTTAATAACTTGAGCTCATCTGAATAATCTGAGTTAATACTTAGCTCCACAGATACGAGGATTAAATTTAAAAAAAAAAAAAAGTAAAACTGTCTGCCTCCAGGCCTAGCACATAGTAAACCTTAGTGAGTGTGAGTTGAATGAATTAATCCATGAATCCAAGCATTATGCTCCCCTGACCATTTCCAAAGGTGGGTTTATAACAGCTTGAATAACAGACTTATGGGCTGTCCCGTTGGGCCTGGGGCCTGAGACATGATCTTACCCTGCCATTCACTTAACACATGTTTAATGAGTAGCTACAGTGTATGGGATAGACTCCATGATGTACCTACCACCTCATCCCCCTTCAGTGAAGGCCTTGACCCAGCTTCTGGGAGCACTGCAGAAAGATAGGTTCAGCAGACAGCCGCTTTGGGGATTGCCTCAGCTGCCGAGAACCCCCAGCCCAAGATCATGCCCCTTTTCAGCACAGCCCACATCCAATGACAGGGGTAATGCCTGGCCATGTCAGCTCATTTCAGGACAATTCTGAAAGGCCATTCTACCTTCAGAGCTCCCCTAAGGGTTGGCTGAGGCTATCATGGGCTTGTATGGCAGTTCAGCTTTTGTCTTCTCCCTTTCACACATGTTGATCCAAAGGGCACTTCTTACTAAACAGCCTGCATGCTAAACTGAGTCTGCTTCCTGGGGAATCCAAGGAGTGTGCTAGTCCTGGTGGTGTAGGCTTGAGGACAGGAAAGGACAGACTCCTTAGCAATTTCCAAGCATTGGAGATGGTGAAGTTGTCTTCTTATGCCCACCAGAGGGCAGCAGCACCAAAGCAACATGACTTTCTGAGGCTCCGCTGATATTTCTGTATCAGGATCCTCCCTCACCGCCGCCCCCCGCCCCCACCTTAGTGGAACCACCTTTCTGTCTAAGGGAAGAAAACTTTCTGAAACTGTCTAGGCCTTTGCTTTGTCAGTCTCAACAACCCCACCACCACCACCAATCCCCCAGCACTGAAGGCCAATCGGTCTTCCTACTGCAACCCCTCCTCCCTCCTCAGGGGGCAACCTCCTTGCCCAGGATCTCCCAGCCCTCCACACTTTTTACCACCCACAATACATTTGTTTTCTGTGTGACAAGGTAATTATGAGTTTGGGGCCAGGAGGCCCAGGGGCCAGTCTGAGGATGGTCACTTCAATCTGGTTCTCCCTGTTCTGCTAAGATTATCGATTTTTAGTTTTATTTATTATGATGATTTTTCTCTGTGTGTGATCTGGCCCTGGTGACATGAGGTACGAAGGCGAGAAGGCAAGCACACATTCATTCTTGTCACAATTTAGCTTCTTGAAACCATCTACCCACCCGACATTTTTTTTAATCTACAAGTTTTAGTATCTTTGTTTACCTGTCTTCATTCTGTCCCCTAGCCCCCAAAATCTCCCCAAGATTCTTCCAGGAATCAGAGCCAGATGTGGCTTGAGGATGGAGGCTGGGGAGAGAAGTGGTGACGGCAAACATGCCACCTTTTGTTAACAGCCATTAACTCATCCAGCAAGCTTTTACTGCATTCCCATTACCTGTCAGTTATTTCTAGGCTAAGCTCCCCAACTCCTCGCTTCTTTCTCATTTCTTGTTCTCTGACTGTGAAATGGATGAGAGAAAAACATGATCACGAAGCTTTCAGAGACAGTGGGATTGGGATTGGGTGGACCCAATTTAAAGTTTGCCTGCCTGACCTTCAGGCTACTAAAGGCCTCCCATAAGGTACTCTGATCTACTTCCTTACGGGGAAGAGGAGGGGCAGGCTTTAGGCAATAAATTACAAGTAGGAGGGGGTGCTCTTAGCCCGCATGATTGCCATGGGAATCAGCTGAGGCCAAGGGCGATTTGTGAGGCCACGTTCCCCTAGCCTGTTTACTCTGTGTGTGCCAGGAGAATGAATAAATCATTGTTCAGGGGCGGGATGCAGCTGCCGGGCTCCTCCCCTCGGCACATGCCCCAACTTCAGCTCCTCTATTGAGGGCTGCTGGAGCAGAGCGGTTTATACACCCAGCTCCCCAAATCCTATTGAGGCCTCCCCCTCCGCACGAGCCACCGGCTCCAAGCCCATTCAGCCTGGCCCTTTGTGCTGGAGGTTAAGTGGTTACATGTGGGGGGCACCCAGAAAGGACCTGTCAGGCCCTGAAAGGCTGTGCTGATACTGAGCCCTCCTACTGATGAATGGGGTGGGTAGAGGAGAGGTGGGCGGCAAGAGGGTGGTGTGGGGGAGAGGGCATGGGGATTATGGAGCCCACAGAGGCAGCTGCTGGGAAGGGGGTGGAACAGGCACCCCCTCCCCTCATTCCTCCTTCAGCTTCTCTGTTGTGTTCTGGGATGTTCAGCAGCCTTGGGACCTTGGGTTTGGCTTTTGTGGTCTCTTGGTGGAAGAGAAGTTTGGTAGAGACCATTTACCACTTGGTCTTCATTTACCACAAGGATGCATTGGGGAAAAAGAGCCTACAGTAATTTTTAGTTTGCCAGCAGCTCCAAAACACCCCTCAGTTTCTCCTTTTTCCCTTCAGGTATGGGAAGGCAGGTGAGTGGCAGGGATTCATGTCCTAGGTTCATTCTGTACAGTAGATTTGAAACTGTCCCACCGAGCTTTAAAAGCTTCCAGGGAGCCCCCTCAGGAGCTGTTCAGGGTGGAGAGTTCTGGGGAGGACAGACGATCTCAAACTAGGTGCCTTACAAAGATTTTGCCTGAAAATAATACATTGTTAGGCTTCAAAAAAAAAACACAACAATTAAAAATTTCAGATTTGATGTACCTCCCCCTCATTTTATAGCTGAGGAAACAGTCATATTGGTGGTGGAGACTGCACCTGTCTTACCTAACATGATCACACAGCAATTTCTAGATAGAGTGGCACTGTACCTTTAAGAGACAGAGGAGAAATGGATGAAGAAAACAATGAGGTCACCAGCTTTGTGGGCCTTCCTTTCCCAAATGAGCTAATTCTGGGGAATGATTTTCTTTCTAATCTGCCTCAGGGGCTCTCTGGCACATCAATGGTCCTCCAGAACTGTGCCTGATCTTGGGAGCCCAAGTAACAATGTTCACATTATAATGTTTTTTAACAATGTTCAAGGAGTATTATCTTTATTTAACCTAACAAGGTTAAAATGATTGATTTGTCTAAATTCCCAAAGCTATGTGAGGAGGTTGACAGATGATAGATCAGGAAAAGAGAAGAAAAGCAGGTAGCAATGTAGCTTGTACCCCAAGACTAGAAGAAGCCTGTGCTTTGTTCTGATGTGGAACCCTTCGGGGTCTTCCTCGGTAATTTCCCTGCGGCCCAGGAAGAAGCCCCAGCTCCTGGGAATGGTAGTTAGTCAAGACCTTTCACAACTTGGCCCACTTTATCCTCTAGCGTCTTCTCCTCCCTCCATTTCCCCACAAGCTCCAGTCACTCTGGCCTCCTCTGTGTTGTCTGAAAACACTCTAAACACGCACACCACATATCGTCTCCTCTGCCTTCTCCTGCTTTCTCTCTGTGAGCTTCTATTCACCTTTTTTTTTTTAAAAAAAAAGATTTTATTGGGGAATTGGGGGAGCCTGGCTCAGATATTGCCTCTGGGAAGGCTTTCCTCACCCTCTTACGTGCTCATTACTTTCGCCTTCTAGCCCTGTTGCAGGGCCCTTCACACTGTATAGCTCACTCTTTTTCTATTCTCCTTTCTAAATAGAAAGCTCTTTAAGGCCACTGCCAGTCCTGATTCTGCTCTGAATCCCCCAGCACAGTATTTGGCACAAAGTAAGCACTCCATAACTGTGTGCTGAATGTGAACAAACGGATGGGAAGGGGCAGGTCTTCGATGTTGAAACACCTTGGTCCCATCCACCCCTTTCTTCCTGGGAGGACAAACGTTGAAAGATTATCGGCTTCTAGAGGAACTCATGCCTGTCCTAGTTCTTGGAGCAGAAATTCCTTTCATCTTGCCTTGTTTCCTTGCCTGACACCCAAGGCCCTCAGGGCCTGGATCTGGCTACTCAGCTGCTAGCCTCTCTTGGCTCTGATATCTGTCTGCTTGCCAAGATATCTACTCACTGCCCACTGCTGGTTCTTCGTGATGGGCTGGCCTGCTGCAGAGCCCTGTTCAGGCTGGCACTGACCATCTCTGGTGATTTTGGTGTTCTTGCCACTTAAGTCTCTGCAAGCTACGTAGTTTGGTGGACACATTCACAGATACCGCTTCAGCTAGGGTGACAGGTTCCCTGGTATCCTGACTGAGGACGCTTCTGGCGAATGAATAACAGACATCTATACATCTGCTTTTCTGTGGTCATGTAGATATGGACGGCTCTGCTTTCCTGGGGTTTTTATTCTCCAGGCTCCCAGCTCTTTGAAAATTATGGAGTGGCCAGGCCCACTGTCTGAGCACTAACTGCATTAATGATACAATGCTAGAGTATCCCCATACAATACTTCCGTTGTCTAAGAAATGAGAGGCTACAGCCTGATGCCCTTGGAATTCACTGGACTTACCAGGTATTATGTTATTTAGAACAACCAGCTTTATAGAACAATGGAATGAACAATTGGTGACTTAGCTATGCAAGGTTGGGTTCTGCTCTGCCCAGTACAATACAGGCTTTACATCAACAATCAGTATATAATTCTTGGTCTTTTGTAGCCAGAACACATAGGAAGAGATAGAGGTGGGTGTGATACCTTCCACGATTGTATCTAATGACTTTCTCAAAGAGTTTACTTCCTGTCTCTGACATTCTAGGTTCTGCAGGCCAGGTTTCAGCACCTAGGCAGGAATGCTTCTCACCAGGGAACACAAAGATGATTCCGCTGCATTTCATACTCCTCAGGAATAGAAGAAAGGAGGTCACAGTGTAGGCTGGACTGATAACGGCTATCAAGGGAAAATAGAGTTGCTACCACTTAATGAGGGCTGAGAAGTGCATGAATGGGACCCAGGGGTGTTCTGTTAATCAGGATTCTTTTGATTGTCAGTGAAAGAAATTTCTCTAAGGTTAGGCATGGCAAAATAAGGGCCTCATTGGAAGTAATACAGAGGCCTCAGGAAACAGGACTGGGACATCACCAGGACTTCTGTCTTTCATCTCTACTTGTGTGTGTCAACATCATTTTCTCCTACTGAAAACTGACTTCCACTTACCAGCGAATGTGAATGCTACAGCTCACGTCCTCCCTGTTTTGTCTTTCTTTAATATTATTTCAGAAAGTCCCATAGAAGGGCTCTGACTGACTCACTTGGAGTGGGGAGTCCGATTCCTCAACTCATCAGGCTCCTGTTTAACCCACATGGTTAGAGCTGGGAGAGACAGAGCCAAAGGAGAGGTGGGGAGGAGCTGTTCTGGGCCCACCAACAATCAGATGACATGATGGCTGCATGGCATGGGAAGATTTGCATAACTCCAGACCACTGAAGCTCAGAGCCTTTAGGATTAAGGGTTTGCATCACCTCATAAGGAAGAAAACTCTGGCTGAAGGCAAGGGGAACTTGCAGTGGATAAAACAAAAGGGAAGAATAGTTAGGTCTTGGAACCTGATGTAAAAATAGGGCTGAGGTCTCCACCTATATATTCTTAGCTGGGGTGCGTGTCCAAAGTTTGGGTTACTTCTGCCTTCCCCCTTTTATTTCCTTTTCCCTCTAAAGTAGGAGTTGTCATAATCATAAAATGGTTTATTTTTTCTTCTTTCATCTCCCTTACTTTTATAAATAGGATTTGTTGGTGTGATTTAATCTGCCCTTTAGTCTCTGGGCTGCAGAATGGTGAGTTGGAATCAAGTTGAAACTGGAAGAGGACGCCCCATCATGGAGATCACAGAGTTGAATTCTTCCTCATTAAAAGAAACAAACAAAAACAAACAACAACAACAAAACAGCAAAAGAGAGATGAGGGAAAGACAAGGTATTTTAAATGTATTATGGTTTGAAGATGACTCCATATTAGTTTAGTTTAGGTTTGGAATGGGGTGGAGGGTACATGAGGAAGGTGTAGACAATTGTGTCATTTGCTCAGTAAAATGGGGATGTGGAAGGGACCTTCTGGAAGCTCACCGTGCCTTGAAGGCTACATTGGTCCTGGTCTTCTTTCTGGAGCTGCCTTAGTTAAGAGCTTAATTTAAGAAGTGTTAAGTTCCCTACCACCAGCCATTTGCTTTTTGGTGTTCATCATTAAAGTCAGCAATTATTCTGTTCTCTTTGATTGCAAACTGGGCCCCCAAACCCTACAATTCCAGCAAGGAGGAAGGAAGTGAGGGGATCAGGCTTCAGTAAGTGGACACTGAGAAGAGCTCAGTGCACTGGTGCCACAGAGGCATTGGTGGCCCTGTGGGGAGCCACCCGGGCCTGAGTGCAGGACAGTAGCCCGGTGCCAGACCCAGAGCAGATTTTCTTTCCTCTCTTTAAAAACGTAGCTTTCATAAGTGGCTTTAATAATTAAGCATGCAATGAATACAGAATTTCCAATTGTGATAGATGCTATGAAGAAAAGGAACAAAATGCCCAGGAATAATATAAAAGGGGGAGAGGAGGTCAGAGAAGATTGAGGAGAGATCTGGAATATGAGAGGGGGCAGAGAATGTTAGGCAGAGAGAACAGCGTTTGCAAGAGCCGCATGGCAGGCAGAAAGAAGCGACAGGCCCGACTGCAGAGGTGGAGCGCCAAGGCTGGGGCGGGAGAAGCAGGCAGGGCGGGATGCTCAGAGCTCTGCGGCTGCTGCCTGAAGGATCTACCGGGCAACGGGTTTTCGGCAGGAGGTTGGTGACACGATCAGATTTTCACTTTGAAAATATCAATGTATCTGCAGTGAGGCAAGCCGATCGGAGAGGCCCAGTGAATGCAGTTAGGAAACAAACCTACCTGCAAGGCCTGGGTCAAGGCTGCGGAAAGCGAAGGAGGGGAGCTGGATCCCGCGCTCCGGCCCCCGCGCGCGGCTCCGCGGGAAGCAGAACCGGCCCACGTGGGCCAGGCGCCCCGCCCAGAGCGCTGACGCCGCCCGGCTCTGCAGTCCGCGACTGGGGCTGGGTACGCGGCTCGGAAACCCCGCACCCCACGCCCGGGCCCCGCGTGACGCCCAGGCAGAGGGACCCCTCAGCCCCGAGGGACGAGTTCCCAGCCGTGGGGCCCGCGGCACCAGAGCCAGCCGGGCTGATCGGACGCCTCCAGGCGGTGAGTTGGAGCCCAGACGCGGGCAGGGAAATCGCAGCCTCGGCCCAGCTGCATTGGACTGATTAGGGAAGGATGGTCTCTATCCTGTCTCCAGGGTTAGTCTCCCTCTTCCACTATGCTAGGCAGGAAGGGAGGCCGCTTCCCCTATCCTTACAGAGCCACCCTCCCCCCTACTCACCCCCCACCGTGCCCGAACCCCGGCAGATTGCGCATTAGCTTGGAGAGAAGCCTGATTCCGGGGTGTCTGGGTTCCCATTTTACTCTCTCTGAGAACCCCGCTATTAGTAGCACCATCCTCACTGCATCCCAGGCTCCTTCACGACCCCGCCCAAGTTTTAAGAGAAAGAAAACATTTGGGCGGGGAAGATCTCCAGGCACCTTGTTTAGCGGGAAGGGAGTTGGTAGGTTATAAAGGGACTGTCCCTACATCATTCCCCGAGGACTTCTGCCCATTACTGGGTCCCTGCCACTTCCACTGTGCTCTCACTCTTACTGATCCCACATTTTTCTAATCCTAGTAATAGGTGGTCAGCAGAAACCTCTTGTCAATTTAAGCACTAATTTTGGTAGAAGCTGGTTGTTGGAGAAGAAAGAAGACTGTAGTATGCCCTCCCTCCAGGGCCTCAGGATGGAGCAAACTAGGGGCAGGGTCACAAGATAGGAAACATGGAGGGAAGGGGACAAGGGCTGAAGAGAGGCTTGTCAGTGGTGTGTGTGTGTGTGTGTGTGTGTGTGTGTGTGTGTGTGTGTGTGTGTCTCCTTGGGCAGAGGAGGGAAGTGAACCCAGCTCTTCTAACCCTTTGCAGTCAGCGGTAGCCTCCTGCTACTGTTGGCCCCCACTTTCCTGAGCTTAGATATCCCATGCTCTCTCGCCTCCATTCACTCACCCAGCAATTATGGATGGACACCTGCTTAATGCCAAGCTCCATGCTGCCTCCTAGAAATACGATGGAAAATAGAGGTATTCCAGGTCTAATCAGGCAGATTTATGAGCTGCTTTTACAAGAGAGTTTAAAAAAATTGTATAGACATTTACTGACCATCAATTTGTATGTGCCAGGGACATGAAACAAACATGAATAAGACAGTGTGTACCCAGGGCAGTGGGGACCCAGAGGTAGGCAGTTAACTGTGTTTGTTTATGTATATTGGAACAGTGGGGAGAATGTCAGGATGGCTTCAGAGAGGTGGGGATATTCGAGATGAGTTCTGAAGTACAAAAAGGAATTTGCTGGGTGGAGAAGGGAGGATCTTAGAGGGCAGGGGAGAGGAAGGGTATTGTAGGTTAAGGGAACTGTGTGACGAGAATAATGGTACTTTCTGAGACCTCTGAGCAGTTTGGTGTGGTGGGAGGGGCAGAGCGTCAAGAGGCAAGTTTGGAAGGGTGAGCAGGGGCCAGACCAGTAGGCCATGGAGAGATTTAGCAGGAGTTTAGGGAGGGCAGTCGGAACTGTGACCAATCAAATTTTCATTTTTAACTGGAGGCAGAAAGATCAGTGAAAAGGCTATGGCAGTCAGTAATCCAGATAAGAAATGGCCTGAACCAAGGGAAAATGAGGGGAGATGGATGTACAGAAACACAGAGGTTTTTAAGAGGAAGAATTGTCAGTATTTGGTGATCAATGAGATGGGGGACAAGAAGCAGAGTGAGGAATCCAGGATGTTTTCAGGTTTCTGGCTGGAGTGACTGAATGGAGAGTGAGGTCATTTTGCTATGGACACTGAAGATGATGAGCTGGTTTGGATGCGTAGAATTTGAGGAGCCTGTGGTTGGTTGCAGAATTGGATATCAGTTGGATCTGGGCTGGAGATAGATCTGAGAGTCTACAGCACATGATTGTTCTTGAAGCTACAGCAGAGGATGAGGTCGCCTGGGGGAATAGTGCATAAAATGAGAAGACAGCATGCCTGGGGGGGGAGGGTGCTGAGGGAAGAGGGCAGAGAGGGAGGAGGAAAACCACGAAAGGAGATGTTACCAGAGACCAGGAAAAGGGACTGAGAAGGAGCAGCCAGGATCCCGCTGCCTTCTCCCTGCACCTAGGTTGCCTGGACTCAGGCACCCCATCCTGTCCTGCTCTGACTCATTCTTCTGCTTCCCCCCTATAGACCAGATGTTCACCATCCAGCCAGGGATAGCTGAGGGGAGCCAGTTCCTGGGGGACCCACCTTCTGGAGTATGTCAGCCTGAGTTCCAACCAGATAGCAACTCCAACTTCATGGCAAGTGCCAAGGATGCCAATGAGAATTGGCGTGGGATGCCAGGCCAAGTGGAGCCCATCCTGATGAAGAACTCCTCTGAGTTGCCCTCTGATAACCAGGCTTTCCAGGCCCCTGGACTTCCTGAGGGGGAGGTCCGCAGCCCACCAGAGGGGGCAGAGATCCCCAGAGCTGAGCCTGAGAAGATGGGTGGTGCCGGCACAGTCAGCTCCCCTCTGGAGGACAACGGCTATGCCAGCAGCTCCCTGAGCATTGACAGCCCTAGCAGCAGCCCGGAGCCTGCCTGTGGGACCCCTCCAGGCTCTGGCCCTTCAGATCCCCTTCTGCCCTCTGTGGCTCAAGCTGTGCAGAAGCTGCAGGCTCAAGAGCGCTACAAAGAGCAGGAGAAGGAGAAGCACCACATGCACTTGGTGATGTACCGCCGCCTGGCCCTGCTCCAGTGGATCCGAGGCCTGCAGCACCAGCTGATTGACCAGCAGGCTCGCCTGCAGGAGAGCTTCGACACCATCCTAGACAACCGGAAGGAGCTTATCCGCTGTCTCCAACAGAGGGCAGCACCATCCAGGCCCCAGGACCAGGGCTAAGAGCATGCCTCCACGGGGGTGCAAGGGGTGTCTGTATATACTTGCAGGCATGAGTGTGGCTGTGCACAAGTATATGTGCACAAGTTATTAGCGGGTATGAGTGCAGCTAAGGATAAGTGAGTATGTATGTGCTAACATGTAGCAGATATGTGCAGGCATGTATGAATCAGCACCTGTGCACCAGCTTGCGTGTGCTCTGTGTACACACAAGCTAACTTATGTGCAGGCCTATGTATGACTGTGTCCATCTGTGTATGTGTAGCATGTATGTCAGAGGGAGTAAGTTTGTATATGCATATGTGAACAGACATCCAGCAGTGTGTGTGTATGTGTATGAGTGACGATATACAGTTGACCCTTGAATAACACAGGTTTGAACTGCATAGGTCCACTTACGAGTATATGTGGAATTTTTCAATAAATATGTACAGTACTGTAAGTGTATTTTCTCTTATGATTTTCTTAATAACATTTTCTTTAGTAAGAATAATAGTAAGTATATGATACATATAACGTACAAAATGTGTGTCAATTGACTTTATGTTATCAGTAAGTCTTCCGGTCAATAGACTATCAGTAGTTAAGTTTTGGGGGATTCAAAAGTTGTACATGGATTTTTTTTTTTTTTTTTTTTTTTTGAGGACAGTGTCACTGGCCCTCATATGTGGGACCTGAACTGGGGCCGCTGGCTTCCCAAGCCAGCACTTAACCACCGTGCCACTTGGCCGGCCCTGTACATGGATTTTTAACTGTGTCAGGGGTTGGCACCATTAACCCCTGTGTTGTTCAATGGTCAACTGTCCATGCAAAAGATGTGTATGCCTATGAGTGGGTTTGAGTGTGCAGGCTTGTGGTGGGTGTATGTGAGAGAACCATTGTGTGTGCAGGCCTGTGGATAGGGGTACGTGTGTGCAGGTGCAGGCATGGAAAGTGTAGATTAGGAACGCGTATTGGCACGCAGACTTGCGAGCAAGTGTGTGCAAGTATACATTCAGTTGCACATGTGGGGCATCCATCCACACCCTGTGCTACCCAGGGCCTGCCACCGTCTTTTTTTCTCCACAGGGTCCCACTGCTTCCTGAAAAGAGGGCAGCTTGCTCTCATTTATCTGAGGGTTATGGCTTATCCAGTCTCCCGGTATTTCCCAGACCACCTCTCCTCACTCCTCCCACACCTTGCTTTGCTAAGGCTGCTGTCCCTGATGGTGAATTTGCTGGAGGTAGTTGTTGCTTTGGCCTGCCATGGCTTTTTGGCAGTGATTTTGCCAGGGCAATTGGTAGAGAATTAGCATCAGGGAGGGAAGCTGGGGGTAGTGATCAACATCATGGCAGGGATGGGGAGCAGGATCAGAGAAGACAGGGACTGTCCCTCTTGAACTTTGCCTTTGGGCACATGGGAGATGGGGATGGGGGAGATGGTGATGGCAGACCCTGTGAAGAATAGAAGAATGGGAATTCTAAAATACCAGTTTCAAATAAGCCACACCTTTCCACTGCAAAGGAGCTGTTACAGACCATATTGACTTAAGCTTCTGATGAAAAGGAATGTGTGTGCATAAGCTTGCTAGGAATGGACAAGGTGACCTCAGGCTGTTAGAGGAAATCTCACTCCCCTTCCTGTGCCTCTACTTGCTATGCCTCTCTGGCTTTAACAACACTGGATATTGAATTAGTTTGGTCCATTTCCCTGAAATCAGTCTGTCCGGGCCAGGAGGAGCCACAGTTCAGCTTTCAAGGGTGGGCAGGAGTGGTATCAGTTCAGCCTTTGGAAGCTCTTAGGATGCTGGGTCATACCCCCATCCATCACTATATGGCCCTTTGAATGGGGGTTAACAGGTTTCAGCAGAAGCTCTGTGAGGTGGAAAGTGGGTGAGTTCTGGGGGGGCCAAAGATGAAGGTACCCAAGCTCTCTGCTTTGCTTCTGAGAACCAAGAGGATACAAGATCCTGATGGGTGAGACGTGGCATGGAAGTCACCAACACTGCCTGTGGCCCTTTGTCTTCCTATCTGCGAAATATGGGTTCTCTTTCTGATTATCTCTAAAGAGTTTCATTCCTGATGGGTGGGTGAGTGAAAAAAATGGGGATTGAGGCTGAAGCAATGACCCTGAGACTTTGTCTAACTCTTGCATGTTGAGTGTAAACCAAGATAAATAAACTGGGACAGAAAAATGCATTTCTTTTTTTTTAAAGATTTTTATTAGAAAATACAGCTAACATACAACATTATATCAGTTTCAGGTATACACAATGGTTATTTAATATTAATATACCTAAAGAAGTGATCATCATAAATCCAACAACCATCTGACACCATACCACGCTATCAATATTATTGACTATATTCTCCATGCTATACATTACATCCCCATGACTTGTTTTTTTTGTTCGTGTTTGTTTTTTGTTTTAAAGATTTTATTGGGGAATTGGGGGAGGGGAACAGCGTTGGGGAATTGGGGAAGGGGAACAGACAAGTTGCTGTCTTTTTGTTCTTCAGTCTAGTTGCGGAGGATGTTGCTTCACTGTTGGTATCGTCATTGCGCTCTTCCCGGATGAGGCAGATCGGTCGCTGGCCTCTGGATGTCGCTCACCACGGCTACTGGCAGCTCACGCTGGCTGCCAGCCACTCACTGTAGCCTATGGCAGCCCACTGCAGCAGGAGCTGCAGCCTACACTGTCGCCAGGGCTCGCACAGCCCAGCTCCAGATGGAGCTGTTGTTAGCTGTAGAGGGCAGTGTCACTGGCCCTCATATGTGGGATCCGAACCAGGGCTGCTGGCATCCCAAGCCAGCTCTTAAGCAATGCGCCACTTGGCCGGCCATGACTTATTTGTTTTATACCTGAAAATTTGAACCTCTTACTCCTCTTCACCTCCCCCCCCCCGCTTTTTGATTTTTCAATTACAGTTAACATTCAGTATTGTTTTGTATTTCAGTTGTACAGCATAATGGTTAGACATTTGTATAATTTAAGAAGTGATTTCCCCCAGGGCGGCTGGATGGCTCAGTTGGTTAGACCGTGTGCTCTTAACAAGGTTTTCAGTTCGATTTCTGCATGTGATAGTGGGCTGCACCTCCTGCAACTATTTTGAAAATGGCAACTGGACTTGGAGCTGAGCTGCGCCCTCCACAGCTAGATTGAAACAGTGACTTGACTTGGAGCTGATGGGTCCTGGAAAAACACACAGTTCCCCAATAAAAATTTATAAAAACAAAACAAAACAGAAGTGATACCCCAGACTAGTCTAGTACTCACCTGACACTATACATAGTTATTACCATATCACTAACTATATTCCCTATGTTGTACTTTATTTACATCCCCATGACTATTTTGTAACTACTAATTTGTACTTCTTAATCTCTTCACCTTTTCACCCTGTCCCCCACAACCCTCCCCTCTATCACACCAATAAATCTAGTATCCATCTGATACCATACATAGTTATTACAGTATTATTGACCATATTCCTTGTACTATACCCTTCACCCCCATGACCATTGTGTCAACCAATTTGTACTTTTTAATCCCTTCCCCTCTTTCATCCACCCCAATGCCCTTCCCATTTGTCAACCATCAAAATTTCTTTGTGTCTATGAGTGTGTTTTTGTTTTGTTTGTTTATTTTGTTCTTTAAATTCCATAGGTAAGCGAAATCACATTGCATCTGTCTTTCTCTGTCTGACATTCCATTCAGCACAATGCCATCAATGGCACCACGGATGACAAGAACTTATTCCCTTCCATGACCAAACCGTATTTCATTGTATATGAAGATTCCCCCCAGCATGCTCAGGGGCCTGTTTAGATCGCCCTTTATGTGTGCCGCTTGTGATGCTAATTGGGTGGTGTTCTGCTGTGGTATGAAGCCCACCTCCAAGTACGTTGGTTGTGGAGCCTCTTGGGAGGGCCTCTGGTGCAGGCCTAGGTCAGCCACTGCCTGTGACTGGCCAGGGACTACCTGGTAAGAACTACAGAATGATCCACAGTTGTTCGCTGCCGGTACTAAACCTAGAAGCACATGGGAGAGGCCACGCTCTGACCTGAGGACAGCTGCCACCTGCCAGCTCCCTTAATGTTCAGCCACTGATAAAACCTCATGCGATACATGTGTTGAATGAGGCAGAATCTCAGGGAGTCACTAGAGTGGGAAGAACTGTGGTCACCATGTTAATGTGGACTAGTTTAGTGCCAGTGCTGAGCCTGAAGCTATCAGCAAGTCTCAGAGCACACAGAGACCAGTTGCTGCCCGCCTGAGGCCTGTGGTCTCTGATAGCTTTCCAAGAAAGAGTGTAATATAGGAGGGGCTGGCTGCTAGCAGAGAAAGTGCCTCTGCCTGTGAGCGAGTTGGGTGGGGCAGGGTCCCAGCTGAGTTAGCAGGCCAGAGCAGCAGAGCTCACCAGGCCAATCAAATACAAATTTGGCTGTAAGTGAAGGGGGCAGACTTAATATAGGAAAGATGGCGCCCACCTGTCAGCTGCATGGGAGGACTCCTCACCGTGAAATTGCTGACTGTCCTCCAGTCTTCAGCCAGAGACTCTCCTCTCCACACCCCCACCCCCACCCCCGAAGCCACACACCTCAGCCTGCCCCCAGTATGTCTCTGAGGCGCCCTGAGTCACTGTCCCTCTGCTGGAACCCAAGGTGAGTGCCTGCGAGTTTGTCTGTGCACGGGCAGTTTGAGAGGACGTCTGGGTTCCCTGTAGCCTTCTGTCCCACCTGAATGGCTGGAATCCCCACTGTTTTTCACAGCCAGATGTTGTGGGCCCTGACGCTAGTGTCCTCTTTCTGATACTAGTACTCTGGGCTGGGGAGCCTGGTGTGGAGGGCTGGTGTCCCTCGCTCCTCTAGGGGGAATCTCCAGAGCTGATATATCCCTCCTGATTCTCAACTGCCAAACAGATGTTTGGGGCCCATTCTGCTTCTCTGCCCCCTCTACCAGTCTCCACCTGGCTTCTTTATATTTTTACTTATAGAACTTATTTTCGGCTAGACTTCAGATGGTTCTCCAGGTTGATTGTTCCATAATTTGGTTGGAATATCAGGGCTCTGTGTAGTGGCTATCTCTAAGGAGATTGAATGCCCTCTGGTGGCAGCCTATGACCTGTCTACCAGCCTCTTTCCTACAAGCCTCACCCAAAATCCAGTGTTCGTGTCTCCTAATCACAGCAAGAACAAGTGACAGGAATAGGAAAGCCATGAAATCTGTGAGTGCCTGATCAAGAATGGCTTCCTGGAGGAATAGAAGCCTAGAGAATGAGTAGAAGTTGAGGCAACAGAATAGTGATTTCTGGTGCAGACTGGACCCAGACAGATGTCTTGGATCCTCCTCTTGCTAGCTGTACCTCATTTTTCTCAACTGTGAAATGGAAGCAATTAGTATTTCTCTCATTGGGTTATATGAGAGTTAAATAAGTTTACACACGTAAAGGGCTTAGACCTGAGCTTGGCACATAGAAAGTGGTCCATAAATGTTATTATCTGACTAGGAGAAGGGGGGGCCATCAGAGGTAGAAGATGCCGCAGGGCAGTTGTACAGTATACTAAAAAGGGTTGCTAAAGGACTTTGAGTCCCAGACCCATGAGTTTAATGGGTGCTAGTGGTAAGAAGGGGGACATGAGATGGGGATGCTCTGGGATCTAAGCCAGGCCTCAGACCCACACTCATATACATGCCCACACCCACCAGTTACCCTCACACACAGAGGCACCAGACCCTACACTTACGCATGCATGCATGCTCATGCGCATACACAAGCACTCACACTCATAAATGCACACTCCTGGATATAGATCCACATTGTGTTCCCTCTGCTCTCCCGCCCCTCTCAGAAATACGACTGCACCCAGCCTGGGGAGGTTTATCTGCCCCAGCAGCTCCCTGAGACTCTCCCAGCCCCAGCACATGACAGCCAGAAATGTGCCTGCTTCTCTCCAGGCCTGAAGGCTTCTCAAGCCAAACCTTATTCTTGCCCTGCACTCTCCCAAATCGGTAGGCTCAGAACCTGTCAATCCCCTAATCCCTCCATTCTCATTTATCACAAGTAGATTTGAGGAGATTCATTTGGACTGGTGGGCGCAGGGAGGGAAGTGGCGCTGGAGAAAGGGGTGTTTGCACTAAGGTCAGGGCCGCGGGAGGGGCTAGGTCCCCCGAGGGCCTCTACGTACCCCCGCCCCCATGAAAGAGGGCTCAGGCTGTGGGAGGGGAGCAGTCTGAGGACTCCAGGCGGGGGGCCATGACCTTGCCCCATAAGGGGGCGCGAGGTGGAGCTCCAGTGCTCTGCGCTGGGGAGGAAGGAGAGGGCTGGAGGCTGGCGTTCAGCTGGTGTTCGGCGGTCTCCGGGTGGGGCTCGTTCCCGGAAAGGCGAAGACAAAGGGGCTGGCTCCCCGGACCCAGTGCCTCCTGGAGCTGTGAGGGCCGGGGTTCCACACAAAGCCGGGGCCGGGCGGGGCCGAGCCCGCCCCACCGCCGGCACGCCCCGGGCTGCTGATCCGCACCACTGCGAGCGACGTTTCCTGCGCCTAATCCCAACAAGCATGAAAACGGCTGGGGCCAGCCCGCCAGCAGGCCCTTTGTCCCAGCCCCTCACCGACAGCTGCAGCCCAGATCCCTCCCCGCTTTTGTGTCTCCTCCCCCGCCGCCCCTGTCGCCTTTCCCACCTCAGCTGCCTGGAAGGTCGGCAGCCTTCCAGGGCTTTCGCCTTGGGCACTTGGACGCACAAAGGGGGGCAGTGCCTCTAATCTGGGGAGGGGGAGGATTAACCCCAGGGTCTGCGAGGGGTGGGGCCCTGGAGGGAAGAGCAAGAGAGGGCTGCAGGGTACGCTTTACGCTGGGTGTGCAGGCATGTGCGGGTGATGTGAGGTGAGAACATAGATGTGAGACTGGACCTGTGGGTGTGAAGGTCTGAGTGGGTGCGAATGTCTGAGTGGGTGCGAGTTAGCGGGCTGGAGGGGACTCGGGTGGTTCTGCATGCTTCTTGGACTCCTCCAGCCAGCCCCCAGCATTCAGTATTCAGACAGCTCTCCCTAGACCTGGGCTGACTTGGGACCTCTTCTCTCCACACTTCTTCTGGGATCTCCTCCACTTTGTGCCTTCAGTCCCTGCCTATCCTGGGACTCCAATACCTCTGTCTCCAGCAGGGCCTCTGCCTCCCACCTCCACCTGCGTATCAAACTGGCCACTGGACAGCTCTACCCAGCTGACCCAGAGCAACTCAAACTTCCCATGTCCTCAGCTGAGCTCATCTTATCCACACCCATAAATTGCGTCTCTCCATTCAGACATTTAGGGTTTTGGTCTTCCCAGGCATTCCTCATGGCACTCAATCACCAAGTTTAGTCCCTTCCATCTCCCAAGCACCTCTCCAGCCCATGCCTTCCTGTCCGCTCCAACCTCCCCTACCTTGGTTCAGGCCACCATCAACTCTCACCTGGACAGCTGGAAGGGCTCCTGGTCTGGCCTCCTCCCTTCCATTTGCCACACTACTTGAGAGTGGACTCCCATAAGACTCCAATTTAAGACCTTTCCAAGACTCTCCAGTGGCTCAATTTGCTTAGTTTGACTTGCAAGGCCTTCTCTGGCTGGTTCCTGCATCCTTGCTGGCCTGATATTTCCCGAAGGTCTGATGTTCCACAAGTTACTGTCTTGTCCACAAAGACCTTCCCCAAGAGCTTTCATGGAGATTTCTCCCTCTCAGGCAAAGGAATGAAATCAATGGCTAGCCTTGTTCCTTGTAGAACCATCCTTCTGAGCCCCTAGGTTCAGGGGACTACAGGGCAACGGATGAGTTAGGGAAGCCAGACCCTCCAAAGATGGTGAGTGTTGGCCCAGCCTTGCCCACACTATGCCTGGCACATGCAGGACAGCTGATGAGGACCCGCCCTTCCTTGGGCTCCCTCAGGCCATTATCGCTGCAGAGGCCATACCAGGTGCCTGAATCCTCAGGGATGCTAGACACCCTTGTCTCTGTCCCAGATCCCTCAGGATGGACCACATCCCCAAAGGGCCCTGAACTCCATAGTCTGCAAGCATGACTGTGTCATTCTGTTTCTGTCACCATTGTCACCAGACACCTACCTCCTCCCAGGCGGTGCCAGGAACCTTACTCTAAGGCACTCTTCACATCCTCATCTTAGTCACAGACAGGAAATTCCTGAGTTCAACAAATATTTATTATGGTCTACCGTGTGCCAGAGCCTTTGCTAGGCACTGGGGACCCAGATGAATCAGACACAGTCCCATCCTGCAGGGACCTCACAGTCTATTCAGGAAGACAGACCCAGACATGGGTAATGAGAAGGCAGTGTGATAAGTGCTAATAGAAGCCTGTACATGCATCTAGAGAAGCATTTTCCAAAGCAAGTTCCAACAGGCGGCATGTAAAAGATTTCTGTGATCACAGTGGCTGGGGAAACACGAGGTTAAATGATGTTAACTGGACTTCTTTATTGCAGGATTCCTCAGGGCCTTTGCTGTGCCAATTATGTGTTGCGGATTCCTGAGAAAAGGGCTTCTCAAACTTATTTGAGCATGAAACCCTTTTCTCATGGATCATCTTATAGATTGAATGTTCCAGGGATCACATTTGGGAAGCATTGCTGTGGGAACCTAGAAAATGGAGATAGTATTCTGTGTTTGGAGTACAGAGAAGAATGAGGGACAATCAGGAAAGAGTTCACAGAGGAGCTGATGTCAACCTGGAAAGTGAGGAAATGTTGATGAGGAAAAGAATATCCTAGGAAGAGTGAAGAGGGCTTGCTCTAGGGAGGCTGGACCCAGAGACCTCTGAGGATTCAGAAGCAGGGCACTGCCCCAGAGACAGAGGACTCTTGTCAAGCCAACAAGTGCAGTGTGGAAAGAAGCTTTATCTGTACAACCGTTATGAATACTCACTCTCATGAGCTTGGCCTGAAACATCACATTGTTTCCTGGGATGCTGGGTCGAGTACTAAGGACAGTAAAATATCCCACTAGTTTGTGAGCCAGCCACACCTCCGTTTTCAGGTACTCTCAGGACCTTCACAGTTTGGGTGTGTGTGGGGTAGTGATGGGTGCACACTGGGAACCCCAGGATCAAGTCTTCTGAAGAGAGGGGTCCTATACGAAGGTCACTGGGCTTCATGATGGGAGCCAACAAGACTCCCTCAAAAGATCTTCTTTGCTTTGTGTCAATTGAACTTGGTTCTGCAGGAACCATCAACATAGGTTCAGTCCAAACATGCAGATGTATACAGAAGTGTATGTGTGTGTCCAGACCTCTGTGAAGAAGTCCAAAGCTTCTTTTTTTTTTTCTGGTAGGGCTGGTGAGTTTCAATGCCATGCTCAACCCCACCTGTTACTCCCATTCCCATAGCCAGCCATCCTTTTCCCATTCTCAATACAATCTTTGCCAACTCGCTTCACCATTATAGCCCATACCACCTCCCTAACAATAATAATAAGAGAAAGAAGAAGAAGAAGGAAGAAGAGGAGGTGGCAAAAGGGGAGTGGGAAGAGAAGAGCATGCCCAGGGTGCCTCCTTTGTGCCTGGGCAGGCACTGTTCTTGGTGCTGTACATGTGCTAACCCAGAATAGCTACCTGTAGGCACAACTTAGGGATTCCCTCACATGAGCTCCCAAAACCAAGATTGTAAGGTTGCTGCGTTGAGCAAAAGCTCAGCAGTCAACTAAGGGTTAACCAAGAGAGGCTGGATGCTTGCCACACTGAAAACAGTGTGGCTCAGCCAAAGTCCTTGAAACTGTTTTGCTCCTCTTGAGCTAAGCATTTCTCCCTTAGCCTAAAGGGGCGTCCTTGTTATTTTCCACCACCTGTTGTTTCTCTGTTATCTCTAATAAAAGACTGAAGTCAGCGAGGACGCAGGGTCAGACTGTGCTGTCTGTCCTCCCTGTTCTCTGTATTGCATATTCTGTCTTGTCCTTACCTATGCTGCTTGCTGTGCCTTAAGTGCCAGAAACCCTCATATAGCCTCCCAGGACTCACAAACCACCTTATCCCTAAATTCATTCCTACCCCTCCAAACTCACATAGAAGCAGATCCTTCTGAGTGATTGCCTGGCTCCCTCACCTTCCAATTTGTCTCAGGTACAATTACCACCTTGCTCTTCATAATGACACTCCTTTTATATGAGACACTCAGATACTCTAATTCTGAAATCTTCTAGCCTCTGTGTGTGTGCATGTGTGTACATGCATGCACGCCCCTGCACATAGTGTTTTGGGGATGGCTATATATGTATCTAACAGATAAGGAGACTGAGGCTGGGAGAGGAGAAGGAGATCTTTCTGACTCATCAGGAAATGGCAGATTACATGATGGAATCTTCTCGGACCTTGCCTCTTTATAATATGTAACATTTTCCAAATCACTTCCAGTTCTGTTATTTGGCTATAGAGAAAGTACAATCAACCCCATCTTTCAGTGGGGAAGCTATAGTCAAGGTCAGAGGTCGGCAAACTTTGGAGACAGAAGAGCCTCCAGGGGTCAGCAAACCCTGGCTTGTGAGATGCAGGCTCTGAAGTAAAACTGAAAATGAAAATAAAACTATCATAGTTTCATTTATAAAACTTTTAAAGGATATTATTCACATAATAGTGATTATGTAAAAATATATTTATGGCTCTCAAATAATTTTTAAATTGTTGTGAGAGGCAGGGTTGGCTCTTCCAGGTGTCAGTGAACTTTTGAGATGGAATGTACCCAAAGAGCCACATATGGCTCGTGAGCCACAGTTTGCCAACCCCTGGTCAAGGTCAAGCAGCATTAACTGTGGACTCTGACCTTGTGACTGTGAGCCCCTCACCCAGTGAGGCAGGAATGGTTAGGGTCACCACAGCCTTATAAACCTCACCCAGCTAAGGATAACGCCCTTTAGAAGCCCCTTACCAAATTAGCAGGCTACTCTCTGTTCTCCATTATAATAATATCCCCTAATGTTTGCTCACACTTTTACTCTATTCCCCATTGCTGTCTCTTACTACACTCAGAGGTAGGCATTGGCAAATGTCTTTTTATAGAAGAGTTGGGGCTCAGAGAACTTAAATGACTTGTGCTTGTGATGGAGCAAGGACCCTGCCCATTCAACTAACTACATCCTCAACAGCCCAGATGTTAACCCAGATCGCTATTGAATCTCGTGGCAGGACTCAAAGGAAAGGCTTGCACATATGCTCAGGGAGGGTTGCTGGCTCAACGGGAGTGCCTTTGACATTTGGATAATTCTTTGAGTGGGACAGTCCTAGGCAGTGTAAGGTCCCAATTTAGCATCCTGGTCCAGTAGCCCTGCCTACCCAATTGTTGAGACAACCAAAAGATTTCTCTCGTATTTTATTTATTCTCATATTTTAAAAAGCCCCCTATAGGGGTAGTGTCTTCCCACACTCCCCTCTTCCCCCAGCCACTTAGAACTACAGGACTATGGTTTCAGCTTTGGATTCTCAGTAAGAAAGTGTCAAGAGTTACTGAGGCTTAAGCCCTAACCTCCCTCTGAGGCTTAAGGAGGCTGTTCTTTTTTTTTCCTTCTTTTTTTAAGGGCAGTGTCACGGCCCTCATATGTGGGACCCGAACCGGAGCCGCTGGCTTCCCAAGCCAGCGCCACTCGGCCGGCTCAGGAGGCTGTTCTTTTAAAGAGGCTGGTTCCCAGGACCGAGGGAGGGATGGGAAGTGGAATGGGGTGGTAGAAGGAAAGGCGGGGAAAGGACTCCACCCGGCCCCCTGCAGGTCTCACATAATCGCCACACTCTGCAATATTACCCACCTAATGCAGCGTGCTTTTAAATAATATATGCAAAGATTTCCCTCTCAAATTATCTCCTCAGGCAAGCTAACTCAACTCCAGCTTGTTAATAGAAAAAATGCAAATAGGACCTCCCATCTCTCTTCCCCAGCCCCTAGGCTCTGGACAGCTAATGCGATTTCCTTCTTTGGGGGAATTTCTCTGTTTCCATTGAAACCATTTTTCAGGGGGGCTGAGGAGGAGTGCTTTTCCCAAGTGCCATCCAGAGGGGATAGTTTTAGAAGGTCAGGAACACCTCAGGTAGAAATTTGAGGAAATCACGCTGTTATGGAGGCTGCCCCTTTCTGAACCTCATTTTCCTTATCTGAGATCTCAATTAGTCCTTCCCCAGACTGCTGAGAGCCTGAATGGAGGGCAAGGCGTACTGGCCCCCCCCACCCCCCACCCCCACCCCACCCCCAGCCCCATCCCCACCCCCCGCCCCAAGCACTGTGCAGGGACACCTTTTTAGTTTAAATCTGCTATGCCTGGTGGATGCAGAGATGGAGAAAACAGATATAGCTTCTGCCCTCGCGAAGCTCACAGTCTAGCAAGAAAAAGAACCCCCAGATCATGTGAAACTTTTAAAACAATTATAGGATAACTTAATCAAGCAATCAAAGTTAATATCATCATAGTTAGACAAATGGACATCCACTTCCTGATGTGAAGCCCTGAGGACACACCATCCTGCCAAAGAGACAGAAGCTGAGAAAGGCAGAATGAGGAGAGAAACCATCAGACAAACATGAATTCCAAGTCAGGCTAGGAAACAGTGGCTGGGGCTCTTTCGAAATACCAATGTCATAAAAGAATGAACTCTTCCTGATTAAAGGGGCTAAAGAGACAATACAACTAAATGCAGTGGATGATTCTGGATCAGATACAGGATTGGGAAAAAAAATCTGTAAAGGATAGCACTGGGACATTAGGCAAAATGTGAATATGAATTGTATTATAGATATTGTATCTTAAACTTCGTGAATATGATCATATTATGGTAATGCAGAAAAATCTCCTTAGTTTTTGAGAAATATATGTAAAAATGTTTAGGGGTAAAAGATCATGTTATTTGCGACTTAGCCTCGGATGGTTCGGAGAACAAATATGGCAAAATATTAGCAGTTGATGAATTAGATGAAAAATTTACAGATGTTCATTGAATTATTTTTGCAACTTTTCCATAGGTTTAAAATTTTTCAAAATAAAAAATTGGAAAAATTATGAGTGGCTTTTTAAAAGCATGATAATGCTATTTTAACTATGATTTTTAAAGTGCTTATGTTTTAGAGACACTTGCTATATAAAACATTTTCAGATGAAATAAAATGATCTGTATGATTTGCTTAAAGGAGGAGGGAAGTAGTTAGGGGTTCAAGTTGGCCGCCTGTTGATAACTGAAGTTGTGTGATGAGAATATTCTCTTCTTTTTTCTTATATTTAAATTTTATATAATAAAAAGAAGTGTTGTTTTTAAGAAAAGCTATTACAAGAAATATGATAAGTCTCAGGAGAGAAGTATGAGTCTAATAGGGGAACACAATCCAGTGGAGGGGTTTGGAGGAGACTTTCTGGAAAAGAGAGTTAAGCAAAGATAGGGTGAGTGGGGCCAAAGCGGGGTGAGTAAGGGTGAGGTGGGAAAGTGCTCTCCAGGTCAATGGGCCAACAGGTATAAGAGTGAGATAGCCTGGTAGGACCTTAAAGTAAAGTGGAGAGGAGAGACCAGATGGAGAATGGAGAGGGATGGAGCTAGAGAGGAAGTTGCATGCTAGGTATGGGTTTGGGGATTTTATCCTGAGTGCAATACAGAGTTTTAAGCAGGGAGGTGACAGGATCAGATTTGCATTTGAGAAAGCCCACTCTGGTGCTTTGTGGGCTAATAGCAAGGCTAGGGACAGTTAGAAACTTCTGTCCTGTGAGTTGGATCTGAATTGCTTCCCTTCCCCAAGGCTTCCTGATGGTGCTGCCTCCCTTCCCGATTAAGGAAGGAGCTTGGGTGCTTGATTTATCATATGGGACTAACCCACTCGCAGAGCGCCAATAGCCGTCGTTCCAGTTCCTGTTCCCTTTGCCTCTATCATCATAGGGAAGCAAGAAGGCCTGCGGTTAAGAGTTTTGGACTCTGATACCAGGCTGGCTGGATTTAGTTTTCTCCTCTGCCCCTTACTAGCTGATGACCTTGGACAAATTTCTTCACTTTAACTTCCTCATCTGTAAAATAGGATGACAGCAATATTACTTATATCACAGGGAAGTTGTGAGGATTAAATGCATTGATATGTTTCAGGTGCTTAGAACAGTGTGTGGCACATAATAAAGATTTAATTTGTCTACTCTGTACCAAGTACTGTCCTGGAAGGATACCGATAGATGGAAAGGGAAGAGAAGACAGGTTCTTCATCCTCAAAGATTTCAGCCATACTGGGCAGATGGAACACAGATCAAAAAGAGCAATATCAGGGCCGGCCGAGTGGCGCATTGGTTAAGCGCTGGCCTGGGACGCCAGCGGCCCCGATTCGGGTCCCATATATGAGGGCCAGTGACACTGCCCTCAAAAAAAAAAAAAAAGAGTTCAAAAAGAGCAATATCAAAGCACTGTATTATTACATTATTTACAATCTTAAATGCAGCTGGAAATAACCAAGTGTCCAACAATAGGGGAATGACTAAGGAAATTGTTACATGCAGTAATGTTTACGAAGAGGTTGAGAAAAATCCCCATTTTATCATATTGGGTGAAAAAGCCAGAAGCAAAACTGCAAATATCGTTATCACTTTAATAATATTCTTGAAAGAATAGAGAGAAAAAAATTCAAAGGAAACACACTGAAATATTTACAGTGGTTACCTCTAGATGGTGCTATTTGGGTGTGGTTTAACTTTTTAAAATCTGTTTCCAAAATATCTAATATATGAATTACTTTTATAATGGGAACATCTGAATCTTACTTTGTTTAAAAAAATGTCTTTTGGTTATAAATGAATAATGGGGAGCATCATTAGTCATCAAGGAAATGGAAACCAAACCACAAAGATACCACTTCACACCCACAAGGATGGCTATAACCAAAAAACAGATAAGAAGCATTGGTGAGGATGTGGAGAGATTGGAGCCCTCATGACCTGCTGGTGGGAATATAAAATGATACAGTTGGGAAAACAATCTAGCAATTCCTCAAAAAGTTAAACATAGAGTTAACATAATTCTGCAACCCAGCAATTTCACTCATAGTACATACATACCCAAGAAAATTGAAAACATATATTCACACAAAAACTTGTGCGTGATGAGTGTTCAGAGGAGCCAAAAGTGGAAATAGCCCAAATGTCCATCAAATGATGAATGGATAAACAAGATGTGGTGTGTTATATCCATATATCTAAATATTGCTTAGCAATACTAAAAAATGAAGTACTGATGCATTTTTGTTTATTATATTATAATTATATTATATTACATATCATATTATAAAAATAATAAGGCTACCAACTACAACTTTGAAAAGTAGGGTTGTGTGGGATTATAAATGGCTGGTGGTGACTCCATAACTGGGTAATAGGGGCTTAGGGTAGCATCTGATGGAAGGAAGTGGACCTTAAAGTTGAGTTTCCATAGCAGTTACATACAAAGAAAATCAAAGAATGAGGGGGAGATTATGGTGGAGGGAGAGGGGCTAAAGAGACCAGGGATAACTTTTCTTTTCTCTAATACAAGAACTCTTAGCATGCTAGTGTATTTTGTTCCAGAATGTTTTCCCTGATCATACTTTTACATAGTTGCAATCATAATGCATAAGCATGATGAATCCTAATGTTTTGACTTAATATTGCAATAACCATTTTCCATGCTGTTACATACACTTTTTGACCATTATTTTAAATGATTTTATAATGTTACCTAGAACAACCTACAACTTACTTAATTCACTTTCTATTGTAAGATAATTAAGTTGCTTCTAGTTTTAAAAAAAAACTATTATGAATAATGCTATAATTAATATCTTTGTTCATATTTTTCCTCATATTTAAAACTATTTGTTGGGGCTAAGTCCTCAGAGTTAGAATTCCTGCATCAAAGGGCCTTTATGGCTCTTGAGAAATATAAAAAGTCATTTTCCAAAGACATTCTTGTAAATTTAATAAATACCAAATCAATTATTAGAGATACTTGAATATATCAATTAACAAAATACACTATACATTGTTATATACAATATTACAATTAACTGTATATATTATTAAAACTGTTATTTTCATTTCCTTCCTTCCTTTTTTTTCTTTTCCTCTTGATTTCTAGTGAGGCTAAGTCTCTCTCTCTCTCTTTTTTTTGAACAGTATCCAGATCAACCTTTCATTTAGCACCTACTCTGTGCTATGTGGCTCTTTCCACTGAACTTGTTGGGAGGTAATTGAAGTACAGTGCCATAACAAGGTTGTGAGGGCCTGAGCCAGGTCAGTGGTGATGGGAAGGAGGAGATGGGGATGAATTCAAGAGATTTTAGGCAAAGTCAAATACCCTCTATGGGATGAGGTATTAGTTAAATGTAGGATAAAGTAGAGAGTAGATAACTGCCTCAGACTTGAAAAGCCTAGGAGTTTGATCATAACACTAGAGAACCCAGAAAGGGAGCAGGTTCAGTCTGCAGCATATCAAGTTTGAGATACGCAAGGCCATCTAAGTGGTGCCTGGTGTCATGGATGCTGTGGTATATCACCCAGCTCCCTATTTTAGGGCCAAAACACTCATTCCCCATTTCTGGAAGTGTCTGTGTCTGAGCGCTGTCAGCCGAGTCCCTCTCTGTGTTTGCACTCAGCTAAGGATAGCCCCCTGACCCAAAGTCATACCGCCTTTGTAGAAAGCTAACACCCAATGACTGACCAAAGTGGAGATATAAAGGCGTGCACCCTTGCTCAAGGCAGGACAAATCTGAAGGCCATCCAGACTCCAGAGCTCATTATGGGATTGATTGTATCTTTGGTTTCGACCACCCAGTTCCTCCATCTGCCCAATTCGACTCTCTTCCCTCTGCCACTGATGTTGATTGACCTGAAGAACACACCCCAGGAAACTTTCTGCCTGCAGGTCTCCATTTCAGAGTCTGTTTTTCAGGGAATCAACTTTAGACCATTGGAAATGCTTCTCTGGGCTTAGGAGGAGAGTTCATTTGAGAAATAGGGATTTGGGGACTACTTGTCATAACAAGGATGGTGGAAGTGGGGCAGTGGGTGAGATGATGAGAGACAAGGAGCCAGAGAACAGAGACTGTATCTCAGGGAATGAAAGCCTACATTGAGGGGGTGGGAAGAGGAAGAATAGACAGAGAAAGGAACACAGGCACGACAATATAGGATTGAGAATGTTATCAGGAGGGGCAGCCTCTCAGAGGTTGACAGAGTCCAGGCCACTTCTGTTTACTTGAGGGTCAAAGGTACGTTAAAAAATGTCTAATACGAAATGGTGTGCTTTAAATGTGGTATAATTTAAATGCTTCCATTGGAGGCCAGCCAAGTGGCTCAGTTGGTTAAGAGCTCTCTCAGGAGTGCGAGCTGAGCTCTGAGTAACAGCAGTTCGATGCCCAGCCCCAGCTGAGCTGCCGCTAAGCTGCCAACAGGTGGCAAGATGGCTCAGCTAAAAAACAAAACAAAACAAAAGAAAGCTTCCATTAATAAATTAATTATTTTCATAGTGACACAAAAATACAAAAATTCTATGTCTGATCTCACCAGAAATAAAATTAGAAGTACAAAGTTTAGGCTCTTCATGCATAGGAAGCCTGGGCCAAAGTCTCTCCTGGTCACTGATTAGCCCGCCTCCCCAAGCACCAGGCTGACCTGGACAGAATCTGGAAAACAAAAACAGAAAATAACAAATGTTGGCAAGGATGTATAGAAATTGGAACGCTTGTGCATTGCTGGCAGGAATGTAAAATGGTACAGCCGCTATGGAAAACAATATGGCAAATCCTCAAAAAATTAAATATAGAATGACCATTCTATTCAGAAATTTCACCTCTGGGTAAATGCCCAAAAGAATTGAAAGCAGGGGCCCAGCCGAGTGGCGCGTTGGTTAGGAGCTGGCTTGGGACGCCAGTGGCCCCGGTTCAGATCCCACATATGAGGGCCAGTGACACTGCCCTCCACAGCTAACAACAGCTCCACCTGAAGCTGAGTTGCACGAGCCCCAGCAATGGTGTAGGCAGCAGCCCCTGCTGCAGTGGGCTGCCATGGGCTACAGTGAGTAGCCGGCAGCCAGCGTGAGCTGCCAATAGTGCCAATAGCCAGGGTGAGCGGCCATCCAGAGGCCAGCAAATAATCTGCCTCACCCAAGAAGAGCGCAATGATGATGCTAGCGTGGGCCAGTGAGGCAATGTCCTCTGCAACTAGACTGAGGAATGAAAAGGGACAGCAACTTGTCTGTTCCCCTTCCCCGATTCCCTAATGCTGTTCCCCTCTTCCAATTCCCCAATAAAAAAAATCTTTAAAAATAAAACAAAACAAAAAACTTGGCCCCTTCAGCTATTAAAAAAAAAAAAAAAGAATTGAAAGGAGGAACTCAAACACATTCATAGCAACATTATTCACAGTAACCAAAAGATGAAAGCAACCCAAATGTTTGTCAATGATGGATGGATAAGCAAAATGTGGCATATTAATGAGTACAATAGAATATTATTCAGCCTTAAAAAGGAAGGAAATGCTGACACACACTGCAACGTGGAGGAAACTTGAGAACATTATGCTAAGTGGAATAAGCCAATCAGAAAAGGAAAACTACTGTATGATTTCACTTATACGAGGTACATAGAATCGTTAAATTCAGAGAGACAGAAAACTGAATGGTCGTTGCCAGGGGTTGAGGGGAGGGAGGAACGAGGAGTTAGTGTTTAATGGGTACAGCATTTCAGTTTTGCAAGATGAAAAGAAAGAGCTCTAGAGATGGTGATGGCTGCACAATAGCGTGAATATACTTAATGCCACAGAACTGTACACTTAAAAATGGTTGAGATGGTAAATTTTGTTATGTATATTTTACCACACACAGAAAAACAAACAGAAAAAGTGATGCCACAAGCTCCACCCTTGTGAGAGTGCATCCATCATGGACTTGCCTGGACCAGTTAGATCTAAGTGATGTCACACAGTCCACACTCAGCGGCATCATAAGCAAGTAGCATGCAAGTTACACCAGCCCTCAGAGCTTAGAACTAAACTAACTCTGTAGGTGATGTGACAATTTACAGGTCGTAATTGAAAAATGAATTATTTGTGGTTGGTGACTAGAAAAATAATTAGCTTATACCCACTGCCAAAAAAAAAAAAATTGTCTACAAGTAATGAGAGCTGACTTGAATCAGGGGTTGCCAAATAACTCAAGTTCTGACTTTGGAAGGATTCACATCTTTGACTTGGGTAATCTGTGCCTTTTGGAAGAAAGAGAACTTGAACTCATGTCAGTGGGCTTGACAGCCAGGGGTGACTGGAAGGAAGTACAAAGATGGTTATATTCTCATCATGGTCTGTGTGAATGGTACCCTAGAAATGTACAGTCTATGACCACACTGAGCTTTCTGGGTGGCAGGCAGTGAGTTAGAGGAACATGTAAACATTCTAGAATCCTCAGGAATACATGGGAGAGGCAGTGGACTTCTGTGGTCACCCCAAATGGGGGCTGGATTATTGTTATTTGAAAAAAGCCTCAAAGACACACGTTAGAGTCTCCAGTTTATGTGTGGGCAGATGTGTGTTTATTGGACACAGAGACCACCAAGAGCAGAGGGAGGGGCTTTCTTCCTAGTGCCAAGAGCTTGGTGTGATGCCCTTGATGGTTAGAAGGGTGTTAGTGCAAATCCTGGAGATGTAGCTGCTCTTCCAGAAGAGATGTGAATTATTGTGGGCTGTGAGGGCTGAAATTAGGTCCTGAGGTCCTGAGGTACTGAGAGACAGCCCAGCCCCTCCTGGCCCAGTGGTTCAGCTCAGCCCCGCTTCCGTTGTCCCAATTCTAGGGTCAGGGGAGGCAGACTCAGGGCAGAAGTTAAGGGCTCTGAGCTTAGTGAGTATCCTGTGTTCCTGTGACTCTAGTGTGTTGGGGGTGAGGGAGAGGGGCCCTGAGGAGCCTTCCTAGATTGCAGTTAGGCCTCTTTGAGGGGTTGAGCTGGGGCTCTAGAGGCTTGGAGTTCTGTCCAAGTGTCTGCTCCAGTGCTGGGCACCCAGTCAGCCACCCAGCCTTGTTTTTGGTTCTTCAATCCTTCCCCACCCCACCCCCAGCTCACCAGAGATGTGGCTGGCTGGTTTCCTCCAGGCAGGTGCATAGACAGTGACAAAGCCCAGGGGAGAAGCAATCCCATTCCTTCCCCAGGACCCTTTTTGCCCCTGTTTTCGACCTCTTTCCCAGGAGGTCTTTTGTGGAAATGGGGTGAGAGCCAGAACAGAGTTAAGCCTCTGGCTCTTTATTAAAGATGTGTGTGTGGGGGCGGGGGCACTTGTAGCGGGGGAGGGAGAGAGAGAGGTACGCTGAAAAATGAATGTGTCCCTTTTCCAATTTCCCCACAGCTTTCACCTCCCAGACCTGCTCATCTGTGCAGGTGGACCCCGGGCTTGTCATTAAGTCTCTGACTCTGACACCTCTGCAGCTTCCATGCCTGGGGCACCTCTGCTTCTCCCTCCCCCTCCCCCTTGCAGCTTCAGCTTCCCACTGGCATCCAGCGTCCCTGAAGTTGCTCCCTCCCATTCCAATGCCCCACCCCAGTGCCAGCCCTCAGAACCAGCTCTTCACAAAACAATCCCCCAGCTGCTCTCCAACAGCACTGAGCTCCTAGATAATTGGAGCAAGAGACAGAAAACGGAAAAAGGAGGAATGAAGAGAATATAACTGAGCCTCAAAAGATCAAGCTTAGGGAGGAGAGAATCAGTCAGTCTAGCTATTTGATGCTTATCTATTCACTTAGCCAAATGCACACCTGCCTGTCTCTCTCCCCTACTCTCTCTCCCCTACTTTCTCTCTCTCTCTGTTTTCCTTTGATTTATATTCTCTCTCTCTCTCTCTCCCCCTCTCCCTCTCCCTCGCCCTCCCCCTCTCCTTCTCCCTCTCCCTCCTTCTCTCCCCCTCTCTTTTTCCTGATCAAGTTCTAGTCTGATAGAACTACAAAGCAATTTACATGTAAGAAAACATTTCCAAGCTCTTCTTATAGAAATGTTTACTTTTACCTAATACTCACTTCCACTTTGCTTCCACTCTCTGCCCAAGGATGATTCATACCTGTCTCCCTTCTCTCTCTCACTCTCTCTCTACTTAGTCCATACAGGCACACCTGTGCCTCTCCATCTTCTCACTGGCATCCAAATTCCCTCACCCTCGACCTCCTGCAGTACCTGCCTGACTAACACCCATTCCAGGCTGGCCCACTGAGGTTTGTGGGACGGGTTCCCATGGCTTTTCTTCCCTCCAGGAGCATTCACTGATGCTCCCTCTCCTATTTCCACACCATCCCACATGCTCAGGCCTCCCCCACTCTTCTTCCCCAAACCCCTACCTGTTCTTCTCCTCCTCATCCCTGAACCAGGGCCAAGCTACTGACTCCACCTAGCCATGGATGTGAACCTCCTCAATTTGTCCCTTCGGCCCTAACTCAAATGACCTCTGTGCTCTCCTTATCCTTCTTTCCCTCTGGATTCTGATTTCTCCTTCTGGGAAAGGCCAATAACAACCTTTTCAAAAATTGAGATATAATTAACATATACCATTATATTAGTTTCAGGTGTACAGCATAATGGTTTGATATTTGCATACACTGTTAAATGATCACCACAAGAAGTCTAGTTACCATTGGTTACCATACATAGTTTTAATTTTTTTTTCTTGTCATGAGAACTTCTAAAGATTTACTCTCTTAGCAATCTAATGAATAAAATAAGTGAACAAACAAAACATAAACAGATCCATAGATACAGAGAACATTTTGATGGTTTCCAGATGGGGGGTGTTGGGGGATGGGTAAAAAAGGGAAGAGATTAAGGAGTATAAATTGGTAGTTACAAAATAGGGGCTGGCCGAGTGGCGTGGTGGTTAAGCGCTGGCTTAGGAAGCCAGCAGCCCCTGTTCGGGTCCCACATATGAGGGCCAGTGACACTGCTCTCAAAAAAAAACCAAAACAAAATAGCCACGAGGATGTAAAATATAGCATAGGGAATATAGCCAATAATATTGTAATAATTATGTATGGTGCCAGGTGGGTACTAGACTTATGGGGGATCACTTCATAAGTTATATAAATGTCTAATTGCTATGTTGTACATCTGAAACTAATATAATATTGTATGTCAACTGTAACTGGAAAATAAAAATATTGAAAAATAAAATATTATTTTAAAAAGAAAAAAAGAATCAATAACGTTAAAAAGGTTTCCAAATATTTTTTAAAATTTCTATCTCCTTTACAAGCTTCTCCTTCTCTAATCATCCCTTACATATTGTCATTCCCTTGAATTCTGTCCTCTTTTATTTTTCTGACTCTACTTGGGAAATCATATCTACACAGATGCTTTCAACTATCATCTATAAACTGATGCTTCAAAATACTCTATCTTTATTCTTGCCTTTGGGCTCACAAATGCAACTGTCTGATGGACATCTCTATTTGAATGTCCCATAAATTCCTCAACGCATCATGCTCAAACTAAATTCACCACTACCTTCCTTAAACCCACTCCTTCAGCAGGTTCCCTCTCACAACGAATGGCACCAGTAACCAATCAGAGGCCCAAGCACAGACCTGGACATCATGCTCAACTCTGTCTCCTTAATCCAATCAGTTACTGACCTCTAAACTGTTTCTTAAATCCATCTCTCTTTTCCCAAGTCATTGCCTTGATTCAAGCCACCCTCATCCCTAGCCTTGCCTGTAAAAGCAACTAAAAGCTTTTACTTGTAAGCCTTGACTTACACAAGGCAAAACAATGGGCACAGTGCCTGGAAGAAAATATTTAATAAATGATAGGTATTTAGTTTTTTAAAAATTAGATAATCATAAACACTTTGTGAAGTAGGTTCTACTGTTATTCCTATTTTGGAGTTGAGAAACGGATGCTTACAGAAACTAATGTCACTTACCCAAAGTCGCATAGCTTTCTGATTGGAAACCTCAAGCTCTCAACCACGGTGCTTCTACACTGCTTCATTTACCACATGCTGTTTCAATCATAGACAGATGTGTTTATTTCCTTCAACATATCAGGAGCTGGTCAAGGTCAGGAACTAGACTGGATTTGTTTCTGTGTTATTAATAAATGTTTGCTGAATTGAATCTGCTTGAGAGCTTTGATGATGGAGTTGACATTGGGTGGGTGCCCTCGATGATTAATGGTGGAGTTAGTGAAGCGATTAGCAGGAGGGGAGTTGATTGTGGGCAAGAGGTATCTTTGGGGGCATATGGAAAGAGGGGCTTGAGAAGTGGAGCATCAGAAGGACACTGCCTGGGAGTTTGAGCCTCTTGTCCTATGGCTGTTCCTCCTTGATGGTCTTTCTAGCTTTATGGGGGGGGAGGGGTAGGAATGCAGGGGGGCTATGCTGGTGCTGCAGGGATCACATTGCAAGCATCCAAACTCTTCATTGATCCTCTGGATGGAGAAGAAAGAAATATAGGGCTCATCTCCCAAGGAGAAAAATGTGCCTGATTGAAAGCCAGGTACAGAATGTCAATTTTTTAGTTTTGGCAAATGCACCGTGGCAACAAGAAACATTAACAATGAGGAAATTGAGTGAGGGGTTTACAGAAATGCTCTGCTAACTTTGTAACTTTTCTATAAATCTAAAATTATTCCAAAATAAAAATTTATTAGAAACAGAAAAAGTAGGTATAGCTGAACCCGTGGCTGGAATCCCAGAAGAGCACAGCCTCTGAACAGAGAAAGGAAAACTTTTGTTGTCCTTAGACAAGCCACTTTACTGCTCTGCACTTCAGTTTGTTCATCTGTGCAATGGAGAAGGGTCCTTTTGCAGTGAACCTGCTGGGGCTACAGTGATAACAAAATGAGTAAAGGAACAGGAAAGAGGTCAGGACCTCAGCAGAGCAGTGAGATTCAGGACCAGAAAATAGGTTCAGCAGGGAAGCAAACCCCAGCCCTGGGCAGAGGCAATGGTGAAGCTGGGTTCAGTTCATGCCAATACACTGGATACTGAGGCCAGATCATTCAAGACATCTGCCCTGGGAATAAGGCAGGTGTCTGCTTGATGAAGCAGGGGCATGCAGAGACTAACATTTCTTCAGAGATGATGTCCCAAAGCCCTGGGCGCTGGATGCCTTATCTCTGGCTTCTCCTAGCCTCCTGGATCTCCTGGGAGAAGTGGACAGTTCAGAGGAGGTTGAGGGGGCCAAAGCCCAGTAGGAGTAATAGCCCAGGTTCTGGCCCCAGAGGACAGGTCTCCCTTTCCCTCATCCATGGAGGTAGGCAGGCAGGTAGCAGCTCATGGCCAGAGGGACAAGGTGGCATCTTTGGGCTAGGGGCAATGAGTGAAGCTGGGTTGTGGCGGGTAGAAGCTATGCATTCCTGCACGCCTAGGCACTCCTCTGCATTAATTACCAGCTGACACGGTTTGTGCACTGCTCTCCCTTTGTGCTATTTTAATTAACAGAGATATCCTCCAAGCAAACCAGCTGCTGTGTAAGTTGTCAAACTGTCAGCACACACAGGATGGGTGCAATGGGGAAATTAGGTGTCATCGATGGGCTCCCCATCTCCTGGGCACCTTTGAATCTTTCTCTAAATCCTCAGCAGTAATAATAATGGCCAGAAGAATATCAAGATCAAGAATTTGGCTTTGGGTTCAGACAGACTTAAGTTTTTTTGTTTTGTTTTGTTTTTAAGAAGTTGACACTTGTTTTAAAAAATTGGGCAACAGTGTGTTTTTTCCAGGACCCATTAGCTTCAAGTCAAGTACTTGTTTCAATCTAGTTGTGGAGGGCGCAACTCAGTGGTCCATGTGGGGATCAAACTGGCAACCCTGGTGTTATGAGCACTGCGCTCTAACCAACTGAGCTAACTGGCCACCCCAGACAGACTTAGGTTTGAATTTTGACTCTGTCATTCATTTGCTGTGAGAATTTGGGCAAATCACAACCTTTCTGAATCTTGTTTTCCTCATCTGAAAAGTGGGAATAGTAATAGTTATCTTGTCACAAGGATTGTGGTAGATAATGTGCATTACATGTTTCACCTAGTGCTTGGAGTGCCCAATAAATATGACTTGTTAAGTCTGATTTCCTGGTCAGCATAGGGTTTCCTACAGGCCCTTTCTGAGTTCATTAGGGCCAGAGAGGAACCTTTAACTAAAACATATGTGGGAGAAATTCCTATAGTTCTCATTATTGAATTTCCATTTTTCTATGTACTGTCAGTCTATGTTCAGTGAACCTTTGTTTTCCAGTTGCTTTGCCTCCCAACAAATCATTGGGATCCTCCAAGCCTCTTCCCCAGTTTGCTCCTTTCCCTAGCAGGTCCATGGATGGACTAAGCATTCTCCTAGAGGCTCCTAAACTTTACATGCAACTACCCTCACTGAATAACTGGACAAATAAATAAATGGATGGTAGGAGGTTTAAGGAGGAGCCAACAGCTGAGTTGAGCTCTGAAGGACAAGTTATTTAGGTAAAAGGAGGGACTGAGGGTAAGGGAAGGTGTTCTAGGCAGAGATAATATTATGCTCAAATGCCCCAAGGCAAGAGATAGCCTGGTATTTGAGGAGCTGAAAAGGGTTTAGCTGAACTGAAAAGGCATGTAGAAGGCAAAGGGGATAGGTGTGAGAGATGAACCTACAGAGGAAGGTGGGGTCTGAACATGAGGACCTTGTTAAATCCTTTTTCAGAGTTTGGATATTATCCTATAGGCAGTGAGAGGCCATTGAGGGATGTTATGCATCAAAAGGGTACAGATTTGTATTGTAAAAGGATTACTTAGATGAGATGCAGAGAGTAAGTTAGAAAAGACAGGAATGCGTCCAGGGCACCCAGTTAGTGGGGTGTTGTTTGAATTCAAGTTAAAGCTGAGAGTCTCAGTTGGGTTGAAGAGAACTAGATTTCTTTACCTTTAGAAGATCTTTAGGAGGTATAAGCTACAGAATTAATAATGATTGGACACAGGAAGTTGAAGAATAGGGAGAGGAAGAAGAGGCCAATAAAGAGTGGCCAGAGAGGTAAGAAGACAAGAGAGAATCAAAACTTGTCAAGACAGGAGACAACATGACAATTTGTTGGGAGGCAAAATCATTTGCTAACTGACATGTCCTTCCTGGCTCATGAATGTTGAGTCAACTCAGTCCTGCTTGGACTGGAAGACTCTCAGCTTAACTTTGTGCAGGCTTGTGAGCCTCAGTGTGTGTGTGTGTGTGTGTGTGTGTGTGTGTGTGTGTGCGCGCACGCACGCGCGTGCACGCACATACACATACTTGCATATATATGAGGCTAAATGGGATGATATGAGTGTGCTTGTCTTTGACAGTGTGTCAATAAACTTGTACATGAATAGGTCTATATGGGAACGTGATGGTGTGTGTGTGTGTGTGTTAGCCTGTACATATTTCTGTAGTTCTACAGGGGAGCGTGTGAGCATGTCTTAGTGGATTCATAGACCTATGTGAACATACATGCCCCAGCCAAACAATGTGTGCTTGTATGGGAATATGTGTGTGCAAGATTGATGCATGAGAGCCTCTGCATGTGTTCATGGGCTTATGTATGTGTGAGCCTGTTTTTCAATAATAATAATAATAATAATAATATTTGTGTTATTCATATTTTACAGAGCATTTAGATATGCTTTTCATTTGATCCTCACTACCTGGTGAAGAATACAGGATCGAATATTCAGTTAAAATCCCACATGCATTAAAGATGTTAAAAGATGTCTACAATGTGGCAGGTAGTGTGTTAGAAAGGGTATATATGTGTGCGGGGGTGGGAGTGAGGGTATATGTGGTTAATCTGTGTTGACACACCCACATTTGCCCATGTCAAAGGGCAGAATCCCTCCTTATCAGCACAGATAGGGCCTGAGTTGGTCTGGCACTTTGACTACATACACTGGGAGGATAGGGATGCTTAAAGGGAGTCTGGACATATCTGACCCTTGGGCAACACTTCATGCTTCTGTATCTTCAACCTGTATCTTCACCTTTCTCCTGATCTACTGCTCCTTCTTCAGCCTATAAACTAGCTTAGGTCTTCTCCATTCCAAAATGGGCTTCTCTCTCCTTAAGTTATCATTCAAATCCCTTTCTTCCCTTCACTACCAAAATTCTTGGAAGCATAGTTGTGATCAATGGATACTCTTCCTTCCTTCCCATTCATTCCTCAACACGCTGAAGTTTGACTTCTGCCCCATCACTCTTGATAGAGCTACCAATAAGTATAAATGCTGATCCCAGTGGCCTTTCTCACCATCTATCTGAAACATTTGACACTGGGGAGGGACCCTTGCCTTTCTCCTGAGACCCTCTTCTGCTTAGCTTCTGTGACAATACTCTATGCTCATCTTCTTCCTCCTTTGTGATACCTCAGTGTTGGCCCTGTGCTCCTCGACTACTGTCCACCCTTTAAATGCTGGCATGGACCAACCATTCCTCTTCTCTTTTTACCAACAAATCTCATCTATGCCCAAGTCATGTTCTTCCAACTCACCAGTCTCTGTCTTCAGCCCAGATGTCTCATTTGCAATCCAGACACTTTTATCCTGTTCCTATTAGACACTCCCCCCACTTTCTCATGTTTACATCATTGTGTATATTTACATTGCATACATTCACTTTGTTGTGTAACCGTCACCACCATCTAGCTCCAGAACTCTTCATCTTGGAAAAAAACCTCTGTACCCCATTAAACATTAATTCCCCATCCCTTTCTGCCTCCAGTCCCTGACAACCACCATTCTACATTCTTTTTCTGGGAATTTGACTACTCTAGGTACCTCATATAATTGGAACCATACAGTATTTGTCCTTTTGCGACTGACACTTAGCATAATGTCCTCAAGTTTCTTTCATGTTGTAACATGTATCAAAATTTCCTTCCTTTTATGGCTGAATGATATTCCACTGTATGGATATAGCACATGCAGTTTACATTTTATATTCTTATTTTATCTGTGCAGTTGTATACTATAGAGATTATTGTCTTCATTTTCCAAGTGAGGAAACTGAGACTTAAAAAGGAATTGGCTTGCCCTAAAGGCAGAACCAGGGCTGGAACCCACAGCCCATCCTGTTTCTCTTCTGACTTCTTATTTTATTATAATGACCCCAGGCACAAGCCTCATACTCACCTGTGACTGAGATACTCAGACAGCTCATGGTTGGAGGTCTGCCCCTTATCCCCTCAACGTGCAAGTCGCCACAAGCTAGACTTTGATATAGGAGACGCAGACTGAGACTGGGACTCAGACCCCACACAGACCTCCAGGGAGAGAATACGGAGAGCTCTCGACTGTAGCTGAGGAGGGGGCTTGTTAGGCAGAGTCATTGGCTCTGGAAGAAGGTAGTAAGACCAGGCTCTGATCTTAAGGATAGGATCCTTCAATTAGAGGTGGAAGTTCTGGCATGGAATAGCAGGGAAAGAGGGCTTTGTAGGGTTGAGACAGGAGGTTTCCTAGGCATTTATTTGCCAGACAGGCTAGCAAGATGCTCAGATGCATTCTCATGAAGCAAACTGTTTCAGATGGAGCTTCAAAGGTGGGTGGAAGTGGGGGGAGGGAAACACATACAGAGTAGAGTCCCATCACTGAGGTTGGCACAGTTAGGTGCAGGAGTGTGTGAGGGTGGACTCAGGTATGATCTACATGTTAGAATGTGCCATGCCATGTGCAGAATCATGCTCAAATCTACAGAAGGTGAGGTGAGTCCCAAGCCATCTCATCAACTGGGCAAGGACTCCCTGTGTCCAAACCCACCCCAATCCTGGGTCTGTCAAGAGGACAGATGACATTACATCAGAACCTGGCATGGTCTGGCTTGTGACATCTTTCAGCTTGTGTTTCCCTGGTGTACACTGTCACAGAAACCCCCTGGGTGTTGCCTGGTGCCTCATTGATGGCATTTCCAAGCTCATTAAGTTGATCTTTTCCCTCTCCTTAGTTTCCCAGCTCTGAGCTGTCACCTCAGTCACTTCCAGCCTGGGGCTGGTTTAATCTTTGGTGGCTTCTGTACAGAGGATCCTGCAGAGGTTGCTATCAGTCCCATGACACAGATTCAGAAAGACTGACCAGAGCTCCCTCTGGGGGTAGATTATTTTGCTAAGTCTACTGTAACAAAGTACCACAAGCTAAGTGGCTTCAACAACAAAATATTCTCTCACAGTCTAGAGGTTAGAAGTCTGAGATCAAGGTGTCAGCAGGGTTGGTTCCTTTTGAGGGCTATAAGGGAGACTCTGTTCCGTGCCTCTCCCCTAGCTTCTGGCAGATTGCTGGTAATCTTTGGCGTGCCTTGGCTTATGGAAGCCACTCCATCTCTGCCTTCATTTTCACATGGCATTTTCCCTGTGTGTCTGTGTCCAAATTTCCCATTTTTACACGGACACCAGTCATATCAAATTAGGTCCTATCTTAATAACCTCATTCTAACTTGATTACTTTTGTCAAGATCCTACCTCAAGATAGGTCATGTTCTGAGGTACTGGTGGCTAGGACTCCAATATTATCTTTTTTGGGGGTAACAAAATTCAGCCCATAATGCAACAGTTTTTTGCCTTTCACAACCTCCTCCTCTGAACAGCATGTGTCTTTAGGAAACACCTACGCTTTTGCATCCAGAATGGCATGAACTAAAGCTCAGAAAGAACTTTCTAATAAGACATGGTGATAGGCATATATATGGCCAGGGAAAGGAGGAAGGGAAGAGAAAAGAGGAGGCAGTGGAAAAAGAGAAGAAATAAAGGAGAAAAGTCACATCCAAACTCATTTTCAGGACAATGCTAATGAGAAAGAAAACCATGGCAAACTCTCTCTAAGGACTGGGGTTGAATGTCTCAGATTGTGGAACCAAACCACAGTCTTAGCCAGGAAATATGATTTATATTAAAGAACCTTTCCTCTCACAGACAAACTGATGAATGAAAGTAGTTATACATAAAAGAGGAAATACCATATAAATCCATTTATATAAAAGTGAAGACTAGACAAACAAATCTATGGTGATAGAGGTCACAAGTGGCCACCTTTGGGAGGTATTGATTAGGAGGAGGCATAAGGGATTCTCTAGGGTACATTGTTCTGGGTGGGTGACACCACTAAGCTTTATATTTAAGATGATCTGACTTTACTATAACTAAATTATGCCATAGATAAATAAGCAGATTAATCCATTCCTTATTTTTCTTCTCACTGCTGATCACCCCAGGCCCCTCTGTCCAGGTTTCAGGCTGTTCCCACACTCTTTATGCTCACAAATGCTCACAAATGTGAAATAATATAAACGTTCAGCATGATGTCCAGCACACAACAGGTAATCACAAAATGCAAATTCACATCATGCTCCCATGCACATCATGTTGTGGGAATACATAAGGGGCAGTGTCCAAAAATGACCCTTGCCTCCCATCCACGGAGCATGGCTCTGAGCCCTAGGAGTAGAAGGTGCTCAGGTCTTGGTGGAAGAATAGTGAAAAATCATGTCTCCTATCCCCAGGAACAGAACACAGCCCAGCAGAAACCCCAAATCATAATTAAAAGATGCCCTGCAACTCTCTTGGCAGCATAAATTTTGAAGATGAAAGTAAATGATTAAAATAATTAAACACTTCAAGCTGACAAGCTGGAGCAGAATCTTGCCAGCGGACATTTGTCAGTAATTAGCTAATTAATCCTGGCGCAGATTATAAGCCATAACAAACCAGTCAGGCTGAACAGAGCCGGCTGCTCAGAATTAGACTTTTAAAAAAGAGGAGTAGGGTTGGTGGGGAGGATTGGGTGAGTAAGAGGAAAAATAAGAAAAAGACAGCATTTGGGGCCACCTGTTCTTACCCTAGCAGATAGTGGAGGCGCAGCAGATAGGCGGCTTCCTAGAGAGTGTCTAGGCCAGAGACCCAGCATCTGCTGGGACTTCAGGCAGAGTGGATGCTGGGGAGAAGAGGGAGTACTCTGGCCCCCACACCAGGAGGGACAGTGGGAAGAGGTCCAGGTAGGAGGTGACGTCCACATCAGGTGGGTACCGCATTATTCCATTCATTATTCCATCCAGCATGGACCTCCAACAGTGACAAGGGCTCCATTTCTAAGAAAAGGAATGACAAGATCCAAGCAAGTGGTCAGGACCCAGCCAAGGAGTCTGGGAACAGGACAGGCTGCAGACTGTAAATATAATGTGAGCCACAAATGTAATTAAGTGAAATAAAAAGAAACAGATGGAATTAAGTTTAATAATATACAGAGGGTGCCAAAAAATGTATACACATTTTAAGAAGGGAAAAAACTGTATTAAAATGGTAATACTCAATATATACCGATAACAAAAGATGAATACAAGTCATGTGTTTACGTTTTTTTTGGCATCCCCAATATTTTATTTAACCCAATATAACCAAAAGTCTATCATTTCAGCATATATTAATATTAAAACATTTTTTTCATGAGATATTTTACATCCTTTTTTGTTACTACATTTTAAATTCTGTTATGTACTTTAATCTTATAGCCTATCTCACTTCAGACTAGTCATATCTCAAGTGCTCAGTAGCCACACAAGGCTAGTAGTGCTCCCATATTGGACAATGTAGCTGTAGACATAAAAAAAAAAAAAGAGGGGACAGGGGGAATCCTAAGTCTGGGACCATCTGTAGCGGGATGGAGGCATAGCAGAGTGACATGACCTCCTCATTGCCTGTCTTTCTCTCCTTGGTCATTCTCCCACCTAGCTGCTCCTGCTGGCTACCTGCTGCCAAATCAGCCTCAGCTTCAAGGGTCTCCAAGATGAAGGGTGTGGGAAGGACAGAGGTGAATCCAGAGGGACTGGGTTTCTGCCCTGGTGCATGCACATGGGGCAGGGCAATGCCACCGCTGCAGAGTTGTGCCCTGCAGTCCTGTTGTGTGAGTGTGTCTGTGCACCTGTTTCAGAGGTGCTCCAGGGCCTGAGCAATGACCTTTAAAGAGCTTCCTGAAGCTGCAGCCATTAGTTAAAGCTCAGTTTTCCTTCATAATAATCACATCAGGACAGGAGATGGCACATTTCTCTGGTAGAATGTTCTGTAAAGACTGTCAGATGGAATCTGTCTCTTGGAAAATAATCAGGATGTTTTCTTTTTTCAATTTGTATTATGGTAAAATATATATAACATAAAATGTACCATCTTAACCATTTTTAAGTGTACAGTGCAGTGGTATTAAGGACATTCATACTGTTGTACAACCATCACTACCATCCTTCTCCAGAATTTTTTTTTTTTTGAGGGCAGTGTCACCGGCCCTCACATGTGGGACCCGAACTGGGGCTGCTGACTTCCCAAGCCAGTGCTTAACCACCGCGCCACTCAGCCGACCCTCAGATCTTCTTGACCATGCAAAACTGAAACTCTGTACCCATTAGTCAATAACTCCCCATCCCCTGCACCTCACCCCACTCCCTGGCAACCATCATTTTACTCTCTGTCTCTATTGACTTGACTAATCTAGGTACTTCAAATAAGTAGAATCATAGAGTATTTGTCTTTTTGTGACTAGCTTATTTCATTTAGCATAATATCCCCAAAATTCATCCTTGTAGCATGTCAGAATTTCCTTCCTTTTTAAGGCTGAATAATATTCCATTGTACGTGTATACCAAATTCTGCTTATCCATTCATCACCAATGGACACTTAGGTTTCACATTTTAGCTATTGTGAATAATAGCTAATCAGTATCTTCCTGAGGCAGAGATCTACTGCTTCCATTCAAAGACCAGTCTATTTTCCACCACCATCTTGGCTTCAGCTCTGTGTACATATGAATTGAACCTCTCAGAACCCACATCAAAGCTCTGGTAAGAGTGAGGGAGTAGGACACAGCTCTGGACCAGTGGCACAGGCTTGTTGGTTCAGCCACACCACTGCCCCCACTACCCAGAGGAGAGACCTGGAGAGGGCAGAGGAGGCAGGAGGGAGAAGGTGGGCTTCGAGATCCACAGGCACAGCTCAGAATGCAGAGCAACAGAAGCCACTTGAACTCCTAAACATACTACCAGGGTCCCCTGCCCCAGAACCTCATCCTTGATGAACTAAGCCCATGTCTCCTGCCTTTAAAAAGAAGGAGAAAGCTTCTACTGTTGTACATGGAAAGATCCACATTTGATTATGCATCTCAGTCAGTAGCTCTGTGCCCACAACAGAGTAAAGCAGCACAGCTTAGGACCAAGGGAAATGCACAGATAATCCTGTGGTGGTTCAGGGCTCAGGAACATCCCAGTTAGCTGAGGTGAGCAGGGGAGACCCCAAGGAGGAAGTAAGCTTGAGTTGTACCTTGGAGATGAGAAGAATCAGAGAGCAGAGAGGAGGAAAGAGGGCACTTTAGTAGGGGACTTTAACATAGACCCTCTCATTCACATAGCTCTTTAGAGCTTACAAAGTATGTTCACATGTGTAATCTCATTTCATCCTCATTGGGCTGTAGGATCCCAGAGGTACTGTCTCATTTGAGAGGCAATATAGCATAGTAATTAAGAGTGCAGCCTTTGGATTTCTGGTTAAATGCAGCAGATGGAGTGTGTGCATTTATATCTTCTCCCTCAACAAACTTCACTAAAATAAAAGTAAAGGAATATAAAAGAGGCAATGGTGGACCACAGATGTCAACACATTTTTAGAAGATGTCAAGTGAATGGAGGAGTTGTCAGAGCTGGGATAGCTGCCTACCAAGTGTTATAGCAAAGGATGCCAAAGAGGAGTCAGCCAATTGGAGACCCAGGACCAGGGAAAGAACAGATATTGAAGACAACAGTTACTGCAGAAGGTGGGAGTGAAGCTTGGGGCTAAGAACAAGGGAATAGTTTGAAAGTCTGCATAAAAAGCAGGTCCCTTCCCTATCACACCCAGACAGCTGACTACATCTTTATACCCTGTCAGGGAATGGAAGTTTTAGTCTGCTGAAAAAGTGAACCGAAAAGTCGCCAGCCAGGAACATTGGGCACAGTGGAAATCAGGGTAGAATGTCATAAAGAAAGAAAGGACATTAAGGGAGGATCTGAAAAGGGCCCTTGAGGCTTGTTTTCTAGAATGCTTGTGGGCAGGTGCACACCCTCTTACTTCAGGTGGAGAAAGATCTTTAGATATTGAAAGAGAGATTAGACTAGAGATTAGAAGACAGATTTATAGAAAATGGAATAAAACTTGTCAGCGCTAAAAGACATATGTTTCCAGAGTGAAAGGGCCCACTAACGATGTGACGAATATAATAAATGAAAATAAGGCCATATCAAGTCTCATTAGCATAAACTTTAGATGGTCAAGGATACAGATAAAATCTTTTTCCATACAGAAAGCACAGGATACGTGAAAAAGATCATCTAGAATCAGGAATGGCAATGGACTTTCAATAACTGTACTGGAGCAATGCTTTCAAAATTCTAAATAATTCCTACACCAGTCAAGTTATAAATCAACTGTGAGGGTAGAATAATGAATTTTCTGAAATTCAAGACTTCAAAAATTTTACTTCTCATATATTCTTTCAGGAAGCTACTAAATGATTTGCTCTATCAAATGAAGAATTAAACAAAGAGAAAAATATATGGGTCCAGGAAACGGGGGTCCAGCCCAGAACAATTAGAAAAGGAATCCACTGAACAACTAATGTTCAGAAGATCCAAAAAGTACCCAGTGAGCCAGGAGATGGAAGGCTGCAGGAGGGACACCTTCAGGGGAAAAATAAGTGAATTAATAGATTACCTGAAGGGGCCGGTTAGCTCAGTTGGTTAGAGCACAGTGCTCATAACACCAGGGTTGCCAGTTCGATCCCCACATGGGCCACTGAGATGCGCCCTCCACGACTAGATTGAAACAACTGCTTGACTTGGAGATGATGGGTCTTGGAAAAACACACTGTTCCCCGATTTAAAAAAACAACAACAACTAATAGGATGACTTTCTAAGAAAAAATAACACTTAAAAAAATAGATTACCTGACGTGTTTCACCACATGAAAATTAGTACTTAGGTTTTTACATTCTGTTAAAGAGTTTGGGAAGAACTCATGATAAGGATATGCAAAACTAAGAAAATGAGAGAAAGAGATTATCACCTTTCATAATAGGTTAAGAACTGGTATAAAGGCATACTATTCAGATGTTAAATACCAATAGACACAGCTGAAGTGATTTTAAGTGGTTGCCTAGAGAAGTAAAACTTGGAGGTGGGGTATGGACTGCTGTTTTTTTGTGTGTGATAAGACTTGTAGTACTAGTTAACTTTTTAAAACCATGCCCATGCATTGATTTTTTTATTTAAAAAAGAAATATAAATGGAATATTATTCAACCTTTAAAAAGAAGGAAACTCTTGCAATGCTACAACATGGATGAAACTTGAGGACATTATGCTAAGTGAAATAAGCCAGTTACAAAGTAGAAAAACACCATATGATTCCACTTATATGAAGTACCTAGAGCAGTCAAGTTCAGAGACAGAAAGTCGGATGGTGGCTGCCAGGCTATGGGTTTGGGGGAATGGGGAGTTAGTGTTTAATGCATACATAGTTTTAGTTTTGCAAGATGAAGAAAATTCTAGACATGGATGGTGGTGGTGGTTACACAAAAATGTGAAAATACTTAATGTCACTGAACTGCAAACTTAAAAATGATTTAGATGGTAAATTTTATATTATATTTATCTTTACCACAATTTTTAAAATATAAATAATTTCTCAGCCATAAAAAATGAAATCTTAGCATTTGCGACAGCATGGATGGACCTAGAGGGTATTATGTTGAGTGAAATGGGTCAGACACAGAGAGAGAGACAGGTACCATATGATCTCACTTCTTTGGTATAAAGAACAAAATCAACAAAAAAGTTTAGAAATTGGTTAATATGGTAAATTTTGTCACATGTATTTTACCGCAATTAAATTTTTTTTCCATTAAAAGAAAAGAATGCAGCCTATGATTCAGATTTCCAGGAGATTAAATGTAGGATTAGAATGTAGGGATTAACTGTAAACTCTAAGAGGGCAGGGAGTTTTGCTGTCTGCTCACTGCTATATTCCTGGAGCCTGGTATAGTAGTCACTCAATAAACAAATGTAGTATGCACTCAGTAAGTGCTATCTATTATTATTATTTTATTTATCTTCAGGGCATGTCCCTTCATGCTGGAGCATCAGCATTGCTTTTCATCATGCATATGCACACGTGTGTACACATGCACACAAGTATGCAGGTAAGCTTCAGATCATATTCCTTCAAGTACTTGCTGAATGGATTAACAATGACTCTTCAAGGCAAGCTTCATTACCCCCATTTTTCAGTTAAAGAAAATGAGGCTATCTGACCCATAAATGGGATAACCAGCATTTCCAATCTTGGCCTTCAGACTCCCTCAGTAGCGGACAGCTAAAGAGTCATAGAAGCACAGAGCTGAGAAATCACCTATATTTAATGGGAATGACAAATGGACTTGCTTGGTTGGAAAAGAGGATTTGTACAGGAGAGGAGTGGGCGAGGACTCAGAGATGTTCACGCTTGTCAGATGGTGGGGGAGGGCCTTGAATGTCAAGTGAAGGGGCCTGGAAATTATTCAAAAGCAATGTAGAGCCATTGAAAGTAATCATGTGAAAGAGGCCTTTTAGGAAGCTTCATTTGGCAGCAGAATGCAGTGTGTACAGGAGTGGGAGGCTGGAGTATAAAGGCCTCTTAGGAGATTGCCACAATAAAATGATAATGTTCTAAGCTGGCACAATGGAGGCAGTGGCAGGAATAATGAAAAATCAGTGAAATTTATAAACCTCTAGTCAGACTAATCAGGGAAAATGGAGAGAAGATACACATTACCAATATCAATATCAGGAACCAGAGAGAGATTATCACTGCAGATCCGACAACAATTAAAAGGATAATAAGGGGATACCAAGAATAACTTTACATGAATAAATTTGACAAATTGGATAAAAATACAATTTCCTTGAATTACTCAAGAAGAAATAGATAACTTGAATAGCCCTATATTTGCTAAAGAAATCACATCTTGTTGTAAGGTGAAGAATTAGCCTATAACTTCCCACTGCTCGCTACATCAAGTCTCCAAGTTCAGTGCCACCAAAGGGCCCATCTCACTCATCTGGCTCATCCAAAGACTAGCTTAGGCTAGTTTTAAGTAGGTTTTCATTCCTTGGAGTATGAGAAATCTTCACTTAATCCAGGATATTAAAGACTGAATGAACTTCAAGAAAAACACAGCCTGTGGTATCTGTCCATGGTGCTGACTCTGTGCCCTCATTCACTGCTTCAGAGTGGAGTCAGGGCCACTAAATGCATCCTCAACCCCAGGAGCCCTGTACACCATGGATTCTGTCCATGGTACTGACCACAATTCTCATTTGCCACTACAGCCCTAGTGGTCACTATCAGAGCTTATAACTCTTAGTGACACTCCCCATATTTGGAGACCCAGGAGGATACTCCCATTTGGCTGTAACATTACAGACCTTTGATGGTCCTGCAGTGCCCAACTCAGGCGAGGCTGAGGCCAGGCTCTGGTGACAGAAGGCCTAAACAACATGGGGCATAAGACCATCCATCAGTAGACATGTAGACAAGTCCAGGCTCCTGGGGAAATGTTTGACAAGATCAAGGCAGGGAATCAAGACCACTATCAACTGGGCTGAGCTCCAGACTTGGAGGGACTGGAAGAAAACTAATTCAGGAAGTCTGCCATGTGGACTAAATACAACTACAGGTAATGAAAGAGGTCAGAGCCTGAAAAGCACAAAAATGTCCAAGGTAGCCCTAGATGCCATGTGACAAGATTAAGATAGAACCTCTCAGTCCAGATGGACCTTGGGGGGTGTCGGATGAATCTGCGCCCATCTGGTTCCCTTGCTGGGAATTGACAGTTCAGTCCCCCCAAAGGCAACCCATTACTATGGCTGAGCTTCCCAGGAGGTGGAGCTTCTCTAGGTCCAGGAAAACACTGAGACTCTTGATATCATTTGCACATGACACTCAAATTATGGAAACAGAGATAGTAGTGGGATCAACCAAAGAGGCTTCTCAGAGTGGGTGCCTCTTGAGGAGAGTGGAGAATCAATTTCCAACTAACATTTTTAGTTCTGTGTGCCAGGGACTGGCTTTCACTTTCACACATACTTCCTTATTTAATCCAAACAATCCAGTGGGGAAGCTATTTTTAATCCTATACTCTAGTAATCAGGGTTCCCCAGAGAACAGAACCAATAAAATACACACACACACACACACACACACACACACACGAGGAGATTTATTGTAGCAATTGTTTCATATGGTTATGGAGGCTGAGAAGTACCACACTATGCCCCTACAAGCTAAAGAATTAAGAAAGCTGGTGGTATAATTCAACCTGAGTCTGAAGACCTGAGAACAAGGAGCTCTGATGTCCTAGGGCAGGAGAAAATGGATGTCCCAGTTCCCAGGAGAGAGAGAGAGAAAGAGAGAGAGACAAAGAGAGAGAGAGAGAGAGAGAGAGAGAGAGAGAGAGAGAGAGAGAGAGAGAGAGAGTATTCAAACTTCCTCTTGTATTTTTGTTTTATTTGGGCCCATCGACAGATTGAATGATGCCCACCCACACTATGAAGGTAGATTTTCTTTACTACTGGTTTGAATGCTAATTTCTTCCAGAAACATCCTCACAGACACACTCAGATATGTTTTACTAGCTATGTGGGCATTGCTTAGCTTAGTCAAGTTGACACATAAAATTAATGATCACACATACACATAGGGTAACTGGAGCCCAGAGGGGCAAATGATTTGCCCAAGGTCACATGGTCAATATGGGGCAAAACCCTTGCTTTGTCCATTGCATGATGTAAGCTCCAAGCTGAACCCTGCACCTACTCACTTACTCTGGACCCTCCAAGAAGGTAGTGTCTTTTGGAAAGGCCATCTGTCCTACCAGCTGCACCTAGCATGGCCCAATGAGATGGGTACCAGCTATGCCCTCCTCTTTTGGTCTGGAGCAGCTAGAGGAGCTTTGAGCACCCATTAGGCCTAGCAGTTGGAGGAGCTTTGGAGACTTCAGCTGGCAGGGAAGAGGAAGAAACCTCTATGGAGGGAGGAAGCTGGTGGGGATGGAGGTGGGAGAGGACTGGCTCCCTGCTGCTCTCAGAATGATTCTCACCTGCCAATCGATGTCCATGGCTGATGGCTGGAGATTCACGCAAGTGCTAATCAGCTCCATTGACACATGCAGGCTGGGGCTACAATCCATTTTCACATGGAAAGGCAGATCGATTCCTCATTCTCTGCAGTCCCCAACCAGCCTCATCAGGCTATCCGTTTTTGAGGGACTGAGAAGCTGATTAACTCCCTGCACCTCCAGACACTTGCAAGCTTTGGCCTTCTCTATAATCTCCCCAGATACAATCTGGCTCCCCAAACCATTGTCAGTCAGAACAGTACAGTGGAACTCTAGTCTAGGAGTCCAACAGGCCTAGGTTCTAGTCTCAGATCACCATGTAACTTTGTGGACTTGGACATGTCACTTCAAAGCTTCTAACCTCAGTTTTCTTATTTGTGTAATGGGATAAAAATCTCAGCTATGTGGGATCGCTATGAGGATCCCAATTATATCTAGTGAATGCAAAGTTGGAAGATGCTGCAAAATATAGTTAATATAAAGCACAGGGTGCTGCTCCTAGAAGAAGAGGTTCTTTCCCCAAACCTGGTCCTCCCCTTTCACCTTAAGCCCTGTCCTTGAGGTCTGATGATTCTGGGAGGGAAGTTTTGTTGGCATAGGCCTAGAGGAGACTTTTCTCCTCTCTCCACTTATGTTAAGTAGCCAAAACAGCTCTCTTGACATGATCAGACCTTTTGGTGAGGGCCTCTGTGTTCTACAAACTGAGCTTAGAAGCAGCAGAAACCAGGCAGGCAGGAGAGGACTCAGCCAAGGTCAGGTGGAGTGCCTGGGAAAAGGGTGTTTTCAGGGCTCTGGGTAAATTTCTGGGCTTATCTCCTCTTAAAAATGAAATGTCACCTCTGTTGACAGGTACTTTTACTCATCAGTTCTATTTAATTTCAGGAAAGAGGACTATGTTCTAGAGATGCCCCTCATATTCTTCCCCACTTCCAAAAGGAGGAGTGCTCTGTATTCCTCCATCCTCTCCCCTGGTCATAGATGATTAGATGAGACTAAGGAACATTTGCCCTTAGCTGGGCCAATCAGATATTTTTCTAACTTCACATGCATTGGGGCAGCCTTCATAGTGTATGTGGGAACAGAGGAAGCCAGTTCACTAAGAAAGAATGGAGCAGACATGCAGAAAAATTAAGAGGCAAAAAATTATGGGGTCCTGAGAGACAGTAATGGGAGGAGTTGCTGCCTGATGGTTTTTAGTTCCAGATCATATTGACTACTTGTTGAATGGGGTTCGGTGAGTTTCTCATGTCCTTCCAATATGAACAACTTTTTGTTAAGCTAGATTGGGTGTATTTCTGTTCCTTGCTGCCAAATATCCCTCTACGTACAATAGAACAGAGCTCAGTGCACAGCTGCTCCTTTAACTTTTTTTTAAAAAACAAAACACCTGTTAATATTGATGTGTTAAGTGGGACAATTACCAAATACTGAATTAGAAGCTGTTCGGCCATGGAACAGGTCTTTCAAAGTGCTTCTGAATTAGCATCTGCACACTGCACATACCAAGTATCATTCGTTCATTAATTTATCACTCATTCATTCATTTAAAAAGTATTCAGTAAATATCAAGTAATACTGTGATCCAGGTACCATACTATGTACTGGGGATAAAAAGGAGTAAAACACACAAAGTCCCTGCTCATAAAAGGCTAGCATTCTGCTGGGCTCACTTTTTCTCATATATAAAATGGAAATAATAGGAGTATTAAATAATTGAAACAGTTGATTGAATCACATTAATCAAATGATTTAAATGCATAAATAAGACCTAATGTGTCCTGGGAGCTGTTATACATTCTCTTCATATATTAATTAACTCAATTATTACATCATCCTTATGAGGCAGGCTATTATTTTTTCTGTTTTACAGATTAGAAATCTGAGACACAGAGAAGTTAAATAACCTGCCCAAGGTTACACAGTTGTTAAATGGTAGAGCTGAGATTTGAACCCAGTCTGCCTGGTTATGACCCATGCACTTAACCATTATGTCACACTGCCTCACAGTATAAATGAATAACATCCTAAGTCAGGGATGAATCTGCTTAAGTTGCTCTGGTCTCACGTTGGCCCATTTACACAAGTGTGGACCAGGAAGCTAAGCAGATCTAAATAGTCACTAAGAATAAAGAGACTCATCAACAACCTCTGGAGCTACAGCCGTGCACAGGGTACTGAAAAGGAACTCTGGCCAACTGCCTGTCCCACCTCAGGGTCTGCACAACCATCTGAGCTCCCCCCAGACCTGCCAGGCTGCTTAGCTCTCCAGGGAGATTCCTGCCAGGTCACTCACATGGATAGCTGCTTAGTGAATGTCTCAGAGGGCTGCCCAGCCCAAGGCCTGCATCTCCTGACTGTGCTCTCAGTTCCTTTTATTCCAGAGCATTCGTAGCCAGCTTCCCTGGTTCAGAAGTTTTCTTACATCCATGTGCTCCTCATCAGCCCCTGTCCTGAGCACACCATTTCCCACTGGATGATGCTAACAGAATGCTTGACTGACTATGTCATGCTCTTGCTTTAAAAGCAATGGCTTCCTTTAAGATGTTACCATTAGGGGGAATGGAGTGTGGGATATCTTGAAACTCCCAGCACTACTTTGAAACTTTTCTGGAAATCGAAAATTATTCCAAAATAAAAATTTTATTAAAAAAATAAAGGCTCAGGGCTAGCCGAGTGGCGCATTCGTTAAGAGCTGGTTTTGGGATGCCAGCAGCCCCAGTTCGGATCCCACATATGAGGGCCAGTGACACTGCCCTCTACAGCTAACAACAGCTCCACCTGGAGCTGGGCTGCTGTGAATCCCCGCCCAGGATGGCATAGCTGCAGCCCCTGCTGCAGTGGGATGCCATAGGCTACAGTGAGTGGCCGGCAGCCAGCGTGAGCGGCTGGTAGCCAACGTGTGCTGCCAATAGCCGCGATGAGCGACCATCCAGAGGCCAGCGACCGATCTGCCTCATCAGGGAAGAGCGCAATGATGATACCAACATGGGCCAGTGAAGCAACGTCCTCCGCAACTAGACTGAAGAACAAAAAGACAGCAACTTGTCTGTTCCCCTTCCCCGATTCCCCAATGCTGTTCCCCTCCCCCAAGTCCCCAATAAAATCTTTAAAAAATAAAAAATAAATAAAGGCTCACCACACCCTTACCCTGATATGCAAGATGCCCTGGCAAACCCCTGCTCCCCACAGCCTTCTCACTATTCCTTGAGGATGCCATTCTGCTGGAAACCTCAGTACCATTACGTGGTTTCGAATGTTCTTCACACCATTAATTTTCCACCCTGTCAGCCTGATGGGTCGGTCCCTAGCCACTTGTCTTATTTATCAAACATTTAAGTAGTATTACTATGTGCTACTATGTATGTAGTACTAGTGCTATGTTCTAAGCACTTTACAAATATTCACTCATGTAATCTTTACAACAACCCCATAACAGAGGTACTGTTATTAACCCATTTTACAGATGGGGGAACTGAGGCACAGAGAAGTTAAGTAACATGACCAAACCACACAGAGTTGGTATTCAAACCTAGGCAGTCTGGATCCAGACTCCATGCTCTTAACCAGTACACTGTGCTGCCTTTTCAGCATTCAGAATTCAGCTCAAACGTCACCTTCTCTAGAAGCCTTCTTTGACTTCTTTCAAACAAAGTTACTCTTTTCTCCCCTCTCAGACCCCATAGCCCTTTGTTCATTCATTTACTCATTCATTCATTCAGTATTCACCAAAACACATTTATTGAGCACTCACTATGGCCTATTGTTTTCTAAGCACTGGAAATCTATCCATCTACGATAGTCTAGAGAATCCTATACTGAAATTATTTGTTGACCCCTCTCTCTCCCTGTGGATTACTCCTTGAAGATGTTAAACTTTGTAACTCCTTTAGAATCTTGCACAGAACCTGGCATGCACTTTGTCCTCTGTAAATGTGTTTTTGCAGAAATAAATGAATAGTTATTGAGAATGGTGATGACAGTAATGATAATTGTCAACCATTCAGGTGAATGTGGTGTGTGACAGCAACAGTGTGGGCCAGGGGCCAGGTATATCATCATAGTCAAGCCCCAGGCCAGGAAGCTCCTGGGAAGATGACAAGTACCTTCTGCATGTAGACCAAGCCGTTGTTGTCACTGTCATTATTTCTGTTATTAGTGTTGGTGTTATGCTACAGAGTGGCATGTGCCAGCAGCAAGCTGGCCTGCCACATTTCCTCATAGCAGGAGAAGCATCAGGGAAGCAAATGCTCTTAGAGGATAAGCAGCAAGGAGGACCAGGCTCAGGATGGGCTTTCAGCTGGGAATCTCAGCGTTCCAAATATCAGTTCTGGGTGACTGGGTCAGGACACACTTGCGTCTTACTCTTGTCTCCACAATCCAAAGCCATAGATATATCAGGGAGTGGGGATACAGAGGAGGAGTGCTATGGAGCAGGAACCTACAGATTAAAGGGCCCTAATCCAGAGGGCTCATCAGTTTTCCTTGGATTTCTGAATGCATGATGGGGTAGTGAGGGGTGAGCTCCAGGTGGAAGTTGGATTTGGAGTGGGAATGGGAGGGGGAGAGATAAGGCAGGGCTTAACATGGTCCTGAATTCTTTTTTTTTTTTTTGAGGGCAGTGTCACTGGCCCTCATATGCGGGACCCAAATTGGGGCCTCTGGCTTCCCAAGCCAGTGCTTAACCACCGCACCACTCGGCCGGCACGGTCCTGAATTCTTTTATAATCCCAGTCCCGGGGAGAAGGCACACCATGCTTCCTGGTTCTGTGTAATCTCCTTGGGAACCATAAGTCAGGTGGCACAAATGACACTTCTGATGTTTGGGCAGAATAAGTCCTCTATGACTTTTCCTAAAGGATCCCAGAATCACTCTCTTGAATGATTACAGGTTTCTTGGACCACTGGAATTCTCTAAGTGGCATTAGGTCCATTCCCCCGCCTCTGGGCAAAAGGTTGAAACAATTATAGGTGTCAAATAGCAATGGTTGCCAGGGATGTGCTTGGCACAGTCTGTTTCAGACAGTACAAGGCAGCAACAGATCTCTGATCATGGACCATTTCAATTCTACTGGGGCTCAATCAGCCCCTGTGGGACCTATTGGCAGAATTGTGTTTTTGGCCTTCAGCAGATAGATGTGACTGCCCTGGTCCCTGGGGGTAATGCAAGGAGCAGGAAGGTGTCATTTGTTGGACAGCCTCTGGGATGCTGGAGTCAGCTGCTGAAAACACCAGCCAGGTGTTGTGTTTTAGGCCAATCACATACTCCTGGGATGATGAGAGTGCGGAAATCAGGAGATTTTCTAGAGGGAAGTCTTCCTTTCCAGGTGGAGAAGCTAAAGCTTGGAGTATGAAACCCCAGTCACAGAGTTTGTCCAATATCTAAGACCCTGATTTTCAATTTAACCTCTTTCCCCAGGACTGGCTTCATTCTAAAGCCTTCTGACAGCCAAGCTTCTTTTTTCCCAGGTCAGTAATGGGGAAGCAGGAGAGAGAACTTGAAATTTGAGAAGGTTATTATCTATCCTGGCTCTTTTTCTCTAAGACTCTGCTTCTATCATCTCATAGTATCTTGGGCCAGGAAGGATATTGCCTTTCAGGGTACTCATTCCAAATCTTCACAGTTTACCTGTTTGTACTTTAATCTTTCTCTGGTTACCCCAAACACACCCTCACCCATCCCGGGCCTTTTCCCCTGTCCTTCCTCTCCAGCTGAGACTTTGATGGGCTGCCTTCTCTTTTGTTACACTTTGGTTTGGTACCCTGTCTTCTGTCTGGCCTAATTCCCCTCTGGCCCAACCTCTCCTGTAATAAACTTCCTTCTGGTACAGCCCTGATACATCCACCTTCCACACTGGGTGGATGACTCTGATGGACAGTTATTACCGGACATTGATTGGTCCTTTACGTAAGTACTAGACAACTCTGGACCTTTGAAAATGGTGAATAAAATAATCATAATTTATTAAATGCATACTGTATGCCAGGAGCCAGGCTAAGGACTTTGTTTTATCTAATTTCATCCTCACAACAACTATATGAGATACATACTATCACGTTTATTCCCCCATTTTATAGAAAATGAAACTGAGACTCAAAAATGTTGAACATCTTGGTCAAGGTCTCCCAATTGGTAAGCGGCAGAACCAAGATTTCAATTCAGGCTTGTTTTATTTCCAAATATAAGCTTTTATTTTTTTTCCCTTGTCTGATTGCTGTTGTGGCTAGGAATTCCAATCCTATGTTGAATACAAGTGGTGATAGTGGGCATCTTTGTCTTGTTGCTGATCTTAGAGGAAGTTTTCAGCTATTCACCATTAAGTATGTATTAGCTGTGGGTTTGTCATATACAGCCTTTATTATATTGAGGTATGTTCCTTCCATACCCACTTTGTTGCAAGTTTTTATCATAAAAGAATGATGAATTTTGTCAAGAGCTTTTTATATCCCTACTGAAATGATCGTATGATTTTTATCCTTTATTTTGTTAATGTGATGTATCACATTGGTTGATTTACGGATGTTGACCCATTCTTGCATCCCTGGGATAAATCCTACTTGGTCATGGTGTATAATGCTTTTAATGTATTATTTAATCAGGTTTGTGAATACGTATTTTGTTGAGAATTTTTGCATCTAAGTTCATTAAGGATGCTGACCTTTAAGTTTCTTTTTTTGTAATGTCTTTAGTCTGGTATCAAGGAAATGCTGGCTTCAAAGAATGAGTTTAGATGTACTCCTTCCTCTTGGACTTTTTGAAATAGTTTAAGAAGGATATGTATTAATTCTTTTTTAAAATGTTTGGTAGAATTCACCTGTGAAGTTGTCTGATCCTGTACTTTTATATTTGGGAGTGTTTTTTTTATTACTGCTTAAATTTAATTACTGGTAATAGGTCTGTTTAGATATTCTATTTCTTCATGGTTCATTCTTGGAAGGTTATATGCTTCCAAAATTTATTAATTTCTTCTTGAATTTGTTGGCATATAATTGGTTGTAGAATTCTTTAATGATTCTTTGTATTTCTGTGATGTCAGCTGTAACTTCTCTTTTATTTATGATTTTATTTACTTGGGCTCTCTTTTTATTGATGAGTTTGGCTAATGGTTTGTTAGTTATGTTTATCTTTTCAAAGAAACAGTTCTTAGTTTTTTATTTTTTCTATTGTTTTTTTTTATTCTATGTTATTTATTTCCACTCTGAACTTACTTATTTCCTTCCCTCTGTTTACTTTGGGTTTTGTTTGTTTTTCTTTTTCTAGCTTCTTTAGGTTTAGAGTAGCTATGAACTTCCCTCATAGAACTGCTTCTGCTGCATCCCATATCTAAGATCACTTTTGGTAGCAATTATTTTAGATTGAATTTCCTTGAAGCAGAACCAACTTGAGAATGCTTATTCAAGTCATTTACCAAAGGAGTGCTCTTAGGAGAAAAGGAGTAACACAAGCAAGATTGGGCAGGGGAAGAAAGCTAAATGATAATGTGGCCTTGGCTGGACACTAGATTTAGATTGACAAAAGAGGTAGTTGTGAGTTATCAACCAACATTTATAGTAGCTGGGGAATAGCAGCTACCAGAGGGAGGTAAAAGGGATATTGGCAGGGCATCAACAGTACCCAAAACTTTATTTATTTATTTTTAAAACTCTTTTATTGTGAAATAAACATTTTTTTAAAATTAGTTTCAGGTGTATAACACAGTGCAATAGTTATACTTTTTACTCCTCAAAGTGACAGCCCCCCTCCCCCAGTTCGCCACCCCAGTCCCCCCCATATCATACATATCTATTACAATTCCTTCGACTCCCTTCCACAGTATACTCCACATCCCATGACTATGTATATATTCAATTACAGTTGGCATACAATATTATACAACATCAGCTTCAGGTGTACAGTGGAGTGATAATTCCTCTACTCCATCCATGAAGTGGCCTTCCTAACAAGACATGTGACCATCTGACACCCCACAAAATATTTACATTATTATATTCCCCAAACTGTCTTTCATATCCCTATGGCAATATTGTACTTACCTATTTATGCTATCTAATCCTTTTCCCTTCTCCTTCATCCCCACCCCCCTCCCTACTAGCAACCATCAGTTTTTCCTCTATATCTATGAGTCTGTTTCTGTTTACTTTGCTCGACAGTACCCAATACTTTAACATTCCTAAATTTTTAGGGGTGAGCCTCTGATCTTTAGTCTAACACTGTCACAACCCTATTGTCTAACTCACAGGGTCTTTTGAGTATGGGCTGCAGTGGTGCTTCCATGTCAAGCTGGGCTTGGGAGTCTTGGAAAGGCTGGTAGCCTCCAACATTACGGCCATATTCCCTAGATATGCTAGGGTTCATGAAGGATCAGGGTATGGTTTCTTATACTCATGGAACCAACTAAACCATCATCCCTTTCCCATCTCAAGAGAAATACAAAGCAAATCTCTCTTCTGAATGTCTCTTTTATAAATAAGGAAAATAAGGCTTAATGAATTTTACACTAAGATTGGAAATTTAGAGTGGGGATCAGAGTTAGGTGTTGATTTACAGGCCTTCTATTACATTAGAGATCAGCAAACTATGGCCCATGGGCCAAATTTGTCTCTCCCCTCTCCCCTTACCTGCTTTTGTTTTATTGGAACATAGCCATGGTATCTCACTTATGTGCTGGCTATGACTGCTTTTGTACTAAAATGGCATCATTGAGTAGTTGTGACAGACACTGTATGGCCTGCAAAGCCAAAAATATTTACTATCTAGCCCTTTACTGAAAAAGTAGGCTACAACATGCTGTTTCTGAAACCTCCACAGACACTTGTGCTAATTCTAAGACTCAGCTATTTTAAGACTTTAAGTGGAGGAGAAATTCTCCATGACTCCTAGAGAGATAGCACAAGCTGGGTCTTGAAAATCTATTTTCTTCTATATTAACAAGAAGTCAAGAGAATCTCTGGTATGACTTAGCTAAAGGGGATTTCAAAAGAGTCCTAGAGAAGAAGAGGGATGAGCCAGCTTAAAAGGTCCGTGGGTCCTTTTTAAAAAGATTGTAGACCTTCCAATTCAGAATTTCTGCAGCCTTTGTGAATGAATAAATGAATGAATGAATATTGGTACATATGAAGGAAAAAGGTCTGGAAGGATACAGATATCTGGTGGGTAGTTACCTTTGGTAGAAGGAGAGGTATTTAACTCTACTTTGTCTGTATTGTGTCTGTGTGTGCACCCTCGTGTGTGTAGTATAACTACATACTTTTTGCAATTAAAAAACACAAACACACACAATGACAGAGAAGTAGGGAGAAAAAGAAAGAAAGGCTTGAGAAAGGCTTCTCAGTGGTGTTTAAGAAAAGGATTTCTAGGATGATGGATGCATCTGTGTTCATAATGGGATGGTTGACTTAATGACCTCCTTGCCCCTGGCATCCATCCCATGATAGATGGGCTGTCCCAAACTCCTCAGGGTCTATGTTCCTTCATGGGCAGAGAGCTGGAAAAAACATTCAGAATAGAGTAAGGACTACAAATTTCTGCAGAAGCAAACTAATTGCGTAGTTGTGTTTGAGATATAATTGCAACTGTGTCTTTATTTCTCAAGAAGCTAGTATGGCTGGTATGAAGACTGAATTGTGGATGTCAGAAACTAATCATGGAATATTGCAACTTTTTTCCAGAATGGCTGCAAGATATAAAGAGATGGCTGTTCCTTTTTCTATGTAAAAGAAATGAGTAATGCATGTGCATTGTGAAACATTCAAACAATACAAATGTGTATAAAATAAAAAGTGAAAGACCTCCCTCCCAATCACTCTTACCAGAGGTAACAACTACATATAACTTGAGGTTGGAACATCTGTAAATATATCTTTTCCCATTCATATTCAAACAACAAACTGGCATCATGCTACACACAGGAATGCATTTTTATTTTTACTTAATATATCTGGGCCACATGAATATATGAGTATATTTAGATGCATTTTATTCTTTTTAATGGCTGCATAATATTCCACTGCATGAGTGTATCACAATTTATATAACAATTTCTCTATTTATGGACATTTCAGTTGGTCCCCCCTCCCCTTTCTTCTTGTTTGCTGTTGCAGTGCTGCAATGAATATCTGCATACAAATATTTGAGTATTTGTGCATATATTTGTTTAGGACACATAAAAAGTTATGTACATTTAAATTTTATTTATTTTAAAACCTCAGGTGGGGATTATATTTTATTTTATTTTATCTTTTTTGTGTGAATTGAAATTTTTTTTTTTTTTTTTGAGGGTAGTGTCACTGGCCCTCACATGTGGGACCAAACCAGGGCCGCTGGCTTCCCAAGCCAGCGCTTAACCACCGCGCCACTCGGCTGGCCCTAAATTTTAATAGATATTCAATTGCCTTCTATAAAAATGTCATGACAATGTATAATCTTCCCAACAATTTATAATTTCTTATTTCTCATTTTCCTAACTACTGTTAAGGTTGTGGATCTTTCCATGTTTATTGACTATTTGTGTTGGTTCTTTTCTGAATTGCATTTCTTAACCTTTGGCCATTTAAAAATCATGTTGTTTTTTCCCCCATTGATTTGTAAAAATAAATGCCTTTTAACTTACAGATATTAACTATTTCATATATTGAAACAGTTCTCAATTTATACAGAGGGTGCCCCAAAAAATGTATACACATTTTAAGAAAGGAAAAAACTGTATTAAAATTGTAATACTCAATATATACCGACAACAGAAGATGAACACAAGTCATGTGTATACATTTTTTTGGTACCTCTGGTATTTACGTTTGAACATTATGATGACTTTCACCATATAGAGAGTTCATGTAGCCAAATTGTAAATCTTTTCCTACGCTGTTTCTGGGTTCCCTGTCACGCTTAGAAACACATGTCCCTTCCAAACATCATCAAACTATTATTTTTTCTTCCATTGTTTTTATGATTTTAGTCTTTAACTCAACTTTTTTTTTTTTTTTTGAGGGCAGTGTCACTGGCCCTCATATGTGGGACCCGAACCAGGGCCGCTGGCTTTCTAAGCCAGCGCTTAACCACCGCGCCACTCGGCCGGCGCTCCACCATTTTTTATTTCTGTGAAACATGTAAATCGGGTTCCTGTCAAGTTTATTTTTCTCTAATATGGCTTGTCGGGAAGTGGTTTTTAGAGACATTTTAAGGAGAAGAGCCACCTAAGGACACACGCCTTCTAGATACTCACGTGTACTAGGCACTTTACATATGATGAGTGATTTCATCTTCAAGTGAGTTTTAAACTCTTAATTTATAAATAGAGACTGGGCATTACATAACCTAAGCGGCCAGTAAAGCCGGCATTACAATAGACCTCACAGGCCAAGAGACCAGCGGAGATTTAATAGCACGAACCACGCCCACTTTCCAACCTCTCGCGACAGTTGTACGTCATCCGCGAGCGCCGGTGGCCGGGACAGTCGCGCGGCTTGCGTCGGGAGAAAGTACGGTCTGCACTGCTGTCTCACGGGTGAGGTCGAGAAGCCGGCGAGTCCGTTGTCTGTCGAGCCTGCAATCCCCGGCGTCCTACCATCATGGAGTACCTCATCGGCATCCAGGGCCCCGACTATGTCCTTGTCGCCTCCGACCGGGTGGCCGCTAGCAACATTGTCCAGATGAAGGACGGTGAGAGGAAACCGGGGAGGCCCGACCAGGCCTGGGTATAGGGGCAGCCCGGAAGAAGTTCGTGGGGTGGGTACCTGGGAGGTCGGGGAGATGGAACCCCGCCTGCCCTGATCTGCACTTGCATATATTTTTATAATTAGGAGACAGGCAAACAAGCTCAGGGCCTAATATTTGCTCCTTCCAGTGCTCCCAGCTCTGCGCTCTCCTCTGGCCTTCGCTAAAAGCTTGCTAGGCGACAGTTCCCTAAGGGAATTCCGTTTTTAAGTGTTTGAAGTGCCTACTGGGCACCAGGCTCCTTAGATCTCAGAATCGCTGATGAATTTCCTGTTGCTACTAATGAGGTTAGATTGCACGCAGAATAGGTTGGAATTCTGGGGAGAGAGAGAGACTGTGTGACTAGAAACTTATTCCTCTTCCGCTGCCTGAATCCTCCCGTATCTCAATTCTGATCCTCCTTTTCCAGTTTTTCAGGGCACACTGGCTGTCACATTTTTATTATATTTAAGTAGTTAGGGGATTTCGGAGACTATAGCCCTGTCACTTATTTGCTTTATGACTTTGTACAAGTTATTTTGCAGTGCCCCAATTTCCTCATCTGTTAGGTTAGTAATACTAACCTCACAAGCTTGTTGGGAGGATTGAATGAAAGTTTTGTGCAAATGCTTAGCGCAGTGGCAGATACTTAGTAGTAATAATACTAAGCACTTATGTATCAGATGCTGTTTTAAGCGATTTACATTAATTCGTTTAACCTTTTGAGGTAGGCAGTATTATATCGCCACTTTGGAGATATTGGTTTTGAGACATAGAGGTTAAGAAATTTGCCCATTGTCACAAGTGGCAGAATCTAGATTCGAACCTATGCAGTTTGACTGCATATCTTTTACCCATAACTACTATACATACTGTCTCCTTGTAGTCAGTATTCAATAAATAATTGTTGAAAGATTTTTGGTTGTTGATCTGCAGAGTCTAAGAGTTTGTTTTCATGATTGACCATAGACATGTTACTGTTGAAAAAGTATTATGCTTTGGCTCAGATGGCTTAATGTTCACGTGACAAATAAATTTAGGGCACCTATGTGCCCTTTACGGTGCTAGGTGCTGATGGGATGCAAAGAAGAATAAGATGTGGCCTGTACCTTAAAAGAAGTTACAACTTAACAAAACACTCAGATATATATACAAATAATTACAGCACAAGCTGAAAAATTATGCTGCTTGTGAAAAGTACAGTCAAACTTCTCAGGTAGTGCAGAGGAAGAAGAGATTGTTTTTAGGTAATCCAGAGGAAGAAGAGATTCTTTCTGGTTGTAGAGATTAGGGAAGGCTTCGAGGGGCAGATAATAGTTCATCTTGGGTTTAAGGAAAGAGAAATTTTTAAATCTGGGGTTTCTTGAGGTATGTGAACAAAGGGAAAAAGTGTCCACCACTGGTTATGTGACAGTCACCTGTCAGGTTTTCATCACTTGGGGAGATGGAAAGAACTCTGAAGGGCTTGGCTTGAGTTCTGTTATTTCTGAAGAAGAAAGGGAGAATTGAAAGTGGTTTGTTAAACATCTGTGTGGTATAGATTATTCTGTAAATCAAATTACTGTATCAAATTCCATGATTCGCTTGTAGTTCTATTTATAAACCATGCTTTTCAAAGGAGTACATTTGTTTTGAGACTAAATCTGTCCATTATTTTGAATACTAAGACCTTTGACATGCAAGTGATTTTAGCATGAAGTAGTGTCTAAGTAGAGCAATAACCAAGTCAGCACTTTTACAGGTGTTCAGTTTCATCATATATAATGTATGTTAATCACTTCGAAAAGTAGAATGTGCTTTAAGCGTGCTTCTAGGTGTTATAGGGGATGCAGTGTATTAGGCATAATCCATAGAGTGGTTGAAGACGTTAAGAAAACAAGGAAATAAATACTACAAGATGATTTTATATGATAAAAGAAGTATTAATAGTAAGTATTAGGTTAGTTTTTAAATTGACGATTTCAGGAGTAAACTAAGGGTATTCAGAGAAAAGAAAGATCACTGTGGAGTGGAAGAAAGATGCATTTCAGTTAGTTCTTGAAAATGGTTGGAAATAATTGCATTCAATTTAGTCTCTAATTTACCCTATAGTCTTTTTCTGGTATAAAAAGTTTTGTAATAGGAACTTGGGAATTGTATGAAAACTTTTTCTTACCTTTCATTTTGTGAAGGAACTTGTGTAGAGTAGGCAAGGATGCTGAAAATCAGCAACCTTTTGGGATTCATTATCTCCCAAGTATAAAATGAGAATGATACTTCCTATCAGTGTTTTTGGTTTGTCACTTTGTAAGATATTTCAATACTATAGAGAAGATATTATATTTCCCAGAGATTGCTTGCTTATTAAAGTGGCACAAATTTTAGAGGGCCGGCCGAGTGGCGCAGTGGTTAAGCGCTGGCTTGGGAAGCCAGCAGCCCCGGTTCGGTCCCACATATGAGGGCCAGTGATACTGCCCTCAGGGAAAAAAAAAACACAACACAAAACACTACAGTGGCACAAATTTTCAGTTTGGTTATATGTCACATTTCATATCTCTTGTTTCCTGGCCTATATAGAATTGTTCAGAGTACTCCAATCCACGCAGAATGCTTTTTTTTTCTTTCCTGAATTCCTGTAGCATGTACAATCTGAACTACATTATCTAACATTAAGTCTAATAATATTGTATAAGCACAGTTTTCCCCACCCATGAATTAGGTAGCGGTTAAGTTATAGTACCATTTTACAATGGGGCTTAGAGACGGCAAGTAATTTACCCAAATTCAGAGTGCCAGGCACAGATTATAACTAAGGTCTTCTGGGTTCTAGTCCAGTTGACTTCCACAGAATGGTACACTGATGTTCATTGTTGTCCATTAGTTTCATGTCTGTGGATCTTTCAAGTTCTTTGTCAAGGATCAGAAATTCCCTAGAGCTACATAGGCTGTCTCCTACACAACTCAGGGAGTTGTTAACAGCTATCACTTTTGGTTTTTATATCCCTTTTTACTATTCACTGGACATGCAATGTTTAAAAAACACTTTTGGCCTTGTATTAAGGTCAACAACTTTTTTCTCATTATGAAAATAACGCAAACTTATTAAGTAATGTTTTCTTACAAAAACTGATGCATATTAACTATAGATATTTTAGGAAATACTGATAAGGAAAGAGAAGGAAAGAAAATTGCCTATACTTTTGCCACTGGCATCAAATATTCTTTTGGTCCCTTTTCTTTGCATAGATAATATAGCTATAAGTGAATTTTTTTCTGTTTTAAACAAGTTTGCAAACTAACAGTCTTTAAATCTCCTATAGTCTATAACAAATAAAAGTTCTTTAGGAGTTTCAAGGAAATTTGATTCTACACATACATTCTCTCGCTCAAGAGTGCAAGCTGAGCTCTGAGCAACGGTGGTTCGATGCCAGCCCGAGCTGAGTTGCCGTTGAGCTGCCAACAGGTGGCAGGATGGCTCAGCTAAAAAAACAAAAAAACAATACACATACATTTTGTGTGTGTGTGTGTGTGTTTTCAAAGTCTAAGCCATGTTATTGGTATCTACAACTCTCAAACGTTTGTGAAGTATTTGACTATAGCATTTTGTTCTTTAAATCCTATTAAGGGATTTTGACATTTCAGAAGCTTTCAAACAGGAAACATGTCTCCCAGGGAAGGTTATTCAGCACTATTTGAAAAATGAAAAGTGAAAGTGAAAGTAAGATAGGAAGATTTAGGCTTTTTCTAAAGCTGCAGCCTGAATGTTGTTTTCTTCCTTAGGCACTATTTATTTATCTATCTAAATCTGAATGAGTCTGGTATAGCTAGATAGGATTAGAGTATTAGGATTTTTGAGATGTTTTTAAATAGCTTAGGGTTAAAATATTCGTTAGCATTTTTGCTTTAGCACTCAATTTAATTTTCTCTTTGCTTTGGAAATGGAGGTAGTTTACTTTTTAAATGTGATTTATATTCTCAATTGATTTCTTTCTTGAGATGGCTCCTTAATTTTAATTGTAGCAGTAGTCCTTTTTATATATGCTTTTGTACGTGTAGAAATACAATTATTACTAATATTTGTATTTGTAGAGACATTTCAGGGCTTTGTAATTGTGAGCCTAAAGATAATGAATGGCCCTTGGCTTGATTCCTTCAGTTTCTTTGATTGGTTCTGTTCTTTGCATTTCAAATGCCTTTAAATATTTTTAACTGCATTTTCAGTTGTCAGCTTTCATATATTCTCCAGCTGAAGGCGACATTAATAAAATATGCCGATGGGTTTAACATGGAGAGTGAAGAGAGTAATTAATACAGTCATCTATTAAAGTCTTTTAAAAACTGATTAGTCAAATTATTCAGTGTAGTAATTGATAAACCTGTTTATGGTTGCCTGTATAATAGGAAATTTCTGATAAGATAATTTCTAACACTTTTTTTCTTTGAGCAGATCATGACAAGATGTTTAAGATGAGTGAAAAAATCTTACTCCTATGCGTTGGAGAGGCTGGAGACACTGTACAGTTTGCAGAATATATTCAGAAAAATGTGCAACTTTATAAAATGCGAAATGGTGGGTAATACTTAGAATATAGTAGCTTTGGTTGGTTTGTCTTTAACTTTGAACTGAAGGAGAGTATTCTCTACTGGTAGCTCTACACATGAACAGACCAGTGTGGTCATATTTTTAATTGAGTCTTCCTATTTTTGAAACCTTATCCAGACCCTCCTTCTGATCCTAAAGATTTTCTACAAAAATCCCAGAGCAGAAAAGAGAACCATCATAACACGGATACTTGGGGGAAAAAACTAACACCATCTTGAAGATGGGCATGGTAATTTCAGACTTTTCAAGTGTTAGATATTTCAGAGGATGTGATTTGAGCGAAAGTTTATCTGAATCTCAGAACTAAAAGACCTAAGTTAAACTTGGTTTTACTTTTTTTTTTTTTTTTTTTTTAAGATTTTTATTGGGAAATCGGAGGAGAGGAACAGACAAGTTGCTGTCTTTTTTTTTTCTACAGGAACTTAACTTTATTTATATCAGTTAGCCTATGGTAAAATTCATTTCATTATATGTTTTGCTTAAAGGCACAATCTCCAAGATCCTGTTGACCATGTTAAGTGAGGACTCTCTATACTTCCTACTACAGCTGTGGGAAACTAATACACCCAGTCATGTGTCAACATGTGTACTAGCTGTGTGGGAAACTTGACAGTTCTTATCTCTTTATCATAACAGGCATGCTTCATCAGTGCCTTGCCTTTTTTTTTTTTGTCCTTCGGTCTAGTTGTGGAGGATGTCGATTCACTGGCCCATGTTGGTATTGTCATTGCGCTCTTCCCGGGTGAGGCAATCACTCGCCGGCCATTGAACAGCCACTCATGGCCGCTCACAGCAGCTCACGCCGGCTGCCAGCCACTTGAGGTAGCTTAGGGCAGTCCACTGCAGCCCCACTGCAGCCTATGCAGTCACTGGCAACTCACTGCAGCCCAGCTCCAGGTCGAGTTGTTGTTCACCATCTTAGCTGTAGAGGGCGCAGCGTCACTGAGTCATGTGGGATCCAAACCCATGCCCTGCTGCTCAGAACTCCTGCTCCCAAGCCAACTCGTAACCAAGGAGCCACTCAACTGGCCCTGGTTTTACTCTTTTTGTTTTTTTTTTTTTTTTTTTGAGGGCAGTATCACTGGCTCTCATATGTGGGACACTGCCCTCAAAAAAAAAAAAAAATAACTGTCAAATCCTTAATTCTGTTTGGGGGATTAGGTGGAGAATTGGAAGGTATTCCTGCTTGTCTAGAATTACTCCCATTATGATTTAATATGTGCTTATAGGCTTGTTGGGGGATGAAATTCATTAGTATTATATATATGAAAGCACCTAGCATAGGCCCTGAAACATAGTAGCTGTTTGGTAAGTATTTGTTAGAATTTTAATCTAAATCTTACCTGATAAGACACTGGTGTTTAAAATGTTGTAGGGGGCCAGCCGAGTGGTGCATTGGTTAAGAGCTGGTTTTCAGATGCCATCTGCCCCGGTTCGGATCCCACATATGAGGGCCAGTGACACTGCCCTCTACAGCTAACAACAGCTCCACCTTGAGCTGGGCTATGCGAGCCCCAGCGACAGTGTAGGCTACAGCCCCTGCTGCAGTGGGCTGCCATAGGCTACAGTGAGTGGCCAGCAGTCAGCGTGAGTAGCTCGTAGCCAGTGAGCAACCATCCAGAGGTCGGCCACAGATCTGCCTCATCCGGGAAGAGCGCAATGACGATACCAACATGGGCCAGTGAAGCCACATCCTCCACAACTAGGCTGAAGAACAAAAAGACAGCAACTTGTCTGTTCCCCTTCCCTGATTCCCCAACGCTGTTCCGCTCTTGCAATTCCTCAATAAAATCTTTAAAAAAATAAAAATAAAATGTAGGGAATGACATAACCACATGCTGTCTTTCCAAAATGGCATTTTCTGTGTGGGTCTGCTGAGTTGTGGGTCATGCTGTGTCTTGGTACTAGTCACCTTTATCTGGGGATTAAGTTCCAACCTGAATGCACTGTTAAGCGCACATCTGATGCCATTCCTTTGGGCTGTTTTTTTTGTTGGCGTTATAGCCTTTTTTAGAGGTTTTGCACGTGAGATATTCTTTTTAAAAATGTTGTAGATAGTGATGAAAACAACTTTTTTGGTGGCTTGTACTTTCGAAAATTATACTTTTTTTTTTGAGGGCAGTGTCACTGGCACTCATATGTGGGACCTGAACCGGGGCTGCTGGACTCCCAAGCCAGCGCTCAACCACCGCGCCACTTGCCCGGCCTGAAAATTATACTTCTTAAAAAAATTTCTTTAAAAAAAAAAAGAAAGAAAGAAAACCTTATACAGTATAACTGAGACTGTCCTAACCTCCAGTCTCTCTTTTCCCAGTATCTTTTATTTTATTTGTATTTTTTTTTGAGGGCAGTGTCACTGGCCCTCATATGTGGGACCCAAACCGAGGCTGCTGGCTTCCCAAGCCAGCGCTTAACCACCGCGACACTCGGCCGGCCCTCCAATATCTTTTAAAATAAACTTTAAAAAAATTAGCATCTCAGGACCTCTTTCTTTTTTTTTCAACCTGTGTATTTTTACCCCTTATATAGAGGTAACCAGCCTGTTGATGAATAAATAGCTTAAGCAAGGTTGTGAATTTAATCTCACCACAAAATAGTTAGAGACACCTTGGTTCTGTTTTGTGGCCAGGGATTACTGTCAGTACTAACCAGCTGTTTCACAAGTGTTACCTGGGGAAAGAGACAAGAAGTAAGATTGCATTCCTCGTTCTGTGTACTTTAAATACTCCTGAGTGTACAAAGGGTGGTATGCTGTATGAGCAGGAGTAGTGGAATAATTCGGGCTCCTTTTATTTCTTCTGCTTCACTGAGGTATGACCTTTTATCTCTTGTGCCAGGTTATGAATTGTCTCCTACAGCAGCAGCTAACTTCACACGCCGAAACCTGGCTGACTGTCTTCGCAGTCGGGTAAGCAATATAATAGGTAACCTTAGATAAGAGCAAAAAAATCTCCTGTGCTTCTTTTATATTCCATTACACATTAATACTATTTTTCCCCTTTTTTGGCATTTCTGACCCCTTCCCATTGCTACTCGTTCATTCTTCTGTTTCTTTGGATTTGTTTTCCCTTTCTGCATAGTTGTTAATTAACACCCAAAAGGTAAGTGTACATTCCCAGAGAATTTGCCTGGGGTACACCATCATGAAGGCCAGTGATAGCCTTTTAAAATTATTTTCAAAGTGTGTTCATAGCAAGCCATGTTTCTTATTCCTGTGGTTGAAAGTCAATACATGTTATTAGAGGTGAAATTTTGAAAATAATAATGCACATTTCATCTTGAGATGACCTGTGTCCTATGACTGTTCTTGCCAAAGCAAACAGAATTGTTTGCCCTCACTTCTTCTGGACTTGTTGCTATCGTAGAGCTTTCTTTGTTCTATTGATGGCATGTCCAAAGATGAAACATTAATTTAAGGATAGAATGTTAGAGATTGTGTAGGATGTGCCAAGAAAGTTCATATGATTGCTAAAATTGTGTAGTAATTCCCTTCCCACAGGGATTAAGTAAATGGAGCCTTACCATGTGACCTTACCACCTGTGCCAGTTTACTCATCTATGAAATCGAGATAACTTCCTAACCCCACAGGAGTGCTAGGAAAATAAATGCTTGTAAATCATAATATTTAACATTCATATGACTTTTGCCAGAGCATTTAGCCTAATAATTTATTCACTATTCCACTGAGATACATAGTAGTTAATTCTCTGTCACTGATATGGAATGAATGGCATAAAGTGGCAAAAGGACTAGCCCCGGGTCACATAGCAGGTCAGGCAAAGCTACATTAATGGTACCATGATTACTTAACGCTTCTGCCTTCATCAGCTCCTTGGTTTTTCAGTATTGTTTCCAGCACATTGGTGCTGTTTGTATTTTTTTTTTTTTTTTTTTTTTTTGAGGGCAGTGTCACTGGCCCTCATATGTGGGACCCGAACCGGGGCCGCTGTCTTCCCAAGCCAGCGCTTAACCACTGCGCCACTCGGCCGGCCCTGTTTGTATTTTTTATCATGGTTTTAACTTCATCTGCACTTGTTTAAGCTGAATTAAGACAGACATCTAAACAAGTATAGGTGTTTTTTTAAAAAAGGTACCTATTACAGATCTTTAAAGCAGTTTTTTTTTTTTAGTGCCTAATAATACTGGATTGAGAACTTAATAAATAGAACCTCTTTCTCAGTGCTAGCTTTGACCAAGGGATTTGTACAATATAAAGGATCTTGAAGTTTGAAGAGAAGCCAGAGACATGATGGATTGAATCATGTCAAATTTACATACTTTGTTTTGATCTGGGTAAAAAGGTCAAAGGCCTTTCCTTGTTCAGTCCTCCAAGACTGAGGAAAGTGGATCAGATGTGACCTTTCCTGCTGCCCAGAAGTTCCTGTGGAATTCAATAAAAAAGAGTATGCTATGGCTTGCTGTGTAAAATATGTCTCTGGACCTGTCAGGCAGAACTGGAGTAAGAATTTCAGCTTTGGGCACAATAAACATTTTGTCATAAAGGCTGCACATTAAGTGAATTAAGTTCCTTTTAGAATTAAGAGTGACAACGTGCTTCATGCAAATGTAGTGAATCCAGTTAATCTTCTAGCAGAAATGTTTGATGTCTTAACAAATACATATCCCATATAGACAGTGAATATGGGGCTCCAATAAATGTTGACTACCTATATGCCTTGTGCTTCTAGGTTGAATTCTTGCTCCCCCACCCTTTTATCAAAATAGGTTATTTGTGCTAAAATATTAATTTATATTTTAGTCATTTTATTCTGGGGAGAAAGGTGATAGTTTTTTCAGTCTTCCTAATAGGTGCCGTCACTAGATTTGGTACATTTACACGTCACACCAGTTAGGACATGAGACTTACTTGGGGTTAGCATGCATAACGTGTCTATTGCTCAAATTGTTTGATTTCCAACTTGCCCTATTTGTGTGTGGGTGTGGTGTGGGTGTGGCATTTGGTTGGAAGGACATTTATTGTAGAGTACACAATCTTACATAAACTGATTCTTTAAGATACAGGCAGCTTAGCTTGGTGGATCAGCACAATCTCTAGAATTAGACTGCCTGGACTTAAATCTGCTCACTGACTTGCTAGCTGGGTGTCTGTGGACAAACTCTAAACTTAATTTCCCTACTTACAAAATAATAGCACCTACTTAACTGAATTACTATAAAGAGTAAATCAGGTAATCATGCAAAGATGTTAGTACAGTGAATGGCACATAACAACTAATTAATAAATCACTTTTGTTTTTATGCTGCTATTGCTGTTTGAATGAAGAAGCAGCTTAATAGCTGTAAGTTAGTTTTCTATGGGAGATTTTTTATTGTGCTATTTTAGTTTAACTAATCTGCTAGTAAAGAAGAGTATATAAAAAATTACTGATATTGATAGGGAAAATAGAAATAAACCAATATCAATCATCTCTTATGTGCTAGGCTTTGTTTTAGATCAGCACAATCCAGTAACCACTTGTCATATCTGGTTATTTAAATTTAAAATAATTAAAATGAAATAAAATTAGAAATTCAGTCCTTGGGTGAAAAAGTCTGCTGGACTTTGAATGAGAAATAAACTTTTGTTTCTATGAAAAGATTTGGTTCCTCAGTTACATTAGCCACTTTTCAAGTGCTCAATCGCCACATGGGGCTAATGGCTACCATACTGGACCTTGAAGATACAGAACATTTTTATTATCATAGAAAGTTCTCTTGGATAGTGCTAGTCTAGATAGTTATGTATGTGACCTTATTTAATGCTTATTATGACACCAGAAGATGAGTGTTATCCCCATTTTACTTAAAAGGATACTAAGGCTGGTTAATAAAGAGGTTAAGTATTTTTCTTATCTGTCTAAGTATTCCAAAAGCACACATTTAGCTTGTAAAAGGCTGAGGCACAATTCTAACTTCAAATACCATACACTTTCATACTTTGTCCTTTATTAGTTACTGGAGTACTGTACAAGTATGTTTGTGCATTTGGGGAAGCATGAAATGTTCAGTTCTATTAAAATATTAAGCTCTCCGCATAGGATTATATATTATAAAGTATAAATATGTATCCATTGTAGGTGTTCAATAAATATTTGCTGAATAAATGTCATCCAGTTAGGTCCACATAGACCACTGAAAATGTTCTTGTGCATTTATACACTAGAAGGGAATTTTATTAAAGTATTCTTTTTTTTTTTTTTTTTGAGGGCAGTGTCACTGGACCTCATATGTGGGACCCGAACTGGGGCCGCTGGCTTCCTAAGCCAGCGCTTAACCACTGCGCTACTCGGCCGGCCCTGTTAAAGTATTCTTAATGAATGGATGTTACTTCTCCATTTGAAAATTAAATATATGAGATCAGCAGGAAGAGATGAAAACACAGACTGGGGGGAAAAATAAATGCATGTGTTCATTTAAGTTGGTCTGTTCCTGGTTAGACCCCCAAGGAGCAGAAAAGGGCTTATTAGGCTTTTGCTATATGTTTGACTCCACAATTTCAAATATTTATGAGGCTTTTTTGAGCATGGGTTTTGGAGTCAAATATATCAGAGTTCCAATCGCTTCTCTGATATGTACTCGTTTGTATGATCTTGAATAAGTTGCTTATGTTTACTGAGCCTCACTTTCTTCACCTGTTAAGAGAGGAGTGATCAAATGTGGCAAGTTATGAGAACTGAGAGAGAATTAACCATTGGTTTAATAAAACATATTTTAAATCAATGAATTATACCCCCTGGAAAATAGTATTTAATAAGTGACTCCATCATTGAGGGACTATTATTTGGATTTTTCACGGATTATTTTGAAAGTTTTGTGATGACTGATAGGCATAGTTTATATGATGGTTGTTTAAATTCTCCTCATGATTTGATTACTGGGCTATAGAAGGGAGAGTGATAGGCAATGGGGGCTATTTCTTGCTTGAAACGAATTACATGGCACATTTGGTGTAGCCCATCTGAATGTCCTAAAATTTTCTGTTTTTGTCCACCAAGATCTCTATATATGTAGAGACTGAGCCAAATCTGATGTCCTTGGGGATGTGGAGTTTGTGGCAAGTCATAGAGCAGGATGCTGGCCTCCATGGTGTGTGATCTTCAGGACTTAACTACTGCTACTCATGGGCCAGCGTGGTTTCCCAGAGCCTTTTCTGAAGTGCTTGGTGAGCCTTTGGTAGTTTTTTTATAGGGCTATACTTGTAAATGCTTAGTAAATAAACAATAGAAATAATGAGTTGAGAAACCATAATCTAGCCTGGTATAGTGGTTTTCAAATTTCAGTCCATGAAGCTGCCTCAGGAAACTCACCAAGGAAGGCTAGTGTGGGAAAACTTTTTAGATCTGCTTCATATAGATCAACTCAGCTTTTGTCTGCTTTATGTGTTGGGATTCCATGTATAATTTTATTTGAAAATGTGGCTTCGCTGTCCCCATCCCACCCAAGTTCTAAAACTAGTGGGGTAGATGAAAGAGCCCAGTTCCAGGAGGTTAGCACCAGCTCTCCTGTGGGCTGGATGCAAAATCCTGGGAGAAAGAGAGAAAAAGAATAATGTTTTTATGGTTTCTTCCCTCCTCCCCAAAGAGTATGATTTAAAAATCTGATGTCGAGACCTTAACCAGACTGGAATTTATTTTTTCCAGTGAAAGGGAAGAAATAAATATGAAAGAATTTCAAGTATAAGTCATTTCCAGAAGTGACCACGACTTGTTCCACCACCAGTTTGAGCATGTATAGTGGGCTGACCACTAGAGTTACTGTCCTCTTGCCTTGGTGGCTGGCACAAAGACGTCATCTGTTTATTGGTATTAATGAGGTCATGTGCCTTTATGAACAGATGGCCCAGGTGAAACCTTCACTTTGCAGGTCTTGTCCTCTAAACACAACCAACCATTTGTTACATGTGATTAAAATATCACTAACAAAGGTAATTTCACATGCTTTTTGGCAAATGTGGTTAGCAGGATGTGACATGACACAGCACTGCCTTCTTCCTCCGTGTGCCATCTCCCTTGAGGCCTCATCTCCCCTGCTCACCCCTGTCTCACCCATGCCCAGACTTGCCTTCAGCTCACCTGCTCCAGATGGGCGGCACAGTGGGAGGACACTGGCAAAGGCAGATGTGTTTGTTTTCCGGAGACAAAATGTGATGCCGCAGATGGCAATGCCTTGGAGCAAATGGCAGCCTTTGACACTGCTGCCACACAGCCTGGGCATCTTGACAGAGCTGGCTTACTTTTGGTAATGGGAAAATAGAAAAAAAAACAACCCAAAATCAAGATATTCATCATAAAACGCATGGAATTTAGTGCAAGCAGGAGTTCTTTTAGACCTGGAGAGCAGTTTCCTTTCCCACCAGACCTGAGTTAGCTTGTCAGCTAACTGGATTTTCACCATGAATATTTACCAGTTGTATGTCTGTTAATTTTTTTGGTCTCCTAGCCTTAATAGGACATAAAGTAAAAACTGAAAACACAGGGCTACATTTATTTAATTATTTATTTATTTATTTATTTATTTATTTATTTATTTATTTATTTTGAGGGCAATGTCACTGGCCCTCATATGTGGGACCCGAACCAGGGCTGTTGGCTTTCCAAGCCAGCACTCAACCACCGCGCCACTCAGCCGGCCCAAACACATGACTACATTTAAATGGACATTCAATGATATTGCAAAACTTCTGCATCCCAGGTCATACGTCACAGGAGTCTCTTAGGATTGGGGGTGGGCCATGTCTGTCCCATTGGAGATACTGCTGTTCTATTTTTAGTGGTCATTTTGCTTATCCAATGACCCAGGGACAGATGTGCCTTGATTGAGATGCCTTAATTAATATGACAATACTTTTTGCTTATCGCGTTTTTCTACCAAGAGTAAGAATTCTGACAGCTGCCTGTTGAAGCAGTTTGCTTACACAGTCATTAGAGCTTGACGAAGTCCATTAGGAAGACAAAGACTTCAATGTTGAATCATTATACTTACTAGTCTCCTAAGAAAAAATGACTTCAGAAGATTCTTCTTTGAAAGTTACTGGCTTTGTCAGGAAACCTTTTATTTCCTTCTTTTGGAAAAATATGTGCTGTTTTTCCCAGCCCTAGTGCTGATAGAGTTAGGAGTTTGCAGGTGTAAAGTCCTCCCCCCTCCCCTCCCCCATCTCTCTCCAGGGGGTTGTATGTGAGAAGGTGTTGCTTTCTCACTCAGCGAGCATGTTATGTGCTACCCTGTTGGATGCCTGCTGTGAGCAGAGAGAACCCCTGTGCTGGTTGAATGGAATGAGCCTCTTGGGTGGCTGAGACTGCAACCTCATAATGCCAACTTTTCACTTAAAGCATCTTTCCTACCCATAATGGGATTGAAGCAGTATAGGTAATTGGTCTAAATTTGTATAGTTTTGAAACCTCTGTCTTGAAAATTACATGGTTTCCTATAAGGAGCAGCAGAGTATTGTGTCTGCTCAGCAAAAACGTGCTTTTATTTTTAAAATGTTTACCATTAGAAGTGCCAGTTTACCCCAGCTTTTAAGATAGCTTAAACCAGTGCCCTGGCCTGTGTGGGCATGCCTGCACACACACTCACAGATACAAATACACATATACCCTGCCATTTGGGTACCTCTCTATCTGTCCTGGCACAAGATCGTGCAGGGCTTTGGATCCAGGGGCTGATCCTAAAAACTCCGAGAGACTTTTTTTATTCTCCTAAAAATCAGTTACCTAACTTGGAGAACATTGGATGGAGAAATAGTTGACTGTTCTATTTCTTGACCTGGGAAGTAGCTGCATGTGTATTCACTTTATTCATTAAGCTACACATTTATGTTTTAGGCACTTGAATATGTACGTGTTAATTTCACACAAAAGCATTAAGAAATTAAAAGGAAAGGGTAAGAAGGCAGGAAAGCACAACATTTTTTTCATTTTTACCTTTTCAAAAAAACAAGTTCAGATTTACTATTACTTTTGAGTGTAGACAATAGACCAAGTATGATTAACTAGATTAGAAAGAAAAACGGAAGGGAGAGGAAATAATAATAATCTCTGAATCTTTATAAACTGAAACAACCCACGAAAATTCCACATTTCCCTTTCCGATGTTTCCTAATGTGTGTGTTTTCCTATAGCTGACAAGTTCCATAGGTGCTCATAGTCATTCAGGAAATCTACAGCCTGCCTTGTCCTGGGGGCCAAGAAAACAGGTGCAAAGCTCAGTGTGTGCCTTCAGATGGAAAAATAGAGAAGTAAACAGTCAAGTGCTACAATAGCCATGCAGATAGGTAGGTGCTCTGGGAACAGAGCCTCACCTGAGCCTTGAAGGACCAGCTGTCATTAAGGCTAAGTTGAAACAAAAGGGAGAGCTGGAAGTGCAGACCAAGATGTGTGACAGTGTGTTATGTTAGGCACGGTGGTTTTCTACTGATGTTCAGGGCAGGGACAAATAGTTCTCTGAACCTCCTATTCCCAATTTTTTATCTGTTTTAACTAGCGGGGTACTGTGTACAAATTAGGCCACTATTGATTGAAAAACAAATATAAATACTCATATTTTTCTTTTTTAATTTATTTATTTTAATTAGCTTCAGGTGTACAACACAGTGCACTAGTTATACTTTTTACCCCTCAAAGTGACAACCCCCCTCCCCGAATTCTCCCCCTCACTCCTCCCCCCCATATCATACTATCTATTACAATTCCTTTGACTCCCTTCCACCGTATAATCCACATCCCGTGACTATCTATATATTCAATTACAGTTGGTATACAGTATTATACAACATCAATTTCAGGTATACAGTGCAGTGATCAAGCCTCTACTCCATCCATGAAGTGGTCTCCCTAACAAGACGTGAGACCATCTGACACCCCACAAAATTTTTGCAACGTTATTATATTCCCCGAACTGTCTTTCATATCCCTGTGGCAATACTGTAGTTACCTATTTATGCTGTCTAATCCCTTCCCCTTCTCCCTCATCCCCACCCCCTCCCAACTAGCAACCCTGTTTTTCCTCTATATCTATGAGACTGTTTCTGTTTCCTTTGATCAGTCATTCAGTTTTTCAAATTCCACATATAAGTGAGATCATATGGTATTTTTCTTTCTCTGACTGACTTATTTCACTTAACATAATGGTCTCTAGGTCCATCCATATCGTTGCAAATGGTACGATTTCGTTCTTCTTTATAGCGGAGTAATACTCCATTGTATAAATGTACCACAGTTTCTTAATCCAGTCATCTACCGATGGGCATTTTGGTTGTTTCCAAGTCTTGGCTATTGTAAATAGCACTGCAACAAACATAGGGGTGCATATATTTTTTCAAATTAGCGTCTTGGATTCCTCTGGGTAGATACCCAAGAGTGGAATTGCTGGGTCATATGACAGTTCCATTTCCAGTTTTTTGAGATACCTCCATACTGATTTCTATAATGGCTGCACCAATTTGCAGTCCCACCAACAGTGCACCAGGGTTCCCTTTTCTCCACATCCTCGCCAGCACTTGTTGTTGGTTGATGATCCAGACATTCTGACCAGAGTGAGGTGGTATCTCATTGTGGTTTTTATTTGTATTTCTCTGATGATTAGTGAGGTTGAACATTTTTTCATATACCTGTTGGCCATCTGTATTATCCTCTTTAGAGAAATGACTCCTCACATATCCTCTGCCCATTTTTTAATTGGGTTGTTTGTTTTTTTTTGTTTTTTGTTTTTTTTTGTTTTTGAGGGCAGTGTCACTGGACCTCATATGTGAGACCGAACCGGGGCCGCTGGCTTCCCAAGCCAGCGCTTAACCACTGCGCCACTCGGCCGGCCCAGGTTGTTTGTTTTTTTGGTGTTGAGTTTCATGAGTGTTTTATAAATTTTGGATATGAACCACTTATCAGATATATCGTTGGCAAATATCTTCTCCCATTCAGTAGGCTGCCTTTTTGTTTTATTGATGATTTCCTTTGCTGTGAAAAAACTTTTAAGTTTGATGTAATCCCATGTGTTCATTTTTTCTTTTATTTCCCTTGCCCGAGGGGATATATCAGTAAAAATATTACTGAGGGTAATGTCTGCAAACTTACTCCCTATGTTTTCTTCTAGGAGTTTTATGGTGTCAGGTCTTACATTTAAGTCTTTAATCCATTTTGAGTTTGTTCTCGTATATGGTGTAAGTAGGTGGTCCATTTTCATTTTTATGCACATGTCAGTCCAGTTTTCCCAGCACCATTTATGAAATAGACTATCTTTACTCCAGTGTAAATTCTTGCTTCCATTGTCATAGATTAAATGACCATATATAGATGGGTTTATTCCTGGGCTTTCTATTCTATTCCATTGGTCTATGTGTCTGTTTTTATGCCAGTACCATACTGTTTTGATTACTGTAGCCTTGTAGTATGTTTTGATGTCAGGTAGTGTGATGCCTCCCACTTTGTTCTTATTTCTCAACATTGCCATAGCTATTCGGGGTCTTTTGTGGCTCCATATAAATTTTAGGATTTTATGTTCTATTTCTGAGAAAAATGTCCTTGGTAGTTTGATTGAAATTGCATTAAATCTATATATTGCTTTAGGTAGCATTGACATTTTAACTATATTAATTCTTCCTATCCATGAGCATGGTATGTATTTCCATTTATTTGTATCTTCTTTGATTTCTCTCTTCAGTGTCTCATGATTTTCTGAGTACAGGTCTTTTACTTCTTTAGTTAAATTGATTCCTAAATATTTTATTGTCTTTATTTTTTATTTTTTGAGGGCAGTGTCACTGGCCCTCATATGTGGGACCCGAAACAGGGCCGCTGGCTTCCTAAGCCAGTGCCTAACCACTGCGCCACTCGGCCGGCCGATATTTTATTGTTTTTGACGCAATTGTAAAAAGGATTGATTTCCTGATTTCTTCTTCTGATAGTTTATTATTGGTGTATACAAATGCAACTGATTTCTGAATATTAATTTTGTATCCTTACCAAATTCGTTTATCAGTTCTAGCAGTTTTTTGGTGGAGTCTTTGGGATTCTTTATATACAGTATCATGTCATCTGCGTATAATGACAATTTTACTTCCTCTTTTCCAATTTGGATGCCTTTTATTTCATTTTCTTGTCTGATTGCTGTTGCTAGAACTTCCAGAACTATGTTAAATAGAAGTGGTGAAAGCGGGCAGCCTTGTCTTGTTCCTGATCTTAAGGGGAAAGCTTTCAGCCTTTCCCCATTGAGTACTATGTTTACTGTGAGCTTATCATATATGGCCTTTATTATGTTGAGAATACTTGTATCTTTATATAGTTTTTACTACATATAAAAACACAATCTAAACTAGTTTGTTAAATACAGGTGAGTTTTTTAGGTGTACAGTAAGAGACTGAAACTAGAGAGGTAGTCCATGTTTTGGAAACTTTAATGAAAAAGCTTTATGCTGAAAGCAGTGGGGCTCTCTGGAAGCTTGTTGGCCAAGAGGGAGTTAAAATGATTAGATGAGATTTGGTCAGACCATTGGCTGCTCATTGATGAGCATTTGGGGAAAGAAGCAGGGAGACCAATGAGGATCACCCGTGTCCGTTGAAGGAGTAGGGGTAACTTGTGTTGGACCTAGGCTGCTAATGTGGAGCACTGTGTTGTAATAAATGGGCTCCTAAATAGTCTTCTCTCCAGGATTTCCTTAGTACGCTTTCTCTGGTTGCTGTGGACATCTGAAAGCATATACAATCATATATAGCCCTAAATCGTCTTTTCCAGCGGACTTATTTATATTAACTCACAGAGATGAATCAGCTATGATGTTCAACATTAATAGATACTCATGGGCATGCTTAGGATATACAACTTAAATATGTGCCTTGTGTACCAAGCATGGCTTCTGCACTTGAATTTTTGAAAGTTGACTTAAAGGTATATGGAGTCTTAAAATTTTCCCTGGAAACTGCCAGCTAATTAAAAAAAGAATTCAAGTGGCCTCGTTGCAGACATGGTGTTGTTGGTTTTATCATTGCACAATCAGCAATTTTATTTTGATGTTATTTGAGAGAAAGCAGTATTTTTGATTAGCAAGTAAAATTAATGTAGAAAACAAATACTGTGTTAACTAGTTGGTATAATAAGGCATCTGTGCCATGTTGCATTTCAACTCATTAAATTTCTAAACTTCTAATTACGATAAGATTACAACTTTAATAGGAGAACTGTTCAAATTTGGGATTAGCGATGGCTTTAGAGAAGTAAAATTGACAGAAATTTTGGAATTACTGAAGGGGAGCTTTAAAATTTAGTTTTGCTAAAAATTGAAATATACACAATATTTAAATTTTTTCCTCCTAAAATTCAGATTCAGTTGACATTTATTGGGCACCTACTACTTACTAGGCCTTCTTCCAGGAACTTTAACAAGTGAGCACTTTTCATTCCTCACAGCTGTCAGGCAGGCAGCACTGTCCCTTACATTCAGATGGGGCACTTGGGGCTCCAAGGCCAAGTGACTGTCTCAGGTAACAAATATAAAGTCATAGAGCCACACTTTTTTTTTTTTCCCCACAAAAACATGCCTGTCTTAAGACTTAGAGCATTTAAAATCCGTTTATTTAAATAATTTTCTTTGCAGTTATAGGTGACATTCAATATTATTTTATATTAGTTTCAGGTATATAGCGTAGTGGTTAAACATTTATATAGTTTATGAAGTGATTCCCCCCAGTAAATCTAGTCTCCACCTGGCACTTTACGTACTTATTACAATACTGTCGACCATATCCTCTATACTTTACATCCCAGTGACTATTCGGTAACTGTAACTACCAATTTGTACTTCTTAAATCCTTCACCTTTTTCACCCAAATAATAATTTAAAAGTATTTTGATTTTGGGCCGGCCGAGTGGCGCATTGGTTAAGCGCTGGTTTTGGGATGCCAGCGGCCCCGGTTCGGATCCCACATGAGGGCCAGTGACACTGCCCTCTACAGCTAACAACAGCTCCACCTGGAGCTGGGCTGTGTGAGCCCCGGTGATGGTGTGGGCTGCAGCCCCTGCTGCAGTGGGCTGCCAAAGGCTGCAGTGAGTGACCCGCAGCCAGCGTGAGCGGCTGGCAGCCAAGCGTGAGCTGCCAATAGCCGCGATGAGCGACATCCAGAGGCCAGCGACAGATCTGCCTCATCCGGGAAGAGCGCAATGACGATACCAACAGTGAAGCAACATCCTCCGCAACTAAACTGAAGAACAAGAAGACGGCAACTTGTCTGTTCCCCTTCCCCGATTCCCCAACGCTGTTCCCCTCCACCAATTCCCCAATAAAAAAATCTAAAAAAAAAAAAAAAAAAAAAAAAGTATTTTGATTTTAAAGTTTAAAATGTTGGTTGTAAATTTAGTAGTAACATTCCTAAGCTTAAGTTCAAGAACTCAACCATTATGAGAATTTTTGCCAGTGTGTTAAGCAAAAACATTTGGACATGAGCTAATCATTATTAAAGAAAAATGGAAGGGCCGGCCGAGTGGCGTGGTGGTTAAGTGTTGGCTTGGGAAGCCAGCGGCCCCGGTTCGGGTCCCACATATGAGGGCCAGTGACACAGCCCTCAAAAAATTTAAAAAAAAGAAAAAGAAAAATGAAGACTATTTTTTTTTTTTTAAATTGGGGAATTGGGGGACGGGAACAGCTTTGGGAAATCGGGGAAGGGGAACAGACAAGTTGCTGTCCTTTGTTCTTCAGTCTAGTTGTGGAGGACGGTGCTTCACTGGCCCATGTTGGTATCGTCATTGCGCTCTTCCTGGATGAGGCAGATGGGTCGCTGGCTTCTGGATAGTCACTCACTGCGGCTATTGGCAGCTCAGCTGGCTGCCGGCCACTCACTGTAGCCTGTGGCAGCCCACTGCATCAGGGGCTGCAGCCTACACCGTTGCCGGGGCTCGCACAGCCCAGCTCCAGGTGGAGCTGTTGGTAGCTGTAGAGGGCAGTGTCACTGGCCCTCATGTGTGGGATCTGAACCACAGCTGCTGGCATCCCCAAACCAGCTCTTAACCAATGTGCCACTCGGCCGGTCCTGAAGACAATTTTTATATTATGATTTTGCATCTGCCAACATCAAACAGGTATGCCACACACACTTTCAGAGAATGACCTAAGGCAGAGAAAAGCCTCACTTTCAGTGTAATGTTTCTTTTATTTTTGTCTTGGGCTTCTGAAAATCCAAGGTTTGCTTCGTTTGAAGCACACTTACTTCCTTATTTCTTAGTTTACTGTGAGAATTTATAAACATGGGCCTATGTGGGTTTTATTACTACAAAAGATAAATCTGTCCGAAATGGGCGAGACCAAGAGAAGTCAAGCCACCAGTTTAACTTCCCTGTCATGAAGCTCAGTATAGTATTCTGATTCCCATTAGTGCACACTCATACTTTTTTTTAGTCACAGAATTAAGCGGAAACTTTTCACCTTTCAACTTCATAGCTCCTTTTTCTCCCTCTGAATGGCAGCAGTAGGTAGCAGGACTGGTCCCAGCTTGTGATCCCGAAGGAGAAAAAAGCCCAGGTTTTTATTAGCTCCCCAGAACAGCTCTCTTAAAATTCTGAGTTCACAGTCTTAGAGATTAGCCTCTCTGCTTCCTTTCCCTTCTTCCCCTGCTCTCTCACCCCTTCCTCTTCATACGGAATCACCTGTACTTCCCCTAACTTGCTATGGTTCTCTGGTATCTCTGCCTGTGCTGCTCACTCCAGCTCTTTGCTGGTCGCTCTCCCCTGAGGTACTTCCACGTTCCAGTTGGCTGACTCTTAATTGCTGGTTAAGACTCAGTTCAGCATTCTCAGGGAAGCTTTTCTACTTCCCCACACACATATGTCACCCTCAGCTTTGTTGTGGCCTTATGGAAGCCTAGGGATACTTCTGCCATGGTGTCCTGTTGGAATTGTTTTCTTCACTGTCGTCCACATGTAGGCATAGGGACCTCTGTGTAAATAAAACCTCCTAAATGGCTGGCTCTTTATCATGATCTCGGCTGTATACCATTTTCTCTTTCCAGCAGCCTCCGGACAGCTCAGCTTAAGCTCATTGGGTCCCAGTTGAGCCTTTTACATTTGCTCTACCACCTTCCTCCTTATTGAGATTCCTCTTAATAACTTTCTCCCTCATCCTCTCATCCACTAGTTATTAATTCCTGTCATTTCTACCTTCAAAATACATCTCTCATTCCATATCGTCCCCTCCGTTCCTCCTGCTTCTGCAATGTTCTGAGACATGAAAAAGGCTTGGATTGGCGGGAGAGTGGGGGTGGTTTCCACTGTTTCCTCCCTGGCTTGTATACCTAAGTTCATATTCTTTAGTCTCGGAAGCCAATGTCAGTATTGTCCCAGTTCCTGTCACCCCATTTGCTCCCCTTTCCTTCCTGCTGAAATTACCTAAATCACTACCCAGACATTCCATGTTCCTCTGTTTATTTGCCTTCACATATGCTGTTCCCTCCATCCGGAATCCCTCCTGCCCATCTACCTTGTGAGTGCTTTCCAGAGTCAGGCTTCCATCTTTATCACCTGGTACAGTACTTCTCACAGAGTCAATGCTAAATAACACTTGTTGAATTTATAATATATTCACATTCTAAATGCAAAAGTGAAATTGATTGGGGGCATCTGCCCATTTCACAATTATCTTGTGTTGTAGTTTCAGAGAACGTTCACAGGACGTACTTGAAACCTTTTATAAACTGTGCACATTTATACTTAAGGCGTAGTCACCATTGTAATTAGAAAAAGAGATTGATGGATTTCCTTAAAAAGGACTGTATCAAAGAGAATTAAAGTCAGGATACAAATGATTCTTTCTATATTGCTTAGGCATTAGGGATAGATAGTTCTGCCCCAGCCCCATCCATAGAACCATGATCTTTTAGAGCAGGGAAAGGTACTTAGATCATGAGGACAGTTGGATGTTACTGAAATCTTTGAGATATTTTTTGTTTGAAATAGTGAACATTGCAAGTTATAACACCAAACCCACCCAAAGCAGATAGCTATTATAGTAAAGTCTGTTGGTTATTGGAAACAAGCTCTTTTTTTTCCTTTTTCTTTTTAGTGAATGTTTTCCACTTGGTTTATAAATTTTATTTTCTGTGAACAAGGTCTTGATTCAGAGTTCAGAGCATCAGTGTAAGAAAGTAATATTTGATCCATTTTATTTGTTAATAAGGTTGAAAATTTGGACATTGGCAAAGCAGTTAAGGTATTGGTATCTATTTATCATCACATGTGTTTATTTATTGAGTACCTGCTACATGTCTTACATAATTTTAGACCCGTTAGAGGAGTCATGGTGGTCTGATGTTAAACCTGCCCTTTTAAAACTTAAAATATTATTGTTCATATAAGATGTGGTACATGAAATAGAGAACAATAGATGCTGGTATGCAAAGTAGTACATTCTGAAATATTTGAGTGTGAAACTGACATTTACATATTGAATCATATCTTCACACTAATTTCCATTTTGTGGAGGCAGCATGGTTTCCTAGAAAAGCACACAAGACTTGGAATCAGGAAGCCTGGATTCTGGTCCTGACTCTAAATGCTAATTAGCTGTGTGGTTTAGGGCAAGTCACTCACCGCCTCCCCTTTGAACTTGAGTCCCCACATTTGTAAAAGGGGTGTTGGATAACCTAATTGAGCTTTTAAATCCCTCCTAACTCTATAAACTACATGTTTGTGAAATACCCTCAGTGCCAAAAATGGAATTTTAGGCAGCTTTTACAGTCGGCTGTACTAAAAGAAATAGCAGGCACTGTTCCCTGCGTCTCTTTCCAAATTACTGACCCTCCAGGAATGGAAGTATGCTTCACACACTGCTTAATGTTCCATGGTGCGGCACCTCGCAAAAGAAAACTGCACCGTTCTCCAGGGTACCTCTCTCATAGCGATATCGTCCTATTCAATTAGAGGTGGCAAAGGCTGGCCTGGCTCCAAAGGAAGACTGTCAGTTCCTCTCTTTTCCCCTCTCTTTTCCTGTGTCCACGCTCTGCAGGATGCTTCCTCGCGCCCATCTCGCTCCCCCTTGCTGTGACTTTGGCTTCCGCCAGATGTCACACCGCTGCTTGTCACCGCCCAGACTCTCGGCACTGATTTTGTTGTTTCAATGTATTTATCACAGCTGTTCTCTTTAGCTGTAAAATTTATGGAATTTCACACTCTTCTTAATCACGACAGTGTTTCGTTTTCATGAGAGGAAATATACAGAGTTGTATGCGCAAGAGTTGGAAGGAAGGAAACATTCCATCTAACTTAGGGAAGTTTGCATTTGCGTACCTAATGTACACCTCCCACTCCCAAATGTACAAGGGAACTGAGCTCAAATGTACAAAATAGAACTGAGCTCGGTTCTGCAGGACTCAAAGGTACATAGGAAGTCCATTTCAATCCCAGGGAGAAGTACGTAAAAGATGTGTTTATTGACTAATTCCCCTAGATTAAATTTTATCCCTTTTAGCAACCAAAAAGGTGGATCATTATATTAGCTGTCTGTGGTTCATCTCCTTGATCATCTTATTATCTAGTCAGATCTGTTAAATAATGTAGTAAGACCGTAAAAATTATGGTGGTAATAACTAACCTGTATAACAGGAATTACATCGAGCACTTCACATTTATTTATTTAAACCTCGCCACAACCCTATAATGATGTGCACTGTTGTTATCCCTATTGTATAGATAAGGAAATCTCAAAATGACTTAAATCTCTCCACTTTCAAAATAAGCTTATGTCATGTGTTTTTTAAGGGAGGAAAAGATAACACATTTGTCTAGGGTTTTTTTTTCCTCTCTTGTAAAAAGAGGCAAAATTTTGATGGTACCTTATTTTAGAAGCTAAAATTCATTTTGAGTTTCCAGGATGGTTCATTTAAATTTTTTTCTTTGTATATCAGTTAGCTACAACTTTAAAACTAAGCACGTTAGTATTTGCAGTGCAAACCATTGATGGTGATCCTCAAGGCCATTGGGCAGAGTCTCAAATGTTTGGATTCATTTACTGGTTATTTGGGTGTTTAGATTCGTTCAAAATGGTATATAATATTCAGTCCTGGCCTCTACTGTGGAAGATACCTAAGCATATAAGATACAATTCCTCCCCATGGGGACCTCATAACTTTGTTTTATTACCTAGATTTGCTATCTAAACAATTGGAATAGTGGACACAGGCAAAGACTAAATCATATCATGCACAGAATAAGGATTACTTTGTAAAAGATAGAAGATACCTGGAAATTCAGTCATGATTAATTAGTGTTCCTAATTCCCAGAATAATTGGAAAATTCTCACATGTAATACTGATCGTGGGGCTAAAAGGGAACCAATGAAAAAGTAGCTAGAAAGTGAGGCTTAGCACTCAGGAGGGACATATCTGTAAGAGCAGAAACAGCATGAAAGTACTTAATAAATGGTAATTTACTCTCCAACTCTGGATGTAGGATTTGTTTTTGGTTTTGGTTTTTCAGGCTTTCAGCAAATCTCTGTGACTCTGTGCCTATGTCATTCTCAAGATAGATTAGAATGGGTTGACTATAAACCAGACATGCTCTAAGCGTTAATGCTTGTGAATGTTTTTGACAATAAATGCGGTCACCTTAGGACCCCTGAAAAGAGTCTGGGAAGGACAGAGGAGGAAACTCATTTATTGCATTTTACCATGTGTCAGGCAGTGTGCTGGGCACTTTTTATAAACATCTTTCCGTACACCTTTAAGAAGACATATATGAAAAATTTCAATTGTATTTCAGTGCCAGGAGTAGATGGGCTTCTTCTGAGTACTTGAACTGTTTGTTTCATGGACACTATGACTTTCATAGATGATTGTGTTTTCCTAGTAATGATTTTAGCATTTTTTGAAACTTTACTATGTTTTAGGCACTCTGCTTATTGTTTATATGCATTATCTCTGTGAATCTTCATTGAAGCCCTTTTATAGTAGGTATTGTTCCATATTTTCAATGAGAACACTTACTTTTCTAAAGCCACACATCTGTAATAGAGCCAAATTTCAAACTCAGGTCTAACTCTGCAGTGTAGCCCAGCTGTTTCTTCCTGAGCTGTTTGTTTATTTATGCTCTTGTTCTCCCCTTTGTTTAATTCTAAACGACTGTCCTGTATCCTAAATTTTTTCTTACTTAGCAACCCATGTCTTAAGAAAGGTAGAAAGAGAAGATCCCAGGAGTCTAGCAAAAAACAACAAGATGTGTGCATTTCAGAGAGAGGCTTGCAGTCGATTTAAACTTGAGCCAGTTCTCAAAAGTAGGACATTTGGTTTTTTTTTGAGGGCAGTGTCACTGGCCCTCATATGTGGGACCCGAACCGGGGCCGCTGGCTTCCCAAGCCAGCGCTTAACCACCACGCCACTCGGCCAGCCCCAAAAGTAAGACATTTGTTTAGTGATTTTCTGAATCTTTCTTCTTGTGCTACTAGGCATTAGCCACATATATTAAAACATATGTAATGCATTCTGGCATGATGATTATTCATTCAGCAAATTTTTATTGAGCATATGCTATATGCATGTATATCATTAAACAACCCAGACGTAGTCCTTCCTTCATGGAGCTTATAATTGGTATAAATATTTGAATAGGTGGGTTGTGTCTTACACATACCAAGTATTTCCCCAACTACACCACAAGCAGCCACACATGCATATGCTGTAAGACTAGCACAAAATTGAATGGCTTGGGATTTGTGTCATTCCAAGAAAACACTGATGAATCGAGAATATGTAGAATGAAGGAATGTAACAGCCAATAACTATGGTTTTGTCACTTTGAAGGCCATGACTCTTAGAAGAGCATGAGTATGACAGTATACAAGACTTTATTTGAAATTTTAAAGAACTAGTATGAGCCAGAGATCTTTGATGGAGCATTGTCAGAAGAATTTCAGAAACTGCAAGTTGTTACACAGATGTATTGATTTAATTAGTCTAGATAACACCATTTATTTATGCTTAAGCATCTCACACATGCAAAAGTTGGTAATTTGAAGTCACACAATAATTTGTGAGTTATCTTCTATACCACGTGTTGTAGCTTCTGAATACTAACTTTGACAAGTGTGTGTGTCAGATGCCTCAGCATAAATAAATGATATTATATAGACCAATTAAGCAGCATAATTTGCTTTTGGAATTCTGTTGACATAGCTTCATGTAAAATCTTTTGGTGGTGGCTTTTAAGATCACATTAATTATTAAATACAGTTTAATTTTATATTATGGGCAAGATTTTCATTGGAGCAGAACATATCTGGATTGTGCTAGTTAGATCTCTTTGGATATCTGGGTGGATCCATAATATACCATTGCAACTTGATAAAATCGTTTTGGTTAACTATACAATGGGTATTTTGGCCAGTGAATGAAGAAGAGTAGAGTTATCCTCTTAGCAAAAAGATGAACTTATTTTTGTGATATGTAAGAGACTATATTATTAAATCTCTTGGGGAGGGAAACCAGTTAGAATCCTCTCTCCCTCTCACCCTCCTCCCCTCCACCCCCACCACTTTTGCTATTCTAATTTTAACTGTAAGAACACCAAGGTATTTTATGTTTGCCTGATTTTACAGTGCTGTTTTCACACTTTTAAAAATGCTATTAGTTATACTATATATTTTTTTATCTTTAGCTAATTTAAACAGTTTCATTGTTGTGTAAAGTGGAAACTATCAAAAGGAGACAGGAGAGTAGCTAATATACTAGGAATTTGCATAGCATCTTTTCTTCTGGAGTGTGGGACGCCTCACCTCTAGTATTTTTTCTCACTATACTCCCTAGAAGATAGAAAGGGGAAGGATTAATTAATCCAGTTTTACACAAAAGGAAACAGAGGCTCATAGGGGTTAAGTGTCTTGCCCAAGGTCAGACTTACTAAGAACCTAGTCACAATGTGGCAGTGAATTCCAGAGCCTGGCAGACTGTAGCAGACTACCCATTGGGAGATGTGATGGGCAGGGAATTGTTTTCTCAGAAGACTTGACTACTGCTGGTCAATTCTTACTCCTCTGAGACTATCCACAGCCTTATCCCCAAGGCAGAAACTTGTTTGCAGGTTAGGGCTACTCCGTAATCTTTAGCACAGCTGGCTTGGAATTCCAAGTAAGTATATAATATTTTCATGTATTTGTCTAACATGAGTTTCCTCAGGATGCCAAGTACCCAGGTTAATCAATGTTCTAAGAATGTAAGATGTCACTTTCAGGACCACTATCTGTTATTACTCTATGCTTTATAATAGGGGGCATAAAGGTATTCGGTTTCATTTAATGTGCATTCAATTGAATACATAAGCTTAGGATGGACACATAACCTTGGGTAAGGCCTGCTCACCACCTGCTCACTGAGGCAAATGCAAGAGGAAAGCCACGTTTTTGCAGAGGAAAAGGAAGCCATGTAAAATGGGAGTCTCACTGCTGTTGCCTGGGGGCATAGACATACTGAATTTAAAGTGGAAAGTGGCCCAGCTGGTGTAAAAAAAAAAAAAAAATCATGCATTTGGAGATGAGGAACAAGGCAGGCTTAGTCAGGATTCTCTATAGGAACTTGTATTCTCAGACTTGCAGGTAAAACAAAGAAAAGACACCTGTAAATCCAAGTTATAATGTTTCATTGATAAAATTTACTTCTTAGTTATCTTTAGGGGAACTTTGTCATATTAGGAAAATGTTAGCATTTCACCTAAATCTATAGTTCTTCTGACTTCCAATATTATTGTCCGCATTAAAACTTTAGTGATTTGACTTAAATATTTGAGACCTACTATCCTTCGCCACCCCAAGTGCTACTTCTTTAATAGTGGGACATACAGTTAACCACTGAAGATTTTGCTGGAGGGGCTCAGACTGAGCTTATTTATTTTGGATGATGTGGTGGGAGCTGCTGCTTTCTTAATCTGTGGCTTCACACTGTCAAAATTGTGTTTGTTGGTTTCAGCAATTACGGAAGACACAAGAGCACCCATGATTTGCCTTCCAAATGCTTTTATAACAGGTTCTGCTCCACAGATTTAAGTAGAAAGCTTTTTCATGTGCCTTAAAGTGCTCCAAGTGCTCTTCTGTTCAAAGAAAACAAGCTGACCTCCCTTTACTTCTTGCCACACTCTCAATCCTTTAGGTTTCTCCAAGTTCTTACTTTCATCATGATGTACTTAGCAGCTGCCATTTTCTTATTCATTAAGAGTTAGAAAGTTCACATTTGCCGTGAGAAGAGATGCTGGTGTCCCTGCTTTGACGAGCACTCCGCCATGTCTTGTCTTTGGCAGACCCCGTATCATGTCAACCTCCTCCTGGCCGGCTACGACGAGCATGAGGGCCCAGCGCTCTACTACATGGACTACCTGGCAGCCTTGGCCAAGGCCCCCTTTGCAGCCCACGGCTATGGTGCCTTCCTGACTCTCAGTATCCTGGACCGATACTACACGCCAAGTAAGCTCCAGCAGCCTGGGCAGGGAGTAGTAGGAGAGCCGGCCTCAGCTGCTGCCCAGCTTTGTACACTACCCCTTGGAGTTGGGTGGCCAGGGCGTAAATAAAGAATGGATCCTAAGAAGCACATGCAGGTGCCCTCTGGAAGCTTCTCTTCCTGACAGTAGGGTTATTGAAAAGCTGGTAAAAGTCCCTCTTTTGCCAGACAAAATGAGATGTTACGGGTGTCCAGAGCTGGGTTTTGTTTTGCTTTAAAGAGGGGTTGGAGGAGTGAGTAAAACTATAATTCTTCAGTTACAAAAGTTAAGGGAATTGTTTGTTTTTGTTTTTCATTCATTTTGCCTTGCCTGGATGCTTATTAGCATCTCAGCTGTTGAGAATGAGCAAGTAAACCAAGTGGTTGGTGTGTTTGTTTTGAGCTTGTGAGGATGAACAGGTCCCCAGCGTGACAACTGAGGATTTCTTTGCTTAAATGTCAGAGCGTTTGAAGGCCACAAGTCTTCCCTTGGTTATTACAATGGCTCCCAGCTCCTGCAAGATAGAGCTGGCTCCCTACTTGTCAATAAACTGTCATCTTGGCAAAGCTTCTGACACAGGGATGTTTTTGTGCTGAGTTCTATCTTCTGACTCCAATCCCAGCCTCAGCGTGAGCCACTGTGAGCAATAGGAGTTTGGGAGTCAGCTTTTTCAGGCTATTGATGCAGCATAGATAACCACTTCTCTCCTTACATTCCATTCTTCTCTGTGAGTACAGTAAAACTCTGACTTGTTCATTCCTTTTTTTTTTTTTTTTTTTTTTTTTTGTGGTGCTGCCCTCTCTCTCAACCTCAGCCTTACCAGAGCCCCAAACCACATCCTGAAAAGAATTAGCCTGGCCTCCTAGTGACTGTTTCTTGATTTGGCATCTATCAGTAATACAGCTGATTTGCCCACCAAAATAACCACCAACCACCCCTGAAGCCTAACTGCATAACATGTCATCCCAGTTTGCCATGCCTATGGACAGTTCCTTTGGCTCCTATTTTATGAGTCTTGGCCCCATCCTATAAATTCTCTTCCCATTGTTAAACTGAGACCCAGCTGGGAAAGTGAGGCTAAAACTCTGGCCCTGTCCTCCCTTTCCCTGATTTGCAGCTGGCTAGGGCAGATGGAACTGGTTTAAGCCCTGGCCTAAAGGCGGGGTGGGGGTGGGGAGGGGGAATGGGCTATAAAAAAAGATGCAGGCCTCTGGACTTCTCTAGAGGCAGACCCTGGCCATGGGAGGCAGAATTCCGTCATGCTTACCCTTCTCTGTAGCAAATCGATTTGCAATAGCTTGTGGCTGCCAGAGCACTGGAGGGGGTGCACCCTCAACTGCATATGGAATAAGTTTGTTGCAAGCTAGAAGGCTAGGCATTTTTATTTAAAAATGTTTTGTTTTGTTTTTTTCTTTTGCCGTTTGTGTGACCCACAAGAAGCTTGAAACTTAATCAGAAGTTGCGGTGAGAGTTGGATTTAATGGCAGTACCTTGAATGCTTGGCCTCTGTTCTCTTTCAGCTATCTCACGTGAGAGGGCAGTGGAGCTTCTTACGAAATGTCTAGAGGAGGTGAGTAGCTCCCATGAGATCCTGAAAGGACTGAAAAAATTTTGTCTCTCTGCTTGCCAATTTTGTTCTAGTTCCGTGGTTGCATTTTTTCTGATCCTTGCCAGGAGATGTAATAAATACCTACTAACCAGATGTGAAGTTGCTACCAGAGTTTGGTGGATAACAAGCTTATGTTTTTCTCTCATGGGTCACCTCTTCATCAATGTCAATTCTACAGTTTAAATTCCTTTTCTTTTTGGTTCATCCAGACTAGTGGTTCTCAAATTTTAGCATGTATAAGAATCATCTGAGGAACTTTTTTAAAAAAACAAACAGATTCAGCCCTGCCCCCCGCCCCCTTCTGATTCGGTTGTCCTGGTGTAGAGCCTGAAAATATTGTAACCAGCATCAGAGGTGATTTTGCTGCAGGTGGTAAGTGGGCCACATTGAAGAACTGCTGCCCTAGACTTCATAGCTGCTCAATTCTTGTGCTACCTGGAATTGCCGTACTGCCTGCTCCCTTAACAGTGCATGAGTCCTGGAGAGAAGGCTTTCCCTGAGAATTCAGGAGACCATAGAAAGCAACTAGGAAGCTGCGGGAGAAGAGGAGAGAAGCCTTTGGTTTATGAGTATGGGAACGTGGATCCCACTCATTCTAGTGCTACTCCTAAGAGTCAGACAGAGGCTTTGGGTATGAATGGAGGATGAGGAGGAAAAGAAAGTAGCCCCCGTAGGCTTTTTCATTCTTTTACTGTTCTTGTGGCCTAAGGATTAACTTGAATTCCTGGTGAGAGAGTAAGAGGATGACAGCAGGAGGAGCTTTGGACGTAATGAGTTTGCCTCTTATACACATGCCTGTCATTTTCAGGCCACAGTGCCTCTTCCTCCTCTTGTTTATAAATCCCCTTTCCAAAGCAGAAGCTGAGAATAAACTCACATGCTTTTCTTAACCATTCAGCTGAAAGGTCATATTAGCCTGACAGCCCCGAGTGTTGCAAGGGGCTGCAAGAAGAAGCCACCGGAATATCAAGTGCTTTGAGACTTTATTCCTCATAGACCCTAAGGATGATCATTTTAGAAACCCACATTTCCTTATTGTCACCTTTTCTTGATCTTGGAGCTTGTTTCTGGACCTCTAGAGGTCATCAGCCAGAGAGGACTCTGGAAGTGAATGGGTTGTTGCTGCCCAGTCCTCAGCAGTAGAGGAGTTGAGAAACATCAAGGGCGGGCGGGCGTGGGCTTGGGGCGGTGGGCATTCCTGGGATGGGCTCCTAAGGGAGCAGGTGGAGAGCTTTATGCCTTCTCTCTGGAACCTGAGACATCCAGGAGCGGCAGCCACAGAAGCAGGGATTTCCTCCAGCTGTGTTCCTCGGAAATCCCCAGCCAGGTCAGTGGGGCTGTCTGCTGCCATGCAGCAGACCACAGTTCCTCCGGAACAGCCTCAAGCCGAGAGCCTGACGAGAGCACAGAGATGTGACTTTAATGGCAGGTCAGCTTGTACCGGGGGACACAGAAGCAGGGGTTGTTCCAAGAGCAGCTCTGCTGACATCCTCCCACCACCCGGCCAGCTACACATGCAGACGTGCACACAGCCAGTCCTTCCAGTGTGGGAGTGGGACTGGGGCAAACTCTTGGTACCTGGGAGGACCTTGCTTGGGTCCAAAGCTTGTTCCTGGGGCAGTCACTCCTTTGTGGGCTTTATTACCTTGAGACATTTTAAAAGAGAAATCTGTGTTTACCAGGTTGATTGGTAGCTGAGTGTGGGAATAGAGCATTGGATTGTCATATAGTTTCATCAGCTGACTGACCAGAGACAAGCTCCCAGCTCCAGCTCCCAGTTCTAGCTCACTACCGTCCTGTCAGCCTCCCGCTGGAGTTTGGGCTTTCCTCAGTGTCCTGGTATCGATGGCCCCCAGTAGAATGTAAGCTTCACAAAAGCAGGGATTCTTATGCTTGTATGCCCAGTGCCTCAAACAGAGCCTGGCCATAGTTAGTGCTCATAAATATTTGTTGACTGATTTCCCTCATGTCTCTCTGCAGCTCCAGAAACGCTTCATCCTGAATCTGCCAACCTTCAGTGTTCGAATCATTGACAAAAATGGCATCCATGACCTGGCCAACATTTCCTTCCCGAAACAGGGCTCTTAACGTCATGCCCTGTGTCCCACGTGCCAGGGAACTTTTTTGGATGGGCTCTTTTATTTTTTTCTACTTTGGATCCGCACTCTTGCTAGATAGTTAACTGAGAATAAAGCTAAGTATGGATAAACCGAGCTCACTGGTTGGAGTCTCAGTTCACCTGACATCGCCTCAGGAAGGAAATGGAGGATTGTCTGCATTGGACTTTTTGCCAGGACTGTCTTTCCCCCTGTCCCTTTCCCTCATGCTCTCATGCCCTTGGGCAGCTGACAGCCCCACATTCTATTTCACCGCCCAGCTTGCTTGCTAATGTCTCATTCCCTCTGAAGCACTGGTTCTTTTTGCCGCTAAGCTTAAAAAATTTTAAATTAATATGAATAGGTCATACATGCACTTATGAAAAATGCAGACAGTACAAAGACATAGTATGAAATGATTTCTCCTGTCCCTATAATTTGATCACCTGCTTTTCTTCCCAGAGGAAACTTCAGCTACTGATTTCTTATCTGTCCTTTATACAGGAGCAGCATAAAACGTGCACGTGGTTGTGTACACACACACACACACACACACACACACACACACACACGTACTCTTTTAAAAATAAGGCTGCACTCACTCCCAGATTCCAACAAAGTGGGTTTGGAACATAGAAATATTTTTGAAAGCTTCCCTAGTAATTCTTCGGTCAGGACAGACCATACTGAAGCTTCTTTGCAGCTTGCACCCCAGGCTCCTGGAGGGCTTATTAAAACAGTCTGTGAGGTCCTGCATATTTGGGGTATGGCCTGAGATTTTTGCATTTCTAACATTTCCAATTGTACAAGTAAGATAAACCCTACTTTATCCAATTTTATGCTATTCTTGATATCACATAAAGATAGGTTTTTGGTTTATCTGAAGTGAAATTTCTAAGACACTACCTACATCAGAACATTTATATTAACAGTTATTGTGTTAACATTAGATTTGACTGTCATATGCTTTTTAACACGCCAATGGTAAAATCTTTCTACCATAAGAAAGTTACTCATTGGATAAATGGAGGAAAGAGATGACACATACTACCACAGCTGGCTCAACCTCCAGTACCACTCCGAGTGTGCGTAGGTGTGGGCTTTTGGCTAGATTCCTGAATCTCTTTCTAAGGTACCTGTTTTTTAGAGCTCCAAAGGTGATTGATACTTGCCCCAGCTGAGTGCCACTACTAAAGCACAGGCAGCCCTGCTTCATGATTTTCCTATCTGTAAAATGGTCCAATTCGTATGTTTTTCATGGGGGTGTTCATGAGGTTTGAGGGAATGAAGGTTTTCAAAGACTGCCCTTATTCCTCCTGGAGCACTATGGTCATTAAAAAGAAAACAGGAGGGCCGGCCGAGTGGCGCAGTGGTTGAGAGCTGGCTTGGGACATCAGCGGCCCTGGTTCAGATCCCACATATGAGGGCCAGTGACACTGCCCTCAAAAAAAAGAAAACAGGAAAGTCTTTTCTATAAATGAATATAAACTCCAACAATCGTGATGCTTACCGAGTCGGTACTCTCCATTTAACACAGCTCCTTGCTTTGCAAAAAGGAATCCGTGTAAACCATCCCTGTGTACTTTTTCTTTAATCATCATCAACTTTTTGTTAGGACTAAACCCAGATAGTTAGAGGCTAAAACACTATTTTGCTGGGGGTGGGGGAGGAAGCGGGGAGAGACACCTTACTGGGAAAAATCAAATTGTGAGACCTCCTCAGAAGTCTCTTATGCCACTTGCAGTCGCCACACTGTATTGTTGCCTCTGCACCGTTATGACTCTCACCTTGTGCTAGAGGAGCAGAGCCTTGGAGCCTGAAGGGCTGGGAGGACCTGCTTCCCCTAGCCAGGCTCAGGCCTGCGAGTCTCCGCAGGGGCCATGGGATGCAGTGGAAATTAAAGTACCAGTGGTGGATCAGACAGATCTGTGAGTCCCATTCACTCTGACTTGGGCAAGTTGCTCTGAGCTTTAATTGTCTTATCTCAAAAATAAAACTTGCTGAGGACTGTATGGTCAACTTAGGGAAAGTTGTCAAGCCCTGAAAAGGTTTGTAATAAACTAGTTTCTTTCTTGTTCACTTTAGAGATACTTACAACCTGTTATTGATTTGCTACCATGTGCTGGACATTGTGTAAGTGCTATATGTCTGTTATTTAATCCCTTCAATTTTCCATAGTCTAAGGTAATTTTAGTAGTTAAATGTCTCTTGCCAGGCTCAGGGCTTTGGTTCAAGCAGAGCATACTTCCACCTTTCCTCCATTCCTTCTTTCACATGGGTGGGTTGAGGTAATGAAACTTCTTGAGAAATCACATCTTCAGACCTCTACCCTGGAAGAGGATGCCCAGACCCCATGTTCCTTTCACTTCTGCAGAACACTCAACATCTGTTTCTGACAGCACACCTGCAAAGAACTAGGGGAAGAGTGTTCCAGGCAAACAGAACGGTGAGTGCAATGAGCCTGAGGCATAAAACAAAGTGGTAATTTGAGAAACAAAAGAAACCAGTTTGGCTGGAGCAAAGGAAGAGAATAGTTTAAGACAAGGCTGAAGAAGCAGGCTAAGTCCAGATCCCTGCAGGGCCTTGGTATGAAGGTGTACCAGTGGAAACGGGGAGACCAGTTGGAAGACTTGCAATGGTCCAGAGGACTAAGGCGGTGGCAGAAGGGGTGGAAGAGGATGGACTTTCTGATGGATTGGGTGTAGGGAAAGAATCAAATATGACTCCAGTTTCTGGCTTGGGCAACTGGGAAGAGGGTGGTGCCATTTACTGAGAGAGGAAATGTAGAGGATGTCAAGATTTGAGTATTTCAGTCCCTTTTGGACATAAGTTTGTGATACCTTAAGTTAGACAATCCAGTGAAGACATCAGGCAGACCATTGTACATCTAAGCCTGGAGTTCGGGGAGAAGGCCTCAAGAAAGGCCAACAGTTGGAGGCCAAGTAGAGAAAGAGCCAGAGTTGGAACCAGTGGGATCAGGAAACCAGGAGAAGTTGCAAACCACAGAGAAGAGTGTTTCTGAAAAGAGCCAGTGGTCAAGTATGTCAACTGCTGCTAAGTTCAGAGGCAAGGCCTTTGATTTGACTTTGTGGCCATCGATGACCTTGCTGAGTGGATTTCTATAGACTGGTGGGGATAGAGGCAGATCGAAGTGGGTTGAAGAATGAATTGAGGGGTGAAGAAGTGGAGTTAGGGGTATAATAATCGATCAGAAATTTGAACTGCAAGGGAAATAAATAGGGAAAGGACCTAATGTTTTGTAAGGTAAGATCCTAGAATATGTGCTTTGGGGAATGATCTAGTAGACTATAGTGAGAGAGAGAGAGTGATGATGCAGGAAAAAGATGCCTGATGAAATCCTCAAGAAGACAAGAGTGGGCCGGCCGAGTGGCTCAGTTGATTAAAGCCTTGCTCAAGAGTGCAAGCTCTGAGCAACAGGGTTGCTGGTTGGATTCCCGGCCCAAGCTGAGCAGCCGCTGAGCAACCAACAGGTGGCAGGATGGCTCATCTTAAAAAAAAAAAAAGGCAAGAGTGCTGGATTAGTGTTGGCTTAAGACAGTCACCAGCTTTCATATTGACACACATACAGACCCACCACCAATGGTAACACATCACATAGACCTAACAGCCAGACTGACATTCAAACGCAGGCCCAGCAAATGACAATAATACACATACAACTGAAAGCCAGTGACGAGCAGACCCACCATCTGCACCCTCTCTCACACAGGTACCCACAGCCCCCTCCTATGATTCACCCTTGGAGGCTCCTTCCCACTCCAACCCCTCTTCCTAATTCCCAGGGCGTCTTGGGAGGCAAATACAGGCCTGGGCTAAAGAAGGACAGGGAGTGCTTCACATGCAGTGAAAAGGTTTTATTATTAAGAGAATGAGAAAGCAATCTGAGAGTTGGGGAGGTACATTGACTGCAGGGTCCAAACAGCACATACAGAATCCCAGCAACCACTTCAGGGTCCCTGGCACCTAACTCCCAGCTCCCCCACAGCCCTTTGTGAGCAAAAATACCCTCTCCATCCTGGTCCAGCTAGACATCTTGGTGCATGAGCAGAAACCAGTAAAACAAGAGTCCAAAACTCATTGGAATAAATAAGTTGCACTGGACATTTTTAAACTTTCAAATTTAATTACAACACATAAATAAATAGGACAGACAGTAACAGGACTGTGAAGTGCAGCCTGGATTCAAGTTCTGCAATTTGTGCTTTGTCTTCTTTGTTTCTTGAGGGCCCTTCCCACCCACTTCTTTCCAAGAGTGGGAGGGGCCCAAAGCCCACTGGGGTTTCCTACCTGCATTCTTTCTGGGGGTAGGAGATTCTGGGATGAAGGGTGCCAAGTCCTCAGTAGAACCTCTGCTTTGTTAACAGCTTCCCTCCTGCCATCAGTGGAAACAAGAAGGCCCTGGATCCTAGGGGCACTCACCACTGCCCAAGCATCTTAATGGGCAGAGCTCAGCCCCAAGAACTAGGCTCTTCCATGCCAATTTCCTGTCAAAGCACTTCTTAGCAGTCCAGGGTCAGAAAATTGCACATGTGAGGCAGACGACTGGGTCCTTATCAACAAACCACTCAGAGAGGCCATCCCGCCTTTTCCAACCCAGACCCCTTACTGTGGGGTTTCTGGATGTATATTCTCTGGCCTGACTCCAACCCCACCTTTTAATCCACTCGGGTGTGGCCACCCCCAGGAGCTCAGATGTCATTTCAGGCCTTGGGAGCCCTTAAGGGATGGGGCAGGGGAAGTGATTATTTCCGGTGCTTGGCATCCTTCTCCGAAGCCTTGGTATCACCATGCCCACTGCCCCCGCTGCTTAGGAACATCTTGTCCAGCCCCTTGAGAGACTCCAGCAAGTAGTTCTGGAAGGCAGTGAGGGCAGCACAGATGGCTGGCCCACCGAAGCCATGGGTGATGAGGCTAAAGTGTGTCAGGCAACTCTGTACTCCCGGCTCCAGGATGAGGGCTGGGCAACTGTTGCCCAGTGGTGAGCGGTCCTGAGCCATCAAGTCAGCAAACTCCTTGCAGATCTGCCTAATGGGGGAAGGAGGGTCAGAGATTAGAGGACAAAGGTCTGAGCCCAGGGGAGGACCCACCATGTGCTGGGCACTTTGTACAATATATTATATTTATAATTGCTGACCCTGCCTAATATGTAGTCTGCAAATGATGATCATACCCATTTTATAGAAAAGGAAACTAAGGTTCAGAGACATTAACTGATTTGCCCCATATCGCACAGCCAGTAAACAGCATAGGTCTCCCTTCCTGTGGACGTCCTGCCCACGTTCAAAGACCAGCTCTACAACCTTATCCAGGAAACTTTCTTTGATCCCCTCTCCCATCCCCACCCCAAGCACGCAGTGCTTCACAGAGCTTTGTCTTTAACATTATTGGGGAACAATCCAGAGTCTACCTTGAATAATTGAAAGAATAACCAGTAGTGAACATGAATTGAGGCCTAGATGCTGTGCCAAGCACACTGTACGCATCATCTCAATCCTCACAACAAATCTATACTGTTATTATCGTCCCCATTGTATGGTGAGGAAACTGGTTTCAAATAGGTTAGATGACCTGCCTGTGCAGCTAAGCTGGGATTTGAACCCAGCTCGTTTGCAGCCATTCATTTCTTTGTGCATCCTGTGTCTGGCTCCCGCAGCATAATTACTCATGTCTCACCTTTGTACCACCACGGAACCCAGTCAGCATCTTAGACATGACTGGGATCCAGGACGTACTTGATACGTTAGCTGATTAGTGAGCTGCACCCTGCCCTAGACAGGTTTCTCCCACTGCAATACGAGCAGCTGAGTCATGGCAGTCCCTTGAGTCTGTGATTCCACTTTTGCCTCCGGGGACTCCAAGCCTCAAAGGAGGGAAGGTGGAGTTGTGATTTGCATTAGGTGGGGGACTGGATGGTATTCTAAGCAAAAGAGCACGCCCAAGGGTGGGAGGGCTGGAGAGACAAGTAGGTCAGTTGGAGTGGGTGGGGTTTGTACCGGTCAGATTGTGGCGTGCTCAAGAGTCTGGACTTTACCCTATTGGTAAAAATTAGTGGTTTTCAATGTTTTAAAATAAAAGTTCTTCCCTTTCTCTGTCTTTCTCTGTCTCTTCTTGCAATGGGATCCTTTCTGAAAATGAAATTTTAATAAAATACCAGTTCATTAAACAGACCTCAAGGCATCCCCACAGAACCCAGTTTGAAAATCAGTGCAATAGCAGTGAGAGCCATTGAAGGTTCTTGGGCAGGGGAGCAGCGCATATGCAGGGAGTCTGAGGAACAGTGGGGCCCTGGGGTAGAGAGGTCCAGGAGTGAGACTAGGAGACCAGAGTTGAGGTAGCAGCATGTGAATGGTACTGAGGGAGGAATCAATGGGACTTGGCAGAGGGGTTAAGTGTGAAGTAAGAACAAGAGAGGGTCATCCTGGGGCCTGAGTGGCTGTTGGTGTCCTGATGGAAGTCACTAGAGCAGAAGGGCTGATGGGCGAGGCTCAGGCAGGGAGAGTAAGACCACAGAACCTCAGACCCATGATGGGACTAGAACTGATGCTGCCATGGGGCAGTGTATGGGGGTCTGGCACAGACTATGTAAACCCGCCTGCGACAGTGTTTTTGCTGATGCATAGAATCCAGATAGGTTCACATATATCCACGTGTGCCCTGTGGCATACACTGCATGGAGGAGCCTAGGTGTGCCACGTGTGGTGCCGCTTGTGCCCATGCTTGGCGTCTGTGTCTGTGCATTGCACCCATGACAGCCTGACCGTGGTGTCCAAAAGCGCCCGCACATGCACCCTCACTCACTTAGCGGCCAGCAGCATGTTCTTCCGGCTGTGCAGTTCCCCAGGGTCAGCGTGCTGTCGGCACAGGTACTCGGCAGCTGCCTTGGCTGGGAACTCGGTCTCACAGACATAGCCAAAGTCTCGGGCCAAGTGTACAGCCTCTCCTGGCGTGGGGGGAGGCAGACGATGAGCTGTCACTAGGGCCAGGTATACCTTTGAGCCTGGAGCACCACCTTGAACCTCTGGCATATATAGATACCTTCCTCTGATTTCCCTCCACAGCCCATTCCAGGCCCAATCCCACTGCCTTCCCTTGGGGCCACCAGGAGTGGGCTCTGAGCTCAGGGGTGCGAGCTGAGCCCTCATGTATCCCAGAACCTGACTGGAGATGAGCAAGCCTAGAGTCACCAACCTCCAGGGAAGGACTTTCACCCACTCATCCCTTTACCACATCCAAACACTGGCCATTTCCCCCTCCCCCCAACACACACACACACACACACACACACACACGCTCTACTGCATAGGCCTTTGCACACGTGCATGCACACAAAGACGATATGCACATATTGCAAACACTATGTATTTATATAGGACACACAGAGAACACACACGTGACTAAACCCACCCTCCTGCATGAGACAGCCACACACAGTCATACTGGATGACACAGGTTCCCTGGTGCTCAGGCTAATGCCCACCCCCAGGCCTCACTCACCCTCCACCAGCGAAGTCAGCAGCGTCACGTTGGCAGCCTTGCGACGGCCAGCTGGAAGGTTGAGCCCGATCTTCTCCAGCCGTTCCCGCAGGCACCGGCCTCCATTCTTGGATTTGGCCCTTCACATGCACAGAGAGAGACACACACACTATGAAGACAAGAGAGAAGCATGTAGGCTCGAGTGGCCTGGCTGCCTCCGCCAACCCCTGCTGAGACTTGGGTCTAGCCCTGGGGACACTCTGGGGCCTCTTTCAGCCTGCTCCCAACTTCTTCCTAACTTTATTGGCTTTGTAGCCAAGATGGAGGTAGGGGGCCTAACATCCAGCTCCAGGAGCCCCTCATTTCTCCCTAATCCTCTCGACAGCAAGGACAGTCCAGAGTGGGGCAGGATAGGCCGCATCTTGGGGTCATTTTCTCCACCTTAGCATGCCAGCTGGCCCATACACAGCTACCAAGGGACACACAACCTGTATGCTGAGATACACTGGGACAGGCAGACACACACAGGAGTCACAGGTACAGGGCCGGCCGAGTGGCGCAGTGGTTAAGTGCTGGCCTGGGAAGCCAGCGGCCCCGGTTCAGGTCCCACATATGAGGGCCAGTGACACTGCCCTCAAAAAACAAACAACAAAAAAAAAACAGGTACATATAGATACGCCTACACACACAGATGAACACACACTGAGGGCCAAGAACAAACACACACCCCAATAGAGACAGACATATGCCCAGACATGCAGACTCAGTCTCCCAGGGACACGTAGAGACAGAGGCACATGTTCACACCAAGTCAGGATCCCAGGGACATATGTATAGACACACAGATTCACGCAAGCCCCTCTGGGGTACTCAAAGAGACCAGGAATAAGGAGATATACCCCCACATCTGCACAAATACAGCCCCCATACAGAGGTACCGACATGTAAACATACATGTCTAGCTCCAGATGTACATGCAATCACACATACACACAGAGCAGGACACACTCTAGCCAACACATACCACCAAAAGTAACAGGAAACTCACACTATGGAAATGTCCACCTGGCTGTCCCTATAACACACAAACATGCATGCATGCATGCACACACATGCACACTCCAGCCTCAGACACTTCAAAACTCAGCCCTGAAGCACAAATACCCTACCTAGGCACACGAACATGCACAAAGAGAGACAAATACACAACTATGAAGATAACCATGGATCCCAAACACACCAGGAGGCCTATGCTCCCCAGGGAATAGGCTTTGGGTCTTGGGGGAGAAAATGAGGATGGCACTTTCTCTTCCACAGACCCAGCCTTGTCCATCCTGCCCATGTGGGTGAATCCTCCAACCCTTCTTTGGGCTTAGGCTTCTTCCCTCACCCCCACCCCAAAGCCCACAGACCTGGGATTGCTGCTGGGGACCTGGGTCTGCCCCAGAGCAGCACAATCCCCCAGGGAAATTGAGGCCTGGATGACCCTATGTCCTGGGGTGAGGCTGGCCCCTCTCTGACCCCCTGAGAATGTCTGAAATGACCATGGATTTTGGCCCAGGCATTGTGTAGGGCGTTGGGGGCTGGCCTTCCTACCTGCGAAGGACACCACCCAGAAGTGAGGCGTTGAGGCACTCGGGAGGTGAGAGTCGCCGCTGGACCTCCCCCACTGTCACCTTGTACTTGGACGTTGAGCTGAGCAGTGAGAGCCGGCCTGGCACGGAGCAGAAGACCTCACTGGGGTTCGTGATGCCGCCAACCAGGCTGTCTTTGGCCAGTGAGAGTGCGGAGAGGCTGCTGGCTTTGGAAGGGATGGGGACTGTGAAGCAGAAGCAAGAGCAAGGGAGAGAGAGACAACACTGAGCCAGGGACCACAAGACACTAGCCAGCTCTGGAGTGAGCACATTGATGAAGCACCAGCTATGTACTGGGCACCATGCTACATGCTGTGCATACATAGCTGCATCTAAACATCCCAGAGGGAGGTTCTATTATCCCTGCTTTACAAAGGAAGAAACTGAGGCACACTGAGGTTAACATGTCTTACCCAAATTTATTAGTTATTGGGTGGTGAAAAGTGAACCCAGAGCTGTCTGGCTCTTGAACCCATGTTTCCTTCACTGAGCCAGGCTGGTTCCCTGTTAAAACTCAAACTGCTTCAGAGGCCTGGCCGAGTGGCTCAGTTGGTTAAGAGCATGAGCTCTGAGCAACAGTGTCACCGGTTTGATTCCCACATGGGTCAGTGAGCTGCACCTGAGCTGAGCTGCTGCTGAGCTACCAACAGGTGGCAGGATGGCTCAGCTGGTGAGAGCATGTGCTCCTAACAAGGTTTCCAGTTCAACTCCCACATGGGATGGTGAGCTATGCCCATCCGTAACTAAGATTGAGCAGGGCACCTTGAGCTGAGCAGCTGTGAGCTGCTGACCAGATGGCGACTGGACTTGGAGCTGAGCTAGCTGCGCCACAACTAAGACTGAAGGACAACAACTTGGCTGTTCCTCTTCCCCAATTCCCCAATAAAATCTTTTAAAAAACAAAACAAAACAAAACAAAAAACCTCAAACTGCTTCAGCAGTCTTGGAGTTCAGGCATATATAATCAGAGAGGAAGTTGGGAATGAGGAAATGGAGTCTGAGCTGGAGGCAGGGTTCCCAATCACTGTAGCAGGCCTCAGCCAGATCTGCATCATCATAAGGACTCCCCAACTCCAGATCAGCGAGGGGTCTGGGGCTTTAGACTCCCACATCCTGGAGATAGGGAGGTTATGACCTTATTAAGCCTCCAGCCCTGGCCCCTTCCTGCCAAGTCAGTGGGAATTATACCTGCCAAGGAGACCAGGTATAAGGAGACATACCCAATAACCCCCTACCCCAAATGATCTCTAATTATCTACTAATACCTTTGAAAGGCATGGAAGGGAAGCTGAGAAGCTGATTTTCTAAAACCTACTTGTATACTCTTGGCTCTAAAAAAAAGTTCTTCCTGCAGTCTAACTTCCATCCTCCTGCTCAGGGGGAAGGGAGAATAATTGAGGGACTCATTTCCCTGGGGCTTCTCTTCTTTCAAGGAAGTGGTAGAGAAGCTAGGCCTTGTGTATGTGTTGAGGGGTTGGGGACGGATCAAGTGGGGGGTCTGGGCCAAACAGTTACTGAGTACTCACTATGCTATGCGCTTACACAGACAACCTCACTAAACCCTCAGAACAACAACCCACTGCGGAGCTTCATTTATTATTCCCGTCTTACAGATGAGGAACCTGAAACCCAGAGAGGTGAAGTAGTGTGCCTGACATCACACAGCTGATAGATTTAGAACTAGTCTCAAGACCTGGACTGTGGTCTCAAAGGCAGCGCTCTTGCCCTCCAGCCATTTGGCAAATATTTGCCGAGCGCCTGTGTGCCAGAAGCTGTGCTAGGCCGCAGGAATGCAGAGGTAGCAAGGCTGCCCGGCTCCCTGGCCTGGCAACGCCCCTCCAGCTGTTCTCTCTCTGGATGTGCAATCCCACCCTGCACCCACTCACCCACCCAGAAACCTCAGTGATGCTCTCCACACCTCCCTCTCCCACCACATCCCGTCCATCACCATGTCCTACGGCTTTCATTTCTCCACGTGCACTGGATGTGGCCATTTCTCCATGTGCGCGCACACAGACGCTCCTTTACTTCCTGCCTGAATTTCAGCACAGCCCCTGCTCTGGTCTCCCTGCCCTGCCAAAGAGGGCTCTTTCTGAAAAAATGCATCATTCGCCAGCCTAAGCCCAGTCAGTGCCCTGAGAACCTCATTCCAGCCCCCTAGCTGGGCAGAATGATATCACCTATCCTTCAGGGAGTGCTGACTATATTACCAGTGCTTTACACAAACAGCTCTGTAGAGTGGGTGCTATTATCCATCCTCATTTTATTTTTTTTATTTTTTATTTTTATTTTTTTGAGGGCAGTGTCACTGATCCTCACACGTGGGACCCGAACTGGGGCCGCTGGCTTCCTAAGCCAGCGCTCAACCACCGTGCCACTCTGCCAGTCCTATCCATCCTCATTTTAAATGAAGAAACTAAAAATTCAAAGAGGTTAAGATGGCCCAGCAGTAAGGAGCAGAAAAGGGTCTGAAGGGTGATCACGGACCCCAAAATTCACATCCTTAACCATCACCTTGCCCTCCTTTGTGGCCAGGCTGTGCCTAGTCTCTTGCCTGGTCCCCCATTTGTCCTTTAGCTCCTTGACCCACACTGACCAATAGAAATATACTGTGAGTCATGTATGTAAATTTCCATTTTCTCGTTGCCCCATGTCAAAAAGGTAAAAAAAACATATAAGATTAATGTTAATATATTTTATTTATCTCAATTATCAAAAATATCACTGAAACATAATCAATACTTTAAAAATTACTAATAAGCTATTTTACATTCTTTTCTTGCACTTAGTCTTCAAAATTCAATGCATATTTTACATTTACAGCCCATCTTAATTCAGTCTAGCCACATTTCAAGTGCTGTTAGTGGCTCCCACAGTGGACAACACAACTCTAGACTTCAAAGTGGGGAGAGCACACAGGTAGCACAACTCAACAAGATGTGGGGGATTGGAAACTGGTGCTGTCCTGTGTCAAGACGCTACTTGCCGAGAGTGACCATGCCGGACACACCAACATTGCCAGGAACACTAGTTTTGTGTGTGTGTGTGTGTGTTTTATTTTTTCTATGAGAGCAGGATTCTGGATTTCTATGCAAAATCTCTGCATTTTTGAACATTAGCAACTGATTCAAACATTTAAAAACCCAGTGCAGGCCAATTGGAACATGTGTGAAGCACCACCTGGGATGTGGGACCGTGAGAGTATGAGCTCTGTAAGCTCCACGTTACTGCTCACTGACTGTCTCAGGGGCCCTTCTCCATTTTACTGAGCAGGCGCCCCTCCTTCCCAAACCTCAGCTCAGGCACCATCCCAGTGTAAAACTTCCGGGGCCCTCCACCCCAGCTCCCTCTCCCCCTCCCTTGCTGTCCTTACATATCTGTTTCCACCTCCATCTTCCCCACCACCTAGGAGGGCCTTGAGGGTGGAATCTTGGCACAAGTGGGTGTCAGTGAATGTGGAATAAATGAATAAAGCAAGGGCCCTTAAAACCTGAACTAGAAATTTAAAAAAAGAACAAAAACCTGAACTAGGAAAAAGAGTGATGGCCCAGAGCCCAGGTTTGGTGGTCAGGGGTGGCAGTACTGGGGGAGCCTCATTCCTTTGTTAGCACCTAATAGTAAAACTGCCTTTCCTCCCTGGGTCCCCATTCAGGCACCAGGGAGGAGCCAAAACGTCAGGGATGAGGGTGAGAGAAGCAGAGAGGTCAGGGATGTGTAGAGAATATAGAGAGCAGCACACACACCCTACCCCAGGCCTGTTCCCTGTCCCCAGAACAGGATCAAAACTAGGGCAAGACAAGTGAGGCCATCAATCACCTTGGGTGCAAAATTTAAGGAGGCACCAAAAAACTCAGTAATCAAAATAAATAGTATTTCAATACAATATTAAAAAAAAATACAAATGAAAAAGTTCATGATGACAAAAGATCAACATTTTAGTTAGCCACAGGCTCTGATCCTGCTCTTGCATGACCCTGTCCCACTTACCTTACCCTGACCCCAACCTCCTTCCGGAGAGATGAGCAAGAATGTCCTGACTCAATACACACTGAAACTGGATAAGCAATAGGGACCACCCCTACTCCTACCCTAGTATCTTCCAGGCCTGTCCCTCTTCACCTGTGTCCCTCTCTCTTGACTTTTTTTTTTCTTTTTTTGAGGGCAGTGTCACTGGCCCTCACATGTGGGACCGAACCGGGCCGCTGGCTTCCCAAGCCAGCGCTTAACCGCCGCGCCACTCGGCCGGCCCATGTCCCTCTCTCTTGAGGGGGCTTTCTGGGGACAGAGCTATTCTAAATATATATATAATTTTTTTTTTTTTTTTTTTTTTTTTTTAAAGATTTTATTGGGGAATTGGCAGAGGGGAACAGCGTTGGGGAATCGGGGAAGGGGAACAGACAAGTTGCTGTCTTTTTGTTCTTCAGTTTAGTTGCGGAGGATGTTGCTTCACTGTTGGTATCGTCATTGCTCTCTTCCCGGATGAGGCAGTTCGGTCGCTGGCCTCTGGATGTCGCTCACCGCGGCTATTGGCAGCTCATGCTTGGCTGCCAGCCGCTCACGCTGGCTGCGGGCCACTCACTGTAGCCTATGGCAGCCCACTGCAGCAGGGGCTGCAGCCCACACCATCACCGGGGCTCGCACAGCCCAGCTCCAGGTGGAGCTGTTGTTAGCTGTAGAGGGCAGTGTCACTGGCCCTCATGTGGGATCTGAACCGGGGCCGCTGGCATCGCAAAACCAGCGCTTAACCAATGCGCCACTCAGCCGGCCCCTATATATAATTTTTTTTTTTTCTAGTTGAGCCATCCTGCCACCTGTTGGCAGTTCAATGGCAACTCAGCTCAGGCAGGACATCGAACCCTTTGCTCAGAGCTCAGCTCGCACTCTTGAGCAAGCTCTTAACCAACTGAGCCACTCAGCCGGCCCTCTATTCTACATCTTAATTGTTTTAATGGTTATGACTAATATATGTTTACAGTTGTCAAAATCCATAGACATACACATCTAAAAAGGGTGAACTGTACTGCATGTAAATTATACCTCAAGCTTGACTTAAAAAAAATAAAACAACAAATTGATCAATTAAAAATAAAAAGACTGTCCTCTCTCCCATGACCCCTCACCAGAGGAGTGGTCAGAGTAACAAAAACTTTCCTTCTCCATCAGCCTCTTCTTCCATCCAACTTCTATGAAAACCTGGGGCCCCCTGAGGCCAGGCACCATGAAAGGGAAGAGAGACCAAGACTGTGTGAGGCTATTTGTAGGTGTGCAGACAGGGAACAAGGTGAGCAGATGTTTGTCACAAAAATGACTATACACAAAAATTGTATGCCCTGTCATAGAACAGAAAGGGGAGACTGTGTATATGCCCACTTATTCAACAAATCTGAGCCTCAGCTATGTACAGACATAGTCTCTGCCCTGCTCAAGTGTTGCAGGAATGTGACAGCATGCATATGGTTATCTGCGAGCTCTTTTGCTCCTGTCAATATATTTAAACATAGTGTATCCCAGATTTATGCATACATAGGTGCAGCTGAGTGTAGGTGCAGGATGGGTGGACATGAGCTTGTATATATGAATGAGAGACTTTGCTGCTTCCCCCATTTGTCTTTCTCTTTTTCCTCAGAGCCTCTTTCTCTCCCCCTGCAAAAAATTAACAACAACAACAAACCCGCAAGAGGGATGGAACCCAAGGTGAGGGAAGCAGGTAGCCTGGGGAAGGTACAGTCATGGAGGTGGGACTTAAACTAGCACAGATCACAAAGCAGGAACACTAGTGTTTGTCTCCCACACCACAGTGACTTCTGAAGCTCATGGTGTCCCCCTGGTCACACAGGCAGAAGTCATTCACATATACTACACACACCTACAGACACAAAACCTCCTAGTTATTCAACCTGTCAGACAAGATTCTCACACACATGTACATACTCTGTTAGCAGGTGGTAGGGATATGGCCTGACCATGAATCTGGGGAGTCTGTAACAGGCTTTGCCAGAAAGCTGGTGAAATTGCAATTCCTTCTAGAAGAAAACATGGGAGGAAAATCTTTGTGACCTTGGTTTGGGCAACGAATTCCTAGATACAACACTGAAAGTATGATCCAGAAAAGAAAATAAATATACATTGAATTTCATCAAAATTAAAAACTTTTGTACTCCAAAAAAACACTATTAAGAAAATAAAAAGACAAACCACAAACTTGAATAAAATATTGGGAAATCATATCTGATCAAGGATGTGTATCCAGACTATATAAAGAACTCATAGCTCAATAATAAGATAAACCAATTAGAAAATGGTCAAAATATGTGAATAGACATTTCACTAGAAGTGATATATAAATGGCTAACAAGCACATGAAAAAGTGCTCAACATCATTCGTCATTAGGGAAATGCAAATTAAAACTATACTGAGATATGGCTAGGATGGCTGCAACAAAAATGATAACCAATATCAAGTATAAGTGAGGATGTGGAGAAACTGGAACCCTTAACACATTGCTAGTGGGAAGGAAAAATAGAACAGCAACTTCAGAAAACAGCTTGGCATTTTCTTAAAAAGTGGAACGCCTAGGAATTTACCTAAGAGCAATGAAAGCATATGTCCACACCAAGACATGTATGTGAATGATCATAGCCGTATTATTCATAATAGCCCCAAAGTGGAAACAACCCAAGTGTCCATCAACTGAGGAATGAATAAACAAAATGTGTTATATCCATACAATGGAGTACTACTCAACAATAAGTAAAACGAACTACTGATACATGCTACATACAACATGGAAGAACCTCAAAAACATGCTAAGTAAAAAAAGCTGGATACGAAAGTCTACATATTTATATATTCCACTAACATAACATACCCAAAACATGCAAATTTATAGACAGAAAGCAGATAGGTGGTTGCCTAAGGTTTAGCGTGGGAATGGAGATTAACTATAAATGGGAATGAAGGAGTTTTGGGAGGTCATGGAAATGTTTTAAAATTCATTGTGGTTATGATTAACTCTATAAATTTACTAAAAATCATAAAATTATACTATTACATGGGTGAATTTTAGGTAAATGTTACTTCAATAAATCCGGTAAAAAAATGCAAGTTTCAGAGCATTCCAGGGATTCTCATTCAGGAGGTGTGGGGTGATACCTGGGACATCTGCATTTTTAAACAAGTACCCCCAAGGGACTCTGATGCACATGGTTCCTCAGACCACACTTAGAGTAGCACTGGTCCAAAGCATTGTGGGGGTGCGTGTGTGTGTGTGTGTGTGTGTGTGTGTGTGTGTGTGTGTAGGGGGAAACAGCAGGAGGAATGCAGACAGGAGAGGTAGTGACCCTCCTCCCAGCCCACTTGAGTAGCTTCATCTCCCCCATGGGACCAGCTGGTTAAGTTTCCTCACCAACTGCTAGCAGGTTTCTTTTACATGTAGCTCCTACCCTTTACTCCCCTGCTCTCCAGTGCCCTCAGGTACCCTCCAAACTCCTATCTGCATGGGTACTCTCAGCCTCTTTCTGGGGCAGACAATGATTGCTGGGAGGCAAGCAAGGCAGGGTGGTGGAAGGGCAGGGTCAGATTCTGCCTTTATGTAAATTTTTGATATTTTGTTTATCATGGATTTTTTGCATTCTTTCTTTTTTTTTTTTTTTTTTTGAGGGCAGTGTCACTGGCCCTCACATGTGAGACCCAAACCGGGGCCACTGGCTTCCCAAGCCAGCGCTTAACCACCGCGCCACTGGGCCGGCCCTGCATTATTTCTTAAAATATCACATTAAGATGTATTATTTATCTAAACCTTGCCTCAGAGGTGGTACCTTACTCAGAGGTGAGTATCTCACCCTAGGTTTGGCCCCGCTTAGGGATTCACTTGGGAGCCCAGACTCTCCCCATCTCCCGTTTCCCTCCCCAGCAACAAAGAGAGCAGAGGGGAAGGCTGACGACTTACATCAGCCTCCGCTGCTGCTGTCCTGGAGAAGCCCTGAGATTGGACAACAGAGCCCAGCAGAGAGGGATTCCCTACTCCCAACTGGGCAACCTGCTCTCTCAGAGAGAAGGAGGACTATCTCAGTTCTCAGCCCCAAACCATTGCCTTCCAGATATGACTGCTTAACCTGAAACCCAGGGAAAATTTTAATCTGTCGATCTTGTCCACAGGTGAGGGTATTTGTACACTTTGCACGTAGTGCAGGGAAAGTAGCTAGGCCCTTTCTACACCCCCTCCCCCATGCACTCAGACTTCAAAAAAACATCAATCATTCATTCAGCAAACACCCCTTGAGCACCTATGGAGCTGCTACCTAAGGTCTCCCCTCCAGGAAGCTTCCCAACCTCAGGCACACACCGCCTCTCTACTGAGCTCCCACCCAGCCTGTACAGACCCAGTCACTGCCTTTCTCCGCTGGAAAATATTCCTGTCAAGGTCTGTCTCCCCTGCCAGTCCCGCCTGCTTTCTATGCCCCTAGGACAGGTCGCAAAACTGGAGGTGAAAAATGTGGGCCAAAAATGGAGGGCTCCCGGTTTCCCCTCCGGTCCGCATGGGCCCCATCTGCGATCCGCTGACCCCACACATGGCTGCAAGGGGTGGCCGGCCTAGAAGAGTGCTGTGGGGCAGGGGCTTCACTCCACTCCCCTCCAGAACAAGTGCCTGGAGTAGAGAAGATTTTACAACCAAGGTCTGGGCCCGGAGAGCTTGCAGTTTCCTTTCTCCAGCGGCACTCCGCCGCAAGAAAGCCGTTTTTGGGGTCGGGCTGGGGCTGCTTCCCTTTCGCACCCAGGACTCCAACCGCCCGCGACACAGCATCCCCCCCCAACCCCCGCTTCCAGGGCCAGAAGGAGCTGGAGGAATGAGATGCTTCAGATAGCCAAGAATAACTTTCCATAATTCCAGGACTCGGGCCAGAGTGGGGTCCCTCACAGTCCCCAGAGGACGTCAGGACTCGACAGGGGCTCCCGACGCCATCAGAAGGTTCTGAGGACGAAGAAGGGAGCTAATCCACGGCCCCCCAAAGGGAAGAGCCAGGCGAAAACCGCCCGCTGCGCGCAGGGTTCCTCCACCTGCTTAGCCACAGCGGCTCTGCTGGGCCGCTTTCTACACATCCCCTACGCCGGGACCTCGTGGCACCAGCTCTGCCTCAGCGTTTGCAAAGCTTGAAAGCGCTGGCACTACTCCTCTCTCCTCCCCCAAGGCCCGCTGCGCCAGCAGAAGGCCAAACTCGTGGCTCGGGAACCAGGCGTTTCCTTCGGCAGGGAGCCCGCGGTTCTCACCCCCCACCTTTCCACAGCTCTCCGGGCTGTGAGTCGACGTTCATGGTGTGGTACCCAGGGCGCAGTCCCCACCTCAGGTCGCAGGAGCTCCACCTCACTGCACTCGGCCACCGACAGGCTGACACTGCGGTACAGCAGGTGTGAGAGCCCGCGCCAGCGACGCACCGCACCCCCGCCCACATGTGCCCCCAGGAGCCCGAGCACAGCGCTCCGAGCAGTCCCAGCCGCACTAATGTGTTCTTGGGACCTCCTCTGGGGATTCCGGCGCACACATAGGACCTGGAATTTATGGAAGCTGATATCCCCTTAAGAGAAACCAACTTCAGGGGCAATTCCAACCCCTCTTCCTAGCCAGTCTCCTGTCCTGGCTCTGGTCTGGGGATTGAGGTTTAAGACCCTCAGAGTCCCAGTTGATCTTTCTACCCTTTCCAGGGCAGAGGTCCCCAAGCTCCTTCCCAAAATTCAAGGGACTGGCTGGCCGCAAGGAGTCATGGAGTTAGTGAACCTAGGCTCCCCAACCCCTCCAGCCGGAGCAAGAGTCGGGAACTGGGAACGGCGACCATGATCGTATCTTCAGGTGGACCCATCCCAGCCGCAGGCACTTAACTAACTGCAGACCCAGTTCTTCCTTCCCACCGGTTGAAAAAAGTCCACTAAGCCAAAGCAGAGCCGGCCCCAAAGAGCTGGGTTCCCCACTTTCCTCTGTCCCCACTCCAGGCAACCCGGTTCCCAGTGTCCTCCCACACCTCAGTTTCAGGTGACACAGCCCTAATACCTGGAGCCCTCCTCCCTGAAGTTCAGGGAGGCCTGTTTCCTCAAGTTCCCCACACATACTCCAGACGGTCCAGCTAGCTCTCGGCCACTGGTCACGGATCTCCAGACCTTGGAAGTCCAGCCCTGGTCCCCCATACCCACCACAGCCTCCCCTGGGAACACGTGGAGGCAAACAGAGCCCTGGCTTGAATTCACTATTGAAAAACAACTGGAGCCAAATCCCGCAGGAGCAGCGCCTGCCCCAGGCACAGAGGGCTTGTCTGCTCCTCCAAATTTCTTCCTGGCACCGGCCACAAATCTAAAGAGCCTGCCCAAAGCCTGGACCCCTCAGAATCTCTGTCTGTCTGTCACTTTCTCACCTCTTCCTGCCACAACCAGAACTGTCCTCAAACTGCAAAATCCACTCGAGGGCAGTTCTCAAATCCCTGGCTTTTACTAGTGCAGAGACATGAACACCCCCAAAACACAGGGAGCCATCCTCTCATGCTTAGAGATCCTCAGTATCAAAGGACAAGCTCTGGGACACCACAGAGGCCCTGACACGCAAATAGAGACCCCTAACCACATAGAAACATACTCCAACATAATAGAAAAGCATCACACACAGCAACAGAAACACACACACCAAGAAATACCAGAAAGACACCTAGGAAAGGAACATACAGACATGTACAGGACCCAAAATTCACATAGACACCGAGGAGCAAATGGGCCTTGACTCCTGCACACAGCCTAACACGATATTCACACACCAGCTCCCCTAATCCTAAATGCCATAAGAAGCCCCCTTGGAGAGAAAATTCCCCAGGAAAACTCAAGGCCCCAAGGCCCTTCTGGGAAGGAAGGGGTAGAAAGTACTTGCTAGACTAGCAAATGGTAAGGCTCTGTAATGTGGAAATTAACAAAATCCGTGGGAGCAGCATCCCCATTCCCACCTCTTAGGAACAGGAAAGTGGTTTAACTCGTTCTGCAAATTAACTCCAGATCCACAAGAGTGCCCTCCCCTTGGCAGGGAGAAGCCAGGTCCCTGAGTTGCTGGGCTGGCCTGGGCAGCCGAGAGAGCGCTGATGGACTCCGGCCCAGCCAAGGGTGCAGGCTCTGGGGCCAACTCACCAACCAGCGCAGCTGCCCAAGCTCTGGCCAGGGCCCCCAGCCTCCATCCACTGCAGATCTACTGGGAGAGCGCCGGTGGCCACCGAAGGAGATACTCTTCATGGGAAAGAAAATGGGTCTGTGTGCCCAGGGCCTGCACCATCTCGCCCAGGTCTGCCCTGGCAGATGCATGTCATTCCTTACCTTTCTTGATCACAGACTGGTCCAGGAGGCTCATTCCTGGCTCATCCATGGCCTGCAAATAGGAGAGGTGGTGGTAAGGGCACTTGTGGACATAGCCTCCTTTTGCGTCCCAAGCTCCTGCTCTCCCTGTTCTATCTGCTAGCTCAGTGCACACACCCCACTGTCCGCCGAGGCGGCGGGCGGGACCAGGATTCACCGAGGCTGGGCACCATCTGTGCTGCCGATCTGGGCCCTGGGTACCTCACGGTGCCATAAGGGAATTTTGAACCTTAAACAGGCAACTCCTCTGCCTCTCTTCGCTCTAGGCACAGGCTGCCCCTGCAGACCGGGAGTGGGCATAGATGCCCTACGTGGCCCAGCCCTTCCCATTTACTCCGCTGGGGATTGCCGCCATCCAGGCACCGCGCACCGCCTTAATGGCCAGACAGTGTCTAACCTACGACGCGGGGACACATCCTCCGGGTCACGAGAAGTGGCAGGCTGGGAGAAAAGTTGGCTTCCCGCATTCGTCATTCTGCCTCCAGCTAGAGTCCTAAATCACCGTGGCGGGTCTGGCCCATCCCGGATCGTTCGGGCCTCACCTGCAGGTCCTCCAGGCTGGGCGGTGCCGCCAGCCCCGGGAGGCTGAGGGGCGCGTCTGCCAGGCCGTGTGCGCCGTCAGCCAAGCTGTGCAGTAGCCTGGGCACAGCGGCGGCGTAGTCGCGGCGCGGGTCTAGGCCCAGAGCGCGGGCGGGCGGTGCCAGTAGGCCGGGCGGTTCATCGTGGGCGCGGGCGGCAGCGCGGGGTGCGGCCCAGGCAGCCTGTGGAGGCTGCGGTTGTGCCAGAGGCGCCAGGCCGCCGTACGGGTCGCCGGCCAGGTGGGGAAAGGCTGCGGTGGCGTCGGGCGCCTGGCCGTAGGGCAGTGGTGGCTGCGGGTAGGGAGGCGGGAAGTAAGGCGGCTGGAAGTCGGCGGCAGCAGCAGCGGCCGGCGTGTGGCAGAGTGGCGGCGCCGGTCCGTAGGCCGCCTGGGGCAGAGACGACAGGCGGGCCCCGCCAGCCGCTGCGCCCAGCCCGTCGGGGCGCTCCTGGGGAAGGAGAGGGGCGCGTTAGGCGACCCGCCGGGAGCTGAAAGAGCCCGGCCCGAAAGGACATTCCTTTTGGACAGCTCGCGAGGGTTCAGCTGCCGTCCTACCCGTTTCCCGGGACTCGAGGTCTGTTTTGAGTGACCCGCGGGCGCAGGAGCCTCCGGCTGGGGACAGCGGTCTCCTGCGCGCACAGTTTTCAGCTGGCGGAGTCCCTGTGGCCCCCTCCCTCCGAGATTTCGTTGGAGGAGGACGCTCAAAAGGTCCAGCACTCAGGCTTCCTGATGTCCCCGGACCCGAGACTACTCACCATGGGGGAGTAAGTGTGTACCAGCATGGGGCGTGGGGCGTGGGGCGCGGGGCGCGGGGCGCGAGGCGTGGCGGCAGCGGAGCCCTTGCCCGACGGCCAGCGCTGCGGGAAGAGGCGCAGGACCCTTCCCAGACCGCAGGAGGGTTACTTGGCCGCTGCGGGGTTCAACCCAGCCCGGAGCCCAGTGGGCGTCGGGTGCTCAACTGTGGGCGTCCCCGGGCGAGTCCATGGGGGCTGGACGTGGCTTGGATGGGCGCTGATCACACTTGGAAAAGTCGGTCGACGGGTACCCAGCGCCCGCCCTTCTTCCTCTGAGAGCAGCCTGCTCCATGCACTCCAGTTATAGTGGCGGGGGCGCGCCAGGCCTCCGGGGGCGCGCATTAAAGAGACACGCGGTGGCTGCTTTCTCCCTTCTCCCCAGCGACTGCTCAAGGAAAGGCGTGGCTTTGGTGCGACCCCACGGGATGGGTTGTGGTGGTTGTGGTGGGGCGCTGGGATGGGTGGGGGCGGGAATCCAACCCCCGAAGGTCTCAGCCGCCTTCTAGGCTCCAAGAATCCTAGCTGCGGTGAAACAGAAAAGGACTGGAGGCTGGGACATAGGGGCCCTAGGTTTGCATCTGGGCTCTGTTGCTTCTTTGCCTTTGAGCAGAGCTCCTCTCTTCCCTGGCCTCAGCTCCTTGTCTGTAAAAAGGGTAACAGTCCTTTCTCTAACCACCTCTCGGGAGTATAGAATTGGTGGGTGATTGTGAATGTGGAAGAAGTTTGTGAGCAGCAGACTCAAGGCCTCCGGCTTATGTACACACGTGTCAGTCCGTGTGTGTGTGTGTGTGTATGTGTATATGTATAGGGGGCCATCACAGTTTCTCTGAATGTTTCTGGATCAAAGAGCCCCTGACAGTGCCCACTTAACTCAGGCTTTCCCAGGCTGGTAACTCCCAGTGCCAACCCAGAGTCTGAGGAAGCTGGAGACACAGTCTGGCTAGAGAGAGTTGCATGGGACTGAGGTTGGGCATGAGTTCCACCTGAGAAGGGCTCAAGGTGTTTCTGAAGCCACAGGTTGATTGAGTGTGAGCCTGTTGAGTGCATCTGTGTGTAACTAACACTGTGTGGGCTGTATGCTATCGTTACACTAACAAGCACAGGGCGTGTGTTACCATAGCAGGCACTGGCCAGCTCTCAAGCATGTTCCAGTGTCTGCAGTCACTTGGTCTTTCTTTTTTCCCCAAACCCAATTCTCCCCTCCTGAGAAGGATGGACAGGGATTAAAGAAAGGAAAATGAGAAGAATGCTAAAGGGAATGAGAATTAAGAAAGCAGAAGGAAGGTATTTTTAAAAGCCAGAAGGTGCTTAGGACCATGGCAGAGTAGAAATAGTCACAGCAAACACTACAGAGTGTGTCAGACTCTGTGCTAAGGACTTGATGAATATTGAGCTATTTAACCCAGCCCTATGAGATGGATGCCCTTATCGTCCCCATTCTCAGGTGAAGAAAATGAGGCAAAGAGGTGAACTGACTTGCCCAAGGTCAAGCAGCTAGTTAAGTGGCAGAGCTGGGGTAGTCCACCTCCAGCCCCTCTCTGTGCTCAGAATTCCTAGTCTGTGTTGCCTGAGACTCAGGTGCCTAGAACTTAGTCCTGATTTCACTTGACCTGTGATCCTGGGAAGTCCCTTGTCTTCTCTGATCTCAGTTTCTGCAACTTCAACAACAAAAATATAGGGTAGGGCAGAGAAGACTAGATGTTTTCTTAGGCTTCTTTCTAGTGGAGTGGAAGTTGACAATGTAAAAGTAAAAATATTGAGATAGAGGAGAAGGGGCAATAGAAGTGACACCATTAATCCATGGAATGTACATGGAGGAGACTTGAGGGGTGGGTATGAGACGGCACACGGCAGATGCAGAGCTCAGGTCTGAGTTATCTCAGCTTTGGGGGTGGGGCGATTTTGTGGGAAAGGGGGAGGCCTACAGTAGCGAAGGATTCATCACTAAGAACTTTCTGGAGGCTGGAACCACCAGCTAGAGTGGTGGATGAAACAGAATTGGGAGACTCTGCAAGCTTTGTGCCCAGGTCAGATAAGAGGTCAGGAGTATGTTTGTGGGTGTCTATATATGGGGGGTGATGAGTGTGGTGTGGCCCCTCATCCCCCCACCCTCAACTTCAGCCACACCAGAAGTCAGGCTCCAGGACAGGTATACGTGTGTCAGTGCATGGAATACGGGTTGATGGACCCCTTTGGGAGAAGTCCAGGAGCAGCAAGGCTGATAATGCTTGTGCCCAGCTGTGGGGATCCCCTGCTGTCTCCAACAGGCTTGGGAAAGCCAGAATGACAGGACAGGCTGCCTGTCCAGTGACTTCCTTGGGTTTCCCCCTACTTCCCTACACCCTTCTTGCCTTATTCTCCTTTCTACCCTCACCACTTCTGAGTCTTCTATTTCCTCTCTTTTTACCCACACCCTTAATGTCAGTTATTTATCCACAGAATTGAAGCTTCTGCCTTTTCTTCCTATCTACAATCTTCATGAGTGAGTTCATTCATCCCCTCTCAAAACTTTAATGTGTACCCGTCCACTGTTATCTCCCAACCTTGTCATCTCCAGTCTGTATCTCTCACTAGAAATCCAGACCCATAGATGCAATTGCCAGCTGGATGTTTCCTCTAGACATCTTGTTGCTGCCATCTGAAACTTCTCAATTCCAGAACTGAACTCAACATCTCCACCCCACCACCAACGCCACCCTGCTTCTCTTCCTGTGTTCTATAGTTCCATACATGACACCACCATCCTTCAAATTAAAAATAGAGTCATCCCAGACTCTGACTTTCTTCTCCCCGCATAAGCTACTCTTCATGGAGTGCTGTCATTTCTAACCCTTAAAATTTCTCTCCACCCCTCTGTCAGCACCTTAAGCTACCACACTCTTTCTAATAGACTGGTAGTTCTCAGTGTGGTCCCTGGAGCCGCATCACCTACAACACCTGGGAACATGTTGTAAGTGCTAGTTCTTGGGCCCCACCCCAAATATGCTGAATCAGTAACTCTGGGTGTGGGGCCTGGCAATCTGTATTTTAATGAGCCCATAAGGTGCCTCAGAAGTATAGGAGAGTCTGAGAATCACTGCCTCTAGACCATTGCACACCCTCTAACTGGTCTCCTGCCTTCATCCATATGTTATGATCCAATTCCAACTCCATTTAGCAACAAAAGTGACTGGACCATGTTACCTCCTTACTGAAAACTCTCCTGAACCATCCTCAAGGAAAAAAGGTTTCAACACTAACCACCATTGCAAGCTCTTTGCAGCTACAAATAATTTTGCTTTCCTGCCTCAGGAACTACTTCACAAGAAGATGAAAGGAGAAACAGAAAATGTGTCCTGCACTGGATTTGGTGCATGGCAGATGCTCAATGAATGCCTATTGAAGAAATGATAAATGGATGAGTTTATAAATCCCTCAGTCTATTGAGAGATCCTTTAAGAAGCCTCCATGTGAGCATGACTCTGGGTAGCTGGACATAGAACCCATGTATAATCTGAAGAGGATAATCTGAAAAATAAGTGATTTTGCTTATGGCTACAGGGGAGAAGGTTTTCCATGGTATGCTGCTGCTTTGGGGGGTTCCTAAAAACTTCAGGACCCTTCTGGTTGCAGACTCTGTTCCCTTTCTCTTTCAGGACCTAGGGACTTCTCACCCTTTGAGGCATGGAGGTGGACATTGCAGGTTGCCCACTCTTTGGGACACATACATACATGTAAAGGCCTGGAATGTGCATGGGGTACACATGCAGACACCTCTGGACACATGGGATACACGACATGCACAGAGACACTCATGGGAAACACACATACAACATGGGAACACAGGACATATATTGTCACATCATGCACAAGTACAAACACATGAGATCCGAAAATTAAGTTTGTGAACTTGTTTTTTTTTGAGTTCTTGCAAAGTCTTTCTTTTTTTATTCTATTTTTAAAATTATTATTAGTTTCAGGTGTACAAAACAATGCAATAGTTATCCTTTTCACCCCTTACAAAGTGACAACCCCCCTCCACCTATCTACTGCCCCCTCACTGCTGATATCATCCATATCTATTACAATTCCACAAACTTGTTGCAACAATGTCACTAAACTTTTTTGGTATCAGGGGGATTATTCATTATGAATTTGTACCAACTGGACAAACAGTTAAACAAGTTTACTATTTGGAAGTGCTGAAAAGGCTGCGTTAAAAAGTTAGACGACCTGATATTTCTGCCAACAATTCATGGCTCTTGCATCACAACAATGCACCAGCTCACACTACATTGTCTGTGAGGGAGTTTTTAGCCAGTAAACAGACAACTGTATTGGAACACCCTCCCTACTCACCTCACCTGGCCCCCAATGACTTCTTTCTTTACCCGAAGATATAGGAAATGTTGAAAGGAAGACATTTTGATGACATTCAGGACATCAAGGCTAATATGATAACAGCTCTGATGGCCATTCCAGAAAAAGAGTTCCAAAATTGCTTTGAAGGGTGGACTAGACGCTGGTGTGGGTGCATAGCTTCCCAAGGGGAGCACTTCAAAGGTGACCGTAGTGATATTCAGCAATGAGGTGTGTAGCACTTTTTCTAGGACGGTTCAAGAACTTAATTGTCTGTCTGTGTACATAGGCTACCATTTGGCTTACTTGGCACATTGCTCTCTCCCCATGCTCCAATCTTTCCCTCTCTTTTCATAAAGTGAGCTTGCATTTGGACTTTATGTTAAGAAAAAACTCAGGCCTGCCTCCTTTATTGTTGACACCGCTACCCTCCTCCTAGCCTTTGACAACCTCCTACTCTGATCTGGGCTTGGCCGAGCGCAGGGTGGGTAAAATCTGGCACAAGATGTTAAAGCGCCACCTCGTGGTTAGATCTCACAACTGCATCTCAGGGTTTCCTTTTTCCCCACTCCGCAGCTGAATTAACCAAGAGCAAGCTTGGTCTCTTCAAGTTAGCCTAGCCCCACGCCCCTGCATTCCAGAGCCCCAGATTCTCTGACCATCCCTCGCTAAAGTACAGAGCTCAGTCTTCCTTGCATTATGAGGCTTTCTGTCAGGTTTGACTCCCCCACTGCATGAGGGAAAGTACTTTGAGAGCAGGGATGACTGATGGTTGACACTGCTTTGGAGACCTCTTTTCACTTCCCCAGATGATCTCAGTCACTCCCATGATTTTTCAGGACGCTGTATACTGACAACTTCAAAACTGTCACTCACCCATACCTCTCTCTGAGCTCCGGATCACAGAAAGCAACTGCCCCCTGGATAATCCACAAGCAGTACAAGTTCATGGTTTACCAAAATGAGCTTATATTTTGCACAAACCTGTTTCCCAGTGTTCCCCTTGACAGTGAATGAATGGCTTCCTTATCCACGTAATGGCCCAGGTGAGGAGTCTGGGAGTCACCCTTGGCTCTTCATCCTACTTGACTTTCAGTTAATCACCAAGCTCTGTTAACTCATTCCTACCTATTATATATTTTCTCCATTCTCACGGCCACTGGCTTAGTTCAGACTTACTACCTCCTCTCTGAGCTCTTGCCTCAGTTGTCCCTCTCGCAGCCAACATCATCTTTCTAAAATGCACATGGGATCACATTCAACCAGCTCAAACATCTGCATTCTCAGTGTGATCCCACACCTAAGCTTCTTGACATGGCACAGCAGGACTTGTGAGGTCTGGTCCATGCCCACTGGTCCAACATCTTACACACTCCTCGCTCACACTCCACTGTAGCCTTAATGATCTACATGCAGCTCCTAAGTGTGCGTGCCTTTCTTTATACCTGCTGTTCTTCTGCTCGTCCACCTGGCAAGCCCTCCTTACACTCAGGTCTCAGGGCAAATGCTTTTTCTGAATTTTCCTGGACTTATTCAGACAGTCGGAGGGGCTCTTGGGCTCCAGGCACACTTTGTTGGGATTCTCCGTAGGAAAAACTGCTCACACCTTTCGGAGCTCTGTGTTGCCTTGCCTGTTTCCTCTAGATTTTAAGCTGCTTGTGGGCAGAGTCTGCCCTTTCGTATTTTTCAGGGATTTCAGGGAATCCATGTTAAGAACATGACTTCTAGTAGATAGAATAAATAAATGAATGTTCCTCTCTATCTATGCGCAACCAACCATAGGTAGGCACTCAGGAATAGCAGGACTTGTAAGAAAAGAGTGAGTCTGGGTCTGGCTCCCGTCCGCCAGCTTCAGCTCAGGCCTGGTGAGGCAGTGGGTGCCTGCTCATCTCCTGCTCAAGCACCCAGACCCTTCCCCTTCCCACTTGACATAGAGCAGAGGTAAACAGCTGGTTGCCTGAAAGCCACATTTGGCCTGTAAATGTTCTGTTGGGGTAGCAGTGATTGAATTAAAAAAAAAAAAAATCAACATTCAAAAATCAAATTTCACATGAAAATTAGGGTTTCTGACTTCTCTTTAAAAATTAGAGGATGTGACAGTGCTATTTGGCAACTAACTGCTGATGTGGAAGGGCAGCACTTCATCCGTACACGAGACCAGAGCCCCCACTAGGCCTGGTCACATCAGCGCCTGAGCTTGCAACCTTGCTCTAGCAAGGAAGGGGGTGGGCAGAGAAGTTGGATGGCCTATGTGGTCTTGGCCCTGGCACTTTCTACCCTGAGCAACTCACCTACCCATCCTAAGCTTCTTCACCTGTAAAACCAGGATAATGTCTGCTTCTAGGATTCTTGGTTGGGCTGAGAAACACTTGTGAAGTGTGCCTAGCAAAGCATGTGTTCAGCAGATAGTAGCTGCAAGTTGCTGGAATCTGGGAGACAAGGTGCAGGATGGACCACACAGGAGCCATCTTGTCACCATTGAACATTTATTGAGTGTCCACATGTGCACAGCTTTGAACTTGGCGATCACAGAACGCACTGGGGGAGGGAAGGGGGGAAAGCAAGAAATCAGGAGTGTGTGTGTGGGGGGTCCCCCGGGTTCATAATAAAGGTAGTTCCTGCTGGAGCCGCCAGTCGCGTCTCTCTGCAGAGAGGAGTCATAAGCAGGGGTGAATTTAAAGCCAGGCACCATGACGGCAATGGGGTGCAATCACTAAGAAAACATGCGGCTTCTGGGGAAGTGTCCCTCCTGTTCCTGGCTCCAGCCAGGCCAGATGGCACCAGGGGGACAGGAATCAGATGCTCAGGTGTCCAAACAGGGATAAGGACAGGCAAAATAAATAACCCCCAACCCCCATCGTCACTCTGCTGCAACACGACACAAAAGCTTAGAGACCTGGGCCCAAGGGTTTCTGGGTCCCCTCAAGGAAACTCAGGTGGACGGAGTTTTCCCCACCCCCACACCAGGCTTGTTTGCCCCAGGTTTCCCTAAAAGGATGGGGCAGTTCAGACCCTGGGTCACTTAAGTTGATAGGAAGAACTGCGATGTCAATGGCCTGAGCCTGCTCTCTGCCCACGAGGGCCAAGGGCAAGAACCAAATGGCCAATTTAAAGGACGTGGACCTGGGAGGCCAGCGGGGCACCACAGCCTAAGAGAGCCCACGCCCTGGCCGGCAGGGCACATGGGCTGAGGCAGCCAGTTCCTGCCAGCCCTGTCCTACCCTGAGGCCTCCCTCCTGTGGGGGAGCCAGACATCAGGCACAATGACACCTAGTGCCCCCCCTCCCTGGGGGCTGCTCCAACCTTCCCCGGCCTGGCAGGCACAGTCACATTGATTTCCAAGACAATCCCTGCCCAAGTGGGCCCAGGGGGCGGGACGCAGTTCCTTACACTTGAAGGGTGGGCACAGTGCCCTTGCCCTTGGAAAAGCCAGAAAGCTGGGGTGTTTTGGGGGGGGAGTTTGGAGAGGGGGGATTCAGTTTGGGGGCTTCAGGGAAGATGCCTCCTCCCTCCTTCCCTCGCTGCCCGCCCCCAGGTCTGTCCCCAGTGGACATCCCCTCAGGGCTCCGACAGACATTGCTCCAGGGCGGCCATGCGGTAGTGGCTGGCTGTCTCCTCACCTGCCTGCAGCCTCATGGCCTCCCGGCACAGCCGGTTGGCCCGTGCCAACTCAACCAGGACACCCTGATAGGCGGCTACCATCTCAGGCTTGACGGAGTTGGGGCTGACGCTGCCTAGCAGCTGGAGCAGCTCCTGTGGCCAGCGGGAGCGCAGGGCAGCGGGGGCCAGCCAGGGCAGCAGTGGCACGCAGCCTGTGAAGGCCTGCATGCCCAGGAACCAGAGCTCCTGCAGATCGGCCCAGATGCCCTCGTAGTCAGGGGACAGGGCCAGCACCGCCTGGTCTGAGCCAGGTGTGGCCCGCGCCACGTGGGACTGTGATAAGAAGAGGATGGCGGCCGCGAAGAAACCTCTGGATGCTGGTGTTCCCTGAAGAGCTGGAAGGCAAGCAGGGAGTGGGGCATGAGCCAGGTGGGCCAGCTGCTTTGCCAGACCCTTCCTTTCCCTTCCTGTGTGGGCACGTTCAGGGAGCCGAAGCACAGCCTGGAATCAGCCTCCTAGGTTCGAACCCTGCCTTTGACTTCACGGTGTGACCCCGGGTAATTCACTTTTCTGGGTCTCACTTCTTCACTTGTGAAACGTAGCCAATAGTGCTAATCTTAAAATATCTGCTGTGAGAATTAAATTAATAATCTTGGAACATTCTATGTCATGGTCACACCTTCCTGGAGTCTTAGTAGTGACATGAGCAGCTGCTGGGCCTAGGGGCTCCTCAACAGACTAAGGAGGTTGCGCCAATTTGATTCTTGGGCCAGAAGAGGGCGCCAGAGGGGACCGGGAGCTGGTGACTAGGCTTTGCTTACCTACTGGGCTGGGGGGGGGTGGCACCTGCACTGCAGACTCTCTCCCCGAGGCTGTTAGTCTAACCTGGTGGCATTTGTGGGTGAACCAGCACTGGGGTTCTACTCAGGGGCTATGGTGATACAGCTGGGACCGAGCAAGCACAGGGGCTGGAGAGCAGGGGGTGCTCCTGGCCCACTGGGGCTTGCTCCTCTTCCCACTGTTGAGTACCCTGCTGGGATCCCCACATAGGGAAGAGAGGCAGCTGAGGGTATGGGCTTGTTACACCCCGTTCCTGGGCATCTGCTCAGCTCCTCCAACCTGACAGATGGGGCACAGAGAACAGGCAGGGACAGGGGGACCCAAGCAGACACCCACGGCCAAAGTGGGAGACACCGAGGGCTGGCAGGGGTTGGAGGGGTGGCTTCTCCCCTTGCACACGGCCAGAGTAAGGCCAGGCTGGGGAGAAGGTATGTGCAGAGAAGATCCAAGTGCTGAAGCCTGTCACGAGGGAAGTGAGGCGCTGAGCATAGAAAAACATCAATGGAGATAAGTCAGGTATCTGACTAAGGCTGGGGTGGGGGCGGCTCCTCCACCTTGAAAACACTGGATTCAGATTCTTCGGGCTGCTGGGAGTAGGCCTGTACTTACACCCACCAGACCTTGCCTTAAAAGTCTTCAGAAGGAAGAGAATGTTATCATTTGGGGGAGAAGGGTGGGGTGGGGGGATGGAGACATATTTTAGAGTTCCTCTGGATTGGAAAATTCTGTAAAACCATTCTCTGAAAAGGGTGACAAACCCAGAGTCCAGCAGGTCCACCCAGGTTGTCTGCCCCATTCATTAGGACTGGGTCCCCAGGGCTTACCTGGAGAGGTGCTAAGGAGCCGGGCCATGAGGAGGCCCAGGGTGGCCACATTGGCTGCCAGAAGCAGCCTCCCCTGCTGCTGCACTAGTGCGGGCAGCGACGTCATCAGGGTGTTCATAAGAGATGTGAAGCAGGCATCCCGCCTGAGAGAGGGATGGAGAGATGGGGGGTTAATACAGAGTCAGAGTCCTGGGAAAACCTGGGATCCTGGGCTCCCAGCTTCACCAGGCCAGGGTTTGGCAAGAAATTAGGCAACAGGGTAGAGAGTTAATTTTGGGCCTCATTTGTGGCATCTGGGGAGCAGAGACTGGGTTATGGCTGAACTGGATAGATGTGCCCAGAGGAGTTCCAGAGACGCATCCTTGTGTGGGGTGTCTGTCTATTCTGAGACTCTTTCATTCTAACACTGACAGGGACCCACAGGCCCAGGAAGCAAAGCAGGAGATGAAGATTTGGGGCAAGTTTGAGCAGCCCCTCCCACCCCACCCCGCTTCCTCCGACCTCCTCCCCAGCCTCACTTGATCAGCCCTGGGGCGGTGACCACCAGGTTGAGGAAGATGTGGCAGCAGGTCTGCAAGCCGATCTCCACACTGTCGGGCAGCACTGAGGTATCATGGCCAGGGGATGTGAGTTCCCACTGCTGCAGGAAATACTTGCAAAGAAGTGAGGGGGCCCCCTCCTTGATCAGGATCTCCCGGGGCCCATCTTCGACTGTCAGGTGGCACCAGCCGGGCAGAAGAAGCCTGGGGGGTACGGAAGGGACAGAAGTGTGTGAGGGGTAGGGAGAGATTCCCTTTTGGGGGCACCCCACCTAAGAAAAATGGAAGTCGGGGAAAAGCAGACATCCTCATAGGTACTGCAAGAAAAGCACAAGCTTTGGAGTTGCACAGGCCTAGGTTTAACCTTGGGTTCTGCTACATGGTGTGAGTGTGGGCAAGTGACTTTAGCCTCCTTGGGTCTCCGTTTCTTCATCCTGGAGATGTGGATGAGACTTACGTCATAGATTTGCTGGAACCAATGAGATTTTGGTAAAGAGTATAGAAAAATGCCTGGCATGTAATAGATACTCAGTAAACATAAGCTCTCTCTTTATAGAGAAATCTGGGGTTGGCAAGTGAGACTTGGCAGCCCAGGAGTCCTGTGGGAACAAGCCCCCCCCCACAACAAACAGAAATAATCCTTGAGGCAATGTCATGCCCCAGTCAGGAAGCCCAGCACAGCCCAGTTTGGGGGAGAGGAGGTGTCCCTGTGTTACACTTTTCTTTAAAACAGTGTGGACAGACAGATTGTAACTACAAACTCACCGGAGAGCATCCCCTGGCCAGGTAGGCCCTGGGCTGGTGGGGGAGATGGCCAGGGTAGCCACCTGCTGAGACAGGTCATTGGCTTCCTCTGCCTCGTCGTAGAGGGTCTTGGCATAGCGGACAAGGAAGGGCAGCAGCTGGCAGATCTCTTTGCGCAGGGACGAGGTCTCCTCGGCCAGCCAGGCACCCAGGATCCGCACCGAGGCAAACACAAAAGGCTCCTTCTGCTTTTCTGGCCCCACCTGTGGCCGTAGGAGCCCCCTTGAGATGGAGCAGGACCAGAGCCCCTCCCTTGCCTGGACAGCATGCCCCCCGGCCTTGGAATAACACAACTAGAAGGGAATTCTGGCCTGGGAGTCCTTCAGAGGCAGGCCCTGTGTACTCAGCACCTAGAATGGGGTAGGGACGCACCCAACAGGGGCCTGGCACAGAGCAAGCGCTCAGGGCATGTCAGCTGAGCCAACTGGACCTCAGGTGACAGGCCTCTGCACTCACTGGGACTCAGATTGTATTCCTCCTGCCCCCCCCCCCCAAAGCACCTCGGGCTAGAAAGAAACTCAGCGGTCCAGAGCCAAGTAAACATTCTCTCTATAGCAGCTCTGACCTGGGAGGCATTAGCTGAACCTCTTCAGAGGCCAGATTCCAGCATCCCTGCTCCTTTTACCTGCAGGGTCACAAGTTTGTATGTGCATGTATGTAAAGGAGATTTCTTTCTTTTTTTTTTTTTTTTTGAGGGCAGTGTCACTGGCCCTCATAAGTGGGACCCGAACCGGGGCCGCTGGCGTCCCAAGCCAGCGCTTAACCGCGGTGCCACTCGGCCGGCCCTGTGCATGTATGTAAAACAATGCTATAGATTGAGCAGAACAGACGGCTTCAATTTGGTGTGTGTGTGTACTGGAGGGAGGGCTGTGAGTGGGAGGTTAACTGTGTTGTGTGTGCGTGTGTGTGTACTGTGACGAGTGCACATATGGTGTGTGGTATGGTGCTTATGTGGAGGCACGGGGAGGGCGGGGAGGTTCGGTCACACACTACTCCCGGGCAAGTGCATCTTTGCCATCTCGCCATTACTCGGAGGTGCCGGAGTTTCACATCCCCCTTTCCCTTGGCCTCTGGCTCCCCCCACACTGGATTCCTCTGTGGGCCATTGCACCCTCACCTGCTGCAGGTAGTGGATGACAGCTCCGATGGCCTCCTTCATGATGCTCACAAGCTGCACCTTCTGTGGCTCCTTAAGCAGCGACTGCTCACAGCGGGTGCATTCCTGGATCCCCAACTCCATGAGGGCATAGCAGGCAGTCACCACATCCTCTTTCACCTCAGTGCCTGTCTCCTCCAGTGCCAGCCGTACCTCCACGCATGCCAAATTCACCAGCAGGGCCAGGAACTTGCTCCCGGAGCTGCCCGCTGGGATCCAGTCGGAGCCACAGGCGTGCGCCAGGCGGGCTGCCAGCTTTAGTGCGGGGTTGCGCTGCCAGGAGCTCAGCTTGCTGCCCAGGATGCGTGCCAGCCCAGCCTGCAGATCCCGGAGGCATTCGGAGGGCACGGTTGTTGGGGGCAGAAAGATCGGCAGCAGCTGGCAGAGCTCAAACTTGCTGGCATCCTCAGCTTTCTGGAAATCTTCACTGAGGCCCCGCAACACAGCCAGCAGGTCAGGCTCTGCCTCCTTCCAGCACTGTGTCTCGGCAGCAGCCAGCAGCCCCACCAGGAGTGCCAGGGCTTGGTCAAAGCCATAGCCATGCCCCAGATATGCCTGACACAGGGCAGACACGGTGCCACCAGCAATGAGGTGCCGGGGCCCACGGGGTGTGCCTGCCACAGCCGTCAGGCATTGGTAGGTGTCATCGATCATGGAACGGCGGGCAGCATCATCAGGGTCTCCCCGGGTTGTGAGGAAGGTGCCAAGGATGGGGATCTTGTTCAGGACCTGGGGATGGGCAGCCAGTTCAGGGTCACTGCAGAAGCAAGCCAACAGGGCCACACCCAGGGCTCGGAGAACGTGGTCGGGGCAGCCATCAGGTGCCTCCTTGGTGGTCAGGAGACGATTGGGGAAAGTGAAGCCTACAGCATCAAAGATCCGTCGCCGAGTTTTGGCATCGATGTCACCTGCTTTAACTGCCTTGGTCACCTGAGGGGGGGCAGTATATGCTATCAGCAGGATGAAAAGAAGTGGCAAAGATGGTCCCCTGCACCCTGGGGAGTTAGCAGGATTAGCTTATGTAACGGGACTCACTCTGGGTTTGGGAAGCCTCCCAGAGGTCACTTCATCCAGGTCCTTCCTTCTCCCTGGAGACAGGTAGGTGTGACCTCTGGGATCCCTCATCTATGATTATTCCATGGAAGGGAGGTCCAGGCCTCCTCAAACTACTCGTTCTGTTGTTTCATCACCTGGTCAGTTGGGAAGTTCTTCCTGATGTCTACTCTAGACCACCTGAGTTGAAAGGGGCTTAGAACTCAGTGTTTAAAATCCCCCAAGGATTTAGAGTCCCTTCTTAATTGCTCCCTCCGGAGAAGTCTCGGATCCATTCCCGCCACCTTCTCAGGGGAAATGGCTCCTGTGTTTCGCTGCTCTGCCTGTCAAAACATTTCCCCTTACATTTCACCTAAACACCTCCTCTGCTGCAGTGTGAGCCCTTGACTCCAGAGCCTTCTCCCTGTTGCCATGGCAAACAAGCAGCAGCTGTACTCCCTCCTCCCTTCACCCCACACACACCAACCCCCCCTTCCCAGCACTGCAGCTCCTGCTCTGCTGTCCCCAGCTTGGGTTCCTCCAACAGGGCCAAGCCTGGAACCAACTCCCTTATCCTCAACCTACCTGCTGCCATCCTGGCCATCCCCTGGGACCCGTTCACAGTCACTTCCAGCCCTGCTACTCTCTCCCCCCCAGAACATTCATCCCCAGCCTTCAAGTACTCTGCACTAGTTACTACCTGCTGCTGTTATTCTATGAGTCAGCTCCCATCTGCTCTGGGACACCCCAGAGAGCAGACCCAGGCAGCCTCCTCCTCCAAGTCTCCTAGGGCCATAAGCCTTATTCATCCCCATTCTCCTCTTTGCCCCTGTACTCAAGGGAGCAAGAGTCCAAAGATAGGTGGCTTGGTGCCTCCAGAGTTGCCAGCACCACCTATATATCCTTGGGGACTAGTTGACCCCATTCCTAGGGGGCCCAACCATCCAGCCCTTCCCACCTCCCAGTTTTTAGTCAGCTCCTTACTAGCAGCAGGGCTGCAAACTGCTCGCTGTCATTCTTGGCCTCACGGAGGGCTCCCAGGTAGCGCTCCAGGGTGGGGTTTCGGCTCTCTGCCTGGTTCAGAGCTGGCTCGCAATCCGAGGCCATGATGCCCGCCTTGCCCAACTGTGAACACAAGAGGGACTGAGCATCCCACTGCAGGGGAGGAGGGGGGGGCGGGGGCGGGGGCGGGAGGGGAAGATGGAGGGAGGGATTAGCACAGAGGGAGGGGAGGATAGGAAGGGATGGGCTCCTCAGGACTGACCTCCCTTTAAGGGGCTGGACATTTAAATCTTTAGGGATGAAGGGACCCTGGTCCAAGGTCACCTCCAGAAAGTGGGAATGAAAGGACCATACATCCTGCTGCTCAGTTGGACAGCTCTCCTCACCAATCTCCTGAGGGTGGGAGGGGGCTGGCCCCACTGTTCAGCTGCTCCCTGGCACCAGAAGCCTGGTTTTATCATCTCCCTCCACTGAGGCACACAGAGAGGGAGTGGTGAGGACAGACAGGGAGGAATGGAGACACACATGGGTGAAGTTCGATTATCCGGACTCAGGCTGACAGGAGGGAAAAGGGCATCCTAGGTTTCCTTTCCCTCCCTTCTTCAGAAGAGACAGGAGAAAAGCTTCAGCTGAAATGAGGATGAAGGGCGCTGACCAGGGGAGACTTGGAGGTCCCGCTGGGGACCCCACCCCTCCAGCCAGGGCTTTCAGTCGCCCCCGCAGGCTCCTTGCCTCTTCTCCTTTCCCTCCCTCGGGCAGAAGCTGCAGCAGCAGCAGCAGCAGCAGCAGCAGCAGCAGCAGCAGCAGCAGCAGAATTAACCCCTTGCGCTCCCTCTCCTCGCCCTCCCCGCCCCGCGATCAGCCTGTGGATGCCGGCAGGGGCTGGAGAAGCAAGAAGGGGTCCTGGGTAGCTCCCAAGACAACGGAGAATCCAAAAGCCGGATAATCGAAGCGGGGCTGCTGAGACGGGGAGATGAGAAAGGGAAGGAGGGTTCCTGGCGGTCACCACCTGTCCCGCCGCAGCCAGGTCACAACACGACATTGATGAAGTCACGACAGGGCGGCGATGAGATCACACTTCACGATGGCGCGGTGATGTCACGGAGAGATCACGGCAAAATCACGACATGGGACAGCCCCCAAAGATGACAGTGCAAATAATAAAAAAAAACAACAACTATATATTGAAAAGGGCTGTGACAAAATGGAGTCTCGACAGGGCACGATGATGTCGCGATATGGCGCGATGGAGTCACGATAGGGTCCCCGGGGTGTGTCGGCGTCGATCAGCGCCGGCTCGGAGAGGTCCCGGCTGGGATGCAGGGGAGGGCCTGAAGGGGGCTGAGCTCACCAGGCTACGGCCCCGAGCAGCGAAGTCTTCTCCGAGCGCTATGCTCCAGGAACCTGGGGCCGCTGCTCACGCCGCGTTGCCCACTCCTGGCTCCAGGTTGCCGCAGCTCCACCCCCACCTCCGCAGCGCGCTCGACCAATCCGCGGCGGCTTCACTCCAGGCTCTGGCCAATGGCATGGCGGGGCGCTAAGCAGTAAGGGATGCTGCCGTTGCCGCCATCTTGCTTGTGGGTATTGCCCGAGTCTGGGGCCCAGGGCTCGCGCAGGGCAGGCGGAGGTGCAGACTGCCTCAGGAGAGCGGGAGGCGACAGCGTGAAAGCTCAGGTTCCTTCGCTCGTGCATAGTTCTACCGCCTCAGCACTGCCCCTCCTCCCCCTCGGGCTCGCGGCTGGGATTAAGCTTCCGGAGGTGGGGGGTGGGGGAGCGGCAAGAGGGCTTGCTTAGCGTGGAGTCTATTTCCGGGTTGAGTCCGGGAGGTGGGAAGAGGCGGGGTTTCCGGCCGCTGTCGCTGTCCGGGGAGGCTGAGGCGACAGGGAGCTGTCCGGGTGGGGAGCCCGCCCTACCTTCTTCCTCTTCCTCCTCCTCCGGGTGAGGGGAGTGAAGGTTGGGGCCCCGACCCCATGGACCGGGAGGAGGCGGAAGCTCCCGAGAACTGGGGCCCCGCTGTGTGGCCTTGAGCCCGGGTAGGTGGCCGGAGTTGGCTGGCTGCCAGGCCGAGGACCACGAGCTCAGGGGAGGGGTGAGGGGGACGGGCTGTTTGGGAGGGTGCCCCGGCCGGGTTTTGGGACCCGGAGGTGGCGCTCCTGGCCCGGCTAGGGCAGCCAGCTGTGTCTGGCTTTGCAGGTGCGGAGCTGGAGTCCCAGGCTGAAAACCCCGCTTCTTGCGGGCTCGGGCCTGGTCCTGCAGCTGCCTCTGTCCCGACAGACAGACAGACAGACAGATCGGGCTCGGGGCGCTGCTGTCCTACTTCCCTCGACTTCTGCAGCCTCACCCGTGGCGGCTGTCTCTGGTGTTCGGTGTTCCCACCAAGATAGAAAGTGGATGCAGCCTCAGGGGGGCGGGGCTGAGCACGGCGTGCACGTGACGATGTGAAATCGGCCTTATTTAGGACTTGGAAAATTGCCCCGCGGAGGGGTCCTGTGGTGGCTGCAGGGATTCCAAAAGTGAAATGCAGTCAACAGAGAAAAACCTCAGGCGGGGTACCAGGAAGCTGTGCCTTCTCTCCTCCCAGGGGGGGTGCGCCCAGCCGGCAGTAGATGCAGTGGGTGAAGAGCAGGAGCGGACTCGCCTTGCGCTTTCTTCCCTGATGAACAGGCTGGGAGCTGGGAACACACTGAAAAGACGACCTCCCAGAACAATCTGTTCATTTTTTCAGCTATTTGGAAAACAATGTCTGCAAATATAAGCAAAGCTATTCATGGCAGTCTGTTCTGTAACTCCCAAATATCAGATTTTTTTTTTTTCCCAGAAAGGAGCTTTATTCTTGATTACTCACACCAGCTGAATAGGCTGTTTCAGACGGCCTCTGTCATTGCTCAAACATGTCTTATCGCTGTGTACATAAATGGGGTTCCACGTATGTAGCTGACAGACTGAACTATGATACATTCCCCATCAACCTGAAGTATTAAGTCAACATTACCCCCTGCTCTGTCTGAACAGCTGCTGCAACAGAGAGTGCTTTTATTTCGGGTGTACTTGTAACGCCCTACATGCCAGAACTATTGCAAGCTTTTCTAGATTTCCATTTGTCGAGTATTGTGGGGGTGTGTGTTCTCTCCCTGGGCTGTTACCCTTTGATTTTATAATGAGCCATTCAGATCTTGACGATGTGTTGTTAGCGCCTCTGGTCAGCAAGCCCTTGACTGGACCCTAGCAGTGATTTGTGCTGTGGGGCAATTGTAGGTTTCAGAGGAATGACTGGTTTGGTGTTCACGGGAAAATAGCGCTCTCTCTCTCTCTCTCTCTCTCTCTCTCTCTCTCTCTCTCTCATGGTTTGTAAGACGTTGTGCTTCTGATCAGCTTGCTAATCCGTGCTGTTTATTACTCCCGTTTTCAAAACCTATTCATTTCTTTTAATGCTTCTATCGCCCACCTGTCATACGCTATTGATGACAGATGTTGAGTCACCTTGAGTTTAAAATCCTTTTGTGGTAGGCAGAAATGTGTTGGGTAAGACACACGCACACACACACACACACACACACACACTCACCCATTCCATCTTGGGAGGCTAGAGAAATTGCTGGATATATTTTCTAACTTCAGCTCCATTTCTTAACCTCTTTTTTTTTTTTTAAGATTTTTTTTTTTTTTAAATTGGGGAATTGGGGAAGAGGAACAGTGGTGGGGAATCGGGAAGGGGAACAGACAAGTTGCTGTCTTTTTGTTCTTCAGTCTAGTTGTGGAGGACGTTGCTTCACTGGCCCATGTTGATACCGTCATTGCGCTCTTCCTGGGTGAGGCAGATCGGTCGCCGGCCTCTGGATGGTCGCTCACTACGGCTATTGGCAGCTCACGCTGGCTGCCGGCCACTCACTGTAGCCTATGGCAGCCCACTGCAGCAGGGGCTGCAGCCCACACCATCGCCGGGGCTCACACAGCCCAGCTCCAGGTGGAGCTGTTGTTAGCTGTAGGGCAGTGTCATTGGCCTTCATATGTGGGACCCGCACCGGGGTTGCTGGCATCCCCAAACCAGCTCTTAACCAGTCCGCCACTCGGCCAGCCCCATTTCTTAACCTCTTGAGCATGTCTCTGGCTGACACACCTCTTTTCTGTCCCCTGCTCCCTATCATACAACTACCAAATAATTAAAAGTAGGAATGGATGGATGAGAATGAGAAAGATGAAGTCTTAAGGCTCAGTGAAAGCATTTTGTTGGGTGGGCTGTCCCTCAGTTTTGCAGGTTGTGTGTGTCTATTTCCTGGTATTAATCAGTATTGATATCCAACCAATGCAATGCCGTTCCTGTATGCTGGCTGGAGGGTGGTGGTGGGGTTGTTGTCAGTCTGTCATTTGCCAGGGATCACAGGTGCATTTAGGACAGAAGATTTTTGAATTGCTTTTTCAGAACTCTATCAACCCTCATGATGTTGCCAAAATTTATATAATTTATATATTATAGGAAGTTGTGTAAAAGAGAAGAAACTGATGGAAAATCATTTTTTTTATTGTGAAAGGAACAGAAACAGCCCCTAGAGTCTAGAGTTGCCAGCCCAATGTCTGGCACTTGATAGGGCCTGGGTAAATATTTGTTGAATGTATATTTGAATTCAAGTCGGGAATTGCAAGTGATTCTAGGCATCAGGGAGGTGACACTGAACTATAAATTGGATAGATTTTAAAGATAATAATGGTGGGGATAGTTACAAACTGGAAGGGTCGGCTGAGTGGCGCGGTGGTTAAGAGCTGGTTTGGGGAAGCCAGCGGCTCCGGTTCGGTCCCACATATGAGGGCCAGTGACACTGCCCTAAAAACAAAACAAACAGGGGCCGGCAGAGTGGCGCGGTGGTTAAGAGCTGGTTTTGGGAAGCCAGCGGCCCCGGTTCGGGTCCCACATATGAGGGCCACTACACTGCCCTCAAAAAAAAAAAAAAAAAAAGAGGCATTATGCTACATGCTATTGGCTTGGGAAATCCTATTAAAAATTTAAAAAAACAAAAAAACAAACAAAAAAAAAACAAACAAAAAAAAAACAAACAAACCGGAGAGTGCTTTGCCTCAAGACAATCACATTCAATTTTTTGCACAGCTACACAAAACCTTCAGGTCCAACCTCTTCACAGATAAGAAAGTGTGTTTGATCAAAGTCACAAAGCTGGTAGTAGCATAATTGGAACTGAAACTCAGATCTTTTCTTCCTTTCCATTCTTCCACATAGATGATTTTACTGTTAGACTAGAAAATAATGGAATATAAAGTGTTTCGGTTTTACAGTAGGTTCATTACACATCCCTTGCCGTGTTTTTATCCTGATAATTATAGGCTATGTCAAAGCTCAGGTTTAAAATTTATGGGCAGAGATGAGCAGTGAAAGGCAAACTTGAAATATCTCTTCCCCCCAATCCATCACAGTCTCTAGCATTCCACATTTTCAGGAATCAATTATTAATTACTTGGCATGTAATTTCTTCTCTTTCTCTCTTTCTAGTGGACTGGTTCCGCCTATCTGGAAAGCCATGGAGAAGAGGCTGGGAGTCAAGCCAAACCCTGCTTCCTGGATTTTATCAGAATTTTGTTGGCAGACATCTGTGAAGTGGTTGAGAAACTTGTACCTGTTTTATACTTGTTTCTGCTTCAGTGCTCTGTGGTTGTCAACAGGTACCATTTTCTTTATACATTTAAGATTTTTAAAAAGGGCATTTTGTGTGAGACCTTCAGTTCATTTTAAAGACTAGTAGGAAGCAGAAAAGCAGTGTGTTAATTGACAGAAACGTCCTGTTGGTGGACACTTAGTTGGATTTGTCTGTTTTGTTTTGGAACTAAAATTTAAATTGGGTTCTTTCTCATAAGGGAGAATTGGAATGATCATTTTGAGATTTGATGAAGGTGTAATGCAAAGAGAAAGGTTTCAAAGTTGAACAGATCTGGGACCTGGAGCTGGCTCTTTCCACGTAATAACAATAAAACCTGGAGCAAGATAAGACCTGACTCAGAGCTTGATTTGAGAGAGAATACAGCTAAAGCGTATAGTACAGCACTCTGCACATAGGTGCTTAGTAAATAATACTTTCGTTCCTTTCCTCTCCTAAAGGAATCAACACTTGCAGGGAGAACGTGTACCTTGCTTTTTCCATAGAAAGGGATTATGCTGATAGATTTCATAAAGCATGCTTTCCTCCTAGAGATTATTTTACCAGGCTAGAATCTCTTGCCAGAAATGAGTGCCAAGAAGGCTAAATTTCAAAGAATATCCTTTCTGTCTTTCTTTTTTTTTCTTTCAGTTCTTTTGCTGACATTGTTTCTTTCAGAGTGTGAAATGTGAGAAAATTGCAATTTGAGAAAGACTTCTGAGTATGCTGCCATTCTGGGTAGTGACCAAAAGCCTTCAGTTGTAGAGACCCTCTCTGGGATAACTAATCAGCCTTTTGCTCTTATAATTACAAAGGTTTCTGTTGCTTTCCTAAAGGAATTGGTGGTCATGATCTTGAGAGCCAAGTAATTACTGTGTTTAGCAATTTCAGTAACATCAGCTTTGGAGTTTTTGTTGTCTTGCAGTGGTGGTTGATGATTGCATAATTATAGCAGTGGAAATTGCAGTTGACAGAAAGCTGACCTAAATGTTTTTTACTGGATGATGCTTTGCTGGGACAGCTATTTCAGGCCAACATTTTTATGTAATATCATTTGAATTAAATAAGTAACTGATTTAACATCATCAAAGTAGGAAGACCACATTTTTTTTTTTTTTGAGGGCAATGTCACTGGCCCTCATATGTGGGACCCAACCGAGGCTGCTGGCTTCCTAAGCCAGTGCTTAACCACCACGCCACTCGGCCGACCCAGGACCACATTTTTAACACCCCTGGTTATAAACATTGCATTCTTATCTCATTTAATCTTCACAATAACCCTAAAACAGATAGTTTTATTCTCATTTTATAGATAAGGAAATTGAGGTCCCAAGGGGCAAAATGAGTTGACCAAGGTCACACAGCAAGAACATGACAGAGCCAGGATTCTAAACCCAGATTTGTTTATTCTGAGCTCATGCTCTTTTTCTTCTGCTACTGTGCCTTCCAACCACAGGTGATCTTTTGGAGGACCAAAGACAATTTTTTTATCCTGAACCATGATAAGCAGGTTGTTATTTGAGGGATTCCAAGTACATGGAAGGAAGAAGCATTTCTGAGTGTTACTGTATTGTTCAACCTAGCACTGGTTAGATTTAGTACTGTGGTTCATTGGGCTAGTCTTAGTATTCCTTGAGCTTGGTGCTTAAAAACAACACTCTAGTGAGTAGATTGAGTTTAAAGGTGCAAAGATGGTATTGTTAGAAGTGGTTCTGGTGGAGATTAGACTGTACAACTGCCATTTTAGAAAAATTGGGAGCTTTTACCATGAAAGAACCAAGAACCATGTGTGTTCAAACTGAGGGAACATGCGAACAACACATGATAGATTTGTTATATATTTTAATCAGAGATCTTCCTTATTAAAAAACCCACAATATCCTAACAAAAAATGAATAAAGGACATAGAAAGAACAATAAATAAGAAATTAAAATGATTTATAAAAAATTAAAAGATGTTCATTCTCACTAACCAAAGAACTGCAGATTAAAATGAGAAAGACTTGGGGGTGACCAGTTAGCCCAGTTGGTTTGAGCGTGGTGCTGATAACACCAAGGTTGCGGGTTCTATCCCCGCATAGGCCACCTGTGAGCTGCTCCCTCCTTAAAAGAGTTAACTGTGCCATTGTAGCATGAAAGCAATGTGTAACCAATGATCATGGCTGTTCCCCAATTAAAAAAAAAAAAAATGAGAAAGCCTTCTGAATCTATCATATTGATGAAGATTACTGTAAAAATACCTAGGGATGATGTGGTTGCTCTCATATTGTGCTGGGAGTTTGAACACAGAGTTTCTGGCATAAATATCAAGACCTTTAAAAAGTTCGTGTCCTTTGATTTAGTAATTTCTCTTTCAGGAATGTCTCTCAAGGACACATTTGGATGTGAATGAGAGCATTCATTAATACTCATTTATTCTATGTTGCAAAACATTGCTACAACTGCCCAACAAGGGAAGGGTGGTGAAATTATGGCGTGTCTACATGGTGGAATATTATTCAGCCTCAAAATTAATATTTTAGAAGAGTAAGTACATGGGAAAATGCTCCTGTGTTAAGTGATAAAAGACATATAACTGCATATTCACTATAGTGCCAATTTTGTGAAAAGAAAAAAATATTTTTATAGAATAGAAAATACCTTGAAACAAGATATGTAACTCAGTGTTTATGTATTTCTTGAATAGTGGAATTATTATCTCTTTATACTTTCCTGTGTATTCCAGATGTTTATTTGAGTGTACATGTATAACTTTTTTTTTTCTTATAAGGTTGGAGGGTAGGGAGTTGGGGAGGAAAGGGGAATCCTGCCTGAAAAGGCAACAACAAAACAACAGAAACCTATTGTTGGTAGCCTGAGTCAGTATTTATCTACCCATGAGTTTGTTCAGTTTTTACCCAAGCTCTTAAGTTTTCCCTGATGAAGTACATTCTTGATTGTTTGCTGTTGTCATTTAGTTCATGGATTGTATAGATTATTGCTGAAAAACTAATCAAAATAAGGCAGCTCTCCAGTTATCACCATTCCCATTTGCCGCTTAGCCGTTTACTCCATCTCTGGTAGAGCCCAGGCACGCACTGACTTACGTATATATGACGAGCTTCTTTTCTACTCCTGCTTTTAGGTTCCATGCTGAAGCCCACTGCTAGAAAACAGTGTCTGATAAAAGATTCTCTGTGTTTTCCTTGTGGGCCATTGAACCACTATTTTTCTGTTTAATGGTATTGTTAACTGATTTGAAAAATAGCATTTTGGACATGGGGATTATGAGTATCTGTAGACAAATGAGGTGACCTCCAAAATTTGGAAATTCCTGCAATAGAGTGTCAGCTTCTTGAAAGTAGACTTTGCCTCTTTTACTTATTCTAGGTATTCCTAGCAAGAGCTGACAGCTGGGCACATAGTAGATGCACCATGAAAATATGAATAAATTAGTAAATTAGCTGAATAAATTGTTGAATAAATTAGCTGAATAAATTAGTAAATTAGCAATAAGGGAACTGTGCTTTGAGAATTAAACTTCAAAGTCAACACAGTCCATCATTTGAGAGTTAAAGCTTAGACTGAACACAATCAGAGCAAAGGTGTATGAAGACACCTTAAGGAGGCACGGTGCCTTTGAGACCAGAAGATCTGGTTAAAATAATAACACATTAACATACCTAAAGAATGTGTCCATCTGAAAGTTATGTGTACATGTGTGTGAGGGATGAGAGGGTCTGAACCAGCCCTGGAAACCTAAAATGAGTCACTGAGGCTAATGTAGGCCTGAAGCTAACAATTGGCTGTGAAAACTTTTGCTGATGCTCCCCTGCTTCTGGGGAGTGGATTACATAATTAGTTAATAAGTGTTTTGAGTATAGAGAAAAAGTACTCAACGCAGGGCAAGTTTTTGAGAATTCACTAAAAGAGTATGGATTTAGGCTAGGCATGAGGGTAATAAATATGAGTACAATTTCTTCCCTGGAAAAACTCCCAGTTTAATGAGGAGATAGATATATAAATACTATGATGTCGTAAGTGAAAAGATAGAGAGATGCAGTGCCCAGAGTGCTCCTGAAACCAGAGAGGAAATATTCAGCTTAGAGGTGATGGGAGAGAACTAAGAAAGTCCAGACAAGCTGATGCCTGAACAGATTTTTGGGGTTTTTTTTTGAGGGCAGTGTGACTGACCCTTATATGTGGGACCCGAACCGGAGCCGCTGGCTTCCCAAGCCAGCGCTTAACCACTGCACCACTTGGCCGGCCCCTGAACAGATTTTTGAACGTTGATTTTGAAGGATTCGAAGAGTATTTCCAGGCAATGGGAATGCAAGAACAAAGGCACAAAAGTGTAAAGCAGCCTGGTGTACAGCAGAAACTCTATAAACAGCTTAGTGTTGCTGGAATATAAAGAGCAAAGCTTGGATGACAACTCCTGAGGAGGTAGATGGTAGCCAGGTCTTGAAGGACCTAGTATACCATGCAAAGAAGCTTTGATTTTAATCTTTTAGGTGGTCTGCAAATTTTCTTGATTATGTACTCTAATCCTTAAAAACATTGAGGATGTACTCCAGTATATGTGTATTTACCCATATGTGAGACTTATGTATGCGAGATGCCAAAAACTAAAATGTAAAGGGATCAACTAAAAACAAATACAAAGTTGTTTTTTTTTTTGTTTTTTTGTGTTTTTTTTTTAGCTGAGCCATCCTGCCACCTGTTGGCAGCTCAACGGCAACTCAGCTCGGGCTGGCCTCGAACAGCTGTTGCTCAGAGCTCAGCTCGCACTCTTGAGCGAGCTCTTAACCAACTGAGCCACTCGGCCGGCCCACAAATACAAAGTTTTAATATTTTCTTTTCATACCCCAGTGATTTGTCTTGTGCATCTCTTGTAAGAAAACACTCTACTTTGGAGATCATTGTCTTAGGGAATTGGGAGCTATTGAAAATTTTAAGCAGAAGAGTAATACTGGTTAGTTTCTAGGTCATTTTTGCTGGAATATAGAAGAATGATAATGGTGGGGATGGGAGGAAGACGGAAAGGGGAGGGAGGTCAGAGCTAGGGTTAGAGGTAAGGAAGTGAATCAAATGGTCCAGGAGAAAATTGATGAGGCTGTCTGTCTTCAAGGAACCTCTCTCTCACAGAAGAGAGAAATTTTACTCAATATGAATCAGTAGAAGTAGTGTTAAATAAATGGGTAGAATTTAGGAGTTCGGTAGTAAGAGATTGAAGGAGATCTTTTTTTTAAAAGATTTTATTGGGGAATTGGGGGAGGGGAACAGCATTGGGGAATCAGGGAAGCGGAACAGACAAGTTGCTGTCTTTTTGTTCTTCAGTCTAGTTGTGGAGGACGTTGCTTCACTGGCCCATGTTGGTATTACCATTGCGGCACTCTTCCCGGATGAGGCAGATCAGTCGCTGGCTTCTGGATGGTCGCTCACCGCAGCTAATTGGCAGTTCACGCTGGCTGCCAGCCGCTCACGCTGGCTGCTGGCCACTCACTGTAGCCTATGGCAGCCCACTGCAGCAGGGGCTGCAGCCTACACAGTCCCCAGGGCTCACACAGCCCAGCTCCAGGTAGAGCTGTTGTTAGGTGTAGAGGGCAGTGTCCCTGGCCCTCATATGTGGGATCCGAACTGGGACCGCTGGCTTCCCAAGTCAGCGCTTAACCACCATGCCCCTCGGCCGGCCCCCAGAAGATCATTTTTTAAGTTGAGCTATAACTATCTAATTCTAGAACATTTTCCTAACACCCCAGAAGAAACCCCATACCCATTAGCAGTTACTCCCCCTAGCTTCTGGAAACCACTAATCTACTTTCTGACCATGTGGATTTGCCTATTCTGGATATTTCCTATAAATGGATTCATACAGTGTGTGGCCTTTTATAGCTGGAGTCTTTCACTTAGCATAATGTTTTCAAGGCTTTTTTCATGTTGCAGCATGTATCAGTATTTCATTACTTTTCATGACTGACTAATATTCCATTGTATGGCTATACCACATTTTGTTTATGTACCTACGAGTGGAATTGCTGGATCATATGGTAGCTCTTTAACTTTTTGTTTTTTACAGCAGCTGCACCAGTTTGCCTTCCACCAGCAAAGTATGAGGGTTCCGTTTTCTCCATGCCTTTGCTAACCCTTATTATTGTCTGTCTTTTTTATTATAGTAGAAGAAATTATTGAAGTTTAGAAAAATCAGGCAGGGCTTCATGAAGGAAATGGAACTTTGCTTGTGTAAAATACATATCCAGTTTGCTGATAGACAGACAGACACAGTAAGAAGCAGCACTGGTAAAACAACTAGATGGGGGGGCCGGCCGAGTGGCGCGGTGGTTAAACGCTGGCTTGGGATGCCAGCGGCCCCCGTTCGGTCCCACATATGAGGGCCAGTGACACTGCCCTCCACAGCTAACAGCAGCTCCACCTGCCGCTGGGCTGTGCGAGCCCCGGCGACAGTGTAGGCTGCAGCCCCTGCTGCAGTGGGCTGCCGTGGGCTGTAGTGAGTGGCCAGCGGCCAGCGTGAGCGGCTAGCAGCCAGCATGAGCTACCAATAGCTGCGGTAAGCGACTGTCCAGAGGCCGGTGACTGATCTGCCTCATCCGGGAAGAGCGCAATGACGATGCGGACATGGGCCAATGAGGCGGCGTCCTCTGCAACTAGATTGAAGAACAGAAGGACGGCAACTTGTCTGTTCCCCTCCCCCAATTCCCCAATAAAATCTTAAAAAACAAACAAACAAACAAAAAAACAACTAGATGGGTACAGATCATTCATTTGTTGTTGTTGTTGTTGATGTTATTATTATTATTATTACATGTTCGTTCAGCAGATATTTATTGAAGTAGGCGTGTTCTTTGTGAGGACTCTAGCCGGGTCCTTGACTTAGCCAGCCCAGCCAGTAAAGCTTTCTGAAAGAGCGGAGCACATTTTCTGTCCCTATTCTTTCACCTCTGTCCTCTGAATCCAGTGAGGTCCTGGCTTCTGCCCAAACCTTGGCTTTTGCTAAGGTAACCAGTGACCTTCCTAGTTGGAGACCTTTACTTGCTTGTTACCTTACTTAACATCTGTGCTGCATTGAATACCTTTGCATACTTTTTCCTTGAGACCCTTTCCGCAGTTGCCTTCAGTTACACCTGCCTTCCAGCTGATGCATTGAGCTTCCTAATTAGCTTGTCCCTTGAATGCTTTCTTCTTTAGGGTTCTGTCTCTACCCTTTCTAGTCTCAATCTTGTATGCTCTCCCCTGGGAAATCTCATTTCCCTCCCAAATTGTAACCTGTATGCTCACTACTCCCAAATCTCTCATAGTTCCTTCAGTTCTCTCTCGGCTCCAGACCACATAGTCACCTCAGTGTCATACATCTCCAACGGGATGTCTCATAGCTACCTGTACCTTAATATATCAAAGCTGAAGGGCCGGCCGAGTGGCGCGGTGGTTAAGCGCTGGCCTGGGAAGCCAGCGGCCCCGGTTCGGTCCCACATGTGTGGAGGGCCAGTGACACTGCCCTCAAAAAAAAAAAAAAAAAAAAAAAGTTCAAAGCTGAACCTATGATCTTTTCCCCCTCTTCCTTCTCTTTTATTCCCTACAACCGTGAAAAGACCACCTCCACTTGTATTCGAGGTAGAAAAATCCCTGAGTCACTCTGTACTCCTTTCTCTCCTCCACATTCAAATCATTGTTCACGGAGTGCCATCTCCTGTTTCCTCTCCACATGCTGTTATTGTGCCTGCGTGTTCTGATTCAGGTCAACATAAGCTCCTTTGTGATGCTTTCCTTGAGGCCTCTGGTTTGAACTTGTTCTTTAATGTTCTCACGGTGTCTGTACATCTCTCTCTTACACCTTGTTATACTGTGAGGTTAAGCTTTGTGAGGAGAGGTTCAAAGTAGGCCTTGCTCTAGAGTGTGACCTGCTCCAAGGTGAGGCCTTCCTGGCATCTGCTGGTCTACAGTGTGAATGTGATTTCTTTGCTTGGCAGAGCTGGGACTCCGAAACGCTCCTGCCTCCTTCCCCCAGCACTGCTTGCCCTCTGCTGATTCTGTTTCCCTTTCAGCATCTACTATCTAACAAACCTCAGGTGTTCCCACCCCTCAGCCTGGCACGGGACCCTCCCAGTGGATTTCTGGGGTCCCCTCTTTTCATAGCTCCTTCCTCTCCAGTGTCTCACCACTCAGACTCGAGCCAAACTCACATCTCTGCTTCTTGGGCTCAGTGAGATCCCTCTGTTCTGTTTAGGTTCCGGCTTTCTGTGCCCTGGTTGGGAAGTTGTCCTTTAACAGAGAATTGGGCAATTGTAGGGCTCACTTCAGGTCTCCCTGCTCTCAGGGATTATAGCCTTGCTCTGCTTGTTGTGGTCTAAAAGCAGTTATTTTTATGTTCTGTCCAGTTTTATAGTTATTTATGGTGGATGGTCAGTCTGGTACCAATTGCTCCATCATGGTTGGGAACAGAAGTCTATGATTACTTGCTTATGTGTCTGTTTCATGAAGTTTACGCATCGTTACATACCTAGTATCTATAACGTAGTAGGTAGCAACAAAGGTTTGTTGGGTTAACCTAAAGATAATGCTGGAAATAGCAGCACCTTGGAATATGCATGTTAAGGAGAATCATTCTTTCCTACTCTATTTTCCAATCTTAGCCCACTAAGTGGGCACTCAGCTTCCCAGGAGGGAACAGTATTTGGAAGGAAATTTTGCTCTTTTTCCCACCTTTTCTCTGGCTCTCTTCAGAGAAAGAGAGTGGAAGACAGATATTTCCGTTTTGGGAGGCTGGAAAAGCATCCTCCTGTAAGGAATGGCCAGTCTTCAGGATTTGTATGTGTTCTCTCCCTTCTGTGCTGGAGCAGCCAGCGTTGGTCCAGCTGGGGAAGCTTACTTCAGCACAGGAACGTATTAGAAAGCCCGTTTATGATTGGGCATCTAAGCTCTGTTCTCCCGTCACCTTATCATTTCTTCTAAAGGTGATATTGATCTCCATCTACCTCTAACTGCCATGTTTTATTTTTAAATTAGTGCCAAAATCTGGGTGAGATTGTCACCCTCAAACCCCACAGAGACCACAGATGGGACAAAGAAGATCCTGGCATGGCCAGAGGTCTTTTCCCGACTAGTTGTCATTCTCTTTGATCTCATAACTGCTTGAATTTGCTCCTGGTAGACAGAAGACACCTGAACTCACTTTCCTCCTTTGCCTCTACCCTTTGGTTGTACTTTTAGGGCTCTAGCCCCTGTTGTATCAGACCAAGTGGTATCTTTTTCCTTTAAGAGAATAATATATTTTGAACATGCATTGGCCTTATCTTCAGGAGAAAAGCATTTTCAGGGAACTTTTTAGGTGGCATTATGTCCCTGCTCCTCTTGTAGCTGCTGGGCACCTAATTTAAGGTAGATGACTAATAGAATCTATCTCATTGCAGTGAGCCTTCAGCAGGAACTTTCTCCTGACAAACTGTCCTATATTCTTAACTACATTTCAGTACAGGAAAGTAATACATTATTAATCCTAAATCTGTCTCCTCGGATTGTAGGATAATGACTTGAGTACATGGCAGCTCGGGGGAAGGTAGAGTTTTCTGGCTGTTAGCACAATCCATGCCAGCTTTTTGATTCTAAAATCCAGCTAACGTTGAGCAAGTCTATGTCTTGTTATATCACAATTTAATTGAGTTAAGTAAGGCAAATCAGAATCCTCTCATGTTAGCCTCGTTCCCAGTGAGATGAAGTATTGGATTGTCAGAAAAGTCATGATGCATTTTTGCAACGAAAAACAGAAAAAATACATCATTACTTTACCGACAACCCATTAATTGTCTCTTGCTTAAATACTCCTCAGTGAAAGATAATCATCTTAAGTCCTTCCCTCTATCTTGGAAAACTATAATTTTGGTGGGTTCTTTTTGCCCTTTAAAAACATTATCCCAACATAAACTTATTTCCTAACAAAGTGAAGAGGGATAAGAAAATGGCATAATTGGGCAGTAAATCCAATTCCATTTCAAAACTTTCTTAAATTGACTCTCCTCAGAAATTCTTCAAGGGAGAAAATAATAAGATAGCAGAGGAGTTTATAAAAACAAAATAACAATTGCAGGGCCAAAGCAAGTCCTTTAGGCTTATACTAGAGATTGTATAAAAATCTTACAGACTGTGTAAATATCTTACTAATTGGAACAGCTTTCATTTCAAGGCAGTGTGTGGGATTGGCAGGAACATAACCAAGAACTATTGTATGATTAGTGTCTGGACATTTATTCTTAGGTGAGTAGTAGCGAAGAATTTGGGTCAAACTGCGTAGCTCTTGGTTTGAGGGCCTGCCTTTTGGATTTCTTTTCTGAACCTTCACCCAAGAGCTTCCTTAAGAAAAATCAGCTCATGTGGTTAAGATCCTTTAGCCACTTTTGATTCCAGACAATACTGGATACGTTTTGGGCACATTTTTTTTTTTCTTTTTTTGAGGGCAGTGTCACTGGCTTTCATATGTGGGACCGAACCGGGGCCACTGGCTTCCCAGGCCAGCGCTTAACCACTGCGCCACTCGGCCGGCCCTGGATACGTTTTAGAGAGAAGAATTAGTCTTGATCACGTACCTGTTCACCAGCTGAGCAAGAGACTGGAGGCAGAGTGGTCAAGATCATGGAGCTTGGATGGACTCAGGAGTCAGACATGCCTGAATCTGAGTCCTGGTTCTCTTATATACTGGATGGAATTACTGAAATCCACCTTTCATCAGGTTTCTGATCTCCAACTTGGGAATGACAGTGCCTCTCATAGGATTGTTGTGAGGATTAAATAAAATGTTCAGGGCCGGCCGAGTGGCGCATTGGTTAAGCGCTGGTTTTGGGATGCCAGCGGCCCCGATTCGGATCCCACATGAGGGCCAGTGACACTGCCCTCTACAGCTAACAAGAGCTCCACCTGGAGCTGGGCTGTGCGAGCCCCGGAGATGGTGTAGGCTGCAGCCCCTGCTGCAGTGGGCTGCCATAGGCTACAGTGAGTGGCCCACAGCCAGCGTGAGCGGCTGGCAGCCAAGCGTGAGCTGCCAATAGCCGTGGTGAGTGACATCCAGAGGCCAGCGACCGATCTGCCTCATCCGGGAAGAGTGCAATGACGATACCAACAGTGAAGCAACATCCTCCGCAACTAAACTGAAGAACAAAAAGATAGCAACTTGTCTGTTCCCCTTCCCCGATTCCCCAACGCTGTTCCCCTCCGCCAATTTCCCGATAAAAATCTTTAAAAAAAAAAAAATGTTCATGCAAAGTGCTTAGCGTACTTTCAGGTGCATAAATAACAATTCAGCAAATGTTAGCAATAGTCATTATGATATGATAATGTAAAATCTTTGGTTAAACTCTTGTCTAGTCCCAAGATGACCCACTTAGCAGACAGCAGGTTTGAGGTCTGCTGGCTTCCTAAACCTCTGTTCAGTAGGATCTCGGTCCCTACATTGTTTTACAGTATAATGTAGGCAGCTGGCCTATCTGCATTGTCAGGAAAGGTAGGCCTCCATTCATATAGCTTTACAGGACTGAGGTTGGTTGAAGCCCGTGACAGGTGAGTTGTATTGTGCATTTTCCATAACTGTAACATGCCATTGAGGAACGGAACTGGCTCCTTGTTTCCTCCTTCAGCTGAGGATGCTTTTCCTCTGGAAAAGGACTCTGTTCTGCTGCCATGACACCACCTGGCCCTCAGCCCTGGTTCATTTCCTGCAACACTGATGATGTGCCCATGCTTGGCAAGGCCTGTGCTAGGCCAGGTTGGCTCTGTCTTTTGGTCAGGACCGTGTTTTGACTGGAGCTGATTCAGTAGCACTTTTGGATTTTGTGTTAGAAGTAGCTTGCAGAATTAGTCCCTTCCTTCAAAATGTATTTATTAGGTGCCTCAACCCTGGGCATTAGAAATGCAGTGGCGAGTAAAACAGACATGGTCTCTGCCCTCATGGAGCTGGTGTTCTGTAGATTCCTTTGTCATTCCTAGGGAACAAATTCTTTTTGATGTTACTGGTATATCGAGTTCCACCAAGGAAGCCGAGACTTCCTTAGGGTCCCGGGGTAATTCAGTGACAGAGACCTACTCTTCCTTACAGAATCCTGGGAATGTAGGAGACTAGGCAATTTGCTGTCTCAAGCTGGTCTCGATAGGATAACCTTCTGCTTAGAACTATGTAGGTGAAGGCCCTGCCTGCACTATAGTATGTCTCCAACTTCCTTCAATCCTGCCCATTCTCTCCACCACTAGTAGTTCAGTCCCTGAATAAGCGGTGAGGATGGTTCTCTGGAGGTTTAGAGAAAATGCTACAGCTGCCTCCTTTGCCCCCAGTCTGGAAGTGTGTGTCCTCGGGTGATTTCATGGGTATTAAATACACCCAGTCAGTCAGCTCTTGAAAATCTCTTCTGCATCAGAGTGCTCCTGCTTTTTTGGCATCAGGTTTGTTATGCAGGCCCTCAGGTGAACAGTTCCAATGCTCAGCATCTGGCAAACGCTGAATTATGTAATTCTGAACTTCTCTGGTCAACTACAAAAGGAAACTGTAAAACACCCGAAGATAGGGAAGATAGGAAGGAATTATAATGTCCCTGTATGATGCATTGACCATCACAGAAGCTGTCCTAGGAGATTCAAAAGCAGAGAAGAATGCTGGGCTATCTGAAACTCCACCAACCGCAGACTCTGCCCCTGAAGATGGGTGCCCCATGTAGCTCACTCTGACTTCCTCCTTTAAACTCTCCCAGCAAATGACAAGATTTTAAAGAATGTCCTCTTTCTTCCAACTGGCTTAATATTATGCTTTGATTCTAAACCAAGCAGCACATTTGAGCTTGAAATAAATGTGTGCTTGTGGATTCTCTCTTTTAGGTATTAAGGGGAATGACTAGTATTATCAGACCTGGGAGATGGGGAGTTTTTATTGATCTGGTTTTACTTCTGTAGCTCTAATTTCAGATTCAGGTTTAAAATTTTAAAAGGACTGCCATTCTGCCTGTTAAATGGCTCCTCTGGGCTTTTTTTTTTTTTTTTTTTTTTTTGGATACAGTGTTTATTGTCCTCAACTAAGGGCAACCTGAGTCAGCTGGAGGCTTATGGAAGTGGAATGAGTGAGTCTTAATCAGAACAAATGAAGCAGCCTTGTAGAGAGAAGCTGAAGAGCCATATTCCGTTTCAGAAAGCTGAGTAATCTGCATCCTGCTGGGTCAGTCTGTGGCTTTTGGCTTGAAGCAGAACAGCCCCCTGCGCTGAAGCAGAGCAGGCTTTCTCCTTCTGTGCACTCCACTTCATCAGGCGCTTAACTGCTTGGGTTTCAAACTCGGTCCCAGCTGTGCTCTCCAAGGTATGCTTATAAGCTGCACCCTGACATTTCTCACCGTGGACTTTTCAAATAACTGGGTGCATTTGCAAATCACCCCTCTCGGAAAGGTTAAAGGGAGTGCTTGGCCTCTTAAGTTCAGGTAAGCAGACCTCGAACAGAGTTATTTGCCCAGGATGGTCAAGGCAGAAGCAAAAGTTTTCTGGCCTTTCCATGGAGACGTTCGCTGTCAAGCATACTCCCCTTCCCTTTCCCAAGCTGTTTGGATTGAGCTGTTTCACCTCCACTCTTTCATCTTCACATGGGGGTTGCTGCCTTGGCAGCATGGCTGCCTCTGTCAATGGGGAGGAGAAGTAAAGGGTGAAGGCCCTTTGTATTGATATGTTTTCAGGAGTTTTCCTGTGTGCTGAGAGATTGATTGATTAGTGTGTGAGAGGGACAGACAGGCAGACACACACCGAAACACACTTGGATATCATTATGCACTGCCCAGAGTTAATGTCACTTTTGAAGCAGCAGAGAAATACTGGCATTTTATAAATGAGGATAAGGAAAGACCAGTTTGTTTGGAGAGAATCTGTACTAGATAATTTGGTAGTCAGGAATATTGACCATTTTGCCCAATTTATATTTCTCTTAGTAGAATGTGTGAATTACAGTTAACCTGAAAATGGAGCAATAAGTGAAAGACATAAGTACATGTCATAAAAATGAAGTCTATTAAAAGCCACACATCTGCAGTAAATAAGCCAAACAACACCAAATTATCTGAATGTCAGGGCTGCTTTATATTGATGACGTAAACGAGATGACACATTTCTAACATTTGTGATCCTGGGTTCTTTAGTGTCTTCTGTTGGTTTGTTTTTTGTTTTTTTTGAGGGCAGTGTCACTGGCCTGCATATGTGGGACCCGAACCGGGGCCGCTGGCTTCCTAAGCCAGCGCTTAACCACCGTGCCAGTCGGCTGGCCCAGATCCCAGGTTCTTTATATGTGTCGTCTTACATTTGATGCCTTAAAATATGCTCACCAAATTTTAATACCTTCTCTAGGATGCTTAATACAAATCACGTAAGGATCATTAATATCTAGGTATTATGCACATACTATAGATACCTAACATTCAGGTCAGCACACATTGTCCCCAGATCAATAAAACCCGGTTCCTGCTATCAGAGTTCACACTGTGGAGGCAGAGATAGATATGAAAACATAAAGTCCCAGGATGCGCTGTGGGAGCACAGAGTGGGGCAGGGAAGAGCTGAGCCCTGCTCTGTAGCAGGCTGGTACACAGGTGACGTTCTCATCTCTTTGAACTTCCTTCTCCCGGTTTCATTTGAAGTGGTTTTTAACCCCCAGAGCTCTTTGCACGGTTTATCTCGGAGGGGTGGAGGCAAGGGTTTGTACAGCCCTGTAAAGCCTAGAGAATAAGAGCCCTAAGAAAATTATTTTTGTGCAGATACAGATTGGCTTTGATTTCATTTAAATGAACTGGCTCTCAAAAATTCTAAGAATACTAACTACTCACAGTTTCGCTTTCATTTACACACAGATGAGAAAGCATCTGTAGCTCTGCATTTTATTTGCTATAAGCAAAAAGTGGCTTGAGATATTTAAGTATGCGAAGCTCGGTTGTATTGAGTCCTCACATGTCCTAGTTCAGCCCACTGCAGGTTTTTCTTCTCTTTCTTTTTTTTTTTTTTTTAATGACACTTACATAATACTCCAAAAAGAGAGATGTTTAATAGATAAATTGACAAACTTTTCTTCTATTGGTCACATCTGCTGAAATAACACTTCGTGGTTTGCTATATGATTTCTTTACTTCCTCCCAAGCTTACTGCTATTTTATTTAACTTACATATCTCTGCCGCAGCCCTCTAAATGGTTTTCTCTTTATAAACAACAAAACCAGCCAGCAAAAAAACCCAAAAAAAACCTTCCCCCAAAAAACAAAACCGTGCTGTGATTCAGGGTTCACTGTGTGGGTTTCAAAAGAAGGTGGGTATGATTGTGGTGAATGCAAATAGTTTATTAGACCTGCAGTCAAAAACAACAATCAAGTGCAGGTTCATAACAATGACATCTACCGTGGGCTACACAGGAAACTGCCAGATTCATGACATCACATCTAGGTGGTTTTCTCTGCAGAAAAAAAATGTCTTTTTAGAACCATTATTGTCTGTATAGGCTAGAGTTTATCTGTTCTTATTCGATCCCTGTGAATTTTGAAGCACAAAGACAGTGTTACATAGAGAGGTGTGGGTTCCTTCACGCTGTGGCTTGGAGGCGTGCTCTGCTTGCTGACAGCATTCTCCAGAGTCTTTTAGTCATAAGGTGGTGGGAGAAAAGGCGAAGCAGGAGAGTCTGAGTACATCATAGGCAGCAATGTAACCCCCTAGTTACAGATATTTACTTTTTTAAAAGTACATGGTTAAGTCATTTGCCTTCAGTCTGCCTTTAAATGTTATAAAGCCCTTGATGACTGGATCATTTCTGAGCAGGCGACTTTATGGAGAGCTATTTTTAGCTACACCAGTGTTTCGATTAAAACTCTCACTTATAACTTGGTGTAAAAATGGCTTTAGACTAAACCTTAACAGATAGGTCTTTTTAAGTTTAGTAGCTGCCGTATCTAATTAATGCAAACTTCTGGTTAGTAAGTATCGGAAGCTCACTGCATTAGGATGGTTTCCATCTTTTCACCTGCGTGACTAGAACTTTGTGTGTTTTGTTTTTTCCCCCCTCATCATTACTCAGGAGATGGGCAAGTGAGTGGCTCCAGATGTCATCAGTGATGGATGGCTCTTTGCTTAGGTGAACTGGGAAGCTGTTCTCACCGTCGGCTTTGTTCAGAAAGTTCCATGATGAAAGCCCATCTTGCTTTTGAGTGAAGTGGAGTGGTCTGAAATAGATAGCTCAGGGAACTAAAATTTGGTTGGTCCTTCCCTGAGGAAAGATTGCTGTGAGATTTGAAAGGATTTTTCAGTTTAGTGTTTAGGCAGGAAAGGCTGTTTCCTAGCTGGTTATGTTAGATTCAGTTATCTCCTCTTAATCCATTGGCCTTTCTTCAGTTTCTCCCTTTGTAGGTGTCTCATCACACCTCCCATCCAGTGTTCTCCCCAATTTATTTATTTATTTTTATTTTTTGAGGGCAGTGTCACTGGCCCTCATATGCGGGATCCGAACCAGGGCCGCTGGTGTCCCAAGCCAGCTCTTAACCACCGCACCACTCGGCCTGCCCTGTTCTCCCCAATTTAATTCAAAAAGCTCTTTCTAATTTCTTAGTGAACAGGGAACTTTGCTCTTCTCCCCTGCCCCTCCCTCCTTTTATCCAAGGAAATTAATTAATTAACATTAAGGATCTGACTCAAATGACTAAAACTCAAGTAATTCCATATTGGAACTGACATCTTTTGCTAGATTTTGTTAGTTTAAAAGAATAAATTTATTTAAATATTGGTTAGACTCTTAAAATTAACAAATAGTTCTTTGACTGCCTACTATGTGCCAAATAAAGAGATACAAGATATAACCCCAGCACTTGAAGAGGGAAGAGTGTGTGAGGTAGACAGACAGATATGATCCAGTGAGAGAAATATTATGATAGAGGTATATGTAAAGTATGCAGAAGAGAGGAATCTTGGGAAGACTTTCTGGAAGAAGTGGTACCTGAACGGAAATGAAGTGTAATAACGACAACAAAAAGTAATATTTTTTGTTAATTTTTGCAGCCAATATTTACTGAGCTTTTACTACTTGCCAGGCACTGTGTTAAATGCTTTGCATAGCCCGTCTCCTTTAATTTCTATAATAATGCTGTGAGTTACGTACTGTTATCATTGTTCCTATTTTTTTTTTCACATGAAGAAACCAGGATATTTGACCCGAGATTTTACAGCTAGTGAAGTGACTGGATTGACATTCAACTCCAGGTAGTCTTATTTTAGGGGCTGAAAGCTTAACCAGACTGTGGGCTGGGGGCCAGAAGATGGAGTGAGATGGAATAAGGGTATTGATCTTCATATGGGATTTTTCTTTTGAAAGCAAATTTTTAAACTCAGTTTTCTGAGGGTTCTTTATGAACCTCACCTTGGAGACTGGATGTGTTTTCTCATCAAACCAAGATTTAATAAGGGTTGTTTTCATAGTTCCTTTAACCTGGAAAATATAGCTATTCTGCCCTAATAATTAGGTAGATTAAAAGAACAGTTTCCCCTCTTGCCCGTAAACATTGTGCTCTTCTAAAGAGATGTTATGGTACTATTTTTCTCTTTAACAGTTTGCCACAGTCCAGTAACTTAGATGCTTCTTCAGCTACAGTCTTATCGGAGAGAACTTCCTCTTCTGAGTATTAACTGGAGAAGTGCTATAAAACTCGGGTTTTGTGATCAAGTCATTGGAAGCTTGTTTTCCCATCTTACAGACAAGAGTTAAAGTGAATAGTGGCTAAGAGGTATCTGTAGGCTCCTAGTTGCATGGGGTGTTTGTCTTTGATCAGAATGGTCTGGGAAAAATAAGAACATTACAGTCCTGGGAAAGGTGTCCGAATATGGTTGCAAAACCTACTGATTTTTGTTTAGCTGTTAACTTAGTTTCAGCAAATCACCTACACCATAACATTTCACAAACTGTGCTCTGGACAAAGCTAGGCACATAGCAAAGGCAATGAGCAGTAATTATTCTCTTTTCGAAGGACCGCTTTGTGATGCTGCTGCCACCTATCAATCTAGCCAGTGTGCAGTTGAAGGGAAAAGTGCTGGCCCGTTTGAAAAGGAGAGAGGGCAATGGTTATTACCCTGACTTTTTCCAAACGTCATAATACCTGATTGTGCCCTTCAAAGGATTTCTTTACCTCCTCTGCCTGGCTTTCTGAATATGCTAACCTCCGCATGAGAGAACTGGTGTGGAGCCTAAAGTGGAACCATTTTTGTATGTGTTTATTAGTGGGTGTGCGGGTGACAGACATGCTGATAATCAAAAGGAAGGTGAAGGGTGCCCCTGGGGTGCTTTGTTTTTGCACAGTTCCTGTGAATTGTTTTGGGGATTGATAATATGCCCGCTTGTCTCATTTTCATGTGGTAGCCATCTTGCTGAGACCCACTGCTTCTGAGAGTGCACATGTTTTATGGTAGCTACAGGAAGACGGATGGTGTGGATCCATAGCGCAGTCGCTGACTTCATCAAATTTAAGACTTCTGCCTACTGTTTGATAACAGTTCATTATACTTATAATGATCAAAGGAAAGCTTTGAATGGATTCTTGACCATATTATAAAATTGTGAGATTTCAAGAACAAAATTTTAGTTTCAATGAATGTTAAAAGTGAGTGCCTATAAAATGTCCTAATCATGTATTATTTCCCAGAGAAACTTGGTTCCCCTTGCTGCCATTCCCTCCCTCCCCGCCCCTCCTTTGCCCCCTCAGTAAAAGAATTTACCAACTGCTCTTTTTTTAAAAAATAATACTGGTGGGGCATTCTCTCTACTCTCATTCCCACCATCTCAGCCCTTCCATTGGGGTGCAATTTGATGAATTTGGTTAAAGTGTGAATTCTTAATGACCTTAACAATATGGCTCCTAAGATAGGAGGATTCTGTCTCTCTGTTTCCCTCTTGGTTTCCAATTTAGCCGGAGAAGTCAAGCTTGTTACCTGAGATATAAGAATGCCAGAGGCAACAGCACTGTCTCTAAATAATTCCAGTGTTTTTCACAGCTTTCTAAAAGTATGTGGTGAATTTCCTTCTGGCAATAATCCATATGTGCTATAGATGTTTCTACTCTGCTGCTTGGAATTATGAAACCTGGTCTAGAGTTTGTGCCAGATTTATTAGAACTCTGTCTGCGAGGTGGTAATGATAAGTAAGCATTGCTAGTTCCAGAGCCTCCTGTTTTGGGGATCCTCTAGGTAATACGCATGGGAGTCCTATATTCTCTGCTTTGCCATGGTTTTAGAAAGAAAGGGATTGGTTCTGTCCCCTGTTGTCATCCTCGGTAAGCTTTCTGCATGCTCCTACCAACAGTGAGTTTCAGGCTTTCCCAAAGGGTTTTTAGGCTAAGCTCCCACCAACTGTAAGCCCTTTTTGTAAGGATTTAATACTGCTTTGCTTATGCCCTGGGAGCAGAGCCAGGCTCTGGTGGCGTGGGCGGGGAGAGGAACTGATCTAAACCAGGAGCTTAGTTTCATCTTACCTTTTATCCACGTTACATCTAGAATCCAATATTGACTCCACGAATGAGTCCCTGCTTCCTGCTCTGGTGAACTCCCTTTCTTGAGAGTAACAACAATGAAAACAATGAAAATTGAATCTTGGAAAGGTTAAATTACTTTTCAAAGGTTAAATTACTAGTAAATGATGGCTCTAGAGCTGAAACTAGGACCCGTGTCTTCCAAGCATTTGAGATGGTTAACCATCCTTTAACCATCTAAGAGGAAGAGCTGATCCAATGGATGGGTGAAAAAGAACTGTTTCCCCCCCGTATTTTTATTATTGAACACATAATGGAGGAACATTAAATAACATCTAATAAAATAAAAATGTCTGTCAAACTCCCACTAACTAAACATGTGAGCCAAGAGATCAGAGTGCCTCCTTCTCTTACTGGGAATTATTTTCCCAATTAGCTGTAGCCAGCTAATCTCCCCAGAACTCACATTGCTTTTACCCCTGGTCACTAAGTGCTTCTGACATTCTGTCTTCTCTCAGGCCCCATTCCCTTAAGCTAAGACAAAGGATCAAATTGTCAGATAAGATTCACATGAATCAGAGATCTTACCCATGACTAAACTTGAGTAATAATTCTAAGACGACAGCAGTCAAGAGGCACAAGTGCAGCCGAGTCTGGAACATCCTGTATGAACCCAGGTGGTTCTTTCTCTCATTGAACATAATCTCTCAGCCAGAGTAATGGATGAGATCTCTAACTGAGGCCTCCAGATCAACTCATAAAGCAGGGAACTTGGCAGTTAGGAAACCTTTCTCTTTTATACTACCGGATAGTTGTATAGCTTATGTGACATTTTTCAGGGGGCCATGGAAACCAAAGAAGGCCTTTGTGGACAAACCAATTTTGTATTTCCCCCACCCCCCATGCTTTTTTCACCTCCTCTTTCAAAGATTTGGGTTTAATCACAGCTACTAGCAACAACCAGGGAATTGGAAACTTTTTTTTTTTGGGAGGGGGGTGGCGTCGTCATAGAATAGGTGTTTTGGGCCTGCCAAGTGGCGCGGTGGTTAAGCGCTGGCTTGGGAAGCCAGCGGCCCCGGTTTGGGTCCCACATATGAGAGCCAGTGACACTGCCCTCAAAAAAAAAAAAAAAAAAAAAAAGAATAGGCATTTATTACCAGAGCATCAGTGGTCTGAGAAGGCAGCGGCTTAACACCTCCAAAAACGGCCTTCACATTCTCAGACCAGCTGGGGGTATTTAAGGGAAAATCAGGACATTCTTCTAGAGACTGCATGATGGTCCTGGTGGTCTGTTTTCCTTTCATGGTGCCTCCCTCTGTCATCCCTCTGTCATTGTATTTCGAGAATTAGAATTTTTTTTTTTTTTTAAAGATTTTACTGGGGAATTGGGGTAGGGGAACAGCGTTGGGAAATCAGGGAAGGGGAATAGACAGGTTGCTGTCCATTGACCATTTTCCCTAACTCTGTTCCCCCGAAATTCCATTGGTAAGACATCTTCTGTGATTTGCCTCAAAACATTCACTATTTTATACCAAAGATGGATAGGCAGCAATCCTGTCATCATTTCCTCATCATATCTTTTTCATCCTCTCCTTTTTTCTTGTTATGAAGTGCCTTAACCATTTTGATTTGTGTGAGTCTGATTTGACATTCCTGTGCTTTTCAACTCACTCGCACTTATCACCCCTCCCTTCCCAACTTTTTAACTGTGACAAGAATCCATTGAGTTACTCAACGCTGTCTGTACTCAGACTTGTTAGCTAAGATGTGAGTGATGGGGAATGTTCTGAGACCTGGCTTTTCCTTAGAGAAAGACACTGTTTTCCCTCTAGCCTGCAGGCAATGGTTGCTCATTCTCCCATATTCCATGTACTCTGAATTTGGAGGTGGAGCTGATGTTCTTATTACTCCTCACTGTCATTTCTTGAACATCACTCCTCCACTTTCATGTAAGAACTTCTGCTCTTTGAGATTTATGCCACTTCCTACCACTAATCATTACTCATCTATTAATTGTCATTCACCCTCCTCATGTATTGTGGCAAATGAGCCTCATCACCTTTTAAAGTCCTGTCATCAGCCTGGATGTCTTCAGTACGACCTACAGATACCTGGCCATCTGGTTTCCTGACTGTTCATTCATGCATACTTCATGCATATGCATACATGCGCTTATTGTGCCTTAATTCAAAAAGATTTTTTGAGCACCTACAGTGTAAGGTGCCAAGTCCCATGCTAGAATTGGAGGCACAGTAGTGAGAGTTAAAAACAAATAAACAAACAAACAAACAAAAACCAGACATGGTCCTGCCATCCTGGAGCTTACAGGGTAGTGGGGGAGAAAGATGTTGAGCAAATGATCATACAAAGAAATGTAACTTTATAATTGTGTTATAATTGCTTTGAAGAAAGGGGCAACAGGGCCCACAGAGCATAGAGAGAGACCTGACTTAGCATGGAGATTTCTCTGAGGAAATGATGGTTGAACTGAGACCTCTTCTGAGGAGTTAACTGGATAAAGAAGAGAGGCAAAAGTGTTCCAGATAGAGGGGGCAGCATGTGCAAAGCCCATGCAGATGAGGGAGCATGGTCCAATTAAAGAACGAAAGAAGGCTGGTGGGTTGGAAGGTAGTGAGGGAAGGAAAGCATCTTACAAGATGGGGCCAGAAAGGCAGGCAGGGTCTGGATCATCCAGGATCTCTGTAGGTCACGTTAAGGATTTGGGCCTTCATTCAAATAACCCTGGGAAGCCTTAAAAATCTTCTTTATTTACGTTTTTAAAATTTATTTTTTGAAATAGAATACTGCATGTGCATTGTACAAATTCTAAAGGTATAAAAGGATACTCTTGAACAAACAAGTCTCTCGTTGTAGTCTCCCAGCTTCCTAGTTTTTCTCCTAAAGACAGCCATGCCAATTTCTTGAATTTCTTCCAAAAATAATCTATGCATAATATACATAAACATTATATTCCTTTTTTTTCCCCCAACACAGATTGTAGCATACTTTACGCACTGCTCTGTACCTTCCTTTTCAACATAATGTATCCTGGATAGCATTGCATATTAGGACTATATAGATTGGCCCTATTCATCCCAATACCTGCATTGATCTTCCTTAATTTACTTAACCAGTTCTCTACTGATGGACATATAAGCCATTTCCAATTTTTTTTTTTAATTTCAAACAACATACAGTGAGTTTTTTTTTTTTTTTAAAGATTTTGGGGAATTGCGGGAGGGGAACAGCATTGGGGAATCGGGGAAGGGGAACAGACAAGTTGCTGTCTTTTTGTTCTTCAGTGTAGTTGCGGAGGACGTTGCTTCACTGGCCCATGTTGGTATCGTCATTGAGCTCTTCCCAGATAAGACAGATCTGTTGCTGGCCTCTGGACAGCTGCTCATGGCGGCTCTTGGCAGCTCATGCCAGCTGCCAGCTGCCAGCTGCTCACGCTGGCTGCCGGCCACTCACTGTAGCCTAGGGAAGCCCACTGCAGCGGGGGCTGCAGCCTGCGCCGTCGCCGGCAACTCACAGCAGCCCAGCTCCAGGTGGAACTGTTGTTAGCTGTAGAGGGCAGTGTCACTGGCCCTCATGTGGGATCTGAACTGGGCCTCTGGCATCCCAAGCCAGCTCTTTTTTTTTTTTTTTTTTTTTTTTTTTTTGGGGCAGTGTCACTGGCCCTCATATGTGGGACCCAAACCAGGGCCGCTGGCCTCCCAAGCCAGCGCTTAATCACCACTCCACTCGGCTGACCCTACAGTGACTATTTTTGGTATTATGTGTGATAATATATCTGTTTGATAAATTCCAAATTTAGCTACCTTTATTCTATAAAGGCTGAATTTCTTTCCTTCAAAGCACTTAGATTAGTTTGCAGTCCTGCATTTATTATGTCTATTTAATCTCTGTCTCCCTCATCTAAATTACGTGCTCCATGAAAGCAATGCCTAGCATGAAACAGATGCTCAGAATGGAGGAGTGAATAAGGAGATAAGGATAATAGCTAGGTGGGAAATAAGGGTGCCTTATTAATTAAACCTTTGAGGTTATCTTTTATACCAGACAGAAGTAATTTGAATCTCTATAAAAACCAAATCATTTGCAACTTATCAATCTTCTCTAATTTGATATCTAAATTGAGGCTCTACTCAATAGTAAATAATAAGTCAAACAGAAGTACCTTCTTTTAGAACAGGGGTTGGCAAACTTTCTTAAAGGGCCAGATTGTAGGTGTTTTAGATTGTGCTGATCTTAAGATAACTCTGTTGCAGCAACTTAACTTTGCCATCTAGCCCCAAAGCAGCCATAGATAATACATAAATAAATGAGTGTGACTGTGTTCCAGTAAAACTTTATTTACAATGTAAGACAGCATCTGGAGTTGGCCGTTGGGCCATAGTTTGCTGCCTCCGGTTTACTGAATCAGTAGTGATATCCCTTCTTTCATCCCTGATATTATTAATTTATGACTATTCTATTTATTTATTTATTTTTAAAGATTTTATTGGGTAATTGGGGTATGGAACAGCGGTTGGGGAATCGGGGAAGGGGAACAGACAAGTTGCTGTCCCCTTGTTCTTCAGTCCAGTTGTGGATGACGCTTCACTGACCCATGTTGGCATTGTGATCATTGCGTTCTTCCCGGGTGAGGCAGATCATTGGACGGCTGCTCATGGTAGCTTAGCCTGTGCAGTCGCCAGTGACTTCACGGCAGCCAAGCTCCAGGTCAAGCTGTTGTTCACCATCCTAGCTGTAGAGGACACAGCGTCACTGGCCCATGTGGGATCCGAACCAGGGCCCTGCTGCTCAGAGCTGGTGTCCCAAGCCAACTCCTAAGCAACGCACCACTTGGCTGGCCCATGACTATTCTCTTTTTTTTCTGTCATCTGTCTGACTAGAGCTTTATCAGTTTTATTGAACTTTCGAACAACAAGATTTTGGTTTTGTTGATTTTTCTCTACTGTTTTTTGTTTTCTGTTTCATTAGTTATTTAAAAACTTTTTTTTTTTTTTTTTTAGTTATTCTTATTTTTATCTTTTCTCTATTTATTTTGGGTATAATTTACTCTTCCCTTTCTAGCTTTTATAATGAAAGCATGGATCATTGATTTCTTTTTTTTTTTTTTTGCTGTTAAAGTTTGGTTTTTATTTTTCCAGATCTTTTTTTAATGCATATAATATATATGTACAAACAAAAAAACCTTCATTTTAAAAAATATAAGTAAGACTATAGCATATAGATTTTCTGCAATTAACGAGGTAGCATGGGGATTTTCTTTGGCTGTATATCAAACTCTACCTCAATTTTTTTAATTGCACATGGTATTCTTTAGTAACTATTTCCATATTGATAGACATTTAGTTTCTTTAGATATTTCACCAGTATAAACTATACTAGACTGAAATTCTCACAAGTGCGAAATTCTCCAGGATAGAGGTACATGGAAGATTTTTGACAAATGTGTAATTTATTGAATATCTCCTCTTTGATGCCCAAAAGGAATAAACTACTTCTGTATGTTTTACCACATTAACTATAATTGATGGCCCTTTTTTGTTGTGAATTTTCCTGTGCTGTTTAAGGGCTGAATTTTGTGGAAAAGTCTCCCCACATTAATTACATTCATAAGGTTTTTCCCTAGTATGGATTCCCTGATGTTCAACAAGGTCTGAGCTGTGCCTGAAGGCTTTCCCACATTTCTTATAGTGATAGGGTGTTTTTCTAATATGAATTCTCTGATGTTTAATAAGAACTGAGCTCTTTGTAAAGGCTTTCCTACGGTCATACACCAGTAGGGTTTATTTCCACTATGAGTTTTCTAATGTCCAGCAAAGGATGTATCCCTGAAAGATTTTCCATGTTTACTGTGATAATAGGGTTTCTCTCCTGTATGCATTCTTGGATGACTATTAACAGTTGAGCTCTTCCTAAAAATTTTTCACATTCATTAAACTAATATGATTTTTCACTAATGTGGGTTTTCTGATGTTCCAACCCAATGGCGTTATCTCTGAAAGTTTTTCTACATTCGTTACATTTAAAAGGCATTTCTCCAGTATGTATTCTCTTATGATGAGTACGGGCTGCCTTCTAAGCAAAGGCTTCCCCACAGTCTTTTTGTAGAATTCCTGATTGGTATGAATTCTCTGATGATTTGAAAGGATACAGTTTTTTTTTTTTTTTTCTTTGAGGGCAGTGTCACTGGCCCCCACATGTGGTACCCGAACCGGGGCTGCTGGCCTCCCAAGCCAGACGCCCAACCACCACGCCATTTGGCCGGCCCAGGATACAGTTCTTTTTGAAAGCTTTTGCACATTCACTGCATTTGTGGGGTTTCTCTCCAGAATGAATTCTGTGATGATTAATAATTGTTGAGTGCTTCTTGAGAAATTTCCTACATTTAATGCCTCTAGAATGTTGCCTGCTTATGTGAATTTTATGGTGATTTAAAAGAGATGAGCTGCTCATAAAGGCTATCTCACATTCTTTACATCTGTGGGATTGCTCACCAATATGACTTCTCTCATGGCTAATAGAGGAAGAATTATGTTTGAAGACTTTCCCACATTATACAATGTGCTTCTTCTCTGTAGAGCTTCTTCTGTCCTCCCAGTCCAGACCTATATCAATCATGACACTTTTTTTTTTTTTAAATTGGGGAATTGGTGGAGGGGAACAGCATTGGGGAATTGGGGAAGGGCGAGCAGACAAGTTGCTGTCCTTTTGTTCTTCTGTCTAGTTGTGGAGGATGTTGCATCACTGGCCCGTGTTGGTATCTTCATTGTGCTCTTCCCGGGTGAGGCAAATCAGTCTCCAGCCTCTGGACGGCTGCTCACAGTGGCTCTTGGCTGCTCACACGGGCTGCCAGCTGCTCACGCTGGCTGACGGCCACTCACTGCAGCCTATGGCAGCCCACTGAAGCAGGAGCGGCAGCTATGCCGTCCTGGGGACTCACAGCAGCCCAGCTCCAGGTGGAGCTGTTGTTCACCATCTTAGCTGTAGAGGGCAGTGTCACTGGCCCTCATATGTGGGATCCGAACTGGGGCCACTGGCGTCCCAAGCCAGCTCTTAACCAACGCGTCACTTGGCTGGCCCTCATGACAGTTTTTTTGTTTTTTTTTTTTTTGAGGGCAGTGTCACTGGCCCTTATATGTGGGACCCGAACCAGGGCTGCTGGCTTCCCAAGCCAGCTTAACCACCTTGCTACTCAGCCGGCCCAACCTCATGACACTTTTTGTTTGCTCTCCCAGAGCAGATCCTTCAGAAGTATTTTGCTTTAGGGCTGACATCTTTGTTTCAAACCAGTACTCCTGGACTGCACAGGTACCTGCCGGAGCTTCTCGTACCTTCAGCAAGGGCTGTGCCCCTTGCTCCACTTGGCAGTTAATTTTGGTTTGGAAGAGAGAGTCCCTACAACACCAGATTCCCATAGTTTTCCAGCATCATGTCTCTGTACATGTCCACGGAATAACTTTCAGGGCTCTCTATTTTTTTTTATTTTAAAGATTTTATTGGGGAATTGGCGGAGGGGAACAGCGTTGGGGAATCGGGGAAAGGGAACAGACAAATTGCTGTCTTTTTGTTCTTCAGTTTAGTTGCGGAGGATGTTGCTTCACTCTTGGTATCGTCATTGCGCTCTTCCCGGATGAGGCAGATCGGTCGCTGGCCTCTGGATGTCGCTCACCGCGGCTATTGGCAGCTCACTCCTGGCTGCCAGCCACTCACGCTGGCTGCGGGCCACTCACTGTAGCCTATGGCAGCCCACTGCATCAGGGGCTGCAGCCCACACCATCACCGGGGCTTGCACAGCCCAGCTCCAGGTGGAGCTGTTGTTAGCTGTAGAGGGCAGTGTCACTGGCCCTCATGTGGGATCCGAACCGGGGCCACTGGCATCCCAAAACCAGCGCTTAACCAATGCGCCACTCGGCTGGCCAAAGGGCTCTCTATTTAATCTGGGTAAAGGCCATAGCATATCCCTAGATGTCAGTGATCCCTGGATCTGCACTTTTGGTAGTTGTGGAGCCATCTGTCTCCTGAATTGTTCTCCCAGATAAGGGCAGAAAATCCTGAATAAGCCAGTAGTTCTGGAGGCTGGGCTCCAAAATCAAGGTGTTGGCGCAAGGCTGGTCTTCTGAGACTCTAGATAGAATACCCCCTTGACTCTTCCTGGCTCCTGGTGCTCACTGTCAATCCGTGGCATCGCATGGCTTGCAGCTGGTCCACTCCAATCTCTGTGTCTCATCACATGACATTCTCCCTGTATGTCTCTCTAGATCATTGATTTTAGATTTTTCTTCGTTTTCTGAAACAGGCATTTAAACCTATAAATGCCCCTCTAAACATTGCTTTAACTGCATCCCACAAATTTTGATATGTTGTGTTTCTATTTTTATTCAGTTCAAAATGTTTGCTAATTTCCCTTGTGTAGTTTCAACCTATACTTGGCAGAAAATAGTATTCAATCAGAGACTGAAGGGGACCATTATCCAAATGTCTGGAGCTCTTTCTTTGTGTAGCTTCCTCCTTTCTGGTAGTTTCTTCTAAAATTCTAGCTCGCAGTCACCTTGAACTCTCTTTCCTCAACTCTGCAAGACCTCTCAGTTTGCTGGGGTCTCCTTCCTGGTGCCACCGTCCAGAGCTGCCTCTGTATGAAAACCAAGGTGGTTGTAGGGCTCACCTTGTTTGTTTCCTTTTTCTCTGGGGTCACAGCCCAGTGTCTTAAAACAGTTGTTTCATATATTTTGTGTGGTTTTCTAGCTGCTCATGGTGGGAGGGCAAGTCCTGTGGCAATTTCTCCCTTAAGGGCAAAAGTGGAGGTCACAGCACATTTAAAAAAAAAATGAAATGAAGTAGTGGCTTACAGAAAAATGCAAGTTATTTTCATCTATATGGACCACTTCATTATGTAAAATATGAGAGAATTCTCCTGAGAATGATGGAAGGTTGATATAAAGGTAACTGACAGTAGTGACTAATGTAACAACTGATTTCAACTGAGTCTGTACACTCAGATGGCGGTTACCAAGATTCATGCCATTGGTTACAGGGTGGGCAGATGGATAGGAAGTGACGGGTATTTCTGTAGCTCTTCATAACTTCACTTTTTTCATAGCTGCTATTTCTTCATCCTTTCTTAAGGAAGTTCTACTTTTTTCTGGCCTCCTATGTAGTCTTGGCTGGTGTTAGGTGGTGCCAGTGTACTTCTCTTCTTTTCAAGAATGATGGCAGATTGGCTGCCCTAGTGCTTGCTCAACTCAATAATCCAGAAGCCCGCCTTTATTTTCCTCTTATCCCTCAGTTGACTGTTGTCCACATTTAGTTTGTTGGACATTCGGTATTTCTTGGTAGACAGGTTGGCTTTGGCTGATTAGCAGGTTGTTGCTTCAGTTAGTCATAGCCCTTTTTCTGTTATGTGTACATGCATATGTGATTATCCATCTCTTCAGTGCTTTGATTCTACTGCATAGTTTCTATATGTAATTTTTTTATTTTTTTTATTTTTTTTTATTTTTTTTAATTTTATTGGGGAATTGGCGGAGGGGAACAGCGTTGGGGAATCGGGGAAGGGGAACAGACAAGTTGCTGTCTTTTTGTTCTTCAGTTTAGTTGCGGAGGATGTTGCTTCACTGTTGGTATCGTCATTGCGCTCTTCCCAGATGAGGCAGATCGGTCGCTGGCCTCTGGATGTCGCTCATCGCGGCTATTGGCAGCTCACGCTTGGCTGCCAGCCGCTCACGCTGGCTGCGGGCCACTCACTGTAGTCTATGGCAGCCCACTGCAGCAGGGGCTGCAGCCCACACCATCACCGGGGCTCGCACAGCCCAGCTCCAGGTGGAGCTGTTGTTAGCTGTAGAGGGCAGTGTCACTGGCCCTCATGTGGGATCCGAACCGGGGCCGCTGGCATCCCAAAACCAGCGCTTAACCAATGCGCCACTCGGCCGGCCCTATGTAATTTTAAAATATACTTTGTGTTGTAACCACAGGGCCGGGGCTACAGAGAAGAAAGAGGCACCTAGGGCACAAAATTTAAGGAGGCACTCACTTTCAAGGTTGGTAAGCTAATCTTGCCACTTACATGACTCTGAGAGTGAGTGCTTCCTTAAATTTGTGCCCGCGGCACGTCTGTTGCCTCACCCTGGTTCTGGCCCTGTAGAACCGTGACCGCAGTTGGTTACAGACACCTATATAATAACTAAGACCGTAAAATGAACTCTGTATAACAACTTTCATCTTGAACATACTTTGACTTTATTTTATCTAAGAAAACAGAAGTGAGGTAATATTTCAGGAAAATCAATGCCATGCCTGAAGTAATTCAACAGCCCAAAAGTTTATCCATAGGTAGCATTAGCTAGGATTTTGGACCATGTTATCCAGGTTAACCACAGTAGGCCACTGTTGTACTTCTGTTCTTTTATTTCTTATCCTGACGTGGCTTGTGATTCGGAAGCTCATTCTAGCAGAATCCCTCTCATGATTAACATTTTGGGTAAGCTTGACTACTATTCTGGCTGATACCATGATATGCAAAACCTGCTTTGGCAAATAACTGGTTAGAAAATGGGTGAACCTCTAACCTGCAAAAGGTCAAGAGGGCTCAGTTTGTGTTGCTGCCAGTTCAGTGGGGCAGATATTCCAGCTTGTACAGCTACCTACTCTTCTGGTCCCACAGTCCTCACACTGTCCCTGAGAAGTGCCTTGGAGGTGACGGGGAGGTCCAGTGGTAGAACTTTGCCCCCATCCCTTCATACGCTGCCACAAGAATAGCTCTTTTGCTTTGTTTTTTCTGTTTCGTGAACTGGAGTTCTGTGTAAAAGGTCCACGTGGAAGACACTCATTGAGATGGGGAGCCAGCAATGCATGTGGAGCAGTACTTCCACAAGCTAAAATATCCTGAGCCAAAAACACTCTATTTTACTTCTTCTGTTCCACTTACTAGACAGCTTTCCCACCCTCTTAAAAACCAGTCTTTAAAATAGCCTTGTGTTGGTGTTCAGAGCTTTTTACAGAGTGGTAGTCTCTGTTTTTATTTCTTCTTAAAATATCTTCGTTCTTTGTTTTTAGATGCCAGTGAGAGCAGGTGCCAGCAGGTGAAGACACACTTTGGAGTTGGCCTGAGCTCTGGGGGAGAGAATCACCTCCGGCTTCTTGAAGGAACCCACTCTGTGCAGTCATGTTGGGCGGCCTGCTGTCAGGACTCTGCGTGCCACGCCCTCTGGTGGCTAGAAGGAATGTGCATTCAGGCGGACTGCAGCAGGCCCCAGAGCTGCCGGGCTGTTAGGACAGACTCTTTCAATTCCATGCTGGTGTTTTTTAAAAAATTCCAAACTGCAGAGGATTTGGGCTTTCCCCTGGAAGATGATGTACCCCATATTCTGGGACTAGATGGGAGCAGGGCATCTAGGAGGAGACAGAGTGCTCCTAGAGCCCCCCTCAGACCCACTGTAGCCTCCAGTGACCAGCAGAGCTTGATCAGGAAGCTTCAGAAGCGAGAGAGTCCCAGTGAAGAAGTTCCACCTACAGAGACACATTCTGAAGTGAATAACTCCAAGGAACTAGGTGATCGGAATACCAGTGGCTCTGAAGAGGTAAGCATATTATGAATAAGGATCAGAGAACGTGTTTAATCTGCTTTTACACATGGCACACATGAGCAATGAAGCTGATGTCTGTGGGCAGCGTTCTAGGCTGAGGAGTGTATGTGTAAAGCGGCTTGGGTGCCTGGTGGGTGCTGCCCAGAGGACGGGGTAATGTGGCCTTAGAGATGTTCATTCCATGCAAGTCTGACCCTTGTGTTGGCACAAGCAGAAAGCTGCTCATTATCTAGTCTAAGCTGGTTCTTGGCTACAGGTAAGTGCTGTTGTGTGGGTGTTAGTCTCCACCGATTCTGCAGTATTTTCTGCCAGATTGCGAAACACTTGACTGATGTGGTTGCAGTCCAGTTTCCCTCCCCCACCCCTATCTCCCGCCTGTATACACATGCCTTATGAGATAGTTTCTATTCCAGTCTGAAGTAACCATCCATGCCTGGTACCACAGATTAAGACGGGACCTGCTGGGCCTCGGAGCTGGATGTGGCCATTAGCCAAGAGGCCTCTGGGGTGAATTCTCACCAAGCTGTATATGCCAAGGGAGATACCACCAGTAGAGTTTATTCCACTTGTTATGTTTCTTCATTGTTGATCTTCCTGGGTGAATGATTAAAAGGAATGACTCATTCTGTGCTCGGTCTCCCTTGATTGCTGTGACTTATTTTTGTATTGTTTTGTTCTGGTTGTCTCTATCAAGTTGAAGCCATGCGGAGGCTACCGCATGCTGGGCCCTGGGTGTGCTAATAATTGTACTATGTCATTTTGTTTAAGTTTCATAACAATATTTCCAAGTAGGTGTTATTAGCCATGTTTTACTAGTGAGGAAACTGAGGCCCAAAGAGGTTAAACAGTTTGATCATGCAGCTAATGGAATAACGAACCTAGAAATGGAACCTAGATTTAATATTAAGAAAAAAGCTTTTCAGTGCAATAGTAGAGATACAGTCTTAGGCTTAATATGCCCATAAACATTTATGGCCACTTATTATCAATACTGGGTGCTCTTCTAAGCACCAGAGATACAAAGGTAAAGCAGACATGATCTGTGCCCTGAGGGAGTTTACAATCTAGTGGAGACTCAGACGTGAAGATAGGTGTTTGCAATAGTTGTTGCATTTATAGAGTTATATATATAATCCAGTAGGAACGCAAAAGAGGAAGTGATCCACTTGAGTATGTGCAGGGAAGACCTTACAGAAGTATTTAACTTATTTCTTGAAGGATCTGCAGGACTTCACTAAGGGGTTAAAGGGAGTAAAAATACTCTGCACAGAGGCACCACGTATGTGAAGGCTCAGTCAGCAAGTACTTGTTGCACATTTACTATGTGCAAGATACTGTCCTAAGCTAGACACTAGGAATGTAATTATAGTAAATAAGATAAGTGTGATTTCTGCCCTAACAGAGCTTACAGTCTGGCAAGGAAAACAGACGTTGCATTTATAATAATTACATGATGATAAGTTTGATGCAGGTTATGAGAGAATAAGTGCAGAGTGCTGTAAGAATACCTAGCAGGGACCTACCTAGTCAAGCCTAAGGGTAAGGTCAGGCTACCCTAAGGAAGGGAGGTGGAAACTGAGATGGAAGTAGAGTAGGAGTCAGGGAAAGAGACAGGCCAGGAGTATTTCAGGCAGAGGGAATAATAATTTTAAATGTCATCAGGTCCCCTAGAACATGGTCTGATTAAGAAGTTGAGAGAGACTGATTTTGTTTGGCAAACAGAGCAAGAAAGCTAAGGGGTGAACGAAGAGGCTTGAGGCCCTCTTAAAATATTGGTCTTTATCTCAATCAGGGAATGATATGATCAGATGTGTTGCTATATGGTGAGAAGACTGGATGGAAAAGGGCAAGAATGTCCATGGAGCAAACAGGAGGCTTTTCGGCCAGGGGACCATTGCACTACAGCAGGATGTTGGAGATACAGGAAAGGTGATAGACCCCAAATAACCCCTTAGAGCTGTGCTTCGCAGACTTTAGCATCAGAATCACTTGGAGGCCTTGGTAAAAACAGATTGCTGGCCCCAACTCCAGAGTTCCTGATAGCATGTGTAACGGGTGCCTGGAGAGTGCTGATGCCCCTGGTCTGGAAACCACACTTCCAGAGCCATTGCTTTGTAGGGCAGGTGGGGTAGAATCCAGAGCACAGGATTAGCCTTAGGCTGGAGGAGAGACATCTCCTTCATTGTGATAGGAAAGAAGAAATGGGTGGGTTTTTAGGTTTGGTAGAAGGAAACTGGTAGTTCTAAACTCGTTCCTGTTTTTTCTGATGTGGGATAGATCAGTTACTGAAAGCAGAAGCAGAGGTAGGTGGAGTGGCGATAGGTGGGTAGAGGCAGGAAAATCAGAGGTTTGGAGAGAGTGGCAAAGGTCTGAAATAGCCATTGTGAAGGGTAGGAGATGGCAAAGTAGGTAAGGAAATAGAAAGATTGCTGGGCAGCATTGAAGATGCAGATGGTGAATTTGTGAGAGTGGTACTGACCTTTACAGTTGTATGAGTCTCAGCAGCTCTCAGCAACCCTGTCAAGAAAGGGCTGATAGTTTGATTCATCCAAGATTGGAACTTTGCCAGTCTTGTATAGAAGGAAATTGGGGCATGGAAATTGAGGTTGTTGTCAAGAGAGTGATTGAAAGAGATAGTCTAACAAGATGGCAAAAGAGGCAAAGACAGGAGGAATTGACAGACATATGAAAGAGGAGTTTGGCATTCAGAGGTTTTGATGATGGGAAGCAGATACAGGGAGCACAGGTAAATGTGAACCCTGGAAGTACAGAGAGCTGTCAGGGTATGGAATATTTGAATTTAAGATTTGGAGGTGCAGAAGTTCTGGTGATTTCAGGATCTAGGGTGTAGCTATGGAAGAGGTTTGCTGGAGTAGAGTGGAGAAGAATTTATTGGTGATAAGGAGCTCAAAGAACATGTTAAATGAGTTATCCATGTGGACATTGAGAGAGACTTTAATAATGATGATGATGATGGCAATAGTTAGTGTTTACCGAGTGAGCACTTACCACATGCCAGGTACCATTCTGAGCCCTTTACATGTGTTAACTCTTCATTCAAACAACAAATCCTATGAAGTACTCTTATCTCTATTTTACAAATGAGGAAACTCAGGAAAAGAAAGGTTACAGAGAATGGCCAAGGCAACATAGCTAGCATATAGTATACTGTACTGAGGCTTGAACCCAGGCAGTCTGAGTCTATCCAGAGTCTGTCCTCTTACTCTAGATGAGGACTTAGGGTGCAGAGGAATTTTGAGAGTCAGATGTCAAAGCCATCAGTAAAGTAGGAGGAGTAATGAGTAAGTTGCAAGATGACAGCTATGATGAAGTTGCAAGATGACAGCTATGATGAGAGTTGAAGTATAGTGCAGCAATATGGCAAAGAGGTTTCTACAAAGAAGATAGAAGAGTGATGGTTTGCAAAGAGCATTGGGAAGGAGAGCAGATAAAATAGCACCCCGCCTTCAATCCTACAGTATGGGAGAACGAGGAGCCATCATGTTACAGAGATACATGGGAAACAGTATCCTCAGGGGAGGGAAGGCTTACAGTTAAGAACAGCTGGGCAGGGACTGGGGCTTGGGCACGTGACCTGTGCAGTTGTACAAATCTCCACCTTTAGAAAGGCCCTGTTCTTGGTTTAATGCTCTGTTGTCATTGTCTTGAAATTCTTAATTTTTGAACAAGGGACTCTGCATTTTCATTTTGCACCAGATCCTGCAAATTATGTAGCCTGTCCTGCAGGAGGTATACACAGGACAAAGCATGAAATGACTGGGCATATAGGTGAGGTTTTGATCATGGAGTAGAAATTCTAGACAATTCAGTGGAATTTTTGGAAGAAAGGTTGGGTCTCACAGGAGAGGAAGTGTAGATGATTGTAGGGATAACCATTTAGTGTGGTACGTGTTTAACAGCTGGGTTTTCCCCGGGAAGCATGGTGTAAATACTACCACCATGATCAATTTCAGGCTACCAACCTGAAGTCACTGAACAGAGTTGCGAGAGATGGGTACAGTCAGCTCATATGAGCTGCCTCCAGCACACTATAGGGTAATTACAATCAATAAAAGTAGAAACAGACCAGTAAAAATTAGAAATATGGTAGATTTAGGCCTGACAGTCCCCTGGAAGATGGTGAAAACTCAGACTGGGGCCTTACAAAATTCAGGTGTACCCTGGAAGGAAGGCTGTGTGTTGTCTGGGGAGTTCTTTTTCTTCTTGTTCATCAGCAGTGGGCAGAATAAGTTGCTGCTAGTGAACAGGATTTCAAGCTTTATGGTCTAACATGGAGGGTGGGTGGATATGGGGGGAGGAATATTGAACTTGAACCATGAGCCCCCAAATGGCAATGGTGTTTGTGCACAGAGGCATTGCATAGTTCGGCATTACATGTTGAGAACTGCAGGTGTTGCTTAGAAAAATGGGGTAAGCGAAGTCTTCAGATGCAGACAAGTTCTATTTGCCTTAAGTATGCTGTGCTTAGGAGCTGGGTTCTGACCCTGAAGGCCGCGGAGAGCTCCTGAAGGGTGGTAGGATCACTCGTGCATCCAGAATGGTTAACATTTCTTTTAGGAGAGGACTTCTTTTAGGAGAGGACTTTAGGAGAGGAGTTCCAACTTCTGCCTAATGCACAAGGGAAAGGGAGAGAAATGTATGCACTGCAGACCTCCTTCTAATTAGGGATGACTAGCTAGCAGCACTTGTCTCTAGTCTGTACTGTTTTCTCTAAGGTAGGTCAGGCAACTCCACATCCAAAGTGGGAAGAAATTGTACCATAAATTGCTCTTGCCTTGCCCCAAATGCCTGCTGAGCTGCAGAGGTCTCGTGTTGTCAGTAGCATTTTTCATTCATTTGGAAGCATGCACATATTGTATCCAAGAGCAGGCATTGTGGAGCTTTTGCAGTTTCAAAAGTGGAAAGGAATATCACCACCACTTTGTTCCCCTTTTTCAGCTTACAGAAGGAGAAGCTGGTACTGCTTGGTTTAATTACTGCATCCTTTCTGTGCCATGAGCCTCTGAATTGTTAGCAGGAGGAACATGAAGGCTTGTTGACTGGATGCTGGAACATTTGCAGCACAAGCATTTCAGCTACTGGCAATTAAATTGCTGCTGATCCTACTTTGTGAAAAGAGAAGGCGTGTTCTTTTTGAGCCCAGGAAATGAGGGTCCACTTAGTTATCCCCACATACAGGGTTTGACTTTGGGAAGTCTGAGATCCCCCTCTACCATCACTGTCTCCCCGTTTCCAGTCAATTGTCACAGCATTTCATTCCCTACAAGCCCGTGGCTTTCTGTGGACCAAATGACTGAGAAGATAAATGAGCCAGCAAGCCCTTGGACACCTCTCTGCTGCCTGTTTTCACCGAGGAGAACTTGTGCTGACTACGTAAAGCCAGGGTTTACCTCTTACGAGGAGACAGAGGCGTGGGGTGTGGGCAGCGACAGAGCCTTGCATAACCGGGGACAGAAACCCAAGCAGTTCAGTTTCTCCTCATCTGAGTTTGGTTTTTGTTTGGTTTGCTTTTGGGGTGTTTTTTTTGCTGGGTTGCTTTCTTTTAGTTTTTATTTTTAAATCTTTCCTTTAATCCTTTAGGCTTGTGAAATTTTTGCCAAGGGTTCATTTATTCTCCTGGCTATTGGCTATTGTTTCCTGACAAATTTGGAATCCCTCAGGGCCCAGATTCTTCCCCTCCCCCACCTCCCCCCATTCTCATTCTCAGCAGTAGGCACCCAAAATTTTTTAGCTCCAAGCCCCCTTCAGCCTTCTGGCCTAAATAATTTGTATGGGTTTCTCCCCGCTCAGTGACCTAGGCCCTTCCAGTACTGGCTGTGTGCATGTATTCACTAGCACTCCCCCACCCCCACCTCCCCGCCCCATTCTTAGCTTCGCTGAGAAAACCTGGGCAGCCAGTTTCCTTGTTGTGTGGGGGTGTGCAGAAACCCCTGCTATTGTACTTTTCCCTTTTCTGAAGTATTAGTGCCTGAGCCGTAGAACCTTTTCTTTCTTGCTTTTCCTTTTTTTTTTTTTTTCTTTTCACCATAGCTGCTCACTTTCTCCTGTAGTCTCCTAAATATTCTGGTTCTTTTATCTGCTTATCTGGTTTTTACTATGTGAAATGAACTCGAAAATGTGTTTGTTGGCAACTTTGCGAGTTAACTTAGAAAGCAGGAGGTGATGAGTGTTTTGGTGTGAATTCATTAACAGAGCCTTGCTAATTGGCTGAATTTGAGCATGGGGGCAAGTGTCCAAAGCAGCCCTCTCTGAGTTGATGCTCCTGTGGTCCCTCCCCCTTCCTCCCTTCATTGGTGGTTTTAGTTTCCCTAGGGAGATGCTGAGAAGACATGATTCTGTAACTAACTACTACACACATAAATCCTGCCATATTCTCCAGCCTCGTCTTTATAGTTGCTCAGAAATGGATTGGATGTGTCTTTGAACTGGTTTTGCTAGCGTAAGAGTATGATACTGTCTTTGCTCTAGAAGGATTTTTGGTCATGACAATGGTTGCTTTCGTTTTAACACAGTTGTGTCTCAAATCAAAATGTGTTGAAAGCTGAATTTTTGTGAATCGTTCTTTAATATCACGTAGACAGCAGGGCAGCATTTGTCTTACCAAGGAGGGCTCCTACCTGGACTGTGATAATATGACAGATAAGTGCAGCCATCCTGTGTGGCCTCCAGCCTGCTAGCTAGTGATGGAGGGTTTTTTGGTCATCCTGAATTATGGTGTGAGTCACTGGGGTTTGCTTGCTTGATTTAGAGAGGGTAGCCCCAGACTGGGGGAGAGAGAGAGGGTAAAGGAAGGAGAGAGAACTGGAGAGATGGAGAAAAAGAATGTGAATAAAAAAACCTTTCAACATTCTGAATAAAGCTTCTTTGAAGGAGAAGTAGACTTATGCATCTGGGGCATGATTATATGACTTATGGTTTTTTCAGAATTGGGTTAGTATTTATGATTTCTGTCAAGTACCAGAAAAAATTGCCTAAGGAAATTCCACCTGAGTGTCCCCCACCCTATATCATCCCCTAAAAATTTCACTATTACTTCCTAGTTTCTGAAGTAAAATAATTTGCCCCATATTTCCTTTTCCTGTTACTTTAAAAATAAATAATAATAATAAACAAGCTGTTTCTTTAAAAACAAAAATCCGTCTGCCTTACTTAAGAATATTCATACTTTTCTTCTACTTCTGGGAATCCATTCTAAAGCAGTAATTCTTAAAGAAAGAGCTTTGTGCACAATGATCAGATGCTGTTTATTTAATAAAAAAGTGGAAACTCTAATAATGAGAAAGTGGACATTGTGTAGCCATTAAAAATATATATTTGATGCATGAATGGTTCTTTTGTTACTGCCTTCTACTTTGCACTCCAGCCATGCTGAATGGCAGCTCTTCTGTGGACACCATACTTTTTAAAAACAGCTTTATTAAAATATAATGAACATATTAACTGTATATGTTTAAAGTGTACAATTTGATTAGCTTTGACCTATGTATAACCATAAAACCATCACCACATAAAAGATATCCATTACCCCAAGTTTCTTCCTGTCCCTTTGTAATTTGTCTTTCCCACTCCCTTCCCTACCCTTAGGCAACCACTGATCTGTGTTAGGTGGTTATAGATTTTCTAGAATTTAAAAACAAATGGAATCATACATTAAGTACTCTTCTTTTTAATAGAATTATTGAGGCCTAATTCACATACCATAAAACTCACTCCTTTTGAGCATACAGTCAGTGATTTTAGCAAATGTGTAGAGTTGTACATCATCACCACAGTCCAGTTTCTGAACATTTCTGTAACCCCCAAAATATGCCTTGTGCCCATTTGCTCAAAAGTTCGCTTGTGATGTCCCCAGTCCCAGCCCCAGGCATCCACTAATCTGCTGTCTTTATAAATTTGCCTTTTCTGGACTTTTCATATAAATGGAGCCGTGTACTATGTAGTCTTTTGTGTCTGGCTTCTTTCATTTAGCATAATGTTCTAATGTTCATTCTTGTTGTAGTGTGTGTCAGTAGTTGGTTCCTTTTAATTATTGAGTAGTATTCCATTGTATGGGTGTATTATAATTGTTTATCCATTCACCTGTTGATGGATTTTTGGATTGTTTCCAGATTTTGGCTACAGATAAAACTGCTAGGAACATTTGTCAAATACAAGTATTTGTATGGCCATATGCTTTAATTTCTCTTGGGCGTGTATACCTGGGAGTGGAGTGGCTGGATCATATTGTATGTATACATTTAATGTTTTAAGAAACTGCCAAACTGTTTTCCAAACAGTTGTACCATTTTACATTCCCATTAAAATGTATGAAAGTTCCAGTTGCTCTGCATTCTCACCAGCACTTGGTATGGTGAGTCTTTTTAATTTTAGACTGTGTGATAGATAGTATCTCATCGTGGTTTTGATTTGTATTTCCTTAATGACTAATGATGTTGAATATATTTTCATTTTCTTATTTTGCCATCCCTATTTTTTTGGTAAAGTATTCATATTTTTCCCCATTTAAAAAACATTGGGTTTTCTTACATATATTTTGCATATAAGTCATTTATCAGATATGTGATTTGCATATATTCTCTCTTGTCTGTGTCTTGTCTTTTCATTCTCTTAGTAGTGTCTTTTGAAGAGCAGATATTAATTTTTCTTTTTTTTTTAAAGATTTTATTGGGGAATTGGGGGAGGGGAACAGCGTTGGGGAATTGGGGAAGGGGAACAGACAAGTTGCTGTCCTTTTGTTCTTCAGTCTAGTTGTGGAGGACGTTGCTTCACTGGCCCATGTTGGTATCGTCATTACCCTCTTCCTGGGTGAGGCAGATCGGTTGACGGCCTCTGGCTGGTTGCTCATCGTGGCTATTGGCAGCTCACGCTGGCTGCCAGCCACTCACTGTAGCCTATGGCAGCCCACTGCAGCCAGGGCTGCAGTCTACACTGTCGCCAGGGCTCACAGCCCAGCTCCAGGTGGAGCTGTTAGCTGTAGAGGGCAGTTTCACTGGCCCTCATATGTGGGATCTGAACCAGGGCTGCTGGCGTCCCAAGCCAGCTCTTAACCAATGCGCCACTCGGCCGGCCCCAGATAATAATTTTGATGATGTCCAGTTTATCAGTTTTTTAAAATGGATCATGTTTTAGGTGTTATGTCTAATAAAGATTTTCTCCTAAGCATTCTTCCAAAAGTTTTATAGTTTTAAGTTTTAAATTTAGGTCTAGACTTGTTTTGTATTTTTTTGTTTTGTTTTGTTATTGGCATATGAACATCTAATTGTGCGAGCACCATATTTTTTCCATCCTTTCTCCACTGAAGTGCTTTTCACTTTTATTGAAAATCAGTCAACCTTATGTTCATAAATCTGTTTCTGGACTCTGTTTGGTTCCATTGGTTTATTTGTTTATGTTGACATCAATACCACACTATCTTGATAACTTTGTAATAAGTCTTTAAATTGGACAATGTAAATTATACAAGTTTGTACTTTGTTATCAAAATTGTTCTCACTATTCTAGGTCCTTTATATTTTCATATAAATTTTAGAATCATCTTGTCGATTTCTGCGATTTTGAATGGGATTATGGGTGGCATGGGTTGTAGGTCAGTTTGGGGAGAATTGATAGCCTAATAATAATAGTGAGTCTATTGGTCCATGAACACAGTATAGCTTCCCATTTATTTAAATCATCTCTAATTTGTATAAGCAATGTGTTGTAATTTTTAGGGGATGGATCATGCTCATCTTTTGTCAGACTTATTGCTACATATTTTGTATTTTTGATGCTATTATTATATAATTGATATTTTAAAAAATTCAGTTTCTGTTTGTTGCTGGTGTATAGAAATACAGTTACTTTTTATATATCAATCTTGTATCCTGGGGCCGGCTGAGTCGCACATTGGCTAAGAACTGGCTTGGGGTGCCAGCGGCCCCGGTTTGGATCCCACATAAGAGGGCCAGTGACACTGCCCTCTACAGCTAACAACAGCTCCACCTGGAGCTGGGCTGTGCAAGCCCCGGTGACAGTGTAGGCTGCAGCCCCTGCTGCAGTGGGTTTCCCTAGGCTACAGTGAGTGGCCGGCAGCCGGCAGCCAGTGTGAGCTGCCGATAGCCACAGTGAGTGACCATCCAGAGGCCGGTGACCGATCTGCCTTAACCGGGAAGAGCGCAATGACGATACCAACATGGGCCAGTGAAGCAACGTCATCTGCAACTAGACTGAAAAACAAAAAGACAGCAACTTGTCTGTTCCCCTTCCCTGATTCCCCAATGCTGTTCCCCTCCCCCAATTCCCCAATAAAATGTTAAAAAAAAAAATCTTGTGTCCTGAAACCGTGCTATAAACTCACTTATTCATTCTGGTAGCTTTTTCGTGGATTCCATAGAAATATATATTACACACACACACACACACACACACACACACACACACACACACATTTTTGTAGATTCCATAGAAATACACACATCACACACACATACATACATATACATGTATACAAGTATATGTATGTGTATGTCATGTTGTCTGTGAATAAAGACCATTTTACTTCTTTTCTAATATGAATACCTTTTATTTCTTTTTCTTGCCTATTGCACTGGCTAGAACCTCCAGTGTTGAATAGAAGTGGTGAAAGTACATCCTTGCCATGTTCTTGATATTAGGGGAAGTCATTCAGTCTTTCACTGTTAAGTATGATGTTAGCTGTGGGGTTTTTGAAGATGTCTTTTATCAGGTGGAAGAAGTTCCTTTCTATTCCTAGGTTGATGTGAATTTGTATCAGGAATAAATGTTGGATTTTGTCAAGTGGCTTTTCTTCATCTATTGAGATGATCATATGGGTCAATGTTTTTAGTGTGTTAATATGGTGAATAACTTGATTGATTTTGAATGTTAACCCAACCTTGCATTCCTAAACTAAACCCCACTTAGTCATGGTATATTATTCTTTTTATATATTGTTATATTTGATTTATATTTGTTATGAATTTTTGCATCTGTGTTCATGAGGGATTGTAGCCTGTAGTTTTCTTGTCTTGTAACATCTTTGTTTGGTTTCAACATCCGAGTAATGCTGGTCTTATAGAATGAGTTGAGAAGTTTTCACTCTGCTTTAATTTTCTAGAAGAGTTGTGTAAAATTGGTACTATTTATTACTTAAATGTTCAATATAATTGAAGCTATCTGGGTCTGGAGAAAAATTCAATTAATATAATAGATATATAGCTATCTAGGTTAACTATATATCTATAGTAAGCTTTGACAAATGTGTCTTTCAACCAATTTGTGCATTTTATCCCAGTAGTCAAATTTATTGGCATAAAGTTGTTCACAGTATTCCCTTTATGGCTCTTTAAATATCTGTAGAACCTGGAGTGATGTTACCTTTCTCATTCCTGTAATTAGTAATTTGTGACACCCCACCCCTCCAGCCTAGCCCAGCCCTCCTCCTTTTCTCTCCGATAATCAGACTGGGCTATATTTTCTCAAAGACAGTTTTTAGTTTCACTCATTTTTCTCTATTGCTTTTCTATTTTCTATTTCATTGGTTTCTGTTCTAATCTTGATTATTTCTTCTGCTTTATTGTTTCTTGGATTTCATTTGCTCTTTTTCTAGTTTCTTAAGATGTAATCTGAAATGATTGATTTGAGATGTCCTTTTTTCAAACATAGGCATTACATAGGTATTTAATGCTATAAATTTCCCTCTAAATTCTGCTTTAGCCATGTTTTACAAAATTTGATATTTTGTGTTTACAGTTTTATTCAGTTGAAAATGCTTTAAAATTTCCCTTTGACTACTCCTGTGACCCTTAAGTTATTTAGAAGTATGTTATGTAGTTTTCAAATATTTGGTGGGATTTTCTAGATATTGTTGTATTATTGGTTGGTAATTTAATGCCATTATAGCCAGTGAGCATTGTATGACTTGAATCCTTTTAAATTTATTGAGACCTGTTTCATGGCTCAGAATATGGTCTATCCAGGTAAATGTTCCATGTGCACCTGAAAAGAATATGCTCTTATTATTGGGAGAGTGGCCTATAAGTGTCAGTTAGGTCAAATTGGTTAGTGTTGGTCAGATCTTCTATATCCTTATTTTTTAAATTAATTTCTATCAATTATTTAGAGAGGTAATAAAATATCACTCTGTATTTGTAGATATATCTGTTTCTCCTTACTGTTAGATAAGCTTTTGCTTCATGTACTTTGAATTTCTATTATTAGATGTATCCATGTTTAGGGTTATTATGTCCTCTTGATGAATTGACCCCTTTATCATTATAAAATTATCCTCTTAATCTCTGGAAATATTCTTTGCTCTGAAATCTGTTTTGTCTCATCTTAATATAGCCACTCAGCCTTTCTTTTGGTTAGTATTAGCGTGATATATCCTTTTCTATTCTTTTATGTTTAACCTATTTGTGTCTTTATATTTTAAGTAGATTTCTTATAGGCTGCATATAGCTATGTGTTGCTTCATAGCCAGTCTGACAGTCTCTACTGATTAATTAGAGTGTTTAGACTATTTAATGTGTTTATTGATGTGATTAAATTCAAATCTACCAACTTAGTATTTATTTTCTGTTCTATGTGTTCTTTGTTTATTTTATTCCTATTTTATATGCTTTTCATTGAATTAATGGGGTATTTTCTATTCCATTTTACCTCCTTTTGTTGACTTTTTAGTTGTGATAAGCAGAGTAATTGCCATCTTTCCCCCAAGGTTGTCAATGTCTTGATGCAGGAACCTGTGAATATGTTATGTTATATGGCAAAGAGGAATTAGGGTTGCAGATGGAATTCAGGTTGTTAAACATCTGATCTTAAAATAGAGACATTATCCTGCATTTTCCAGGTAGGCCCAATTCATTTCCAAGGGCTCTTAAAAGTGGAAAAGGAAGATATAACTATGGAGGCAGGACAGAGAGATGTAACATTGTTTGCTTTCAAGATGGCACCATGAGCCAACAAAGGTGGGTGGCCCCTAGAAACTGGGAAAGGAAAGGCAACCGATTCTCTCCTAAAGCCTCCAGAAAGGAATGTAGTCCTGCCAACTCCTTGATTTTAGCCCAGTGAGATCTGTGTTGGATTTCCATCCCACAGAACTGTAAGATAATAAATTTGTGTGGATTAAGCTGCTGAGTATGTGGTAATTTTTTTACAGCAGCAATAAGAAAATTAATACATAGTTATAATTCTTTGTTATATAGTTTTACTGGTAGCTATAGAATTTGTAGTATATGTCTTTAACTTATCAAGGACTACCTTCAATTGATATTTTACTATCAATTGCTTAGTATGAGGACTTTACAACAGTATGCTTCCATTTTCTTTTTCCAGCCTTTGTGCTGTTGTTGTTATACATTTTATTAATACTTCTACATATGTTATAAATCTCATTATATATTGTTATTATTTTTGCTTTAAACAGTCAATTATCTTTTAAAGAGATTTAAATAATAAGAAAAAACATAGACTGAATTAAGCAGTATTTCTAGTGCTCTTTATTACTTTGTATTGATACAGGTTTCTATTTGGTATCAGTTTTCTGTGTCTTAAAGGACTTCCTTTATTATTTCTTATAGTGTAGGTTTGTGGTGATACATTCTTTCAACTTTTGTATGTCTGGAAATTCTTCATTTCACCTTCATCTTTGAAAGATATTTTTACCGTTTAAATAATTCTAGGTTGTCGGGGAATATAATTAATAATGTTGTAAATATTTTGTGGGGTGCCAGATGGTCACATGTCTTGTTAGGGAGACCACTTCATGGATGGAGTAGAGGCTTGATCACTGTACTGTACACCTGAAGATGATGTTGTATAATATTGTATACCAAATGTAAGTGACTATATAGATAGTCACAGGATGTGGATTATACGGTGGGAGTTAGAGGAAGTGTAATAGATAGTATGATATGGGGGGGAGGAGTGAGGTGGCAAATTGGGGGAGGGGGTTGTCACTTTGAGGGGTAAAAAGTGTAACTATTGCACTGTGTTGTACACCTGAAGCTAATTATAAATAAATAAATAAATAAAAATAATAATAATTCTAGGTTGAAAGGGTTTTTTTGTTTTTGTTTTTGCTTTCAGTATCTTAAAGATATTGTGACAGTCTCTTTTAGCTTGTGTTTCTGTTGAGAAATCTGCTCTAGTTTTTATATTTGTTCCTCTATACGTAATGTGTCTTTTTTGCTCTGTTTAGTATTATGATTTTCTCTTTATCGCCGTTTTTAAGCAATTTGATTATATTATTTCCTGGTGTGGTTTTCTTTGTTTTGTTTTTTTGTGTTTGGAGCTTGTTGAACTTCTCAAATCTTTGTTCAAATGTGGTTTTGTAGTTTTCATCAAATTTGGAAATTATCGACCATTATTTCTTCAGATATTTTTCTGTCTGCCACCTTCTTTTTTTTTTTTCTTTAAAAGATTTTATTGGGAGGGTCGGCCGAGTGACGCGGTGGTTAAGCACTGGCCTTGGAAGCCAGCGGCCCTGGTTCGGTCCCACATGTGGGGGCCAGTGACACTGCCCTCAAAAAAAAAGAAAAAAAAAGATTTTATTGGGGATTGGGGGAGGGGAACAGCGTTGGGGAACCGGGGAAGGGAAACAGACAAGTTGCTGTCTCTTTGTTCTTCAGTCTAGTTGGGGAAGACGTTGCTTCACTGGCCCATGTTGGTATCATCATTGCACTCTTCCCGGATGAGGCAGATCGGTTGCTGACCGCAGGATGGTTGCTCACTGTGGCTATTGGCAGCTCACGCTGGCTGCGGGCCTCTCACTGTAGCCTATGGCAGCCCACTGCAGCAGGGGCTGCAGCCTACACCGTTGCTGGGGCTTGCACAGCCCTGTTCCAGGTGGAGCTGTTGTTAGCTGTGGAGGGCAGTGTCAGTGGCTCTCCTATGTGGGATCCGAACCGGGGCCACTGGCATCCCCAAACCGGCTCCCAACCAATGCGCCACTTGGCCGGCCCTGCCACCTTCCTTTAATAACTCCAGTTGAAAGCATATTTGGACACCAAAAATTGCTCTGTAATTTGCTATGCTCTGTTCATTTTCAGTCTTTTTTCTGTATTATTTCGAATAGTTTCTATTGTTATATCATCATAAGTTTACTAACCTTTTCTTCTGCATTGTCTACTTGCCATTAAACATCTACAGTATATTTTTCATCTTATACATTCTAATATTCATCTCCCAGGAACTTGATTTGGGTCTTGTTTGTTTGTTTGTTTAAACATGTCTTCCATGTCTCTACTTAATATATGTAGTCTTTTTTATAGCTTCATGAACATATGGAATACAGTCATAATAATTATCTTAATATCCTTGTCTACCAGTTCTGTCATCTGTATTATTTCTGGGTTTTATTTATTTATTTATTTATTTACTTATTTATTTTTTAAGATTTTGTTGGGGAATTGGGGGAGGGGGACAGCGTTGGGGAACCGGGGAAGGGGAACAGACAAGTTGCTGTCCTTTTTGTTCTTCAGTCTAGTTGAGGACGTTGCTTCACTGGCCCATGTTGGTATCATCATTGCACTCTTTTCGAGTAAGGCGGATTGGTCACCGACCTCTGGACGGCCACTCACGGTGGCTCACAGTAGCTCACACTCCTGACAGCCGCTCACGCTGGCTGCCGGCCACTCACTGTAGCTTATGGCAGCCCACTGCAGCAGGGGCTGCAGCAATGCTGTCCCGGGGACTCACAGCGCCCAGCTCCAGGTGGAGCTGTTGTTCACCATCTTAACTGTAGAGGGCAGTGTCACTGGCCCTCATATGTGGGATCCGAACCGGGTCCCAAGCCAGCTCTTACAAATGCACCACTTGGCTGGCCCTATTTTAATTTTTTAGAGACTTTTTATAAGAGTTTTCTCAAGGCAAACTGATGACATATACTGAGGAGGGTAAGACCTCAAATGCTTTGGAGAATAATAGTTTTGCAGCTTCTTTTATGCATTTGAAATTGCAGAAATGTAAGGAAGATTATATGGATTATATGGGAGAAAGCAAGGTGGGGATTGGATTACAGGATAGTTAACAAAGTTTTAAATAGTTAATATTTTTCCTCAATTCTGCATTTATTTTCCTGCTTCTTTGCATGTCTGATACTTTTTTGTTTTTTAAGATTTTATTGGGGAATTGTGGGACGGGAACAGCGTTGGGGAATCTGGGAAGGGGAACAGACAAGTTGCCTGTCCTTTTGTTCTTCAGTCTAGTTGTGGAGGACGTCGCTTCACTACTGGGCTCTTCCCCAGGTGAGGCAGATTGCTCGCCGGCCTCTGGATGGCCGCTCATGGCGGCTCACAGCAGCTCATGCTGGCTGCCTACTGCTCACTGTGGCTGCCAGCCACTCACAGTGGCTTACGACAGCCCATGGTGGCCCCGCTGCAGCCTGCGCCGTCGCCGGCAACTCACGGCAGCCCAGCTCGTCGTCGAGCTGTTGTTCACTATCTTGGCTATAGAGGGCGCAGCTTCACTCTCCTCATGTGGGATCCGAACCCTGGTCCTGCTGCTCATAGCTGGCGTCCCAAACCAACTCTTAACCAACATGCCACTCGGCTGCCCCTTGTGTCTTACTTTTAAGTTATCTTATGTGGGCCCAGAGGTCCATTTATTGGGTTGTTGGAAAAGTCATGATGTATTTTTCTGTTTAGTTGCAAAAATGTGTCATGACTTTTCCAACAACCCAACAGTTTAGGATTAATTCTTCCATACTATTGAGGCAAGACCTTTCTTAGTACTCTAACTAATGCCCCATGAATTACGAAGTTTTCTATTCTGGCTTTTTGGAATAGATATTACTTTTAGCCCACTGCCAGTTCTCTCTGGATTTCCTCTTTCTGTGCTCTGGCCTAGAAACTTTCTCTAGAGAGTGAGCTGGGGCAGTCATAGGGCTCATTTTATTTGTTTTTCATTTCTTAGGAATTGCTTTTCTTCATTGCCTGATGTCAGTGTCTTGAGTGCTAATGTTTCACATATTATGTCTGGCTTTCTAATTGTTTCAGATGGGATGATAAATCTGATCCCTGTTACTCCATCTTGACTGGAAGCAGAAATCCACTATGTTTTTTCTTTTTTTTCTTTTAAACCTTTTGGCATTCACTTGCTTAACTACTGCATATTCTTCAAGATTCACTGGGGCTTTAATTCTACTAGGATGCCTTCTCTGATATTCACTTCCCCAGATTGGACCCAGATGCTCTCCTGAATGTTTGTGCAGTAGTCTAAAGTCATTGTCTTTTCAGTCTAAGAACATGGTGTTTATTGTTCAAATTCAGTCCTTGCAAATATATCCTTGATCTTGTCCCCTTGCATCTTTAGTTACTCTTACATTGTTCTTTCTTCCTTTTCATCCAGAAATTTGAAGGATAGTCTATACTTGCTTTCTCTTTTTCATTCACTTGTATTCAGTCCTCAGCCCTGTGAAATTTGGTTTCCAAGCTGCTCTTGCAGGGTCACCAGTAACCTCACAATTGCCAAGTGTAATATATTCTTTTGAGTCCTCATCTGATCAAACCTCTCTGCATTATTTCATACAGTTTACAGTTGTCTCCTCTTTCTTGTTATAACTCTTTCCTGTTGTTGTTGTTTTTTTCTCTCTGATCATTCCTTTTTATAACAGTCAATTTTGTGGGTCATTTCATCTCCTCACGTTTTAAACATTGGTATTCCCACACATTCTATTTTTGAGCCTCTGTTTCTTTTTCTTACATGTTCTTCTTGAGCAAGCTCATTTACTCCCATGGCTTCAGCTACTATCTTTGGGAACTTGATTCCAAGTCTGGATCTCTATTTGAATTTCCCAGAGGTACTTCAGATTCAGTATGTCTAAAACATAACTTGCATGTTATTTCTTAAAGCCGCTTTGTAGTCTATTTTAGTTTTTGACACTGCTATAGTTAGTCCCTCCCTCAAGCTAGAAACATGGGAGTCATCTTAAATTCTTTTCCCTAAGCCCCAGATGCATTTCAACCTCACAAATATTAGATCCTTAATATTTTAAAATTCATCCCTCAGGGGAATTTTTGGTAATGGTGGCAGAGTAAAGTTGTCTCCTGAACTGCCCCCCCCCAACAGATAATAATTGTAGAATGTGAAAAAATGTATTTAAAGAAACTGGAAAGGATCCGAAAGCAGTCAGAAGCTAGAGGAGAGTTTACTCTTGAAAAACTGCAACTGGAAGTGATAAGAATTGGAGTTTACAGCTTTTTAAAATTTTTGCCTGAGGGCATTCACCAGCCCCCACAGCAGAGGAAAGTGGCAGTGGGAAACCTCAGTCTTACTTTCTTGTGATGGCACAGAAGAGAGTTCAGGGTAGGAAAATTACCGGGAATTTAAGGGGAGGAGGCCTTGAAAGTAAGAAAGCCGTAGAAGAGGGTGACACCCATAACCTGATTATAAACCCTGTTCAGATCCCTGGCTGACCCTCTAAACTACACCTGGGTGGGGAGATTCAGAGGGCCTGGTGCAAAAGTAGGCAGAGGTCTGAGAGGCAGAAGCAGAACCAACACAAGGTGAGCTCTGGGAGTTTGTTGCATTTTAAACTGTGTAGCTCAGGTGGCAGAAATCTGAAGCCTTACTGACTTGAGGTGTCAAAGGACTGAGTCTAAGACTGAAATATTAGGGAGTAATCTCCAGAAGTAAAGAAAGCACAGTCAGAGTAGGCCCCAAATCTTGAGTACAATCTATGGCCAAATTTTTGGCCAATCATCAGATTACACAAGAAGACCCGCAGGGGACCAGGCTAAAAATGCAGCTGCAAGAATTACACAGACATATCAGTTGCTGCACGTTACAGGGAAACAAAGTCTACGGTTTAAGTCCAGCTAAGTTACTTGCCTACTAGAAAAAATAATACCCCAAACAATCCCAAGAGAAACAGTAGAATCCAGAGTCACTACATATTAGATAGAATGTCTAGTATTCAAACAATTATTAGATATGCAAAGGAATAGGAAAGTGTGACCCCCATACTCAGGGGGCAAAGTGAACCCGCCAATAGAAACTGACTCTACATTGATTCAGATGTTGGAGTTAGTAGTCAAAGACTTCAGAAACGATAAAACTTGCAGAAGAAAACACCGGAGACTATTTTTGTGATCTTATTGCTGAATGAGTGAATAAGTAAATAAATCACTAAAAGCATGAAACATAAAAGGAAAATTGATAAACTGGAGCTCATCAAAATGACAAACTTTTGCTATTTAAAAGATGCCATCAAGAAAGCTGAAAAGTCAAGCTACGGACTGGGAAAACATATTTGCAAATTAAATACCTAACAAAGGACTTATTTCTAGAATATATAAAGAGCTCTTGATATATTAGAATATGGAATATTTTAATTAGCAGTTAGAAAACTAATGATAAAGCCAAGGATTTGAGCAGATTGTTCACCAAAGAAGTTATACAGATGTCCAATAAGTACATGAAAAGAAGCTCAGCATCATTAATCATTAGGACAATGCAAATTAAAACCACAATAAGATGCCCCTACACACCTCAATAATGGCTAAAATTAAAAAGATTTCGTACACCAAATTCTGGCAATGTTGTAGAATAACTGGGATCTGACTCTGGTGGTGGGACTATATAATGACACAACAACTTTGGAAAATTGTGTGGCAATTTATTGAAAACCTAAAGTTACAACTTCCATATGACCGGGCAGTCTACTCATGGATATTTACCTAAGAGAAATGAAAGGATATGGTTATACAAAGGCTTGCAGATGAATATTTATAACAGCTCAATCTGTAATAGCCCCGAACTGGAATCAATGCCAATGTTTATCTGTTGGTGAATGAATAAACAAATTGTGGCATATTCATAACAACAGAATGCTACTCAGCGATCATAAGGCCAAAATTATTACTACACATAGCAACATGGATGAATAGCAAAATGATTTTGCTGAATGAAAGAGAAGCCAGACAAAGAGTAATTCTGTGTGAGTCCATTTATATAAAATTGTAGAAAATACAAACTATAGTGAGAGAAAGCAGAGCAGTGGTCGCCTGGGGAGAAGGGATTACAAAGGAGCCTGAGGAATCTTTGGATGTGATGGATATATTCATTATCTTGATTGTGGTGATGATTTCATAGGTATACACATACATCAACATGTATCAAATTGTACACTTTAAATGTGTTCAGTTTATTGTATGTCAGTTATACCTTAATAAAGTTGTAAAAAAAAAAAATGAAGAAAGGTTTGAATGAACTTAACCAAAGAAAATACATGACTGGCCAATAAACATATGAAAAGATGTTCAACCTCATTAGTCATCAGGAAAATGCAAATGAAATCACAGCGAGATACCATTAGAATCATAAAAAATAAAGACCAAGATAATCAAGTATTGAAGTCGTGGAGCAGCTGGAACTCTCATACATTGCTGGTGGGAGTGCGAAATGATACAGCCACTTTGGGAAACAATTCAGTTTCTCATAAAGTTAAACATACACTTACATGTCTATCAGTAAATACTTCTAAGTATTAACCCATGATAAATGAAAGCATGTTTATAGAATCGTTTCTATTCAAACATTTATAGCAGCTTTGTAAGAGCTGAGGACTGAAAACAACTTAATTTTCTATGAATAGATGAATGGATAAATAAATTTTGGTATATCTATAATGGCATATACTACTTGGTAATAAAAAGGAATGAACTACTGATATATACAATCACAGATGAATCTTAAAAACATCATGTTGGGCTGGCCAAGTGGCGCCGTGGTTAAGAGCTGGCTTGGGACGCCAGTGGCCCCGGTTCGGATCCCCCATATGAGGGCCAGTGACACTGCCCTCTTAAAAAAAAAAAAAAACGAGAAGAAAAACATCATGTTGCTTGGAAGCAGCCAGAAACAAAAATAGTATATATGAGATTCCTTGGGTATAAAATATAAGAAAGCCCAAACTAACTAGTGGTGACAGAAAACCAATCAGTAGTTGCCTGATCCTGAGGATTTAGGCAGAAATTTGCTGCAAAGGGGCATGCACCAACTTTTGGGGTTGATTAAAATGTTCTTTCCTTCCTTCCTTCCTTCCTTCCTTCCTTCCTTCCTTCCTTCCTTCCTTCCTTCCTTCCTTCCTTCCTTCCTTCCTTTCTTTTTGTCTTTTTTTTCAAGTTTGTAGCAGAGGACAGTTTATTATGGTAGAAAATAACAGCTCTCAAACCAAGAGGGGGTCTCGACTGGGTTGCTCACTAGTTAGGGCAAAAGTCTTGGTTTTTATTTATACCTTTAGTGTGTCTGGGGAGGGGGGCCTCTTGGCACTATTATCAGATTTACATTGTTGCCTAGCCGGAGGAGGGATTTTCTCAAAACTGTCTAATTTCCTTAGAGCTTAATCAGCTTAATCGAAGATGTCTCTGCTCTGAGAGGAGCATGTTAGCAGAGACTGGCTTTGAAAAAAGGACTCCTGACAATCTTATCTTATGTTAACTAACCTGACTTAATCCCCCATTCTGGAGGTGAAATTTCTGACTTCTTTGATATAGGCTTTGAGAAAAAACCATCTGCTCCTCCCCCTCCCAAGTTTGTCATTCTGGAGGGGTCCTGTGACTTAAACCCATCAGTCAGCTATTAAGATTATTTCTCCTGGGCCGGCCGAGTGGCGCATTGGTTAAGCGCTGGTTTTGGGATGCCAGCGGCCCCGGTTCGGATCCCACATGAGGGCCAGTGACACTGCCCTCTACAGCTAACAACAGCTCCACCTGGAGCTGGGCTGTGCGAGCCCCGGTGATGGTGTGGGCTGCAGCCCCTGCTGCAGTGGGCTGCCATAGGCTACAGTGAGGGGCCCACAGCCAGCGCGAGCTGCCAATAGCCGCGGTGAGCGACATCCAGAGGCCAGCGACTGATCTGCCTCATCCGGGAAGAGCGCAATGACGATACCAACAGTGAAGCAACATCCTCCGCAACTAAACTGAAGAACAAAAAGACAGCAACTTGTCTGTTCCCCTTCCCAGATTCCCCAACGCTGTTCCCCTCCGCCAATTGCCCAATAAAATCTTTAAAAAAAAAAGATTATTTCTCCTGGCTCTGTTATGGTTTCCACCTTGATTCCCTCTACCTTGGCAATTTCCCTGACTGCCTATAATTTTCCTATCTCCTTTCCCCCTTTGATGAGGTAAACCTAACTGCTGTTAGGAAAAGTGGCGAAGACCGCTCTGGCTGCTTCCTGATGAGGAGGGATGAAGTATGAACCCACAGTTAGGGCTAGTCCAAAGGGGTTCTAACAGTCCATGGTAGATGAGTGAATCCAGGTGAGGTTGTTGGGGTGGTGTAGGCCATGGTAACCAGCCAGTGGATGGTCTGTTAGCAGAGATGCATTTGAGGCAGCAGTATGAGGCAGTCTCACAGGGAAGGAAGGGGCCCCAGACCAGCATCTCATGGGTTAAGGAGAGAGATAGTGCCAGGATGAAAAAAAGCAGTAAGGGTGGAGGAGGTATTCTACTGGCACCCACACAGGCGGTCAGGCTGAAAAGAGACCAGTGTGGCCTTTGGGACTGTACCACAGAGTGCCACTGCCAAGGGTCCCTCAGTTGCTTGCAAAGGCCCACAACCTAGCCACGTGCCAGTATCCAGCCTTCTCGTGGAAAGGAAAAGGCAGCAGAGTAGCAGAGAGGGGATGGAGAGGGAGAGCCATCGGCCAACACCCGTAAGGCTGTCCGGTTCGGAGAAGACTCAGGGAGCCTTCAGAACACCTCACAGAGTCTCTGTGACCAGAGTTCCTCAGATGCATCCAAGAGTCGTTCACCCCAACCTCATGCTGTCCTCGGGTTCCCTCTTTTCTTCCCCAAGAGAGAAGGCAGTCAAGCTAAGGCCAGCGTTCCTCCCACTCTGTGTCGGAGGAGATTAACCAGAGCCCTTCTGCTAAGCCTGTCCTCCGAGTTTTATGATTGGCAGCCATGCTAGTCATTTTTACCTGGCGGTCAGAGGCCCAGTGTTTGTGTGACAGGAAAATATTGTTGAAGGCCCGTGAGTGGGCAAGGTAAACAGAAAAGCACAGATCATATTTACCTCTCTTTTATCCCGGACGAGCCCCCAAATGATGTAGAATATTTCTTGTTCCAGGATCATAGTCTTGTGAAGCCGAAGCATGTAGACACGGACCAGAGAGGTAAAGTTTGTAGCAGAGGACTGTTTATTAGGGTAGAAAGTAACAGCTCTCAAAACGAGGGGGTCCCGACTGGGTTGCCCCAAAATGTTCTTTCTTTTTTTTTTTTAAAGATTTTATTGGGGAATTGGGGGAGGGGAACAGCGTTGGGAAATGGGGGAAGACAAGTTGCTGTCTTTTTGTTCTTCAGTCTAGTTGCGGAGGAAGTTGCTTCACTGGCCCATGTTGGTATCTCATTGCTCTCTTCCCGGGTGAGGCAGATCTGTCGCTGGCCTCTGGATGGTTGCTCACTGTGGCTATTGGCAGCTCACTCTGGCTGCCAGCCACTCACTGTAGCCTATGGCAGCCCACTGCAGCAGGGGCTCGCAGCCCAGCTCCAGGTGAAGCTGTTGTTAGCTGTGGAGGGCAGTGTCACTGGCCCTCATATGTGGGATCCGAACCAGGGCCGCTGGCATCCCAAAACCAGCTCTTAACCAGTGTGCCACTCGGCCAGCCCCAAAATGTCCTTTCTTGATTGTGTGGTTACATGGACATATATACTTGCCAAAACTCGTTGACCTCCACGCTTTAAATGTGTGCATTCATTTTATGTAAATTACACTTCAATTAAGTTGACGTAAAAAAATCCGTACCACCACCTTTGTTTAGCCACTCATCATTTCTCATTTGGATGAACCCAGTACCCTCCTAAGTGGTATTCCTGCTGTTGTCATACTTCTTCAAATCCGTACTCTAGGCAGCAACCTGAGTGCTCCATGTAAAACCGAAACCTGACCATGTCACCTCCCTAGCTATCACCATCTAATTGCCCACCATTACCTGGCTCTGTAAAGTAGCATATGCTTCCTCCTTTAGTCTGGTCCTTGCCTGTCTTTCCAGCTCATCTTCCTTTACTTCCTGCCTCTCACTTTGCTTGTGACTCCCAGTTCCCGACACGCCATGTTCATCTCATTTCTTGTGCCAATACTCATCTGTCCCCTCAGCCTTTTTTCTAGTAAACAACTATTTACCCTTTAAAACTCAGCTCGGTACTCTCCTCCTCCATCACAACTTTATTTAAACCTTCCTTCTTCTCATTCTCCGTTTCTCAAAGAGAGAGGAGTTAAATACTCTCATAACTTTTATACCATTATGGCTTATTATGTTTTAAGTTCTCTCTCCTCCACTAGATTGTGCACTTGTTGAGCATAGTGATTATATTTTATTTATATTTAGGATCCAGAAGGCCTGTTTCATAATGGTTAAGTATTTGTAAAATAATTGGATATAAATGTTGAGAGTACTCTACATAATATGTACTCTACATAATATGATTATTAATATTTTGTTTTAAGCAAAACTGCATAGAAAAAAAGACTGGGAACATTTATATCAACATTTTAATACCAGTTTGGGTGGTGAGATTAGTTTCTTAATGTTTTTGACAGTTTTGCATTTAAAAAGATTTAATGTTCTGTTATTTCATGAGACATATCCTACGAAACCGGCTTTATAACTTTTGCTCACTCAATTGAATTTTTGCATTTCTTTAGGTCCACAAGGCAGTCACAGTTTCCAGTCCTCTGACTGGGCAGAGTCCCGTCTGGTCAAAGAATGTATTGGTCCCTCCTGAGACATCAGAGAATCTGGGTCCTACAACTAGTGCTCAGCAAGTAAAAAGCCCTGAGACAATCAAGACTTCTACCCTTCTGCCAATGGCTCCCTCCTACAGTTATGCTACCCCCACCCCCCAGGCCTCTTTCCACAGCACCTCTGCACCACACCCAGGTGAGGCTGTTTGCTTCTGCCCATGCACATAGGATGGGAAAGTGGAACATTTGATCCAAGTGTCCTCTTTGAGCTGAAAGAAAGGAGAGAGGCACGACTTTTAATGCTGTAGGTTAAGAGAAAAAATAATCCTGTAAGTGTCCCTGTGTTCATAGGATTTGGGGCTCTCAATCCTTTGCTCAACAGGCCCCAGCCTGTGGGACTTTATGAGGCTTATTTTCCCAGAGCCAGATTCCACTGTGCCTGGGACTTAAAGGCACAAGATTCAATTAAGTACTGTTCAAGGAATCAAGCAAACATGCACTGCGAAGAAGGACTTCGGTCTGTGCACTGATTTGCTTTCTGAACAGATGGTTATAGGTCAGATATTTGTCTCTGATTTTGACAGCATCTTCATTTTTTAAAGCAACCCATAGAAAGGCGATTTATACACAGAATGTTGCCCTAACAAATCTGCGCTTCCTGAGTGCTGCTCTAAGGTATGAGGAAGTCGTGGTTAATCAAGGAAACCAAGTTGATGTTAATTTCCCTGAAAAAAAATCAACAGAATGAATCAAAGCCAGTGAAAATGGAGTTTTGCCAGATTTTAATTTCCTCAGGTCTTCGCTGGAGGTAATGTAACATGAAATTTTAGGGTCTCAATCCTGTGGCATTAAAAGTAATTTTTTTATTCATACAGAATGCCTGTAATTTTTGGTGCTATGTTATATTTTTGTCCATTATACTTTCTCTGAATATAGTGGTTTCTTTTCCTTCCTTCCTTCCTTCCTTCCTTCCTTCCTTCCTTCCTTCCTTCCTTCCTTCCTTCCTTCCTTCTTTCCTTCCTTCCCTACCTCCCTCCCTTTCTCCCTCCCTTCTCTCTCTCTCTCTCTATATATATATATCTCTATCTCTCTATCTCTCTCGGTCACTTCAGAGAATTCTTGTTCCACTTCCAGGGGTATCTAAGTGGTGAAGCTTCCATAATGGATGGTTTTCTTTCTCCCAAAGTGCAGTGTTCCCAAGCAGACAGATAAATCTCAAATTTCGTATTTGTCGAGGAAGCCCTTCCATATTTCCAGTCTTGAAATATGGGTGGACCAGCCAGTTGTTTGCTTTAAGCTCTATAGTTCCTAGGTCTCATACCAAATAAACAATTACTGTCAGAGAAATAAGATTTATGTAATCAGTGGTTCTCAACAACCTACAAATATTTTTGCTTGTTACAACTATGGAGGAGAGGTGCTACTGACATCTAGTGGGTAGAGGCCAGGGGTACTGCTAAACATCTTAGAGTTCACAGGACAATTTCCCCCACAGCAGAGAATTATCTGGTCCACAGTGCCAAGGCTGAGAAACCCTAAAGTGCATGAAATAGCTGGCAAATAGTATAAAGACAGTAGATAGCAGTTAGCTGATGCGGTGTTCCAGAAAGCTAAAGTAGTTCAGAAAGCAGACCAGTTTCAACAGAAATGGTCTGGGAAGATTTCTTGGAGAGAAGACTGGCTTTGAGTTAGAAACAAAGTACTGTATTTAGATTGAAGAAAGCACATACCCTAATGGAGGGAAATAGCTTTAGCGAAGTCCCCGAGAGTAGACCATGGCTTCTATGGAATACAAGAGGGAAAATGACTATAACTAGAGGCAGAATTGGGTAGGAAGGGCGAGATGGTGTGATCAGATGATAATGTTCTCTAATACCAGTTTAGGAGTCTGGCCTTACACATGGTGTGGAAGGAGGGGTCTTGAGTAGGAAAGTAAGATGGTGGGTGAGGATTTCAGAAAAACGATCATGGATGGGTGTTTTAGGAAGACAGAATGGATTAGAGTGGGGAGAGCTAGCAGAGCGAAGAACAATTAAAAGATTCTTGGAATAATCTAAGTCTACGGTTATAGCAATTAGAATGGAAAGAAATTAAGGCTGGCCTTATGATAGACACTTGCCTTTTCTTCTAGGAACTTTATATATGTATTTTATTAGCAAGTTATCAGCCTAAAGATGATCCTTGAAACAGAGTTGAACTCTGATTATTGACCACTGTAGGAAGTACTATATAAAGAGGGTTTGGGGATTGACAGTAGTTAAAATACAGTGGAGAAAAGCTCAGAGAGAAAGGAAGGAAAGTAGAATAATATGGTGTCATGGTAACCAAGAGTTTTAAGATAGAGGCTGTCAGCAGTATTAGATGCCACAGAGGTGAAGGATGAGGGTTGAGAAACAGCTATTAGGTTTACTAAGAAGCAGTTTGTTAATGACCTTGAAAGACCCTTTTCAGTGGGAAAGTGGAGACAATATCAAATTTCAGAGGATTAGAATGGATAAATAATGATGAAATGAAGGCAGTAGCTGAATATTGTTTATAAAAGAGATTTGGCCACAAAAGGAAGGAAAGAAATGAGATAGCCTGGATCTAGTTTCTTATCTCATGTATTTTCTTTGTTTCCAGTTATAACGGAACTGGTGGTATCTGCTGGGGAGAGTGTCCAGATAACCCTGCCTAAGAATGAAGTACAATTAAATGCATATGTTCTCCAAGAACCACTTGAAGGTAAGACATCCTCTTACATTTGGATAATGTTTTAATTTGTAATGATATCTGCATACCTTAGTTCCTTTACTCATTCCAGCAATCCTGTGAGAATAGGATATAACATGCACTTGCACAACTATTTATGTGATATGAGAAGTAACATAATATAATGTTGGAGAAAATGGGCTTTACTGTCAAACCTGGGTTCAAATCCCAATTCAGCCCATCATTAGCTGAATGATTTTAAGCAAATTATTTAACTTCTCTAAGTTTCCATTTTTTTTCCTCAGTAAATTGAGGATAATAATTCCTACTTCATTGGATTACTTTAAGGGCCAAATGAAATGATATATAAGACACCTACTTCAGTGCCTAGCATACAGCTGATGCTTATTAAATGTAGGTTGTATTATACCCATTTAAAAGAGGAAGAAACTGAGATTCAGGTTGACCTCTTTATTTTGGCCAAACAACCAATAAGTAGCAGATACAGAACTTGTATTCAAGACTACTGCTACTATAGATTTGTTACTTAAAAAGATAGACACTGGAGCCGGCCGAGTGGCTCAATTGGTTAAGAGAGCAAGCAACAGGATCGCAAGTTTGATTCCCATTTGGGCCAGTGAGCTGCGCGTGAGCTGAGCTGCCAACAGGTGGCAGGATGGTTCAGCTGGTGAGAGCACGTGCTCCTAACAACAAGGTTGCCGGTTCGACTCCCACATGGAGTGGTGGGCTTCACCCACTCACAACTAGGATTGAATACAGCACCTTGAGCTGAGCAGCTGCGAGCTGCCATCGGCTGGCCGGATGGCAACTGGACTTGGAGCTGAGCTCGCTGTGCCCTCCACAACTAAGGTTGAAGGACAACAACTTGGCTGTTCCCCTTTCCCAATTCCCCAACACTGTTCCCCTTCCCCAATTCCCAATAAAATCTTTAAGAAAGAAAGAAAAGACAGACACAATGTGATATACAAAATTCAGATTTATAAAATATATAAATTAGGGGATGATTAATTCATTATTTAAGAAAACTTCTGTAATGTGAGTTTCTCTTTCACCTTTGAAGTATACATTAACATAGCAAAGTGTGACTTATAAACACATACGTATTCTCTTTAAGACTCTCTCTGATATGAAGTGAAGCATACTTTAATGGAAAAGTATTGCATTTGGGCTGAGTAGAATGCCATACTCTATTCAGGACGGGCCCTTCCATTTTAGGTACATGTTTCCAATACAATATATATACTTTCTGGGCCTAATACCAAAGAGTGTATTTATGCAAAAAGTCATTTTTCAGAACTGAAATGCCCTCTTTGTTCTTTATTTCTGCCCTCAAATTGAGTTTTCTTTATTAATTCATTTCACCTTCCCCTAGAGAAGCGTTTTCCTTTCCACATCTGGTGGTAAGTCAAGGTGAATGAATTTGGTGACCTTGGAAGATGGAGTTGAGGGAAGAACCTCCTTGAGCTGCACTTGCTTCCCTCTTTTTTGAAAGATGTACTGGGCTCTACTGTATTTTCTTTTTAGCCCCTATTTGCATATATGTTTCTGTGAGTTCATATTGCCTTGTAGATCAGTATTTCAAGACACATCAGTTGAGAAACAGGTTCTTTCCAATTCTCTACCCAGGTTCTTCAGCCTTTAATCAGATACACGAGATGGATGGTTTCAAACTTTCAAAGGTTGGGGACGATGAGGCAGGAACAGCTCTGCCTGTTCTTCATCCCCCTGATCTCCTGTGGCAGCCCCTGCAGTGCCTCTCAGGGTTTGGAGGCACAGTTTGAAAAACACTACCCCAAATCATTAAAACCAGCATTCCTACCCTTGAGTAAAGTTCTGGCTATAAGGCCTAATTTATCCCTTGAGCTTTTCTGTCTTAGGAATTTTTTTTTTTTTTTTTGGAGGGCAGTGTCACTAGCCTTCATATGTGGGACCTGAACCGGGGCCGCTGGCATCCAAGCCAGCTCTTAACCACCACGCCACTCTGCTGGCCCAGGAATATTATTTTTGAAATTTGTGTTGTTAGCCTTAGATGTTATAAAATTGTCAGTTCTCAAACTGTTTTCTGTCTGGAAAAAAACTTCCAATCACAGGTCATTTCCTAGCACTAGGCCTGCTGCTTCTTCCCTGCTCCATACCTAAGCTAACTTCTTTTTTTTAATTGGGGAATTGGGGGAGGGGAACAGCATTGGGGAATGGGGGAGGGGAACAGACAAGTTGCTCCCCTTTTGTTCTTCAGTCTAGTTGCAGAGGATGTTGCTTCACTGGCCCATGTTGGTATCATCATTGCGCTCTTCCCAGATGAGTTAGATTGGTCCACGGCCTCTGGATGTCGCTCACCGCGGCTATTGGCAGCTCACGCTGGCTGCCGGCCACTCACTGTAGCCTATGGCAGCCCACTGCAGCAGGGGCTGCAGCTACACCGTCGCAGAGGCTCGCAGCCCAGCTCCAGGTGGAGCTGTTGTTAGCTGTAGAGGGCAGTGTCACTGGCCCTCTTATGTGGGATCCGAACCGGGGCCGCTGGCATCCCAAAACCAGCTCTTAACCAATGCGCCACTCGGCCGGCCCTAAGCTAACTTCTACATACACATTTGTGAGAGCTGCCTGGGGCTGACAACTGGCCAAAAGATAACTTGTATTTTGGAGAGGAAGGAAAAGTAATAAACTTTATATTTCAGGCTTATAAAAGAAAATCAGGTCTTAAGATGAAGGCTATCTTGGAATTAGGTTCTATGTATTATTAACTTTAACTTTTGAATTATGAAATAAGAGATGACCATTTTTTGCTAAGCATTTGAAGTTTTTGATTCTTCGTTTTATTTTTCACTTTTGGGTTGTAACTTAAAGTAAATCTTCCCACCCAATCCCATTCTTCCCTAGCTAGACATGCAGTTTGTTCCAAAAAAAAAAATTAAGACCACGTTTACTGGGGAGAGATTCCATTTAGATACCAGGGTTCTATCCTTGCCATCCTCAGTCATATAGTCTGAGCTGTGAATGAGGACCATTTAATGCTTCATTTGATCCTAATTAATTCCATCGGGGCCTGTTTGAAGTGGGTCACCCCCTACCATCTTCTGCACGGTGTTATTTAGCTCAGCAGGAATGACTTAGCTCTTTTAACCCACCAGGCTGTGATGACCTCTGTGAGACTGGCATTGTTAGTGCTCTGTAAAAAGCTATTTTTGAACCATGTTATTTAGAAGTCATTGCTGTTCTTTGTTGCAAAAGAAGTTTTGCAAGAAAATGGCCTTTGTTCCCAAAGAGTTCATCTGCAGTGGTTGGTATGGCATGTGTCTCCACTGGGATGTTGCACCATAAGACGCCTGGTATTTTGAGGGAGGACTGGCCTGAGCAGGGCAGGTATTGGGCAGAAGTGAGCATTGCTGGGAGAGGAGAAGGAGTCCTGACTGTTGCGAAGTCAGCAGAATCCACACTTTTTTTTTTTTTTTCAACAGAATGTTTGGTTTTCCTGTAAGCATTGGGGTGAAATCTTAAAAAGTAAGGCCTTGTCAAGATTTAGGAGAGATTTGTTATTGGCAGGCTGTGTGGCTGCTCTCTTTGTGTGTAGGTGTGTGTTTTGATGGTTTTTGTAACTGCCCTTCTATAGGAGAAACCTACACCTACGACTGGCAGCTGATTACTCATCCTAAGGACTACAGTGGAGAAATGGAAGGGAAACATTCCCAGATCCTCAAACTATCCAAGGTGAATTTACCTCCTGTCATTGGCAGGCTGGGGCAGAGGTGTTGACCATTTTTTTAAATTCATAGTATAGAATTTTCTGTCCACACTTAAGCTAGGAACAGTCTTTCAGAAGTGAATCCTCCAAAAATCTTGACTGGCTGACATCCAGTATTTGTTAGTGTATGATTCTCAAATTTTCATTTATGATGAGAAGACTGTATAAGCATGGTGATGATAGCTGAAAATACACATGAAACAGCTTTTAAGGATAACAGAAGGATTTTAGAATTTGGGAGATAAGCTAGGTTATTTGTGGCCACATGACTGTATAAATTGTCTCAGTCTTTTTTGAGATTCAGAATAGTTATTAAGAGTCATAAAAATGTTCATATTCTTTGGCCAAGCAATTAATTCCTCCCTCCCTCCCTTCCTATTTTCCTTTCAACTGTTTATTGTGCACTAGTTATGTGGCAGATGTTGGGGATTTACCAGGGAGTTAATCATAATCTTAGCATTCAAGGGCAATCATCTAGTGGGTGATACTGACTGTGGGTGATAACATGGGATACACTAGGTCAGTGCAGTGGGTATTGAAGCCCCAGGGAGTTAAGAGTAGATTTCTTGGAGTTTGCCTGCTTGGGTCATGAAAGGTAACTAACTTTCTGGATAAAGGGTTGAGTGATAATACCTGAAGCAGGGAAAGCAATGGGAATGGTATGTGGTTCAGCCTGATTAGACCCTATGGTCTGAGAAGAGCAGTGGCACAAGTAAGTTGGAGAGATGTAGGGGTCAGATTGCAGAGGCTTTGTAAAGATTTCGACTCTTACCCAAAGGGAATAGGGAGCCTTTGAAAGGTTTTAAGCAGGAGAAAGACATGTTCAGATTTTCAGTTTAGAAAGATCACCCTGACTGCAGATTGGAAGAGATAAGGCTTAAACTGGGAGACTAATGAGGAATCTGTTGACAAATACACGTGTGAGATGGTAATAGCCTGAGTAAAAAAAAAACTAAATAAAATAAAACCTAAAAACCACCTGTTGAGCTCATACCATGTGCTAGAAACAGTGCCAGTTGTTTTATGCAGTTATTTCATTTAATCTTCATAACCACCCCAAGATGTAGATATCAGTATCTGTATTACAAATGACAAAACTAAACACAGGAAAAATAAAGTGGTTTAGCCAAAGTTCATAAAGCTATTAAGTTGTAGATTTGAACTGGAACTTTCTGTCTCTAAAGCCCATGCTTTTAACAACTGTGCTGTGATGATTGGTTAAAAACTGAGGTGTTGGCAGTGTGAATGGAGAGAAGGGAGTGGATTTCAGAAAGATTTTGGAGGTCGACTTGATAAGACTTGGTGATCAGTTAATTGGGTGGAGGTGTTGTGGAAGAAAAGTCTAGGGTAACTTTAGCCTTTTGGCTTAGGCACCTGGGTTAGATGTCGGTGCAAATGTGATGATGTTGATTGAAATGAGACTCACAGAAAGAGGAACGAGTTTGAGGGACAGAGTGAGTTTGAGGTGACGCATCTGAGTGGGGTTGCCCAGTCAGTAGCTGGGGGGAAGGGGCTGGAGGTCACGGTATAGGTCTGGGCTAGAGAGGTAAACTGGCAGTCGAAGGTGACAGTCGAAGCCATGGTCTTAGATGAGATCATCCAGAGAGAGTGTGGAGAGTGAAGAAATAAATGGGTTGTGATTGGAATCCTGGGGAACATTGTCATTAAAGGTATGGAAGGAGGAGGAAACTAAATGAAATGAGGAGTGGGCAGGGAGGTGAAAGCCAAGGAGGGGAGAGCATTGCAAGAAGAGGAAAGTGGTCAAAAATGCTACCTACGGTCAATTAGCAATGACCCAAAGAAAATATCCGAAAGAAAAAAGAATCCCATTTGCCCGAAAGATGTTTCATCATGGCATTAGTTAGAATAGTAAAAATTTGGAAACAATCCAAATAGCCAACAACATGGAATACTTATGTGAATTACGGCACAATTTCTTCATATACTATTTCTCAGCCATTAAAATGACTATTAAAAGGACTTATAATGGGGAAAGTGTTCATGCTAAATGAATGGAAGAAAGAACAATAAAAAGTTTGATACACACTTTGATTTTAGCTAGACCCTGAATGCCATTGACATATGAACGCCTGAAGGTAGGGAATCTTATGTTCTTCATCTCCAAAGCCTAAGCCCAGGACCATGACCAGTATATAATCGGTGCTCAGTAAATGTTTGTTGAATGGAAGAACTGTTTTAAAACTATTTTTGTGTGTGTGGTTAAGGAGTGAGAGGAAATAAGAGAAATATGATTAATCAGTGTGTTAGGACAGTGGGATTTGTGCAATTTTTTAAAAATATTATGTTTATACAGTTAGTAGAAATCAGGAGGGAAAAATATTCAGGTATTTGGGAGCTATTTGGTATTTTTACAGAATGTTTTTCTTTGCAGAGATGATCATTTTCATTTCATAACTCTGTGAAGTAGGATGGTTGGGCCCTTAATGTTCTTCTTAAAAGAAAATGGGAGCACAGAGATCTTGAAATCCCTTCTGTTGTTCTGGAGTCAGCTAGTAATAAGATTCACATAAAAAGCTTTGGTTTTTTAGCTGGTAATTCATTGTTTCATCTCTTTGGCCGGTTTACTTTCTCTGTTTTTCAAACAGTGTAAGAAGTGGAGTGTGCAAGAATCAGCATGAGAAAGTAGTTGCTGTTTTTTTTGTGGGTGTCTAAAAGATCTTCCATCCCTTCTGCAGCTCACCCCAGGCCTGTATGAATTCAGAGTGATTGTGGATGGTCAGAATACCCACGGGGAAGGCTATGTGAACGTGACGGTAAAACCAGGTGTGTTTCCCAGCCCTGCCTGTGTCTGCATTGTTTCTCTGCAGAATTCCCAAGGAGATGGAGATTTGACTTTAGGGCTTTTCATTCCCATTCTTTTTCTGCACTATATGTATTGGCAATTCCTAATTCAATGTAGTAATAGGTTAGGGTGGCAAAGTATATACTTTGGTTCCGGTTGGAACACTTGGCTGGGCAAGGAGACATTAGTCATGTGGCCCACAGTACAGTATGGCCTGAGCTATAGTCTGCCTACCTGAGAACTACTTCTCCAAGCCAGTCATGCTGATGGAGGACCCTGTGTTGTAATTAAGCGACACGAGAAAGCCAGGAGCCCAGGGAAAGCATGTAGAAGGAGAACCTGCCAAGCGGCTGGCCCTTTCTGATCTCTCCAGAAATGTGGGCCTTTGCACACAAACTTCCTCACTGAAACCCTGCCAGTCCTCTTTCACCTTAGACGCCAATTCTGTCATTCTTTTTAAGTGGTTCAGCACTGGTAGATTACAGTGCGATAGCAAGGTATCTTGATTTGCATTTTCAGAGACATTTAGGGGAAGTTGGCAGATGGCACATACATTGGCACAAATTCTTTTTTTTTTTTTTCTTTGAGGGCAGTGTCACTGGCCCTCATATGTGGGACCCGAACCAGGGCTGCTGGCTTCCGAAGCCAGCGCTTAACCACTGTGCCACTCGGCCGGCCCTATTGGCACAAATTCTTAATACTGTTTTCTGTCTTTGTTGGTCATAAATTTTCTTTTCCTTCCTTGAACCTTGTAGCCCAGGTAACACAAAATACTTTCTCACAAAAATGTATTTAGCATAAAGATCGTTTGATCATTTCCCAAAGAAGAGGCCGCTGGGCTCAGTCATTTGGTGGACCAGAGTGGGTTGTGACCTTTCCGTCTCTCTGGTCTAGTCACCTCACACACAGTCAGCTCCTGGATGGTTGAGAAATCACCCATTATTTTTTAGCACAGCCTCGTGCCAAGAGGTAGTTTGCTGCCAAGGCCTTCATTGCACAAAGCTTATTTGCTATCTGCCTCTAGTCAGCTTGTCTGAAAGCAGTCATTTGCTGCTTTAGTGCTTTTCATGAGCTAGATAGCACATGAACATTGAAAGAATGCCCAGGGCATGGTCTTGGGAACAGTGAAGTTTGGAAGTAGAGACCTTAACACTCTCAGGTGTCTTACGTTAAAATACCTGCCTGGTCTTGTGACTTTTGCCTTTGGTGGTGCTTCAGCCATCAGTTATGTCATGGAAACATTTATAATCCACCCAGATGTGGCCTGCTTCTCCTAGAATTCACAAACCCCTCTTTTAATTTCTTCCGGGCCATTTTCTTGCAGAGCCCCGGAAGAACCGGCCTCCTGTTGCCATCGTGTCACCACAGTTCCAGGAGATTTCTCTGCCAACCACTTCCACAGTCATTGATGGCAGCCGTGAGTACTTATCTGGGTGTAATGTTTTAGAATCACATTCATTTTGCACCCTGGTAGAGAATCTGGGCAGCTATGTCTGTATTCTGTTCAGGCTTCTTGACCACATTATGGGAAGACCAACCATCTGAAGCAACTGATGAGGAAGTTAAAACCCCTTGTTTGAAGTAATAGTTCTATTCTGAGATGGTAAGAAAGTGGGATTAGACATATATCTAGCATTATTTTAGTTGAAACTTGCTGGTTTTCAAATTTTCTTAGATTGAGTTCCCATTCTCAGTTATGGAAACAAGCTCTCTCCTATCATGGCAAGATCAGTAGCTGAGAGTGTTAACTGAGGAGTCTCACCCAGCCATCGCTGCCTAAGAAGATTCTTGTCAGCCTTCTCCTGGAGAGACTCACAGAATGTACTCCTGCCTGGACTCACCGACATTTTTCCCTTCAGAGTAGTGTCACCTGACGGGCAACAGGAGAGGAATTCTGGGTCTTTGCCATTGATCCTGGCTATATGTGCAGAAGGTTTCAGGCCTATCATCTCACCAGTATTTGCTTGCTTTCTTTTGAGACCTGTTAGGGCCCTGTTACCCTGACTGCCTTGGCACCAACAGTGGTTTTTGGCAGAGGTAGTCACTTGAGTTAGGAGAGGAATCTCTAGCAAGGTTAAACAATTCACCTAGATAGTTCTGACAAGAAGAGGAGGCTAGAAGACTAGCAGGGTAAGAGGGAAGAGACAAGAACAAGAAGAAGCACTTGTGAGTGTGGGAGAAAAGGTTCATATAGTACCATTTTATTTTATATTTTTGAATAGATCAAAGTTAAATAATATGCAGAGGTATACAGTGTAAAGAATTACTAGCATCCCTGTCTCCCAGCTATCCAGTTTTCCTCCAATCAATGGTATTATTTTATGAATCTTTCCAGTATTTTATACATATATAAGAAAATACATACAGTTATTATGGTAAAACATTATATACACTGTTACATTCCATGCTTATTTCTATATGTTGGAGAATTTTTCTGAGTCAGTATATGAAATACTTTTCATTTTTTTTTCCTCTTAATGATTACATAGCCTTCCATTATATGGATGTATAATTTTATTGTTCGAATATATACTGGTTTTTGATGGCCATTTAGATTATTTTTGGTCTTTCATTATTACAAATGTTACCCGGAACAATCTTGGAAGCATGATGTTTAACACTGTACAAGGATATCTGTAGGAGAAATTACTAGAAGAGAAATTGCAGGAACAAAGATAAATTTTACCAATTTACTCTTTATAAAGGTTGTGTCAGTTTATGCTTCCACCAACACTTAGGAAAAGGCCTCTTTGCCTACCTTTACTCATATACTGTGTTATGAAACTTTGGCCTTTCCCAATTTGATAGGTTAAAAAATTGTATCTCCAGTGTAATTTAAATTTGCATTTCTGGGCCGGCCGAGTGACACATTGGGTAAGAGCTGGCTTGGGAATGCCAGCGGCCCCGGTTCTGGTTCGGATCCCACATATGAGGGCCAGTGACACTGCCCTCTACAGCCAAAAACAGCTTCACCTGGAGCTGGAGCTGGGCTGTGCGAGCCTCGGTGACGGTGTAGGCTGCAGCCCCTGCTGCAGTGGGCTGCCATAGGCTACAGTGAGTGGCCAGCAGCCATCGTGAGCAGCTGGCAGCCAGAGTGAGCTGCCAATAGCTGCGGTGAGCGACCATCCAGAGGCTGGCGACCGATCTGCCTCATCCAGGAAGAGCGCAATGATGATACCAACATGGGCCAGTGAGGCAACATCCTCCACAACTAGACTGAAGAACAAAAAGACAGCAACTTGTCTGTTCCCCTCCCCCAATTTCCCAATAAAATCTTAAAAAGAAAAAAAGAAATTTGCATTTTTTTTTTTTAATTTGAGGGCAGTGTCACTGGCCCTCATAAGTGGGACCCAAACCCAACAGTTATGTTTTTTTGTTGTTTTGTTTTTTTTCGTTTTGTTTTTTTAGCTGAGCAATCCTGCTACCTGTTGGCAGTTTAGCGGCAGCTCAGCTTGGGCTGGCATCGAAATGCTGTTGCTCAGAGCTCAGCTCACACCCTTGAGCTAGCTCTTAACCAACTGAGCCACTCGGCCGGCTCTGCATTTCTTTTAAGTGAGGTTGAGTACCTTTTTCATGTGTTTAAGAATTTATTTTCCTTTTTTTTAATTTTAATTTTAATTTTTTTTAGATTTTATTGGGAATTGGGGAAGGGAACAGTGTTTGGGAATCAGGAAAGGGGAACATTGTGTTTTTCCAGGACCCGTCAGCTCCAAGTCAAGTTGTTGTCCTTCAGTCTTAGTTGTGGAGGGCGCAGCTGAGCTCCAAGTCCAGTCGCTGCTTTCAATCTAGTTGGGGGAATGGGGAAGCCGTAGCCTACCATCCTATGCAGGAGTTGAACCAACAACCTTGTTGTTAGGAACATGTGCTCTCACCAGCTGAGTCATCTGGCCGTCCTTTGGCAGTTCAGCGGTAGCTCAGCTCAGGCACAGCTCACTGGCCCATGTGGGAATTGAACTGGCGATCCTGTTACCAACTGTGCCACCCTGCCTGCCTGATTTTCCTTTTTTTTTTAAGATTTTTTTATTGGGGAATTGGTGGAGGGGAACAGCGTTGGGGAATCAGGGAAGGGGAACAGACAAGTTGCCGTCTTCTTGTTCTTCAGTTTTAGTTGCGGAGGATGTTGCTTCACTGTTGGTATCGTCATTGCGCTCTTCCCGGATGAGGCAGATCGGTCGCTGGCCTCTGGATGTCGCTCATCGCGGCTATTGGCAGCTCACGCTTGGCTGCCAGCCGCTCACGCTGGCTTCGGGCCACTCACTGCAGCCTATGGCAGCCCACTGCATCAGGGGCTGCAGCCCACACCATCACCGGGGCTCGCACAGCCCAGCTCCAGGTGGAGCTGTTGTTAGCTGTAGAGGGCAGTGTCACTGGCCCTCATGTGGGATCCAAACCGGGGCCGCTGGCATCCCAAAACCAGCGCTTAACCAATGCGCCACTCGGCCGGCCCTGATTTTCCTTTTTTTATAGAGTAGCGTTTTAACCAGAGGTTGCCTGTGTTGGAGTCCTTGGAAAAACTACGCAGTGGAATAGAGAGGCAGAATGACCCAGTATTCCTAGGGAAGAAACACTCTGGAGAGATAGTCTGTAATTTCATGAAGTTTTCCTAGCCTCAAATCTCTGGGTAGTTGCCCTGGTTTGTGTAAACTGGATAAGTGCTGAGACCCAGCGCTCTCATGTTGTAACTGATGTTTCTTTATGGTCAAGAAAGCACTGATGATGATAAAATTGTCCAGTACCACTGGGAAGAACTTAAGGGGCCTCTGAGAGAAGAGAAGATTTCTGAAGATACAGCCATATTAAAACTAAGTAAGCTCGTCCCAGGGAACTACACTTTCAGGTAAATCAGGATCCTTCAAGTTTACCATATGCCTTTTTTTTCCCTTGTGGTTTTTACATCCTTATAGGAGTAGCTCTGACAGATACCAAATTCATTGCAGAGCTGGTTGATCATATAGCCTGTGGCTCCATTGGTTCTCTGAGCCCTACGGTGACTGGTCACAACATTAATACTTGTAGGACAAAGGTCCTTGCGTAATAGGTCAGGACCCACCACAGTTAATCCTTCTCCAAGCCTTACCTGGCAGATCTCCAAATGGTTTTGTTTTAGGATTTCTGTCATTAAGTGAAAGGTCCCATCTTCTTTTGCCTTTGCTCAGGAAAAGTCTGGGAGGAACCTACTGCCATCTTGTCTCTTCCCTTTGGGAAATGCTTCTTCAACTTATGACATCTCAAAATCTTTACTTTTGACTAGTGGTTTATAATATGAGTTGTAGGATTGTTCTCTGTTAGGGCTTTTTGGAGAATTTGATTCAAAGACAGCCCTTTTGGGAGCTAGTATTGACATTCTAGAATGTGATTAATGAGAGTGTGAGGCTGACTAGAGTAACCCTCCTTGTATGCTACAAAGCACTGGTGAGTATCATACAGATACCATATGTTTACGATACTGTCCTCATTTTACACCTGAGAAAAATGAGGTTCAGTGTATTTACTAACTTCTCTGAAGTCACACAAAACTGAAATGCAGATTTTCTAACCCCCACGTGTGGGCTCATTCTACTCTCTTCCTTGACTTACCCATATGTGTTGTGTTTGTGCTTCCATGCATGCCTTTCTCAATCTGGTGGAGTTGCGCCTAACCTTGTGAGTGGGCTCGGGTTTCTCCGAGGCCCTCCGAGATCCTCAGGGAGGAGGGAGTGTGGCTCCCTCCTCCCTGCTGCACTTAGTGCCTCTGGGTGGCGCCTGCCAAGTTGCAACAGCTTATTCATGGGTGTCTGTCTTCCCCACTGGATCTGAGATTAATCCAGTTTTAGACACTGTCAGAGACACAGTCATGAACGTCTAACATGGCACCTGCCATATAAATAAATATACCAGTTCTGACTCAGCAGCGCTCTCATTGACTCAAGGCTTGAGGTGCATGAAAGGTAGCTGCCATTCAACAAGGTTGGAGCCTTCTCATTGGCTAAAAGTGGGAATGTGAGTTGGTGTTTACCTTAGATTTCTAGTGCAGGATTTTTAGCATTTATGGAATTTAGCCTGAGCTAGGTTGGTCTTTTTGTTTTTTTTGTTTTTTTTTTGAGGGCAGTGTCACTGGCCCTCATATGTGGGACCTGAACCAGGGCCGCTGGCTTCGCAAGCCAGCGTTTAACCACCGCACCACTCGGCCAGCCCTAGGTTGGTCTTTTTAAAAACAGTAACAATAGGGCCGGCCAAGTGGCTCAGTTGGTTAAGAGCTCTCTCAAGAATGCGAGCTGAGCTCTGAACAACGGCGGTTCAATGCCAGCCCGAGCTGAGTTGCCGTTGAGCTGCCAACAGGTGGCAGGATGGCTCAGCTAAAAAAAACAACAACAAAAAAAACAGTAACAATAATAACTATCATCGTTTCTTGAACATTTACTATATGTTTAGTACTGTTCTGAGCTCTTTGCATGCAGTGGCCCATTTAAGCCTTACAGCAGGTATTATAATTACTCTTATTTTATAGATTAGAAAATTTAGGCACCGAAAGGTTAAGTAACTTGCCCAAGGTCACACAGGTAGCCTGAGCTTTTCACCACAGTGTTAGCCTACAGCATTTTGGATGGATGAGGTATTGGGAGCAGTGTTTTTTTTCAAAGCCTCAATCTATGAAACAACAGGGATTGGTTTGATTAGCATTAAGGTTCAATCTGATTCCATTCACCTTTTCCTCTTCCTTGCTTTCACGTGGCACTAGCCTCTTTCCCCAGACCTGTGGTCAGCTGCTGTTTGGTTCCAGGATTCTTGCTTGCAAGCCAGGGACTGTTTGAGGTAAAAGTCAGAGTAATGGCCAGCTGCCGTTTTGCCACTTTCTATAACTTGCTTTTGTTCTGAAATAGGAGGCAAATAGAATATGTTAAACAACAACAACAACAAAAAAACCTGTGAAAACAACAGGGAAACTGGAAAAAGAGGAAAACTTCTGTGGATTTTTCTTCAGATATTTGCTGATTTACACATGTCTGTGTGTCTGATGTCTTTGTACTTGTTTCTAAAGGCTGTAATACCAAAAATCCCTTCAGACCGTAGGTAAAAGGTGAGCCTTTGGGATAAAACATTACAGATGTCTGGCTCTATCTGGTGGCCAATGGTGAGATTTAAACAAACGGCATGCCTTTTCTATGCTTTTCCTCTTTCTGTCAGCAAAATGGAAGGAGCCCAAACCTCCTTGCTTGCTTATGCTGACATTTTGAGGTGGCAAGAGAAGCTTTAGGCTGTTCAGCTGGTAGGCATCATTTAGGTAAAAGCCTGTTTTTATAAATGAACGGTTTTTTTCCTCTTGCAAATCCTGTTTCACACTGGCACAAACTGTAGGACTGTCGCGTAGGAGAATTCATTTCCATCTCAGGCTGCTGTCTTCCTAGAGCTACCCCTGCTAGTCCATCCCAGAGGCTGTCTACCCCAGTTGTCCATTGCTGTGATGTGTATGCGGCCAAAACAGGATGATGGGAGGAAAGCCTGCTGCAGTCAGAGCTTTCTCTATTTCGTGTAGTGTCTTTAAACCTCACAGGAATAGGGGCCAGGGACTGTCTCTTCTTTCTTTTTTTTTTTTTTTTTTTTTTAAAGATTTTATTGGTGAATTGGCGGAGGGGAACAGCGTTGGGGAATCTGGGAAGGGGAACAGACAAATTGCTGTCTTTTTGTTCTTCAGTTTAGTTGCGGAGGATGTTGCTTCACTGTTGGTATCATCATTGCGCTCTTCCTGGATGAGGCAGATCGGTCGCTGGCCTCTGGATGGTCGCTCACCGCGGCTATTGGCAGCTCGCGCTGGCTGCCAGCCGCTCACGCTGGCTGCGGGCCACTCACTGTAGCCTATGGCAGCCCACTGCAGCAGGGGCTGCAGCTCTTCTTAAGACTTGGTTTCTGGGCTTTGGAGTCAGAGGACGGGGCTTGTATCTTAGCTCACGATGGGGCCCTGAGCCTTGGCCTCTCTAAGCCTCCTGTAAAGAGAGATTGATGATTGTCGTGAGGGCCAGGTCCGACGATGCTCGTACGGGTCCCAGCTCATGGACGCGTGCGGGAAGCAGCAAAACGGTGCTGGAGGCACATTGCCCAGATTCAGATCCCAGCTCCACCACTTTCAAGCTTGGGCAAGTTACTTTCCCTCTCTTTGCCTCAGTCTCCCATCTGTGAAAGGAGTGAAATGAGGGTAGGCCTCTGCAGAGCTGTTGTGCAGATTTAATGAGTCCTAAAGCGCTTGGAACAATGCCCGGCATAAGTGAACCCTGGGTCAGCAATAGCATCTAGTATTACTCTGCTTTTCCAAAACGAATGGTAAGAATTGGTGACCAGTTGGTAACCCTGCCACCTTGGTATTTCTTAGCCTTGATTTGCAGTCCTCTCAGTTTATTTTTTTTGCTGAAACCCCTCCCTGATTGCACTCCTCTCTCTGCCCTGACAGCTTGACTGTTGTAGATTCAGATGGCGCTACCGACTCCACCACTGCAAGCCTGACAGTGAACAAAGCTGTGGATTACCCGCCTGTGGCCAACGCGGGCCCCAACCAAGTGATCACCCTGCCCCAAAACTCCATCACCCTGTTTGGGAACCAGAGCACTGATGACCATGGCATCACCAGCTACGAGTGGTCACTGAGCCCCAGCAGCAAAGGGAAGGTGGTGGATATGCAGGTAGGAGGGCCTGGCTTCTGTCTGTTCACGCCTAAGGGAACTAGAGCTGCCGGACTGGACCACCTGTCCAAGGCTTATCTTTGCTCCATTTTAATTACCGAAGTCAGATTTGTGCATACAGCATTTGAATTTTTTAAAAAATCCAGAGAGCTTAAGCGGCCTTTAATTAACACATTAGCAAAAAACCTTTACCTTAAATGTTTAGTATCAGAGTAAAAGATTAGGTGAGAAATGGTAGCTGTTCAAGGATGATTCCAGAGAGTCTCACTATTTAGAAGCTACTGGTGCAAATCTTACTCATTGGAGTAGATCGCCTGACTAAATGGTGAGCTTCTCTCTGAAGATATGTAAGAAGTGACTAATCCTGTCACTAGGCAGGTAACATAAGTCAAGAAAGAAAACTGGGTGTGGGCTGTGGTGAACCTGAGAACTGAAGCCCGGACTCCAGGGGTCAGCTGCTCCTCAGGCCCAGCTAACCAGCTTGCCATGTGGAAGTGTGGTCCCAGTATGACTGGATCATACAGCTTCTCAAGAGGAGACGTAATCTAGACCTTTATGTGAAGTGTCCCAACTTTAAAGACACTACGGGCCAAACAAAATGTCTGAAAGGTGGATTCAGCCCTGAGCCTGCCAGCTCTCACTAACACTGTTCTAGAGTAAGTTCCCGCATTGGAAGTTTGTCCTAAGTTATTTATAATGTTCCTTCTGACACTCAAGAGTCCCTGTTTCTAGATTTGAGGCATGACCTAAATCTCACATTTCACCTGGCTTTAGTTTAAGTATGATGTTGGGTTTCTCTGCTGTTGGAAAACCTGTACAAACCTGTAAGGGGACAGGATGGCGTTCCCTCGCATCTTGAGTTGCTGCCATGTTTTATTGAGGCAGCTTTGTTAGGATCACTGTATGGCCTTTGTAGGAAGAACAGTTTTTAAAATTGTGTTATTTTATTATCTATTCACTGTCTTCTTTCTGGCTTGGGTCATAGAGACTGGTCTTGGTTATCTTTGCACACTTTGCTGTCCTCCCTCGTGAGAACTTGGATTTTATTTGAAACTGCTGCTGTGTCAAGGAGGGTTGTGCCCTTTAAGGGGAAAACTTTTTTTTTTTTTTTTTTGAGGGCAGTGTCACTGGCCCTCATATGTGGGATCTGAACTGGGGCCGCTGGCTTCCAAGGCCAGCGCTTAACCACCATGCCACTCGGCCGGCCCAAGGGGAAAACTTTTAACAAGATGTCCCACAGTGTCTGATTTCAGCATTCACAAATTTTGCTGAACTAGGCGGTAATAGCCCAGGACCAGCTAGGTTTAGAAAGCTGGGTAAATCACTTAGACCCCAGCAGGTCGTGATGTGTGATGTTGTGATTCTGGGAGGCTGCTTTCCCACTGTCTGTATTTATACACTCAGGGAGTTAGAACACCAACCCTGCAGCTCTCTGCCATGCAAGAAGGAGACTACACATATCAGCTCACAGTGACTGACACAATAGGACAGCAAGCCACTGTGCAAGTGACTGTTATCGTGCAGCCTGGTAAGTTCCAACCTTGAGGTACAGGCTCCTCTATTGGCTGGTCTCTCTAACCTTGGGGGAGAAGAGGGTTTGGATTCTGAGCTGTATGAGGGTATAACTGGAGGCACCAATCTACGGAGCCCCTGGCAGCTTGTGTTGTGCTGGCAGCTTCTGCTGTCCATTCCCCTAGTGCTTTCTTCATCGCCAGAGAGAAAGAGCACTTCACGGCCTCAGCTTGTCCCCTTGCACTTGGCTAGTTATTGTGCCTTCAAGGGGACCTAGCAGGTAGAGTCTCTGCCATCCCAAACCCTACCGTGTCCTTTAGGGTCAGCTTCAAGCCCACTTCCTCAGGAAGCCCTACCTTATCACTCAGACTCTTTCATTTGAACTCCTAGAGTGTCATTTTTCAAATTTACATGGCATTTTAACTTCATTAAGCTCTGCCATGTTCTTTCAGAATTTCCTTTTTATGTTTCAGTCTTCTCACTGTGAGCTCCCTAACTGCACCCCAGGACACACACACACCTGGCATTCTGTGTGGGGAGTCTCCTCATGGCTCGCAGCGCATATGTCCCTGTTGGACCCTCTCCTTTCCCAGCTGGACTGCCTGCTTTTGACACCCAAACCTCTGTCTTCTAGAAAACAATAAGCCTCCGCAAGCAGATGCAGGCCCAGATAAAGAGCTGACCCTTCCTGTGGACAGCACGACCCTGGATGGCAGCAAAAGCTCAGATGACCAGAAAATTATCTCATATCTCTGGGAAAAAACACAGTGAGTATTGACACAGTCCCTTATATATGCAAAGGCTCTAGACCTTTGAAGAATAAGATTTTACTTGTTTTTAAGAGTTTACTTGCTCTTATTGGCTTAATGGGGGCAGGGAGTTGGGGTGACTGAGAAAAAAATGTTTGCAGTGCCAGACTTCCTATCATAAGAAAATGATATGAAGTAATTTTTGTAAGAAAAAAAGAATGCTTACTTACCATCAGTTGGTCCCCGTATAGTACTTTGTGGTCCTGGTGCTTTACAGGTACAATCCATCTGCTGAAATGCATAGTTTAAATACACTTGAGAGGCAGGATGGAAGGGGTAATGAAGCAGAAAAACACTGTTGCTCAAAATTAACTGGGTAAGGCTGGCAGGGGGGATTGGGCAGAGCAGCTATTAAGAATTGAAATTCATCTACAAAATGAAAGCATTACTCTGTTGTTGTTTTCTTGAAGACACTATTTACCAATTATGTTAGTAGCCAGAGGCCAAAGGCAATAACCAAAATAAGAATAATTAAACTGGAATTACCTAATCGAACCATTCCTGGCTCTCAGTGGCTTCTTTCAGCTCCTTTAAAGCATAACAACTGGAACTCAGATTATATGCAGGATCCTGAAAAGTGTGAAAGAATTCCAAGGAAGAGTTAAAAGAGTTCAGAGTTAAAAAAGAATTAAATTTCTCTATTTCCAAAGGTAGCATCCATGGGACAGACTGGGCTTTTTGTTTTTGTTGTTTGGCCAGGGGATGTTAGAGATGGTTGAGAAGGGGCTATAATTTGACTAGAGAACCTACTTGACTTATAATTGGTGAGTCGGATTCTAGAAATTATTTTCCTCAAGTCTTGTTTCTATCTTTTGGAGAACCTCAGCCCTGTGTGTTTTAATTAGAACTGTTGAAGATATGGCTGATAGACCTTTTAGTTAAGTTTTATTAATGTTTACAGTGGAAATAGTGCTTAGCATAGCTTCTCGGAGGAGAATCTGTTTCAGGAAGATCAGATTTTATGTTCAAACAGCAAAACAAAGCAAAACTGGGAAGTCTGCAGATTTCTCTGGTCATCCAGTAGTTTTAAGGAAAGCCCAGGGGCATTTTGGTCCTTAAGCAGAAGTGCTGTGTTGTGTGCAGTGTGAGGCCTGGGGGCTGGCACAGAGCTCACCCCCTGCCGCATCTGCTGGGTGAGGCCCCAGGGAGGAGGGAGGAGGCGGGGTGTCCTGGGTCCCCTGTGGCCCTTGTCCAGGAGCTGGAGGGAGCTTTGCTTACAGAGCTGTGAAGAGGATGGTTTCGCCCTGAGAATTCCTCTGCAGCCTTGGCCCTTTTCCTTTTCCTGACTTTTCAGCAGGAAGGAGTTGGGCAATTAAGAAATTCATTTTGCTGCTTTGCTGGCAAGAGCTGAACCAACTACTGAGCCAGAAATGCTTTTCAGAAACATCACTCTGAAATCATTGTTTTGATCAGAAACCAGCTCAGAGCACTTTTTTCCTTTTATAAACTGGAACAGCAAAGAGTTTGAATGTTCTAGAAGCTCATATAAAAGATAAGGCTAGATGCATTTGAAAGCTGGTGAGTGGAATTTTCTGATCAGCAGGTAGCCTAGCCTGTATTTTGGGGCCAAATTACATTCTGTCCAAGTGGAATATTTTTAAACTTGTCCTCTCAAGGTCTGGGAAACGGTGGTTCGTTCCTGACTTAGCTGAGGCGGTAATTGCCTGCTCCTGCTGAGTTGGCCGGGGAGAGCAGCAGACAGGTACAGCTCCACTCTTTGGTTCTCTCTTTGTCCAGGGGACCCGACGGGGTGCAGCTTGAGAATGCTAACAGCAGCATCACCACTGTGACCGGGCTGCAAGTGGGATCCTACGTGTTCACCTTGACTGTCAAAGATGAGAGGAACCTGCAAAGCCAGAGCTCTGTGAATGTCATTGTCAGAGAAGGTACCTCCCTGCCTCGGGTTGGTGAAGCAGCCTCTGCCCAGATAACAGGAATCTGTCATCTCTTGTTTGGCTGCAGAAATAGATTAGAGACAAGGGATAGGAAAGAAAGTTGGGGGTAAGGGCAGCTGTTATTTGCTTTCCTAAAACAACCTTTAATTGAGAGTGAATGTTAAGGTGAATTTTTAACTTCTTGTGTTCCCCTCTTTCCCTCCCTCCTTTCTTCCTTTTCTCCCTTCTCTGTTGAATAGGGAGAGAATTAAGGTTTTCTTCCTTTGCATTTTTATTTTGCCTTATCTGCTGCTAAGACCTGGGGTTTCTGTGACTCTCCCACTAGCTACAGTGACACCTGCTGTCAGACTTTGTAGTGACTGTCCTGCACGGTGACTTCCTGTGCAGGTCCTGGGAGCCTGCATGCTGAGGCCAACTGGAGGCCAGAGCTGGTTGTCCTTGCTTGGGTTTGCAGGCCCAATGGTCAGGGATGCGTTTGGGAGAGGGCTATAAGCTGACAGTAGGAATAATGGCCAGATATGCAGATAACCTCCAGATGTAGCATCCTGAGCTCAGTCAGCACTAGGCATCTGCGTAAACAAAGCTGTGGGTGGGGCCCATGTGAAGAGAGGCCTCTCGCTCCTGTTTCTCTATTAAAGTACTAAGGAAGAAATCAAAAAAGATGGTCAGAGAATAACATTTTCAGCTACATTTTAGAGAGAATTTGTGGTATCTGCTGGATGAAACTAAACTCAGAGGCTTTAATCCACTGTGGGCCTGTTTGCAGTCATCATACAGCTTCAAGGCAGAGCAATGGGTTCCCTTCAGAGGGGCTGCTGTGAGAATACAGGAGGAAACTACACTTGTCCCCTCTGTCGTACAGTGTCAGGAGAACATTTCTCTGGATGGGGCTGGAACCTCAGGACCTGCGGCAGTACTGGCTTTAAATATGCAGTGTCATTTGCTGGCACAGATAGGCCCTTGAAATGGTTCTCCATTTAAGATGCTTTTGAGGTTTGATTTCCCCATAAGTACCACAAAGAAGCATTTCTTTTCTCGCAGAATGTTATTATTTCAGTGACCTCTCTTTGGTTAGAAATGAACAGACCACCTGTAGCCAAGATAACTGGGAGTGTGGTGGTCACCTTGCCCACGGACACGGCAGAGCTGGATGGTTCCCGGTCCTCAGACGACAAGGGCATCGTCAGCTATCTGTGGACTCGCGACGAGGGGAGCCCTGCAGCGGGGGTGAGTGAGCCAGAGGCCAAGCGTAACAAGGGCTGGGTGGTGAGCTGAGGAGCGCCTTGTATCCAACCGGGACTGCTCTCTGCAGACCAAGGAGCTGAAATGACTCGCCTAGCGTCACTCTGCAAGCGAGTGTGGCACAGAAGGTCTTTCTCTTCCCCGACCCCAGCAGCCATGGGCTGCAGTGCCATTACAGGGTGGGAACTCCCCAGAGTTGAAGCTGTCCAGCCCAGAGGGGGCTTCGTTATGACAGAAGCAGCAGCTCAGTCCACAAAGGAGTATGATTTTGTTCTGCAGCATAGCCATATTGTTCAACCCCACAGGAGGTGCTAAATCACTCTGACCACCACCCTATCCTCTTCCTTTCCAACTTGGTCGAGGGAACCTACACGTTTCATCTGAAAGTGACTGATGCGAAGGGTGAGAGTGACACAGACCGGACCACTGTGGAGGTGAAACCTGGTGAGTTCATTTAGTGATGGGACTGAGTGGAATTGCTCACAGCCAGGCAGGGCCTCAGTCTGGAGACCCCTGCCCCGCAACATGGACAGGGCCAGATGGATATCCAGGTCTTTGAAAAATCTAGAAAGCCCAAGCTGAAGGATCCTTAGAGTCTGTTCCAACATCACCTCTCCTACCCATGCAGGAATGTGGACCTCCCCCTGCTCATCTCAGATGGAGAAGCAGAAACAGAGAGGGTGGGGCTTGCTCAGTCACATGGCAGTTGTGTCAAAGCCAGGCCTTTGTGCCCTGGCCCAGCACTTTCTCCCCTCCATGTGACTGATGAGAGAGGGTTCACGGTGCTTTGGGGACCTGAGCACAGGAATAACTTGAGTCGTGATGTCTCATCAGTACCCAGATGCAGAAAACAATTTATTTTTATAAGTTGAGCCTCAGGCTTTATCTGACAACCCAGGGAAGGTAAAGTAACTGGTATCCTTTACATGTCTCAGATTTGCAGAAATAAAATTTCCTTCTTAAATAGAACGAGGTTTTTATTTTGCTTTGAGCCTAATTTGTTATTAGGAAGGAAGTGAGTGTGGGTGGGGTGGAGCTTTATAAATTCCTGAGGATCCAAGGAGGAGATCTTGGCTTTAAACCTACTCTGTTATCCAGGCCAAGCTCCTATGTGGATGTCTTAGCTGGGAAGGAACCTGGCAGGTCTGTCAGCCCTTGTCTCATCTCTTTGAAGGACAACAGCCAAAACGCTGTAAAATCTCTCCTGTGTTTAAAATCAGATCACAGAGAGTCCACTAATGATGTAAATTATACATCAGAATGGGCAAATGGTACACTCAAGTATGTGAATACGGTATCCTGAATAATCACTTTGAATTTCCAAGTGTAGAACAGTCTTTAGGACATAATCAAAAACAAAGCACAATGGTCTCCCAGCTCTGAGTTGTAAAAATACCCTGCAGCTGTGAAGTGGCTCTAAAGAAACCCTTGTTTCTTGGCTGCCTGGGTTTCCTTCATGTTCACTGTTTTCAAACTTACAGGGCAGATGAATTTCCATTATTTATAAGAATTGTTGAATGGACATTTTCCCTCCAAAGTACAGCAAGTCACTGAACATCAGATGTGGATCAGGAGAGACTGTTAGATAACCCCCACTTGGCCTGGCAAGTACAGCAAAGCCAATTGGGGACAGGCTTTTCAAACCTTGAAGGTTTCTCTCTTTACCTCTCCTTTCACTAAAGCCTGCTGCCTCCCAGCTTTGGCCTGATCCCCAGCATATGCATATTAATTCTCAGGTTGAGACAGGCACCAGGAGTCCTTTTGAAGCCCTCTAGGCCAGCCCCGGATGCATCACTAATGATTCATGATTGCCCCTTTCCATTTGAAGGCAGTCTGTTGCCTTTCTGAGTGCTCTCACAGCTTTCTCTCCTGTGCCAAGTGTGAACTCTCCTAAAGCCGTGACTGGTCCATGTGCTTTCCAGATCCCAGGAAAAACCACCTGGTGGAGATCATCTTGGATGTCAACGTCAGTCAGCTAACTGAGCGGCTGAAGGGGATGTTCATCCGCCAGATTGGGGTCCTCCTGGGGGTGCTGGACTCTGACATCATTGTGCAAAAGATTCAGCCGTACACGGAGCAGAGGTAGGTGGGCTGTGAATGGGAGGGGGCGCGCGAGGAAAGACCAGGGGCCCCCTGGGCTTTGTGATCGAGCCGAGAACTAGTGTGGGTAGACAGAGAAGGGTGGGTTGTCTGCCCAGGAACCACTCACGGTGTCCATTTCTTTCTTTCTTTTTTTTTTTTTTGAGGGCAATGTCACTGGCCCTCACATGTGGGACCGAACTGGGGCCGCTGGCTTCCCAAGCCAGCGCTTAACCAACCGCGCCCCTCGGCCAGCCCATGGTGTCCATTTCTTGAATGAACTCTTCTAGTACTGGTCACATGCTCTGGAGTAGACACTGCAGCAGGGTTCCAGGGTATAAGGTTAGAAGAGGTCCACCAGGCTTGAAGGCCATCATCTAGTAGGGGAAATAACCCAGTAAACATACAGCATCAGTACAGGGTGGATTTGATAGAATGTGCGGTGTCATGGAGGCACAGAGGCAAGGGCAGTTCATTCTTTCAGGAGGGTTGGGGTAGGGGGTGGTCCAAAGAGTCTCCAGAAGAGGTCAAACTCATTGGTCAAGCATAGGAGGACTAGGAGGGAATTCAGAATGGGGGCAGCAGGAGCACTGATCCTGTGGGATAAAAGTACAGTTTCCTCTGGTTCAGAGCACTTACTGGGCCCCAGAGCATGGTGGGAGAGAAGACTGGCTGTGTAAACTGAGAACAGTCATATGCAAACCAAGGAGTTTAGTTTTAATAGCTTCGGCAGGAGGACTCATGTTAGTTTGCTTTATGTGTATGAACTTTTTGTTTGTTTTGTTTTTAAAGCAAGGAAATTAGATTTTTTATGTTTTTTTAAAGATTTTTTTGGGGAATTGGGGGAGGGGAACAGTGTTGGGGAATTGGGGAAGGGGACCAGCCAAGTTGTTCTTCAGTCTTCGCTGTGGAGGGCACCAGTTGCCATCTGGCTTCCCATCGGCAGCTCGTGGCCTCTCAGCTCAAGGTTCTGTGTTCAATCTTAGTTGCGGGTGGGCGTAGCCACCATCCCATGCGGGAATCGAACCTGGCAGCCTTGTTGTTAAGAGCGCCTGCTCTATCCATTGAGATATCCAGGTGGCAGCTCAGCTCAAGGTGCCAAGTTCAATCTTTAGTTGCTGGCGGGCGTAGCCCACCATTGAACAGGCAATCTTGTTGTTACACCAGCTGAGCCATCCTGTTACCTGTTGGCTGCTCAGCGACAGCTCAGCTAGGGCGCAGCGTTCACTGGCCCATGTGGTAATTGAACCGGCGGCCCTGTTACTCAGAGCACGTGCTCTAAGCCAACTCTTAACCAACTGAGCCACTCGGCCGGCCCCCTTTTTTTTTTTTTTTTTTAAAGGGACACCAGTAATATGGAGGCTAGATTACAATAGGGAGAGACTGAAGGCTGGGAGACCAATCAGGAAGCTTTTGGACTAGTCCGGTGAAAAGTGGTAAAACCTGAATTAAGGTAGTGGCGATAGAAATGGCAGACGAGGAGAAGAAATTAAAAAGGAGTTCAGACGTAAATGAATAGGGCTTAGTGAGCCTTTGGTAATGAGATGAGTGAGGTCTGGAATACGAGGCTTTCGTATTTCGGATGCCTGAATAGATGATGAAGGCCATTCACTGAGATCAGGGATATAGAAGGAGCCAGTTTTGAAGGAAGATAATGAGTTCAGTTTTGACTATTGAATTTGGGATTAATGGGGAGATGTTCCATCAGATAGTAGCAAGTATAGGCCAGAACTTGGGGTGGAGGAAAAGCCAGAGATAGGGAATCACTGTATGCAAGCAAGAGTCAAAGCCAAGGACGCAAGACACTGTGTCAGCAGGCTGAGGACAGAGCTCTGGAGAACACATATTTAAAGAGGAGGCAAAGGAGATTAAGAAACAGCAGTCAGAGAGGTGGGAGGAAAACCAGGTGGGACTGCTCTGCTGGGAGCTAAGGAGGGAGCTGGCAGGTGGGGGCGCGGTGGGCAGCTGCCCAAGGACTCAGATGCCTACAGAGAAGGGGGTGTGGTGAGGACGCAAAACAGGCTTTGGGTTTGTGATTAGAAGACATCGGAATTACAGCGAGAGCATTTTACTGAGGTGTTGGGGGCAGAGGGCAAATTCATGTCCTAGTTTCTGGAGGCAGAGACAGTAAGTATAACACCTCTTGGAAGAGGCTGGCACTGAGAATAACATGGAGATAAGGTCACAAAACACCTTTTAAAGGTAGGAAATCGTTGAGCATTTTTATAGACTGAGGGGCAGATGCAGAGGGCAAGTAGATGGTGGAGTTTGCGGGGTGGGTTATAAATGGCGGTAGGTCTGGGGGGCTGGCTGTGGGCAGCACAGGGCACCACTTTGGAGACAGGACGAAAGGAGGGAAGACATGCTATTAGGGCGCACGCAGGGGTAGAGGAAGAAATCTGAGAGCGTCGGTACCAACATCCTTTTTGTCTCTGAAACTGGAGGCAAAACCCTCTGTTTGAGGAGGGAGGAGTGAGGTGGGCAGCCTGGAGAAAGTGGTAAAGGCTGGGGACACCAGCTCCAGGAATGGGTGCTGCCTTTGAGCAATATCAGGGTCTCAGCCAGGGTTAGAGACATGAGGTGAGAGCAGTGGTTCACAAACCTAGCTACATAATAGAACCACCTAGAGCTTTTATGAACACACCATTACCCGAGCCTCACCCCAGAGGTTATGATTCAGTTGGTCTGGAGTGAGGTCTGGGCACCCAAAATCTAAAAGCTCTCCAGGTGAATGTACTGTGCAGTCAGGGTTCACTGGATCAGAGACAGCGTGATGTGAGGACTTCCTTTTTAAACTCTGCTCAGCAGCCCAGGAGTAGGCCGGCAAAGTGGCTGCTGGGATAGATCCAAGCTGTGGGAGCTGGCTCGGTAGAAGCAGTGGAGCGACATTAGCCAGAGTGATGGTAAGAGCAGGTTGGAAGGGTCTGTTCGCGGACTTGCTATCACAGCGTTGGGCACGAGAAAGAGAGAAGCATCGTGATGGCTGGGCTTCTGGCTTGGACTGGGGTGATTTAGTTGAGGAATTTGGGGGGAGGATGGGATTGGAGGGAGACAGCATGTTTCAGTGGGAAAGAGCACAGGCCTTCCACCAGGCAGGGTATTTCAGCTCTCCGAACCTGTTCTGTCGCTTGTAAAAATGCTAGTACCCATTTTATAGGATTGTTATTGAGGATCTGATGAGATAATGTTTGTATAGTCCCCAACACACAGTGAGTACTCAATAATTATTATAGGTTTATTTATGTTGGATTTGAGGTACCTGTGAAAGATCTGGGGTAGGTATTCAAGCAAGCATTTGCAGATAAAGATTTGGTCCCTCAGCAGAGACATGGGGAGAGGAGAGAAGAATTTGAGGGTTATTGGTGTATAGACAGAAATTGAAACTGTAAGCACGGATGAGGTAACTAGGAGAAAATACGGGAAGTGGGCCACACATCTTTCATGGGAAAGGTTTGTTTCTTGATCCTGGAGTTTAGGATATCTCATCATTAGCCTCCCTGTGTGTGCAGCAAGCTTTGGGAAAGTCTTTTATGACATTGCTTCCCGAACTTTCATGTTGTGCCACACATGGGAAACGATCAATTTTTTGTACCAGACACTTTGGGATAAAAAGACCTTATACCAGTGAGCAGCTGGTCCAGGGCCTGTGGGATCCCCAGGTCCCAGCCAGCCACCGTGTGTGCTGAGGGGATCAGTATCTTGGGCACACCTATAAACCCAACGTGACCTACTGACTGGGAAGGTTTGGTCTGTGACACTAACATGAAGTTAAGAAGCATGACTACCAAAAGTGGACGCCAAGCCATAGAGAACAGGCTTTGTGTGGCCCAGATGTGAGTTCAAACGTCGGCCTCTGACAGAAATTGACAGAAAGCAAACAGACTCTGGTGTGGAGTATGGCAGCCTTGTCCCAGTCACACCACTTGTGGTCCCTTTCTGTTGCTGTCACAGTGATGATCATTTTGGCTGTTTGGCCTACAGAGAATGCTTTGATGACGTCTAATAATTTACATTTTTACAGAGCCACTGTGGTCTGTCTTACAAGTAACCCGGGCACAACCACAACGGCACTGCAGCCTTAGCTGTTAAAAGGCTGTCAGCCAGGATATAGTCATAACCAAACCCCCACTTTCCTGATCTCCAGGTTCCTGTTAGGAATGGATCCTTTTGTTAGCTGCGACAGCTTGGGGTGTTTCTAAAAGCAGAGGCCTTGGCGTCAGAACTATCAGGAGTGGGGTCTGGCTCTGCCATAAACAACTGTGTGATCTTGGGCAAGTTACTGAACCCCTCTGGGCTCCACGTTGTCCTCTGTAAAGTGGAGCTGATGCGTACAACTCCTTTCTCACTGGCTTGTTGGGAGAGAACATGGGTCATACTTCGCATGGCACCTGGCACAGCAGATGGTCCTTAGCACAGAGTGCTACGCTGCTATTGCTGCGGACAGCCTCACTCATTCACACTGTTCATGTCTCTGCAGCACCAAGATGGTCTTTTTTGTTCAAAACGAGCCTCCCCACCAGATCTTCAAAGGCCATGAGGTGGCAGCGATGCTGAAGAGCGAGCTGCAGAAGCAGAAGGAACGCTTCCTGATATTCAGAGCCCTGGAGATCAACACTGTCAGTGAGTCACTCTGGGCGTTGGGCGCCACGCCTCCTTGGTGCCCGCTCTCACCTGTCCCCGCCATGCTCGGGCTCTGTCCCCCGTCCTCTGTCCTCCATCCTCCAGGAACATGGTCACCTCTGCTCCACCACTGTCCCCATGAAGGAGCCCCGACTCATTGTAGATGTTCTGACCTGGGACTCCGTGGGCCTGGTGACAGCATTCAGAGGGGCTGGGGGTTTGAATGGGGGAAATGACATCTTCCTTTTCATTAACCTCTAACTGAAATTCATATTTCCCTCAATTATGAAGGTAGGAGACAAACTTCACTGTTATTAACAGAACCTGTGACTTTGAGGCAGTAGAAATCACAGATAATTTCATATCACACAACATGATGAACTGTTACTTATCACTAGTTCAAAATTATCATAGACCCACTTCTAGACCTTGTTATTTAATGTTTTAATAAGGGCGCACATTTATTATTTTTAAAAGCTGTATTCTCAGATATTTCAAAAACATGTTCAATGTAATTGCTTTTCTTTGTAAAGCTCTGTATTTTATTTGGGAAATTAAACTATTCAGAGAAGGGGACTACGGGACAGGAAAGATTAACTGCTGATGAGGAGAAACAATATACGACCCCCTCTGGAACCATCCTCCAGTGGCCTTTCTAAGCTCTTGGCGGGGGTGGGGTGTGTGTGTCAGGAAACGTCACCACAGGCCGCTGAACGGGCTGCCTTTGCACCCCCACCCGGCTCTGACTCCTGTTCATTCCTCCTTTTCCCTCTTCTTCCAGCATGCCAGTTGAATTGCTCTGAGCATGGCCACTGTGATTCGTTCACAAAACGCTGCATCTGTGACCCTTTTTGGATGGAGAATTTCATTAAGGTGCAGCTGAGGGATGGCGACAGCAACTGTGGTGAGTTTTCTGCCCAGCATGGTGCCAGCCGATTTGGCACGGAATGTGGCTCTAAGTTGAGTGGGTGGGTGTTGGTGTTTCTGAGGCAGCTGAACATGCGAGGAGAGGAACTTTGTGTATTTTCTGTTTGCAGAGGATTTTTGCTGCCTTCCTCCACACCTGGTCAAGATTAGAGGAAGGCTCTGAAGCGGCTGTTAAGAGCCAGGCTGTCACACAGCTGCGCACTGCAGCCTCAGTCAGACCAGCCGCAGTGCCTCCTGTCCTCAGGAGTGCCTGCATGCCACAGCCCAGTGGGAGCCCTCAGCTTTCAGTTCCCTCCCTCAGTACAGCTCAGTTCCCTCCCTCGGTACAGCTCCTGACAGCGGCCCCCACTGCCCCAGGGTCTCAGAGAACGGCCTGAAAAGCATGGGCAATTCAAAAGGTTTCAGGTGTCACCTTCCCTGGGAGCTCTGGGGTCACTCTTGTTTATAGAGTGAAGCCAGCTCTTGCCCAAGGTGGGGCAGCCCCCTCTAGCCTCTCTCCCCACAGCCCTGACCGTTTGTTTTTCTTGACAGAATGGAGCGTGTTATATGTTATCATTGCTTCTTTTGTCATCGTTGTTGCCTTGGGAATCCTGTCCTGGACTGTGAGGTGTTGTTGTAAGAGGTAAGATGGAGTCTCCTTGGGAATGCATTCAGGCTTCCTGTCACGCAGTTTCATCAGAGGGCTAGCCAGTCCCGGGCGCCTCCCTTACCGTCGCTGGTATAGTGTCTTGGCTCACCAAGGCGCACCCAGAGGCTTTCCTCACCTCAACACTGCGGACGGTAGACACATGCACCTTCTGCCAGTGGCTGTCACCACAGTGATTCAGAACCTGGGAAACGTGGCCAGGGTGGGAGTGGATGGGCCTAGGTGTCGCCTTGGGTCACATCTCGGGTATGTGTCCTTTAACACTCCGCACCTCAGCCTCACCACCTTAACACATGAGTTCTTCATTTTTTTGCTTTCCTCTCTAGCTGGGATTCATGTGTATACACGTTTTCACATAGTTGTGTACTTAGGTTAGTCATGATTAGCGTTATGGGGATTTTCATTTGAACTTTCCTATCTAGTCTTATATAATGGTAACATTTATTATATGTTTTTCATTATTAATTAGTATGACTTCTATATTTACTGTGTGCCAAGCACCATGATAACATTTTACAGATAATCTGCATGACCACCTTTTCTCATCTTACAGATGAGAGGAAAATGACATCAGCTATCCATGGACACACAGTTAATAAGTGGCAGAGCTGAGATTCAACCTGCAATATAACCTCACATAAAACTTAGAAAATTAAAATAATTTAAGGGCCGGCTGAGTAGCTGTTGGTTAAGAGCTTGCTAGAGTGTGAGCTCTGAGCAACAGGGTCACGGGTTCGATTCCTGGCCTGAGCTGAGCTGCTGCTGAGCTGCCAACAGGTGGCAGGGTAGCTCAGCTAAAAAAAAAAAAAATTTTAAAAAATTTCCACCAGTCTAAGACAGCCTTTGTTGGTTTAATGCTTCCTTCCACCCCACATCCACCCCTCAAGCATAGGGTTTCCATTTTCTTTACAATGTTAGCCCATCTGTCCTGGTGAGTCCATGCTGAGATATTCCTATTTCCCTTGCCAACTGGCCAGAATTGGTGAGGATTATTTGAAGAACAGATCACAGTTGCCATCTTCCCTGGCTGAGAAGTGGGGAGACAGTCCCCTCCACTAAGCTGCCACCCCTGAGACTGGACCCTGCAGCCGCCTGGCTGTCACGCTGTGGTGGGCTACCTGAGGTTCACACACAGCCTCTTCCTTGAGCAGGGGAGGGGATTGTGTTTTTCAGGCAAAAAGGAAAACCCAAGAGAAAAAGCAAGTACAAGATCCTGGATGCCACGGATCAGGAAAGCCTGGAACTGAAGCCAACCTCCCGAGCAGGTAGTGATCCTGGGAGCAAGGCTGGGGGCATCTAGATTTGTGCACTCTCCCTGTGAAGAGCCACTGTCACTATCCCCTCCTGAATGTGTCGCTAACAGCTGTTAGTGCTAGAAAAGCATTTTGTTCCTTGCCTGATGAAGGCTGAGGGTCGGCGTGGCCGTGCACTGGCAGAAGCTGCCTGCTGGACCAGCTCTGACGCCAGGGCTCACTTCTCAGCTTTTTCTTTGTAGAGGGGGTGGGTTGCTTGCTTCCCTTTGCCTGCTCATCCCCCTCAGGGTTCCGGCCTAGAGCTTAGCTTTTCAAGCTGCCCTTTGTAGTCAGGCTCAGGGACTGTGGTCTCTCACACCTGACCTGTCTGTCCTTTCTGGGCAGACAAGGTGAGGCGGCAGTGATGAGATCAAAGCCAGTGCCTGCCGGCTGACCTCCTTTCAGCCAGCTCTCATCTCCCATCTTCTCTTCAGTATTTGGCAGATAGATCCATAGGCTCCATCATTGTCTTAGAGCAACGGGGAGTTATGTAGGTGCACCGGGCTCATCTGTCAGGTGTCTCTCACCAAAGAACTTCCGACTGCACGAGACACCTCCTAGCACAAGGCTTTCAGTGGTGGGGCAGTACAGGGCCTCCCCTCCTCGGCCGGGCTTGGTCACTGAGGTTTCCATCCATCACAGGCTCCACAGGACAGGCGGCATCTGTTAATGGGAACTGGACTCTGTGCAGTTAGTCCTAAGCAGTCTGCAGGTAGAACTAGTTCTACACAAAGTATTCAGCATCTCTCACACTTAGTTGTGTTAGGAGAGGCTGTAGGGGGGATACAGAGACTCCTCAGGCACAGGCTCTCAGAATTTTCAGTCTAGGGAGGGAGAAAAGACTTACCAGAAGAAAATAAACGCTCAAGGGATGTGGGCTCAGCACCGGGCAGCTCGGTTAGAGAACGCTGAAGGGTCCCTGCAGGTGGCGGGGCTTGTGAACCAGAGATGTGCGCGCGAGCATCCACCCCACACTCAGGCATCAGCGGAGGCCTGGAGGTAAAACCGTGCACAGCCCACCCTCCACACGGCAGCCAAGGCTGTCTGTGTGTGACTGACAAGGTTGTTCCACCCCTTGAAACACTTCAGTGACTTACTTTTGGTTTGCCAGGCAGGGCCTGGGTGAGCTTAGAACAGTTTGCTTTTCTGAGATCTTCCTTCTTGCTGACCTCATTTTTCTTCTGGTTCATATCTGCCCAGAGAGCTCCTTCTCAGCCCTCCCTTAACCTGCTAGTTCAAGTCATACTCATCTCCCTCCCATGTGTTTCAGCATTTCCCAGTTTTATATTAGTTATTTGTCTGTCTTCTTACCAGTCAGTGAAATCCTTGAGAGCAGGGACTGTATCTTCCTCATCTGTGAATATAGATTGAGACCACTGCATACCAGGCTGTATGCCAGGCTTCACTTACACAGTGGTCAGCCAGACAGACAGGCTCTTTGCTGATGTGGTTTACGTCAGACAGACATTCAGTGCACAAATACACAAAAATATGACATGAAAATGTCTGTATAAAAAATAACCCTCAAGCTGAGACCGAGTAGGAGTTGGCCATGTGAAGACTTTGGGAAGTAGCATTCCAGGCCGAGGAGCGAAGTCGGTGAAGGCCCAGGTGCCGGGAGGAGCAGAGGACATTTGAGGAAGTAGAGGGTGACATGCTGGCCATAGTGAGCATGGGGCAAGTGAGGCTGGACGGAGAGCAGGGACCTTGCTGTGGGTTCCTTCTAAGAGCAGTGGGGAGCTACAGATAGTTTTTAAGGGGGTGAAAAGACAACTATGGCTGCTGTGTGAAGGAATTGGAGAGGGTCAAGAGTGGGTGACAGGAGATTCGATAGAATGTCCTTATGGTAGAGACGAGGGGCTACAGAGGCAGGTAGATTCCACACACACTTTGGGGGAAGACTTGATGAGGTTCATGGTATGCTGGCTGAGTGTGAGACACAAGAAGTGGAGGCCGGTCCCCAGCCTCCTCCTCTGAGTATCTGTGGGTTGGCTGATGCTCCCTGAGATGAGAACACGAAAAGAAATGTTGATGTTGTTTGGTTTAGGACAGTTATGAATGGGGTTGAGGAAGTGAGGCTAGAAGACGGACAAGGACCAAATTGTGGAATGATACTAACATCAGCCTAAGGAGCTAAGCATTTATTTTGATGGTGATGAGAAATGACATCTTGTAAGTGATGGCTTAGGCAAATTAGTCCAATGACAACATTTAATCAATTGAAATGGAGAGATTACAGGTGGAGGCCAGCAAGATTTCTGCGATGGTCCGAGGAGGAGGTGACGATGGCTCCAACAGCATAGTGTCCTTGGAATGGAGGGACGGGAGAGAGAGACTGATAGCCCTGTCCCGAAAATTAGGACATCCAGTGCAGTGACAGTTTGGGGAAGAGAAGATGAATTAAATTGGACTGGAAGTGTCAGTGTGGGGATCTTCCATGTGCTGGTGAGGGTCAGCGCCACAAAAGCGGATCACATCCCTTCTGGGGAGAAAGTTGAGGGCTGAGAGGAGTCCGGGCCGAGCAGCCCAAGGATGGCAGCTGAGTGGGGAGGGGCATTAGCAGGGAGTGGTCAGCAGCGTTGGCTTCTGCACAGGAAAAGGATGAGAACTGACGCCACTGGAATGGTTTCTGGCCACCTAAAGGGCTAGACTAGCATGGTGGACAGCAGATGTGGAAGTGCGTTATTTAGGAAGTAGGTGGTGAGGAAATGGAGGCCCTGAGTATCTAAAAGCCCTTGAGTTAGCTGAGCAATGGAGTGAGGCAGGATGGCAGTGCGAGGGCGGGGGCTGTCCCAGATGGGGTCCCGAGCACATATGGGGGCAGATCCGGAAGATACAGGTGTGGGGCCCGAGAAGGAAGGAGGGAGGAGGGCTTGCAGGGGAGAACGGAGACCTCTTCTGAGGCAGGAGGGAGGGCAAAGCCGGGTGGTGGCATGAAGTGCTGGATTGAAAAGGCAAAGTGGCAAGGGAGCCTGATGACAGTATGGCAAGCAGGCTTCCAGTGACAGGACAGGGTGGTGAGGGAGCCACAGGGTGGCCAGTCGCATCTGTAACCGAGAGGAGCGTAGGCGAGGCTCCGCAGGCCCTTCTCTCATGGGCAGTGGCTGACGGGCGCGGGGAGTCGCCTGGCTGGTGTGACACTTGTTCTGGGCTCTGCGGATCAGTGGCTGCCGCCCAGCGCGGGGTCACCAGTAGGATGAGGGGAACGGGATTCGAGACCGCGTTAAGAAATTCAGCTTGAAGAAGAGTCACTTTAGTGGGTCTGCTGTGGGGGAAGACGACGCACGGGGAAGTGTTTGCCGGGAGCCAGGTTAAGCTTGGATGAGGAGTGACTGGCAATAAAACGGTCCCGCCTGGGGGAGCCGCTGCAGGGGAGGCGCTGTACATTCAGCAGCTATTGTGTTTGGTTTGGTTTTGCTATTCTGTCAATTTTTTAAAACTTTCTATTGAAGTATATTAGGTTGAACCATATGAAATGACTGGTATCTGACCTATAAAAATGCATTTTTTGTGGTTCAGCCTAATACATGCAGAAAATCATTAGCACAGGTTAATGGATTTTCACAAGTGAACACGCCCATGGAGTCAGCCCCCCAGAAGTGCCCCCTTTGTGCTTCTTTCCAGTCACCCCCCCACCCCCCGCCATTGACTTCTCATGTCTTGGAGTAGTTTATATAAATGGAGTCACTGTGTTTGGCTCCTTTCACTCAATTTACATTTATGACATTCACCCATGTTATTAGGCAGAGCTCGAGTTCGCTCATTCTCACTGCTGTATAATCTCCTTTGTATGAATTTTTTTTTTTTTTTTAGATTTTTTTAAATTGGGGAATTGGGGGAGGGGAACAGCATTGGGGAATCAGGGAAGGGGAACAGACAAGTTGCTGTCTTTTGTTCTTCAGTCTAGTTGTGGAGGACGTCGCTTCACTGGCCCATGTTGGTATCGTCATTGCGCTCTTCCCGGATGAGGCAGATTGGTCGCCGGCCTCTGGATGTCGCTCACCGCGGCTATTGGCAGCTCACGCTGGCTGCCGGACACTCACTGTAGCCTATGGCAGCCCACTGCAGCAGGGGCTGCAGCCCACACCATCGCCAGGGCTCGCACAGCCCAGCTCCAGGTGGAGCTGTTGTTAGCTGTAGAGGGCAGTGTCACTGGCCCTCATGTGGGATCCAAACCGGGGCCGCTGGCATCCCAAGCCAGCTCTTAACCAATGCGCCACTCGGCCGGCCCTGTATGAATATTTTTATTTGGCAGGCATACTATTGATGGGCAGTTGTTTTTTCCCATTTTTAGCTGTTATGAGGAGTGCAGCTCTAACTGTCCTGTGCCATGTCTTTAATAGACGGATGTGTGGCTTTGTTAGGTGTAGACCTAGGAAAGGAACTGCTGAGTCATAGATGTGTCTGGTCAGCGGCCACTGACATTACCAGTTTCCCAGCTTGTGTTGTTTAATGGGTGAAGTCCACTCAGTTTTTCGAGTAGAGTGGGAGCCTGTGGTGGGAGGGCTGTGTTTCCCCTTCAGGCTCCGGTCCACTGAAGCTGTGGCCCGGAGAGGCTGTCGGGGAGAAGGGAGGCATCAAGTGGGTGCTGGGAGGAGAAAGCCCCCAGAGGGCAGAGAGGGGCAGTGGTGAGTGTTTCAACTACAGCGGCAAAGCAGAGGTTTGGGGACCTTGAGCCTCCGCTGGGTTTGGTCACTGTCCCCCATACATTGGAGAAGCCCAGGGTGCTGGCATTCTCTGGCCCTGCTGCTCTGCCCACTGAGGATCAGTGGGAGGCGTGGCTGTCCGCCGTCATGTCCCAGAGCTGGACCCCTGACATGCTCACGGCTGGGTAAGCCCCTGGCTTCAGCCCCAGAGCACACGGTGCCGACGGGCTGGCACATGGGCCGGTCTGCAGGGTGTGGTCTCGAGTGACAGATGCAGGTGGAGTCTGGATGCCCTGAGCATTCACAGCCGTCAGGCCTGTCTGGCCAGAAAAGGGCAGAATGGCGGAGAATCATCTCAGGGCACTCTCAGTGTTCTCTGGGGATCTGTGTGGGATCGCAGGTGGGAGAGTGACTGCTGGATGAGGAGCGTTCAAACACACCTCACCTGACTGGTCCCCTTTTTAAGAAAGGAGGTAGGTTAGCTCCTGGGGGTGGGCAGTGCCACGGCCCAGAGCACTGCCAAGCTGGGTTCTCACTGTGGGCAATCCCCATTTCTGGTCCTGCTGTCTCAGTACCTTTTGCCTTCTCTGGAGTAGTATTTGCACCAGCCAGCGGGCAGCCATCTTGCTGTTCGGTGGGATCTGCCCTAAAGCCATCGCCAGATCACATGGTATGGCGTGGCCTCTGTGCAGCCATAGGGATAAGTAATGAAGGTGACTTCTGTGGCTCGCAGAATCTCAGACATGTTTTCTGACCTCAGGTACTTCTTATGGGTCCTTGTTTGTGTGTTCTGACGAGCTGACGGGCTTGGGATGGTCCCCCAGTAGGAGAGGCCTCCCAAGCCGCGTGCCTGCCTCCCACCCCGGTCCCCTCAGTGAAGCCAGAGCGCACATCTCCGTTGAGTGAAGGCGCGTCCTCACTCAGTGTCGGAAACTCCGGGGAGCACTTCACATCCATGCTGAGCCGGACACGGTGAAAGCTCCTTCTCTGGAGCCTGAGTTCTTGTTTGCTGTGCTTTTCTGCCTCTCGTGGAACTCTTGTTCATAAAGGGAGATGAGGAAGCATTGTCCATTTAAAAGAGAAAGAGAACGTCATTGGGTGGCACTAGCTGGAGATAAACAGTCAGCACTGGAACTACTGGCTAGCCAGGACGCCTCCTCCCCGCCTGCCCTCCCGGTGGAGGGGACCCTGACTTCCTGTCCCCTGCTCCTCTTCCGGCTGGGCGGAGGGTACAAGGCGTGGCTGAAGCACGGGGAGGTTTGTGCTCCTGACGCTGGGTTCCTTGTCTTGTCTCCCTTACAGGCAGCAAACAGAAAGGCCCGATGCTGAGCAGCAGCCTGATGCACTCAGAGTCGGAGCTGGACAGCGATGATGCCATCTTCACTTGGCCAGACCGAGAGAAGGGCAAGCTCCTGCACGGTCAGAATGGCTCCCTGCCCAACGGGCAGACGCCGCTTAAGGCCAGGAGCTCACGGGAGGAGCTCTTGTAGCCAGCCGCCTGATCTGTCTCCTCAGGGTAGGGGTGGCAGTGCCAGGGTCTAGAGCGTGCCGGGCTGGTTCTCATGCTCCCATTTCAGTGGGCAGCTGCCCTCCAGCTGGTCACGCCCCCCAACACGCCCAACGAGAGCTGCTGGTACTTGAACCCAGAGAGACATTCTCGGGGACCTTGAACAAAGCTGTGAACGAAGAGGTTTCCTCTTTAAACCTGTTTGGTAGCCCCCCTCACCCCCAATATCCTCACCTCAGGGCCTCTTTCTTTTTTTTTTTTGCAAGCACCTCCCTTCCTGGAGGGTGGACACAGCCAGCACCTGGCCTCCTTCCCAGCCCGCTGTGGGTCGTGTTGCTGCGCCCAGGGTGCCCGCACAGCGAGGCTGGGCTGTGCCCCACACCTGGGTCCAGAACCAAGCACCGCCAGCCCCCTGGCTCCAAGAGCCGCCGGCATGTTCTCTGTTCTCTCCTTTGGGATGGAGTGTGCCCTCCCTAGGTCCAGAGGAAGCGACACCCCCTTCTTAACCACTGATGCCGGGCTGCTAGTGCAGAAATGGTGTCTGGCCCAAGATTTGAGGAGAACTGGCTGTTTCAGGAATGGAGAGGGTCCCCTTTGGCTGCTGGGCTGTTGTGTCAGAGCAGCTAGGCTGGACACAGACTGCCTCCCCCTCCTCCTCCTGACCAGCGCTGGCTACTTCAGGGTTCAGGCCACCACTCTTGTGTCCAGAAGAGACGGCCACAAACAGACTGGAATGTGATGGCATGAGAGCGCATGTGTGCGACTGCCCCACTGCGGTTTCCTCTGCGTCCACGTGTCGTCTGTGTCCCTTGCATGTGCGTGTGTGTGTGGAGTGTGTGTGTGTGTGGATCGCCTCCTCATTGAGCTCTTGGCTACTCACAAGGCAGCCTTGACCTGGAAAGACTTTCAGCTCCTTGAACAGACTGCCTGAATCCCTCCGGCCCTGTCACTGGTTCCTCAGCCACAGTACCTGGGTGTTGAGTGGTGGGATCTTTGGGGGATAACTTTTTAAAAAGAAACTTACAGTTTATACTACACTACTGTCTGCTGTGAGATGATTAAACATGCTATTTAATTGTACACGTGCCTGCGGGTGTGCTTTGTGCTCCATCACTGACCTGTGCACCCCCGTGATGGCCTCCAGAGGGACGTCCTGGGCTACAGCCAGTGGTGCTGGCTGCGGGTGCGGGAGAGCGTCACTTCTGGTCTCTGCTGGCCAGCTGTTCCCCTTGGCTTTCAGGTAGGGGAGCGTTCTGTCCTTTCCTCCATACTGTTTTTAACACAAAAAGGGCCCAGCCCCACCCCCAGCATCCTAATGCCCCAGGGGTGGGCTCTTTCTAGAAGGGCCAGAAGAGAGGCCAGTAGAAGGCATCCTTGCATTTCGGAAACCCCACTAGGTAGTGTTTACATTGAGGAAACTCACCAAGAAGCAAAACTCAAAACCCTTAGGGCTGGAAGGCTGCTGCAACCTTGGCTCTCCTGCTTGGGGAAGAGACTGGTCTTGTTCTTCCAGCGTCCCTTTGGCCCATCTGATAAGTGGAAGGAGCTGAAGAGGTGGTCATACACAGTGAGAGCTGCTCTCTGAAAACAGGTATGGAAAGAAGGTGCGTGCAGTCAGGCCATCAGCCCCTGGAAAAGAGAGTTTGAGGAGCATGGATCAGGCCCTTGACTCTTCTGTGGAATTTGTGTTGACTGGCATAAAGGCTTGACCAGAGAATGTACTTATACCAGGAACCCAACCCGATATTTTGATAATCGAGTATTTAATCTTTTATGAATGCCTCAGATTTGTGTAGCTATACCATGCCCTCGGCAAGGGGAAAAACAGCTGAGTAGCTCAGTTCCAAAAGATTTGCAAAGCCATTGGGCTTGGGTAGACAAAGGGATAAAGTACTTAGATACTCAGTACCTCTTCATTACCACAGGCAGAGGCCCTCGAACTTGGCTGTGGCAGAGATCAACCCTTCACCAAACCAGGGCCTTTTCCAGAACACACAGCTCATCGCCATCTCCAGCCTAATGCACAATATGGCAGAAGAGAGGTGTTCCCTCTTCATCCCTGACCCATTAAAACTTTCTGTGTGACTCGCTCCCAGAGCAGAGCTGTGCTCGGGACTCTGAGGCCAAGGTAGAGACACAAGATGGTGGGAGCTTTGTCCCTGAGCCACCAGCTAGAACTGCCCTACCAGAAGGGCTGTTGGGGTATTATGAGAGCATAAACTTTATTGTGCTAGCCAATGCATTTTGTAAAAAATGTATGTTACGATTATGTCCCCAGGCTCCTCCGCTGTGATGGGCCTCCCTGGGCCTGAGTATGTTACCAGGGTTGAAAATGATGCCTCAGCTCAGGCCTCCACAACGTCACGCGAGATGTACGCCGCCCTGAGCAACACAGCGATGCCGACAGCCATTGCAGGCAGAGTAGAGCCATGAAATCGTGCCCTTGCCCCACCCACCCCAGTGCAGCTCGGTAGAGGTAATAGATGTCCCCCAACAGAGAGGGCAGCAGGTCATTAGTAAAAAGGAGGTAGCTGCCACATGCCCCCACCATGGTGGGGCTACCCTGTAACACGAGTGAGCTGGTCACAGATGGGACACCAACCATCCTGGTGTGTGTGCAGCGTTTTCCTTAAAGGCAGCAATCATGTTCCATGATCCCAGAGGTGCAAGTAGTGCAGATAAAAGAAAACTTGTGCTATAACACCATCTACTGCAAAACAAAAGCAAGTATCCTACTTATTAACCTGCTAAATTGTTGAGAGCAAAACAGTATCTAAACAGGAAAAGAGTTCACTACCTCAATTGCATAGACAAACAATCCCCCAAATACAGTACCATGAACAACCAATGTAACGTGGGAGCACAGAAAGAAAATGAAAAGTCTCCAGAAATCAAACTGAAAATCATGGAAGACAGTGATTTAAAAGACAGAGAATTCAAGATTGCACTTATGAAGACACTCAATGACACACAAGAAAACTCAGAAAGGTAGTTCAATAAGCTCAGGAATAAAATTAATGAACAAAAGGAGTACTTTACCAAAGAGACTGAAACTATAAAAAAGAACCAAGTAAATTCTGGAGCTGAATAACTCAAGATGAAGATTGCATTAGAAAGCAGGGAACAGAGCAGACCAGATGGAAGAATTAGCGAGCTCAAAGATAGAAATCTAGAAATAACCCAGGAGGAAGAAGAGAGAGAACCAAGAGTTTTAAAAAATGAAAGATTTCTATGAAATCTATCTGACCTCATTAGAGCAATATAAGGAGACTAGGTATACCAAAAAGAGAAGAGAGGGAGAAGGGAGCAGAGAGCCTACTCAAAGAAGTAATTGATGAAAAGTTCCCAAGTCTATGAAGAACTGGACTTGATTAGAGTAGGTGAACAAAACACCTAGTTACATCAACAGACAAAAAACCCTCCAAGACACATTTTATTCAGACTGTCAAGTCAGTGACAGGGCCGGCTGAGTGGCGCATTGGTTAAGAGCTGGCTTGGGCCCCGTGGCCCCGGTCTGGATCCCACATATGAGGGCCAGTGACACTGCCCTCTACAGCTAAGATGGTGAACAATAGCTCCACCTGGAGCTGGGTTGCTGTGTGTCCCAGCAACAGCATAGCTGCAGCCCCTGCTGCAGTGGGCTGCCATAGGCTACAGTGAGTGGCCGGCAGCCAGCGTGAGTGGGTGGCAGCCAGTGTGAGCTGCCAAGAGCCGCTGTGAGCGGCCGTCCAGAGGCCGGTGACCCAGCGCAATGACAATACCAGCATGGGCCAGTGAAGCAACATCCTCTGCAACTACACTGAAGAACAAAAGGACAGCAATTTGTCTGTTCCCCTTCCCCGATTCCCCAACGCTGTTCCCCTCCCCCAGTTCCCCAATAAAAGTCAATGACAAAGAATTCTCAAAGCAGCCAGCCAGGGAACAAAAAGACTAACCTACAAAGGAAACCCCATTATCTGATCAGATTTCACAATAGAAACAATATAAGACAGGAAAAAGGAGAAAGAAATATACAGAGAGGAACTGTCAGCAAAGGATAATATATCCAGCAAAGTTATCCTTTACATATGAAGAAGAAATAAAGGCTTTCCCAAACAAAAAGCTGACAATTTTGCACAAGACCTGCATTACAAAAATTGTTAAAGGAGCTCTTCTACTGGAAACAAAAAGACGAAAGTATACAACACTTTGAGCGAGATGACTAACAGAAGCATGAACCTGGAAATCTTCAGAATAGGATATTAAACAGTTATAACAGGTTAAAGGGAGTGAAGAGGACCCAGACATTAAAAAAGTAAGTATATTGTAATGAACGCACAACATAAAAAGGGATAATTTATGACAATAAAATCATAAAAGGGGAGGAGGAAAAGGACTGAATGGGTATAGGTGAGTGAAGATAAGAGACAATCAGAAGGGAAAGGATTATTGTTATGTATAAAATGTTTTCACAAACCCGACAGTAACCACAAAACAAATCCAGAGCTGAGACTCAGATCATAAGAGGAAATTGGGCCGGCCAAGTGGTATGTTGGTTAACGGTTGGCTTGGGAACGCCAGCTCTGAGCAGCAGGGCCCCAGTTCGGATCCCACATGAGGGCCAGTGGCGCTGCACCCTCTACAGCTAAGATGGTGAACAACAGCTCCACCTGGAGCTGGGCTGCTGTGAGTCGCCAGTGATGGCGTAGGCTGCAGTGGGGCTGCAGTGGGCTCCTGTGAGCTACCGTGAGCGGCTAGCAGCCAGCGTGAGTGGCCATGAGGCACTGTGAGCGGCCATCCAATGACCAGTGATCGATCTGCCTCAGCCGGGAAGAGCGCAATGATCACAATACTAACATGGGCCAGTGAAGTGACATCTTCCACGACTAGACTGAAGAACAAAAGGACAGCAACATGTCTGTTCCCCTCCCCCCATTCCCCAATAAACTCTTTAAAGAAAAAAAAGGAAATAGAGAAAAAAATCATACTGCCGAACCAAAACAGCAGACAAAATCACAAGGGGTGACAAAAAAAGAAGAAACAAATCAGAAAACTAAAGATAAAATGTCCATAGTAAATTCTCATATGCGTATATCATTAATCACCCTAAATATAAATAGACTGAACTCACCAATCAAAAGGCAGAGTAGCAGGATGGATTAAAAAACAAAACCTACTATAAGGTGCCTGCAGGACACTTGCCTCAGCTTCAAAAACAAACATAGGATCAAAGTAAAGGGGTGGAAGATGATACTTCAAGTCAATGGCATCCAGAGAAAATCAAGTGTGGCAGTACGTAGATGAAATAGATTTCAGGATAAAAAAGGTAACGAGATCATGGCCATTTTATAATGATAAAGACAGCACTTGGGCCGGCCGAGTGGCACATTGGTTAAGAGCTGGTTTTGGGATGCCATTGGCCCCAGTTCGGATCCCACATGAGGGCCAGTGACACTGCCCTCTAGAGCCAACAGCTCCACCTGGAGCTGGGCTGTGCGAGCCCCGGCGAAGGTGTAGGCTGCAGCCCCTGCTGCAGTGGGCTGCCATAGGCTACAGTGAGTGGCCAGCAGCCAGCGTGAGAGGCCGGCAGCCAGCGTGAGCTGCCGACGGCCGCAGTGAGCAACATCCAGAGGCCTGCGACTGATCTGCCTCATCCTGGAAGGGCGCAATGACGATACCAACATGGGCCAGTGAAGAAACGTCCTCTGCAACTAGACTGAAGAACAAAAAGACAGCAACTTGTCTGTTCCCCTTCCCCGATTCCCCAACACTGTTCCCATCCCCCAAATCCCCAATAAAATCTAAAAAAAAAAAAAAAAAAAGACAGCACTTATCTCTCTCTATATATGCACCCAACCTGAGGGCACCAAAATACATAAAACAATCATTAGCAGACAGAAAAGGGAGAAACTGATAAAAATACAATTCTAGTAGGGGACCTGAATACCCCATGACAGCATCATCCAGACAGAAAGTTAATAAAGAAATATCAGCCTTAATTAAATGACACATCAGACCAAATGGACTTAATTGACATTTACGGAATTTTCCCTCCCCAAACAACAGAATACACATTCTTTTCAAGTGCACATGGAAAATTCTCATGGGTAACCCATATGTTGGGTCACAAAACTAGTCTCAAAGCACATTTTCTGACTAAAACGGTATGAAACTGGAAACCAACCACAAAAAAAGCTGGAAAAATCTGAAATATGTGGAGATTAAACAACATGCTACTGAACAACTATTGGTTCAAATAAATAAGAGATCAAAAGATATGCAGAGACAAATGAAAATGAAAATACAACATACCAAAACTTGGGGGATGTAGCAAAAGTGGTCCTAAGAGAAAAGCTCAGAGCATTACAGGCCTACCTCAAGATATAAGAAAAATATCAAATAAACAAATCTAACATTATACCTTAAAGAACTAGAAAAAAAGAACAAACAAAGCCCAAAGACAACAGAAGGAAGGAAATAATAACAGAACAGAAATAAATGAAATAGACAACAAAAATAGATAAAATTAATGAAACAAAGAACTGGTTCTCTGAAAAGAAAAATAAAATTGACAAACCCCTGGCTAGATTCACTAAGTAAAAAAGAAGATTCAAACAAATGCATAAATGAAAGAATGAGAAGTTCCAATGGACACCACACAAATACCAAGGATTATACAAGAATACCATGGAAGGCTATATGCCACCAAATTTGATAATCTAGAAGAAATGGACAAATTCTTAGAATTACAGAATCTTTCTAGACTGAATCATGAGAAATTGGAATAGACAGATCACTAGTAAGGCAACTGAAACTGTAATCAAAAACCTCCCAAAAAACAAAAGCCCAGGACCAGATGGCTTCACTGGTGAATTCTACCAATTATTCAAAGACAATTTAATACCAGTCCTCCTCAACCTCTTCCAAAAATCTGAAGAGAAGGAATACTTCCTAACTCATTTTATGAGGCCAACATTACCCTGATATTGAACCAGGCAAGGATAATACAAGAAAAAAAAAAAAAAAAGACAGACCAAATACTCTGATGAACAAGAGCAAAAATCCTAAACAAAACACATGGCAAATTGAAGACAATATATTAAAAAGGATCATATACCACAATCAAATGGGGTTCAATCCAGGGATGCAAGGATGGTTTGTCATCCACAAGTAAATGTGATATACATTAACAAAATAAAAATCATGTGATCACATCAATAGATGCAGAAAAAGCATTTGAAAAGATACACCATCCATTTATAATAAACACTCAATAAAATGGGTAGAAAGTGCCCCAACAATATAATAAAGGCCATATCTTCTTTTTTACATTTATTTCTGATTTTATTATGATGTTCCTTTTTTCCCCATTGTTCACTCTTTACTGAATGATTGCTTCATTCATTCTTAATCTTTGTTTTCTGAAAATGATTTCATGAAAATGAAAAATGATTTTAAATCTATACTTTTCCCTCTCAGTTCTGTTATAGCTGTGTTCCTAAATTCAGACATAATGATATTAGCCCATTGTAGATGTTTTCCCATTTTTTTTTTTTTTTTGAGGGCAGTGTCACTGGCCCTCATATGTGGGACCCGAACCGGAGCCGCTGGGTTCTGAAGCCAGCGCTTAACCACCACACCTCTTGGCTGGCCCCCCATTTCCTTTTTGTTTTGTTTTGTTTTTTGAGAGCAGTGTCATCGGCCCTCATATGTGGGACCGAACCGGGGCCACTGGCGTCCCAAGCCAGCGCTTAACCACCGCACCACTCGGCCGGCCCTCCCATTTCCTTTTTTAACCCAAGGATTATCCATCCCCCTTTTTCTTGTCCAAAACTTTCTCAGTTTTCAGGCTGTTTTGAGTATAGTAATATCCATGATATTTACATTTTTTTGTTGTTGTCCTTTTTTATCAGCATACAATCCACTTTGTTTTTCATTGAATTGTTTTAACAGGTACTATTGCTTCCCAGCCTTTTCTTGGTTAATATTTGTCTGATATTTTCCCTTCATATTTTGCCCTTGTTAGATATTTTAAAAAGAATTCATACTGAATCTTTCAAATTCTTACTCATTTATATCATTATGGACTCACGAAGCCCTATTTTAGGCATTAGGTTATAATCTGATACTCTATTTTGATACACAGATTGTCCTAGATTTGACCAATGGAACCCTCTTCTGGCTGGCTCCTGTGTCCTTCTAACATATCCCCATCATTTTTAAAGTATTTGATAACTCAAAATAAGATGTTTCAGGATTGTTTTGTATCTTCCTGCCTCAGTCTTGGAATCAGCCATTGAGCCCTAATGCCTTAGCACTTGGTATGCTCATTGCTACTAAGGTAAAATTGTTTCTATACCCTGTCATTGGATAAAATAGATCCAATCTATGTCTGTCTGTCTGTCTATCTATCTATCACCAATTCTCCTGATTTTAATTCAACACCTTGGGGTTCTTTACAGCCTTTTCATGTTCATTAATCGTTTCACAAACAGTGAGAAATGTGACTCCCATTATTCTCAATATATGTACTTATCTCTCAATTATTTCACTTAATTTGCACAATGTACGAGGTGTGATTAAAAAAATATGGTAAATGCTGCTGCTAAGTGCCATCCAATGGAAAGGCAGAGATCTTCACTACAGGAAGCAGCGCATTGAACCTTAATAACAGTGTGTGAAGAGTTGCAACTTGTTTGATGCAGTCGGGTGTGAGCTATGTTTGAGAGAAGGTGCGTATCAAAGTGTGTTGTAAATCATCCTTCATAGTGACAATGTTCCATGTCACACATCGCTTCTGGTACAGCAATTTCCATTAAATAAAAACATCACGGTGTGTCCTCATCCACCTTGTTCACTGGACCATGTGACTTCTGGCTCTTCCCCACAAGTCAAAATGACCATGAAAGGTAAATGTTTTGAATCCATTCAGAACATTGAGGCAGCCACGACAGCACAAAAGAACCTCACGAAAGAGGACTTCCAGAACTGCTTCAGAAAGTGCTAAGAGTGATGGGATAAAGTGTGTTCGAAGCAAGGGTATTTTGAGGGGGATTAATGGCAATGTCTTTTACTAATAATTTTTTTAAAAACATTTAAACATTCACCGTATTGTTTTAATCACACTTCGCAGTCAGTCTCCTAACCATTCCAGCCACCCACTGCCTCACTTGCTCTGCTGCTGGGCTCCTTCACTGTGGCAACTCTCACCAGTGGTATCCATGAGCTCCAGGCACAACAATTCCTCCACGCATTTACTTCCTCAAACACTAATGTCTCTATGCAGGGAAGGGCTTTTCATTAAGTAGCAGTGGACATTTTTCTTCTACCTGTTTGAAAGGAAATACATCCTACTTTTATTTTTTATATGGCTCAGTAGTATTCCATTGTATACATATATCCCATCTTCTTTATCCAATCATCCGTCAAAAGATGCTTAGATTGTTTCTATGTATTGGCTATTGCAAATAATGCTGCAATGAACATGGGGTACATTTATCTTTGCTTGACATTTGAAATCCCACCATTTACCAGGCACAACTTAAAAGTTATTATTACTCCACTCAATGAGAAAACTGAGGCACAGAGAAGTTAATTTACCTAAAGCTATACAGCCAGTAAAAGGAAACACGAGGCTCTAAAGACCTCGACCTTCCCACTCTGTAACAATGCCTCGTTACTTTTTCAATGATAACATATGATGATGATAGACGAGAGGAACTGGGGATATAATTGCTTAATTATTTCCTAAAATTTCAACTGAGTATAATAGGGAACCTTTCTATTTGCATGGAAAATTCTGAATTTAATAGAAAACTGGGGTTCATTTACAAAAATTTGTTTTAACTTAGGACTTTTTGGTAAACTCCTGTTTTACAAAATTTGGAATGCTGCAGGGGAGGTGGATATAAATAGTTCATATGGAATTTGAAGGTATGTTTGTACAGTATAAAGATAGCTCTAGAATATAAGAAAAATGCCATTTAATCTCACATTCCCAAATTAAAAATGTATATGTACTTAAAAATGGATATATTCTTTAATTTCAAAATGAATCATTCAAGTTGAATGGATGCAAATTTTAATTCCAAAAAGATTTGTGTGAAATGAAATATATACATTATACCTGATATTTCTAGCTTTTAGGGCTTTGAACATAGGTAATCAATTAACTAAAAATGGGAACAAGTCTTTTGATGGAAGAAAGAAAACAACTGAAAAGACCGTAATGAAACAATATATTTACTGTACCAAGTAAATAACCAAACAATTTATTTTCTGAAAACTGTTCGCTCTCTGTTATATACCATCTGTTGGGTCATACCAATAGGGTCAAACAGAAAAAAATATTTAAAATTCTTTCAAGACAAAGAAAAAGAATAACTCACCCATCAAATACAAATATACTATTTTATTCTAAGGGAATATTTCTGTGGTTTCTGCAGAGGGAAAACCCAAAAGTGGTTAAAAAAAAACAAAAAAAGAACAGAAAGGATAATTTAGATGTTTTTTTTGTTTGTTTGATGTTTTCTTTCTCCCCTGGGAAAAAAAATGTAATGTGACATAATTTTAATAAAATTTTTTAAAGCAAATAATTGGACACATATCAACAGCTATGCTTATGAGGAATGATGAATAATTAAATTTTTTTACGAATTAATTTAGGGTCTGGACAACTCCATACACTAACATGCAATTTAAATCCTGATACAGTCATTTACCTGGGTACTGGCTGTTCTCAGTTAAAACACAGATTCTTTTTCTCTCTGATGTTGTGTAACAATTTATCTACTGCGCCAAGAATATCTGTTTTTCACACAACTACAGAAGGGGAAATGTTAGTGTTTATACAAACCGTAAAGTTCATATAGTGGGGACTATTACCCCTGAGTTTCTGGACAGTTTATTGGCAGACTTATGAGACAATCCAATTGTTTTTCCTCCATATCAAACAAGGTCTGGAAGTAAGTTTTCTGATTAGAAATGACACACACAGATGGGATTAATCATACAGAATTGGGGCAGATTTACTTCTTTCACACAGTTGTCAGTAACAAAAACAAAATTTGTTACAGGCAGGGGGATAGAATCATCAAGTACACAATGTCAAAAGGCCTATTTTAAAATTTTTATTGTAGTTAAATGACTTTCATTTAAAAAAAAAAAAAAAACAAACAAACACCTGCCATTCCCATAAAAAAATGGGACATATTGAAAAGTCTTCCAAGGTTAAAATTTCTAAGAGGCTTTTTGGACTTCTCTAATTTTATTACAGGGTCAAATTAACCTCTGCTAAATAAGTTCTGCAATTAGCCAACATCATAAAAGCTTTGATTCAAAATTTTGTGGGGAAGAAACTGAGAATGGAGATGAGGGTGGTGGATCAATATGTCAAACACACCTATGACTTGCATTCCTCATAGAACCACTAAAATAGCGAGAGTTTGGAATAATGCTATAAGAAAACCTGTTTGTGGATATGCAAGACAGTCAATGTCTTTGTATCCTAACCCCAGAATCCCTATTTTCAAGTTTCTTAGGACAAGGTCATCTTCCAAATGCTTAATACAGGAACATACTAGAATCTTTTCTACTGTAATTCTGATAGCTAAAGTAATACTGTGTCTTTGTGGAAACACCCACAGGTTTGCCAGAGTAAGGAGAGAGACTATTCTCTTTGAAATGACAAGGGCCTCCAGAAACTGGTGCAAAAGACAAAATAGGAGGAATTATTGAGGAAATAGGAAGATAAAACAATGGGAGAAAAGCTGCCATTTGGGGATAAAATGAAAACAAAAAGAACCCCCATTTTTGTGTACCACAGCTCATGCTATGAGACAGCAGCAACGAAGGCTGACCCAGAGAAGTGGGCATTTTAGTGGGTTTTCTAGAAACATTTCAAGACACTTGGGGTCCAACGGGATCCCCAGATTTTCTGTGTGCATAACCAGTTTGCAGAGTTTCAGCCCCTTTCCCTTAATTTGCCCAATCCAGACCCACGGCTGAGAAGGCTAGACCCAGAAAGTAAAAGGGGCACATTACTGTGTGAACAACAGTGAAGGCCTTTCCCTGATGTGAGGGGCCCATGGCAAAAGCACCAGAGGCTTCTATCCTTCACAGAATTGGCTTGGCAGTGAAAATCAAAATCAAGACCACTTTACTCTCTACCTAAAAAAAAGTTGAGTATTTTTATTGGGTCTTCAAGTCTGGGTCCCAGTCCTCATCTGATGTGACTCTTAGCTCTATACTGATTTCTCCTGACTTTTAGATAGGGCTTGCCCAAGTAGCCTATTGCAGCCAAGGTTTCACTCCAAAGCTACCTCTCTAATGTCTAAGGTTACTATGGTAGAGTTTTATACAACAGTTTTCCTTAAAAATATTCCACGATTTGTTATTTCCAAACAAAATAAGATTATGCACCACTCAGAGAAATTGGTTAGTCATTCTGAAGATGTCTAAGAACTATATCACTGCCAAATAACAATATTTCTCAGTTCATATTCTTTCCTTCAATTTTCATTTGTACATCCACACTGTGGTTCACGAGTCGTCTGGTTTCCATTATCTTACTATCAAGTCAAGAGGACTTGGACTTATACATCGTTTTCCAAAGCTGGATGCATTCACAGTTTGGTGCATACCAATGTGTATGAAAATAGGAACCCCACTTCTGCTTTAATCTGATAATTCAACATCAGAGTCTTCAGATTTGGCTTTGGCAAGTTCTTCGTGTACCTCCCTCACCATGAGAATACGTGTTAACATGGTGTCCAGGGTCCCAGGGTCTATCGGGAATGTGGAGTACCACATGGGGCTATTCGGAACACAGGAGCGCTCGGGTTGAAGGTAAAACACATCATTCCTCTGCTTCACACTTTCAGAACTATCCATAGGGAAAAAAAGAAAACAGAAATTGGGGATCAGAGAGTATAAGAAATACATAACTACTCTTTAATGAAATGGCTCTCAACTTCTCCCTCCTATGACTAATATCATAGATAAGCAATGTACCCACAGAGATAGTTTATAGGCATTTCCCCGCAGGAGCAACCTTTTCTCCCACACTCAAGAAATCACACTGGAGTGGAAGTGAGTATAATGTTAATACAAGACAAAGTGTAAATCCTTCACAAACTTCAGTGCTTAAAACATTAAGAGCAACAAAAATTTAACCCACATGTTACCATGGCTAGAAACACATATCCTCAGCACCCATTATCTTAGAAAGAACCTTGGAACACTTAATACACATTATCAAAGGGCAAACCCAGTTGCTATAGTTCTTTAAGAATAAAGTGCTTCATTGTGGATCTTACAACTCTAAAGTCATAGTTTCTGTAAAAAACAAAAAAAAAAGGACCACTCAAATTTTTTCAATTCCTCTAAAATAGTTTTTCTATTTATAGGTTTAGCAGAATAACCTCTCTAAATATCTTTTCTGTATAAATAATAAAATCACAGCAGTTTAGATATCACATAAAGGTTCAGCAACAGTGTAAAGGTCAAACTATGACAGGGATTCTTATTCTTGCTTTTCAAGAGGTTTTTCGGAAAAAGATCAAAATAAAGCAAGTTATCTCTTGGTTCAATATCCAGGCTGATTCGAGAATGGGGAAATAATGAAATTAGAGGCAAATCCCAACTTTAGACTTTGATTTTGGTCATAGGTGAGCTACACTTGATATTCAAGCCTCTGAAATCCAAAATATGTTAAGTATTTTTTGAAGTATGCTATCTATGTAAGCAGCTCCCAGGAAGTTCACTCACCATTTTGACAGGTAAAACTCATAAAGTCGGACTGGGCATCTGAGCGGGTTGTCAGTATTCTCTGCCATCTCCACACCCACTGGCACCTCACCATCTTCATTTCGCTTCCGTTTGCCAACAGTTAGTTTATCTTGAGGCAGGAAATAAGAATAAGATTATTTTTGCTTTGCTTCCAGTCAGAGCTGCAAGTCCCTACCACTTCCTTTCACTTATGCATTCAACAAATATTTATTGAGTGCCTGTGGAGATGTTGGGGTTTACTTTAAGTTCTGGATTAACAGCACTGAACAAACCAAAGTGCCCATCCTGGACGCCAGGACTTGTGTTATGTTCCCTGCACGCCAAACTTGTAGCATGGTCAGAGCATGGTGCTGAAGAGTACGTGTCACTTCTGAGCTGACGTGGTTAGGAGATGTTCTTAGGCATAGGGTTCTTAAGGGTTTCCTGTGCGCTTCTCCCATGGTAGACATCGAGATAGAAGCTGTCACCTCTATGTGAAAATATTTTTACTATGGGACACCAGGGTCCACTGGGAATTTCTTCAAATTTCTTTTGTCATAGTATTATGAGAAATGGAATCTTTGTTGGGAAAACAAATTCTCAGTAAAGTGGGCATTTGGTAAGAGAAGAGCTAACCCTTTTTCACCATCAGAATTTTGCAGAGGCCAAAGGTGAAGACATGGAAAGTGGGCTGTTTCTTTCCCACTTTCTCCATTCTATCTCCAAGAGAACAATAGGTGGATCTGGGAGCCTGAGGAAGAAGGTTTTCTTCTTCTGTTCTGACAGCTGCTCTTAACAGCAGGCACAGAGCCTTCCCCACCTTCCTGCATTTAGTTACTACTTAACAAAAATTCTACCCAGTTTTCTATTTAGAGGCTACCTAAATGGAAACACTTTGTTAATTACTCATTCGGAAAAGAAGCTGAATTTATTACGAAATTTATTACCATGCACCTAATCAGAAAACAGGGAAATGTTACCTGATTGCCTCTCTCTCCACCCAATGAATATTAATTAAGAGCACAAAGTGGACTATACATGAACAAATAAAAGGAAAGAGGACAAATGTGGTGAAAAAGCAAGATAATCTTAGTATTTTTGAAAGTAAAGGAGCAACTGAGAAAAAAGTTAACATAAACATGAACATCACAATTAGTCTTTCAGATTTTAGTTTCAGTAATTTTAAATTCTCAGATTCAAACAATATATTTCACACTTATCCCAAGGAGGTAACAACTTGATTTTGGGAATTTCAGAACTTACAATTTTGGTCAAAATCAATAAATTTAATTTTGATTTCCATAATAAGAATATTAACTTTGCAAACATTAAAAAGAAACTATTATATTGGGAAGCCAGCGGCCTCGGTTCGGTCCCACATGTGAGGGCCAGTGACACTGCCCTCAAAAACAAACAAACAAACAAACAAACAAACAATTATTTAATACGCTTTTTTTGGAATGCAAGACCATGACCTTTTAATAAAATTGTCACTGTTGATATTATTTTACTTTGTACAAAAGTAGTAAATTCTGGGCCAACTTTTAAGTTCCTTCAGAATTTGACAACTAACGTTAACCAAAAAGAGGTGCTTTGCTCAAAAACATAACAAAGATTTATAAACAGTAGATTTAAAAGTTAAGTACAGACACAAAGAAACATGTCCCAAATAAAAGAACAGAACATAGCTCCAGAAAAAGAACTACAAAGTGGAGACAACCAATCTACCAGATGCAGAGTTCAAAATACTGGTTATAAGGATGTTCAATGATCTGAGGGAGATAGGAAACATAAAAATGAAGATAAAAGACATAAAAAAGAACTAGTCAGGAATAAAGACTACAATGACTGAAATCAAAAATAAATTAGAGGGAATCAACAATAGATCAGATGAAACAGAGATCAAATCAGCAATTTAGAAGATAAAGTAGCAGAAAATACCCAAACAGAATAGCAGAAAGAAAAGAGAATCCAAAGAAATGAGGATAGTTTAAGGGGCCTATGGAACAATATCAAGCACACCAACATTCATATTATACGGGTACCAGGAGGAAAAGAGAGCATGCAAGGAATTGAAAACCTATTTGAAGAAATAATGATGGGAAACTTCTCTCACCTGGTGAAGGAAATAAATATACAAGTTCAGGAAGCGCAGAGAATCCCAAACAAAATAAGCCCAAACAGGCCCATACCAAGACTCATAATTAAAACACCAAACGTTAAAGACAAAGAGAGAATCTGAAAAGCAGCAAGAGAAAAGCAGTTAAGTTACCTACAAGGGAGCTCCCATAAAACTATCAGCTGATTTCTCAACAGAAACTTTGCAGGCCAGAAGGGATTGGCAGGAAATATTCAAAGTGATAAAAAGCAAGGACAGGGCCGGCCGAGTGGCGCGGTGGTTAAGCACTGGCTTGGGATGCCAGTGGCCCCAGTTCGGGTCCCACATATGAGGGCCAGTGACACCGCCCTCAAAAAAAAAAAAAAAAAAGCAAGGACCTACAACCAAGATTACTATACTCAACAAAGTTATCATTTACAATGGAAGGACAGATAAAGAGCTTCCCAGACAAGAAAAACCTAAAGGAGTTCATCACCACAAAACTAGAACTACAAGGAATCTTAGAGAGACTTCTTTAAGATGAAAACAAACAAACAAACAAGATAAGATCAAAATATGAAGAAGAAAATGGCAATAACTACATATCTATCGATGGTTACTTTCAAAGGAAATGGATTAAATGCTCCAATCAAAAGATAGGATAGCTCAACAGATAAGAAAACAAGACTCAGTTGGTTAAGAGCTCGCTCAAGAGTGTGAGCTGAGCGCTAAGCAACAGCAGTTCGATGCCTAGCCTGAGCTGAGCAGCCAACAGGTAACAGGATGGCTCGGCTAAAAAAAAAAAAGAAAACAAGACTCTGCTGCCTACAAGAAACTCACTGCAGATCAAAAGACACAACAGACTGAAAGTAAAGGGATGAAAAGACGTATTTTATGAAAATGCAAATAACAACAACAAAAAGCTGGAGTAGCAATACTTACACCAGACAAAATAGACTTTACATCAAAGGCTATAACAAGAGACAAAGAAGGACCCACTTCAGGTTATTTATCTGAAAAAAATCCAAATTGCTACTTGGAGGGGAACGCATCCATACGTTTCGCAGCATTTACAATGGCCAAGATGTGAAGGCAGCCCGAGTGTCTGTTGATGGAAGAATGGATAAAGAGGAAGTGGTACATATATATAGTGGAATAGTGCTCAGCCATGGAAGGGAATAGGTTCTCACCATCTGAGCATGGATGGACCTAGAGGGTACTGTGCTGAATGGAGTACGTCAGACAGAGACAGACAGATGCAATGTGATTTCGCTTATATGTGGAATCTAAAGAACAAAATAAAGAAACAAAACAGAAACACACTCATAGATACAGAGAACATTTTGATGATTGCTAGATGGGAATGGGTTTGGAGTGGGTGAAAAAGGAAAAGGTATTAAGAAGTACAAATTTATTACACAGTAGTCATAGGAATGTAGGGGATAGGATAAGGAATATATTCAATAATATCGTAATAACTATGTATAGTGTCAGACGGATAATAGATTTGTTGGGGTGTCAGATGGGAGGGGGTTGGTGGCAGGGTGGAAAAGGTGAAAGGATTAAGAATTACAAATTGGGGGCGCCGGCTGAGTGGCGCGTTGGTTAAGAGCTGGCTTGGGATGCCAGCGGCCCCGATTCGGATCCCACATGTGAGGGCCAGTGACACTGCCACCTACAGCGTAAGATGGTGAACAACAGCTTCACCTGGAGCTGGGCTGCTGTGAGTTCCCGGGATGGCATACTGCAGCCACAGTGAGTGGCCGTCAGCCAGCGTGAGCGGCTGGCAGCTGGTGTGAGCTGCCAAGAGCTGCTGTGAGTGACCGTCCGGAGGCCGGCAACCGATCTGCCGAGAAGAGCGCAATGATGATAACATGGGCTAGTGAAGCAATGTCCTCCACAACTAGACTGAAGAACAAAAGGATAGCAACTTGTCTGTTCCCCTTCCCCAGATCCCCTCCCCCAATTCACCAAAAAAATGTTAAAAAAAAAAAAAAAGAGCTGGCTTGGGATGCCAGCTCTGAGCAGCAGCACCCCAGTTCGGATCCCACATATGAGGGCCAGTGACACTGCCTTCTACAGCTAAGATGGTGAACAACAGCTCAACCTGGAGCTGGGCTGCCGTGAGTTGCCAGCGACGTAGGCTGCAGCCCCTGCTGCAGTGGGCTGCCATAAGCTATAGTGAATGGCCAGCAGCCAGTGTGAGTGGCCCGCAGCCGATGTGAACTGCCAAGAGCCGCTGTGAGCGGTTGTCCAGAGGCCGGCGATTGATCTGCCTCACCCGAGAAGAGCACAATGATGATACCAACATGGGCCAGTGAAGCAATGTTCTCCACAACTAGACTGAAGAACAAAAAGGACAGCAACTTGTCTGTTCCCCTTCCTTGATTCCCTAACGCTGTTCCCCTCCCCCAATTCCCTAATAAAATCTTTAAAAAAAAAAGAATTACAAATTGGTAATTACAAAATAGTCATGGGGGTGTACAGCAAAGCATAGGGGATATAGTCAATAATATGGTAATAATTATGCATAGTGCCAGGTGGGTACCAGACTAGTTAGGGGGATTACTTCTTAAATTATATAAATGTCTAACCACTATGCTGTACACCTGAAATTAATATAAATAATACTGAATGTCAACTGTAATCCAAATATTACAATGGGGGTGGAAAGGTGAAGAGGAATAAGTGGTCCAAATCTCCAGGTATAAAACAAATAAGTCATGGGGATGTAATGTACAGCATGGGGAATATAGTCAATAATATTGTGATAGCATAGTATGGTGTAGATGGTTGCTGGATTTATCATGGTGATCACTCCTTTAGGTCTATAAGTATTGAATAATTATAGTGAACACCTGAAACCAATATAATATTGTATGTTAGCCACATTTTAATAAAAATCTTAAAAAGAAAAAAAAGGAGATTCCTTGAACTAGCAATTGACCCATCTGCTGCCTCTAAATCAGTGATCCTCAACCTTGGCTGTATGTTTAAATTCCTTGGGAAGTTTTAAAATAAAGATTATTCACGCTCTACCCTAGGCACTGAAATCAGAATTTCTAATTTAAAAGCTAATAAAAGTATACTGAAGCAAGTGATTCCTCTCATTTTGAGAAAAGCCTTGAACTCTGACAATAAAGCAGAAGTATTTAAGTGTTAAACTAAAGCTATAGCCTTCCATGTGTAGAATTTACAATTACCCTTCTGCAATGAGTTTATACGTGAACAATAGTAAGACTTCAACAGAAATCTGATGAACTCCACCACACACCTGGTTCTGACTCTGGCTTTTGTAAAGGTGGGAAGAACCTCAGATATGTCATCTTGGTACTGTACTTCAAAATCCTGGTCCGTCTCATCACGTGGGCAAAGGAAAGCTTCAAGTGCTCAGTAACATTCTTTAGTTGAAAGTATTTGGTATTGAAGAAAAGGAGGGTGTTCAAGAGGACGATTGGTGAGTAAGCGCCCAGCTGTTTGCACTCCCACAAATGTTCTTCTTCAATGCGAGAGAACATGTAACCTGGACAGAGGAAAGGGGTAGAAGAAAAACAGTGCTAAGCTCCTGCTACATAAGACGAATGTCCCAAACTCTCAGACAGGAAGATATAAAGAAGACTGATCATGGGCCGGCCGAGTGGCGCGGTGGTTAAGCACTGGCTTGGGAAGCTAGCGGCCCTGGTTCGGGTCCCACATATGAGGGCCGGTGACACCGCCCTCAAAAAAAAAAAAAAAAAAAAAAAGAAGACTGACGGTTCCTCTTCTTCCTTAGACAGAAAAACAGAAAAGGCACCACAAAGAAAAGGGGAGATGATTCCACTGAAGCAGACACTGTGAGCATTCTAATGAAACAGTTTTAATCTATTGTTATTTTAGACTACGGGTTGGCAAACGTTTTCTGTAAAGAGCCAGATGGTAAACATTTTAAGCATTGTGGGCCATATAGGCTCTGAACAACTTTGTTGTTGTAGAAGATAAGGAGCCATAGACAATACATAAATAGATGTGGCTATAATATACCAATAAAATTTATTTAAAGATACAAATTTGAATTTCATGTAATTTCCACATGCCACAAAATATTATTCTTTTTAAAATTTTTTCCCCAAGCCATTTAAAATGTAAAAACTACTTTCAGCTCATGGACTTTATACAAAATGGCAGCAGGCCAGATCTGGCCCATGGGCCAGTTTGCAGACACTCCTCCTGGTTGAGTTCATTACGCTTAACCGGTTCAGTTTTATTTAGCTAAGATCATCAGAAGGCTGATTGTGCCCTCCCGCCCACCCACCCCCTCTTATTTGTAATTTACATTGAGTGATAACTTCATAATGATGTATCTGGGACTTCCTTGAAAAGAAGAGGTCTTGCAGTAGAATTAAAATAGTATACACTTAAAGGGCCGGCCAAGTGGCTCAGTTGGTTAAGAGCTTGCTCCAGAGTGTGAGCTGAGCTCTGAGCAACAGCAGTTCAATGCCCAGCCCAAGCTGAGCTGCCAACAGGTGGCAGGATGACTCAGCTAAAAAAACAAAAAAACAAAACAACAAAACAAAACAAAATAGTATACCTTTAAATGCACCTTCCTCAAGATACCCCTTAAATGCAGGTCTTTTCTCATGTTCTCTACCGGTCCTCTTTATTGCTGATTCTGCATTATATTCTTAGGAGACTGACTATCCACAAACATGAAATTTATTACTTCCAAATCTATGTCCCTAGCCTCCTCTTTGAATGCTAAATGCATGAAGCCACCACGTTGCTCAGAATGCTTCAAAGGTGCTCTGTAGCCCAACAGAGAGGGGCGCAAATTCCAGAGCATCCCATTCAGCCTCTCCACGCACAGCCGAGATGCCTGAGACCAGGAGTGAATTAGGGACTTGTCCAACGACATATGGTCAAAGACAATTCCAGAATGAAGACTTAACTCTCAACAACCAGTTCAGGGTACTTTTTATAAACAATTGAAAAAGGTCCACTGCTAACAGGCAGAGTCTAGAAACACACAGTCAGTATGTGGCAGTTACTGATACAGTGTGCAACTTTACCAACACTATCAGATCAAAAACACTTTCTGCAAATGTAAATGCAACCTCCAGTAGTTTTTTATTTTCAACAGTTAGTATCTACACATGCATTGTTTGGCAATTACAGTTTTACTAAAATAATCAGTAATAAACCAAAGACTTTCTCCTCAAAAGTCCAAATACGTTACAAATCAGGACAGAAATAGAAAATGAGCTATTTATAAAAAGATACAACTTAAGCAATTTAAGAAGGGATATCATAAAAACAATCAAAATGAAAAATAAGCATCCTACCATTAGGAAGTACTGTAGGTTCCCATATTTTCAAGAGTTTGGTAAGTTCAATCATAAATCTGGAATAGGGCTCTGTAAAAATGTTATCTATTCTACCATTTTCAAACAGGTACTACAAGAGAAAAAAATGGAAACATGTTGATACAAAGAAAACACAAGTTTTTTGTAAAGATTGTTTTAAGTGAAACATATAATGTTATTAACCAATGTCACCTAATAAATTTAATTTTTAAAATATTAAAAAAATTTTTTAAGATTGTCTTAATGGATATAGTCTATCCTTAATCTTTGCCCTTACAATATTATGAACCATTTTAAGGATACATGTTAAAAATACCAGGATTCATGCTCAAGCTCCCTTTCACATTAACTAACATTAATTATCTTGAGCACGGAGCTTCCAAGGTGAAGTTTCCTATTTCCTTTTTAAAACATAAATGATTCAGAAAAATTATAACAAATAATATAAGTAACTTCATTCAGTTCATGAAACTGATATACTAAAAAGCTGATTCTAATTCTTATTTCTCAAATCATTTTTCTAATTCACAGTATGTGGTGCAGATGTGTTCTCAGAAGTTTTTGTTTTTTCAGCCTAGTTACAAGATCACTTCCTGAAATGATAGTTAGCTGGTGTCAGGTGACCTGAGGATACCCAAATTCAAAAAATTCAGAGCCTTCTAATTACAGATCTCAATTCTGCCCCACAACAAAACCTTCAAAAAGTTCAAGTCTAATTGTAGGATGTAAAACTATACTAATTATAACCATCAAGAGCCAGATCACAGGATGGGAAACAAGCAATAGCTTGGGTAAAGTGTTGCTTAAAAAACATCTTGAGGGTGCAGGTCAGGCCAGGTAAAATCACTCAGGGAAATAGAATGAGCATTTATAAAGGAACACAAGGTAGTGTATAATTACATGCTAAAACTCTTTTGGTATTTTTAAGACTTGGTATTTTAAATTTATTAATCTATGGTTATCTTGGTTTTCTGCTTTTCTATCAATGCATAACTTGGAGAAAACTTTTATTTCCACTTAAATTTATTCTGGCTAATAAAAATTAAACACCATTTCAATGTACATTCTTATAGGTCTCTTCAAAGGGAATTTATGATCATATTGCCATATTACAGTTTTGATGTTGAAAAGTATTTTTCTTTTAATAAAGTTATTTTTCCAACTTAAAAATATATCCTTGGGCCAGCTGAGTGGCTCAGTTCTTAAGCGCGCAAGCTCTGAGCAACAGGGTTGCTGGTACGATTCCCACATGGGCCAGTGAGCTGTGCCAGAGCTGAGCTGCTGCTGAGCTGCCAACAGGTGGCAGGATGGCTCAGCTGGTGAGAGCAATTGCTCCTAACAACAAGGTTGCCAGTTCGAGTCCCACATGGGATGGTAGGCAGGCCCCCCACCCCCGGCACCCTAGCAACTAAGATTGAACTTGGCACCTTGACTTGGAGCTGATCTAGCTGTGCCCTCCACAACTAAGACTGAAGGACAACAACTTGGATGTTCCCCTTCCACAATTTCTAAATAAAATCTTAAAAACAGGGCTGCCGGCTGAGTGGTGCGGTGGTTAAGCACTGGCTTGGGAAGCCAGAGGCCCCGGTTCGGTCCCACATGTGAGGGCCAGTGACACTGCCCTCAAAAAAAACAAAAACAAAAACAAAACAAAAAAATCTTAAAAACAAAAATACACACACATACATACGCTCATTGTGGAAAAAGCTTAAAATACAGAAAAGGTGCAAGAAAGATATACTAAAACTCACTACACAAAGGCAACTACACTTGTCATTCAGGAGTTATTTCAATCTTTAAAAAAAATCCTTTTTAAAGACAGCTGAATTTGGTACATTTACTCAAATATAAGAGTACACATAAAATACATTTAAAAAAAAACAGAAAACTTTCCCCTTAGATCAGGAACAAGACAAAAATGCCTATTCTTGCCACTTCTACTCAACATTGTACTGGGAAGTTCTAATCAAAATGATCAGGCAGGCCAGCAGAGTGGCTTAGTTGGTTAAGAGCTTGCTCAAGAGTGCGAGTTGAGCTCTGAGCATCAGAAGTTCGATGCCCAGCCCGAGCTGAGCTGCCACTAAGTGCCAACAGGTGGCAGGATGGCTTGGCTAAAACACCACCAACAACAAAAAAAACTGGAAAGAGTGTGAGCTGAGCTCTGAGCAACAGCAGTTCGATGCCCAGCCCAAGCTGATCTGCTGCTGAGCTGCCAACAGGTGGCAGGATGGCTCAGCTACAAAAAAAAAACCCCAAATGATCAGGCAAGAAAAAGAAATAAGCATTCAAATAGGAGAGAAGTAAAACTATCTGTATTTGCAGATGACATGATCCTATATACAAAACAAAACAAACAAACAAACAAACAAAAAACAAACTCTAGTTATTAGAAGTAATAAATGAATTCAGTAAAGTTGCAGCAACATAAAAATAAGTTGCAATAGACAATCCAAAAGGGAACTAAGAGAACAATTCCATTTACAATAGTATCAGAAAGATTAAAATCTTAAGTATAAATTTAACCCAGGAGGTACATGACTTACACACTTGTAACTACAAAAAAATGCTGAGAGAAATTAAAGATCTAAGAAAAACATCTTGTATTCACGGATCTGAAGAAAATGTTGTATTCTAACAATATTCCCCAAAGCAATCTACAGAGTCAAAGCAATCCCACTAAAATCCTAGAGGACTTTCTTTTGCAGAAACGGAAAAGCCAATCCTAAAATTCATATGGAATTGCAAGGAACCTCAAATAGCCAAAAGAATCAACGAATCACACTTTCCGATTTCAAAACGTACTAACAAAGCTACAGTAATCAAAACAGTGTGTACTGCCATAAGAATAGCCATATAGACTGATACATTAGAATTCAGAGTCCAAAATAAACACATACATATTTAGTCAAAAACAAGGATGTCAAGACCATTCAATGGAGCATGAACAGTCTCTTCAACAAATGGTGCCGAGAGAACTGGGTATCCACACATCCAATTATCCCTAACCCACACAATATGAAAATTAATTAAAATAGATCAATGACCTAAACCTAACAGTTAAAACCATGAAACTCTTAAAACACAGGGGCAAATTTTAATAAACTTGAATTTGGCAATGGATTCTTAGATATAAGGCCAAAAAGAAAAGCAACAACAGAAAAAATAAACTGTGAACTTCATAGAAATTAAAAATGTTTATGCATCAAAGTACACTACCAAGGGTGAAAACGAAACCCAGAGAGTGGGAGAAAATATTCGCCAATGGCATATGTGGTAAGAGTTTAACCCAAAATATATAAATATTACTACTCAACAACAAAAAAGACCAACAACCAAATAATGGACAAAGGACTTAAATAGACATTTTTCCAAAGAAGATATACAAATGGCCAACAAGTACATGAAAAAATGCTCGATGCTATTATTCATTAGGGAAGTGCAAATCAAAACCACCTCATACCCACCAGACAGCTGCTTAAAAAAACAAAACAACAAAAACCAAAATTATCAAGTATTGACAAGGAAGTGAAGATAATGAAGTCCTCATACACTGCTGCTGGAACATGGTTTGGTGGTTTCTCAACAAGTTAATCATACAGTTACCATATCTGCAATTCCACTCCTAGGTATATATGCAAAAGAACTGAAAGCAGATGTTCAAACAAAAACTTATACATGAATGTTCATAGTAGCACTCACTATTCATAATAGCCAAAAAATGGAAACAACTCAAGCTGTCCATCCACAGATGAATGGATAAACAAAATGTGGTGTATCCAACAATAGAGTGTGATTTGGCCATAAAAAGGAATAAAGGGGCCTGCCGAGTGGCTCGTTGGTTTCCAGTTGGCTTGGGATGCCAGCTCTTGAGCAGCAGGGCCCGGTTCGGATCCCATATGAGAGCCAGTGACGCTGCTCCCCCTACAGCTAAGATGAACAACAGCTTCACCTGGAGCTGGGCTGCCTTGAGTTCGCCAGCGTCGGCGAACACTGCAGTGGGGCTGGCCGGCAGCTGGTGTGCGCTTTCGTGAGCTGCTGTGAACCACCGAGAGCAGCCATCCAATGGCTAGCGAGTGACTGCCTCATCTGGGAAGAGCCCAATGATAATACCAACATGGGCCAGTGAAGCGATGCCCTCCACAACTAGACTGAAGAACAAAAGGACAGCAAGTTGTCTGTTCCCCTCTCCAAATTCGCCAATTTAAAAAAAAATCTTTAAAAAGAAAAAAAGGAATGAAGTACTGATTAATGCTACAACATGAATAACCTTGAAAACACTACGTTAAGTGAAAGAAATCATAAAAGGCCATATACGGTTTAATTCAACTTATATGAAATATCCAGAATAGGCAAATCCATACAGATAGAAAGCAGATTTATGGTTGTCAGAGACTAGATGGAAGGGGTAATGGGGAGTAACTTTCCACTTAGGGTGATAAAAATATCTAGAACTAGTAAGTGGTGATGGTCGCACAACATCTTGAATGTTCTTAGCGCCACTGAATTCTACTCTTTAAAATGGTAAATTTTGTTATGTGTATTTTACCATAACATCATACTACACATAGTTTCGCAAGTTACTTTTTAAAATGTATGCCTCTAAAAGTTTTCCATGCCAATACCTATAGAAGCAATTTATTCATTTTTTAAGTATTGTATTCAATAATATAGACATATTATAGTTGATTGAACCATTGCTCTTTTGATGAACATCTTGGAGATTTCCAAAAAAAATTTTTTTTTTTAAGATTTTATTGGGGTATTGGGGGAGGGGAACAGACAATGTGCTGTCCTTTTGTTCTTCAGTCTAGTTGTGGAGGACATTGCTTCTTCACTGGCCCATATTGGTATTGTCATTGCGCTCTTCCCAGGTGAGGCAGATCGGTCGCTGGCCTCTGCAGGGCCGCTCATGCTGGCTGCTGGCCACTCACTGTAGCCCATGGCAGCCCACTGCAGCAGGGGCTGCAGCTACACCGTAGCCGGCGACTCAGAGCAGCCCAGCTCCAGGTGGAGCTGTTGTTCACCATCTTAGCTGTAGAGGACAGTGTCACCGGCTCTCATATGTGGGATCAGAGCTGATGTCCCAAGCCAGTTCTTAACCAGCGCGCCACTCGGCCAGCCCCGAGATTTCCAAACTTTTGCTGTTAAAAACTATGTTACAGTGAAGGTATTAGTGTATGTCATTCTGTGTATGTGTATACATCTCTTTGAGGAGATATAATGATCACTGCACTTGCTAGATTGAAGACTCTATATGCATTTAAAGGTTTAGTAGTAACTGTCAATTTGCCCTATGAAAAGGCCCCCAACAATGCATATACATCTTCATCAATACTTGGTATTATTAAATTTCTCAATCTTTCAAATTTTTAATCCATCTGATAGGTGAAAATTTTCTCATTACAGTTGAGCACCTTTTTATGTTACAGAAACAGTCCAACACAGTGATCATAGCCACAGAGTCTGAAGCTGAACTACCTGGGTTCACATCTTAGCCCTACCATTTACTACCTTTGAGACCTCAGGCAAGTTATTTAACTCATTTATTAACTAAGTTCCTCAGCAGAAAATGGTGATGGTAAGTTCTTATACTTGATAGGGCCAGGCTAACAATTAAGTGAATTAATATATGAAATGGACTTACATTAATACACAACATACATAGGAAGTGATTGTTAGGTGTTCCTGGTACATTTTTGTCTATTAATAATCTATTAATTTTCTTCTGTTACTTGCCTGTTTGCTTCTTTTGCCATTTATCCCCTTCCCAGCTAATGTAACAGTGGTGGTCTAGGTGTTGTTATTATAATTGAATTTAGTTTCTTTCTTTACATTTTTATGTATTTTCAAAATTCTTTACAATTAGTATAATTATTTTTATAATCAGAAAAAATTTTTAAAAAGGAAGCACATTTGAGATGTCAACATAAATAACCTTTTAAAATTCCTTACAGTCAAGGAAAGTTTATTTCTTTTAGTTTTCTTTTTTAATTTTATTGGGGAACAGCGTGTTTTTCCAGGACCCATCAGCTCCAAGTCAAGTAGTTGTTTCAATCTAGTTGTGGAAGGTGCAACTGAGAGGCCCATGCAGGGATCGAACTGGCAATCTTGGTGTTATGAGTACTGTGCTCTAACCAACTGAGCTAATCAGCTGCCCCAGAAAGTTTATTTGTCAAAATTAATATTAAATAAATTAATAATAAAGTTCATAATATTTACTTCCTATAACAGTCATTGACAATTGTCATCTTACAATTTATCTTATGGCTCTTTTAATAGTATTATTATATACAGTCAATAAAGAATGGATGAATATACTAGAAAAAACTTCCATAGGTTTATGATTTGTCTCACAAATTACAGTACATTTTATATATAGCAGAAGAGTATATGAAGTGTAAAGTACTCAGATATTTTCGATTGAAATTGTAGCAGTGACCATGTATGTTTGGATCATATTCAATTTATTAGAATATTAATAACTGCCCCCAAACATGTTATTTCTTGACATATGTACTGATAACATTAGAAAATATTCTTTAAATCCAAAATATTATAAACTCTAAGAGCACAGCAAGTGTGTCTAGACTCTTCACAATTTTCACCTAAGCAAAATGCATGTATGGCACACAGTAGGTGGTTGAAAAAATTTGTTAAAGAATCTATAAAAATCTTCTCATGTTAATTTAAAAAATATCTTTTACAAAGGTACCATTTCAATTCTGTGGGAAAATGGATGCTGCTTGCATAACTACCCATCAGAATGTTATTCATCAGGACTACTTATATCATGTACAGAAATGAATTTCAGATGTATTAAAGATGTCAATCTAAAAAAAAGAAACCCAAATATTTTAGATAGAAATTGATGAGAATTTAAATTTAAATATTCAAGCAGGAAGAACATCTTAAGCAACATGGAAAACACAGAAACTATAAAAAATATTTATATTCATATTGTACTACATAAAAAGGGAAACTTCTACAATCTGTGAAGTGATCCCCCTGATAAGGCCTGATCACTGCGCAGTAGATCTGAAGCTGAAGTAGAATAATATTGAATATCAACTATATTAAGTGTGTGTGTGTGTGTGTGTATAGTGTCATGGGATGTAAAGTACATACAGCATAGGGAATATAGTCAATCAATGGCACTGTAACAGCTATATTCGATGTCGGAGGAGTAGCAGACTTGGGGGGGGTGGTTATCACTTTGTGAGGCGTCTAAATGTCTAATCATTATATTTTTTTGTACACCTGAAACTAATATAATAAAAAAGAGAGAGAGAGAACAAATGAATGGAGGGCAAAAAAAGGGAATACTTCTTGAATAGCAAAACATAATAAACAAAAACTGAGACAAAAACAAACTAAAAAAATGTATTTCAAATACTTATAATATTAGAGTTAACATCCCCAATACAAAAGAGATTCTCAGATAGAAAGGAAAAATCCAAATAATCAACATAAAAAGACATTCTACTTTACAAAAGTTGAAAAAATATTAATTGGAGTCACAAGATGCCACTTTTAAAAACTGAGAATTATAAATATTAAAAACAGGAGTGGTAAAGAGGATGCAAGAAATGGGTGCTCATACACACTGTTAGTAAAATTGTAAATTACTATAACCGTTTATGCAGACAGACCTCTGTCTTAAAGCTAATCCTCCATCTTGACATGTAGGTGAACCCAGATCCTTCATCCACTCTCCTTCCACCACATGAATGCTGGAATATGTACACAGAGCTCTGGGCTGATCACAGGATTTCCATTAGTTTTGTCGCCAGGGCAAATTGCCCTCAATGTTCTCTCTTAACTGGCTCTGGCACCAGAACTTCCTGGCACCTGATCCCTTTGATCACCCATGCAGTCTCACTGCTTAGGAGACATAAGCACATGGTCTGGAGGGTAGAAGATGCAGGGATCTATTTTGTCTTGCTGTTGCCTGAATTGCATTTCCCATATGTAAATTCCCTATTAAACTCTCAACCGACAAGCTGGGCTTGTCCACTTTGTTCCTTGACCTCTAGGCTTCTCTGGTGTTTGGGGGCCACTTTGCATGTATAGCCCTTTATAAAACATCATTCTGAAAAGTAATCTTAAAACATCTTAAAACTGGAAAAACACACATATGCTTTAACCTAGAAATAAAAGCACCAGTTCTTCAGGTATACAAACAAAATATTTACTAAAGCATTATTTGTTAAGAGTGAGGAGGGTGTGGAACAACTTGAATATATAAAAAGAGGAAAGGCTGAATAACTGGTATATTCATACTCCACAATATTATGCAGGTTTCTTTTTTTAAAGGAGGAAGTCTGATTTATATTCAACAGGAGGGGTACACAGATTGAGAAAAGCAAGCTACCAAACAATATGTATTATATGGGCCCAATTTTGCAAAAAAATTAAGCAAAACAAAAGCTATTAACAAATATCTATACACACGTATAAATGCACTACACAGAAAAAGGTAGAGAAGGACATTTATGCTGTAACACAGTTATCTTAGGGATTGAGGTAGACTAATTTTTCTTCACTTACTGTTTTAACAGATCTGAGCACATACTACTTATGTAATTAAAAATCAAAACTTTAAAAATAAATGCATAACTAAAATATCCCTCATACAAATGGAAGAAACTTTGGCAAGAAAAGAAAAATATCAACAACATCCAGAGTTCTAGATGATAACCACTGTAAATGTTATTAGAGTATTTCAATTTTTATGTATTTGTGTGACTGGTTTTTAAACCACTATGTTACTATATAGTGATCCACAGAATTTGTACTCTTGTTCATTATATGCTTTAATATTCACATTTTTAAATGTTATTAGAAGTCACTTTGCAAACAATTTTTATTGGCTACATAATATACAACTTTATAAATATACTATAATTCATTTAGCTATCACATTTTGGTGGCCATCAAGGTTATTTTCAATTTTGTGCAGTGATGTCTGAACGTCAGTTATTAGCTTTGACAGACTTCAAAAAAGTGAATTTCTGGCAAAAGAGTATGAACATTCAAAAATATTCCTGAGGGGCCAGCCAAGTGGCTCAGCTGGTTAAGAGCACGAGCTCTGAGCAACAGGATCGCCAGTTTGATTCCCACATGGGTCAGTGAGCTGCGCCCAAGCTGAGCTGCCGCTGAGCTGCCAACAGGTGGCAGGATGGCTCAGTTGATGAGAGCAAGTGCTCTTAACAACAAGGCTGCCGGTTTGACTCTCGCATGGGATGGTAGGCTAGGCCCACCCGCAACCAAGATTGAACATGGCATCCCGAGCTGAGCGGCGACAAGCTGCCGACGCAGCCAGATGGCGACTGGACTTGGAGCTGAGCTAGCTGCACCCTCCATAGATAAGACTAACAGACAATAACTTAGCTGTTCCCCTTCCCCAATTCCCCAATAAAATCTTAAAAAACAAATTTAAAATTCCTGAAACATACGCTCAAAACTGTTTTCTAGAAAGTATGTATTAGTTACCACCAGCCATGAGGTGAACCCCTGCCTTACAGAACTTGTATTGTGTCAAGTGTTATAATTTTTTTTTCTTTTTTTTTGTTGAGGGCAGTGTCACTGGCCCCCATATGTGGGACCCGAACCAGGGCCACTGGCGTCCTAAGCCAGCGCTTAACCACGGCGCCACTCGGCCGGCCCAAGTGTTATAATTTTTGACTTTTGCTAATATGACAGACAAATAATGGTATAGCTATTATTTTAATTTGCATTTTAATTTAAATGAGACTACATGATTTACACAGTGACCTGTGTCACTTCTTTTGTATATTGCTATTTATGTCTTTTTTGTCCATTTAACAATAAAATGCACCATCCTCAATTTCTGTTATTCTACTATCAGTCTCCATTTAGCTTACAAAAGGCTAAAATTTTTAAATCAAGGTCTGAAGTTCATTAAAAAAGAGAGTATGGGCCGGCCAAGTGGCGCGGTGGTTAAGAGCTGGCTTGGGAACTCCAGCGGCCCCAGTTCAAATCCCACATATGAGGGCCAGTGACACTGCCCACTAAAAACAAAACAAAACAAAAGAGTATATGAACAATACCAAACAACCAATAGATGCTATAATTTTTCAACTCCATTCACAAGTATTATTAAAACTGCAATCGATTTTATAACAATTATCAAATTTGATACCTGCTGAATTCCAAGGCACAAGTATAAGATACTGTCTGGATCATATTTTTCACCATTTGGTCTCCGCACCTCTTGGATAAACTGGCATAAGCCCAAACTCAACTCAGCAAAAGTGCAAGACAGAATATCCTCCTTAAGCTTGACAGAGCGGACTGTGGAAAGGTACAAAACATAGGACATTAACTTAAAGAAACATAGCTAAGAGTACTTGATTCCCTGAACACTGACTACTACGTGTTCCAGGAATTGTGGTGGACATTGGTGAATACACGGATAAAAAAACAGATCCTGCTCAAGGATTTTTTAGTTAATGAAATAAAAACAATGCAATGCATATGGTATAACAGGTGCTATGAGAGACGTTTTATTTAAACAGGATTCTATGAAAGCAAAGGAGGGACATCTAATAGAGAAGAGTTAGGTTAGACTGGAGGATATTAGACCTTGAAATGTGAAGAAGAGTTAAATAAGTGAATAAAGAATATGAGCCACTTACATAGTTAGAAAAAGGAACAAAATTCCTTATATTTGCATAATAAAATCATGATCAGAAAATACCACCTTACCTTTATAACAAGCTCTTTAACCCTCCATCGGGCACAATGCTTCTACTAAATGCGTGTATGATGTTTATTTATTTAAATAGAAAATGAATGAAAATAACATGTAAGCATGCTTATTACTTATTCAGAATGAAATTGTAATTTGCCACCAAGTAAACACATGTTTATTACATAAATTCAATCTAAAAATCAACAGAAATTCAAAACAATCTGTGAGATCAGCTGTGCCTGATGGAGTGTTAAAATTGGGAATAGTATATCAATTTATCTTTTTAACCATAGGCTTTAATTTTTAAATAATTTTAAATATCCCATTTACAAATTTAAAACTGACAATGATATCACAAGTAACCACAAGGAGAAAAGTGAGTTTTACCTCTACAGCCTGGCTCCGAGGCCTCTTGAGAGAGTGCATGGTCTTGAGCACTTCCTAACGGGTCAGAACATGGGCTAGATGAGGCATGTTCAATTCCTGACAAGGAGAAAAAATAAAAAGTTTAAATAAAGATGGGGTCAAAATTAAGTGAAGCCAAAACCAAAGTTTTATGCAATTTTTGACCTAGTATTTATCCCTTTTGAGTAGAATCATGTCTTTATTTATCTATATTCCCTTTACCCCCTAAATCAAAACACGAATTCATGCTGTGTATTTACCGCCACATTTCAGATCTCCCTGCTCTTCCTTGGCATTTTTCCACTGAACCCAGTTCTTCCAGGCATTTACCCCATACATGTATTTCAGTGTCATCCCAGGTACTGAACACCCTTGAAAGGCTCCTTGGATAAGACTCCTGGGTTCCACAGGCACTATAGACTTCTTTCGTCCCTGTAAGAATTCCAAAAATACGGAAAATAAGATTTAGTTTTGTATCTTTAAGAATCAAGGTTCTCAAAGCTGGACAGGGTATACATTTACAGAATACGGAATTTAGTTGAGATCTGAAAGATTCAGAGTTCTTACAACCAAAAAGACATTTAGGGATTATCTAATCAAATTCATTATGAGAAAAGAAAAAAAAGAAAGGTGAAATATAAAAGATCATACACAATAATTACTAGCATTTTAGTTTTTACTATGTTCCAGATACTGGACCCACCCAATGAGATATGAATAACAGTTATTACCACTCAGGTCTATTTAATGGAACACATGAATAGAACATATTCTGAGCTATAAAATAAGCCTCGATAAATTCTCTAACTGCAGTGGAATTAAACTAGAAACCAATAATGGAATGGTGTTAAGAAAATACTCAAAAACTGGAAATTAAACAAGACATTTATAAATACCCCATGGGTCAAAGACAAAGGCAATTGGAATATATTTTCAGCTTAAGTGAAAATGAAAACAAAACACATCAACATTTTTGTGATGGTGCTAAAGCAGTGTGCTTACAGGGTTATTTACAGTATTAAAATGATTTATAAGAAATGAAAAAAGTCTAAAATGAATAATCTAAGCTTCTATCTTAAGAAACCAGAAAAAGAAGACCACATTAAAACCCAAAGGAAGGAAGTGAAGGACATATAAGAGCAAAAATTAATGGTACGGGCCAGCCGAGTGTTGCATTGGTTAAGAGCTGGTTTTGGGATGCCAGCGGCCCCAGTTCGGATCCCACATATGAGGGCCAGTAACACTGCCCTCCACAGCTAACAACAGCTCCACCTGGAGCTGGGCTGTGTGAGCCCTGGTGACAGTGTAGGCTGTAGCCCCTGCTGCAGGGGGCTGCCATAGGCTACAGTGAGTGGCCGGCAGCCAGTGTGAGCAGCTGGCAGCCAGCCTTGAGCTGCCAATAGTTGTGCTGAGCGACATCTAGAGGCCGGCGACAGATCTGCCTCATCCGGGAAGAGTGCAATGAGGATGCCAACATGGGCCAGTGAAGCAACATCCTCCGCAACTAGACTGAAGAACAAAAAGACAGCAACTTGTCTGTTCCCCTCCACCAATTCCCCAATAAAACCTTAAAAAAAAAAAAAATTAATTAATGGAACAACAACAAAAAAAGTCAGCAAAACTAAAATCATGTTTTTTTATAAGATAAAAAAAATGGATAACTATCTAGCTAGAGTTATCAGGTGAAAGACAGAAGACACAAATTACCAATACCTAACCCCACAGATATTAAAAGGATAATAAAAGAAATACTTATGCTAATAAATTTTGACAACTTAGATGAAATAAACCAATTTTTTGAAAGACACAAATTAATAAAGCTTGCCCTAGAAGAAATAGTCAAAGAAATTGAATGAATAGTTTAAAACCTTTCTACAAAATAAAATCCACACCCAGGCCTCACTGTTGAATTCTGTTCAACAGTTAAGGTAATTATATGTTGTATTTCAGAAAATAGAAGAGGAGGAAACACTAACTCACTTTATGATGACACCATTACCCTGATAGCAAAGCCAAAGCTGTTACAAGAAAACTACAGATCAATATTCCGCTCAAATAGAGATACTTAAAACCTTAACAAAATATTAGCAAACTGAATTCAGCAATATATGAAAGAATAAATACATTATAAGAAAGTAGGGTTCATCCAAGAATGCAAGGTTAACCTATCATTTGAAAAATCAATGCATTTTACCACTTTAATAGATTCAGAAAAAAAAACCCAGATAATCATCTTAACAGATGAAAGAGATCCATCCACTTGAGGAAGCTCAACACACAATCATGATTAAAAGCTCCCAGCAAATTAACAATGGAAGAGAACTTCCTCAACCTGATAGAGGCAATCTATGAGAAACTTACAGATAGCACCATACTTAATGTTGTAAGACTGAACACTTGCCCTAAGATTGGGAACAAGCATGAAGGTCTGCTCTCACCACTAATATTCAATATTGTATTGAAGATCTTAACTATTGGAAAAATCAAGAAAAAGAAAGGAAATTTATTAAATTTGAAAAGGAAAAAGTAAAACTGTCTTTATTCATAGACAATATGATTGCATTCGTAGAAAATCCAAGGATTTTGTTAGTTGTGTAAAATCACACAACTATGAAGTTAATATATAAAAACCATCTCAATTTCTATATGCCAATGAGGAACATTAGAAAATGACATTTAAAAATAGTACTAATTAGGCCGGCGGAGTGGCACATTGGTTAAGAGCTGGCTTGGGACACCAGAGGTCCTGGTTCGGATCCCACATATGAAGGCCAGTGACACTGCCCTCTACAGCTAAGATGGTGAACAACAGCTCCACCTGGAGCTGGGCTGCTGTGAGTCGCCGGCTATGGTGTAGCTGCAGCCCCTGCTGCAGTGGGCTTCCATGGGCTACAGTGAGTAGCCAGCAGCCAGCGTGAGCGGCCAGCAGCCAGCGTGAGCAGCTGGCAGCCTGTGTGAGCTGCCAAGAGCCGCCGTAATTGGCCATTTAGAGGCCGGCGACTGATCTGCCTCACCCGGGAGGAGCGCAATCACAATAACAACATGCGCCAGTGAAGCAACGTCCTCCACAACTAGAGTGAAGAACAAAAGGACAGCACCTCGTCTGTTCCCGTTCTCCGATTCCCCAGCGCTATTCCCCTCCCCTAATTCCCCAATAAAATCTTAAAAAAAAAAAAAAAGCACTATTCACAACAGGATCAAAAAAAATTTATATACTTATTAATTTATAAATTTTACAAAGTACAAGACTTGTACAATAAAACACAAAAAAACTGTTCAAAACACTGTTGAAATTAAAGATAATCTAAATAAAGGAGAAAGATACCATATCCATGGATTAGATGGATCAAAACTGCTAACATATCAATTCTCTGCAAATTGATCTATGTATGCAGAATAGCCTCAAACAAAATCCCAAAAGGCTTTTTTGTAGGAATTGACAAGTTGATTCTAAAATTTATATGGAAAAGCAAATGACAATTTTTATAAAAAACAAAGTTGGAAGACTTAACATTCCTGATTTCAAGACTCACTGTAAAGCTACAATAATCAAGCCACTTGGTATGGGAATAAAAATAGACATATAAGTCAATGGAACAGAATAGAGAGTTTCAGAAATACACTTGACATATATGGTCAATTGACCTTTAACAAAGGTGCCAATCAATGGGGAAAGGATAGTCTTTTCCAAGAGCAGCTGGATAGCTGTATACAAAATATTAACCTCGATGCTTGCCTCAATTCATACATAAATATTACCTCAAAATGAATCATGAACATAAAAGCTAAAACTATAAAACAAGAAGAAATATAAGAGAATATTTTAGTTACCATAGGATAAGCAAATTTTGGATGCATTTCTAAAAAGCATGATGAGTAAAAGAAAATTGATAATGTGGACTTCCTTAAAATTAAAAAGTTCTGTTCTTCACCATTAAGAAATTTAAAAAGGAAATCACAGAATAGGAGCAAAAGTCATATCTGATAAAAGAATCATATCCAAGATAAAGCGTACTTAACAACTCAATAAGATGACAACCACCCAATTATAAAATGTGCAATAGTTCTGAATAGACACTTTGCCTAAGAAGACAGACAAATGACAATTATGCATATGAAAAGATACCCAACATCATTATTCATTAGGAAAATGCAAATTAAAACCACAATGAGATACCACTACACATTCACTAGACTGGCTAAAATTAAAAATCGATAATGCCAAATGTGACAAAGTCACAAAGCAGATGGAATTCACACACTGCTGGTGGGAATTCAAAATGGTACATCCACTTTGGAAAACAGTTTGGCAGCTTCTTACACAGATACAAATACACATACCATAAGACTTATGTAATAATCCCACTCCTAGATATTTATCCTCAAAAGAAAATGTATGTTCACACAGAGATTTACACTAGAATGTTCACAGCAGCTTTACTGAAAACAGCCCTGACTTCCATCAACTGTTAAACAAATTGTGGCTGGTCCATATAATGGAATACTACTCAGAAATAAAAAAGGATGAACTACTGATACATGACACACATGGATGAATCTCAAAACCATTATGCTAAGTGAAAAAAGCCAGACAAAGAAGACTACTAATTATATAATTCACCTATATGAACTTTTAGAAAAGGCACAGCAGTACCATTTTGCATCGATCTGCAAAGCAGATTGGTGGTTCTCAGGAGCTGGAGATAAAGACTGGCTACAGAAAGTCACAAGGGAACTTTTTGGGACAGTAGAAGTTATGATTGTGGTAAGTAGTAAATACCGAATACATTCAAAGGCCATCAAATTATACACACAAAATTTATGAAATTTTAAATGTGACTGTAACTCAATAGAGCTAATTTTAAAAAGTAAGGCTAGGGCTAGCCGAGTGGCACGGTAGTTAAGCGCTGGCTTGGGAAGCCAGCGGCCCTGGTTCAGTCCCACATATGAGGGCCAGTGACACTGCCCTCAAAAAAAAAAAAAAAAAAAAAAAAAAAGTTAAGGCCATTATTCTTTTAATTTTGGTATGGGGAAGCCCTGCCAACATAAAAAACAGTCCAGGTGGACTCCACAATTACACTATATTATATAAAATAGTAAGCCTCATTAGTATGTAAAAAAAGCTAAATTTAGACTTAAAAAAAAAAAGTCTATAACAAGGAGTATAAAAAACTTTTAAAAGTAAACGAAATAAAACCAAAACCCCTCAATTATAGAAATAAAACAGCAAGTCCCTGCTAAAAGAAACAAAAACACAAGGTTGTAATACATGTGTGAAACTTGCTGACCATGGCTGTTAAGAGTTTTACAAACTGCAGGAACTAATACATATTTATAGAATGAAGTGGGGAAAAAAACAATAGAAAAATTAAGTTACTGCTTACTCTTCGTCTCGGCTGGGGAAAGCCATCTCTGTGTCGTCGTCTCGTTCGGGAACGTGCCTGGATTCCCTGTCCTTTATTCAGTGGGTCAAAGGATTCTATAATAATCAGCAGAAAGCATAATGTGAGTACATAACTCACAAGATATTTGCAAAGACTCAGTGAGATTAAGGAAGAAAATATCACATAATCACGATATTCATTATTTAGTTTGTGATTTTACTTATATATTTAAGAGATATAAGATTTAAATGAAAACTTCATTAATAACCAAGAAAACCTCTTTCATGGTTATTGTCGGAAAGCTTTAAAAAAGCCAAATTAACTACTTATAAGAACAGTATCGTACAAATTAACACCTTCCAAGGCATGGACTATTTGTGCCCTAGATTATTATCACACATTTTAACTGCTTCATGACGTCAAATGAGAGTTTGTACCAATCTTCTAAAATAAAAGACTTTCAGTGGACAGATTACATTGCACAAACCTGATGGAAAATCTGCTTCCAGATCCTGTTCAGTTTCTCCTTTTGAAAACTGCTTCAATTCTGAATCAGCCTCTTGCACAGCATTTGACTTTAAGGCATAATGATTCAACTCTTCTTCCCAGCTATGTGGAGTAGATACTGCCTCTGATTCAAGATCACCACTGTATGTACTTCCTTGGTCTGAAATATGTAGAAAAAGCACCCTTAAAATAAGATGGACTCTTGACATGGTCAAAAACCTTCCTGAACCCCTGAATAACAAAAACTGACATATGGTTGCTGGACAATTACCTAGGTACACTCAAGAATGAAGTAACTTGTGTACCAGCCTCACAAAACTGGATTCATAGTCTTGGTATGCACTTTAACCTTCTATCAGATGCAACTGATCTCACTGCACACAAAGATGCCACTATGAAATATGTCTTCACTGTACTAAGTCACAAACACAACTGGCGATAGGTTACGGTGGAGGGGAAAAATATGGAAACAATGAGTCACAATACTTAAGTCAACTGTGAGATATTTGGAAATTTGTGTGCAATGAATCTGTAAGATCAGTTGTGTCCGACGGAGGGTTAAAGCATTATCTCAATGAATCCTTAAAATCAGTATTTGAGGTAGCTTTTATTTCTCATAACAAATTATTACAGTACAGAATCAGAGACATCTGCTGCCCCCTATAAATAGCTGAAAGTGCACATATTTAATCAAAGGATGCTAATACTTTATGGGTTTGTATTACTAACAGAGAACAGTACATATTTCTAAGATTCAAATTATATTTACAATTACAAACCTTTCTCAAATATCTTGGTGTCTAGAAAGAGCTCTTGTTCAGAAGTTTGGGATCCTAAAGAAAAAGAAAAGCACATAATAAACAATTTATATCTATACACAAAGGAAATTGCATCTCAAATGAAATGACTGCACTATGTATATGAATCATACTAGGGAATTCTAAGTAAATAGCCTTCATCTGCAGAATGAATGATTCATTAATAAAATTAAGCATTAGTGCTAAATGCACTTAAACAAATTACAACTTTCAACAATGGTTACACTTCTAGGTAGCAGTGTGAAAGAAATCATGGCAAGAGGGATATGTATTTTGCATTTTGACACATGTGTGAGCTGAAATTCTTTCTTTTTTTTTTTGGCCATGATACATGCATGCGCGCGCACACACACACACACACACTCTCAGAGATTAACAAATCTGATTTAAATTGCTTTCTACCCCCTAAAATATAATATGCTTTAGCACTGCATTAGAAAGCCAACTGCCTTAGAATGTAACTTGCATGACCAATGAGCACATGGAACTAAACAGAACACAGTTCTATCAACTATAAACCATGCTAGAAGTAGGAAGCTTAAGGATTCAAAAATATTAAAAACTTGGGCCGGCTGAGTGGTGCAGTGGTTAACCGCTGGCCCCGGTTCAGGTCCCACATATGAGGGCCAGTAACACTGCCCTCAAAAAAAAAAAAAAAAAAAAAAAAGTACAAAGTATTAAAAATCAGTTTTTAAAAAAAGCAGAAAAATTGCTTCTTTTCCCTGAAATCAAAGTTAAATTAGCCGATCCATTCAATTGGAATACATTTCTCCTTCATGTTTTTAAACCACTTGATTTTACTTACACTATAGTAATTACAACTAACTGTCTCGAAGCTTAGTTTTGAAAGTTTTTCTGTCTGACTCAATTATAGACTAAGGAAGTCACAATATTTATACATAAGAAGCACTTGATAAATGTTTTTAATGGGAATGCAGAAGCCAACTTAAAATGAAGTTTTATCATCAGGAATTGCTTGAACTTCAAAACTAAATATAATATCAGAGAATTAGAAGAGCAAGCATAGGGTCAATATTCTAAGACATTAAAATACACATATAAATGGGTCAGAATTATGAGATCATATACTGAAGAGCAAAATGAGACCAGAAACATTGGGATAATAACAAATAAGCTTTTTACCCACCACTCAGAATATATATGATTTAATAATGTACAACAGAAAAGTTGCCAGTTTTTTTCAAATGCTACAGTGTTCAAAAAAATCACCTAGCATTTATTATGCAAAATCAAAACCTAGTGGTTAGCTTTGTAAAACCTGTCACTGAAAAACAGAAAAAATTGTCAATACAGAATAATTTCTTGGCTCATTACTGGTATATAAAAAGGCCTTTGTGAAAATTTACATATGTATTTCAACTATCTTAAACACAATTTTTTTTTCTCTCTCTCATTATTATTATATCTCTCTCTATACCCAAACATCAAGGAGCTGCTAATTAAGGTTAGAAATCTTCCTGGAAGATATATTACTGAGTTCAGGTTAATATCATATATCATTTGCTTTGGAGTCAGACAGACCTGGATTCAACTTCTGGTTTCATCACTTCCTTATTGCAAAACTCGGGAAAGTGTAATATCCTATTTTCCAAATGAGGAATCTGAAGTAAACAGTATCCCCCTAATAGGGTTGTTGTAATGACTAAACAAGGCAATGCACATAGTGCATTTAGGACAATAATGGTAAGCACATTATGTGGTAAGCACATAAATGTTAACTATTATTATCATCACTACTCTACACTCATAGAATGGGATTTATCTATACGCGTAGGTTACTTTGAGCCAAATGGTTTTACACATCCTAAGGTTCCATTTACCTTCCACCAACATGCTAGGTATTACACAACAGGAATTCTTATCTGGGGACCATGGCTTTGAGTATAGTGATAAAACCAGAAAATGATCATGAAACTTGGATTTATAGGTTTTTCTGGAATCATTAACAAATAAAAACTGTATTGAGGGCCGGCCAAGTGGCGTGGTGGTTAAGCGCTGGCGGTCCCGGTTCAGATCCCACATATGAGGGCCAGTGACACTGCCCTCAAAAAAAAACAAAACAAAACAAAATTGTATTGAATATCGGTACTTAGTTTCCTGCATAAAAAGGATAGAGTTTTCAGAGATAACCAACAAGTTTAACAAACCCAGACTTGGTATTTAAACACAATAAATTTTTTAGAAACACCTGGACTCCCAATATTTAAAATTACTTGAGTTACCTGAAAATCTGTAGGTGTGTTTTTTCTTTACTTTAAAATTATACCAACCTCCCTGGGATAGAGTCTTCTCCTTCTCTTCATCTTCTGCAATCATTTCTGCCATCTCAAGGAGATCAGCTTCGAATGGATGTGAGGCGAGCTTTTCCTTAATGTCTTCAATATTCTCAGTGACTTTATCTTCATTATCCATTGAGGATGGAATAAGCATAGGGACAGGCATCTGAAAGACCAAGGATAGACTGAAGTTTCTTGGGCAATAGGTTTATCACTAAAAGTATTATTCGTAACATGATTTAAGTACTAAAATAATAAACAAATTCATGATATTTTTATTGCTAATTAACTAAAACAGTCTTGCTAGTTTTTTTTTGTTTGTTTGTTTTGTTTTAATAAGACTATAGCCATTTAAATAAAAATTCAATAAGAGGTTATCTGGAAACTTAACAAAACGTCTCTGAATCCTCCAAAAGAATAATTATCGAACACACTTTTTTATTTTAATTGTATACTTTGCTTAACATTTTCATACAACTGTTTCCCTTAAGAATTCAGTACTGAGGAAAACCATATTTCCAACAAAAAATGAATACACTTTTCTTTAATAAAAAGTGAGAATCATTTAAATCACAGTATTCATCTTTTTACCCTTGTCAGAATCTAGTGTTCTCTCTTTCTCTCACACACACACACTCGGTTTCTTATCTTTTTCTATATGAGTGGTCTTATTGTTGTATGATATGTTATAAAAAAGCTCCTTTCAGAAGGCAGCATTCAAACAGAAGCAGTCCTTTATATACTCCACTTTAAGTCATACAGTAATATGATAATAGCCAAACAGAGTATTTTACCAACAAGTGAAAAGTTTTTTATGAAGCTATAAAATTTTAATCAAAGAAAATGTGTACTAAATTTATCTTCTTAGTCTCTAAATGATTACTCACAGGAACTGGGATTCCAAATGGGACTGGAGCATACTGAGTATAAAGATGAAGAGGTACGGGCACAAACACTGGTACAGGAACTGGCACCACAACGATCTGGGGAGAGCTTGGAATATCTTCTAATGAAAATAAAAATAACAGAAACAAAGAGGGTTAGAAACAAGATTTTAATAATTCTTTAAAGCATTCAGAGCTTTATAGTTCAAAACAAGTGTAATCTATGATAATAGGAGTTCATAAAAAGGAGACAAAACTAAAGTAGCAAAGAAAGGTTTGAGTATGGCACTAACAAAAAGTGGGCAACACAATGATTATCAATGATATAAGGACAAAATTAATGAAAGATATAATTTGGATATATGAATGAATAAATAAATGGAAGAATTGGAACAGGGACTTAGACAAGGGGTATAGAAAGCTATTAACATGAATAAGTAGGGTATGTTAAGGAGGTGATTGAATAGATAGAAGGGCTGGTTTTTTGTGAGGCTATAGTGCACATTATTACATCGTTTCTAGTAGACAGTGGGGAGCTACTACAGATCTGATAGTGCAAAGTAATGTGATGAAAATCGCATTTAAAAAGAGTAATTTGATTGCCATCTTAACACGGAATAAAATGTATATAAAGTACAAAAGTAGGAGGCAATTACAATAGCTAGAGCTCAGATGATGAAGGCCTGAATTAGAGTGGTTATGATACATACAAAAAAGAATAAATATATACAGCTGATATTCTAAGGTATTAAAAAGATGTAACAGAGCTTGGAAACTAACTTAAATATGAGTAAGGAAAAAAATGGGAAGGATAGAGGATTCATTCAATTTTTTAACAATTACCTACAGAGTCCTTTCCATGTGCCAAAAAAATACGCTGGATAACTATAAAACCATTAATTAATTCATGATTCCATTAATTCACAAGAAGTGAAAAGCTGACAATTTGACTAGGATTAAAAGTAGGAAATAAAGCGGCCCCGGTTCAGTCCCACATATGAGGGCCAGTAACACTGCCCTCAAAAAAAAAAAAAAAAAAAAAGTAGGAAACAATATAGGATTAATTTTTTCATGGTGCAGTGGACGTTAAAAAAAAAAAAAATACTGGGCCAGCCGAGTGACGCCTTCATTAAGAGCTGGTTTTGGGACGCCAGCGACCCCGGTTTGGATCCCACATATGAGAGCCAGTGACACTGCCCTCTACAGCTAACAACAGCTCTACCTGGAGCTGGGCTGTGTGAGCCCCGGCGATAGTGTAGGCTGCAGCCCCTGCTGCAGTGGGCTGCCATAGGTTACAGTGAGTGGCCAACAGCCAGCGTGAGCGGCCAGCAGCCAGCATGAGCTGCCAATATCCGCAATGATCTGCCTCATCCGGGAAGAGCACAATGACGATACCAACATGGGCCAGTGAAGCAACGTCCTCCATAACTAGACTGAAGAACAAAAAGCAACTTGTCTGTTCCCCTTCCCTGATTCCCCAACGCTTGCTGTTCCCCTCCCCCAATTCCCCAATAAAATCTTAAAAAAAAAAATACTAAGTTATCTGAATATAGACGTCTGATAACCAAGCTACATAATACTAAATAAGTTACTACTGATATAATAAAAATATAGGACTAAGTCATCTATAACCTTGCTATCCAAAGTGGTCCATGGACCAGTAGCACTGACATTACCTGAGAGCTTGTGGGAAATGTAAAGCTTCAGGCCCCAGTGAGTTAGAATCTACTTAATAAAACCTTCAAATAATTCATATGCATATTAATGGGTGAGAAGCACTGGCCTACAGGATAGCCTTTCACATCTAGGAATCTAGGATTCCTTTCTAGTTTAAAAATTCTGGGGCTTTCGTTTGGCAGCATGAGAAGCTCCACAGACCCATTCCCTAGAGAAACAAGCAAAGCTGGTGAAAACTTGTTAAAAGCAACCATTTAAATTATTTAGAAATTGTCCTTAGGGCATACAGCAAATGGAGAAACATTTATTCAGTAAAGTCTACTAAAATACAGTAAGAAGTGGGAGTCCATGATAGTTGATCCATCCCCTGCTCCATATCCCCAGCTCAGTCTGGTGAATTGACAGAAGCTGCACTCTGGGTGGGTGTGGTCAGGAAGAACTGGCTTCTCTTCAGTCAGCTCCCAATCAAGGATTATCATATCTAGCTCACCAGCAGGGGCAGGCCACCATCATTTCTCACCCCCTCCAACTCCAAATTTAAGAGGTTAATTTCCTGGGGAGTATGGCTGACAGGCTGGGGGCTCCCTTCCTCTATCCAGCTCCCACCCACAGGATAGAGGCCCTACAAGAATGACAGGCTAAGAATAGTGGGGTCCAAACCACATTCTCCCCAGATCACTTGTAGGGTAGATTTTTCATACCAGGAGAGGCAAGCTGAGATGGTCAGAGGTTAACAAACTGCCCAGCATTCAGAGAAATGGCTCAGCGATCATGCCTGGGGAGAGGCAGTTCATAAGAAAAGGAGCTCTCAAGCCCTCCTTAAAGGAATTAACTTTATTTGGAGCACAGTGTAGAAAAGTTCAAACTTAGGGGTAAAACAATAGTTCCTCTTAATTAAGACCCTGTCTATATATAATTTCAAAGTCTATACTTACTTCATAATATTACACTGTCATTAATAAGGAAATTAAATGAAGCATTCACAGTATGGTATTATCAATTCTCTTTGTCATAACTTGTTATGTCTCAGATGGTGAAAATACCTAATTCACAGGGATGTTGTGAGAACTAATTTGAACACTGTATAAAAGCAACCAAACACATTACCTACGAAATAGTAAGCACTCAATTAATATACCAGATCCCACATTCCTTTCCCCTAGAAAAATTAAATGGAGAAAGTGCAAGGAATATACCTGTCTGGCATTCTTTGTTTTGGGTATGTGGTTTGCATGAGGTGGCTTTAGTCTGTGTGATGGGTTTGCACAATAAAGCTTTATTCTTCAAAAGTCTTGGAGGCTGGGAAGGTGGCAGTTTCAGGGCATCTGTTTGTGTACTTGCCTAGTTAAAAACAAAAATCAAAAGAAATTTAAAAAACTTAGAAACAAAAAAGTTTTCAAAAGCTAATCATTAATTACAGAAAATATTACAATTTCCAAAGAAATGCTATATTGAAATTACATGGAAGACACAGAAAATAGTCAACTAAATATGTAAGGAATATAATAGTCCTGAAATAGCAATAAAGGCATATTTTGATAACTACATATTAATTCTTAATATATCTAATTACCAGTTTTGTTTACCAAGAAAAATGCTATTTCTATTATAAACCATTGTTGATCAATAACAAAGTTGGCTAAGTTTAAAATGAGAACTGTGGGCCGGCTGAGTGGCGTGGTGGTTAAGTGCTGGCTTGGGAAGCCAGCGGCCCCGGTTCGGACCCCACATATGAGGGCCAGTGACACTGCCCTCAAAAAAACAAACAAACAAACAAACAAACAAAAAAAAAAGTAAAATGAGAACTTTCTTCTTGACTGAGTTAGTGTTAGAAGCTTTAAGTTTCAAAATAACTACAAATAACAGAACCACTGATGACCATTTGAGTGACTTAAAAAATGATATGTTATCCCAGAGACCAGTAAACACTTTAGAAATGTCATTGTTTTAGTAAAATGTTTTTCTCATTATTTATTTTCTTCTTATTTTAAGAGACAAAGTAAAAATTATTGAATAAAAAAAAGGAATGCTTATTTACAGTATAATCTGCACTAGGTGAAAAACAAACTACATTTTATAAATATTTTATTTACAACCTGACTGCATTACAAATGCCCCCCAAAACCTTTTATGCCTGAATTCTGTGCAGTTTACTTTAAATATGTACAACTTAAAACAAAAACAAACCTTCAGGAACTAAACAGATAGCAAGCATTCAAAAAAAAATTAAAAGTATATAAAAGACCTAATTAAATAAACAAAATCCTATTCCTGAACAAAGATTAAATGAGCTCATGAAATTTATTTTATTAAATAAAGAATAAGGGCAAATTAATTTAGACATAGTCATACTACCTAAAAATGGAAAATAAATACATTGGCAATACTAAAAAAAAGAAAACTTACATCCCCAATGATTTTCGCTGTTACTGTTGGAACTGCACCTGACATAAATTAAAATATATATTTAGGATCTTATACAATTAAACATTAGCATTAAAAACTGATTACTGGACAATAAACACAAAGTCTCTCATAATAAAAACATGTGTTAATTTAATTCAAGGTAAGACTAGCATAAAAAGCAAACTACAAGAAAAAGAGATCTGGAAATTATGAAAACACTAATGGCCTACCTAACAGCCCACAGGGAGCCACCACTCCTAATGTGAATGTGTCAAATATATGAAAATGATTACTGATCGAAAAAAGATAGAAAACCACTGCATTCTCTTCAAAAAGGGCAGATAAAACGCCTTTAAATCAAGTCATACCTTGTAAAACGCTGTTAGAATTCACTGTGGGCTGAGCAGCAGGAGCACTTGCTAAAGAGACTACATTAGCTATAACTGGAGTTGAATCTTTTCTTAGTGATGGGGGCCCTGTTGAAGCAGCTGACACCATGGAAATACTTGCTGATTAAAATAAACAAAAAATTTAAAACTTCATGTAATTTATATGCACATACATAGAAACCAACATCTCAAGGCAGTTAATGCTTTTAAGTCAGAGTAAATTCTGTTGGAGTAATCACTGCAGAATTAACTGGGTTTTTTTCTGTTTTTTAACCAGTCAAACTTAAAAAGTGTTCCATGTGCTTTATCTTGCATAACTATGCAGATGGCATATTTAAGAGGCCATGTGAGATTCTATGTCCTTTGTTATAGTCTCATTTTTCTATAGTCTACATTTTCTAAGGAACTCAAGGTGTCTATGTCCAACTACAAAATTCTAAAGGTTCTTAAGAGTTTATCTGATTCAATATGCTCAGAGAAAAGTAAAAGAACTCATTTACTGGGCTTTAATCTAACATGTTAAATAAAAAAAGATCTAAGTATTAATGTCATTTGAATAGAATGAAATTTATATTTTATGACATTATAGACAACTGTTTATTGTTCCCAATCTGTAGAACAGTAGTCAGTCAACAGCATTGATCAAAGAGTAAATGTTTAATTTTACCTGCATTGTTTTGTGAAGGTGGATCACATATACTTTGTTGATTACAGAACATCAAGATACAAAGCAGGTTACAGAAATGTTTCATTTCTCCTCGCCATTTCAAGGACTCACTGAGCTTACCCTGTCGCTTACAACCATCACATTTGGCCATCTGAAAAATAAATAGAAAATAGTAAAGGAGTAAGAAACAAATTATCTGTGATCTGACAGAATAAAAGCAGGATACACATTAACAAGTAAGGAAATTAACTTAGAATTTAAGTCACAAAAGTGAGCATTAACTATCCTAAAATGGTAAATATTTATCTATCAATGATTTTATAATAAACATTAAAAAAAGTCACAGTAGGGGCCGGCAGAGTGGCGTTGTGGTTAAGCGCTGGCTTGGGAAGCCAGCGGCCCCTGTTCGGTCCCACATGTGAGGGCCAGTGACACTGCCCTCAAATAAAAAAAAAAAAAAAAAAAAAGAAAACATGTCACACTATAGAGATGCCAATAAATAGTAATTTAAAAACATAGTGAAATGGGGCTGGCCGAGTGGCTCAGTTGGTTAAGAGTTGGCTTAGAGCACGTGCTCTGGCAATGGAGCTGCCAGTTCGATTCCCACATGGGCCAGTGAACGCTGCGCCCTAGCTGAGCTGTCGCTGAGCTGCCAACAGGTGGCAGAATGGCTCAGCTGGTGTAACAACAAGACTGCCTGTTCAATGGTGGGCTACACCCACCTGCAACTAAGATTGAACACAGCACCCTGAGCTTATCGAGGCCAGGAGCTGCCAACCGGAAGCCAGACCTGAAGCCACATGGCGACTGGCGCCCTCCACAAAGAAGACTGAAGAACAACAACTTGGCTGGTCCCCTCCCCCAATTTCCCAACACTGTTCCCCTCCCCCAATTCCCCAATAAAATCTTTATCATGTAGGTAGAATTTATTTATTATTTATTTTTTTTTTGAGGGCAGTGTCACTGGCCCTCATATGTGGGACCCGAACCAGGGCCACTGGAGTCCCAAGCCAGCGCTTATCCACTTCGCCACTCGGCGGGCCCCCCCAATAAAATCTTTAAAAAAAACCAACAAAATATAGTGAAATGAAAGACCTATCCTTCTCAAAGACTTCAAAACACAAATTTATTTTACTTAAATAACAAATGCATAAAACTATAATTTTAAATATTTTAATGTTTTAAGGCTGTTGTATGTTCTACAAGGAAATTCAAAACAAAAGGAATATAACTTCAGTGATATTAAAGTCTTCCAAAATCTTACTTTAATGCTGGAGGAGAACATAATACATTTAATATTTGAAAGTTTAAATGATTAAATTGTCCTTCATACTTCATCAAAGAATAAAAGACGGGAATAATGTATGCCCTAACTTGAAAAACCCAGGAATGTGAATTATATTTACCTGATAGAACAGAACCGTATATTTGGACATGCATTCTTCACAACAAAATTCTTCCACCTTCCCCCCCAAATTACTCTGTACCAATTTGGGAGATGTCTGTAAACAATAACTGCACATTTTACAGTGATTTCCCCAAAGTTTTGCCAAGTCATGTTTATAAAGCAATTTGCAACCTAAAAAAAAAAAAAAAAAAAAAAAAAATCAGGAAAGATAAAATTAGTATTACAGAGAAATATTAAGTATCTCCATATTTAATTTAAATGCCCTATAATAAAATTTGCACACTTGGGTCCTCACCAATTAGTGTAGGTCAAGAAATCAATACAGAGGATTTATACTACCATTTAGAAAATATTATAATGTATATCATATAGGAAAAGTTGATCTGTTTCATGAAACTTTTGTTTTATTTGGGTATGTGATAATATACTGGGTCACAATGTAAAATGTGTTTCTTTTGTGTTGTGGTCAAAAGGTTTGAAAGCCACTAGTCTAGTAGGCTAATCCTGTGCCGTTCTAGGATAAACGAAAACATTCTAAATATATAACAATAATTTTAAAAGGAGAAAAATCTACCTCATATTGATATGCAAATTAAGATCATTTACATTCAGAGACATAAAGGTTGTTTAAAAACAAGAAAAGTATAATCTTAGGATGCTACCAAAATTTAAGGAATTCCTTTTAGAAGTAAGTGCTATGACTAAAAGATCCCTATCAGCCTAATAACATTATATGTTTTTCACATTACCACCATCTTCTGTAATATACTTTGAGGATCTTTTCCTTCCTTTTAACATTTATATGATGTGAAGGATTAGATCAGAAAAGAGTAAACAGGTGTAAACAAAACAAAAAGGCTTTGGTGTTATACACAGAGGATAAAATAGATAGACATACACAGTAATATACACAGCTTAAATCATTAACTACTTTTAAAACAACCAACATGCTCATTAGGTAAGATAATCTGGTGTCTTTACCTTCACTACAGAATGACTTGTCAGCACCTGAGAATCTCACAGTCTCCTTTACAATTTTCTCAATTTTACAATATTCACACATTGCCATTACATTATTTATTTTCTTATACTCATCAGAACAATTCTTGCCACAAAACTGAAACATTTTACCCTGCAAAGAAATAATCATTAAGCAGTAATTAAACATTTGGTTTATCTTATGGAAATTCTTATCCCTCTTACTTTCAAAACAAATAGTGTAATTTTGGAAGATGAAAAGCCAGAAACAATTTTACAGATAGACCATTACACTCAAACCCTTTATCACAATCCTATATTTTACCTTATAGTCAAGAAGTTCTGGTTTTGTGCCAAAAAGACGGTTACAGTGCTGACACTTAAGTTTTACACTTCGTGCAAACCCAACATGCTGAGATTGGGCAGCAAGACGCTGAAGACCAGCTGCAGCAGAGCTATTGATGGAGGTGGGAGAAACAGCAGAGGTGTTACCTCCTCCTGCTGACACTGTTGAACCTCTGGGGATGCTTACAATTACTTGGCCCTGAGACAAGGGCACTACTGAAGAATTCATTCCTGTTGGTTTGTTAAACAAATTCTGAAAAACAAACAAAAAGGATTAATCTCACCATTTGTTCAAACAAGTAAGAATGACTGTCTAAATATGCCAAGCACAGTTCTAGACACATAAGATACATTTGTGAACAGGCAAAACTCCCTGCCTCTGAATAGGGGGAATGGTATTTATATCCAAAATTAAATAATTTAATTAATAATCTTCTTCAAAAATAATATCCTCCCAATAGATAATCTGGGTGATAATAGTAACCATTTAATTTTAAAGAAGGCAGTTAAATGAAATGCCTCCAATAAAGGATGAACCAAAAAATCCAACTTTAATAGAACTGAGATAGAAATTTAGCAATCCAGGCACTAGCAAACATCTAAAAAGTTTACATCACTATAGTACGCCACTTACTAACTGGAGAAGAGGAAGATTCCTGAAGCCATACCTGGAAAGCTACCACACAACTGTAGCTGCAGAAGTTGCGTATACTTCCATCTGACATGGCTAGGTGATACTGAGGGATTGCTGAGGTTTTACAACTGTTACACTGAACTTGTACACCTTAGCAAATCAAAATAAAAACTAATAAGTAATATATACAAATATACATAAATGTATGAGAAGATAAATATTATACAACATATGAAAATTCAAGGGCCAGGTCAAGTTGCAGGAACTGAAACTAAACTTAATCCCATCACACATATATAAAACTAACTTAACCATTCAACATATTTTTTTAAAGTTGTCATAGTCTACACTGAAAATATAAGATAAATGAATCTTGAGATAAGTCAGGTGTGGATAAAGAAAATACATTAAGGAAGCCATATGAAATTCTTTTGTTAAGGAGGAATGCAAGAACAGGCAAGCAAATAAATAAACATAAAATAAGCAATCAAGGTAATAGGTGATATTTTACAACACAGATCTGAAATATTTTAAATTTGTCTTTAAAATCAACTAAATTTAGACAAAAACCTGTATTATAAAAACAAAGCAATAACCATAATTTTTTCAACTACTGTATTTATATAGTTCACAAAACCAATATTACCTGCAGAAGTAACCATTTTAACTCTGTAAGCAGATAAGCAATTAACAGAACAGAAAAGCTCTGTCTTTCCCAAGCTATTGGTATTTTCAATCATTTCTGCTGAGGATCTCAATGATTTGCAAAGCGCACATGGTGTAATTTTGGCTGATTTCTATTAAGAGAATAAAATAACATTCATTTTTACCAAATTACAAGTAAAAACATAGTTCTTTGAAATGTTTATACTTAACACTGTTGAAATATTCTAAATTAGTGGCTTTCAAACTTTTATGATTATAATCCTCAGTAAGAAATAAATTTGACAGAGACCCAGTACACACACACTTCTGAGGTTTTGTGTTTGTGTATTATTATACACAACAATATATATACCAATAACAATATACCAGGTTCTATACTAGCTGCTTTCTCATTCTTACTTCATATAATCCTAAAAACATCCCAAAGACATAGGTAGTATAATATCTATTTACAAATAAGAAAGTAGACTCAGGGAGTTGAACTACTTTCCCCAAGGCAAAATTCTATTTGAATAGAAAGTTTGGGAATCAAATGGAGATCTGCTTTACTTCTAAATCCAAGTTCTTTCTCTATACCACAGAACATATTAATAAGTGAGAAGTTTAACAGGTATTGGCTAAATCATAATAAAGTTAAAATTAATATGTTTCAACCTATTTCTCCTCTTTTGGAATATGAACCATTATTCAATTGACTGAATCAAGTAACTTTTAATGCTTGAGACAATATCAGGAAAACAGTCTTTTGGACAAAGATAAAGCACATGAAGATATTGTTGGGGTTTCTTTCCCTGTGAGAGCAAAAATAAGGTGTTTCTAAAAGAAAGAATAAAAAGTGAAGCTATGCACTTTTAATGTGTTTGTATATTTAATGAGAAATAAATGGAAATACTGTATAATGTTTAAAATTCCAGAATCATTGCAAAGTTTTAAGAATAATATAAATTTTCTAATCAACATTATTAAATTCACTAATTTTGGTAGACTGTATAAAAATTCACTATTCTAAGAAAAAGAATGATCAGCAAATGTACTGAAAACAGAAAGGCATTGTAAAATTTATTTATTTATTTTTTTTTGTTTGTTTCTTTTTTTGTTTTTTTGAGGGCAGTGTCACAGGCCCTCATATGTGGGACCCGAACCGGGGCCCCTGGCTTCCCAAGCCAGCGTTTAACCACTGCGCCACTCGGCCGGCCCAAATTTTCTATTTTTTTTTTGTTTGTTTTTTTGTTTTTTTGAGGGCAGTGTCACAGGCCCTCATATGTGGGACCCGAACCGGGGCCCCTGGCTTCCCAAGCCAACGTTTAACCACTGCGCCACTCGGCCGGCCCAGGCACTGTAAAATTTAAAATGCAAAACGTTCTTACTATTCCTTTGGGTTTATCAATTTTAAAATCTAATTTTTGTTCAAAATTTACTAACAAAATATAAATTTAGTACAAACAAAACTACATAAGACATTTGTCATAAGAATTAATCCAATGCATCCTCTACAAACCTCAATTCACAAAGTAATATACAATCCACACTTAATTTTTTCTTATTTCATGAGGAGGACAAAAAATCTTTTAAACAATTAAATGGTAAGTAAGATGTTTATTTTCTGAACTTCAATTTCAGCCATATGGAATACAACCTGGGCCTTACCCTGTCAAATAAAAAGTGTGTGTGTATGTGTGTGTGTAAACCAAAATACATTCCAAAGATTAGAAGGTACACACCAAAAGGATGGGATTCAGTATCTCTGGGAGACGCATTATTTTTCTTTGTTGTGCTTTTCTGCATTTTCAAAATATTGTTCAAAAACATGAATCACATGTGAAATAAAAAAGCTATACCCTAAAAACATATATTTCAAATGCATGAACAGAAACATATGCTACTTGTAAACTCTGTTACAAAGTTTTAAACAGGAATTCATTCAACAACTACTATTTATATGTAAAAATATTAAGCTAATAATAAGATCTTAATATTTTTGTGACAGCATTTTCATAAATAATTTCCACCAAAAAATTTAGATACCCCTGAAATGAACAAGACACTGGGATTAAATATGATCATGTACCTGCTTATATGCTGTGACACATGTTGAACTACAAAACTTCTTAGACTGTCCCTCTATTTGAAGCATGTGGCATTGTCCAGAGCCAGTGTAACAGTAACCCCCACAGTTCTCACAACAGTTCATGGTGAGGTTGTTAGCAGAGCGAAATTTAGAGAAGCAAGCATCACTGCAAAGTTTATGTACCACATTTTGGTAATTAACTTCATGTCGAATCTAGGAATTAAAAAATAACGTACAAATAACAAGCAGAGACCATCAAAAGCTGTTCTTTAAGCACACCCATTATACTCCTCCCCCACAAAACAGTAAAAAAATAACTTACAAAAGCATTCTTCTGACACATGCTGCATTTTGTTGGAATGCTATTCATATTTATGGTAACAACAGGTTTTCTTTTCAGTTCATACGTTGACAAACATGACTGACTGCAAAAATCTTTACTAATGGTGGTATTTTCGAACTGGGCACTGATCACATCCTTTGGATTTAAAATGTCTCTAAAAATGTTAACAAAGATAAAGTAAGCCACAGTATAATTCATTTATTTTCCTTTTCGTGAACTAAATAAAATAAAACAGAAGCAATGATAGTGTAGGGAAAGGGCACTGATATTTAAATTTAAAAATCTGGGTTTTCTTGGATAAGCTGAAAAATTGCTTTGATCCTTAAGTTCTGTTCTATAAAATGGACTTAATATAGACAGGCTTACTTCATAGAACTGTTGGGAGAATTAGAACACTATGTTCCCCGATTAAAAGGATATACATTAGTTATCATTTATTATCTCTAGTATTATCTCTTTATTATCTTCTTTAGGCTCTTCTGTATTCTCAAAATATTCTTTAAAAAATATTATACTTGGGGCTGGACGAGTGGCGCGGTGGTTAAGCACTGGCTTGGAAAGCCAGCGGACCCGGTTCGGATCCCACATGTGAGGGCCAGTGACACTGCCCTCAAAAAAAAAAAAAAAAAAAATATTATACTTGAAATTTTTGAAAACTTATATCTTTTAAAAGTAAATATACATGTCAAACTATAGTGTATATTCTAGCATGGTTATATAAAATTGAACATTTCCATATCTAAGTAATTTAATTTGTAGGCATTGGTAGCAAAGGCAATGAAAATAAAAACCCTAGTGATTAAAGCTCCCTACCATTCTATACCTTATTCCATCCGCAAACCAGTCTTCCTACATAGTAGTTTATCCAACAGTCTTAGTGTAAACCATTTTGAAAACCAATTGTTAAAAATACCTTGACGAAGGGCAGGCCAAGTGGCTCAGTTGGTTAAAAGCTCACTTAAGAGTGCGAGCTGAGGATCGACAGAGTGGCGCAGTGATTAAGGGCCCCAGTTCAGGTCCCACATATGAGGGCCAGTGACACTGCCCTCAAAAAAAAAAAAAAAAAAAAAGTGTGAGCTGAGCTCTGAGCAACGGCGGTTTGATGCCAACCCAAGCTGAGTTGCCGCTGAGCTGCCAACAGGTGGCAGGATGGCTCAGCTAAAAAAAAAAAAAAAAAAAAAAATGACGAAATTTTCTGAACAGACTCTCTCCTGAGTACACACTCACATGACAGTAAATCTTGCCACCTGTTATGCCATCCTGCCACCTGTTGGCAGCTCAGCTCAGGCCAGGAATCGAACCAGTGACCCTGTTGCTCAGAGCTAACACTCTCGAGCGAGCTCTTAACCAATTGAGCCATTTGGCCTGCCCTGAAATATATTTTTTAAAAACAAGTCATCAGGTCCCTATTATTAAGGAAACCTAAAAATTAAATGATCATTAGCCAAAATATTGGGTTGTCGGAAAAGTCATGATGTATTTTTTTCTGTTTTTTGTTGCAAAAATGCGTCATGACTTCTCCGACAACCCAATATATCCAGTTTAGATTAAATTCAAGATGTTAAGAGATATGATTAATAAAAGGTTAAGAAAAACAAAACTGTTATTCCCAACAGCTCATTAATGAGTTTCTTTCAACCTAAGTGCTCCGGCTATATTTCTACTAATCTATAAAAAACAAGACTAGGTATCAGGAAGGAAAGCTTTTCTATCTCCCCTTATTTAAATTAAATTGAAATCCTTCTTATAGGAATTGACTTACAAATTAAACCTGTTTAACTATATGGATTAAAACAGGTGGGGGGAGGAGGGAGGTACACATGCCAAAATTAACCAGCTATGTGACACTGAGCAAATCTTTTAACTTCTTTGAATCTAATTTCCTTATATGAAAGTACAATCCAATTCAACAATTTTATAATCACATAAGCAGATTATCCCAAACTGTTGTGATGATTGTGTATATAAAGGGAAAAAAAAAGTAAGGGAAAGTGGCGAAAAGGAGAAGAAAGTAGTTCAGGATATAAAATGGAATCCAAGGAAAATAAGATTGATCAGTGGTTGAGGACTGGGCTACAAGAGAAAAAGGTATTCTGTAAAATGAGAAGGGGGGAAAGTAAGAAAGGCAAAAAAGGAAAAAGAAAAAGCTGAGGCGATAGGCAGGTAAGGAGTACTTGAAAGAAGAACAGAAAGGGACAAATGAAAAAGAACATGGGATAAAAAAAGTATTACAGAATAACTGAATGAAGAGGTAGAACAGTTAAGAGTCAAGGAATGACGAGTTGAAAAAATGGAAAATTTATGAATAGTACCAAACATAACAAAGAAATAAAAATGTAATCTTGAAGAATAATTGAATTACATAAGATCAAGACAGACATAAGATATAACATGGAAGCAAAAATGATCTGTCCCCAGATAACACTAGGCAAACACCAAAGACCAAAGGGATGTAATAAATTTAGATGAAAAGGAATCATAGTGGAAAAGAATTAAAAAACACAGAAAAAGGGTACACATTTTAAAACTTTTCGAGTTTTCTATGGTCATTTTGAAATTCACTCATAAATCTCTGAAAGTAATGTCAAAGACTATTATTATGAAAGGAGCAATAGAAATATCACTCAAATTTTAGAAAGAGCTGATCACTAAAGAATTAAAGGGAAAAACATAAAAGGACATTATTATGTGAATTATTTCACTGCAAAATAGGAAACAGGAAAAAAACCTATAAAAGTTATAATTTTCAAGTTGATTTAATCTTAGAATATGATGAATACACTAGAATATAGAAATTAAACATGTGGTATATTAAGCACTCATTTTTATTTATTTATTTAATTTATTTATTTATTTTGAGGGCAGTGTCACTGGCCCTCATATGTGGGATCCGTCACAAGCCAGCTCTTAACCACCGCGCCACTCGGCTGGCCCAAGTACTCATTTTTAAAAGTATGTTTCATAATTCAAACAGTATAAAGAAAGAAGTCTACTTTTGCTAAATTAAACTTGAAACATAAAGGGATGTAAATATGACGAACTTCCAGAAAAACATCTAACCATATTCAAATTTCTTTTAAAAGACTCTTATATCTATACGCCTTATTCCAATTGAACCAGAAGAGGGAACATCTTTTTCCTTTTGCAAACAGAAAGGGCAGCATCCCTGTGAGGAACTAGAAACATAGATATCTAAACTAATAAATCATGGTTTGAGTAGTTTAATAGAAACCAAAGTGTTTCAGAACAAAAGCATTATTCAGATTTTTCTGATTTATTCAAGGTTTTTATCAATCACCTCACAAAATTAGCCAAAATTAGTTCATATTATTCAAATATAGCAGGATGGCCTTATAAGGTCCTAAGGTTATACTTTTGTTGTTGTTAATCACTGAAATGAGACCTCTGCAGTAGTTTAGAGATATTTAAAAGATAAAAATAGATATACTTGAATCCATTTAAAATTAAGAAGAGTATTTAATGAATTTCAATTACATAATAGGAAGCATAACTTTAAATATCTGTTGGATTTAAGTACTGCCTACAGTTACAAGATAAAATATTATGCGCATATAATACCCCTAAAATGGTATAGTTTTTGAATTATAAAGCATCTCAACTAACAAGGATGAGAAGGTTCATTTCAAAATATCTTAATATATAAAAGGCACTTTATTTAAACTTAAAAGAAAGCTGAGCACCTAGTATCCAGAATGAATGAAAGCATATCTGCTGGTACTAAATAACGTATTTCTCAAAAAAGACATAGAAATGTAGAAAATTGAATACACAGACTAGAACAAAGTATCTTAAAAGAAAGGAAATAGAGAAAATAATTTAGAATTCTGCTATACTTAGAGCAACTTGAACAAGTTTTCTTGGTGGGAGGAGGCGGTGGGCGGGCAGGTGGAACTGTGTAACCAGTGAGGCACAGTGTGGAGCAGAAAAGCTGCGTAGACCCTTTCCTCTGATAAGCAGTTTGCCCCTTCTGGAGGATTTTTTTGCAGCCAGAACAGGAAACTCGAACAGCTGTGGCTGGAACTGAAGGAAGCATTTTATTCATGCCAGATGACGCCAAAGAAGGCTGAAAACCAGTAGTCAACTGTGGAGCTTTAAAAAAAAATTGAAAAAAAAAAAATGTTTTACTTTTTACCATGAATTTTAAGTATGCATCCTTTCTTTCTCTTCTAGAGCTGGTCTTGAATCCAACACTAATTATGCAATATACAATGAAAGCCATTCTAAATGGGCAGAGAATTGCCTCGTTTACTAATACAAGCAGATACTTCTTCTCACTCATACCGGTCGGAATAAACATACATGATTCATTTATTCAGTTCTGTTTCTTACCAAGAGGACTGCCACTGACTGAAAACACAGCACTAATTTTCAGTTCCCCCTCTTGAGTTTTTTGCTGTTGGCCATGACTGTACTCCTTTAAAAAAAAAAAGAAAATAAATAAATACGTAAAGAATGAATACAATGTATCTAAAGAAATCCAGGCATTCAATACATTTTACTACCACTATATGGAGGGGGAAAATGTTCATTTACTACATTAATATTAATAAGAAATAACAGCAGCAAACTAAAATTACAATAAGGGTGTAAGTTTGTATATGCTAAGAGATTAAAAAGGCAAAAAAGACAAAACAAAAAACAGCTATTTAATTAGCCTGTAGCAGTACCAGGTATTTACAAATTGATCATTCTTATTATTATAGTATTTTAAGCAGCAGTGCGTTATAAAAGTAATACACACTATACAAAATTTAGACAGGCAGAAATAAAAATAACATTCTAGTCATATTTCCATCACCCCAAAACAACCACTGTCATTCTTTGGTATATTTCTTTCCAGTCTTTTCCCCTCTTGCATTCAGAGGTTTTCTTTCTTTATATGGTTGTAATTATAGAGAATATATCACTGTTATAAAATGACATTTGGATCATTTGAATCAAATGAGCATTTGCATATTATTACATATTACTACAAAATAACTTCCAGTGGCTAAATATCAGTGTTTTTCAAGTTGGAATCCAAGAGTCCTTGAGATCTATAGAAATACTGTAAGGAATCTAAGAATTCTAAGACTTATTTTTTAAAATTGTGTTTTTGTTTCAATAACTTTTTTAGTGAATGCAAACATATTTTAAGTCATGAATAACCACACATATCTGAGTTATACTACAAGTTTTCAGTATTGTTGTTTGCTTTTACAATTATTGCACTGTGAAACCCCAAAGTGGTAGATTTAATTTTTATTTTATTGTTAATCACACTGAAACTTGAGAAAAACCCCACAACACTTCTTATTCTTGAAATTCTCAGGTAATTCCAACATATGCCACTTTTTGTGGTGAGGGGTATGCCTATACATTACTCAAGTTTGATAAATACGGATACATTTTAATAGACATAGCAGATTACACAAGGAAGAGGTTGGGGTGAAGTGAGTGAGGCACTTGCCTCAGGCACAAAATTCAAGCATCAAAATTCTCAGTAAACAAGATACATAATATTTTAATGCAATAGTTTTTATAATCAAAAATGCAAAGACCCATGATAAATACAATACCAAAATTTTAAATAAATAAGGACAGGATCAGTATTGCTAATTTTTCCTTTGGATTCAAGCTCCATGGCATTGAGATTATTTAACCTCAACCCAATGTTGGTCCATTTGTTTCCACACATTTGGTATCACCTTTGTGAATGAATATTCATACTCTCATTTTTATGATTAACACCTAAGGAAAGGATCTTTACAGTGGAATTACTAGGTAAAAAGGTACATAGTAAAGATTCTTGATAAACAATGACTGATTGTTTTTAAAAAATTTAATTATATTATTTCTAGTAATTTGTGAAAAAATCCATTTAAAAGTCTTTTCCCACTGGTGTTTCAATCTGCAATTCTTTTTTTAATACGCATTTACAAAAAAAGCATTATAATGTAACAGTATTAACCCTGTATAGCATCTGTTATCAACATTTTCTCAAAGTGGACTTTGAGTTAAAATTTTATGAAGTGAAGTTTGTTTTTATGCCAAAATGTTGACAATTTTTAACCTTTGTGATTCCTTCTATTTCTTACAAAGTTCTACTTCAGCAATAAAATTTGAAGAAAGTTTCATTGTTTATAATATAGTCCTTTAATTCAGAGGTCAATAAACTTTATCTGCAAAGGGCCAGATATGAAATACTTTCCACTTTGCAGGCCACACTATCAGAACTACTCAACTCTGTCCTAATAGAGCAAAAGCACCCAGATATAACGTGTAAATGAATGAATGTGGCAATGCTCCAATAAAACTACATTTACAAAAACAGTGTACAGAAAAACAAAAACAAAACAGAAACACAAAAGGGAGCCTGGATTTGGCCCACTACTAATAATTTGCCAACCCCTGCTTTAAATCCACGTGGGATTTATTTACTTTGATGTATAATAGGCATTGTTCTTTTTCTTTCTCCAGATAGCTGGTGAATTCCTTCTACTCATCACTAACATATCAAATTCCTCAAAAAATATCTCTTCTGTGGCAATCTATTCTGTATCATTATTAGCCTGACTAATCTTACATAATCACAGTAGTCTAATGAAAATAACTGGGATGTTGAACAACTTAATAGAGTTTGCCACTATCAACCTATTTTTTAGAACATGTGTAATGAGTGTGTGCATGCCTGTTGTTCTTCAAAACATCAGAACCTACTGATATTTTCATCAGAATTATATCAAAACTATACCTTAATTAGGGATAACTGACACCTTACATTTTTTAAGAAGTCTCACCATTCATTCAAGTTGTCTTTTATCTGACACAAGTACTTTTTGGTTGCTTTACTGTAGCAAAAGTGTATCTTCTCATCATATCTAACTGGGAAACAACTGATTTATAGAATATTGCTACATTTTATATAACTAAAATTCGACCAGCTACACCACTAAACTTTCATGTGTTCTACTAATACTCTAATAAAGATCCTTACCAGTAAATGATGATAATTTTGTCTCCCCTTTTCCATTATTTCTTCTAATTTCTTTAACATGTATTGGGGTGAAAATCCAACAGGAGTTAAATAATAATGCTGACATCAGTAATTTGTGTTCTTTTAGTATTATTAACAGGTTTCCATCATTTTACTTTAAATTCAATGACAGTTATTGATCTGAAGTAGATATTTCCTTACCATGATCAAGAGAGTATCTATTATAAGAAATGTATAGTGAATTACATGAGATGTCTTTTGGCATCTAGATATTGATCTATGTAACTTGTTGATGAAGTTATATATTAAAAGATTTTATAATACTGACTTATCCTGACATTCCTACATTATATAGTATAATGCAAATTTCAAGTAAAAAAATTTTTTTAATCTCAGAAAACTCCAGAAAAATTCAATATTCATTGGCAAACTTTAATCGTCTCCCATCAGCTCTCTTTTTCACTATCTGTGACAGTAATTCAAACTTCTGATACATTCCTTAAGCCTCAGCTACATATTATTTATGTAATATAGTAAAGTAAGTATATACCTTAAAGACTCTGCTTATACAGCCCACAGCGCCTTCAAGGCTGAATTGTGTTTATATTACTAACCTCCCACAATGACTAGTTTTACAAATATTTAATAACAAATCAATGACTAATAACTTGAGAAGTGAAAATCTGATTACTTTAAAGCTTTCAGAAGCAGAAAAACAGGTGTCAAAACAAAACAAAGAAATCCTTTACCAATACCTTTACCTTCCTTTTGTTTACCAAAAGGAAGATCCATATCAGTATCCCAAGACAGTATCTTAGAAATGGAAAACCCAGTTCCTATAGCCATCTATCTTGACATGGCAAAAAAAAAGCCCCAACATTTAATTACTGCATTCTTATTTCCAACACTGTGGGGCTCACTACTGTAACAATTAATTTGCTTTCGCATTCTAATCCATTTGTTTCAATGAAAGATTATAGATTAACTCCTTTTATTAAGAGAAAAAAGAAAAGGAAAAAAATCATGATTTTAATATAATATTTATTGAATTTCCAACTTTTAGAAACTATAGAAAAGGGGAAACGAAAATTGAGTTCTCTGGTCCTTTAAGGTTTCTATTTTAAAACCTTCTCTAGGTTTTTTTTTTCTTAAACAACTGCTATTTACAGAAAGATTGGTAGGCTAATTTATTGGCTCTTTTCTAGCCATACGGCCTTCAGTAACTAACTTAACCTCTAGGAACCTCAGTTTCCTTATCTACCAATGGAGTATCATCTACTCTGACCTTCTGAAATAAGAGGAGGAAACATAGTACACATAAAAGCAGCTGTTACTGTAAAAATACTATAGAAAATATTATAGTGACATGCAATAGGATTTGAATGAGGAAATGAAACTGGAGGTCAAATGATGTTATGCCAGTAACAGAGACAGGACGATGACAACTGACAAACACAGAAAATCTTAACTGAAGAAATAATCAAGAGCAAATAAATAGGTGAAATTTATACACACACATTTCAACACCTTAGTGATTTACATGGAGAAGTAAAGAAATTAAAACCCAAATGAATTTTGTTAGGAGAATTAGGGATTGAGCTGAAAGCAAAACTACAAGTTAAGCAAAGAGAAAAGCCAAAGGAGGTTTTGACACAGTGCCATGAGCTAAAGCTATGATCTTATTAAACCATGAGAAAAGCTACTATTAGTAATAAATGTTCAAAAGTAAAGGCTGACCACACCTATTAAATCTATCAGTATTTTATGAGAGTTAGGCTAATAGTGCTGTTTTAGAGACTAAGAAAATAACATGTTGGAACTCCCTTTTCCAGTCAATGGAAAATGAATACAGGTAATAAGGCATTAAGTAGTATTAAACAGCAAGGAATATACATTTCCAATGGTCATGGGGAAGAAATACCTAAAAGGAACAGGACAATGCAGAAAGGAGAGGGGAGGGAAAAGGGAGGGCAGAAGGGAAAGGAATGGAGGGAAAGGAGGATGGAAGGGAAGGGGAGGAAAAGGAAAAGAAAGAACCCAGTATCTATAGTGCAAATCCCCGAGGGATTTCTAGACCTGTCAAAGGTCTGATCCAACAGGATTGTTGCAGCTGATAACAGACAGGGCTCCTCAGAGAAAACTAGCTTTACCCACTCCCATGCTGGGACTGCCTTATTATAGTGACAGGGTAAACAATGCTTCAGGATCTTATGTCTAGGAACTGCACATATTCCTGCTTGGTTCTGAAGAGTCCATTCAGTCAGGTGGTGAGCCTCTGGGGAAATCCTTGCCCATAGTCATAACACTTCATATTCAGCATTTTAAAACACATTATTACACTCTGAATAGTGTATAAAAATATAGGTGTTTCTTTGTCCTGACAGTTCCATCCTATTAGTATTCTCATGCCACTGGAACATCTCATTGCTTTCAGAACAGTAATAAGAAACGCCCTTCATGATGCCCTCCTCCCCAGTGTATCTCGTCTTTCCTACAACTACCTTTTTGTCCCAAGGAAAATGTCGCTGGGTCACGTACAGTGAGAAGGGATGCCTTTGGTACCCTACCAGCATTATGATTTCTTAGGATTTCCAATGTCCACCTTGGGGTGTGAAGAGACAGGAGATCTGCCCTGTACACACATGGTTGGAATCTTCTGAGGATGCACTGCCACATGAACTTTCCCTACGTATCAGGACATTTCTTTATCTATAATTCAGATATCCAAGATCTCCACTTTGCCTGCTTCTATTAAACATACTTTCAATCTACCTTTGATTCAAATACTTTCATGTTCCTTCTCTACCATTTTCTTCTTTGTAGCCACTACATTCATACCCATCCAACTCCCACAGCTTTATCACTACTCTACACAGCTACCTTCCACTGGGCACCATGGAATTCTTGTTTAACTGATCATCAATCTGATTCTACAAATCACCTACTTGTACAAATCATCTGTTTCTATGTCCTTCTTCTAAAACAGTGGTTCTCAAGAGCAGATGATTTTTGCCCCCCAGGGGACATCTGGCAACATCTAGAGACACTTGGGAGGTAGAGGGTGACGCTACAGGCATATAATAGGTAGAGGCCCAGGATACTGCTGAACATCCAACAATGCACAGGACAGCCCCTCAAAACAAAAAATTATCTGGCCCATGGCCGAGTGGCATGTTGGTTAGAAGTTGGCTTGGGACGCCAGCTCTGAGCAGCAGGGCCCTGGTTCAAATCCCACATGAGGGCCAGTGACACTGCGCCCTCTACAACTAAGATGGTGAACAACAGCTCAACCTGGAGCTGGACTGCCGTGAGTCACCAGCGATGGCATAGGCTGCAGTGGGGCTGGCCGGCAGCTGGAGTACTCTTCATTAAGAGTCTCCTCTCACCCTGTCAACAAAATGCTTCACTACTGAATCAAGAGCGCCCTCTCTCAAATGAATAATTCATGTGTGGAACAAAAAGAAGGGAAAAAAAAAAGGTGAAATGTTTACTTGAGCATTGTCAGGTTCATCTTTAATTTTGTCTAGTAGTCCCTGCTGTGGTGCCATTGCTTTGTCATACTCATCATCCAAAGGTTCTTCTTTAATTCTAATATTTGATGCAAAGGAATTCCCCAGTTCCGAACCAATGGATTCTTTATTGGCAAATGGATAGCTGGAATCCTAAAACACAATATAAAGGATTAATAAATATTCAGGTTTAAAATTTATTCCTCTTCAGGTTTAATACCCAGAGAAAAAACTCACTGGAAATGAAGAATTCTATGGACATCAATTAGAGTCCCTATGCCTAAAGTAAATGTGACATATGTCTAAATATTAAATACAAATAAAGAATCTGAGAGCTGAGGCTTCTTAGTACATCTCCAAAGATGTCCTTTCCCAAATAATAAAGAAACAAAATATCAGCGCTCTACCTACTACATATAGGTACAGTTTAGAAGTGACATAAAGAAAACTTTGACATTTGCCACAGTTACAGTATTCTACATACACACTGAAAACTTACCCTAAAGTTTGTTTCTGGGGTTTGTGGTAAATGGGTATGTAATGTTTCTTCAACTTGATTAGCTATTGAAAGAAAAACAAAACAAAACAAACACATGTATATGAATAACAAATCTTATAAAGAGTGACCTAAAAAGCTATAATTTGATAATCATCTCTCTTTTCCAACCAAGATGCTCATTAGTGTGAAATGGATCCCCCGCCCCCCCGCCAAAAAAAACAAGAAACACCCAAAAGGTAGTTTCACTCAAAGTAAACTATCTGGTCCCACCTAATTTTTAGCCTCATCCCACTTTCCATTGTTCAAACCTAAAGTGATTACTTTATTCACTATGCTTTGAAAATTACTTGTGTTTGCTCTCCCCAGTTAAGTTTATATCATTCCAAATCTCCTCTGTCTATCCTAATCTTTATAGTTCTCCGGAGTCAGTCCAGTTCAAAATACACTGTCCTCTATAAAACCTACCCTGACCAATAAGTTAAAAATAATCTCTAAGAATACCTAAAACACACTGTTTCAGTTACATGAAAGCAATCTTCTTGTACTGACATATGACAAGCTCTTCCGCCATTGTCTTTAATTATAAATTAAATCTTGCGCTATTCAACTGGTCACTGGCACATCTACTACTTGACTTGTCCCTCTTACTACTAGACAAGATCGTTGAGGATAAGCACCCTCATAATTTTCAATACTACTGCAGGGGATACTAAATATACATATTGAATAATACAGTATACCCTTGTACAGCCTTCTACATTATGGATACTTAAATTAATTGTTCTTTTTAACAATACTGATCTGTTCTTTCTACCATATTCTTCCTAGTATTGTCAGAAGAAATTTAAGGGTTGGTAAATTAGACCTTACATTCCTTCACATCTACTGACCATTTATTAAAATATTACTATTTTCACTATACCAGGTTAGGCCCCAAGAATACAAAGATGAGTAAAATACAATCTGACCCTCAATAAACTCTTACACTAATAGGTAGGGCAAAAACAAATACAGAACTATAATACTGTGTGATAAGTACCATTAATAATGAGGCATGAACAAAATGCTATGGAAATATAGATAAGGAAACAATACATTCTTGATGCAGGGATGACTACAGAGTAGAAGAGGTTTATGAGTTAGGCACTGTTGGGTAAGTACTTTTACAAAGAAAGAAAATGACATGCAGGCCAATGGAAAAGCAAGAGAAAAAGACATGAAGAAAATACATGATATATTCAAGAATGGAACTAAAGCTAAAGTACAGGGTATACTGGGCAAAGAGGCTCAAGAGGAGTCTCAAGAAACTTCTAAATCATAAAACAGAAATGTTATTAAAAAAGAAAAACCCTCCCTAATTTGGACTAATTGGTGGGACAGCAGTTTGAATTAGTGCTTACAGCACAAAGAAGTTAAATCCAACTTCAGGTTCCAATGTTCAACCAAAGAAAATGAACAGGTGATTCGAGTATCTTGCCTTCTCATCAAAATATTGCAACCAGGGGAGGGAGAAATGAGGTTTAGAGCTACTTTTCAAGCATATATACCATTACCAAAAGTTACTGGGAGAAATTCAGTCACTCTGTAAAGAACAAGGATAAAAGAAAAATGACAAGCTTACAATGAAGTTAACTGTTCATACGTCACTTAGCATCAGAAGTAATAAAAGCTATATTATCAGTATTTATTGTTTTATGGCTCTGTTCCAACAATTATTACCTGCTTTATCAAAAAAACTGCTTTTCAACCTTGAATCCAACTCTTTATGGGGTTTATCCAACCGTTTTTCACGTTCATAAGTTAGGTCTCTATTTTTCTCCTTTCCAGAAAATGTCTCTTTGCTGTTTTCTCTTACTAGACTAAAATCTTTCCGTATTGATTTAAAGACAGAAACCTGATCAAACTGTTTAGGAAAGTCTTTTTTTAATTTATTTTGAATCTGTATTTCATTTTCATTGTCTGATTCATGCTGTGTGACTCTTCTCTCTACTTCCAAGCTATCATCAGTATGAATTGAAGAAACAAGATTGTCCTTTGAACTAAAATCCTGTTCATCCTCATTGTCACTACCAACGACTGGAATTCCTGCAAGATCCCCAGAGTTCAAAAAATAATCATCTTCATCCAGCAATGAATTTTCAGATCCTGTTTGATTCGGCACTCCATAAGACATGCTGTCAAGGGTAGGAGTTAAGTTCTGGTCTATATCTTCAGACATTTCTGTATCCATGATACCACCACCTTAAAAAGTAAAATACTGTTTAGACAAATGATAGTGCTAAAGTTGACCACATTTACAAGGTATGTCTGGTATTTAATCTATTATATTTTTCTCGCCAAACAAAATATAGATAATACTGAAGTATTCAATTAACATTTTGAGTTAGGTGTGATAGATATGACTATCCCTATTTGATAGATGAGGAAACAGGGTCCTAAAAGTTGAGAAACTTACTTTGAATTAAGAAGAAAGGCAATATGATATAGAAAAAAGTACCAACTTCAGAATCAGATATATCTGTGTTGGAATCACAGCATGATCACTGAAAATCTATCTGATCCTGAGAAGTAAACTCTCAGATTTCTTTATAAAACAATATAATACCTTGGGGATTAATTTATGGTGAGGATTGATGATAATATGTATAAAGGGCCTACTAACAGTGACTGAACACATAGAAGGAAATATAAAAGTGATAATTATAATTATTATTTATAATGATTGTTCTGGGGACGTCATATAAGAACCCAGTCTCTGGTCTCAGAGTCCCAATTTCTCTAATAAACACAGCAGTTAATGTTTACAATGGTAAATATTTAAACATAAAAATAAAATTTATCGGGCCGGCCGAGTGGCGCATTGGTTGAGACCTGGTTTTGGGATGCCAGTGGCCCCAGTTTGGATCCCACATATGAGGGCCAGTGACACTGCCCTCTACGGCTGACGGCAGCTCCACGTGGAGCTGGGTTGTGCGAGCCCCGGTGACGGTGTGGGCTGCAGCACCTGCTGCAGTGGGCTGCCATAGGCTACAGTGAGTGGCCGGCAGCCAGCATGAGCTGCCAATAGCCGCGGTGAGAGACATCCAGAGGCCGGCGACCGATCTGCCTCATCTGGGAAGAGCGCAATGACGATAACAACATGGGCCAGTAAAGCAAGGTCCTCCGCAACTAGACTGAAGAACCAAAGGACAGCAACTTGTCTGTTCCCCTTCCCCCATTCCCCAACACTGTTCCCCTCCCCCAATTCCCCAATAAAATCTTTAAAAAATATAAAATAAAATAAAATAAAATTTATCCAAGCCAGACTAAATTTTAAAACTGTTTACTGTTTCGTTTTTTGTTTTTTTGAGGGCAGTGTCACTGGGCCTCATATGTGGGACCCAAACCTGGGCCGCTGCCTTCCCAAGCCAGTGCTCAACCACCGTGCCACTCGGCGGGCCCAAAACTGTTTACTGTTTAAAGCTACATGCTCAAGTCTCTCTCATTCTAAAATAAAACAAAAAATCCTTCCAGCCTTGTATTTCTCCTGCTCTCATTCTCCTTTCCTTCACACACAAAGTCTACATTGGTTTGTCTCTATTTCACCTTAATCCTTCGAACTGCAATCTGGTTCCCAATTTTGAATTGGAAATGCTCTCATTAAGATCATCAATGATCTTTCAATGATCAAATCTTGTACTGCCTTATGACAAACTCTTCCATTAGGATTTGTGTGCCATACCCCTTATGTGACACACCCCTCCTGGATAAAATTCCTTTGGTTTCTTTGACACTGTGTTTCTTCCTTCCTTTCTAACTGGTCTATGTTTCATGCTCCTCTTCATCTATGCACTCAGTATCATCATTCCTCTAAAATTCCAGTTCTCTTCTCATTTTATATACTCAGACAACTGTTTTAATCACCACAATAGCCTGGACTTCTGCTGTTAATTTCTTAGGCACTTTAGCTTAGACCTTTCCTCTAAGGTTCAGGTGTCTATACTCTTACAGTTCCCTTAGGGACCTCCAACTCTAAAAGCAAACTCATCATGTTCCCATTCCAAGCGTACTCTTCTTATATTTCCCTCAGTTGATTAGTAGTATCACCAAATTAGCTGTTTGAAAGATAGAAAGATAAAAAAAAAGAAGTACTCTAATTCTCCTTCCCTCTAGAACAGGAGCCGGCAAACTTTTGAGACAGAAGAGCCGTCGTGGGTCAGCAAACTGCGGCTCACGAGCCACAGGCTCTGAAGTAAAATTGAAAATGAAAATAAAACTATCATAGTTTCGGGCCGGCCGAGTGGCGCAGTAGTTAAGAGCTGGCTTAGAATGCCAGCGGCTCGGGTTCGGATCCCACATATGAGGGCCAGTGACACTGCCCTCAATAAATAAATAAAAGAGCAGATCATATGTTAGGGCCGGCCAAGTGGCTCAGCTGGTTAAGAGCTCACTCAGGAGTGCGAGCTGAGCTCTGAGCAACGGCAGTTCGATGCCAACCCGAGCTGAGTTGCCGTTGAGCTGCCAACAGGTGGCAGGATGGCTCAGCTTAAAAAAAAAAAAAAAAAGAAGCAAAAAAACCCCAAAAACTATCATAGTTTCATTTATAACATTTTTTAAAGGATAGTATCCACATAATGGCGATTATGTAAAAATATATTTATGGCTCTCGAATAATTTTACAATTGTTGTGAGGAACAGGATTGGCTCTTCCAGGGATCGGCAAACTTTTGAGACGAATTGTACCCAAAGAGCCATGTGTGGCTCGCGAGCCGCAATTTGCCGACCCCTGCTCTAGGCAAATTCAAATCAATCTTCTCCACTTGACACCATCCCAATACTCCACATCTCTTCCTGTTGACAGTGTATTAACTCAATCCACATTATTAATCTAGGAAGCAACCCTATTCCTACAAACCCTACTCCTGAACCACATTTAACTTGTCCATGAGCTGCCAAACTGGAACTAATAAAAATATAGTGAAGCAAACACTAAAACTACTGGTGGCACCAACAGCATTGCTTTTCTTTGTCCCTGAAGCCCAGATGAAACCTTCAATGTGGTTCGTTCTTCAAATCATTCCCTGGGTTCCATGATCCAGGATAAATTCCTCTTCTTGTTTAAGTTCATTTGGTTTGACTATGACTTATAATCAATTCCTAAAGGATAAAGGGCCCAAATGAAAGCTTTCTTCAAGTTTCCCTGCTCCATAAAGTAAACAGAATTATCTTTCTAAACCATAAATCATTCCATATTATATCTTCCCTTGAAATCCTTCAACAGCTCCCCACAGCGTAAAGTACTTATTCATTCAGTACGTATTAATTAGGAAGCCACTCTGTGGTTAGTACTGTAATAAGCTCTAAGAAAAGAATGAAAAACACAGCTATGATTCCCCCTCCTTATTCAACTAGAAAAACAGAAAGACAGAGGAAATAATCAAATTAGAAAATCACAGCTGCCGGAGTGGCTCAATAGGTTAAGAGTTGGCGTAGAGCGCGAGCCCTGAGCAACAGGGCCGCCAGTTCAATTCCCACATGGGCCAGTGAATGCTGCGCCCGAGCGGAGCTGTCGCTGAGCTGCCAACAGGTGGCAGGATGGCTCAGCTGGTGTAACAACAAGATTGCCTGTTTGATCGTGGCTATGCCCACCCGCAACTAAGACTGAACTCAGCATCCTGAGCTGAGCTGCCGTCCAGATGGCTCAATGGATAGGGCGTGCACTCTTAACAAAAAGGCTGCTGGTTCGACTCCCGCATGGGATGGTGACTACGCCCACCTGCAACTAAGATTGAACATAGCATCTTGAACTTAGAGGCCACGAGCTGCCGACGGGAAGCCAGATGGTGACTCGCACCCTCCACAACAAAGACTGAAGAACAACAACTTGGCCGGTCTCCTTCCCCAAGTCCCCAACTCTGTTACCCTCCCCAATTAAAAAAAAAAATTAGAAAATCACCATTTTTACTTAACTAAATAATAATCAATTCAAACAACAGATATTCCTAAAATCTTAGGAATATCTTCAACTTATTTTCACACAGTATGCCACAGAGAAAGAAGCAGGGAGGGATGAGAAAGCATGCACAGTATTACAGATATACATTGTACTATTCTTTCCATTGCTCTATTTATTTGAAAATTCTAATAATACAAGGTTAGGGAGAAAATATAAATAAAAAAGCAAGATGTAACACACACACATACACATACGAATAATGTGATAAATCTACCAGACTGTAGGCAACTAAAGATCAGGGTTAGAGCCTTCTTTATAGAACGGTTTATCCTTAATACCTGACCACAAAGCCATGTGCTCAGGAACTGTTTCATGAATAGAAAGGATATGTCTTTCATGTGGTCAGCTGCTTAATCTAAGTTCCATGTACATGAGAAGTCACTACTGAAAAGTAATATTGCCAACTTTCAAAATCTCTACATTTAAATTCAAGATACGGTATTGGGAGAAAAGGGTAGCCACATGGAAAAACTTGATCCCTAACTTATACCAAAATAATTGCCAGATGTATTTAAGGTTTCAACATAAAAATTAAAACAGTAACAATAGAAAACCATGGAAGAATTATTCTTAAGTCTTAAAGTAGGGGAGAAAGCCTTTCTTATGATGGCACAAAATCAAGAATAAATTTGTTGAATAAAAGAGCACAGATGGGTACTAGGTTTATTGAGATAATCTCTTCATAACTTACATAAATGTCTAATCACTATGTTGTTTACCTGAAACTAATATAATACTGTACATCAACTGTAAATGAAAAATGAACAAGTATTTTCTTTAAAAATACACTCACAAAAATACAATGTAAAAAATAAATAAATAAATAAATAAAAGATCAAATGTGACTAAAAAATTCCCAAAGAGAACACAAAGCAAACCAAAAGATTCAGGACAAACTGGTTAAATAGATTTTACTGCACTTTATATAACAAAAGGTCACTTCCCTAACGTACAAAGACTCTTATAATTCAATAAAGATATAAAACAAACAACCAAATACATAAAAGCAAAGGATTTGAACAAACATTTCACAGGAAAGGAATACTAAGGTTGAACCTTGCTCATGAGTGAAATGCAAACTAATAATGCAATGAGATACCATGTTCACATAGCAGGGTGGTAATAACAAAAGATTTTGATAACAGCCTGGCTGCTATGCTATAAACCAAAGCTGCCAAACTATAACCCATAGGCAAAAAATATTTTAAAAGAGTCAGTGACAAACACCATATGTGAGCTGCAAAGCCTAAAGTATTTATTGTCTGGCCCTTAACAGAAAGTGTAAACTGGTACAATCAAATTAAAGAGCATCCAGGCAATATTTACAATACTTTTTAAATATACACCTTTTGAGCCAGAAATTCAACTTCTAAGAATTTATTCTATAATCTCATAAGAGAGCTATGAAAAAGAACACTTATAGCAACAAAAGACTGGAAACAGCATATATGTTCAGCAGTGAGGCTAAATTAATTACACATACCTACAATGCAGTATTATATATTACAGTTGTTAAAAAGAATGAGGCAGCTTTATATAAGCTCCCAAGGTTGATTAAATAAAAATATCTAAGTGGGGAAGAATATACTCATACACATATATGCTATCACTGCTGTATTTTAAAAAAATTACGTGTATGTGGGGCCAGTTGAGTGGCTCAGTTGGTTAAGAGTTTGCTTAAGAGCATAGTATCTGGTTCGATTCCCACATGGGCCAGTGAGTTTTGCCCGAGCTGAGCTGCCAACAGGTGGCAGGATGGCTCAGCTGGTATAACAACAAGATTGCCTGTTCGATGGTAGGCTATGCCCACCCACAACAAAGACTAAACTCAGCACCCTGAGCTGAGCTGCTACCCAAATGGCTCAGTGGATACAGAGTATGCTCTTAACAGCAAGGTTGCCAGTTCGACTCCTACACGAATATATATATAAAATGTGTCTGTAATTGTTTATGCATAAAAGTACTGATTCTCTACGAGAAAAAGAATAAGTGAATAAGTTGCTGGAAGACAGAAATACTAACTTTTCAAAGCGTACCCTTTTGTATCTTTGAGTTTTGAAGCACATGCTTCTACCATCCATTAAAACTTTATCATTATTTGAGAAAGCACTTGAGATTTGAAACATTTTCAGAAACAGCAATTTCTAACAAAGCGTCTGATTCAAATTTGCAATTTTACTAGTTTATCACACATTAAACATGTAGGTTGCATAAAATCTTATGAGGTTAAAATGTAAGTACCAGTTACATACATTAATATATATAATTAACTGTAACAAAATTCTAGTCATCCTTGTGGACCATGTAATCAAACAAAAGAAACAGCTTCTGTTTCTCCGAACCTGGATCTACAGAACAAAACACAACAATACATTATATTTGGAAATCATAATACCTAGTGAGACACTTGAAAGCATAAATTTCTCATGGAAGATTCCTAGCTTTTAGACCTAGTTGTGAACATGCTTGACACATCTGAGCAAAAGCTAGGACAGTATGGCTGGAACTGAATGAGAGGAAGAGCACTGAAAAAATGAGAAAAGAGAAAAGGCCAGAGGATATGTCTATTATGAATTTGCAGACAACAGGAAAAATAAAAATTTTTAAAAAAAGCAATACATTTAAGTGTAAAAGGAAGTCATTAAAAGAACCTGATGAGGGATTAACATGATTTATGCTTTACAAGGATTGCCCTAGCTTCTGTATGACTACTTAACAGCTGTTAAATGTAACAGATAGTAAAGAATAGAAGCAGGAAGGCCAGTTAAGAGGCTACTATAATAATCTGAGGAAAAACTGGTAGCTAAAACCAGGGTAGTAATGGTGGATATGAGCAGTAGTAGTCAGATTTGGGTATATTTCAAAGGTAGAGACATTTCCTAATATATGAGAAATTGGGTATGAAAGAAGTCAAGGATAACACAATGTGTAAGTTCTTAAGATGGGAACACTAAGGGGCGAACAGAATGAAAGGGGTAGGCGGAATGGTTTGGTCTGGACCTGCTAATTTTGAGAACCTTAAATCTTCAAATGGAGATATCAATAAGGCAACTGGATATATTAAAGAGGAGTTAAAGAGGAGACTCTTGCCAAGAAATTACATATAAATTTGGGACTCATAAATGAAGAGTGGTGCTTAAAATTTATGAAATTTATTAAGATCACCTAGTAAGTTTATTTTCTACAGATGGAAAAGACCTAAGAGTTCCGAAATAGCTCAACATTTAGAAATCAGATAGGAAGGACTCAGGAAAAGAGACTAAGATGACTGATGTCACAGAAGTTAAGTGACCAACCACAATGAACACTGCTGAGATAAACATAAAATGAATATTGAGAATTGATTATTAATATTGGCGAAAGCTGAAATGAACTTCTAACTTGACAAGAGCTTTATCCGTGGACAAATGAATGCACAAGCTGGAGTGGGGTGATTCCAATAGAGACTGAGAGGAGGGAACCTGGGATTCTTAAGTACAAACAACTCGTTTTTGTTGGTTTTTTTTTGCGGGGGGGGACTTGATCTAATTCTCCTTTGCTTTTACTAAAATGGTTCAATGTTTTTCTACCAGTAGCTGCTCCAAAATACTAGAAAAGCATCCTATTAGTTTTATATACCTTAAGATGTGCTTCAGACTAGTATAAGTATTTCATGGTAGGACAGTGGGCCAATAAATGAAGTGTTATGTATAGAATACAAATAAAAGTTTATTGTACAAAATTAAGGCCTTCGTATTTCATAGTTCACTAGGGCTAAAGGGAGACTAGGTAATTTTTATAAACCTGAACAAAAATTTCACTTTTACTTTCCCTCACCCCCAACTATTATAATGGCCTGATAAAATGTTATCAAAACAAACACTATAAATAACACTAAGTCCTTTAAAGACAACTATCCCATATGTTATTTCTTGGCATAGGTCATCTTCATGGCATGGGATGGTGTGATCTTAAATCCTTGTAAAGCATCCCTGGCAGCTCCAGCCTGTCCATCATTTTCAAATTCAACAAATGCAATGTCATGCCTCCCAGGTAGCAAACGTATTTCTTTAAAACCAGGGAAATGATTAAACAGCATGGATAACATCATCTCATTAGTCTCTTCTGGTAAATTATTAAGGAATAAAATATAGTTTGGAAGGTAAGCAGGGACCTGACGATTTGGTGTTGCATTTCCTTGGGTATTAGCTGAATTTGGTGTTCCCTGACTAGGCTTTTTATTTGCAGTCATTGCTGCTTGTTCCACAATTTTGGCTTTTTTCTTTTCTTTGTCAACAAAAGTGCCACACATTTTGGATATTATATCAGAATCTGTTTTTGCATATTGGGTTCTCATTGGTTTACCATAAAATGGAAATCCCTGCAACTGTCTCAAGGCATTTGTGGATGAATCCAGTTCTTTAAATATAACAAAGGCTTGTTGTCCCCTCATCTTCATGGTCTTTAAAGCCACAATATCTACCACATGGCCAAACTGAGAAAACAGGGCATACAGAGAGCTCTTCAATTCTTTTTTAATTTTTTTCATTCATATTGTTGATATAAATTGCATGATTTGGTAGGATATCCATGTTTGGGGTTAAACTGTTCAAACAGCAGGGGAGCGCTGGGCCAGCAGCAACCCTGCAGCAGGGAAAACCAAAACAGGGAGGGAGAAGGCACCAGTACAGACACCTCTTTAGAGAAGTTTCGCTCTAAATTAAAGAAAACAAGCAGAAACTGGACTAAAATCTGGAGTTAAGAGTTTTTCTGACTTTGTATTTTTGCTTTCCTTGTTGGTTATTTTTTGGTAAGACTTTTTTTTTAAAGATGGAGACTATCAGAGCTTGTAGTATGCTCATGGGAATGATCCAACAAAGAGGGAATAGTGGGGAAATCTTTGTGCAATAAGGGATGTGATCAGTATATAAACTTCCTCTGTAAAAGAATGAAAGGAGGACATGGACTAAAAGCAGGTAGGTTATTACATATTGTGAAACGAGAATGGAAGAGTTATTTTAAGCAACTTAAATACAATATTTGTGTTTGATAATGAAAGTAAATTTCATGATGCCAAGTTAACTTTTACTCTTTGTCCTTCTTCTGCATAGTCTGCTTTAGTGTCATATTGATATCTCTGATACCCAAGAATCATTTCATTTAAGGTACAACCACAAATCAACCCAATTAACATATAAATAAACATTGTGAAAGGGGTGTTGGTTACTTTCATTGCTAATATATTACTTAATTCCTCTCATACATTTGTTTTTAATCAAAGCACAATTTTCAGAAATAAAGTAATATCAATTGTAATCATGACTTTAGAAGACACAGTCCTCTAACAATTATCTGAAGTTGCCTTTTTCTCTTACATAAAGGAGCAGAGTCAAAAGTGAAGAAAAACAAACTCCAAAGATTGCAAACACAAACAAGCAGCATAAAAATGAGATAATCTTGGTCCATTTTATTTATTTATTTATTTATTTATTGAGGGGAGTGTCACTGACCCTCATATGAGGGATCTGAACCGGGGCTGCTGGCTTCGCCCAACCACCGTGCCACTCGGCCGGCCCAATCTTGGTCCATTTTAAATAAAAACTTAATTAGTATTTTGTTTTGTCACTGAAATATTTCTAAGAGATGATTTATTGTTATTCAATAAAATACAATTTCAAAAAAATAACGATTTCCAAAATAATAAACCTTCTTTATAATATCAGGAATTTAGTCCAAGAGTTAGAAGTCAAAAAAAGCCAGGAATCATTAAAAAAATCAAATGTACATGCCTTATTTTTACCTGGGATGTAGAAAAACACAATGGCCAATCATTTGATGATCAGCCAAAACTTTGAGAAGTGGTATGCTAATTTGACTTTTTTCTTGAACAAATCACACCAGTAATGTAGTATCCATGACTGCAATTCTGGTTTTTTTAAAGTGGAACCAGAAAATAAAGACATTTGGACCTCAATGTTTTTACTAACTTACCTAGTAAGTCTTTCTAAAGCATTCAAATTATTCATAGAAACAACTCTTCAATGTACATTTCAGTAGTTTAAAAACAGCACATTAAAATGATATATATTACAAGTAATACTGGAATAAACAGGTTTTGGAACAGATGACTCTTAGCAAGCATGCAATTCATCAACAGCTGAATCATGTGGCTTTGTCTGAAACTACTAGATGCTCAGCAGTCATTCTAGAGGCTTCCCTTGATAGCAGACCCTGATTCTCATCAGAGCACACTTACAGTAATAGGAAGAATTTTAATTCCTATTTATGATCTAAGCTGAAGAATAATCTTAGCTATTAATTAGCAAGTAACCAGCAGGAAACTTTTCATGGAAATGGGATAATAACTTGACTATAACAATCCAGTGAGCCAGGGCAGGATATTTTGTTTAATGGGCTAGAACAGAAAACAAAGTGCATCATTCAGAGTGACAATAAGTAATACCACAAAAAACTTTTGTACATACACATAAGTCTCAGTGTAAACTATATTTTTAATAGGGTTTCAAAATTTAAAAAAACTGGTGATGGATGATAACTAAACTTATTGTGGTAATCGTTTCACAATATACATATAGCAAATCATGTTGTATACTTAAAACTAATATAATGTTACATCTTAATTTTATCTCAATTAAAAAAATTGTAAGGGCCGGCCAAGTGGCGCGGTGGTTAACCGCTGGCAAGCCAGCGGCCCCAGTTTGGTCCCACATATGAGGGCCAATGACACTGCCCTCAAAAAAAAAAAAAATGTAAATAAAACAAAACAAGCACTCCTAGATAATTTTGCTTCTGATGCCCAATGACACTTACAGATCACTGACCTAAAGCAATGCTTCTCAGTGACTACTGGCTCTCAGGAGCCCTTAGTGAGCTTGTTGAAAACAGATTTCTGAGCTTCACCTCCAAAGATTCTATCTGGCTCAGCAGGACAAGGACGGCAGCCAAGAATTTGATTTCCAACATACTCCCAGGTGATGCTAATACTGCTGATCCACATAGTTTTTAATAAACCAGGCATAAATAAACTATGCAGATAATAAATCACCCAGTGGTTGAAAGTGAGCTTCAGAGTCAACCTCTTCTCAGATGGATGAATTTTCCCACAACCCTTCCCCCTCTCCTACCACCCCCAACAAATGGTCAGCCAGGCCCTTTTCTACCAACAAAAATTAACCATTGAGGGTCAGCCAAGTGGCTCAGTTGGTTAAAAGTTTGCTCAAGAGTGCAGGCTCTGAGCAACAGGGTCCCCGATTCAATTCCCACATGGGCCAGTGAGCTGTGCCCAAGCTGAGCTGCCGATGAACTGCCAACAGGTGGCAGGATGGCTCAGCTGGTGAGAGCACGTGCTCCTAACGACAAGGTTGCCTGTTCCTTGGTGGGCTACGCCTGCCCACAACTAAAGACTGAACTTGGCACCTTGAGTTGAGCTGCTGCTCGGGTGGCTCAGGGGATAGAGTGTGTGCTCTTAATAACAAGACTGCCAGGTTTAACTCCCGCATGGGATGGTGGCTATGCCCACCAGCAACTGATTGAACACAGCACCTTGAGATGAGTGGCGCGACTAGACTTGGAGCTGAGCTAGCTGAGCCCTCCACAACTAAGATTGAAGGACAACTTGGCTGCTCCCCTACCCCAATTCCCCAATAAAATCTTAAAAACAAACAAAAAAAATTAACCGTTGAATGCTCTACCACACCAGAGATACACCATTTACTTAGATCAATCACCAACGATATATGCTAAGTACTAATAAGATGAATGAGTTTTTTGGGGGAGTTATGACTAAAGATTTCAGCTCTCTTTTCTTGTTTCTATTTAAATATGTGTTGTTATTGTGGAACTATTCAAGTATACTATTGTTCACTCTACACATTCAGTGAAGTGAGATGAGACTCTCAGTGAGATTCATAGAACTTACTTTCATTGATTTTTGCTTTTATAATTGTTCCCGGGGGGGGGGGGGGAGTCTGAAACCAGTGAAATGTTCAACAATTTGATTTTGTAACTAAACGTGACTAATAAAAATTGACAGTTGAAATACCTCTGATAGAAATTAGTTACATTTTACCAGTTTCAACAGTTTACTTGTGTATTATTTATAAATGCTAAAAAATATGATTTTAAAGCACATTATAAAACAGGTAACCATTTGTTCTTCACTATGAGGACAACTAAAGTAAAGACAAGAGTTTACTTTTTTGAAAGTTCAATAATATTTATAGTGCTCTGAAAGAAATGATCCAGAAGATCAGAGGTATCTCAAATTAATATATTCAACATGTACTTAAAAACAGAGTCTTTTAAAACTGCAGCACATCATTAGAACAGGAAGTTAGACTTTTTTTTTTTTTTTTTTTGAGGACAGTGTCACTGGCCCTCATATGTGGGACCCAAACCAGGGCCGCTGGCGCCCCAGGCCAGCGCTTAACCACCGCGCCACTCGGCCGGCCCGGAAGTTACACATTTTGATGGAGTAAAACATTTATATATTTTTATAGTATTTCAATATTACAGAGAGCATATTACTTTTGTAAGTATAATAATATGGAAATTGGGCCAACAAAGTGGCGCGGTGGTTAAGCGCTGGCTTTGGAAGCCAGCAGCCCTGGTTCGGGTCCCACATATGAGGGCCAGTGACAGTGCTCTCAAAAAAAAAAATAAAAAAAAAATACAGGAGAATAATATGGAAATTTAACAAAGTAATACTTTTTAAAAGTAATGTATGCCAATAGTTGCAGAAGCACAATGCCACAGAGATAGGGGAAGACAGGTCCAACTGTGTCCCAATTTACAGGTGCAGAGCATTCCTGCTATATTCCTTCTAATTCCAAAATTTCTGTAACGTAAGACTCACTTTTCCTAATCCTGCATTACCTGACACACATCTCCATTCTTGCCACACTAGATTTAGCTGATATCCCTTTTACTCAGATAAACAAGAATCTGTTCAAGTCCTGAACTTAGCTTTTATCCCTCCCCTTATAATGTAATGTTAAAATAATCATTTTGTAAGGGCTTCAAAACCGTAGAAACAGTAACTTGTACTTTTCCCCCTCAACGGAATCAGTACATTTATAACTTCTCTTTGTTACTCTCATGAGCTCATTAAACATCTGCAACAATGGTCAATAGATACTTAAAGAAAAAAATCCTACTTGAACAACTTTTTTTTTTTTAAATTGGGGAATTGGGGGAGGGGAACAGTGTTGGGGAATCGGGGAAGGGGACCAGCCAAGTTGTTGTTCTTCAGTCTTCACTGTGGAGGGCGCCAGTCGCCATCTGGCTTCCCGTCAGCAGCTCGTGGCCTCTAAGCTGAAAATGGAGTTCAGTCTTAGTTGCGGGTGGGCATAGCCATGGGGAAGTCAAACCAGCAGCCTTGTTAAGAGCGCATGTTCTATCTACTGAGCCATCCGGGAACCAGCTCAGCTCAAGGTGCAGAGTTCAGTCTTAGTTGTGGGCGGGCGTAGCCCACCACTGAATAGGCAATCTTGTGGTTACACCAGCTGAGCCATCCTGCCACCTGCTGGCAGCTCAGCTATGGCTCAGCATCATCGAACCGGCGGCCCTGTTGCACAGAGCTTGCTCTTAAGCTAACTCTTAACCAACTGTGCCACTCAGCTGGCCCCCTACTTGAAATCCTTCATCTATAGTAGGGTAAACTGCAGCCCTTGACAGAGGGATGGCCCTGGCGCTAAGAAGAGTTTTTACATTTTTGAGAGAGCAGGAGAAAAAAGATGACAAAAGAAGGAAGGAGGAGGAGGAGAACATATGAGAGGCCTTTAGTGCTGGCCACACCCAATAGAGCCTAAAAGTTTACTTTAGGCCCTTAACAGAAAAGGTTTGCTGACCCCTGACCTACAGGAATATTGCTGATTGTAGTTCACACAGTACAATTAACATTATGCTAGAAACATATATTGACCTAATTAGGCTTAGAAAACTCCTTAGGGCAATTATCTATATTAGAACTATTTCTGAGTTAAATCCAAAATGATTTGTGACATGGAGATTATAAATTAGGCACTAGTTAGAATCCACTGATCATATAATTCTACTTCTAACCGTGGCACAGTACTGGTACCAGAATAACCCTCCCTGTGCGAATAACTAAAAAACTGAACTAAATATATGAAACAAATATATTCAAAATATAGACAATGAGCAACCCAACACTGTCATCTCTAAGAAAATGGAAACAAATGAGGTGACTGACCTTGGCTTTCCATCTGGGAACATTTATCAAACCCCTATACAGAGAGGGAAAATGCACGTAGGGCACACCAGTCTCAATAAATTGAGGAGACAGATTGAAAAAATGGAAGCAGCTGGTATTTCGAGGTCAGATTACCAAAGAAGAAACACTAGAAATTCTTTGAACAGTGAGCCCCACAAGGGATAGTGGGGGAGGTTACGCTTGCATGAGGTAATGGGAACTCTGTACATTCCCTCAAATTTGCTGTGAACCTAAAAATGCTCTAAACATTACAGCCCATTATAAAAAAAGAAAGAGAACTTGTCAAACACCGGAAGAATCAGTGAAGACCTCTGAAAAGTCCCACATAAGGAGTACTAACTCCAAAATAAAGGCAACTCTAAAGCTGCCCTAACAAGGTTTTAAAACAAGTCTCAAAAAGATCAAGCTGACCCAAAGCAAACTAACTGCATGTCAGAATAAAATTCAACATTCCTTACAGCAAGAAAATGTAATATTAACAATGTAATATTAATACCCAGCATCCAATCAAAAATTATCACATTTGAAAAAGCAGGGCCTCAGAGCCATGACCGGGGAAAAAATCAGCCAACAGAAATAAGACTGGAAATAACAGAAATGATAGAATTAGAATTAACACACAGGATTTTTAAAGTTACAAATAAGCACAAAGATTTAAAGAAAATCATAAACTTACTGAGGAGAAAAGTAGAAACTATATTTTTTTAAAAGGAGCTTCTAAAACTTAAACTGTAATAGCTGAAATGAAAAATTAACTGGATGGATTAATGGCACATTAGACAATGCAGAAGAAACTAACAGGGAAACAGCAAGATAGCATTAAAAATTACATATACAGCAGAAGCACAGAGAGGAAAAAAGGTTGAAAAATAATAAACAGAACGTTACACTTGTGATGATACAACATTAAGAAGGCTAACATGTTTAATTGGAGTTGCTGGGATAGGTATTTGAAGATACAAATTTTTTTCCAAAGTCACTGAATTTAAAAGTACTGAAAGAAAAACTCCTGTCAACCCCAGAATTCTATAACAAATGAAAATAATCTTCAAAAAGAATATGCAATAAAAATATTTTTAGATGAAAGCTGAAAGAATGTTACCAGCAGACCTGCATGACAAGAAATGTAAAAGAAAGTTCTTTATGTAGAAGAAAAAAGACATCTGATAGAAAACTGATCTCCACAAAAGAATGAAGAACAATGAAAACTGACAGAATATAAAGCAAAAATAGACTAAGTCCATAATAGTTGAAGAGTTCAACACTCCTCTACCAGTAACTGATTAAACAAATAAATGATCAGAAAAATCAGTAAAAATATAAAAGGCCTGAAAAGATGCTGTCAACCAACTGGAGCTAATAACGTTTATAAAAGATTAACCCCCCCCAGATGGCAAAACACATATTCTTTTCCAGTACACATGGAATAATCACCAACATAGATCATACAATAAGTGATGAAAATATCAAATAATGGAAATTATACAGGATATCTACTTTGACCAAAATGGAATTACATCAGTATTCAACAACAAAAGTGAATTTAGAAAAGCCCCAAATATTTAGAAATGAAACAAAATACTTCTTTAAAAAAAAAGGGGGGGGGCAGGCCGAGTGGCGTGGTGGTTAAGCAGTGGCTTGGGACGCCAGCAGCCCTGGTTCGGGTCCCACATATGAGGGCCAGTGACTCTGCCCTCAAAAAAAATAAAATAAAATAAAGAGGCTAAAATTAAAAAAAAAAAAAAAAAAGGGCCGGCCAAGTGGCTCAGTTGGTTAAGAGCTCGCTCAAAAGTGCGAGCTGAGCTCTGAGTAACAGCAGTTCGATGCCCAGCCCGAGCTGAGCTGCAGCTGAGCTGCCAAAAGGTGGCAGGATAGCTCAGCTAAAAAAAAAAAAAAAAAGCAGTACTGGTAAAAGAAGAAATCATAAGAAAAATTAGAAGGTACTTTGAAATGAATGACAAGGAAAGCCCAACTTACCAAAATTTGAGACATGCATTAAAAGAAATGCTTAGAGGGAAACTTACAGATTTATATGCTTCCATTAAAGAAGAAAACGTCTAAAATCTATGACCTAAACTTCCACTTTAAGAAGCTAGAAAAAGGGCCGGCCGAGTGGCGCATTGGTTAAGCGCTGGTTTTGGGATGCCAGCGGCATCCCCGGTTCGGATCCCACATGAGGGCCAGTGACACTGCCCTCTACAGCTAACAACAGCTCCACCTGGAGCTGGGCTGTGCGAGCCCCGGTGACGGTGCGGGCTGCAGCCCCTGCTGCAGTGGGCTGCCATAGGCTACAGTGAGCGGCCCGCAGCCAGCGTGAGCAGCTGGCAGCCAAGAGTGAGCTGCCAATAGCCGTGGTGAGCGACATCCAGAGGCCAGCGACCGATCTGCCTCATCCGGGAAGAGCGCAATGACGATACCAACAGTGAAGCAACATCCTCCGCAACTAAACTGAAGAACAAAAAGACAGCAACTTGTCTGTTCCCCTTCCCCGATTCCCCAACACTGTTTCCCTCCCCCAATTCCCCAATAAAATCTTTAAAAAAAAAAAAAAAAAGAAGCTAGAAAAAGACCAAATTAAAGTCAAAGTAGAAGAAGGAATAATAAAGATAAAAGAAAAATCTATGTAATAGAAAATGGGAAAACAATGGAGAAAAATTAACAAAAACAAAAGCAAGATCTTGAAAAGAACACAAGTGATAAATAAACCTCTAGACAACAGAGAGAAAGAGAGAGAGATACAAATGGCAAACAAACATGAACGATGTTGAACATCATTACTCCTTAGGGAAATGCAAATCAAAACTACAAGGAGGTATCTATTACCTCACACCCATTAAGCTGACTACTATCAAAAATAAGTGTTAGCAAGTGTTACTGGCCAACTGAACAGCACCAACCCCCACCACTGAAAAACTTTAATGTTTCCTTTTCTATAAAAATGTTTAAGTCTCCTCCCTAGTTCTTTAGTTTCTTAGCTCTTTGGCTTTGATTGGTTTTCTAACCAGTTAGTTTCTTAGCTCTTTGGCTTTGATTGCTTTTCTAACCAGTTTGTGAATCTTGGACAGAAGATGCCCCTTGCTTCTTAACTGCTTTGTAAATTAGTTCCTGAATCTGAAACAATGTAAGTCTCCTACCCCAGCTTCAGATAACTAGTTGAAAGCCTGAGACTTCCTAATATCCCCCAGGCCAGGGAGCTAAATGTCAAACCCATTCTGTGTCCAGACAACTGACTCCACCTGAGTGATGGACTGAATAGCCACAAGTTCCATAACCTAACAGGTTTATATTTTTGTCCTCATTCAGGAGCCTTGAGGATGCAAGGGATACCCCAACAAACAAAGTAGCCAACACGGTCTTCCAGGTGGAGCCCGAGACCCCTTCCTCTCATCTGAGACCAGCTAGGGTGAGAGTTCCGTGAACCCAAATAGGCAGGGACAGCTCTATGCCCCTGCCCCGCAGGAAGCAGATACAGAAGAAGAGAGCTCCTGTCCCTCAGCTTCCCATAGGGATTTTATGGGGATCACGTCTCTCAAAGGAAAAACTAGGCAGGCAGTTAGAGGAAGGCATTGGGTCTCTGCATTCCTACATTCCTACACATCCCACAGAGTGCAACCGCCTGAGGCACTTCCCCTCTCCACCCATAAACTCCCCGTTGTATTACCTACCCCTGCAGGAAGAACAAGTGGACACAAAATATCCAACTAGAGCAGACCAGTTACTCACACATACACAGGACCTCTTGTTAATCACAGGTGCCAATCAAGTGGTCCTACGCCCAGAAAGAACAGCCCATCCTGGAGAAAAAGGATAAAAACCCCAAGTCCTGGGAAGGAAGCACGTGGCAGGCGGCGGCTGCTTTTTCCCTGCTCCTTTTTACCGCTTCTTCCCTTTAAGCCTCAACTTTGCATGCGCCCCCTCCACACTCTTTGTTAATGGGCCCTTGAGCCATCCTCTAGTACTCAGGTCTACTTCTATTTCTAAATGTACTATCTTTTCTAAGAAACTACTTATTCTGTTGCTTTACTCTGGTATCTCGTTCAATTCTTTGCTCGAGTTGCCAAGGACCTGGACTTTGCGCCGAGAAAGGCCGACTCTCTGACAACACAAGGATGTAGAGAAAACTTTTGCACTGTTGGTGTGAATGCAAAATGGAGCAGCCATTAGGGAAAAACAGTATGACTATTCTTTAAAAAACTGAAAAATTATCATACATCCCAAAAGAACTGAAAGCAGGATCTCAAAGAGATATTTGTACACCATGTTCATTCAAAATAGTTAAAAGGTAGAAGCAACCAAAATGCCTGTCCATCAATGGACAAAATATACTATATCCTTACAATGGAATATAATTTAGCTTTGAAAAGGAAGAAAATTCTGGCATATGCTACAACACAGATGAACCTTGAGGACATTATATTAAGTGAAATAAGCCAGTCACAGGAAGACAAACACTGTATGATTCCACCTATATGAGGTACCCACAGTAGTCTAATTCATAAAGACAAAGTAAAAGGGTGGCTGACACATCTGGAGAGAAGAGGAATGGCAAGTTGCTACTCCATGGATATAGAGTTACAGTTTTGCAAGATGAAGAGTTATGGAGATCGGTTATACAACAATGTAAATGTACTTAACACTACTGAACACTTAAAATGGTTAATATGGTTAAATTTAGTTTGGGTGTTTTACATTTAAAATATTTATTTATTTATTTATTTATTTTCTTCTGAGGGCAGTGTTACTGGCTCTCATATGAGGGACCAAACCGGGGCTTAACCACCACGCCACTTGGCCAGCCCTGAAAAATAAATATTTTTAATTAAAAAGTTAATAGAGAGAAAGTTGAGAGAAAAATGCAGCAGAAGACAACAAGGATAATGAAGATACAAACTACTGATATCAGGAATGAAAGCAGGGACAGCACTAAAGATTTCACAGACTGATAATTAAATATTTTAATAACTTTATAGCAAATGGAATTTTCAAATACTACCAATAACTTTGATAATATATTAAAAATTGCCAATTTTATGGAAATGAATTTGGCAGGTTAGAGCTGCAATGTCCAACACAGTAAGCCACCAGCCACCTGTGACTATTTAAATAAAATTTAAAAGTCAGTTTTTTAATCAAAAGAAAGGGGTAAACAAGCTAACCCAGAGAGACAATTTAAGAAGATTGATGTCATATCAAGCAGATATAAAGGAAAAACTGATGGTTGCTGATTGGGAGGGAGTGGGGAAGAGGGAAGAGGGAAGGTTTTGGACAGTGTATGTGGGACTACAATGTTGCCGCAGGGTTATGGGGGCAGTTCTGGGAATGTAATTGGCAATGTTGTGAAGAGACTATTATGTTGTGAGAAATAAGTCAGTCGGAGAAGGACAGGTACCATGTGATCTCACTTGTGTGTGGAGTCTGAAGAGCTGAGTGAATGATCAAAGTAAACAGACTCATAGATGTAGAGGAAAAACTGAGGGTTGCTAGTTGGGAGGGGGGTGGGGATGGGGGAAGGGGAAGGGATGAGACAGCATAAATAGACAACTACAATATTGCCACAGGGATATGAAACACAGTTCGGGGAATATAATAATGTTGTAAAAATTTTGTGGCGTGTCAGATAGTCACATGTCTTGTTTTGGAGACCACTTCATGGATGGAGTAGAGGCTTGATCACTGCACTGTACACCTGAAGCTGATGTTGTATAGTATTGTATGCCAACTGCAACTGAATATGTGGGTGGTCACGGGATGTGGAGTATGCTGTGGAGGCGAGTCAGGGGAGTTGTGATGGATATGTATGATATGGGGGGGGAGTGGGGTGGCGAACTGGGGGAGGGGGTTTTCACTTTGGGGGGTAAAGAGTATAACTATTGCATTGTGTTGTACACCGAAAACTAATAAAATAAAATTAAAAAAAAAAAAAAAAGTCAGTTCTGGGGACGGCCGAGTGGCACAATGGTTAAGAGCTGGCTTGGGACGCCAGCGGCCCTGGTTCAGATCCCACATATGAGGGCCAGTGACACTGCCCTCTACAGCTAACAACAGCTCCACCTGGAGCTGGGCTGTGCGAGCCCCGGCGACGGTGTAGGCTGCAGCCCCTGCTGCAGTGGGCTGCCATAGGCTATAGTGAGTGGCCGGCAGCCAGCGTGAGCTGCCAATAGCCACAGTGAGTGACAATCCAGAGGCCGGCGACCGATCTGCCTCATCCAGGAAGAGCGCAATGACAATACCAACATGGGCCAGTGAAGCAACGTCCTCCGCAACTAGACTGAAGAACAGGACAGCAACTTGTCTGTTCCCCTTCCCCGGTTCCCCAACACTGTTCCCCTTCCCCAATTCCCCAATAAAATCTTAAAAAAAGAAAAAGTCAGTTCTGTACTCATCATATTTCATGTGCTTAAATGCCACAGGTAGGAAGTGGCTACTATGCTTTAACAGTGTACATATAGAACATTTCTATCATAGAACATTTCTATCATGGCAAGTTCTACAGGACTGTGCTGACTTAAATGAAATAAATGCCTTGAAAGATGCAAATTATCAAAACTAACATAGAAGAAACAGAAAATCAGAATAGCCCAGGCCCAAATGACTTCTTTAGTAAATTAAATATTTAAGGGGCCAGCCGAGTGGCTCGTTGGTTAAGAGTTGGCTTGGGAAGCGAAAGCTCTGAGCAGCAAGGCAGCCGGTTTGGACACCACATGGGCCAGTGATGCTAAGCCCTCTACAGCTGAGATGGTGAACAACAACTCAACCTGGAGCTGGGCTGCCATGAGGCGACAGCGTGGGCTGCAGTGGGCTGGTGTGAGCGACTGTGAATGGCTGGCTGGCAGCCAGCATGAGCAGCCAGCAGCCGGAGTGAGCTGCCATTAGCAGCTGTCCAATGGCCGGCGACCAACTGCCTCACCTGGAAAGAGCGCAATGATCACAATATCAACATGGGCCAGTGAAGCAACGTCCTCCACAACTAGACTGAGGAACAAAAGGACAGCAACTTGTCTGTTACCCTTCCATGATTCCCCAATAAAATCTTTAAATAAATAAATATTTAAGGAAGAAATAAAACCCATCCTATCTTACATGATTTCAGCAAATACTACTATCTTACTGAATTCCCTTAAGTCTTTTAAAGTTTGATTCTGTAGTTATCCAGACATAAAACCATTTCAACTAAAAGTATTTTATTTCCTTTTTCCCATTATGCTCAAATTAACAAAATTTACTGTTTTTGTTAAAACTTGTAGGATTACACTAAATGACAATCAAGGTAGTTGTCACTTTTGACTAATTTATGATTCCAGTTAAATAGCTCTTACATTTTGTCATTTAGTGAAAACTGTTGTTGGTTTTTGTCACATAGGCTTAGACTTTATTACATTTTTTCAAAATTCCCATTTTACCTTGAGGAATGGCTAAAGAATATCAGTATTTATGTATTGCTGGATTCAATTTGCTAATATTTTATTAAGGATTTTTCTGACAAAGTTTGTGTACAATTGGAGTTATAGCTTCATTAAGTGTTTTATAGAATTCACTGGTAAAACCGTCTGGGCTTAGAGCTTTCTTGGTGTGAGGTTTTAAGTTATGAATTCAATATTTTGAACAGAGATAGGGCTATTCACAATTTATGTTTCTGTCAGTTTTAGTAAGTTGTGTTTTTCAAGGAGTTTTCCATTTCATTTAAGTGGTCTTTTGTCTTGAATTAGTTATTTTAGTGAGGACAGTGGCGTCTCATTGTGGTTTTAACTTGCATTTCTCTGCTGACTAATGATGATGAACATCTTTTCAATGTGTGTATTACTCATTAAATTTTCTTTTGTGGAGTGTATGTTCAAATCTTTGACCCTTTTTAAATTTTGTTTTTTTACTTTTATTAAGTTGCAAGGGTTTTTTATATATCCTGGATACAAGTCTTCTGTGGTATAGATCAATAGGTAGATATAGATAGGGGTATTTCTATAGCTTCACTATTTATATCTATCATATTTCTCTTTCCATATTCATATATGTATCTATTTATTCTGTGGGTTTGCTTTTCCATTACGATAGAGGTGTCCTTTGAAAAGCACAAATTTTTAGTTTTGATAAAGTCCTATATCATTATTATGATTGTTATTATATTTTGTGATCTGTGTTGCATTCTGACTGAGAAACTTATCTCAAGATCATGAATATTTTCACTTGTTTTTTTATTTTTTTAATTTTTATTTATTTATTTATTTATTTATTTATTTATTTTCATGCGTGAATCGAACCGGCAACCTTGCTGTTCAACATCACTAATCATTAGCGAAATACTAATCAAATCTACAATGTCCTATATATCACCTAACACCCATTAGAATGGCTATTATCAAAAACATGGAAAGAAACAAGTGTTAGCAAGGATGTGGAGAAATTGGAACCCTTGTGCACTGTTTGTGTAATATAAAATAGTGCAACTGGTATTCAAAATATTATGGCAGATCTCCACAAAATTTTAAATAGAATTTCTATATGAACCAGCAATCCCATTTCTGGGTATGTATCTAAGACAAATGAAAGCAGGATCATGAAGAGATATTCACACACCCATGTTCACTGTCGCATTATAAATAATAGCCAAGTTGTGGGAGCAACCCAAATGTCCATCAGGGATGAATGAATAAATAAAATGTGGTATATCCATACAATGGAACATTATTCAGCATTAAAAAGAAAGGAAATTCTGACACATGTTACAATATGGATGAACCTTGAAGAGGAAGGGGAATTTTTGTTCAATGAGTACAGAAATTTAAGTTTTGCATTCTAGAGACCTGTTGTACAACAATGTGAATGTACTTAACACTACTGAACTGTATAATAAAAAAATTGTTAAGATGGTAAATTTTACATTATGTGTTTTTACAATTTAAAATAAATAAAAATATATTTATAACATATTTATTATATTATTTATATATTGGATTTTATTGCATTTATATAATAAATTATTATATATCAGTGATGAATAAGATGTAGATGCATCAACGCAGACAAATATCAGAAATACAAGATATGATCAAAACATACAGTGAATGTTTAATTTTTTAAAATTTATTACAGTAAAAAACACATTGCCAGTAATCCCCCTCAAAATACTTTCCTTTGCTTCAAACACACTTATCCTATCACCCTTGCCACTTTCTGAAGCAGCTCTGGAAGTCCTCTTTCATGAGTGTCTTTAGTTGCGCTGTTGTGGCTACCATAAATAGATTCAAAACGTCTTCCTTTTATGGCCATTTATTTAACAAATATTTATGACTAGACAATAAAAATGAGCCAGTACAAATATTAAAATTATTAAGAACTGTTTAAATTCAAGTTTATTTTTTGTAATCTATCCAGATATAAACCACTAATATATAAAGACATACATTAAAGGATTTTTAATGCATCACTGTTTATCACGGCCAAAAAAACTAGAACAGCATGACTGCCTAAAAATAAGGCAAAAAAATGACTTGTACATCTCAATCATAGAATGTTACACTATATGAGTTGGAGATATCCAAGTTGAGGTGGAGGGAAGTACTCTTGAGTGAGAGAAGTGAGGGGAGAAATGCATGTATATGATAATTTCTTTTGTTAAACAAATGAATAATAACTACTCTCAAAATCCTTACAGAGGTATAACTGTATATGCTTGTGTGAATATATAATGATTTTGTGAGCATTGGAGGAAAACATGGAAGGCTACCTACAAATCTGTTGACATGGATTATGAGGGGGTATAGAGCCAATGACATGGGAAGAAGAGGCTATGCTCACCCACAACTAAGATTGAACATGGCACCTTGAGCTGAGCAGCCGCGCGTGTAGCCGGATGGCAACTGGACTTGGAGCTGAGCTAGCTGCGCCCTCCACAACTAAGATTGAAGGACAACAACTTGGCTGTTCCCCTTCCCCAATTCCCCAACACTGTTCCCCTTCCCCAGTTCCCCAATAAAATCTTTAAAAACAAAAAACCATACATGGCTGGCCAAGTGGTGTGGTGGTTAAGCGCTGGCTTGGGAAGCCAGCAGCCCCAGTTCGGGTCCCACATATGAGGGCCAGTGACACTGCCCTCAAAAACAAAACAAAACAAAAAAAAACATACATGATCAGATTTACATAGCTATAATACAGGAAATATTAATACAGGAAGTATTAACAATTAATGTTATGAAGGTCTAAATATAGACCTATAGGATGACTTTTTATTAAGTCCATCTTTTGGTTTAGAATAAATTATTCCATGACAGGATTATATGCTGTGACAACAGACTGCATTTTCCAAATATGACTACAACAGTATCTCCCACCTACATGCTTTTCTACAATGTGACCTTCCTTGACCCTTCCCCTATGAAGAAGTGAGTTCTATATCTTCTTCTGAATCTGAGCAGACTTGGGACTTCCTTGTAGCCAAAAGAATGTGGTGGAAAAGATGCTGTGTGATTTCTGAAGCTAAGTCAGAAAAAAATGCAGCTTCTGCCTTATTCACTGAATTATTTTTTGCCTGGAGTCCTGAGCCACTGTAAAAAACTACCCTGAGTCCACCATGTACGAGGAAGACAAGGCAATAGGGAGACCTTGTATAGGGCTCAAGTCATCAGTCTCAGTCTGAGTCTTCTAGCCCAGACTAGACATGAGTGAATGAACATCCTGATTATCCCAACACTAAGCTATCGGGCTTTTCAAATCTTTTCTGCCAAGGCCAAGACACAGTGGAGCAAAAACAAGGCATCTCCAGTATATATACCCTTTCTGAGCAAGAGCCCCAGAATCCAAGAGTATACTAAGCTTACACCACTAAGTTTGAGGTAGTCTGTTAAGCAGAACATACCAGTAATCATAATGCAAATTAAAACTAAATTTTATTTTAGATAGTAGGCTCTACAAAACTGTTAACTGACTTAAAAAGTGACAATAGTGATGACAAAGTCAAAGTCCTAAAATATGCATGTTATATAATTAAAATTCTTTCACAAAATAACTGGGAGAAAAGCAGTATTTACTAAGTTAATATTATTTAACACAATGAGATTTAGTTATGCATATAATTACCAAATGTTTAATAGAAATTTTTCCTCCTTATGTCTAAGAGATGTATTCTAGATGGCAACCACTCAATTTTAAAGATAATAATCTTAAAATATGGCTGTAAATTGTTTGCAAAAATACATACTTTTCAGAAAGGGAGATAAAGCAATAATAGTTTAGTCCATTTTATTCATTCAAAATTTTATACAATTTGGGCTGGCTGAGTGGCGCAGTGGTTAAGAGCTGGCTTGGGATGCTAGCGGCCCGGGTTCAGATCCCACATATGAGGGCCAGTGACACTGCCCTCTTAAAAAAAAAAAAATTTATACAATTTAATTCAAAAGGACTCTATGTTTTTCTTTAATAAACTACAAAATTCTTGAGAATGGTAAGGTGTTTTTAGTTAAGATCATCTCAATTTTGCATGCTGACATCCCAAAAAAAGACTTTAGGCTTTGGTTTCAACATTTTCATGAAGATTATTCCTTCACAATGTTGGAAGGACCCAAATACTACTCAGCAATAGAAGCAATAGACCATGTAAACAGAAATTTTTAAGTAGCCCTGCGGACAAAATAAAACAAAAAAACTTTTCAACTTATCAGTTCTTTTAAAAATTGAGCTGCATTGATATGACAGATACAATTAAAACACAAACTGATATTGATACTGCATAGGCAGACACAAAAACTTGTCATGGTTAATAAATACTGAGTAAATATTTCCAAGTTACTTTACAAATTATTCCTTTATTTCTAGCAAATAATTACTATTCTTAAAAACCTATGATTTCAGTGAACTAGGGGACAGTTCAGAAACAGGTAATGAAAGATTTAAAAGGACAAGCTTTGGAGTTAGGTAAACCTGCATGAAAATCCTGATTGCACCATTTAAAAGCCAAATGATGCCTCTAAGCCTTACTTTCCTCCTTGGTAAAACAGAGATGGTTATGTATCCTCATCTAGAGGGTTATTATGGGAGAGATTGCATACCTAATAACAATTCTCCCCCTTCTCCTTACTAAGAAATCCTTGATTTTTTTGTTGGCAACAATGGGCTCAATTAATTAAAGGACTACAATTTCCAGTTTTCTTTCAAGTTAGGATAGCTTGTAAGATGTAAACCAAAGTACAAAGATAGATTTTCTAGGAAAGTTCTTTAAAAGGCTGATTCTGTTGAGAAGTACGCATTTTTGTCCTCCTCCCTATTCCACAGCAGCCATCTTAGAACACCAGGGACTGGAAGTCATTTGCTAATGATGTGATATAGAAAGCCTTGAGGCCCCTGGGTTCCTCATAACAAGAGCCATCGTATCATCTGGGCTTCTTTTACATGAAACATAAATTTCTACTGTGTTTTTATTATACACAGGAGGGTCTAATCTACTAGTTAATACAATTTATTATTAGGATTTTTAAATGATAATACATGTCAAGTTTTCCACAAATAAAACTGGTACATTGCAAGTAATCAAAATAATATGAATAATTTTTTGAATCCAAATAACTGTACTTCAGCAAATCAGCAATGCTCTTATTTTTCCCTTGAAGTTACCAAGTTTGTCATGTTCAATGAACTCTATCAGCAAGAAAATTAACCATTGGTAAATGAGTAGGTGGTTATCTTAGAACCATTTACTTATTAGTCCTTGATTTAAGGAAGCAATTGCCTGAATGTTTTTTTATTTTTAATTTCTCTTTTCTATCTGAACTTCTTTCAAATTTCACATAAACTGCCAATGGATAAGAGAACATGAATTAGGATAATCCACAGTTATCTGTCACTCCCTCTATCACCATGTATCTTAAAAAAATCCACAGCACAAATTCTCCTGACAAATGATGAACCAGAAGTTGGACAACCCTATTTTCTCTTTTGACTTGCATGAAACACTGAATGATGCCTTTTTTGTTTTAAATCCCTTTCACTGAAAACACTACATCTTTGTAAAATCAACTCAGCTTTTTCATGTTTGAACCAAATTCCTCAAATTTCTCATTGATGGGATTAAGCTCTGTCAATTTATGTGTGCCAACAATTAGCAGATACTATATTTTGTTGAACGTTTCAGAAAAGCTATACACTAAGAGGGCTGAATTTGATCTACAAAACAAATATTTGAAGCCCCATGTCCTGATGGTCTTGGGCAATGAATACACGGTAGGTCTAGTTTTATACTAGACATTTTGAGACACTGTTTGCCTGCGAAACAGTGAATCTCCATTTTTCTGGATATAGATCTCAAGACAAAATGGTAGGCCTTGAATGGCCATCTTTGAAATCAGATGCTTTCTGAATACCATCTAAGCAGCTGTCTGCTTTTATTTATGTCTCCTAGATAGGAATCTATATTCCTGAATCCCTTCATGGAGAGAAGCCAGTTTGCCCTTCCAAATTAGTCAATTCTCTGCCTCCAGAGCCTTCAACCACCCCTTAATGATAAACTACCAGAAAGGAATATAGAATAATCTTTACCGCACTATTTACACTCAACATTTGGTATAAAATCACCTGCTGTAAACCTCCAGCCTCAAAATCTTTGCGGGGCTGTTGCACCAGGTATCAGAAACACAAACCCCAAATGTTGGGTTAGGGACCCAAGTACAGCAAGCAGCTTGGTTAAATTCCTGCTACCACTTTAGGATAGTTGTTACTGCAAGATCTTTAATAAACAAGGTACCATATTAAAACCTTCATTCGAAAGCTACCTGATTAATTTCTATTATTAGTATACACACTTGAATGAAGGCATGTCCAGAAGCTGGTAATCAAAAATTATTTGGTGAAAGTGAGTATTAGTGGTTGAGGAATACCTCCTAACAACACATTTTACCTTCTGACCCTATTTGCCCTGACCACAGATGACTGGTTCAAAGATAAACATCAGATCCAAGCTGGTACAATCATAACATTTTTCCTAGGAACTTGAAATTTTAAATGGATAAACAGAAAGAATTAAAGTCATTGGAATATGACTGCTTTCTGGCAGCACTAGATGGAGCAGGCCTATGATTTCCTTTCAGTGAGTTTCCTGGAGGAAATTTGTTCTATGCTTCCTCCCTCAATTCTGAGAAATACCCCAATATACTTTTAAAGTTTGTTTTGGATAAGCAAGCTAAAGTCTAATTCTGTTGCTTGTATGTAAGAAAAAGGACAACTAAATACAGTAAAGATCAGGAGAGCTAGTTACTTCTCTATGTAGTTTCAAAACTGTTATCACTCAAAAATATTAACTAATTCCAAAGAGAAAGATGGTATGTACTCAAATATCCTACTGGTGGAAGTAAATTTAAAAAACAAAACAGAACAAAAGAAATACACATTTCCCTTGACTTAGGAATTCTAGATGATAAAATTTACCCTTCATAAACAAGTACATAAATGTCCTTTGATGAGTTAGCAATTCTATTCTGTTTTGGGGTTTTTTGGTTTTCTTTTTTTGTGGGAAAAAAAAGTAGGTTTTATTCCAAAATGCCAGTGTTAAGGGAAGACAGTGGACTCCCCGTCACAAATACTGCGTTCTCATCAATTCTATTCTTAGAATTTAAACTATAGAAACACTTCAACAAGTAGACAAAGATGTGTATAGGAACACACTCAATATTGCTTGTAATAGTGAAAAATTAATACACACATGTATAAAAGAGGAAGTTGGTTATAGTACGGCCATACAATAACATACTGAGTAGCTATTACCAAGGAGGCAATACGCCCAAATCCACAGACTCAGAAAGATGTCTAGGCAGTTAATGAAAAAAGCAAGAACACACATAAACTTCTCCCACCATATATAGATATATATACACTCTTAGAAAAAAAGTCTGGAAAGATATATATTAAATTTTTAAAACTGGTCATCTTTGGAGAATGGTAAAGACAAAGGCTTTTCAGCTTTACCCATTTTTATATTGTAAAATTGAATGTATTACTTTTATAATCATAAGAAACACAGGTTTGTTGTTGTTTTTTTAAGAAAATCATGTACTATGGAAATAAAATTAAGAGACTTTATAAACAAAGTAGAAACTTTTAAGTGGTTAAGTATAAACTTCTATATACCTCACACATACACTTTTAAGTGGTTAAGTATAAACTTCTATATACCTCACACATACACTAAGTGTGGCTATATTTCAACATTGATATATGTGAGAATAAAATATTTACTTAAAGAAAAAAGAGTAAGATTTACAATTCAGATTAACTTGCTGAAAATATTAAGAGTGTGATGAGATCTAAACTAAATCAAATTGGGTCATCAAATCAAATTGGTTAACCAGCCCTGTTATAGATAAATGCTTTACCTAGACTTATATTTATTATCTGTCTAAAGACATGATTGGTTATTTTGAAAAATGGTACTTACAGTTCTCTACAATTTCATCAAACACTGCACCAGTTTTCTGTTCAAACTGAAAAAGCAAAACAGAAATATAACATTATCATATTCTTCTAGCATACTTTTTGATATCCCTCCCGATTCCCCCAAGAGTTATAATTTCCAACCAAAAGTATACAAATAAACAGGAACATCAACGAAACACTGCCGAATAGAATTTATAATAAATAAGTTCTCAGGCCAAACCCACAAACCAAAAATGAAGAGAGACTTCTCTATAAAAAAAAAACCTTATTTAAAAAAAATTACTTTTGGGCTAGCCGAGTGGCGCGGTGGTTAAGCGCTGGCTTTGGAAGCCAGTAGCCCCGGTTTGGGTCCTACATATGAGGGCCAGAGACACTGCCCTCACACACACAAAAAATCACTTTTATGACACTACATAGAGTATCATATATTATTTGTAATATTAATAACAAAGCCAATAAGTGTTCTCAATAAACACTTACTGACACTGAGAACTATGCGAAACCTCGAATCAAAACTGAACAAGACAATCAGCATCAACCGGTTTTGCTGAGGTTAAAGCCAGAAATCTGCTTCTCTTTATGAAAGTGAGCCATGTTACAGGGATGGTTGCTATTTTAATGTTAGGGCCTAAGACAGGAGTAACTCCAAGTGTAAGATAATTTCAGACCTTTAAAAGAGATGGTGGGGGGGGCATTAAAAGTAAAGCAGAGGCAACTCATCCAGGAGCTAAAGACACTAGCATGCTCCATTCCTGGTCTTTAAAGGTCTCCTCGCTTCAGCAAGTGTGAGCATTCCAGTTTCCTGCTTCCCTGCCTACTACTACCTGGCATTGAGGCAAGAACACAAGAAAAGCTGCTGCTTGATAAACCTTGCCTACTATAACCCAGAGTGTGTCTCCCCATTCAAGGGAGAAACATTTTTAAGGGGAAAAGAACAAAAAATCTGGCTACTAACTACCTACACATCTGCAGAGGAAACACAATAGCTAGCTACAGTAATCAACAGTATCTGATATTCATAAATGTGAACAGACAACCAAGGATCCCAAGCTTCTGAAAGAATTACTGCGAAAAATAAGGTTCAAAGTGAACAAAGTGAACAACCATAACAGGAAAAAAACTGATGTACAGAAACGAAACTTCTAAAAAGTATTTTAAGTGGTATCTGACATGTCTGAGAGACTAAAAATGCAAATAATTAAAACTTGGATAGCCATGAAAAGAAAACATGAGAGAATACTTGCAAATAAATAAATGACTGCAAAAATAAAAATTTTATTAGACAAGCTACTGACAAAGTTCTCAATCAGTTTCAAAAAAATAATAATAAAACAGAAAGTCAAAATGTTGAAAAAAATATTTTATGACAACAAGAAAGACTGAACCAATAGGTATAACAACAGTCTCAGAACCATTCCCAAAAGAGAGAACAATGGAGAGGTAAAATAATACAAGAAAATTCCCTGAACTAAAAATATGAATACTTGAGACTGAATGAGCCCACCAAAACCAAAGAAAAAATGAGAAAATAAAGAAGATACATCCTGGTGAAATTTCAGAATTCCAAAAGAAAACATGAGAAATACAGAAAACTATAGTGCCGGTAATTCAAAAACACATTTAATGTAACTCAACAACTATATAAACATTGAAAAGGGGAGGAAAGAAATAGCACAGGCCTCTCTACCTACAATTCCATTCAATGAGTTACGCTCCAGAAAGAAGGGAAATGGGAGATGAGACTCTGCAAGCCAAATAATGACAGCACTTTTCTGCACTAGAGAGGGATCCAAGTGTTTAAAGATAATGCACTTTTTGTATAATACTGCCTCTAAAAACTTTACATGGTGCTCAACCAAAGAAACAACAATCATACTCAATGTTGTAAGAAAAACAAGGTATTTATGATATTACTAAGAGTGGTATGTCTATACTTATTCGTGACTTAAAGGATTTTCTAAGGTAATTTGGACTATGTACCATTTCATCTTGTGAGCTAATTATAAAACCGAACTCCTGACTAAGACAAAACTATATTCTATAAGAAATAGGAACCAGACTGATATCACTTCAGTGTGATATCACTTCAGAATGTGGACGACTTCCACATTCTAAAAGGAAAAGAATATCTGGAATTTAGACCACTCAAATTTTACTATAATATTTAACAAGATGAAAATGAAACACATTAATTAAAACTATACTGAATACAAAAAATATTAGCAACTGACTATGACTCAGAAGAAAGGAAGAAACCTAGATGGGAAGAACATCAGGTGCTGACAACTGAGCAGACACGTTTCCAAATGGCAAAAATTCAGCATTAAATTTCCTCTTCTGTGGTTTCAAACCAAACCCTGTTTTCCTATCTCTCCCACCCTCCCTCTCAAATAGAAAACAAAATACAAAGACTACATTGCCTCTTGTGCCAATTCATTTATATGTTTGTTTAGAAATAGACACAATACCATCCAGTGAGTCCCCTTTGTTGACACTAGATACACATTTCAAAACCACTGGGACAAAATAGTTAGTGGCTGCCGACTACTGTGGGGTGGCGAAGAAGAAAGAGAGAATGACTGCAAAGGGGTACAGGGTTTCATTTTTGGGTGATGAAAATGTTCTAAAATTGACTGTGGTTGCACAACTGTGAAAATAGTAAAAACTATTGAATTGCGTAATTTAAATGAGTGAAATGCATGGCATACGAATTATATCTCATAGTTGTTTAAAAATACACTGAGAAAAATACCCTTGAGTTGACCTTTGAACATGCAGGGTTTGAACTACGTAGGTCCACATATATGGATTTTTTTCAATAAATACTTTAAATGTTATTTTCTCTTATGATTTTGTTAGTAACATTTCCTTTTCTCTAGCTTATTTTAGTCTAAAAACATAGTGTATAATACATATTACAAAATATGAGTTAATCAAATGTTTATGTTATCAGTAAGGCTTCTGGGTGAATAGTAGGCTATTAGTTAAGATTTGAGGAAGTCAAAAGTTATATGCAGAATTTCAACTGTGTGTGTGTGTGGGGAGGTCCCCTTAACACCTGCATTAAGGGTCAAGTATAGTTTAAATTAGCTCAAATATTATAGGGAATTTATTGGCGTATGAAAGTAAAGACTGGAAATTGGGTAAACTTCAGGCTCATTTTTATCAGTGTTTTAGAGCCCCTTCTTTATGCATCTCTCAACTCTTTCCACTAAGTTTTAGCTTCATCCATGCATCACACCATCTACAAAAAGAGAGACTACAGATGTCCCACAATTCCTAGCAATGTTCCAGAGCATTTAATGGACTGACCCACCTCATAACCAGTCAATGATTGACCTAGACTTTATTTCCCAAACCAACTACTCTGCCAGCGTGGATGGCATTACCTTGTTTAGCTTAGACAATGAAGTCATGAAGTCTCCTCAGCCCACTCAGATCATCTGTCTGCAATATAATGTGAAAAAGGAGTAACAAATGTTGGGAAATCCAACCAATGTCCACTCCAGTGAACTGATGAACGCATTTTTTCCCTGGCTGGTGACATGTCTAAGTGGCTAAAAACAGCAAAAAATAAGCTGAAGAATTCCTTGGGTTTCTTTTTTCCCAAGTCCATACCCATTCCTCTAAAGGTATATTTGACTAAAGCCTCAGTAGCCTCATAGATAGGCTTCCTGAATACAAGGAAACTCATGTCAACACAAAACACATCAGAGATCATTTAGCCTTTGCAGTGTCGAAAAGCACCTAAGCTGCAAGTAAGATACCTCAAGGTCTATTTTACAGTAGCCTCAGATAAAGAAGAAACAGAGAGAATGCCAAAAAAAAATTAAACCTAGGGTGGTCCAACTCATGTCCTGGCCATTGCTCCATCCAATCCAGTCCCACTTCAGTGAAGGGAGGGGAGCGTGGAGAAGCTGAGGATTAAAAGGACACAAAAATACAGGCCACCGTTTAAAAAAATCCATAATTATATTAAAATTCCAAAAATGACAGCAGACACAGATTACTATGGAGTCGAGTCTACCTTTCCTAGCTGTAAGTCCATCTCCCCGTTTTCATCTTCCTTCTCTTATATCATGTCATGTCATTAGAGTGTAAGCTAATTAAGAGTAGCTCTTTGATGTGTCCAAAGTGCCTAGAATGGTGTCTGACATACTGTACACAATCAATAAATATTTATTGTTGAATGACAGGTACATGTCTCAGGCACCAAATATTCAAATGAAAGAAACCATGAAAACAGAGGCATACAGTACTTTCTATTCTCCCTCTGCTACTCCCTACCCTCCCTTGTTCTGCATGCAGCCTCAGCTGTCCACATACAACCTTCCTGCAGGCACCTTTTACTTCCAGGCAAATCAGCTCATGCCAACATGCCTGCCTGGCCCCCTAGTGTATACCGGGGGTGCCGAAAACATGTAGACAAGTGGACACTTTGGTCAATGTTGCTCAAGCAGTAGTTCGCCATAATCAGAAGTGTCTGGATGCTGATGGTAACCACTTGGATGCAGCATCTCTTGTAATTGCAGAAGTCAAACGTGACTTGTATTCATCTTTCATTATCAGTGTAATTGAGTATTACAATGTTAATGGTTTTCTCCCTTCTTAAAATGTGTACACACTTTTTTGACACCCTCTGTATAATTTTTTTTTTTTTAGCTGAGCCATCCTGCCACCTGTTAGTAGCTCAGTGGCTGCTCAGCTCGGGCTGGGAATCCAACCGGCAACCCTGTTGCTCAGAGCTCACACTCTTGAGCGAGCTCTTAACCCTCTGTATAATTTAATCCTTTTAGCTCTATGGACAAAACCACAGGTAAGTACGTAGGTAGGTAGGTAGGTAGGTAGGTAGGTAGGTAGGTAGGTAGGTGTAGGTGTAGGTGTAGGTAGGTAGGCAGGCAGGCAGACAGACAAAATTTTTATTCAAAAGCTATTCCTGAATAGTCTTTCTGTTGCCTGTGTAAGGTCCCCCAGACCCCTTCAAACACCGCTGTGGAACAAGCATCCAGAATGGACATCATAAACCAGGAATCCAATAAAGCTCATGCTTTTCTAGACATGCTGTATATCTATCCAGTGAGTTTGGTTCCAGGTTTGGAACACCTCACTTAAAGTTAGCTTAAACAAAGAAATCTTGATTCCCTGTTTCTGTAGACTAGTATATAAGAAAGAAGACTGAATGTGGACACCATTTGACCCAGATCCTTGACTGAATCAGTCTTAAAGATAAGAATTTCCCCATCTTCAACACTTCTCAAATTCCTTTTTTCACTGTGACATAGGTTATTGAGAGTGCATGACAACTGAACTGCCTGCTCCTCCCTGGCTCAAAACAAGGCAGAGCTTGGCATGAGAGTGGGAATGGGCCTTTGGATGCATGACAGCCCCCAGGAAGGGAGGTCCTGTATGCCAGAGCCTTGGATTTCTGGGATGAGGGGTCACCTTGGAGAAACACCTAGGCTGATGATGGCAGCTAAGCCCCCTGCGAGACTTGCCAGGACCCAGTCTGGGACATAGTGCCTTCACCTTCTGAGTCTGGACTCTAATCCTGAAGAATGTGTGCTGGTCAGGACTTCAGAGGTGGTCCCTGCATTGTTTACATATAGCAACAGTGCTTTGTCTTCAGTTCGTTCCCAAAAGGTAAGTGTGAGTGAACACATGTGATAGAGAAAAGACATCCCCTCTTGTTATCTCTATAACCTTTCCAAGTTTATAAGCCACAAATACAGCTTACATAGATTTGTCTATCAGTCAAATCACAATTCAGCTCTTCTTGTAAAAATTAAGTGAGAAAAAAATATCAAAATAAAACAAAAACAATCATTTCTTCTAACTTCTCATTGGCTATAGCATCCAACAGTTTTTATTACATCATTGTCATCAAACACACAAAGGGTCCTGCATTTGACTACCTGCTTCCTGAAGAGACTACCTGCTACCCAGTCTGGAGGCAAAGTCAATTATGGTTTTAGATTCTTTTTTTTTTTTTTTTTTTTTTGGAGGGCAGTGTCACTGGCCCTCAGAAGTGGGACCCGAACCTGGGCTGCTGGCTTTCCAGGCCAACGCTTAACCACCGCGCCACTCGGCCGGTCCCTGGTTTTAGACTCTATATCTACAGTCTTACCACTTAAGTTCCCCAAATGCACACTATCAGGTTTTTTTGTTTTTAAAGATTTTATTGGGGAATTGGGGGAGGGGAACAGAGTTGGGGAATCAGAGAAGGGAAACAGACAAGTTGCTGTCTTTTTGTTCTTCAGTCTAGTTGCAGAGGATGTTGCTTCACTGGCCCATGTTGGGATCGTCATTGCGCTCTTCCCTGATGAGGCAGATCGGTCACCGGCCTCTGGATGTCGCTCACTGCAGTTGTTGGCAGCTCACGCTGGCTGCCAGCCGCTCACGCTGGCTGCCAGCCGCTCACGCTGGCTGCCGGCCATTCACTGTAGCCTATGGAAGTCCACTATCAGTTTTTTTTAATGCTAAAATATTGTGCCGATTCTATCCAATGATGTGACAGTAAATGTTTAATAACCAACTCTCTGAAAAAAATATAGACATATAGATAGGCACCAAAGTTTATTATAATTCATTCTCACAGAATACTTTTGATTTTGGGGGAAACTCTTATATCCACAGCCAACCTATAAAAGCAATGGATGAATGGATGTAGTTACAACATGAATGTTGATGTTTTCTTTTACTTTGGTGAGAAAGATGAAATAACCAAGAAGAATGTTGAAATTCCACTTATTCATTCTCTTGAATAAGTAACATTCATTCATAACATTTTTCCAATACTGGAAAAAAATTTTCCTTAATTATTTGTGCAATTCACAATGTAATAAAGACATATTTTAAGTTTAATTTATATTATAAATACTTCCTCCACAACCACTTTCTTTTTTTCTTTTTTTTTTTAAAGATTTTATTGGGGATTTGGTGGAGGGGAACAGCGTTGGGGAATCGGGGAAGGGGAACAGACAAGTTGCTGTCTTCTTGTTCTTCAGTTTAGTTGCGGAGGATGTTGCTTCACTGTTGGTATCATCATTGCGCTCTTCCCGGATGAGGCAGATCGGTCGCCGGCCTCTGGATGTCGCTCATTGCGGCTACTGGCAGCTCACGCTTGGCTGCCAGCCGCTCACGCTGGCTGAGGGCCACTCACTGTAGCCTATGGCAGCCCACTGCAGCAGGGGCTGCAGCCCACACCATTACCGGGGCTCGCACAGCCTAGCTCCAGGTGGAGCTGTTGTTAGCTGGAGCTGTTGTTAGCTGTAAAGGGCAGTGTCACCGGCCCTCATGTGGGATCTGAACCGGGGCCGCTGGCATCCCAAAACCAGCGCTTAACCAATGCGCCACTCGGCCGGCCCCACAACCACTTTCTTAAGTCCATAGACAACCAACAAAATAATAAACCAAGCTCATGCGATGACATGTCTACGTGGCCCCCAGGATATATAATTTTAGGTACTTCATGTATTTTTAGCTTTTGCTGATTTTCATGGTATAAATACTCCCACTGTGGCTGATTTTAAACTACCAATTTGATGTCATTGAAAGTTCAAGTTGGGAAGAGAGGCAGAGTGGTTCACCATTATATAGTACAGCTGACCCTTGAACAACATGGGCTTGAACTGCATGTCTACAAGCATATTTTTTTCAATAAATACTGTAAATGTATTTTCTCTTCTTAATGATTTTCGTCATATTTTTTCTCTAGCTTATTGTAAGAATACATATAACATACACATTATGTATTGATCAAGTATTTATGTTACTGCTAAGGGTTCCAATCAACAGTAGGCTATTAGTAGTTAAGTTTGGGGGGAGTCAAAAGTTATATGTGGATTTTCAACTGTGTGGGGTTCAGTGCCCCTAACCCCAGTGTTGTTCAAAGGTCAAGTGTACTTCTATGAAGTTTATGCATTAAAAACAGAAAGACAGTACTGAAACAAGATTAACTAGAGATATGTTATATGGCATATATCAGTAATTTTAAAAACAAACATTTAAGGGCAGACGAAGTGGCGCGTTGGTTAGGAGTTGACTTGGGACGCCAGCTCTGAGCAGTGACGCTGCCCTCTACAGCTAAGATGAACAACAGCTCAACCTGGAGCTGGGCTGCTGAGAGTCACCTGCAACAGCCTAGGCTGCAGTGGGACTGGCCGTCAGCTGGTATGCAGTTTCTTGAGCTGCCATGAGCCGCCATCCATTGGCTAGCCAGCGACTGCCTTATCGGCGAAGGGCGCAATGATAATATTTACATCGGCCAGTGAAGCAACATCCTCCACAACTAGACAAAAGAACAAAAGGACAGCAACTTGTCTGTTCCTTTCCCCAATTCCCCAATAAAATCTTAAAAAAACACATTTAAATGTGTTAACATTTAATACTGTGAAGCCACTCCGGTACTCCGTGCAATTTCCTGTACTAAGAGATTACTTCATTGGTATGTAAATTTCTTTATGTATTTGAACTTCTTAATAAGGTAAAGCATCAATTAAGGGACAATCTATCTTTGACTCTCTGATTTCTTTTTTTTTTGCTTTGTTTTTAAGTGTCTTGTTTCAAACCTATTGGTGACTACTCTCTTAATATTGTACTAACAGGTAACCAAACACTTCTCTTGATTAAATGATGGAAAGACTCGAGAACACCTGTTTAGTCTATAATCTCACCAACTGGCTAACAACAAATTTACAAGTAACACTTAGCTTTGTGATAATCTTCTTTTACTAAATGTGTCTGGGTGCTTCTTGTCAAACCACATATTTATTTATAAATAAGAAATGGGATGTAAGCAGTGAGTAATTTAGCTTTGAAATTGATGTCCTGCTACTCTTCCCTCAAGTTTCATGAAAGATTTAATTGTACTTAGAAGCCACGCTGGTTTTCTTTTTAAGAATCTATAATTATTATTTTTAGGTTTTTGTTTTTTTTTAGTTTTCAATTAGTTGACATTCAATATTATATTACTTTCAGGTATACAGTACAGTAGTTAGAAATTTATATATCTTACAAGGCAATCCCCCATAAGTCTACTATCCACCTGACACTATACAGTTATTACATTATTGACTATATTCCCCATGCTGTACTTTACATCTTTGTGACTACTTTGTAACTGCCAATTCGTACTTCTTAATCCCTTCACCCTTTTAATACAGCCCCTCAAACTCCCTCCCATCTGGCAACCATCAGTTTGTCTTTGTATCTACAAGTTTGTTTTGTTTGTTCGTTAATTTTTTTAGATTCCACATATAAGTAAAATCATATGGTATTTGTCTTTCTCTGTCTGACTTATTTCAGTTAGCAATTATGCTAACCTCTAGGTCCATCCATGTTGTTGTAAATGGTAAGATTTCATTCCTTCTTACAACTGAATAAGAGTCCATTGTATATATGCACCATAATTTCTTTATCCAATCATCTATCGCTTGAAACTTAGGTTGGTTCCATATCTTGGTTAATGTAAATGCCACAATGAACATAGGGATACGTCTGTTTTTTAAAATTAGTGTTCTGGATTTCTTCATATAAATACCCAGAAGTGTGATTGCTGGGTCATACTGTAGTTCTATTTTTAATTTTTTGCGGAACCACCATACTGTGGCTGCACCAATTTGTAATCCCACCAACAGTACATGAGGTTTCTGTATTCCCCATCCTAGCCCACACTTGTTGATTTATTGATGAAAGCCATTCTGGCAGATGTGAGGTGATACCTCATTGTGGTTTTAATTTGCATTTCTCTGATGATTAGTGGCACTGAGCATCTTTTTCTATGTCTAATGGCCATCTGTATGTCCTCTTGGGAGACATGTCTATTCAGATCCTCTGCCCATTTTTTAATCAGATTGTTTCTTGGGTGTTCGGTTGTATGAGTTCCTTAAATATTTTGGATATTAACTCCTTATCAGATGTATCACTGGCAAATACCTTCTCCTATTAGGTAGTCTTTTTGTTTCATTGATGGTTCCCTTTGCTGTGCAAACAGTTTTTTGCTTAATGTAGTCCCATTTGTTTATTTTTTGTTTCCCTTGCCCAAGAAGACATATCTAAACAAAATATTACTGGGAGCAATGTCAAAGAGTTTACTGCCTATGTTTTCTTCTAGGAGTTTCATGGTTTCGGGTCTTACACTTAAGCCTTTGATCTGTCTTCAGTTTATTCTTGTATAAGATGTAGGAAAGTGGTCTAGTTTCTTTTCTTTTTTTTTTTTGCATGTATCTGTCCAGTTTTCCCAACACATTTACTGAAGAGACTGTCTTCACACCACTGTATATTCTTACGTCCTTTGTCACAAATTAATTGAGCATATGAACATGGGTTTATTTCTGGGCTGTTTTGTTCCACTAATCTATGTGACTGTTTTTATGCCAGTACCATACTATTTTGATTACTATGGCATTGTACCATAGTTTGGTTATCAGGTAGCATAACTCCAGCTTTGTTCTTTCTCAAGATTGCTTTGGCTATTCAGACAGAGTCTTCTGTGGTTCCATATAAATTTGAGGATTATTTGTTCTAGTTCTATGGCATTGTACCATAGTTTGGTTATCAGGCAGCATAATAACTCCAGCTTTGTTCTTTCTCAAGATTGCTTTGGCTATTCAGAGTCTTCTGTGGTTCCATATAAATTTGAGGATTATTTGTTCTAGTTCTCTGAAAACTGCCATTGCTGTTTTGATAAGGATTGCATTGAATATGTAGATTGCTTTGGGTAGTATGGACATGTTAACGATGTTGGTTCTTCCTATCAATGAGCACAGTATATGCTTTCATTTATTTGTATCTTCTTCAGTTTCTTTCTTCAGTATCTTATAAGTTTCAGAGTAAAGTCTTTTACCTCCTTAGTTAAATTTATTCCTAGGTATTTGTTTGATGCAATTGGGAATGGGATTGTTTTCTTAATTTTATTTGTGTATAAAAATGCAACTGGGCCGGCCGAGTGGCACGCTGGTTAAGTGCTGGGTTGGGAAGCCAGCGGCCCCGGTTCGGGTCCCACATATGAGGGCCAGTGACACTGCCCTCAAAAAAAAAAAAAGCAACTGATTTCTGAATATTAATTTGGTATCCTGCTATTTTAGTGAATTCATTTATCAATTCTAATAGTTTTTTGGTGGAATCTTTATGGTTCTCTATATATAGTATGATGTCATCTGAAAATAATGTTTTATGTCTTCCTTTCTGGTCTGGATGCCTTTTATTTCTTTTTCTTGTCTGATTGCTATAGATAGGACTTCCAATGCTATGTTGAATAAAAGTGGTGAAAATGAACATCCTTTTCTTGTTCCTGATCTTAAGGAAATTACTTTCAGCTTTTCACCATTAAGTATGACAGTAACTGTGGGTATGTCATATACGGCCTTTACTATGTTGAGGTATGTTCCCTCTATGCCCACTTTGCTGAGAGTTTTTATCATAAATGGCTACTGGATTTCTGTCAAACACTTTTTCTGTATCTATTGATATGATCACATGATTTTTATCCTTCATTTTGTTTAAGTATTGTTTCTCATTAATTGATTTGTGGATATTGAACCAACTTTGCATCCAGCAATAAATCCCACTCGATCGTGGTATATGATCTTTTTAATGTCTTGCTGAATTCCATTTGCTAATATTTTGTTGAGAATTTCTGCATCAAGTTTCATCAAGGATACTGGCTTATAATTTTCCTTTTTTGTAATGGCTGTCTTGTTTTGGTATGAGGGTAATACTGGCCTCATAAAATGGGCTTGGAGACTTCCCTCCTCTTCAATTTTTTGGAATCGTTTGAGAATTAGATGTTAATTCTTCTTTGAATGTTTGGCAAATTCACCCATGCAGCCATCAATCCAGAATTTTTGTTTGTTCAGAGTTTTCTTTTTTTTTTTTTTATCACTGACTCAATTTCTTTAGTAGTTATCAGTTTGTTCAGATTTTGTTTCTTCCTTATTCAGTCTTGGAAATTGTATGTTTCTAGGAATTTATCCATTTCTTCCAGGTTGTCCAATTTGTTGGCATATAATGTTCACAGTACTTTCTTACAATCCTTTGTTTTGCTGGGGTGTCAGCTGTTACTTCTCTCATTTCTGATTTTATTTATTTGGGTCCTCCCTCTTTTGTTCTTGATGAGTCTGCTCAAAGGTTAATCAATTTTCTTTATCTTTTCAAAGAGCCAGCTATTGGTGTCATAGATGCTTTGTATTGTTTTTTTAGACTGTATTTTGTTTATTTCTGCTGTGATTTTTATTATTTCCTTCCTTCCATTCACTTTGGCCTATATTTATTCTTCTTATTATAGTTATTTTAGGCATAAGGTTAGATTGTTTATTTGAGATTTTTCTTGTTTCTTGAGATAAGCCTGAATTGCTATGACTTTCCCTCCTAGAACTGCTTTGGCTGTGTCCCATAGATTGTGGGTGGTTGGGTTTTCATTGTCATTTTCAAAATATCTACTGATTTCTCTCTTGATCTCATTATTAACCCATTCATTGTTTAGTAGCATTTTTGTTTCTTTGTTTTTTTGTTTGTTTTTTTTTTTAATTGGGGAATTGGGAGAGGAGAACAGCGTTGGGGAACCAGGGAAGGGGAACAGACAAATTGCTGCCCTCTGATTCTTCAGTCTAGTTGTGGAGGACGTTGCTTCACTGGCCCATGTTGGTATCATAATTGCGCTCTTCCCAGGTGAGGCAGATCGGTTGCCGGCCTCTGAACAGCTGCTCACAGTGGCTCTTGGCAGTTCACACCTGCTGCCAGCCAGTCACGCTGGCTGCCAGCCACTCACTGTAGCCTATGGCAGCCTACTGCAGCAGGGGCTGTGACCTATACCGTTGCCGGGACTCGCGCAGCCCAGCTCCAGGTGGAGCTGTTGTTCACCATCTTAGCTGTAGAAGGCAGGGTCACTGGCCCCCATATGTGGGATCCAAACCAGGGCTGCTGGCGTCCCAAGCCAAGTCTTAACCAAAGCGCCACTCAGCCGGCCCAGTAGCATGGGGTTTTTTTGTTGTTTTTTTAAGATTTTATTGGGGAATTGGGGGAGGGAAACAGCATTGGGGAATCGAGGAAGGGGAACAGACAAGTTGCTGTCGTTTTGTTCTTCAGTCTAGTTGCGGAGGATGTTGCTTTATGTGTTGGTATTATTGCGCTCTTCCTGGATGAGGCAGATCAGTCGCCGGCCTCTGGATGGTCTCTGGATGGTTGCTCACCAGTGGCTATTGGCAGCTCGCGCTGGCTGCCAGCCGTTCACGCTGGCTGCCGGCAACTCACTGTAGCAGGGGCTGCAGCCTATACCGTCACCGGGGCTCACACAGCCCAGCTCCAGGTGGAACTGTTGTTAGCTATAGAGGGCAGTGTCACTGGCCCTCATATATGGGATCCAAACCCGGGCCACTGGCATCCCAAAACCAGCTCTTAACGAATGTGCCACTCGGCCGGCCCCAGTAGCATGTTTTTTAGCCTCCATGTGTTTTCAGTTTTTTTTCTTATAATTGATTTCTAGCTGCATACCATTGTGATCAGAGAAGATGCTTGATATGATTTCAATCTTATAATATCTATTCTCTATAGGCAAGGATTTCATCAATAAGATAACAAAACTAAACTTAAAAAGATAAATGAATGTAGATACTAGTTTAAGACAAAAAAAAACACCAGTTCAATTTTAGTTGTCAAAATAGTCTCATGAGTTCCACTCACTGACTTCAAAACACGCAACTGGTGCATATTTAAACATATAAAAGTAAACATTATGTAACTTTAAGAAGTATGACAGCATATTAATTAAGCACATGGGCTCCAGTCTCAAATTGCATAAATTATTATTATTATTATTATTATTTTTAAAGATTTTATTGGGGAATTGGGGGAGGGAAACAGTGTTGGGGAATTAGGGGGAGGGACCAGCCAACTTGTGGTTCCTCAATCTTCATTACAGAGGGCGCCAGTTGCCATCTGGCTTCCCGTCAGCGGCTTGTGGCCTCTGAGTTCAAGGTGCTGTGTTCAATCTTAGTTGTGGGTGGGCGTAGCCACATTCCATGCGGGAATCACACCAGCAGCCTTGTTAAGAGCACACACTCTATCCTCTGAGCCATCCGGGTGGCAGCTCAGCTCAAGGTGCTGAGTTCAGTCTTAGTTGCGGTTGTATGTAGCCACCATCCCATGTGGGAGTCGAACCCAGCAACCTTGTTGTTAAGAGCGCACGCCCTATCCACTGAGCCATCAGGGCAGCAGCTCAGCTCAAGGTGCCAAGTTCAATCTTTAGTTGTGGGTGGGCATAGCCCACCATTAAACAGAAAATCTTGTTGTTACACAAGCTGAGCCATCCTGCCACCTGTTGGCAGCTCAGCGACAGCTCAGCTAGGGCGCAGCGTTCACTGGACCATGTGGGAATCGAACCCGCGGCCCTGTTGCTCAGAGCATACACTCTGAGTCAACGCTTAACCAACTGAGCGACCAGACTAGCCCCAAATTGCATAAATTTGAATCCCATCTCTGGCCACTTACCAGCTATGTAACTTTTAGCCTCAAATTTCCTCATCTATAAAATATAGATTATAGTGATATCTACTTCCAAAGATTGTCAAAATGATTAAATGGAAAGCATTTGGCATGGTGCTTAGTAAATTGTAAATACACAATAAATTTATGAGAGCTATTATTATTACACTAATAAAAGATATCTTCCCTTCTTTTAAAAATTAGGCCTCACTACAACATTTCATTTGGTAAAATGTATTCACTGCTTAAAATAAAAGGAAAACATTGGGAAAATGACTCAGCCCCCCTGTATTTCAAAAACTATGACCTGGAGGTAAAATACATTTTTACTTACTAAACAAAACTCTCAAGTTCCCTAACCTTGAAGGGGAGAAAATCTAAATACACTGTGAATTGGTAAACATACCACCCATATCCACCTGCCCAAGAAAACAAAAATCACAATTAGAAATTTGGATCCTAGACCAATAATTTTTATTGAAAAAAAGTTAACTTTCTATTCTATCCTCCATACAAACATGATGACAGTTCTCAAATTTCCTAGATATAACTGATAGAATGGCTAATACCATAAACATTATTCTCAAACCGATTTTATTATCTGTAACAATTTGAGAGTTTACATAATGAACCTTTTCCATGGAAATTACATAATGAACCAACAGCTCTAAAATAGTTTGGGGAGTTGAAGTGGGTTTTTCAATCAATAAGTAAAGACTGAAAACTGAAATGTCCTTCATTTCCTTCCCTCTAAAACCTACTCTTTTCATGACCGGCCCCTTTTTCATTTTAGTGGCATCCCCAATACCCTGGGGGTCAAATGAAAACTCTCAAAATTTGGGGATTTTTCTCTATTCCCTTCAATTGATCAATATCATTTCTATTTCTCAGTCATCTCAGTGTTTTAGATAAACCATCTACTCTCCATGGTGAGCTACCTATACAGGAGGTCAGGAAGAGCATAGGAACTGTTCCTTAATTTAATTTGAAAGATAACTTAGAATTAAAACTGATGAAAAGGTGGGAAAGAAGATTCAAGAAAAGAAAAGCAAATGTAAAGATTCTTAGCAGGAGAAAGAATATAGAAACCAAAGAACAGAAAGGCTATGTGGATTAGAATCCTGGGAGTAAACCAGCCCAGCATGCTAAGATAAAACCAATGACCAAACCATACAGGACATTCTTCACAGACGGGGTGACCACATATTCCAATTAGCCAAAAGCATCTCAGTTTCTGCCTATCATCTCCAAGAAATTGTTAATGTGTTCCCTTTCACTCTCAAAAGTGTCAGAAGTTTGTAAGCCTAAGTATTAGTCACATTTAGATCCTGGATGTTATCCTAAGAAAAACCACTGAAGGAGATGGCAGAAAGAAGATCTGAGTTCTAAAAACAATTACTCTGGCTAAAGAGCAAAGTCCCTCTGACTCTTATCCCAAAGCTCTAATCACACCATTTTCAAATTTTCTCTCTACGGGAATGATGCCGTGTTTCCCCCAAAATAAGACCTAACCAGAAAATAAGCCCTTACATGATTTTCAGGGTGCTTGTAATATAAGTCTTACCCCAAAATAAGCCCCAGTTAAGATCAACAGCCAGACATGACTGTATTTGAATAAATACAGAGTTTTGTACCTGAATAAATGATAAAACGCGTCTTTTGGAGCAAAAATTAATATAAGATCCCGTCTTATTTTTGCAGAAACACGGTGTCTACCTGATGAAATCCCACTGCTTCTTCAAAGTGTAGCTCTTCAGTGAACCCTTTGCTGATAACCCACTTAGAATTTTTTACTCCTTCTCTGCAGCACTTAATTTATATTTCATTTATAGTCACTTGTGGTACAATTAACTTATGTATATATCAGTATTACTCTACAAATAAGTCTTTTTCATCCTTGGATGCCCACAGTCCCTAGAATATTCAACAGTAAGACCTCATTTAACATTGTTGATGGGTTCTGTGACTTTAAGCAAAACAATGTACAAGTATAACACCACCAATTTTACCATAGGCTAATTGATATAAACAAGTTCCTAAAGCATCTCGTCATGATAAAAAAAAAGGATGTTAAACCAAATGACATTCGAGGATCCAATTATTGCATAAGCTCTCAATGTCTTTTTTACAAACTGAATGCCATATTTTGCATTTTTGCAAGATGTTCTAAAAAACAAAAAAGTTCTGTGATCAAATAAACATAGGGAATACAAATCTCTTTTTTTATTTTTTTTTTTGAGGGCAGAGTCACTGGTCCTCATATGTGGGACCCGAACTGGGGCCGCTGGCTTCCGAAGCCAGCGCTTAACCAACGCGCCACTCGGCCGGCCAAACAATTCTCTTTTTTCAGTGATTAACAATGATTGTTAATTTATTAAATGCTAAGAAGTCTAAAATTCAAGAAACCTGTAATGCTTTTCTTTGCCCAGCACTTTCCAAAGGTCCGTGACCACAGAGCTTCTTTGAAGAATAACATCAACATACTACAGAAATACTGTGGGAAACGATACTAAATGATGCTAGGAGTTGTAGGTTTCTACATATTTCAATACAATAAAGTCATTTTTAATTTAGTAATATACTCCAAAGTAATGCTTTAGTTATTTTTAAAAAATAATCATGCCATTCTTGACCATCCGTGGTTTTCACAAGTATTACATAAGCAAAAACTTTTCCACTTGATAGTTTAACAAATACATATAACAGAATATAGTTATTTAACATGCTAACATATTTCTCTCAAATTATCAGCCAAATTAACATGGAAATATTAAATAAGAATAGGAAATAATTGGCTAACATTCTCTTCCTACGAAGCCTCTCCTTCTACCACTAATCATCCTCCACTAATCAACCACAGCAATCTCTCCTACAAAGTATGGATGCATTTTCAGAACTGTTCTCAACTCAAAGTTCAGGTGTCCATTTATAATCAATTGAAACTGGCAGACAAGGCCAAATATTTACCATTTAATTACCATTAAAGTGGTAACAGTACCACTACTTTACCTTGTTTTGAAAGTTCTAGTCTACGTAATAAGCAAAAAAGAAATATAAAATGTAAATATCATGAAAAGAAAACAAAATTGTCATTTTTTTTACAAGTAATATACTTCTCTACTTGAAAAGTCCAATATAGTAGATCGAAAAAGTATTAGGAATAAGAATACTTTTCAATAGTGACTCTACAAAATTCAGCATTCAAGAAATCAACAGAATCCTATGAACCAGCAATAATTAAAATATAATTGAAAAAAATCCAATTCACAATGAAACCACATATAGAAAGTTCTGGGGCCAGCCAAGTGGTTCAGTTGGTTAAGAGCTCGCTCAAGCGTGCAAACTCTGAGCAACAGGTTGCCAGTTGGATTCCCGGCCCGAGCTGAGCAGCTGTTGAGCTGCCAACAGGTAGTAGGATGGCTCAGCTTAAAAAAAAAAAAAAAAAAAAAAAGTTCTACAAATACACTTAATATATAAAAAACTTATGAAAAAAACTACAAAACTTTTCAGAGGGTAAATAGGTGGTATACCATGTTTACAAAAGGAAAACATCAATACTATGAAGAACTCAACTTACAAAACAGGGGGGTGGGGTGGGGTGAGTAAAACAAAGAGACAAAACCATTATCAAAGGCACCTGGAAGAATACAGGTAAAAGCAATACCCAAGAAAATGTTAAATCATAATAGTAACAAGGAGAAAAATATGCCCTACCATATATCTAAGGTACAATAACTAAAATATGTGATACTGGGATGGCAATTAATGAAATGAAGTAGAAAACACAAAGTCAAAAGTACATTTAAGAATTAGAAAATTAGAATATGACAAGTAACCATTTATGTTTGAAAAATTTGCATCACCAGCTTACACTTACACCAAAATAAATTCCTACTAGACTAAAAACAAATTGAAAAATGAAAACACTAGAAGATAGCAAACTCTTTTACCAGAAACAGAAAAAAATCCTCATGAGAAAGTTGAAGAAACTCGAGCATATTGAAAACAAAAATTGGAAAAACTTGGGCCCGCCCGAGCGGCGCGGTGGTTAAGCACTGGCTTGGGAAGCCAGCGGCCCCGGTTCGGTCCCACATATGAGGGCCAGTGACACTGCCCTCAAAAAAAAAAACATTGGAAAAACTTAAAGACAATCTGGGGAGGAAGTTTGTATTAATAATATCACAATGATTAATACCCTACCTATAAAGCAGTCCTAGAATCCACTGAAGAGCAGCATCCCAATAGAAAATAGAAAATGGTCAAAGACATAAACAAGCACTAAACACTCAATCTCACCTGAAGTCAAAATTAAAATGAGATTTTCTTTTAGACTGGCAAAGATACAAATAAGTGGATACAGAAATTCTCTTTATTTTTTTAAACCAAAGTGTAAGGAAATTTCTCACTACACAAGTATCTAATTCACACTTTATAGTGACTGCAGTATTTCACTGTATTATACTGATAGGCATTTAGGTTGCTTCAAGCTTTTGCCCGAATTTTATAGTTGTTATCCTTATACATACAAGTATAAGTTGGCTTATATATGTGAATGTGAGTGTGTGTGTGTGTGTGTGTGTCTGTGTGTGTGTGTGTCCAATTCCTGGAGGTGGAATCATAAAATTAAAGGGCACAGGCACTTAAATTTCTCATAGATGCTACCAAACTGCCCACCAAAAGCATTTCACCAACATATGAGTATATATGTATCTCAATCAACAGGATGAATTCCTGTTTCTCAAGAACTTCTCTACTGCTTGGCATGAAGTTTTTTTCAACTTCTTCAATTTGGTAGGCAAAGAAATGTTATCTCATTGTTAAATGTCCACTTTGTTGTTTTATTTTACATTTGTTTTCATATTTTAAATTTTAAGTAAGAATCTTTCCAAAGCTGTTAACCATCTGTGATTCTTGTTTCTATCAACTGCCTTATTTCTATCAACTGAATTTTTTAGGTGAACTGAGGCACTGGTTCCCAAACCATTATAATCAGTGGTTAACATTTAGCTGGAACCTCACCCTGTGCTTGGCACTTTTTTCAACCACTTTATGTGACTTAATTCAATTTAGCCTCCCTAAAATCTCATCAAATACTGTGAGCACCTCTATTTGTAATGATAGGTTGAGAGGACACTGTCTCTGTCTCTGTCTCTCTCTCTGTCTCTCTCTGTCTCTCTCTCTCTCTCTGAAAAAGGCTCCCTGAAAAAAGCGCAAATTTCTGACTCTCCAAAATCTGCCCCTTATCTTCCTCTACTGCTTCATCATTTCCTGCCTTTATGTTCCCATTACCTCCCCATCCTCAAAGCAATTGTTCTGGCTATTATGAATAACCTGTAATTCACCCAATCTTTCAGGTAGTTTCATTCCTCTGGACCACTGTACACAGTGCTCAAGCTTTTCCAGTCTTGATTAAATAGTAAACACCTACTCAGCTTTCATGACTGAGCTCAAGTTAAAATTCCATAATGATGCCTCTCACACAACCCTCACATACCCAACTTCCTAAACAAAGGAGAATTCACAACTCTTTCCTAGCACTACTACAGCAGATGTGTCTACAATAGCAACTTTAAAAATTTCACTCCAAAGTTGGGAATGCTATAAGGAATCAAGTGGCCCTACACATTCTGAAGCTGTACCATGAACCATGAAATGTATCCCATTCTTTTTGTAGATCCATCTGCTGACAAATAACTGAAATTATACAAATGTGGACTTTTAACCCCATTCTGGAGAATATCTAAAAAAGAAATCAATATAAAGTTTCTATACAAAAGCCTTTAAGAATTATAAAAATTAAAAATAACCTAGTTAGGACCGGCTGAGTGGTGCAGTGGTTAAGAGCTGGTTTTGGGATGCCAGCGACACCTGTTCGGATCCCACATATGAGGGCCAGTGACACTGCCCTCTACAGCTAACAGCAGCTCCACCTGGAGCTGGGCTGTGCGAGCCCGGCGACAGTGTGTGCTGCAGCCCCTGCTGCAGTGGGCTACCATAGGCTACAGTGAGTGGCCGGCAGCCAGTGTGAGCGGCTGGCAGCCAGTGTGAGCTACCAATAGCTGTGGTGAGCGACATCCAGAGGCCGGCGACCGATCTGCCTCATCCAGCAGTGAAGCAACATCCTCTGCAACTAGACAAGAACAAAAAGACAGCAACTTGTCTGTTCCCCTTCCCTGATTCCCCAACACTGTTCCCCTCCCCCAATTCCCCAATAAAAAATCTTTAAAAAAAAAAATAACCTAGTTAGTTTCTTTCACCAGAGCCGTAACGAAATCAAGGCTCTGTAAAGGATTAGAGATTCCACATTTCTCAAAGCAGGGAGCAGGTTAAAATGTATCCTAATCTAGAGATGTTTTTGTTTGTTCCATACTGCTGTAAGCCTAGATCTACAATGCCCAACACATAACAGAAGCTCAATAAATATTTGCTGAATAAAATTACTGTTAGTAGTTAATAAGTAATTTAAACTTGCTTATATTAAAAGTTTAAACATCCTAGAATGTACTTTAAAATTTACATGAATATCAAAGATTGAGCAGAAGTTTCAAAGAGTTTTTATGCTTGCAACAAAGCACTCCAAATTGAATGCCCAATCCTCTTCCTCACCCCCACAGTGGTATTTACCTATTGCTACTCCCATTCAAACATCCCCTACTTACACTTTCAAATGTATTCAAACCAATGACCTTTACAATCATTTTACCAAGTTGGAAAATATAACAAGTTGTTATGAAAAAAAACACCATACAGGCAATACTCACTTTGTACTGTAGTGCAGGACCATAAAAATGACCTTGCAAGTTGAACCCAACAGAGTAAAGCAATCTTAGTAATACAAGGGGAAAAAAATTACAATTGTTCTATGATCTTTAAAATTTCTGTCAAAACACTTAAAACTCTTTTACTGTCAATTGTAAGTATATAGGGAAATGAAAAATACTGTGCTGTGTAACTAATATTTACTATTTTGTAATTCAAAATACAAGAAACTTAAAAACAAATAAAATACAAGAAACTTTGGGAATCAAAGTGTTTTATTTCTTTAAAAAAAAAAAAAAAAGCTAGGGCTGGCAGAGTGGCTCAGTTGGTCAAGAGCTCGCGCAAGAGTGTGAGCTGAGCTCTGAGCAACAGCAGTTCGATGCCCAGCCTGAGCTGAGCTGCCACTGAGCTACCAACAGGTGGCAGGGTGGCTCAGCTAAAATAAATAAATAAATAAATAAATAAATAAACAAATAAATAAATAAATAAAGCAAGCAAGCTAGCTAGCTTGGGCCAGCCGAGTGGCACGGTGGTCAAGAGCTGGCTTGGGATGCCAGTGGCCCCAGTTCGGATCCCACATGTGAGGGCCAGTGACACTGCCCTCAAAAAGAAAAAAAGAAAAGAAAAAAAAGCTTACCAAGAGTAGACAGTGCTTGCCTTCTTCTTTTCCTTATATAACTTATGATACAGAATAAGTATCTTTTCTATGCCTCTGCAAACTGTCATAATCCTTTCCAACTTTGGTTCAGCTTCCAACATTTTACCATTTGCCCTTTTAATCTATTTCCAAGAGTTCCTTAAACATGAAATTATTGCCAGGAGTCACTTCCTCTGAAACATTTTCATCCTTTTTGTCACAATCACTTTCCTCATTTATATTGATAAATTCGCCTTTACTAAGTTCCTCAGGCTTATCTTACTCTCCCCTTTATGACAATTTCAGGATCCTATCTTCCTTTCATTATATAAGTTATTGATGGGAATGCCTTCCAAAACAGACTTATCTCACATTAAGTAGTTGATGAACATAATTACTTGCTCAATCAATCTCTGAAAACTGGGTGCAAATCCACAGCAGCTTAATCCACGCTGATTCTGAAAGGAAACCAGCCTTTACTGGCAATAAAAAGTTCTGTCTCCTCGTGATTAGTCTTTACTCAATACAGCAACTAACTTCAACATTTGAGCATAAATGCTAGCCAAACTGATTCAGATCTATTCCTATTACAATTTAAACTAAATGAAGGTGAAGCAATTTTACCTTTTCATATTCATCTGATTTTTCAATACAGTTCATACCATACCTTCATAAAGGCAGACCTAACTCTTGTCCTATTTTCATTTACCTATAGCTATTTTCAAGTCTTCTATGACATCCAATTTTTCAGATCTAGTGTTAAACACCTTTCATTTCTTTGCTGCACTTCCACCTTTGTTGGACAACTCTCTCCTTTGCTTATCCAATTTTGTAAAATGTCACATGGATTTACCACTGGGTGACAAGGAGATCACAGAAGTAAACGCTTTGCTGTCTGTGCAAGAACTGCATAACAGTTGGAGTGCCCAATATACAACAGACTTTGAGAGAAGTAATGTAATTAACTGATCACTGACTGTGATGGATATCTGTTAATTACATAGTGATTTGTGAACTGAAGAGCTAGCACAATTACAGTTAATACCATGGTAAATGACATGTGAACTTTGTTGTTAGGGGAGTGGTATTATTTAATTAAATTGTGGCAACCGAAATTCAAGCATATCAGAAGCCTGAAAAGGAGTAACTGTATAAAGTAAAACATTATGTGGAAAATATTTGTTGTCAAATATGACTGTTAACATCAATATTGTCACATTCTAGCCACTGCTCTGCCACTAATTCACTATCAGAGTTTAAGCAAGAAACTTAACTTTATTGGGGGTTCAAATAAGATTGATAAAGTTGGTCTACAAAATTCTAAATGTTCTTTCCAAACTCTCAAACTTGCTAACCATTCACTTCAAGCATGGCATAAATTAAGAACTCAAATTGTTGTAATGGAGACTGAAAACTTGATAAGGACACTATAAAAGTAGATCACAGGGCTGGCCACGTGGCGCGGTGGTTGTTGGGAAGCCAGCAGCCCCCCGGTTCAGATCCCACATATGAGGGCCAATGACGCTGACCTCAAAAAAAAAAAAAAAAAAAGTAGAGAACATTCTTGCTTCATAGCTTTTTTCCTAATTAAATGACTTTTTAAGACATTAACATTCCTTTAAAACTGAATTAAATCCATCTTCTTTTCACATTTTTATTCTTTTCAAAATTTGTGTAAGGGCCGGCCGAGTGGCTCAGCTGGTTAAGAGCTTGCTCAAAAGTGCAAGCTGAGCTCTGAGAAACAGCTGTTCGAGGCCAGCCCAAGCTGAGTTACCGCTGGGCTGCCAACAAGTGGCAGGATGGCTCAGCTTAACACATTGTATGTGGGAAACGAGTGAACTCGTCATATAGCTTTCTATGCCCGATTACAAAGTGTATGTGGGAAACGAGTAAACTCGTCATATAGCTTTTTATGCCCGCTTACAAAGTGTTAAAAAGAAACAAACAACTAGATTGGGCCAGCCGAGTGGTGTGGTGGTTAAGCGCTGGCTTGGGAAGCCAGCGGCCAGGGTTCAGGTCCCACATATGAGGGCCAGTGACACTGCCCTCAAAAAAAATAAAAAAATAAAAAATAAAATAAAATAAAAAATAAAAGTTGTGTAAATTAAAGAAAATCATTATTTCCACTGAAATTACATTGACAGGAACTAAAAATTAAATAGGCTTGATTTCTGGGGCCAGCCGAGTGGCTCAGTTGGTTAAGAGTTGGCTTAAGAGCGCGAATTCTGATACCAGTTCGGATCGCACATGGGCCAGTGACACTGGGCTCTCTACAGCTAGAGTGGTAAACAATTCAACCTGGAGCTGGGCTGCCATGAGTCACCGGTGATGGTATAGGCTGCAGTGGGTCTGCAATGGATTGCCATAAGCTACCGTGAGTGGCCAGCAGCCAATGTAAGCTGCCGTAAGCCAACGTGAGCAGACATCCAATGGCCGGCAACCAACTGCCTCAGCTGGGAAGAGTGCAATGATCATAATACCAACATGAGTCAATGAAAAGACATCCTCCAAAACTAGACTGAAGAATCAAAGGACAGGAACTTGTCTGTCCCCCTTCCCCAAATCCCAATGCTGTTCCCTCCCCCAATTCCCCAATAAAATCTTTCAAAATAAATATTAAAAAAATAAAACACATAAAATAGACATTTGTTGACACATTATTTTCAAAAAAAAAAAAAGTCCCTCAGGACTGCAGGGAAATGATTAAATGATCTGGAGATGGATGGTGGTGATTTTTGCACTTAATGCCACTGAACAATAAACTTAAACGACAAATTTTATGTTATGTATATTTTACCGCAACAAGGAAAATGAGCAAGGCAGATTTGAATATAAGACTATGATGGAACACATGCACTGAGAGAAAACAGACATGAATTGACACTCTGCAACAACTAAGGATAGACACTTTCTAAACTATGAGAAAGACAAAAAGTCTCAACAAAGAAACAGAAGATATAATGAAGAACCAGATAGAAAGTTTAGAACTGTAAATTTTCAAAACTAAAATAAAAACTCACTGAATGGTTACTAGGGGCAGGGTAACGGGGTAGTTAATTTAGTGGGTATAACATTTCCATCTGGGATGATGGAACAGTTCTGGAGATGGACAGTGTGAAAGTTATTAATGCCAATGGATTATACGCTTACAAATGGTTAAAATGGTAAATTTTATGTTATATATATTTTACCACAAAGAAACAAATTCAGATTAAATAAAACTAAACAAACCCTCATTCATGGGTTCAGCAGCAAAACAAAGATGGAGAGAAGAGTGGTGAAAACAGATTAACTTAAATTACCTAATCTGAAAGAGAAATTAAAAAATTGAAGGAAAAAAAAACCCGAGCCTCAGAAACCTGAGACAATATCAAAGATATAACATTAATGTAATTGGAGTCCCTGGAGGAGAGAAAAATTGTAATGCAGAAAAAAATACTTGAAGAAATAATGGCTGAAAACTTCCCAAGTTTGAAAGCAGGCATTTACCTTCAGATTCAAGATAAGCAAACTCTGAACAGGATAAATCTAACCACATACACACCAAGACACTCATAATCAAACTGCTGAAAACTAAAGTCAAAGAAAAACATCATTTAAAAGAGCTGAAGTGGGCCGGTCGAGTGGCTCAGTTGGTTAAGAGCTCGCTCAAGAGTACGAGATATGAACAACAGTAGTTGGATGCCCGGCCTGAGCTGAGCTGCTGCTGAGCTGCCAACAGGTGGCAGGATGGCTCAGCTTAAAAGAAAAAAAAAAAGGAGAGAGCTGGGGAAAATGACACATTACTTTTCATGGCAGATTTCTCATCAGAAATCTTGGATGTCAAAAGAAAGTAGAAAAACATTTTTTTTTAAAAGATTTTATTGGGGAATTGGGGGAGGGAAACAGCGTTGGGGAACCAGGGAAGGAGAACAGACAAGTTGTTGTCCTTTTTGTTCTTCAGTCTAGTTGTGGAAGACGTTGCTTCACTGGCCCATGTTGGTATTGTCACTGAGCTCTTCTCGGGTGAGGCAGAACCGTCACCGGCCTCTGGACGACGGCTCACAGCAGCTCTTGGCAGCTCACACAGGCTGCTGGCCACTCACTGTAGCTATGGCAGCCCACTGCAGCAGGGGCTGCAGCTATGCTGTCCCCAGGGATTCACAGCAGTCCAGCTCCAGGTAGAGCTGTTGTTCACCATCTTAGCTGTCACTGTCCCTCAAATGTGGGATCCGAACCAGGGCAGCTGGCCCTGCCAACTCTTAACCAAAGCACCACTCGGCTGGCCCCTGAAAAACATTTTTAAAGTGCTGAAAGAAAAATATTGTCAATCCACAAATCTATATACAATGAAAGCACCATTTCAGAATAAGGTAAAAAATGAAGCTAGTGTCTGATGAGGAAAACTAGAAGCATTCACTGTCAGTGGACCTGTTCTAAAAGAATGGTTAAGTAAAGTTTTTTTATACAAAAGTGAAATGTCAAAAAAAAACTTAGAATGTCAGGAAAGAGCAACAGAATTGATAACAATCTAAATAAATATAACTATTTATAGCTACAGACCATTTTTCTACGCTTGAGTTCTTCTACATGTTTGACAAGTGAATGTAAAAACTGAAACATCACATGATAGAGATTTGATATGCATATGTAATATGACAACTACAACATAAAGGGAGAGGATAAAACAACCTTTATAGTGATGTATAAATTTCACTTGATGAAATACTGAGTTCAATTCAGTCACTTGCCAACAGATAGTTATTGTATATTTACCTACTATAAATCAGGCACAAGCTATGCTGGTCATGTTAAAACAGAATAAAACAAAGAGTTTTAAATAAAACAAAGGATTTTATTTAAAGAAAATAAAACAAAGAAAATAATTCAAAGTCTATCAGAGAATACAGATATTAAACAAAGAACTACAAAGTTAGCTGAATGCTGTCATGAAGAAGAAAAAAAATGCTATGATATTTAATTAATGGGAATTTAACCTTGGCTACAAATTTAAAAGGCATCTTTTAGATTAGAAGGATGAAAAACAACTTACTAGAGGGAATTTTTAGGAGAGAAAGGAGTACATAGAGAAATTGAAGAGGTCTACAACAGTTACAAGAAACGGGGGATACGTGTAAGAAAGATCAGAGAGAAAACTAGATATATAATCAGGGATATATATTCCCATCTTAAATGATCTTTTACTTTTTCGTATGATTAACAGAAAGCCACTGTAGAATTTCAAGTAGAACAATAATATGATTATACTAAAGATTTTAAAAGCGCACTATAGGGCCAGATCGAAAAACAGCTCAACCTGGAGCCGGGCTGCCGTGAGTCGCCGGCGACGGCGTAGGCTGCAGTGGGGCTAGTCGGCAGCTGGCGTGAGCCATCGTGAGCTGTGATCCAATGACCGGGGAGCAACTACCTCACCTGGGAAGAGCGCAATGATAATACCAACATGGGCGAGTGAAGCAACGTCCTCCACAACTAGACTGAAGAACAAAAGATCAGCAACTTGTCTGTTCCGCTTCCCCGATTTTCCAACACTGTTCCCCAATAAATTTTTTTGTTTAAAAGAGCACTCTAGAAAATCTTGCATCAAAAAGAAAGGACTAACAAAATGATAATTTAAAATAACAAATGAACAAAAAAACAAAAACAGTAACTACGTTGAAGAAAATTCCACGGGCTGAATTTGGGATCATCTGAACATCAAAATAAATAATGGCAACAATGCATCACTCACTATACACTGATTTAAGAATCCATGAGACCACAATGACATTAAAAAATAAAATAAATAAGCACAAAGCGAAGTAAAATAAAAGACAAAGACCTAAAACTGGGTGAGGGGAAGGGATGGGAAGGAGATAAATGAAATATATTGTAGTAAAGGATTACAAATGATATAATTTTTAAAAGTGATAATTTAAAAGATACATGTTGTAACCTCTAAAAAATACATCACATAAAGAAGTCCATGTAAACATACAAAATGGAACAGTGAAAAAGATGCAACCAAACTATAATAAAAGGGGAACAAAGAATACATGGGATTGGGCCAGCCGAGTGGCGCAGTGGTTAAGACCTGGCTTGGGACGCCAGCGGCCCCAGTTCGGATCCCACATATGAGGGCCAGTAACACTGCTCTCTAAAAATAAATAAATAAATAAAAAATATATGGGATAAATAAAAAACACCACTTGAGACTAACACTGACTATAACTAAAGGAAAAATATAGCAAGATGGAAGACATAAACCAACCTATATAAATAATTACATTTAATCTAAATGGAATAAACACAATTAAAAAGTACCACACTGGGGGGGGAAAGGCAAGACCTAACTATATGGTATTACAAGAAACACATTTTATTTATTTATTTACTTTTTTTTTTTGAGGGCAGTGTCACTGGCCCTCCCATGTGGGATCCGAACCTGGGCTGATGGCGTCCCAAGCCAGCTCCCAACCACCACGCCACTCAGCTGGCCCAAGAAACACATTTTAAATATAGAGAAACAGGGCCGGCCACGTGGCTCATTGGTTAAGAGCTGGTTTGGGATGCCAGCAGCCCCGGTTCAGATCCCACATGAGGGCCAGTGACACTGCCTTCTACAGCTAACAACAGCTCCACCTGGAGCTGGGCTGTGCGAGCCCTGACGACGGTGTAGGCTGCAGCCCCTGCTGCAGCCATAGGCTACAGTGAGTGGACGGCAGCCAGCATGAGCAGCTGGCAGCCAGCATGAGCAGCTGGCAGCCAGTGTGAGCTGCCAATAGCCGCAGTGAGTGACCATCCAGACGCTGGAGACCTATCTGCCTCATCCAGGAAGAGCGCAACAACGATACCAACATGGGCCAGTGAAGCAATGTCCTCCGCAATTAGACTGAAGAACAAAAAGACAGCAACTTGTCTGTTCCCCTCCCCCAATTCCCCAATAAAATCTTTAAAAAATAAATAAATATAGAGAAACAGATTCACTGAAAGTAAAAGAGGGGAGGGGAATACATACCATTCAAATCTGAAGTATAACAAACCTGATGTAACTACATTAATATCAGAAAAAAAATTGACTTAAACAGGAGTATTACAAAAATAGTCATTTAATAATGATCATCAACAAGATAATTCTAAATGTATGGCAACTAATTAACACAACTCCAAAATACATGAAGTAACAAATAGAACTGAAGTGTTAAACATAAAATTTCCAATTATGATTGTAGATTTATAGCTGTAAGTAATTTTAGAACAAGGAGACCAAAAAAAAGTAAAAACAATTTAACAACTCTATCAATAAACTTTACCTACATGTTATATATAAAAATACCAACCAAGTATAGTGTACATACTTCTTTTTAAGTGTACATGTAGAAAGCACCAAGATATAACATATGCTGAACCATAAAAAAGCATCAATAGAAATAAAATAATTGAAGTAGAGGATATATTCACTAACCTCAGCAATATTAACATCACTAACAAACAACACCAAAATCTGTACACTAAACATGCTTCTAAATAAGCCATGTATTAAAGTAACAAAAAAAGACAAAAAAATCACAGAAAAAAGTATTTTGAACTAAATGATATAAAGACAAAATTTACCAAGAGCTTTGAGATGCATTAAAAGCAGTGCTTAGAGATGTTGATACCTTTAAACATTTGTATTTTTTTAAGGGTGTCAAATCAAAAAGCTAGGGAAAAGAACAAAGAATTCCTAAAAGAAATGAGAATAATAAAGATGAAAAAAAATGAATTAAATAAAAAATAAAACAATTAAAAATTCAGTGAAATCAAAAATCGATTCTTTTAAAATATCAATGTAAGTGTAAAAACCTCTATCTAGAATGAGCAAATAAAAAATAAAGACACAGGGCAGGCCGAGTGGCGCGGTGGTTAAGCGCTGGCTTGGGAAGCCAGCAGCCCCAGTTTGAGTCCCACATGTGAGGGCCAGTGACACTGCCCTCAAAAAAAAAAATTAAAAATTAAAAAAAAAATAAATAAAGACACAAATTGACACTATCAGGATTCAAAGAAGAGACAAAACTAAGTACACATGAACAGGCATTAAAAGAACAAGAGATTACGGATAATTCAGCCAATAAATTCAACTACTTAAGAGTAAATGAATGAATGCCTCAAAAGATACAAACCACCAAAAATAAAACAAGAAAATATATAATTTTTTTTAAATTTTCATGAAAATTTATTTGAGTCATAGGATACACCTGGAAGCAAGATCTTAACAGACTAAGATAAATGCTTCCTCTTGTATCTATTTTAAAATTCAAATGATTAATTGTACCCCTCACAAAGAAAATTCCAGGCCCACATGGATTTACTGGCAAAAATATCATTTAAGAAAAATATAACAGTAATCTTAAATAAACTTTAAAAATTAGTAGGATGGAATATTTATAAACTCAATTTATAAGACCAACATTCCCCTGACACCAAAGACAGTAAAAGAAAATATAACTTCTAAACAAATAAATGAATGAATAAATAAATAAATAATAAATTCAAAAAATTTTAAGAAAAGAAAATATAACTTCTAGGGCGGGCCGAGTGGCACATTGGTTAGGAGCTGGCTTGGATCCCACATATGAGGCCAGTGACACTGCCCTCTACAGCTAAGATGGTGAACAACAGCTCCACTTGGTTGCCTCTATAGCTAAGATGGCTGGTGACAGTGTGGGCTGCAGCCCCTGCTGCAGTGGGCTGCCACAGGCTACAATGAGTGGCCGGCAGCCAAGCGTGAGCTGCCAGGAGCTGCCGTGAGCAGCCGTCCAGACGCCGGTGACCGATCTGCCTCACCCAGGAAGAACGCAATGATGATACCAACATGGGCCAGTGAAGCAACGTCCTCCACAACTAGAGTAAAGAACAAAAAAAGGACCACAACTTGTCTGTTCCCCTTCCCTGATTCCCCAACGCTGTTCTCCTCCCCCAATTCCCCAATAAAATCTTTTAAAAAAAGAAAATATAACTTCTAATCAATATTGCACATAAACATAATAGAAACAAAAATTCTTATCAAAACATTATAAACTTAATCCAGAAACATATAAAAAATATTATTCATCATATGGAGCTTATTGCAGGAATGTAAGTTGGTTTAACATTCAGAAACAAAGAAATAGTCTGAAAAATAAAGAGAGAACTACGTGATCTTTGCAATACATGCAGAAAAAGCATTTGATAAAATTTAACTCTACTATGTAAAACAAACAAACAAAAAACACTAAAAACTCTTAGCAAACTAATAATAGAAGAAACTACCTAAACCTGAGAGATGGAATCTATAAAAATCCTTCAACTATCAAAAGCATTCAAATTGGAAAACAAAAAGTAATATTATCAGTTTGCAGATGACATGATCTCAAATGTGGAAAACCTTATAGATCCTACCCCCCCAAAAAAAGCCACTGTTAAAATTAATAAATGAATTCAGCCAAGTAGCAGAGTACAATGGCAGCACACAAAACTCAGTAGTCAATTGCATTTCTATACACTAACAATGAACAATCTGGAAAGAAAAAAATAATTCTATTTACAATAGGATCGAAAGAATACAATACCTAGGAAATAATTAAACCAAGGAGATGAAACACTTGTACAATGAAAACTACAAAATATTCTGAAAAAATTAAAAACGTAAATAAATGAAAACACATCCCATATTTATGGATTGAAAGACTTAATACTGTTAAGATGTCAATACCACCCAAAATGATCTACAAATTCAATGCAATCCCTATCAAAATCCCAATGATGTTTTTTGCACAACTACAATAACCCATGCTAAAATTCACATGAAATCTCAAGAGACCCTGAATAGCCAAAACAGTCCTGATAAAGAAGAGCAAAGCTAGAGGAGTCACACTTCATGATTATAAAACTTATTACAAAGCTAGAGTAATCAAAACAGTGTAGTACTGGTATGAAGACAAACAGACCAATGGAATAGAATAAAGAGCTCGGAAAAAAACCCTTCCATATGTGGTAAAATGATTTTAACAAGACTATGCCAAGGCCATTCAATGGAAAAATTATAGTCTTTTCAACACATGGTGATGGGAAAACTGGATATGCACATGCAAAAGAATGACACTGGACACTATGTCACACCATATACAAAAATTAACTTTAAAAGGATCAAAGACCTAAATGTAAGACCTAAAACTATAAAATTCTTAGGGCAAAAGCTTCAAGACAATCGGATGGGGCAATCACTTCATGAATATGACACCGGATGCATAGGCAACAAAAAAAATAGACAAGTTAGACCTCAGAATGAAAACTTTTAAATTTTGTGCATCAAAATTTACTCAGTACCAACAGACTAAAAGAGCAACTCACAGAGCAGGTGAAAACGTTTACAAATCTTATATCTGATAAGGGGTTAATATCCAGAATGCAGAGTGTGTCAAAAAAAAAATGTATATACGTTTTAAGAAAGGAAAAAACTGTATTAAAATTGTAATACTCAATACATACTGTTAACAAAAGATGAATACAAGTCATGTGTATACATTTTTTGGCACCCTCAATATATAGGGAACTCCTAAAGATCAACAAAAAATAATCAACCCAACTCAAAAATGAACAAAGGACTCAAAAAGACATTTCTCCAAAGACATTACAAATGGCCAAAAGCACATGAAAAGACGATCAATATCACTAATCATTCGGGAAGTGTAAACCAGAACCACAATGAAATACCACCTCACACTCATTATGATAGTTACTATCAAAAAAAAAAGAAAACATGTTGACAAGGCTGTGAAGAAATTAATTCTTAGGCACTGGTGGTGGGAAACTAAAAAGCTGCTGTGGAAAACAGTATGTTAATTTCTCAAAAAATTAAAAGTAGAATTACCATGTGATCCAATAATTCCACTTCTGGATATATACTCAAAATAACTGAAAACAAGGTCTTGAAGAGATACCCGTATACTACCACGTTCATAGCAACATTTTTGCAATGGCTAAAACATAAAAACCCAAGTGTCCACTGACAGATGACTAAATAAGCAAAACGTATATACAAAATGGAATATTATTCAGCCATTAAAAGGAAATAAATTTTGGTACAACATGGATGAAACTTGAGGACACTATACTATGAGAAATAGAGACAGGCAGTAGAATGGTAGTTGCCAACAGCTGGGAGTAGGGAGGAATGGGGAATTATTGTTTAATGGGTACAGAGTTTCAGTTTTACAAGATGAAAAGAGCTATGTAGATGGATGGTGATGATGGCTGCACAACATTATAAATGTATTTAATATCACTGAACTGTACACTTAAAAATGGATAAGAAGGTAAATTTTATGTTATATTTTACCACTATTTTTTTTTTAAAAAAAAAAAAGCAAAATAAAGAGTTTTTCAGGTGTACAAAAGCTGGAAGAATTCATCAGTAGTAGCACACCAGCACGACAATACTAAAGTAAGTCCTTCAGGAAGAAGCAAAGTGACACCACATGGAAATCAGCGTTTACCCGAAGGAATGAAGAGTACTAGAAATGTAAATATCTGAGTGTACCGATTATAAATGTATTGCCTCTCAATTCCAAACCTATTCTTCTCTGCCATGCTTTGTGATAGTAGAGCTGGCACCTGTAAACATTTCTCCTTTGCCGCTGGCACGATGTTAACCACCTTTGTCAGGAGATGGCAATGAAGGAGTATTCCAGATGAAATGGAGTTCTCATCCCATTAAACTGTGCTCTAAACTGCTTGCTTCAGTGGAGGCTACTGGTGTGCAAGACATCCTATGATCCTCTCCCCAGGTGCCATCTTCCCACCAAGTCTCCAGTGACACATACACACAACCCCACGAATAGTTTCCTAGCAAGTTTGGTCAGCGTCCCAGACTGTGGGAGGCTTCCCAGAGAATTATGCCAGTGCCCCAGCTGGCTTCTAAGCCAGGTTCAGCAAGGGGCTTCCTAGTGACATTGGTCAGCACCCCAAAGGGGGTTTTCCTACTTGCCAACAAAAACCTGCGCATCTCAAACTTCAATATCCAGTGGAACACACCCTCTCCAACAAAATCTGAATCTCAGCCTTAAAACAGAGATACAGCATCTTTCAAATCTGTTCCATCCCTGCTACTCTGCCTCAGCCCTAGAGGTAGTGGCTGGTCCCTTTTCCTGCTACTCTGCATAGTTTAAAGTTCTCTTTCCCCCTTTGGGTTAATTCTCTGTTGTTGGTTAATAATTCTTTACATTAAACACTCCCTATTCAAATTACTGTGAGGTTTCTGACCTCTGACTAATAAAGGATTGGTACTGGCAGTGGTCACAACAGACAGATCCACAAAAATGGGATTTGAAGATTGGCTTGGTTATGTCCTTGGCCCTAAACAAAGGGCTTAAAAGTAGGAAATCGGATGCTAGTAATTCCTGACATACAGTGGCCTCAACCTATCACCTGTGGTTGGTTGTGATGAAGTGCCAACTGGAGCAAGTGCCTTGAGAACCCAAATGGCTGTTGCACTTGACTGTTAAGGTAGTAATGATGACTACAAGGTCTATTACAGTGCTCTTGAGCAGTTATAGAAGAAAATGTAAATTCAGGTCTATTAACTCTCAGATCAAATCAGTCTGAGAAACAGCACTTTCGTGACAGCATTAAAAAAAAACAAACCCCGGGCTGGCCGAGTGGCGCGGTGGTTAAGCGCTGGCTTGGGATGCCAGCGGCCCCAGTTCGGATCCCACATATGAGGGCCAGTGACACTGCCCTAAAAAAAAAAAAAAAAAAAAACCCTTACTACTTGTAACTACGGGTTACTGCTAAAAATCAAATGCAAAATTTAATTGGACAAATACCTGAATTACATCTCCAGATGAATTCACTGTGTCACAAAGTTTCTTATATGAAAGTAAGAGCAATGACTGGGGAAAAAAAGAGACCCTGAAACTTAGAATGGGGATAAGTGGTTGACCAGAATAAAAGGGACCATTTCAAACCTCTAATGAAAGTAATTTACCCTTCTGCATCTAGGGAGAGTAGCCTTTCTTTGCTTGAAAATCCTGTGATATCCTATGTGCAGTAAATTGACTTGCAAGAGGATGTTTATTCTCCTCCTGACCAACCACAACCAACCCTACTGCCACTAGACCCACAACTAGGTTCAAATTTCAGCATGTTACAATGGGACAGGTACAACTATGACCCAAGAGGAAGTGCCTTACAAACTAAAAAATTACCAGGATTTTGCTAATATATAAAGGTAAAAGCCTGGGGAATATGTGTAAAAACAAATGCTAAGGTATTAGCATAAGAAGGTTAGAATTCATTAATATATAATATAGGTTAAGAGCTAACTACAGATTCTGAATTTAATGTGTTAGCCTGTGCAGTTGAAAAGTGGCTTTAATGGCTTACTTGTTGATTGAAACTTACACTCTACAATAGCTGATAATCATTAGGGAAATACAAATCATAACACTAACAATGAACATCAAATGAGGTTTAATAAGATTGAGATACTACAGTTTCACCGGCATTACGAGGAAGAGAAAACCCAAAGACTTAGGGAGACAGGAATACTGGAGTGGATTTATCCTATGTAACCTGTACAGCTACTACCCAACTTATACTCCCTGAGAAAGCCCAGGTGACACTATATTAGTGAGAGGAGCATTGCATAATTAAAAAGCTGTGTGGTTGCTCACTATTGTAGGTCAGGTAGGACTATGGGGAATGTCACCACTGAGATGGGCTCCGTAATTTCACTGAGGGTGATGGGATCCCAAAGCAGTAGAGGCCAACTAGCAGCACTCAACCCAAAGGATAAGAACAGCAGGGACATGCAGATAATCAGAGTGCTTTGGCCCACAGGGATCTTTGGCAGTGTCTAATTGATCACCATGTTCCTAGGAATGAAATACATGGGCAGTTTAATCTATATTAACAGAAAAATGCCCAAGTCTGGTGGCCAAAAACCAGCTTGAGTCATCACAGTGGAAGTCCCATACAATCACCCAGTTTTCAGACCTAGTCAATTCACAGACCCTTAGCCTCTTGACTGAGGAGAGACTGAGTCCTCTTAAAGGACTCTGCACTACTACAACTACACACCATACATCTTCCTGCAGAGCTTTCCCAAAGGGACTGACCACAGTCCGTTAGAAGAGCATAGTTTTCAATCAGGGGTAATTTTGCTCCCCCAATCTAGAAAATTCGGCAATGTCTGGAGACATTTTTGATTATCATAGCTGGGGAGTTCTACTGACATCTAGTGGGTAGAGGCCAGGGATGCTGTGAAACATCTGACAATGTACACAACAGCCACCGCAACAAAGGCCCCTACATGATCTAGACAGTTAATTCCGTGACCTCATCTACTCCTCACCACCACCTTACTTGCTCATCTTCAGCTACCACCTCTCTGCTGTTTATAAAACATGCCCAGCACTCTCCAGCCTCACAGCCTTTGCCATTTTGCCATGTTTCTGCTATCTGGAATATTCTTTTCAGGTGCCAACATGGCTCACTTTCTCATCTTCTTCAGATTTTTGCTTATATGTCACTATTTAAAATTGCAATGCCCCTTCCACCATAGAATATTGTATTGCTTTTTTCTGCTTTCTCTACAGAAATGCTCCATTTTAAATCCTCTATATTATTTGATTAGCATTTCTTTCTACCATCACTAGAATGTAAACTCTATAAGAGCATAGATTTTCTCCATTTTATTCATTACTATATGGTTCCTTGTGTAAACTAGACAGACACTCAAACATTTAAATAAAAGCATGAATGGTGACTAGATGAAAATTAGGAATGTGGAGCACTGAGGATTTCTAAGATGACTCCTAAAATGGTTATCTGCTTTTATCTGTCAAGTGCCCCATCTTCTAAAAATAGTCATTTCTGTTTGTCGGGGTTTTTCAAATGCTTTTTCCATTTAAAAAAATGTGATATTTTTTCAATGTAGTCAAATCTATCATTCTTTTCAATTACTGTTGTTGTTTTTTTAATGGTTAGAATGGCATTCCCCATATCAAGACCTAATATTTACCTACACTTGGGGGGGGGTTACTTTAATAGTTTCATTATATTATATTTATATATTCAGTCAATCTAGAATTAGTTTTGGCATCTAGAATAAGAAAAAGATCTAACTTTATTTTTTTGTTGAAATGACCGGTAGACTGTCCAAACACCAGTTAATGAATAATTTATTCATTCTATATATTCTTCTATATAGACATGAATTTGTTTATTTGTAAGAATTTGTCTGACATTCCTACAACGGTATTATATTCAAGATCCTGTAGAACAAGATACACACCCATTCCCCTACTCCTGTACTCTTCCATTATTCTTCTAATTCAAAACCGTTTTTGATACCTTTCACATATTTATAATTCCTAATAAACTTTATCCTTGTTTTCTCAAAATCTACCCTTCTCACCATCAAAACCAAAATGCATTGTGACACTGATGGGACTACTTTAATTAGACATGTATTTTTTATAACATTGGGTTTTCCCATCTGGAATATGGTATATCAGTCTGTTTTGTTCAAGTGTCATCAAAGCACAGTGGTTACAGATTCTCATTTATACATCCTGAATGGGTTCCAATCCTATACCTTCCATAGCCTTGACAAGGTATTTTCCTGTTAACCACAGGCATTAACACTATATTATAAGGTCATTTTGAGGATTAAATGCACTAAGACATGTGCTTAAAACAATATTCAGGGGCTGGCCGAGTGGCTCAGTTGGTTAAGAGCTCGCTCAAGAGTGCGAGCTGAGGGCCGGCCGAGTGGCGCATTGGTTAAGCGCTGGTTTTGGGATGCCAGCGGCCCCGGTTCGGATCCCACATGAGGGCCAGTGACACTGCCCTCTACAGCTGGCAACGGCTCCACCTGGAGCTGGGCTGTGCGAGCCCCAGTGATGGTGTGGGCTGCAGCCCCTGCTGCAGTGGGCTGCCATAGGCTACAGTGAGTGGCCCGCAGCCAGCGTGAGCGGCTGGCAGCCAAGCGTGAGCTGCCAATAGCCGCGATGAGCGACATCCAGAGGCCAGCGACCGATCTGCCTCATCCGGGAAGAGCGCAATGACGATACCAACAGTGAAGCACCATCCTCCGCAACTAAACTGAAGAACAAGAAGACAGCAACTTGTCTGTTCCCCTTCCCCGATTCCCCAACGCTGTTCCCCTCCACCAAATCCCCAATAAAATCTTTAAAAAAAAAAAAAAAAAGAGTGCGAGCTGAGCTCTGAGCAATGGCGTTCAATGCCAGCCCGAGCTGAGTTGCCGTTGAACTGCCAAGAGGTGGAAGGATGGCTTAGCTAAAAAAAAAAAATTAAAAAAAAAAATTCAATAAAAATTCGTTGTTGTAGAGATCAACAGTAACACTATCATAGGTGACTTCAACACCCCATTGTCATCAATGGACAGATCCTCTAGACAGAAAATCAACATGGAAAGAATGGCCTTAAATGACACTTTAGACCAGCTGGACTTCGCCTATATTTTTAGAGCATTTCACCCTGAAATAACAGAATATACATTCTTCTCAAGTGCACATGGAACATTTTCCAAGATAGACCACGTTAGGCTACAAAACAAGCCTCAGTAAATTTAAGTAGACTGAAATCATATCAAGCAGATATAAAGGAAAAACTGATGGTTGCTGGCTGGGAGGGAGTGGGGATGAGGGAGAGGGGGAAGGTTTTGGACAGCGTAGGTGGGACTACAATGTTGCCGCAGGGATATGGGGACAGTTCTGGGAATGTAATTGATAATGTTGTGAAGACACTATTACGTTAAGTGAAATAAGTCAGTTGGAAAAAGACAAATACCATATGATCTCACTTATTTGTGGAATCTGAAAAACTGAATGAACGAGCAAAGTAAACAGAAACAGACTCATACATATAGACGAAAAAAACTGAGGGTTGCTTGTTGGGAGAGGCATGGGGATGAGGGAGAAGGGCAAGGGATTAGACAGCATAAACAGGCAACCACAATATTGCCACAGGGATATGAAACACAGTTCAGGGAATATAATAATGTTGTAAAAATTTTGTGGCGTGTCAGATAGTCACATGTCTTGTTAGGGAGACCACTTCATGGATGGAGTAGAGGCTTGATCACTGCACTGTACACCTGAAGCTGATGTTGTATAATATTGTATGCCAACTGTAATTGAATATATAGATAGTCATGGGATGAGGAGTACACTGTGGAGGGGAGTTAAAGGAATTGTAATAGATATGTATGATATGCAGGGGAGGAGTGGGGTGGCGAACTGGGGGAGGGGGACTGTCACTTTGAGGGGTAAAAAGGATAACTATTGCACTGTGTTGTACACTTGAAATTAATTTTTTTAAATGTTTCTTTCACAATAAAAGAATTAAAAAAAAGTTCGTTGTGACTATTGTTTTTATTTTATCATTTCCTTAAGAAAAGTCTTATTTTAAGTCTCACATATTTCTTGTTAGGTTTACCCCGAAGGAACTTTAATTTTTTTTTTTTTTTTTAAATAGCTGAGCCATCCTGCCACTTGGCAGCTCAACAGCAACTCAACTCAGGCTGGCATCGAACCGCTGTTTCTCAGAGCTCAGCTCGCACTCTTGAGCGAGCTCTTAACCAACAGCCCAAAGTACTTTTTTGTTTGTTTTTTGTTTTTTTAGGAACTTTAATTTTTGATTGCTTTGAGAATCAATCGCTTTTAAAAATATATTTCCAACTAATTATAGTCAATTTATCGGGTTTTGTGGGATTTAAAAAACATTATTTTGTAACAAAGCATTTTACTGTTCCATCTTATAATCCTAATATTTTCTTTTTTTCCTCCAGATTTGTTTTCATTCGTACTTCCTAGCTCTAAAATATTTTCTATTGATACTCCTGAAATTTACAGGTAAATAACCTTATCATGGAAAATACTAATTTTGTTCCCCAAATTTCCAAGATTTATACTTCTTATTTCTTTTCCTCATCTAACTATACTGCCTGGAACTTCTTAGAACAGTAAGAAGCAATTTAAGTAACAGCAGGCATCCCTCCTAAATTTCCAGAGATGGTTGTTGGATTCTTAACATACACAGAGGAAATAACCCTCTATTCTTAGTTTTATAGAAGAGAACTTTATCAGAAATGAATACTAAATATACCAAGGTGTTTTTTGGCATCTTGATATAAGACTTTTTCTATTTTGGCAAATTTTTTTTTTTTAAGATTTTATTGGGGAATTGGGGGAGGGAACAGTGTTGGGGAATCGGGAAGGGGAACAGACAAGTTGCTGTCCTTTTGTTCTTCAGTCTAGTTGTGGAGGATGTCACTTCACTGGCCCATGTTGGTATTGTGATTAATGCACTCTTCCCGGCTGAAGCAGATCAGTGGCTGGCCATTAGACGGCAGCTCACAGTGGCTGCCAGCCACTCACACTGGCTGCAGGACACCCACAGTAGCTTACGGCAGCCCACTGCAGCCGACGCCGGGAAGTCATGGCAGCCCAGCTCCAGGTGGAGCTGTTGTTCACCATATTAGCTGTAGAAGGTGCAGCATCATTGGCCCATGTGGGATCCGAACTGGCGGCCCTGCTGCTCAGAGCTCACGCTCCCAAGCCAACTCAACCAACACGCCACTCAGTGGGCCCAGCAAATATTTTTTAAAACATGAAAATAAACTGTTTCTCAAAGGTTACAAACAAAGATTAGAAACTTGAGGGTTGTTCTTTCACATTATTTACCATTTCTTAAACAGTTATTAGCCTATTTGGATTTTCTACTTCTTGAATCATTTTGGTAACTTACTTTATAAAATCTTCCATTTCATCTAATTTATATCTGTATAAGCACTGAGTTAGTTAATTATACATACAGTAGTTCAACGTATTATCCCAATCTATTTATGGTTATATATAGCCTTTTCTTCTTAATACTATTTCTATTTATTTTTTCTCCATTAGACTAGTCAGAAACTTGTTTATCTGTCTCTTCACAAAGAATCAGCTCTTGAGGCCAGCCGAGTGGCTCGGTTGGTTAAGAGTTGGCTTAAGAGTGCAAGCTCTGAGCAATAGGACCAGCAGTTCAATTCTCACATGGGCCAGTGAAGCTGTGCCCTAAATGAGCTGTCGCAGAGCTGCCAACAGGTGGAAGGATGGCTCAGCTGGTGTAACAAGATTGCCTGTTCAATGGTGGGCCATGCCCACCCGCAACTAAGACTGAACTCTGCACCTTGAGTTGAGCTGCCACCCGGATGGCTCAGTGGATAGAGCGTGCGCTCTTAACAACAAGGCTGCTGGGTTGGCTCCCGCATGGGATGGTGGCTACACCCATCCGCAACTAAGATTGAACACAGCATCTTGAGCTTAAGAGGCTACGAGCTGCTGACAGGAAGCCAGATGGCGACTGGCACTCTCCACTAGGAAGACTGAAGAACAACCTGGCTAATCCCCTTCCCCAATTCCCCAACACTGTTCCTTTCCCCCAATTCCCCAATAAAATCTTTAAAAAAAAAAAAGAAAAATGAAGAATCAGCTCTTACTCTTATCAGTCTATAGATTTTCTACTTCTTAATTCATTTCTTCTAACACATTATTTTCAACTTTATTAATTCTTTCCCTGTGTTTTCCTAAGGTTTATTTCATTGTTCTAATATATAAAGCTGAATATGCAATTAATTTTTTTTACATTAAAAGTATTAAATGCTAAATATTTTCTCTAGACTATGGCTCTGCTCATATCCCAAGTTGTAATATGGTGTGCTCTCATTATTATATATTTTTTTAATTGAGGTATAACTCAATGTAACTCACTGTTATATTCTTAACAGTTTGTAACTGAAGTTAGTTTCAACTTGTTTAACCCAAGAGTTGCTTGAAAGTTCTAAAATTTCCAAATAGTTGGGTTGTTTTAGTTGACACTTTACTCATTTACGGTTTGTCGCACTGTCAAAGAACTATAGTCTCTAAATTGTAAGGTTTTAAAGTGAAGTGTAAATTATAGTTAATTTCTGTAAATGTTCCATGGAGTATAAAAGAAGATAATGTTTTCCCCATAGTGTACCAAATTCAATTAAACTTCAGTTCCTCTAAACCATTTAAATTTTTGTTTTATATATTTCAATGCATGGTTTTTTGATATAATGGATCCATGGTGATTACAACCTCAATGTGAATTATATCTTCTACAAACATGAAGTCAGAAATTTGTTTGTGGCAGTTAATTACTTTTTCCATGAATAGTTTTAATATTAAAATTCTAATTTTGGGAGCAGCTGGTTAGTTCAGCTGGTTAGAGCGCAGTACTCATAACATCAACGTTGCTAGTTCAATCCCCACATGGGCCACTGAGTTGCACCCTTCACAACTAGATTGAAACGACTACCTGACTTGGAGATGATGGGTCCTGGAAAAACACACTGTTCCCCAATAATAATAAAAATAATAATAAAATTCTAATTTTTGCTACATTTGCTTTATATACCCTTTTATTTTATTTTTTATTTTTATTGTTTTGAGGGTAGTGTCACTGGCCCTCATATGTGGGACCCGAACCAGGGCCGCTGGCTTCCCAAGCCAGTGCTTAACCATCGCGTCACTTGGCCGGCCACCCCTTTATTTTTAACTTTTATTAGTTTCCTTTTTTTTTTTTTTGAGTGCAGTGTCACTGGACCTCACATGTGGGACCCGAACCAGGGCCACTGGCTTCCCAAGCCAGCGCTTAACCACCATGCCACTCGGGCCCAAGTTTCCTTTCATTTTAGAATTATCTTAAAAACAACAAAGTAGACATTATATTCAATCTGAGAATCTTTGTCACTTAACCTTTTCAAATAAGTCCAATTATAAACATGCAAAATACTGAAGACAAAGATTCCTTCACTGGGTACAAACTCCAAAGAACCCTTGTAAATATAAATTTTAAGACTATATAATTTTAAAAATGGTCAAATGTTATGGTCTCTAAATACCATTTCCCACTAAAAGAAACCAGCGCTCCTGATTTCAGGTCTGGAGTGGGGAACATACAGATAAACCTGACTCATCTAGCACCAGAAAGCAAGAAAGTTATCAAAGATTGTTGGAGTCATAACAAAAGGACTTACGAGCTAACTTGAAGAGGCTTTTACTAACCAAAGATGATACAATAGATTGACATTCAATACATATACATAGATCCACGTACAATGATTTAGCATGATTCACCTCTCAGTTCCCCCACCCTATAGTCACTGGTCATTTGTGGAGGCTGCCAGGACATCAATTCATTCTTAAAAATGACAAAGAATTAAGCATTTATCTTGTTTTTTTCTGAATTAACATATTTCAAGGTAATAAAGAAACCAAATAGTTGATTAAACTCTTCTCTATACAATAACAATAGCTGATAGACACAGAAGAAATAAAAGAATTAGAAAACCATCATTTTACAACCCCTAATGAAACAGTGAATTAAGAACTAATTATCAATGAATGCTAAAACTATGTGGTCAAAACCTGAAGAGAAACCTTTTAATATACGGATTAAGCTGACATCACCTGAACTAGGATGAACGTCATTAAAAATGATGTGCTTCCACTAGAGATATCATAGGAAGAACACAGACGAATATGAAGAATTCTTTCCAAAAAAACTGAACCTGAATCTAATCACATTTCTAACAGTTAATAGGAAACATGAGGGATAGAGAAACATGTTCAATAACACCAGAATGAGCAATGTGGGATTTGCTGCAGAACAAATCATTCAGTATCTTCTAAAAATGAATGGCATTTTTTTTTAAATGGGGAGATTTGTTGATTAAAAGAGGCTAACGAGGGCCGGCCGAGTGGCGCGGTGGTTAAGCGCTGGCTTGGGACGCCAGCGGCCCCGGTTCACATCCCACATATGAGGGCCAGTGACACTGCCCTCATAAATAAATAAATAAATAAATAAGGAGGCAAACGAGACATAGCAACCCACCATTCGTGTAACAACACACGAATCTTGTTTTAACTCCTTTTTGAAACAAATAACAAAGTTGAACAGACATGTTTTAGGTGACATTAATAAATTACTATTGATTTGATTCAGTGTGATAATGGTATCATGGTTATGTTTTTTAAAAAAGGGACTTGTATCTGTTAGGTATTGATAGGTGAAATAAAACATGTCTAGGATTTGCTTTAAAGTATTACAGGGAAAGAAATGTGGGAGGAACTGATGAAACAAGAGGCGCAAAGAGGAATGATGAAAACATTAATGTTAGTTGAACTATCTGTTCTACATTTGTTTTAAAATTTCCATAACAAAGGTTTAAAAAAAGTAGTAATCCTGCGGTGAGCGACCATCCAGAGGCCAGCGACCGATCTGCCTCATCCGGAAAGAGAGTAATGACGATACCAACATGGGTCAGTGAAGCAACATCCTCCGCAACTAGACTAAAAAAAAAAAGAACAAAAAGACAGCAACTTGTCCATTCCCCTTCCTCAATTCCCCAAACGCTGTTCCCCTCCCACAATTCCCCAATAAAATCTTCAAAAAAAAAAAAAAAGTAGTAATCAACGAGAAACCTCTTGCATGTAGTTGTACTCCTCACACTAAACAAGCAGCTTTCCCAAATAAACTTCTTACAATCCTAAAAATAACTCTCACTATTTTTGAGCCTTTCTGTATTCTATTCTTCCAACAAATGACAACTAAACAAATAAAGCAAACCCTTCTAACTAGACACAGCATCCTTCTTTCCTGTTCATTATTATGCTTCTTTCATATACACTGCTTCTTTCAAGTATTTCCCATACATAAAAATTATATCAAGGAAACTATTTACTCATACTTCTCTAATATATATGTTAAGACATCAAACATGAAGAAAAATACTGAAGGACAGTATGCACGGATATTTTCTATAACTATCTTTAGAGAAATGTTTCAACTGATATAAATTTTATGAAAAAAATCATATAAAGAAGCAAGGAAATTACTATGATATACTGGAATTCAAGAACTTCTGGGCAGCCAGTTAGCTCAGGTGGTTAGATTGCAGGCTCATAACACCAAGGTTGCTGGATCGATTCCTACAAGGAGCTGTGCCCTCCACAACTAGATTGAAAACAACTATTGTACTTGACTTGGAGCTGATGGGTCCTGGAAAAACACACTGCTCCTAAATAAAATTTCTTTAAAAAAAAAAAAAAATTTCTGAAAACATCATAGTCAATTTTAGTAAAACAGAAGGGTTGAATGAAAGAATAACTGGGGCAAACATTTGCTTCTTACATTCAAGAGTCACACAGAATAGCAAGCAAGAAAAGATAATGTTCACTTCCACTTCCTGGCAAAGACTTCCAAGGCTTCCATGACATTATCCTTGGCTCTTACTCTTTCTCCTTTGCTTCTAGAAATTCCACTGAGTATACGAGGTTGGACAATTAAGTTCGCAAACTCATCCTAGAAAAAGTGCTCCATAGCTCGTTGCTGAATACCACTACGGTCACCTTCGAAGTACTCCCCTTGGGAAGCTATGCACCAAAGCCAGCGTCTAGTCCACCCTTCAAAGCAATTCTGGAACTCTTTTTCTGGAATGGCCATCAGAGCTGTCGTCCTGTTACCCTTGATGTCCTGAACGTCATCAAAATGTCTTCCTTTCATATTTCCTTTATCTTCGGGTAAAGAAAGAAGTCATTGGGGGCCAGGTCAGGTGAGTAGGGAGGGTGTTCCAATACAATTATTTGTTTACTGGCTAAAAACTCCCTCACAGACAGTGCCGTGTGAGCTGGTGCATTGTCGTGATGCAAGAGCCATAAATTGTTGGTGAAAAGTTCAGGTCGTCTAACTTTTTTACACAGCCTTTTCAGCACTTCCAAATAGTAAACTTGGTTAACTGTTTGTCCAGTTGGTATAAATTCATAATGAATAATCCCTTTGATATCAAAAAAGGTTAGCAACATCATTACAACAAGTTCGTGAACTTAACTGTCAGACATTGTATGGTTGGTATTTCATGTGCACTAAACTACTGAAACCTACAAAGATTTAGATAGTGTCTTCATTTCCATTTTATCCATTAGGAAACAAACCATGTTACTAGTAAGTACGAGGGCAAAATTCTACTATGACAGTGGTTCCTATTCTGCAAACCTCCATCCTCTCCCCATTAGTTTATTTCAGAAGGTCTAGGATAGTTAGGGACTAGACACTTGTGTATTATAAGGAAGTGGTAGGGGATGGAATTCCCCCAGTAGATTCTGAAGCATATTGCTAATTAGAAACAAATACACCATGATGTATTTTCCCCTGGGTCCTCTGATGTTATCTATCTGCTGATTCTCACAAAATTAAATTTGTGTCTGTGTATGTGTGTATACTTACCAGCCCTAATCTCAATCTCTGCTCTTTGAAAAGCACTGCTGAGAAAACGAAAATGAGCCATAGACTAGGAGAAAATATTTGCAAAACACATACCAATAAAGATTTGTATCCAAAATATAGAACTCTCAAAACAAAAGGTAAGAAAACATACACTTATATGACCCAGCAATCTCACTTCTAATTATTTACCCAAAGAAAACATGTTTATGCAAAAATCTATGGGCAAAAAATTCAGGCTGCCTTTTTTCAGTTAAAATGTTACAGAAGACATTGTTCATTACTCAGTGTCTCCTACTGAAGATTCACATTTGAAATTACTTTTAGAATCAGTGCTATAAAATGCTGTCTTTTCTCAGATGCGGTAATGTTTGCTCCATTTCAATAATGCAACATACTTATCATATTCTCTGACCAATCACAACATTAAAATGATGATATCTGTGTTCTCCTTTACTATGGTCCCTATTTCTTTTCATACACACACACACACACACACACACACACACGTAAACTGCCTCAAATTTGCTGTGGAGTTAAATTTAAATAAATGAATAAAAAGAAATTATACCCAGCATAATAGGCTTTTCCTTTCACTAATTCCTTCTTGGGAAAGAAGCTTTTTTTTTCCTTTTGCATACTTTAAAATTTTTTTAAATAGGGGGCCGGCCGAATGGCGTGGTGGTTAAGCACCAGCCTGGGAAGACAGCGGCCCTGGTTCGGGTCCCACATATGAGGGCCAGTGACACTGCCCTCAAAAAAAAAAAAAAAAAAAAAAAGTGGTTAAAATTTTTTGAAATAGGAAATTGTTAAAGGTAGTATGTTCTTGCTAATATATAGTATGTTTTTTAAAAATAAAACCTACAGGCAAATGTTTATAATGACTTTATTCATAATCACCAAAAACTAGAAACAATACAATTATCTTTAAACTGGCAAATAGATAAACAAATTGTGGTACATCCATAAAATGGAGTATTAGTCATCAATAAATACAACATGGATGAATCTCATATTATGCTAAAAGAAACAAAACTCAAAAGGCTGCATACTGTTTATCATTTATACAATTTTGTGAAAAGTCAAGTTTGTAGAATAGAAAACAGATCAGGGGCTAGAGATAGGGAAAAGGCTAGGTATAAAGGGGCATGAAGGAATTTGGGGGGTGATGGAACTGTTCTGTATCTTTACTGTGGTGGTAGTTACAGAACTATATGCATTTGTCAAAACTTGGGACAGGTCTTTAGACTATACAGTAAATATATCTGGACTAGTGGTATTCGACCAGGAGCAATTTCCCCCACCCCACCCTGAGACATCTGGAAACGTCTGGAGATAGTTTTAGTTGTCACAAATAGGAAGTCAGTGCTATTGGCATGTAGTTGTGAGAGGGCAAGTATGCTGCTAAACATCCACAATGCACAGGAGAACTCCCCCTCACCCGCAACAAAGAATTATCCAGTCTAAAATGTCAATAGCACAGAGACCGAGAATCATTGATCTAGCCTTTACATTGAAGTTGTTACATGATCATCAGGAAATTAGGTAAGGAGAGTAATTGAAAGTAAGGAAATAATAGTTTCCTCCTTCATCCCCATTACTATGTGTAGTCTTTCCCAGTTTTCCCATCTCGGTTTGTGGTGCACCAGCTATCCACTTTTTCAAAGTGAAAACCCAAGGGTCAGCAGTGTTCTTTATTTCCCTACAGTCATCAACAAGGCCTATCAACTCTACCTCCAAAATATATCACAACCAATTCTCACCATCTCCACTTACTCCAAATTATGATTACTTTCACATAAGGATTACACCAATAGCCTCCTAATTGACCGTTTCCATCTTGCTTCCTCAAATTCATGCTGTACGTAGGAGCTAAAGGAATCTTTTAAATAAATTATATTTTTAAATCACAAACTGGTTTCTCAGAGAAATATTTAATACAGTTTCTTCCCATTCCAATCACTCACTATAATAATATCCTATGCTATCGTATTTTCTTCACTACCTGAAATTACTTTATTTCTCGATTATTTTCTCTCTTGCCCCCACCATTTCTCCCGCACCTAAAACCATGCCTGTTATATGTCCTAAATAATTGTCGAATGAACAAATCTCTCTTATACTGAGGTTGGTCTATTTGTTCTATTGAGGCCAAAGATTAACAATACATCTCTGAAGAAAGGAGACAATCTCCAAAAGTGAGCTGATATTCCTACTGTTATTCAATCAAAAAAATAACGAAGTATATAGGTCAGGATGGGAGCACATTAGAAGGGGGAAAAAATTAGTTCTTTCCCCCAGATTTCAACTTGCTTATTGGTTCCAAATAAAAGATGTCCTCTGCTCACCAGAAGAGAGGCTGAAGGTTCAACAGAGAAATGTCTTCCATTTCTCCTTGATCAGTCATATATAAGAGCCAATTACAATATATTTGTTTTATAATTCCCCCCTATTATATTAAACTTAATAAAGTCTTGTTTAAAAGTCACAGCCTGGGCCGGCCAAGTGGCACGATGGTTAAGCGGCCCCGGTTCGGGTCCCACATATGAGGGCCAGTGACACTGCCCTCAAAAAAAAAAAAAAAAAAAGTCACAGCCTGGTCTCAGGGTAAACAACTGATGAAGGAATTGTTTATGGAAGAATAAGTCAGTGAATACATATAGGAGAAAAGATAGAAAAATCACTCTTCTAATGAAATAATGGATCTAGGTAATAATTATCAATGGTTAATAAATCCATGTGAAAAGTTAAGAAACTATAACATTTGGACCCCACTGACAGAACCTAAGCTGATCCATTTTAGTATTACTAAAGTACAAGACCCACTCATGTGCCTCCTAGAATGATGCAACAAGAATTCACAGCATCATCTAATAGGCTGACTATACAACCTAATTTGTCCAGGACAGTCCCAGTTTATGGCTATTGTCTCACTGTAATTATTAAATAGCACATCCTTTCATTCCTAAAATTGATTAGAAATAAATTATATACAATCACTATTTATGACTTTTTCTTTCTAAAGAAACTGAACCTAAATCTCATCAATTCTACCAATTCAAGTTCTCAACCTATTTGGGAAATTTTCTTTTCTTTTTTTTCCAAGCTGAGCCATCCTGCCACCTGTTGGCAGCTCAGCAGCTGCTCAGCTCAGGCTGGGAATCCAACAGGCAACACTGCTGCTCAGAGATCGCACTCTTGAGCGAGCCTGGGAAATTTTTTTAATGGGAAATTTTTTTAACTATAGATGCCTATAATCCACCCTATGAATTCTGATTTAATTGATCTGAGATGTGACCTGAGAATCAAAATGTTTAAGAGCTCTTCAGGTAATTCTAAAGTTTCAGCCAAAGTTAAGAACCACTGCTCTGTATCTAACTACTAATTTGTGGAAAATATGAAGGATACTTAAACATGTTAAACACCACAAGAATTCAATCAGCCAAATCCAGAATGTGGGAGATTTTCCTGGACAAACCTAGTTTTTTCAACAAATAGCATGGGAAAAAGTATAAGAGATATAAGATAAGAAGAGGGATGGCTAAAGAGAAACTTAAGAGACATATAAACCAAATGAAATGGTAAATCTTATTTGAATAGTGGTTCAACAAGACATTTAAAGAATCAGAGTAACCTGAACACAGACTGGATTAAAGAACTCTTAATTTTGTTAGGTGTAATAGTACTGTGGTTGTATTTTTTTTTAATTCTTGTTAGAAATACATACAAGAAACATTTATAGATTAAATGATGTGATTTCTTTGAAATCATTTCAACAAAAAAAAAAACAGAAAGAAAAAGAAAGGAAGGAATAAGTCAGATGAGACAAGAATGTGGCAAAATTGTTGATAACTGTTTAGTTGTCAAAGCTGGGTAACAGAAACATGGGGTTTCACTGCACCAATCTATGTTTTATATTTTATACTGATATGGAATTATGAAAAAAATTTAATGTTTGCCTATAAAACATATATACAAAACATTTAAATTTATAAGACAACATGTTGGGAGATGTACAGAAAGATAAACACATATGACCCTTGACCCCAAAAAGCTTATATTAGTGGGTAATCGATATGTTGGATAGAAAAGGCTTGCTCAGGTACTATCTTTGGTCAAAGGCAGAAAGGTAGTAGCTCAAGCTTCTGGGAAGCTAGAAAGAGAAGACTGAAATTAAAATAGCATTGTAAGTATTTCTTGAGTATAAGATAGTAAGTGGAAGTGTTAGTATCCAAGTATTTGCTAATACCAGAGATTGTATCATAACCTGACTTTGAAAAGCCTAGGCCCTTATGATTAGGCTGAGCCATATGAAAATACATTTTTGTAGTTCAAATGGTCAAATATTAGCAATGTTGTATGCTTCAACCTAATACTATGCTATAATGCTTTCCTTTCTCTTCCCTTTGGTAAAATAATTATGTACAATTAATTCATAGTAAAATAGTTAGAGTACTTAGAGGAAATGTTAGTTTTCATTAAAGAGTGGTTATTTCCCTGATATAGAATTCAAAAATATTTTCTAGATATCCACATAAATTGCAATTTTACATTTATCTACTTGTATTTTCTTTAGTAAATAAGATCATTCCATTTTCAAAGGTACCTTTAAAATCAATCATAGCAACCTGCACAGCCAACTTTATTTGTGAAACAAGGAAAATAAAGGCTTCTCTTTTTTACATCAATTTGATTTAAATACAATTCAATTTATTTTAACCAAAAATAAAATTCAGATAATGAATTCTGGACCTATATGATTATTATATATGTTACATATAATATATATAATTATATAATTATATAACATCATAATTTTTTATACATTAAATGCACATAATTCTAGATTACAATTAATTATATATTAATTGTTGTGTTATATATTATTACAATGAATTCCAACTCATACTATTTATCAAACAGTAAATTTTTTAAGCAGTATTTGATCCTGGTTTAGCCTATTATATTATGACCTTGAGAAAAAATATCTCTGTGCCTCTTCAAATGTTCTCTTCAAATACTCTCTATACAAAAAGCCAATGCATTCTTAACACACATGATTTACATTGTGTACACGTGACCAGCAAACATTTTTAATATGTACCACCATGTTTTTAAGTAACACATTTAACCAAAAGACAAAAGATAAAAAGCTAATTGAGGAATTTAGAGTGATCAACTTTTTTGCAATTATTTATTATAAAATATTAAGTAACAGAAATCCAAAACAAAACTCCTTAATCCTATCACATAATAAAATCACTATTTTTATTTTTTCATGTTATTTTCTATTCCTTGTCTTACATGCATGTCCAATTTTTACATATTTACAATAACATAGATAGCATTTTATAGTCTACATTTTCATTTACTATCATACCATGAATATTTTTCCATTTTGCAAAAATTTCCCCCTCATTCTCCATTTTCTTCTCATCCCCACCCGAGGGTAATCAATGATAACAGTCTGACATGTATCCTCCACAACTTTCTCCAAGTTCATACATCTACAAGTACAGACACATAAGTGGGCAGGCGAGAAAAGACGGTTTGTTTTTACAAAAAATGGAAGCATACTACTTATAAATATGCTTTCTTTTATGCTTACCAAACATATATACTGCAAATTTCATACACAAAGAATTTTAAATATGAAAATGGATACCACTTACTAGATCACATACATTTACAAAAGTTATTATTTTCTATGTGAACGTTGAAAAGATATAGGGATATCACAAAAAAATGTGGCCACCAGATTTAGATTTCACGCTTTATAGCAGTTTACATCCAAGCATAAATTAATTCTACTACTTACAATAAGCCTACCTAATGAATTTTACTTATTTTAGAAAAAAAAATTTACAATCTTTAAAAAATTCAGAATATCTCAAAAATATCCTGACTTTAAAGTACGAGAGGGAGAATTTGTGTGTTTAATACTGGCCTGCATATAAACTTGGTTCTGTCTATACCAGAGATGATAGATGGATATAGTTCTGACCCACCCACATACTCTGCTCCCCCAAGTTGACAAACTGAGAGACTGGCATTTGGATATGGTCTGAATACAATCAAATTCATCTTTTCTAATTAATACATATTATTCTAATTGCCCACAAGCATTACAAGAAGACAAAAGGCAGACCTACAAAGAACTTAGAGGTTGTTAATCCAATGGTCTTAAAACACACTCTTCCGTCTAACCATACAACCAAAACAATCAGAAGATCCCTAAATCTGGATCCACAGGAGAACTTCGGTATATAGAGAATGGTAAGAAAGATGTACAGAAGCTCCCAAAATTACAAAACCTGTTAACCAAGCAACAGTGCCTCTTCTGTAACAGGTAAACCTTTTCTTCCAAATATCAATGTCTTTTGAGTTCCTATTATATGGAGGTCATAGGTGTTAAGAGATGCAAAAAGCGGGCCGGCTGACTGATGCGGTGATTAAGCGCTGGCTTGGGAAGCCAGCAGCCCCGGTTCGGTCCCACATATGAGGGCCAGTGACACTGCCCTCAAAAAAAACAAACAAAAACAAACAAACAAAGAGATGCAAAAAGCAACAAAATGGGCTCTACCCCAAAGTGGTTCACAACTTAGCAGGAGAGCCAAAATATTTTATCCTAAATGATCATAAATACCATACACAGTACAATGCCTAACATATAGGTCATCAACTATCATACGTGCTCGATAACATTTTGTGACTTTGATTATAAGTATCAAAGGCAGTAAGCATCATAAATACAATACCATGTCATCAACGCAATTTTGGATTAAGTAACCTGAAGTTATTACCTAGGCCTAAATAGTATGTTTAACTATCGCAAGGCAAACAGTCAAGTTATATTAAAAGATATTGTACCAAAGTCCCCACTAACCTGCTTGGAGTACACATATGCAATCCACGTGTAATTTATCGCACTCTCACAAAAAAGAACGAAAAAAACCATACATGTACTACCACGTGTACCATTTAGGACAACCCTACTGAACACTCTAACCAAATGTCAAAAACAAATGGATTACGAAGCCCATCAGATAATGAGTATAACCTTCTACCTCAATGAAACTAGTAAAATAATAGGGAAACCTGTACAAGTGCTCCATATTTTGAGTTGTCGGAGAAGTCATGACGCATTTTTGCAACGAAAAACAGAAAAAATACTTCGTGACTTTTCCAACAACCCAATATTACATATTTAAAAAGTTGTTAAAAGTTTACACAACTGCCAATATGGCACCTTTTAAGTGTATTAGAAGAGAAAGAATATATTTAAAATCTAATTGAATTTGTTACCAAAGGGCATAGATGTTTTCTAGAACATTCTATCTTAAAAGGTGAATGACAACAGCATTAGCAGCTGGATTCAGAGATCTCTTTGAAGTAACTTACCCAATATATTTTAATTGGCTGACCATATGGCCATATGTCTTCACTCAAGCATAATGAGGATCCAGTTTAAAACTCAGCTTGAAAAAAAATTTAAAATTTCTAAACATGTGCATTCCATACCCAATATTTTTATTAAATGAATTATTTGAACACACTATCATACAGTTTAAACTTGTTCTATGACTAATTATTGCATGAGGATCTAAAAATTTATAAACCTAAAACTACCAACATTAAATTTTAATTGCTCAAAATACAATAAAATGCACTAAAATAACCAATGAATGGATAATGGGATAACTATATGGATAAATAGTATATGTGATAAAACAAGTATAGTAAATGTTAATGGTAAATCTAGGTTGTGGGTTTATGGATGCTCCCTGTAAATTTTTCAATTTTGCTGTGTAAAAATATCTTCCTAATAAATTTGTGAAAAAATACTATTTGACACTTCTCTGGGTTATTTATAATTTAAACTTTAAAGACGAGAAACATAGATTAAAGAAACTGTTATGGGATGTCCAACACAAGCACTGTAGTTGGGACAAACCTGGATTCAAATCCCAGCTCGATCTCTCTTAACTAGCTATCTGCTCTCAATTACTTAACCCCTCCACACCTACATTTCTTCATCTGCAAAATGGGTTTTTACACAGTTAATGTGAGTTAAATTCTTCCTATAAAACACAGTGCCAGGCACATAATAAGCACGCATTAAAAATGTTTGCTGTATTTATTACATGAGATTCCTAATTTTATGCTAAATGGAAAGGGTATTCTCAATAAAGATTAAATTGAAATTTTTCACGCGGTTGGCCAAACACTAATTTGATCATTTTAAGATCATTCTCAAGAGGGAGATTCCCTATAGGAAACTCACTGCTTAACATACTATGGGATTCCGGGGGGGAGGGGGGGCGAGGGGGGAGGGGAAGAGGAGTAAAAGTCCGAAAAATACTGCTCAATCGATAGAACAGTATTGTTTTCCATCTGAAAAAAAATCGTGCAGAATTAAATAAGAAAAGTTTCAAGGCAAACTTTTTCAAAGGCACTCCAAAAGGCACTCAACAGCTCCTATAGAGAATTATTTGGCATCACTTCTGCAGGTTGGTTGGGTACATCCTTGGGATGACAACATTTGGCATACTCTTCCACGTTCTTAATTGTTGGGAAAGAGGCTAGACTAGAACATGACATTCACAGTGCCCAAACTCTTTCTCCTAAACCAGGACACGCCAACGACCCCACTTTTTCACAGGTGAGAACACCACCTCCACCTTGGTCTAGATAACGGTTATAGGGGGAGGGTAAAGGAGGCAGGAAAATGCATTCGCAGTGGCGTGGCCGAAGAGCCCTCCCGGCTCTCCCTCAGGAGACCCCTTCGCGACTTACGCCCGCCACCCCCACCCCCACCAGACCTCTTCCCCAGTGAAAACTTCCCGACTCAGATTTACTAAAGACGCACTTAAGACTGACACCTCCCGTCCCCTGGCCCAAGCAACCCACCTCCAGGGCTAGGAACAGTTTGTAAAGCCAGCCACAGCCCCCGCCCCTCCCCCTCCCCACGAGCAGCGAATCTTTGTCCCACCTGCCGAAGGACCGCTCTCCAGCGCGCTCCAGCACCAAGGCTGCCTCAGCCCTTCCTGCACGCGTTCCCCCGCAGGGCTCCGGCGACCTCTCCGCGAGCCTGGGCTTGGCCCATTCCCGGCCGCGGCCCGCGGCCCCCGCCCCGCCCCCCGCCGCCCGCCGCCCGCCGCCCGAGTTCTGCCTCACCTCACCTACCCTCTTTCGGGGGCCGGACTCCACCTCTCTCTCCGCCATGTTGGGCCCCGCTTGGAACCGCGGCGGCTCCCGGCGCGGTGGCGGCGGAACCTCCTGGGCCCCCGGCCCCCGCCCACACTGCAGGAGCGACCGCCTCGCGGCAGCTTCCCAGGACCCAGCTGGGCCTGGCGCTGAAAGTGGGGGGGAGGGGGCGGATGCCGCGCGCCGGGGCCGGAGATCTTGAGATCCCACGGGGGCGCGCGTGGGTGGTTGCGCCTGCGGAAAAGGGGGGCTGGGACTCCGGGGGTTAATGGCCTCCAAGGGGCCCCGTGAGTAGGATTATTTTCTCTCAGAGAAATTCCTCCGCCTGCGGTTTCTTAAAGGGATCACTAAACCAGCCCCTTGCGCGCGCCCCCGATGCGCAGGCGCACCTTAAGCCCCTCCCTCCTTTCCCACCAAGCCCCCGGTCCTGAGCGTGCGCGGTAAGTGGCCCAGGGTAGGCCAAATCCTGCAAGTCTCTGTGCTGCCAGCAGCTGCTCCCACCACTCAACTATGGCCGCTTTCTTAAAGGGACCATGACACGGTGAAGAAGGAGGAATGAAAGAAATGAGGGAAAGGGCTATCTGGAGAACTGGGTGAAATATCATGGAGGGGTCTAGATCACCATCTTACACCTAACTGCAGAGATAACCATTGTGAAGAGAAAATGATGGTGAGCTGAAGTTCTCAGTGGACCTCTGGACGTGTGGAATCCCAACCAATGAGGGAGCAGCCAGTCACCTCAAGGAGATGTAGCTTTCCTGACTTTAAACAGCCTGATCTAAAGCACAGGGCATAGCTCTGATAGCCTAACCTCAAAATCAGATCTTTTGGTGATTTTTGAAGACTAAACCAACAACTGCAGATAATTTCCTCAATAATAATTTGTCCTTAGACTATCTAAATCAAGAAGGATCTTAGGAACCATCTACTCCAATGCTCCCAATGGTAAAATTGCAGCCTGGTCAAGGGAAGTAACTTGCCCCAAGGTGCCTAGAGCCTGGTGTGAAATTAGAATCAAGATTTGAATCACATTTATCCAGGATTTTCATGTACCAAGCTGTCTTCAAAGCAAGAGAAATTTGTTTTAATCTAGAAGATTACAAATAAAAGTTTAATGATATTTTAATAAAATTATAATTCTTCTCTGAAGATGTGTGATGATTTGCAGATATTGTGTGTCCTCCATTCACTCCATTGAACTAGCTTTGAGGTTCTGATTTAAAAGGATAAGCACCTTAATCTCTAAGCCAAAACTGGGAAGTAGATTTGGATCTATCTTGCCCTGAAACTGAAGCTGAGATGTCTAAAGAGAATGGGGGCTTGAGTTCCTCTTTATCCATTCCAGTCCCCCAGACTTAGGTGGAAAAATTGCCCTATTGGGGTTCATGATGATGGCTTAGGGGAATCATATAAGTAAGGAATACAAAGAAGTTGCCTCTGAAGATGATTCCCTAAGAGGAAAAAAAAAATTTCAAAAGCAACTCCTAAAATCACAGGATAATGAGATGTAAACTTCTGTATGTCACTTCAACTTTTGTGTGTGACTTGGTAGCTATTTTGAAACAACTTTCTTAATCCATCACATTTTGCTGAAAATTATCTGTGAAATTGCTGGAAGTTTCCTTGCTGGTTCTTGCTTAGGTGAGTTCATCTTTAATTTCACTTTTGAATAGGAAAGAGGAGAGAAGAACCAAAAAAAAAAAAAAAAGTATATTTAAGCCAGAATTTTGCAAACATGTCAGAGTTCCATGTTCAAGTTATAGGAAATAAAAAAAGAAGCCAAGAATGTGGCTATATATAAGGGAATGTGGGTATATATAAGGTCTAGTAGTTTCCACCTGTTTTATTGGTAGTGGACTATTCCCTTCTAATAAAATCTGATGACTTAAAATGAAGTTGCTAAATTTGAATTAGAAATGGGGAACCCATAAGCCTGCTCACCCAACCTCCCCCTTGCCCTCTCTCTTCTTTTCATGCCCCCTCTCACCATTACAGAAATGTTGCATTTTTGCAGAACACAGTTTAAAGCCAGACTTCGTCCAACTCTACATTTTAAAGATGGAGCCACTGAAGCCCAGAAAGGTGTGACTTGCTTGAGATTACCCAAAAGATTGGTAACAACACCAGAGCTGAAACAGGCATCTTGACTCCCAGCCAAAGGCTTTGTCTCCTATATGAAACTGTTTCTAGAGGTATTGAGAATGTATTGGGACTTGAGCAATAGGCAGTATTTGTGCATTCTAGATAATATACAAGCATACCATGAATGTTCAGTACAGTCATCAACATTGAATAAGGAGAAAAGAGAAAACCAACACTTGGTGAGCACTTCAAGGTTAATCATATTATCCCAATTTTACAGAGGAATTTGTAGTGATTGAGCGACTAGTCGAAGGTTATTCGGCAGAGAAGCTAAGCCATAATTCAAAGCCTTTTTTTTTTCTGGCTGATTCAAATATATCATAAACTGGAGATTGCAAATTGATGGCTTTGTAGACAAATCTGTCCCACAGGCATGTATTTGGTTTGCACCAAATATAGCTATGTGGTCTCGGTCAAGTTACTTGCCCTGTGTCTCAGTTTCCTCATCTGTAAAATAGGTTGTTGGGAGGATTAGTTAATATCTCTAAATCTCTTAGGCCACTTTTAATTCCTAGCACTGTAAGAGTATAATTTTTTTTTAATTTTTTAATTTTTGAACTATATGTCAACATTCAAAATGAGACATTTACATACAAATCCAAATTTTTGACTTCTCTTTAAAAAAGTAGAATATAATGGTGCAATATTTTGCAAATATCAAGCTGACTCATTTTAATTTTCTTATTTAAATCATGTTTCATTAAATACCCTTGACTGTAGTGTTGCTCTGAAACTTCCATAATCAGGAGAGAGTAGAAAAGGATTCATGGAGAGAAAAAGAACAGCTAAATTTCCTTAATTCCATTTAACCTATGAAATTCAGTACATAGACAGTGAGTCATAGACTTCTCCCATACTCCAGAGGAGATGCTCCTTCCATCTAGTACAGCTAAACCATGAAGCTGTGATATAGGGAATTAAAAGAAATGGCTGACTCTTAATTAAAGAGTAGATGGAAGAAGGAAGAGGGAGATAAAAGGCAGCAATCTTGAGACACGTGCACCTATCTTCCCACTCCAGCTCTTCAAAATAGAAAGCATTCGTGCTTTGCTTCTGTTTGGAATTCCAAGTAGAGATGACTTGTGGACTATGCCCACACCAACAAGCAAACAGCCACACATGAGTAAAAGTGATGGCTCAGTGTATTTGGGAAGAGAGAGAAGGCTTGAATTTAGCTCCTCAGAGTGTCTTTTAGCACCTTCAGAGGGTGAATCCAAGTTTTATGGGTCTTGAAGCTTATGTAATGGGGGTAAGGAGGAAGTTTTTCAAAGAAATAGAACACAAAATTCCATATACAAAACTAGATGGAGGGTCTTAGAAGGAGCTCTGCAAGTGAATAACCCTTAGTTTCAATGTGACATGGAATGTATCCAGAAGTTCCCACATAGGTAGAGGGTAGGTAGCCAAGAGAACTGGCTGGCAAGGATAGGGAGAAGTAGCTTTGTAGATCTCACTGGGCAGGGAACAGAAAGTAGTAACAGTCAACCCCGGGAGGAGCTATGGTTGGCCTCCAGGCTCTTAGCAAACTTAGAGAGGCCAGGCTACAAGATACATCACTTGCTGACCAACAGGTTGCTGAGCTTCCAGAGTAGTAAGATGATAGTACAAGAAGACCAACTGGATTCAAGGTCTCAGGCTTCCTCAATACCATAATGCCTTATACACTTTCACGCCATCTTAGGGACACATGCAAAGGTAGAGAGCAGCCATGTGAAAGACTTGGCATTTCCTCCCCAAAGAGATTATAACCTAATGGAAGTCTATCCATTATATTCAAATATGTTTTAAACAAAATTGGACGTTTAGATATATTAATGAATTCAGAGAATGTGAAGAAGAAAGTAAAACAGGATTCTGGGATGAAAAGTGGCTACTTTAGAAATGGTAGCCAGAAAATATTTTTCTGAGGAGGTGGCATCTTAGCTAAGACTTAAATAATGAGCGAGAGCCAACTGTGTGCAAATGTCTGGGCAGAGCATTCTAGGCAGAGGATTCCAGGTAGAAGGATCCCCAAGTGTAAAGCCCATCAGCAGGAACAAACCTGAAGTGTTCAAGAACAGCAAGGTGCCAATGTTACTAGAATTGAATGAGAGGGGCAAGCAATGAAGGCAGAGAAGTAGAGGTGAAGGTAAGGACTTTTAATTTTAATTTTATTCTGTATCTGAGGGAAAACCACTGAAGAATTTTTATTTTTTTTTAAAAATGAGTGATATGAACCCTCTAGATACCATATAGAACCCTCTAGAATGAACCACAATGGAGTAAGAGTGGACATAAGTTAAAAAGCTTTCCAGTAATTCAGGTGAAAGATGACAATGGTTTGGCCTAAGGCATTGGCAGTGGAGATAGTGAAAAGTAGTAGAATTCAGGATATGTTTTGGAGGTTTCGTCCATAGGATTGCTGGTCACGAACTGGATGCTGGGAATGAGAGAAAATCATGGCTTAAGGATGACTCTTAGCTTTTCAGCCTGAACAACTAGATTAATGGTGTGGTCCATTATTTAATATAGAGAGCAGAGCAGAAGATTTGAGGGAGGTGGGCAAAGAAAGAAGCAACAGAAATGTCTTAGACACGAGATACCTCTCAGACATCCAAGTGGAAATGTCTAATGGGTGGTTAGTTGGACATTCAAATCTGAAGCTCAGGAGAGATAACAGGGCTAGAGATAGAAATGTGGGAGTCATCAGTATAAACAATAAGGCTGGATAGGATTACCAGAGAGTATAAATTAAACTGACCTCTGAGGTACTCCAACATTTATAACTCAGGAAGAAAAAGAGGATGAGCAAAGTAGAAGGAAAACCAGGAGAGAGTGCAGTCTCAGAAGACATTTGGCTTGTTTCTACTTGTCAACTATTGTGAATAATGCTGCTATGAATATGGATGTACGAATATCTCTTTGAAACCCTGTTTTCAATTCTTTTGAATATATACCCAGAATTCAGTTGTTTTAACAGCTTTACTGCGATATAATTTACATACTGTACAATTCACCTATTTAGAGTGTACAGCTCAGTGGTTTTTACCAGTTACACAAATATATGCAACCATCACCACAGTCACTGTTAGAACATTTGCATCACTGCAAAAAAATACCCTTTAGCTATCACTCCCCTATCGGCCCCCTGCCAGCCCTAATAAATCAATAAGTCACTACTCTACTTCCTGTCTCTGTAAATTTCCCTATTCTGGACATTTATATGAATGGAAAGTATAATATGTGGTCTTTGTGTTTGGCTTCTTTTGTTCAGCATACCCTTTTCAAGGTTCATCCATGTTAATATATATATATATATATATATATATATATATATATATAAATTTCAGTTATAACAGATACAGTGTTTCATTCTTTTTTATGGCCAAATAATATTTCATTGTGTGGATAGACCATGAAATTTTCAGGTATTTGAATGTTGTCAATTAAGTCAAATATTTTAAAATTTTTCACATATGCCAACAAGAAACACCGACAAAGCTCCCAGTTTGCAATGTCTCCATAAACTTCAAATAAATATTGCCTAACAGAATCGTAAAGTGAAGGATAACAACTGGTAATAAGGGAAGGATAACAACTGGTAATAAGGGAAGACATGCAGGCAAACTTTGGGAGAAAAACATTGAAAACACAGAGAGGCATAGACCTGACAGGTCAACACAGTTTGTTCCCTTTGTAGCTTCGCCTGAACAGCAGTAGACAACAGGATCCAATTCCTGGGCTGAGAAACAGGAGATCACATGGAAAGAGCAACTGCTTCCTCCTAGGCACTGGATGCCAATCCACCTCAGCTTCAATTGCTCTAATCTTGGGCTCTGCATGTGAGATCAAACCTAGAGCGAGGCAAACAGCCAAATTTTATGCAGTTTTTGAAAACCTTAACTAAAGCAAATTGAAAGAGTTTATGGGCATGCTGGCTTCCACATGGGAAGTCCATGTCATTTGGAAATACTCAATGGGCCCAGAGAGCCAAGTCTTTTATCTTTTCCTGCACCTCTCGTCAGGTGCCCACAGCCAAGTCTTACAGAACAATAATGTGATAGTTAATTTTTTTTTTTAAGATTTTATTGGGGAATTGGGGGAGGGGAACAGCATTGGGGAACCGGGGAAGGAGAACAGACAGGTTGCTGTCCTTTTGTTCTTCAGTCTAGTTGTGGAGGACATTGCTTCACTGGCCCATGTTGGTATCCTCATTTTGCTCTTCCTGGGTGAGGCAGATTGGTCGCCGGTCTCTGGACGGTCACTCATGGCAGCTCTTGGCAGCTCACATTGGCTGCCGGCTACTCACTGTAGCCTATGGCAGCCCACTGCAGCAGGGGCTGCAACTATTCTGTCCTGGGGACTCACAGCAGCCCAGATCCAGGTGGAACTGCTGTTCACCATCTTAGTCATAGAGGGCAGTGTCACTGGCCCTCATATGTGGGATCTGAATCGGAGCCGCTGGTGTCCCAAACCAGCTCTCAACCAACACACCACTTGGCCGGCCCAACCTACAGCATTTTTTTTTTATCAGCTGAGCCATCCTGCCACCTGTTGGCAGCTCAATGGCAACTCAGCTCGGGCTGGCATCAAACCACCATTTTGCTCAGAGCTCAGCTTGCACTCTTGAGCGAGCTCTTAACCAACTGAGCCACTCGGCCGGCCCCAACCAACCTACAGCATTTTTGATGGTTTCATATATTCCATTGTGTAGACATACCATATATTTTTTCCAGCCCCCTTTAATGTAACATTTAGTTAATTTCTGTTTTTTTGTTTTTTATCCTATCAATAACATTATAATAAACAATATTTCAATAAATGTCCTTTTACAAATATCTTTGCAAACATCTTAAATATTTCCTTAGGATAAATGCCCAAATGTAGAATTGTTGGGTCAAAAGTTATACATGCTGCCAGATTGCTTTGCAGAAAGATATCAGTTACATTTTCACCAGCAATATCAGATTACTACAAGCTCCCATTCTGTGTACTATATTTTTTTTGTAATAATTACACATAGAAAAGTGCACAAATTATAATGTATAGCTCATTTTTAAAGTTGTTGTGAATCACATATAAAATTTATTATCTTACAATTTTTAAGTGTAAAATTCATTGTCATTAAGTACATTCACATTGTTCTGCAACCATCACAGCCATCCAATTTAGGAATTTATTTCATCTTGCAAAACTCTAACTCTGTATCAAGTAAACAATAACTTCCCATTGTTTGATTAATTTTTTTTTTTAGCTGAGCCATCCTGCCACCTATTGGCAGCTCAGTGGCTGCTCAGCTCCTGCCAGGATTCAAACCAGCGAACCTGATGGTCAGAGCTCGTACTCTTGAGGAAGCTCTTAACCAATGGAGCCACTCGGCCAGCCTCTGTTTGATTAATTTTTAAAACACATAATCAGCTGCTCCCAGATCAATAAAATATTACCAACTTCCCTAAAGCTTCCCAAAGTATCTCCTTCTGGTAAATAAACCCACACACAAGGAGGTGACTTCCATTTCGATTGTTTATAACAATGCCAATTTAATAAATTAATGGTATCTTACTGTTAACTTAATTTCTTTGAATTATTTATGGAAGATGAACTCTTTAAAATGTGACTTCTGACCATTTATATTTCTTCTTTAGACATTGGTACCACATTATTTTATTTAATCCTCACAAAACCCAGTGAGAGAAAAATCAAGAAAAAAAAACAATTGGTGGGCCAGCCGAGTGGCACAGTGGTTAAACGCTGGCTTGGGAAGCCAGTGGCCCCGGTTTGGTCCCACATGTGAGGGCCAGTGACACTGCCCTCAAAAAACAAAAGAACAAACAAACAAAACAAACAAACAAACAAACAAACAAATTGGTTCTTTGAAAAGATCAACAAAATTGACAAAACTTTAGCTACATTGACTAAGAGAGAGAGAAAGAGAGAGAATCAAAAGTGGAGCCATTACTACCAATTCCACAATTCTCATAAGAGATTACTATGAACAATTATATGCCAACAAATTGGATAACCTAGATGAAATGGACAAATTCCTAAAGACACATAATTTACAAAAATTGAATAATAAAGAATTAGAAAATCTGAAGAAATGTAACTAACAAATTGAATCAGTAATAAAAATCTCACAGCAAAGAAAATCAGAGGACCAGATGTAGTCACTGATAAATTTTACCAAACACTTACAGAATTATCAATCCTGCTCAAACTCTTCCAAAAATTGAAGAGGAGAGAACACTTCGTAACACATTCTAAGAGGTCAGCATTGCCCTGATATGAAAGCCAGACAAAAATACAAGAAAGCCGTATCCCTTATGAACATAGAAGCAAAAATTCTCTGATATTTTTATTTATTTATTTTTTCTTTTTAGAGGGCAGTGTCACTGGTCCTCATATGTGGGATCTGAACTGAAGCCGCTGGCGTCCCAAGCCAGTTCTCAAACAATGCGCCACCCAGCCAGCCCCAGAAGCAAAAATTGTCAATAAAAATACTAGCAAACCAAATTCAGCAGCATATTAAAAGGTTATTCACATGACCAAATGGGATTTATTCCAAGAATGCAAGGATGGTTCAACATATAAAAATCAACTGGTGTATGGGCTGGCCGAGTGGCGCAGTGGTTAAGTGCTGGCTTGGGAAGCCAGCAGCCCCGGTTCGGATCCCACATATGAGGGCCAGTGACACTGCCCTCAAAAAAAAAAAAAATCAACTGGTGTTATACATCACATTAACAGAATTAAGGGAGAAAAACACATGATCACCTCAATTGATGCAGAAAAAAACATTTGATAAAATATAATACCCTTTCATAATAGAAACAATTAACAAACTAGGAATAGAAGGGCACTGTCTCAATATAATATAGGCCACGTATGAAAACCCACAGAAAATATACTCAACAGTGAAAGACTGAAAGCTTTTCTTCCAAGATCAGGAACAAGGCAAGGATACCCACTTTCACCACTATATACAATGTAATAATGGAAATTCTAGACAAAACAATTAGGCAAGAAAAAAAAATAAAAGGAATTAGTAGAAAGGAATTAGTAAAAATTTTTCTGTTCACAGGTAATATGAACTTATTTGTAGAAAACCCTAAAGATTAAACACACACACACACACACACACACACACACACACACACACTCTCTGTTAGAACAAATGAATGAGTTTAGCAAAGTAGCAGGGTACAATGTCAGCACACAAAAATCAGTTGCATTTCGGGCTGGCCGAGTAGCGCAGGGGTTGGGAGTTGGCTTGGGATGCCAGCGGCCCGAGTTCAGATCCAACATGTGAGGGCCAGTGACACTGCCCTCTAAAAAAAAAAAAAAAATCAGTTGCATTTCTACACACTAACAATTAACAATCTGAAAAGGAAATTACAAAAATAATTCTATTTAGTTAGCATCAAAAAGAATACAATAAATACCTAGAAATTAATTTAACCAAGGAGGTGAAACACTTGTATAATGAAAACTACAAAATATTCTGAAAGAAATTAAAAACATAAAAAAATGGAAACACGTTTATGGATTGAAAGAGTTAATATTGTTAAGATGTCAATACCACCCAAAATGATCTACAGATTCAATGCAATCCCTATCAAAATCCCAATGATGCTTTTTGCAGAACTAGAATAACCAATCCTAAAATTCATATGAAATCTCAAGGGACTCTGAATAACCAAAACAGTCCTGATAAAGAGCAAAGCTGGAGGAGTCACGCATCATGATTATAAAACTTATTACAAATCTAGAGTAATCAAAAAAGTGTAGGGCCAGCCGAGTGGTGTGGTGGTTAAGCGCTGGCTTGTGAAGCCAGCGACCCCAGTTTGGGTCCCACATATGAGGGTCAGTGACGTTGCCCTCAAAAAAAAAAAAAAGAAGTGTAGTACTGGGCCGACTGAGTGGCGTGTTGGTTAAGAGCTGGCTTGGGACACCAGCAGCCCTGGTTCGGATCCCACATATGAGGGCCAGTGACACTGCTCTCTACAGCTAAGATGGTGAACAACAGTTCCACCTGGAGCTGGGCTGCTGTGATTCCCCGGGATGGTATAGCTGCAGCCCCTGGTGCAGTGGGCTGCCATAGGCTACAGTGAGTGGCCGGCAGCCAGTGTGAGCGGCTGGCAGCCAGTGTGAGCTGCCAAGAGCCACGGGGAGCGGCTGTCCAGAAGCCAGTGACCAATCTGCCTCACCGGAGAAGAGCGGAATGATACCAACATGGGCCAGTGAAGCGATGTCCTCTACAACTAGACTGAAGAACAAAAGGATATCAAATTGCCTATTCCCCTTCCTAGTTCCCCAACACTGTTCCCCTCCCCCAATTCCCCAATAAAATCTTTTTTAAAAAAAAGTGTAGTACTGGAATGAAGACAGACATACAGACCAATGGAATAGAATAAAGAGCTCAGAAAAAACTCTTCCATATGCAATAAAATGATTTTGACAAGACTGTGCCAAGGCCATTCAATGGAAAAAGGATAGTCTTTTCAACAAATGGTGCTGGGAAAACTGGAAATGCAAAAGAATGACATTGGACCTTTATGTCACACCATATACAAAAATTAAGTTAAAGGGCCGGCCGAGTGGCTCAGTTGGTTAAGAGCTCGCTCAAGAGTGCGAGCTGAGCTCTGAGCAACAGTGGCTCGAGGCCAGCCTGATCTGAGTTGCCGTTGAGCTGCCAATAGGTGGCAGGATGGCTCAGCTAAAAAAAAAAAAAAATTTAACTTAAAAAGGATCGAAGACCTAAATGTAAGACCTTGGGCCGGCGGAGTGGCACGATGGTTAAGCGCTGGCTTGGGAAGCCAGTGGCCCCGGTTTGGGCCCCACATACGAGGGCAAGTGACACTGCCCTCAAAAAAATAAACAAACAAAAAAACCTAAAACTGTAAAATTCTTAGAAAAAAACCTAAAGGAAAAAAGCTTTAAGACATTGGGTTTGGCAGCCATTTCTTGGATATGACATCAAAAGCATGGGAAACAAAAGAAAAAACAGATACGTTGGACTTTGCCAAAATTAAAAATTTTTGTGGGTGAGTGGTTAGCTCAGTTGGTTAGAGTGTGGTGCTGATAACACCAAGGTTGCCAGTTCGATCCCCTCATGGGCCATTGTGAGCTGCGCCCTCCTTAAAAGAGTCAACTATGCCCATCATAGCATGAAAGCAATGTGTAACCAATGATCATGGCTGTTTCTCAATAAAATTTTTTTTTGAATGTATGCATCAAAGGATACAATCACAGAGTGAAAAGGCAGCCCACAGAAAGGGATAAAATATTTGCAAATTATATATATGATAAGGAATTGATATCCAGATTATACAAAGAGCTCCTATACAATTCAACAACAAAAAACTAATTAACTAATTAACAACTAACTTAAAAAAATGAAGAACTTGACTAGAGATTTCTCCAATGAAGATCTACAAATGGCCAATAACCCTAAGAAAAGATGCTCAATATCACTAGTCATTAGGAAATGCAAATCAAAGCCATGATTAAGATGCCACTGCACACACATTAGGATGGCTGTTATAAAAAAAAAATAGCTGGGCCGGCCGAGTGGCGCATTGGTTAAGCGCTGGTTTTGGGATGCCAGCGCCCCCGGTTCGGATCCCACATGAGGGCCAGTGACACTGCCCTCTACAGCTAACAACAGCTCCACCTGGAGCTGGGCTGTGTGAGCCCCGGTGATGGTGTGGGCTGCAGCCCCTGCTGCAGTGGGCTGCCATAGGCTGCAGTGAGTGGCCCGCAGCCAGCGTGAGCGGCTGGCAGCCAAGCGTGAGCTGCCAATAGCCGCAGTGAGCGACATCCAGAGGCCAGCGACCGATCTGCCTCACCCAGGAAGAGCGCAATGACGATACCAACAGTGAAGCAATATCCTCCGCAACTAAACTGAAGAACAAGAAGACGGCAACTTGGCTGTTCCCCTTCCCCGATTCCCCAACGCTGTTCCCCTCCACCAATTCCCCAATAAAATCTTTAAAAAAAAAAAATAGCAACTGTTGGTTGAGAATGTGGAGAAATTGGAACCCCTGTGTGTTGCTGGTGGGAATGTAATTGATACAGCCACTGTGGAAAAGAGTATGGCAATGCCTCAAAAAATTGAACATGGGGGGACGACCAAGTGGCTCAGTTAATTAAGTGTGCAAGCTCTGAGCAACAGGGTCACTGGTTTGATTCCCAAATGGGCCAGTGAGCTGCAACTGAGCTGAGTCCTGGGAAAAACACACTGTTCCCCTTAAATAAACAAACAAACAAATACTGTCATTTAAAAAAAATTGAACATAGAATTACTATATGAATCAACATATCTACTTATGGATATATACCCAAAAGAAATGAAAGCAGAAACTTGAACAGTTTATTTGTATACCCATGTTTGTAGCCCTATTATTAATAATAGCCAAAAGGTAAAAGCAACACAAGTGTCCATTGACAGATGAATGGATAATCAAACTGTGGTATATCCATACAATGGAATATTATTCAGCCTTTAACAAGTAGGAATTTTTTTTTTTTAAAGATTTTATTGGGGAATTGGCGGAGGGGAACAACGTTGGGGAATCAGGGAAGGGGAACAGACAAGTTGCTGTCTTTTTGTTCTTCAGTTTAGTTGCGGAGGATGTTGCTTCACTGTTGGTATCGTCATTGCGCTCTTCCCAGATGAGGCAGATCGGTCGCTGGCCTCTGGATGTCGCTCACTGCGGCTATTGGCAGCTCACGCTGGCTGCCAGCCACTGACGCTGGCTGCGGGCCACTCACTGTAGCCTATGGCAGCCCACTGCAGCAGGGGCTGCAGCCCACACCATCACCGGGGCTCGCACAGCCCAGCTCCAGGTGGAGCTGTTGTTAGCTGTAGAGGGCAGTGTCACTGGCCCTCATGTGGGATCCGAACCTGGGCCGCTGGCATCCCAAAAACAGCGCTTAACCAATGCGCCACTCGGCCGGCCCAAAAGTAGGAAATTTTGACACATGGTACAGCATGGATGAATCTTAAAGAATTATACTATGTAGGGCTGGCCGAATGGCAAAGTGGTTAAGTGCTGGCTTGGGAAGCCAGCGACCTCGGTTCGGTCCCACATATAAGGGCCAGTGACACTGCCCTCAAAAAAAAAAAAAAAAAAAAAAAAAAAAAGAACTATGCTATGTAAAATAAGCCAGTCACAAAAAAACAAATATTGTATGATTCCACTTATGTGAAGTATCTAAAGTTTTCCAATTGACAGAAACAGGAAGCAGAAGGGAGGTTGTCAGGGGCTGGGGGAAAAGGGAAATGAAGATTTAGTGTTGAATGGATACAAAGTTTCAATTGAAGAAATTGAGTAAGTTCTGGTGATGAATGTAATGTTTGCACAACAATGAATGTGCTTAATACTAAAGAACTGTACACGTAAAATGGTTAAAATAGTAAATGTATGTTATCTATATTTTTTTTTTTTTGAGGGCAGTGTCACTGATGTCATATGTGGGACCCGAACCGGGGCCGCTGGCTTCCCAAACCAGCACTTAACCACCGCGCCACTCGGCCGACCCTTTTGTTGTTGTTGTTGTTAACTATATTTTATCACAATAAAATAAAACAGTGAGGTAAACAACGTCCCAATTTTGCAGATGAAAAATTAAGATCTATCAATATTATGTGACTTCATACAGCTAGGAAGTTGAAGAGGTATTCAAATCTAAGGCTTTTTATTTATTTATTTATTTATTTTTTTTTGAGAGCAGTGTCACTGGCCCTTATATGTGGGACCCAAACCAGGGCCACTGGCTTCCTAAGCCTGTGCTTAACCACCGCGCCATTCGGCTGGCCCAAATCCAAGGCTTTTTAACACCAACATTTATGTTCTTTTCACTACATCAGTGTTTATTTATTTATTTATTTATTTATTTTTATTTAAGCTGAGCCATCCTGCCACCTGTTGGCAGCTGAGCGACTGCTCAGCTCAGGCCGGGAATCCAACCAGCAACCCTGTTGCTCAGAACTCACACTCTTGAGCGAGCTCTTAACAAAGTGAGCCATTGGCCGGCCCTTATTTGTTTGTTTTTAAGGTAAAATTTAGATACTGTAAAATGCATAGATCTAAAATGTATAACTTAGGATCGGTCAACTGGTTCCTTGGTTAGGAGCTGGCTTGGGACGCCAGTTCTGAGCAGCAGGGCCCAGTTCGGATCCCACATGTGAGGGTCAGTGACACTGCCTTCTATAGCATCGGTGGTGAACAACATCTCCACCTGGTTGCCTCTAGCTAAGATGACTGGCGACGGTGTGGGCTGTAGCCTCTGCTACAGGGGGCTACCATAGTCTACAGTGAGTGGCCAGTAGCCAGCATGAGCTGCCAAGAGCCATTGTGAGTGGCTGTGCAGAGGCCAGCGAGCAACTGCCTCAGCCGGGAGGAGTGCAATGATAATACCAACATGGGCTAGTGAAGCTATGTCCTCCACAACAGCATTGGGGAATTGGCGGAGGGAAACAGACAAGTTGCTGTCCTTTTGTTCGTCAGTCTAGTTGTGGAGGACGTAGCTTCACTGGCCCATGTTGGTATTATCATCGCATTCTTCTCGGGTGAGGCAGATTGGTCAACGGCCTCTGGACGGCTCTTGGCAGCTCACTCCAGCTGCCAGCCACTCACTGTAGCCTATGGCAGACCACTGCAGCAGGGGCTGCAGCCTACGCCATCGCCGGCGATTCATGGCAGCCCAGCTCCAGGTCAAGCTGTTGTTCACCATCTTAGCTGTAGAGGGCAGTGTCACTGGCCCTCATGTGGGATCCGAACTGGGACCCTCCTGCTCAGAGCTGGCCTCCCAACTCAGCTCTTAACTAGCGGCGACACTCAGCTGGCCCAAACCACAAGTATTTTTATAGATATATTTTCATTTCTCTTCTCATGTGGCATGCTTCAGTCAATTAGATAGTAATAAACTTGATGTAAGCAATTGAAAAAGTACTTAGGTGTTTTCTCTTCCTCTTTCTAATCTTGACACTACCATTAGAACAGAGGGTAGGCTCCTGATGATGACAGACTTTGTGAAGTGGAGCCAAGTCATTCTAGCTGAAGCCATTCTAAACTAGCCAACCCAACAGGTGTTTATGGATTCATGAACAAGTCCAAATGAAATTAGTCTAACCCAGCCCAAGTCACCAGAACTACACAGGTGACCCATAAACTCATGATCAATAATAAGTGTCAGTTCCTTTAAGCCACTGAGTTTGGGGGGTGGTTTGTTATACAGTTTTACTGTGGCAATAGATAATTTATACATGTCTGTACCAGTTTTCTACTGCTGCATAACAGGTTATCAGAAATTTAAATGCATTAAAACAATGCAAATTTATTATCTCATAGTTTCTGTGGGTTAGAAATCTGGGCATGAATTAGTTGTGTCTTTTCCGTTCTTATTAAACTGAAATCAAGATGTCAGCCAGCACTTCAATCTCATCTGAGGCTCGGGGTCCTCCTCTTTCAAGCTCCCTGGTTGTTAGCTGAATTCAATTCCTTCTAGGAGTAGGACTGAGGTCCTCAGCTCCTAGAGGTCACCCACCATTTTCTGCCACATGGCCTTCTCTGCAACATAGCAGTTTGCTTTTTCAAGGCCAACAGTTGAGCATTCTGATGTTTCAAATCTCTGTGACTTCTATCTCTGACCTCTAGATCCTGTTTTAAAGAGCCCAGATGATTAGATCAGGCCCAACCAGAATAATTTCCCTTTGGATTACCTTAAGATCAGTGAATTATATCTCCAAAATGCCCTCACTTTTGCCATATAAGATAACCTAATCACAAAATTATATCCCCTCATATTTACAGGTCCATCTATACCTTAAGAGGAGAGATTTTTATGGAGTGTGTACCCAGGAGATGGAAATCTTGGGAGCCAACTTAGAATTCTGCCTATCATAATGTGCAAACCCAAGATATGCAAACAATTTTTAAAGACAAAAAAATCTATTAAGCAATGAAAATATATATTAAACAATAAAAATAAATTTATATAATATATAATGGTATATATTATAATTATAATATGACAAATATTATATATTATATAACATGTTATATATGATAATTATAATGGTATATATAATACACATACCTATGGTATATAATATAATTATCTTATTGTATAATAGTATGTTATGATAATATAATGGTACACTTCATTATAATATATAATATAACTATAAATACACCATTATATGATATATTAGATGATATACATTATATAATGGTATATAGTATATAACCATCATAGTATATAGCATATAATGAATACATATGTAACATACTATGTAATGTAATATCATGTACTATACTATATTAGCCTTCAAATCAACAACTATTTGAAAGTTATCTTTTGTACATAAAATATAATTCAGTTAGTTTTATTAAGCTCATCAAAGAAAGAAAAGAAGGCTTAATTGAGAGGGGTAGAGGAGGAGTACAAGGAAATTATTATTTTGTTGGCCATTTTCACCAATTTTTCAACCTTTAGGGGCTCATAACCTAAACTATCCTTAAACTGTCCCTAAAAAATAAATGTAAAACATGCAAAGACAGCTCTAGAGTAAAACAAAGGCTAAATATAAAAGCACTTCAGGGCCGGCCAAGTGGCGAGGTGGTTAAGTGCTGGCTTGGGAAGCGAGCGGCCCGGTTCGGGTCCCACATCTGAGGGCCAGTGACACTGCCCTCAACAACAATAACAACAACAAAAAATTCAGCCCTCCACAACTCCTTTGAGGGGGCTGAGAAAAAAAAAAATAAAGCACTTCAAAAAATGGAAATGACAGGGCTGGCCAAGTGGCGTGTTGGTTAAGAGCTGGCTTGGGACGCCAGCAGCCCCAGTTCGGATCCCACATATGAGGGCCAGTGACACTGCCCTCCACAGCTAACAACAGCTCCACCTGGAGCTGGGCTGTGCGAGCCCCGGCGACGGTGTAGGCTGCAGCCCCTGCTGCAGTGGGCTGCCATAGGCTACAGTGAGTGGCCGGCAGCCAGCGTGAGCTGCCAACAGCCTCGGTGAGCGACCATCCAGAGGCCGGCGGCCGATCTGCCTCATCTGGGAAGAGCCCAATGACGAAACCAACATGGGCCAGTGAAGCAACGTCTTCTGCAACTAGACTGAAGAACAAAAGGAAAGCAACTTGTCTGTTCTCCTCCCCCAATTCCCCAATAAAATCTTTTTTAAAAAAATGGAAATCACATACACACAACTGACTAAAGGGTCACAGAAGGCACTTCATTTTTCACACTTGGCATATATATGCAAAACAAAACATTTGTGTTCATCTAAATCTAAAGTACAACTCAAATGTGTACATACGATATGCTCTAACTAAATCTGTTGTGCCAAGAAAAGTGGTGTGTCTTTGCCTGAAACCATAATATTGAAATATTATGAAAACATAGCATATTTTCAGTATGTTTTTAAGTGAAAATGTTGTAATACTGGGGGAAAATGAGTCATTTACTGAAAAGAGAAATAATTTTTCAAGAGCTAGTATGGCAAAAACTCGTTAACTGAATGATCATTATGTGAGGTAAATTTGTACTCCTCCCTCCTTTACTCTAGATCTAAAGTTCTTATTGTCAATTTACTGAACTGATATGTCCTATGTCTAATCAATATGACAGCTGAGCTGCCATATACTAAGCAATAGTGTGTCTGCCAAAGGCGTTAGATCATCTAAGATAAATCTTATTATTAGATACTCAAGATGAAAGTAAGGCTTAGAAAGAGGTACTTGCTCAAGGTCATACAGCTAGGAATTAGTAGAGTTGGGATTTAAACCCAAGTCTGTTCAAGTCCAAAGCCTGTTCTCTTCACCTCTTGCCAGACTAAAGCCAGTTTGGTGTATAAGGGGAAAAAACATTCTTGAAGTACAAGACCCGTTTCCAATCAAATATAGCCTCTGCCATTTAGTAGTTATCATCAGCTTTATGCAAGTTTCTTAACCTCAGTAAGGTTGTTTTTTCACCTACAAAATGGAGACAATAATTCTTACCTTGTATGGTTGGGGTTTTTTTTATATGAATTAAATAGATTATGCTTATGAAAATATATTTAGCAGCATTTAGTAAATTATAGGTACATCCTCCATAAATGATAGGAACACCAGGGCCTGAAACTCATAATTTCAACTCCCCTCCCCACCACCACCCATAAACCTGCTCCTCATTTTGTGTTTCTTTCTTATGGCATCAACCACTCTGTCTGGAAAACTAAATCATCCTTACTTCTTATTTATCCTTTCTTTTAGCCCATCATCACCCACACCTTCAAAATCAAATCACTAATCAAGACCAATCAATTCCACTTTTGCAATGTCCATCATATTATATCAACCACAGATAAGACACTCTCCAACTGTTGTCAAAACTATTTTCTTCTTCTTAATTATTTAAGTAAAATTTTTGAATATAATACATATATCCAATGTGAAATTTTTAAAAGATATAAAAGGTTATACAGTGAAAAGTAAATCTCCCTTCCATTATTGTCTCCCAGCCATCTAGTTCTCCACCACGGAGGCAGCCACTGTTATTCTTGTATATCTTTCCAGAGGCTACACATCTGCAATACACACACACACACACACACACACACACGCACGCACGCACGCACATGCACACATTTTTCATAGATAATGATGTACTACACACATTGTTCTCAATCTTGTTTTTTCATTAGCAATATTTTTTGGAGATAATTCTATATTTGTACCTATAAAACTGACTTATTATTTTCAAAGCCTTCATTCTATGCCATTGTTTGGATAGTTTATTTAACCATCCTCTAGGAACATTTACAATCTTTCCATTTTTTTGATATATGAGGTCAGACAATTAAGTTCGTGAACTCATCCTAGAAAAAGTGCTACATATCTCATTGCTGAATATCACTACAGTCACCTTCGAAGTACTGCCAGCAGCTAGTCCACCCTTCAAAGCAATTCTGGAACTCTTTTTCTGGAATGGCCATCAGAGCTGTCATATTACCCTTAATGTCCTGAATGTCACCAAAATATCTTCCTTTCAATATTTCATTTGTCTTCAGGTAAAGAAAGAAGTCATTGGGGGCCAGATCAGGTCAGTAGGGAGGATGTTCCAATACAATTATTTGTTAACTGGCTAAAAACTCCCTCACAGCAGTCTGAGCTGGTGCATTGTCATGATGCAAGAGCCATGAATTGTTGCAGAAAAGTTCAGGTCGTCTAACTTTTTTTACGCAGCCTGTTCAGCACTTCCACATAGTAAACTTGGTTAACTATGTCCAGTTGGTACAAATTCATAATAAATAATCCCTCTGATATCAAAAAAGGTTAGCAATATCGTTCTCGAACTTCATTGTCCAACCTTGTATACATATCTCAAAAACTGAGAAATGCAAAGTTCCCTCAATTAATTACCACAAGTAGAATGTGAAAAGAAGAGAAAGTTAGGAAATGCATATATTTAACAGGCTGTGTTATATTCCACTTGAAATTAGTAAATCATTGATACAATAATTTTAAGTAAGGTTCAGTATGTTTGTGGTAATTCATAATCTCAGCAAATGTCTCCCTTCCCAATCTGCATCTTGTAACTCTGAGAAGTTTTGGAATTTTATATACCAAAGCTTAAAAGAATCAAACCATATTATTAATACTTTTATGTTTAAAAGGAACCTATGCACAATTGGTATTTTATGTACTTTTATTTTAAGAGAAATTGTCTCCAGATTGGAAGAGCCTTCCAAACTGCCCAGTACGATGAATGAAAAGAGGCTTACCCTAAGGCACATTTTCTTAAAATTTCAGATTATGAGCTATAAAAAGAAATTCCTGGAAGTTTCCAGAGATGGGGAAAACAGATGACATCCTGAAATTGGAATGTAACACTAGAAGCTACAAGACAATGGAAAAAGCCTTTCCAAATTCTGAGGGGAAAAAGTGGAATATCAATATAGTTTTTTGTTTTTGTTTTTCCTAGCCATACTATTATCAGGATAGTATTGGGTTGTCGGAAAAGTCATGACGCATGTTTGCAACAGATGGCATTAGTTCATTTTTGGAAGTACTAGAGTCATTCACATCTATGTTATTGCTATGTCATTTGACAGCTGACAGTTCTAGCTTCATTCTAAAAAAAAATTGAGCGATTTGGTTGAGTTTTGGAGATTTTACAAGTTGAAGGTGCAAGACCAAACTGCATATTTGCCATATTTTACTGTTTTACGTCCATAAAGGGAAGAACGTGCGTCAAGCTTGTGAAAAGTTGCATAAAGTTTATGGTGACAATGCTCTACAAGAACATCAGTGCCAACGATGGTTCACGAAATTCCGTGCTGGTGATTTTGATCTCAATGACTCTCCTCTGTCAGGGAGGCCCAAAGAGGTTGATAATGACAAAATAAAGGCATTGATGGAGTGAAACCCATGATACACGACACAAGAGATTGCAGAAACATTGACCATCCATCATTCAAGCGTTCACAGCCACCTGAAGAAGCTCGGATACGTAAGGAAGCTCGATATTTGGGTTCCGCATGAACTCAAAGAAGTTCATTTGATAGAGTGTATAAACATCTGCAATATGCTCATCAAACTTGAGGAAAACGATCCTTTTTTGAAGCGACTGATAACTGGTGATGAGAAGTGGATTGTTTACAACAACGTGGTGTACAAACGGTCTTTGTCCTGACGTGATGATTTGCCTCAAACGACATTGAAAGCAAGCATTCATCAGGGGAAGGTTATGCTCTCAGTGTGGTAGGATTTTAAAGGTGTTGTGTTTTTCGAGCTCCTACCAAGGAACCAAACAATCAATTCGAATGTGTACTGTTGGCAATTGGAGTTTGAATGAATCCATCATCCAGAAATGTCCAGAGCTCTTTAATTGTAAAGGAGTTGTGTTCCATCGCAGTAACACCAGACCACACACAAGTTTGATCACCCGTCAAAAATTATTGGAGCTTGGATGGAATGTGTTGCCACATCCAACATACTCGCCTGACCTTACACCGTCAGACTTCCACTTGCTTTGCTCTCTTCAAAACTCCTTGCATGGTATAATGTTCAATTCAAATGAGGCTGTAAATCAGCACCTTGTTAAATTTTTCGCAGATAAAGACAGGTCCTTCTATGAAGGAGGAATTATGAAGCTCACTGAAAGATGGAAAAAGGTTATCGAACAAAACGGGCAATATATCATTGATTGATCTTTGTTCTTTATATAAATAAATGACCTTTGAAAGACATAGACAAAATACATCGTGATTTTTCTGACAACCCAATATTAAGATATTTCCAATCTACAAGGATTTAGTAGACTTTCCTAACATGTCCTCTTAATAGAGAAACTGCTGGAGGCTGTGCTCTAGTAAAATAAGGGAATAAGAGGTGGCCGGTTAGCTCAGTTGGTCAGAGCCAGATGCTGACAACACCAAGGATCCCTGCATGGGCCACTGTGAGGTAGCACCCTCCTTTAAAAAAATAAAAATAGGGAAATAGGGCCGGCCGAGTGGCTCAGTTGGTTAAGAACTTGCTTAAGAGTAGGAGCTCTGGGCAACAGGGTCACCAGTTCGATTCCCACGTGAACCAGTGACCCTGTGCCCTAGCTGAGCTGCCGCTGAGCTGCCAACAGGTGGCAGGATGGCTCAGCTGGTGAGAGCATGTGCTAGTAACAACAAGGTTGCCTGTTTGAGATGGTGGGCTATGCCCACCCACAACTAAAGACTGAACTAGGCACCTTCAGCTGAGCTGCTGCCCGGGTGGTGGCTCAGGGGATAGAGCATGCGCTCTTAACAACGAGGTTGCCAGTTCTACTCCTGCATGGGATGGTGGCTATACCCAGCCTCAACAAAGATTGAACACTACACCTTGAGCTGAGAGGCTGCGAGCTGCCCACGGGCAGCCAGATGGCAACTGGACTTGGAGCTGAGCTTGCTGTGCCCTCCACAATTAAGATTCAAGGACAACAACTTGGCTGCCCCCCTTCCCCAATTCCCCAACACTGTCACCCTCCCCCAATTTCCCAATAAAATCTAAAAATAAATAAATAAAAATAAAACAAAATAAGGGAATAAACACAGAAAGAGGATAAAATTAGATGGAGGAAACAGAAGACACACACAGGAAAACAGTGAAAAAAAGTTCCATGGTAATAGCTTGCGGCAGGTCTACAAACATAGCATTTACTCCAGGACAGAGTAACAGAGGGCTCTGGAACAGGGATGTTGGGGGCGGGAGAGGGAGGGGCGGGGGTGTCAGATATATCAGATATTTTATCAAATTTCATTTGATAAAATATCTGATATATCTGACCAGTTGAAAAATAATGTTTAGAGACATATAGCAGATCCCATGGAACACATAAAGAAAGCTTATTTTATGGATATTGAAAACTAAGCAAATGTAAAAGTAGAAAAAAAAATGACAAAAAACGAATTGCAATCGTAGTATATTCCATGGCACAGAGGTGAATAATGCTTATGAAATCATAAAAATGCAAATTCTGATTACTAATTTAACTAACAATCATGATTGATACTAGAACAATGAAGAGAGGAAGTGGGAGTGGTGAGTATAAGGTGTTAAATCCTCATTTACCAGAATTGGAAATCAATGAATAATGTCTAACCTTGAAAAATCAAGAAACAGTGGTATGAGCATATCATTAAGTGACATGAGGGCCAGCCGAGTGGCCGGTTGGTTAAGAGTTGGCTTGGGATGCCGGCTCTGAGCAGCAGGGCCCCCGTTTGGATTCCACATATGTGGGACACCGCCCTCTACAGCTAAGGTGATGAACAGCAGCTCGACTTAGAGCTGGCCTGGATGGCGCAGGCTGCAGCGCCTGCTGCAGTGGGCTGCCATAAGCTACAGAGAGTAGCCTGCAGCCAGAGTGAGCGGCTGGCAGCCTGCGTGAGCTGCCAAGAGCCGCCGTGAGTGGTGTCCAGAGGCCAGCCACCAATCTGCCTCACCCGGGAAGAGTGCAATGATAATACCGACATGGGCCAGTGAAGCAACGTCCTCCACAACTAGACTGAAGAACAAAGGACAGCAATTTGTCTGATTCCCTTCCCCGATTCCCCAACACTGCTCCCCTCCCCCAATTCCCCAATAAAATCTTGAAGAAAAAAAAAGATAGACATGGAAGTACAGGTGTACAGGCGTACCTCGGAAATAATGCTGCAGGTTCGGTTCCAGACCACCACAATAAAAAAGCCAATATCGCAATAAGACAGGTTGCAATCTTTTTGCTGGTAAAGGGTCTTGCCTTCAACTTGTACAAAATGCAACCTCTGTAAAGCACAGTAAAGCAAAACACAATAAAACGAGGTTGGCCTGTAGATACCAGAAAAAAATACAGGTAACATAGTCGACAACCTGGGTAGTAAAACTAATGGGTGGACACTGGTAGGAAAGGATCATAGGTTTCATAATAAGCCTGCTCATACTAATTTATTAATTACTTGTAAAATGATGCTGCAATAAATCCATGTGTGTATGTATACATACATATACATGTATATGTATGTATACATCTTTGTTCTCACTCTGATTATGCCCTTACAATAAATTCCAAGAAGTGAAATTTCACTGTCAGGAGCATACATTTCTTCAAGGCTTTTGATACTGGCTGCCAAACAACTCTCCAGCAATGACTACGCTGATTTTCACTCCTGTCAGCAGAGAACTAGCCTGGCCCATCACCTCTCCACCAGGTTGCCCTGCAGCACCAAATCCAACTAACAGGAGGTTATTCTTGTTGTTTCCTGGGTCATTCTTCTGTCTTCTATTAGAAACTGATATTTTGAGCTGGGAAGGTTGTTTCACCAAAGATAAGCCTAGACCAGGAGTTCTATTGTGGCTCTGCTACTGCCTGACTATGTGGTTTTGAATACATCTCATCCTCTTTCTGGCCTCAGTTTTAGCATCTGTAAGTAAGTGAGAAACTTGGACCAGAACAGTACCTCTCAATATTGTTACCACTGAGTCCACTCCTTTGGATACCAGTTTTTATCTACTAAACAAATTGCATTTTCTAAGACATTCTTATTCATTCTCTTTCTTGGTGTGTATTACTAATACAAGGTGACAGTCAGTGAGAATTTCTGAATAGCAGGGGAGAGATACTTCTTATAAGTTAAGTGAATTAATAAATGCAAGCCAAAATAATTTTATTATCCACCTTGCACTACCAGGCAGAAGCAAATATATAATTATGTTGGAATCCTCACCCTTTTGCTGTTTCCAGATTCCCCAGGGTAAATGGGGTGGGATAACCCTCTCAGATCCAACAATCGATTTTCTCTCCCTATATACCACCAACAGAATTTGCTCCCCAGCCACATCAGTTTAACTGACCTTGTACATATTTGCTGGAGTGAGGTTACAGCAAAGGCCACTGGAGCAAAGATTAGCACTTTGTCCTACCAGGAAAAAAGGAAGGAAGGAGGATTTATTGTGAAGTTAATGAAGCTTCTGTTTCAGGGCCCCTCACTTGCAGAGGTCCCTGTGAGAGGAGGGAGTTAATGCAAATTAGATAGTCTGGGAGTTGAAGAGAGGAAGCAGTTTGCAATCAAGAAGCATTTCTGCGTAAGCATTTCTGCTAAATTGCCTCCAGATCTCAGCGAAGAGAGATCTGAATCTCTGAGTCTTCAATAATTTGTCTTGATTTCTTTTTTCATTTTAAACAAATATTCACGTTCATACTTGATATTGTACTCATAATTTTGTATTCTTTTTCTTGAAGAAGGCCTCCAGAATTGTAAAACTCAGGTCTTACAAACCTAGCTCTACTGTGAATATAGAAATGTATCCCTCCCCAGCTAAAGAAAAGCTAGCAATCTGACTTCTTCACTGGAAGCAGAGGAGAAATGGTTTTCTTGCTTCTCCCTTGGACCAGCATATCCGGGAAGGCATGATCCAGTCCTGTAACATGAGAGCACACAGGTAACCAGTCACTCCTGTGTAGTTCCAGATTAATACAGCTACCTCTCTGGAGACACTGAAAGTCCATATGAGTGACAGACTACTCAAATAATTTCTCAATTGCTATTTAACCATTCCTTTCAAATCTTCCCCGCTCCCGCCACGTTTTTGCTCTCCTTTCTAATACATTTCAAAAGCAGTGTGTTTGCTTTATACCTCGCACATTTGAAAACATGCAATAAATAATTGTCGGGCTGGCCAAGTGGCGCAGTGGTTAAGAGCTGGTTTTGGGATGCCAGCGGCCAGCGTGAGCGGCCGGCAGCCAGCATGAGCTGCCAATAGCCGAGGTGAGCGACCATCCAGAGGCTGGCGACCAATCTGCCTCATCCGGGAAGCGCGCAACAAGGATACCAACATATGCCAGTGAAGCAATGTCCTCCACAACTAGACTGAAGAACAAAAAGACAGCAACTTGTCTGTTCCCCTTCCCCGATTCCCCAACGCTGTTCCCCTCCCCCAATTCCCCAGTAAAATCTTTAAAAATAAAGAAATAAATAATTGTCAAATGAATAATTTAAAAGAACAAATCCTAGCCTTCCTGGTTCCCAGCCTTTGACAAGAGTGCTAACAAGCGATAAAATTACAAAAACATGGGTAGTCTTAGGAAGGAGGGTGACAGCTCTTATTTTCTGTTTATTCATTAAACAAGTGATTTACAAACTTAGTATGCTTTAGAATCTTATTTAAAATGCAGGGCTGGCCGAGTGGCGCGGCACTTAAGCGCTGGCTTGGGAAGCCAGCAGCCCCAGTTCAGTCTCACATATGAGGGCCAGTGACACTGCCCTCAAAAAAAATAAAAAATAAAAGTAAATAAAAATAAATAAAATAAAATAAAATGCAGATTCCAGGGCTGTGTCCCTAAACGTCAGAATCAATATTTTGGGAAGGAATTCAGGATGCCACATTTTTGTTTTCTTTAGCTGAGCCATTCTGCCACCTGTTGGCAGCTCAGTGGCAGCTCAGCTCGGGCTGTGCATCGAACTGCCGTTGCTCAGAGCTCAGCTCACACTCTTGATCGAGCTCTTAACCAACTGAGCCACTCGGCTGTCTCCAGGATTCCATATTTTGATTAAGGGCCTAGTGATTCTGATGTAGGCCTCTTCTTGAGAAACACCACAAAAGGAACTGAGTTTGGCTGGGTACAGAATTTACTCATCTCCTACAACCACTCCCCATATTGCTAATTCTGGCCCAAGATCTATCTAGGGGAGTTCAAGAGAAAATATGGCCTGTAAGATTGTGGCAATCCTTAATTTATTTTCTTCAAGCAAATGTGCACAGGTGCTATTGTAGAAACAATGCAGATTTGGGAAATCAGACAGATATGGATTCAAGTTGTTAAACCTCTGTGAGTCTCACTTTATCTATAAACTAGGAATCATAATATCACTTATAATTAATGTAAAGATTATATACATTGACTTATGTGAAAGTATTGTACACAATACCTAGTACATACTAGCTGTTCAGTAAAAGTTTGTTTTTATCTCATGCTTTCGCCTGAATAACAAGGATGAAGATTTCCCTTGAGAATGATGAGCTACTTGACATTCACCTCTTAAGCTTCAGCCTCTAGACCCTGTTAAAATGTAAATGGCCCTGAAATTAGTAAAGATGTCCCACTGTTATTTATATCTTAGTCAAATGTGGTTCATGAATTGCTTTGAGAAAGCCAAGGCAGGAGGATGGCTTGGGAGTGCTGTGATGGGAAAGGAAGGAGAGGAGAGGCTGAGGGCCAAGAGAAGTGTAGGGGAAAAGTAAAGGTATCTGAAAACAAACTTTTCCAATGTTATAGTCTTACATTGGGTCAGAGCCTGATGCAAACAATGGTTTTCATCTTGCACTCATGGTTGCCATGTGAAGAAATGTTCAAAGAATGCTAAACACAAGAAAATTCTACCTTCTTTTTTGGTGGGAAGGTGGTTCTTAGTGTAAACATGCTGAAAATTTTAACAATTTTTCTAAGAGAAGGTCTGTCTTTGGGAGAATATATTGATAATCCTCTTGAAGTAGAAGATAAAACCCTAGGGGCATGACTATAGCTTGATAAACTACTTCAAATCAATTGAGGAGTTTGACTTTGTTCCTGAGAGGGAGAGGAAAGGAGAACGGATTGGGACAGAGATTATGTAGAGTGAAAGTGGCTAGTGTAAATTCCTTAGCAGTGGGGTAGCCAAATAACATTAGAAAAGTAATGTCTGGTGTTCATATTGAAAAATTTGGTGGTAGTGTAATAAAGGTAATGATTAATAGCCACTAAGTGTTTTCACATGCATCTTTCACCCTTAGGATGCTTACATTCCAGCTTTGGCAGAGATTTCTGATTGTCTCCCTGAAATCCAGCCTTCATTTCTTTAATTGTTAAATAAATTTTAGCTGAGCACAGAGCTGCCTACACTTCCCAGCTTCCCTTGCAGCTACGTGTGGCCATATGATTAGCTTCTGGCCAAAGTAATATGAGTAGAATGAATGAAACGTGCAATTTCCAGGTGTGTCTTTAAAAGAAAAGAGTATATCATTCTCTTCCCACTGGATGCAATGGAAGGCTCTAGAGCACCCATCTTAGCCAAGCAACTATGGAAGCTTTCATTGTAGCCGTAGAAGCTACTTGTTGAGGAAAACAGAGCCATAAGATAGAAGGAACCTGGGTCTTTTGACTTCATGAAGCAAATTGCCCTACCAGCTCTGGACTGCTTTGTCTAGACCTTTATGAGAGAAAGAAATTAACTTCTATCATGTTTTAATATTTTTCTTTCTTTTTGGTGTAGCAGCCCAACTTACATCCTAAACTAATATATAAGAAAATCCATTACATAGGTTCTTTAATGGCAGAACTTCAAAAAGCACATTTATTTTTTCATTATAAAAATAACAAGTGATATATGTACTCTTGATATGATGTGATGAGAATGATACTTTACCTCTGTGGTATTCCTCCCCCAAACCTGTAACTCCTGTCCAGTTGTGAGAAAAACATCAGACAAATCCCATTTGAGGGGTATCCTACAAAATACCTAACCAGTGATTCCCCAAAACTATCAAGGTCATCAAAAAGAAGGAAAGTCTGAGAAACTGTCATAACCAAGAGGAGCCATAGGAGACATAATGACTAAATGTATGTGGCATCTTGGACGGGATCCTGGAACAGAAAAAGGGCACTAGGCAAAAACTAAGGAAATCTGAATAAAGTATGGACTTTCATTCATAAGAATGTATTAATATTGGCTCATCAGTTGTAACAAAAGATATTAATAATAGGGAAAACTGAGTGTGAGGTATGAGAACTTTTCTGTAATCTAAATCTACTCTAAAAGAAAAAGTTTATTAAAAAAGTAATAAAAAATTGGGCTGGGGCCGGCTGAGTGGCGCATTGGTTAAGAGCTGGTTTGGGGATGCCAGCGGCCCCAGTTCGGATCCCACATATGAGGGCCAATGACACTGCCCTCTACAGCTAGCAACGGCTCCACCTGGAGCTGGGCTGTGCGAGCCCCCGCGATGGTGTAGGCTGCAGTCCCTGCTGCGGTGGGCTGCCATAGGCTATGGTGAGTGGCCAGCAGCCAGCGTGAGCTGCCAATGGCCACGGTGAGCAACCATCCAGAGGCCAGCGACCTATCTGCCGGGAAGAGCGCAATGATGATACCAACATGGGCCAGTGAAGCAACGTCCTCCACAACTAGACTGAAGAACAAAAGGACAGCAACTTGTCTGTTCCCCTTCCCCCTTTCCCCAATGCTGTTCCCCTCCCCCAATTCCCCAATAAAATCTTAAAAAAAAAAAATTGGGCTGGCCAAGTGGCTCATTGGTTAAAAGTTGGCTTGGGAGCGCGACCTCTGAGCAGCAGGGCCAGCCATTAGGATCCCACATGGGCCTGTGACACTGCCCTCTACAGCTAAGATGGTGAACAACAGCATGACCAGAGCTGGGCTGCCGTGAGTGGCCGGCAGCCAGCGTGAGTAGCCGGCATGAGCTGCTGTGAGCCACCGTGAGTAGTTGGTCCAATGGCTGGCAACCAACTACCTCAGCCAGGAAGAGCGCAATGATCACAATACCAACATGGGCCAGTGAAGCGACGTCCTCCAAAACTAGACTGAAGAACCAAAGGACAGAAACTTGTCTGTTTCCCTTCCCTGATTCCCCAATGCTGTTCCCTCCCCCAATTCCCCAATAAAATCTTAAAAAAAAAGAATAAGCAAGACTAAAGGCCTGTTCCTTGACCTCCGGGAGCTTACATTGTAGTGGGGTAACAGACAAAAACCAAGAAGCCAATTAATAAAATGATAAATTAGGTACATGTCATGAAGGAAACAAAAAATTATTAACTTTTCTACATATAATCTGTTTCTTCCTTCTAAAAAAGTTCTCTCCTGATTCTAATGTAGTTTATACATAGCATTAGGAAAGCAGACAGAAAAGAAAAAAAAGGGGAACAAGGTAATAAGCTTGTCCCAGACACTTTTGGTTCAGTTTGCACCCATTTTCCTCCGTCTTTTCTAGCCTATGTATTATTCCCACTGTTCCATTTTTTAGTGTCAGATCCTTGTAACCTTTTGACTGTACCTTTGCCACTGTGCCCTGAATATTCCTTTTAGGAGTTTAAAGACTTTGGTGTGGAGCAAAGGAGAAATTACAAAGATTCAAGAGGGCTGAGGGCTGATAAAAGACCTAGCCTGGCTCACAGGGGACACTAGTGACCTTTCAAAGTACAACTAAAGTTGTGTTGCTGTGACAGGAGCTAAATTTCAAGGCATTGAAACCTGCATTTGTTATCTGTGATTATAGACTCTGCTGTCCCTTCTAACTCAAATCAGTCCTTAATGTCTTTTTTAAAGGTTACTCTTCCTCCATTCAACACTGCAAACAATCTCATTTCCATGAATTGAAATCTCTTCACGCCTAGAAATTGAGCCACTATGGATTCACTAATGTAGAAGTTCTGACCAGATGGGTTCATTTCTCTTTTTTCAACAATGGAAATTACTTTATTCTTGTAAGAGCAAGCTTTCAAATGGCCAAGTATGAGAAAGGTATAAGATTGGAGCTTGATTTGAATGAACTGGGAATGCTGGCTTGTCAGAATGTACCAGGGTGGCTGAGCTGTTACAGATCTAGGATATAAGTTCTAGTTACTATATATATATATATATATATATATATATATATATATATATATATATATATATATATATAGCTATAGCTATATATTGGAGTTCAAATCTACATTCTAGTAAAATAATAGTATATGTTTTTATTGCATGTCTCATGTGCTAGGTGCTGTTCTATGTTCTTCAAATATTATTATTATCATCCATATTACAAACGAGGAAACCTCTCAAGTTCCAAAGAGGTTAAGGGACTTCAACAAAGCCATATAACTAGTAAGTGGCAGACCCAGCATTCATTCCCAGACAGTCTGGCTAGTCTGTCTTTAGAGTCTATGCACTTCTTTTCTTGTAAAGATTTTATTGGGGAATTGGGGGAGGGGAACAGCGTTGGGGAATTGGTGAAGGGGAACAGACAAGTTGCTGTCTTTTTCTTCCTCAGTCTAGTTGCGAAGGACGTTGCTTCACTGGCCCATGTTGGTATCGTCATTGCACTCTTCCCGGATGAGGCAGATCGGTCGCCGGCCTCTGGATGGTCGCTCACCGTGGCTATTGGCAGCTCCACGCTGGCTTCCGGCTGCTCACTGTAGCCTATGGCAGCCCACTGCAGCAGGGGCTGCAGCCTACACGCTGGGACTCACACAACCCAGCTCCAGGTGGAGCTGTTGTTAGCTGTAGAGGGCAGGGTCACTGGCCCTCATATGTGGGATCCGAACCGGGGCCGCTGGCTTCCCCAAACCAGCTCTTAACCAATGCTCCACTCGGCTGGCACTCTATGCACTACTGAAAAGCTATGCTTCCTGCCTCTCAGGCGTGAGTTGGTCCCTATTTCCTAAAACATTTTTGGTTTTTTTGTTGTTGCTTTTCCTTTATAAGAAAACAACTAATTTATGATATCTAGTGGTAGATAATTCCTTGAGAATTTTCAGAGGATGAGAAACAGCACAGGGCAATTTTCTTATGGAGTTGGATAAAACATCCTAAAAGAAGAGGTTGGAGGTACCAATATTTTAGAATTAAGGGTTTTTTGTTTTGTTTTGTTTAAATTTTATTGGGGAACAGTGTGTTTTTCCTGGACCCATTAGTTCCATGTAAAGTAGTTGTTTCAATCTAGTTGCAGAGGGCACAGCTCCCTGGCCCATGTGGGAATCAAACTGCAACCTTGGTGTTATGAGGCTGCACTCTGAAAAATATTTTAACTCAGGGAAGACAGTGGGGGCAGAAGAAGCCAATCTCCTTTGAGTGGGCCACAGTGGAAAGGCAATGGGAAAGAGAACAGAGGCAGTGGACAGCGGTGGATGAGTGCTGAAATAACTAAAAGGGGTTAGGGGCAGGTAATGGATTTAATCCAGTTTTGTGAATATGCTGTTTAGAATTGCAGGCCATTGACTCCTAGAGTCATCACGTGTGTGACTGCATCTTTTCCTCTCAAATAATTGGGACCAATTGTGGAAAACAGAAGGAGCAGACTGTTTGACTTTGTGCGGTGGATCACCAGGCTGCTTCAGAAGAGATTCTCATTCCCAGGAAGACTCTGAAGAGGCAATAGGCACGTGATTCGTGGTCTAAATTCAGCGAGCAGTGAAAAGGCAGTGGGGGAGGGATGGAAGGTGGGTAATCGGGAATTGGGGGAGGAGCTACTAAGCAATCTCAGACTCGGGTTTACAGGAGCATTCATAGAAAATCTCTCCATTTGGCCCTTTGGTTTACCTCTCCTTGTCATCCTCTTTTACCTTCTGTCCAATCGGATTTGTGTTTATTTAAAATCCAGCCCTCCCTGTCAGACTCAGTTCCTGCTGTCAGCCATCCACCCGGCCTGATGAATCCTGAGTCCCATTTCCAGGCTTAGTCTGGTGGGGGTGATTCACAAAGAAGCCCCATGGGAGGAGGAGGATGCACTTAGCAGGGTCTGTGAAGAGGGCGCTGCTTGCTGCCTGAGGTGGGGAAGTGGAGCCCATCCTCCCTGATGACTGCCTCCCCAGACTTTCCTCCTGTGAATAGTGTTTCTTGAATTAATGCCAAGGAGAATGTATTTTCTTCCATTATGTCAGTATATCAAAGAAGACTTAATTAAGCCCAGTAATAACACATTAGACTTTTCCTCCAGCTAACACAGTCATTGCTTCGCCAAAGACGCCATAGTATTTTACATTTAACTCGTATGTTCTTACTCCATGAGAATTTTAGAAATGAAGGAAACTCAGAGACCAAGAGATTTGTATTTTCAGTATAAATTCCTAGAGGAGAAAGGGAACACATGTCCTAAGCATCTTAAATTGGCCAGGTCCAGGGCCTATATCCTTTCCTACACTATCCTATTTAATCCTTCTCAAATGTTAGAAGGGAATTATTATCATCCCTATTTTCAGTGGAGTAACTAGGGAAACGTAGCTTCAATGTTGAGGTTAGGATTCAAATCCAGGTCTATAAAGATTCCAAATGCATACTTTTTTCAATGTATTTTGCTTTATTCAACAGTGATGAAACATTCATTAAGCACCTAAGATATGAATTCACAGATATGCCTCCAGAGAACGCACATCCTTGTGGAAGGAATATGCAGGTCAGCCGACAGTAGAAATGTAATGTACAGTGATAAGTACAATGGCCAAGAACATGGGGGTTAGGAGACCAAAGGAGCCAAGTGACAGGCCCTGCCTAAGAAAGCCCAGGGAAGGGCTGGCCGAGTGGCTTGGTGGTTAAGTGCTGGCTTGGGAAGCCAGGGGCCCCGGTTCGGGTCCCACATATGAGGGCCAGTGACACTGCCCTCAAAAAAATAAAATAAAATAAAATATAAAATAAAATAAAATAAAATAAGCCCAGGGAAGATGACATTTAATCAACCAATGCCCACTGCATTCCAGCTCATGCAAGGTACCAGAGGAATAACAGCCAATATTTTGTGATGGGCAATGTACCAAATAAGTATCATCTCATTTAATTCTTACAACCTTGATCTGGAGTTGGACTTTGAAAGTTTGCAAAAGCACAAGGCATGCTGCCTCCCATTTTATGCCCCTATTCCTGTGGTACTATGTTCATGGATTCTCTAGGTATGCTATATGATGATAATGAGAACCTTGAATGGAGAGAGGCATTTAACCTGGAGCTTTAGGCCCCATTCTGGGCATGTTGGAGGCAGATGAAACAAAGGCCCTTTTGCTGCTCTTGGTATAGTCCCAGCGATTAGGAGGAAAGGGTCAGAACCCAAACTGGCTTTCACTGTAGTGTCAAGAGTACAGGAAGCCTATTCCATTTGTGGCCTGAAGGATATGAAAATTCAATCTGGCTTGTCCCAGATACCCCCCTGCAGTGCCTAGCGTGCCTGCCAAAAACTAACCAGCCTTGGTGATCTTGCCTGCTTTGACTTACCGGTCCAAATTGTTTTCCTTATATCCTCTAGGGAAATGTCACTCAAGCTGTGCTTCCCTTGTGTCCTTCCTTGCTCAAGCCAGTGAGGTTATTTTCAAACCTGACCCCATCCAACCATAGTTACCACATAAGATCCCCAGTTAGATTCCCAGAAATTGAACGTCACAATAATACTAACTTTAATTGAGAATTTATTAGAAGCCAGACCGTGTTAGGTGCACAGTGTGACCCATTTTACTTAAACCTCAAGCCAACACTAGGAGGTATTATTGTCATATTACAAACGAGGAAAATAAAGCTCAGGGAGCTTCAGAAACTTGCCACGAGACAAATGGCCTGAGATGGAGCTGGGATGGAAACCTGATATGTTTTATTTCATAGCTGACCTAACCTGCTTCCAATGTCTGAAAATGAATCTAGGAAATGTCAACACATAATGGATGACACATCTACAGTGAAAGTTCACCATGATCTGTGAATTTATAGTTGAGGAGACTTGGGAACACTCATAGTGTGATTCAGACTGGGAGGTGATACTTAAATATACCAGGGTCCCTTTTAAGGAGGTAATTTAAATTTTGTCCTTCTGTAGTATATGATAAAAAAGTGATTTGGGCTGTGAGATTGGGTGCATACATGGCCAAGTCCAAGAACCACACCACGCACAACCAGTCCCGAAAATGGCACAGAAACGGCATTAAGAAACCCTGATCACAAAAATACGAATTTCTTAAGGGGGTGGACCCCAAGTTCCTGAGGGACATGCTCTTTGCCAAGAAGCACAACAAGAAGAGCCGGAAGAAGATGGAAGCGGGCCAGCCGAGTGGCGCAGTGGTTAAGAGTTGGTTTTGGGATGCCAGCGGCCCCGGTTCGGATCCCACATATGAGGGCCAGCGACACTGCCCTCTACAGCTTACAATAGCTCCAGCTGAAGCTGGGCTGCTGTGAGTCCCCAGGATGGCATAGCTGCAGCCCTGGCTGCAGTGGGCTGCCATAGCTACAGTGAATGGCCTGGCAGCCAGCGTGAGCGGCTGGCAGCCAGTGTGAGCTGCCAATAGCCGCGGTGAGCGACCATCCAAAGGCCGGCGACCGATCTGCCTCATCCGGGAAGAGCACAATGATGATACCAACATGGGCCAGTGAAGCAACGTCCTCCACAACTAGACTGAAGAACAAAGGACAGCAACTTGTCTGTTCCCCTTCACCAATTCCCCAACGCTGTTCCCCTCCCCCAATTCCCCAATAAAATCCTTAAAAAAAAAGAAAAAAAGAAGATGCAAGCCAACAATGCCAAGGCCATGAGTGCACAGGCTGAGGTCATCAAGGCCCTCGTAAAGTCCAAGGAGGTCAAGCCCAAGATCCCAAAGGGCGGCAACCACAAGCTCAGTTGACTTGCCTACATTGCCCACCCCAAGCTTGGGAAACGAGCACGAGCCTGCATTGCAAAGGTCTTAGGCTCTGCCGGCCGAAGTCCAAGGCCAACGCTCAAACCAAGGCCCCAGCCACACCTGCAGCTGCAGCTCAGGCTCCGGCTCCGGCTCCCAAAGGTGCCCAGGCTCCCACAAAGGCTCCAGAGTAGAGGCCTCTGTCTGCCAATGTGAGGACAGAAAGACTGGTGTGACCTTTGGGCTGCTGTCTGCACGGGGCTGGTGTCCTCCTGGGCTATTTGTGCAAATAAATCTGAGGCAGGATCTGTCAAAAAAAAAAAAAAAAGTGATTTGAAGTTTATTTTAGATTAACATAATTATATAGTTGTTTTTATAAATCTTTAATAACATTCATAAAATATAATTTTTTACATTTCCTCATTTAAATAATGATGCATATTGTTTAATTTACTTTAATCATGTAAGAAAAATATTATTTGTCCACCAACATATTTAAAACAGATATTTTTATTGAGTATATTTAATGTACATTGAAATTCAAACAAAAATATAACCACATATCAAAAAGAGGCATTTGTAACTTGGTGTTTGGGATTCTTATAGTTTACTTATTTGTTTATGAATTTTTGAATCTTGTTTTTGAAAATGATCAACTATTTATACTTTTTTTTTTTTTTTTTTTAAAGATTTTATTGGGGAATTAGGGGAGGGGAACAGCGTTGGGGAATCAGGGAAGGGGAACAGACAAGTTGCCGTCGTTTTGTTCTTCAGTCTAGTTGTGGAGGACGTTGCTTCACTGGCCCATGTTGGTATCATCATTGCGCTCTTCCCGGATGAGGCAGATGGGTCCCGGCCTCTGGATGGTCGCTCACCGCGGCTATTGGCAGCTCACACTGGCTGCCAGCCGCTCACGCTGGCTGCCGGCCACTCACTGTAGCCCATGGCAGCCCACTGCAGCAGGAGCTGCAGCCTACACCATCTCCGGGGCTCACACAGGCCAGCTCCAGGTGGAGCTGTTGTTAGCTGTAGAGGGCAGTGTCACTGGCCCTAATATGTGGGATCCGAACCAGGGCCGCTGGCATCCCCAAACCAGCTCTTAACCAATTCGCCACTTGGCCGGCCCAACTATTTATACTTTTAATGTGTTTCTAATTAGTGGACCTAAGAGAAAAGATTTTGTTTCTAAGAAATAAAGAAAGATCTTTTGGGGCTATTATTTGTAAGCACTTTTCTAATTACATTTATAAGTTTAGGTAATCTTTATTCCCTCATAAATGAATAACAAGCCCAGTTAGATATAGTTTTCACTATGGGTTGGCTACCTTAGTTTTGTAAAGATCTGGAAATAGACTGGCTGGGTGTAAATCTTGGTTCTACCATTTAACTGTGTGGCTCAAGGTAAATAACTTAATCTCTCAGTACTTCAATTACCTCAATCTTTAAAAAAAAAAAGCTGCAAAATAAGAAAAAAATATATAGAATTATGAAAATTAAATGAGTTAATCCACGTAAAGATCACATGCGTATAAACTCCATTTTAGAAAATCTGGAAATTACAGAAAAATAGAGACAAAACCAATAATCACCCAATCTCAGTAATTCCATGGGCAGTGGCTAATCCCAATGGTTCTTTGTACAAATTAGAAAAGCTGGCTCTTCCTCAAGATACTGGACTGCCATAGCCAGAAAGTTGCCTTAAGAGGGGGCACCATTTAATAATTACACAAGAACATCAGGCATAAACCAAGATTGTCCTAAGCAAAATATGGTCTTCCTTGTCTGTGGTTGACAATGTAGGAGGTTTTCAATCTGAGGTTATTACTGATCATGTTGAGATAAGCAAATTTGCACTCAAAGCTTTTTCCGTATTTAGAATTTAGACTGAAACCTATGTAATTTTACTAACAATTGTCACCCCAATAAAAATTTAATTTAAAAAAAAAAGAATTTAGGCTAAGTTCCAGCACCTAGCATGCACACAGAGGGTATTTGTTGAATAAAAATGAATGAATGAGGGGGGAGGGAGCTAAAGGGAGAGGAAGATTGAGAAGGAAGGAAAAGAGACAGACAGACAGCATTTGCTAAAGGGTATGTTATTTTCCATAAGGGATATATCAGTAGTGGCTGTTTCAATTTGTGTTAACTTAGATGAAAAATGGTTATCTCATTTTACTTTGTATTTCTGAACTTATCAGTAAAGATAAATACTTTTCATATGTTTGTTCATTTATTTTGTTTTATTGGGATCTTGGTGATTTTTCTTATAAAATTGTATAAATTCTTTGTATGTTAAAGGTATTAACCACTTATAATTTTTCTTTGCAATTATTTTTTTAGTTTGACTTAATATTTTGTTATTGTTTTTTTCACATGATGATTTCTAATCTTCTTGCAGAGCAAGTTATTGATATTTTGTTTTGTAGTTTATCATATTAAATCTTAGAAATTGCTTTTCCTGACAAAGATCTGATATTCACTCATATTTTTTTTTCTTCTTTCAGAATTTGATTTAAAAATATATTTATTGTTTTAGTCCTTTTGGAATTAGTTTGATAAGTTTTTTTGTAAACTAGTTAGTCTAATAACATTTATTATTTTTTCTCATTGATTTCTGATGTCTCCTTATGACAAAAATTTATATATATATATATATACATACACACACACACACACATACATACAGACACACACACACATGGGATCTGTCTCAGTGCTATCTTCCTCCATTTGGTGATCTTTAAGTTCTAACTTTTTCTTTCCTTTAAAATCTGCCCAAGTGGTCAATTTAACTGGAGTCAAAGAGTGATAAATGCCTTTTAAGACTATAGTACCTCTGTAGAGAAAGCCTAGAAGGACATTTAGTTCGCTATGGGGGTGAGAGGTGTTCAACATCAGGCAGAACATCATAATCCCTTCAGGCGAAAACCCTCCCCTCCCCCATAAATAAATAAATAAATAAATAAGTGTACTGCCAATACAGCATGTTATCTCTAAACAAAGGAAAGCAGTAACAGAGTGAGAGGCTACGGGTTAATCCAATTTTCTATGGAGAGAGGCGATCTAAATACTGATTAGATCTGTTGGAAAATTTACCCAGGTATTGAAATCAACCCTTCGGAAAGGTTATTTGCTTGGAGGCTCAATAACAATAGAGTAATGGAGTGTGTACACATAACTATTTTCCAAGGAGATGGAGGAAGTGGCACAGCCACTGAGACACCTAGTGGTGATGATCTTTACTACACTGTTAGAGTTTGCCAGTTGGGTGGGTCTAGGAACCACTTATTACAGGTGAGTGTACATTTTGGGAGCTTAGGTGCCCTCTTTTCTGCTCCCCAACAAAATTATTTGAGGCCTCTATTGTGTGCATGAAGCTACAGACATAAGTGCTGATAGATCCGGTGACTGACTAAATAGCCTCTGCAAAGTTGGAACTATGAAGCTAAATTAACACAAATTAAACTGACCAACATGGTTTCTCAGACCCTGGGATACAATTGAAGATGTAAATTTAGTCAATTCAATTAATATTCATTGGGGAGCAGCAATATGTTTGTTTTTGCTTTTGTGTTTTTTTATTTTATTGGGGAATTGGCAGAGGGAACAACGTTGGGGAATTGGGGAAGGGGAACAGACAAGTTGCTGTCCTTTTGTTCTTCAGTCTAGTTGTGGAGGACGTCACTTCACTGGCCCATGTTGATACTATCATTACACTCTTCCCAGCTGAGGCAGATTGGTTGCCAGCCATTGGACCACTGCTCAAGGTGGCTCACGGCAGCTCACGCCGGCTGCCAGCCCTTCACGCTGGCTGCCGGCCACTCATGGTAGCTTATGGCAGTCCACTGCACCTCACTGCAGCCTATGCCATCACCGGCAACTCATGGCAGCCCAGCTCCAGGTCGAGCTGTTGTTCACTATCTTAGCTGTAGAGGGCACAGCGTCACTGGCCCATGTTGGATCTGAACCGCGCCCTGTTGCTCAGAGCTTGTGCTCCCAAGCTAACTTTTTTTTTTTTTTTAATTTCAGTGTATGTGAGATGGATATCCCTTTTCCTCTTTTTTTTTTTTTTTAAAGATTTTATTAGGGAATTGGGGAAGGAGAACAGCATTGGGGAATCGGGGAAGGGGAACAGACAAGTTGCTGTCTTTTTGTTCTTCAGTCTAGTTGCAGAGGACATTGCTTCACTGGCCCATGTTGGTATCATCATTGCTCTCTTCCCGGATGAGGCAGATTGGTCGCCGGCCTCTGGATGTCGCTCAACGTGGCTATTGGCAGCTCACACTGGCTGCCAGCCGCTCACACTGGCTGCCGGCCACTCACTGTAGCCTATGGCAGCCCACTGCAGCAGGGGCTGCAGCCTACACCGTCACCGGGGCTCGCATAGCCCAGCTCCAGGTGGAGCTGTTGTTAGCTATAGAGGGCAGTGTCACTGGCCCTCATATGTGGGATCCGAACCGGGGTTGCTGGCATCCCCAAACCAGCTCTTAACCAATGTGCCACTTGGCTGGCCCCCAAGCCAACTCTTAACCAACGAGCCACTCGGCCAGCCCAGCAATATGTTTAATCGAGCATATTATTTCTCTCCTTGACCCTTATAGACCTCATAAAAAGTCAAACCAGAGGATAATTGTATTTTTTATTTATTGTAATTATAGTTTTGAATTGTAACTTCATCCACATTCAGAGTATTATAAGGTGAAGATTGTTCTACATGCCATCCAGCATAACTTATCATACATTTGAACTATGAAGTTATGTTTAATATCTGAAATTAGTCATTTATGACTGGTGGCATTCTTCAGTGACTCAAAATAAGAAAGATTAATGGATTAATTCATTCACTCATTTATGCATTTATTCAAATATATATTGAGTATCCGAACACTAGGCTCTGGGGATTTGATGGTTAAAAGAGAACCTCAGGCATTGAGCTCACGCTCTTCCTGTCTAGAGGGTACAATTTAGAAAGCCTCTACAATTAAGTGGAATAAGCATTATGACAGTGAAAGTACAAGGTGCCAGTCAAATGAAGCAACTTGATCTTTGGGGTCATAGAAAGCCTTCAGAGAATGGCAGGTATAAGTCAAGTCCTGAAAGATGGATAGGTGGTAACCACAAAGTGGAAAGAGGATGGTCAGGGAGAGACTATTTCAGGTGAGAGCATAATAAGTTGAAAGAACTGAAAGGCTGTCAGTGTGACTGCAGCAAAGAATGCAAGAGGGAGAGATGACTGAAGAGGAAAAGTGATAGCCAGGGAACGGAGGGCCATCTTAGTTTGTATTTTTTTCTCCTAAGGGGAATGTGAAGATAAGGAGTTTTAAAGAAGGGATTAAGAGGTATCAGACTTGCTTTTTAAAAAAGATAATTTTGGTTGCTGTCTGGAAAATAGAAAGTAGGAGAGCAATTGTGACACCATTTAGAAACCTTTTGCAAAGGTTTAAGTGAGAAATGGTGCTGTGTTAGCATGGATTACAGTGGTGGTAGTTTTTAAATCTATAAAATAGGAAAAAAGACAATACTATCAATCTCAGTGTTGTAATGAGAATTAAATATCAAGTATTTATTATAGTGTCTAACATTGTAAATGATCAGTTAATTTTGGCTATTGTTATGATATTGGCTATTATTTGAGGCAGCTATTTCTTTTCATGTTAAAGGAGTTTCCTTTTGGTACACACATCAAACTTTTTTTTGAATTGCTTTTTATTTAAAAACATAAGCAGATGCAATTTGGCTGTCATTCAGTTCAAACTTTTTTTTTTTTTGAGGGCAGTGTCACTGGCCCTCATATGTGGGACCCGAACCAGGGCCACTGGCTTCCCAGGCCAGCGCTTAATCACCACGCCACTCGGCCGGCCCTCAAACTTTTTACAATAGGGTAGGTGTGAGTAAATGAGGGTCAGAATTTACTCTAGAAACTTATTCATTACTTGAATCTTTTACAGTTAACATGAATGTAGGGTACTACTACTAGTGTAATTTTTAAAAATTAAAAACAGCCTATAACAGAACCTAAGCATCAACATCTGGGCTGAAAGAGAAAGTATAACAGATTCTTTAAGAACTTGAAAGTTAGAGTCAGAGAGATCTGGACCCAAATTCCAACTTTATAATTAACTATGTATAACACCAGAAAAGTTAATTAGCTTCTGTAAACACATTTCTTCACCTGTAAAATGGGAATAATCATAGTATATAGTTCATACAATTGTTGTAAAGATTAACTGAGGTAATGGAGTGTTTAGTACGAACTAAGTGGCAGCTCTTCACATTATGTAGAATGGAGGAAATTAGCAACTTTCCATTTCTAGATGTTGTTGGTATAATCTGAACATTTTTTCACCCAACAAAATGATAAAGATTTTTTAGAAGAATTATCTTACTGTTCCAGATTTTTTAAAAATTAAATCTCAATAAATATTTGAATTTTATCAAATGCCTTTCTGGCATCCAAATGCTTTTTCTTATTTGATTTATCAATGGGATGTATTAGCTTAATATTTTTCTTCTAATACCTTAATAACTTTCCTAATTAAGATATTCCATTGCTCGCTTCGGCAGCACATATACTAGCATGGCCCCTGCGCAAGGATGACACGCAAATTCATGAAGCGTTCCATATTTTTAATGAGCATAAGAAACAGTAAGTCTCATAGATATAGAGGAAAAACAGGGTTGCTAGTTGGGAGGGGTGTGGGGATGAGGGAGAAGGGGAAAGGATTAGACAGCATAAATAGGTAACTACAGTATTGTCACAGGTATATGAAAGACAGTTCGGGGAATATATGTTAAAATTTTGTGGGGTGTCAGATGGTCACATGTTTTGTTGGGGAGACCACTTCATAGATGGAGTAGAGGCTTGATCACTGCACTGTATAACTGAAATTGATGTTGTATAATATTATATGCCAACTGTGGTTGAATATATAGACAGTCACGGGATGTGGATTATATGGTGGAAGGGAGTCAAAGGAATTGTAGTGGATAGTATGATATGGGGGGGAGGTGTGGGAGGGGAGAATTGGGGGAGGGCGGTTGTCACTTTGAGGGGTAAAAATTATAACTATTGCACTTTGTTGTACACCTGAAGCTAATTAAAAATATATATAAATAAATAAATTAAAAAAAAATATTCCAGGATTCTTAAGAAAAACACTACTTAGTTCTTTTAATCTACTGTTAAATTCAGAGTTTTTTGTTGTTGTTTTTTTGTTTTGTTTTTTAGGGCAGTGTTACTGGCCCTCACATGTGGGACCGAACCGGGGCCTCTGGCTTCCCAAGCCAGCGCTTAACCACCACGCCACTCGGCCGGCCCTAGATAGACTTTCTTTTAAAATGCATTACAGGCCGGCCGAGTGGCGCATTGGTTAAGCGCTGGTTTTGGGATGCCAGCGGGTTCGGATCCCACATGAGGGCCAGTGACACTGCCCTCTACAGCTAACAACAGCTCCACCTGGAGCTGGGCTGTGCGAGCCCCGGTGATGGTGTGGGCTGCCATAGGCTGCAGTGAGTGGCCCGCAGCCAGCGTGAGCGGCTGGCAGCCAAGCGTGAGCTGCCAATAGCCGCGATGAGCGACATCCAGAGGCCAGCGACCGATCTGCCTCATCCGGGAAGAGCGCAATGACGATACCAACAGTGAAGCAACATCCTCCGCAACTAGACTGAAGAACAAGAAGACGGCAACTTGTCTGTTCCCCTTCCCCGATTCCCCAACGCTGTTCCCCTCCACCAATTCCCCAATAAAATCTTTTAAAAATAAAATAAAATAAAATAAAATAAAATGCATTACAAGCTTCCTTGCCTCTTCAAGAATATACTTACTAACCAGACTTTTTTTTTTTTTTTTAAAGATTTTATTGGGGAATTGGAGGAAGGGAACAGTGTTGGGTTGGAGAATTGGGGCAGGGGAGCAACCAAGTTGTTGTTCTTCAGTCTTCGTTGTGGAGGGTGCCAGTCGCCATCTGGCTTCCAATCGGCAGCTTGTGGCCTCTAAGCCCAAGGTGCTGCGTTCAAGGGCTGGCTAAGTGGCTCAGTTGGTTACGAGCTCATTCAAGTGTGTGAGCTGAGCTCTGAGCAACAGCAGTTCAACGCCCAGCCCGAGCTGAGCTGCCTTTGAGCTGCCAACAGGTGGTAGGATGGCTCAGCTAAAAAAAAAAAAAAAAAAAAAAGAGAAGGTGCTGTGTTCAATCTTAGTTGCTGGTGGGCGTAGCCACCATCCCATGTGGGAATCAAACCAGCAGTCCTGTTGTTAGGAGCACACGCTCTATCCACTGAGCTATCTGGGCGGCAGCTTAGCTCAAGGTGCTGACTTCAGTCTTAGTTGCGGGTGGGTGTAGCCACCATCCCATGCAGGGGTCAAACCCGGCAGCCTTGTTGTTAAGAGCGCAAGCCCTATCCACTGAGCCATCTGGGCGGCAGCTCAGCTCAAGGTGCCGAGTTCTATCTTTAGTTGCAGGTGGGTACAGCCCACCACTGAATAGCCAATCTTGTTGTTACACCAGCTGAGCCATCCTGCCACCTGTTGGCAGCTCAGCGACAGCTCAGCTAGGGCACAGCATTCACTGGCCCATGTGGGAATGGAACCAGCGGCCCTGTTGTTCAGAGCATGTGCTCTAAGCCAGCTCTTGGTTGGCCTAACCAGCCACTTGGTTGGCCTAACCAGACTTTTATTACTCAGCTCCATTTGTCTTCCAGGCTCTAACCGTCAAGTGTATTTAGACGTCTCTGATTTTTTTTTTTTCATAACAATAGCTAGTATTTACTAAGCACTTAGCATTAAACTTTTCACACAGTCTTCATGACTTCGTCAAGGAGTGTGTCAGAAATGTGAAAGACCTTGAGACCAGACTCTGGAGATGGAACTAGAGCTCTTCTTCATTATTATGCTTTCATCCACTCATTTATTCATTCAACACGTATTTATTCAGCATCTCTGTGCTTGTAGTGTCTGTGTTAGGTACCAGTGGTACAGCCTTAAAGAACACAGACAGAATCCTAGTCCAATAAAAGGAGACAGACAATAAACAAGTGAAGGAATGAACAAGATAAATACAAATTGTGGAGAGCTATGATATGCTTTACATCACATACAGGATGGTCTAACAGAAAGGGGAGGCTTACTTTAGATGTGCTGATTGGTAGGGAAGGCTTTTCTGAGGTGACGTTCAAGCTGAGATAGAAGAATAAAGAAACTATAACTCTACACGAAGTTGGGAGAAGAGCATGTCAAGTTGAGTTAAGCACCAAGTCCAAATACCTTTAGGCAAAATGCATGCAAAGTAACTTGATAAATCCTCAGAACAGATAGGGTCTTTCTGTGGTTAGGGTTAGGGAACCAAAGAGATAAGACTAGGGAAGCAGACAGGGGTCAGATCAATTTAGGCCTTGTGGATCTTGGTGAGGTGTTTGGATTTTATTCTAAGATGACTGGAGGCCACTGAAAGCCTTTAAATAGGGAAGGAAAATGACATCTGAATTGCTTTGTCTTGAAAGATCACCCTAGCTGCCATATGGAAAATAGGTTAGAGAAGGCCCAGAAAGAGACAAGTTAAAAAGTGGTTGCAGTAATTCAGGTGAGAGATGGAGGTGAAAAAGATTAGGTTGTAGTGATAGAGATAGAGAGAAGTAAATGGATTTAAACTATACTTTGGAGGTAGAACCGATTTGGGGATTTTATGAAAAGGATGAATTCTTGTTTTAAAAACAAGGTGGGCCGGCCCAGTGACGCGGTGGTTAAGCGCTGGCTTGGGAAGCCAGCGGCCCCGGTTTGGGTCCCACATATGAGGGCCAGTGCCATTGCCCTCAAAAAAATCAATCAATCAATCAATCAATCAATAAAAATAAGGTGATGCTATTTACTATGCTGGGGAAAATTAGGAGAAGGAATAGATTAGGTTGATACAATCAAGAGCTCCAGTTTGGACATATTAAATCTGATATGCCAGCTAGAACTCCAAGTAGAGAACTCCAAGTAGAGATGTCTAATAAATAGTTGGATATAGGAGTTGGGGACTCAAAGAAGAGATCTACCCTATCGTGGAAATATAAATCCAAAGAGTATTAACATTTTTGTCTTTTTTTTTTAGAGGGCAGTGTCACTGGCCCTCATATGTGGGATCTGAACCGGGGCCGCTGGCATCCCAAGCCAGCTCTTAACCACCGCGCCACTCGGCTGGCCCCAAAGAGTATTAACATTTAGATGATATATGAAGTCTTGAAGAGTGCTCAGAAATGAACCCTGAAATATCCCAACATTTAGAGGTCCTACGTGGGAGGAGTCAGAGACAGACTACTAAGGCAGAAGGAAAATTATGAGAATGTGTTTTCAAAGAGGCCAGTGAGAAAAGTGTTTCATGAAATACTGAGTGATGTCTATGCTGAATGTTACTAACAGGTAAAAACAGATGGGCATATAGAAGTGTTTATTGGATTTGGCAACATGAGATCATTGGTATCCTTGGCAAGTTTAAGAGAAGGGTGAACAGACTGGGGTGGATTGAAGAGGAAATAGAGGTGAGGAAATGGAGACCTCTAGTGTAGACAACTTGTTTTAGTTTTGTTACAAAGAGAATAAATGAGATGACAGAATAAAGGGAAGGTTTTGTTTATTTTTAATATGGTGATGATCCAGTAGAAGTAATTGATGATATAGCAAGAAAAAGTCCTAGAAAAGGCATGAAGGGGTGGGATCCATAGCACTAGGGGGGTTGTCCTTTGATAGAGGCAAAGGCACATCTTTCATGGTATCAGGAAGATGGAAGAGAAGATAGGTACTGAGGGGAGCCAAAGGCTTGTCATCACAAAATGTGCCTTTTGGAATATTGATTTTTAAACTGGTTATTAAGAAACAAAAGAATCAGAATGAACCTTTGATCCTTGCCCTTCCTGCCTAAAGGAATTCAGATAGAAACAAACCCTGCTTAAAGGAATGAAGCATCACCTTAGCATCATAATATAAACTAACGGTGGCAGACAGGGAAAAAAATCTAGCAAAGCCTGTTTGTTGAACTTCCTTCTGTGTCCCATTGTTTCTGGGTGGCCCAGCAATACATTTTTTCTTTTTTGCTTTTTTACCACATTTACTCTTTCTCATCGACTTGTAAGTGGCCTATTTTTCCTTTGAAATCCCAGACTCCTGTTCCCCTTCTCCTGTGTTCAAAATGGCCTATAAATCTCAATTGCCCAGTGAGTTTCCAGGTCTCATATCTTATGGCACCTTCAAATGTACATCTGTAATAAATTTTGTACATTTTCTCCTATTAATCTGTCTCAGGTTAATCTGATTATTAGCTCAACCAGAAGAACTGAGGTGGGAGGAAAGTTATCTTTTGCCCCCCCACAATACAATCAAATTGGCTTGTGGCTTTCCAGTTGAATGAGAATGTTCCTCTTTGATTTTTATTTTCTCATATATGACAAGAAGTCATTAGCTATGGTGGGATGAGAGAAAAATGTGTAGGAATTTGAATAGAGGTGTGAGGTACACTATTTCTGGAAGTGGGAAAGTGAACTTACTAGGGAAATTCATTAAGAGTGCCAGGAAAAGTCTAATACCCTTATGAGGCTTATGGTCAAGAATTTAAAGTGAAACCCTTGTTAAAGAAGGTAAATTAACTGGGTCCAACTAGAATTGGGTTTTTACTAGGTGTGTATAATGGAGAAAGAGGAAGAGTTGTATATGTTTGTAGGCAATTGTAACGCCTAAACTGTGTGACACAAGTCATCAATATAAGAATGTGAGAGATAGTGAAAAAGAAATACATTTAATGGCTTGAAGGTTTTGATGAAGTCAAAGAATCAGAATTACTGTGATCAGACAGTTGCGATTCTTGAAATAGAGATTTTAGAGATGAAATACTTCTGGCAGTAACAAACACAGGGACGACCTGTGGGGCAATCATCGGGGATGCAGTGGCTGATATAGGATGGAAGAAAAGACTGTTGGGGGACAGCCGAGTGGCGCATTGGTTAAGAGCTGGTTTGGGACGCCAGCAGCCCCGGTTCAGATCCCACATATGAGGGCCAGTGACACTGCCCTCTCCAGCTAAGATGGTGAACAACAGCTCCATCTGGAGCTGGGCTGTGCAAGCCCTGGTGACTGGTGTAGGCTGCAGCCCCTGCTGCAGTGGGCTGCCACAGGCTACAGAGTGGCCGGCAGCTAGCGTGAGTGGCTGACAGTCAGTGTGAGCTGCCAATAGCCATGGTGAGCGACCATCCAGAGATCGACAACCGATCTGCCTCATGCAGGAAGAACGCAATGACGATACCAACATGGGCCAGTGAAGCAAAGTCCTCCACAACTAGACTGAAGAACAAGAAGACAGCAAGTTGTCTGCTCCTCTTCCCCGATTCCCCAACGCTGTTCCCCTCCCCCAATTCCAAATAAAATCTTTACAAAAAAAAAAAAGACTGTTGGAGATGAGGAGGTAAAGAATTGACAGAGTATTGGGTGATCATCCACATACATGTTGGATGATGAAAAGAAATAGAGGTAGAAAGGAAGACAATAGGCCATGAGCTAATACTGAGGGAGGAATGATCCACCAAAAGGTTCATAGATAACAGTAACTAGGAGGGGTATTAAGGAATATGGCTAGTGCAGTTCAAAGAGGTTGGAGATTTTGAAAAGGACACTGCCCATTGGATGATTCCATATAGATATTTCATTTTATTTTATTTTCTTTTTTCTTTTTGAGGGCATTGTCACTGGCCCTCATATGTGGAACCCAACCCACCCCCCCACCCCCGCCTCCCGCTGACATCCCAAGCCAGCTCCCAACCACCGCGCCACTCCGCCGGCCCAGATATTTTAATATTGTAATTTTTAAAGTATCTTCATATGTCTATAAAGTGTTGAGTGATAGTAAATTAAGAAAAACTTTATATTCCCCATTATTTGTTTGTAAATTATTAGTCCATACACACAAACACATAAAAATCAAGGACTTTTTTTATTTTAAACAAAGAGTGCACTCACGTAAGCCTATTGCGAAGTTTATAACTGCTAGACAATCCTGCACTGCAATTAGGTTCCAAAATGAAACAGTGAGATTGTGTATCTGAAAATCGGTAAGATTCCCTTTCTCAAATTGCACTGGCCCATGATAAGGTAGAGTAGATAGCAGGCACTTAATTAATGCTTTTGAACCAGAGAATGTCTGTTTTTTCTAGGCGAAGATACCTAGTCGACTGCTCCCAGTGCAATCAAGAAAGAAAAGGGCCTTTTAACATCTCCCTCAGAGATGATCGAGCCTTTGCTATTTGCTTTCATGGGAAAATTGGTTTGGCGAACTCATTCAAATTTCTCCCAGCAAATCACAGTGGACGACAGTCCACTCCTTTTCTGCTCATTGGCCAACTGGAAACTCCAGCTACCACCTCTCAACCCGGAGCCAATAGAAAACATTAGCGCTTCGTAACTTTGTGTCATAAAGTACATCACTTGCAATTGGCTCTTGGCGCGACCGATCAAGAAGTAGGCGGGGACACGCCAGTTGGCCTATATAAGAAGAGGACAAAGGCGGCGCGCAGCCTGTGTCATCCGCCATCTTGTGCAAAGCAAGGTGGCCTCCACGTTCCCTGAGCGTCTTCTCCGCTTCTGTCTCGACCGCCCCTTGATCACAGACATGTCTCGGGATCGGTTCCGGAGCCGCGGCGGCGGTGGTGGCGGCTTCCACCGGCGCGGAGGAGGCGGCGGCCGCGGCGGCCTCCACGACTTTCGCTCCCCGCCGCCCGGCATGGGCCTCAATCAGAACCGCGGACCCATGGGTCCCGGCCCGGTCCAGGTGGGCCCTAAGCCCCCGATTCCGCCCCCGCCTCCGCATCAACTTCCACAGCAGCAGCCGCAGCAGCCACCGCCTCAACAGCCGCCCCCTCAGCAGCCATCGCAGCTGCAGCCGCCGCATCAGCCGCCGCCGCCGCATCAGCCGCCGCCGCCGCCCCAGGACTCCGCTAAGCCCGTTCCTCAGGGACCCGGCCCGGCTCCGGGAGTAGGTAGCGCTCCGCCCGCCGCCGGATCGGCGCCGCCCGCCACTCCCCCGGCCTCGGGGGCGACCCCAGGGCCCGGCCCCACCCCGACCCCGCCGCCCGCCGTGCCCTCGGCGCCGCCCGGCGCGCCCCCGCCCGTGCCGCCGAGCAGCGGGGTCCCCACCACCCCGCCTCAGACCGGGGGCCCGCCGCCTGCTCCCGCCGGCGGCCCCGGCCCCGGGCCTAAGCAGGGCCCAGGACCCGGCGGCCCCAAAGGCGGCAAGATGCCAGGCGGGCCGAAGCCCGGCGGGGGCCCTGGCCTGAGCACGCCCGGCGGCCATCCGAAGCCGCCGCACAGAGGAGGCGGGGAGCCCCGCGGGGGCCGGCAGCACCACCCACCCTACCACCAGCAGCACCACCAGGGGCCTCCGCCCGGCGGGCCCGGAGGCCGCAGCGAGGAGAAGATCTCCGACTCGGAGGTGAGCGTTTCCCGGAGCTGCCTGTCGGCTCCCCTAAGATGGCGGCGGCCCGCTCGCCTGCCCCTCCCCCGCTCCGGCTTCCATTTTGTCGGAGGCCGGAAGGCGTCTGCGAGGCGAGGCGAGGGCGGGGCGGGCCGCGTGCGTGAGGCCCCCGGGGTTGGCCGCGCGGCCTGAGGAGGCCCGCGCGAGGGCGGCCTGAGGAAGGGCCCGGGGACGCCGCGATGGCCCGTGTTACGGCTCGAGGGTCCTGGGGATCCGAGGACAGCGTGAAATGGAGGGTTGGAGAGATCGGGGGCACTCAGCGATGGGGAACTCGCAGGTGCACGTCTGGTCCAAGGAGACAACCGGATTTTGGCCGTTTTCTCGACTCACTTCATATTTGACCACCGTTTTCGTCTGATAAACGATTTAAGTTGGTCCGGATGTTCAGCCTAATCGGGCCGACGGCATTGCTGATACAGAATCTATTCCGTAGAGTCCCATCTTCAAGACTAGTTGGAATTGAGTTCGGCTGTTGGAGGTTCACCTAGCGATGCCGTTGGAAATCCAACGCACAGAGGAGAACCTCGCTTTCAGTCTAAACGGAACTGACGAGGAACGCGAGTTGGTGGCATCCAATTCGGGAAAAGCAAAAATGAATGGGCTTCCCAGCCTGCCTGGGTCACTGGTGTCTGAAAATTTCTCTTTTTTTTTCTTTTTCATTAGGGGTTTAAAGCCAACTTGTCTCTCTTGAGGAGACCTGGAGAGAAAACGTACACTCAGCGTTGTCGGTTGTTCGTGGGGAATCTACCGGCTGATATTACGGAGGATGAATTCAAAAGACTATTTGCTAAATACGGAGAACCAGGAGAAGTTTTCATCAACAAAGGCAAAGGATTTGGATTTATTAAACTTGTGAGTTTGATTCTAAATGTATAATTAAGAGAGTCTGTTTTTTGCTACTACATATGTACTGAGGGTTTTTTTTGTTGTTTTTTGTTGTTTTTTGAGGGCAGTGTCACTGGCCCTCATATGTGGGACCGAACTGGGGCCGCTGGCTTCCCAAGCCAGCTCTTAACCAACGCGCCACTCGGCCGGCCCTGTACTGGTTTTTAACCAATAAAAATAAGTCTTTAAACTTTTCATTACAGGAAAGGTGCGACTGCTATATAGTGCATAATTGTGGGTGTCTAAGAAACAACGGGAGTGGGTGGGTAAGACATTTAACTACCTACAGTGAATGGTGTCAGGGAGGGCTGCCTGAAGATATTTTGAACTAAGCTGGAGGAAGAATAGGAATGGGAATTCGGCTTGTGACAATTTGAGAGTAGGCATTAGCCAGTTTTTGAGGTTCTTAACGTGAGTATGTCTGATAACTTTCAGGAATCCAGAGCATTGGCTGAAATTGCTAAAGCTGAACTTGATGATACACCCATGAGAGGTAGACAGCTGCGGGTTCGTTTTGCCACACATGCTGCTGCCCTTTCTGTTCGAAATCTTTCACCTTACGTTTCCAATGAACTGTTGGAAGAAGCTTTTAGCCAGTTTGGTCCTATTGAAAGGGCTGTTGTAATTGTGGATGATCGTGGAAGATCAACAGGGAAAGGCATTGTTGAATTTGCTTCTAAACCAGCAGCAAGAAAAGCATTTGAAAGATGCAGTGAAGGCGTTTTCTTACTGACAACGTAAGTTCTTGTGCTTATTTTAATAATTTCTATTTAACTTGCAATAAAACTGGAAAAAAGTTACGATGGAACCATTTTTGTTATTAGAACTCCTCGTCCAGTCATTGTGGAGCCACTTGAACAATTAGACGATGAAGATGGTCTTCCTGAAAAACTTGCACAGAAGAATCCAATGTATCAAAAGTAAGATTGATAAAATTTGGGGGTAGTTTTCAAGTTGAAGTGAGAACTTGTTCTAGTAATTTTTCAGTTTTGCTTACAATGCAAAATTTTTCAAAATGGATATGCTTAATAAAAACCTCAGGTTCAGAAAGTTTGGGGTTTCAAAGTAGTTATTCAAATGCTAAGCTCTTGTTTCTGAGGTAGGTATATTTCACAGACAACCTTGTCTTGTCCTTACAACCAACAATGGCCATGAGGCATGAGGTCTCCTTATTTTTTTTATTTTTATTATTATTATTTTTTTAGCTGAGCCATCCTGCCACCTGTTGGCAGCTCAACGGCAACTCAGCTCGGTCTGGCATCGAACCGCTGTTGCTCAGAGCTCAGCTTGCACTCTTGAGCAAGCTCTTAACCACCTGAGCCACTCGGCTGGCCCTAGAGGTCTCCTTATTTTTAAGGATGGGAAAATTTTCCTTGAATAGAAATTTTGTTTGAGGGAACAATTAGGAAATGAGGAAGATAGGATTTATCTCTAGTGTTATGTTCTCTGTTACTGTGTCATTCCGGGACATGCGTTGTTTATGCTGTGAAGATATTTTGTATGAACCAAGATGGTCTTTGCCTCTTGGTGTTCCTTACAAGTGATAGGCCAGGGGAAAGACTGGTGTTTTTAGGTGAATCAGGTGGTATTTCTCTTGGGCATTCCCAAATTGATTCATGTTTAAACATTGACAGGGAGCGAGAAACCCCTCCTCGTTTTGCCCAGCATGGCACATTTGAGTATGAATATTCTCAGCGATGGAAGTCCCTAGATGAAATGGAAAAACAACAAAGGGAACAAGTTGAAAAAAACATGAAAGATGCAAAAGACAAATTGGAAAGTGAAATGGAAGATGCCTATCATGAGCATCAGGCAAATCTTTTGCGTCAAGGTAAAAGATCCTCTGAATTTTGCTGAGAGGATCAGTTGCTTTTTGAACTTAGAACCTCATTAATATGAACCTAAAACAAAATTTTCCTATGTTCAGATCTGATGCGACGCCAGGAAGAATTAAGACGCATGGAAGAACTTCACAATCAAGAAATGCAGAAACGTAAAGAAATGCAATTAAGGTAAAATTTTGTTAAACTAAGTCTTTGCTCTTCTGCATTAACATTTTGAAAGAAGTACCTAAATTTTACAAATGACTTCAGATGAAATACAGAGAGGTTTGTCAGTGTTGGTATAACACTTAAACTGGAATTGTAAGATTTTCATAAATAATGCTTATTTTCTTGGCCAGAATGCCTCTAGGGCTATTCTATAGATTTTTTTTTTTTTTTTAGGGCAGTGTCACCGGCCCTCATGTGGAACTGAACCAGGGCCACTGGCTTCCCAAGCCAGCGCTTAACCACTGTGCCACTCGTGTGGCCCACTAGGGCTATTCTAGACTCACTCTGCAGGCCTTGACGTGTGTTTAATCTAGACTTTGTAAACTGTTAGGCAGACGACTAGCTTGCATCAAATTTAATTTTAAAAGATGTGGACAGGGCCGGCTGAGTGGTGGTTAAGAGCTGGCTTGGGACACCAGCAGCCCCGGTTCGGATCTCACATCTGAGGGCCAGTGACACTGCCCTCTCCAGCTAAGATGGTGAACAACAGCTCCACCTGGAGCTGGGCTGCTGTGAGTCCCCAGGGATGGCATAGCTGCAGCCCCTGCTGCAGTGGGCTGCCATAGGCTACAGTGAGTGGCCAGCAGCCAGCATGAGCGGCTGGCAGCCAGTGTGAACTGCCTTCCAGAGGCCTCACCCAAAAAGAGCACAATGATGATACCAACATGGGCCAGTGAAGCGATCTCCTCCACTAGACTGAAGAATAAAAGGACAGCAACTTGTCTGTTCCCCTTTCCTGGTACCCCAGTGCTGTTCCTCTCCCCCAATTCCCCAATAAAATCTTTTAAAAAAAAGATGTGGATAGCACTTTGTTTTATGTGCTTGATCAACATTTCCAGGCAAGAGGAGGAACGACGTAGAAGGGAAGAAGAGATGATGATTCGTCAGCGTGAAATGGAAGAACAAATGAGACGCCAGAGAGAAGAAAGTTACAGTCGAATGGGCTACATGGATCCAGTAAGTAAATTTCTATTGCAATCTAATTGGAGTTGTCTACAAAGCTTTAGACACCTAGAAAGAAATTTTACTCAGTTAAATACATTTCACATTACAGCCATTTTTAAAAAACAAGTGTATTCTTATGATTGATATGCCTTACATTTTCCTTGGTTGGGAGGAACCTTTTAGGTCTTTTGATAATTGAGTCTCAGTAACTGGTTTCAGAATATTGACTTTAAAATTACCTTAACGAACCTTATTTTAAAAGTTAAAAACAATTAAGTTTGCAATTTCTTTGTACTCTTAAGAATGGTATGTGTATAGTGCAAGTGTATGAAAGAGATTTCTTTTTCCAGAGAGAAAGAGACATGAGAATGGGTGGTGGAGGAGCAATGAACATGGGAGGTAAGCATGAAAATTAAATTAGCAAAATCATTGAAGACCAATATTCTAGTTGAGTTGTAACCAGCATTTTTGTTTTCTAGATCCCTATGGTTCAGGAGGCCAGAAATTTCCACCTTTAGGTGGTGGTGGTGGCATAGGTTATGAAGCTAATCCTGGAGTTCCGCCAGCAACCATGAGTGGTTCCATGATGGGAAGTGACATGGTAATGTATCCTGTGGGACGTAGTACAAAAGAAATTATTTTCACAACTTACGTGTGTGTTTTTTTTTTAAAGTAGGTGACTGGACCTCTTTTAGTTCCCCTATCATGTAAATCATAATGTTGAGGAATACTTTGGCAACATAGAAGAACTCACTGTGTGGTAACCTAAACAGACATGGTTGCCAACAGGAAGTCAATTCTGTTAGTAGTATGTTGGAGTTCTCTTTGGCAATAAGTAGTCTTAGGTGCTTTTCATTATATTGCTTGTGTTATTTCTGCACTCCAGCGCATGGCAAATCCAAATTCTACATGTTAGTTAACGTACCTGATTATTCTACATTCAAGTGAGAGTAATCAAATGGCAAACTGTTGTTCATTAAGCTGGTATTTGCCATATGTATGATTTAGACTTGTAGTTTGCAGCTTTTAGGCATGTTTTAGTGATGTGTAGGACTTTGACCTATATTTGGTGTGGCTTCTACCCATGAAAAGGAATTGTTGGATGGTTTGACTCGTCGTTTCCCACCCGTTGGGCCTGTCTATGGGTATAACTTCTAAAATAAACTGACATCTCTATTTTGCTACAGGGTACCAAAAATCAGTGATAATTTAAGCATACTAGTTGTGTGCATTTGATCTGAACCTTCTTGATGCTATCATATTTTAGCTGTGCAGATAGCCTGTCAGATGCTTTAGAACGAACAACCAAGTGAATTGGTCCCAGTGGCTGTATTAAGGGCTTTACAAATCCTTGGGGAACTGAATGTTGGCTTTAGAGGTGGGTTCAGAGAAGCATTCATTTTCATAACTGAATTGAATCTGATTAGTTCACCCATAAGCTTTTGGCAAAGGAAGGAAGCTGCAGCATGTAACTCACTAGATTCATTTTACAGAGGAACATAGGATTTAGTATGGGGCCTCACCGGTTTAAAATCCACTTACGGCTTTTTGAGAATTAGAACCATAAATAGGTGGTTGGGTTAAATGTAGTGCTATTAGCTCCTTCAAACTGAATTTTAAAAATAATGTGGGTAACAATTTGGCAAATGGGCTTCCTAAAAGGCATATTGTAGGTATGTAAACAAATATGTAAAATCTAATTTGATATGATGTTCCCACAGTTGTTTCTATATTCCATGTAACAGGTAGCTCCTCCGGGTTCTAAGATGTTGTAATAACATAATCGTGAAACCTCCAAAATTTCCTTTTTGAAATATACAGTAGTGTGTCAAAACCCTAAAATTTTTAGGATTTTGGAAAATAGTTTAAAGGATTGAAATTTAGCTTTTCCAAGCAGTCCTTACAATATTTTGTAAGGAACACGTTGAAATTATGATGTATAGGAACAGTTAAACCCTGATGCCATTTTTGGTTTTGTTTTATGTTTATTGGAGTAATACTCAGTAACTGATCTATTTTAAATGGAGTTTGAAAGATAATTCAGGTTGTGGTGCTTGCATATCTAGAGGGTTCTTCTGTTTGAGTATGTAGCTTTCTAAGACTAGAAGTACCTAAAACTAGATGGAATAATGAACTCCTGCTTTATTGCAGTCATTTAAGCTTGGTGTTAGGCTGTTTGGGAGATACCCAAAACGTGGAATCATAGTTAAGTGGCAGTGGACTTGTCAAAGACCTAAGGGAAAAGTTGGGCTGTTATGGGGGTGGGCTGTATAATCAGTCAATTTGCAATAATACAGAACAGCACTGTGAACATAATTGTCTCTGGTTATATAGTGATGGCTCTGAAGGTGGTATACCTGTGAGAATATGGCAAAACACGTTCTTTTAATCAAGTTACTGTGTCGGTTAAGTGACTAAATCTGTTAGTCTCTTATGCTTTTTCTTTTTGTAGTCTGGTAGCATTTTATTAAACTTTGACCTCTTAAGAGTTCTGCAACTTTAGCAGATGTGTCTTAAGATCTTGAAAAGCACAAGGTTTCTTATGCAGCACATGCCACTAACTGGTGAGTAGGTCTTTGTCACTTCATTGAGTGAATTGAATCTGTCTGGTTGGGCTTGTTAGGCTTACTTGGAAATTAAATTTCCTGTTCAGACCTTGAAAGTGAGAAGTTTGCAAGTTTTTCAGTGGGTTAATCGGATGTGAAATTTCTTAAACTCATTTTGGAATGGGTTTTCACATCTACACTAATTCTTAAATTTTTTAGCACTACAGGGAAGATCTGTTCTTTGAAACAGGTGTATGAGAATGGCTCAAGTGGGAACATACCACAAGGCATGTATTATCGTAAACTAATTTTCAAATTACCCTTTTTTCCTTTCTATGTTCCCGGTACCTGTGGATCGACTCATTGGTGATTGTATCGACGAACGTTGACTACGGAACCTTCTAAAATATTTACTTAACACACATGGACATCAACTACATATAATGAACTGTTCATTACTGTTCCAATAGCGTACTGAGCGCTTTGGGCAGGGAGGTGCGGGGCCTGTGGGAGGACAGGGTCCTAGAGGAATGGGGCCTGGAACTCCAGCAGGATATGGTAGAGGGAGAGAAGAGTATGAAGGCCCAAACAAAAAACCCCGATTTTAGATGTGATATCAAGGCTTTCATTCCAGTTTGTTTTTGTCTTTTCTTGTTTAGATACCAATCTTTTAAATTCTTGCATTTTAGTAAGAAAGCTACCTTTTTATGGATGTTAGCAGTTTATTGACCTAATATTTGTAAATGGTCTGTTTGGGCAGGTAAAATTATGTAATGCAGTGTTTGAAACAGGGGAATATTTTTTCTTTTTATTTCCTTTTTTTTTTTTAAACTGTATAATGTCCCCTCAAGTTATGGCAGTGTACCTTGTACCACTGAATTTCCAAAGTGTACCATTTTTTTTTTACTGTGCTTCAAATAAATAGATAAAATAGTTATGTTGATTTTCAACTTTGCCATTCATGCTTCTATGCACATTAGGCTAGGTATTCCATTTTGAAAGCATGCGAGTGTCTAGACCTTCAAATGGCATATGCCATTTCTGGGACATATATTTGTAGGCTAAGTATTGCTTTCTACAAATAAGTACCCCCTTGTTTTAAAACGAAGAAATGCATACTGAAGTAGTTTCATGATTTGATTTGTTTGGCATTATAGGAAGCAAGTGGTGCTAAGTACTTTTAAATGGTTATGTAAGCAAAGCTGAACTGTAAATCTTCAGGAATGTGTTTTTAAGATTATGGAATGGGTGTAAGACTTGGTAGGGGGAGAAAGTGGGTATGACTAAATGGATCTTTTATGGCCCTATGATCTATCCTTTCCTTGAAAGTTTCTGAAGAAAAAGTGGAAAGATAATTTTGTTGCATTCCTCCATTCTTGTTTTTAAGAGTTAAGTCCCAAGCCCTACAAATGGCTTGTACTGAACTTTCACATTTGAATTAAAGATTGTTAAACATGAAGTCTTTTCATGTATTACTTCAAGCGATTATTTATAAAGATGGGGTTTAGTCTGAAAAATTCAACTTGAAAGAAGTATAGGGATCATATAGTAGGTTTAGCTACATAATACATTTGTACTCTAACTTTTACATCTCCTTGTGCTACTTTGTTGGGCAAGATCTATAGGACTATAAAAAGCTACTTGCTCTTTTCTAAGAGTGAGTGGTGACCATTAACAAATAGGGTTGCAGATAACCATTCTTAATCGTAAAACATTTAATCCGTTTTTCCATAGTTTCCTTTTGATGTAGCACTAAATCTGGAGAGAGTTGCTCATGCTACACAGTACAAATATAAATATCCCTCCCACCATAAAGCTTGGGAGTGTTTTGATGGTGTTGTCAGTTTTTTGTCAACTTCATCCAACTTTCTTTGATTAGAATAAGATATTTTGACTTAAAGTACATCATTACTGTTGTCTGTTAGTACAGTGGGAACCTGCTTTCCCAGTGTATGTATATGTTAGCAGAGGAACAGCTTCCTAAAAGTAGGTAATTGAATGGTTTGGCTTTGTTCTTACTTATGGTTCCATTCAAATTTATACATTATAGAACTCGTACTGTGGAATGTGTCTTCCTCTTCACCTCTGTTCTTGGTACTAATTGGCAAAAGTAAAATTCTAAATCAATTCTTTGTTAAAATGCTGAAGTTTAGTATTGTGCCTGAGTACAAAGGGGGAAATCTATTGAAACAATGAGCACTTTTTGCATAGGAAACTGGATAATAAAATTAAAACACTAGTTGACTATAAAGGCATGTCACCCAATTCTGGTTGTGTGACTGACAGGTACATGGTGTGCTAATTAAGGGAGAGAATCTCATTAGATACTGTTCATTCTGTTCACCAAGACACCTGGAAATGGGTAGTTCTACCATAATTATATCAATGAGGGAGTTTTGTTCCCAGTCAAGTTATGAATTGTTGATACGTATGAGATACTGTGTACGGAAAACCAAGGGTCTTGATTTGAAAGGAGTCCGTTACAATTTGAATTGTATGGTAGGGACTCCATTAATCATAAAATAAGGGGTGTTCATGGGACACCCAAAGAGGGTGAACTTGTGTGTGTGTGGGTGGGGGCTGGTGGGGAAATGGGAAAATCTGCCTATAAAATTAATGTTTCAGTTTATTTTTCAGATTACATGCCTTTCTTTATAAGGGATGCTGGCACAGACCCCTAAAATAAGCTTGTGGTAGTACTGTACCTTTGAAGAGTGGTGAAAGATGCTAATGGATAATCTGCTGAAAGTTGTGGTTTTTGATAGCCTTACTGTGAGCTGTAGAATTGCTAAACGTTGTTTAGCAAATAATGTTGCTTAGTTTCAACTAAGTTTTTTACTTTTATCACTGAAATAGTGTACCAAGGGTTGTAAGCTACTCAAATAGACTTTCTATAAGTCTTGCAACGTATATGATAGTTTTTAGCCTAATGTGGTTCAAGTCATCTTAAAAAGCAGTTGCCTAAAAGCTGATGAGAAACTTGGGGTGGGAAAGGGAAGATAGTACTTTCGAGGAATTTAGCCATTTTTCTCATTTAAAGAAATCACCTTGCCCCCATTTTCCTCTTCTCCACTTTTCTCTCATATTATTGTTTTAAGAGGAGCACATCCTTTTTAAATTTGGTACTCCTAATCTTTAAAAATTGCATTCTCTAAGAGAACCCAGTGTGTTTAATAGGTATCTTATAAGCTTAACCAATTGGCTCACATTACTTAGTGAAATCATAATCCTCTTTGCTTAGAACACTAATTAAACTCCCTAAGAACTATAAATCCCACCACTCTTTATAGTAGATGTATCATACCACTAATATAAACAGTTCATAATTTGGGAAATTGTAATGTTACGCCTGTGCAATTTTTATAAGTGGCATATTACGGCAGATAAAAATTTAGATACTTGGCTTTTCTTGGGCAAGCCACTAAGTTGTGGCGCAATGTTTTCTGGTGTTCTTGGACTGCAATTATGCACTATTAAAGTAGTGGCCTGCTACATAACTGCATTTAGCCAGCATTTCTGCAGTGCGTAACTGTGAGGAACGTAGTACCGCAAATGGCAATGGACATTAGGACCCGGATGTAGTATTCCTGCTTGCTCCAAGATTCTCATTGCCGACTGCATACAGGTAGGTAACAAGCAATATAATCTAACTTGGTGACTTGCTATGTACTTTTAATCCGTGGGCATTCTGACATCACACTTCTGACAGTGAAATAACAGTGCAGCACCTAACACTTGTATGCTAAAGCTAGCTTATCAAAACTGCGTGGGTTTGGGTTTAGAGCTGTAATTTGTCAGGCAGAATTCAGTACTGTTGCAGTTCTCAGATAAAAAGTGCAAACTTGATTCTTTGGTATATCTGATTCAGTTGTGTGGTTTTCTTTAGTTGCATTGTAACTGAAGATACCATGGAACACATCAGTGGTGTGGGGGAAAGGGAACCAAACCATACTTGACTCTCCTGCTAGAGTGCTTTTAGCATCTTTCCATGGACTGTATAGCATGTGATGATTAGCCTCTGTTGTAGCAAACTGACCTGCCCATAGGTCAGCAATGCCAGTAATTTCAGAATGTAATCTTGGTAATTATGCAGGTTGAGTGAATTAAGACTAAAAGTACAGCTTTTTTGTAATGTGATTTTTAAATTTTTTTTTTTTAAATGGGTTCCATAGAAACACCTTTGTTACTAACTTGGGCTTAGATGGGAATCGAACGTGAATAGTTCAAGTTATGTGATTTGTCTAAGTATGTCTATACTCTAAACCTGGGGGAAAATTGGTGTGGCACATGGACTTCTCTGCAGTTGAACACACTTTGGGAATCATTTCCCAATCATAAGACTTCGTCGTATTCTGTAGGATAACTGCAAATGTTCAGAGTAGCTTTTTGAATTTGGTTCCCTTAGCTTTAGGGATGTGATGTTATAATCCAAAATATTTAATTACCAAAAAATACATACGTAAGACTTTAAAAACACCTTCTTTTGTTGGTTAGGACTTAAGCTTTGCATCAACTGTTGTTGCAGACCTCAACTCAACTCTGGTCTCTGAACTGGTTTTTAGCTAGCACGCATGAGAAATAGCTTTCATGTATAATGCTTTCTGCTCTGTAACTGGAAAGTTTGGTTTACTTCCTATAAATGTGTGAAACTTCATGACTGAGAATTTTCTTCTGTTGTACCAAGAAAAATGGCTTGCTCTTTGGCAAGCAATTCACAAGGTGGGGACAAATTTGTACTTCAATATGTAGTCCATTCAAGCAAATAACTTGACTCTCTTATTAGATGAAAGTAAATGGTGACTAGTTTAGCTCTATATGAAAAAGACAATGCAAAGCAAACATAATGCTAGGTATTAGTGACAAAAATGTCACTAAATTGGCATACAACCCTGATGGGGTTTTCCTGTGGCATAATCCATTAAATCGGTGGCTAGCACTTGCTACCGTGATTTAGTGGTTGTTTAGAAATAAAAGCTGAGGTTCTATTTCTTAACAGTCATAACGATTTTAAGGGAATGTACTTGTTATAATATGGACTTCAGGAACATCATTGGGGTGGCGGGTTAATTTGCTTCATTCTGCTTATTTCAAGGTGAATAGGCTTTTGCACTTTCAAATGAGAAGCCTGTGACTTAAGTTGATTCTTACTAGTTTTGATTTGTACGTAGGTATAATTTGTGAATCTTAGTACAGCGGGGGGTCTTAAATCACTCAGTCAAAAAGCTTGGGAATAAGTGGGTTTCAGTAATAACACTGCTGAGGTGCTTGCATTGTATTTCATAATTTTTTCTTGGAACAAACCAAAATAATTATTTTTAATGAGAACAGTCTGATGTTCAGAGGTGTGATGCCAGAATGCATTTTCGTACTGTTAGGCCATTGGAACAGTTAACAGGTACTTTCTGAAAGATGAAAGAAATGCAATGGGTGCTCTTCACACAAGGTTGTAAAACCTACAAAGAATGCACAATAGTCTCACTTTTCCCAAATAAGAGATGCGTGTGACTAGTTTTGGACTTTTAAACCTTAATGGGGGTTGCATGTCTCCTATTGTTAATCATTGTCAGCTGCAGTGACATGATCCACAGTCCTGCAATTTACTGCCTTTCCCTTAATGATTTTGGACAGGTTTTAGAGAGCCAGGATGTTTGTTCTGGGCCTTACTTGGTTTTGGCTTTAGCTGATATGGTTCAGTGCTCTTGTCAGCTAGTGCAGTTCTCCAATGGCTGCCTATTAGGGAAAGAACTTGGAGGATTTGACTGCTCCTAATCATCTGTCATTGCTGCTAGATAATGATTGGCAATTTTTAAGACTCAACTGTGGAAATCTCACAGTTGTTGGTAAACCATCAACCATAAAAATGTTGCTTTTGAACACCAGTGCTGAAAAGATTTTATTCAGAGGGTGAAGAGGGAGGCTGGATGCAGAATAGCATAATCTGCAGAACGGGGGAAGAATGCAAAACGATATAGTATCCCTTATGGATGGTACATGTGCAACAGGGAATTCGACTGCTATATCCTTGGCAGTAACTGATAATCAGGAAGAAAGAAAAGCTCAAATCAAGGCTGATCTTTCTGGTTTTTGTGCACTGTGGCCCTGCAGGCATATATAGTGAAGGTGAATGTCTTCTCCCTCAGAAAAAACTCAGGTTCCTTGCTGTCCCGGTAAGGCATAGCTTCCCTGCCCTAACTTAAAACTCAGTGAGGACTTAGAGGGCAAGAATGAGGCAAATATATAGGATTGCAGGATAACAACTGCATTGTTGTGTACTGGGGAATGGGGAGGGCACTCTTGGAGGACTGCTGAAGGTGGTCAGTCCACCTGAAAATGGAAGGCATACTTGAATGAGGAGCAGGGTATGTGCTTCTATGAAAAAGAGGTGATGTTAAAACTTATTTGGTAAGGTAAACGTTGTCACATACCTTCACATAAGGGATAGTATATTTTGGGTTGCAGTCAAACTTTATATTGTGCTCAGACTGGTGGAAATAGCAGTTAGGCTTTTGTATTTTCAGAAGATACAGTTTTCATTCTAATTCAGGTGTCTGCTTTAGTACTTTACAAAAGAATAATTTTAGATTTTCCCCCCATGAAGTTTCTTCCTTTTTTTTTTTTTTTTTTTTTTTTTAAATGCTGTAACTTGCCCCCCAATCTTGGTCTCTGGAATTTTACTCTTTAAATTTTGAAGTTAACTAGCATTTTCAAACTTTACACCCTTGTCTTTTATACTAACTTTTTCTTATTATTCTTTAGGTACGAATGATTGATGTTGGCTGATTGGAGTGCTTATTCACTTGAAGTAAGTTTCCTTAGAAATCTTAACCTTAGAAGTAGAGGACTTTGGGGTTTGATTTTTCTATTTAATGGTTAAATAACTTGATTTAGCTATGTGGGGTGAAACATTTGATTTTAAGATGTTTGTTTCTCCTAAGATAATATTCCTGTATTTCTGTGTTTTTAAAAATAGGTATGTGCATGTATTGGGTTGTTGGAAAAGTCATGATGCATTTTTGCAACCAAAAAAATACATCTTGACTTTTTGGACCACCCCAGTACCTATGTATGAGTTGGAAAGAGAAAAGATGGGTAATATGTATTACAAAACTGTCAAACAATAGAAGAATTGAGAAAAGGTGCACGGTTATGTAGAGGAAATCATAGGAGAGCAGAAAAGTGGGCTTGAATTAGTGGAGAAATGCTATACTTTCAGTACTCTAAATTCAGCTTAGGACCCATTCATAAGTACATATGGAAAAATTTGAGAATTTACCCTTGGTGTAGGCCAGATCTTTTGAAGCAATACCATAGTAAAACAAAACAACACTGATTGGAATCCAAACATAAAATGTACATGTTAAATATTAATAAGAATGTAATGCTGAGCATGTTATTTAAATAAAATTACATTTTTTATGATAGGTGGATAAGATATTTTTTCTCAAGACATCACACAGCATGAGCCAGCCAAGAAGGAAAGCCAAAACTTGCTAGACAGAGGAAGTGTCTAGGTAAGTAAGTTCCTTACTCTGTAAACTGCCTTTAGAAAAAAGAACTCTTGGATGTTACAAAAATAATCACTTGTGTGTGAATATCTCATTTTCATCTCTTCTATATTAAAACTTTCTTGTGGGAAATGTTTTTACAGTACTAAAATATTTAACAGCCTTCTGAGGTGTAGACTTCATTGTTTTGGCTCAAGCCTCAGAAAAACAGGGACTTCAGTTTTCAGTAAAAATATATATATATTCACCTCTGCCCATAGCACCATGCAGAGGAGGGTTCGGAAAATTTGAAGTTCCTTGTTTTGTTTTTTATCTAGATAGTTAGTTATATGGTAGGGTCTTCTACAGTTGAAAATAAATAAGAACAAAATATAAATGATGACTTACTAGAATGGTTAACAATTTTACAGGGTAACTCAACAATGCTGTTCTAGCTGGAAAGCAATCATAGACAGTGTATAAACAAATGGACATGGCTGTGTCCAATAAAACTATTTTACAAAAGGGTGGTCATGGATAGTAGCTTACTGTCCCCTTATCCAATATGAATTGCATGTATAGATAGGTATCACTCAGGTTTAAAGGGCTCTCTAAATCAGTTTGAAATTTAAACAATCTTTGCATCTTAAAGAAGGTGTAGTTATATGTATGTGAACCATTAAATACTATTAATACCATATTCCTTGATTAATATTTCTTTGTTGTTAGGAAATTTACCTGCTTGGTACTAACGGATAAATATTTGAGAGTTTAATAACTGATTCTTACATCTTTTGGGGAGTAATCATTTCCTTTAATTGGCAGGATCAGGTGAACTGTGTCCAGGAAACCAGTGAGGAAGAGGGCAAAAAGGAATGAACAGCCTAATTGTTAATAAAGACATTTTAAACTCAGACTGTCCTTTTATTTGTTGTTTTTAAGTAGGACTTTCATTTTCTAAAATTTTCCTATGTCATCAACTTGTTTCTAGGTGACTTTAAAAATGATGTTCCATATCCTAGACGTAGAGCAGATTACATATAATTCAGAACTATTTCTTGAGGCTTCTTTGGCAGAGCTACTTGAACCTAATTACTAATCAGTTGGATGGCCTTTCACTGTCCCAATCTGATTTAGCCATCAGTATTTTAAAATTGCCTTTACTCTTTATAGGCTTTTTTTGTTTTTGTTTTTGTTTTCTTAAATTGGGGAATAGTATTTTCCCAGGACCTATCAGCTCCAAGTCAAGTAGTTATTTCAATCTAGTTATGGAGGGCCAGCTCAGTGGCCCATGGTGGGGATCGAACTGGCAACCTTGGTGTTATAAGCCTGTGCTCTAACCAACTGAGCTAACTGTCTGAGACAGCCCCTCTTTATAGGCTTTATACCTAAAGTGCTAATTTACTAGCTTGCGGTGATTAAAGAGAAAAAAGTTGGAATTCAGAAGTTTGTTCAAGATTAGTTAAAATAGTCACAAAGGAAGAGTTGAAAGCCACAGCAGGCACTGGTGCCATGGAATTTGCTTTGAAGAACTGTGTATAGTCAGTACTAGGGATGAGACCAAGGTCCTGCTGTTTTTCTCATCATTACGGTCATTCTGCTTATCTGTGATTGTCATATTTTTTCAAATAGAGACACCAGCCATCCCAAATCAAATCTTCTATGAGTCCATGTCTTGGTTCAACTTTAGTTGCCAGCTTAGGATCTGAAGCTTTATGGATCTCAAGGCAAAAACAACCTGCAGTGTAAGACAGTGGTTAGGGGCATAATGGGATCATAACTACTAAAGATCAAGTATTGTATAATTTGCCCAGCTGTGTTACCTTGCAAGTTACCCACAAGTTGCAGTTTGTTCATTGGTAGAAGGAACAAAATACCTTTTTAATTGGGTCATTTGGATAAAAGATGATGTACATAAATCATTTAGCACAGTTCCTAGAACAAAAGGAGTACATAGTATTTTCAAATATAATCAGGGTTTAACAAGTTAATTCACCTGAAATATTAAATTGGTTAAATAAGAATCCCTGCCTAGCATTAACATTGTATGTTAATTAGTTGGTATTTCAAGTACTTGGCACAATGCCAGATATAGATACAGTAACTGTGGAGACAAGATAGGGGGAAAGCAAGCCTAATGAAATAAGCTCAGAACTAGGGCCGGCCGAGTGGCTCAGTTGGTTAAGAGCTCACTCGAGTGCGAGCTGAGCTCCGAGCAACAGTGGTTCGATGCCCAGCCCAAGCTGAGTTGCCGTTGAGCTGCCAACGGGTGTCAGGATGGCTCAGCTAATAAAAAAAAAAAACACAAAAAAACTCAGAACTTACATGATAGAGCCCACAAGATTTTAACAAATAGATGGGCCATATGTTTTGCACCCAAAATGGGTTGAGTTCTAAACATGCCTGAGGTAAGAGGGAGCATAAATAACTCAAGGATTGAGAGTGAAAAAGACTTGGAAGAAATTATGAAGAACCAAATGGGAAAACATCTTTGTTTATGGATTGAAAGACTTGTTAGCATGTCAGTCTTCCCCAAACTGATTTACAAATTCTATGTGATCCCAACTGATTTCTTGAAATTGAACTGATTCTAAGATTCATATGGTCCCTTATGGCATATGCAAAAATTAACGAAAACTGGGTCAAACACCTAAATGGAGCAACAAAAACTTGGGAGAAAATGGGTAAATCTTCATGATCTTGAGTTTGGCAAAGGAGTCTTAGCTATGATACCAAAAACGCAACAACAAAATAGCTAAATGGGACTGACCAGATTAAAAACTTTGTGCTTCAAAGAACATCAAGAAAGTGACGACAACCCATAGAAGGGGAGAAAATATTTGCAAATCATGTATCTGATGAGGGACTTTTATCTAGAAATGGTACTATTTTAAAAAACCAATTAAAATAGGCCAAAGGTTTGAATGGAAATTTCTCCCAAGGAAAATAAATGGCCAATAAGTACATGAAAAGGTGCTTATCAGTCAATAGAGAATTGCAGATCAGAACCATGAGATACCATTTCCAACTCTGCTGTAAGATTAAGTTCTGAGTATCTAATGTATAACATTGACTAGTTAATAACTGCATTGGAACTTGCTAAGAACATAAATACTCTCAAAAAAAAGGTAAGGTGGTGAATGCTTTCACAATGTACATGTCATTTGCCAGTGTTTCAATGGACTAGACTGGTCCCATAAGATTAACGCAGCTGAAAAATTCCTATGTAATGACATAGCCATCATGTAATGTAACGCATTAGCCATGTGATGGTGCTTGTGTAAATGTGCCAGTACATGTACAATACTTGATAATAAATGCCGTGTTATGTATTTGTAATTTTAGCGCACTTTCTGGGTTTGCTGCCAAACAATACGCCATGTATAACCAGCAGCAGCCTCATCTCGGGTACTGTCTTGAATGCATCATTTTCTCTTGTGCTTGATTTAATCTCATGTTTTGTACAGTAACATGCTGTATAGGCTTATAACCTAGGTGTGTAGTCAGCTGTTCCCCTTCCCCAATTCCCCAATTAAAAACAAAACTGTTTCATTTATGAAATTCTTAAAGGATATTCACATAATGGTGATTATGTAAAAATATATTTGTGGTTCTCAAATAACTTTTAGATTTTTGAGGATCAGGATTGGCTCTTCCAGAGGTCGCCAGACATTCGAGAAGCAACATACCCCAAGTTTATGTTGTAGCATGTATCACTACACTTCTTTTTGTGGCTGAGTAATATTCACTGGCCCTCATGGGATCTGAACCAGGGCCCTGCTGCTCAGATTTGGCGTCCCAAGCCAACTCCTAACCAACATACCACTTGGCCGGCCCAAAACTATGATAGTTCTATTTTCATTTTCAATTTTACTTAAGAGCCTGCAGCTCATGAGTTGCAATTCACTGACTCCTGGAGGCTCTTCCATCTCAAAAGTTTGCCAACCCCTGATCTAGGTTATTAGAATTGTCTTCTAACTTGTTTGTACTCCTTGCCCACTGTGATCCATTTTCAGCACAGCAACAGTAAACCCAGTGGCTTAGGACAAATTACAGTGTTGGTCAACTGGTCTCAGCGAGGCAGATGGAGGTTGGAGCTGAGTCTCCTGAAGACCATAGGGGTGGATGGCTATTGTCCAACATGGCTATTTCACTCATGTGGCGCCTCAGCTGAGATGGTTGGGACATTTATATTGTTTCCACAAAATGGTAAGATATGTCTAAAATTCCTAAAAAGAAAACAGACTGGTGACTGTTTTTGAGGCAAGTCAGGAATAGGGACTTTGGAGAACTATCCACTCTGAGCCTGTGATATGGAGGGGAAGAAGACATCTAAATGACAATTGGCTGTAACAACAATCCCAAGAGATTGGAAAGCAGCCCTGTATTGAAAAAAAAAAAAAGAAGCCAGTGTGTCAAAGAAAAGGGTTTTGGACTGAGCAGTAGAGAAACACTGCCCTTGGCAGTAATAGAACTAAATTTCTTTTAAAAGGATTTTATTGGGGAATTGGGGGAAGGGAACAGACAAGTTGCGGTCCTTTTTTGTTTGTCTAGTTGCTGAGGACCTTGCTTCACTGGCCCATGTTGGTGTTATTGTGTTCTTTCCCAGGTGAGGCAGATCGGTCACCGGCCTCTGGACAGCCGCTCAACGGCTGCTCTTGGCAGCTCACACCGGCTGCCAGCCACTCACTGTAGCCTTTGGCAGCCCACTGCAGCAGGGGCTGCAGCCCACATCATCACCAGCCATCTTAGCTATAGAGGCAACCCGCTGGGAGCTGCTGATCACCACCTTAGCTATAGAGAGGCAGTGTCACTGGCCCTCATGTGGGATCCGAACTGGGGCCCCGCTGCTCAGAGCTGGCGTCCCAAGCCAGCTGCTAACCAGCATGCCAATCAGATGGCCCAAGAGGAATAACTTCTGTACTTGAGAATTTATCAATAATTTTACTTTGTGTCTTAGGGAGATTGGCGTTTCATTTACCATTGGTTTGGAACCAGGGATTTCTTTACATCTATTAGGACAAAAAAATCTTTAGATGGTGAATTTAACAAAGCAGTTGTACCAACAAGACAGCTACATACTTTTTAGTATTGTTTTCCATTGCTTTGGATTTCTTTGAGGATTCACTTTATATGGATATCAGATGCTCTGTTGATTTTTCTTGGTGTTTTTTTTTTCATATGTGGGACCTGAACCGGGGCCGCTGGCTTCCCAAGCCAGCGCTTAACCTCTGCGCCACTCGGCTGGCCCTCTTGAATTCTTTTAAAGTCTCTTGATTTAAAACATTTTCCTCCTTTCCATCCTCATTTCTCTTAGGGATCAATAGTGTTTATTCATTTGAATTCCTTTTAGTTTTTTTTTCTTCAAGATTTTATTGGGGAATTGGGGGAGGGCAACAGCATTGGGGAATCGGAGAAGGGGAACAGACAAATTGCTGTCCTTTTGTTCAGTCTAATTGCGGAGGACGTTGCTTCACTGGCCCGTGTTGGTATCCTCATTGCGCTCTTCCTGGATGAGGTAGATCGGTCGCCGGCCTCTGGATGTCGCTCACCGCAGCTATTGGCAGCCCACGCTGGCTGCAGGACACTCACTGTAGCCTATGGCAGCCCACTGCAGGAGGGGCTGCAGCCCACACCATCGCCAGGGCTCGCACAGCCCAGCTCCAGGTGGAGCTGTTGTTAGCTGTAGAGGGCAGTGTCACTGGCCCTCATGTGGGATCTGAACTGGGGTTGCTGGCATCCCAAAACCAGCTCTCAGCCAATGCGCCACTCGGCCGGCCCCGGTTCTATATTCTTAACAGTTTTGTATATTTCACAATTTTTTGTTGCTCACTTTGTGAAATGCATTTTCCTTTTAGGAGGGAGAGAAAGGGACAGAATAACTTTTCTAGCCCCAAGGCTCATGAAATCTTATTTTCACAAAGTGACTAAAAGATACGACCTAGTATTGAGATCTGCTTCCTTTGCCTCTCCCTCACTCTTCCATCTGTAGCTTGTCTTTCCTTTGCCCCTGTCCTGCTCAATTTGGTATCTACAGCCAGCAGTTTCTCCTTAAGTGGATTGTTTTGGAATGCTTCGTTTTGTGTTTCAAGAGTTCTTAACGACCTAGCCTCCTCCAGCATCTTCAGAATTTAGCACAGTCCCCTTAAACTCAGCTGCAAATTGGCATCTTCAAGAACCTTCTCTGTTTTGGGTGTTTTCAAATTGGCCTGCATGCTTTCCAATGGAAACCTGATTTGGGGGAAATCTCCTATTCTCAAGGCCACCAAACATCCCATTGGTTTTCCTCCATTGCCTTCTATACAGATAGCTGATGATATTCAGGGTTTATATCTGCATTTCAGTTTACCACCTAATCTCATTTTGGGATTGTGGGGATTACTTGGTCACCAAGCTTTGTTGTAGATGCATGGGTTTTTGCTTTTAGGGTGGGATTTGGGGAGATTAAAAATTATACTCTTGGGCCGGCCGAGTGGCGCAACGGTTAAGCGCTGGCTTGGGAAGCCAGCGGCCCCGGTTCGGTCCCACATATGAGGGCCAGTGACACTGCCCTCAAAATAAACAAACAGAAAAACCCCCAAACAAAAATTACACTGTTATTTCTGCCATCTTCTTTTCTTTAATGCATTTCCTGGTAGTTAATCTTATGTTTACAAATATCTGGTAAGTTTACGTAAGAGATAATAGAGCAATGATTGAAAGCATGGGCTTTGCCTAGGAAGCCAGCGGCCCCGGTTCGGTCCCACATATGAGGGCCAGTGATACTGCCCTCAAAAAAAAAAAAAAAAAAAAAAAAAAAGCAAGCATGGGCTTTGGAGTCACACTACCTGGGCACAAATTCTAGATTTACCATTTACTAATGGTGTGATCCATAACCTCTTTCTTAATTTCCGCTATAAAACAATAGGTTGTTGTGGGAACTAAATAACAGATTAAAGCATGGAGAAAAGTTCCAGGTTACATAGTGGGCATTTAACAGAGATAGCTGGTTTTTGTTTCCTTTTTCAGATCTGTCACTGGCTTTATAGATTATTTAAGTAAAAAACAAAACACTTGAAAATTAAAAACCCAGTCTCTTGAAACTAACTCATGCTTCCATGACAAGATAGAAACAAGTGCAAATAGCTACAAAATAATGAAAATAAGAATAACACATGGTAGACAAACAGGTTACTTCAGAGAAAAGTTCATAGTGTTCAACACTTTCTCACCAAACAGAAAAGCAGGAAAATATATGCAATAAGCATTTAGTACTAGAGATTTAACTGTCTTCTATATTTTTAAAAATAAAAGTAGAAATTAATGCATTTCTTAAAAAAATGAGACCACCAAATGTTGGCAAAGATGTAGAACAAAGACATTCAGATATTGTTGGTGGGAATGGAAAAATTGTATAACCATGAGTCTATTTAATAAAGTGGAAGATGCACATAGCCTTGACCCATGAAGTCCACTTCTAAGCAAGCTCCCTAAAGCAGACCTTCCCAACTGGTGTGCCAGGGGTGCATGGTTGGGTAGAGCCTTAAACAACCAGTTCCCAAAGCCTCATCTTTTATCCTAGTGCAGCGTACAAATATCTACTTACATGAAGAGTTGATAAGCAACCTCTTCTAAGATCTTTCTTGGAGTTCCATATTAGAAAGCTAAATTTCACTGGAGTCAGGACCTTATTTTATTCTCTGCTGAATCTCCAGCAACTGGAATAGTGTCTGGTATATAGTACTTGCTCAATAAATATATTAGATGAATGTACAGGGCATATAAAGATGATCACTGGAGTATTATAAAAGTGCACAATTGGAGATAAAATATCCATTTAAATAGAGAAAGGAAAAGCTTGTATACTCATAACAGATTTTTATTCAGCAGTTAATTGAACTAGAAACCCATATATAAATCTTAAAAACACTGAAAACAACAAACTAAAAAGATATAGACAATGCAACATATAGTTTTATGTGAAGTTTATAAACAAGGCTTTATACTAAGTATAAAATTATAGAAATGTTATCAGGAAAAGATTTGCAGCTTTAACTTATCTATAATTTATTTCCGAAATAAAAATCTGGAGCACAGCAAAATGTTAGGATTTAATAGAACTAAATGTTACTTATGTTCTTTGTATTTTTCTATGTTAAAATCAACCATAATTTAAAGAAAAGTAGAATTGATAAATCTAAGAATGTGTATGAAAAACAATAAAAGAAATCCCTAGTTGGTGTAATCAAGAAAGAAAACGTGTACAGATCAATGAAGAAAGTATAGGTATACAGAAAAAATTAAGAGAATATTTGCTCTTAAGTCTAAGCGAATATACTTGAGAGAAAGCCTCAATGAAATAGATGCTCTTTCTAGAAAAATTACAAATTATAAAAATTGATGAAAGAAAGCAGGGGAAAAGTGGCAGAGAAATATTCCTCAAAAAAAAAAAAATCCAGGCCCAGGTATCTCTACCACTAAATTGTTTCAGATCTTAGAGGGACAGATTTCCTTTGTTATCTAAACTTTTGTCAAGTATAAAGATAGAAAAAGAGTCCTTTCTTTTGGGTAGTCCTGTTTCCATAAAGTAGATTAAGAATTCCTGGGCCGGCCCAGTGGCACATTGGTTAAGACCTGGTTTTGGGATGCCAGCGGCCCCGGTTCGGATCCCACATGAGGGCCAGTGACACTGCCCTCTACAGCTAACAACAGCTCCACCTGGAGCTGGGCTGTGCGAGCCCCGGTGATGGTGTGGGCTGCAGCCCCTGCTGCAGTGGGCTGCCATAGGTTACAGTGAGCGGCTGGCAGCCAAGCGTGAGCTGCCAATAGCCGCGGTGAGCGACATCCAGAGGCCAGCGACATCCAGAGGCCAGCGACCGATCTGCCTCATCCGGGAAGAGCACAATGACGATACCAACAGTGAAGCAACATCCTCCGCAACTCAACTGAAGAACAAAAAGACAGCAACTTGTCTGTTCCCCTTCCCCAATTCCCCAATAAAATTAAAAGAAAAAAAAAAAATTCCTATTGTGAGGGCTGGCCGAGTGGCTCAGTTGGTTAAGAGCTCACTCAAGAGTGCAAGCTGAGCTCTGAGCAACAGCTGTTCGAGGCCAGCCCGAGCTGAGTTGCCGTTGAGCTGCCAATAGGTGGCAGGATGGCTCAGCTAAAAAAAAAAAAAAATTCCTATTGTGTTCCAGTTAGTGTGTCAACCAAAAACACAGCAATGTTTAGTTTAGTTTGTTTGTTTTCTTTTTTAAAGAGGGCAGTGTCACTGGCCCTCATATGTGGGATCTGAACCGGGCCCGCTGGCGTCCCCAGCCAGCTCTTAACCACTGTACCATTCGGCTGGCCAAGCAATATTTAATTTTAATGTTTAAATGTTACAGTTCATAGAAAAGGATATACAAATGGCTCAAGCAGATACCCAAGCTTTTTCTTAAGTGAAAATACAAAATTCCACTGAGGTTTAATAATCAGAGATTAAAATACCATTCAACTAACAGACTAGCAGAAATCAAAACATTTGATAACACTGCTTAATAAAGATTTGAAGAAACAGGCACTCACACCTTGTTGGTGGGACTGTAAATTGGCGCAATCCTTGTAGAAAGCAATTTGCCAAAACATCTACCAAAAATGAAAATGCACAAATTTTTGACTTAGTATTCTAATTTAAAATTTTATTTTACAGTAACTCACTAATGTGTAGTATGACCTGTGTACAAGGTTATTAAATGCAGCGTTATTTATACTAGCAAAAGATTGGAAAGAATTTTAAGTGATTATCAGTAGGGACTGTTGCAATATATTACAGTACATCAATACAATTAAATCTTATACAGTTGTAAAAAAACGAAACTATGTATTAACATGGGACAATCTCAAAAAAAAAACAATCTTGTAAAGTAAAAAAGGCAAGTTGAAGATGCAACAAAGTTTTCCTTAAGAGACAAAAATTTAAAATAACTTATACTCCAACAGAAACACAAAATTCTTTCAGGTAAATTCAAATTAGCAAGTACTATGTTTCTTTCATCTGATGGATAAACTTTTCCACAATCCCGTTGAGTCTTTCCGGCTCCATCAGTTTATTTACCAATTCCTGCTCAACAGCCATCAGGGCCAAGCCACTGAACTTCTCTTGTCCCATGGTATGACATAAATATGTTTTAAGACGAGGTAGTATAGAAAATGAGTTTTCAACACTTGCTGAAGTAACTGGCCAAGACAAAGCAATATCTAACAGCTTTGATATGCAAGGAATATTATTGTGAAGACCATGCTGAATAAACCAAGAGCCAAGATTGATAAAGTTGATGTGATCATAATTCGTGACAAAGTTGAGCTTTGCATATTGCCGATAAAATCTAAGTTCCGGGATGATGTCTGCATCAAGTTTATAAAATTCTTGGATATGTTTGGCTGTTGCTTCACTTAATGGTTCATTCCATTTAAATAATAGTTCTGAAATTTGCTTCACCTTGCAATAGTCAAACTCTGAAAAACATAATTTTAAATTTTGTAATATAGCATCTAACCCTTGGTAATAAATATTAATTTTATACTGTTCTTCTGTTGAGGTAGGAAAAAACATACTGCCTGAATTGCCAAGGTCTGTTGTTTTCTGAATTTTTCTTCTTTTCTGAAAAGGTCTTTCAACTTCAAAACCTTTATGAGTTATTTCTTGACATATTTCTTCTGCTCCGTCCCAGATAGTTTTGAAATAGACATCATTTCTTTCAGATGATAAACATTCCAAAATTGCTTCTATTTTTGAAGACAAAGAAAAAATGTCTATGGTTTCACTTTGAAGCTCTTTGGAAAGAATTCCTATAACACTTAATACTCGATAAAGAAATTTTAGACAAAAGATAAATTCAAATTTGGAAACCAATGTCAACAAATCATTCAATTCATCAGCCAAACTTGTATTTGAAGAATGGCTTGATACAACGTTCAGTGTTTCAATAATCTCTGGAAGACCCTCAATCACAGAGAGTAATGTATGGTCATGGACTGTCCAACATGTTTGTGAGGTATGTTTCTTGCATGTTTTGTTTTGACTTAGATTACAAATCTTTTGAAAATTTGCAGACATTTCCCCAGACATATGAAGTGTGTTGAACAAAGAACTGAGAATCTTTAGAGTACTTCGGAGTTCTTTTACTTCTTTACAAAACCTAATGACTGCTAAATCCAAAAAATGTGCATAACAATGTATGTACAAAGCTCTTGGCTCTTCCTTCTTGAATTCTGCTGCAATTTTATTAAATTTTACCCTCAAATTAGTGGTACTGTCATAGGCCTGACCTCGTATTTTATTCAGATCAACTCCAATTTGCCGCAGGTAAGCTGTGATAGTCCTGTGCAAGCTGGCCCCAGTCATCTCTTCAACATCTATGAAACCCAAGAATCTTTCTTTAATTAAAATAGCCTTTGATGTTTTTTGTGGGTATCTTACACAAATTGAAAGCTGTTCTTTAGTGACACTAAAAGTTGCCTCATCACATATTATAGAAAAAGCTGAGGATACATTGATTTCATTCACAATATCTTGCAACATTTCAGTCTTTATTATTTCAATAATGTCATTTTGAATTTGTGTACTATTATAGAAGTCAACCTGTGAATTCATAAGTCGAAATATTTCTTCTCCTTTATCTTTTGCTCTGATTTCTAACAATTCTAAAAAATTGCCTTTATTAACAGATGAAATAGACTGGTCCTTTTCTCCTAAGGGTAAACACTGCTTTCCAAGAAATAAAATATTTTCAATTATAAGCTTTAGGTACTTTGTATTTCCTTCAGTCGGTTTTGAATGAATAGATAAATTACCATTGACAGCTTCATCACAAAACTGGTGTTCCCTCCAAAATTGCAATGACTTCGAATGCATTTTACTTTTTTCATGCTTTCTGAATTTTTCCAGAGTTTTTTTCCAATTAGCAATTCCTCGGGCTGCAAATGATTCCCTTCCATACCTAACATTTTTCTGGCAGAACAACTGGCATGAATAACAGAATGTCACATTCCTTCTAACACTGTTTTCTAACCGCTGAAAATTTGAACACCAAAATTTTTTAATACTTCGTGATTTACCTTTAACTTTTTGTACTTTGGATGTAAATTTTGGGCGACACGGTCTATCACTTCTTTTCATAGATGCCATACTGCATGTATCATCTTGGTTTGACACTTGATCTTTCTGTACTTCTATACTGGAGCCAATCGTATGCTGATCAAGGACTGATGAAGATGGTGAAAGACTTGGCTGTTCGACACTGCTACTAGCAACACCACTACTTGACTCACTGGATGAACTCTTAGGAATCTTTAGAAAATGATAAAATAACATTTGTTTTAACAGTTTTCAAACAGTCAATTAAAATATCAAACATATCTATTCTAGTAACACAATAAAGTGAATGGGCGTGTTACAGTATGAGCCCCAGTAGGGGGAACATTACTGATTATTTATAACTTATTTATTTGCAATCTAGATTCAGCATTAACTGTTCAAAGGGTCATTTGATATGTAATTGTAATAAAAATAAATCTTACTGCTCTAGTGAGTAGAATAGCTTACTAAGTATTAGGAAAAACTATAATAACACTTCTGTTTAAATATTCTCATAAATAATTTCAAGTCAAACTTGAGATTTGGGAAACTGAATGTAAATACCAAAAGGTGTTTATTGCTCTGCTTTTTTTAGCTGTAGGATCAAAATAGGAGTTAATATGCTCAGATAAACACACATATACACATGCACAAAATATACTTTAAAAAGTTGAAGAGCAAAAAAAAATAAAACTTACATCTGCAATCACATTTGCTGTTACTGAAGAAGCTGTATCTGTTTAAAATAAAGCATAAATTTAAGATCTTATACCATAATCTATAAAATAGCATCATAAACTATAATTGTTTCTTTGTCAGGCAACAAAAACTTAGAACTAACAGATTCATCAAGTATGGCAACAGTATATATGTCAAGTATCTTCACATCAATTTTTACCTTCTAAGACATCAGAGTTCATGATGGGCAGGGCAACATGAGTATCTGCCAATGACACTATATTGCTTATAATTAGAGTTGTATCTTTCTTTGCAGAAAGGAGCTCTGTTGAAGTATCATGCACCATGGAAACATTTACTGATAAAAATAAAAAGATTTCTTATAAGCCAGGCAGAATCAATCAGAAAGCATTGGTTAATATCATAAGTGTTTCAATGAACAATGCAAATATCTAATAGCTTTAGGTATTGCTGGGTATTGGAGTAATTTTTTATTAGGGCTTAGGGATAGTTGGGTTCTTTAGGATAACAACATTAAACTGATACTTTGATTTCCTATCACTACCTTTGCACGCAATTTCTCAGTCTTTATACTATTTGCTTGAAAATTTCAAGCATATCTTTTCTGTGAAATTACCAGTGAAGAACAGAAAAGCGACTCCTAGACAATCTCCTAAAGGTATCATTTCTAACTCTTTCAGGATTGATAAATCTCAATACAAATCAAGTGGGGCTGTTGTCTAAGCTAGTACTGCAGAGATTTCTATAAGCCAATTTGCAAGAAGTACAAGCCCAAGGGGCGCATTCACTCCACTGTCTATGTAAATAGCACCATTGGTCTTATATGTGTGGCTCTTTGATGGAAAACATAGTTGGCCCTGGATTATCTGTGCTTTTCTATTGGTGGACTTCATCAATTCTTTCCAACTCACTCTACTTCATGTGAAAAACATAACGGATAGCTTTATTTTTTTTCCTTAAAGCAGGGCTAAGTACAAGTTTCTATATTCTAATACAACAGTCTTTATAAATAAATACTAAATCTCTGGTGGTGAAGTAGCCTTCCTTTTATATAAAAATACTGGAAAACATTTCTTTGTGCAACAAGTTTTGAATGGTTTTGACTTTTAAGTCAGTTTAATTTTGAAATGAATCAAGGTTATAAATTAAAGGAAGGAGTAATATTCAATAGTTACTAAGCCTCTGATAGCTACTAAATAAATATTACCTGTAGAAGAGTCCACCTTAGTTTTACTGTAAGCAGAGAAACAATGAACAGAGCAGAAAAGCTCTGTCTTCCCTGAGTCATTGGTAATCTCAATCATTTCATCTGAGGGCTTCGATTTGCAAAGAGCAGATATAAGTGTCTTAGCTGGTTTCTGTTAAGAGATTAAAATAATACTCATGTTCCTGGTATATGACAAGTTATTAACATAAAAATATACCCACTACAACTGCTCTACAAATGACAATGAAGCCACATTTTTACTTTAAAAACCAGAAAAAAAGATCATGGATTACAATGATTAACATGCAGGAAATTGGTCAATCTATTGGAGAACTATTTGCATTATCTGTCAGACATAGTGATAGTAATAATACATATGCAAGCAATAAAGAAAGTGGTCATAGAAGTTCACCATCCCAGACAATCGAAGCCAACTTGATAAACAAAAGACTTACAGGTCTTCCCTCAATGCCTATTTGGGTATCAACTCGGGAAAGCCTACTAATGCTGAAGAGGAGCCAGAAAAGGGTGCTTAACACAAGTTACAAGATGCTATGGGAGTCTCTGTTTTTCTAGGCTAACTTCATGGTAAAAATTGCAAACAAGGAATACAAGCAAACAAAGCAGCATACAAGCAGTCAGAGGTGTAGAATATAATGTGTTCAGTAAGCAGTAAGTGTGCAAAGGATAGAAACAGGGTCACCACCTATTCTTTCTAGTGAAACAGGAACAGTCATTCCTGGACTTAAGAAGTTAACACTGATGGAAATGAAGTAATAGAACTGCTTTTGTGGGCAGAAAATGCAGACAAATGAAAGTAGCCTATATGAATTTTGTTTTTCTGTGAAAGAACAGGATACTGGGAAAGGAAGAATGAAACAAAAAGAGTATAACTGTGAAAATTTGTATTCTTATCCTTCATTAGTATGCATTTTTATATTTTGAGAAACCCCTAATTCACCAGTACTTAACATTAACCTAAAATAGTGGTATAATTTATGATTATTTATTCATATGGGAAAGCTAATAATACTTACCACACTCTATTAAGAAGAAATGGCCTAAGTAATTACAATGATACCAAACCACTTTTTAAAATACAAAGCCACCTCATTTTTAGATTCACAGATTTGAACATTTTCTACTTAATTACAGTTCACTAACATGTTGGGTTTTCTCCATGACCACTAACACATATCTTTTTTTTTTTTTTTTTGAGGGTAGTGTCACTGGACCTCATACGTGGGACCCAAACCAGGGCCGCTGGCTTCCCAAGACCAGCGCTTAACCACCGCGCCACTCGGCTGGCCCAACACATAATATCTTAAATGGTGCATATAGCGTTAGGTGATACTTCAATTTAATGTTGGTTTATGGACTTGTGGGTTTTTTTGTTTGTTTTAGGTGCCTCTAATGTTTTATTTTTTTTATTTTTATTTGTTTTGAGAGCAGTGTCACTGGCCCTCATATGTGGGACCTGAACGGGCACTGCTGGTGTCCCAAGCCAGCTCTCAACCACTGCACCACTCGGCCGGCCCTAGGTGGTACTTTTTAACTCGTCTACACATCAGCCCTGCCCCATCACATAGGCTGAACAACAGTACTCAACACAGGCTCCTGAAACAGGACACAGTCTATTGTGTATAAGGGATAAAGGAGGAAAAGAAGGAATGGCATTTCTTGCCTTTGGAAGGCTTCCATGCGTTCCATCCACCCTCCCATTTCTGGTCCCAAGACAGGAGACTTACAGTGTGGGCATTCTGCCATAGAAAAGATGTGGCTCACAAATAACCTATTTGAAATGAGGCTTAAGACTCCCATCCTCAATTGCTTGTTTTTAAGGAAAAATTCATAGGAATAGAGTTGGGTCTCAAAACATCATCTAAACAAGATACGTTACAGTCCCACCTCATGAAATGGGCTCGGACAACTGTGTTCATCTCAGTCCACCAAAGCAGGGCCAGCTTGTCTGTTCTCAGAACCACCCATTCAAGGTTCTCCTATCAGCAATAGGGGATTATTTCTCATTGGTTTATTTCCTCCTGATTCAGAAAAAGCATGACATTCTTCTGTTGCTGTTAAGAGCATATGCTCTAGGGCTGGCCAAGTGGTGCGGTGGGTAAGCTCTGGCTTGGGAAGACAGCGGCCCCGGTTCGGGTCCCACATATGAGGGCCAGTGACACTGCCCTCAAAAAAATAAATAAATAAAAAGAGCATAAGCTCTAGCCACTGAGCAATCCAGTGGCAGCTCAGCTCAAGGTGCTGAGTTCAGTCCCCCAGCTGCAGGTGGGCATAGCCCACCATCGAACAGGCAGTCTTGTTAGGAGCACATGCTCTCATGAGCTGAACCATCCTGCCACCTGTTGGCAGCTCAGCTGAGGTGCAGAGTCACTGGCCCATATGGGAATCTAACCGGTGGCCCTGTTGCTCACAGCTTGTGCTCTTCAGCCAATTTTTTTTTTTTTTTTTTAGCTGAGCCATCCTACCACCTGTTGGCAGCTCAGCGGCTGCCCAGCTCGGGCCCAGAATCCAACCAGCACCCCTGTTGCTCAGAGCTCACACTCTTGAGCGAGCTCTTAACAGAGCCACTCAGCCAGCTCAGCATGATATTCTTGATTCACCTTAATTAACCTCACTTAGGTTAAGAATACGAGAAATTAAAAATAAAAACACTTTTGTGGTTGGGTCTTACCAGTAGACGATTGTTATTTTCACTGTCTTTGTTTGTAGTTTATAAACAAGCTTCCATCTGCTTGCCTTTCTTCAAGGTAACATAATCACCCTGAGATTTTTTAGGAAAACCTCCATATAGCATTTATCATGAATTATAAGGAATTCCAGGAAGGAACTATCAGAAGTCTTTTATTTCATCTCCTTTACCATCTTACCAACTGAAAGTGTTCCCAATGGTACCAAAATCTATATTCCCACATTTTCCTAAAGGGGAACCATTCACAAGCCAATTAATGGAAGGAACTCAATCACTGACTTTTCATTTGAGTCCTATGCAGTCCAATTCAAATGGAGTGGTCCTCACTTTAGGCAAGAGACCTTTATTCATACCTGCTTAGATGCCGTAACACTCTTTGAACTGTTTAAGTAAAGAGACTGTCCTTCCATCTGAAGCATATGAAACAGACTAGAGCTAGTGTAACAGTAAGCTCCACAGTTCTCACAACAGTTCATGATGAGGTTGTTAGCAGAGTGAAACTTTGAAAAGCAGGCATTACTGCAAAGAGTATGTTTCATGTTCTGGTATTTTACTTCATACTGAATCTAGGATAAAAAATAAAAAGACTTAGTAAAAATTCTGATATTTAAGCAGAATCAGAGTTCCTTAAGGTTGAAAAAAAAATTACAACTTACGGAAGTAGTCTTCTGACATATGCTGCATTTGGTTAAAATGCAATTAGTATATATGGTAACAAATGGTTTTCTTTTTCCTTCATATAATGAAAAACAAGATTGACTGCAAAAATTTTTGCTAGAGGTAGTGTCTTCCAGCGGGACACTGACAACATCCTTCAGATTTAAAATGTCTCTGAAAAATAAATAACAAGGGCACCATTAAACACTTCACCACAATGATAATTTCTTTCTCTTTATAAGCTAAATCACTCCCTCAAACAACCCTCTCCCTGGTTGTTTCATTTACCTTAAGAACTGTGAAATAGTAATATCAGCCTCGAAATAAGAAAACCTGAATTTGTTATCCAGTTCTTTGATTTATATTAAGTAACAATGAACAAATCATTTATGCTCCCTAAACGTTCACTTCCTCATCTATACAATAGGGATTATAAAAGACATCTGATAGTGCAGTTTTAAGGATGATCTAGCCTGTAGCAGTTAGTGCTAGTGATAATGTTGACATTTGAACTGATGGTGCAAAAGCAACAGTGGACCCCTGCAATTCCACTCTTAGGTTCATATCCCAAAGGATTGAAAACAAGTACTCTAAAGTACATGTCCATGCATGTTCATAAAAGCACTATTCACAACAGCCAAAGGATGGAAACAGCCTAAATGTTAATCAGTGAATGAAAGGATAAACAAACTGTGTTGTGGTATGTTCATGCAGTGGCATATTATTCATCTATAAAAAACAACGAAGTACTGATATACATGCTACAACATGGATGAACCTCAAAAACATCCTAAAGGAAAAAAGCCAGTCGGAAAAGGTCACATGTTGTATCATTTCATTTATATTAAGTATCCAGAATAGATAAAATCCAGAGACAGAAAGTAGGTTGGTGGTTGCCAGGGGCTGAAGGGAGAGAATGGGAGAAGAGGAGAAAGTGCTGAATGAATCAAGCAATTGACTTTGGAGTGATAGAAATGTTTTGGAGCTAGATAAGAGTGTTATTTAGTGCTACTGAAATGGTTTTTGTTATATGAATTTCACCTCAATAAACTAGGAGGGGAAAAAAAGCTATGGTGGGTAAAACTGCCAGAGCCTTAGCACAAATCAAGGTAGTGGCACCAAAATGTACCAGTACTACTCTTCCTGCTATGCAGTCCCTGTAAAAAATTACTGACTTTGTTAAACTTGATTCTTGAGTACATCATGTCTTCTTAATATTCTTTTGTGTGATGCATAGGATAGAGGTATAAAGTACTTCCCCTGCACGTCAACATATGATGGTGGTCTGAAGGAAAACCTCATGTAGGAATATTAATAGTTACAACCTGAGTTAGCTACCATTCTCATGGAACACACTGTTACTTGAAAGAACAAGTATCAGATAAACGATTATCCAGAAGTGGATATCTGGCAGATATTTTCTCAAAGATGAATAAAGCAAGACTATTACTTGACGAAAAACAACTGTCATGTCCAAAAACAAGTATCATTGCCAAAGATAAAAGTTGAGCTTTCATTGAAAATAAGAATTTTGGAAAACTTGTATTTGCCACCTCCAACTTAATCACTTGAAGACTTTCCTAATCAGATTAGTGATATTTAGAAACAAATGTGTTTTTTAAAATATTGCATAATGAAATATGTCAACATTTGGAAGATCTGCATAACTCAGTGAGCCAAGGTTTTCCAATGATTGCATGTAACAAAAATCATTTACAGTACAAATATACCACAATACAAATATACCAATGAGTTTTAATATAACAGTACAAAAGCTTCACTGATATAGTTTTGGATTCCACATTATAACTAGCCTTTTAAAAACTACCCTTTGTTTTCTGATGTTGTATCAAAGAAGCATCCACAATTATCTGAAAGGCTAGCAGAACACATCTCCCTTTTCCAATTACTATAAAGCCAGATTTTCTTCAGACTTCAACCAAAACAATATTTCACAACAAACCGAATGCAGAAGCAGATATGAAAACTCAACCAGACATTCAAGTGTTTTGCAAAACGGATAAAACAATGCTCACTAAATTTTTCTTAAAATTTCTCTTCTAAGTTAGATATATATGGCTATTTTTCATTAAAATATTTATGTCAACATGCACCGAGTTTATTCTTTTAAATGGGTTATTAAATAAATTTTCTGTTTTAATTTCTAACACAGTATATATTGGTAGACATAACCTACCTAAAACTAAAGCTCTTTGGGTCTTCAATAATTTTTTTGAGTGTGAAAAGGAATATGTAAGAACTGCTGCTACAGGAAATACCAAGAAAACTTGGCTACCTAGAATGCTCAGAATAGCAATCTTTCTTGATAATAGTTTTTCAGACGACACTTCACCATTTACAAATTTTTTAATGTATGATTTTTCCACCCTCTATTAAACAGATGGTATCCAAAACAACAGGTTCATTTCATTATCACGTCATCAGTCACTTTACTGGTTTAAAACACAGCTCTAAATGCCGTGTCTGAGTTGTGCTATCCTTGTACTTCATTTGACAAAAATTCTTCTAGGGTTCATTGTGTGCCAGGCACTAGTTAGACCTTGGGGATAGAAAGATGATTATAATCTAGTCCCCAATGGTGAGAGGGGACAAACCTGGGCCCAGGTTACTTTTATGATCAATGCTTTGGGAGTTAAAAACACTATCAAAACATAAACCATAGAACAAGTAATCTGTGTGAGTGGCAGGGTTGTTAAGAAGAGAGGAAGGGTATGAGAATAGACAAGAGGTGGATATATTTGAGGCAGACCTTTAGGACACAAAATTAGTCAGATGGGAAGGAAGGCAGAAGAAACTGCTTTGACAGAAGCATGGAAGTGAAAATGCTTTCTGGTTTATACTGCTATTAGCATACTAGATTGTTGGCTTCTAATTTATTAAATAAATAAAAAATCAAAAAGCGAATTTTGTTAAAAGTGCCTAAAATTAGCTTTAAAAGACTGAGTATAAGTCTGGAACTTTCCTATAAATAAGTGTTATAGCATGAGTTCATGTGCCTCTTTTGAACTCTACTGATTGCTCTCAAGACTTCTGGTTGGTTCCAACTGGAATACTGAGTGCAGAAACGACACTTCTTAAATATATAGCTCTCAAAAAAAAAAATCTAACATGACTTGAAATGTCACTTTCAAAGCTATTTTTCATTTGGTTCATGAAATAGAATAAAAACTTCATTAACTTGGGCTGGCCGAGTGGCACGGTGGTTAAGCGCTGGCTTGGGAAGCCAACGGCCCCGGTTTGGGTCCCACATGTGAGGGCCAGTGACACTGTCCTCAAAAAAAAAAAAAAAAAAAAACTTCATTAACTCAAAAACAGATTTTAAATCATGCTATATATAAAAGACACCTAAACAGTAACAGATAATTAGCTAACAGTCTTGAGAACTAGATATTAATACAAGAGGCTAATGAAGGTGGAATAAAAAAATGTTTTGAAAAAAGCACAGGTTCCTCTGAACAATGGATGGCCTCTCCTGACCTAGGCATCACTCTACCACCTTTCCACCAACCTATAGTATTTTGTATCAAAAAGAATTGTATTCCAAGGGAACTAAAACACGTTTCATATTTTTGCTCATATTTGATTTCTTTGCTTTTGAGAACAACTTCCACACTAAATCCTTCCTGCTTCAGCCTTTTCAGTCTGTCTGGGAGGTCTGCTAAAGATGTATAATGGGTAAACTGCAAACATAGCAACATGATACCTTAACTTCTCAGGGCCTCAGTTTCCTCAAAACCAAAAGAAAATGTTTGCCCTGGACGATCTCTAGAGTCCCTTCCAGTTTTATGATTCTGCAGAGGAAGAAAGCAGACTGAAGAGAGTGCCATACAGCCCACAGCAAAAAACAAAAAAGACAAAACATAGTATTAAAGCGTTGAAAAAGCATTAGAGAGAGGTAAGTAAAGTTCCAGGGAGTAAGAATTGAAGCAAGATAACCCCTGAAGCAGCAGCCAAATGAGGAACTGAAGCAACCAATTAAAAGGGTATGTCAGTTTGTTAAGAGAATAATAGAGATACCTAACATTTAAGAGCTATCACATGCCAGTATTGTTTGGATCACTTAAATATATTATTTAACGCTCATGTTTCCTATGTACATTTAACAAAACAGATGGGAATACTAAGAAAGAAGTTCTCAATGCTTTCCAAACTTCAGCATGTACAGTAGTTTCCCCTTATCCAAGATTTTGCTTATCTGCGGTCATGGCATCATCACAAGAAGGGTGAGTGCAGGTACAAAAAGATATTTTGAGCCAGCGGCCCCGGCTCGGGTCCCACATGTGAGGGCCAGTGACACTGCCCTCAAAAAAAAAAAAAAAAAAAAAAAAAAAAAAAAAGATATTTTGAGAAAAACCATATTTACTTTAATTTTACAGTATGTTGTTATAATTCTACAGTATATTGTTATACTGTAAATACTGTTTAATTACAGTATATTGTTATAATTCTTCTATCATTTGTTATTATTTGTTAATCTTTTACTGGATCTAATTTATAAATTAAACTTTATCATAAGTCTGTATGTATAGGAAAAAACAGTATATACTGAGTTTGGTACTATCCGCAGTTTCAGGCATCTACTGGGGGTCTTGGAATGTGTTCTCCACAGATAAGGGAGAACTACTGTATGTGAATCACCTGGGGATAAATGCAGTTCTTAGTCAATAGGTCTGGATGAGACCTGAAATTCTGCATTTCTAACAAGGTCCCGATGATGCTGAAACAGCTGCTCAAGGATCACACTTTGAATAGCAACATGTAACTCTAAATGGAGGAAGCAAGATTCAAATTATGGCATTCCAATTCCAAAACAAGACATTATGTTAAAGGAATTTATTATATTTAGAAGTAAAACTGGTGGCCTATATGCTTTCTTGTTCTGAAACAGACATTTAAAACTTAGCATTATCATTTAATGAGTACTAACAACCAGAATTATACTATAATAAGCCTCTCCTTTATACTCATACATCTCAGGGTAGAAAGAGCTCCAAGTTCTGAACATTTGTCACTAATTCATTATGAAATTACCACTACTTCCTTTCGTATGTATGCATCTGTATAGCCATACATACGATATGTAAAGAAGTTAGTAACAAAGACCACAACAGTTCACAGAAATCTTAAGGTTACATCCATCCACCTATGTTTACCAATGGCTATTCAATTTTTCAAAATATTTTAATAATTTACCACTGCAAAAGAAACATCATTTTATACCTTGGAAGATCCAAAATAACTTTATATGATTAATTTTTTAGTAAGCTGCTATTACACAGTTAAAAGATAAAATATAACGGGCATACAACCTCACTTCTAGAGAATTTCAAATGGAAAGAATAGGAAAATAAGTTTTGGAAGCCACATTATTTAATGTGGCCTAAAAAGAAACAGAACGCCTCACATTTTAATTTTTGTAAATCTCTCAATAAACAACAACAAAAAAAACCTTATTTCTAAAGAGTCTATTAGAGGCACTGAAAGCAGAAGCAGCTTCTTCTCACTAAACCAAGGTGATATTTCTTCAGAAAAAAATAAAAATGTAGAAAACTACAGCCAAGACACTGATCAAGATCTATGTAGGGATTAAGGGGGCATAATTTAGAATTATATACTTTGAGCAGTTCGAACAAGTTCTCTTGGGAGGAGCTGGTGAACTGGCAGCTGAAATGCACTCAGTGATGCACAGTGTGGAGCAGAAAAGCTGTGTAGACCCTTTCCTCTGATAAGCAGTTTGCCCCTTCTGGAGGATTTTTTTGCAGCCAGAACAGGAAACCTGAACAGCTGTGGCTGGACCTGAAGGAAGCATTTTATTCATGCCAGATGATGCCAGAGAAGGCTGAATGCCTGTAGTCAACTGGGAGGCTGTAAACACAAAATAGGAAAGAGAAAAATTAGTATTTATATAAAATTAAGTATGCTTTCATTTTATTTTAGAGGTTACTTAAAACTTAAAACTCAAACAATGCATTCTTAAAAAGTTGAATAATTTGACCATCATATTGGTCAGAATAAATATGATTAACTGAAATAATCCTATTACCACTGTCTGAGAACGTAGTGTTTATTTTCAGTTCATTCTCCTGAGTTTTGGAATGTTGGGCTTGACAATCCTAAAAAAAAGTTAAAAATAATGAATACAATGTGTTTTAAACAACCAGTCATTTAGAATAGAAAATGATAAATTATGCTCAAGTCTATTCAGTGAATTGTATAACAGTATAGGTAAGCATTTCCTTTTTAGTGACCTTTGGCTGACAACAGCAACCAACTACTACATTATCTCTATCATACCTAAATGTGAAATTTTTTTAACACAGTCTCTCATTAGCTACTACAAATAGGGTAGACATACTCAATAATGACATCTATTTTCCCTCCTTGTTCTAATCTCTAATAGATCATTGTTTTCATAAAGTCCTAAACATAAGAATTGTTAGATTGGGCTGAGTGAGTTTACAAAGGAGGACTTTTTTCAGAGCAGCAGACAATCAGATATAAATTTGACCTATGTTTTTGAGTGTCTATGGTTTGAAAAGGCAGCAGATATTTCCTAGATGAACAATAGTCCATAGTATCACCAACACAATCGGATTCATATCATTACTTGATACTGATTTACTTTAGGCTCTTTCTAAACAGAATACTACAAATAAATTAAAACTGAATTTACTTTTTGTTTCATTAGAAATTTCTGCTAGATCATATGCAAACATTCTAAGGAAATTTGGCCCTACGGAACACTCACAGCTTGAACTGATTTATCCTTTATAGGTTCTTTAGCATATAATATCAAAAAAAGTTTAAGAATAAAAACATAAAACTAATTTGGATTAAAACATAAAGAAAACAATTCTAAGAATTTAAATGTATTTATTCTACTACTTATAGAGGCAGTAGCATAAAAATATATTAGATATTTGTATTGCTTCAAGTTAAGAAAAACAAAGATAAAAATGTGTTAACCTTAGGCTAGACCCATGATAGCCTAAACAATCCTTTTATCAATCCAAAAACTCAATTCCAAACAGTTTATTCTGTCAAGTCACATCCTTGTATATACTTGTCATGGCACTTAACCTTGTATCATTTGATCAACTGTTTTGGGGAAGATAGGATTTAAAATTTTCAACCAATAAACCAGTATTTGCATAACTAAACTTTATAAGTAAACGCTGCTCTAGAGAAAAGAAAGTAAAGTAAAATATGATTTACCTGGGTATTGTTGGGTTCTGTCTTAATTTCATCTAACGGCAGCAGCTGTGGTGCCACTGCCTTGTCAGGTTCATCCTCTATGGGTGATTCCTTCATCTGAGTACCCAATATAAAGGAATCCTCCAGTTCCAAACTAATGGGTTTCTTTTTGGGGAACAGTTTCCTCCAGATTCCTAAAATAAAATTGGAATTGATGAAGAGTCTTATTTTAAAATCAGTCCATTTAAAAATGGTAATTTTCTGGAAGACCAAAAGGGTCTATAGGTCTATAGATAGCTAGGCCTCAAGGTTCTCAGAGTACCAACACAGACTTTCTTTCTTTTTTTAAAAAAAGATTTTATTGGGGAATTGGGGGAGGAGAACAGTGTTGGGGAATAGGAGAAGGAGAACAGACAAGTTGCTGTCCTTTCGTTCTTCAGTCTAGTTGTGGAGGACGTCGCTTCACTGGCCCATGTTGATATTATCACTGCGCTCTTCCCGGGTGAGGCAGTAGCTCGCCAGCCACTGGATGGCTGCTCACGGCAGCTCACAAAAACACACACCAGCTGACGGCCAGCCCCACTGCAGCCTAAGCCATCGGTGACTCGTGGCAGCACAGCTCCAGGTGGAGCTGTTGTTCACCATCTTAGCTGTAGTGGGCAGCGTCACTGGCCCTCTATGTGGGATCCAAACCCTAGCCCTGCTGCTCAGAGCTAGCTGGTGTTCCCAGCCAACTCTTAATACACCACTCGGCTGGCCCTCCCCAAAATAGCTTTGCTTCACACTTCTCTGGTAGATACACCTCTAGACTTTCATCTGGGACCAGTCTCATCCACTTCTATGGTCCAATTCCAGCATAAAACCACTAAACTCACAAGTTTATTTATTTATTTTTTTGAGGGCAGTGTCACTGGCCCTCATATGTGGGACCTGAACCGGGGCCACTGGCATCCTAAGCCAGCTCTTAACCACAGCGCCACTCTGCTGGCCCTATTTATAACTTATCAAATAGTCTTAGAAATGTAAAGCCTTCTCTCTGAGGTTAATCCAATCAACTTGGTACCTACTGCTTCTCCTCATCACTGCCCTCCTATAGAACCAGTTATCATCTGCATCTTCAACTCTTCTTCCCTCCTTATTGGTTCCTCTTAGGTAAGCATTTAAGTCATTCAAGGATCCAACTTCTAAAGCTACTGTTGCCCTCTCAATGACTCTGCTTTCCCTCCTCTTTGAAATTTTCTCCTTGCTTTCCTTTTTTTTTTTTTTTTTTTTTGAGGGCAGTGTTACTGGCCCTCACATGTGGGACCAAACCAGGGCCACTGGCTTCCCAAGCCAGCGCTTAACCTCCGCGCCACTCAGCCGGCCCTAAATAGTGGTGGGTTAGTGTTGACTCTTCAGCACCGCAGGGTCCCATGAAATTCTCTCCTTCCTTGAGTCCTATGATTCCAAGACCTATTTCACCTCCTACCTCTTTGCCAATCTTCTTTTCAAACATTTATTTCACCTGCTTCTAAACTATTTGTGTTCCTCCAAAGCACAATTCCCCATGTGGAAAAATAAATACATAAATAAACAAATACATAAATCAAGGGTTCTGTGGAAAGTGAGCTCACATGGTGATATGATCATAAATTCCTAACTGGGCAGGTCAGGGTGGGCGGTCTGGCCCCAGGCACATACCTTTTTAGTAAAGGTTTATCTTTACCCTAAGCAAGTCCTGTCCACTGTTTCTGTGCATCTATGTTAACACAACTCTGAAATATTCTCTTTCAGAGCCCTCCTTCTAAGAGGTAACCACCCTCAAGAGAACAGTATCCTGTAATCCAATCCTCACCTTGCTTTCTTCTAATTTCATGTAATCTTCCTTATGTCCACTCCTTAATTTCAAAGGCATAAAAGAAACCGAAAAACTGTTCTCCAGAGCATTTGAGATCTTGGTCCCTGGCATCTGTCATCAGTGTGGCTCAAATAAATTCTTATAAAAATTCTCCACAGGTTTGGATGGTTTTTACATTAACACCCAGGACTGTTCTCACTCTATGGGTACAACTTGGGATTCAACTAACACCTATATATTCCCCTAAATTCCTGAGCTCCAGCCCACATACCTAATTACCTATTAAATATCTCCACTTAGATATTCCATAGATTCCTCAAATTCAAGAAATTTACATTATATTCGTATATTATCCCCATAAACATGCTTTACATGTGTTCTCTTTCTTGGTAAATGGCACTATCATATATAACCAATTTCCCAAACCAGAAATCTATGGGTAGTCCTGAATTCCTTGTCTCCCAAAATCCCCACTTCTAGTCACCAAATTGGATTAAATATACCTTCTAAATATGTCTTGAATCTATTTTCCCATCATAGCTCATGCCTGCAACACCCTCCCCCAATCAATGCATTCCTTTTTGGTAAAAAGATAGCTAAAATGCAAAAACCACAACATAAACGATTACTGCACATTCAAGCTTAAAAAAAAATTCCATTTTATAACTTTTGAGGAATTTCAGGAGCTTCTGATTGCTTAGCCCCAAAGTCTCTTTTTCAAGACTGGTTCCTTGTGTTCTTTTTTCCTTAACTGAGGTCTAGTCTCCAATTTTCTGGTAGTTACCACCTGATTCTAAATCCTTTGGAACTCTTTCCCTTTCTGCCACCCTAGCTAGCTGCCCAGTACAAGCCTTCTGGATTCCCCTTCCTTGATCACCAAGACCAAGGTACTCATTTTTTTTTTTTTTAAAGAGATTTTACAACTCACAGTGATGGAGGGCAGGAAATAAATAAAACATGGATATGTCAAGGTTCTTACAGGAGTAATTCTATGGTTTTATTCTGAGTTAGTACATGAGAGATCCAAGAAATTTTGCCCTTATCTTTTATTTCTGGGGTTGAAAGTCAACCACCCTGATCTTTTAACTCAGTTTTTACTGAAAGCCCCTATAAAGAAGCCCTGACTGTGAAGTGCAATAAAAGCTCATATGGCCTCTGCCCAGCCCATTTGAGTATTACGTACAACCAGTAAAGCAAAACTTACCGGAAATTAACTACTAGATCATCATTAAGTAGATTCCCTTCACCTGAAAGTAAATATGCTATGCAAGTCCAAACATCAATTAAAAATAAAGCACTTCTGGGCCAGCAGAGTGGCGCGGTGGTTAAGCGCTGGCTTGGGAAGCCAGCGGCCCCGTTCAGGTCCCACATATGAGAGCCAGTGACACTGCCCTCAAAAAAATAAAAAATAAAAATAAATAAAAAAATAAAGCACCTCTGAGCTTTGGCATCTTGGAATCCCTTCAAAAGTGTCAGTTATTATACAAACAGGCTAATATTTGTATATTATACAAATAATAGCCAAGACAATCTAAAAAAAAAAAAGTTAGACTACTAGCAAGCTACAATAATTAAGATAGTATAGTATGGATACAAGCAAACATAAAATGACTAATGAAAAGAGTCTAGAAGCAGATATATGCCAATCTCTTATTTCTTTGCATTCCAGATACTTCGATGTTACACTTTGCAAAAATAAAACTATTCAGTTGAATTCTGCAAGCTTTTATTGGCTTGATAGGAAGGTTGAAGGCAGAAAATGAAATGCTTTTCAAATTAAACTAAAATGTCCATGCTTAGTTCTTTAGGCAGTGGGGAGCCACTATTTACAAAGTTACTGAGATTAGGATGTCCCCACTCTCATAATGCTCTGCCCAGCACAGTATAATTGCAATAATGTTAAGTGTATACAAGGTACAAAGTAGAAATGAGGAAAGAGAAGATGGTTCAAGTCTTCTAGATGATTAATTTGAGGTAGGTTCTAAAGTAAGTTTCTGTGAAGCACTAATGGGGGGGATATTTCAGGTCCTACAGGGACAGCATGTGCGAAAGCACAAGTATATGGGAAGCATAAGGACGTGGAGTTATTGTTGAAGATAAAATGCAAGCGTGGTAGTGGAAGGAAATGAAGTTGGGAAAGCAGACAGGGATCAATCATATCAAGGTCTTTAAACACCAAAACCCTTTAAATTAATCTTGTAAATCAATAGCTTTTGGGGTTCAGCAAACATTTCATTCACACCTCATTTTTAAATATAAATTTACTTTAAAAAAAACTAATACATTTACTGGATACACTTAATGTGTTATATATCAAATGTTAAGTATTTTAGAGATGTCCAAAGCACTAATTTGTGCTAGATTAGCACAGACTTTCAGAAAATAGCTTTTCTGCCATCTGGGTGAATATATTTCAATTCCTTATAGCTGGGTCATTGACGAGGAAGGTTACAGCTGTGCACCTATCCTTTTTCACTCACAGAAAACCCTAGAAGCAAATTCACTGTTTTAGCATCCACTCCTCTAATGCTCTTGCCTCAACCTAGGAGTTAAACGAGCAGTGTTGAGCCCTGCTACTGTCAGGGATAAATGTAATACAGTCCTTGTTATAATTTTAAGGGCTTCTTGTCTTATAAATTTGTGATGAGGAATACCAGTTATTGTCAGATGTTATTGGTGGTTCAACTCTTAAGAGAAAATTCACTTTTCTAATTTTCAGCTTTTGGGTCCGTTTTCATTGAAAAGGGTAACGAGACAGCATCCTGAGAAAGCCTGAAACAGTGAACCGTCTGAAAACACTAGTCCATGCAAACCAAGCTCCTCTCAATCCTGTACACTTAAAAGCAAAACATTTAAAAATAGTGATAAAAAAGACTGCACCTGCATCCAATCCCATTTCAAGTCCGAATTCATCGAGTCTAACTTTTATAATAATTATTTCATCTTTTTAAAGCCGAGGTCCTGTGCATACTCCAATTTGCATAAAGGAGCTCCAGGTTTTCAAGTTAAAAAAAAAAAAGCATTCGTTAATGCAGAGGAAGCCACCAAAGTTATCAGATGACACGGAGAGCCCCAAAGGCTGGAAGCCCAGTTGCGACGCGGGAGCAGTAGGCGGCGAGCAACGCGGGGATTGGGGGGCCATGGCCCGCAGACTCTCCGCCGACAGGGTTACAGGAGCCCCCAGACCCAAGCCCTGGGCCTGTCCCGCGATGGCCGAGCCCCACACGGCGGACTCCGCACGCAGGCAGGGCCCCGTGTTTCCAAAAGCCCGGCCCAACCCGACGCTCCGTCCTCCCACAGGCGAAACTCTCCGCCCATCGCGAGCGCACGAATACAGACCGACACCCGCGCAGCTGAAGGAAGCTTACGAATGTCTCTCAGGGAAGCTCGCCACGCGAGGCTTCTCACCGGAACTCCGACCGGAAATAGCCGTGGGGGGCCTCTTTCCCGCGGTGCACCGCGGCGGAGCATGCGCAGCGCGGCCGCCTTGCTCGGCTCCTTTCCCGGTGGCAACGGGCGACCTTGGACTCGGAAAGCCGCTGGGAAAGGAGGTGGGCGAGGCCCTACGGCCGCCTAGAACCTTCACCCGTGAAGTAATACCTAGATGGCTGCCAAATTTGGACGCTTCAAAGCTGAAGCAGCGTGCATTGACTCGGAGCTCAGGCCGGGCGATTAGATGTCCTGGATTCGAGAGATGCCACTTGGCAACATCTGTAAATCCCTATTTCTTCATCCTGGAAGTGGGGATAATTATAATGGCTACGTCAAAGGCTGCTGTGAAGATTAGAAAGGCCGTTTTAGTAAAGTGCCAGGTGCAGAGGAAATGCCCCATAAAAGGAATTAGTCCCAGAGATGGTGAAGGGGCTTCAGGCTTCTTTCATTTTTGGGGAGCTCTTAGTATATAAACAATGAAAATCATCCTAACATAGTGTGGCAAAAATCATGGTAGGTTTTAAATGCTATTTAACAAATGTTAGCACTTTTTTCAACACCTAAAAAAGTATGGGATCAAATAAATGTGGCATTCCTAAAGTCATAATAGGATTATAGAAGATATATAAAGTTGAATGATGAATTTATTGCAAGCCTGTCTTTGACCACACTTCTTGAGATACTGTGAAAAGTCTAAATATGAGGCCCCTTGTGAATGTGAGGTCTAGGCCAAAAGGGCCTCCTGACCCTGCTGTTTTGGTTCCTAAATACCCTCACATTCAGACCTTTGGTGATGTTGAATACAGTAAGTCTTCAAGTAACATCATAGATAGATTCTGACTTGAAGCAAAACAAAGTAGTATAACGAAACCAATTTTACCATAGGTTAATTGATATAGACAAGTTAAGTTACTAGGGCGTCTCCTCAACGTTATAATGAGCAACACTGAAATAATGTTATTGGAGGACCTGCGGTACTAGACTGGTAACCGAAGTTAATTTCTCCAACAGTTATTCTTACCTTCCTAATATAGTATATAGAAATTAGGTATACCATTTTATTATCTGTTATCTGTTCCCTTTGTTTCCTTGCCTTCTTTTGGCTAATTTGAACATTTTTTTAGTATTCCATTTTAATTTGTGTTTATGACCATATTTCTTTGTATACTGTGATTCCCCGAAAATAAGACTGACTGGGTCTTATATTAATTTTTGCTCCAACAATCTACATTTATTCATTTATTTATGTACAAAAATCTACATTTATTTAAATATTCATGTCTGCCTGACAGGTTTGTTTTTGTTTTTTTTAAAGATTTTATTGGGCCATTGGGGGAGAGGAACAGCGTTGGGGAATCAGGGAAGGGGAATAGACAAGTTGCTGTCCTTTTGTTCTTCAGTCTAGTTGTGGAGGACATTGTGTCACTGGCCCATGTTGGTATCCTCATTGCACTCTTCCCGGATGAGGCAAATCAGTCTCTGGCCTCTGGATGGTGGTTCACCGCGGCTATTGGCAGCTCACGCTGGCTGCCGACAGCTCACGCTGGCTGCCAGCCGCTCACGCTGGCTGCCGGCCACTCACTGAAGCCTATGGCAGCCCACTGCAGCAGGAGCTGCAGCCTACACCATCGCCGGGGCTCGCAGCCCAGCTCCAGGTGGAGCTGTTGTTAGCTGTAGAGGGCAGTGTCACTGGCCTTCATATGTGGTATCCGAACTGGGGCTGCTGGTGTCCCAAACCAGCTCTTAACCAATACACCACTCAACCAGCCCTCTGCCTGACTATCTTAACTGGGGCTTATGTTTGGGATAGGGCTTGTATTAAGAGCATCCTGAAAAATCATGCTAGGGCTTCTTTTCCAGTTAGGTCTTATTCTCAGGGAAACACGGTATTATTTTTAGTGGTTACTCTAGTGATTACAATAAACATAAGTAACTTTTCATAGTCCACTTAGAATCAATCCATATTGGACCACATCAAGTGAAATGTAGAAATTTTACCCCATATAAGTCCCTTTATCCTCTCCCTACCCTTTATGTTACAGTTGTCTTGTGTATTAGCATTGTAAACCCCATCAATTTTAAAACTATCAAGTATTTTAAAAACTTAAGAAGAGAAGAACAGTATATTACGTTTATCCAGATATTTACCAATTCTATTATTGATGTTCCAGGTTTCCTTCAGATACCATTTCTCTTCTATCAGAAGAACTTGCCTTTAGCAATTCTTTTACAGCAGGTCTGTCAGCAACAGATTTTTTGGTTTTCCTCCTCTAACAATGTCTTTATTTTACCTCCATTCCTCAAGGATATATTTACTGGGTATAGACAAGTATTTCCTGATGATTTAAAGGGAAAAAAATCTCAGTAAGGTACTGACTCTGTTAAATGACTATCACTGACCTAATCACAATACCTGGGAGATGGAACTCAGATTTCAGTTTAGGTTCCAAATTAGTCTTCAGAAGTGGTCTCTGTACCTATAATTTTTCTTACCTTTCTACCCTGACTCCCAACAGCAGCAGCCAGAGAAATTTTTCTGAAATGTAAATCTGATCAAGTAACTTCCTGAGCAAAGGTCTTTTATGTCTTCCCACCACCCTTCCCACTTCCTAATTTGGTTTATAATGCTTAGCATGATGTGACCCCATCGATTTCCAGCCTCCAGATTAGAGATGATGGTGTCCTGAACCAAATCAGAGATGATGTTGTCCTGAACCTGGAGAGTAGAAGTGGGGGTGGAGAAAAAAAATGCTGGTTAAAGAGATGTTTAAGAGAAGAATCACTATAGGTGGATGTGGGTGATGAAAGAATTAAGTATGATGATCAGAAAACCTGGTGGAGGGCCCGCCGGAGTGGCGAGGTAGTTGGTGATTAATCACTGGCTTGGGAAGCCAGCGGCCCCAGTTCGGGTCCCACATATGAGGGCCAGTGACACTGCCCTCAAAAAAAAAACAAAAAAACCTGGTGGATAGTGGTATCATTCCATGAGATAGGGAACACGAGAAGTAGAAGCAGTTAAGGGTGTGGGTCACTGGGGCAAACAGTAGGTTTGATTTTTAGATATGTTGAGCCTGAGGTGCTGTACAATACCCAAAGGGAAATATTTAATAGACAGTTGGATAAACAGTTCAGAAGAGATATCTGGGAAAGAGTTACACCTTCATAAGTCATCACATGGAGTTGATCATTACAGATCATTACAGCCATAGAAGTGGGTGGTGAAAGTCATAGTGGGTAAAGTGAGATGAAAAGAAGCCCAAAGAGAGAAACCTTGAGGAACACTTATCATTAAAGAATTAGTCTGACTGGTTGCAATAATGTTGCTAACCTTTTTTGATAACAGAGGGATTATTCATTATGAATTTGTACCAACTGGACAAACAGTTAACCGAGTTTACTATTTGGAAATGCTGAAAAGGCTGCATGTAAAAGTTAGACAATCTCAACTTTTCATGGCTCTTGCATCACAACAATGCACCAGCTCATAAGGCACTGTCTGTGAGGGAGTTTTTAGCCAGCAAACAAATAACCGTTGGAACACCCTCCCTACTCACCTGATTTGGTACCCAATGACTTCTTTCTTTACCTGAAGATAAAGGAAATAAGGAAGATATTTTGATGACATTCAGGACATCAAAGGTAATACGACAATAGTTCTGATGGCCATTCCAGAAAAAGAGTTCCAAAATTGTTTTGAAGGATGAACTAGGCACTGATATTGGTGTATAGCTTCCCACGGGGCGTACTTCAAAGGTGACTGTAGTGATATTCAGCAACGAGGTAGGTAGCACTTTTTCTAGGATGAGTTTGCAAAATTAATTGCCCCACCTCGTAGATATGAGAGCACAGAAAAGAGACTAAGAGGTAATGGCAAAGGTGGTGTGAGGAAAATTTGGAGACTATGGTATCACAAAGACAATTGAAGAGGGGCGTCTAAAAGAGGATGAGGCCAACAATAACAATATTGTTAATTCATAAAACAAGGACTGATAAACATCCATAGCATTTAGCAAAAAGTCATTAGTGAATTTACCAAGAGTAGTTTCTATAGAAGGCAGAATCCAGACCGCAGTGGATTGAGGAGTGGGTGTGATATGAAGAAATGAAAACAGTGGGTATAGTTAGCTCTTCTAAGAGGTGTGTGGCCGTGACAAAGATAGGGTGGTATGGAGAGACACTCCTTCCTTTGTAATGGGAAGAAGGAAAGAATGGTGGGTATAATTGCAGAAAACTCTGTGAGTTTGGTGCTAGGGGCTGAGGAAGTTCTTACTTAATGGCGACTATAGTATTTTCTCTGTGAAACAAGAGGTCAGGGGCCGGCCGAATGGCTCAGTTGGTTAAGAGCTCGCTCAAGAGTACGAGCTGAGCTCTAAGCAACAGCGGTTCGAGGCCAGCCCGAGCTGAGTTGCCGTTGAGCTGCCAACAGGTGGCAGGTGGCAGGATGGCTCAGCTAAAATAAAAAAAAAATAAAAAATAAAGAGAAACAAGAGGTCAGGTCATCTGCTGTGAGTGAGGTGATAAAGTTAAAGATTTGAAGAGAAAGGAGAAATTCTAAATAGCCATTGTGATGAATGGAAGAGAGAACAGGCATGGGAGGGTTTCTGGGCAATACCATTAGCCTAGTTGAGGCTGAGGACCTCGAATTTGTATTTGCACCAAGTTGGTAATCTGCATGATTTTTTTTTTTTTACCAACAATAGTAAGCAGCCCAGGTGTGGGCATGGAGAAGTTGACTCAGGGTTGTTTTTCCAGGTAGGTACAATAGCAGGTCCATAGGAGAGAATTGAGGATATTGAGAAGTGACTAGGAGAAAATATACACGAATGAGAAGACAGCAGAAGGTTAATAAATAGGAAGAAAGTAGACAGATTGAGGAACCAGAGGTCTTTATAACTTATATAAATAGAAGTATAGCTTTAGAGGGAGAAATTGAGTGAGAAAACAGAAAAGATAAAAGGCTGTATTTTGAAAGTGGGATATCTGAATATATTTTCAGAGGTGGAGCAATTTTAGGCAATCAAAGGATTCAAGATGTGGCCACTGCGATTGGGGAAGTTCAAGTGAAATAGGAGAAAGTTCATTGAAAATGAGAAGCTAAAAACCTGAGAGATCAAGGTGTTAGAAGTGTCCATTAGAAAGGTGAAATCATGGCAGAAGAGTAAAACAATGAGCTAGCAGCCAAATTCTTCAATGAGTGTTGAAGAATGACTAGGAGATGAGTAAATGCCAGTAATAAGGAGTAGTGTCTAATAAAGTCTGATGGTATAAGCTTTAAAGAAACATGAATTTTCACATAAGAGCAGCAATGGGAAGCACGGGGGATGTAGATTCAACTTGAGACCCTAAGGCAGGTGGTATAGGAGACTGAGCCTTCTCCACTTGTGAGAGCTGCAGGTGAAGTAGTTATCATTTGAAATAAACGTAGCCAGGAGCCCTCGGAGGAGCATATTGAAATGAAAAAGGGATAGGAATTGGAGTCACATAATATTTGGATCCAAACTCAAGCTCTATTACTTGCAACCTGGCAGAAGCTGCTTAACTAATCTCTGAGCCCCCTAATTTGTTTGTCATCAACATTTCCCTGCTGATGTGGACCTCAATATCTATCATAAAAGTAAGGAGATGATCTCTCCCATTTTTGTGTTATATTCAATTAATGGGGTCCCAAGATAATGTTAATATCTGTCAGATTCTAGTAAAAACTGATATTTCAAGTATTGATTATTGCTTTTTCTTGCTTTTTCTCGAGACCTCATTCATCCTAGCTTTCTCCCTTTCTGACCTAGACATGACTCCATTTGAACTGAGGTTGAATCACATCCAAGTGACAGACACTGTATTGTTTGGTTGCCTCTCCTCTGTCCCTGAGGCTCGTTACTGTAGCAGGCTTGTCCTGATGGTTTATCTTTTCTCTTCACATCAGTCCTTTCCCAGAAGTCCATTGGCAAGCAGACTTCTTTGCTATCCTTTCAATTAGGTAGAGAATATATATCTAGATCATAGCCATGGGGACATTTTAGGTTTAAACTGGTTTCCCCACACTGTGAGAAATCCTTGTAATTAGAACTGATGTGAGGTTTCCATGATACTTGGTTACAAATTACATAGTAGTCTACTTTATCTTATGGGCAATTAGTTGTCCTCCAAATGTTGACTGCTTTGATCTATGGCATCTCCATATCAAAAATGCTTCTATTAATAATAAGGTTGGGTTAACTTTTTGTTCCTCTGTGCTCCCAGAGCATCCCTTCTGTAATATTCACCACACTGTCGACTAATTATCTGTTTGGTTGTCCATCCTTCTCAGAAAGTGTATGTCACACAATTCCCCAAATTCTTTCAACCTACCCCATATTCCAGTCCTCCATGTATTACTTCCTCTTCTTCCTAAGTACTAAAAACACATAATCTATTTTGTGCCTATAACTCAGAATTATTGATGGATTCTTTCTTTTCCGAGGGGCTTTATTTGCCTGGGGAAGAAAACTTACAATTGTTTTTAAATTTTATTGGGGAACAGTGTGTTTTTCCAAGACCCATCAGCTTCAAGTCAAATAGTTGTTTCAATCTAGTTGTGGAGGGCACAACTCAGTGGCCCATGTGGGATTGAACTGGCAATCTTGGTGTTAGGAGCACTGTGCTCTAACCAACTGAGCTAACCGGCTGCCCCCAGAAAATTTACAATTTGTTGCTTAGTACCAAATTTACCAAGTTCATATTTCTAATAAAAGGTTAAAATCATTTTTTCTTGAGCATTAAACATGGACTACACATTTGATTAACCCCCTTAAGCAATTTAAATTATAATTTCAAATTTAATATGGTTGATATTTTTGAGTACCTCATGTGCCTCAAACATCATCAAAGCATGCACAAATACACAGATTACAAAGTTGACAATACTTATAGCTGATCCTATTCAGTGCCATGGGTTAGATATTACTGCATTATTTTAGCACTGTTTTTACTCCTCTTAAGATTATACCGATATTTATTTATTTTGATATCTTCTTAACGTTTCAGTTACGTTATTTTGATTATTTTCTGGGATTGCTGAAATCTTCCCAAATCCAATAGAAAAAGAAATACAATTTTAGGGCTTGCCAAGTGGCTCAGTTGGTTAAGAACACAAGCTCTGAGCAACAGGGTTGTCAGTTTGATTCCCACATGGGCCAGTGAGCTGCACCCAAGCTGAGCTGCCAACAGATGGCAGGATGGCTCAGCTGGTAAGAACACATGCTCCTAACAACAAGATTGCCAGCTGGACTCCCACAGAGGATGGTGGGCTACGTCCACCCACAACTAAGATTAAACATGGTACCTTGAGCTGAACCGCCCTGAGCTGCCAATGGGCAGCCAGATGGCTCAGTGGTTAGAGCATGTGCTCTTATGAAACAAGGTTTCTGGTTCGACTCCCACATGGGATTGTGGGCTATGCCCACCCGCAACTAAGATTGAACACGGCACCTTCAGCTGAGGGACCCCGAGCTGGCATCGGGCAGCTGGATGGTGACTGGACTTGGAGCTGAGCTAGCTGCGCCCTCCACAACTGAGATTGAAGGACAACTTTGTTGTTCCCCTTCCCCGATTCCCCAATTAAAAAAAAAAAAAAAGAAATACAATTTTAGACCATTTGAGGTTCTGGGATCTGTGATAATCAGCTAATTCTTTCTTAGTTGAGATACAAGACCTATATTTTTTGTCCAAGGTAACTTAGACCATTAATTTAATGCTTTTTTATAATAAATTTAAAAAAATAACACAGGACTTATAAGTGTCTGCAGTTTGCTGCTGCTCAACTCAATGTGCCATGTTCAATCTTAGTTGTGGGGGTACAGCCTACCATCCCAATGCAGGAGTTGAACCGGCAACCCTGTTGCTCAGAGCTCACACTCTTTTTTTTTCTTTTAAAGATTTTATTGGGGAATGGGGGGAGGGGAACAGCGTTGGGGAATCGGGGAAGGGGAACAGACAAGTTGCAATCTTTTTGTTCTTCAGTCTAGTTGCGGAGGACGTTGCTTCACTGGCCCATGTTGGTATCGTCATTGCGTTCTTCCTGGATGAGGCAGATCGGTCGCCGGCCTCTGGATGGTCACTCACCGTGGCTGTTGGCAGCTCACTCTGGCTGCCAGCCGCTCACGCTGGCTGCTGGCCACTCACTGTAGCCTATGGGGCAACCCACTGCAGCAGGGGCTGCAGCCTACACCGTCACCAGGGCTCCCAGCCCAGCTCCAGTGGAGCTGTTGTTAGCTGTAGAGGGCAATGTCACTGGCCCTCATATGTGGGATCCAAACTGGGGCTGCTGGCATCCCAAGCCAGCTCTTAACCAATGCACCACTCAGCTGGCCCCCTTTCTTTCTTGACACAACAGAATGTTCTAAAGTCATACCGAATTTCCCCCTCTCCTCCATAGAATCCACTACTCTGCGATGAGTTCCAGATTCTTGTGGTGAATAAAACTACTAAAGACCACATTTAAGATTTAGGAGTATACTTGAGAGGAAATATTTGGCAAAACTATTAAGAGCTGCTATAGTAGTATTGACAAACCTGGGGGGGGGCGGAATATGTTAAGGTTATGACCTTGCAGTGCTGTTTTCTATTTTAACATGTTATGCTCTGAATCTTACTTTTCTTAGACTATATGGTCCCATTGACCACTAATGCTTTCCCAGATATTGATAAATATTATCTTGTTCTCTGAATTATTTGCTCTTCTAAGAATAAGGGAGGCCGTGGACTCAGGGAGGACTATTGCCCTTATTAGAAATCTTAGGATATCTATGTAAGTTTTTAGTTCTGACATCTGAATCATAAACTATGAATGTTGGAAAAGCCCTTAAAGACTTTCTCATTTAATCTGTGCATATTTTAGATATACTCGACACTTGTCGTATTTGGCAGCCCGGCATCCAATTCCCCCCTGTTTCTAAGCACCCTGATTCCCCTTTTAGAGAGAGTTTCCATTGTGAGGGCAGTTCCTCTGCCTACCTCCTACTGTCTCCTCTTACATTAAAAGTAAAGAAGGATAGATTCTTCCTGTTCCTTCCTGATATGGCCAGTAGGTTAGCATGTGACCTAACCTTGGCCAATCAGATGACCATTCTCGGAACTTTGAATCTTGTTCAAGTGATGTTGTAACAGAGATTGTCAAATATTCTCCAAACCCCATTTTCTTACCCTCCTAGGCATACAGATGGACTACATTTTCATTGTAGTTAGGTGTAGCCATGTGACTTGAGTGCTGGACAATAGAATGTAGATGCAAATAATGCCCAACATGTAGGCCAGACTTGTATAAACCTCCTATATGTAATCCTTTCCCTTTCTTTTCCCAACCATTGGCTGAATGGAGAGGACTCCACAGACATAGAGGAGGATAGAGTCACAAGATAGAAGGAGTCTGGGTCCCTGAGGAGTTTCCTCCAAAAGGAGGAGAACTGCCCAAAAAGCCACAAGACCAGGGCACTCATGCTGGACTGTTGTGTGAAACAGAAACTTGCATTGTGTAGAACCTCTGTAATTTGGGAGGTTAGTTTAGTATTTAGCTTACCCAGACTAAAAGACAGAATGTTTATTAATAACATAAGGTTTGTTTTAGCAATAGCAGTAATATGGATCGAGCTTCATGATCTTGGGAGATCCCTGATTCTGTCCATTGTCTAAACCTTTTCTTTTATTTCTCATCATTCTGAAAGCCACCAATAAATATCTTTACCTCATATTTTCCTTTTTTGGCTTAAAATAACCATACCTTATTTCTGTTGCTTATAATCAAGAACCTAGACTTTTATAAGATAAGAAATTGAGGCCTTAATGGTAAGTGAGTTGTACTAGGGCACAACTCATAAGTGGCAGATCTATGATTACAAACTTGACCTTGTATCTCCTGATTCAGTGTTCCTTCCACTTAATTATTGGGGATCTTTAGGGGCCCCAATAATTAGTACTCCTCTTCACCACTAACTTCTAAACCAATTGAGAAATAAGACTCAGGGAATGACAAATAAAGGTATATATCACGGGGCCAGCCAAGTGGCTCAATTTGTTAAAAGTTGGCTTGGGGGTGCAAACTCTGAGCAGTAAGTTCGGATCCCACATGGGCCATTGATGCTGCGCCCTCTACAGCCAAGATGATGAACAACAGCTCCACCTGGAACTGGGCTGCTGTGAGCTGCCACCAATGGCCGGCGACTGACCTGCCTCAACCGGGAAGAGCACAATGATCACAATACCAGCATGGGCCAGTGAAGTGACGTCCTCCACTAGACTGAAGAACAAAAGGACAGCAACTTGTCTGTTCCCCTTCCCCGATTCCCCAACACTGTTCTCCACCCCCCAATTCCCCAATAAAATCTTTAAAAAAAAAATTAATTTGTGGGGCAGCTGGGTGGCTCAGTTGGTTAGATCACATACCTTGAACAAGGTTGCCAGTTTGATTCCCACATGGGCCAGTGAGCTGTGCCCTATGCTACTAGATTGAAGACAATGACTTGAGCTTAGCTGCCACTGAACTGCTAGTGGGAGGCTGGATGGCTCAGGTGGTTAGAGCGCATGCTCTGAATAACAAGGTTGCTGGTTCAATTCCTGCCTGAGATGGTGAGTCTGCGTCCCCCACCCCCTGCAACTAGATTGAAACCGGCGACTGAATTTGGAGCTGAAGGGTCCTGGAAAGTAAACACTGTTACCCAATAAAAATTAAAAACAAAAATAATTTGTGTGAAACCCCTCCATCTTCATCCGGCATGGCATAGTGACTAGTCCAGTAGGAACTCACTTGCTTCCTTCTTTTCTTCCTCAGATCCTTCTCCAGTCTGAGAATCTATTACCAGTGTTGAGCTGGGATGATGTGACCATAGAGTCCAAGGTGCGTCCTAGCTTCTACCATGCTTACAGACTTATGCCTGCAGAGCAGTAGTTAGGAGCCCAAGTCCATAGCAGGGATCCATAACACAAGAGCCAGGCCAGGCCCATGGCCATTCCTACTCTCAGGTCCAGGGGTCCAGACACCCACTAAGGCCAATGCTTAAGACTGCTTCCTGGGTTAGCACACCGTTCTGTAAGCTCTCTGTGTGTGCTGGGACAGGGTCCTGTCCTTCTGGGCCTCTCCCACAGTGGTGTCAAGCATAGGTCTGGGCCCCACAGACCAGGGCAGTTGGCTAACTCCTGGGTTAATGTGGTGGCACCTTCAGCTCTTCCTGTAACTCTGCCTGACCCTGCCTTGGCCTTAGGGATTTCTAAGCCTGTTTTCTTTTATCTGGATTTATGAGCTTAGCAGGAGAGAAGAGAGCCCATAGTAGTAGAGTATGTGGGTAGAGGAGGCAGCACTGACTGCAAAGTTCCCTCTGCCTGACTGCCCTCTGATTTAACTCAAGTGTCTTCCTTCCTCCAGGAATTCCTTCCTGAAAGCCACCCCTCTTCTCCCAGGTCAGGTTAATCACTGCCTCCTCTATTCTTGTTGATAATTTTTCCATATCTGCCTTCCTTCTAAGGCATGAACTTTACAAAAGGCATGAACTTTAAAAGCCACAATTTACTTCATCCATGTACGTGTCTATAGTGCCCAGCAGTGGCTCTTGCTGAACAATATTTGATAACTTTAGGCACAGTAATGGATAAAACTCAAGAGCTGAATTAAGTAAGTGGGGCTGGGGACAGAAGAGGGAGAAGGGGAATCCTTCCTGTGGCCCAGCCAGGGTTTCTGATGGTAGAGCTGTCCACTGTGAAAGAGCTGCCAGGGAGGAGTTAACTCCTTGCTTTTAAAGCTTGCAAATAGAGACCAGAGACTCTTTTTGGAATGCTGTAGCAGGGATTCACGTACTTCTCAAGTCTCATACCATGTAACCACCAAAATGCTTTCCGACTCTGAAGTCTAACTTTGTGGGAGGACCCGAGGCTGGTCCCAGACAGGCACAACCTTCAGAAAGCTGCCTCTCTGTCTTGTCATTGTCAGGGTTGCCTGAGGCTACTGAGGATAATGTCACAGCCTAATCAATCCCCAACTCCTTCTATCCCTTGCTAGTATATGCACATGTATATTTACAGTAATTTAAATCATATACGACTTACAGAAACACCTGCCTGCATAGACATGTTGCTATGAATGTTCATCTTCATATATCCTTCTTAGATAAACATGTTTTAAACCTAAGCGCATCACTAAATAAACACTCACTGGCCCCAATTTTTACACACTCCTTCACCCTAATTAAAATTTCTTCCATTGCCCCCAGGCTCAGGTAAGCAATGCAGTTCCTTCCTATTGGGATTGGCCAGACAGTTCTGAGAGGAGGATAGGAGGAGAGGTGCCTGAGATGGATGGATTAATTTACCAATCTGGAAAAACTAAATAATTAAATTCACAATCACTCCCCAAGCCAGCCAGGCCAATATAGCTGAGGTATGGAGGACTCTGAGGCCCAGACCAATAATCTAGATGTAAGTGTGATGGTGCTTAGGCAAGGAAGCACAGACGCAACCCTCTAGACCAGGGAACACTGAGAGGCAGGCAAGCAGGTAGACAGACATCCTCTCCAGTGCTACAGATTCTCTTTTTCCAAATGGAATTGTAACAGTTTTGGAAAGAAAGCCACTCCCCATCTCTATCCACTAATATAGATTCTTATACTCTAAGACAGGGATGTTCTTTGTTTTGTTTTATGGGATTGGTTCCCTAATCCATTTTTTGGAATGCTTTTCCTTCTGCCCTCTGGGCTCATGGCTTTGTCCCCCTGACAAACCTTTCTTTTCCATAATGGTTCATATTTGCAACTGCATAGTTTTTTCAGCTTCCCTCTGCTCATAGAAAGTTGGGACGCAGAGATCTTTTTCATTTCAAATTGTCATTGATCCTTATAGTCTAAGGTTTTAGTTTTGAGAGAACCCAGCAGTTAGCCAACTGCCAAAATGCTTCCCTTAAAAACTTGTGGGTGTTTCATGAATCTTACTTGGGTTCACTGCATGTCCCCCAAACCATCCATACTTCTGAGACACAGCTAGCTCTCTCTACTTTGGGTATGTCAGATTGCTATGGGACAATGCTCTTATGTTTCTTAGAAGCCCTTCTGTCTAGATGAGAGAGTCCATGAGGCACCACTGTTTAACTCCTAATGCGGTCTTACAGCTGCACTATTAAGTTGATCTTAGCCTCGAGGTCAAGTTTTGCCTGCAATGTCCTAGATTTGATCTTCTGAAGTCCTTTCTTATTTCGATGATATTTTGCTATCTGGAGTGGCTGTCCTGGGCCCTTTATATTTTGTCTGATTGCTGCTTGAAAATGAAAAAGTTTTATCTTTAGCTTATTTCTTTTTTGCAATATCTTATCATAGGTGGTTAAAATAAATCAATAGGCACTTTCAACGTTCTACCTGGGAATCCCCTAAGCCAGAGAGATCCACAAGTTCATTAACTACGTTGTCTATCTTCCAAGTTATTACAAGTGACAGTGCTCCCAAACATTCTGCCATTACATCACAGTGGTTAGCCTTTCTCTAGTTTCCAATGACAGATTTCCTTACTGCTCTTCCAGTCTCTGCTATCAGCTTTCTTGCTGTCTTTCCAGACTCTGCCTGCTGCTTGGTCCAACGTCACGTTTTAGTTTTAGTTATGGCAGTATTCCTTGGCTTGCAGCTGCAGGAGTTTAATATGCCTCAATTGTCACCTGGTGTTCTCCCCCATGTGTCTGTCTCTGCTTCTCCTCTTCTTATAAGGACACAAGTCATTTTTTTTTTTGAGGGCAGTGTCACTGGCCCTCATATGTGGGATCCGAACCGGGGCTGCTGGCTTCCCAAGCCAGTGCTTAACCACCATGCCACTCCGCCGGCCCAACACTAGTCATTTTTGATTAAGGGCCAATCCTACTCCCATCTCACCTCATCTTAACTAATTACATCAGTTACAACCCTATTTTCAAATAAGGTCATATTCTGAGGATTGGGGTGTCAACATATCTTTTTGGAGGACACAATTCAACACAATGAATAACAAATGCCAATTCTCCACGAAAGGTCTACAGCTTCAGTGTGATACTAAAAATCCTAGTTGATTCTAAAGTTTATAAGGAAAATTAATAAGGACCTTTGGTAGGAAAATATTTCTTGACAGGACACAAGAAACACTAAGCATAAAAGTCTTTTATGTTCATCAAAAGACACCAATAATAAAGTGGAAAGGCTGCCCAATAAGTGGGAGAAGATAATTGCAATACATATAATCAACAAAGGACTCCTATCTAGAATACATATCCACATGGAAATGGCAGACAATCCAATACAAAAATGGGTAAGAGACTCGAACAGGCACTTCATAAAAGAGGATATCCAGATATCCAAAAACATGTAAATGGATCCAACCTCGTTTGTAATCTGGGGAATCCAAATTAGAACCACAATGAAATACCACTATACCTCTACCAGAATGGTTAAAATTAAAATGATGTACAGTAGTATTATAGTTATTGGCAAGAATGTGGGGCAACTGGAACTCTTTCTCAAACATGGCTGGTGAGAGTGCAAACTGAAACCACTACTTTCTAAAATTGTTTGCCATTATCCAGTTAAATTTTACAAATACACAACCAGCAATTTCACTCCTAAGTATAAACCTAGCATATGCTTATATGTGCCACAAAATACAGAAATGTTCACAGCATCATTATTCCTAATAGGCAAAAATTGGAGACAAAAAAATGTCCATCAGTAGTAGATGGTTAAATTGTAGCATACTTATAAAATGGAACATACTGCAGTCAAAATGAATGAACGACAGTCTCACAAATCACGGATGTATTTCCAAAACAATGTTGAATGAAAAAATACCAAATCTTGATTTTGAACAATTTATTTAATCCCTTCATTTACATTTCCTAGATAAAAATTTATACCTCTTGGGGTTGTGGTGAGGATTAAGTGGAATGATGCATGTCAAGTGCTTAACAAGCAGTTGGCTAAATAAACATCCGCTGTTATTTATTAATATGTTCTCTTAGGCCTCTTTTCTGGAAATGACCGTTAAAGAATGGTGCGGAACACGTTACAGCGCCATCTAATGCCCCTAACATTCTCCAGCAAACCCCTTCCTCGACCTCTCACAATTGGGTCTCGGTCTCTTTAACAAGTCAACCATAACTGAGGAAAGAGGAATGCTGGGAAGATTCACCCAGCTCAGGTTTGGAGCATGACGGGAAAGGGGGGCGACGGAGACCAGGGCTGGACAAGCGTAGGGGTCCTGGTGTTGCGTTGCGATGGGTCAGGCGACAGAATTCCAGTAAGAAAAGAGAACTTCAGTAAGAGTCTTGGGTCATATTTCTCATTCCCCGGTCGGTACTTCCGCGGATAGCCGAAGGTGAGCGCGACCAGTGGCGGCGGGAGGGGCAGGGCGGGGCGAGGCCGCCCATGTGACGGGGCGGGCGCCGGGCGGGGGCGGGGCCGGGCGGGCTGCGTGGCTGACGCGGTGCGGATTTCGCCGCCGGGACGCGCTGGCAGGCGTTTGTGGGTTGCGTTCTCGCCTTCCGATGCAACGTTGCGGCGTGTGTATTTTTGACGCGCGTGGGAATTATTGGTGGGGCCGAGAATTTCGGAGGGAACAGTATGCTAGAAGGAGGAATGGGCGCCCGTAGATTGTTATAACTGTGGCACGAAGTTCCCATCTCTTCTTTCTGCACAGGCTTTTAAAAACCAGTTGCCCATGCCAAGCCTGGCTTGACTACCTGGATAAAGACAACTTTGAGGAGCTACCTTTTTGCTTTAGGGCTACCACGCCCTGTTTAGCATGTTTACTATTAGGGAAAGGGAAGTTGGCTTCATGGCTAATAGAATTTCTTGTTTACAGGAAGGCGAAGGTGAAGCAGAGCTCAAAGGGGCTCATTCCTGGGCATGGCTCCCATGGAGACCGTGAAAGGTGCAGGTGGTCTGCTTTAAGTAAGGGAGTACCTATTGTTCACTTGTGGGGTTTTTTTGAAGATTTTATTGGGAAATTGGGGGAGGGGAACAGTGTTGGGGAATTGGGGGAGGGGACCAGCCAAGTTGTTGTTCTTCAGTCTTCATTATGGAGGGCGCCAGTCGCCATCTGGCTTCCCATCAGCAGCTCTTGGCCTCTAAGCTGGAGGTGCTGTGTTCAATCTTAGTTGCGGGTGGGTGTAGCCATCATCCCATGCGGGAATCAAGCCAGCAGCTTTCTTGTCAAGAGCACATGCCCTATCCTCTGAGCCATCCAGGTGGCAGCTCAGCTCAAGGTACTGTGTTCAATCTTAGTTGTGGGTGGGCAGAGCCACCATCCCATGTGGGAGTCAAACCAGCAGCCTTATTGTTAAAAGCGCACACCCTATCCACTGAGCCATCCGGGCGGCAGCTCAACTCAAGGTGCCAAGTTCAATCTTTAGTTGCAAGTGGACATAGCCCACCATTGAACAGGCAATCTTGTTGTTACACCAGCTGAACCATCCTGCCATCTGTTGGCAGCTCAGCGACAGCTCAACTAGGGCGCAGCGTTCACTGGCCCATGTGGGAAACAAACCGGTGGCCCTATTGCTCAGAGCACGCGCTCTAAGCCAACACTTAACCAACTGAGCCATTCGGCTGGCCCTGTTGTTTACTTGTGATGGCATCTTAGGCCAAACAGTGGGGACCTTATGGAGGCCTCCAGTAAAGGCTGAGTTAGAGATAGGGGTGGGGAGGTTGGTGTACTCCCCTTTGAGAAATAAAAGCAGAGGTGTGCCTCCACGTACTAATTCTCATGGAGTCAGAAGCTGAATTTCTGACTTATTTTCTACCAGAGCTTGGTAACTTCCACCTATGTCTTGGTCTGCTGGTCTTATTCCCTGTGTAACTTTCAAAATATAAAAGACCAGAGTGTTTGTCTTTAAAGCTATTAGGGAAGTGGGAGCTATTGCCAGAAGACTGTTTTCTTTTGTGAAGAAAACCACTAAAGGAGCAGAAAGCAGGAAGAAAGGAGAATAGAGTTAGCCATGGCCTCAGAAAAGTTTTCTTTCAAATGCTTCAACCCTAAAGCCGTTTGGTCAACACAAAGCTTTTAATAGATAAATATGAAGAAGAAGAAGAAGAAAAAAAGGATAAACCTTAGTACCAATCTTTTATGTTGTGTTTTTAGGAGCCCAGCTATCCATTACCAAGAAGAAATCTATTAGTTTAGACTGGTGAATTCCTTTACGTAAAAAATTAGAATGAAAGAACCTTTGGATGGTGAATGTGGCAAAGCAATGGCACCACAACAGGGGCTTCCGGACAAAATTAAAGAAGAACCTGACGATGCTCACGTAAGCATTTCATTTTATTAAAAAAATTTTTCCTTTTCTAGCTGGTGAATTCAGATTTTTAGTTAGACAGTTTCTGACTTATAAATTAAAACAACCCAAATTGATTTTTTTTCTCCCATTAGATGAGTAGATGAGTTTTTTTGTTCTTTGAAAGACCTTGGTAACTATATGATGTTTCATTTTGTAAAAAGAAAGTAATATGTGTTACCATTTTCCATAGTTGGTACCTTTAAAAAAAAAAATTCTCAGGGCCGGCCGAGTGGCGCGGTGGTTAAGCGCTGGCCTCGGAAGCCAGCGGCCCCGGTTCGGTCCCACATATGAGGGCCAGTGACACTGCCCTCAAAAAAAACAAAAACAAAACAAAAAAAAAAAAACAAAAAAAAATTCTCTTGTATCTGACAGTAGTTTCCTTTTATTCTCTAAGTATTTGTGGTCTACTCTATGCTAGGGGAGATAGACATTACACAAGTAATTGATCAAGGGAGATATATATATATATATATATATATATATATATATAAAATTGTAAACTATGATAAGTGCTCTGAAAGAAAAGTTTAAAATGGGGAATCTGTCTTAGTTTTGGTTGTGGACAGAGATTGGCTAGGAAAGGCTTCCCTGAGGAAAGGATTTATAAGCTGAATTATGAAAAATGAATTGATTAGGCAGAGGCATGGAGAGTGTTCTAGACACTAGGGATCTGCGTATAGGAAAGCACTGATTTGGAAAGATGTGTGGTTCTTTTGAAGAACTGCAAGACCAGTGGGCCTGGAACAGAAAAGGTATGAAAAGGGTGATGACAATGGTGGTGATGATCATAACAACACAGGTACTAATAGATGGCATTAATATATCAATATGTAGTGTATATTATATCATGATAACATGTGACATAAATATTAACTTATTAATACTTATATGTGCTTAGACTGTGACAGCCACCGTTCTCACATTCGTATTTCTATTCCCATTTTTCAGATGAAGAAAACCAAAGTACAAACAGGTCAAGTAGTTCTACCACAGAACACAGGTTGTAAATGGCAAAGGCTGGATTCAAATCCAGGCAGTCAGACTTCAGCCTATGCTATCCTGCTTTTGGGATGAGGCCCTGTAGGTAGTTTGAGGCCAGATTACACAGGACCTTGTGGACCTCATTTAGGAATTTTGGTCTTTATCCTGAAAGCAGTGGGAAGCCATTGTAGGATTTTAAGTGAGAGAATAAGATGAACATGTTCGGAAAGATCATCTGGCTACCCTGTAGGGACCCGGATCGGAAATTTGTGGAGATCAATGTGGAGAGACTAGTTAGTTGTTTTGGCAAGAAAAATATTTTTTTCTTTTTGCACAGTTCTTTTGCTTTATACTCTGTAGTTAATTGGCTTTATTGCATAAGCTAAGCAATAACTTAAAATATAAATAACAAAATAATAAATAATAATGATAGTATTTTATTTCTCATACCATCTCAAAGGCAGTTTCATTCCAGGACAGGGATACCAATTAGATTTTGTCTCACTCATCAATTTCGTGTCTTCCCAGAGTGCTGTGTTGAGAAGAGTGCAGAGGCAGTGCCTGCAGGATATGGGGTGGGGTATGGTGGCCTCTGTGACACTTCTTTCCCCTCCAGATGGTAAATCCTTTCTCTTCTGCCAGAAGTAACCAATTGTTTGCCAGGTTTTATGGATTCTACCTTTTAAGTATTTTTTGACTCTGTCTCTTCCTTTTCCTCCCTATTTCATTATTTCTCATTTGGACTTTTATAACAATTTCCTACCCATCCTTTATTCTTCAGTAACAATCCCCATCGAAACACTGTATAGTGATGACATTGTACTCTATAGATCTGATGACACTACTCCCTTTAAAAACTCTGTTTCCTCATGTGTGATAAAGCATAAGCTTTTTAGTGTGGTATCTGTACTATCCATGTTTAGGCCTTTGTTTCCCTCCTTTTTTTTTTTTTGAGGGCAGTGTCACTGGCCCTCATATGTGGGATCCGAACCGGGGCCGCTGGCTTCCCAAGCCAGGTCTTAACCAATGCGCCACTCGGCTGGCCCTGTTTCCCTCTTTAGCATCATCACTCATCCTTCCCACCTTTTCTAATTATGTTTCTGCAAACCATTTGCATTTCTCTCAAAGCCACATTCTGTTGAATTTTGTTTCCTTGCCTTTGCACATACATGCCATTTCTTCTGCCTGTGGTATCTTAAACTAGGTAGCCTGGCAAAAATTTTCTCCTCTTTTGATACAGTTTAATATCACTCAGGTAAAATTAATTCTCCCTTTTTTTTTTTCTATTGTATAATGCTTTCACTTTTATTATGGTGTCTACGGGTCAATAAATTTTGTTTCATACAGAATCTGGTCTTATTTGACCTGAATCCTCATTTCCTAGCACAGTGACAGGTACAAAGTATATACTCAATAATTGGGATAAAAGAGCCCCTGTTTCACAGTGAGGAAACAGCATGAAGAAAAAGTGACTTCACCAAGGTCCCATGGCAAAGCTGGGATATAAACCAGTTTTTTACATTCCAAAAATTTTTTTAATTTCTTTCATTATACTTTGTCTGTAGTACATAAATTGAACAATATTGTGCTATGAGTTAATTGAGCATTGTTTCTGAATATAAAAATTATGATAAGGAAACTCCACCTAATAGTACATGGTAAATTTAAGTGGATAGGGGCCTGCTCAGTTCTCTTTGGTTTGTATTAATGCTGTTCAAGGTGAATAGGCTATGGTTTTCCATGGAAGTGTGGGTTATTATAGAAAAAGCATTTGAACATAGTGTGTGCTAATTTTCCATGTTGCAGTTGAATATTGGAAAATAGGAGACCAGAAATCAAAAAATGTTTATTTTCTGATGTCCTAAGTGCCCTGGAAGTTATAGTTGAGCTCTCATTTATTCATTCAGTGAGTTTTTATTTCTCTTTACTATATTCCACAGCACATGTTAAACATTGTTACAAGCAGTTTACATATATTAATCCATTTGATGCTTACAACCCTAAGAGTTAAGTACTGTTATTCTATTTTACACATGAAGAAGCTAAGATACAGATAGTAACTTGTTAAAGGTCATGCAACTGGTAAATGGTTGAGCTAGGATTTGAACCCAAGAATCTGGTTTAAGAACCCAAACTCTTATTCAGGATACCACAGGATAAACTGTGTTATTTTGGTTTCAGAAATGCTACAAAGATGGAAGGGTAGGGCCTCAGCTCTCAATGGAATTGATAGTATGAGGGAGAGATAATTGAGTGACTGTACTTCTTTAGAAGCTGTGCTAAGCATGTTTTAAAGATATTTTTTTTTAAGAGTTTTTATTGGGGGAGGGAAACAGACAAGTTCTGTCCTTTTGTTCTTTAGTCTAGTTGTGGAGGATGTTGCTTCACTGGCCCATGTTGGTATTATTGTGCTCTTCCCGGGTGAGGCAGATTGGTCGCCGGCTGCTCATGCTGGTTGCCGGCCACTCACTGTAGCCTATGGCAGCTCACTGCAGCAGGGGCTGCAGCTATGCTGTCCTGGGGACTCACAGCAGCCCAGCTCCAGGTGGAGCTTTTGTTCTGCATCTTAGCTGTAGAGGGCAGTGTCATTGGCCCCGGGCTGCTGGCATCCCAAGCAAGCTCTTAACCAATGCACCACTAGGCTAGCCCTTAAAGATTTTTTCTTTTTAATTGGGGAATTGGGGGAGGGGAACAGCGCTGGATAATTGGGGCAGGGGAACAGACAAGTTGCTGTCTTTTTTTGTTCTTCATTCTAGTTGTGGAGGATGTTGCTTCACTGGCCCATGTTGGTATTATCATTGCTCTCTTCCCTGGTGAGATGGCCATTGTATGGCCACTTACGGTGGCTCATGAAACCGCATGCCAGCTGCAGGCCAGCCTTACTGCAGCCTACACCATCGATGGAGACTCACGGCAGCCCAGCCCCAGGTCCAGGTTGAGCTGTTGTTCACCATATTAGCTGTTGTTCACCATATTAGCTGTAGAGGGCGCAGCATCACTGGCCTGCATGTCGGCGGATCCTGGGCCTTGCTGCTCAGAACTGGTGTCCCAAGCCAACTCTTAAGTAACATGCCTCTTGGCCGGCCCGCTAAGCGTGTTTTATGCATTCACATTTAAACTCTACAACCAGAAATGAGGGAACTGAGGCAAAGAGAGGTTAAGTAACTTACCAAACTCAAAGGAACCATCTGAGCTAGAATAGCAATTTAGTTTTGACTGACTTCAAACTTGTATTCTTCTTGTTTGTGCCACTTCTGTACAGATAACGAATCACAGTATTAAGCAATTACCATAATAAAAAAATTGTGCAAGGTGATTGGAAGCACAGGGGAAGGAACCCTTAAATCTGGAGAGGAGAGGAAGGTTTCACAGGGCAGGTAGCATTTGTGTTACAACAATTAACACTTTTAGGCAGAGAAAACAGCATGTGCCAAGTCATGCAGACATGAGAGAATGTGGTATGTTTAAAGGTTGAGTAGTTCAACATAAAGTGGGAAGAGAATAGATTTAAGATATTTAGGTAGACACTGTTAGAATGAATTATCAAAAAGTCAACAAGCAACAAGTGTTGGGGAGGATGGGGGAAAAAAAGAGCCCTTGTGCATTGTTGGTGGGACTTGTGCAAATTGGTGCAGCCACTATGGAAAACAGTATGGAGGTTCCTCAAAAAATTAAAAATCGAACTACCATTTGAGTTCACTTCAACTTGTGAATATTTATCCGAAGAAATCCAAAACACTAATTCTAAAAGATATAGACATCCCTGTGTTCACTGCAGCATTATTTACAATAGCCAAGATATGGAAGCAACCTAAGTGTCCATTGATAGATGACTGGATAAAGAAAAGGTGGTACATATATGTGTATATAATGGAGTATTACTCGGCCATAAAAAGAATGGAATTTTATTTATGACAACATAGATGGACATAGAGGATATTGTGCTAATAAGTCAGACAGAGAAAGACAAATGCCATATGATTTCACTTATGTGTGGAATCTAAAAAACAAAATAAATGAACAAAACAGAAACAAACTCATAGATACAGAGAACTAACTAATGTTTGCCGGGTGGGAGGGGGTTGGAGGATTTGGGGAAAAAGGTGAAGGAATTAAGAAGTATGAATTGGCAGTTACAAAATAGTCACAGGGATGTAAAGTACAGCATGGGGAATATAATGAATAATATTGTAATAACTATGTACGATGTCAAGGAGGTAGTAGACATCAGGGGATTACTTTGTATGTTATATCAAGGTCTAACCACTCTGCTGTACATCTGAAACTAATACAATATTGAATGTCAATTGTAATTGTAAAAAGATATTTAGGTAGAATTGATCAAACTTAGAGATAGCATATGAGGTATGAGAGTCAAGGAGGAGTCCAGGAATACTTACAAGTTTCTGGCCTCAGTGCATTGAGTGATAATACCATTTACTGAGAGGCTAGGAAAAGAATATGGGGGAAGTAATAAGTGTAGTTTGTGATCTGTTGTGTTTAAGGGGCTGGTGGGACACTCAAGTGGTAATCTGCACTGGGAGGCATTTGCCATATGGATGTGGTATTTAGAGATTAGAAAGTTACCTACTTGTAAGTATACTGTTGTGGATTTACCCAGATAAAATATAGAATTCCTGGTTAAGTTTGACTATTAAATAATGATTGTTTTATATAAGTATGTTACATGCAGTATTTAGAACATAGTTATATAAAAAGTTATTTGTTGTTTATCTGAATTTCAAATTTAACTGGGTGTTTTATATTTTTATTTGCTAAATCTGGTAACCCTATATAGGCGATAGTTGAAATCTTGAATGTGAATGAGATTGTTAAAGGCACAAGGATAGAGAGAGTAGAGTGGAGCTCAGGATAGAAAGTTGGAAACTGGCTTAATTTAGGGCTTCAGAGTAGCTTCAAAGTAGTCCCCCAACAATCAGTCTCAGTATTACCTGGCAGCTTGTTAGAAATGTATATCCTTGGGACCCTGCTCTAAACCTACTGAATCAGAATCTTGGGGGCTGAAACCTAACAATTTATGTCTTGACAAGACCCCTAGGGGCTTCCGATGCTATTGAATTTGGGAACCATTGACTTTAGGGGTGAATGTAAGAAGATCGGTGAAGGAAACAAAGATATAGTAATGAAATAAAGTAACAGAACTGCAAGGCAGTGAATGGAATAATTGGCAGTGTCAGATATACCTGAAAATATAAAATCTAAAAGTGTTCATTGGATTAGGCAATTATGCGATGATTGGTTATCTGAAGACAGTTGAAGTAGTATCCTAATAGCATTGGGTTCTGGAGGGAATCAAAGTGAAGAAGTAGAGAAAGAACGGAGTACTTTTTCTCTGATTGGTTGTACAAAAAGAGAAGAGAGGGCAGTAATTCCTAAGGGAATAGATTCCTTATGATGACCCAAGGAAAAAAGGTACCTACTAGATGTTCTGGGCTCAAATTTAAAAAAAGCCAAGCAACCATTCTAAACAGGTGCTTGTCACAGAAGCCATGCTTCAGGGAGAAGTTTGCACTAATATGCTTGTTCCTGCATTGAACTTCCTACCTCCCACACTTAACTGTCTGCCTGTGCTATGGTCTTGTTATCTGAGCCAACTTGTATAATAGGACTTGAGATTTCCCCCAGCCAATTCGAGCTGCATAGCTATATCCCCATTAGTGTCTTCACCAATCAGAACAGTAGTTTTTGGACTAATCAACCTGAGGATTTGGAGTCCTCATTTGCATGAGGATGGACCAATCAGGGACCAGGAGCAGAGACTTCTCTTTCTCTTTTTTAAAAAAAAAGATTTTATTGGGGAATTGGGAAAGGGAAACAGGCAAGTTGTTGTCTTTCAGTCTTAGTTGAGGAGGGTGTAGCTAGCTTAGCTCCAAGTCCAGTCACCATCCGTCCGCCTGTCAGGAGCTCAGGGCATCTCAGCTCAAGGTGCTGTGTTCAATCTTAGTTGTGAGTGGGTGAACCCCACAGCCCATGCAGGAGTTGAACCGGCAACTTTGTTGTTAGGAACATGTGCTCTCACCAGCTGAGCCATCCTGCCACCTGTTGGCAGCTCAGGAGCAGCTCAGCTCGGGCGCAGCTCACTGGCCCATGTGGGAATTGAACTGGCGACCTGTTACTCAGAGCTCACATTCTAAACAACTGAGCCACTTGGCTGGCCTGGGACTTCTCTTTATATAAAAGTTAGCTCCCTTCTGGTTCTGAGAGTGCATTTTCTTTTTCCACTGAAGACTGTTTTGTTTCCCTGGCTGGAGCTGAAACACGGAAGACACCTTGCTGGACCAGAACAGAGCGGAAACTGTCCTGTCTCAGCCTACCTGAATGGAGTAGAACAGAGCTGTATAACTGGAGATGGCCACCTCACTTGAGGGCAGCCTCACAGCTGTGCTGTTCCACAGCCATGCTATTTCATAATTGAGCTGTTCCACAGCCGTGCTGTATCACAGTTGAGCTGTTTACTCTGAATAAAGTCTCCTCCTTCACTGTACCTCAAATTGGGGATTCCCATTGGCATTGAATTGGCACCAATGACCATTGGTTGACACGATTGTGTGATAAAAAAATACAGTTAATGTTTAAAATAAAAATTTATTACAGTAAAAGATACGTTGCCATTAATCCCCCTTAAAATACTCCCCTCGCTTTGAACACACTTATCCCATCGTTCTTGCCACTTTCTGAAGCTGTTCTGGAAGTCCTCTCTCATGTCTTTAGTTGCACTGTTGTGGCTGCCTCAATGTCCGGAATTGATTCAAAATGTTTACCTTTTATGGTCATTTTGACTTTGGGGAAGAGCCAGAAGTCGCACGGTACCACCTCTGGTGAAAAAAGTGGATGAGGACACCCTGTAATGTTGGGGTTTTTAATTTTTTAAATTTTATTGGGGAACACTCTGTTTTTCCAGGATCCATCAGCTCCAAGTCAAGTAGTTGTCTTCAATCTAGTTGTGGAGGGCGCAGCTTACTTGGCCCATGTGGGAATCAAACCGGCAACCTTGGTGTTACGAGCCTGCGTTCTAATCACCTGGGCTAACCAGCTGCCCCACCTGTAATGTCTTTATTTGACAGAAATTGCAGTACCAGAAGCAATGTGTGACACAGAGCATTGTCATAATGGAGGATGAAACTGCCCATTTAATGTTAATGAGTTGTTTGTGATCCATGATTTACAGCACACTTTAAAACACACTTTCTCTCAACTGTAGTTCACACCAGACTGACTGCACCGAACAAGTTGAAACTTGTCATGCACGGTTACTAAGGTTTGACGCGCCATTTCCTGTTTTGAAGATCCCTGCCTTTCCTTTGGATGGCACTCAGCAGTAGTGTTCACTGTATTTGTTGATCACACCTCATATAAGTTGTGGGAAAGAAACCAATATGGGGGTGGAGAGAGGCTGAATATACACAAAGATAGTAGGGAGTGATGAAAAAAAAGAGGGAAAGGGATCCCGAATGCAAGCACTGTTTTAGCTGTGGCTAGGAAGGTTGCTTTTTCCTGTAAGATAGGACAGTTTAATGATTAATTTGTAGTTATGGTGGAAAGGGGAATCAAGATGTCAAAGGAGTTTTTAATTGCTTCTTTCTGGTGAAATTGAAAGATTACCGTTTGCAGGAAACGTGGGGTTGGGACGGATGAGTGATGAATGTTTGGAGTAGTTACTTTATGAAGTAAAAGGAGCTGACCAGGAAAAAGCAACAAACATATTTTAAAAATATTAGAGATTGAGTTGATGATAAGGCAAAGTAATTTTTTATTGAATCTCTTTTTTTTTTTTTTTTTTTTTAAGATTTTATTGGGGAAAGGGAACCTTGTGTTTTTCCAGGACCCATCAGCTCCAAGTCAGGTTGTTGTCCTTCAATCTTAGTTGTGGAGGGTGCAAGCTCAGCTCCAAGTCCAGTCGCAGCTTTCATTCTAGTTGCAGAGAGGGAGGGAAGGGAGGATGGGGGAGTGCGCACAGCCCACCATACCATGCAGGTGTCGAACCGGCAACTTTGTTAAGAGCATGTGCTCTCACCAGCTGAGCCATCTGGCTGCCCATTGGCAGCTCAGTGGCAGCTCAGTTCGGGCACAGCTCACTGGCCAATGTGGGAATTGAACTGGCGATCCTGTTGCTCAGAACTCACACTCTTGAGCGAGCTCTTAACCAACTGAGCCACTTGGCCGGCCCCAGGTACTTTTTTTTTTTTTTGAGGGCAGTGTCACTGGCCCTCATGTGGGACCCGAACCGGGGCCGCTGGCTTCCGAAGCCAGCGCTTAACCAGCATGCCACTCGACCGGCCCACCCCAGGTACTTTTAATTTCACTTTTTGCCAGCGTCACTAAATAAATATTGTTATTTAAACATAATGTTTAAGAACATCCAGGACTGGCCAAGTGGCGCATTGGTTAAGAGCTTGCTTGGGAAGCCAGCAGCCGTGGTTCGGATCCCACGTATGGGGGCCAGTGACACTGCCCTCTACAGCTAAGATGGTGAACAACAGCTCCACCTGGAGCTGGGCTGCTATGAGCCCGGAGACGGTATAGCTGCAGCCCCTGCTGCAGTGGGCTGCCATAGGCTACAGTGAGTGGCCGGCAGCCCCCGTGAGTGGCTGGCATGAGCTGCCAAGAGCTGCTGTGAATGGCTGTCCAGAGGCCAGCGACTGATCTGCCTCATCCGAGAAGAGCGCAATGATGATACCAACATGGGCCAGTGAAGCAGTGTCCTCCACAACTAGACTGAAGAACCAAAGCCAGCACCTTGTCTGTTCCCCTCCCCCAATTCCCCAATAAATTCTTTTTTTTTGAGGGCAGTGTCGCTGGCCCTCATATGTGGGATCTGAACCGGGGCCGCCAGCCTCCCAAGCCATCGCTCAACCACTGTGCCACTTGGCCGGCCCCCCCAATAAATTATTTAAAAAAAAAAACATCCATTCTAGGTTGAATGGAATTGGATTCATTTAAAGATTTTATTGGGGAATTGGAGAAGAGAACAGCGTTGGGGAATCAGGGAAGAGGAACAGACAAGTTGCTGTCCTTTGGTTCTTCAGTCTAGTTGTGGAAGACATTGCTTCCCTGGCCCATGTTGGTATTGTGATCATTGTGCTCTTCCCAGCTGAGGCAGATCAGTCGCTGGTCATTGGATGGCTGCTCATGGCGACTCACATCAGCTGGCTGTCGCCCACGCTGGCTGCTGGCCACTCACGGTAGCTTATGGCAGTCCACTGCAGCTCCACTGCAGCTTACGCAGTGACTGGCAACTCACAGCAGCCCAGCTTCAGGTGGAGCTGTTGTTCACCATCTTAGCTATAGAGGGCACAGTGTCACTGGCCCTTGTGGGATCCAAACCGGCTGCCCTGCTGCTCAGACCTCGTATTCCCAAGCCAGTTTGTAACCAATGAGCCACTTGGCTGGCCCAACAATTATTTTTTAAATGCCATAATTGTAAAAATAATAAGAGCTAGCATTTTATGTGTAAATTACACTTAACTTTTGGCTAGCCATAAGACATCGTGCTACATACTTTATTTGTATTATATCATTTACAACCCCCCCATAACGGCCTTATGGTTTAGATAATATTATTTTATAGACAAGGACATTGAAACGAAGATTAAATAACTTGTTTGAGCCAAGGTCCATCTGTTTCTGCTGTCGGAAACCATAGTCTTTTCTGTTGTGTTATGTTGACTGTGCTGGGCATTGAATGTATAGAGATGGCAAAAATAATATTGTCTCTGTTCATAGTGGACGTGGTCCTGTGTGTGTGTGTGTGTGTGTGTGTGTGTGTAGGAGCAGTATTAGACATCAAACAAATTATCACCCAAATCAATATGAAATGTATTATGACAGGTACTGTGATTGTAAAAGGAGATGTGAGAGACTACAGCAGGAGAAACTGCTTTCAATTGGGGGCCAGGGTTTGAGTTCATGATGTAATAGTAATTATGTTTTGTTGTATTTGTATATCTATGGAGGAGATAGCATGGGTTTTGGAACAGCGATACTTGGGTTTGATTCCCATCTGTGCACTTAGTATCATTGTGCACAGATGGGAATCAAACCCAAGTATCTATGTTGAACAAATTGCTGAACATATCTAAGCTTCATTTTTCCGCACCTATAAAGAAAGTATAATAGTTCCTACCTTATAAGCAGTAGCATGTTTGGTGCCATAATAAACGTCATGGGAAGTGGTAAATTAATGCAGTGGTTCTTAGTCTTTGGCATGTAATAATTCAAAGAAATTTCGGAAATAGCTTTGGGAACTGATATATCAGTCAGTTATTTTGCTAAGTTTAGGGCAATTAAAAATACACTACCATGTATTATCACCATTATGTCAGAAAAGTAAGACTGTTTTTAAAAATTTATTTTGAAATATGTAAGGCTATTTTGACACACAGAAAAGTAGGATGGTTGTCATCTCAGAATAAAGACAGTCTTTTTCAAGATAGGTATTTATATTTTTAAAATTCTGTTTCATGATTATATTTTGAAACATTTTAAAGAATATGTTAGCATAAATCTGATTTAGGTAGTGATGATTTTATGGATAATGAGCAGATTACATTGAAGCTCTTGTGTTCATTCTGCTATTATCAGATATGACAGCTTGTAAATCTCTTGGCTAAAATTACTAATTTGATACAAACTGTAAATTACTCAGATTTAATTTAATTTACCCCTTATAAACACAGTCCAAAAAAAGGGCAGTGCTCAGCATTGAAATAGCTATTACTCCTATATATGAAGATTACTTTGAAAAGTAGATATAACCCATTATAAAAGATATTCCAGTTCTGAAAGATCCTTTTTGTAAAGACTAAAGTTAGTCTAGTAACTTGTAAATTTTGACTTTTGAGGTAGTTGTAAAGGTGATTATGATTAGAATGTAGAAGAGATAAATATGACAATTATTTTTTGCTTGAGTTTCTAGTTTACTTAGATACTAACACCGTATTCATTTCTTTTTTTTTTTTTTCTTTAAGGAGTATGGACATGCCCCAAAGCCAAAAACTCAAGAAAGCCAATTGAAAATTAGTGCTGTGTTTTCAGTCAATGACAGTCCTCTAGGTAAGAAATAGAACTGTAAAATTAATTATGTTTAATATATGTTATATCTGACTAGTAGAATTTAGGGAAAGCACCTCCTCATATAGGTTTTTTTCGTCCTTCAGAAAAAGCAGTGCTTTTCAAACTAGTAGCCGGTGTTGACCAGCATTTTAAAAGTTGGAATAGAATAAGATTATATCAGAATATGATGTTTGTAGTAAGGAAACGTATTCGTGAAACTAGTGTTTAAGTTATTAAATCATATATACACACACGTACACACACCTATGTATGTGTGTCCTGGATTATAATGTGAAATGTAGTTTTTCATGTGGGTCATGATTTTAAAAGTTTGAAACCCTGTGGAGTACTTATTGCTTTATTCATATTAGATTCCAAAACTGAGAGAATTTGTCCTAAAAAATAGAGAATTTATATGTGTTCAGTTGATACTAAAACTTTTTTTTTTTTTTTTTTTGAAGCTCAACAGTTGACCCCAGGCTTTCAGTTTCCTCTTGCATCATCTGGCCCAAATAGATGGCGTCCTTCAGTTCCAGTTGTAGCTGTTTGTTCTGGCTGCAAAAAACTGCTGTATAAGGGGCAAACTGCGTATCATAAGACAGGATCTCCTCATCTCTTTTGCTCCATGTGGTGCATCACCAGATATCCTTCACCTGTCTGCCTACCACCTCCTCCCAAGAAAACCTGCACAAACTGCTCAAAGTACAAAATTCTTAATCACATCCCTTTTTACTTTGTTTAGTGTGTATATAGTTAGTTTAGTTCAAAATGCTATTGCTACTCTCAATCTTTTTTAAATTTTATTTTAATTAGCTTCAGGTGTACAACACAGTGCAATAATTATACTTTTTACCCCTCAAACTGACAACCCCCCCACCCCAATTCTCCCACCCACTCCTCCCCGTCATATCATACTATTACAATTCCTTTGACTTCCTTCCACCATATAATCCATACTCTCAATCTTTTTAGCACATTTCTATGAAAAGAGGTTTTTGGCTAATTGAGAAATTTGCAAATTCTAAAGTTTTGTAACATTAAATAAGTGATTTGGTGTGAAAAATATTGTCTAAATGAGTTTTCCTTATGTCTTTCAGTTTATATCTTACTATGGAAAGAAATAACAAACTAATTGTGGGAATTGTAGGACCTCTCATATATCCTGTAATGTAGACAATGACCGTTCAAAATTATTTGTTATCTTGAATGTTACTGAAGTATAGAAAAAAATAATATCATTCTTATACAAGTATATGAAAATTATTTAATTCTTTAGAAGGTAAAAAATCTAAATGGCCACAAAGATGTGTTTATTTCTAAAAAATCCTTGTGAGCTATTGTTGGAGATCATTATTTTAAATAATGCATAGATGTAGAAAGAGAAAGAAATAGCAACAAAGTCATACAAACTTCTTTCTGTACCTTAGTATGTTTGAAGAATTTGACATGTTTTGCCTGTTCCTGTGGTAGTGTAATTCTAGGAATATAGTATGTTGTCAGTAGTCCTAATGTAGAATAAGAAAATATAGGAACTTGGTTTTAGACTATGGCTCTATTACTTATTAGCTGTGTGACTTTGGCTGGATATTTAACTTTCCCAAGCCTCAGTTTGTTCATTGGTAGATATTTCATTGGAGTATCTACTTCCTCAGATTTTAATCAGACAGTGTTAGCACAGGGCCTATCACATAGCAAATGCTTAATAAGTGGGATCTTATTATTTTTAATAATAAAATTAATATTGTGTATACATAGCATTTAATTTATAGGCCCCTATTTTGTCTTTGGAGATAAAGGACAGGTTCTTTATCTGCTTGGTGTGTTGGCCTTAGGTATCTAAAAGTAGATCCTATAGGGGGCTGGCAGAGTGGCTCAGTTAAGAGCTCTCTCGAGTGTGAGCTGAGCTCTGAGCAATAGCAGTTCAATGCCCAGCCTGAACTGAGCTGCCATTGAGCTGCCAGTGGCAGAATAGCAAAAAAAGTAAATAAAAGTGATCCTGTTAAAATGGAAATCTCCAATTAAAAGGAAAGAGGAATTTGAAAATATTTTACTTAAATATTAAAATTTAGTTTTGTTCTAAAATGCCTTTTTAATGCCCTCTAACTTTAACTCTTTTATGTCATTCTCATGCAACTGATCTGGAAGAAGTAAATTTAGTTTTATGTGTTTAGGTATTCTATTTCAACATGTCATATATCAAGAGAAAATGAATTAAATTTTGAAGAACATAGCATGATTTATACATCCAAATGTGTATTATTCTCTTAAAAATAGTCACTAATGTCAGGGACTGTTTAACCACAATGCTGCTCTTACTCAAAAAAATTTTTTTTATCTCTTCGTTTGGCATTGCTTTCAGAACCTATGAAACATTCCTTTAGACTAAGTTAGGTGATAAATCTATCTTTTCAGCATGGGTTTGATTTTTGCAAATTGCCAAAAGTTACTTGATGCCTAATCAGCTGAATATTGTAGATGGTTAAGCTTAGTCATACTGTTAAACATGATACTTGGTTATAAAATTGAAAAGTTCTTTGAGTTTTTATAAATTAAAAGAAAAACTAGAAAAAAAGCTTAAGCCACATGGAAGAGGTATGGTTTTTTTAAGATAAATGTTAAGGTGTGACATGCATTTGGATGTGTAAGGTTTAGAAAACATTAATATTTATGTGCACAGATTTTCATTAAAAAGACATTCTCATTGGTTTTCTTACACATACATTATGCCACTGGCAAATTCACATTATTAAATAAAATTCTGTACCACTCTGTTTTTAGAGAAAAAAATCACTTTTCAAAGTTAGTACTTCATCTGTGTATAAGCATATCTACTTGGTTTCCAAGATTCACTTTCATGTTTTAAAGGTTAGGTGAATTTTAGGAGATTAAAGTACTTGTTATTGTTGTTGTTCTTTTGTAGTTTACCATGGAACAGCTCTGTATAATACAGGTACAAGATGGGAGGCAGAGTAGTGGCGTGATTAACACCACAGACTGCAGAATCCAACTGCTGGGATTTGCATTCTGCTTCACTGCTTACCAGCCGAATGACTTTTAACAAGCTATGTAGCCTTTCTGATTTGGTCTCCTCATCTGTCAAATGGCAATTATAATAATACTTACCTCATAGAGGTTTTTTTGATAATTAAATTCGATAAGTTGAGTAAAAAGAACAATGCCTGGCACATAACAATTACTCAATACACTTTATTGTAGTATATAATATTATTGCCATTATTTTTTTACTTTATAGCCTGTATTAGTGTTTCTAATTAATGACTGTTCAGTTTTTATACTTGTCAGAATGGCAATACTTAGCCTCTGTTTTTACTCAGTGCTTATTGCATCAATGAACTCTTATAAAATGACTCTAGGAATCTCACAGAACCACTCAATTATTTGTGGGTTTCTTTTTTTGTCTTGTTCTTGTTTTCACCTGTCCTCTGCTACCAAGCCATTCTAGCTCTTTAGTCATCTGTTTCTTTGCTCACTTCAATTATAGCTAATTTTATATATCATGCAGATTTTTTATATTTACCTTTTGTAGTTCACTGTTTCCCAAATCTTGCATTAAAATTTAAAAAAAATTTTATTTATTGTCTCATTTATATTTCTACTCTTGGCAGCTACTGGCTAGTAAGAGGACAAGTGTTTTGTGGTTTGGAGTTGTGGGATGGCCACTAACTCCATTGGCTCCAGTGGATGAAACTTGGTTGGAGCTGGAAGCCTCACTGTTTTTGTCACAGGTATTGGCCTGGATATATTTTAAATATAATTCTTCTTCACACATCTATAAATTAGGTATTGGGTTGTCGGAAAAGTCATGACGCATTTTTGCAATGAAAAACATAGAAAAAATACGTTATGACTCTTCGGAGAACCCAATATTGTAAATTCCATTTTATACATGAGGAAATCGAGATTGTAATTGCCTCGTTTATTGTCACTCAGCTGATAAGTAATAGAACTAATCATCAAATCCAGGGTTCGAGATGCCATATGCAAGGTCAGCCATTTTCTACTATACAATAGCTGTTTTAGGTAAATGTAGTTATTTTAGCTCACAAAGAGGAAGAACACATTTCATTTTGCCTTTGTTATTTATTTTTAGAGACATTTTAAATTCAAAGGATGTGATCACAACCCGATTTGAAAATTCTTCTCACAGCAAAGATTTCTGCAGCCAGTCATGCCTTTCTTCTTATGAGCTAAAGAAAAAACCTGTTGTTACCATATATACCAATAGCATTTCAACCAAGTGCAGCATGTGTCAGAAGAATGCTGATGTAAGTTCATTTTATCTTTATTGGGATGCTGCTCAAAGATCAGAGATTTTTAGCTGGCTCTGCTTATTTTGTGTGTATGTGTTTTTATTTTGTAGATTCGATTTGAAGTTAAATATCAAAATGTGGTACATGGTCTTTGTAGCGATGCTTGTTTTTCAAAATTTCACTCTACCAACAACCTCACCATGAACTGTTGTGAGAACTGTGGGAGCTATTGTTATAGTAGCTCTGGTCCTTCCCAGTCCCAGAAGGTTTTTACTTCAACAAGTGTCACAGCATATAAGCAGGTATGAATGATTATCAGTCTGTTGCATACAGTTAGGCTCACCCCTTCTGAGATGGCTGTGCAGGGGTGAGATACAAAATAAATGAGTGAGCTCTTCCCATTAGTTGATCCTGGTGTGTGATTTCCCCTTCAGAAAAGATGGATAGGTTCTGATACTGTAAGGATTGATTGTGGGGGGTGAGATAATATATGGGAACTAATTTTTTTGGGGGGGGGCGGGCATTAGGGAAGGAGAACAGCGTTGGGGAACCAGGGAAGGGGAACAGACAAGTTGCTGTCCTTTTGTTCTTCAGTCTGGTTGTAGAGGACATTGCTTCACTGACCCACAATGGTATCATTATTGCGCTCTTCTTGGGTGAAGCAGATCGGTCACTGACCTCTGGACGATCACTCGCAGCGGCTCTTGGCAGCTCACACAAGTTGCCAGCCACTCATGCTGGCTGCCGGCCACTCACTGTAGCCTATGGCAGCCCACTGCAGCAGGGGCTGCAGCTATGCCGTCCTGGGGACTCACAGCAGCCCAGCTCCAGGTGGAGCTGTTGTTCACCATCTTAGCTGTAGAGGGCAGTGTCACTGGCCCTCATACATGGGATCCGAACCGGGCCTGCTGGCATCCCAAGCCAGTTCTTAACCAACGCGCCACTTGGTCGGCCCTAGATCATTTTTTATTTTTTTAGGTTTCTTTCATGGCCAGGAATTCACAAATGTCATTTCATGATTTGCTCAGTCTGAAATTTTTGTGATACATCGAAGTGAACAAAATCCCATGTTATTGTAAAGAAACTGACCAAAAGTTAAAAAGATGATAAAAATCAGTGAATCTAAAGCATATCCTTTCCTTTTAGAAAATATAATTTTGAATATGGTTTGTTTTTTTTAAAGATTTTTATTGGGCCAGCCAAGTGGCTCGTTGGTTAAGAATTGGCTTAGGGGGCTGGCCGAGTGGCTCAGTTGGTTAACAGTTGGCTGAGAGGGCCGGCCGAGTGGCGCTGTGGTTAAGCACTGGCTTTGGAAGCCAGTGGCCCCGGTTTGGGTTCCACATATGAGGGCCAGTGACACTGCCCTCAAAAAAAAAAAAAGTTGGCTTAGAGCGTGTGCTCTGAGCAATGGGGCTGCCAGTTTGATTCCCACATGGGCCAGTGAACGTTGTGCCCTAGCTAAGCTGTTGCTTGCTGCCAACAGGTGGCAGGTTGGCTCAGCTGGTGTAACAACAAGATTGCCTGTTTAGTGGTGGGCTGTGCCCACCCGCAACTAAAGATTGAACTTGGCACCTTAAGCTGAACTGCCACCCGGATGGCTCAGTGGATAGGGTGTGCGCTTTTAACAATAAGGCTGCTGGTTTGACTCCCACATGGGATGGTGGCTTTGCCCACCCGCAACTAAGATTGAACATAATACCTTGAGTTAAGAGGCCATGAGCTGCCGGTGGGAACCCAGATGGCAACTGGCACCCTCCACAACGAAGATTGAATAGCAACAACATGGCTGGTCCCCTCCCCCAATTCCCCAACACCGTTCCCCTCCCCCAATTCCCCAATAAAATGTTTAAAAAATAAAAAATAATTGGCTTGGAAGTGCAAGCTCTGAGTAGCAGGGCTGCCGGTTTGGATCCCACATGGGCCAGTGAGGCTGTGCCCTCTATAGCCAAGATGGTGCACAACAGCTCGACGTGGAGCTGGGCAGCTGTGAGTCGCCGGCGACGGCGTAGGCTGCAGTGGGGCTGCAATAGGTTGCAATGGGCTGCCTTAAGCTACTATGAGTGGCTGGCAGCCTGTGTGAGCTGCCATGAGCCGCTGTAAGTGGCCATCCAATGGCCGGTGATTGATCTGCCTCAGCCGGGAAGAGTACAATGATCACAATACCGACATGGGTCAGTGAAGCGATGTCCTCCACAGCTAGACTGAAGAACCAAAGGACAGCAACTTGTCTGTTCCCTTTCTCTGATTCCCTAATGCTGTTCCCTCCCCCAGTTCCTCAATAAAATCTTAAAAAAAAAAAAAGATTTTTATTGGGGAATTGTGGAAGGGGAACAGTGTTAGGGAATTGGGGAAGGGAAACAGCCAAGTTGTCTTTCAAACTTAGTTGTGGAGGGCGCAGCTAGCTCAGCTCCAAGTCCAGTCACCATCTGGCTGCTCAGCTCAAGGCGCCATGTTCAATTTTAGTTGCGGGTGGGCATAGCCCACCATCCCATACGGGAGTCGAACCAGCAACCTTGTTGTTAGGAGCACGTGCTCTCACCAGCTGAGCCATTCTGCCACCTGTTAGCAGTTCAGCGACAGCTTAGCTCAGGCGAAGCTCACTGGCCCATGTGGGAATTGAACCAGTGACCCTGTTGCTCAGAGCTTGTGCTCTTAACCTTAACTGAGCTACTCGGCCAGCCCCTTGAATGTGTTTTGGAATGAATTGTAATATTTTGACAACATTGCCTTGTTAGAATACTTTAATTTGTATTTATTGTTATGAATAAATTATTCATTTGGTCACTAAATATATCAATTTGTGTCAGTTTAACTATTGGTCTTTAAAAAGTTACATTTTTAAAAAGGATGTAAGTAATAATTAAAAAAATTTTTAGTTAGCGAGTTCAATTTATATGTAATTCCTCTAAGCAGTTGGTAATGGACATTCATCTTTGAAAAGTATCACTTTTCTAGGAATTGCAACTTTTGGCAGTCTGGTTACTGCTTTCAAAAGGAATAAAATCCATGTTATTTTTTTTTTACATGCTCCAAAAACCTGTTCCATTACTAATTTTGTTATTGGTATCAATTGCATAAATGATATTCTCTTTTACTCGGAAGATTATGTAGTGAAACTTCACAGTTTGCATATTGTTACCATTTACTTCTCCATATAATTTCTTACTGAGAGACCTTGTATTGTGTTAATGACAGTGTTAGTACAGCATGTAAGAGCTGGACTTTGTAGTCAGATGAAATAAGTTTACTTTCCCACTTTTCTGTTTATGTGTTAATCTAATTAAAGATAATTTAAACTTTTTGTTAATTTTTTAAAGTGTCTCACTAAGTTGCTGAAAGAATTCTATGATGCAGTGTATATAAATTGCTTAGCATGGGTCCTGGCTCATGTTAAACACTCAATAAGTAATAATATTGATAATTTATATCAATGGTAACCATTATTGTTTCTTAAAACATGAGTAAACTTATGGGCAAATTTTATTATGAAACTCAGCTTGAAAACCAGTATTTCTGCAGGATGACCTAATATACCTTAAACATCACCTCCACTTCCTCCTCCTAAAGAGTCTTACTAGTTAAGGAATCCTACGGTGGTAGGCTGTCTCCTAGATTAATGTCCAGGTTTGTACTTAAGGATGCCCTTTGGTTCAGGGATTACCTGGCCTTCTCTGATTATTTGAGATAAGTATGTTAAGACTACCTAATTCATTCCTTTTAATGTGGTGTGTTGTTGCTAATATATATGAGTAGTTATTAATTTTCTTCAGTTGACATTTTATTATTATTTGAAGGAATTTATTTTCCCTGCATCCCAACTTTCTAAAAAGGCCATGCTTAGTGTGGCCTTGTTGTCATGCTCAAATATTTCAACCAAAGTCAGTGGTTGTAGGTAGCTTTTCTTTTTTCTTTTCTTAAACAACATATACATATGTATGCTTTGTACTAAGTATGTGAATGTTATTTTATTTTATTAACAGAATTCAGCCCAGACTCCTCCGTATGCCTTGGGGAAATCATTGAGGCCCTCAGCTGAAATGATTGAGACTACGAATGACTCAGGAAAAACAGAACTTTTCTGCTCTGTTAATTGTTTATCTGCTTACAGAGTTAAGACTGTTATTTCTTCAGGTAATGTTTAAATTTATAGATTTAATAACTATTGAAGAAGAATGTAACTGCTTTTCCTTCATTTTGTTATAAACTAAATTTATCCATGTGGTTAGATAAAGACCCAAGATTGGTTTAGGTTCAAAGAACTGATGTTTAAGTGAAAAATGTTTTTCACTGATTTTCTTGGTGAGTTTTTTTTTTTTTTTAGTTTCATATGTGAAAAGAAAACAAAAACAAAACACAAGTTCCAAGTTAGTTTTTATGTAAATTGGACTTAATTGAAGTTGTAGTTAGCTTTACAGGTTATGATAAAGTTCCTTGATTTTTGTTTTTATATTATCTGTGTTTTTATTCTAATACATTTTTGGATTATTTTTTCATCTGGATAACTTATTCATTGGTTTTTATTTTTTGTTTCCAAGGAGTCCAGGTTTCGTGTCATAGTTGTAAAACCTCAGCAATCCCTCAGTATCACCTAGCCATGTCCAATGGAGCTATATATAGCTTCTGCAGCTCGAGTTGTGTGGTGGATTTCCAGGTATGATCTAAGATATTTTACCCCTGCAGTTCTCTTAGGCTTTGGTTTATGGCAAAATGTTAACTGCTGAAGGTCCATAAGAGTTTACACTGTAACTTAGAAAGAAAAAAATTCAACTCTGGTTCCAGAAGTCATTTCTGCAAAATGTTTGAGCCCAGGTATTGAGCCTCAGTGCTTTCTTCCTTATTCAGAGTTCTCACCTAAACATCCCTTCCCTCTCACTTTTTCCCTTGGCTCTCTCCCTTTCAAAAGGGCGGAAGCTAGGATATGATTTGGATACGTGGGACGGTGATCTGTTCATGTATCCCTTCCTCTTATCGTGGGCCAGGTACATAATGACTCCTGGCATGGAATTGTAAGCTTCCACTTACTTGTCACATCTTCTCCTCACTCTGCGATACACAGAGACAGTTGTGGTTAGTGATCCTCCAGGGTGGGAAGACGCTTGACGCAATGTCCCTGGCACTATGGAGAGAGAGACTAGTGCTCTTAATAGCTGTCAGATCCTGCTTGGTGATGGGAGTACAAGTGAAGGGGTGTCTTGGGGGAAAGGAGAGGCCTGCTCTAACTGATTAAGGTCGTGTATACTAGAGGTGTTTGTCTGGAAGCCTGCATTTCTCAGTTCTTGTATTCTGGAAGTATGCTATGAAACTCTTTCTGTGTACTACTTTATACATTTTAAAGAAATGTTGGCGGGAGAATTGATTTATCAGAATGAGAAAGTGAAAGTTCCGTTATTTCTCAGTTAAAACGTTCGCCTTATTTGTGTTCTTTCAGAATGTATTTAACAAGCCAAAAGGAACAAACTCTTCATCAGTGCCCCGGTCTCAGGGCCAAGGAAGCCGGCCCTCCGGGTCAGTAGTGTCGGCAGGAGCAGTTTGCACCTCCGCTGCTTCCCCCAGCTCCATCAGTGGCTCTGCAGCAGCGGGTCTCCAGGCTCCTGCGGCAGAGGCCCAGCAAGTTGCTTCAGCCCATGCAGTTGTTAAACTAAAGTGTCAGCACTGCAACCATCTGTTTGCCGCAAAACCTGAACTTCTTTTCTACAAGGTAAAGAGATATCGTGAAAGGGATTGAATATAAGCCTATACAGTAGAAGCATTTTTATCTCTTCATCTTTGACAATCGCTTAATTTGCTTTGAAACGAGAAGAAAAGGGTTTCTTAAAAATAAAGCAACTATTAATGAATATTCTTTCTCTGCAGGGTAAAATGTTTCTGTTTTGTGGCAAGACTTGCTCTGATGACTACAAAAAGAAAAATAAAGTTATAGCAATGTGTGACTACTGTAAACTACAGAAAATTATAAAGGAGACTGTACGATTCTCAGGGGTCGATAAGCCATTCTGTAGTGAAGGTAAAAAAAAAAAGTTCAGTTTTATGCACAGAGCATGTGTTATGAAGTATTCATTATGAGTTGGGCTATTAATCTATAATTCATTTTCAAGTAATTTTTGTTTCATGAGGTCTAATTTGACGCTTTTTAATTGAGTTTATACTTACTTCACTTTAAAGTCTATCCTTTTTTTTTTTGAACTTTATTGGGGAACTGTGTTTTTTCTCAGGACCCATCAGCTCCAAGTCAAGTTGTTGTCCTTCAATCTTAGTTGTGGAGGGTGCAACTCAGCTTCAAGTTGCCATTTTCAATCTAGTTGCAGGGGTGGGGGTCGGGCACAGCTCACTGGCCCATGTAGGAATTGAACTGGCGACCCTGTTGCTCAGAGCTCGCGCTCTAACCAAGTGAGCCACCTGGTCCCCCTAAAGTCTATCCTTTTAAATATTACAATAATCTTAGTTAAGAAAACCTTTTGAAATATAATTGGATCAATGGTATTAGTATAGAAAATCTCTTGCTGAGTTTAGCTGTGACTTCAGAGATCTTTTTGTTTTTGCACCATTTGCGAAGAGGGTACTTTAAGCAATTATGGATTTTTCGCTTAAGAAACTGTTATACCTCTGATGTTTCTAAATATAGATGGCCTGTTATTTAAAGTATATTTAAAAGGTGATATGAGTTTGTTTTGAGAATATAGAGACTATGCTTTAACCTAAAGGAAAATAATTGTGTCAAGTATTTAGAAATTAGCTTAAAGTTTGTATCTAAGACTGTAGGAAGTCACTTACGTCCTTTAAGTTTAATGTAAATTTGTTGTTTCTTTTTTTCACCTCTTCTGGTTCTCAGTTTGCAAATACCTGTCTGCCCGTGACTTTGGAGAACGGTGGGGAAACTACTGTAGGATGTGCAGTTATTGTTCCCAGACATCCCCTAATTTGGTAGAAAATCGATTAGAAGGCAAGTTAGAAGAGTTTTGTTGTGAAGATTGCATGTCCAAATTTACAGTTCTGTTTTATCAGGTAAATAAATGTAATATACCTCTGGTTTTCTGATGTTTGTAAAAATTATTTTTTGTTTAAAATATGTTCAGATTATGTGAATAAAAATGTGTGTTTAGAACTGGATAAAATAAACTATGAGCTCCAAAGAAAGTTCAATTGATTATAAACTTGAAATCTTTGGAGTAAAGAGTATAGAATTTCTGGAGTGTGTTGTTGTTTAAGGATATGTTCCTTGTATTATTTGCTTTCTCATAAGGCACATTGACCTTAGTTATAACTTCGTTCAAGTTAGAACTTTACATAGTTATGTTGCCTTAAGCCTCTCAAATTCAGAAGGTTACTCTGAGGAATTTGAAGCCAGACCTTGTTCTCACTTCATAGGTCAAATAACTACTACTGACCTCCTTACCCACACCTTTTTTTTTTTTTTTTTTAATTGGGGAGCAGTGTTTTTCCAGGACCCATCAGCTCCAAGTCAAGTAGTTGTTTCAGTCTAGTTGTGGAGGGCACGGCTCAGTGGCCCATGTGGGGATTCAATCAGCAACCTTGGTGTTATGAGTCTGCACTCTAACCACCTGAGCTAACTGGTTACCCCACCCATGTCCTTTTTAAAAACAGTTACTTTTTTGAAAGGCTAACAACAAAAGCTACAATTAATTGAATCCCTAATACATGTCTGGTACTTCATAAGTGTTATTTCATTTACTCCTCACCACTGTTCCAAGAGGTAGGTATATTAGTGCTAGTGTATAAATAATCACCCAGGGAGATTAAGTAATATGCCCTTGAAGAAGCTGGTAGATGACAGCTGGACAGCACCTGTTACACTCCAATGAAATCACCTGTTTACTGGTCTCCCTACCCCTCAAAATATAATCTTCTTGGGGGGAGGTATGTCTTTTCATAATTATATGACCAGGACCTGTCTTAGTGCTCAAGACAGGATACCTCATTAGATATTTGTTGAATGAATCAAAGTCTTTATGACTCCAAAACCCATATTCTTTCTATGGCAATATGCTGCCTCTTAACCTTTTTTTTTAAAAGATTTTATTGGGGAATTGGGGGAGGGGAACAGCATTGGGGAATTGGGGAAGGGGAGCAGACAAGTTGCTGTCTTTTTGTTCTTCAGTCTAGTTTTGCGGAGGACGTTGCTTCACTGACCCATGTTGGTATCGTCATTGTGCTCTTCCCGGGTGAGGCAGATCGGTCGCTGGCCTCTGGATGGTCGCTCACTGCAGCTATTGGCAGCTCACTCTGGCTGCCAGCCGCTCACGCTAGTTGCCGGCCACTCACTATAGCCTATGGCAGCCCACTGCAGCAGGAGCTGCAGCATACATCGTCGCCGGGGCTCGCACAGCCCAGCTCCAGCTGGAGCTATTGTAAGCTGTAGAGGGCAGTGTCACTGGCCCTCATATGTGGGATCCAAACCGGGGCCGCTGGCATCCCAAAACCAGCTCTTAACCAGTGCACCACTCGGCCGGCCCTGCCTCTTAACCTTTTAAAAAAGAAAACCTATCTTTAGAGTCCTTCATCGGTAATTTTGAAAATAGGAGATCAACTTTTATAGTTTCTTTATTGAGGATATCTATATGAAAAATAATTTAAAAAAAAAATACATATATAGCCATAATATTTTAAGGTAGGAAGGAACCATTTGCATTTTTTATCTCAGCTGACTAATATATCCTGTTTTCATAGTGCCTTCTGGTTTTTTGATTAATGTTAGTTTTTTTATTATTTTATAGTTTTAAGCCTATCCTGTCCTACATTTCTTTTTCAGATGGCCAAATGTGATGCTTGTAAACGACAGGGTAAGCTAAGTGAGTCCATAAAATGGCAAGGAAACATCAAACATTTCTGTAACCTATTTTGTGTCTTGGAGTTTTGTCATCAGCAAATTACGAATGACCCTGTTTCACAAAGAAAAGGTAAAATTAAACTTGGCTAATGGGATCTTTATGTCAGTGCTGGGGTACACCATTAACATATACAGATACACAGTTGTAAATAATATAATAAAAACAAAATTGCACTGGATTCAGATAGCCTGAGTTTCCTTAAATTTTCCTGTAAGAATCCTTAAAGATTGCCCTTGAGGAAAAATTAATCTGGATGTTTTTTGCTGTCATAATCAAGGACACTAAGAATAATAAATGTGGAAACACTAATTTTATAGGAAAATTAGATTTGGTTGCTTTTGATTGAATTTATCTGTACATAAATAACTTACACTAACGGATATATGCAATTCAGTTAATGAACTAAAAATAAAAATAGAAAATTGGAGCAAACAAAGGGAGAGGATCTAAGTATGTTAATGTAGTTGCTGTGACTGGCATAAGATTTGATCCAGAGCTTGCTGTAGCCAAGGGAAAAAGAACAACACATTAATTACATCACAAAAAATAAAGTAGACCAGTTCTTCATGGGTAGCAAAGTTTTTTCTGGCTAAGAATAAAATAATTTTGCAAGTAGGACAGCTAATGTGGTCAAAATATCTAGATGAATAGATAGTTATGTGGTATGTTTTCAGAGTAGCTCCCTGCTGCAGGACTTCAACTGAGTTAGATTAAAAACATTTGATACTATGTTCTCTGACCAAAGCCTGGAGTGCTGCTGAATTGACAGAATCCATGTGCTTTGGCTCCTTGCAGTCTGGCCCTTGTGTACCTTTACAGTCTTATTAATCATCACCTTAATCCAGACATGCCTTGTGCTAATCTTTTGTGTTATCATCCAATTCCCTGAGACCAGTCAGGCAGGTGGTAGAATTTTCTTTCTACAATGTGGCTTGACATTATCTGGATGGAGAGCTACATCACCAACTTATGTATAAAAATTGTCATGTTAAATTTTTATTTGAAGTAAGCTTAGGTGTAGGAGTTTTAATATTCATGAATAGAAAAGCCCAGTTAATCCTGAAGCTAATACCTATATTTTTACCTGTTAAATATCATTTGAAGTTAATAATTTTAGAGAATCAGCCTCTTAAGTTCTAACAAACACTAACCCGATAAGAATCACCCCACCTAAGTTATACAGCTAGATATTTGTATTGCACGTTTTTTTTTTTGAGGGCAGTGTTACTGGCCCTCACATGTGGGACCTGAACTGGGGCTGCTGGCCTCCCAAGCCAGCTCTTAACCACTGCGCTACTCAGCTGGCCCTGCATTGCACCTTGAAAACTTATTTGTTAAATGGTTTTTTGTGTGTGTGTGACCCTTTTGTTTATACTAGGTCTTACCTTTTTATTTTAATCAGTAAATGTTTCTAAGGCACTAACTGCTTCAGTGGCACGCCCTTCTGCAAGGACAAATACAACGCCAGTTATAACCAGTGTGGTGTCATTGGCAAAAGTGTCTCCTGTCCAGCCCACAGGGAACACTAACAGTGTTTTAAAAGGTATGACTTGATGTAAAGGCATTTGGTTAGGCTGTGGAAGTGAGTGTTGTCTGAGTGGCTCTTACTGGTAATATGTATGTTTGCATTTATATGAGGAAATGCTCCTCTGTCTTGGAGGGAGGTGGGTAGCAAGCAGGGTGGCATAGATAGGGAAGGAAGTGGTATGTTATAGTTTATTTATTTATTTTTTAATTGGGGAATTGGGGGAGGGGAACAGTGTTGGGGAATTGGGGGAGGGACCAGCCAAGTTGTTCTTCAATCTTCGTTGTGGAGGGCGCCAGTCGGCAGCTCATGGCCTCTCAGCTCAAGGTGCTGTGTTCAATATTAGTTGTGGGTGGGCGTAGCCACCATCCCATGCAGGAGTCGAACCAGTAGCCTTCTTGTTAAGAGTGCAAGCTCTATCCTCTGAGCCATCGGGCAGCAGCTCATCTCAAGGTGCTGAGTTAAATCTTTAGTTGCTGGTGGGCATAGCCCACCATTGAACAGGCAATCTTATTGTTACACCAGCTGAGCTATCCTACCACCTATTGGCAGCTCAGCGACAGCTCAGCTAGGGTGCAGCGTTCACTGGCCCATGTGGGAATCAAACCGGTGGCCCTGTTGCTCAGAGCACGCGCTCTAAGCCAACTCTTAACCGAGCCACTTGGCCAGCCCTATAGTTTAGTTTTTTAAGAACACAAATGATTTTAATATACTGCTTTTACCACCCGAGATTCTCATACAGTAGGGTGGGATTGGGGCCCAGGAAGTCTTAACTTTACCAAGGACCCCAAGTGATACTGATGAGATTCCTTGGACAATTTTTGAGAAATTCTGGACTAGGCTGTAGACCACCTTAGTGAAAGGAAAGTAACTTCTTGGTTTCAGTGTTTACCTCTGTATATTCTGGGGATAATAATGTATGTTTTATAACAGGTGCAGTAACTAACGAAGCAACAAAGATCATTGAAGATGTAAGTTTTATTGTTAATATATTGCCTGATATTTCCACTTGATTTTCATTTTGGATATAGCCTTCTAATATATATCTGAATACATTTCTGTTTGCAGCTTAGTCTTTAAAAAAGTAGAGTAATATATTATGCATTAATTTTTGGTGTTGAATGTTAAAGTTAGTTCATTAATAAGAATGCATTCCTGATTTATTTTATTTATGCCCAACTCCATAATTTCCTTAAATACTTGTTAATTCCATCGGGTTGCTTGTTTTTCTCTTTTACTACAGTATTCAAGTAATTTTCTTTTAAACTAGAAATTCTCTTGAAAAAGTTCAGTATAGTGTCAGTTTATGCATCTTTGAATTATGTGAGGCTGAAAATAGTGCAAAGTAGAAATATTTAAATTCCTACTTTATGACTCAAATTTGAAATATTGTGAAACGTTCAAAAATTAAAAAAAAAAATTTGAAGAAATGCATAATTTCAAATCTGGCAGGCTGAAAGGATTACACACCATGTCATTTTTTGTCCTGTGTCAGCATGACTTTAGCAGGAAAATGAAATTCCCATCATTCTTTATCAATATCACATGAAACAAATGTGTTAGAGCTTACCTTAATGTTTTTGGTGACTGTTGTGTTGCTCTCTTAACATTTGCTCTTGATATAATTAAAAATAATTTTTTAAATATCAAATTACAGTGTCATTCAGGTTTAAGTGGTGGTACAAGTGCTAAAAAATATGCCCCAAATTTAACAAATTTGGAACAGAAGTTAAATGTGATAAATCTCTGAAGAAGCCGAACTACTGCTGCAGTATCTCATTCTATTAATGTAGGAGACTGCACCCTGCAGAATATTAGAGATAATGCTCGAAAAGGCCAAAAGCAGCATTAAAGCAGGTACACCCGTTAGTTCACAAAATTATCTTGTAACCAGGGAAGGATAATAGAATACATGGATAAAATCCTGGCAACATGGCGACAAGATCAGTGCTGCCATAATGCACCTCGAAGGCCAACCTATCATCTGTGCTTAGGCATAAAGTAGTTTTGATGACATGAAAGGAGGAGACAGTGAAACAAGAAGTTTTTTTCTAATTTTGCAGCCCGCCAAAGTTTTAAGCATTTAAAAATGAGCAGACAAACTATACCTGCTAACTACGAAACTGTTATTATTTGAAGAGGCTTTTACTTGGGTGTCATTGTAACACTTGCTAATAAAGAATCTATGAAAGTGGTAAAGAAAGTACATTTGTGCAAGATTGGTAAGGGGTGTTGACATTTTGCTTTAGTTGTTCCATGTGAATTAATAAGGGAAGACTAGCTAGAATTAGCAAAACAAAGGTAGCAGGAAGAGGGCACTAGCAACAGCCTGGACCCTCAGTTCATCAACCAACACTGAAGTGACTGACAGGCTTTTGACCATATTTCAGCAACAGCTGCTCTTTTTGAAGAAGCTGATCCAAATGTGGATGGCTATTCCATGGTGGCAAAAGATGGACAGTGTGTCTGCACGTCACGAAGTCTGCAATGACAAAAAGTGAGGAAAAACAAACCACAGTAGATTCATTCTTTAGCAAGTCTTTCAGGGAATCAGACCAGCTTCACCATGATGTGGAGAGAGATAGCTTGTCCTAATTTTATACCTCTTAACTCTCCCATTATTTTTGTTGTTGGAAGATAATAATGATAACTTCCACTTAATTACTTTCAGGCAGTATACTACATTAGTTAGTGAACTGTCATAAGTAACTTATTTGTATATTATACACTGTACATTAAATTATATTTTAAATTTGGGGAAAAGGTAAGATAAAGGAAAGTACAAAGAAGGAAAGCTACTACTAAAGTCAACAAACGTTTTGTATGCAGCTCTAGATAGTAAATATTTTATACTTTGCAGGTCATATGGTCTCTGTATTTTAGCGCAGTAAGTGGCTATGTTTCAATAAAACTTTATTTACAAAAACAGGTGGTGGACTGGAGTTGGCCCAGAGCCGTATTTTACCAATTCCAACTCTACTGTGTTCCTGCTATCCAGAATTAACCATTGTTAGATCTGGTTTATTTGCTCACAAGTTTTTTTTCCCCTTCTACTTTTTTTTTTTGGAATATTTTATTGGGGAAGGGGAACAGCCAAGTTGTTCCTTCAATTTTTTTTTTTTTTTTTAAAGATTTTATTGGGGAATTGGGGGAGGAGAACAGGCAAGTTGCTGTCCTTTTGTTCTTCAGTCTAGCTGTGGAGGACATTGCTTCACTGGCCCATGTTGGTATCGTCATTGCACTCTTCTTGGGTGAGGCAGCCTCTGGACAGCCGCTCACAGCAGCTCTTGGCAGCTTACACTGACTGCGGGCCACGCACTGTAGCTTATGGCAGCCCACTGCAGCAGGGGCCGCAGCTATACCGTCCCCGGGGACTCACAGCAGCCCAGCTCCAGGTGGAGCTGTTGTTCACCATCTTAGCTGTAGAGGGCAATGTAGCACTGTTACTCATATGTGGGATCTGAACCGGGGCCGCTGGCGTCCCAAGCCAGCTCTTAACCAACGCACCACTCGGCTGGCCCTAAGCAGGGTAGTTTTAAAAATCAGCAAATGGAGGGGTTCCGGTAAGATGGCAGAATACGCGGACGCTTTCCAGACTGCCCCTCAGGATCACATCAGTATTGCAAATAATTTATACAACATTTAACCTCGGAAGTCCCCTAAACACTAGATGAACAGAACCACTAAATGGAGGACCTAAAGAGGAGGCCACGTCAAGTCTGGTAGGGGGGTGGAGACAAGAGAGGGTGAACCCCGTGAGGGATGCCCCAGCTGTGGGGAGGCTTCTCCGGTTGGGGGAGAGACCCTCCGGCCCCACACCAAGCTCACTAGCCCAGAGTTGCTTTGCCAGGAAGAGGAGTTCTACGATAGTGAGCAGTAGAAATTAGTGAGGACTCTCTTTGCTTGGCTTGTTGAGGCTGAGGGTCACTGGAGATCCAGTGGGGCTGGTGCACGGGTTCGCTCGCTGGTGAGCACTCACCTGGTTCCTGTTGGACGGAGTGGCTGTGTGGGCTGGGCCCAGGAGCCTGTGGGGGGCATTGAACTGAGCACCTTTGGTGCGGAAGCTGGAGGTTTTGGGACCGTTGTTCCCCTAGTGTGGAGACTGCACACGAGTGGTGTACAGGAGAGTGCCATTTTTTCAGGGCTGGGCCCTCCCACAGAGGGTCAGATCCGGGATCCCATTGGTCTGGTGAACTTGGCGCAGGAGTGCGTGCGTGCATGCGTGTGTGTGCGGGTGTGCGTGCTCATGCGGCTTTGGATCCCCACCCTCTGCCCTGCTTGTGCTGCGTTTCCAGGGAAATGCTGGGGGGTGCCCTCTGGCTCCATCAGGCTGCTCACTGAGACGCAGGAGTGTGGAAGTCACATTGGATCCCCATCCCCCGCCCTGCTTGTGTTGCGTAGCCAGGGAAATGCAGGGCGGGTGCTCTCCAGCTGCATCAGGCTGTTCACTGAGACTCAGGACTGCGCGAGCCGTCTTGCGTCCCCGCTGTCTGCACTGTTTGTGCAGAGCTGCAAGGCTGCGGATTGGCTGTTGGGCTGCTTAGCCTGATCTGCGGGCAGTTGATTGGGACAGGCTGAGACAGGGAGTTTTCCTGAGAGTGTTGGGCAGGGAGCGTTGCACCTGCGTGATCTGATCGAGGCTTTCCTGGCGAGTTTGTGTGGACTGATTCCTGGTGCAGAGTGCATGCTGCTCTGACATGGTGGGGGCCACTGACCATATCAAGTGGTGCCTTGGGGGCCTGCCCCAACCACCTAGAGCTGTGTTGCCAGAGGCAGCCTGAGCCCCCAGTGCCTGGCCCACATCTCCGCAGGCCACAGAGGTTTTTTTTTGCAATAGTGGACAACCTGCGAACTTTTTTTTTTTTTTGGTAGTGAGCACGGTTCCAGAGCACACAGCAGCTAATTATGGAAAGCTCACTGCAAGCCTGAGAGGGAGGCTGGCGCATAAAACGTTAAGCTCTTCCCCCCAACAGCTGGTGCTGAGTCGCCCAGAGACACTCTATTGCTGAGCAAGTGGTCTGTAGATTAAAGAGGACAGAGAGCCCCCCACCTTTTTTTTTCTTCTCCTATCAAGGTGATCTATTTAATACATCGAAGCATTCACAGAACGACAGCCAGAATGAAAAAACAAAGAAAAATGTCCTAAGAAAAAGATCAGAAGAAAACTCTAGAAATGGAACTAAATGAAACAGAGGTATCCAAACTTCCAGAGGCAGAGTTTAGAACATTGATGATAAGAATGTTTAAGGACCTTAGCGAGGACATAAAGAAGGACAGAGAAACCATAAAAAACAACCAGTTAGAACTAAAGAATACAATAACTGAAATGAAGAACACACTCGAAGGAATCACCAGTAGAATAGATGAAGCAGAGGAGCAGATCAGCGAAGACAAGAAGACAAAATAGCAGAAATCACCCAGCTGGAACAACGAAAAGAAAAAAGAATAAAAAAGAATGAAAATAGTGTAAGAGACCTCTGGGACAACATGATGTGTCATAGGAATACCAGAAGGAGAAGAGAAGAAGCAAGGGATTGAGAATGTGTTTAAAGAAATAATGACTGAAAACTTCCCTACCCTGGTGAAGGAAATCGACATACAAGCCCAGGATGTGCAGAGAGTTCCAAACAGGCTGAATCTAAACAGGCCCACACCAAGACACATCATAGTTAAAAGGGCAAAGCTTAAAGACAGAGACAGAATCCTAAAAGCAGCAAGAGAAAGACAGCAGGTTACATACAAAGGAACTCCTATAAAACTAACAGCTGACTTTCCTTCAGAAACTCTGCAGGCCAGAAGGGAGTGGCAGGAGATATTCAAAGTGACACAAAATAAAGGTCTATAACCAAGATTTCTCTACCCAGCACGGCTATCACTTAAAATTGAAGGAGAAATAAAGAGCTTCTCAGAAAAGAATAAGCTTAAGGAATTCATTACCACCAAGCCAGCATTGCAGGGAATGTTAAAAGGGCTTTTTTAAACAGAAGAAAGGGAAAAACAAAATCCAGGAAGACAAGAAATACAAATAACAAAATGGCAATAAATATGCACCTATCAGTAATTACTTTAAATGTGAATGGGCTAAATGCTCCAATCAAAAGACACAGAGTGGCTGAGTGGATAAGAAAACAGGACCCATGCATATGCTGTCTACAAGAGACTCATCTCAGATCAAAAGACACAGACTGAAAGTAAAGGGATGGAATAAGATATTTCATGCAAATGGAAATGAGAAAAAAGCTGGAGTAGCAATACTTATTTCAGACAAAATAGACTTTAAAATGAAGAATACGAAATAAAAGACAAAGAAGGGCACTACATAATAATAAAGGGATCAATTCAACAAGACAACATAATCCTAGTAAACATCTATGCACCCAACATAGGAGCTCCTAAATATATAAAACAGATTTTGACAGACATAAAGGCAGAGATCAACAGTAACACTATCATAGTAGGGGACTTCAACACTCCACTGTCACTAATGGACAGATCCTCCAGACAGAAAATCAACACGGACATAGTGGCCTTAAATGACACTTTAGACCAGCTGGATTTAGTTGATATTTTTAGAGCATTTCACCCCAAAGCTACAGAAATACATTCTTTTCAAGTGCACATGAAACATTTTCCAAGATAGACCACATGTTAGGCCACAAAACAAGTCTCAACAAATTTAAGAAGATTGAAATCATATCAAGTGTCTTCTCTGACCACAATGCTATGAAACTAGAAATCAATTATAAGAAGAAATCTGGGGGCCGGCCGAGTGGCGCATTGGTTAAGCGCTGGTTTTGGGATGCCAGCGGCCCCGGTTCGGATCCCACATGAGGGCCAGTGACACTGCCCTCTATAGCTAACAACAGCTCCACCTGGAGCTGGGCTGTGCGAGCCCCGGTGATGGTGTGGGCTGCAGCCCCTGCTGCAGTGGGCTGCCATAGGCTGCAGTGAGTGGCCGGCAGCCAGCGTGAGCGGCTGGCAGCCAAGCGTGAGCTGCCAATAGCCGCGATGAGCGACATCCAGAGGCCAGCGACCGATCTGCCTCATCCGGGAAATGCGCAATGACGATACCAACAGTGAAGCAACATCCTCCGCAACTAAACTGAAGAACAAGAAGACGGCAACTTGTCTGTTCCCCTTCCCCGATTCCCCAACGCTGTTCCCCTCCACCGATTCCCCAATAAAAAAAAAAAAAAAAAAAAAAAGAAGAAATCTGGAAAGCTTACAAATACATGGAGGCTAAATAACATGCTACTAAATAGTGAGTGGGTCAAAAATGAGATCAAGGAGGAAATCAAAAGATACCTCGAGACAAACGAAAATGAAAACACCACGACCCAAAATCTCTGGGATGCAGCGAAAGCAGTCCTAAGAAGGAAGTTCATAGCAGTGCAGGCCTACCTAAAGAAGGAAGAAAAATCTCAAATCAACTGACTATCTTTACACCAAAGGGAACTCGAAAAAAAAAAAAAACACAGCAAAGCAAGCCTAAAGGGAGTATAAGGAACGAAATAATAAAGACCAGAGCAGAAATAAATGCAATAGAAAACAAAAAAACAATACAAAAGATCAATGCAAACAAAAGTTGGATTTTTGAAAAGATATACAAAATCGGCAAACCCTTAGCCCGACTAACCAAGAAAAAGATAGTACCCAAATTAATAAAATCAGAAATGAAAGAGGAAAAGTGACAACAGATACCACAGAAATACAGAAAATTTTATGAAAATACTATGAGCAACTATATACTAATGAATTCGACAATCTGGAAGAAATGGATAAATTTCTAGAAGCATACATCTACCAAGTCTGAACCAAAAAGAAACAAACTCTGAACAGACTGATTACTGCCAAAGAAATTGAATCAGTAATCAACAATCTTCCAACAAACAAAAGCCCTGGACCAGATGGCTACACAGGTGAATTTTACAAAACATTCACAAAAGAATTAATACCTATTCTCCTCAAACTATTCCAAAAAATACAGAAGGAGGGAAGGCTCCCAAACTCTTTCTATGAAGCCACTATCACCCTGATTCCTAAGTCAGACAAAGGTATTACAAAAAAGGAAAACTACAGGCCAGTATCCCTAATGAACATAGATGCAAAAATTCTCAACAAAATACTAGCAAACCGAATTCAGCATCTCATTAAAAAGATCATACACCACGATCAAGTGGGATTTATTCCTGGTATGCAAGGCTGGTTCAATATCTGCAAATCAATTAACGTCATACATCACATTAACAAAATGAAAAATAAAAATCATATGATCGTATCAATAGATGCAGAAAAGGCATTTGACAAAATCCAGCAGCCATTTATGATAAAAACTCTTAGCAAAGTGGGAATAGTGGGATCATATCTCAACATAATAAAGGCCATATATGATAAGCCCACAGCAAACATCGTACTCAATGAGGAAAGGCTAACAGCTTTTCCCTTAAGATCAGGAACAAGACAAGGCTGCCCACTTTGACCACTTCTATTTAACATAGTTCTGGAACTTCTAGCCACAGGAATCAGACAAGAAAATGAAATAAAAGGCATCCAAATTGGAAAAGAGGAAGTAAAATTGTCATTATATGCAGATAACATGATACTATATATAGAGAATCCCAAAGACTCCACCAAAAAGTGCTAGAACTGATAAACAAATTTGGTAAAGTAGCAGTATACAAAATTAATATTCAGAAATCAGTTGCATTTGGGGCCGGCTGAGTGGCGTGGTGGTTAAGCGCTGGTTTGGTACGCCAGTGGCCCCGGTTCAGGTCCCACATATGAGGGCCATTGACACTGCCCTCAAAAAAAAAAATAATGGAAGTCAGTTGCATTTGTATACACCAGTAATAAACTATCAGAAGAATAAATCAGGAAATCAATCCCTTTTACAATTGCTTCAAAAACAAAATAGGAATCAATTTAACTAAAGAAGTAAAAGACCTCTACTCAGAAAATTATGAGACACTGAAGAGAGAAATCAAAGAAGATACAAATAAATGGAAATACATACCATGCTCATGGATAGGAAAAATTAATATAGTTAAGATGTCAATACTACCTAAGGCAATATATAGATTCAATGCAATTCCAGTCAAACTACCACGGACATTTTTCTCAGAAATAGAACATAGAATCCTAAAATTTATATGAACCCACAGAAGACCCCGAATAGTCACGGCAATCCTGAGAAATAAGAACAAAGTGGGAGGCATCACACTACCTGACATCAAAACATACTACAAGGCTACAGTAATCAAAACAGTATGGTACTGGCATAAAAACAGACACATAGACCAATGGAACAGAATAGAGAGCCAGGAATAAACCCATCCATATATATGGTCATTTAATCTATGACAATGAAAGCAAAAATTTACATTGGAGTAAAGATAGTCTATTTAATAAATGGTGCTGGGAAAATTGGACTGATACATGCAAAAGATGAAAATGGACCACCTACTTACACCATATATGAGAACAAACTCAAAATGGATTAAAGACTTAAATGTAAGATCTTAAACCATTAAACTCCTAGAAGAAAACATAGGGAGCACATTTGCAGACATTACCCTGAGTAATATTTTTACTGATACATCCCCTTGGGCAAGGGAAATAAAAGAAAAAATGAACACATGGGATTACATCAAATTTAAAAGTTTTTTCACAGCAAAGGAAATCATCAATAAAACAAAAAGGCAGCCTACTGAATGGGAGAAGATATTTGTGAACGATATATCTGATAAGGGGTTGATATTAAAATTTATAAAACACTCATGAAACTCAACACCAAAAAAACAAATAACCCAATTAAAAAATGGGCAGAGGATTTGAAGAGGCATTTCTTTAAAGAGGACATACAGATGGCCAACAGGCATATGAAAAATGTTCAACCTCACTAATCATCAGAGAAATGCAAATAAAAACCACAATGAGATACCATCTCACTCCGGTCAGAATGGATATCATCAACAAATCAATAAACAAGTGCTGGCGAGGGTGTGGAGAAAAGGGAACCCTGGTGCACTGTTGGTGGGACTGCAAATTGGTGCAGCCATTATGGAAATCAGTATGGAGGTATTCAAAAAACTGGAAATGTAACTGCTGTATGACCCAGGAATTCCACTCTTGGGTATCTACCCAGAGGAATCCAAGACGCTAATTAAAAAATATATATATGAACCCCTATGTTTATTGTAGCGCTATTTACAATAGCCAGGACTTGGAAACAACCAAAAAGCCCATCGGTAGATGACTGAATTAAGAAACTGTGGTACAGTTATACAATGTAGTATTACTCCTCTATAAAGAAGAATGAAATCGTACCATTTGCAACGATATAGATGGACCTATAGACTATTGTGTTCAGTGAAATAAGTCAGTTGGAGAAAGACAAATACCATATGATCTCACTTATATGTGGAATCTGAAAAACTGAATGAGCACAGGAAACAGAAACAGTCTCATAGATATAGAGGAAAAACAGGGTTGCTAGTTGGGAGAGGGGTGGGGATAAGGGAGAAGGGGAAGGGGTTAGACAGCATAAATAGGTGACTACAATATTGCCACAGGGATATGAAAGACAGTTCAGGGAATATAACAATGTTGTAAATATTTTGTGGGGTGTCAGATGGTCACATGTCTTGTTAGGGAGACCACTTCATGGATGGAATAGAGGCTTGATCACTGCACTGTACACCTGAAGCTGATGTTGTATAATATTGTATACCAACTGTAATTGAATATATAGATAGTCACGGGATGTGAATTATATGGTGGAAGATAGTCAAAGGAATTGTAATAGATAGTATGATATAGGGGGGAGGAGTGGAGTGGAGAATTGGGGGACAGGGGTTGTCGCTTTGAGGGGTCAAAAGTATAATTATTGCATTGTGTTGTACACCTGAACCTAATTAAAAATAAATAAATAAATAAATAAAGATTAAAAAAAAAATCAGTAAATGGAATTGATACCAGTTAGAAGAATTAGGAATTAGTGCATCTTTTCCAAAGTGACTTCTTTATTGCAATTACTCTTTCAAAGGAATTATATTTCTTGATATATGACACCTTTGAATTGATAGCAGTTATAGTCGGTGATAAGATACTGAAAAAAATCTCTTTGGTTTCTGAATTTGTTTTTACCTAGGAAAATATGCAGACAGATGCCATGAAACTTCCATCTTCCCAGTCTTCCAGGCTTTTAAAGAACAAAGCATTACTGTGCAAGCCTGTGACCCAGACCAAGGCCATCTCTTGCAAACCACATACACAACACAAGGAATGTCAGACAGGTACGTGTCCTTGTGTTTTCCACCTGTAAAAAGTTTGATTTTTGTTTATTTGTTTTTTTAAGAAAGGGAAAGAAAATCATTGACAATTTCTTAAATGTGAAAACATTAATTAATTCTTGGATCACATATTTTGAACATCTAATTTATTTCTTATAATTATTGTCATTAATACTAATAACTACTAAATTGAACCCATATGCACACAAAGCATTATGTGTAGAGTGGACATACATCTTCTACATGTATGCACTGCTATTTTTCAAATGTAGAGAAATGCTATTATAATTAAGATATAAATTTATTTGAAAGCATTAGTGAGTTAATCTTAGTTCTTTTTTTTAAATACTGTGAATTGATTTGTGAGTTAAAGATTTATCTATATGTCTGAGGTATTGGTGATCAGGAAAATTACTTGAATTTATCCTTGAAAACTAATTGCTCTAGTCCATGTTATAGCTTTTATCTTTTTTTTTTTTTTTTTTTTTTGAGGGTAGTGTCACTGGCCCTCATATGTGGGACTGAACCGGGGCCGCTAGCTTCCCAAGCCAGTGCTTAACCACTGCGCCACTCGGCCGGCCCCATGTTATAGCTTTTAATCCTACTACCCTTATATTTTCAATTACTTTCATAGCCTGTTCTGCCCAAAGCATTTTTTGATTTTTGTTTTCAATGGTAATTTTATTTCATAGAATATACTGTATTTAAAAGCTTAGTCTATCAACAGGTAATCGTATGTTTTTAGGTAGGGTGCCTTTCTTTTGGTAAGTTGAAGAGAATCCTGTTCTATTTCCTCAGCAAATATGATTGCTTTATATTCCATTATATACGCTGTGTATATGAATTTATATACACATTCACATGTGGAAGGTAGTAGAGGATATGTGGACATCTAAATGTGTAGGTATGTGTGTGATTATACATTTTGAAATTTTTTCTATATTAAATATTGGATTGTTTTCTATATACTGTTGTAAACTATGTTTTCATTTGACATTGCATCCTAAGCCATTCCATGTCAATATAAATTTAATATACATTGAATTGAGATTCTTAACAGATGCATAGATTCCAATGTATATAACATATCCATCTCCCTTAGATTGGACATTTAGATTGTGTCCAGTTTTTTAATATTATAAACAACGTGGAGTTAAGCTGTATAAGTGGATCTTTGTCCATTGTCTGATTATATTCTTAGGATAAATCCCAAGTAGTGGAATTACAGATTCAAAAGGTATCATAGATTTTTAAGGCTTTGGAGACGTGTTGCAAAATGCTGTCTTAAAAAGTTACATCAATTTATGCTCCAGTTTGGAAGCATCCATTTCTCTGCACCCTCACTAATACTGGGTATTAAATTTAATAATTAACACTTCTCTTTTTCCCTCAGCTTTAATTTGGAAAAATTTCAAAATTCAGAAAGCTTGAAAATACAGCATAATGAACACCAGTATACCCTTCACCAAATGTTAACTTTTTGCAAAATTTTTCTTTTTTTTTCCCTGAACTTTTAAGTAACTTATTCTTAGTTTGATATATTCTGTGGATTTCTGCTATAATTCCAGTAATCTGTTGACTACATAGCATTGCTAGTTCATCTACCACAGCTTTCAGTTTTACTTGTCAGTGACCAAGCTTTGGGCAAAGGAAAAAATTCAGTATTTAATGGCATAACGGAAGTATTACGGCTTGTGTTTAAACTTGAATTAGTGTATTCCTTTGATAAATATAAATAGTAAAAACAATATAAATTATTAAATTTATATTATTAAATCCATGGGGAAAAAATATAAAGAACATTGCTTATTTGTTCTTGAAAATAACAGATTCAAATATTTCATTCAGATTTACCTATGCCTAATGAGAAAAGTGATGTGGAACTTGATTCTCCACCTGCAAAGAAAAAAAGAGTAGGTTTTTTCCAGACCTACGATGCGGAATATTTAAAAGTTGGTTTTATTATCTGCCCGGGATCAAAAGAAAGTTCACCAAGGCCACAATGCGTCATTTGTGGAGAAATCTTATCTGCTGAAAACATGAAGCCAACAGATCTTTCTCATCATTTGAAGACAAAGCATTCAGAGTTAGAAAACAAACCAGTAGAATTTTTTGAACAAAAATCTCTTGAATGTCAAAACAATTCTTTTAAAAAGTGTTTACTAGTTGAAAAGTCACTTATGAAAGCGTCTTATTTAATTGCTTTCCAAATTGCTGCCAGCAAGAAGCCATTCTCCATTGCTGAAGAATTAATTAAACCATATTTAGTAGAAATGTGTTCAGAAGTTTTGGGTTCAAGTGCTGGAGACAAAATGAAAACTATTCCTCTTTCTAATAATACAATTGGACGCAGGATTGATGAACTGTCTGCTGACATTGAAGATCAGCTGATTCAAAAAGTCAGAGAGTCAAAGTGGTTTGCCCTTCAGATAGATGAATGTTCAGAAATCTCAAATATCACCCTTCTTTTGTGCTATATTCGTTTCATTGATTATGATTGTAGTGATATAAAAGAAGAATTATTATGTTGTATTGAAATGTCTTCTCAAATAACTGGTTTGGAAATATTTGAACTAATAAATAAATATACTGATAGTAAATCTCTGGATTGGAAACATTGTGTTGGTCTCTGTACAGATGGGGCTGCAAGCATGACTGGCAGGTATTCTGGCTTAAGGGAAAAAATTCAAGAAGTTGCCATGAATACGGTGGCATTTACACATTGTTTTATTCACCGCGAACATTTAGCAGCAGAAAAGTTGTCTCCATGCTTACATGAAATTCTTTTGCAGTCAGCACAGATTTTAAGTTTTATAAAGAGCAATGCATTGAATTCACGTATGTTAACAATCTTGTGTGAAGAGCTGGGGTCTGAGCATGTGAATTTACCACTTCATGCTGAAGTACGTTGGATATCGAGGGGGAGAATTTTAACAAGATTATTTGAATTACGGCATGAAATTGAAATTTTTCTAAATCAAAAGCATTCAGATTTGGCCATGTATTTTGTTGATGAGGAATGGGTTGCAAAGCTGGCCTATTTATCAGATGTTTTTTCACTTATAAATGAACTAAATTTAAGTCTCCAAGGAACTATGACTACGCTCTTCAACTTGTATAATAAAATGGATGTATTTAAAGAAAAGTTAAAAATGTGGCTGAAGCGCACACAAGAGAATGATTATGATATGTTCTCTTCATTTTCTGAATTCTCAAACTCATCAGGCTTAAATTTGAGGAGCATTGCAAGCATTGTTTTTGAGCACCTAGAAGGACTTTTTCAAATCTTCAATGACTGTTATCCACCAGAAGACGACTTGCGTTCTGGAAATTTGTGGATACTTAATCCTTTTATGAATCACCAAAATAGCAATCTCACGGACTTTGAAGAAGAAAAACTGGAACAGTTATCTTCAGATTTAGAATTACAATCAGCATTTAAATCAGTGTCTGTAACTCAGTTTTGGATAAATGCAAAATCAAGTTACCCGGAACTCTATGAAAAGGCAATGCAATTTTTATTGCCTTTTTCAACTATTTATTTATGTGATGCTACATTTTTGGCTTTGACTGAGTCAAAACAAAGGAATCTGTTGGTTTCTGGCCCTGCCCTAAGACTTGCAGTTACATCTTTAATTCCAAGGATAGAAAAATTAGTGAAGGAGAAAGAATAGTAAATGCATATTGCCTATTATCAAATTCTATACTTCTGTGTTAAATTTTGTATGAGATAAGTATACTAAAATATAATTTCCTAATGTGGATATGTGTTTTCAGTGATTAAATGTTTTAATAATTTTTCTCTTTTTGTGGAATTTAATAATTACACATTTTACACATAATTATAGTTTTAATATATTCCAAGGTAGAGAATTTAACTATTTTATTCATTGATTGAATCATTTGGATTAGTGACAAATATGTAGGTAATGAAAGCCCAATTTATGTAATAGCAGACCTAAATGTTGAAACTGCTTGGCGTTTAGAAGCATGTGCGACAGTTTAGTCTTCAGCCAGCCTGCCTCCCACTCGAGCAGGTTGTGGGTAGGTAGAAAACAGATCTAAGCAACTTGGCTAACAGGAAGTGAGAGCAGCAGGAGAGTTTGAGACCCCTTTTGGGGGCCTTTCTGGCCCTTTAGACCAGGGTTTGACAAACCTTTGTCATAAAGGGCCAGATAGTGACTATTTTAGGCTTGGCAGGCCATAGGTGGCCTCTACAGTACTCAATTCTGTGGCTGCTGCACAAAAGCAGCGTTTCAATAAAACTTTTTATGAACATTGAAATAAGAATTCATATCATGTTCCTGTGTCATGAAAGCTGCCTTTAAAATTTTTTATTAAAAAATGTAAACAAACATTGTTAGCTGGTGGGGGAGGGAATAAAGAAACCAGACAGCTGACCAAATTTGGCCCCCTAGTTTGCCCATCCAGGTATAGACCGATTTCCAGGTAAGAGCAGATGGGCCAGGGGTTTTGTTTGTGAAACTGTCTCTTCCCATGGCTGCAAGCATCTGAATTTTCAAGCACCTTTTACATGTTAATTTCAGCTGAGAGAAATTACAGGGAAAATATATTTCAGGCAAAGACAAAAGAGCAATTCATTTTATGACTGGCTATTGGTTTATTACTATTAATTTAATAATTTACTAATTTACAACTTTTTGAGCTCTTACATGTGCCAGGCATTGTGCTACGCCTATTAGAGACTCAGGAGGACTGATACGGCATGATCCTCGTGTACAGAGCAGATACTGAGACCCGCTGCTGTTAGGTGACAGCTCAGAACACAAAGCAAGGGTGGCACAGACAGGAATGAAGCCATGGTCTTTTGTTCCTAACGGAGCTCTTCTGCGAGCCACGTCCAGATAACCCATGTTTGACTCCACTCTGTCCTTACGGACTAGGAGACCGAGACTTTCCCTGAATTCAAATGGGCCCGTACAGTCAGTTAAGAGCCAGTGGGCCTCAGTGTCCCTGTCTGCGACAAATGCCATCTCTGCTGCTACCAGTGCTGGGACAAAAGAGGATAGCAACACCCCAGGAAGGCAAGGAAAGGGAGGCTCTGGCGCAGGTCCTCCGGCCGTCCGGTGGCGGGAGGAAATAAACCAGCGGCAGGGGCGGGTTTTAGGCGGGGCCTGCCCAGGAGCGTGCGGGCCCGCCCTCCGGGCTTACGCGGCCATGGCGCTCCCGCTCGCAGGCCTGCGTGTCCTGCTGGGCGGCTTCTTCGCGCTCACGGGGGCGGCCAAGCTCTCGCAGCAGATCGCGGCTCCTGTGTCGCAGCAGATGGTGAGCGGCGTGGCGTGGGCGGCGGGTGGATGGGCCCCAGCCGTTACCCCCGCCGTTACCCCGGCACGCCCCGCCCCCGCTTGCCCGCGGACGCGCCTGCCTGGGGGCAAGGTGGCGCTGGGGCTGGGGGTAGAGCACCTGGACCTCGACTTCGACTAGGGCGCCTCCCTGGGAAGCTGCTCTGAGTTCTCTGCGTAGTCCATTGATTGAAGTGGTCTGGCAGGCCCCCTTCCAGGCGATCCTTGGGAGCCTAGGCAAATGGAGAGCTGGAAGAGACATGCTCCGAGACTGGGAGAGGAAGATGGAATGGAAAAGGGTCACAGCTCCTTCCCCGCCCATTTCCCCTCCTTTCTGCGCCTGAATTCTTAGGGGCTTTGTGAGGGCTTTATTAATCCCTGCTTGGCAGGGTAGGAAACCGCTTTGAAGGTGAAGTGTATCTTCTAAAGGTTACACAGCTAGTTAGGAAGTAGGACCCAAACTAGACACTCTCCTGTTAGAATCCACAGATCCCTTTCCTAGAGAATGGAACCCGAGGGTAGGGTCTTGGAAGTTGCCCTTCCGCCTTCTGTCTAGTTCCATATTCCACGAAAGCTTTCATATTCTTATGCCCATCAATCTCCCAAGCCCATCCAATAAGCCAAACCTGGAGTCCCTAGCAGCCTCCCTCTCCCAAGGCCTGGATTCTCCCCTCCTTTCCTGGCTTAGGGTGGCGGTGGGTTTGGGGAAGTTCATCTCCCCAAAGCCAGACAGCTTAGAGCTTCTTCCTTAAGTGCCGAGTAGGGGCGATAGAGCTGAGGGTTGGGGTGTTGTCATGTGGCCCAGGACAAAGCCTGACTCACCAAGTTGAGTTACTTTAGCCCCCTAAACTCCTCTTATCCCTACTGTAGTGGGATCCAGGACTCAGCATACGATGTTCAGAGTGGAATCTGTTTAATGAGCAACAATCTGCCCTTCCATCCTCTCTCCCAACTCCAAATATTCCTGCTTAGTACCTGAGTAGAAACCAGACCAGGCAGAAAGAAAGAAAAGCTGTGGAGTTCCCAATGCCTTGGCACTAGATCAGAAGGCCCAAGCCTTGATTCCTCTTTCTGAAATTTGGGGCTGGGTTGTAATCAGGTTTGAGTCCGGTGAGAAAATAAGTGTACCTCTCCATCACCATCCAGCCCTTCTCCTTGGAGCAGCATGGAGCCTATTTCCTGATTCTAAAGCTCAGCCCCCCAGAGAGGCTTTCATCTTTCCAGGCCGACCTCAGCCCTGGACCTGACCTAAGAGTAGTAGCTCCATTGTTGGAGGAGTTGAGGACGAAATGCCCCTGTGGAACACGTGGGCAGTGGGTCCTTGGTGCGTGGCTGACAGGTATTCCCTGCCACCCCTAGAAAGCCCTGTTCATCCAGTTCGCTGAGGTGTTCCCGTTGAAGGTGTTCGGCTACCAGCCAGATCCCATGAGCTACCAAGTGGCTGTGGGCTGGCTGGAACTGCTGGCTGGGTTGCTGCTGGTCCTGGGTCCACCGGTGCTGCAAGAGATCAGTAACTTTCTTTTGATCGTGCTCATGATGGGTAAGGGGGCAGAGGAAAGGGGGGACTTCTTGGGGAGGATGATGGAAAGACCTGGCTGTTCCTCTCTTCCCCTTTACTGTTGCCACTCTTCCGTTTTCTCCGGAACTGGGAGCACTTCCTGCTGTACTGCAGTTTCCATGGTCTTCAGACTAGGACAGGTGCTTTTCACACTTAATACACTGTAACACCATTTGATGTCAGCTATACCTTCTACCTCATCAATTCTATTGGCTGTGTGGTATTCCATGTATAAAGATATAACCTAGAAGCCCTTACTGTTTCCCCCTAATCCCATCCCTGAGATGAGAGGATCCAGTAGCAGCTGCCACTGATGTGTCCGGCATCAGTTGGGAACAGGGAAGTGGAGCCCCCTGAACAGAAAGGCTGAGAGGTTTCCTGCCCCAAGCAGTCCTGGAGGGTCCCCCTCTTAGCAGCTTTGCCCACAGGAACTGCTGATGTACAAAGACAGCTGCTGTTTCAAAGGCCAGACATCTTCAGGCTCTTCTGTATGTCCCCCCCCCCCCCTTGTATCACCATTGCTGCCACCACTACCTCCCCTCCTCCAGGCTTTCTTTCCATTTTTGGAGCTTCCCTTGTTTTCAGATCTTTGCTTCCCTTCCATAACCCAACCCTTGGCCTCCTTCCCTCCAGTAGGATTAAGAAAAGAGTAGCATCAGGGAGATGGTGTTCCAAAAATGCCTGTCTGCCTGTCTACCTGCCTCCCCGTTGTATTTGGCTGGATTGTTGCTGTTTCTTTCTTGCCCTCTGAGAGGAGTTACATTAGTTCAAAAAGCTTCTGATTCCTGGCCCTACTCTCCCTGGGAGGCCAGACAAATTAGTGTTAGTTTAAGGTGTGTGTGTGTGTGTGTGTGTGTGTGTGTGTAGGGGGTGGTGATTAATGGGAAGGCTTGCACTGGAGTGGGTTAGCTTAGGCTGGAGAGCCCTGAGCTCCTGGATTTCCTGGGTGCCACCAGGGAGCCTCAGAGACCTCACTTTCCATTCCAGGAGCTATCTTCACTTTGGCGTCTCTGAAAGAGTCACTCAACACTTGCATCCCAGCGATCGTCTGCCTGGCACTCCTGCTGCTGCTGGGTATCTGCCAGCTCTTAGTCCAACCTAAGAAGGTGTTCAGATCTACTAGGAAGAAGATTCGAAGTGCATTCAAGAAATCCTGAGAATAGAGTGTCTCTTGCCTCTCTGTGCCTTGTCACTGTCACAGCAGGAACATGGTGGGACACAACAGAATCCATCATCTTGTTACCAATACAATACATCCAGGGTCAAAATATGGCCACTGTTGAAACAGACATCTTGGTCTACCTGGACTTGCTTCCTCTCTTGGACATTTACTGCTGTGTTTTGACATGTACTAGCATTCCCCTTGTCATGTGAAAATAGAAAAGAAGCAGAAAAGAAATTTAAGTCATCCAACTTAAATGCCCCCAAATAACTACTTTCAATTCCTTTGTATAACTGTAATACCTCTCAGGTTTTTTTCTATGCCTTTATATAGATTTTTTTAAATTAAAAAATAAGACCACAGGCCGGCCGAATGGCGCCGTGGTTGGGCGCTGGCTTCGGGGGCCAGTGGCCCCAGTTTGGGTCCCACATGTGAGGGCCAGTGACACTGTCTTCAAAAAAAATAATAAAATAAAATAATACCACATATACTACTGTTTTACTCACTTTTTAAAGCTAATATCCTTCCATGTCTGCGTTGTTGATGTTAGTGTCTGTAGTATTCCATTGTGAGGGTGTGTTTACTCAAGCCCCCACTGAGGAATATTTAGATTGTTCCCAGTTTGCTATTATAAACCTCACAGTAAATCACCTTTGCGTACGTATTTTCTTTCCCTAGAAATGAAGGTCCTGGTTCAAAAGGCATGCACATGTTTAAGATTTTTATTACATACTTACAATTTGCACATTGAGTGTGGCAGAGCATAAGTGCCTGCTTCTGCCTATGCCCTTCCGAGTCACGTGAGGTATTCCCTCCCATTTCTTTTTATCTCAGACACTTTAGATTTACAAAGCTAACAAAGATGGGCATTGAGTCATTTTACAGGATCTGAAGCTGCCAACCTCTGGTGGTGAGGTGGGGCACTCAGTGCAGTGCTCCTTGGACATCTACGTGGAGGCAGGGGACAGCCAACTCCAAGGAACGCTGCCTGTTAAAGCAGTGCCAGAAGCCTGGGATGAACCCCAGAACCCCTATGGAGTCAGAAGGGTGTGTGTGTGTGTGTGTGTGTGTGTGTACTCTCAAGGGAAAGGGACCATGTTAGGGTACCTACTGTCACATCACCAACCATCTTCACTGCGGGGGGCCAGCCCCCGCGAGGTCCAGGGGTTCCCTCAGGTGGGGACGGCGTCAGTGAGGCAAAAGAAGAAGAGAGTGGAGACACCGGGGAGAGTTTCAGAGTAGTGTCACACTTTATTGTTACAGCATGTCCCCTTTCATAGGGACTCTTGACCATTACCTCAATCACAAGTTATGTTTCACATGAGTTTGATGTTTTTTCTTTCTCAGGACTTTTACAGCCCTTACTTCCTTGTAATTGTTCTTTCCAGGGTACTCTGTGACCTATTCTACATTTAAGGATTATCTTTTACTATGATATTCTCTTTGTGACCCAGACTCAGTTTCTACATACCATCTAAAGAATGGTTACCATGACTACCTTTACTATCTAGTAATTATCCCAAATTCCAGCTGCTAAACACAATCGTAAGACTCACAGGGCGCATACTTGAGCTATTACTAAGAGACTAGGAGTGGCTGCGTCTAAAGTCTATTCCTATAAGATTACTTAGAAGCCAAAAGGGGGTTTCAAACATTTCTTATCCTACGGAGGGCTATAGTTATTACAATAGAGGGTAGCATCTGTTTCTCAGTCAAAGCTTCAGTATCTGTTGTTACAACAATGTACAAGGCAAAGAATTCAAATAAGGCTATTGATTAACATAGCTCATGGTCAGTAAGTCATCTCTTATCGGAACTCTCATGGCCTGGGAGACTTTTCACTGTAATTAGCAAGCGAGCTCAACGGACAGGCTGTCAGTTTCTCACAGACAGGCTGTTGGCCTATGTGGCCAGGAGTCTGAGCCTCTGTTTCCAAGAGGCTTGAGTCCCCTTTTTCTCAGTTCTGGGGTCCCCATGGAGGCTACAACCTGGCTTGGGTTATCTCCTCTTTAGAAAATCTTACCCATCATTGACTTGCATAGCCATCTCTCACTGGGGTACCATAGGAACTTGCCATAAAAGCAGTGAGAGTACTGTCTCCTATAGGATCCGATGTAGAGGAAAGGCACATGGGTTCATAGAGGCAGGAGATATTACATGACCAATCAGAGGGCAGCACCCCAGACATCCAGCACTGAGCATGGATCTTTACCTCGATGTGACCTTGTCAGACATCGGGGTGCTGTCAGCTCCCAGCACTTCACCATATATATATATATAATACACATATATACATGTATATTAGTAATATAGTATATACTCATATATAGTAATATATGTGAAGTACATATACATGTACTAGTGTAAATATACTACATATATATCGAGTCAAAAACAATATGTAAGTTTTGCTCACATAACAGGCCCAGAGATATGTAGCTTCATTTTCAATGTTGGGTAATTTGGCTGCCTTCTGATGACATCAAAGACAGGTTTTTTCCAATTCTCCTCTGCTGTTGTCAATTTGTTGGCTACTGCCTTCAGAATCACAAAATAGTTGCAGCAGCTCCAGATGTCACATTTGTACATAACATCCAAAGGTGAAAAGAGAGGGAAAGCTCTCTTAGAAGACCTCTAGGTTTACCCCCATATCTCACTGGTCAGAATTATGTCACATTTCTATTCCTAGACCAATCATTAGCAAGGAGAATGGAATTCTCATGATGGACTAAAACTAGTTCAGATTTACCCACACTGGTCTGCAAAGAGGAGAGGGAGGTAAATTATGGTTTCTGCCACTAGCTTATTTGCAGAATATGTTTAATAATGGTGCTTAAAGAGTTGCTGTGAGGATTTAGAGTTAAAGTGCTTACAGTAGTGCCTGGCACATAATAAGTGCTCAGTAAATATTATTAAATACTGGTTTGTTGTACAGATGAGAAAATGGACTCAGAAAGCTTAAGTGGCTATGTGTCAGACTTGAGACTAGAACTAAGGCCTGATTGACTCCAGAGCACACACTGCACCACACCAGCTGCCAAAGTCAGAAGTGGGCAGGCATGGCATCCGTGCTCTGCAACTTGAAGGTAGATGGCATGATCTGTCCAACATGATTAAGTCTGCTTTGCTTTCTAGAATTGCCCCTCTTTATGAAAATTTTGAATCCCAGGAAAGCAGAGCCTGGACCCCCTAGGATCCTGGCCTCTAACCATCTCCCACCTCTGCCAGGATGCCACAGCCAGCCTGTCTCCAGTCAGGACTTTGATTGAGTAAACCCTCCTACAGCTGGCATTCAATTGAGGGTTCCTGTTTACAAACGGTTGGCCCGTATGCAGGTTAGTTGTTACAGGGCTCCCCCAGCTTAGCTGTAGGGCCCCCCAGCAGCTGTGGGAAAGGCAGGGTGCTAGAGAAGTGGGCTGGCCAGCTGGGATGGAGGACCCATTGGTATTGACAGCAGCAGGAGCTCCATCAGTGGCTCCTTAGCCCAAGGAGAACACAAGCCTAAACCTAGGTCAGGTCAACACAATGGCATTCAGCTGCCAGGGCTTCCTTATACTTTCCTATACCCCCACCCCACCCCTACCCCTTGCTCTGCAATGACTCTCCCTTCTCTTGGGGCCCTGGCTGCCTCTGGTGGGCCGCAGCCCCTCTAGCTGTTGGGCCCAATTTTCATGTCCTGTTCTGGGATTAACTGGTTGAGGGAAGGGTCTAGGATGTGTAGGTGGGAGTGGATTCAGCTCTGTCTCAGCTCCATAAAGCCAGGCCCAAAGGGCCCCAGAGAGTGGCAGTAGCCTGAACAGAAAGAGGTAAGAGAGGCCTGATCTAGTGGGATGGCAAGGGGAGGTTCAGGGTGGGGCAGTCGCAGGGCTAGAGCCATGCTGAGCAGAGCTGAGAGGGAGGGGGAGAAGAGAATACACTCACTCAGGGTCCCACAAAGGACTGGAGCCTGAGAGGTTCTAAGGCAGAAGTACAAATTTTGGTACTGGAGGAACCGAGTTTTGGACAGCCTAGGAGTCTGTGCCCAAAAGGAGGAGGACATTGGCTTGTGCGCCTACCCCCTTGGGGAGAGAAGAGGACTGACTGCCCAGGTATCTGTATCTCTCGCGCTGTGTGTGTGCTGTGTGGGTGTACAGTTATTTGTGTGCTGCCTGGAGGGGAAGGGAGCTAATGCTTATGAAGTATCTCCCCCGTGTCAGCCACAGTGCTCAGAGTTTTACTTATGTTTTCTCATAACCCTCCCAACAACACGGAAATAGGTATTTTAATCTCCATTTTACAGCAGAGAAGACAGGCTCAGTAAGCTGAGTAATTTGCCCAAGGTCACATGGCAAATAAATGTGTGTATCCAGAAACTGCCTGATTCCAGGACCTGGGCTCCTTCTGATTTGCTGTCCAGCGTTTTGAGTCAGACCCAGGACTTCTTTGTGGTTCAAAAGGTGAGGAGGTGGGAAACAGGCTAGAAGGCCTGAGAGTGGTGAAATTTTGTTAACCTTGCCCAAGGTACTCTAGGCAAGTGTCAGGAGAAGACCTTCACAAAGTCAAGTCCAAGATCACTATGCATAGGCCTATCATCTGGATGAGTGCATCGTAAGACTGGCCCTCCATCTAGGCCCTGCTGCCTCCCCGCACTGATCTGGATGGCTTGGGCTCTTTCTGGGGAGGATTCTCTAGTCCAGCCTGGTTTCTCTGGAACCCCTAGTTGGCTCAGCCTTGCTTGGGCTTACTGCACATGCCTGTGCCCCCACGTATCTGGGAGGGGAACCTCCACCCTCCCAGTCACCAGGTTGGAAATTTCCAGGGTTTCTGGGACTTCTGCCTCTTCCTCCTTTCTCACAGCTTGTCAACAAGCCCAACAACCGTGCCGCCTCCACGCTCGATGTTCTGTGCGCCCCCAGCCTGGCGCTGCTGAGCCTCCACAGCTGCCTGGACCCGGCTCGTCTACTGCTTCTTCGTGTGCAGCTTCCACCAGGACTGCTGGACGCTGAGCTGCAACCAGGGGGTGGGCAGGTCTGGGGCGCACATGGTCCCCTGGGCCTCCTCCTAGAGAGGCCCTGTCCTCTCTGCCTGCTTCACCCCGGCCACCCTCCCAGTGGCATCCTCTGTGGGGAAAGCTCTTTGGAAGGACCTAGATTCCAATTCTCATGCAACCACAGACAAGTCTGGTAGCTGTGAGTGGTGGACTCGTCTGTGAAAAGGGGATAGAACATTCTTTGTAGCCTGAATGTTTTCTAGACTTTGCCAGCTTTTGGACACACACAAAAAAATTATGCCATTGTTTTTTAAATCTCTTAGGATAAAACCCAAGTCTTAAAATGGCCTACAAGGCCCTCGTGATCTGGCTTCTGCTTCCCACCCGGTCTCAACCTCTTCAGCCTCTGCCCTTCCCCATGGCTTCAGTCACCTTCTCAGTCTCCAGAACAGACCCATTTCCTGCCCTCCAAGGCCTTTGCCCCTGGCTTTGCCAGGAATGATGTCCCTCGATCTCCTTCACTTCATTAATTCCTTGTCATCCTCACTTCCTCAAAAGTAACTATTTGTAGTCTTTCTTGACCAGCAAACCACCCTACCCCTGACAACTGGGTTAAATCTGATTGCTCCTCCATAGCTCTTTTCATAATTATAATCTAGCAATTAATTGGGTAATTCATTGGTTTTCTTTCTCTCTTGCCAGAAGTATTTATGTTGACCCATAAGAAAGTGCCCTTTTTGTATCGAAAAAGGTTGACTATTGGCAGTTTTATTTTCATCCAATTCAACTTAGTAAACTCCATATTTACCTTATTCATGGCTGTAGCCCCTGTGCCTTGCACATAGTTAAAACCTCAGTGTATCAGATGAATGAATGAAAGCTGAATAACATCAGCTTAAAATGCTCAAGGACTCACTCAGACATTCCAGTCTCTGGTGGATTTTCTTCACGTGTTTCTGGGATTCTCCAAGCTTGTATTACCCAGCTGCATTCCTGATCCAGTCCTGATGATTGCTTCCTTCTGCTGTTGTTGGATACCTGCAATTCTGTCATCACCTCCACTGTGCCAAGACTTGGTGGTAACCAAGTTGGGCATTCATCCTGCTATGAGCTGGGACAGGAATCCTCCAGCCTTGCTGCCTGAGCTGGGACTCTGTCCCTGGGTGCAAATCCCTGCCAATGGCTCTGGCCACCAGGGCTTTCCCTCCTTATGTGCTGAAGACTGTTTGGCTTCCATTGGAGAAAGGAATCATTCCCTCTCCCCAGCCATGTTACTGGGGGCCCTGCAGCAAGACTGCGTGGGTCTGGAAGAGTTGGAGCTTAATGAATGAAAACAGCATGCTCTTGTTGCCAAGTGGGCTGGGTCAGGAAGGGTCCACCAATCAGCCACTCTGTCTTACTGATGATCTTCAGGTCCTATTGCTGAATTTGCCTTCTAATGATAAATTTGATAAGTTCCTTCTTTTTGATAAATCACCTTCCATTGGTCCCTTATCCCTTCTTTAAATTTTTTCTTGTTCATTTTAAAAGTAACACATGTTCATGAAACTAATTTAAAGCAGTAGAGAAAACTGTAAAATAGAAAATAAAGGTTCTTCTAGTGGTAACTACTGTTCACAGTTTCTTGATATGTATATCTTTCCAGATGTTTTCTATTCCAGGATATAATGCGGCACCAATTACATACCCATCAATAACATGTCACAGTCCCTGTTTTACACACCTTCACCAGGATTGGGCCTTACCAACCACCTCCTTCTTGAATCTGGATTCCTGTCTGTATTCCAACTGTGAGCATGGTTAATCTGTTTCTTTTTCCTAGAAGCCTTCTCAGTCTCCTCCATATCTATTTGAAACCTGGTAGTGGTGTGGGGGTGGGGACAGAAAAAGGGTGTCACCTAAGACCTCACACCAGCCAAATCTTAGTCTATCTTGCTTGTTGGAGGAATTAGACAAAAGCCCAAATGCACACTGGTAGGTCTACAGTAATTGTTACTTCTCTCTCCTTCCTTGGGAATTAGGCTGGCTCATTCTGTGCAATGCTGACCAGCATCTCATGCCCAGTCTAGGAGGCAGCCTGGGCCCACATCGTGAATTCACTCGCTCTGGTGGAATGAATTGCTCTGGTGTCCACACTAGAGCCAGCGGAATCTCCTGAGGCTGAATTTGATTCTGTCCAGATAAAAAATGATTCCCTGTGGGCTCATCCACCCCTGCGGTCTTGTACTATCTTGCTTTTGATGTGACTTTTCCCTTAGTAAAGTCGTCAGTTTCCTTTGGGAAATGTCTAACTTAGTCTTCTGTGTCAGACCTGGGAAAAAAGAACTTAAGAGTTGATTGCCTCCGGGAGGTCAGCCATGATGGAAAGAAAGCCTCTGTCTAGAGTTACAGAGTGTGGGAATCACCGTCCTCCCTCCCTCCCTGTCACTCAGGAGAGCAGGAACCTGGGGTGAGGAACCAGAGGCAAAGAGCCTGACGGATGAGAGAGCAAACTGCTTTGTACTGGCAATCCTTTTGGGTTCTTGGTCCCCTTCCTTATTCCAAACCTTCAAGAATTTGATGGAAGACCCTCCCTCAATCCAGGATGGGGCAAAAGGGAGCCCAGGTTGGTCCTTGATTACATGCTGGACACCCCCTTTCTCCAGGGATCCAGGGAAAACTCATCTGCCAACTGTTTACAGCAGCTGTCAATTGGTATGCCCTAGACTCCCCTTCTTCTTGCAGAGCCAGGCATACCTAATGCCTGGCTCTACTCACCCAGGCCACACACCCTGTGGTGGTGGGGTCGAAATGTGGTGCAGGAAAGCTGTTCCTGACACAGAAAGAACAAAGCTCCCCTTCTCTACTGGACCCCACTCTCTCCGCAGCTCAATTACAGTCCAGGCCTCTGAACCCAGCCCAACCCCGTTCCTGCCTGTGGCCAGGGCTGGTCCAGGTCCTTGTCTCCGCACACACCTGCCTGGGGTTCCTTGGCCAGCCCTGCATCCTTTGTGACCCTGCCTGCTCCTTCCTGAATCTTCACCTCCAGACCAGGCTCCACCTGCACCCTCTCCCTCTGTAGGGAAGCCAGTCAGACTTCACCCTGCTTTCTCTCTCTGTCTTCAGGCCTCGGCATTCTCTGTAGCTGATTCTTTGCGTTGACACCTATTTCTCTCTCCTTTAGCCCTAGAAGGAGGACCATGTTTTCCCCCTGTGGCTGCAGCTATCCTTCACTGACCCTGAAGCCACCTCCTTGGACTACATTCCAGTTTCAGGGACTGTGGCCTCTTTCCTAGAACAGTCACTTCTAGGGCTCTCCCAGTCCTGCCTTTCCACACGTGCCCACCATCTAGCCCTCAGAGAGAGATATTGTCATTAAATCACGCTTCCCGCCCTTAATTCTAGGGAACCCCAGTCTAGTTCTGAAATGTACTTGTGGTTGTGTGCTGGGCTCACACTGGCCTCTAGCATTTGTGGGATCCTGGGCAAGAGTACAGATGGAGGCCCACATATTATATGTCTAAATAATGAAAAGTTATAAATCAAGGAAATGCATTTAAATGAAATGTGTTCCATTTACCTACGTTGACAAATATACCTTTGTAATGACAGAATAGAAAAATATGGGTAAAGCTATGGTTTTCAGGACTGAAAGCAAGTTATCAAAGGTGACTGAATTCAATTTTACATATTATGTTTAAACATTGTATTTGGGTCATGTATGATAAATTATTATCACCAAAATATAAAATAGTTTAATTTTATTATCTAAAACACTATCATTCATAATGTGATTTTTTTTTTTTTGCCATTTGTTCAAGCTATTTGTATATTCATACAGAATTTCTTAAGCTTTTTTTTCAAAATTTTCAATGATGGGCTATTATTTTTATAAAATAGGAAGTGGGGGGCGGCCGTGTGGCTCAGTTGGTTAAAAGTTGGGTTGGAGTGCCAGCTCTGAGCAACAGGGCTGCGGGTTCGATTCCCACATGGGCCAGTGAACGCTGCACCCTAGCTGAGCTGTTGCTGAGCTGCCAACAGGTGGCAGGATGGCTCAGCTGGTGTAACAATAAGATTGCCTGTTCAATGGTGGGCTATGCCCACCTGCAATTAGGACTGAACTCAGCACCTTGAGCTGAGCTGCAGCCAGGGCGTGCGCTCTTAACAAGGCTGCTGGTTCAATTCCTACATGGGATGGTGGCTACGCCCATCTGCAACTAAGATTGAACACAGCACCTTGAGCTCAAGGCCATGAGCTGCCGACGGGAAGCCCAATGGTGAATGGCGCCCTCCACAACGAAGACTGAAGAACAACAACTTGGCTGGTCCCCTTCCCCAATTCCCCAACACTGTTCTCCTCCCCCAATTCCCCAATAAAATCTTCTAAAAAAAAAACAGGAAGTGACAACTTGTTGCTAAATTTGTTCAAATATCTCTTCAATCAAGATTATACCACAATCTAACAGCCAAAAAGTAGTCTCTATCGTATGTATAGAAATATGGTTTTTAATTTTAAAATGAAATATTTAAACTTAATAAACTGTTTTTATAAGATTTTACTAACATTTTGTTTTTCTTTCTTTTTTGTTTTTGAGGGCAGTGTCACTGGCCCTCATATGTGGGACCCGAACTGGGGCCGCTGGCTTCCTAAGCCAGCGCTTAACGACCGCACCACTCGGCAGGCCTACTAACATTTTTAATAGCAAACAATAGTGCAAATCAAGTAACTGTTGATAATATAAATATTCAAAATTAGTATGTCTTCCACAAATGACCATGATTTGTTCTTTGTTTGAGAATTTTAGTTGTTTCATTTAACTTTTCTAGTACATATCACATTTTATATAAATTAACTGTAATTGATTTAATGGCATTTAGTTGAGATCCTCACCATGTGTTTAGAGTGATTCTGAGGTCAGATTTGATGTGTTTCATCAATATATTCCATCTTTGGCCATATCTAGAAAATATTGTGTATAATCTTTGAATTACTCCAAAAGATGTCATTGTTATCAGCACAATTGGAGGCATGTCTTTTAGTAAATCCAAATTATGTACAATACATGGTCAAATTATATTTGTGGCCAAACTTTTACTTTGTATCAGATATCTTTTTTCGTTAGTCATATTACCACCATGACCATAGGCATTTCCTTGGTAATCTTTTAAATCAATGCTGAAAATTGAAAGCTGTTGTTTTTGGTCCTTGATTCAAGTCACGCTTATACTTTGGTACTTTTGGTACTTGCATTTCAGTTGCAATAACTAGAAAGAGCCAAGTAAATTACAAAAATCATATTTTAAAGATACGGCAGAACTATGGAAACAACAATGACTAGAAGAATTGGTGTTCAGAAAGGGATTTGTATTTGTCAAGGGAATATCTCTTCTGAGTTGAATTGATAGTCATGGATGTTTTCTTCCCTGGGAGCATTTGCTCTTTCTGTGCATGAACTGAGTATTAAGCTTGACCCATGTAGAAAGCCTCTATTGGTAGGAAAAGAAACCAGCAAGTCTTTCAGCTGTTCAATGAGGCTGTTGTGAGAAATTACAGTCTCTAAAATCACAGCTGATTGTAATCATAGGACATTTTCCAAGTTCTGAGACTGAATGTGGAAGCTTAGCTGAGGGCTTCTAAAATGCAAAATGAAATCTTTTATAATCTTCAGATCCTTAGGACACAAAGTCCAACTAGAGATACGAGGCCTGGTGCACAAGTATAGTTTAGTGTTCCTCCCAAGAAATTTCCCTAATTTTGAAGCTGTCAGGGTAAAGAGCAGGTGAGAAAAAGGACTAAAGTGCCAAGTACAGTACTTCCAAAGGGCAGAACTGAAGCTCCTGCAGATCTTTCAGGGTCAGGGAGAAAAAGAGCCACTAAACTTTCAGTCAAAAGCCTAGGAAGGGCCAGCCTGAAAGCAAGAATGAATTGTAGGTGGACTGAGTCAAGCTAACACTACAGCCCAGTTCTGTGTCACTTAGCCCCTGATTTGATTGAGATGACTTGTTCCTTATGCTATCAGCCTAACAGAAGAAAGGTGGAACTCTCTCTGGTGGGAGATATCAAACAAAGCCTCTAAATATCTTTTATATACAATAAAAAAAAAAATCACTAGACATGCAAAGAGGCAGGAAACTGTGACTGGTCATTAAGAGAATAAATAGACAATAGAAACAGACCCATAAATGACCCAGATGTTGGAGGAATGAGACAAGGACTTCATATAACTAATTAAAATGATTACAAAAAAAGGAAAATATGGACAAAATGAATGAAAAAAATAGATATTTTCAACAGAGAATTAGAATTCACAAAAAGAAATCAAATGATTTATTTCAGGGCTAGAAAGAGGGTAACATTGACAAGAATTGGGATTCTTTTATAATAGAGTAATAATTAATAAGCAGAATTCACACTGATACAATGTCAGTCAAAAATCTCTATATAAAACTAAAAATAATTGACCTCCTGCTGCAAGAAAATCTATCAATAAACGAGTAATTCATGCTACATGGTAAATTTTTACCATGGTAGTTTTTCTGGGAAGAAAAAATCATTAGCATTTCAATATTGATGGAAACAAAATAAGAAAAAACTGTTATCAAATACTTTATTAGCCTCAGGCACTCAGGAGGTTGCGTGGTCAAATAACCTTCTCAATTGCAGCCTCCCAGGGCTTCTGTCCAGAGACATTAGCAGGAATCAGAGTTGGGGTAAGTTACCCTTGAAAATTCAAAGGAAGTATCAGTTTTCATAGAGAAAGTGTAGTCTATAGGAGCAAACTATTTTTGTAAAAATGTCAGCTGAGAAAAAGTTCTATCAGTATGATTTTTTTACATTCAATATTATTTTATATTAGTTTCAGGTGTATAATGTAGTGGTTAGACATTCAGATAATTTAAGAAGTGATCCCCCTAACTAGGACCCACCCATCTGACAATATACATAGTTATTACCATATCATTCATTATATTCCCTACTTCGATTTATTTATTTATTTATTTATTTATTTATTTATTTATTTATTTATTTATTTATTTTAAGAGGGCAGTGTCACTGGCCTTCACATGTGGGATCCGAACTGGGGCTGCTGGCATCCCAAGCCAGCTCTCAACTACCGCGCCACTTGGCCGGCCCCCTACTTTGCTTTACATCCCCATGACTATTTTGTAACTACCAGTTTGTACCTCTTAATCTCATCACCTTTATCACCCTGCCCCCAACTCCCCTCCCATCTATCACCCCTAACAAATCTAGTACCCGTCTCACACCATACATAGTTATTACAATACTACTGACTACATTTCTTGTGCTATACACTATATCCCCATGAGTACTTTGTAACAACCAATTTGTATATTTTTTTTATTTCTTTTATTTTATTTTTAGAGAGCAGTGTCACTGGCCCTCATATGTGGGACCCGAACCAGGGCCACTGGCTTCCCAGGCCAGCGCTTAACCACTGGGGCACTTGGCCGGCCCCCGATTTGTATTTTTTAATACCTTCCTCTTTTTCACCTACATCCCCTCATCCCCTCTCCCATATGGCAACCATCAAAATATTCTCTGTGTCCATGAGTGTGTTTCTGTTTTGTTTGTTTTTATTTTGTTTGTTAGATTCCACATATGAGTGAAATCACATTGCATCTGTTTTTCTCTGTCTGACATACTCCACCCAGTACAATACCCTTCAGGTCCATCCATGCTGCTGTAGATGGCAAGAGCCCATTCCCTTCCATTGCCGAGCAATATTCTACTGCATATATGTACCACCTCCTCTTTATCCATTCATCCATTGGTGGACACCAATGGGTTGCCTCCACATTTTGGCTTTTGTAAATAATGCTACAATAAACATATGGATGCACATGTCCCCTCAAAGTAGCATTTTGGGTTTCTTAAGATAAATACCCAGAAGTGGGATTACTGGGTCCCTCTTGGTCTCTTCTTATAGACTTTGTTTTAAAGTCTATTTTGTCTGGTGTAAGTATTGCTACTCCAGACTTTTATTTTCCATTTCCATTTTCATAAAATAACTTTTTCCATCCCTTTACTTCCAGTTTGTGTGTCTCTTTCAATTTGAAGTGAGTCTCTTGTAGGCAGCATATGTAAGGGTTTCGTTTTCTTATCATTTCAGCCACCCTGTTTTTGATTGGAGCATTTACATTGAAAGTAATTGTTGATAGGTATGTAGTTATTGCCATCTTAATGTTCATATGTATATATATATTTTTTTCTGTCTTAAAGAAGTCCCTCTAACATTTGTTGTAAAACTGGTTTGGTGGTGAGGAACTCCTTTAGCTTTTTTTTGTCTGGGAAACTCTTTTAAAAAAAAAAAAGATTTTATTGGGGAATTGGGGGAGGGGAACAGCGTTGGGGAATCGGGGAAGGGGAACAGACAAGTTGCTGTTTTATTGTTCTTTAGTCTAGTTGCGGAGGACGCTGCTCTTAACCAGCGCACCACTTGACCGGCCATCCCTCCCAAATTTTATCTGCCACACGGAGATTGGGGACCATCCTGTTTCACATCTCTGTCCCTCCTATCTGTCTTGATGTAGTTTCTTCTTTATATCCTTTGTTATAAAGCTTCTGTTCAGTTAGATTTCAGATCATTCTCCAGGTTGATCGTTCTATAATTTAGTTGTAATTTTGATGTGTTCACAGGGTGAGGCAAGCACTGCCTTTACCTACTCTGTCATCTATATATCAGTATGATTTGAAAGAAAATGCAAAGTTTAATATTTCAATTAGTTCAAATTATTATATTTTCCTTGGATGGTTAAATTCTGCTTGGAAATTAAGCATGACAGAAGCTTTCTTTGTAATATGGGTTTTAAGTAAAAAAATTCAGATTTTTAAATAGTATAAGGCTATTGAATTTTTCTATTTCTTCATCAGTCAGTTTTGGCTATTTGTTTCTTTCATGGAATAAATCAATTTTATCTAAATTGCTGACTTTATTGGAGTAAATTTGTTCATATTATCTGATTTTCCTTTTAATGCTTGTAGGATCATGATGTGTCCTCTTGTACTTTTGATATTGATAAATTGTGCTTTCTCATTTTTTCCTAGATTAATTTAGAAGATTATAAATTTTATTGATCTTTTAAAGAACAGCTTTATACTTTATTAATTTAAAATTATTTGTCCTTTGCATCTTTGATTTCTGCTCTTTATTATTATTTTTTCCTTCTACTTATTTTGGGTTAAATATGCTCTTCTTTTTCTAGCTTGTTAAGGTGAAATCTTAGATTGTTGATTTTAGAACTTTATTATTTTTCTAATACTATAAGCATTTAAAAGTATACATTCCTCTCTAAGCACTACTTTAATTGCATTGTCATGCATCTTGATGTGTTATACTTTCATTTTCATTTAGTTTACCATTCTTTTCTAATTTTCTTGTGACATATTCTTTGACCATGGATTATTTAGAATTACATTGTTTTAATTTCAAACACTTGCATTATTTCCACATGTAGTTATATTTTTGATTTCTAATTTAAATTCATTTTGACCAGAGAACACATTCCACTTGATTTCAATCCTTTGAGTTTACTGAACTTTATTTTATGGCTCAATGTATGGTCTGTGGAAATTCCCCATGCACTTGAGAACGTTTATTCTCCAGTATTGGTGGAATGCTCTATAAATGTCAGTTAGGTCAAGGTAGTTGACAATATTCAAGTCTTCTATATCTTTACTAATATATGTCTACTTTTTCTATCAATTACTGAGAGAAGAGCATTGAAACCTCTAATTATAATTGTAGATATGTCTATTTTTTCCTTTCTCTTTTCTTTTTTTTTCTCCATGCTTCTTGAAACTCTTTTAGTAGATATATAGAAATTTAGTATTATTATGTCCCCTTGTTTAACTGACTCTTTACTATTATGAAATATAGCTCTTTATCTCTGGGTATAGTCCTTGTTCTGAAGTCTACTGTGTCAGATACTAATATAATTGATCAATATCAAAAATAAAATAGGAAACATCACTTTATTTTTATTAGTGTTTGCATGGTATGTCTTTCCCATACTTTTGCTTTTAGCCTCTTTTAGAACTTTTCTTTTTTCAATCTAGTCGTGTAGGGCACATCTCAGTGGCTCATGTGGGGATTGAACCGGCAACCTTGGTGTTATGAGCACTGTGCTCTAACCTACTGAGCTAACCTGTTGCCCCATGCCCTTTTTAGAATTTTACAGTGAATAATCTCTGCCTCTTAATTGGAATGTTTTGATTATTTACAATTAATGTAATATCAACATGACTGATTTTGAATTTACCATCTTGCTATTTGTTCTCTATTTCTTCCATCTGTTCTTTGTTTCTTTTTTCCCCCCAGCTTTCTTTAATATCAGAGGTATATTTTAAATTCTTAGTTAATCTCCACTACTGGCTTATTAGCTATGTTCTTTGTTTTATTTATATAGTGATTGTTCTAGGATTTACAATATATATTTTAACTTATCACTGACTACTTTCAAGTAATAATATTCTATTTCACATGTTACATAAGAACTTCACAAAAGTATATACTTCCATGTCCTCCTTCCCATCCTTTGTTGTGCATACATATATATATATGATGTAAACCCCAGCAATAAATTATTATTTTTGCTTTAAACATCAACTATATTTTTGTGACCAAAAAAGCCACACAACATAAAATTCACACTCCCAAGAATTTCCAAATGCACAGTACAATATTGTCAACCACACATACCAGGCACTGCACCAGGTGCTGGGAACACCAGCCAGACTATAAATTCAGGTATTTGACTGAAGCAGCAAAGCCAGGGGGCACGAACGAATATTGTCAACCACATGCATGGTGTTATGCAACAGACCCACACACTCTACATCCTTCATGGCTGAAGCTCTACTCTTACTGAACAACTCCTCATCTTCTCCACATCAATCATATTTTAAAGACATGTAAAAAATGAAACAAGTGTTTGTTTTGTTTTGTTTTGTTTTGTTTTTTTAGGGAAGTGTCACTGACCCTCATATGTGGGATCCAAACCGGGGCTGCTGGCATCCCAAGCCAGCTCTTAACCAACATGTCACTCAGCCGGGCCCCGAAACAAGTGTTTTTATAGCCACTGTCTCCAGCACTTTTTATTCCTTTGTGTAGATCCACGTTTCCATCTAGTGTCAGTTTTCTTCTTCCTTAAGAATTTCATTTAATATCTTTTTAAGTGCAGGTCTGGTGATTATGAGTTGTCTTACCATTTTTTGTTCTGAAAAATCCTGTTTCTATTTACAAGGGTGCCCATAAAAATGTATATATATGACTTGTATTCATCTTTTGTTATCAGTATATATCTAGTATTATAATTTTAGTACAGTTTTTTCCTTTCTGAAAATTTTTATACTTTTTTTTGGCACCGTCTACATTTTCATAACAGCTTTATTGAAGAATAATTTACATACCATAAAATTCACCCATTTGCCTTCATTGTTAAAGAATATTTTCTCTGCATATAGAACCAGGTTGACAGAGTTTTGTTTTTTTTTCCTTTTAGCACTTTAAAGATGTTTTTCCATTGTCTTGTGACTTACATAGTTTCTGACAAGAAATTTGCTTCCATTTTATTTTTTGCTTCTCTGTGTGTATTTTACCCTGGCTGCTTTTATTATTTTCCCTTGATTATTGTTTTCAGGAATTTTATTATAATGTGCCATTGTGTACTTTTCTTGTTATTTCTCCTGCTTGGAGTTCTTGCACCTCTTTGGATCAATGACTTTATAATATTCATCATATTTGGACAAGTTTTGGTCATTGTTTATTTAAATAGTTTTGTACTCTTCTCCTATTTTTCTGGGGTTCCAATTATAAGTATATTCAACCTCTTGAAATTGTTTCGTTGGGTCTGTTCATTTTCCCATTCTCTTTTTTCTCCATGTTCTTCATTTTATATATTGTGTCTCCAACCTCACTGATGTTTTTATCTCTAGTGTCTAATTTGCTATTAATCCCATCCAGTGACTTTCATGTTGTATTTTTAATGTCTGGATATTCCATTTATCTATTTTTAAATCTTCTATTCTAAGCAAACATATGCTGCATGACTGGGCAACTCAGCCTCTGGATATATGCCCAAAATAAACAAATGAATATGTCCACTAAAAGACATGTAAGTAGCATATTCATAGCAGCATATTCATAATAGCCCCAAGTTGGAAGTGAATCAAATGTTAATATACAGTAGAATGGATAATAAATTATGGTATAGTCATCTGGAATACTAAACAGCAATGAAAAAGAATTAACTGCATGCAATAACATGGATGAATCCTAGTAATAAAACCCAAAGGATCCAAACACAAAGAGATTACATTATGCGTGATTCTGTTTTTATATAAAGTACAGACAAAACTACTCTATGGTGATAAAATTCAGAATAGTGGTTATTTCTTGGGAGGCACTAAGTGGAATGGTGCATAAGGGAGTCTTTATGGGGTACTGGAAATATCTATATCTTCACCTGGATGGCAATTACATGTTTAACAATTCATGGATCTGTACACTTATGATTTGTGCAATTTACTGCATATCAGCAAATCTCAATAAAATAAACAAATTTGTACTTCTAACAACATGTATAAAACTAATGATGATAGTTATTTCTGACTTCCATATTTTCTTCTGGTAGTTCACAATACATATAATAAAAGTTTATTGTTTGGAGGGATACTGGGAAGATGGCAGAGGAGGAAGCACCAGAAATCTGTCTCCCTACTTAGACAACAATTACACTGGCAAAATCTGTCTGATATAACTGTTTTGGAACTTTGTAGTCTGTTGAAGGTTAGCAACTACCATGGAAAACTTGAGTGGTAAATTGCTGTTAATTTTGGCCAATTTCAGCTCTTAGCACAATAGCAGTGACCCATTACGCACATCTCAACTATGTGGCAGACAGCTGTGCATGTGATCCTTGTCACAGTGTGTGGGACATAGAGTGGGCAGCAATTATCCTTCTCTCCAAATATAGGGGATCTGTGCTATGATTGCTGCTTCTGATCATAGAGGTGCAGACACACAGACAGGAGACCATTGTTGTTGCACCTCCCTCTATTGTTGAAAGACACACCTCCTCTGGCTAAAGTGTCTTGTAGGGGATTTAAAGGGCCAACACACTTTCCATGCCCTTCATTTTTTTTGCTTTTCCCCTTTTGCGAACCAAACATTTGAAAACTAGGACATTCAAAATCAACTGTATATGTGGGGAAAATTAGAAAGTGACCACACTTGCCCAGGGAATGGCTCAGAAAAAAACTAAGAAGACATTCAGTTTACACCTCAGTTTTATCCTTGGCACAGATACAATGTAAAACAAACAAAAACACCACAGTAAACAAAAACAATAACAAAACAAAATCCCCCCCTGGGGAGGGGGAGAATCTGATTTCCAGAGTTATCATGTTATTAGATTAAAATGTCCATTTAAAAAATCCCAAAGCATACAAAGCAATGGGAAAGTGTGGCCCATTCAAAGGAAGAAAAATAAGTCACCAGAAACTGCTCCTGAAAAACACCCAGGGGCAGCGATACTTTAAAATAACTATTTTAACTATTCTCAGAGAACTAAAGGAATGTGTGGAAAAAGTCAAGAAAATTATGTATGAAAATATCAATAAACAGAAAACCTAAAAGAAACCAAAAAGAAATTCTGGAGATGAAAAGTGCAATCACTGAAATTAAAAATTCAGAGGAGGGATTTGAAGGCATATGTGAGCAAGCAGAAAAAAGAATCAGCAAACTTGTATATATAAGACAATGCAAATTATTGAGATTGAGGAACAGCAAAGAAAGATGAAAGATCTGTGGGACTCCATCAAGTAAACCAATATATGCAGCATAGGAGTCCCAGAAGGAGGAGAGAGGAGAGAGAGAGAGAGGGAGAGAGAGAGAAAGAGAAAGAGAGAGAGAGAGAAAGAGAGAGAGAGAGAGAGAGAGAGGAGCAGAGAGAATATTTGAAGAAATACTGGCTGAAAACTTCCCAAATTTGATGAAAGTCATGAATAACCATCCAAGAGCCTCAATGAATCCAAGTAGGATGAACTCAAAGAGACCTACACCAAGACACATTATAATCAAACAATTCAAAAGACAAATACGAAGAGTATCTTGAAAGCAGCAAGAGAGAAGCAAATTATTACATCCAAGGGATTGTCAATAAGATCATCAGTAGATTTCTCATCAGAAAATTTTTAGGCCGGAAAAGAGTAGCCAATATATTCAAAGTACTAAAAGAAAAATAAAACTGTCAACCAGTTATACTATATTGGCAAAAATCTCCTGAAAGGTGAGGCAGAGATTAAGACATTCTCATATAAGCAATAGCTAAAGGTGTTCGCGATCACTAGATCTGCCCTTCAAGAGATGGTCAAGGGAATCCTGCAAGGTAAAATGAAAGGACACTAAATGGTAACTTGAAGTTGAATGGAGAACTAAAGATCTCAGTAAAGGTAAATACATGGGCATTATAACAGCTAGTATCATTGTAACAATGGTTTGTAACTGTATTCTTCTTTTTTTAAAGATGTTATTGGGGAATTAGGGGAGGAAAACAGCATTGGGGAATTGGGGAAGGGGAACAGACAAGTTGCTGTCCTTTTGTTCTTCAGTTTAGTTGTGGAGGACAAGGGGCCGGCCGAGTGGCGCTGTGGTTAAGCGCTGGCTTGGGAAGCCAGCAGCCCTGGTTCGGTTCCACATATGAGGGTCAGTGACACTGCCCTCAAAAAAAAAAAAAAAAGAATTGTGGAAGACATCACTTCACTGGCCCATGTTAGTCATGTTGGTATTATCATTGCGCTCTTCTCGGGTGAGGCAGATCGATTGCTGGCCTCTAGACTGCCACTCACGGAGGCTCTTGGCAGCTCATGACAGCTGCCGGCCACTCACGCTGGCTGCCGGCCACTCACTGTAGCTCTTGGCAGCCCACTGCAATAGGGGCTGCAGCCTAAGCCGTTACCGGCGACTCATGGCAGCCCAGCTTCAGGTTGAGCTTATGTTCACTATCTTAACTGTAGAGGGCAGTGTCACTGGCCTTCATATGTGGGATCCAAACCAGGGTCCTGCTGCTCAGAGCTGGTGTCCCAAGCCAGCTCTTAACCAACATGCCACTCTGCCAACCCTGTAACTGTACTTTTTGTTTTCTACATGGTTTAAGAGACTAATACATTTAAAGAAAAAAAAACCCAAAACAATGATCAGTGTAAAAGCTGGGCTTACTGTATTTGTGGTTTGTAATTCCAAATCTTGTTTTCTACATAATTTAGGATACTAATGCATTTATTAATTTATGTTTTTGGACACACTATGTATAAAAATGTAATTTTATGACATCAACAACTGAAAGGGGCGAAGAAAGAGCTGTAAAGGAGCAGTTTTTGTATGTTATTGAAGTTCGGCTGGTATATAAATACAAATTAGCCTGTTATAATGTAGGATGTTAAATGCAATCTCCATGGTAACCACAAAAGTAGCTCTAGAATATAGAAAAGGAAATGAAAAATGAATCTAAATGTTTTGCTCAAAAAATCAACTAAATACAAAAGAAGACAGAAAAGTCCCTTGTTAGCAGTAATTACTTTAAATGTAAATAGATTAAAGTTTCCAGCCAAAAGACACAGCTTGACAGAATGGACAAAAACACATGATTCAACTATATGTTGTCTACAAGAGATTCGCTTGTGGTCCAAAGACACAACCAGGTTGAAAATGAAAGGATAGGAAAAGATATGCCATCTGATATTACCAAAGGAGCAGGAGTGCCTATATGAATATCAGACAGAATAAACTTCAAATAAAAAAGTTTACAAGAGACAATGAAGGATATTATATGTTAATAATGGTTTAATATAACAATAACTTATTGCTATTATAAACTTTTATGTACCTAATGACAATCAAAATATATGAAGTAAAACTGACAAAATTGAGGGGAGAAATAGACAATTCCACAATAATAGTTGGAGACTTCAATACCTCACTCTCAATAATGGATAGAACAATCAGATAGAAAATAAGTAAGGAACTAGAAGACTTGACACAATAAACCAACAAATCAACTAGATCTAAAAGACTTATACAGAGAACTCTCCCCAACAACAACAGCATATATATTCTTAAGTGAACATGTGAAATTTTCCGGGATAGACCATATGTTAGGCTACAAATTAAGTCTCAACAGATTTAAATAGGTATCAATAAAAATCTCTCTGACAACAATGGAATGAGATTAGGAAAAGTGAAACTGGAAAATTAACAAAATTGTGAAAATTAAACAATATAATTTTAAACAACCAATGGATCAAAGAAGAAATCACAAGAGAAATTAGAAAATGCTTGGAGATGACTGAAAAGAAAACACATGGAAACTTATGAGACAGTGAAGGGGAGACATTTATGGCTGTAAATCCTTGCATTATAAAACAAGAAAGATCTCAAATCAACAACTTACCTTTACAACTTAAGGAACTAGAAAAAAGAAGAACAAACAACCCAAAGCAAATAGAAGGAAGTAATAAAGATTAGGGCAGAGATAAATGAAATAGAGAATAGAAAGCAATAGAAAAAATCAGTGAAACTAAAAGTTGTTTCTTCAAAAAGATCATTAACGTTGACAAATCTTTAACTACATGGACTAAGAAAAAAGGAAAGAAACTCAAATTACTAAAATCAGAAATGATACTCAACATCACTAGTCATTAGGGAAACGCAAATCAAAACTACAATGAGATACCACCTCACACCCATTAGGATGGCTACTATTAAATAAAAGAAAATAAAAAGCGTTGGCAAGGATGTGGTGAAATTGGAACCCTTGTGCACTGTTGGTGAGAATATAAAATGCTACTGTGGAAAACAGTGGGGCTGGCCGAGTGGCACATTGGTTAAGCGCTGGTTTTGGGATGCCAGCGGCCCCAGTTCGGATCCCACATGAGGGCCAGTGACACTGCCCTCTACAGCTAACAACAGCTCCACCTGGAGCTGGGCTGTGCGAGCCCCGGTGATGGTGTGGGCTGCAGCCCCTGCTGCAGTGGGCTGCCATAGGCTACAGTGAGTGGCCCGCAGCCAGTGTGAGCGGCTGGCAGCCAAGCGTGAGCTGCCAATAGCCGCGGTAAGCGACGTCCAGAGGCGGGTGACCGATCTCCCTCATCCGGGAAGAGCGCAATGACGATACCAACAGTGAAGCAACATCCTCCGCAACTAGACTGAAGAACAAAAAGACAGCAACTTGTCTGTTCCCCTTCCCCAACGCTGTTCCCCTCCGCCAATTCCCCAATAAAAAAAGAAAAAAAAAAAAAGAAATTGTATTTAAAAAAAAAAAAAAAGAAAAGAAAACAGTGTGGTGGTTCCCTAAAAAATTAACAATAGAATTTCCATATTATCTAGCAATTCAACTTCTGGGTATACAAGTTCTGACAATTAAGTTTGCGAGCTTGTTGCAACGATGTTGCTAAACTTTTTTGATATCAGAGGGGTTACTCATTATGAATTTGTACCAACTGGACAAATAGTTAACCAGGTTTACTATTTGGAAGTGTTAAATAGGCTGAGTGAAAAAATTAGATGAGTTGAACTTTTCACCAACAATTTATGGCTCTTGCATCACAACAATGTACCAGCTCACATGGCACAGTCTGTGAGGGAGTTTTTAGCCAGTAAACAAATGACTGTTTTGGAACACCCTCCCTACTCACCTGATCTGGCCCCCAATGACTTCTTTCTTTATCCGAAGATAAAGGAAATATTGAAAGGAAGACATTTTGGTGACATTCAAGACATCAAGGGTAATATGACAATAGCTCTGATGGCCATTCCAGAAAAAGAGTTCCAAAATTGCTTTGAAGGGTGAACTAGGCTCTGGACTCAGTGCATAGCTTCCCAAGGGGAGTACTTTGAAGGTGACCCTAGTGATATTCAGCAATGAGGTATACAGCGCTTTTTCTAGGATGAGTTCACAAACTTGATTGTCAGACCTCATATACTCAAAAGAATTGAAAGTGCTCATAGCAGTATTATTCACAATGGGTAAAACATAGAAATAACCCATGTGTCTACTGAATGATGAATGGATAAGCAAAATATGATATATACATATATTGTGATATTATTCAACCTTGAAAAGAAAGGAAATTTTGCAATATACTACAACACGACTGAAACTTGAGGATATGTGTCTTAGCCACTAATTCCATTCTTTTCTTTCCAGACATATATCTATTGTTGTCATGTTTTAATTCTGTCTTTGAGAAACCCATCAGACCTTATTATTACTGTTTTATACATGAAGGTTTATTTATATTTATAAGTTATAATTCAGTTACAAAAAGACAATACAGTGTGATTTTACTTATATGAGGTACCTAGAATAGACAAAATCGTAAAGACAGAAAGTGTAACGGTGGTTGCCAGGAGTTGTGGGGAGGGGAGAATGAGAAGTTATTGTTTAATAGATATAGAGTTTCAGTTTTACAAGATGAAAAGAGTTATGGGAACAAATACTGGTGATGGTTGCACAGTAAGGTGAATAAATGTATTTAATACCACAGAAGTGTACACTTAAAAATGGGTAAGATGGTAATTTTTTTGTTATGTGTGTTTTACTATCATAAAAAAAGTTGAAAGTTTTTTGTTCAAAATGACTCTTGTTCCTGTACAATCTAGCTAAATGGGATAATGTTTACTTTTAGAAGTTTTATATATAACTTCTCTCACTATGTTGCCCACTAAATTACTAATCTCATTTTGAACTTTCCATTTCAGAAGGCGATTACTTATTTTATCATTATTTTTTTTTTATCTAACTTACATGTTTGTCCATTCTATCACCAAATTTCAAAATAATTTCTACTATACCTAGAAAAATATCATTTCTTTCTGGAAATATCATGGTTTTCTTGGCCAAACAACAAAATATAATATTCTTTTAAAAATACATGCCCATGTTCTAAGTAAAGTTTATATTTATTTAGTGCTATCAGTTGTACCATCTTTTTAGACTGTTTTTCAAACATAATTACCAGATGTAATTTCAACAACTCTAGATCAAAAGTAACAGAGGCATACGTGTGTTCCTTAATAAATTGTGGTGTGTGTGTGTGTGTGTGTGTGTGTTTGTGTATATACTCAAAAGTGTGCAAGGCTCTCCAAAGTACAGGGACCAGAGATAGACCCCATTTGCCTCACTTTAAGGAGGCTGCTGGCTGAGCCTATCTGGTTTCTTTCCTAACACCTGGTCTGTAGTAAGACATTGTAAGTTTTCCGATATTGAGAACAGTTTTCATTTCAAATGCTTGGTCTTTTTGTCCCGATAAGTGAGATAGCTAACATTTACTGAGTGTTTACTATATCTCAGACACTGTTCTTAGTATTTTATATTTATTTACTCATGAAATACTCAGCATTTACTCACAAAAACTCCATAAAGTAGGTACCACTATTATCCCAATTTCACAGATGAGGAGATCGAGGATAGAAAGGTTAAGGAAATTACCTAAAACACAGAAATAGCCCGACGATGTCAGCACTTTGGTATTAACATTTACTCTCTGGAACCTGGGGGAAGCACAAAAATCCATTGCAAACTATGGTTTCCGGTTCTTGCTTCAGATAATAGTCATCAAACCTCTCTATCCAGTCCCAATGTTTCCCTGGTGCTCTAATCACGTAGTTCCATCTGTATTCAGGAAATAGTCTCCTGTGTGTCCCACAGGCTTCTCTAACTTAACATGTTCAAAATCATAATAATAATTTTCTCCTCCAAACTTGCTTTTCCTCCCATGTTTTTTGTTTCAGTGAACGGCACCACAATCCACTCAGTCATCGGATCCAGACCCTGGGGTGGTCTCAACCTCTCCCTTTCTTCTCCCACCAAGTCCTCCGTACTTAAACATAAACTTTAATGCTGATAACGTGCTGTTTCTTGATTAGGATTGATTATAAGAATGTGTTTACTTTGTGACATATTCATCAAGTGGTACACTTAAAAATTTATGAACTACATGTATATATATATATATATATATATATATATATATATATATAATATGTCTGCATATTTATATACAACCCAATTGCAATTCAATAAAATTATTTAAAATTTTAATGTATTTAACATTTTAATTACTTTAGAAAAGGAGCATGTGCTTTAAAAACATACTGCTTTAAAATGATATAGCTGTAACAGAATGCCATGGTTGGGTACGAACTAGAGCTCAGCTGTTTTTGAGGAAGTTTGGGCAAATCTTCCTCCCTTTGTATCTGCTGATACATTTAAGTCTACTGACATACTCAAGGCCTGAGGAACTCCTGAAAAGAAGTCCTGAACTCTTTTCGGACATATTCCTATGCAAATGTGGCCAATGGACAGGAATGACCCCAACAGAAGCCTGATGATAGGGAAGAATTCCAGGAGCCACTGAAGGCGAACCCCCTATAAAATGGAAACAGTTGTTGAGTATACAAACCAGCCCTAACAATAGATCCTAAGTATTGGAGAAGAGTGCTGGTTCCAGGTACAGGATAGTGTCTGAGACTAGAGGACATTACAATCCAGCCACCCTAGTGGCAGGTGTGTAACCTGGGAAACATGGGTTATGAGTTTGAATTAGAAGGGTTAAATCGCTGATCTCTAAAACACCCTGGAGCTGAGTCAGACTTGCTGTGCTTCCCCTAGTCTCCTTCATTGAACATTTCTCATGAGGGTCTCTTTCTTACTTCCAAGTGGTGAAAATATAGACTTTCTGCCATGTATGCAATGCAGTGTCCAAATTTCATGGCCTTCAGGCTGCCGCTGAATTCCAGTCCAAGTGGCATGGCTGAGTTCTTGCTTCACAGGTTCCTGGTGGTGCTGGTGGTGGTGATAACATCAATAGGAATGGAGTTTCAGCAGGAACCTGACTCTTATGGGATCATTAGGGCCTGAGGTTATGGAGTCCCTGCCTGGATGTCCATGGCAATGAGAAAATGATATAACTAACAGCTCAAGCAATTTCTCTGCAGGACCTCTCCAACTGAGCATAACGTAGAAAAAGCATTCTCTCCATTTCACAAGAGATAACTTTAATCTCAAACATCAAGCCAACACAGCAGCATTTCAATTTCACTAACAATGGCACATGGAGATAATGGGAGTCAACTGCCAGTGTGGAGTGGCGCTTTCATAAACAGTCTGGCCCTGAGCATGCTGGTTTCTGGCTTGGCTAGCTCGCCGTGGCCTAAAGCCCCCACTTTCTGCTTGCTTGCAAAAATTCTGGGTTTTAAGTTCCCAAGATTTAGTTATGAATGTTAATGGGTGACACTTGTATTCACCAACTGGCAAAGTTTGAGATTTCTGATTATTTTTCTGAGATTGTGTGTGTGTGTTTGTGTACAAAATCTTGTCTATATCCATTTTGTTGTTAGAACGCTGTTTCTTAAAACAAATCTGATCATGTCAGTCACGCTTAAATGAAAACTCTTCACTGACTTCATATTTCTCTGGAGTCCAACTCCTCAGCAAGGCTTGCCAGACCCTTCATAATCTGACTCTTGCCTATATCTTTCATCTCATCTCCTGTCTCTATCCCCACCATCCAATCATCCTGAAAGGTACTTGGATTCCCACCTTCATTGTGTATCTCTTATTTCAATTTTTCTACAAGCATTTTGGAAGTTATATACTCTTTTAAAAATTCTCTTATTGGTTATTCTAGAATTTTAACATATATACTTAGCTTATCAAAGTCTGAAGTTACTCAATCTCTTTATACCCTTCCCCTCAAATACAAGGGTCTTAGACACCTTAATTCCATTCTTTCCTTTCCAGAGATATATGCTATTTTTGTCATGTTTTAATTCTATCTTTCAAAAACCCATCAGACCTTATTATTACTGTTTTATACCGTGAAGATTTATTTATATCTGTCCACACATTTACTATTTTCTTTATTTTTCATTAATTCTTGCATACTAGATCTTCCACCTAAGATCACTTCTTACAAGAGATCAGACTTTGTCAAAGAACTTCCTTTATAATTTTCTTTAGTGGTTGTCTGCTAATGGCAATTTCCATTTTTTCTCTCTCTGAAATGTCTTTATTTTGCCATGATCCTTGAAAAGTCTTTTTAAGTGGACATAGATTTCTAGGTTGACCGTTTTCTTTCCTTAGCACATGAAATATACCATTCAACTGTCCCCTGGGTGTCTGTTGTTCCTTTGTGAAATCAATTGTCAGCTTATCTATTACTTCTTTGAAGGCAATCTGTCTTTTCTCTGGCTGCTTTTAAGTTCTTTTTATCTTTGGTTTTGTAGTTTCAATATGATGTTTTAAGTGTGGATTTCTTTCTACTTATTCTACTTGAAATTTATTGGTAATCTGTAGCTTGATATCTTTATCAGTTCTGGAAAATCATCAGCCGTTCTCACCATGTATTGCCTCTGTCCCATTCTCTCCCTCTTTTGGGGGGAGCCTGCTGATTAGACGAATGTTAGGCTCTGTCATGTTACCCTTCATGTTTCTTAACCTCTTTCTCAGAGCCTTATCTTCCTAGGATGCTATCTGAATATATTTTTCAGCTCTGTCTTTCTGTTCACTGATACCATTAGTACTTGTATCCAATTGGCTATTAGACCCATTTATTGAGTTTCTAATTATAGTCATTATATTTTTCACTTCTAGGAGTTATATTTAGTTCCTCTTCTTATCCGCTTGGTCATTCTTTAAAATCCCTTGTTCTTTGCTCATATTTCAAAATTGTCTTTTATTTTTTAATGAATTTGAGACACACAGAATTGGATGAGTCATAATCCTTGCTTGATGGTCACTGTCATCATTGGCCATAGAAACCTCTTATGTTGGGTGTGAATGTATGCATGTGTGTATTTATAAAAGACTGTAATGAATACCTATAATCCCACTGTCTAACCTAAGAGCTAGAAGAGCTTCCTATTTGCCCCTCCCCATCCTATAACTCTGCTTCTTTTTCCCAGATTTGTGATTATCATTTCCTTTCTTTTTTTGTTTTTGTAGTTTTATCAAATATATACATAACCTAAATATAGTGTTCAGTATTAGTTGTTTTTTGAACTTTCTGAAAAGAGTACCAGTATTATGATGTATATAATCTTCTGAGACTTGAAGAAAACTTGACATTATGTTAATTAAGATTGATGCATATTTTTGCATGCTCTATGTAATATCCCCTTGTGTAATATCCCCATTCCATGATTATTTTATCCATTCTTCTGTTAATGGGTGTATTGGTTGTTTCTAGTTTTTTGCCCCCCAAGTGCAGTCTTGCTATGAATATTTTTTGTATGTATCTCTTGATAGACATGAGCAGAAGTTTCCACTGGGTACGTAACCAGGGTGAAATGCTGGGTTGTGGCGTATGCATGATTAGTAGACAGCTAGTACACACCAGTAGAGCTACTGGCATCCAGTCTGGTTGGTCAGACTTCTGTTCTGATTGCTCAGTACTCATGTGGTATTGGTTGTTAATACTTTGAATATTATCCTTAAGGATCTATGAATGCAAACTTTGTAAGCTCATGCCAAATTATTTTAAAATGGTTCTAATTTATACCTTCACCAGAAATATATGAGATCCTTTTGATCCACATTCTCCCCAACATTTAGAGTTGTCAGATATCTTAATTTTTGCCAATCAGATGGGTGTAAATTGGTATCACATTCTGGTCTTGATTTGTGTTTTCTGTTTACTAATAAGTTTGAGCATCTCTTTAAATGTATGTTGGTCATATGCTTTTCCTCTGAGAATTCCCTGCTCATAAATCTTGCTCATGTATCTTACTCATGTATCATGCTTTTCTATTTGATTGTTTCTCTTTTTCTTATTGATTTGGAGGAGTGCATATAAAGAAATTTAAAAACCCTTGATGCCAATTCTTGATCAGTTATGTATGTTACAAATAATCTTCCCATTTGTAGTTCGTCTTTTCAGTTTCTTTAAGATGATTTATTAGAGTTCTTCACTCTAATATAACCAAATGTATCAATCTTTTCCTTCCTAGATAGTGTTTTTCGCATGTTTCCTTTAAGAGAATCTTTCTAATGCATGGTCAGAAAGATATTTACCTGTACTTCTGTGATGGTTAATTCTATGTGTCAACATGACTGGATTATGGGGTGCTGAAATACTTCATTTAGTGTTACTTCTGGGTATGTCTGTGAAGGTGTTTATGGATGAAATTAACATGAATAAAGCAGAGTGCCCTCCCTAGTGTGAGTAGACCTGACATCCAATCCACTGAGGCCGGAATAGAATAAAAAAGGCTGAGGAAGAAATAATTCTCTCTGCCTGATTGTTTTCAAGCTGGGACATCAGTCTTCTGTTTGGACTCAGACTTTGACTGGAACTTACACCATCTGCTGTCGTGGTTCTTCAGCATGCCCATTTCAGATCTTGGGACTCCTCAGCCTCCATAATCCCATGAACCAATTCCTTATAATAAGTCATTATATATACAGAGGGTGCCAAAAAAATGTATACATATCTTAAGAAAGGAAAAAAGCTGCATTAAAATTGTAATACTCAATATATACTGATAGCAAAAGATGAATAAAAGTCACGTTTGACTTCTGCAATTACAAGAGGTGCTCAAAGTGGTTACCATCAGCATAATTTTAATAGTTTTTTTCCTTTCTTAAAATGTGTATACTTCTTTTGGCACCCTCTATATATTTTTAATAAACATATAAATTATATTATATAATATATAATTGTATGTTTTTATAATTATAAAATATAAATATATTTATTAAAAGATATAATTTATAAATATTTACATATATTTATATATTTAAAATAGGTATTAGACTATATCTAAAGGTATATACCTTATAATAAATAAATATGTATATATTTTCTATTGGTTCTTTTTCTCTGAAGAACCCTAGCACAGCTTCTATTAAGAGTTTTGAATTTGAATTTGACATTTAAGTTTTTAACCCAGCTGGAGTTGAATTTTGTATATTATGTGAAGTAGGAATCCAATTAATTATTTTTCTAAATAGATCATTTCCCCTCCTTTTCCACTTACCTGCTATGCCATCTCTATTATATATCTAAGTTCCATATGTAAACCTGTTTTTGAACTTTCTAGTCTATTGTTCTGATCATTTTGTCTCTGAGCCAGCACCAAATGGTCTTGATGCTGCTTGTACCGTCTTACTAAGTCCTGATATCTGATAAGGCAAATCACATCTCTTCACTCTCCTCTTCAGAAGTGTGTAGGGTAATTAATGAGATCTCTTAGTACCCAGTTGGAACTTTTAATACCATTTCAAGTTGAAAGTTCCCTAGATCCTTGGAAAAATGGTTATTTTCCAGATCTGGACAGAAAATGTACAAAATGAGTTAAAACATTTCCTTATATTAGAAAGTGAGGAAGTTACCAATATTCTGGTGTTGCAAAGGACCCAGCAGGGTTCTTTAGTCAAAGATGGAGAAAATAGAGCATAAATAGAAAATAACTTCAATGAATTAAAATACATAAAATATGTTTAAATCTATGAGTTTGTACTGATACTAAAAAAACCCTCTTCATCACCTTTGGAATATGCTAATGAACCAAATCATTGCATTTATTTATTTATTTATTTATTTATTATTTTTTAAAGATTTTATTGGGGAATTGGGGGAGGGGAACAGCATTGGGGAGTTGGGGGAGGGGAACAGCATTGGGGAATCGGGGAAGGGGAACAGACAAGGTGCTGTCTTTTTGTTCTTCAGTCTAGTTGTGGAGGATGTTGCTTCACTGGCCTATGTTTTTATCCTCATTGCGCTCTTCCTGGATGAGGCAGATCGGTCGCCGGCTTCTGGATGTCGCTCACAGCAGCTATTGGCAGCTCACGCTGGCTGCCGGCCACTCACTATAGCCTATGGAAGCCCACTGCAGCAGGGGCTGCAGCCTACACCATCGCCAGGGCTCGCACAGCCCAGTTCCAGGTGGAGCTGTTGTTAGCTGTAGAGGGCAGTGTCACTGGCCCTCATATGTGGGATCCGAACCGGAGCAGCTGGCATCCCAAAACCAGCGCTTAACTCATTGCTTTTATTTGATTATCTTAATTTTGTATTGAGTTAAAAAGGCATAGTAAAATGCACTTTAAATGCATAAATCTTAATATATACAGTCTAAAGTATAATAATAAATGTACCAATTGATACAAATTCACCTTTACATACACACACACACACACACACACAGTGCCAAAAAATGTATACACATTTTTTTTTTTAAGATTTTATTGGGGAATTGGGGGAGGGGAACAGCGTTGGGGAATCAGGGAAGGGGAACAGACAAGTTGGTGTCCTTTTGCTCTTCAGTCTAGTTGTGGAGGATGTCGCTTCACTGGCCCATGTTGGTATTATCATTGCTCTTTTCCCAGGTGAGGCAGTTGCCATTGGATGGCTGCTCACGGCAGCTCATGGCAGCTCATGCTGGCTGTCAGCTGCTCACGCTGGCTGCCAGCCACTCACAGTAGCTCACAGCAGCCCACTGCAGCAGGGGCTGCAGCCTATGCCTTCACCGGTGACTCACAGCAGCCCAGCTCCTGGTGGAGCTGTTGTTCACCATCTTAGCTGTAGGGGCACAGCGTCACTGGCCCTCATGTGGGCTCCGAACGGGGCCCTGATGCTCAGAGCTGGTGTCCGAAGCCAACTCTTAACCAACACGCTACTCGGCCAGCTCGCTTGCAAATTTTTGACTTAAAATTTATTTTATCTGATATTAATATAGCCACTCCTATGCTTGCATTACTGTCTTTTCTTTCTTTTTTTAAATTGGGGAATTGAGGAAAGAAGAGAACAGTGCTGGGGAATTGGGGAAGGGAAAATTGTGTTTTTCCAGGACCCATCAGCTCCAAGTCAAGTTGTTGTCCTTCAATCTTAGTTGTGGAAGGTGCGGCTCAGCTCCAAGTCCAGTTGCTGCTTTCAATCTAGTAGTAGGGGGTGGTGGTGGGGGCAGAGCCCACCATCCAATGCAGGAATCAAACTGGCAACCTTGTTGTTAGGAGCACGAGCTCACACCATCTGAGCCATCCTAAGTCCTGTTGGCAGCTCAGCAGCAGCTCAGCTCATGTGCAGCTCACTGGCCCATGTGGGAATTGAACCGGCAGCCCTGTTGCTCAGAGCTTGCACTCTTAAGCTAATTCTTAACCAACTGAGCCACTTGGCCAGCCAAGTGGTATAGGAATTTTGATTGACAGTTTCTTCTTTTAACCTTTTTAATATATTGGCCACACTCTTCTGGCCTCCAAAGTTTCTGATGAGAAATCTACTTATGATCTCATTGATGATTCTTTGTACATGACAAGTCACCTCTCTCTAGCTGTTTTCAAAATTCTTTCTTTGTCTTTAAAAGTTTAATTATAATGTCTCAGTGTGGGTCTCTTTGAGTTCATTCTATTTGGATTTCATTGATCTTCTTGGATGTTTATATTCATGTCTATCATCAAATTTGGAAAATTTTTCTTCAAATTTTTCTTCAAAAGGACTCCCACAACACATTGATCCCCTTGATGGTGTCCTATAGGTCCTGTGAGATGTACTTAAAATAGTTCTTCAAGGATAATTTATAGCCTTATGTATTTATATTAAAGAAGAAAAGCTGAAAATAGAGAAACTAAGTTTCCAAATGTAAGGAGTAAGTTAAAGAATGAGTAAACCCAAAGGAAGTAGATAATAAAAATAGGAGCAAAAATCAAGTAATTAGAAAAGATACTATAAAGAAGATCAACAAAGCTAAGAAATTGTTTCTTTAAAATGATTAAAATATGGAAAATTTTCTGGCAATGAGAATCAAGAAAAAGAAAGAAAACACAAATAAATATAAAGGAGGGCACAAATTATAGAGGAAGCAGAGATTCAAATGTTAATAAGAAAATTTTATCAACAACTTTATGGCAATACATTTGAAAACTTAGATGAAATAGACATATTCTTAGAAAAACATAACTTATTAGTACTGACTCAAAAGAAATAGAAAGCCTAAAATTGTTGTTTATATAATCCTGTTAAAGAAACAGAAAGAAGCAATAGTAAAACAAAACTAAACTAAAAACTTCCCATAATGAAAACACTAGTTCCAGATGGTTTTACAGATGTGTTTCACCAAACTTACAAAAAAATCATATCATTCCAATTGTATACAAACTTTTACAGAGAAAATAAAAAGAAAGAATACTCCCCCAACTCATTCTATGAAGCTAGAATAAGTTGGATACTAAATCCTAGATAACAAAGACAGGAAAATATCAGGCTTGTTTTATTTATTAATATAAATGCAAAAATCCAAAAAGAAATATTAACAGGTCAAATCCAATGATATTCGTAAAATAAATCACAAAGCTCCTTGAGTAAGTTGGGTTTTTCTCAGGAAAGTAAAATGTAATATTAGGAAACTCTAAATGTAATTCATCACAACATATTAAAGAAAAAAAACTATGATCATGTCAAAAGATACAGAAAAAAAACCCTTGATAAAATTCAACATACATTAATTAAAACTCTTAGGAAATTAGAAATAAAATGGAACTTCCTATAGCTGATCAAGAGAAGTCTCCAAAAATCCTACAATAAATATCATCATAAAGAAGAAATGTCAGAGCATTAAAGTTATAAACAAGGCAAAAATACCCACCAGCACTACTTCTATCTAACATTGTACTCTAGGACCTGGTCAGCACAATAAGACAAGGAAAATAAGCCAAAGGCAACAGGATTATTTTATTTCTCGAAATATATACACACATTTATGTTTCTTTAAGTATATACATATATAGTTAGTTTATATTGTGTCTTATAATTTTAATAGTTGAATCCTTTGCAGATGTGTTTTTGTTATTTGTTGTTTTTGCTAGTTCTTGTTTTTAGTGCCGTTTCCTTGTGTGTTTGGTGATGTTGAACTGCGTGTGGTTCATTTTCTTTGGAACTTTGTCTGTGGAAATTATTTGAGGCCTGAGATGAAGGTAAATTCCTCTAACAAAGATTTACATCTTCTTCTGCCAGACATTACCAATCTGGGACTATTTTATACTAAATTCTTGATTTGAGGTTTTTTAGATCACCTAAGTAGAATGAATTTGATTGCCTATGGTGTGAGGTCTAACTTGTAGTTATGGATTCTCAGAAGGTGATTCTTCCTTCCTACACTCAATGCTATTACAAAGGCTTTAAACAGGTAATTTTTCTTGCAATTTCCTGGGGTGAGTTTTTTCTAGTTCACCTGTACAGAGAGAGCAATTTAGGCTTTTAGTTTATGCAGGGGAATATTTGCTCAACTTGGGCAGACCCTACATTTTATCTTCTTTCCCAAATGCCCTGAGAGATTATGAAAACATACGTTCAATTTCATCTGTTAGTAAATACCCGTGTATCATTATTTATTGCCACAATATTCTGGCATAACACACCATTCAAAAATTCAGTGGTTTAAATTAAGCATTTATTATTGCTCAAGAGACCTCAAATTGGCTGGATGGTTTTTCTCATTCAGCTGATCTCACGTGTGTGCAGTCAGCCGTGGTCAGGTATATACCTCTGTTGCTGTTGGCTGGGCTCTCTCACATGTTTGGGGGTCAGCTGGCTCTAAGTTGGTCTAAGATGGTCTTGGCTGGGATAGCATACTCTAGAAGGCTATTCCAGGCTTATTCTCACAGTGGAGGCAGGAGACCAAAAGAGAGAGTAGAAGTATACAAGCCTCTTAAAGTTGAGGCTTAGAACTGGCATACCATGACTTCTTACACATTCTATTGGCCGGAGCAAGTCACACTTCACTCAGATTCAAACTGTAGAAAATAGTCCACTTTTTTTTTTTTTAAAGATTTTATTGGGGAATTGGGGAAGGGAGCATTGTGTTTTTCCAGGCCCCATCAGCTCCAAGTCAAGTTGTTGTCCTTCAATCTTAGTTGTGGAGGGCCCAGCTCAGCTCCCAGTCCAGTCGCTGCTTTCAATCTAGGTGCTGGGTCGGGTGGGAGGGGGGCCAGCCCGCTATCCCATACTGGAGTCGAAATGGCAACCTTGTTGTTAAGAGCACACGCTCTCAGCAGCTGAGCCATCTGTCTGCCCGTTTGCAGCTCAGCTGGGGCGCAGCTCATCTCCTGCACAGCTCGAGGGCCCATGTGGGAATTGAACTGGTGACCCTGTTGCTCAGAGCTCGAACTCTAACCAACTGAGCAATGCACCTGGCCCCAATAGTGCACTTGTCATTTTTTTTTAAGATTTTATTGGGGGGCCGGCCGAGTGGCGCGGTGGTTAAGTGCTGGCTTGGGAAGCCAGCGGCCCCGGTTCGGTCCCACATGTGAGGGCCAGTGACACTGCCCTCAAAAAAAAAAAAAGATTTTATTGGGGAATTGGGGGAGGGGAACAGCCTTGGGGAATTAGGGAAGGGGAACAGACAAGTTGCTGTCCTTTTGTTCTTTAGTCTAGTTGTGAAGGATGTCGCTTCACTGGCCCATGTTGGTATTATCATTGCTCTCTTCCTGCAGTCACTCTCTGGCCATTGGATGGCAGCTCACGGCAGCTCACAGAAGCTCACGCCAGCCACTGGCCGGCCCCACTGCAGCCAACGCCATCACTGGTGACTCACGGCAGCTGAGCTCCAGGTCGAGCTGTTATTCACCATCTTAGCTGTAGAGGGTGCAGTGTCACTGCCCTCATGTGTGACCCGAACTGGGGCCCTGCTGCTCAGAGCTGGCATCACAAACCAACTCTTTACCAATGCACCACTCTGCCAGCCCAATAGTCCATTTATACTTTTTTTTTTTTAAGAGCAGTGTCACTGGCCCTCATATATGGGATTTGAACCCAGGCCCGCTGGCATCCCAAGCCAGCTCTTAACCACCATGTCACTCGGCCGGCCCCCCAATAGTCCACTTCTTGATGCAGGGAGTTGCAAAGTCATATGGCAAAGGACATGGATTCAGGGAAGGGGAGAATTGGTGCCATTTTTTTGCAACCAATGTATCATAGCCCCATAGGATAAAGTTAGCTTCAGTGTTCTACTTACTTCTCTGGGTCTGCCTTCACTTAAATTTTAGCTGGAGTGATTTTTATTTCCTTGCTAGTTCATTCATGCATTTAAGAAGATTAAAAAAAATGTATTTTATTCACCTTTAAAAAAATCATTTATCACATATTCAGCGAGAGAATCAACCAAACACCTAGTCTGACATACTGTGTGACATTTTGATGAGTTTCTGTCTCTGTATATATGCAGCTTTCTACCCTAATTCTCTCTCCCAATCTTTGCGACTCTACTCAAATGCCTCCTCTATGCTTCTTTACTTCTTTGATTGCCTCTCTTCATCTAGGCAGAGCTGGCTGTTGCTTCTAGACCCTAAATGTATTTTGTGCCTATCTCTATTAAAGCATGGGATTCCTAATATAGCAATCATAATTTGTGGAGTGCAGGGCCCCTTGCTAAAAAAAATTATTAAGAATTTCAAGATGTGACAGCAAAGCATTAAACCATGAGTGGAGCCCTTTGAAGTGTGGGCTCTGTGTACACTGTGTACAGCACACGCTCCCATGAAGCTGGCCCTGATAGTAATTATTGGTTTATATCTCCATCTCCCTTATACATCACTGGATGGGTGTGAGAAAACACTGTCCAAGGTAAGCCTATCTGTTTAATCTTTATGACCGATCAGGTTAGCAAGGTACTAGGTACAATCAGTAAATGGCTGTTGAAGGAACAAACAAAAACTACACTATGCTATAAAACATATCAACCTTTTGATAACAGCTTTAAGAAAAAAGGAGAAAACCATATTAAATGTCCCTATTCATTTTAAGATGCTTTCCAGTTTCAGAGTAGATAACAAAATGTGCATCTTAGAACTGAAAAAACGTAGTGTCTTTTAGCATCCTACATGATGGCTGTTCTTATACTTCATGGAAACTGTGATTCTTCTTTCAGTTCTAAAGTGGGTTCCTGGGACCAACTTTCTGTCTTGTTTTCCCTGATATCTGCTCTTGGCTGATCCCTGGGCTGGGGAATTATCTGTGACCTTAGCTCATGATTCAAAAGTCTTAATTAAACTGGTTTTGCACGCAGCAGGAAAAGTGATCAGTCTGCCAGTCTTCCACCAGACTTTTAGGTTTCCTTGGGAAAGGGCTCTACAAACTCCTTTGTGCCATGTATGTCATGTGGCATCTTTAAACATCTCCCTGGGGAAAGGGAAAAGGCTTGGCTCTCAGTTTTAACTCTTTTGGGCCTGTAACTTCTACTTTCTGAGCCTCAGTTTCTCCCACTGTACAAGGAGGACAGCCAGTGACCCTAAAGGGGTACAAGAAGAGGGGAATTGTTGGGCGGGCATTGAGTCAGAGCTACTTCAAGGTATGTTCCTAGAGAGGACAGTGGGTCTCCAAACCCGTGGAGGAGGGGAAAGAGGAACAGGACTTTGAGGATGCATATTACTCTCCACCTCAACTTTTGCCCCTGAGGCAGTGTTCTCTCACACCCACTCTGGGAAATCAGAATCCAGAACCAGCCCCTACCCCACATCTTCAGCCCCTCCCCCTGCGGCTCCCCCCCCCCTCCCAGCACCCCTACCCCACCCCTCCGCTCCCATTACGGCATCGCTGTGGGCGCCAACACGGATTCAAGCCAGGAACTGCTGCAGTCAGCTCTCCTCCGCCTCTCCTGGCTCTGCAGCCTCTGGCTGTGCTTTGGACAGTCCCCTTTTCTTCCTCCACCCCGTCCGAGCCTTGGCACAACCCCTGGCTCAGGGCCTAGAGGTGGGCGGGCACCGTGGGCACAGGTGGGGGGTCCCAGCAAAGTCAGCAGGTAGAGCGGGGCTCTCCCTCTTCACTGGAGATGTGAGGACTGTGAGTGGTGGACGCCTGTCAGTGGCTCGGAGGCCGGGCACAGCGCCCCACCCTGGCAGGGGCTGGGGCAGAGGAAGGGGGCTCCTTGAACCGAGGCCAGGAGCTGAAGTCGGGTAGCTGAGCGGGGAAACCTGAAGGAGAATCTCCTAAGGCCATGTGCCTGAGGGGCTTGTGTGTGACATTCAGGGTGTGACTGCCTCGATGGGGCGCGAGACTGTGCCTGTGAGACTGGGATCGTCTCTCCAGTTGCCCGCCTCGGTGCTTGGGTCCTTGTGCCTAGGTCGGCTGTGAGTGACCGTGACACTGGGTGCCGGTTCCCGGATCCCCGGAGGACACTAGCCCGTGGTCCCCTGGGAGGGGACGCTCATCTGAACACCCCCCCCCAGCCGGGGCTCCCCAGTGTTGCAGCTCAGCGAGGCGCGAGCTCCTCGGAGACCCCGGCAGCCGCCCGCCGGCGGCGACCTCGGCCCTCCGGGGTCCGGTGCGGGGGCGGGGAGCTCGGTCCCCCTCCCTCTCCGGACTCGCGGCTCGGCAGCCCTGCGCGGGGGCGGGGGCGGGGGCGGAGCGCGCGGGCGGGATCCCCCCGCCTCCCCTTCCTGGTCCCCGGGAAATCCAGCCTCCGTGGCTTGGCCGCCTCCCGCTCCGGCTCCCGCTGCCGCTCGGCGCTCGCTCGGGGCTCCGCAGCCGGCGCGGCCCCTCCGCCGGGGGCTCCGCAGTGCCGGGCCCCATCCCTGCCTGCTTGCCCGCCACCGCAGCGCCCCCGGCCCGGGCCGCCGGTACCATGTAACCCGGCCGGAGCCCGAGCCGGGCCAGGTAAGCCGCGGGGAGGGGTGGGGACCGGCCGCGCTCGCCGCGCCCTCTGCAGCGCCCCCATCCTCGGCCTGGCTGCGGCCCCGGAGCCGCCCACGCCCCGGGCTCCAGTGGCCTCGCTCCCGGCCCCGGGAGGGGCCAGGGCTGGGCCTCCTCCGCGGTCGCCCCCCTGCCCCCCGCCCTCGCCGGGTCTGGCGGCCTGAGGGACTGACCCGAGGGACGGGCGGGCAACCAGGGGGAGCGAGGACCCACGCTCCGGGGTAGCGCCTCGGGGGCTGGCCGGCCGCGGCCCCGCCCGGCCCGGCAGGAGGCTTGGGTGAGGGAGGGAGTAGCCAGCTAGGCTGGGGGGGGGGGATGTTGGGGAGACCCGGAGAGAAGTTTCCTCTGCAGGTGTGTGAGTGTGAGTGTGTGTCACGGTGTGTCTGTGATGAGTGTGTGAGTGTGTCACTGTGTGGGTCTGTCGGTGATTGTGAGAGTGTGTGTCACTGTGGGTGTGTATGTGTCATTGTGGGTGAGTGTGGTGTGCATGTTAGTGGGTGTATGCAGTGAGTGTGAAGGGTGTTACTGTGTATGTATTCACGGACATATGTGTGAATGAGTGTGTCACCACATGTGCCTGTGTATGTCTCTGTGAGTGTGTATGTGAATGGATGTGTGTGTACCAGTGTGACTGTATCTCTGTAAGTGGGTCCAGGTATCTTTGGTCTGTATGAGTGAGTGTGTGTGCGTGTGTGTGTGAGTGTGTGTGTGTGTGTGTGTGTGTGTGTGTTGGCTGTCTGAGAATGTATCTGAGCAAGGTTCACTCTGAGTCACCCACACCTGGGCTTTTTCCCCGCTCCCCACTAGGGGATTCCAGGTGTGTGTGTGGGGGGACATGGGACAGGGAGATCATACTTTTTAGAGGTCAGATCACCCCCTCTCCTCAGGGACTCCTCCCCTTCCCCCACACACACTCAGGCAAGAGCTGCATTGCCCTCCCCGCCCTGGTGTCCACCTTCACCTACCTCCAGGGGTACTTTCTGTGTGCCCTGGTTGTGTCCTTGCCATTTGCTGGGGCCCACGGTGGTAGTGGGGTGTGGGGTGAGTTAGAGTGTGTGTGCTGCTTCTTGGGGCCTCGGAATTTGTGTCATCTCAGTAATGTTTCACCAAAGAACCTTTAGAGCCAGACACTGAGGAGTCCAAGCTTCTACCCTGTTCATAGTCATCAGAGCAGGTGGCTCTCCTCCAAACTTCCAGGCCCTAAATTTTCAAGTTCTGGGTCATTGGTTCAGCCTCCTGACTCTAGGTGGGTCTGTGCTGAAGCTCTTTGAAGTAATAATAAAAAAACAGTGCCCTTATATTAAAGCAGGGCTTTTGAAAAATGCTCCCTTCTCAACTCCTTCTTCTTGTCTTCCCAACAGTGCTGGGAAGGCCAGGTTAAGCCATATGAAATTGCCAATATTCAACTGTTTTTGTTTTTTTACCTACAAAAACAAAAATTTCATGTAGTTCAGCCTAATGTAATGTCAATTTATAGATGAAGATGTTGGGGATGGAGAAGTGAATTGAATTTCCCATAATCCCACACTGCTAGTCAGTGGTACAGAAAGATTCCAACTCAGATCTTTTCGTGACTCAAGATGCTGGTTTGGGCCAAGGTTAGAGAATGTTGCTCCCTGCTGTGCTCTCTCTGACCCTGAGGGTACTGATCTCTATCTCTGCCCAGCATTCTCAGAGTGCTGGGGCTACTTCTGTACCCAGCTGCCAAGGCCTAAAAGAGAGAGAGAGAGAGAAGAGAGGAGGAGGGGAGGGAGAGGCTTCGTGAGTTGGCAGTGAATCAGGGTCTAAAAAGGGAGCTGGGAGGGCTAGGGTGGCAGGTGTTTCTAAAAGGAACATGAACATAAGATGAACATCCTCAGATGCCACCCCCGCATGCTTGACCCCCACTGTCCCACTGATCTGACAGACAGTACCCACTGCATTTTATGCTAGGGGCTCATGTCCAAAAAGTGAGCTTGTATGTACCTATAGAATGATGGCAGGGGAGGAAACTTAGAATTAACTTGGTCCAACCTCTTAATTCAGTGAAGACACTGAAGCCCAGAAAAGGGAGGGGACTTGCCCAAGGTCACACAGCAGATTTGTGGGGTTTTGGCTAATCTTAGCTCAGGAACTTTACAACTCTCCATGTTACTTTCCATTCCTGGAAACTCCTCCCTCCTCCCCATGCTCATCAGAATTGGGCAGAGGGGATTTGGGGAGAAAAATTAAAGACTCAATAAGCCTACGGCTGTAGATCCTTGAACCTGGTACCCCTTTCCAAAGAGAGGGAGCTACAGATGTTCCTGGGGATGGGGATTCCTAGCCATACTCACCACCAAGGTAGGGCCTGGACTTGTCTTGATTCCTGCTGGTGAGGGGCTGGAGTTGCTGCAGGCCAGATTCCCAGACTTTTCTTCTGTGGCAGCACCTGCTTTAAGCTGCTCCCTGGCACCCTACATCATCTCTCTCCAGCTGATGCTGGGGCTTAGGCTGACTGAGCTCCATTTCCCTTCATCCCACCCAGTTTCTGATGCATTTTGCCTCTAGCTAGCCTGACAAATTCTTTACTTTAAGGATTTTTTGTTGGGTAGAGAAACTTCTGGGGTTTGTCTGATTTTGGAAGGGTCTGGAGTTACCAATAAACCCTTTTTAAATAAACCTTCCAGGAGTCTAGGGTAAATGATAAGGATAATTGTTCCCATTTTACAGATGAGAAGACTGATATTCAGAGAGGGGCCTCTTATTTGTTTGATTTTTCTCTTAATCTACTAAGATCAGTAGCAGAGGTTCTTGGAGTGAGGGGATAAAGGGAGCAAATGACAGAAGTTTTTGTCTAGAGGGGCTTACACAGACCCCTTCCAGTGTCTTACCATGCCCACAGTCAGGGAACCTTTCCAGAGTCTGATTTCATTCTCACTTGGTGGATTCAAAGCTTTGTCTCTCAGTGGGGGCTGGAAGAACAGCTGTGTACCCTCCACTATACAAGCATTATGTCTTGATTCCCTCTTTACCCACCCTCCCTCCAGTTTGAAGGCTGCTGGCTCAGCGGGCTTCCTGCTGTCTGGGAAGTCTGGGTTTGAGCTGGGGTGAGGCAGTGGCACCATTGTTATGGTAACGAGCTGCCAGCTCATCGTTGCTAATAACTTGTCAAGTCCCTGGACTCAAATGCAGTATGCCTTCCCACAAGCCCTTCTCCCCATGTCACAGAAAGATAAAGTGAGGCTGTGAGGGAGGGGCCTGTGAATAAGGGAATCTGGGGATCTGGAGCCTTGTCCCTGGGGTTGTAGGTGAAGGGCTGAGGCAGGTCACTTCCAGGCTGATTTACCCATATGCTTACATAAGTTTGCATATGATTGCATGGGCTGTTATATGTCAATACACTCAGAACATACTTATATAAACCTGTCCATGCCAAATGACATGTTCATGTGCCTTTACACAGCAGCCCACATGCACACATGCTTCCAAGCATCAGAACATGCTTGCGCATGAATACTGCCTCTACCATCTGCACGTAAGGCCCCCAAGAAATCTGGGTTTGTGGGGGTGTCCAGGTATGTGGGTTGGGATCTGATCTTTTTCTGATGCCGCTTCAAAGTATCTTGTTAACAAAGGGACAGAATGGTCCCAGGGTTTCTTCTTCCTTTCAGGCAAGAACTCATATTGGGAGAGGGCTGGGGATGGTGGGGGCCCGAAGCTCCCAGCTCCCAAAGGCCACTGCCTCTTTGCCCTTTGAGTTCAGGTATCCTCTGCCCCCCCCCTTACTCTCTATTCTTTCTCATCCTCTCCTCTTCCTGTGTGTAAATATTAAAGAGCTGAGCCTGCAGGGCTGATGTAGACATGGGGAGAGAATGAAATTAAAAAGGATTCCCTCACCCCCATCCCGACACCCCCACCCTGCAGTCCCCCGCTCCTGCCTCCTTCCCTCTTCTTTCTCCCCTCCCCATCACTCAGTGCTTCTACATGTCTCTCCTCCCCCCAGTCCAGATGGGAGCTGGCTCCTTCAGAAAGGAGGCTCAGAACAGGGTGTGGGGAGCTACCTTTTTCTACCTCCCCTCACCACATCTGCCTACAGGGCTGGGAGCCCCCACGTGAGTATTTCTTTAATTTTTGGGGTGGTGGTTAGGAAAGAAAGTGGTTTTTAGAACCAGCTGTGAGTGGCGTTGTGAAGCGCAGGGCTGAAAGGAGGTGGGTGGGGTCCTGTCTCTAGGCTCCCTCAGGGAAGCCTCCTGTCTGGATTTCTTTTCTCTCTTTGGACATAGACTGAAGGGAGGAGTACCAGGTGCCTCGGGTGGATGACAGTGATGTGGGAGGGGCAGGGGAGAGGGGCTTCTGTTCTAAAGAGGATGTGTAGTGAGGTAAGCCTGTTCATTTCTGGCGGGCTGGGTTTCTGGCACGCGGCCCGCAGTCTCTGGGAGCTGTCCCGCGTGCTGAACGGGACTCAGCGGGGATGTGCGCTTTCGGAACTGTCCTGGGTCCTGATTCGGGCTGCGTTGGGGGCTGATGATGGAAAGGCAGTTGGGCAGCGCTGAGGGCTCACTAGAAAAATTCTCCCAGATGACCCACTTAACAAGGGCAGAGTCCCTGAATAGTAAGACAGATTTGAGGGTCCTTCCTCTGGCTTTAGGCCTCACAGTTATTGGTGGTATTTGGGAAAGGGACTCCTCTTCCCTGTTTCAGTTCACCCTGCCCTTTCCAAAACCACCCTACTATCAGCATGGAGGTAGGGATGGAGGATGATATTGTGACTGTGAGCTCTGTTATCATAGGTAGTTTTTAGTACAACAAGCTTGGGGGTACTGGCACCAGCCTTTCTCCTACTGGGTCCCAGAATTTTGGGCTCAAGATAGTTCTGGATTAGGAGAACTTACTCAGGTTTTGTTGGTAAGCCTGAAGTAGCTAGAGCTCAAAAGTTCAGGATAATTCAATTGACTATTCGGCATCCCTTTGCCCCCCATACTTTGGAATTCAGGACAGGGGACAGTAAAATATTCTTCAAGCCCGTCTTCTGCTCTGCCCACCTCAATCACAGCTCAGAGCAGCATTTGGGAGAGGATTTTGTTGGGGAGGAAGATTTCTAAGCAAAGGATTCAAAGAGTGGGTGGGGTTGTTCAGTGCCATGCAGCTGAGAAGGAGGAGGCTACTGGAGATGGGGCAATGGGAAAAGAGGAAGACCTGGCGGAGAAAAATATATTCAAATTGGGGGATGGGGTCTGGGTTTCAATTCTCAGTTCCTTTGGAAATCTTTTCCCGACTAACCTAGGGTCAGAGCCATCTCAACTTTCTGGGTTCTTATTCTCTGTTTTTGAATTCTGAAGGGAATAGGGAAAGGAGTTATTTCTTCAGACCCCTTTTCTTGTTATCCCAGGGGGATGAGAGCCAAATGTCAGGACATGCAGATGAGACTGTGGGGGAACAACAGGCAGGAAGGGTTGATGGCAGCTTCACCTCCCATCCCCAAGAGCACAATCAAATATTCAAATGGGATCCTTTTTTGAGGGGAGAGGAAGGAGAAGGTTTCCAGATGATGCTGGGCAAAAATAGGTGTGCTACGAAGTTCAAGAAAAGGGGTGGGTATCTAGGGACCCCAAACTGAGCCAGTTCATCCCTTCCCAGATGTGACTTCTAGTTTAACAAGGAGCCCCTCACCCATAATATTTTTTGATGTAACTCATCAAGATGATTCCTCCCATTTTCTAGCTGCTTAGGAAGAGCTGAGTTCTCCTATGCTGTGGGTGCGGGGAGGTGGTGGGTGTGGGTGTGGGTGCCTGTTTGGGGAGGGGAGGTGTTTATGCTCCACTCAGCTCCCTTGGTTACATAACAGCTTTGATAAGACTTTACTTTGGAGCTGCTGCTATTGCCTGAAGCAGTCACCCCTCCACCCCCACATGGAATATTGGATGTTCACCCCCTTCTCCCTGGCCACTTGGAGAGTCCTGCTATTCATGATCCAGTGTTCCGGCAGTAGCTTTCCTGCTGGGAGGTGTCTTCAGCTTGGCTCCCTACTCCCTACCCAGCTCCTGTTTTTTAAATATTTGCTTCTTTTTTTATCTTGAGCCCAGGTCACCCCCTTTGCATTTTTTAAGCCTCCAGGTCTATCCTCTCCTTGACAGGGCCTTTGGGCTGGGCTGGGAGGGGTTCACTGAACATCATGAAGCTGCCGTCTAGGGAAGAAAGAGGCATCCTAGGAGATTTTAGGGCCCAGAGATAATTTTCTTCCTGTTTCTTTCTTTGCTCCACTCAGTGTTTTGGAGTCTGGAAATAGTGGACCATACCCAGAGGTACTGGGAGGAAGAACTCTTGCCATGATATTTTCTCTTTTAGAATTAAAGAGTTATATATATATATATATATATATATATATATATATGTTGGGGACTGCTTCTTGGGCATATTCTATTGATGATTGGGACAACTTTCCAAATGGAGAATTGGGAAACTGGCAAGAAGAGAGAGCAAATAAAAACTTGTGATGTCACTTGGAGAGAATATGGACTCCTGGCTTTGTGCACAGGATAGAAGCCAGAGGAGGAGCTGGATATCTCTGCTATTCCAGTGCATGTGCATTTCTGCCTGCGAGGGGGTATATCACTGTGTATATGCACACATATATGTGTGAGTATGCTGTATGAATCTGTACAAACTTTTATGAGTTTGTGTATCTGTGTGGACACATATGCATGTGTACATGTATGTATGACTTACAATGCAACATGTATATATGTGACTCTGAAGGCAACTACTTAATTAAACCTATGTCTGTATGTGTGTGGTGCTCTTCCAATGATGTACATGTGTGACTGTAAGTGTGCCTGTGAACATATATGTGGGGACACATACATGCACACATGAATTAACAGCATATGAATATATGTACATAAGTTGAGTCATACATGTGAATAAATGTGACAGAAAGAGAGAGAGAGAGAGAGAGAGAGAGAGAGAGAGAGAGAGAAAGGGAAAGGGTGAGAGGGAAAGATTCTGATTGAACACTGAGGCTGTCCAAAAGTTGTTTTCCTATAAGCTTGAACTTGATCCATCTTGATTCCTGTGACTCTTCTCCAAAAATCAGGCTCCTCGAGGTCTCTCAAATTCTCATATCATGAGGACCCAATTGTTCCCCACCACCATTGCCTATGAAGGGAGTTTGCAGAGGAGAAACCTATACGGCCTGTGGGGCAGCTGAGTAAGGGAGCCAAGCCTAAGTCTGATCAGATGCTGTGGTGCTCAGGAGTGTATGTGGGGGAAAAGTCTGGGAGCTTGAACATTAACAGTACTATAGAGGTTTCAAGACTCAAGCAGAACAAGTTGGGTTTAGTGAATGAAAGGGGCAGGGATATTATGGAGGCCCAAGTATGTGTATAAGCTTCACACATATGGGGCATGTGGCAATATGTGTGTACAGGTATACACATGTATATTACTTGTCTTTGCATTGATATGCATATCTCAACATAAATGCACTTTCTAACATGTACACACATAGATAAATGTACAGCAATTATATCAACACACGGATTTGTCAATATGTACATGCATGCATATATATATATATATATATATATATATCTCTATATAGAGAGAGAGAGAGAGAGAGAGAGAGAGAGAGAGAGAGAGAGAGAGAGAGAGAATGCAGAAATATATGGGCATATGCTAACACTGGCCTGAATGTAACATGTGTATCTCACTCATCCAGGTCAATAACAGTCTGCAAACAGTCCCTTTTCCATCACATGTGCCTCACCCAAGGCAAGCATTCATTCAACCAATGTTTATTTTATGCCTGTGATGTGCATATACTCTGCTGGACACTGGGGATGGTTCTTGACCTCAGGTAACTTACAATCTAGAGAAGATAAAAAGCCTGGAACCAAGGAAGGAGTGTGTTAAGAAAGGTAGGAGGATGTAAATGTTCATTAGGAGCAGTGGGGAACTATGAGGGGTTGGTCCGTTCTTGAGTGGGGAAGGGAGGGCTTGGTAAAGGATCCATAGGAGAGGAGGTCTTTGAGCCGAGGCTTAAGGTTGAAAAGGTGTTCACCTAATGGGAAACTGTAGGAAAAGGTGTTTCAGTGACAGGAAATGTCCCAACTGGTCCCCCTATTTCCACCCTTGCCAGCCCCTCCTCCATAGGTTCTCCCCCTAAAGGCAGCTAGGGTAAGATGAGGTTATGCCTTTCCAGTAGCTTTACATTTCCCTGAGAGAGAAATCCAAAGCGCTTTGTGGGTTCTGAGTAACGTAAGTGCTGTGAGTAAAATAGTCCCCAGTGACAAACCTGGTCTCAGGTGCCACCCCTACACAGGCTTCCTTTCAGTTTCACAAAGATGTTGAGCACAGTCCCACATTGCGGCTGTCGTTCTGGCTTTTCCCTCAGCCTGAAATGCTCTTCCCCACATGATTTGCACCCTCACTTTATTCAAGTTTATGCTCAAGTCACTTTTTTGGAGAGGCCTTCCCCAAAGTCTATCTTAAATTTGAGCCCCTTGTCATTCTATTCCCCTCACCATACTTAAAAAATTCTTTTTCAGCCCCTGCCATTCTCCATTATTTTCTATATTTCTTTATCATCTCCCTTTTCACAGTAGAATATAAACTTCATGAGAATGGGAGCTTGATCTATTTTGTGCATCTCTGTATGCACTATGTCCAGAGGAACTCCTCTTGAATAAACACATTTTAGGTAGATCACACTGGCAGCCCGTGAGGAGAATGGATAGAGCTGGGCCAAGATGCAAGGCAGGCAGACCAGTTCGGGACCTGTCGTAGTAGCTTTAGTGAGAACTTAGGATGAGGGCGACCTGACATAGAACATTGGCAGTGGAGGTGGAGATACACGCATGCATGAACACACACATGCACACACGTGTGCAAGTATATAATTTTAGCCAGTCAGATCGACTCTCTTAGTAGGGGAAGGCTTAGGAGAAAGTAAAAGTGTCTTAATGTGTATAAGGGGTACGTATGTCATATCTGATACCCTCCAGCTAACTTGGCCTGCCACTGTCCCTTGCTTTTGGATCTTGTCACCACCATCCCACATAGGCCTACCCCTGCCAGCCAGGCTTCAGAGGCTGCCCTGCACAGGTTCCTCTGGTTCCATTAAGTTTGTGATACAGGGCTCCCGACTTAGGCAACAGGGGTAGGGGTAGGGAGCAGGGTCCTGAACAGTGGGAAGGGTCTAAGAAAGTCAGAGCCACAGAGACTTAGAGACACTTGGAGACAGGCATGCGGACCCTGAGAGGAGTGCTCAGAGCCAGCAAGCCAAGCCTGGCTCAGACTTCCTGAGGCCAGATACCGTGGGAGGCAGGACATCATCCTCAGACAGCATCTATGGTCTGGTCCCTATCTCCTTCTCTCCTCTGTTCCTTTCCTTGCTCCACTCCCACTTCTTTCTCCTGATGGAGTGGGTGCCTTGTCCAAGTATGGGCTTAGAAGGGAGTGAGTGATTCCCTCCTCTCCCAGGCTGTGATGTGAATTCAGGTATAGGGGACATCCAGGGACAGGGGACCCAATTTCTAGGGGACAGGCTGGGGGGTTGGTGGTAGGGAAGAATTCTCTGAGTCTCAACTTTTGGCTGATTATTTGGAGAATTGAGCTTGTGTTGCAGAATGAGGAACTGAGTTTAGACCCCAGGCAGGACCAACCAGCTGCTAGCGTGAAAGGACTGAGGCTTAGAATGGGGGGAAAGCTGTGAGGAGGGCTGATTAGAAACAGAGGAAGAAGTGGGAGTTGTGGGTCAGCCGCCCCTCCTTGACCTATGGGGAAAAGAGGGCAGGGCGTCAAGACCTAAGAGCCTCCCTGAGAGTTCCTCTCCCAGACCTCCACGCCCGCGCCTGGGTTTGCCTCATTCCTGAGAGACCAGTGCTAGAGCCCCTTGCAGGTTCTAAGGTGTTCTGGGGGGCCTTCGGCCAATCTCCTGTCTTATCTGGACTAGGGGCGGGGGCGCTGCAGCCGCTTCCCTCCCACCTGGGCTCTGAGCTTGGGGGTTGGGACGAAACAGCCGCCAGAGCCGCCCACCTGCCCGCGGTGTCATGGCAACGACTCTGCCCACGTGGACGGTGAGGAAAGGGAGGAGAGAAGAGAGGAGAGGAGACTCCACGCCAGACATCAGAATGGGAGGGGCTCCTCAGGGTCCTGAGGGCCGGAGTCCCCACCCCTCCAGCTTAGTAGGACCCTGGCTCTTTTCACCTCAGTGCCCCCAGGGCGTGGTGGGGCTTGTGCTCCAGCCCTGGCCTCGGAGTGTGCATGTCCTTGGGTGTCCTGAGTATGATGACCTTGGCCTCCTGTGCTGGGGGCCCTGGTGGGTCCTGGGGAAAATGGGGCTTTTGCGTGTGCAGACCTCTCCTTCTCTCCCCACCCTCTAAGTCAGGGATGGTGCCTGGGGCTGTGGGGATGAGAGCCCGACCTACTTCTCCATTTTCTCACTATTTTTCAAAAGGAAAATGACCCACTTTTCAGCCAATCGGACTGGAGCCTGTTCCCAGGCTGATTGCCTTAGCCCCCCCTGCCCAGGCCTCTACCCCATCCTCAGCCTATTGGCCACGTGCTGGACCCACTTCCTGAGGGAAGCAGGTGCACTTGTGTGGAGGGGTCCTTCCCTGCCGTCTGTGCCAGGCTGCGGAGGGGCCTGTTTTGTTTGGGGCAGGGGTAAGCCAGGGCCCCACTGATGCTACCTCAGCTCCACTTGGGGCATACCCCATTGGTGGCCCCGGTCCTGGGCACTTTATCCTGTCTGTTACATTATCCCCATAGTATACCAAGACTCACCTCTAGGAGGGGCAGGAAGGGCTCTGGGGAGAGTCAGAGGACTGTATCCCTCCTCTCACTCTGTATTAGTGGATAGTAGAGGGCTGTAATGCCAAGTTGCTCCATTTCCATGGGAGAGCCTGTGGTAGTGGAGAGCTCTGTCTGTCTGTCTGATTGCCAGAGAACCCTCCTAAAGGGTTCTGTGCCTTTCTTCCCAAACCCTTCCCTCCTCTCCAGGATATTGGTCTGGGCCTCAGAGCCCCCTCCCTCCCTCAGCTATATTGGCCTGGCTGGCTTGGGGGGTGATTAGGGGTTTAATTATTTAGTTTCTCCAGCTCACTAGATTAATTCCATCCATCACAGGCAGGCTGAGCCTTCTACCCCTCTGAGGGCTGCCTGGCCAACCCCAGAGGGAGGGAGCATCATAGCTCACCTGGGCCTAGTTTTGGATCTGGGAACAATGGATAAAGTTCTTGTTGGGGGAGGAATTTGGTGTATGACATTGAGCAGATGTGGGTGCGACAGTAATGTGAAATAAAAATGTGTTTCTGTTGTATGGGGATAAACTAGTGAACATGTATATAAGGTTCTATATCTGTGCTGCTTCTGTGTGCAAAAGCATCAGTACCCATTGGGTGAAAATGCACATGGGTGTGAACCTTGTGGAAACAAGTTGGTATGTTCCATGCACATTATGTGATGATGACTATATATGTGAAATCAAATACTACATGAGTTGTGTTGGACAACTTTGCATGGCTGTGTAACCTGCCTCTGGATGAACATGTGTGTTCAGTTGTGAATAAGCAGTCTTGGGAACATTGATGCCCATGTGCAAAAGAGGCATGGCAGGGGTGGAGGCTTCCTGAGGCTGAGTGATGAGTCAGGCATGGCACACCGGGGGTCTACCTGGTGACCTCATCAGACCAGTTTGGTTGGACAGACACGCTGCTGCTTTCAACCTGCCAGGGCTTGGTCTCTTAGTGGTTGAAAGTGTCAGGCCTAGACTCAGACACGGATTCAAATCCCTCTTCCACCGTGACTTGTTGTGACCTTGGGCAGTTTTCTTTACATTTCTAAGCCTCAGTTTCTTCATCTGTAAAGTGGGAGTAATAATGGTACCTCATGATAGTTGCAAGGACTATGTGAAGAAGTGTATTGAAAGCATTGAACACAATGCCTGCTGAGTTGTAGGCAACCTGAGCCTTAGACTTCAGAGTTGAAAGGCATCAGAGGTTATCTGGCCTGAAATGTGTTCAGTGCTTGAATCCATCCTATACCATCCTCCAAAGTAGCCTTCCAATGTCTGCATGCATGCCTCCCTGGACAGGATACTCCCAGATCTTTAGGGAACCCAAATCACACTGGACCACCTTGGCCTGCTGGGGAGCTCTGGTCCAGCGGCAGGGTATCATTTCCCTCCTGCCCTCTCCTGTTCTCCTCTCCCTATGCCCCAGCTGAGGGGTACTACTTCTTGATGGCTCAAACACTGACCCAGTACTTACTGAGCACCTACTATATGCCAGGTCTTGTCCATACAAAGATCGAGCAGATGAATACTTGTTTTTGAGGCATTCACAGCTTGCAAACAAATATTTACCCTACTTGTATTGAAGTATGGGACCCAAGATGAGGTAGCTACTGCTGTGCCCTGGGGTTGATGGGGAGAGTGCTCTAAAGGAATCTTTCTTGGAAGAAAGGATACTTGAACTGCATCAGAGGGCAAAGTTGGGAAGACAGGCCTTGCATGTGGAAGGATCTCACAGTCTGTGTTGCCTCTTCTCCCCATGCCCTCTCCCACAGTAGTCCTGGCTCCTGATAAGCCTAGAACCCAGAGATAAGAGCAGGGGCTGGGACAGGATCAGGCAGAGCTTAGGGGTGGGAGGTGCCACCACATGAATTTGTCAGTCAGTCCACTACCTAGCTCTGTGGGGTCCTGCGAGGCCGAGCCCTGTGTTGACTCCTTTGTGGGAGAGGCCCAGAGAAGGAGACAGGCCCTGCTGCTAGCAGCCCCTGTCCTAACTCACAGAGTGAGCTTACAAGATAGTGTGCTAACCCAGGATGTCTCCATTGGGGAACCAGACATTTGGGCCAGAGGGTAGGAAAGGCTATGGGCCTAGTCTGGCTGAGAGCTGCTGCCCAGTGGACCTTGCCATTAGCTTGGGATCCTACCTGTTGTTCTCTGATGGCCCTGGGAAGCTCAGGCCTGGTGGCAGCACCAGCTCAATTCTCATCAAATACATACAAATGAAAGAAGGTGCTAGGGTGCGCAAGTCAGGAGAAGCCAACATATGGAGACATATATGCCACTTGCCTTGGGTAAGTCAGTGTATTTACTCATGGCCATAACCTTAGAAGGTAGGTATTGTTCTCCCTATTTTACAGATGAGAAAATTGAGGATCAGACAAATAAAACAAGTTGTTTGTGGTCATGCAGGTGGGCTGCAATATAGTGGTTGGAGGCAGATGACTAACACCTAGCAATAAGGTCACTGGGCCTGCCCTTCAAGATCCCTGGAGTTGGAAGAGAGACCACCAGTCCTACCTGAAAGGGTTGGTGTGGTCTGCCAATCAAAGGCCTCCAGTTCTCTCAGATGCCACCATCTTTGGCCACCAGGGCTGCTCTGTTGTCTCTGGCATGCTCAAGGGGTGGCAGGTTTTCAAAAGATAAACAGAAACCCAGGCTGGATTTCTAAGCCTGAGTCCTCCAGGAGCTCTCTGAAGCCCCTAGAGGAAGTCCTTTCTGTGGGCTGTCGGACACAGGAGTAGAGTGGGTGAGGGCAGCAAGTGAAGACTTCCATTTATGCGATAGCTACTTTTTGAGCACCTGTTAGTGCCAGGCCTCGTTCCAGACCCTGAGAATACTACAGCACATGAGGCAGACATAGTCCCTGCTCTCCTGGAGCTTATCTTCTGCTATGGGGAGGCATACTATGAACATGTAATAGATAAAGAAAATGATTTCAAAGAGCAGCAAGTGCTATGAAGGCAACAAAACAGGTGATGGAGAATGTACGTGGGTGATGGGGCTCGTGAGTGGTCAGGGAAGGTGTCTCTGAGCTGAGACCCGAAAGATGAGACAAAGGAAGCCATGGGAGTATCTGGGGCAGAGCGTTCCAGCAGAGGGAACATCAAGTGCAAAGCCCCCTGAAGTGGGATTTTCAAAGAGATTGTAGGTAGCGTGGGTTATTCACAGGCTGAGCACTGTCCAATGGGTTCAGGAGATGGATTTAGACTTGGGTCTGGGCCGGCCGAGTGGCACAGTGGTTAAGCGCTGGCCTTGGAAGCCAGCGGCCCCAGTTCGGTCCCACATATGAGGGCCAGTGACACTGCCCTCAAAAAAAAAAAAAAATTACCTCCTCTCACTAGACTTGGGTCTGCCTGAATGTCTCAAGTGTTTTGGAGCAGTAGCCCATTTTCTGTAAAATTCTTACCTTAAACCCCCAGGAAGTGTTGATTAAATAAAGTAATAAAAGTGAATTTTTTCATTCACCTTTTTCATTCACCCCAACCTTCCTTCCCTTCCTTCTCTACTTTCTGGGGCAGTGAGAGTAGGAGAAGAAGTTTTCCCCTGGGGTCTTAAGGGCTGGGGTTGGGAACAGGCATGCTGAGACTTTAGCAACTGGGCTGGGCAGTGGGGTTGAGAGAGGCCAGGGACCAGGACCCCAGCTCGGCTACAGAGATTTTGCCAAGGGCAACTGGGCAAAGCCAGTGTCGAAATGGTCAAGGGAGTCAGGCAGAACTGGATGCAGGAGGAGGTGGGGGCACTGGAGAGGAATGTCTGTCCATGAGCTGCAGGTCAGCAGCTCTGTGTTCAGGCTCCCCACTAGCTGGCCTTTCACAGTAGACACCCAAGCTGCTGTCAGGATGGTGTTGGGGGTGGGTGGGTGGGAGTAGAGGACTAGACAGGGAAATCAAAGCAGAATCCTGGCCATTCTGGGTAAGTCAACACAGGGAAAGGGCGTGGAGAGGCAAAGCCTGAAACTTTGGGGTCCCAAGAGCACACATGACTCATCCACAGGCATGGAAGAGCCCAGGCCTACAGCGGCAAGATGAGTTCCAGGCCTCACCTGCTACAAGCTCTTCTGTGTTGGAACTGGTACGGAGATGACCTCATAGGCTCCTGTGTGAAGGGACTAGATAGGACTGATCCCCAGCAAGAGAGCAACAGTATCCCTTTGCTGCCATCTGGACAGTCATGTCCAGCTTGCAGCTCTCCTAGACAGCTTCGTGGGGAGGAGTGAGTCAGTTAATATTTGATTTTTGAAATCTTTAGCTCTGCCCACGGCATTACTTTGTGTCAGCCTCTGAAACACAGGCATTTGTCTAACATACCTGGATACCCTGGTTGCTCAGGTATGGACAATCTTGAGTAAGAACTGCTTTTCCGCAGCAGAATATCTTTGGTCTTATTTGGTTGCTCCGGGGAGATGAAGTGACCTAGCCAAGGACACCCTGTAAATCAATGGAGGAAGTCATGAAAATGAAAGTACAAATAACAATAACTACCTTCACTGAGTATTCACCATGGTACAGTACTAAGGGATTTATATGCTTTACCTTGTTAACCATCACATCATTAGTATCTTTCCAATGGCTCTAATGTTACCCCATTTTACAGATGAGAAAATAGGCTAAGGGGGTGAATCAACTGCCTAAGTACACATAGCTAGTAGGTGAGTGAAAGAGACTTGAACCCAGAGAGTCTGACAGCAGTCTGCACCAACAACTGTCTTGATCCAGGGACTTGGTGAGTCGTCTGGGTGTCAAGAAAGAAAAATCAACGGATTTGGCTGGGCAGGGCCCTAGGGGAGAGGAAAACACTCTGACTCCTTCCTCTACTGCCCTTTTTCTCCCCCCATTTTCCATTCCTTTTCTGGAAGGTAATTGCTTGGGGCAGTGACAGCCTCCTAGCGAATTACACAGCTGGTTTCCCAGTGAGATTTGTAACAACAACCCCGCCAGCCTGGCAGCCCCCAGCAAGTTCCGGTTTAAGAAACTAATTGCTGGATTGTGTAGTTGGTGCTAAATTGGGTAATTTCTTGGTGACGGCATGTGTGCCACGTCTTCCATTCCCAGATAGATTTGAGCTGCATCAGAGAATTTGTCACCCACGGCACCCTCCCAGACTCCCTCACTCCCCACTTGCCAGCCAGCCACAGACAATTGCAGAAGCAGCTGCTTCTTTGAGCCCAGAGGTTCACCATGTGGGCAGCTCTCTGTGTCCTGGGATAGTAGACAGGTGACTTGGGCAGTAAAATGGGGAACATAGCACCAGCACCCAGACTTGTCATGGGGCTTCAGGGAGCTTCCTTTATGCTGTACTTATCTGACCTTGGACTTGGCACAAACTCAGTACTCATCACACAGGGGAAAAGGCTAAACCACACTCTGGTTAGCTCTAGAATATGTGGTATGTGTGAGGTTTTTGTTTTATTTCCTTTTTTTTTTTTTTTTAATTGGGGAACAGTGTGTTTTTCCAGGACCCATCAGCTCCAAGTCAAGTTGTTTCAATCTATTAGGTTGTTTGTTGGAAAAGTCATGACACATTTTTGCAACAAAAAACATAGAAAAAATATGTCATGACTTTTCCAATGACCCAATAGTGGAGAGCACAGCTCAGTGGCCCATGCGGGGACCAAACCAGCAACCTTGGTGTTATGAGCCTGCGCTCTAACCAACTGAGCTAACCGGCAACCCCTCAGCCCCTCTTTATAAAAAATTCGTTTTCATTGCTGTATTTACTTCAGAATGGTGTTTAATAAATTTGGCTTCTCTGGGCTTCCAGCACAGGTAGGAGAAACCCTAATGCGTTGGAGACACATCACACTGGTTTCGATTTCTGGCTTTGCCACCAACTCTGTGACTTTGGATAGGTCAGCCAGCCTCTTCAAGCTCCAGTTTCTTCGTAAATTGACGGGGGTGGGGGTGGGCTGTATAATATAATACCTATCCTTTGGAATAGTTGTGGGAATTAAACAAATGCCATAAATGAAAGGCTCTTGTTCTTTCTAGGCTCACTTTCACTCAACAGACACCTGCCATGGGCCAAGCTTTGGGGATAATGCAGTGAAACGATGGATGAAATTCCTGTGCTTACAGGGAGATTACATTCTAGAGGGAGAGACAGACAGTCTCTGAATCACACAAATTGAAAATGGTAATGATTTAAGAGCTATACAGGTCCATAGTGCCTTGAGAGCAAACAGCAGGGGGATCTGACCTAGCCGGGAGGCCAGAGAAAGCTCCCCGGAGCAAGCAACCACTGGGCTGAGATCTGAAGGGTGTGTAGGAGTTAGGAAGGCAGAAGTGGGCCGGGACAACTTTCTGGGCAGGGGGAATAGACCCCATGATGGGAGGAATCCTGGGACTGCAAAAAGACTGGCCTGGCTGGAGCCGAGGAAGTAAGGGGGAACATGTTGTGAGAGGGCACTGGAAAAGTAGGAAGGGCCAGACCCTGCAGGCATTGTTGGGCAGATTAAGGTGTTTTATCTTAAGAACATCAATAAGCCAATGAAGAGTTTTAAGCAGAGAAGGGACTTGATGAGATTTGTGTTTTCAAGTGACTATTTGGATTGGAACAGGCTAAGAACAGAAGCAGGGAGAGCAGTTCGGAGCTTTTGCAGACATCTAGGCAGGAGGTTGTGTTCTGAGGTAGTTGTGCTAGTTAGCAGTGCTTTCTGCTGCAAATACAGAAGAATCTGGCTGACAGTGGTTTGAATACAGAAGAGTTTATTGCTTACCCCGTTTAGGCCTGGAGGAAGGCAGCTGCTTTCCTTGGTTGCTTCCATGGCTCCGTGTCTCCAGGACTAGCATTTCTGCAAGTCTCTAGGCTTTTCTCTCACGATGTCAAGACAGCTGCCCTAGCTCTGGGCATCATGGTTGTATTCAAGCTGAGAAAAAAGGGGGAAGGATGATACTAGTAAGTTTCACCCCCTTTTTTTTTTTTAAAGGTTTTTTTTTTTTTTTATTGGGGAAAGGGAACAACCAAGTTGTTGTCCTTCAGTCTTAGTTGTGGAGGGTGCACTAGCTCAGCTCCAAGTGCAGTTGGCATAGGGCTGCCCGTCGGCAACTTGCAGCTGCTCAGCTCAAGGTGCTGTGTTCAATCTTAGTTGTGGCTAAGCCCACCATCCCATGCAGGAGTCGAATCAGAAACCTTGTTGCTGAGAATGCACGCTCTAACCACTGAGCAATTTGGCCTGAGCTTTCAGCAGCTCAGAGCAGCTCAGCTTGGGCTCAGGTCACTGGCCCTTGTGGGAATTGAACCAGCAACACTGTTGCTCAGATCTCGTGCCCTTAACCAACTGAGCCACTTGGCTGGCCCCTTCACCCCTTTTTATCTTAAAGGCAAAACCTTCCCTAGAAACCCTCATCCAATTTTTATGTACATATCATTAGCCAAAAGTGAATCATGTGACCTCTAGCTCCAGGGAAGGCTGGGAAAGGGAAAAGGAGCTTGAGCCAGCCAACAATAAGTTAGTGGGAATGGAAGTGGACAGATCTATTGTTAGGAAGCAAAATCCAGAGGACTGGGTGAAGAATCGAATTATTAGTCCCCCCCTCACTTGTTTTTCCTTCCTATTGATTATGCTTAGTAATGGGATGGCAGCAAGAGGAATGTGTTTATGAAACATCATATATAGGAGGAAGCCTATATAATTCAACCTATATCAATTAAATATTTTGTTTACTAAATCCATAAATTGGATATCTCCTTCCCCTAGTAATTTGGATTTGATTGTATTATTTACTATTTGGACACGAGGGATTTTGGAAATCCAAAATAAAGGCTTTACATAAAGGATTACACTGTATAATCTTTTAGAGTTTATAAAATGGTTTCATATACATTGTATCATTTGGTATTAAAATCCTGGGAGATAGGTGAGCAGGTAGTATTAGACTTAGGGAGGTTAGGTGACTTGGCTAGTGTCACACACTTTCTGGTCTCAGAGCTTGTGCTTTTTCCACTAGGCAATGCTGCCCTATAGGATATGGATAAGGGAGTTGGGGATGGTTTGTCTGGAGAAGAGCAATTACAGGGGCCCATCTCCCCTGAGACTAGAGCTGGGAGAACATGAATTAATGCTAAAGAGACTGAAGTTTGATAAGAACTTGATGAGGGCTCAGTGGCTGAACAGCTGCACCTGTGTGGGGCTGGGCAGGAGGGGAGGTGTGGAATCCTGGGAATGTCCACCGCTGGGAAGCTCATGGTGAGACTCCAGCTTGATGTGACCACAAACAAAGCAAATAGAATGGTATAGGCTCCCACCAAAGTGGTCCTTTTATGCTGTGAGTCTCAGATGTGGGTCCTGTGGGACAGGAAGAGAAGGACCATTCCATGGACGAAGGACCAAGCTATCAAAGCTTCTTTCCAAAGCAATGGGATGCTTCCAGGTGCTTTTCCACAACTGCTTGGGAGGCCATCTTGGTCTGAAATCACTTCTGCTTCCCCAGAGTGGGGCAATAGAGGAGAATTGTTACCTCGAGCCAGGCAGTTGATATCTGTGAGGTCACCTCAGTTTCCCTCCAGGCGATTTAAGTAACAGCTTCTCCAGCCCGGGCCACAGGGCAGACTCGGGATTGTGCTTGTCACCCCCTTCTTTATAGATGGTTCCCAGGAGACCAGGATTTTCTTCTCTATCTCACATCCCTCAGGGTCAGGAAGTTCTCCCTGATGTCTGACTGTATCTCTTCCACTACTATTAATCATGCCCACAAAGCTAGTTCTTCTTCCTGATAGCCCTGTGTCTAATAATGGCATCATTAGTCTTCCAGTCACGGCTGTTGCAAACTTTAGAGTCATCTTCCTTTCTGACTCTTTCTCTCCCACTTCTTGACAGTATTTGCCAAACCCTAAATGTCTACTGAAACTCTCCTACCCCATGCCTCGGAATTCCTTATTTGTTCACCTCTTCTGCTTTTGGGCCTACTGTTTCCACCACTGGGAATTCTCTCACCCCCAGTGCCTTTGTCTGTGGAACACACAGCCATCTTGTTCTCCATTTCAAATGCACTCTTCTCTGGGAAATCTTCCTCAGTTTCCCTCTATTGTAGATACTTGCTCTCATCTGAACTAACCTAACATTTTGGTACATCTTTCCAGCACAGTCATTTGTTCATCTACTTAGTGAAAATTTAAGAACCTGCTCTGGGCAAAGCCAGGAGTTAGGTGCTGGAGATCCAGAGATAAACAGGATTTGGCTCCTACCCTGCAGAAGACCACATTCTAGTTGGGGAGATGGAAACTGAAGCAGACAATTTCAATGCAGTATGATAGCTGCTTTCATGGGAAATCCAGGGTGTTATAAAAGCCCAACAGAGAGGCATAACCCAGAATAAGAGTACAGAAAGTCTTTGAGGGAAGGTGGGGCTTAAAATGAATAAATGGGAAAGGAAAAGAGTTGGGTGGGGGAGGTGGATGAAAGGAGATTCTAGGAGGAGGGACCAATTTGTGTCAAAATAAAGGAACCTAAAATAACCCTGTTATGTGAAAGGTTGTTCACCTGTTAGGCTATAAGCCCTTTGATGACAGAGATAACATATACATTACCTCTATAAGCTTGTTTATGGTAGTTGCTCAACAAATTTTTGTGGAATGAAATCATATTTGAGGGCAATGAAAAAAAAAATGCAGTGGCTCAGCACCATGGACAGATCACACAGACACCTGCAGTTGGAGGTAGTCCAACCTGTAAGCTCATTTGCATGTATTTGCATAATTCAGCAAACCTCATTTCCCTGGGGGGCCAAAGGCTTTGCATCATGGGGCATCCAATCAGTCTTCGTTTACGGGGTTGGGAAGGGAAATGGTCAAGACCAGAGACTGGTTCTTTGAGGGAAGTATCTCTCCCCCTTTGCTCACCTCACCCTCCTTTTCTTTTCCATTAGGAGACAGTGGTCCTGAGCCTTCTGAAGTTAGGATTCTGCCTGACGGTGGGGATCCTGACACCAAGAATGGGACACCCCGAATGGTGAGTGGTAGAAGAGCCTGGGAGATGGGGATTAGACTGAGGTTCTCAAATCAGAATAACTTGGGTTCAAGTCTTGATTCAAAGTAACTCACTGGGTTTGTGACTACACCTTTTGAGCTCAATTTTCTCATGGATAAGTGTGGATAACATGTACATACAGCATTTTAGTGGGACTAGAGAATATTAGGTAGGCACAGTACCTGGTACATAGCAAGTGCTCGGGAAATAGTAAGAGGTGAGCCGTGTGCAGGAGTAAAATCTGAGGGGGTGCCTGAAACAAGGTGGGTATGGGGAGGTGGTGGTGGGGAGCAAGGGAGCATAAGTCTCGGAGGGGCTGCTGTCTGGAGTCTTTGAGGCTGTCATCCCCTCCTAGTCAGCAGATGGCCCAGGAGCCTGGTCTGGGATGAGTGAGGGCGCCGTCTGCCAGCATCTCAGTCCCTGTTCCTCCTGCTGTCACCCCCTCCTGCCAGAGCTCCTGTCCTGGCAGCTCTGGAGTCCTGATTGGAGGCAGCTCTTGCTGAGAGCTGACCTCTCTGTCCTGTAGCCTTGGCAAGCCTGGGATGGGGGCCAGGGGCACTGCCTCCAATGTTTTCTCTCCATCACCTCGCTGCCCTGCCATCCCACTGTTCCCAGGTGAAGGAACTCCTGGGTTCCACTCCCAGGTTAGGATTCAGACGCTGGCTGGTGAAGCGTCCCTCTGCAGCCAGCGTCCCTCCTCTTTATGGTCCTTCTTCCTTCATGACTCCCTTCTAGTGGAATGGGGGTGGCAGGTGGGGGTACAAGGCAAAAGGGGAAATTTCACTGGGGAATATTTGAAACCTAGAAGAGGAAAGGAGTCAACTCAGGATGTTCTTTCCTATCTCAGTTGTGGGGGGAGGGAGAATGAGCCTGCAGCCAGATGGAAGGAACAGGGTTTGGAAGGAAGTGGAGGGGTTTTCCTGTGTAATCAAGCTGGATATGTAGATTTGGGTTCGCATTTTCTTTGGTTATTGCTGCTGGGAGCTGTGACCCTGAGGCCGGGCTCTTCACAGCAGTGGAAATGGATAGGCATGGGGCAGAAGTGTGATTCCAGATCAATTTGTCTCAAGTCAGCTTGTTAAAAGCTAGTTCACTTAATGACTGGTTTCTTTGAATGTTTTTTTACATCTGTTTGTGTATCCTCTTATTTTTGGTAACCTCAGGATTAGAAAAAGAATACATTTGGCTGAGGGTATATCGTCTTATGAATAAGTATTTATCAAACTTGCAGCATTTGATGAATGATGGTATATTTTGTGCCCTTGTGAGTGTCTTCGTCTCGTATGACCCTTTTAAGGACTTTAAGCCCATTTGTGGAAAGATAGTACAATTAATCACTATAAATTGATATGTGTTATTTAAAGGGCTACAAGAATACCTAATAAAAGATAGTTTTAGGTGAAGTGGCCTGTTGTTTAATATGAATCCCTTTTTTCCCTGTTTCCCCAGGAGGTTCCTGGGGCCTGGCCCCCAACACTATGAAGAGCCCTTGCTGAGGCCATGAGGGGTTACCATGGCGACCGAGGCAGCCATCCCCGCCCAGCCCGCTTTGCTGACCAGCAGCATATGGACGTGGGCCCAGCTGCTAGGGCCCCGTACCTGCTGGGCTCCGGGGAGGCCTTCTCCACCGAGCCCCGCTTCTGTGCCCCGAGAGCTGGCCTGGGACACCTTTCCCCCGAAGGGCCCCTGAGCCTGAGTGAGGGGCCATCTCTAGGTCCCGAGGGAGGGCCAGGGGGGACTGGGGTTGGGGGAGGTAGCAGCACCTTCCCCAGGATGTACCCCGGCCAGGGCCCCTTTGACACCTGTGAAGACTGTGTGGGCCACCCACAGGGCAAGGGTGCCCCCCGCCTGCCTCCTACACTCCTGGACCAGTTTGAAAAGCAGTTGCCAGTTCAACAGGATGGCTTCCACACACTACCATACCAGCGAGGTCCAGCAGGGGCCGGGCCCGGGCCCGGGCCGGGGTCTGGCACTGCTCCGGAGGCCCGCAGCGAGAGCCCCAGCCGCATCCGGCACCTGGTTCACTCTGTGCAGAAGCTCTTTGCCAAGTCCCACTCTCTGGAGGCCCCAGGGAAGCGGGACTATAATGGGCCCAAGGCTGAGGGAAGAGGTGGCTCTGGGGGAGATAGCTACCCTGGCCCAGGCTCCGGAGGTCCCCACACCTCCCACCATCACCATCACCATCACCACCACCACCACCATCAGTCTCGGCACGGCAAGAGGAGCAAAAGCAAGGACCGCAAGGGGGACGGGCGGCACCAGGCCAAGGCCACAGGCTGGTGGAGCTCCGACGACAACTTGGACAGTGATAGCGGCTTCCTGGCGGGTGGGCGGCCTCTTGGGGAGCCAGGTGGCCCCTTCTGCCTGGAGGCTCCAGATGGGTCCTACCGAGACTTGAGCTTCAAGGGGCGTTCGGGCGGGTCAGAAGGCCGCTGTCTTGCCTGCACTGGCATGTCCATGTCACTGGATGGACAGTCAGTCAAGCGAAGTGCCTGGCATACCATGATGGTCAGCCAGGGCCGGGATGGATACCCAGGGGCCGGGCCAGGCAAAGGGCTCCTGGGTCCAGAGGCCAAGGCCAAAACCAGGACTTATCACTATCTGCAGGTGAGGCTTTGGTGTGAGTGGGGAACAGGGTTGTCAGCCCTTGTGTTGTCACCCAGTAAGCTGTGGAAAGGGTTGGATGGGAGTCAGCTGTCCGCATGATAGAGGGCCTAGATGCAGGGCTGCTCTGCCCTACCTCACTCTGTAAGACCTTGAGCTCCCATTGGGACCTCAGTTTACTCATTTGTGCCATGAAGGGGCCTTTCTATTCTGACATTGTATGTCAGTGCCAGGAAGACTTCCCCTTGACTTGCTGTTTTGGACAAGCTGTGCTGGCCTCTGTCTTGTGAGGTTGGAAGCAGAATGAGGTTGAGGGTAGGCAGGACGGCGCGGTGCTCCCTGGCTGTAGCTTCCCTTGAGATTGGAGGTCAGCAGTTGGAAAGCAACTCTCCTGTCTCCAGGCCGTTTCCAGACCTCTTTTCTTCTCAAATCTTGTTTGAATATGAAGGTCAGTTAGTTGCAGGATGTGCCTCTGCTGGGGTTTGTCATTCTGAGATGCTTGTGATTGGACACCCGTGAGGCTCTGGAAGGGCCCTGGAAGCCTGTCCTGTGGGTTTTCCGAGGCTGGGGACACATTGTAGGCTGAGCCAGGACAACACTCCTTGGCAGTGGATGGTGCAGCTGATAGCTGGCATGCTGTCCCATCCTGTCTCACCATGTCTATGGTCTCTGCAGGTGAGGCTAGAAGCTCTGACCCCTTCTTATGGAGCCTTCATCCAACCCACACTGTCCGCTCTCCATCTGCTTACTGAGATGAGGCCGGGCTCATGTCTCCCTCAACCTTCCTTTTCTCTGTCTCAGGCCCCACTCCCAAACCCCCTGACATGTTTTCTTGAGTTCTCCCATACTTTTAGGAGGAAAAATCAATACGAGTCCTAGGAGTCCAGCTGACTGAGGGTTATCCTCCAAACCCACATTCCACATAGTTAATCCACAGTTGTTCATTCAGTGAGTACTTCTTGGGTGCTGTGGCCATAAAGATGAGGACACAGCTGCTGCTTGTGAGGAGCTCAGCTTAGAGGTGGGACGGATAAGGAAGCAGATAGAATACAGTGTGCTGAGGCTGTGACAGTGCTGGGCACCATGGGAGCACAGGAGGCACCTCACCCACCCGGGGTGATGGTGGTCAGAGCAGCTCCTGGGAAGAATGGCCCCTGAATTGAATCTCAGTGCAAAAGTGGATTAAGGATGTTTCAGGAAGAAGCCACAGCATGTTCAAAGGTATGAGAATTGAGCTCTCATGTGTCTTTTGGGTGTCACTGGCTTTACTGGTATATTGTTTACACGTTAGGGCTCTCCTGGATGGGGAACTCATGAAAGCTCAAGGGAACACATGAGCCACAGTGGAAGCAGGAAAGGGTGAGAGACAGAAGGGTTGCTTGGAGACTGCTAGGGTTCAGGACTTCTGGGTTGGCCTTGGATTGCCCCCTCCCTGGGTAGAGAGGTTCTCTAAGCTGGCAACTGAAGTGTCCAACAGAAAGGGCCGAGGAGGGAGCACCCACCCTTCTCCCATAACCCAGTCCTTCAGGCTCGCTGTCACTCCGTTGCTCCCTGCTGCTACTCCAGGGCTGCCTTGACCTCCCTGGGGGCTTCCTTTTTAATATGCACCTCACAATGTCCTGCAGAGGAGTGAGCAGCTCCGCAGTGGCTAGTGGGAACCCTGCAGTGTGGCAGAGCACGCCCTGGCTGTCCCATCTGCTGGCCTCCCTCTCCCTGCCTGCCTGTGGCTCCTCTCTGTAGAGTGTGGGGAAGGGGAGTGATCCATCAGGGTCTGGGGTTCCAAGGTATCTTAGGGTTGGGAGGTCTGAACTATTTGGGGGGAACAAGAGACTGCAGGGACCTTCCAGACAGCCCCGTGCTCCCCGGGCACAGGGGAAGCTGGCCCCATCAGACTGGGTGTCTGTTGGATCCTCAACCCTTTTGTTGAGACCCTGTTTCTTTCATTGGACCCCAGCTCTCCCTTAACCTCCTTCTGGAACTCCTTTCCCACTAGGAGCCCTTGTTTTTTGTGGAGCCTATCTCCTCCCTGTGTTCCATCTTCCAATTGAGCCCCAGCCCCTCACTGAGCCCTGTCCCTTCCCATGGGTTCCTGCATGGGGCCCCATTCCATCCCTGAGTCCCTGTTCACACACTGATCTCAGTCCCCTCACCTAGTCTCACCCCCAGAGCCTCTGTCCCTCCCCTGAATCCTGACCACTCTCAGAGGCCCAGCTCCCACCCCATTTAACCTGTTCTTTACAATAAATATTTTAAATCTTCCCTTCCTGCCCCAGCCCTCTCCCCCACATCTTTATTTATACTCATTCTTCACAGCGTAGGACTTTCACCTTCTGTCAGCTGACCCATATTGTGGGCTCATGTAGACACCCAGTCACCCTCATCCCCTTCTTTCTTGGCTCAGAGAAGTACCCATCCCAGGCTGATGCCTATAGCAGGGCTTGAACCCATCTCCTCAGGGTCCCCTCAACCCTGTCTGTGCCCCCTCCCTCCCCACATTTAAAGACTGTATCTTTACTAGCTGTTTCCCTCATCCTGTAAACATGCCCGTCTCTCATCCTAAAAAATTCTTTCCTCAACCCCATTCTCCTTTCCATCTCCTATCTTCCTTTCATATCCAAGTTCTTAGACCATAGATTCCATTTCTTCACTTCCTTTTATTCTCTTCACTACAGTTTGACTTCCATACCCCAGTCCACTAAACCATCCTTCCTGTCAGTGGTCTCTTGAGAGCCCTCCTTGAGTGCTACCTTTCAATGCTTAATAACAACAAAAATAGTTAACATTTATTGGAGACTTACTATATGCTGACACCCTATATTGGCTCATTTTTCCTTGCCACCAACCCTGTGATATAGACATAATTATGACCAATTCACAGACAAGGAAACTGAGGCTTAGAGATTAATCAGCTTTGCTCAAGTTTACTGAGCTAGCAAGTGATGGGGCCAGAATTTGAACATAGATCTAATTCCTGAACTTGAATTATTAACCTCTGAATGCACAGTGGCATTTGACATTTTCAACTCCTTTTATTCTTGAAATATCTCCTGTTTCCATGACATGGCATTCTCCTGACTTGCCTCCTACCCCTCTGCCCACTCCTTCTCAGGTGACTGCATAGGCTCCTCTTCCTTTTTTTGCGGTCCCTTTTTAAATGTCAGTGGATCCCTCCCCGGCTCTTTCTTTTTTCCCTGGGCTGTTTCATTCACTCCTATGGATTCAGCTGCCACCCATGACTCCCACATGTCTGCCTCCAGCCCAGATCTCTTCACTGAACTGCAGAACCGAACATCCAACCACCTGCTCAACAGTCCTCTGCCCAACTCAAGATGCTCAACCCCAAGCCTACCACCTTCCCCCCAAACCTGTTTCTCTGGGATTCTGTGGCTCAGTGAGTGACAGCGCCATCCCCCAGGTCCTCAGCCAGCAGCCTCCCAGTCATTCTCGACTCCTCCCCGCCCCCTCACCCCCCACATCTAATCAGGCTCACTGATGCTCCTTAACACCTCTCATTTCCATCTTCTCTTCCTCCTCATTGTCATTGTCTTAATTTAGGCCTCATCATCTCTTGCCTGGATAGCAGCATCAGCTTCCTAATTGGTCTCTCTCGTGCCACTTGAGCCCCTGCCCTACTCTTGGCCCTCCACAATCCATCCTCTGTTCAGACTGTTGGAGTGCTCTTTCGGAAACACAAATCTGATGCCACTCCCCTGCTTAAAACTCTCTATGGCTCCTCACAGCAGAGAGGGGGGAGTTGGAGGGTTTGGGATATAAGCAGGTTATGAAGATGAAGGACAAGGAGGGGTGAAAGGTGACTGTGGTCAGGTGATACTCCACTGCTGGGGGTGGGACTGACACAAGTCACTTGGGCCTCTGATCTTCAACCTTTTGGCACCTAGCATGTCACTACCCCCTCCCACGTCACCTCCACCCCTACCCCATCCCCCGCCCCGTTCGGTGGCCCTCAGTTAAGTAGCAAAAGATCTTTGCAGAGTGGTGAGGCGTCTCATGTAAGGGAGAGGACTTCCCTGGGCCCTGCATCGTGCTTGGAATCTATGCTCCTGAGTGCGGCCGGCTCACCGGCTCAAGCCAGAGCAAAGCGCCTCCCACTGGCAGTGGGGAAAGAGGGTCCTGGCCTGTAGATTTAGTGGAGATGTGTCATAGACAGAGGCCCCTGTCCCTGCAGGTGCCGCAAGATGACTGGGGGGGTTACCCCACTGGGGGCAAGGACGGGGAGATCCCCTGCCGCAGGATGCGGAGCGGCAGCTACATCAAAGCCATGGGGGATGAGGAGAGTGGAGACTCAGATGGCAGCCCCAAGACGTCTCCCAAAGCACTGGCCCGGCGCTTCGCCTCCCGCCGCTCATCCAGTGTGGACCAGGCCCGGATCAAGTAAGGACTGGGAGGGTCGGGGTGGGGAATGGGCAGCTGAACCTGGGTCCCTGCGGGAGATGTGTGTATAGTGGGTACCAGTCCATTCTCTGCTTAGGGTTCAACTGGGGAATCTCGCTCTGCCCCATATAAAGGGGGGGAGGGTCCTGTGATAGCCCCTACCTGACTGTCTCCCTTTACCCAGGAGTCTTCAGGGGAATCTCTGTCTGGGGGGTTTCTGAAGGACAGAACCTGCTCAGGGACCCCAATGCTCTCATTCCCCTCCCCCACCTCCTAGCAGACCCCCATTCTGAATCTGGAATTTTGACCTTTGCCAGCTGCTGCGTCCCACCCCGGATCCATCCCCGGAGCTCCATCCCTGGTTACAGCCGTTCCCTCACCACCGGACAGGTAGGGAGAGGCCCAGCATGGCTGAAGGAAAGGGCGGGAAGGGGATTCAGTCCCATGCTTAGCCTAGGCCTTAAAACTAGAGGTCTGGCCGTGGGGAGAGTACAGGTCTGATTCTGGGGGAGCTTCTGCCTTGGGACTCCTGGAGCTGGCTCAGACTTTGGGATCTCAGAGCCACCATCTTAAAACCAAGTGTCCTCAAAGTGATGTGTTGTGGAAGGGCAACCTCCGTTCTCTCAGGTTCTCCAGCCCTGGCCTGGCCTGATTGCTCCCAGCCCACCCCATGTAAAAGGCAGGGTTGATTGTACAGACAGGGGCCAGGCAGAGCTGCAGTCTCACAGGTGATCTGGGCTCGCATTTTCTCCCCACCTGCTATGGGACCCCTAGCAAGACACCTCTCCCTCCCTTGTCTCATCTTTAAAATGGCAATAGTGGTATTGATCTCACCAGGGTTTGGCAGGGAGAAAATGTGTGCAAACACAAGGTACCTGGACCCAAATCGGTATTTGATAATTGTGAGTTCCATACCTAAGTGTGGACTTTCCTTTACCTAATCGGAGGCAGGGCAGTTTAGACATTAAATGCATGAGATGGGTTTGAATCCTAGCTCAGCTACTTACTTACCAGCTGAGTGACCTGGGGCAAGTTACTTGACTTTTTTGAGCCCCACTTTTCCTATTTAAAAATAGGCATCATAATAGTGTTCTTGGCACATAGCCAGCACTCCATAAAGGTTAGCTATTTTTACTGTTTGCTGGGGGAAAAGCAATGCACAAGACTGTCCACATTGGTTCCTATTGTTTGCTGCTGCAGTCTCTCAGCAGTTCTTTGTCACATTTCCTGAATCGGGGAATCTGATTGGCACAGCTGTCTTTTCACATTAGACCAGTCGATGTTGCCAAACCCCCTGGTTAAGGCTCAGTTCTTATTTTATCTGACCTATCAGCAACATCTAACGCAGCTGATGACTACTTCCTGACACACCTTACTCAGTTGGCTTTGAGGATACCACACCTTTTAGGTTCTTTTAGAGTCTCTCCCTGGCTACTTAGTCTCAGTCTGTGCCTGCAACTAACTCTCCAGGGTCTGAACATTGGAATTTTTCAGGGCTTAGTTCCTACACTTCTCTCTACACTCATTTCTTAGGTGAGCTCATCCAGGCTCATGGCTTTGAATATTACTGAGAGCCTAATGACTCCCCACTGTATAATTCCAGCCCCAACCCTCCCATAAATGCCAGGAGTGTATATCTAACTGTGTATTGAAATCTCAGTTGGCTGTTTAGTAGACATCTCAAACTTAAAACGTCCAAAACCAAACTGCTGTTACCCTCTCCCTGCCAAATTCCTTGCTCTATTCACTGTCTTCTCCATTTCAGATAATGGCAACTTTAACCCTCTGGGAACTCCGGTCTGGAATTCCGAGTCAGTCTTGACTTCTTTCTCTTGTATCCCACATCCAACTCTTCAGCAAATCCTGTTGGTCCCACCTTCAGAGTGTGTCTAGGATCCCACCACTTCTCACCACCTCCACTGCCGCCACTCCAGTCCAAATCACCATGTTCTTTTGTCTGGCTTATTGTACTACATTCTAATTGGTCCCCTGCATTTGCCCTCGTTCCACTCCATTCTCTCTCAATATAGTCAGAGTGATCATTTAGAAATAGTATTAGCTTCACTCAAAACTTTCACCTTCCTCAGAGGAAAAGCCAAGGACTTTACCGTGACGTATAAGGCCCTGCATGATCTGGCCCTTGCTACCTCTGAATTCCTCTCCTAACACGATTCCCTTCCCTCACCCACACCAGCCACACTGTTCTCCTTTCTGCTCCACCAGCGACATCACAGGTATTCTCCAGTCTTGGGGCCTCAGCATTCGCTACTTACTCCCTCTGTCTGGATCTCTCCTTCCCAGACACTCCCATGGATCACTCCCTCACTTCTTTCAGGTCTTTCCCCAAGTATTGTAAAATTTAAATTTTAGCTCCCTACCCCCAACATTTCCTATTCCTCTTCTCTGTTTTTTTTTTCTTTTTAGCACATTGCACTAACATCATGTATATATTACATATTTCTCCTGGGAGGTATGACTTAAAATCTACTTTACACAAGAGGAAACAGGTTTAATGCATTAGAGATGTCATCTTATTATTTATAATAATGCTTTTTTCCCTTAACTTTACTTTTTTGTTTAATATTTTCCCAGAATATCTTTAAAAAGCATTTTGTCTCCTTATGTTTTGAGTATATCTTTTGTAAATAGTTTATAGCTAGATTTTATTTTATATACATTCTGACAATTGCTTGCAAGTTTAGTACGTGTATGTTTATTGTGATTTACTGACACTTTTGGATTTATTTCTGTCATCTTACCTTGTGCCATCTGTTTATCCTGCCTTTTGGGTGATGGTTCCCCACCGATTCTTACACTGGCTTAGCAGTTATTATTCTAAGTTCATTCTTTATGGTTACTCTTATAATTTTAATATACATATTTGACTTAGCAAAGTCTAAAGTTGACAATTTCTTTTACCATTCTGCTGAACAATGCAAAGACCTGCAAAGACCTTAGGACACTTTAATTTTGATCTCCTCTTCCCTTCTTACATTACTTGTTGCCCAGTATTTTAGTTCTACTTTCTTTTTACCTCTCCAAATTAGTCTTTACTATTGTTGTTAATTTGTGCTATAAATAGTTGAATTTATTTATATATTTATATATATAAATATATCCTTTTTTTTTTAAGATTTTATTGGGGAATTGGGAGAAGGGAAGAGGGGAAGGGGAACCAACAAGTTGCTGTCCTTTTGTTCTTCAGTCTAGTTGCGGAGGACGTCATTTCACTGGCTCATGTTGGTATTATATTGTGCTCTTCCCGGCTGAGTCAGTCTCTTGCTGGCCATTGAACGGCCGCTCACGGTGGCTCAATGTGGCTCTCACCAGCTGCTGGCCAGCCCCACTGCAGCCCACACTGTCACGAACGACTACGGCAGCCCAGCTCCAGGTTGAGCTGTTGTTCACCATCTTAGCTGTAGAGGGCGCAGCATCACTGGCCCATGTGGGATCTGAACTGGGGCCCTGCTGCTCAGAGCTGGAGTCCCAAGCCAACTCTTAACCAATGTGCCACTAGGCCGAACCTAAATATATATATATCTTTATCTTCCTCCCTTCACTATATCGTTTTACATTTCCTTCCTTCCTTTTTTTTTTTTTTTTTTTGAGGGCAGTGTCACTGGCCCTCTTATGTGGGACCCAAACCGGAGCCGCTGGCTTCCCAAGCCAGCGCTCAATCACCGCGCCACTCGGCTGGCCCTCATTCCTTCCTTTTAAAGTATTATTTTTTTAAGTAATTTTTTTCCAGAGAATATCTAAATAGTAAGCCAAACATAATTTAGTTTATTATAGAATTCTAGGTCAACATTTATTTTCTTTGAGTGTTTAGAAGATACTCCTTTGTCATCTGTTGTCTGTTGTTGCTGTTGAGAAGTCTGCCATCAAACTAATCACCTTTGTAGGTAATTTCATTTCTCTTTGATTGCTGTTGAGATCTTGTTTTTGACTTTGGTATTGTGCAGTTTCACTGTGATATGTGTGTGTGCTCCGTGAATCTGAAGGTTTATGTCTTCCATCAAATCTGGAAAATTCTCTCATGGTTACTGTTTGCTGGTACACCTTTCTTCATCCTTTTATTTTTACTTTTATTTATTTTTTTAGTTTTTTAATTTTTTTTAGCTGTGCCATCCTGCTACCTGTTGGCAGTTCAGCGACTGTTCAGCTTGGGCTGGGCATCAAACTGCTGTTACTCAGAGCTGAGCTCGCACTCTTGAGCGAGCTCTTAACCAACTGAGCCACTCGGCCGGCCCCATCCTTTTACTTTCAACCTACTTGTTTTTTCATCCAATCTGACAATCCCTGCCTTTTAAGTGGGTGTGTCTTGTACATTCATATTAATGTGATTATTGAAATGGTTGGATTGTCTCATGTAATTTTTGTTCCTCTGTTTTTCCTTTACTGTCTTCCTTTGCATTAAACAAATATTTTTAGTGTATCATTTTAATTTCTTTATTGTTAATTCCTTTTTACTATATTATTCAAATTATTAGTGGTTGTGTTGGGAATTACAAGGTGTATCTTAACTTATTTATTTATTTATTTTTTAAGAATTTTTTTTTAATTGGGGAATTGGGGGTGGGGAACAGTGTTGGAGAATTGGGGGAGGGGACCAGCCAAGTTGTTGTTCTTTAATCTTCGTTGTGGCGGGCGCCAGTTGCCATCTGGCTTCCAGTCAGCAGCTCATGGCCTCTAAGCTCAAGGTGCTGTGTTCAATCTTAGTTGCGGGAGGGCATAGCCACCATTCCATGTGGGAGTCAAAACCCAGCAGCCTTGTTGTTAAGAGCGCATGCTCTATCCACTGAGCCATCTGGGCAGCAGCTCAGCTCAAGGTGCTGAGTTAAACCTTTAGTTATGGGTAGGCATAGCCCACCATCAAACAGGCAATCTTGTTGTTACACCGGCTGAGCCATCCTGCCACCTGTTGGCAGTTCAGTGACAGCTCAGGTAGGGCACAGCATTCACTGGCCCATGTGGGAATCAAACCGGTGGCCCTGTTACTCAGAGCACGCTCTCTAAGCCAATTCTTTTTTTTTTTTTTTTTTTTTGAGGGCAGTGTTACTGGCCCTCACATGTGGAACCGAACCGGAGCCGCTGGCTTCCCAAGCCAGCGCTTAACCACAGCGCCACTCAGCCGGCCCTTCTAAGCCAATTCTTAACCAACTGAGCCACTCCGCTGGCCCCTCTTAACTTATTAAAATATAGTTAATTCTGATAAAATATAGAAGCATTGTTCCAATATTTCTTCTTCTCTCCCCTCTTGATGCTATTATTGTCATAGGCATTATCTGTATGATATGTTTTTCGTTGCAAAAATGCATCATGACTTTTCCGACAACCCAATAGAAACCCAACAATTATTATAAACCAATGATGGCATTATAATTGCCTTGTACGATCTTATTTCTTTTAAAGAAGTTAAGAGAAAAAAGAGAAAAATATATTTATTGAGTCTATATTTATTGAGTCTTTTACATTTACTCACATATTTACCATTTCTGGTGCTTTTAATTTTTTCCTGTGATTTTGGTTACCATTGGGTGTTGCTTCCTTTTAGCTTAAAGAACTTCCATTAGTATTTCTTGCAAGATAGGTCTGCTGTCAATAAATTCTTCAGTCTATATTTATTTGGAAATGTATTTTTACTTCATTTTTGAAGGGTAGTTTTGCTGGTTATAGAATTCCTGCTTGAGAGTTTTTTCTTTCAGCACTTTGAATATACCATTCTACTGCCTGTAGAGGTCATTGTTTCTGATGAAAAGCCAGTTGTTAATCACATTGTTGTTTTCCTGAATGTGATGAATTGTTTTTCTCTTCCTGCTATTAAGATTTTTCTATTTAGGGGCCGGCCGAGTGGCTCAGTTGGTTAAGAGCTTGCTCAAGAGTGCGAGCTGAGCTCTGAGCAACAGCTGTTCGAGGCCAGCCTGAGCTGAGTTGCCGTTGAGCTGCCAACAGATGGCAGGATGGCTCAGCTAAAAAAAAAAAAAGATTTTTCTCTTTGTCTTCAACTTTCAACATTTTGACTGTAGTGTGTCTGGATATGGATCTCTTTATGTTTAACCCAGTTTGGGTTCATTGAGCTTATTTGATTTGTAGATTAATGTTTTTCATTAAATTTGGAAGGTTTTTGGCCATGATTTCTTGAAATATGTTTTCTTTCCCTTTCTCCCTCTCTTCTTCTTCTGGCATTCCCATTACATGTATACCGATATCCTTGATATTGCCCCAATACTTCTCTGAGACTCTGTTCATGTTTAGTCTTTTTTTTCCTTTATTCTTCAGGTTGGATAATTTATACCAATCTAGGTTCTTTCTTTTTTTTAAAAAAAAGCTTTTATTGGGGAATCAGGGAAGGGGAACAGACAAGTTGCCATCTTTTTGTTCTTCAGTCTAGTTGCGGAGGACGCTGCTTCACTGACCCATGTTGGTATCGTCATTCCGCTCTCTCTGGATGAGGCGGATCGGTCTCCGGCCTCTGGATGGTCGCTCATCGTGGCTATTGGCAGCTCACGCTGGCTGCTAGCTGCTCACGCTGGCTGCCAGCCACTCACTGTAGCCTATGGCAGCCCACTGCAGCAGGGGCTGCAGACTACACTGTCACCAGGGCTTGCACAGTTCCAGGTGGAGCTGTTGTTAGCTGTAGAGGGCAGTGTCACTGGCCCTCATATGTGGGATCCAAACCGGGACTGCTGGTGTCCCAAGCCAGCTCTTAACCAATGCGCCACTCAGCCGGCCCTATACCGATCTAGTTTCAACCTTACTGATCATTTCTTATTTTGAGCTCTTTTAGTGAATTATTTCATTTCAGTTATTTTTACTTTTCAGCTTCTGAGTTTTCGTTTGGTTCTTTATTCTTTTTTAAGAATAATTATGATTTTTGTATTAATTAAGTCATTGCTGCAATGCTTTACTTTAAATCTTTAAACATGATTTCCTATAGTTCTTTGAACATTTATGATAGCTGCTTTACAGTTTTTGCTAAATCAAACATCTAAGAACATTTGTGTTTTCTTGTTTATTTGCATGTCTCATAATGTTTTTCGTTTGTTTAATACTGAATATTTTAGGTAATATATTGTCGCAACTCCGAATTCTTACTTTACCTCTTGAAGATTGTTATTGCTTCGTTTATTCGTTAATCCCTGAACTAAATCTTTGAAATCTGTCTTCCCTGACAAATGTGGACTGATATTTCCACCAACTTTTTTCTTTCTTGTTTTTATTTTTAAACCTCATTTTCTAGGATTTGCCCCTGTGTCTGCACAGCTTAGTATTCAGCCAGAGATTGGGTTGTGGTTATGCTCAAAAGCCTCAAGCCAGTAAGACTTCTCTCTGCTTATGGTTCTATGTATGGGCTGAGGAGTACAAACTTCAAGCTGTTTTCAGGCTTGCTCTGGCTTTTACTTTTACCCAGGTTCTCTTATGTTTCCTCTGCACATGTTTACAGGCTCCAATGGCCAGGGATGTGTGGGGGGCTCAGGGCCTCTCTGGTTTCTGTAGTGCATGCACTCAGCCTCTAGTTAACCCAGGATATGTGGAGGGCTTATCAAATTGCTTATAGTTGTCTCACCCTCTTAAACTCCCCATTAAATCCCCAGTCAGTCTGCCAGTTCATAGCTTACTCCAAACAGTGCCACAACCTCAGCTTCTCAGTGCTGCTGGCTTCTCCTATTCTTGACACTCTAACTGACAATGCTCCAAATTAAGTGAGGCTGCTTTGCCAGTGCAGTGAAGCAGCTGGTTTTTACAACCTGCTCCACCCTTGTTGAACTATTGCAACTGATAGAGCAGGGAGCCAGGGTAATGGGAGCAGCCCCCAGCAAAGATACCATAGACTCATGCTGTTCTTACCCAAAGCTGTACTTTTCATGAATAAATGTTTCTTTGGTTGATTTTCAGAGTGATGAAATGGTTGCTTTTGACACTTTTTGTCTAGCTTTATAGTTGTCTTGGTGGGATAAGATTTGGTGTCCCTCTCCCTCTGTCATGCCTGAAGTCGGAAGTCTAGAAAATTCTCAGCCACCATCATTATCTTTTCAAGTATTGCCTCTTCCATCTAATCCCTCTTTTGGAACTCCTATGAATTGTATGTGGGACCTTGTTATTCTTTCCTCTATGAGTCTTAACCTCTCCTTCATATTTTCCATCTCTGCCTCTCTATACTCCCCGCTGTTAAATTTCTCAGATGTGTCTTTTGGTTCACTGTTTTTTTTCTTCAGTTGTGTCTCATCGACTATTTAACTCATTAATTGTGTTTTTAATTTCACTGATTTTTTTTTATTTCTATAAACCTGATTTAGTTCCTTTTCAAATCTTTGTAGTCTTTTTTTTCAAGGTTTTTATTCTCTCCATATGTTTTCAGTTTTATCTTTTAAGTTTTAGAAATGTTAAACATAGTTTAAAAGCTAATCTGTTTTAGCTGAGGTAAACCTTGAATTCTCAGTTGCTTAACTCAATAACAGTTTAGTTCTTGTTTATATCACAGTTTGTATTAGTTATCTATTACTACACAATAAATTACCCCAACCATTGTCTCTTAAAAGAACAAATATTTAGGGGCTGCCTGAATGGCACGGTGGTGAAGAGCTGGATTGGGATGCCAGTGGCCCCGGTTCAGGTCCCACATATGAGGGCCAGTGACCCTGCCATTAAAAAAAAAAAAAAGAACAGATATTTATAAACTCACAGTTCCTGTGGGTCAGAAATCTGAGTGCAGTGTAGCTGGTGCCACCTGGATCAGTGTCTCACAAAGGCTTCAGTCAAGATGTTGGCCAGGCTGGCCGTCATCTCAGGGCTTGACTGGAGGAAGATCTGCTTCCACATTCATTCATATGGTTCTTGGCAGGCCTCAGATCCTTGCTGGCTGTTGGCCACAGACATCAGTTTCTTAACATGTGGGACTCACCATAGGGCTGTTTGCAACATAACAGCTTATTTTTCCCAGAGCAAAGGCTCTGAGAGAGAGTGAGAGAAGATGTCCAAAATGAAAACCACAGGCTTTTTGTAATCAAATCAAAGGAGTGACATCCCATTGTATCTGCCATATTCTAGTCATTAGAGGTAGGTCAATCAGTCTAGTCTGCATTTAGTAGAAGGGGACTACACAAGGGTGTGAATGCCAGGAGATAGAAACCATTAGGGCCCATGTTAGAGACTGTCTATCTCTCAGTCTAGTATTAGCTCATCTTCAACAGCTTTATCTGTGAGAAGCCTGAGTAGCCTGGGTTAGGAGTGGGTCCCCCAGGAAACATTTTGCAATCACTTCTATTAGATTATTCTTGGTCTGGGACCATTTTCTGTTAATTTTTAATTTTTTTTTGGGGGGGGGGAAAGGGCGTGGGTCTCTCCCATGCATGCTTATGTAGACACAGAATTCTGTGTCTGTGTGAAGATTAGCTTGTAGGTACACACTCTTAGATTTGTTTCCTTTCCCTTCCCCCAGTGCCTAGACTATATAGGCTAGCTTCCTTATCATCAGTCTGTGCTAATAATTGATTTTTTCCTCCTAGTCTACCTTTTCATCAAAGGTTTCCCCTTTCCTACTTTTATGCAGGTTCTCATTTCCAATTCCACGCTTCATGTGGGCCCAAAGCCTTACAGCTTCACCTAAGTTGGTGTTAAAACCTAAGCCTTTTGGTTAAAACCAGCAACCCCAGCCCCCACCTTCTTCCTCCACTGGGCTGTTTGCAACATTGGCTCAAATAGTTAATATTCTGATTTTCTAGTCTCCTCTTTGCTTTTCTCCCCTGGGGACTTATCTCGCTTTCTTGTGAGCTCAGCTACGCATATAAAGCAATGTTTGTTATATTTTATCTGGTGTTTCGAAGTGTTTTTGAAAGGGGAGGCTTTTTCAAGGTTACTAAACTAAATGACATATGTAAAGTGTACAGCATGTTGCCTAGCTCCCAGTTGGACCCACCAACTCTACCCCAGCAGGGGCTGAGGTTGAGAGTGGGGGGTGTGGGAAGCAGGGTGAAAGGCATTCCAGTGATAATAGAAGAATTCACAGCATAATGTTACAATTTCATAATTGTAATACAATAAAGATCAACTCAGGTGCAATATTGCTCTGAGAGTTTATACGATTCTGCATTTCCCTTGTGTCCTGATCTCTTGTTGGAATTCCAGAAGCCCCCCTTGGCCTGTAGAGATTGAAGGTGCATGGTTCCAGGGAGTTTCTTATCCTCTCTCCATCTGCCTTATATAGAGTTCATTGTGGGAATAGCATATGGTTGGGATTTCAAGAGCTTCAGAACCCCTGGGAAGGAGAGGTCTCTCAGAGGTATTTTCACTGTGATTTAAGAACCTCCTGCTACTAATAATAGTAGCTGATGTTAATTGAGCATCTGCTATATGCCAGAGATTCTGCCTAGTGCTTTACATACAGAAGAGGGCTGGAGGTACAGAGATAAGCTGCAGAGTGAGAGTCATCCATCTCTGATGTCCTGATTTGAAACCGAAACGCTCTTTGATGGGGTTAGATCAGCTCTTCTGTGCTCTACAAGGGACCCTCTGGGCTGGATTGATTCTATTTGGGGAGTTTCCTGAGCCTGGCATAGAAATAGCAGGAGGTAGATCAGCTCCTGAGCTTCAGGAAATACTGTGCCACTGCTGGTCCTTGTTACCCAGAGGTCCAGAGATAGGAAACTGCAAGGTAGACTCACAGGAGTCATGGTGGTTATAGCTGTCATAGGAGTGTGGCTTACGCCAGGCAAATATAGGTTAACTTAACTTCCACAGGATCTTGGATTGATTTTTCCATGGCCTATGACTTCTGTATACTTGTAATAAAGTTCCATTACAAAAAGCTGCAGAGGGCCAGCCGAATGGCGCGTTGGTTAAGTGCTGGCTTGGGAAGCCAGCGGCCCTGGTTCGGGTCCCACATATGAGGGCCAGTGACACTGCCCTCAAAAAAAAAAAAATTAATAAAAGGAACAAAAAGCTGCAGAAAGAAGTCCAGAAAAAAATGACTGACTCCACATTGGAACCACAGAGTCTGAATCTCCAGCAAATTTGGCTCTGCACTTTGTAGCAGCCAAAGCAAAGAGGCATTTGGTTAGAGAGGCTTGAGTTCAGATCCTTGAGGTGGGGTCTGAGTTAATGTTGGTTTAACAGGCTCCCCAGGGGATTCTGATGCTCAGTAAACCTGGTGTGAGAGCCAGGCATTTAACTTTGGTTTTAACATGTACAAGCTGGGCATCCTTGGACAGTTCATCTGCCTTCTCTGAGCTTTAGCTCGCCCATCGTAGAGTTGGATGGTAATTCCTCCTCAGTCTGATGTATATTCTTGTGATATCATGTTATGCTTTGGAGGCTGTGTTATGGAAATAGTGAGCTGCATTTTACACATGGATCAAGCCATACCTTTGGTCCCCTGTGGACTGCTCATTAATATGAAGCCATGAATCTTTCCTGGAATATGACATAAGATGCAGCCATGAATAGTTGCTGTCACATTCACCATGTGGATGCTACTGAGGACTTTGTCCTTGACTTCATTCCATGGCCTCTTACATAATCACTCATGGGGAATTTCTCTTGGGCTCTGTGACAGGAAGAGTTGTGGTTCTCATGAGTGGTGGCCTGTGTTTACCAGGTAGACCCTAAAATCTTCACGTGCCACTGACAGCTTACTCTGTGCCAGTATCTGTACTAAGTGCCTCACATGTTTTTCTTTGAGTCCCTTAAAAATAGCCCATGAAGATGGTACCATTATCTCTCCCATTTGACAGATGATTAAACTGAGGCCCAAAAACTTTAAGTACCTCTCCCAGGCCACACTGCTAGGAAGTAACAGAGCCAGCACTTGAGTCCAGGTGGGTCTTACTTCACAGCCGGTGCAGGCAACCTGCAGGCTATACTCCTAATGGTTTGGCTGCTCGAAGCTCAGGTACGGATGCACACCCATCCTGTGTTCTGGGTATGGCACTTGGACCACCTTTTCTTACCTTTATTTTTTTCTTTATGTCAGTTTTCTCATATAACACAAATGAACTGCAGCCTCTGTGGTATATTTAGTCTTTGTGCAGCGTTCTATGACACGGCTCTATGAACAAAATTTTTGTTTTGCTTTTTTCTTAGTTGCTTTAATTTTTTTAAACATCATGAAATCTGCATTACAAAATATCAGAAACAAAAACAAGAACCTCATCCAGCAATGGCTGAACTTTCCTCAGAGTAGGAGGGCAGGGAAGGAACCAGTGGGCCAAACCAGAACCCTAGTTAGTGGGCAGAAAGTGGGCGGGCGGTGTGTGTGTGTGTGTGTGTGTGTGTGTGGACTTGGAAAACTTGAAGGTTAATAATTTTTGCTCCATCACTTACCCATTCCTTTCTGTCCTGCTGCATGGTTGTTTTCAATCAGTTTTACAATGTAGTGGATCATAAATAGTAAAATGAAAACTGGCCTTCCCTGCAGCCTCCCCACCCCTATACTAAAGGAGGATTGCTGTCAGGTCCCTGGCCCTCTCCCTCAGGGTCAGGTGAGAGAAATGTGAGGGCTGAGGACCAGGTGGAGAGGAAGACGGGGTGGTCTGGAGGCCAGACATTTGGGAGAGACATAGATGGGATGGAGGGAGGAGTATTTAGAGGAAAGATGGCCCCAAGGCATTTTGGGGAGCAGCACAGGGCAGAGGTGCCTCTATCTCTCTTTGCAGAGACTGAGAGTTTTTTAGTCTAAATGCAGAGGAGTCACACAGAGACACAGCCTCTGCAGATCTAGATATATTCCTAGCACAACGTGCCTCAGAGATACTCCCCTACCCCATCCCAGCACCTCAGTAACTGTTTTCTTGATCCCTGTCCCCAGCTCAGCGAGGAGTTGAATCAGCAGCTGGAGGCCGTGTGCGGGTCTGTGTTTGGGGAGCTTGAGTCCCAGGCCGTGGACGCCCTGGACCTGCCCGGCTGTTTCCGCATGCGGAGCCACAGCTACCTCCGGGCCATCCAGGCCGGCTGCTCTCAAGACGACGACTGCCTGCCCCTCCTTGCTGCCCCTGCCTCTGTCTCAGGGAGGCCCGGCTCCAGTGAGTATGCCGAGTCTGCCCCCAGCTGGGCCCTAGGTTGGAAAGCGTCCTGGGGTCTGGTTCCGGCTCCCGCCACAGCTGTGCTGTGTGACCTTGGGCAGATCCGTTTGCCCCTCTAGGACGCATGCTGGGGAGAACACCCTTGGCTCTTTGCGAGGCAGCACGTGGAGACCTAGGCACCAAGGGGGTGTGTGGGGAGGTCGGTCACAGACACTTGCCGGGAGGCGTTTCTCACCCGCTGCGTCTCTGCTTTCTTGGCCACAGCCTTCAACTTCAGAAAGGCCCCGCCCCCCATCCCGCAGGGAAGCCAAGCCCCGCCCCGCATCTCCATCACCGCCCAGAGTAGCACCGACTCCGCCCACGAGAGCTTCACGGCGGCAGAGGGCCCTGCCCGGCGCTGCAGCTCCGCGGACGGGCTTGATGGCCCCGCCGTGGGCGCGCGCACCCTGGAGTTGGCGCCGGTACCGCCTCGGGCCAGCCCCAAGCCCCCTACACTCATCATCAAGACTATTCCTGGCAGGGAGGAGCTACGGAGCCTGGCGCGGCAGCGAAAGTGGAGGCCGTCCATTGGAGTGCAGGTATGGATGGAGGAGGCGCCGACGAAAACTCAGGCCCTGGGCGGTTGAGGATGGGTTGAGGGGGTCATTGGGGTCTCCTGGAGACATAGACGCTCCTTGGCTTATTCTGAGCTGCAGGTAGCCCCTGTGCCTGGTCGTCCAGCCCCAGCCCCTCCTCCTATCACCCCTGCTGATAAATGGAGAGTGCCCAGAAGTTGCCACCTTGATGTTTTTTACCTCCTGGGTCTCTCATCTTGTTCAGGCAGATTGTCTTTGCAGGATCTGCCAGCTGGCTTGGGGCTCAGACATTGTTGGCTCTGGGAAGGGCTTGTATCCCTGGTCTAGCCCTGGCCACTGACTTGACTCCTCAACCTTGCCACCAGGTGGAGACTATCTCAGATTCGGACACTGAGAACAGGAGTAGAAGAGAGTTCCACTCCATAGGAGTACAGGTGGAAGAGGACAAGAGGTAGGTCTGGGGGTGGGGGGACATCTCAAGCTTCCTTGGGGGAGAAGAGGAGAGAGGGCTGCCCAATGACCTCACTGGCCTGGTCCTCCTGTGTGCATCCTCTTTTCCTTGAGGAGACCAAGCCCTTTTAATGGGGAGGAGTCAGAGCAGCCACTGAAGTTGTCCACAGAGATGGCAGTCATGCAATCTAAAGGAGTTCTTGTCTCAGATGCTCTGAGGTGGACAGGAGATAAACAGTGGTTGAAGGAAGGGGGTGGTAGTGAGAAGTAACAGGTAGGTGCTGAGCAGGCCTCCAGCAATTGTCCTTTAACAGGATCTTGCTAATCCCTCATTACTTCCTGTGGTGTACAAGTATATAACCATTAAACATGGAGATTTCCTCTCAGGAGCCCCCTGGCAGATAAAACACTCCTCACTTGGTTCACTCAAGCATTTAACCAGCTGGGGATACCTATTACAGACCTGAGTCTGAGGTGTACCCAAGATGGTAGAATTACCAGCAGGCACCATTCTGGTATTAGGTGGCTTCAGAAGCACCCCTTAATTTCCAGTGGAAAATTTAGCATTGTGAGCTCTGGAGGGAATACTAGGAGACGTCCCTCTGTCGTTGAGTTCCTGTGGGGAGACGCTTTCTCTAAGGACCATGTGGCAGTGCCACAGTGGCCCATTTGCCCACTGGGCTGCAATGCTGCCAGGGCAGCAGCGGCCTGAAGTATGGTGTCTGGGAAGCTGCCTGCGGCTGGCTGTAAGTTTCATGGCAATCTGTGTTGCCCAGGACATACCCACTGGAGGAATAAAATAGAGTCCCAATAGCAGACCCTTGCAGCTCTGTTCTCAGTTGCCATTGTTGAGTCTTTAGACCCCTAAAGTTTCCACAATGATTTCTGGGAACCCCTAGGGTGTTGCATGTGTGCCTGATCAGGTCTTCTCGGGGTTCCTGTGGGAATCACCATTTTTCTCCATTCTTACTCTAGCTCCCTGCAGTTCCTGAGGCTGTAAATGCTTCCATCAAGGGTGGCAAAAAGTTGCCCCATCATTCCTGAAAGCTACTGTCCTCCAAACTCAATATTCCACAAAGATCGCAGAAAAGTGGCAGTTTATGGCCAGCCCAATTCCTCAAGTCCATGACTTGAGTTCTTGAGAGGTGGGTTGGGAGTCATGGATGGATGCAGCTCTGTGTTGAGAACCCTGCCCCTCCATCCCCCACTCTAATGCTGCCCAGTGAACCAAAACCAAACCTATGTATCCCCATTCACTCCCCTCCTGAGGCTTCTTGGCCCATCATCCAGATATACTCCTGGGGTCCACCCATTCCTCCTAACAAGCCTGAATCCTGGAAAGAGAGCAGTAGGCATTCTACTGAGACTTAGGCTAAATCAAGATACTTTGTCATTCATTCATTCATTCATTCATTCATTCATTGTCATTCATTCTGAAAATACTTATTAAGTATCTGTTATATGACAGCTCCTGTTAAATGCTCAGGGAAACATCCAAGACACTACTCTTGCTCTTATAGAAGTTATGGTCTAGAGGGGAATCAAGGCAATGAATAAATCATCCATGAATAAAAATATGATCACACTATGGTATAATATGTAATGGGAAATTATTAAACATTATGGTGGGAATATGAAAGAAAAAAGCAGAAACTAAGAGAGAAGGAACCTCTTTAGGAAAGCAGGTGACATTTAAGCTGAGACTTGAGGATTGCCAGGTGATGATTGGGCCAGGGAAGAGGGTGGCCTTTCCAAGAAGGGGGAATAGCATATGTGAAATCTCTGGGGCAGGAGAGAGTCAGACCTGCATCAGGAACTGAAAGAAGGTTCATGTGGTTGGTGTAAAATGGGATGAGGCAGTGGCAGAGTCCAGGTCATACCGAGCATGGGCATGATAAAAAAAAGTAGAATTTAATTATAATTAATGAATAGCCATTAAAAGGTTAAAGGAGTGCGACATGATCTAATTTATGTTTACAAAAGATTACTAGCTGCTGACTGGAGAATAAATTTGAGGGAATAATGAATATGGAAGCTAGTAAGCAGGATTTTTTTGTCATCCAGAAAAAGGGTGATGGTCTTTTGCATTATGGATCTTGTGTTGGGGATTTTTTTTTCTATTATGTTTTATAATTGGACACTGCAAATGTATGGAGACACTATTAAGCTTTGTGTATTGATTTTGTATTCGGCAGCTTTGCTGCTATCTTTCATTAAGACTCATCATTTATCTGAAAATAATCATGGGTTTTCTATATAGTCAGTTATTTTTTCTGCAAATGAGGATATTTCTTTTAAACAAGTTTTCTTTTAATTTCTTTTTCTTGTAATAGTGCATTGAATAGGATTTCTAGTTTGCTGTTGAGTGTACCACTCTTATCCCATTCCTGATATTAGTGGGTATCTTCTCAATTCCCACTCTTAAGTCTGATGAGGTTTGCTACAGATTTTGATGAATACTATTTATCAGGTTGAGGAAATTCCCTTCTATTCCTAGTTGGCTAAGAGTTTTAATTTACTTTTTTTTTTAAATAGAAAATAAGAGTGGAATTTTTAGAATCTACTTAGATGATCATAGATTTTCACCTTTCATTTGTAATGTGGTGAATTATATTAAGGGATTTTCCATGTTGACCTGACTCATTCTTTCATTTCTGGGATAAACCCTGCTTGATACTATTATCAGTTTGGATTAAGTTTGGCTGTGAGTGACAGGGCCTCAAGAGTGTCTTAATGTTTTTCTCTCTCATTGGAAAAAAAAAAAAAGCCTGGATGTCGAAGTGCAGGGTCAGGACCTGAGGCTCCTTATCTTACTGCATTTCCACTCTATGTTTATCATCTCATATCCAACGAGCTGAAATTCAAGCTCCAGCTGATCTGTCTGCATTCTGAGCAGTAGGAAAAAGACTTCCTTGAAAAAGACTTCCTGACAGTTACACACAACATTTTCACCTACATTACGTTGGCTAAAACCTCATCAGGTGGTGGTGTCTAGTTGCAAGGGAGGCTGTAGAAAAGTGTTTTAGCTGGGAAGCAATGTGCGGTGAATGGAGCACATAGCTGAAAAGCAGCGTTCTTACGGCTATAGACAAAGAGAAATGGATATATGCAACTAACAGTTTTGGTTACAGACTTGTATTATTTTTATATACCTCACTGGATTTTTGAACAGCAAGTTATAGCAAGTCGAATAGCAAGTTAAAGTTATATAAGGTTTTTATATCTATGTTCATAAATGACATTGGCCTACTATTTTGCTTTCATTGTTGTTATTCAATTCAGGTATTAAGGCTATGCTAGACTCATAAAATGAGTTTGGTAACATTCTCAGTGTTTCTGTTCTTTAGAACAATTTGTGTAAAGTCGAATCTATCTATTTCTTATAGGTTTGGTAAAGGTTGCAGATAAAACTATCTCAAACTAATGCCTTTTGGGGATAAGAAAACCTATTTGAACTACAGCTTCAGTTTCTTCAGTTATTAATCTATTCTGGTTTCATTTTTCTTCTTGAGTTAAATTTTGTGATTTATATTTTTCTAAAAAAATGGACCAGTGTCCAAAATTGACAGTTTTCAAAATTTTGGGCATGAATACTCTCTGTCATAGTATAACTTTATAAACTTTTATTGTATCTATTGGTTATGCCCCACTTTCCATTCCTAATACTATATATTTATGCGCTACTTCGCTTTCTTGATCAATCTTGTCTGAGGTTTGTATATTTTTATCATTTAAATGTATTTTTAAATTATATTCTATTAGCTTTTGATTTTGGTGAGCATCTCTATTGTTTCTTCCTCTTTTACCTTTAATATTTTCTTCTAATGCTTTGTCTTTTTTCCGTTTCTTGAATGCTATTTTTTTATTTTCTAACATATGCTTTTAAAGCTATAAACTCCCTTCTAACTATACTGTTATAGCTGCATCTCATAAGTTTTGAGATGCAGTATTTTCATTGTTTAGTTAGAAATAATTTGTAACTTTCATTTTTAACCCAACTCATGAATTATTTAGAAGATTTTTTTGTTTGTTTCTTTCCAAAATTTGTTTTGGGGGAAGTGTCTACTTTTTCACTATTGATTTCTAAATTTTATACATTATGGTCATAGTATGCATTTTGTACAATATTTATTCCTTAGAATTTGTTGAGGCTTCCTCCATCATGTATATATATATATATGTGATCAGACATATAAATTATATTTTTCAAATGTTTGTCTTTGATTTTTTTTTTTTATGTTTGATCTACCATTTCTGAGAGAGATGTGTTAAAATGTCCCGTCGTGATTTTGGATGTGTCATTTTTCCTGGTAATTGTATTTTTTCTTTATTTTGAGAAAGTGCTGCTTAGAAATATTCAGGCTTATGATTGTTGTATCTTCTTAGTAGGTTTGCTCTTTTATCATTAAATAGGCTTCTTTTCATCTTTACTGATGGTTTTTGCCTTGAAGTCTATTTTGCCTGACTTTATTGCTATGGTCGCTGTCTTTTGATTAATTTTCCAATATATCTTTTTCCATCCTTTTATTTTCAGCCCTCCTGTATTTCCCTGTTTTAAATGTGTTGTTTATAAGCAACATGGAGCTAGAGTTTAGTAGACATATTTAATTGATTTATATGTATTTTGATTACTAATTTATTTGGAATTATTTCAATGCATTTCAAATGGAGTAGAACATTTGAAATGCATTGAACTGATCAAATTTACTTTATTTCTCTTTTTCCTTCCACCGGTTTGGAAGTTTGCATTTTAGTCATTTAGTGATTTTCCTCAAATTTTTAACAAATATAGTTAATTTCATATTTTTCGAATAAAGCCTAAAAATTAGTATTTCTATGCTTCTTAGGCACAAAACAAGTACCGTGGAACACTTTAATTTCCTTCTTAACTCCCTCCTTCTCCCATCTTCCATGTTATATTTATCTAGTATTTTGATTATACCTCTTTATTAAAAAACTCTTCTAAATCAGTTGTTGTTATATCTTTTATGGCTTAATAGTTTAGGTTTACAAACATGTTTTAACAATTTATGTGTGCACTATTGTTTGTTACTGCCCACTCCTTCCTCATGGGTTCAATTTCCTTTATGCTGAAGTAATTCTTGAGCTTGGGACCAGTTTTAGAGTTAATATCTCAGCTGGAGATTTCTGTATTTCATTGGTAGTACTCATTTGAACCCCACACCCACACACAAAGCAACCTTAATGTTTTGTTTTCTCAGCATCCTACTTCCTGGCCACTTTCCTGAATCATGACATGAGTTTTCTAGTCCCAGTTTGTAAATGCAATGATCCTTTTTGGCTGCTGGCTGTGTGCATGGGGTCTTCTTCCAGCTCCCCAGGATGCACAGGTTTGGGGTCTTTCCCTTTTTCTCCCTGGATGTTGCCATCTAGCCTCTAGCATATGTCTGCCCTGATACTCTTGTGGCTCATTTGGCTTAGATTCCCTCTTATTACTAATGTTTCGAATTTCTTTTTTGTTTCCGGTACCTGAAGGTTTTTCTGTTTTCAAGCTTGGCATTATAGCAAAACTACTTTTTTGACTTTATTTTATCCAGTATTTCTGTATGTTCAAGGGGTGGGTTGGAGCTTCCTAAGCTGGTTCAGTCTACAGTACCTATCAGTTGCCTGTACTAGGCTGACAGCAGCAGAGAAAGACAGAAGTGGAGCATTTGGAGTGAGGTCAGGGAAGGGCGGGGACAGGCAGAGAATGACGTCTTCCTTGCTCAGGGAGGTCTTGGCGGGGTGGGCTGGTGAGGGGAGATGGTGAGACAGTGTTGGATAAATATCTGAAGAACTGAACTGCATCATGGTCATTTCTGGCTTTGGGACCTTGGGAAGGTGATCATACTGGGAATCCAGAGGGGCTGACAGGTGGGGAGAGAAGAAATCTGGCACATCTTTCTGGCCAGGCTCCCTTGCTTGTCTGCTGAAGGCATCCTTAGTTGTACACCTGTACCGTCCATTCTGTCCCTTATATCCCTGGCACTTTAAGTCTGGCTTACCACACACCATGCCCCAACTGGTACATAAAAGTGAGCCATGAATACCGGCAGCCTTTCTAGGCAAATATCCAGGACTAGCCCCCCACCCTCTGCCACTCCTGACTCTGTGCTCCTGTCTCACTGGTCATAGTCTCTCTCTCTCTCTCTCTCTCTCTCTCTCTCTTTCCCTCCCTCCCTCCCTTTCTCCCTCCCTCCCTCTTTCTCTCTCTCTTTTTCTCTTTCTCCCTTTTGGTTTTTAAAATTGCCAGGGAGGAAAGATGTCTCTTTTCTGCCTTTCAAGGTGTTCTTTGCTACCCTATTGGTAAGGAGTTCAGATTTATTGCCTCTGATACCTGGGTGTTGTCTGCGGGTCCTTCCGGTTGCTCATCATCAGTGGTGACTTGGCTTAGCAATATACAGGGGTGGAAGTTAGTGCCCCTTCAGTTCTGTCTCCACTGCACCACACCCAAGATTCATTGGTCCACAGATATTTATCGTATCCCTATTATTTGTCGATTACTGTGCTGGGCACTGAAGATGCAAAGATGAGCAGAACCAGATATAATCCCTGTCATGTAAAGCTTACGGCAGTGTTCATCTAAGAACCTCATAAATGATATAGAAGTATAACAGCTGTAAAAGGTGCCATAAAGGAGAGATATATACGCTATGAGAGTGCGTAATAAGGAGCTTTGACCCAGCCAGAGGGGTCAGGCATGGCTTCCCTGAGGAAGTGACAGTTGAGAGGAGATCTGAAGATGAACAAAAATTAACTAGGTGAAAATGGGTGATAAGAGTGTTCCAGGCAGAAGGACTAGCTTGTACTAAGGCTTTCTGCTGAGAGGGAGTATAATTAAGAAATGGTTACCAGCGCTGTCTTAGGGTATCCGACCTTCCTCCCAGACCCAGCACACTCTGGGCCGTGATAAAAGAATGCATCGAATGTCCTTGCTGAATATTAGTATAATGTTCCTGGGGCCCTTTGAGAACTCAGAAACCATTTCATTTTTGCCTCTAACCCTCTCTAACCAGAGGGATCCCCTGTATCTTCCAATGATAGATTCCTCCCACTAAGAACTTATCTTAAATTCCAGGTTTAGCAAAAATAAAACAAAACAAAACAAATAAATAAATAAATAAACACCAGAACATCCAATTAAATTTGATTATCTGATAAACAATTAATAATTTTTAGTATAAGTATTTCCCAAATATTGTATGAGACATAGTTATACTAAAACATTATCTGTTATTTATTTGAAACTAAAATTTAACTAGAGTCCTGTATTTTATCTAACAATCCTTCTTACACCCACTTGTGCCCAACCAGGGCTACCTGGAGAACTCTGTGTAGGAGAGTACCCCAATACCCCTTCCTTAGCAGCATGGTCATTTCTGGCTTTGGGATCTTGAGAAGGGAGTGTGCTGAAAGAACAGAGCCCCTTGAGCTGTGGGAAGGAAGCTTCCATCCTTATGAAGTTATATTCCAAGAACAGTTCTGCAAGAGCAAAGAGTTGCTGACTGACCACAAGCCCTGGGCATGGACACTGCCTCCATTCCTAAGCCATCAACTCCAGGATGGTTCCTGACTGACCATCACAGCTCTTCTTAAATCTCCCACGCTAGCCCCACCTTGGCATCACTTTCACAGCCCCCAGGCTGGGGTGGTGGACTCAGGGACCCCTGACTGATTATATGTTTAAGCTCTTAGATGCTTTCTGAAAGAGGGTGCTAGTACAATGGCTGAGCCTTGCTGAAATGTCTCTGCCCTTACTCCTCCCTGCCCACTCCCCCTCCTACCCCTGCCATCCTGCTGCCAAATACTCTTGGCAAGACCTCTTGACAACTTTTGGAGGTTGAGCATTCCTTGGACACTGTCTCTTGAGATAAGCCAGTTTTTTCCCAGAGTCTCTTGTGTTATCCCTTAGAGAATCACAGTAAAAATGTCTCCCTGAAGTAACTATGATAACAATTTCCAGGATCATCAGTTATGTGATCATTGTCACCCTAAGGAACTTGAGGGGAGAAGGGCTCCTCAACCTTGTCAAAGGCTTGGGGAGAAAATACTGTGAAACACATTGTTATGAATTAGTGATAATTTGTAACCAAAGCCAGTTTCTATTCTGTGTTTACAGCTATTGGTGAAGACCACAGCAAATACCATCAAATCCCAAACTAATAGGGACATAAGCCCTGGACTTCACTACCCTGAAAATGTATCTGCTATAGTTAGGATTAGGTTTGGCTGTGAGTTACAGAAAACCCCCAAAAGGCAGTGACTTAACTATGATAGAAGTTTATTTCTCTCTTGCTTAGAAGTCCAGAGAGCGTCAGCTGAGGGCTGATAGGTACTCTACAGTGTCAGGACCTAGGCTCTTTCTATCCTGTTGCTCCTCTATCCTTAGCACTTGGCTTCCATCTCATGTTCCAAGATGGCTGCTTGTGGTCCAGCCATCATGTCTACATTCTGATCAGCAGGGAGGAGGAAGAAACAAAGAAGGGCATGTTTTCCTTTTAAGAACATTTTCTGGAAGTTGCACATACCACTTCTGCTTATATCCTGTGAGCTGGAACTTAGCCACATGGCTGCACCTAGCTGAAAGGGAAATGGGTAAACCAATCTTTATTCCATGTGTCCAGCTTAAAATTGTGGGATTCTGTTACTAAGGAAAAAAGGATGTTAGAGATGATTAGTGCTCTCTACCATCCTTTCTTCCAATTAACCAACCAGCCACCCAGCTAACATTTATTTATGAGCAACTGTGCTATTTAGTAAGGGAGACAGATATGCAAATAACTAACTACAATACAATGTGATACCGAGTATAAAAGAGGTTTTATTCAGAGTGCTGTGGGAGAACAGATGGAAATGATCAACAGCAATCATAATAATTAATAACTACAATGCCCTAGCTGGGTTCTCAGGGCTACATTCCCATGATTTTATTTGCCCAGCTCCGTTTCTTTTCAGCTACAATCTGTCTAGCCTCTCCATATAATAGCTAACATTTACAATGGGCAGGCCAGGTGCTGTTCTAAGTTCCTTACATATATTATCTCATAACAATCCTATGAGCGGGTAATATTATCATTCTCCTTTATAAATGAGGAAACAGGCATGAGCCATAGAGCTGGGTGTTGGACCCAGGAAGTATACGTGCTTAAGCACTCTGCTAGGCTGTTTCCCCTAACTCTGCTCATTCTAATTCCTTCTCCCACCTCCAAATATCCAGCAGACTGCCTCCCTCACTTCATTGTAACCATTAAGGTCATTGTAACTTTCAGACCAACCCCCAACTTACTTGCACCTCTTCCTTAACCTCTGTAGCAGTCCTGCCTCAGGGGTGAGGCATCTGTCTTCCTGATTAAAGCCACCACTCTCCCTCAATCCTAGGGGGTTGAGCTGATTTAAGAGCCGTGATTTAAGAGCTGGCTCCCCCACAGCCAGACTGTACTAAATTGATAACTGTCTGATCTTAGGAAATCACTTAGCCTCCTAAGCCTCAGTTTTCTCATCTGTAAGTAGGGGTGATACTAACACCCTTATTGTGGGACTATTTGTGAGGATCAAACATGTTTATTCATGTACAGTGCTTAGCTTAGCACATATTAAGTACTGAAAGTGTATTATTATTTATCCCCCTTATTTCTGGTTCCTTGGACTACTGCCTCTCTTTTCTCTATCTTCAATTGATTGCTCTTTACAGGTTGTATTAGTTTCCGATTGCTACTGTAATAAATTACCACAAATTTAGCGGCATCCAATAATATGTATTTATTATCTTTCATTTCTAGAGGTTGAAAGTCTGAACTGGATTTCACTGGGCTAAAATCAAGGTGTTAGCAAGACTGATCCCTTCTGAAGGCTCTGGGAAGAATCCATTTTGTCACCTTTTCCAGTTTTTACAGGCTGTCCATATTCCTTGTCTTGTAGCTCACTTCTGTCTTCAAAGCAAGCAATGGCGGGTTGAGTCCTCACAGTGGCATCACTCCAACCTTCATCCCATCATCCCATCTCTTTCTTTGACTCTGAATCTCCTGCTCTCACCTTTCACTTATAAGGATCCTTGTGATTAAATTGAACACACCTGGACAATCCAGGCTCTTATTCTCATCTCAAGATCCTTAACATAATCATATCTGCAAAATCTCTTTTGCCATGGAAGGTAACATTTTCACTAATTATTCTGCCTGCCCTACAGTTTCTCTCCCCTCAGGATGTGGCATGCGAGAACCACTCTAAACAGATATTCCTCCCCCCCACCCCCAGCTTTATTGAGCTATAATGGACAAATGACCAAAGTTTCCCCCCCTTAAAGGTACACTGTCTTCTCTCTTAATTTCTAAACAAGCTCTTTGAAGGAATTGTCTTGCCTAGTTTTCTCCACCTGACAATCCCTGCCATCTGCGCCTGCCCCTTATACCCCACCAAACTGACTCTTGCCCTGATCACCAGCGGCTTCCATATTGCCAAATCAACTCATTTTTTTTTTTTTTTGAGGGCAGTGTCACTGGCCCTCATATGTGGGACCGAACCGGGGCCGCTGGCTTCCCAAGCCAGCACTTAACCACTGTGCCACTTGGCCGGCCCTAAAATCAACTCTTAACTGGCTGCATTTTCCATGTTGCCTGCTCATCCCTTCTTGCAACCCATCTGTCTCCAGTCTGCCTTCAGGTGACTTTGTGCTGTTTTTCTTCCTTGTCTTCTCTGGCTTAGATACCTTGGGGGCTATGCTATTTCCACCCACCCCTGAAATGTCTGTGTTCCCTGGGCTTTGGATCTTTGTTTCGTTGCTCTTTTCTTGAATGATCTTGTCGCACATTGCTGGTGTAAATGCCGCTTGCACAAGGCTGACTGATTCCTGCTTGCGCTGTGCAAATCCCTGGCCCCTGGCTGAGAGTGTTGGTGAAGATTGTGCTTCCAGTAATCCCACAGGCTCCTCAACTTCTTTGGTCTGTCTTGAAGTAGACCCAGTGAGGAAGTTCCTCGAGGCACTGACTTGAGATCCATAAAGCACAGGGCACTTATGCATCTGTTCCAGACTGTGGGAATATTCCATCAAGACAAAGTGGGTCCTATTAGGACCCCTCAGAGGAAGACAACAAACCCAGTGGTACTGAAGGACAGATCTGTGTTTCCCAGGGTGGCAACAGGGAAGCAAGCAGGGAAGGCAGATCTTCAATACTGTATTTACTGGGGCAAGCCTCACCTTTACCTGTGTGATTTGCAATTGTCGGAGCTCTGAAGGAGCCAAAGGCTAATGAAAGGAGCTCAAAGGCACAAAAATACTCAAAGGGATCTGAAGTACATTCTAACAGTTCAGTTAGATACATAAGACTCACCAGAAACAGATAATTTAACCAAACAATGGGGCTGCCTCCAAATGCAAAAAGACTGCTGAGGGAGGTATGATACTGAGGGTGGTCCTGGGGACAGTCCTGAGATTCACAGAGGAAGAGAGAATGGACAGGGAGTGAGGGGGAGGTAGGCCATTTCAGGCAGGTAAAGGACATGGGCAAAGCCTTCGAGTCAGTCAGAGCCAGTGTAATCTACTTGGTGAACAAGGAGAATGTGGGGGAGGTGAGGTTGGAGAGGACTGCTTCCAGAGTACATGCTAGCATCAGGTAACTGCTAGCATAGGAAGCTTGAACTTTATTAGGTTGGCAATGGGGAACTATGGGAGGGTTTTGAGCAGGGTAATGACTTCAGCGGAGATCAGCTTTAGGAAGACTTAACTCTGATCCTGTGTGAATTGGGGAGGGAATGTTGGGTCCCAGGTCTGAAAATATGCAAGGTATAATTTGATTGTTTAATTTATTTTATTTTTATTTATTTATTATTATTATATTTTTTAATTTTTATTTATTTATTTATTTATTTATTTATTTATTTATTTATTTATTTATTTATTTTTTGAGGGCAGTGTCACTTAGCCCTCATATGTGGGACCCGAACTGGGACCGCTGGCTTCCTAAGCCAGTGCTTAACCACCACGCCACTCGGCTGGCCCTATTTTTATTTTTTATTTTTTTTATTTTTTTTTTGAGGGCAGTGTCACTGGCCCTCGTATGTGGGGCCCGAACCGGGGCCGCTGGCATCCCAAGCCAGCTCTTAACCAACGCGCCACTCGGCCAGCCCGCAAGGTGTAATTTTAGAGAGAGGAGGTACCTTGGCAATTAATGGTCCATTCCTATCATTATATATATGGTGGTTTGTTTTTTTGTGTGTGTGTGTTTGTGTATACACACACACACATTAGATGACTAGGGGGAGGGGGAGTGACTTCCCAAAGGCACATAGCAACAAGGCCAGCATTAGAACTCAGGTCTGACTCTTAGTCCAGTGCTCTTCTCTGCGGGGCTGAGTGGAGGCAGAAGAATCTGAAAGAAGGCTGATCCAATAGTTAAGGCAGAGGGTGATGCAAGTCTTGACTAGGGCAGCACAGGGCAGACACCAAGGTGAAGACAATGTGGGAAGCAATGCAATATGTTCTCGCTTTCTTTCTCTTTGGGTGGGGGTTGGGACGTAGGGCTCATTGGAGACTGCACATGAGTGCATCTCTCTTTCCTGGGTCCTGCAGCATCCTTCTGGGCCTGGTTTCTATGGTAACAGGCTCCCAGCAGGCAGCCCGCCAGCTGGAGGGAAGCAAGCAGGCAAGGCAGGCGGGGAGAGGCCTGGGCAGCAAGAGGAAAGCTTAAGTTGTGGGGCTTGGGAGAACCTTCTGGGAAGCTGGAGGGGCCCCTAGAGCTGGTCCCCCAGGTCCCTCTCTCCTGACCACACAAGGGTGGAGGTTGCTTAGGACACAGAAGCCTTTCTTTTATGGTCTTTGAATTTCCAGACCTCAAACTTTTGTTCACCTCTTCTCCCACCCTCAAATCTCCTGACCCCAGCCTCATGCACCCAGGGAGCCACTGACTTGCTCATAGAAAAGAGCCCCCACTCTAAACCCAGAGGGCAAAAAAGAACAAGGCCAATTGACTTTCTGTTTTGCATATGATTTGCATGTTATTAACTCAGAGACAAGAAATTTCCAGGCCTTATGTCATTCCTGCTGACAACTTAATTCAACTCCACTGACACCGGCTTACTGTCTGGCCAGGCTCTGGGCTGAGCTGTGAGAGTCCCTAGTGACGAAGTCCTCCCCGCTGCCGCCACCTCCCTTCCCCCCAGCCGCCCCAAGGCAGTTCTTCCTGATGTTCTAGCAGCTGGTGCCTTGAGAAGTGCTTGGGCAGTGGAGCTAGCAGCAGCCCTGGGTCCAAACCCTGGCTCTGCTACTTTGTGTTGGGCTCCCCTGGGTCTCTCTGGGCCTTAATTTATTCATCTCTCTGTAGGGCTGAGGACATATTAAAATGCTGAAATACTTCCGTATTTATTGGTAAAGAGCCACCGCTCTGGCCCCTCCCTGGTCCCCCTGCAAGCCAGCTTCTGCAGGGCGATGCTCTAACATCTGGGCTGTGTCTGTTCTGATGGGTGTATGCCAGCAGCTGTTCTGATCATGCAGTACAGGTTGTTAAATACTTTTAAGTATCACCTTGTCCAAAGGCAGTACAGCGGGTAGGTGTATATGTGCCCACCTGTTGCCAAGACTGATATATTTAAAGGCCCCGGATTTTGTCCATCACTTTGTAGGTTTCCTTTCTCATCCCTTTTCCTTTTGGCCTGGAGTGGGGCGGGGAGGGTGGGGGGTGGTAAGGGCTGGGGTGATACTCGGCCAGGGCAGAGATGACAGCCACCTCTCTCACCAGGAGGGCCAGGTTCAAGCGCTCCAATAGTGTGACGGCCGGCGTGCAGGCAGACCTGGAGCTGGAGGGCCTGGCCGGCCTGGCAGTGGCCACAGAAGACAAGGCCCTACAGTTCGGACGCTCCTTCCAGAGGCACGCCTCTGAGCCTCAGCCCGGGCCCCGGGCCCCCACCTACTCAGTCTTCCGCACGGTCCACACGCAGGGCCAGTGGGCCTACCGCGAGGGCTACCCACTGCCGTACGAGCCGCCGGCCACTGATGGGTCGCCCGGCCCTGCCCCTGCCCCCACCCCCGGCCCTGGGGCCGGTCGCCGTGACTCCTGGATGGAGCGTGGCTCACGTAGCCTCCCCGACTCAGGCCGTACGTCCCCCTGCCCACGGGATGGTGAATGGTTCATCAAGATGCTGCGGGCAGAGGTAGAGAAACTGGAGCACTGGTGCCAGCAGATGGAGCGCGAGGCGGAGGACTATGAGCTGCCCGAGGAGAGTGAGTGAGGGGACCCTGTGCATGGAAGGATCGTGGCTGGGGGTGGGAGGAGCAGTAGCGTACTAGGGGAGCTTTTTGGTTGGACGTGAGAGTTCCATCCTCACAGTTTGGCTTTCTAGCCCCAGACCTTGGAGGGTTCCCATTGGCAGCAGTGCATTCTGGGAACCCTTGGAAGGAAGCAGGGAACAGCTTCAGAGACCAGGGCTAAGACTGGGGAGAGTGACCAGGTGAAAGGGCCCGGCCTTTTAGGTGATGGCTGCCAGTCCAAGTCACCAAGTCCATGGGGGCCAGAGAACTCTTCCAGTCTGGGCTGGTGTGGGGATCTGGGCCTGCTCCAGGTGTTGGGAGCAGAATTCCAAAGCAGAGGGGGAAGAAATTAAGCCAGGAAGATATGGTTCTTCCCTGCAAGTTCAATGTGAGGGGACACACAGTCTTACCCCAGAATGCCCAAGTTGATGGGGTAGTGACTTGGAAGACAGGAGTCATATACATCAAATTATTTAGTAATTCTTAATGAGCCAAGGAATAATACATTGGTGAGTGACAAAGTTCAGCCAGTAGGTGGCCATGGAGCTAGTGCCTGGCTAAGGCTATCCTGCTAGGCTGGGGCTGGTGTCCATCTGTTCTCTGACATTGGAGGGAAGGACATGGGAGGATAAGCACTCAAGAAATGCACCAGTTCTGACAATAAAGTTCACGAACTCATCCTACAAAAAGTGCTACATACTTCATTGCTGAATATCAATCACTATGGTCACCTTCGAAGTACTCCCCTTGGGAAGCTATGCACTGACGCCAGCGCCTAGTCCACCCTTCAAAGCAGTTTTGGAACTCTTTTTCCGGAATGGCCATCAGAGCTGTTGTATTACCCGTGGTGTCCTGAATGTCATCAAAATGTCTTTCTTTCAATATTTCCTTTATCTTCAGGTAAAGAAAGAATTCATTGGGGGCCAGTGACTCCTCAACATGAGGAGAGAGGGTGTTCCAATACAGTCATTTGTTTACTGGCTAAAAAATCCCTCACAGACAGTGCCTTGTGAGCTAGTGCGTTGTCGTGATGCAAGAGCCATGAATTGTTGGTGAAAAGTTCAGGTCGCCTAACTTTTTCACGCAGTCTTTTCAGCACTTCCAAATAGTAAACTTGGTTAACTGTTTGTCCAGTTGGTACAAATTCATAATGAATAATCACTCTGATGTCAGAAAAGGTTAGCAACATCATTGCAACAAGTTTGCAAACTTAATTGTCAGAACTTGTAGGTTGTGTAAAGGAAGAATCATCCGTCTCTCAGGATACAGTCTTCTTGGTAAAGTGGGATAGGAACTGCTTGTTAGGAACCTGAGGATGGGATGGGGAAGCGGGCAGAAGAAGACATGGATAGAGTGGCAGATGATGGAAGGCTCAGAGTCATTCAGGGCAGACTTTCTGGAGGCTGGGGAAGGAAAGGCATCATTCCCCTCCTTGAATCTCCTTCTGCTCCCCAGTCCTGGAGAAGATCCGCAGTGCTGTGGGCAGTACACAACTTCTCCTGTCCCAGAAGGTTCAGCAGTTCTTCCGGCTGTGTCAGCAAAGCATGGTGAGTGCCCATGGGTGTTGAGCCTGTAAGGTGTGTATACCTGTTGGGTGACCTAGTGTGTGCATATGCCTGGAGGTGAGACCAGGTGTTTCTGTCCAGGAGGGAGAAACCTGAGCTTTCTTGTTTCCCTGTCTGCCAGTCCCCACCCCACTCTCCCAGTGTGAGCTTCCTGACAATGAGGGTGGGTGGGGCTTTCTCTGATTCTGGCTGGGGCTCAGACCTCCCTAACAGTCTACCTCTCCTCTGTCTCCTTCCTCTGCAGGACCCCACTGCGTTCCCTGTGCCCACCTTCCAGGACCTGGCGGGTTTCTGGGACCTCCTGCAGCTCTCTATTGAGGATGTGACCCTCAAGTTCCTGGAGCTACAGCAACTCAAGGCCAACAGCTGGAAACTCCTGGAGCCTAAGGTGCGGGGAGACTCTTTCAAGCCAAGAGTCCTGAAAAATGCCCCTCCCCAGAGAGGCATGTGTGTGGGGAGTGGAAGACAGGGGAAGAGATCCATGGGCAGCAAAGGCAGCCCTGGACAGGTGATGGTGACCGTCTTCCAAAATGACCATGTTCTTGGCACTGCTATCTGCTTGGCCCTCATGCTCATCACTGCTTAAGCTGCCGGAACCCGGAGGTGGCTGCAGCCACCTTGGACCACCTGTAGTTTAAGGGAGCAGGACTAGAGCTTCCTGAGTGACATAGTGCCCTCAGCTCGGACATAGGCAGAGAGGGGACTTTCAGGCCCCCCTCAGCCCTCCTCTCACTAGACCTTGCCTGTGATGGGGCCCAGAAGCCTGGTATGTGAACCCCCATTACCTTGCTTGGGTCCCTCCCCACCTATAGTGGGAGCGAACACTGATGCCAGGTACCAAGAACAGCGCCGCCGGGGTGCTCGAAGCAATCATTTTTTAAATGAAAAAAATGTGGGTTTTGACCTTGTCGGGACAAGTACACCTGCGGCTTCTAACTGCTTTCAGTGGCACTACCGCAGGACGTTAATCCCTCTGGGCCGTGCAGGTGTGAATTGGGAAGTCGGGTGGGTTTCACCCCCCAACTATCAATAATTCGCTTGGCCAAACTAATTCGCCTGGGTCTCATCCCCAAACTAATTCGCCGTTCCTCTCACGGCAGGAGGAGAAGAAGGTCCCTCCGCCGATACCAAAGAAGCCCTCGCGGGGCCGGGGCGTGCCGGTGAAGGAGCGCTCCCTGGACTCGGTGGACCGGCAGCGGCAGGAAGCGCGCAAGCGGCTCCTGGCGGCCAAGCGTGCCGCCTCCTTCCGCCACAGCTCGGCCACCGAGAGCGCCGACAGCATCGAGATCTACATTCCCGAGGCCCAGACCAGGCTGTGACCCCCCCGGCCCGCCCATCCCGGGCCGGGGCCGTGGTTTTCTACCCGTACTGTACACCCAGCGTCGAGGTCACTGTGAACCGCGGGCTGCCCCGTGCGCCCGCCCCGCCGGCACCGCACGCCCTGGCCCCTCCTGCCCGTCACACTCTCGTGGGTTTTTTACCTTCCTGACCCCACGCGAAGGCGGCCCGGGCTGGGCTGGGGGCCGTGCCTCTCCGCCCTGCGCTCCCACCTGGACCCCCTCCCTCCTGGTCCGACGCTTTGTCCCCACCTCCTCCCCATGGGCACCGTCTCTGCCATTACTTCCCCCCACGGGCCAGGCCGGGCCGGGTCCCCCATCTGGGCTCTGCGTCCCCCCCACCCCGCGGGGCTGGGCTTCGTGGGGATCAGCTTCGTGGCTTTTTATGAAGAATACCCAACCCTGCCTAGGAGCCCGCCCCACCCTCCAGGGGCTCCATCCTCAGCCCTCAGCCCACCGGGCCCAGGGACCATAGTGGCTGGACCAACCCAGGACCAGGGCACCTGGGCCTCTCCCCTTTCCCAGCTGCTGGGGAGGGGAGATGGGGGCTTCCCCTCACCACACCTGTGGCTGTTCCCACATCCCCTTGAATATCCCAGGAAAAATAAAACGGCAGAACTGCACTTAAGCCAGCTACTCTCTCCAGAAGAAGTCACCTCTGCCCTGTGCATGGAGGATGGGGTCGAGGGAGGAGAGGTGGGGAGCCCACGCTCTTGGTTTGGGGAGAGTGGGTATTGCCCTCTGGGGGAAAGATTCAGACCTCTGGTGGCCACAAAAGGACTGAGCCCTTCTGGAGGGGCCCCCATGGGTTGAAGAGGGGAGGGCTTTCACCTCTCCATTTGTTTCCCTTTCAGCCTCCCAAGTCCTCCAGGGTTCCTCCAGAGAGGGGAATCCTGAGTCCAGTGCCTGGCACACAGCACATGCTCAATAATGGAGGAGTGTGGTTATTCTTAGATATGGACAAATTCTGAGGGCCCAATGTTCCCTCTGTTCCAGTCATTCCTAATCAGCAGCTGGAAAACTGTTCAATTTAATGTTATAATATTTTCGGATGCCTCCTATGGGCTGGCACTTTGGTGGGGGCAGAGAACAGAACTTTCCTGGGAAGCTAAATGGCAACCCAAACCTGGTGGTGATGGCCGGTGTTTACTGGATGCTTACTGTGGGTCAGGCAAAGGGTGGATACATTAACATGCAGGTGGCACATCCTTACACCAGATTAGAAAGCAGAAGCTCGGGAGAGGTTAAGTGATCTGTCCAAAGTCACAGGGCTAAGAGTGGTGGACCCAGGAATTTGTCTAATACCAAGCCATGAGCCTTCTGAGCCCAGAAAGGGTTTAATGGCATTGCCCACCCAGAAAGCCACCTTTCTGCTCCTTAAACAATCCGTGGGGTTGATGTGTCACCCCAAGGTAGGATGGAAAGATTTCCAGGGGGTTGGCTACTCTTCTGGGCCACACGAGACTAGACTAGCCAATTCTTACCATTTATTCAGCAAACATTTATCAAGAATCACTGTTAGCACTCAACACCAAGGAGATGACCTGAACAAAAGTGTAGTTTCTACCCTTATCGAGCATACAGTCATGGGAAAAACAGGTGAACAAGCAGTTAAAATATTAGGGTAAGTGCTGTAAAAATGCATTAGCCACTGGAGGGCCCGGACTGGCAAGAATGTTCCAAGATCAGACAACAGCTGAGCCAAGGCTGGGAGGAGACAGGAGCTTTGGGAGTGCAGGGATTTGATCATGCTGGGCTATTTGAAGAGAGTAGGCCTGGGTCCTGAGGGCGGTGGGAGCCATGGAAGGTTTTAAACAGGAGAGTGGCATGAACAGATATTCTGCAGGCTTGTTTGGGAGACCACCTGAAAAACGAGAGGTCATACACACTCATATGAGAGCACTGGAAGGTAGAGAGGGCCCACATGTAATCTGTATTTCCAAAAATGAATCAGCTTTGGGCTGATATCTAACACATTCCTGGACCCTGTGCAAGACTTACTGAATAAACTCTGCCCATGACTTGCCAAGTGAGGCTTTGGCTTGGGTCACTTGACCTCTCAGATTCAGTTTCTCATCTCTAATATTGGGACATGGGTGAGGTTTGAACTAGAGAATACTCAGAGCAATCCTATAAAGCAGGTATTGTTATCACCACCATTTTACAGATGAGAAAACTGAGGCTTGGAGAGGCTAAACAACTTACCCCAAATCATGAAGCTGGAAAGTGGCTGAGTCTGAGTTTAACCCTCTACATTATACTTTATGGGTCTATGTCTTTTCCCAGAAACTGGGCCAGCTTTCCTGGAACCATGAGGTATGTGGGAGAGGACATGGAGGAACAGGTCAGCATTTGCTGCTGTGTGGGTGTCCTACGACAGACATGAAGTCTAAAATCTCCCCACATGAGGGTGATGGGGGTAGTCAGTCTGCTTTGGGTATTGTCTGGGTAGTTGTACTGGGTATGTGCTGGGTATCCAGTCCCTGTGCTTGAGTTGCTCCCAGTCTGGCCATAGCCAGTCACATAAACAGAAGGTACAGTACAAAGGGAGCTCTGTTTTCCCAGAGGGGCTGAAGAGAATAAGGGAGAGAACCTCTAGCAGCCAGGGAGTCTGGGCAAGCTTTGTCGGGGGCGGGGGTGGGTGGGCTTTTGAACTGGGTCTTGCAGGATGAACTAGAGGTTTGAAATCAAGAAAGAGAAGGGAGGACATTCATTTCACGCAAAAGGACCAGCTTGGACAAAGGCATGGAAGGGCATGTGTGTGGAATAACAGGGAGAGCAGTGAATAAAGAGGATAGGGGAGGAGATGTGCCTGAAAGGGACCCATGGGAAGTGGTTAAGCTGGAGATTTAATTTAAATTGTATTTTTTTTTGAGAGACCCTTTGATTAAAAGAATGGACATGCACTGGAAGGGGCAATGGAAGGCAGGAAGATCACTGAGGGAGACCATTGCTAAGGTGGTCCAAGTAAGAAATGATGAATTTGAAAGACATTCAGGAGGCATAGGTGCTATATATAAGCTGGATCTTGGGAATAAAGCAAAGATGAGGAGGTCTTGAAGATGTCACTCAGGTGTTTGGCTTAATGAATAAGTAATGCCATAAGTTGACATAGGATGTTACAGAAGGATAAATAAATTTGGAGTATACTGAACTACCAGTGACCATTTACTGAGCACTTAGGAGATGCTAAGTACTGTGTCAAGCGCTTTACATACATTGGGTGATTAAGTACTCAGAATAACCCTAGGGGGTGGGTACTATTATTGTCTTTTTAAATACATAAATAGCTTTTCTGAGATTAGCAGGCAGCAGAGCCAGGATTGGAATCCACATCTATCTGATTCCTGTCTTGAGTCCTACTCAGTTCTGCCTGATGGAACTGCTAGCTATCACTCAAAACTCAGCTCAAGGATAGGTTTCTCTGGGAAGCTTTCCCTGATTCTTCCTGGAGCTCTTCCTCTGTGCCACTTGTGCATACTTCTGTCACCACACTTTTCACACTCTATTGACATTTTGTAGACCAGTCTGCTACCCCATCGTCAGTGAACTCCTGAGGGCAGGGATGGTCCCAGTCATTTTTTGCATCCCTCATCCCGAGCATATATTAATTAGCGGACCAAATGCTCGTTATTCTGGGTAATTCTGTTCTCTCTATTCAATTGCTGAACAAGTTCTGCTAATAATGGTTTCCTAATATTTCTTTACACTGTTCCTCTCTCTCCATTTCCACTCCCAAAGCTTAGCATTGAGCTCTTTGAGATCATAGAAGAAGGATATCTAACCTAATAATGCAGTCCAGGAGGCTTCTATGGCAGTGTCCCTAAAACTAGAAAAATTAGCCAGAGATACACATTGGTAAAGAAAGGTGGGAAGCACCTCAAGGTAGATGAAAAGGCATGAATAGAGGCACAGAGGTGTGAAACAATGTCATCTGTATGGAGGAATAGGAGGGTTTTGGCATGTATTACTAAAGATAAATAAACATGCCTGGCTGAGACTAGCAGAATGAGGGTGGAAAGGCAGAGCTAGGCTGGAGCATTATGGAGCTTGAGCTTTGGTGTATTTTTTTTTTTTTTTGGTTCTATAAGTGATCACATAGACACCTATACAGGAAGCAGCAGGAGGGACACAAAGGAGGGGGTGAGTACGAGTACCTGAGGGCTCAAGTAAAACTTAGGTTTTACTGTATTTCTATTATTTGTAGACGAACAGTAGTACCATTTATTTCCCTGCTTGCTATGTGCCTGGTATAGCACTTTATGTACATTATCACATCTAACTCTCATAACGAATTATATAATAGGTGCTATTATCTTTACACATAAGAGGGAAAGGAGGCTTACATAGATTGATACAATGCCCAAGGTCATGGCTACAAAGCTAGGCCAGATCTGAAGAGTTCTTAAACACTAGGCTATATTCTGCCAAAGAGAGCTTCTTGAGGTCAGGGATCATGTCTTTTTTTGTGTGTGTTTGCCCAGACCTAGGTCTTAGAAGACACCTGGCAAACATCCGTTGAATAAATGAACGGATGACCTTTTACTTTCTCCACGTGAAAAAATAAATAAATAAAAATCACTTGGTGACATCACAGGGAAACCTCCTGACCACCAGGGGGCGCGGTGGACCTCTCAGCGCGGCGGGGGCGCCACTGGGGACGCCTAGCTTGTTCCGGTCTTTTGACTGGAGCTCAGCCAATCCCTGTGCTCCGAGAGAGCTGGCGGCCGGTGGGCGGGGTCCCGAGCCAGGCCCCGCGGGCCGCTGGGAGCGGCGACGTCGGGGTTGCCCTCGCGCGAGCAGAGGGCGGGGACTGCAGCGAGGCGTGCGGGCAGCGGCTCAGGTGAGCTCGCCCTGCTGGCCGGCGGCTCCCTTCCCCCCGGAGTGGCTGCCGGGGCCGCCTGTTGCCCAGGCTCCTGGCCTTGACCTCTGAATTGCGGGAGGGGTGATCGCAGGGTCTCCTGCAGCCCTGGCCCAGCCGGACGGGTCCCTCTCCTCTCCGGGCTTGGAGGTCGAATCCTGGCTCCCAGCGGACCCTGTGCGGCCGGGGCTTCTCCGCCTGCGGCCCGTGTGGGAGGACCGGTGCTGCTTGTAGAGCCCCGAGCGTGGTGGGGTAGGGCAGGGGACCCGCAGCCCAGCGCGGGAGGAAGGGCAGGGACTTGGACGCCGACCTCGCTTGCGTTCTCATCCCTGGACCGCGCTCGAGGGACGGTCAGGATCCATCGTCCGCCCCCTGAGGTCTCTCCTCTGCTTTGCGAGCAACTCGCAAATCTCAGATTGCGGCTTCGGGTCTGGTGGGCCTCCCGGGCTCCTGCACCAGGCCGGTTTCCTGGCAGCCCAGTTGACCTTTAGGGGACGCTTAGGCGTCCTCCATGCTGCGCTGGACAGGCGCGTCCCACAGACTTTCCGAAACACTTTTGCCTCCTTCGTTTTGATACCCTGGAGATGACGTGTTAGAGTGTCTAGCTTGCCATCAGCAAAGGCACCTGCTCGGTTCCTGCCACCTTTTGAGGGCCGATGGGTGGATGACTGCTGTGGTGTTTACACTAGAGTGTGGACGGAGCTGTCATTCATTCGTTCAACAAACTTTTTGGAGCATTTCATGCCAGGCCGAGTGGTAGGGTGGATAGGGCGCAATGGGGCTTACAGACATAGGCCTTGCCCTCTTAAAGTGTTTTGAGAAATGTAGACAAGCATGGAAGCCAGCACAGTGTGTGGCGCAGAGGAAGTGGTTATACGTGTTGAATAAATGAATGAATTGACTTATTTGAAAATGATTAGAAGGACGACAGAGAGAGACTGTATACTACATGGGAGAGATAATAAGTTGTGGACTCCTATGTTTTAAGAAAAACTGGAAATCTGAGTGGAGAGGTGCTGTTTAGGGAAAGTGTTTACTTATAAAGAAAGAACTTGCTTCAAAGGTGGGAAAGGGGACGCAGAAGTGTTAGGTTGAAATTCTTCAGTGCCTCTCTTAACTTCTAAATCGTATAATTTCACAACTCTGAGTATAGTCTTGGAGTTTGCAAAAAGGGAACCTTGTCGAGGTAGTGAAATGCCCAGCTGAAGAAAAAATAATTGCAGAAGCTCTTCCCAAATCCAGGATTTGGACAGAAACCATATGCTTTTTTGCAGTGTGTTCTTCGAAGTTGGAGAGGCCTGGGTTCAAAAACAGTGGCTGTATCCTTCTAGTGATTTGGGGCAAGTTAACAGTGTCCCAGAGCCTTTGTGGCCTTAGAAACCTGGGCAGATAATTCCTATTTCATAGACATGTTGTGAAGATCGTGGTGACTCGTGTGTGAAATAGCCAGCAGAGCACCTGGTTCGAAGACAGGACCGGGAGGGGAATCTGGGGCTGCCGCAGTTGTTGCCCTGATGATGGCCTGTGTAGTGTTAGGTCCACAGAATGCTGGGATTCCTTCGGAGAGAATCGGAACCAAAGAGAGGGTGAGAGTCAGTCATCTTATCTTCGGTGAGGTTTCGACTGTTCACTTTAGACCAGAGATAGTGAGTTGGAGAAATATCTACAGGTGCACCATCGAATGATCTTTTAGTTGAGAGTTTGGGGCAAGTTACTTACCCTTTGATAATGCCATTCACCGTATGGGGTGGAGGTGAGAATGAAAGGAGATAGTATATATGAAGTGCTTAGCCCAAGGCATGCCACTCAGTAAGTGCTCAATAAATGGTAGTTATCATTACGATGATAATCTTTGATTATTGTTAATAGTAATAATCATTTGAGATTAAGTGGTCATAAGAGTGATCCAGTCAGTTGTGCGTTCTTACATTATTTTGGTGGTGTCTTCATTTCAGGAGGCCTTGATGGCTTCTACTTTTTTTTATTTTTTATTTCTCTACTATGGCTTGTACTGTGTGTTGTTTTTTTCTTCAGAGAATTTTCAAGTCCTAATGTGTCCAGAGTATATGTATAATGGGTTGTTGATATTTTTAGGAGCGTATCATGCAATTGTGAGGATATGGGTTTTGTTGAAGAGAGTGTATTTTGAAAGTGGTTTGGCCAGCAGATTTGTCAAGTATAGGTTTGTCTCATTGTTAGACACATCACGTTTTCAATAGGGGAAAATCATTATCGACTTATCTATCTAAAATCCAGAATGGCTGAGTAACAGATTGGGGTTTTGGCTACTGAAATAGGCTCCTTATAACTTTACATGAAGCAAAGGAACTACTCATAATCCTGGAGCCAGTAGACCCGCAGTAGAATTGTGGGTGATGGGGAAAGGGTGACGGGCTGTGTAAAGCAGAGAAAGACTTCTTCCCCATTCTTGAAAGGTTTGCAAACTGGAGGGAGGGCCTGAGGTCAAAAACAGGCTTGAAGCTTTATTAGGTGAGGCCCAGAGGGTCCCCTCGTGGGGAACTCTGCCATACCTGGTTGCATAATTATCAAGGGATAGTATATAAAATGGAGAGTCTTCTGTCCTTCTCTAACAATTGAATCTTTCGAAATTTCCTAGATTGTTTCAGGGACCCAACAGTTGCATAAAGCAAGGTACCCTCTTGCATTACTCTGCATGGGGTGGATGCTCAGTAAATTGTGCCAGGCCGCCTGGTAAGTGGAGAGACCTGGTAGCTTGTCCATATTTGGTGGGGAAGGGGTGCTGGTGTCGCCCTAATGCTGCCTTGTGCTCCTCTGCAGATGTCATGTGGCCTGTGTTTTGGACCGTGGTACGTACCTATGCTCCCTATGTCACGTTTCCTGTGGCCTTCGTGGTCGGGGCTGTGGGCTACCACCTGGAATGGTTCATCCGGGGAAAGGCTCCCCAGCCTGTGGAGGAGGAGAAGAGCATCTCAGAACGCCGGGAGGACCGCAAGTTGGATGAGCTGCTAGGCAAGGACCACACCCAGGTGGTGAGCCTTAAGGACAAGCTGGAATTTGCCCCTAAAGCTGTTTTGAACAGAAACCGCCCAGAGAAGAATTAACGGAGGAGACAGGGACGTATGGGTCCTTCTGTAGGCTGTGACTGATCTTGCCACCATGCTGACCCAGCATCCAGAACACTCATCAGATTTGCTTTGTTGCTACTTCTGGCCCTTCTCGCCACATACATACTCGCTGCTCTTTTGTGGCCAGGCAGATACACTAGCAGCTGAGGAGCCAGTGAAGAGGAAGGCCTTGGGAGGGTTTTGTCCTGCAGGCTGCATCTGTTGTGTACTGGCCACAACTGCCCAGGCTTCTGCATTTCTGGGAACACAGCTGGGAGGAGTGTTATGAAATGAACATTAGCTCTCAGTCTCCCGGGCAGGCAGATTAGCTGGGATTGGGGTGTTGCCTTAGGAGGGATACCACATGTCTGGTTCCTGTTTGCATGGGAAGGATTCAAAAATCGACCTGTCTCCCTTCACTGGTTTACCCTGTCCTTTGTGCTCACTCTTCCTAAAACCCTGTCCTGTCTGCTCAGGAAAGGGGTTCCTGGGGGAAGGAGAGCATTTTTCTGTGCTTGGAAGGCCAGGATGCTCACCTTGATGCAGGTGAATTTGCTTGAAAACAGTCACCATCCTTCACCTCCCCATCACTGTATAGAGCAAAACTTGATTAAAGTGGCATCTGAGAACCATATTGATCTAATCTTATCTTCCAGATGGTGTTTGGGGGTCTCCTTAAGAGCTACGCAAGTGCAGGCATTTCAGGGTAGGATAACATTGACCTTTAAGGTCTCTGGGGCCCTGGAAGTTTTGTTTTACCAGTGTGGTGGCATTGGGTCCTGGGTGGTAAGTCCTGGGGGTGCAGGTTCCCAAGAACCTTTCTGTCATGACAACAAGAGGCTTATTGGACCTTTCGAAGTCTAAATTAGAGTAGACCAGGGAGCTTAACAGTTGCTTTCGAATTTTCCAGTTTCACACACACACTTACACACTTTGCCCTATAAAAGCAATACATGTCCATTAAAGAACATTTAGTAGGGATTTTTAAAAAAGTCACCCACAGTGACTTTTAGTGGCTCTAGTACCACTATAGAGTTAACATTTTGTTATCTTTCTCTAATTCTCACATCGTTTTTTTTGTTGTTGTTGTTTTTTTTTAGCTGAGCCATCCTGCAACCTGTTGGCAGCTCAGCGGCTGCTCAGCTTGGGCTGGGAATCCAACCAACAACCCTGTTCAGAGCTCACACTCTTGAGCGAGCTCTTAACCAACTAAGCCACTTGGCTGGCCCTCGTTTTATTTATTTTTTAATCATTACTGTACATTTAATTTTATATTCTTTTTTACACATAGTGTTTCATATAACCTTTTCTTAGCACATGGTCTTCATAGTCTTGTTTTTAATAGCTGCATAATTGCCCATCAAATGGAAATACAGCATAGTTTGTTTTTAACAGTTTCCCTATTGTTGGACATTTGGGTTATTTCTGGTTATTCACTAGTATAAATAGTGCAACGAATATCTTACGTAAGGCTTCTCCTGCATTTCAGACTAAATGGTAGGAATAGCAGATGGCATTTTGGGATGAAATGGGATGAGCAGTTTTAAAGTTCTCGACATAATACCAAATGTCTTTCCTAAAAGGCTGTAGGAGTTTGTGCTAAAAGCTACCACTTAAGATGTTGCTGGTGAGGTTGGAAGGGGAGTGAGAGCAGAGGGCAGGAAGAGGCAGAAGAGCCTAGTGTCTCATGAAGTTGACTGACTTTTTTTTAAAGATTTTTACTAAAACGTAGCTAACATACAATATTATATTAGTGTCGGGTACACCATAGTTATTCAACATTTATATATCTAAAGAAGTGATCACCGTAAGTCCAGCAACCATCTGACACAATGCTATCACATTGTTGACTATATTCCCCATGCTGTATATTACATCAGGTGTACAGCATAGTGGTTAGACATTTATATAATTTAAGTGATTCCCCAAACTAGTCTAGTACCCACCTGGCACTATACATAATTATTACCATATTCTTGACTATATTCCGTATTAGTCCATGTGACTATTTTATAACTGCTAATTTGTATTCTTAATCCTTTCACGTGTTTTACCCTGATCTATCACCCTGATAAATCTAATGCCCATCTGACACTATACATGGTTAGTACAATACACTGACTATATTCCTTATGCTATATTCTACACCCCCATGACTACTGTGTAACAACCAATTTGTACTTCTTAATCCCTTCCCCTTTTTCACCTACCTCCAACCCCCTCTCATCTGGCAACCATCAGAATGTTCTCTGTGTCTATTTGTTTGTTTCATTTATTTATTTTGTTCTTTAGATCCCACTTAGAAGTGACATCATGTGTCTTTTGCTGTCTGACTTGTTACACTCAGTACAGTACCCTCCAGGTCCATCCATGTTGTTGCATGTGGCAAGATTTCATTTTTTCTAAAAGTAGAGTAACGTTCCATTGTATATATGTACCACCTCTTTATCCATTCGGGGACACCCAGGTTGCCTCCACATATTGGCTGTTGTAAATAATGCTGCAGTGAACGTATGGAACATGTCTCCTCGAAGTAGCATTTTGGGTTTCTTCGGATAAATACTCAGAAGTGGGATTATTGGATCCTTCTTCATCTCTTGTTATAGCCTTTGTTTTAAAGTCTGTTTTGTCTGGTGTTAAGTATTGCTACCCCAGTTTTTTTTTTCCCTCCCATTTCCATTTTGAAATAACTTCTTCCATTTTTTAACTTTCAATCTGTGTGTTCCTTTGGATATGAAATGAGTCTTTTGTAGGCAGTGTGTGTATGGGTCTTGTTTTCTTATTCGTTCAGCCACCCTATTTTTTTTAAAGAAATTATATTTGGGAACAATGTTTTTCCAGGACCCATCACCTCCAAGTCAAGTAATTATCTTTAGCCTAGTTGTGGAGGGCGCAGCTCCTTGGCCCATGTAGGAATCGAACCAGCAACCTTGGTATTATGTTGTGCTCTAACCACCTGAGCTAACCGGCTGCCCCAGCCACCCTATGTTTTTGATCAGAGCATTTAATCCATTTACATTTAAAGTAATTGTTGATAGATATGTAGTTATCACCATTTTATTTATATTTTTTATTTTTTTGTCTTAAGTCCCTCTGAGATTCCTTGTAATACTGGTTTGGTGGTGATGAAACTCCTTTAACTTTTACTGGTCTGGGAAGCTCTTTATCTGTTCTTCAATTCTAAATGATAGCTTTGCTGGGTAGAGTAATCTTGGTTTGGTTTGTGGTTCCTTGCTTCTTATCATTTTGAATATTTCCTGCCAATCCCCTCTGGCCTGCAGTTTCTGTTGAGAAATCAGCTGACAGTCTGTGGGAGCTCCCTTGTAGGTAACTAACTGCTTTTAATATTTTCTCTTTGTCTTTAACCTTTGGCATTTTAATTATGATGTGTCTTGGTGTGGGCCTCTTTGGGTTCATCTTGTTTGGGGCTCTGCACTTCCTGGGCTTGAATATCCATTTCCTTTGCCAGGTTTGGGCAGTTTTCTGTCATTATTTCTTCAAATAGGTTTTTAATTCCTTGCTCTCTCTCTTTTCCTTCTGGTACCCCTGTGATGTGAATGTTGGTGTGCTTGACATTGTCCCAAAGGCCCCTTAAACTGCCTTCATTTTTTTGGATTTTTTTTTTTTTTTTCTGTTCTGATTGGGTGTTTTCTGCTACCTTATCTTCTAAAATCGCTGATTGGATCCTCTGCTTCATCTGATCTACTGTTGATTCCCTGTAATGTATTCTTTTTTTTTGTTTTAAACATTTTATTGGGGAATCGGGGGAGGGGAACAGCATTGGGGAATCGGGGAAGGGGAACAGACAAGTTGCTGTTTTTTTGTTCTTCAGTCTAGTTGCAGAGGACGTTGCTTCACTGGCACATGTTGGTATCGTCATTGCGCTCTTCCCGGATAAGGCAGATCGGTCGCCAGCCCCTGGATGTCGCTCACTGCGGCTATTGGCAGCTCAACTGGCTGTCAACTGCTCACGCTGGCTGCCGGCCACTCACTGTAGCCTATGGCAGCCCACTGCAGCAGGGGCTGCAGCCCACACCATCGCCGGGGCCAGCTCCAGGTGGTGCTGTTGTTAGCTGTAGAGGGCAGTGTCACTGGCCCTCATGTGTGGGATCTGAACCAGGGCCGCTGGCATCCCAAAACCAGCTCTTAACCAATGCGCCACTCGGCCGGCCCCCTGTAATTTATTCTTCATTTCAGTTATTGCATTCTTTATTTCTGACTGGTTCTTTATGTTTTCTTTGTTCTGTTCTTTTATTGGGGACACGTTTCTTTGTCTCCCCATTTTGGCTACCTCCCTGTGTTTGTTTCTATGTATTAGGCCGGGCTGCTATGCCTCCCAGTCTTAGCAGAGTGGCCTTATGTAGTAGGTGCCCTGTGGGGCCCAGTGGCGCAGTCTTCCTGGTTACCAAAGCCAGGTGCTCCAGGTGTGTCCCTTGTGTGGATTGTGTGTGCCCTCCTGTTATAGTTGAGTCTGGGTTGCTGTTTGCACGTCAGTGGGAAGGACTGACCCTCGGGCTTCTTGGTTGTGTGGACTGACCGTGACTACAGTTAAGGAGCTGTTGTGGAGGAGCTGATCCTATAGAGCAGGATTCACTGGCAGGGCTCTGGTCCTTGCCCAGTGTGCCCTTTGGGTATGTCGTCCTTGAAGGTGACTGGATGGTGCTTCAGCTCAGTTCGTAGCTGACACTGGGTGTGCCAGCCCAGGGCCACCTAGGAGGGCAAACTGCTGCAGGCCAAGTTCGGCTACAGCCTGTGCCCTGCCTGGGACCACCTGGCATGAGTGTCAAAGCAATCTGCAGCTGGCCCCCACCCACACTGTGCTTGGAGGTTCTTTGAGAGCTGCAAACCAAGGCCGGCAGCAGCTAGTGCCGGGCTTAAGGCTGCTTAGCCAGAGGTATGGGACATGCTGAAGTCAGATGCTGCTTGTTTGGGTTTTGTGAACCTTTGAGAGACTTGAAAGTCTGCAGCATGAGCCAAAGCAGGTGGTTTGTCTGAAAAAGCCACTGGAATTTTTCGGCTTGGGTATGCCCAAAAGTTGGGTGGGGCGTGGTCTTAGGTTCACTGGGGCGGAGCCAATGGTGTTAGCCATCGTAATGGAGATTCAGATAGAGCGGCTACCTGCCTCTGCATGCCGGAAGGGGAGTGTTCAACAAAGAAACAATGGCATCTGCCAGCTCCTCCGTCTGGGGGGAAGGCTGCCTCTCCAGCCCCCGTCCTGAAGTCAGCCAGCTCAGTTCCTTCTTGTATGTCCCGTTCACCTTTAGAGCTGCTGCCCCAGCCCTGGAGCTCAGAACAAGCGATTCTGTCGATGAGTAAGTCCGTGCATGGGTCCTTCAAAAGGAGGGCCTGGGACTCCAGCTGCCCTCCATCTCACTCAGCTATAATTTCTGCTGGTTTTCACAGCTGGAAGTTACGGGGACTTCTCTCCCCGGCACTGGAACCCTGGGCTGGGAGGAGCCTGGTGCGGTGCTGAGACCTCTCACTCCTCCCTGGGGAACCTTCACAGCTGAGACATCCCACCTGATTTTTAATGGTCACACGTGGGTGTGGGACCAGCCAGTTCTGTGTCTCTGCCCCTCCTACCAGTCTTGATGTGGCTTCTTCTGTTATGTCCTTGGTTGTAGGGCTTCGGTTTAGCAAGACTTCTAGTAATTCTCACTGATGGTGGTTCTGTAGTTTAGTTGTAGTTTTGATGTGGTTGTGAGCATAGCGTTTACCTGCTGTGCCATCTTGACTGGACTCGGTTGGCTGACTTTTAACCCTAAGTGAGCAAAGACAAGTAATGGGCATTTGATGCAGAATGAACTGCCTTTAAAGCGGGGGAGGGTGTTTGCCTCACTTCATATCTCACGATTTAAGGCCTGATAGTGTTATCAGGTGGTGAAGGTAAAATTCCTGAACAGGTGGAAACACTAGCTGTGCAGTGACAGGAGCTGGGAGGATGTGGAAGGTGGTGGCCAGAGAGAAGGAGGGATCAAGTCAAATCGGTGGCTTGCCCCCAGTTGCTGAGGCCCAGTGGGAATGTTGACGTGAGCTGCTGTTGTTTCTCAGGGAATAAATCTGATAGGGAGTGTGGGGAAGGAGGGTCTGCCACTGAAGTAGGAATGGAATTTCTGGCTTGGAAAGGATATGCCAAGCTCAGCTTGGCTACAGGCCTCATTGACAGACCAGTGCTGCCACCCTGTGGCAGTGCTGAGCATGACCAAGCCTGGGATCCCTCCATTGGGCCCAACTGGGAGTAACCCATGCTTTCAGGGGACAGTCAGATGGCTTAAATCAACCAGCCACCAGGAACTGGAAAGCACAGGCCTGCCTAAAGGGGGCAGTAGCTATTCAGTAGTGATACCAGAGTTTTTTCAGGTTTTCTTCTAAAGATGCTAGAAATTTAGATTTTTGTGCATTTGTATGTGGGGTGTGCGTGTGTGTGTGTGTGTGTGTGTGTGTGTGTGTGTGTATAATCTGATTTTTAAATGTTGACATTCATTTATTAAATAAGTCCTAAGCATGCCAACATATCCATGGGGTTAATTTGACCTAGTGGCTGCCAATTTGCAACTTTTTTATTTTAGCAACCTAAAAATTGGTGGCAAATGTTAGATCCCAGGAGTGGTTTCTCTTGAAATACTTTTAAGCATCTTGCACATATGTAGTGTAATATCAGCCTAAGCAAAACATTAGGGGATCGAAAACCTACAGAAATAATACCAAAAGAATTTTTCCATAGACTGACATTTTTGGATTTTCAGATATTTTAGAATAACTCTGCCCGTGTACCCCCTCGTGCCTGGCTGAAGAAGCCCTCTCTTTGGAAATCTAAGTTGCTCCCTTCTTCCAGTCTCGCTTTGATTGTGCCCCTTTTAAATAATTTCTTTTCCTAGATCTTGCCCTCACTGAATTTCTGCCTCCAGCCAGTCTATTCATACTCTCAGTTAGCTTTCTTTCTCACGGGCTAGCTGAGATCTGCTGCTGCTGCAATGCTCTAAGATCGAGCGTGCTGTCTTGCTAGGTGACATAAATAGCAGGGTGGATGTGCATGTGGGCAAAGGCAGACCCGGGGTGCTGGGATGAACCAGGGCATGGACTGGCTTTCTTCCAGGCCTGCTGATTCACTTTGGAGGCCGGTGACCCTCTCTTGGACTGGCCTAACAGTCATGATTCACTGAAACACTTCAGTAAGTGAATGCGCCTGGGGCTCTCTGTCCCGCCTTGGGTGTCTTCCCGGCCCAGTGATGGTGGTGGCGTTAGAGCAGGGTTATCCTGTCAGCACGGCCGGAATCACTCTGTCCCCTCAGTGGCCCAGTGTCTGGTGGTTTTCCATTCGCTCTGGAGCCTTTCCTGTGCCTGTTGCTGTGTTAGCACAACTCAGCTGGGAAGCTGCCAGGACAAGCCTGCTAGGGAGCCCTTTGACTCTTGTCAGCTTCCCAGGGTCCCGGGCTGGTGGGGCTGTCGGCCGAGTGAAACACCGTGGGATTAGCCTCCCTAGCATCACTTGGGAGCCAGGCAATGAAATGGAAAAGCTCCTGTCATTGCATTGTGTTGTACACCTGAAACTAATTTAAAAAAAGAAAAAGCTCCTGTCTTGCTTCACTTTTCCTTTTGCACTTTGGCGTGGGTCCCTAGGCACTTGCAGAGTGGTGAGCCAGGGCATTTGATAGAATAAAAATAAGTGGGTTCTAGAGTCTGACAGATTTGAGTTATGATTACTGCCTCAACCACTAGCTGAATCACCTTGTGCAAGTCACTTAGCCTGTCTGAGCCTCCGTATCCTCATCTGTAAAACGGGGATAAGAATACCTATTTTTGCTGGGTTGTGAGGAGAAGGTAAGCAAAGTTCCTAACAGAGCCCATGGCAACCAGTAGGTGCTCAATAAATGTTAGCAGCTTTAATTTTATTGCAAGAAAAGCCTCCATTTCCTGCAATAGTTGCGTGTATCCTTGTGAATCTGTTGAGGCAGGAATCCGGAGACAAGAGCTGCCTTGGTGGGGAGAGCCGTCCCAGGGACCCTCACAGGCCTGGTGGGCCTTAGGGGTGTTTTGCAGTAAGGTCTGCCTTGCCTAAGAACCAAGCGGACGGGCATAACAAGCTTCAGACCTGTGTTGCTAAGTAGTTCCACTGGTGCTGTCTGCAAGGTCACAGAGGAGAAGTGGGGGGCAAGGTGTTGGCGGGATGCCCAAGAGGGTCATGTGTCAGAATGGATAGAGGAAAGAACCTTGGAGTGAGGCAAGAGAAGCGGGTGACCTGAGACATGCCCCTTCACCTCTCCTGGTCGTGGTGTCCCCACCTGCAAAATGGCACTAATGTGTTCCCGGCTGATAGTGTTAAAAAGAGCGAGAAACACCAGTTGAGCGAGTGCTTTGAAAACGTGTACTATGCTATACAGCCCAATAAAGCCTTGCTTTTATCAAATAGAGATGGCAGCCAGTCTGAATAATGAAATAGAAATAGATGCTCGTTTTATTCCTTGTCTGTACGCCGTTGCAAAGTGTGTGCTAAGTAGAAGTATTTGGGCAATTAGCTTCAAGAGCAAAGAGGAGTAATTAGTAATTAGTGCATCAGTTCCAGCGGTGCCTCTCATGTACTTAAAAACAGTTTGTTCTTTTTTAATTAAATTCGTTAACATTTGTTATCTATCACATCCTTTTTTACATAAAGCAAAAATAAACTGGTTTTGTTTTTGTCTAAAATTAACAAATGGGTCTTCTGAAGAGTTGAGATTTGAAAAGACCTTTACTGGAGTCCTTGCAGGGGCAGCTCTTCTGTCTGGAGGGCCCAGAGAGGGTCCTTGGTGCCCCGCTCCACTGGCCTTGTGTCCTTACCTCTAACCCTGGCTCCCTGTCTATTTCGATTCGCTTCAAGGTCTGAGCTGCCAAGCGCACCTGGAGGAAGCCGTGTAGCCCTGTTGCCTGGCCCTCCATTTTTGGCTTCTGGATGCAAACTTCAAGGTGTTTGTTTTTTTTTTTAAGCCAAGCTCCTCAAGCCCCCCAGCCCCATCCCTGCACTCCTTCTCACCCCTTGCTGCTTGCTCCCCACCTCTTCCATCTCAGTGGTGAAGCCGTCTTGCCTGAAAGCCTTTGTAATCGCAGATCTCATATCCTCATGTTGGTCTTCAGCATACTGTAGCTCGGCAGTATTCAGCACTCTTCATGGAGTTCTCTGCCAGTGTCACACCATCTCAGTGTCCTGTCCCCGCTCTCCTCCCTGTTCTAAATGTGACTGTCCTTCCAGCTCACCCTTGACCTTTTTCTTGCCTGGCAGTTTTAACCTCACCTGTGGCTTCAGCCACCACCTGGCCTGTATCTACCTTGATGACTCCCAAGTATCTGTTTCTTCTTGTGAATTTCCCCCTGAACGCCATATCCTTCTCTGAAACAGCTTACTGTGCATCTCCGTCTAGATTTCCCATTTAGTCTGATGGTTAAAAGTGTAGAGCTGTGTTGGAAGCTTAGCTCTGTAATCTAGTTGTGTGGCTAGGAAAGTCACTTCACTTCTCTAAGCATCACCTGTAATGGGAATAAGTCTACGTACCTCACAGAGTTTTGAAGATAGAGGGAGAATGTAAGACACCCAGCACGGTTTTTGGCTTCAAGTCCATCTCTGTCCTGTCGCTGAAGCTGTTTCTTACTCCCGCCCTCCCCCCACCTCATGGGTTCTATCACCAATCTGTGCTGACCCACTTCTTCTGTATCCGAAATTCCTCCTCTGTCTCCATCTCACTTGCTGGCATCAGGCCCTCATCATCTCTTGCCTAAATTTTTTTTTTTTTTGAGGGCAGTGTCACTGGTCCTCATATGTGGGACCCGTACCAGGGCCGCTGGCTTCCTAAGCCAGCGCTTAACCACCGCGCCACTCGGCCGGCCCTCTTGCCTAAATTTCTTATCTCTTCCTGAAAATTCTCTCCATTTCTGCCATTTTTTCCCTAGAACGTATCTTTGATAAAGTCACTCCTTGAAGACCTCCGTTTTTCCTCTCGCCAAAGCCCCTTCCTTGTGTGCCATACAAGATCTTTCACCAGCCTCCCTCCCCAGGACAGAACCCAGTTTTTGCCATTCCCTGAGCACACACCATGCTTGTTCAAATCCTGATGCATCCGTGGGCACTGGCTACCTGGTGAACTATTACACCACCAGGTTTAGCAAATGTGGGTCCATACCCACTCGCCTAAGCAGAGCTTGTCATTCCCTCCCTGCTTCTCCGGCCCTGTGTTCCTTCTTCTACTGCAGCAGTTATTACAAGGCACTGTGATGGGCGTGCGTCTGTCCCGCCTAGACTGTGAGTTCCTTGAGGGCAGGGCCCAGGTCTCACCCACCTCTCTGCTCCATGCAGAGGGCCTCATAGAATCATTTCCAATAAATGTTGAATGATGAAGAGGCCCCTGAGTGTGATTCTAGAATGGAACTGGTGCTGGGGCCAAGTGTGGAGACAACCCTCTTTGGAAGACCAGGGGCCTGGCCTCCAGGTGTGTGCGGTGCTGGCGGCCTTGAGCTCAGGGCAGCCGTGTTTTGCTGCAGCTTTGCCTTCCCCGAGGCCGGTAAAGAGCTAAACCCAAAGAAATGGCCGGCTGACTTCTCCCAGGCAAAGTGGGGCTTGGGCCGAGAGCTGGCTTTCCCGTCTTGGTAGGACCTGGACCAGCACAGCCCATGATGAATTTGACCCTGATGACTCTGTAGTGGGGAACAATGTCCTCAGGAAAGCATTCAGGAAACCCTTCGTGTAGCAGCGATCAAAGCCCTGCAGCAGCTCAGCAGGGTGGATGGGAACACTCCAAGGAACCTGGCAAGGCCCCTGGGTCGGAGCCCAGGGGACTGTTCGATGCCATTAGCAGGTGGGGCTCACCCTCACCCTCAGCAGACACCTGGGCTGACCCTGTGGGATAAGAAAGTCCTGGGAAGGCGTGGGATGCCTGGGAGCCTGAGGGACTGCAGCTTCTGGAGTGTCTCTGCTTTGTCTCCATTTTCCCCTTAGCGCCTTCTCTCTGGCCCAGGCCTGGGAGGGTGGGGTAGGCTGGGAGGGTGAGGTGGAAGGAAGCCTTGAACATAGAGGGGCAGGCTTTTGCTTTCCTCATTTTATCAAGAAGCTGATGTAAAACTTCTCGTATTTATATGAAGCCCTCTTTTCATTTGTCCCTCATCCCCAAGGAGTTCAAAGAGAAGATAGAAGATCATTGGTTCTCGTTACACTAACAAAGAGGATCTGAGGCCCAGAGCGGGAAATGGCTCACCCAAGATAACAGGGAATTCTTGTCAGAGCTGGGCTTGCAGCCACCCGTCCCCCCTCCCCTTCCCGGTTGGCATCTTGTCATAGCACCAAGCCATGGTTGGCTGGCCTGCAGACCAGTTGACCTTAGGAGGGGAAACACCCCCGCGTGCCAGCTGGCCGTCGGGCACAGAGCAGGCACAGCTACAGCCCCTTTGCTGACGGCTCACAGGACTCAAACCTCTGGCGGAGGCCGCAGCCTGCTTTTCCTGCCCCCTCCCCGGTTTCATTTTCCCAATGCACAGACCAAAGAGAAAGCTTTGGGGTAGCTCTACCCCTTTGATGCACTGCAAGCTGTTTTCCCCACGTGCGGGAGGGTAGGAGGTCACAGTCTTTCCCACAGATGGACTCCTGTGTGTTTATAATGTGGTCAATTGATGACAAGGTGGATTGTTCAGCTGCTGTTGTCCCCACAGGCCTGTCCTTGGCTGGCTTTGTTTCTCTGACATACGCCGGGGCCTGGATGGGCTCAGAGCCCAGCCCTGCCTTTGCCCTTCCAAGAACCCCTGCCCTGGAGTTAGACAGCTTGGGTTCAAAGCCCAGCGCTGCCACTTATGGCTGTGTGGTGTTTGCCAAGCTGCTTTTCAGTGTTTCAATCTCGTGTCAGATGGGGCTAATACATCACTTACCTCACAGTTGTGAGGATGAAAAGAAAACACACACAAGGCACTTGGAACCGGGACTCTTATCCATTAGCACCTAGGAAGAGTTGGTTATTTTGATTAGTAATATTTTTCCATCCCGTGGATTTACCCACACCTCAAGAGCCTGGTCTCTCCCTGGGCTCCAGAAGGAGGAGCCTGAGTGTAGAGGGGACATGGAGTAGTGCTGTGACAGAGGCAGGGAATGGTGAGGGCCCTCGATCCTTTGACCTGAGGCCCTGCAGCTCGGCTGTTTGATGCTTCTCTGCCTGCTGTCTGCCTCCCTCACTCCTCAGTCCCTTCTGCACTGCCTTGGAGTCTTGTGGCATCCCCTGTTCCAGATGGGTCCTGTACAGATGTAGATGTGAACAAAACCAACTCCATCTTTATACCCTGGAGTTGCCATGCTGTGACCTCTGGCGACCCTTTATGTCCTTAGCAAAGTATTCCAAAGCCTTCTAGTTGATGATTATCTGCGTTCCTGAAAACATTGCCGTAAATATTTTTTGTTAGTAACAACTGGAGTGGCATGACAACTGAGATAAATATCAAACTGGTCATAGCACTGATTATAAACAGTCATCTATCACAAGACCACCAGGAGGTATGGCGCCTGGGGTGACTGCATTCTTTGTCTTGTCAATCATTAGTGCCTGACTTACGCTATACAAAAGGTACTGTAACACGGGTCTGTTAGTGGAGGATAATTTGCACAGAATTGCTGGGTCATCTGTCTGCTTCAACTCTACATACTTATAAGTAACTTATAATAAATTCTGTTATACTCTATGGAGTTGCCTGCTGTGTTTGTCGGCCTTCAGATACCTTTTCATTATGGTGGCCATTGCACCTTTGCCCCACCATTGGACAGGTCTCCCACACTAACGCAGTCCTGCTTTGGCTGGCTCACTGAATGACTTGCGGCAGATGGAGTTTTCTGGAGGAGGCTGTAGAAGCTGGGTGACTGAGCTGAAGGGGCCCTGCCTGACTATTGTGGCTCACGGAGCACAAACCCACTGTGAGGCTCAGCGGGGATTGTGTGAGGAGTAAGACCCTTTAGACCCCTCCTCATGAGCCCCCAAACAAGGCAGGGGAGGGGTCTTAGTTAGGGCTGCTGCAACAAAATACCACAGACCCAATCGGGTAGCTTTAACAACAGAAATTTATTTTCTCACAGTTCTGAAGGCTGGAAGTCCAAGATCAAGGTGGGGCAGGTGGACAGGGGACCCTGGTGTCGCTCTTGGTGTCCAACAAATCTCCTTACAAAAACACACCAGTCAAATTGGATCAGGGCCCACTTTAACGACCTTTTACCTTAATCACTCCATTAAAGGCCTTATTTCCAAACACAGTCACATTCTGAGGTATAGGGGTTAGGGCATCAACATACGGGTATTTTAGGGAGAGGGGGCATGATTCAGCCTGCAACAGGATAGAGAGTGTAGCAGCAAGCATGGACGGGACTGCTGCCTCTGGGGAAATCTCGACAGGGGAGAGTGACAGCAGCCAGCGCCTGGACGTGGGGTGCCCAGCCTCCAGAGACAATGTTTCAGTGATTTCTGGCTGCTTGCCTGGTCCTGGGCTGCCTGGGGCTGGTTCCTCCACCCCTCTCCCCAAGGGGCCGAAGGGTGAGAACGGAGCTCCAGAGGCCGGAAGGCTCTGCCTCTGCGAGCTGATTATCCCAGGGGTCTCCGGGGTGAAGGAACAGTCAGGGGCCCAGGCACGGATCCTGTCCTTCCCCTGCCTTATCAGAGCCTGGAAGCCCTTCCTTCAGACAGCTGTTAGAGGCTGGCCAAGGCCCCAGGATCTCCCAGTGGGGGCGCACTGACTTTGACGGGATACCTGGAGCCGCCCTTGTTTTAGCTGAGCTCTGTCTCAGTACTCTTCCAGGTAGGGAGTGGTAGAAACAGCACTGAGGAACCAAACATCACTTTTATTCTTTTTTTCCAGAAGACTGACCTGTGTGATGGGGTTGGTTCAGGCTGATATTGTAGTATATAAAGCCTTTCCCCCTTTCCCCCCCAGTTTGGTAGAAGCTGAATGCAGGGTGGGAATGACACAGAAGTTTGAGGGTTCTGCATTTGCCACAGATAAGAGTGAGCACCTGGCCTTGTCTTGGACAGCTCCCCCCCTTGCTGTCACTTTCATGTGGCCCCATTAGGTGGGCTAGAGAGCATTTCAGGGGCTCTGAAGGCGCATCACCCTTTCCCAGCTCTCGTGTCTTCCTCTGAGGTCAGTTGCCCAGGGCATCTCATGGTTGCTGGTTCCCCAGGGTCCAGGAGCCCGCAGTGCAGGCTGGGACGATGGATGCTTTAGGGGAGGCTGTCCCACCTCCTGTCTAGCTAGTTCCCAGGATTGCCGAGGTTCCCTGCTTCTTGGAAAAGGCCTAGAGGAACCCCACCCCCTTTCTCCCGTTTAAGAAAGATTGTTAGTGCCGGGAACCTGAGGCAGACCAATCCCAGAGAAGAGAAGGGAAGCCTGCTTGGTCGCTGAGCTCCTTCAGCCTGAGTGTTGGCCTGGGTGCTTCACAACATCTCATTTGATCCTCCCAAGACCCCTGCAAGGCATGGAGTGTTGTCTCTGTTTTTATACACGAGGCAACTGAGGTTCAGAGGCTGAGTCACCCGCTAAGTCACAGGTAGAGAAAGTGATCGTGCTGGGAGTCAAGCCCACGCCTGCTGGCTTTGCAGCTCTTTTCTACCCACAGTGAGGCGGTCCCTCCTGATTTCACTGTGCCCTTCGCCTTTCTTCCCCTGTGACATGGAGGGAGGAGGTTGATGAGAAGAGGGTGGGAAAGTCAGGAGGGCTTCCTCCCCTCCTTCCTCCCATCTCCAGAGACCTCTTTATTTCCCCCTGCATTCCTGGACACTTGGGGCCTGGGGCTCCTAACTGGCGGAGCTGCAGCTCTCAGGCCTCCAGTGGCTAGGCAGGATGAATGGGTTGTCACCTCTTGATCTTCCATACCAGCTCCCCCCCCCACCAATGACCTGAGGCTGCTTCAGTGCCTGCTTTATTGAAAGTGGCAGGCAGCTGACAGGGTGGGTGCAGCCTGCTGCCCCTCCCCAGGGTTACTTCTGTGGATGAAAAAAGGGGCCTATGGAAGGTAGTCTCACAGGGTGATCTGATCATAAATGCTTAAGTGGGCAGGTCCTGCCGGGCAGCACGCTCCAGGCCTGTAACTTCTTCAGTGAGAGGTTGTAAACCAGCCTGTCCATTGTTCTTGTGCATCTAGGTTAACAAGCCCATGAAATACCAGAAGAAACACCCCTCCAAGGGGGTATTAACCCTCCAGAGAGCACATACCTCGTTAACTGTCCTATAATCCAATCCCCGCCTTGCTTTCTCCAGTCTTCCTTCTGTCCCCTCCTTAATTTCAAATGCATAAAAGAAGCTGCAAAACTGTTATTCTCTAGGGCATTTGAGATCTTGCTCCCCAGCATATGTTGTCAGTTGGGATCAAATAAACTCATAACAGTTCTCTACAGGTTTGAATGTTTCTTACGTTGACACTTCTCCAGCGCCACGATGTTGGGAGAGGACTTTCAATGTCTGGGATAAGGAGTGGGTGTCCTAAGAGGGTGTGAGAGGAGGGGGCAAATGGTACCCTCTCTTTTCCCCTGTATCTAAGTCTGTCTCCCAGTGCCAAACAAGGCTGGGGGCAGGAGGGCTCTGCCTCTCATTAGCTGGCTGACCTGGGCCAGTGACTTGAATTTTCTTTGTCCTTGTCTTTAATATGAGGATTTACTATGTACATCACCAGGGAATTGAGGGGAAAGCTCTTAGCCTAGTGCCTGGGTCCACAGAGACACTCCGTCCGTTAGCTCCCCTCTCGGCTGCTGCCTTCCTGCTAGTTGGTAGGAGGTCTTGATCTCTTCCACCAGCTTCTGCTGGTCGGCAAAGTGTGTGGGGAGGCATAGCCTCTTCCTGAGTCCAGCTGGAGCCCTGAGAGAGAGGAGGTCTCCCTGCCTCCCTCCTGTCTTGCTGCCCTTTGCTTTTTGCAACAGGGAGGAAGCTGAAGGAATTGTGATTGTCTCCTCTGGGAAGATAAGGTTGAAGGGGTGACTCAATAAGCATTGGTAAGCCTATCGAAGGTTATCATTCACAGTAGAGGGACCAGGGGACATCAGGAAGTGTGTGTCATATGTAGCAGAGGTATGCCAGTAGACATGGGAATGCCTTTCTCAGCAGAAGGCCTGAGATCCTGGAACTGGGTGGGGGACGGGGTGCTGAGGAAGGTGGTGGAATCGTGGAAACTCTAAAAATAGGTTCTGTTCTGACTAGGCTTGGGTGGGGTTCGGCCAGGAGGTGGAGGGACTGGTCAGAGGCCAGCAGGGAATTCACCCTTGAGTCAGAAATCAGGTGAGACTGGTGGCGTCCTTGGGGGAGCCAGCTGAATACTGTAGGAGAGCCTGACCCAGGGGGTAGACAGGGAAGCCCTGCCTCTACCCCTGCCCCCAGCTCTGCCTTGCTGTATTTTCGGAGACAGCACAGGAAGTGGGCCTTCACAATGTCAGGATACAGGAAGCTATCGGACTATTGAAGGCCACTTCCTGTGAGCTGGTCATTCACATACATTTGTCACCAGCTATCAGGACTTTTGGGCTCTGCCATTGTCTGGAGGGGCTGCAAAAGTCTGGGGGCCGCCAGCAGAGGCCCTTGGACACAGAATGCACTATTGTGCTGAACTGGCAGCACCCCATGGGGTGGGGAGGAAAGTGGTGGGTAAGAAGGGGACGCCTGACTTTCATTGTCATTGGTTGCACAATGGGGTTGGGGGCGGGGGTCCTGTCCTGCTCATGGGAGCCTGAACTTCTGGGCGAAGGGAAGGCGGCAGCAGGAGCCTGGCTTTAGGCGTGATGCCAGATAGAGCTGGAAAGGAGTTCAGGGCTTTCTTTTCGCAGTGGTGGGTTTTCTAGATCTTTGCCAAGAGCCAGAGTGATATAAGATGGGTTCGGAGTCTGCCACTATCAACTGTGTGACTTTGGGCAAGTCGCCTCACCTCCGTGATCTTCAGTCCTGATCCTGTAAAACAACAGTCATAGCTACCTCCTATGGATGGTCATCGCTTGAGATAAACTGTTGAACTTCTTAGCTTGGTACCTGGCACGTATTAGAGTTTAAGAAACATTAGTTCCCTCTCCACCCTTATCTCTTTCCCTTCCAGCTGTCCGGTCCTCCAGTGAGTGATTGGATCAGCATGGTCAGGCGGGTGAAGAAGTGTTTTAATATCAGCCCAGACAAAGCAGAGCTCTGCCTTCCTTTACGCCAAGAATATCAAATCAACAGCTAATTGTCTGCACTAATGCACGGTGTGGAAGTAGATAGTTTTTCTTTGGTCATGTGCCTTTGGCCTTGTGTGAATGGGTGTGTCTGAATTCTAGAAATTCACTTGAAGCCAAATAATGAAGCTGTAACAAGGCAGACCTCGCTCAGGAAGAGGTGAATTAGAGAACTGTGGGACAGTCTGCGGCTTTGTCCTGCCGAACCCTAGCCTGTCGGGGCCAGGAAAGGGGCACTTTCTTCCTCAGCCAGGTGATGAGGGGGACCCCATGGGCTTTGGAGTCAGGCCCTGGGGTTCAAACCTTGACTCTGGCCCTAACTCACTGTGTGACCCAAGGCACATATTAGACTTTTTTTGAGAGCCAGTCCCTTCATTTAGAAGGTGGGAATAATCGTATTTACTTTGCAGGGTTTCTTGTGAGGATGAAATAAGGTAGTGCTTATGTCCACCACCTGGATACCTTTTCCTTTCTTTTCTTTCCCTTTTACTCTTGTCTCTGTCACTCCAGCCGTCCACTGATCAGGAGCCCTCTGTGATCGTTCCTGGCACATGGACATGGTTAAGTTTTTGGACCTCAGAGGGTTTTGCTGCCCCACCCATTGCATGGAAGAGCCAAGACTATGCTGCCCAATATGGGAGCCACTAGCCACATGGAACTATTAAAAGTAACATAAGTTAAAATGAAAAATTCAGGTCCTCACTAGCTACATTTCCAGTGTCCAATAGCCACACGTGGCTGGTGGCTACTGTACGGGCCAGTGGAGAGAATGTGTCCGCGATCGCAGAATGTTCCATCGGACAGCGCAGGGCTGGGGGACGAGCTCATGGAATCTGATAAGCGGAAGGAAGGAAGTGCACAGGGAGAGAGGATTTGGGTAACCGAGAGCTGAGTTCCATAGTGGGTCTCTACTACTCGCTGTGTCTGAGGGGTCTGGAAAAGTGGGGCACTTTTCCTCCATCAGAGGACGCTGGCTAACACTCGAACGTCAGGGACCTCTGAGGCGAGGCTGAGGAAGCCGCCCAAATAGACCCTGTGATCCAGGCCTTACAGGCGAACACAGCTTGCCCTGTGTCCCACGGCCGTGTGCAGCTGTGAACTGTGGCTGCGTAAGCCTGTGGGAGCCACAGCCACCCTAAGACTCTTTCTTCCCGAGGCTGCAGCTCGAGGCTCGCTTTCCCCTTTGTCCCCGCTCCTTGGCATAGAAACCAGAGCTCCTTGGCGTAGAAACATGGCCCTGCGCTGACATCAATCGCACAATCTCCTCCCAGGCATAGACTGTATGTAGTTCCTGTGCGTGACTCTCAGTCTCTCCTTAATCCCCACGCTCAGCTGCAGGTACCAGTCCCGCAACTCAGCCTGGCTTGGTCGGTCCCTGAGTCTTGGCAGGCTGCTGGGCTCCAGAATTTGCTTTATTGCCAACAGCCTGGTGTGCACGAGTCCCGGGCAACCCTGGACCTTAGCTGCCTAAGCCAGCTTCGCTTTCCCAGTTGATACAGTTTATAAGCCCTGCTTTGCTTTCTGGCACCCTGACTAGCCTCGTTAGTGTCTTCTTTACTCCCCCAGTCCTCCCAGAGGGGCTGGGCTGGGTTCCTGTGCTCCGCAGCTGCCGTCCTGTTCTGAACACACCTATCTTCTGAAAGGCCGGTTCTGAAATCTGTCTGCTCAGAACATGAAACTAGCCTGAAGACACTCGTGTGGGGCTGGGTCTCGCCCCTGGAGGAGCACATCCTCCCTGCCTGAGTCCCAGCTGCCTGTCCTGTCCCATCAGTTTGCACCAACAGTGAGGTCCCGGCATACCTGGCCCCTGAGGCCATTGGTGCTGGCCCCGTGGGTGGACTTGCCCACCTTGGGCATTCAGAGCAGCTAAAAGTTCAGCGGAGCTTGAAGGTGCTAAGGTTAGGAGTAGGTCTGGGATCCCACACATGAGGCCAAATTGGCCCCAAACTTGGTAGAGATCAGGGCTCTGTAGCTCAGAGACTTTTCTACTTGTTTCACAATTGGGGATCCTGAGGGAAAGAAAAGAGAAATGGCTGACTCAAGGCCACAGTGGGGGTCTGAGTAGGGATCAAACACCCATCTTGCTTCTGTTGGTTAGAGGTCTCCCAGCCCTTCCCCTACCTAAGCCTGGGGTCACTCCCTTCCTCCTTAGCGCAGAACAAGCTGTTTCCTTGTCCCCTGTCTGACCTCTCCTCTTTCCCTCCCTGTTCCTGTGAGTTGCTGTCAGAAAGGTGATCCCCAGGCATTAGAAGGTTTTCAAAGACATTGGCAACTGCCACCCATTCTTGCCTCTGCCTCACTTGACTGCCAGCTGAGGGGTGGGGGTATATGGGGAGGTGTCTCAACCCAGAAACAAACAATGTGCTGCCCGTACCATTGTTGGGAGAAACCCAGGGGACAGCCTGACTGGTGCCCCACCTCCCTCCACTTTTCTTTTCTCTGGAGCCGCTGTTCTTTGTCCTGCCTATTTTGAGATGGAAGGGACAGGGCATGTGGGGGCTGGACTGTGACCAAATCTGACTTGACTTTTCTGGCAAAAAGACCTCTTAGTACATAGAGCAGCTTTGGTGGCAGACATGAGGGTCACCAGTACTCTCTCTCTCTCTCTAACCTCTCACCGCTGTGTCTCTCTCTACAGCTCTAACCTTTCATTGCAGACCTGTTTCTTCCACGTGGAGAAAACCAGGAATGCTGAGACCTCCCAAGTCTGATCGATTACAGGTTCTGTCACAGAACCAATTTTGATCCTTGGTTTCCAAATCCAAAGATTTCCAGAGAAGGGACACATTGGCCCAGGTACCTGTGTCTTGGCTAATAGGTAGTGGCTGGGGAAGAAGTGTTAGGTGAGAACACAGCCACTTCTGCAGTGACCTGTGGATGGGCCTACCATTCCCAGGCATGTTTCCTAGGCATGACAAGGGGAACAGGTGTGAGAATGCCTTTGGGGCAGGCAGAGGTTTGTAATGTGGGTTCAGTCCTCTCAGCGATGGTGGTTTCTTCCTATAAGTGCACTGGCTTTAGAAATGGAACTGAGATGGCAGTCCCTAAGAGGACTGACTCCTGGGACCTTGGCATTGACATGTGCATTGGAGGTGGCCCAGGTAGACTAGTGTATTGGAAGGAGCATGGCTATGGAGCCAGAGGCCCAGACTTGGCACTAGCTCCGCCATCTGCGCAAGTGACATGGTCTCTTTGAGCTCACGCCCCGTCTAAAAGCGCATGAGGTGTGCCTTTTCCTGGCTCATCAACCTGTGACTACAAATGAAATCATGTTGATTTTTTTTTAAAAGATTTTATTGGGGAATTGGGGGAGGGGAACAGTGTTGGGGAGTTGGGAAGGGACCGGCCAAGTTATTGTTTTTCAGTCTTCATTGTAGAGGGCAGCTTGTGGCCTCTAAGCTCAAGGTGCTGTGTTCAGTCTTCGTTGTGGGTGGGCGTAGCCACCATCCCATGCGGGAGTCAAACCAGCAGCCTTGTTGTTAAGAGTGCACACTCCATCCTCTGAGCCATCCGGGTGGCAGCTCAGCTCAAGGTGCCGAGTTCAGTCTTAGTTGTGGGTGGATGTAGCCCACCATCGAACAGCTGAGCCATCCTGCCACCTGTTGTTACATCAGCTGAGCCATCCTGCCACCTGTTGGCAGCTCAGTGACAGCTCAGCTTGGGTGCAGCATTCACTGGCCCATGTGGGAATCGAACCGGCGGCCCTGTTGCTCAGAGCTCGCATTCTAAGCCAACTCTCAACCAACTGAGCCACTCGGCCGGCCCCTCATGTTGACTTTAATGCCTTACTTTTTTTTGCCTTGTAGCCCCCATCTCTAGGACCCGAGACTTCTACCTATTCAGAGAGTCCCCAGGGTATCTCACATGTGTTCATAACCTATTATTCAGGTTGGCCCTGGCCTGCATTGCTTATAAACTGTATAAACTGGGAAAGCGAAGCTGGCTTAGGCAGCTAAGGTCCAGAGTTGCCTGGGACTTGTGTACACCAGGCTGTTGTCAATAAAGCTAATTCTGGAGCCCAGCAGCCTGCCAAGACTCAGGGAACAACCAGGCCAGGCTGAGTGACGGGACTGGCACCACAGAAGGGCTGTGGGGCCCCTGAAAGAGTGCCTACTCCATGCCCAGTGCTATCCCAGTGCCCTCAAAGCCCCAGACAGACTGGGTGCCCGGTGGCATCATGTTTCCCTCAGTCCTCACTGAAGTGGACCACTTAGAGTTCTGTGAAGAAGTGTGGAGAAGTACAATCCCGATTGTACTTTGTCACTGGGCTTCAAAACAGTGTGGCTTGTGAGCCTTCTCTCACATAATCCCCCAGAAAAGCAAGCCCCTCTGCCAGTAGCTCCTCCCGTCTCTCTCTTAGGTTCTGACCCAGTCCCAGGAGCTGGGCCCAGGGAGCTCACCTTTCCCTGGCCTCTCTTTCTCCAGGAGACTGCCCCCCTCTCTACTGCCCCCCAAGTCAGATACTCCCCTTGTGAAGGGATGTTGGGAGGAGGAGGCACTGTCCTTTCCAAATATCAGACACAGTCTGACTGAATCCTGATTTAACATCTCCTGGAAAATCCTTCTTCACTAGGATAGCAATTCCCTTATGGAAGGGTTGGTATGTTGGTTAAAGGAGATACTTGATAGGCACTCAACAAATGTTACTTCCTTTTCCTTAATCCAGGAGTTTGTTGGTCTCCTTTTGGAAAGGTGGGAATGGTGGCACCTCTGATTTGTGTAGCTGCTTAGAAGCCAGAGGAGCAGGTCCACTGAGGGCCTAGAAGACCTGGCATGGCCCTGCCCGATGAAGCCAGTGTATGTCCAGCCTAGCGGCTCTTTTGTGGTTTTTTGGGGTGAGCTCCATGGGTCCCCATGTAGTGGAATCAAAGATCCTGGCTGGTGGTCAGGGTTTGAGCCAAAAGGTCACGGAGAAGTAATCCTGGCTGAGACCTCAGACTTAGGAGAGTGAGGGAGCATAAATTTGGGGTGCCCTGAAAGCCCTGTTTCTCCTGGAATTCCTCCTGTACTGTGCATGCCTACTCCCTGAATGAAAGTCCAGCCTCCCTCCTGGGCAGGAATTCCCTGGGCAGCAGTTCTTCTGTGGCAGCCCGACAGATGGTCACTCAGTCTCTGCTAGACAGTTTCTGGAAGCAGGTCCATCAAATAGGAAAAAGGCATGCTCTAGATTCAAAGACATCTCCATATGTGGGAAATCTACTAAGGATAGAGGGTAAAATAAACTGAATAAAGACAGGATGGGGAGAGCTGGATTAAAGATAGTCTCTGCAACCTTGAAGATGGTGGGGACAGGGACTCCGTGAGGAGGCTGGGGACGAGACTAGGCTGAAGGCATGAAGGAGTCATAGGGGGATGTTTGGGGTCTCCCTGACAGGAGGATATCTTCCCCAATTAGATGTTCTGGGGTTTGGGAGCCAGGGTTAACTGTCCCCCAGCCTCTCCTCCTGTTCCCTGAGAAAGGCTCTCAGGGAAGGTTCTGGCTGGATCACTCAGTCCCTAGCAAAAGTTGGGAGCAGGTCACTGACCCTTGGAGGGAGCATGCAGAAGTGGTGTCCTTGGGGACTAGGCAGGATCGTCTACTGGGGGCTGCTCCAGTACTGAAGCCTGCAGCTTCCCAAAAGAGATGGCTTGTGTACTCAAGAAGGCTTTCAGAGCTAGGGAGATGGCCACCATGACCAGCTGTGGGTCCATCTAGCCTTCATGTCCCATGAAGAGACACAGAACCCCAGGATAAGCCATGGGCACAGGTAGAGGTGTGTCACCCACACTCTGGGCACCCTCATATACATGCGCAACCGTACCCACGCAAGGATCCTGACCTGTACATGCCACTTCCCATTTTCAGTTGCTCTTGTCCTGGAGAACTCATCCAAGCCCAGGACTTCTTGTCCCCTCCTCCTCTGCCCTCACTGCCCACCCCCAGCTAGCCCCACCCCTGAGAAAGTACAGCTCAGGGGTCCCCAGGGCTGCACAGGAAATACTTTGCACACTATAGGTCAGCTAGGCTATTTTCTGTCCCAGAACTGGAGGGAGGTTGGGCCGGGAGCAGCCAGTCACGACACAGTCAGCTGTTTTCTCAGTCAGCTGTTTTCTGCCTCTTCCTTTGTGGCTTTTTCCCTGCCTCTACAATTTGCAGTCGGTATTTCTGTCTCTCAGTGTCTCCACCTGCCTCTATATTTCTTGAGGTTTTGTTTTGTTTTTTGTCCCGCTGCCCTTTGCCACGTTTCACTCCGTGATTGCCTACCTACATGCCCGTTGAAACTCAGCTCAGTGCCACCTCTTCCAGAAAGCTTTCCCTGACCCCTCTAATCCAATCTGGACACCCTTCCTCTTTGTTCCCAGAGCTCCATGCAGGATGCTCTCAGAGCACTGTGCTGTGTGGATGAATTGTGTCCCTGCCTCCTGGCTCGTCTGTGAGAAACTTAAGTGCAGGTATCCTGTCTTAATAACTTTGTTTCTCAGCATCTGCACCCACAGACATGTCCACACATACATCCCATTTATTCACTTCATTTATTCATTTACTTAGGTACTGAGGGACAGGATTCTACAATGGTTAAGAGCCCAGACTCTGGAGTCAGATTGCCTGAATCAAAATCTCAGCTGTGTAACGTTGGGCAACTTTTGATTGGGTTGTCAGAAAAATCATGACGTGTTCTTTTCTATGTTTTTCATTGCAAAACTGCGTCATGACTTTTCCCACAACACAGTACTTAAAGTCTTTGTGTCTCAGTTCTCTTGACAGTAAAATGGGGCTGAGACTAGTACCTGCTTTCAGTGAGTTATTGGGAGGATGAAATGAGTTAACACATGTAAAGCACTAAGACTAGTGCTTGGTCCATAGTATGTGCTCCCAAATGTTAGCTATATTATTATTTTCACTCACAGTAGCATTGAATGAACTAAAAAGGTAGCTTAAGGGAACAGGTTTCCTTATATATGGGAAACAAAAGATTAAAGAATCAGTAACATTTCAAATAAAAAGTCATAAAAATTATAATCATCCTCATAAGTTCATTCAGTCCCATGCTATTAACCCTTATTGGTCTTGATCTTTTTGTTAGCAGTTTTATGAATCCAATTTTTCTTAGAGGTCTGCAAATCCTCACCCAGCTCAAAGGTACAATCTGAAAGTTTATTAGAACATGTATTTTAGAGTAAGTGTCAGAGTTCTCTTCATGAGTCTCTGTGAAGATGAAACATATTTGTAGTAAGTATTAGAGTAAAAGAATGACTCTCTTTTAATGACAAAACTTAAAATGACAAGATTAAAGATCTGATTACAATGCTCTAACTTTTTTTTTCTTTTTTTTTGAGGGCAGTGTCACTGGCCCTCATATGTGGGACCTGAACCGGGGCCACTGGCTTCCCAAGCCAGCGCTTAACCACCGCGCCACTCGGCCGGCCCAGATCTGATTACAATGCAATTGATAAAGAATTTTGTGTTTCTCTGCAGTACACAACATTTTAAGATAAAAACTAGAGGGCCGGCTGAGTGGCGCGGTGGTAAAGAGCTGGCTTGAGATGTATTATTCCCTTCCATATTAGTTAGAATTCTTAACCCTTAAAAACCTTAATTTCTAATGACAACTAAAAAGTAAGCAATCAGCGTTCTTTAGACTGGCAAATTTATGAATATATTTCATAACCTCTGGAAACATAGGTTCTTTTACTGACAAATATATTTCATAAGTTTTAGAAACATATGCTTCCTCAACAAAGACAAAACAGACTCATTAACAGATCCAAATTTATTTTGTAGTTTCTCTGTAAGAAATCAAAAGTAGATAAACTTAAACTTATTTAACAATTAACCTTTCAGTATTTTATCTTATATGGAAATGATCTAGATATTCAGTGAATTTAACTTCACTCATCATTTAACTTATCTTGGCAAAACTCTAAGTTTTCAAGTTACCAAAAGATTTTTGGGAAACTGTTTTTAAGCACATAGGTCATACAATTATTGTTAAAAACTTTTACCTAAAAAGCCCTTTTATCCAACTTACATCTTTTTAGTTTATTAGTTCTTAATAGTTATATTTAGATATCTCATGAAAACTCCATGAGATATCAGATAATAATAATAATTGACTATTATCCCAAGATATTTTTCCTGCTGACAAATTTTATAACATAATATGAAGTTATTTTTGTAATCCCAGGGAAAATAAAAGTATTATATGAAGGGCTGGCCTAGTGGCTCAATTGGTTAAGAGCTCGCTCACGAGTGAGAGCTGAGTTCTGAGCAACAGCAGTTTGATGCCCAGCCCGAGCTGAGCTGCTGCTGAACTGCCAACAGGTGGCAGGACGGCTCAGCTAAAAAAATAAATAAATGAAAAATAAAAAGTATTATATGAAATGCTGACACTCTAAAGACATGCCTATTTTGCCAAACCAAACTCAAGCTAGTTTTTTTTTGTTTTTTTTTAGGGTAGTGTCACTGGCCCTCATATGTGAGACCGAACTGGGGCCGCTGGCTTCCCAAACCAGCGCTTAACCACCGTGCCACTCGGCCGGCCCTAAAGCTATTTTTTTTTTTTTTTTTTTTTTTTTTTTTTTTTTTTTTTAAAGATTTTTTATTGGGGAATTGGTGGAGGGGAACAGCATTGGGGAATTGGGGAAGGGGAACAGACAAGTTGCCGTCTTCTTGTTCTTCAGTTTTAGTTGCAGAGGATGTTGCTTCACTGTTGGTATCGTCATTGCGCTCTTCCCGGATGAGGCAGATCGGTCGCTGGCCTCTGGATGTCGCTCATCGCGGCTATTGGTAGCTCACGCTTGGCTGCCAGCCGCTCACGCTGGCTGTGGGCCACTCACTGCAGCCTATGGCAGGGGCTGCAGCCCACACCATCACCGGGGCTCGCACAGCCCAGCTCCAGGTGGAGCTGTTGTTAGCTGTAGAGGGCAGTGTCACTGGCCCTCATGTGGGATCCGAACCAGGGCCGCTGGCATCCCAAAACCAGCGCTTAACCAATGCGCCACTCGGCCGGCCCCCTAAAGCTAGTTTTAATACCAAGCATTTTCCCAGATCCTGAAAATAATTTGGGTTAGTTTCTATTATATTTTTGAGAACTTTGAAATATAAGCACTTAATTCCTTTAATCCAATTAAATAGAGTTCTTCAAACCAATTTTAGCAATACAGTCTGGAGGTAGACACATACATAAATAGGCAGAAACAACCAGGAAACTGATAGTTTTGTTTCAAAATGTCAGCCATGAGTCAGGCACAGTAGGCAAAACTCCCACTAATCTATAACAGTTGGAACAAGTTAAGTTTATTCGTTCAGATGGCTAAGGCTTTTTCTTTTTAATATTTGTGAAGACAATTAAGATTTATATTTGTCTTTGGCAAGAGGTCTTGGAGCCAGAGCAGTGGTTTTGAGCTTAAAAAAAACCACCAAAAACCCAAAAAACAAAAAAATCCCTTGTTTCCTTTTTTTTTTTCCCTTCAGTCTGAGCAATTGAAGATGGTAAGGACAGGTGGGCTTTGAGCTGCTTCTAGAGTTCCACTTTTGGTTTTGCAAAGTTTGTTGTTGTTTTTTTAACTTTATTGGGCAACAATGTGTTTTGGGGATGAACAATGTGTTTTTTCCAGGACCCATCAGCTCCAAGTCAAGTTGTCGGTCTTCAGTCTTAGCTGTGGAGGGCTTAGCTCAGCTCCAAGTCCAGTTGCCTCATTTGATCTAATTGCAGGGGGCATAGCCCACCATTCCATGCAGGAGTCGAACCGGCAACCTTGTTGTTAAGAGCACGTGCTCTATCCGCTGAGCCATCCAGCCGCCCACTGGCAGCTCAGCTGATGCTCAGCTCAAGTCGTTGTCTTCAATCTAGTAATGGAGGGTGCAGCTCACTGGCCCATGTGGGAATTGAATCGGCAACCCTGTTGCTCAGAGCACGAGCTCTAACCAACTGAGCCACCTGGCCGCCCCAAGCAAAGATTTTTAAGATGAGGGTAGTTGCTCTCAATTTCCCAAAGAATTGGGTTGTAATTTAAGTGACATCATAGGTTGATCTACTCATCCAACACATCTTCCTCATTTGTTTCTTCCCTTCTGGGTAGATAGTTTTATTTTAGCTTAGGAAAGGAGGCTTTAAGAATTCCTACTAAGCTCTGAATCTTTAGCTTCCAATATGTCCAAATTTCTGATAAAAAAATTATTAAATCCTTTTAAATATCTTGTTGGGTTTCAAGCAGGAGAAACAGTAAGAAATTTTAAAGCACCTGCTTAGGTGGCCAAAGTTTCGTCTTAGAACTGTTTTTTAAAACGTCAGTTTGTGTTTTAGAAGCTTCTGCATGTCAATCAAAGACTGCATTCCATTATGCCCTAAAGGTTTGGGATTCTCTCTTGCAGGGAGGGCTCTTGAGGTGGACTTAAAACCAAGTCTTTCCTTTACGGCCATTAGAGTTTTAAATTATTTTGGCTAGGTTGGTCCATTTTTTTAAAAAGGCACAAGAGGAGGGACCAAAATTTGTACCCATAAATAGCTAGAGTTTCCAAGGAAGGAACTTTTTGGGAATTTTTAGAGGGCGAAGATCCTGTGGAAAACATAAATTCTCCTGAAAGCTGTCAGCTGGACAGAAAGACAAAAGGGATGTTGAGACTATCTTTGAATCATTTAATTTCTTGGAGGCCTCTGAATACCAATTGAAAAATGCCTCCCATTCATTTTGTTTCACATTTCTGAGATCCTCTAATTGTGCATATAAGTATATTAATTTCAGAATCTCAAATGATCCCTAGAGTGGCCACCATAATTCCAAATTGTCCTTTTCAGAAGTCCATCAAGACAAAAACTTAGCAGGGGGCACACCATAAACCCAGCTGGTGTTCCAGCAAGAGGTTGTCCCTCCATAACAGGCTTAGAAAGAAGGATCCCCATTACAAAAATTGGTATTGGAGGACCCAAGAATAAAACCTCTGAATCTCAACTGAAAGAGAGAGATTTGGAACCGAGAAGAGCTCACCACTGGAATCCTAGAGCCATTGGGAAAATGACAGAGCACAAAGGGCTGTTTTGAAGGAATATTTTGACTAGTTGCTAGGTCGTGAACCCTCTTGTCAAAGGATACATCCTTGGAAAACAGCAGATGGGTTTGGGCAACTGCAGGGCTTGTGTTTAGCTGAGGGAGCCATGCAAGTTTGGGGCCACAGTGGAACTGCTTGAGACAGGAGGGTCTGGGCATGGTAAGGGCCAAGGGCAAGAGGGTGTATTGCTGCTGTAACAAATTCCCACTAATATAGTGGCTTAAAACAATACAAATGTATGCTTACAGTCCTGAACATCAGAAGTCTAAAATGGGTCTCATTGATCCAAAATTAAGGTGTTGTCAGGCTGCATTCCTTTCTGGGGGCTTGGGGAGAATCCATTTCCTTGTCTTTTCCAGCTTCTAGACGCCACCTCCGTTCCTTGATCCATGGCCCCCTTTCTCTTCTCTGTCTTTAAAGCCAGCTTCAGTCCTCACATCACATCCCTCTGACCATCACTTCTGCCCTCCTCTTCCCCTTTATAATGATTCCCTTGATAATCTAGGATAATCTTCCCATCTTAATGTCAGATGACTAGCCACCTTCATCCCATCTGCAACTTTAATTCCCCTTTGCCATCCTGCCCAGCACCAAGGATGACTGGTGGTGACAGGAAGCCTGGGAATAAATATGTCTGATGAGTATTTGGGGGAATCTTGCTCTGGGATGTGCATATCCTCTGTTTTCCTTACAAAATCTCCAGCACTCAGATTCTTTGTGGAATGTATTTTCTTTGGGGGAGATGTGAAGACATGTGGACTCTTCCTTCAAGGGTGATATGAGGAAAAACCGGAGACTTCCCACAATAGAAAGAGCTAGAAGCTAGGTTTCACATTCATCCACTCAATCTGTATGTGCCAGTCTAGGCTTACAGGTCCATAGCCCTCAAGTCATTCACAATCTACTGGAGGAGACAAATGTACAGACAGGTAAGATTATCTAGGATAGGAAGATCAGTGATGAGGATATGGACAGATGGAGTGCAGAGGAGGCACCGGACTTATCCTGGAGGGAGGAGAGGCCAAGCAGACCTGAGGAGGTGATACCTCATCTGCGTTTGGAAGGATGAATAGAAATTCACCAGGTGAAGATGGGAATGCATATCCTAGGCAGCTTGGGCTGTCAGATCAAGGGCATGGAGATGAAGTTATAAGCTAGCATGAAGGGTGTGTGTGTGTAAATAACACTAAGCACAGTTCCTGGCATGCTAGTGGCACTCAGGAAATACTTTTGGAATGAATATTTCAGTGTTAATGCTGTCTTCTGTCTGTTTCTAGATAAGCCATGGCCCTGCCAAGTATAACTAAATAGGAGACACCTCCTTTTGTGGAAGTCCCACCTGTGTTGCCATGACCTATTGGAGAAGGCTTCTTCAGGGTCTCTTATTTGGAAAAAGAGGCAAGTTTGTTTCTTAACTGATCTCCAGTATAGCAATAACTTCCTATCTGAAGAGTTACTGAATCATTTGTAATGTTTCAACTGACCTTTTTTTGTGTTTTTTCATCTGAAGAAACTGAGGCTTGGAAAATTAACCAACCTTGCCCCAGATCCCACAGCCATGTGGCAGACTGGGGTTGGACCCCAGCACGCCTGCTCTTTAGCCAGGCCTGGGCTCCTGCTAGATGTGGGTGTCCTGCCCCCTTCCCTCCCTCTGGTGCTGAGGTCCCTGGGAGCTGGGCCTGAGTTGCCTAGTGCTGCCCATGACTGCTCTTCCCACCTTCCCCAGAAGGGGTTTCCTGAGGGTGGAAGTGGGCCCCCCAAGGCCTCAATGGTATGCATTGTTCAGCTGCACCTGGAGGGTGAGCTCATGCCAGTGGCCTCAGGCGGAGGAGGGCCTGAGGGATTCCCATGGCCCAGCTCTCTGCCTCCATCTTTGCCTCCTCTTCCTGGCCACGGGCCCTGCTCTGAGTCCTGGGCTGACAGTCAAGAGGCCAGAGACCCACTGAGGCCAGGAAAGTCCCTCAGTTTCCCTGTCTAAAACAGGGTTAAGTTAGATTGGGGTTTCCCGAAGTGTGATCTGCTGAGTCCTACAGAATTCTCCCCAAGAAAAGGGTTGCATGGCCCAATAAGGGCAAAATGATGACCTTGTCTGCTCCTGAACTTTCACAGTGTGTGCTGGCACACCGAAGGCTCTGAGCAGCCCTGAAATGAAGAAATCTGAGTTGGCCAGGCTCGCTCACTTCCAAAATGCCATCTCCTCCCGACAAACGTCCCTGGATTCCTGGTGGTTCTCTGAAGATTGTTTTTAAGGCTTCCTAATGTTACTCTATATCCCTTCAATAATTTTTCCCATGTATGTTAGCCAGGATTGTTACTATCACCACCAATAACCCTAAGCGAGCACATAGTAGGTGCTCAGTAAATACTGGTTAAGTGAATCTATACAACCAATTTCTGCTCCATAATTGAGCCCACTTCCTATTTACAGCAGTCCAATCCAATTCATTTTGTCTGGTTCCATGGCTAATAAGTGCAAACTGTCCATGGGTTGTGGCCAGGGAGCCCCGAGGTGGGTCAGGCTCAGTTTTTGTCTACAAGGACCTGTAAGTCTGCTGTGAGAGACAGAGTGCCAGAGGAACACCGGAAAGTCCTGCTAGCTAACTGGAAGACTTCCTGGAGAAGGTGCACCTGAGCTGGGCTTTGAGGAGGGGAGGTCAGGATGTGAGGGAGACCATCCCAGGCTAAGGAAACAGTGCAAAGCAAGGGAGGGGAGCAAGCTGAAGCTTGTTAACCTGATATGAGCATAGCAACAAGCGAGACCCCAAAGTCCATGCTAAAGAGATTGGCTTCTTCTGTCAGCCGTGGGGGTTGTTGAGGTTTTGAGTAGGGAAGGGGCATGCTAACAGCCTGAAAGGCAGTTTGGTGCCATAGGAAGAGCCTTGGTTTTGGGACCAACAGCTAGATGTTGCCACTTATTGAGCGATGGCTTGAGCAAGCCACGTGAACTTTCTGAGCCTCAGTTTCCTCACCTGTAAAAATGGATACAATGAAACTCAGTAGAATTGTTGGAAGGATTGGAGACGTATGATATAAAGCACTTGGTGTATAAGAATCAGCACCCAATAAAGGATAATATTATCACCTGTTTCCTGTGCTAGAAAGAGGAGCCCCATCACTAGATGAACCCCTTGAGTGTAGGGATTATGCATTTTATCTTGTTATCCTTAGCACAGTTCCTAGGACAGAGTAGGTGCAACATCACATTCTTTGAATGAAATATGGCTGCATGGAATCCTGTAGCTGGTGTGGAGGAAGGAATGGAGGGGTGACATTCCTTGTTGACAGGGAGGCAACTGTTGGAGGGATCGAGGCCAGAGATATGAGTACTAGAAGTGATGTGTGACTCTGAGATAATAGAATCTTCATGACTTGGCAACTGTTTCAATGTTGGGGGTGAGGAAGAGCAAGGCTTCAGAGGTCCTTGCCCTGTGCAAAGGAGACAGAGGAGAAAGCTTTTTATTTTGGACGTGCTGACTTTGAAGTCGTTGGACGACGTCCATTTGAACACGCAGATGGGTCCAGGAGAGAGATTGGGCCACTTCCGCCTGGATCTAGGAGTTAGTTTCAAGGGTCAAAGGACACAGAGGGAGATTTGAGCCCAAACTATGAATAGGAATAGGCTGCCTTTGAAGGTTATCAGATTCCTATTGATGGAGGTGGATTAGCAGCAGCTGGTCAGCCATTGGTCAGAAGGCTAGAGCACAGTGGTCTAATACCCAGCTGGGAGGTGTATCAGTCAGCTTTTTCTGTGTAAGAACCATATAATCTCGGTGGTAATACATACAACAATAAGGATTTCTGGCTCCCAGGTTGAGAGTAAGCTGGGGGCTGACGAGGCAGCTCTGCTGACCTTGGATGGGCTCATTCACATGCGTGGGGGTTCTTGGCTGTCGGGTGATCTAGACTGCCTTGGCTGGGCTGACTGCAGTGGCTCTGCGCCGCTCCACTTGTCTGTCATCCTTCTGCAGGTAGCCCAGACACATTCTCTTGGCGTAGTGGCGATGCAAGAGAGCAGATGCAAACGTGTGAGGCCTCTGGGAACCTAGGCTCAGAAATGACACACGTTCACTTCTGGAGCTTGTTTTTTTGGTTAAAGCAGGCCACAAGGCCAGCCCATATTCAAGGGGTAGGGAAGTAAACCCATCTCTGCAGTGAGAAAAGCTACCTACCGAGTGCCTACTATGTCCCAGGCACTGCTCTAGGTATGGGGGATACAACCGGGAATAAGGTGGGCCAAATTTCTGACCTTTTGAAATTTACTTTCCCATGGAGGGAGATAGACACTAAACCTACCAACAAATCCGTAATATAACTTCAGAGAGCGATAAGTGCTAAAGGGTCAGGTCTCCCTTAAGGGGATTTCCTAGAGGGCTCAAGGTTATGTTGATGACACAATGTACAGATAAGAAGTCCCCTTCCAGTGCCCCCCGTAGGTCTGTGCTGCGTGACCATAGGGGAGATAATGTCCCAGAGGTAGGTTGGCAGAAGGTCAAGCATTCTCAGATTGAATGCTCAAGCCAGGGTCTTTCTTGGGTGCCCTAGGGGCAGGAGGCAGGTATGGAGTTGGACAAGAGTAGAACAAAAATAGAGCTGAGGGCAGTAAGGGAAGATTAGTAAAGATTGTAAAACATCAGAGAGGTGGGGTGGGGAGTTGGGTTACGTGTGAGAGAATGGGGTTCAGGCTAGTCTAGTATCCCAGAAAGCCTGTAAAACACTTCTTCTTTTTTTTTTTTTGAGGGCAGTGTCACTGGCCCTCATATGTGGGACCCGAACTGGGGCTCCTGGCTTCCCAAGCCAGCGCTTAACCACCGCGCCACTCGGCGGGCCCTGTAAAACACTTCTTGAACAGGGTCTAGGCTAAGAAAGTTAAGATCCCAAGGATCTTAGATGCCAGGGATCAGTTCCAATGCCAGCTTAGAGTGTGGTTGCTCAGAGTAATGTATGGAAGATGGGTTTTGAGGCAGCATTCCACTTTAGTGGAAAAGAGAGACCTGATTAATTCATAATGTCTACTGTAGACATCAAACGCGAGAGAAGCACAGTGAAGCGGTGCATTAATGGGGTGGGGGTGGGGTTGGAGCATTCTACCTTGGTGGGAAGTCATTTTATCACTGATATTCTCTAGAATTACCAGTGCATGGTGATAATAAATAGCAGGCTGGGGGTGGAGGGGAGCAGCAGCCAGTTAGCTCAGGTGGTTAAAACCCAGGCTCTTAACACCAAGGTTGCCAGTTCGATTTCCACATGGGCCAGTGAATTGCGCCCTCCACAACTAGATTGAAAGACAATGGCTTGACTTGGAGCTGATGGGTCCTGGAAAAACACACTGTTCCCCAATAAAGTTTTTTTTTTTTTTAAAAAGCAGGCTGAATTTTAGTCAGTTTTTATCATTCTTTTAAAGTCTGCTACAGATAATGCCACCCCTTTATTGCCCACACCTGGGGTGGCGACCGCCTCCACCCCCTACCTTGGTACAACCTGCACAGTAGCAGACCAGAGCACTGTTTTTTAGCATCCATTACAAACCCCCAGTGACAGGGTGCACACTCTCTCTTTTCTGAAGATTTGGAATCAGAAGATAGTGTTGTGCATGAGAGTTGGACAATTCGCTTGATTTTAGAGCTTTTCCTCATCTGAGCAGTGAAACTCTGTGTGTAGCCTCATCTGCCCCGGGAACTCTCATATTGAGTGAGTAGGCCACCAGGGGTCTTGTTTGTCTAAGTGCCCTGGGCGTAGTGGGAGAAATGATGAAGGGTATCTGAGGGATGATTATATGGCTCCTGGATAGTAATATTAAAAGCTTCTCCCTCAAAGGAGAGGGAATAAATGCTGCTCCAGCTTTTCGGAGGAGGAGGTTATGGGGGTGGAAGGCAGCGGTGGAAGTGGGAAGAATCAAAGGACATGGACTGTCTGTGAACAGGGTCAGAACTGGTGAGGATGATGGGACTTGTCATCTCTTGGTGGAGTTCAGACCCTGGGAGGTTGGCTGCAGGGGCTGTGACACTTGGCGAGAAGTCATCCTCTTACTTAGAACTGAAGAGAGTCTATGGGAACAGAGTCACAGTGTGCATGGGGCTGGGGGACAGTGTGGCCTGGGGGACAATGGTTACATCTATAAAATGGGAGCGATGCTCCCTGTTTTACTAATTGCAGCAGGGGCTATCAGTACCCCACTCACATCCCCTTGGCATCGATTGCTCCTGCATCTGCTGTCATGTCAACTTGCATTTCTCTGCCTGAGGAAACTCTCTGGCTACAGGAGCTGTTTGGCCCCCTCATAGTGCAGTCTGGAAGCTTGGAGAGATAAGGTGCCACGAGCTGCCCTTAACTAAGGATGGGTGGGAGTGGTGGGTAAAAACTTTAGCTTTCTTGAACCGCAGGGGACAATTCTGTTCTATGCTGTGTCCCAGAGGTCCCCAGGGGGACTGAGCCCCAGAGGTACACAGCAGTCCCAGCCCACAGATGGACCCTGTTTAAGTTTCCTCCCTTCCCTATGGGCACTTCCTGGGATGCACCTCCTGGGATCAGCTCCATAATAAACTGCTTTGCACTCAAACCTTTACCTCAGGGTCTACTTTGGGGGGAATCCAAACCAAGACATTAACGTAATGGGTTTGTTTTGAGCTCCCTGATAAAAAATGACGGGTAGTTATGGCAAGTTGTTAATGGCTCCCATAGCAGCACTAGGAAACTAATACAGTAGTCTGCTAAGTGCTCTGTAAGCTAGAGACCTCTACAAACACAAAGGGCTATGGGGCTGGCTAGAGCATGATAAAAAGAACATGGGCTTTATGATCTGGCAGATGTAGATTTATATCCCAGCTGTGGACCAATCGCTGTGTGGCCTTGGTCAGGTCACTTTGCCTTTCTGAGCCTCAGGCTCCTCATCTGAAAAAGGTGACAGGCAGCAATCTTTAGTCTTTATGTTCTCTGTGAGCACTGAAAATGGTGATGCTGGGAAGGGGCCTGGCACAGAGACTGGCTGAGAAGCAGGCACCCAGACAATGGGCACACCCCTGTTTTCACAGGTTAGTCTGCTGTACTTCTGGGATCAGTAATGGCATTTGCGTCCTGGCAGCCCCTGGGGTCACCCCTTTTCAGTGAAGGAAGACTTGGGGTTGGGCGCTTTATTCCCCAAGTGGCCAGGACCTTGCTGTCCCCACTCCCACTCTGAGCCTGGCATTCTGGCCTGTGTGACCTCCAGTGCGGGCTTGGCCCTGTCGCTGCCTCCATAGCCCCAGCTGACGGCCTGGCAGCCAGGCCTCTCCAGGCTTATCAGCTCCCATGTTTGCTCAGGATGGGTACGAGCCTCCTCCTCCCTCAGAAAACAAGAAAACATGTTTTGCCACCGGCGGGGTGGAGTGGGGTGGCCTCTCTGGCTCCGGGCCGGCCCCCCAGCAAGGCGGCCAGCGGGCGGGCCGTCTGTTGTTGTTGGAGTGGAGACCTGGCTCACCAGCTGCTTGTTTCCTGCAGCTGTCCAAGCATGGCTGGCTTGGGAGGAAGGCCCTGGTCTGTGGGCCTGAGCAGGACCCCTGTCACAACAAGGGAACAATGGCCTGGATGGGCTAGCGGGTGGGTAGGAGGGCAGCCCCCTCCATTCCCTGCTCCCATCAGCGACAGGGGTATATTGCGGGGAGGTCTGCTCCCCCGTCGCCTCCCCACTGGTCTTGTTTTCCACCTTGTTGGGCACACTGTCTCCCACCCCAGGGCCAAGGAAAACAGAGGCCTCAGGAAACGTCTCCGGACTGTTGCTGGGGTTCCGCAGCTCTGGGAGCTAGCAGAGCTGGGGGAGGGGACCAGAGAGGGACCACATCGCACAGGCTCCATTCTGCCTGAGGCTGTAGCTCACAAGTCATGGGTTTGTTTCTTTTGAGCACCTCCAGGACTTTGTCTCCCTGCATCTTTGTGTCCTCAGGCCCAGCGCAGGGCCTGGCACACAGCAGATGGCAGAAATGATTTGGTGACTCATTTGAAAGAGTCAATGAAAGATCAATGAAAGATCAAACATGGTGGCTGTGGTGACTTTTAGCAGGTTATGTAACTTCTCTGAACTTTACTTCATAGTAGGAAGTACTCAAGAGTACTTCAGAGTAGGAAGAATAAGGATAGAGCAATATTGTATATGGATATACATATATATACACATATGCTATATATATATATATATATATAATGAATCAAGTAGGCTAATGTAACAATACCAACAATAAAAACTTACCTAACTTTTTATGGCTTAATACAATAAAGGTCTACTTTTGGCTTATTTTCCAATCCAACCAAGCTCCTTGCATGTTGTGGTTCTATCATCTTCTAGGGTCTTAGAATCCTTCACTGGATTCTCTCCACCCTCCAACAAACAGAGAGCATGGAGAGGCAACCCACTCTTAGCTGCCTGGCCACTTTCATCCACATTCTATTGGTGAGAACTAGCTGCATGGTCATGCTTAGATGCGAGGAGGCTAGAAGTGGGGACTAGTAGCGTGTCCAGGAAGAAGAGGATGACAGCATATGGGTGAGCCCCAGGAAGGTCTGCTGCAAAAATATCAATGATTAAAAAAGTAAAGCTAACAGTTATTGCACTTTTTCCATGTGTGAGATACTGTGCTAAGTTCCCTGTAGAGGTTATCTCATTTAATTCCCATTTAATTCTTGCAACAACCTGCTAATGGTGATGACTCTCCACTTTACAGCTCAGGAAACTGGCAACCATTGATCTGCTTTTCCTCATGGAGGTTTTGTCTTGTTTAGAATTTCCTATAAATGGAATCATATAGTATATTGTCTTTTATGTTGTTTTTTTTTTAACTTAGCATGTTTTTGAGATTTGTCCATATTGCTGGTATGGTCAGTGTTTTTCATCTTAGCCTTTCTAGTGGCTTTTGTAGTGATAGTTCATTATGGTTTTAATTTGCATTTTTAAATTACTACTATTGTTGAGGATCTTCTCAGTTATTACTTCTGATCAAGTCCCATTTATCAATTTTTTCTTCTATGACTTGTGTTTTTTGTGTTCTAAGAATTTTTTTACCTAACCCAAGCTCACAAACCTTTTCTCAACTCAAGAATTTCTTCTTTTTACTTCTAGAAGTTTTATAGTATTAGTAATCATGGTTAGGTTTTTGATCTATTTTAGGTTAAGTTTTGTGTATTTTGTGAGGTAAGGGCTCAGGTTCCTTTTGTGTTCCCCTCATATCCAATTCCAGCACTGTTTGATGAAAAATTATCCTTTCCCCATTTATTTACTTTGGCATCTTTGTTAAAAACATGTGTGAGTTGATGTCTGGACTTTCTACTTTGTTCTATTGGTCTATATGTCTATCCCTGTACCGATACCATGCCTTTTTGATTATTGTAGTTTAATAGTAAGTCTTGAAAACAGGTAATGTATGTCCTTCAACTTAGTTCTTTTTCTAGGTATGTTGCATTTTTATATAAGTTTAGAATCAACTGGTCAATTTCTACCCAAAAAGCCTACTGGGATTTTGATTATGATTATATTTAATCTATATTATATTAACATATGTTGTATTTAATCTATAAATCTATTTCAGAGGAATTGACATCTTAAAAAAATGAGTTCCTAGAACATGGTACATATTTCGTTTATTTAGATCTTCTTTAATTTCTGTCCACAATGTGTTGTAGTTTTCAGGATAGGTCTTGCACATTTTGTGCAATTGATTCCTAATTTTTCATAGTTTTGATGTTATTGCAGGTAGCACTTTAAAAATTCCAATTTTAATTATTCGTGATATATAAAAATTAAGTCGATTTTTGTGTATTGATCTTGCAAGTTGAGATCTCACTAGATTCACTTATTAGTTCTAGTATCTCTTTTTTGTAGATTCCTTAGGATTTCCTAAATAATTATGTCTGAGAGTAAAGACAATTTGACTTCTTTTGTTATAAAAATGTATGCCTTTTTTTTTTTTTTTAAAAAGGACAGTGTCACTGGCCCTCATATGTGGGATCCGAACCCGGGCTGCTGGCGTCCCAAGCCAGCTCTCAACCACCGTGCCACTCAGCTGGCCCTGTATGCACTTTTTTTTCCCCTCATTGCATTGGCCAGTAAAATGTCAAATAGAAGTGATGAGACTAGACATCCTTGACTAATTTACCATTACTTATGGTGTTAGCTGTAGATTTTTTGTAAATACTCTTTATCAGATTGAAGAAGTTCTCTTCTATTCTTAGGTTACTGAGAGTTTTTAATCATGAATACATGTTGAAATTTATTAAATGCTTTTCTTTCATCTATTGAAATGATCATGTGGTTTTGACTTCTAATATTACACCAAACTCTCATTTATGGAATAGTGCCCACTTCATCATAATGTATTATCCTTTCTCTATATCCCTAATCTTTGTTAGGGGCTTTTGTGTCTGTGTTCATGAGGGGTATTGGTCTGCATTCATCCATTCATTAATTTTTCTCTCTCTCTTCCTTCTCTCCTTCCTTCTTCTCTCCCTCCCTTCTCTCTCTCTCTCTCTCTCTCTCTCTCTCTCTCTCTCTCTCTCTCTCTCTCTCTCTCTTTCTCTCTCTCTCTCTCTGTCTCTCTCTCTCTCTGTCTCTCTATCTCATCTGTGATTTTTTTTTTAAAGATTTTATTGGGGAATTGGAGGAGGGGAACAGTGTTGGGGAATCAGGGAAGGGGAACAGACAAGTTGCTGTCCTTTTGTTCTTCAGTCTAGTTGTGGAGGACGTTGCTTCACTGGTCCATGTTGGTATTGTCATTGCACTCTTCCCGGATGAGGCAGATCGGTCGCCGGCCTCTGGATGTTGCTCACAGCGGCTATTGGCAGCTCACGCTGGCTGCCGGCCACTCACGCTGGCTGCCGGCCACTCACTGTGGCCTACGGCAGCCCACTGCAGCAGGGGCTGCAGCCTACACCATTGCCAGGGCTTGCACAGCCCAGCTCCAGGTGGAGCTGTTGTTAGCTGTAGAGGGCAGTGTCACTGGCCCTCATTTGTGGGATCCGAACTGGGGCCGCTGGCGTCCCAAACCAGCTCTTAACCAATGAGCCACTCAGCCGACCCTCATCTGTCATTTTTATCAGGGTAATGCTTGCTTCATAAATTGAGTTGGGATATATTCCTTTGTTTTCTATTTACTGTAAGAGTTTGTATAGAATTGTTAATATTTTTCCCTTATATGTTTGATAGAATTCACTAGTGATATCATCTGGGTTTGGAGTTTTCTTTGTGGGAGGTTTTAAACTATAAATTCTATTTCTTTAATAGATATGGACTAAAGTTTGTATGCAAAGGGAAAAAAATAGATATAAGGCTGTTCATGTTATCTGTTTCTTGTTGAGTGTGCTTTGGTTGTTTGTGTCTTTCAAGAAACTTGCCCATTTAATCTAAATTGTTGAACTTATCAGCATGAAGTTGTTCATAATATTTCCCTATCAGTCTTGTAATGTCTGTAGGATCTATAGTAGAGGCCACTCTTTCATATTTGATATTGTTAATTTGTGTCTTCCTTTTTATCTTGATCAAGCTGGCTGATGGCTTATCACTTTTATATGTCTTTTTGAAGAACCAGTTTGGTTTCATTTATTTTTCTCTATTGTTTATCTATTTTGTATTTCATGGACTTCTGATCTTATATTTTATATTTCTTTAGAGTCATGTTGATATTTTTCTAGCTTCTTAAAGTAGAAGTTTAGATATTGATTTTAGAACTTTTTATTTTCTAATAGAAGCATTTGAAGCTACAAATATCCATCTAAGAACTGCTTAAGCTATATCACACAAAGTTTGTTAGGTTGTATTTTCATTTTCATTCAGTTTAAAATATTTTAAAAGTTTGTTTGTGACTTCTTTGACCCTTGGCTTTTTTATAAGTGTGTTAATTTCTAAATATTTAGGGTGTTTCCAGGTATTTTTCTATTGCTGATTTCAAGTTCAATTCTATTTGATCAAAGATCAAATTTTATATAATTTCAATCCTTTAAATTTCATCGAGATTGGTTTTATGGTCCAATCTATGATCTATCTTGCTGATGATCCATAAGCACTTAAAATATAATGTGTATTCCGTTCTTGTTAGGCGGACAGTTGTGTAAACGTCAATTGGGTCAAATTGGTTAATAGTGTTATTTAAGACTCTTATATCCTTATTAATTTTTTGGTCTTTTTGTTCTATCAATTACTGAAGGGGGAAGATTGAAATCTTCAGATATAATTATAGATTTCTTTATTGTTCCATTGTTAAAAAACAAAATTCAACTGAGAACATTTTAAAGATCTTATTGGCTTTATTCAATGATTTATGAATTGGGCAGCATCCAATCCAGCAGACAGAAAGAAACTTGAAGCAGCTGTGCAAAATGAAGGATATTTGTAGGCAGAAGGGAGTGGGAACAAGGAAGTTATTTTAGGCAAAAAAAAAAAAATGTGGATTGGTTATTGCAAGTTACATTCCTTTAGGAGATGACAGGGGTCTATCAGGCAGGTTACCTAACTAGTACTAATCAGGTGATTCATGACTGACTGGTTTAAGATTCCATTTCTGGGAGATTTGAAACTAAGTCTTGGTTTGTTGATGTTGGGCTCAGCATAAGTGACTCCATTTTGGGCCCGTTGTCTTGTTTTTTAATATTTCTGTCAGTTTTTGCTTCATGTATTTTGAGACTCTGTTAAACCTACTTTAATACATCATCATCACCCAAAATCTATAGTTTACACTAGGGTTCATTCTTGGTGTTGTGCATTCTATGGGTTTTGACAACTGTATAAGAACACGTATCTACCATTATAGTATCATACAGAGTAGTTTCATAGCTCTAAAATCATCTGTACTCTGCCTATTCATCTCTCTCTCCTCCCTAAATCCTGGCAACCACTGATTTTTTTTTTACTGTCTCCATAACTTTGCTTTTTCCAGAATGTCATATAGTTGGAATCATACAGTATGTAGCCTTTTTAGATTGGCTTCTTTAACTAAGTAATATGCATTTAAGTTTTCTGTATATCTTTTCATGGCTTAACAGCTTCTTTCTTTTTAGTGCTGAATAATATTCCTTTGGCTGTATGTACCACAGTTTCTTTATCCATTCACGTACTGAAGGACATTAAGTTGTCTCCAAGTTTTGGAAATTATGCATAAAGCTATAAACATCTGCGTATAAGTTTTTGTGTGGACATAAGTTTTCAACTCCTCTGAGTACAACCTTGAAAAGGAGTGGTGTGAGGGGACATCCTTGTCTTGTTCCTAATCTCAGTGGGAAATCTGCTTTCTCACTGCCAAGTATGGTGTTAACTGTAGGTTTTCTGTAGATATTCTTTATCAAATTGAGGAAGTTCCCCTCTATTCTGAGTTTACTGAGAGTTTTTTTATCAGGAATTGGTGTTGGATTTTGTCAAATGTGTTTTCTGCATCTATGATTGATATGATTATGTAATTTTCTTCTTTAGCCTGTTGATGTGGTTGATTATATTAACTCATTTTCGAATGTTCAATCAGCCTTGCATACCTGGTCCAATCTATGGGTTAAATCCCACTTGGTCCTGGTGTATATATATTTTTAATACATTTTGGATTTGATATGCTACTATTTTATTGAGGATTTTTGCATCTATGTTCATGAAAGACATTGGTCTGTATATATAATCTCATTTAGAAATAATGTCAAAACTCCCATTGATGTTGCTACGGGGTTGGTAGAATTCTTTGTTCTTGCTCTATCCCCTCATTATCTCTACTCCAGGTATGTGTGGCTCTGACACTCCCTGTTGTCTCAGTCCTTCTGGAAGCCTCTCTGGAGCCAATCCTGGGAAGTCATCCTGGGCTCCCTGGCTTACTGCATTCTGTTCTCAGCAGGGACTAACTTATGTAAGGCAGAGATGGCTCTTCCCATGACTAAAGCTTGGCTTGTGCACCTATGGTCCTAACCTAATGCCTGGGCATCTCATCTTGGGAAGCTTTATGGGCCCTGTGCTGGGCTTGGCTTCCTGTGTCTGCCCCTCATTCCCTTATAAGAATCCACCCTTGAGTTTCTGTTTCTGGTTTTAGAGATCCCTCTGGGTCATACCTGAGCTGGACTGCTGAGGTTCCCTGAGCTCAGGGCATGGCCTAGGAAATCAGATCTTCCATACCTTCAGGTTCTCTGTGACACTTTGCTGTGGAGTAGGATGGAGCAAGGGATATGGCCTTTTAGAAACAGTATTTTGTACTTAACAAAGACCCCAAACATACAGACCTAGGAATAACCATCTCTGCCAGAGAAGATCATTTAATTGCATTAAACTCTCAGATTTATCAAATGAAGGATAAATCCAATTTATTGAAGCTCGTCGTGGCTAATACTGTGGATAACAGAATCCAGATTTAAAAGGATGGTTCTTGTAAGTTGGAGCAATGCGCTGAAGTGGACATAATAGCATTCACTGGTGCAAATGTCAAATTTGTCACTTTTATTGCCCAAATTCCCAGTAATATAAGCTCATGTTTAGTAATAGCTTAGCGGCAGCCCACATGTAAAAGGCTCAGGGGTTTTAGCTAAAAGCTTTCCAAGTGATTTTACCAAACTAGCATAATCCTGTTTACAAAATGCCTCTACATGGCACACAAAGAAGCCCAGGAATAATTTTACTTAGGGCTTTTAGTCAAAGTGTAAGCAAAGTAAGAATATATGGCTTGATGACATAAGCTGCCTAACCATTTAATTCAAACGGGCAATTTTTTAGGGGGAGTGGGGTGGGAAATATAAATTACTAAGATAGATTCATGAAGAAGAAAATCTGAATAGACAGTTGCTGAAGAGAGTGAAAAAAATTGAAGAATGACAGGAAAAAAAAAAGGTAGTGAGTCCAGATGGCTTTTACATGCAAGTTTATTTAATCCTTCAAGGAATCATGCTATTAAGGCAAGTACAGGACATATAACCTACCCTCACATTTCAATTGATCATTGACCTAGGTATAGAGTTCCCGATTGAAAATCACTGTCCTCAGAATTTTGAAGCTATTGAACCATTGTCTTGTGGCTTCCGGTACTGTTGCAAAGTGTCATGCCATTCTGATTCTTGCAATTGTATGTGGAACTATGTTCTCGCTCTGGAAACTTGTAGGCGCATCTCTTTGTCTCCAGTGTTCGGAAAATTTTTAGTAGGGTGGACCTATATTTGTCCATTGGGCTGGGCACGTAGTAGCCTTCTTAATCTAGAATTTTCTCTATTAGCTCCACTCTTATTTTTTTCTGATCTTTTCTTGAACTTCCATTAGTTGAACTTCCTTCCTAACTTGTCTTCTAATAAAAAAAAATCTTTTCTAATGTCTATACCACTCACTGTAGCCTGTGGTAGCCCACTGCAGCAGGGCCTGCAGCTATGCTGTTCTGGGGACTCACAGCAGCCCAGCTCCAGGTGGAGCTGTTGTTCACCATCTTAGCTGTAGAGGGCAGTGTCACTGGCCCTCATATGTGGGATGTGAACCGGGGTTGCTAGCGTCCCAAGCCAGCTCTTAACCAACGCGACACTTGGCCGACCCACAGGTAATTTTTTCTGGGCAGTATCTTGCAGTCCATATAATAAATAACCCTGAGCAATGACTATATTGAGCCCCTTCCTTCTTCTTCAGAGCCTTGGGGAATGTTATTCCCTCTGCCTGGGATGCTCTTCCCTTCTCTTCCCTGGATTATTCCTCCTCACCTTTCAGGTGCTGAAACTCACCTTCTCTCTTTTTTTTTTTAAAGAATTTATTGAGGAATTGGGGGAGGGGAACAGTGTTTGGGAATCGGGGAAGGGGAACAGACAAGTTGCTGTCTTTTTGTTCTTCAGTCTAGTTGTGGAGGACATCGCTTCACTGGCCCATGTTGGTATTATTGCACTCCTCCCAGATGAGGCAGTTGCTCACCGGCCATTGGACAGCTGGTCACAGCGGCTCTTGGCAGCTCACGAAACCGCACACCCACTGCCGGCCAGCCCCACTGCAGCCTATGCCATCACGGGTGACTCCCAGCAGCCCAGCTCCAATCCAGGTTGAGTTGTTGTTCATCATCTTAGCTATAGAGGGCTCAGCATTACTGGCCCTCATGTAGGATCTGAACCGGGGCCCTGCTGCTCAGAGCTGGTGTCCCAAGCCAACTCCTAACCAACGTGCTACTCGGCCAGTCCTCACCTTCTCTTTTAATAACCTTAGCTATCAGCCAGCATTCTGGAAGCCAATTGGGGCGGTGGTGGTGGTGGTGAGGGCTGCGGGTCTCGCCATTCAGTATGTGAACTTCCACTTAATTCCTCTATGTTCTTTTTGGTACCCCCACCCTTTAGTGTGCATGGTGTTTCCCCATCCATCTCTGTTTTATCTTCTCCAGAGAATAAGCTTCCATCCCTCCACAGGGTGTGGGGAGAAGGGGATCCATGGGTCGGCTGCTATCAGTCAGCAATTCTGTTTTCAGCTCCACCTTCTCTCCCACTCTCAGATGTAGTTGGTGCCTTCATGTCTTGTAATTTGCTTGTGCTTTTCTGCATTTATGAATCATCCATAATAATTATGAATTATTTCCATAATCAGAAGAAAGCCCCTAACTTTTTAAATTTAAAATTTCTTACCTTTTGACCCAGGAATTCTACTTCTACTTTCTTTTAAGGAAATAGGCACTTTGGAAAACATTTAAGTACAGGCATCTACACCACAGTACAATTTATATTTGCAAACAATTTTAAAAATTCTATATCAGGATCATGTTTAAGTAGATAATGATAAAGTCATTAAGTGCTATTTCCAAAGATACTTGATGACATGGGGGAAAGGCTTATGATTTAATGTAAAATGAAAAAAAGCAGAATATGAAATTATAGGTACACCTTTACTCAGATTTTATTTAAAAATATGCATGGAAGAGGCTGTAAAGAATGACTTCTGAATATTGACAGTTGTTACCCCTGGATGGTGGGATCTCCTTGTCTACAATGATCATGCATTACCTTTATAATCCAAATCAAATTTCTATATATGCAAAAGAGAAGAAAATAGAATAGTTAATGTAATCCTAGGTTAGGTTGCATTAATAGAGGTAGAAGTTTTGAAGCACGAGAGGTGATAATCTGGACTCTGATCACTTGGAGTGTCACATTTAGCACTAAGGGGAGGGGTGACGCATCTTAAGAGGAAAGTAGACAAGTTGCAGGTTGGACAGAGACTTCTGGAAATCAGAGTCTGGTGGAGGGAAAGGAGAAGAGAAGGCTCAGGACAAGCCTGGTGGCGATCTGTACGTGGCTGCAGTGCCTGTGGAAAGCACAGAACAGTTAAGCCTTGTGTGACCCTTGGGGTCAGAGCCAGGGCCAGCGGGAGGAGCTGTAAGGCGGGGAAAGAAATTCCAGCAATCCTGTGATGGATTCCTTTTCCTGCAAACATCAGTGGTCATGCTGAGGGTAATGCGAAAAGGAAGTAAAGGACCCCCAGTCAAAGCACTGGAGGTCAGGGGGAGAATCATGAAGCCAGCAACCCAGTGGTCAGTGAGCCAGCCCGTTAGATTGGGAAGAAGTCGTGACATCACCCAGCCAACTGCTGTCTGCTTTGTTTATGTGCTGCCCATGACGTTGTTCACACGCTCCCATGGGTTACAGATAAGATGACCTCGGGTTATGCAGAATTCCCAGTGCACTCCACATAACCTCATCCCTTTTTCCCCCACTGAGGAAAGAAATGTGAATTCAAGTGACAGGGTTATAGAAATAACCTTGAACCTATTCTGATTCATGAAAAAGAGTGCAATGATTAGTGATAAATTACTCCATGAAATGCTCCTCATACCTAATTGCCACATATCTTTTCTCATCCAACCCTTTCATTTCACAGTGGGGAAACTGAGGCCCAGAGAGGGGAAAGGACTGTAGTAAGTGAGTGTGAGGGATGGGAGGCAGCACTCAAGCCTCCTCTGGCTCTTTCTGTGACTGAGAGTTGCCTGTGTTCCCAATTTAGATTTTGGTGGAGTGAGGGGCAGGCTGGTGGGAGGCGGAAGGAGGCAAAGGAAGACGCGAAATGTGAATCTGTTGCGTTCCGTCCTGACCACGTCACCAGGGAGATGCCCAAGTCCAATATTTACTCAACGTCCTTCTTGGTCTCCTGCAAGTGCCAGAGGGTCAGATGGGGCTGGCAGGGTGGTGGTATAGGTTGAACTGTGCCCCCACCCCCAGAAAAGGTATTTGGAAATCCTCACCCCCAGTGCTTCAGAACGTGACCTTATTTGGAAACGGCATCTTTTCAGAGGTGACCAAGTTAAAATAAAGCCACTAGGTTGGCCCTAATCCCATATGACTGATACCTGTTTTTTTTTAAATAATTTATTTATTTTTATTTATTTTATTTTTTGAGGGCAGTGTCACTGGCCTTCATATGTGGGACCAAACCGGGGCCACTGGCTTCCGAAGCCAGCGCTTAACCACTGCGCCACTCGGCCAGCCCATGACTGATACCTTTATAAAAAGAAGACATTTAGACACAGAGACAGACAGACATGCAGGGAGAACGCTGTGTGAAAATGAAGGCAGAGATGGGGGAGAGGCTTCTATACGCCAAGGCACGCCAAAGATTGCCAGCAATCTGCCAGAAGCTAGGGGAGAGGCACGGAACAGTCTCCCTCACAGCCCTCGGGAACCAACCCTGCCGACATCTTGACGTCAGACTTACAGCTTCCAGAATAATGAGGCAATAAATATCTGTTGTTGAAGTCACCCAGACTGTGGGGCCTTGTTATAGCAGCTCTAGGAAATGAACACAGATGAGATGGAGCTTACCACCACTCCTCACTGCATAGGTGTTCACCTTACCGCCCACTCCCACCCCTCTCTATGTGATCCCGTCCCCACTAGGCTATTATTACCCTCAACCCCCCAACCCATGTACCCCCATGTTTGTGTGATCACCAGTCTAGAGACCAACCTCAGCCTTGCCAAAGGTCCAAGTTCCTGTGCCCCTGACTGACCTCAGCCCCAACACCAAGCTCAGAGCTGATGAGCATTGAGGGAGCGGAAGGATGCCTTCATCGCTCACCTAAACCTGCCTTCTTCTGCCTTTACAGCCAGGACAGGGGGGGAATCCCAGAAATGCAGGCTCCCTGGGCCCTCGGGTCGGGCTGGCTCTAAGAGACCAAACTCGAACCAACAGATCTGGATAGGGGCAAATCCCTTAGGTGGGGATCTCAGCCTCCTGGATCAGGCCCTTTCAATGAATGAACAGCCTACTTTCTGCCCAGACTAACTGAATCCCTCATTTCATAGCCAAAGTGAAAGCAGGACTAGGCCCATGGGGAATAAAAATGTCTCCCTGGTGATTCTTAGAGACCCACTGGGGAGATGAAATGAGTCATACTAAGCAGTGGTCCAGATTCCTGAGAAGTAGAGAGCACTGGAGACTGGCTGGAGAAATCGGAGGGCTTCCTGGAGAAACAACCTATGTTGGCCTTGCTGGAGAGGGTGAGCTGAATTTTATTGCATGAGTACTAGGAGCCAGGCACACTCATATACATTCTCTTATTTTTTATTTCTTAAAACTTGTGAGGCAGGTGATGTTACCTGTATTTTAAAGATGAGAAAACAGAGACTCAGAGAAGTGAAATGATTGACTTAAGACCGTGTGGTTTTGTACATTGTGGAGGCAGCATTTAAATTGAGGACCCTCTGATGTTAAAGCTCATCTTACTCTTGTGCATTCAGGCTTTGCCTTTTCCAGGGTACAGTTGTGTTTAAAGGACTGGTGGGCTTTGGAAATGTGGAGGAAGAGGCACTCCAGGTTGGCAAAAGAGCAGGGAGGGAACATACTGGGTGAGTATGGGGAGCCATCAGGAGGCTGGTCTATTGGATCTCAGAGGGAACAATGGGGACCTAAGCTGGAAGGGTAAGAGGGCTGGTAACTTACTGGGCTGAGCGTTGAGACTTGATGGGTAAGTCGTGAATGAGTGAGTTCTGTCTGGAGTGAGGGGTATAGAGCTGGTGTTTTGGAAACTTGTCTTGATGAGAGAGAAGACAGGTTGCCAACCTGCTGTAAAGGCTCTCAGAGAGAAGCACGTGGCCATGTGAGGTGGACCCCATTCCCTCTTCCAACCCCTGCCCCAGATCTCCCTGGGTAGGGGAGGACAACCGGCTTGTCTCCCGGGGCCACTACCCGAGTGCTCTCTCTACCTGAATCACCTTCCACATGGAACGTCAACTCTGCCAACGCTGGGCTCATCCTCAGCTATTCCTCCCATTTCCTAGAAGGCTTATCAGGCCCTAAGCACCTCCCTGACCTTTCCCCTCCTGCGTATCTTTGCACAAACTGTTTTCTCTGCCCAAATACTCAGTGTCTTCTTCCCCTCCCCAGTGAACTCCTATTCACTGCTGAAGATCCAGTTCAATTGTTCGTTGTTTTCCTGCAACCTTTGTGACTCAGAGGCAAGATTCGGTCCCTCCACACTCCCTTCCACCTCTCTCTACTGCCATGGTCTGTTCTCACTGAGTGAGTTTTAGGTACATGGGGAGGAGATATGATAAAGGCTCTTGAGTTGCTCTTTCTGGTGGGCAGACTAGAAAGGACCAAGGGAGAAGGGGGCAATTGATCTAAACGTGCCCCTCCCAAATAGAGGATGAGGTGGAATAGGTACACGGTCCACTTGAGCTGGACTGTGAAGGGTTCAGCTGGCAGGCAGGTCTGGGCAGCAGGGTGTCCAGTAAGGAAGCACACTGCAGGGAGCACTGGATGGCTGTGGGGCAGGATGGGGACAGACACTGCTTTGACCACTGATTAATGGGCAGATTGAGGGGGCTGGGCAGTTGGGATGGGAAGAGGATGGTGTCTGATGCATTTCAAAAGGTAGAATGTGGGTCTGCCGAGTGGCGCGTTGGTTAAGCGCTAGCAGCCCCAGTTCGGGTCCCACATATGAGGGCCAGTGACACTGCCCTAAAAAAAAAAGTAGAATGTTTAGGACTCAGGGATGCTGAGAGGCAGGATGTAGAAGAGTGAAGGTTTAAGGTAGTAGCTGGAGTTGGGGTTGCAGAGGTTAAAGACAGATTATGCAGGCTGGAAAAGAAAAGAAAGCCTGGGCAAAGCCGCTGCACCCCCTAACTCCCACCCTGATCCACATCACGACAGCATCAATATACACACCTAGCCTGTGATCAAGTCCGATTTATTTTAGAAGCACAAACAGTGGAACTAGGAAGGAGTGACGAGAATAAGACACCAGTCCCCTCGGCAGGGCCAGATCCAGCCAGGCTCTGTGTGTAACCGAGGCCGACCCAGCAGCCCTGACCAGCCTCTTCCGGTGAGGAGAGGGTGTGAAGACAACCTGCCTGGAGGAGAGTCTTCCATCACGGTGGGGGTGGCGTCACCTGGCTACAGGTCCCTCTGAACCAAGCGAAAAAGACCAGGGAGCCCACAACACTGGCCAGGAGCACCCCAAGCTGGCACTAAGCCACGTTCTGGAGGGGAGACCGTGATGTCCTCTGGTCTCCAGGAAGGTCCCAGGTGTTCAAGAACAACCTATAGTGAGGCCCTCTGACCAGCAAGCACCTACTTCCTCCAGCCCTAGTTGTCTCTGCAGAGCCTTCAAGGAGCAGGCACCCACTACTGGGTGACGTAAGCCGCAGGCCTCTACAAATACTGCTTCTTGGAAGTAGAGCTGCTGGAGTTACTGGGGGATTTCTGGCCTCTCTGGGGGGACAGGCCCAGGAAGAGGGGCGGCCCAGAAGAAGCCAGCCGCTCCTCTGTAGTCAGGTTGGCCCAGTTCTGCTCAGTGGATGAGAGCCCACTGTAGGTGGGGCACGGCTCGGATGAGGGCTCCTTGCCCATGGGGAGGTAGAAGACCTGGTCAGCATAAGGCTCTGAGGCGGTGCCCTGGGCTGGGGAGGCATCCTGGCCCTGCCCAGCCTTTATCCTCCGGATGAGACAGCGGAAAAGCAGGTACACGAGCTCCAGCAGGTTGAGCAGCAGGGAAATGAGTCCGACCACCTGCATGAAGATGATGAAGATGGTCTTCTCTGTGGGGCGGGAGACGAAGCAGTCCACGAAGTGGGGGCAGGGTCGGCGATGGCACACAAACACAGGCTCCATGGTCCAGCCATAGAGGCGCCACTGACCATACAGGAAGCCTGCCTCCAGCACGCTCTTGCAGATCACACTGGCCACATAGGTGCCCATCAGCGCCCCACGGATCCGCATGCGGCCATCTTCTGTTATGGAGATCTTGGCCATCTGGCGCTCTATGGTCGCCAGTGCCTGCTCCACTTGTGGGTCCTTGTGTAGCAGGGCCCGAAGCTCGCCTTCCTTCTGCCGCAGCCGCTCCTCTCGCCGAGACAGGTAAATGACGTGACCCAGGTAGATCAGGGTGGGGGTGCTAACGAAGAGGAACTGCAGCACCCAGTAGCGGACGTGGGAGATGGGGAAGGCCTGGTCGTAGCAGACATTGGTGCAGCCTGGCTGGGCCGTATTGCACTGGAAATCCGACTGCTCGTCGCCCCACACAGACTCACCCGCCAGGCCCAGGATGAGGATCCGGAAGATGAAGAGCACCGACAGCCAGACCTTGCCCACCACAGTCGAGTGCTCCTGGACCTGGTCCAGCAGCTTCTCAAGGAAGCCCCAGTCGCCCATGGCTCCTGGGCATCCGTCTGCGGGGAGACAGAGGACACTGTCACCACGGCATCCTTCTCAGCTGTCCTAACAACAAGCCTACAGGGAGGTTGGCCACATCTTTTTTTACCTATGTGGAAACTGAGGCTCAAAGAGTGGAAGGGTTTGGCCTCGGGGCCCACACCTAGCAGGGTAGTCAGGACTAAAAGCGGATCTTTGGATGACGTGTGCTAAGTTCTCTCAAGGGAACCGCTAGAGTCCAGTCTAGTCATACATCTATGTCCCCCTTGTTCCCAGCCAGAGTCCCAGGATGACAACAGCCCCAAAAGATCTGGCTCAAGTTGAGGCTCCTGAGCCTATGGAAAAAGAGAATTTGAGGAACTTATCCAAGGTCACACAGCTGTGACATGCCCCTCCCCCCCTTTGTCTAGGACAGGCTGTCCCCAGACAGTGGGGAGTGGTGGTGCTATCCTCAGCTTCTCAGGGGACCCAAAGCCTCAGGTCCCTGCTCCCCTCCTCATCATATCTCATTCAAACCTTTAAGCGCATGGTAGGAGGGTGTTAGACCCTAAAGGCATTAGCTCCCCCTGCCAGCAATAGTGACCACCTGCAATTTAAGTGGACATTTGATCTCATCCCCTTTTTCCATCCCTCCTGCCTGCAGCCCCCCCCCCCCAAGCTGTTGTTGCCAAATTCTAGACTCTTAAATTGTCAGAGCAGGGTGGAGGTACAGGCCACAAAATTCCCAGAACATCTTAGGGGGCCTGTTTAAAGACAGGCTCTGGAACCAGACTTGGGTTCCAAGGGTTCCAATCCTGACTCCTTCTTACAAACCAGGACCTTGCTTAAGCAACAACCTCTTACCACCTCAGTCTCTTCCCTCCTAAAATGGAAATAATATTCCTGCCTCCTGGAATTGTAAGGGTACAATGAAAGAAGGTAGGAACCTCACTTAGCATAGAACCTGGCCACAGACAGGCTGGGTGAGTGCTACTGTTGTGGTTCGCCTTCCCCCCAGCCCACTTTCCGAAGCAACCCTGAGCCCTAGGCAGGTGGCAGGTGGTGCCCGGGCACCCCCCCCACGTAACCCCCACCCCTCAAGTACAACTCACCGCCTGCCTGCCAGGCGGCCCAGGTAGCGGTGGGACGCACAAAGGCTGAGCGCCACTCTCCGGAGCCCTGCTGGACCGCGCCTGGAGGCACTGTGCCTTAAATAGCGCCGGGGGGCGGGCGCGGGGCGGGGCAGGAAACCCGCGGGAGGGCAGCGGGCGCTTTTCAGAGCGGGCGGATGGGACCCGGAGGTGCAGACAAACCTCAGGCGACTCTCAAGGAAGGGGCCCGGGAGGTGGCATTGGGAGTTGGCCGGTGAAGGGAGCTCTCTCCTCCTCCACTGGTGTTACACTCCCCTAGCCGCAGTTTCTTTGGTGATAGGACAGGAATTCTCCAAGGTGAAGTTTTTCAGGGTGGTAGAATTTGAAAGGATTAGAGCAAGAATTTGCTGATCCCAGCAACTGGCCTGAGGGGCTGTGAAGGTGAGCAGATGGGGATGATGGGGGAGTGGGAGACTGTTCCATGACCTCGCTGGGGCCAGATCCTGTAGCTTGATACAGTTAGATGTGGACCACAACAGAAGTCTCTTCTCCTAAATCCCCTCAGAGACCCTGATCGACTACTCTATGCCCCACAGGAGCTGGTTCCGGGAGCAGGCTGTTGCCCTGCCACAGTGAACCTGTAAGGCATTTTCTCCTTATCTGGAGGCAGGGCACATCCCAGCACCCCGCTTCATCCTGCCCTGTCCTATGTAACCCTTTAGCTGTTGCCATGATGTGTGGAAGGCATCTCATCATCTTGCTGCACAAGATGTGCCTGGTATGCTGTGTCAGTTCCCTTAATAAACACTCGTAATTAATGGTGGAGTTGTAAGCCTCTTTCTTCCTCTCTGAGCCTGGGAAATTTTACATAACAGGGCCTCCAGGGAAGGGCCCCTCCTTGGATCTGGGGTCCTATTGACATTGGTGAGAAGACAGGAGAAGATCACTCATTTTTTTTTGGTGGCCACGGTGTGCCCAGCACTGTGCCAGGACACTTCAATCAAGGCTCACCAGGACATGGGGAACCACAGTGCCCTTTCTAGAGTCTGTGCTGGAGCTGGGTCTCAGCCCAGCCTGTATCTTTGCAGATTCTCAAACATCCCCTCTGCTGGGTGGCTACACAATCAGAGGTCACTAAGTAACTCCTGTGGGCCATTTAACACTAGGGAGGGGATCTCTCTCTACCTTTAGCTTGGATTCCATTCTTAGGCCTCTAAGTGGAGGGTGGGGTGAGCAGAGCCTACCATTGTTCATTTAAGCTTCACTGGATAAACATTAATGAGGGTCTGTTGTGCTGCAGGAATGTGGGGGGAGCTGGGGATTTGACCATAAGGCAGCCAGGTGTGCTCTCTGGCCCCTGGCTCTCACTGGCTGGTGTGGGAATGGAGCATATCAGCCCACAGGTAATAGTGAAATGATAAATGTGGAAAGCTCTGCGAAGAACTGGGTGACTCACAGGGGCTTGGTTAGGAATGTTTCCTGGAGAAACTTCATTAGCCAGGTGGGGAGTGGGGCAGAGCATTCTAGGCAGAAGGAATAGAAAGGGCAAATGCTCAAGGACGGGGCTGCCGGGTCCTGAGACCTTGGCCACTGCCTCCAGGGTGTTGAGATAGGACTGGCCTTGGTGGGTGGAGGCAGCAGGACTGAAGTTGAGATCTGTTGACCCCTGTGCCCTTAGGCAAGTTGCATAAATCCCTGTGCCTCAGTTTCTTCCTCTGCAGAATGGGCATAGTAATGGTTCCTACTGTTAGTGTTGATAGGAGATCCAATCAAAGCATCCATATTAATAGCCTAATATTGGTACACAGTTCAAGAGAGTGGTGGCTAAAAACATGTGACAGAATGTTTGTGACAAAACGTCTGTGGGTTGGTCTTGGTGGAAGCTGTGGACTAAAAAGGGGGTTTATGGAAAGTAACCTCACAGGGTGATTTGATCATAAATTCCCAACTGGGCAGGCCATGGTGATAGTCCAGCCCTAGGCATATAACTTCTTAGTAAAAGATTTAGCTTTGCCTTAAGCAAGCCTTGTCTATTGTTTCTGTGCAGCTCTGGTTAATGCCTCTTTTCAGACTCCTCCTTTTAAAGAGTAACCACCCTCAAGACAGCACATAGTCTCTTTAACTATCCTGTAATCCCATCCCTGCCTTGATTTCTCTCACCTAGAAGTAATCTTCTTTAGACTCCCCCCTGAATTCCAAATGCATAAAAGAAGCTGCAAATTGTCATTTCTTAGAAGCATTTTTCTCAGTCTGTTGAGACCTTACTTCCAGATCTTGTTTGACTCAACTCTTACAAAAATTCTCTAGAGGCTTGGACGTTTCTCATGACAGAGCAGAAAGGGCCGAGGGGGAGAAGCTCAGAAGCCAGCAGAGGTGGGGAGAGGGGGCAGTTGGGGGCCGAGGCCTGCTGCTAGTGGCGAACGTTCTCCACAACAGAATTTAGTCCTTGGACTTCCAGTGCCCCTGGGTCCTCGAGGGTCCTACCTTAAGCAGGACTCCTGGATTGGGGGGCAGCAAGTGGGGTGGGCGTGGCTTAGACTGCAGAGCTTCAGGATCACTCTGAGTCCAGCCTTCCGGATTCCCAAAACTGACAACTGAGCCCCCTTTGTTCTGACCCCTGAGGTCGTGAGAATGAAGGTCCCTAGAGGCGGCGTCTTGTTGCTCCCGCTGCAGTCTCTGATCTCCTCTCTTGTGACGAGACACAGAGACACAGGCTGCCCTCGCCCTGCTCTTGCAGCTTCCTCTGGGGGTCAGGGTTTGCATGCCGACCTCTTCCCAGGAAAAGGAGGCACAGGGATCAGCATTGACAGTAATCCCCACCACCTGGCCATTCCACCTGGGGACCATCCCTAAAACCCCACTCCTCCCTCCGTCCCCACTGTCCTGAAGTTCAGGCCCCATCTCAGTGGCCTCCCAGCCTCCATCCCTGCCACACACACCCCCACCCCCACCCCCCGCCAACCCAGCCTCCACCCTTCTCTGACTACAACACTGCTTCCTTTAAACCCTGCTGTGGCCCCCCCATTGCCTCTTCTCTAACCCCCCCACAGCCACTTCTCTAACCTCCTCTCCCCTTTTACTCCACGGTCCAGCTAGATTTTCCTGTGGTTCTCTGTGCATCCTTGCTGTGTCTGTGCTGTTCCCTCTGCCTGGAGCACCCTCATGTGCTGAACCCTACGAGTTGTTCAGGACTTGCTCTGTGCCGCCTTCTCCCAGAAGTCTCCTGGCTGGCCTCCACTGGGCTAGGTGTGCCTTTGTGACCTCAGTGGCTCAGATATTGCCCCTGGGTGCATTAATTATTTCGTTTGTGGTAAAAAACACATAACATAACATTCACCATCTTAACCATTTTTAAGTGTACCATTTAGTGGTGCTAAGTACATTCACACTGTTGTGCAGTAGATCTGCAGAACTTTTTCATCCTTCAGAATTGAAACTCGATACAATTAAACAACCCCTCATGTCTCCTCCCCCAGCCTTGGTGCATTGTTTACTTGTCTTTACCCCTCCCCCATTAGACTGTGAGCCCCTTGAGGGCAGGCAGCTGGGTCTTGTTTACATCTCTAGCACCTAGCAGGTCACCAGGCCCATGTATACATTTATTAATTCAACAAATATTTATTGCCCCTGGTGCTATCCTAGAATCTGGAGAACAACGAGGGAGCAAAATCCATCTTTGTGGATTTTACATAGCTGGGGGGAGACAGACAAAGTATAGAACCTGTTACATGGTAATAATTGCTATTGTGGAAAGTAAAGTAGGAAGGGAGGATTGAGGGTACAGGGGGTGGCAGTTTCAATTTTTTTTTTTTTGAGAATATTTATCTTTTAATGCTTAAATCAAAATACGCCATTGAAAATAAAAATCCAAGCTATAAACTGGTAAAAAATATTTAGAACACATACAACCAAATAAGGTTTATTACCTATAGTATATAAGAAACTTCTACAAATAAATAAGAAAAAGACAATCTAATAGAAACATGGACAAAAGACATAAAAGGCATTTTAAATCAAAGAAACATGTATGCAAATAAACATAGGGAGAGGCTCAACTTCCTTAGAGATCAGGTAAATGCAAACTAATATAATGAGATAACTTTTAGGGCTGGCCGAGTGGCGCGGTGGTTAAGCGCTGGCTTGGGAAGCCAGTGGCCCCGGTTTGGGTCCCACATGTGAGGGCCAGTGACACTGCCCTCAAAAAAAAATATATTAAAAAAAAAATTGTGGTTAATGAGATAACTTTTTAATTTAATAAATAGGCCATAAGCAGGAACTTGACTATATCAGTTACTATTGAAGATGTGAATCAGCGGTGGTGTGAATTGATACAACCACTCTGGGAAATAAGTTAACATTAATTGCTAAGGCTGACATTCGTTACTTTATAACTAAAAATTTCACATCCAGGTGTATACCAAAAAAATACTGGCTGGTATGTATCAGACTTCATGCACAAGAATGTTCATAAAAGCGCATTTGTAATAGCCACAAACTGGATATAATGCAAATGTCCATATGTAATATTATTGATAATAATTGTTAATAGTTAAAATTTAAAAATTAGATATAGTCTCACAATGGAATATTCATCAATGAAAAATAAAATGAATATTTTTTGTTCATTGATGGGTGAATGGATAAAGAAAATGTAGTATCTACATATAAAAAATATTATTTAGCCTTTAAAAAGCATAAAATCCCGCCATTTACAACATGGCTAAACTTGGAGCACATTGTGCTAAGTAAAATAAGTCAATAACAGAAGGGTAAATATTGTGTGACTCCTTTTATATGAGGTACACAAAATAATCAAACTGATAGAAGAGCACACTAGAATAAGTAGTTGCCAGGAATTAGGGAAGGAGGAAATATGGAGTTAATGTTGCATCGGTATGAAAATTTAATTATGTTCTAGAGATCTGCTGCACAACATTGCACCTACAGTTAATAATACTATATTTTACACTTCAATTTGTGTTAAGAGGATAGAGCTCATGTTAAGTGACAGTTTTAATTTTGAATGGAAGAACGGAGACATTCTCACTAAGCAGCTGAAGTTTGACACAGGCCCCAAAGGGAGGGAGCCCTGTGTCCCTCTGGGGAAAAGAACATCCCAGACTAAAGGAACCACAGTGCAAAGTCCCTGAGGCAGGAGCGTGGCTGGTGTTCCCTGCTTGGGGAGTAGGAAGGAGGTCAGTGTGGCTGGAGTGAGGTGAGCAAAGAGAGGAGATGAGTTCTTCTAGAGAGCAAAGGGAATGGCCGAGATGTGTGTGTGGGGGCAGGGGCAGAGCTATAGGCCCCTAAAGGCCGGTGTGAGGGCCTTTTGTAGGGTTTGGGCAGAGGAGTGACATGGCCTGACTTAGGTTTTGACAGGGTCACCCTGGCTGCCGAGCTGGGACTAGACTATGGGGGTGGGTGGCAGACAGTTGATGCCGCTCTTCAATACAGGACTTGCTGCCCAGCTGTATAGAGTCTGGTCAGTTGACAGCTTCCTGCTGTTAGCACTTTCAGGTCTGTGTCAGCTGTCCAGGTGGCCAAGCTCTGCAAGGCGTGAGCCAAGCAGTGCCCAGGGGCCCAGCCATTTCCACCCAATATGGGACTCTTGTAATGGACAATCTTTGTCCCCAGACACAGAGCTCCCTGCCACGGGTTCTCGTCGCTCAGTCCTATTTCTTCCCCTTTCCATTCACGGATATTAATTCCCAGTATACCCTTTGCCCTCTTAACACTTCCTTAGCATCCGCTTCTCCGGGGCAGGCAGCAGAGAGAAGAGATTGTTGCAGTCACCCAGGTGTCTTACTCAGCTCAGGTATTCTGCTGTAACAGAATACCATAGACTGGGGGGCTTAAACAACAGAAATTGATTTCTCACAGTCCTGGAGGCTGGAAGTCTGAGATTGGGGTGCTCGCATGGTCAGGTCCTTGGTGAAGGCCCTCTTTCTGGTTTACACAGGGACATCTGCTCATTCTGCTGTCTTTACATGGTGGAGAGAGAAAGGTCATCCCTCTCATGTCTCTTTTTCTAAGGGCACTAATCCCATTCATGGGGCTTCCTCCCCAAGACCTAATCACCTCCCACAGGCCCCACCTCCTAATATCATCACACTGGAGGTTAGGATTTCAAAATATGAATTTGAAGAGAAAGGGGAATCACAAACATTCAGTCTACAACAGAAAGCTTGGAGCAGGGTGATGATTACAAAGCAGTCTCCTGTTTACCTAGGGCTGCAGGATGGCTGTTACCACATGCAGTAGAGGTGGGCTTGAAGGCTGTGTATATGAAATAGAAATCTATTATATGCACGACTGAAGGAAGCTTGCAAGTGAACTGTCATGCAATGAGGGAGGAGGAAATAGAGATGTGTATCCTGAGCAGAGAAATCCGAGGGGATATGAGAGCCACCTTGTGATGACAGTGAGGTGGGCTGGGGGCTCTGGGTGGTGAACGGTAGTAGCCCAACCCAAGCTGGATGAGAACAGTGAGCTGCAATGCTTGGACTCGCTCTCAGGCCAAAGGCAGGGCTGGAATGTTCCTCACCCGTGAGGTTCTGGCCCACAGCCTGGAAAAGCAGGGTCAGGACTGGAAGCTCAGTCCATGCTGGGCTAACCAATGAGGTGTTCTGGTTGCTCTGACCTCTGAGCCACCCTTGGTCAGGCAGCCGGAACGCCCTGGAAGATGCTGGAATGCATGGCTAGAGATCACCCTTCCCTGACACCTTTGCTGGGGCTGAGGTACCATGTGGCCTGGGCAGCAGGCAGAGACTTCCGTAAGCATGGCTGTACCTGGCTATTTGCTGGACACTTTGGCGCCGTACTAACATTTTACCTACAGTGCCTCCTTTTATCTCTACAACAATCCTAGGCACTGATTGAGTGTTCCCTTTGCCTCTCAGATCTACTGTCCACCCTGCTCCATGCCCTGAGAGGCTGACTGCCTCAACCCTTGTCCTCTGGCTTCTGGGTGGGTTGGCTCAGCGGGAGGCACTGGCTGGTGAGCAGAAGATGGGAGAATAAAGTTGGGGTATTTATTTGGTCGGTATGCATCCTGCGGCTCCTGTGTGGCAATTCTGTCCATTGCTACTGTGGCGCTCGCCCCAGGATATGGCAGTTACCCTCTGTGGGTTTCCTCAATCATGCCCATAGCTCTTAAAACAACCCCTCCAGGGAACTCTTCAGTTACTCCGTTTGAATGTGCCATCTGTTTCCCACCAGGATCCTCATTGATACCAGGGTTTCCATTGTATTGGTGACAAGACTGAGGTTCTGAAAGCTTGCCAAGGTGCAGCACAGTGAAGCTGTGATCATGAAGTGGCTAAGCTATGATTCAGACCTGGGGGGTAGGTGCCAGCCCAGCCCTGGGCCCTTTAAGCTTGGATGGCTTATCCACCCCACTATTGGCCACACTTGAGAGCAAAGGTGAATTACAGCCTGCTCTGTCTACACGATGACCCAACCTCGCCCTGCCTACATTGACTCTTGGCTCACTGTCTCCTGGCCTTGGCTTGATTGTCACTAAATATTCCTTTAGGTCAGTATAGCCTTTGCACCCCTTTTGCTTGCCATTCTGGTCTGGCTTGGATGTTGGTGTCCCCTAATTTTCAGGTCATCATAGTGTTGGGAGTGGGGCTGGGAGCACCTCAGGGGCTGGTTAGTTCAGATGACCGTGTTCCCACCTCCCCCAGGCTCTGAGCCCTTTGGGCTCAGCTCCTACTCCTTGTGCGGCCCTAGCATCCTGCCAGGAGCCCGGTGTGAAAAAAATGCTCTGGGAAAAGGAGAGAAGCTGAATAACCCTTGAGTGACGCTGGTACTTCATACCTTTAGAGACAGCTGGCCTGTTGGGGGCATATATAAAGAGTGAGAGTGTGACTAACAGGGATTTTGTGTACACAGGGTGGGGATGTGGTTGTGGACAGCTGGGATTTGTTTACTAAGGCGGAGGGAGTGTGGTTTGTCTACAAGGAGAGGATAGTGATTGTGTGCTTAGGGCTGGGACTCCCTATAAACGGCTAGAAGCGCTGTTGTAACGGGAGCACAGCGCCCTCTTGTGACCACATCTACAATCACATGTGGATCAGGTTCCATCCCAGCTTAACCCCAGACCAAGTTTAACCAGCTCCAGCCTCTGCCACAGCCCCGACCCTAGCTTCACCCCAGCCATGGAGCTCTCTCCCTTAATGAGGGCTACCTTTCCTGGCCTCAGGGTCTTATGGGTGCGAGTGTAGGAGAACAAAGAACGGAGCCAACCTGTACAAAACACAGCCTTTATTAATAAGTTCAAGGAAACGGCCATGGGGATGCGCCCATCAGGGCATCCACCCTGACTCGCACAGAGCAGGGTCTGAAAGGCTGGCATCAGCCTCTCCAGAATATTTGCAGGGAGGAAGATGAAAGCCAAGCTTTCTGAGGCGGAGAAAGTGGAGTCTGGGGGAGGGGGACTTGCCCTGAAAGCAGTGGTAACTCACAGGATCCCTGGGTGTCTTGAGGAGGGGTCACCAGAGCCTCCTCATCCTCTTATTCCTAAGCTCACTCTCAGGTCTCCGGACCTCCCACTGCTGGGAGAACCCTTCCTCTCCACTGCAGAAAGAAATGTGGGTGCTTCTCCCCAGGGAAGGAAGAGTCTTGTTGGTCTGGTGCTTCCAACCCAGGGCAAGCATCTTTCTTTTTGTGGCCTCCAGGCCTCTGCACCTGCTGGTTGTTCTCTCTGCTTGGAAGCGCTTCTCACCTCTCTTAAACATTACTTCTTCAGGGAAGCCTCACCTGATCACCCCCTCCTGGGTTAGGGAGAAGCCTTGCTATGAGCGCCCTAATAGTCCCCTTGCCCACAGTAGTTAATTTGTTGCTTCAATGTCTGTCTCCTCAAGGGCTGGCACTGGGCCTGTGCCAGGCATTCAGCACATTGCCCAGTGCTCCAAAAGTATCTGACAACAATGAAAATGAATAGCTTAGTGAATTCCAAGTGAGGACCCCTCCACGGGGGCAATACCGCCCCACCTGCCCCGACTGACAGCCCGGGTATCGCTCCCCAGCACATGGTCAGATGGGGGTCTGGGTGGGTGCCGAAGCATGCAGCTTGTCACCGCTTGAGTCGGGGCCCAACTCCGCGGCCTCCACGAGCTTGTGGTGGCAGCGGCACGTGGAGGCTCGACTGGCGGAGGACCTGCGGTTGCTGCCGCCTTGGGATCGGTTCTTGCGCATGCGTTTTAGGATCCTGTGGAAGATGAGGTAGCAGATCTCACTGATGGTGAGCACGATGCAGAAGGCGGAGGCGCCCACCATGAAGTAGGTGAAGACCTTCTTCTCGGTGGGCCGGGCGATGTAGCAGTCCACGGTATTGGGGCAGGGCGCCACGTTGGCGCACTGCACCAGGCGTGGCATGTAGAAGCCGTTCCAGAGAGTGTGCAGCACGTAGAGGAAGAGGAATTCGATGCCGAGCTTGAAGATGAGGCTGAGCAGGTACGTCCACCAGAGGCCGCCGTGCTTCTTGCCCGCGTTGTCGTACAGCTTGGCGCACTGGTCCCCGTGCTTCTGGCGGTGCCGGCGCTCCCGCTCCTCCCGGTAGGCCACGTGGAGGATAACCAGCAGCGAGGGGCACGTGACGAAGATGAGCTGCAGGGCCCAGAGGCGGATGTTGGAAATGGGGAAGAAGTTGTCGTAGCACACGTTGGTGCAGCCTGGCTGCTTGGTGTTGCAGTCGAAGTCCTTCTGCTCGTCCCCCCACACGCGCTCCGCGGCCACCACGTACACCAGCACCCGGAAGACGAACACCACCGACAGCCAGATGCGGCCGAAGGCCGTGGAGTACTTGTTCACGCCGCTCAGGAGGGCCTGGAGTGTCTTCCAGTCCATGGCGCCTGGTAGGGACGCCGGGGGCCGTGCACACCTGACCGAATAATGGGAAAAAGCAGACGTTAACGAACAGGTGACATTTATTGAATATTCACTATGTACCAGATGCTGTTCTGAGCTCTGTATGTGGACCCACTTGGTTGATCATTGCGAAGACCCCCAGGAGATCGGGACTCGTCTTTCTAAGCTACAGATAGGAAACAGGCGGAGAGGTTAAGTAACCTGGCCAAAGTCACGGAGTTAATATACCAAAAGGAAGGGACTGTGCATTTGCTGATGATAACCATGAACAGTTATTGAGTATTTGCTATGAGCCAGGCAAGGAGCTAATGTGTAGGATTTCATTTAATCCTTATAATGACCCCTAGAGGTAGACGCTATGATGCTCCTCATGTACAGATGAAGATAAGGGTGGAACTTATATAGTAAGTGCTTAATAGATGTTGACCACTTGTAAAATCTAGAGCGGTCAAGTCACTCATTTAAAACTAGAGTTGGATTCAAAGCTGGACCGTGGATGCCAGGGTTGTGCTGCCCATTACTTCCTCTCCCCTTCTCCGTTGGATGCCTGCCCCAGACCGGGTTCTTGCAACTTACCTCCTTGATGCCTCACTACCAGCCTGTGAAGTTGGGGTTGAATCCTACTCAACAGAGAGGGGAAATAACCTCCTTAAGGTCTCACAGCCGGTAGGTGATGAAGTTGGTAGACCGATTCATGTTAGGGGTGTGGAGGTGGGTAATGGTCTGGCTTTGGGGGATATCAGATCCAGAGAATATCTAGATAGAACTCCCTGCGCCAGGGCCTGGGGGAGCCCCAGCTACCCTAGCCATGCTGGATGCCAGGGCTTTGTGGTGGGGAGACATGTGTTGTTCAGGTATCCAGATCACACATCTTCCTCCCAGTCCCGTAGTGACTCAGAGGGTGTGGACGGGTGGGTCTGCCTGAATACACCCAGTGTCTGCATGCTACCCTGGGTGGGACAGCCTGTGCCTTTCCATGTGGGTGTGCGGGCCTGTGTGCACATGTGAGTGCTGCTGAAGCTGGGTTTGTGACCCTGAGCATGCACGATGCCTGTCAGTCTGTCCCTTGAAGGACCACACAGCACCCCCCCACCCCACCCACCCCCGCTTCACCATCCTGGTCCAAGCCACCATCAACTCTTGCCGGTATTATTGCCACAGCCTCCTCATTGGCCTTTCAGTGTCTGCTCCTGCACCCTTAGAGCCCAATAAATTGGATCACGTCATTCACTTGTTTACTCTCTATTAGCTTCTCATTACACTTAGAATTAACCCCAAATTCTATATTCTTACCCTTCTCTCCTACATTCTTACCCTGTGTCTCTCTGCTCTGGCCACCCTGGGGACCTAGGGGGCTTTGTCATTTTCCCTGCTGCTTAGAATGCTTTTCCTCCAAGAACCTTGCATGGCTGGATTCTTCTCATCACTGAGGCCTCTGCTCAAACATCTCTTTAGAGGCCACCCCAGATAAGACTGAATCTGGGAACCCCTTCCCTCCCAGTCACTCTGCTCCTGTCCCTTTTATTTTCTTTATAGCATTTAATCACCATTTGAAATTAAAGTATTTGTTTATTTATTTTTTGTTCGTATTCATCGTCTGTTTCCCCACTAGGATGTCAACTCTGTCTTGCTTACTGCTTTAAATGAGTTCCTAGTGCTTGGCACATAGTAGGTACTCAATACATGTTGAATGAACAAACAAACGAATGCTGATTTCTCAGAGAGGCAGCTTGGAGGGAGGGGCTGGGAGGTGTGGGCAGGAGCCCTAAGGGCAGTCTGGACAAGGGAGAAGGCACAGTTCCTTCTCAGCATCTCAGCCCTCCTGATGCCTCTTCTCTGGGAATCTCGGACATGACAGAGTGTCTGGGCAAGACGCCATCCTGGGCAAACTCCTCTTCTGCCCTTCTCCGCTCCTTTTACGACCTGGCCTTTGGGGAGGAGCAGTGGAACGTGCATTGAGTGTGGAGTCACATCTAGATTCAAGCCTTAGCTCTGCTACTTACTACTAGCTAGGTGACTTGAAGAATTCCCTAATTTCCTTGACCCCATGTCCTTATCTCTAAAGGGAAATAAATCCTGCTTTCTTGAGCTGTGGTAAGAAGCATGAGACCATTTCTTCCCCAGCCTGCCACTCACCTGGTGATAGTTCAAGACACTGAGGTGGAGGGTGGTCCCGGCCTGCCAGCTTTGGGAGGAGAGGGATCCAGACATGTGCTTCCACCTGACGCCCTCCCCTGGCAGCCCACCCAGGTGCAGCCCCCTCTTGGGCCTTCACCTTCCACCTTCTGGTCCTGTCTGCTTAGTCCTGCCTGACACACCCCAAGGACACGACTCACCAGCAAAGAATTTCCTTCCAAGCCCAGGCACGGGACTGGTAGAGCTAGTTCTGGTTCCCCCGACAGCCCCCCAAAACCAGCTCCCAGCCATCCGCTTTTTCCCAGCTCCTGGAACGAGCAGCAACCAACTTTTGTACCCACTCTGTAATGCCCACCCCCCATCCCCAAAGAATTACAGCTGACCCTTGAACAACGCGGGAGTTAGGGGCGCTGATGCTAGCCCTCTCCACCCCGCGCCATTGAAAACCCGCTTATAACTGAAGTCAGTCCTTTGCTTACACGGATTCCCCGCTAAATCTAAAATACTAGGCTTCCTCCCTCTTATGACCCCCGTCCCTCACATTTTCCTTCCATTCCAGGCAGTTCGGAAGCTTGCGGACATAGAAGGGAGTGTCTGGGAACCTTCCAGCCGCTGGAGCCCCCGTCACCACCCAGAATCGAGGAACTGGAAGACAGTAGGGAGGCTGGGGTGGAGTTGTCCCTCCATCACCCCGCTTCCCCTCGTTCCCAATCCTCAGCCTGGCGGGGAAGGCAGGATCAAGAACCCAGCCCATTGCCGAGGGTCCCTGTGGAGCGCTGAGCGCCCCCGGGGGCTCGGCCGGAGCCCAGTACTTACCTGCCGCGGCGCGGCCAGCGCCGGGCCGGGTCCCCGCGTCCTCGAGGCCAGCAGCAGAGGCGGGGGGCGGCCTGAGCCTGGGCTCTGTAGTCGCGGCTAGGCGCACGCCGCGGCAGGCACACTCCGGGGGCGGCGTGGAGCAGGGAGGGTCGGGGGAGGAGCCCTGGCGCCTGTCCTGCCTCAGAGGGTTGGGTTCTAGTCCCGACCCTGCCGCTGGTGCCGGGGGCAACCGTCCGAGGGGCTTCTCACTCGTCCCAGCTTCGTTTTCTTCATGTGTAAATAGAGGCTTCGGTGACCATGGGCAGGGCTGTTGCAAAGGCTCCAATGAGATTAGGGGCGTGAAACACTATAAACTGTTAAGTGTTGAGGCCCCAGGACCGACTGCAATCACGACTCGCCCACACGCGTTACCACGGATACTGTGCCAGCGCCCTGCAGGTCAGGGTCCCCTCCCCGCGCCTGGCCTCAAACCTGCGTGGGGACACTCTTAGGGGCCTGCCCACCCTGCACAACAGGTCCTCAGGCAACCGCACGGTCTCAGGCTGTGTACTTGAATGAAGCATGTGCACTCTGGAGAACCAGGGTGGGGGGCAGACCCTGTACCCACAGCGGAAGGGGCACAACGAGTCCTATGCCTGGAAAGGAGATGGGGGGGGGTCCCTTCGTCTAGGCGTGAGGACTGGATGAGGGGAAGATCCTGTGGAGGGAGGGTGGGGTGGGTGCCGGCAGAACCTGTGCCCTAGGCCCTCTGCCGACGGGGAGGGAACTGAGGCTGGGCCGTGGTTGGGCTGGGCTCTGGGGACAAGGATGCTTTGTCTCATTTGCTAGTGTGCCACGATTAGGGACTTAATGAGAGCCCCTGGCTCCCCGGCCTTGTGTGTATGTGTGTGTGTGTGGAACCCCAGTGTTTCCAGTCTCCCTGGGGAGTCCCAGGATATTAGTCATATAGGGCATGAGCCCTCCCATTCTCAACAGCAATGATGTTGCTGACACAAGGGTGACTGTACATCACATTTTCCCAGGACTACTCACTTACGCCTGTGGCTCTGGTGTAATCAACAGCACCCACTTTTACTTTCAACAGTGCCCTCAAAATTGGAAAAATCAATTGCATGGTCACCCTACCTGCTGTTCATTGTGGTAGAAAACTAACACGACAATGGAGGCTCGTAAACATCTTTGTATCAGGCACTATCCCACAGGCTTTATGTCATCCTCACAGTGCCAGATGAGGAAGGTATGATCCTTCTTGCTTTTATGAATGAGAAAACTGAGGCACAGAGACATAAAGTGACTTGCCCGGGGTCACACAGATGATAAGAGCAGAGCCAGCTCTAGAGTTTCTGGATAGGGCAGAGCCACAGGGCAGAGGCCACCTTTCACTCACTGGGTGATGGCCTTGAAAACTCATTGCTGAGACTCAACAGTGCTGGGGTGGTCAGGGTGGTTCTGTGCGTGTGTCGGTGTGGGCAAACGTGTGAGTATGATGGGGTCTGCGGGGAGTCCATGGTTCTGCCACCTGTTCCCTACCATCTACTACTCTGCTGCGTTTCAAAGCAAAACCAGCTCCCTACTTCCTCACCTCCTCGTCACTCTTCAACCCATTTGAACAATGTTTCTGTCCCTAGCATGTCACTAAAGACAGCTCCACCAAAGTCACCATGGATCTCCATGATGCTAAATCCAATAGTCACCTCTCTGTCCCCAAACTTCTGGACCCTCAGAAGCACCTGACACAGCTGACCACTCCTTCAAGACACTTTTTTCCTTTGGACTCCTTGACACCACACTCCCAGTTTCCTTGTAACTCAGAGGCTTCCTGTCCCCATCTCCCATGTCCCAGGGCTCAGCCTCCTCTCTCCTGGGTGAGCTCATCCAGTCCTGGGGTTTCTAATACCATCCATTTGCTGATGAGTCCCACATTTCTAGTGCTACTCCTTACTTTTCCCTGAGCACCATGCCGTGCGGCCAGGGCTGCCCACAAGGCTTCCAGTTGCTCGTTTGTCTTTCCTGAGATGAACAGTGTATCTTCGACTCTATAGCTATTCTTTTTACATTTACCAAATGGAGGTACGCTATGCACACAGGGCTGTACTTCACTGTTTTCATTTAACAAAATACAGGACATTTTCCTCTCTCAGTAATATAGAGCTAGCTCATTCTTTTTTAAAACAGCTGAATTGTAGTCCATTTTTCCCTATCAGCAGATGTTGAGCTGTCTCTTGAAAAAAACAACAACAAAAAACAAAAAACAAACCACCAGCTGAATAGTATTTGTACTATAATATATTTAATCCCATACTAATGATTGGGATTAATTCCAATCCCAATCTTGTATTTCTTTCTATTGTTTTCACCATTGCAATAAATGTCCTTGGACAAGCATCATTAACACATTTTAAAAATTATGTTTATAGGATATAGTCCTAAAAGTGGAATTTTGGGTTAAAATTGTTTGCTCATTTAAAATTTTGCCAAATCTCCTCCGTAGATAAACTTTACAGCACCAGCAGACATGCGAGGGCTTGTTTCCCAATATTCTTGCTAATGTTATCAACTGAATGATCTTTGCCTGTGGTAGCTCATTATATTTTTCTTTTGCATTTCCCTTCTGCGTGAGAATCAGCATCTTTTCATATACTCAAGAATCACCTGTGTTTCTTTTTCTGTGAACTGTCCTCTACCTTTGCCCATTTTTCACTAAGATGATTTATTTATTTTTATTATTGATTTCTTGGGAGCTCTTTCCATATTAAAGAAACAAGCTCTCTGTCAATGATACAAAGAAAGGATTCGCCTGACCCCAGTTTGACACTTATTTATTTTTTTTGAAGGCAGTGTCACTGGCCCTCATATGTGGGTCCCGAACTGGGACCGCTGGCTTCCCAAGCCAGCTCTTAACCACCGCGCCACTCGGTCGGCCCTGACACTTCTATTTTGACTTTGTATAGAATTAAACATTTTTTATGTAGTCAAATGTACCCATCTTATCTTTTATGGCCTCTGAGTTTGCTCATAATTAGTAATGCCTTCCCCACTTTGAGAACTGAAAAAAAATTTATCGCGTGGTTTCGTCTCACTAAAGTAGTACTTTAATGATATAAATCAGATCATGTCACTTCCCTAGTGAAACCTTGCAATAACTTCCCATTACCTTCATACTGACACCCACTCTCCTGACACTGGCCTACAAAGCCCCGAATGACATGGTCCTGCTTCACCTCCTACCACCTGTCCCCCTGATCACCACTCTCTGGCCTCCTTTCAGTCCAGCCTCTGGCCTTGCACTTGCTGTCCCCTCCGTCTGGACTGCTCTTGGGCTCCTCCTCAGAGGTCATACCTTCTTGTGGAGGTATTTCCCGGTCACCCCATCTGGCGTTATCTTGCTGTACTTCCTCAGCAGTCACTCTCTAGAACCTTCTCTGACATTATCTCTAGGAGAGCAGGGAGCTTGCGGGTTGTGCTCCTGCTGCCTATCTAGGGCCTGGAACGCAGCTGACACCCAGTTACTATTTGTAAAGGAAATGTTGGGTGCACATAAGGTTCTACGTGAGAACTGTTTATGTGTGAGATTGGGTAGCTGTGGAGTCAGGGAGCAGCACGGGGAGGTGTGTGTGTGGTTGTGAGTGTGTATGCTTTTGCAGAGGTGGCTGGGAGGGTTTTGTGAGATTTGTGTGCCTGTGTGGCTGCGTGGTGGTACCTCTGTGCACAGTTGGGTTATTCTGTTCTGGTGACCAGGTACCTGGTTTCAGTGCCAAGGTCTGGTCATTCTAACCCTGTCAGATGCTACCTCCTCACTCCTGACGTTAAGCAGTACCCCCAACCATGGACTTTTCCTCTTTCTGGAGTGAGCTGGAAGAGTTTCCATTCCAGAAAGAGGCTCTGAGGACCTCAAGGCCTTCCTGTCCCACATCAGAGTTCTGCTCCCTGAGCAGGGGAATGTGTGGGAGGCCATGTAGGCCACCCCCTTGCCTCAGGACAAGGCTGTGTTGTACCAGGGCCTTGGCTGCCGTCCCAGCCACCCCCACTCCCTTCAGGGCCTACACCTGCTCTCTGGGGGTGGCACGTCCTAAGCCTGCCACTGGACCTCTTCCGGCCCAGGCCTTGGCCCAGGCTGGTCTTGCGCCTAGGGCACCCCCGTATCTGAAACTCCATCCAGGCCTCAGGCAGGGACTTCCTGGGAAAGGGCAGGGCCTTCCCTCTCCAGCTGGCAGGGGCCTAGGCCTCTCATGTGCTCCAAGGCCCTTTCCTCTCTTGAGCAGAGTGGGGGGGGCAGGTAGAACCCACTGGAAAACAGGTCCAGCAGAGGCATGGGGGCTTTCCAGCCCTGCTCTAGCGTGTCTGGGGCTGTGAGTAGGGACAAAGAGATATCCTAGGACCCAAGCTAGAATGTTGCTTTCCTCACAAGATGCCCAGAGTTACTTGGAACTTCTGCCCGCACAACTTTATCCGCAAATAAAGGAGGTGATACATGACATCACTGAGTTGCTGTCAGGATTCCACCATTCTACATGTGTGCTGGGTGCCACCTCTTCTCACCCATCCAGGACCTCACTCCACCTCCTCTCTTTCACCTCCATCTTCACCCTTTTGCTCTTCAATGGATCTTTCCCATTACAATAAATATGCTGGTATCTCTCCATCTTAAACAAACAAACAAGCAAACAAGCAAGCAAAGAATCTTCTCTTGACCCCACTTCTTTTAGCATCTGCCTCATTTTTTTCCATTCCTTTATAGCACAACTCCTCGAAAGAGTTGTCTTGATTAATTATCTCCATCTTTTTTTTCCTCTCTCTCTTCTCTTGAATTCACTCTAATTGGGCTTTTGCTCCTTATATTCCACCCAAACCACTCTCACCAAGGTCCCCATAGCTAAATCCCACAGTCAAGTTTCAACCCTCATCTTTCCTTGCACTTCCAGCAGGTTTTGGGCCCCAGAACCTCACAATCTCCTGACTTTACAAAACCCCCAAACCAGATTCTCAGTGAAATCTGAATTTCAGATAGTGCATGGGACACACTTACGCTAAAATCCATTATTTGTTGTTAATCTGGCATTCAGATTTAATTGGGTGTCCCGTATTTTATCTGGCAACCTACTTCTTATGTTCCTCTCCAGCCATCTCTTCTCACGTACCCTTTGAGTAAATGGCAGTTTTACTCACCTATTTGTTCAGGCCCCAATCCTTAGAGTCATTGTTGACTCTATGTTTTCTCATATCCTGTACTCAATGTCAGTGAATCATTTTGAGGCTAATTTCAAAATATTTTCAGAATCTGGCCACTTCTCACTAGCTCCATTTATGTTATCCTGGTAACATTAAAGCCATGAATCATTTTTCCCCCTGCGTCATTGCCGTAGCCTTGTAACTGGTCTCCCTGCTTTATCCCTTGCCCCCATTCATCTGCTGCCCACTCCGCCACCAAGGGGACCATGCCTCTTTTTGTTCCAAATGCTCCCCTGGCTCGCTGCTTACTCAGAGTGACAGTCAGAGGCATCAGATGGCTTGAGGGACCCCGTGGAAGTTGGTCCTTTGCAGGTCTCCTCCACAAGCTCTGTGAGGTTCCATTTACAGTGTCTCTCGGCTCTCCTGCTGCTGTGCCTCACTGGTTTCCTTGTTGTCCTGGGCACACACAGGGTCTTCCCCAGCTTCAGCACCCTTCCTTCTATCTGGCCCACCTTCCCCCCCAGATCTCTGCCTGGCTTGCTCCCTTGCCTTCCCTGGCCTCCTCATCTCTAATTGCAGTTCCCCTTTCAACACTTTTTACTCCTCTTCCTGCTTTATTTTTCTCCTTAGCACGAGAATCATGTAACATTTTATATTTTGCTTATTCTTCTTATTAATTGTCTTCCCCATCGCTAGAATCTATGAGGACAGTACTTCTTGTCTGTTGTGTCCACGGGTGTATTCCCAGTGCCTAAAACAGTGCCTGGCCCTTGGTAGACAAAAGTGTTTGAGTGAAGGATGAACCCATCGAGCACGCTAAGCTCCTGGCTCAGGGCAGCATGCAGCAGCTGTTTAATCAGTTTTCTTATAGCTTAGCATCCCATCCTCCTGCCCTCCAGAAGTGCCTCCTTGACCACCTGGCATCCAGGAAATCTTTACTGACTGAGTCTCATCTAATTTCCCTCCTTCCTGTCACCAGGCCCAAATCCCTGGTACTCAAGGGCTGGGTGAGCTGTCTGGCTAGCTGAGTCTCTCTGTCCTCACCCAGTCTTTGCCCTCTCCTGGTTTGGAGGAGGCTCTTTGCTTGGGCTGTCCTTCGAGTTGCAAGGGTGTGGGGTATCGGGGTGGCTGTGGAAGCCAGCAAGGAGTGGAATGTGCAATATGCCTGAAATCAGATGCCACCTGTGCTGTGGGAGTTTCTGGAGCCTTGACCCTGGGTGGAGGAGGTGATGGGCACTGGGTATCAGGGAGTAGGACCTAGACTGGGTTTGGACTGCAGAGTCATGGTTCCTGAGCTCGCTGTTCCTATAAATTGGAGAGGTCTTGACATAGGCACCTGAGTAGATAGTTTTCCATTAGCTGAGCTGAAAAGCTCAAGAAGAGGAGCAGGTTGGAGAGGCAGAGGAAAATGATGGGGTCATTGTGCCTGGAGTTTGCTAAATGTATGTCTGTAAATGCTATTCTAATCCAGCCATTTGACAAGGCCAGTGAGACCTTCTGACATGACCTGTAAAAACCCTTTGTGATTATGCAAGTGCAAACAGACAGTTTCGTTCCATCCCATACTCAATCCCTGGGCCTCACCTAATGCCCAACGCCTATGCCTTCCCAACGCCTAGACCTCCCAACGCCTACACCTCCCAATGCCTATTCCCTCCCAAAGCCTAGCCTCCCAACTCCTATGCCTCCCAATGCCTAGACTCCCAATGCCTATGCCTCCCAACGCCTAGCCTCCCAACATCTATTCCCTCCCAACGCCTAGCCTCCCAACGCCCAGGCCTCCCAACGCCTATGCCTCCCAACACCTAGCCTCCCAACGTCTGTCTATTCCCTCCCAACGCCTAGCCGCACAACGCCTAGCCTCCCAACGCCTAGCCTCCCAACACCTATCCCTCCCAACGCCTAGGCCTCCCAATGCCCAGCCCTCCCAACGCCTATGCCTCCCAACGCCTCTGCCTCCCAACGCCTCTGCCTCCCAATGCCTATGCCTCCCAACGCCTATTCCCTCCCAAAGCCTAGGCCTCCCAACGCCTCTGCCTCCCAACACCTAGGCCTCCCAACGCCTATTCCCTCCCAAAGCCTAGGCCTCCCAATGCCTCTGCCTCCCAACGCCTCTGCCTCCCAACGCCTAGGCCTCCCAACGCCTATTCCCTCCCAACGCCTAGGCCTTCCAACGCCTATTCCCTCCCAACGCCTAGGCCTCCCAAAGCCTATTCCCTCCCAACGCCTAGGCCTCCCAAAGCCTATTCCCTCCCAACGCCTAGGCCTCCCAACGCCTATTCCCTCCCAACGCCTATGCCTCCCAACGCCTCTGCCTCCCAACGCCTGGGCCTCCCAACGCCTATGCCTCCCGACGCCTATGCCTCCTGACGCCTATGCCCTCCCAACACCTATGCCTCCCAACGCCTAGCCTCCCAACGCCTATGCCTCCCAACGCCTAGCCTCCCAACGCCTATGCCTCCCAATGCCTATGGCCTCCCAACACCTAGCCCTCCCAACTCCTAGCCTCCAAATGTGTATCTTTCCCAGAACCTTGGGGGTGGTGTGTGGCTCAGGACTGGTTGTTTTCACAAGTCAAATAGTCTCTGCATCCACATGCCCAGCTGGGGTGGTCTGAAATTAATCTAGAGTAGGACACGTGTGTGGATGTCTGGTAGGCAGCTGGATGCATGGGACTGGGCCACAGGAAAGAGAAGAACAGTGGGAACGCTTGTGCATTGCAGGTACAAATGCAAAATGGTGCAGCCATTGTGGAAACAGTTTGGTGGTTTCTCAGAAACTTAAATGTAGGATTACCATATGACCCAGCAAGGCTACACCTAGGTGTATACCTGAAAGATCTGAAAACAAGGACTCAAGAAAATGCTTGTACATAAATGTTCTTAGTGGTGCTGTTCACAATAGCCAAGACAAATGCCCACTGAAGGAAGAATGGATAAACAAAATGTAGTATAATAGAATATTATTCAATCATTAAAGGGAATCAAGTTCTGATACATACTACAATATGGATGAACCTTGAAAACATAATAATGCTAAGTGAAATAAATCAGACACAAAAATACAGATATTGTATGATTTCACTTTTATGAAATTAATCTAGAGTAGGTAAATTCATAGAGACAGTAAATCATTACAGGTTACCAGGGACTAGGTGGAGGGGTGGGGGTGGGGTTATTGTTTAATGGGTACAGAGTTTTGGTAGAGATGGGTGATGAAAAGGTTCTGGAAATAGTGGTGATGGCTGCACAACATTGTTAATGTATTTAACACTGCTGAATTGTACACTTAAAATGGTCAAAATAGTAATTTCATGTTATGCATATTTTATCACCATAAAAAAATAAAAAGAGGGCGAGAAAGAGGGATGGAAATATGGATTTGGGAGTCCACAGTGTCCAGATGGTAATGAAGGTCATGGGAGAGGACAAGCTCACCCAGACAGCCCAGGACAGGGCCTGAGGCCTTCAGGCTGTGAAGGTGTGTGTGGATGTGTGTGTGTGTGTGTGTGTGTGTGTGTGTGTGTGTGTGTGTGCAGGGGGCATCATTGAAGGAGATTGAAGGGGAGTGGTTGGCATGGAGGGAAAACTAAGAAGAATGGTGTTTGTGAAGCCTGGGTGCGTTAGCGCTCCTGATTGCAAAGGACAGAAATCTAACTTGGATTAGTTTGGGCACAAAGGAGAATTGACTGGTTTGTAGGAACATGGGAGGGGCAGGCGTACCTCGGGCCCCCAGCAGACCTGGCTGGAGTTATGTCTGGATGTGTTTAGGAACTCGCTTCTGCATGCCTCACCTGTCCTTCTCTGACTGCTGGCTTCCTTCTCTGCAAGCACAGGGATTTTGCTCATGCTCACCAGCAGCTCTGAGCTCATTCTTTCCCAAGTTTTGCTGCTACATGCTTCCCTCAGAAACCATCAAATAATCTGAGGAAGCACCCCAAGTGGCCTCACCTGGAGCACATATCCACCCTGAGGTCAAGGGGCCAGGATGCACGACTGGCAGCTTTTAGCATCCCAGTTTAGAAGGAGAGACGTGCTGGGTGGACACAACACGTAAGGTATTGATGGCACAGTGAAGAGGCTCAAGAAGGAAGGCTGTCTACTCTGTAAAATGGCTCATTGCACAAGGCAAGGACAGGAAGCTCCCATGAGCTTAGTAATAAAGACATCGTAGGCGAGCTTGGCAAAGGCGGTGTGAGTGGAGAGCTGGGGCAGAGGCGGGGTCATAGCTGGTGCGGTGAGTGGGAGGTGAGGAAGTCAAGATAGTAAGTGCAGGCCTCTGTCTTAGGAGGCACAGTTGTGAAAGCCAAGAGAGAGATAAGGAGGGAGCCACTGCTGGGGACACAGGGGGTCAAGGAAGGGTTGTGTTTTTGTTTTACGGATGGGAGAGAGGTGAGCATGTTTAAGTACTGAAGGTGCCAGGAGAGAGTCAGAGGTTGAAAAGACAGGAGAGAGTAAGAAGGTGAAGAGAGAGGGGGCCATGAGAACAGGTGGGGAGCCATTAGAGGATGGACAGGCGTAGGCCCACTGCTTTTACTATGTGGGGGAAAGGAGGGAGGACCGGTGTGGACACTGGTTGGTCTGTAGTTCTAGTGGCTGTTGTCAGGAGAGCCTTCTTCTCAGATAGCTCCCTCTTTCTCTGAGAAGTGGGATGAAAGCAAGATGGAACTGGCTAGAGGCGTTGAGGAGAGTGGAGAAGGTTGAGCAGCCTACCACCATGAAAAACAGCAGAGAGCAAAGCAGGGAGGGAGGGAGGTTGTCAACCTGCAGCGGCCTCACTCTGATCATTTGAGTAGCTCTATCTAGTACAGGGTGTAGAGATGGGAAAGCACAGCTGGATTGATCTGGGCCTGGAGTTTTGCTAAGCAGGAGGGGAAGGGGGACAATGAGGATATTGGCAGGACAGGAATTCGTTCTAGTCATTATCTCAGCAAATATTTATGACCCTTTCACTGCATACCAGGCATGGTACCGGGCCTGAAGATCCACTGGCAAATACTGTTCTGACCCGCATAGAGCAGTCTAGTAGGAGGGGGTGGATATCCATTTAGAAGCTCCCATGTGAGACGGAAGTGGTGGATACAGAAGGAAGCAAATGGCAGATTGGGAGAAGTTCGCAGAGTCAGGCCTGGAGATGCTTATATAGGAAGTCAGCTGTTGATAGTTAAATTAGCATGAACAGATGTTGAGGGAGGAGCTAAGTGAGAGGGTTGGGGGAAGCTGTGGTTAGAGAGTTGGGTGACCTGTCTCACAGTTTCTTCCTTCCCTCCCATTACAATGGCTTACCTGTCCTTTTTCTATTGAAGTCTGATCCGCTATTTATAGGGATCTACATCCTAGTCCCTCTGGCTCTCTGGGGGACCTTCACCACCTTTCTCCTCTACTGGATTTATCTCACCACTATTTAGATATTCCTAATTCTCTTTCATTGTAATAAAATAAAATACAATAAAATTCTTGACTGCCTCCATTCCCTTGCAATTGACACTCTCTCATTTTCTATTCCTCTTGCAGCCACTGTCTTCCAATCAGTTGTCCCCACTTGCATCTCCATTTGCTTGGCTCTCACCATCTCCTTATTTCACTGGGAGCTGGTTCTCTACGATGATATTCCTGCGTGGGTACCAATGACCATCTTTTAATCTAATGATCACTTTTCAGTCCTTATCTTATTTGACCCAGGGCAGTGTTTGGTCCTGATGATCACTTTCTCCTTCTCTGGAAACTCCTCTTTTAGAAACTTCTAGAAGTGCTAGAACTGCTCTAGAACACTTGTCTCTTGGCTTCTGTGACATCACATTCCCTTGGCTTCTATGATATCAATTTACCTCACAGCCCCCTTTGCTGGCTCCCCTCTGCCCCACTCTAATTAACTTTTAAGCCTCCATCCCAGGGCATCTGCTCATCTCTCCCCTCACAGTCTCTCTACAGTATCAGCCATTCTCAAGGTTTAAGTTACTACCTACCATAGAGGCCCAGAAATAAGATGACTCCAAATAAAAAGCAATCCCCTATATTTCCAATGAGGAAACCCTCCAAAATCAATTTGGGGGTTAATTTGAATACATAAACTTTAGAACGGTTGAAATAATAATTTATTAACTTAGTTTGCCATACATTTAAAATATAAACAATGTAGTAAGATGTATTATTTCTTTTCTCCCCTCACATTTTATGAAGCAATTTTATTTAAGCTTTTAATATTTTTAACACTCGTGTCAATATCAGTGGCTTTATCATTAACTTTCACAGAATACACTGACTTTATTTTTGCCCAAGTTATTTGTGACATAGCACTTTTTCAATCTGCGTGTGATGCTGAGAACTTTATTCTTTGCCATAAGAGCCAGGTTGCATAATATTAGGTTGCATAAAATAAAAACAAATCATCTGGTAGGTATGTATTTGTGATCCCCACAACATAACTAAATACTTCCTGTACTGTTCTTCAAGGGATTTTTTTTTTAAAAGACTTGCTTCAACAGATAATACTTGGAATTGTAAGGTCCATACCCCCCAGGAGTAAAGATTGAATCTGTGTGTAATGCCTTTGCCTCCACTTTTTTCTGATTCTGCCAAGAGACCTCCATGAATATCGAAAACTTCATTGATTAAAGTTATTTCAGGTGAATGAGTTTCCCCCACAGAGTGTTTTGTTATTCAAAAGGCAGTAATTGAAAGCATGACCCATAATATAGGAGACCTTGTAAGTATGTACTTGAATGTAAGACAAATCGTTCCTACTGGAGGGGTAATTTTGGACCAAAATCTTATATTCAGGTGTTTTGCTGACAATTCCCAAATCCGTATTTCCTGACCAGTCTTTTATTCCCCCTTCTATACAACAGTTTACTACACATCTCCACCTGGGTGCCAAGCATTCAGCCAGTTGACACATTTTTATTGAGTGCCTACTATGTGTCAAGTACTGTTTTAGGTGCTGGTAGATAAAGGGGGGGAACACGACAAAGCCCGTATTGTCTAGGAGCTCATCCTAGTGGGATGAAACAGAGAATAAACATGTAATTAAATAAGAATATTTCATAAACTAGTAAATGCTATAAAGAATATAAAATGGTGTTGCGTGGTAAAGAGGTGACTGTGTGTGGTGTACGTGCTTCATCTGAGGGGGTCAGAATGGCCTCCTGCAGGAGAGCATGTTTGAGTTGAGATGTAAATGCCAAGGAGACAGTCATGTGAAGCTCTGGGGGAAGAGGGTTGGCAGCAGAAGCCAGTGCAAAAGGCCCTGAGATGGGAGAAGGGCAGTGAGGGTAGGGCATGCAGGAAGGGGAGAGCCCAGGGGGATGAGCTTGGAGAGGCTGTCAAGGTCTAACCATGCAGGGCCTTACAAGGCATGAAAAAGTTTGGTTTGCTTTCATTTTTATGGCCATGATGGAAAGACACTTGGACGGTTTTAAGCAAGGGAGTGACTTGACTGATCTGATTGACATTCTAGAAAGATCTCAGGCTGCCACATGGAGGAAGAATTGCAGGGGAGCAAGAGTAGAGGGAGGGAGCCCAGGTGTTCAAGGAGGTCACCTGGCCTGGGATGGAACCACTGGGATGTGGGAGGAAGGGAATGGACTTGGAACAGAGTTTGGAATTATATCTAACATGACTTGTTCATGGTGGATGTAATTATGAGGAAAGAGAAGCTTAGGTTTTTGAATTGAGCAGTTGGGTGGATAGGGCTGTCATCTTTCAAGGTGGGAAAGATTGGGAGAGGACATAAATCTGTTCTCTGTTAGGGGGATTAGGAGTTCCATTTTGGGTAACAAATAGGGATTTTGATATGTCAGTCTAACACTCATGGGAGGGGTTGGGTCTGAATATATAAATGTGGGACTCATTAGCTTATAGGTGGTTTTATAGATGGTACTGGACAAGATTACAGAGGGAGAAATGTATATAGAGGAGAAAAAAGGGTAGAGAACTGGGTCCTAAAGAATCCTGCATTTAGAGATCAGCAAGAGGAAGAAGAGGCATCAATGGAAATCAAGAAAGACCTATCAGTAATGTGGGAGGAAAACCAGGAGAGAAGGCTGCCCAGAAGCCAAAGGAAGATGGTGTTTAAGGAGGAAGCTCTCAATGGCCGAATGTTGCTGAGGGAGCAAGATGAGGATGATAGACTGACCATTTCGATTTGGCAATTTGTTGGCCATTGGTGACTTTGACTAGAATGGGTTAATGTGATGAGGAAGTGGAGATTGCAAGTATAGACAACTTTTAGAGGATTTTGTTTTTTGTAAAAGGGGCAGTAGCTGGAGAAGGATGTGGTGTTAAGAGGGAATTAAAAAAAGAGGGAAACTACAGAGCATATTTATAGAAAGGGGATTGTGAGGCAATGACTGTGGAATACAGTCCAGAGTAAGTGAGAGGTGATGGGGTTCAGGGTCCAAGTGGTGGCGGGGGGCATACCTGGAGCAGGGACACTTCATCCATGTCACAGGGGAGTAGGCAGAGTAAATGGGTCCTCATGCCAGAAAGCTGGCAGATTTGGTTGGGAGGAGATAAGTTAGTGCTCGCCTATTGCTTCTGTTTGCCAGAGGCATATAATGCGTGGCTATCAACTGAAACGGAAGATTAGGAGAATGGGGGCTGGAGGTTTGGGAAAAGAGAAGGCATGACATAGCCATTTTGGAGAATAGGGTTAAAGTGTTAGGAAAATACAGAATTTCTTAGAGGTGGCTGAATGCCCACTTGAGCTTTATGGTCAGAAGTTTCCATTGATAGCAGTCATTCCAGTTGTATTCTTCTCCAGCTGCTTTGGAACAGGTGCCACATGGAGAGTTGGGCTTCCTGGGAGTTAGTCTTGCTTGGTGAGCAACTATAGAAGCACCAAAAGGCAGGTGAGTGGAAGATATCTATGGGTCAGCAATTACATGGGGGCCCATGGAGTCCAAGCTGGGACAGGTGGGGGGGGGCTGTGATGGGGTGATGGACAGTGAAAAAGTGGTGGGACAATAGGTGGGGCAGGATTGCTGGAGTGGGAACTAAAGTGAGTGAGCTGGATAGGAGAGGTCCCCGACAAGATCTACGGTGTGAGCACTCATGTGGGTGGGTTCAATGGGTAAAGAAAAAGATTGTTAGAAGCAAGGAAGTCAAGGAACTGAGAAGTCAAGTTTGGATGCGAAGTAATCACAAATGATAATAAGCATAATAACAGAAAGAAAGACAGTGAGCTAAGGGCTGAGATTGTCCATGAATGAGAGATCCAGGATATCTTATTTGTATCTCAGACTCAATCCTGTCTGAAACTGAAGTTACAGTATCTCCCTCAAGCCTGCTCCTCCCCTGGGTAAATGTGCCGCCACCCAGAGCCAGAAATTTGGGTGTCACTTTGATTCCTCTCTCTAACTGATCCTCACACCCAATCAAATTACCAAATCTTTTAGATTCTATCTGGGAAACATTTCTTAAATCCAGGAACTTCTTTCTGTTCCTACTGTGCACACCCTAGTTTAGGCCATGGCTGTTTCTCATTTGGACAATTAGTGTCAGGTTCCAAACAGGTAGCCCTGCTCTGGCCCCTCTGCCTTGTAACCAGAGACAAATTAGATCATATCACTTCTGTGCTAAGTCTCTCCAGTGATTTTTCATCGTCCTTAGGATAAAGTCCAAAATCATTAACAGGGCTTTTCAAAGAAAGCACTGCATAACCTCGCTCCTGCCTACTTCAGTCTGACCCCTCACCTGGTTTGTTCTTCCTTTCTATATGCTATCCCTTCTGCCTAGCATACCCTCCCCACTTGGCTTAGCGAAAATCCTCCTCTTTCTCTAGTTGTCAGCTTAAGAAGTCTCAGGGAACCTTTTCCTGGATGCCTGGATGTTGGATCCACTATCCTCCCTCCCCCAGTACACCATGCTTCCCCCGTATGTCATGAGTTTCGCAGTTTTCCTCTTCATAGAATGTAAGCTCCATGAGGTCAGGGTCTCTGTCTGATTCTTCCCAGATGAATCCTTAGCACCTAGCGTGGGGTTTATCACATACAAGTGAACAATAAATATTTGTTAACTTGAATCAAATGGAAGATTCTAGAGGTGGAGCAGTTTTGGGTGAAGATAAATTCCGGGGTGTGGTCCTGGGAGTGAGTAGCTAAATGGAGTGGAGGAGGAGGTCATGAGAGATGAGGAGGGCATGGAATGAAAAGGACAGAGTGACACACTGGTGGACCCCATGGGCCTGAGCTGTGAGAGAAGACCAGACGATCCTGAGTCATATGCTTAAGTCTTTAATGAATGAGGAGAAGTAGGTGGCAGCAATGTGGGTGGGGCAGAGAGTGGAAGAGAAAGATGGCAGGAGCCTAGGCAAAGCAAAGAGTTTTCAAGCAGGTGGAGGTGGGAAGGTCTGAAAGTGTTAAGGAGGGCAGTGTGGGGGTCTTGAGAGTGTGGGCAGGACTGAGGATAAGATTGAGATGACTGAAGTGTTTCCTAGAGGGTTGTGCAGCTCCCCTCCAGGGGCCTTTAGGCTGCTCAAACAGTGTTTGGTCTTCGTCAGACTCAATGGCTCAGGACTGGAGACCTCTGGGTCCAGCACCCATGAAGAGGACTGCCACAGGAGTAATCAGGTCCTAGGGTGCTCTCACCATATGTTTGTCCAGCAGCAGCCCCTGGGATGGGGAATCTAGAACCTCAGAGGGAGCTGACCACTGGTTTGTTCACTGTCTGCATGTGGAAGCTGCCTTGGTCTGAGTAGTGTTGAGCCCTCTGATTCTGAACTGCCATCCTGTTCTCCGGGATTGAGTGGTCACAGCTCGGGTCTGGATTGGAGGTAGAGTTGCCCTTGATTCCTGGAGTTCAGTAGATGGCATTGGTGCCCTACCCATGTTCCCTTTACTGAGGGACACTCATTCTCCAGCTGCTGTGAATGTTGGCCACTCATGGCTTACAGCTGCCCCTGGAGAATTGATCTAGACTGAGTGGGAGCCTCCAACCCCTACTTGCCAGCCCTCCTGTCCTCGAGGTGGCCTGAAACCAATGACTGACGTATATGGGAGTTCCAGGGCCTGGTGTCCACGCCTCCAGCAGGGACAGCTCTATGGTGGGGTTTATGATCCAAAGGCCCTCATCCCATAGGGTTCGGGCCAATGCTAAGGTTCCCTGAGCCCACACCCTGCTCAGCTTTGCCCATTCCCTATCTTGCTTCTTGTTCCTTTTTTCACATGCACACAAATTCCTGCTGCTGGCTCTGTTTCTAGGGAACCTGGTATAAGATGGGGTGACTCTCTGATCTTGTCCCATAATCAGGAGTGGATATGGAGGCTCTCCATGGACCACAGGTGCCACAGTCCCCTCAGACTTAGCCCATCTGTGTGGGCTTAGAAGGACCCTCCCCTCCCTAGGCCAAAGTTTCCTCACCTACAAATAAGACCTTTAGGCTAGACTTAGTTAAACCAACAACAAAACACACAAATAAACAAATAAAAGGAAAACACTTTGCTGAACTCCCTGGGCTTAGGTGTGGTGGTGGATTCAGGTCAAGAACACAATCCCTTCCTCCAACCGCTCACAGCCCATTTACTCAGTTAACAAACATTTGTTGAAGGCAGCCAGGCCTGGATGACTCAGCATCTTGCCCTGCCCTGCCTTTTAAGGGCTCATAGGCTGATGGGTAGGGCCCACTGCTCCAATTCAGGGAGAATAATAAAGGCATAGGCTAGGCTGTCCCTGGGATTCTAGGAAGGATCCCAGAGGAGGGAGGAAGGGCATTCCAGGCTGAGGGAACAGCATGTCTGAAGGCATCAGGCACCACCCAGCACGATGTGTCTGGTTGGGGAACCATGAGCCCTTTGGTATTATTGGTGGGTACAAGGAGGGAGGAAGCAGGGGGTGAGGTTGGGGAGGTCAGCGGGGACCAGGTTTAGGGCAATGTGGGGTGTGGTGGTGCAAGAATTTTAATGCAGAAGGAACAACATGGTCAGATTCATATATGTATATAAACCACTCTGTCCCCCATAGCGGACGGTAGGTGAGAGGGGCCCAATGAGAGGTAAGACTGTGGGGTGGGGGTGGGGGGCAGACTCAGGAGGCATTTAAGGGGCTGGAATTGGTGCTGTACTAGGATGTGGGATGTGTGGGGGCTGGGAAATCCGGAGGGATGAGGATCTAGGACAGCTCCTGGCTTGGACAATTGGGTGGATAGCAGTGTCATTTGTAAGGTGGGGAGTGATGTGTGAGGAAGGCAGGTTTGGGACTGCTGAGTGGGAGATGCCTGGGGACGTCCTGGAAGGTTGTCCTGTGGGCAGTTGGTGGGGGCTCTGGGACTCAGGCAGGTGCAGGCTGGAGGTGGGTTTTGGGAGTTGCCAAAGTTTGAGTGGCAGGATGAGGGTCGGGGAGGATGAGGGAATGTGCATCCAGTAAAGAGAAGGGAAATTCCTCAGACTCGAGGATCCATGAGGGACCCTTTGGCTCAGAGGCTCTCCGTGGGTCCCTGGCCTCCTAGACATCCTGGCAGACCCTCAGCCTGGACTTGCTCTCAGTTCTGTCCCTCCCCCACTATGCCATCCCCTCCCATCTTCAGAGGAGACTCACCCACCCGAGACCTAAATTGGGCATGGTTAGGGAGGCCTGAACGGGCGAGGCGGAGGCCTCCTGAGCCACAAATTCATCTGAGGGGCACTCGCTGAGAACCGACTTATCCTGAGCACCGGGTCTCCTAGGGTCCCTCTCCTGCCTTCGCCAGCTGGTTGCTGAGTCCCGAGAGCCCTGGAGCAGCCCCTGCCTTTGAGTACTTTCTGCCACGTCCTAGGGACACTCTGGCACACTCTGTGTATGTGAGTGTGTGTGTGGTGTGCGTGATGAGTGAACTTGAATCAGAGGTTCTGGGGCTCGGGTCTTGGCCTCCTCTCTGAGGTCCATCATGAAGCCCTTGCTTCCCTGCTCATTACTCCCCACTTGGTCCGCAAGGTACTGAGAAAATCATATTTATTAAGGGTTTCGACCTTAATATTATAAAACATAGTACCATATATAAAATCCCCACCAGCCATGAACCTCCCTCTCCTGGGGCTCAGGAACCAGAAATAGAACTGCTCCCAGTATTGACCCCCGAGGGGGCCTGGTGAGCCCCACCAGCACCTTCCTCACATGCTCTGCTGCCAAACAGATGCCACTGCCCTGCCATTGCCTTAGGGAGGTGGGGGACCTGGTGGTCCTCGCTGCCAACGTCACGGGTTATGGATACCCACCTGTGTCCACTGCAGCCGAGCCCGCCTTCATTAGCACAGAGTTCCCACTTTGGGGGTGCTCTCCCGGGGAGAGAGCGTAGGGTGGGCACGTCTCAGGCAGGCGAGTCTGGCGCCGAGACCGCCGGCGCCTGGGGCGGCAGATCTCCTGGCACCTCTTGCCCACCAGGTAGGCAACCTCACTGAGGTTGAGCAGGATGCAGACCACGGCTATGGCCACCATGAAGTAGGTGAAGACCGTCTTCTCCGTGGGTCGGGAGATGTAGCAGTCCACGGTGTGGGGGCAAGGCGACTCGGAGCAGGCCACCACGCGGGGCATGTCGTAGTGACCCTGGTAGAGGCGGTGGAAGACGTACAGGAAGCCAGAGTCCACGGCGGCCTTGAAGACAAGGCTCAGCAAGTACGTCCACCAGAGCCCGCCTCGCTTCTTGGTGGGGTTGTCATACAGGGAGGTGGCGTTGGGCCCATGCTTGAGACGGTGCCGGCGCTCCCGCTCCTCCCGGTAGGCCACGTGCATGACAACGAGCAGCGAGGGGCACGTGACCAGGATGAGCTGCAGGGCCCAGAGGCGCACGTGGGACACGGGGAAGAACTCGTCGTAGCACACGTTGGTGCAGCCCGGCTGGCGCGTGTTGCAGATGAAGTCTTTCTGCTCGTCATCCCACACGTCCTCCGCGGCCACCACGTACACCAGCACGCGGAAGATGAAGACCACCGACAGCCAGATGCGGCTCAGGGCCGTGGAGTACTTGTTCACCCCGCTCAGGAGGCCCTGAAGGAATGACCAGTTCATGCTGATGCTGCGTCACCTGGGCGGTCGACACGTGTGTGCACCCACGCAGGCCTGGCCGAACCTGGAAATGGATGTCCTTTATTAAGGGTGCGAATGACAAAGCCGTGTCACAACCACTGCGTCATCATCATCATCATCGTGTCCTCACTCGAAATGACTTGGCGGGGTAGGGATCACCATTATCCCCATTTCGCCGGGGAGTAAGCTGAGGCCCAGGGAGGCGCCTGCCCAACGTGCCACAGCTGGAAGGAGCAGAGCTGGTCTTGAACGTCTCTCTTCCTGTTCCAAACACCTAGGACTATTTTATCCTATAAAGTAATAGACACATGTGAAAGACAATGGTCCTGTATAGGCATGCCTGCCAACCTCTTTGATCCCCAAGCTTCAGCAGCCCTGCGAGTCACCCAACTTCTAAAGAGAGAGCAAAAAGGTGTGGATTGGGTGGTCCTCTCTCCCATCAGCTGCCAGGGCTGGACCAGGGCAGGAGGGGAGGGATGTGGGTCTTCATCCTCCAGTTCCCTTCAGCTTTTACTGAGCGCCAACATGAGTCAGGCCCTGACCTGGGTGCTTTCACATCAGCCTCTCGGGCAGACTCCCGAGTGATGCCCATCCTCCTCATTCCTCTTCTCTGGCCCCTGGACATCTCTGCCCCGGCTTTCCCTCCCAAACTTTGGAACCATGGTGGCTTGCATCTGCCTGCCACCCCCCATCCCCCACCATGGGTGTTGGGCCCCCGGACTGACTCTCCTAACCACAGTTATTTCCTCTGGAATTCCACCCATTCCAGCTTTAGGGAGGGACTAGGGAAGGGGCAGAAGTGGGATTCTGGCATGGTCCTCCCCCACCATCTCCTTTTTCTTTCAGGGACATCCCTTTTTCCATTTGCTTAGCAGCTATTTGCTAGCCAAATCTTCCATTATTTCTGTTCAGACCCCTGTCCTGTGTGCTCTGTCCTCAACACCCTCTTATCTGGAGTGCCGTTGTGTTCCATCTGCGACCTGGCCCCTCCTCTATCTCTGACTCAGATGTCAGCATCTTCAGACCTCATGTTCCTGGGACATTTTCTGAGCACCTTCCTCCAACTTTCATGCACCACCAATACTCGGATGGTTTGTTTACCTGTCTTCTGTGCCAGACTGCCAGCTACTGGATGGCAGCCTCTGTGTCTTATCTGTTTCCCCAGGACTTAGCACTGGGCCTGGCCCAGTGAACACACAATATATATTTGCTAAACCAAATCGATACCCCATTTCTTCCTGATCCCTCCTCTTCTCATCTCTTCTCTGGTCCTCTGCCCTCCCTTTGGTCTGGCAGGACATTCCTTCCCCTCCTTGGGGCTTCCCTGGGGTTCCTCCAGGGATCCTCAGTTCCCTCTGCTTCTCCCTGAAGCCTGGCCCACAGCCTGAGGTCCCCTGGGGATCCTAAACCCTGCTGGTCCCTGCTTCCCAGCCCAACTTCTTGCCCAATTTGGTCCTCACCTTTTATGGGTCCAGCAGATGCTCTCTGGTCCCTTGGCTTGTCTGTCTGCCTGAGGGCCTCCCAAAGGCAGCTTTTGTTCCTTACTCCCCTGCTGGGTGGGGCTTTCTGAGCCAATGAGCCAAACAAGAGTGAGCGGGTGGGCAGGCAGGCGGGCGGACTTCCCAGGGCACATATTCCAAGCAAACACCTGCGGCACTTCTCCCCTGGCCCACGCCTTCTCTCTAGCCTGGCTGGGCATGGCTGAGTCTGGCTTCCTGGGCTGACAGGTATGTGGGTGAGACTGCAGTAAGGGGCGGGGGCAGGAGCCTGATATCCTCATTCCCCGGGTCCAGGTAAGCAGCAATGACATTGTCCCCTGTCCCTGGCCTCTCTCCTACCGTTTTCTCTGGAAAACGGATTCTGATGTCCTCAGCAGCTGACATCTATGGAAAGGGGCAACCCGGGATTCAGCCCAGGATCACATCTCACCCTGATAGAGACATTTCTGAGGACTAGAGCTTGGGCTGTTGGGTAGGCTGTATAGGGAATGGGAGAGGCTGGCTATTATTCTCCTAGACAAGGGTACCCCACTGCCCTGGGGGAGACAAGGAATTCAGGTTGTCAGCATGAAATGCCCCAGTTGGCAGAGGGCCAGGCTTCCAGAGAAGTCAGAGTGTGGCTCAGTGGGGGATGCAGGGGCACCTTGGGACAGTGAAGGTTAATGAGCAGCCAGGGAGGGGCTCCTGCCTCATTTCCCACAGCATTTATTGAGTGCTTCCTAATACCAATGATTAACATTTATGTGGCCCTTTACAGCCGGCTAACCCCATCCACAGCCGTGAGCTCATCCAGTGCTCTCAACAACCGCACAGGCTCAGTACTATTAACCCATTTTGGAGAGGAGCTGAAGCCACTTTCCCAGAGTCCCAGTGGCACTTGGGTTCAAATGCAAATGTTCTGACTTAAAGTCCATTGACTTTCCACTGTCACATGCAGCTCCCCACATACTAAGCTCCATTCTCTTTGCAGACAACCCATAGGCCTAAAATTGCAGGATAAAGGCTGGAGTTGAGCATGAGCAGGCAGCATGACCCCCAGGAGTGCTGGGGACTCTATCTAGGAGAGAGGATGGCCCCTCACTGGACTGGACCAAGTAACCCTCTGCAGGGGCAGAGACGCTGACCTAGTAACCTGTAAGCGTCATGGGTCACAAAAGCTGAATGATCAAAGGGCACCTTGAAGCAGTGGAGGCGTTGACTTTTATTAAGCCCTGACCGTGGACTCCACACATTGAAGGCTCTTGCACATCCGTTCTCTAATTAAACACTTCCTCACAGCAACAACCCTATGAGGTAGGCCTCATCATCTCCATTTTACACCAAAGGAAACTGATGTGCCCAAGACCATACAGCTGGGGCAGGTGGCTGGCCATGAGGACTAGGGATTTGTTCCTGGGCCATCTGACCCTCATCTTCCCATCCCTTAAGGCCGCACCCATGAGAGATGCTGGGCACTTCCAACCCAGGCCTCCCTCATTGGTCCAGTGCAGGCAGCCCCTCACAGGATGGTTTTCTTCATGTGGTCTCGAGGGCAGTCTGGTAAGAGGGGAGGGTGAATGTCTGAGCCCAGATAGATGAGGTCGCCTGAGAGGAGGTCATCCTGTTTGTAGGAAGAGGCGCTGGTGGCCCGGGCTTTCCTTGCGGCCAGGCACTCACGGCATCTCTTGGTCACCAGGTAAGCCAGTTCCATGAGGTTGAGGAGGATGCAAATGGCAGCTGTGATGACCATGAAGAGAGTGAAGATGTTTTTCTCCGAGGGCTTGGAGATAAAGCAGTCCACAGTATTGGGACACGGATCTGCGTGGCACTTGACCACAGGAGGGAGGGTGTATTTGGGGTACAATGAGTGGAATACATAAAGAAAGGTGGCATCCACACCGGCCTTGAACACCAGGCTGCAGACGTATGTCCACCAGAGCCCACCCTGCTTCTTGCCCGGGTTCAGGTAGAGGTGCCCGCCGTTCTCCCCCACCACCTCTCGGTACTTCTTCTCCCGTGCCTCCCGGTAGGCCACGTGCATGACCACGAGCAGCGAGGGGCACGTGACCAGGATGAGCTGCAGGGCCCAGAGGCGCACGTGGGACACGGGGAAGAACTCATCGAAACAGACGTTGGAGCAGCCCGGCTGGCGAGTGTTGCAGTCAAAATCCTTGTGGTCATCACTCCACACGCGCTCAGCCGTCACCACGTACACCAGCACGCGGAAGATGAAGACCAGAGACAGCCAGATGCGCCCAAAGGCTGTGGAGTACTTGTTGACCCCGCTCAGGAGCCCCTCGAAGATCCCCCAGTTCATGGTGGCCCCAGGTGTCGGTTGTTACTGCAGGGGAATGATAATCATGATTGCCCACATGAACGGAATACCCATTCGGAGCACTTTCTAGAAACATGTCATCGTATCTAATCCTCCCAGCCACAGGGGAGCTAGGTTCTATCATTGTTCCTATTTTACAATTGGAGGAAACTGAGATTACACAACTGTTAGGTGCGGAGCTGGGATTTGAGCACAAGTAATTAAGTCCAAGCCCAACTCTTACCCATAAAAGTGGTTGAGGCGGGTCAGGGAGCCACTCACTCCTCTCTGGGCCTGTGGCGCTGGTCCTTCAGAGTGAAGGCTTAAGTAGGGGGCACATTTTGCTTTCTTCCTCTGTTCCAACCCTCACTCCCTCATCGGGGGGTTGGTCCTTGGGAAGACTTCTCCTCTCCTTTCTGTGCACTGCTTTTTCCCCTTAGACAGACCCTTCCGAGGGGAATCCAGTCTTTGCCTTTTACTTGGCTTGGAGGATGGGGTTGGAGACGAGGCTGTCCTCAAACTCCCACCTGGTCTAACACTCAGTAAATAAATATCCAGGCCGTGTCCTCCTCAGGTGCGATTCATTTGAAGCAAGGCTAATGGCAATCCAGCTGAAAGAGAACGCAGGGGGCAAGTGGTTCTCTTTATCTAATAGCCTTCCTAGAGTAGCCTGGTATTGCAGTGTTTCCCAAGCTGGTGTTCCATGGAATCCTGTCCCATAGTCTGACCGTAGGAGAAGTGAGAGAAAAGGAATCTGTGTTCAAGAAAGGTAGGCAAACATTGCATTTGGCAAAGTTAAATAGGTCTCTTTGCTTGATCATGCTAATAAATTCACATTGTCATCCCCCAGAGAAGGACAGAATATGTAGCATTGCCCAAACTCCCTGGACCACAGAACCCTTTTTCATCATCTTGTGGAAGAACCTTGTCAAGACACCAAAATGAAAAATGCTGCTCTCGTCAGCTCTGCTGGTGAGTTTGATGTGCTAAACACAGGAATCAGCTTTACCTCCATTTAAGGAATGTGACTGCTGTGGTCTCTCTTGTAATTCCCCTGGCTGGTTCTCAGGACCATGTAGTGGTCCCGCCCTACTGAGCCCCCAGGATCTCAGAGAGCCTCTTGCTCTAAGCGTTTCTGATGCCCTTCTGAGTGCTGGTCCAGGCTGAAGGCCACCATGCTGTTCCCCCTGCAGGACCTGCAGCAGTTGAGCAGGGGGTGATAAGAGCCTATATTTATTGGGTGTTTATGCAGCGCCAGGCACTGTTCTGAGCACTTTGCATGAATCAATGCAGCAACTGTATGAAAAGGTATGATATTTTTTATTCCCAAATTACAGATGAGGAAAGTGGAGCACAGAGAGGTTAATTAATTTGCTCATAGTTACACAGCTGGTAAACAGCAGCGCTGGGATTGAACTCAGCAAGGCTAGCTCCAGAGCCCACACCCTGGGCCTGGGCCCCTTTCCTTCAGTCACCGGAAGCTGCCTGAGCGTTTTGGTCGGTGCCTACTCCGTCCTCCACCACGTGGATCCCAGCTGAAGGAGGCTAGGGGTGGCTCTGCTCCCTACCCTGCCTCTCCACTGTTTTGTCTGCACCACTTATCACTCGGACGTGGGGCTCCTGCTCTGAATCATCAGCTGGTCTTTGCTCAGTCCTGCCTGAGGTGGGTGGAACTCCTGGCAGCTTCTCAGGGAATAAAGAGGGAGGCACCCGCCTTAGTCGCCAGGGGCCTTGGCCCAGCCCACCTGGGGTGCGGTGGGGTGGGGTTGTACGGGCCCAGGCAAAGCTGCCTGCTCAGCTCTGGTTCCGTGAGCCCCTTTCCACTCAGTCCCTGACTCCCTCCTCTGTTCAGCTGGGGAGCGCATGGAGAGTCCAAAGGAGAGAGGAGCCCTCATCCTTCCGCCACCAGGACCCAGGGTGGTGGATGTGTCCAGGCCCCCGCCCTTGACTCTCCATCTGAGTTTCCCTCTGCCAGGTGTGCCGAGGGGCAGAGTACATTTGGACACAGCTTACCTTACCTGAGTGGCTACTCCTCAGGGCTCCCTGGGTACTGGCTCCTGGTAGCTGGCAGTCGACTTAGCAGGCGGCTGGAACTCATGTCAGAACGAGAGAAGGTGTTTGGGAAAGCCGTTCGTAGGACAGAGCCTGCAAGTCAGCAGACAGCCTGGGTGTGTGGCTGGCCTAGACGGGGGAGGAGCCGCACCTAGCACTGCCATTGGCTGGGCCCCAGCCTCCCCAGTTGCGTCTGATGAGCCCCAGGAAACTTAGTGTTGTGGTCACTCCTTCCAGGGTGCTGAGCCCCGAATCCTAGCATCCTCTCAGGGGAGACCCACAGGTCCACTCTGACTCCCTGCTTATCCTCCCATCCCTGGCTTTGTGTGGGCGGAACCTGGAAATTCCCCAAATTCTGGAAACTCTCCACGGCGGGTTCTTGCAGTTCTGCTCTCCAGGCTCTTCTCCCTGTTGTTGCTGCTCAGCGGCCCGCATTCTCCCAGCTCCGGCTACCTTTGGAAAGGCTGTGGCCCACAAACTGTCTCCAGCCCGAATGCTTTTGCTCCATCAGTTGCCCCCCCTCCCCCATGCCCTTCTCTCGCCTTTCTCTTCACCTGGTCTCCTCCTCCTAGAAGCCTTCCCGGTCTGGGCTCCTCCACATGGCCTACGGCCTCATCTCCGGGCTTCCATGGCCTTAAGCTTCCACATCATTTTCAGGCTGCACTGGAATGCCTGGTCTTAACTGGGTTTTCCTAGTCCACACGAATATACTTGTTAAGGGTTTGTTGTGAGCAGAAAGCAGACCAGCCCCTGATCCCCAGCGACTCACCAACTTGGCCTTGATTACCCGCTGCTCAGCCTCTGATGACTGCAGAGAGGGCATGGAACAGCCTCCCCATTCCTTGCCATCCTATTGCTGCCAGAATCTAGTTCAGTCTTGGCACCCCAACTCTGAGTACATGAGGGGTTGCACAGAGAGCCACCCTGTCTCCTGCACACACATCCTCACTCTGCCCCAAAACACACACCATGCCTCTCCCCCAACCCTGCATGGACGGCTGCTCTTCCCCCATGGGGCTGCTCCCTACTTCCAACACCACACACATTGGCCTTTCCACTGACTCTTGTTTTAAATTCAAGAATCATCTCTGAGACACTGCTGTGTGCCGGATGCTAGGCTACACAGATAAAGAAAGGGGCAGAAGAGGCTGGGCAGGATCTCCCACCCAGGGACAGGCACAGGGATGAGGGGCCCAGAGACACTGATGTAAGAAGGGTAGGCGCCAGCTGGAAGAGGCTGGACCGCACAAGTTCTGTCCAGAGAAGGTGCCTCCCCATTTGATGGTGTGTGTGTGTGTGGGAGGGGGAGGGGAGGGTTCAGGGAACTGCTTTAGTGCAGGGGACCTCTGCATTTGGGCCCCATACTCCTGCAATCTGAGCTCCACACCCCTGCATCTGAACCCACACCCCTGCATCTGGAGTCTCATACCCCTGGTTTTGTTTTGTTTTGTTTTCTGAGGGCAGTGTCACTGGCCCTCATATATGGGACCGAACCGGGGCCGCTGGCTTCCCAAGCCAGCGCTTAACCACCGCACCACTCGGCCGGCCCACATACCCCTGGTTTTGAATCCCACCTCGGCTGCATTTAGACCTGGGCAATCTTCCAGAGAAACTGGGGGTACCATGAGATATGTCATGCCTGTGAGCGGTGTTCTGAGAAGACACTGAGTGTGATGCAGTGCAGTGAGCGAGCACAGGCTATGTAGCCTGAATCCCAGCTCCGTCTCTTCCTCGCCTTCCAGGCTTGGTTTCTTATCTGGACAGAGGGCCAATAACATCACCTACCTCACTGGGTTGGTGTGCCGGTCACCCCAGCCAATAGAGGTACAGTGTTAGAACAGTGCCTGGTACAAAGGAAGCTCTTTCTATGACTACCGCTGACTGCCCGAGTATACCTGGCACTTGGTGGGTTCTCACCAAAAAGACTTCATCCCCCTTGCCTTCTTCCTATGCCTTTTTTCTCTGAGATACAGGGAAGGCAGAGAAAGGAGAGGGAGACAGACGTACTCACCAGAGAAAAATCTCATGTGGATAGATGTTATCTTTGGGTTCAAAAGGCAAAACCTGGGCCAGGCAGTGACTGTCAGAGAGGTGGGGAGGGCAGGCAGGGAGCATCCCGGGAGGGTTTCACATTAGTGCCGAGGCACAGACTATTGGCCTAATCAACTCTAAGATGCCCTTTATTAGCAGGTCACATGGGGCCAGAATTCAATAGATGGTGTGTCCAAGAGCCACAAACATCACAGGTCCACGGAAAGCACAACACAGCCCGACGTGTACACACTTACACACAGGCCACACTTGCAGGCACACCTGGGGCAGCGCTTTGTTTTGTTCACTGCTGTACCCCTGGTGCTTAGAATGGTGCCTTCATTTATGTTTACTGAATGAAGGATATATGAAACGCACACCTTCTGCAAAGAGAGTCACGCACATGTATTCCTCCTCCACATTTCCCCCACACAAAACTATTTGCCAAGTACAAGAGAAAGGAGACACACAAACGGATCAGGTACAACATTGTGAGACATGCTATGAGACATGTAACAGAGAAGGGAGTGCCAAGTTCTGCCGGGGGAGACCCAGACAAGGTGACATTGAAGCTGGGTCTTGAAGGATGTGTAGGAGTTTACCAAGAGGAGATGAGGAGAAGAAGCCTTTGAGACAGGGGCACAGAGTGTGCAGAGGACCTTGGTGAAAGATGATCTAGGAGCTTTAGAGAGTGGGCTGGGGTTGGGGGCGGAGGGGCACCGAAGGGCAAGGTACCTGGAAGGTCAGCAAGGACCTTTTGGACCAGGAAAGACCTGGAACACTGTGCTAAGGAGTTTGGATGTGTCTGTGTGTAGGGGGTGAAGGTGGAGGTCTGGGGAGATGAGGTAAACTACATGGTCAGATTGGCAGTTGATCTATTATTCATAGTAGTTACATTGTGTATAAAGTCACCACAAACACTGCCGGGTTAGCAAATACTGAAACTTTGCCAGTGAGGGACCTACAGGGTTAGTTAGGTTCCTGCGAGCCTCTGGTTGCAACATTTTCCTCAGTGGAATAATACATAACCTTGTTTTATGTGGGTTTCTGTTTAAAGACACCTTATTTAATATATACTGTTGAATCATTAACACTGGAATCACGGCTAGCAGCCCTATAGCTCATGCCTGAACGAAGCTCATCTAATGCACGTGCTTTCTCCCTAAGGCATATCACAGCCTCCCTGCACTCAGGAACACTAGACAGCACTGTAACACTATGCTTGGGGCCGGTTTAAACAGCAGCATCACTTTCTGAAAGCACGAAAGTGTGAAAAAGTGGCAATAAATCGACCGGAAATAGAACGCTTGTTTACAGTATGAGAGCTGAAGCAAGAAGGCAGAGCGTCACTTTGTTCAGCGTCAGCTGGGAACATGCACATTGGGCGACTCAAAATGTTCGCTGCTCTGTGCGTCTCTGTGAACGGCTGTGAAAGCACCACGAGTATTGATTTAGGAGCTAAACAAATACATTTTAGTGAGTATACAAACTCACAAACAGGGCATCCATGAAAAGTGAGGATCAACTGTATGTTTAGAAAGCTCCCTCTGTTCGAGAGAGGAGGCATGCGAGACCCGTAAAAAAGTGATTGCAATGATTTAGGCGGGAGATGAGCCAGAGAGATGGATTTGAGAAAGTTGTTAATCACAACTGGTGGTGTTTGGGGTCCGACTGGTGGCAGAGGGAAGTAGGAGGAAGGCCCATGATGGTTCCCAGGTTGCTAATTTTGGTGATTTGGCAGGTGGTGGGTCTACTGATGGAAGTAAGGAATACAGGAGGAAAAGTAGGTTGTTTGGGGGTGGGGAAGGTGATGTTTAGGTTTCTCCCAGATGTTTGGGAGCTGGTGAGTTCCCTGTAGTATGTGCTGAGTGGGACGGTGTGAAGGACAGCCATGTGGGCTGTCCACAGCCAGCAACTGGTAGCAACGGCTGGAGTCCTCAGCCCCAAGGCGGTGGTGGGAGCCACTGGAGGGGGACAAGGCCGCTTTGGGAGAGTGCGTTGAGTGAGAAGAGAAGAGCGTCCAGGCAGCACTGACGTTTTAGGAAGCAGGTAAGAAAGAGTTGGCCTGTGGAGGAGAAAGAATAGCCAGGAATAGAGAACACAGGGCAGGTCAGGGAGGGGAGAATGTCATGAAAAAGGGATCCAGGAAACCCATCTGCAGAGAAGTCAGTCGAAGTCCCTGGTGACTTTTGCCAGAGTAATTCAGCAGCGTGGTGGGGTCAGAAGCTGAAGGGCAGTGGGTGGAGCAAGTACAGATTGTACCTTCGCAGGAAGCTTGCAAGCGAGGGAGAGAGGCAGGGCCGTGGGCAGAGGGATCAGGGCCGAAGAAGACTTTGCTCCTTCCAGGGAGACAGGAACGGATGCTTAGATGGAAGGGGAGGAGCGGCTGGAGAGCCATGTGTGCTCTCTGTCCCCCGATCCTCAGCCCAGGCTCTTCGACTCTCGGTGTCATCTTCATCGTGTTCTTCTGGCTCAGAATGACTCTTCCGGAGAAGGTCCGCTCTCCCTGCTTCCTGCCTGCTCTCCCTGTTCCTGGGTATGGTGGGGAGGGGACGGGACTGTCTTCTGCGGACCAGCCCTGCCCCCAGGCAGTACCGTGGTACCCAGCAGTTAACCATCAAAATGGCTATTTCCAAAGGAAATGGTCCTGGGGAACAAGATAAGTTGGGCCTTGGGGCCAAGGTGGTTCCCATTCATTCTACTCAAGAGAAGTAGAAAAGTGGATTGATGCCCCACTGGGAACAGCTCTGAACCAATGACTGATGGAAGTTAGGGGACAAATCCTCTGGCCTTCTCACCCTTCTGTTGAGATAACTGTGAGGCCCAGGTCCCACTCTTTCTCAGAGGTCCCAGCAGGATTAAGCTCAGTTGCCCATGGAGGTAACTCGCTCCATTGCACACACTTAATCAACTTCCTTCCCCTTTTTGCCACACTTCCCATCCCCATGCTGCTATTTCCTGGGATCATCTCCCAAATAAACAACATGCACGCAAATCTATATCTTGGCCTTGGCTTTTGAAGAACCCAAAGTAAGACACCTCTTGTTTGAACAGAAAGCAATCTGCTTTCCTGCAGAATTCACCCATCCTGACTTGAACCAGCCACATGTGCTCACAGAGCTTGTTCTCTTATTGACTATTCATTGGCCCAGGGGTGGGAATGGCTCCTAACTGAGCTCATCAGGTATACTTACCTTGCTCAGTTGAATGGCCCACTGTGACAATGTAACCCATGCTGATCTACTAAGTATCCTTCCCTGGGACTTTTGAACACAGGACAAAGACAGTGTCCATCTGATGGTAAATACAGTGAGAAGTGAGACTGTGGACCCACTGGGGGCCTGCTGTTTGGAAATGTTGTTCTGCTCGATGAACAAAGGATTCTGGGACAGAAAGGGAAGAGGAAATGCGAGAGGAGCAAGTGAGAGCTCAGAAGGCATTTGTGTCCCTGGCTCCATTTATCTTTGGAGCCCTGCATCATTGTTTTCCTTTCAGTATGCAGGTAAACCACTACATTGTCCCTTTGCCCGAGCCTGTTTCATTTAGGTTTCTGTCACTTGCAACTAAGGATACTCCATGTAACCTTGGGTTTGTCATTTAACAGAGCCTCCTGCACCGTTTTAGGTGTTTAATAAGCATAAGTTGACTGACTTATGCCCTCTGCACTTTACCCAACACCCTCCTTTGGGTGTTGGGGTCAACAATAGGTTGTTAAAAAGATAAATGAGAAAATGAAAGAGAGAGGGCTTTGCTTGGGCATCAGACCCAAGCAAAGAGCCCAGTTTGCCGGGCAGGAGGGTGAGGCATCTTGGGTGTTCAGTGCCCTGCCTGGGTCCATGGCTGGACAGGACTTAACAGCTGGTGGCTGCAGAAGATGGTAATGATGGGAGTGGAATGGGAGGAATGGCTTGGAGAGACTTTTTCTTTTTCTTTTTTTTTCCTTTTAGAGAATCAATACAAAGGACAGAAAAGGGAATTAAATGTTTATTGACTCTATTATGAGTATGCACAAAGCCCAACTCCTTGCATACCTCAGAGTACAAACTAGCGACCTGGAGGCAAATGTTTTGTTTGGCCTTCATGGTGCTAAAGAAACATTTCAATTAATTGCCAGCATATATAAATCTGGGGATTCCACATGAAAACAGGGTTGGGGGCTATGCTTGAAAAATCGGAAGTTCTGGCAACACGGGGCCCGTATTCCCATAGCATCAGTAGCTGGAGTGATCAATTGCTGCCCCCTTTAGAGGGGGTGTCCACTCTTCAGTTTGCCACAGACCCCACCGGGCCCTTTCATTCATGTATGTTACTTGCCTGGCCCTCAGTCATTTAAGATTGTAATCCTGGACTTTCTCAACCAACCTCCCAAACAGACCTGTAAGGTGGGTCAAAACTGAAGCGACCCACTCCAGGTCACACTGGAGCTGGAATTGTAGCTCAGTTTTTGTTGACCCCAAAGTCCATTCTTTTGTTACAGCATGGGTACTGTTTTGGCTGCATGTGGCAGGGAGGGCAGGAGGAGGTGGAGAGGTGTCATCAGTGATGGGAAGTTGAGGGTGCCATGGATAGAGGCAGGGAGATTTGGGGGCATTGTGATATGGTCAGACTTGGACATGGTCACTTTGATGGGACCACAGGCTGTCCAGGCAAAGTAACTCTTAGGACTTGGCAGCTGGGCCCGGTGGGCTGAGGTAAATAGAAATGGATGGTGGTGGCTGATAAGCCAAGGGAGTGAGGCAGGAATGATGGTGAGAGCCTGGGTGGCTGGTGCTTCCCAGGAGTAGCGTAGGGGAGGAGGAAAAGGAGGGTGGGGATGAGGAAAGCAGGTCTGGTAGAGGGGATGGTTTGTCCAGATTTAGCGATGTTGGGTTTGAGGGCCTGTGGGATATACCTGGGGAGATAACCAGGGAAAGTTACCTGAATGAGGCTGGCACACAGAAGAGAACTCCTGGCTGAAGATAAGGGTCTAGAGGTGAAGCTGTGATGTCTAGGACAGACAAAGGGACCCAGGCCTGGGGGGTCAAGGCCTTCATATTGGGCGAAGACTGGAGAGATGCAACCCCCCAATTGCTATCTCTGACTTTCTGCAAGGTAATGAGGATGCCCACCCCTCCTCACCCAGCAGGCCCCTCCATAATCGGCTTCCCTGGGATGTCAGAGTGAAATGGATGAGAGTGAGGCCGGCAGGAAAGGAGGGAGGGAGAACTGGTTATCGCTTCCCCTCGGCTCCAAGTGGATAATTACACAGCTCTCTGAGCCCCAGGACTGGGCTAGGCGGCAGTCCACAAAGACAGCCTCTCAAAATTAATGGGACTCCAAGGGGTTTTGGGATGGGGGAGGGCCATGGCTGAGAGAAGTGGAGGTGAGATGAGCTAGAGATAGGAAGACACTGTGTCTGGCAGAAAGTGTCTGAGATGCAGGGTTTGAAACAGAGATGGAGAGAGATGGAGGGAAAGAGCAATGAAACTGAAGCCCAGAGAGGTTAAGCCACCTGCTCAGAGTCACACAGCAGTGAAGTCACACAGCAGTGAAGTGGCGTTTGACCCCTGTCTACCTCCAGAGCACCTGGACTTAATTCATGCTATGGTTTGGCCTTGTCTTTACTGAGCTAAGAAGTCAGTGGGAAATGGGCCTGTAGTAAACCCTGGGCCGGTACCTGTGGGGAGAGCGTTGACTTCTGGAGATGGTGAAGGAGGAAGAGGGAGCAAGCACTTCTTGTCCTTCAAGGCTCAGCTTGACTGGGAGCCCTCCCCCTCTGGAACCAAGGGCTTCCCCTCTGCCCCACCAGCAAGCCTTCCTAACTCTATCTAGAGTCCTGGAAGGGTAATTGTCTCACTCTCATATCTGTCCTCCCCCAAGACCATGAGCCCTTAAGGGCAGGGTGGGCCTGCGAGATCTCTATCCTAGCACAGAATGCTCAGTAAATTTAAAACTCAAGCAGAAAAGGGACATTAGTGAAGCTGGAATCTGAACACATCTGCAGCTGGGTTTAAGGTATTCTGTCGATGTTAATCTCTTGGCTTTGATAAAGGTACCGTAACCTGAGGGGAAGCTGGGCGAAAGGCACATGGGAACTCTCTGAACTACATTTGTAATTTTTACATTATCCCAAAATAAGTTTATTAAAGAAAAACAACAGAGCAGACTCTAGCTGTTGTTTGGGGGCAGGGAAGGGGGTTGATAAGGCTGGGCAGAGGTCAGGGTCCCAGATGGGAGCTGGGGTACAGAAAGTTGGTGCAGGAGCCCCACAGCAGCATTCTCACCCAGATGGGCACACAAAGGCTCGTGGCATGAGGGCAGCCCAGTCAGGACAGCACAACTCACGTAAGGCCCCGCTGGCCAAGTGTCTCTTCAGTCTTGGCCTGAGTCTAAACTGTACTCACCCAGAATTCAGTTCAGCAGGAGGGTGGGGGCGGGGAGAAAAGCACCGAAATATCCTCACAATCTTTACCATTTACCTCAGACCGATTAGGTGCTGGCAGCCTCCTAAGCTGCTTCACATATAGTATCTATTTGAATTCTCAGAAAATTCCATTGCCTGGAGTAATCTTAGGCTCAGAGAGGTTAGGTAACTTGCCCACGGTCACATAGTATGTTCTGGCCAGAGCTCTTCTGATAGCCAGGATGAGAGACTTTTTCAAGCTCAACCCATAAAGGGGACTTATTGTATGAGGACAGGAGCCACTGGACCACCAGGCCTCCAGCAGCCTGGAACTTGGGAGCTGGCAGGATTGAGGTTGCCTCCAGTCCCCTCTCCCTGTGGCTTCTTGGTCATCTCATCTGGGCTCTGGTCTGCGTTGATGCTCTGTCCTCTCTGACATATGGCCCTGAAGGTGGTTCTGTCCCTCGTACTTTATGGTGATGCCAGCTTCTCTTCCTGGCCTGAGGGAGCAACGGATTGGCTGAGGGAGCAACGGATTCGCTGAGGGAGCAACTGATTGGCTCAGTTCCTCCTCCTATGGACCAGCCACCACTGGGTCCAGGCAGTTGTGACCTGGATGGGCGAGGCTTGCAGGCCGGTATGGCTCAGTCTGTACTCTGTAGACAGATTGCCTGGGTTTGAACCCCCACTTCCTCCTTGTGTGACCTTGGGCAAGTCATTTCACCTTTCTGTGCTCTCAGTTCATCACTGAAGGTAATAATGGTACACTCTTCGTGGGGTTGCTGTGAGGGCTGAGTGCACGGAAAGATCTTACGACAGTGCCTGGCACAGAGGAAGCACCCTCCTCCTACTGATTATTATGATCATTAATATTTCCACGATAGAATATGTTGTGTCCACTTGGCAGGGGCGGTGAGTGTGGCGAGCAGTGGAGGACGTGTCTGCTCCACCCAGCCAATCCATGGACTGTTGACTCCAGCAGTCTCACTCCTAACCTGTCTGTGATTCTGCATGAAGGACTCAGCCTAAAGAAAATGAGAATTCAGGCTTCAGGATATGGGAGTGTGTGTGTGTGTGTGTGTGTGTGTGTGTGTGTGTGTGTGTGTGTGTATGAAGTAATTTTGACCTCCCCCACACTGTGGCCGAGACCTTGGGCAACAGCCCTGCTTTGGCCCTTACACCCTTGCAGTGGATGTATGGGCAATTGATGAGCTCTTAGTGGAAATGAAGGGCTTTGTGTGAGCATTAGGAATCTTCTAGGATTGCAGGAGACTCTTGCCTGATCTGGGTAAGTCAGCAAGTGGGAGATGGGAAAGGAAGGCAGTGATTTCAGGAGAGAGCTGCAAAATTTGAGCTCCTTCTCCCATCCCCATGTGTAGAACACCTATTTCTCCCAGCTCAGAATCCTATCTAGAAGCCTCTCTGGGCCCCCAGTTGCTGGGCGCATTGGTGGAGATTGGGGGCAGAAGACTGAGACAGCTGGTAAGAAGATGGCTCAGGCCTTTGGGTATCAGGTCCAGGCAGAATGTGGGAGGAGGAAGAGAGGCCATGAGGAAGCTTTGTTGTCAGATACTACTCATTTAACCCAAACAGCAATGAGGAGCTGTGATGATCATCACCTCCATTTTACAGATGAGGAAACTGAGGCATAAAGAGCTTAAGCAACTTTTTTCTGTCCATGTTGAACATGCCAAGATTACTTCTACCCCAGGGCCTTTGTATTTACTCTTCCTTGTCTACAGTCCTCTGCCCTCAAATCTTCTCAAGGTTAGTGTGTTAGTGCTGTCTTGCCATGTAACAAATTACCCCCAAATTTAGTAGCTTAAAATAACAAATATTTATTATCTCAAAGACTTCATGGGTCAGGAATTCAAGAGCAGCTTTGGAACCACATTATGACTTTCATAGGACCTAGGCACTTTTGCCTTTGTTGGCCCCTTCCTTAAACTAATGTAAATGGTTTTTTATGATTATATTAACATAATCATAAAATGGTATTTTATGATTATGTTAATATAGTAATATTATGTATTAAAACATTTTTTAACCTAGAATTTCTTTTTCCTAATTTTAACAGAAATTAAAATATTTTTGTGGTTCCTAAAAGTATTATGGGCCCTGGGCAGTGGGTCAACAGTGTCTAGTGGGTGCATTGGCCCTGAGCGGCTCAGCCAGGTAGTTTTGGCTCAGAGTGTGTCATGTGGCCGCAGTCGGGATGTTGGCATGGGCTGCACTCATCTGAAGACTTGCCCGAGACTGGAGGCTCCACTTCCAAGATGGTCCACTCACATGGCTATTGGCAGGAGGCCTTAACTCCCAGCTGGGTGGGCTTCTCCACAGGGCTGCTTGAGTGTCATGACATGTCATCTGGCTTTCCCCTACAGTGAGTGACCCGTAAGAGGGACCGAGAGTCAGGAGGAAACCGTGGTGCCGTTTATGCCCTATCTTGGAAGTCATACATGGTCAACATACCATTACTTCTGCCAAGTGCTTTTCCTTAGAAGTGTATCCCTAAATACAGCCTGCCCTAAGGAGCTTATGGGGGCGGAAATTAGATTCCTCTTTTTGAAGGCAGTGGACACATTTTAAAAGAATTTGTGGATCTATTTTCAAACCATCACACTTGGCTTCAGAGAGGCTATCCTTGACCACCAATTTCTCTCTCTGCTGCCATCCTCCTCGTGCTCTCTAACTCATCACCCGGTGTGTCACTACCTGAGACTCCCTTGTTCATTTATCTGATTGTTTGTCTGCCCATTTAGAAGGTAAGCTCCATGAAATGGAGCTCTTGTCTGTCATTTCACTGCTATCACCCCAGGGTCTAGCACAGAGCCAGACACCTAATGAGTCTCTCAGTATGTGGTGAATGAATAAATGAGTGAGTGAACAAATGTGGTGGTGGTAGGGGAGAAGCAGGAACCGTTTCAGGCAGGTGGTGGAGGGGGTATCTGTGGAGAGACTGAAGCTGTCATCATGCAGGTGGTTTCCTGGAATGGTTCCCAAGGAACTAGGGGTTTGGGAAGAGGAGGGGAGAGCAGTGAGGGGGTGATAGCCTGAGAGGCTGGCTGATTGAAGGGCATGGGATAATGTGGGCAGGAGCCTCAGATTATAGGGTCTAGGGAGGGAGCCAGGTATAGTAACAGATAATTTACAAAGTATTAGGACAGAGGCATAATAGAAGGGTGTTCAGGGCCCATTAGGCTGGATCCTGACATTGTCACTGCCCTGAAGCCCTTGCTTTTGGCCCCACCCTTGACTATACCTTGCCCACCGTTGATGGATGAGTCCTGGGGAGATGGGCTCTGCCTACCGGTTGCGGCAAGACTAGCTCACCTGCCTGTGCTATTACTCCATTCAGCCTCTGAGAGGCAGCAGAGGTCCAGGCTTGGTTGCAGCTCCCCGGCTCCCCCAGCCTCTGGCAGTCAGAGGGGAGAAGCGTTCTCTGCTGCCAGCTCCAGCTCCAGCTCTGCTGGGTTCGGTGGAGGGGCGCTCAGGCTAAAGGTTTAGGGTGTCTATGAATCTTTTTTTCTGGAAGAAAAGAGTGTGCGTGGGGTAGGGGGAGTGGGGGTGCAAAACTTGTCGGATGTTTATGAGGGAGCTTGGACTTTACCCTAAGGGTAATGGGAAGTTCATTGAAATGTTTGAAGAAAGGAAGCAACACCATCGGATGTGTGGTTTTAGAAAGGTCACTCTGGCTACAGGAGGAAGGATGATGGAAGCTGAAAGTCCAGACAGGAAGCTGTGGCAATAGTCCAGGTGGGTAAAGGCCAGGGTGTACGAGGAACCAGCCAGGCCTCTAGGCAGATGGTGGGTGGATTCCATGGCAGGGGCGGTGTTGGACCCCAGAATGAGCATGCCACTGCTGTGGTGGCAGAGGGCTCAGGATACGGGCCCAGACCAGACAGGAGGGGGGCACCCCCCCAACTGTACACGAACTGACTTGCCAGGAAGGCTGTCAGGGCTGCAAATCAGGACCAGGGGACAGGACCCACAGCTGGAGCATAAGGTGAGGTGTTGACCTTGGCACCAGGTGGAATGTCTGATCAGGCCTGACTCAGGATGGCAGCTGGCACCATGGTACCTGAAAGCAGTTTCCCTCTGTCCATGTGCCCCAAAGGTGCTGTTGCCAGACATCAGGGAAGATGTGGAAAAGTCCCAAGGGAGTCATTTGGACTTGGCCCTGATCTAGAATTGACCACAGTCCTATGCTTTCCCACCCAGGGCTGAATCTATAGGTCCCACCTGCCCTCACCCCACCTGGCTCCAGGCTCTCCTTCTGGGCCAGTGTTGAGCTGGAGGCTGGCCATGTGATCACAGGTGGTCTTGTGCCCGGAGACTGTAGTTGGGCTGGGTCTGGCATAGCACCTGGCTGCCTCCCAGGGCTCAGGGCGGAGGGTGGCTCCTACTTCTGGCCTTTAAGCTCTTGCTGCAGATAATGAAGAATTCATCTTTGAGGCTCTAGAAAGGTTTGGGCTTGTCTCCTTTCTGTCTTCACATTTTACCTATGTCTGGAACATTCTCCCACTGCTCGTTTTTACCTGGCCAACTCCTATTCACCTTTTATGTCTCTGTTTAAATGTCACTTTCTTGGAAACAATTTTAGTACCCCAATTATTCTTGCTCAGTGCTTCCTTTGGTTTCCCTACAGTGCATTTATTAGAAATTATACTTTTATTTTATTTTATTTATTTGTGTGTGTGTGTGTGTGTGGTGTGTGTGTGTGTGTGTGTGTGTGTGTGTGTGTGTGTGTGTGTTAACATCTTGATCCCTTGAGTAGACTAGAAGTACCCTGGAGGAGAACATTTCTCCTTTACTCATCATATCCCCAGACTCTAGACCCATGCCTGCGACACTGGAGACCCTCCAAAAAATATTTGTTGAATGAGTGAAAGAAAGAATGTATGTATTATGGATGCCCCTGGGGACAGCATAGGTGTGTTGAGAATTCATAAAGCCACAGAGTAAACCTGGGATCTCTCTGGGTCATCAAATTTATGTGATGATAAGAAATTAGAGGCCTTGTATTTACTTAATATATGAATATTTTACATGACAAAAGTAATACATCTTCCTTGTCAAAATTCAATCAATAGGCATTATTTTTTTTATTGAAACAAACCCTGACCCATCATGGAGTAGAATAGAAAGTTTGCCTGGCTTTTAAAGAGAAAAGATGAGACTTCAAAGACATTTTGAGCTTGAGGGGGCTGTCCCTGCAGGTCTGGGGTTGCTCCTATGAACTGGACACCGCCGTGGTGGTGTCTGAGAAACTGTTGTCAGGCAATTGTGCAGCTGTCTGTGTGTGGCTGCAAAGCCCCGAGCACTGACTCTTGTGGTGAGCCTGCGTCTGTGGGGACTCCAGAGAGCAAACACCAGCCTTACATAACATGAAATATGCGGACAGATTCTGGGCAGGGCCTGGCGAAGAGTGTTTACATGGGGTAGGGATGTAGGAGGCATCCTGGGGTTTTCAGGAAGGAAACCTCCTTGGTGGGGAAATAAATATCTTGCAAAAGCCCAAGAAAGAGTTCACTTACTGGGGGTGGGGTGAGGGTGGATGTGGGGGGTCCTGTAACAAGTCAGCCGTTTCTGAGGTATAGAGTTGACTGCCCAGGGCTGATGCCTTCAGAGCCAAAGAGAACTGGGGTGGAGTGGGAAGGGGATGCCATTGGGTTGGGTTGACTGTGCAACATACAGCCAGTCTGGGAGACCAAAGGTAAGTGAGCCATGGAAAATGACAGTGTTTCTTGCAAAATGAGTAGCACAGAGTGGGATAAAGAATGTGGACCGCAGCTCCGGGCTCAAACCCCACTATGCCACTTTTAGTTCTGTGACTTTGGTCCAGGACTTCCCCTCTCTGAGCCTCAGTTTCTCCATCTGTAAAAGGGTGATCCTAATCCCCATCTTTAAGGGGGTTATGAAGGTTATATTAGGGCTTTGTTCTCTGCTGTACACTAGAATTACCCAGGTAGTGTTTAAAATACACTGATGCCTGGGCTTCTGCCCAGACCCACTGAATCAGAACCTCTGGGAATAGTTCCCAGCAGGTAGGATGCTTTCAAAGCACCCAGATGATTCTCTGTGCGGCCGGAGGGGAGAGCCCTGTAATACGTGATCCAACCATAGCCTTGTGATCATCTCCAGCAGAGAAAGCAGTGGCTATTTCCCAATTAATTCACAGCAGCCTTCCGAGGCTTTGTGGTCAGTCAACAAGCTGCTTTGTGCTTCTAATTGAGCAGCGCTTCTTTTCTCAGCTGTCTACTCTGCATTTGTGTCTGGACTGTTGGGGGCAGGGGACAGCAAGTGGAATGCTCTCATGGGGATGCAGCTGTCTCCTGTCCAGTGGCCTCGGGTGTGACAGATGGACACAGACCTAAAGGGAAGGTGACACAGCAAGATCTAGAACAAGGGGCCCCTTTCTATCCCTACCTTCGAAGAAAACCAGAAAGGGATTGCTCAGTGCTTGAACTTGACCTGCAGAAGCTCCTGGTCACCTGGAGGGGCTTATAGAAACACAGAATGCTGGGCCCCACTCCCAGAGTTTCAGATTCAGTCTGTCTGGGGTACTGAAAAACGCGAAAACACAACAAACCTTGTTAAGGCGCTGTAAGGAAGACTTTATTGGGGGGGGGCGCTATCACGGCAAGTCCAGGGACCACTTGTATCACCACAAGTACAGGACTTCACTGTGAGAGAGAGATTAGGCTCAACTCTGAACGCAGTGTGGCCAAATGGGAATTTATAGCCAAGGGGCAGGGTGGGAGTCAGTGGATGGAAAGTCACTGAGAGGAGGCATCAGGGCCAAGGGGGGTCCGGGCTAAACCAGCCTAGTGGGATTCTAGCTGAAGGCAGGTCAGGGTGATCAGACATCACCTGGGGATGGTCTGGAGGGTGAGGAACTGATCAGACATGGAGGGTGATCAGATGTAGGGTGTGGGGCATTTTGGCTAAAAGGACTTAGCAGGATTCTTGCTAAAATTGGATACTACAGAGAGGAACATGGAAATCAAGGCCTTGTTGAAAAAGAGCTGAGAGGAGCCTAATGGAATTTGGTGGAGGAGGAATCTTTGTTGAGGTGGGGCCGAGAATGGGCATGTCTACCAAATTCCCAAAGTAATGGTACTGGATCCAGGGCTACACTTTGAGAATTACTGATAGAGGCCCAGAGAGAAGTCAGACCGAAAAGCAGACAGATGAACCGACAGACAGAATCTGAGACAGAGAAACCCAGATGCCATGGCCCCCATTCCATTTAGAGAGAGAGAGAGAGAGAGAGAGAGAGAGAGAGAGAGAGAGAGAGAGAGGTGACAGACAGCCAAGCAGATCCACAGCTCTGACGGGGAGGTACAGACGGGCCAAGGAGAGATAAGGACCCTGAAACACAGGTCCAGGAAGGAGACCCCTCCCTGGTCCCTCACCCCAGGTTGAAGAATGACCAGATACCTCAAGAAAGAGAGAGAGAGAGACTATCCCCAAAAGACAGGCAGACAGCACAAATGCAGAGGAAGGAAGACTGAGGAGGGGCCCTGGAGGAGACTGAGCAGGCACCAGGGCCAGCCAGCCAGGACCCGGGGGAGAGCCCCCCCAGGGCGTGTCAGCTTGCACCGGGTTATTACAGAGGAAGGACACGATTACATCGGCCCTGGTGGGAGTGTTCACCCCATGTCACGACCCTTGAGGAGCCCAGTGGGGGAGGCATTAGAAGCAATGGCTCCTCTTTTCTGCTCTGGGCTTGCCAGATGAGACCTCAGTCTTCCTCTCAAAGGCTGGCTCCTGTGCCCTCCTCCAGGAAGCTTTCCTGACTACATTGCCCATGGGGCTCTCGTCTCCTGTTGAGCTCTGCAGCTCCAGCTTCTTGGGCTTTCTTTGGATCTCTCAGGGGTTTGGCACCTTGTTTCTGGTGTGGCGCTGGGTTAGGTGAGACCTCCTTTCTGTCCCTCAGTGTGTTCCCACAGTGAAATGTGGGTGAGGGTTGGCTGAATGACCCCTAGGGCCCTTTCCATTTGAAACACTTTGCTTTACTCCCTCTCTCCTACCCTTTTTTGAGGTATGTTCCCTGTCCTTAAAACTCTGTTAGGTAAGGCCCCTCAATATATATTTATTTACAAAATAGACACATCATAAGACACACATAAAATATAAATTAAAAAGGATGAGATAAAAATACAAATAGAAATTATAATGTGTATGTATTTTTTCTCTCCTGGGAGACCTCTGCTGTAGTTTGTAAGCTCCCTGAAGCCATTTCTGCCTCCTGTAGCCCACACAGGACTTTCTTGGCCCTGGAGAGGCTGTTCTGTGATTTTTCCATAATAACAGTAATAGAATATTTACTCAGTGCTCACTATGAGCTAGGTACCATGCCAAGCACTTTCCATCAATTAACTTTGTACAGCCCCACCACAACCTTCTGCAGTGGGTGCCATCATTATCTCTACTTCCCAGGAGGGGAGACTGAGGCAAGATGGTGAGCAGCTTGCCATTTATCCAGCAGCCAGTAAATGGCATGGTTGTGGTATGAACCCTGGTTTAGACACCAAACTCCCGGGTGGCCAAGGTTGTGTCTGTGTCTGAGGCCTGGTCCTTGAACCACATGTTGCCAGAAAGTGGAGGCCATGCCATCTGCTTTCATTAGAACTGTTACTACCACTGCTAAGTATTCTCGGAGAACTTCCCGGTAGCCTGTGCCAGGAGCTGTACCCACGTAACTCCGTTTTCTCGTTCCCCAAACCCCTCGAGATCAGTATGACTTCTTAAAAAGCCTGACCCTCGGAGGCAGTCTCCTCCCCTGGGCCTGGCTGGGGCACTCTTGGGTCCCCCTGGCTGAGCTGGAAGGTGCGATTTATCTATAAATATATTAAGAGATGCATCGAGTTGCCCTAGAAACTAGACTCTAGTTAAGTGCCTGAAAAGTCATTATAAACTCCAGCATATCTTTCAGCCAAGCAGGTGGCTGGAAAATTAGAAATCTATTTCTGAGACACCTTCTGCTTTCCAGAAAGGCTGAGGTTACGTTTCAGGGAGGGCCGAACGCCGGTGGCGTCCGCGGAGTGTGTGCGTGGATGTGCGTGCGCGTGTGGACCGGGTGCAGCAGAGAGGGGAGACGCCAGTCTGAGGGCGGAGCGGTGGCGCCCGCCCTTCCTTGGCGCTCCCTGCACTGCGGATGTGGCAAACCGCCTCCTCTCCGGTGTCACCCTTGAGAGCTGGGTTGCTAGGACACCGGAGCCAAGGAGATGCCAGCTGACTTGCCAAACAATTTTTCTTCCAATTAGGAATAATTAGACAATGGGAGAAAGTGCGCACTTGGATGGTAGCAAACTGGCTTGGAGCTCGGGGACTCCGAGGAGCCATTGGGACTTTGTGGCTTGAAAGTTGTCCTCATGAAGGAGCCTTTTTCTGCACCCAGAGCAGCCACCCGGGGACAGAGAAAGAGAACTCACATTTATTAAGTGTCCACCACACATCAGGTGTCGTTTCCCACTGCCGTACAGGCATGATCCTCTTTATGCTTGTAACAAGGCTGGAAGAGTGACCAGCATCGTATGCTATGATGCCTTCACGGCACGCCAGCCACGCTGGTCTCCTTTGGTTCCCAAACTTCTCCAGGTCCTGGCACGTGCTCACCCCGCTGCCTGGATACTCTTACTCCTCCTTTCTGGGTGGTTACCTCCTTTTTACCCTTCAGGTGACTGCTCTTATTATCCAAAGTAGGTCCCTTCCCTGTTTTTTCCCCTTGCTCATATCCTTCATGGCACTTATCATGGTTGGAAATTATTGTGTCTGTTCATTTGTTTTGTCATCTGTCTTCCTAGCTAGAATGTCAGATGCATGAGGACAGGGGATGATGTGTGTCTCACTCATGGAACAATTCCTGACACAATACCTCTGTGTTGAATGAATGAGTGAATGAATGAATGCATGAATGAGAATCTCTGCATTGTTGAAAGGAAGCCGAGGCTAAATGAATCTAAGGTTCTTCACTAAGGTGTGCAGCTAGGAAATGATAGAGCCAGGCCTGGGTCCATGTTGACGTGACTCCCAAGCTGGTCTCTTCCTGAGCATCATGCCGCCTTTGTCTGCTTCCCTCTCCAGAGAGGCCTGTTGCATGTCATGATCTCCTCTCATAGGAGGGAAGGCCACAGGGCCTCCTGCCATCCCTAGATGGCTATGTGGCAGTGTAGGATAGTGGTTCCCGGATTCAGCCTACCTGGGTTCAAATTCCAGATCTGCCAATTATGAGCTCTGTGATACAGGGCCTCAGTATTCCCACCTGTGATATGGGGATGCCAACAGAACCTATTTCATAAGGCTATTGTGAAGGTACAGGAAGATAATACATGTGGAAAGCTTAGAATGGTGCCTGGCACACAAGAAGCGCCTCCCACAATCCGAGTTCTAGAAGAAGCAGGGGTGACAAACAGTCCACTTTTGTGTCTGTGACGCCTCAGGGGCCAGATCATGCAGCCCTTTGGGTCCACGGAATAAATTATTCAGCCTGGCATCTGAGGTACCACCTTCTTAACAGGTCCGCTCTTGGGAAGAGGAGAAAGGTTAGCAGATATGGAAGAGCCTAATATAGCATCTGACGCAGATAGCCAGGCTGAATATCCAACTGATTATTGAAACACTACACCTGGGGGTGCCATGGGCCTCTCAAATGCAGCAATAAAAGTAGCTACTGAGCAATATTATGTGTCAGGACTGAAATATTTCTGTATGTCATTCTGCATTTCATTATAAACTCCATGGAGATAGAGTCATTTGTACTCTTTTTCAAGTGCGTAGTTGGCATGCAATATACATTTGTTGAATGAATTAATGACCTCATTTAATCTTCCCAATAACTTTATACGATAGATATTATTATCCCCATTTAACGGAAACTAAGTTTATGAAAGAACAGGTTACCTTTTCAAGGTCACAAGTTAGCAATGGCTAACGCCTGTGCTTTTAACTGCAACTCTCTGTTTCTCCCCAAACACTGCTAGTCTAAAATTGACCCATTATCCTCTCTTCCCCCTCTTTCTTCCATCACTGCTATAAAATGAAAACATGAACAACAAAAACCGAGCCTTGTGTCCCCTCCTTTTTCCTACCTCAATGAATGTTCCCACTGCAATAACCTGTTTCCATCCTTGCGTCTCTCCATTCAGCATCAAGTACTATTTTAAGAAACCTCAATCATGTATGTCACTTTCCTGCTCCAATGGTTCCCCATTATGTTGGAATAGTATCTAAACTCATTAGCATGGCCTGTCGTCCCTGTCCAATCTGGTAGCTGCCCTCCTCTCTGACCTTATCTACTATTCTCCACTTTGCTCACTTGCTCACACTTCTCCAGCCACAATTCTATCTTGAAGACCATTCCCACCTCAGGGCTTTTGCAAACTACAGTGCCTTTGGTATATGTAGTGGATTAAAGAAGATCACAGGTTATTTATCCCTCCTCTCACTGAGAGATGGAGTCTATTCTTCTGTCCCCTTGATTTTGGGCTGGCCTACGATTGCTTTGACCAATCAAATGTAGTAGACATGGCGCTGTGCCAGTTCTGGACTGGCAGCTTCTGCTTTCTTTCTTTTGGAGCTCAGTTGCTATATTGTGAGGAAGCCCAAGCAGCCTTGTGGAGTTCTAGGTGGAGGTTCATTTTCACGCCCAGTTAACAGCCCCAGAAGAGTTCCCAGTTGCCATCTAAATCAACTCGCTAGGCCATATGGGTGAGCCTTATTAAAGTGTATCCTTTAGCCCCAGTTGGACCATCCCAACTGATGCTCCCTAAAGCAGGGTTCCCACTGAGCTCGGCACAAATTGCAAAGATGAGAGCAAATAAATGGTGTTGTTCTAAGCCATTAAGTTCTGGAGTAGCTTTTTATGGAGCAAAGGTTAAACCATCCAGTCTAAGATGCTCTTCTCCCAGATCTTTACCTAGCTAGATCTTCATCATTCTAGCCACCTGCTGAGAGGGGTCTTCCCTAACCACTCAACCTGAGGTAGCCCATGCCTGAAACTAGTAACTTTTTATCCTGTCACCCTTTCTGATTTTCTTCATGTACTTGTAACTATTTGAAATCACCCATATGTTTACTCATTTATTATCTGCCTCTTCCCACTAGAATGAGGATCTCCAGGAGAGAACTTTGACTGACTTCCCAGTGCCTAAAGCAGTGCCCGACACATAGTAGGTCTTCAATAAATGTTGAATTAATCACCCTCATATCTGTTATGGATTCTGTATTAGTTTCCTATTGTTGTTTTGATAAGTTACCACAAATTTTATGGCTTAAAAAACAACTTTATTATCTGACGTTTCTGGAGGTCAGAAGTCTAAAGTGGGTGAACAGGCTGTGTTCCTTCTAGAAGCTCTAGGGAGAATCTATTTCCTTGCCTTTTCCAGCTTCTACAGGCTTCCCACATTCCTTGTCTTGTGGCCTTGTATCACTCTAACCTCTGCTTCCATTGTCACATTTTTTTTCTCTTTTCCTCTGATTCTGATCCTCCTGCCCCGCTCTTATAAGGATCCTTATAATTGCACTGGGCCCGCCTGGATAATCCAGGATAATTCCTCCACCTCAAGAGCCTTAATTTAATCATATCTACAAAATCTTTTGCCTTGTAAGGTAATATTCGCAAATCCTAGGGATTAAAATGTGGACATCTTTGGGGGCTGTTATGCTGTCTACTACTGGCCCGATGCCCATCTGTCTTTTTCAATGATTTATTCTCTTTCTACTTCCTCCCCCATCCCCACTGCACTGTCCCACATCCCTGATCTCAGGCTTCACACTATTGAGGGGCTGCCTCAGTGGATAAGCCACGGGTGCTCTTCCCAAACAGCTCTTGACCATGAAATCTGGGAGTGATAAGAGGATTCTAAGACTTTTTAGAATTTAATATTCTGGTGTTCTGGTATACTGCATTCTTGTTAAGTACTGAAATGCAGGCAATTTTTGTTAGTATACCAATATTACTTCAGTATTTTAAGAAGTCAGAATCATGGATGTCTGAAGCCTACCCAGAGAGTTATATGCCAAGTTAAGATTTCCATTTGAACAAAGGTGCACTCATTCAGAAAGCATTCTGAGCACCTCTTGGCTCTCTGTGAGACCTATTCAAGATCTCTTATTGCAGTTTTAATGCCCACAGTCCCATACCTTTGATAATGATGAGGATAAGTGGCTGAGCAACTTTCCCCATATTTTGGTCACTTGTATATCCTTCAGTGCCACTTTGAGTCTCTCATGGAATCTGCCTAGAATCAGAGCAGGGAGTAGGGATAGTTGAGTGCAGAAGACTTCAAAGAAAATGGGAAGAAGTTTTGATAAAGGGACTTAGGGGAGAAGAAAGGGCAAAAGTGTAGGGAGAGACCCCAGACCCAATTCTTAGCACTCCTCTGCTTTCTTCACCAATTTATTTAACAAACTCACATGGAACTTAACATATGCCAGACTCCATTCTGAGCACTTTAAAAATATTAACTAATTTACTCCCCATGCAACTCATTGAAGTAGGTATTATCATTATCCTTGCTTCACAGACAAGGGCGCAAAGAGGACAAGTAAGTCAGTCAAGGTCACCCAGCCATGGAGGAGCAGGCTGGGATTGGACCAGGCTGTTTGACATCAAACTCCTTAAGTTTACTACTGCATGATACTGTATTTTGCCTGATGGCTAAATTCCCTCTGATCTCCCCTCCTTTTTCCTCCTGAGCCAGCCGCTTCTTCATGGGGTCTGCTCCTTCCTTTCTGGTTATTTATTTTGACCCTCTTTCCCATCATCCTACCTTGACAGACTCAAACCATAAGGACCAAAGCAGCTCAGTCATGGACCCTGCCCCACCTTTGGTGGAAGAACATCTGAGGACCATGTTTGGGGTTCCATGGTAATCATAGCTTGCTTTAAACAAAATATTGGTATGAGTACTAGTCTTTCAATATCATATAAACTAATTACTAAGACACAACCATTGATTGTTTTGCTCCAGAATTTCAGCCACTGGGCCAGGCTCAGAGCCTAGTTAATCATTAGGTTGACCAGACACTGATTTATAAAGAATTTCAGACATTGCTGGAATAAACTTAGGGTTCCACACAAGACTCTGTATACATCTGGCAGGTTATCAATGAGTCCTACTTCTGTTCAGGTGGGCAACACCCTCCAAGGGAACACCATGCATCATCTTCCATGTACATTCTTTCTTTTACTCATACTAACACTTCTGTGAAGTATGCATGATTATGTAGAGTAGCCACGAGCCACATGCGACTTATGAGGCTATGAAATGGGGCTAGTACAATTGAGGAACTGAATTTTTGGTTTTATTTGATTTCAGTTAACTTGAATTTAAACAGTGCAGGCTTAGAGGGGAGGACAGACAATAAACATGAAGAAATTACTATGGTGATAAGTGCTATGCAGGAAACAAGATACAGTAAATTGAGAATAATGAGGAGTATCCTGTTCAGTTAATCAGGAAAGACCTCTCTGTGGAGGTGACATTTCAGTAGAGGCCACAGAAAGAGTCAGGATAAGAGCCTCCCTGGCGGAGGGAGCAGTATATGAAAAGACCCTGAAGGAGGAAGGGATTGGCATGGTTGAGATCATGAAAGGAGGTCCATGTGGTGAGAGTGGGGAGGGGCTGTGCAAGACGAGGTCTGGTATGAAACAGGTCTGATCACATAGACCTGTAGGCTTGGCTAGGGAGTTTGCATTTGACTTAAAATGCCATGGAAACCACTAAACAGTCTTCTGCCTCAGGCTGCCACATGTTGGATGGATTGTAGCAGGCATCAGTGGGACCAAGGCCATGAAGGAGGGGTCGATAGCAGTGATGCAGATGAGAGATGGTACCATGGAGTAGAAGGATGGCTTCAGAGATGAGAGAGATGATGGGCTTTACAAATGGCCTGGATGTGGAGGGTGAGAAAGATCATTGAAAGCAAGGGTGATGCTCAGGTTTTTGCCTCAGCCACCGGGCAAATAGTGGCACCATTTTCAAGAGAAGAGGAACTTCCAAAAAAAAAAAAAATCAAGAGTCCAGGCTATTGGATGGTCACTCAGATGGTTGTTGAAGTTTTCAGGAATGCTGAACATTTATTTGATTATGTTGCATCTCTGTGGGCTGCATATGTATACACATTCCATGGGGCGTGCATTCATGTTTGTGAGCATCTTTGCTTTGGGTAAAGTAAATGCATACATTTGGTGTGGGATGAGTGTGTATGCATATGAATGTTTATATTTTGGATAAGTGTGTATGAATGTGCAGGCACATCTGTGTAGATGTGGGTGGGGTCAGTGTGTGTGTTAGTGTGTGTGTGTGTGTGTGTGTGTGTGGGTGTGTGTGTGATGACAATGTCTGTCTCTGATCCAGGGTGAGCCTGGGCCCGGGTTTGTCTCTGTGAGATATGTATAAATAAGGAGATGGGTGTGTATGTATCTGTGTGTGTGCAGGGTGAAGTTGGGGGCATGTTTGTGGGTGACTATGTGTGCCAATGTATGTGCATGTGTGGATGCAGCAGGTGTGTATATGTATGCACAAAGGTGGGGACGAATGTGGTTGCACACCTCTTCCTGTATGAGTGTGTGTGCAGGGTCTAGATACACACATCTACTTGGGGGACTGTGTACCTGTGTGTGTCCGTCTGTGGGGACAATGCTTGCAAATACATGCACAGTTATGAAGGAATATGTTCCAGGGATGGGTGCGTATGGGTGTGTGTGCCCATCTATGTACAGTAAACTTGCCTGCCTGTGCCCTTTGGGGCTTTATGCCTGCAAGTCACAGAGGCAGCAGCTTGCAGAGAGTGTTATGACATGTTTATAGGTCTCTCAACCTTAATGCATTTTAAATTTCCAACCCAAGGTGATCCCAATGGACTGCAGAGCCATTTGTTTCTTGCTCTTCTTTAAAAAGAAAGTTTCCAGCCAGAATAAGATCCCTCCTGCCTCCAGCTCGGCAGCCCCGCCTGATTCTTCAGGACTCCTGAGGGAAGGAAGGCACAGATCTGGGTTCCAAGACTGTGGACAGGGCACTGAAAGTGACCTGGGGAGAGAGACTCTGAATGTGGAGAAGGAGGAGGTGGGGTAGAGGCTGGGGTGGCAATGAGAGAACCCAGCCCTCTTGACATTAGAGCAGGCCCAGGCATAGAGGATGGCTCACCCAGTCTCTTTGCATGCTGGCTTTCTCTCCTGTCTAAGGATTTGCACTTGGCCCTCTGTTTCTCACACCACACATCCTCCCAGGGCAGCTTAACCCCTAACTGCCCTGAGGCAACTCCTGTACCATAAATCCCTTCCCAAGTCATTCTGGGCACCCTGAGGACACCTCATGTGCCTTTGACAATCACAAGTGTCTGCCATTTTCCTCTTGCTCCTATTAAAGCCCAAAGTGTCAGCTGTGTGCCCTAGGCTGAAGGGGCCACAACTTCTGTGTCACTGTGCGTGCTGAGGATTCTGAGGGACTGCTGTGGACCCAACTTCTTACAGGAACCCATGAAGGTAAGAAAGAAACAGCTCCTCAGACTTTAACACATGTGTTGTGTTTATGGAGGACACCAGGACTTAGGCAAGAGGCCATTGGTGTCCTGCTGGGGCAGCAGGTGACACAGCAGAGCTGTGTTCAGAATTGCTTCTCCCTCATCTTTGCCCCAAGCTCTGGGCCTCAATTGTCTCTTTCTCTAGGATGAGTTTTCCCTGGAGACTCCTTTCATTCTTCATGCTGCAGCTCTGGTGCGCCTGCCTCGCCCTTCTGCTGGCATGCCTGAATTCAAGGATGCAGAGACATTGGATCCTGGCTGGAAGCCCTGCATCTGTTGATACCACCTATCCGGTGAGCTCACTTTCTAGCTATTGGAATCTCTCATTTGAAACAGCTTTTTATGGTAAGATTTTCTAGTCTTGAATGGGAGCTGGGGACAGGAACTGCAAGCGCTAGGGGTCTTTTTCTTTACCATTGGTCAGCTGCGGACTTGAAGGATCCCACACTTCAAACCAATAGGATAAGCCTCCCGTAAGGTTTCCATCACATTTCGTTTGCACCACGGGGCTCCCTAGGGTGGACCTCGTCATGTCCCTTGGACTTCTCCCAGTAGGAATTCTGTCTGTAACCCAGCTGATTAAAAGGGCAGGAAAATCCTCCGCAAGGCTCCTTCTGGAAACTTAAAGCATCTTAAGGTCAATTTGGTGACTTAAAAAATGGCTTTATTGTTTTGGTAAAAATGCTGTATCAAATCATTATGGAGAGGCAGGCTATCTTCATGGCTAAGAGCGTGTCCTCTGGAGCCTTTGTGCTTGGGTTTGGCTTCTGCCTTTGCCACTTACTGGCTGTCAGACTGTTTGACTCTGTGTACCTCGGCCCTCCTGTTCTCTAAAATGGAGATAATAACAGTATTCACTTCACAGGGTGCTTATGAGGATCGTGTGAGTGAACGTAACATAAGGGATTTACTACAGTCCACAGCACATAGTAGATGTAAGCCTTATCATCATTATTAAACATTTTAACAATGCAGAAGAAAGTAAAATTCACACCAAATGCTACCACCTAGGGGACCTTCTTCCAGCCACCTCTCTTTGGGCTGAAGCACACAGAGATTTATATAAATGTGATTTATTTATTTATTTTCTTATCATTTATTAAGATTTTAATTAAAATATAGCTCACATACAATATTATATTAGTTTCAGGTGTACACAATAATTATTCAACATTTATTCACCTAAAGAAGTGATCACCATGATAAGTCCAGCAGCCATCTGGCACCCATACCATGCTATCACTATATTATTAACTATATTCCTTATGCTGTACATTACTTATTTGTTTTATACCTGGAAATTTGGACCACTTATTGCCCTTCCCCTTCCCCTACCTTTTTAAATTTTTCAATTACAGTTGAAATTCAATATTATTTTATATTAATTTCAGGTGTACAGCATATGGTTAGACATTTATATAATTTAATAAGTGACCCCCTAGTCTAGTACCCACCTGGCATTATACATAGTTATTACCATATTATTGACTATATTCCCTATGCTGTACTTTACATCCCCATGACTATTTTGTAACCACCAATTTGTACTTCTTAATCCCTTCATCTTTATCACCCTGCCCCCCAACTCCTCTCTCATTTATCAACCTGATAAAACTAGCACCATCTGATACCATACATAGTTATTACAATATTATTGATGATAATCCTTATGCTATACCCTACATTCCCATAACTACTTTGTAACAACCAACTTGTACTTCTTAATCCCTTTTTCACCCACTCTTTCAACCTCCCTCCCATCTGGCAACAATCAAAATGTTCTCTGTATCTATGAGTCTGTTTCTGTTTTGTTTGTTTATTTTGTTTTTTAGATTCCACATATAAGCAAAATCACATTGCATCTGTCTGTCTCTGTCTGACATACTCAACCCAGCACAGTACCCTTCAGGTCCATCCATGCCACTGCAGATGGTTAGAACCCATTTCCTTCCCTGGCCAAGCACTATTCCATTGTATATATATACCACCTCCTCTTTATCCATTCTTCTATCCACAGACACCCAGGCTACCACCATATCTTTGCCACTGAAAACAGTGTTGCAATGAACATATGGTGCACATGTCCCTTGGGTTAGTGTTTTTGGTTTCTTTGAGTAAATTCCAGGAAGTGGGAGTCCTAGGTCCTTGTCTCTTCTCATAGCCTTTGTTTAAGGGCCATTTTGTCTGGTATAAGTAGTGCTACACCAGCTTTTTTGTTTGTTTCCATTTTCAAGATATAACTGTTTCCATCCCTTTACATTCAGTCTGGGTGCCTTTCAATCTGAAGTGAGTCTCTTATAGGCAGCATATATAAAGGATTTGTTTTCTTATCCATTCAGACACTATGTTTTTGACTGAAGCATTTAATCTACTTACATTGAAAGCAATTGTTAATAGATATGTAGTTACTGACGTTTTATTATTCATACTTTTGAATTTTCCCCCCCAATCTTAAAGAAGTCCCTCTAACATTCTTTGTAATACCAGTTGGGTGTTGTTGATGAACTCTTTTAACTTTTTCTTGTCTGGGAAGCTCTTCAACTATCCTTCAATTTTAAATGATAGCTAAAGTACCCTCTGTTGTAGGTCCTTGTTTTTTATCACTTTGAATATTTTGTGCCAATCCCCTCTGGCCTGCAAAGTTTCTGTTGAGAAATCAGCTAACAATCTTAAGGGAGTTCCCTTGTAGGTAACTACTGCTTTTTTTCTTGCTGCTTTTAGGATTCTCTCTTTGTCTTTAACCTTTGGCATTTTAATTATAATGTGTCTTGGTGTGGGCCTGTTTGGGTTCATCTTGTTTGGGGCTCTCTGTGCTTCCTGGGCTTGTGTGTCTATTTGCTTCACCAGGTTATGAGTTTTCAGTCATCATTTCTTCAAATGTTCTCAATCCCTTGCTTTCTTCTCTTTTTGCTATCCCTATGAACTGAATGTTGTTATGCTTGATCTCTTAAACTATCCTCATTTTGTTAAGAAAATTATTTTTTCTTTTTGCTGTTCCAATTGGGTATTTTATGCTACCTTGTATTCCAAATCTCTGACTCGATCCTCTGCTTCATCTAGTCTGCTGGTGATTCATCCTAGTATATTCTTGATTTCAGTTATTGTATTCACTTCTGACTGGTTCTTTTTTATGGTTGCTATGTCCTTTTTTATGGTTGCTATCTGTGTGCTGAAGTTCTCACTAAGTTCCTTGATCATCCTTATAACCACTATTTTGAACTCTGTCTTTGGTATGTTGCTTGCCTCCATTTTGTTTAGTTCTTTTTTTGGAGTTTTCTCCTGTTTTTTCATTTGGCACCTATTTCTTTGTTTCCTCATTTTGGCTGCCTCTCTATCTTTGTTTCTATGTATTATGTACATCTATGATGTCTCCCAGGTTTGTTGGCCTTAAGTAGTAGGTGTCCTGTGGGGCCCAGTAGCACAGTCCCTGGTCACCTGAGCTGGGTGTCCCCAGGAGTGTCCCTTGTGTAAGTTGTGTGTGTCCTCCATTATAGTTGAGCCTTGATTGCTGTTGGCATGTCAGTGGGTGGGAGTGATCCTTATGCTGATTGGATGTGGGGTTTGGCCACATGCACAGGTTAGGGGCTGCTGTGTGAGGGGCTTACCCCATGAAGCAGATTTGCCCCAGCAGGCTCTGGTGCCTGTTGAGACTGTCGTTTGTGTGTGCCTCTTGTGGGACTAATTGGGTGGTGGTCTGTTGCTCTGAAGGCAACCTCCAAGTATGTTGGTTCTGGGGCCTCTTGGGAGGGGCTCCAGTGCAGGCCCAGGTCAGCTGTTGCCTGTGACTGGTGGGGAGTACCTAGTAGGAGCTACAAAGCAATCTTCGGTTTGTCGCTGCCTATGCTATACCTGGAGGCACATGGGAGAGGCCATGCTGTGAACTTAGGATGGCTGCCACCAGTAACGGGTCTGGGGTAGCTCAGAAAAAAGCCAGAACACTTCGAAGCCTGCTGCCACCTGTTAGCTTCTGCAAGGTTTAACCACTGATAAAGCCTCCAGCTGTATGCAATTTGGGTGAGACAGGGTCTCAGTGAGTTAGCTGGGTGGAGCAGTGGAGCTCACCAGGCCAATCAGATTCAGATTTGGCCTGTGGGGGTGGGCTCAACCCAGGAAAGATGGCACCTGCCTGCAGGCTGCAGGGAAGAAGGGCCCCACACAGGGAAAATGGGGACTGCCCCTCCGTCCTTGCCCTGAAATTACACAACTCAGTCTCTCCCCATATGTCTCCGACACCCTCAGAGTCACCGTCGATCTGACAGAGCCCAGGGTGACTACCTGTATGGGCCCTTTAAGAAGACTTCAATACTTCTATATCTCTGGAATTGTAATTAAACACAAACCAAGCACCAGTTTCTATTATATTTTTACCAGAAGTGAAAAAAAAAAAAAAAAAGAAGTCTGGGTTTCCTGCAGCCTTTCATCCCAACCGGATGGTCAGAATCCCCACTGTTTTTCAGAGCCAGAAGTTGTGAGGGCTCCTTTCCTAGCACCAGTACCCCAGGCTGGGGAGCCTGATTGGGAGGGCTGGGATCCTTCATTTCTTCATGGGGAACCTCTGTGGCTGAGATATCTCTCCTGATTTTCAACTGCCACACGTGGATGTGGGACCAGCCCATTTTGCATCTCCACCCCTCCTACCAGTCTTGATGTGGCTTCTTTATATCCTTAGTTATAAAACTTCTGTTCAGCTAGACTTCAGGTAGTTCTCCAGATTGACTGTTCTATAATTTAGTTATAATTTTGATGTGTTCATGGGATGAGGCAAGCACAGCGTGTACGTACTCCGCCATCTTGGATCTCTTCTAAAAGTGATTTATGATATGTATAGTTCAAGTACTTTTTTCCCCACTTAACCATATATCTTATGGATTTTTCCATATCGGTCCGTATAGATCTACTTCATTCTTTGAAAATTAGTGTTAACGAGCTACAGTTTATTTGCCTAATCTATCACCAACTTGTGGGCATGAAGGTTGTTTCCAATTTTTCATGATTATAAGTGACACCATGTGTACCTACTTATGCATATGTCCTCTTGTATTTGGGCTGTTATCAACTTGGGCTAAATCCTAGAAGTAGGACTGCTGGGTCAAAGAATATGCACATTTTAAATTTGATACATATGGCCAAGCTGCTCTTTGGAAAGGTTGTACCAATTACACTCTCTCTAGCCATGACGTCTTCTTGTTGAACCTTTTTTTCATTTTGTTTCGGAGTCTCCCATCTGATTTACCCTATGCCCCAGGTGATGTCACCTGAATGCAGAAGGAAGCTGGGTGAACACATATATATTTTTTTTATTAGTCCATGAGATCATGAGCTGTCAAGAAAGCATTGTCACTGAGGGCACTCCCTGAGGGTGGCCGTTGATGGGTGTGGTGCAGCTGCCACAGCTCTTCTCAAAGCAGAAAGGATGAAGCATGAAGTATGAGAAAGCCTGTTGAAAAAGTGACTTTGATGAATGTTCAGTATTGTTCTCTCCAGGCTGCACACTGAAGCAGCCTGGTTGATTTGACCTGATTTTGCATGTGAGCAGAGGCTTTGAGTGGCAAATTGCCCTCTGTGAAGATGGTTGCAACCCTCACTCCCATTCCATATACTTGTGCACAATGGGACCTTATCATGCCCCATCAAGTGGTGGATTCTAATTCCTTCTCTCTTGAATCTGGGCAGGCTTGAGACTGCTTTGACCAAAAGTGTCTGGCGAAGTCATGCTCTTATCAAATTGCTGAACTGCAAATTTGGGAGCCAAATAAAATGGTGATTGCTTTATGTCATTAAGTTTTGGGGTAATTTGTTATACAACTATGATAACCGGACTATTTAGCCACCATGCATCGAAGAAGATAGTCCAGTGAAGTGCAGAAATCTTCAACCTTATGATACCTGAGAATTAACTGGAGCTCTTAATAAAAATGCAGATTCCTGGGCCCCACTTCCAGAGGCTCTGATTCATTAGACTTGGTGTGGGGTTGGAGAATCTGCATGTTCAAATGAGTGGTCCAGGAAATTCTGACATAGTTGGTAGTGATCAAAAATTTTGGTGAACTGTTTAAGAGCAAGAGACTTAGGTTTGAAGTCTGATTCTGTGGCCACCCACCCTGTGCCTTCTTCATCTGTAAAGTGGAGGCAGTTATGGTTCCTACCTCATGGCAGTACTGAGGGCATGATATGAGGGCTGTAGTATTTATGTCTGACATGTAATAAACACAGAAGAATTGGTGACTGCCAATATAGCATCATGGAACAGAAACCTTAAGCTGGGCTTTCTTCTCCCCTGTCCTTTGTTTTGACATTAAATGAAAAATGTGTTTTGGTGTGTTTAACTAGGAGTGGGGTCTATAGTTTTAATCAGATTCTCAAAGGGTCCTTTATATAAAGAAGGTTGAGAATGCTCAAGAGAACAACAGTTTAGTTGTGTGACTTGGCTTCAGTCAAAGAGCCTTTTTTCCTTCCAACTAGAGTCTCTTGACCACAATCCATGGGTCAGCTTTATCCCAGAGCATGGAAGGGAGACTTTTTGGTGTCCCAGTTTCACTTTATAGAACTCAATGAAAGGACAAGGTGGTTGGAACAGCATGGACAAAGACCTGATGATAAGACTGAGCTGGAGTTTACAGGGGGCAGGAAGCTGATATTAAGAAAAGGCAGTTTGGGGGCTGTCTGAGTGGCTCAGTTGGTTAAGAGCTTGCTCAAGAGTACAAGCTCTGAGCAACAGGGTCGCCAGTTTGATTCCCACAAGGGCAAGTGAGCTGAGCTGCTGCTGAGCTGCCAACAGAGGGCAGGGTGACTCAGATGGTGAGAGCACATGCTCCTAACAACAAGGTTGTCTGTTCGAGATGGTGGGCTATGTCCACCTGCAACTAAAGACTGAACTCATCTCCTTGAACTGAGCTGCCACCCGGTGACTCAGTAAATAGAGTGTGCACTCTTAACAACGAGGCTGCTGGTTTGACTCCCGCATGGAATGGTGGCTATGCCTACCCGCAACTAGTTGAACACAGTACCTTGAGCTGAGTGGCACGACTGGACTTGGAGCTGAGCTAGCTGCGCCCTCCACAACTAAGATTGAAGGACAACAACTTGGCTGTTCCCCTCCCCCAATTCCCCAATAAAAATCTTAAAAAAGAAAGAAAGAAAAAAAAAAGGCAGGCTGGGGTCTGATCACAAACTCTTTAGAATGTCAGGTTAGGGAGTCAGGGCTGAGGACATAGGGAGCCATGGAAATTTCCCAGCAGGGAAATGGTAGGACCTCTACTGTAATTCAGCAAAATGTCTCTGATGGTGGTTAAGGAAGAAAGTGGCCTGGCTGGATTCAGGATTCAGGAGCAGGCTTGATGCAAGGGCGAGCTGTGATGTTCTTATCCAGGAGTTCTTGGAGAGCTTGTCACAGCTGACTGCTTCTGTCTGCCTCCTCTGCCCAGGTGTGCAGGGTGACGAAGAGCAGGGGACTTTGTTTTTTAGGATGGAAAGCTAAGGCTGAGTGGAAGTATAGCAGAGGGAAAATGAAACTCCTGGTGTGTCCTTGGGAAAGTTACTCTTTCTCTCTTGGCCCCACTCTTTCCAATTAGTAAAATGAGAAATTTTGAGACTTTGGTGGGTTTGTGATTGCTTTGGCCATTCTTCTTTAAGACCTGCTATCATAGGATAGGGATGGCAAGCACCCAGTTTTAACTCCTGTGCCAATGCTGCCTAGGGTGCTGGGTGGAGTTGGATTTGGAGGTGCAATCTAGGCTCAGTGGGAAAGATATATGATAGATTACCAGTGTCTGCCCTGATTGTGACATGCCCAATCATATGGACATCTTATATTCACACAGCACTTCAGTCATTCAAGTTACCAACATAATAATTTTTGTTGTATATGTACATTACCTTGATTATTAATTTAAAATTGTAAATATTTCTTAAAAATAAATTAATTTAATTTTATTATTATTATTATTTTTAAAGATTTTATTGGGAAATTGGGGGAGGGGAACAGCATTGGGACACCAGGGAAGGGGAACAGACAAGTTGCTGTCCTTTTGTTCTTCAGTCTAGTTGTGGAGGACGTTGCTTCACTGGCCCATGTTGGTATTGTGATCATTGCGTTCTTCCCGGCTGAGGCAGGTCAGTCCCTGGCCACTGGACGGCATTCATGGTGACTTACCGCAGCTCACGCCATCTGCCAGTTGCTCACGCTGGCTGCTGGCCACTCATGGTAGCTTACGGCAGCCCACTGCAGCCCCACTGCAGCCTATGCAGTTGTCGGCAACTCACCACAGCCCAGCTCTAGGTTGGGCTGTTGTTCATTATTTTAGCTGTAGAGGGCGCAGTGTCACTGGCCCATGTGGGATCTGAACTCACAGCCCTGTGACTCAGAGCTCATGCTCCCAAGCCAACTTTTAACCAACAAGCCACTTGGCCGGCCCCCCAAATTAATTTATTTTAAAATTATATTACTTACATGATTGTGAAGCAAGATTGTCTATTTTGTCCAATATAAGTATGGCTACCCAGCCTTTTTTCATTTCCATTTGCATGAAATATCTTTTTCCATCTCTTTACTTTCAGTCCATATGTACCTTTCAATCTGAAGTGAGTCTCTTGTAGACAGCATATGTATGTATTTTGTTTTCTCATCCATTCAGCTACCCTATGTCTTTTGATTGGAGCATTTAATCCATTTTTTTATTTTAGATTTTTTTTTTTAATTGGGGAATTGAGGGAGGGGAACATCATTGGGGAATCGGGGAAGGGGAACAGACAAGTTGCTGTCTTTTTGTTCTTCAGTCTAGTTGGAGAGGACATTGCTTCACTGGCCCATGTTGGTATCATCATTGCGCTCCTCCCAGATGAGGCAGATCAGTCGTCAGCCTCTGGCTGGTTGCTCACTGCAGCTATTGGCAGCTCATGCTGGCTGTTGGCCACTCACTGTAGTATGGCAGCCCACTGCAGCAGGGGCTGCAGCCTACACCGTCTCCAGAGCTTGCACAACCCAGCTCCAGGTGGAGCTGTTGTTAGCTGTAGAGGGCAGTGTCACTGGCCCTCATATGAAGGATCCGAACCGGGGCTGCTGGCATCCCAAAGACAGCTCTTAACGAACGCACCACTCAGCTGGCCCGCATTTAATACATTTTTACATTTAAACTGATTATTGATAGATAAATAGTTATTGCCATTTTATTATTCATAGTTTTGATCTTTTGTTTGTTTGTTTTCTCCCTTCTTTTTTAAGTAGTCCCTTTAACAATTAGCTTGGAGGTAATGAATTCCTTTAGTCTTTTCTAGTCTGGAAAGCTCTCTATCTCTCCTTCACTTCTAAATGATAGCTTTGCTGGATAGAGTAGCCTTGGTTGTAGGCCCTTTTTTTTTTCATCACTTTGAATATTTTTTGCCAATCCCCTCTGGCCTGCAAAGTTTCTGTTGAGAAATCAGCTGATATTCTTAAGGGAGCTTCCTTCTAGGTAACTAACTGCTTTTCTCTTGCTGCGTTTAGGATTCTCTTTTTATCTTTAACCTTTGGCATTTTAATTATAATGTATCTTGGTGTGGGCCTGTTTGGGTTCCTCTTGTTTGGGACTCTGTATTTCCTGGGCTTGTGTGTCTATTTCCTTTAACTGGTTAGGGAAGTTTTTTATCATTATGTCTTCAAATAGGTTTTTTTTTTTTTAAAAAAAAGATTTTTATTGGGGAATTGGGGGAGGGAACAGTGTTGGGGAATCGGGGAAGGGGAACAGACAAGTTGCTGTCTTTTTGCTCTTCAGTCTAGTTGCGGAGGATGTTGCTTCACTGGCCCATGTTGGTATGTCATTGCTCTCTTCCCGGATGAGGCAGATCGGTCACCGGCCTCTGGATGTCGCTCACCGGGGCTATTGGCAGCTCACGCTGGCTGCCGGCCACACACTGTAGCCTGTGGCAGCCCACTGCAGCAGGGGCTGCAGCCTACACTGTCGCCGGGGCTCGCACAGCCCAGCCCAGCTCCAGGTGGAGCTGTTTGTTAGCTGTAGAGGGATCCTCATACGTGGGATCCAAACCGGGCCACTAGCATCCCAAAACGAGCTCTTAACCAATGCGCCACTTGGCCGGCGCTCAAATAGGTTTTTGATTCCTTGCTGTCTCTCTTCTCCTTCTGATACTCCTATGATGCAACTGTTGTTACACTGATGGTTTCTCAGAGGTCCCTTAAACTATCTTCACTTTTTTCTCTTCTTTTTGTTGTTCCAATTGGGTGTTTTCTGCTTCCTTGCCTTCTAAATTGCTGATTCGATCCTCTGCTTCATCTAATCTGTTGTTGATTCCTTTTAGTGCATTCTTCATTTCAGTTATTGTATTCTTCACTTCTGACTTTTTTTTTTTTACGGTTTCTATGTCCTTCTTTATGCTTGCTATCTCTTTGTTGAAGTTCTCACTAAGTTCCTTAAACATTCTTTTGTTTTTAGGATTGTATCTGAGTATTTATTTATTTTAAATTTATTTTGTTTTTTTTAAATCTTTTATTCTGAAATAAACATTTTTTTTAAAAAAAATAATTAGCTTCAGGTGTACAATACAGTGCAATAGTTATACTCTTTACCTCTCAAAGTGACAACCCCCCTCCCCCAATTCTCCACCCAACTCCTCCCCCCATATCATACTATCTATTATAATTCCTTTGACTCCCTTCCACAGTATAATCCACATCCTGTGACTATATATTCAATTACAGTTGGCATACAATATTATACAACATCAGTTTTGGGTATACAGTGCAGTGATCAAGCCTCTACTCCATCCATGAAGTGGTCTCCATAACAAGACATGTGACCATCTGACACCCCACAAAGTATTTACAACATTATTATATTCCCCAAACTGTCTTTTATATCCCTGTGGCAATATTGTAGTTACCTATTTATGCTGTCTAATCCCTTCCCCTTCTCCCTCATCCCCACCCCCCTCCAACTAACAACGCTGTTTTTCCTCTATATCTATGAGACTGTTTCTGTTTACTTTGCTCATTCATTCAGTTTTTCAGATTCCACATATAAGTGAGAACATATGGTACTTGTCTTTCTTCGACTGACTTATTTCACTTAACATTATAATCTCTAGGTTCATCCATATCGTTGCAAATGGTACGATTTCATTCTTCTTTATAGCAGAATAATACTCCATTGTATAAATGTACCACAGTTTCTTAATCCAGTCATCTACTGACGGGCATTTCAATTGTTTCCAAGTCTTGGCTATTGTAAATAGCGCTGCAATAAACATAGGGGTGCATATATTTTTTCGAATTAGCGTCTTGGATGCTTCTGGGTAGATACCCAAGAGTGGAATTGCTGGGTCATACGGTAGTTCCATTTCCAGTTTTTTGAGATACCTCCATACTGATTTCCATAATGGCTACACCAATTTGCAGTCCCACCAACAGTGAACCAGGGTTCCCTTTTCTCCACACCCTTGCCAGCACTTGTTGTTTGTTGATTTGTTGATGATAGCCATTCTGACTGGGATGAGGTGGTATCTCATTGTGGTTTTTATTTGCATTTCTCTGATGATTAGTGAGGTTGAACATTTTTTTATATGTCTGTTGGCCATCTGTATGTCCTCTTTAGAGAAATGCCTCTTCATATCATCTGCCCATTTTTATTTTTTTTTTGAGAGCAGTGTCACTGGCCCTCATATGTGGGACCTGAATTGGGGCCGCTGGCTTCCCAGGCCAATGCTTAACCAGCACGTCACTTGGCCGGGCCCTTCGTCTGCCCATTTTTTAATTGGGTTGTTTGTCATTTGGTGTTGAGTTTCATGAGTGTTTTATAAATTTTGGATATTAACCCCTTATCAAATATATCATTGGCAAATATCTTCTCCCATTCAGTAGGCTGCCTTTTTGTTTTATTGATGATTTCCTTTGCTGTGAAAAAACTTTTAAGTTTGATGTAATCCCATATGTTCATTTTTTTCTTTTATTTCCCTTGCCCGAGGAGATATATCAGTAAAAATAGTACTCAGGGTAATGTCTGCAAACTTACTCCCTATGTTTTCTTCTAGAAGTTTTATGGTTTCAGGTCTTACATTTAAGTCTTTAATCCATTTTGAGTTTGTTCTCGTATATGGTATAAGTAGGTGGTCCATTTTCATTTTTTTGCACGTGTCAGTCCAGTTTTCCCAGCACCATTTATTAAATAGACTATCTTTACCCCAGTGTAAATTCTTGCTTCCATTGTCATAGATTAAATGACCATATATAGATGGGTTTATTCCTGGACTCTCTATTCTATTCCATTGGTCTATGTGTCTGTTTTTATGGCAGTACCAAACTGTTTTAATTACTGTAGCCTTGTAGTATGTTTTGATGTCAGGCAGTGTGGTGCCTTCCACTTTGTTCTTATTTCTCAAGATTGCCATGACTATTTGGGTCTTTTGTGGTTCCATATAAATTTTAGGATTCTATGTTCTATTTCTGAGAAAAATGTCCATGGTAGTTTGATTGGAATTGCATTGAATCTATATATTGCCTTAGGTAGTATTGACATCTTAACTATATTAATTTTTCCTATCCATGAGCATGGTATGGATTTCCATTTATTTGTATCTTCTTTGATTTCTCTCATCAGTGTCTCATAATTTTCTGAGTACAGGTCTTTTACTTCTTTAGTTAAATTGATTCCTAGATATTTTATTGTTTTTGAAGCAATTGTAAAAGGGATTGATATTCTGATTTCTTCTTCTGATAGTTTATTATTGGTGTATACAAATGCAACTGATTTCTGAATATTAATTTTGTATCCTGCTACCTACCAAATTCGTTTATCAGTTCTAGCAGTTTTCTTGGTGGAGTCTTTGGGATTCTCTATATATAGTATCATGTCATCTGCATATAATGACAATTTTACTTCCTCTTTTCCAATTTGGATGCTTATATTTCATTTTCTTGTCTGATTGCTGTGACTAGAACTTCCAGAACTATGTTAAATAGAAGTGGTGAAAGTGGGCAACGTTGTCTTGTCCTGATCTTAAGGGGAAGGCTTTTAGCCTTTCCTCATTGAGTACGATGTTTGCTGTGGGCTTATCATATATGGCCTTTATTATGTTGAGATATGATCCCACTATTCCTACTTTGCTAAGGGTTTTTATCATAAATGGCTGCTGGATTTTGTCAAATGCTTTTTCTGCATCTATTGATATGATCATATGATTTTTATTTTTCATTTTGTTAATGTGATGTATTACATTAATTGACTTGCAGGTATTGAACCAACCTTGCATACCAGTAATGAATCCCACTTGATCTTGGTGTATGATCTTTTTAATGAGGTGCTGAATTTGGTTTGCTAGTATTTTGTTGAGAATTTTTGCATCTATGTTCATTAGGGATATCGGCCTGTAGTTTTTCTTTTTTGTAATATCTTTGTCTGACTTAGGAATCAGGGTGATAGTGGCTTCATAGAAAGAGTTTGGGAGGCTTTCCTCCTTCTGTATTTTTTGGAATAGTTTGAGGAGAATAGGTATTATTTCTTTTTTGAATGTATTGTAAAATTCACCTGTGAAGCCATCTTGTCCAGGGCTTTTGTTTATTGGAAGATTGTTGATTACTGATTCAATTTCTTTGGCAGTAATCAGTCTGTTCAGAGTTTCTGTTTCTTTTTGGTTCAGGTGTGGTAGATTCTATGCTCCTAGAAATTTATCCATTTCTTCCAGATTGTCGATTTTGTTAGCATATAGTTGCTCATAGTATTTTCTTAAGATTTTCTGTATTTCTGTGGTATCTGTTGTCACTTCTCTTTCATTTCTGATTTTATTAATTTGGGTCCTCTCTTTTTCTTGGTTAGTCTGGCTAACGGTTTGTCGATTTTGTTTATCTTTTCAAATAACCAACTCTTGGTTTCATTTATCTTTTGTATTGTTTTTTTTCTCTATTTCATTTATTTCTGCTCTGGTCTTAATTATTTCGTTACTTATACTCCCTTTAGGCTTGTTTTGTTGTTCTTTTTCAAGTTCCCTTAGGTGTAAAGAGAGTCTGTTGATTTGAGATTTTTCTTCCTTCTTTAGGTAGGCCTGCACTGCTATGAACTTCCCTCTTAGGACTGCTTTTGCTGCATCTCAGAGATTTTGGGTCGTGGTGTTTTCATTTTCGTTTGTCTTGAGGTATCTTTTGATTTCCTCCTTGATCTCATTTTTGACCCACTCACTATTTAGTAGCATGTTATTTAGCCTCCATGTATTTGTAAGCTTTCCAGATTTCTTCTTATAATTGATTTCTAGTTGCATAGCACTGTGGTCAGAGAAGACACTTGATATGATTTCAATCTTCTTAAATTTGTTGAGACTTGTTTTGTGGCCTAACATGTGGTCTATCTTGGAAAATGTTCCATGTGCACTTGAGAAGAATGTATATTCTGTAGCTTTGGGGTGAAATGTTCTAAAAATATCAATTAAATCCAGCAGGTCTAAAAGGTCATTTAAGGCCACTATATCTGTGTTGATTTTCTGTCTGGAGGATCTGTCCATTGGTGACAAAGGGGTGTTGGAGTCCCCTACTATGATAGTGTTACTGTTGATCTCTGTCTTTATGTCTGTCAAAATCTGTTTTATATATTTAGGAGCTCCTATATTGGGTGCATAGATGTTTACTAGGGTTATGTCGTCTTGTTGAATTGATCCCTTTATTATTATATAGTGCCCTTCTTTGTCTTTTATTGTAGTCTTCATTTTAAAGTCTATTTTGTCTGAAATAAGTATTGCTACTCCAGCTTTTTTCTCATTTCCATTTGCATGAAATATTTTATTCCATCCCTTTACTTTCAGTCTGTGTGTGTCTTTTGATCTGAGATGAGTCTCTTGAAGACAGCATATGCATAGGTCCTGTTTTCTTATCCACTCAGCCACTCTGTGTCTTTTGATTGTAGCATTTAGCCCGTTCACATTTAAAGTGATTACTGATAGGTCCATATTTATTGCCATTTTGTTATTTGTATTTCTTGTCTTCCTGGGTTAGCTTGTTTTCCCCTTTCTTCTGTTTAAATAAGCCCTTTTAACATTTCTTGCAATGCTGGCTTGGTGGTAATGAACTCTTTAGCTTATTCTTTTCTGAGAAGCTCTTTATCTCTCCTTCAATTTTAAGTGATAGCCGTGCTGGGTAGAGCAATCTTGGTTGTAGACCTTTATTTTGTGTCACTTTGAATATCTCCTGCCACTCCCTTCTGGCCTGCAGAATTTCTGAAGAAAAGTCAGCTGCTAGTTTTATAGGAGTTCGTTTGTATGTAACCTGCTGTCTTTCTCTTGCTGCTTTTAGGATTCTGTCTCTGTCTTTAAGCTTTGCCATTTTAACTATGATGTGTCTTGGTGTGGGCCTGTTTGGATTCAGCCTGTTTGGAACTCTCTGCACATCCTGGGCTTGTATGTCGATTTCCTTCAACAGGGTAGGGAAGTTTTCAGTCATTATTTCTTTAAATACATTCTCAATCTCTTGCTTCTTCTCTTCTCCTTCTGGTTTTCCTATGATTTGAAATTGTTGTGTTTCATGTTGTCCCAGAGGTCTCTTAAACTATTTTCATTCTTTTTTATTCTTTTTTCTTTTTGTTGTTCCGCCTGGGTGATTTCTGCTATTTTGTCTTCTAATTTGCTGATCCGCTCCTCTGCTTCATCTATTCTACTGGTGATTCCTTCAAGTGTGTTCTTCATTTCAGTTATTGTATTCTTTAGTTCTAACTGGTTGTTCTTTATGGTTTCCCTATCCTTCTTTATGTCCTCGCTAAGTTCCTTAAACATTCTTATCATCAATGTTCTAAACTCTGTCTCTCAAAGTTTGGATACCTCTGTTTCATTTAGTTCCATTTCTAGAGTTTTCTTCTGATCTTTTACTTGGGACATGTTTCTTTGTTTCTTCATTCTGGCTGTCGTTCTGTGAATGCTTTGATGTATTAGATAGATCACCTAGAAAGAAGAGAGAAAAAAAAAAGAAAAGAAAAAAAGAGGTGGGGGGGCTCTCTGTCCTCTTTAATCTGCAGACCACTTGATCAGCAATAGAGAGTCTCTGGGTGACTCAGCACCAGCTATTGGGGATAAGAGCTTAACGTGTAATGCGCCGGCCTCCCTCTCAGGCATGCAGTGAGCTTTCCGCAATTAGCTGCTGTGTGCTCTGGAACCGTGCTCACTACCAAAGAAAAATCTTCACGGGTTGTTGCAGGTTGTCTGCTACTGCAAAAAAACAAAACAAAACAAAACAAAACTCTCTGTGGCCTGCAGAAATGTGGGCCAGGCACCGGGGGCTCAGGGTGCCTCTGGCAACACAGCTCTAGGTGGGTCAGGCAGGTCCCCAAGGCACCCCTTGATGTGGTCAGTGGCCCCCACCAAGAGCAGTATGCACTCTGCACCAGCAATCAGTCCACACAAACTCGCCAGGAAAGCCTCGATTGGATCATGCAGGTGCACAGCACCTGGCCCAACACTCTCAGGGAAACTCCCCATCTCAGCCTGTCCCTATCAACTGTCCACAGATCAGGCTAAGCAGCCCAACAGCCAATCCCCAGCCTGGCAACTCTGCACAAGGTGGCTCGCGCACTCCTGAGTCTCAGTGAACAGACTGATGCAGCTGGAGTGCACCCGCCCTGTGTTTCCCTGGCTACGCAGCCTTAGCAGGGTGGAGGGTGGGGATCCAAGGCGGCTCCTGCACTCCTGGGTCTCAGTGAGCAGCCTGTTGGAGCCAGAGGGCATCCGCCCAGCATTTCCCTGGCAACGCAGCACAAGCAGGGCTGAGGGTAGGAATCCAAGGCCGCATGCGCACGCACACACGCACGCACACACACTCCTGTGCCAATTTCACCATACCAATGGGATCCCGGATCTGACCCTCTGTGGGAGGGTCCAACCCTGAAAAAATGGCGCCCTCCTGTACACCGCTCGTGTGCAAGCTCCACTCTCAGGGAACAATGGTCCCAAACCTCCAGCTTCTGCATGAAAGGTGCTCAGTTCAGTCCTTCTCCACAGGCTCCTGGTCCCAGCTCACACAGCCACTCCCTCCAACAGGAACCACTGGCAAACGAACCCGTGCTCTGTCCCACTGGTTCTCCAGCCACTCTCAGCCTCACTGAGCCAAGCAAAGAGAGTCCTTACTAATTTCTACTGCCCGCTATCGTAGAACTCCTCTTCCTGGCAAAGCAACTTTGGGCTAATGAGCTCAGTGTGGGGCCGGAGGGTCTCTCCCCCAACCAGAGAAGCCTCCCCACAGCTGGGGCGTCCCTCACGGGGCTCGCCCTCTCTCGTCTGCATCCCTCCTACCAGACTTGACGTGGCCTCCTCTTTAGGTCCTGTGTGTAGAGGTTCTGTTCATCTAGTGTTCAGGGGACTTCCGAGGTTAAATGTTGTATAAATTATTTGTAATTTTGATGTGATCCTAGGAGACAGTTGGGAAAGCGTCCGTCTATTCTGCCATCTTACCGGAACCCCCTTAAACATTCTTTTTTTTTTTCCTTCTTTTTGTTTGTTTGGTTTTTGTTTGTTTGTTTGTTTGTTTGTTTTGAGGGCAGTGTCACTGGCCCTCATATGTGGGACTGAACCGGGGCCACTTGCTTCCTAAGCCAGCGCTTAACCACCGCGCCACTCGGCCGGCCCCCCTTAAACATTCTTATAACTAGTGTTTTAAACTCTGTTTCTGGTAGGTTGGTTGCCTCCCTTTCATTTAGTTCTTTTTCTGGAGTTTTCCCTTGTTTTTTTTTGTTTGGGACATGCTTCTTTTTTCCCTCATTTTTTCTGCCTCTCTGTGTTTGCTTCTATGTAGATCTCCTATGTTTCTCAGTCTTTGCCGAGTGGCCTCATATAGCATGTGTCCTGTGTGGTCCAGCGGTGCATTCTGTCTGATCACCTCTGCATGTATTCCAGGAGTTCCCTTGTGTGTGTTGTATGTATTCTTCTGTTGTAGCTGAGCCTTAATGGCTTTTAGTGCATCGGTGGGTGGGATTGACTCTCAGGCTATGAGGACTGGCTGCCCACGAGAGGCTGCAGCATGAGCTGGGGTTGACTGCCCTCCACAGAAAGTTTCCCAGGCTGTTGCTGGCCGCCTGCTGCTGTATAAGCTTCCAGCAGCTTGAGGGGCAGGGCCACTGCCTAGGAGGCAAGAGTATCCCTGTCTATGCTGTGCTAGCTGAGTGGGGCAGGGTCCCAGGGAGTCAAGCAGTGTGGCCGGTGGTTTTTACGAAGTTAATGCAGACCCAGCTCTTGCGCCAGTGCTCAGCCTGTGGCTGCTCTGCAAATACCCCGAGATCACTGCAGAACCGCCACTTGCCTTGGGCCCACGGATAAGGGGCATGTAATCATTGTTCCTATTCCTTCCCCCCTATTCTCATCCTTTCCCCCAAAGGTAATCATTTTAATTTATTTTTGTTTTCCATTCCTTTATTTTCCGTCTATGTGTCTTTCGATCTGAAGTGAGTCTCTTGCAGACAGCATATGCATGGGTTTACCTTTCTGTTGTTTTATTGAAAGTTATATAAATGTATTATGATGTTTCTAAATTTTCTTTAGATCAACAAAAGGACCAACATGTTACTTATGTACCCAAATTTCATTTTAAGTAATCTTTTTATTGAAGTATAATGTATTGGATTGTTGGAAAAGTCATGACACATTTTTGCAATAGAAAAAGTATGTCATGACTTTTCCGACAGCCCAATATGTACAGAAAAGCACACCAATCCTGTGTACTGCTCCATGAATTAAAAATTTGGGAACTCTAAGAGTGAATATACCCATGTAGCTGCCTCTCAGATTAAGAAAGAGAACACTGCCAGTTCTCTGCAAACTCTGCTCAGATGTCGTAGGGTTTTGAGATGTTTGAGCATCATTTTTTGTGAAGTGCCTGTTTAAGTATTTGGCTCATTTTTCAATTGTGCAGTCTGTCTTTTTATGATTGGTTTGTAGGGCTCTTTTATATATTCTGGAAGTGAGTCTATTGTTGACTATAAATATTGTAACCATTTTCTACTCTGTTTTTTTTTTTTTAACTCTCTCAGTGGTGTCCTTTGATAAACAGAAGTCCCTAATCTTATAGTATGGTTTCTCATTTTCTTTCCCTATATGATTAGTAATTTTTTGTTCTGTTCAATAAATCTTTGCACCCTAAAGTCATGAAGATTCTCCTATGTTTACTATCTGGAAGCTCTATTGTTTTATCTTTAACATTTAGGTACTAGGAACTGATTTTTGTGGATAGTAAAGAAAGGTCTAAAATACATTTTCTCCATATAGATGTCCTGCAGCACCATTTATTTTTTTATTTTTTTTGAGGGCAGTGTCACTGGCCCTCGTATGTGGGGTCCGAACCGGGGCCGCTGGCTTCCCAAGCCAGCGCTTAACCACCGCACCACTCGGCCAGCCCTGCAGCACCATTTATTAAAAGACAACCCTCTTTCACTGCACTGCAGGAATCCCATTAAAAATTTTTTGAGTTATCAGTCGAATTATGGGTTTGATGTGCTAATTTATTTTTCTCCTGTGTTATCTTCTAAGGGTTTTATAGTTTTGCATTTCACATTTAGTTCTGTGATTCATTTTTGAGTTAATTTTTATGAAGACTATAATGTCATTGTCTAGATTTATTTAGTTTTGCTTGTGGATATCCAGTTGTCTCAGCACCATTTGTTGAAACTAATTTATTTTTGTGACATATATTAAAATAAACATATACTTATGAAAATAAGAAGTGCTTACTCTGCATTAATCCACCTAAAATTATCTTACCTTCCAAAGTTTAGGAAACCCCACGGTGCGATGTTCAGATCACAGCAACAGATAAGAAAGGGCTTTCTGTAAGAGTAAGTTTAAAAAAAACCAAAAACCCTTAAGACTTTATTATATAAGAAATTCACATTTGTTTTAGAAACAATAGAATATACAGATAAATATAAAGAAGTAGATAAAAGTCATCTATAATCCTCCCACGCAGAGGTAGGCACTATTACTATTGTGGTGTATTCTTTTCTAGCTATTTTCCCTCATACAGACACATGTATAGTATCTTATAAAAAGGGGGTAATGAAATACATATTGTTTTTACCCTTAATTTTTACTTAGTATGTTTTTAACGTGTTCATGTCAACATATCAGAGTTTTACATAATTGTTTTAATAGATGTTAATACATGATATACTAACTTCTTCCCCTTTCCTACACACAAACTCTACCCGCCTCTCTTTAAGTCCCTACCCTCCAGACTCTCATTTTAATGGTACCCACCACCATGGCTTAAGAAATAAAGCCTAAGGCCTCTGTGTTCCCTTTCCTGATTCCATTTTCTTTTTTGCCCCTGAGTAACCACTATTCTAGACTTAGTGCTTTTCATTTCCTATGCATGAATATATTTTCATTACTATATCCAAATGTCTCCATTAATAATGTATAGTATTGCTTTGTAGGTTTAAAATCTTTATATATACAATGATATTCTACTATATATACCCTTTTATATGTTGTTTTCTTCACTCAAAATGCTTCTGAGTTTTATCCATGTTGCTGTATGTAACTTTCATTTATTCATTTTAACTGTTGTGTAGTATTCCATTATATGAGTATACCACAATTGACTATTCATTTACTACTCATAGTAAAAATAAAAAATGATGCCATATTCTTGTGTAATATGTAACAGTTCCTTTAGAGTTCATACTCAGAATTCGAATTACCGGGTTGAAGGGTGTATGTATCTTTGATTTCACTAGATATTGCCGGCCAAATTGCTCTCCAAACATGGTTATATCATTTTACAATTCTATTAACATTGTATGAAATATCCTGTTGTTTTACGTCTTCACTAACCCTTGGCATTGTTACATTTATAATTTTTATCCATCTGATGGGTGTGAAATGGCATCTGTGTTAGCCAGGACCCAGTTAGGGAACCAGACACCACACAAGGTTTTTCAAACAGAGGGAATTCAATGTAGGGACTTGACTGCGTAGGTGTTGGGATACTAATAGAGCAGAAAGGGAACATAGAGATGACTCAGTGATAATAGCTGCAGGAAGCAGGTACCATCCAAAGGCTAGAGAAGCAAAAGAAAGATGGCGGGGGGGGACACTAAAACCAGGAGCTCAGAGCAGGGAATCAGGGTGCTCAAACCTTGGAAAAAGGGATGCCACCAGCTGCTGCTGGTATCTCAGAGGAGTCTGAGGAGGCTGGGTTTGGAAGTGTAGAGAGAAAATGGAGGCTGGAGCCAACTGCTGCTGCTGTTAGAGTGGTGCAGGCAGGAAAGGAAGAAATAGGACCTCAGCCCCTTCTCTCCCGGCCTTCCAATCTTCCTTGAGTGCCTCCCATTGCCGGAACCTAACAGAAACCAGCTGGTCCTGGCAGTGGAGTGTGCAGAGTCCTGGCCCTGGCAGTGGAGCAGACTGTGGAAGAGTGGATTCAGGCTGAGAGACGTTAGGTAAATAACATAGCATCTCACGGTGTGTACATTACATCTAGGTTCTTTCCGTTTTGCTGTGTAGCTATTTTAAACAGTGCTCCATAAACATCCTTGCATATACATTTTCCTTAGAATTAGTTTCTGGAAGTAGAATTAAAGAGTCAAAGAAAATGCATATTTTTAAGGGTTTTGATTCAGGCTGACAAAATCGCTGGAGGAGTAGGTTTGGAAGGAAAGGGAGTCCCCTTCCATGGTGTATTCCTGGAAACTGCATCATAGAGCAGATGGCAACAGGGAAGATTGTGTTTCTTCAGTGGAGTGCTGTAGTACCTAGAGATTGCTTTCTGCCCAAGGAATGAATGCCAGGAGATGGTAATTCTAACTCTCCAATGTCAGAAAAAGAGAGATATGGCCTTAAACTTCTATATCATTTATACTATTTATATTGGCCTCTGAATTCTGTAAAAGAGATATAAACATCCATTACCCATTGACCACAGAAAAGCCACAGTAAATTATAAGTTGTACCCACATAATTAGAGCACACACAAAAATAATTCCATAGTATCATTTATGCAATTTACCTCCAAATGCTATATCCTTACATTAAGTGCTCAGTATTTACTAAACTGTGAATTTGTTGTCTTAATTGGGCTTGCAAGCCAGGAGTGTGTTGGTGAGTCAGGGGGGCTGGGAGACAGGGGCTGGTTGGGGGTAGAGAGGGAGATAAGAGTCTGAGTTTAGGAGGGTGGAGGAAAGGGAGACCAGTTAGCACATTGGGAGTTCTGGAGAAGTGCAGGGAACAGAATATACAGTGGAAGGAGGGAAGTGTGAGGGTGTAGGTGGGGGCAGTGCTAAAGAAATACCTCACCTACATTACAGTATAACCAAGAATAGTCCACCTGGTCCAGATTCTTTGGCCTGTGTCTCTGCTCAGTCCTGTTGAGAGCATGAATCCCTGATCAGGTGATTACAATTATGAGACTCCCCACCAGCAGGTAATCAAGAGGCCAGAGCCTCTGTGCATTGGGCAAGGTACCCATTTCCAAAGGGGCTGCCTCTGCTATGCTTAGCTTGGAGCAAATTCCTGCAGAAAGGAGCTGGATGGGGTGGTGGCTTTGGCTGGATATCATGAGAAATGCAAGGTTGAAATCTGGGCCTTGAAGAAAGACCCTGATGATGTCTCCAGCTCTTGACACTTTCTAAACTGTATGTTCAGGGCAGTTGGGAGAATGAATGACTCCAAAACCTTCTCCAGACCTGACTCCTCTCTGAGTTGCCTGCTGGACATCTCTAGCTGGATGTCCCATAGGCACCTTGACATCATCCTGTCCACAGGCTGTACCTTTCATGGGGGCAGGAACTGTCTGTTAGGCACACCATGATATACTCAGAACCCCATGCAGTATCTAGCATAGACACTCAAGAAATACTGATTGGATGAAGGAATGGAGTTCTAAGGCAAAACCCATCACTTTCCACTTGCAAAGAATTCCAGCTCTGGGCTGCCTTGCTTGTCCCTGATTTCACCATCATTATTGTCAAACTGATCCTTCATCTTCCTCCTTCTCACATCCTATTGGTCAACAAGTGCTATACATTTTATCCCAGCAATATCTCTTGAATCCATTCCTTCATCTTTATCATTGCAGACTGCCCTAGATTAGTCCTTTACTGTACTTTGTGCCACTCTTCTACTTCCTGGTCTACAACTTGCAGTGGTTCCCTATTGCCTTCAGCATAAACCCAAACTTCTTAGCTTGACCTTTAAGGTCCACCCTTGGCCTCCCCTATCCTTCTGTTTTGTCATCCACCTGTCCTCTGCGTGTCTCCTGTTCATGCCAAGCCAGCTTTCTCCCTTTTCATCAAACCTGTCCTGGTTTCTCTGTCCTTATATCTGGGCTCATATCCCCAGTCTCTCCTCTCTTCATTGGTCACTCCTGGACTTGATTATCTTTCCTTCCACTGAGTTGAGAATCAGATTGAACTCACACTAAGACCCACCCTATGTTGGCGCTGTATGTCAGGTGTTGGTGATAAAACTGAGGCTCCGGTATGCTCAGGGTACCTGAAACCCAGAGCATAGCCAGTAAGTGGTAGTATTATTATTACCAGCTGTGTGACCTTGACCATCCCTGAAGAAGATGTTTTACATGCTTTCTTTCCAATCCTCCTAATAAACTTTCAATGTGTCATTCACATGAGGATACAGCATTAAAGGATTCCACACCAGCTGTGCTCATTGCCAGATGTGATGACTAGAGGAAATGGCTCAGTGGATGGAGTAAGTTATGAATGGGAGAACAGAAGCTGAGAGTCCTGCTGAAGATACCAGGGGTCAGCTTGTGGATGCCGGGTTCCTGGAGAAGGCAAGAGGAAGGAAAGGGGAGATGCAGGGCAAAACACCTCTCCATTTGTGTCAAATTATCTCTCTCCTGAAGGGAGAGGAGATAAAATTTGGAAGTTCAAGTGCTGCTGTGGCTCTACCTATACATAAGAAACATTTAGCTTGCTTTTTAAAAAAATGTTTATTGGGGTGACAATTGTTAGTAAAATTACATAGGCTTTAGGGGTACAATTCTGTAATATTGGGTTGTCAGAAAAGTCACGATGTATTTTGTCTGTGTTTTCCAAAGGTCATTTATTTATATAAAGAAAAAAGATAAATCAATGATATATTGCCTGTTTTGTTTGATAACCTTTTGCCATCTTTCAGTGAGCTTCATAATTCCTCGTTCATAGAAGGACCTGTCTTTATTTGTGAAAAACTGAACAAGGTGCTGATTTACAGCCTCATCTGAATTGAACGTTATACCACTCAAGGAGTTTTGAAGAGAGCGAAACAAGTGGAAGTCTGATGGGGCAAGGTCCCGCGAGTATGGTGGGTATGGCAACACATTCCATCCAAGCTCCAGTAATTTTTGATGGGTGACCAAAGTTGTGTGTGGTCTCACGTTGTTGAGATGGAACACAACTCCTTTACAATTAACAAGCTCTGGACATTTCTGGATGATGGAGTCATTCAAACTGTCCAATTGCTGACAGTACACATTCGAATTGATTGGTTCCTTGGTAGGAGCTCGAAAAACACGACACCTTTAAAATCCCACCACACAGAGAGCATAACCTTCCTCTGATGAATGTCTGCTTTTGATGTCGTTTGAGGCAAATCATCACGTCGGGACCAAGACTATTTGTGTACCACATTGTTGTAAACAATCCACTTCTCATCACCAGTTATCAGTCGCTTAAAAAAAATCGTTTTCCTCAGGTTTAATGAGCATATTGCAGATGTTTATACACGCCATCAAATGAACTTCTTTGAGTTCATGCGGAACCCAAATATTGAACTTGCGTACATATCCCAGCTTCTTCAGGTGGTCCTGAATACTTGAATGATGGATGTTCAATGTTTCTTCAATCTCTCGTGTCGTGTAACGTGGGTTTGACTTGATCAATGCCTTTATTTTGTCGTCATCAACCTCGGTTGGCCTCCCTGACCGAGGAGTGTCGTTGAGATAAAAATCACCAGCACGGAATTTCGTGAACCATTGTTGGCACTGATGTTCTTGTAGAGCATTGTCACTGTAAACGTTATACAACTTTTCACAAGCTTGATGTGCATTCTTCCCTTTATGGAAGTAAAACAGTAAAATATGGCAAAAATGCACAGTTTGGTTTTCCATCTTCAACTTGGTGTAAAATCTCCAAAACTCAACCAAATCACTCAATTTTTAAAAAAAATGAAGCTAGAACTGTCAGTTGTCAAATGACATAGCAACAACATAGATGTGAATAACTCTAGTATATCCAAAAATGAACTAGTGCCATCTGTTGCAAACATGTGTCATGATTTTTCTGACAACCCAGTACATCATCTATATATCACATTGTGTATTCACCATTGGGTTACTTTAAAAAAAAAGATTTTATTGGGGAATTGGGGAAGGGGAACAGAGTTGGGGAGTTGGGGAAGGGGAACAGACAAGCCGCTGTCCTTTTGTTCTTCAGTCTAGCTGTGGAGGATGTTGCTTCACTGGCCCATGTTGGCACCATGATCACTGTGCTCCTCCCAGTGGAGGCAGTTGGTCGCTGGCCATTGGACGGCTGCTCACAGCGGCTCACTGCAGGTCATGCCAGCTGTTGGCCACTCACGGTAGCCCACGGCAGCCCACTGCAGCCCACACCATCGCCGGCAACCCATGGCAGCCCAGCTCCAGGTTGAGCTGCTGTTCATCATCCTAGCCATAGAGGGTGCAGTGCCACTGGCCCATGTGGGACCCGAACGGATGGCCCTGCTGCTCAGAGCTTGCGCTCTCAAGCTAACTCCTAACCAATGAGCCACTTGGCTGGCCCTGGGTTATTTTTTAAAAGTATTAATACAGATTCTGATTTAGTGTATCTTAAGTAGGGTCTGGGTTTCTGCATTTCTAACAAGCTTCCAGGTGACATTGCTGCTGCTGGGTCCCACCCTTTGAGTAGGAAAGGTGGAGGGAAGTTTAACCCACGGCAGTCTGTTACTGGGTCTGGGATGATCTGTGGCCGGTGGGGTCCAGGATCAGTCTCTGCTTGGGATAGTAGGCTGGTCCAAAACTGGAGAGCTGTGAAATATATGTTTGTTGTACTTTTAACTTTGACCAACACAGCATCTGCCCTCCAACATGATAGCCATGAGTCATAATAAAAAGAGTGAAGGAGAAAAAAAGGTTTTCCCCAAGGTAAAGACAGGGATGCAGATCAGATGGGAGAAGGATTTCGGAGCCACCAGGGTTGGCTAGTATCTGAGGAGTTGTCCTATCTCCTGGGAAGTGAATGGATAGGAGAATCAGCTCCGTTTCTGTAGAGGAATTTCTCTTTCCCCTCTTGCTTTTCTCCTTTTACCATCTGACAATGGTCCTGACAAGGAGATATAAGATCAGTGCCACATCTGGGGTTTTTGTCCTCAGAGCCCAATGGCCAAATATATATCAGTTCGAGGGGGGAGGGGAAGGTACAGCACAGAATGGAGAAGGGAATGGTTCTAGGATGGGAAAGAAAAAAGGAAATAAAGGAAATCAATATGTACTGAGCTCCTACTGTATACAAGGCACTATACCAGGTGTTTCAGGTAAGCTGACTGTTTGATTGTCCCAACAACCTGTAAATTATGTTCCTTATTTTACAGATAAGGAAACAAAGGTTCATAAGGGCTAAGGCATGTATCCATGGTCACTTGAATATTAGAACCAGGTCTGTAATCTCAAAAACCCTTATTGCCTCATGAATCTTATTAAGATGAGTTCTGGTTGAACATAATGCACCTGTGGGGCCCCTGGCGGGGGGCTGGGGTAAATGCTTGGGTGCAGTGGTTGACGGCCTAGGGTTGCTATATGATAGGGTACGGAGAGAGGATGGGGCGCCACAGAAACTACTCTCTTCTTCCTCCTCAGTAATCAGAATTTCCCCCTTTTAGCTGGACACAGCCTCCTGGAATAAAGGCTGTGCTTCCCAGTCTCCTGTGAGGCTGGGTGTGGCCATCTGCTAAGTTGCATTTGGTAAGGAGGGGTCAAGTCATCCCTGTATGCCTTCACTACCTTTGCCCCTGTCTCCTTCCTGCTGGCTAGAATGGGGATGTGAAGGCCAAGCAGCTGTTTTGTGCCATGAGGCACTAGGAGTCTGAATCCCTGATATCTGTGGAGCTGCCAAACTCATTCAGATCTGTAAAGTGTACACCTGCAAGAGACCTGAAGTGTTAGTGTCTTTCTTGTTCTGTAAGCTGAAAATAATATTAACAAGTAGAAAGGCCAAAGGCATATTCTTCATTCAGGGTTGTGGCTCTCAAACCCAGCTGTACCTTACGATGCTAGGGCCTTCCTAAGACCAACTGAATGAAAGTCACTGGAGGGTAGGGCTGGGGATTGGTGTTTTAAACCCCCCAGATGACTCTCATGTGCAGCCATTGATCTAGAGGAGTCAGAGAGGATTAGGGAGAGCATGTTCATACAGGTTGGAGGAGAATCAGGCGAGGGAACTGTGAAGCCAAAGGAGGAGAGAATTTGAGGAAAAAGACAGGTGGGCACCAGCAATAAGTGCCTCAGTTGGCAGCTTGGAAGAAACCATTGAGTTAGTTCACGAGGCATCCTTGGGACCTGGGTGAGAGGTATGAGGACAGGGCACTGTTTGAAATGGGCTAAAGTGGGGGGCTGTGTTGAGTGCATAGGAAATATAAGAAGTCTGTTAGTGAAGGGAAGAAGAGAACTAGGCCATTCGCTTGAAGGGATGGTGAGCTAATACTTACAATAATGACTAAGTTTCCTTGAGAATGAAAGGACAGGCACTGTGCTAAGCCCTTTCCAGGCACAACTATCTCATTTCACAACAATCCTTTCTCTGGATAGGGACAATTATTTTGACTTTACAGATGTGGAAACTGAGATGCAGAGATCAAATGACTAGCTCCAGGTCATGCAGCTGGTAAATGATGATGCATGAACTTGAACCCAGATCTCCCTGGTGCAAGCTGGGGCCACCCTGGGAAGGGTGCCTTTAGCATGGGAGCAATCTTGAGCCTGTTCTTTACCAGAGTTAAGGGAGAGGTTCTGGGCGCAGATCCTCGCGAGGAGGTGTGAAGGGGTGGGAACTCGACTGCAATGCTGCCCTTGGATGGGAGAAGGGCCCGTTCTCCCTCTGATATGGGGGTGAGAATGTGGGGAGTTGTTGAGTGGAGGGAGGGTGAGCCCTCCTATGGTAACTCCATCTTCTCAGAAAGGAAGGCAGGGCCACAGCAGGGCCATACAGATAGTAGGGACTCCCTGAAGCACAAACAGCAGTGGTTTGGCCTCAGCTAGAGGGCAGCGGAGTCAGCCTGTTTCTGACACGGTTTTGAGGCCATGGGGCCTTGCGATAAAACCCAATTCCAGGCTCTGATAGTGCTAAACCAAACAGAGTTGATTATCAAATGTCCAAGGACACAGCTTCTGATAGAGATATAGGTGGGCTGCTCCATCTCCCATCCCCAGGACAGCTTGCTAACAGGATCCTGTTGTGGCTGCAAATGAATTTTCCATGATCCCTAACTCTTTGATTCAAGCAGCCATCCCTAGAGAGGAGCCCTTAGGGAGAGCATCCAGCCCATCCAGATTTTCTGCGGAGGAGAGCTGGATGCCTGCTGCCTGGACCACCTTTCAAGTCTCCCCGAATTATTAAGTTGACTACTGGGTGCTTAGAATGTCTCAAGTTCAAAGACTAGCAGGCTGGAACCAGACGTCTGAGGGACCTTCGGGCACCTTAGCAGGAGGAATATTAAGATGTGGCAACCCTGCCTTTTCAGGAGACTGGATAGGGATCAGAAGGAATACATTTTACTCTGTGAGCTGCAGAGCACAGGAGTTGTTTTTCTGATGTTGGGCCTATTGGTGGGTCTAAGTTTTGTGTGAATTTCTTGGCGGTGGGGCTTGGATGGGAGGGAGTGAAGTGCAGTGGTTTGGGGCTGTGCTCCTTGGAGCACGAAGGGTCAGTGGGATGTGGATGGCTGGGTGGATGAGCAGGGGATGCTGCACCCCTGCCCGCCGCTTCATCAGGAGAAGCTCTGCTTTTCATTGTTTTATAAATTTGGGTTCCCATCAATGTCATGTTTTATTTTTTAAAAAAGATGTTTTTATGGCTTAAAAAAACTTCAATGTGGTGGTGAGTTTTGGGGTGAGAACAACTGGATCTGACTCTGACTAGCTGTGTGTGTGCCTTAGGTACACAGCTGGGCACTCACTTAACGTCTTTGAGCTTGTTATCTGTAAAGTGGGATTGTAAAGCCTTCTTAATGGGAATATTTGGAAGACCAAATGAAATAATGTACAATATGAGAGCTCCTAGAATGGGGTTTGGCATGAAGGTGTTTGTGATGGAGCAAGTCGTTTGTTTTCAAGAGTTACTTTCAGAGAGAGAAATCATGATGAAGAACTTGAGAGCCTACTGTAGCAAGAACTGATGGCAATTCTCATTTATCCCTCAGGACAACTCCCTGAGGGGGCATGATGACTCTGCTCGGCCCCTTTCCAATTTCAGATGAAAATCAAGGCTCAGAGAGGCTATGTGACTTGTTCAAGGCGTTGCAGCTAATTCATGACAGAACTGGAGTTTCAGCAGAGAGGAAGGATCAGGGGTCAGGGTCTCGGTGCCACTAACTTATTTATTTGTTTTCCCTCTAATTATCTGTTGAGCCCCTAGGTACATGCCAGACTCATCCTAGATGAGGGACTCTTATTATTGGAGGTGTGTGCCAGGAACAATTTAGCATGACATTCCACGTCTATCACAGCCTGGCTCTTATCTTTCTTTCTAGGTCCTCTTCTGCCACTTGCCCTTAGTACACTGTGATCTAGAATCACCACACTGCTTGTTGTCCTTTGGGCTCATGAGCCTTTGACCCTACTGCTCCTTCTGTTAGAAATTTCCTGGCTTCCCCTTTCCACCTGGAAAACTCGTATTCATTGGTTATATCTGATATCACCTTCTCTGGGAAGTCTTCCTTGCTCACCCCCTGACAAATATTATTTTGTATTATTTGTACAATTAAATTTCCATTACGTTTCTGAGTGTTTAAATAACTTTCCTAAGTTCACACAACTAGTTACTGTCAGAACCAGGATTTGAACCTGGCACTTTCTGACACCAAAGCGAATGAATGTAACCACTGGAACACATGGCCACTAAAGTTAGTAGTTCCTTCTCTGGGTTTTCAGAGCACCTCTGCTCTGTCATGGAACTCATAACACTTAATTGTGTTCATTTAATGGTGAGATTTCTGGAGGAAAGGGCTGTAGAGGAGTCATTACAACTTTTCAGTGAAGAATCGACCGTGTAGATGCTCATGGGATAATAACAAAGGGAATTAGTGTGCGTGGTTCTGGGCTAACCTCTCAAGTTTCATTATGTCACTTATTACTCATGATAACCCATAAGATAGTGATTATTTTTATTCTTCCCATTTCACATTCAGTCCAACTGAGGCTTAGAGAGTTGAAACAACTTGTCCAAGTCCCACAGCTAAAAGAGGCAGAGTTGGGATTCAGACTTGGGTATGGCTTATTCCAGAGTCCACTGTCTTTACTGTTCTCTTACATTCTTCTCCTGGACATGTTCTGTCAGACCCTCAGGTGATGCTGGGGGCACAGAGACAAGTAGCACTCAGCTCCTACCCTCAAGGAGGTCATAGTCAAGTAGGGAAGACAGACACCCCGATAGGAATAGATAATCATAACGCATGCTATGATGCAGGTAGCCCAGAGGAAGGAATGAATAATTCACCAGACAGGGGAAGTGCTAGGGAAAGATTTCATAGAAGAGGGGTTACCTGAACAGGGTATTAAAGGTTAAATAAGAGTTTTCTGAGAAACAAGGAGGTGGAAGGATGTTCCAGTCAGGGAGAGTAGCAGAGGGAGAGGGAGAGGGAGAGGGAGAGGGAGAGGGAGAGGGAGAGGGAGAGAGAGGGAGAGAGAGAGAGAGAGAGAGAGAGAGAGAGAGAGAGAGAGAGAGAGAGAACTCTGAGTGTTCTGACATTTCACCTGCCTGCCTTTTCCCCAGTAGCAGACTCTGCCAGAAGATGAGAGGAGTTGCAGCTGCAGACAGCTGCTTGCGCCCTCCCTGCTGGAGTTCTCATTTTTTCTGTCACACCTGTCTTCTTAGAAAGGAGCAGGTGAGCTGTGAAGTTCTGTGGGACTCTTCTCAGTGCTGGGGCTAGAGAAGTGGTGGGGACAGCCACTCAGGGCATCAGAATACAACACCTGCTGCCTCCCGCTCAGTTGTGCAGCTTGGAGACTCCCAGCTCCTAGCTCCCAGCTCCCAGCAGTGGGAGGAGAGACCAGGGAGCATAAGTGACCAAGACCCTTATAGGTGGGGTGGAGGTAGCGCCCAAGGACAGGTTCCAGAAGTGGAGGACGGGTTTTCCAGTTATCTTCTTGGCAGCATAGGGAATAAAAGAGTCTGGGGTCTGGCTGGCTCAGTGGTTGGGATTTGTCTTCATCTGGTCTTCTGAACTCTAGATCCTGATGGAGCCTGCAGACCCTGCCAGCCAAGTCCCTGAGCGCACCCTGACGAGCCTGGCTCTGAGTGAGGAGCCCAGCATAGCAGGGGAGGGGTACAGTTGTGCTTCCCTGAATACAGGCTCTGAGAGTTGGGGGACCCTGGGCACTCTGGCCCACAAGCCCAATCAGTCCCCCAACTGTAGGTGCCCAAGCCCATGACTGATTCCTGGTTTCACCTGTTCTTCTCACGGGGAAAATGCCCTGACCCCTGGCCTCCCCTTTGGCAGTAAGGCCCTCCCCCCTGCCCCCCCAGGGGCTGTTCCTGGTCCCTGATCCCTACTGCAGCCTGAGTACCTGCTTCACCCAGGAAAGTTCCATCCTGCCCCCCTCCAGATGCTCCCCAGCCCACCTTTGTATCCAGGTCCAGATTAGACTTTCAGGTGCAGCTGGGTTAGACTCAGTTTGGTCACATGTCCTTGGATCTCTCTAGTAATTTGCAATCTAAGCTGCCCCCGGCTTAGCCACCTGCAAAGCAGGGTCCATCTCTTTGCTTGGCTCTCCCTCCTTCTCAGTCTCACGTGGATGTTACTGAGTACACATGTGGGTCAGTGATCGTGCCGTAGTGGCTGGTGGGACTGTGCCAGTTCCCACCTCTCTGCTTGTTCATAGAGGCCATCATGTACAGTTGTGCATGGTGTGCTGCAGCCTAGCCCTATGTCTACCACGGCCCTATGTGCACATGCCCGCTGTGCCTGGAGGGGGCTCAGTATGCATGACATTTGTGTACACAGGCATCTACAGATACATATAGATATCTCCAATACATATGTACACACGTGTACAAATGTGTGTACGTGGCTATCTAAGCATTTGTCTGTGTATGTTCATTCTTGCCTTTTGCCCATTCTGCAAGGAAAGGGGACAAGGGTCCAGTCTCTTTTCCAGTAGTCCCACTGGAGACTGGGCTGGCTTTGGACCAAGGCAGTGGAGGCGAATGGCCTCAGAGCCTAACACCCTGGGACTTTCCCAGCTCTCCTAACTCCTGTTGCCTTGGCTCTGAGTACTTCAAGATTATCCCGTTCCCTGGCCCAGCCCCGACCCCTTTCCCATGGAAAGTGTGTCCCTGGAAAAGGTACAACAATCATTCCCCCTCCCCCAAATTCAGTCTGGACAGGGGTGCCCACCATCTTGGAGCCCCGCAGTGTGGCCCGTGTAGCCCTTCTCCATGGCTAATGTCTGGGCTGTTCCCTCTGTGGTCCTGAGGAGCTCAGGGACAGTGGCCTGGCCTGGTGTGGCTGCCCTGAGGCCCAGGCTTGCCGGAGGACTCAGGACTGCTTGGTGGATCCTGGACTGCTTCCCCTTCCCAACAAATCTCAGGATGGGCAGAGGGAGCACGTGTGGGGAAATTACCAATTTAAATAGGAAATGCAAGCAATTTGGATGGAACCCCAGGATGGCAGTTTGAGAGCTCATTCTCTGCCCCGTGGGGGTTTGATTACAACCAACTTGGCTGATAGCGTGCAGAGGGCCTGAGAAATGGTTTCCAAGGAAACTCAGATCTTTCTAAGCTGGTTCTGGCTCAGGTGGGAGCTAGGGCTGGTCAGGAAATCAGAGGTAGTACTCAGCACCACTGGGCTCGCTGTTCCCTGTGGAGCCCCCCGCTCACATTTGCCAGCTCCTATTCCAACTCTACACCCCAGACCTGGCCTGCACTTCCATTTCTGTCCACAACAGTTGCTTCCCTCCTTGATTCTGTCTGTTCCTTCAGTCTCTCTACCTCAGCCTTTGTCTGTACAGACTTAAACATTTGGGAAAGTTTGCAAACAGCACAAAAATGGCTATTAGTGGCTACTATTTGTACAACACCTACTATGTTCCAGAAAGTTCACAGGATTCACTTCTATTATTTCCATCTTCACAGCAACCCTGTGATAGAGAGGATAATACATGTCCATCAAATACCCTTTCCTCTTTCTCCTGGAACTACATTTCCCAGACTACCTTGCTATCATGTTGAGTCATGTGACTGAGTTCTGGTCAATGGAATACGGGTAGGAGTAATAAATGCCACTTTTATATCTGTCCCCTAAAAATATCACACACAATCTTCTATAGACTTGCTCACTTTTTTTCCATGTGGTCTGCTGAAACAGAAAATCCAGTGGGGGACTCTGAGCCTTAAAGGATGGTGGAGCCACTGGACAGAATTCTGGCATAATTTTGTGGAGTACTCCTACCCCCAGTCCTTCATTGGATTGTAACATCATGTTTGTTAAGCCAATGAGGTTATGGGGGGTTATTTATTAAGCAGTTGCCTCACCTGATAGTACAAAACCTGAATGAGGGGTATTTGTATCCCTGTTTTTTCCTGGGAGGAAACAGATTCAGAGATGCTAAGTAACTTGCCAAAGTCACACAGCAAAATAAGTGGCAAATCTGAGATTTGAGCCCAGGTTAGGTCTTTTCCACTATATCAGGCTAGCAGGGTGACTTATCTGTATAGAAGTTACATCAGCCTTTGTCTGTCTTTGAGGAATCACAGAAATAAAGGCACACAGTCAGGACTAAGAGATGGAGAGGGAGAGAGCAGGTGGAGGGCAGGTGTGTGGCATGGCACATCACAGCAGCCAAGAGAGGTAGAGTTTCAAGGGAGGGGTGGTCAATTGTGTCTAATGAGACCCAGCCAGTTGGAGGAGGACGAGGGCTGAGAAAAAGACCATTAAACAACCTCAGTGACAGGTTCAGCTGAGTGAAGGGGCAGATGTCAGGTTACAGGGGGTTTCAGAACAAGTTGGTGGTTGTACTGGTGAAAGGAAGGCAGGAAATAAAGGGATAGTTTTAAGTGGAGGCCAGGCCAAGGGAAGGAGTTTTGAGGAGTCAGTGGTTAGGAGATTAAAAATAAAAAGGGGAATCATGACCTACATAATGCAAAGCACCTGATTGTGATGAGCTCCCTTTCTGCCTGGTTTTGGTGTGCATTCCCAGAGCTGAGCAGGGAGGGGCTGGACACAGTGTGCAGCTCACGCAGCACTGGCTGGGCTGTGAGCTCGTCTCCTGAGTGGGCAAAGAGGTGACAGCTGTGGTGCTGTGGGCCTGAAATTCTTCAGGGTCGTCTAAGATTATCCATTTTCTCCCTCTGAATTAAAGTTTAAAATTTTTCTTCTTACCCTAGTTTTTCCCCCCAACTTTATCAAGGTATAATTGGCAAATAAAATTATAATATAAAGTGTACAACATGATTTGATATGTGTGTATATATATTGTGAAAAGATTCCCATAATTGAGTTAATTAACACATCCATCACCTCACATATTTACCTTTTTTATGAGAATGCTTAAGAGCTACTGTCTTAGTGAATTTTAATTATACAGTACTGTACTATCAACTATAGTCACCATACATACATTAGATCCTCAGACCTTATCTATAAGATTATCCATTTGACTTGGTTAGGGTACTAATACGGATTAGCCTAGGTGACCAACTCGAGGAGTAGAGGGCTAGTCACCTGTAACATCTACAACAACTTACTAGAACCCAGTGCCAGAGCTTGCTAAGTGTCCCCAAATGTCTGTGTTTTCTCAGCCTCCCTTGCAGCTAGATTGTGGCCATGTACTTCCTGCCAAAATGATGTGTACAATTTCTATCCAGATCACATCCATATATGGAAGTTGTTTACACTGAGTAATGGAAAGGGAAACTCTTTTCCATGGGCTGGAACTTAGAAGTGCCAGTGATGGACCAGCTGTGGTTGTATGGACAAAGGCAAGACATAAAATGGCTGAGAAACGAGACAGAAGGAGCCAGCATCCCTTGTGACCCATGGAAAAGAACTTCCTACTGCTCTGTGCAGTCTCTCCTTCTGAACTGTCATGTGGGAGAGAAATGAACTCCCATTTTATTTAAGCCACTGTATTCACAGTCTCATTCTTTTTTTTTTTTTTTTTTCAGCTGAGCCATCCTGCCACCTGTTGGCAGCTCAACGGCAACTCAGCTCGGGCTGGCATCGAACTGCCATTGCTCAGAGCTCAACTCGCACTCTTGAGCGAGCTCTTAACCAATTGAGCCATCGGCCGGCCCCATCACCGTCTCATTCTTAAAGCAGCATAGCCTGCCCATTAATTAATATTGCCCCTTTGCCCCATCCATGTCTCTTTCCATAGTGTTCTTTACCATTCAGCAGTTGTCCCATCCCTCCACTTTTATTTCTTCCTTTGTTTTCCTTTTCTCCCTTCTTCTATGGCCATATTTTTTCTGTCTCCTCCCCACATCCAGAATTGCACTTCTCTCTACTCCTTTGTTTTATTTGGAGCCCTCCCATTGCTACCATTTCCCAAGGTTCTGTCCTTGACCATGCCCATCTCCCCTTTCCACATCCCATGTTCTTTTTTGGGCAGTCTCATCTACATTCTCAGCTGACATCCCATCTGATGACACCAGATCTGTATCTCCAGCTTGACCTTTTTCCTGAGCTTCAGATTAAAGGGTCATCTGCCTGATGGGTACCTCTTCTTTAGTGTCCCACAGGTCACCTTGGGGATGCTGCATTGCACAACTCCAGGGAGTTCCATGTACTGGGTCACCTCAATTCAACTTATCCATCTCAGTTAGGAGGCTTGTGGCTGTATGTAGCAGAAAACCCAAAGTGGCTTAAGTAATAAGGAAGTGTATTGGCTCATGTAAGTGGATAGGCTGAACTTCTGGGTGTCTCGATCTAGTGGCTCAGTGAGTTCGTCCAGAGTACAGGTTGTTCACTCTTACCATTATCCTCTTCCCAGAATTGCCATATCCCCAGCTTCCAGAGTTGGAGGAGTGCTGTCAGTAGAAATCAAGACTGCTGTTTCCTTGTTCTCATTAGGAGAGCATTCCTCTCCTAAAACTGTTGAAGAAAGATGCTTTCCTATAGCCTGAGTGGGTCAACTTATAGCCTCTACATCAGTAAAGTCACAAGGTGAATGCTATGTCCTCATTAGCTTAGATCCATGCTCCAAACCAGTTATTGGTAAGTGTTTTGGGCTTATCGTGACTGACTTATATGGGTCAGGGCCCATCCTGGATCTGGAATGACTTCCTTAGACTCCATTTCTGTAACAGATGGAAGGGTGTTTAAACAGATGTTGGGCAGTCAATTACAATGTCACCCCAATATAAAAATCTAAACTCATCATGTCTACTCATTCACTTTAACCCACACCTTCCTCCTAGCTGTTTCATCTAGTACTAGCTGTTTCATCTAGTGGTCCCACCATTAACTTAACTATTTTAACCAGAAACTAGAGTCATCCTCAACTTTCTCTCTGTTGCCCCCACTCAGTCACCAAGACCCAGTCTCCTTTTATCATATGTGACCGCCTTTCATATTTACTCTCACTAATCTAACAGTTTTCTAGTTGGTGTCTTTTCTTCAGTCCCAACACCCTCCAATCTACCTTCACCGCAGCTACCAGAATGAGCTTTCTAAAATGCAAACCTGATGTTGCTTGTCACCTCCTTTGCTTAAACCCTTTACTGGCTCTATATGATTCACAGGATAGAATTCAACCTCCCCGCTGGTTGGGGGCTAAGCAGGATTTAAAGAGCATTATTTAAAGAGCTATGAAGGGAACACAGCTAATACTGACACATGGTGGTGTCAGGAAATGTTGAAATAAGCAGAATGCTTTGTGGTGTGCTTGCACATGTGTAAGGGCCCAATGAGATGGTGGGTGATGTAGGCTGTGAGCTAGGGTGCAGGGGTGTCAATAGGAGGTAATCTTAAGTCTGATAAGGCTCAGGATTTATACTAGCATTTTTTAAAAAGATTTTTATTAAAATATAGCTAACATATAATATTATATTAGTTTCAGGGGTATATCATAGTTATTCAACATTTATATACCTAAAGAAGTGATCACCATAAGTCCAGCAACCATCTGACACCATACAACACTATCACAATATTATTGACTATATTCCCCATGCTGTACTTTACATCCCCATGACTTATTTGTTTTATACCTGGAGATTTGGATGTCTTATTCCCTTTCACCTTCCCCTACCTTTAAAAATTTTCAATTACAGTTGAAATTCTATTATTTTACCTTAAGTTCAGGTGTAAAGTGTTAGACATTTATATAATTTAAGAAGTGTTCCTCCTGATTGGTCTAGTACCCACCTGTCACTATACATAGTTATTACCATATTATTGACTATGTTCCCTATGCTTTACATTCCCATGACTATTTTGTAACTATCAATTTGTAATTCTTCTTTTTTTTTTTTTTTTTGAGGGCAGTGTCACTGGCCCTCATATGTGGGACCCGAACCGGTGCTGCTGGTGTCCCAAGCCAGCGCTTAACCACCGCGCCACTCCGCCGGCCCTCAATTTGTAATTCTTAATCCCTTCATCTTTTCCACCCAACTCCAGCCCCACTCCCATCGATCACCCTGATAAATCTAGTACCCATCCCACATTACACACAGTTGTTATAACATTACTGATTATATTGCTTATGCTATACCCTACATTCCCATGACTACTCTGCAACAATGAGTTTGTACTTCTTAATCCCCTCCCCCTTCATCCTCCCAATTCCCCTCTCATCCAGCAATCATCAAAATGTTCTCTGCATCTATGAGTCTGCTTCTATCTTGTTTGTTTGTTTATTTTGTTCTTTAGATTTCACTTATAATTGAAATCATCTGGCATTTGTCTTTCTCTGACTTACTAAGCTCAGCACAATACCCTCTAGGTCCATCAATGTTGTTGCAGATGGCAAGATTTCATTCTTTCTTATGGCTGAGTAATATTCCATTGTATATATGTACCACCTCTTCTTTATCCATTCATCTATCAGGGACACCCAGGTTGCCTTCATATCTTGGCCATTGTAGATAATGCTGCATTGTAGATAATGCTGCAATGAACATATGGATGCACATATCCCCTTGAAGTAGTATTTGGGGTTTCTTTGGATAAATATCAAGAAGTGGGATTACTAGGTCCTTCTTAGTCTTTTGTTATATCCTTTGTTTTAAAGTCTATTTTGGGGGGCTGGCTGAGTGTCTCAGTTGGTTAAGAGTTGGCTTATGAACGTGAGCCCTGAGCAACAGGGCCGCCGGTTCAATTCCCACATGGGCCAGTGAATGCTGTGCCCTAGCTGAGCTGTCGCTGAGCTGCCAGCAGGTAGCAGGATGGCTCAGCTGGTGTAGCAACAAGATTGCCTGTTTGATGGTGGGCTATGCCCACATGCAACTAAGATTGAACACTGCACCTTGAGCTTAGAGGCCATGAGCTGTTGACAGGCAGCCAGATGGCGACTGGCACCCTCCACAATGAAGATTGAAGAACAACTTGGCTGGTCCCCTTCCCCAATTCCCCAACTCTGTTCCTCTCCCCTAATTCCCCAATAAAATCTTTTTTTTTTAAAGTCTATTTTGTCTGGTATAAGTATTGCTACACAAGCTTTTTCTTTTGTTTCCATTTTCATGAAATAACTTTTTTCATCCCTTCTGTCTGTGTGTGTCTTTCAATCTGAAGGGAATCTCTTGTAGGCAGCATATGTAAGGGTGTCGTTTTCTTGTCCATTCAGCCACCCTATATCTTTTGATTGGAGCATTTAATCCATTTACATTGAAAGTAACTGTTGATAAGTATGTAGTTATTGCCATTGTATAATTCATGTTTTTGATTTTTTTTTTTTCCTCTTAAAGAAATCCCCCTAAGATTCCTTGTAATACGGGTTTGGTGGTGATAAACTCCTTTAGGTTTTTCTTGTCTGGGAAGCTCTTTATCTGCCCTTCGATTCTGAATGATAGCTTTGCTGGGTAGAGTAATCTTGGTTGTAGATCCTTGCTTTTCATCACTTTGAATATTTTATGCCAATCCCTTCTGGCCTGCGAAGTTTCTGTTAAGAAATCAGCTGACAGTTTTATGGGAGCTCCTTTGCAGGTAACTAGCTGCTTTTCTTTTGCTGCTTTTAAGATTGTTTTTTTTTTTCTTCTTTAACTTTTGCTAGTTTAATTATGATGTATCCTGCTGTTTGGGTTCATCTTGTTTGGGACTCTCTGTGCTTCCTGGGCTTGAATATCCATTTCCTTTGCTGGGTTAGAGAAATTTTCTGTCACTATTTCTTCAAATAGATTTTCAATTCCTTGCGCTCTCTCTTCTCCTTCTGGTACTCCTGTAATGCAAATATTGGTATACTTGATGTTTTCCCAGAGGCCCCTTAAACTGTCCTCATTTTTTTGGATTCTTTTTGCTGTTCTACTTGGGTGTTTTCTGCTACCTTATCTTCTAAATCATTGATTTGATTCTCTGCTTCATCTAATCTACTGTTGATTCCCTGTAATGTATTCTTCATTTCAGTTATTGTATTCTTTATTTCTGACTGGTTCTTTTTTATGTTTTTTTATCTCCATTATTATGTTTCTTATCCCTTTGTTGAAATTCTCCCTGAGAGCATGGAACATCCTTATAACCAGTGTTTGGAACTCTGCGTCTGGTAGATTGCTTGTCTCCATTTTTTATTTTTTATCATTTTTTAAAATTTTTATTTATTTATTTATTTATTCATTTATTTATTTATTTGCTTGTCTCCATTTTGTTTATTTCTTTTCTAAAGCTTTGTTCTGTTTTTATATTTGGGACATGTTTCTTTGTCTCCCCATTTTGTCTGCCTCCCTGTGTTTTTTTTTCTCTCTATGTATTAGATAGGGCTGTTAGGTCTCTAGTCTTGGTGGAGTGGCCTTATATAGTAGGAGTCCTGTGGGACCCAGTGGCTCAGTCTCTTTGGTCACCAGAACTGGATGCTCTGGGTTTGTCCCTTCTGTGGGTTGTGTGTGCCCTCCAGTTGTAGTTGAGCCTTGATTGCTGTTTACTTGTCAATGGGAAGGACTGACCCTGTGGCCCATTGGTTGTGAGGAGTGGCTGTGGCTACAGTGGCGTAGCTGTACTGCAGGGGCTGACCCTATGGAGCAGGATTCATTTTAGCAGGGCTCTGGTGCCTGCCCACTCTGCCCTTGGGTGTGTTGTCCTTGGAAGTGGCCTGGTGATGCTCTGGCTTAGTCAAAGCAAGCCACTGGGTATGCCAGCCCCAGGGCCATCTGGGAGGGGACCCACTGCAGGCCAAGTTCAGCTGCAACCTGTGTCCTGCCTGGGGTCATCTGGCATGAGCCACAGAGCAATCCGCAGATGGTCCCCTATCCATGCTGTGCTTGGACATGCCTTGAGAGGCCAAGCTGCAAACCAAGGCCGACTGCTGCTAGTGCCAGGCTTAGCGCTGCTCAGCCAGAGGTATGGGACATGTTGAAGCCAGATGCTCTTTGTCTGGATTTTGTGAACTTTTGAGAGACTTTAGGAAAGTCTGTAGCATGAGCCAGGTTTGTTCAAAAAAGCCATTGGAAGTGGCTTGGGTTTATCCGCAAGTTGGGTGGGATGTGGTCTCAAAATCATCAAGACAGAACCGATGGTGTAGCCAGGTTGATGGAGATTCAGATATGGTGGCTGCCTGTGGCTGCATTCTGGGAAGGGGGAGGGCTACACAGAGAAACAATGGCTTTTGCCAGCTCCTCTGTTCAAGAGAAAGCTGCCCTTCCCACCCTCACCCTGAGACCAGACAACTCAATTTCTCCCCATATGTCTCTGGTGCTTTTCGAGCTGCTGCTCCAGCCCTGGATCTCAGAGTGAACTGGTCAGTCAGTGAGTAAGTCTGTGCATGGGCCCTTCAAGAGGAGCTCCTGGGACTCTAGCAGCCCTCCATGTCACTCAGCCACAATCTCCATTGGCTTTTACAACCAGAAGTTATGGGGACATCTCTCCCTGGCACTGAAACCCTGGAATGGGGAGCCTACCTCCTGGAGGAGGGAGGACCTCTACAGCTGTGATATCCCTCCTGATTTTTAATGGTCACACACAGGTGTGGGACCAGCCCATTCTGTGTCTTTGCCCCTCCTCCCAGTCTCAATGTGGCTTTTCTGTATGTCCTTAGTGGTAGGGCTTCAGTTCACCTAGGCTTCAGGTGATTCTCAGTGATGGTTGTTTTGTAGTTTAGTTATAATTTTGATGGGGTCGTGAGAGGAGGTAAGCACAGTGTTTACCTACTCCGCCAACTTGACTGAAAAATCTTGTTCTCTTTTTAGAGAGTAGTTTGTTCTTAAAGAACTTTGATTCAGAAGTTAGACAGCCCATATTAGGTTTGAATCTTGGCATTGCTTTTGCCACCTTGAGCAAGTTGTTGAACAACCCAGTCTTGGTACCTTCCTGTGCAAATGAAGGGAATAATGTTACCACCTCAAAGATTGTCGTGAGAATTTGATGAGCTGATTTCTGTAAAAAGCACTTAGCACATGGTAAATGTGTGATAAATGTTGGTTGTTATTGTTATTACTTCATTGAAATCTAGCATATTACTAATATGTAAAACAGACTAAAAGATGTTTTATTAGTACACACTTATTCTATAAGAAAATGAATTAATATTTCATCTCAAATACAAATACAAGGTTTCCTATTGATCCCCTTCAATGTGTTAAAATTTGAGATGGGACATCAAAGTGTGATGTTTTAAAATGTATATCATTAATTTAAAGAGTTAAGATCCATATAAATGAAACTAAAAACAAACATTTAGAGAATCCCTGAGACACCTCTGAGGAGTGCTAAGTTCCGTGGAACATAATTTAAATACTGTGGTAGCCACTAGCTACATGTGACTATTGAGTACCTGAAACTGGCCAGTCCAAATTCTGACGTCCTATAAGTGTAAAATACATGTGGGACTTCAAAACGTTAGTACAAAGAAAGGTAAAAAAGTCTCATTAATAAATTTTTATATTGATCCCATGCTGATACAATATTTGAGATCTGTTGGGATAAATAAATGTATTATTAATAATAACTTCATCTGTTTCTTTTTACCTTTAAAAATGTGACTAGTAGGAAATTGACCATTAAATATGTGGCTTGCACTGTATTTGTACCGACAGGACTGATCTAGCCTTCCTTAGCACCACCTCCTTCCCCCCGCTCCAGAATGTACTGCCTGTTTCTGCCTTGTTCTTTTTAACTGGTTTCAAAGGTCTCCAGCATTCGTTTTTTGCTGCACATCTTGCGGATGACCTTTGGCCCAGACCTTTGGGATCTGTGAATTCTCAATTAGAACTTCCTTGGCCCCTTCTGCCACCTCCCGGGATGGAGCCGGGGCTCAGGACCACAGCCTTGATGTCTCTGGAGACTTCATTAGGGCCAGTTCCTGCGTGTAGAATGCAGCAGGGCCCTTCGCGGAGCAGGGGCGGCAGGATGCAGGGCAAAATACACTTCCTGTGTCCCTGGGGGACTCTGCTCCCCAAACACCTGCTCTTAGATTTCCGCTCTGTGGTGGCGAGCAGTGTAATGGCTTGCCATGACGATAACACGGGCCTTGGAGTCACCAGAGGCTCTGGTTCCAGCTCCCCCTTAGGAGCTCTGGGACACTAGGCTTGTTTCTTGGTCCCTTTGTGCTTCTGTTTCCTCTCCTGTGAAATAGGGGTGATACCAGCCTCTGAGAGCGATCGGCAGACTTCTACCGGACCATGCACGTGAACGGCCTCGCCTAGAGCCTGGCATAGGTGCAGCTCTCAGTGGATCTTGCTCACTTCTTCTCCCCTCCCCCTCTCCATGCTTGGCGGGGTAAGTTTTGGTAAAGGAGAAAGGGAAAGCAGGCAGATCCAAAGGGCTTCGAACAGAAAGGCCAAGGCCACCAAAGAAAAACTTATTGGCTGCCCAGTTTCGCCTAGGGCTAGCCCTGAGGGAGGAGACAGGGCTTGGGCTGCTTGGAACTCCAGGTTAATGAAGAACCGGTCCCACTCCACAGCTGTCACCATTGATTTTTCGTTCCAGGCAGCTTGCAAGCTGGCCCAGGAATCAATGTCGGAAGGTGAAAACAAATTTCTAAAATTAGCCCAGAATATACTGCAAGAAAAACCTTTTGCATGACAAATTGTAATGAAGCAAAATACCTGAGAAGGTATCGTGATGGGGAAGGCAGGGGATGAGCAGCCCCATGAGCTCCCTGCCTGTGCGCTGAGGGGAATCTGTCCCCATGTGTAACGGTCCCATCTGCTGGGAAATGCACGCAATCCATTGGGACTCAGGCGCCAGCACAGCGCATTCCTGCACCTCCTGGGTTCTATTATGCGGCCTTTAAACTAGCAATAAAGAAAAGGCCATGCTCCGAGCTGACTTTGGGTAGACGGGGAAGGAGGAGCACGCATGCGCACCCTGCTGGTGGTCCTAGAAATCAGTCTGTCTAGCCAGAGGGCTTGTAAGTGCCAGGAAACTATTTAGATTTTTGGCCAGGTTATTCTTCTGGGCAGGGTCAGACGTGACTGTTTGCAATGGGCTAGGAAATCCAGATATGACAGTTTTCTGCTCACATTTCCTGATGATGTGTCTTGAGGCCTACACACATTGTTGTCTGAAGTGCCCACTCTCGCAGAAGTCCAAATGCCTGTGTGTCTTGTTTTACAGCCTTCCCACATCCCCCCACCTGCCCCTGACAAATTACAAGGAGAAAGGAAATAAACAATGGATTTCAGGAGAACCATTATGTGCCAGGAGACATCCTCCCGGGGCCCATCTCCCAGACTGTGGTGTTATATTGGAAGAGCTTCAGGAAGGGGTGTGTGAAAGGGGAGGACATTTATCCTGGATCTTGTGACCAAGAGATGATAGAAATGAGGTGAAGAACAACCCCGTGGATTTCCCATTCTAAGTCATCTCTGGGATGTTCTAGTACAACTAGCTGTCTGAGTTAGAAGGTTCTTGGTCCATTGTCCGCTTGCTGTGGGACCAGGAAATCATTACAATGCATAGTGGCTGGAAGAACTTGAATTTAAGGCCCCAAATCTGCCAAAGGGGCTAGTCACCAATTGGTCAAAGACATTGAATGATTTCCTTTTGCAAAGCAGACTCTAAGGAAATCACCAAGAAGGAAAACAAACAAATATTTGAATACTTGAGTTTGCAGTCACCTACATTGTAAATGTAAAATGTTGGAAAACACCAAATGAACAACTTCTGGGCTTTGGTGAAGTGACCTAGTGGCATGGTGGCATCATGGGGTGCTATGTGGGGCCCTTAGGTGGAGCACCCAGGGTGAGATATCATGGCCCGAAAAGGATACATGGTGCTCTGCCCACTGGCACTGCAGTGGGTTCAATGAGGGCATGGACATTGGAAAAAATGAGTCATGATGAAAATAATCAGGACTTTATAGACATTGGTTACAAATTCTACATAGACTGTAGACTCATTGTTCCAAAAGTGCCCTTAGTGGTAATCTGGTCTGACCCTTCATCTCACTGATTAGTTAATTAATTCAACATAATTTTTTTTGAGCATGTACTTAGTACAGGTATGTGCTAAGGACCTGGGGAAATAATGTCGAGCCAACCCAAAGTTCTGATCCTCAATACCTTCAAAGTTTAGGGCACAAACCCTTCCAGTGACCATATAATATCCACTGGCATACCGGCCCCAGGGGGACCACCACTGTCTGAGGTCAGTGCTACTCCATTGCAGGACATCAGTGGCTGGGAGCTGACATGTGCCTCTTTTGTTCCTTCTACACTAAAGCTGGCTCTGCCCTCTGCGTTCACGTTGAACAGGTCTCTCACTCCTCCAGACAACCCATGTGTTTTCAAGATGGGAGAGGGCATTTAAAAGCCCCCATCCCAGCCTGCTTGCTCAGGTCACACCCCGGGGGAAAGGTGTGCTCAGAGCTGCCTCCCCGTCTCCTAGGACTGCAGGTGGCCTTGCTCTCCTGATCTGCTCTTTGGCCCACTGCCATAGGCTCCCCTCCCCAAATGGGGATTTCCCTAAGGTATGGCAGACCCTTTGGCTGATCTAATACGGGCCAGCACCCAAAGAGTTACAGGTCTTTTAGGTCCTTCGGTTCTCAATGAGGAGCTGAAACCCAGTCTCCTAGGGGCTGGGCTGGGTTGAGGTGGGGGATGTGACTAATTTTTTGAATCACCCTGTTCTAACTTTTCTAGTTTTCTTCCCTAACACAATCTCATGTTCTTTGATTTCTCCAAACCTGATAGTTGAACCTGCTTCATCTATGAGTGAGGGTCTTAATTCCAGAGTCTGAGGTTCTGAAATTCAGTCCCAATGGCCCCAATATTCAGCCCTATCACACCTTCCCAATTTCTCCTGAGAAGGCTAGGGACCCCTGCTGGCCAGCCCTGAGATTGAGGATTCCCAGGGAGGGTCACGCTTGGCAGCACTAGCAATATCTGCAGGGAAGTTGTCTGTCTCTTTGCAGTCTCCTTTTCTTGGGTCTAATGTCCCCAGTAAATTCTGTTGCTGCTGTTCACTATCTGTGTGACCTTGGGCAAGTTTCTTGGCCTCCTTGAGCCTCGTCTGTAAAATGGAGAAAACACTGGTAGAACTATTGAATGAGATAACTGATTAAAAGAACTCAGCACACTCCCAGGCACACGGTAAACACTCAAAATGTTTGTTCTCACCATATATCACCTCAGTTGTCCTTTATAAAGGGAGGTAGACTCAAGCTCCCAGGTTGTGCCAGGTGACAGCAGGACTTTCTCCAACTGTTTAGACACTAGAATTCTATATGCTGATTGCCTTAGCTTTCTAAAACCTTGAAAACTTCACACACTGACTGAGACCTCCTCCTACTCCCAAGTCACCCTAATACCACCCAGAAATTGCCAGGTTCACATTTTAGTGAGTATATTTCCACAGCTTTAAAAAAAACCCCTTTTTGGGGCTGGCCGAGTGGCTCAGCTGGTTAAGAGTTGGCTTAAGAGCATGAGCTCTGAGCAGCAGGGCTGCCGGTTTGATTCCCACATGGGCCAGTGACGCTGCACCCTAGCTGGGCTGCCACTGGGCTGCCAACGGGTGGCAGGATGGCTCAGCTGGTGTAACAACAACAATAAAAAATCCCTTTTTAAAAATTAAAATTGGCTCAAACGGCACATGCTGCTGTGTAACCTACCATTTTTCATTTAATAGTATTTTCACATCCATTCCATATATTCTTATGCCATTATTATTTTTAATGGGTCTATTGTTGTCAGTTGTATAGATGAACCCTCCTGTCTGGACAATTTGATTGTTTCCAGTGTTATGCTATTATAAATAATTCTGTGATGAACATCCTGGGTTGCTCTTTTAGTGTAATAGCCATGTTGATCATGTTGACTAAAACATAAATTTTATTAACACCTGTGGCTTTTAAGTTCCATTACTGTCCTGTCCACCTCAATCCTGTCCTTGAGCAGTTATTGTTTGGAAGCCAAGTACAGGACCTGACATTTATCTCTGTTTTATTTTATCTTATTAGATTCAGCCCATCAGTCCAGCCTGTCTAGAGCCATCTGGTTCCTGTTGATGTTTTTGTAATCTGTCTGTCTTTTTTTTTTTTAAACTTCAGCTACAAATTTGGTAAGCAGGCATTTTATATTTTCAACTAGGTCATTAATAAAAAATGTTGTACAGGTCAAAGTTGAGGCCAGAACTCTGTCACCAGAGACCTTCTTTCAGGTTTGAGCAGCACTCACAGGGTTCAACACGTTACAAATTCTCCTAATTGAACTGGCATTCAGCTCACATCCTCCTGTAAGTTTATAATAAAGTTCATAAAAGTTGGACCAGATGGTTTCAACATCCAGGCTCAGTCAAGGGGAACCGTTCTCAGAAGCAGAAGCTCAGGTTCTGGATGGAGAATTGGGCTCCCATGTTTCTGTTTTAACTGGGGCACTTGGCCACCTGGTGTACTCACCGTTTTCTCAGCGACCCGGCTTCGGGTTCCCCAAGGTTACTGCCTCCCCCATCTGTCAGTGACAGCCCTGGGGAAATGGCTGACAATATTAGTTGAGCCCTAGTAGGAGTGAAATCTGGTACTGAAGGAACCCAGCTAGGGAGTTGATCTCTGGGTGCTACATCAGAGCTGGAGCCCTCACCCCACAGGCAGGACTGAGTGACAGACACCAGGGATATGGGAAGCCACCCATGCCAGGCTATCGCCATTTGGGTGAACAATCTGTCATTGATAGGCATGGCCTGGCAGAAAGCACAGACTCCAGTTTGGGAACTTATCAGCTGCATGACTGTGGGCACGTGTCTTTCCTTCCTCTGAGTCTGTTAAATGGGAATGTTGATTATTTACCTTGTAGGAACTGGTGTGTGGATTTAATGAGATAAAGTAGAAATAGCATATGTGCTAGGGTGGAGGTAGACCAGTGACTAATGGGCCAGATTTGGACAGCCAATGTTTTGTTTGGCCTGATAGCATTTAAAATTTAAAAATTTTTTTTATTAGTTTCAGGTGTACAAAACAATGTAGTAGTTATAAATTTGCACCCCTTGCAAAGTGATAACCCCCTCCCCCAATCTACTACCTCTGACATTGTATATAGCTGTTATAATTCCATTGACTCTATTCCCTATGCTGTACTTCATATCCATATCATATCCCATAATCATATACATATATATAAAATTATAGTTGACATTCATTATTATTCAGCTTCAGCTTTGGGTGTACAGCACAGTGGTCAGGCATTTACACCATCTATGAAGTGTTCTCCCTAATAAGACAAGCACCCATGTGACACCCTACAAAATCTTTACAACATTATTGATTATATTCCCCAAACTGTCTTTCAAATCCCTGTGGCAATATTGCGGTTACCAATTTGTGCTTTCTAATTTCCTCACTTCCCTCCTCTTCTCCCTCATCCCCATACCCCTTCCATCTAGAAACCCTCAGTTTTTCCCACTATATCTCTAGACTATTTCTGTTAGTATGCTCATTTATTCTGTTCTTCCGATTCCACATATATGAGATCATATGGTATTTATCTTTCTCCATCTGATTTATTTCACTAGCATAATGTTCTCTAGGTCCATCCATATCGTTGCAAATGGTAAGATTTCATTCTTCTATATGGCCAAGTAATACTCCATTGTATAAATGTACCACAATTTTTTAATCCAGTCATCTACCGATGGGCATTTTGCTTGCTTCCATGTCTTGGCTATTGTGAGTAGTGCTGCAATAAACATTGTATATTTTTTCAAATTAGCATTTTGGATTTCTCTGAATAGATACCTAAGAGTGGAATTGCTGGGTCATAAGGTAGTTCCATTTCCAGTTTTTTGAGATACCTCCATACTGATTTCCATAGTGGCTGCACCAATCTGCAGTCCCACCAACAGTGTACAAAGGTTCCCTTTTCTCCACAGCCCCACCAGCACTTGTTTGCTGATTTATTGATGATAGCCATTCTGACCGGAGTGAGTTGGTATCTCAGTGATTTTTATTTGCATTTCTCCAATGATTAGCAAGGTTGAGCATTTTTTCATATGTCTGTTGGCTATCTGTATGTCCTCTTTAGAAAAATGTCTCTTCATATCCTCTGACCAGTTTTTAATTGGGTTATTTGTTTCTTTTGGTATTGAGTTGAATGAGTTTTTTAATAAATTTTGGATATTAACCTCTTATCAGGGGTATTGTTGACAAATATCTTCTCCCATTCCGTAGAATGCCCTGTTGTTTTATTGATGGTTTCCTTTGCTGTGAAAAAGCTTTTTAGTTTGGTATAATCCCATATGTTTATTTTTTCTTTTACTTCCCTTATCCAAGGTGATATATCAATAAAAATATTACTATGGGTAATGTATGCAAATTTACTTCCTATATTTTCTTCTAAGAGTTTCTGATAACATTTATAAAAAATTTGAGTCTGTGTCCAAAAACCAGATTTTACTTAAAACTCTGGATCCTGATTTCTCTTGAAAAACTGCAAGATCTGTCAAGCTTAGGCCCTCATTCCCAGCTTCCTGGGCTTGGTAGCAAAGCAGTCGGCCATTAAGGACTGCTCCCCTCAGACAGGCACCCTTTCCATTTGCCATGGTGTCCCCCAATCACAGCACATATGCCTGGGCACTCATGCCCAGCCAGCTTGACCAGCTTACCTTCCAGGCCAGGATCCTAGAGAAAGCTGGTCCTGGTGTGATGTGGAAGAGTGAATCACATTGCTTAGCCCTCTTGTGACTTCTCAGTGTCTCAGGTTCCTCTTGCATAAAACTGGCATAATAGTGGTTGTTACAAGACTGTGTCTGTTGCAGCTCTTGGTTGCCAACTCAGTCCTTCTACAGGGGTAGGGTGTCTGTCATCCCAGGCTCCATGGTCGTTTTTCAGATGAAGCCTGGGAGCAGTAGGAGGGGCCTGCTGAGACCCCTCCCTCCCTGTGGGATGCCCAGCCCCCCGCCACTCTTCTAGTCCTGTTATGCTCACCTGTGATGTGGGGAGCTGGGAAGGAAGTAGGATCATGAGGATGGAAGAACACAGGCTGGGGCAGCAGACAAGTCCGGGGGACCCTGCCACTTTCTAGATTGTGACTTTCGGTTGGTCCCTTCACCTCATTGACCCTCTCAGCTTTCTCATCTCCACAACTGGGAGGAGATGACCTGCCTCTGCGTCATTGTGCCAATGAAAGTTCTCAGCATCTGGTACTGAGAAGGCTCCATCACTGCCCCATACCCCTTCATCAGTCTCACGTGGGGAGCCCACTTCCTGGGTCTGCTGGAGATGACAGAGGCCAAGCAATGTTGAGCAGAATGCTGCAGGAGGCCCATGGTCTTTGGCCCATGTGTGAACTGTGGATTCCCCCTCATGCCACTCCCCAAGCTGGTCCTCCATTCCTGTGGACAGGGTTAGGGAATGTGAGCGAGTATACCCAGTGGATGGCCGGCTGCAGAAGGCTGACGGCTTTCCAGAGGCACAGGTGCTGGGGCCTGGCAGAGGAGGCCAGGCCAGTTGCTATGGAGAGAAAAATGTTATGCGGTTAGCTTGTTTGACTGGAGGCCTTGAGAAATACCCACATCCCTCTGGGGCCTCAGAGCCATCTATCACTCCAGAAATGCTCCTTTCATGATGAGGGTTATCTATTTGGCTAATAAAACTGCAATCACAATCCCTTACATACAGGCAGCCCTCCCCTTTTTACGTTTTATGGAGTTCTCTTCAGTTTATAAGGAGCCTGACGCGTCATTCTATTCAGCTCCGACTCTGCCACCAAGAAAGGCATTTGGGGCACATGCTGTATGCTGGGCGCAGAGCTGAGCCAGCACAGCCCTTGTCTGTAGAGGCTCCTTATTTCCTGCATGATGAACCCTACCTCGGCCTTCTCCAGCTGAGGCTGTGAAGGAGCAGGGCTCTAAGAAGAGGGGGGTGAGGTGGCCTTGGACAGGAGGAAGGACACCCCACCTCAGATGGGAAGGGAGGAGGCGAAGAAAGATGAAATGACAGGGGTAGCCTGAGGGGAGCTAATGACAATTGCACATCTGCTTTGACCCAGGCCCTGTTCCAGGCACTCGGCATACATAGATTCATTTATCTCAGCAGCATCCTGTGGTTGCAAGTGACAGAATCACAATGCAAACTGGATTAGACAATGAGGCGATTATTGGCTCAGGTGTCTAAATGACAGGAAGGGCTGTGTTGACAGAGCATTAAGACTCTCTTCTTCATGCTGTGCAGGGAAAGACCACCAGCTGCTCTCAGCCTCACCATTCTGTCCCTCAGGGGAAGTTTTACTCTTTTCTGGCTATAGTTTGAAATACCCCAGGAAAGGACTCTAATTGGTTTGGACCAAGTCATGTGCCCGCCCTTTGACAATCACTGGCCAGGGGGAAGGTCATGTCAGAAGGTGCCTGGCAGCTCCCATTCCGCCAAATATTAAAACTAGGACTTGAAGGTGGGTGTAATTGCTCTTTGGAGGAATGGTTGTTGTTGGTGGTATCGGTGCCCAGAAATGTCCCTAGACAGCCACCTTAGATCTTTTCTGTTATTCATTTAACAAAATTTGCTATGTGCCAGGCATTGTTTTACCATTGCAGGTTACTATGACCAAGACACAGTTCATGCTATCCCGGAACTTACAATTTTGTGAGGGAGACAGGCAATAAATAAAGAAATATAATTTCAAGGAGTAAGTGGTAAGTGAAACCAAGAAAAGTAAGGTAGAGTAAAAAGATTAGAAAAGATGGGGGATGTTTATATGGGGGTAAACAGGGAAGGCCTTTCTGAGGAGAACTGCCTGTGGAGGAATGAGTCATACCAAGACCCTGCAGAGGGAACAACGTATGCAAAGGCCCTGAGGTGGACAGGAGCTCTGTGTGTTCCAAGAATAGCCCAAAGGCAATGATGATGGAGCAGCTCAGCCAGGGAGAGAGGGGTAGCAGAGAAGTCAGAGTAGTCTGGTCATATAGGGCCTCTTTTGCTGGCCATGGTAAGCAGTTTGGATTTTATTCCAAGTGTGATAGGATGCCATCTTTTTTTAAATTGTATTTTTATTTTTTATTAGTTTCAGGTGCACAAAACAATGTAATAGTTAGACATTTATACCCCTCCCCCAATCTACTACCCCTCTGACATTGTACATAGCTGTTATAGTTCCACTGACTCTATTCCTTAGGCTGTACTCCACATCTAACAGGATGCCATCTTGAAGCAGTGACCCTTCTCTCTCAGATAGCTGAGTGGGAAAGAGGTGAACTTGCCCAAGGAGGAAGGTCTTACACGATAGACTGCCTGGCTGGAGCCAAACCTTGTTCTCTTTCTTCCCACACCACTTGCCTTCCTCAGATTAGCTTTGGGAAGATTAGGAGGGAGTGTGGAAAGAAACTGACTTTTTCTTTCTCTGCAAGTTAGGGCAAATGGTCTTCTGAGAATGAGGGGTAGGGTTGGGTCAACAGGGCTGAGAGAGGATGGGGAGGGTTAGCAAAACTGCTGAACAGAAGAGGAATTAAACAAGAGGACTAGACTGGGAGTAAACAGGAGGACCACAGGACAGCGGAGAGCCCAGCAGAAGCTGGAGACTGTGAATTTATAGTGGAGTGTCTTGGCACACTTACTTGAGTTTCTCCAGCAGCACTTGGCAGACAACCGGCCTGGGATGGAAGCAGAGGGGAAGGAAGGATCTGTGACTAAAATGTGGGGATTGGGATAGCAGATTCAGGGGCAGTGGAGGGTGCTGGTGAGGAAATGACTCATACATATGGCAACCACATACTTTTGTTTTTGCTAGGGATGGTCCAATATAATGTAATTTTTCATTTTCAACAAAGGTGATTCCTTAAATTATGAATTCATTGAAATTTAGTTTTTGTACATTTGTGGGATCTTGCATACAGAAAACATCAGTGTTATGGGCTGAGTAGTATGTTCCCTGGATTTGTATGTTACAGCCCTAATTCCCAGTACCTCAGAATATGACAGTATTTGGAGACAGGACCTTTAAAGAGGTGATTGAATTAAAACAAGGCCATTAGGGTGAGCCCTACTCCAGTCTGAGTGGTAAGAGATGAAGTTGGACACAGAGGAGAGACACCAGGGATGCTTATGTATAGAGGGATGACCATGTGAAGAGGCAGCAAGAAGGAAGCCATCGGTATGCAAAGGAGGGAGACGTCAGAAGAGCCAACCCTGCCCAACTTTGATCTTGAACTTCCAGCCTCTAGACCCGTGGGAAAGCAAATTTCTGTTGTTTAAGGAACCCAGCCTGTGGTAGGCTGTTCATTTTGTTACTACAGCCCAAGCTGACTAATACACTCACGGATCAGAAAGTTTTCTCTTTGGTTAGACCATAACCTAACTTGGCCTATAAGTTTCTGCTTGATCTGGCCCCCTGCCTATGTTTCCATCCTCACATCTCCCTTTCCTGATACTGCCTGTTCACTCTCAGTATTCCAGCCAAGCTGGCCTTAAACTTTCGTCTTTTCTCAGGGTCTTTGCACATTCTGTTCCCTTTGCTTAGAACACCCTTCTCCAGACAACTCTTTATTCTTCAGATTTCAGCTCAGATGTACCTTTGTTAGGAAAGCTTTCTGTGACCCTCACACCCCTGCTCACTGCCACCACCCCTCTAACTAGATCAGTCCTCCTTGGATATGTCATCTTAGGTGGGCTCCTTGGGAAGCAGATCCCGAGATAGGGAATTGAATGCAGGAAGTTTATTGGGAAGTGCCTCTGGGATCGATACCCATGGAGAGGGGTGAAGGAGCTGAGTTTTGATTCTGACATAACATGGCCAGAGCCCATTCCAGGAGTGGAGAGCTGCAATGGCCCTTCAGAGTTGCTACCTTGAGGCAATAGGGATTCAAGGACCAGTCACTGAAGGTAGTTACCTCCAGGGAAGGGTGTGACCTTTGTAAATGTGGCTTTTAAAGGCTAAGGGCAATTCCTGGGGAAGACTCAAGGGAGAGCTGTCTGCATCCAATACTCCTGGCATTTGGGGGGATTAGTGCCTCAGCCCTGAAAGGAGGTCTGGAGGCGCACTGCAGCATCCACTACATATGTGCTCACCTCTCCTTCACAGCACTCGTCAATTACAAGTTGATATTCATGGTATTTGTGTGCTTATTTTATTCATTTTGCCTTCACCATTAGCTTTGGAACAGAGGGTGTTCCTTGGCAATAACAGTGACACTCTACTGGGCATAGAGGAAAGGAGTATGACGGATGTATATACGGGGAGGGTAGTTACACCAGAGGAGGAAGGAGCAGGGACATCAGGAGAATCCAGGAGGAAATGCCTATGTGGCCAGAAAGACTTGACACTGGTTATTATTCTAGGAAAAAAGGGAACCGAGTGGGAAGGGAATGTTATCTCATTTGCCACCTGCTATGTGCCAGGCACTTTGCTATTTAATCCTTATAACAACCCTGGGACTAAGGATAGTTGTGGCTCGAAAGGGTTGATGAGAGGTCGAAATTCTCCAAGAGAAGACTGAGTGGTTGGCTGCTAAGAGGGCTCTGAGCTTGGCATCAACTTTGTGAATTTATCGCAGAATAAATACAGCCAGCTTCTGGCTCCTTGGGCTCCCCTTATCCCTGCTCCAGGCTAGGCATGCTTTCTCTGTTCACACAGTCTTGCCAACTGATTTAGTTAATTACGTTTCTGCTTACTCAATTACCATCACCCCTCAGTCTTGTCTCACTGTGACCTTACCGTCATTGGCGGTTGGGGTCTTCCCAAATTCTTCAGTCACATTTCCAGGCCATTTCTTGGTTCAGATGGCATAGCGCATCCTCCTGCATGGGTTTTCCTAACCTAACACTGAAGGCATCTTTGTTTCCAGGTTTCACACTTACTCCCAGGTGCTGCTGACAGGTATTATTACTGCTCTGCTGAAGCTCAGATGGGTTAAGACACTGGCTCAAGGTCATCTGGTCAGTAGAGCCAAGATGTGATGCCACGTCTTCTGGCTCCCAAGGCAGGGAGTGGAGGGGTGAATAAAGAACAGGTGGGTCACGGGTCAGAGTTGTACACCCTCAGGTTCCATGGGTAGTTCTGGGAAGAGAATGTTTTGTGGGCTTGTTCATAGGCTCTCCCAGGATTTGGTGGGGACAATTGCAGCCAGGAGCCACTGGATACTTGGAGCCATACCCATGTTCTGCCAGAGCTCCAGGAATCTCTCAGAACTGAGCCTATATGGTGGGCCCAGTGGGGAGCTGACTGGCACTACTGTCTGTGGTTGGGTGGGTTGAATCTGAAGGGGTGGGAGGAGCTGAACCTACCACTCACCGACCTTTGCACTCTGGTTTGGGCTGCCGTAGTCTGCAGGAAGGAGCACTTTCTCCCTACCATGAGGGGTACCATTTATAATTCCTCTACCTAGAGGGGGAGTCTCTTCCTAATTTGTACAAAGGTTCCGTAGGTACCAGGAGCTCTCCAGTTGTGATGCTTCCTTGCTCCTGTGTATATGCCAACTCACTTTCTGAGGTGTAAAAACCCACCTTCAGGTACTTGATCGTGCCCCTGCTAGGGTCAACAGAAGCTATTTGGGCATCTCTGTAGACCCAGGAGTGTGCAGCAGACAAGCCCTAAAGTCAGCTGAGAAGGTTGTGCCAGGCAAGGCATGAGCTCCGCAAGCTCTGCTTGTACCCTCAGTTTTCTGGAAAGCCCTCTAGGCAGCCAGCACAAGGTCAAACACTTCTGCACCGCGAGTCCCTGTAGGGGGATTTGTTCCGGGAAGAGAATTACATTTCAATTTGATTTAATTCAATGAGAATGACACCAAATTGATCAGCTGGTAAAATGCCATTTGATGGGCAGACCTGCTCTTTTCAAGTTAATAGGAACCACCAGAAAAATTAGTCTTGCTTTTTCAGACAGGACTCCAAGTTTTACCCATTTTCTTTGCCTTTTAAAAAGGGCTCAAATTCCCTGAAGATGGAGAGAATTTTTCTGATAGCTCTGTTGACCTGGCCAAAGTAATTAGCCACCAGGCACCCAGGGGACATAATACAAGTTCTGTATCAGTATATATATTTTAATTAACAACTGTGTAAGAGACTTTTGTGCAATCTTGAGCTATTTCTCAAATTCTTTGGCCCTCAGTTTTGCCACCTACAAAATGGGCATGTAGTCTGCCTTGGTCTAGCTATGGATAAATCTTTTGGGTGTAACGATATGAACAATAACCACAGCCCACAGTGACCACTGCCCTTATCCCAGCAACCACAATCACTAACATTACATTTGAGCAGTTACTATGTCCTTGGCACTATGAAAAGTTTCATATACATTTTATCATATAATCCTTGTCATGATTTGTGGGGGAAGAAGAAACTTCCCTCTACCCTCAAGGTACATTTGGCTGGTCTAATAATCAAATAGACATGAGGCAGATTAACAAAAGAAAATAACCAAATTTAATTACATACATATGTATTGGAACCTCACATACATGAAAGAATCAGAGACCCCATATACAGGAGAGGTGTAAAGACAGAAAGTTAAAATGAGGTGTATTCTGAGCTAAGGCTGAGGTAAGGAGCCTTGGGGACTTCAAAGTTTCATTGCAGGATGATAAGAAGACCAGATGTTTAGTAGTTAGAAGTTTGCCCTGCCCTTTGGTTAGCTCAAAAAAGATTATGTCTTGATAACCTCTTATCTGGCAAGGCCCTAATTCAAATTCTTCTATGTGGTTAAAGGGGGGCAGAAGTTTCTCTTGAGTCCACAGGGTCTTGGTTGCCTTTAACTCAAAATAATCCACGTACTGCAGAGGCATGTATTGGGGGGACCTGTTCAGAACCCCTACAAATTCCATCACCTATGTACAGTCATTCTTTTATTGTACTTATTTTGAAAATGTGGACTTGTTGCAATGCCATAGACGTACGGCATTTGTTGCAATGCCATAGAACAATCTGAGCATAATGCTAACTTTGCATTTGCTTATGCATGATTTCCTGTTGGAGAAACACTAGGTGGGCCCACTACGGCACCCAGTTGAACCAAGCTATACAGGAATAAACAAAACTCACACAGGCACACATCTCAAACACCTACCACCTTCCTCAGTTCACTGCATGTTAGGTGTGTCAGGAGGCACACACCTGGGGCTCGAATTGTCCTTCCCATTTCGGATGACCTTCCTTCTACCACTTCATAGGAACTCACACGCTGGAATCCTTCTGACGTCTACCTCCATAATCAAACTGAAGGTTTTATTTCCAAGAGAAACTGTTAACGCTTTCTGTAGTATTTATGTATATCTTAAACATGTGTAAAACTGTGCCACTGTTTTTATTAGGTTGACTTTTAAAAGAAAAAGCATCACTGATGAAGTTTTTCACTGTGGTGTCCTAACTTCATTGTTCCATTGGCCCTGTGGGTTTTGCAAAGTGGTGATTTATTTTACTTTTAATTTTAAAACAAATTGTGATAAAATACATATAACATAGAATTTACCATCTAACTGTTTCTAAGTACTATACACGTTGCTGGTATTACGTATAATCACATTGTTATGCTGCTACCTTCACTATCATCCATCCACCGAACTCTTCTCATTTTACAAAACTGAAATTCTGCATCCATTAAACACTGATTCCCCATCTCCCACTTCTGCCCCCAGCTTCTGGCAACCACCATTATACTTTCTGTATCTATGAATTTGACTATTCTGTGTATTGGTAGGAGCGGAATCATATAGTCTCTGTTCTTTTGTGACTGGCTTATTTCACTTAGTATCCATGTCATAGTGTGTGTCCGAATTCCTTTTTTTTTAAAGGGCTAACTGGCATTCCATTGTATATATAGACCACACTTCATTTTTCCATAGTCTGTAGTGTTTTTCTGACACCAAAAACCCATTGTCTGATTCTGTGGACACCAGCTGGGTGTCCAAAAATTCAGTTCAGTTCAGTTCTGCCAGGAACTACCCAGAGTTAGCCTAGACCCACAGCTTAAGGGGCGAGTCCCACCAGCCAGCCTCCTCTTCAGGTGACAGTCACAAGTCCCTGGATTTTCATACTTCTGACTGACCTGCTATAAACTCAAGGTTTCCATAACCTCCTCTTAAGGTTTGCTAGAATGGCTCACAGAACTCAGGAAAGCATGTTACTTACGTTTACTGGTTTATTATAAAGGGTACAACTCAGGAACAGCCACATGAAAGAGATGCAAGGTATGGGGGTTGGGGTGTGGGGAGCTTCCATGTTCTTCCAGGTTCACCACCCTCCCCACACCTTCATGCATTCACCAGCTCAGAAGCTCATCAAATCTCAAATCTCATTCAAGAATTTGTATAGAGCTTAATCTCCAGCCCCCATTTCTTCTGCAGAAGTTGGAAGTGGAGCTAAAAGTTCTAACCCTCTAACCACTTGGTCTTTTTTTTTTTTTTTTAATAACATGCACTTATTTATTTATTTATTTATTTATTTATTTATTTTTGAGGGCAGTGTCACTGGCCCTCACATGTGGGACCCTAACCGGGGCCGCTGGCTTCCCAAGCCAGCGCCCAACCACCGCGCCACACGGCCGGCCCCCACTTGGTCTTTTTGGTGACCAGTCCCATCTTGAGACAATCTAAGGGCTTCATCCTAAATCTCCTCTTTAACAAAATAATCTGCATACACTCAGGTGTGATCCAAAGGGGCTTATTGTGAATAACAAGGGACTCTTCCTCCTATCACTCTGGGAATTCCAAGGACTTTTAGGATCTCTGGGCCAGGAACCAGGAACAGGGATATATATATATATATATATATATATATATATATATACACATTTTTTTTAAATTTATTGGGGTGACAGTTGTTAGCAAACAGGGATATTTTTCACACAGTGGTGGTGCCTCTTTTTTTTTTTTTTTTTTGAGGGCAGTGTGTCACTGGCCCTCACATGTGGGATCCGAACTGGGGCCGCTGGCTTCCCAAGCCAGCGCTTAACCACCGCGCCACTCGGCCGGCCCCTGGTGGTGCTTTTTAGGAATGCATGTTGCATTATAATTAGAACTGGCTGTACTGTTATTTCTCCATTTTGCATGTGAGGAAACGGAGGCACGGAGAGGTTAAGTGACTGCCCCAACAAGTGTCCCAGCTAATAAATGGGGAATCTAGGATTCAAACCCAGGTCTTGCTGATTCCACAACTCATGCCTCAAACACTGCCTTGCCCCGTTTCCTTTATTTCATGTATTGTCACCAATCCAGATGACAATGATTGCAAGTCAGTTTGGTTATTAATTTCCTGTTGTTAACAGAAGCTATTGTGTCTGAAATCTCTGCTGCACCATCTAGAATTTTAATAAAAACTTGAGGAATTTACAGGGGTTCCTGTGCATTGCATATGTGTAATAGCAAAGAGAAAAAAAAATGCTATTTAAAACCAGAAATGCCTACAGCCACTTTTACACTCCAGGTGGGGGTGAGAAGGATGCCTGACAGAAGGCAGGCTGCTCTTTTGTTTAAGAAAACACTATAAATAGGGTTTTTTTGATTATTCAACGGAAGGCTCGCTCCCTACCCCCATCTCACATAGTCTGGAAGGAGAACTCTATCAGGAGCTAAATCACTTTACAAGCAAACTAGGGTGAATTGGAGAACTGTCCATTGGCAGTCACAAGAAAGGGAGTTTTCAGGGTCTTGCAAGAGTCTGGGAAAAGAGGAGCTGAAAGAAAGCTCATGGTGGGGAAATTAAGTGCCTCCAAACAAGGCTGCAGGCCTCAGCCCTGGAAGGATAAGGGCTCATGACAAGTTCCGTGTGGGGCTGGTTGAGGAACATGGGGATGGCTATCCAACTTCAAATGTTTCCAGCTGTGTGCTATTTCATACTGTCCCTTACCCTCAATGAAGTCAACTTCTTGCAGCCCACTCAGGTTAGTGATGCCTTAGGGCATGAAGGTCAAGGGACTGGGTTCCTGAGCAGAAGTGCTAGTGTAGAGGACAGCAGGGGTAGGAAATGCGAGGTGGGAGGGGCTCGAGAACGGGGTTGAGAGCAAGAAGCGACCAGGTGAGTGGAAGGACCCCTGAAAATGGAAGGAAATATTAGGGAGAAGTCTGCCCTTCACCCAGATAGCTGGGATGGAGGCTGAGGTTATTTTTGTGGATAATAGAGGAAAGACACCAGGCATTACCTTCTGGGGAGCTGGCCTCATAGGGTTGTCCCTCATCCTGCCCTGCCTGGGTTGTGTGCCCCACCTTTGCACCTTACGGGTGTGTGCTTCATAATAACAAACATAGTCAGGGCCACTTATGGTTATGTTTTGCACATCTCCAAGGTGCCATTTTCACAGGTTGGTTCTCTTCGCGAAGTTGTTCTGGCCACTTTGCTAAAGATGGCAGTAAAGTGATGTGAAGAAGAGACCACTTTATCTAATATGGCCCAAATCATCATCTGGGCTTAGGGCATGTCTATATAGCTGCTCTTTTTTTTTGTTTTTTTTGTTTTTTGTTTTTTGTTTTTTAGTTGAGCCATCCTGCCACCTGTTGGCAGCTCAACGGCAACTCAGCTCAGGCTGGCATCGAACCGCCATTGCTCAGAGCTCAGCTCGCACTCTTGAGCGAGCTCTTAACCAACTGAGCCACTCGGCCGGTCCTATAGTTGCTCTTTTTTTCCTTAATATGTGCCCTGCCCTCCATGCATATTACCTCTTTAAATCCCCAGAAAAACCCTGTAAGGTCATCTTTGTCCAGTTTTTACAGATGAGGAAAGAGAGTCTTAGAAAGCCTCAAGACCACACAGCTGGGAAGTGGCAGGGCTGGAATGTGAAGGGATCCATCTGTCTCTCAAACTTGTGCTTGGCTTGTGACCACAGCGGCTTCTACCTTTGTCCTTGAAAAAGACTGATGGCTTCTTAGACCTATCCTTCTGCCTAGAATTTCCCTCTGCAGGGCCAGGGGGGTCTTACACTTGGGTCAGGCATCAGAGTTACCTAGAGGGTTTGTTAAAGCAGACTGCTGGACCCCACCCCCAGAGTCTCCAAGTGGAGTCTGGGCATTTGCAGTTCTAATAAGTTGACCAGGTGACCAGAGTGGCTGCTCTGAGGACTACAGTTGACAGGCACTGTGTTAGGCTAATCTTCTAACTTACTAGGTAACCTGCGCATTGTCCCCAAGTCCCATGGTGTGCTCTGCTGTACTTCTGCAGCCAAGGATCCAGGCTGTGCATGACTTTATTTGTCAGTGTGGGAGAGGAGGAAACTTTCCTCTACCCTCAAGATTCTTTCAGGCTGATTAATAATCAAAGAGACCTGAGGCAGACTGACACAAGGAAATAACAAAATTTAAAACATACGTATGTATGGGACCCCATATCCATGAGAGAGTCAGAGGCCCCACGTGTATGACATTCTGAGCTAGGGATGAGGCAAGGCGCCTTGGGGCTTCAGAAAGCCATTACAGGGAGAGCACATGTTCAGTAATTAGTGGTTTGCCCTGCCCTATAGGTAGGTTAAAAAAGGTTATCTCTGATGATCTCTTAGTATGGGCAAGGCCCCTCATTCAAGTTCTTCTAGGCAGTTAAGGGGCGGGGGGTAGAAGTTTCTCTTGAGCCTGCAGCTAAAGTTGCCTTTAGCTCACAACAATCTTCATACCACAGAGGCACATCTTGGGGTGACTTGTTCTGAACCCATACATCATCCTTTCAGCCTGGGTTCTAGATATCTGTCCTGTCATCTTGGGCAGCCCCCCAGCCCTGTGTGGGCCTGGCTTGCTCTGGCCTTGGGGCTCTCCCTTCTTCCTTGTGGGAACACTCACACCTTCTGTGGCTCAGGGTACACATCAGTGCTGCTGAGACCCGATGGGCTTGATGGGGAGGGAAGACGGGTCTGGGAGCCGAAGGGGCTGGAGGACACTGGTTTCATCTGCTCTGTCCCTCTGAGAGCCAGTGTGGAGCTTGGAGGTGGGGTGGGGGTGCACTGACTCAGGGGTTCAGGTAGCCTCTGCAGCAGCTCAGTGGCTCCTTCCCTCCCCCTTACCTTGCACAGACTGCCTTCTCCTGGGAAACAAACAGGTTGGAATTCTAAGCAGAGAGGAAAACATCTCACTATATCAAGTGTCTTTCAGCAGTGCTTTAAAGAGCCTGAGAGACAGACTGTCAAATGCAATTCCTGGGTTCCCACACCAGTATGCCTCTGTGCCTGATGCCTGTCTCTCGTCTCTACAGCTGGAAGGGGAGTGGAGTTGCGTGATGTGTGTGTGCGACGAGTTGGGGAGAAGTGCCTTCAGGATAGGAGGAAGCTATGGAGCAGGTGTAGAGGTCTTGCCTGTAAGGCTCTTTGGGGCAAAGCAGACAGGGCACTGGGGTTGGAAAGACTCTCACAACAACCCCATGAGATGGGGACTGCCATTATCCTCTGCTTCACAGAACTGGAAGCGTAGAGGGGTTAAGTCACTTGCTTGAAGTTACATAGTTGATAAGTAGCATAGATCATATTTGAACTGAAACATCACCAAAAAATGTATGTGGATGGCAAATAAGCCCATGAAAAGATGTCCAACATTATTAGTCATCAGGGAAATGCAAATTAAGGCCACAATGAGAAACCACTGCACACCCACCAAAATGACTAACATGAAAAAAAACCCCAAACTGACCATATCAAATGTTGGCAAGGATATAGAAGAACTGAAACTGCTAGTGGGAAAGTAAAATGGTGCAACCACCTTGGAAAACAATTTGGCAGATACTTAAAAAGTTAAACATACGCTTATCCTGGGAACTGCCATTCCTAGGTTTTACCTAAAAGAAAAGAAAACATGCATCCACACAAAGACATATACATGAATGTTCTTAGAAGCTTTATTTATAATAGCCCCGAACTGAGTCAAACTGAGTCAATAGCCCCAACTGAGTCAATAAGCAAACAGTGGCAAACTCATACAATGGAATAATACCAAGTAATAATACAAAGGAATGAACTATTTTTTTTTTTCACTCGCCACTGTGATTTTTTTTTTTTTTAAAGATTTTATTGGGGAATTGGTGGAGGGGAGCAGCGTTGGGGAATCGGGGAAGGGGAACAGACAAGTTGCTGTCTTTTTGTTCTTCAGTCTAGTTGCGGAGGACGTTGCTTCACTGTTGGTATCGTCATTGCGCTCTTCCCGGATGAGGCAGATCGGTCGCTGGCCTCTGGATGTCGCTCACCGCGGCTATTGGCAGCTCACGCTTGGCTGCCAGCCGCTCACGCTGGCTGCGGGCCACTCACTGTAGCCTATGGCAGCCCACTGCAGCAGGGACTGCAGCCCACACCGTCACCGGGGCTCGCACAGCCCAGCTCCAGGTGCAGCTGTTGTTAGCTGTAGAGGGCAGTGTCACTGGCCCTCATGTGGGATCCGAACCGGGGCCGCTGGCATCCCAAAACCAGCGCTTAACCAATGCGCCACTCGGCCGGCCCAGGAATGAACTATTGATATGTGCAATCATATGGCTATATCTCAAAACAGTTATGCTGAGTAAAAGAAGCCAGAAATAAAAGAGTATATACTGTATGATTCCATTTATATAAAATTCTGGGAAATACAAGCTAATCTATAGTTGAAAGGAAGCAGATCAATGGTTGCCTAGAGATGGGGGGATGGGACGCGAGAAGGGCCTCTCTGAGGGGGATTACCAAGGGCACAAGAAAATGTTTGGGGTCGGGGAATGGAGATGATTATTATCTTGATTTGTGGTGATGGTTTTAAGGCTATATACATATGCCATAACTTATCAAGTGGTGTACTTTAAATGTGTGCAGTTTATTGTATGTCAATTATACCTCAATAAAGTTGTTAATAATAATAATTTTAAAATACCCCAGGCAACAGTCTGCCTCTAGAACTGGCATTCTAATTTATCCCCTGTTCTATTTTGCAGCTTTGCATTGCAGAGCAGGGCTGACTGTGTGTCCCGTCCTGGGTAGATATAACAGCAGCCAGTTCTGTGCTGGATACTTTTTACATCATTTAATCCTTCCATTCATCAATCCTCTTTGGGCAGGTCCTGTTTGATTTTGCCCATTTAATGGGTGTGATATGGAGACATTAAGTGACATACTAAAGGTCACATGAGTGGGACACAGCAGGAGGGCGGAGCCCACACTCTTTACCATTTACATGATGACTGCCCTCTAGAGAAAGGAGACAACGGAAGGAGCAAACTCAATGGTTTCCAGAGCCTTTGGTCACTGTCCAAGGGCAGGCCAGGCAGGCCTGTAGATTTCTCTTTCTTGAAAGGGGTTAAACCAGACCTCTAAGAGAGTCCCTCCCGTTCTGGTGTCCACTGAGTCTGTGAAATGAAAACACTTCCATTCCTTAAAGGGCCAGTCCCATATGTGGACTTCTTTGCCTGCATTTTAGAGACAGACCTGGTCCCGCCATTTACCCAGCCTGTGACCTTGAGCAGTTCACCAATCTGGGCCTCTATATTCTCATCTGTAGAATGGCAACAATTACACATAATTCCTAGGGTTGTAAAAAAGCATTCAAAAAGTTAAGGGATACTAATGTGCTTTAGACACTCATGGACCCTAAGAAAAGTTTGATTGTTTGTTTTGTTGTTTCATAACTTACCACCTGCCCCAAACAGGATCTATTCTTTAAAAACATTGTGGTAAATAATACATAACATGAACTTACCATTTCAGTCCTCTTTAAGCGTACAATTCAGTGACATTGAGTACTTTCACAATGTTGTACAACCATCACCACTATCCATTTCTGGGATGTTTTTATAATCCAAGCAGAAACTCTGAACTCTGTACTCATTAAACAGTAGCTTCCATTTCTCCCTCCCTCACCCAACCCCTTTATTGGGGGTAACTGCTCTTCTACTCTTTGTGTCTATGCATTTGCCTATTCTAGGCACCTCATATAAGTGGAACCATACACCACCCAAATGGGATCTTCAACCCCATTTTATTTTATTTTATTTTGAGGGCAGTGTCACTGGCCCTCATACGTGGGACCGAACCGGGGTCGCTGCCTTCCTAAGCCAGAGCTTAACCACCGCGCCACTCGGCCGGCCCTCTTCAACCCCATTTTAACTCCCACTTTTTGTTTGTTTGTTTGTTTTGGGGGGACAGGAATGGGAGGAGATGGGACTTTGGAGACTGCCTTGTAGCTACTGGAGCCTACAGTTTCCAGAGTGGAAAATGGGATGGTGGGGAGTCCTCTGCTGGGACAGGACCAGGGGCTCTCTGTGATTTAGACTTGGCATCTGCTCCTAGCCCATGTCCGTGGCTGCACACAGGCTGTTTCTCTGCATCCTGTTGGCCTGGATCTGAGGTTTCCGAATCATATTTAGCAGATGCCTCAAGAGCTCTGCAAATGATTGATTCGGATTTCATTGAATGATTTAAAAATGGCTATAAACATAACCGCTTGAATGTATCTCAAATTGTCATGCTAATTGTGCAGACTGTGCAGCTCTTAGAATGGAAGGGGTCCTAACATCTCTGTTTAATTAAAGAGAACCCTAAGATTGCAAGAAAGTGGTTGGGAAATGCCTACCATTTGCAATAACTTCTCTGTGTGAGTAGAGGTTTCCTATAAAGTGTAGAGCTCAATTGGCCATTGAGGTTGGATGCCTGTGGTATATTGTATTTTCCAAAGATGGCTATAATAATATCTTCCATCCCACGTGCTCTTCTTATAATGCGACTGTTATGGGTTGAATTGTGTCCCCCAAAATTCATATCTTCAAGTCCTAACCCCCAGTACCTCAGAATGTGGCCTTATTTGGAAATAGAGTCATTGCAGATGTAATTAGTTAAGGTGAGGTGATACTGAATTAGGGTGGGCTCCTAATCCGATATAACTGGTGTCCTTTAAAAAGGGGAAATTTGGACACAGAGGGAGAACACCATGTGAAAACAAAGACAGAGGTGGGGGTGATTCTTCTATTATATAAGCCAAGGAATGCCAAAGATTGCCAGCACACCATGGGAAGCTAGGGGAGAGGCACGGAACAGGTTCTCCCTCACAGGCCTCAGAAGGCACCAAACTTGCTGACTCCTTGATCTTGGACTTCAGCCTCCAGAGCTGTGAGATGATATGCTTCTGTTGTTTGAGCCACCCAGCCAGTGGTAATTTGTGATGGCAGCCCCAGCAAACAAATACAGCAAACAAATACAGCACCACTCTCATTGTCCCCTCCCCTGGAAATTGGGTGGCTTTTGTGACTGGATAAGCGAAGTATAACAGAAGTGACACCCTGTGACTCCTGAGGCTAGACCACAAAAGGTGATAAAGCTTCTGCCTGGCTTTTTGGGCTTCTTGCATCGGAAGACTTCAGTCCCTAGGCAAGCAGCCTGACTGCCCAGGCTCCTGCGCTTTGAGGGTATGGAGCGTCGGGGAGGCAATCGGATCTCTACAAAACAAGGGGTAGGGTATGGGGAAAGAGTGGGGTTGGGAAGTAGGCTTGAGGTAGCATGGGGAACCCCAAAAGGCAAGGATGGGCTCTTGCTCTTGGAAAGCCTCGTTGAATCCACTTACAAATCAGACACATCACCACTTCCAAATGAGAGTTCTAGAAAAGCATCTGCAGTTAGGCGACTGGTTCTCTTTTCCTATTAGGAAACCAGATAATTGTGGACAATCCACACTGAAGAAGGGTCAGGGGATGGGAGACACCTCTCACAAGGAGGCCTCTAAATGGGGTATTCTGGGAGTCATCCCCAGTCTGAGTCCCCAAACACATCCCCTACCCCTTTTCATACTCCCCCCATTAGCAGCACCTTCATTGAACTCTCATCGCTTAGCTTTAGAATGGCTTTTTATTGAGTCCCTACTCTGTGCCTACGCTGGACCTGCATTATCCCAGTCAATCGTTACATGACTGTGCCAAACAGGTTTTATTGTCTTCCCACTCTATCATTCACATCTCAGTAGGGATCAATTAACCAAATGAATCCTATAAGCAAGTCTCAGTAACACCATGAATATGTCAGGCAAAAGAACAGCCTTTAGCTACTCCGGAGGAAGTCCGGCCCCTGTAAAGAAGAAGTGACTGCCACCAGAGTTTAAGCAGGTTGTAAAATGTTGACATCTGCTAAGTTCTGGAATGGAAATTTCTTTCAATGTAGATTAGGCCTCCATTCAGGGGGTTGGGGATGGGGGGAGACTGGTACCTGTGGTTTCCTTGGCAACTGCCTTCTGATTGGAAGGAGCCCAGTGCAGTGAAGGGAGCCGCTGGAAAGGGCCTGTGTGACTCACCCATACGTGGGCAGGAACCAGTTAAAAGCAGCCACCCAGTGAAGCTGTGGAGGGACAGGGTTTTTTCTTTCTTCTTGTCAACGTGCCAAGATTTTGGGACGGATGGCCGATAACAGGGAAATAGCATGGAATGGTAGGCTTCTGAGAAGCCCCCTGAGTTAGAAAGAAAGTGGTTCTCCTCCCATTAAAAGCTTAGAAGTCTTCCAAGTCCTCTCCTCCTGCAGCCTAAGCGCCAAGAAGTCAGACCAAGGCATCCTCAAGACTCTCCAGAGAGCTGCCCAGGTTTAAGTGGAGAATTCTGAGCAGAGGCATAGTCCTAGTGTTGACATGAATGCCCTTCAGCAGCGGGAAGCATACAAGGAGAAATACCAAATTCCATCAGCTGTTGGTAGAAAGCCTGAGAGGTTGCAGCAGCCCCGATTCAAGGCTGTCCAATCTGAGTAATTGTGACCAAAGCAAACATTTACATGATGCTGACTTTGAACCAGGTTTCCTTCTCAGGTTTTCATGTATGTGTGCTCATTTTAATCCTCACAATAATCGTACAAGGTGAGTTCTATTGTTAGCCCCTTTTACAGATGGCAACATGGAGGCATAGAGGAAGCTGGGCCACAGGCACCCAGCTGGTGAGCGCCAGAGCTAGGATTCAGACCCAGGTGTTTCAGAGTGGCCCCGCAGGGGGTACAGAGGAGGATCTGCTGGACAAGCAGGACCTGAGGTAGGAGAGAGGAGACCCTGGACAGTGCCAAGCCACAGACACTCCTCAGCTACATCTAAGCCTGATTGCAGATGTGTTTTATTCCAGCAGACCTTGGCACCCAGGGTGGCTCCCTCCTCTGGGTGGCTCCTGACCTGTTCGGAAACAAGACGAGTGCTTTGAAAACACACATCTGACAATGGCACCCTCCTCTATGGAAGCATCTTTTGCCTATAGGTTAAAGTAAAGACTTCTTCACCTGTCCTATGAAGCCTTACCTATCAGACCCCTTCCACTTGAATCGCTCCTCACTGGTATTCAAATCCCTAAGTTTCCCAAGCACCCCTTTTCCCCTGGCAGTGTCAGGCATGGCTCACCCCATCTCCTTGAGGGTTGTTCCTACCAGGTGAGGCCACCCCTGTGGTGAGTTGTCTTTAAAGGGCAGCAGGTCTCCTCTGTGGCACTATCGGATAATTGCAGATATAATCAACACCAGAACATAAGGATGCAATAACCATAAACTTCGACAATACTTTTAAAACAAGAAAACAAGCGATGAGATCTGGAAAATCAGCACGTGTACATTAATTATGCAGCAGACCCTCATGTACTATAAAGCATGCATGAAGTAAAAAAACCTTCACTCCACCATAAACTGGACATGCTGGGAGGGAGGCGGAATGGTGCAGAGGAAAGTCAAATCCCCCCCCCCCCCGCCCCCCTGGCTGTGTGCCTCTGGGCAAATAAACCTTTCTGAGCCTCAATCTCCTTTATGGTAAAGAGGAAAGAATAATAACCTTCAGGACCTGGTGGTGTCATGAAAATTAAATGAGATGATGTGTATCAGGCTCCAAGCAGAGTCCTTTGCCTTTCTCTTCCGGACTAGTAAGAGATATTAAATAATAATTAGTAGCAGCTTTTCTTACTTTCAGTGTGATTTTTATGAGTTCTATAGATGAGAAGCTGAGTCAGAGGTCATCTTTCCCTGTGTGACATTCAGGCTCTTTCCATGTTCTTGGAGACGCTCAAAACCCTTTCTATGGACTTAGAGACAGTTAAAATCTTTCTAGGTGCTTAGCCTCAGGATTCTGTAGATGTGGTTCCTGGTCCACACAGGGCCTTCTGACAGCCTGCAGACTGATCTAAAAATCTAAGTTCTTGGTTTTTTCCTTTTGACTTAGAAAAAAAAAGACAAGTGCTGTGCAAAAGTCTACAGACTTTTGTTTTTGTATAACACCAATGGTTAACTATTGAGTGGGGTATTAAAGGTTACTAAAAATCATTATTAAAATTTTTTTTATCAATCAGTTGATTGTAAAACAAAACTTCACCCCCACCACCAAAATAAATAAATTAAAAAAAATGAAGAGATGGAGTCCTGTAACCTTCTTGGTCCTTTCACTTAAAAAAAGTAAAAACAACAACAATTTTATTGAGATGTAATTTACATTTCACATGTAAATTACATTTATCTGCTTAAAGTATGCAGTACAATAGTTTTTAGTATATTCACGCATATCAAAAAAGTCATTATTTTGTTTCTCTCCAATTTGTTTTGAGTTTTATATAGAGAGATTTTTCTGTATGTGGCTTTTTAAATTAAAATATGGCTAACACACAATATTATGTTACTTTCAGGTGTACACCATAGTTATTCAAGATTTTTAAACCTAAAGAAGTGATCACCATGATAAGTCCAGCAACCATCTGACACTATACTATCACAATATTATTGACTATATTCCCTATGCTGTACATTAATTACATCAGGTGTACAGCATAGTGGTTAGACATTTATATAATTTAACAGTGATCCCCCTAATTAGTCTAGTACCCACCTGGCATTATACATAGTTATTACCATATTATTATTATAATTATTATTTTTTAGCTGAGCCATCCTGCCACCTGTTGGCAGCTCAGCGGCAGTTCAGCTCGGGCTGGGCATCGAACTGCTGTTGCTCTTGAGCGAGCTCTTAACCAACTGAGCCACTCGGCCAGCCCTTAGTTAGTACCATATTATTGATTATATTCCCTATACTTTACTTAATATCCCATTGATTATTTTGTAACTTCCAATTTGTATTTCTTAATCCCTTCATCTATTTAACCCTGCCCCAACTCCCCTCCTATCTATCATCTTAATAGATTTAGTACCCACCTGACACCATACATAGTTTTTTCAATATTATTGACTATGATCCTTATACTATACCCTATATCCCCATGACTACTGTGTAACAACCAATTTGTACTTCTTTATCCGTTCCCCCTTTTCACCCACCTCCGACCCCCCTCCCACCTGGCAACCATCAAAATGTTCTCTGTATCTATTGGTTTCTGTTTCATTTGTTTATTTTGTTCTTTAGATTCCACTTACAAGTGAAATCATATGACCATTTGTCTTTCACTGCCTGACTTACTACATTCTAGGTCCATTCATGTTGTTGCAGATGGCAAGATGGCATTTTTTCTAATGGCTGAGTGATATTCCATTGTGTATACGTACCACCTCTTGTTTATCCATTCATCCATTCAGGGACACCCAGGTTGCCATCATATCTTGGCCATTGTAAATAATGCTGCAATGAATGTATGGATACACATGTCTTCTTGAATTAGCATTTTGGATTTCTTTGAATAGATACGCAGATGTGAGATTACTGAGTCCTTATTTGTCTCTTGTTATAGCCTTTGTTTTAAAGTCTATTTTGTCTGATATTAAGTATTGTTACCCCAGGATTTTTGTTTTCATTTTCATGAAATAACTTTTTCCATCCCTTTACTTTCAGTGTCTGTGTGTCTTTGGATATGAAGTGAGTGTCTTATAGTCAGGGTATGTAAGAATCTTGTTTTCTTATCCATTCAGCCACCATATATCTTTTGGTTGGAGCATTTAATCAGTTTACATTTAAAGAAATTGTTGGGGCCGGCCGAGTGGCGTTGTGGTTAAGCGCTGGCTTGGGAAGCCAGCGACCCTGGTTCCTTTCCACATGTGAGGGCCAGTGACACTGCCCTCAAAAAAAAAAAAGTAATTGTTGATAGATATGTAGTTATTGCCATTTATTATTCATAGTTTTGATTTTCTTTTCTTTTCTTTTCTTTTTTTTTTTTTTGCCTTGAAGAAGTCCCTGTAACATTTCTTGTAATACTGGTTTAGTGGTGATAAATTTATTTAGCTTTTTCTTGTCTGGGAAGCTCTTTATCTGTACTTTGGTTCTAAATGATAGCTTTGCTGGGTAGAGTAATCTTGGTTGTAGGTCCTTGCTTTTAATCACTTTGAATATTTCCCATCAATCCCTTCTGGACTGCAAAGTTTTTGTTGAGAAATCAGCTGACAGTCTTATGGGAGCACCCTTGTAGGTAACTAACTACTTTTCTCTTGGTGCTTTTAAGATTCTTCATCTTTTGGCATTTTAATTATCATGTGTCTTAGTGTGGGCCTCTTTGGGTCATTTTTTGGGGGACTCGCTGTGCTTCCTGGACTTGAATATCAATTTCCTTTGCCAGGTTAGGAAATTTTTCTGTCATTTTTTCAAATAGATTTTCAATTCCTTGCTTTCTTTCTTCTCCTTTTCGTACCTCTATGATGTGAATGTTGATATGCTTGATATTGTTCCAGAGGCCCCTTAAATTGTCCTCATTTTTTTGATTCTTCTGCTGTTCTGTTTGCATGTTTTCTGCTATCTTATCTTCTAAATCATTGATTAGATCCTCTGTTTCATCTAATCTACTGTTGATTCCTTGTAAATGTATTCTTCATTTCAGTTATTGTATTCTCTATTTCTGACTTTTTTTTTAATGTTTCCTATCTCCAATTTTATGTTTCCTATCTCTTTGTTGAGGTTCTCCCTGAGATCATTGAGCATCTTTTATAACCAGTGTTTTAAACTCTGCATCTGGTAGGTTGTTCGTCTCCATTTTGTTTAGTTCTTTTTTCTGGAGCTTTGTTCTCTTCTTTTATTTGGGACATGTTTCTTTGTCTCCCCATTTTGTCTGTCTCCCTGTGTTTGTTTCTATGTATTAGGTAGGGCTGCTATATCTCTCTGTCTTAGTAGCATGGCCTTATGCAGTATGGGTCCTGTGGGGTCCAGTGGTGTAGTTTTTCTGGTCACTAGAACCAGATGCTCCAGGTGTTTTCCTTATGTATGTTGTGTGTGCCCTCCTGTTATAGTTGAGCCTTGGTTGCTGTTTGCATGTCGATGGGAGGGACTGACCCTCGGGCTTATTGGTTGTGAAGACTAGCTATTACTACAGTAGAGCTGTTGTGGAGGGGCTGATCCTACAGAGCAGGATTCACTTTAGCAGGGCTCTGGCATGCATTTTGGGTGTGTCGTCCTTGGAGGAGGCTGGGTGATGCTCCATCTCGGTTCAAAGCAGGCCACTGGCATGACAGCCCCAGGGCCACCTGGAGGGGGCCTGCTGCAGGCCAAGTCTACCACAGCCTATGTCCTGTCTGGAGCCACCTGGCATGAGTCACAAAACAACCCGCAAATGGCCCCCACCCACACTGTGCTTGGAGGTGCCTTGAGAGGCCAAGCTGCAAACCAGTGCCAACTGCTGCTAGTGCCAGGCTTAGGACTGCTCAGCCAGAGGTATGGGACATGCTGAAGCCAGATGCTGCTTGTTTGAAATTTGTGAACCTTTTAGAGACTTTAGAATAGTCTGTGGCATGAGCAAAGGTAAGTGGTTTGTATGAAAAAGTCACTGGAAGTATCTTGGGTATGATTGAAAGTTGGGTGGGGCTTTGTCTCAGAATCATCAGGGCAGAGCCAATGGTATTAGCCTGGTTGATGAAGACTCAGACATGGTGGCTGTCTATGGCTGCATTCTGGGAAAGGGTAGGCCTCAACAAAGAAACAATGGCTTCTACCAGCCCCTCCATCCTGGAGAAAGCTGTCCCTCCAGACCTCACCCTGAGGCCAGACAACTGAGTTCCTCTCCATATGTCCCTTTGGCCTTTTGAGCTGCTGCCCCAGCACTGGAGTCAAAGCCAGTGATTCTGCCAGTGAGTAAATCCATGCACCTTTAAGAGGAACACCTGGAATTCTGTCTCACTCAGCCATAATCTCTGCAGGTTTTCACAGCTGGAAATTATGGGGACTTTTTCCCCTGGCACTGGAACCCTGGGCTGGGGAGCCTGGTGTAGTGCTGGAACCCCTCACTTCTCCTGGGGGATCTCCATAGCTGAGACATCCCTCCTGCTTTTTAATGGTCACACATGGGTGTGGGACCAGGTCATTTAATGTTTCTGCCTCTCCTACCATTCTCGAGGTGGCTTCCTCTGTATGTCCTTAGTTGTAGGGCTTCAGTTCAGCAAGACTTCAGGCGATTCTCAATGATGGTTGTTTTGTAGTTTAGCTGCAATTTTGATGTGGTCGAGAGAGAAGGTAAGCACAGCATTTACCTATTCCATCATCTTGACCAAAATCTGTATCTCCAATATTTTAATATCATAGAATTTCCCAACCCCTCCTTCCCCCTCCGGGAAGTGGGAAGAGGTAAGGAGGTAAGCCTTGGGTCTTTTACTTCAGCTAAGCGAGTATGATAAGATATGCATTTGGAGACCCTTTGCCTTGGAGCTGTTTTGAATAGTAGCCTGCATTCCCAACTCTAGCGTCTAGATGTCAGGCTCAAGAACTGGCAGCCTTGTCATTTAAGGAGCTCTGCTGTGTGCCAGGCCTGGAACTGATGCTCAGCAGGTAAATGTGATGAACGGAAGAGTAGAAGTAAAAATTAGCCCTCGTGGAATGATTAGGGCTTTGATGTTTCCTTTGTTTATTTGGCCTGGGCTTGAAAAATTGCTTCACATTTGCTTAGACATTTGGCAAGAAATTAGAATCCTTTACCCCCCCTCCTTTCTCCCACCTTTTATTCCTTTATTTCAACATGCTTTGAAGGCTTCTCTGTGTCAGAAACTGAGCTGAAAGTGGAGGATACAGAGATGAACAAGGCACAGCAGGTCCTTTCCTTTAGGGAGCTCATACTGTAGGGAGGAGGGAGATTACCAAGAGATTAGCATGTCACAGGTGACAAATACTATGAAAGTGGTGAGGGTCTGGAGAGAGCTTATAGTGTAAGCATAATGACAAAAGCAGCAATAAGACACTTCTCACCTGTTGGGGAGGGGAGATGTTTACATGTTAAAAATTCTTTCATAGACAGGTTATTATTTACATGGTATTTTTTGAGCACTATGCTAGGTAATGAGGGTACAACAATGAAAAATTAATGTGGATGCTATTATTTATACTTTGCATAGCCCAGACACTGTGCTTTGTTTTTTACACACATTATCACATTCAATCTTCCAATAAATCCTACTCGGAAAGATCTATTAGGCTCATTTTCCAGATGAAAAACATGAGGTACAGAAAGACTTAATAACTTCCCTAAGATATGAAAAGATGAGTAAAAAGTAAGAGCAAGTAGTGGGGTAAGATTCAGACTCAGGCAGTGTGACTCTGAAGCCAGAATTTGAACCAGGTCTGACCCACTCAAGGGCCCACACATCTAGTCGCTCGACCTCAGACATTCCCGTTAGAGAGCTTTTAATCTAGTGAACACCATGACAGCATTTTATCATCATCCAAACCATGTGAAATAGGAAGAAATAAGTGCTCATGCTGTCATTTTATAGGTGGGAACACTGGAGAATATTCTTTCCAAAAAGTTCCAATAAGTTGGAACAATTAATCACTCACATGCAGAACAAAAAACCTTTGATCCATAACCCACACTATATAAAAATTGACTCAAGGTTGATCATTGAAGTAAATGTAAAACCCCAAATTATAGAATTTCTAGAAGGAAATCGGAGAAAGTTTTTGTAAACTCAGGTTAGGCAAAGATATCTACATAAGACACCAAAAACACATCTATAAAAGAACAAATCAATAAATCAGACTTCATCAAAATTAACTACGTCTGCTCTTGAAAAGACATTGTTATGTGAATGAAAACACATATATCTGATAAAGGGCTAATGTCCAAAATGTATAAGCTCTCAAAACTCAATAATAAGAAAACAGCCCAATTAAAAATAGGCTAAAGATTTAAACAGACATTTCTCCAAAGAAGAGATAGAGATGACAAATATGCATATAATAGGTGTACAACATCATTAATCACTAGGAAAATATAAATTAAAACTACTCCACACCTACTAGAATGGTTAAAATTAAAAAGACCCACCATACTAAGTGGGGCAAGGATGTGAAAGGACTGGAACTCTCATACAGTTCTAGTGGCAATGTAAAATGATAAACCACTTTGGAAAATTCTGGAAGTTTCTTAAAAAATTAAACATGCATGTACCATATGATGTTGCATTCCATGCTTAGTATTTACCAAAGAGAATAGAAAGTATATGTTCATACAAATAGTTGTATATGAATGTTTATATACAGCTTTTGTTTTAAAAAAATAATCCAGGGCTGGCTGAGTGGCGCGGTGGTTAAGCGCTGGCTTGGGAAGCCAGCAGCCCCGGTTCGGTCCCACATATGAGGGCCAATGACACTGCCCTCAAAAAAAAAAAAAAAAAGTCCAAAACTTGAAAAATCAAAAATGTCCTTGATTGGTAAAAGATAAGTAAATTGTGGTAAATCTATACAATAGAATAATACTAAGCAATAAGAGTAAGTGAATTATTGATACACACACTGGATGAAACTAAACAATAATTTTGCTAAATGAAAGAAGCCAAAAAAAGAGTACATACTATATGATTTTATTTTTACAAATTTCTAGAACTTCTCTATGATATCATAGTAATTATCTAGAAATTATCCAGAAATTATTTAGTACTTATCTAGATAAGTTATGCAAACTTATCTATGGTGACACAAGCAGATAAATGGTTTCCTTTTAGAGGAGGGGAAAAGAGAGGGAGAGATTCCAAAGAAATTTTGGGAAGTAATGATCATGTTCACTATCTTGGTTTTGATAATAATTTCATGAGTTTTTTTATAGGTCAAAACTTACCAAACTGCACATTTTAAATATTTTCAGATAATAAAATTAAACATATACTTATTGTATGATCCAGCCATCCCATTCCTGGGTATTTAGAGAAATGAAAACTTACATTCACACAAAAACCTGCACACAAATAACATCTCTATTTATAATCACCAAAAGAATGGGAACCTCCAAACCCTTTAACAGGTGAACGGATAAAAGATTGTAGTAACCCATACAGTAGAACACTACTCAGCAATAAAAATGAATGAATTGTTGATTCATGCAGATGAATCTTAGAGGCATTATGCTGGGTGAAAAAAAACCATTGTCAAAAAGTGACATACTGTACGATTCTGTTCATTTGACATTCTGGAAAAAGTATAGGTATAGTGAGTGGATCATTTGTTGCCCATGTAGGGGGAGAGTTTGACTGAACAGGGGCAGCATGAGAGTGTTTTCTGGGGTGATGAAATTGCTTTGTCTCCCAATTGTGGTGGCAGTTACACAAATCTATACACATTTTGACAGTCATAGAACTGCATACCAGAAAGAAAGTCAATTTTACTGTAAATTAAAACAATATTTATGGGATGCAGCTAAAGCAGTACTCAGCAGGAAATTTTTAGCATTAAGTTCTTTTTCTCAATCTCATCAGTATTGACATGTTGGGCTGGAAATTCTTTAGTGTGGGGGGCTGTTCTGTGTATTGTAGGGTGTTTAGCAGCACCCCTGGCAGCTACCCACTAGATGTCAATATCATCCTCTCCTCCGTTGTAACAACCAAAAATGTCTCCAGATATTGCTAAATGTTCCTTACAGGGCCAAATTGCCCTGCTTGAGAACCCATGAAGTAATATCCAACTTAAGGATTTAAAGATGAATAACGTTAAAATTATCCCAAAAAGTAGAAGGTAGGAAATAGTAAAAACAAGAGCAAACATTTATGAAGTGGAAATCAAATGTATAGTTGAAAGGTCCAACTCAGTCCAAAGTTGCTTTTTTCAAGAAAACTAATAAAATTGAAAAATCTCTGGTGAATTGATCAAGGAAAAAAGAAGACAGACAAAGCAATGCAAGAAATAAAAAAAAGGAACATATTTATAGATGCTGCAGAGATTTTAAAAGATAAGGTATAATGAATAAGTTTATGCTAATGCTTTGGAAAAGTTAGGTGAAATGAAAAACTTTCTAAAGAAATATAAACTATAAAAGCCAACTCAAGAAGAAACAGAAAACTTGAACTGTACTGTAATAACTAAAAAAATTGAATTATTAGTTTAAAAATATACCCTAAAGAAAACACCATAACCTCCTAAATGGCTACTGGTGAGTTCTACTAAATTTCAAGAAATAGAATCTTATACAAACTATTCCATAATGTAGAAAAATAGGAAACATGTCCTAACCCATTTTATAAGGCTAGCATAATCTTGATACTAAATCCTAATAAGGACAGTATGAGAAAAAAAAATTATAGGCTCATCTCATTTAAGAACATAGACATGAAATTCTAAACTAAATATTGGTAAACAAATTTGCAATGTAGAGAAGTGATAATATGTCATGACCTAATTTACTCAAGCCATGTGAGATTGGGTAAACATTAAAGCATGAAAAATTAATATGATTTTTCTCTACACTAACAAAATAAAGAAAAAAGTAATATAATTATTTTAATAGATATGAAAATTTAATAAAATTCAACATCCATTTATGATTTTTGAAAAACATCTTTGCAAACCAGAAATAGAATGAAATGTCCTCGCCTGATAAAGGGTATCTACAAAAAACCTACACCAAATACCACACTTAAAGGTAAAACATTGAAAGCATTGCCTTCAAGATAAGAAACAAGACAAGGATGCCTGCTTTGCCACATCTCTTCAACAACATACCAAAAGCCCTAGCCAATAAAACAAGGCAAATAAAGATAAACTAATAAGAAGATAAAACTAGTACAAAGAAGTTAATTGCACTTTCTACATTAACAATGAACTATAAAAATTGTACTTAAAAATAGGCATAATTTAAAATACCTCCAATAAAATGAAATGCCTGCAAGTAAGTCTAAAAAATACATTTAGGAGCTTTATGCAGAAAATTAGAAGACTATTGAAATACATGTAAAATGATTAAATAATAGTATACAAAGTTCATGGATTGGAAGACAATAAGGTAAAAATGTCAGTTCACTCAAATGGATCTATAGATTCAATGCAATTCCAATGAAAATCTTACAGGTTTCTTTTTCAAGGATCCTGGCAAACTGATCCTCAAGTATGCATGGAAGAATAAAAGACCAAGAATAGCCAAAACACTGCCAAAAAAGGGTAAGGTGGAGAGCTAGTCTTATCAAATATTATTATAACACTATAGTAATTAAGACAAAGTGGCCTTGGGTTAAGAATAGACAGATCGGGCCGGCCAAGTGGCGCGGTGGTTAAGCGCTGGCCTGGGAAGTCAGAGGCCCCGGTTCAGGTCCCACATATGAGGGCCAGTGACACTGCCCTCAAAAAAAAAAAGAAAAAAAGAATAGACAGACCAATGGAAGAAACCAGAAATCTTAGAACAAAGCCCACATACAAAGGGAGACTTGATTTATGACTGAATTGATATTACAGTTCAGGGAAGAAAGATTCCATTAAAAAATTGTGCTGGGTAAATTGATTATTCATATAAAAAAAGTTGGATTAATACCTCACACCGTATATAAAAATCAATTTCAGGTTGACTGGAGATTGAAATATAAAAGGCAATATTATAATACTTCTTGGTGATGATGAAGAAAATGATGATGATAACAGCTGGCACATAACACTTAACCACCAACCAGCCAGTGTTCTGTTTTATGCATATTAACTTATTTGCCCACAGAAAAACTATATGATGTAGGTACTAATATCATTTCCATTTTGCAGATGAGTATATTGAGGTACAAGGAGGTTAAGTAAGTTGCTCAAGGTTTCATTGCTAAGATTTGAACCAATGCAGTTTGGCTGTGGAGTCCATGTTTCTGAGTCCTGTAACTATAGGAGCAGTGCAGGAGGATGTTTTTATGACTGCATGGTAGGGAAGGCTTTCTGAGAATCCAAAAATTGTAACCTTAACAAAAAGAAAAACATTTGACTATCTTTAAATTAAGAACGTTTGTTCGTCAAAAGCTATCCTAATAGAAGTAAAGAGACAAGCCACAAGTTGGAAGAATGATTTGCAACACACATAAATGACAAAAGATTAGTATTGAGAATATGTGAAAAACTTCTACAAATCAATCAGAGAATGACAACCCAGTAGAAAAATAGGCAAAAAAAAATTAAATAAGCACAGAGTCAAAAAAGAAACTGGAATGTCCAGATGGAATGCTGACTCAATAATAATCAGGGAAATAAAAATAGAACAAGATATTATTATATACCCATTAGATTGCCAAAAAAAAAAAGGTAATATCAAGTATTGAAGGGTGTGAAGCAATAGGAACTTTTATACTACTGGTAGGAGTGTAAAGTGATACAATGATTTTGGAATAAATTTAACGTTATTTAGTAAAGTTAATAATGTACATACCCAATGACCCAGACATTTTACTTCTGGGCTTATACCTTAGAAAACGTCTTGTATGGGTGTACCAGAAAACACATCAAGAATGCCCATAGTAACGCTACTTGTGAAAGTAAAACACTAACCAATGTCCATCAACAGTAGAGTGGATAAGTACTTTTTGAATCAGTTGACCCAATGGAATACTATACAGCCATGAATATGAAAAAAATCCATCAATATGGATAAAAGTTAAAAAGCAAGCCATAGGGCCGGACGAATGGCGTGGTGGTTAAGCGCTGGCTTGGGAAGCCAGTGGCCCCGGTTCAGGTCCCACATATGAGGGCCAGTGACACTGCCCTTGGGGGGAAAAAAAATTGGAAGCCATAGAAACATAAATAACTGCATGATTCTAGTTTTAAGATCAAAATGTGTTAACATATTGTTTGGGAATATTTGCAATTGTAAAGTTATAAAGAGAAAAACATGGGAGAAATAAACATGGACTACTAATGTGAATTAGGGCTCCTCTGGGTAGGTGGAAAGGGAATAGGATCAAAGAGGATGTTTTCTTTCTTAAACAGGGGTCAATGGGCTACATGAGTGGTCCTTTTATTGTTATTCTTCATATAGTGGAATATTTTTATGTTCTTTATAAATATATTGTGTATCAACTCAGTATTTAATATAAAATTTAGAAAGTCTTTGATGTGTGTTGGTGGATGTGTTGAAGTGAAGAGACTTGGATTAGTATTACACATTCGAAATGATCTTGTTTCTTCACTCATTTATCTGTCCCTCCTGACTAGAACATAAGCTCTCTGGCATCAGGGATTTTTCTGGACTTGTTCACCCCAGCACCTAGACATGGTTTACCAGGCTGAATAGATCTTTGTATATGTGAGTTTAGGGTTTCAGAAACAAAAAAAAACAAAACAAAATGCCATTTGGAAGATGACATCCTAGATTGGGGCAGTGACTTGCCTTTTAATAGCATCATGGTAAACCGGGTGTTAAATTGCTTTTAAAATCATTGAAGACTTCTGGCCAAAGGTGGGTGGTTTATGTAAAATAACAAAGGGCATATCTTTGAAGGACATAGGTAAGAGCATAGAACAAGTTTAGAAGAGCTAAATAAATTCAAATAGAGAATACATGTAAACTGGGTCTTTTCCCCTGGACATTATTGCTTTTTTAAGGGTAACTCTGCTCCTAAGAAGGTTGACTTTACTCTTCTTGGTCACCACAGATGTGACAGTGTGTGGGCCCATCATTAATCGGGATAAGGTATTACAGATCTGGGTGCAGGTTTGTTTGTAAAATGGATTTCTCTGCAGGAAGCACTGACCTGTAACCATGTGATATTTGCATATGCTTCAGAGCAGGGAAGGGCCTGGCAAAGGCCCTTGTGGTTTATAACTGATTTTATTTTGTACAATTAAATTTTGAATTTTGAGGTCCAATCAATTGAGTTCTTTATAAATGTAATTTTGTTACCTGTGGAATGGTTTGAATTGAAGTTTCATGGAGGTAAGTTTGCATGCAGTTTGGGTTTTTAAAATCAGTTCTTATTGGAAACATTTCATTATTCTGCAATGTATGAGCTCTGACAAGTTCGCAAACTTGCCACTGTGTGCTTACACTGGCAGCACTGGACAAATAGCTCGGTAAGGTTTTATAGCCTTGGCATATCAGTGTCTCACAACTGTGTTCGTGTTGAGTGTGGTGGTGTCTTGCTGGGTGGAGCTCACTATTGTTTTTGCGTGTTTTGTGAGCTGTTGCGGGAATGTCTGAGCTTGAATTAGAGTAACGAACAAACATTAAACTTCTTGTTAAACTTGGCAAGGGTGGAAGTGAAATCAGGGACATGATAATCCAAGTTTATGGGGTAATGCCATGAAGAAAATGGCAGTGCACAAATGGATTAAATGTTTTTCTGAGGGGAGAGAACGCGTCTCTGATGAAGAGAGATCAGGGTGGCTAGTAACCAGCAGAACTGACAAAAACGTTGCAAAAATTTGTGGTATTGTGTGTCAGATCGCTGGCTGACTATGAGAAGCACAGCAGATCAAGTAAACATCGATAGAGAAACAGTTAGGAAAATATTCACTGAAAATCTTGGCATGAGAAAGGTGCATTTGAAAAGGGTGCCTTTTGCATCACGACAGTGCACCAGCTCACACGGCACTGTCTGGGAGGGAGTTTTTAGCTAGTAAACAAATAACTGTAATGGAACACCCTCCCTACTCACCTGATCTGGCCCCCAATGACTTCTTTCTTCACCCGAAGATAAAGGAAATATTGAAAGGAAGACATTTTGATAATATTCAGGACATCAAGGGTAATACGACGACAGCTCTGATGGCCATTTCAGAAAAAGAGTTCTAATACTGCTTTGAAGGGTGGATTAGGCACTGGTGTTGGTGCATAACTTCCTGAGGGGAGTACTTCGAAGGTGATGGTTGTGATATTCAGCAATGAAATGTGTAGCACTTTCTCTAGGATGAGTTCGCGAATTTAATTGTCTTACCACGCATGTTTGGTGATAGCAGTCGTGAGTTTAAAGTCACTACTAGCTCATAAATAGGTTTATTATTGGATTTCCTCATACTTTGGTTGATGGATGATGGAGAAGACACACCTGCAGCAGAATAGTTTTTTTTTTTTTTTTTTTTTATGATTTTGGGTATTAGTGCCATGGAATACAAAAGTGGGGGACATATAAGTAGAGAATTTAGTTCATGTCTCTCAGTATAATTGATTTGAATACATTCAACCAGAATGTGTGCTTATGGGGAATTAAAGGATTAGCAGTTTACAAATGTTGCCATTATAACCGGATCTGAAAAAGAAATGATAGAACCTGCTGAGTGATGTGAGGCGATGGGGGATGTATCTTTTGACAGGAATCCAAATGCCTAGGGTTTTCTGTAACATAAAATGGAGTGGGTGTGCTGGGTTGGGCGGAGAGCCACAAGTTTCAGGAGCTAAATTATAAAAATAATTATAATAACTGCCACTTATTGAGCATTAACGGTCTGCCAAGCACTTTACTAAGAATTTGTCTGCATTATTTTATTTAATCTCATAAGAATCTTCTGCAGCAGGTTGTGCTTGGTTGTCGATTGTCTACCTGGCATCATTGCCACCGGTTGTCAAGTGTCTTTTGCATTGCACAGGAGAAGCTGGGACCTACATCTCCCAGAATGCCCTTCCCCAGGTGGTTCCTGGTTTGAGTCACCTAAGAGGGATGCTCCCAGGAGATTTGGAAAGTGATGAAGAAGGCAAGGCCATTATTCTCTGGAAGTAGTTGCAGGCAGACACATGCACATGAGGTCTGAAGCACCTTCCAGGTGAACTTCCTGAGATTAACCTGCTTCATTCCTGCAGCCTGAGTGTCAGCAGGAGCTTCCCATGGAAAAATGCCTGCGGCAGTGACATAGCCAGGTTCCTCACTCTGGCTTCCCCAATCATTGCTTTCCCAGCCCTTCCAACAGCTGTGGAATCATCTAATCTCCATCATTAAAGCCCTGTCTACTTGGAATATATAGAGTGGCTTCTGTGCCTAATAACATAGGGGTTATTCTTATTTCTGTTTTTCAGATGAGTAAACTGAGGTTTAGAAAGGTGAGTTGCCCAAGCACACACAGAAAATGGCAGGGTGGGATTTAAATCTGCCTCTCCCCGATACATGATCTTAATCATTTCTGAACATAACCTGGAGTTCCAGGTGCTTGAACTCTACTCACAACCTCATATGTACAAAGCTTGCTCTTTCTTGAAACTATAGCTCTCGTGTTAACAGTTGCCATGGATGGATGTCCCTTTTAGAAGCAGGGTCTGCCATTTGCTGGTCCACTTAGACCGCGTGGGAACCACAAAGCTTTGACACTCGCTCTTCCTTGGTGGAGACGCAGGCAACTTCTGGGGACTTGTGAGCCTGTGGACAAAAACAAGGAATGTATTTTCATACCTTGCCTTGCTCCTACCAATTGCCATTATAGAGGGAAGATTTCTGCATTAATGATTTTAGGGATATCTAAAGTTGTTCATAATAAATGGCCACTTGAAGGTTCCATAACAGGATATTAACGTTGGTTACGTCAGAAGAGAGGTAGTGGAAAAGGCACTGGGAAAGCAGTCATTTATAACCTTCCTATCAAACATTTCAGTTGTTGCAATGTGCATGTATTCTTTTATAATTTGAAAAACATCCCACAAGAAACCTGAAAATAAAATGAAAAGATATGTACACTTTGCACAGTTGACATGTGGCATGATGAATGTGGGGGTAATACCAAGTTGACAACAGACATCTATAATGTCATAGTGTATTTTAAGTGATGGTGCAGGACTTGTATATGGCAGCAAGGAGGAGAGCAATGGTTCTTAAAATTTTGTTTAGTTACATTGTGGATGCAATGTCTGATATGTCTGCTGGATACCCACGTGGAGACTGGAATACACAGGTGGATATATGGGTCTGAAGCTTGGAGAAGAGAGCCTGCCTGGTAATAAATACACTTATGGGAGTCATGAACATATGAGCATAGCATTTAAAGCCATGGGGCTACAAGAGATGTTTCGGTCAGCTTTTATTAGGTTATGTTGTGGTGACAAACAGCCCCTACGTTTCACGGGTTCATAAGCAACACATGCTTATGTTCTCCTCCCTTTACCAGTTATCTGCAGGTCAGACATCATATCTCTGCTCTGTGAGTCTTCTTCATCCTGGCAGCTGGGCTGAAGGGATGCCCCTGTCTTGGGCTTGTGGTTCTTAGGGCAGAATAATGTGATAGTCCTAGAAGCTGTGTTCAGATGTGTCACATGTCACTAATTGGTTTCATCAGAGCAAAGAGCCGAATACTATGTGATGCCTTTCCCTCCGACAGTCACAGCTGCACCCTCAGACACCATGTCTTCCAGCACACACAGCACCTATATATACCCTGCCAGGCTGGACCTATCATGACCTCAAATGAGTGGCCCCGACACATGGCCTTTCGAGTCTGAGATGTGTTTTTCCTCTCAAACATGTCTCCCATGTGTGGCATGTATGACCATGTCCTTCCCTCCCCAATGTGCTAGACAGGGAATCCTCAGGCTGCTCTCAACAGTCCTTTCTTGGGTCCATGGAGGTCCTCTCCTGCTCAGGTCTTGAGCTCCCTCTCTTAATCTGTTGATGATGTTAATGCTGAAAGTAGTAGGATAGAGGGAAGGGGTGGGGGGGGAGCAGGCATCCCAGATGAAGCAGATAAGAAAAACCATCTGCATCTAATACCCAAAAAGTAGGGAAGAAAAGATGGTCTGTTTCTAGGAGAACAATAAAGAGGCAACAAAAAATGTGTGTTGGTGGGCCGGCCGAGTGGCACGGTGGTTAAGCGCTGGCTTGGGAAGCCAGCGGCCCCGGTTTGGGTCCCACATATGAGGGCCAGTGACACTGCCCTCAAAAAAAAAAAAATGTGTGATGGTGCTATTGGGTGCCATATCCTTGAGTGTGGACAATGAGAGCCACCAGCAAGGGGAGGGGACAGCTTTTCTGTGGGAGGAGAAGATGGTGGCAGGGAGAAAAGCCACAGAAACAGGGCTCTGCAAAGGCAGGTAGAGACCCAGTGACAGAACAGGGTCACAGACACAGAGAGAAAGCCAGACTCGGCAATGCTGACAAGGAACAGAGGCAGAGATGAGGTGGTACAGGGAGGCAGACAAATGGAGTGTCAGAGAGAGCAGAGAAAGAGGCAGGTGAGGGAGAGCCAGAGAGATTTTCTTCCTGTCAGCTTTTACTCAGGAGGCTGGGGGCCTTGGCAGATGCTCTGAGGGACGTCCCGGGTAGGTGTCAGTCAGTGGGCATTGCTGGTAGAAAAAGCTCAATCAGTAAGTGTGGATACATGCCAAGTGTCAGCTGGAAGGCACCAGTCAGCACATTCCAGTCAGTAGGGGTCAGTCAGTAAATATCAGCCAGCAATTCAATTAAGCAACCCGAGAAGCACAGGCTGGTCACTCTTGGGGTGCCAAGCATGGTGCTGAGTGTTGGGGGATGGGAAGAAGGGATGAGGCAGAGCTCAGGATCTCACAGGATGGGAGAACACAGCACTGTGGATAAAACACCACCATTTAGCATTTGCTGGGTGGGCACTGAGCCTGGTGGCACAGCATGCATCACCTACCTGAGGCCTCCCAACACCCCAGAAGGTAGGTTCAGTATCTCCATTTTACAGAGGAAGGAACTGAGGCTCAGACAGGTTCAGTGAATACCAGACAGAGTCAGGGTTTGTACCCAGGTCCACTGGATTTCCAAAGGGGCTGTGCTGGCCCACAATGCTTTGCACATCTCCAAATGGCCAGAGGGTTGATGCAGAGGGTGTGCTGTTTATCTGATGAGGTATCTGTCATTGGAGGGACTGAAGATTGGTGGGAGGGCAGCCTGGGAAGAGGGAACAGCTGGCAAAGGCAAGGTGTTCCAGGCTCAGCTTGTATTTTCCCTGCCCGAGTCCTGGGATTGGCCATTTCTTTCAAGAGCTGTGACTCCTTTTAGCAGAGAATGGCATTTAGGAGCCAAAATCAAGATGCTTGGTATGTTAGATGCTATGGGGGTTTCTTTGCTTATCTAGGCCCTTTCAGTGGATAGAACTGGGAGATGGAGGTATATGTTTTTATATACATATACTTACATGTATGCATGTATAGGTATACACACTTCTCTGTAGATATTCTTATCTATACCTATCTATAGACTACAGACTCTGGGCTCACCCTGATACCTCCAGCACCTCGGGGTTCCTTCTGGCCTCCCTCCTTTCCACACCCAGCATCTTAGCAGCTGTGGTGTGCAGTGGTGGTGTCCGCGCTAGGGTGAGAGGCTGCAGGCTGTCCTGTCCGCATAGAGACTGCCAGGGATGCAATTTGAGCTGCTAGGAATGCCTGTGGCTGTGAATGGCATGGGCCATCTGTGAGCCAGTCCCGAGACCTGACTCGAAGACCTGAAACTCTGCCTGGGACTCAGGGAGAAGGGGTCTGGGAGCAGTGTCTGCTGCCGGGGGTGCTCAGGAAGGCCAGCGGCATGTCCCTCAAGGGGATGAACAAATGTGAGGCTGCCATGACTCATCCGCAGGAGCTGGGTTGGAAGAGCATTCACTCTCTCTCCTGCACAGAGCTAAGGTAGCAGGCCACCCACCCGCTGGTTCTCCCTCAGTTCCTCCCCCTGCAGCCTCGTGGCAGAGGTGGGCCACAGGGCTGGCACTGCCATCTGCCAGGAGCCATGGAAGCATCTTGGCTGTGGCTCTGAGAGAATGTGCCTGCAGAGGGATGCCACCCAGAAGGCAGAGAAGGCTATTGGGAGCCCTGAGGTGTTCATACTATGATGAAGTTTTTCTTCAGGGCCACACCTGCACCACCTCTGCACCTGCAGCATAAAGTCTGACTCAGCAAGCATTTGCAAATCCTTGAGGAATGAAGAATGTTCAAGCAGCACCTGAGGATGAAGGCAGGAGGGAAAACCTGGCAGACCGCATTTCTAGGCTATTGCTCTAGCCTGATTCTTGTTGCCCTTAGAAAAAGTCCTTGTTCCCCTTCAGCGTCTGGACTCGGCAAGGGTGGTTCAGAGGGCTCAGGTCATGCTTGTCACTCATCAAGCCGAGAGGAATAACTGGATAATGGGAGCCCTGTGGTTCGTGGTAAGGGCTCCCAGAGGGAGGGAATGCTCCGTGGGATCTCAGCCTGGGAAGACTGGGCTGATCACTATGTTGGGACTCAAATCCTGAGACCTAGGCTTTCAGGCAGAGATTTCCTGTCTCAGGCAAGACTGAGGCCATGGGCAGTGGGGGCGCAAGGCCAAAGTTGGGGCAGGACTGCTATTTGTGGTCTGGGGTTGGTTGGAGCTGCAGGGGTGGATCCCATGACCTCAGCTATGGTGTGTGTGGGGGTGAGGTGGAGGTTCTGGGGGGGTTGGGCAGGGAGCTTGGCGAGGGGGCTCAATTCTTGTGCAAGGTGAGAGAGCTCATTTATTTCCTGCAGCCTCTTAAAGAGCTTTCTAAAGTGTCTCCCTCTCCAACCACCCATTTCTCTGTATGGGCTTCACCCTGGCAAACACAACTTGCTGCTTTCTCTTCGAGGGGCTTCCACTGTATCTCCTCAGTGAGTTCTTTTCAGCAGTGGCCCTGTCTGCCCTGAAAGCTTTTTTCTCCAGCCGCTTTCCCCCAGCCTTCCTTCCTTCCAGGTGGGGTTAGATCTTCACCCTCTGGCATGGTTGTCCCGACCTTCTGGGGTTTGACAACATAAGCCTCTCAGACACTGGAAAGCTGTTCTGCATGGACCCTGCTGTGGCTTTAAGCCTCCGCAGGCTGCACGGGGCTCGTTGTCAGTCCTGGACATCCTGCTGAGGACCCCACGTAACTGGAGCTGGTGAAGTGGGCTCCAGACTCTGCCTGTTGGGGCTTTACTTCTTCATTTTTAGTAAAAACATATCAACCTCCTAAATTTCTCTTCTTTTAGACTGACATTCCAGGCCCAGAATAATCTGACGTGGGACGAATTTTCTAGCCCTGCCTCCCACTAACCCTCCTTCTTTATGAATCTTAAGGTCAATATGCTTGGAATCTTCATGCCTCTTCACATTTTGGTCCTTCTTATTTAAAAAAAATTTCATCTATTTACGTTTTGATTGATTGAGGTACACCTCGTTTCTTTTGCCTACCTTTTCCCACCTTCTACCTGTTGAAATCCTGTTCATTCCACAAAGATCACCTCTTCCAAGAAGTGTTCCCTGATTTCCCTGATTAGCACTAGTCACTCTTTCTGGGTGCCATGGCTCTTTTTATGGAAGGGATTGCCTCTTGCCCAGGGGGTTGTATGCATGCTTATCTGTCCCACCAGGTTCTGGGCGCCTTCTCTTGTGGACAAGGGCTGTTGTGTGTTTGCGTGTCTCCAGCCCTAAAAGGCCTGGCGCACTGTGGGAAAGAATCCAAAAGGATGGGCTTTAATCAAACACAAGCATTTCCCATGGGTTTCTTTTTCTTCCCATTCTGCCCTGATTTGCTAATACCTTGTCCTTCGCAACTCGTTAGCTAGTTCTTCACTGTTCAAAATGTGGTACAGAAATCATCACCCACATAAACCATGTCCTCAGCAGGGAGCCTGTTAGAAATGCAAACCTCAGGCCCCACTCCAGGCTCCTCATTTTAGCAGGATCTCCCGGTGATTCCTAAGCACACCACTTGTTGGGGGCCGAGATGAGAAAGGTGGGAATGAACCCCAACATATAGTGGAGGTTACGCACTGCACAGAAGTGCCCAGCTGAGGGGGCAGATAAGGGCTGAAAGCCAGCCTGGGCTGCTTTCTAAAGGGATGCCTTCTAAAAACTCCCACAAAGACTCCACGTGGGCTGTGGGTGGGAGAGGGAGAGGAGTGGGGTTAGATTGCCATTTCTGCTGAGTCCCCTGGTCACAGCTTTATCTTTTGTTGGTTTCTCATTCCATAACAATAACAACTGCCCACCCTATCCCCCACCCCAATGCATATTTTGTGTTCCAGCCCTTTGGCCTTTTAATTTTTTCAATTCCTCAAATATGTCTTGTTTCCTCTCTCCTTAGACCCATTAAGAGGTTCTTCCCTTCACCCTCTTTCTTCCTGTCTTTCTTCCTCATGTTCCCTCTCTCTACCTCCAATCCATCACTAACTCTCATTTTAATCCTTCAAGTCTCAGCTTAAATGTCACTTCCCCCAGAAAGCTTTTCCTCCTTCTCCAGATTACAACAGGTTCCGGCTTGTTTGCTGTCAGGGCTCCCTGTCCCTCTTCATGGCATTTATCTCCGTTTATAATTAAATAACTAATTGCATAATTAGCTGTTCTGTGCCCATCTCCTCCCTCTCCTTGATGCAATGCCTCAAGAACTGCAGCCCCATCTCCAAGTTCAGTAGTTTGCTCAAAGGTGCTCAAAGAACGTTGGGTAAATGAAACTATAGAGACACTAACCAGGGCTGCCTAGGTCAGTCTGTCTTCCTCCTCTGTCCTGGGACCTCTATCACTACAGCTTGAGCTTGGATCCTGGTTATGCTGATGTGTTAATTCAACATGCAGCAATTCTGATGCATTCTGAAGCCATACACCTTCAGAGAGAACAAAGAGATCAGCTGGCCAAAACCTGTTCCCAATATAACAGGTACCCTTTCCCTTTTCACCTTTCCCCTGGTATGGTCTGTGCTTCTGCGCTGGTTAGTTTGACCAGATAGGCAGCTGAGATATTATAATAACTTCCCACTTCTCCACCTTTGTTTTGTGTATAGGGAGGTAGCACAGTGCACAAGAAGAACCCAGAATTTGATACTAGACTTGAGTCTAGCCATCGACTAGGTGACTTTGGGTGAGTTCCTCTTTTTGTTTTTCCATGTACAAAAAGAGAAATTGGGTTAGGTTAGGGATGGCAACTATACGGCACATAGGCTATCACTCCCCTTCCTGTACCCGTGGCAGACAGTATTAATTGATCATTGAATTCTTTTTTTTGCTGACTCCAGACAGAGCCTTGGAAGTCTTCCTAAGAGTGCTCAGGACAGCCACTGCCAGCCAATCAGAGCTGGCGCTCATGAGCTTGCCGACTGAGGACCAGATGTTCCCGAGGTGCTCTCTTGCTCTGCTCAGGTGTTTGAAGGTTTTGCTTCCTCTGCTGTTCTCATCAGCTTTTCTAAGGAAAACCTTGTCAGTCAGTGTTCAGCTCTCTCGAAAGCCTCCTATCTCTTACACCATCCATTACAATTGTGGGAACTACTCTTTGCTAAGCATTTGTGACATCCCTCTTTTCTCCCATGTGTCATGGAAGACAGCTGTCCCAGATGCATGCAGGCCAGTCTCAGAGGTCCCCAGATTGACCAATTTCAATTCAATTCGTGTGACCATGTGCTGAGCATTAAATCTTTTAACATTTAAAGAAGATGACTTGAGCCCTTCCTTCTTTCAATGCCTTCGTGAAACTCTGCACATTTCTGGGGGCAGTTTTTGTTCTCATGCTTCCTGTTCACTTACGACGTTTTGCGTCCCCTGACTTCTCACTCATGCAACTGTCAGCACCCTTCCTTAGCAGTCCCTCTGCGTTCCATGCTGGACAAGGCCTCTTTTCTTTCATTCCTCTCAAAGTATCATCGCCACATGGCTGCTGTCATACGTTTGACTTTCCCTGAAGGTTTGGAGTAATAGGTGGGGGAGGGCAGAGGAGGAGTTAGAGCCCAGGATAGCACAGCACCAGAAGCACTTTAAATGTGAAATTTTAACATCTTATTTCTCCAAGTCCTGCACTGCCCCAGAGATGCCCACCGTCTACCTTTCCTCCTCAGGCCCTCAGCCTACTTGCTGGGCTCACCATCCCCTGCCCCACTTTTCACACACTCCCCAATTCCCTCCATTTTCCCAAGAGCTGTATGTCTCCTCTCCTGGGTTGTCCAGAAGAGCTCAAACATTTCCTTACCTTATTATACAATTCAGCTCCCTCTTTGATATGCCTGCCCCTCTAGACCACACCTTGGGAAGCATCACATTGCACTTCAAAGAGGCGCCTCCACCTCTTTTTCTAAATAAAAAGGCATCTCCTCTGATAGGAACTTTGCCATTCCTCTAGGATGTAAAAGGAGCTCTAGTCAGCTCTTATTTTGAATAGCAATCATTGCTTCCTCTTGATACCAAAGATGAGTAAGATCAATGCCCTCAAGGTGCTCACAGCTGGATGGTGGATACAGACATGTAAACTCTCAGTCACCTTATGAGGTGAGCACTGTTGGAGAGAGGACCAGGTCCTATGGATGTGGGCCCACGAGTGGGAATGGAGTCAGAAAAAGCTTCCCAGGGGATGTGTGCCAGAGATGAGTCAGGAAGGCTGTGTAGGAGTTACAAGTTAGACTGGTGAAGGGTGGAGAAGTTGGTAAGGCACTCCAGGCCAAGGAAACTGCCTGTGCAAAGGCATGGAGTCTTGAGAGAGCATTGTGAAGTCAATGGTTCAGTACTCCTCCAGTGTAGGCAGGATGGAAAGAGCTGGGGCTTGAGAAGGTCTCAGGGGACTCGGTGGGAACTCCCATAGGCCATTCATCTGGGGAGTGATAGGGCTCTTTTAGGAAGACCACTGGGCAGCTACTGGTGTGAAAGTTAGATTGGGGCAGAGAGGTAGGGTGGATGGGGCGTCCAGAGAATTCTTTTTTGCTAGTCTCTTGGAGGATTAAGGATCTAACCCAGTGCAGTGTCAGTGTCAGTGGAGGCAAGGCTAGATCGGAAGGACATGGAGGGGTGAGTGTGGGTTGGATAGGTCCTGCTGGAGAAGCTCTACAAGGAGACAACAGAGTCAGCAATGAAGACGAGAATGGAGGAAGAGCAGGAAGCCAAAATCCCAAGGTGGTGCCAGGCTCAGGAGCCATAGAGGTGTCTGGATTCTGGGAATAAGGAACTGAGGATCAAGCTCAGAGACGTGTAGGCGACTTCTGTGTGATGTGTGTGCTGCTAAAGTCAGGTTTACTGGGGCCTCAGTCAATGAGATTACAGACTCTGGGCTCACCCTGATACCTCCAGCACCTCGGGGTTCCTTCTGGCCTCCCTCCTTTCCACACCCAGCATCTTAGCAGCTGTGGGGTGCAGTGGTGGTGTCCGCGCTAGGGTGAGAGGCTGCAGGCTGTTCTGTCCGCATAGAGACTGCCAGGGATGCAATTTGAGCTGCTAGGAATGCCTGTGGCTGTGAATGGCATGGGGGATCTCCCCCCGCGCCCCCGGGAGTCTGGAGGAAGACAATGTGCCATCTGTGAGCCAGTCCCGAGACCTGACTCGAAGACCTGAAACTCTGCCTGGGACTCAGGAGAAGGGGTCTGGGAGCAGTGTCTGCTGCTGGGGGTGCTCAGGAAGGCCAGCGGCATGTCCCTCAAGGGGATGAACAAATGTGAGGCTGCCATGACTCATCCGCAGGAGGGCTTCCCTGAGGAGGGCTGAGCAGAGGCCCTGAGCTAAATCTTGAAGGATACCTAGACAAATATTTGGAGCTGTGAGTTTCGCACGTCTGTTTTGCTCTGTTCATTGGCAAGGCCCAGTGGTATATGCTCCATAACTCTTGGGTGCCTCTCCCTCGAATTTAGATATCACATCATTTAACTTGCTGAATAAAGTAATTAGTACCTGGGAGCCTGCCTGCCTAGCAGAATATATATTGGTGCAGCAAACGAAGTTTATGCCTTCAGGCCATGCAGTGGAATTTGATTTAATTTGTCCCAAGGTTAGGGAAGACGATGGGGGGATTTCAGCATCTTCTTCATCTCCGTCACGGAGTTAATTCATTGCGAGGGTGGAAGGGGATGGCATTGGGCCGTTTCGGCACTAATGGGACTCCAGAAGCTTTCCCACTGGAGTCTGCCTTGCTTTAGGGATACAGCTGAGCAGCAACCAAACTCCCTTCCTGGGGAGATGCTGTCTCTCAGAGTCACAGCGACAAGGCCTGTGGAAGGGCCTCTCAAGCCCGTCTCATTGGGATGGCCCACATGACTGAGCTCCTTGGGGTGGGGACTTTATTTGATTCATCTCTGTGTCTCTGTCCCAGATGAAGCATAGGTAGGACTCTGCCTTCCACCTACCCTCCCCTGGGAGGTGACAGTTCTCCCGTGTACTGTACCCGACCTCTGCTTCCTCTAACTGACACCCTCTCTGTCCACTGCACATGCTCGGCCCATCCATGTTGCTTCCCTGGACCATGCCCTTTCTTCTATCACCACCTTCCTGAATTCTCTGCATCTTTTTAGTTTCGGTTCTAACTTCCCTTCCTCTGGCCCTTTCTTTCCTGGATGGTTCCAGATGGTAGAGTGTTGGGAAGACACAGTGTCTTTCCGAGTGGAGCCAGACAGCCTGGGTTCAAACCCTAGCTGGATAGCTTCTTTGCTGTGTGACCTTGAGCAAGGTTACTTAACCTCTCTTTGGCCTGGTTTGCTCATCTCTCAAAGGGGAGTAAATAGGGTCCTATGAGGATACATGAGTTAATCCATAAGTAAACACATAGAACCATGCTGGTACATGGTATGTGCCACCCAAGGATTAAACCATCATAATGCTGACCTCTCCCTTCATCCTCTGTGCCTCTCAGGGACTCCTCACCTTCAGGATGCTACCGCGGATGTGTGCCTTGTCTTGTCACCTTCTTGGAAACTTCATCCACTGGCTCTGGATCTATCAGGCAGACTGGACCTTCCCCTGAGGGCCTTCACAATGGTTAGTGGATCTCCATCAACTCGAAATAAAGTGCAGGTGCCTTCTTCTGCTCTTGGTTCTTATGGAAGAGCTGAGGTAGGCGTGAGGCTAACCTGTCCCCTTCCCAGTCACCCATAAGATCTTGTTGCCTAACTTCAGCTTCCATGGGCTGAGCACTCTGTGGCAGATGCTGGCCTTTCCGGATAGAAAAATCAGGGGTCCTGCCCAGAGCAGGGGGTGAGGGGGAAAGCAATGCTCAGAGATCTTAATCTGATGGCAAAGTGCCTGATTTTCTAATCTCAGTGCACTGGGGGAGAGGGTGTATGGGGGGAAGATGGGTTGACTCAGTGATGCCATCCTGGTCTGTGGTCAGGGCGGAGCTACAAGGGGGAGGAGGGTTAGAACTGCTTCCAAGGCAGAATTACAATTTAGGGGGAAGTGGTGACAGCTGGGTGACTATTCTGATAGCTAGAGCTGCCCAAAAGTGTCAGCTGCTTTTCAAGATAATGAGCTCGCCGTCACTGGAGATGTTAAGTACAGCCTTGAATGGGGTGTGTTGTACTGATAAAACTTCTTAAGAGCTTACTATGGGCTAAGCCCTGCATTAAGCCCTTTATTTTATTATCTCATTTAATCTGGTGTATCTCATTTAATACTTTTTAAGCGTAGGTACAATGATCATTTCCCTCATATTATAAATAAGGAAATTAAAGCCCAGAGGGTTTACGTGACATATCCAAGTTAGGCAGGCCAAGGCTCAATCCTGGTTTGACGACTTACTATGTTATTGGATACATTACTTTTGATTCCTCTAAGCCTCCGTTTCTGCACCTGACAACCCATGAGCTCAAAGGAAGTCTCAGGTGCTGTTAGTCCCAGGTGACCAGCTGGCCTCCACATTTCCTCTCTGATCGAGTCACTGTGGTCCTGGTTTGAATTAGGCTCTAGTCCCTCCTGTTTCATGTGCTCAAAATCTTAGCTGTGCCAAGAAACACAAAGAAAGTTTTTTTCTCAAAGGGGTTTCTTCAGGATGTTCTTAGATATCCAGGAAAAGGTCCCTTGATCAAAGTGATTTGGGAAACAATGGGTTAAACAAAGCTAAACAGATTATTTACTGGAAGGCTTCTCAGAGCTTTAAAAATGCTGATGCATACTGGGACGCTCTTAGAGAAGGTTACACTACACAGCATTTCCCAAATTTATGTAATCATGTATGTCTCTCTAGCCTTCGATTTTTGGTATTATTGCTCAGGATTGTTTACTAATCACTTTTGAGAAAGCTCAACCTCTCTGGCTATTGATAAGGGACAGTAAGGGTAATCAAGACAGGAGGCTGTTGTGATAGCTAATACCCCCGTGGAATCACTGAAGCTGCCAGGAGAATGACCTTCCCTAATTCTTGGCCAAGGGTAGACACGCAAATGTGTGACATGGGCACTGGGTTGATTTATAATGGTAGCAACATGGCAGTAGGAGAAATGTCAGCAGGTACCATGCCCTAGACCTTGAAAATTCGGGGTTCCTATCTCCTTTATACCACTCAAACCTTTTAATTCTCTATCCTATGCACAGATATCTCCCAAGCTCTGTTCCAAGGTCTCCTACTTAGGTGATAAGAATGCCAGGATCATCCAATCTTTTTCTAATTGTCATTGCTGGATCACCAAGAATCTTACTGACTGCAATGGGCTCTTATTGCTGACCTGGGTGTTTATTCATTCTACTGATTCAATATATTCTGTGACTACCAAGAAAACATAATAGATAAAATATCCTGAAGCACTCCCTTTCTTATTATCTAGCCTTACTTTTTATTCCTATTATAATATATTTCCTCCTATCACTGATCCATTTGGGAATCATGTCTTAAAGACACTGAGGGAAAAGGGAGTGGGGGCACGGGGGAAGGGAGCAGGGGATCTTTGTGCGTTGGGTGCTGGAAGGCTCAGTCTTCGGGCTTTAGCTCTGGCAGTACCAAGGAGTGCTTGGTGGGGTGTAGGGGTCATCTTTCAGCCCAGGAAGGGTCCAGACAGTCAGTTTTGACCCTGGGGACTTTAGGCCCTTTGGAAAAAGAAAAATGAGTCAGCATCAGCTCCAGCGTGGTTTGCTTGCCTCCTAATCGGTGCCAGGGCCCCAGACACCAGGGCTGTAATTACTTATGCTGTTGAGAGAAGGGAGTTCTTAAAGTGATTTATCATGGAGGTGACAGAAAATGACAATTGCTCATCACTTAAAACAAAGAGCCTGCCAGATGCTGACCACGCAGGTGTGGACATGTGGGGACGGCATTATTCCTTCTCTATAGGACTTCATTGGCCGAGTTAATTAAAAATTAGTCCCCACCCTGGGAGATTTCCCTCCAGGGAGAGGTACCCCATGGCATACCTTGGTCAGAGCTGTGTCTCCCATGCGGGCCCTTCTGAAAGGTTTTAAAAACATTTATCAAACTTTTATTATACTGGGTACTCTGCTGAGTGTTTTGTGTATATCATCTCATGACAAATGGTATAAGGCAGATATTATCTCTCAGGTGTGCCGACAAACCCCCAGGATGCAGAGGTCTCCACCGCTGCGGCCAAGAGAGTCGGTTGCCATGGCAACTGGCTAGCCACACACATGTGCCCACTCCAAGGATGGGAGTTGATGGCTAGGCTTAAGATTCTAGAAGCAGAAGTGAGCAGTGGGGCTCTCTATGCCCTTGCATTTGACTCACAAATCAGAGGTGTCCCCTACTCATTACCTCAATGTGGCAGCTGGAATGTTCTTCTCTGTGTGTTTTTTTTTTTTTTTTGCATTGTCATCCCCGCTCCACTTGTTAGCTGTGTGACCTTGAGCAAGTTATCTAACCTCTCTGTGCCTTGACTTCCCCATTTGTAGAATGAAGGCACTAAAAGTATGCACTTCAGGGTTATTAAAAACATTAAAGGGGTTAACGTGTGTAAAATGGTTAAAAGGACTTTACGTAAGTGTTAAATATTATTACTTCCTTCAGCCTGTAAAATGGTATAGCTGCTGTGGACAACAGTATGGAGGTTCCTCAAAGAATTAAAAATAGAACTACCATAGGATTCAGCAATTCTACTTCTGGGTACATGAACAAAATAATGGAAATCAGGATCTTGAAGAGACAGTTGCGCTCTCATGTTCACGGAAGCATTATTCACAATAACCAAGATATGGAACTCCCCCCACCACCACATGTCCATTAATGGATGAATAGATGAAGAAAATGTGGTATATACATAAAATGGAACATTATTCAGCCATAAAAAGAAGGAAATCTGTAATATGCTACCATATGGATGAACCAGGAGGCCATTATTCTAAGTGAAATAAGCCTGTTACAGGAGGACAAACACTGTGAAGTATCTAAAGTAGTCAGACTCACAGAGCAGAGAGGAGGACGGCGGTTACCCGGGCCTGGAGGAGGGGTGAAGTGGCGAGTTGCTGCTCAGTGGGTAGAGTTTCAATTCTACGAGATGAATAAGTTCTAGAAATCTGCAATTTCTAGAAATGTGCAACGTTGCAAATCTAGAAATGTGCAACGTTGTACCTATAGTGAATGATATTGTATTGTGTACTTAAAATTTTGTTAAGAGGGGGAATCTCATGTTAAGTGTTCTTACTACAAAAACAAAAACAATCAAACAAAAGCCTTTTAGAAAACCCCGTTGGGCATGACAAAACATTTGGAGGTGATGGATATGTTTATTACATTGATTGTTTTGATGGTTTCATGGGTGTATGTATATGCCCAAATTCATCAAATTATATACATTGCGGGGTGTGACAATTAAGTTCCTGAACTCATCCTAGAAAAAGTGCTACATACCTCATTGCTAAATAGCACTAGTCACCTCTGAAGTACTCCCCTTGGGAATGCTCTGGTGCCAGCGCCTAGGCCACCCTTCAAACAATTTTGGAACTCTTTCTGGAATGGCCATCAGGGCTGTCGTAATATTATCCTTGATGTCCTGATTGTCATCAAAATGTCTTCCTTTCAACATTTCCTTTATCTTCGGGTAAAGAAAGAAGTCATTGGGGGCCAGATCAGGTGAGTAGGGAGGGTGTTCCAGTACACTTATTTGTTTAGTGGATAAAATCTCCCTCAGACAATGCCATGTGAGCTGGTGTATTGTGATTCAAGAGCCATGAATTGTTGGAGAAAAGTTCAGGTCATCTAACTTTTTCTTGCAGCTTTTTCAGCACTTCCAAAATAGTGAACTTGGTTAACTGTCTAGTTGGTACAATCCATAATGATTAATCCCTCTGATATCAGAAAAGGTGAGCAACATCATTGCAACAAGCTCGCACACTTAATTGTCAGACCTTGTAGATAAGTGCAATTTTTGCACATCAGTTATGCATAACTGAAGCTACTAAAAAGCAAATACAACTCAAAATGATACAAAAATATCATTAAAAATAAATGAATAGTAAAAAACAATATTCCAAGCACCTACTATGTGCCAGTGCTGGAACTGTCGCTAGGGGTACACGGGACACCCTTACAAGCATAGCCTCTCCCCACAACGCACTTTGTTTTCTTGAGAAAGCAGACATTAGTCAGATAATCATATAAATAATTATGTATTGAAAGTCATGACAAATGCTGCACAGAGGAAATACGGCAGCCAGGGGAGCATATAACAAAGCCTGAAAGATGAGTAAGGGGCCACCGGTGAGAGAGAACAGAACAGAGTATTCCAAGTACAGATGGTCCCTGAGCAATGGTGCACAAGGATACACAATCAGTAGAAACTGTACTATGAATTTTGATCTCTTTCTAGGCTAGCGATATGCGATATGATACTCTCTTGTGATGCTGGGCAGTGGCAGCGAGCTGCATCTCCCTGTCAGCCATGTGATCATGAGGGTAAACAACCGATACTTTCCAGGGTATTCATTGTATTCGATGGTTTTGCACAACTGTAGGCTAATGTAAATGTTCTGAGCACGTTTAAGGTAGGGTAGACTAAGCTACGATGTTCGGTAGGTTAGGTATTCAGTGCATTTTTGACATGGTATTTTCACCTTACAATGGGTTTATCAGAACATAACCCCAATGTAAATTGAGGAGCATCTGTATGCTAAAGGAAAGAAAAAATAAACCTGTGCAAAGGCCTTGGAGTGAGAAGAAGTATGCATTGTTGCAGAGCCAAAAGAAAGACCACTGTAGAGGGGGCAGAGAGTGGAGTGAATGATGTTAGGGGAATGTGCTTATTTCCCATTACTGGTGTTTCCTGGCTTTTTTCTGCCCCTTCCCTGTCTCCTCCTAGAGAGGACCAGTGGTTATTCTGATCAGTGAGCTTTAGAGAAGAGGCTGAGTATGCTGGGTTCAGCCACCCCTCTGTCTGCTTTCTGGGCCTTCTGCTTGTTGTCCTGCCGCTCCCTGTGGCCCAGTGCGTGAGGCTGCTGGGTTCTGAGGGCGGAATCAGGAAGCCCAGTGTTGCCACCTCAGTCCCCAACAGTACACTCTCAGTTATACAGCTGGGGTTTTGATCTGCACCTGCTGGACTCCCTAAGTTGTATATATTCAGGCAGGGTAAGAAAGGGGTGTCACTGCCTGGGCCCTATGGGAAGGGGCCAGATAGCGCAAATCCTTACCAGCCATCATCCTTTTCTCCACTCTCTGGCCCAGAGTCCAGTGTTTCTCAGTTTAGAGGGCTGGTCAAGTGCTGAGGAGCAGACATTTTTAATATGACCTCTGTTTTTCCTTCATAGTTGGAGGCTGGGGGTGGAGGAAAGGAGTCCAGGCATATCTTTAATATTGAGTGGTCCACGAATTCAATGATGCTTTTCTCCACCAGAAAGTTAACCAATCTTAATGGAATACATCAACAATATAAATGATATTGTTGTCTTTTCTCCAGGAGGAGAAATTTTGAGCTCTCTGGTTTTGCCTCTTGGAGCGCCCTCAGCTTTCGTGTCTGGCTTCTTGTCCAGAGTATGAGGGGCCCCATCCCTCTTTTACCCCCTCTCACATGGCACGCACGAGCCTGTCAATCCTTTTGCAGCTCATTATTGAAGGAACATGCCTTCCATCTCATTTCATCTTCACAAGAACCCTGCAAAGGGAGAAATATTGCCTCATTTTTTACAGATAAGGTGACTGAAGCTCACGCAGGGGAAGGAAATAGCCCAGGGACACACAATGCAGAGTGGGTAGTCCAATATTTGAGCCCAAGTCCCTATGATTTCAAAGGCCATGCCACCATCCGCTGGGGGCCTTATCATTGTACTAGTCAGGGTTCACTCATTACGAGCCTACAAAAGAAAGACAGGTGCTTTGGAAAATAAGAAGCAGAAGTTTCCGGAGCCTCAGCCAGATGCCAGGGACACACTGACCTCTAGGACCCTGTCATCTTATTTCTTTTACTCACTTGACAGGTGGGCTTTTCCCCCCTTCCTGGGGAATGCGGCCACTCAGCCCCAGGTTCTTATCCTGCCAGTTTAGAACAACTGCTGCCTCGCAGCAGTTAAAGGTCCCGTCCTCGGGGGAGCCTTTCCAGGCTGCAAGGTTAGGTCTTGATGTCCTTCTCCCTGGCACTCTTCATTCTGAATTACATTCCTGTGTGGTTATTTGATTAATCTATGGCTCCTCCATGAGACTTTAAACATTGTGAGGACACATCCCTGGTGCTCCACAGATACTCACTGAATAAATCCAATAAGTGAAGGAGAGGGGGAAAGACATTTCAGGCAGTGGGAATAACATGTGCCAAGGCCTGAGGGGAGACGGAAGCGGGCACTCGAAAAGCAGACAAGTCAGGGGGCTGGACCAAAGGCAAGGGGTAGGTGGTTAAGAAGTTGTAAACCCAGTTAAGGGTTTTGGACTTTCTTCCTGGTGCAGTGAGAAGCCTTTGCAAGGTGGCAAGCAGGGGGAGACAAGAGGTGCGATTTGTGTCTTAGCAAGATTATTTTGGTTATAGCAAGAGGTGAGACTGAGAAAGCAGGGAGGCCATGAAGGAGGGTATTTTAACACCCAGAAGAGGGATGAGGGTGGTTTAGAATTAGATGGTAGCAGTGGTGTTGGAGGAAAATGCACACATTTGTGAGCTAGGATGGACAAGATTTGGTATGGGGGTGAGTTGAGAGCGGCGTCAGGGGAGGGGCTTGGGTTTCTAGCCCAGGCAGCTCTGTGAGCAATCAGGGTAATTCCCAGGGGCAGGTGGAGGCCTGGTTCCCAAGGGGCTCTTGACCTCCTTCCCATCCAAGAAGTCCTTGGAGCTCCACTCCCGATACTGCCTGCATTCAAGGGCTCAGTGGTTCCACCCAGTGTCACCCTCAACCCATAGAATTTATTCCTTACAGATGGCAGTTCCAGCCCAACTGTCTGGCCACCTGAAGTCCCATCTGAGTCTACAGGCGCTCAGGAAATCTTCGCCAGGCTGAAGTGCAGGGAAAGTCACCCTCATGCGGGAAATGAGAGAGATAGCCCCTTCCCAGTCTGAAAAGCACAGAGGAGTCAGGACAGGAGGCTTGGCAGTTCCGGAAAGAGCCCGTGTGGGCTTGTTTACACAGTCCCAGATGTGAGCAACAGGGGGCCCCCTTAAGTCTTGAGAAAGATTAGCATTGGCTAAAAAAGGAAGTTGGGTTTCCTTACCTTTGTCTTGAGTATGGATTTTAATAGACCCATGGAACTTAATCCCTAGAAAGCTAGCACAGGAGGTTGGGATGGATTGATTGATTGACATTCATTCATCCAACAAATAGTTGTTGAGAGTTTATGCAGGGCTCTGGGGTGCCATGGGAATTAGAAGATCTGGGCTTGCTACTAATCTAGCAGGTAACCTTGGACAAGCCCCTTCTTATTCCTGGACTGTTATTCATAAAAGCCACACTTTAGAGTCATTAACATCTTTAAGGTGCTGATCACGTTAATCATTCACAAGGGTCCTTTGAGGTAAGATTATCCCCATTTTACAGATAGGAAACTGAGTTTGAAGAGATTAAGTAATTTATGCAAGGCCACATGGAAAGGAGATAGAGCTGCAATTCAAACTAGTGCTAAAGATCAAGGGCAAATGCCATGGGGCATCTTGGCAGTGAGACTGCCATGAAAGGATTTGAAATAGGAAGATGACATGATCGGACTCTTTATGGAGCACAGATTGAGTGGCGGAATGACCAGATAGGAGTGATGGTGGTCCAGGCCAGGGATGAGATGAGCAAGGGCAGAGTCTACAGGCCTGGGGAGGTGGGGCCCGGATATGAGGTGCATTGCCATAGATGAGTCCCTGGAATGTGGGGTCTGAGTGGACAGTGGGCTGGGAGATTTTGAGGATGTCAGCTGCATGGCTGGCACGATGCTGGAGCCATGGCAGCCCCAAAGCAGGTGGAGAGAGGATGGGTTTCAGGGGACGATGAGAGCTCTGCAGCCTAAAGGTGTGGCCAGGGCTGCCTGTCCCAGGCAGTGATGTCTGAGAAGGCCCAGTCTTCCTAGCTGTGAAATCCTATCTTTCTCTAACAGCTTCTCAGGCAGGGGTCACATCTCCCTGTTCAGTCTTTAAGAATCATTTGAAATTGTGTGTGAGAATATGTGTGTGTGTTTATTTCTCAGCTTTTAACCTTGCCAACTTGTGACTCTTAAATACTAATTGCCTCTCGGACTCTGCCTTAAAACAGCCTCGGCGAGCTCTTCTGTCTCTCCGTGAGAGGCCAAGAGTGTGGTTGTCTCTGTGCAGAAGGTCTCTGGATAGTACCAGTCCTGGAATAATTAGCCAGGGAGGCTGTGGCTCCCAGAGCAGATAAGGTGACGCAGGGCTGGCAGCCACAGCGTGTCCACAGTGGAGCCCTGGTCTCCAGGTGGAAGATGCTGTGGCAAGCTGCTGGCCAAGCTGCCTCCTGTCCCCTCAGGCCTAATGAGAAGAGACAGGCCAACCATAGTGCCTGCTGGGTGAGGGGTGGGGGTATCCATGGAGACCAGGTGGACTCTGACCTAGGCAGGCTGACAACCCCATTGATCCCTTAGTGTGGAAGGGAAATTACCTTCCTGTGGGGAGAAAGTGCAACGCACAGTCCCCAAGCTCCCCACTCCCTGGAACCAATGCTGGTTTTCAGAGCCAAGATTTCTCCCAAGACAGAGCATGGGTAGCTGGGGCTGGAAGGGTAAGAGTGAGGCCGTCAAGAAGTGTGAAAAGTCAGGGCCTGTCCTTTACAGGTGAGAGTGCAGGTAGCAGATATGTGTGAGAAGTGATAAGAGCCATGCAACCCTCTCCCTCACCCAGTTCAGTGTGGTTTACGTTAGTGGTTAAAATACGAGTAGGGGAAGAAAAAGGATTTTACCTCTACTCTTTTGAGTTCTTGGCTGAGATGCCTGTAAAAAAAAAAGCACAGATTAACAAGAGAAAAGCAAATACAAATTTATTAACATGTCTACCTCATGTTTACATGAGAGATACACTGGAAAATGAGTAACTCAGAGGGGGGCTTAGAACTCAAGCTTGAATGCCATCTTCAGCTAAAAGCAAAAGAAAGGAAGTTGTTAGGGAGGTCAGTTCTTGGGGGCCGGGGATGATCAGGAAAAGCACAGGATACAAGAGTATTTTGTTGTGCTGATTTAAGTTTGTGCCTTCTTCACTGGTGAGGGCCTAAATTTGTCTCTGGGGGTAAACCTTTGCCCTCCCTGGTACAGAGGGGAGGAGGGGCAACTTTATAAATTTATATCCTGTTTTAGGCAAATACGGGAGGACAGAGAGCTTTTCTTGTACCTGCTTCATCTCAGTTGCCTTAACATTAAAATAATCCTTAGGCCAAAAAGGAGTATTTGTGGTCAGCATATCCCCACCCTCACCCAACAGGCACTATGGTCAGAAGCTTTATCTGTTTGGAACCCAGCAAACGTTGATTCAAATTCTAACTCCATTTTTTCCTCTCTGTGTCTATAGGCAAGCTACTCTGCCCCTGTAAACTCCAGTTTATGTACAATGGGATAAGAACAGAGCTGACATCCCAGAATGGTAGCAATGCTTAATGAGATTGTATTTGTTTGTGGGGCTGCCGGTGCAAACTACCACAAACTGGGTGGCTTAAACAAGAGAAATTTATTGTCTAACAGCTCTGGAGGCTGGAAGTCCAAGATCAAGGTGTGGGCAAGATTGATTCCTTCTGAGGGCTGTGATGGAAGGGTCCATTCCAGAGCCGCTCACCTTGGCTTATAGATGGCCATGTGGTGCCCTCCTTGTGTGCATGTCTGTCTCCACACTTCCCCTTTTTATAAGGACACCAGTCATATTGGATCAGGGCCCACCTTAATGACCTCATTTTAACTGGATTACCTCTGTAAAGACCCTGTTTCCAAATAAGATCACCTTCTGAGGTACTGAGGTTTAGGATTTCAACTTAATGAAGTTTCATTTGGGAGGGGAATACAATTCAACTCATAACAGAGATATTGCATGCAAAACACGTAGTACAGGGTGCAGAGTAAGCATCATCATCATGGTCACGGCTGTAATCCCTGACCCCCAGCCCCATTTCATGCACTGTTTTAGCCTGTTCCCCAATGCTTCCTACCCTATTTGTTCCTACTCTAACCTCTATCTCCGATTCTTCCTGACCTGTGGATTCAACGGTCACCCCAAGCAGAAAAGGATCCCTGGTGAATGAATGGTATAAGGGTTGGGATCATTGGTGTGTGGAACACAGGTCTAGGTGCTGGTCTAAGCCGAGGTCCTGGCTGATAAGTGAAGTCTGCCTCTTCAGTTTTGATGTTTCACACTCGGGGACTTGCTCACCTCAGGTTTTAGAGAACAATGTGGATAATCGTTAAGAATTTAGACCCTAATACCCAATTACCTCCTAGCTCAAGGATTGGCAAACTACAGGCTGTGGGCCATATTGGGCCCACTGTCTGATTTTGTAAATAAAGTTTTATTGGGTCACAGCTGCACCCACCATTTACATATTACCCATGGCTGCTTTTGCTCTACAAATGCAGAGTTGTGTACTTGCAAGGAGATCATTGCATACTTGCAAAGCTGAAACTATGAACTATATGGCTTGTTATAGAAAAAGGAAAATATCTTAATGTCTCTGTGCCTTGCTTTCCCATTTATTAATTGAAAGTGATAAGGTACCTTCCTCACGATACCTTCCTCCTATTACAACTGTGGCTATTGTAATAGGGTTGTTGTGATTATTAAATGAGCTGTTACATATATTGCCGCATTGGCTATTAGTATCATTATTACACAACCCGCAGCCAAACTCCATGGACCCAGAGCCTTGAGCTCTCAGCTGAGGGTATAATCACATATGGTGGAACTTGGCCTTTCTAAACCTATAGCATCTTCCTGCCTGAGAAGCCCTCCTCTGGCTATTTCTGGTTTACATAGGTAGGTATACAGTCTCTCTCTAGGTTTTATTTCCAGACCTGGATCTCACACCTGCCCTGCTCTATCCCACCTCATTGAACAACTATTTATGGATAACCTATTATGTGTCCAGAGAGCCTTGAGCTTGGCATTAGTGTGTCTAGAGAGAAAAACAGTATCACCTTTCTCTTCAAATTCATTGTCCTTCCACTCCTTATGTAAGGAAGGCACTGGTAGATTGGGAAATATATATATTAAAGATTTTATTGGGGAATTGGGGAAGGGAACAATGTTGGGGAATTGGGGAAGGGGAACATTGTGTTTTTCCAGGACCCATCAGCTCCAAGTCAAGTTGTTGTCATTCAGTCTTAGTTGTGGAGGATGCAAGCTCAGCCTGAGTTGTTAGATGCTCTGCTTAGTAATGTAAATCAGGAGGGTATTTTTATAATAGTGGAACCATGCCTCTGTGATTCCACAGAGAGATGTTTCCTTTCTAATTCTCCATCCAGACTGCAGGTGCCTGTAAATGGTCGCATCTGTACCAAGATGGTGAGGTTTTTTTCCCTCCAGTGATTATTGGAAGGAAAGATGGAAATGGAAAGGCAGAGAACACAGAAGGGATGCACAGTCAGGTCTTCTGGTCCTTGCTGGGAAAAGACTGTGGAAAAGGGCGGGGCTGGCCTTATCCAGCACAACCTGCCTGCACTCCTGACACCCAGACTTTGGGAAATGTGCCATGGGATTCTGGTGGGGTTGTCTGGTTGGGGCTCTGATGCCAAGCTTTACCTGTGGGTGGGCGGGGATCAGTTTTAGTGGGGGTCCCAACTGTCGACAATTTTGGGATAAGATTTGAGGACTTGGAGGCAGATCTGTGCTTGGAGAGGGAAGGCCGGCTGGCGGCCAGGCGGAGAAGCACTCATGGAAGAGTTTTTGAGGTCGGGTTTGGGCCTGGACTTTCTAAGAGCGGCCACTTCTGGTAGAGGTTCTGAATTATGCTTCATGCTGTATTTCCCTTCCATTAGTTCCAGATCTTAAGCAAGGTCTTACCAAAGCTCTGGCCTGTTCACTGCAGTGATGTAGGCAGTCGAGGTTGGTGGATTGGGGGGAGATGGCCCATGGTACAGAAGGAGAGCAGCTGAATCCTGAGTCACGGCATTAGAGGTGACATCTGGTGGCATCAGGAGGGGTCAGCTGGGCTCAGCAACCTCGTGATCTAACTGGAGGTGATGGTAGTAGCTTGTTCTGGGGCATCCCAGGCTGTACTTTGGGAAATTCAAAAGGAGTGAGTGAGAAGGTTGAGGGGTTAATTTCTAGCAGTTAGAGGCTGTTTTCCCAGATTAAGCAAAAACAGTCACCTGTCACCCTTCATTTCTTTGCCTGTTAAAAATGCCTGGTAATGATCTGTACTTCCTTTTGTCTTGGAATAATTCGCTGTCGCCTTTCCTCGGGTTATGACACACAGGATCTAAGCAAATTTAATATCTGTTTGGCCTATTGATGTTGAACATGACAGGGAGCACTAAAATAATGCCACTTGTGACAGACTCTAGAACAACCCAGACCCTTCAGTACTTATGAACAGGTGCTGAAGGTCACAGATGCCAGGAGTCCACCAGGAAGAGAGAGAGGGACCTCCAGGGCAAGCACCCCTGAAATAGGGCTCATGGTCATGATGGCTGCTGGCATGTTGGGAATTGTCTTGGTGGTGAGAAAGGTTGAAACTGAAGGTGATGCTGCAGAGTTGCAGTGGGAGATGGAGGCTTTCTCTTCTTACCCAAGTATATTCTGAATGTCCACTTTTGAGCTTGCAGGTAACACCTATTTTCTAGCTCTTAGGCTGGGTCATTCAGTAGACCCCAGGGCTTCCATGCGCTAGATGCCCCAACTCCGTCTGTTGGTGCTGCTACCAGGATTGCTCTCCATGGGGGGAGTGAGAACTGCTCTCCAGGCAGGAACTAGCTGTGGGTAGCAAAAGCAGCAGATTAGAAGCAAGTCCCCTCTGAGAGGACCTACATAAGAAATGATAGCACAGGAAAGAGTGAGAAGGGACTCCAAGGAGAAAAACATTTAGTGCATGAAACAACCACCTCACACAGCTTCAGGGCCCTGAAGGCACCATCTCCTTTGCAAAGGGGCTGCATGGATCAAGCAGCACTTTATTTGGAAAATTCAGGTCAACAGGCTGCGTTCGCACAACCAGGAGCCTGGTGCCTGTTGGTGCATAATGTATGCCAGCTCATACCTGTCGGTGGTTTGCACAGGTGGTGCCTGCCCCTGTGCAAACTCTGCGTGGCTCTATTCAAGTTCCCCGAAGCATAAAAGAATAGGATTAATGCTCTGCAAATCACGTGGTTTGGAGAGAGTCGGGTGGCCTAGAGCAGTGAGTGGTTCTCAAAACTGGTGGAGGCAGTAAGCCCTGCCTGTCGTGAGCAGGACACAGCTATCAAACTAGCAACCTCACACACATTTGTGTCTTTTCACAATGTCAGATTTATTAGAATAAAGCCATGGATCTAGTCCTACTGACTCGGTTTACCACAGGCATTAACCAAGGCTCCGGCCAGGGGCTAGCCTCCGATAGTCGAGGGAGAGCAGCTTCACACAGGTTTGTAAGCAATAGGGTTAGGCGAGGCGAATAGAGTCTTACGAAAGAGGGATGAGAGACAGAGTCCGGTGTTCAGCGAGAGTCCCTATGGCACTGGGGTGCGTAGTGTCAGGCATCGGGCCTCAGGCTGGGCTGGTGAGACAGTCAGGAGGCGAGGCTTCAAGTGCTTTGTCTGGGACGAGTGCAGGTGCGGCTCTCAGCTCGTCAGTTGAGGCCTGAGCAATAAGCCATTAGAGAACTCTGATTTATGCTCAAGACTGGCTGCAGTGCACCCATCTGTAGTCCGATAAAGCTGTCCAGATGGTCACACTCTACCCTGTGTCTGGAGTTATCTGGCTAGCGCATTCCCTGGGTATGCCTTTCACGCGATTCTCTGGCATGACTGTCACTTTGTGATTGACATAGCTATCCGAGTTATTAGAGGCCATTTTGTGTTCATAATGAATGCTCTATACACCTGCCCCTCTGAACTGGGATGCTTGGATTCCAGGGAGAAGGAAGCCGGGCAGAGACCAAGGCGAGATTGATGGGTCTCTTCTGCCCATGAGACTGCTTGTGGGGCTGACGTCCTTTTCCTGGAAATAACACAAAGACAGAACCTATACCTTTTCCTTTAAATGGGAATTGAGTTTTCCAGAGCAGGACATTTAATAAGTTTCATTCAGGAAGTCTCTGTTACCAATAAAGACTTAACAAAGTTAATTAGACTAAACAGCAATTATCATGTCTCCTCATTGTTCAATTATCTGCTGAACTGGTGTTTCCTGATTAATTTTCTGATTAAAATGTATTAAACTGAAAAGACCAGCAAACAGTCCCTGACAGGTTCCTAAAGAAGAGGGAAGCTGCAGCTGGCTGTGCAGGGCAGTGGGCATCGGGACAACTGAGGGGGTTTGCACCTTTCCAGCTAGAGGTCAAGGACAGGAGAGAGGGGACAGTGACCACTCAGTCTTCCTTTTCCTTAACCTGGCTCCCTCTCGATGGCATTTTGGTAAATGGTACCTACTTGTAGGTACATTACAGAATAGCAGGCATCACCCTCCCTCTCCCTCGCCCCTCTCCTTAGCCTGCCCAGGATGTATTATAATCATTATAGATGCTCTTAACTGCCTTCTTAGCAAAACCTCCACCCTGGCAAAAACCTCATCTTGGTTAACCTCGCTCACAGGTCCTCACTGAATTGCCACCTATGCCTCTGAGCATTGCTGAAGAAACATTTATAACCCTGCTGACTCATGACCACAAACCTCAGATGGGAATTCAACACTGCCTGGCAATGCCAGCACGCTTCCTCCCCGTGCCCCCTTTCACACTCTGAGACAGCACGCAGCCTCTCTTGGCTCAAACCCCCAACTCTCACCCTCCCTTCCTCACTGTTAGCTGGTGACCTTGCCTTCTACTTCACTGAGACGTAGAAGCAATCAGACAAGAACTCCTATGTCTTCCCATCACTAAATTGAGAAACCTCCTCCTATTAGAATGGAAGACGTGTCCCTGCTCTTAACAGGGACCAGCGCCTCCACTTGACCCTGGATCCCCTTCTTTCTCACCTTCTCAAGGACTTTGTTCCTGTAAATATCCTCTCCCTTTCCTGCATCATCAGTTTCTCTCCTCTCAACTGGATCATTCCCATTAGTATGCAAAATGCTGTAGTGCCTCTCATCTAAAAAAGAAAAAGAAAAAAAGAAAAGAAAAATTCCCTTCAAACAGCACATATATGCTATAGTTATTCCGCTGAATGTCTGAAACATTTCACAAGAATGAGAAAGTAAAACAAAAGTTCCTTCCCTGGACCCCACATCCCATCTCTGTGTTGCCCATTTTTCCGCTGTTCTTCATGGCAAAACTTCTCAGAGGAGTTGTTTGGATCCCCTGTCTTCACTTCTATACTCCCTCCCCTCCCCCAATTCTTTCCTCCACTTACTTGAACTTGGCATGTACTCAGTATGCCACTGAAATTGCTCTTGTCACAGCCCCAAACCCACGAGTTGCCCAATCCAATGGTTCTTTCTCTTTTCTCATTTACCCAACCCCTCAGCAGCATAAACCTGTTGACCCCTTTCTCTGTGAAACACCTGGTTCTCTTGCTGGCCTGGTTCTCCTGCTTTCTCCCTCACTGCTCCTTCTCAGTCTCCCTTGCTTTGTCCTCCTCGACTCAACATGGAAACTCTTGGGACTCTGCATCCACTGTTTCTCCTCTTTCTACACTCTCTTTAGGGGATCTCACAAGATGTGGCTTTAAACGCCATGGCTTCATATCCCATCTATATGTTGAATGACTCATACATTCATTCATGCTTCCATTCATTCAAGACTTCCCCCTTGAATTCCACTGTGAATGTCCAACTTGGAACTTGGCATTCCCATTTGGATATTTAATAGGCATTGTTATCTAAATCCATCCCAGAGGGAACTGCTGATCTCCCTCCACACCTAACCCAAATCCACTCCTCACCAAGTTTCTCACATCTCAGTAAGTGCTATCATGGTTTGCCCGATTACCGAGGCTAAAAATGTGGCATCTTTCTTGAATCCTCTCCTCTTTCATACCCACATTAAACCAGCAAATGTTGTCAGTTGCCTCCAAACCATATCTCTATTCCAGCCACTCATCTCCATCTTCCACTGCTACCATTCTAGGCTAAGTCACATCAGTTCTTGCCTGGACCAATGTCTTCCAACATTGGATTCTACTCATTCTTAGAGAACCCATAGACCAGTGTATCAGTTATCTATTGCTGTATAACAAGTCAATCCCACCCTAAGTGGCATAAAAACAATAACCATTTTGTTTGAGATTCTGTGATGCAGCCATTTGGGCCAGGCTCAGGGGAGTGGTTTTTTTGCTGGTCTCACCTGTGGTCACTCATTCTGCTGTAGTCAGCTGACAGATCAGCTGGGGCTGGTTGGTCTCGAGACCCTCTGCTGGGACAGCTTGTCTCTACCTGGTCTCATTCTCTAGTAGGCTAGCCTGTGTTTCTTCACATGGCAGGGTGATTTGCGCCCAGGTCTTAATTTATAAAGGTGATTGGATGAGGACAAGGAAAGAAAAATTCAATGTTACAGTTCCTGTAGAAATAAGAGCCACAGAATTCCATGAAGGAGCACAGAGGAAAAGCACCAGTGTCAGTCAGGAGACAGAAAGAAGTGAGGGGAAGGCATAGACCACAGCCTTTATTGGGGTTTCTGTGGGAAGCAGGGCAGGGCAGGTAAACAGTTTAGGACTGGCTAATTTGAATAATTCTGACAGGCTCTGAGGCATAGGGACTGTTCCCGGTTGTCTGGTACTGGGCGCCGGATGATTTAGGGCAGGGGAAATATTGGCCACGTGTGTGAGGATTAGATAAAAGAGGTGGTTGTGGGCATGGGCTCAGGATTGATTGGTTAGTTTGTATATGAGAGGCAGGCTCACTGATAAGCTGTTTACTGTCTCTAGGAATTAGCTAGCCCTGGGAGGGCCAGTCTGTCTCCAGCCAGCAAAGCCACCTAAAGATACCAAAACGTAAAATATAGAAAAAAATATGATTAATACACAAGGTAGCAAGGAGGTAAGAATGGGAGCAGTACAGTGTCGTTGTTTTTTTTTTTTGGCTGAGCCACCCTGCCATCTATTGGCAGCTCAGCGGCAGCTCAGCTCAGGCCGGGAATTGAACTGGTGACCCTGTTGCTCAGGGCTCGTACTCTTGAGCGAGTTCTTAACCAACTGAGTCACTTGGCCAGCCCCAGTGTTGTTGAGGTCTAGCTTTTGAACTCCCAAACATCACTTTCACTGCATTCTATTGATCAAAGTAGGACATAAGATCAGATTTAAGTGGGTGGAGAAATAGACTCTCCCTCTTGATGAGGGGTGACACTATCCCATGGCAAAGGGATATGCATACAGGGATTGGAGGAAATAGGAGCTGTATTTTGCAACCTACATTACAAGCAGCCAGAGTCATGTTTTAAAAAGTAGGAATCAGAGATATAGCTCTCTGTAAAACCCTGATGGCTTTCTCCCCACTGCTATTGAAATAAAACCCATGACCCTACATACCCTTCATGATCTGGCCCCTGCTGACAGCTTTAATTTCCCCTTTCACTTCTGCCCTTGGTTCCTGCGCTCTGGCCACACTGACCTTCTCCCTATTTCTTGGATGCTCCTAGCTATTAATAATTCCAGCCTCAGGATGTTTTCCTCTGTGTGGAGTGCTCTTTCACCAAACTTGGCAATTTTGGCTCCTTCATCCATTTTTTAGGTCTCATCTCAAGAGTAAGCAACCCAGAAAAGCCTTCCTTAACCTGCTAACAAAAACTATCTTTCCCTACCTCTACCACTAAAGTCCCTCTCTAATGCGTTACCTTGTATTATTTTCCTTAATTAGAATAATACTCTCACCACGCTACAGGCCAGACACAGTTCTAAGCTCTTTACATATATTCACTCATTACATCCTCACATCCACCCAATGAGGCAGAGGCTATTAATATCCTCATTTTGCACATGAGGAAACTGAGGCATGGAAAAGTTAAGCGACTTGCCCAAGCTCATACATCTTTGTCATGTTTATTTCTGCTTGCTCTTTTATTTTATTATCATTATTCTTTCACCCCACCATAATACACATCTCACAAGGGTAAGGCATTGGCTGTCTTGTTCAGTGTTACATCCCCAGCATCTGGAACAGTGCCTATTGCATAGCACATGTTCCATAAATATTTGTTGAATAAATTAATCAACCTGCCAGTTCAACTTGTTGCCAAATCTACGGACCAGAGTAACGTTTACTTCCTAAACATTTCTTAATTTCAGCCACCTTTCTCTGTCTATATGTCTACCATGTAGGTAAAGATAATCTGCTACCTGATCTTTGTGCCATCCTCGGCAGACTCAGTCTCACTTCCTCCAAAGCATGGCAATGTGAGCAAGCTGAAATAAAAAGCTAGGCCACATTCGTCTGCTTGAAAACCCTCTCATAACCTCTGCTGGTCATCACAACAAATTGCAAACTCCTGAGACTGGCCCACGTGGGCCTTCCTGACCAGTCTACGTCTATTTTTTTTCCAGACATCCCAGCACTAAACTCTCCACTGCTTCCTAAACTTGCAGGATCCTTCCAACATCCATGCCTTTGTCTGGGGCCCTTTCCTCTCTTTCTCCATGCAGATTCCTATTCATCTTTTGAAACCCATTTTAAGTGACACCTGTGCATATTTACCAGCATATAGTTCGTAACTCATTCTTCCATACCCATTATCTAGCCAGCCATCCAGCCCACTGGCCAGTAAGCCAGCAAATGTTTACTGAACACAACACAACCTTCAGAGCACAGTCTGCAGGTTACAGAGGTACAGTCAAGTTTTTTGTTTCTGTTTGTTTTTTTTCTGCATTATTCATCTGCATGTTTGTTTCTTTCTTTATATTCAGAGCCTCATTTGGTTTTATGTCCCTAATGCCTAGCTTAATAAATGTTTGCTGAATAAATGAAGATAAGTCTGAAACAAACCAGCACAGACTATTGAGAGAGAACCTGAAGCTGATCTAAGCCTGGGTGGGAACATCAGGGAAGGCGTCCCGGGAGAGGTGATGTCGGAGTTGAGATTTATCTATTTCTTAACTGTTTCCCCTCAGACAGTGAGCTTCTTGAGGGCAGGGATTCAGTGTCATTCATATTTTTATCTGGGCCAGCATATAAATAGCGTTGGGTACATATTAATTAACTCAAGAATGCTTTTTCAACACTTTTTTTTAATCTTGGTAAAATACACATAAAATTTACTGTCTTGAATTGGAATCGGGAGGCTGATGAGTTGCACGCTCATTCCTTCCCCTATTGTCTTCCTCCCTCGGGTTAACTGTGTAGGCACCTGTCTCCCCTACCAGATTACAGGCTCCTTTGAGGCCCGAAAGCATACCTTGGGCATGTTTGTATTCCCCACAGTGCCTGTCATCGCAGACAGACATCAATACAAGGTTGTTAAATAAATAAATAAGTAGCCAGCACTGAACGATTTATCCTAATTAACTCCTTGCAAGTAGTTTCCTCAGGATGGAGTCAATATGTGGTTTCTCCCATCTCCTAAAAGGCTTCGGCTTTACCTACACCACATTCTGGTCATTCCAGGTTCTACACCCCTGGTTGTCTTCATAAATGGCCTGTGCAGCTCTCTCCAACCTGAGCTGTACCAGGCAGCTCAACTTGGCACCCCAAGGCAATCCTTGTCTCCCAGCTTGATCCTAAGCCTGAGGTTTGGTCTCATTGATGTGTGGAAGTAATAGTGTGTTGTGACTGGGATATGATGGTGTGATGGTCGTAGGCTAAAATCCCAGGGCAATCTGAGGGCATCCTAGGCACAAGAACACTTTATCATTGGGGGCCTTGGCTCCAAACCCGGTGTGGTGCATGAATCAGCTAGCCTTGGTCATGAGCATCTATCTTCCCTTTAGCAATGTTGGCATCAATGGCCTAAATCATTGGTCTGCTTCATAGTCTTCTGCCCTGAAGCATGGGCCCCAGTCTCAGCTCTTACCATTTCAGTGGGAAGAAAGATTGGTCTAAAGCATCAATGTCAGAACCGAATGCTTAGAGCTGAGCTTGCCTAGGTCATTGACCAAGGCTTTTTCCTGGGGACATTTCCTTTGAGTGCCTCACACCTAATCTTATGGGAGCAAGGAGAACATCCATAAAACGGCCACACCCATGTTTGCTTGACCTCTCTGAAACTCCATTCAGTGAGACTGTGGCCCAATATGCTGGTCCTGAATTTGAGCTCTTCAGGATAGCACCCCTCCTCCAGGAGGTGGGGAACCAGGTGGATGGGAAAGTATGGGTTCTTTGATCTCTCTCTGGAAACTAGCATCTCCCTTCTCACCACCTCTGGGGTCTGGGCCCAATTCAGTTCTAGGGAAGGGGAAATTTAAGGAGCTCTCATTTAGGAATCAGTATCTCAAGGACTCAGCCCAATCTTGGAGAGAAGCCCTCGGCTTCATCCTGAAACCAAAGCTCCCCTGGTATCTGGGGCTTATTTTGTGTATCCCTCCCTCCTCACCTTGTGTTCTAGACTTGAACCCCAGTCCTACTAACACTGGGACCTTACCTGGCTTAGACCAACCTTGTGGGTGTGGGATTCTCTGTCTCTGAGCCCAGCGCCCTGGAACCGTAAGCGTCCTTACTCCCTGCCAGGTTCTTTGCATCTGCTTGTTAACTCACCTGTTGAAGCACTTTTGCCTAAACCTTGTGGCTGAACTTGCTTGGACAACTGTTAATCTGTTGATTACTTGTTAGCCCTTCTCCAGATCCTGGGGCACCACTGGCATGGGTTGACATTTCATTCAGCTTCAGCTGGGCTCAGCTTTTGCCCTGGCCTCATCCCAGCTGGGGTGCTGGGGCTTCAAGGCTCCAGCCTCTCCTGGTCTCAATCAGACCTCTGCTTCTGCGTTTCCAGCTCCTGTGCTCATCGATCTTGCCTGAAGACTAACTAGACACAACTGTTTCACTCCTGATCATTGCTGCACTGTTTAGTGTCACCCAGATAGCAGCTTAACATAATGAAAAGCTTTGTTTTTAAGCATTATTGATTTACTATCAGTCATTAGTCCCCAAAGAGAAAATATTTGAGTGGACTCAGACTAGACCATAATAGAAGAGGATAGTAATGGCCCCATGTTAAATGGAATAAAATATGATTGCATTCTGTTATCTCCAATTTATGTTTAAATAAGCTGAGTTTTTAGAAAATGTAGACATATCTGCTCCTGCCACAGTAGTTTTAGAGACAAACAAGTTTTTCTTGAGGACTGGTTTGATGAGTATAAATAATGTTTAAGAAATGATTATTTTATTTGTCCATTCAGTCACTCATTCATTCATTCATGAATGCATTATGTATTTGTTTATCCTATAAAGACCTTTGGGTATCCAGCATGTACCAGATACTGGGCGAGGTGTTGTAGATTCAGAGGTAAATAAACAGAAGTCTGGCTTCAAGAAGCATCTGTTCAAGCCGGCCTAGTGGCTCAGCTGGTTAAAAGTGTGGTCTCTGAGCAACATGGCTGCTGGTTCGATTCCCACATGGGCCAGTGAGCTGCACCTGAGCTGAGCTGCACTGAGCTGGTGAGAGTGTGTTCTCTTAGCAGCAAGGTTGCCAATTTGACTCGTGCATGGGATAGTGGGCTGCACCCCCTGCAACTAAGATTGAACATGGCACCTTGAGCTGAGCAGATGCATGCTGCTGATGGGTGGCGACGGCCGGATGGCTCAGTGTGCAACAAGGTTGCTGGTTCAACTCCCACATGGGATGGTGTGCTGCGACCCCCCACACCCCCCGGGCCCTGCCGCAACTAAGATTGAAAACGGCGACTGCACTTGGAGCTGAGCTTGCGCCCTCCACAACTAAGATTGAAGGACAACAACTTGACTTGGAACTGATGGGTCCTGGGAAAACACAATGTTCCCCTTCCCCAATTTCCCAACACTGTTTCCCTCCCCAATTCCCCAGTAAAAATCTTTAGAAAAGAAAAAGCCTATTTAAAAAAAAATAAAAGCAACTGCTCTAGAAAAAGAAGTAGATTATTACTACTGGGGGTTTCTAAGATGGCCCCCAGTAGTCCCTGCCTCCTTGGTTTTATACCCTGGTGTACTCCCCTCTCCTTGTGCATGGGCTGGACCTAGTGACTCACTTTTTTTTTTTTTTTTACATTCGGTATTATTTTATATTAGTTTCAGGTGTACAGCATAGTGGTTACACATTTATATATTACAAAGTGATCCCCCTGACTAGTCTAGTATCCACCTGGCACCATACATAGTCATTAACATATTATTTACTATATTTCCTATGCTTTATTTTACATCCCCATGACTATTTTGTAACTACCAATTTCTACTTCTTAATGCTTTTACCTTTCCTTCTCTCCTCCTAACCCTCCTCCTATCTGGCAACCATTAACTTGTTCCCTGAATCTATGGATCTGTTTCTGTTTTGTTTGTTCATTTGTTTTGTTCTTTAGATTCCATGTATAAGTGACATCATATGGTATTTGTCTTTCTCTGTCTGACTAATTTCACTTAGCATAATACCTTCCATCCATGTTGTCACAAATGGTAAGATTTCATTCTTCTTTTATGGCCAAGTAACATTTCATTGTGGAATATGTACCACATCTTCTTTATCCAACTGTCTATTGATAGGCACTTAGAATTCTTCCATGTCTTGGCTATTGTAAATAATGCTGCAATGAATATAGATGCACATAGGGTCAGACAATTAATTCACGAGCTCATCCTAGAAAAAGTGCTACCTACTTCACTGCTGAATAGCACTACAGTCACCTTTGAGGTACTCCCCTTGGGAATCTATGCAGTGACACCAGCGCCTAGTCCACTTTTCAAAGCAATTTTGGAACTGTTTTTCTGGAATGGCCATCAGAACTCTGGTCATATTACCCTTGATGTCCTAAATGTCTTCCTTTCAATATTTCCTTTATCTTCGGGTAAAGAAAGAAATCATTAGGGACCAGATCAGGTGAGTAGGGAGGATGTTCCAATACAGTTATTTGTTAACTGGCTAAAAACTCCCTCACACACAGTGCCATGTGAGCTGGTGCATTGTTGTGATGCAAGAGCCATGAATTGTTGGCAAAAATCTCAGGTCATCTGTCTTTTTCACGCAACCTTTTCAGCACTTCCAAATAGTAAACTTGGTTAACTGTTTGTCTAGTTGGTACAAATTCATAATGAATAATCCCTCTGATATTAAAAAAAAAGGTTAGCAACATCACTGCAACAAGTTCATGAACTTAATTGTCAGAACTCATGTATCTTTTTGAGTCAGTGTTTTGGATTTCTTCAGATAAATACCCAGGAGTGGAATTGCTGAGTCATAAGGTAGTTCTATTTTTTATTTTTTGAGGAACCTGCATACTGTTTTCCATAGTGACTGCACTAATTTGCAATCCCACCAACAGTGCATAAGGCTTCCCTTTTCTCCACATCCTCACCAACACTCGTTTGTTGATTTATTGATAATGACCACTCTGACAGGCTTGAGGTGATATCTCATTGTAGTTTTTATTTGCATTTCTCTGATGATTAGTAATGTTCAGCATCTTTTCATACGTCTATTGGCCATCTGTATGTACTCTTTGGAGAAATGTAGTGACTCACTTTTAATAAATACAGGAAAAGTGATGGGATGTCACTTCTGTTATTAGATTATGCGCAGGCTCTGGTCTCTGTCTTGGGCTGCCCTCTCTCAATCTCTTGCTCACATGCTCTTAGGAAAGCTAGCTGCTGTGCACTGAGCTCCTCTATGGATAGGCTCATGTGGCAAGGAACCGATATCTTTGGCCAATAGCCAGTGCAGGCCTGCCAACAGCCACAGCAGTGAGCTTGACTGCAGCATCCTATGGTCCTCTGAGCCAGATGCACTGAGCTAAGCCATATCCAGATTCTTGATGCACAGAAACTCTGAGATAACAAATGTTTGCTGTTTTACGCCACTAAGTTTGGGGTAACTTGTTACTTAGCAATAGATAACTAATACAACATGATGCCTTTGCTGGAGCGATGAAGCATGTATTGTAGGAGATTAAATCGGCAAGAAGAAGTTGTGCAAGGTTTCCCTGAGGAGAGATTGGTCCTCTAACTAGGGAAGTTAGGTACAGATAATTGGTGGTGATTTATCCTCCCTTTCCCTTTTCTCTTATCACCACTGCACACTCTCCCAGTTCTTCCCACAGAGAGAGTCCTTTGCACCTTGCAAGGAACCTGAGCCATGTTGTTCCATAGATCTGGGCTAGCGCACCATTGGTAATGGACTAAAGAGATGCTTCTCTCCCCACGCCTCTCTTTCAGTCACAGTGGACTGGTTCTGCCATGGCTATTTCACCCAGATCCCAATCCTCACTGATTTTTTTTCACCCCAGAAAGGGCATCTTTCATTTGCAAAGTCTCTGCTCAGCACAGCTTGGCATATCTCTCTGTGCCCTCCTCAATTAAAAATGACACAGAAGTAAAGGAGACACATAGCTCTTTGAAAAAGCTCCCCAATCCAAACTTTTTAATGAAGACAGAATATAAAGAGCCTGTCTTATCTCTTCGATGCGACTCCCTTGTGCTGTAATCAAGCAGAATTAATTAAAAGCAATCAAGTGGCGAGTTGGCATGGGGGCCTGCTGCACCAGTCTTTCATCTTAGCCACATGCGTGCTGTCCCCGAGGGAGTGGGGCTTCAGGCAGGAGAGTGGGGTGGGTCCGGCCCTGGGAGGGAAAACAGCTCACCCCACACACTTGCCTTGCTAGGGCATGATCCGAGCTGCTGGAGTTAGGTCCGAATCAGAGAAGACATTTCTGCATTGTTCTGGGTGAAGGGTCGAGACTAGAGTTTCTCAACCTCAGGCTGTGGACATTGGGGCTGGATGCTTCTGTGGCGGGGGAGGGGAGGCTGCCCTGTGAGTTGTAGGATGTCTAACAGCATCCCTGACCTCTACCCAATAGATGCCAGTAATAGCTCTCCAGTTGTGAAAAACAAAAAATGTCTTCAGATATTGCCAAATGTCCCCTGGGATGGGGGTGAGGGGAGCAAAATTGCCCCTAATTGAGAACTACTGGTCCAGACTAGAGTTCCGTTTAATAAAGGTGCATTGTGCCAGCTGGATCAGGACACCTTTTAATTATTGTGGCTGCTGGGGCATTAGGGTAGCTTAATGATGACAAAGACTCCCTGGCTTTCTATAACTTGAGGAATTTTATTATCTAGGTGGGACCTAACAGCCAGTTGCATGGTGGCCAGCAATGTGAAGCCTTGCGTGTAAAGAGGTTTGAACCTCCCCAAGACTCATATAGGATACAGGAAACCCCTTACTCTATGCTGCGTTTTATGTTCACTGCCAAGCATTGTACACTCTCTCCTAATGTCAGCTCATTTCCCTACCTGTGACAATTCCCAATACATAGTGGTGAATGGGAGTAGGGTAAGGTCATGGTGGTAGGATGTCAGGGGACTTTTTTCCTCAGTTTGGTCATGTTTATTCCCATTGGTCCCTTTGTGTCTCTTTGCTCATAAGTATCTTATGGGATTTGGGATCTTTGTCACCTGTTATACCTGAAGGACATAATGTCTGCTAGACTTTTATGGCACTGTGAATATGACCTGGACAGTCCCTTCTTTGTTCGGAAACAGTAAATTAGGTGAATAAAATCACATGCTATAAAACAACCAGGAGGGAAATGAAAAGCAAGGTACCAGGAGAATGCAGGCTTCATCCAGTGGCCCCATGTATTAGATAAAGACAGAGGGTTGAAACATTGCTTAATGCAAGATGGCAGCAGTTGAAGCATTGCCTGGTCCTAAAGAACAAAGGAGGAGGAGTTTTCACCGAAGCTTGTTTGGGGCTGCATAAATGGAGCGTCTGTGATAGCTCCCTTATGCTCACTGACTATGTATCTTTTTAACTCTCCCCATCAGACTGGAAGCCTGCAGGCTGGAGAGGGGGAATGAAGCATGGGACCATCCTTCCTGGATAGAGACAGAGGAATGGGTGACATTTGAGGGTGGTGGGGAGACTAACTGTTCTTAGAACTCCCATTATGTGCTGTGCACAGTGATCATACTTCATGTGCCCTAACAGCCCTGAGAAGTAACTCATTATCCTCTCTTACAGCAAAAGAAACTGAAGCAACTAGGAAGTGGCCGAGCCAGGATTCAAACCCAGTCGGCTTGACTCCCAAGTTTATGGCTCTTCAGCTCTGTCAGCTCCTTTCCTTAAGCTCATAAGATAGTCCTAAGGATGAGGGGTTTCAGAGCATTTAGGACAAGGACTTATGATGGGCAGGCTGTGTCTCAGGATCCCAGTTCCAGGGGAAGCAGGGACAGGCTCTGGCCTCAGACTCTGGTCTACTTCTTGTCATATCCAGGGTTCCTTGGGATTCAGGGCTTCAGTGCAAAACTGAGATAAATTTTAAAGGACACATTAGCTGACCCCTTTGCCCTTCCTGTCACCTTCCTGGGCCATACTGCCCTATCTCATCTGCTACTTATATCCCCAGGAAGGTCCTTGTCTTAGTCCGTTTGGGCTGCTATAAAAAATTACCATAACTAGGTGGTTTATAGACAACAGAAGTTTATCTCTCACAGTTCTGGAATCTGAGAAGTCCAAGATCGAGGTGCCAGCAGACTTGGTGTCTAGTTTGAACCCACTTCCTGGTTCATAGGTGGCAGTCTTTTCTCTGTGCCCTCACAGGGCAGAAGGGGTGAGAGACCTCTCCGCGGTCTCTTTTATAAGGGCACTAATTTCACTCATGACGGCTCTTCTCTTATGATCTAGTCATCTCCCAAAAGTCCCCAAATCCAAATACCATCACATTGGGAATTAGATTTCAACATATGAACTCTGAGGTGACACAAACATTCAGTCTAGAGCTATTCTTCTGCTCAAGACTTACCCTCAACACAGCCTTCTCTGGTCAGGCCCCCAAAAGATAGCTCACATTCTAATCTTGGAACCTGTGAATGTGACCTTATTTGGAAAAAGTGTCTTGTAGATGTAATTAATTTAAGAATCTTGAGATGAGATCATGCTGGATTATCTGGGTGGGCCATAAATCCAACGACAAGTTTCCTTACAAGAGACAGAAGAGAAGAGACAGAAGAAAAGACACACGGAGAGAAGAGAAGGCAGTGAAAATGGAGGCAGAGGTTGGAGTGGTCCAGCTACAAGCCAAAGAATGCTGAGAGCCACCCGAAGCTGGAAGATTCGTTCTTTAAGACTTTGAAAGTTTCGTGGCCCTGCCAACACCTTGATTTTGGACTTCTGGCCCCCAGAACTGTGAGAGAAAAATATTTCTACTGTTTTAAGCCACCAAGTGTGTCGTAATTTGTTACAGCAGTCCTAGGAAATGAATACAGGGCCCCAAAGTTAAGTGTGAAGTCGTTGGAGTTTACTACTGTTTCATCTGCCCCCCACTGTTGGGATGCCCAGTTCATGCGTGGTCTCCTCCCCCAGGTGCAATGATGGAGCATAAAGGATGGCACGTGAAAGCCATTCACCATGGCTGAAGCACAGAATATAAGAACATATGGGTAGGAAGCTGTTTTGTAGCAACCAAGGGAGATAAGATAGTACAGATGGAGAAAAGTGGGTGCTCTGAGAGATGTTAAGGAGTTAGAATAGACAGGGCGTGGTGATCGATGGGTGAGGAAGAGGGAGGCATCCCAGGTTTCTGGCTTGTTTACTGGAGTAAACGCTGGCTCCCTCCACTCAGGGTACAGGGGAAGGTTTGGGGCTTCTCATTCACCTTCCCTTCTACTTCCATCAAGCTCTGCCCTTGGCTTCTAACTCCAAGGTGACCTCTTTACTGGGTGGGCTGTTTCCATTTGGTCAAGGGGGCATACATGGCAGAAGAGTAAGCACTCTTGGGAGCCAGTCAAGCCACCAGGGAAATCAGGCTCACTGTGGTAGACCTGTTGACTGTTGAAGCTCTTCAGGCATTTGAATTTTTATTTGTCACCAAGACCTCTCTGCTAGTGGCCTATTTCCATGAAAGTCATCACAGGAATTGTTTTTAAAATCAAGTCAATTAAATTAAGAATCTCCCTCAGTATCCTGGACAGATTGGAGGTCAGTGACTCCGAAACCAGACTGGGCTAATGACTTTGAGATCCACGGACCTCTTCACGCAGCAGCAAGGCAATTAACCAATGTTGATGACTTTCGTTCTGCTTAAATTGACAAATGGAAACGGAAGCAGCTTTTGGGTCTGGGCAGGAGCCAGAACCAATTCAACATGTTTGTTTGCCTTGAGAGTAAAAACTGAATTACAGGGCTGAATGGGGCAGCCCTTTGCCTCTCACTACCACACGCTCTGCCAGGGCTCCTTTATTTCCCCAGGCCATCTTCCAAGTTCAGGGACTTGTCACTTATCACCTGGGTCACCCTGAAGTCTCCTAAGTCATCCCCGTCTTTCCTTCCCTTATCATCCATCCTATCACCCATGGAGAGATCAAGCACCAGGTAATCATATTTCATCTGACATCCTATTGTCCATGGTCCAACTCCAAAGTCTTCAGCCTGATACTTACTCTTAGGCATCAGTCTTACCCCTTGTCTTCTGCCCTCTGCTTCTCTACATCTGCCAGGGCTGATCCTCTGCCAGATCTTGTCCAAAACTTGTTTATTGCCATCTTTGTCTTTGTTGGATGTCCCTACTATGGACATCTTCCTGTTTCCTCACCACCCAAGCTTTGAGAGATTTTGAAGTATATTTATTAAGGGTATAGCCCTTGAATCAGACTCTTTGAGTGTACATCCTGCTTCCGTTACTCACATGAAATAAAATATATAAAGCTTTTAGCGCAGAGCCTGATGTAAAATAAGTGCTCTATAATGCAGGCGGTGACAGTATTATTACCCTGTGCATCACGTCCTTTGGATGCCCCTATTCACTTCTTTCAAGAACTCTTTCTTGATTAACATCAGCTTGGTCCTCCCTGACCCTGCTCACTCACAGGCGATACACACTCACCTGGTGCATCTCATCAAAGTCCTTTCAGAGTGTATGACCCCATCGGTGGACCAGAATGACTAGTGCTTTCTGCCTCTCTTTGACCCAGTATTCGGTATTCATCTTGCTTTGATGAGTTTCTGCTGAACTGGATCAAATCAAAGCTTTCTCTTAACATTAGTCATGTACCATCCATCCACTCAATCATTCAGCAATATTTTGAATACCTCTTATGTGCCAGGCCCTGTGCTAGGTGTTTGGTGTCCCATCCTGGACAAGATAGACTCTGCCCTACCATCACAAAGTCATTATCTAGGTGGAAGACAGACAGTTATACAGGCAGCAGTGATACAGAGTGATGAGTGTTCTGATGAGTAAAGCAGAAGTAGCTGATAGAATCCAAAAGCCTAAAGGAGAAGCTCTCAACTCGCCTTGCAAGGTCAGGGGTGAAAGCAAGGTCTAAGCTGAGACTCAAAGAAAAAGCAAAATGTAGCCAGGTGAAGGGGAATTAAAAGCAAAGAGTGATTCAGCTGAGGGAACTGGACATGAGAAGCTGCAGAAGAAAAAGAAGGAATGGTGTATTGGAAAGCTGGGTGGAGAGGGAGTGCGTGTGTGTGCCTGTGTGTACATACACACATGCGTTGGAGGTAGAAGTGTGGGATGAGGCTAGAGAGGCAGGCAGGAGCCAGGGTACACAGAGGCAGGCAATAAATGTTTGTTGAGAAAGTGAGAGGGAGTGTTTCAGTGGAGGGATGGCATGATCAGATTTACAATTTAGAAAAGCCACACTAGCTGCAATGTGGAGAAGGGTGGGAGGCTGTTTTGTCAATCTCCATGACCGAGAATCTACCTCGCTTCTTTTCCCAAGCACCCCCGTTCCCACCTGGGCTTGACCCCAGCTGAGGCCCTGCTGTCCTGCCTGGTTCTTGCCAACCCTCTCCTGGGAACTGGACTTTGTCTCTTATTCTCAGTTGCTGACTCAGGTCCTGCTCAAAAGGGACAAGTGAGCTGGAAATAGGATCCTGTCACTCCAGGTGTAGCTTCTACCTATAGGGTAGCCCTGCCCACTGGACCTGGTCTCCTGCAGACTGATATTCTTGGCTACTGGTACAATACCATTTGAATCTTTCACCATTACTTCTAGGGTAGCTGCAACTTTATTCACTCATTTATTTGTCTCAAACGTTTATCAGTTATATCCTCTGTCCCCAGTGATATATCACAGCGGATATCAATGGTAAGCAAAGCCAGTGATTCTAGAGCTGAGGGCAATTATGAGAGATGGATCTTAAATAAATACCAATTGTTCTAACTGGGATTGAAAACAAGATTAAGGTTCTAACTGCGAGGGTCACAAGGGGCACCTGCTTCAGGTTGGATGGTGTGCTGGGTATCTTTCTTTTGCTCCTCCCTCCACCCCTCATCACCTTGGTCACCTGGATGGACTGCATCAGTGGGCGCTCTTGTCCTTTGGCTTCTAGTAGGTTTAGCCAAAGGGCATCTCCAGCAGGAGATAGAGAGAAGGGTGAGGCTGGGGATATTTATTCTCCTTGCTTCTCTGTGCAGGATCACCCTGGGCTGGCTGCAGCTGTTGTCTTGCTCCTTCATTCTTCCAGGCTAGGATGGTTTCTGCCCTGTCCTTCGTGTTCTCCCTTCATCTTGCTCCATACCTCTATAAATTGGTTTTCTAGCAAGACTCCTTGAATTACCCTCATGTGAGTGTGCTATTGTTTCCCGCCAGGATCCTGACAGATACAGATGGTAACAGAAAGCCTTTCTGAGAAAGTGACATTTAAGCTAGACTTGTGGGATGAGAGGGAGCCAGCCATGTGAAGAACGGGGGAGGAGTGACACTCCAGGCAGAAGGAAGTCGCGTGTGAAACTCGGAGGGGAAAAAGCACTTGCTGCCATGCTCGAGGAACAGAGAAGAGCGAAGGACAGCATGTCTGGGGCACAATGAGCAGGGGAGAGAGCATGAGATGGGATTTAAGAGGAGGCCAGGGAATGGCCTCTAGGACTTTGCAGGCTGTTGAAAGAATTGGAATTTCATCTAGACCACAGCCAGACAGCTGAGCAAGCTCTTGGCCTACCAGTCATCAATCCCCTCATGGTGGCCCTCACCAGAAATAAAAATAGGGATAATGAACATATATTGAACACTTACTATGTTCCAGGCATTGTCCTAAGCACTTAGGATGCGTTGATTCATTTAATCGTTCAACAGCTCCATGAGGAAGACATTGTCATCATCCACATTTCACACGTAAGGAAATGTCAGAGAGATTGAGTAACTTACCCAGATCTCACAGCTTGTACATGGAATAGCTGGGATTTGTGTCAGGCAGCCTGGATCCAGGGCCTTACTCTTAACTATAACTCCATTAAACACACGATTTCTAAGTCCTCAACCCCCACTGGTCCCTTTTCTTACATACCTCAAATACATAATGGTTTCTTGTATCTATCAATCATTTCTAGTGGTTTCCTGTATCTGTCCATTGTTTAATAAATTATGCATATTTATTCTTCCTTCTCTTATGTGTTGTAGACTCCTTAATCACCTAGATGGAGTCTTAATTCTCCACTACCCATAGAAACTCAAAGAGCGGTGAACACAGAAATGTGCTCAATAAGCGCGTTTTGGATGCTTGATTTAAATTAAACAGTGGGTGTAAAATACTAGCATCTGGAAAATAGAAGGTGTTTAACAGATGGAATCTGTCACTGGAGCTTATAAGGAGGAAGCAAGAAGGAAGGAAGTTAGTTTCCTAGGCAATTGTTAACCTCAGGTCAAACCAAAGATCATTGGGCCACTGGACTAGGTCACTTCCATGGTGCCTACAGTCTCGGACCTTATCTTAGTCCAGGGAGCTGAAGGGCAAATTAGGGGAGAGCAGGATTGTTCCCCTAGATGTCAATGTAAAGCCACTCTTTTTTTTTCAGTTATCCAATATATCTCTCCAAGTTTGGGGATCCTATTTATGTTTCCAGCTGTGTATCCACTATGATGAGTTCTGTAAACTTGCTCCCTGCTGCGTGAGGAGAGCTTTCTTTCTTTCTTTCTTTCTTTCTTTCTTTCTTTCTTTCTTTCTTTCTTTCTTTCTTTCTTTCTTTCTTTCTTTCTTTCTTTCTTTCTCTCTCTCTCTCTCTCTCTCTCTCTCTCTCTCTCTCTTTCTAAAGATTTTATTGGGAAATTGGGGGAGGGGAACACTGTTGGGGAACCGGGGAAGGGGAACAGACAAGTTGCTGTCCTTTCGTTCTTCAGCCTAGTTGTGGAGGACGTCGCTTCACTGGCTCATGTTGGTATCATCATTATGCTCTTCTTGGGTGAGGCAGATGGGTCATTGGCCTCTGGACGGCCCTCACGGTGGCTCTTGGCAGCTCACACCAGCTGCCAGCCGCTCATGCTTGCTGCCGGCCACTCACTGTAGCCTATGGCAGCCCACTGCAGCAGGGGCTGCAGCTACACTGTCACCTGGTGACTCACAGCAGCCCAGCTCCAGGTGGAGCTGTTGTTCAGCATCATAGCTATAGAGGGCAGTGTCACTGGCCCTCTTATGAGGGATCCAAACCGGGGCCCTGCTGCTCAGAGCTGGCATCCCAAGCCAGCTCTTAACCAAAGTGCCGCTCGCTGGCCCCAAGGAGCACTTTCTTTTATCAGTTCCGAATTTACCTCCTGCACATTTCAAGTTCCAAGATTCCTCTCTTCCCTATTTCTTTCTCTTCTCCTGGAATAGGTGAGCAATTGCCTGTGTTCTACTTCTACCCTGCATCAACCCTAGTGTGCATGCCAAGAGATATGGAGATTTTCTCTGTTCTCTTTTTACCTCCAAACCCTTCCTTTCATCTCTTTTGCATGATGGAGATAGCAGAATGGCCTTCCAACAAGAACTTGCCTGAAAATACCCAGGCAGGAAAGAAGCAGAAAAAACAAGCAGCGTTGAAGCTGCCCAGTGGCCCAAGCTTAAGTCCTTCCACTGAAGCAGAGATGCAACTCCCCAGGTCTCTGGTTCCCCAGCACCAAGTGGTTGTTTTCCAAGTGGTTGGCTTGGTCTCCACCTGATTTCCTGCCTGCCCTTTGGCCAGACAGTCACCAGGGATCCTGCTGTTTCCTTGTACCGCAAAAGCTCGTCTGTTATCTTGTCTCCTAAACAAGACATTTTGACAAAGGAGACATTTTGTGTTGACCATGAAGCTACCATGTCAAAGTGGCTACATCAAAATATTAAAAAAAAAAAGTGTATTGACCACATGGTATGCATTTTGGACATCTCTGAGCCTCCGTGCCCCTGTGTCTCCCTTCTTTTTGGAATTGTGCTCCATTCCAGAGTATTACACCATCTGAGCTCTATCCTAGCACTGGGTCCCTGGGCCAACTATCCACCCTTGTAAAATCATCCAAGAGTATGGGGTAAAGTCTTGTAAAGATGTAAGTTTCACATATTACTTAGTTTAAAAAAAACAGCAGAAAGGCCATTTTTTTTTTTTTGCCACATGAAGATGTCAGTGGCATCTAAATGATTGTCAAAGTACCCACATTAAAATTTCATTTACCATGGAACCAGTGGTTCTCAACCCTGGCTGTACATTAGAATCCTGTGGGAACTTAAAAAAAGAAAACCCAACCCCCAAACCAAACAAAACAGTGTCTGCCTCCTCTCTGCCCTCTGCCCTCTGCCTCTAATCCAGGTAAATCAAAATCTTTGGGGCTGGGGGTTGAGCATTATCATTTTCTGATGGCTGCCTAGGTGACTCTAGAGCACAGCTAGGGTAAAGACCAATGGTCTTGATCAAATGTACAGCCTCTCAACATCTACACACTGTCTCTCAGTCTGTCATTTTCAGAATGTCCACAGCTCAACGGACGGTCAGTGGGATGGGCTGAGGGGCCATGCAGAAGACTCATCTCAGTCCTGGACATTGAACAATGGGTGCTGTATTGTCTCAGGTTTCTGTTTTTTAATTTCTTCATTGTATTTTTAGTATCCAGTTCTATTTTCTGGAGCTGTCTGGTTTATGGTTCCTGCTAGGAACTCATGCCTGGTTTATGCCTGGCATAGGGCTCAAACTCATTTATTATTCATTCAGTTATTTGTTCATTTATCTATTCACTCATTCAATCACTCATCCACTAATTCACTCATTCACTTTCTTATTCATTTATCCATCCATCCATCCACCCACCCACCTTCTGCCTATCCCATTCATCTATTTATTCATCCATTTATTTACTTATTGATTCATTCACTGATTCATTCATTTATCTTATGTATTCAGTTGTTTGTTAGTTCATCCATCTGCCAACCATCCAACCAACCATGCATCCATCCATCCTTGCATCCATCCATCCATCCATCCATCCATCCATCCATCCATCCATTCTCTCAGTCATTTACTCATTGATTCATTCGTTGTTAGTTTATCTATGCTTTAGAGATTTTCTGACACTAGAGATGCAGGCTCCAGAGCCTGGCTCTGGGGAAACCTAGGCAATAGGGTTGTATTTGGAGGCTGGACTTATTCATTTTCTGGGGTCAGAGGATCCTGGCCTTTTGTTCTCCTTTGTAGTCACATGTACTGCCTTGTGGTGGGAAACTTCACTACCCTATTGAAACGTCATTACAGTCTGAGGTCTAGCCCAGGACTGGACCAGAAGGTCTCCTGTGGACACAGGTAATGACTCTGTAGTGCTTGTTGGTGGGGAGGGATGGGAGGAGATGGGGAGTGACATTTAGTGTTCCTGATTTAGGACAAGTCAGCTGCTTAGAGCTATACCTTCTTACACTAGAACTTCCTTTAAATAATAATAATAATAAAGGAAATAGGAGAAAACATAATAAAAAGGAATAAAATAGGTTAAAAATGACACGATACAAGGAAAATGGAGAAAGAGCAAAAGGAAGCTGCCATAGTAAATGTGGCATAGAAGATAACACAAATGTCAACCTCTGAGAGACCAGGGGGATCTAGGGTGTGAGGTAAGCATGATAAACCCGGTGCAGGTCTGGGGCAAGGTGGGCTAACTTCCACACGAGAGAGATGGAGGTTGGAGTTTCCTTCCATGCTCTGTGGGTAGAGATTCTGGCTGAGAGTTCTTGTCGGAAAGGTCCTAACTCTTAATGCATGAGTTTGAAAGAGAAATTTATTATCCATTCAACAAATATTTACAGAACGTGTGGTTTACTGCCTTCATGCAGCTTCCCATGCAGTGGAGAAGACAGACACTTGGACAATTAGTTACACTCAGCAGTGATAAGTGACAGGGTGGAGTACAGGGCGCTATGGGCATGTCTAATGGGAGAAGCTAATCTAAGGAGCCAAGGAGCGTTCCTGGAAAAAGTGGAGGTCAAAGCAGTGACTTGAAGATGGATGTGTGTGTGTGACAGTGGGAAATGCATCTGTGAAAACAGAGGGTGAGAGGCAGCAGGAAATGAAAACTCTCCTGTATGGCTGGTATGGAAAGTGAGAGAGGAAGAAACAGGCAGGAAGAAAAAAGGCAGAAAAATACAAGTGTCATTCCCTCATTCATTCATTCATTCATTCATTCAACAAGCTACCACTAGGTATCTATTCTCTGCATGGTCCAGAGCTGGGTGTTGGGAATGTAAGCACACATAGGACGGCTTCTGTCTTCCAGACCGTCTACTGTTCAGGGAGCTCAAGTGGAAGTCGGCACAGAAAGGGTTACTTGAAAATTGTTGAGGTGATCTCTGCCCACTCACTGACTTTGATACATGACTCCCTGCTGGGGTGGAGGGAAGCAGAACCTACTTTATGGTGTATTAGGCCTGGATGCACATGCCTCAAAACGGCTTTTCCAGTCCAAATGACAGGGTTTCCTGATGAGCTGCTAACTAGGCCATCGTGCTGTGTGGCGATTTTGTCATAAGAGTGCAGCAGGGGGAGGACAAGGACAGAGGATGCAAAATATGCTCAGGTTGTCCAGATCTGTCACAAGGGCAGCAGAGTCTGATAGGGCTGGTCTTAGCAGGAGTGGAGTGGCTATATGGAGACATGGAAGGAGCCAAGGACTTACGGGGTGTTTGAATATTGGAGGTGTGTACAAAGGTGACGCACCACCAGAGAAAGTTAAGTGTCTTGTTCCCTCAAGGCATTACAAGGTGGCATGTTCTTGGGTAAATTCACCCATGCCTAAACTTAGGCCAAACCTTATATACAGAAACACAGTTTCATCCATGCCCCAGAATTACTGAAATTCAGGAATAATAACATGTCGGTGAACCTCACAAGGGTCTAATGTATGACATTAGACCTTATTGAGAACTATTACTGCTCAGGGGAATGACTACTTATGTGTTCCCACCAGGGCATTCTCTTTCTTTGTGGCCAGTGCCAAATGAGAAGTTAGATTATAATTCGAAGGTACTTTCGTGCATCAGTCAAGGTTCAATGCTGGAAAAAGTTACTCTGGATGTTTTAAGAAAGAGATTTATTTATTATGAGAAATCATGTGCTTCCAAAATTGTTGGAAGGGTCAGAGCATTTACTCTAAGCTGGTCCTCTGAGGATGATTCCCAGCAGGAGTCATCAGGAGAGCAGTTGCCTTTGATGTATCTGGATTGTGGGAACTCAGGGCTTGACCCTGAAATCACTGAGGCTGAGAGCACACAGCTATATGATCCAGGACTCAGGAATCTCTGCTGGTAGCACCACTACTTCTTGGACACTAAAACATAGTCTGACAAAGTCCTACTGGTGTCTCTACCTCTCTTGCTCATCAGCAGGAAAATGGCATCTGCTTCACTTTCATTGACAAATATCTCACCTGAGTGCATTGGATCACTGAAACCAATTTCTCACCCAGATTCCAATTTTCAAGGGAATCTGGGAAATGTAGGTTTAAAAAAAAAAAAAAATCTCTCCAGCCTTTCCAGTACAGGAATGCCCAGTAAAAGAGATGGGGATGGATGCAGAAAGCCAACTGACCGTTTTCCGTCCCACCTGACACACATAGAATGAAAATAATCAGATTTATTTATGTGATTTGAAAACTGAAGAGTGTGAAGCTAAGACATCCTAAAGAATCATCCTTTATGTTGGCCACAAATATGCCACCGGAAACTGAAAAGTCAGGCCATGGAACTCGGTGACCTGAACCCTCAAGGCTAGAGTGGACACTCCAGTGGTTCTCTCTTATTCTAGGCCTATGGCTGAGCAGTTCCCGTTTTTATTCACAAATAGTTTCTTTAGTCGTAAACTCCCATCAAATCTCCTATCCAACTTTGCTGATCTCGGAAAATATTTGTAGATTTATTTGCACCATTATGTTGAATAAGTATGACTTGTGGGGCGTAATCACAAAGCAACATTATTTTTGTCTCCCACTGCCCCAGTTGAAATCCATTCTGTGAGACTTGTTCTCCTGCCAGCTGGACCCTTGACATTTATGGTTTTTACTAGGTAGGAAAATGTCTTGTGTATTCTTTATGTTCAACTATATTTCTAACTTAGTAATTAAAATAGCAGCCCTGTAAGTTTGCCTTACAAGTGTGACTTGCTCTCTCATCCATGGAGGTCTGTGAGATGCTGGGAGTAGGGGAAGGGAGACGTATGGTTGTGTCTTCTCCCTTTCTTCACTAGTACTTCTACTCCTTTCCTACCTTACGAGCCGTGTTGATGATGGGATGGGGGAATGCTAGAAGAAGTGAGGGGAGCAGGGCTGTCTTTACTTGATGGCGTTCATAGTGGCGACCAGCTTCAACACTCTTAGGACTTGGCAGATGTTCAAAGTGAACTCTTCCCTTCATGGGTTCTTCTGTGGGTGTTCGAGGATGCCTGCCTCATCCCTGAGATCTTTCCCCTGCAGCCGTGGGTCTGGAACACATGCATCTCCACTTTGGCTATTTGCTTTCTCCTGGGAACCCAACAGTGCCTCTGCTTTCTCTCTGACAGGACTTAAAGTGATCCCCTCACTGGCTCGCTCTTGTATTTGACTTACCTTAGACTCTGGTGAAACCTTTGTCATCCCTCTGCTCTGGCAAACTCTGGGAGTAAGTTACTTCCCGAACTACAGCCCTTGCTTCTGCTCTACAGGCCCCTGCAGCCAGCCTCTTGACATTTGGATTTCTCGAGTGAAACTATAGGGGTGCCATTAAAGTTCTCCGAGTGGTCTCTCAAAGCCACTCTCTTGTCACCCTGGGGGGTAGACGGTAGCATCTGTGCACTAATCAGGCTAGGCTGGGTTATGCTGACTTAACAACATCCAACCAAATTGGCTTAATACCACACACGTTCATTCCTGGGCCTCAGTTCCCTGTGGATTCAGGCAACTCTTATGGGCAGTTGTCCTCCAAGTGTTGACTGCTTTGATCTATGGCATCTCCGTATCAAACATGCATCTACAAAGGGGTTCTGGAGATGGATGGTGGTAATGGTTGCCCATTGATGAGGCTGTACTTAATGCCACTGAAGTGTACATTTCCAAATGGTTAATATGGTACATTTTATGTTACGTATATTTTACCACAATTAGAAAAATGTTGTATGGGAAAAGTTATTTTTGGTGAACTTAACTTTTGCTGCATATTGAGAAAATAATTTTTACTTTAACAAGATGCTAGATATTCATTCAGATATTATTGATGTGTTCTCTTTATAGCACTTGGCATAAATATTAATGGGTTGAATAACTGTAATAGAATTAAATAATAAGAGAAATACTTCTACAATTGCCACAATGAGGAAAGAGGGGGCTGGAGGGCTGTGCACTGCTATTACATTCATTGACCAAAGCAAATTACATGGTCATCCTTAATTTCAAGTGAGGTAGAAGGGGAAAAAAAATCTCTGGTGCCCAGAAGTAGAGAAAAACCCAAATACTAGTGAACAGTAGTAGTGGCTACCAGTTTTCCACTACCCCTGCCCCCGGGATGGGGTGAGATTCACAGCACAGCTCATCCCAAGAAAGTCTTTGCTTAAATATTTCCCCAAAGTCCAACTTCTGACTTGTATGGATGCTTGATGTGAAACTGGTTTTTTGACAACCTCCTTTGTAAATTCTGCATATGGTCTAGCAGCTGTTTTGAAATATGAGAGCTATTGTCTCCTGATGCCCTGGCTAACACTTTCATTTAAACATCCTGTTATATATTTGTTCATTGTCTTTCCTACCTGACTGAAAGCTCTTGAGATCAAGGACCACATTTGTCTTGTTTCTGGCGTGTTTCTTGTCTAGGCTGCATGCCTAGTACCAGTATTGGACACATTTCAGATTCTCTATAGCTATCATAGACAGGAAGGAAGGAAAGAAGTAAGGGAGGGAGGGAAGGAAGGAAGGAAGGAAGGAAGGAAGGAAGGAAGGAAGGAAGGAAGGAAGCTCAGAGAGGTGAGGTAGCTTGCCCAAGGTCACACAGCTAATCAGTGCAGTTGCAACTCAGATATGGGTGTCTCTAGCATGGGGGCTTGTCTTCATTACAGAGAAATCCTTCTTAGTCTGTCTCTGAAGACAAATGTCTCTCTCTCTCTCTCTCTCTCTCTCTCTCTCTCTCTCTCTCTCTCTCGGAACTCACTTTCAGAGAGCCATTCCACTAAGTGGCTACTGTAAGATGCTCACTTCTCCATTTCCTAACTTCTGAGACATCAATAGCCATTGTGAGACACATAAAACAACTTTAGGATAAACCTGCCTGCTTCCACTCCATTTATGTCTGGTTTCGATTCCTCCTCTCATCCAGCCCCTGATCTGCCTCCCAGGTAGAGCTTCTGGGCTTTCTAAGTAGAGAGCTTAAAGTGGTTCATGCACCACAATTCTATTTTAAAGAAGGATACACACGTCTGTATCTGTGTATAAGCATTGTGTGCAGTCGGGGGGCCTCCCTGAGACGGTGCAGGCATGACGGCGGGGATTGTGTGCTGAGTACACAAGCTGGTTCCTTGTGGTGGCCTTGGCCAAATAGTAGCCTCGAGGGCTGGTTAATGGTTCCAGGGAACTGCTGTCAAGGAGCCCCCTGGGGTGTGAAAGCATTGCCATTGATTTCATGACTGTGGCATTGCTGAGTGTCCAAGGAAAATGAAATGGTGCCCAGTTCACACGGGGAGTTAGTTGATGTTGTTTTGGCTTGTGTCAAACCCTGGACTGCCCCTTCTGCTGGGGCTGGACATTCGTAAGGCTTGCATGTACACGCATGCGCATTCATGCTGATGACTGCGTCTTCAGTCTGCCTAGCCAGAGGTGCGGATGGTCTGGGACTTCTGCGGGGAGACAAGCGTTCTGTGATCCCTCTCTGGGCAAATGGGGGCGGGGCTATCTTTCTACCTTACCTCTGCGGTGGCAACGACCATTTGTGAATCCAGTCTGCGTGAAACTTGGTTTTTATCAACACAACACTAAGACAACCAATTTATCCTTGAAGAAAATATACCACTGTAGCAAATATTTGACATTAAAATTTTTTTTGCAATACAGTAGTCCCCCCATATTCACGGAGGATATGTTCCAAGAGCCCCAGAGGATGCTTAAAATCACAGATAGTACTAAACTCCATATATATTATGTTTTTTCCTATACATACATACCTATAAAATTTAATTTATAAATTAGGCACAGTCAGAGATTAATAACAATAATTGCTAAGAAAATAGAACAATTATAACAATACACAATAAAAGTTAAGTGAATGTGGTCTCTATCTCAAATTGTCTTATTTCACAGATAGAAGATTCATTCTTACTGTAGATCTTAAGCAATTTCAGCATCCTTTTTTTTCTTTCCTTATTAAGTCAAGCATTTTCACTTTTTTACTTAAAGAAAGCACTTGACAGCTTCTCTGGCATATCCAAATTGCCAGCATCATTCCTCTTGTGATGTGGCCCATTATTAAGTGAAAGAAGGGTTCCTTTTGAACATAAGCACTTGCAGTACCTCAACAGTTGACCTGATAACCAAGACAGCTACTAAGTGCCAAATGGGCAGGTAACATACACAGCATTGATAAACTCGACAAACGGGTGATTCATGTCTTGGGCGGGATGAAGCGTGAGATTTCATCACGTTACTCAGAACAGTGCACAATTTAAAGCCTGTGAATTGTTTATTTCTGGAATTTTCCATTTAGTATTTTCAGACCATGGTTGACCGTGGGTAACTGAAATCGCGAAAAGCAAAACTGCAGATAAGAAGGGATTATTGTACCCCATCCCCTTCTTTTGCAGGGCAGTATGCCCTCTAGGAAGCTGAAGGACAGAGGTCTCCCTCCTCCTGCCCCTGACTTGTGTATGGTGGAATCTCCCATATGCCACCCTCCACCCCGCACTAGATCTACACAGAGGCAGTTCAGCCGCTGTCAGGAGACTTAGAGGGAGGCATGAGAATAAAGTTTGCCTGGTGTCTTCAGGCAAAATTCATCGGCATGGGTATGTTCCCCAGGGATTCAGGATTCAGCAAGCCAGCTTGAACTGTGGGTGGTGTTAACAGTCTACTCCAGGCATCAGCTAATGATACCTGGGGTTACATCCAACCCATTGTGTGTTTGTGTATGATCCTCGTGCTGAGAATGGTTGAATGGTTTTGACATCTTTAAACTGTTGAAAACATTCAAAATAAGAGCAATGCTTTGTGATACGTGAAAATTATATGAAGTTCAGATTGCCTTGTCTATAAGTAAAGTTCTATTGGAACACAGCTATTCTTATTTCCTGTGTTATCTAGAGCTGCTGTTACACTACAAAGACAGAGTTGAGTACTTGTGACAGAGACTGCATGGCCTTCAACGCCTAAAATATTTACTCTCTGGCCCTTTCCAGCAAAGGTGGCCAGCCTCTGGTGTACTACAGTGGTTCTCAAACTTTGAGATCAGAGTCACTGGAGGGTTTTTAAGTTGCAGATTGCTGGACCCTACTCACAAAGCTTCTGATTCAATAGACCTGGGGTGGGCCCTGAGAATTTACATTTCTAACAAGTTCACAGGTGCTATGGATGTTGCTGGTCCAGGAAGCACACTTTGAGAAGCATTGGTCCTGTGTTGGCTAAGGGAAAACTGGACCCAATGGCCTACAGTTAATGAGATAAAAAAGCCAGAACTTCCCTGACATACTTTGTTGTGGGGGGTTGTCTTGTATATTGTAGGATATTTAGCAGCATCCCTGGCCTCTAGATTCTAGTACCATTTCCCAAGTTGTGACAACTCAAAATACCTACAGACATTGCCAAATGTTCCCTGGGGGCGCTTAGAACCGCTGCTGTAGAGGAAGGTGTCTGCAGGCTCAGAGAGATGGGAATAGAGGGGTAGATGACTGATGTGCAACCTGTTCACCCACCTGTCCCGACCATATGACCTTGGAGGGCCTGAAGAACGCTCTTTCACCGGGGCATTAAATGCATTGACAATGGGCAGCACAATCCTTAAAGAGTTCTGTGATGACTCATCTGTAAGCTGGAGATGGAACTGGGATCCCTTATCTCACTGGGAGTAAATCCAGCATTCTCGAGGTCAGATGGTGATATTGAACCATCAGAGACAAGGTGTGAAATTTCCATAATAACCCACCAGTAGAGATGTTCAACTTGAACTTTCATTAGGCTGTTTCATCTTCCTATCAGGACTGCTGCTTCTGGGAGATGGGGCAGGTGATAAGCCCAGTGACTTCCATGAATTTTGGTGCACTTTGGCCAATACATTTCTTAATACTTTGGTGAAACCAAAGCCCTTTCATGGTATATTACTCAGCATGACTGAGTAGGTTGCACATCAGGTATGGACTTGCCATTCTAGCCCACAGCACTTCTTCCAGAATCATCATTTCTGGACTTACAGAATTCTCTATCCCCTTGGTATCTTATACAATAATGCCTCCAGCCAGGGGACAGTTTTTAAGGCTAAGATGTAATACAATTGCTCAAGCTCATGGAGTTCACTGGGCTTACCACATGGTCCATCACTCAGAAGCAGCTGGCTTGATAATATGGTGGAGAAGCTTGTTGACAGAATGCATGGATCTGGGCACCAAGGTAGAGGGGAAGGTAGTTCATTCACTATTACACCCAATTTCCAGCTTGAAGATTGTTTTCTTTGCTATCTCCTTGACCTTGGGTTTCACTGGAAATTAGAAGCTGAAAGAGTCCCTTGGCCAGTCTGCCTTGTGCTGCTGAACCAACAGGCTGAAGAGGCCATCTCTGTACTGGCCAGGATGGTTGATCCTGGCATCAGGAGGAAACTGGCTTGCTGCCACACAGTGGGGGCATGAAGGACCCTGTTTGGAGCCCCAGAGTCACCACGGTACTTCTTAGCACCCCTTTGCCCAGTAGGCTTGATCAGTGGAAAACTGTGGCAACTCAATAAAGATAAGATCACCAAGGACTCAGATCTCGCAGGAATAAAGAGTTGGGTCACCCCACCGGAAAGGCTGGCTTGTTCTACATATCTTACATGTACTTCTTCAGACCCTTTTGCTACCCTTCTCTACTCTGCTCTGGGCCCCCAGACGCAGACCTTTGACAACAACATCAGTGGGCTCATTGCCCTCTGGATTCTGGCTGAATTTAGTCAGTGGGGGGAGGGTTGCAGGAGATTAGAGAGAAGAGATATTTCTTTTCCTATATCCCTCTCTGCCGGATCACCTTGGGCTGACTGACTGCATCCCTCTCTAAAGGTCACACAGCTCCTACAGATGACTCTCCATCTCTGCAAGACTCTTCTGGGTTACAGTAACTACTCCCTTCCCTTGCTTCTTCAGGCCTATCGTGACACCTCAGAATGCTGAACCATTCCTGTGGCTTTCCTCTGCACTCCCCTCCCTACTGTCAATAGCCCCTCTACTATACTCTTCAATCACCCAATACCTACCAAGACAGGTACCGATACATAGAGCTTGGCCAACTGGCTGTTCTGCCCAGGATTTTAACTCTGGAGCAAACTATGCAAAAACAAACAAATGAAGGAACCATGGTTGGGAATTCCGTGGTGGTAGCTGTGATGGTGCCTAGTGGCAGCATTTATTGTGGCTGGTGTCAGTGGCCATCCTGCTGTAGCGGAAATCCCGACCAGATCATTTTCTGTGTTTAGTCCTTGGGGGAGCCCTTCGTTCTTCCTTATTGTCCAACCCTAACCTCTAGTCTCCTAATAATTTTATTAGCCTTCAATATAATTCTAAGAAATTCTTTTAAAACAATTAATAGAGTCAGATATATTTCCAATGCTTGACGCTAAGAACCCTGACTGATAAAGCCATTCAAGCAGATGTTTGATGTCCGGTCAAAGTTTTACCTTTTAACCAAATTGGAAGTGTGTGGAGCTCTTTAAAAGGGGCCACCTCAGTTGACATACACCTGTTTTGATCTTTGCCCTTGTCATTTCTCCTCTTTACTAGGAATTTTGGCTGATATTGGAGGAACAGCTGTAACCATGAGTTAATCACAAGGAAAAGGCCAAGAATATCAGAATCTTAGCTTAGATATCCCTGAGCCTCTGAGCCAATACTAGCAACAGCCTCTTCTAGGCTGCTTACCAGAGAAGAATGAAAAAGTCCACTTGGCACAGATCATTGTTTCTCAGATTATTAGCAGCAGAACACAATTCCTTTAGTATTATTTCCTTTCATCTTTACAACAACTCTACCTGACATTGGATTATCTTTGTTAAACAAAGATAATCAGAGTAGTGACTAGTCCAAGTACATATAGCCAGTACTGGGAAAGGGAAATAAGCTAAGAACAATTACTCGTGAATATGTTTTGGCCCATTCACTCATTCATTCATTCATTCATTCATTCATTCACTCATTCATCCAACAAACATTTTCTGAGTTATCTTGTGCCAGACCCAGGTGCAACATTTGAGATACAAGATGGATACAATGTAGTCCCCACCATTGGGGCCCACTGAAGTAGTCTAAGCAAGAGATGAAGGGAAGTTAGACAAAGAAGATGGAGAGGGTTGGGCATACTTAAGAGACATTTAGGAGGAAGAAATAGTAGGACTTAGTGATGGATTGATATTGGGGGTCAAGGGAAAGGAAGGAAGGTATTTAGAATGACTCTGGTTTCTGGCTCAAATACTTGTGAAAAACATGTCGTTATTACTGGAATAGAGAATGTTGAAGGAAAGGCAAGGGTCAGGGGAGGCTGGTGGGAGAGAGATGGAGGGCAGGTGACCATGAGCAGAGTGGATTTCTGAGGCAGGGAGATTCTGGGCAAGCATGAACTCCAGTGTGTTGTCATGAGGATGGGGACTGAGGTGGAGCAGAGGTGAAGGTCAAGGCTGGCCTGGGAGCCTTCCTGTTAACTATTTACTTCTAACAACACCTTAATTATTCAACTCCTATAGGGCAGCCTGTGCAGCAGGAGGCCTAGGAGAACAGCAAAGGAGGCTGTACTCTTATATGAGGCCCTTACAGAGAGGGCCTTGGCATGGCTCCCTCCATCTCCCCAGCCATTTTCCGGGATCTAATTGGGCACTTAGTCAATATTCTCATTAGGAAGAGCAGTTCCATGGGTCTGCAGGACCACTCAATATGTGTAAGTGAGCCAACCCCATGAGTTCCTTTGGGTAACAGAGTACTTAAGCCCTCCATTAGCTATCATTAGGGCTGCACTTACTGCTTAATGATCACCAGCTACAGGGCCTGGTGGGTCTGGACAGATGGAGAGTTGGGAGGAGCATCCCCCACAAAGAGGCATTTCAATGCACTTCTCAGGAGACTCAAGAATTGAGGCTGTTTTGGCCCCCTCCCCACCCCTCACCACGGGATGCAGGCTTAGTTACAGTTCACCAGCCTCTCCAGGCTAGAATAGGCAGGAATGTTTAGTAAGTCTATAGAAGGAAGGAAATGAGAGGCTAACGTTCCTACTTCTTAGGTAGGACCTGTGTGTGTGTGTGTGTGTGTGTGTGTGTGTGTGTGTGTGTGTTTAAGGGAATCTGTTCTCTGCTCTTGAGAGGCCTGGGATTCAGGGTTAGATATATTGGGTCGTCAGGAAAGCCATGACCCATTTTTGCATTGAAAAACATAGAAAAATACGTCATGATTTTCCCGATGACCCCATACATATATAATCTAAATTTGTCTAGGATCCACCAGTCTGTCCATACCAACGAGGTAACTCAAATTTCACTGCCTTGTTTTCCAACTTTAGCCCCTGTGAAAAATATCATGGTTTCCTGAGAATTCCCAGGTGCATGCTGCTGTTTTACTGAGTGCCTTTCTCTCCTCTAGGGGATGCTGCTGCTCCACTGGGCATGCCCAGCCCCACCCCCTCCACCCCCAGCCCCCAGCAGACGCCAGGGCTGCTCTGCAGGGCTGGAACCTAGCAGCACTGTTGCTGCTGTGCTGGGCACTGCAGCCTCTCCCTCTGCATTCGTGGGCAACCTGTTGAGCTCTGCTGCTGGTCTGCCAGGCACAGCAGTGTCCACCAGGCATCACCATTGCCTCACTGGACTCTCTTATTGCTGCCATCTCTCAAGGGATGCAGTTCTGAGTGCCAAAGCCAAATGGTGGCCTGTAGTGAAGGTGGGGAGAAAAGAAGAAAGTCTTTCTGTCTTTTGTGCTATGCTATCTTGGAGATATCTCCAAAATTCTGTAGTTTGATGACACAGTCCTTGCAGTCTTAATTTAGGTATCCAATAGTTCAGCAAATATTCATTTCCTTCCCCCAAAGCTCTGAGGAGTGCTATTTCCCAACTGTAAATGTTGGGCTTGGCCCTAGGACTTGCTTTGGCTAATGGGACATTAGTGGATGTAAAACAAGAAAGGGCTTGAAATGTGCTTGTGTAGTTGGCCTTGCCTTGTTGGGCTTTTGCCTGTCACCAGGAGAAGAATGTGCCCTCTTGGATAGACCACTGTCCTGGAAGAATGAGAGACACAGGGACAGAGCCAGACACAGCAGACCTGGGGCTGAGACAGAGCCTCTCTAGTTGACCTGTAGATGCTGGAGTGAGGAATATACCCTTATGGCTGTGAGCCACTGAGTTTTGAGATGATTAGACCACAGCTGATTAAGATAGCGCTCGTCCATGGAAATGAGCTAAGGTTGGGTTGGAGTTACAGCCTCTAGTTATGGGAAACTTTCTTCCTTGTATTGACTAAACCTTTCTGACTGGGTCAGGCTGTTTGAATTTGGTAACTTCTTTTTACTTAGGATGAATTCTCTCAAATGCTGTCATGCACATGAGCTTTACGAAGGCCATCCACCTGAGTCGTATATGGACTCAAGCTGTATATTTCTCTACTTTGCAAACTTTAAATTTATTAATTTCCATAAGGGTTCCAAAGACGGTGTTGGCAAACCTTTTCTTTAAAGGGCTAGATCATAAGTACTTTAGGCTTTGAGGACCATACGGCTTCTGTCCCAACTATTCCACCCTGCCATTGTAGCTTGAAACCTGATATATATGGTAATAAATAGGCATGATTGTATTCCAATAAAACTTTATTCACAAATCGTTTACTGAACCCTGCTCCACCCCAAAAGCACATCAACTCTACTTGCCACTAACAGATGATGAAAGCTGTTGCTCTTGGTTGTCACTTGATTTGTTGGGGCATGTTTGCCATGTTAGTGCTTAGACTGAAGGCATTTTACAATTTTACGTTGTTATCACCATGATCAATAAGTGGAGAAGCAGTGAGTGAGCATATTGAAAATGCTAGTTACAAGAGACATGTGGTTACGATAGATACCAAAGCAGAATAATAATTTTGAAAATTGAAAGTGGTGAGAAAATGGATGTTGCGAGTGAAAATGGGATACATTTTTTGACGGGGCATGATTGTAAAGGATCAAGAGTGAATCAGTCAACATTAAAAAGGCTGCGCCCAAACCATTGACAGTAATCAGCAAAATATGATGAGAAGTAATTGATAAAAATCAAACAAGTAGAAAAACTTTTTTTTTTTTTTAAAGATTTTATTGGGGAATTGGGTGAGGGGAACAGCGTTGGGGAATCGGGGTAGGGGAACAGACAAGTTGCAGTCTTTTTGTTCTTCAGTCTAGTTGTGGAGAACGTTGCTTCACTGGCCCATGTTGGTATCATCATTGCACTCTTCCCGGGTGAGGCAGGTCGGTCGCCGGCCTCTGGATGGTCGCTCACCAAGGCTATTGGCAGCTCACCCTGGCTGCCGACCACTCACTGTAGCCTATGGCAGCCCACTGCAGCAGGGGCTGCAGCCTACACCGTCACCGGGGCTCGCACAGCCCAGCTCCAGGTGGAGCTGTTGTTAGCTGTGGAGGGCAGTGTCACTGGCCCTCATATGTGGGATCCGAACCGGGGCCGCTGGCATCCCAAAACCAGCTGTTAACCAATGCGTCTCTCGGCCGGCCCAAAACACTTTTGAGTACATGGCTAGAGAGGAGCGGCATCATGGAGCCACTGTGATGTGAGTTCAGGAGAAGCTGAGGAATCTGTTTGAGAACTCAGTTATAGTGAAAGCGCTACTGCTTTTGTGAACCACGACTGATTCCATAGACTCAGGGCCCCTAACGTCTACACAAGGTCAAAGTGATGTTGATACCATAGCTACTAAGGAACTTCTCTTGTAGAGATCTTGAAGGAGGGGTGCACCTGCCTCAACAGATTACCAGAGTGGAAGAATTAAGGCTATTTTGGAAAAAGAGCACCTATCAGGGCAAAACAATGTTATGTGAAGCATCCACTCACTTCTATTTGGTGGAAAATGTACCTGGGGACCTCCAGCTTAACCTTCACTAGGTTCTTTGAACTGGCAAACAAATGGACTTAGAAACAGCAGTTTGGAACCAAAATTGTTCACACATATGCACACATGGTCACATGCATGCATGCACATGTGCGTGCACACACACGAGGGTAGAAAAATGAAGGGATGAATTTGTTGCTTTGCAGAGCCCAGTCTTCAGGTTGGGGGAGGGGTGAGAAGGCTCTCAGCTCAGCTTCTGCTCCTGGCTCAGGGGCAGGAAGATTAAGGAGATGGTTTGTAGATGAAAAGCAAGGAAGGATATACTGGAATGAATGACAGTTTGCAGTCAGATGGACTTGGTTTGGTGTCTGAAAGTGAACCCTGCTAATTGCATGACTCTGGATGCTACTTTTAGGGAGTAGTGAGAAGCTTCCCATTCCATAAAGGAAATGGAGAGGAAATGCATTCCTGGGGAAAGTGGGGAGTGCCTCTGATTTGGAGAACAGCAGGGCAAATCCTCAATGGAGGAGCCTTGATAGCATGAGCCTAAAGGGGGGAAATCAGATTCTAGGTTGAGGTGGTAACTGAAGGATCAGGGAAAAAATGTGAACTGAAAAATCAAGTTAATAAAAGGGAAAATCCAAAGGACTATGGGTGGGAAAGAGGCAGGAAGAGGGCCGAAGGCCATTCTCACTGGAGGAGCAGGAAGTGGGCTGGCAATGACTTACCTTCCTGTGTGAGCTAGCCCTGGGAGTGGGGTGATGACTTGGGGGATTGGAGGGTCTGCTGCTGTTATCTCAGGCTCACCCAGCTGTATTGGTTAATGTTCCCTTGGTTGCAAGTAATAGAAACCAATTTCTATTAATAGTAGCTTAAGAAAAAATATATTTGATTTCTTGGAAATATCTCTGAGTGTCTCACAGAATTCCAAGAATCATTGAACAGTCTAGTTGAAGGAAGGACTTAGCTGTAGGAGTTCATGGACTTCCCTCTAGGACAAAGCTTCTCTAAGTTTAATAAGCATCCCAATCACCTGGCGGACTTGCTGGGCCCAACCCCCAGCAATAATTTGCATTTCCAATGGGTTTCTAGATGATACTGGTTGGTCCTCTGGTGGGTCTGAGAGCACTACTATTGCTCTCAATTCCCAGCCCTGTACCTCAATTCAAAATTTTAAGTGGAAGATGGATTGGCCCATCTTGGTCACGTGTCCTCCTCTTGTCCAATCATGTATAGCCAGAGAGTAGAGCCATATAGTGTAGAGATGGTACCTGAGGCCACTCGAGTGTATCGTGGAACAGTTCAAAGATAAGAAGGGCTCGGTGGATGCACCAGAATGTCTATGATTCCACTCTTCTCAAACTGGCACCTGAGTCTTGAGCTCTGGAGTTCATTCTGTAACATTTGTCTTTAAGCTGTCACTCTATCCCTTGGGAGTCTCCCCACTAAGATTGTCCTTCGGGGTGGGCGTGGGGCAGCATTATCTTCCTGTCCCTTAAAATAAATAAGCAGGGCATTTTCATTTTAGGGTTTTTACTGCTAATTCCTACCAGGACCTTGGAAGAGATAATAAATCTAACCACTTTTGAGAAGTCACACACATTCTGGAATTGTCTAAATTTCATGGCTGTAGCATGTTGTCGATGACTCCTGGTCTCTTCTGAATTAGTAGCTGGGTAGCTGGTAGTCAGGTGCCCCTGCTTTCCTCTGCTAGGAAAGCCTCTCTCCCTAGCAGTAGGCATGCCTTTACTGGAAGGCAGAGATGCAGGGTCCCTCTCCTCTCAGTGGGTCACTGCATCTTTAGGGACAGCCTAGGGCAGGGCTCAGCAAACTTTTGAGATGGAAGAGCTGCCAGGGGTCAGCAAACTGTGCCTCGCGAGCCACATGCGGCTCTTTGGGTACGTACATGTGGCTCTGAAGTAAAATTGAAAATGAAAATAAAACTATCATAGTTTCATTTATAAAATTTTTAAAGGATATTGTTCACATGATGGTGATTATGTAAAAATATATTTATGGCTCTCAAATAATTTTTAAATTGTTGTGAGGGACAGGATTGGCTCTTCCAGGGGTCGGCAAACTTTTGAGATGGAATGTACCCAAAGAGCCGCATGTGGTTGCGAGCTGCAGTTTGCCGACCCCTGGCCTAGGGTGATCCCGCTGTGTATCTCCCCAGGAAGTAAAATCCTGGGAGAGAGCTGCTGATTACCTGGATCCCTGCCTCTTCTGATTACTCACTTCATCTTTATTTCTTGGAGGATAACAAGGCTTCTTAAAAAATAAAATTCCCTTCCTTGGACTAAACCCCAGTTGTGTGTAGAGCAGGAGGAAGAAGAAGGCATTGCCTGCCACTGGGGAGGAATCACTCACAGGGAAACAGAGAGAAAGCAGGCTCCTGCCGCCATTTGGCACCTTCTTTTCTGCCAAAGAAACAAATCCTCAGAGTGGCAAGGGCACACAGAACTTTGGCAGAGGGAGTCCATCCCAAGGGGAGAGGCTGTAAGAGACAACATCACGGGCTCAGGGCTGGGAAAGACGGTTACAAATTCACGCTTTTTCTCTAGCACTTCGCCATCAGCTGGGTGTCCATCTTCAGCTTGAACATTTTCAGTGACAGGGAGCTTGCTACCTATGAGGTCAGCATGTTCTTTCTTCAGGCACTTCTGATGTTTTGAAAGATATTTCATATACTGGCCTGTAATTTTTCCCTCTCCAGGTAGACACTGATCAGATTATCAGGCCCCTTTGCAGTTGAGTCATTGTTCCAGCCTTGAGGCCAAATATATAGACCAGACTAAGGCACCCAATCAGGGCAACCCCAATTCAGAAAAAAAAAATATTAGACTTTTCCTGAGAACGCTTACATAAAAATAGAACATAGAGATTAAATGTGAATGGTACTCAGATTCACAGGCAGTCTGATAAGACCTGTTGTAACTAAGCAAGTGTCAGATTCACAGGCAGTCTGATAAGACCTGTTGTAACTAAGCAAGTGTTCATTAAAGAGGCCTGGAGATGGAGAAGTAGGAGAAGAACCAGGAAGGGGTATTTTTCTAGTGGCCCTGGGTCATGTGATGGCCATCACTCCACCCTCTCTTACTGCGTCTCCTTCCCCTCAGTCCATATTGCGTGTGCTTGTTTTTCTTTTAATGGAGGGTTGGGTACCCTCTTCTATCAGAGAAAGCCACAGACTCTGATAGATCAGCAGCTTCAGGAGGAAGAGGGAGGACAGGCCACCAGTGGGTCAGCCAGAGTTGCTGTGTCCACCTTGGTGATCAATGGAAGAGGACACAGACTGTGGCCAGATGACCCTTCACGTCGCTGTGTTGGTGTTGACCATTTCCTCTAAACTGGACATGCTTTGTCTCCTGCAGAAACCATGAGCTCCCTGTGGGTGGGTCTTCGTTGGGATGATGACAGGGAGCTACAGGCAGGATGGTCAGCAAACTCACACCTACTCCTACGGGGCTGCCAGACCCAGCACTTCCACTGTGCTGCCTTGGTTTCCCTAGTCGCTCAGTGTCTGGGAGGCTGAAGAAGACACAGATTACAGGGATCCATCCATTGACTTCTGGGCCTCTGATAATCATATGGACACTCTGACCTGACCCGTCCTAGCCCATTCTCTGGTAAACTCACACCTGAGCTGCCACAGTACCCATTTTATGTGCTTAGAGGCTTTTAAGAAGGTGTATGACTCCTGGCTGAAATTGCAAGGTGGTAGGGATGGAGCCTGTCCCATTTGGCTGAGATTGCCCAAAGTGTCCCTGATGTGTAAATATCCTGTTGGCCAGCTGAAAAAAGGGGCCAAGTTTTTACCAGCTGTTACTCCTGGGGTATCTGACCCTCAGCGCTTTCTTAACCCTCTATTCTCTTTCAAGGGACCTTTTGTGATTTGGGTCTTCTCATTCGTTAGTGGTGGAACAAAGATTTTAATTCACCTCCTTAGATTGCAAATCCTAAATGCTTTGCATTCAGATTAATCAACCCCAATAGGGGTTCACTGGCAGAAATTGGGGTTCCCATAGTTAAGGAATTACTCCAATACAGTAGTCCCCCCTTATCTGTGGTTTCACTTTCTGTGGTTTCAGTTACCCACAGCCAACTGTGGTCTGACTTGCTGAGGGAGGAAGGCTCTCAGGGAAGACTTGAAGAATAGCCAGGAGGCAGGCAGGTGGAAAGAAAGAAATAGGGCTTTAGTATCAAGAAATTTAAGAGATAAGGCTTAGAAATGGGACTATATCACCCTCAAGTTGAAAATTCTTCAATGGCTTCCATCATCTTTCAGGGCAAAAGTCCAGGTATCATATGACATCCAAGACCCTTCATGATCTCACCCCCTCTTCACTTCTTTGCAGAATCATCTTCCATCACTCACTGGCTCATACTTTCTGATCCAGCATTCTGAACAACTTGTTCCTTGTACATATTATGGTATAATATTTCACGACTTTGTTCCTTTGCTCATCTTGTTCCTTTGGTTTGGAACTGCTTTACCCTCAATCATCCTCTCCTTCCCTCACCTCCCTTGTCCTCCCCCTGCCTCCCACCCCCACTTCCCTCCGCTGACAAGCTTTCCCTGAGGTTACCTGTCCTTCCAAAAAGGGCTTCTTTGTGCTCTGGCGGCACCATATACAATGTGGCCAGAGCCCTGAATCTTAGTGTATGATAATTTGCTGTTTGCATAGCAATCATTAAGAGCTCCTCCAGGGCAGGGGAGTCCTTATGTAACACCCCTCTGTGCTCTGGTTGGAGAAGACAGCATTACCTGCTTCATAAACTGGCAGTCTACCTTGCTGAAAAGTCAGGCACCACTGGTCACTGTTGGTTCTTTCAGCATTGGGCCTCCTGGGCCCAGAGCAGACCCTGCATGCTTAGCCACTGGGTGAGGTCTTCTCTGAAGTCTGAAGCATGGCTGGCCACTTGGATCATCTGAGCAGGCCAAAGTAAGCCCCAGGCCATCTTACGCTTCAGGACACTGTCACGTGAATGGTTGGCCACCCTTTAGGAACCTGCCTCACAGCTGCTTTGTCTCTTAGCATTGATATGGCTCCCCACAATGGAGTCAGGCTGCGGGTGAAAATTTGGCACCCCTTCAAATCAACACGTTACATGTCTGTTCAGTATCTGTAGGAAGGAGAGATGAGGGCGGGGGGAGGACAGTTCCACTCCCTCCTCTACTGTCCTGAGCGGTGCAGCTCTCCCCAGGCCACGCTCCAGGACCCCACGTGGCACAACAAAAGTGCTGCAGTTAACAAGACCCAGCTCCTTGGAAGGCAGTAAGGCACTTCTTTCTTAGCCATGCGCTTTAGGGCTCCACCCTGAAACTGACGTATCAAAATCTTCTCGAAGCATAGAGAATGTTTTCCCTGAGAGGAGCTCTGCGAACAGGTTTTTCTCCATCTCATTGCCTATCTAACAACGTCTCCACATCGCCAATGCATTATGCTAGATTTGATGAGCCCCTTCCCTTTTCATTTACTCTTCTCTACTCTTCCTTTGGATGCTGACATTGATGGAGTCTTTGTGTTTGCTTTGGTGCCTAGCTCTGTTTTCTAGGGAGCCCAGGCAAGCCTTTTTTTTTTTTTTAAATCATTGTATCCCTAGTGTCTGGCCTAGTGCCAGGAAATAACAGGTGCTCAGTGTATTCTTGTGAGTATGACCCAGTTTTGGCTTTGGGGGTTCAAATCAACAGCCCAAGACCCATTCTGAAGACTGGAAGGCTCTGGAGAGAAAGGAAGTAGCAGGTGCACCCTCAGGAGGGAGGAAGGGGAATGGCGCTCAGAAGCTCTATGTAAGGCACATTTGAAAAGGAACTGGTCTCCAGGAGACGTGCTTCTAACCTTCAGTGTCCCTGGGCCAGCCCTGTGAGGGGGCGTGTGTCATTGATGAAGTCCTTGCGTGCACTCTTCTCCTTAGTCTGGAAAAGCCTTTCTTGAACCTGTTCCCCTGAGCCAGCCACTCAGCTCCTCAGACCTCAGCTCTCAGTTAGGGATGACTTCCAGGTGTTGTCATGGCAATGCTGGAGTCTGAGTGGCTCATCACCACGCTGCTTTGACTGTAAAAGTGAATATCTGTTTCCTCTTCCCTCTGTGGGTGAAGGTGGAGGAAGCACCCCTACTGGTGCAGGTGACCGGACATGCACCATTTCTGAGCCAGTTTTTATGGGCTCCCAGAGAAAGAGGTGCTCAGAAAGCCTCACCCATCAGGATCAGGAAGCCAGGGGTCACACAACTGACCAGTCAGTCCTGACCCAAACTGGGGACAGCTCCGATGATTGACGCCTTTAGCCAAGTCCATTTCTGATACGAGGGTGACTTAGGAACTTGTAGGATCAGCTTGTCTACTACAAGCCAGAAAGGGTTGGCTTGGGGGTTCATGGTGAAACCCCTGTTAACAACCATAGCATTTGCTAACACTTGTATAGTGCTTGCCAGGTACCAGGCACTGTTCCAGGAAATAGGGTAAGGAGTTTGGATTTACTGCAATTGTGCATGTAAACTGCCTAGCATAGCGCCTGGCATAGAGAAGTGCTCAATAAACAGAGCTGCTATTGTTAATGTCGCACTCTTGCCTCCTCCAGTAGGTCTCCCTGACTGCTGATGCCATTCCAGGGTGGCTGGAGGTCACCTCACCCCCTTGGATTTAGGACATAATCATCAATCTGAAGGGCCAAGCTGGATGTCACATTCCCTTATTCCTAGTTCTCAAGAGCCCTGCCCTGGCCCCGGCCACTTTCATTCTCTTCTGTGGGAGGCATTCCAAGGTGAGCAACGTCCACAGACCCTCTGGGCGGGACCCCGGTTCCAGTGGCCAGTTTTTTGAGGATCCAATTCAGAGAAATCCCCAGGTTGTATTTGTGTCTTGCCGCCAGGCTCAGCATAATGGCATTGACAGTTGAAGTAAGCAATTGGCCAATTTCCTTCAGGAACATTTGAAATAAAAAGCAGTTTGTCTGAGTGGAGGAAATTGTGAGAGCCCCAAATGGAATTGCTTAAATTTATTGCTGGAGAGTTTTTACATATTGAGCCAAAGGCATATCTTTTTGCACTCAGTCTCGGGTTTTCAGGAGTGCCGCACTGCACCAGGGATGAAGAGGCCTGGGTTGGCTCCAAAGCTGGCCTGCCGAGTAGAAACTTCCATCCCCTCACCAGCCCTCCCATGAGCAGCCCCATGAGGGTGGGAAAGATTTGACTGCTAGGGTGGCAGACATGCCAGCTCTTCTCATTGGAAAGCAAAGAGTGGTACCTGCATTTCTAGACAGGATACTGACCAAGGTTTAGCATCCACAATATTGTCCATGTCCCTGAGCAGCTGGACCATCCCAAGGCTGCAGTGGATGTGACTTTTCTTGTGGGGCTTCCAGTTCTTGAGTGATGTGCTCAGGAGGCAAGAAATGTGAGGCTGTCAGGGAAGAGAGCTTTCAGCAATTTTTCCTGGTTGGGACAAAAAAATTTCTTCTAATTATTTTTTTTATTCAATTTTTTTCCTCAATTTTATTGAGAAATAATTCACATACATCCCTGTATGAGGTTTAAGGTGTACAGCATGGTGGTTTGATTTACATATATTGCAAAATTACACCATAATAAGTTTAGTTCACATCCATCATCTCATAGAGATACAATAAAAAGAAAAGAAAGTTCTCCTTGTGACGAGGACTCTTAGGATCTACTCTCTCTTAACACCTTTCCTATATGTCATACATCAGTGTTAGCTGTAGTCCTTGTATTGTACATTACATCTCTCGTACTTATTTATCTTATAACTGGAAGTTTGTACCTTTTGACCAGGGACAGACACATTTCGATCTCAAGTTCTGGAAGACACTGGGGTCTTATATTCAAGTCAGCATCAGAATAAGATATAAATTATTTGCAGAACAGCAGAGGATGCAGTCGGATGAACTTGGTCAGGCTGTTATCAGACCTGGGACCTAGGCTGACTTTGGCACCAGTTTACTTTGTGACCAAGTGAAAATAGCATGTCACTTTTCGTCTCTGGACCTAAGTTTCCTTATCTGTAAAATGAGGTCCTTAGACCAAATAGTCTGAGATCATGCTTGGTTCCAACGTGCTATGACCTGTGCTTCTTTCTCGATCACACCCCCAACAATTCCACCGCTTTATCTCTCTCTCCGAATATGACATACGTATTTTATGCACATTGAAGACTCCTCATCACAATGTTGACCTGGGTGCATTTCAACACATTGAGAGGAAGCATCCTGGTGTTGTGGAAAGATGATGGACCCAGGAACCACGGAGACCTGGGCTCAAATCCTGTTTCTTCCCCTCATTCAGTCAACCTTGGACAAGTTATTTACCCTATCTGACCCTCAGCTTCTTTATCAAAGCCTAGAAATAATGTGAGTATGAAATTAGCCATTTTCATAAGTCATCAAAAAGTAGGCTGGGCAAATAGAGGTGCTCACCCAGCATGAATTCCCTTCCTTTCCCCATGTCCAGACCCACCTAAACCTCAGGCTGCATCACCTATAGCACTGCTAGATGCAGGAAGACCCCACCTTGATTTTATGGATGGGTTTATAGCTCTACAGAAGAAATGTTATCTTTCATGTTATCCTCTAAGTAGCTGGAATGAAAAGTTCTTAGACCAAATGATAGATGTGCTTGAAGAGATGCTTTGATAACTGGCTTGGGTGAGACCCAATCCTTTACTTAATCCTTAAGTAAAATAGATCAGAGCTACACTGCCTTCTAAAGAGGGTAGGTCCATTTACTTGCAGAACTTTTTGTCTTGAGGACAAAGAGATTGAGTGGGGTGTGTGAGTCAGGAAGAGAGCTGAATTACTCTGAACAATAGGGAAGAGGGATATTAACAGGGCTAGGAGAGAGAAGAGTCAAGTGGTGGCCCAAGAGAGAAGAGACTTTGGAGAAAAGATGGAAGCATTTGAGAGGGACTGAAATAAAGCAGTTGGGCTACTCATATCAATATACATGCACGGAGATAAACCCTTGTATTAGAGTTGTTACATGGAGACACATGCACTCTCACTCACATATAGGCATGAAGTTATCTGGATGCATGTAAGTGAATGTGTGTGTGTGTGTGTGTGTGTGTGTGTGTGTGTATGTGCATGAGTGTGTGTGTGTGTATGTGTGTGCATGAACACATGCTCTCTGGCATTGGAGATAGCTGCTCTCTAAGACTTATGGACATGTGGTGTGTATTAACCTTCCCCCCTTCTCCTCTCCCCATGTATGAATGAGACTGGGCAGGTGTCAGAATCGCTCTGTTTGCAGAAGTTGAGCTCAGAACCCTGCATTCGCTTACCAGGCCGAGCAAGATGGTGGAGTACATAGGGAAAGTGATTTTTCTCACTCACTTGAATAACAACGTATTTTTCTCCTTGCAAAAGTAATATATTCAATGATTATGCTGTGCCAGGTTCTTTGCTAGGCCCTGGGCATGTAACAATGAGCAAATGCCTCCATGCAGCTCATGTTCTTATGGGGTAGACAGCCATAAAACATTCCTGGTACACGTCATGGGCACATGGAAGGGGACACTTGGGATACTCTCGAAGTGTGCGAAGGGAATGAGCCCAGCCTGTGAGGACCTAAAAGAGTGTGTAGGTCCTTGGAGTATTTGGAGTTGTCGAGAAGGAAGGTGAGAGTGACAGGATAGGAGACTGGAAATGGACATGGGCCAGACCACAAGGGGTTTGTCAGACATGTTCAAGGATTTGAGGGCCACAAGGAGCCATTGAAGAGTTTTTAGCTCGAGAGAGGTTTTACCCTCTAGAAAGATATTTCTGGCTTCACTGTGCATACTGAGTCCTTCCCTTAGAACCAGAGACCTTTTGGAGCCTGTGTGATGGAAGACAGCAAAGCCCAGCCGGGACCACAGGTCACAGGCCTGGCTGCCAAAAATGGGCTGGATTCTCCTTCCAGCCACTCTAGCTGATGGTGTGCACAGGCTGAAGCCACGCAGTGACAACATCAAGTCAATCATTTTAGGGTATTCAGTTTTAATTAACATTTACTGAGTGCCCGAAACTTGCCAACCTGGATTATGCCCTGTCATGCTCACAGCAGCGTTACGAGACATGCAAAAAATATCACATTTTAGAGAAAAGTGGAGAGAGGAAGAGACAGCCGAATGGCATTGTGGAGCCCCTTCTACACTCCGGGTCCGAGCCAGGGGCTGGCCGTAGGTAATCCTTCGTACGTGAACATCTAGCACATCTAGGTTTTTACTGCTAATTCCTACCAGGACTACCGCATCTTAAGGGACAGACTAGGGCAGGGGTCAGCAAACTTTTGAGATGGAAGAGCCTCCAGGGGTCAGCAAACTGCAGCTCGCGAGCCACATGCGGCTCTTTGGGTGCGTACATGTGGCTCTGAAGTAAAATTGAAAATGAAAACAAAATGATCATAGTTTCAGTTATAAAATTTTTAAAGGATATTATTCACATAATGGTGATTATGTAAAAATATATTTATGGCTCTCGAATAATTTTTAAATTGTTGTGAGGGACAGGATTGGCTCTTCCATCTCAAAAGTTTGCTGAACCCTGATCTCAGAGCTAGGGGCTGCACTCCCCATTTTAAGATAAGGAAGCTAATCCCAGGTGAAACAGTTTATCCAAGGACACCGAGTGAGCGGTGCAACTGGGGCTGCAAGTCAAGTTCATTCAGTTAGGTTATTTCTTCAACATGTAACAGAAAACCTTCTCCTGCCTACAGGAGTCTTCTGGGTCCTAGGTGCTGCTTGGGGAAGACCCAATGGAGCAATTATAGAGGTGCAGGGTACCCTTGTGCTGGCAGACAGAGAGGGTGAGCTCTCTGGCTTCTTGGGGATGGCACAGCCTCCCGCACTCTCCCGTAGCCCATTTGGAGCTGAAATTCAGGCCTATAAGAGGCAGAGGTCAAGAGCTCTGATGTTCATAGGCTTACATACTCAGTCATCACATGTGTGAGCCCTTTAGGGTCAGGTTGCAGGGAAACAAACAGGAGGGGACATGTGGCAGGAGGCAGCACTGTGTTATGAAAGGGCATGAGCTTTGGCGTTAGAGCCCTCTCAGTTTAAACCCAAGCTCTGCTCTTTAGGAGCCCTGGAGCCTTTGTACTGCAAGCTTTGTCACCTTGAGTTACCGACTCTTCCTGCGGGACCTGGGGCAAGCATCTTGGTGCCTCCATGTCCTCATTCTGTACATGGAGGTAATAGTCCTTAGGAACAGAAATGTCTATGGGTAAAGGAAATAACACAATGCAACAGCCCAGTATCTGCATGTTCTAAATTCTCAATAAATGTTACCAGTTGTTGGCATACCTTCACTTATGAGCCACATCTGTAAGATGAGGATAATTATACCCTTGGCATAGAGTTTAGGGGGTGGTCGTGGAATAAAATGACAAAATGTATATAGTGGTGACCAACAGCCCAGGATATATGGGTGCCCCATCTTGTGTTTGCTTCAGTCTGTTTTCCTAGATCTGTATAAGAGCCATTGCCAGATGTTTTCTTTTTTTAATAAAGGTTTTTATTAAAATATAGCTAGGGCCAGCTGAGTGGCGCATTGGTTAAGAGCTGGCTTGGGATGCCAGCAGCCCTGGTTCAGATCCCACATATGAGGGCCAGTGACACTGCCCTCTAAGCAAAGATGGTGAACAACAGCTCCACCTGGAGCTGGGCTGTGCGAGCCCCAGCGACGGTGTAGGCTGCAGCCCCTGCTGCAGTGGGCTGCCATAGGCTACAGTGAGTGGCCGGCAGCCAGCGTGAGCTGCCAATAGCCGCAGTGAGCGACATCCAGAGGCCGGCGACCGATCTGACTGATCCGGGAAGAGCGCAATAACGATACCAACATGGGCCAGTGAAGCAACGTCCTCCGCAACTAGACTGAAGAACAAAAAGACAGCAACTTGTCTGTTCCCCTTCCTGATTCCCCAATGCCGTTCCCCTCACCCAATTCCCCAATAAATTCTTTAAAAAAATAAAAAATAAAATAAAATAAATAAATAAAATATAGCTAGCATACAATATTATATTAGTTTCAGGTGTACACATAGTTATTCAACATTCCACTAAAGGAGTGATCACCATGATAAGTCCAACAACCATCTGACACCATACCACAGTATCACAATATTATTGACTATATTCCCCATGCTGTACAAGGCCTGACAATGAAGTTTGCAAACTTGTTGCAACGATGTTGCTCACCTTTTTTGATAGAAGAGGCATTATTCATCATGAATTCATACCAACTGGACAGTTAACCAAGTTTACTCTTTGGAAGTGCTGAAAAGGCTGTGTGAACAAAGTTACACTAAAGTTAGATGAAAATGACCTGAACTTTTCACCAATAATTCATGGCTCTTGCATCACGACAATGCACTAGCTCACATGGCACTGTCTGTGAGGGAGTTTTTAGCTAGTTAACAAATAACTGTATTGGAACACCCTCCCTACTCACCTGATCTGGCCCCCAATGACTTCTTTCTTTACCTGAAGATAAAGGAAATATTGAAAGGAAAAATTTTTGATTACACTCAGGACATCAAGGGTAATATGACAGCTCTGATGGTCATTCCAAAAAGAGAGTTCCAAAATTGCTTTGAAGGATGGACTAAGCAGTGGCATTGGTGCATAGCTTCCCAAGGGGAGTACTTTGAAGGTGACCATAGTGATATTCAGCAATGAGGTAGGTAGCACTTTTTCTAAGATGAGTTCACAAACTTAAACTGTACAACCTTACAGTATATTACATTCCAGGGCTTGTTTTATACCTGGAAATGTTTCACTTTTTATTTCCCCTTTTTAAATTTTTTGGTTACAGTTGACACTCATTATTTTATATGAATTTCAGGTGTACAACATAGCGGTTAAAAATTCATGTAACTTAAGAAGTGATGCCTCTGACTAGCCTAGTACCCACCTGGCACTATACATAGTTATTACTATATTGTTGACTATATTCCCTATGCTTTACTTTACATCCCCATAACTATTTTGTAACTACCAATTTGTACTTCTTAATCCCTTCACCTTTATCACCCTTCCTCCCAAACCACCTCTTATCTATCACCCCAATGAATCTAGTACTCATCTGACACCATACATAGTCATTAAAATATTATTAATTATATTTCTTATGCTATAGCCTACATCCCCTTGACTACTGTGTAGCAACTAATTTGTACTTCTTCACCTATCCCCAACTCCCTCACATCTGGCAACCATCAAAATGTTCTCTCTGTATCTATGAGTTTCTGATTTGTTTATTTTGTTCTTTAGATTCCACATATAAACAAAATCACATTGCATCTGTCTTTCTCTGTCTGACATACTCTACTCAGCACAGCACCCTCCAGGTCCATCCATGCTGCACAGATGACAAGAACCCATTCCCTTCCATGGCTGAGCACTATTCCACTGTGTATATGTACCACCTCCTCTTTATCCATTCATCCATTGACGGACACCGAGGCTGCCTCCACATCTTCAATTGCTAGATGTTTTCACCAACTGCAAATATTTGCTGAAAATTTTCAAGGCTGGTCCTTTCTTTTGTCAATCCTTTAGGGAGTAGCTTAGATTGTGTTTTCTGGTTTATACCCACTCTCTGCCTTCATGCTGGAATGCTGGTAGAGCCATTAAATAATAAAATTATTCCTTTCCCCAGATAGCAATCCCCTCACATTACTTCACTATATCAATTACACATGTCTTTTGAGTACAGTTTCCCCTGCCCTGACCACAAAGGGTAATGAGGGGCAAGACTACTCTGGTTGTAACTGCAACTATGGAGCTTCTTAGACCCCAGCTAGGAAAGGTGAAGTGGGAGATAAGGGAGCATCCCATTGCCTTGGTGTTCATACCCCACCTGTCCCCAAAGTTGGGAACAGGTTAATCAGAGCTCTGCAGTCAGCACAGAGGCTGTTAACTCAGGGAGCCTCGTGGTTTGGAGATCAATAACCCTCTACTCAAGTCAAGTCTCGTTTTGGTTGCCAGAAACTGATCTTGACCTTCACATCTCCCTTTATTTTCCATCCCATTTTTCTTCGTCTTTTCTCAGCAAAACTCCTCATGAGCCACCCATGCTCTGTCTGCACTTCCTCTAGTCCCTGTCCTTGTCCTGAAACATCTTGGTCAAGGTCACTTGAGGGCCTGCATGTTGCTACATCCAAAGGTCAATCTCAGAAACCAGTGGTTCTCAGGAACCGTATTCCATGACTTTTCAGTCGCATTTAACACTGCTGACCACTCCCGGTTTCCTGAAATGCTTCCCTCACCTGGTTTCTGGGTCATCAGCCTCCTTGTTTTTCTTCCTACTTCATTGACTTTGCCTCTTCAGCCTCTTCTAGATTTATCTTGTCTTCAGAACCTCAAAAGCCTCTTCTCTTCTACTTCAACTCATCCAGTAGAATGGCTTTAAATATACTAGCATCTGGATGCTGAATTCCAGCTTACATATTTGAACCCCAGACTCACAGGATGGCCCCCTTACTTGGCTTTTCCCCATGGATGTCTACTGAACATACCAACTTTAACATGTCCCATGCCAAACTCTTGATTCTTTCCTTTGAAATTTACTATTTTCTCTATCTAGTTGACATCAACTTAATTTTTCTGCTTACTTAGGCCAAATATCTTCAAGTGGTTCTTGATTCTTTGCCTTCTCTCAGACTCCATTTTCAATTAATCAATGAAATTTTGTCAGTATTTTAAAAATGTATCCTAAATTTTTCATTTCTCACTGTCACCAAATGTGCTTTCCTAGCTTAAGCCACTCTTATCTCTTGCCTGGATGACAATTAAAGCCTCCAACTGGTCTCCCTGCCTTTATTCTTGCCCCTTCCTCCTACTTTCTATATATCAAATGGTAGCCAAGGTGATCTTTTCAAAACAAAAATTATATCATGTCATTCCTCTGTTCAAATTCTCTGATGGCTTTCTGTCTCAATCAGGATAAAACACTAAGTCCCTATTATCATCCACAAGCCTATCATGGTATGGCCCCTTAGCCTCTCTCATCTCCTTGTCTACATCTCTCCCTTCACTCTATTGACTTGAAAGCCTCCTCAACTCCTGTTTACTGAACACACCAAGTGTACTCCTATTTGCATTGGCTCTTTCTTCTAGTTGGAACACTCTACCTTCAGATATCTGCATGGTTCATTGCCTAACATCTTTCCAGTCTCTGTTAAAATGCTAACTTGTTGAAGAGGCTCCCTGAACTGCTCTATGTAAGATTACCCTCTACCGTTGCTAATAACTCTTTAGAAATCTGCCTGGTTGGATTTTATTGGTTGTGTGTGTGCGTGTGTGTGTGTGGGGGGGGTTGTTTATATGTTTATGTAGTCTCATTGTTGCTAACATTTTTGTGATTCTGTCTTTCATTTCTTTAAACATTTCATATGAAGTTACTTTATATTCTGTATCTCACAATTTAAATATCTAAAGGATTTGTGTGTGAAGGCATTAAAACTGTTGTTTGTTGAATCTGCTTTCACTCATGGTGCTTTGCTTCCTTGTATGTTTGGCGTTCTTTGCATGTCAATTTATATATAGTTGGTCTTAATCTGTAGAAAGTCAGGGGCAATAAGTTGAGGATGCTTTCCTGCAGAAAAGATTTATATTTACTTGTGTCAGGCAACAGAGGGTACCATTGACCAGAAATCTTTTTATCTCCTTTCAGGATTTCTGGCTAAATCTGAGTCTCGATTCAGGTCCTCTACCAGGCCACTGGCTCAAGTCTCAGTTCCTAGACTGCTTCTCTCGTTGTGACCTCACACTCTACTATTGCTCAGAGTTCACAGCCTTTTTGCTTTCAGCCCCTTGGAGATTTATCCTATTTTTTGGGAGCTCAATAATGTGGCAAAAACTTTGTGTCGTGCAGTATATAATTGATTTTGAGTCGAAGAGCCCCTCAGAGAACCTTGTTGGCCATTGTTCCAGAAATGGAAACATCTTTTCACTGTCTTGACCCTCTTATGTACCCAGTTTTTTCTTTATAGTACTTACTCACCATCTAACACAGTACATATTTATTTGTGTATTTATTTTATATCTTCTTCCACTAAAATGCCACCCCCATAAGAGCTGGAAGTTTTAACTGGTTTGTTCATTGCTATAATATGTCCCTAGTGCCTAGAACAATGCCTTGCATGTAGTAGATGCTCAATAAGCATTGTTGAACGAATGCACAAGGCCTCCCTTAAGTTGGTTTAAGCAGAGGTAGTTATGTTAAAAATGCACATGGAGAGATGAGAACTCACAAGACAATCCAAGAGCAGGAGGAGTAGCGGCTGGGCTCCAACGATTGGACACAGTAGCTGCTTTTGTTTATAAGGTGGTTCTGAAATCTTCTAGAATCCCTCTCCTGCTCTGCCACTAATATATATCAGCTTCCCCTACCCAATGTCTGCTTCCTCTTTCCTTATAATTTTCCATTGTGTTTGACCTTGGTTTGCCATCATCTCAACTCAAGGCATCCTTTCAAATTCTTCTTTAGCTGCTAACTGGAAAACTTGCTTTTCTCCCCCCTTGGGTCACATTCTCAAGAAAGAGGATTAAACTGATTTAGCTTTTTTAAAAGCCAGAGCACATGGTCTCCGGCTGGTTCATGGATCTTTTTTTCCAGGACAGTGAATATGATTTATTGAAAACAAAAGTACACACTTGGGAGAAAAGTGTGGGTGAACTCAGAGAAAGAGTCGCCCTGAGGAAGTCACGATCAGGGGCTTTTATTCCTCCCAGGTGGAATTGGTGGTGCCCCATTGATGTGGTTCACTTATGTCCTCCCCTAGGTGGGACCCTTCATTTCCCACTTCTTTTCCTTGTTTCCTACCAAACTGTCATGGCATCAGATGCATGATGCGAGTTGTAGGAACTGCAATGCAAATGATATAATAATTACATTAAAATTAGCTAAAGGTCAGGCCCCTGTCATAGGGATTAGCCTTGCTGGATGAAACTGGATCTTGTTTTTCTCCAGCTTCAGGTGCTGGATACAGTCACTTGTTAACTTATGTAATTAGTGAGGCACCTCAAGTTGTACCTGGCGGGGAGCTGTCAATTTCCTAGGCTACCTGTCCTGCCTCATAAGTGCCCCGCCCCGAGAGATTTTTGGACCCATAATTATATGGGTTGTTGAGGGACTAGAGGTCAGACTTCTGTAGCTGCTTCAGGTGGAGACAGGGCACTGACCTTACCTAGCCTGGGATTGAAAATCTCTACTTGCCTGAGCTAAGGGGTCAAGACTTCCCTCCAGCATGGTTTCTTTTGAGGGCACTGGCTGAAATCTCTGGAGGACCATCATCTTTATGTGGAACTGCTATAACCTGGAAGATACAAATTTGCAAGGAAGTTAAAAAGACAAGATCCAGACAGTAGTAGTAGTAGGATAAAAATCAAGGGTCCTAGCAGGGGCAGAAGCCAGGTTATGGAGGGCAAAACGCTTCTTACAGACTGCCAGACAGAGGCAGTGGTTGGATTTCCCTTTGCAAAATCATGAAGCCATTTAGCTTGATCGTATATCTTTTTGACACCTTCTTCTACCTGTAGTATTGATATAGGTGCAGCAAGTCTTGTTAATAACCACACATACACCCCCTCGTTCGGCTAGCAGGTAATCAGGAGCCAATCAGTTGTCAATGACAACATTCGTGAGTGAATCGAGCAAGTGCTGTAAATTTTGGAGGGTATCTCCGGTGCTTTTTGCTAGGGTATCTGTATTATTTGTCAGATTTTTTTAAAGTGGCCTCATGATAGGCAAATTCTCCCCAAGAGGCTACGAGACTCATGGCAGTCCCAATACCAGCCAGACTGAATCCTATGGCCCATTTGGCTCGGGGATGGGTGATGTTATGAACAGTGACTGATATGCCCCAAGGACCTAGAAACCCCAGGGTACATTGACCCTCAAACTGAGAGTTGTCAAGGCAAATGTAGGCTAAAGCAGGGTAGACCCCATTGGGAGACCCTTCGCTGGACAGCTTATCTTTAGGAGGGCCATGGAGGAATAAGTATTCAGAGGGGGCACAAACTCAGTGTGGGGAAGAGGAGTTAAACCATGTGGTTAGGTTTGCATCCCAAGAGGGGCCTGTATCACATTGGGAAGATAAGGGGCCTCCCGTAGCTCAGCTTGCCTAGGCCTGGTTGGTGCCCTCTTCTTTAGAAAGGAGGTAGTGTAGTCACCAGTTCCCTTTCAAGTCCCTCCCAATATGTGCACCTGTTTGGGGGGATTTTATTTTGGTAACTGTCACAAACCTTATGGTTGGCTGGGCACCAAAAGGTATTCGGAATGCACCTTTTAGAGGTGTTGAATGTTGTGGAATAGAAAGAGGAAGTGTTAAGAGATATGTAGTTCCCCCTCTAGGTATTCAGTCCCTACATGGACTTGATGTGAAAATGCAGTTAAGGATTCTAAATCTAGCTTTACTAGACCAATTGAATTGTGGGGTGAGATGTATGCAGCAAAAATTTATAGCTGTTGGGTCTAGTCTGACAAATAGGGGAGAGCTCCTTGGGACATTCTTTGGGGATCCCGAATGAACGATGAAACTGAGATTAAGGTGGACAGGCTGAACCTGAGGAGAGGGAGTGGTGTTTGGGGGTTATCTATGACATATCCAGAAATCAGAGAGGCCATTGCCCTTAGCTATTACATTAGAAAAGTTCACAAAGGTGTTGGTTTCCCAATCCCCCCGGAGAGGCTGGAATGAAATAGAACTAAGAAGATTAGAATCATGCTGGCGGTTTAGTCTGGTTGCGGAAAAAGCAATTATCAAGTGTGGCACAAGTGAGGAGAAGAATAAGAGCTAGGAGAAAATTAAACAGAAAATGACAATTAACATGTCCAGAATCAGAGGTTACTCATAGGTTAGTGTAAGGCTGTGTTCTGTCTTCTTAAACAATAGCTTTAGGTCCTTAGGGGTTCATAGGTGCACTCTTGAGTAGGACCGGTCGAGGGTTCCTCGGGAAGATCAGTCCAAGCACTGGAGAAGATGTCTCTTCGTGGTTGCCAGAGGTGCTGCCAGAGGCTCACAGGAACATCCAAGAGGGGACTGAACCCAGAGCAGCGGAAACCAGAGTCTTGTCTCCATGCAAGAAAGAATTCAAGAGCAAGACAGATGCAGGAAAGCGAAAGTAATTTATTGGAAACAATAGTACACACTGGAGAGGAAAGTGCGGTGAACTCAGAGAACGAGTCACCCAGTTCGTGGATTTTAAGAATGAATGTAGAGAAACAAGAATTCTCAAGGCAATTCAAGAGCAGGACGAAGAGTTGACTGGGCTTGGAAGCAGTGGCTGCTTCTGGATCTAAGTTGGTTCTGGCCTGTGGTCATGAACCAATTCATTTAAATACGGCAGGTCAAGAGAAGGGTCAGGTAAAATAAATAAAACATGGAAACTGGACTCTGGGGATCTGGAAGTAGTATCCTTTAATAGAGGCATGGGCAGGGCAAATAAAGAGAATGCTAAATTCAGAACCATCTCTGAGAGTGAAACTATGAAGAATCAACATTTGATGAAATAAAATCATCAACTTGAGAAGGTAAGAGACCCACCTTGAGTGATGAGAAAACATCCAAGTCCAATCAAGAGAATGAGGCAATAGTCCCAGGAAGATGCGATTATGGTGAAGAAAGTTATAGCCAGATCAATGATATTGAACCATGTTTGAAAATAGTACGTTCTAACTAGCAGGGAGGAGATGGTAAGTCGTTAATCAGAGAGCAAGAAATGGCAGAATCTCTTCTGCCCTGCAGGCGGTTGCGGTGCACAGGTAGCATGATGTTAAGTGTGAGCCAGACAATCTAGTAGACAGACATTAATTAAACAATTTCCTGCACGCACAAGCTAAATGGTGCTTAAGGCTATTAAGGAAGAGAATAGGAACCAGGAGTGTTTGGAACAGTGGATTTGGTCTAGGCTAAGGGGTTAGAAAAGGCTGCTTGAGGAAATGACCTTAATCAGACAGCTAAAAGCCATTCGAGAATTTAAAGAGGCAAAAGATGGGAAAAGACTCTCAGACCCTTGCAAATGCCCTGGGGTTTCTTGCTGTTCCTCAGATACAGGTGTTCAGCATTTTCCTGCCTCAGGTGTTTGCGATTGCTCTTCCTTCTGCCCAGAAACTCCCTCTCTGGATAATCTGATGGCTCGCCCTTTGCTCAAAGATCACTTCTTCACAGAGGCCTTCCCTGGCACTCTAGCTAGCATAGCACCCTGGACAGTTGTTATCCTCTTTCCCTGATTAATGTTTCTTCATTGCATTTATTCACTCCCTGTGTTTGTATTGTATAGTGATTTGTTTATGATCTGTCATCTTCCCTCACTAGACTCTAAGCTTCATAAGGGCAATAACTTTTATTTCGTTTGTTCCCCATTGTTTATCCATCCCAGTGCCCAGTATATAGTTTGCCTCAATAAATATATGTTAAGTGATTAAATTAAAAGGAGCAAGGTGTACCCAGGAACAGAGAGGATGGCAGAGGAAGAGGTGGGACTGGTAGGCAGGGGCCAGGGCGCTCCAGGACAATATGGACTTTATCCAAGAGTTTCATCTTCATTCTGTGAATAATGGAAAGTCACTGGGGTTTTTAAAGAGCAGGAGTATTGTGATAAATTCCATTTTAAAAGACCTTCCTGGAAAATGTGTATGATACTTTCTTTAGGTTGTAATTCAAATAGTGGAATTGGCAGGCCAGTGCTATTTCATATAAATGTTGACACATTTTACCTATTTACCTTTCAGAAAGGTTTTATCAATTTATAGTCTTTCCTACAGTATTGTGAGCTTTCATTCTTCCATGTCCTTACCAGCTGCTTAAAAAAATAATCCCAAATTTTATAAGAAAACAAGACAAACCTAATTGATGTTTAATTCGACTATTAGTGAAGCTGTAATATCGTTTCATGTTTTTTTTAATCATATTTAGTCGTTTTGTGAATGACTTTTCATATGCCTTGTTATTTTTCTGTTATGCACTTTGATTTTTTTTTTCAATTGGGGAATTGGGGGAGGGAAACAGTGTTAGGCAATTGGGGAAGGAGACCAGCCAAGTTGTTGTTCAGTTTTTGTTGTGGAGGGCGCCAGTAGCCATCTGGCTGCCCGACGTCAGCTCATGGCCTCTAAGCTCAAGGTGCTGTGTTCAATCTTAGTTGCGAGTGGGTGTAACCACCATCCCATGCAGGAGTCGAACCCGGCAGCCTTGTTGTTAAGAGCACATGCTTTATCCACTGAGCCATCCGGGTGGCAGCTCAGTTCAAGGTGCCGAGTTCAGTCTTAGTTTCAGGGGGGTGTAGCCCACCATCAAACAGGCAATCTTGTTGTTTCACCAACTGAGCCATCCTGCCACCTGTTGGCAGCTCAGCGACAGCTCAGCTTGGGCGCAGCATCACAGGCCCATGTGGGAATTGAACCCATGGCCGTATGGCTCAGAGCTCATGCTCTTAAGCTAACTTTTAACCAACTGAGTCACTTCGCAGGCCCCTGATTATTTTTATGTATTTATTTTTTAAATTGGGTTTTAAGCAGAGGAGCGACCTCATCTCATAAGTCTTTGCGAAGGTCATGTTGCGGCCATGTGGAGAATAGATTAAACAGGGCAAAAGGGAAGAAGGGAGGCCAGTGAGAGGCTACTGTGGGACCTGGTGAGAGGTGATGGTGACCAGGTGGAGATGGTGGGGAAGGGAAACAGATGGGCTGACTGTGGGGTGCTTTTGAGGTAGAGCTGCCAGCACTTGCTGCTGGGGTAGGTGTGGGAGTGAATGTGGGTTTTGTGTTGAGTATTTGGGTGAATGAGGGTGCCATTATCTGAGATGCGTTGCGTGGAATGCAGACCTTCACCGGATTTAGGGTTGTCAAGTTGCTGGAAAGTTATAGGGATTGTGGAGGCCACATGGACAGTAAAGTTGGCCTGGTGAGCCAGGACCACAGTCCTTCAGAGAGATGAAGGTGTGACTGGCAGGTCAGAGGTGGCAGCAGTGAGGAGGGGCGAAGGGGCTGAGCCCCCAGGAAGGAGTTCCGGAGTGAGCTAGGAACCCTGGTGAGGAGAGCTTCTCCCCTCCTGCCCACTCCTCCACCCTGGCATCCAGGGGCTTAAGAGAATGATACCTGGACCAGAGCGGGTCTGAGTTCTTCCCGGAAGTGGAGAGGGAACCTCGAATGGGGAGGGTGGGGGAGTGAGGTATGTGGAATAGGGGTCAGCCCAACCCACTGAAGTTTGGTCAGGGGCAATGGCACATTTTGACATCTGGAATAGATGAATCTTGAACAGTCTATTTTATTCAATAAAATTATTTTCAGTATTAATTATGAAATGAAACTAATAATAGTAGTGGCTAGGAAAGAAACTCAGTACAAATTATCTTGTGTTGAACTTCATATATATATATATATATAGATTAGCATGCCAGGAAAAAAGGAAACATAAAATATTACAGTGCAAGATATTTTTAAAGTAATGGATTAATAATTTAACATTAAATTACATTAATATATGCTTTGAAAAAAGGGGAAAACTTATACCTACTTTTAGTTTGTGGCATTAACAAACGATGATATTACAATTTCTGTTTTCTTGATTCACTCTTTAGTTTTAAAACAGGCGACATTTTTAAAGGGATTCATTTCAGTGTTAAAGTTATTATCCAAATTCAGAAAAATAGTTCATGTGCCAGATAAAATTTGCACTTTCCAAACAAACGATAGAACACCTTGCAGTTTGCATTCTGTTTCACTGCTTTAAAAAAATGAATACACAAATAAAAATTCCATGTGGTCACATAGAAAGACAGAATGGAAGTAACTCAAGTTCAATTTCTTTGTTTTTCAGACTGCCTTTCCCATCACTGTGCTATCACTTTTTATTGAGAAGCTTCTGTTTAAACACAGGGTGATGTAGCATCATGGGAGTTAGAAACATAAAGTGCCCCTGAAGTGAGCTTGATTGATTCTGAACACTGGAACACTCTGGAAATGAGCATGTGTAGCTGAGGTCCCATGTGGAGGGCCAACTGTATGCCCAAAAGAGTGGATTAACGTCCTTGAATAATATGATATTCATTCAAAGATAAGCAAAATATACTATACACACACACACACACACACACACACACACACACACTGGGGGGTGCCAAAAAATGTACACATTTTAAGAGATGCTGTTATCTATGTATCACTTTTTGAAGTTGAATTGAATTACGGTAGCAATGTGTAGTATGATGTTTGCGAAAAGGAAGGCGTTAATCAAATGGATGCTAGCATCATTCATTGTATTACAATTTTCATACAGTTTTTTCCTTTCTTAAATATATATATATTCAACAGTAAGAGCAGCAACTGTTGGCATTTTACCAAACAAACAATTTTTTTTGAGGGGGAAGCGTACTTTATTAATGCAATGTTTAGAATTGCCAGCACTTGGTGATAATAAAAAGAGACAAACTTTCAGTTGGCTTTATTACTGTTTTAAGCTTCTGTACTGACAAGGCATCCCGATATTGCCTGCACAGGGATGGACCTTGCCCACTGCCCTGCCCCAGGCACATCCTGGCAGGGGGTGAGTGGGTGGGAGGGGCAAGATTTGGGAAGGGCAGGTAATGTGGTCTGTCTGGATTTAGAGAGGCAGCAAAGGGGGGCCTGTTTGGGGTGAGAAGTCTCTTCCTGGAGGCCCTACTGGGAGCCTTGAGTGGGGGTACCTCTGTCCTATGTCTTCTGTGGTCCCTATAAGCAGATGAAGGGATCCTGATAGCAGGGGATCCCAATATCTGGTCTGTCTCTCTGCCTTCTGTCCCTGTCTCATGGTTTTTCTCAGCACTTTTCTCTGTCCTTTCCTCTATTTCTCTGTCTCTCCCTGTCTGTCAGTCTGTTAGTTTCCCCTCTCTCTCTGACTCTACGTCACTCCCTCTCTCTGTCTCAAGGTCCCTTCCTACCCCTGCCCCTCTTTTTCTTTCCCCTGGCTGTCTCTCCTTGTCTCTGACTCACTAGTTTTCCACCTCTGTGGCCTAACCCGTGAATCTGTGTGTCTTGGCCTCTCTGTGCAGGTCATGAGTCTCTCAGTTTCTCCACTGGAGAACTAAGGGGAGTGAGGGGAACGAGGGGGCATCATTCAAGCTGAGTATCCCACCTTCTGTTGGGACATCCTCCTCCTCTTAGAAATGCCCCATTCCTTGGGGATGCCCTGGAAATGACAACTGTTTCTCCAGCCTCGGGCTGGCTGTGGGCCTGGGCCCAGCTAACAAGGTCCCATATTGGGGGAGGGTGTGCTGGTGATTGCTTGCAGAAGCTGCAGACCCTGTGGTCAGTCAGGGGAGGGACCCCGGGTGTACATAGGCAGAATAGCAGGTTGCAATCACAGAGTCTGGGGCTCAGTTGGAGTCTCGGAGAGACTCCTTTGGTGACCCTATCTTTGAGGAACCAGATCTTCCTCCTTCTGGCTTAGCCTGGGGAGGGAGGAGCAGTCATTTTCCAGGAGTGAGGCCCCTCCCCCACACTGGTTTCCCCAGTAGGTCTCCTACTCCAGCTAAGGTGATGCCCAGCGACTATGGAAGCTGACTCAGCCTCCACCGCACCCTCTTCTCCACTCCCTCTTGGCCCAGGAGTCCTGTCCAGATAGCAGGGGGGTTGTTATTGTCTGCTGTTCCTCACTCCCCAGCCCACACCCTACGCCCGCATGCCCCTGTCTGTCCTGACCCCTTCCCTGTGCTGCCCTGTTCCAGCTTCTCATCCAGATGCCTTGGCTTTACTCGAGGTCCCTTTTACTGAGAAAAAGACACAGACCCCAAGGGATAGGGGCAGTGGACACCACAGGCATGGAGTATCCTGGTCCCTGTGTACCTGGAGAAGGTGCAGGCCTTATAGAAGGGAGGAGTAAGGTCCCCTAATGGGTGACTCTAGAGTCCATTCAGTCTAGTTACCTTCTCTCCACTCCCTCCACTGGCTCCCTGATGCTCCTCAAACACCCACAATGCCTCTGCCTCAGGGCCTTTGCGCTTGCTGTTTCTGGTGCCTGGAAGGCTCTTCCCCTACTTATCTGAGTGGCTCACTCTCTTTCCCCTTCAACTCAGATATCCTTCCTATAAAGCCTTCCCTGACTAGCTTATTCTTCCCGAACGTCCTGCTTACTTTCCTTCTCATGCTTTATTTTTCTGCACAGCATTTATCACCCTACACATTGTAGAGCTAACTATTTTTTTTAAGAATTTTGTCTTTTTCATTAGAATGTCAGCTCCCCTTCGGCAGGGAATTCTGTCTATCTTGTTGAAGGCTGTATTCCCAACTCCTAGAACAGAGTCTGGCACCTAGGAGGCCCTTGATCAACATTTTTGGAGTGAATTTAGAGCACCTGGCACAGGGTCCTGTGCAGAGTACATGCTACTGCTGTAGGGAGCAGCATTTATTGAGGGACTTTCCCTGGCGAGGCAGGATATCGGCATCTCTGAGCTCGTGCTCTCCTGTGCCCCTGTCTGGTCTGCCCTTTCCCTGACACCAGGAGAACCTCTACCCGATCTTGAAGGCTCAACCCTGTTTTCCTCAAATCTCTTCTATTCTCCAGGAAGATTTGATCTCTCCTTCTACCTGCTCCCCCTTCATCCTCCATCATATACCTCTTACTCTTGAAAGTTAATGTGCTTCTGGGCCCAACTGTGATTCACAGCCTTGCTTCTCCTCTTCCTAGCTATTAATCCCAGTAGGCCTCAGTTTCTTTATCTGTAAAATGGGAGTGGTGTGATGCCACGATGTGTAGTGTAATGTAATGTAATGTAATGTAATATGTACTTCTGAGAAAGCAGTGCTGAGCAGTGGTAGCCTTCTGTGAGATGAACCTGGCACTGCAGGCTTGATTTGGCTGGCTAAGCTGATGGAAATGGTATATTGTTGGCAGCACCAGCTTCAGCCAGGTTCCTGAGGCTGGTGGAGGCTGAACTGCCTACTGCAAGGCAAGAGACAGAGATGTGGTGACATATGGTGACCACTTGGGTTCTGTGAGGAAGACCCTGCTACAGGAGGTGTGGTCACCCATAACTGGGCCTGCTTGGCCAAAGCTCTTGCCCTGCGAGACCCCATGTTTATGCGGGCATGGGCAGGGCAGGACCATGACTGCCCACCCCCACCCTGTCCTTGCATTTCCACGTGTTGCCTGTGCTGCCATGTGTCCTGTGGAACCTGCCGTGAGGACACCATCACCCCATTGTTCACAACTGCACATGAGCCTTGGATACCTGTCTGCCTTCTTTGTGATGCTGGACCTTTGGTGGGAGGCAGAGAAGTCTGGGGAGGGATGGGACCTCTCTGAGCTGGCCAAAGGGCCCCCCAGTCTTTGCAGAGAGTGATTTTACCAATTGTGGGAGACTGGACTTGCCAACCCTAAACATGTCTTCCAATTCTGAGAATCTATAATTCTAGGAATTTTTAGCCTCAACATCCAGCCAAAGTTTCTTTCTCCAACCTCTGATTACTACTCTGCACTTGAAAACTGAAAAGGCACATTCCTTCTCTAGTGCCCCTTCAAGTCTGGGAATGAATTCCTGGTCATCCATTGGCAGCTGGCTTCTTAGAACATTGAGAAATCAAAGGCAGTTTGGGTGGAAGAGCAAAAGTGGGCTCTGGTGTGTATTTAGTCAATTAACCAAGGGCTCACCCATTTTTCTTTTCTTTCTTCTCTTTAACGATCATGTGCCCTGTGCAACAAATACATTTGTTTGTAAATTATTTTTCTTGATTCATTCAGAATGGCGTATAGAGTGCCTACTCTACCCAGGTGCTAGGCTGGGTACTGAGGAAAAGTATGCTCAAGACCAGACACAGAACCTACCTGCTCCCACTTTGTGTCTAAGAAGAGACAGACCCTTTCACCAGTAGGAATTCCAGGTAGCTACCTTCCTGGAGGGGCATAAATGGAGGCCTGTGTTTCAATTAGGGGTCGATGAGCGCAGACTCAGAAGCCCACTCAAGCCCTCCCAGCCACAAGGGGTTTGTTCAAAGGGATCTCATGGACTCTAGTGTGGGATGCACGGGAGGCCTTGTAGGTCCCGAAAAGTCATCAGGCAGCTGCTCTGCCCCTTTGATACTCTTTACAGTCACACGGTCCTGCTTCTCCCAGAACCATCACAACTGCCCCCCAAGTTGTAGCCCCAACTCATTAAGTCTTTGAAGCTTTCCAGCTTGGCTTTCTATATTGTCAGGGTCCAGGAGGACACAGGTGGTCTGCTCAAAAGAGGTGGTCAAGAGAGGTTCAGGAAGGAATTATTTACCATGCAGGGTCCAAGGACACCCTGCTGGAACAACTTGGGGTTGGCAATGTGGGAAACCATTTCCTCCAGTAGATCAGAAGGGGTGAGGGGAGGGAACAGTGTTACTGAACCTGGCAAGGGCTGTAGCAGTGAGAGAAAGGCTGTTTGACAACATTCATGGCCTTAAGGGGAGGAATTCAGCTACTGCCAAACCATTATATGGCAGGGAAGGAGCTGTGGGAATAAGTTGCCCTACCTCTCCCTCCTTCCTCTCTTCAGTTTCCTGCTGGTCCCTCACATTGGCCAAGTTGGACTAGAATCCAAGAGGTTAGGGAGGAAGTTGATGCAATCCACAGATAGTGGTTGGTTTCCCAGGACACAGAGGGCCGAGAAGGATGGAGAGTGGATCTGAAGATTCAAATGGAGAATATCCATGGTTAACTTATGTGTTCTTTCCAACTCACCTTTTTGTTTTTTTTTTTTTGAGGGCAGTGTCACTGGCCCTCATATGTGGGACCCGAACTGGGGCCGCTGGCTTTTCAAGCTTAACCACCGCACCACTCGGCGGGCCCTCCAACTCACTTTCAAATGTCCTACAGAGAGAATCGAATCAGATCAGCTCAGATTGAGGTAAAGGAACTTCTCAGAGATAAGCATCATCATCCCCATTTTTAAGATGAGCAAACAAAGGTTAATAGAGGGGAAGATGCATGCCCAAGGTAACACAGAGAATGAGTGGCAGTGCCACTGTGCTATAATTGACCAAGAACCATGAGCTTAAGTGAACTGTCCCGCCCCCTATCCCCCTCCCCCGCCCCGGAGATTCTCTTAGGAGCGTTCCTGGCCTGGGTCTCTCCTCCCAGGTGTTTCCAGCAGGTGCCGCATTTAGGTGTCTCTTTAAAGATCATATAAGAGATGAGCTTCAAGATCATAAAGAATTGGGCACGGGTGCATGTGTGCCCTTCAAAGTAAGTTCCATTCCAGAAGAGCACGTGCACTGGGCCCACTGTGCACTCTGTGGTCCAGCATCCAGACTCCCGTGATGCTCTTCTCCACCTGCAGTCTGACGCCATTGTTTATCCATGCTAGGCTTGCCTAGTGGATTTTTGGACAACGTGGTGTTTTTGGACACCACTGTCACTGTACTTTCACAAGGCTCAGAACACGACTTCACAAGGCCCTTGCTCTTGACATAAGCCCAAGTCATGTTTTTGACTTTGCTGTACCTGGAGTAAAACTGACCCCACTATGTGCCAGTGCAGGTCAAAGGAGCCCCAAGAAGCCCCTGAGCAGAAACTACACTCATACTATCTGAGAAACCTGTGTTTTCCTTTCTGGGGATCTTCAAAGAAAGAGATTCCTTGTGGTTGTATCTTTTTTTTTTTTTTAAAGAAATTTTTATTGGGGAACACTGTGTTTTTCCAGGACCCATCAGCTCCAAGTCAAGTAGTTGTCTTCAATCTAGTTTTGGAGGGCTCAGCTCAGTGGCTCATGTGGGAATCGAACTGGCAACCTTGGTGATATAAGCCTATGCCCTAACCACCTCAGCTAAGTGGCTGCCCCTCCTTGTAGTCATATCTTAAACTCTTCTGGTTGAGAAGCTCTACTAGTATCTTACCTAACTCCCTCTCGGTGTAATTGAAGCTTGTTTTGTTTAGTGAGAACAGAATAGTCATCGGAAGTGTGTTCAGAGGCCAGCACAGACTCCAGGGTAAAGAGCAAGGCACAGTGAGGAGAAGCTCTCCAGCTGATACAGCAGCCCTTGGGGTACTGGTTGTGTAGGGTGTAACCAACTGTGAGGACCTGGGTTCCAGCCAGCTGTGTGGACTGGGTCACCACCTGTGTGGACTGGGGCACCAGCTGTGTGGACTGTATTACCAGCCAGCTGTGAGGATTGAAGCGCCAGCCAGTTGTATGGACCTGAGTGCCAAGTATATGCATTAGGGAGCCAGCCAGGTGTGGGGACAGGGTTCCAGCTGTGTGGAGTGGATAACTAGCCAGCTGTGTAAACTAGGTTCTAGTTGTGTGGACTGGGATGTCAGCTAACTGTGTGGGCCTGAGCCAGCTGTGTGGACTGGGGTGCCAGCTGTGAGAATAGGGGTGCCAGCATGGGCCAGGTGGAGACTGGACTCCATCGCAGCTGCTCAGTTACAGCACGTGCTTCTGTTTACGGCAATGATGTTTTCTCCTCAAGCAATTTAACATAATTCAAGGTCACGGAGTCAAATCATTTTTATCCAGGGACTTATGTTGCAGCATTGAAGATGTGTTTCTCTGATGCGAAGAAAAGAAAATGTCCTTAAGAATAAGAAAACCCATTTTTTTAATTAGTTCACTTATTTTTTTTTTTTTTAATGAACACTGCTTTATTTTTTTTTTATTTTTTTATTTTTATTTTTTTTTAGCTGAGCCATCCTGCCACCTGTTGGCAGCTCAACGGCAACTCAGCTCGGGCTGGCCTCGAACAGCTGTTGCTCAGAGCTCAGCTCGCACTCTTGAGCGTGCTCTTAACCAACTGAGCCACTCGGCCGGCCCTAGTTCACTTATTTTTGTTGCTGTTGAATTGTATGAGTTCTTTATATAGTTTGGATATTAACCTCTTATTGGAAGTGTTCTTTGCAAACATCTGCTCCCCTTCGGTTGGTTGCCTTTTTGTTTTGTTGGTGATTTCTTTTGCTGTGCAAAAGCTTTTCCGTTTGATAGAGCCCCATTCATTTATTTTTGGTTTTATTTCCCTTGCCTTTGAGGTCAAATTAATAAAATCCTCTCTAAGACCAAGGTTCATAAGTTTGGTACCTATGTTTTATTCTCTGTATTTTATTGTTTCCAGTTTTATATTCAGGGCTTTGATCCATTTTGAGTGAATTTTTGTGTATAGTGACAAACAGCCGTCTCCGGTGTAATTCTACCTGAGTTGTGGTTGTCTGAAGTGCTTGCTAAGGGTTTTGAGGCCTTAACTAGGTTCAGTATAAAAGAATCTCTGTGATCAATTAATGATGTCCGCCATGGGCAGTTATTCACCAGCTCAGAACTAGGGGCAGAAGGAAAGTAAAATGTTCTAAGACAATGTTTCTCAAATGTGATAATGCTGATAATAATTACCTGGAGGTGATTATTAAAAATAGAACCCAGACTCTTCCCCAGGATATTTGGATATCTGGAGTAAGGCCTGGGAATCTGTATTTAGTAAGCACCCATGTAATTCACACCATCAGGCTAGTCTGGTACCACTGTTCTAAGGGAGGGTGGGTTTCCAGGAATCCTTGCTTAATAGAGGAGGAAAGGTAGGAAAATGGAGTAACAGAACCCAGTCCTGGGGAAAGAAAGGAAGAAAGGTTAATCCAAGCAGGCAGGACCCCAGGCCCCTACACTTAAATGAGACTCTGTATGAACCCTCAAATCTTAACCAAAGCCCCTGACTGTGTTTGGCATTGAGCCCTATGAGCTAACAGTGCCTGGCATGCAGTTGGCATAAGGCAATGACTGAAGAATAAGCAAACCACTAAACCTTGTAAATACACATCTCAGTATCTTGTTTAAATTCCATGTGCCCACTCTCAGATCCCCGTATGTTTCTTTTGTTACCTCCGGTCTGAGATGATCTAGAGAGGCCCCTGAGAGATGGTAGACATAACCTAAGGAGAAGTTACAAAGGTCTGTGTTGTCAGCTAGGAAAACTGAGAGTTGAGCAGGGATAGGATCTTCTTTGCAACAGAAATATCTTCACAAGGGACTCACCAAGTTCTTGACATGGGAGTCCCTTGAACACTGAACATAGTCAGTTGAGACAAATTTCAATAAATCACATCTCATCAGTGTGGATCAGTCCCTAAAACTAGTTTCCCTACTTCAAAAAAAAAGAAAAAAGGAAGAGTTCCTACAAACAGGCAAAGCTAATATGGACTCACAGCCCCTTCTCCAATATCCCAACATCAGCAGTATGTGCTCTTGCCTAAGTGAGTAGGGATTGGATCTTGCAGGCATATTTAATGAAGAATCCATATAGATATGATATAACCAGAATAGATAGCTGATACTTACTGAGCATTTACTGTGCACTTACTATTTTTTTTTATTTTATTTTTATTTTTATTTTTATTTTTTTTGTGGGCAGTGTCACTGGCCCTCGTATGTGGGACTGAACCAGGGCCGCTGGCTTCCCAAGCCAGCGCTTAACCACCGCGCCACTCGGCCGGCCCTTGCACTTGCACTTACTATTTTAAACCTTTAATATATTTACTTAACTTCCTCCTTTCTGGATACCACAGGAAGATGTTATTATCCTTATTTCATAGTTATGAGACTGAGACACAGAAATTATAAGTTATTTGTCCACCACGTAGCTAATGCAGTGCCCATATTAATTATCTATTACTGCGTAACAAAAGACTCCCAAAGTTAGCAGTTTAAAACAACAAAACTCACCTCATAATTTCTGTGGGTCAGAAATCTAGGTGTGGCTTGGCTGGGTCTTCCAGCTCAGGGTTTCTCACAGGGCTGCAATTAAGGTGTTTGCAGGGACTTCAAGTCATCTCAAGGTTTGGTTGGAGGAAGACCTATCTTCAAACTCATTAATGTGGCTGTAGGCAGGATTCAGGTCCTTGGGCTTGTTGGACTGAGGGTCTATCTCAGTTTTTTTCTTTTCTTTTCTTTTTTTTTTTTGCGATGTGGGCCTTTGCGTAGGGCAGCTCAAAACATGGCACTCGGCTTCCATCAGAGCAAGCAGGAGAAAAAGCAAGAAAGAGTGAGTAAGATGGCTGCTGGACCTTTTCTGCAACCCAGTCCTGGAAGTGCCATTCTATCATGGTTGCTATATTCTCTTCAGAAGAGAAGTGAGTCATTAGCTCCAGTGTTAGTTCAAGGGAAGGAGATTACACAGAGGTGTAAATACTGCTGGTCAGAATTATTGGGGCCATTTTAGAATTTGCCTGCCACCATGGCAGAGAGGCTCCAGAGCTGCTGTCCTGACACCACGCTGTCTCACAGCTGTCTCAAGCGAAGGAATGGCGAACACAGCTCAGCAAAACGGTTATTGAGGGGAGGAAGGAGATAGGCGGATCCAACAATACTGTTGTCATTCTAGTTTTTAAGTGAGTATTCACTTAATTATCATGTTATATAACTCACACGTAGGTTATGTGTATTCTTTCAGATGCACCAAATATTAGATGACAATTTATTTATTTATTTAAAGATTTTATTGGGGAATCGGGCGGGGAAGGGGAACACACAAGTTGCTGTCCTTTTGTTCTTCAGTCTAGTTGTGGGGGACATTGCTTCACTGGCCCATGTTGGTATTGTCATTGTGCTCTTCCTGAATGAGGCAGATCAGTCGCAGGCCTCTGGAGGGCTGCTCACGGCGGCTCTTGGCAGCTCATGCAGGCTGCCGGCCACTCACTGTAGCCTATGGCAGCCCACTGCATAGAGGCTGCAGCCCACACCGTCGATGGTGACTCACAGCAGCCCAGCTCCAGGTGGAGCTGTTGTTCACCACCTTAGCTGTAGAGGGCAGCGTCACTGGCCCTCATATGTGGGATCCGAATCGGGGCCGGGCTGCTCAGAGCTGGCGTTCCAAGCCAGCTCCTAACCAACGCACCACTCTGCCAGTCCAGATGACAATTTATTTTTTAAAATACTTTATTCACTTATTTCCTTGTGGAAAGTGACAAAAACAAATGCCAACTCTGAGGAATCAATAATCTTTGTGTGCTTGAATGGGTGCTATGCAACAGGACTGCACATGAGACATAACCGAGGAAGTTTTTTTTAATTAATAGACTTGATTTTTTAGAACAATTTTAGGTTTATAGAAAAATTGAGCAGAAAGCACAAAGAATTCCTATACACCCCCTCCCCATTCCCAGTTTGCCCTACTATTAACATATTGCATTAGTGTGATACCTTTGTTACAACTGATGACCCAATATTGACCCATTATTTTAATTAATTAATTTATTTATTTATTTTATTAGTTTCAGGTGTACAACACAAGGCAATAGTTATACTCTTTACCCTCCAAAGAGACAACTCCCCTCCGCCAGTTCGCCACCCCACTCCCCCCCATATCATACATATTTATCACAACTCCCCTGAGTCCCCTCCACAGTATACTTCACATCCCGTGACCATCCACATATTCAGTTACAGTTGGCATACAATACCATACAACATCAGTTTCAGGTGTACAGTGCAGTGATGAAGCCTTTACTTCATCCATGGAGTAGATGAAGCCTCTACTCCATCCATCCATGAAGTGGTCTCCCTAACAAGACATGTGACTATCTGACACGCCACAAAATTTTTACAACATTATTATATTCCCCAAACTGTGTTTCATATCCCTGTGGCAATATTGTAGTTGTCTATTTATGCTGTCTAATCCCTTCCCCTTCCCCCCCATCCCCACCCCCCTCCCAACTAGCAACCCTCAGTTTTTCCTCTACATCTACGAGTCTGTTTACTTTGATCGTTCACTCAGCTCTTCAGACTCCACACACTAGTGAGATCACATGGTACCTGTCCTTCTCCGACTGACTTATTTCACGCAACATAATAGTCTCTTCACAACATTATCAATTACATTCCCAGAACTGCCCCCATATCCCTGCAACAGCATTGTAGTCCCACCTACACTGTCCAAAACCTTCCCCCTCTCCCTCTTCTCCACTCCCTCCCAGCCAGAAACCATCAGTTTTTCCTTTATATCTGCTTGATATGACTTCAATCTTCTTAAATTTACTGAGACTTGTTTTGTGGCCTAACATGGTCTATCTTGGAAAATGTCCCATGTGTACTTGAGAAGAATGTATATTCTGTTTTTTCAGGGTGAAATGCTCTAAAAATATCAACGAAGTCCGGCTTGACCCATTATTTTAAACTAAAGTCCATAGTTGACATTAGGAGTCATAATGCACATGCCACACAATTAACCCATTTAAAGTGTAGAATTCAGTGGTGTTTAGTATATTCACAGGTTTGTGTAAACATCATCAAATATCTAATTTTAGGAAATTTTTTTCGCTCCCAGAAAGTTCATGCCCATTAGTTGTCTCACACTCCACTTTAGCCCTAGGCTGCCACTAACATACTTTTTCCATATATATATATATATATATATTACTATTTTGGACATTTCTGAATATTTTCTATAAATGGATATTTCATATAAACACAATAGGTGGTCTCTGTGACTGGCTTCTTTCACTTAGAATAATGTGCTGAAGGTTCATCCATTATGTATCAGTACATTGTTCTCACTGTGAAATAATGTTTCACTGTATAGATATACCAGATTTAATTTATCCATTCAATTGATGAACATTTGGATTGTTCCCACTTTTCAGCTATTGTAAGTAATGCTGACATAAACATTTGTGCACAAGTGTCTGTGTGGATGTATGTTTTCATTTCTCTTGGGTATATGTTTAGAAGTGGAGTAGCTGAGTCACCTGTAACTTTCTCTTGAACAGTTGAGAAGCTGCCAAACTGTTTTTCAAAGTGGCTGCAACATGTTAAAATCCCACCAGCAATGTGTGAGGGTTCCAATTTCTCCACATCCTCGCTACTGTTCATTATTGCCTGTCTTTTTAGTTATATCCATCCTAGCTGGAGTGGAGTGGTATCTCACTGTGGTTTTGATTTGCATTTCCCTATTGACTAATGATGTTGTCTTTTTATGCACATATTGTCCTTTTGTATTTCTTCCTGGGAGAAATGTCGACTCAGATCCTTTGCCCATTTAAAAAATGTGTTATTTGTATTTTTATTGTTGAGTTGTAAGAGGTTTTAAAAATATAGTCCGGATACAAGTCCCTAATCAGATATAGGATTTGCCAAGATTTTATTTTATTTCTGTTTATTTTATCTTCCCATTTTCTTGATGGTATCATTTGCAGCACAGAAGTTTTTAATATTGATAGTTCAATTTACCTTATTTTTTTCTTTTGTTGCCTGTGCTTTTGGTATAGTATTTAGAAACCATTACTTACCCCCAAAGTCACAGATTTGCTCCAATGTTTTTGTCTAAGAGTTTTATAATTTAGCAATTATATTTAAGTCTATAATCCATTTTGAATTAGTTTTTGTGTATAATTGAGGTAGGGATCCAAATTCATTCGTTTGCATGTGGATATGCTCTATTTGTTGAAAGATTGTCCTTTCTCCACTGAATTGTTTTGGCAATCTTGTTGAAAATCAATCGACCATAAATGTAAGGGCTTATTTGTAGACTCTCAATTCTATTCCATTGATCTATATATGTATCTTTATTCCAGCACCACACTGTCTTGATTACAGTGTAATTTTGTAGCAAGTTTTGAATCTTCCAAATCCATTATTTTTCAAGATTGTTTTTGGCTATTCTGGAGATCCTTTGACTTTCCATATGAATTTGAAGAACAGCTTTTCCATTTCTGCAAAAAAAAAAAAAAAAAAAAGGAAGTTGGGATTTTGAGAAGGATTGTGGTATATCTGTAGATGAGTTTGGCAAGTGTTGCCATCTTACCAATATTAAGCTGTTCAATTCATTAACATGAGACGTCTTTCCATTTACTTAGATCTTTTAAATTTCTTTCAACAACATTCTGTCGTCTCAGTGTACAAGTCTTATACATCTTTTGTTAAATTTACTCCTAAGTATTTTAGTCTTTTTCATGCAATTGTAAATGGAATTGTATTCTTAAATTCATTTTTCATAGTTTTTCTTGCTAGCGTATATAAAAACAACTTATTTTTATAAATTGATCATATATATCTGCACCTTTGCTTAAGTCATTTATTAATTCTAATAGTTTTTATAGTTCATTCCTTAGGGTTTTCTAGATATAAAACCATGTTACGCAAAATAGAGGGTTTGACTTCTTCCTTCCAATGTGGATGACTTTTATTTTTCTTTCTTGCCTAATTATTAGACAGAAAGCTTAGAACCCCCAGTCCAATGTTGAATATAAGTGGCAAGACTGGACATTCTTGCAAGGAATCTTAGAGGGACTTTTTGGAGAATAAGAAGGAGGAGAAGGTGAGGGGGTGGGGAGGAGGAGGAGAAGAAATATGAATAATAAAATGGCAATAACTAGATACCTATCAATAATTACTTTAAATGTGAATGGATTAAATGCTGCAGTCAAAGACAAAGCGTGGCTGAATGGATAAGAAAAAAAGACCTAAGTATCCATCAATAGACAATTGGATAAAGAAAATATGGTACATATGTACAATGGAATATTACCTGGCCATAAAAAAGAATGAAATTTTACCATTTGTGACAACGTGAATGGACCTAGAGGGTATCGTGCTAAGTGAAATAAGTCAGGTAGGGAAAGATAAATACCATATAATTTCACTTCCATGTGGAATCTAAAAAACAAAATAAATGAACAAACAAAATGGAAACAAACTCATAGACACAGGGAACAAGTTGATGGCTTCCAGGTGGAAGAGAGTTTGGGGGACTGGATAGAACCAGGGAAGGGATTAAGAAGTACAAATTGGCAGTTACAAAATAGTCATGGGGATGTAAAGTATAGGGAAGATAGTCAGTAATATTGTAATAACTGTGTATGGTGTCAGGGGGTTACTAGGCTTATGGGGGATCACTTCATAAGTTGTGTGGATGTCTAACCACTATGTTGTACACCTGGAACTAATATAATATTGAATGTCAACTGTAATAGAAAAATAATAAAATAATAATTTTTTAAAAAGTGAGTTGTGAGTCAAATGCCGTAGACTCACCATTCTTATTGAGAGATTTTTGAATGAGTGTTTTTCCCTTTGCTGGATGGATATCCCTAGGATAATTTCTAAAGACTTGAAATAATTAAAAAAAAAATAATGTTCAATTAAATGGTTGTTTTGCTAGAACGAGAGTCTGCCAAGCTCCTTCTATACCTTTCAGGAAGTCCTGCACTTCCATGTAATTTTTAAAAGAATAAATAGGACTAGGTATAGCCTAGGAGGTTCTCACCACCCAGAAATTCTCAACTGTTGAGGTTGCCATGATCAGAAATGAGGAAAAACAAGATGTAGTCCTTGGTAGCACCAAATTATAAAGAAATAAATTTGGCTGTTAAGTGGCCACATTTTTGCCTTTCACTTCTCTGAGGAATCAATCTCATTACTCAGCAACTCAAAATTAGGGCAGCAATAAAATGCAATTGCATTTGTGTGAAGGCCTAACCTAGCCCAGTGCTTTGGATTGCATATAAGCCCTGGGCAAATGCCAAGGCAGGAGGTTGATTAGCAAAAGGCCATAGATTTTTGAAAATCTAATTCTGTAGTTGAAAGTGAAAGTGAAATTTGGTAGAAATGAAGAAGTGCCATTCCCAAACTGGGTGATTCTTGTCTAAAGAGGACCTAGTCAGTGGTGGGCTGATGTAGTCCAAGGAAGTGTTGGATTTGGAAGTTAGACATGTTTACTAGGCAAGGGTATTCACTTGGTGGTGGAATGCTCAGAAGTCCAAGGCCATCCCATCAGCCAGGCCAGGGATGTGCCAGGAGAGGATGATGATAGAATAGTGTTCACACGTGGTCAGCTCTAGAAAGATCTGGCTGCAGGACACTCGCCTCACCCCTCATAACCCTGGGAAAATGGATGCTGTGGCATGAGACAGATCCAGTGTTCATGGGGCACAAGGTCAGAATGGGGCCAAGCACCCAGGCTGGCAAGGATGAATCATGAACAGCAGGTTATGGGTTTCTTAAATTCTCCAAAGTACCAGATGATTGTGTCCTGAGCCTGGTGTGTGGCTCAGCTCTAGGAAGATCTGGCTGCAGGACACATCTGTGGTGGGAACAGATTGCCTCTAGCTGTAGGCATTAGAGATCTTTGGGGACAGAGAATTATGTAGAAGACTATAGTTGTCCTTACTGGGCAACTCAGGTAGTAACAGTAACCACAGTAGTAATAGTAGTGACAGCAACTGAAAACACTTATGTCCCATTTAAATGTGCCAGGCTCTCTTCTAAACATACATTTAATCTTCAGGCAAACTTCATAAAATAAGTAATATTATTACCCCCATTTTGGAGACGAGAAATCTAGAGTCATAGACCATTGAAGTAACCAGACCTGCATTGGAGCCAGGGTTCAAACCCAGGAGTCAGGCCCCATGGTCTTGGACTTCCCACTGCACTCTACCACATCTCTGAATTTTCTCCTCATCCCCAACTGGAAAGAACAATAGACACCTCATCATATTATAGAAAAAATTAAGTATCTGTGGGAGTACCTGTAAGCCAGAAATTATGGTCCCTATGTTCATTATTGTTCGTGATTGCTCCAATCCCCAGGCTGCCCACAAATATGTACAACCCCTCTGGTTGCCTCTTCTAATAATTGAAAATGAGCTGGAGATAGAAGGTATTACCTCTGTTGTCATGTTTTATTGCTTAAGCGGGATAAGGTACACAGGTACTCACTGCATTATTCTTTATACCTTTCTGCTTACCTTAAGAATTTCGTAATAGGCTAAAAAATAAAATGAGTGTGTGTCTGTGTAGGATGAGGAGAGTGAACATCAGGGTAAATAACTCTAACATGGCCTTAAAATACGTTTTGTTGACTTGACAATATGGCTGTGGGACCATTCTGGCTTTTTAGACACCATCTGGACACATCTGGAAAGAGAGCAAATGTTTCAGGCAGGGAAATTTCTACATTGGGAAAAGGAGGCCCAGAAGGGGAGGACAGAAGTGTAGGAGGAAAACTACCCAGAGATCTGTGCGCGAGAAAAAAGCAAGGACAGAGGCTGGGGGGAGGGCATGGGAGAAACTTGGGAAAGGCAGTAAAGAGGCTGAGGGGGATAGTGAACCTTCATAGTGATTTCCAGGGAGCAGTTTCAGGGTTTGTCAATAATTAACGTGCTGACTTTCTACAGAAGATTTGAGATATTTTGCCAACCACATGTATATTCAATTGGTTTAGTAAAGGATGGACATTGAGGAAAAATTGGGTCCAAGGATAAAAGAGGAATTAAGACATCATAACAGCCAACTTTGACTTAGTGTGATATTGTGATTTCTAGTAAGAAATATATACATACCTGTTTGGTCTTTGTCCCATTTCTGGGCCAAAACTCCCAAAACTCTTGGAATTTCCTAAGTGATAAGAGCCATAAGGGTGCGTTTTGTTATGTTAATGATGGCTTTTGGACCCCCACCTAAGGATGGGAGCTGGTTGCCAGGAGAACCAACCATGTGACCACAAGGTTGGAATTTGTAGTCCCACCCCCCTGATCTCCTGAAGGGGAGAGGGGTTGAATTAATCACCAATGGCCAATGATTTAATCAATCCTGCTTATGTAATGAAGCCTCTGTAAATACCCTCAGGACGAGTCTGGAGAGCAACGTGTTCACGTTGGTGAACACGTGTTGATGCAGAGAGAGTGGTGTACCCAGAGAGGGCATGGAAGCTCCTTGCCCTTTCCCATGTATCATGCATGTTCTGTGCATCTCTTCCCTCTGGCTGTGCCTGAGTTATATCCTTTTTATAATAAACCAGTAGCCTAGTAAGTAAAATGTTCCTCCTAGCTGCTCTAGCAAATTAATTGGAGCCAAGGAAGGTGTTGTTGGTGTGACTGAACTCCTAACCTTGTGATCTGACACCACCACCTCAAAGACAGACTCAGAATTGAATGGTAGGACACCCACCTGACATCTGAGGAGTGCTTGGTGGTGTGGGGAAAACCCACACCCTGGAACTGGGAACGGAATTGTACTTAGCTTTCTGGAAGTCCAGGCAAAAAAGTTGAATATGGGTTACAAAGCTCAGATAATCAGAAAGAGGCCATAGGTCAGTTCTTCGGGACCAGTATTTCTTTTCCTCTGCTAGTGTTGGCCTTTGATATCTTGGTATACATGGAAGTAGAAAAAGACTACTTTAAAGTGCCCTTAAAGATGGGGCAAAAATTTCACGGTGAACATGTACAAAAGAGCTTTGTTAGACGGCATCTTGAGAAATGATAACAAAAATTATTCAAATAAGTTTATTTTATTGTATACTTAACAAAATTGAATTTTCACATGCAACTGTCCACCTGTTCTTTGATCGCACAGAATGAAGCAAGGGCTGCCTTTATTGGTGGAATTTCCCCCAAAAAAGTTTAGGATAAAATGAAATAAGACTCTCACATTCATGTTTGACTTTTGCATCATGATCATAAAAAGAGTTATTTTTTGCACAAGCTCTTTGAGCACCCTATTAAATTTCTCAGTGAACCTCTCTTATTCCTTTGATATTTAAACCAATCTCTTTCAAAGTCTTCCTGGTGTCACCCTCGTTTGGTTTTCTCCTCTTCAGCTGTTAACTGCTCTAACGCTCCCCAATATGTATTTGTCAAAGCCATTGCACATGATGCCAGCGGTTCTTCAACTTGACACTCATAGACTTTATGAAATCCTGCCCTCTTTCTCTGCAATATTTGCAATATACTTTGTAATCAGTTTACATTGTATTCCCGTGTATTGATCACCTGTCAACCAGTGAGAGGTTGAGCAACAACAATGTTGATGGCATAGGAAGGAATAAGCCCTAGTGTGAATATGGGAGGAATAGGAAGGAGAAAGGACTAATATTAGAAGTGGAGACTTTTGCTTCCCTCAGTAGACTTGTAACTGTAGGAGCTCAGATAATGAATACTTGAATAAGGGCAAACTCTGTCCTAAACTCCTAAAGTGTTTCTCAAGTGACCCCTTACAAAGAGAACCATAAAGTTAATGAAGCAGTAAACAATATGCTTAATAGCAGGTGTACAGAAAAAATTGGTGTCACATTTTACATGGCTGTTTCTTGTAACCCCCTCTGATAGAAGTTGGGGCAGAACATCCCAACACAGCTCAGTGGAGGTGGTTCTGTGAGGGGCTGACCTGATCTGAGCCAACATGTAGTTTGCCCACATCTGTTAACTACTGCTGTGTAACAAGTGACCCCAAACTTATTGACTTAAAAAATAACAAACATTTATTATTGCATAGTTTCTGTGGGGCAGAAATCCAGGAGCAGCTCAGCTGTGAGTCACCAAGGGCTGCAGTCATCTGGAGATTGCCTGGATCTGAGGGTTCTGTTTCCAAGCTCACTTGTGTGTCTGTTGTTAGAGAGCTTCCTTTCCTCGCTAGCTGGGTTTTACTGTAGGGTTTCTCAGATCATGGCTTCCTCCAGAATGAGTGATCCAAGAGAGGAAGGAACTGAACAAGGCAGAAGCCAAGTGTTTTACAGTCTTGGGAGTGACATACCATCATTTCTACAATATTCTATCCCCCTGGTACAATGTGGGAGGTGACTATTCAAGGGTGTGAATGCCAGGAGGTGGAGATCATCAGAGGCAATCTGGGAGACAGCTATCATGCTGCCTGTTGGTTGATGGGCTGTAAGGAAAAAATATTTTTAATATAGCCAAGGACTGGGATGGCAGGGGGATAAGAGGGGAAGGAAAGGAGTGAGGAGATACAAAGAACATATGAAACCAGGGGTGTGGATGCTGTGGCAAGGCTATTTCATACAGTTGTGCGGGTTGTACACTGCACTACTTTGGCAGGTTTCATTTACATATACCATTTGGAGCCCTGAGTAGAGGCAAGCACAGCCTCTTCTTTGTAGAAGTTTGATGTAGAAGGGACTTCACTGAAGTGAGCTCTTCATCATGCAGAAATGACCCAAATTCTCTGGAAGCTCAGTTTGTGGAAGCCCATTCCCGTGTAGGTCAGGTGACTGCTCAATGAGAGGGGTTTAACTGGCATCTGTGAGTTCTTGGCTCTGGTATGACACTCCGTTCTTCTAAAGAAACCAGTGGAGGTGGGTATTGTGTGGGTGCCACAGGACATCCTGGCTCCACTTGGGGATGGCAACATGATTCGTTACGCAGGAAGAGCAATGAGACTGAACTGCTTTTTTTCTTCTTCATGTCTGCAATTCCATTTACACCTTTGTCAAAAATAAGGGTTGATAGGGACACAGTGACTCTGGAATAAGCCCCAGAGTTTCATAGATAGAAAGTCAGAAAATATCAAGTTCTATTTCTGGAATCATCAGTTACTTTCTCTGTTGCTGTGTGTTATGGATTGAATTGTTTCCCCCCAAAATTCATGTGTTGGATTCTTAACCCCCAGTAAACAAGAACGTGACTGTATTTGGAGATAGGGTCTTTGCAGAGATAATTAAGTTAAATGAAGTCATTAGTGTGGGCCCTAATGCAATATGACTGGTGACCTTTTAAGAAGAGGAGATTAAGACACAGATAAATATAGAGGGATGACTATGTGAAGACACAGAGAGAAGGGAGCCATTTGTAAGTCAACCAACCCTGCTGACACCTTGATCTAAGACTTCTAGCCTCCAGAACTGTGAGAAAATACATTTCTGTTGCTGTAGCCACCTCATCTGTGGTACTTTTGAATGTAGCAGCCCTAGCGAATGAATATACCTTGGACAAATTTTTCTCTTTTCTGTGTTTTGATCTTGTAATGCTTAAAATGATGATAACTTCTTGTCTTTGGTGCTTGCACCATAATGCATGTTGCACATATGCATGCTGCTGACCCATGTGGTATTTTTGTGCAAATGAAGAAAAGATGCCCCTTCTCCCAGGCAGTTGCAGTCCTGCGTTGGGATGCTTGGCTTGGTGAGGGGAGCATGGGTGACAGTCTAACGCTCATTCACCCCTAGGCTGGAGGCGCTTGAGCTGGGCACAACCTGCATCTCTCTCTACCTGATGACCTTGTCCAGGCCAGAAGCTCTGGTGGGATGCTGGCCCTGTCTGGGAAAGCCAGCCACTCCGCTCTCTCCAGGGGAAAGGTTGGGATGACATCCCTTTCTCCTCACTGCCCTTTCTTAGAGCAAACTCAGTGGAAAACTTCTGCAAATGATACATTAAACTTTTGAATTTACAGCATACTTTGCAAGTCTACTGTAAAGCAGACTTAATAACATAACACACCAAAAGGTTGGAGAATTCATAAAACATTTTATGAATTCGTGGCTCTGTATCCACTGTCTCATTCTCATCCTCAACCACAGATACGTACAAACCCAGAAATTTACATATTCATATATAGAGAAATGCCACCTAGCTCCCTCTATAAATACATTTTAATATCACTTTGAGGAAATTTGTAGCACTGGCCACTTTGTCACACATTAATGAATATTTGGTTAGATGAAAGTGGCTCCTCTTTGACAGATCTTCTCCTCCTAAGCCAGAAGCTCAGCAGGTGCCCTAATTCTCTGCCCATTACATGGTCCTCTCAAGGCAGCTCAGCAGAGCTGGAGAAGCTCAGGAAATGGAGCCGAGCAGGCTGAACTTGGATGTGGCAGGGCCACTGGTGTCTGGGGCAAAGTGCTCAGACTCATGTGCAGGATCTGCAGCTCTGGTTTTAAGGCTTTGACCAGAGCCACAGAAGGCCACTCAGTATGAGTTGGGGAAGCAACAACCCCAGGGAGCAGCCCTCTACCAATAGTTAGTGAGGGCTTGTATATAAACCCTCCAGCTACTTTGGGGTGTGTGTGTGTATGTGCACGCACAAGCAATTTTGAAGCATGCATTTTACAGCATGTCTCAGAGTTTCCTTGTGGGATTATGCTGCAGTCCCTCCCTGGGGTAGGTAGCTTATGAAGGCACACATTTTGGCTGTCTTCCTTCCCTTAGATCACTTCCCATTCCCCTATACTGTTCCTAGTACCCCACAAATAAATTATCAGCACTTGAATCCTGCCATAGGGCTACTTCTAAGGGAACCCAAATTATGTTCCCCACCATGTCATCAAAGACTGCTTAAACTTTGGATAGAGTCAGCTAATTGCTCAAAGAGCTTGGCCAGAGTGGTTCCTACCACTAATTTGCTGCTATGGGGCACATCTAAGGTTCACATCCTGAAACACATCCAGTGTGTTTGGCAACAACCCTATGGGGTAGATATTATTCCATTTGTAAAATCTTAAGGTAGATAGAGCAGTCAAATTCAGGAAGTGGAAGCATGGAAAGGGAATCTGCAGCTTGCATACCTATTACATTCTAGATTCTTTACATACTTAAAAAAAAAACTTTAACTTTGAGCTAACAGAAAATTTGCAAAAATAAAGCATTCTTTTATATGAGGTCTGACGATTAAGTTTGTGAACTCATCCTAGGAAAAGTGCTACATACCTCGTTGCTGAATATCACTATGGTCACCTTCAAAGTACTCCCCTTGGGAAGCTATGCACCAATGCCAGGACCTAGTCCACCCTTCAAAGCAATTTTAGAACTTTTTTTCTGGAATGGCCATCAGAGCTGTCATCGTATTACCTTTGATGCCCTGAATGTCATCCAAATGCTTCCTTTCAATATTTCTTTTATATTCAGGTAAAGAAAAAAGTCATTGGGGGCCAGATCAGGTGAGTAGGGAGGGGTTCCAATAAAGCTATTTGTTACCCGGCTAAAAAGTCCCTCACAGACAGTGCTGTGTGAGATGGTGCATTGTTGTGATGCAAGAGCCATGAATTATTGGTGAAAAGTTCAGGTCGTTTTCATCTAACTTTTTCATGCAGCCTTTTCAGCACTTCCAAATAGTAAAGTTGGTTAACTGTTTATCCAGTTTATACAAATTCATAATAATATAAAATCCCTCTGATATCAAAAAAGGTTAGTAACATTGTTTTAACTCTTGATTTGGACTGATGGAACTTTTTTGGTTGTGGAGAATTGGCTGACTTCCATTGTGTACTTTGACGTTTTGTTCCAGGGTCATATTGGTACACCCATGTTTCATCACCATTGATAACACTGCCTGAAACATCATCTTGCTTCTCCAAAAGGTCTTGGCAAACTTTGACTCTCCTTTGCTTTTGTTCATCAATGAGGTCCTTTGGGACCATTTTTGCACACACCTTTCTCATGCCAAGATTTTCAGTGAAGCTTTTTCTGTTTCTCTACTGATCTTGCTTGGTCTACTATGCTTCTCACAGTCATCAAATGATTTTGATGCACAATTGGATGAATTTTTGCAATGTTTTCATCAATTCTGCTCATTACTGGCCGTCCTCACCTCTCTTCATCAGTGACACGTTCTTTCCTCTCAGAAAAACGTTTAATCCATTTGTTCACTGCTATTTTCTTCATGGCATTATCCCCATAAACTTGGACTAACATGCCCCTGATTTCACTTCCACTCTTGCAAAGTTGAACAAGAAGTTTAACTTTGTTTGTTGCTCTAATTCAAGCTCAGTCTCGCGACAACACAAAACCATGCAACAATAACAAACACCACTCAGCAAGACACTGCCACACATTGACACGAACACAGCTGTGAGACACTGATATACCAAGATTATGAAACCTTACCGAGCTGTTTGTACTGCCAGTGTAAGTGCTGCCAATGTAAGTGCACAGTGGCAGGTTGACGAACTTAATTGTCAGAACTTGTATTTCTCAACTTGCTTTCATCTTGCAAAAACCACAATATAGTAGATAGATTTAGAAATACAGATGTGTATATATCATATATTTGGTGCACATGCATATATTTCCTAGCTCCGTCTGATGAGGAGGTTTAGAAGCAATGATACCTCGGTAACAATGAGCATGTGTAATGCTCATATGTTGGTCCCTAAACACCATTCTCCACTTAAAGGAACCAGGGTGTCTAGAAGATGAGATTGATTCCAGGGGTGAGGAATGGAAAATTCAAGATGAGCATAGAACATCTGGAGGCTTGTGGAAAGAAGACAGGATGAACCTGATGAGGCTCTTAATGGCTCAACTTGAATTTGAGCAGCAAAGCATAATACTGGTATTGGATTTTAAACCAGAGAATACAATATACAGGTTAATTAAACAATCTTTTTCCCACAACAACCCTATGATGTGGATATAATGACCCCCAGTTTATAGATTCTTGCGGTCATGGAGGCATCAAGATCCAAATTCAGGTTTGTGTAATACCAAAGCTCCACTATACAACACACCTCTGCCATTTCAGCGAGGCAAACAGAACACTCAGTGTGTTAAAGCTCTCACTTCTGCTTTGCGTTGAGCAACACACAAGCCCTCACCCAAATGAGAGTGAGTTCTATTTTTTTCTCTACCTTTCCATCTTTCCAGCAAAACTTTAAATCCTGTAAGCCTCACACCAGCTTTCTCATTGAGCCCCTGTCTCGTTCAATCTGATGGCTGAAATCAGAGGTCACTTAGCAAAGAGCATTACAATAATCTCCCTTTTCAAAGCCCACTGATGCTTAGGTATTTTAAAGCATCTCTTCCATTCTGGTCCACAACCCTGATAAAGTCTCAAGTCCTCTCTGGGGAATTCTGGGCATGGGAGGGAGTTAAAATAAGAAGTAAAGAGGCCAGGGGAGGGTGAAAATTTGACATCCAATTCTTAATCACCCCTCCGTGCTTTGATGCCTTCCTTGATGGCCTGGGTTCCAGAGTCCTCATTTGTTCACATTTCCTGGGGGGCAGCGGAGAGCACTGAGCACTCCACACTGTTATAAAAATAACGAAGGTGATGAATGGCCCCAAACAGCCAGCAAAGGAAGAAACGGCATTTCTTTGCCTCTTTTTCCCTGCTGTAGATAAATTGCATCTGTCGTGGCCGGGGCCATGGAGCTTTAGCTGTGATGTGGTTGGAGTGGCTATCTGCCAGCCTCTCCCTCCCCCTACAGCAAGGAAACTGACCCCACTGGCTAATTTTAAAGAGAAAAAAGGAAGCAAGGATCCAGCCTGCTTAACACCTAAAAGCTCTGACCCTCCAGGGCCTTGAGACCTTCACCTTCACGTTGGGGCAGCTTCCCTCTTGAGAGCAGAGCCAACCTGTACGCTCGTGGGGCATCTGTCCTTCACTGCGCCCGTGGCTGACTGTTTAGATGGATTGAATGCAGACAGGTACAGAGGCAGAGGGATGGATAAAATGACCTTTGACAGGCTTCTTCCTGCAACAGGTTTGGATTACACACTTTTTTTTTTTTTACAGCTTTATTGAGGTATAATTGATATACAAAACAGCGCATACTTAATGTGTACAATTTGATAGTTTGGACATGTGCATATCCCTGTGATACCATAACCACAATCAAGGTAATAAAACACATCGATCATTTCTTAAAGTCTCCTCGTGTCCCTTTGCATTTTTGTGTGTGGTAAGAACACTTACCATGAGGGCAACCCTCTTATCAATTTTTTAAGGGCACAACACCGAATTGTTAACTGCAGGCACTAGAGCAGCAATCTAGAACTTACTTGTCTTGTAGAACTGAAACTGTATAGTCATTGAACAACAACTTCCCATTTCTCTTTCTACCCATCCTGTGGCCAACACCTGCCTATTTTCTGCTTCTGTAAGTTTGCCGATTTTGGATTCCTCATACAAGTGGAGTCATGCAGTGTTTGTCTTTCTGTGACTGATTTATTCTACTCAGCATTATGTCTTCCAGGTCCATCCATGTTATCACAAACGATAAGATTTCCTTCTTTTTTAAGGTTAAGTAATATTCCATTGTATGTATATACCACATTTTCTTTATCCATTTGTCTGTTGATGGACAGTTGCATTGTTTCCATATCTCGGCTATTGTGAATAATGTGGTAATGAACATGGGAAGGCAAAGAAGACACGCAAATGACCAACAGGTACATGAAAAGGTGCTGAACATCACTAAATCATTAGACAAATGTAAATCAAAACCACAGTAAGATATCACCTCACATCTATTAGCATGGCTTTTATTTTTTAAAACGTGGTAAGTGTTGGTGAGATTGTGGGGAAAAGGTAACCCTCATGCACTGCTGGTGGGAATGCAAAATGGTGCAGCCACTGTAGAAAAGGGTATGGAGGTTCCTCAACAATTTAAAAATAGAACTACCATAGGATCCAGCGATCCCATTTCTGTGATATATGTATGTCCAAAAGAATTGAAATCAGGATCTTGAAGAGATAGCTATCTGCATGACGGTTTTTGAGTTCTGGCCCCAAATCAGTCTGTGAAGGGAAGTGGTGATGCTGATTGATTCTGCCTGTCTTTGTTTCAGTTCCAGCTAAAACCTGGGAGTCATTCTCAATTCTTCCCCTTTTCCTACTCTCTGTGTCCAATAGGATTCCATATCTTGGTGCTTCTCTCTCTTTAACATCTCCTGCTTGTGCCTCTTCTCACGGGCCTTCTGCCTTAAGGCAATCTCCTTCTCCTGGCCCTACTCTGTCGACAAGGGCTTTCTGGGGGTCCCTTTGCTTCCACACTCTTCCTCTCTAATCCATCCTCTAGGCAGCACCCAGAGTAAGCACACTTCTAGGTACACATTTCCCCAGCTAAAATCTTTTGATGGCCCCCATTGTCATGAAGATAAAATCTACATTTTGCCGCATAACACAGCTGTCTTGCAGGACCATGCCCCTGCTTTTCTTTCCAGCCTGGTCTCTCCGTGGTCGCTCTGCAGCAAATCCTGGGAATATCAACCCTCCTGGAGAGTCCTTAAATAAGACTTGCTTTTGCTTGCCTTCAATAAGATTCTTGAACATGCTTCAGTCTTCTTCCCCTCCATGACTCCTATTTATCGTCAGGACCTCATCTCCAGCATCACCTCCCCTGGGAAGCCCTCTTACAGCTAGATTAAGAGGCCTTTCTCTGCTATCACATGGACCTCCTTCCATTATCCATCTTGCAACCTCACCAGACTCCTTAATAATAAGGCTCACATTACCAGCCAGACACTGTTCTAGCACAGAAGCTGGCTAATCGAATCCTTACACATCCTCTGTTTAGCATCTTCATTTTACAGATAATGAGGCACAGAGCAGTTAAGTAAATTTCCCAAGGATACAGAGCTTCCAAGCCAAGCTTGAGCCTAGTCCATGCTGTTGACGCTAGGCTGTACCATGTAAGTTAAGTGAATAGCAGAGAGCCTTGCTTTCTCACAATTTTGCAGTTTTCCTTTGAGCAACTGGGCTGAACTCTTGTGGCTGTAATCAAAATTTTGAGACTTGTACCCAGACAGGAGCTTGAAGAGGAGAAGGTCAATTGTATCCTGAGGGCAGGCTGCCTTTTTTTTTTTTTTTTGTAAACAAAGTTTTATTGGGACACAGCTACACCCATTCATTTACATATCATCTATGGCTGCTTTGGTTCTGCAATGGCAGAACTGAGTATAGTTGTGAGATACTATGGCCTGCAAAGCTTCAAATATTTACAATTTGGCTCTTTAAAAAAAGATTGGCAAACAAAGTGAGAGGCATCACACTACCTGACATCAAAACATACTACAAGGCTACAGTAATCAAACCAGTATGGTACTGGCATAAAAACAGACACATAGACCAGTGGAATAGAATACAGAGTCCAGGAATAAACCCATCTATATATGGTCATTTAATCTATGACAGTGGAAGCAAGAATTTACACTGGAGTAAAGATAGTCTATTTAATAAATGGTGCTGGGAAAATTGGACTGACACGTGCAAAAAAATGAAAATGGACCACCTACTTACACCATATACGAGAACAAACTCAAATGGATTAAAGACTTAAATATAAGACCTGAAACCATAAAACTCCTAGAAGAAAACATAGGGAATAACTTTGCAGACATTACCCTGAGTAATATTTTTATTGATATATCCCCTCGGGCAAGGGAAATAAAAGAAAAAATGAACATATGGGATTACATCAAACTTAAAAGTTTTTTCACAGAAAAGGAAATCATCAATGAAACAAAAAGGCAGCCTACTGAATGGGAGAAGATATTTGCCAACGATATATCTGATAAAGGGTTGATATCCAAAATTTATAAAACACTCATGAAACTCAACACCATAAAAACAAACAACCCAATTAAAAAATGGGCAGAGGATATGAAGAGGCATTTCTCTAAAGAGGACATACAGATGGCCAACAGGCATATGAAAAAATGTTCAACCTCTCTAATCATCAGAGAAATGCAAATAAAAACCACAATGAGATACCACCTCACTCTGGTCAGAATGGCTATCATGAACAAATCAACAAACAAGTGCTGGCAAGGGTGTGGAGAAAAGGGAACCTTGGTGCACTGTTGGTGGGACTGCAAATTGGTGCAGCCATTATGGAAATCAGTATGGAGGTATCTCAAAAAACTGGAAATGGAACTGCCGTATGACCCAGCAATTCCACTCTTGGGTATCTACCCAGAGGAATCCAAGACGCTAATTCGAAAAAATATATGCACCCCTATGTTTATTGCAGTGCTATTTACAATAGCCAAGACTTGGAAACAACCGAATTGCCCATCGGTAGATGACTGGATTAAGAAACTGTGGTACATTTGTACAAGGGAGTATTATTCCGCTATAAAGAAGAATGAAATCGTACCATTTGCAACGATATGGATGAACCTAGAGACTATTATGTTAAGTGAAATAAGTCAGTCAGAGAAAGACAAATACCATATGATCTCACTTATATGTGGAATTTGAAAAACTGAATGAATGAGCAAAGGAAACAAACAGTCTCATAGATATAGAGGAAAAACAGGGTTGCTAGTTGGGAGGTGGGTGGGGATGAGGGAGAAGGGTAAGGGATTAGACAGCATAAATAGGTAACTACAGTATTGTCACAGGGATATGAAAGACAGATCGGGGAATATAATAATGTAAAAATTTTGTTGGGTGTCAGATGGTAACATGTCTTGTTAAGGAGACCACTTCATGGATGGAGTAGAGGCTTGATTACTGCACTGTATACCTGAAACTGATGTATAATATTGTATGCCAACAGTAATTGAATATATAGATAGTCACGGGATGTGGATTATCTGGTGGAAGGGAGTCAAAGGAATTGTAATAGATAGTATGATATGGGGGGAAGGAGTGGGGTGGAGAATTGGGGGACGGGGGTTGTCACTTTGAGGGGTAAAAAGTATAACTATTACACTGTGTTGTACACCTGAAGCTAATTAAAAAAAGATTGGCAGATCCCCATCAGACAAGCCCATACAGCTAGTAAGTGGCAGAACTGGGTGGAGATGAAAATCTTTGACTCCAATTCCTGTGCTCCAATTACTAAAGCATCTCCCCTTCAGCCAGGTGCTGGGATAAGTGACACAGTGGCGACATAAACATTAAAAGAGGCAGTGAGGGCCTAAGGGGGAGCTCTGTCAGTGGCTTTGGCCCTCGTCTCGTCTCCAGACGTCTCTGTGTTTTCTTCTCCCCACGGGGTGCCTGGTATCTCAGCTGAGGCTATTGATCTACAGAGCTCGCAGACCTTGACATCTGAGTCTCTATCCCCTTGTTAACTTCCTCCTGGAACAACTGGTCAGCCTCCTCTTGTCTGGTGCCAGCTCACTCCCTCTAGGTGGGTGCCAAGAATGAGAGGTCAGATTTCCTCCAGCTGGCTTCCTCTCCCAGGGCCCCATCACTTTCGACTGGTTTCAGGCCACAGATGGGGTCAGTTATAAAAGTGCAACAATAAATGGAATTGGGGAAAGATAAGATCATCAGTGTGGAGGAGAGTTGTGTGTGTGTATGTGTGTCTAGAGGGGATGCTGGAGGGAGTGGGAACAATACTTTGCGGAGAGGGAGAGAGGGCAAAGGCCCCAGGATGGGAGGGTGGTGTGGGGCTGTCAGGAGTAAGAAGGGTGATTTAGAATCAGTTTCCTGGCCAAGAAGAATCATTTTTGCCACGGTGAAATATAATGTGAAATAGGAAAGAAAGGCGAGCCTGGGCCCTGCCATGATGCGCCTCAGGCCCTGCTGCTTAGGAAGCAAATAAATAACCTTCTTGTAAGGCAGCCAGGCAGGCTCCATTATCATAGCAGGGGCCGGTGCTGGGTACAACCAGCTCTGGTCACCAGACTGGGGATGGCAGAGTCAAGAGGGAAAAGCGGTCCCTGAAGGCTGCTCTGGCCCCAACTGTGTGTGGCTTTCGCATCAACGATCTTGGGTCCCAGGCTCATTGTAAACCCACCTTTTGGTCTACAGTTCTGATATTAGAATTCTTTTCATTGAAAGTGACAGAAACCCAATTTGATTCAGTGTAGGTTCCAAAGGGCTCTATTGACTCAAGTTACCAAATTTCAGGCCAGTCAGGGGCAGAGTTCAGTGTCACACTCCAGTGCTGCCAGAACATGACTTCTATTTCTCTGACTGTCAACTGAATTCTCCCCCATGGCCTTTCTCCACCAGGCTGGGGTACCACGGCCCCTGGCTGCTCTGGACTCACAGACCCCACCAATGGTAATATTCTCAGTCTGGGCAGCATATTTCGCAAAATTAGTACCTTTTCAAGGGCCTTAACCAGGGTAGCAAGGAGACTCAGTACTGGGACATATGGGGGAAGATGTAGGCGCTGGACATATTTGACCTGAACAGAAGAAACTCTTCAGGGCTCGAGAGGTCCACTTTTAGAGAGTAGTCCATTTCATCATTCCAGGGGCAGGATGGTGGTGGGTCTCAGAGCAACGCCAGAAATGACGGGATGGCCAATTTCATCTCTGTGTCCCCAGGGCTGCCCCAGCCTGCAGCACTGGGCTTAGGGCCTTGAATAGATGGGTGGGCTGTTCTGTGTGAAAGAGAATTCCCCATCCTGGAAAAGTGCAAGTGGAGACAGGGCAGCCAGGATTCAGGACACACTGGAGGGAAGTTAGGTTGGGTGGGAGGTCTGACGCCCTGCTACACGTCCTTCCAAGTTCTAGATCATAGTGGCTCTCTGGCTCAGGGGTAAGACCTTGAAAGAGGCCTGGGTCCTTTCATGCAGAAGGGTGGTGTCACTGAGCCACTCCTCCTTCCTTAGGTGATACAGGCTCATTCTGTGGCCCTGGAGAGATGCTGCTCAACCCATCTTCCACTAAACCTCAGAGGACCTTCCTTCTCTGTTTAGTCAATTGTTCCAATAGCATCGATTCAGGGTCTACTATAGGCCAGGCAGTGTTCTAGGTGCTATAGACAAGGTGTATATGACAACAATGACAAAAAACACATACTGCCGATTACATGCTAGGAACAGCAAGGTACATAAGTCACAGGAGGCCTCTGCCCTTACAGCACTTATACTCTAGCAGAAGAGACAGGAATGACAAGTCAAGGCAGTTTCATGGTGATCAATGCTTCCATGAGAATAAAATTGGATAATGGGAGGAGCTGGAATGGGGATCAGGGGGTGCAGAGTGGGGCTCATTTGGAGGGATGTTCAGGGAAGGCACCCCCACTCCTGGAGGAGGTCTCTGCCTCTTCCGCTCCCACTCCCAGCCTGGTAACTGCTCTTCTCCCTTCTGGCGGCTGGCTTTAGGAAGGGACCAGACTCCCACTGAGGCCAATAAATAGGAAATTAGTTGAAAAAGTCTATACACACAGAAAACACTCAAAGACATAGTATCCAGAGAGATAATGGTTTTTATTTGATTTTTTTTTTTTTTTTTTTTTTTACCAGAAGAAGATTTACCTAAGTCTGTGTATATTGTTTCGGGGAGGGGTGCTGTGCAAACCACTGCAAGCTCATCCTAATTCTTCCCAATTTGTCACCCTTCCCACTCACCTACTTGGAGGCCCTTCTGAGTCCCAAGAGACTCTTTCTGGAGACGAGTCATGCACAGTGCAACAGGTGCAGAGGGGAAGTGGGAGATGGCTCCCAGAGAATTCCTGGCATCGCCTTTCCACATTTAAAATTCGAATTTACAGGCTTTGTCTCTTTAGCCTGCAGTTTCTTTGTTGTGGAGCTTACATTTTTATCTGCGGAAATAAAAGTCAGTGGCAGCTGATGTGGCCCTCTGGAGTTGGAGGAGATAGCCAGCCACTGTGGGCAATGCAGCCTGGGAAATAATCATAATAATAAGCATGAGAGAGCTCTTTGAAGGTGGTTGATGAGTGGCTACAGGCTCCATAACATCTCCCCACCCTCTCCTCACCACCACCAACACACACACCCAACTTCCCTGCAGCCCATCGGGGATTACAATAAAAAAGCAGCACATGGAGCAACTGCTACAAAGGAAGGAAGCTGAGGAGGCTTGTCCCAGGAGTCCTGCAACTGGAAGGTTAAAGGAGCCCCTGGGATGAGCAGGTGTGCCTGGAATAGGGAGAGAAGGGCGGGGAGGCTCTCTGATCCTCAGTTTCCCCATTCATATAACAGATGAACATACCTGCTTCATAGAATAGTTCCTCATCTTTCTTCCCATCCGAAGACTGCAGATAGATCCAGTGATGCTTTTTCAAGAGAGAAAGGAGGAGAAACCCAAAAGGAAGTGTTAGGTTTCTATTTGGCTCCTTGCATTGCCCACTGGAAATGATTCGAAGGTGCCATCAAAGGCTAGAGGGATGCCCCCCATCCAAACTCCATCTCCTCTCCATCTGACCATCTTGCCCTCCCAGTCCAGTGCTCTCTGCTTCCTAGTTCTTGGGCTTTTACTGACAGACTCCCTCTGTCAGCCTCTCCAGGTCTTACCTTTCTCCTGTGTCCTACAGCTCCCTGCCCTGCTGTGTGTGGGTAGTGTTCACACAGTAAGATGTGAACAGATACATCATTTCTTTCTTTCAAGGGGAGTGGATCTGACAATTCTAGGGCTTATACCATGTGCCAGATACTGTATAAGTCATATTATGTCATTGATTTTTTTTCCTAATCCATAAGACAACCATAGGAGGTAGGCAATGAACTCTTCATCTTATAGAGGAGAAAATCTGGGCCCTGGAAGGTTGAGTGATTTTTCTGTGAATGAATGAGCAAGGCGTTGAAGCCTGGGCTGATCATACCCTACAGCCAGGACTCTTTCTATGGCATCAGATTGCCTCTAAAGGAGGTAAAGAGACCTGAGCTCTAAAGGGCATTCAGCTAATAGTCTGAGCTGAGCCCACCTGTCCCAATATAGTCCTGGGCAACCTTCCTACCCAGTGACCAGACTCTGGGAGCCTCTTGGTGGGAAGATACATTATAGAGCATTTGATTGAATCTGCCCTTCAACCACCACTGTGACCCAAAGCCATTCAGCCTCTGCTTGAACACTTACAAAGACAGGGAACTCACTCCTTCCAGTGGGCAGCATACGGTGATACAGTGGTTCTCAAAGTACGGTACCCACAATAGCAGCTTCAGCATCACCTGCAAACATGTTAGAAATGCACATTTCTCAGGCTCCACACTGGAATCAGAATCAGAAACTTGGAGAGTGAGAGTGACCTGTGCATTCACAAGCCTCCTGGGTGATTCTGATGCTTCGAGTTTGAAGCCCACTGGCTTAATGGAAAGGAAAAGGGCTTTGGGGTCAGGGAGCTCTGGGCTCATTGCCCTGGTATCTACCATTTGTGTGACTTTGGGCAAGGTAGCTAGGAGGACTTTATAATAATTACTAACATTTACTGACCACTGTGGTGACTTAATAATGTCCCCTGTTCTCCCCAAAGATGCCCATATCTCAATCTCCAGAACCTGTGACTATGTTACCTTATGCTGCAGAAGGGATTTTGCAGATGTGATTAAGCTAAGGGTCTTGACATGGGAAATGACCCGGGTGGGCCCAATGTAATCACAAAGGTCCTTATAAGGAGAAGGCAGGAGGACCAGAAGGGAGAAGGTAAGGTGATGACAGAAACAGAGATCAGAGTGATACGGCTATGAGGCAAGGGATGCCAGCAGCCTCGGGCAGCTGGGCGAGGAAAGGAGTGGATTCTCCCCCCGAGCCTCCAGGAGGAACCAGCTCTGTCGATACCTGGATTTTAGCCCTGGAACACTCATTTTATACTTCGGACCTCCAGGACGCTGACACAATGAACTTGTTGTTTTAAGACACTAAGTGCAATGGTTTGTTATGGCAGCAGGAAATGAACACAAGGGTGGCTAGGCGCCAGGGCTCTGTTCTAAGTGCCTGATGTTTAGAAAGGATAATATGAGTCATCTGTTATCACTCTTCTTTCATTTAGTCCTCACAACACCCCTATCTTGTGAGCGCTCTTAGTAGGCCCTTTTTACAAATGAGGAAATGAAGGCACAGAGAAGTTCAGTCATTTTTCCACGGTCATACAACTCACAAGTGGCAGGGCATAGATTTGCTGTCTGGCTCTAAGCTTTGCCGCACGTGGTTGAGTTCAGTCATCATCCTGCTAGGACTGCCTCTGCACATTTCACCTGTCCCTCCCTTCTCTATTGTCAGCAAAGCTTCAATGCTTCCTTATGGCTGTTCTCGCTCTCTTTTTTTTTAAATTGGAGAATTGGGGAAGAGGAACAAATAAGTTGCTGTCTGTTTGTTCTTCAATCTAGTTGTGGAGGACATTGCTTCACTGGCCCATGTTGGTATTGTGCTCATTGTGCTCTCTCCAAGTGAGGCAGTCGGTCGCTGGTCATTGGACGGCCGCTCACGGTGGCTCATGGCAGCTCACGCTGGCTGCCAGCCACTCACACTGGCTGCCGGCCACTCACTGTAGCCTATGGCAGCCTACTGCAGCCCCACTGCAGCCTACACCATCGCCAACAACTCATGGCCACCCAGTTCCAGGTGGAGCTATTGTTCACCATCTTAGCTGTATAGAGGGCGCAGTGTCACTGGCCCTCATGTGGGATCTGAACTGGGGCCTTGCTGCTCAGAGCTGGCGTCCCAAGTCAACTGTTAACCAACGCACCACTCTGCCGGCCCATGGCTCTTCTCTTGTATCAGCAAAGCTCTGTCTGTTACTGGGACAAAATTGTCCATGTCAAAGCTTTGACCTCCTCTGAGCAGCCCTACACTCCTTTCTAATCTTCACCCCCGACAACTAGAGGCCCTTTGCTTTGGGGCCTTTCCCAGAGGCTGGGCTCATCAGCTCTCAGAAGTCCTAGCTGTGTTGTCCTCTCCATAGCTGAAGGAACAGCTCTGCTGTGGCGCTGGGCCTCTGAGCAGGTGGGGCACAGAGGCCAGCTTCGGGAGAGCTGCCTGGAAACTCTGTCCAACCAGAATATGCCCTTCCTGGCCAGGTGCCAGGGCTGTCTCTGAGGCTCCCATCCATCCCACAGCGAGAACTATGTTCTGGCCCTTGTTGCAATGTATACGCGTGTGGGGGCCGCATTTTATGCATGCCAGAATCTGACACATGGGCAGAATTTTTGTAACAAGCATATGGCTGGAAACCCTCAGATAACATGCTCAGTGTGAACTCATTTTGAACCAAGATCTCAGGTGAAAACATAAGTCAGCAAAGAAATGAAGGCTGAGAAATGTACAGAAGAGCCTTTGAATGTGGAACTTCCAGTATCTCTGTGTGTATAAGTGTGTGCATGTTGAAATGTATCTGAGTGTGTGGCTCTGTGTGAATTGCATGACTACTTGTGTCTTGAGAGGTGTGTAAAATCTGAGGGTTATTGTGAACCTGTGAGTGGGTGCATGGTTTCAGAATATTGGTGTGTGCATGGGTGTGTCTGAGTGTGTGTATATGACTGTGTGCTGAGCATGAATGCTGGTGAGCGTGTATCATGTGTGAACAGTGAGGTGGAGTAAAGTTATGTGCATCTGGAAGTGAGAGCACCTGTGTGAGCAATGAGAGCATTTACATGCCTGTGCGTACCTGAGTATAAGCTTCGTGGGTGTGCGATGGTGTGAGGGAGTGTGTGAGTGTTCTGCATCTCAGTCAATGCTCCTGGATAAACAGGCTCAAGGTTACCTGTCCAGCTCCTGTTTGCAGAGCCTGGTGTTTTATAACCAAGCCTCCCAGGCACAATTTTGATGATGCCCAAACCACAAGGCCACTTAGTTAAAGATCCTGACAGATGGGCCACAAGCTTCGTGCATCCCAGCACCTCGGTTGGCAGCTGAATTTAGACCTTTCACTTGGTCACAGTGCTCTCAGCAGCTCTCTCCCAGGGCCTGGTGGCCTGGGAAGCCGATGTGCACACCAGATCCACAAAGGCTGCACTTCTCAGCCGCTGCCTCCCAGCAACTGAGGAAACACTGTCTCCATCAAGTCCTTCTGGGTTTGATCACTGGAGACTGGGCCTGAGGTTCTGTCCCTCTGTCATGGCTGTCTTGCTCTTCAACTTTTAGCAACACACTAAACCATGTTAGTATTTGCAAACAGGATGGGCACAGCAAACCGGTCACATGCTTTTCAAATGGGGACATTTCTTCATTCTATACATCAGATGCACAATTGGAGATTGAAGCTGAGGGTGAGTTTGAGATCCCAAGCAGAGAGCATGGAGTGGAAAAAAGTGATGGAAAGGGACAAGTGATGTGTGGCTCACAGAGCAGCTAGCCATTGACGGTTCCTCAAGCTTGGTTGTAGTGTATGAAGTGCTATCACATACATCATCAAACTTTATTCTTACAGCAATCCTGGGAAGTAGTATAGTTTATGTTTTATAGGTGACAAATTCAAGACTCAGAGAGGTTAAGTGACTTGTCCAAGGTCATACAGCTGTAACCTGCTAGAGCTAGATCTGAATATAGGAAAGTAGGACTCTGCCTTTGCATTAGAATGTGACATCTGAGTAAGATCCCAGCTTTATGCAGCTTGTAAAAAGTCATGAGTAACTTGTCGTGTCGCCACTGTCTCCTTGAACAGATACATCCACATTCAAGCCCTGTTCTTTTCCTTCTATCATGTGTTTTCGTTGGTAATCTCTCCTTAGCCACGGTACTCTTGACTCCAGTGGAAGGCAAATAAATCAAGACAAGAAGTCAATTCAGGAGCTATTGATGGAATAGCTGCTGTGGGCCTGCTCTGTACCAGGTACTGTGGGTGATACAAGAGAAAGAAAAACGTGGCCTGTGTTTATGATCTGTTCTAGGAGGCGAGCCTCAAATACCTGTCACAGTGGGTAAGTCATCTGTTCATTTACTCACTCCCTAATGGGGTCATTTGTTACCCTGGCTCTCCAGCGGCTACCCTTCCTACCTCTCATAACAGTACCCCAGAGTCCTCCCTCCCCACACAGCACTTTCTGTGGTGATTTACCCTTTGATACTCTGGGTGGAGCCATCGACTCAGGCCTGGCTGCTCATAGGACGGTGGTCACTTGGATGGGCATGTGACCCAGGCAGACCCAATGAGATGTAAGGAGGCCTGGCTGGACCGGTTGGCAATGGAGTGCTTGATTTATACTGCACAGGGCTGTGAGGGAATGGGAAGCTGGGGCTACATGAGCTGTTTGCCTCCAGCTGGAGACTGAGAATGGAGCCAATGCACAGGAAGCCCCAGGGTCAGGCTGGAGACAGAGGTCAAGTCCTGGGGCCTCTGAGACCACTTAGGCTAAACCTGAAGCTGGCATATTAATTAGTGTGCAGACTCAGCTGCTATAATAAAGAGACTGACATATGAGTATGCAATGGCATCAACAAAACACATTTCCCTCTCAGGCAATTACCTAGAAATAGTGATCTAGGGACAACAGGATGGCTTGGCCATCCTCAATTCTCTCTCTCGGTCCAAGGCAGCTGCTCCAGGATTTGTTCTTCCCCTGATTAAAGGGAGAAAGGGAGCAGAGAAACTAAAAAAGAATTTTAATCAGCTTTATTATGGCATAATTTACAATAAAATTAACCTATTATAAGCATAGAGTCCTATGATTTTTGACCAATGAAAACTGTTTTGTAACCACTAGAATCAAGATATAGAGCATTTCTATCCTTTGGAGTCAGTCTTATACCTCAGCCCCACCCCCAAGTAACAACAACCTATTCTCCATAACAATAGTTTTGTATTTTCCAGAATTTCATACAAATGGAATCATGCAACATATATTCTTTTTGTCTGGCTTTTTGACCTAACATAATGCTTTCAAGGTTCAGCCATATTGTTGGCATGTATCATGTGTTGTCCCCTTTTATTGCTGAGACATTGTATAGATCTATTATAAGTTATTTTCCCACTCACCAGTTGATCATTTGGGTCACTTCCAGTTTCTGTTATGCATAAAGCTGCTATGAACGCTTGAGTAGAAGTCTGTATGTGGATACTCACTTTTATTTCATTGGGTATATACAGGAATGGATGTGCTCAGTCATAAGTTAAGTGTATATTTAGCTTTGTAGGATACTTCCATACTGTTTTCCAACATGGCTATACAATTTTGCATTTCCATCAATATAGGAGAGTTCCAGTTACTCCATGTTCTTGTCAGCAATTGCTATTTTCAGTTTTTAGAAGTTCTTATGATGATGTTTAGATATTCTAATAGGGATGCAGTGGTGTCTTGTGGCTTCAATTTTCATTTCCCTGCAAGTAATTATATTGAGCATCTTTCCATGTTCTTGCTGCTATCCATATATCTTTGGTGTTCAAATCTTTTTGCCATATAAAAAAACAAAACAAAACAAAAACAACTTCATCCCTACTTCATATTGTATAAAAATTAACTCAAAATGGATCACTTGGATTTTCCGTTGTTCTGGCACCATCTGTTGAAAGGCTATTTTGTCTCCATTGGGTTTCCTTGGCACTTCTGTTGAAAATAAATTGACCCTATATATGAGGTCCATTTCTGTGCTCCCTCGTGTTCCATTGATCTACATGTCTACTTACAAACAACAGCTCTGGATTAATATAACCTTGTATTAAGTTTTGAAATCAGGTAGTGTGAATCCTCCAACTTTGTGCTTCCTTTTCAATTGTTGCTTTGACCATTCTATTTCCTTTGCTTTTCCATGTAAATTTTAGAAACAACTTAAGGATTTCTACAAAATTATGCTCTGAAATTGTGATTGAATTTGTGTTGACTCTGTTGACCATTTTGGGAGAGCTAAAATCTTAATAAATTTGGATCTTCTAATCTATGAATATGGTATATGTCTCCATTTTGTCTATGTTTCCACCAATCTTTTGTAGTTTGCAGCATGCAGGTTTTGCACATATTTTGTTAGATTTTATGGTGCTATTGTAAATGGTACTTAAAAGTATAATTTCCATAGTTACTAGCATATAGAAATATGATTTTTTTTTGTGTGTGTATTTTCCTTGTATCTTGTGACATAACTAAACTTGCTTATTAGTCTGTAACTCTTTTGGTAATTTTGGGGAATTTTCTACATAAATAATCTTTTGTGTACAGTTTTATTTCTTCCTATCTAATTATGATTTCTCTTATTTGCTTGTTTGTTTATTTTTCTTTATTTCACTGGCTAAAGTCTCCAATATGATGTTAAATGAAAATTGTCAGAATAGCTATCTTGCCCTGTCTCTAATTTGAGAAGCAAAGCATTCAATCTTTCAAAATTAAGTATTAAGTTAGTTTTCAGTTTTTCATAGATGCCCTTTATAACCAAGGTTGAAGAAGTTCTCTTTGATTCATAGTTTAATTCAAAACAATTTTTGAATTTTGATTTTTATTTATTTGTTTTTTGTTGGGGAACAGTGTGTTTTTACAGGACCCATCAACTCCAAGTCAAGTAGTTGTTTCAACCTAGTTGTGGAGGGTGCAGCTCAGTGGCCCATGTGGGGATCAAACTGGCAACCTTGGTGTTATGAGCACTGCGCTCTAACCAACTAAGCTAACTGGCTGCCCCCATGAACAATTTTTTAAAAATCAGGAATAAATGTTAATTTTGTCACATGTTTTTATAAATCTATTGAGATGATCATAGTGTTTCTTTGGTCTGTTGATATGATGAATTATATTGATCGACTTTTAAACCAGTCTTGCATTTGTGGGATAAATTTCACTTGGTCATGATGTATTATTCTTTTATATATTGCTGGATTAGATTTGTTAATACACTAACAACTTTGACATTTATAATTATGAGAGATATTCTCCTGTACTTTTCTTTTCTTGTAATATCTCTGTCATATTTTCATATTAAGGTAATGGTCTCATAGAATGAGCTAAGAAGTATTTTTTCCCTTTTGTATTTCCTGAAGAAGTTAGTGTAGGATTGCTATTATTTCTTCATTAAGTGTTTACTAGAATCATCAGTGAAAACATTTGGACCTGGAATTCTCTTTGTGGTGAAGTTTTTAACTACAAATTCAAATTCTTTAACAGATAGAAGGCTTTTCAGGACACACATTTTCTTGTGAGTGAGCTTTTGTAGTTTGTATCTTTCAAAGAATTTGTCCAGTTCATCTAAATTGTTTTTCTGTTGGCATAAAATTGTTCATAATATTCTTTTATGCTTTTAATGTCTCTAGTAAAACTTTCATTCTGGATATTGGATTTATGTATTCACTACTTTTTCTTGGTCATTATAGTCAGAGTTTATTAATTGTATTGATCTTTTAACCAAACAGATTTTAATTTCATTGATTTTTCTTTTCTTTCTTTTCAGTTTTATTTTTCATTGATTTTAGCTATCTTTTTTGTTCTGATATCTTGAAGTAGTGGCCTTCGTTGATTTAAGACCTTTCCTCTTTTTTAATACAAACATTTTCAATATAAAATTTTCTCTATGTACTGCTTTATCTGCATTCCACAAATTTTGATATTTTATGCTTTCATTTTAAGTTCAAAATAATTGCTAATATCCCTTGTGATTTTTTTATTTGACCCATATGTTATTTAGATGTGTTGTTTAGTTTCCAAGTAGTTGAGGATTTACAGATATCTTCTCCTATTAATTCTTAGTTTAATTTTAGTGTGGTCAGATTCCAACCCTTTTTAAAGTATTATGGATTGTTTTGTGTGACACAGATTATGGTGTATATTTGTGAATATTCATTGTTCACTTGAAAAGAATGTGTATACAGCTGTTAAATGGAGTATTTAATAAATGTCAACTAAGTCAAATTTTTGATAATGAGGTTAAAATTTTACTGCCCTTTTTGTGGTCTACTTACTCTTTCACATACACAGATTGGTGTGTTGAAATCTTCAGCTATAATTGTGAATTTGTCTTTTTGTTCTTTCAGTTATATCCATTTTGCTTCATGTATTTGGAAGCCTGTTTTTAGGTGAAGTATATTTTATGATTCCATTTTATCTCTAATCTTGACTTCTTAGCAAATATCTGTGTTTTAGTTTGTTTTACTGATTGCTTTGTGTACATATTATCTATCACAGGCTACCTTTAAGTTATATTATATCACTTCACATATAATGTAAGAACTCTTGGCCTTATGCTACAATTATCATACTTTTTAATTTTGTGTGATATAAATGAGAAATTCATTTTTATTATTTTTGTTTTAAATAGTCCATTATTTTTTAAATAATATTTTTAGTTTTTCAATTACAGTTGACATACAATATTATATTAGTTTCATGTGTACAATACAGTGATTAGATATTTATATAACTTACAAGGTGATCACTCTGACATTCTACATGTGTGTTGGCTCTGGGGCCTCATGGGAGGGGCTCTGGTGCAGCTCAAGTTTAGTCGTTGCCTGTTCCTTGCCAAGGGCCACTTGGTATGAGCTACAAAGTGATCTGCAGATGATTACCACTTTTGCTGGGCTTGGAGGTGCTTGGGAGAGGCTCGACTGAGAACCGAGGCTGGCTGCCACTAATGCCGGTCTTGGGGCTGTTTAGCAAGAGGTATGGGGTGTGCCGGGGTTAGATGCTGATTTCTGGGGTTTGTAAACCTTTGAGAGATTGTACAAAAGTCTGCAGCATGAGCCAAGAGAGGCCATTTTTATGGAAAAGCCACCAGAAGTGGCATTGGTGAGCCTGCAAGTTGGGTGGGAAGGGGTCTCAGGAAATCATCAGGGCAGGGAGAATGGTGTTAGCCAGGTTGGTGGAGATTCAGATATGGTGCCTGCCTTCATGTGAAGGTTGGGTCGGGGGAGGGCTCAACAAAGGAACAATGGCTTCTGCCAGCACTTCTGCCTGAGAGAAAGCTGCCTCTCCAGCCTTGCCCTGTAGCCTGACAATTCAATTCCTCTCCATATGTCCCTGGTGCCTTTCAAGCTGCTGCCCCAGCACTGGAGCTTAGAGCAAGTGAGTCCATCAGTGAGTAAATCTGTGCACAGGCCCTTTAAGAGGAACACCTGGGGCTGCAGAGCCCACCATCTCACTAAGCCACATCTCTGCTGGTTTTCACAGCCAGGAGTTGTGGGGACTCCTCTTCCTGGCTCTGGGACCCTGGGCTGGGGAGCCTGATGTGGGACTGTGACCCCTCACTCCTCTTCGGGAACCTTCACAGCTGAGATATCTCTCCCAATTTTTAACTACTATATGTGGGTGTAGGACCAGCCTCTTCCAGGTCTCCACCCTCCTGCCAGTCTCGACTTAGCATCTTCTGTATATCTTTAGTTATAGGACTTCAGTTCAGCTAGACTTCAGCCAGTTTTCAATGATGGTTGTTCTGTAATTCATTTGAAATTTTGATATGGCCTTGAGAGGAGGCAAGTACAAGCATTTACCTGTTCCACCATCTTGACTGGAAGCTGTCTCCTTAAACAGCAATTAACTTTTGATTTTAAAATAATTTTTAAAAATACTAAATAATAAAAAAGTCTTTTCTACTGATCTCTATATTGATCATTTCTGGGACTCTTCATTCCTTTGTGTAGATCCAATTTACTTCAGTTAATTTCTGCTTATCTGAGGCTTTCTTTAATATTTCTTGTAATGATCATAATTGATGATAAATTTTTTATGCTGATTTTTGCTTGGAAAAACATTAATTTTACCTTGACTTTTTTTTTTTTAATTGGGGAATTGGGAGAGGAGAACAGTGTTGTGGAATTGGGGAGGAGGACCAGCCAAATTGTTCTTCAGTCTTCGTTGTGGAGGGTGCCAGTCACTATCTGGCTGTCCGTCAGCAGCTTGTGGCCTCTATGCTCAAGGTGCTGTGTTACAATCTTAGTTGTGGGTAGGTGTAGCTACCATCCCATCAAGCCAGCAGCCTTGTTGGTAAGAGAGCACGTTGTACCACTGAGCCATCTGGGAAGCAGCTCAGCTTAAGGTGCAAGTTCAATCTTAGTTGCGGGTGGGCACAGCCCGCCATCAAACAGGCAGTCTTGTTAGGAGCACGTGCTCTCACCAGCTGAGCCATCCTACCACTTGTTGGCAGTTCAGTGGCAGCTCAGCTCGGACACAGAGCCACTGACCCATGTGGGAATCAAACCGGTGGCTCTATTGTTCAGAGCTTGCACTCTTAAGCTAATTCTTAACCAACTGAGCCACTCGGCTGGCCCCTACCTTCACTTTTGAGAGTTACTTTTCTAAGGTATAATGACATAGTATTTCATTATGTTTAAGATGTCATTCCACTGTCTTACAGCTTACATTTTTATGTTGAGAAGTTTGCTGTAATCTTTATTACTGTGTATATAATGTCTTTTTACCCCCTGTGGCAGATTTTAAGATTTTTCTCTTTTTCATTGGTTTAAGCACTTTGATTATTATGAACTTTGTAGTTTTCTTTATATTTCTTGGTGTTCACTGAGCTTCTTGATATATTGATTTTTCATCAAATTTACAGAAAACTTAGCTGTTATTTGTATATTTTCATGCCCCTTCTCATTAATTTATTTATTTTTGGTCAGTCAAGAAGGTTAGATTGTGCTATTTCTTACTGATCACTATTCCCTGTGTTTTTATTTGTTAGCCTTATTTTCTTTCTGTGCTTCATTTGAGATATTTTTTTACAATATATTTTCAACTTTACTAGTTTTTTTGTCTTATGCAGTCTCATTTGTTGTTAATCTTATTTACTTTTTATTTCAGTTACTATAATTTTCATCTGTATAAGTGCCATTTGAGTCTTCTTTGTATTTTCTATTTCTCTTTTTATGTGCATTTTATTTTGATATCTCTGAGTACATTTATAAGATTTATAACCGCTATTTTTTTAAAGATTTTATTGGGGAATTGGGGAAGGGGGACAGCCAAGTTGTTGTCCTTCTATCTTAGTTGTGGAGGGCGCAGCTAGCTCAGCTCCAAGTCCAGTCACCATCCAGCTACCGGGCAGCAGCTCACAGCAGCTCAGCTCAAGGTGCCAGGTTCAATTTTAGTTGCTGGTGGGCATAGCCCACCATCCCATGTGGGAGTTGAACAGGCAACTTTGTTATTAGGAGCATGTGCTCTCACATGCTGAGCCATCCTGCCACCTGTTGGCAGCTCAGTGGCAGCTTAGTTGGGGTGTAGCTCACTGGCCCACGTGGCAATTGAATCAGCGACCAGGTTGCTCAGAGCTTGCTCTCTTAATCAACTGAGCCACTCCGCTGGCCCCTATAACAGCTATTTTAAGGTTTGTCTAAATCCATAAGATATTGTCATTTCTGGGTCTTTTCCCATTGACTGACTTTCTCTTGTTTATGAGTTATAGTTACTTGTTATTTACATGCCTGGTAATTTTTTTACTGGATTCTGAATGTTGGGTATATTATACTCTTGAATGCTAGATTTTGTTATTTTCCTTTAAAGTGTTTTGGAGTTTTTCTGTTGCCAATTTAAATTACTGAGGATCAGTTTGACACCTTTGAGGCTTGCTTTTAAGCTTTATTATTGAAAGAACAGAGTAGCTTTTATTCTAGACTATTTTAAGTTGACAGCGAAGGCCTGAACCTTCCAAGGATTCTACCCATGATTTCTCCACTCTGGCTTTTGGGAATGTGAACTATTCCAGCCCTACGTGAGATCTGACCATTTTTTGCCTGCTGATTACTGGTTGTTCTTTTTCTGGCCCTGAAGAATCTTACCCCATAGATTCACAGTACTCAGCCAAAGCCCTAAAATGACCCTCTTACAGGTATCTGGATCTGTCTCTCAGGGCAGCTTTCCTCCTTGCTGGTACTCTGCCTACGAATTCTAGATGCCTCAGCTTCCCTAATCTCTGTTTCGTCTCCTCAAGTTGGTAAGACCACTGGGCACTGTTTCAATTGCCCCTCCCTACACTCTATCCTGGACACTGCCACCAGTCAGGAAGCAAGGGTCACCATCATGCCAACCTTGCTTATGTCCCTTCTTTCAGGACCACAGTCTTATGGTACCTGTTGTCCAATGTTTTGTAAAAGTTGTCTTACATACTTTGTCTGTTTTTCTAGTTGTTTATATTGGATTGTTGGAAAAGTCATGATGCATTTTTGTAATGAAAAACAGAAAAAATACATCATGACTTTTCTGACAACCTCATAGTAAGAAGGCAATTTCTGTACAAAAGAAGCAAAAAATCTCCAGGGGAAAATTTTTTAAGGGCAAGACTCAGAAGTTACCTATCTTAATTCTATTAACATTTGATTTTCAGAACTTAGTCATACAACACCTAGTGATAAGGAGGGCTGACAAATAAAATCTAGCTGAGTGGCCAGGTGCCCTGCTAAATCTGTATTACTATGGAGGAAGGGGGAGCTGTATGATATTATGAATCCTGGTCTTTGCAGTTATTAGTTTGGGTTTGGGGTTCCATCCCTTGAAAATTGCAAGTCCTGGCTAATAGAGTTAGTCAGTAGACAGAGGGAAACATTAGAAAAGGAGGAGACATTTACTTTTTTACTTAACCTCTTTGAAACCTAGTTTTTCCATCTGTAAAAGTGGAATGTGTTATTACTTATCTCTCCAGTTTGTTTTTAGATTTAACGATTTCATGAATGAGAAAGCACTTTGTAAGCTGTCTAGTACTAGGCAGCCATAAATTATATTCATCAATTTTTTTCCTTACCCCCAAGTTCAGTTTGTGTTTTCACCTATTACAAAACATCTGGTACTTGTTCCTATAGTTTATCTCAGTTGTAATAAATACTCATTTACATAATTATTTGTTTCTAGATTGTATTCCTCAAGAGAGTGAAAGATGCACAGGATTTTCAGAGAGTTGCTGTTTTTCTGGCTCACAGCTTTTATTGAGCTCCCAAGGAGTCTTTAAGTGAATGAATGACAACTATATAAGATGATATATCATTGTCTGACCTCTAGGGGGAACTCATGGCTCCTGTATAGTCTTTGTACCTCACCCAAAGAAAGCCCAGGAGTGCAGGTACAAATATTTACTGTATTTAGGATGCTTGGGGGCCTGTTGCAGAGGGGGCACAATTTCTTATGGTAAGAAATTGCCTTCTTACCGTAAATAACTAGACGACCATCTGCTAGCCAAGGAGAGAGGCCTCAGGAAAAAACAAACCTGCTGGCACCTTGATCTTGGACTTCTAACCTCCAGAAGAATAGATTAGGACTAAAAGTAGTTGCATCCATATGCATACTTTCTGGGCATATAACCTCTCTTTGGCTTGCCCTTGGAGTACGTATTTATATCCTGTGGGGCCGGTGCACTAAGATGGGACCTGAGACTGCCTCCTGCTTGAAAGATGTACCCATTCTTCAAAGACTCCTGTGCTCTAGGAGTTGGGAAGAAAGTTTTCTTTTCCTTACGTCCAGCTGAGTGGTAAGACCATGAGGCCACAGTCAAGGTTAGGGTCCAAATACAGAATGTGAGATAATTTTTTTCCCTGAAGTCTCTCCCCGAAGTCTTTGTTTCTCCCTCTGTATCTCATATCTCCTATTTACAAAAGTATCCTTTGATCCCAGTCTCCCTCCAGTTACTGTTCTATTTATCTGCTTCCTGTTCTAGCAAGTTTCTTTTTAAATTAAAAAAAATGCAATTGTAGTTGACATGCAATATTATATTAGTTTCAGGTGTGCAACATAGTGATTAGACAATTATATACTTTAGGAAATGATCACCCCAATAAGTCTAGTACCCATCTGACACCACACATAATTATTACATTATTATTGACTATATTCCCTACGTTGTACTTTACATCCCTGTGACTATTTTTATAACTGATGATTTGTACTTTTTAATTCTTTTCACCTTTCACCCATCTCCCAACCCCCTCCCATCTAATGGCCATCAATTTGTTTTTTACCGACAGCTTCTTGAAGTAGTCAATTCTTTTTTTTTTCTTTTTCTTTTTTCTTTTCTTTTCTTTCTTTTTTTTTTTTTTTTGAAGGCAGTGTCACTGGCCCTCATATGTTGGACGGAACAGGGGCCGCTGGCTTCCAAAGCCAGCACTTAACCACCGCGCCACTCGGCCGGCCCTTCTTTTTCTTTTTAGAGGGCAGTGTCACTGACCCTCGTATGTGGGATCCGAACTGGGGCCGCTGGCATCCCAAGCCGGTTCTTAACCACCACGCCGCTCGGCCGGCCCAAAGAAGTAGTCAATTCTGATCACTGCCTCCATATCCTTATTATTCCTTCCTTTCAACCCTACACCCACCAGCATTCTGCCCACACCACTCAACTGTAATGACTCTTGTCACGGTCATCTGTAAAGTTCAACGGTCACTTCTTGTTCTTTCTAACTTGTCTTTTAAGCAACATTTAACACAGTTGGTCTTCTCTCCTTCTTAAATCACTTTCTTTTGCTGCTTTCCATGATGCCATGTTATCCTTGTTTGGTTTGTCATTCTCTATATTGCCTTTAAGTGTCGGAACATTCCAGAGTTATGCCTTTCATTTCTCTGTTTATGTACTCTTTCTAGGTGATCTCATCCAGTTTCATAGATTGAAATTTTACCTAAGTGCAGATGACTTAGAAATTTTTACTTGTGGTCTTGACCTTTCCTTGGAATTTCAGACTCCTATATTTGACTGCCTACATATCCAAATGGGTGTCTAATGAAAGCATTTGAAACTAAAAGTGGCCCAAATAAAACTCTTATTTTGTCCCTCAAATTTGCCTTGTTTTTCCCTATCTCTGAAAATGGCAATGTGTCCCTCAGCTGTTCATGTCACAAATCTAGGTGTAATCCCTAAGTCCTTTGTCTCACCTCCCACATCCAACTAATAAGCAAGTTCTGCAGACTCCACCTTTATCTGTTTCTCTCCATCTCCAGTAGCTCCTATAGTTCAAGCCTCTTTCATTTCTTGCCCGATTACTGCAATGGTCTCATAACTGGTCTTTCTGGTAGCCAGAATTAGGTGTTGAAAGCAAAATTTTCACGACGTCCATCCTCTTTTAAAGATTCTTCTACATCTTTGACAGCATGAGTACAACATTTGAAATTTTATCCTGGTTTTCAAAATTTTGTGTGATTTGAACCCTGCTTACCTTCTGAGTGCACCTCACACCACTTTCCTCTCCCCTTTTCCACTGTGCTCTCGCCATACTGGTCTGACATCTGTCCCTCTGGCTTGTCAAACTGGTGCCCACTTTGGGGCATTTGCACTATCTGTCTCCTCTGCCTGGGACAATTTCCCCCCAATCTTATAATGACAGCCTCCATCTTTCTTTCTTACCTTAGTCTAAATGTCAGCCAATTAGAGAGATCCATCAAATGTTAATTAGCCATCTGGTTTCTATCCTATCAGTCTATTTTACCTCTCTGCATAGCATCTTTTTGCTATCTAATATTGATCTTGCTTTTTTTTTGATCTTCCTTATTTTTCCCACTAGATTATAAGTTTGGGAGTAGGGGCATTGTCTCTCCGTTCACTGCTATAACTTCAGTACTTCAAATCACTCATAGCAGAATAAGTGCCTGCTGAGAGTATTAATGAAATCAGACCACTGATTTGTTTTAGGGTAGTTTGGCCAAGTTCGTTCCTACCTAGGCAAAGTGGCCTCTCAAAGCAACACTTACTTGGTCCAGCTGAACTCATCAGGTCTTAATGAGGTACAGAGCCATTAATAAAGGCTGCAATTTTGGTGACCTCTGACCTTTTTTTTGCCTCCCTCACCAACCTGTGGCAGCATTAGGTTTCTGGTAGAAGATCTGAGGTCTCATATCATTGGACATCTGGCAGACTAAGCAGGATTTAGAGATCCTGGTTCCTTGTCATCCCACCCCAGTCCCTGACTACCACCTCCATGACTCTACTCGCCACTTTTAGAACTGCCTAAGTTAATAATGTGGGAAATGCAGTGGATGATGAGAAAAGGGAAATATTAGCCTAGGTTGCAATTTTCATGGACTAATAGCTGGGCTTTAGTAGGATTAGGTAGGATAAGGTTGCAGATGGGCTGTTTGTAGGATGAGAATTAGGACAAGATGGAAGAGTGCTGACAAAGGTGCAGTAATGGGAAAAGCAGAGCGGTTCTGTCAGAGAATGCAAAGACTCCTGAAATACCTGAAAACACAGAGTCAGGTTTTCAGTTTTGGGTGTAGGATTTAAGAATAGAAGGTATCATTGAGCCATGTACAACATTTGATTTCTTTTAGTCTCTAAAAATCTAAAATAGGTTATTATTACTATCATTAATTACCAAAGAAGTTGATAGACTCAAGGGACCCAGGATCTCATTTCATTAACCTTATAAGAAGAAGAAGAGTTACCAGGAATGCATGCGCAGAGAGAAAGGCCATGTGAGGACACAGAGAGAAGTCATTGGCCAGCCAAGGAGAGAGGCCCCAGCAGAAACCAAACCTGCTGGCACCTTGATCCTGGACTTCCAGCCTCCAGAACTGTGAGAAAATAAATTTCTGTTGTTTAAGCCATCCGGTCTATGGTGTTCTGTGATGGCAGCCTGAGCTGAGACCCAGTCTTTGTATACCTTAAGTAACATTGAAAGCTTTTTGTAAACTTCTGTTATTCAAGAGGAGTGGCTCTAGTTTCTTCAACTGCTTCTCATTAAAGCAGCAATGCCTATTAGATAAAGGGTAATTACTAGAACGGAACATAATACCGCAGTGAAGCATGGTGGGTGCTGGCCACAGCCGTGGGACTATCGCCTGACTTGTTATGTAGATATTATTTTCATAATAATACAATGAAAACTAATGGTTTGGCAGCTCTTGGCTCAGATTAACTTACCCCGCTGTCTCATAGAGTTAGCTACTAGTCCACTGGCTTTGTGCATTAAATGCCTGACTTAACATTGGTCTGGTTAGATTTCATCATGTTAGATTTTTCAAGCCATCCAAATACACTCACTGTCTGCCCCCACTGCTTATTACCAGCAAATCAATGTCCTTCTTCAGACAGTTCATAAAGATGTTGAGTGGGAACAGGTCAAGAAATGAACCTGACATCATGAGTGATAATAATAACTTACGTCTGTATAGAATTTTGTAGGTTATCAAGTTTTCTACAAGTTTAGGAATCTGGCAAAAATAGGAAATGAGTTTCATCTTTCACGACCTTTTCTTTACGAGTTGCTCTGTGTGCTGGAAAGGGACTGGGAATCAGGAGTGCTAATCTCAGCTTTGACACCGCATTACCTCTCCCAGTTTTGATGCCCATCTATGAGTGAATGAAAAGACTTGATGATTTCCAAGGTCACTGTATCTCCAGTACTTTCTGCCCTGGAAAGCCACACAGCATAAAGTTGTTTTGCTTTTCTTTCTTTCTTTTTTTTCTTTATATAACAACAGATCTACAGAAATATAATGGTGTGTGTGTGTGCACACGCACGCGCGCGCACACACACACACACACTCACACAGAGCCCTCTGTTTGGTAAGTTCACACTGATTCCCAGACTCTTTGCTGTATCTCCAAAGTATTCATAAAACTTCTCACCAGGTGATAGTTTGAAGGATCCACCTTTTTCTTCTCTTTTAAATGTACTGCCCTTTTCCATCTGTAGCTATCAGCATTTCACCCATTCTTCTTGATACTGCGTAGGAAATGAGCAGTGGTTTAGTGACTACATCTGAAGTCTCCCCAGGACTATGGGGTACAATTTATCCAGCAGAATCTTTTTGGCTTTGCAACAGCAGCCAGGTGCTCTCTTGCTCCCTGCTCACCCATTGTGTGTTCTCTTCTCAGCTTTTTCACCTGTGCATTTGATATTCATGTCCACCATGTCTTTATTCAAGGTGCCAATAAAAATGCATTATGTATGACTTGGTCTGCTCATAAAATGATCATGTTTTGTATATTTAGGGATGTCAGAGCTCGTAAAGAGGCAAAAAAAATTGGGGAAAATGTGTTATTGCTTGATAAACAAATCTTCTGAGAAATAGTATTTTGGTTTTACTTCTCTCTGTCAACCCCTTCCCCATCCAAATCTCCACATCTCAATTAGAGCACAGAGTGCCTGAGGGAAAGGAGATGGGGTTAAAGCCAGATGGATGGTGTGTAGCCAGGAAGGAGTCACCTGAAAAACCAGGTCAAGACATTCAGGCTAAATACAGTGGGCCGTACGTAACCATTTGCAGTTCTTAAGCAGAGATGTCGTGCATGTCTTCTGTTTGTCTTTACATGGCTCTAATCAGACTAGGAAACTGTTTTCCTGAACCCTCACAGCCAAAAGCAGATGTACACTTTGGTACTTGCTGTTTTTTTATTGAGCAGGAGAAGCTTTAAAAGCAGATTTTTTTTCAAATGTGTGTGTGTGTGTGTGTGTGTGTGTGTGTGTGTGTGTGTATAATCTGTTAAACACAGATTAATGGGACCCACCCTCAGAGTTATTGGTTTAGTAGGTCTGAGGTGAGGCCTGGGAATTTGCATAGTTAACACATTCCCAGGCGATACTGATGTTACTTGGTCCAGAGACACTTGAAGAACCACAGCTTTAAAGAAATCACATATGGGTCTTCCCCTGAACTTCCTTTATTAATGAGGTGCAGGCAGCAGTATGGGGCTCATGGGGAGCCATTGAGAATAACATCTTTGCTCATAGTGGGACTGAGAGTTTCAGCTTGGCATACACCCTGACATTTCTTCCTGGAAATGCCTGCCTTTAGAGATGGGTTTTAGAGCCGAAAACAGTGGAATTTGATGTTATGATCAATGTACAGAAGACTGAAGTTCCCTTTCTCAATCGAATAGGCCAGTTCATAGATATAACATTTATCAGATCATCTCCATTTTCCCTGGATGTCAAAATTATCCTGGGAAGGATTTAGATTAAGTATCAAGAAGAATCTACTGATAATGAAAACTGCAGAATGCACTCAGGGGACACAAGAGAAATTATGGCATTTCTTGTCTGGGCAATAATTGGAAACAAATTAGATTTTTCTCCATGTAGGCTGAGTTTGGGTTTTGAAATCAGAGAGAACGTGGCGTGAATGATTTTTCTGCCTTTTATATTTTTAAGATAATTTGCCTTGGATAAGTCATTTACCCTCTCTAAGCTACTATATATATATATATATATATATATATATATATATATATATATATATATATATATATTAGGGGTTATTGGGGCTTTTGTAAAGTTTAAGCAAGATAAAGGGTGTAAACTGTTTAGCACTTTGCCGGGATTCTAGTAGGTACTCAACTCATGTTAATAATCTCCCTTGTAATGTTTTCTCCTCCCTGTAATAGAGTTATTTTACCCCTGAATATTACGATTATTTCAAAAACTCGGGAAGGAAAATAGAACCACACTTGGAAAGGGAGAGTCATTTTCAGAGTCAGCACCATTGCTGCCAATTTGGAGATTAAATTTTCTTGGTGGTCTGAGCACACCAGCATGGTAAGAGATTTACCTACAGACTGCAAGAAGAATTGACTCTGGAGGGGGCCGGCTTGCTCTCCGCTGAGTGCTCCAGGGAATGGGCTTCCCGCTGTAATCAACAAGGTGGGTTTCAGCACCTTGGACAGGGCACAAGAGGCACAGGTTTGTCTGTTGGGTGCTCGCTAGGTCTGGATAATGATCCGAGGCAATCTTGTTAATGGCCTTAGGGTTTCCCATATTTCTGAACTTATTTCATCATTTGGAAGTTTTGAGTTTCTAATTATTAGGCATGAATTAAAATATTCTCTGTAATTCAGTTCCCTTCAGGTCTTGAACTAGTGGTGCCGGTTCCTGTCAGGTTATTCTTTTAGTGAATGTTGGATGATAGCAATTGCAGTCACTTTTCTCATCATTTCTACATGGAGCTTACCCCCAGGACTTCCACTCTGCCTTCAGGTGTCTAAATCATCACACCAATATGCCCAGTGAGAAATGCCAGACGCCCCTCCTTCTAAGCCCAGCCCCTTAGTCGGGGTAAGATTCCCAGCTCTGGCTGTGTATTAAAATTACCTCAGGAGCTCTTAAAAAGCCTATGTGATGCTCCATCCCAGAAAATGTGATTTAACTGGTCTTGGGTGAGGCATGAACATCAATATGTCTTAAATACTCCCCAGGTATTCTAACATACAACCAGGGTTGAGAATCATTGGCTTAGAGGTGAACCTTTGTATCTCCTAATGATCCCCCTGGAGATGATCTCAACTTCCTACTCATGATTTTGTTGGGACATAGACTGAATCCAATTTCTAGTTTATTGATTTCCAAGATAGACGGCATCAAGCCCAGCATTACAATCTCATCTTCATCAAATATGGAGTGGGGGTACTACCTGTCCTATTCATCTCAAAAAGTTTATCACAAGAATTAAACAAAATAATGTGAAAATGGAGAGTTGCAAATGGAAATACTTAACATGTGGTTGGGAGAGCCTAGAGAAATAAAAGAAAGGACCTCAATTCTGGTACACTCATTCTACAACTCATTTAGTGAAATTAAATGTGAACATGCCATGTAACCTGGCAATCCCACTCTTGTGTATGCACCCAGGAAACTTCAGGCATAGCGTCATCTTGGAACATGGACAAAGATGTCCATAGCAGCATCATTGGTGATGGCAGGGGGTTATGGGTAATTAAGATAATTCTCCCTAGAAAACTGATAAACAATATACAGTCAATGCATTCCCTATCAAAATACCAATGGCATTTTTTAAAACAGAACTAGAACAAATAATTCTAAAATTTATATGGAGCCACGAAAGACCCTGAATACCCAAAACAACCCCAAGAAAGAACAAAGTTGAAGATATCACACTCCCTGATTTCAAACAACACTACAAAGCTATAATAACCCAAATAGCATGACACTGGCACAAAAACAGACACATAGATCAATGGATCAGAATAGAGAGCCCAGAAATAAATCCACACTTATATGGTCAGTTAATCTACTACAAAGCAGGCAAGAGTATACGATGGGGAAAAGATGATTTCTTCAATAAATGGTGTTGGTAAAACTGTACAGCTATGTGAGGAAGGAAGGAAGGAAGGAATGAAGGAAAAAACGAAGGAAGGAAGGAACTGGGCCACTTTTTTACACCATATAAAATAGTAAACTCAAAATGGATTAAAGAGTTAAATGTAAGACCAAAAACTGCAAAACTCCCAGAAGAAAACATAGGCAGTAAAATCTTTGACACCGGTCTTAGAAATATTTTTTGGGTCTATGTCCCCAGGCAAGGGCAACAAAAGCAAAATTAAACAAGAATGGGATTACATCAAACCAAAAAGCTTTTGCACAGTGAAGGAAGCCATGAACAAAATGAAAAGGCAACCCATTGAATGGGAGAAGATATTTGCAAGTGATATCTCTGATAGGGGTTAATATGTAAAGTACATTAAAAAACTCATATAATTCAAGACCAGAATAGACATTTTCCAAAAGAAGATATACAGATGATCAACACACATGAAAACATGCTCAACGTCATTAATAACCAGGGAGATGCAAATCAAAACCACAATGAGACAACACCTCACAGCTGTCAGATTGGCTATTATAAAACAACAACAACAAATAACAAGTGTGGAGAAAAGGGAACGCTCATGCACTGTTGGTGGGACTGCAAATTGGTGCAGCCACTATGGAAAACAGTATGGAGATTCCTAAAAAAATTCAGAATAGAATTACCACATTACCCAGCAATTCCACTTCTGGATATCTATCTGAAGAAAAGAAAAACACGAATTTAAAAAGATATATGCACCCTTATGTTCATTGCAATATTATTTACAATAGCCAAGAAGTGGAAGCAACTTAGGTGTCCATTGATAAATGAATGTATAAAGAAGATGTGAGATACGTGTGCACATGGTCTGACAATTAAGTTTGTGAACTTGTTGCAATAATGTTGCTAACCTTTTTTTATATCAGAGGGATTATTCATTATGAATTTGTACCAACTGGACAAGCAGATAACCAAGTTTATTATTTGGAAGTGCTGAACACGCTGCGTGAAAAAGATGAAAACGACCTGAACTTTTCGCCACCAATTCATGGCTCTTGCATCATGACAATGTACCAGCTCACACAGCACTGTCTGTGAGGGAGTTTTTAGCCAGTGAACAAATAACTGTACTGGAACACCCTCCCTACTCACCTGATCTGGCCCCCAATAACTTCTTTCTTTACCAGAAGATAAAGGAAATATCGAAAGGAAGACATTTTAATGACATTCAGAACATCAAAGGTAATACAACAACTCTGATGGCCAGTCCAGAAAAAGAGTTCCAAAATTGCTTTGAAGGGTAGACTAGGTGCTGGCATGGGTGCATAGCTTCCCAAGGGGAGTACTTTGAAGGTGACCATAGTGATATTCAGCAATGAGGTGTGTAGCACTTTTTTCTAGGATGAGTTTATGAACCTAATTGTCAGATCATATATATATATATATATATATATATATATATATATATACACTCAGCTGTAAAAGAGAATGAAATCTGACCATTTACAACAACATGTATGAACCTAGAGGATACTATGCTAACTGAAATAAGTAAGATAGAAAAGGACAAATACCACATGATTTCACTAATAAGTGGAATCAAACAACAAAACAAATGAACAAACAAAACAAAACAGACTCATATACATAAACAAACTGATGGTCACCAGAGGGAAAGTGGGTGGGGAGAAGTGTGAAAAAGATGAAGGGGAGTAAGGAGTACAAATTTCCAGCTATAAAACAAATAAGTCATGTGGATGTAATGTAAAGCATAGAGAATATAATCAATAATATCATAATAACTTTGGATGGTGACAAATGGTTACTAGACATATCATGGCAGTTACTTTGTTAGATATATAAATGTTGAATAACTGTATTTACACCAGAAGCTAAAATAATATTATATATTATATTAAATATTAATAAAAAATTAATAAGAAAAATGTAGAGGGTGCATTTATGGAATATCGTATAGAAGTTAGAAAAAAAATGGGTATATACACATCAACATGACTAGAACAGTAGAAGACCGATGAAAGAAACCAGGAAACAGTATGAAATCTTTAGCACACTGCCAGTTATGTACATTTAAAACAAATTTATTCCCAAAGCAATGGATACATTCCTATCCAAGGGCATTTACCAAACACAATATATAGTAAGTGCTTATGGGAAATGGGACTGGGCAGTAGGGATGAAGGAGAAAAAATAGTGAGACAAAACCTAGCAAGAGCAGAACGTTAACCAGGCAGACACTGATGGTATGTGCTGTGAACCAAGGAGTATGATTAGCTTAGCCTTCTGCTGCTTCCAAGACAGAAAAGAGAGCAAGAAAGAGGGGGGAGTAAGACCTGACTGGTTTAAAAGGAGGAGAAGCTAGAGAGAAAAATGAGACCTTGGGAACCAGGAAAGGGAACCAGGACTGTCCTGGGCTGGAAAGAAAAATCGGGCTTTATTTCTCCCTATAACGGATTAGGGGAGGAAATGAAAGAGACTTGCAAGGTTGGAAATAAAGGCATTTACAAAAGCCCTGAGATGGAGGGGGAGCAACTGAAAGATTGGAGCTGAGAAATTGCACTCCTGGGCCTGGGAGTTTTACGTTGGAGACTCAGGGATGCTGCTGCTGCCTCATGGGAGGGGTGGATTCTGTTTCTTCTATAACACTCCGAGTTTCAGAATAAAGGAGTTCCCAGAAAAAGAATGATGTTTCCCCATAACAGACAGATCCCAGGATCTCCTTTTCAGACTTCTCCAAATAGGGATCTAATCATTGAATCATCCAGCAAAGATCCATGCAATGACCCGCTACTGTGTGTTGGGCGATGAGAAGAGTGAGGCCAGTCCTGAGTTTCAGACAGCACCAGGGAGAAGCTGAAAGCATCCTTTGTTTTGCCCTGAACACTGAGCTGGGACTGTGCAGGGTTTCTTTGCACTCTGATATCAGGGGATCATGTACCTATAGCATTAGAAACCCCAGAGACACATTCACTGTCCACCCAGAGAAGCACACCCCTTAACAGGAAGACTTTCCATCTGTGCCACTGATAAAGAATAATGAATATCTTAGTTAACACACTAAATAGCATCACAGTTTGAGCTTGTTTTCTATTAGGAGTCTAAAAAGAACCATAACATACCACCAACTTATCACTGGCGATGACTTGTACATCAGATCAGGCTTGTGTAACAGCTAGATCCAGTCCTGTTGCAGGTAGGTGGGATTTTATAATTGTGGGGACCACGGAGCTGTGAAATCAAACTCAGACCCCAAAAGTCAGGGCAAGGAAGCTGGTTCTTGGAAGAGCCAGCCTGGCTGGCCCCAGAAAGCCACACTGGAGTGGCTTTGAGAGTAATTATCCTGGTAGAGCAGTTCTTACTTTGCATTTAAGATTGTCCTCCTGAAAAGGTCATGTGTAAATCAAATTTAATAAATCAAATTCTACGCTTCATACCTCGGGGAGGTTCTCTCTTCAGAGGAGGCTGTGAGTGAATCCCTTTTTAATAGAAGTAATCAGCTCTTTATCTGATTTGTAAGTTAAGATTTTTATATATCAGATTTTCTTAAAGTGATCAGCAGAGCTTTTCTTTTAGTCAGTGGTGGAAAACCCGACACAAAATGGGATCAGTGAAAAACAAAAAAAACACAACACACAAAAAAACAGCAAACCAACAAATTGTAGGTGCAGGTAATGAAAAGCTTAGGGGTAAATTGGCTTTAGACGTGGCTGGATTCAGGACCCCAACAATAGGATTTTTTTCCCCCCATCTCACATCTGCCTTCTCTTGGCTTTATTCTCAGACTCTGCCTGGTAAAGCAGCTGCAGCATCTTATCCTGCCAGGTTCAAGGCCAACAAGAAAGACTGTCTGCTCCTTTTGCCAGCTGTCTCAGCATTGGCTCTGATTGAGTCATCTGCCTATCCCCATCACCTGGGGCTCCACACAAACCACATGGACTGAACATACCTCTCCAGCCTCCTGTCTTATGAGATCTTCTTGCTTACCCTGGATCCCAGCCAGTCTCATGCCCCATTCTTCCATTCTCTAAACATTCCAGGGAGAAGGCACTTCCCAGAAGAAAATCAAGCAGCTATCAGAAGAAACGGGGGACATAAATGTCAGGGAGGGGGGCCATAAACGGAACTCTTCCTACTTCCTCACCCTCATACCCAATCCGTCAGCAAGCTCGTCTGTCCTAGAAATATCTCACAAGCAGTTATCTGCACAATGCCTGTGTCAGAATCTCCAGGAGTGCTTGGTAAAATGCAGGTGATAGGGTCCTACTCCAGACATACAGAATTCTATGATCTTGGGGTCTGAGAGTCTTCCTTTTTAGATAATTTCCCAGGCAATTTTTAAACATGTACACTGACATTTCAGTACCACTTCCCAAAGCTTCCCACCCCCACAGTAGCTGCCTTTGTTCAGGACTCACCATTTCTTACCTGGCCTCCTCCAGTGGCCTCCTTACCAGTCTTCCCTCTTTAGTTTCTTCTCTGTCAGCCACAGCCCCCTTCTCCACCATGTCTGCTTGTACTAAGTGGCCATGGCTCCCGAATTCTAACTCTGGTCCACCTTTCCAGTCTTATGAGAGGTTCTCGCTTACCCTGGATCCCAGCCAGTCTCATGCCATCCCCCACCCCCCAAACCCCCCACCCCCCACCCCCGCCCTCCCGATTCTCCAAACATTCCAGGCCTTTTCCCCACAATCACTCCAATGCATGTGACCTTCCCTCTGCCTCCAATGCCGTTTCCTTTGTTCTTCACCTGGCAAACTCAGACTCCAACATTAAGCCCAGCTCAGCTGCCATCCCCTCTGTGAAGCCCCTCTGCCCCTTCCCGCCACTCCCCTCCCCTCAACACACACACCTCATCCTCCCACAGAGCCCTGTTTATATCTCTTCTACAGCAGTTTCACAGACTATCTGGAACTTATAAATTTATATGTCTGTTTCCCCTCGGCCCTACAAAGGAGCTCAATAATTGTTCAGTGTTAAAAAGGAAGCCTTTGGTGAGGGCCGGCTGAGTGGTTCAGTTGGTTAAGAGCTCGCTCAAGAGTGCAAGCTGAGCTCTGAGCAACAGCAGTTCGATGCCCAGCCCGAGCTGAGCTGCCATTAAGCTGCCAACAGGTGGCAGGATGGCTCAGCAAACAACAAACAACAACAACAACAACAAAAAAAACAAAAAGCAAGCCTTTGGAAAAACACAAACTGGATTCTCAAACTGAGACATTATCAGGTGTGTGACTTGGGGCAAGCCCCCTCACTTTCCTGGGTCTTAGTTTCCTAATTTGTAAATGGGTATGTTCATATCTTCTGCCTATGTTTGTTGATGCGCTCAGTTGAGATAAGGAAGAGAAATCTCTTAGCTCAGTGCTTAGCAACATAATTAATGCCAATGAATGCTAAATTTAAAAAAAATTAGCCTTCAAGGCAAGGAAGCAAAAGCCCTCAATAATACATTTAAGTTCTTATTTATATAGTGCTAAGCAACTGGTTTTTGTGTGTGTCTTATTTTATTTTAACCACATTACTGAAACTAATCCTATAGGGTTATGCAGGTCAAATCTGAAATAGTGCAGATGGACTCCAGGCCTTAGAACATTTCCCCTCGTCCCTGAGACCTTCACACTTCTATTTATCTTCTCTTGAGCTTTGAGCAGCTTTAAGCCCATCCCTCTGAAATAATCACTTTCAGTTCATGGAATGCTGACACGAGAAGAATGCAGCTCCCCACAGAGCGATTTCTCTGGACCATGGAAATGTTTTGGCTTCGTGAGAATGAGGGAGGCTAAGGGTGCCTGGTGGTGGACAGCCAGTTCAGAAGTGGCAGCCTCGAGCTCACATAAATGAAAGTCATTAAAGCTGCCTGAAGTGAAGAGAGGGGTCCAGGAATCCAAATGAACTGATGGTAAGTGTGGGAGAGATACACATTTCATTTAAGTGAGCAGAGGGGTGATTGTCAAGAAACTTAGCCCCTCTTCTGGCGACAACTTCCTGCTTGTTTTATAATCCATCTGAAATTGGCACTCCCCTTCAGGATCATGCATCTCAGCACTTGGCACGCAGGAGGAGATGCAAAAGGGATCACAAACAAAAGATGGGACAAACGTAGACAGTTGAAGAAAAAATGACTGTAAGTTCCTAGTTATCTGCAATGCCTACTGCTACATAACAGGCATGCTGAATAGATACACGTTGTATATTTGATGTTTGAAAAGTACCCAGCAAGGTAGCTGGCACTTTGTAGCTACTCATTAATGTCAATTTCATCTCCTTACATCCATAGAGTTTAGTGGGTAGGGAATGGAGGATGTGTGTGTGTGTGTGTTTCCACAAGCATGCAAGAGGATGCAAGAAAATGACTCCTATGTCTCCGTGGATTGCTCAAAATTTAGGTTATAGATCACAGCGCTAACCTGATTGTGTGTGTCTAGCTAACACATTAGGTACTATTTTAAATGCACTGCTCTAGGTCAAGGGAATATAAAATTTAACAAGAAAAACACAGGAAATTCTTGTCTTCTGGGAACTCATGATTAGAACATAAAAACAGACAAACAAACAAAACATAAGATTAGGCTCCCTTGAAGCTAGAGATTAGGTCTTATGCATCTTTGTTTCCCTAGCATCTCTAGGTTGTTCCACGACCTTCATAGGCTTAAGGTACTAGTAGTTTTAGAGGCCTGCCTTGTTTAAAATAAAACAATATTATAATGCCACTGCCACATTAAATATAACTTTTACATAACTATGTAAGTGTTGTGTTGAAAAGCAGTTGACAGGTTGACATAAGGTTATACTTTGTAGACTTTCAAGTAGATGTTTGTTGATTTAATTTTGAAGCCTTTGTGTTATGGAGATGGTATTAATTATTTTCAGCTCTCAGATATTTCCAGGAACCCCTGAAAGGCTCATGGGTCCTAGAAACTGCTCCAATAGTGCCTAACACTGTGCCTGGCACACAGTGGATTCTTCATAAACATTTAATGAATGAATAAATCAATTAAGGACATCAAGTAATGAATAAATGTATGTTACAGAGTCCAGTTCCATGAAGCAAGGAACTAGTTTTATGGCTCTTGGTTCCATTCCAACCTCTTTGAAAGTGGTCTTTGGTCGCTAAGGGATTATGTTGGCCCAGGACAAACATCTCCTCCCCACTGGAAAACTGAAAAAGCCCGGCCCTAATGAGTTTTTAGCAAAAGACATGGAATGACCCACTATGCACAGAGTGAAGTTAAGCATCATAGAAACAGGCACTTTTATCTTAGTTAAAAAACGAAGGGGGGCCAGTAGAGTGGTGCGGTGGTTAAGCACTGGCTTCGGAAGTCAGTGGCCCTGGTTCGGGCCCCACATGTGAGGGCCAGTGACACTGCCCTCAAAAAAACAAAACAAAATAAAAAAATGAAGTGGGAAACAGTATGGTGCAAAGTCAGAAAAACTGACACTCAAGATAACGATTAGAGTCATATGCTTTGGAGTCAAACTGTCTGGGTTTGGATCCTGGCGCAGTACTCCTGGTTGTGTGACCTTGAAAACTACTTAATTTCGTTGTTATTATTATTATTATTATTATTATTATTATTATTATTTTAATCTAAAAAGGGGGAATAATTATAGAACCTATCTCATAGAGTTGAGGTGAGAATTAAATGAATTGTATAAACTGCTATCACAGTGCTTGACATGTGGCAGGCATCCCCAAATTTTAGCTGCTACTTTTATTTGTTCCAGTGGTGTCCAAATTAGCAGGATGATCTTGGACAAGTCTCTCATCTAACCAAGAGCCTCTGATTTCTTTTCTTAGCACAGGCCAAGAAACAAAACTTTTCTAACAAATCAGAGACAAGGAGTAACGACTGAATAGGGCCACTAGAGGTGGCGCAGAGGCGGTGGTGTGCTGAGCCAGCTCCCACCAGCTCACAAGAGCCTATCATTAAGTTTTCAGGAATTCTATAAGCTGATGATGAAACACAACCATTAAAAAAAAAATTAAATGATACATATGAATTTATAACTATATTTATAAACAGAGGTAATGTAACTGAAATCCACCTATTTCTAATTATTTACCTGATTTCTAATTATATATAATGCATAATATTTAGTATGTTTTTACTAATATTTATGCTCCTGTAGTTATTTATTTATGTCTACTGTACCTTTATGATGGAAATACTTTATATAATTCTGTGCCACTGTGTGTCTCCTCCCAACTCCACATTGAGAGCCATTAGGTTGGTACTGGGAAGTGAGCCATGATGAGAGTATTTATACCATGGAAGTGGGCAAATGTTAAAATCTGGGCTTTTTTTCCTTCTGAAAAACCAGTTGTTAAACATTTACCAGTATACCACTGCTCAGAGTCATCCATAACATAGTCCTTCTAATTTCTGTCTTGCGTCAATGGATTCATGATGTCTTCTGAGCCCATCCAGAAATGCTGAGTGAGACAGAACTATGCAATGAGCTTAGTTGGAAGATCCTGATAGCCACCCAGCTGCTGATGGGTGCACTATCCTGAACCAGCTCTCCCCTAAGGACAGCACCCGTGACCTTGCCACATGCTCTACTGACGTACACATACCACTATCTACACACTTCTTTGTTACAACTTTAAAACCCTATTAGAAAGAAAGAAGAAATTGTTCCTTTTGAACATGTTCTTATGTAAATTTTGAGAAAAAGTGGTTCTACATTTTCTCTACCTTAGGTACATGGAGACATTGTCTTGGCTGCACAGGTAAATAGCTAATTCCTCCTAAGCATCTCTTCTGTGCCAGTTCAGACACTCTGCTGGGCATTCAGTAAAGGATGAAAATGAATGAGCATATGACCTTGATCTTAAATAGTTCATAATCTAGTGGAGAGACACACATACGTAAACAGCTACAGGAGACCATAATGTGCCTGGGAGAGAAGGGAGCACAGGGTGTTATGGGAGCTAAGAACTGGAAATGACATTTTTGCATATGTGTATAGAGGACCTGTTTGGTGGGAGAGAGCAGGAAGGAGTTCTGCAGGTTTCAGAGTAGGGAAGGTGTGTCAGTCAGAGCTCTTAGTTGCAAACAACAAAATCAATCCTGACTAGTTAAACAGAAAAGAGATTTAAGAGGGGATATTAGAAAGATAGAGCACTTCCAGGAGGCTCTAGTGATTAACTTTCAGGAGAAGCACCCAAAATCATACTGCAGAACGAGTTTCGTAGAGACATCATGGCTGCCTAACTGGGCATGGACATGGCAGCTCATGACCAATGCTGCTGATACAAGGCATTGGACGCTACCTCTTGCCTCTCTGGTGCTGATGTCTCTGGTAACTGGATGTTGCTGTTGCCACTAGATTCCACACAGTATGTGATTCTACAAGTCACAAGCTTATTATTCAAAACCTAGTGTGGCTGTGTCTGATTGGCGTACCCACATCCTTGGGTTCTAGCTGCAAGGGAGGCTGAGAAAAATGTGGCTTCTGTTAGGGGATTGGGAAGATGAGAAACTCTCCAAACATAAGAAAGCTATTCAAAGATCTAGTCAGCCCAGGTAATGACATATGTCCATTATAGTGTGACTCTTTGACTGAGTTTTGCAGGAAGTTTAGAACTGTGTCACACCTACAAAGTTTTGATAGGGTATGCAAAACATAGAGGGCAGGGTATTCAAGGCCTGGTGGTCAGGGAAGCTGGCACAGGTTGGTAATTTTAAACATTCCAGCCTGGCAGGAGTGAAAGTCCTGTGGGTGCATGAGAGAGAGAGAGAGACAGAGAGGGAGAGAGAGAGAGAGAGAGAGAGAGAGAGAGAGAGAGAGAGAGAGAGAGAGAGAGAGATTTCTTTGGCTGCTTAAAGACTTTCTTTTTATTTTTGGTTTCCACTATGATATACATAGGTATGGTTTTCTTTATAGTCATTCTATTTGGCGTTTGTTGAGCTTGGATCTTTGGGTTGATTTTAAAAATCAAATTAAAAAACAAATTGGCCATTATGTATTTACATATTTCTGTTATATCTATTCTTTCTTTCCTCTCCTTCTAGGACTCCATTACATGTATGTTAGACCATTTTATATTAACCCACAGGTAACTGATACTCTGTTCATCGCTTTTCTCTCTGTGTTTCAGTCTGGATAATTTCTATTGACTTGATTTTAAGCTTACTGTTCCTTTCCTCTGTTGTGCCCAATCTGCTGTTAAACTTATAGATTAACTTTTAATTTCAAATACATTTTCAAATCTACCATTTCTACTGTTTGTTTTTTTTAATTTTAATTTTTTTTTTTTTGAGGGCAGTGTCACTGGCCCTCATATGTGGGACCGAACCGGGGTCCCTGGCTTCCCAAGCCAGCGCTTAACCACCGCGCCACTCGGCCGGCCCTTAATTATAATTTTTTTGAATTTCTGTTTCTTTCCTGATATTTTCCTTTTCTTCATGTATTCCATTCATGTTTTTCCCTTCAAATTCCCTAATATATTTATAACACTTATTTTATTATTATTTTTTTAAAGATTTTATTGGGGAATTGGGGGAGGGGAACAGCGTTGGGGAATCGGGGAAGGGGAACAGACAAGTTGCAGTCTTTTTGTTCTTCAGTCTAGTTGCAAAGTACGTTGCTTCACTGGCCCATGTTGGTATCGTCATTGCGCTCTTCCTGGATGAGGCAGATGGGTCACCAGCCTCTGGATGGTCGCTCACCGCAGCTATTGGCAGCTCACGCTGGCTGCCAGCCACTCATGCTGGCTGCTGGCCACTCACTGTAGCCTATGGCAGCCCACTGCAGCAGGGGCTGCAGCCAACACCGTCGCTGGGGCTCGCACAGCCCAGCTCCCGGTGGAGCTGTTGTTAGCTGTAGAGGGCAGTGTCACTGGCCCTCATATGTGGGATCCGAACTGGGGCTGCTGGCATCCCCAAACCAGCTCTTAACCAATGTGCCACTTGGCTGGCCCTATAACACTTATTTTAAAGTCCTTGATTTCCAATTCCAACATTTTGGTCTTCTGTGAGTCTGCTTTTACTGACTATTTTTTTCTTGATTGTGTAGCACATTTTCCTGCTTTTTCACATCTTGTAATTTTTTTATTGTGTGCCATATATTGCATATACAAACAATGGATACTGAAGTATAATTTTTGTGTATATATGTGTGTATATATGTATGTATGTATGTATGTATGTATATATTTACCTATCTATTGCAGAGAGCACAGGTTTTTTCCCCTGATAAAATTCAGATTTCAGTAAGTATTGAATTGAGCTAGAGTTGGGATGCAACTTTAATCAGGTTAATTCACTTCTTGTTTCAAATAGGACCAAGGATATAGCTTTTTGGCTTTCATCTAAATCCTTGACCTCCCAAGGGGCTGATCTCTTTGATATTTTGGAATTTCACCAGAGATGGAGTTGGGCAGCAACTTTAAGTAAATTTGAATCACTTTCAAATTAAACTCCAGCAGGGTCCCAAAGCTCAAGAACCACAAGGCTACACAACCTTCTCTGTTTTCCAGATACATTTTCTCTGCTGGCTACTCAGCAAAATTCCCAAACGGGACCACATGATTTATCTTTGTGTTTGGGGCTTTTCCCAGATGCCAGTGTCTTCTGCCTTCTTACATTTGGCTGATTTCTATTTACCCCTAAAAATTCCCTCTGTCTCTGGTAGACCTGACTCTCCATTAAGAGTATGAAGTCGAGGATTTCACGTTCAGGTGTGGAAGCTGCCATTACTTCCTGCTATGAAGGGCTCATTCCTCTCTGGAATCCATTTTATTCAGACATCTTTGCATCCATCATTCTTTGATATTTTCATAGTTTATTTTTTGTTTGTTTTTCCTTGTTGTTACTATGGGAGTTATAGATCTTTTACATACAATTATAAACTAACCATAAATAAAAATGACCTCCCCCATTTCAGAGTGTTATTTTTCTTTGGTAGTACACTCTTTAGTTTTCTGTTTTGGGATAAAAGTGAGACCTATGACCCTGGACAACCAGAGATCACTCCCTTCCCATCTATCAGTCACTCAGGAAAATCCCATTCCACTCCCCATGTCTTCCTGCAAAGGCTGCTGTTATCTTGGTGCGAGATGCTATGAAATAGGCTTGGCAATTGCCCAACCTCTCCGTGGTTTTGGCACATCTACTTTGTACACTTTTATGTACTTCCTCTTTATATCCAACAGATACACTTACCTAAATTTGTAATTCACCCTTTTGTGATTGAGTTAATTGTTAAATGCCCTGTGGGAGTTTGCTATATAAAGCAAGTTTGTAGTTAATCCTTCATAATACGAATAATGAGAGTAACAAGTCACCTCCCATCCCACACATGCATCTCCATTTCAGTTGTGGAGTATAACGCTGCAATCAGATAGGTCTGAAATCAAACCCTCTTTTCAACTACTTAATACATGTGGGACCTAAACCTCTGTTTGATTCATTTTCACCATTCATTCAAGTTGTTTGAAATATTTTTCTTTTTCATCTTCTCTGGTTGGATTCTACTTCTCCTGATCTCAACTGAGATGTCTTCCATAGGGAAGACTCCCCTGACCTCCTCAACTAGGTCTAACATGCTTATTTTACATTTTGAGAGCGCAGGCAATTCTCACTTGTAGTATTTGTCTCAACAACTTGATATTTATGTGTGTAGCATCTTCTTTCAATCTAGAATATAAGCTCCATGAGGGCAGGGACCATGTCTGCATCCCCAGTGCCTAACACAGTCCTTGGCAAAGCGTAGGTGTTTGAGTAACAAATTCTAACACTGAGAGTAGTGAAGCTTATCCCGACAGGGTTGTGAGGGCTGTCTTAGTTTGTTCCCCATCCCAAACAAGGATTTAGATACAAGAAGTTTATTCAGTTGTTGATCTCAATTAGGACGGTGAAAGAGTGTGAGTGTGAGACAATGGAAGGAGTAAAACCAATAAAGGATGGGCTTATGAGTGGGTTACCACTGTGGGTGACGAGGAATCAGTCCTGCTAGAGGCTCTTTGATAAATTATGTAGAATATACTTTGGAGTTTTCCATCTGAGGGGTGATGAAGCTGGGTTATTTATTCACCAGCTCCTATGCCTCATTGTCTGAAGGCCTCTCCTGAAGCTTCACCTCCCAGGGACTCATCCTTCAGTCTCTGGAGAACATCCTCAGGCAGAAAGGTGTAGGAAGCCAGAAGCTATGCAGGTGACCTGTGTAGGTCTGCAGGTGACCTCCAGGGTGGGTGGGGCACCTTCGATGCCCAATACAAAGGGGAAGTTCTCTGTGCAGTACCAATAATGCATAGTAAAGTAACTCCCAGAAATTCTGCTCTCCTCCCCATCTCCCACAATTTGATTGGCCCCGGCAAAACTGGGTACAATTATAGAACTTATGCCAGGGCCTCAGAGTATGCCTGCTTTTACCACTGACCAAAGGCATCAGGACAGGTGGATGGGTAGAGTGGTGCCCTGAGTCCAAGCACCATTCTACCCTGGGGAAGCTCACCTTTCAGGCTGACCTTGGGGACAGATGGGGAACACAACCGCAAGGTCATCTTTGTGTGAGTTATCTGGAGAGTGGTGAGATATTGATCCAACCCTTGCTTGTAATATGGATGCATAACTCATAACCAGGACAAGACCTACTGTTTACCAAGAGCATTCAGCTCAGCTCAGTCCAGGCCCTATACCTACTAGGTGTATAATAAATGCCTGTTGAACAAACATTGAATTCACTGAGGCCATATCAGAAGCAGGACCATTGTGGAAAAAATACACCAATATTTTAAAAGGTTAGTGGCAATAAGAATGATTTGTGACAATAAAAACCTGTTTCTTTGAGAGATGAGATAGGATGATTCTAAGTCCCAGAATATGAAATTAAGGGTTCTTTATTTTCAAAATGAGATGAAGATTTCTAGAACATGTGTGCTGCCAAATTTTAGCTTTGATTTAAAACACCTTTATCACAAATTCTGGCTGAGCATAGCCTTTTTAGAACATAGAGAGCTGATTCAGCCCTCCCTCTTAAAGAAGAGCAGGAGAGAGAGAGAGGGAGAGAGAGAGAGAGAGAGAGAGAGAGAGAGAGAGAGAGAGAGAGAGAGAGAGAGAGAGATCTTTTTCCTAGCTTTGCAGACACCAATGCTGTATTTCCATAACCATATGAACCATATGTATGTCTTCATTCATGGAGCACCTGCGTTTCTCTTTTGACAACAAGGAAAGGAAGGTTTCTTCTCTGGCTTGCTCTCTCCTCTGGTGTTTCTCTGCCTTTTTTTTACCTCTGTGTGCCTCTGCTTCCCTGCTCATCTCTTTCGGATGCTTTTGTGTCATGGTCTTTTTATCTGCCTGGCACTCCTGTTCTGCTTCTCTTTCTCTGGCATTGTGGTTTTTCCCTCCTCTCATGTCTGTTTACAGTCTGTCCTTGTGTGATTATTTGTCTCTGTGCTTCTGCTCTTCTTCCTTTTCCCTTTCCCTCTTGTCTCTCCCCTCTCACCCCTTCCCTCTCCTCTTCTCTCTTTAAAGCACGCGCACGCACACACGCACACAGACACACACACACACAATTTCTTAAAACAAACACAAAAGTATTTTAAATTTTATCAGAAGGGAAGTGAAATACTTTCAATCAGTCTCCTTCTTCAAAACATATAAAACAAGATAAGGGGAAAAAAATTACCTTGCTTGGGCCGGCCGAGTGGCACAGTGGTTAAGCGCTGGCTTGGGAAGCCAGCGGCCCCGGTTCAGTCCCACATATGAGGTCCAGTGACACTGCCCTCAAAAAAAAAAAAATCTTGCTTCCTCCATCTGGGACCCTGGGTGAAGCCCTTCTGAGGACAGGTGGAAAAAGGCTTCTTTGCTCCTTGTCTGGCCTTGATGGGCAATTTCCGTGTATGATTTTTTTAAAAAATAGTTTTTTATTTTTCAATTACAGTTGACTTATAATATTCAGCCTCAAAGTGCCTTCTTTTTCATATCCTTAGTTATAGGACTTCTGTTCAGCTAGACTTCAGATGACTCTCAATGATGGTTGTTCCGTAGTTGAGTTGTAATTTTGATGTGGTGATGAGAAGAAGTTGGCACAGCATTTGCCTACTCCTCTACCTTGACTGGAGGCCCCCAGTGTATGATTTTTGGAGTGTTCACTCCATTCCAGGCTCTGGGCCAAGCGGTTGGAGGTCTCAAAGGAGCCTACTCAGTGACCAGGTTCTAACAGGTATGTCCTAAGAGGTGTCTCATGTGGATGAGATTCCCCAAATATGTAAGACTTCTTACCTACACTCTGTTCTGCAGAGTCATAGCCCAAATCTGAAATGTTGGTTTGGGGCAAAAATGATGAGTTAAATGTGTTACCTCCTGCCATTTTGCATTTAAGTCCACGTTCTAACGCCTATTAGCGAGTGGCAGGTAAATCCCTTTACCCCTTGGTGCCTTGGTTTTCTCAATTGTAAAATGAGGGTGAGACTTATGTTGAGAGTTTGTCTTTAGAATCTGATGAGGTGATGGACATAAAACACTCAGCACGGTACTTACAGCCACACCCCATGTACTACAAGGAAAATAATACTACCCTGTGTACTGCACATGGTCGTTTCAAGTGTTAAATGAAGTGACAGTGGGGAATGTGCTTTGGAAAAAAGTCCCGCCATGACATAATGTTTACTCTTGTTATTAAGAAGATAATTTTAATAGCTAACATTTACTGAGCACTTACAATAATACATTTAAAACACCCTTCAAGGTGGAGATTATCTCTGTTTTACAGAGGAGGAAATGAAGGTGCAGAGAGGTTAAATGATGACTAGGTCATACATAAAAAAATAATAAAACATCTATTAAGTGCTTACCATGTGCTGTGTACCCATTAAAATCCTTGCATGCATTATCTTATTTCATTTTCACAACTTCTTGAGACATTACAATCTCCATTTTTTTAAAAAGATGCGACAACTGAAGTTTAGAGAAGTTCAGTCATTTGGCCAAACTCAGGTGGCCAGAGCAGGGTCCATCAGAGGCTGAAACTTGTTCTTAAAACTTCTTACTCTTCCACCTCACAGCTCCTACAGGGCCAAGTGGGACTCAGGCCCAGGTCTTCCGGGGGTGTGTTCTGTCCTTTGATACCATGTTATGTGGGGCCAGCAGAGTGTGTGCTGGGAGTGGGGTTCATGGTATCCGAGGTGGTGGGCACCTTGCCTCTGGGGCTTCAGGTAGGAAATACAAGCAGTCTTGTTCTTTCTTTTATTCATTCTGACCCCTGTTCTTCTGCCCATTCCTCCCTTTTCTTCCTCTCCATATGCCTCTTCTTATTTCTCCCTCATTTCCTTTCCTTATTTCCTCTCTTTCTTAACCCTCTCTGACTCTCTGACTCTTCCTTGAACTTTTCCTCTGCGTTTCTTGCTTCTCTCTCTCTGTCTCTGTCTCTGTCTCTGTCTGTCTCTGTCTCTCTCTCTCTCTCTGTCTCTCTCTCTCTCTCTGTCTCTCTCTCTCTCTCTCTCTCTCTCTCTCTGTCTCTCTCTCTCTCTCTCCTCTCTCGTCCATCTCCCCTCCCGATCTGCCCTTACCCCATTTCTACTCCTTCATCACCTCTCTCACCTTTCCCAATCCTTCCCCTCCTTCTTCTCCTCTTCCACTAACTCTGTGTAGCAAGCAGAGCTGCCTGCTGTTGCCATAGAAACGCCTCAGCGGTGTTGCAGCCTTTTCCTGGCTCTCGCTGGCCTAGGACCAATAAGAGAAGCCTAATGGAGTGGCCCCAGCATTTCCCTCCTTTCCCTATCACAGAGATCCCAGGGACCCCCTGCTCTCTCCAAAGTCCTGCTCTGGGGTCCCTGGAAGTGCAAGGGACAGCAACAGAAAGGGTCATGGGGAGTTTAAGAGCAGGCTAGGGAGTGGGATTGGGCAGCAGTCTCATTCACTCACAGTATCCAGTCCATCCTCAAAAAGCACCTGTGGATACAATACAGCAAAGAAAGAGTCACCTCCCACACCCAGCTGTACACAGGTGTCCCCATAAAGCTGACTGTGCCAGCCCCCTACTAAGTGTCAAGTTGGGACCAAAAGGGTTATTTGCTGAGTACTATGTCTTGGTGAAAGAGGTCCCAGCCAGAATTTAGGGGATCTATATTTGGTCCCCACTCTTGCTGGGGGAACTGGGAGCTTCATGCTGTACCTGTCACATGGAGAGGTGCCATTTACCCTCAGGGCCCCCAGGAAACCAAGAGCCAAATCCATGGGGCTACACAGGCTCTTTTGGCTTCCCTCCAGTTTCCCTGCAGGAAAGCCCTTTCTGTGCACTTGCTCTTCTCCAAGGAAAACAGTTTTATAATAACTTGGGCTTGCTCTTTACATCTGCTGGAGCCACCCCGCCATCTTTTCCCACCACGGAAGGGAAATTCAAAAGATCTTGGCCACTTTCTCCTTCTTCCCTCATACCCCTGAGTCCTCTGTGGCTTCATTATTTTGATTTTAATTTAGAGAACATATTTAAATCATCAATTATGTGAAACAAAGCAGCGGGCTGGTGTAAAGCCCATCTTTACAACCAAATGGATTAGTATTTTGCAAAGCCCAAGCTTGGATTATCCTCTCCTTTGCCTGGTCTATCCCCCTGCCCCCGGGACCGTGTCTGTATTAGCCAGCTTTTGCTGTCACAACCATTTCCACTCCCTCCTGCCAAATCTCAACGGCTTACACGAGCAAACATTCATTTCCTGCTCCCATTATGTGAGGGCTGCCGGTCAGCAGTAGGTATACAGTGTTCTTCTGGGCTCTGATGGGCTTGGCTCAGCTCCATGGTCCTCTTATTCCGGGACCGTGGCTGAAGGGACAACCCCCATGTGCAGCATGCTGTTTGCATGGCAGAGGGCAGACGCTCAAGGGAGGAAGAGGTAAACCAGTCAGCCCATTGAAAGGCTCTACTCAGCTGTGACGTAAGTCAGATCTGCTGGCACACCAGTGGGCAGAGCAAGTCACATGGGTTGCCTACAAGGAAGCATGACAAGGACAGGGAGGGAAGAGACAATTATGAACAAAGAATAGAAGCTACTACAATGTCTAAATAATCCCAGACTGGAGTTAGCCTTTTGCCAGAACTTGTCTCATTTACTTTTTGGACTATTACTTGAAAGAACAAAATTGTGTACAAGTTCAGAATTAGCCAGACATGGGGTGAAATCTGAGTTCCTCTGCTTACTGCTACGTGACCTCCAGCCAGTTAGTTAACCCCTCTGAGCCTCAGTTTCTGCATCTGTCAAGTGGGGATAATAACATGGATTTTTACATGATTGCTTTGGGGATTAAATGGGATTGTATAGTGCTTGGTACATAGTAGGCCCTCTGCAATTCACAGCTATTACCCTTATTACCACATAAAAGTGAATAAATTACTTTTCATTGAAATAAATAATGAGATATTATAACCCAGATGTCTTCTGCTTTTCCCACTTACCCAGTTGGAGTAATAACCCTTGGCCAGGTGACATGAGTGAACAATGATAGTGGTCACTGCTAACAGTTATGTGGCACTTACTATGTGTGAGATACTACCTTAAGGACTTTACATATACAACTAGCTTGATCTTTACAAACCCAGGTAATAATCGCTACTGTTATCCATCTCTTTCAGAGGATAGAACTAAGGTACAGAGGTATACAGGAGGAAGCTAGAAAGATGGCTTGTCCAAGGTCATAGAGCTGGCTAGTGCCAAAGCCAGGACTTGAACCTGGGCAGCTCAGCTGAGGTTCCATGCTCTTAGCCACCGTGCTATGCTGTCTCTGTGTAGTGGGTGGCCTATGCTTAGACAGGAGTGGTGAAAAGCTGTGTGTCAGTGAATATGATGCTAAGTCCAGCTTGCTGGGCTGAAAAAATTTTTGAGGAGTTTTATTGAAGTTTTTATTATGAAGTTTTATTATTTATAAAGTTTTGGGGAATTTTTATTGACCTGGGTGCAATATCTGTTTGAACATAAAATAAAGGAGTTACTGAAGGCAAGAGTAAGATGCAGAATTTGTGGAACAGACCCTCCTCAACTCAAATGGAGTAGGACCCCAAGTGGGAGGTGAGTCGGATTTCCTGGAGCAGAGGGTGGCTCTTTGTTTTTCTTCTATTCAGAAGGCCTGGCTTTGCTCTCTAGCTAGACCAGCTACTCTTAGGTTATGTATTCTTTTTTTTTTTTTTTTTGAGGGCAGTGTCACTGACCCTCACATGTGGGACCAAACCGGGGCCGCTGGCTTCCTAAGCCAGCGCTTAACCACCGCGCCACTCGGCCGGCCAAGACCAGCTACTCTTAGGAAGGCAGGTGTTTGAGATTCCAGTACCTGGCAATGCTGTGGATATTCTGTCTTGTCTACTTCTGCACACAAAGGCAGTAGGATGGAAACATCTGGGAAGCATCCTCACTGCCCTTTCCCAGCACAGGTGAGAACATTGAGATCCTAACAGACCCATGGTGGCTTCAATATCTGCAGCAAAGGGGAGCATTTGTAACACTGCGGGTGATAATACAGCCAAAGGAGTTACTCATCACTTTCTCCCATCATACCAAGAGCTGACCACCAACACACAGCCCCAGCACCTGATGATAAGAATAGAGCAGGTGTCTGCCTGAGTCTGGTCCTGTAACTTAGAGTAGCTGACACTCCCATACCCCATGGCACCTTTAAAAGATGCCCTCTGATCATCCCATTCTTGCTGACAACTTAGCCCACTGGCAACAGCTCCCTAATGGCTTCCTGCTTCTTGTTTTGCATCTTTGTTTATTCAGCCCCTGGCCTTTTGACTTCAAGTCCCAAAACCCACATTCATCTCTCAGATGTAAGGACTATTTGGGCTTTATTTGATCTGATTCATGGATGTGGTTTTGGAATCATCTTCTAGATCCAGCCCCAGGTATCATCAGCCTACTGAGTCAGAGTCCCTGGGGTGGCCTTGGCTCCATGTGGGACATAATGTGGGAGTAACCGTAGCTCAAATTCATTCCTTTTAGAATTTGAACTCTCCATCTTTGATCTGTGAGGAGAGCATGCCCACCCTCACTCCCACCTCTAGACTGAAAAAAGACTTTGGAAGAAGAAATCATCTACATGTTTTTCTGGGAAAGGTGTCACCTTGCTTTTTGTTCGGTAATCCAGTTGTCAGGAGTATTGTCGACTGCGACTGCCCCACTGGAATACCTGTTACTCCTCCACTCTTTGCAGCCTGTAGGCCATCGGGGACCCCTTGACCATGAGTCAGTTGGGCTTCAGATCGTCATTTGCCTTAACATCTGGTGCACCCAGTGCACATGGGTATTTAGTGCTCAGACGGCTGCTGCACTAGCCTGCACCCGGAGTCTAGCTGCTCTCTGTCCGGCTTCCTGGTTCCTGATTTCACCCTAGGACTGTTGTTTAGGCTCCTTATGTCTCTATCTTATGTACCACATATCTTATATATATAGGACACAGCATCTCTCTGACCTGCATTTTGCATCTGCTGGCCCTCACACTTGTTTGGATGAACTTCTCAGGTCTATGACTGAGATGCCGGTTCGCAGCCAGAAAGTGCAGCTCTTTAGAAAACGCACCCAGACCCCTTGGGTATGACATTACACAAACCAGACTACATCCAACTACATCTGGGTTTAATGGTTCAGGCTGCTAGCCTCTTTCTCCAGGAGCCAGCTCTCTTGTTTTGCATGATTTCTCCAAGAAAAACCTCAGAAAACTTTTCTCCCCAACCCAGGCTTTTGGAATTCCTCATGGCCCTGTCAGGACATATAGTTATATCATCTTCTTAGATGGGACCGTTCTTGGATGATTCAATTGTCAAATTTATCAAGATTGGGACATCAAGTTTTAGCCATCGGATTGGCAAAAATGATGATGCTTGACAATGGCTAGTAAGGGTGTAGGGAAACAGATCATCCCGAGCAGCAGTGGTGGGGTTGTACCTCAGCACGGCTTTTTCTGTGTTTGAAGGGCACCTGGAAAAATATGTCTCAAAATTTTCACCTCAACAATATTCTTTCTAAGAATTTATCAAAGGGTTAATTGGAAAACTTTTCAAAACCATGTATATGTAAGAGACTGCTCCTTTCAATAGTGTTTCTGATACCAGAAAAAGACATGAGATTTGATAAATAATTTATGTGACATTCATACAAAGGATGTACAGTGCAGCTGTTAAAGAGCTTGTTATAGAGCCACATGCATTAATATGGAAAGACACCCTATTGCTGAGAAAGAAGCAATTTACACAATAGCTTGTCTAAGATAATCTTAGTAAATGGATTTCATATATACCGGCATGCCAAAAAAATGTATACACATGACTTGCATTCATCTTTTGTTATCGGTATATATTGAGTATGACAATTTTAATACAGTGTTTTTCCTTTCTTAAAATGTGTATACATTTTTTTTTGGCACCCTCTGTGTGTGTGTGTGTGTGTGTGTGTGTGTGTGTGTGTGTGTGTGTGTGTTTCAGGGACCTCACAGTCTAATGGGCATGGTAGACACACACGAAAAGATGATTATGAAACTGCATGTTATATAGGTGATCAGAGAAATGCAGGGAGAAGCATCTAAGGGACTCAGAGAAGCTTTTCCAGAGTGACAGCTAAGCCGGGGACTGAAGGAGGAGGAGAGGGGTCGGCAGGGGAAGATGCAGAGATCCAAGTTGAGGTGTCTGGTAAATGGTTTGGTCTACGGGCCTCAAATCATAGCCATGACCTAGGCCTAGTGAACCTTCTGCTCCAACCACTGAGGTCACTGGCCACAGAAGTTACAGAAAACATCACTGAAATGAGTTGCATAGATGGGCCTTTGTGCAAAAGGTAGATTTGGATGGGGACGTTGAACTTTGGCCCTATGCTCATTGTCTGAGGCAGAGCGAGGCTCCACCTTTTGGAAGTGACTTTCCAAGTTCTCCTTCCCTTGCCTGCCCTGCTGCGCCCTACAGCAAAGTGACACTTAGTCACACAATTCATTCCATAGTTAAACTTGCACTTTATTAAAATTGCTCTGAATAACTCTGGGGGGAAAATTGTATCTGTCTCCATTCATCTTCAACGGCTTTTACACCTCACTCGACACAACTGTCTCCTTTGATTAAATCTCCATTAGGGCTGTGTTCCATATTCAGCAGCTCTATAAGCCAATTAACCCACCATTCCATAGGTTAAGACAAAGAGCAATGCAGAGAGAGAGAGAGAGAGAGAGAGAGAGAGAGAGAGAGAGAGAGAGAGAAGAGGGAAGAGGGGAGGGAGGGCGAAAGTGTGAGATAGGAAAGAGAAACCTATCTCCCCTGCTGGGGCTACAATGAATCAGTGTTTGTCATCATGCTATCATTTCTTCATATTTAATAAAAAGGAAACAGTAGGGGCGCTGCCAGCAAGATGCAACATCAGGCCAGGGAAGTCCAAGCTTGGCTGACCCATTATTCCAGGTTCAGTGGAGCGAATGCCGATTTCCTGAGCTGAGGGGTGCTTGGGAATGTCCACGTACTTCTCAATCCTTTCCTCTCCTTGCTCAGCCAGGATCCCTCAGGACACTCGTCCCCTAGGCTCAGCACCCAGACCCTGCCCAGTTAGAAACCCAACCTCCACTAGCGTAGGTCTAGTTGAGTCTTATGGCCCTAATCCATGGGTCTGGAGGCAGAAGCCTTGTCGTGCATGAATCACCAAGTGACTGCCTGTCCCTGAATCCCCACTTCACACCCACCTTCCTGGAGCAGAGTGTAGGACTGGCTTCTGGCTTCTGGCTGAACGCTTGTTTAGGGCTCTGATCGTCGTGAAGGGCTGGAGCCCTCATAAGCCTTGGATCCCCAGACTGGTTATCAGGGACCCTGTTTCCTTACCTGGTTCTGCTGGTTCCTTTCCCTAAAAAATGGACCCAGTTTCCCGCTCCTGGCCATGGGAGGGAGTTCTGTCCCCAGGAGGCAGCATCTGTCCACATTTGGTATTGCCTGATGCTGGAGAATCCAACTGATTCTCAGTACCACACTGACTGCACGAAGGCCTCTTATCTGGGACCCTAAGCATCTCAACAACTTGAATCCATGGCTAGGCTGAAGAAATCACCTTGAACTAGAATTCATATCCTGTCTTGCACTGAGGCCAAAGGTTCACGATTAAGATGAGGTGACTCAGAATCAAAAGACAAAAGGTAGGGCTGGAGGTCAACCCAAGCCTGGGATGAGAGAACAAGCTGATTCAGACATGAGCCTGACCAGCAGCTTGGAAGGGATCTGCCATCTGCCTACCTTGCATCAGGGATAATGGGAGAAGAATCTACCTAGCAGGCTGGCCACAGCTCTCTGTCCTTTAGCAATGGCCTTGGAAATATGCTTTCAGCTATTTTGTATAGAGGTATTGTTTTAAGAGAGCCAAGGGCCTGAAGGGCTGGTGGTGGCATGTGGTTAAATCTCCCTGCCTTCCCCAGAGGAGCTGGGTAGAGGGGGGTGGCATAGGCATCTGAAATCCGTTGGCCTAGTCCTCTGACCCCATGGGGGTAGCCCAACAACTGTCCTTAGCTCAGCAAGGGGCCACCCAGCCCTTTTCCTGGGCCTCTCTTGGCTTATATAGACTTACCTGCAGGGGTGGGCCAGCTCCTGTTTTCTGATCACCTCCGCGCTGCCCCCAAGTTCCGCTCCCCAGCATTAGGGCTTTCCAGACACTGAACTTGTCTGCAATTGAGGACTTGTATATGATCCTTTCCTTGGGGCTTGGGCGTTTTTGTCCCTTCACTGGGATCACACCTCTTCCATTTATTTCAGTGTTAGCTCTTCCCTCCCCTTGCAGACCTGATGACTTCTAAATATCATACACCACCCCCAGGGCTCAGCTCAACATCCTCCTGGCACCCATTCTGTTGACTGTGGCTGCCCATTAAAGCAGTGAGTTCAGGGACAGCTTTAGAACAAGTACAGCTTCTGGAATGAAGGAGGTGACTCTTCTCATGCTGAAAATTCGTGTTAATGCCTTGGCTGTCACATGTACCTAACTTTCCATCTCAGCTCTGCTGAGCACCAGCTGTGTGATCTTGGGCAGGTTTATTCATTTGTTTGAGCCTCAGTATCCTCAGCCATAAAATGGGAAGAACAATATCTGCTTCGCAGGGTTGTAGTGAGGATCAAATGGGGTCCTATACATTACCCGGCACTTGATAAATGTTTGATAAGTGAAAGTCATTACGGTGAGAATGGCAAAAAGACTCAAACCATTTTTATTAGACATGTTTGGAAGGACTGGGGTGATCAGTCTGAAAAGTCCAGTGGGAAATGATAAAGATATTCAAATACTGGAACTGCGCTCAGAGACAGGGGTTAGAGTCAGTGGAGTGCCTGGTCTAGTTGACATCTAGAGAGGATTATTTTGTAACAACCCTTTCCTCCATGCAACAAAATTATTTTCAGTAATAAAATGAAACAAATAATAACAATGATCACAAAGGAAAAGCAGACAGTGAAAATTTTCTTTTATTAAACTTCATATATAAAAAAATCATACCAGTAAAAGAAATGCAACACATACTACAGAATAAAAAAGGAAAAAAGGAATGGGTTAATATTTTTTATTATATCACTGTAGCTCTTGAGAAAGGTGAAAACATATCAATAGTGTGTTACAGTAATAAATAATAATATTACAGTTTTAGTTTCCTGATTGATTCTTTCATTCAAAAACAATTAACAGTTAAAAGAGAAGGATGGAATCCAGTATTAAGGATATATTCAAATTTAATGCAGATGAATTAAAAATCACATTTACCAAACAAAAAACATAGCACGTTGCAGTTTTCACTGTTTCACAGTTTTCACAGTGTTAAATTTTAAATGCAAATAAAACATCAAGTGGCCACATAGAATGTCAGCATTAGAGTAGCTCACATTTTTTGTTGTTGTTGTCTTTGTCGCTACTGTGCTTATGTCTAAAAATTTACAATTTAAATGCAGGGATAGGCTGTGCCTCAGGGGTTGGAGACATGAGCTGTGCTTGCAGAAAACTGGAATGAGTCCACACTTTAAGAATTTACTCTTGAAATGAACACGTGTAGCTGAGTTTCCATGTGTTGGGGGCCAATTGTAAAACTGGGACTTCTCCAAATGAATGCCTATATAGAATGCAATATTTGTCAAAGGATAAGAAATAAAAATATGCTAATGGAAAGTTTATTACATACATGTCTTTGTTATTAAAACTCAAGTAACTGGAACAGTTATTTACAACTTGGTCAACAAAAGCTTTTGTCGAAAAGGAGTATTTTACCACTTATGTCGTTTAGCTTGCTGGTGAGTGGCAAATGGTGATAATAAAAAACAGAGGAACTTTCAGTTGGTTTTATTACTGTTTTTCTATTCTCTATAGACAATGTTCCCTCTTGCTGCCTGCAGCTGGGGCACACTGCAGCCTCTCGTGCTGCCCTTGATGTGCTCTGTTTAGAAAAGAAAGGAAAAGGAAAGCTCAGTTTGGGCACAGTTTAAGGAAGAGCGTTCCAACTGTCATAGCTCTCCAAGATGGAGTGGTCTGCCCCAGGAGGTCGTAAATCTCCCATCACGAAAGGTGCTCAAGCGTAAGATGACCTTTAAGGTCTTTCCAACTCGAGGACTCAGTGGCTCCATGAATCAGGAATGACAGAGCCTCCTTCAGTCCGTGGGAGAGGTGGGGATTTAGGGCTTGTGTACCAGCTACATCCCCATAGTACCGTCCAAAACTCTAGAGTAGTCTCCCCTCCCCTCCCCTCCCCCAACCTTTGATTATGTCAATACTGGCAGCATTTGCATGGGTAGAGACCAGACAATTCCTGGTCAGAGAGAAGCAGGGCGCATCAGGGCCTGTTGAAGGACGGTCATAACAAAGGTGGTAAGAGGAAGGGCCCGGATGGGGCCTTCTTCTTGACTTCAGTCCTTCTCCCTGTCTGGAGCCCCCCTTGGAAGGGCTGGTGTGCACCCTGCTGTTTGCACCTTGGGGGATAAGGCAATTTTGAAGAAGGAGTGTTGACCCTAAATTCCCATCATTCTTTAATCCCCCTGTGGGAGACCCCATTATCACTCTAGTAAAAGGTACATTATTAATGGCTTATGTTTTTGGCAGGTGAAGGTCAATTTTAAATGTTTTTAATGATTCCAACCTGGATTTTCATTTCAGAGTTAGGGTTTTCAAGGTTCTGGCTGAGACTATCAGTGGACGGAGAATAGAGCTCAAGCAAGGGAGATACCCAAATGTATCAGCCATCCACACCCATTCACGCATTCACTCGGCAGGGCTTGGTTGACCCCACTCTGAGTCACAGGCCATGCTGGGCACCAGGAGTCCAGAGATGCAAAACCTTGTGTACACTCAAGGTACCCACAGCCTGCTGGGGGCAGTCAGACCTGTGAACAAACCAAAGACCACAGTGCAGATGGATAAATGCACTGATGGAGGTGTGGGGAAATGCTATGGGGGCTCATCGCATTGGTTAAGGTGGCTTTATTCATGGAAAGAAATGAAAACGACCCTGGATAGAGGCAGTGAAGACACTGGGATATCTTTAGGAAGTTCAGAAAGGTCTTGATCATCAAGCGTATACAGCAGAACCGCTCTGGGGAACACGACAAAGGGAGTTCAAAAACTCCTCTGTAGAGAGCTGCAATTTATGGATTCTTTTCCAATGACCCCTCACCCCCACCCCAGCCCCATCCCACCCAGTCTCTGCGTCACTCAGTTAAAATCCCAAATCCTACAAGGAATCTGATCAGTCAAGATTGGCTCAGGTTTTCTTCCCTATATACTGGAGTCGTTCCCAGAGAAAGCACCATCATTGTGAGCGAGGCAGCCACCCCAGGGATGAGAGAAAGCCGTGACTCATGTTTTCTGCAGGGTCAGGGAAGGCTGTTGGTGGTCCTGCCGTTAGCATTAAACCTTGAAGGACTGGATCAGGCAAAAGGAATAGTATGGCCAAAGTCCTGGAAGAATTCAAGATCATGGCAGGTGTGTAGAACTTTGCAGACCCCTATATTAGAGAAGCTACCCAGCAGAGTGCTTAGCTGTATAGACTCTGAAGTCTGTAGCTGTGGGTTTGGATCCCGCCACAACCACTTACCAACTTTGAAACTGTGGGTGAGTTGTTCAGCCCTTTGTGCCTTAGTTTTATCAACTATGAGAAAGGCTGGCATTAGGATTTATCCCATAGAGTGGTGGTGGGGATTAAATTAATTAATCCACGTGAAGGGTGTGGATTGGTGCCTGGTGCATAGGAAATGTTCGTTAAATGTTAGTTATTGTTATCGTGGATAGAGCATGAAGCGGGTAGAGAAGATCAGCTAATAGTTAGGACTTGATTTCTGTAGGCCAGTGGTCTCCAAAGCACCAGGTGTCTACTAGGATACGGGGAGAAAATAAGAGAACCTTTCTCTGTTTTTAGGTCTCCTTTTGAAAATGATAAAGAAATTAAGTGTAACTGGCATTTAATAAATGAAGTGACATCGTTCTCCTCATTTATCCGTTCACCAGAGAGTTGTGTGTCTCCGGGGGGCATGCAGTCCCCGCAGGAAGGAGTGGGGGTTCCCTCATGTGGAAAGCTACAAAGGCAATCCCCCTCATTCACCTTCAGCTTTATGAGCCATGCAGCAGTTGACGTGGGGCTGGCAGGGTATAATATTTGAAATGGTAGAATCTTTCAATATTTTGTAATGAGAAGGGGAGGGATCCTGTGCTATCCAATGGGTCTTGTGCTAGCTCATTGAACTTAACAATGAGAGATATAATTTTCTTTTACAAAGAGACAAGTTTTCCAAATTTGCTGACCTTTCCAGTGATGACAGTTAGCTGTTGCTATTAGATATTTTCAAAAAGTAAACATCTGTAATCTGCCCTTTCAAGATAAAGGTGACATTTTTAACAATGAGCGCGAACGAAACTGTTTTTTTGTTTTGTTTTGTTTTGTTTTGAAAGTGATTTACATGAAAGAAAGTACATTTAAAAATGGATGTTGGAAGTGCCCACCATTAGTGGTGGACATTAATATAAAAATGTCACATCGTCTGATTTTTTTGCAAAAGTAGCTGATTGACATGTGGAATATGGAAATCCACTAGACAAATACCCACAACATCCACTGTGTAATGGGTAGATGGGATTGGAAAATGAGTCTAATATCTAGAAAGTGCAGCCAATAATAATATACTTTTCCCATTTTGATCTCATGTCTTTGTAACGTCTTTCTTTCAACGTTTGGAGTCACTAAAACCATGTACAAAATACATGCACGGTGGTTAAGAGCTGGCTTGGGACGCCAGCGGCCCGGGTTCGGATCCCGCATATGAGGGCCAGTGACACTGCCCTCTAAAAATAAATAAATGAATAAACATCCTCTTCACTTGACCTTAAAATGATTCTGTCAAAAAAGTGCTAAACTAAGAATTTTAAAAGTAATGAAGCATTTGCAATGAACAAGTAACATCGTTCTCATTATTTTATTTAGTGGTACAACATTTTTATATATAAAATAGATTATGTAATTTTCAACTTTATGAGTTTTATCTTTGAACATTGTTCACATATACAAAAATTTCCACAATACATTAGCACACTACAGGTGTGGAATTAGTAACTGAATAATCGACTATATTTAGGGTGAAGTTGCATTCTCAAAAAGTTTTTACTAGGGGCCGGCCGGGTGGCTCAGTTGGTTAAGAGCGCGAGTTCTGAGCAACAGTGTTGCCGGTTCAATACCCACATGGGCCAGTGAGCTGGGCCCAAGCTGAGCTGCCGCTGAGCTACCACTGAGCTGCCAACAAATAGCAGGATGGCTCAACTGGTGAGAGCACGTGCTCCTAACAACATAGTTGCTGGTCTGACTCCCACATGGGATGGTGGGCTATGCGCACCTGCAACTAAGATTGAACACAGAACCTTAAGCTGAGTGGCCACGAGCTGCTGACAGGTGGCCGGATAGCAACTGGACTTGGAGCTGAGCTAGCTGTGCCCTCCACAACTAAGATTGAAGGACAACAACTTGGCTGGTCCCCTTCCCCAATTCCCCAACACTGTTCTCCTTCCCCAATTCCCCAATAAAATCTTTTTTTAAAAAAAGAAAAGTTTTTACTGGTGAGGTGTTGATCATGAAATTTGGAAATATCTCCTATAGGCAACGGGGACATCTTAAGGGAAATTCACATGGGAGGGTGACACGAATATATCTGTTTTAAAGAGATGACTTTGGCAGCACGGTGGTGAATGACTGGAATCAAAAAGACGAAGGAGAAGGCTGCTTTGATAACTCCAGTGCAAGATGATGAAGGACAGAAGGCTGAGAACGCGGGAAGGGGGAAGGACCAGAGGTGGAGAGCCCTTCCCTGCCAGCTCTGCCTACCTAATTCAAACAAGTTCTATTCATCTGTCAAGTCGCAGTTCTTGTCATTTACTCCAGTAAGCCTTCCCTGACTTCCCTGGCCTGACGTGGGCGCTTCTTGTCTATGCACCAACATCACCTGTCCTTTTGGCAGCATAGCTCTTTGCACACTTTTGAGCTGTCTCTTTCCTTGTCTGTGTGTTACTCTGTCCACTTCTAGTAGCCACTAGAAGACAGAGAGATGGTGTGCCTGACTCACTTCTTCTGAATAAACAGTATGGGATTTGGCAGGACTGATTGGATATGAGGAAATAAAAAACAGTTGGGAATTTCTGAGATGAAATCCTTCAAAACAGAGGCGTGACATTGGCCCCATAGATACTTTTCTCTTCATCTTCATGATATTCTAAAAAATGTTTTATTAACTGCCAACTTCAAAAATTTGGAGGTTCTATGCTCCAATGACTGGATTTCCAATTTCTTTTGAAAAATCAAAAGAGCAGGTGACTGGGTCCATATTCCTATAAGGCAGCGTCAGCTGGCATTGGCAGGCTGCTGCCCCCTGTGGCTGGGGCATGCATGCTGTTCATCTCACCCTCTTTATTCATTTGAGGTCCTTGTCCAGCCCCATTGGGCTTTTTGTTGCTGATGTCAACTTTATAGAGTTGAGCATTTAAAATGTGGCATTGCTTAATCCAAGAAAGAAAACACTAAATAGGACATTTCAGGCACCCATTGGAAAAAGGGACCTCTCACCCCTAAAATTGCATTATGAGACGAATCTGCTGATATGTATTCCTTGTTATTTGTAACTACCCTTGTTTCTCATGGAACCTTCAAAATCAAAATTGCTTCCTCCCTCCTAAAGAGTTATTTCTATCTAAATTCTTTCTCTCTGCTAGACTGAGCTGGTCACTCTGGGAATTCTCTAGTGCTGTTGGATCTCCCATCTCCAGGGTCCTCATGTTTCCATCCTAACATAAGGGAACCAAGGTCAGGGAACAGAAGACTATCTCCTTCATCATTATCTGGTCCAGAGATGTCAGTGACCCAGGCTGGGTTTTCTAGAAAGCAGAGCTTGACGTGTAGGATTATGTATATGGATACTTTCTTGAGGAATGTGATCCCAGAGAGCAGAATGATGGACAGGGAAGGGAAGGAGAGAGAGAGTCAAGTTACGGATGCATTATTAAGTTGACCATCACCATGGTTTACTAGTTAGTTGATCCTCCAAGATTATCATATGAAAGACATCCTAGGACCATGTCCAGGATTGAAAGAGGGGAGTGTTTCACATCATCTTCTTGTCACCCATGGGTGGAAAGTTGGCCCCCCAGGGCATTAACTCTGCCACACTTCTGTGTCACACATGCATGAGTACTGAGCACATTCCCACCATATCCCACACTGCAGCATCAAGATAGAACCCTTGGATGGGAGGCACAAAGTACATGGTGTGGGTCTGAGGTAAAGCATTGTTAAGTTGCTCTGTGTAAAGCTGGCTAGATTCTGTGGAGTATCAGGATAAATATGATCTCTACAGGCAGGGATGTCAGTGAGCCAGTGGCCCAATGACTCTCCTGCTGTCATAGCACAAGTGTATAAGTATTGGTGTCCTTCCCATATAAAGGTAAACTGCTTTGGTCATCCTCACTGATAAATATTCAGAATAATTCATTTGACAAATCAGTGATCCTGTGCTAGATAATGTGTCGATCAGCTCAGTAAAGATACCACGTGGCGGGTGGGATTGGGTCAAACTTCTGGATAAGTTTACAGTAGTTTGCTTTCAACTGACCTGATCCATTTAATTTTTGTATGAGCCACGAGGTAGAATTGCAAAGGGGATCACCTTTCGGTCTTTTGTGGTGGCACTGATCTCTGCTATTCCTTCAAGGATGCAGGGTGGCATCTGATTTATTATTGTAACTGGGGGAATCGGACAGCAGTTTTAGGGGCTTCTACCATGTCTTTCTTACCAAAATGGCAGTTAATTTACAGGCTAGGGAACCATTGTGAGGGCTAGTTTGACTGCTAATTATATCTAGTGCAATTATATACGTGGGGACTAGGGAAATAATTAGATGGTGGGTCCAGGATCCAAGGTCCATTGGATCCTCTTTGAGGGAGACTTACCCAGAATTCCATTGGTCACCTGCCCTCTAATGTTCCGCACTTTAACTGCAGGGTCTTAATAATGTTTCAGATCATGCGTTGGTATCACCTCAGTCTCCACACCCAAATAGTCATCTAAAGGTCTGGATATTTCCCTTTTCCTCAGTGCACAGTTACCCTGACAACTAGCCATCAGTCCTTTAAGAAAGGTCAGGGATATATTTTCTGTTTGTGTGTTGCACCATTGCACCATCCTTCCTCAAGGGGACCCAGCCTCTCCTTCAGTTAATAGATCCTGAGTCCAAGAACTAACTAATTTGAATTTTCCATAGCAGTGGCTGATATCAGCCTCCTGTTCTTAAGTTCTTGATTTTTAGAAAACTGTACATATAAAGGCATACATTAGTTGTCTGTCCATCTATCTTGCCCCTTAAAAACACCTTGATAGGGTTGGCTGAGTGGCGCCGTGATTAAGAGCTGGCTTGGGACGCCAGCAGCCCTGGTTCAGATCACACATATGAGGGCCAGTGACACTGCCCTCTAAAAACAAACAAACCAACCAACAAACAAAAAAACCACCTTGATATATTAGGCATCAACGCAGATCCCTGTGAGTCAGGTCACATTATTGCTAGTCTAGCCTTGCTCCCCATAATGGAGTTAGCATTCATCTTGCATCTAATGTTAAGTGTTGACACCTGGCCTCTGATACGCTGGGACCTCCTCTGCCTCATTGACCCCAGGGATCCAAGTTCCATGACATTATTTCTCACTGTCCACCCAGACTAAAAGGAAAACCACAATATCTCCAAGACGATGATGCTACCCTTGCCCCACGCATTTCTTATTGCTCTATTGGAAAGAGCGTCTGCTGGCCCACCCTGGGGGCCAGTGGTAGGTTCTTATTTGTCACATCATGCAGAGAAGCTGTGTGAGTGTGTGTGTGTGTGTGTGTGCGCGCTTGCGCACTCGTGTGTGTACATGTGCATATGGTGGAGAGGAGAAAGCAGATGCAGAGGTCTTTAAAGGTGCTTTTGCCATGTGTCTGAAAGCCCAATCAGAAGACCTACAGAGGGATGCTCATTAAGGGAGCCCTATTTCCTGGTAACAGGATCACCCAATTGAAGTCATTTAGCCAGCACAGGGAGAGCCAGTTCTTGTTTGCTGTTGCTGCTGCAGCAGCTGCTTTCAGAAGCTGAGTGACACTTCAGCAGTTTTCCTCCTGCCCAAAGCAATTAATGATAGTTGGGAATAGAACCTGGCAGAGGAGAATGGACAGAAGGTGGTCAGATGTTGATGCTGAATGCTTTTCCTGGAAGGGTCATGAGACCCGTCTCCCTGCCTCCAACCATGCAGATACTCCAGAAGGGCAGCGGACTTCTGTTATGTGCCAGATATAATATAATGCTGGGTTGGGGCTAGGGGAACAGGGGTGGGTGTGATTGAAAAACAGGACGCTGCCTGATGGGAGTGTGAGGCGTGGACTGAAGATGAGGAGCATGTCTTGAGCTGGGCTATGCTCTTGTTCCGGTTCAGCCACCCATCCATCGTGGGGCTGTAGGTGTGTTATTCTCCAACTGGGGCTGCAGTTTTCTCATCTATAATATGAGGGTGCTGGACTGTGTCGGTGGCTTTCTATCCTTTCTTCCCAGTGATATGTGCAACGCAATTTCTCAGCTTTCACATTATAATAACAGTCAGAGATCTACCCCTGGTGGAGTGCCTCCTTTGTTTGAGTCAAGTGCAAGCTCCCTCTGCACCTTATCTCACATAATAATCACAGCAACCTTTAAAGAGATAGTCTGCTATCATCTCCATTTTACAGATGAGAAGGCTGAGACTTGGGTAAATGAAATAGCTCAAGGTGAGTGTACCAGTTCAGGCTGCTGTAACAGAAGACTGTAGACTGGATGGCTTAAGCAATAAACATTTATTTCTCTCAGTTCTGGAGGCTGGAAGTCCAAGGTCAAGGTAGGGGCAGATCCAGTGTCTGGTGGGAGCCCTCTTCCTGGGCTGCTCGTTTCCTTCCTGTATCCTCACATGGTGGAGAGAGATCATCTTTTTCATGTCTCTTTTATAAGGGCACTGATTCCATTCACCCTCACGACCTAATCATCTCCCCAAGGCCCTACCTCTGAATACCACTGCATTCAGGATTAGGCTTCAATACACAAACTTGGGGGTTACAAACATTCAGTCCATGGCAGTCAGAGAGCTGGTAAGTAATGCCAGTAGGATTCCTCAAGCTCAAGTCTGTCTTCAGAGCCTCAAACCTTTTGACACTGTGCCAGACTGCTATGTCAGAATTTTGGAAGGTTGCTCGTGATGTAATTGGCCAGCGTTTTTCAACCTTTCAAAATCTACTCCCCCTTTTTGTTAGATGTGGAAATCTCACACTGCTCACTCCTCTGAGATCCTAATATGTTTCCCTAAAGTGGAGTGCTGACTTGGTGGGAAACATTGGGCCAAATCCTCTCTGAAGTCCATTTTAAACCTAATAATTCAATGAGGGAGTTTGCATAAAGCACACAGTCCTTGATACATAGTAGATTTTCAATATCTGGCAGCTTCGTGGTCTTTGCTGGCTGCCTCCCCAGCATCTCTCTTCCCTCTTCTTAAAAGGCTCCCATACCTCCCATTTGTCCATTTGGGGTGTATTTAACCCACTCCCATCTCAGGAGTGGGCCCTGTGGAGCTAAAACTAATAATGTGATCTCATTCACATTTGCACATCACCCTTTTCCAGTCAGTTATTTATTTAGGGATGGTCATATGAACTGGTCAATCAGACAAAATCCCAGGATTTTGTTCAAAATCTCATATTTGTAACAGGAGTAAATATTATGTATCATGATAAAACCTCTAAAGGAAAGATCTGAAAAACATTAGTGGGACCATTCTTGACTCAAATGGAAGGCAATGAACTCGTGAGGAAATAACATGGGTCTTGCAAACCAAATAGGAAAGGGTGAGCTGGTGGTGGCGGAGGGGTGTCTTTTCCCCCCTCCCTCTGTGTGTCTGCCTCTGCCCTCTGGCTCTCCTAACAGCTGAGCCCACTGGTCCTCTCATCTGTGGTGCAGCCCTCATCTCTCCCAAAGTTCCCAGGCCAGTCTGAGTTGAAGCACAAAATATTTCAGAAGCCTCGCTCCTCCTCACTCCTGGGGGGTGGGATGCGGAGTTGGAGTGGGGAGCAATGATCACTCCTCACTCTTAGGCCACCTTCTAGTTTGATTCAGGGATGCGGAGTTCACCCAGAGCCCCTGAAATGTTCCCGGGGTTCCAGGTCATTTCCCCTGGAGACTCCAGGTTCCCTGCTGTAGTTAACAGCTCCCCCACCATTACAGTGTCCAACAAGGCTTCTGCTTGGAGTCCCTTTGAAATAAATTCCAGGGGTTTTCCCAGCCCCCAGACCCCGAGAGACTGGGGCCTGGCCTTGCCTAAGGCCTTGGTCCAGGACTGTGCTGAGGGCGTGCCACGCATGGACTGAGCTTCTGATGGTGGATGCCTGCCCGAATGTCAGCAACCCCTGCCCCATGCTTCTGAGACACTCCTGATGCTGGAACCATGACTGGACATTGCTGTGCCCTGAGCTGTTGTATTTTCCCCCTTCCCTCACCTCTACACCCCACCATCTGTGGTTCCAGACTCTCCCACCCCGCCCCAGGCCTTTGGTATCTCACTATGGACACTAACATGCTTCTCCATGGTGGTGGGTGATGGCGACAGGTATAACCTGCCTACAATGCACTGAGATGGGGGTGGGGTTTGGGCATTTCTAGGTGAGCAGGGGGGTGGGGCTGGCACAGGAAGAAGAAATGCTTTGGAAAAGAGGTGATAGATACTGGTTTGGAGAGCCGGGGTGAGCAGCGTGGCAGCCGGTCTGAGCCGACAATAATTTTTCCTATTCCCCTAGCTTCAAGATGACAGTCTTGAAACATGGCCTGACACAGTGGCTGGTCAGGTTGAGTGCTTTATTTTTGTTTCTTATTCCCAATCAACAATTGTACCACTTTTATTAGCAATCAGTGTTCTGACAGGAGTGCTGACGGCGAGAGGCCCCAGGGTGAGTGGGAGGGGTCAGCTCTCTAATAGCCAATTGGCTGATGGGAGGAGGCAGAATGATAAGGAACTTCATTTCATTCCAGGAGGCTGAGAAGAGCCGAGGCTTGTGGGGCTGCAGGGTTGGGAAGCTGGACAGGGCCCTGGTGAGTGTGTGGGGGGGGCTGGGGGGGGTCAACCTGAGCATCCACCCCACCGTTGCCCCCAGTGTCTGCGGTAGGGTGATGTTTCTAGAATGACTCCTTGTTCTCTTTCCCCAAAATGAATGAAGGAAAATGGACACTTTCTGATCAGAGAGAACAAAATCCTGTTTATGTAATTAGAAATGGGAAAGCTAAAGGGTAAAGGGGATGTAACCTCCCCTTTGGGAGCCTGGGGCCCAGGTGGTGGCCTAAATCCTTAATGGGTCTGTTAACTTATTTTGTAGTTGGAAATGGATTCCTAATTCTGGTGATACCCCAAAAATGACCACTTGGGGCCTGCGCAGAAATTCCTGTTTTGCTGTAGAGCTGTTAAAAGAATGAACTTGCGGTCAGGCCCACCTCAGTGTGAATCCTGGCTTTGCCCTCACTAGCTGACTGGCCTTGCCCAAGTAACTTAAACCTTCTGACTCTGAGCCCCTTTCTTAGGGGAATGGGAGAGTAAATGAGATCCAGGGGGCAAGCTGCCAGGAGAGCCCCATGCATCCATGATTCAAAAACTGTCAAAGTTCCAATCCCTACTCTGATGCTTACTGGTGTTGTGACCTTGGGCAAGTCACTAAGCCACTTCATCTCTGGGCCTCAGGTTCCTGATCTGTAGAATGGGTCTGAGAGTTCTTGTGGGCTAAATGTCTGTGAAGCTCATAGGAAGCTCTATCTGGGTTTAGCCAGTTAGTAATCTCTTAATATCATGTCCGATATAGCAGAGATACGGTGGGTATAACAGTAGCCATGGCATCATCGTCTAAGATATTATCACCTAGGCTTAGCATCTGGGAAGGGAGAGGCCAGCTGTCCTCATTATAACGTTCTAGTAGCAAAAAAAAAAAAAAAAAAAAAAAATCTGCTGCCCCTGCCCTAGAGCTTTACATCACTGACTGTTAAGAAAGGCCATCTTTTTAGACATGCAGATTCTCAGGCCTCACTCCAGACCTACTGAATCAGAATCTGCATTTTAACAACATCCCCAGGTGACTGAGTGGACATTAACCCTTGCAAAGCACTGCGCCAGAGCACCTCAGAGGAAAGGCTCAGAAGCGCCCATGTCTGGCACTTCCTATGAGCTGGTGCCCTTCCCAGGGCTCCTGTGGTACCTTCCATGCAGCATTTATCCCACTCCATCATCATTGCCCATTTACTTGGCTGTCTCCCCTCAAAACCTGTGGGCAACTTGGGGGCCAAATCTGTCTCAGTCACCACTGAGCTATGGTAGAGCGTAATGGGTAAGCACACCCGCTTAGGAACAAGACTGCAGGGCCCCACTCCTGGCTCTGCCACTTCCGAGATGCATGACCCTGGGTGAGTTCTTTTACTTCTCTCTACCTTGGTTTTTTTATGCCTCAAAAGTGAAAATTACTAGTCCCTGTCTCACAAGGTTGTAGTGAAGATTAAAGGATTAAATGAGTGCCAGGCAAGTGGTCCATATTCAGTAAAAGCCGCTTCTGCGATTGTCTGTTGTCCTCGTTGTCATGGTATCCTCATCGTCATGGTATCCCCATAGCACCTGACGGGGCACACAGTAGACACTCAATAAACATTTATGGAAGGACTGAATGATCTCAGCTGGGTGCACTTAATGTGTTTCACAGCCTTGACATTGGCAAAGCTAAGGTATCAGAAATTGAACTCCACCTCTGCGGTGTGACTTGAATTCCCCAGGGAAGATGAGTGATTGGAAGCAGACTCGCAGCATCCTCTAAAAAATAACCTGCTGAATGTGCAAGAACACACTGGCTTCTGGCTTCAGGGCCAGGTCAAGAGAAGAACAGCATTTTAAAAAAATATGGTGATTATGGCTGAAAAGGCAGACCTTTAGAGCCAAGTAAGTATGATCCAGGGAAAACAAATGCTATTCATTATATTTAAGGAGAAAGCATGGGGCTCAGTTTTGACCCAGCTTGAAAGTTTCCTCTCGCTCTTGAACAGCTATTGTGCTTTCAAAAGTTTGTCCTTTTTTCACCCAGGATCAACAGCTGGAGAGGGGAAATGAGAGGATCTCCATAGCGAGCCCTTGGTTTCTCTTTCCACTTCTCGTTCTTGAGGTGGTTGGAAACACAGATTTCTGATGCTGTGCTATCCCAGGCAATTCAGCCACCGGGGAATAGCACACAGCATATGAGAGGTGGTAGAGGACGTTTGAAGCACACAATTTCCAGACAGAAACACTGTCTGCAGAGGGGTAGTGAAAGCCTCTTACAGTGGCAGGTGGGAAGTGTATGCACAGACATCCATGCTCTTGAGTCGTCCTTGTAAGCTCGGACCTCTTGGTTCTTTCGAACTTGAGACAATGGCCACCTTGGACCTGGTTTCTCCAAGAACTTTGAACTGAGGTTCTTGCTGTGTCCTCTGCCTGGTTGTGAAAGCTTTGAAGACAAATAGTCTATCGTATCCAGCACTGTGTTTCCAGAGCCCTGGATGGGGCCAGACACATAGTAGTTGGCAGTGAGTGTTGATGTGAATTGAATTCAGTGAGGATCTGCAGCCCTCAGGAGAGGGGGTAACTTCTTGGAAACTACTATGGGCTACATTGAGGGACAGGGACTTGAAGATGGGATTCCAGAATAACAACAGTAAAAGTTACCATGTCGTGAGAGCCTCCATGTGCCAGGGTCTGAGCTGGCCCATAACATGCATTGCCCCGTCCCCACTTTACATATCAGGAAACTGAAGCCTCCGAGAAGTTAAGCACTGTGCCCAGGATCAAACAGCTCAAACCATGGTGGAGTCAAAGCAATGCATGCTTTTTTACATTTCCCTCATTTACTCCACTTAGTGAAAGTACTTAAACTGTAGACTTGAAATTAAAATCGAGGCAACCTGACTTGAGAGGGCAGAATCCCTGATTCTGAATGTGTGAAAGTCAGCCGTGGGTAGAAGGAGCAGAACCCCAGGAAATGCGGGGAGCCATGAGAAGGCAAGCTTTAAGCCGCTGTGAGAACTTTGCAGTCAGGAAAGCGGGTCCACAATGGAATCAATGGATGTTATTGAATAACTTCAAAAAAATTGTGTTGCAGGGAACTCTAGACCTATCATATCCCTGGAAAAAGAAGTATAGAGGAAGTAGGGAGTTCTGATATCAAATAGCTGAATCTGAACAATCCAGAAGCTGAATCTAGTCACCCCTCTTGACAATTCAGCTGCCTGCGAAATACTCAGAGAAGTCCTGCAGGAGAAACGATTGTTTGACCTTGAATCCAGTGCTTCTCATGTTTATGTGACTAGTGAACCTTTTTTTCCAGTAACATTTTTTTTTAACATCTCATGGAACTACTCTTCCACTGAACACGTCAGAGAAACTCAGCTCTACGCATAGAAGGCTGGCCTGGAATACGCAAGCCCGCCCTCTGCATGCTTTCTTGCCTTGTGGTGGGGCGAGTATACATAGAGCTTAATAACAGAAAAAGTCCCACTTAGACAATCTGTAATGATTTCCTAAATTGGGCAAATAACCTCATCTGAATGGCTGAGGTGAGAAGCTCACAGGACAAGAAGCCGCCAGGGTAAGCGTGGCGTGCCTGGCTGCACGTGGGCAACGCTTCACCTCCCAGCAAATCGGTGCTGATAGCACTGTTTTTTTCCTTGGTTGTTTGAATTTTTCATCCCACAATTACGTCTTAAGCCATACATAAAATTTACATCCATATTTCATTTAAGATAAACCTAAGATCATCATTATCATCATCATCATCATCATCATCATCATCATCATCATATAAAAAGATTAGTTCTTTGGAGAAAAATAGAAGGAAAAATGGCCTCGGCTTAAAGAGAAGTCAACACTCAAGAGATGTAGCTAGGGATTTCTTTTGCACAACAGACTCCCACTGACTTAGCCACAAGTGTGACTGATAGAGGTCCACTTTTGATGTCCCTCACCTCTAAGTCCAGCCCCTTTTTAGGACTCATTGCAGTCTTTTCTTTCTGAAGTCTTTTTTGGCCACCGAGGCATCACTAACTTTTCTGTGATCATCTTGGAGAGGGTGTCAGTTAGTTATTAGCATAATCATGCTGCATAACCACCCTCCCCACCCCTCATAAACTCAATGGCGAATTAAAATAATCATTTATGACTTGTATCATGTCATATCTACAGGACAGCTGGGGTTTTGCTGATCTAAGTTGGGCTTTGCTCTAGGTCATGGGTTTGGTTCAGATCTGCTTCACATGTCTGTCATTCTTCTGGTGTCAGGAAGTGTTTTTCAGGATAGGATTCCTCTAAAGGCCTGGGCTTTGACTCATACACTGTTGCTTCCATCCATGTTCCACGGACCAAAGCAAGTTATAATGAAGCCCCAAATCTGTGGGGTGCGGAAGTGCATTTCTCCCATGGAGGTCAAGGGGAAGGGAGACAATATTTGATGAATAGCATGTGATGTACCAGAGAGGGTTTGTAGTCAGGTCCCTGATTTAGACACTTGGTTGGGTACCTCTGTACTTTTAGGAATTGTGTCTCTGAGTCTGTCAGAGGTGATAACATTAGAGCTGAGCCTTGAAGAACTAAAGTTTCCTCTAACACATTTGTGCTGTCTTATGTTCCCCACAGCAGTGCTGAAGGAAGGATGAAATAAAATGTAAAGTGCCAGGTGTAGACACAGTCATGCATCCTGGTTCTGCAGTATGCAATAAAGGTGACCCTAGTCAGCCCTTTATTGCCTCTTACTATTGGAGTTTGTAAGAGTCATAGTTAATCATATTACTCTGTCCTCAAAGGTTAGAATTATACCTGATGAGGATGAAAATATTGACTTCATAACTTGCAAAGCTGAATTTGAGAACAGCTTGGACTTGAAGCTGAAGTTGTTTTCTTGAGACCTTCCTCCTACATTTGGACCCTGGAGCCAACCTGGAGGTAGTTCTCTTTCTTCACAGCAGACTCTTAGCTACTAGCTGCATGAGGAATTATCCAGGAGAGAGACCACACCTGGGAGGGATGGTACACATTTGAGAGACATGGACCAATGTGTGTCAGCCTCTTTCCATCTTAAAAATCATGTCAAGGGCCGGCCGAGTGGCGCGGTGGTTAAGCACTGGCTTCGGAAGCCAGCGGCCCCAGTTCGGTCCCACATATGAGGGCCAGTGACACTGCCCTCAAAAAAAAAAAAAAAATCATGTCAATCTCTTCCTACCCACATGAAAGAGGGAGTAAAAGGTGGAAGGAAAGATGGACCTATATTCTATTCTCTCTACCTCCTCTGGTAGGGAAGCCATTTCTATTGTATGGGATAGTAGGAGGTGGGAAAAAGGAAGAATGCTCCAATGACCCATAAAATGGGACCGATGTTACACAGAAGGGGCCACTGCCGAGTTGGAAGGCACAGGTCTCTCTATGCCACTTGCTGTAGATGGACCATCAGGCTATTCCTAGTGTGTCTGGAGCAGCTCTCTCCTCCTGCCAAGCCCAGGTGGGGAGCATTCTAACTCCACCCCAAATCCTAACCTCAATCTTTACCCATTTGCAACTGAACAAAGTCACCTGTGTTTGGGTGAGCTCATCTGCATGTGCTTGCCACCTCCTGGGATGGAGCCTGTACAGGGCAGGTGACTTGAATTCTTGTGCAGAACCAGATGCCATTTTATAATCTTCCCTCTTATCTTAGATGCTAGTTTGTTCTGCAGCCAATCAGAAGTTATAAATGAAGCATGGTGACCAATCAGAGATGAGAGATGGTGTGGTTAGGCTGAGAGTAAACTTTCAGAGCCTCTAAAAAGCTGCGCACACAGTTGGGGACTTATAATCATTCCTCCCGGGCAAGACACTGAGTGAGGTAGAGCTGGAGGGAGACACTGCGGAAAGGAGCTCATATTCATGAGGACCATGGGTGTCGTTATTTATAGTGTCACATCTGTTCCTACCAACAATGTCAGATTTAGTGGTTAAGAACAGAGTCTGGAGCTGGCTTCCAGGCTTCTTCATATAACAGTTATATGACCTTGAGAAAGTCTCTGTGTCCCAGTTTCCTCATTTGAAGAATGGTGATATTATAAATATTAATGGAGGATATTAACAATACCCCTCCCACAGTGCTGCTGTGAGAATAAAGTGACTTAATGTACATGGTGGGCAGCCTCTGAAATGGCTCCCAGTGATCCCTGCTTCTGGGTATTCATGCCTTTTTGTAATCAATCCTCTCCTCTTGAGTGTGGGCTAGACTTAGTGACTTACTTCTAATAATAATAATAATAATAATAATAATAATAATAATAAAAGTTTTAAAAAAGAGAGAATACGGCAAAATTGATTGGGTGTCATTTTGAGATTAGGGTACAAGAGACTGTGACTTGCATCTTACTTACCTTCTTTTGCTCTCTTGCTTGTCCTGATGGAGGCAACTGCATATGTGAACTGCCCAATGGAGTAGGGCCCCTGGGAAGGAACTGAGGGTAACCTCTGGTCAATAGCCAGCTAGAAACGAGGTGCTCAGTCTAACTGCCCAAGAGGATCTGAATCTTGCCAACAGCTCCATGAGTGAACTTGGAAACAGATCCTTCTCCAGTTGAGCTTTGAGACGACTGCAGTCTCACCTGACACTTTAATTGTGGCCTGCGTGAGACCAAAGCAGAGGACCCAGCTAAGTCATGCCCATATATTCCTGACCCATAGAGTCTGTGAGATAATAAATGTTTGTGACTTTAACCTGCTCAATTTGTAATTTGTTAGACAGCAATAGATAACTAATATATATGTTCAATTCTTAGAACAGTGCTTAATGCATAATAAACCCTCAATAGATATTACCTCTCTTTATCATTAATAGCTCCATGTCACAGATGAGAAGAGTGAAGCACAGAGAGAGGTGACTTGTACAGAGTTACACAATTCATATAGGGTAGAGTAAGGTCTCCACCCTTGTTTTATCTGATCTCAAAGTCAAAGCTCTCAAAGCATTACCAGCTCCTGAGGGTCCCTAGATGGAGCTATGGAAGAAGAGAAGGCAGGTTTCCATAGGAAACCTTGAAGAAAAGTGTAACTCCCTAAGGCTGCAGAGGGCCCGGCCCTGGGCTGGAGAGAGCACAGGCAGCCCTTCAGGGAGCTCTAACTGGGGGAGAAGAACTAACTCCTGCACCCAGACTTAGCTAGGGCCTAGGCCTTTCCAGCATGTGGGAGAACCAACACCTGGCTGAATCTACCCCAAGTGTTTGTTAGGCCATGTAGACTGAGGGATAGAGCCCTGGGGTCTCCTTGCCTTGTCTCATTCCCTCCAGGAGCTCATGAACCCAGTGCCTAAGCCCGACCCAGAGAGGTCCCATCTGGGCAGAGAGCACGCTCACTGCCATCTTGTCGTGGTCCCGACAGTGACGATGAATCATTTTAGCAGATTAGAGGGTGATCATCGCCACTTGGGACAGCATGCTCTCTGAGCGCAGGGCCTGCTGGGAACATCAGTGAGATCCCTAAGGATGTCTGAGCAGTAAACACAGGGAGCCCACAGGGAGGCAGGTGGAACAGCTGAGACTTGGGGGGATGGGCGGCAAGAAGGGTGCAGATTCAAGCTTTGCCACACAGATGCCCAACAAACCAGACAGATACATGGAGACACAGACACCTGTTTCGATATAATATACTCCCAGATATACAGCCACACCTACAGAAAAACACACACCCTCAGATATTCAGAGAGAAAGACAAAAAGGCGCAGAGAAATGACCCAATGTGAGGGAGGAACATTTATATACCATGACTCATGTTTCCATGGAGGGGAAGATATTTCTGTTGCACCATCCAGGAGAGGAAAGTGTGGAAGGAACTCCTCTTGCTTTTGTCCTTCCCCTCACCCATTTCTCTCCAGAGGATAAGTGACTTACCTGACTGATGAGCTTGGGAAAAGAACTGAGCAAGCTCAGCTTAGCCCCTCCTAGGTCTCTGTCTTCTGTTTTAGCCTCCTGCAGAGAGGAAAAAACATTCTGACAATTCTCGGGTATTGGGTAACCTCCCAGGGCTGGCTTTGTCTCTCTGGGGAGTTGTGTGGTGTGACCAGTGCTGAGTGGATATGTCTGTCTAATTTGATGGTGAATGATTTGCAAACCCATTTGGGTACAGATCTAAAGCCACATTCTCCACTTGCCTTTATAGTTTACATTGTGATCTCCATCTTCTGTCTTCTGGGTCTTATCTCTCAGTTGGTTTTAAAATCAGTATCCTCCAGTTGCAATATCAGAAATTCCCACTGGTAAAAAAAGAGAGACATGGGGCCGGCCGAGTGGCATGGTCGTTAAGAGTTGGCTTGGAATGCCAGCGGCCCCAGTTTGGATCCCACATATAAGGGCCAGAGCCACTGCCCTCTAAAAAACAAAAACAAAAACAAAAACAAAACAACAACAACAACAACAACAACAACAAACAGAGACATGGACAGCTATTCAAAGACACAAGCATGGAGATATCGATGAGATGGTACATTAGCCCTCCTGGGTGGAGGGGAAGCAGTTAGAAGAGCAATCCTCAACCCTGCTGGGCATTAGAATCACCTGGGAAGATTTATAAATGTGCACTGATGCCTGGGCCCAACCTCAGACAAACTGAATCAGAATCTCCTGGGGTAGGGCCTGGAAAGTGGTAATTTTTTAAAGTTCTCCGGTGATTCTAACAGGTAGCTGCCTCACCTCCCAACGCTCAAAGGCTCGTACATGCTTTTGCCTCCATTGGGGACCTTAGTGGTCCCCACATCCTAATCTGGCTGCTGCGGACCTCTCTCTGACATCACTTGCTCTAAGGTACAGACATTCTGCAGATTCCGCTAGCAGCTGAAGGCTGTTCACTAAGTACGCAATTGCAATTGCCTGTGGCTGCTGCTATTCCAACTCCTGTTCCTCTTCTGATGGACCACGAGAGCTTTCTCACTACCTCTTCAGACAGAGGTCTCCCCATACTTGCCCCAGGTCTCCAACACACATGAATGCTCAGGAAAAGTTTGTGTTATGGTGTTTTGCCTCTTGCTTCAGCCTCGCTCCTCTTGCTTCAGCCTCGCTCCCCACTGTGCCTCTGCCCTGCTACCCCCAAGCAGGGCAGGTGCCCAGGATGCGGAGCGGAAGCACGCCCTAGCGACAGTGCTTCTGCACACACTGCTCTTCCTACAGCCAGTGACGCTTTCCTTGCACTGGACGGAGGCCAAACCACTCCTCCAGCAGCAGAGAGGGCAAGGCCAAGCTGTTGTCACTGGACTGAGAGCTGTCAAGCTTCCTGTTTTGCCTCTCTCTCTGCATCTGAGGAAGCCACTGGCCTTCCCATCAGAAATCTGGCCTTCTCTACCTTCCCCTTTGCTCTAGGCTCAGAATTCTCAAATTTGTGTGCATCGGAATGACTTGGAAGGCTCATTAAAATATAGATTGCTGGGCCCCATCTCCAGAGTTTCTGATTCAGTAGATTTGGGGTGGGCCTGGGAATTTGCATTTGTGACAAGGTCCCAGGTGATACTAAAGATGCTGGCCAGGGAACCACACTTTGGGAACCGCTGCTCTAGCGTGCTCTCCTCCCACTGCTGAGCCAGCTTGGCGGTTTTTTTCTCTCCTATCACCTGAGGACCCATGGCCCAAGAGGCTGGCACTTAGATAACTTCAGCTATCAGTACAATGATTATGATCAAGCTCCTCCTTCCTGGCCCCTTACTATGAGCCAGACACCATGCTGAGTGTTTTATGTACATTATTTTACAGGGAAACTGAGGTTAAGTAGTTGACCCAAGGTAACATAACACAAAGTTACTAATTAACTGAACTGGTGTGTGGGGGAAACCCAAGCTATTCATGGTCTTAAAATATTCATTCATTCACAAAAAATATAGGTAACAAAAATATATTAAATGTCTTTTATATTATTAGCATTGTTCTAAGTCCTAGTGATACAGCAATGAACAAGGCAGAGCAGACAGCTGCTCTCAGGGAGCTTAAATTCAAGAGGGAGGGAGATAGAGAATAGCTAGTAAAACAAAAAATGCACATGAATTTGTGTCAGCTGTTCCTTTGTGGTCCACAATGAGGGAGGGCCTGACTCAGTGTTTTCAGGGTTTAGGGAGGGTCTTCTGGCGGAGGAGCAGGCCGTGTGCTCCTCAGGGCCTCCTCTATACTCCCAGCTGAGGCCAGTGGAAGGAGCCCACGGTTCTTGGAAGCAGGGCAGAGCCTGGGCAAGTACAGCCTGGGGATTAGCGGTGATCACCCCAAACCCCCATACAACTCCTCCCTCCTCAGGGAGCCACGTGGTTCCCTCCAGACTAAGGATACTTTGTGCTTTGGTAAGCTGCAGCCCCCTTCACGGCGGGATCGGTTGGTCGGAGCAAAGATCATCTGATTCTCCCTGTATAAAGGGAAATAGCTTATTTAGCTGCTTCACTGACCTCATTCAGGGTGAGCAGGTGAGGGGGCCTGACACCTAGCTTATTTTAGAAAGCATCCATCAGCCTAATCTTTATAGAATTCGTATTGAATACCCATGCAGATGGCATGCTTACTGTCTCCTATTGGTAACACACTCCATCATCACAGCCACCGTCTAACTCTCCTCATCACTTATCAATACATGTCCTCAAGCTTACTGCACACTGTCAATTTAATTCAGTGTTAAAGAGTCTGATGCTCAGGGGCTCCATGAAGGCACTGAATGGATCTTAAAAATCTTCATTTTTACGGTACTCGGCAGAGTGCCTGACACTTAGATTTCAGTCAAGGTTGGATGGTTGGATGGATGGATGGAGGCATGGATGGATGGATGAGTAGGTGGGCGAATGGTACTCCCTGCCCCTCTGCCTGTCCTTGCTGGTCTCAGGCCTGCTCAGCTGCAGACACTAAAAACCTCCAGCACATAGGCTCAGCCTCCTGACTCAGCCAGGCTGCATGTGAGGAGTCTGGTTATACCCACAGCAGGATCTGGGGTGGCCTCTGCTGTTCCAGAGTGGTGGTCTGGAAGGGGAAAGGGTGGCTGGTCCTGGGTCCCCATGAACCCTGAGCTGCTGCTGCTCTTCTTATCCACGGTACCTCCTTCCCCCCACTGAGCCTTCTGTATACGATTGCATGACTGCCTCCATTCCCCCAATTGTCTACCAGTCCCCTGCGTAGATTTGGAGCTTGCTTTGAATTTTCGCCTTTCTAGGGCCCTACCACCCTGCCTAGCTCTTTCTAGCACCCTCTTGCAGGGGTTGAGCCCTGCCTCTTGTAATTCCAGCTGCTGACAGGCTGCACCTGAGGTTCCGGCTCTTCCCTCTCTGCTCACATTGGATCTGTCATATATTAACACCTCCAGCCCAAGTGTGCTTTGCTCCTTCAGATCCTGGCATTGGGACTGACTATCACCCTTTGCCTGCCAAGTTAGGCACCCAGGATACAACTCCATGGGGTCTAGCTTTTCCCCTTTCCTCAATAACTCCCCAAAACACCAGCCTCCTGGGTATGGAGCCTGTACATGTCAGGATGACCCTTTTTCTCATCGTTAGCCTTTTTCATGAGTCTCCACTGAACCTGGGAAGGTCTGGTGACCATCTCCTTCCCTCTTTCTGCTCATTCCGCGCTGAGCTCTCTGCCTACTCCCTTGGCCTTATCATCCTGAGGCTGTAAACCATCTCTTCTATCCTTTCTTCCCCTCCTCACGGCACCTCCCCACCAGACCCCCATTTTCTCCCGTGCAATAAGCCATTTCAAACAAGAATCTCATCTTCCCAGCATCTGACGTATTCTACTAATCTGCTCACAGGCGCCTTTGGCAAACCCAGTGAGAAAGCTTGCTTTAAATATTTTAAGAAGCTGTTAATGAGTGAGTTAACAGCCCAACTTCTGGCATCAGACTACTACGGTTCAAATCCTCGCTCTGCCACTTTCTAGTTGAATATCCTAAGGCGAGGAAATGAACCTCACTAGGGATTGGTTTCCCCATCTGTAAAGTGGGGATAACAGCGGTACCTGCTCTTAGTGCTTTTGTGAGAATAAAATGAGTCAATATGTGTAAAATGTTACAAAGAAGATCTAGTGCATAATGATAACTGTGGCCAAAGAGCTATCCATTCATTCACTCACTCATTTAAGATATAATTATTAAGAACTTACCAGGTGTCAGGCCCTATGAAACAATCAAAGATGAAGGAGATATGCTCTAGAGCTCCCAGTGGGAAGGGAAGCAGGCCCAGGCCTGAACCAGAGGGGTGAGTGTGAGTGTGTGTAAGCAGAGTGGATAAGGGGCAGGTGCACAGCCCACCTGGAGGGTTGCTCAGGGGCTGCTGTCTGGGGCTGTGCTTGGAGGCCTCAGGTATACCCTATCCTTGGGGCAGTCATGCAGGTAGAGGGTCCCCTGGGTCTTGTGACAGGAAATCAGGCTGGACAGGATAGTGCCTCTCAACTGTGGACACATGAAGCCCCGTCCCCAGGGCTCCAGCTTCACAGACCCCAACATGTCATGGTGCCTCAGGCAACAGAGCATCTGGACTGGCAGGGGCGTGTTGGTGTCACAGTGAGAATGTGCACATGGAGCCTCCTGGGACAGTGGACATCTGGCGTGGAGTCTCTGCTCTCCCGGGATGGGCTCCTTTCCACACCAAGGTTTTCTTCCGAGGGGCATAAGCACATCCTTCTCTGTGCTGTCACCCTCCCAGAACCAACACTGAAAGGGGCTTTCTTTTATTCACTTCTCATCCTCTTTGTTGAAGCTTCCATTCTTAGAAGATTTTTGTTATTTTGTTTTTCCCTTAGAATTTAGTGGAAAAATGATGACTATTGCTTGCCTCTTCATTTTGTTCATGGTTTAAGTCAGATTGTTTCACAGCGTTTACCTATCCCTGCCCATTTCTTCTGCCATCTTGAGTTAGCTCATTTCTGTTTCATCCCCATAGCACCCCCATGCCTGGATTCCTTAAATGGGCTGGTTCATCTCCAGAGAGCTCCCAAGAGAAGCTTGGAGAGTTAACTCTATGCTGGGGCTGATTCCACTTACCCACAAAGCCATCTTAGTTCCCAATGGTAAATTGCTACCTCCAGTTATCAAGAAGATACGGGATATTAAAGCACCCAAATAAACTCAGTAGACAGAATGCAAACGTCTCAACAGACAGCTCACAAACACTTAAAGACTTCATTATCCTGAGATGTCCCTGAGAGATACCAGACATCTGGTGAGAGACAGTAAAACCCTGTAATTGCCCCATTGTCAACAAATGAAGCTTATAGTCAAGGGTAGACCACGCGTTCTAGAATTTCTCTAGTGGAAAGAGGAGGAGAATAAGGGGGCAGCCTAAAAAAAAGATTGAAAGGGGGTTTTCTTTGTGTGGAGACAGAGTCAGGTTGCAGAAGAGAGGGAGATATTGGAGATACATGAATAGGGTGGGGTCACAATGGACAGTGGGCCCCAGGGCGCACATGCTAGACACCAACCCTGGAGAGGGGAAGGGAGGGCAGGCCACCATGCTAATAAGAGGCCCTATTTATGGAGGCGTCATTATGCCCCAGACACCATGCCGAGAACTTCACATGGATTGTGTCCTTTCGTGCCTCAGACAGGCACTGACATGTCCTCATTTTCCAGATGAAAAATCCAAAGATCAAGGGGGTTAAGTGACTTCCTCAAAGTCCCAAAGCTAAAAAATGACAGAGTTCATGTTCCCAACACTGCTTTATATTTATTTGCATGTGCTGTATACATAAAAATCATCATCACTATCACTCACATTACTCAGTGCATACCCTGTGAGAGACATTGGTGTCTATACGCTAACTCCTCATTTCACTCCTCAGCAGAAGATTCTAGTATAATCCCATTTTGCATGTGAAGTGAATAGCCTAAGGTCACACAACAAGTAAGAGGCAGAACCCACTCTTGACCCTGATGGACTGACTTCAGAGCCCAAAGCTTGACCCAAGCTCCACTCCCTTCCCTTTCCTTTGAAAAATAGAGCATGATGTGAAGACAGGCACAGAGATGGGGAGTTCCCATCTAGTGGCCTTGCTATTTCCTTGAAAACAAAGGTGAGAGAATCTGTGGGAAATGGGTACGGGGGTTGGGGAGATAGGCTGGGGGGAACTGAAGTGGTAAGACTTCAGGAGAGTGGATGAGATATGGAAAACCCACCCCAAGAAGTGTGAGCAGAGCTAAGGGACAAAATAAAGAATGGACAACGAGGCACACGCAGTTGAAATTGTCCTGACTATCACAGCTTGATGTGCCCTTCAAAGATCTCAGAGGAAAGCTCAGCTGCAATGATGCCCCTGGGCTGAGCCAGGGCTGGAGCTCACGTGGTCCTGATTCTTAGACGCTGAGAGCTGGTGACCCTCCTGGGGGCCCTGTGTTCGCTTTGAGAACATCCAGAGGACAAAAGGGGGTCCGTACCGAGAAGAGACCTGCTAGGGACTGAATGTTAATATGTTGAACTCCTAATTCCCAATCTGATGGTATTTGGAAATGAGGCCTTTGGGAGGTAACTAAATCAGAAGCATGAAGCTCTCATGAATGGAATTAATGCTCTTATAAGAAGAGACATGAGAGGGATGATCTCTCCCACCATGTGAGGACACAATGAGAAGTCAGCAATCTTCAAACCGGGAGAAGGGGACTTACCAGAACCCAACCATCACAGCACCTTGCTCTTGGGCTTCCAGCCTCCTGACAGTAAAACATAAATATTTGTTGTTAAACCCAGTCTATGTTATTTGGTATGGAAGCCTGAGATGACTAAGACAAGACTCCATTGGCTACAAGAGGCTCTTAGCTCAGAAAAGAGATCCCACTCTCCCTCTCTCCCTCTCTCCCCCTTTCTCTCTCTCTCTCTGTCTGATGATTTCCTCATATTGGCCTTGGTGGTTCCATGACCTTGATTTTGGAATCATGAACTGAACCTGATTCAGAATTGGCCATTTCTTGATTTTGGCCTGACTTACCACACCCATGTTGTGGCTTTGTATTCTCTTTGAAACTCACTTCTATCAGTGTCCAGTGTCCAAAGATGCAACAAGCTGTGGGGGCTCTAAGAAAAGCTCAGGTAAAGCTCTATCCAAGAAGATGCAGCTTGTGGATGTGCTCTGTGGACAGATGTGGGGACAGCAACCTTTCATTCATAGCTGTCCCCTAAGGTAAGAGCCTGAGGGGTGTTGCTCAGCTCTTGCCAAGTAGGAGGAGAGCAGAGCTCAGGTACCTCCTTGAAAAGAACCTCAGATGTGATGGCCAGAGGAAGCTGTGCTCAGGGATGTATCCGGATAGCTCAGAGGACTCATTAAAGCATCCTCTTGCTCTGGTAAGTTGTTAGTTAAAAATATACCCAGAGGTACTTTTATTGCATTCCACTGAGAATTTCTACCTCTTGCTAGGAGTGCGTATAGGGAAGGAGGTATTCTATAGATGGTATAAATGGCTAAATAATCTAAGCATTAGTTATTCAAGCTTCACATAACTGCGCTCTTTGGACCTATAGAAACCCAACCCTGTGCTGACTGGGTGGTGATCACAGGAATAATGTTTGGGCAGAATTGGAAAACAAACAAACATTGTGATGATAATAACACTAATAAGAATAGTGGCAGTAATTTATGAAATTTCTATATGCCAGGTACTCTGTTTTTAGCACCTGCAGTAGGCTGAATAATAATAGTTCCTCAAAATATCCAGGTCCTAATCCCTGCAACCTGTGAATGTCACCTCATATGGCAAAAGGGATTTTACAGGTGTGACTAAATTAAGGATCTTGAAATAGGAAGGTCACCTTTTTTATTTTATTTTTTTAGAGTGCACTGTCACTGGCCCTCATATGTGGGACCCGAACCGGGGCTGCTGGCTTCCCAAGCCAGCGCTTAACCACCGCGCCACTCGGCCGGCCTGGAAGATTACCTTTGATTGTCCAGATGAGTCCTAAATGTTATCACAAGTGTAGGAAAGCAGAGCAAAATTTGGCACAGATGAGGAGAAGGAAATGTGACAATAGAAGCAGGGATTGGAGTGGTGTGGCCATAAGCCAAGGAATGTCAGCAGCCACCAGAAACTGGAAGAGGTAAGGAATGGTGGATTCTCCTTGGTGGCCTCCAGAAGGAACCAGCCCCTCCGACACCTTGATTTTAGCCTTGTCTCAGGCTTCTGGCCTGCTAGGCTGAAGAGAATACATTTCTGTTATTTTGAGCCACTAAGTTTGGGGTAATCAGTTATAGCAGCAATAGGAAACAAATGTAGTACCTGATATATTTTAGCTCATTCAATCCTTATCCGTCCTATGAAGTAGGTACCGTTATGATCTCTACTTATAGATGCTGAAACTATAGCTCAGAAGGACTGATGTCTTCTTCAAGGTCACAGAGCTAACAAGTAGAGGAACAGGCAATCAAACTCAAGTCTACCTCTTAAGCTCGTGCTCTTCACCACAAGTCTCTATGCCTTGCAGCTACAACTCCAGTATTGGCCACGGCAGGTGGCAGGGACACTGGGCAGCCTCTGAAAGACTGGGCTAAGAGCTCCTGGGGTCACAACTGAGGACACTTAGTGGAGGGTCCATGGGCATGGTCATGGTCATGAGAAGCCCCCAGGAGGGAAGGAGAAGGAGCAGTAACAGGTGTCATAAGATGTTGCAATGGTGGGGGGAAAAGGGTGTTTGCGGGTAAATGTGGTGGGAGCTCAGCCAGGGGGAAGCAAAGGAAGTCAGCTGCCAGGCAGGGTATGGCCAGGGGGAGAGGTGCTACCCACCCTGCTACCCCTCAGCAGGGCGACAAGCATCAAAATCTCAGTGGCCATTTCTGCTATGACTGAGCCACTGTGAAAGCTGTTGTTCCCTGAGACAGCCCACCTTGGGAAGGAGTGGGCATGTGTATGACCGCAGCCCTTTGAGTCAGCCAGGCATGGTGCTTCTCATCCAGGGGGGGCATTGTCAAGCCCCTGCCTGAAGTGGGTAGGAGGCCAGACACCAAGTCCAAGACCTTGGTAAAGGGATTGGAAACAGGGCCCCCTAGTGGCGAGGAAGCTGAGGTGCTGCGCCAGCAAAGCAAGGTTGAACCCAGCTGCGTGAGCTGAAAGCACTCTGCCGGCCAGGAAAGCTGTGACGCACTTTGCCCAGGGCTCATCTCGGGCCACCAGGCTCCCTCAACACTCTGCCGAGTTCAGCAGCAAGCTCAGCCTGCGAGGGAGGGGCTGGAGCTGAGATTCTTCGTGGGTTCCCCAGTGTGCTCAGCACCAGCTCAGAGTGGGCTGCTGCAATGAGGTGGGGAGGGGACAGGCTGACAGCAGAGTCCCCTCGGAACAAACTCCTGAGTGTGGCCGTTCAGAAAAGTCTTAAAATGTGGCTCCCTGACCAGTAGCATCAGGGTCGCATGGGCATTTGTTACAAAAGTAGCTTCTCAGGCCCCACCCTACACCTACCTACTGAATCAGAAACTCTGGGGTGGGGCCCAGCAATCTGTGTTTTCACAAGCCCCCCAGGTGATTCTGATGCATGCTGAAGTTTAAGAACCATGGGCCTAGATGACCAACTAGAATATCATTGGGTTTCCCTAGGACAGTTGGAGTCATAGCCTAATCCTTTGCATTTTCTCGCCCTGCCCCCACCCCATGCCACCCACCTACGCGTATAAGTGGCAGATTTTCCAAAGACGTTCACAGCTGTATTCCAAAGCAATCCTCGGCATGAAAGGAGCCTTTTTCCACCCTTTCAGGGACGTGAATTTCATCATCAGATGAGTGTCTATTTTCACTGGGGCTTTTGAATTATACAGGACTATGGGAGGAGTTCAGGGGATCTGATATTATAATAACTAGATTTTGAAATGTTTTTTTTCTTTTTCTTCCAATGGATGCGTCGTCTTTATTTAAATAGAAAGCATTTCTGGCTAAATTTGATGGCTCATTTGTAGGAAAACCAGCAAAAAAATTGGACTTCTTCTGAGAGCCTGGGTGATTTAAGGCCTGTTAATATTAGCTGAATCACAGGGAGAAAATCGACAGATTCATTCTCTTGAGGGCAGGGAGGAGAGGGAGCTCTCCACTGAGCCAAGAATCCGCAAGTGTGCGTCTCGGTGATTAATGGCATCAGACCTCCGTGTCCTGTCCAGTGGTCCCGCCAGTGGCCTCAGGGAACCCTGCAGCACTGGGCTTGTTTATGCGAAGCAGCTCTGGGGCTGCTGCACTGGGGATAGGATGTAGGGGGAGTTAGGGAGGAGGCCGAGGTGAAAGAAGCCATCTCCATGTTCCCTCCCCAGCTGAGCTGCCTGCGGCCTCATGCACCATGAAAAAATGATGACTTGACTTCATTAAAGCCTTGTCATCTTTCCCCTCCTGACAGTTTGAAAAGAGTGCTTTCACGGAGCAGAATGGGATTCCAGAGGCCACCTGAGGCATGAAAATCACAGCCTGAACTTTTCAGAAAGGAAAATCCTCCTGTTCATGTTAAGCAAATGCTGATTATGAAAATGAAGAAGGGGGTGGGGGGAACATTTCCTTCCAGTCTAGGCAGTTCTGGGGCATGGACAGCAGCTGCGATGGGTTTAGGTACGTCCAGCCCAAGGGACCAGCATGCCATCAGGCCTCTTTCCTGTTCTGGCCACTTAGCAGAGCGTCCTTGGGCATGGTCACTGCGAGAGAAGCCCCCAGGAGGAAAAGAGAAGAACAGCTACAGGTGTCATAACCAGCAAAAATCTGACTTCCGTCTTGCCTGGCATCTCAGCTCTCTGAGACCCGACCCTATCTCACCTGCTTCTGTCTGATTTTTGACCCACCCACGTGGTTCAAGTCATGGATATTTGCTGAGCACCAAGAAGGCCCTACAGTGGGCACAAGCCCCCATGTGACCCCTTGATGCCACCATTGAAGGTAGTATCATTATCTTCATTTTAGAGAAGCAGAGGCTGGGACAGAGGGAAGAGAGGTCATTGTTCAAGGTGACTCATTGATGGGATCAGGTCTGGCATCCAGTGCCCTGCTGACAACCTGCTGACACTCAGATGATTCGTGGGCTGACAAAAACAGAACTCAGATCTCAGATCTATGGCCTAGTGATCTTCTCATTTATTCATTCATCCCCTTCAAAATATCTTAACTTCTATTTTTTTTTTTAACAATGCAATATCCGCATTTGGTTAAAAAGTAATCAAATGATAACAAAAGGCTTATAATGAGTAAGAGCAATCCCTGACCTACCCCACAATCTTCCCAGAGGAGATCATTTTAAACTCTTTTAGTTTTATTTTTTTTGTATTAATTTAAATTCTGTATTTCTACATTTATGCCTAGATGTCTATTGCTTGATTTGTGGGGTGGGAGAATGTAGCTTTCTTATAGCAGCTCTCCCCACCTCATCCTCACCATCTCATTTGGTCCTATTATTGTTTTTACTGAAATAAGTGATCAGAGTTTACTGTAATTATATTTCGCTTGAACAGTTATTGCTTTTCCTTAGTGTTAATAATTGCCTAGTTATTTCACTTGCATATTTTTCTACATATATATACATATATATATTTAAAGTTTTAAAAAAAATCATTTAGACCTATCATCCATTTATCATTAGGTTTTTAAAATCAAAATGCTATAACCGCACTGATTTTATCATCTCTCCCTTTTTATTCCTGCGGACCTTCATCGTAAGGGATTTTTTTCACCTCCCTTCCAATTGGACTGGTTAATTTGTAGGCCTCCTGCACAGCTATTCTCTAGGGACTTCCTTCTCCCTGTTCTGGGTCAGGTCCACCATTTCTTGATCCTTTGTCTTCTTTCTTGGATTGCTCCCTAATTTTTCTGGAGCGTACCCTCCAGTAGCTTTTTATGGAGGATTGCATGAAAAGTAATTTTTTTCTGAGTCTTTTTGTTAGAAAATATTTTTATTTTATCCCCACAAGATTTCTAGTTTGGCTGAATATAAAATTCAAGGCTGAAAATAGTATTTATTTCAAAATGTTATAGCATTCATTCCTTCATTGTCTTCTAGCTTCCAGTCCTGTCCTTGGGAATTTAAATGCCATTCTGATAATCTGTCTTTTGCATATGATATTTTTTTCCTCTTTGGAATCTTTTAGGATATATTCTTTATTCATAATGTTTTGAATTATGTAAGCCCTAATGTAGAAGATGCAGTCTAGTTCCAGGAAATATTCTTAAATCAGTTCTTTGACAATTTCTTCCTTTCCTTTTTTTTCTGTTCTCTCTCTTTTACCTATGAGTTAGATATTGAATTTCTGGATTGGTTATGAAAGGCTTTTGTGTTTTCTTCCATATTTTCCATCTCTGCCATTTTGTTCTGCTTTCTAATTGATTTCGTTATCTTTATCTTCCAAACCTTTTATTAAATTGTTTTATTGTTTTCTCTTTTATTCTAAATTTCTAATAGTCCTTTCTTGTTTCCTAATTGTTTCTTTTTTTATTTTTATTTTATTTTATTTTATTTTATTTTTTTGAGGGCAGTGTCACTGGCCCTCACATGTGGGATCGAACAGGGGCCTCTGGCTTCCTAAGCTAGCGCTTAACCACCACGCCTCTCGGCTGGCCCCCAAGCCAGCTCTTAACCAACGCACCACTCGGCCAGCCCTTGTTGGCATTTTATCTTTTTTTTTTTTTTTTTTTTTTTTTTTTTAGCTGAGCCATCCTGCCACCTGTTGGCAGCTCAACGGCAACTCAGCTCGGGCTGGCCTCGAACAGCTGTTGCTCAGAGCTCAGCTCGCACTCTTGAGCGAGCTCTTAACCAACTGAGCCACTCGGTCGGCCCTCCTAATTGTTTCTTTTTTTAAAAAATAAAACCAATTCTTCTTTAATGGAAGCAATGTCTTTTCTTACGGCTCTGAGCATACTAATTCAATGTTAATTTTCTTCTGAGTCCTGCATTATCTTTATTTTCTTCATTTCTTTTTTACCTGTGTTGACTTTGATATTGTTTTATTTCATTTATTTTATTCCTTCTATGTTATGTTGGAGTCTTTTCTCAAGTGTCTACTAATTCTTTGTTGCCCATTCGTGAGACAGGCACCAAAGAGATGATTGAAATCGCTAACAATTGTCACCCTAATAAACTTTAATTAAAAAAAAAAAAAGGAAATCTCTAGTTGTGTGGGGCTGGGGCAGGAAGATTATCAACTGGGAGGTTTCACAGCAGAGTTATCAGACACTGAACTGTTTCATTTGAAGCGTCTTACATGACAATGCATGAACTCTTTAGACCATGTTATTTACTCAGAAAAGAACTTTTCAATCTCTTGCTTGGTTGGTATAATCCTGGCTTCTAAAGAGTTGGACATGCGGCATGGAAGGGGACCAGGGGATATCAACTTCCCATGTATACATTAAAAATATTTTTATCGAGGTAGAATTTATACATAGTAAAATGTAAAAATATTAATTTTACATTAGATGAATTTTTCTATTTCTCCTACCCTGAAAGTTCCTCATGCCTCATTCATGTGCAGACTGTTAATTCCTGTTTTTGGTCTTGTACCGGGCTCCCAGCCTTCCCTTTACCTGATGCCCCTGAGTCCTGATCCTCTTCCATTTTCCTTCTCCAAAGAATAATCCTTCCGCCACCCCAGGGTGTATCTATAGTTGACAGGGCCTTGACTTTAACTGGCTTAGGCAAAAATATTATCCCATATAACTAAAAGATCAAAGATAGGGAGTGCTCCAGGTGTGGTAATGATCAGTGGCCCAATGATGCCATCAGGGCTTGTCACATTCTTTGTTTTGTTCTCCCCGATATCTGATTCAAATGAGTTGATTCCCTTCACAACAATAAAATTGTGCCACTAGGAACTGAGCTATACCTTTGCTACTCAAAGTGTGCTCCTTGGAGCATTAGTATCACCCAAAAGCTTGTCATAAATGCAGAATTTCATGTCCAGTCCCAGATCTACTGATCAGAATATGCATTTTAATAAGATCCCTAAATGATTCATATGCACTTGAAAGTTTGAGAAGTACTGGGCTATACAATTTTGTGTCCATATCAGCTGAAGAAAACAAGAGAAAATCTCTCTCCTAGTACTTTTCTTCTGTTTTATTGGGTCGACTTGGATCATGAGCCCACTCCTCGAGCCCCCATGAACTGTCATGTACTGACTAGCTAATCACATTTCATCTGTTAGATCTGGGGCTTGAGTCTTCCTTTGAAGCACATGCTATGTGGAAAAAGGGTTGATACTCTAACAAAGGCAAGGTTCTGTTAGGAAAGATGGTGGAACTGAAATGTGGGTGACAACCTACATAGTCCACTAGAGAGTTTGGTCGCTCAGCTTATTGACGTGCATCTCTGTAGCCCCGAGCTTCACCCCTGCATCTAGGCTTCCAAGTTCCGAACTCGCCAGGTGCCCTGGAGCAGAGCAAGTCAGCTTTCTGTTCCCTGCTCTCATCGGTACCTGCTGCTGGAAGGACCTTCAGGCATAGCTTCCCTCTCCCTGATAAAATACTTACCACATTTCCATGTGATCCATCTTCTAAAAATTGTTGAAATCTCTTGTTTGTTGCTGTTTCTCTCCCTATTCTCTTTGCCCTTCAAAAAAATGGATTACTCTGAGGTTTTGTTTGTCTTGTTCCTTTAAAGAAAAATTGATTACTCTCATTTTAGTGGGGTCTGGGGAAATAGAGGAAATAAACAATGTGGTCGAGTCACCATCTTCAACCGAAAGAATTCAACATGCATGGTGTTGATAGAGACAATATGTCTCTATCCTTTTCTGATTAAAATTTAAAAAAAAGGAGACTGTAAAAGGTGGATGTGTATGGTGGGCATTGAGTATGGAGGTAGGGTGGGGGGGTTGGGAAGGTTTAGGGAAGGCACAGAGAAAGTGACACAGAGAGAAAGAGAAGCAAGAGAACAGGGGAAAGTCTGAAGCTTAACCTTGCAGGAAGTGTGGGGTATTCCATGAGCAGAAGAAAGGATATCCTTAAAATTGAGGGTCTAATTGCCTGAAGAGGTTTGCCAGGCAACTGGGGCTCTCAGGGGCAGTTGGCCTGGATGCTGATCCTCACCCTGGAAGAAGAAACCAGGCAGAGAGTGGCACACACATAGCCACGGAGCAGCAGGGTCAGGATCAGAGCAAGCAAGGGACATGGCTGACAGCAGGCCCCAGAGCACAGGGGCACGACTCAGAGACCAAGCCGAATGGGCCCTGCCCCGAGCCATTGCAGGTGAAGGCCAATGCTAACCTTCTCCACATCCCTGACTTGCGTATCTCAAAACCACTCTTCTTTTAAATTGCTTCAACCAAAGGAAATGTTTAAATAAATTATGGATATATATATATATATATATATATATATATATATATATATATATATATAAAGAGAAATATGATTAATCTGTTAAAGTGACAATGTCCCTATCTCTTGATGTGGAAACATACTCAATATATTATTGAGGTGGTGGTGGGGAAGCAGACTTGGAAACAGCAGGTAGAGCACATTTCTGCTTCTGTCAAATGTCTATTTGTAACCAGGATGTCTCAGAAGTCCCCAGCCTGTGAGAACATATTTCTACTAATTCCATAAATTACAAAGGCTCCACATCTTGAGCTGCTTGATTATTGCATTGGTCATTTCTGAGAGCACTCCTGGGCACTCTGTGCTCACAATTGTCCTGCTGCCACACCCCAGCAAGCACCAGGATACAGGCCCAGTGTCCTATGCTGATCCGAGACTGGTGACCTTCCTCTAGCCTGAGCTGGCACCTCCAGGCTGGCCTTAAAAAGGTTACCAGTGACTGCCCTCTCTTCACCACTCCAACTCAAGCACAGTACAGGCTCTGCCCTCTGTTATTCATAATATAACTAGCGTTCGTCTCTGCCCTTTGACGAGATGTGGGGATAACTGAAGGGGAAGTACCACCCAGAGCGACAGTGATAAGCCCTACCAGAAATGACTGATTTTGGAGTCTTCAGGCGCAGGCTTACCTTTGGGGCTCCCCAAGGGACCCCTCACTGCCTTGCTGCCACCTCTCTCGAGCTGGAGGCCAACCCCCCTCACCACCAGAAGTCTTTTTTTTTTTTTTTTTGAGGGCAGTGTCACTGGCCCTCACATGTGGGACCCAACCGTGGCTGCTGGCTTCCCAAGCCAGCACTTAACCACCGCGCCACTCGGCCGGCGGGAGAAATCTTTTGAGATATCTGGGCTTCGTAGGTCCGGCCCGATTGCTGTAGGACCTGGTGAGAGGAAGGCCGGTGTCCCTGTCCCCTCTCTGAGGCTCACCTGCCCAGGCGTTGCTGCTTTTCTAGGATTGTCCTTCCTAACAGTGGCTTTCTCCTTCAGTGAACTGGGCAGGCCCTGGCTAACGGCCTCCAAGTGGACAACGACATCTAGTACAATAGTTCAATATTGGTTCCTTCCCCCAGAGCTGTGGGAGGGAGGGATTTGCTTAATGTTTTGTAACAAAAATCCCATTCAAAGGGTTTTCCCAAAAAAAACAGCCTATGCCTAAGGTCAATGCTAGTCTCCACCACTTTCAAGACAAAAACTGTTTATAGCTAATCTTTAACTGTCAAGGTTTAAAAAGCAAACAAACAAAAACAAAACCCACCTCTAAGTCCAGAATCTTACCTAGATGTTTATTTATATATACGCATCTAAGTATGGAAAAATTGCAAAAAAATGTTAAAAAAGAGTGATTATTTCAGAATAAATAAATAAGTAGTGGGGTGAAGAGTAATTTAAAAAATTTTCCTTCGGCCTGCTTTTTGGTAATAAATATGCATTACTTGTGAAAATTTTTAAAAGTAAAAAAAAAAAAAAAGGTGATGAAGCACACTGTTCATGTTCCTTCAACCAGATCCTTAATAAAGATGCTAAATGCAGCGGGGCTGGGCACTGCCTCTCGTTGGCCACGTGCCCCTCAGAGATCCCTTTGCATTTCCCCAACAGTCAACTTTGCAGATAATTTCAGTCCATTATCATGTTCCAGCAAATGCGAATGCATTTTCAGAAAAGACTAGCGTCAGCAAACATGTCCTAATACCTGAGTAGGAAAGGGCCACTAGATGGAACAGTTTTCTCCGATGGGACCCCTGGCTTGCTTCCCTGACTTCCTGTCACCCCTGTCTTGGGAAGAGCCACTCCTGGTGGCCACCAAGCCCTCAGGCTAGGACCAACCCCAGAGAGGCGCAACTCAGGAGCCTGCAATGACAGAGGAAGCAAAGCAGAGGTGGCTTGAATGCCAGGAACAGAGCTGGGCCTTGTCAGGTGTGTCAGGCAAGAGGCTGAAGGAAACGTCTGGTGCTGCGGAAGGGCTTGCAAGGTCCGGGGCGGCAGAAGCAGACAGAGCCCAGGAGGCTTCTGTGCAGTTGGGGGTGGGGGTGGGGAGCATCAGTCATGGGATTGAGGATGAGGGCGATGGTGCTTAGATGCTCGTGTGCTGGCCTCCCTCTCCCAGCCCCTTTGGCGAGTGGCTCAGAAACATGCACCCTGCCACTGTCACCGGTGCCTTAGAACCTTGACCCCTTAGGGCCTCACCCCTGCAAAGGGCAGCTAGAGGGCAGTTTCACAAGGTCCAGCGCTGGTGTCCAGAGGGGTCTGGACAGTCTCAGCTTCCTTGCTGCTTCTTCTGCCCTTGGTTCTGTGATGTGGGCAGAGCCTGGTGACATGGGACCATCATAGGACTCCTTGCTCTGGGCTGACCAGGCCATCCAGCTCTGTCTCTGTCAAATGGTAGACCATCACTGGTTTCTCTCTCATTTGCCTGTGGTTTCTTGGTGTAGGGTTCAAGTGCAGAAATGTTTATGGAGCCTTGCTAATTATCCTTGCTCTAAATTCAGCCCATCTGTTGTTCCATACCTTTTGGGTCCTATGCAAAAGGGACTACGGTGGGTGATATGAACAAAGGAGATCGTCAGTACTAGGTGATACTAGAAGGTAGCTGGGTACTGTCTTCTTGGAGCAGGACTCCAGCACAGTCTGGGAGTAGATTCAACGCACCCCTCACCCAGCCCAGCAGAGGGGCTGGTAGAGCTCTGGTCCTGCCTGCCAAGGGGGTCTGGGGGCAGGGGTACAGGGCAAGGCTCCACCTTGAGGGGGTGTGAACAATGGCAGGACACAGAGGCAGAAGCTTGTCCTAAAAACTGCTCAACAGGAGTGGGAGTTACAGGAAGCGTAGTGACTGGGAGGTTTCTAGGAGGCGAGGCCCTTCCAAGGGCTTGAGGTCTCTGACTTAGGGAGACTAGAGTCTCCCGGGTTTCTTGCACCCCACATTTAAGGCATTAAGAGTGATTCCAATCTCTACCTCATGGATGGGGATGGGACTTCCAGTATGTGCTCAACCCTATGGACCAGATAGAGCTGAATCATTTACTGAGCACTTACTATGTGCCAACAAGTGCTTCACACATATTAACTCATGTAAACTCACAACAACCTCATGGGATAGAGAAAGTTATTCTCACTAAGTAGATGAGGAAACAGTAGAGAGATGGGGAAGAATATAATTTCCTGTCCAAAGTGACTGCAGATAGACCATCCTACCACCATGTTCCTTATAGTACACTTTCTCCCTCACTTCCCAGACCTGGAATTAATGATGCTGGAATGGAACCATCTTGGGGTGGCAGACATACCTGATTCCCCACTCTTAGCAGCCCCTGTCCCCCTGCAATTGCCATTTCCTTTTTTTTTAAGGAGGGCACAGATCCCAGGGGCCTATGCAGGGATCGAACTGGCAACGTTGATGTTATCAGCACCACGAGCTAACAGGCCACCCCACCATTCCCTTTTCTGATCATGGTTTTCTACTGTGAGCACCTGGTTCCTCTACCTGCAGGTGTTCTGTTCTCAGAGGATGCTTGGCCCCAGGGCAGGACTGCCAGGGAGCAAGCCCTGGGAATAGCCCTCCACCAGTCGCTGGAAAGGATTAATAGATAAAAATACCCAGCTTCTTTGCCCTCAAGTGTGACAACTTGAAAGCATGTTCTCAAGTATCCTAGGGCTTCCCCACCAGGGTGAGTCCCAGTTGCCAACATGGGAAGCCACCATGCCTTCCTTCCCTTCCCCACTCTTTCACCTGGAATCATCTCCCGCATAAATCCCTTGCTCTCAGATCCTTGTCTCGGGGTCTGCTTCTGGGGGAGCCCAGCCCCAGCGGTGTCTTCATGAGGCCTGCCCATCAGGACTTCTTAGGTGACACTCATTGGAGTTGTCCTCTTCCTTTCCAGGAGCATTCTGGGGGGGATGAGGGCTGGAAGAATGGAGGAGCACAGCTCCAGGGCACCTGTCCACCCCTGTCCCCGAGTTGAAAGGAAGAATGGAATATCGTGCTGTCAGAGGGAGCTGCTGCTTTACACTTCAAAAGGCAGATGCCCAAGCCTCTCCGTCTTCACATTCTCTTAGAAATACCAGTTCACATCTGATGGAGGGGCTCCATGAAAGACGTGGAAAGATGAGCATGTAAAAGGTCTGCTCTGCCACTCAGCAATTTGAGAACGGCGTGCCGCCTCCCTACTGTTCACAACTCTACTGGGAGCTCAGAATGGCAAAGCCCAAAGGTACTGGATTTGGTCTTCTGATTTTAACAGGAGCTGTGGCATAATAGAGAAGGAATTTTGGCTGGAATCAGGCTTGGTTTGTTATTCTGAGCCTCAGTTTTCTCTTCTGAAACGTGGGAATAATGACCCACCACAGAGCATTGTTTGATGTAAAAGTATGAAAGTATTTGGTACATGGGTCTGTGTGTGTCATTGTTTTTGAGACAGTTAAACAACGTTGTCAGTTTATTTTGGAGGTCACCACAGGCAATCAGGGTCAGCGGCGGTTGGATGGACTTAAGGAGTGAGGGAGGAGGGCTGTGAAATTGAAACCAGTGTTGTTAAAAAACTCTGTAACTGTAGTCACATGTCCCTGAAGTTAGCAATGACAGGACATGGGAAAGTCACTCAAACAATCCCTTATGCTTCTGTGTGATTATTGCTTGCAAGGTCAAACCAAAAGAGTAGCGTGTGTGTGTGTGTGTGTGTGTGTGTGTGTGTGTAATCCTGCTCCTGAGCCTCCACTCATGGAGTATTCATCTGGTTACCTAAATACCCATGTCTCTTTTGTCCCCCCAGAGAGTCCCTGGTGGTCCAAACCTTTTTCTCACTGGCCATAGAGTTTTTTCCCTACTGCAGCCTTTGGGTTTAACTGACACTGGACCCATCATGACCTTGACTGAGTCATCGGGCTTCTCTCTCACCCCGTCTGACCGCTACAAGAATGCCCATCTTGCTCTCAATGGTAGAAGTACCCTTAGGTTCTAATGTTTCTAATGGACTTGAACTCATAGGTCCAGATTAGCTCTTTTCTTCAGGAACTTGGGAAATTCCATCCAGGGCTGGGTTTGAGGACAGTCTGTGTGGTACCACACCAGATCCAAAATGTCCTCTCCAAATTTAGCCAGAAACAGTTACATTTTAAATGGCTTCATCTTCAAATAAAAACTACACACCCATTTGGAGATAAACATTTCTCGGTCTAGTAATATCTGACCCTTCGAGCTCTTGTATAAATCAAAGTCCTAGTGCATGGAGATGCTCTGTTCCAAGATGCCCACCTGTGTGCCTGGGACCGTGACCTGTGTGGACCACAAAGACTTGCCTTCTGACTTCCAGTTAGGTTTGACCAATGAAGAATGCCAGCAGGGGATCCCCAGGGCTTCTTCTTCCCTGCTTCCTGCTTCTCTCCTCTGCGGTCATCATGAGCTGGCTGACACCATGAAAGAAAACCACAGCTCTGTCCCCGGGTTCTGGTAGGTGTCCCCTCCCCTTTTTCCTTCAGGCCTAGACTCCTGCACATCCTTTGTGATGTCCCTATACTCTGCCCCCCTTTTTATAAACTCTCCTCACTTACCCACGCTCAGTGTGCCACCTATTTTCTGCTGGGACCTCGACTGACACACAGAGCCCAGACTTTTTGACTGATGGAAAATCGTAGTGACAGTACACAACCTTGAGTCTTAGTAAGGACACCATTTCTTCCAGAAGATTCTCCATGAAGAGATCACAATTCCTGGGCCCCAGCACCTGGGATGCTATGAAAACTTGACCTGGTTGCATAGCTAATGAGATGATATCTTTACCATTTCATAATCATATAGGGCTTTCAGAAAAAAATGGTATTAGTCATTTTGCTCTTCATTTGCATTTTCCTCCTTATAGATGTCAATTTTCAGAAAAGGGAATGTGCTAAGCCCTAGAACCTGAGAAGAAGGATGCACTTTTTGGCATTTATTTATTTATTTATTTATTTATTTATTTATTTTTAATTAGTTTCAGGTGTACAACACAGTGCAATAGTTATACATTTTACCCCTCAAAGTGACAAACCCCCACCCCCAATTCGCCACCCCACTCCCCCCCATATCATATATATCTATTACTCTTCCTCTGACTCTCTTCCACAGTATAATCCACATCCCGTGACTATCTATATATATTCAATTACAGTAGGTATACAACCTCCGCTTTAGTTATACAGTGCAGTGATCAAACCTCTACTCCATCCATGAAATGGTCTCCCTAACAAGACCTATGACCATCTGACATTCCACAAAATATTTACAACATTATTAATTATATTCCCCAAACAGTTTTTGGCATTTTTATAACACCTAACAAAATGAATGGCTCTCTGTTAGTATTTTCAGTCGATTTTATTTACCTTCCTATATGTCTATATGAAAAGCCTTTTTTTCAAGATTTCTTTCTTTCTCTTTCTTTCTTTCTTTCTTTCTTTCTTTCTTTCTTTCTTTCTTTCTTTCTTTCTTTCTTTCTTTCTTTCTTTCTTCCTTCCTTCCTTTCTTTCCTTCTTTTCTTCTTTTTCAAAATCAGAATTACTGTGAGCTGTCCCGAGAGTCCAAAATCTGGCTGGAGGTTGTTTGTGAAATTGGTATTTTTCTTTATAAAATGTAACTTTTCTTTTTAAAAAAATCAGTATACCCATTGCGATACCTTTACAAGAGATTAGACCAGCTTTTCTTTAATAAATATCAGCTTTTATCTCAGGATGTGTCGGAGTGATGTTTTGACAATGTGAGGGGCGCAAACCATGTACCCTGTTCTGCAGATCCTGAAATGTGCAGTGGGTCCCATGTGCCATCTATAGATTCATGTCGGGCTGGGATAAAGTCTCTCCTGGCAGTGGCATCCTTTCCTGATACCTTCCTGACCGTTCCGGGTGCTCATCTGTGCTCCAGGTTGCCCCGCACTGGCTGTAAACTGGGAGGGCCCCTTCCTGTAGCCCTGATGAGGCCACATACTTGGGCAGCCTCCAGCAGGGAGAAGGCAGCCTCACAGGCTATATTTTAAGGAGATAAGGCTTGAAAAGTACTGAGTGTGTTGCCCACCGTTATCACTCACTGAATGTTTTCTATCATTATTGTCGCTATGTTTTGAGTATTTGAGTATAGATCCTCAAGTTGACACATTTATATTAAGAAAAAACATTACCATGTGACATCATAAAATAAAATTTTACATTGTCATTTTTCTGCATTCAAAAAAATTTAAAGCCTGACTTTTTTTTGGCGGGGGGGTATATGTTAATATAAATTTGCCAGCTATTTGGTCTTAGAAAGGACTGTCTATTCTGACAGTGTGTCCACCTGGTTTTGCTTTTAAAATGTCCTTCTGATGAGTTCACAGCAACAGTAGATTTAGAAAAATATCTTTGCTTGAAAAAAAAAATTTTAAGTCACCTGATTTTTAAACTCTGATGCGGAGGGTGGATGTCTATGAGCTTCTGCAGTTTCCCAGGAAGGGAAAGAAAAGGAGGTGGCCGCGGCTGCTGCATGTGAGCGGCTGTTCTCAGGAGTGAGTATAAGAACCCCACAAAACCTTGAGCTGAGCCTCCAGCGTGTTGCGCACAGGGTACGTTTCAGACTGCTGTGGAACATGCCTATTCACAATGGGGAGGACAATGGAAGGAAACAGCATTACTGCATTCATTCACGCCATAAATTTTCATTGAGCACCTACTACATGTCAGCCACTGTCCTAGGGCAACAGCAGTGAACATATTAGGCCAATTCTCTGCCCTCATGAAGTTCATATTATAGAGGACCAGTCTACCTGAAAGGTTTACAGTTTGATCCTCCAACAACCCTGGTGAGATGGCTATAACGACTCTGTTCTTAAGTGAGAAGACAGAAAGTGAGAGTTTGTGTCGCCAGTGCCTCTAAAGTTGTGTTCTTCCCAAGGAGCCAGGTCCTTCCTAGTGGCCACCACTAGGGGCGCTGTCTGACATCTGGACACCATTTCTCTTGTGAGTGTGGACAGCTTGACTTTAGGTGCTGAACTCTATGCACTTTCACGCCGGAGCTGTCGCATCAGCAGAAGCCATGGCCCTAATGAGAAGTGCCTACTCCATCCCTTGCACTAAGCTTTGGTAGCCACAAAATGATGGAAAAACTCCTGGCTCCAGCCACAGCTCTGCCACTGACCTTGAGGCCGTCGTTTACCTTCCTCATTTTTACTATGGCGATGATTTGGCTCACTTGCAAAGCTTTTATAACAGTTCATAAAATAACATGTGGAAGTGCTTAGCTCATTGCCTGACAAATATAGTTGCTCAATAAATGTTAGTTGAATTAGAATCTGAAAAATTGAGTCAGAGGCAGTGAGCCTAATTCCTGAGCCTAGAGACTTCATTTGGCTCATTGATTTGCCCTTAAGCGATTGATTTTATATGCCAGGACACACATCAGGATGGTGCAGGAAACACAATATAGCAAGCTGGTTTTATCTGATGTGGATGTGATCTGGGATTGAAATAAGGAGAGTTTCCATGAGGGGCATCTGAAAGCTGTATAAATGGATGGCTAGGCGCACACACCTGTGGACTGTGAGTACCTCATTGGTACTTCAGTGCCAGATGGCCCCTCCCACCGCTCCTTGAGAAGTCAAGCACCTCCTCACCTCTGCTGCCTTCGCTACACTTAAATGACAGCCTGATGCATTCAGTGAAGGGGGAGCAGAACTTTCAAAGATACCCCTATTTGGATCAAGGAGCAGGGTAGTCAGAAGCAACCTCCCTGGTAATTTTTTCAGATGTCAGAAAGGATGGTGGGATGGTGCTAGTGGGGCTCTCAGCCAAGGCAGTGGACTTCATTGTCCTGATGCAAAAAACAAAACAAAACAAAACAAAACAAAACAACAAAACTAAAACAGGTGGTGCTACTGCTGGGTCAATCAGGAGTGTGCAAAGGGACTGTATTTTTGGAAAGAAGATTACCCCTGTTTCCCAGTGCGGAGGCACATAGAAAACAGGCCCAGCCAGTCAGTCCTTCAGGTAGACTGAAAAAAAGGAGCACCTTTTATACACAACTTTGGAGCCTGGGAGTGAGTACCAGAGCGGAGCCCTGGGAGAAAGGACCCAGGCTAGAGACAGGTGTCTGGAATGAGTCATCAAGCAGGTGTGCTGGAGGCGGGTGTCAGGAGCTGAGGGGAGGAGCTGAAATAAGGAAGTGTGGGTGAGCATACCCGCACCTGGAGATAAGATGTGCCCATTCCCAGCTCCTGTCTGTCCCAGGGCATTAGGTTGGGCAAATATCTGGCCACTGACCTGGACACGGGTCAGAGTGGGCATGGTGGTCACACAGGCTGGAGGGGGAGGACCCTGAGCTCCTGAACCAAGGTCCGTAGACTCCTTCTCATGGAGATCTGGGTGTAGCCTGGGGGTCAGGCTGCTCACAAGGCCCTGGCCAAGGGGATAACCAGAAGTGGAGACCTGCCAAGTCAACACGCACCATGTAGGCTGAGGGCCCGGTGAACTGTGGGCCCTGGTGACCTGGCCACCTCAGGAAGCTCAGGGGCCCACTCTCTGGCCTGACTGGAAGCCAGTATGCTCCAGCTCCTGAGTGGCCCATCTCCCCACCTTCCAGCCTCAGGCTTCCAATTCGTGAACCCAAATGACTGATGGCTCCACCAGCTGGTGGCCAGGCAGTGTGTTCTGATAGACTGACACCCACACAGCTGGTGGGTTTGGGAAAGCCTATGGCAAGAGATGTGTAAGAGGGTAGCTATTGTAGACTCATCACTTGTCTACTGGTTGTGGCTGTGACAAAGTAAGATTCCCTCTTCCCTTTGGCCCCTTGCAGGAGGTCCCAGCAGGAGGACCCTCCTCACTCAGCTTTGAGCAAACCAAAGAACTGAAGCAATTACCTAGAGTATTCAGGCAAAAGTCTCACCACGTAGCTATTAAAATGAGGAAATGCAAGTGACACTTTCCCTTTAAAAATCCTACCTTCCCTATTTCAGTTGCTTTTTTAAAAAAAGAACCCCAAGCCTATTGTATTCAAGTAACTTTCTATGTTGACACAGCTGGGATCTCATTGTGCTCCCCCAGGATTCCACATCAGCTCCAGCCTTCCCCGCTCCTCCCAGGATGATTGCAGTATTGAGTTAAAATTGAACAGATTAGTAAATAGATTTCCATCGTGGTGCTACACAATAAACAGCTTTGGAGAGAACACATGAAAGGATTACTGGATAACAAACCTAATCAATCTAATCAGAAGGGAAGGAGTCTCCTCAATGGCTGCAGTGTCATAAACACCTGCAGGGGAGTGGCTGCAGCTGCTCAGGTCCCCACGGGGAACCACTGGGTTACCCTGCCACGAGCAGCAGTTCTTATTGGTCCTTGCTCCTCCCCTTTGCGGACCAGCAGCACACTCTGATGAGCTGTCCCCAACAAACCATGTCCACACTGACCCTGAGCCCCATGCAGACCCTGAGCCCATGCTGACCCTGAGCCCAGACTACCTGTCCTGGTCCCGGGTGAGTTCCACTAGTTAACGAGACCTCAATTCACTGTGTTCCTGAGCCCGTTATGCAGCACATGCCATGTGTCGTTGGAGCCCTATCGTCCCCTGCCTCTTAGCCCGTGTGCCTGGCTCGCACAACTGGCCCCTGCTTTGGGTCTCAGTAGAGTCTTTTATAAGCCCCGATGTGTCTAGATGGGGACACAGCACAGAGTCATTTTCCGTTTTGGATGATAGAGGGGAGTACCTTATCAGGGACTTCTCTGTGTCTATGTCAAGCCCCAACACAGGGGTAATCCTTACATTCCAAGCAGGTGGCTGGGGTGCTGGGTTTCAAAATCCATCCTAGGCACACAGGATCCTGGGCTGATGGCAGGGGGGCTGACCCTGGATCCACCTGCTTGTGGGGTTCTCACCCAGGCTGGGTTGGGTCAGGATGGGCTCAGGTCCTGAGTGGTCAAAGCCTGCAGGGTTATTTGAGCCTAAACATAAATAGGAAGGTGATTATACTGGAGTGACCCTGTGGACCATTACCAGGCCTTGAGCCAGTGTCAGCAGCTCCTCCCATCCCAAAGCCATGGCCAACATTTACCTCATGTCACCTCCTCACAACACAGAGGAATCATCCTAGACGCCTTCCAGCTTATAACTCCGCAGACTGTGTTGGTTGAATTTATTTCTAGTCATCTTTTTGTTTGCTAATTCTGGAGGAGTCCATTTTCCTGTACAAAAATACAAATCCTTTTACTGGTGTAATCAAATTTAACTCAATATGACAATCACCAGCCTAAGACAAGCATTTCATCTATACAACCCACGAGATCTCATAAGCAATTGATTGGAGAGCATGTCACGGCTTGGGGGTCCGATGCTCAGCCTGAGCACATGTGCCTAACTCCTGCGAGACCTCCCCACTGGCATGGCCCGCAGAGTGCAAACAGGATGCTGTGTCAGCACAGTAATGAGACACCACGGTCCTATTGTAGCCTCCTAGAATCGCCAACTCATGGTCAAAGTGAAGCAGAATCGGGCCTTGGGTGATTCTAGCATTTTGTAAAAGGAGCGTCTTTATGTTTCAGGTGGAGTTTCTGGTTCAAACTCCAGTTCCGAGGAAGGGAGGAAATCAATACAGAGGGCGACCCCACCCTGGCTCCTGGGGTCACTCCCATGGCCCTGCCCAAGCCCCCAGGCCTCTTGTTCTGTATTCTCAGCTCTCTTGTGGGAGTCACTTCCCATCTGTTGCTGGCAAGTCACTCTGATAATTATCAACCAGATGGGCGTCTAACAAGGGAGTAAGCACAGCAGAGCAGGCTAGAGCAGCCTTGGGATTGGACTGTTTGCCAGATGGAAAAACAACTCCTTCACTCCCATCCTTAACATTTATTTCAATACTTGCTATCATGGGGGTCAGCTCAAGGCCAAGATGCCCGAGCTGGCAAATGTCTTCGAAAGAGGGAGTGTCATGCATTTCACTAATATTTACCGAGCACCCGTGATACACCAGACTAGTGAGCCATTGATGCCACTTTCTTTTAAGAGGCTTATCTAAAATCTCATCCCTAGGCTGCCTGCCCTCTGGCCCTAGGCAAGAATTCTGCAGAATTCAATTTGCTTCCTGATGAAAATGGATTTGAGGCCTAAGTGAAATAAATAAATAAATAAGCACACGCCCAATACAACACACCTTTTCCTGTCACTCTTGGCTCTGCCTGGACATGGCTTGGACTGTACAGATTGAGTCAGCTTTAAAATGACATGTGCAGTCCTGAGATCCCAGAAATATGTTGGCTGCCCTAAACCTCACTGGCAGGGGTGCTCCCTGGCGCTGAGTATGATGGTCTTGCCATATCTGTACCCCCTCTCCCCTACCCTCACTTTATGGCCGGGGTTTGGACATCATCACTCTCACTCCAGACTCTCTCACTGCCCTACAGAATAACCCGCATGGCTCCATCCACTGGAACCTGGAAAAGCTCTTATTCTCCAAGAGATGTGAAAATCTAGCTCACATCAGACTCATCAGCAGTAACTGACCGCCTGTCCTCTCCCCATTTGGGTGACAGGAAGAGCAGGCAAGATAGAGAAAAGGGCTCAGATCGACGCTGCCTGCACATCTGGGTGGCTGTGGATGTCCACAGCTACGGCCCAGCCCCTGCTGACTGCCATAACCAGTTACAGTCCTGTCCAGCCCATCCGATAGGATGGCTGAAGCTTCTTTCCCTCTAGCAAGCAGGCTCTGGAATTGTCAAGCGCCTGTGGCTGAGTCCATCAGCTGTTAAGCCCTGTTTCCTGGACCAGCCAGTCCACCTGTCAGGCCTTCTGGCTAGATCCCTGTGTCCATAGGAATGGCTCCTTGCACCTCTCCTGCTCTGTCTTACCCAACACAGACTGGGGATGCTGGCTCTTTTCTGGATCCTGGTGGTCTCTCTGCTGGAGCTGGACTCCATTTTCAGGCCCTTCGTCTATCTCCCAGTACACACTTAGCAGAGTAGAAACGGCCACTTTCCCTACCATGAGCCCAAACACTGCCCAGAGCTCTGGAGACCACCCCTTACTCCTTCTCATCCTATCTATTTTGGACCACAGTCCTTAAAAACCAAGGCTGACCTGAAGCTTGCCCTATGTCCCTAAACATGCATTTAGGAGGATCACAGCCTTCTCCACGCTCCTCAAAGACCCAGTCCTGACTCAGGTTTCCCTGAGCCCTGAGCATCTGTGCAGGACTCCCCTCAGTTGCTCCATCCTGCTCCACAACCCCCACCCAAACCACACCTGCTCCAATGGCTAGGTCACACGTGCCAGTTAGGAAGGTGCGTCAAACCTCAGGAGGACTCTCCTCTATTTGTCCCCTGGCTCTTCCCTTCAGAAGCCCCGGTGTCTGTGAAGTAGGGAGGGGTCAAGCCAGGAAATGAGGACGTGCAGATAAGTGGGGAAGGCTTTGTGGCTGGGGGAGGGAATACATGAACTGTTATTGTGTTTGTTGAGCAACAAGCCTGGTGCGTGAAGATGCACCAGGCAGGAAACAAGGTCATGTAGAGGTAGAGAACAGCCAGGTTAGGGTTTCATGGGGATCTGGAGCTGCTTCATGTAGGGAGGGCAGCAGTGGAGGAGAGATGGAGCAGGGGCCCACCAAGCTCATCTTGCCTACCTAGGACAGGGCTCGCTATGACCAGGGTGCTGGCAAGCTTTCTCAAACAAGCTGTGGTGCTTGGGCACATGGTCCCAAGGAGCAGGGCTGGGACATGGTGACAGCTCAGCTCCTTCATGCCAAGTGGAGCCCTTGATTCCCCTCCTCTTTAGAACCCCCGTTGAATACTGAAACATAACCCTACTTGCAACTCCCTTGGCCTAAGCTTTGGCCTCTCAAAGGGACCAGAGAGGGAGACAGCCCTGCAGGCCATGCCGGAAGGGCTTTTGCTCCTGCATTGAAGACCACGCCACTGGCCTTGCAGGGCCCAGCTGCTGGCCCTGCCCTCCCGACTTCAGGAAGTATAGAGGCGCTTCTGGCCTCCTGCAGGCACCATACGGGTCCAGGATTCCTAGGAGATCTGTGAGGACAGCCTACCACCTCCCCTAAAGCCCTGGCTTTTGGTGCCCTTGCTTAATTTCCTTCCTGCTGGTTCATCCATGATTCATTCACTCAACACACGTAGCACGTACATTCTGACTGTGCTGGGACTACAACAATGAGCAGGTCAAATCAGGTCCCCGCCCTCGTGTGACTTATTGACTGATTTGGAGCAGACAAGTATACCAATAAAAACATAAAGGATATGCACTCAGGTGAGAAAAGGAAAGGATGCCCTGGGAGCACCTAGCTGGCGCCTGCATTCATTTCCTAGGGCTGCTGTTAACAGTTACCTGAACTTGGTGGTTTATTCTCCCCTACTTCTGGAGGCCAGAAGTCTAAAATCAAGGTGTTGGCTGGGCTGGGCTCCCTGGGAAGGCTCTAGGGGCGGATCCCTTCTTGTGTCTTTTTATCCTCCTGTAGATGCTGGCCTGCCCTAGCGTTCCTTGGTTCTCATCTCTACCTCTATGGTCACTGGGTGTGCTCCCTGTGTCTGTGCCCAAATTTCCCTCTCCTTATAAGGGACCACTCACTGGATTAGGCCTTATCCTACTCGAGAATGCCCTCATCGTAACTTGATTATATCTACAAAGACTCTAAGTCCTAATAAAGTCACATCCATAGGAACTGGAGCTTTTTGGACTTGAATGTATCTTTTGGGGGAACACATTCAACTGATAGCAGGGCCTTTAGTATGGACTTGGATCATTGGGTCAGACTTCTTGGAGGAAGTGAAATTGACTTTTGAAAGCAAATAGGAGCTAGCTAGGTAAAGAATGAGGAGGGACAAATGTGTGTGTGACATCCAGGGGCCAGAGAGGGTTTGGAGCATTTGAGGCTGTAATGGGCATGCAGACTGGCCGGGCATTCACCAGAAGTAGGAGTGACATAAGATGGAAGTAGACAGGGGCCAGATAGTGCAGGGCCCTGGGTTACATGTTAAGGGGTTTGGAGCCTATCCTCAGGGTAATGGGAAGACACTGGAAATGGTTATTCAAGAGGCTGAACAGCCGTTCTATTTATACTATAGAAACATCACTCTTTCAGCTCCATGAAGAATTGATGGGAGAGGGGCAGCCTTGGGTGAGAAAGCCATTGTCCTGGTCCAAGGTAAACAGAAGTTGACTTAGACTATGGTCCAGGCATAGAAGATGGAGAGAAATGGATGAAGTCAGCGTTAAGACAGTACAATGGAAGGGATATGGGGGTGGGGGTGCAGGAGAGGGGCAAACGAGGATTTCAGACAGGCCTCTGGCCCATGAGATTTCCACAGGGGATAGATCATAGCTTCCAGAAGAGCTTATGCCAAGAAGGAAGGGTCCCCCACATGAGGAACATGCATAAATGTTTCATACTTTGATGTAAAATGCACACAGCATTTACATGCCGTGGATCAAAATGCCCACAGGGCGAGAGTCTGGTCTTTCTTCAAAGCAAACTATTCAGGTTTCCACCAACATGGGAAATCACAAGCTGTGACATTATTTGTAGGAAGCAAGCTTAAATGGTGAATGGTCCAGCGCAGGGCTCTCTCTACCTTTTAGGCTGGAGCTGGAGGTGGGGAACTCTGCATGGGCAGGTAGGGATTAGAGGGGATGGTGGCAAGCATTAAGAGAATGGGCTCTGGGCCTCCATCCCACCTGATTTTTCTTTGAGCTCAGGACATCTTCCCATCCCCCCTAGCTCTGCCCTCATTCCAATGCTCTGGATTGATGATCTCCATGCCCCACTCCACCGTCACCCCAAGCTGGCCTGACCTGTCTGCCACTGGGCTGTAGCCTCCAGGTCTGCCTAGCTCCCAGGATGCTCCTACCAGGCCTCCCGATCTGGTCACGGGCATTCATTCCTATCTCACTAGTGACCCGAGAAGCTGCTGATCTAGTGTCTTTCCCAGCAGAAAGCAGCTGACCAAGAAACATGGAAATGAAGTTACATTTTAGATTCTGAGAATTGGTGGGGTTAAAGGATCCTGGGTAAAAATCCCAGGAGAATAAAGAGTTGCTATTTATGAAGCCAGGCATTGTGCTAAGTGCTTTGTAGGCATTGTCTCCTTTGATCTTCATAACCTAAGTATTCTTTTCTCTGTTCTATAGATGAGGAGATGGAGGGTTGGAGAGTTAAGTGACCTGTCCATCTTTGTGGCACCATGTCCCCCCTGACCCCAACAGCTAGAGGTGAGATAGTCCCACCCAGCAGGCTCACTTGAGACTAAACATCAATCAATGAAACAAACAAACAAACACAAACTGGATCTCAGCTATAGAAATTATGTTAATCATATTCCTCCTCGTATCATAGCTTTTTATCAGCAAAAGTCTGGGCAAGGCCTTCCATTGTTTTATGGGCTTTTCCCACTTCATCCTCACTCCTCACCCCTATTCCTTTTCCTCCCCTAGGTATTCACTTCAGTGTATTTGATATACAGCCTAATGTAGTCATGGATCCTTGTTAAAATCGAATGTTATTTTGTGGTGTGTATGGGTTCTTAATTTACACTAATGGTATTGTGCTATAAATCTTGTTCTGTTCCTTACTTTTTTTTTACTCTGCACTATGTTGTCAAGATCTATGCCTGTTGCTCTTCACATAGCTAGCTCATTGCCTCAGATGCTTCAGCCATCTTATTTTCATCCATTCTACCAGCTTCAGCTAGCCAAAAAACAGCACCAGGATTTGGTCATTCTGGTACCTGTGCTTCATGCATCTGTTCAGGAACATCTCAGGCTCTATACCCAGGAGAGGATTGCAGGATCACAAACTTTATGCAAACTTAATTTCATAAAATATTTTCATAACACCTTCCAGAATGCCTTTACCAATTTGTGTGGTCACTCACAAGAGTTTCCATCTCTCCATTTCTTTTTTCTCCAACACTTGGTTTCATCCACTTTTCTAATGGTGTAACTCCCTTGAGGTGCTAGGCATCCAAAGGAGGGGATTACAAGACTCCAAGGTTGCACCAGTCCCCTGCCTCAGGATTACAGCTCCTCCTTGGCTGCTGGCATCAAAAACTGTCTATGCACTGACCCTGCCATTCCCTACACAGTGGCATCTGTGAATCCCCCTCTTTTTCTGTCTCTCCTGACGTACCTAGCCCTGTTTAATCAGTCACCCATCAGCATTGGGCAGAACTCAGAAGAATTAGTTGAACTGTCTGGTGTTTTTGTGTCTGGGGATGTGCCACCATATCAACCTTCCTCTCAGCTCTTGGTAAGTTGGCTCCAAACATAGATGGGCTTCTTCCTCATTTCTAGTTCCAGTCCTACATGGCCAGACCTACCACTGCCTTAGTTTCCCTAGTCCTCTCAATCTCAGCTACTTACCCTCCATCTTCCATACACCTCAGCCAACCTAGGTGGAAATCCCAGCATTCCCCTCTTTTTAGGACCAATGATTATTTGCATAAGTAGCAGGGTAACTTGCTGAGAACTCATTTTTGGCTTTTCACTGCTGTAGCAAGACTTTTCCCTAAATTTCTTTGGGGCGGGGTGGTGGCTCATATGAAGAAACAGTGTTTCCTCACCCTCCACCCCACCCCTGGGAAGCATAGAATACTTCTTTGTGTTTCTAAGGTTGGCCTTCTTCCTGATTAGCCATCAAGATTTACCGTGGAATTAAAAAGTGAGGTAAGTCTGTTTTTCAGAATTTGACAAAAGAAGTGATGCTGACAGACACTCTAGGGCTGATGGTAGATTCCTGAGAACCAACTCAGATATCTATGAGGGAATCCCGTATAAGAGGAGAGAATGCAAAGAGGCTGATCTTTAGATAAAGAATAGATGAAGCAGAAGAGCAGAACAAAGCAGAGAAGAAAGACCATGAGGAATCAGAGGACAGAAACAAATGGGGAATATCACTACTTGACACCTGTGCCATTAACTATTGTCATAAGAACACTGCATAACACCACAAAAGTTCAGTGTCCTATTATAAGTATTTATTTAGCCTATGTATCTTTTGATCTGCTGGGATTGGCTGCTCTAGGCTCGGCTTAGCTAGTAAGTTCTACTGGTCTCAGAGAGGCTCACTCTTGCCTCTGTGGCTAGCTAGGGATTGGCTGATCTTGGATGGGCTCAGTGGTAGCTCAGGTCCACATGTCTCTCCATTTCCTCCTGGGACTAATGGGCTAGCCCAGGTATGTTGTCTTCATGACAATGACAAAGTGAAAGACAGCAAATCCAGTCATGCACGTGCTTTCCAAACCTTTGGTCACATGATACTCATCATGATTTCATTGACCAAAGCAAGTCACAATGCCAAGGGCACGGAAATAAGGCAGACGTGAAGATCTGGGGCCATGAATGCGTTCTACCATCAAAACTTTCAGTTTCTGTGAGGCCTAGGTATACTTCCTTTACTTTAGTTTATCTGAGTGGGTTTTCTTTTCCTTACAGCCAAACAATTCCCAGTCAAGGTGAGACTTCAGGATATAGCTTAGGTGACCAGCTTGACTTCTCCTTAGCATCTTTCTTATGGCAGAGGGCACGAGGCCAGAGGCATACTGGCCTCTTGATAAAGACAAAGTGATAAATTTGATCAGCCTGGGAGAAATGGCTAAGAAGGGAGGGTTGTTCTTGGAAACTTGCCCAAATCACCACATCCTTGTGAGCCTGATACAAGAGGGTACCTGGAGCTTCTACTCCTGGCTAGGTTGCTTTCAATGAGATTGTCTGCAGAGGTGGGGTGTGGTGGACACAGCAGCAGGGCTCCCAGGTGAGGAAGTTCTCAACATCAACTGGAGTATCAGACAGGGAGGTCTGCATGGGCCAGTGTGAAGGATGCCACAAGGACACTTGCCTCAGGGAAGGAGGAGGGACTGGCCTGAGGTAGACCCAGGGGTCAGAATTCAGCTTATCAAGATGGAAGTCAGCCTCAAGCTCAAGTCCAACAGAGGGCTGGAGTGAAAGCCAGGCACCAGGTTCTTGATGGAAGGGCGGTCACTGCAAAGGAAAGAGCAGCAAGAAATGCTCTAGGCCCAGGCTCCCACAAGCATCTGAAGCTTTGCCTGCCCAGGCATAAGAAATGGGGCAGCATATCGTTCTCAGACACTAGAAAGCTCCTGATTTCCTTCCAGACCTGGTTCCCACTGGCCATGGAGTGGAGAGTGTGTGTGTGTGTGTGTGTGTGTGTGTGTGTGTGTGTGAGATTGTACTTGAATAGGCCTGGGACAGGTAGGTACTACAGAAATAAGCATCCAGAAGCCTGACTATCCAGGTATGCACTTTCTCCCCCTTCCTTCCTTCCTCCTACCTTCTACGAGGATGGGCGCAGTCTCGATTGCCCCTGCTGCCTGCTAATGCCGCTGCAGAGTTATTGGTGGTCCCAGGGGCCCCATCCTTCACTTACAACAACTGCTCAGGAGCCAGATCCTTGGGACTTTTATGGGTGATGAGGATGTATGAACCAGAATAAGTTTGACTCCCTGACCCCTCATTGAACTGGCAACAGGAGAAGTGAAATCAATTCTGGTAACCTGAGCAGCAGGAGAAAGCCGGCAGGAGTAACGGGAAACTGTCAAGGTCATTTTCTCACCTGCACAACGGGGAAGAGGAGGGAAAAAAGAGCCAATAACACACAATGATTGTATATTGATGACTGCTACACGACAGGCCCTGGGCTGAATAACGGGATGCAAAAGCACATGAAATATGGTCTCTGGTCTAGCCAATATTGTAGGAGTAAGCGTGTAACCAAATGAATAAAACAGGCAGTGATGGGAGAAAAGACAGAGTGCTGTTTGAGCCTAGAGAAGGTGAGACCAGCCAGCTTGGTCAGGGAGAATGTATCTGCCAGTATAAACTAGCTTATGCAGCAGTAACAAACAACCCCCATATCGTAGTGGTTTAAAACAAAGGTTTTCTTCCCCATTGGGGGTTGGCAGGGATCTCTGCTCCACATTATTCTCCTTCCTCTGGGATCCAGGTGAACTGAGCAGCTGCCATCTGGAATGTTGGGGACAGGCGGGTGCTGGAGAGTGTCACACGGCTCATGCCCAGAATGGACATGTGTCACTTTTGCTCATGACTCATTGGCCAGAACTAAGTGCATGGCCTCCAACACAAGAGACCCAGAAATGCTGTCCTATCATGTGCCCAGCATGTGAGGCAAATGAAATATGTGATGAACAGCACTCATGATCACCACAGGATGTTGGAAATAAAATACTTCACAGAGGAGGAGAATCTCGAGATGCTGGAGGGGCTTGAAGAGGAAGTCGGCAACGAGGCAGGGAGTAGGGGGGACATTCCAGGCCCATCGGCTTCACAGAGGCCTGAGAGTGAGAGGCATGTTCCGGAACCCTGAGGACACAGCGAAGTTGCAGGCCAGGGCAGTGGGTGACAGAGGGAGGGTCACGGAGGGGTGGCCTCAGTATGAAGCTGCTGGAAGCCTCAAAGCTGCTGGGAGCCTTGCTTGGGTATTAGGAGTTTATCCTGCAGCAACATGCAGGCAGCAGACATCTTTCAGCAGCACAGTGCTGGGGATGCTGAAAAGCGAAATATCCAGGAGGGTTTGGGGAGAGCTATGTTGGGCACTCGGCTTCCCAGGCAGAGGTCTGCAGGCAGCTGGCCTCAGCCTTCATTGTCTTTGTTTCCCTGGATAATGCCTTTTTTTTTTTTTTTTGAGGGCAGTGTCACTGGCCCTCATATGTGGGACCGAACCGGGGCCACTGGCTTCCGAAGCCAGCGCTTAACCACCGCGCCACTCGGCCGGCCCTGGATAATGCTTTTTTATAACTGTAATATCCAGCACTTGCTTTTATTTGAAAGGTTTTTTTAAACTTGCTGTTATGACTGGGGTGCAGTTAAACCATCTGAGCTGGGATTCTTGGGGTGAATGAAATCATGATATTTGTGGGACTTTGGAGACAACGTATATAAATGATATCATTGATGCCGAGAGCTTGGGATGTATCAGAGGTCATTCCCAGGGCCCCAGTTAGGGCTGTACATCACAAATCACCCCAAGACAAAGAGCACAATATGGTTTTGTGATGAGACTTCTGAGGACAAATGTCTCTGAAGAGGATGTATAGCTACATTTTCAAGTTGCCATCTCCCATCTCTCTAGATAATTCCCCTGTAACATAAAGGCCAGAGGCTGGACGGGAGGGAACTGTGAAAGAAGTTGCAAGGTGTGTGCGGGGAGCTTAGCCTTAAATACCTTTGTCAAAGTCGAGACCTTGGAACCATGATTGAGGCATTGCACTGCGCAAAGACGTGTTCACAGATGGCTCCCCTTGTTGGGGGGAACCCTCCTCATGCTTCCCTGTCTCCTGCCTGCATAGATAGGAGAGGACTGCATTCCTCATTTCCAAGAGGGCTGAGTGCTGGAGAAAGCACTCTTGGGTTTTCTCTTCCTTACATCACCATGCTTCCTCTGGGAACTGCATCTTTTCTATTGGTGAGCTTGACACCCACTGGCCACATTTACTAGGGAGCAGGGTCACTGCATTGCATAATAACGTTGATCTCTCACAGGCATGTCTTGCCTCAAATATAAATCAGAAGAGCCAGGGCCCCTCTCCTTTTCCTGCATGCCATCAGCTCGCCACAGCAGGTCTCCCCCTCAGGAATGCCATTCCATTCTGGAACCAGATGGAGAAGTCAGATTGGTTCTCTGAGGTGGACCTGGCTATCTTCAATTCACAGGATAGGGAATAGGACATTCCATTTTGGCTTCAGGTCCAAGTCATCTTTTCCAAGGGAGCTGCTATTAGAGAGCCCCCAATAAAGCTGACCATTGGTTCCCCATCTGGCAACCTGTGTCCCTTTTCTAGAATTTATGAGGAAGGGAGAGTGATCAGCAATTTTAGCCACCAGCATGCAGCATTAACAAGTTTCCTGAGGCCTGCAAGCAACAAGGTTCTGTCTTCTGTACATTAGCCTTGGTGACCCCTGATCATGATTGTGGTGAGAGAGTCCCAGAACTGGAACCCAGAAACATTAGATTTGGGTTTAGAATGGATCCTCTGGCAGAGTAAGAAGGATGGATTGGAGGAGGAGGCTTAGGCACGGAAGCCCAGTAGAAGCCTATGGCAACAATCCAAGTCAGAGGTGATGCCTGGAAAAAGTGTATCTGTCAGAGTTCAATGAGAAAAACAGAACCACTAGGAGATACGCATGAAAACATGTATTCCAAGAAAATGGCCTACGTGATCATTGGGGCTAGCGAGGCAAGAGAAGGCCACCGCAAAGGGCCAGCTGGAGCTCTCAGGCATGACATAAGCTGCTGCCCACAGGTGGGCTTTCTTCTTTCTCAGAGAAGCCTTGACTGCTCTTAAGGTCTTTCAACTGATTAAGTCACCCCCAACCAGGTTATCTGTAAGAAAGGGGTAACCTTTCTTACATCTAGTCAGCTGATTCTGGATTATGAACCACATCTATAAAATACCCTGGGACCACCAATAATTCTCACAGCAGTACCTAGATTAGTGTTTGATTGAATAACTGGGGACTGTTATTCCCCCAAAGGTCTCTGTTTTCCTTACAGCAGAGACTCCACTATTTTTTCAGGAGCCTCACTGGAGAGGCACACATAGGCCTCTGGCTTTGCCTCGTTCATGGCCATGATAGCATAACAAGCCCCACAATTGGCTTTTTATCAACTGTCACCTGAGATAAGGAGGAGCCTGGCTGAGGGAGCCTGAATGGCTTGTTATGAACCTACCCAGAATCCCAAAGGAGAACTCTTTATACAGCCTCCAGGCAGAAGCCCCCCACACCAGAGCTCCCACGGTGCCCCCAGTGTAACATGGGGATCCTGATACTTACTTCAGAGGGTGTTTTGAGGATTAAATGAACTGGCAATGACTTGTAAACTGTAATGCCTCATACAGGTGTATCAGAGTTCTTTCTCGGACAGACTAGAAAATAGTTTAACAGCACCAGCTTCTAGTTCTCACTGATGAGATAGGCGTTCCTTACCTCTTACCAATCATCTACAGTTGTGTTCATATGCTAGATTCCAACAACATACACACAAACTTCAACTTGAAAAAGCACCAACCAGCATTCCAGAAAGTTATGTGATGATCTTTCAAGAAGTGTGGCAGAAATGACATTTACGTGACTCGTTTTGTATATAATCTTGGAAAACGCCCACTTATCGTCTCACATGTAACTGAAATGTCACCTCCTTGGCAAGGGCTGCCCTCATCACCGCAAGCCTGGTTATGTGCTTCATCTGAGGATGACCACTGAAGCTGGCAGTCCACACACAGACTCAGCTGCCTGCTGCCTGCCTCGGCCACTCCCCACCTGCTGCTCACCTCCAGGCTTCCTCTCCAAATACCCCTCTGATATACAGGTATATTCCTGCCCACCAGTGTATGTGGAGCACCTCTCCCTTTAGTGAAGGGGACCCAGGAACCTGTCACCATCACAGTTGATGTCCACTGTCCCTGAGAAACTGAGCCCCTAGGGACCTAGGGCAACACTGAAGTGTACCTACTTCTCTCCTATGAGTACCATGTTTCAGGCCCTCTGTTGATTGATTTACATGGACTATTTCAGTTACAGTTTAATACAATACTAATAGCAGCGGATGTTTATATTGAGTTGTCAGAAAAGTTATGATGCATTTTTGCAACAAAAAAATAGAAAAAACGTTGTGACTTTTCCGACAACCCGATATATTTATCAATGGTCCTCTATATTTCTGGCACTTTTCTAAACACTTGTCATATATGAACTTACTGAATCTTCACAATAACTCTATGGATAGGTACTATTATGATTTCCATTTTATAGATGGTAAAACTGAGTTTAAAGGACTTGCTCAAAGTCATACAGATTGATTAATAACCTCAAGTCCAACTAACTCCATAGCCAGTATCCTTAACCACTATCTTATATTGCCTCCATTAAAACAGCTTAGAAGTTCCTGTTTCTATGTCATTCTTTGCCACCTCCACTGCCCAGCACACAAACACACACACACATGCGCGCACACACACACACACACACACACACACGCACGCACACGCACACTCAGGCCCCTAAGATATTACTGTTAGTTGAAGTTTATGTTAACCTAAACCTTGCAATCTGGGCCCCCAAATCCTTTACACCAGCTCAGTTAACTCCTCATCTTCTGTCCTCCTGTCTTAGCCCCACCTTCACCCACCCCACTCCAGGAGCCACAGCCAAGTCCATGTACATTGTGCCATGTGGTCCAGTCTCCTTTTCCAGCATTTACTCCACTACACTGTCTTTATCTGATTGTGTCTCTCTCCCTGCTGGTTTGTGGACTCCTTTAGGGAGGAGACTGTATCTTATTCACCTTCCTCTCATTAGGTCCTGACTCGAAGTAATGACAGAGTGAGTAGATCTGTAGCATTAGGTGGAAAACCTCTTTTTTGGAACAGGGTGGAAATAGGACCAATGAGGACAGTTAAGGGATCAGAGGAGGCTGGACAAGCCCCAGAGCTGCTGGCTAAATGGAGAGCGGTGGCCATGTTTCCACTGAGAGCTGGAGGGACACAAGGGGCTGAAGAATTCATATCAGGACCCTGGTTCTGCCCAGAGTCAGGGGAGCAAATGGCACTGTCCCCAGCTTCTGTTCAAGTATCACTTTCCAGATTTCTCTGCCATTTGCATTTATTGAAATTCACTGTTATTTCCAGGGAAAGAATGACAAAGATAAAACAGCACCTCTTTAAATAGCTTAGAGGAAGAAAATGAGGGGAAGAGATCTAAAGGGATGGAGAGGTAGGGCAAGAAGAAAGAAAAGAGGAAAGAGGAGAAGATGGGAGAAGAGGAATCACAGGGAGAAGAGACAGGGAATATTTCAAAACAGACTTGAAGAGCCTCCATGGCTTGGCTGTTGAAACCAACAATCACTGGTTCCTGGGTTCTAAACCAATCTCTATCATCTGTCTCCAGAGCCTCAGCTTTGCCTCCTGTGAAATGGGCAGTAATACTCTACACTCTGCCATGAAGGACTTAGGTATGATTTCAGGAATGTGGTGATTCCACAAGAACTTCCTCTCTTCCCAATGTCACGAATCTTGTCAAGTTGTTTTGCCAAATTTTTTGAGAGAGCTTTGCACTGAGATGGACAAATAATTATTCACTACACTTCTGGGGAGGGAGTGGAAGACAGATCAGCCTCACACTGCCCTTCATTTGGGAAGCAATTGGAGCAGGGCTCACTGGACCCCCCTCGCAAGGGACTGAATGGAAGAAGGAAGGTTTTCCTTGCCAGAGCAGCAAGGCCTAAGAGGACGCATTAGAGCAGTTTGGTGTCTTAGAAATTATCAAAGATCCTAAAATAACTTTTGTTTACATGCATTACATTTATTGATATTTACCATATTAGAAATTCAATCTGAGAACGTTTTAAGACACCGGAATACACATCCCATCAGCCCTCAGAATGGTGACATCATCAGACATTATGTAGACGCTGAGAACTCCACTGTAAGCTTTGGAGGGAATGAGAGTGAAAAGGCAAATAACATCTTAGTATGGCTATAAAAAGAGTTCTGATCTCAGAGATATCTCAGAAAGGACTCAGGACCCCTGTGGGTCCCTGGACCACACTTACAGAACCTCTGAATGAGGGACCCAGAATGCTGTACATGATGGAATTCCTGGGATACCTCCTCAAGCCGTCAGACAGACTATGAATGGTGGAATCACAACTGTGATTGTATTTCTTGAGATGTGTATCTGTTGATATGTACACAAGTCAGGATGGTTCAACCAGCGAGAGGAGCAAAATCAGAAGGACCCAGGAAGAAGTATGGCTAGGAATTTGCATAAATCACGGGGAGAATTCACGTGAGCTGTGAAATTTGGGGGTTTGGACACAATTTGTGTAAATCTGCCAGAAGCAGAAAGGCTTCCTATATCATCCAGGTTCAAGCTTGTTGTTAGGAGGTCAAAAATGTAACTCCACCCAAAGACCTTGAACCCTACAGCAGCACCTGTCGCCACTGTCAGGTCCATGTCTGCCCTCAACTTCCCGCCCCCTCCCCTTTCTCAGTGCTGGAGAAAGCAAGAAACTGCTGCAATCAAAATGAAATGTCAAATTTTTTAAAATCTGAGAAATAGCTGTAATTTGCAAGGAGACAGAATGCAATTAGCATACACTTGTCAAAATGGGAGAAGGTTCTGTGAGCCCTGTGTTGCCTCGGTTTTATTAAGACTGGACTGATTCCTGCAATTCCATTTGATTTTTCCCTGTTAAAGACCAAACCAGTCCAATAAACAAGAGATCAGTGGGGAGAATTTGGGAGCAGCATGGCATGGTCCTTGAGTGTTTCATGGAAGGAGAGGAATTAAATGCCGGCGTGGGCCTTTTTGCTTAGAACAAGGGAACTTGGGGCCCCAACCCCATATCCTTGTGTAACCTTTGTTTTCCAGGTCACAGTGCTATGGGGCAGAAGGCAAGAAAATCAGGGCAGATGGTAAGTAATAACAGTGTTAGTCTGGTAATCTAGATGAGGCTCTGGGGGGTGGGGAGATCACAGTTTCTCAGCAGGGGCCAGTGTGGCCTTCAGTGTTTCTGCCGGGACCACTGTTCTCTGCTATGTGACATTGTCTTCCCCTACATGGCCTCGGGATTGTCCTCAAACCCACCGCTTCTCTGCTCCTATGGGCTCTGCAGATCCGTAGGTCAGACCAGGTTCCCCGGCAGAGAAGGGAGGAGGGCTTGCCTGCCTCCCAGGCTCTCACGTGTGTCCACAGCCTTGCTGGATCCTCTTCCCTAGGTTCCATCAATGGACATAGAACCTGCAAGTGGAGCGAGCACGACCCATGGATACGACTGAAGCAGTTTTATATTGGCTCCATTCTCCCTTTAAAATGTATCTCTCTGTTGAGGACCATTTTTCCCTTGCCTGAGGATGAAATCTTTGTCTCAGGCTTTTATCTTGGCTTTTCGGTAATAAAAAGATCTCTGGTCACTTTATACCACAAATGTAGTCTCAGTTCAGTAATTAAGACGGTCTAGTCCTAGATAATAAAAATCCTGAACCCGTTTTAAGGCCAGCTCCCTCCTACTCCCTCCCAGCTCGGCCCACCAAAAGGGTTCTCTGTGGTGGACAGGGTCAGGGTCTTCATTCAGCTTCCAAGCTCAGCATTTCTCCTTCTGTTCCAGGCCCTGGACTGAGACTTGCTGAGGTTTGTGACCCTTTCAGAATTTGGCGTAGGGGGAAAGGGGTTGGGGGAACGGCGTGTTTTTCACACGGCTGGAGCAGTCCATTCTCAGGCAGACCCCTCAGCCTCTGGGTTTGCAGCAGTCTGCCACACAGCTCAGCTCCCTGGAGCCCCTTTGCCTGGGCTGAGTGTGGACAGCTCCAGGCCAGCACACTCTGCTTGGGCAATGGTGCTCAGACATTTTGGGGACGCCACCCTACCTCTTTCCTTAGCTATGTCTCTGGATAGGAGTTAACTTTATCCTAGATCCAGCGGTGGGTCCTGCAGGCTTAAGCCAATCAGCTTATTTGTCTCTCACCACAAGGACTGGCACCTAGCCAATCAGAGCAGGGAGAGGAGAGGAGACACATGCTGGGGATTCTGTCCTGGAAAATGTGGTCTCTGTTCTGCACAAATAACCAAAAGAAACCACTTCTCTTCTCCTGGACAGTGGAGTATGAGGCTGTGAGGTCTGGACTTGGCACAGCCATTTTGTGATAAGGGTGTGGAGCTGCCAGCGACCATCACGTGGGGCCTGGGGATGAAGCCAAGCCCACAGAAGACATGTGCCTGGACTCTGAGAAACCAGGTTCTGGTGACATCATTGGAGTCACTCACTCGATCAGCTTCCCTTAAGCAAGGTTTCTCGGAGACGGGGTAGGGATAGCAATTTTGTCTCCCGGGGGTTGTTTGGCAATTTCTGGAGGCATTTTTCGTTGTCACAACTTGGAGGTTACTGCTAGCATCCAGGAGTAGAGGCCAGCGATGCTGCTAAATATCCTACAAAGACAGCACAGGGCACCCACCACAAACAATCATCTGGCCTAAAATGTCAGTCGTCAGCTGAGAACCCCTGGTCTCAAGACAAAGCTATAGCTGGACATTTCAATGTGTTTCCTTTATTTTTTTAATTGCTCTGAGTTGGTTTTCTGGTGATTTGAAATTGAGAGAATATGAACTCATACTTTTCAAAAACAATGCTACGCCTTCTTTCATCCCCCAGGGCGCTCCTCTGTGCCTTTCCTCAGCCTTGCAGATTCCCTCCCGGGCATACTGACATAGCTACACCTTTGAGAAATAGTGTCCTGCCCAACCCTGGGCCCCTGTCAAGAATACCATCTCCTCAAGTCCTATAGATACTTGGGTGAAGGCATCTATAATTTTACTTAAAGTTTTCAAGGTCACCATTTAAAATTTGTATTATGAAATATTTCCAATCTGAAAATGAGCGACACAATGAGCTCCTTTTTGTATTCACCTTCCAGCTTAATATTAATATTCACCCAAAATATTAATATTCATCCCCCAAAAGCACCTTTCTCTCCTTCCCCTAGAGAAACTGGGATCCTAAATTTGGTGTTTACCTTCACATACGGTTTTTGTATTATGTCACCCATCTCTGTATTCCTAAACAATGTATAATATTTCTTTGAATCTTTTATATGCTGCTATGAAACCATATCGTATTTCATGTGTTCTCTTGGGACTTGTTTTCTTTGTGATGTTTCTCAGAATCCTCTAAACTGTTTTAGACAGCTTTGGGTCATCCAGATCTGTGTGGTGCTCCTTGGTGGGAATTTTGAAATCCACTTTCATGGAGAAACACATTCCAATTTTTCACTAGTGGGGAAGATAGCCCATGTGCTAGAGCACATGTACGCAAGGTCCTGCCTGGTGTAGTCACCCAGGAGTGACGCCCAGCTCTACAGTAGCCCCCCCTTATCCGTGCTTTTGCTTCTTGGTTTCAGTTACTAGTAGTCAACCACAGCCTGAAAATTTAAATGGAAAATTCCAGGGATAAACAATTTATAAGTTGTCACTTGTGTGCCATTCTGAATAGCATGATGAAATCTTGCCCTGTCCACTCCATCCCCACCCCTCCGTGTAAGTCACCCCTTGGAGTGGCATTTCTATGCTGTAGTGGCTTCCTGCCTGTTAGTCACTCAATAGCCGTCTCAGTTATCAGATCAACTCTTGCAGTGCTTCTGTTCAAATAACCCTTATTTTCTTTAATATTGCTACATTCACATAGCTTTTATTACAGTATACTGTTATAATTGTTCTATTTTATTATTAGTTATTGTTGCTAATCTCTTACTGTGCCTAATTTATAAATTAAATTTTATTGTAGGTATATATGTATAGGAAAACACATAGTATATATAGGCTTTGGTACTATCTGTGGTTTCAGCCATCCACTTAGGGTTCCCACGGAGAAGGGGAACCACTGTGGATATGTTGGAGGACACAAATATTGTTCTTGGCCTTCATCCATTTCCATCACTCCTGAGATTCATGGGGCCTTTGTGTACAAAGATTATATGAATAAGCGGGGTAGAAAGAATAAATGATCCCCAAAGATGTCCACATTCTAATTTCTGGAACTTGGGAATGTTACCTCACATGGCAAATGGGACTTTGCAGATGTGATTAAGGACCTTAAGATGAGAACACAATGTCATCACAAGGATCCTTATAAGAGACAGGCAGGGGGATCAGAGTCAGAGGAGCGGGGTGGCGGGACACAAGGAAAGGGCCATTAGCCAAAAACTGCAGGAGGCCTCCAGGAGCTGAAAAAAGCAAAGAAACGGACTCTCGCCTAGAGCTTTCAGAAGAAACGCAGCCCCGCCAACCTATTTTAGACTTCTAATATCCAGAGCAGTAAGGTATGCATTTGTGTTGTTTTCAGCCACCAAGTCTCTGGGAATTTGTTACAGCAGCAATCGGAAAATAATCAGCAAGCCCATCTCAGAATACAATTGAGAAGGCAAAGCTGTCTCTGGTGACCCCACACACCCACTGCAGTGCCTAAATTATAGAAGACATTTAACAAATGTCTTCCCTTTCCTCTTGCCCTTCTCCCCATTTTCAATCCATCCCGGCTGCTGACCCTGCAGTTAGATTCTCTCAAAGGGAAAGCCTTCTAATACAGTTCTAATGTGAGAAAACCTGGGAGAGGCCTTAGGACTTCGGACCCAAGAAAATCATATTTATTACGTGTCAGGCACTGCCTACGGTGCTTTCACGGGGTAGCTCATTTAAACCTCACAGCAACTCAAGGAGATAACAACAGCAATAATAATAACAGCTATTTATTATTGAGAATTTGTTATAGGTTCCAGGATCCATTCAGAATCAGCTTAGCTATTCTTCCAAGCATGGCTGTCTTTTTTTTTGCTGAGGAAGAAATTGAGGAAGGCTAAGTGACTTAACCAAGATCCCCCAAAGCTGGCATGTTGGAGAACAAGGACTTGTAGCCGAGATCCATGTGATCTCAACATCCCTGCTTTTCTAAGATAGCTGAACAGTGTTTCCCTCAGAGCACTCAGCTTTAACTTTAGCCCGTCTCCCTTTCCTGTCAATGCCATATGTACACCATGAAGCTCATCCCCTAAAATCCCGAGATATGTGTGTTCTGTGTTTCTCTGTTATGTTTGCTGAAAGAGGAATGTGTACCTGCTACTAAAACATGCTGCTAGGACAGCCCCAGGAAACTACAGTGGTGACTATAGAAAATGGAACAACTCTCCCTTAGTTCTCATTCCCCTGCCAACACTTCCTCTTCCATCCTCTCATGAGAAACCTCTGGTTTGCCTCTTCTCCTATCAGAGGCAACTATAAGCATTTCTTTTTTTTTTTTTAATTGGGGAATTGGGGGAGAGGAACAGCGTTGGGGAATCGGGGAAGGGGAACAGACAAGTTGCTGTCCTTTTGTTCTTCAGTCTAGTTGCGGAGGACGTTGCTTCACTGGTCCATGTTGGTATCGTCATTGCGCTCTTCCTGGATGAGGCAGATCGGTCGCCAGCCTCTGGATGGTCGCTCATCGCGGCTATTGGCAGCTCACACTGGCCGCCAGCCGCTCACACTGGCTGCCGGCCACTCACTGTAGCCTATGGCAGCCCACTGCAGCAGGGGCTGCAGCCTACACCATCGCCGGGGCTCGCACAGCCCAGCTCCAGGTGGAGCTGTTGTTAGCTGTAGACGGCAGTGTCACTGGCCCTCATACATGGGATCCGAACCGGGGCCGCTGGCATCCCAAAACCAGCTCCTCACCAATGCGCCACTCGGCCGGCCCAACTATAAGCATTTCTGATGGGTTGCTATCGCATGTTCCCAAATACCTGTGTGTGTATATGTGCGTATGCACTTGTGTGTGAACATATCTGAGTGCTTGACACCTGTGTGAGCCCCAGAAGAAGGCTGGGTTTGACCAAAGGTCCCCAAAATGGAAATCATTGCAGTCTTTGATCTGTTGATGAAGCCTGGAGACAAGGATGGGGCTATGCATGAATAAGGAGGCTCCAGTAGCCATTAACTTTTCCTGGGAGTGGCACTTTTGGGGGCCAGGAAAATATCTTATCTGTGATCAGGAAGGAAGTGGGCTTAAGTGGCAACCCAGCTTCCCCAAAAGAGGCAGGCTGTTAGTTGTGTCCCCCCAAATCTACTGTCCTGTTCCTTCAAACTTCATTGCCTCCTCCCCAAATTCATTCTCTTCTTCCTGAGCACGTGTACGCTCAGAGACTATTTCCTCTTGCAGGTAGGTGTGGTCACATGACTAAGTCAGGGCAATGAAATGTGAACAGTAGTGATACGTGTGACTTTCAGGTCATCTCCATCCGAAGATAAGCTGCTTTCCCTGGATGTGGCTCTGTTTTTCCCTTCCTGGAAGGCTGATGTGCCAGGGAACCTGGCTTCAACAGTGCAAAGCAGGGGAAGATCCTAAGGCATGGAAGAGCAACAAGACGGGTGTGAGGGCCTGATGGACTGCATGGAGCAAAGCTGCCCACCAGCCTACACTGTCTGGGCTGTTATGCAAATGGGAAACCAACTTCTACATTATTTTTTTAAGCCACTTTGTCTTGGGGTGCTTTAGTTATAGATGCTGAGCAGTTTCACCTTAATTAATATAGCTACACTGTACACAGAACCAGGATGAAAATTATTTGGGGGAATAAACTTTGATTTTTGACCGCGTGGATTACAAACTGGATCATCTCCCCCATGTCTATGTCACTCTTGACTGCACAGTGGAATTGCATCTTAATTTCGGGTTAATTTCTAAAGTTGGAGCATAAAGTATTATAAGAATGATTAATATTCAAAATATACTTTAAGAGTCTCAGTGAGTCCAATGCAGCAGTGTCTTCTTCCAGCATTGAACTATGGCTGTGTCTTTGTTTGAGCTCTTGATAAGGATTGACATTTAAGGACCTTATTCTTGAAAAATATGTTTTCAAACATGCTAACCTTCCGCCCTCGCCCCCACTCCGCCAACTTTTTCTTTTTGTCTAGTGAGTAGAGTTGAATTTACCTTAGTTTAACATGTGCATGATGTAGTTCAATATAAACACTGGTGGCCAATAGAATGGCTGCTGGGAAGGCAGTGGGCTTGGTGCTGGAGCCCAGTGAGAGCTCTCACTCCGCTTGGTTGGCTTCAGGTGCAGTCCTGCCTTGGGTTAGGGGTCTGGGCACAGTAATTGAATGAGATTGCTTTGAGCAAAGACAAGTAGTCCCAGGAGTGGCAAGGGAGGCAGTTGCTTGCATGGGGAATTATTTCTTTTTTCTCAACCTCTCCAACATTTATCCTAAGTATATACTGATTTATACTTAAAATTCTACCGTTAAAATCCCCTTACTCTGACTTAATGCTGTAATAGATGCTTCAGCATAAATCCTCACAGTATTTTCCATTTTCATCATTTACATATCATTTTTTGCAACCTGAGATCATTTCTTAAATGTTTGTTATGGGCATTTGGTAAAGAAAAAAAAATATCACCTATATTCCCATTATCCTGCCCTAACTCTCTTCATTTTAGCACAATTCTTTTTAGCCTTTGTCCACATGGATACATTTTCCATATGTGTAATTTTATCAAACATACTGTTTGCTATCTGGCCTTTTTATTTAAGAATTTATTATGAAAATCTTTCTCTGTAGTTACATCTTTGTAATAATTTTGAGTTTTACAAAAGCCTATTGAAGTTGCGAATTGTATTTTACTGCACGGCTGCCATAATCCATAATAGAAAGAAGAAAGAATATTTATTAGAATTGTTGAGAGGATTTCATGGACATGTCGTGCTTATCCCAGTGCCTGGCATATCACAGGATTGGTGGAGAGCATAGCTTTTGAACTCAGACCTCCTGGCTTGGAGTCCTAGCTTCACCTCTACCTAGCTGTATAACACTTGAGAAGTTACCTAACCTCTCTGTGCCAGTTTCCTCAGCTATAAAATGGGGATGGTAGTAATCCTAGCTTATAGGTTTGTGGTCACAATTAAATAAGTACTACATGTGTTTGTTGTTGTCATTGTTAAGTACCATCATTTTTATTCCTCTTCAATACACCTACCTGGTCTTTTCCAAAGTCTGAGAATCAATCCTTTCAAGTAATTCAATTTCATGTCTTATTGCTTTACCTAAAACTCCCATAATGATAAGAAATAATTGTAAGTTTACCTAGCATAGTTGTTTTATTTTTCATTTTAAAGTTGATATGACTTTAGAATTATCATTAAGTATACTGTTGGGTTTTTATGTACAATGAGTATTAAAAAGGGCATGTTTCTATTTCTTTAAAATCCTTAATACAAGGAATAGCTATTAGTTTGTATTAAATGTTTTGTATCACCATTGAAATTGTTGTGTTGTTTCTTGCTTAACTATTGAAATGATGTGCATTTGCTCTTAATTAGATTCACTAGATTAGGTTAAGCATCCTTATCTTACCAGTTATTTATTATTCTCTTTCTTCTGATTTGTTTGGGTTTTTGTTTTCACTGTCTTTTCCCTGCCTCTAGCTGTAGCCTTCATACATACATTAGGAAAGTTTAGATAAATTTCCTCTAGGTACTGCAGCCATGGACAAGGGGCAGGTGATGACATGAAACCCCAAACTTTTCGACATTTACATTGATAGATGACTAAAAACAGGTGACTACTTAAAAGAATTTAATGCATTTTGAGTGGTTGTTTACTTAATATTTAAAAATTAATCTTAGCATTTCTACAATGTGTTATGTTAAATATTTCACCTATTTTGAACTTAAATGGATGTCTTATATGTGGTTCTGTAACTGTTATAAGGACAGGCTTTTGACAGAATCTGCTTATATCCTTGGAAATCTGTATTTAGTCACGGGCAACAGTGCATGAGTCTCTCAAGAATTTTTTCCAGGACTCATGAAGTGCTGTATCTGGCAGAAATACAATTATTAATTGTGTCTACAATGGAATATGTGTGTAAATAATAAAATAGGCAATATTAATAACTACTTAGATCTTCTAGAACAGCATATGTTATGCCAAGTATGGCGTAACAGGTTTCCTCATTATAAACCACCTTTATTTTGCTAGAATAAATCACATATGCTTCCGGTATATTCTTTTTTTTCTGATTTTCCTTACTGATCATTTATTCAAGTACTTTACATCTGTGTTCAAATACAGTGCGGGTATAGATTTTGTTTTGTTAGAATATCTTTGTCAGATTTCAGGCTTTGTATCATACTGACCTCACCCTGAAATTCTTTTCTTTGTTTTGGGACAATTTATAGCACACAAAAATCATGTGTATTAGGAATAGTTAGCAACACATCTTTATGATCTTTGTAAATAATCTATGTAAGCCTAATTCTGTTCTCCACTTTTCCTTGCATTGAGTTTGGAATGACATGTTTTTAAAGATATTTTTGTCTTATTTTATTGAAGTTTCAAATTATCTGACAATTTGGCATTATATACCTTCATAATTTAAAAAATTATCTTATGTCGGTTGTTAACAACAGCTTTCCAATTTTAGTATTGTTAATTTGAACTTGTTTTGATTAGCTTTACTAGTTTAGGTTTCTTTATTTTATTGTTTACTCATTTTTTTCCCCTTCTTACTTCCTTTGGGTTTCTATTGCTATTACTCTTAACCAATAGCCTCCCTTGCCATATCACCCTACCTCCTTTCTCAGTCATGGATCTCTGGCTGATGCAAGCACAGCTCTTCCAAAAGGCAGGATTAACCATTCAGTTTTTACTCACTAGAAATGCAATGAAGAGACCCAAAGGCTGACTGTTGATGATAGGGAGTCAAGCTGCAACAACAGAGATGTAGACACTAATATTGTCCTGCAAAGCTACATGCAAACTGAAATTAAGGGAAAGAAGGATACCAACCTGAGCTGTGAAAAGCTGTTATGGAAAAATACATAGATGTACAGAGAGAAGCAGAGACCAGGGGCCATGTAACTGCAGGAAGAGGAAGACAGAGACTGTAGCTGCCATTTGTCCTTCCAGTTCCTGCCTCACCATGAATTTCCATTGAGGATCCCCTCTATTTTTATGTGAATCTATTTTATCCTTAAGCTAGAATTTCTGTTTCATGGAATCAAACATATCTTAAGATATTTTCTTATGTTTTTAAGCTTAATGCTTATTTGACTTATTTGATTTTTTTAAATAATAGAAGAATTAAAATAATTAAAGAGCTGAAGTAATGCAAATTCATGATTTCTCTCGCTAATTGTTCAAAAGCATTCGGAACACCTGATTCTTTGATAACCTTTGCTTTGCCCATTTTCCCATATGCCTAGCAGCCAAAACCAGGGCACAATTTATTCTCATAACAGCTGTCTTAAATTTCTCCAAAGTAGGTAAGGTACAATATCTCATCTCACTCATTATCTCTCTCTCTGAATTGCAAACCCAAATTAGGCAAAAAAAAAAAAAAAAAAGTCTATATCTCTGTGAATATATATCTATATCTACACTATCTACATAGGGAAAAAAAGGAAAATAGACCAAAATATTGTCCGCAGTTTTTTTCTTGTTTGCTCTTTCCTGTTTTCTGAAAACAATGAGAGTGCATTATTTTACAATCTGATAAATGCAATTATATGATACTAAAAATGAACAATTCATTTTCTCTGAGCCTGGCTTTGCTGTACTGCAGAGATTTTTATATATAGTGTTTTTATTTTCATCGATTTTCACATTTGGTAATATTCAACTTAAATGCAATTTTGCAAGGAATTTTTTTCACTTACGAGCTATAGAAATGTTTTGTCTGTTCTAATATTACTAATTGAGCATTATTTAACTGATCACCTGGCTTGGAGGAAATAAGGTCACAACACTTGTTAATGTCAATTCTACATCTCTTCTACTAACTGGTTCTGACCTGTCTTTCCCAGGCACTGGTAGAATATAAATGGTTGATGCAGGTACATTTATTCATTCATTGTTTTCAGCAATTATTTATGCAGGGCTTATGTTGTGCCTGGCACTGTTCTAGAGTCTGAGGATACAGATGTGTATAAGAAACCTAAAACGTGTTTTCATGGAGCTGGTATTCTACTGCCAGAGACAACTACACGAATCATTATGGAACCGAGAGAAATAAGAGTGACCAGGAGAAACAATGCTTACATGGAATATGATAGAAATCAGGTTTTCGGGAAGATACCTTTCAGTGGCCATATTTACAATGAGGTCTGAAAATACAGAGAAATCACTGCAGGCAGCAGGGGCAAAGTTCTAATGCAGAAAGAGCCTGGATATTTGAGAAAAACGAAGGCCATTTTGGCTGAATGGACGAGAAGTGTGGGAAGAGATGAGCCCGGAGAAGTGAGCATGGGCAATTCACAAAGGTGTAGACTAGGGGAAGGGGCATGGATTTTGGTTAGGTTTGATAGGAAGCCACTGGAGCATTTCAAGCAGGGAACTAATATGATTTGTTTTATGTATTATAAAGATAGCTCCAGTACTTCTGCTCTGGGTGAATGAAATACATGTATAATATTTTTCCCTATTCCTTCCACTAAAGACAAGTAGAAACTCTGGACACAATGTACACAACAAATACAAGACTCTGAAAGGTAGAGAGAAGAAGTCAGGCTGGCTGAGGACCTTGGGACCCAAGAATGACACCATGGTGAGTTTCTGGCTTTTTTTTTTTTTTTTGACTCATATATCCCAGACTTGGAGTCGAAGAAGCCAGCAATTCAGAAATTGCTTATTAATTCCAGTTTTTATTGAGCCTTTGGGATTTCCTACATAGACAGCCATACCATCTGTGAACAATGACAGTTTTAATTTTACTCCCCAATCTGTGTACATTTTCTTTCCTTTTACAGTTTTAACTCATTAGCTAAGACTTCCAGTATGATGTTGTATTAGGAGTGGTAAGAGGGGAAACCCTTGCCTTTCTGCTGATCTTAGGGGCACCATCTCGTTTCTCATCATTAAGGATGATGTTAGCCAAAGACTTTTTGGATATGCTCTTTATCAAGTTGAGGAAATTCCACTTTATTCCTAGTTTGTTGAGAGTTTTTGTGTGTTTTTTTTAATCATGAAAGAGTATTGGATTTTGTAAAATGCTCTTTCTGCATCTATGGATACCTGTTGATGTCACCGATTATATTAAGTTATTTTCAAATGCTAAGCCAGACTTGTATACATCTGGAATAAATCCCAATTGGTCATGGTGTGTAATTCTTTTTATATATTGTTGGATTCAATTTGCTAGTATTTTGTTGAGGATTTTGCAACTATGTTCATGAAGATATATTTGCTCTATAGTTTTTTTTGTAAGATCTCTATCTGGTTTTGCTATTAGGAAAAGGCTGGCCTTACAAAATGAGTTCAGAATTGTACCCTTCTCTTGTGTTTTCTGGAAGAGATTCTAAAAGTTTCGTATTATTTCTTCCTCAAATGTTTTGTAGAATTCACAAGTGAAACCATTTAGGCTTGTGCTTTCTGTTTTGAAGGTTATTATTCATTCAGTTTCTTTAGTAGATGTGGATGGATTAAGATTATTTCTTCTTGTGTGAGTTTCTGTAGATTGTGTCTTTCAAGGAATTGGTCTATTTCATTTAAGTTATCAAATTTGTGGGCACAGAGTTCTCATAATATTCCTTTATTATTTTTTTATAGTTCATGGGATCAGTACTGATGGTGCTTTTTTATTTGTGATATTAAGTAGCAATTTGTGTCTTTTCCTTTATTTTCTTGGTTAGCCTCACCAGAGGTTTATCAATTTTATTGATATTTTCAAAGAGCCAGTTTTGGTCTTATTCTTTTTCTCCACTGTTTCCTATTTTCGCTGTACTGATTTCTGCTCTATTTTTTTTTTTTCCTGTTTGCTTTAAGTTTATATTGCTCTTCATTTTCTGGTTTCTTGAGATGGAAGCTTAAATAATTGATTTTTTATATTTATTCTTGTCTAATACATACATACAATGCTATAAATTTTCCTCTAAACACAGCTTTTGCTACATCTCACAGATTTTGTAAGTTATATTTTCAGCTTCACTTAGTTTATATTTTAAATCTTTCTTTTGAGATTTCTTTTTTGTGTTATTTTGAACCATGTGTTATTTTAAATTGTGTTGCTTAGTCTCCAAATATTTTAAGATTTTCCAGCTATCTTTCTGGTATTGATTTCTAATTTAATTGCATTGAAATTTGAGAGCATACTATGTATGATTTATAACCTTTAAATTTTGTGAAATATGTTTTGTAGCCCTGAATGTTGTCAATCTGGATGAAAATTCCATACGGTTTGAAAAGAATATATATTCTGCTGTTGTTTGATGAACTATTCTATTGATGTCAATCAGAATCAGTTGATTGATGGTTCTACTTAATTCAATTATTTTTTATTGATTTTCTGCCTGCAAGAGCTGTCAATTGTAGATAAAGGTGTGTTGAAGCCTCCAATTATAAAAGTGTCTTTGTCTATTTCTTTTTGAAGTTCTATCAATTTTTGCCTTATGTATTTTAATACTCTGTTGGTAAGCATATATACATTAAGTATTGTTATGCCTTCTTGAAGAATTGGCATCTTTATCATTGAGTAATGCCCCTTGTTTATCCCTGATAATTTTCCTTGTTCTGAAATCTGCTTGTCTGAAATTAATGTAGCAACTTCAGCTTTTTTTGATTTGTGTTAGCATGGTATCTCTCTGTATATTCCTTTATTTTTTTCTCTTGGCTTCTTTGAAGATTTTCTCTTTGTCTTTATGTTCTGCAGTTTAATTATGAGATGACTATGTGCAGATTTTCCAGTATTTATCCTTCATGGTGTTTTTTGAGCTTCCTGGATCTGTTTGGTGTCTGTCATTAATTTTGGAAAATTCAGTTATTATTACTTCAAATATTTTTTCTGCTTCTTTCTCTCTTTCTTCTTTCTTATTTCCCACTTCATGTATGTTACACTTTTATAATTGTCCCACAGTTCTTGGTAGTCTGTTAAGTCTATTTCATTCCTTTCCCTTTTTCCATTACAGTTTTGGGAGTTTCAATTGACTTCTATTCAAGTTCTTTCCTCAGCTATCTCCAGTTTATTGATGAGTCTTTCAAAGGCTGTGATTCTCTGTATTCCCTCATCGTTCTGTTTTTTTGGGTGTCAGTTGGCCCTATGATCTTAATTCTCTCACAGGTCTAAAAAAGTTGTTGATTTTCAGTTTTTCTTTTTTTCAGCTTTTTTCTTACTGTGTGGATGGGAGTGGTAACTTCCAAACTCTCATACATGGTAGAGCAGAAAATGAAAGTTCCAGAATTGTTTTTTTTAAAATTATGTTTAAATGATTAAAAAATAATATGTATATAATCCATGAATACTGAAGGGAAAAAATTTTTCAATGGCAAAATGAATTCCAATTATTCATTTAGTCAACAAGTATTTATTGAATGTCTACTAGGTTCCTGACCCTGTTCTAGACACTGGGGATACAATGATGACTTAAGCAGACAACATTTATCCTCAAGGAACTAACATTTAAGTGGGATAAATACCTTTATATTTAAACAAATTATATTTATTTAAAAAATGCCAGGTATTGATAAGTGCTTTAAAACAAGATAAGAGGATGGGTGGGGGGAGCATGCTATTTGAAATGGAATGATCAGGGCCAGCCGAGTGGAGCGGTGGTTAAGCGCTGGCTTGGGAAGCCAACGGCCCCGGTTCATGTCCCACATATGAGGGGCAGTGATACTGCCCTCAAAAAAAAAAAAATGAAATTTAATGATAAAAAAAGCCTTCTCAAGGAAGTAAAATTCAAGTAAAAATGTGAGGGACCTTAGGCTATGACTTTAGGCCTTCAGATTTTATTATAGGTGCGATGCAAAGCCTTGGAGCTGACAAGAGACATGACCTCACAAACATGTTGAAAGTACCACCCCAGCTACTCTATGGAGAGTAGACTGAAGGGGAACCATGGACACCAGTTTGAAGCTATCACATTCATCCACTCCAAAAGTGATGGCAGATTGGACCGACTGGTAGCCATAGGGGTGGTGAGTAGAGGTCAAATATGGGATGTATTTGGAAAGTTAAGCCAGTTGGAAGAATACAAAACAAGAAAAATTTAAAAATGTTTCTAATCTCTTCATTCAGAATGAAAACTCATTATCAGTAGTCTATCTCTCTTGTTTTTAAAAATATCTGTAATACTTTATTTGCTGATTTATTCTTGATTACAAACATTTTTCCATATAAATGAATTCTATTCTAAAATATAATTTTAATAAATACCTAATAGTTGATTATAGGATGCACCAAAATGTACTTAGCCTATCCTCTTTTGTTGAACATTTCAGTTATTTTCCATTTTTCACTGCTTTCTAAACACCTACCACAATGTTTATTCTACTGGCAAAATGCACACATTCTTACTTATTTCTTTAGGATTCTTTCCTAGATGCATGTAAAGGATTTTCATGTTCTTAAGAATTTTAATATGCATTTATTAATCACCCTCCAAATTATCCAACTACCAGCAGTTTATGAATTCCCTCTCCATGGCACCCTTATTAAGCATTATCTATCTAGTTACCACAGAATATTATCATTGCATTTCATCTTTGCCAGGTTGCTAGGCAAACCATGCTATCTCATTGTTTTAATTGGCTCTTCATTGATTATAAGTGAGGTTGGACATTTTCTGGACTATATCGATTAACTCTTGCCTCGTCATTACTCCAGTCACAGTTCACCTGTTCTGGCATGAAGGCTATACTAGTTGAGGGGGGTGGGGCATTTCTATTGCAAATGACAAACAACCCAACTAGCAAAATTGAAAAGTCCAGGGGTAGAAAAACTGTTTGGATCTAATTGGATTCCGGGCTCAACAGATGTACATGGGGCTTCATTTCTCACTGTCGTCTTAGTTCTGCTTTCCACTGTGTGGTTTTTTTTTTGGTCTTAGGATCCCTATGGTAGCTCCACGATAGCAGCCTCTCCAGACCTTACTACTCCCATCATTAAGCACAGCTGGCAGAAACACCTGTCCCTGCCCAGGAACCACATAGAAAGCCTCAGGCATCCCATTAGTTCTGAGGGCCAATTCTGAGCCAAGCCTGGGAGTGTGGGGCTCTCATTGGCTTGGGCCTGGGTCATGTATTCTGCCCCTGGCACTAAAGATAGAGTCAGCCTCCTCTGAAATGGACTGAGAGGAGCGAAGCCGGAAGCCTCAACTGAACATCGAAGTACTATTATCACTTTGGGACAAAAATGTGAAACTTCCACTACAGATTTTTATCACAAAGAATGTAAATAACCCTTTTCTCTCTCTCCACTCCCTCAGGTTCACTGAATTCAACAAGACTCTTCTTTTGATATGTATGGCCTTTGGCTGGGCACCCACAGAGAGTGGCTAACCAGACTCATCTTTGGTATAATGCCATGAGGGACACTTTAGTTGATTACATATAATAGGCGAAGAAATAACAATGGTGCTGGAGAGGGAAGAGGTGATATCAAGAGCATTTAGACATGTTCTCACTCTTCAATGAGTTTTCACTGAAAGAGGCAGAAACAAACAACCATAATTCAAAGTGAAACTGAAGTGAGGACTAAATGCAGGTGAAACGACCCAGGGAGACTGGATAAACTGGTGTGGAGGAAGGGCATTCTAGGGAGGCTCTGCAGGGACAGCACATGAGCTGAGCCCTCAAGACTGAGCCGGTTCTCCATAGCCGGAAAGAATGATGATGCCACCCCAGAGCCCGCAGCATTCAATATATGGTTTCCAAACCCCTTCTCACAGAGCTCTGTGCAAATGATGACTTGTGAATTATAGGGAATTAATAGCATCATTTATATTCCCTTCAGATCCACGCCAGAGCTGGTCTCGGCCTCTTTAAAGCAAACAGCACAGCCACATTTCTCCCCTACAGCAGATGCTGTTTCTTTCAATTATGTAAGCTCATTTGGACCCAATGCCGCTCCAATAGGCCCTCTGGCCCACACCTCAGGTCACCAAGGGCAACAGGAAGGCAGGTCAGGCAGCACCAGCGTGGCCACAGCTGTGTCTGATTCTAATTGGGAAAGACTTGTTAGTAAACAGCCTTCCTAATGGTTACCATTTTTAATTTCTTCTGAAATATTGGCAGGAGAAGGGCCCACGGAAGAAAAATGATCCTTGAGAGACTACTCACTGACATAAGGTGCAGCCATGCTCACAGGCAAGCCAAGTTGCCTTATGAAGGGTTGCTCTATCCATTCCCTCTCCCAATTTTCCATCAATAACTCACTAACAATAACAAATTGCTACATGACACCCTTACCATGCTGCTGGGACTAACCACCTGATGAGTGTTTGCAATAAATCCGCCTCCTCTCCTTTACTTTCCTATTCGTATTTCATAGAGTCTACAAATATTTATGGTGTACCCAGTCTGTACCGGGCACATGGTGATTAAGATTGGGGAGGACCCTCCACACATGATACTTACATTCTATAAAGGGACACAGACCCCCAATAATAAATAAACTAACCATTTCAGGCTGTGGGAACTGCTACAAAGGAAACAAAATGGGCTAAAGTGATAAGAGGTGATTGGGAATGTCCTCTTAGTGATCTTAGTGATCACATGTCCTACTGAGTGATCAAGGAAGACCTCTCTGGGGAGGTGACATTTGAGTCATAACTTGAACGATGAACAGGAATCATCTATGCAAAGAACTGGGAGGAGAATATTCCAGAAAGAAGAGACAAGCCAGAAATATGGAGGGTGAAGGGATATCTGTAGGGCTGGACTGTCATGAGTAGGGGAAGGAGAGGGGCATCTAAGTACACGCTATCTTCCTATCTGCTCTTTCCTTCATTTGCTCTCTAACTCCTCTTTTTGTCCTTGTTTCCTCCATTGCCCAAGCCTACAGGACTTCTCTCTGTTGGCTCCTCAGTCTGTATCTTCCAAACTCATAGATCTCCAAAGTCCAAGATATTGTGGTGTTGTTTTTTTTTTTGAAAGTTTGGCTCTTGGCAAAGAGCCAGTGCTATTTCCATTTTGTGTGGAAAATATAGAATTACCGTGAATTATATTGAAAAATTAGATTCATTCACTGCTGTGATAATTTATCTCCCAATCTGTCTCAGAGAGTTAGCAGCTGGTGAGAAAATAAAATGTAATTTAAGCAAAAAAAAAAAAAAATCACTTTTAATCTATGTCTGGCAGGGAGAGCGCTTATTAAGTAAGTTTACACGTTGCCAATCAGGTGGTTTTCTGTAGCCACCCTCAAATGAAATGTTGTGATGGAGACTAATGGGCGGCTTGCTCTCCTTGGATGGGCCCTGCCAGCCATGGGGTGAGAAGTCAGACCCCACTTAAAATGCAAAGCTTTCTAATTGGGGCCCCTCCCAGGGTTCATCTCCTGAGAGCCTGTTGGACTCCATACACTTTAGAGCACTGGGGTTTCCCACAGGTTTCTGCTTTGAGAAACGAGGAGAAGCCGCCCCAATTTTAAGTCTTATTGATTTAAGCTGTTTAACATATTCCTCTCCGATTGATAATGATGGCCATTTTTCTTCTCCAGAATGTTTGATTATGTGCCCTGGAATTGCCCTGACATCACTGCATGAGTCAGAACACTGAGCTAATGGCGCTGTGCTCAGTGGAGTCCAAAGCCTGCCTTTGTGAGTCAGCCCCTCACAGAAGCAGGACCAGGCGAGGCTTGAGGCTGTGCCTTCGCCCAGTCCCCTCCCCCACTGCCTCCTGCAGTATCTGAGCAGGCCTGGCAGAGCAGGGTGAGACAGGGCTAGGTCCACCTGCTGAATTCTCTGGATGACCAGGGTGGAGGGGTCAGGGAGCAGGCACTTGCTGCTTTCCATTTTTCCTAGCTTAGAATCCTGCACCTTTGGGGAAACCAAGGCACAATCGAGTGAGAATGTCCTAAACTGGAATCGGGAGACTAGTGATGAAGTGGAGGTTCTTGGGGTCGGGGTTGGCGGGGTGGGGGGAGTTTCTTCCTTTCTCTTGGCTGGAGCTTCCTAAAGTGAGGAGTCTGGGCACGATAGGCACATTCTGTCCAGCTCAGAGTTTATTAACCTGTGACTTTGGAATTCAGGCTACACAGATAGGTGCCCAGCTCCGTCTATACCCGCTGGGCGGGGCATACACATTACATCTGGGCTCAAGCCTCCCTGGAGTCCTTGTTTAAAAGATGATGTGTCACGTGACTTCAGAGACTGGATGGGGGGGCTCTGATTTGTGGGGGGAGTGCCAAATAGAGGGTCACATCAACTTTTCAGTGGTGACTTACACACCGGCTTTGTCTGATGGGATGCCTCATCATGAAGACAGTTTTTCCAAAACTACCTGGGGACTCCCCTGCAGCGGCTGATGGGACCCTCTTTACTGAGAACAGTGACAGGGAGCCCGGGTGTGGAGGGTCATTTTAGAAGTCACCTGGCCCACCAGGTATCATTCCAGGCGGAGCTGTGCCTCATCCAATTCCCTGAAGATCTCTCTGACTTCTCTAACATGACCTCTGAGGTCAAACAAAGAGAGAAAGGATTTGATTTAGATTCAGTTTGAACTTCCAGAAAAGCCAGAGCTCTCATTAAAGATTCCACCTGCCCCCACCCCCTCCCCTCCACCCCTGGTCAGGTTAAAATTACCGGTAGAATATAAAAACAGGGAGAGCATACACTCACTGGTGTTGTAAAGCAGGCGAGGCTGACAGAAACGTAAAGGGATGTTTGAAAGCTAGAAGGCAGGCTGGCGTGATGGAGGGAGGGCTGACTGCCTGCAGAGGAATGGGTGACATCTATTTACACACTCCCCAAGTCCTTACTGTGTACCAGACTCTGCTGTAGGTACTGAGGACACAGACAGAACAGGAAAGACACAGTCCCTGTTCTCATGAAGATTGCATTCCAGTTTGAGGAGACAGACAGAAAACTCATAATAGACAAAGCTATAAACAAGAGATTTCAGAATGAGAACTGTGAGACGTAATGCAGAGCAGGCAGGGGCAGGCAGGAGGCAGCAGGTAATCTCCACAGGTGGTAGGAAAGCCTTTCAGGTGAGCTCTGAAAGCCTTTCAGGGAAGGTGAGCTCTGAGCTAAGACCTGAATGATAAGAAGGAGCCAGTGATGAGTACAGCAAGGGGAGAATGTTCCTGACAGGCCCTTACACGCTGGACGAGTGGGAAGATGGGCAGCGCGGCTGGGTGTGGGTAGGGAGGGGTGTCAGAGTACAGAAGGAGGCCAGGAAGGCTAACAGGCAGGATGTGGAAGGCCCTGCAGGCCACAACAAGAAGTCTGGGTTTTGTTTTGTTTTTGGTTTTTTTGAGGGGAGGGCAGTGTCCCTGGCCCTCATATGTGGGACCCGAACCAGGGCCGCTGGCTTCCGAAGCCAGCGCTTAACCACCACGCCACTTGGCCGGCCCAAGAAGTCTGGGTTTTTAGAGTGATGGGGGGACACTGAAGGATTTACACAGAATAACTTACTCTGGTTTGTATGGTTTTAGAAGCACCCAGTCTATGGACAATGGTGCCTTCCTAAGTTAAAGGAAGATCTTGGCAGAACTCCATTCTCCCCGGCCCCTTCTGCCATTTCAAAGGGAAGGTCTGGAGGTGAGGGTGGGCTGTGGGCAAGTCAGGCTCTCATATGGATCCTACCGGGGCTTGAAGCATGCCAGGGGCACAAGGCCTCGCTGAGCTGGGAGTCACAAGTGACATCGTTCCTAACTAGGCCAGGAGAAGCAAGAGCCACTGCCCCTACGCCTTGGTACACCTCACCAGAAAGAGCCAGGCCACCTTTTGGTGTTTAGACAGAGTCCGGAAGCATCTCCCTATCACCCTCCCTTCTCCCCCAAAACTGCTGGGTCTCGGATTGCCCAATGCATAAACAGGAAATTTAATCTTTCCTTTCCTCCCTTTTGCCTAAACCCAGCAGATATGCACAGCGGAACTGATTTGGACTCAATACAGAGGGAACTAAATTTGCCCCAGGAGGGTGGAAGGGCAGAAAATAACCCGACATGGAGGAAAAAATAAAGTTCAATAAAAGGGGTCCATCTGCAACCTCAGATAACACGTCTTCCTAAATAGTTAAATTATGGAAAGAAGCAGGAGGTAATTTTAGACAACTTTTAATATTCCTCTCAACGAGATTCAAAATATCATTGCATCTATGAATCTAAAACAGAAGCTCAGCCATGAAAGTATGAAGAAAGGACAAATTAGGACAAACTGGGCCACAAGACCAGTCGGGTGAGGGTGAGGCGTCTTGGCTCAACATGGACTCCACACTCTCTGCCTGTGGTCCCAGGCAAGTTCGAGAGCCCCATCACTGTCTTTTAAAAAGGGGATTTAAAATAGTGCCTTCTAAACAAATAACATGTGTTTACAAGGATGTAGAGAAAAGAGAACCCTGTGCACTGTTGTTGGGGCTGCAAACTGGAGCAGCCACTCTGGAAAACACTATGGAATTTCCTCAAAACAATTAAAAAGAGACTTTCCTTATCACCCAGCAATTCTGACCTCTGGATATTTATCTGAAGAAAATGAAAACACTAATTCAAAAAGATATATGCACCCCTATAGTCACTGTAACATTATTTACAGTGGCCAGGTTACTTCTGTAACCTGGGTGTCCATTGATAAATGAATGGATAAATAAGATGTGAGATATATGGAATATTACATAGCAATAAAAAAGAGTGAAATCTTGTTATTTGTGACAACATGGATAGACCTAGAGTGTAATATGCTAAGTGAAATAAGAGACAGAGAAAGACAAATATCATATAGTTTCACTTTTATGTGGAAACTAAAAACAACGACAATGACAACAATAACAAAAATGAACAAACAAGGCAAAAAAACAGACTCATAGAAAAAGAGATCAAAGGGATGGTTACCAGAGGGGATGGGATGGGGGGATGGGTGGAAAAAGTGTTACAGTCAATAACATTGTGATAAGTTTGCATAGAGGCAGATGACTACTAGACTTAGCGGGATGATCACATGGTAAGGTATAAAAATGTTGAATCACTATGTCATACACCTGAAACTAATATAACTAATATATTATTGTCCACCAACTATACTTAAAATAAAACAGTGTCTTCTTCCTAGAGTGTCGCAGGCCTTCAACAGGATATCAATGTGTGATCAGTACTTACACAACATCAGGCACGTGAGAAGCACCCTGCACACATTTTTCTTCTTGAGAAAGTGGAGTGCAATGGCTAATGTACAGATCACAATGAAGGCAAAGAACAGCCAACCAGAGTCTTCAGGAAGCCAAGAGCAAAGTGGAAATCAAGTTCAGGAAATTCTCCCGGGTTTCCAAAGGAAAGAAATAAGAAGTGAAACTAATTAGGTTAAAAAGAAAAGGAGGCACATATCACACAGGCAGTAACTTCAAGACAGACATAGGAAGTTGAATAGGTGAAAATAGAGCAAATACAATTGAATTAAATATTTTTATAAAATAGGAAAAAACATTTTCTGCTATTTCTGCAAAACAAAAGGACTGACTGTCGGAGCGATAGGAAAGGAAACCAGACCAACCATGTGAAACATCCTTGCGAAAATTTTGAACCACAGGGGTGAGGAAAAATATTTGCCAAATGCAAGAGGAAATCAGAGAAATTTATTGCAAAGGGAGAATACCAGGTGAGCATTGGGTCTGCCCACAAAACCAAACACCAGAGGAGAGGGAGCAATACAAGAGGAAAAGTATAATGGAGAATTCTGATTCTCACCCCAGATTATCATTCCTGGGAGGGCAGCAGAAAGGTTTTCGCACACATGAAAAAGCTAAGAAGTACACATCCCATGGGGCTGTGATGGAAAAAAAAAATCACTTGAAAATATGGCTTAATGCTTAAGAAATGAATTAAATACAGAATTTAAGACTGTGGAAGCCGTAATTTTTAAAGAACTGAAGAATAAACTATGAGACGGAGCTCAAGCTAAATGATGATCTTTCACAGAGTCTCATAATGTGCAAATATTTTAAATACCTTAAAATAAGTTAATACTAACCCAGAGCTCATACTCTGCGTTTCTCTCTCTTTTTTTTTTTAACTGACAAATGGAGGTGATAGGAGAGAAGCAAAAATTTACTCGACTTTTATTCTTTCACAAAGAGTATTGATAAAGGTTTTTTTTGACATGCAGTAGGGAGAATTTGGTCATTTTTTAAAATGTAAAACAACTTTTTAGGAGAAAAACAGGATATAAACTTCAAATTCATCAGGCAAGAAGAATGGAAAAATTGCATTTCCAGAGAGCAGCAACAACAAAATAGAACAAAGAAAACCATAAGTAAGTATAAGAACAAAACTTTAGAATAACAGAAATAAAAGTTACCTATCTTTTCCACCTTTTAAAAATTGTGACAACAGATATGCATAAGCTAAGTAAATGACCTCCCTTGTGAGAATTAAAAGACTCAGTTAAATGATGAATTGAAACCTATTCAAGTTTATATCACAGGAAAGTTAAAACCTTACCCTAAGACATAGAAGAAAATGAATTAATGTCAAAATATACCATGCTTCTTAAAAAGAAGTGTCAACGTTTTAAAAATTCAGTGTACTTCTAATTAATTTATAAACAAAAGATAATTCTAATAAACATTCAAATAGAATTTTTTGAAACTTGGCAAAACTGTTTTTAAAGTATTCTAAAGGAAAAAACATGGGAGAAATCAAAATAAAAATTGAAGCAGTGGAATGGAGGAGGCACTTATTTTTTGATGTTTAAACGTATTTTAAAGGTGAATGAATTAAGAGAAAGTGGTATGGGTACAAAAATGAAGATATCACTGCAATATACTAGACACACATAAATAAGGCAGCATTTTATGCCATTGTGTAAAGCATAGGTTATTCAATATGTTGTGTTGAAGTAACTTGCTAATTATTTGGAAATTAATAAAATTGGATCACTACATCATAACACATGCCTAAATGAAGACCAAATTGATTTAAAAACTAAATTTAAAAGATAAAACCATAAAACAACTAAAATAAAGGTAAAGTAAAACAAGGATAAATATTTGATCTTTGGGCAGAGAAGTGATTTCTAAACCAAAAAGCAAAGGAAGAAAAGATGCAACAGAAGAAAACATGGGACTTGACTACATAAATATTCAAATAATAATAATAATAATAATATCTCAAAAAATTTCACAAATTAAGTTTAAAGGAGACAAACAAAACCGGAAACTGATCTCTCTCTCTCTTCTCTCTCTCTCTCTCTCTCTCTCTCTCTCTCTCTCTCACACACACACACACACACACATACACACGCACAAAAGGTTCATGTCCTAACTATATAGAAATTAATATCAATTAGAAAAAAAAAACCCTAACAGGAAAAACTGTACAAAATACGCAAACAGATAAATTACAAATGAAGAAACACAAATGCCCGATATAACATATGAAAAGAATGTTCAACCTTCCTAGTAAATGAAAACATTCAAATGCAAACAACATGCCTATTAAACTGAAATAGGTTATAACGTATACTAATACTGAATGCTGAAGCGGATACAAGAAACAGGCACTCATACCCGCAGAGTTCAACAATATACATCGCACTCCTTAAGAAGGGTCATAATCTTGGATCTAGGTATCCCATTCCTAGGAATTTATTCTAGGGCAACATGCAAGAATTTACACTAAGGTTTAGCTCAAAGATCATCTTTACAGCATTTTTAAGGCGGTCGAAATTGATGATAATAAGTAAATCTAATATTTATTTATGGAGCACATAAAGTGGCCAGGCACTCTGCCAAAACCTTCCTATGCATTATCTCATTTTATCTTCAAACAGCCATGTGAGGTCCATCCTATTATTGCCTCTATTTTTCAGATGAGGAGGTAGAGGATTAAAACAACTCAAATGCCCAGCAAATGAGGATGGTTACATATATCATGGAACAAAAATAGCATGAATGCAGTAAAGCCATGTAAAACCATATTTCTCAGAGAATAGAAAAGGACAGTGTACGTGTGTGTGTGTGTGTGTGTGAGAGAGAGAGAGAGAGAGAGAGAGAGAGAGAGAGAGAGAGACAGAGAGAGAGACAGAGAGAGAGACAGAGAGTCACAGAGACACAGAGACACAGAGAGAGAGAGAGTAGCGTACAAACATGTGGCTACATGATTTGAGAGAAAAACATATAGAGAATAGAATTTATGTATCTTTCTAGAAAAAAAAGGGCTTAGATGGCCAAAGAAAAAGAGAGGGAGAGAGAGAAAGCTGTTATAGTGGTCTTTTCTATTGAAGTTATAGAATGATGATCATCTTAATTTTATTTTTTAATCATTGTCTTCAAATTTTCTTCAATGAACATACACTTTTAGAATTGAGTGGAATTTTAAATAGAATTTTATTTAAAGGGGGGATCATTGATGTAATTTCAAAGGTCTTCTTTCTAATAGAGAGGAAGGATTGTTCTCAGGTTGACAGCTGAGCCCTCACAGTTAATACATGGTTGCAGGGGTCACTGAAGTTCTCAGAGCTACCCGATCTTAGGAGAACAGGACTGATTTACTTACCTTGGAACAATTCCACCCATTGGGCCAGAGACACTCTGGCTTAAAAGATATTCCTTAAATCACTAAGCCTTTCCTCTGCCTAAGGGTTTGTTCAGAGGCTGAAGCCCTTGTATATTTTCCAGCTAAATATATTCATGCTTGCATATTGATATGTCTGAATGCTTCCAGCTCCATGCTGACCTGGAATAGAATGACAAATTCCAATGCATCGTCTCCTAAATGTTTACAAATATTTTCACTGATAGGAAAAAAACTCCTCCAAGTTCCTGCTCAAGTCACTGAAGCAAGGTGATTTGGAGAGAGGGCAGAGAGAGGGCTTAAATGTGGAAGCGGGTAGAGGGGCATCTGTCACGTCTGGCTGGTTTGGGGGATGTGACCACAATGATGGCTCGCAGCTACGCCTAAGCAAGGCCCCCAGGCAGGAGGGCTCCTTCCAGAAGGCAGAGCTACAGAAAACTGACAGGGTTGGGTTTTCAGGTCAGGGAAGTAAAAGGTTGCCTCTCCCAGAAGTAAGACAAAGGAATACAGAAAAGTCTCCTGCTGGTGGTGTAGCTGTGCCTGTTTCTATCTGATCTTTTCATTCACTCTTGATTCATTCATTCATTCATTCATTCAAAAAATATCTATTGAACGTCTGAAATGTGCCAGGCACTGGGGATGTAGGGCTGCACGAAACATAAAATCCCTGCTTTAATGGAGGTTTACACCCCGATGAAATTAGATACACAATAAACATATAAACCCATAAACGAAAAAGTCAACCAGAAAACAGAAAAGAAGATAACTTCAGAGAAGGGTAAGTGCTAAGAAAAATATAAAACAGGGTAATGAAATTGACAGGGACTGGGGGACAACTTTTCTAGGGTAGTCATAGGAGGCTATGCCAGGTGACAGTTGAGCTGAGAGATACGAGTGAGCAGGAGAAGCCAGATACTCTAAACAGCACAAGGCTTCCCTGTTTCCCTTAGTCTGGCCACACCTATCCACCAAGCCCACCACCTCCAGGAAGTCTTCCCTGGAGTTGCCCAGTTGCCCATCTCCATACCATAGGCTGCGTTTGCTCAGAGCAGGTCCCTCTTCTAATTGTTCGCTGTGGCCAGGTTCTCTCCTTACAGTGTGATTTTTCCCAGTTGCATCTTTGTATTCCAAGTCAGTGACCATTCTCTCCAACCACCTATTCCTTCTCTGTCCATCAGTCACTCTCAAGTTCACCTTCTTGCAGGAGAACTTCCAAATCCTTCAGTCACCTCTCTTCTGAAACCACAGTGCAGGCCATCTGCACTGCTCATGTCTACATGAGTTTTGCCACCCCATGAGTTTACATGCATCATGAGTAGCAAAGGCTGGGTTGTGTGTTGGGCTTCAGGGCCTTGTATTGAGTTATGCAGGGATCATAGAAGCCTCAAATGTGCTGCCTCTCTCTGGGCTTGAAGTGCTTGTGGCACGATGTTTCTGTGAGCTGTCTGCATCAGACTCACCTACACGCTCCCGGGCCACCCTGGACATCCTGCATCAGGATCTCTAGGGAGCAGGTCCCAGGAATGTGAATGATTAAGAACCTCTCCCGTGATTCTTACATATGCACACTGAAGTGTGAGAACCACTGTCTCAGTTACATTAAACCTCCAGAGAAAAGCGGACGGTGAAGTGAGGGGCCCTGTGGTCCTCAGGTGGCAGGACACTGCTCCTGGTGTCTTCCTGGGCACCTTTTCAGCCCTCAGAGGGAAGGAAGAACTATGAGTCCTAACTGGAGATGTTTCTGAGTAAAAGCAAAGATCAGGGATTAGAACAGTATGTGGAATGCTATCATTTGGTGTCAAATAGTTAGGTGGAGGGCCGGCCGAGTGGTGTGGTGCTTAAGAGCTGGCTTGGGACACCAGCGGCCCAGTTCGGATCCCACATATGAGGGCCAGTGACACTGTCCTCTAATAAATGAATGAATAAATAAATAAATAAATAGGTAGGTGTAGATAGATAGGTAGATAATAGATGAATAGATAGATAGATAGATAGATAGATAGATAGATGATAGATAGATAGATAGGTAGATAGATAGATGATAGATAGATGATAGATAGATAGATAGATAGATAATAGATAGATAAATAGGTAGATGGTAGATAGATAGATGATAGATAGATAGACAGATAGATAGATAATAGATAGATATGTTTGTAAGTGCATAGAATATCTCTGAAAGGATACATAAGAAACTAGTAGTAGGATTTGCCTCTAGAGAAAAACACCTGTTAACGTTGGGTAGTTGAAACAGTTTTCCCATATATCTTTTGGAATACTATACATGTGGTATTGGACTATGTATGGGATATAGTGTGGAATACTATAGCTATAAATATTTCAAAATTTCTCCCATATTGTCATAGCAAAAACTCATATAATGAGTACTATGTGCCAGGCACTATTCTATGTGGTTTTATCTACATTAACAAGCCTAAGAAATAGATACTATAATTAGTCCCATCTTCTGAATCATTCCCATCTTATTCCCACTTCCCAAGCAAAGACAGTTGACCAAGTTCATGCCAGCTGTGATAGAGTGGGCATTCTAATGTGGGCAATCTGACCTCAGAGGCCATGCTCTTAACCACTAGCATACACTGCCCCTCAGGCCTTCAACCCCGGATTGGTCCTCGGGAGACGCTCATCTGTATGTCGATCCTAGCAGGATCCATAGAATTGCCGACCCAAGTATTATCTTCTTTCCAATCACAGGATAGGCCGATCACTATTCCAGGTACATAGCTCCAACCCAAGGATCGAATATCTGAAAATGATCTATTGAATGAATGAATGAATCAATCAATCAATGAAGCAAGAGACCAATAGACTAATGAAGTAAGTTCTTTGAAAAGACCATCAAAGTGGAGAAACCACCTGATAGATGAGGTTAGCCAAGAGAGGTTGAGCAGGGTACATTCTGTGTGAAATGGAGTATAGAAACTGAAGAAATGGAGAGACGGTCAATGTGGCTGGAGCCCAGTGAGGTGGAGAAGTAGGCAGGGGTCAGATTATATAGACCTTTGCAGAGGGTTTTGCAATGTGTCTGTCCTAAGAGCCACAGGCAGTCACTGAGGGATTTTAGCGGGACAATGACCTTCCCAGCAAAGCCAGCCATGGGATGAGGTGTTGGCAGCTGGACACTGCTCGGGTTGAAGGCTGCTTCCAGCTCTGAGGCTCCGTGAGAGACATGAATGGGAATGGTGAGTGATTCTGCCCCTGACAGGCAAGTAAGGAGCCTGAGAGCGTGCCAGGGGTGCCTGGAGAAGGTCTTGAAATAGAATATACTAGAATTCCTTACGTTAACTCACGTGATGGCTCGGGCCTCCATCCCATCTCTCTTGCCTAGTCGTCCTGGACTTGGGATCTTTCTCCAGTTGGAAACTTCAGGCAGTGGCCTCATTCCCAGGGATCCTGAGTCCTGGGGGCAGTAGTGATGGGAGAGGTGAGGAGCGCAGGTGTTTCCAGCTGGCACAGATGTGTCAGTGCCTAACAGTTCCCTGACCCTCCGGGACCAGCCATTCTTTAGCTAAGGTCATGAGAACAAAGCAAATGAAGCACATGGTAGCCCAGCGAAAGAGACAGAAGTAATGGAGCCCAGCCAGGCCGCAGGCAGCCCTTCAGCAGGAAACTCTGCACTGGCCTCTGCACTGGACCCAGGCTCTGAGCTGTTCTCCAGGCCCCCTGTCATGTCAAAGAGCCCCAAAGCCAACATCTTTTGTGTCCTATCTCCCTGAATCACCTTGCCTGGATGGGGGAGATGGGACACAATCGTAGGTGTTCCAGGAAGAATTTGATTCAATTCATTGCCATTTCTGCAACAATTCCCAGGGCTACAAAACACCCTCCCTGCCTCCAGAATCCAATGCACTGAGAAGTGATCCTTTAACAGAAGCGAATAACAAGTGCAATGACAGCCCAGGTGGGCAGCAAAGAAGTCCTCCAAGCAGGAGGAGGTGGGGAGTCAGGGGAAGGTAAGAGAAGGAACATTTGAGCTGGACCTTGAGTAGCATGAGTAGAACTTTGAACCATGAACAAGGAGGGAAATCACCCCAGGAACAGATGGAGGGCAGTGTAAACAAAGGGCAGGAGACAGAGAAGTCAGAAACAGAAGAGCAAAGTTATTAAGCCGTAGCATTGTGGAGCCAGTGTGCTCAGGCTGCAACTTGCCTCTGCTACTTGCTAGCTGTGTGACCCTGGGCACATGACTTAACCTCTCTGTGCCTCTGTTGCTTCATCTACATGTAAAAAATGGCAATAATAGTAGTACTGACTTCATAGGATTGGAATGGGGATTTAAGAAGTTAATATACTTTAAGTGTTTACAAGAGTGTCTGGCACATAGTAAGCACTACAGAAGCATTAGCTGTTATTATTATTGCTGTCGTTATCACTATCATCTCTGCAAAGTGTGGACTCGGTGAGGCTGCAGGTGACTGAGTGATCAGTCTTGACACTGCAAAGGGAAACTGAAGCACAGCTGGGAATGGCAGACACAGTAAGGATTTCCATTTTTCTCAGCCGTGGGTGAATTTTCGCAGGCAAAAGGCTGGAGCTGCAATGATGGGGTGGCTTACACATGCTTATACCCCAGGTTCAGCCCCTGCTCTGGCCATCTCACAGGCTCAGTCTATGATCAAATCCACCACAAATGCTTCCATCTTGGTCACTTGGGGCTGAAGGAAAAAACACATATGGCTTTTTCCAAACTGGACAAACTCGGACGAGTTTTCTCACACCCAGACTTTTAATCTCCGCTTTCCTACCTCTGGGGTGATCTCACAATTTGGGCTGGTTACTCCTTTATAATTAAGTCCTCTGGTCACCTTCAGGTGCCCAAATTATCATACTTTAGTAATTAAAACACCCAGTGCAGTATAATAGTTAAAACTCAAAGCTTTATTTAAAGTGCAAGTTCTTTCCCCAGCTTGGGCCTGCTTCAGCACAGCAGGGGCAGAAGCGAGAGGGCATGGGATTGACTTCTCTTTTCTCTCCTTGCACGTCTTCCCCTCCTCCCTGACCCCCATTAGGCTACCTTTGACTCCTCCAGGGATAAATCAGGAAGAGGCAGAGAAAGGAAGGGCAGGCAAGGCCTTATGGACTTGCTGGGATTGGATGGGCCTTGATTGATGTTCATAGCTAACTCCAATACCCTTATTAGGTGCATTCCTTTTGAAGATGGCTCTAGGCCTGTCCTCTCCCTGGGTCCACTTAGCCCTTGGGGAACTGGCCCTCACCTCATTCTGCTCTGTTGGTGGAAGTGTAGCTAGTCCCCAGTGCAGTCTGGCCTCTCTTTCCTTCACCCCTTTAGCCAAATCTTGGCCTCTTGCTTTAGATTTCTCAGATAAGGGTCAAGCACCAAATCGTTATCTCCCTTTGTTTCCAAGGGACACACATCAAGCTTTTCTAGAGATCCCTGCAGAGGCCCCTTCTGCACTTGGCTTAAGGTGAGGGGGACGCGCCTCGCTTCCCCACTGGGTAGTGGTAAATGCACAGTGCACTGACAGCTCGCTCCAGGACATCAGTCTGGCTCTCACCCCGCACCATTTCCATGGGCCTTGGATGGTGAGCTAAAGTTCTCAACACTGGCTTGGCCACCCCTTCCCATTTGCAGGTCCCATGTGGGCGATCAAGCATATTTGCTGCCTCCTTGGCAGAGTGAGCACCCCCGAGGGCAAGGATTGTATCTATTCAGAGCTGTATTTTTCAGCTCCCCAAACTGCATTTGGCACTTAGTTGGTCTAGTAGTCAGAAGAGTGGTCCCCTCAAACATGTCCGTGTCCTAATCCTCGGAACCTGTAGAATATGTTAGGTTATACGGGAAAGGGCAATTAAGGTTTCTAATCAGCTGACCTTGAGAAAGGAAGACAATGCTGGATTTTCCAGAAGAGCCCCATGTAATCACAAGGGTCCATAGAAGTGAAAGAAGGAGGCAGAAGATCAGACTCAGAGAGAAATTGGAAGATGCAACGCTGCTGGCTTTGAACATGGAAAGAGACCACAGCCAAGGAATGAGGGCAGGTTCTAGAAGCTGGAGAAGGCAAAAAATGGATTCTCTCCCAAACCTGCCAGAAAGAAATGCAGCCCTGCTGACTGACACCTTGATTTAGTCCAATTGAGACCCATTTAGGGCTTTTGATCTTTTGTGAACTTCTGTAAGATACTATGTTTGTGTTGTTTTAAGCCACTAAGTGTGTCGTAGTTTCTTATCGCAGCCACAGAAAACTAATACAATCCCTGCTCAATCGATACTGGTTGAGTCATGAAATTATATTGAATCAGAAGGTTGCCTGAAAGTGGAAGGAAGGACAAAAATCTGGAGGGCTGTCTTCCAGGCCATGGCAAGTCTGCTGACTACCCCTGGACACTCCCTCTGGCCACCTCTGTAGCGACAGGTACTCAAGGCTCATGCTCAGAGGTGCTCCCCCAGGGACAGTGCTAGATAAACAGTGCCAACTCCCGGTTTGCGAGCTTCTTGCTTGCTAGCCTGCTTGCAGACCACTCTTTTCTGTAATTTTGTTGTCGTTTTCAAAATAAATGAATATATGCACCTACTAAACGTTGTTCTTGCAATGCAGATGAGCATTATAACATGAAAATAGAAGTTCCCTCCTGGACTCTCAATCTCTCATTTCTGATCCTCAGAGATAAATGACTGTTATTTCTGTAGATCCTTACAGAATTTTTCTACACATATGCCAGCGTGTACTTATGTATTTATTTGCATACACACATGTGAAGTATTTTGACACAAAATGAATCATACTGCAGATATTGTTCTCCAATTTCTTTGTTCATATAATAATATATCTTGGATATCTTCTCCTACTAGAGATGCTTTTGAAGGGTTGCATAGCCGTCCATTATAATTTATATAACCACTGCCATAGTGGCATTTAAACTGCTTGGCATACAATACAACAGATTCTCGAATACTGAATCACCTTCTCTCAAGATCACACACTCAGAGGCATTTCATGACTTTCATAGGCTCTGAGCACTCATTTTGGGGGTTTTCTACCCACATCACATCAAACATTTAAGTATACCCACCTTCCACATCAAATATAAATTTCTGTTGTAAAAATTGAAAAGATTTTTTTATGATTTTGCTTTTGAGATAATTTGCTCTGCGTAACTTATTTAATTTATGGTTGACTATAATTTCTCAGCAATCATCATGCATACTTAGGAATTCTTGCAAAGTGAGACAATTTAAACTACAAATAGTTTGTAAGTGTAATGACATTTTTATGAATATGAAATTTATCAATTAATGAATGCAACCAAGTGCTGCACTTCACAGACATTTAAATAAACTTAATACTTCTTACTTTGCTGCTCTCTTTTTGTATTTTGAGTTCAATAGCTGTCTTCTCATACCTCATATTTTTCTTAGGACTTTGAAAAGCTTGCAATTCCTAGAGATGATGGCACGAGCACCCAAGGGATAAAATAGCCATGTACCCTATACCCTCTGGTCAATTCCTGGGCCTGCTCTTGATGTGAGCGGGTAAGAGTGTTGGTATGCTTGGGAAGGAGGCTCACCAGGGTCCCAAAATGGGTGTTTCTCAAAGTGGTATGAGGCAGCAGAGCAGCATATGGCACTGGAATGCGTGCAAAAGGAGGGCCAGAGTCACAGCTAAGGAGACAAGGGACGTAACCCAGGGTGGCCTTTTATGAAGGGAACAAGGCTGGTCAGGACTTGGGTGCCTCCAAAATCCTCCTCCACTTATTCCAAGCCTGCCTCTCAAAGGCATGATGTTATTTGTTGTTATGGGGAAAGTCTCCCTCCTATCCCTCCCAAAGCATGGCCATACCTTCAAGGTCTGGCAGTCTCTAACTCTGCTTTTATGTTCTGCCTCCTGTAAAAACAGAGCAGGCGATAGATGCTTAAGCAGAGCTGACAAATGGGCAAACGAGGGGTCTCCATCAGGAGGTAAATTTCCCCATCTGCATTGCTACATGTGAAATGTCATACTGATCAGAGCAATAAGTGCTCAGGAGGGAAGGGCGACATAATGACAGAGACAATTTGGCATCTCATTTGATTTCCTCACAAAAAAAAATTTAACATTTTTGAAAAGATTAACTTCCTCCATGGAAATTCCTCTCCAATGTAAGCACTTGCTCAATGATGGGCTATTATAAATGCTTATGATCATAAGGATGAGATTTCTATAGCATCTGATGCTGTTATTACTGTGAATGAAACCACTGTGAAGCCAATTTCAGGTCCCACAAGCATCTCTTAGCTTTAAGAAATCCCCGTGGATCAGAACACAATTTCCATAGCTCAGTAGCACAGGCAGCCAAGGAGCTGAGGCTGAGGCCTGGGGAGGGAGAGGAGGCTGAGGACGTGCGATGCTCTGTGACCAAGAAAAGCATCCACAGGACAAGACAAAGGCTCGTTACCTTTGTCTCTTGGGTTATCCCACCTGGAATCAGGAGGAACTCATGATTTTAGACATACACAGTGTTTTGCTAGTTCAGTCTAATTTCTGACCCTCCTTCAAGGTGGCCTCCTTGAAAAGACTGAGAAATGAATAGGCTTCTTTTAGTCGTGCTCGTCTCCCCCAGCTAGACTCTCACAGCCCAGTGAAGAACACAGCCATGAATGCGGTACTTTTCCCTGTTGTGACCAGGCGACTTTGCTCTTGGTCAGTGAGTGCTCCTTGGTAGTAACTGTGTCAGTTAGATATTTGTTCCACAGGTAATTTTCCCCACCTTCATGAGAGGAGAATAGACCCCCATCCTACTGATATTAAGCGTGGCCATGAATTGCTTTGACCAATGGAATATGGGTGGAAGTGACAATACACGGGGTCCAAGTCTTAAGATGAGGTTCCTCAGGAGGCATCCTGTGTTCTGCTCATCCCACTGGCAGCATCCAACTTACACTATGAGAAGAACATACTGGGCTTCAGAACAAGACACACAGAGCCTCTCCAGTTAACCTACAGTCCGAAGCAGAGACACCCTGGCTGACCTACAGGCTTATGGGCTTGAAAATAAATGACTACTGTTTGAAGTTAGTAGACTTGGGGTGGTTTTATGTAGCATTATTTCAGTAAAATCCTCACTAATACATCAGAAGCATCTCTTGTTCCTTATAGCATCTCTCAACTCCTCGGGTGGAAAGAGACCCTTCAGATCCCCGGGGTGTGAATTCAGACCTGTGAATATGGACACACTGGACCTCAGCCTTTCCTTTGACTTGATTTCTCTCTTTCCTGAAAGATAAAAGGGGTGGACAGGGCCGGCCGTGTGGCGCGGTGGTTAAGAGCTGGCTTGGGATGCCAGCGGCCGCGGTTCGGATCCCACGCATGAGGGCCAGTGACACTGCCCTCAAAAAAATAAAAAATAAAAAAAATAAAAATAAATAAAAAAAGGCGGGGTGGGCACACACACCTGCCTGGTGGAGGGCCTCCCCCATCTGATTTGTGGCTGGCTCCGTCCAGGACCCACCATCCCTGTGTTCTTTCATCAGTGATAGATTCTTTTCAACCTCCCCCCACCAAAAAACAACAACAACAACAAAAAAATGTAGCCAGAGCTGTCATCTCAACTGTTCTTTAGAACATCTTAACTGATCATGTCAGCCCTGTGCTTACAACCCTTCAGCGGCTCTGTATAAGTATGGAGTGAAAATTCCCACCTCTTAGCTGAAGGCACAAGGGCCTTCAGGATCCGGCTCCTGCCAGGTAGCCAGCCCTCCCCTCCCTCCCGGCCTGCTCCTCAGACTCTAGGGAGAGCCAGTGGTTCCCAAAGGCATCTTGCTGCCACACACCAGTGCACGTGCTTTTCACAGCTTGCATGCCCTTCCCCCATTCCCTGGGGTATGACTGTCTCCAGGTAAAAGTGACATGATTGATGGAAAGATACCAACAGCCCCAGGAAAGGGAAATGACTTCCTTTAATATAAAGTAAAAAATACAACTAACTGCACAGAGCAGGGATACAGCAGCAGGTCCCCTCTAAAGGCGTAGTCATTAGGATCTAGTTTAACTGCTGTCACAGAGAGACCCAGATTCCTAATGCCTCCTTCAAAACCCAGCTCAAATCTCACCTCTTCAGCCCTTCCTTGGTCTCCTTTGCCATTCAGTACATCCCAAATGAACGAAGAGCAGCACTCTGTAGCCCTTATATTACTCAAGAGATGACTTCCCAGATACCTTGATCTCTTTGTGGTCAAGGTCAAGAGAGGTTCTAATGCTGTCCCGTTGGGGTGTGCATTCCAGCTGGGGTGCTCATTCCCAGAATAGGAGTTTGCATTTCGGTTTTGCATGACCACCTGCAAACCACATTTGGCATCAGGCAAGTTACTGCTCTGCCCTGAATCCATCTGGGCTGTGGGATCCTAAGATCCACCTGGATAAGATAAACTCCAAGATTAACTCTGGATAGGGAAAGAAGAACCCAGCACATAGCAGGCCCTCGGCAAATGCCAGTTTTCTTCCTTTCCCTCCTAATAGGTTCACCAGGGCCTCTTTCTTTCAAAGAAAATAAGATGTTTGGAAGGATATGACCAATACCTGGTCAGCTGGGATAAAGCAGTGTATTTTGGTTTCAGATCAGAACCAGGAAATCCCACACTTTAAAAATGGGGGTGGGGAATGTGAGACAGAGACAGAGAGAGAGAGAGAGAGAGAGAGAGAGACAGAGAGACAGAGATAGAGAGAGAGAGAGACCACATCCAAAGACTTGAGAGAAAGAAAAAAGGAGCTGGCAGCAGTGGATCAATCATCAAGGTGAAAACTTAAAAGACGATTGATTTTCCTCCTTGATGTCCATGTTTCAAGGACCTTGTTGGATTCCCCCTGGGAAATCAACTTTAAGGGTTGTCTGCCACAGAAATCATTTCCTCTGAGCTCTGTTTCCAGTGGTTCCCTGGGTTCTGGGCAGAGAGCAAACACCAGTGTCCCTGAAGATCAGCAGCTTGACCTTTGGGCTATCCCTCATTCCTTCCCTGTAGCCCAGATGGTATCCAGAGCACTGGGCTTGGAGTAGCTGCACCTGGGTTCAACCCAGCTGCCCTGGCTGTGTGACCTTGGGTGAGCCAATTCAGCTGTCTGACTGACAATTGCCAGGTGACCTCCAGGAGGCACAGTGTGGGTCTTGAAGGTAAGTGGACAGGGTGGAGATGAGCCAGACAATAGAAATATGTGTCCTTGAGACACTCAGAGTCAGAACAAGAGAGGCAGTGTTTTCCAGGGCAGAGTTTAAGGGGCAAGCAAGGTAAGAGAGGAGGAGGAGAGTACAGAGTTAGAAAAGGTAGGATTAGGTGAAGAGGTCCGTGCTGGCTGGGAGCTGGGGAAGACACAGGACAGAGGGTCTGGAGTGCCCAAGGCCCAGATTTATTGTCTCTGGTTGAAGTGGACAAATCTTGTTTAAAAGCCCAGGGTCAAGATTGACTGCTGTGACTCTAACATGCAAGGACGGCATGAGGGTTACGTGGGGTAATGGATGGGAAGCCATGTCACAGAGGGCTTGATCAATGGGCTGAGTCAGAGGAAAAATATGAGTCAGACAAAGGACAAAGGAATCAAATTGAAATCTCTCTCCCCTGCCTCCAAGACGTGGGTCTCTGCTGGACTCGGGCTGCCTCAGGGATCCCATGACAAGTGTGGCCAGAGCTGAATTGCCCCAGGCAGCAGCCCAAAACAAGCCTTCCCCCTCACCAGCCCCTTCAGCGTGTTGGGCTCCTCCTCTGCTTTCCTAAGGCCAAAGGACCAAGTCTAGCCCAATGGCTAGTTTTGCAAATAAAGTTTTATTGGAACATAGCCACACCCATTTGTTTACACACATATGGCTGCTTTCATGATACAGCAGCAGGGATGAGTCATTGCAACAAAGACCATATGGCCTGCAAAGCCGAAAGTGTTTACTATATGGTCCTTTACAGAAAATGTTGGCCAGGCCCTGGATTAGCTGCATAAATGTTGTGAGTGAGGCCAGACTGGAGCCTTCCTATACTGCTCAGTTAACAGTGTCTTTTCTCCCAGAAGCCTTTAGGAGATAGCAGCCTGGATTTTGTTGCTCAAATCAGAGAAACAAGGAAAGGAGGAGAATTTTAGGGCTGGGAAGAGGAAATTATAGAGGTGGTAGGATGATCTATGCTGGTCTGATAAAGACCCTCTATTCTGCTTTCAAAGTGAGGGGCATCTAGAAAAAGAGGCAAATAGAAACATAATGGTTAAGAGCAGGCTGATCCACATTCGGTTCAGTTTTACCTCTGGCTGGCTGTGTGACCCTGGGCAAATTACTTAACCTCTCTGAGCCTCAATTTCATTTCCCATAAAATAAGAATAGTAAAGAATGAGAATAATAATTCTCACAGAGGAAAATTTCGAGAGATCATGCATATGACATATTTAGCAAGGAACCTATTACATGGGAAGCATTTATATAAATGCCATTATTATCATTATAAACAAGATGTGGGATTAAGAGGGGATCTATGTCCCCTTCATTCCCAAGATCCCAAAAGGAAACAATTAAGCATCAGAAACATGATAAAAATTGTCCTGAGTACAAGAAGCCTGCTACAGAAATTGCAAAGCAGAAATAATGCCTCTATATAATCTACAATAGTATAAATATTAATAACTGTCCATCATATGCCAAAATAAATGTTACATCTATGTCTACTTCATTGGTGCCACTTGCTTTACCCCATTTTTAAAAATTGGCCTATGAATATTACTCAGCTCCGTTCTCAAGCTTGGGACTTCCTGGCAAGCACCAAGTAAGCTGCTTCAGTTTCTGCTCCAATCCCCACTTCAGCTCAAGTTGGAAGGCAAGGCTTTGTCCTGCCTGCCTTGTTTATACCAGTCTCACTGCTGTTGATAGCTCATCCAGGCCTATCCCCTCTCCCTATACACAGGCCTTGGCCACTGGGATGGAGGCAGGTCCAAGGCCTCCCTGTGTGGTGAAGTCTGTTGGCCTCTGGGGGAGTCTGGAGTCAGCCTCTCTCTCTCATCACCGCCTCCCTGACCCCCCGCCCTGTGATGTGCTGTTTAACCAGCTCCCTGGGGGAAAAGGAAGAACTCTGATTGGTAGCATTCACCGATTGCTGTGGTGTAAATACTCCCACCAAGGCTAATTTCAAGCTGCAATGGCTTACAAAATTCCTGAGCCAGCATGAGCGGGTTCCAGCACACCAGTGCTTCCTCCTTACATGTCGTTCCTATCCCTGTTTCCCAGCTCCAGGTACCCTATTCGATGGCACCTCTAAGCTATACCTCTGGGGAACTCCCTCCTGGCCTTGGGTCCCCAGTGAGTTCTCCCAAAGGGTCTGGGCTGTTGGGGGAGTATAAGTTCACCCAGGTTCTGCCCTTATAACACCTCTGCCCCTGAGTCTGGGCAGACCCTTACTGTTCCTTACATCACAGCTAGCCTCCTCTGAGATCCACCAGGTGACCCACCAGCTCTAGCCCATCCCCTCCTCAGAGGTTCACTTGCCCCTCCCTATCTTTGACTCCAGCCTACCATGACCTCCATGCAAACCTTACCACTTACCCATGGACTTGGCTGCACCCTCTTCCTCAGTCTCCCCAGCCCCAGACATTCCCTCCCCCATCCATTCTCCACGGAGCCACCTAAGACATCATTCTACAATATAAATAAAATTTCATTACCTTCTTGCTTAAAAAAAAAACAAAAGAAAATTGTCGTTCCCTATAACCTACAGGATAAAACAAGGAATACATTTTATTGTTAGCATGGTAATTTTGCTTTGTTTTGTTTGAGGATCTCTTTGGGGTCTCACATACAGAGGGTCAAGTTATTACACTCCTTGCTCTGTGGGATACTACAATTGTGATCCATACAAGACCCCTCTGATTTAATTTATTTATGTGTATTTTCTTTTCTTACTATTCCTCTCATTACAGGCAACCAGACAAATGTGTCGTATGAAACGTCTTGAATTCATATGTATCATTGGGAAATAAGGATTGTTTTTATCTACATAAATAGCACTGCGCTAAAGATCTTGTCATGTTTCTTACCTTTTCACAAGCACTGCATTCGCTCTTGTCCACTCTTGTGTGTGCAGCTGGTTTCATTGCTACCGCTGCTTGGTGAGAACACCTGGATTACCTCTGACTTCCTCACCTATAGCCATGCTGCAAGGCGTATGCCTGTGCATAGCCTGTGGACTGTGGGGAGAATTTCTCCAGGGAATTATGGGGTCATAGGGCATATGGGAACTAAGTCCCACCGCATTGCTCTCCCATGTAGCTGCACAGTTCATATCCCAGCCGCCCAAACCTCATCACCATGTGACCCCCTCACCACCTCTCCAGCCCCATCTCCTGCCACCTTCATCCTAAATTCTTGCCACATGATGTACACATTCATTCATTGAAAGGCAGTGTTTAGGAGATTGTCTAGTACAACACCCTTGGCTTACAGATTAGGGAACTTGGATGCAGAGAGGGGACAGTAATGGCTCAAGTTCACATAGCATAGACTGGCTTACCCAGGGGAGCCTGGGTCTCTTGACAATTCGAGACTCTTTTCACTTTACTCCAAGGTCAAGTTTTACTCCCATTTTGCAGAAGTAGAAAAGAGAGCTCAAAACTTTGGGTTTCATGGAAAATTAGAAGAGGGAAAAATCATGGTTCTTTTGTTCCTGAATCTGCCTCCCAGGCATGGATCCAATCTCAAGAATAAGCAAGAGCCAGACACTTATGTCCAAGGAGCCTGAGGGTTGGGCTGGTCTCACCCCAAATCAGGCAAAGCATCAACTGCCAGGGCTCAGACAGCCCCCCACACACACACAGACACTCGCCTGGCACCTGTCACCCCCCTCTACGGCCTGGATGATCAAATGGGTCTTTTATCAGCCTGATCTTCCTGAGGCTTCAGCTAGGGATAGTGCATTTAGAGCGAAGTTTGTTTCCATGTAATTGTCAATTATTCCAATGGATGGAAGTTGGTTTGGGAAACCTGAGGCTAAATTTAAAAGTCAGTTTAAGCTTATGAAATTGTTTGGGGACAATAACAATGTAAACAAGCAGGCTTTTTAATACATTTTAAATGAATTCATTTCATTTTTTCATGGGATTTTCATCTCCTGTACCTTCTCCACCCCTCAGGGCTTCATTCTTATACTGAGAACAGGTTTGGGAGGGGGAAGATGGAATAGAGGACAAAGTGATGGTGTGACTGGCTTCCCTGGGGGGCCTCTCCAGGCAAGCCAACGCACAGAACACCCCTGGAGAGTGGTTCCCACACCGAGGGTGGGAGAGAACTCCCATTTGGACTTCAGGCCAATGGGTGCCCAGAGTCTGTACACCAGACTATCAGTTTCTAGCTTCTGCTGCAGGAGTCAGGAAATCAGTCCCCTTTGGTACCCAGCTTATACAAGAACCGCTACATCTCACCCTCCACACCCCCACCTCCCCTCAGCTCCCCAGATCTGCAAGTTACAGACAGTTTAATAGGCAGATCTAATCTCACCAAGGTTTCAAAGCCATCCAGTCAATAGCACTGCTTTTCTCTGCCTGTCCTTGCCCTCCTCTTCCTCCCTCCGCCCCCCACACGCTGCAGCACCATGGAGACCTGTCAGAGGGCCAAGAGCCACTCCCTCATTCAGCTTTGGTGCTTTCCAATAGAATTTACAATGGAGGAATGCAAAATCTCCAGGATTTCTGATATAATGTAGAGTGAAATGGCTGAGTGCATGGGCTTTGGAGACAGGAAGCGTGGATTCTAGACTAGCTGTATAAGCTTATGCAAGTTACTTAACCTCTCTGTGCCAAAGCTCCCTGGACAGCTACATGGGAGCGTGAATATGTATCTACCTATTAGTAAGACCTATCCATAGCCTTGTTTGTGAAATATAAGTGTGTTAATACCATTGGCAACATGCTAAGAATAATGCCTGGTGTCCAATACGTGCAGTTAAGTGCTTGCTAAAATGAGGGTGCTTGATAATGGTGATGATGGTGATGATAGTGATGATGGCAATAGCAATGATGGTGAACAACTTCAGAAGGGGAAAAGAGATGGGAATTGGTTGAACTGATTATTTCCAGATCACCTTTCCCTCATTGCCCTTGCAGCTCAGAGATTCTACACATATGCAAAGGAGGCTCCAGGACACAAGCTCTAAGCTGATTGGAGTGAAATCAGTCTGACTGAGGTTGGCGATAGAAGTTCTGGACATCAGGGAGGGTGGAGCTCACCAGCAGACATCTGATACAAGACTGTGGCCAAGATAGCTGGGGTTTTCTCTTCTCAGGAAAGAGAATTAGCACCCTGCCACGTGAGGTGTTCTAGTTTCTCGCTACTCAAAGTGTGTCTAAGAATAAACATCATGAGCCTACCCCCCACTCCCACCCCCCGACCCTCGGGAAGTTTATCAGATATGCAGAATCGCAGGTCCATTCCAGAACTACTCAATCAGAGCCTGCAGTTTAATAAGCAACCCGGGCGATTTCTATGCATATTAATGTTTGAAAAGTGCACTTGTAGTCCCAGCGGTGGGGAGTGGGTTCAGTGGCCCTCTTTTGCAGTCCCACTGGCCTGGAGGCACCATGCGGGCAGGGACTGTGTCTGTCTTATTCTCCACTGTATCCTCAGCATCTGGCATCATTCCTATCACATAGTGAGCACTCATAAATATCTGGCCTAGAGATGTTTGAATGAGTAACTGAATGGGCGAATGAGTAAATGGATGACTGCTGAACTCAGAAGCTGTGAGTTCTGTGCACCTGTGCAACAACTAATTTACTGCCAAGACTAAGCGAGGTTGGCTAGAAGGACTTGAGACTTTCTGTTTTGTGCATCCAGGCTGAGCGAGGGCCAGCAGAGCCTGACTTGGTGTCTACCACGTGGCCCTGCACTCATCTTCGAGTGTCCCTGACAAAGAAGATCAGGTCAGTCTGACATGATTTGTTCTAAATGTGCTTGTGCAGCCCAACAGTGAACCTTGAGTCCTCAGCTGGGCACTCTGTGTCCCGTCTCTGCAGACACATGCTTGCCTGGGTACAAAGGCTTAAAGAACTCACCCTCTCAAGGCTTTGAAAACATGAATGACATTTACCTGTTTCCAGCCCCTATCAGACTTGCATGATTTCTCAAAGATCAACAAATCATGGTTGGGCAATCGCCTTTCCAAATCTTTTTAAATATCCTAGCATGTCATTGGTCTGTGTCAAGAGGCAAGGGACAAATAAAGTAGCTCAGTGTTTGATTGTAGTGACCTCTTCCTCCTCTTTTGGATGCCTTTTGTCCCTACCAATATTTGTGCTGACCTTTACAGCCTAAAGATTATGCTAAAGATCTGTCCAAAGAAAAGGGGCGGTGTGTGATAGCTCCGAGTCTTTGAAACTCTGTGGGCAGCTCAGAGAGAATCCTGCTGTTTAGGGCTCTCTTTTTTTATCTTGTTCCCTGCTAGCCCCCCTTCTCCTGTGATTATTCAACTACAGTAAATCCTTAAAGAATGGAGACAGAAGGAATATGCTTAAGGTTTGATGTCAAACAGACCAGGGCTGGGATCCCAGCTAGTAAGGGGCAGACCAATGGGATGAGCTCTGGGCACAAGGAGAGTGCTATTCACTGGGCACACGGGCATCCAGGTATCAGAAGTATGAGGCTCATCCTCTCTTCTTACCTTTCCATCCTGCCCTCCACCTCTCCCCTGGACTACCTCAAAGCAAAACGTTCTTGCTCCCCTTTGCCTCATAAGCTGGTAAGTGTTTCAGACATGGTGGTTGCCTATGCCCAATATCCATTTTCACCCCTGCCTTCCTCCTTCCTACTAGACCCCCTGTTTTGTTGGATAGCCTCCTTCCTTAGCCTGCCCTGGGCCTTGGAAGAAGTGGACACAGCCTTGCTGGTGCTTCCTGATGAGTCCTAACCAGTCTTGGGTTTCCCATCCCTACTGGCAGTGACTAGGGATCAATTCTGGACAGTAAAGTGTAAGAAAAATCTGCAAGGAAGTCTCTGGGAGAGATTTACTTTCTCTTGAAAGTAGGCTCATGGAAAAGAAGGTATGGTATTTTTCTCAATGTCAACAGGTTTAGATCTGGAAATGGCTGCTGCTATGGAGAGAACCAGACTTAATACAAAGCCAAGATATTTTGGATGGCACAGAGAAAACATAAAAGGGGCCTGGGTCCTTGATGACATCTATAGGCCACTGAATTAATCAACCTAGGGGCTACCTTACCTCTGGACTGGTTGTAACAGGAGATGATAAATCTTCTTATAGTCTGAAGCTGTTGAGTTGAGTTTGCGACGGCCAAAGTGAAAAAGCAAAATGTGTGATTAGGTATAGACATCTCAGGAAGAACCTTGGTGCTTCTGTCTCCTTTGTGGTGAATAATCTGAAGAGAAATCCTGCCCTTGATGTCAAGTTTTATGCCTTCTATAAACAAACACGCATGCTCGTGGACACTCACACACATGCACTTGTCAACACAGCCAAAAAAATGGAAGCAATTATGTGAATGTTGCTACAAGAAGAATCTAGTTATGCTTAAAGCCTACAGTACAAGAGCCCCATTTTGTTCCGATCAGGGAAATGAAGCATCACCATGTGGGATTGGGTGAGAACAAACCAATTAAATGGTGGCATTCATTAGTATCTTGTCATTGAGCTCAGGGCCTAATTGGTGCAAGTTTGTCTATGAGATGACTTTGGAAACCACAATTCTGTTGCTAAAGCTAAAACGCATAATTTTGATGCTAAAAAGTCCTTCTCCTACTCAGAGCTCATTATGTAATTCAAGAGATATGCAATGTCTGATGTATAAAGTTCTTAGCAGGAAGATAAAGATAACGCCAAGCCTGCTGAGTTGAGCCTTGTCCATGCCAGCCTGCTGTGGCCCCAGGTGTCACCCTTTCATCTACCTATCCATCACCTTCAACCAAGCAGAACCAGGACCTTACACCTTGTCTCAGGAGATAGGGATTTGCATACAGGTAGTTTATTGTGTAAGAGTGGGCTATGGAGCGGTGGTGCTCTTAGAAACACCTGGAAGGGAATGAATGAGGGAGACAGAACTGGGCAGAGGGACAGCTTGAGATGGGATATGGTAGATGTGATTAAGATCACAACAGATCCCACAGGGAGCTCTAGAACAGGGGTGGCCCTTCAGAGCTGTCCTGATTAAGGCGAGAGGACTGGGTCTTTGACCCTCCTCACAGACCAGTTATGGGATGTGGGGTAATCCCCGGAAGGCATATGACCTTGGGTGAGGCAGCACCCTTTGAAGGAAGGAGGGAAATTCCCCGGGAGGGAATTGTGAACTGTCAGCAGCCAACTTTCCTGACCACTTGGACAGGGTAAGTGCTTTAGTCTTGCAAGGGGCTTTGGGTGTCACACTACAGCATCCACTATACATCTGACATAGACATGAGAAAATGCTGAGCAGAAATGCTCTCTTACTCCCACTCTGTTCCCAGTATCTCCTAGGATGCACATTGCAGGCACTTCATAAATATTGTTGAATAAATAATAATGAACATGCAAGAACATGAGGCAGAGATGAAACCATCTTGTTCCCATCCTCTCTTTAGCCTACCACCCCATTCAGAGAAATCACTGCTACCTCTAGAGCTATCATTTAAACTGCACAGACCTGCTTCAGAGAAGGGAAGAAAAGGATGACGTGGTATGGAGAGGGTTTGGTAACTATTGGGAGAAAAAAGTAAAGCATTACTGCATAGCATATAACAAAATAAAATTCAAGTGGTTGAAGAGTTACATACAAGAAAATTAAAGCCAGAGAAGAATTAGAGGAATATTTGAGAGCAATGCTTATATAAACTTGGGGTAGTTGGGCCTTTCTGTGCATCATTAAGCATCCAAGCATTTCTAAGCAAAAACAATAAAGGAAAAGATTGATGAATTTGATTACTTAAAAATGAAATCTTCGCTAGGTCCAAATAAATACCATAAACAAAATTAAAAGGCAAATGACACACTGGGGAAAATATAATAAACATATATTATAGATAAAAGGTTATATATGTGAAGAGCTCTCAGAAGTCAAAAAGGAAAAGATAAGCACCCCTGTAAAAATGGGCAATTGACATAAGTAGGCAATTCACTAAAGAAAAATTACAAATAGACAATAAACATATGAGAAAACATTCAGCCTCACTGGGAAAAAAGATATACAAATTAAATCAACGAGTATGGAAAATTGGGCATTCTTATACCCTGCTGGAGAGAGTGCAAATTGATGCAATTTTTTTATAAGGCAATTTGGCAATACCTATCAAAAGTCTTTAAAATGTACATACATATCTTTGACTCAGCAGTTTTACTTCTAGGGATTTATCTTAATGATCAAAACAAATATAGGTGCAACTATTTAGGTATAAATACAGTCAATAAAGAATTATTTATGCTAATGAAATCTGGAAATAATCTGCATATCCAATCATAGGCAGTTGCTTAAACAAGTTATGGAATATGCATAATGTGGGGTACTATGAAACCATTAAAATGAAGTTATAGAAGAGTATTTACTGACATGTTTATAAGATATTGCCTAGTGAAAAAAGCAAGGTACAGAACAATATGGATAATGCCATAAATTTGTGAGTACTTAGAAACATGTAGTTTCCAAATATTTACTTTTCACTTGATGGTAGATAACTAGTTTTTATTTCCTTTATGTTTTTCTGGGTGCTGTCCACATTTTCTGAATTAACCAAGGACTACTTTTGTATTTAGAAAGTGAAGTGTCATAAACAAAATAATTGGATTTGGTAGAATTAGCAAAAATAATCAGGTTAGCATTATGAGTATATGCTACCGACGAGGGATGGACCTCTAACTCCAAGGTAAGCCAGGTGTGGACATGTCTCACTTTTGAAGTTGAGGATGGACTGCCAGAGAAGCTCCGGTGAGTTTCACAGAAGATGCCTGCTGTGAAGCAATTGGTGGTATAAGACCACAGTGGCTGGAGGGCAGGGGTGAGCCCCAAGGATCTCTGTGACCAGAACAACATTGATGATGAGTTGAATGAAGGTATAAATGAGTGGCATACTTGATAAACCTGACTTCTCTCTCATGCAAATTTTACTCTGTATGAGAAGGAGAGCCCTACATCTTCCTTTTGCAGAAAGCAGCAGGCTTTTGTCATCATGGCAACCTGATTCTGAGCAGAGGTTGCAGCTCTGCGGAGGCCACCTTCCACTGTGGCTCGCTTACCCATGCCTGTCCCTGCCTAATTCTCTCTCAGGGGACTTTTGTCAGCCTCAAGGGAGAGAGAGAGTTGACTCTCTATACAAGACGTTTTGTGTTAAACGTGGACCCCATGTCCAGCTGCATGAAACTCCTCAGGGGCCTGAGCACAGACTCCATTGAGTTAGCTTTATGACTGGAATGGGATGTGACACTAGTTAAACTTGGGTGGGTGGGTGGATGGATGGATGAGTGGATGGGTGGATAAATATTAGGTCAGTCTTATCTAAAAGCAGGGAGCAGAAAAGTTAAAAATTGGAAAGTAGGATAAGTCTGGAAGTGATTGGGAACATTGCCAACTGAGGACAGAGGTGTTCTCCATTGTTCTCACATCCCTTGATTTCCAAGTGTCAGCCCATCCTTTTCTTCAGGACTGAGCGCCCGCCCCCAGCCCACACACAGCCCTGAGAGCTTTGGCAGGCCTTGTTCATATCCATAAGGGAAGCTACCACCTTCTGTCATAACTGTCTGTTTTCTTGTTTGCCTCCCCTTCTAGTCAGTGAACCCTCTGAAGGCAGTGATTTTGTTTCAGTCAGTTTTCTTTCAGGCGCAAGTTAAAGAAAACCCAATCCCAGCTGGCTTGAGTACAATGGAATTGATGGCTCTTATAACACTTAAGATTCAGGGAGTAGGACTGGTTTCAGGTACAGTTTGGTTTCGGGGCTCAAGCATGGGTGACCTGGTTTCTCTCTCCATCGCTGTGCTTTTTTTTTTTTTTCTTCCAGGTTTGCTCCATTCTCAGACAGGCATTTCCCTGTGGTGGTAAGAGGGTTGCAGCAGCTCCAGCAATCACACTCTCTCTGCTTCAAGCCTAGAGAAGGAAACATCCCAGAATCTCCCCCAATAAGACTTATTGCACCTACATGTTCTGATTAGGCCTTGTGCTCGTCCCTGAGCCAGTCACTGTAACCAGGTGAAGGCAGAGCTCTCGGATTGGCTTAAATTTTGATTAAGAAAGGGGTTGCTCAGAGAGAAGCTGGGTATATCTTACCTGAAGAAGGGTGAGGATGCTGATTTGCACAAGGAACAGGTGCCCATAGAATACCATGTCTTCTCAGTGCCGGGTTCTACCACCCAACATGTAGTCACCATCAGTACATGTTACTCTTATGACCCCAGGCCAACAGAAACACAACATGAACTTGTCATGGAGGCCATCCAGGACTCCGTTAGGCCCAGCAGAGGCTCTTTGTCTGTGAGGTTCATCTACTGCCACCTCCCTCCCTTTTCCTGTGCCACCCTCCTGCCAGCACTCAGCCTGTCGTGCCTAAGCCATAGGCAGCTACCAGCAGGCCAGCCCCCTCCCCCCATTCCAGAGCACTGAGATGGAAATGTTTGAAACTGATGCAAACTTAGAACACTGTGATTTGGGTTTCTCCTTCTCTGCTTGCTTTTTGCTCAGTCACCCAGAACTGGTGGTATCAACCCTCCTGCCCAGATACGTGCAATGATGATGATCACATTAGCAACAATAATAGCTGCTGTTATTACAACTCCCATTTTAAGGGTCTACAGTATCCTAAGACATTTCGACATATCATCACACATCTGTACAATAATTTTGCAAGGTATTACAACTAGCACTACCACGGGTGTTGCCCACCTCCAGGTACAAATTATCCGCATTACTAATCACTACTCAAATTTCACAGAATTGTTGTCCCCCAACACTGGGGCATAATTTCTACTCCCCCTGCAAATGTTTCCGTGTGTTCCCAGGAGTCACCTCCTGTGGGCTCATAGGCTCTGCCAGGCTCCACGGCCCCCACTGCTGCTTTCCACCACCCAGGTCCCTGCGACGGAGCCACCAGGCACCGGAGTCTCCACTGTGCCTTTCTGCATGGCGGCAAGTTTGGGGAAGACGCCCTTCTTCTCCCCTCCACTCTATGGCATGTGCTGTTAGTGGGGCCCTAAAACAGTTCTGTTGGTGACTGGTATATTAGACAGCTCCTGAAATGGCCCCGTCACAAACGCCCTTACCGTCGGACGCTGGCGTGGGACCAGTGGGGCCTGGGCTGGAAGACAAAACAAGAGATAGAAAACACACTCATACCACTCTGCCTCCCCCTTCCTTTTTCTTTCTCTCTCTCCCCCCTCCCCCCTGCAAAGCCAACCCAAGGCTGTTTGACTGAGTCAAGCCCTTCATGTGTGGTTCCAGTCTCTTGGGAGACTTTCTCCTAACTGGCTGAGAGTAGGCATTCAATAAACAGGCATATAGATGGTCCCTGACTTACAATGGCTCTGTTTAAAAATTTTTAGCACTACAATGGTAAGAAAGCAATCCATATTCAGTAGAAATCATACTTTGAATTTTGGTCTTTTCCCCGGGTTAGCGATATATGGTACAATACTCTCTCATGTGTGATGCTGGGCAGTGGCAGTGAGCCATGGTCCCCTGTGAGCCACGGGATCACGAGGGCAAACAACATACGTCACAGAATAGTATTAAATGCATTTCCTACTTAACAGTGTTTTCCACTTACAGTGGGTTTATTGGAACATAATCCCATCATAAGTCGAGGAGCATCTGTATGTTGAACAGTTGGTTGGATGGATGGATAAAATACCCCATGAGTTCTGATGCCAACTAATTCCTGGTGAACCCACTTTACATATATCTGAATTTCATTTAGACTCAAGTTGAGATCCTTATGAAAGTTGGTATGATTCTTCTCCTTTTTGCTTCTCGGGCCAACCTTTTGAGAGTCAATTTCAGCTCAGATCAGACGAAGTCCACTGGGCTCCTTGAATATTGGAGATTAGACAGCTGGCCCCAGAGTCTCTGCTTGGCAGAGCCCTAATCTGGGCTTTCAAGTGGGCAGAACTGAAAGCCATGCAATTGATTTCCAGAGAAGATTTTGGAGTCAACCTATTACAGTGGGGCAGGTGGAGCCTACATAAACCTGCAGATCCGATTTTGTAGACTGAGGTCTAGGTGATACACAGGATTAAATGCCAGGCTAGAGTCTGGACTCCACCCTGCAAGAATCACTGAACAACAGTTGGAGATCAGTTTCACAAATAGCATGCATGCACCTGTCTGTATGCATTTTACTAAAGGTGTTTCCATTGATTTTGTTAACAACGGCAAACATTTACTCAAAATTACTATGGGCCAGGCACTGTTTTAAGCACTACTGCATTTACATATATTAATTAACTTATTCCTTATCTCACCTGATGAGATAGATACTTTATCTTCAATTTATGCATGAAGAAACTAAGGCACAGAGAGGTTAAGTAACATGCTCATGATCACACAGCCAGCAGGAAGTGGACCTGGAATTGGAATCCCAAATCCATGTTTTCAATCTCTACATTGTATTATTAAACTCTCAAACACGTGTGGCCCAACAAAGAAAGGATAAGAGCCTTCCCACAAGGAGAAAAAGCTGACAAAGTAGAGAAGAACCTTGATTGGGTCAAATCACAGGGCAAGGGAGCATTAGAGAAACCAGCATTCACTATGGGGCAGGCAGCACCCTGCTCTCAGGGCTTTGCAGAGTCTTCCACTCACTCCTCATGAGAACAGTATGGAGCAGGCCTCCCAATCCCCATGTCACAGGTGAGTAAAGCATGGCTCCGAGAAGCTCAGTAACCTGCTCATGCACTGCTTATGACTAGTACATGGTGGTTTCAGATTCAAACTCAGGTCCATTTGAATCTCCACCTGACGCTGGGAAAGGATTAGGCTTCCTATCATGAACTCACCCACAAGGGAGAGGGGGTAGGGTGGTGTGAGGACAAGGGGTCCTATGCTCCTCTTTCACCTCATCCTGCCTGTCTTCTTCCCTCCTCTCCTTTCCCCCTTCCCACTCCCCATCCACCTTGCCCATTCCTCTTCACTTGCTGGGGATTAAGTTAGGAAAACAAAACTGAAATGAACACAGCTCTGCCAATCCATCCCTGGAGACGCCGACTTACACAGGCTTGATGCTGTTGATGATGTTCTATCGATTTCCCCTCTAATTGTTGCAGCTGGATCTATATTCATTTTCTGTCTCAAACTTCTCTTTTGTTGGTTCAATCAGCTAAATGAAGGGCCCATTTCTCTCTGCTTCTACCCTGAAAAGCCAAAAAAGTTTCAAATGAAGGGCCCTCTTAGGAAGTCAGTGAGGTCAGCAGACTGGGGACAGAGAGGGTCAGAATTGGATGACCTCTTTTGAAGACTTGGCAAAGAGCAAGCCTGGAAAAGAAGGACCCAGACACAGACCCTGCTGGCAAGAGGCAGAAATGTTCCACCTTGAATTCACAGATCAGTAGTCCATTCACTCATTCAACACCTTTCCTGAGCACCTACCACAGAATGGACTCCATGGTTAAGATCTAGAAATATTCAGCACATAGGACTTGCCCTCACCAAGTTCAATGTGAGATGGTCAAACAGATATTAATCAAATAATCTCATAGAGAAATAATGTGTGCTTTGGGAAATGTTGAGGTCAACTTCAAGAACCACAGGAGGAAATCAGAATTGGTCAGACAAGACTCAGCTTTCCCTTTGTTAACTCAGCAAGCTTTTCAGATCCACTCAACTCAAGATGTACAATGGAGAGAGCAAAGTACTGAGGGTAATCTCCAAGCTGGACAAGTTTCCTAGGTGCTCACCTCATTATGGAGAAGCTAGATGTTCCTTGCACCTCCTTGCATATGACCTTGGGTGGGGAGTGGGACATATGCAAAACCAACCCTTTTCTTTTGTCATCTGCCTCTGGCTTTTACCTTTGGGTAAAACTGGCACTTGCTCTTGGGGTTCACCCCGATGGTTCATTCTTTGCTCAAGAGGCATTTGAGACTGCTCAGTCCCCATTCTTGAAACCTGACAACACCTTATCTTTCCAGCTCAACCCACTGCCAGTTATTGGCCTTCACCTGGCCATTCTTCCCCTAACCTTCTAGTCATCAGCTCAGGTGAGTGTACGAGATATACAGGGGCATTAGTCAGCATAGACTAGGTTATGCTGCAATAACAAATAACCCCAGAATATCAGTGGTTTAACACGACAAAGATTTGCTTCTTACTCATGCAAAGTCTGCAGCAGGTTCAGTGGTTCTCTAGGGTAGCTCCCTTCTAAGCAGTGATTCACAAGCCTGGTGGGCTTCCATCTTGTGACACTGACATCTTAATATGTTTGCCATGGTAGAGGAGAGGGCTGGAGAGTCATTTGGGAGTTTTTATTGCATTTTACCCGAAGTGATACACACTATTTCTGCTCACAATGTTGACCAGAATTAGTCACATGGCAATGCCTAACTTCAAAATTCCCCAGGAATAAGAGAAGAATTTGATATCTATAATTTTTAGTAATGTCTACCACAGTTGGTCCAGCCTCTGGATAGAAGTTCTGTTTACAGATTCTTATCTAGGGCTCCAAACTTTCACCCCACTATAGCTCAGCTTCTCAAATCTCATCCTTATTCCTGTGATGCAACCTCAATTGACAGTCCATATCTCTGTCTTCACTAGACATACCTCTCAGCCAGTAACTGGTACGTTATGATTCAAACTTATGTCTAGGAAAACTCACACCTTTCTCTCTATGGTAGACTATCTCCACTAAAAAAGCCCATGTCTTCAAAGCATTTCTGCTGAAGTTGAGAAAACAATATTGAGACATCCAATGAAGGTAGAATGGTTCAAGCACAATGGTGAAGAACTTAGTTTATGAGGTGGGGCACATATAGGTTCAACTGTCAGTCTTGCCATTCATTATTTGAATGACCTTGACTAAATGACTTACCCTCCAATTTGCACATCTGTAAAATGAAAATGCTAATAGCACTAATTTAGGGTAGCTGTGATGCCAAATGAATTAATGTAGTTAGCAAGGGCTTAAAAAAGCAGTAACTACTATTAGTATTATTATAGATTTCTAGAAGTCAATATCTAATCAAGAGTTTGATAGTGTGTTTCAGACTCAATGCTAGAGACACTAGGAGAGGAGTGAGGGGAGTGCTCAGGCACACTGGAGATCTGAGTTTTCTGCTGGGCAATTAAGCTGCCAAGAAAGCCAAGATGGTAAAGATATTTCAGGCATGCACCTCAAGAGTAATGGGGCCTGGAGGTAAGGGTCGATAAATCTAAGAGGTTAGAGGTATGCAGATATAACCTCCTGTTTTTTATTCTGAAACCTTGAATTTGGGCTGGCTCCAACATTGCTTGAATTAAATATCATCATGCTTGTAAAATGCTCAGCTCAGTGCAAGACCTATAGTTGATGCTCAATAAATAATAATTATTATGATGATGATAATTATGATTATCATTCTACCACAGTAAGTTGGCACATTGATGTGGGAGACCATAACCAGGCAGTTATCTCTAAAGAGACCTCTATGAATTGTTGATCACCACCACAGCTTCTATTCAGGAACAAAACCTCCCTTAGATAGTGTGAGTTTAAAACTAAGATATGCATTGTTCCAGACCTTGAGGAGCTTATGGTCTAGAAAGGGAGTTGGATATGGTACATTGACAATGTGTGCAGATCACCTTGTCCTATACTGTGCACATCATTAATATTATCTCCAAATCTCACAGCAGTGGAACCAGGCAGGTCTTATTCTCCCCCATCTTATGGATGAATTGAATTAAGCCCCAATTTCTTTAGCCTTAAATGGGTACAACAAGAAATCTCACTGACTTCCTATGAAGATTAGCGATAGCATCTATGAAGGGCATGGAATAATTCCAGGCACAATAATGTTATGGAAGATAATAGCAAATCTCCAGATAGTGACCGGGATGTGTATGTTCAGTTGCTTCCTGTGCTCAGAAGGTAGATGCAGGGAGCGGGTGGTAGCTCAGAAGCCTGACAGCTGGAGTATGGTATAAAAGAGCTGTGTTGAGTTAACTCATGGGCACTGGAAGAGGATGGAGAAAAGAGGGACAGGATGAATGAGTGAATGGGTGGGAAGGAAGTGATATGAAACATGCCAACTCAGCCCCAGGAAGAAGAATCTCAGACTCATCAGGGCTGCCAGATGAGGGTTAGCATCTGGTAAGAATATGGGATAGCTGGCTTCCTTCCTGTCCCATACCTCCACCACCCACAGTCAGATCCAAGATAATCCAAAGTCTACATCCAGCTCCTGGCCTGAGATCTAAGGGCTGCCTGCAACTTTGGCCTCTTGTATTTCCCTTAAACCTCCTTTGTAACTAGTCAGACTCAGAAGTCAATGTGCCAAAGATAAGCATAGGGTAGGGGCAATGCCAAGTCTCCCCACAACCTACCAATTTCTCCCACTGTATCACTTCAGAGTGTGAGGTGAAGGTCCTGGCTATCATTCCCACGAACAGCACTCTGGGTCCTGCAACAGTGGCAGAACTCACCTGAGTGTAACCTGGTACTAGCAGCTTCTCCACACAGGTTCTGCTATAGGTAGCACATCTTTGTTCTCTCTGCCTATGAGTGTTTGACTCAAGGTGACATATTTATAGGACCACAAGTAAAACCTGTGCAAGAATAACAGAGATACATATTTCTCAGGATTAGCCACCTATAGGGTAAAGTTTTTGGAAGGCCCCCTCTGTCCAAATTACTCCCTTTTGTTAACAGTCTGTAAATTCCACCGTCAGAAATATTTTATTTTGATTTGGATTAAGAATCCTTTAAAGTGCAAATATTCCTAATAAGGGTAACACATGATCAGAGTTCAGGCAAAGCCTTAAAAGGGGGAGCTTCTTGATGAGGTTGCCTGTGGTGCCACCACCAGTCAGAGTGCTGGAGGGTGGAGAGAGCAAAGTCAGTTTGAACTTCATAAGACCAGCACCCTGGATAGTTCCTTTCTGGCTTGCAGCAATTTCAAGGCGCTTTCCAGATCAGCTCCATGTCCTGCAGGTACTATTGCCTTCAGGCCATCAGCCTCACTGGAGAAGAATTCTTTAGCAGAAGCTTTAGACAGCAAGGCCTTCGTTCCTGAGAAAAGGGTAATGTCTTTCCTCCGGACCGTGTTAGAGCTTGGCTTGGAGTATGTGCTCAAGATATCAGGTTGGAGCCTAAGGACACAGACCTTCTCCATGGGCTCTCCTTGGTGATGATGATAATGGTGGTGATGCAGATGGTACTAATAATGATAGATAACATTTATTGTATATTTACGAAGGGTCAGGTGCAGCTTTATGCACTTCCCATGGGATTAATTCACCAAACACCCAGAAGGAGCCCAGGAGGTGGGTAGTATTATCATTTCACAGGTGAGGACACTGAAAACACAGAGGCCAGGCTTCCCCACGCCACTGACCCAACTCCATTGCAGTCTCTGTACACGGTGCCCCCTGGAGTTGTGTAGGGCACAAACTGTGCAGCTAGTCTGCAGAGACGTTAAGCAATGTACTGGAGGTCACAACGCTAATAAGAGCTGGTTTAGAACCCAGGAAACGTAGCCCTAGAGTCCCTGTTTTTAACCACTCCACTCAATCAGGTCATCTTTATCAGGGCTTTCTCTTCAGGTAAGTGTACTGTGGGCATGATGGGTTAAGTGGTATTTTTAAAATTCATTTTTAAGCTTTATGTGTTATTACAAAGATAATATATACTCTAGTAGCAAATTCAAGCATTATAAAAGCAATCAGTGCCAAGCCAAAGTCTCCTCCCACCTTCATATTCTCCCCTCTGCCCCACATACCTACACCAGCCCCCTACTGACAAGAGAGAGGAAGGGAGGAGATCATGCTAGATTGATTTGATTACTATCTGGGGGAGGGTGATAGAGGAAGAGAAGGCAATAAAGCTTGAATTTCATGACAGCTCTTTGACAGTAGGGTAGAGGTCCTGCTTGGATCTCTCTGTCTAGAGGGATGATATGGGACTCCATCACATACACAACTTCTGAGTACATTTAAAAGAGCTTAATGAATGGGGCTTTCAGAGCCCTTGAATCACCACCTATTAGACCCCTGCCAGGAGGACAAAGCAAGCATAAATGTATTGTATCAACAGCTATTATAGATGCTTTCTGGTCTCATTTTGATGGACTTTGACGAGTGTGTGGCACTTCTGAACACTTTCTTAGCCATAATCATAGCAGCCACTGCTGAGACATTGCTAACCAAGGATTATCCTAATCTGGATAACCCTTCTAATCTTATAAACAAATGCATTTTTTTCTTTATCAAATTGAGATCATACTATAGTTGTGAACAATCAGTTTTTCTGCTTGACTCACTGTTATATTATGCACATCTCCCCATGTCAGTACAAAAAAAAACCCTGCTGCTTCTTTCTAATAGGGGTGTGATAGACCACTGTGCAGCTCCTACAATTTTTTTGTCAGCTTCCTGTTGATGGATATTTAGATTATTTCCAATTTCACTTTTTTTTTACTGTTGCAAGCCATTACAAATGTTCTTATACATATTCTTTCACCTCACGCTAATATTTGTGCATAAAAAGGAATTGCTGTGTCAAAGGATATGCAATCGGTGAGTTTTAATGATACAGCCAGATGGTGTGAGAAACAAAGGAGATGCATTTTAATATGCAGGTAGAGGTGTAATGGCTTAGAAGTGGTCATGAGGAGCGAGGCAAATGCTGACCTGCGCTTTTGTACCTTAGCAGAATGAAGAGCCTGGACTTGAGAAGACTGCAGAGGCAGCAGTGCCCTCTGGGGAGATCTCATTCTCAGTTCAGGTGGGAGATACAAGGAGTGTTCCGGGAAAAGTTTGGGAAACAGCCTGGGAGGGTAGGGGCTGAGAGTTTGGGTTAAGGGTGGGGGAGCAGAGAACAGTGAGGGAATGAGAGGGCAGGAAAAGAGAGAGAGTGACAGCGAGAGAGTGTCTTTCATATGTGAAGTGAACAGACATAGATTACAAAGCTGTGAGACGGGGGCGGGGGGGGGGGGATTGTCTGGTTACAGAGTTCCAATGGATCTCAGGCAATAGTTCCTGAATGGCAGCCAAGGCTCAATGACATTTACAAAATGTGGTCTTAGTGCAGGGTTTGTCTTAGGTCTGATTCTCTAGAAATAGACCCAGAGGGATTTGGATGCATATGATTGTTGGTAGAGGGCTCTTTAGGAAAAACTAAAGGAAAGAGGAAAGCAGGATGGGGGAAGAGAAAGAGTCAAGCAAGACCGCACCTCAGACAAAGTCTAGCCTTGCCTGACCCAAGGGGTGCCCCAGACAGCAGGGTGGTCATTCAGTGAGACAGAGGGGCCAGGTAATGTGCCCTCAGGCCAGCCAGTCATTGGATACCCTGGAGGGAAGGAGTGTAATCCCCAGACTCCTCCTGACTGGGGGTGGTGGTGGTTTCCTTTCAGCCAAGGGCATATCTCCAGGGAAGGTCACAGTCCTAAGCCGTTAGCCACAGCATTTGCAGCAGCTCAGGGAGAGGTGCATGAGCAGCTGAAGGGATCTGGGACATCGGAAATGCTGTAACACAAACCAGGAAGGAACTCTCCATGGTCCCAGTCTTAGGAAGTCCAAGCTGACTGCCCTCAGGAGACACTTGGAGCAATCTAATGAGAATACCCCAGAGACATGCACGTCAGACAGGGAGGAGAGCAGGTGTCACTCAGTCCCAGGAAACTTGCGCCAGAGCAGAACAGCAAAAATGCCCGTGGGTGGAAGGCTCAGACTTCTTCAGGTGAACAGCTTGCCAAGGCCTGGCTTGGGCACACTTCAGAGGAACACTTTTTCTGTGAAGGAGTGTTTGCTCCAAGAACCAAGACCAAAGGCTGGTGCTGACTTATAGTATCTGGACCTGCCATCATCGTTGCTCTGCCACACCTCCCCCCAGATCCCTCAGCCATGTTTTGTGCACTCAGCTCCCAGTGTTTTCAACTCCCTCTCCAGCTCCTGTGTCTATTTGTTGGAGGATTGCTATGGGTTAGAGGAGCTCACTTTGCCTGTGCACACAGAGAGTCAGGAGGATATAAACACTTCAGCTCCCTTGACCTTGACTGGGGCAGCTCTGAGATGTGACTTATGTTGTCTTCAGAGCTCCCTTACGGAATTAAGCCCAGGTTAACCGATGTGGCACTTTGCTTGAGATCACATGTTGCCTGGCTCCTTCCTTCACTTGTCCTACTTCCCCACCCCCCTGCTAGATTTTCCTGGAAACGCTTCATAACAAATCACTTTCACATAAATCTTCAGGGTCTGCTTCTGGGGGACCCAACCTCACCTCCTGTGACACTGTGATGTGATTCCAATAGCCTGTTTGGGGGAGTAGATGAGAAAAGATGAGCACAGTGTCTTGGAAAGGCCTGAGCAGTGAACACGGGGCCCAGCCAAGAAGGCTGGGATTAGGACAAGGCTCCTGGAGGAGGGAAATGGAGGCAGAAGCTTGAGTAGAAGGACAGGGACAGAGTCACAGATACTAGAGTGCTGTGGGGAAGAACTGTGAGAACCTGGATTCACATTCCAGCTCTTCAGAAGAAGACTAATTCCAGCCCATATCTGAGGTGCCTCTGTAGCCCGTCAGGCCATGCTGGGCTGGGGAATGCTAAGGCTGTGGTACCAGATACTAGTCCTGAGTTCTCTCGGGCAGTGTGTGCCAAGGTAGCACTGACACATGCCACCCCAGCTTACCTCACTTCAGAAAGCATCATAGTCAGGAGGATCTCAACTCATGCTGCAATACTCAGAGCCTCTCTTCAGTCAGAGTCACTAGTGTTTCTGGCACTAGACTTCCACGTAAGATTGCGTTTGGATAAAGAGGGTTGCCAGTTAAGGACAAAGGTTGAAAACCATTGATGTGGTTCAACCCCCTTAGCTGAATCTCTAGACAAGGCCAGTTTCTCTAGTACTCTCAAATCCCACATGTGTTCCCTGCATTTTCCAACTTGATAAGTGAAAGTCAAGATAAAAATAACACTTCAAGTTATGGCTCAAAGAGCCATAAAATTCTGAGTGGGGACTGTTTTGCAGAAGTGAGTAATCATGGGTAACTGAGGTGGAATAACTAACCAGTGAAGAATGTGGGCTCTGGGTTCTTATTGTACTTGTACTACTAAGGGGCAGGGAGTCAACCTTTCTAAACCTCTGTTTTCCCATTTATGAAGTAAATAAAACCCATAAAATAAGACACATACCTAATAAATATTTGTTTAATGAAGTCTGTGAAGATTAGGTGTGATGATGTCTATAAAGCACTCAGTAAAGTGCCTTACACATAGTGACTAGAGATGAAATCCAAAATATTTACCAGCTGCACTAATGCCAAACAATCAGCATGTTGCACTAATCAATCAGAGGAGATGCACTGACCAGTCAGAGCAGATCCACTGTCCAATAAGAATGAGTGACTGCCTGAGATTTACAAAGCCACACCCCCTAGGTTCTCGCTATAACTCACACAGCAGTTTTATAAACAATGGCCAGCTAGCATGAACCCCTAAACAATTTTGTTTGCCTCTTGCTATGGAAACTCCAAAATGCTCTAGTTAATTTCTTTACCACAGTCAGTAAGGACAGAGAATGGCTTTGCTGAGTGAGGGTGATTTTCTGCCTCCCCTTTTCCTTCCTATAGGCCTCCGATGAAGATGGAGAAGGGGATCTGAATCACTGAGACTCAGTCTTAGGCATGCCCTTGGCTGAACCAGGGCAGTGAGAGGACGAGCAGCCACAGGAGCGCCCCACAGGGACTCCTTCAGCGTCTATGCTGGGAAGCTGACATCTGGATTCAATATCTCGCTAAGAACAGCATGTTCCATTTTGTGTCCTTGCTCCTGAGTCAAGGTTTAGGGAGATAGAGTCTGAAGAGATGGGCTTTATTCATGGGTTTGCTTTTGACCTTCGCGAGGCACTGAGTGGGAGGATCCACTATGAGATAATTCTCCAAAAGGAAATTGAGAAGGTGTTAGAAAAGCGAGATAAAGGCTGGGCAGGAAGAGAGAGAGAGGGAGAGGGAGGGAGAGAGGGAGGGAGAGAGAGAGAGAGAAAGAGAGAGAGAGAGAGGGAGATAGAGAGAGAGAGAGAGACAGAGAGAGAGAGAGAGGTCAACTACATAAAGAGACATATGGCTTGAGCTTTAATGTTCACCCTCTAAGTTATGACAAAGCCGTAATTCACCAGCTCCTTAGAAACCTTACTACATGTACTGTACACTGTTCAATTCCATTCATTCCAGCAGTGGGGAAGGCAGGGAGGTAGGTGTCTGCCACCAAGATTCCCTAAAGATGTCCAGGTCTTTTCAATTCCCAAAGTGAATTTTACCACTTCCTTTTCAATGTGTAACCCCCTCATTCCCCATAGCTTTCTAAAAATTCCCTTTTTGCTTAAGTGAGCCAATAAACCTTAATGAAAAAGCTTGTAAATAACAGTTCTTTTTTGTTTTTCAACTTCAGTTGACATGCAATATTGTATTCGTTTCAGGTATATGACATAGTGACCAGACATTTTTATAACATATGAAGTGATCACTCTAATAAGTCTAATACCTATTTGACATAACAGGTTCTTTTCCCCCCCACCTCCATCCTCAGTGCATTTGCCAATGCTGCTCTCTCCAACCAAATGTCCTGTGTCCTTGCAGTAGCCACCTCTTGGGGTGGACACCAAGCCCATGGTGAACCCTCTTCCTTAGGAATTGCCGTAGATTCAGTGGCTGGGTCTGAACTATATTAGCTGGCTCTTCAGATCCAGCTAAATAAACCAAGAATGGACCTCTGATTCAAGCTGGGCCAATCAGGTTCCTCTAAGAATCTTGAATTTTGGCCTTAGACCCAGAGACGAGGAGTTGATGGAAGAGAGTAATGACCATGTATGCCCTGGAGAAAGAAGGGTCATAGATTCCTGAGGCCAAGGTCTCCCACACTTCTGAGTTTTTGCCATTCTTCAGATTTACTTGTTCTTCTCTTTCTTGTATTCCTTGAGACAACCAAGACCTTTACAGTAACTCTCTTTTATTTAAACGAACCAGTTCATTTTTTCTTACTTGCGACCAAAATAACCTTATTAACACACTTCTGATTCTCTGTTTCTTCAAGACTACTATGCCCCTATTTCCGTGAAGGTGTCTCTGAGTCACCCTCCTTTGGCAGGCAAATTTTGCCCCCTTCTTCTTTTGTATTCCCATAATACTTAATGCTCACTTCTGCTGCAGCATTTTGTACTTTATTATGTAAATTATTGTGTATTTAGACCATGGGTTCCTCAAGGAAAGAAGCAGCCTTATTTATTATACTGGTGTGTTTAATGCTGATCTCAGTACTTGCAACATAATAAGTGTTTATTAAATTCTTCTTCATTAACTGATTAAATGAATGAATAATTAGAGCTAAATTGGAGACAAGCTCTGTGAGGAGTTAAACCATATTTCTTTTGTATGTGTGTAGGTGAAAGCTGCAGAGGGATGCCAGCAGCAAACCAGTTCTCTTCAGCTCACATCTCCACCACAACAAGCACCACAAGCTGTCAGAATCCCTTTGTCCAGTTGGCATGTCTGTTGGTTGCATTTGCTTGGAATGAAAGGCCATCAGACAGGGGGCCAGAGATTGTAGAGATTTCTTATTTCCACAGAGGCCTGACCTGGCGGACCTCCTTGCCATCCTATTGACCCCTGCCTGTCTGGAATAAGTCCCTAAGGAGCAGGGAAGGACGCCTTTGTGCCTGAGGGAGGAGGGCCGATGGTGAGTATCAGAGAGCCTGGCCAAGCTCTTCTCATTCACAAGGGTTTGATTCTGACAGGCTTCAGAGAGACTCCTGGCTCTGACTCTGTGCTGCATGAGTCAATTGCAGCATGAGTGAACATGAAACTCCTGGCAAAGTGAGGATTTCCAGAACGACCAATCCAACAAATGGAGCTCTGACCCACGCTGCACAAAGCAAGTGCAATTGTGGAAAAGTAGGGCAAGAGTGGACAGATGAATCTGATGCTAATCAAAGTTCAAGTGCTCAGAACACATGCTATCTGAAAAGTTGGGCCACAAGGCCAAAGGTTGGATTTCAATTGAAATCTGCAGCATCTATCAAAAAAAAAAAATTAAAAAAAAGGCAATCTGCCTCAGGGGGTGGTAGTTGTCCATTTGGGCACTGGATTAAAAAGGTGGAAAATATGTAGAAGGAAAACTTCTCTGAATCAAGGACCTAGGCAAAGGATGACTGATAATTATAACAAAATAGTAGTGATATGATAACAATAATAGCTAACATACCAGACATAGTTCTATGTTCTCCAGATGTGTTAGCTCATTCACTCCTCATGATATACTTATGAAATCAACCAATGCCTCTATTATCCTAGTTTACAGAAGTGAAAGAAACCCTGGACATCATATTACGTGCTTAAGCTCACACAGCTGGTCATGGTGGACTCAAGATGCTGACACGGATATCCAGGCCATTGATACTCCAGCCACCCTGAGCTCTTTCTGCCTCAAGGCCTTTGCATACAAGGCCTTTGCTGGGACACTCTCAATAACTGATAAGAATAGAGTGACAACATGGACATTTCGGCCGAGCCCCTATGTAGCAGATTTCAGATGTCAGCACAGGATCTGAGCCAGCAGAACCTTAATAAATTTTAAAAACAGCCAAGTAGTGGGCAAATAAATCTTAAGCTTTTCACTCTCATGGAGGGGATAATAGGATGGGGAGAAAGGAGATTGGGGAAGAGAATATTTTAGAAAGAGAAAACGGAGGATAGTGATTTTCACTTACCCAAGATTTCTCAAGAAACAGAAGTTGTCATTATGTGGCCTGGGTCAGGCTAGTGTTGACCTTCAATTTCTCCATTGTGGTATCCCCTAAACTGCTAATCATCAAAACTATTTTCTTTTCCTCCAGAGCACATGGCTGTATGGTATCTCCCAGCCTTCCTTGCAGCTAGCTCCTATTCATGTGACTGAATTCTGGCCAATGAAATGAAAGTGGGCATGTCTGTCACTGCCAAGCCTGGCTGATACAATCCTCCCATACGTGATACTTGCTCTCCTTCAATAGCCACCAGAAGGGGGTCTGAGTTTGTGGAACCACAAGATGACAGACCTGGGTCACAGAATTCCTTCATAAAAGACAGCCCTCCAAACACCTGACTGGACTTCTCAGGGATGAAAAATAAACTTTTATTTTGTTAAGCCACTGAAATTTTGGGGTTATAGCCAATACTGCCCAACATATCCCTGCCGGGACAAGAACACAGGTAAGCCAGCTCACCATAATTATAAAGGGCAATCAGTTGGTTAAAGTGCTAATTACAGAGTCAGGTGATGAACCTTATTGCAGAACATCTCCCAGCCCTTCACGGCTCTTACATTTGGGAACAATCAGTTGATAAACAAGCCTTTACTATTTGCCCAACTCTTATTACGACCACAGGGTTCAGGGGAGAGCAGGAAAAAAAGAAAGCCTCCTCCCTTCTCACCAGAGAATTTTAAGGGAGACGTAACATGCCCATGGAGTAACATTCCACCGTGGTTTGAGGACCTATGGCAAATGCTTGGGGCACATACCGTTCATTCATGACTCTTCTACCTCAGCAGTGGTAGACTCTGGAGTTACGTAAAGTAAGGCGGAAAGGCTGGAATTGCAGAACCTTAGATGACTTGATTGTCCTCATGCCCCAGGACAAACCTTCCTTTGTGACAGAGGATTTCCTAAATAGTTCATAAACTACAATATTGATTCTACCTCCCAAGTCCCTCTTACTGACCCCATCCCACTGCCAGCCCAATGCTAACCTCTGCATGCCTACGACAAGGGGTTGAAGCACCGGTTCATTTTAATGTATCCAGTCAATAAGCAAAGGCTTTTGGAGAACTAAGTGTGCTAGGTTCTGGGGCTATCACAGTGAACAAAACAGATTAGAAGCCCTGCTGTTGGGGAGCGATGGGGCAGAGTAAGATAGCTAGGGAGCAACAGGGATGAGGCAATCAGGGAAGTTCTTTCTGAGGAGACGACATGTGCACGAAGACTTGAATGACATAAATCATGTGGACGTCGGGAGGAAGAGCTTTCTAGGGAGAGAGGGTGCAAAGGCTCTGAGGTGGGCACTTGCTTGATGCGTTCACGGAACAGGGAAGCCCGTGTGGCTAGAATAGTGTCAATATTGGCAAGAGTCATAGGAGCTGAGGTCCTGAAGGTGGTTGGAGCCTCCCTTGCAGGCTACTGCAGAGCCTTTCGCTTTTTCTCAAGGTGAAATGGAAAGCTAAGGGAGAGTTTGTAGCAGAGAAGTGCCATGATCTGATGTGTATTTTTAAAGGAAGAAAACCCCACCTATTTGCTATGTTGAGACTAGGTTAGAAGTGCCATGGTAGAAGCCAGAGTACCAGATACAGGTCAATTTTTGTTCTGCTCAGTTTGGGCTGCTAAAACAAAAGTTACCATAAACTGGATGGCTTACAAACAATAAACATTTATTGCTCACAGTTCTGGGGACTAGGAAGTCCAAAGTCAAGGCCCTGGACGATTTGGAGCCTGGTGAGTGCTTTCTTCCTGGTTCACAGAATGCTGTCTTCTCACTGTGTTCTCCATGGTGGGAGGGGCGAGGGAGCTCTCTGGGGCCTCTTTATCTTTTTTTTTCTCTTTTAGAGACACAGTGTAGTGGGGTCTAACATAATTAAAATGTGTATGACTTTTAATATAGCAATTATTCTTCTAGGAATGGAAATCTATTTCATAGAAATACACATGTTTACACAGAACTATCTACAAGATATTGGCTAAAATCTTATAATGGAAAAATTAGAAATACTGATATTACTATGAGTAGCTGATACTTATATAAGGCCCTCTCTGGGTCTGTACTTTTTGAAACACTTTACACAAATGGACTTACTTAATCCTCCACAACAAACTTGTGAGTGAAGATAGGGAGGGTAGAAAGAGAAAAGTTGAGATAATTCTAAGACTTGGGCCCTGAACAACTGGAAGAAGAAAGCTGCCATTTTCTGAGACAGAAAGACTTTGAGAAGAGCTAGTTTGGGGATAGAACTTAGGAGTTCAATTTTGGATACTTTCAGTTAGAGATGTCCATTAGATATTCAAGTGGAGATGTGCAATAAGTAATGTCTGGGTAGGAGACACTCCTTTGGAAGTCATCAGCCTGGACGGCGTATTTAAAGTCACAAGACCAGATAAAGCAACCTAGTTCAGACAGAGAAAAGTTTGGGACTGACCTCCACTGCACTTCAATGTTGAAAGGCAAGAGATAAGAAGGAGCCAGCAAAGGGGGTTGAGAACACTTCTTGCCCAATAAGGGAAGAGGAGGAGCAGAAACTAAGAGAAGGACCTATTTTAGGAAGGAGGGAATAATCAGCTGTGTCAACTGCTGCTGAGAGGAGAAGAACAGTGCGGCTTGAGAACAACCGGGATTAGGCAGCGTGAAGGCGCTGGTGGCCATGACGAGTGCTGTTTGGTGGAACCATAGAAGTGGGAGTTGCTCAAGTGAGTTCAAGGGGAATGGAGGAGAGAACATGGAGCAAGGACAGCCAAATGCTTCTGAAAAGCTTTATTGTAAAGAGAGTAGAGAAATGGGGCAGCATCTGGGGTGAGAGAGGTATAATCAAGAGGTTTTTTTAAAAAAAAAATCAATGTTTGGATGCTTATGGGAATGGTCCAAAAGAGAAAGAAAATTGATGTGAGGGAAGTAAAGGGGATATTTTCAGGTTGACAGACACCCTTCTCAGGGAAGAAGGGATGAGACCCAGTGAAGGGTGGTGGGTAGGCAGCTTAAGACAAAAACCTGGGCAAGTCACCAGTAGGGAGGGTAGCCCTTAGGGGCAAAAATGCAGGTATCAATCAGGCTGTTAGCATTGGAAACCTGTGACAGCTTACCTCTATGTGTTTCCATTTTTTCAAGGAACTAGGAAGCAAGGTTATAGCTAAGAGTGAGGAGGAGGAAAAGGAGGAAGAAGAAGGTGTAAAATAGTTTTCTAGGAGAGGGAAAGAGAACATGAGCCGGGGGCATGTAGGATAATTACCAGGTCTCAGTAGGGCCTGTTTGAGGTTGGTGGACATAAGCTGATGGGAAGAGCATCAGCATGGTTTTGGGTTTTCCTCCAGCCACATCCAGGTGAAATGGTGCAGGAGTAAGGTTGGGCAGGGGCTTGGGTTTCACCTGAGCTGGGCTAAGGCAGACGACTGACAAGGATGGCCACCTTGCCTGAGAGAGAGCTCATTGATGCCATATTGGCCTCATGTTCTTCCACAAGGCCTGGGATGCCTTTGTGCTCTTGGAATTTGATGAACTCGAATCACAGTAGTAGGGTTGTTAATGTTCGCTGAATTCCTCTGCCAGATGGCATTCTAAGCACTTCATGCAGATGATCTTATTAAACTTCATGACAACTGTATGAGGCAGGTGCTCTTATGATCCCCATTTTGCTGATGAAAATACTGAGACACACAGAGAGATGAAGATACTTGTCTAAGGCCCCACAGGTAATACATGGCAGAGTCCGAGAGGCATCTCAGCAGTTACTATTCAGCCCAGTGTTTCCACCACTACCACGTGCCTCTCAAGCACCGTAAATACTGCAGAAGACCAGGCTCTCTCTATATCTTGGTGCCTCATGCAGAATCTCAGATATTCTAAATTTGGATAGCAGATGGGGAAACATTCCAATTTATTGCCTAATTTATAAAGGGCTGTAACTTAGCTCAAGTTCTGGAGGCATGCTTGTTTAACAGAGGCATTGTAACCCAAATACGGGAGCTGGGAAAGCAAAGAATGATGGTTAGAAATTCACAGCCAGCCTGCCTTAATTGTCAGCAAATGCGGGTGGGAGAAAGTTTGCCTCGATTCCTAAACTGCCTCGTAATTAACAATATTGTGACTCAGCATCACATCCACACACGCCCACAAACCCATGCATTTTGGCATTCAAAGGGAGAATGCCATATCCACCATGCTTCTCTGTGGATAACCAGGGGAATGGTCTTGCTGGTTTACCCAAAGACATAGGAGGGAAATGCCTCAGCTAAATAGCTAAAACATCAGTATATTGTTTCCCTAAACCCCATTTTCTTAGTTATCTTAACCCCCAGTTCCCATGTCTCTTGAGCCCCCAGTCATTTTGCCATTCCCCCAGCAGCTATCCCCAGTCTTTCCCAGCTGCCAGAATGCAGCCCTGGCTGCTTCATCAAAGTAACCCATCTTTGCCCATGCATGATAGTTCAAGATGTGACGAATTCCTTTCTGATGAAAAGCACCAACTCTCCCCTTGTGTGAGTGCTTGGGAGTCTTAATTTTGTTTTCACCAGGCTCCTACAGGAAGAACTGGGTCAGTTAGTAAGGGAGGGATCTAAAGGAGACGCTTCAGGGCCCAGGAAAGTGCACAGAGTCCCAGAGCGAAGTCAGTTGGGGATTTAGATGAGACGGGGAGAGACAGGGCTATCCAGAGTAGACTGTTCATTTCCCAGAAGACCGGAGGGCTCTCCTGGGTGAAATTAGGGCTAATGGACAGTTTTGATTTTTAAAAACTCAGTCCTCTAAATAGGGTTGGGGTGCTGTCTCCTTTCCTTTCAGACCTGTGCAGTTGGTAGTGCTTCTCTTGACTTGTACCCTCCTTTGTGCCCCATCTGTGAAGCTGAAGTCCTACAGCCCATTGCTCCAACCCCCATCCATCTCCATGGCTGGCCTGCAAGCTTGGGCATCTGGGTCCAGTCCTTCTCCATCCATCTCTCAGGCTGCTTGGATAGAGAATGGAGCAGCCCCTAAAAATTGCTACTCTCTCTCCCCCTCCCCCCAATACTGACTTCATGGGGACTATTGGTGTGTTTTGAGGAGCAGGGAGAGGAATAAGCAACTATAGGTGCCTTCAGGGAAAACAGCCCCATAATGAGGGTCAGGTGTAAACTGCTGTAGCCCCTGAGGAACTCCTGGGGAACACACCTCACATGGAAGAGCTAGCTTCATCAAACCAGGCACCCAGCACAGAGCCTGACATTAACAGACCCAGAAACTTAGTGCCAAGTTCAAGGCCTGGCACATGGCATTGGCTCTTAAGCCTGCCTTCATGGTGACTCAGAGCAACTCTCCCACTGCAATTATTTTTTAATTTAGTTAAGTAACACATTTCATTGTAGAGAAATTAGAAAAGCTAGGATGGGGGCAGGGGCACCCAATAATCTCACATGAAGATAGACGCGTCAACAATTTGTCTTTCTACCTAGATTTCTGTGTGCGTATATCCACACATAAATATATTTTCCATAGATGGCATCGCACTATTTTGTAACCTTTTCCACTTGACAATACGTCATGTTCAGCATTCAATTACATCATTTTTAATGACTACACAGTAGGCCTTTGGTTCAATGTACTAAATTCATTTAGCCAACCACCTATGGTTGGATATTTATGCTGCTTTCAAATGGTTTTCCTATTATAAACTAAGCTGCAGCGAATATTTTTGGACATACAGTCCATGCCCTTGAGGACCTTTCAGTAAAAGAATTTGGGAAGGGGATTCCATTGCTCTCATTTGTGGCAGGTGAAATACTGACTCTCATTTTTAATGATAATGCTGATAATAAACACCACTTTCATTAAGTGTTTACTTCATGCCAGTACTGTGCTAAGGGCTTCCACCCATACGTCATTTAATCCTTGCAACAGCTCTGAGAGGTTGGAATTATTAATACCCCTATTTTGTAGAAAAGGAAATGGAAGTTCGAAAGGACCAAGTGTAAGCAGCAGAGACAGAATACAAATCTAGGTCTGTAGACACCAAAGCACAAGCTACAGGTGAAACACTAGACTTTCTCTAGACCGTTACTTGGGCCCATGTCCCTGGATTTCAGCCTCAGACCGACTCCTTACCAGGTTCGAGTTGAAATAGTAAAAGAACAATAACAGACTCCTTGTGGTAGATGGGTTTTGTTTTGGTTTTTAATTCCCTATATGCATGCCTCTTTGCAATGTGAGTTCGAGGCTCCTCCCTTCGAGAATGGAACCTGTTTCCCAGCCCTGGATTCATCTCTGGCCTCTGTGGTTTGCTTTTAACCAATAGAATGGGACAGATGGAAACTTGCTCCAGTTCCAAGCTTAGACCTCAAGAGGCCCTGCAGCTCCTGCTCTCACCTGGGAACCGGCCTCTGTCATGAGGATAAGCTCAGGCTAGCCTGCTAGATATGAGGCTCAGTTGCTCTGTGTTCCCAACTGACAGAACCTAGCCATCTGGTGGGTGACTGAAGCTGCCGGAGTCCAGCATAACCACCCACCCTAGCGTGAACTCATAAGACTTAATGTTTTAAGTCTGCAAATGGTGCAGTGGTTAGTATGAAGCAAAAAGCTAATAGGTACCTGGTTGGGTTACACCTGGGAAAGAGAGGGCTCCCAGGGAGGCTGGGAGCCACATGGCTGGGTAGGCTTCACAGAAGAGGTGACAGCTCATATGTCACGGGGTGTGCAATAAATAGCAAAGCCTCCTGAAGCAGAACAGAGAGGTGGGCCTGCATGTACAATCAGATAAACCTAACCGCTGGGGCTGCCGGTTGCCGGGTTGCCTGGGATGCCTCTCCAGAGTCTGAATTACGCAGAAACCTCCCTCTGGCCAGAAAGGCAGCTAGATGTTATTTACATGCCAATGCGGAAAATAAAACACCTGGCAGATTTCCAGCAGCCCCTCACAGGTCCACCCTGAGGGCTTGCGCAGAGATAAGTTGGTTGATGGTCTCCCTTTCAAGTGGTCAATTGGAATTCCAGCCCCAGGAAAATGTTGCTACTTCTCTAGTGTTTCCTCCCCCTGACTGGGTCTTGGCCTGAGGCATCCTATGTCCTGGGAAGTCCTGAAGAACAACTTTCCTGCACCTCCAACCAGGCATGTAGTACAAAGTGTTTCCCAGTAAGACTTTCACACGTGACAGAGCAGGGAGACACTTAGCAGTGTCCTGAAGAAAGATTTGAGCCAAATTATCTGAATGCCTCAACAACAAGCCATTCATTCATTCATGCATTCATGCATTCATTTCACAAACATACCCAACAGATTGAAGATGCCCTGGAGAAGCATACAGACTAGTATGGAGGGCAAACATAAGTGGAAGCCTGGGGTCCATAAAATCTTACCTTCGCCAGCCATTTCTTCCTTCTTTTCTTCCCCTGGTTACTCAATAAATGCATCGCTTGAACTTCCTGTGACTTGTCTTAACTAAACGTAGGTGAGAAAGCAGGAAGTCCAAAAGGTGGGCCAGGAGTTGCCCCTACCTAGTTTGGGCTGGTGATGGAAGCAGCGAGCTCTCTTTTCCGGCATCTGAAGGAGCCTGGTGGGCTGAGACAGTGAGAAGACAAAGACAGATGAAGTGGCATGTGTCCCGATGCTGAAACCCATCCATTTCCGGGTTGTGGTGTCACCGAGAAGGAGAGGAGGGACACGGGCTGAGCTGCTGAGGCTGCGTTCTTGTAAGAAGCCAAGGTGACAGGTTGGAGTCCCAAAGGCACTGTTACCTGTATTGTGCTATCATCATAACAGTAACAATTTTTCATACCCAAGCGTGCTTTTCAGCACTTATGCATTAATGTCTTATTGTACCGGCTTTATGGAAGGTGATGGGGAGCTAAAAAGGATCCTGCCCCCAGGAATTCCTGATCTGTAGGGACAGATAGGTCTGCGGACAAATTGCTGCCTTTCAAGGTGACGAATACTATAATGGAAATGAGCCCTGGATACACAGGAAGCAGAGACAAGGGGCTTGTGCAGTCAGGGTGAGCTTCATATTGAATTGGATGAGGAGTTTTGGGGTGAAGAAGAGGCATTTCAGGAGGAATAAAGAATCGAATACACCAAGGTGTAGCAGAATGAAAAAGCCTGGAACATTCCAGTGTCCTTGAATGGAAAATGAACAGGGTTCTGGGGGAAGCAGGCTGGAGAGAGGCAGGCAGGAGCCACACAGGGATTAATGGGTCAGTTGGCGGAGCCTGGACTTCGTCCTGTGGGAAAATGGAGAGCCCTTGAAAGGCTTTGACCAGAGAATGGTGTGATCACAGCTGCATTCTGGAAGGTATTCTCCGGTAACTGTATGGTGGTGCTTTATAGAAGGGTAAAACCAGGTGCAGCTATACCAGCGAGGAGATGCTGCAGGGATCTCAGCAAGGGATGAGGGTGGCAGGTGCAGTGGGAGAACATTAGTGTGGTGGATATGTGCAAAAGCTTTGGAGTCAAAGCCTACCTAGATCCCTTACCTGCTGTGTGATTTGGGACAAGTTACTTAACCTCTCTGTGTCTCACTTCTTTCCTCTGTAATCTAAGGTTGATAAAAGCAACTATTTCGCAGTAGTTATTCTATCAATGAAATGAGATGATCCGTGTAAAGCACATGAACCATCCCTCTGGTACATTGCAAATGCTCTATAATTACTGATTATTCTCATTTAATTCATTAGACCTGAGGAAGATTGGATGTGGACAGTGAGCTAGAGCATGAGTCTAGACTTGCTTCTACCGAGCTAGTGAGGTGCCATTCCCAAGGGCAAGAAATACGAGAATATTGCAAAACATTTACTCCCCTCCAGGAGAATGGCAGTGGTACCAGTGCACAGAATTAAGTTTTACCCTCCGTGTCTCTCTGAGGACTCTTGCTAATGCTGTCTTAGTTTTGTGCGAGTAGACTAGATTCCTGCTCAAGATGAGCAGCAATAATGTTACACCTGTTTGTCTTCTTGAAACTTCACAATGAGGTCGTAAGTAAGACAGGTATACTGTGGTCCCATTTTACAGAGGAAGAAACTAATGCTCAGTGCCTTTGCCAGGGAGAGATGGATAAAAAAGGAAAAGATCCATGAGTCTGGTACTCAGGTCTTCTGACTCTCAAGTCCAGTATTCTTCCCATGACCTCAAGATGCCACTATCCTTTGGTTTCCCTGTAGGCTTCCCAAAGCCCACAGGACAGCACAGAGCCCTGCTGAAGCTCCAATCTGATCTTCCTGTCTCCCAGGGAAGAAAGCAGACTCCTGAGTACCACAGAGATGGTGAAGCATACCCAGAGAGAGAGGGGGCTGTCCTAATGCAGGATTCCATCTCGTTTCTCCAACTGAAGGAAGGGTTGTCATAGCAGAAGGATGAAGAATTTGAGCACCTAACTTCGCTGCCTCTCAGTCTCCTCATATAAAACTGGAGATGATATTGGTTACTTCATGGTGGATGTGAGCAGCCTATGAGATGATGAATGTCAGAGCTTAGAGAGGAATAACAGTTCTTCCCTCTCTCTCCCTTCTTCTTTGGCTCACTCTCTAAAGAGTGGCTCAGCACTCCGTCTCTCCCTCCCTCCTCTCCCTGTGTCTGGAGATCTCCAGGCTCATAGCAAGGGCTGCAAAGGGGTTGAATTCCTTCTATGGAAACTCAAGTGAGCGTCCTGAAAAATCATGCTGGGCCTTATTTTCGGTTAGGTCTTATTTTCAGGGAAACAGGGGCTCGTAGAGCTCAATGTGTATCATCTAGCCTCAGGGAACCTTTAAATGAAACATATCAATTGCCAGGAAGTGTGATCAACACTTTATATACATTATTTCATTTAACACCCTAAACACCCTCATGAATTAGGTTCTATAATCATCCCATATTCTAGCTGAGAAACTAGAGGCTCAGAGAGATGGAGAGACCTGTTGCTCCAAGATCACAGGGCTACTAAGTGACAGAGCCCAGTCCATGTTCTTACTGGCCTTTGATGCCACTATCCGAAGAAAGAGAGAACACCCCTGCTAGTTGCAGGGCAAGATGGGCAGGATGCATAGACAATCCATGGCATGTGGATCCAGCTGGGAGGCCAGAGGGCAATCTCTCAGGTTAATCCCCCAAATGAGCCTAGAACAGGAGCTCTCAACCTTGGGTCCCCTCCCTGAATGGGGGTCCACAAGCTGAGAACCTTGTATCATCCTCATAACTGAGTTGCACAGACCATTGCTTAATAGATGTTCAGTGACAGTGTACAGACTGATAGCACACGCCTAGTGGTCTGAAAGACCTAATGTCCCAGGCCTACCATTGATTAGCACGTTGACTGTGGGCATGGGGTTTATTTACTTTGTTTGGTCCCAGATTCCCGGCTGTTAATCAGAGCCAAGAACAGCACCTATTGTTCTAGTTCTTATTACTTTGTAACAAACTATGCCAAAACTCACAGGTTTAAAACAATGAATTTGTGGGTCAGGAATTGGGGAAGATGAGGCTGGGCAGATCTGCTTGGAGGCTCTCATATGAATGGAATCAGATGTCATCTGGGGCTGCTGCCATCTGAAGGCTCAGCTGAGCTGGACAAGCAAGATGCACATTCCATGGCCGGCAGTGCCGGCTGTCGGCTGCAAGCGCAGCTTGGTTGCTCCTTGGAGTGTGTACACACGGCCTCTCCAGCTTAACAGTCTCAGGGCTGAACTCCTTACATGGCAACTTGGATTTCCAACAGAGATTCCTAGCTAACAAGAGGAAGCTGCACCCCTTTTTGGAACAGAGCTTCAGAAATCACTCAGTCACTTCCGTGTACTCTATTGATTACAAACAAGTCATGAGGTTGTAAAGCTCAAGGGCAGAGAATTAAACTCCATCTCTTTTTTTTTTAAAGATTTTATTGGGGAATTGGGGAAGGGAACAGCATTGGGGAATCAGGGAAGGGAACAGACAAGTTGCTGTCTTTTTTTTTTTAAAGGGCGGTATCACTGGCCCTCATATGTGGGACCGAACCAGGGCTGCTGGCTTAACCCAATCCAGCACTTAACCACCGCACCACTCGGCCGGCAAGTTGCTGTCCTTTTGTTTTTCAGTCTAGTTGTGGAGGACATCACTTCACTGGCCCATTTTGGTATTGTGATCATTGCGCTCTTCCCGGCTAAGGCAGATCAGTCCCCGGCCACTGGATGGCTGCTCATGGCAGCTTACCGCAGCTCATGTCGGCTGCCAGTCTCTCACGCTGGCTGCTGGTCACTCACGGTAGCTTACAGCAGCCCGCTGCAGCCTACGCTGTTGCCGGTGATTCACAGTAGCCCAGCTCCAGGTTGAGCTGTTGTTCACCATCTTATCTGTAGAGGGCGCAGCGTCACTGGCCCATGTGGGATCTGAACCCGGGGACCTGCTGCTCAGTGCTCGCACTCCCAAGCCAATTCTTAACCAATGAGCCACTCGGCTGGTACAAACTCCATCTCTTAATGGAGGGGTGGCAGGGGTCTAGAGGAACATAAGAAACAGGAGATACGTGTTCACCTTTGGAAAGTACAATCTGCTAGCCTCGTATTAGGGTGTTATTCATGGATTAAATAAAGCATTGTATGGAAAGCACTTAAGACAATGCTGGGTATATAGAAAGTGCTCATAAAGGTTAGATATTGTTATTAGATACAACATGTTTGGGAGATGTCTTTTAACACATCAGGATGGTGGAAAGGGTTGGGGGAAGAACAAAGCGGGTTACCGGTGGTGAAATGTTGGTAGCCATTAGTTCACAGCAATGGCCAGGACAAGACTCCCCAAGAGGCAGAGTCACTTGACCCTTTAGCAAGTAAATGGGCCCAGGGGAGAGACAAGGGGCAAGACCCCTGGGAAAGTAAAGGAGTGAAGTGTCGGGTTTGTGCTGGCTGAAGCGCCTGAAGCTTTGGTCAGGGGAGGTGCAATCCTGGATGGAGCCAGACAGGAAGAGGTGAGAACAAAGACTGACCAAGGCTGAGGTGGGTGGAAGCAACACATCCTGGGCTCAGAGTGCATAAGAAGAAGAAAAAACAAGTATTAGGAGGGAAAAAGGGCCCACCAAGCCTGGCAGGGGACCAACATGCAATCCCCGGTTGTACAGCTGGGTCCATGAAGCTTCCGTCCTTCAGGCCTGTGTCTGGGCTGGTCTCTGGAGACCAAGAAGTTGTCCTGCAAACTCAGCTAAGAAGGATGGGTTCTGTCTTCTCTGTGGCCACAAAGCTCAGGTAGGTTAGAACACATTGAAATGTTGGAAGCCAAGGTGATGACCTTGAGCCCTCAGGTAAGACTGTGGGATCAGGGGCTGAGAGTCAAGACCCCTCGAAGGTGGCTGCGTACAAAACTGATCTCCCTTCCCCAGTCTGTTCCTCTCAAGATGGTTTCCAGGAAACACTTTTTCTGTGCAGATGAATTTGAGTGTTTTCTGATCTCAGAAAATGAAAGCTATCACCCAATGTGCTGTTGTTACCAGGAACAGAGTCTAATTTATGGTTTGCCACTTGAGATGGGCTTTGCTGAGGGCCCAACATCACCTGTACACTCGGGGTAGGCTTCTCTCCTTCATCCTGAAATGTTCTGTCTTTATACTGTGTCCTCACAGAAGCCTAATTCTTAAATGCTAAAGAACAACACAATGCATGCACATGTACACACACACACACACACACACAATCCTATAGACACACATACATTATAAACTCATCTACATATAATATCATAAACAGTGAGATGGCGAAACTCATTGGACAAGTATGCATTAAGCTCCTGCTTTATTTGTGCCAAGAACTTGGATGGTGTAGGCCCTTTTTGGAAACAAGAAGCCATCATGTCCCCTGAGGTAAGTTGTTTGCAAATCCACAATTATTTCCCTCCCTGCCTCCATGTCTCTTAAAATGTTACTTGGTACATTTTCCCCATCTAGAAGTAGAATCTAGTGCCTCACCCCTTGAATCTGGGCTGGCTTCATGAATTGCTTTAGCCAACAGAAAGTGATGGAAGTGAAATAGCACTAGTCCCAAGCCTACCTCTCAAGACGCCTTGAACACTTCCATTCTCTTTCTTGGAAACTTGCCCAGCTGCCATGTAAGCAAGCCCAGATTTTCCTGCTGTAGAATGAAGACCACATGAGCCTCTTCTAGACAATTCAGTCCCATCAGATAGTAGACACATGAGTGAGCGCTGCTGTCAATGGCCTGGCTCAGCCCAGACCAGAAGAGTTGTCTAGCCAACCAATGTACTTATAAGAAATAATAAAAGGGTTTTTGGAAGTCACTAAGTTTGAGGTGGTTTGTTACCTTAAAATAGCTAACAGATATATTTTCTTACATGAAGGACTAAATCTGAACTTTTCCTGAAAGTAATATGAACTGAAATGTCAGATGTTCATGTAGGACCTTGAAGCAATTCTGTTGCTGATTAAAAAGCCCCAGAGGATGTGATCAAAAAGGGCACTGCTTTGGAAGCAAGGAGACCTAAACCTTCATCCTGATCCTGCCACCAACTGACTGTGTGACCTTGGGTAAGTCACTTGACATCTCTGGACTTTGATTGCTTTATCTATAAATTAGAAGAATAAATCTGGCTAATTTTTGGCCCTTCAGGTTCTGACACTCATTCTGTGTTCCCACTATTCTCAGTTTCTTTTTCTTTCATCTATAAAACAAGAAAAGATAATTCTCAATTTTTTCCATCTTGCAGGGTAATCCAAAAGGATGAGGTGCTATTTCCTGGGTGGCACCCTTGCTTCCAGACACTTTCAAGAATTTGAGTGTCTATACAGCAGGAGCAGACACCCTTAGATGCTGGATTTGTGAAAATACGCTGGGTTTTACTGACATATGTGAGTGCACAGATTTTCAGCTCATATTAGAAGCTGGGATGAAACTGATGAATGTGACTCCCAGGCACATTCCCCTAAAAGAAGTACAAGCATCCTATTCAAATGTGCACCCCAGCCCTCTCTTCTCTTCTCTTGGGTTCCCTCTGGAGGTTAATAAAACTTGATTTGTGAGGTGAGATTGGTTTCCCAGACTTGAAGAGGTCCTGGACAGGCAAAAACGTATGTGCATACATAGTTCAAAGACAAGTTACTTGGAGCTGTTTGTCTCATTCTGACAAAACACAGATGAGTATAAATGTTAAGTGGGATAAAATTATTCCTAGGGATGATTCTGAATGAATTCTAATAATTTTATTGAAATTTTTTCCAGGTATGGAATCTAGGGGCTGCCAGGGTAGGAACCAAAATCTTGAGTCTGGCTTAAGACAGTGCTGGTGACTCAGGGGACAGCACTGCAAGTGGACTATGAGATTGTGGGATCAGGATCAGGCATTCCCATGAGAGGACACGAAAATGAAGCCCAGCAGAAAGCTATAAATCCAAAGTCTGCAGGAAAATCAGAGGTGAGGACCATGCACAGCAGGTCAGCAGCAATGCCAGCACACAACAGAAGACAAAGCAAGTAAGGAAACTTTTGCTCGGAGTTTAAAGACTATAAAATAAATAGTGAATTCAGGATATTTTTGGCTGTAAGTCATTGAAAATCCAACTCCAAATGACTTAATCTGAAATGGAATTTAATGGATCACAAAACTGGAAACTTCAGGAGATGGTATGGTTTTCAGCCATGACGTCACACAGGGTTAAAACAATGTCATCAGGACCCAGTTTTCTCTGTCTCTTGGTTTGGCTGTGATTCCGTTGATGTGTTATATTTGTCAGGTTCCTTATTTACAGGCATAAAAAGGCTACAGCTGCACCAAGATCTTTCATCCACTGCAATCCATACCCAGCAGGAAGAGAGAGTCTCTCTCTCTCTCTCTCTCTCTCTCTCTCTCTCTCTCTCTCTCTCTCTCTCTTTCTGTCTGTCTCTGTCTCCAGTGTACACAAAGTCCTGAGTCTGACTCTTGTTGGTCCAGTTAGGCCATGTGATCATACTTGTACCAGTCCCAGTACCTAAAGTTATACCGTACGCTGATTAGCCTAGGCTGATTAAGGCCTACTCTGACTGCTGGCAGGGATCAACTCCACCCAAACCACAGGAACTTAGAGTGGGGAAAAAGTAACTCCTCCAAGGAAATTCAAGATTTTTTTTTTTAAACCAGAAGATAGATCAACGGATTTGGGGGAAAACAATCCACAGGTGTTCACTACAGACAGCTATGGATAAAAATGTGAAACAACAATCAGAAGCCTTCCAGCCTGAAAGTCAAAGGTTTTCTGAAAACAAAGACTAAAAGTTGTTGCAAGCAGGCAAGTTTCTAGATGATGAATATTAGTAAAATAAGCCAAAGCATGGCAAGAGATGAAGGAACAGGCTTCTCGGAGAACTCCTCCTGGGCTGGAGAGCTCTGGGGTTATAGGAGTTCAGATCTCCTGGACATGAGATCCAGAAGATGAATCTTCCAGCTAGGTTGGGGACTGTTAGACAATACATCTGAAACTGCAAAATAAATCACACAGAACTAATGTTTCCAGGACTAAGACGCAGAGTAAAGATAAGCTACCCTGAAAAGAATCAGGTTGGATTTTTTAAAAATCTAGACATATTTTAAAGGATATCAAGCACAGCTCTGATTCTTTCATACATTGTATTCTATATACCCCCAAATGTAGCCTGCAGAGACAAAAGGAGGTCACATTTAATGCTCGAATTACCATAGCTCCAAGCTTCCACTTGGTGGATTACAACATTTATAAAACAGGATCACAGTCTTCTCTGTCATACCCTGTTACTAGGCCCAAAGCAGTCCTTCTTATTCCCCGAGTCTATGATACCTCTCAACAGAACAATTCAATCAGCTGTTGGTTATAGCCCTCTAACCACTGAGGCTTTACCTGGCATCTGGAATTAGGAACGAAGGAGGAACAGATAGTATGGCACCTGTCCCTTTGGTTTCTTCCATCTCCATCCTGAACCTAGACTCCTGTAAACTGCCATGCTCCTCCCATAGTTTCTCAATCAGCATAAATAAATATAAGGGAGAAACAGTGCATTCATTCAACTGCTATTTATGGAGTACATATATACTAGGTGCTTGAGTTTACAGTTTAGTGGAGAGGACAGAGAATAAAAAAGTAACGTGTGTGTGTGTGTGTGTGTGTGTGTGTGTGTGTGTGTACATCTAATGATAATGCTATTCAAAACTATCTGGATGAAAATCCATTGATATAATCCATCACATCAGCAAAGAAGAAAAAGCATATGATCATAATAGATGCAGAAAAACACTTGACAAAATCTCAAACACATTTATGATAAATACTATTAGCAAACTGTAAATAAAGGGGAACTTCCTCAACTTGATAGAGAACATTTATAAAAACCTACAGTTAATAACATATTTAATGGTGAGAAACTAGATGCTTTCCTGCTAACATCAGGAAGAAGGCAAGGATGTCCTCTCTCACCACTCATTTTTAACACTGCACTGGAAACCCTCTCTAATGCAATACAACAAAAGGAAAAATCAAATGTATACAGATTGGGAAGGAAGAATGAAACTGTGTTTGTTCACAGATGACATGACTGTCTATATAGAAATTATCAGAGGATCAAAAACAAGAAACTCCTGAAATAGTAAGTGACTGCAGCAAGGTTTCAGGATACAAGATGAACATGCAAAAGCCAATTGCTTTTATATAGACAAACAATGAACAACTGGAATTTAAAATTAAAAACACAGTATCATCTACATTAACACTCAAAAAATGAAATACTTTGGTGGAAATCTAGCAAAATATGTATAATCTCTAATGAGGAAAACTACAGAACTCTGGTACTAGAAACAAAAGCAGATCTAAGTAAGTGGGGAGATATTCACATACATGGATAGGAAGACTCAGTATTGTCAAGATGTTGGTTCTTCCCAACTTGATATATAGGTTCTATATAATGCCAAACAAAATCTTAGCAAGTGATTTTGTGTATATAGACAAACAGATTCTAACGTTTACGTGGAAAGGCAAAAGAACTAGAATAGCTAGCACCATATTGAGGAAGAAGAACAAAGTCAGAGGGCTGACACTTTTCTCCTTCAAGACTTACTATAAAACTACAACAAATGAGACACTGGTGGATTCGTGGAAAAATAGACAAATAGATCAATGGAACAGAATAGAGAGACCAGAAATGGACTCGCACAAATGGTATAGTCAATTGATTTTTGATGAAGGAGTGAAGGCAATACAAAGGAGCAAGAATAGTCTCTGAGACAAATGGTGTTGGAACAACTGGACGTTCATATGGGGGAAAAAATGAATCTAGACACAGATGTTACACCTTTCACAAAACTTAATTCAAAATGGGTTATAAGCCTAAATGTAAGATGCAAATCTATAAAACTCCTAAGAGATAACATAGGAGTTTGTAACAAGTCAAACGTATATATTATAATCTTCAGGGAAACCACTAAAAAACTACTGCACAGAGACATAGATAAAAAAGCAAAAGCATAACCAAAATGGAGTACTAAAATATTTAATTAACCCCCAAAAGACAGAAAAACATAACAGAGAAAAACAAAAAAGATGAGACAAATGAAAATAATATTCAGGACTTCCAGTCCACATACCAGTAGATGGAATAGACCCATTTTCCCCTGATCCTCCTTACTAAGTACAACCATAAACCCTGGAGATGGTGCAAGGAGAAGGAGAAGTCTAATAAGAAGGAATAATTAGGTAGTAAAGTAGTAAGAAGAAGGTGAGCTGGTATACCATACCAGGGCTAGAAGAACAGCACAATGGTAGGGTATTTTGTGCCCCCACCCCCACCCAGGACTCAATAAAGGAAGACCATGCAGCCCAACATTTCCTGACCTCCAATTTAACAATAGAAGGCAGTCTAGGTAGGCTCAATCTTCCCCTGGATTGAACAGAAGTCTCCTTGGGCAAAACCAGGTGAGTCCTACATTTTCAATAAGGGAGATTGATTGGCCAGGGAAGAAACTCTTTCCCAGATGGGTCTAAGACTCCCCTTTTCCACCAAAATATATTGACACCAATGGGTAAAACATGGAGAGGCCAAGATACAGCAAACTGAAATCCTCTTTTACCTTGAAGACTCTCCTTCTCAAGGGTGGGCAGGTGGCACTAAAAAAAAGAGACCCAGTCATGGTGAATGGTGTGGTCCAGGAAGTCTCATTGTCTCCACAGGACCAAAACTCTTCTCACCTTCCCCAAGAAACCAGGAAGTTGGAGTATACCTGTAAAGGGGTCCCACATCATTTCCCCACTGAGAGACACCCAGCTATGTGACTTGGGGAAATCACTTTCTCCTCATCAAACAGTACCACTGGGTACCAGTGGGAGCCCCAACAGCGCAGAATAAACCAAGCAGATCAAAACACCCCCACAAAGAATCTGCCAATTAAATTGCCATTAGAAGCATGGTCCAAAAAATAGGCCAAAGCCTACATGCTAACGCTAAATAAAGTGACTATCTGTTGAAATAAAAGAGTTAAATAGGATCAAGAGTCTCCAAATATATTGGAAAAAAATGTCTAAAATACAAATGAAAATTACCCATTAAACAAAAACTAAGAATATCACCACTTGAATTAGAAAAAACAACTCATGCCAACCTTGAGATGAGTCAGCTGTTGGAATTATATGAGAAAGATTTTTAAGTAGCCATCATAAAAATGCTTAACAATTAATTATAAATTTTCCTGAAACAAATGAAAAACAAATACAAAATCTCAGCAAACAAAGAAATAGAAGTTAAAAAAAATAACCAAATGAAAATTATAAAACCAAAAAATACAATAACAAATGTAAACCTTGCTGGATAGTCTCAATAGTAGAGTGGAGATGACAGGATAGAATCAGTGAACCTGAGGACAAAACAATAGAATTCATCTAATCTGAACAAAAGAGGACAAATAAACTAAAAATAATAATAAAGAGAGCCTCCATCACCTGTGGGACAATAACTGTGTCACCAGAGTCACAGAAGGAGAAGAGAGAGTTGTGTTGAAAGAGTATTTAAGAAATATTGACTGAAAACTCCCAAAATTTGGCTAAATACACAAACGTACAGATCTAAGAAGCTGTATAAACCACATACAGGATAAATCCCAAAAAATCCATGCCAAGGGCAATTCATAACTGCTTTTTTGAAAACTTGAAGAAGTCTTGAAAACAGCCAGAGAAAAAGGACACATTACCTATAAGAAAACACCAAATCAAATGCAGATCTCTCATCTGAAACCATGGAGTCCAGAAGGAAGTAGCACAATATTTTTCAAGTGATGAAAGAAAAGAACTGCTAGCCATCAATATTATAACCAGCAGAATTATTCTTCAGGAATGAAGAGGGAAATAAAAACATTTCAGAAGGAAAATTAAAATGATTTGTCACTAACAGACCTACCCTTGTAGATCGGAAAATGAAGTTCACCAAACAAAAAGAAAATATTAAAAGAAGGAATTTTGGAGTATCAGGAAGGAAAAGGGAACAAGGGAGAAAGCAGAATTATGGGCACACACAAGAGACTATCCTTTTCTTCATATATATTATAAATAATATATGATGATTAAAACAAAAATTATAACACCTGATACTCAAGACAGAGATATATAAAAATGAGAAAGACAAAGGGACCTAAATGAAAGCGAAGTTTCCAAATTTCACTCCAAGTGGTAAAATATTACCAATAGATTAAGTCACATATGTGTATTGTAATACCCAGAGCGACCACAAAGAAAACTTTATAAAGAAATATACTTAAAAGCACAATGAATAACCAAGATGGAATCCAAAAATATGTTCAAGGTCAACAAGAAAGGAAAGAAAAAAGAAATAGAGGAATGAGAACCAGAGGAAGTAAACAGATAATAAAATGGCAGAGTTAAACACTAATTTATCAATAATTATCTTAAATGTAAATGGCCTAAATACACCAATCAGAAGACAGACAGAGATTGGTAGAGTGGATAAAAAAGACATGATCCAACTGTATACTACTTATAAGAAACTAACTTCAAATTCAATGACATAGGTAATTTAAAAGTAAAAGCACGAGAAAAGATATACCATGAAACAGTAATTTTTTAAAAGCAGGAGTGGGGCCGGCCGAGCGGTGTGTTGTTTAAGAGTTGGCTTGGGACTCCAGTTCTAGCAGGGCCCAGTTTGGATGCCACATAGAGGGCCAGTGATGCTGCATCCTCTACAGCTAAGATGGTGAACAACAGCTGGACCTGGAGTTGAGCTGCCGTGAGTCACCAGCGACATCATAGGCTTCAGTGGGGCTGGCCAGCAGCTGGCGTGCACTTTCATGAGCTTTCGTTAGCAGCTGTGAGTGACTATCCAATGGCTAGCGAGTGACTGCCTCACCCAGGAAGAGAGCAATGATAATACCAACATGGACCAGTGAAGCGACATCCTCCACAACTAGACTGAAGAACAAAAGGACAGCAACTTGTCTGTTCCCCTTTCCCAATTCCCCAATAAAACCTTTAAAAATAAATAAATAAAATCAGGAATGGCAATTTTACTATCTTATAAAATAGACTTCAGAGAAAAGAAAATTATTAGAGATAATAAGAACGATCAGAATAACACTATAAATGAACATAATTTAATTGACATTTATAGGACATTCCACTGGACAACAGAATACACATTTTCTTCAAGCACTCATGGGACACTCACCAAAATGGGCCATATCCTGGGTCATGAAACAAATCTCAACAAATTTAAAAGAACTTAAATCATATAAAGAGTGTCCTCTGACCATAATGGAAGAAAGAAAATAATAAAGACAAGGGAAGACATCACTAACATTGAAAATGCCAAATGCTGGCAAGGAAGCAGAGAAATGATCACTCATACATTGCTAAGGGGAGTGTAAAATGGTGCAGCCACTCTGGAAAACAGTCTGGCAGTTTCTTTAAAAACTATACATGTAATTATCATAAAACCTAGTAATTGCACTCTTGGGCATTTATCCTAGAAAAATGAAATTTATGTTCACACAAAAACCTATATATGAATGAACATAGCAGCTTTATTTTAAATAGTCAAAAATTGGAATCAGCCCAGATATGGTGTGTGTGTGTGTGTGTGTGTGTGTGTGTGTGTGTGTGTGTGTATTCTGTAAGATTTTAAAAGAACTAGATGCTGCTGCTAAACACTTTGACCTAATGTGGAAGGAAACACATAACATTCATGTTGTGTGCATGTACAACGTTCACCAAGATAGACAATATATTGGGCTAAAACAAACCTCCAGAAAGTTTTGAAATATTGAAATCTTACCAAGAATATTTTTTAAACCACATTAGAAATAACTAATAATAAGATATCTTTAAAAAGCAATAAAATATTTCCAAATTAAATAATACACTTCAACATTACTGGTCCAAGAAGAAATCTTAAGAAAAATTAGAAACTAGTTCACATTGAATGATAATGAAAACACAACATATCAAAATTTATAGCATGCAGCTAAAGCAGTGCTTAGAGGAAAATTTATAGCTGTAAGTGCTTATATTAGAAACATCAAAAATCAGTTATGTATATTTACACCTTTAAAAGCTATAAAAAGAGGTACCAATTTGGGGTAAGATTGGAGTTATCACCTGCATCCTGCTTTTCCCACTGAATGCAGCTATGATACCTGGACAGCTGATATCAAGCAGCACTTTGAGGACTCTGAAAAGAAAACAGTAGCAAGCAGATTGGGGGAGAGGACAAGAATTCAAAGTACAGTTGAACTGGTGGTGAGTTTACCAGATTTTTTTCTCTTCTAGTATCCCCTGACTTAATCTCAATATAGCCCCCAAATCCAGAAGTGAGCACTGAGATGAAAGAAAGAAAGAAAGAAAGAAAGAAAGAAAGAAAGAAAGAAAGAAAGAAAGAAAGAAAGAAAGAAAGAAAGAAAGAAAGAAAGAGGTCCCAGGAAAGCTCTCTAGTTCTGGCTCAGAGAGTGGGGAAGGTAACTTCTAATACTCGAAATGAGCACAGAAAGTACTGGTTTAGTCTCAGGAGGGTGGGGCAACATAGCATTGCTTTCCCCATTGTCTGTCTAACTGTCTGTCTGTCTGTCTGTCTGTCTGTCTGTCTTCATGTAGATCAGCTTTGGATGCTGGTGCAGTTATAGAAGCATGTGGCAAAGTGGGGTAACTAAAGCTCCAACTTGCTGGAGAACCAAAAAGGAGCCCCAAACCATACAGAGGGAGGAGCTAACAAAAGCCATCCCATAATGTTTTGAACTCCAGGGCTCACCCTCAAATTGCACATGTGTGAATCTGATAGTAACTAATGTGATCAGTATAGCAAAGAATTTAAGAACTAAACTAACAGACCACAATCCAGGCCCAAAGATTAGTCTTTGGGTGGCACATATGGGGGAAAGATTCAATAGTATTGCCAATGTTTTGAAAGCCGAACTAAGTTGGAACAATAATTCACAGAAGGCTTGAATTTGAAGCCTGATGCTATCCAGGTTAATTGCCTGCTAAAACAATAATATCAACACTGCATAGGATTTAGATAAGACTCAAAGTCTCATAATATTCAAAATGTCTAGAATATAATCCAAAAAAAGCACTCATACAAAGAAGGAGGAAAAGCTCAGTTTTCATAGTAAAACATAATTAACAGATGCCAATACTGAGAAGGCACAGATGTTGAAATTATCTGACAAAAAGTAGCTCTTATAAAAATGCTTCAACGAGTAATGTAAACACTCGTCAAACAAATGGAAAAATAAAAAGTGTCAGAAAAGAAATTTTGAACTGAAAAACATAACTGCAATGAAAAACACAATGGATGGGTTCAATAGCAAAATGGAGATGACAGAGGAAAGAAGGAATTTGAGAATAGATCAATAAAAATTATCTAATCCAACCAACAGAAAGAAAGAAAGTTAAAAAAAATGAATAGAACCTCAGGGACCTGTGGGACAATAACAAAAATGTCTAACATCTGATACATACTACAATATACTTATTATAAGAGCAAAAATTCAAGATTGACAACAAAAGATTACCAAGAATATGGAGCAACCAGACCTCTCATATATTGTTAGTGGTGATACAAAATAATACACCTACATTGCAAAAACTTCGGACAGTTTCTTATAAAGTTAAGCCTAGAACTACCTGGTGACTCACTAATTCCCTTTGTTTTTTTACCAAAAAGAAATACATGTCCATTCAAAAAGTTGTTTGTGGCAAATTTATTCTAAAAACCAAAATCCAGTAACAACCCATATATACATCAGTATAATAATGGGCTTTAAAAATTGTGATAGATATATTCAAACAATGAAATATTAATCAATAATAAAAAGGTAAGGGAAATGAGGGCTGGTAAATGAGGGTAAAGGGGATCAAATGTGTGGTGATAGAAAGAGAACTGACTCTGGGTGGCGAGCACACAATGTGATATATAGATGATGTATTATAGAATTGTACACCTGAAATCTATGTAACTTTGCTAACAATTGTCACTCCAATAAACTTCAATTAAAATGAAAATTTTAAAAATTTTAAAAAGGTGTGCCACTGATACATGCAACATGGATTAATAACATAGATATCATACTGAGAAAAAGAAGTCAGACACAAAACTTTCATATTATGTTAGCCTATGTATACGAAGTTCTAAAACAAGCAAAACCAACGGTGAAAAAGTCAGAACGGGGGTTGGGGGTGGGAATTGATGGGGAGAATACATGTAGGAACTTTCTTGATAGGGGTGTGGGTAACACAGATGTATCCATTTGTCAAAACAATACAGCTTATATTTGTTCATTTCAATATATATAAGTTTTATTTTAAGAATAAAAGCTATTTAAAAAAATATAAAGAAAACAAAAAATAAGGAGCCAGACATGCACAGTGAGGTGGAGCTATGCATAATGAGGCAGATAGAGCAGCGTCTGTAAAGCCTGATTGTAACAAAATGCTTATTCTGTTTGGAAGGTAAAAGTTCAGTGTGGCTCAGTGTGGCTGGGATAGAGCTGATGAGAAAAAAATGGAATGAGAAAACCATTGAGTTAAATATGGTCCAGGTTACATAGGCCCAGTTAAGTCAGCATAAGGAGTGTTCATTTTAATATCTAAAGTGTAGTGGAAAGCTATCAGAGGTTTTAAGCAGGGAACATGGTCCAATTTGTGTTTTTGGAAAGATTATTCTCACTGCTATTACTCTCACCGGGGAATAAATTGGAGAAGCTAAGAGCCAAATCGGAAGAGGCCAATGCAGTTGTCTTGCTTAAGAAATGCAAGTTACTGGAACTAGTGGGTGGCAGCAGCAGAGAAAGGAAAGTCTGTTGTTACAAGCTATATTTAGGAGTGGAAACAATTGAATTTGATAACAGCTTGAATGTGGGAAAGATGGAACGAGGGAGAGAAGCAAGGATGGCGTCCAGGTTTCTGAATTGAGAAATTATGCAGAGGGAGGTGCCATTTGCAGAGGTGGGAAGGACTAGGAGAAGTTCGGATGGGTGGAGAGAGAGGAGCCTGAGGAGGTGGACAGGTTAAATCTGAGATTCAAGCAGAGAGGTCAATGAGGCTGCCAGATATGCATGTGTGGAAGTCAGAGGAGGGTGTGGGGAGCACATCAATTAGGGAGCCACCAAGCCTGTGACGCTCTCAACTCCGGAAATGGATGAGAGTGGGAAGAGAGTGAAGAGAGAGCAAAGGTGCCAAGGTAAGACTGGGGGACACAGAGAAGAGCATATGGAAGTTCAACACACAGCAGCTGGATTGAGAAGAGGAAACCTGTGAGTAGACTTAGAAGTAGCCAGAGGAATAGGGGGAAAATAGAAAGATAGGAGAGGAAGGAGAGAGAGAGAGAGAGAGAGAGAGAGAGAGAGAGAGAGAGAGAGAGAGAGAGAGAGAGAGAGAGATGGATAGTGTCCATAATCAACTGTGTTAAATGAAGCTGAGAGGCTGAGTAAGAGGAAAATGAGGCAGCGGTGTCTGCAGAGTTTGGTAACAAGGAGGTGGCTGGTAACCTTGACAAAATTTGGAGCAGTGGTAGCTACACCCAGACTGTACTGAGTCAAAGAATAACTGGGAGATGAGCAGGCATAGCATATTATGTGGTCATCTCTTTCCAGAACGTTGCTAGGAAGGGGGCCAAGAGAATTGGGGCATAGAAGGTTTGCAAGAAGGAAAGCATGAAGTTGGCCTCTTGGAGAGTAGGAAATTAGAAGTGTGGGATTGCTGGCCACTGGTGAGCATCCTTCTAAAGACAGGCTGATTTTTGTGTGGGATCAGTGTATTTCTTAAGGTAAATCTCAGTGAAGGGAAGGGTCCAATTAAAAGTGAAACAAAGCATGGAAGTGTGATGTACTTAAGCTGCTTGGATGCAGGCATGGAAAAGACACGCGCTTGAGTTCATCCATAGTTGAAATTTCTCAGAAGAGTATAATAAATGGAGAGATGAACAAAGGAATTGAGGCTCTTTGTGACGACATTGTTATAATTGCTAATTATAACAATCTTAGGCACAAAATCTCAGTGACAAAGGGATGCTGATGGAGGGTGGAAAAGTATATGTGTGTTAGGAGGTGAGAATCAATAATTGGGTTTCAGAATAAATGATTAGTGGGGGACACTTGAGAAAGTACATGTAAGGATAGGTTGTAATCAGAGGACGTGGTGCTGGAATCATAATTTTGAAGGTAGCAGGTACTAGTTGGGGTGATATTTTAGAGTCCAGGAGGAAGCCATGAACATCAGTTTTAGAGTGGAAGAAAGTGTCTTTGGAGGATGGGAAGATATAAAATCTCAAAAGATGGGTGTATTATTACAGTTTGGGAGGACTGCCATAACAAAATACCACACACAAGGTGGTTTACACTGCAGAAATCTATTTTCTCATCATTCTGGAGACTACAAGTCTGAGATGAAGGTGTTGGCAGGGCTGTTTTCTTCTAAATCTGCTCTCTTTGGCTTGTCGATGGCTGTGTTTTCACTGTGCCCTCACACAATCACCTCTCAGTCTGTGTGTTTATGTGTATGCTCCAATCTCTTCTAAGGACACCAGTCTTACTGGATTAGTACCCACTCATATGACTTCATTTTAACTCAATTCTTTCAAGGCCCTATCTTAACAAAGATTCTCTCCTTGACCAAACTCTAGTCAGCTATTCTGAACTCTCTTCTCAAATCAGTCCTAGGTTTTGGGCTTCCACGTCCATCTCTGCATTGTCCAAGTTTAGCAAGAATCCTGCTAAGTTATTTTTATCAGCATCTCTCACCCTCAATATCTGATCTCCCTATCTGATAGGCTCCCCATCCTCTACCATACCCCAAGTTGCCTGCAGCAAGAATCTCATTAGGTTGGTTTAGACAGATGCCCCCCCTTACCCCCCATGCTTCACCTTAGTAATTTTCCATCCACCAATGCCCCTATCTGGTTCCTTGGCTATAAAATCCACAGTTTTCATTGTATTCAGAGTTGAGCCCAATCTCTCTCCTACACTACAAAACCCTACAGCTGTTATCCTTATATCTTAGTCCCCTTAAATTAAGTCTGCCTTAACATTCTTAACACATTCTTGTCACAAATAATCAATTTAACAATCTCCAAATGAATCACATTCTGAGGTACTGGGGGTTAGGACTTGAACAGAAGAACTTGGGGAAGGTCACAATTCAGCCGATAACAATGGGGTATGAGATGAGCCATTTATGTGGATTTTAGCGTACTCAGCCACTAGGACATAAAAGAAGATAAAGAACCAACAAGTCTTCAGTAAAAGGAGGGATTCACCAGGCCAATGGTGGCAGCAATGGGGTATGTGAGGGGAGCTGGTGATACCCTGATGCATGAGTCTTAAGAGAGCAGCTACTTTTGAAAAGAGAAAGACAGAGGTAGTCTGGAAGCAGCCATGAGAAGTAAAAAAGACAACCAGGTCTCCCTGCCTGGTCCCAAGACCTTTGGGGATAATATTTTTCAAGTTTGTAATAATAATAAAAACTAGTATTATCATTATTACACACCTGAAAATACAGTTCCCAGATGAAAGAGATGCCTCAGCAGTGATCTCAGTCAATAGCCATGTTTTCTCAAAGGCAGGAAGTGGATGGGATGTTGGGAGGAAAGGCTGAAGATACAGAGGAATTTGCTAATCAGAGCAGGAGTCTACATCTACAGTGTCTGGGCCCTGGCCCTGTGTGAATCTGTGTGTGTGTGTGCATCTGTGTGTGTGTGTGTGTGTGTGCGCGCGCGCGCGCGCACGCATGCGCACACACACATGCACATGCACATGCATTCCATCCATTTCAAGGCCACCATTCAGTCTTTCCCATCTCCAAACCAATAACTCTCATTGTCTACTGCCCACGTGGGATATTTTCACAATTTTAAATTGGTGGCTAGCAGAACCACGCTTACTCAATGGTAAGATTAGACCACCTGTGAAATGGCAGCTGATTTGCCAATTGAACTTTCAAATGCATTTGTCAATTCATTCCTGGTAAGTAGTGCCCCCAAGAGCTCCCACAGTCAGCGCGCTCTCCATCATTCCAAGGACAGCCTGAAGTGGAAGAATCATATCCTGGGATTTGGTGTCTCTGGTGGCCTCTCTCATCGAAAAGATCTGATCAAAGTTCCAAGGGCTGAAATGCCTTTTTTTTAATTCATGGAAGGCCAGGTAATTCCTCCCCTCAGATTTGTATATTAATGTTCAAAATAAAAAGTCAACTGTGCAGTGGTTTAAACTAACCTACAAGACACATTTAGCCAAATAAGCATGTGCAAATGCAGAAATCTGGGTTTTGGACTGGAACATCTGAAGGACAGGATGTGCCTGCACATTTAGTGGCATTAGCCAGGCATTTTACAAAGATGATGCATTGCTGACGACTGTCTAGAAACAGAAAAATGAACCCAAAACCAGGGCAGGCTCCCTCCACTTCTATAGACAGGAATCCAAAATGAGGACCTTAAGGAAATGGGTTGCATTTGAACATTTTTAATCACTAAGAGGAAAGAAATCAGTACTTTTTAAAAGAAATTGAATATGTGAGACAATCTGGGAATCTATCTCACTTTCAACAATAATAAATTCATCATGTAAATAATTCTATTTTCATTCATTCAACCAGAATTTTTTAAAATCTATTTTGTCTCATGTCTTATGCTAGGTGCTGGGGATACAAAAAAAGGCAGGACATCCCTAAGATTTGCCAGTCTAGGGGAACACAGTCATTGATGGTATCAATTCCCATTAGAAAATGGTCTCAACTAAATTCTGACTCCCAGCTTGTAAATTCAGGAGTCCAGGGCAGAGGGCATCCAGATTTGCATCGTTTTATTGCATCAGGTATTTTCTAGAGAGAAAAAAATTAATTTCACATGTATATGTGCTATTTCAAAGGAGAGTGAATAAAGTTATGATTAACAGAAAGAAAATTCATTTCAAAGCTTTCCTGAACTCATGGAGCTTCTAGCCATTATGTACTTTCTCAGTCAATGGATATTAAAAGTACAGCTATGTCTGATATCCAAGAAATATTTTGTAGGTCAAAAAGGGGCTTCAAACTAGAAGAGCTGGTAACCACAGGTCTAGTCACTGGCATGGGACCACTGTTTCCTAGTATAATCCCAGCCCAGTGGGAGTGTAGGGCTAGATGTTTCCTCTGATCCAAGGCTGACCCTCCCCTTGGGTTCTGGATACCATACCCCTCTCCTCCTCAGGAACCTCACTCTACCAATTACCTCTTCTCTTTGATATCTTCTCTCTCATCTTCTCTGCTAGATCTTTTCCCTTTGTCCATATATATGCTCAAGTCTCTTTCACATTTAAAGAATATTTTCTATTATGTCAGCTGCACAGATGTTTACTAGGCTTCTGTATAACTTTATTTGGAATGTCCTGAATGGAGTACCTGAGAAGGGGAAAGTTGATCTCAGAATAAGGAGTAGGTATCAGCCAGCAAATATAGGAGCAAGTGGTAGAATGGGAGTTCCAAGCCTTTCATCTTATCTCCTAAAATATCTCTCAAAACCATTTGCTTTTCTCCATCTTCAACACCAGCTAGCCCAAGCTGCCATCAGTTCCTGCCTGAATATTACAATGTTCTTGTAACTATCCAACTGCAGTTATTCTTACCACTTATTTATCTCGTCCCCAGAGTGCTCTTTTCAAAATGTGACTCTCCCCAACTTCTTGCCACCACCTCTTCCAAAGCCCCGGTGGTGCAGCCTCTGCCTAACTCTCCTGCCTCACTAAACACCCTTCACTCCCTCACACCTTCCTCTCTAACTCACACTGGCCTTGCAGTATCCCTCCTCTTGCATTTTTCCTCAGCCTGAACTCAGTGCTGAGAAATTTGATTTCATTTTAAGAGCAATGGAAAGCCTTTGAAAGGTTTTTAAGCAGAGTGACAACATGTGATCTGACTTATATTCCTAAAAGAGTACTGTGTGAAGAGTGAATTTGAGGGAGCAGAGGATGAAGTAAAGAGACAAATGAGGAGGCTATTTCTGATGCACAGGTAAGAAATAATGGTGACTTGGCCCCAGGTGATGGCAATACAGATGGAGAGAAATAGACAGGCGTAAGAGATATTGGGAACAAGAACCAATAGAATTTGCTGATGGATTCAGTGACAGAGAGTGAAGGTAGTGGGGTAACTTAAGGTTGATACCCCGAAGATTTTTCCTTGAGCACTTGAGTGGCTGCTAGTTTCATTAATAGAGAGCCTGTGGAAGAGTCAGCTATGAATGGTCACTGTCCCGTCTACCTGTTCTTTCCACCTCTTTATTGCTGTGAGTTGTTAGAGTAATTGGGGTATAAAATGCTTGCTTAGGAGAAAACTGAAAGATGGCAATATATAGAGAAGATTGAGGAGCATGGCCTATTAAAGCATTGTGATGTTCATTCCTTAGAGATGAACTTGAGATGTTATCTTGCTGGCCTATGACACCAGCAATCATTTCTCTTCATATATCAGCCACTCCTGTCTGTACTTTCTTCCTTGTCCATTTAGAACCATTTCGTATCACTTCAACCTCTCTCTTACCAACACCCTTGCCCCAGTGTTCCCCCAATTCAACTTCTGGCAAAACACCAACTTTAGATGAATCCAGTTATTGCTCATCTCTGGTTGCTAAGCACTGCTGGAAATCCACACAGATTGGTTCCACTCCAAATCAGTGGTGCCACTCTAAATTTATGGTCTCCCACTTCAAATGGACCCTCAGTGCTACCTGAAAATCCTTCTCTATTTCTCTTGTCATCTGTCATTCTCCACATGGCTCTTGCAGATTTGAACCCTCGCTGAAGCCCACTTCCCCTTTTCTCTCAGAAGATGACTTCATTCCTACTTCACAGAGACTATTCAAGCCATCAGAAAGAACTACCTCAGCCTTCTTCTATCATCCATACCCTTACTTAAGTTCCTTAAGTCTAAAACTATCCTTTCTGCAGGAAAAACCACAAATATATGGAGATGAAACAATATGCCTTTAAAGAACGACTGAGTCAAAGAAGAAATAAAAGGAGAGGTCAAAAGATACATAGAAACAAATGAGAATGAAAATACATCCTATCAAAATTATTGGGATGCAGTGAAAGCAGCAATAAGAAGGAAATTTATATCATTACAGTCCTATCTCAAGAAAGAAGGAAAAACCCCAGATAAACAACCTCATATTACATCTTAAAGAACTAGAAAAAGAAGAACAAATGAAACCCAAAGTCAGCAGAAGGAAGGAAATAATAACAATTAGAGCAGAACTAAATGAAACAGAGAACAAAAGGACGATAGAAAAAATTATCGCGGGCCGGCCGAGTGGCATGGTGATTAAGCTGGCTTGGGAAGCCACTGGCCCCGATTTGGTCCCACATATGAGGGCAAGTGACACTGCCCTCAAAAAAAAAAAAGAAAAGAAAAAATTATTGCAAAAAAGAGCTGGTTCTTTGAAAAGATTAATAAAGACACACCCTTGGCTAGACTCACTAAGACAAAAGAGAAAAGACATAAATAAACAAAATCAGAAATGAAAGATGAGAAGTTACCATGGATGCCACAGAAATACTAAGGGTCACCCAAGAATACTATGAAGGATATATATGCCACCAAATTCAATAACCTAGAAGAAATAGACAACTTCTTAGAAACATATAGCCTTCCTAGACTGAAACATGAAGAACTGGAAAATCTAAACAGACTAATCAACAGTAAGGAAATTGAATCAGGCATCCAAAACCTTCCCAAAAGCAGAAGTCCAGGATCAGATGGCTTTACTTGTGAATTCTACCAAACATTCAAAGAGGATCTAATACCTGTCTTACTCAAACTCTTCCCAAAAAATTGAAGAAGAGACATTATTCCCTAACTCATTTTACGAGGCCAACATTACCCTGATACCAAAACCTGGTAAGGATAACACAACAAAAGAAAATTACAGACCAATATCCCTGGTGAACACAGTTGCAAAAATCTTAAACAAAATTCTAGCAAATTGAATACAACAATGCATTAAAAAGATTATACATCACGACCAAGTGGGGTTCATCCCAGGGGTACAAGGGTGGTTCAACATACACAAATCAAACAATCTGATATACCACATAAACAAAATAAAGGACAAAAATCATATGAGTCTATAAAGAGATACAGAAAAAGCACTTGACAAGATACAACATGCATTTATGATTAAAATACTCGATAAAATGGATATAGAAGGAAAATACCTTAACATAATAAAGGCCATATATGACAAAACCTTAGCTAATATCATAATTAACTGTGAAAAACTGAAGCTCTCCACTCCATGTTCAGGAACAAGACAGAGTTGTCCCCTATCACCACTGCTATTCAACATTTTATAGTATTGGAAGTCCTAGCCAGAACAATCAGGCAAGGGAAAGAAATAAAAGGCATCTGAATTGGGAATGAAGAAGTTAAATTGTCACTTTTTGCAGATGACATGATGCTATGTATAGAAAACCCTAAAGACTCCACCAAAAAGCTATTAGAGACAATAAATGAATACAGTAAAGTTGCCAGCTACAAAATCAACGTACAAAAATCCATTGCATTCCTATATACTAACAATAAAATCTCAGAAAAATAAGTAAAAAAACCCAATTCCTTTGCAATTGCAACAAAAAATAAATAAAATACCTAGGAATAAACTTAACCAAGGGTGTGAAGGATCTATACACTGAAAACTATAAGACATTTTTAAAAGAAATTGAAGAAGACACAAAGAAATGGAAAGACATTCCGTATTCATGGATTGGAAGAATCAACATAGATAAAATGTCCATATTACCCAAAGCAACATACAGATTTAATGCTACCCCCTCAAAATTCCAATGGCATTTTTTAAAGAAATAGAACAAAAAAAATATCATCAGATTTGTATGGAACCACAAAAGACCCCAAATAGCCAAAGATCTCCTAAGAAAAAAGAATAAGGCTGGAGGTATCACATTCCCTGATTTCAGCTTGTACTACAGAGCAAAACAGCATGGTATTGGCAGAAAAACAGACACACAGACCTATGGAATAGAATTGAAAACCCAGAAATAAACCCACATAAATATGGACAGATAATTTTCAACATAGGAGCCAAATACATACAATGGAAAAAAGAAACCCTCTTCAATAAATGGTGCTGGGAGAATTGGAAAGCTACATGCAAAAGAATGAAACTAGACTATTATCTGTCACCGTGTACCAAAATTAACTCAAAATGGATCAAAAACCTAAACATAAGACCTGAAACAATAAACTGCATAGAAGAAAACATAGGTACTAAGCTTATGAACCTTGGGTTCAAAGGGATTTTATGAATTTGATCTCAAAGGCAGGGGAAGTGAAAGCTAAAATAAATGAATGGGACTGTATCAAACTAAAAAGTTTCCGCACAGCAAAAGAAACCATTAACAAAATAAAGAGGCAACCAACCAAATGGAAGAAGATATTTGCAAACAACGCCTCTGATAAGGGGCTAATATCCAAAATATATAAGAAACTCATACAACCCAACAACAACAACAAAAAAATCAATCCAATAAAATCCTTTCTTTTCTCTCTCCAGTTATGTTTCTTCTTCTCCTGTCTAAAAGTAACACTTCAACTTGGATCTCATTCCCTTCCACTTTTCTGGACTCTTCTTGATGTATCCCCTGTATTTTGATATTGTTCAACCGCTACTTTCCAGTGCCCTCCCAACTGCATTGAAACTTGCTCAGTTTCCTCCATTAAAAAAAAAAAAAATGTTTGAGGAACCTATTTTTCCCTCTACCAGATCTCTCCCTTTCTTATTGAAATTTTCTGAAAATATTGTCAACAGTGTTTTTGTCTCCAGTTCCTTCTGCTCACTCTCTCCAAAAACCACTGTAGTCTTGCTTTCACCATGAACCTACCCTCATCATTGTCACCAACGACCTCCATTTAGAATTCCAATGGTCACATTTCAGTCCCTATGCCCATTGGATTCTCAGCAGCCTTGAGACTGTTAACCACTTCTACCTTCCAGAGACTCTGTCTTCTTGGCTCTGTGAACCAGGCTCTCCTGGCTTTCTCATGACTTCTTAGGCTAGTCAGTCTTTCTCTTCTTGACCTTGAATGACAGAGTTACATGCTGGCCTTTCTTCTCTTTTCCTTATATACCTCAATCTTAGATGGGTTCTGTGGTAGATTATTTGTAAAAATGGTCCCAATCATCAACCCCTCCTTGTGTCTATGTTCTTTGTAAGGTATCTTTGCAACTCAACCCATCAAGAGGTAGGATCTGTTCTCTACCTCATGAACCTGGACTGGTCTTGGCTTACTTTGGCCAACAGAATATGGCACAGCAATGTTGTGCTAGTTGCAAGCCTGGGCCTTACAGCCATGTGAGCAAGCCTGGGCTAGCCTCCTGGATGATGACAGTTCTATGGCCCAGTCACCTCAGCCAGTAACCCATGAAGCAGCTGGTGAGTGAGGCTGTGTGAGGCCAGCCAGCCTCAGCCAACCTGACCGACAAATGAGCAAGCCCATCTTAGATCAGCCGAGCCTGGCCCAGATCACAGAACTTATACACTCATGAGCAACAATACATGGTTGTTTTAAGCGACTAAGTTTGGGGATGATTTGCTATGCAATAAAAGCTAACTGATGTAGTTTTATTCCTATTCATGCTTTTAATGATCATGTTCATAAAGATGAGATGCTACATCTCTAGCATAGTTCTACCTGCTTATGGCCAGACTCACATTTATTCTTGCCGACTAGACAATAGCATTTATTCAGCTTTTTATGTGGCCAAGATGCAATACTACACACACATCCTCTTCATCCTCTCACCCACCCTATGTGGTGGATTTTTTTTTCATGACCCCATCTTACAGATGAGAACACTGAGACAAAGAGAAGTTAATGACATGCCCGTAATCACACAGCAGAAATTGGTAGATTTAGGATTTGAATCCAAGTCTATCAGATTCTAAGGCTTTTGACTGTCACCACTATATTCTCTAACCCCGCTACCTGCAGGCCCAAGTACATACCACATTCTCATGTCTCTAACTTCACTCATGTTGTCTTTCTTCTTTAATATGTTCTATTTTCCTGCTCTTCCTGACTCACTCCTACTCATCCTTTACAACTTTGCCTGGTTACTGCCTCCTTAAGAAGTTGCTCTGACTTCCCCTCCTTCCGCCATAGTGAATTATGTGACTATCCTCTCTGTCACCATAGCATCTCCTACATGCATCTACCTACTCTCACTGCATTATATTAAAGTTATGTCTCTCTCCTTAGACTGTGGAACTCTTAAGGGCAGGAACACTGGCCTCAGAAATGGGACCAGTGGGTGCTAAGTGCCAGCTGCTGGTGTCACCTAGCCAGGCACCATGACCCAATATATACCAAAAGAATGGTTGCTCACATATAAATGGAAATTTCAGTTTGTTTGGCAATTTCTAAGATAATGGGTCTTAAAATGAACTCTTTGCAGACAAAGAATTTGCAAAGCCACTCAGCCCAAACTCCAATATGTGGGCTTGAAGAGAAACTGCAAATTACAGGGTTCCTGCTCTTCTTTCTTTATTTCATTAATGGACACTTTATCATGCAAACACACTCTAAAAGGTGCTGGAAACGAGAGATTTAAGGAATGGAACCAGTAACCCTAGCCATATCTCAGAAAACACAAGATTCAAATGGCCCCCAAAGGACACATTGCTTTTGATAATGAAGGCAAATCCTCTCTAGGGTGGGCAGGGCTTTCCCAGAGCACCTTGCTCAGAAGCTGCTATCACCCAGCAGGGCAAGAGAAGAAGTCATATAGTACAGGGCCATCCATTCCACTTCAGCCATCTATGATGTGATGGAAAAAGCTGCCTTCAGAAAAGGAGAGATTTTAGAGAACAAAATCCTGGTTTCCTGTAAGTGTCCCAAGCAATTAAAAAAACCATTACAAAGTGCACAGGGAGTGAACACTGATATGGTGATATAACATGTCTAAAGTACATTTTGCAAAGTTTTTCAGAGAAACACTAAGGACTTTTAGCCATCTGCCTTTTTAGTGCTTTCTCTTTAAAGTCCTTGATTCTAAAATTAAGAGCACACCAGTGAGGGGCCATGGAGCTAGTTCAGTCATGTGGGGCTGTGGGTTAGTTTGTCTTTGAATTTGTGGTTTTTGCACTGTAATAATGGTTTGGTATTATTTTGGAATGTAGATACTGTCGTAAATAAATGTGAGAAAAACTAATAGATTTCACCAAAAATCCATCTATTCCTCTTCTTCTTGGTTACACAGGTAGATGACATTTCCCAGTCTCCTTTGCAGTTAAATGTGGCCATGAGACTAAGTTCTAGCCATTAAAATATGAAAGAAATGATGTGTACCATTTCTAGGCTTGGCCCTTAAAAATTCCTATACATCAGTTCTGCAAGATAAAAACAGTTCTAGAGCGAGTGGAGGTGATGGCTGGTGATTCACAACAATGTGAATGTACTTAATGCCATTGAACAGAACACTTAAAAATGGTTAAAATGGTAAACTTTATTATATATATATATATATCCACAGTTTTCAACAATTTTTAAAAATTTCCGTGCTCCATAACATTCTTGTTTCCTTCCAACAAGCTAAAATGGAGACAAACAACTTAAAGGCAATCTTGGAAGCCATTGAAAATATCAAGTCTCTATAAGCATGGTTACAAGTACTAGAAATAAACTTCTATTGTACCTGAACCACTATAGATATTGGGATCTATATTAATTGTTTATTACTGTGTAACAAATTGCCCCAAATCATGGTGGCTCAAAACAATAACATTTATTATCTCACAATTTCTGTGGGTCAGGAATGTAGGTGCAGCTTAGGTGGTTCCTGTATTTCAAACTCCCTCACAGGCTGAAAATAAGGTGTCAACCAGGCAATTGTCATCTCAAGCCTTGACCAGAGAAGGAAGTATCTGCTTCCAAGCTCACTCATCTGACTTTTGGCAGAAATTAGCTCCTCGTGGGCTGTTGGCTGGAGGCAGCCCTCAGTGCCTGGCTATGTGGACATTTCTAAAGAGCAGCTCACAGCATGACAGCTTGCTTCATCACACAAAGAAAGCAAGAAGAACCAGAGAGAGTGTGGATGAGCAAGACAGAAATCACCATCTTTTATAACCTAATTTCAGAAGTCATGTCCCATCTTTTTGTTGAATTCTATTCGTTAGAAGAGAATCCCTGGTCCAGCACACACTCAAAGGGAGGGGATTACACAAGAGTATGAAAGCCAGGGGACAGGGATCATTGGAAGGCATTTCAGAGGCTTCATACCACAGGGTCTATTTGTTACTGCAGCTAGCCTACTCTAACTATATTACGGTAAGTCTAATGGAGCAGTTTGCAGCTTTGGTATTGGTGAGAGTTTTAAAAGTTGTTTGAATATTTCACCCCATGCATTCTGCCTATTCCTGGGAGCAGAGACAGAAATACCCAATTTCAGGTTATGCGTAACTGAAGAGATAAGCGATGACATTTCAAAGTGGACTGAGTTTCCCCAGCATGACTAACATCAGCTTCAAGTTTCATGACCACAGCTGACCAAATCCAAGACCAAATGAAGAATTAGTTCCCCCTTGCTGCCAGATGTGCCCAGTGACTAAAAACCATGACAGCAGGACTTTCCCCACAGTGGTGGTTTTGCCACCATGTTCTCTGAAAGGTCTCGGTCAGTTTCTAACACTTCAGAAGGTGGAGAGGGAGCACATTGTCTGATTTCACAAACCATAGATTGAGGAGGGGCTGGCCAGACAGCTGTCAGATGCAAAGATCCTCACTTTGTGCATAGCTCAACTTAATTGCTCATCTGGCTAAGCCCCATCCCTCTCCAGATGTTGTATCACAGCACTGCTGGAATTGCTGCTTTCAGCCTTCTCTCATCACCCTAATTAAGCCAAAATAATAAGGCAACATGTTAGACATGATGATCAAGTTTTAATTAGACTTTGATAAACCCAATGTGAATTTGGTCTCATCAGGTGCAACATCTCTGATGAGCAGTGAGGTCAGTGAATCATGAGATGGTTGGGGTATAAATAGCAATGATAGTCTCAATCTCATCTGTGTGGAGGGAGGCCTGGGATTGGGTATTGTGCAACCGTAATAACCCTTTACATCTGAGGAACACTTTATAGTTTTGCAAAGTTCTTTCAGTTCATCTCTATGTGATTGTGTGAGCTGAGGTTCATTTGGCAACAGGCATCCAGGCCCAGATGGGGCGAAGAAGGGAAAAGCTAAGGTTTAGTCAATTCCTAAGACATGACAGGAACTGTGCTAGGAGCATCATATGTGGAATAGAAGTCAAATATCTCACCCAAAATCTCAGGACTTAAAAAGTGTTAGAGAGAGAACCTCCACCCACATCTGTTCATTTCCTCTATAGGGTTCTCTTCACCACTTTATGCAAAGTCTTCCAAAGGCGACAGAGGAGAGCCACAGAATTAGGGTTGAAAGTGACCTTAGAGATAGACATCCAACCTCTTAACTGTACAGATGGGGAAACTGAGGCATAGAAAGGAGAAGGCATGCACTGTGGTCATACAATAATTTGGTGGCAGAACGAGACAAGAGCTTTAAAGGCTGACACTGCCACTCTCTCTAATCCATTTAATTCAATTTGATTCATCAAATATTTGTTGAGCATCTACTAAGCCCTGTTTTAGGGATGTACCAATAGATTAAAAGAGAGAAAGAACCATATTCTAGCGGATTTCCATTATGGATAGTGAATGACAAATAAGTAAATTATATAGTATGTTAAGAGAGAATAAATTCTATGGACAACCCCCACACACACACACACACAAAATGATAGACCAGGGTAAGGGGACAGGAGAGCAGCAGAGATGGGCAAGCTTAAACTTAAAACTGGATGGTTAGGATAGGTCTTATTGAGACTGAGAATGCTTCCTGAAGGCAAAGGTTTCCATTCATTCGTTCATTCACTATTCATTCTTTGAGAATTTACTGAATACTCACTTGTGTCCAGATTTGATAGAGGTGGGCAGGGATGTCAGTAGAACCCAGCGGAATTCCCAAGAAACTACTGTGGTCTGAGCTAATTTTTCCTAACAAATGGCATCCCCCACGCTCCTTACCAGCCAAATGGCTCCAGTGTTACTGACCACTTAGCAGCAAATATCTGGACACAATGTGAAAAATGTGATAGCCAAGCAGTGGTCGGGCATGGAAGGAAACAAGCCATTTGTCTACAGGAGCCTTCCGCCCCTCCCAATAGCTCACTACGTGTGGTACCCTTACAAGTTTGCTTCCATGGAAAATGCCCCACCTAACCTTTGTCCACCTTTCCCCTTCAAAGTTTCCCTAGACTGGAGCTATTCCCATGATCAAAGCCCTCTGTGAAGACCCCAGGCATCAACTAGTTACCCCTGTAAGCCAAATGAATCTGTGATTCCTGTGTCTACTCCACTCAGCTAATTGGGGTCTACTGACCCCAGACCAGTATTTTTCTCCTTCCTTTTAATTTGTAGAAGTATATTTCTAGAAATAAGCGGTCTCTGCCAGGAGCATTCATATTACACTATGTGTGAGCAATCACCCTTTGCATTTGATAGAATTTTACAATTGACAAGGCACTTCCACATCCATCATGTCATCTGAGCCCATGAAAGTGCTGGTTCATTATTCCTTTTTTCCTCCTAGATTAGTCAGCCTATGCTCTTAGGAATGAAAGATTTGTCCAACACTGCACATTGAAACACAGTTAAATAACCAGTGCTCTTTCTAGAACTCCAAGCTGGCTGGCCATGTGGAGACTTGGTGACAGGCCAGATGGACAAAGCAGGTGACCCAATCTCACGTTGAAGAGAAAAGTATTAGAGAGAAGAGCAGAAATCCAGGCGCAGCAGAGTATAGTATTTCCCAAATTTTAATGTGTACAAATATCCCCTGGATCTTGTTCAAATGCAGATTCTGAGTCCATAGGTCTGGAACAAAGCCTGAAATTCTGCATTTCTTTAAAACTCCCAGGTGATGCCAATATAGCTAGTCCTCAGCCCACACTTTGAGTAGCAAGTCCACACACTGAGTCATTTGACTGCAAGGAACTCAGATCACACTTCTGCCCTTTTGTTGCCCTGTGACTTGAGTCAAGTGTCTTCATCAAGCTGAAACTCGGGTGGTTCTTATTTTTTCCTCCAAACTTGGCAACAGAGAAATGCCATGGTGGGCACTCAAATTTATGCCAAAGAAGACCTTGGCTGACCAATGCCCAGAGACTGTCAGGTAGGGTTATCCAAGATGTGCCCTGCACAAAGGCACCCATCCATGGGGGGTAGGTATCAGCTGAAAGCCAGCCTTCACTCCTCTTACCACGCAGCACCCCCTGCACAGGGCTATATCCACCTAGAGGAGGAGGCACCATTTCTCTCACTCACACAAAGGCACCTCATGGACCAGTGGGGGCCTTATATACCTTCTCATCATCCTTAACAACTGCTCATGGCCTAATCAATCTGCCTCTATAGGGCTTGGTCTAGTAGCTTGGCAACTAGATCAAATCTATACTGTGTCTCCTCCTCATTCAGGTAATGGCGTCTTTGCTTCCTCTGACAGGACTCTACTGAGTTCCACCCTTATCAACAGCTTTATGGTAGGGCCCATGTTCATTCATTACCATGCACTCACTCAATAGCAAATGTTTACGCAGCATGTGTGCCAAGCATGGTTCCAACACCAAGAATACAGTAGAGAACAAAACCAGACAAAGCCCCTGCTTTTATGGAGCTACCATTCTCAAAGGGAAGAGATAATCTATGACTAATGTTTAAGATAATGGCAGGCAGTAATACGCGTATTGAGGAAAATGAGGCAGGAGGTGATATTTGAGCAGAGACCTGAAGAAGGTGAGGGAGTGAGCCTTGTGGGGTGGTAGAGAAGTGCAATTTGGGCAGAAGAATGGCAATTCTTGGCATGTGCTTGGCATGGTCAAAGAAGCAGCAAGAGGCCCATGTGTCTGGAGCAGCGTGTGTCAGGGGACCGTCACATGGAGAACTCTGGGTTTCATTCTCAATGTGACAGGGTAATGCTGGAGAGCTTTGTGCCAAGGCTGTTGCTGCTGCTACAGTTATGCTCCCCTTATTTCCAGTAATATTTTAAGGGGCTGGGGTGTGGCATAATTCATTCAACAAATTCTACAAATATATCTTGAGTCGCTACCATGTGCCAGACACTGTTCTAGGCCCCAATCTAGGTCCTGGGAAAATTAGCAGTGAGCAAGATTAGGCAAACTACCCTCTCCTGAGGGGCTTACATTGCTATCAATAGGAAGATGAATCTCCATACTGCTCTCTTCTTGATGAGCTCCACATGGGGATGAGGGTGAGTTGGCCCTTTTTCATGGAACCTGCCTCCCTTTGGATTTGCAAGCTGGGTTAGGGGTGGGCTAAGCCAGAAAGGGCCAAGGGACCTGCTGTTACCTATACACAAATACTTTGTGTTGATGACACTTGGGGACATCAAGAACAAGAGGTTGATACCATATTGAGGTCCATATGATGCTGAGGGAAAGGATAGCCCCAGGAAGGAAATGCTTATGGGGCTGAGATTCCTGAATGAGCTAGAACTGACCTTGAAAATAAACATTAACCTTGGGAATGCACTTAAATTCTGGGGAGAAGTGGAAATGGGATGGGAGGCTTGACCTGACATGTATTTTACATTCATGCACAGGAGCTTTCTGCCCACATTGTATTTGCCCAGGATCCAATCTATAAGGCATCTCCTTTGTAGGACCATTCTTAAAAACCTTCATCACTTCTGCCTTTCAACAAATGCCTTCCCTGTACCTAGTTCAGTGCTTCCAGTGCCTGTCACAGAACTTGGCTCATAGCAGACACTCAATAAATACCTGCTGGGTGAGTAAATGGAGGATGGGTGGGTGGATGGACATACAGACGGATGGGTGGATGGGTGGATGGGTAAGTGAATGGATGACATATTGCCTATCTGGTTATAGTGTTATCTCAGACTAGCTTGTTGTCTCCAAGGCATATGCATGTGGAGGTGAGCGAGCCTGCAGGAAAGATCTGAGACTGATTAATTAATCTATTTTTCTCCCATAGCACCTATACTGTGGCCTTGTACATAATAAGCGTCCAATAAATGTGTGCTGAATGAAAGAAGATAAGATTTGACCAGAAAGATGAGTCTAAGGGTTCAGTTTTTCCATGAAACTTTAATGCCAAAAAAAGGATTTCTGCATATGAAATTTACCCTTCTCTGCTCACCTTTACATAATTCAAGCAGCATGTTGTCCCTTGGGAACTTCTTTGGACATTAAGTTCTCTCTCAACAGTCCGAGGATTGAACAGCTGCATTTAGGCAATTACCATCGATTTGTCATTATGAGAGGGGTATGGGAGTAGTGGGAGGAAGGGCATGGAGATGAGACAGAGGTACAGAAAAGCCCAGGGACAGAGGAGCCCCAAGACTAAGAAACATGGGGACTGCCTTTCCAGAGGCGAGGAGCTGGGAGAATTCAGTGTCCCTGGAAGAACCGAATGCCAGATAAGGCCATTCATGCCCCCAGAGGCATGGGAGCCATTAAGCCATTCCCTGGTGTGCTTGTTTCTTTCCCCTTGAACCGTGTCTAGCTCATGCCCCTCAGCATCAGTTTGACAAGCGCATCTCAACAAGGCAAGTCAGCAGTAGAGGTTGTCTTTGTTTCTCAGCGAAAACCCAGGAGATAATGAGAAAAACATTGAAGCGCTCTTTGAAGATGGGAGTCCTCCGGGAGTTGTCAGAGTGGGAAGTGTCTCAGGCAGGGTTTGCAGGCTCTCCCACCTTTGGCTTCCAGAAACATTCTGTGCTGATGACTTGATAAGAAGAGATGTCTTGATAGGATTAGGTCCAGGTTGGAGATGACCAAGACTACAGTGGAGCAACTGGCTAGGACCCTCCAGGAGGAAAGATTATAAATGGTTCCTGCATGGGCCCAGAACTCAGAAAGGGGAGGCCCTGAGAAGGAGGAGGAATCATTTCCCTCCCCTGACTCCTCATTTACAAGGAAATTGCCCCTGGTGGAGTTGGAGTGGGAGAGGAAAACCCTGGCCCCTCCTGCTTTATTGTGAAAACACAAATAGTGCTAAATGCTCTTCAGGACAGCGACAGCAACACCTGGAGGTAGACAAGTGAGGAGAAAACCAGCATTTAACACCCATGCCACTCTGAGACAGGTACTTTACCTAGCTGGTCTTATCAAACCCTTAAGAGTCTCTGAAAAAAGTTCTACGATTCTCCTGTAGTGGGCCGAATTGTAGTCCTCCAAAAGATACGTCCTGATGCCCAGAAAAGTATGTTATTGTGATGTTTTCTGGAAAAAGGATCTTTGCAGATGTAATTAAGTTAAGGATCTTGAGATGAGATCATCCTTAGTTATCAGGTGGTTCCCAAATTCAATGCCAAGTGTACTTATAAAAGACATCCGGGAAGACACCTATGCCATATGAAGATGAGGGCAGAGATTAGAGTGATGCTGCCACAAGCCAAGGGATGCCTGGAGTCAGCAGAAGCTGGAAGAGGCAGGAAGGAGTCTCCCCTAGAGCCTTCAGAGGGAGTGCAGCCCTGCTGACACTTTGATTTCATACTTCTGGCCTCCAGAACTATGAGAGAATGGATACTTGTTGTTTTAAACCACTCACTAAGTTTGTGGTAATTTATACAGCAGCCCTATGACATCATTTCACAGATGAGAAAGGTGAGATGAGCAATGAGCAACCTTCTAAGGACACCTGTCTCAGATGAGAGGGGTCTGGGTTACAGACCTTGAAGCAGAGCAAAAGTTTAGCATTTACCGCAGAGCACCTGCAAAAATGAGTCCAGAAAGGCCACCTGAATAGAGTTCCATAGTCCAAAAAGCTGGGAAACACTCTGTCTGTTGGGTCCTCTCTGGAGCATGTGTGGTGGAAGCTCTAAGAAACCTGCTTCAACTTCACTTCTTCAGCAAGACCTGCCCTTGTGCTGGAGAAGGTTAGGCTCTTACCTGACAGTTTCTTCTCCTAGTACCTTCCCTGGGCTTCCCTCCTTTGCACTTACAATCATGAGCCTGAATAAATGCATACTGAGAGTTTGTTTTTGTGAAACGTCTTTCTCCCCACAGAGGTCATAGCTCCATGAGAGGCAGGACTGTGTCACGTTTCTTCTCTATGTATTTCTGGCCCAACACTGGGTACATGGTAGGTGCCCATGAATAACTACTAAATGGATGATCAAGAAAGACTTGTTTAGGGCCGGCCGAGTGGCGCAGTGGTTAAGCGCTGGCCTAGGAAGCCAGCGGTCCCGGTTCGGTCCCACATATGAGGGCCAGTGATACTGCCCTCAAAAAAAAAAAAAAAAAAAAAGAAAGACTTGTTTAACTTTAACCCAAGGTTTCCCAAACTTATTTAACCATGAGACTCTTCCCCCTATAACACCTGAGAGCATAAGATTTGAAGCGAGGTGAGGGTCTCTGGCAACAAGTTTTCCCCTGAGGCAGGCTTGAGTTCAGACCTCTCCAGGTGGGAGACTCTTCTCTCTACATGGTAAAGGGAGATATTCATGAGGCCATGTAATCCCAACAACCATACCTACAAGAGGAGGGATTAAGGAGGAACAGACAAGCTGATTTAAAGTCTACATGAGGGCCGGCCGAGTGGTGTGGTGGTTAAGCGCTGGCTTGGGAAGCCGGTGGCCCCGGTTCAGGTCCCACATATGAGGGCCAGTGACACTGCCCTCAAAAAAAATAAAAAATAAAATAAAGTCTACATGAGCAAACCAACATGTGATACTAGACAAAAAAATTCTGAAATTAAAAAAGGAATCAATAAAATAACAAACCTTGCCAGATATTAAAACATAATAAAAATCTATAATATTTAAAACTGGTACTAAGGCAAGCCAGTTGAGTAGAGGAAAATAGAACCCCAATAGAAATCCAAGAATACACAGGAATTTCATACATGATGAATATGGTATTTCAAATTAGACCAAAAGGATCCTTCAACAAAGGGAGTTGAGACAGCCAACTTGCCATCTGGAAAACAGCGAAGCTGGATCTTGTCTTCACTTCTCACATGAAAGCAAATTCCAGATGGAATGAGGATTTCAATATAAAAAAATAAACCCATAAAGATACTAGAAAGGAACATGGAAGACTTTTTATGACTATGGAGTAGAGCCAGACTTTCTAAGCAAGACAAACTCTAAGCTGAAAAAGTAAAGAATTGACTCATTTGAGTAGAAAAATTAAATTTTCTGAACTTTGAAAAGTACCATAAGTGAACTCAAAAGTCAACCAAGAAAACGGGGGAAAAAATATCTGCAACTCATTTGACAAACACAAGCCTGATTTATTTAATACAAGGTCGGACAATTAAGTTCGCAAACTCATCCTAGAAAACATGCTACGTACCTCATTGCTGAATATCACTATGGTCACCTTCAAAGTACTCCCCTTGGGAAGCTCTGCACCAATGCCAATGCCTAGTCCACCCTTCAAAGCAATTTTGGAACTCTTTTTCTGGAATGGCCATCAGAGCTGTCATCGTATTACCCTTGATGTCCCAAATGTCATAAAAAATGTCTTCCTTTCAATATTTCTTTTATCTTCGGGTCAAGAAAGAAGTCACTGGGGGCCATATCAGGTGAGTAGGGAGGGTGTCCCAATACACTTATTTGTTTACTGGGTAAAAACTCCCTCACAGACAGTGCCATGTGAGCTGGTGCATTGTTGTGACGCAAGAGCCATGAATTATTGGCACAAAGTTCAGGTCGTCTCATATAACTTTTTCATACAGCCTTTTTGGCACTTCCAAATAGGAAACGTGGTTAACAGTTTGTCCAGTTGGTACAACTTCATAATGAATAATCCCTCTAATATCAAAAAAGATTAGCAACATCATTGCAACAAGTTTGTGAAATCAGTTGTTCGACCTCATATATCTTAACCTAACAGTCTGTCTTTTGGAATTTAACTTTCATATATATGCTCACACATGTGCTAAAGTCATGTATAATTGCAGGATTAGTAGTAATAGCGACAGACGGGAGATAAATGTCAATCAATAGAGAACAGTTAGATAAATTATAGGAAATTATGCAATGGAAAATTCGGCACCCATGTAAAAGGATGAGACAGCTGATATAGATACACCTGAGGTATATCAATTTTTTTAAGAAACAGGATACTGAATGTTCCATCATTGATACAGGAAAGGTTTATATATACGTAGAATATTTCTAGAAGAAAAATTGTCAGTACAAAAGGCATAACAATAAAAAGGACTGCGTTTCCCATTGCAGGCCAACCCACCCTAACTCTACAGGACGGAAGATCTATTTCTGAAATGTGAGCACCTTCTCTCGACCCAGCAGTCCAGAGCATAGAACTGGCCACTTGTTGAGGTTTGTCATCCAAAATCTGCCTGACCAACCTCGGCAAGGATGGGTGGGGCTGCTCTGTTCTGGCCAGGCTACCTTCGGACTCATGGTCTAAAAACCCATTCCTAGGATACGTGTCTCCATGACCAATTGCCTATGACGTGTGTGGTACGTGGAATACCCAGGACAGCTCCAGGAGTTCTGAGTGGTACCTCCTGCATGAACACTGCCTCCTGGAATATTTACAACTACACCTACAGTATCAGGTACTGCTTCCTGAAGTGCTGGGCTCTGCCCTCAGAAAAACCTCTGGACTCATCAGCCCCCACAGACATCCGCAGTCCTCAGTGCTGCCTCCTGGGGTCCTGAGGACTCTGCCTAGAGTGCCGACGGCCATCAGTCTGGAGCACAGAGCACTGATTACCTGGAGTTCAGAACACTTTGGTCCTGTTCACTAGCTGCCAGGGATCTGGGCATGAACCCCACGTGCTGAGAACCGTATGTGTGGATCACGGGTTCTAGTATGATGAGGGTTTTGAGCACTGTCTTTGGAGATGTGATCATTGTGTCTGGCTGACTGGGAGGGGTCTCCACTTCCACCCACCACCTCATCACATACCACTGCTCTCTCAGGCCAGATTTTTTTTTCTTCCAGCCATCTGACCTTCTACGCAACATCTTCTCCAAGATAGCTCTACTGTACAACTATAACATATTCATTGGACACCTACTGTGTAATGGGCACAATGATACCTTGATACCTACTGTGTGCTGAGCACGATGGTAATCCTGACACCTACTGTGTGCTGGGCATGGTGGTAACTTTGACCCCTACTGTGTGCTGGTTATGCTGGAAACTTTAACACCTGCTCTGTGCTAGGCACGATAGAAGTTTTCTGTATTGGTAGTAATAGCAAAGACCATCACCTGCTTCCTTGACCTTGGTCTTGCTTAGATGCATTCAGGGTGGTCTGGAGTTTTCTGAGCTGCACAGAGTAAGTTTAGCAGTCAGGATACAGATATTGGTTGGCCAAGTTCCCAGAAAGCTGAGGGCTAGAAAGATGGATTGACTTCATTTCAGGAGTGGCCAGAAGATGGGAGATTTGTTGTGAATGCTGATAGATTGGAGCCCAAGATGTGCTGAGTGAGTCTCAGGGTAGATCAGGAAAACCCATGCAGGTCTATTGGGTCAGAGGTTAGACCAGGGGAGCCCAGTCTATCTTGGCCCCTGTTGGGGGCCCACCCTTCTCCCTATCACCAATTTAGGCATAGTTATACTGAAACCATTCAAGTCATTAGAGCAGATTTTGCCAGGTGCTCCCTAGGAGATGGCATCAGCAGCTGGTTTGCCTCTGGGCTGCCAACCTTGGCACATGGTCAGTGGTTAGTAGTCAATCTCCACTAGGGGTTACTTTGTCTCCCCCTCTTTCCCCATGCTAATCTGTATCCCCAGTGCTGTCTCAGTCTTTCTAGAGAAAGATGGCTCCTGGCAGTCTCATGCCTGCTTAAGATACATCACAAATTATAATACCAATCAGAAAGTTCTGCAGCCACAACTACCATGTGTGACATCCTCATGGTATCCAGTGGTAACTAAGTCTGTGGGCACCGAAGCCAGAGCACCAGACTGTAAATCTCAGTTGCAAATTGCTTAACTATTCCATAGCTTAGTTTTTTTCACTGGCAGAAAGGATAAAACTCATATCTATTTCATAGGGTTGTGGTGAAAATTAAATGAATCAATATACCTAAAAGCACTTAAATCAATGCTTGACACACACTAAATGCTTTAAAAAGTATTTGGTAATATCACTGCTAACAATGATACACTATTGAGCGTCACCATTATCCTTCACATGCGTTCTCTTATACAATTCTTACGCAGTGTTCAGAGGCAGGTATAGTCACCACCCCCACCCCCTTCATTAATAAGAAGAGTGAGTCAAAGAAAAGGAAAGTAACTTGTCCAGCATCTGATGTCTAGAAAGTGGTCGGGCTGAAATGTGAACCCAGGCAGTCGGGCTCAGAGCACATTTTGACTCTAACCACTGTACACACTGCCCAGCGGAAGCATCCTTCTCGAATGGGTTTGTTAGGAGCATCATTGGACCTCAGGTTTTTTTCAGAGGCAGAAGAGCTTGCAAAGCCCCCTTCAGGTATGCCAGGGACCATTTCTTGTGGCACAGAAGGTTACCTGGATGAGGTCACTGTAGCAGCAGTCCTTGGTGTAGGTGAGCTGGCTCCATTCAGCTAGTACAAAAAAATCAGGATGGGAGTCAGCACTCATACAGCTAGTACCTACCCAGCACTGAAAACACTTCATCCTCTTTCAAGCTTCAAACAGCAGCCCTATGAATTAGGCACAAATTTATCCCATCTCATAAATGAAGAAGCTGAGACACAGACAAGTAATTTGCCCAAGATCACACAGTTTGGAAGTGACAGAACCAGGATTGGATCTCAAACAGCCTCGCTCTAGAGGCCATGTCTTAAACGCTACCCTAAACTGCATCTGAAGTTGGTAACCCAGAGCACATCCACAGAGGGTTAAGGGTTGACTCCCAGGACTTTCTATGCTTCAGCAAAGCAAGAAGGAGCCCAGACCCAGGGAGATCTAGGAGAATCTGACAATCCCACAGGAGCATATATTTGGGACGTGTCAGGAGACACAGGACTCCAGTTACTCCTATGTGTGGCTCCAAGGGCTGCAGGAAGAGGACTGCAGAGCACAGAAGTACAGGGCTGGGGAGCAGGGAGCTGGGTTCTCATTCCAGATGCATGACCCCCAGAGCATCATTTCTCCTGTCTGGACATCAATTTTTTTGTTTGTAAATTAATATGACCAGTTGAATGCTAAAGCTCTCTTTTGTTCTGACCCTCTTTGTTATGTCAAAAGAATTACGTGGGTGATCCATCTGAGGCTGACACCTCCCAGAGGGGAGGGGGACTACGCCTCTACTGGTCTTGGGAGTGGCCTGGGTGGGTACAGCAAATGTCATCAGCACTGGCAGATGCTGAGAAGGTGATGCCTTCACTTCTGATGTGAGTGGTCCCTCGAAAGACCCGAGAGGTGGAGTGAATCTTGGGTAGCCTCCCAGACCAAAGCTTAAGCCAAGGGCAGAAGCTGAAGGACAGCACTCAGCTCTGTACAGGAAATGCAGTGCAACGAGTTGTCTTATGAAAGATGGAATGTCTTGTCACTGAAAATGTCTGTGCAGAGATGCATGTTCATCTACAGAGGCTCTGGGGAGGGAGCTCCTTCCTTCCCCAGTAGATTCAGGATGCACCACATTGTAGTCCATTTATGCACTGACCATTTATTCACCCAATGAATAGTTAATGAGCACCCACTATGGATCAGACACTGGGCTAGCTATAAAGATGAATAAGACACAGTCTTACATTGACTACAAAGGTGTATTGTGGTATCGGGGGTATTGAGAAGGACTCTCACCCACTGAGCCGTAACCTTTTGTGAGTCGTGTACCACTTGAGGAAAGCTTTTTGGCATGCTCACTTACATAATATTTTGTATCCACATTTGAAGCCCACAAGGGAATGAGAGATTGTGTCCTCGAGTCCATGCTTCCAACCCATGAGCTCCCATGCCCAGGCAGCTGAACAGGGACTGGCTGGCTGCCGGCCATGCTGGGAAGATGGCAGACACATCCAGGGACAAGTAGATGGAGCTAGCAGGAATGCAGGGCAACTGCGGATTGAACTAGTGTCAAGGGAAGCCAGCCATGGTGAGAGAATCCAAGCTCAGAGAGGGCGTGGGCAGATCTGCTGCATCAGTTCAGGGTCCAAGAGCGTTGAATGCTTCTGGCAGGATGATCAGGGAAAGATGTTTTTGAAGTGCAGGCCAGGAACTAGGGGAGAAGGAGATTCAGAGCCAGGTCTTTTCTGGAATCCCAGGAGAAAAACCAAAGTAGGCTCATTCTGGGGGGTCAAGTTAAAGAAGACCCAGGCAGAAAGCAGAGCATTGTCAGTTCCCTGCTAGTCCTTGGAAAGATTAGATGGGTGAGGGGTAGAAAAATACAAACTATCCAAGGGGTCTGGTCAGAGAAGCACCAGGCAGCTACCCCAGTTTCCCACAGGGATGTCTCTGCTTTTGCTCTGCAAAGAGCAGCCAAGGCTATTTCTAACTTCACTGCTGTTTCCAGGACAAAGCCTCTTGCTATTGGACCCTGTGGGAGGTTAGAGCTGACCACAGACCAGAGATGTCCAGAGGGGTGGAGACTGAACAAGCAAGCGCTGCTAAGAAGCCTCAGACACGACACTAGAATCCAGACCCAGGGTTAGTCCAGGTCACGTGGGCAGTGGGGCTAGAGCCGCGACTTTCTCAGGGTCAAGCCTAGTGATCAAAGGGGCTGGGACCTCCCCTGAAGAAGCCTTGGATGACAGAAAACTAGATGAAAAGTTGGCATTAGAGGACCTACCTCTGAAATGAAGCTGACCATTGATTCATCTTTCATCAAGAAGGGGTTCAAAGAGCTTCTCCCAGGGTGATGTTTGCCCCAGTAGTGGTCTTTCATGATGAAAGCCTGAGATAGCTCTTCTCATTGGCAGGAAGGCCCACAGGACGGAGGCGGCCTGTCTCTACCCAACTTTCTGTTAACTTAAAAAAGACAGAGTCCACACCTCCTACCGTGCGCCAGACACTTCTGGCCACATTGCCTACACACCTCCTATAATCTTCAATAATCATCATTGTCTTTTTAGCCAAGTAGGAAAAAAAAAAAAAAAGATCAGATTTGGAGAGTTTCAGTAATTGTCCAAAGTCCCTAGTTACTAATGGTAGAGTTGGGATTCAGACCCAGCCAGTCTGGGAGCTCCACTGGGCAACACTGCTCCCTTGTTACTTGTCCTGACCGGGCCCCTTCAGTGATGCCACAGATGCCTCTTCTTTCATAGCCTTTCATACTTCGGCTTTTCAATAACCACAACAACTACACTCCTTGTTGGTGACGATCTGGACTCAGCTTCTGGTTGGTCATCTCTCTGGCTTTCTCTCTCTGGTGGCAGCATTAGCTCTGGGTGCTGACATGCCCACATTTCCACCTCCATTCTGGATTCCTCTACATGGCAACTGGCACCTCCATGCCACTGATCCTTAATGCCAATGCTCCTCTTTTGGTAATATTTTTTCCAAACTTCACAGCAGCACAATCACTCTGCCTCTTTCTCACTTGAGTATCAGCCCACCTACCGCTCAGCCAGCTGAGACACTGGAGGCAGGCTGCCTAGATCTGATGCCATCTACTTTGTCTCCACCCCACTATGATCCCTCCATAAATATCTTCTGATTGTATCACAGGCTTTAAGCCTGAGGCTCATCCACATTTAGTCCAGCTTTCCCCAGCTACGGAAAATCATCTTTCTCCAAAACCGGTTCTGCCAGCTGAGATTTTCTGTCCTAAAATGGTCTTGCCCAGGATGTCCAAAAATCTGTCTCTAAGTTAACTGAGGTCTGCTCCATTGCATCTCAGCCTAGGATAGATCTGGAAGTTCAGCAGATTGGCCACCGTGATCGACAGGAGAAGCTGGACCCACTGCTCCATCTGGCCCATCTCGGAACAAGCCCAGGCATTTGGTCCTTAAACAAATGCCATCATGAGTTGTGACTTAACTGTTTCCTGTCTTCTCTCCCCAACTCAATTCTAGTGTCTTATGGTTAGTCTTATATTACATGTTCAAAATAATTAATTTAATCAATAAGCAGAGGAGAAAAAGAGGGGTCCTCTCATTCAGAGGGGACATCTACTTTGGAAAAAGCACTAAAGGGCTGCCATGCACTGAATTTTGTCCCCTTTTAAATTCATATGTGGAATCCCAAAATCCCAATGTGATGGCATCTGGAGATGGAGCCTTTGGGAGGTGATTAGGGTAGGATGCATTTATGAGAGTGAAGCCCTCATGATGGGATTAGAGGGACACTGAAGAGCTTTCTCTGTCTCTCCATATGCACACACAGAAGAGGTTGTGTGAGCACACAGAGAGATCATGGCTGCCTGCAAGCCAAGAGAAGAGGCCTCAGAGTGAAACCTGCCTTCCTCAGTCTTGGGATTCCCAGCCTCCAGAGCTGTGAGGAATAAACGTCTGTTAGTTGGGCCACCCAGTCTGTGGTATTTTGCTATGGCAGCCTGAGCAGAGTAAGGAAAGGGCATTCTGTCTTTCAACTCTCTCCAGTCACAGGCCCCCACCTTAGGCTGAACATGTGACCACAGCCTTCATTCAAGCTCCAGTTATAGAGTCTGAGCTCTATAGACAAACTCTCTAGGTTGAAATTTCACCTCTGACAATTACCTGCTGAGTAGCTTTGGGCAAGTTTCTTTTTTAACCTCTGTACCCCTTAAAATAGCACCAATTTCTTGGTATTGTTGTGAGTACTGAGTAAGTGAACCCATGTAAGTGTTTAGAAGGGTGGCTGCCAAGTAGGAAGTACTCCATAAATGCAACTATTGTAATATCATTATTATTATTGTTGTTGTTGTTGCCATGAGCTATAATGTGGACATCTCCTGGGTGCTTCTATGCAAGATTATGCTCCTTGATAAAAAGGGAGATGAGAAGGATGGCTGCCCCCTTCTTTTTGCCCTGAATTTGACTGGAATTGGGATTTCAGAACAATAATGTAAGGACAAAGGAGCAAACATGCTGGTACAGCATGATAGAAACTTAAAACAGCCTATTTTCAAATTTTTCTTTATGTGCCATAGTGATTGGCATTCTATGTTATTATTAACCCATTTACCAACGAGGACACTGAGACTGGGATGGGGTAGAGAGTGGTTAAGTTATTTGCTTAGGATCACACAGCTAGATGGCCGATCAAGGATTCAAACCCAAAGCCTAGGCTCTTCCCTTGGAACCAACAGGTCTGGAGGCTGGGAGAGGAAGTGAAGGAGGGGCAGCTTTGCCTGACTTGGTGCTTCCTCGGAAGAGGTGTATTGGAACAGGTGCCTGCCTGCCTCCAGTGCCTCGGCTGTCAATAAAACCCCCAGCCTGGCTGTGGCAAGCTGCAGATTCATGCAAATTCAAGGCCTATATTTAGCAGTAATTTAGCTGTCATCAGTCAAAGGAGAAGAAAAAGCCCTCCCCAATGTAATGGTTATTCATATCGACTACCTACTCCTCAGATGCCTTAGAAATCCAATGGAATCTGACTCAACGCGGTGGTGGCATGCAGAGGGTTGGCTGACTTGGATTATTCTACCTGTCCCCCTGGGCAGAGGATGATGGGGCAATGGCCTGAGTACAAAAAAGAGGAAGGTTCATTTTTCATGGAGGGTGATGATAAGGGAGAGAGATGGAGAAAGATGAGTCAGTCATAGAAATCTAATAAAAAACCTGAAATAAGGAGGATGCCAATGAGTCAGAGGATGTGGGAGCTGGGAACACCCTGGGAAATCAAGCAAGCCAACCCCGAGGAAGCTGAGGTCAAAGAGGGAAGTAATCATAATAACAGCTCTCATAATTACTGATGATTGAAGTGTGCTCCCTACACCAGGCACTGTACTGGGCACTTCACCAGTGTGCAATCCTTTGGTTCTCCCAGTAACCCGACAAGATCAACATTATTGTCCCATTTTTGCAGACCAGAGACCTGAGATACAAAGAGATCTAGTCACTTTCTTTAGGTCCAAACATAGCAGAGCCTGGATTTGAACCTAGGCCAGTCTGACACCATAGTCTTTGCTCATAACCACCAATAATACTGTAAGAGTTGTCAGCCCTTATTTATGGTTAATGAATGTCAGAGATGGACATGGCTTGACCAGCTCCTGGTCCATTTTCTTTCTCCTGTATCCTCCAAGTAGTAAAGAGTGATGACTAGAGAAGGGAAGAAGGAAAAAGTGAACTTGATAGACGGAAAGAAGAGTGGGTTTGTACTTAAGGTGGCTGGCAGTTTTGGGGCGAAAAAATGAACATACTGTTTTCCCCTTCTAACGTGCACTCGGGTTTATTTAAGGGTGTTATGAGGTGCCTGGAAGACTGGGAGAAAGGGCTGCTTTGGAAAGGAGTGAGAGGGACATGTCTGGGGAGGCATGGTGGTGGGGGTTTTGGGCACCAGGAGGGCATGCAGAGGGTGGACAGCTGGACACAGAAAGGAAAGGCGATGGGGTAACCTCTGCCTACCCATGCCAAAGACCTGCTCTCTTGCCTAAGGAGCCGCTTTGCACAAAGAACCTTCAGGAAAAGAAACAACCCCAGAAGGGAGTGAAATTCAGGCAACAGGATTGATCTAATAACACTGGACCAGGAAGGAGCCATGCCCCTGCTCTCAGCCCGCAGAACCTGACCACAGATTTCAAAAGAACTCAATGAACTTCCTGAGCTGATGCCAGAACCCCTAACAAACAGCCCCTCTAGGACTAGGAACATGGACCCTGGGACCCAAATTCCCTGGGTCCAAATCCTTATTAGCTGTGTAACCTTGAGCAAGTCACTTAACCTCCCTGTACCTCAGTTTCCTCATCTATACAATGGGAATAATAATAGTCCTTACCTTGTAGGGTTGATGTGAGGATGAAATGAGTCAATATATGGAAGGTGCTTAGGATGGTGTCTGGCAGAGCCAGCTCTGTGTGTTAGCTGTTACTGTTGGTTTTGTTGTTCATTCTGAGACGCTTTTGTCTGCCAAAGTGGGTCTATAGGACTGAGCACTCTCTGTTTGAACACTTGGGATGATTGAATCACCCCCAGCCATGCCACAGAACACGCACACCAGTGACTCAGATAGTATGAAAAAATATACTTCTATCCCCTTTCTCACCACCATGCCCCTCAACCTTCCCACACCCCCGACATACACCACCTCCTCATAACTACATTTATCTGGATAATAATAGAGAAATAAATACCTGCTTTGTCCTCAAACTGCTGAGGTGTCTTAAGGCCAGCTTTGGGAATATTTTGGCCCAGAGTGACTCTGGCCAGGCTCCTCTCCTGCCTGCCCTCCCCACCACCCCAACCCAAGGGCCGTTACTACGTCACATCCCCCCACCCCTGCCTCATGCTGCTCTGGTCCCCTGGGACAGAGACCATCACAGCCCTCCTTTCCCTCCTGGAAGTTTCAGGCATCCGGTGTGGCTTCACAAGTCAGTACTGTATACCCTGGGAAGCCAGGCAGAGAAAGTACCACAAATAACCATGCTAATGGAGGTAAAGGGAAGAGAGAAACTGATGCTTCCAGTTCACAGGGGGGCTGGTGGCACAAGCTCGCTGTGCCAAGCCCAGCCTGAGTACTTCCGCCAGCTGCTGGCTCCTTCAAGAAAAGCACTGTGGACCAGGCTACCTGGACTGACAGCCTCTCAGGAGAGTCCCACGGTCCTCAGGTCTGGGGAACACACAGAGAGGACATTCTGTTTATCCTCCTGCCTCCAAAATACCAGCCCCAACTTCCCCTTTCAAACCCATTCACAGGAGGGAAATGCAGAGAGCAAATGGGATGGCCATCAGTGGCTCTCTGTTGGCGACCTTTGTCCCACAGCAGCAGCAGCAGCTGGAAACTTGTTAGAAAGGCAAATTCTCAGGCTCTACCCCACATCTACTAAATACCGAAATATTGGGTTGTCAGAAAAGTCATGACATATTTTTTCTATGTTTTTCGTTGCAAAACTGCGTTATGATTTTTCCGACAACCCAATAGAAACTCTGGAGGTGAGTTCCTGCAACATGGGTTGTAACAAGCCCTCTGGGGAATTCTGTAGCACGTTAAAGTTTGAGACATGCTGGTCTCGACCACAGTTCTCAAACTTTGCTGAATATTAAAATCACCTGGGGAGCTTTTAAAAATCTCAACAGCCAGGACACACTCCAACCAGTTACATCGGAATCCCTCGGGGTGGGATCCAGACGTCATTGTTTTTAAGTTACTCTTCTGATAGATGTTGAGGGTTGTGAACTACCCATCTAAATATTTAATAGACAAATCCACAAAGATCTTCTTTTCTAATATGACTGTGCTCAGCAAAAGCCATAAAGACATTTTGCTTCTCTGCAAGCGAAAGGAAGTCAAGTTTATGATGCCTCTATTCATGCCAAGATGTTTCTGTATCTGTTTTATCAAGGAATAAAGGAAGGTACATCATTATTAAGCAGCTTGTCCAAAGTCGGATGCAAGGCTGCTATAGGCAATCTACACAGGTTGTAACCTGAGGCCTCAGGCTAGATCCCAGGCTGTGTCTGGAGCTAGACCATGACACTACATGCAGTGGAAAATGTGCACACCACTGCTGTCTCAACAAAAGCAGTTATTTCAACCCTGTCTCAGCACTTGTGAGTGACATCACCAACTGACACACCTCAAGTACATTCAACCAATGAAAATTCAGCAAGGCCAAGATCACACACCAGCCAGACACACAGAGTCTTTTGTCTACAGGAAGAAAACAGGATGGAGATTAAACTGTAGTTGCAGAGAGTGTAACATACCATACAAAACATCACTTCTGGTTAGTACCTAAAAAGGTAACTTAGAAGTTTTCAACCGCCACACATGGAAGATATCATGTCAAGGGTAAGAAATCTAAATCAGATGATGCAAGAAAACCAAAATGGAGATTTAGTCCTCACTGATTTCATAAATTTCAGGACTTGGTTCCCCATCATGTAAGTTTCAGAGCCAGAATTTGAATCCTCCCGTGTGCCTGATCCTAAAGCTCAGGTACTTAATACTACTTTTGAGTATTAATCCTTAGGGAAAAATTCAATAGAAGTAAAAAACTTCTATATAAAGATGTTTATTAAAGCACTACCTATAATTGTTTTTAAAAATTTGAAAAAAAAAAATAACAATAATGATAGTGTCTACCCTTACTGAATGGAGCTCCCTATGTTCCTGAGACACTGTGCTAGGAACTTCACATGTATCATTCCATTTTAATTATATGTTGTAGAAATATATATATATATATATGAAATAAGCATAACAACATATATGCAATTCCACAACCATATGTTGTAGAAATTATCAAATGTCTCTAGTTCTCCCTTTCTAAGATTAGATTATACTTCTGGTCCCCTTTGTTGGGGGGTGAGGATACGTGCTTCTGTCAAGATACTTGTAAGCAGGTGACACATGGTAGCTTTGTCAGCCTGAGTTCCTAAATAACTGGAACAAGCAGAACCACACTACCAGCAACCCCCTCCCACCACCTATTAACCCATGAAGCTCACGTAACATGAGGAAGACATAAACCTTTGTTTCTTAAGCCACTGAGGCTTGGGGGGTTGTTTGTTACACAATATACAGTCTGTGTTGACTGACACTTACATATTATCTCATTTTAACCATGATAACATCCCTCAGTGATTAGGATTGATTCCACTCTCCAGATATAGAAACTAAAGTTCAGGGGAGTTGAAATGACTAACTTGCCCAAGGTCACAGAACTGATAGGTTTTAAATGAGGCAGGCTAACCTCAAGACCATGCTGTTAGTCACTACACTAAAAAAACAGTATATCCATTCCAAAGGACTCTTATGAAATCATTAAGGGATCAATAATTTTAAAGATAATGTGAAAACAGGGAGCGAATATGTCTGATGAAATAATAAATGAAAAAAGCAGATTATCCAACAGTGGGAATATTGTGTCTGCAATTCTATGTAGATGAACCAAACCAGGAAGGAAATAGGTGAAAATGGAAATAGCAGATTAGAACAGTGGGATTACGTGGGACTTGTCAAAAGTTCCTCTAGTGTTATTTTATCACTTTCTCATTAATAAAACAAATCAGTCTTCTTTTTCAAATGCCTCCAGATCTGCGCGATGTCAAGCACGTGGGTGGAAGGTAAAAAAGTGCCATCCGTCAGCAGCATGCATCTCTTGCCCAACTCCAGACATCTGGAAAGTCTGAATGGGCCAAATGACTGAATTTTTCATGCTTCACTGAAGATTTTGGGGAGTGGGGAGGACAGATCTCTCTGAATAGCTTGTGAGCTTCATGGAGAAGCTGACTTAGGTAGAAATGCTGTGGACAGCAATGATACAGTCTCCCAAGCAAATCGAATGAAAGATGTTTTCCTGTTCAGCCACCTCTCCCTCAGGTCCCAGTGAGAAACATGGTCACTGGGGACTGGACATTTAGCTGGTGACAGGTGCTGGGGTTTGTGGGAACAGGTGCTGTCTAGCCAGACCCTGAATATGGGAAATTCTGAGGATTGTTTCAATCTACCTGAAGGAAATGATAGCTAAGTCAATAGTCATCAAACTACAGTGCAGGGGCAGTCTCCAAACAGGCATGCCCATTACTCCCTTACAATGGAGCTCTTCTGCAAAACTTGTCATGCTGGTATTATGTGGCCACTTCACAGATGCCACCACAGGAGAGCACCTAGGCCAAGGGGCAGCCAAGCGACAGGCTTGCCAGTGGCCTCTGACTGGGTCTAGCCAGAAAGCTCTACTCAGGGTAATGCTGGAGGCTCCCAGGGATGTCCTGAAGAGACTCAACATGGAGCAGAAATCAGGTTCTTGTCTTCTCACCAGAAAGAATTCAAAAGCAAGACAAATGTAGAAAAGTGCAGGGCACTTATAAAAGTGAAAGCACACACTTGAAAAGGAAGTGCGGGCAAACTCAGAGATCAACTCACCCCAAGAAGGCCTTGATTAGGGTTTTCATCTCTCTTAAGGGCAGGAATTTGGAAATATCACCTTGTCTCCTCCTCTCTAGGGGTGGGATCTCTGTTTCCCTCCTTTTGGCCTTATTTGGTTCCTCTGGAACTGTCCTGGTGTCAGGTGCATGATGGGAGTCTCAGTAACTGCAATGTAAATGAGATTATAATGACATTAAAATTAGCAAAAAGTCAGACCCGGGTCATGGATATTGGCCCTGCCAAAGGACAGTAATACTTGTTTATGTCTAGCTGCAGACGTTGGATATGGGTCCTTGTTTTGCTTCCCTGAAAGGCGGTATCTCATTCGGTATCCTGGAGAAGAGTGTAGATACCCTAGACTATCTATCCTGCCTCATAAAGACAGTGCCATCTCACAAGACCAACTGAGGTGGATAGTAACACGAGGCAGATTGTGCAGGTGATCGCAGAAATGGAAGTGGGAAGACACACAAGGAGAAACTGAGATGAGCTCCCTGGTCACCATCATGGTGGAGCACTAGACACACTCTTACTTCTAAGAAGCAGATGGGCAGTACTAACTCACTTGGTGGCATAGCAGTAATGGAACCTGGAGGGTCTTCTGGTTCCCAAGCTGTCCTTCAGTTTCCAGGTTGTGAGGCTGTGGGGCTGGTCCTAGGATACTTTGTTTGGGAGTGTTTCCTTGGGTCATTCCTATAACATAGGGTCTACGGGAAGGACAAGAAGCTTTGTCCAGGGAGCTGGGACAGGGATGCCAGAGCAGCAGTGGAGGGAAGTGACCACACAGTTCTGCATATATACTCCCAGGTCTAGGTGGTTGGTCCAGGAGTCCGCAAAATTTTTCTGTAAAGGGCCAGACAGTAAATATTTTCAGCTTTGAGGGCCAAATAGCCTTTGTCACAACGATTCAACTCTGCTGTTGTGGCTTGAAGTCAGTCAATAAACAATGTGTAAACAAATGGGTAAGGCTGTGTGCCATGAAAGCTTCATTTACAAAAAGGGGCATCAGGCTGAATTTGGCCCCTAGGCTGTAGTTTGCTGACCCCTGGGTTGGGTCATCAGGTTCCTCAATCTGATAGTGACATGTCCACATGCATCTCAAGGATAGCTTTCCCACAGTCCATTAAACATCTTCCTACACACAGCAGCTGATAATGGTAGTTGGGGGATCAGCTCAGGAGAGCAATGGCATTCATCTCCAGCTAATGTCACCTCCTCCTCCTCCGTGACCTCAAAGTCTTTTGAAGCTCCTGGATTCCAGGGACAGCCTGATAATGAGGAGTTATAAAGGTGACAGAGGGCCTAGCTTCAGAGCCCTGCCTCTCCTAACAACTCTGCCTTCTGGGGAAAAACAGCCTCCTAAGGTGTGAGAAGATGGTGACTGTTTCAAGAAAAGAATACACCATCTGTGAAAATATGAAACCTACTTCTTGACTCTACCCACCCTTAAATAAATCCTCTTGCTCATAGAAAAGTAGTTTTCTAACAAGGCCCAACCACTTCTATACCAATCATTTCTCCTGGGCATGCCACACTATCTGTTTTCAAAGCCTCTGTCTGCCCTGAGCTCCAGATACATGTAGACAACTGTCTCCATTTGGGTGTCTAGTTTCCATCTCCTGATTTCCATTCCCTATGGGCCCAGAGCTGTTCTTCCTCTAGTTTTTCCACATCATTAAAATGTCACCTTCAATTACTCCATAGCTCAGACCTAAATCTGAGGAATCCTTGTTCTCTCTTACCTCACACATCCAATCCATCAGCAAGTCTGAGGAATTTCACCTCCAAGTTTATTCAGATCTTTTCTCCTGCCTTCTTCCCCACGACCATTTCTGGAGCTCAAGCCTGACCATCACTCCTTGCAATAGCTTCGAAAGTGTTCTTTTTGCTTCTCCCCCTGATCCCTACAGTCCACTCCCCGTTCATCAGCTGGAGTGATATTTGTTAAAACAGAAAGGTGGGGCTCAGGTTTTATCCCTCAACCCCCTGCTCAAACTCCCCCCTTAGCTTCCCGTGGCTCTTAGAATAAAGCCCAGGGTTCTTATGCGGCACACAAGACCTGGAATAATCTGACTCCCGCCCACTTCACCAATCTCATCCTATAATATTCTCCTTGCTTACAACACTCCCCCTACACTGGTCTCCTTTCTGTTCTTTGAATGCAACAAGGCCTCTGTGGCCTCCAGACCTTTACACTTGCTCTTCCCTCTGCCTGGAATGCTCTCGCCCCAGTTCTCTGCATGATTGGCTTATTCTCAGCCCTCAGGTCTCAGTTCAAATGCAACTGTCTGATGGAGTCTGCCTTACGTATCTACAACCCCTCCCCTCGGTACTGTCATACCACCCCGTCTACTTTCTTCACAGCCCTTATAGCCTGAAATGATTGTTTTAGATGTTTGTTTACTTGTTTATTGGCGCCTTCCCTATTGGAATCTAACCTCTAGGAAGACAGGAATCTTGTGTCTGCTCTGTTTTTGCCTATGTGAATACCCGGCCCAGAGCCTTTGTTTAGTAAATACTTGTTGATTGAATGAGTAACCTCACTCCACAACATACAGGGAAAATCCAGGGGTCCTCCTCTCCCCCTTCTCCACACTCATTCAGGGCTCTTGGTCTTCATTACTTCACTTACATTTCCAGCTCACAGGAGAAAAGAAGGAAGGCTTTCATGTGTGGGGGAAGGGCAGATAACATGTGATCTAGTCCCTTACCCTCAGGACTCTTTTCAGTGTACAGCACAGTATTGTTCATTATAACCACAGTGTTGGACAGCAGATCTCTAGAACTTATTCATCTTGAGTAACTGACACGGTTTACCTCTTGAACAACAACTCTCCATTTTCCCATCCCCTCAGCCCCTGGAACCACCCTCTACTTTCTGTGAGTTTGACTACTTTCAATTCCACATATAAGTGGAAACATACACTATTTGTCCTTCAGTCATGGGCTTATTTCATTAACACAGTGTTCTCAGAGTTATCCATGTTGTCACATATAGCAGGATTTAAGAAGGGACTCTTTTTGAAGTGTGCTGGGTGTGGGGTGGGGGTGTACATTGACTTTGCCTCACAGCCAAAAGCCGAAGGTGTTCGCCAAGTGAGGGTGTGTGCGGCCCAAGAACCCAAAGCAGCAGTGGTCCCCATCAGACTTTGATATCCTTTGCTCTAAGGAAATCCCTTGACTGAGAGGTTCCGAGTCCTTTCTCTGAGATAGGATCAACAATAGCTACCCCACAGGGTTATTGTCAGGATCAAACGGGAGAACATGCATGAAGCTAACTTGGCACAAAGAAACGCCAAAAACTTGGGGGAAGGCGAGGGTTTTAGGGCACCAGTGTCACATCAGAGGAGGACATCCAAAGGCTCTCTAGAAGAATGCAAGCTCCATGGAGCAGAAACTATGTTTTATCATTGCTGTCTGCCCAGTACCTAAAACAGTGCCTGGCACATAGCAGGCACTCAATTCAGGTGAATTCATCGGTGGAAGCCAAGCATTGTTGCTTGTTGTTAGTCAAGAATGAGAGATACAGGAATCAGACAAATTTGTCTAAGTTAACACAGATGAAATCCTTTGCTCTTAGTTATAATTTTTAAAAAGGAAAGAAATTAAAAAGGAAAGAAAAGGGACAAAAGTGTAATTGGATATCTTCAAGATGGTAACGAAATATCTTGAACCTGTTTGGGAGTTAACTACAGCATTTAGCACTTAGGAACCTTGTTCTACTGGATTGCTATTTTGCCTCTTTCTCATCTCTCTCCTATTTGGACGCAATATATTTCCCAGCAGCAAGTCTTCCATATTACTTTTCTACCATGCTTCACTTCCCCCAGACAGACTCTGGGATTAACTTAGCCAATCCATTCTGTTCAGATGAGGGAACTCTTCATTTGGTCTGATGAATGTAGAAACAAAAAGTAAATTATTCACTCAGAATCAGTCACTCTTTTCAACCGTGGTGAGAATGCAGCAGTCTGGGTTCAAGCCTCTCTCCCTCTCTCGCCTCGGTGCCTGCGGCTGATAGTAGCAGCGCTCCTTCAAAATTATTCAGTCCCAGGACCCACCACTTTCCTCCTAGGTCAGTTCTCAAAGCAAAGCAATTCGCTGTAGTCGTTTGGGTGCCTAGACAGAGCCCGGGCACCCACCAGGAACTACTGCTGACTTGAGGCTGTGAGTCTGAGCTTTGTTAGCAAAGTTCAGGGTATGGATGAAACTGAGAAGGGAAGCTGCAGGTTCTCAGAGGCCATCTGGTCCCAGACCCATCCTAAGCAGTTCCATTTGTCATGAGCCTCTGCCTCTGATGTTTCTTTTGCAAGAAAACCTTTCCTCCTTCTCTTTGGTTTATTTGTCCTGTAAGGTTTAGCATGAGTACTTCCAAGAAGTCCTCCATGTTCTCACTGACTGAGTCAGGGGTCCTTCTCCCAACCCTTGTGCTGACCTCTAACCCAGACCTGAACTCCTATCTTCCTATCTTCTCCACTACCCTGTACACAGGGAGCTCCCTCATGGCAGAGACTTGCCTTATTCCTCTTTGATCAGCAGTGTCCAAAACAAGACATACAACATAGTAGACATCAGTGAATGCTGGGGTGAATAAATGAAGCAACTCTCTGAAACCACATAGCCCAGAAGTGGTGAAGCCAGGTATATAGGCAGATTTGAAATACAACAACACCCAAGCTCAAGGCTTCAAACAACAGACATTTACTTTATGCTCATGTTGCATGTTGGCAGCTGCCTGAAAGCTATGCTTCTTCTTAGCTCTGCTCTACGTATCTTTTCAGTCTGGGACCCAGGTGGAAAAAACATCCTTTGTGTGAGAAACACCCATTCTCAGGGCAGAGGGGAAGAGCAAGATACTGACACAAACCACAGACTTAAAGCTTTTGCTTAGACATAGTATATTCACATTTGCTTACATTATATTGACCAAAGCAAGTAACATACCAACCCCGAAGTCAGTGGGCTGGGGAGATGTGCTTCTCCTTCAGAGAATATTTAAGTGGAATGTAACAGTCTACCACCCTGGGACTGTATACCCCCAAAAAGGGCCATCATTCTTTGTTACCTGCCTTCTAGATAAAAGCCTTTACCTAGGCTTAAACGTTAGGAAATAAGGAATGGGGAGGGATCCAGATGGAGAGAGGGAGGCTGGTGGTGAAGAATCATCGGAACACCTTTCTGAAAAAGCTGTGTTTATCTTCCACCTTGATGAAAAACGTGCAGTTTACACCATCGTGGCACAGAGAGAACTATGACTTCCATAACTGACTTCATGCATTTTTGGCAGTCCTATCATGTTTCAAGGAATCATAAATTTTCTTTCTCCTCTGGGAAACATGTCTCAAAATACAATGCTTAGAGAAATAATCATAGGAAACACATGCAATGTAAGCTCAATTCTCTTCCCAAGTCTATATTTATAAGCCCCAAAATATCAGGTAATATAAGAAAGAGCTGTATTGAGTAGGCGCCTGCCTCTCAAGCCAGGATCATGAAAACATCTGCCAATTGTGAAATGACATTTCTGCACAGGAATACAGGCCTGACTTTCCCTCTTCCCACAATGCCTTGCCTGTTTGGGGCCCATGTGGCTTCTGGGTGCCACTTTAACTCTCCAAGGAGCTGGGAAGGAGAAGAAAGTCAGAAAGAGACTAATGCCTATTTGCAAATTAGACTCTAATTAGTGACAGACAACATGAAAAAAATCTGGAGATATCGAAATTCCATTATAATAGAATGAACCCAAAAATAGTAAAAGGAAGGAAATAACAAGACAAACAAAGCTATTAAAATTAGAAATATGTACAATAGAGGCAATCAGCAAAGTCAAAAGTAAATACTTCAAAAAGGCTAAAATAATTATCAAATATCTGTTAAGATTCTTATAGAAATTAAAAATATTAGATATATAAAAGGAGACACATAGATATTACACAGAATTTAAAAGGCAATAAGAAACTGTTCTGAACAACATTACTTGACAATGTAGATAAAAGGAAGAAATTACTAGAAAAAAAATGCAAAACTTATCAAAACAAAATTGATAATATGAACAGTTCTATACCAATTAAAAAGAATAAGTAGTTCCATGTGGAAAATACAGAGCCCAGAAGGTTATACCTGTGAGTTTTACCAGTCACATAATAAGCAGGTCATTCCAAAATTACACAAATTCTTTTAGGGACTACAAAAGGAGGGAACACTTCCTAACTCTTATTATGAGGCTAGTATCCTTTGATACCTAAAGCTAACAAGGTCAACAAAAGAAAACAAAATCACAATCCAATGTGACTCATAAATGTAGATACAAACTTAAACAAAATATCAAATGAATGATGAAATATTATAATATCAATGGTTGTGAAATTATTTGTTAACAAGTTAAAGGAGAAATAGCACACCATTATCTCAGGAGATGTAGAAAAACATTCAATAAAATTCAACATTCATTGATTTTTTTAAAAATATACTATTACCAGCTCAGAATAGATGGAAACTTCCTTAAACTGATATAGGATAACTATAATAACCTTATAGCAAACAGCATCATTATTAGTTTAAATTTTTAAAAATTCTTTATTTAAACTTAGGAATAAGTCTCCAGTCAAGGTGGTGGAGTAGGTAAATGCTGTGCTCACCTCCTCTCAGACCACATCAATTACAATTAAACCACAGAACAGCCATTATTGAGGCTCGCCTGAAGTCTAGCTGAACTAAAGTCCTACATCTACAGACATACAGAAGAAGCCACCCTGAGACGGGTAGAAGGGGCAGAGACACAGAATGAGCTGGTCCCATATCCACATGTGGCCATTGAAAATTGGGAGGGATATCTTGGCTGCAGAGGAGCCCCCTCTGAGGAGCAAGGGGTCCCAGCCCAGGGTTTCAGTGCTGGGGAGAGAAGTCTCCATAATTTCTGACTGTGAAAGCCAGTAGAGATTATAGCTGAGTGAGACAGAGGGCAGCCATACTCCCAGGCATTCCTCTTAAAGGGATCACTCATGGATTTACTCCCTAGTGGGCTCACTCATTCTGAGATCCAGTGCTGGGGTGACAGCTTGACAGGCACCAGGAACATACAGGGGGGAAAGGAATTGTCGACCTTCAGGGTGATGACTGGAAGGGCAGCTTTCTTCGGGAAGGGGAAACTGGCAGAACTCATTGTTTCTTTGCTGAGGCCCCTCTCCCTTCTCCCCTCCCTCCACCCCCTCACCCCTACCCCTGGTGTGCAGACATGGCAGACACCATATCTGAGTCTCCATCAATCTGGCTATCACCTTTCATCTGCCTCACCCTTGTTATTCTCTCATACCCTGCCCCACCTAACTTTTAGGCACACCCAAGCTGCTTCCAGTGGCTTTTCCATATAAACAGCCTACCTTAGCTCATGCTATGGACTTTCCTAAAAATCTCTCAAAGGTTCACAAAACCCAAACAAGCTGGCTTCAGCATATCCTGTGCCTTTGGCTGAGCAGCCCTAAGCCCGGCACTAGTGACAGCCGGCCTTATTTTGCAGCTTGGCCTCTAAAGGCAATTCCAAATACAGTGCAGGTGGCAGCTATCTCTGGATTGCTTTGTGGCTCATGCCAGGAGTTCCAAGACAGGGCACAGACTGTGGCTGAACTTGGTATGCAGAAGGTCCCCTCCCAGGAGGCCCAGTGGCCTGCTTCAGACTGTGCCAGGGCATCACCAGCCACCTTCAAAGATGATACACCCAAAGGGCACACTGAGCAGACACCAGAGCGAACATTGTTCTGTAGGGTCACTCCTGCACAGTAGCTCCTCCACTGTGGTCACAGCCAGTCCTCACAACCAATCAGCCTGAGAGCCAATCCCTCTTACTGATGTGCAAACAGCAATCAAGTTTCAACTACAATAAGAGGGTATACAAACCATACAAGGGACACACCTGGAGTACCCATCTCTGGTGACCAGGGAGACTGCACCACTGGGTCCCACAGGACACCTACTAAATAAGGCCACCCTACCAGGCCCAGGAGGCATAGCAGCCATACACAGAAATAAGCACAGGGAGGCAGCCAAAATGAGGAGGCAAAGAAACATTTCCCAAATAAAAGAACAGAACAAAGCTCCAGAAAAAGAACTAAACAAAATGGAGACAAACAATCTTCCAGATGCAGAGTTCCTAACACTGGTTTTAAGGGTGATTAATGATCTCAGGGAGAACTTCAACAAAGACATAGGGAAAGAATGGAGATAGAGAACACTTAAAAAGTCAGAAACGAAGAATACAATATCTGAAATAAAGAATGCATTAGAGGGAGTCAATAGTAGATTAGGGGAAGCAGAGGATCGAATCAGCAATTGAGAAGATAAGGTAGCAGAAAACACCCAAACAGAACTGCAAAAAGAAAAAACATTAAAAAAAAATGAGGTGAGTTTATGAGGCTTCTGGGACAACAACAAGCATACCCACATTTGCATCATAGGGGAACCAGAAGGAGTTGAGAGAGATCAAGGAATTGAAAACCTATTTGAAGAAATAATGACTGAAAATTTTCCTAACCTGGTAAAGGAAACAGATATACAAGCCTAGAAAATGCAGAGTCCCATACAAGATGAACCCACAGAGGCCCACACCAAGACACATCATAGTTAAAATGCCAAAGGTTAAAGACAAAGAGGGAATCCTAAAAGCAGCAAGAAAAAGCCAACTAGTAACTTATAAGGGAGGTTCCATAAGATTGTCAGCTGATTTCTCAACAGAAACTTCGCAGGCCAGAAGGGATTGGCACAAAATATTCAATGTGATGAAAAGTAAGGACCTACAACCAAGGGTACTCTACCCAGCAAAGCTATCATTTAGAATCAAAAGACAGATAAAGAGCTTCCCAGACAAGAAAAGCTAAAGAAGTTCATCAACGCTAAATCAGTATTAAAAGGAATGCAAAAGGGACTTCTTTAAGAAATAAATAAATAAAATGAATAATAAAATCGCAATAACTACATATCTATCAACAATTACTTCAAGAATAAATGGATTAAATGCCGCAATCAAAAGATAGGGTATGGGCCAGCCTAGTGGCTCAGCTGGTTAAGAGTTGGCTTAGAGTGTGTGCTCTGAGAAACAGGGTCACCGGTTTGATTCCCACATGGACCAGTGAACGCTGCGCCCTATCTGAGCTGTTACTGAGCTACCAACAGGTGGCAGAATGGCTCAACTGTTATAACAACAAGAGTGCCTGTTCGATTGTGGGCTATGCCCACCCACAACTAAAGATTGAACTCGGCACCTTCAGCTGAGCTGCTACCCGGATGGCTCAGAGGATAGAGCGTGCATTCTTAACAAGGCTGCTGGTTCGACTCCTGCATGGGATGGTGGCTATGCCCACCCACAACTAAGATTGGACATAGCACCTTGAGCTTAGAGGCCATGAGCTGCCTACAGGAAGCCGAATGGCGACGACTGGCGCCCTCCACAACAAAGATGGAAGAACAACAACTTGGCTGGTCCCCTCCCCCCAACTCCCCAACACTGTTCTCCTCTTCCAATTCCCCAATAAAATCTTTTTAAAAACAAAAACAAAAACAAAAAACCGATAGAGTAGCTGAATACATAAGAAAATAAGACCCTTACGTATGCTACCTTACAAGAGACTCACTTCAGATCAAAAGATACACACAGACTGAAAGTAAAGGGATGGGAAAAAGATATTTTTTGAAAATGTAAACAACAAGCAACAACAACAAAAAGCTGTGGTAGCAATACTTATACCGGACAAAATAGACTTTAAAACAAAGTCTCCAACAAGTGACAAAGAAGGACCCAGTAATCCCACTTCTGGGTATTTACCCAAAGAACTCCAAAACACTACTTTGAGGGGACATGTGCATCCATATGTTCATTACAGCATTGTTTACAATGGCCAAGATGTGGAGGCAGCCTCAGTGTCCACTGATGAAAGACTGGATAAAGAAGAGATGGTACACACATACAGTGGAATATTGCTCAACCATGGAATGGAATGGGTTCTCCCCATCTGCAGCAGCATGGATGGACCTGAAGGATATTGTGCTGAGTGAAGCATGTCAGACAGAGAAAGACAGATGCAATGTGATTTTACTTACATGTGGAATCTAAAGAACAAAATAAATAAACAAAGTAGAAAAAAAGTCAGAGCACATTTTGATGACTGTCAAACAGAAGGAGAGTTGAAATGAGTAAAAAATGGGAAGGGAATAAGAAGTACAAAATGGTTGTTAAAAAGTAATCATGGGGGACGGCTGAGTGACGCATTGGTTAAGAGCTGGCTTGGGACGCCAGTGGCCCCGGTTCAGATCCCACATATGAGGGCCAGTGACACTGCCCTCTAAAAAAAAAAAAAAATAGTCATGGGGATGTAGGGTATAGCATAAGGAATATAGTCAATAATATTGTAATAACTATGTATGGTGTCAGATGGGTATTACATTTATTGGAGTGATGAATGGGAGAGGGGTTGAAGGAGATGGTGAAAAACATGACGGCATTAAGAAGTACAAATTGGTAGTTACAAAATAATCATGGGGATGTAAAGTAAAACATAGGGAACATAGTCATTATGTGGTAATAACTATGTGTAGTGCCAGGTGGGTGCTAGACTAGTCACGAAGATCACTTCTTTTTTTTTTTTTTTTAATTGTGGAATTGGGGGAAGGGAAACAGCATTGGGGAACCAGGGAAGGGGAACAGACAAATTGCTGTCCCCCTGTTCTTCAGTCTAGCCATGGAGGACGCCGCCCCACTGGCCCATGTTGGCACTATCATTGCGCTCCTCCCGGATGAGGCAGACTGGCCGCCGGCCCCTGGACAGGCACTCACAGCAGCTCAGGGCAGCTCACGCTGGCTGCCGGCCACTCACTGCAGCCCACAGCAGCCCACTCCAGCAGGGGCTGCAGCCCACACCATCACTGGGACTTGCACAGCCCAGCTCCCGGTGGAGTCGCCGTTCACCACCTTAGCTGAAGAGGGCAGCATCACTGGCCCCCACATGCGGGATCCAAACTGGGGCCGCTGGCATCCCAAGCCAACTCCCAACCAATGTGCCACTCGGCCGGCCTGATTACTTCTTTTTTTTTTTTTTCCCTTTCCCCTTCTCCCTCATCCCCACCCCCCTCCCAACTAGCAACACTGTTTTTCCTCTATATCTATGAGACTGTTTCTGTTTACTTTGCTCATTCATTCAGTTTTTCAGATTCCACATATAAGTGAGATCATATGGTATTTGTCTTTCTCCGACTAACTTATTTCACTTAACATAATAGTCTCTAGGTCCACTCACTGATCACTTCTTAAATTATATAAACATCTAACTATTATGCTGTACACCTGAAATGAATGTAAAATAACATAGATATCCAGACTGATAAAATCCCAAAGATTCCAAGTAGGTCAAACTTAGAGTCTACACTGAGGCACATTGTAATTAAATTGTCAACAGTCAAAATTGAAGAGAGAATTTTGAATGCAACAAGTGAAAAGCAATTTATCACATTCAAAGGACCGCCTATAAGACAATTTGAAGATTTCTCAGCAGAAAAACCTTGCAGACCAAGTAAGAGTGGGATGATATTCAAAATGCTAAAAGAAAAACTATAAGCCAAGAATATTATACCCAGCAAATGGTCCTTTCAAAATGTAGGAATAGAGACTTTCTCAGACAAACACCTGCCTTAAAAAAAGTGCTAAAGGGAATTCTTCAGTTGAAATGAAAGGATGTTTAAACAAATACAAAAGCATAAATCTCACTAGTAAAGGTAAATATACAGACAAATATAGAATAATGTAATATTGTGATGGCAGTGTATAACCCAAGTATAAAATTTAAAAACCAAAAAAAAATTAAGAATAACTATAGGGCTGGCCTACTGGCTCAGTTGGTTAAGAACTCGCTCAGGAGTGCAAGCTGAGCTCTGAGCAACAGCAGTTCAATGTCCCGAACTGAGCTGCCACTGAGCTGCCAACAGGTGGCTGGATGGCTCAGCTAAAAACAAAAAGAATAACTATAGCCACAAAAATGTGTTAATGGGTACAAAATATAAAATGAGGTAAATTCTGACATCAATGACACAAAATGTTGTGAAGTAAAAGTATAAAGTTTTGGGCAGTCCGAGTGGCGTGGTGGTTAAGCGCTGGCTTGGGAAGCCAGTGGCCCCAGTTCGGGTCCCACATATGAGAGCCAGTGAAACTGCCCTCAAAAAAAAAAAAAAAGTGCAGAGTTTTTGTATGTGATTGTTATCAGCTTAAAATAGATTGTCAAAATATAAGAAGTTTTATGAAAGCCTCATAACCACAAAGAAAATATCTATAGTAGATACCAAAAAGGTAAAGGAGAGAACCAAAGTATATTACTACAAGAAAAAAAATCACATCACAAAAGAAGACAGTAAGAGAGAAACAAAATAACTATAAAACAGAAAACAATGAACAAAATGGCAATAGTAAGTCCTTACCTACCAATAATTCCTTTGAATTTAAATGGATTGGACAAACCAAGAGGTATAGAATGGCTGAATGAATTTTTAAAAGGATCTAACTAAATGCTGTCTGCAAGAAACTCACTTTAGATTTAAAGATACACATAGCAGATAGTGAAAGGATGGAAAAAATAGTCCATGCAAATGGTAACCAAAAGAGAGTAGGGGTGGCTATACCTATATGAGACAAAATAGATTTTAAGTCAAAACTGTCACAAGAAACAAAGAAGGTCATTACATAATAATGGAAAAGTCAATTCGACAGGAAGACATAACAATTACAAATATTTATGCACCCACCATCAGAATGTCTGGATATATAAAGCAAGCATTGTCAGAACTGAAGAGATATAGAGACAGCAAAACAATAATAGTATGTGACTTTAATACCCCCACTTTCAATAATTGATGGGTCATCCAGACAGAAAATCAGTAAGAAAACAGCAGAGTTGGAAAACACAATAGACAAATGGACCTAACAGACATAAACAGAACATTTAACACAAAAGAAGCAAAATACACATTCTTCTCAGGTGCTCACAGAAAATTTTCCAGATTAAATTACATGCAAGGTTACAAAAGAAGTCTTAACCAATTTAAGAAGATTGAGAACATTCCAAGTCTCTTTCTCAACCATCATGGAAGAAAACTAGAAACCAAAACAAAAGGAAAATGGGAAAACTGACAAACACATGGAAGTTAAACAACATACTCTTGAACAACCATTGGATCAAAGAATAAATCAAAAGGGAAATTAAAAAATATCTTTAGGCAAACAAAAATGAAAACACAAGATACCAAAACTTATGGGATACAAAGAAAGCAGTGCTGAGAAGAAAATTTATAGCAAAAACATTTACATTCAAAAAGAAGAAAGATCTCAAATCAACCTAACTTTACACCTCAAGGTACTAGAAAATTAAGAAGAAGCTGAGACCAAAGTTACCACAAGGAAGGAAATAATTAAGATTGAGCATCAATAAATGAAATAAAGAAGAGAGAAACAAGGGAAAAATCAATTAAACTTTTTGGTTTTTTGAAAAGATAAGCAAATTAACTAACTTCAGCTAGATTAACTAAGAAAAAAAGAGAGAACACACGAATAAAATCAGAAAGGAAAGGAGGTTAAACTGATACCACAGAAATACAAAGTAACATAAGATACTACTATGAATAATTAGATGTCAACAAGTTGATAACTTGGAAGAAATGGTAAATTCCTAGAAACATACAACATATTAATATCAAGATTGAGTCAAGAAGAAATAGAAAGCCTGAACACATCAATAACAAATAAGGAGATTAAATCAGTAATCAATAACCTCCTAACAAAGAAAAGCTTAGAACCAGATGGCTTCACAGGTCACTTCCACCCGGAATTTAAAGAAGAATTAATACAAATTCTTCTTAAACTCTTATGAAAAATAGAAGAGGGAATATTTCCAAACTCATTTTATGAAGCCAGCTTGAGGCCCTGATGCTAAAGCCAGAAAAAGACACCACAGGAAAAAGAAAACAAAACAAAAAAAACTACAGGCCAATATCCCAGATGAATATGGATGCAAAAATCACCAACAAAATATTAGCAAGACAAATTCAATAGCACATTGGACCAGCCGAGTGGCGTGGTGGTTAAACACTGGCTTGGGAAGCCAGCGGCCCTGGTTCAGATCCCACATATGAGGGCCAGTGACACTGCCCTCAAAAAAAAAAACAACAAAAAACTCAATAGCACATTAAAGGGATCATATACCATGACCAGGGATTCATCCCTGGGATACAAGGATGGTTCAACATATACAAATCAGTCAATCTTATACACCATGTTAACAGAATAAAGGATGAAAAATCACAGGCCCTGAAAAGACATGGATGAAATTTAAATGCATATTACAAAGTGGAAAAAAAAAGGCTTCATACTGTATAATTTCAAAAATATGACATTTTGGAAAAGACAAAACTATGGAGACAGTAAAATGATCAATGGTTCCCAGGGGTTGTGCGGTGGGATGAATAACCAGAGAGCACAAAGGCAGTGCAAATGCTCTCTATGATTTTATAATAATGAATATTTGTATATGTCACTATGTATTTGTCCAAATCCATAGAATGGACAAGTATAACACTAAGAATGAAGCCTAATGTAAACCATGGACGTTGGGTGATTTTGCTGTGTCGATGTGGGCTCATTAGTTGTACTGGATGTCGATAATGCAGAAGGCAATACATGTGTGGGGACAGGGAAGATATGGGAACTATCTGTACCTCCCTCTCAATATTGCTGTGAACCTAATCTGCTCAAAAAATTGGATTTTTAAAAATAATAGTAACAGTCAGAATTGATGAAACTTAGTGACCAACTAGATGTTGAAGGTGATGAAGGAATCCAGGATGGCTCCAGGTTTCTATCTCATAGTTGCTGAGGCCATTTATCAAGGCCATGTATTGGGTTATCGGGAAAATCATGACGTATTTTTTCTGTTTTTCATTGCAAAAAGGCGTCATGACTTTTCTGACAACCCAATGCAATATTTCCTGCAATCCTGTGATTAACTCCATTCTGGAGATGGCCTGGGCTTTGCATTTGGAAAGAGCTAAACTCTACGTTAAAAGGAAAAAGTCATAAAACCTGACCCAAGTGTTTGAGACAGAGGAGGCAAATGGAATAAAGTATAAAGGTGTAGCTACTGATGAATCCTTAAGAGAGAGAAAAGATTGAATGATACAAGTTACTAAATACAGGTGAGTAGTCATCATCTGGGTCATGGCAGAACAAATAGGAAACACTCTGAGTTTACAGGTGTTTCACTGCTCCTGTTTGCTTATTGGAATGAATACTCTGCTGCAGGGTGACAAGAGGGAAGTTTTGAAGCTGGAGCTTAGATGAAATCACATGCACAGGGTTTCACAGTTGGTAAATGGCAGGGAGAGGATTCAAATAATCTCTAACACATATGGAGCATTTTCTAAGTATCAAAAACTGTTCTCAGTTCATGACATGTATGAATTCATTTACTAAACCTCCTAGCTCTGTAAGGTAGGTAGTGTTATTATTCCCATTTTACAGACAAGAAAACTGAGGCCCACAGGGGCTAAATAACCTACCTAAGAGAGCACACAGGAAAGGTAGGAACCAGGTCCTGGCAATTTGGCACCAAAGCCTTCTTCCTTGGTCACTACTCAACATGCCAGGTCTGTCTGTCCAACTCTGGAGACTGAGTCACTATGATTTAACTATTGAGCCATGCTGCCCTGACGTGAGAAGGAGTCTAGGTATAAAGGGAGATGATGAAGAGTGTCTAGGTCCAGGGGAGTGAGAAGCCGGAGAAGTGAGGTGGGGTCTGTGTGGGCCTCTGAATCCAGGGGACCTGGCATAGGGAGGGGGCAGCAGCAGGACTAATGGGAGCAGACCACTCTGGACAGAGGCAAGTGAGGGACTGAGGGATTGCAAATTTCCATCCAGGCTGTATTCAAGGAGCGGCTGTGGGAGAATCTAGGAGACTGAGGGTACTGGAGCTCGTTGAGATTCTGGGAGGAAACCATACAAGAATCCAGCTTTCTGGGTCTTGTGAAATTGATTTTATTTTTATGTCTTAAGTTTGTGCCAGGATGTTATTTCTCAGCTGAATTCCTTTGACTACTTCTCTCTCCAAATTACACTCTCATATTCCTCCTGTAACTGTGCATTCATTCCCATGTCAAACAAGGATGGCAGCAGACAAGCCTTGTTTCCTGTAGCTGAGCATGTTGTCTGCATGTTGGCCATGACCCAGAAAAGCTCTTTCTGAATCTAGGAACCTATGTTAAGTCAGATCTTCTCCCTTAACCATCAGCCACTGGTTTTGCTTTTTCTTTCTTTTAAAAATTTTTTACTTATCTTACCTTTTCTCTCCAGGGTTCCATTTTTTTTTTTTTAACTGTAGAAATTCAGTGACCACCACATTTTAAAAGTTTAAAAGTACCAGGAGCACTATCCTTTGCTTCTTGCCTTTGGCTTCAGCTAACAGGCTCCGTCTAAACTTCAGTGCCCTTGGGCAAGGCTACGTCCTAGTTAAGATTCTACTTTCCCCAGAGGCTCTTTCTAATAGAAGCAGCTTCAATAACTAGCAGAGGGAAAAGGGGCTGGGAAAGCACAGGTACTGAGCCCCAATTCTATACCTTATAAAATACTAGTCATTCTCCACTTTAATACTCATGTTTACTAGCTGCCAGACTCCATGATAAGTGCTTTATGAAAACCACAGTGGTCTTTAAAAATACAAATGTAGGCCTGCCACCTTCCTGCTAAAAACCATTTAAAGGATTGCTCTTAGGATGGCATTCAGAATGGAGTTCTTACCGTCTATGAGATGCTCTATGGTCTGGTCCCTGACTACATCTGTAGCTTCATTGCATCACCCCGACTCCTTCATCTGCTAACTTAATTCTGCTCTTCTTCATCCAGATCTCAGCTCAAAAGCCACAGTATATGGTAGGGAGGAGAGTGCGGTAGTTTCTGGGCGTGGTCTCTACAGCCAAACTGTGTTCAAATCCCAGCACTAGGCCTGATTGGCCTATTTGGATCATGTGCCCATCAATAAGCCAATCACTGGCCAAGGTGATGGAAAGCTCGGTGCTGCCCCTTGGAGCCCAGGAGTGGAATCAACTTTATTGGGAGCAGGTTGAGCTGAGAGTGGGGAAGAGATGATTCACCAGGACAAATCAGGAAATGTTACCCACAAAGGGAAAGCAGGCACAGGAATAACATGTGTCCACTTCATTGTCATGCCACGTTTTATGGACTTTGATGGCTCCTTCTCCATGATACTTGTCTTATTCATTGAATTAGCACTTTTCACCACTCCCTTTTTGTACTTAGAGCTTTATTTTAAACTGAATGTATTTATATCACTGCTGTAAATGAAGACCAATATGACTTGCCATAAATAGGAGGTAATCTCAAAGTTTTTTACAGTGAAAACGAAACAATGTTATTAAATTCCAGCTAGAGACTGTGGCCTGCTAAAAATGCTCCGAGTGTGGCCTTGTTCTCTCTTTGTTAAAAAGAGAGATTATCAAGTGTTAGAGAGGTGTAAAGACATGCTAACACCAAACGGAGCTTTTCTCCCCGATGTAATCAGAGGGCCTAAGAAAGAATTGAAAAGGAAATTACTTTCTCACTATGTGATTCAATGTGATGTGAGGCCGTATCCATACAGCATGGAAAAGTCATTTTTCATGCCACTTACAATCATCTGGTATACAACTAGGGCTACTTGCCCAACGCTTTAAGGAACACTGTCTTAATGTTTGAACTTGGTCAAAATTGTTGAATGAATGGCCAAAGACAGTAAGACCGAGGAGCAGTTGGTTATTAGAGAGGGTGGAAGGTAAAACAGCCTGCACACTTTTCAACAGAAAATGATCTCTTTGTTTAATTTGTCCTTTCTGATGAGATATGAAAGGATTTAGCTCGAGTCATCTTGTTTCTCTCCTTGCTTCCCACTGGGCTGTCCCTCCTCAATGTCAGACACTGTCCTAAGTCGGTGTCCTCATAGTCTTCCTAATGAATGACCCCTCCTTCTGCCCACTCAGAACCTGGTGACACCTCCCATTCACTCAACAATTCCCCCCGGCATATTCAGTCATTTTCGCCTCCTGAATATGTTCGCAAATCTGCCCATTTCTGTCCCTCTCCACTGCAATCACTGTTGTTCACACTGGCATTATCTCTTTTCTGGACTACCACAACGGCCTGCTATTATTCTGCTTCCCCCTTTGCCCTGCTTCTGCAATCCACTCTCCGCCAATCATCCAGAGTGATCTTTTTTTGAAAGTGATTTGTAACACTCCCACCCCTGCATTAAGTCTTCAGTGGTTTATTGAGGGCAGAATAAAAGCTATAGCAAGGCCTGCCCGACTGTGTCATCTCGACCTGCCTCTGTCTCACACCTCCTCATTCCACCCTCCTCCATCCCTGCACCAAACACCTCTCATTCTCCTTCTTAGGGTCCTGGATCAGGTGACTCCCTATCCCTGGAGCCATCCTCTCTAACCTCTGCCCCTGCTCCTACTCTGGTTCATTCCTTCCCATCCTTCAGTCATGCCTTTAATGCCTTCTCTGGCCCTCACTACAAAGTATATCTCCTTATCTTAGGACCCCATTCTTTGCCTTTATAGCACTTTTTTGCTGTTTAAACTATTTATATAGTGTGTGTTTGCTTACTGTCATTCTCCTCCGTCAGACTAAAAGCTGCATAAGAGGGGGGAACAGTTCTGTCCTTCATGTTCACTGACAAATCCCCAATGATTAGCCCAGAGCTTGGCACTCATTCGTGTTTGTTTAAAAAGCAGAAATACTTTCCATAAAGCCCATAATGTTTTTAATGTCTAAAATTGATTAAAAGGGAAATGCGTTGCATTAGAAGAAGAGAATTTGTAGTTTAAGCATTCAGTTTATTGACTGTATTTGGTAAGAGGTTTGGTAGCTGATAAAAGAATTACGCAGCTAAGTATGTTGAGGGATGATTTGTGTTTTATGTTTCATTCGTGGAAAATTCAAAAAGTCTATTAAATTTGGGAATTCTAGAAAACCTGAAGAGTTCATTAAGATATTGGACCATACAGGCAGGATAACTCAGAGGATGCTAAGTGTTAACCTTCTTGAGAACACAGGAGTGAGCTGAGTCATGGTCATGGCTGGATCTAAATAAATAGAAAAGAGGGTCCCCCAGAGACTAAATCATATAGCCACCGCTCCATTTGCCCTGCTCTTCCTCCTAATTACACCAGAAGTAGAAAACTTGCCTGCAGATGGGGCTGGTACAACATGGAGCCAAGCTAGCTCCACCTTGGAAGGAATTGGGTAGAAAGGGAAGGGGTTTGGGGGGAGGCTAAAGTGTGACATCCTGTGGGGTGAAACTTAGGGGTGTTTAACAAAAGAATAAACTCATCCTGCATGCTTGAGAACACACTGAGCAAGTTACCTTCCTGCATGTTTCTCCAGCAAACATGTGGCAGTTGGTGTGAATTAAGGATTTGCAAAGCCGCATCTCCTTTCCTATCTTGCTCTCTACCACTGCTGCTTGGAAGGGAACCCCACAGGGAGCAGGGCAAAGAAAAGTCTATCATCTCCATCAGATTTTAAAAGTCAGATATCTTCTCTTTTATACTGATAAGACCAACAGGGTTGGGAGACATGAAAGGTTGACAGGGTGGGCTCTTGTGTGATCAGGACATACTGTGTGGAGTCAGCATATAATCCCCCCAGAACTTAGAAGTAATATAACTCTTTGTGAGTGAATCTGTTAAAAGTGTTAACTAGGAAGTAAGTCTGACCATCAATACAAGGCCCCATCTCGGTGAACCAGTGGTGTCATGGAATCAGCTGATACCAGCTTTCAAGAGCCAACTAATTGTTAAATTTTCCAGAAGTTTGTGAACTGGTTGTTAAGCACAGAAATTATTAAAAACTCTACTTTGAAACCTACAGTTAAAATACACTGTATTAAAGCCAAAGGAAACATTCAAAACTCATCACTTCCTAATTATTTTACAACGTTTTGCTACTATCTATGCTCTTGAGGTTATTTACTTCTATGGTATCTGTATGGTTGAAATACTACATAACCGCGTGCTACTGCGTACACCTCTCTCCCCATCTCGGTGTTCAGCAACATCACATAGGTAGCTTGAAACTGGCAAAGGTGGGAGTATTTATACCATGGAAATCAGAATATGCTGCAAATCAGGACTGGATTAATTGTTTTGTTGATTGTCTAGACTTAACAAAGTGATGGAGAAAGTGTTAATGATGCAGATTAAACTTAAAAGCCTATCCTGTCTGTAAATGTTACATTGTGAATGGCACAAAAATTGAGGAAATATTCTTCCAGTATTTGAAAATTATTATCTGACTCAGCAAAGCAGTCACTCACATCATTGATGAGCAAGTGGAATTCTGGCATGCCTTTGTTGTCTTACTTTCATGTTACTTGTTAATGTAAAGGAAAATATCAACCAACATTCATGTCAAAACTACACTCATTCACCAATTGCTTCCTTAGGTTGGCTGTAGATACAAGTGTTGAGCAAAATTCAATGAAAGTATTCTATGAGTATCAACTGGCTATATATGAGTTTATAAAAAATAGTGCTACCTATATTATTATTTGCAAATTGTCTGATGTGCATACTATCAGTGAAATTTTAACAAACTTATGTTTAAATGGACAGGACATACATACCTTTTTGAAAGCTAGTTGTTAAACATTGATCAGCACACCACTTGGTACCTCCCAAACCAAAGCAGGTGATTGAGCTTAAGGTCACTGGGTTCTAATCAATGATGTTGATTAGATGTCAGTGGAGGGAAGCTGAACTTTATGAAGCCCTGAGAGGATCCAGCAAAGAGGACTTTCCCTATTTATCCAATCCTGCCCAAGTGAAATAATACATGGAGGCTCGGAGTAACAAGCATTAGAGTCATTTTCTGCTGAGGAGAACAAAAGTTTCATCAGATCTCACCATTGTCTAGAGCACAGTTTCTCAGTCTTGGCACTATTTTAGAACAGATAATTCTTAACTGTGGGGGCTGAGCTGTACATTACAGGATGTTTAGCAACATCCTTGGCCTCTATCCATTAGATGCCAGTATCATCTCTCCAAATAAGGCAACCAAAAATGTGTGCAGACATTGGCCCTGGGGGATAAAGTTGCCGTTGGTTGAAAATCACTAGCTTGGATGAAATATCACTTCAATACAACAAATAGCTATTATCACCTACTGTGTGTGAGGCACGGTTGCAGGCACTTGGGATCCATCATGAACAAAACAGAGAGACCTGCTGTCATGGAGCTACCACTCTACATGCCTTCGATGACCACTGGGTTGATTTTCTCCCTAAGACTGTGAGCTCTTTGAAAGCCGAGATTGTGTCTTATTTATCTCTGGATCTCTAGCCTGTCATGACACAAGGCCTGGCACCAAGATCCTCAGTAAACGTTGAACTGGAGTGAACTGAACATCTTGGCTGATTGAACACACTGCCTACCTCTGGAGCCTCACCCTTGTTTTCTCTGCTGTGCTTCAGCCATGCTGAGTGAGATGTTTGGTTCCCCAATGTTTTCATGCCTTCTTTCCCTTTGAGATTTTTTCTTATTGTTGTTCCCTGGATGTGTTAGTTTTCCACTGATGCATAACAAATTACTATGAACACGGCAATTTAAAACAACACCCAGATATTATCTCACAATTTCTGTAGGTCAGAAGTCCAGGCACATGGTGCCTGGGTTCTCTGCTTGGGTTCTCATGGTCTGAAATCAAGGTGTCAGCTGATTGCATTCTCAGCGGGAGTTTGAGGGTCTTCCGAGCTCATTCAGTTGTTAGCAAAATCCAGTTCCTTGCTGACTGTCTGGGCGGGGCACGGGGAGTGGGGGTTGCATTCAGCTCCAAGAGGCTGCTTTCCTGTCCTTGTCTCATAGCCAGCAATGGAAAAATTCTCTCACATCAAATTTCCCTCATGTTTTGAATCTGTCTGATTTTTATCTTTCTCTGGGAAGAGCCTTGTCCTTTTTAAGGACTCATGGGGTTAGATCAGGTTCGCTGAGGATAATCTCCCTTTGTTGGTCAACTGTGCCACAGAACATTATGGAAGTAATATCCCATGATACTCACAGGTTCCTTCCCACCTCGAGATCGGGGGAATTATACATGGTGTGGGACTGTGGAGGTCATTGGATAATTCTGCCCACCATCCTTGGACTCCCCACTCTCCCCAACTCCACTGCAATTTCACTGCATCAGCACTCTTGCCATTTAGATCTCAGCTTAAGTATCACTATTTAATAAAAATAGTAGTTTACTTTTGTTAAGTTATTTCTAAAAGCCGTGCACCATGCTGTATGTATGGTATTGTATTTACATTTCACAACAATGGTATGAAGATTTTATTTTTATTCTTTGTATTTAGAGTTCCCTCTGCCTAAACTCTTCCAGGTAATTTTCATATTCATTCCTTCACTTCTATTTGGTATCCATTCAAATAGCACCTCCTCAGAGAAGCCTTCCCTGATGAATCTATCTAAAGAGAGCTCATAGTATTGAGAGATCCAAGATGGTGGAGTAGATAAATGCTGTGCCTGCTTCCTTCCATGAACACATTAAAATTACAGCCAAATTATAGAACAATCAACCTAGAGAACTATCTGAAGTCTGGCTGAACAGAAGTTTTATAACTAAGGATATAAAGAAGCCACGTCGAGACTGATAGTGGGGTGGAGACGCAAAATGGGCTAGCCCCAAACTTCTGTGTGGTGGTTGAAAACAGAGAGGGACACCTGAGTTACAGAGGTTCCCTCCAGAGGAGCAAGAGACCCCAACCCCACACCAGTCTCCCCAGTCTGGAGTACTGGTGCCAGGAAGAGGAGCCCCCAGAACACCTGGCTGTATAAAATAGTGGGGATTCCACTATTTTGAGCGGGAAGGCTTCAAGAAAGCCAGAGGTCCTCTTAAAGGGCCCAAACACAGTCTCACTTGCTTGCAGGCACTCACCCTGGGCTCAGGCAGAAGAACGGTGACTCGGAGGGCATCCGAGGCATACGAGAGGCAGGCTTAGATGTGTGGCTTCGAGGCAAGGGCTGGAGGACAGTCACCAATTTCCCTGAGAGAGGTTCTCTTCCATGCAGCTGGCAGGCAGGTGCCATCTTTCTTTTGTTGAGCCCGCCCCCCACAGGCCAAATCTGAATCTGATTGGCCTGGTGAGCTCTGCTGGACCCCCAACCCACCCAACTCCCCCAACACCGGAGGTACTTTCTCACAAGCAGCCAGCCCTGCTCACATTACACTCTTTCTTGGAAAACTATCAGAATTTGAAGGCCCCAGGCAGGTGGCGACTCACCTCAGTGTGCTGTGAGACTTTTGCTGAGTAACTCCAGGCTCAGCACTGGCACAAAACCAGAGTCTACATTAACTTGGTGACCACACTCTTCCTACTCTAGTGACTCCCTGAGACCCTGCATCACCCAATTCACATACTGCACCAGGCTATATCAGGGGCTGAACCTTAAAGGAGCCAGATGGTAGTAGCAGGATTCAGGGTTCCTGGCTTTTTGCAGTGCTACCCCAGCCCTATACTGGTGGCAGCTATCCATGGTTCACAGAGTAGCCTCTCCCATATGCCTCCAACTTTAGCACAGGCAGCAAACCACCATGGATCGCTTTATAGCTTCTACCAGGTAGTCCCTGACTGGTCACAGGCAGTGGTTGACATGGGCCTGTGCCCAAGCCCCTCCGAAGAGGCCCCAGAACAAATATACTTGGAGGTTGGCTTTGTACCACAGCATAGCACTGCCTAATTAGCTACACAAGCAGCACACACAAAGAGCGGTCTCAACAAGCACCAGAGTCCACTGGGGCAAATCCCACTCTGGGGGTAAGTCCTCCATAAAGCAGGCCATAAGTTGTGGATGTGGCCAGGCCCCATGGCCAATCAGCCTGAGCACCAATGCCCACAGATGTGCCAATGACAATCAAGGCTCAACTATAGCAGGAGGGCACACATACCCCACACAAAGGACTCTCCTGGAGCACCCAGAACAGGTGACCAGGGAGACTGTGCCAGGGCCCCACAGGGCACCTACTACATAAGACCACCTGGCCAAGACTGGGAGACGTAGTTATATGCAATACATAGAAAGAAACACAGAGAAGCAGTCAAAATGAGGAAACAAAGAAATACATCCCAAACAAAAGAACAGGAGAAAGCTCTAAAGAACAGGAGAAAAGGAACTAAACTAAATGGAGGCAAGCAAACTACCAGGGACAGAGTTCAAAGCAATGATTATAAGGATATTCAAGGAACTTAGTGAGAACTTCAACAAAGAGATAGCAAGCATAAAAAGGACATAGAAATCATAAAAAAAGAACCAGTTAGAAGTGAAGAATATAGTAAGTGAAATGAAGAACGCACTAGAAGGAATCACCAGTAGACTAGATCAAGCAGAGGATTGAATCGGAGATTTGGAATACAAGGTAGCAGAAAAAAAAAACAATTAAAACAACAAAAAGAAAAAAAATTAAATGAGGATCGTTTCAGAGACCTGAACAACTATCCTCTGGGACAACGTCAAGTGTAACAATATTTGCCTCGTAGGGATACCAGAAGAAGAGAGAAAGCAAGGGATTAAGAAGCTATTTGAAGAAACAATGATGGAAAACTTTCTTAACCTGGCAAAGGAAATGGACATACAAGTCCAGGAAGCACAGTGAGTCCCAAACAAGATGAACATAAACAGGCCCACACCAAAACACATTATAATTAAAATGGCAAAAGTTAAAGACAAAGAGAAAACCCTAAAAGCAGCAAGACAAAGGCAACTAGTTACTTATAAGAGAGTCCCCATAAGTCAGCTGATTTCTCAACAGAAACTTTACTGGTCAGAAGAGATTGGCACAAAATATTCAATGTGATGAAAAGCAAGGACCTGCAACCAAGGAAGGCTATTATTTAAAATTGAAGGGCAGATAAAGTGCTTTCTAGACAAGAAAAAGCTAAAGGAGTGCATCACCATCAAAATAGTGTTACAAGAAATGTTAGAGGGACTTCTTTAAGATGGGGGAGATCAAAATTATAAATAATAAAATGGCAATCACTACATATCTATCAACAATTACTTTTAATGTAAATGGATTAAATGCTCCAATCAAAAGACATGGGAGGGCTGAATGGATAAGAAAACAGAACACTTACATATGTTGCCCACAAGAGACTTACTTTAGATTGAAAGACACACACAGACAGAAAGTAAAAGGATGGAAAAGTTACTTCATAAAAATGGAAATGAAATAAACAAAACAAAAAGCTGGGGAAGCAATACTTATACTAGACAAATTAGACTTTAAAAGAAAAGCTATAACAATAGACAAAGAAGGACCCAGTAACCCCACTTCTGGGTATTTATCCAAAGAATCCCAAAATGCTATTGTACTTCAAGGGGACCTATTCATCCAGATGTTCATTGAGGCATTGTTTACAATGGCCAAGATGTGGAGGCAGACTTAGTGTCTGTCAATGGAAGAATGGATAAAGAGGAGGTAGTACATATATACAATGGAATAGTGCTCGGCCATGGAAGGGAATGGGTTCTTGCCATCTTCAGAGGCATGGATGGACCTGGAAGTTACTGTACTGAATGGAGTGTCAGACAGAGAAATACAAATACAATATGATTTTCCTTATATATGGAACCTAAAGAACAAAACAAAAAAACCAAAACAGAAGCAAACTCATAGATACAGAAGACATTTTGATGGTTGCCTAGTGGGAAGGGGGTTAGGGGTGTGGGTGAAAAAAGGGGAAGGGATTAAAAAGTAAAAATTTGTTGCTAAAAAGTAGTTATGGGGATGTAGGGTATAGCATAAGGAATACAGTCAATAATATTGTAATAACTAGATATGGTGTTAGAGGAGTACTAGATTTGTTGGGATGATAGTTAAGAGGCACGGTGAAAAAGGTGAAGGGATTAAAAAGTACAACTTGGTAGCTACAAAATAGTCATGGTGATGTAAAGTATAGCATAGGGAATATAGTCAATTATATGGTAATAACTATGCATAGTGCCAGGTGGGTACTAGACTGGTTAGGGGGATCACTTCTTAAATAATATAAATGTCTAACCACTATGCTATACACTGAAATTAATGTTAAATAATGTTAAATGTCAATTGTAATTGAAAATTAAAAAGGGGGAAGGTGAAGGGGAATAAGAGGTCCAAATTTCCAGGTATAAAAGAAATAAGTCACGGGAATGTAATGTACAGCACAGGGAATATAGTCAATAATATTGTGATAGTATGGTATGGTGTCAGATGGTTGCTGGACTTATCATGGTGATCACTTCTTTAGGTATATAAATGTTGAATAACTATAACTATGGTGTACCCGTGAAACTTATATAATACTGTATGTTAGCTATATTTTTAATACAAATCTTTAAAAAATAAAGATAGCTCATAGTAAACTGCCAACTAATAAACTCAAAAGGAATAATGGAATTAGAAAATCACCATTTTGCGTCTATTACCATTGATTCGGAAAGAATAATCAATGGATGCTAAAACTAATGGGTAAAAAGTTTGTTGAGAAACAGGATAATCATAGAGGTTCAAAGTGTCTCCCCACAAAATACTTACTAAATATAAAGGAAAAAATAGTGGTTTATGATGGAGAAAGCTGGCAAACACTACCTTAACTAATATCATCAGTAATGAAATAAAGCTACCTCAGGTGCCTCCTAATATGATGATCAGAAAAGGACACATTGCTTCCGTGGTTTTTCCTGTCTTATGCCCAAATTGAGGATCACTTTACAAAATAACCAGCCCATACTCTTCCAAAAGGTCAAGTCAAAAAAAGCTAAACAATTCCTCCAGATTAAAGGAGATTAAAGAGACATGACAACTAAATGGGATATGTGATCCTGGATTGGATCCTAGACCAGAAAACTAGCTTTTTTTTTTTTTAAGTGTAAAGGAATTATTGGTATAGCTATTAAAATTTTAATAAGGGAGCCGGCCAAGTGGTGCGGTGGTTAAGCACTGTCTTGGGAAGCCAGCGGCCTCGGTTTGGGTCCGACATATGAGGGCCAGTGACACTGCCCTCAAAAAAAAACCAAAAAAACAAAAAAACAATTTAATAAGGCCTGCAGAATAGATAATAGTATTAAGTTGATTTCCTGATGTTGATACTTGTACTGTGGCCGTACAAGTAAAGAAAATGCCTTTGCTCTCAGAAAATACACATTGAAATACTCAGGAGGAAAACGGCATCATACTCATAGCTAACAATAAATATGTGTTGAATGAAACACCTCCATTTTGGAGAAGAGACTTCAGAATAATTGTAGGTTTCAAGTGCAGGGAAAATGCTTCAGAACTACTACTAACTACTATGTTCTATTGGCCCTGTTGTTCCAGGAAGTTCCCTAGCCTCTGTGTACTCCCCTCCACTTGAAGGTGGGCTGGACCTTGTACCTCACGGCTAATGAGTAAAATATATCAATGGTGGTGGGATGCCACTTCTGTGATTAGGTTAATTACAAGAAGACCGTGACTTCTATCTTGTTTATGGACTCTCGCTGGCACTTTGTCTTGCCCTCTTGCCTGCCTGTCACCATGTTGTGAGGTGCTTTCTGTAGAGGCCCATACATCAAGGAACCAAGAGAGGCCTTCAGCCAATAGCCTGCAAGGAATTGAATCTTGCCGACAAACACAAGAGTACTCACTTTGGAAGGTGATCCTCTCCAGTTGAACCTTCGGATGAAACAGGGGCTCCAGCAGACACTTGGATTGCAGATTTGAGAAACCTGAAGTGGAAGACCCAGCTAAGCCACAAACAAGTTCTTGACCTACAGAAACTGTGTTGTTTGAAGCTACTACGTTTTAAGAGTAATTTGTTACACAGTGATAGATAACATACTACAACCCTCTATCTCTGCAGCTAGGCTCTACTGTAGTAGAAACATTTTGCATTATATTTATCTGCATCTTCCACCTTCCCTGTCGCCCATACTGTAAGTTCTTTGTGGCCATGAACAGATTGGTTACCATTTATTCCTTCTATAGTTCATAGCACAGTGCCTGTTTCATAGTTGGAGCTCATAGTAAGTCATTTATGTGACTTAAATATTATCAAAGAGTACCTCATTAGATATAAATTGTAATTGGGTTTGTACATAAACCTATGAATTTGGTCAGATCTAAGGATTCCGATAATGTTCTGAATTTGCAAAGCTCAGAAGCAGAGCCTGAACTATGGGCACTTTGCCAGGGCCCTGCCCCCTGTGAGGCCCCACCTGGGTGGCCAGTGGGTCCCCTAGACTACATCTCTATCTCAGAGTCTTCAACCTTATAATTCTTGAAACTAGAGTTTGTAAGACCAAGCCACATGAGAGGACAAAGTGACCTGCCCACCCAGCTATTCTAATTAATATACTTTTAAACCTCACAAGGAAAATAATTTCTCTTCCTTACTGTACACCAAACAAAGATTTAGCCATAAAATTTCGGCTTAAAGTAATCACATCCTGAATCAATGGCTTCTTTTTGAGTTAAGAGAAAAAAATCCCTCTAACATGTTCATTTTAATTTTAAAAATGCTATTTTAAATGGTAGGGAGCCTTTTAATTCTCTACTCTGGGTTATAAAAAAATAATAGATAGGCAGAAATGTGTTATTAAAGCTATTTTTCTTGGCGTTCTGGTAATTTAATAAACTGCTGAAGCTAAGCCTTGAGATTTTATGATGCAGCAAGAAGACGACTTGCCTGTTGATTAATAGTTTCTGATCATCCCCCACCCTACCCCCCTGCTTCCTGGGATGATTCCTGAAGGACAACGAGTGATTTCTGAAGAATGAAGATTAGGAGAAACGTTCTGTAAAAATGTCTTGTCCAAGGAATTTTAATTTCCAGGAATACCCACACACTTTTCTCTAAGACCCAGAGTGCTGATGAACTGGTTGAGGTAAGTCTCCTGAGGTGGTCACTTCCATTTTTGACAACTTCAGAGCATTTCAGCAACCTTGAAAATTTTTTTACGTCAAGATCGTCAGGGGTGTCTTTGTCTGTTCAGGCTGCCATAAGCAACAGAACTTTATTTCTCACAGTTATGGAGGCTGGAAAGTCCAAGATCAAGATACCAGCAAGGTATATTTCATTCCGAGTCCTCTTTTCTTGGCTTGTAGGTGGCTGCCAGCTCTCTATGTGCTCACATGACCTCTTGGTGTGAGTGTGTGCATGCGCGCACGCGTGCTCTCTGATATCTCTACTTATAAGGGCACTAATCCCACCATAAAGGCCCCACCCTCATGACTTCATCTAATCTTAATTACTCCCCAAAGGTCTCATCTCCAAATACCATCACATTGGCGGTTAGAGCTTCAACATATGAATTTAGAGTGGGGGTGGACACAGACATTCAGTCAATAACAGGGATATTCCGGTTGTTATGCCTCCATTACATGGCTTCAAACCCACTCCTAATGATCTAGAAACTCTGCAAACCATATTTCTACTTTGCCTGCGGGCTCTCTGTTAGGCTCTGTCCAATAGGGGCCCTAGAGGGAGACCCAAGGCTGAAAGAGGAAGAAGGGACTTGATCTCTCCTGTTTGGTCCTATTTTGGTCAGCGCTACCTTAGCAGTGCCAATGTTTTTCAATAGCAGCAGTTGTATTCCATTTTCCAACACTTACAGAATCAGCCTTGCTGTGCCTTCTTACAACACCAACACCAATAGGCCGGCGTCTCCTTCATAGAGATTTGCTACCTCATGGAGCCCCTCCTCTGAGCCCAGAGACAGATACCAACACCATCCAAACAGTCCCTGTCCCCCAGATATGGATGTCTGAGTTTGAGCTCCTCAAGGCTCCTTCTCTAGGATGCTAAATTTTAATGATTCTACCTTCCTCTCTTTGGATGGTAGCTTCTTTCTGCAGTTACTACTTCTTTGTTACCTTTGGGATTCTTTGCCTTTTCAGTTTTTTGATCTAGAGTTAATAATTACTTATTTATATTAAATTCTTTCTGTTAAAATAATTGCCTGAAACTTGACTAATACTGAGGACATGGTCCCATTCATTTAACAGAAAGATGCAATCCCCCAAATTTTAGATAGACCACTTTTGAATTCTTTCATTGTGAAGTGAATCAAATGGTGTGACAACATGGATGGACCTAGAAGGTATTATGCTAAGCAAAATAAGTCAGACAGAAAGACAAATACCATATGATTTCACTTATATGTGGAATCTAAAAAACAAAATAAACAGAAACAAACTCATAGGCAGAAAACAAGCTGATGGTTTCCAGGTGGGAGGGGTGTTGGGTGAAAAAGGTGAAGGGATTAAGAAGTACAAATTGATAGTTATAAAATAGACATGGGGATGTAAGGTACAGCATAGGGAATATAGTCAGTAATATTATAATAACCATGCATGGTGTCAGGGGAGTACTAGACTTATAGGGGGGATCACTTCGTAAGTTATATAAATGTCTAACCACTGTGCTGTATACCTGAACCTAACATAATATTGAATGTCAACTGTAATTTAAAAATAAAAAAATAATAAAGTAAATCAGATCGTTTAATGTATGCGACTGACTCCACTAAGCCAATATTATCCTCCTTTTGGTAATGTCTGGGCTGTAAAGGTTGTTTATTAAATTATCATCCTTCCTTGTTAATAAGTTTTCTTTATTTATTGATAGATAACTCTATGAAGAAAGAGAATATGATTGTCCAACTATGTAACTCAGGACCTAGCCCAATGCCTGGTACAAGGAAGGCATTCAATAAATGCCTCATCAACTACACGACGAATGAATAAATAAAAAGATGGATAAATGAAGGATGGATAGATAGATGGATGAGGAATTGATGATGGATGGATGGATGGATGGATGGATGGATGGATGGATGGATGGATGGATGGATGAATGATGTTACCTGATCTGAAGAACATCTAGTGGTAAGAAGAAGAAAGCCTTTTTGAAGGAATAGTTGTTTCATTTTTCATTTTTGAGTATGTCAATTAGGATTATGTTTGACTATGTAGGAAAGAAACCCAAATAACAATGGCTCTTAAAAGGAGTTCACTGTCCTCTCACACAAACAATGTCCTAGGATGGACACTCCAGGGCTGGCCTGGCACCTCCACAATCATCAGAAGTTCAGCTCTTTCCATCTTGGTTGCTTTATCAGCTTTGTAATGTAGATTTGACCTCCAGAAATTACACAAAACACTTTTGCCTGCATCTCATTTGGCCAGAACTAAGCCACATATTCCAGGTGGTCTTGTGCCAGCCGGAAAAGTGGAGTTTTATTGCTAAGGAAAAAAATAGAAATGCGTGCCAAATCCCTGTCGTACCAAGGAGCAACTGACACAGAGCTGGGGATGCCCTTCTGAAGGAGGGAGCCTTGGAGGAGAACTTAAGAACTGGGAGAGGAGTTTGAAGGTGAAGAATTGATCTCTTTTCTCTACATTGACCCCTTCTTTCCTTAGGGCTCCTCCCTTCTCTGTCCTCAGCCCCTGCCTCCCGCTTATGACAGTAGCTTAACACTAGAAAATGACTTAGAGGTTTTAGTTCTCTGAAAACTTAATAGACATTAACCATTTGATATGAGTTCCAACAAAGTTCATTCACTCTTGGCCGGTTACTATTCATAGAAAGAGGGAAGTAGGAGGAAAAGTAGGTAAAAACTTAAAATAATATAGTTAATCACTCTGAGCCTTAGTTTCTGTATATGTAATATATATCAATATATATCAATCACAGAGTTATTATGAATGTTACACTATATAATAAAGGTGATATATACAGCACTACGCCTGCTCCATTGTAAGTGCTCAATGATTAGTAGCTGTTATTTTATTGAGTATTTCTGGAACCCACAAAAACGTACTGCTCCTCAGTTTTGTTGCTTAAATCACACACAGGGACCATTATTAGTTTTAGGATTTGCAAATAAAGCATCTTCTGAGGAAAGAGACTACATACTTGCAACTTGAAAGCCTATCAGATGAGAATTCGATGCAGGGACTATGAACATTACAAGAGCAGACATCACTTACCTGACACTCTGAACTGGGGTGGGTGTCCTGCTATGTGCTCTCCTATATCCCTTTCATGACCTCATCACCTTTCATGTAACTATGATTTAATGTCTTACACTTAAAATGCATGCCATAATCTTAAAAGTGCCTACTGGGTCTGTTTGCCCACTGCTGTAACCCTAAGAATGAGTCTCAGCGAATATGTGCTAAATGAATGGAATGGAGAGGTGGTTGGAAGGAACAGAGGGGAGAGTTGGGAATTTTCAGTCCCTTGTGAATCGGGATGAGCACTCTGGATTCATGTTCCCACTACTCCCCCAAGTGTTTCTGGAATTCCCGGAGAGGTGAGTAGAGTCAGGGAGTACAATGTGTTAGCAAGGCATCGGGCACTGGGTCCAGTCCTCCCTCCCTTAACTAAGTGTCCTCCAATTTTTTTTTAGAGAAAAAATTCATAGAGCTACTGAGAACCTGATTCTCAGACAACCCAAGAAGGGGGCTTTGGCATTGGGCTCTAGCTATAGAATCCAACAAGCATTTTTGACATCACCAGGCACCAGGTACCGTACTATATAGATGGTGTTCTACATGCAACTTCTTTGCTTGAATAAATGCTTATTTTTATTAAAGCAATACATGCACATGGTTTAAAAGCCAAATAATGCTAAAACATTCACGAACAAGGCAGAGATCCCTGCACCAACGCCCCTCACACACCCATCCTGTTTCTCATAGACAATTCCTTCAACCTCTCTTGGCTCTTGATTCAGGGATTTACCTGCGGATTTCTACATAATTATGGGAATTCCACTTCCACTCTCTCTTGAATCATCCATTTTAGATATTACCTAGTGACTTCCTATTATGACAAATGAAGATTTTAGCTCTGTTCACACCCCTCTTTTCACCTCCATCTACCTACTATAGTTATAACGCAATTTAAGTGAAATCCATATTTGGGCTTTTTATTATTATGATTACATAAATATTGTTCACTGCTGAGCTAATACCAATTGTTTCATTTTTTAATTTGAATTTATCGATAAATCTTCCCACCCTGGCAACCACTATAAAACAACTCTTGAATTTTCCACCTAATCAACTCTGTCAGAATGATCAGTCATTTCCTTTTTTTCCAGCGCCTCCCTGCCCCCTGCTGACACACTTACTATCTGAAGTCTCCACCTTCCTGCTCCATCTGGACTGGCAGTGCTGGCTTTCTAGCCTCTGCTTCTTGGTTCTGTTCTTGAGCTAAGAACTTCTTATTTCATCCCCTCAGGAGTCACCTCAGCCCCCCACCTGCTGAGTTTCCATTGGATATCTATTGGGTTGTTGGAAAAGTCATGATGTATTTTTTTCTATGTTTTTCTTTGCAAAAATGCATCATGGCTTTTCCGACAACCCAATATTTCCTGGATTCCATGTCTCCTGTCTTGGTTTCTTTGTCTTTGTAGGGCACCTCCTGCCTTAGCTTCCAGACAAAGTTGTAAAGAGGTAAATATTTTAAGACTTTGCATATCTGAAAACATCTTTAGTCTACCTTCACAGATGCGAGCTTCATTTTAGAATTCTAGGTTGAAAATCATTTACACCCAAACCGATGACAGCTTTGTCCCAGGGCCTTCTAGGTTCCCATGTTACTGTTGAGAAATCTGATCCTATTCTGATTCTTGAACGGGGTTTTCTGAAATTTTTAGAATCTTGCCTTTATCCCTGATATTCTGAAATTTTACAGCGATAGGCCATAATGTAGATATTTTTCATTTTGCGGAGCAGTGGTCTGAACCGTTCAATCTGGGAAACTTTCTTGTGTTTTTTTGTTAATGCTTCCCTCCCCTGTCTTTTCTCTGTTTTGCCTAGGCCTACTGTTAGCCAGACATTTGGCCTCCTGAACTGATCCTCTCATTTTCTTATCTTTTATCTCATTATCCATCCCAGGTCTTTTTTGAATTCTTCTTTTCAAGAGATCTCTCTGATGTTAGCTTCCAGCTCTTTTCAGTGAAAAAAAAAATCAGCTATCACTGTTTTAATTTCAAAAGGACTTTTTTGTTCTGATTTTTTTTAAATAAGCATATAACATGCTGTCTTTATTTTTTAAATGTACTATCATCTCTTATCTCTCTGAGAGTGTTATGATCTGTCTCTCTTTGCTTAGTTCCTTTTTTTGTCTTTGTTTTGATCTGTTTCTTGTTGGAGCTTATCCATTCTTATTAAACGTTGGGTCCTAAGAGTTTGATGGAAGGTCTTTGTGAAAGGGCGTAATCATAGGGTAATTTTTATTGGGACCTCTAAGTGCCCTTGGGCAATTAAGTTTCTTTCGAGGACCCTCCAAACTCTTGCCTGGTGGTTAAAGCCTCGCTGCTAGCATTGGAATGTGTGTATTTCAGTTAATCTCCATTTTCCATCTGGGCCCTAATCTTCACAATCTGTAAATTTGCTCTAGAGGAAATGCCTCCTAGCTCCTATAGCACACTCCATGGCTCCTGGCTTTGTGGGGCCAGTATAGGACCTACCTCTTACATCAACCCCCTCAATTTAACTCTCTCCAGGCCCACCTTCCATGGTGTCCAGCACCTGGCACTTGTGGTTTCTGAGACCTTCAGGGCTCTGCATGGGAAAATGGTTTACTTCATGTTTGTGTACCTCCTTCAGCCAGCATTTCAAAGTGAGCTTCCCCTATTCTTCTAAGGCATTTACCATTTCTCCATTTCTGTTTTTGTATAAAGCAGATGGGATTGTTGGCTTCTCCTGGTTTCATTGAGAATGAAATTTGTATAGGATTTCTTGCACTCCTTGTTATTTGGGGGTAGATTTTAAGAGAAGAGGGACAGAAATATCTTTATTCCACCATCTTAAAACCACAAGAATACATCAGGTAGGCATTAAGTCTGTAGTAAGCCTACACTGTCTTTGAATTCTCACAACTATTAACATTACCATTAGTGGAATTGAAGTTCAGAGAGGTTAAATTATCTGACCACTGTCAAGCTGGGAAGTGGCTAAGAAGCCAGGTCTGGCCAGGAGAAGACCCATGCTCTTTTGATTACTCTCTTTTGCCTCCAAACACCCTGAGATCGAGAGAGGGTGGTAAACTAATGTTGCGCCTGGGTTAATGACTGGCGGTATAGTGTGAGGAAGCCCTTCAGGGAAGACAGGGTCTCCTGCATTTGTGAGAACTTCTAGTTTACTAATATGGTTGTGGGCAAACCGAGTTGCGCCCCCTCCCCCCCAAAGACTTAAGTTTCATTCCTATAGAATGTTAAGTATACAAATGTTAAGTTAAGTCTCCTCCCTAGTTTCTTAGTTCTTTAGCCCTTGGGCTTGATTACTCTTCTAATCAGTTTCTGAATGCTAGACTAAAGATTGTCCCTAGACTGAATCACAGATTTTCTCTCACCCACCCTGCTTCAGATAACTACTTAAAAGCCTGTGACTTCCCAACATCCCCCAAGTCATTCCAGACGTCACTCTTGGATAATCCCATCCCAGATACTAAGTAGGTTTTAACACTTCCCCAGGCCAGTAAGCCTAATGATTCTTTCCAAACCCATTCTGGGCCCAGACAATTGACACCACCTGAGTGATGGGCTGAATGACCACAGGGTTCATAAGAGCTAATAGATTTGTTAATTAAAAATCTATTTTTCCTCATTCAGAGACCTTGGGGATACAAGGTACACCCCAGCAAGATTGCCAGTCACAACCAAAGAAGTTAACACAGTCTTCCAGGCAATCTCAAGACCCCTTCCTCTCATCTGAGACCAGCTAGGGTGAGAGTTCCATGAATCCCCAATAGGCAGGGACTGCTCTGCACTCCTGCCCAGCAGGAAGCAGATACAGAAGAAAAGACCTCCTGTCTCTCAGCTTCCCATAGAGATTTTATGGGGATCACATCTCCCCAGGGGAAAACAAGGCAGGCAGTTAGAGGCAGGCATTGGATCTCTGCACTCCTGCATGTCTCACAGAATACACCGCCCAGAAGACCTCCCCTTTCCACTCAAAACCTCTCTTTTCTTCTAATAAACTCTTTTTTTAAAGAGATGAGATCAATCAGATGGTCCCATGCCCAGAGAGGAAGAGCCGATTCTAGAGAAAGGGGATAAAAGCTCCAAGTCCTGGGAAGTTGGGGCTTTTGACCACTTCTTCCCTTTTGACCCCTTGCTCCCTTTTTTGAGCCTTGCCTTTGCACGTGGCCCACTCCAAACTCTTTGTAATGTAATTTCTCTTCTAATGATGGGTCCTTGAGCCATCCTCTACTTGCTCAGCCCGCTTCTATTTCTTTGAAATGTCTCTTCAAATAAACTACTTTTTCACTACTTGACTCCGGTATCTTGTTCAGTTCTTTGCTCAGGAGGCCAAGAACCTGGGAATTGCAACGAGAAGGGCCCACTCTCGGACAATAATGTCTCTCTGAGTCCCTGGAGACTCTAGATTGTTAACCAAGAATAACATCAAGAAACACAATATATTAAAAATAGGGTCAGCCTTGGAGAAAGGGCTGAAGGACTCAGGGGGAATCCCAGACTTAGATCACGGAGAAGGCATAAGTTCTAAGAGAACTTGGGAGAGAAATTGGTTTCACATTCTGAGGGCAAGAGAGATGCTTTTGTGGGCACTGGACTTAAACCAATCCTGAGACAATGGTGACTTCTAGACCGCAGCTTCTCATTGCTATCAGGCTTAGGGCTCTTATGTTCCCCACCTGGCTGTCACCTCGGCCAGGGGGGCATTGAGCTTTCAGGTGACTAACAGGATTAAGAATAAAGTAACTTGGAACAATGTTGGTCCATCTATATGTGCGTTTTTTAGACCCAGTAATAGGTCCTTACATTAATCCTCTGTTTAATTTCATCTTGTTAGAGTTTGCCAAAGGATGATGGCACATGGGTTTCATTTCATACACCAGCCCTGATCAGTGACCGTTGCCTATACCACCATAGAGAGAATGATTGTGTGGCTCAGGGTAACAGCTGCTTAGTGATGCCTGCCACGGGTGTAGAATAGGAAAGTTAAGGTCCACGCGTGCCGCAGATTCAAGTCATCTCTTCTCCCAGATTTGGTTCCTCCATACACGTGATCAGGATGCTCTCAGTGGCCTTAGTCAAGTGACTGATAAAGGTTGATTGAGAGATCCAAGGGTAGTGCCATTAGGTGCAGTTTTGAGATTGACCTGGGACTTGGCAATGATATACAATCACTGGATATAGTCTGTCACATTTAGGATTGTTTTTGGACTTGATTTCCAGCAACATTTTCCCATCCTGTGTCCAAGAGAGAGTTTTCCTGTAAAACCACCCCCCAGATAGGACAGAAGCGGGTCCACTTCTTTCACATCCATTCCTGAGATACATAAACTGGGATGTTGAGGAGTGAGTAGATCACAGAAAAGAAGACATAAGCCCTCAAATTTATGATTTCTGGGGTCCCATATTTAGAGAGCAACACTTCAGGACTCCAGCCCATGGTCTCTTGTCATGTCCTCAGTAAACACTGAGTCTCGTGGGAAAAACGAGCAGTGAAGGTTATACAGAACATAACAACAAAACCAAACAGTCACACTGCATTTCAAGCAGCTCATATTTTTATCGTAAAATATAAACTTTCTAAAATTAAGTGTCTTACTTCTATTTTACCAACAACAACAAAAACAAAAATCACTCATGTTAGCTAAATACAGGTGCATAGGTGGTTAACCAAGTGAGTATGAATCTGAGGGGGAACGGGGGTTGGTTTGGGCTGTGAGTGAGTGTTGGTGACTAGATGAGCCTGGTCTTGCTGTCTTCTGTCAGTGACCTGATGGAAACCTTGGCTTTCCAAGCTTCATGCCAAGCTGTTCAAGAATCCAGAATTCCAGAGCCCTGAGCCCTCGGATCCAAGAGCTCAGGCAGGAGGAGGGAGACGAGAAGGAGACCTAAAAATTGATGCCATTCCCACTGGAGGCAAAATAAGGGCTATTCATCAGGGGCCCACCAGACGCTGAGCTGAACCTGCGAGAGAAAGAAGATGGATGTCATGATGAAATTCCTGATATTAGAAGAGATATTAGGAAAAGTAATGTTTTAATTTTGTGGCTGTCAAAGACAGTGAAGGTCATGACAGCCTTGGAGGCTAAAAGTTCTAGCATAATAAAAACGCTTTGGCTCTGGGAAAATAAAATATTAAAATGATACAACTGGAGGACAATAAAGAGCATTTTCTGCCCCTAGCTTAGGTCAGGGATCCTTCCCGGCAGCCTGTGGGGATTATTTCTACAGGGCCTACGCTCTCACCGGGTCCAGGAACACAGGGTAGGGAGCTTCTCTGGATCTGCGCACCTTACCTGTGGGTCTGTGGCCACTATACCTGCCTTAGAGGACCAGATGTGTCCCTCAGGAAACTCCACAATATCAGAGAACTCGGGGCCATGACCCAGCATATCTCCGAGTCTGGATAATCCCACGGCTCCTTCCCTTCTCAGCACCCAACTAGCTCAGGCTCTTGGTTTCAATGTCAGTCCGAGAAGTAAGCACTGAGACACCTACTGAGTGCCTGGGACTTTGCTCGACCTTCAGGGATGGAAGACCCAAGAAGGTCTGAACCTCACCCTCCAACAGCAGAAATGCGCACACTCGGCATTTTCTCCCTGGCACACTCCTATTCATACTTTACAAGAGAGTTCAGAAGCCAACTCCTCTGTGAAGCCTTCCCTGGCCTTTCCAGATGGAATCATTTACTCATACTTCTGGGATCCTATTGCAATTTCGCAACCCATCTGCTAGGAGACTTCGAATGAATGGGAGCAGAGCTCAGTACAAATTGCAGCAGAGCAAGTGGCTAGATTTAGTCTAATCCAGGGATTCTCAGCCACTTTTCAGCTGGGCAGATGCATCTTACAGATGCTCACATTCATGGCGCCCTCCCCTGAATTGATAAAACGAAAAAGGGGGGTGGGGCAGGAGAGGGAAGAAGGAATGGAAGCAAAGCACTGCGTTAATTGGTAATGCATCAGCTGGGGATCAGTAGCTGTGGCTCACTGAGTGTGGGGGGACAAGCTAGGCTTCGGGTTATGTTTGATTCCCTTTGCACCAAAATAGCGTCTATGACAGCAGGGACATTATCTGGACTCTCCGCCATTTTACACCCAGAGCCCAGCCCAGGACCTGGCATGAGGTAGGTGCCTGATAAGCAATTAATGCTGGCAGTCACCTCACAGCTTTTTCTCTCTTTCAAAAATCATATTGGAATATAAATGATTGAGAGTGATGTTACTATAGAGATACCCTGGATTCCACTCTGATTTATAAAATAAAAGCCATAACCCATACTTCATATCTCATCATTCCCAGTAACAAATTACTCAGAGCATGCCTTGTATCTAATTACCACACCCCATGCCTCTGGGCCCTTCAGGTTGAGAACTTCTGGTCTAGACAGGATGAACAAGAGAGGGCTAGGAAGAGGGGTCATCCATGTGGACTAGAGTTATCCAGAAATGCTTCCTGGAGGAAGAAGGTGGAGTCTGAACTGCCTCTTGAGCATAGTGACCTGTTCTGATTTGGCTGGGTCCGTTTCTGCACTGGTGATTTCCAGTGTAATTATTATTCGCGCTCCTTTTAATTCTCAAACTTATTATTAGTTGTAAGGTCAGTTATGTGGTTGTCCTTCCCTGATGAATAGATGCAAATTGATGTGGCAGAGGGAAGGGAGGGCTACCCTGCTTCTTCCCTGAGAACATGGAAGCCGCCTGCTCCTTCCTCGCCCACTTCGTGTGTCGTCTCTTGGTTCCCTCCTTTGCTCCTGACCCTGAGGAAGCACTGACCCTCCTTGTCTCCTGGACTAAACTCCTGGCCTGCCCAGGGAAGCCTCTCCTAGACCTTGTTCCATCAAGCACCCCTGGTAACCCCCCAGCCCCATGCCACCACTGTGCACAGTACTCCTTGCATTCCATCCTCCGTGACTGGATTTTCTTTGCATCACCCTGTGATCCGCCCTCCTCTCCTCTAGGAAATAATCTATTCACTTGGCTTCCTGAATTCTACACTCTCCTGTTTTTCCTCCCACTTCATAATGCTCTTTCTTAGACCCTTTGCTGGTTCCTCCTCATCTCCCAACCTCTCTGCATGCTGGAGACCCAGGGGCTCCGTCCTTGGGCCGCCTCCCTTCTCTATGTTCACGGCTCCCTGGGAGACCTCGTTCCATCCCATGCCTTTAAAGATCATCTATATGCTAATGACTCCCAGATTTATATTACCAGCCCAACCTCTGCCCTGAGCCCCAGACTTGTCTACCCACCTGCCTCTCAGCAGCTCCACTCACATGTCTAACAGGCATTGCAAATTTTACATATCCCAAACCAAACTTTTGATCAATAAATCTTTGCTCTAGTCTTCTTGACCTTGGTATTTTGACATGGCCATTTATGCAGTCATTTAAGTCTCAAAAATTTAGGAATAATGCTTGACTCCTCTCTTCCTCATTCCACATCCAGCGATCACAAAGTCCTTGTCAGTTCTGCCAAGACAATAAACACTCCAGACCTGCCGCTTGTCCTCTTTCCCATGGTCACTGCCTTGGTTCACACCACCAGCATCTCTTGCTCAGATGGTTATAGGGGCTCCTGCCCTCCTCCTGCCCTCAGAGCATCGGCTCTGACCCCGCGCTCCGCTCTTCACACCACAGCCAACCTCATCTTCTCCAAATAGAAAACTGAAACATGCCTTCATCAGTGTGAGAGTCTTAATGGCTTCTCACTGCTTTAAAAACCACTGTAGGGCCTGCTGAGTGGCGCGTTGGTTAAGAGCTGGCTTGGGACGCCAGCGGTCCCAGTTCGGATCCCACATATGAGGGCCAGTGACACTGCCCTCTAAAAAAAAAAAAAAAAAAAACAAAAAACCCCCCACTGTATCATGCCTACCAGGCCCTGTCTAGCCTGGCCCTGGCTACTCCCCCGATTTCAATTCCTCCCACTCATTGTGCTCCGTGTACATTTCCCATCTCGGGCCACTGCGCTTTCTATTCTTTCTGCCCGGAGTGCTCATCGCCCACGAATATGCTTCGTTCATTCTCTCACTTCATTTAGATGTCAGCTCAAGAGACTTCCGTTCATTCCCTCTCCTCTTACTCCCAACACCTGGCATGTATGCTGTTTATCTCCTCCTTGTCTGTTTCCCCCTTTGGAAGGAGAGAAGAGAAATTCTGTCTTGTTCACTCCAGTAACTAGAGCCTAGAACAGTGCCAGGCACATAGAAGGTGCTCAAAGAATATTTTTTAAATCCACAAACCATCCTTTCTGGGGACACAGACCTGCACCCTTGCCTCATTTTTCTGACCTCACTTTCCTGGTCATCTCAACCTCTTTGGTGACCTCTCCACCCTGCTGACTGCCACCACTCCTGTCACTCTCCTCCTTTGCCCATGTTGACTCCGGCTGTCCCCAGGCTCCCTCCCACTTTTAAGACTGCTCCTTCCTCAATGTCTTGCTTGCTCCTTTTCCTCTCCTTGCCTTTGCAGACAGCCAGAGACCAGGTCTCAAACCCCTCCCTTACTGCTCCCCAGGAGGGCTTCTCAGCTGCTGACTGATGAGACCTCAGGACCATGCTCCCTCCCAAGTACAGCCGGTTCCAGCTTCTGCAGTGAGTCTCTATCCCCATGAGCCCAGAGCCACAGCATGAAATGTGGGGAGTTTGCCTGCCTGCAAGTAGTCTGTTTGGATCCCTCCGCAGCCTCAGCCACTCTTACTTCCAGGGAGGCAAGAACCTCTCATGCGGACCCCTACAGTCACCTCCACACTACCCCAGCTTGCCTCCTGTTCCTCTCCCCTCCAGCCCATCAATTTACTCTAATGTGCGCAAATCTGCACTGGACCCCCAGGCCTGGCACTCAGAAGCCTTCCATCAGCCAGTCCCAACCTCCTTTTTTTCAATCCTATTTCCCATCTTTTTCGGGGACAAATCTAATAATTCAGCCAGATGTCATTATTCCCCAGGCCTCTTCACTCCACCTCCTGGAACGCCCTTCTGCAATCAGGAACCTCCCCACCCTGCAGCAGTCCCCTCACTGTCCACACAGCAGGGACCCTCCCTCTGTCCTTGGGTCACTTTGATGGCCTTTACTTCGTCATGGCTCTAACGTCATTATGCCCACATCTCACCCACTCTCAGTTCTTTGAAGGAAGGAACCCTAATCATCTATGGTTCCCCTGACAGGCTAAATTCATATGAACTATGTAAATTAATGCAGCACTTTCCAAGGTGTGTTGGGGAGATAGACACCATGGTATGCCCTACAAGGAAAAGGGGGAAAAAGGGTGGAGGGAGGGAGGGAGGCAGGAGAGAAGGAAGGGAGGGGGAAAGAAAGGGAAGAAGGCAGGACAAAAGAAAAAAGAGAAAAAAGGAAGCAAGAGAAAATTGGGGTTGTGGATTTTAGGTTTAAATAACACCGTCAGCCACCTTGGACATTCTCCTTGCATCCTTGGAAATTAGATGACCCGAGAATTCCAACAGCTAAAAAATGTGTTCATCTTTGTTTCTCACAGCCTTTCCCAAACAGATCTGTTTCTAGCGTTTATTCCTTTAAATGAGACACTGGAGTGTGTGTGGGGGGGAGGGTGGGCGTGGGGGGCAGGGAGGGAATGGGAAACCACTGATGGAAAGGATGAGAGTTTGGGGACACACAGCCACTACAGCCAGGCTCCGTGAGGGGAAGGGGGCAGGAGGGGAATCACTGTCAGGTCGTCAAGTCTGGCCCTAATTCTATCACTCAGGCTGGGCACAGGTGTCCCAGGGTGTGCCCGAGATGAGACTCGGATCCACAGGAATGGCACAGCACCACCTGCCTATCGGAGCATCATTACTAGTTGAAGATTTGGTGGGTGGGAATGAGTGGCTCTGTGTTGTTCTATTAAAACAACAAACACACATTTATGACTGACCAGCGTGTAAAATTTGTGTGGAATTTTCAGCCAGAATGTCGAGTTTGTGTTGGCTGGTTGCTGCTAAGCCCCTCTCCTCTGCTGTTTGGGGTACTTTGGTGGGAGAGCGTGAGCCGCCCTGAGAAGCAATGCAAGGTCCTCCTGCAGGGCCTGCACCGAGTCAGTGGGACGTTCGGGAGGTTAGCCTGGCGAGGAGCTCCGGGTGCAGTGAGTGGGGGAACAGCTGGACATAGATTCCCTGGCCATGTCCCTTGGGAAGCTAAGCAAATGGGTAAAGACAAATACGCCATGTTCCACCACTTGCCACCTTGCTCCCATGGGGTGCCATCCACTACTGACTGTGCAGCTGCATGTCTGCAGCCAGACTGTAGGCCCCAGTCCCGAAATGGGCCAGCTCAAGGGGCCCACTGGGGCCCAGACCCTGGTCGCTTCACCAGGTCCAACCACAATGCATGTGGCCTCCACCCACCGGCACAGGGCCCTCCCTTCCCCACAGCAGTGTTGCCCAGCGCACTCGCCTCTCCCCGCCACCCAGCAGCTCTCTGGACACAAGCTGGACTTTGAGTGAGGGCTGAGGACTCACCCGAATGGCTGGGGGAAGAGGAACTGTGGCCCATCTCCTGCCATGGGAGAAGGGTCTCGGGGGTTGGTGGACAGCTTTGGAGGTGTCCTCTGAGGGTAGGAATAGCTGGGCTGGACGAAGGGGATGCAGCTCAGCATGGGGGTGCAGGAAGAGCGGAAAATCTGTTGTCCCATCTGCTGTGGATTGTACGGGATCACCTGCAGGTCAGGGAGAAGAGAGCGGTGAGGTCCAGCAGAGCCCGCCGCTTCCAGACATCATGGTTCCCCGATGCTCACCATAACCCCAGGCCCGCCCCTCAGCCCTGGGCCCCTCAGGTACTGTGGAGTACATAGAAGGTAACATGTTGGAAGGGAAAAAGCACAGGGCTCAACCTAATGTGGTTGGCAAGTGACTGAATTTAGCTGAGCCTCAGTTTCCTCATCTGTAAAATGGGCAAATACTATCTCTGTTATATGGGGACTATGTCAGTTGATAGAAGTAAAGAGATTGGCACATAATGACTAGCAAATAAATACTATGTCCACTCTCTTCCCTGTCTCCCTACCTTTCCTTCTGTCAATGACCCTCCTCAAAGCCCCTCGTTCATTTTTAAGTCTTTCACTATCTCCAAAAAGCTGTTGAGATTTAAACATCTCTGGCTTCCATCTCAGGATCTCAACGGATTCCATGTCCAAGACAGCCCTGCCCAGGAAATTCCTGTGATGGATGGTGGAAATGTTCTTTATCTGCATTGCCAGATATGGTGGGCATCAGCCACATGTAGCTACTGAGTACTTGAAATGTGGCCAGTGTGCATGAGAAACTGAATTTAAAATTATACTTAATTTTAATTGATTTAAATAGCCACACATGGCTAGTGGTGATAGCAATGGACAATGTGAGCCTAGGGAGAAAGGGTGAAAAAAGGCAATGAGATTCAGCTCAAACTCTAGAGAAAAATAGGAACTCTGTGGGGTTTTGGAGACCACCTGGATCAGAGACTCCCACCAAGAGCCAGAGCCCCCATTATCATGCCCCTGATGAGGCAGGAACCCCATCTGTCTTTTTTACTAATATAGTTTCAGCTCTAAGGCACTGCCCAGCACCCAGTAGCTATCAATAAATATGTGTTAAATGAGTGAATGCAAGAAATAAAGAGCAAAAGGAGGAGGAGGAGGAAAGAAGAGATCATTAAGTGTCTGCTTGAATACCTAAAATGACGGGGAGCTCATTACATTATGAGCATTGTATTCCACTACTGACAGCTCCAAATGTCAGAGAACTCTCTCTCATGTGGAGCTGACATCCATTCCCTTGTGTGCTGAGGTGAGTTTCACTCAATACTAGGGAAGCTTCTGGATTTCCACTTTAACAACAAGAGTCTGGGGTCCGAGCTGCTTAGGATTCAGCATGCTGACAGCCTTCTCTCACCCTACCCATCCTTACTTAACACAAAATTCACACAGGCTAGTACTTGGGGTGTGGCAGGGCCTTCACAGGGACTCTCTCATTTATACTCCAAACAGCCCTGTGAGGTAGGACCATTAGTATTCAGATTTTAGAAATGTGGAGACTGAGGTTCAGAGAAGTCAAGCAGCTTGCTTAGTGTTTCAAGTGTCTGAGTTGTGGCCAGGACCCCAGCAGGGTGAGCCCAGAGCCCATGCTGTACCTCTGCGTTTGCTCCCCCTGGAAGTCTGAGCCCCTCCCTGCTGGCCCTTCCCATATTTCCCCCATTGGATATACAAGTATAGGATCTGGCAATGCTGAGATAGGCACCAAAATGCCAAGATGACAAGCTAAAGGTCAGAGAGAGCCAAGAGCTTACAGAGAGAGCCCAGGAAGGCACCTTGTAGGCCAGGCACCTGTGGGTCAGCGTGGCAGAAAATATCCCTGGTTTTCATAGCAGGGAGGTGGAGGGAGGGTGGACCGGGGAGGAGACTGACATGAAAGGAAAGATTCGGGTACCAGAGCTTATACAAGCTTTATTTTAAAATGTACCCCTAACTGCATGTAATTGATAAAAATAAAAAAAAATCATAAAATAGATTGCATCCTCACACACAGGTGGACAGGACAAAATAGCTGTGCAAACTGCTCTAGCAACCACTTGAAGATAGCTTCTCTGCTGACAAAAAGCAGTGATAGAACAGTGTTCCCAGAATGCCACATTGGTACAGAAACGTTTGTATAAATACACATCACTAGAAGGCTACCTAAAAAACCAGCAACAATGATTGGTTTCTCTAAGATTCATTTTGTACCATGTTCTTCTATTACTTTTTCAAATATATGCACATGCATAACTTGGTCTAAAAACATTCTTTCTGGAGCTATAATAGGTGGGTGGTATCACTATTTATGGGGTGGAGGTGACGTGGCTGAGATTCTGTGAGCCAGGCTGTCAGTCATCTCTCCTTCATCTCAGAATGCAAAGGCTCCCACTGCTGAAAAAGCAGCAGTCCTGGCCCACATAATAAAGCAACCTGTACCTATGGTCCCTTCTTTACCTGCTGGCATATTCTCACATACTTCAGGTCAGGGGTGCAGTTTGCAGAGAAAGGGTGGGGCTCCCTGGGGAGAGAGAAGGGGCTGAGGAGCCTGTGAGTCTGGGACCTGTCCACCTGTGTGTGAGGATGCAAGGCCAGCCTGAGGAGACAAGCCAGTTCTCAGCCCCTTTCCTTACACCCCCATCCCCACCCCAAGATGCTCAGTATCTCTGAGCATGCTTCTTTGTGTTTGGTGTGTGGCTGCACAGTGCACATCAGCTGGGCGGCACGCATATAACAATATCTATGTGTCTCTGTGTGTGTTTGTATTACTGTCTCTGCTGCCTTACTTGGATACTGTACTTTTGTGCATCTGTGTAGATGGGGCAGTAACCCATGGTGACTGGGATCATAGACCCTGAAGTCAGGTTCCCCGAGATCAAACCCCAATTCTGCCGTTGTGACATTGTCAAGCAGATATTCACCCCTGACCTTCCCATGAGAGTAGGGATGCCAGACTGAGCAAACAAAAATATAGGACATCCAGTTAAATTTGAATTTCATATAATTTAATCCCAACTGGAACAATTAGCAGTAAATATAAATATTCCCATGCAATATTTGGGACATACTTATACCAAAACTTTATTCACCATCTATCTATAATAAAGTTTGAATTTCACTGGGTATCTTGTATTTCAACTGAGAAACCAACAGGGGAGGAACATGATTCCCCAGCCCCATTGGTGTTGGGCAAAGCCATGTGATTTGCTTTAGCCAATGAAAGGCAGGCACATATTACCGTGTACCAGCTCTGAGCTGAGGTCCTAGAGGCACTGAGTGTTTCTGCTCACCCCTCCCGCACTCCTGCCATCCACTGTGGTGGCAGCAAAAGCTACCGTATCTTCAGCACAGGCCCCAAAGGAGAACACGTGGAACAGGCTCAAACCCAATCCAAGCCCAGCTTAGCTAATCCATAGACTATGAGTGAAAAATAAATATTTACTGTCGAAAAACTATGAGATATTGAGACCACAGCGAAAGCTAACTTCTATATTAACCTTATGACCTTGAGCAAGTTATTTAAACTCTTTAGTGCCTCAGTTTCCTCATCTCTAACCCACCTCATAGGGCGGTTGCGAAGATTAAATTAGTTAATGCAGGTAAAGACCTTAAAGAAGGGCCAGCTCTTATTATCATCTAGGGACACTGGCTTATTTCCACATGTGTGTTGGTATTCGTGTGCACTCTGGTTGAAGGGTGGGCCGGAAAGTATGGCTGGTGACCAGGGCAAGGCAGAAGTCCTGACCCGAAGGCCTTCACGGAGCTGGGACAGAGGTGAGGAGGTCACCTACTCACCTGTCGGGAGTAACACCCCAGCTGGGGGTGCAGGGCCTGCTGATAGGGCATCCTGGGTGCCCGCTGTGCGTATAGGCCCTAGGGAGAGAAGAGAGGACTCAGTGCCACGGGGCAAAGGCCCCAGCCAGAGAGCAGCCACAGGACTCACTCCCAGCTCACATGCCTGGATCCGCAGACACAGCCATGTCCATCCCACCACACTGCAAGCCAGACCCACCAGCTGCCAGGTCTAGCGGGCATCAGGCCAAGCAAGCACAACTGGCACCAAACAGGAAGCCCCTGTTTAGCAGAGTTTACAGCCTTTTTGGTGAGTATTAAAGATAAGATCTTCAGGAACCTGGCTGCCTCTTGAATCCCAGATCTGCCCTGAGTAGCTGTGTGACCTTAGGCAAGTCACTTCACCTCTCTGAACCTCTTTTCCTTTGTCTATAAAAGTATGTGTGTCCAAGACTGTAAAGCCTGTGAAGGTGGCCAGATTCTCTTTGTTGCTGTCTATACCCCTTTTCTAAATTCCTTTCTCCAAACCCCATTTCTGCCCCAAGACATGAGTTGACCATGTACATCTGTATGTACGTGTGCTAGTTTGCATCCATATTTATTTAATCGGATTTGCACGTGGACTTCTATTTGTGTCTGCAGCTACGTGTTTCTGTGTACACATATACAACTGTGAACCCAGGTGTGTTAGTTTGGGCCTCTGCTACTGTGTGTCTGTATGTCCACACATACACCTGTGTCTGTACCTTCTGGTGAGGATTAATGTGAAGATAAATGAGTTAATGCATCTAGAGGGCTTAGAACAGTGCCCAGCACATAGTAAGGATTCTGCAAATGTTAGGTATTATTAGCATCTCTCATTGTGCCCCCACCCCTTCTCTGGCAGCTCAGCTAAATGAAAAATAAAAATCGTATTCACAACTCTGTCCAGGGTGGCCTTGGGTACACACACACACGCATGCATGCACACACATAACAGGAAGGCTGCTGTGGGTGGGGTCAACCTATGACCCCTCAAGTCTCACTGCCTCTACCTGTCAATCCAGAGTTACCGCCTAAGATGTAGCTCAAAGCTCAAAGCAGCCCTAGACCAGAAGACCAAAGCACCCCTATCTTTCCAGAAGATTCTGCACCCTGAGACACTGCCTCGAGTCTGGTCTCAACTTGTGCCAATTATCAAAGTGTTGATGGCTGACCCTGTGCCCTTGATGACATCCTCAGAGCCAAGAGCTCCCTGCAAAAGGCCCCAGGTCCCTAACATGGGCTCTGGGGAAAAGTCTTCCAGCTTTCCTAGTGACCCACCTTCCAGATCCCCAAGAGCATGCATCCTCTGAGAGCCCTTGCTTGCTCTCTGATCCCATGCACCTGACACTTGACCGTGGTGGGGGCCCTCTCACTTACACCAACCCCTTCACTTGAAACCAGTGCACCTGCTCCCCTTTTCTCCAAGCCCCATAACCCAGGGCAGCCCCACTCAGCACCTGGTCCCTGTGACTCCAGCCATGGCCTAAACCTGGACAGGTGGATGGGGCTGCCCCACCTGTGTCCCAGCCCTTAGTGAGCTCCAAGACCAGCCTCTAGGTGTCACTCCTTTGTTTCACTCACTTTCCTACCTCCCCTCCACTCCCATCTGCCCTCAGCTCTGTTTTGCACAGCCACCTCCCCTAGACCGCCATCCTGCGCAGGCCTTCTTGGGATCTGTGCAAGACAAAAAGCTGCCCGGCCCTGCTCTGCCCTGGGGCAAATTTTCAGGAGACGGTGCCATATTCATTAGTATGAGCAACACTATATGACTTTAAGGACATTTGCAATTGCTCCAAATTACAATTCTGTAAAATCACAAGCAAGGGTAAATAAACATTCATTCTTCTTCGTTTGCGGCCACAGCCTCCTCCCATGCACTCTCCCTCCTTCATTGGGAGCAAGGTTCCTTTATGCCAGGCAGCCCAGGAACCCCTAGAGCTCCTCGGTACTGGGAAGTTAGTCTTCCATGGCCTGTGTCCCTCCACAGTGGAGCTCTGAGTAAATTGGATTTCGAACCTCATCTTTATTCCTAATGCCAAGCAGACAAAGAGGTTAGGATAAACTGTTCCCCATTTCTTCTTTCTGTCTCCTCAAGGTCTGCGGAGCTCCCTGACCCTGTTTCCTAGGAAGGTCGGGGCTAAATAATAACAAAAACCAACATCTGTATCATGCTTTAGATTTTATGATACGAAGCCCTTTCCCATCCATGGACTCAATTAGCCTTACACCTGAATCAAAGGATGCTGCTGCTGCTGTAACGACAATAAGCCCATTTTATAAGTGAGGAAACCTGGGCTCAGAGCATTTGGCTAATTCGCCCACAGCCACACAGCTTGGAAGCAAGAGAAGTCTGCTGATTCCAAAACCTGCCTTCTTTTTTATTATCCTAGGCCCCTGGATCATGAGAGGCTGGGAGAAGGTAAATTATGCCTTCGTTCTCTACTACCTGGGAGGGTCAACGTCTGCAGTCAACTTCCGCTCAGCCCAGTCAGCACCTAAACTGCCTCACAGGACCTAGGGGCCCTACCAGCCAGGGCCCTCAACCACTTCTGCCCAGAGGCCAGGGAACCTGAGAGTCAGGCCTGTGATGCAAACACTGGCATCTCTTAAAACAAAGGACCTTCGGGCCGGCCGAGTGGCTCAGTTGGTTAAGAGCTTGCTCAAGAGTGCAAGCTGAGCTCTGAGCAATGAGCAACAGCAGTTCAATGCCCAGCCGAAGCTGAGTTGCTGCTGAGCTGCCAACAGGTAGCAGGATGGCTCAGCTAAAAAAAAAAAAAAAAACAAAAAAAAAACACAAAGGACCTTCATGCTTAAAAGAAATAAATGATTTCACTCATATGTGAGATATATGACAGAAAGCACCAAATGAACACGCAAAACAAACTCATAGACACAGACAACAGTAGGGTGGTTACCAGAGGGGAAGTGGAGTGGCTGCGGGATGAAGAGGACAAAGGGGGTCAAACATGCAGCGATGGAAGGGCATGTGACTTTGGATGGTGAGCCCCCAGTGCAATATACAGATAACGGGTTATGGAATTATACACACCTGAAACTTATATAATGTTATTAACCAAGGTTATCCCAATAAACATTTCTATAATGTCCAAATCTTACCAACTCCAAAAAGTCAAGTTAGAAGAGTTAACATAGCAGAGAGATATTATCCCCTGTTAATTAAGCAAACCACTGGGAAGTAGCTTTACATGGTGAGCCAGGAGTGCATGTGACAGGGAACTGGTTTACACCAAATAAAATAATGCAATTGCTTCTCTTTCAGATGGTGCTGGTCTGGGGTTGCTTTCTGGCTGGTACTGTACCCGGAGCTTCTTAATTATCTCTGAATCTCCTCATCTAGCCAATGCGCGGCCTAGAGTCAGTGCACAGCAAAGGTTTCTAAAATGACTGAAATGGATGAGTAAAATAAATAAATAAGAATGTGTGCATTGACGGGTAGGTGACTAGATGACTGAAGAGTGAACGAGCCAGCACAAACATGGGAGAGTGAATCCGTGAGCACATGAACGGGGGATTTCTCTCCAGACTGGGGCTGGGACAAGATGTCCTAGATATGGGATAGACAGACTTTCATTTCCCCTTCGATCATGCTTCATGACCACCTCTCTCCTTTGTGGAGGGGTGTGAGAACAGGGTGGGCAATTGTTCTCGTTAGCAAACAAACAGACAAAAAGGCTTGAAAACAAACCTTTGGAGAGAAAAAGAGATTTTTGCTAAACTCCTTTAGCTCCTGTTTAAGATTCAGGGGCTAAGTCTGGCGGACCAGCTCAGAAGGGCTTTTGATGGAGTAGAGAGGACCGCAGACTGCTCTGTTGTAAAGGAGGAAGTGACGTAGGGACGGAGGGGTGGTGGGAGGGGAAGGGGCACCGAGACAGGACAAGCAGACTTTCAGGCAAATTTCCTTCTCTCTTGGCCCTCTCCAGGCTTTGCCAGGCCAGGCCGGGGCAGCAGATTCCTAAGGACTTGGCCCTACAAGTCGGTGTGTGTTCCCGTCCTTCCCTGCAGATGCCTACATGCCCCCCTTGAGAGGAGCCAGGGAGGGGAATAGAAGACAGAAATCTCAGACACTGGACATCTGTCCTGGAGAAGCCGAGCCCTACCGAGGGGGACTATTAAGCTATTGGATTAGACAACGGTTTAAACCAGAGTGGACATTTATTTGATTTTTCTCTCTTTCTACCCAGTGGGCAGCAGCTCTTACGGAAGATTAAGTTGAATAGACAAACTACAGAAACTACATTTTCCCTGCATAAATAAGGTCTGTGAGAAGAATTTCTAACTCTGCTATACGCTTTTCACCATCCCATTGTGTCTGGCCACCAATTCCCTTTCAGCTATGAGCCCAAGACCAAGAATGTGTCCCAAGCCACCTTAGCCCACGTACGCGAAGCCTGCTCAGATGAGTGTAAATGACGTTTAATTTGTCATCTACACCAGGACACTGGAGAGTGAAAGAGGGGCTATTAATAATTATTCTGGGACAAAAGACCTAAACTGGGACTGTCACAGGTAATCTAGGATGCATGTCATCCAAATATAAAGAAAGTCACAGGAGGCGGGTGGGAAAGAGGGACTACGTCATCATCTATCCTGGGTGCCCAAGTCCTAGCAATGCAGCTCTGGAAAGTACAGCCCAGAGCACCCAGACAAAGGACATTACACACATATATGCATGGGCACACATATACGCGTATGCATGCATGTGCCTCCGTGTGAATGTGTGTACCAAGTAGTCGGTCTGATGTGGCCACAAGGAAGCAATCAAGTAACGATTCTAAAGGTTCTTTGTGAATTAGGCTCCCTGACAAACCACAGCTCCTCCATGGCCAGAACCAGGTAGATGGCCCCTGGAGAGCCAGACCCAGGCCCCGGTCACTCACCTGATACTGTGGGAAGGTGGAGTGATTTGTGAACACTGGCGAAGGCGGATAGTTCAGGTTGAGCCAGAGTGGTTGGTTCAGGGATGCTGAAGTTAAGGAGGTGGCAAAGCATGGGGTGAAGACATTCCCTGTGTACTTGAGGTTGCTCTTGTCGGCCACGGTCACAAGTGGGTTATCTGTAAGTCACAGGAGAGGGGGAATGACTATGGAGGAGTGACTGAGGGAGGGAGAGGCTAGGATGCCTTCAACACCATGACTGTCCCCCGGGTTAATATTCTCAGAGATCAGGTCTTCTCAGCTCCAGGAGGGTTCTTCAAGTTCTAGGGAATTTCCAACTACAAGAAAACATCATTAGCTCACAGTGACCTAAACTCCCAGCAGGGTCTGCCTTGGAGCTTCATCATTCACTAGTAAAGGAGGCAGTGTGGCAAGAGAATACAGTAAACCCGATTGCTAGGGCTATATTTCACCAGCATTCAAAACCAAGTGTTTTCAGTTGCTTTAGAAAAATCCAGCTTTATACAAACAGTTGGTATGCTATTAGGAGCCATTCTTATCAAATTATTAAAGCAGTCCCCTGAGGACATATACTTGGCAACACTGAGGACCTCGCACATGTTGATGTATCTATATTGGAATCACTTCTTTAAAAAAATATTGGAAAACATGATATAATTCATTGTGTTATGACTCAATCTGGCTGAGATTTGGTTGAGTTGTTTCAGGATATGACTCCTGGATCCCCTCCTCCCACAATGAGTCTTGTGGGTTTATAGATTCAGAGATGGGGCCTCAGTTTCCTCTTATTGGGATCCTTTTTGGGAAAGGAGGCTTGACTCAAACAGTTGTAGAAGAGCAAAGGGGGAGAAAGCATGGTCATGAATAATCTCAATATACAGATAACATAACGCATGGATTTTCTGTGGCTTGGCCTGTGTTCAGATTGACCACAAAGAACGCCCATGGGACCCCTGAAAGCCAGCAGCATTCCTCTAGCCGTTGTATTCCCAGTAACGGACATGGGGAGAGAAAGTCATTCCTGCCGTTTTACAGGTTTGAAAACTGACACCCAGAGAAAGACAGTGACTTGCCCATGGAGGAGACAGCCATTTGATGGCAGAGCCATTCCCCAGGCCTAGGAGGGCTTCTGACATCCCTTCTTCTACAGACTCTCTCCGGGCAAGGTCAGCTTACATTTTAGCTCCGGCCCATCCACCTCTTTGCTGTGAAGCCTCAGCTGCTGGCTCCGGTTCTTGGTGGCCCCAAGGAACTCACAGAGCAGACTCTTCTCAGCTGGCCATGCAGGCTTCCTGGCTGGCAGGGCTATGGACGTGGAGCCCACTGGGTGGCTGCAACCCTCCTCACCGCAGGCGTCCTTCCAGCTCTGGGGCCACTGACTAAGAAGGAGGCTCTCTCGGCCCTTGGTTGGTTCCTTGGTACCAGGGTTCCATTCTACAGCAGGAGAGAAGCTGAGTCAACTTCTAGAAGGCCAAGTGTTGGATGCGGGGTGGGGGGAGGCACCTTCTTATGGGCTGAATGATAGATCCTCCACACACCTCAGGCTCAGACCACTCTGGGGCCTCTCTCCCAGCCAAATCCAATCCCAATCTCTTCCCTGAGGCCTTCGCTGACCGCTACCCTTCTGGTTTTCTCCTCTGATGCATGCATCCATCAATTCTTTCCCCCCTTCTTTTCTTCCTTCCCTTCTCTTCCCTTCCTTTTTCTCTTTCCTCCCTGCCTCCTTTTTTTCCTCCCTTACCTTCCTTCCAACCCTCCCTACTGCCAGTCTCCAGTTCAGAGCTGATGAGGACATAGTTCTTGCCTTCAGGGAACACCTGACTTAGTGGGGAGATGCCCATTCCCACAGACACATGGTCTGAACCACAGCCTCATTCTTCATCGTGGACTTTGCCTTGGTGCCCACGGGCCGTTTAGGTCACTCAACAGGGCTAGGCCCTGACCTCAGTACTGGGGACACTGTGAGGAGTCAGAGCCAGGCCCGGCTCTGCAGGAGCTCACAATAAGGAGGAAGAGAGAGACAGACCCAGAAATAGCTCCGGACAAGGCAGATGGGGACACAGCGGGAGAAGAAGGTGGCTGAGACAGCTTCTATCTGAGAGGACCACAGGGCTTCCAGAAGGAAGCGGCCCTTTAGCAAGGCCTTATATCCAGGGATATAAGGGGAGCAGGGAATGGCAGGCAATGAGTGACTGCAGGCCAAGGCAAAGAGGCATCAGAGAGACAGGGGTGAGTCATAGGCTGTGGTCAGTGCCAGGCTCAGGTCTCTCTCCAAATAAAATAACTCTACCACCAGTGCGAGGACACTGGACCATCATGGGACCCTCTACATCAGTGGTTTTCACCCATATTTCCTTTTTAGCAACGGAGCCCTTTCTTCAAACAAAATTAAGAAGGCATTGTTTGGTTGAAGGAGGGAAGAGAGCTTGGCACCCGCAGCGCCCTTCACCCCTTCCCCGGCTAGGGGGTCCTGTTCTCCATGGAGCTTGGCTGGGAGCTGGAGCTGGACATATACATCAGGCAACTCAGATCATTCGGCAGCAGCCAGATCAGAGGACCTGTGTCCACTGGTACTTGTTGGGAGTTGATCTGATCACACCAACTCTTGCCACCTCCCGCGGCCCAATGGCCTTGGGGTTAAGTCTGGGCAGGACTGAGCCTGCCCACCTAGTGCCATCCGAGCAAAGGAAAGAGCTGCTTTAGCCTGAGTCAATTTAGGGGAAAATGACATTTTTAGCAAACTATGTCCCTAGAGTCTCTTCCAAGAGTTTCTCTGGTTGCTGAGTTTTGCCCCTAGCTAGTATGCTGAAATAACAATACACACTAATAATAACCTTTTCCCCAGAGACCCACACACCTGCAGTCTTCCCCACACACCTTCAGTCACCCTAAACATGCTAGCCGCTTACTCAGCTCCAAAGCTCCCCCTCCCAACATCTGTGTACACAGACGCACACGCATTCCTACCTGTCATCCCTTTGACTCACTCGCATGTACACAACTACACACACAGGACAGACACACACACACAAGCACAAACACACAGACACAGTCAGATGTACCTACACCCACATTTTCTCCAATGAATACACTCACACCTGTAAAGCTCCCTTTGACACACATTTGAACACACAGACACATGCAGATGGTAGGGAGGGTGGATGAGGCAGGACTAACGTCCAGCAGCCCCACTGGAGAGAGATACCCATGCATGCTTACTAGAAAAGGAGGTGGGGAAACGTCCCCTCCTTCAGGCAAGGCTAATGCTTTCATACATATGTCCCCAAAGAGCCCTCTGGCTCCTAGAGGCCTGTCCAAGACCCAGAGTCCAGCTTGCTGTCCACAGCTCTGATTCCTTGGCTTCCCATAAAGCTCCAGCACACAGGTTGTCCACTAGGGTGACCGTGTTTATGTTTTCTTAGGAACATGGATTTGGGTCCTCTCATTAGAGGCATCTCTCAGTTATCCATCATGCTCACAGACTGGGTGTAAATTTTCTTCTGTTTTTCTCCTAGTGACAACTGACTATACGAAATGTCACTGCCATCAGTCTGCTTTCTTGGACCACCCATTCTGGGTGGCTGAAGAACAGGTACAAAAATGCAGAACCTGGGAGTGGGGTAGGGGAAGCTTGGGAGTGGATGGATCTCTTGGGAAGGATGTAGACTCCTCAGTTAGGGGATAGATAAGAGCTTAGAGACCCCCATAGTCTGAACTGCACCTGGAGAATTTAGACATTCACCCTCTGCCCCAGAGAGAGAAGCAGTCTTCATGGTCAGAACAGGCACCTTCATCTGAAGCCAAATGACCCCAGCTGTCAATCAAATCTCTCTCCCACCCAGCTCAAAGTTCCCATGTTGCATTTCCACCCAGGACTCAGCTGGGGTAAACACCCTCTTCAGTGTACTCTGGATACCTGGTGGATTGAAAAATGAGCTAGGTACCAAATGTACCTGTCCCTCTTCTCAAAGCACATTGGGATCAGCTGTGCCCTGCACATGGGCACCCAGCACAGGGGGCTGGTGGGCACTAAAAACAGCTGCCCCAAGGGGCTGTACATCAGAGAGGCCACCTTGTCCTCTCTGCACAAAGATGCTGCATGCACTGCTGCAGCTCAATTGGCTGTCTGGTAAGTTTCTCCTCCCTGCAGGCCCACCTACCAGCCTGGTCCCCACCCCACTCACCCATCAAGTGGTGGCCCTCCAGAACAAGGTCCATCTGGGACTTGGAGCAGATCTTGGCAAACACTGGGAGCTGACTCCTCTGAGCAGGAAGCTCGGATTGCTTATTGGAGGGTGCAGGAGGAGGCGGGGGTGGCAGCAGCAGGAATGGGCCCATTCCCCCGGACTCCCTGGGTTGGGGGCCACCAAAAATGCTGTTCTGCAGGAAGTCCTTGATGACCGTTGTCTCCTCAAGTGTCACCTTGTTGTCAGAGGCCTTGGACATTTCCATGGATTTCAGTGGGAACTGGGTCAGGAGCTTCCTGATCTCCGAGTTGGAGGCACTGAGGCTGTGGCCCCTGTGTTCTCTCCCCTTGGCACTCTTGACCTTGGTAGCACGCAGGATGCCTGTGACTGTAGACAGGGAAGAATTGCAGTCCTGCCGGCTGCCAATAACAGACATGGCCACCTTCGGCTCCAGAAGCTTGTCATGGGCAATGGCAGAGGCTCCTGAGCACTCACTGCTACCTGCCATCAGAGGAGGCATGAGAAGGCATGGAGCTGGTTGTCTAAGCCCCTTGGGAGAGCTGCTGGGTGCCTCCGGCTCCCCCAAACGATCTGTGACCAGGATGAGGTGTTCTTTGGTCAGGCTCAAGAACTCCTGCTCCACCAACAGGGAGATCTCATCTTTGCCACTGGTGAATTCCAGAGCTCTGTAAACAAGTCAGAAAGACAAATGGCTTTAGTGCCAGCTCATGAAGAGTGGCTCTGCAGCAGGGCCTAGGCCCAAGGAAAGGGATGGGGAAGACATGTTTCCAGGTAAGAGAAACCGATTGCTCTCTCAAGAGGGAAAATGGACCAGCAGTATCCAAGAAGGTGAGGTAGATAAATGCTGTGCCTCATTCCGTGAACACATCAAAATTACAACTAAGTTATAGAACAATCAACCTGGTGAACCAATTGAAGTGTAGCTGAATAGACATTTTATAACTAAGGATATAAAGAAGAAGTCATGTTGAGACTAGTAGGAGGAGCAGAGGTGCAAAACATGCTGGCCCCAAACTTCTGTGTGGCAGTTGAGAATCAGGAGGGATAGCTCAGCCTCAAAGGTTCCTCCCAGAGGAGCAAGAGACCCCAGCTCCTACACCAGTTTCCCCAGCTTGGAGTATTGATGCCGCAAGCAGCAGCCCCCACAATATCTGGCTGTGAAAAACAGTAGGGATTCCAACCACCTGAGTGGGATGGGAGGCTGGGGGAAACCCAGATGTCCTCTTAAAGGGCCTGTGCACAGACTCACTCGCTCGTAGGCACTCACCCTGGGCTCCTGCAGAGGGACGGTGATGGGGGGTGGGGGTGGGGGTAGGCGTCAGAGACATAAGGGGAAGGACTGAGTTGTGTGGCTTCAGAGCAAGGACTGGAGGGACAGTTGCCATTTTTCCTGTGTGGGTTCCTCCTACTGTGTTGCACCTCATCCCCACCCCCGTCCCATGCCCATAGCCAAATCTGAATCTGAATCTGTTCTGGTGAGGTCCACTCGCTCCACCCTAGAGAAACTGCCACACCCTGCTCCCTACCACACAAGGCTTTATCAGCAGCTAAACCTTATGGAAGCTGGCAGCAGGACTCTGAGTGTCCTGGCTTTTTGCAGAGCTACCCCAGACCTGGTACGTGGAAGCTGTCCTCAGTTCACAGTGTGGCCTTTCCCATGTGCCTCAAGGTCCAGCACAGGCAGCGACCAACTATGGATGGCTTTGTAGCTCCTGCCAGGTAGTGCCTGGCTGGTTACAGGCAGGGGCTGACCTTGGCCTGCACCAGAGCCCCTCTCAGGAAGCCCCAGAAACAACATACTTTGCAATTGGCTTCAAACACAGCAGAGCACCACTCAATTAGCTCCACAAGTGGCACACACAAAGAGTGGTCTCAACAGGCACCATAGAGGCCACTGGGGTGAATCCTGCTCTGTGGGATAAGTCCTGCCCCGCTCCCCACATAGCAGCCCATAAGCTGTGGACATGGTCTAATCCCACAGTCAATCATCCTGAGGGTCAATCTCACTGATGTGCCAATAGCAATCCAGGCTCAACTGTAGCAGGAGGGCACACACAATCCACACAAGGGACAGTCCTGGAGCACTCGGGACGGGTGACCAGGGAGACTGTGTCACTGGGCCCCACAGTGCACCTACTACATAAGGCCATCTGGTGAGACTGGGACACGTAGCACATCTACTTAATACACAGAAACAAACACAGAGAGGCAGCCAAAATAAGGAAACAAAGAAATACGTTCCAAATGAAAGAAAAGGAGAAAAGTCCAGAAAAAGAACTAAACAAAATGGAGGCAAACTACCAAAGACAAGAGTTCAAAACACTGGTTATAAGGATGCTGAAGGAACTTAGTGAGAACATATCACAGAGGTCAATGGGCCTCTCTGGAAGCTGGCGTTCCCAGAAGGGACAGTGCAGTGCCAAGAATTGAGGGGCCCACTTTGGCTGCGTGCTTTCCATGTACCCCTGAACGACTGCCCAGAGCACCTGGCCCTCCCTGGGATAACCTTTACAAACTTCTATTTCTGTGCATCTGCCATAAACCCACTACAGGCCAGACAGATCGTCAGCATGATTACATACATGCTTGAATGTAATCCTCTCTGCACCGAGGACAATAGACAGTATCATCCCCATTTGACAGATGGGAAAAGTGAGCCTGAAAGAGGCTAAGGACCTTGTCACTGAGAAAGTGGTGATGTGGGTAGGTCCGGCTGCCATCACCACCTCCTCCCACCCTGTCGGGCTTTCCATCCCGGGATATTGCCCAGCGAGGGCTCCCAGTTCACTCTGAGGCTGGGCTCATCCCATCACTCAGGCCTACGGAGGATCATTGTGGTGAATCCCGATACTGTTATCCATGGCATTAGCTGTCTCTGACAGCTCCATGTCAGCTGCATGTCTGATGAGCAAGTTTTCTGGGTCTCCCACCAACTTATGGGTAGAAATGTTGAAGGGGAGAGAGTCTTAGGGATCCTGCTGGAGACCCTTCCCACAGCCTGACAGTAACCCTGGATCAACACTTTAAGGGAATAAATCAACCAATTCAGTCACTATCATCCCGTCTCCATTTCTCCAAAGCAGCCTTTGTCCAACACCTCACTGCAATCAAGATTCAGCAGTTATCCGTGATGAAGGGTCTCCTGACCTGCCCTCTCCACCCCTAAGAAAATAAGATTCATTTGTTCTTGTGTTCTAGAAAATTGCATATCCACCGAGCTAGGACATTCTCAGAACTCAGATCAAACCATTTCCCCATTTAAACCCTCATGTGGATTCCCATTACACATAGAATAAAATCCAAACTCCTTTCTGACCCCCAGGGCACCACACAAAATGGTCCCATCGTCCCCTCCCACTTTGACTTTCCCTTCTTCCAGCCACTCTGGCCTTATAAATATTCCTTGACATGTCAAGCTCATTCCAGCCCCAGGGCCTTTGCACATCCTATGGAACACCAGATCGTTCCTTGACTGGTTCCTTTTCATCATTCATGCCTCTGTTCAAGTTTCATACTCTCAAGTGGCCTTTCCTGTCCCTTTTCTAAAAGTGTCCCTCCCACCTCCTCACTAGACACTCTCTGCTCACCAATCTGCTTATTTTCCTCTAGTATTTATCACCCTCATACAGTATCTTTCTTTTTTATGTCTTTACTTCCCATAGCAACATATCGTCCCTGAGGCCTCATTCATCACAGAGGCCTCGGGGACTAGAGCAGTGCTTGGCACATAACGCCAACTCACTAAATATTAGTTGAATAAATGGATGAATTAGTTCATGAACTTGTCTTCACCCTTGTCCATTTCCAGAGCTCTTGATTTCAAGAGCTCCGTTGCCAAAAACTGCCCATCTCCTTGCGCTAGTTACAACCTGTCTGGCTTTGATTCCATTTTCTGTCCTCTTGTCACATGTTCCGCCTCTGGCCTGGCATCCCTTGGAGTTGTTCACTAACCACCCTGCTAGGCCCAGGCCTGACCTTTGCAAGGTGGTCAATGCCCGGGGCAGACCCCATACAGAACCCGCCTGACTCTTAGCAACCACGTTGGGACTCACAGAAAGATTTTTCATTCTCCCCACAACTTTGCTGGGTTCAACATCAAGCCTGCTCACCCACATTTCCTGGAATCAATCATCTTTTCCTCTCTTTCTAAGAAGTTTTGCTGATGTTGGCACCTCTACCGTGTTACTTGCTTTCTCCTTTGAGTCGGTACAAACCATAAAATCTGCCACCGACTATCACAGTAAATCACTCAGGGAGGTTAACCCAGCTCCCAGGTGCTGACAAAGGAAGCAAGAGTCAGCACTGGTGTCATGGCTCCAGCTGCTGCCACCACCTCTGCCTTGCCCAGCTTCAGAAATGATAGGTGTTGGTGGCGGCTCTGTGTGCGGATGCTGTGTGCTACTTCTTCGTTCACAGTGTACAGAGTTATATAAAAATACAGCCTATTGACTGGCTGGCACCCCTTCCCAGAATAATGACTAAGCAAGCATGCTGTTAGCTCCCCGACAGTAGTTCTGTGTACATGATAACACAGAGCAAAGATGAAAACTGCTATTCATTTGAGCCAAACAACAGAAAAATGCAAGCAGAAAATTGTTAGTGCTGGAAGAGGACATCAAAACAAATATTTTCTTCTCGCTGTGGTATTTCAGACCATCCACAAACAGGGTACCCAGGCCTGGTGCCCAGGCAACACAGCTGATTGAAGAGTAAAGCGAGAGAAGGGTTCAGGGTCCCACACAGACCTGGGTTTGAATGGCGGTCCATCCACAGACTGACCTCATGGCTATGGGTGAGACTCTGACTTCTCTACATGCCTGTTTGGGTGGAACACCAGAGCACAATGGCTAAGAGCTCAGTCTCTGGAAGGAGGCAGAAACTGGATTCAAATCCCCACTGCTACATGGAGGCCAGACCTTAAGCAAGCTGCCTCTGGTCCTAGTTCACAAAATAGGGAGCATTCACTGGAGTGTGAACCAACCAGGCAGGCACTGTGCCATGCACTTTCCATGCAAAACTCTGGTTTTTAGCCCTCATGGCAGCCCCAGTGGGGTAGTGTGGCAGGCCGATGATAGTAATGGCCCCCAGGTTATCACATCCAGGTCCTTTGGTAATTCCCACCCATCTTGACTCAAGTAAGAAGGTAAAGTGCTTGGGCATTAGGGCTTAACCCCTTGTTTGTCTCGGGGCTCAGCTACCTCCAGGTGAACGAGCCCAGGAGAGCCCACTGGAGGATGACACATCCCATAAAGGGAAACCCCAGGGCCCTCAGCTAGCAGTTGGCCAGACCCAGCTGAGCATGAGCCACACTCATCCAAGCCCAGCCCCCACCAGAAAAAACACCCAGCAGAAACAGGTCCAGACTGCTGAACTACAGAGTGGGAGCTAAGTAAATAGCTGTTTTGAGACACTAAGCTTTGGGGTGGTTTGTTATATATCAAAAGCTTACTGACACAGAGAGATACAATTTTTCCAGCTTTAAAAATGAAGAAGCCAAGGCACAGAGAAGTTAGGGAATTTTCCCAAGGTCACAGAATTAAGAAGAGGCAAAATGGTGAACTGAGGTAATCTTGTTCAGATGCCACTCTCTTAACCATTAGGCTGCACTGCTCTGAAAACCCAAGTGAAATGCGGCCTGCAAGAATACCAGCGGTACATATCTAAGTGTGAGAAAGGGCTGTTTGAGGAAGTGTCATTTCAGCTGGGGCCTAGTGGATAATAAGCATTTAGCCAGGTAAAGAATGCAAGGAATAGCTTTCCAGACACCTGGGACAGCATGTGCAAAGACTGCAGGGTAGGCAAAAGAGCTTGGTGCATCGGTGGGGCTATGCTCAAGTGGGTGGGGTACATTAATGGGGTGTGGGGTGGTTCACAGCAGGTGAGGTTAAAGGTGGTAGACGTCAGAAACCACCAGTTCTTTAGAAGGACGCTAATGAATTTTATTCTAAAGGAAGAGGAAAGCCATTAGAGAGATTTCAGCAGGGAGGTGTCAGGCTCTGATTTCTCCAAAGGAGCCAGCAGTCCAGAGAAGTGACAGGAGGGGCCTGAGCCAGGGCCTGTGTGCTCTGTCTGTCAGGTGTCAGGTATTATACTTGGCACTTGACCCCACAACCATGAGGAAGAGGTACCATCTTTATTCGCAATGTAGAAAGAGGAAACTGTGCCCCGGGAAGTATGAATGAAAAATTCAAGTTCACCCAACAGAATAAGTGCTGAAGCAGGACTGGGTATCAAGTCCACATGGCTCCAAGCCTCTGCTCTTAGCCACTATCCCACATATCAAAACAGGAGAAGTGGGAGAAAGAGCAGGGCCTTTGCAGTCAGGAGACCTGCATTCTAACCCCAGCTCTCTCCTTTCTGATGGGCTGACCTCACTTCACTTCCCTTCGCTGAGTCTCAGTGGCAGGAGGCCTGAAAGCCAGGAACCAGGCAGGAACTAGGAGAATGAGGCAGCAGAAGGCAGAACTTGGTGGGCAGGTGGGTGTCCAGCTCAGGGATTTGAAGGAGCCACAGCTGTGAGGACGGGTGACAAGGAGGCATCGAAGGGCCCCAGGTAAGGAGAGGCCTTCATCATGGGGGCAGAGCCTGGCACCAGCCACCAGTAGGCCCAGACCTTCATTTGACCCAGGCTGGTGGAAATTTCTGGATCTTCCTGTCTGCATGGAATCTATCTTCTATCCCCCTGGTGCACACGTCATAGGGTGGCCCTTGGCCAATGTGGAGAGAAGAGATACAGGCATCTCTGTCAAAGATACCTTGTGTCTTCCTTCATCTTCTCTTTCTTCCAGATCCATGATTCATTGAACTGCCCTGGGTCCTCCTTCCCATACACATACCACACCCATGCGTGTATACGTGCACAGCCCCCCACACACACACACCATACCCATGCATACACATGAGCAAACTCATGAACATACACCACACTCTGCATGCATGCACACACACTGCACCGCCATGTGTACACACACACACCAACCCATGTGCATACACACGCGCACAGCCATGTACACACATCCCAAACCCAAACCACACATAGACATCTATGGGCACATACGTGTATATATACACTCGCACACCACCACAGCCTTGTGGAAAACCAGCAGGAAGAAAAGAAACCAGGGAAAGAGGGTGGATTCTACCTGGCTCACAACCTGAGGGCTCTGGGCCAAGTTTTTTCATTTTGGGGGTGGAAGGGACAGTTGAGAGAAGTTGCAGATTCAGCTGCCATCCTAGGGCCTGTGTACCTGTGTCCCAAAGATACCTGGAAACCACTGAGCTGGGTCTGTTGGGACCTCTCTGGCAAGGGGGCTGGCTGGGCAGAGGGCCTTTGGAAAGCTCTGGCCTCCCCACCCTACCCCCCTCCTCCCCTCTCCAGGCTGTGATGAGGATTAAGTGAGATGATGAATGTGAGAGCACTTGGTAAACTGTAGCAGCGCTATGCAAATGTTAGCAGCTCCGACTGAGAGAACCCTGGTGTGGGGAACCCAGCCCCACTGCAGGCTGGGAGCCCCACTGACCCTTCCCAGCCGGGGGCTGGCTAGGAGTGGAAAGTTGGGGAAGGTGCCAAAATCTCCTAGGGATGGTGACACTACCTGGGTGGGGTTAAAGGAGGTGACACTGTGAAATCCCTCAGCTGCCTGAATGCCAAGCCTGGACTTTCCAGCCCTCTCATTTCTTAGCAAAGGCCTTCATAGAAAGTAGTCATTTTTTTTTTGGAGGGCAGTGTCACTGGCCCCCATATGTGGGATCTGAACCAGGCTGCTGGCATCCCAAGCCAGCTCTTAACCACTGTGCCACTCGGCCAGCCCAGTAGAGTTATTTTTTACACTGTCACTGGCATACACTTGGAACTCAGGAAAGGTCAGTCTCCTTCCTTCATACTTTTCTTTGGAACACCTCCTTCTCAAAGCCTTGTCCCTTTAAGCCTGAGGTTCCATCATCTTTGACCCTCAAAGTATCAGAGAACTTTCTATGCATATGCGCATGAGTTACCTGCAGGACTTGTTTCAAATGCAGATTCCTGGGCGCTCTTGGGGAAATGGCAGCTCAGCTGGTCCAGATCAGGGCCCAGGTAGCTGCATTCAAACAGATAGCTCTCCTCCACTCTCTGCCCACCACTCCTGAGGTTTTGATGCAAATGATGTGCTTAGAGGCACCCAGCCAAGTACTAATTTCCCTCCAGACACATTCCAGCGTGTCCCTGCCTTTCTCTCAGGAGAAGTGGCAAAGCCTTAGAAGGCAGATTGGCAGGTGGAAATGAGACACCTCCCACTCACCTCCCCCTGACCCTCCATCCCCCTGGAAGGGAAAAGAGAGGGATGAGGAAAAAGGATGCAGGTGTGAGTTGGGGCCAAGGAGGACTGGAAGGGTTGAGCATATGAGGGATTCAGTGAACTAGGAAAGGAGACAGGAAACAGAGGAATAAATACAGCAGTAAAGGAGGTTCGGCTGGGAGCTACAGAGTGATGCTTATTGTTCAAATTATCTTTAAAACTTTTCATTTGAATCTGTTTAATAAGAGAAGGCTTACCCTAAGGAAGAGGTATTTTTTTTAATGTGACTTGGGAGCTGAATTGGAAAGAACGTTGCAACAAAGATATTAAAAAGGGGATTAAACCAAACCACTGGTGGCCCATCCCTGTAGGCTCCTACAACCTGCGACACAACTCCTGAAACCATAAAATTAAATTAAAAAGGGGGACACAGGGCATGGGATGTTAATCAGGATTCTTCTTCCCTTCACTGCTCATGGTTCCTAGTGCTAAGCCAACTTGAAAGGGCTATTGTAAAGGGCCTGTTCCTGCTGTGCCCCCTTTGAGTTCTGTGACTCAGGTCAAGTTGCTTAACTTCTCTGAGCCTTGGCTTCCTCATCTGTAAAAGGGGAATAATATCAACCATCTACTGGAAAAGGGTTGCTAAGACAATGAGATAAACAGAAAATTAAAACAGAGCCTGGCGTATATCAGGTGCTCAAGAAGATATTAGTTTCCCTCTTTGCAGCATAAAGGAAGAAGGGAGGAAAAAAAAACTCTGCATGTCTCAGCTTATTGATATTCTGTCCCTATGTGACTCAATGCTTCCTCTGATGATCCTGACTCCTTGCTTGGATCCTGGCCACCTCTGGGCCTCACTCACCCTCCTTGCAGTGGCATTTTTATGGTTCATCCATCATTCACTTCCTCATTCATTCATATACACTGCATAGCCACCAACTGCCAGGAACTCAGCTGGGTGCTGGGGAAATGAAGATGAGTAAGATACAGCCCTTGCCCTGAAGGGGCCACGGTCAAGTGGGGGACAAGAGCTGTTGCCACAAGGCAGGGTACAATATGTGCCAGATGACTGCCTCATCAGAAACCCCATGCCAGAACTGGGCCAACAAATCCAGTTCAGATGTTGTGTCCTTTGCTCTGGCTAACCGTCAACTCAAGAGCTGGTTCTAAACTGACTCTTCCATTCCATCACCCTCATAGAAAGACCCCTCCACATGGTCCTCAGAGCTAGAGAAGCATTTCTTTGTCTCCCCTGATGAGCTTGCCTGCTTTCTCTTATTAGATAATAGGAATTATGGAAACAAACTGTTATGTTCCCTTTTTGCCCCAGCTGCCAAGAATCTCAAAGCAAAATGTCCTCAGCTAGTTTCCCTTAGCTTAGGTTTTTCTGGTACATAAATATCCTCTCCTCATACCATTCTTGATTATTTAACCCCTGTCATTTTATCCTCGGTAATAACAATGATGGTGATGATGGTGAATGTGGAGGTCTTATGCCAGGTGCTGTATGAGCTTTACATCCCTTATTTCATTAAACTCCACAATAATTCCGTAACGTGATCACTATGACTTTTTCCATTTTTCAGATGAGGAAAATGGGGCACAGAAAGTTTGAGTAACCTGGTTATAACTAGGAACCATGTTGGGATTCTAATCCACCTGCCTCCTCATTTTATTGTTATCTGATATTGATATTGTTATTGCCTTTAAACCCTCAGGAAAGGGAGGGGATATAAGTGCTTATTTAAATTGAAAAGAGGAACACGGAAGAGGGGGGAAGAAAAGAAATGCCGAATGGGGTGAGCAGTGAATCATTCAGAGGATGATGCCATTATTCTAGGTCTTTAAGGGTGGATAGGGTTTCAGCAGACAGAGTTATGGGGGAAAAGGCATTCCTGGTGGTGCAGTAACCTGAACAAAGGCAAGGAGAAATGCATCTGCTGGAACTTCATCTTGGTTTAGAGTGTGGAGAAGGGCAGCAAAATGTGCTGAGGCCAACCACCGAGACCCTTGAAACAAATCATGGGGTTCAGAAGACAATGAGCGAGACATGGAAGATGCCTGAGCAGCGTTGCTGATCTGCTTCAGGAAGTAGAAGCTGGTGAAGGGAGAAGGCCATCCTGGAGGGAAAGGGAGCCAGGTGCAGCAAGGTGAGACGTTGTGAAGATGGCAGGAGAGAGACAAGCATGGAGGCCAGGAGTCAAAGACCATCATGAAGGTGACTATAGGATGAGCAAGGATGCCACAGGAGGGAAGGGTCGGGGTCTTGGACCTCTGTCTGCTGCTGCCATTTCATTCACTAATTCACTTGACCACCAGGATGGGGATGCATTGATGTCAGTGAGGTTGGGGTCATAGCAGAGGCTGAGACCCAGCCCTAGGAAGCTCCAGGGAAGAAGACATTTTAGTGTTGGATTCAGGAGAAAAGGATTCCAACCTGGGGCCCAGGGGTCTCTGATCTCATTCACAAAGTTGAGGGATGTGAGGATGTGTTTCAGGCACAAGGGTGCATAGCAGCTTTCCTCAGATTCTCAGAAAGGTGTTTGACACCTCAAAGGGGAGAAAACACAGGCCTAGAGCATTAGATTCCAGAGGTCCTGAGAGCTGGCTTCTGTTCAGAGTATCAGCCTGAGTTTCCAACTGCGAGTCTTGTCTTTATCACTCCCATCACCAGGTTTCACGTTTGTTTTTGTTTGTCTGTTTGTTTTTAAATAAAAGTGGGGATATGTTCCAAACCATTCTTCCAAAGAATAGAAATCATCCAATTGTTTAAATACCAGCAGCACAAAGAATTGGTTTATTGCGTGGCACCGAGAAGGCAACTGTTTGTTGAATGAATCCATAAATGACAGAATGAACAAATTCATAGCCAGGGCAATAGAGTCAACAGCAAATCTAAAGCCCCCACCTGAGGCTGTGCAACCGTAGTGACCAGGGGAATGAAGGAGTAAGTAAGTAATCCTAGAATGTGAGTCAGTAAGTGGCTGGCCACAATTCTCTAAGCCCAAATTTAAGTCTAATTAAAAGATAACTGAACACGACTCTGGAGTGTAATCAACATTAGACGGAACTATTGATTTCTCTCCCCAAAGCCTGTTTTTCCCTGTTTCTTCTCCACCTCTGTAAATGGCACCACTGTCCAACCAGTGGCTCAAGCCAAAAACCTCAGGTCAGCTTTATGTCTCTGTTTGAGTACCCTAAACCATCAGGAGTTGGCTCCTCTCAACAGACACACTGAATCCCCTACTTTTTCCATCCCCACTGCAATCACTCTGGTCGAGGCACCACCACCGTCATGCCTCCCCTGGACTATTACAGCATCTTCCCAAAGGTCTCCCAACTTCCTCTCTCACACACCCACAAACCGTTTCCGCACAGCAGCTGAAGCGATCTTCAAAAATGACTGACTCTGCCATATTACACTTTCTTCCCCGCAAACCACCAAGGGTGTCCATAATGCAGACAGTCGAATCTGAACTCCCTACAGAGATCTTCCAGGCTTTCGACAACCTTGCCTGCCTGCCTCTATCATCACCTTGTCCCATGTCCCATCATTCAATGCACCCCACCCACGCTGTCCCTCCAAGCCACTCCCACTGCAGGGTCTTTGTAGTTGCTCTCCCTTCTGCCTGGACATCCTTCCCCAGATCTTTACCCGACTAGCTCCTTCTTGGTATCCAAGTCTCGGCTCAAATGATCACCTCTATTCAGAGTCCTTCCCTGACCGCCTCAGCTAAAGATGCTCTCCTTAGTACTTTACTTGGTTTTATTTCCATCAGAGCACTCATCATTATCCAAAATTATCTGGTTTGTTTGTTTGTTTGTTTGTTTGTTTGTTTGTTTGTTTGTTTTTTGAGGGCAGTGTCACTAGCCCTCGTATGTGGGACCCGAACTGGGGCCGCTGGCTTCCCAAGCCAGCGCTTAACCACTGCGCCACTCGGCCGGCCCTATCGGGTTTATTTTTATGTGCTTATTATTGGTTCCCTCCAGCGAGAATGTTCTTTTCAAATTCTGAAGCTATCATAGTCTTTTATTTACTTGTTTGCTGTTTCTTTCCCTAACTTGAATATAAGCTGTAGGAAGGTGGGGGCCCTGGTTCACAGTTCTATCCCACTAGCTCTTAGCACAGTGCCAGGCACATTATAGATGCTTAATAAATATTTGTTGACTGTATAATTGAATGAATAAATGAATGAATGAATGAACTCAAAATGTGTCCACAGAGTGAAGTCGGCTTGGGGAGAAAAGCGAATGTGGCAGTAGTCGCCGTTACCGCAAATACACAACATTAATAGGGAGGATCTAATCTGTACAGATTGGATCATCCCTGGATTACTGTACTTGGTTCTGGTTGCTGCACTGCCACAGGGACCAGTAGTGTGGGCAGGAAACTGGGCAAGTTAGCACGTGAGGGAAAACAGAAAACCAGAGGTATTCAGCCTGCAGCAACAAGAAATCCTAGAAGGAATATTATTGCCATCTTTTAATATCTAAAGGGCTATTGAGAGAAAGAGGGGATAGACTTGGTTTGGATCCGTGAGGGTCAAATCCAGATCAATAGGTATGAATCTGATAGAGACAGATTTCCAAACAGGAAGAAAGGGTCTTTTCACAGTCAGAATCCATAACAAGGGAAGGGACTGCTTTATGAAGTGGTGAGCTCCCCATCTAAGAAAGTGTACAAGTGGATAACCACTTGGCAGGGATGTTGAGAAGGGACTCAAGCAGCAAAAGATGGCCTCTAAGATCCTTTTCAAACTTGAGATGTCTGGGTTTCTTAGATACACAGGGACACAGTCCAGAAAAAACTTCTGGCTAACAAGAGTTCTAGAATGTACTTATTTAGCTGCCTCATAGCAGAAAACATCACCCAAAACAGGTCTACCAATCAAGCAGTGGAAAGGTTAGCTGACAGGGGTCTTATGGGCCTGAAGTCATCCCAGAAACACACTGGACTGCTCCCTGGTTTTGAAATCTGTTATTGATGTGTGATCATTCAGAATATGGGCCTGCCAAATATTTTGACTATCCAAAAAGATGCCTCAGGGCTGGTTGAGTGGCTCAGTTGGTTAAGAGCTCTCTCAAGAGTGTGAGCTGAGCTCTGAGCAACAGCAGTTTGATGCCCAGCCCAAACTGAGCTGCCACTGAGCTTCCAACAGGGAGCAGGATGGCTCAGCTAAAAAAAAAAAAAAAAAAAAAAGATGCCTCAGTTTCTAGGGGAAGATAGCTACCTCTGTCAGGGAGAGGCTAGGATGGTCCTGAGCTTGCTCTCTGAAACTCCACCACTTCTTTTATTATTATTATTATTATTATTATTATTATTAGTTTCAGGTGTATAAAACAATGTACTAGACAATTACACCCCTCACAAAGTGATAACCCCCTCCCCCAACCTACTATGCCTTTGACATAGTAAATAGCTGTCACAATTCCATTGACTATGCTGTATTCCACATGCTGTGGCTATAGGCACATATTGTAACCACAACATTGTCACCACTTCTTAGCTGTAGGGCCTGGGGCAAAGAAATTAACCCCTCCAAACCAGTTGCCTCCTGTGTGAAAAGGATTTCATTTAAAAACACGGGAGAGAGGAGCTGGAGCAACAATGGCACAACTTTGATCATTAGTGAAATTCAGAGCAGACACATAGACATTTACGATAGGATTCTATTTGATGCATTCGAAAATTTACATAATAAAAAGTAAAAAGAGGGGGTGTTTAAAATAGCACCTACCCCGTATATAATAATTGTAGGGTTTAAAGAAATCATCATCATCACTCCGAGGAATTTTTACAAATCTTAGTTATTACCAGGAGTGTTTAAATATCCCATTTAATCATCCCAACAACCTTGTGAAAAGCATAGTAATCATCTGCATTTGGCAGATGAGGAAACTGAAGCTCACATAAATTAGACAAATCCCACAGCTGTCACAGGGCTGAAATGCGATCTGAAACCAGCTTTCTGGCTCCATCATCACAGCTGCCTTTATTTCAAGAATAGCTCGTTGTGTTCTACTTGGTTGATATCTACACGATTATGATATGGTTTACGCATCTAAGTCAGTGGTTTCCCAGATCTTTTCTCAGTAGCAGAACCCTTCCTGCCCGCCCCCACCCCCCAAACACAGCCTTTACTCAGAACTCCAGTAAGTAAAACCCCAAAAAAGCTCTGGCTGAAGTGGAGATTGGGGCCCAGCCACCAGGCCACTTGAATGCAGGGTGACCCCTGAAGTACCCTAGGGTCTACGAGCATAGTGTGAAAACCCCGGATTGAAGCCAACAACAACAACCATCAAAAACAAAACAAAACAAAAAAACAACAAAAAACCCAAACCTGAGAATTACATTTAAGGAGAGTCTCATTTGTGTAATGCAGCTTTCAGTCGCCTGTCTCCCATCACATGTGATACTCATTATCAGCTCTGAGGTGGACAAGGCAGGGCACATCATCCTCAATTTGCAGATGAGAAAATCAAGGCCAAGTGGAGTTAAGCAACTGGCCAAAGGTGTGCCAGTTCACTTTTTGGCCAAGTGCAGCCTGGAAATCGAGTCTGTCTCTATTAACTTGGTGTGACCTGGCAGAGAGGCTGCCATCTACTGGAAATTGACACTGACCCTGCTTCACAAAGTGGACATTCAGCTCCTTGGCCATTGGGAGCCTGAGCACAGCCCCACGGGCCCCCTGCCAAGACCTTGTCCCACAGCTCATGCGATAGGGGAGGGGAGAGGGGCTCAGTGCCACTGGACAGCAGCCGGACAGCAAGATTTTGGCAGAAGTCAGGCCATTCCCATCCCAGCCATGTCGTGCTGAGCATGGGGCAGAGGAAGCAGTTAACAGCCAGTGACATCCAACTTCCTCTGCAGCCTGAAAAGGGACAGCAGGTAGTGCAGACCCGGGTAGCCAAAAGCGTTGCCTTTCTTCTTAGCTCTTGCCTGGAAATCCCTGAAGCCAAATGCAGCTGATAAGTGCCTGAATGGTTCCTCCACTCCAGAGCAGCTCTGAACTGAGCTGGAGCATGTGTTGGAAGTGGCAACACTTAATTATCATTTAGTCTTTAATTAGCCCTTAATTATTAACACAATCCATCTGTAAAATGGGGACGCTGATACCTGTCTCATAGGGACTCTGGGAGGATTAATTAATGTTTGCAGCCCACTTTGAAGATGCAAAGCATTGAACAAGTACTCAATAGTGGCACTGATAACCACCACTTGCAAATTTACTCGCTTTTCCTAATGAGGTTCCTCCTTCCTCTCTTTGTGAATATCCAATGATATCTGAATAACTTTGCCCTGGCGGAGAAACACTTAGCTCCGTATTTCCCAGGCACAGGATTTCCCATCCGGGAAACGGGCTATTTCCACCCATCTCCTCACACTTTAATTTTCTATTATGTCCTCTAAATATGTCAATGCCTTCCCAGTAAATATTTTGATGTGCGTTCTTGCTCTCGCAGCAGCTTCTGTGGAGTCTGAATGGGACAGCTGCTCCCTATATTAGGGAATTCCAGATGTGGTTTAAAACCACCAGACTATGTGCCAATGCCTAGCCTTTGGAGATGGGAGGGGACAAGAACCTCCTAGTTGCCTTTGGGGAAGCCATGGGCATCTAACCCTTGGCCTGGCTAGGGTGGTTTGTCAAGGTCCTCAGATCCATATCCGGTTGCCTTTAGGATGAGAACTGTCCCCTTAGCAGGCTGGTGAAGAGGCAGCAGAAAGACTGCCCTTGACTGGCCCTTCACCCAGGTAACTCTATAGGAGTTACACAGTTATAACTCTCCTATAAAGATTGGACAAAGGACATGGAGGGTAGAGGAAAAGTATGTAGCATTTAGGGTTTAACCAGACTGAACAATGGACCAGAACCTCCCCCCAGAAGGTTCTCATCTCCTCCCTCTTCCCTTGGTGCCAGCCATGGAGAGGGGACACTCACTCTTCTTGGAGGCTTAGCCCGTTGTTTCTTGGAGTCCCAGCCATGGGGGCAGAGAGCTGTTCCTTCAAGGTCCTGGGCTGCAAGGCCTCTGGCAGGCTCTGAACTCTCTTCCAGATTTCATGACAAGTCTTGTCTAAGCTATCTTGGGGTGTGTCCTGGTGGACCCAGATGTATCTGGGGAACGGGCCCAGGGCAGGTGGGCGCTTGGCCACCAGGGCTGAGGACAAGGGGAGCCCATTCCCGCTGGCCATCTTCCTCCTCTCTTTGTGGAAGCTCCTTTGCCCAGGGCCTGAAGTTGGGAGGACCATCCACCACCACCCTTCATTCACCAGAAAGGGAGATGAGGATGGGACAGAAGCAGATCAGCTCTATCTGCCTGTTGCCCCAACAAGGTGACTATGTTCAGAGGACTCTGATTTGTGTGCCAGTGGTGGATGGAGGTCAGCTTTCTTTTGGGGAGGGGGAGCTTATTTTGATTTGTTTTTATTTGCTCTTTCCTAACTTTTGCCCCCCTCCCCGTCTCCCTGAGAAGAAAATATTTAAAAGTCAACAAAAACCAGTAGCTTAGTAACCTTGGAATCCCCCTGAGCTCAGGAACCAGGTGCCAGGGTGGGCAGAATGACATCTGGGAACAGCTGGAGGGGAAGGGCTGGCTCTCCCCACAGTCCCTTGCTACAAGCCCCTGACACCTTGCGGAGCCTGGGGCTCAGCCCATTCTCATCCGTTAAGCCTCGCGATGACTGGGTGAGAGCCTGGCACTGTGCTAGGCACGGTTGGGGCAGGAGCCGGCCATTGGGCTCTCACGTGGGCCTTCTCAGAGATCCCAGCAACGGCCCCTGGGCTGGCCCAGCTCTGCCTTGCTCGCCCCACTCGCCCCCCCTGATCTCTCTCCAGCACCCGGCAGGAAAGTGCCCAGTGTCCAGCGCCTGCTGCCTGCCCTGCCTGGCTGCAGACCCTCCCCGGGAAGGGTCCCCTCGCCTTAAAACGGTGCTGTCTTGGTGAGGGCGGGAGTGGGGCGCGGCTTGGGCAGATTTGCTTGCTGGTGGCTCCCACACCCTTCCTGTCCAGCGCTGGAATCCCTCTGTGCGTTTCAAACGCAACGGCTCGGTGCGCGGGGGTGCCCCCGCGGGTTCGGTTGGGGCAGGGCGGGGCCCCGGAGGGTCCCAGCGCACTTTCGCCTCTTTGAACCCCGCGGCACCGCACCCCAGCATATTCAATCCTCACAAGCTCACCAAGTTAGTACCATTGTTTCTTAGGGTCCTACATTTAAGGAAACCGAGCCTCCAAGACATAAAGGGGTGTGTCCAAGGTCCACTAGGAAGGGAGGAGCTCCCCAGGCTCCCCAAGCCTGAACCCAAGCTCTCAGCCACTGAGAAACACTGGTCCCTTCTGCACTGGGTTTAGGGGTCCTGGGGATGGGTCCGGGCAGTGGGCGAGTAGGAGTGGGGGGATGGAGAGAAGGTGCAGAGAGAAGGGCCCTGTTAGCTGTTTGCTGCCCAGGGAGCTCCTCTCCTCACTGAAGATTCTTCTTAAACTCAGAACTGACACACAGCACCTCTGCCTGCAGGGGATCTCTAGCCCAAGGAGCCAGCAGTTGTACCTCCAGTATTTCCCCCAGAAAAAGAAGAGCAAGTGGACGGGAAAGCAGAATGGATGTGACTAGAGGAGATAGCAGCCTAGAGATGAGAGTCGAAGCCTGACATTGCCACTTCCAGTGTGACTCTAACAATTATCTTCGCTTCTTCCATCATTCATTCATTTCCCAAATACTGATGGCACAGATGCCCAGATGAGTTGCTGGGCACTGAGGAAGCCTGGAGGTGAACAAAACTGGTGTGGTGCCTGCTCTCATGGAGCCTATATTCTCGTGGAGGGAGAGAGATCAAAAGCTTGCAAAGCAAGTAAATAAGCAGTGATTACAGATGAAATAAGGACTCTGATAGAAACTTACCAACAAAGTGAGGTAACCGGGAGGAGAATAGTGGGAACATTCGATGGTAGTCCAGGCAGGCCTCTTGAAGAAGATGAAGTAACATTCAGAACAAAACAGAAGGATGAGAAGGAATTCTTTTCTGCAAAATGGGGTAAATAAAGCATTATAAAGATCACATTTATGGCACATAGTAGGTACTCGATAAATATATGTTGGATGAGTTCATGGTATACTGTATGGAAAGTGCCTGACATAGAGTAGGTGCCCAACACACAACCTTGCTCTTTACAGAGGGCCTAAGTTCCTAGAAATGATGACTACATTTTGAAATCCTTGCTTCATTCTCGTTTGATTTTCATTATAAAATTGAAGATGTGTTCCTTTGGGGAAAATTCGGAGGACCTAGACTGAATACAATTATAGTTAAGAATGTAGAAAACCTTTTAAAATAGTGTATTTAAAGGAAAAGTGATCATTTCTGATGAAATATGAATAGTTCTGAAAATATTGCTCCGTGTTTGTCCTGGTTGGCATTTGGTTGGCTAACACCCATGCTTAGGGCACAATGCTCATGACCCTGCCCTGTCCGGGCCGGAGGATTCTGGACAGCTAGCCAGCTCACTATAAAATACAGCAGGGATAGGGAACAAAGACAGGGGTATGTTTCTTGGAGTACACAGTGGAGGTTTCTAGAAAATTCTACAAAAACTTAAGTGATGCACTTAGAAACAGTACAAAGCTATGTCCAAGTTTAGCCACTAGCTGCTTACTTTGAATTTAATTTTAATATAAATAAAATTAAAATTTCAGTTCCTTAGGTCCATTAGCCACATTTCAAGAACCACATTTGGCTTGTGGCTACCATACTGGACATACCGGGGAACATTTTCATGATCACAAACCAAATAGACTACAGGACCAGACCACCTGGGTTCAGATTTTGAGTTCATGTTCTCTGGCAATGCAGGCTTAGGCCAGTTACCCTGTGCCTTAATGCGTTAGTTTTCTAGGGCTGCCATAAGAAAGCACTATAGGCTGGGTGGTCTAAACACCAGAGATTTATTTCCTCACAGTTCTGGAGGCTGGAAGTCTGAGATCAAGGTGTCAGCAGGGTTGGTCCCTTCTGAGGCCTCTCTCAGCTTATAGATGCTATCTCCTCCCTGTGTCTTCACATGGTCTTCTCTCCATGCATGTCTGTTGTCTCATCTCCTCTTCTGATAAGGACACCAGTGATATTGGTGTCCTCATTTTACCTTATAACCACACTTTAAAGGCCCTATCTCAGAATAGTCACATTCTGAGTTACTGAGGGTCAGTACTACAACATATAAATTGGGAGGGGGGAGCAGCACTCAACTCATCACACTTGGTCTCCTCATCTGTAAAATGGGATGATAATAATAAAAACCACCTGTTTTGTAGAATTGCTGTAGATGTGCTATTACTAAGTGATTACCATTTGGAAAGTCCCTAGAACAACACGTGGTACATAACAAACACATAAAAAGTGCTGTATATTCGTTTTTATGTCAATTTCATTGAAATGTGTGCCACTGGTGTTTTTAAATAACAGATTTGTGTGCTATGAGTAAGGAGGGAGAACTTTAGCTGGACTGGGAATTTGCTCTGTGATGGCGGAATGGACTGGAATCATCAACTAAAGCTTTCCATGTGCACCTACCATGGGCCAAGACTGTGCAAGGTGCAGGGCTAAGAGATGAACGAGACCTCCAGCCTAGACATTGTCACAGGCTAGTGAGGAGAGCAAAGCATTCCGTAGGTGCCTGGGTCAGAGCAGGTGTGGGGAAAACTGAGCTTAGTCCAGTCTCTGTTCAACATGTAACTATGTTCCTCCAGCACATATATATCTATGTGCCCAGTGCTGTTCAAGATGTTGAAGACAGAATAGTGAAGGAGACAGGCCTGGTCCCTGACTTTTTTCAGAGCTTAAAGTGAACCATTCAATGGCCATGGGCACCATTTCAACTATGAATGATTTTTAGTTTGGAAAAGTTCTTCAGTTACCCCTCACTACCCCTGGTACCCTGGGCAGGTTGTTTAACCTCTTAGATCTCAGTTTGTTCATCTGTGAAATAGGGATAATCAAACACTGACCTCATAGAGTTGTTTTGTGACAACTGAGGTAATAATATTGAAAAGTCATGATGCATTTTTGCAACAAAAAAACAGAAAAAATAAGTCATGGCTTTTCCAACAACCCAATACATAACACTGCTTAGAATAGCCTGGCACCTGCTCTGTACCAGGTGAATGTTACCTGTCATTAGTTAGCATTCTGGGATTCCTGCTTTTCTGTTTGGAACCAAGAAAGCCTCAGGAGGAGGCAATCATCCCTACCTTTGTGTCAAGCCAAAGCCTCTACTCACCTAGCTTCCACCACTGACCCAAACATGGCTTGGTTGGAGAATTCAGAAAGGTGAGCTTGGCACAGGGCTCTTTCAAGATCTTCACAGGCTCTAAGCCAGCTTGTTCTTGTAGGCCCTATCTGTCATCTAACATATTTAAAACTTACCCATCTCCTGCCATAAATACAGCTTTTCATCTGTAAAAGAAAATTGAAAGGATTTTGCCATTTTGCTTTTGAAAATTTGGGGCCATGAGTAATTTATTTAATTTATGGTCCACTATGATTTCTCACCAATCTTGATGCCTATCCGAGAAACCTTGTGCAGTGAGAAAACTCCAACCTACAATGTAATAAATGTCATCAAATGTAATAAAATTTTTATGACTATTAAATTCAACAGCTAATGAAGTTGACATAATGTTACGTTTTGCATTTAATTAAATATTTACTGATTTCAGTGTTGCAGTTTTCTTCTTTGCATTGTAGAGCTATTAACATTTTCAGGCCTCAGATTTTTTGTAGGCTCCTGAAAACCACAGACACCTCTGTTACTCGGTAGCCTAATGGGTCAGACTGCCTAGAGGCAGACCTGTGAATAGGGAGATCCCAGGCAATTGTTCTTGAGGGACAAACTATCAGGACTGGAGGAAGAGGAGGGTGCGGCCATGTGTCATGGGAATGGGCCTCCCCTGGATGTTGTCCTAACAACTGAACCCCACTGCAGAGTGGCTAGCCAATTTCAGGATTTTGAAAAGGACACCAGTATTCTAGAAGCAAAGGTGTGACTCTGTGACTCCTTTCTTGGCAACACCATCAGCCATCCCTACCATCCCTCATTACTGCCTCCATTCGTTGTCCACATGTGAGGGTGTTGTTAAGAGCTTGGGCGGTAGCCTCTGACACACTTGAGTTTTAATTCCTGCTCTGCTACCTACTGAAGAGTGGCTTGGCACATGCTCAGCTTCTCTGGCATTTCGTCATCCGCAAAGTGATAAAGACAACAGACAGGTTCAAAGAGGGAGAGGTTCAGAAAGGACATCCATGTAAAGTTCTCATTACAGTCCCTGGATCAGTTTGACCTCATAAAAGATACCTATTATTGTTGTTATTTTTAGCTATTAATATAAAATGTCAGCTTACTTATGAGATTTCTATTTAAAGTTAGGGAAGAACAGATCCAAGATGGTGGAGTAGATAAACACCGTGCCCGCTTCCTTCTGTGAGCACATTATTACAACTACATTATACAACAATTAATCTAGAGAACCAAGTGAAGTGTGACTGAAGAGAAATTTTATAACTAAGGACATAAAGAAGACACTTCAAGACTGATAGGAGGGACAGAGATGTGGAACAGAATGACCCCAAACCTGTGTGTAGCAGTTGAGAATCAGAAGGGATATCTCAGCCACAGAGGTTCTGCCCAGAGGAGGGAGGGACCCCAGCCCCACAATGGCCTCCCCGACCCAGAGTACTGGTGTTGGGAAGAGGAGCCCCCTCAACACCTGGCTGTGAAAACTAGTGGGAATTCTGACCACCCGGGTGGAATGGAAGGCTGTGGTGAAACCCAGACATCCTCTTACGTGCACAGACTCACTTGCTCACAGGCACTCACCCTGAGCTCCAATGGAGGGACGGTGACTCTGAGGGCATCAGAGGCATACTGGGGGCAGATTGAGGTGTGTGGCTGTGGGCGAGGACTGGAGGACAGTCGCTATCTTCCCTGTGTGAGGTTCTTCTCCCATGCAGCTGGAAGGTGAGCACAATCTTTCCTGTGTTGAGCCCTGCCCCACTCCCATGACCAAATCTGAATCTGATTGGCCTGGCGAGCTTCACACTGTTGACTCCCTGGGACCCCGCCCCAACAAACTCCTGCAATGCTAGAGGTACTTTCTCCACGAACAGCCAGCCCTGCCTACATTGCACTCTTTTCTTAAAAACTATCAGAATTCCCAGGCCCCAGGCAGGCAGAAACTGACCTCAGTGTGCTCTTAGACTCTTGCTGAGTAGCTCCAGGCTCAACACTAGCATCAAACCAGAATCTACTTTAATCTGGTGACCACAGCTCTTCCCACTCTAGTGACTCCTTGAGACCCTGCCTCATCCAACTTGCATATCTCCTGAGACTTTATCAGTGGCTGAACCTGAAGGGAACTGCAAGTGGCAGCAGGCCTCAGGGTACTGGTTTTTGTGGAGCTACCCCAGGCCAGGTACCGGTGGCAGCCATCATCAGTTTGCAGCATGGCCTTTCCCATGCACCCCCAGGGTTGCCACAGGCAGCAAACAACTGCAGATCACTTTGTAGCTCCTACCAGGTAGTCTCCAGCCAGCCACAGACAGTGGATGACCTGGGCCTGCACTGGAGCCCCTCCCAAGAAGCTCCAGAACATACTTGGAGGTTGTCTTCAGACCACAGCAGAGCATCCAATTAGCCCCATGGGTGGCACACACGAAGAGTGATCACAACAAGCACCAGAGCCTGCTGGGGACAAATCTCACTAAGTGGGGCTTAGTCTTAAGCTGGTGATATGGCCAAAACCAGCAGCCAATCAGCCTGAGGACCAATGCTACCCATTGATGTGTCAATAGCAATCAAGGCTCAAGTATAACAAGAGGGCACACATAGCCCACACAGGGGACACTCCTTGAGCACCCAGATCAGGTGACCAGGGAGATTGTGCCAGGACCCCACAGGGCATCTACTATATAAGCCCACCCAGCCAAGGCTGGGACATGTAGCAGATCTACCTAATATATATAAACAAACACAGAGAGGCAGCCAAAATGAGGAAACAAAGACATATGTGCCTAATGAAAGAACAGGCGAAAACTCCAGAAAAGGAACTAAATGAAATGGAGGCAAGCAAACTACCAGAGACAGAGTTCATAACAATGGTTATAAGGATACTCAAAGAACTTAGTAGGAACTGCAACAGAGAGATAGCAAGCATAAAAAAGGACATAGAAACCATAAAAAAGAACCAGTCAGAAGTGAAGAATGCAGTAAGTGAAATGAAGAATACACTAGAAAGAATCACTAGCAGACTAGATGAAGCAAAGGATCAAATCAATGATTTGGAAGACAAGATAGCACACCCAATCAAAACAGTAAAAAGAAAAAAGAATTAAAAAACAAATGAACATAGTTTAAGAGACCTCTGGGACATCATCAAGAGAAACATTCATATCATAGGGGTACCAGAAGGAGAAGAGAGAAAGCAAGGTATTGAAAATCTATTTGAAGAAATAATGACTGAAAACTTTCCCAAGTCTGGCAAAGGAAATAGACATACAAGCCCAGGAAGTGCAGAGAGTCCCAAACAAGATGAACCCAAAAAAGGCCCACACCAAGACACATTACAATTAAAATGGCAAAGGTTAAAGACAAAGAGAAAGTCCTAAAAGCAGCAAGAGAAAGGCAACTAGTAACTTATAAGGGAGCTCCCATAAGATTGTCAGCTGATTTCTCAACAGAAACTTTGCAGGCCAGAAGGGGTTAGCACAAAATATTCAATGTGATGAAAAGTAAGGACCTACAACCAAGACTACTCTACCCAGTAAGGATATCATTTAAATTCAAAGGACAGATCAAGAGCTTCCCAGACAAGAAAAAGCTAAAGGAGTTCCTCACCACCAAACCAATATTACGAGGAATGTTAGAGGGACTTCTTTAAGGTGGAAAAAAAAAAGATCAAAATTATGAGTAATAAAATGGCAATAGCTACATATCTATCAACAATTACTTGCAGTGTAAATGGATTAAATGCTCCAATCAAAAGACATGGGAGAGCTGAATGGATAACAAAACAGACCCTTACATATGCTACCTACAAGAGACTCACTTCAGATCGAAAGACACACACCGACTGAAAGTAAAGAGATGGAAAAAGTTATTTCATTAAAATGAAAATGAAAAAAACAAAAAACAGCTGGGATAGCAATACTTATACCAGACAAAATAGACTTTCAAACAAAGACTTATATAACAAAAGACAAAGAAGGACCCAGTAATCCCATTTCTAGGTATTTATCCAAAGTAACTCAAAATGCTACTTTGTGGGGAAGTGTGCATCCATATGTTCATTGCAGTATTGTTTACAATGGCCAAGATGTGGAGGCAGCCTGGGTGTTTGTTGATGGAAGAATGGGTAAAGAGGAGGTGATACATATATACAGTGGAATATTTCTCTGCCATGGAAGGGAATGGGTTCTTGGCATCTGCGGCGGCATGGAAGTTACTATGCTGAGTGGAGTGTCAGAGAAAGACAGATGCAATGTGATTTCACTTATATGTGGAATCTAAAGAACAAAACAAACAAACAAACAAACAAAAAGCAGAAACAAATTTACAGATACAGAAATCATTTTGATGGTTGTCAGAAATCATTTTGATGGGCGGGGGTTGGAAGTGGGGGTATAAAAAGGGAGGGATGAAGAAGTACAAATTGGTTGTTCCAAAACAGTCATGGGGATATAAAGTAAAGCATGGGGAACATGGTCATAATATGGCAATAACTACGTATAGTACCAGGTGGGTACTAGACTAGTCGGGGTGTGTGTGTGCGGGAGTCACTTCTTAAATCATACAAATGTCTAACCACTATGCTGTACACCTGAAATTAATATAAAATAATATTGCAGGTTAACTGTAATTGAAAAATTAAAAAGGGGAGAAAAAAATGAAGGGGAATAAGAGGTCCAAATTTCCAGGTATAAAACAAATAGGTTATGGGGATGTAAAGTACAGCATGGGGAATATAGTCAGTAATATTTTGATAGCATGGTATGATTTCAGATGGTTGCTGGACTTATATCATGGTGGTCACTTCTTTAGGTCTATAAATGTTGAATAATTATTGTGTACTCCTGAAACTAATATGATATTGTATGTTAGCTATTTTTAAATAAAGATCTTAAATAATAATAAAGTTAGGGAGAAGGAAGGCCATGGTTGGTGGAGGAAAAGAATATGACTTGGCAGGAAGAAAACAACAGAGTCAGGATGCAGCTGTCTTTTGCTTCCTACTTTGGCCTTCCTGCCAAGGCACCCCAAGAATTCCTGTTTGAGAAGCTCTATATGGAATCCCCCTCAACTAGAAGCTGGGTGTTCTGCCCTTCCTTCCATAACTTCCATGCCAGGATATTGGTCACCAACATCCATCCCTTTTAGATTTATACTAGCTGACTGCGGGGATGATTTGAGGCAGCTTTCAGATTAAAAAGTAAAAATTAAAAATTACAGTATCAAAGAATAAAGCAAGAACTGGTGTCACCTAAAGAAAGCAGAAAGAGTTGCTGCTTTCAGGCCCCTGAATTGGTCAGAACACATGGAGGTACTAAGGTAATAAAACTGGGCATCCCTATTTGTCAGGTAAAGCAAAAATGGAAACACATTGGAAGACAGAGTTTTTATTTTCTGACGGCAGAAAATACACGTCTTCATCTGCAGAGACAAACTGTTTCCTGGAAATAACCCCAAGCATGAATTTATCATGAGTCCTTGTATAAAGGACACTGAGTGACATAGTGGGCAATATATTCAGTTCTATTTTCATAAAGACAGAAATGTCATTAAGTTGGTCAGTTTCTCATATCAGGGTTCTCAGAAGACAGCATAATGTTGGATCATAACTCAGAGAAGGCATTTCTTTAAGGAACTCAGATAATGAAGTCTAGGAGAGATACCTTTGGGTTCCATTCCATGAGCATTACTGAGCACCTACTCAAGCATCCATCCTTCCTTCCATCCATACATCCATACATCCTCCCTTACATCCATCCATCCATCCATCCATCCATCCATCCATCCATCCATACATCCATACATCCATACATCCAACCATCCATCCATCCAGCAAAGATCTACAGATGCCCAGTATGTACAGGAACTCTGAATAGCACTGGTGCAGACTGCTTATAAGAGCTGATGTTTGGCCTGAGTTTTAAAGGACAGATGGGAAAATACCAGACACAGAAGGAGAAGGAGATGGGTCCAGATAGAAGGAACAAAAGGAAGGGAGAGAGAAGACACAGCTCATTTCAGGAGTGCAAGGGCCTCCAAATGGCTGGAGCACGGGCGCTAGGGAGTGTGGGTACAGGAGGCTGGAGGGGCGAACAGCAGCAGGTGTAGCAAGAGTCTAGCAGGCAACTTGGGTTTTGGTCTATAAGCCATGGGGAAAGGCCAGGGAAGGCAGCAGGACTGTCAAATCAGGTTTTAGAAGATAACTAGTGGCAAAGAGGAAGACATGTTGAATGGGGCAAGAGCAGAACTGGGGCTCTTGCTATGCAGTTGTTATAAGGAACCACAGAGACAATGGGGCCCTGCCTAGGACCAGGGAGATGTTAAGGAGGCAGAATTTAGAGGACTTGGGGACTGCCTAGATGTGAGGGCGGAGTGAGAGGGGAGTCCAAGACCTCTAGGATTCTGGCTCAGGAACTGGGTAGACATGGAAACCGTTTCCTGAGAGGAGAGCTGGGCAAAGAGACAGGTCGTGATGAAGGGTTAGAAGTGGGTGAGCAGGCTTAGGCAGGTGGTCTTGTGGGACATCCAAGAGGAGAGAATGCCAGACACAGTACAGGCTCTAGGAGTCAGGAGACTCTTCAGGAGAAGTTTTCTGCCATTTAAGGAGCTCCTAGTCCACTGGGGTGGGGGGTGGTGAGGAACAAGCGAGAAGGCCCACAATTACAGAGACTGGAGGGTCAAGAATCCAGAGGTATAGTACCCCTTCTGCCCTGCCTCCAGCACTCTAGACCTCTATGAATGCCATAGACCCTTTATCCAGAATCATCTCCCCCTGTCCCCAGGCTGAGCCAGGAGCGCTTCTCATTTCTATCACATCCTGAACTTCTCCCAGCATAGTTAATTCTGCTTTGCTGTTAAACTCCCTTCTCAATAAACTATCAGCCCCCTGAGGGCAGGGACTACTGGTATCAACTTCTTTTAATTCTTCTTTTTTTTTTTTTTGAGGGCAGTGCCACTGGCCCTCATATGTGGGACCCGAACCGGGGTCGCTGGCTTTCCAAGCCAGCGCTTAACCACTGCGCCACTCGGCCGGCCCAACTTATTCTTCTTTATATTTGTTCCCTCATCACCTAGCACAGAACCCGGCATGCAGCCTAATGTTTGTGGCATGAACAAATGAGTGAGTGAATGAGTGAGTGAGTGAGTGAGTGAGTGAGTGAGTGAGTGAGAAATAAGCGAATGACTGCACAGGCTGCTACGGAAAAAACAGGGAGGGGTGTATAAGCGTATTGCTAGCTGCTGTAACACACCCCAATATGTCAATGGCTTAATGGTGTGTCAAAGGTGATTTCTCATGCAAGAGTCCAATGTGGGCGTCCCTAGTTGGTAGGCAACTTTCCTCCACAAGGTGATTTGGGATCTGGGATTCTTTCATCTTATGGCTCTACCATCTCCTAGGGCCCCAAATGCTCTGTATGCAGGCAGCAGATGGAGGAGTAAGGATGGGATAAGCCTTGAAGTGACACATACCACTTCTGCTTACATACCTTTGGCTAGAACCTTGTTTTAAGAATGTACCCAACTGCGAAGGGGACTGGAAAATGTAGTTTTGGCGGGGCATGGGCAGCCACTTCTCAGTGATCGTTCAGTACTATTGACATTTTGGCCAAAAAATTCTTTGGAGTGGAGGGGAGCTTCACTGTTCACTAAAGGATGTTTAGTAGCATCCCTGGCTTCTACCCCCTAGATGCCAGTAGCACCCTCCAGTGGTGACAGCCGAAAATGTCTGCAGACACAGCCAAATATCCCCTTGGGGGTCAGCATCATCCCTGGTTGAGAGTCACAACTCTATAGTATGGAAAGGGAAGCGTATATGTTTGATGTCCAGCTTAGCTGTCCATGCTGTAAGGAACATCTAATCCAGCAGGGAGTATGGGGAGGATTTAGAGGAGGCTACCTGGGGGAGGTGACACTTCAGCTGAGTGATCCACATAGTAAGAGAGGGAATGGCACTGCAGAGGAAACAGTCCCCATAAAGATGTGAAGGCATGATGGCGCAGCTGACTGGAGAGACTTCAAAGACAGATGATAGCTGAGGGTAGTCCCACTCCTGTGAACTGTGGCCTCTGATAAGCACAGGAAAAATTCGACCTCTTTGCCACTGACATGAGCTCTGTCCTTTTCCTTGTTTCACACACAGAGAATGTTTTGCAAGATCTGTCAGAATCTGGTGACCCCAGCATTTGGTAGCACTGGAGGAATGGTCCAGGCTGGGGGCCCCCCTCACTTCTCTCTCCTGATTGTTGAGGGCCACAGCCTCCCCATAGTTTGTTCCAGCCTTTTTCTTCCTCAACCCTTTCTGTCACCTTTCTTTGGGAAGCAGATCATTGTCATCTCAACAGTGACAGCCTCGCCCTTGGGAAATACTAGCTTGTCTGATCTTGCTCAGGATTTAAAATCTCCAACCTCCACTGGTACCCCAGGCTTTTCCTTTGAGCCCCGACCCACCGTTGTTCAGGAGCCTTTCTCTGCATTCCTGCTTACCCCTCAGCCTCCATTCCTGCCCTCGCTGCTAGAACATCCCATTTGCTGGAGAGAGATCTCTCTCCCTCTCTCTCGTTCACAAAGCTTTTATTTTCTTCTTGAGTCACAATAAACATTTCAGGGCATCAAGTCTACAGCCCTTACTTGGATCAGGCCAAGTTCTCCAGAGCCATCAGACCTTGTTTTCTTTCTGAAACAAACTCTGATCTTATCTGGATATTAGGCTTATCTTGGTGAGTCACTATGCTTCATTGGGCTTTTTACAGTGTGGTGTGACCCTAACCCATGGCTGCCTATTGCTCCTGGGGAGAACGGAAGGGGCAGGCAGGGAGCCAGCCCTAGGCGCTGGGCTGAGAGCCACATTCTCCTAGGCAAGGTTATCATCTCTTGGATCCCTGCCTCTCCCTTGCCCTGAAAAAATTCCCAGGGCTCCCATATCTGCCTTTGTCCACATCACTTCCAGCTCAGACTACTGCAGTAACCTCCCAAGTGATCTTCCCTTTTCCTGCCCCGTGCTTTCCTATCTATGCCCCACAGAAGTCAGGGTACAAGTCAGGCTGTGCCACTTGGTTCCTATTTCCTGGAAATGAAAAATCCATGTCTCTTGTTTTGAGAGCTACCCACTTTTCTAGAGTCTCTCCTGCTAAAGCAGTTACACTATACATATCTTTAACAGATAGCTTTTAAACTATATATTCTGACTTATGCATTTGCTCTCTCTCTTCCACCTGAGAAGTCCTCCCCTCCTGTTATGGACTGAGTTGTGTTCTCCCCCCAACACACACCCAATTCATATGTTGAACTCTTAACCCCCAGTATCCCAGGATATGACTGTATTTGGAAACGAGGTTTTAAAGAGGTAATCAAGTTGAAATGACATTAGGGTAGGCTCTAATCCAATATGACTGGTATACTTTTCAAAAGAGAAAATTTGGACACAGACTTGTACAGAGGGGGACCATGTGAAGACATAGGGAGAAGATGGTCATCTACAAAGAAAAGAAAGAGGACTCAGAAGGAGCCAACTCAGTCGACAGCTTGATCTCGGATTTCCAGCTTCCAGAACTGTGAGGAAATAAATTTTTGTTATTTAAGCCAGCCAGTGTGTGGTACTTTGGAATGGCAGCCTTAGCAAACTAATATACCACCTATTTCCCACCACCTAAGAATAAAGTCCAGACTCCTCACCATCATCCCCAATGAGGTCCTTTTGATCTGGCCCTGTCCCCTCCCTCATCTCCTGGGCATCCCCTCTTGCTCCATCCAACTTCTCCTGGTCTCTTTCCCTTTTCAGGGCCTTTCCCATGCTTTATGTACCAAAAACCCTTTTCCCAACTCTTTGCATGGTTGTCTTGCTTAATTTTCAGTCCCACCTTTAAGGTCACCATCTCAGAAAGGCCTTTCCAAACTACCTATTTAAGGCACACACCTCCCCATCCCATTCTTTCTCACAGCTCCATTAACTTTTCCTTCCTAACATTCTTAATTAGTAACTTCATATATATTTATTTATCTCCTGCCTTCATCAAGCCAGGGACTGATCACTTGGGGGCATATTCATTATCTAGCACAGTGTCCAGCATGTAATGATCCTCAGGAAATATTTGTTGAGTAAATCAATCTTCACCTTGTCAAAGTCTCTATCTAGGCCTCAGGGTCCAGCCCCAATCCTACTTTGCGCCTTAAATTAGCCTGCCTATCCCCGAGTCCAGGAAAATCTTACTGTCTTGATATGTCTCTGTAACATGCCCCTTCTGTCATGGTGATTATTACCACTGCCTGACTGTATGGGTTGTGTGGGGATTTCCATTTCTGCCCCACATCCTCCCAAGCCAGACCATGCACTGTGTATCTCTGCATTGCCCACAGCTGGCACAGGGCCCAGGGCCCAGGAGGCCCCAGTAAAGGTATGTGGACCCAATAGATCAGAGGGGGAGAAATGGTGGGGGAAGTGAGTAATTGGGTCCCTCATAGAGATAAGAAGGGTACCCTACCTTCCACAGCTCCCAGGGAGAAAAATGACAAATGTTCATTTTGCCAGGGGAGGTTTTTTTTTAGGGTAAACATCAGCTGCTGGTTGTAGCCACAGAGCAAAGTTTTGAGGCTGAGAAGGTGATGGGGGAAGTCCACTGGCCTGGATCCCCCAAATTATGGAGCAACCCAGACTCTCTTATGCCCAGCTGTGGGCTGCAGGGGAGGGCTGGGCATCTCTGTCAGCTCCTTTCACTGCGGGGAGAATCATGACTGCAGGAGAGGGGGAAGGCCCAAGCTTAGGAACCAGGGGGCCCACCCCAGGGATGATCCTACGAACAGCCCCTCCCCCACAAGTCCATCCACCCAGCCAATCCCTCCGTCCCTCCTCTTCAGGGCTGGTAGATCCTCAGCCAGTCGTGGCTGGCTGAGCTCTCACTTTGGGGGCTGGGCCTAGACAATGGGAAGCGACAAGCCCCCTCCCCGCTGCCCCAGGGACATAAAGCAGGCCTTTCACAGTGGAGTTCTGGCTGCTTCGGTTGGTTCTTGGCACCCTGCGAGGTGGCGTGGGGAGGGGCCAGAAAGCAAGTGTGTTGCGGGTGGGAATGGGGCTGGCGATTCTGAGGAAGCTTGAAGGCCCAGGGGCCACCGGACTGGGCCCCCAGTTGTGGGGTGAGCTCACACAGGGCGACCTGAACAACTTGGGATGGAGGAGGGAGAAAGACATCAAGGAAGCTGGGAGACTGTGGCAATGGCCCTGCCCCACCCGGGATCCCCAACTCAGCCCTTTCCTCGCTCTTTCCCCGGATATCCCCAGGCCCCTGCCCCGCTGGGCTCGCAGACTCCAGAGCCCCGGCTTGGCCAAACCCCTAAGCCCTGAGCACAGCCTCTCTAGGGGGCCTGTGGCAAAGGTGGTGGGGTGCTCATCGGCTACTGCTTTTCCGCTGGGCACGCCAGTGGGAGGCCTTCTCCCCGGGCCTTGCCCCTCTGGGTTCCCTCTGGTTTCTCCCCCACCCCCCCAACAGCGTCTCTTTCCCCTCGCCAAGAGTTTGGCGCAGACAGCGAGGGAGCCATCGTGACTGACAGAGGAGCCTAGGGGAGACGAGACTGAGAAGGCGACCGAGTAGAGATGGGGGATGGGGTGGGGACCGACTCCGAGCCCTTGGGGCCTGGCGGCAGACGCGACGCGGGAGAGGTAGGAAGCGGCTCACGCCATTGGGAGTAACGCCTGGTTTGGGGCCAAGGCTGGGTGAGTGAGGGTAAGACGCAAGCTCTGGTTATTTAATTTTGAGGATAAATTGTACAAGTAACTCTGGCACGTCCTTCAACAACCTCACCCGCCCCCACCCCTTCACCCCAGAGCACACATGCACTCCTTCCATCCTGAGATTTTGTCTTAGGGTAGGGATAGGACAATTCAGAGCCAAATGAACGGGTCCCCCACCCCACCCACCCTCCAATTCTTAACCCTGGGTCTACGCACACACACCCATCTTCTGGGATGGGTAGGAGTCTACTGCGAACGGGGCTCCTAAACATTGCTCCCAGTCCCAGGTTTCAAGTTCAAAGCCACCACCCAAGATCAGCTCGTCAGAGCCGTGACTTGGGAAAACGCGTCCTTCTTTGGTTACCTTTTCCGAGACTGTATTCCAATGTCCAAACGTGGGAGAAACGTGTGTGTATGTGTGTGCGGGCGCGGGCCGCCTGTGTGTGAGTGCGTGTGTCTGTATCACTGTATGTGTGGGTTTTTTTTTTTTGGGGGGGGAGGGGTATTAATGGGTGATCTTATAAATGGAAACGAGAGAACTGAACTTAAAATACACTGGTCAATTGTAAAACAAACAGGAATAAACAACCCTTTAGATGTAATTTGTGGTTTCTCTGGAGGTGGAGGTGGCGCTGAAGAGGAACACCCACCCCCCAATATTTTTTCTGCTGCTGCGCCTCCACCCCCAGCGTTTGGAGCGGCGGAGAAGCGGCTCTGGAGTGATTAATCCGGGGATAATTCACCCCCCCTCCGCCTCCCGGGGCGAACCCCGCGAAGCGGGATTGGAGCGAGTCATTTCCGAGAGCGCAGCGCGCCTCTCCCCGGCCGGGCGGACACTTGGTTCATTCCAGCCGCAGAAGCTCAGGGCTCCCGCGTACTGGGATTTTTTCCGGCCAGAAAAAAAAGCTCCAGAGCTCCCCTGACCTCCTTTCTCCTCCGCGGCGAGCGGAGCCTCTCCCTCGGCGCTGCCGGCCGCGCCATGCCGCGCTCGCGGGACCCGGAGCAGGGGCGCTGCGGCTGCCCCGTGGGGAGGGCTCGCGGCGAAGCCGGGAGCTCGGCGCTCGTGCCGGGCGCGGGGAGCCGCTGGGGCCGCCCGCCGCCGCCAACGCCGCCGCCGCTGCTGCTGCTGCTGGGCTGGGGGCTGCTCAGCGTCTCGGCCGCCGCGGGTAAGTCCGGCTGCGCCGGGGAGCCGCGGCCTCCGCGCGCCCCGCCCGAGCCCCAACTCGGTCCCGGTCCCTCTCCCCGCCCGCCCCCCGGTTGCCCACCTTCCTGCTCCTCCCCCCCACCCCCGCCCCAGCTGTGTCCTCCTCGCCACCCTCACCCTCCCTGCCACCCAGAACCCCAGCCGCAACTTGGCCGCATCCGACCGGTGTGGGGGTCTGGGAGACAGACATCCCTGCCCGGGGTTGCAGGGCACCTGGACTGAGGCTTCAGTTTCTCCAGCCTCCCAGCCCCCAAGGGGCCAGGCTTTTCCCCGATAAACTTTCCTGGAGCCCTCCCCGTGCCTCCCCGTCCTGATGGGCACCCCCGTCCCGGGGCCTGGAGGGGGATGGCGCCCCCTCCCCATTTCCTAGTCTGCAGGGTCTGCCCTGCCCTGCCCCCGCCCATTTTCTCGCTGCTGAAGCCCGCGTCCCCGCCGGAGCCGCCGCGAGACTGCGACCGCCATCCCCTTCCCCAAGAGTCCACCTCCCTCAGCGCTCTGGGCTTGGAAGGGGGTCCGGTGGGCGCGGGCCGAGGGGGGGGGGTCCCGAGTACGCTTTGCCCGAGGACTCAGGTGGGGGCTGGGGGGTGCTGAGCGACGGGGCCGGAGGGGGGCGGGGGTTGCGCCCAGGGGCGGAGGAGGGAGTGTCGCTGCCAGGCTCCGCGCCGCCACCTTCCCCTCCGTTCTCACTCCGCGCCAAAGTGCCCTTTCCCGCGCCCTGCTGCAGCCGAGCGCCTGGGCTGCGGCAGCAGCAGCAGCGCGGGCGGCGGGACCTGCTCCCGGTGACCCAGTCCGGGAGGGGGGCCGGCCTGGCGGGTGCGGCGAGTCCCGGAACTTCGCGGATGTCTGGCTGCAGCTTGCGCACCGGGGAAGGCACGCGGCCCTTTGAGAGAACCCAGTCCCCAGTGGGGACCACTGGCTTCGACTGGTGCCTTCCCATTTTACCCTTTGCACTCCTCTGAGGCTCAGCTCTAGCCACAGCCTAGAAAGTTCCGTGTGACCGGGTGGGGACGGGTGCGATGGGGATGCCCACATTTTTATTTAGCCCGGAGGATGACACCCATAACACCTGCTGCCCAGGCCTGGACTCAGGGCATCTCCGGCCTGGAGCCGTGTTGGATTTTTGTTGTTGTTGTTATTTTGTTTTGTTTTTAAACCACTGATTGAACCTCTAAAGACTTCGCCTTGGCCACGCCAGAATCCCAGTGCTCCCTTCTTGGAAAGTGCGCCCTTTCCCTGGCGAGCTCTCCGGCCCACTCTGGGCTCCATATCTTGTGAGTGGGTCCCCGCAAAGCATGTCGCCAACTCCTTAGCCGGAGTGCTAGGGTTGCTGGTTGGGGAGGGCGCCCCGAGCCTGCTCCGTTTTCCCAGCCCTTCTTGACTGACAGGACTTTCTCGGGTTCTCTAGGAGTCATAGCCGCGGACACCCAGAGAGGGGCGCCCGCGGTGCGCTCGCCTAGGAGCTCCCGGTCTGGCGCACACCCACCCCTACTGTTCACACCGACACCGCTGGTTATCCAGACTTGCTACAGGGGGGTGGAGGGGGGGAACACGCTGCTACTGGCTATCAGGCCTCTCGGCCTTTAGTCCAGGTGTGGCCCCTGCTCTGGCTTAGCAGGTCTGAGATTGTCCCTGAGGCGATCGAACTGTTTTTCTGGCTAGATTTGTCCCCATGGCGTATCACCCTGGGCTTGCACACCGCTGGGCGCTGCTGGAATCCTGCTTTGTGGAGGCCATCTGCCAGCAGCTTTTTGGTCAGTGGAGAAGTTGGGGATGGTGTTGGTGAATGATTTGGGGGAGGGGTGCTTGCTGTCTGGCAGGCCTGCCCTGGCTTCCAGTGCTTCCGTTGCATTTCTTTTTAAACCTTTCCCACATTTAGATGTGCTGTTTGGCCTTGCAAAGCAACAAAGATTTCGAAATGGACTTGGTGACAGATAATTGCAAGATTTGGCACATTCGAGGAGGAAGCACATTCATTTTGCATTCTCTTCACACTGTTGACTTTAAAAGATGCTCAGGACTGAACTGTTTCCCTTCTTTGGCCCAGTGATGACTGGATAAAATGAATAGAAGGATTTGAAAAGGGTAGCCTCACCCACCTGTACTTTAGAGCCTCACTCAACCCTCTCCATCTGTGCCCTGCCCCCCCTTGCACCCAGTCTCCTTGGAGACCTCCAATCAGTACCTCCTCTCCCTACTATCAGTCAGTCATTCTCCCTCAAGGTTCCTCTTGGCCTATAGGCAGCTTTAATATTTAACATGAAACGAGCTAACCCAACTTCTTGGCCCTCCTGACCTTTTAGCTACCATCCCATCTCTCTTTCTCTTTTACAAATCATCTCTCTTCAAAGGGGTCTTCAACTTACTTTCTCTGCTACCATTCACTCTCTACAGTCTGCCTTCTGTCCCCAGAACTGGAACCCTTTATGAAAGATCACTGATGACCACCTTAATTGCCAAATTTTTCTTTCTGTGGCTTCCCTTCCCTTCCCTTCCCTTCCCTTCCCTTCCCTTCCCTTCCCGTCCCTTCCCTTCCCTTCCCTCCTCTCCCCTCCCCTCCCCTCCCCTTCCCTTCCTCCTCCCTCCCGCCCGCCCTCCCTCCCTCCCTCCCTCCTTCCCTCCCTCCCTCCCTCCCTCCCTCCCTTCTTTTCTTCCTTTTCACTGTCTTGATCTTCCTTTATCTCTCTGTGACTTTGAATGTTTTGGGTTTTAAAATTTCTCTTCCATGAACTTCTGGAAAGCGGCTTTGCTGGTTTTTCTCCTACCTCGTGGCTGTCCCTTCCCAGTCTCTATAGCAGCACTGACCTCCTCCGTCCTGTAAGTATGGTTTCCTGCAGTGTGCCATTCTTGTGCTTTTTGCTTTCCTTTCACCACTCGCTGAGTGAGCTCATCCAGGTCCATCCCTTCCCTGACCACACTCTGAAGCTTCCAGACAGATCTCCTGCCAAGATGCGTCTCCTGATATATGTCTGTTGGCTTCGTCGTCCATGGAAACTCTCGGTCTAGACAGCCCATATATCTGGCTGACTCTTGGACATCTTCACCTAGATGTTTCCTTTCCTAAGCAAACTCATTAGCTCCTCTTCTGAGCCTCCAGTATTCCCTGTGTAGGCTGGTCGTACCGCAGCCCCCAGTTACTTAGCCCAGAAACCTTAACAGCATCCCCAACTCCTTCCTTACCAGCTGGCCTTCACATTCTGTCCGTTTCGTACTCACCGTTGTTCTGAAACGTAGCTGCTTTTTCTGGATTCAGAGGCTCTGAGCATTGAAAAGGCTGAAATGCCTCCCATCCCTTTAATAAGTGATTCAAAATAAAACAATATTAAACTATAAGTATAAGGAATTCTGACTAAGTTCTGATTTCCCCCCACACTAACTACATCATTGCTTAAAAAAAAATCAAATAATCAAATTATTTAAAAAGAAAAAATTCTCCCTCCTTTGCTTATTCCGTAAGCACTTATTTTCAGAGGCCTCTTGCAGCCTGGAGCACTGACAGTTCTCAGTGTTTGATTATAGTTTTAATTGAATTGTATTCAAAGCACGTGTTTATCTGCTCCCCCAGTATTGAACTATGAGCTTCCTGAAGGCATGCACAGTGCTTTCTTTCTCTTGTATCTTCAGCACCCAGCTCAGCACCTGGTATAGAATTGGTGTCTGACAGATGCTTATTTAATCAGTGGATGATTAAAAATGGTTTGTCCTCTTGGACAGTTTTCTAGGGAGTTGATAAAGCTAAATCAAGAGTCACAGGGGTTAAAGAAGCCAGAGATGGAAAACGACACCTGGTTCCCCCCAGAACTAAGTGTTCCAGTTGGTAAAATAGCTCCTTATAGTCTAGAAGCAATGTAACAACAAGCCCTTAGCACGTAACAATGTAATGCACCCTTCCCTCCCCTTGCTCTCCAAGGGAAAGGCATTTGACTGCTCAGGCAGCAATGTATGGATTTGAATTTCCATTTGCAATTGAGCTATGGGTTTATGGTTTTAAAAAAAAAAAGCTGACTATCGCAGGCAATGTTGACCATATCTTGGGCTGGTGAGTGTGCCGCTTTGTTACAGGTGAGGCTACAAGCATGTGGCAAGCGGACTGGAGAACCAGATTGTGGGGTCTTGGATGGACACTGCAAGGTTTGGGTTTGTCCAGAAGAGTCCAGCAGGCCGATTTGGCAGTGCCACCTTGACTTATGTATCTGACCTGCCCCTGTTTCATCATCACTGTTATGCCAGCAAATTCAGGAAATCGGATTGCTCAGCAGAGCCCGATGCTCCTTGTTGAACTGTCTGATAGTCAGACCTCTCTCCAAGGCTCAGGCTCCCCACCTGCAAAAGGGACAAGTCCTTCCTGTGTTGTGGAAAGGATTAGAAATCAGAGAATCAATAGGCCCAACACATACCTACCTCATTGAAGGTGCCCATTAAGTGGAAGCTGGGGTTGAAACAGGAACACTGAGGACAAAGGACTCAGCCAGGAATTCTGTGTGCCCTCACCATGTCCTCCCCCAGCCACTGTGCTCAGGAAGCTGTCTGGGTGCCCAGGGGAGTAACTCTAATAGCTGATGTTCATTGATTCCTCACCATGTGCTGGCACTGTCCCAAGCCCTTGCATGTATTAACTCAAACCTCACAGCAACCCAGGGAAGCCAGCAATATTATTATCCCCATTTTATTCATGGAGAAATAGGTTCAGAGAGCACACAGATCTTACCTACACAACAAGACAATGGTCCAGTCAGGGTTTGAACCTAGTCCTTCTGACTCCAAATCCCTTTCTCATAACTGCTCCCTAACTCCTCAGGGGGCCCACCCAGCCTGCAGGATACCCCTGGAATCCTTCTGCCTGGGCTGCCAGCCTCTGCCCTCCTCTTCCCACTGGGCCACACCTATCAGTTCTGCTGTTTTGCTTTTGGCACCTGAGGCCTGGATCCCAACCTTCCAACTCCTCAAGCAGCCATGATCTATCCATCTCCACCACATCTCCTGGGGGCAGGGGGTGGGAGGTGACTGCAAAGTCATCCTTGGTGTGCTTCTAATCCCAAACACGCACCTAGACTGAACTCTGCTATGGGCCCTCACAACTCCCCAAGTCCCCCTGCTCAAGGTCTGAAAAGTCAGGCAGGGCAGTGCTGCCCAGACCACAGCACATAGCAGACACTCAATAAACACCTGCTAAGAGAATCAGAGGCAGATCCTCTGGAACCCAAGGCTCCCTTCTCCTCAGACTGCTCTGCTGGACATTCCCACGACAAGGGGTTTGGAAGAGTGGGAAGACGCGAGGGGACACACTCCCAAGTGGGAGGTAGTCCAGGCCCTTCTGTGTACTATGAATAATAACTCTCCTTTGCTGAGTGTTGGCTAATGCTTTTTAGACATTACTATCCAATTTGCACAACAGTCTAACTACTATAATATGTTTGAAGAGACTGAGGCTCAGAAGTTAAGCAATTTGGCTAAGGTTATAGAGAAAATAGGTGACAGAGGCAGGATTGAACCCTAGGGTCACTTGACTCTAGGGCCCATCCTCTTAATTCATGGAAAGCATTTGTCACAGTGCCGGACCCACTGTTAGCATCAGTATATGTGAGATTCTACCTCTGCTACTTCTGTTGCTAATTATCGTCTCCTTGTTTTCTGCACTAGCCTCCTAGAATCACATGAGAAACAATTCTAACACTATGCCACTCTAAGGTGCCACTATATGCGTCAGCAGGAGTCTTTCCTCTTTGCTCTTCCCACTGAAAGGACACCCCTTAGATCCTGGCCAAACCCCCCCCCCCCACACACACACACCCATCAGCTCATGCATGTTAGTTACCTCTTCTCTTAGGTGGTAAAAGGGGAGGACCCTCTATCTCCCCCTAGAGGTTGGAGAATGCCACTGACTGCCCTCCTTGGGTTTCACCTCTTGAGTGGGATATGACCTCCCAACCACCCCCTCTCTGCCAGCTGCAGAGATTTTCCACCATAACAAGGGGACACTTGGATGAATCTGCAAATGGAGAATTATTTCAGAGCCCTCCGCCTTACAGAGACACTATCTCAGGCTTCACTGACGTTGAATAGAACTTGGCTCTCCCTTGGACCCCCAGAAAGCAAAGGATGGCCATGCATTGTGGGGGTTTCTCAAATTGAAAATGATGATGTGGTTCTTAGAGATTTTTCCTGGCTCTTTTGAGTTAAGACAAACAAAGGAAAGTCACATTTATTTTTCCTAGTGAACACTTGAGAACTCAACCCCCTGGACTAACTTTACATACCCCTATTTGAAAGAGCACATTCTGTATCTCTTTTCTCCTCTCCTACCCAAATACACACTTAGCCCATAGATCTTTGGGAGAGGGTGAGACCCTTTGCCTTTCTCATGTAGCTTCATGTAACACGAAGAATGATTGCACCCCTGTATACATCACAAATGAGAACTTTGGCCAAGCAGGGGAAGAAACGGGAGGAAATGCAATGGAATATGATGGAGTGGGATTGGAGAAATAAGATAATTTGAGATGGACTGAGATTAAGCAGGAAGGAGTGAGTGGGGTAGGATCAAGAGTATATTGGGATGGGATGGATAGTATGAATTGAGATGGATAGTATGGATTGAGATGGAATGGAACAGGATTGAGTATATAATATGATGATGGATGGGATTGAGAGGGTGAGATTTGGAGTATTCAGGGGATTGACTGGGATAGGATGGGGTAGGTGGTGTAGGAACGGGTTAGAATGAATTGGGATGGGATGGGATAGGGTGAAGTGGAATGGAGCAGTTGGGATATGGTGGACTGGAGGCAGATGTGTCATGGTGGGATGGGGGGAGATGGAGGTGAGTCAGAATGTTCTGGGATGGCTTGAGTTGGGTGAGTTGAGAAGGGATACTGGGAGATGTGGTGGCCTTATATAGCCAACTGAGTGGGCCCTTTGAGGAAATGGGAAATGAAGAAGGGCATCAGAAATAGCTGACTTATTATAGGATCTTCATTTTCCTCCCCAGAACTCAGCTTCTTCTTTACCCGGAATGGTGAGATTTCCAGCAGATAGAAAGTTCCCGTTGTCCCTTGCTTCCACACTGGCATGGATCCTAAAATGCTGGAGTCTCCACTCTTCTGCTCTAAGGGGTCATTCTTCAAGGAGAAACTGGGAGTCCTGTGTGCCACCACCACAAGCCCTATCAGAGAAAAATATGCCAGGCACATTCCAGGAGCCCCAGAGCTCCCACGTCAGGCCCAACATCAGAGAAGGGTTCTGTGCCCACCCCAAAGCTAGTGGGGTGACTGTACCCACAGACAGCCAAGTCCTGGGTGGTATAGGGGTTCAGCTCTGTGGCTCTCCTCTTTTGGGGCATCTCCCCGCTGGAAATTGCCTTTTACTTTCTACCGATTTGTTTCTGTATTGTCAGAAAATTTTAAACTGAATTGACCTCTAAGATCAATTCTTAGTCCTATCCTTGAAAATCATCATTATAAGGAACTGTTACAATGCTAAACATAATGTATGTATAGTTAAATTACTGAGCGCATCAAGGTGCCTCTTAGAAATTTATTTGAAAATCTCCTGTGTGGTCCAGAGCAGAAAATAAGGGCTCACATTGCGGCATAAATAGCCTTCCTCCCTGCCAATGTCCAATTCATACTCAATTAAGTGCAATTATAATCCAGATACCTCAAAAAAAATTGTGTCCATCTTCTAGGTTTTCCAATAGGAAATAGAATAGGTTCCATTATTAAGTAGCTACATGTATTTATGGAATGAAAGTAAGCGCGTGTGGTGGTTGTAACTTTGAAAGCAGGAAGTGGACACTGAAATTTAGACCATTTGAGATACAAGTGTATTATCAGAGAATGAGCAGGTATTTTGTATGGGTGATTGATGGCACATCCTGAGATGAACAAGTGTGGTGGAGTTGACTCAGGCCTCAGAGGTTTGTCTGCATGCTGCTGCCTGACTCTCCCACCCCAGCCTGAGTCTTGCTTGCCACCTACGGACCCTCACTGCTTCTTTGTTCACCATTTCAGGAGTGGGGGTCAAGAATGGAGCAAAGTTCAGAGATTGGGTGAGGCTTCGTGATGATGTGTATGAGCTTCTGGCATGTTATTTGGTGACAAGAAGGCCAAAGTTCAATGGAAACAGCCACCTCAAGGATGGCATCCCCTCCACCCAGGGACCTGTGTGGCCCTTCCCTTCAGGCCCTTGTCATTTGGGCAGACCCAGAAGGCTGACCCATGGCACCTCCATGGCTAGGGGAAGATATTTTGATATATTTGATTTATATCTTGAAATTTGGCCTGAAAGTCAGGAAACTGGTCTTCCAGCTTTGGTGGTGCCTCTATAGCTTATGTGACATGAGAGAATTATTTCATCTTACTGGGCCTCCACTTCCTTACCTGTAAAATGGGGATAATAATACCTACCATGTCTATGTAATGCTGGGCTTGGAAGCTCTTTAATCAACAAAACAAATGATCCAGTGATATTAGAATAGGCCGCTAACCTAAGCCTCATCCAATGCAAGATCCTGCCCCAGTGAGCAGGCTGGCTTGGCTTTCCAGGAATGTGAAACCCACTGTCTCTGCATTGAGCCTGCCTGGCCTTCAGGGCACAGAGGTGGTGGTTGAAGGAGTATGGACTCGCTGAGCTTCCTGACTCTGACACTCTTGCCCTCCAATGGCCTGTGTGGCTGCTCCTGACAACGGGAGGACACATGTGATTCCCATCCACAGCCCATGAGGCATCTGCCATGGCCTACCCACCCACCCCAGGGTTCCTTCAGGGAGAGGTGACTGCTCAGGCTTCGCTTTCACTAGCACATCTAGCCAGGGGACAAGACCTACATTGAGACCTTTTAACTTTAGCAAGATGAAAATTCCCTACATTCGGAGACCCCTGAGCCTCACATCTCCTATGACATTTTGTTTCAAGAAACATGGAAAGAGGAAATGTTACAAGGATAATTTTCGTGAGTCATGTGGATGACACATTTGGATGTTTTTGCTTTTTGCCTTTTTTTTTTTTTTTCCTGAGCTTAGGTGCATAACATTGAATTAATCCTACCCTCAGACCATGATGCTTCATGATCATCCATCTATGCCAGGCTCCTTTCTTGTTTTATTTTAAATTGTTTTGGGCCGGCCGAGTGGTGCGGTGGTTAAGAGCTGGCTTGGATGCCAGCGGCCTGGGTTTGGATCCCACATATGAGGGCCAGTGATACTGCCCTCTTAAAAAAACAAAACAAGACATAAAAAACAAACTCTATTTTAAATTGTTTCTTCCCTTTATCCCCAACCGTAAGGCATCAGTGCCCACTCTGATCTATTTGATATATCCGTGGAGTCTTATAAAACATGGAAGATTGTTTTGTGTGCATGTGTATTTTTAATTCACATAAATGATTGAGAACTATATATTTCATCCAGTTTCTTACTGTTATTTACTCAACACTATGTTTGAAAGCTCTAGCCCTACTCCTGGTGTGCATCTAGTCCATGGTTTCTAACTGCTCCATTGCATTATGTGTTATGCAGCCATCACATGCTGTGTCTCCATTCCCCTGGGGACGGACCTCTGGCTTGTCTGTAACTCTTCCTGGCCACACAGGAAGTTCTGAAGAACATCCTCGTCCATGCTGTCTTGGGATCCGTGTGAGAATAACTCCAGGCTATACAAATGGAGGCCTTGGATCCCTGAGCTAATAGGTTAATTTTCTGTGTTCTGCCATAATGTTTTCTGGAATGGCTGTGCCAGGGCACATTTCCACCAAGAGTGCACAAGAGTTTCTGTCTCCCTAGGCCATCCCCAATACCTTCCATTATCCGCCTTTCTAATTTTTGCCATTCTGAGCAGTTTAAAGTGCCATCTCATTGTTTTAGTATACATTTCTCTGATTACTAGTAACTTTGAATATCTCTTATATGCTTGTTAGTTGTTTGAACTCTTTTTTTGTAAATTGCCTCTTCACAGCCTATTTTTATTTTATTTATTTTTTAATTAAAAATATAGCTAACATACAACATTATATTAGTTTCAGGGGTACACCATAATTGTTCAACATTTATAAACTTAAAGAAGTGATCACCATGATAAATCCAGCGACCATCTGACATTGTACTATGCTATCACAATATTATTGACTATAATCCCCAACCGGTATATTTATTATACATCCCCATGACTTATTTGTTTTATACCTGGAAATTTGGACCTCTTATTCCCCTTTACCTTTCTCCCACTTTTTAATTTTTCAATTATAGTTAAAATTCAATATTATTTTATATTAATTTCAGGTGTATATGGCATAGTGGTTAGACATTTATATAATTTAAGAAGCAGTTCCCCTGACCAGTCTAGAACCCATCTGATACCATGCATAATTATTACCGTATTATTGACCATATTCCCTATGCTTTACTTTGCATTCGTATGACCTTTTTGTAACTACCAGTGTGTACTTCCTAATGCCTAAACCTTTTCCACACTGCCCCCAACCCCCTCCCATCTATCACCCTAGCAAATCTAGTACCCATCTGACACCATACATAGTTATTACAATACTATTGACTACATTCCATATGCTGTACCCTATATCCCCATGACTACAGTGTAGCAACCAATTTGTACTTCATAATCCCTTCCCCTTTCTTTCTTCCACACCCCTAACCCCTGTCCCATCTGGCAGCCATCAAAATGATTTTTGTATCTATGAGTTTGTTTTTGTATCTATGAGTTTGTTTCTATTTTTTTTTTACTTTGTTCTTTCGATTTCATACATAAGTGAAATCACATTGCATCTGTCGTTCTCTGTCTGACACTCCATTCAGCACAGTACCTTCCATGTCCAAACATGCCCCCGCAGATGGCAAGAACCCATTCCCTTCCAAAGCTGAGCAATGTTCCCTTGTATATATGTACTATTTCCTCTTTATTTATTCTTCCTTCGACGGACACCCAGGCTGCCTCCACATCTTGGCCTTTGTAAACAATGCTGCAACGAAAATACTGATGCATAGGTCCCCTTGAAGTAGCATTTGGAGTTTTTTTTGTATAAATACCCAGAAATGGGATTATTGGGTCCTTCTTTGTCTCTTGTCATAGCCTTTGTTTAAAAGTCTGTTTTGTCTGGTATAAGTATTGCTACCCACCCTCCTCCAGCTTTTCTTTTTTTTTTTCTTTTTTTCATTTCCGTTTTCATGAAAAAAACTGGAGCTACTCAGCAAATGTTTCAGAGCACACCAAGGCTAGTCGCTGCCTGCCTGGGGCCTGTGGACTTGAATAGTTTTTCAAGAAAGAGTTCAATGTGGGTGGAGCGGGCTAGTCCCAAGAAAGGACCTCTGGCATTGGGGGAGCTGGGTACGGTAGCAGAACTCACCAGACCAATCAGATTCAGATTTGGCCTGTGGGGGCGGGCTCAACACAAAAAAGATGGCTCCCGCTTGCTGGCTGCACAGAGAAGCACCTTTCTCAGGGAAAATGGTGACTGTCTTCCAGCCCTCGCCTCAGTCTGCCCCCATATGCCTCTGACATCCCCCGAGTCACCGTCCCTTCGCCGGAGCCCAAGGTGAGTGCCTGGGAGTGATGAATCTGTGGGCAGACGATTTAAGAGGATGTCTGGGTGTCCCGCAGTCTTCCGTCCCAGCCGGATGGTTGGAATCCCCACTGTGTTTCACAGTCAGATGTTGGGCTGGGGAGCCTGGAGTGGGGCTGGGTTCCCTCACTCCTCGGGGGGGACCTCATCAGCTGAGATTTCCCTCCCTATTTTCAATTGCCGCTCGGAAGTTTGGGGCCCATTTCATGTCTCCACCCCTCCTACATGGCTTCTTCTTTATACCCTTAGTTATAAAACTTCTGTTCAGCCAGACTTCAGATTGTTCTCCAGGTTGATTATTCTATAATTTAGTTGTAATTTTAATGTGTTCATGGAAGGAAATAGGCACAGTATTTAACTACTCTGCCATCTTGGATCTTAGTCTTTGTCTATTTTTAAATTGTACTTCTGTCTTAATTTAGAAAAATTTTTGGTTGATTTACAGAATTTTATTTATTTTTTATTCTAGATTGTGCCCTTTGTCACTTTTTTTTTTTAAAAGATTTTATTGGGGAATTGGGGGAGGGGAACAGACAAGTCGCTGTCTTTCTGTTCTTCAATCTAGTTGCAGAGGATATTGCTTCACTGGCCCATGTTGATATCATTTTTACGCTCCTCCTGGATGAGGCAGATGGGTCGCCGGCCTCTGGATGTTGCTCACTGCGGCTATTGGCAGCTCACGCTGGCAGCCAGCCACTCATGCTGGCTGCCAGCCGCTCACGCTGGCTGCCGGCCACTCACTGTAGCCCATGGCAGCCCACTGCAGCAGGGGCTGCAGCCTACACCATCGCCGGGGCTCGCACAGCCCAGCTCCAGGTGGAGCTGTTGTTAGCTGTAGAGGGCAGTGTCACTGGCCCTCACATGTGGGATCCGAACCAGGGCTGCTGGCATCCCCAAACCAGCTCTCAACCAGTGCACCACTCAGCCGGCCCCCCTTTGTCACTTTTAAAGTTTACAAATAACTCCTCCCAATCTTGTATCTGTCTGTTTTGTCTATGGTATCTTTTTTTGGACAGAAGTGCTTCATTTTAATGTAGTCAGATTCATCAATGTTTTGTGGAAAGCAGAAGTTGGGACATATGGGAGCTCTGATGAATGAGGGGGCAGGGCGGGTTCTCAGACCCACCTGGGTCTACCCTCCTGCAGGCCTGCCTCTCTGTGTGGAGGGCTTTGAAGAGTCCCAGAACTTTCTTGTCCATACTAGATTCCCAAATCCTATAGGAGGTCTCTTGTTTGGCTGAAGGCCCTGTGTTTCCTGAAGGTGCCAGTTAAAGTACAAATCAATTACTTGATGGGTGCCACACTTAGAAAATGGGGGGGGATTGCTCATTCCTACAGCAGGAATTTATTGAGAGCCTTTTCTGTGCCTGAGCACTCAGATGCATTGGGGACATAGACAAATTTCATAGATAAGAGTACATAAGAAAGGCAACTACACACATGTTCATAGCAGCATTATTCACGGTATCTAAAAGTATCCATCAACAGATGCATTGATAAACAAAATATGATTTGGCATATGCATACAGTGAAATATCATTTAACCTTAAAAAGAAAGGATATTCTACATTCCACATCGTGGATGAACCTTGAACACATTGTGCTAAGTGAAATAAGCCAGTCACAAAAAGACAAATGGTTTATGATTTCATTTATATGAGATACCTAGGGTAGTCAAATTCATAGAGACAGGAAGTAGAATGGGGGTTGCCAGAGGCTGGGAATAGGGAAATATGGGGAATTAGCGTTTAATGGGCACAGAGTTTTAATTCTGCAAGATGAAAAGAGTTCTGGTGATAGATGGCGGTGATGGTAGCACAACAATGTGAAAGTACTTAACGCCACTGCACCAGACATTTAAGAATGGTTAACATGGTAAATTCTGTGTTATATATATTTTGCTACAATTAAAAATAAAGAGGGGTAACTATCCAGACTCAAGGGTTTCAAGGAGGGCTCCCAGAACAAGTAATGTGTCAGGTGAGACTTGCAGAATAGATAGCAGAGAGCAGATGAAAAAAAGCAGCAAGGGGAAGTATTCCAATAGTGGAAACCTATTGTATTTGCTAGGCTCTTGGTTGAGTGGAAGCAAGGTGGGTTCAAGGTCTGGGAGAAGTTCAGTGTAGAGGGGAGGTCCAATAACTGAATAAGGGCAGTGAGGAACCTGGAGGGTTTTTGAGCAGGGGCATGGCCAGATTGGCTTGGTTACCAGGTGGCACAGGTCTCTGAAGGAAGGAGGTGACAATGAGGGCAGGTCCTGGGACTAGAGCACTGCTGAGTGTGTGCGTGGGTGCTTTGAGCCCCACGGAGAGAGGTCAGTAAGATGGGAATGAGGGAAATCCTTTTCATGTTTCTTCCACCCTGATTCCACCTACCCAGAGAGGGTAGACATCTAATAAACTGTCAAAAGTCCATGAAACTCATCCCATATATTGTGGGTCATAAATCACAGTTCTGTGAGTCCTGCCTTAGTCAGAACATTACAAAACTTGTATTAGGAGAAAAAATAAAAATAGGAAATCTATCTGCTTGGGGATTTGCCATTTTTAAAAAATTTTTTATTTATATATATTTTTAATTAGCTTCAGGTGTACAACAAAGTGCAATAGTTATACCTTTTACCCCTCAAATTGACAACCTCCCTCCCAATTCTCCCCTCCCACTCCTCCCCCCATATCATACTATCCATTACAATTCCTTTGACTCCCTTCCACCATATAATCCACATCCCGTTACTGTCTATATATTCAGTTACAGTTGGCATACAATATTATACAACATCAGCTTCAGGTGTACAGTGTAGTGATCAAGCCTCTACTCCATCCATGAAGTGGTCTCCCTAACAAAACATGTGACCATCTGACACCCCACAAAATTTTAACAACATTATATTCCCCGAACTGTCTTTCATATCCCTGTGACAATACTGTAGTTACCTATTTATGCTGTCTAATGATATGGATGGACCTAGAGACTATTATGTTGAGTGAAATAAGTCAGTTGGAGAAAGACAAATACCACATGATCTCACTTATATGTGGAATTTGAAAAACTGAGTGAATGAGCAAAGGAAACACAAACAGTCTCATAGATATAGAGGAAAAACAGGGTTGCTAGTTGGGAGGAGGGTGGGGATGAGGGAGAAGGGGAAGGGATTAGACAGCATAAATAGGTAACTACGGGATTTGCCATTTTAACATACCCGACTGGTAGGGAGACCTGCCATGTTCTACCTTGTCCAGGTCACGTGTGAGCCTGGGTCATTCTGCCTCTCCTGTCTTTTCTCTTCCCTTCCAACCTCCTCCACTCATCTCCCATCTTTTTCCTGGTCCTGTTACTTCCCTGGACACCAGGATTCTTTTCCTTTTCTATCCTTAGCCTTGCATCAGTTTGAGCTCTTTCTGGCCTTTGGTCTTGTCTCCATCCACACCTTACCCAGAGCCCTCCTTTTTCATGGCCTTTCCTTTTCTGGGTCAGCAAGGAGGATTATTAAAGCCTTTGGCTGCTCCCATCTGCTGAGGAGCAGTGGGCTGGATCATTTGAACATCCACTGAGTACCTAGAGGTGACCCTGGCTGAGGGTCATGGATACCAAAACCATTTAAAACCAAGTACCCTCCCCCAAGGACAGTTATAAGCTCCCAAAGGCTGAGGGAACTGAATGGACGAGGGATAGGGGCTGGCAAGGCAGGCTTTACCCAGAGGTGCAAGCAGACTCTCCAAGAGTGAGCAGGATAATATGGCGTAGGAGGCCCCAGACAGAGACAGAGTCCGGGACACAGGCTTAAAGCGGCAAGCTGCATTTGGGCGATGCCAAGTTTGCATTCTTCCTCCATCAGCACCATCGTGGTCATGGAGCTGGAAGCAGTCCTTTCAGGGAACACTCAGAATCCATGCTGAGAGCTGCACATTCCTCTCCTTAAACTTTAGGACACTCCTAAAAAGTCAGTATTTCTGCAGTTGAGGAAAGTGGTATTTTAAGGAGATTAAGTTACTACCCCAAGAGCACACAGCTAGGGATGGGGAGAGTCTGGATTTAAACCTAGTCAGGGTTTGGAGTGCACAGGCTAAACCAAGGGAGCCAAGTTTCCCAGCGACACATGTAGCTCCCAGGCCCTCTCCTGATTTTCTGAGTCAGAGCATCGAGGAGCGGGGTGTGCAATCTGCCTCTCTAACTGGCTCCCATTGTGATGATGGTGGTGATGATGCATGTTAAGCGTGTCTGGAACCTCTTAGGTGTACTGCTCCCCAGGTCTGAAGGTGAAGCTCACAGGAGACGGGCTTCAACCATCTGCACTCAGCACACCTTCAGATGACCCTGGTCTTGACTCCACCCACAAGTGAACAGAGGGAGGCCCTGGGCCTGGGCTGCTTGGGAGCAGAGGCTCATCAGCTGGGCTGCCATCTGCAGCCCTGTCCCCTGGCTTCCTGCTCTCCACATCCTCCTTTACTCTCACTCCTGCGCCCAGGAGAACCAGGACTTGTTCCCAGAGGCTGCAACACCCCAGAGATGACCAGTTTGTACCCATGAGTTGGCCCCCGGAGGAGACTTGGGAACGGTGTTAGCCCTGCATTAACATTCCTGAACTGCTTAACACTCTTAACAAAAGGCCTGTTGGTAAGGATGGGCCGGACAGCTTGGAGCTCCTGCATCACCACCAAGCCCTACCAGCCCCAGATTTGTGAGGTGAGGGCACTCAGCGGAGTCTTATCCTCAATTTCCTCCATGTACTAATTCCCGTTATTCTAGATTTAATACTCGCTGCAGACTAGACACAAAGCACTGAAATGCCATTTTTCCTTGGATCTGTTGGTGGGAGGCGGTGAGCATTGTAGGACAGGCATGGCAGGCAGGCTAAGGCAGGGTTAGCTGGGTGGGGTCAGGGCAGGCTGGGGAGGAACCCGAGGATGGGACTCACCCTCACTTTGTTCCAGGCTGGGTCCCCCAGGGGAGGGGCATTTAGAGAGACTGCAGTCCTAGGGAGGAGCCAGGGGGCTCAGCAGGGATACAGAGGCAAAGGGCCAGTTATACAAATAGGGATAATAAGGCAGGAAGTACAGAGACACTGGGAGGCCCAGGGTGCATTCATTCATTCGTTCATTCATTCCACCAAGTGGTTCCTGGGTTTCAGGAAGCGAGGTAGGGACTATTAAATGAGTGCCCTGGAGAAAAAGAGATCATACTCAGGAGAGTTTAGGAAAGTAGGTCCTTGGTTTCCAATGTGTGGTTCTCAAGGCCTTCCCAGGAAGCCTCTTAGAAATGCAGCCTCTTTGGCTCCACTGCCCACCTATTGAATCCGAATCTGCATTTTAACAAGATAGCAGGTGATTCATGTGCGGGAGAGAGTCTGAGAAGCACAAGGGAACACGTGTTCTGAGCACAAACTTTGGAGTAAGGCCAATCCAAGACAAATCCTGGCTCTAGTTCATGATGGGCCTCAGTGGCCACAGGAGCAAAAGGGAGACAAAAAGCCTGACCTCACAGTCATGCCTTTAAAGGCCCCTGTTTGCAGAGTGCGGGGCTCTGAGCACGCATCTCTCCTGTCCCTTTGTCCTCATAAGTCCACGCCCCACTGACGAGGGGCTTGGGTTCTTTTATTCGCACCTGTGTCTCCAGCACATAGAACAGTGTGCCCAGAGCATGGCAGATGCCCAGTCAATATCTATTGAATGAATGAATGCTCATCAAATGGCTGTCAGATTAAATGGAGCACCCTGGAAAAACGTCTCTCTGTGGCAGCAGACACGAAGCTTTTCCTTTCTGTTTTCTGTTGCTGCCGCAAATTAGGGCCGATTTCCCAAGGTGAAGGATTGCCGAGAGGCTGGGGCAAGGGGACAGCGGAGATTTTTGATGCAGATAGCTGCTCTGTGTCAGTCTGAGTTTCAGAAAGATTCTGTTGCTGAAATCTTTGAGCTCAAAGCTGTTGTTAAAATTAAATATTTTGAGATGTGTTGGTAAACATGAGCTGATCTGTCCCGAGAGAGTAAGGTCATGGTAGGGTGGTAAAGGGTAAATTCCTGTGTATCTGGACCCCCCCCACCCCGTTATCCCCAGGCTTCAGATTTTGAACCCAGAAGTTAATCTGACGCAATCTTGGTCCTCCTTTTCCTCTTGATCCAGCCTTTGCTGGGCTCTCCCACTCATCTCAGTCCCTGGGGCATCTTGGCCCTGGCTCTGTGCCACTCTGAACCCGGGCTCCATCTTGGGGCCATTCTCATCGGTGGGGCAGCCTCACCCACTTTCTCTCCTGAACAACCTTGTTCAGGAAAAAATGACAAGGAGACAACTGCATGAACCTTGTTGCTGAATTTGGGTAGGGGAGCGCTGAGGATGCTGTGTCCTGTGCCACCCAGGAAGGTCATTGCTCTAATTGGTACCCCTGTTCCCCAGTTCTCAAATCCCTCCCTCCCCTGCATTGCTTTCCCATTAGCCTATAAACACACTTTGTTTCCACCTCTAAAACACACTGCACAACACCCCTTCCTTGACACTGCTGCACCCCCTTTCGGCTGTCACTTTGTCTCTCTCCTTCCGTTCCAAACTATGCTTCCTGAGAGGGTGTCTGCCAGTTCGTTTCTTAGTGCTTGTCATCTGGCTTTCACTCCCCTCCCCCCGCCCCCCCCAGGGAAGTGCTCCAGCACAGGGCTCCACAGAACTTCTGTTGCCCAGATCCAAGCGCCTCTTGGCTTCTAGACCCATCACAGTCTGGCCACAGCCTGCCTCCTGACCTTCCTCGCGTCCTTCCCCGCCTTCAGCGTCTCACGGTGCTCAGCATCCCCTCCCATTTAAAATTGGCTTTCATATTGGTGCTTCCAGCTCTTAGCTCTCCTGTCTTTTTATTCCACCTTACATTCCTTCCTCCAAATGCTCCTCATTCCCACATCTCACATTTAGTGCTCCAGTGAGGACCTTGTCCCTGCACTCCAGACCACACGCCACTCCTGTGATCCTTGGCTCCCACTCATCATGCCATAAATGAAATCCTCCCTTTCTCTTGTCACCTATATCACCCCCTACCCCACCCCCAGCAATCTTCCCATCCCACACTTTTTCATGTCCTGCCTTCACTCGTCATGCCTCTTCCTAGACCGGAAACCTGGGAATCGTCCGTGACTTCCACTCCCACCCACCCCCTTTCACTAATCACATCATGTGGATTCTACCTTCCGAATAACCCTCGCCTCACTGGTGTGGCTGTGACACTTGAGTCCCGCTCGAGTGGGACCCAGCACTGTGACAGCTGCAGTGGCGACGTGTGGCTTCTCACATCCAGTTTTGCCTTCCTCTAGATGGTGGTGCCCTCTTTGGTCAGAGAGATACAGGGGTGTGGCCCTACTGTCCAGGATGGAAGGGAACGGCAAGATGAAGATCAGTGAGTGGGCGATACCCTCCAAGTAATAAAGACTCTGAAGCTCCTGGATGCGAGAGAGGCTTGGAAGGGGTTTAAGCTGATAGGCCGCTAACCCCTGCCACTGACACCCCCGTCTTCTGGGGTTCCTACTGCTAACCCCATAAGGACAAAGCACGCTACATGAATGGAAGGAAAGTACTGGCTCCTGTGTTAATAGCTGGGCATGTGCCCCAGACCCCTCACAGCACAGGCCTTTCAGTACGTGCGCAGTACCGCTCGCACTGGGAGTGCACACCTTGGGAACCGAGCACTCAGGAGCATCTGCAGAATTAGGGCTGGGGCAGGGTCTGCGGAGCACAATCAGTGTCCCCTTCCCCAGCCAGCTCACGGCATGAGAAGGACTGGCTCGCCCTAACCCCCATTTTAGGTAGAATGGGGGAGAGGGGCCATTTGGTAGATGCATTTTGCCTTTCAGATCAGCGCCTCAGCCCCTGCTAAAACATGGCCCAACGAGGGGTGAGGAGAAGGTGACAAGCAGCAGAACTGTCTTCCGAGCCCCCTAAAGTGAGTGAGAGGAAGGGAGGTGCCCCCTCCTCTGAGTGCTGAGACTGCCGTGGGCGTGAGAGGGCAAGGCTCCTAGAGGTCTCTCCCGCCCTCAACACGGCCCAGCTTTATCATGACCGGGGATGCTTTCCCACTTGCTGAGTTCCTCCCAAGAAGCGGAGGTTTCAAGTTACTGTTTCCAACAGATGCATCCATTACGAGGGGCGTGGATTCTCTCCTCCCACCCAGTCCCCCCGTTTTTATTCCCAAGACACATGTAGCTGCCAGTTGTTTTCACATCTGTTGTCACTGATGAGCTCTTTCCCCAAATCCCATCCGCTGTGTAACAGTTACAGGGAGACTTTGCCAAGGGGGTGGGAACAAGGTGACACAAGTCCCAGCTTCCTTCAGATGTGATTCCAGGCTGAGGAGGACAAAGCCCCATGCAGCAGGCCGAAGCAGGCGTATGTCCCCTCCTTCCCGCCTTCTTGCTCCCCTGTCCCAGAACTCCAGCTCCTCTTCCCAATTTCCTGTGGCCCCGGCCTTCCCTTCTCTGCCACCTATTATCAGAACTGAGACTGTGAGCTGTTCATTTTCCTAACTTGGGGGCTCTTATTCTTTGGCCCTGGGAAAAGGCATCTTCTTGGGAATTCATTCTTATTCCTTTTATCGAAGGTTGAGACAACCCCCATTCATTCCCCCAATGCACCTCACTGCAGTTTCCCCTTTCAAAGTAGCAGACAGCCCTGCCAAGGGGCTAAAGTTTCTCATGCAGTAAGCAGAGGGACTGGGCAACCCAACATCCCTTAATTGTCAAGCCTGTAGGGTCCCCCGGAGGGCGGTGTCTCCGTCCTACCAATCAAAATGGACAAAGGGCAGTGTGACCTCACTGACTGGGAAAAGTTCCAACCCAAAGCAGACACTTGGCATTTATTTGGTCAGTGAATTTTGATTGTGGATAAATGCAGTTTCTGTTAGGCTCTTTGAAATATTGAAAATATCCCACAAATTCTCATTAGTGCCTTTGAGGACCTGTAGGGGGTCTGGGACTCCAGCCAAGGAACACCGATTTTGTCCAATCCCACCTCTACACCCTCCTGCCATGCCTTTCTTTCCCTCTCAAGTTGGGAACCAACTGAGTAAAAAACATGAGCACTCTCAAATGGAGAGATCAAAATATCAGCTTCATCTCAGATAAAGCTGATTGGAGAATGTGGCTTTGGATATGCAGGCAAATTGGCTTGTTCATACATCAGTTTTCAATGGGAGAGACTTACCCACCCATTCCTGGATACAAGGTGACAATCTCAGGCATCATCAGGGGCTGAGCTGGACAAGGTTAGGGAGGGGCAAGGCAGGCTGGGCTGAACTGAGCATGCCAAGCTCTCTACCCCACTCACTGTTTAGACAAATCACCCCCTCCTCCCAGCATGGGGAGAGAGTGAGGGGTTAAGAGTGACACTGGAAACATATGTGTGTCTGCGGTCCTTTGCGCTCTGGGGCAGGGAGTGGGAGCTGTCTCCCCTCCGTGGAGATAGGAATGGGGTGCGTGTGTTCTCTGACCCAGCCAAGGTGGATCTGGGCTGAGCAGGTCAGCATCACCTGCCGCTGAGAGGGGCCTAGGCAGGCCCTGTCACACACCCACTGGGGAGGAATGGTTGGAGTATCCCCGTCCCCTGTCTTGGGTGCAGCTATCCATGCCAGCCATGCTTGCTGGTTCTCAAAGCCCTCACCCAGACTGAGGGGAGATGTTGACTAAGATGTGGATCATCTGGTTTGCTTCTCTCTGTGATGTATTTAAATAAGAAAATAAATTGTTCATTTTTCCCTTCATTCTCCCCTGGAAGAGCAAATGGAGAATGTGCTTCATCCAGGTGAATTGTTAGGAAATGGGGCCGCTGTTTAAAATGCATCTGTTCTGGAGTTGGACCTGATTCTACCTTGGTTAACTTCTTGATAGAAACTGATGGCAGATGAAGGCCAGGCACCATACATTTGCTTTGCAGATTGAGTGGAATAATAGATTCAAGGCAAGAGGAGCAGGCAGGGAATGATAGAGCAAGTTACCAGCTTTCTGGTAAGAAGCAGTAGCAATGCCAGGCGTCTTTCCTTCTTTCCTCACCTTCCTTCTTTCCCTCCTCTCCTCCCTGCCTTCTTTTTTCCTTCCTTCCCTGCATCCATTCAACCACGTTGTATTGAGCTCCCACTTTGTGCTGGGCGCTGTGTGGCCTTTGGGATATGGAGTTGGTGACATGCATAGTATCTGTCCTCCAACTCCCTTCCCCAGCCCCTGAGCTTTCGTTCTTTCTAATATATCACTTTTGGGATGGACAGATAATTAAACGGGTAATTTAAATGCAGTGTGATGAGTATCACAGCAGAGTTTAGTATGGGGCTGGCATGGGGGTTATGGGCATAGAGGAAGCGCAGGGCTATCAGGGGTGGCTCCCTGGATACATCTTCAAGGTCAAGCCAACAGGGTCCAGCGGATGTTAGTCTGGGGAGACAGAGAAGAGCAAACTGAGGCTTCTTTACTTGGTGGCTGTTGTTGGTAATGTCCCTGGAGGCTGCTTCTCTGGGGTAAGCCTGCTGCCTGGATGGGACGCCTCTCTGATTCCGATTCCGACTCTGCTAGCATATCACTGTACCCAGGCACTGTGCCAGATGCATAATATGTATTATCACATTCAATGGTCACAGACCCCGCTGAGGCTGGTAGTATAGTTATCCCCATTTTATAGATGCAGAAACTGAGGTTTGGAAAAATGAAATGACAGCCCAAAGATCACAAAGCAGGTAAGGACGGAGCTAGGACTGTGGCTACTGCATGTCACTCCCCACCCAGAGCCTCCTGATAGAGTTCCTACAGCTGTTTGCACCACAGCACACACCCCACAGAGCCCAGCACTGGCGCTGATCACGACCATTTCTATAATAAAAGCAGCCATAATGTTATCTTCATGGATGGAGTTCCTACAATGAGCTACTTGGGCGTTTTATAAACACCATCTAATGTAAGTCTTACAACAGGTCTGTAAGATAGATGGCATTATTATGCTCATTTTGCAGATGGGCAAACTGAGGCTCAGTGAAGTTAACTAAATGGCTCAGTGCCACATGTGGAGCTAAGTTAGAACCTAGGGCTGCAGGAGCCCACATCCCATGCTGTTGAGCAGAACATTGTTTACTTGTACAATTTCACACAAGAAAATGGAGAGAGGGGGCCGTTCTCATCTTGCACTGTCACCCCCCGCACATATTCCTGTTACTTTCCAGGCCTCAGTTTCTCATCTGTGTACAGGGGACAGTCGTTCCTGCCAGCACTGATCAGAGATGATGGTGGGCTCACCAGGGCCTTGCAAAGGCCCACTTCCCCTGGGCTTATCAGGCACTCCCGACTGAACTTCAGGGCGCTCGTCTCCCGAGGGCTGGGTGTCTGTCTGAGAGGTGCCCGAGGGGGCAGAGAGGAGCCACCTGTAGGCCTCAGCTCCAGAGACAAATCCATTGTCTGAGCTTATCATTGAGCTTCATTGTTTCTTGGAGGTCCGCCCCAGCTGTGGAAGGATAAGAACATCTTTGGAGACTGAGGGGGCAGCTGGGACAGGATGATCCCTGTCTCTTCCCAGAAGGCCATGGCAGCAAAAAGAAGGCACGGAGGAGCTGTTTGGGACATTTCATGACTCATGCACTCGGCAAACGTTAACGGGCCTGGCTCTGTGCAGTGTGGCCGAGGCGGGTGGATGCTGTCCCCGCCTGGGGAGCTCAGACTGCTGTGGGGGAAACACAGTGCAGTGCGGTGCCCAGAAACCTGGCATCATCCTCGATGCTCCCCGTTCTCCTCTTCCCTCCCCCCCGCAGCAAGTCATGAGCAAAACCTGGTTGGCTCATGGGTCCAGCCCTCCCCCGCCACTTCCGTCACACCCCCTGGAGTCCCAGCCAGAATCCACTTTGTCTGAACGCTTGCAGGTGACCCTCTGTGGCTTCCTTCCTTCCACTCTTGCCAATCCAGCCACTGGAGAGCTTTGAACAGTGTCACTCAGATCATTCATTCCCCTGCTTGGAATCCTCCAGTGGCCGCCATCGCCTTCAGAACCAGTCAAGGTCCTTTCCGTGTTCTTGCCCCGGGTTCCTCCCTGGCCTCAATCATCTCCCCTAAGACTTGCCCAGCTGACTCTGCGTCAGCCAGTGGCTCCCCTGCTGGTCCTCAGACACTCGGGCCAGCTTGTCTCCAATAGGCCTTGGGCGCAGCGCCCCCCCCCCACCCCAGAGAGCCACAGCCCGTCACTCTCATCAGCTCTTGCCTCAGAGAGGCCTCCCCAACCCCCTTGTGCCCTCCTCCCCTTACTCTCTTCAGTCTTTTTAATTGCCTGATATGTGTGCATTTTTTTCCTTACGTACTATCTGCCTCCTCAAGTTCCGTGAGATGAATGAGGTGGTCTGTTTTGTTGTCTGTGGTACGCCCAGCTCCTAGAATAGCATCTTACACATAGTAGGGGCTCAGTGATTATTCATTGGGTGTTAAATGAATGACTCGGGAGATGGTACTTACGGAAGCCCAGCAGATGCGGCGAACAGCTCCAGGGTCTGGGTAGGGGGTGGTCCTTGTTGGGTGAGGTGACTGGAGAGGTCAGACGTTTGGGTGCGGCAGGCGGTTTTCTTGGGGAGAACGGAGGGGAAGGATCCCAGGAAGAGCCCCTGGACTTCCAAGGGCCCATGTTGACAGGAGCAGAGGAGAAATTTCTCATGGTGGGAGGCGCCTTGTGTCGTGGCCGTGGCCGGGGCCTGCTGTGAAAGAGCTTGGAGGCGGGCAGGTGGCAGAGGGGGGAGAGAGTGTGGCTGCTCTCTGTGGAGTGACCGTGAGCCTGGACTCGGGAGCCAGCCCAGCTGGGTTCACATCCCAGCCCTGCAGGGAAAGCCCATAGATCAGCATTTGAGGTGGCTATGAAATCATTGCTCAGGACCTCAGAGAACAGTGTGGGGCGTTTTTAGGAGCATAACGTGGCGATTTAGAGAGATGGAGGTGTAAATCCTGGCCCTGCTGGGTCCTAGCCTGTATGAGACTTAATAATCTCTTTTGGCCTCAGTCCCTATCTCTAAAATGAGACCAATAATCCCTAATTCACAAAATCTTTTTAAAGATGCACTGAGATGATGTATATGAAGCACTTACTTAGGCCTGGACTGGTACTAGGCCATGGTTGCCAAGGAAACGAGGCCTGCTGCATCCACTGGGTTCAGAATTGGGAGAAAACTTGCTCTTTAAGCTCTTGGTGGGGCTGCAGGTGTTCTCCAGACATTTACTCAGCATTCACCTGCGAGGGGCCACACCTTTGCTCAGAGATGCTGGGCTGTAGCCTGCTCCTCCCTTCAGGTCCTTAGAGGACCATGCTTCCTTTTGTCTCTGGGCCTTCGCACAGCTGGTTCCTCTGTCTGGAATGTTCTGCCTCCTTTCACCTCATTAACCATGGCTCATCTGTCACATCTTGGCTCAAGGTTCACTTCCTCCTGGACCCCTCGTCTAGATCATCTCCTAGAATTGTGTTCCTTACCCTCAGATAGCTTATCTCAGGTGATAATTATACATTGATCAGAGCTATTAACTTATCATTATCGCTCTCCCTCATAGACTGTAAGCTTTGGGAGAGCAGGGACTGTGTGTGGATTTGCTTGCCATCCTATCTCTGGACCACTGACGGTCCCTGGCAAATCGTACGTTCTCCATTAATATCAAGAATGACTCAGGGAAGATGGAAGTGACATGCACAACTGTAGCGACCTTGCCTTACCCTGTTCTTTCCCCAAGAAGCCTGGGAAAGCTGAGGGAGGCACCACAGACATGAACGTCTCAGCATTAGGAGGATTGCCAGTTCCTTTTTATTTATAACAACAACAGCAATAATAAATAACATATCCTCAGCGCTCCAGTCGCTACGCTAAGTACCCTGTAGACATTACTTCATTTAATTGAAATGTCATTATTATTGAGTGAGAAAAACAAGATGCCAAGAAGTGTGTATAATATGATCCAATTTAAAAAAGATAAACAATGTCAAACCCCTCACTCTATATGTAAATGTGTATATGGGAGTATGTAAGTTTATGTTTGTATGTGGTTTTATGAGTAAGAGTCAAAACATGGAAAGATGCAAATGATATTGTTAAATGGGTTACGTAGGGGTGTGTGTTGGCTAGTGGGTAGTGTGAATAGGTGAGGGTGGGAAGTGAGGGAGAGAAAGCCAAGTGAAAAGAGTAAAACTAAAAAGTAAAATCGCACTAAAAATCCTATATGCATAATAAGATCATACTTGCGTATTCACGCGAGATTATATATGAATGCGTATGTAAAAAGAAGTTTAAAAATTGTTTCCCACAAAAGTACTATATACTGACAAGGGTGCAGTGTGATAGGTACTTTCATAAACTGCCTGGAGGAGTGTAAATTGTTACAAACTTTTTGGAAAACAACTTGGCAATAGATTATCAACAGCCTTAAAAAGAGTCATATATTTGGACTCAGTATTCCACTTCACAGAATTCACCCTGAAGATATAATCAGAGTTGCAGTCTACCGTTTGTGCGTAAGATGCATAGCGTTATTTATAATAGAGGGAAAAATGGAAATAAACTTAATAGCCAATAATAAGAGAAAGGTCAAAGAAACTGCTACTCAGAAAACAAATTCCAGTGTCGTGACAGCCCTGTAGACATGAGTACTCTCAGCGTCGCCCTTTTATAGATGGAGGGAACAGCTGCAACAAGGTCCATCATTGCATGGCCAGTGAGTGGTGCAGCAAGATTTGAACTGCTGGGTATTTGCAAAATCATGAGAATGCCTTCCTTACAGATAGGTTTGTGAACATCAGTTGCTCACAGTCTTCCCCTGGAGAAAACTGTCGTGCCCCAGACCCTCGAAACCTTGCTAGGAACTAACTGCTCAACTATAGTGTGTGGCAGACTCCCAGAAGGATCATCAAAGTGACATCACTTTCTTCTAAATGAAATAATAGATAGAAAGCTTTTAGCCAGCACCTGACATAGTTTGTACTCAGTATATACTATAAGTTATAATTCACATGATTTTGCTGTTGTTGTTTTGGTTAGAGAAGCAGTTAGGAAAATGGGGCTTTTTCTCCCTTATCATTCTGATTTGTATTCTCTGGATTATCTTGGAAATTGTCCTCTTAGTGGCAGCTTTTGGGAGTTGGAAAGAGCCAAAGCTTTGGAGTCAGATCTATCTGGGGTTGAATTCTGGTATTGCCTTTTAGCAGCTGCATGATTTTAGACAAATTACTTAACCTCTCTGAGTCTCTTTGCCTAACTCAGAGAATTGCAGTGAAGATGAAATTAGATGTCACATGGAAAGTTCCTAACATAGCTCATACCTTGTTGTAGGTGTTTATTAAATGTTAGGTTGCTTGCCTTCCCAACTGGAAGACGCATTCTTCGATTGAAACCTCACTGAGTGGCACTGGATTGGGGGTAGCTTTAGGCCAAGTTGGGCCAGGCCAGACCAGGATGTAAACTGAGCCAAGGGTAGGGGCCCCATGGCTGGGGCTTCACCCCAGGCTAGGGGTGGGGTAGATGGGAAAGGAACATGTGGTTACCTGGGCCCAGGATGGGCACTAGAAGTTACAGGCAGGTTTTGAGCCTGAGGTTTTTGCTCTTGTTTGTACCTAGAAGTCACAGATGATCAGAGACCAGTGGGGAAGTCTGGGCATGAAAAGAAAGAGGAGGGACAGGAAGTTTGAATAAAGGTTGGGTGTTTTGAGTGCTCTGATATGTCCCAGGTGAGGAGCTTGTTTTGTAGGCCTGGGGGAAAGTAGCAGGGTTTAAATCAATTTCTTTTTCTTCTTATAATGTCATTTGACCTTATTTGCCCCCCTTCTCTTCACTTCCAGAGGCACAGCCAGGTCCAGGCTATGAGGTGGGATGAAAGGATGCAACTGATGAATAGTTGAGTGGGGATGAATGAATGGATTTATGGATGGTTGGATGGGTGAATAGGATGGAAAGATAGGAGGTGTTGGAAGGATGGATGGGTGGATGGAATGGATAGCTAGATGGGATTGATAGGTATTAGGGATGGATATACAGAATGATGGGCTATTACATGGGGGTATGGATGAATGCATATATGGCTAGGATAGGAAGATGGGGTTGCTTGATAAGCTAGTCAAATGGGAGGATGGATGCGACAGATAGAGGATGGATGAATGGAATGGATGAAGAAGGGAAAGACAAATGGAGGAATGAATGGATAGATGATGGCAGGATTGGCTTAATAGATTGTGCAGATAAAATGGGAGGGGTGAACGGAAAGACTGAGAGAATGGACAATGAGTAGATTCATGGACTGGGTAGATGTATGAGTGTTTGGATAGATAAAGGGAAAAAAGGAAGAACCCAAGGATGGGTGGATGGGAGGATGATTGGATAATGAATGAGTCAGAGTGCTTTCAAATTTATTGTCCAAGCAAACCTATTTGGGGGCCAGCTGGTCAAAAGTGGAGATAAGGACTGGATGGGAGAATAAAATATATTGACCGTTTAGAGGGACGGCCTGGGGAAAGGAAGCTGGACTCCTTGGCATCATTCTCTTACCAATTTCTGTGATGTCCTTAGTGAAAACTCGTGTTATATCAGGCTTAGAACACCAACACAGACCATGTTCACACACCCCTGTGAAAACAGGCCGTGTCTCTTCTAATGCACAAACGTAGTCTTTATGGAGTCTGCCATGCGAATATGAGATATGTCTACACTGGTATTTACACTCACTGTGATTTGTAATGGAGACCGCCTGTTTACATCCTGCTGGAAACCAAATGAGATTGAGGGGCTCACGGTCCACACCCTGGAATCGGCCAACAGGAAGGAAAGCAGGTGGCTCAGGGACCCTTGCCTTATTTAATTGATGTAGGTTTTTTTTTTTTTCTTTCTTTGCTAAACAAGTAATTTATTTTGAAAGCCACCAATTCAGTGAGATAGAGTGTTTAGTTTTTCTTTATCAAGCTGGGTGGGTGAAGATAAAGCGTAGAGGGGGTCTCTGAGGTTCTCAACTGGGGCCTGACTAGTCTCCGGCATGCAGTTACCCAAATGATCTAATTTTCCTCTCCTCCCAGCCATGCTGCCCTCTTTTGCTTGCTCTTTCTTTTAAGTTAATTAGTTTAACGATGTTGCAGCTACTATACAAGTAATATATACTCAGAGCAAAAATTCAAACAGCGCATAGCGGGCATATGGTGAAAAAAGACCTCCCCTCTGCAGATCCCGAATCCCACTTAACAGTTTATTCTGAATTACTCCAGAAAATTTCAAAACATATAAGAAAGTAGAAATATAATGCAAATTGCTTATATCTCACACAAATGGGATCATTCTAATACATCAAATACACTATTCTGTAATGTGCCTTTTTCTCTTAGCAATATCTCTTCTACATCTTTCTGGGCAGGCACATATAAAGTCATCTCATTCTTCTTAATGATTACATAGTATTCCATAAATTACCATAAATGACTCAGCCAGTCCTTTATTATTTAGGCTTTTCCTAGCTCTTGGCTACCCCAACAGTACCACAATAAAATAATTGTGTGTGTGTGTGAATGATTTCCACACGAATGAACTACTCTGTAGAATGGAGTTATAGATATATTGCCTTTGGATAGACGCATTTATGCTGATAAAAATGCCAAATGACATAATTTAAATACTGCCAGGAGTACTTTAGAGTTCTTGGTTTCTCTACATGTGCAAATGTATCAGAATTACCTGGAGTGATTGTTAAAGTAGAAATTTCTAGACTGAAGGGTTTCTGATACAGTAGATCAGAGGTGGAGTAGGCCTGGGATGGGACTGAGAATTTGCATTTCCAACAAGTTCCCAGGTGATGCTGCTGATGTACTGGTCCAGGAACCACTGCCCTGCCCCTGTCCTAACAACATTTTAAAAATTTGCCAATCTAATATGTATCAGAAAGATATCTCATTAGGGCATCTCTTTAGTTATAAATGAAATTAAGCATCTTCTCATGTGTCTTAGCCATTTGTATCTTTTTTCTTGTAAACTGTCTGTTCATGTACTTTGCTCATTTTTTATGGCAGTGTTCAATTTTTTTCTTATTGATTTGTAAGAACTTTTTGCATATGAAGGATATTGGGTCTTTATCTGTAGCATTATGGTAACTTTTTTCCCCAAAGTTTGGAGCTTGGCATTAGATTCTTGGTTGGCTTATTTATTTACTTTATCTATCTATCTATCTATCTATCTATCTATCTGTCTGTCTGTCTGTCTGTCTGTCTGTCTGTCTGTCTGTCCGTCTGTCTATATCTATCATCTATCTATCTATCTATCTATCTATCTATCTATCTATCTATCTATCTATCTATCTATCTATCTACCTACCTATCTGTCTATATCTATCATCTATCTATCTATCTATCTATCTATCTATCTATCTATCTATCTATCTATCTATCATCTATCTATACATATAGAAGTTCTACAAATTTATGCAATCTAATTGGTCCATGTTCTGGCTTTCCGGTTTTATACTAAGAGAAACCTCTTTCTCACTCTAAGATTATATAAAAGTTAATAATGAATCCGTGTTAATGCTTATTTTATATTTTCTAACCTAAAATAGGGCAGCAAGTGTTACTATGGCAATATAGTAATTACTTAATTGAAAATGAAAATGTGAAGCCTTCACATTTCTGAATTAACCTGAAGGGATCTTTCCGCCTCTTCATCCCTTGGGCCTGTATAAGAGAAAAGAAACTCCCATTTGATGATTTCTTCTTCTTCAGGCTATTGCTGTGATGAGTTGAGATTAACAAAAAAAAAGAGTTTGAAGTTTGAGGGCAAAGTGTGTAGGCTGTTTTCAGGCAAACAGATGTTTCTAACGTGATGGAGGCACAAGCATGAGATGGCATAGCACACAAAAGCTCCCTCCCCGTGTGCCAGTCTGGCTTTCAATTGCACAGTGCCCTTCCCCAGGCGTGCTCTCCTCCATTGAGCCGCGAGGTTTACCGTTGGAGAAAAGGACGGAGAGTTGGGAATTGTCAAACACAGCCTTTTGCACAGCCCGTAACAGTATATGCATCAATAAATGTGGGCTGATTGAATTAATGGAACTATCATGATTTTGAAAGGCTTGCCTTTTCTGTTCTTCAGACAACTTCACATGCAGAGTCCTGTGCTAGATCTTGGACAACATCCCTAACAAGCCACTCTCTCAGCCTTGGGGGAAGTGGCAGTTTAGTGGACAGCTAGATATCATAATGAATGGTATTTTAGAAAAGGGAGAGAGGTGCTAATAGAAGGTGCTAGATGGTACCTAGATGGGACCATGTCTTATCCATCATTCTGTCCTAGGACTTATCACAGAACCTGACACTTAGGTGATCAACCAGTGTTTGCTGATGGAATGAATGAGATGAATGAGTTTGGGAGCTGAGAGGAGGGAGCAAGGAACACCGCCTGGGGAAGTAACAGAGGAGGGGATATGTGACAGGAAGAAGAAGGGTCATGGAGAGAAGTGGGTGACAAGCAAGGTGGGTCTCTGCTGGTGCCACCTGTAGTTCAGCAGGGCTTAGGATGGATTCTGCATGTCACATGGCAGCGGTGAAGGTGAGGTTTTATTAGGGAGAGGAACGTTGACACAGTCAGAGTCAGCACGACGGGGTGGCACAGGTCTCTCATTCTCTCTGAGGTCCGTGTCGGGGTGTGCGGGGGCCATGGCCTTCGGCGTGGGTCTGTGTCCAGAGGAGGGTCCTTCCCCATCTCCTGCTCTTCCTCCTTACAGGGAAGCATGTGAGCCATGTGAAAATCAGAAGCATATTTTATGCCTGGAATGGATGCATTTATTGAGCACTTACTATGTGGTCTAGGTCTAGTGGGTAGGAACATAAAGGAGAATCAAATGCCATATCTGTGCTTGAGTCCTAGGATGGCATTGCTTTATCCTTTAAACCAGGAACCAAGTGTTGTGGATGCACAGAAGTGGGGAGCAGGGAGGGGCTCTTGAAGCAGTGTTCTTTGAAAATGTGCTCACAAAGAGTCGGAAAGTGGCCTCTGTAGTCAAGAGTCATCAGAGAAGTCACCTTGAGATGGGAGTGTGAGGATGGGTGGGAGAGTGGGAGATGGTGGGAGGCCAGGAGGGCGTTGGGGGTAGAGGTGGCTGGGGATGAGTCTTTAAAACCCTTTTTGTGTCTCCCCAGGGACAACAGTTCCCTGGCTGGTCTTCCTGCTTCCTCTGTGCTCACCTGTGCTCATTCTTCCCACAATGCCAGAGAGAGATCCTAAAACATGTGGATCAGACGAGGTTACCCATCCTCCCACATGCACCCAGTTAAAGCCATCCAGATTTGCTCTGGCCTTGACTGCCCATCGGCCCCCATCTCATCTCCCACCCCTCCCGCCACATTCTCTGCACCCTGGGAGCGTTTGCTTCTTGGTCTTAGCTTGAAAACAGCCAGCTTGCCCCTGTCCCCAGGCATTTACACCTGCTCTCTTCTCTGCCTGGAGTGCTGTCCCCCCCCGCCCCCCCAGCTCTCCCGTGGCTCACTCTTACTCCCCGTCAAGCCTCTGCTCCAGGGTGACACCCTCAGAGGTGGACGGCCCATGAAGCTCCACCTCATCACCTTGTTAGATTATTTGCTGTTTACTTGCTTATCATCTATCTCCCCCACTAGAAACCAAGCTGTGTGAGGCTGAGTGTAGGGCACTGGCACCTCCAGAGCCCATGGCAGGCTTAGCACACTGTTAGCCCTCAGTAAATACTCATCAGCTGCATGAATGAAGGGTACAAGGGTGGACAGAAGGGAGAGAGCGAGTGGTAATTAATGTTTATTGATTTCCCTGGGCCTGGCGTTTCACATCTGTAATCTCATTTAATCTTCCCAGCATGCCTGTTATTATAATAAATTTTATTATCCTTGTTGTACAGCTGAGGGAGCGGAGGCTCAGAGAGGGTGAGCCGGGTGCCCGAGGTCACACAGCTGGCGCGTGTTCGCGTGGGGCTGTGCATGCAGGTCTGTCATCAGACTCCATAGGCCCAGCTGACTCCTCCCCACGATGCTGTGGGATGCTTGGGGTGTCTGCTGGGAGCAGAGAGCAGGCCGCGGGGCTCATGCCCTGTCAAGTGTGCGTGTCTGCGGTAGAGGTAGGGGTGCAGTGCAGATTAAATTGTAGCTACCATGGGCTCTTTTAAGATTCCCCTCACACTCACGTATATCCTTCCATGTATTCTAACCTCTGTGTGGAGCACAGGTGCATACACAGGCTTCTATTCACATGTGTGTTCACACAGTTTCACCAGACACGCACACCACTCTGCCACTCACAAACACAGCACCAGGTGGAAGAGACACCCAGCGTGTAGCACAGATCCTTCTGGAAGGCTGCAGGGGTCCTGATGGGAGGAGGGGAGCTGCAGGAGGACTCACCACTGGGTCCTCCCCGCAGGACAGTGGGGTGGCAGCATGGGAGTGTGGGGTGTGCACTGTGAATGGAAGAGCTGTGTGCACGTGGTAGAACGGCGTGTGCAAGGTGTCTGCAGATACATAGTGGATGTGGACGTTTGTGTCCGGAGACCCGGATGTGCGTGTGCATGTGAACCCTGTGTGTCAGGGGTCGGGCCTCGAGAGCATCTCGCTTAGCCTGGGTCACAGCTCGCAGCCCAGGGATGGATCAGGGCTTCACCTTGAAGGCCCCTGCTCCCTGTCATTGTCCTTCTGAGCTGGCAGAGTTTATGTGACAGACCCCTCCCAGACTACACTCGAGGGCTGTTTTTCCCTCTCCACGCTGCTTTCTGATGTCCCAGGATGTGAGTCTGTGCTTGGCAACCATGCCTGGCAACAGCCAGGGCCCAGCCAGGCGGGCAGCTGCATGGACCTGCCGGCCATGAGGGTCCTTCAGGGAGGCGCCGGCCTGGCCCTTTGGGCTAAGCAGGCCGGGGTCCGCGCCTCCCCCCGACCTTCAGGTCTTCTCTTTCGGTGGAGCTGCAGCGTCTCTGAGAACCTACTGGCCTGGAGCCCGTGCTGCCTGTGCTTTCTGGAGGGAGGAGCGGAGAGGGAGGGGACATGCCCTCAGACTGCCTGTGGGCGCAGTCTTTGGAGGAGATGTGACTCCCCAAAGTTTCTACAAGCCCAAGAGGTTTTCTGCCTCCGTCCCTTCACACTAAGTCTTTCAAGTGCTGTAAGGAAGAGGCTCAGAAGCTTCCAGAGCCAGGGTGCGTGGGCCAGGCAAGGGTCTGCTGCCTGGGTTTTATTTCCCACCTCTGAGCAATCAGCACTGAGCATGAAGCAGAAAAGCCCTCAAAGCAGGTTGGATTGAGCTCGGAGTCTAAAGAGAAGGTGGGAGGAAGGATACGCAGGGCCCTGGCGTGGAGCAGAAGTGGGACCAGGGAGCAGCTGAGGCCGACTGCTGAGAAGGCGGAGGGAAATGCCACTTCTCCAGTGGGAGGAGCCAAGAGCCGCAGCCAAAGGCACACTGAGGCCGGCCGGCCAGGGCTGGGCGAGGAGAGCCCAGGAGCCCGAAGGCACAGGAGGTGGGTGGAGTGATGGGTGTGCGCGGTGCCCAGCTGTGCAAGGCCTCTTTAAAAGCTGGGGACCTGCAGCCCTGCCACAGCTCCACTCTTCCAAGCAGCTTCTCCCAGCCCCTTCCCTTGATTACTAAGCCTGCCGGTCTCTACTCTCCACCCTTTGAATGGCTGACCCATTGGGACCCTCAGCCTTTAATCTCCTGCTGCCCCTGCTCTAAATGCTCTGTCCTGGGTCAGTTCCACAAGTCAGCTCTCTGTCTGCCTCCTGGGCTGTGCATCCTGCTGCCCTGTGTTCTGAGCCCAGCCCAGCTTAGCTCTCTTCCTATTGGCTACCCGGTCAGCTTCCTGCCTTAATCTTGAGAGCGACCATTCCAAGACACAAAGATGACCATCACAAGATGGCCTGGCCAGGACTCAGTGAGAACATTTAGACCAGCAAGAATGGGCTTGTCTCACATCCTGCCACTCGCCCTGCTGGTTCCCTGCGCCTACGGCCACTGCTCCCCCTTCCCTTACTCTCCTGGGAAGAGGTGGGGTCCCTCCTGCAGGTCCCCGTTCCCAGAACTCTGGGTCCCTTTCTCCTCTCTTGCATCTGTGGGGTTTAGCTTTTCTCCCCGCTCCATCTCTCCCATTTTATTTTTCTGTTCCACCTACTTTACTCTTTATATTGAAAACATGTTCAAAATAGCAAGGGGGCGCTCTTTGGGCCCTGAAACCCTCTGTCTACTGCCCTGTTCCTCTTCCATTTAAAGCTAAGCTGCTCCCCATGGCTGATAGTCTCCATTTCTTCCCAGTAACTCACATGGGCCCTGTGTCAGGTGACACCGACAGCCTTTGTCCTGAGGCTGAGCGGAACTGGTGACTCCTCTTGTTTCTTACTCTACATCTCTTTTGATTGTTACCTTTTCTGTCCCTATTTGGTCTCGCTTTGCCTTGTCTGTCTCTGTCACTTCTTTCCCTTGGTTACTTTCTCTCTCCTTGTCTGTCTCCCCTTCTCTTTGTTGTAGCTTCTTGACATGTCTGCCTTTGGGTCTCTTTTTCTACCTGCCCATCTCTCTTCTGCCTATCTCTCGTTTGAGGCCATAGTTTTCTCTGTCTTTTTCTGTTTGTCTTTCTACCTTTCATTGGGGTGTCCGGCCCTGGATGGTGTGACTAAAGGGGGTCCTGGAGATGTCCCCTCGAGAACCTGGTCTGGGTCCTGGCCAGCACAGGTCTGCTGTTCCAGGGCCTGGCACAGTGGCCCCATCTAGAGAAATGCCTTCTGGGTGACAGTGGTGCAGGGAGAGACCATCGCTGCGTGGATCTGTGGAGGTGTGCAAACGGCGGGGCCTGGAGTGCCTCTGGTTAGTGTAATTACATTCTTCCTGCTGACAGTTCCCACCATGGTCTCAATTGGATGTGACATTCTTATTAAATAACTTTACCAGTAACTAGTAATAATAACATAGTCCTTACTTCCTGACCTCAATTGCTCGATGCTATTTTGGTGAGCAGCAACAGTGCCGCAGGGCTTCTGCAGAACAGCCTGCCAGATTGCTGCCAGCACACATGCGCGCGCACACGTACACAAGCACAACAGGGGCTGATGGGAAGTATGCACACACTGTCTGTGCACAGTCTACATGCTTGTGTCCAGGAGCACATGGGAGGACTGCACCAAGTGTGAATTACTCTTCAGCCGGCCTTGTTGTCACACAGAATGGAGACTTGACTTCCAAAGGATCTCTTGATTCTGTGTGCCTTTCTCTACCCTGCTCTGGCCTCTGCATTCATATCTGCCTTCCCCTGTGTTTGAAGTTTGCATCCCTTCCTTTTCTATCAGGTGAAATTTATTCATCCTTCAAGGCCCATTGCAGATGTTACCTCTTCCAAGAAGTCCTTTCTGGTCTGCTGTAGTGGGATTAATATCTCCCACTGCTTTATTTCGTTCTGGTCTGGCACTCTGTTCTCATTTTGTTAGCTGGATGTAGGATTGTCTTTTGTCCCATAGACCATCATTTCTTTAAAGGCAGGGACTGGGCCATAACCATTTCTGATGATGCAGTCACTCACTCACTCCCATCCTAAGACTTGTGGGTTTATTGAATGGGAGTGGATATATTGTAGGTTGGTGTGTGTGTGTGTGTGTGTGGGGGGGGTGTTGAGACTTGGTGGTGGTGGGTTTCTCCACAAAGATGAAACCTTTGTGAGGTCCTTAGTCTCCCTTTGTTTTTATTTTCCATATTGACCAAAAAAAAAAAAAAAAAAAAAAAGAAAAAGAAAGAAAAAAGTGAGATGCTCACTCTCGCAGAACAAATAGAACTGTGACTTTGGTTTCACAATTTACGTGGCTGATTTTGTCTGCTTTTGACAGTTCTGTCATGTTCCTGACAATTACAATTTGGTTTCTCCCTGGGACCTCGGGATGATAAGTTGGGATGCCAGCCTTGCATCGATCCGTTGGGGGAACACACAGCCCCTGTTGGTTTCCCCTATGCTGTGCTTATGAATTTGAAGTTCTGAGTAAGCCAGGGGAAGGACAGATGGGGAAAAACAATAAGGCAACGTGAGTATGTGCCAGGCTGGGGGTGTCACCTGGATCATCTGACCCAGGTAAACGACCTGAGGACATGTGCAGTGCCCACTTCGAGTTTCCCAGACCTCTTCCCCACAGCTGCTCGGCCTCCCAGAGGACAAGTCTCAGCTGACTCCTCTGCCCTCCTGTGCCTTTCCTTCCTCCAGGGTCCACCCCCACCCCCAGCCTGCAGCATGTCTCTGAAAGTTGATGTGAGCTCTTCAACAAATGGGTCGTGGCTGATAACATGCAGCATAGGCCTGACCCTCAATAAGCATTGACACGTGTGTGCTGTGTGCATGATGAATGCATGAAAGAATGAGTGGGTGAATGAACGAATGGTTCCATCTTCTGTAGCTGTTTTTCTTTCCTGATCTGAGTATGGAATGTTGAGTCTGTTTTAGATTTGCATCCTCGATCCATGGATCACTAACTGAATGATTCTGGAAGGTTATTTTGCCTTTTGGGAGCTGGTTTCCATCTTTAATGTGAAGAAGAGAATCCGAGCCTGCCTGCATTGTTGTGGAGGTGAAATACAATGTAGTGCTCTGCACCCATACTGCCTGGGTTCACATCCTCACTCAACTAGTTTCTGGCTGTGTAACCTTGGGCAACTTACTTAGACTCTGTACCTCAGTCTGCTCCTCTATACATCGGAATAGCAGTGGTGCCTGCTTCCCAGGACTGCTGGGAGGATTACATGAGATGAAGCATTTAAAGCAGGGCCTGGCATATAGCAAGTAGCCAAGACATGTATGACCGGGCTTCTTGGCAGAGTCACAGCTGAGATTCAGATACGAAAGCATTAGGAATCAAGCTATACCCTCTCGAGTGGGCCTCTCTGTCCCCTGGGCAGATGTCTCCTTACCTTCATGGAACTTTTGGGGTGACTGGCCCCACCATTGGTTTGCTTGAGGTGTAGGAGTTTCATGAGGAAGAACTTGAATCCTAAGCACAGATGGGGTTTGGAAATATGTAGATCTGTCTAATGGGTGGAGGGTGATCCATAAAGATAAAAATCAGCTGAGCAACATAACAACACCAGAGGGACAATTCACCCGATCGAGTCAAAGGACCCAACAGGGCCCGTGAGCTGAGGGTCAAGAGAAAGCAGGGTTTCTGGATCAAAGACAGTCAAATATGTCTACATACATTGCCTAGTGTCCCGTGGGACAAGGGGAGAAACAAACCTGGGCGAGAGCCATTGTTCTGCCAGTGGGAAGAGGGTGACAGCTCCCTAGCATTTAGACAGGGAAGTGAGAAGTGCCAGTCAGGAGGTGGGAAAACTGGAAAGTGCCCCCAGCTGTCTAAGGGTTGTCATGCTCTTGCATGTCCCAGACCAAGGTGGGCCAGTTGTCAACCAGCTCTCAGCAGACCCTCAGCCGCAACAGTGACCTTCGAGCATCCCTGAGGCTGTCGGGGAAGGGTGCAGTGGCTGGCTGAGGACTGCATGGTCCAAAACAGTGGCTCTGCTTCCTGGGATGTAGTGCCCGTGGAGAGCCCCTGGCATGCTGGTTCTCAGGCCAGGCCGCACCATTCCAGGGTCCCACTCCCAGACATTCTAATTTAATTGATCTGGGTTGGGGGGCTCGGGGCAATAAGGTTTTACAAAGCTTCCCAGGTGCTACCAGGTTGAGAACCAGGCTCTGTAAGCAAGCCTCTGCCTCAGTATTAGCTGGGAGCTTGTCAGAAGCGCAGATTCTCAGGTCCCACCCAAGGTGACTCAGACACACATGTAAGTTTTGAGAAGCACTGACCTTGGGTATGAAAAATGGAAAGAACTGAGGACCTTTCAGCCTGACAGATGGTCTTTTATTTATTTATTTTTTTGAGGGCAGTGTCACTGGCCCTCATGTGGGACCCGAACCGGGGCCACTGGCTTCCCAAGCCAGCGCTTAACCACTGCGCTGCTTGGCCGGCCCTGATGGAGTCTTTTAATTCAGTCGCATTAAAGAAAAACAGCTATACCAAACTAGCAATAGCTAATGGGCACAGTCTCCACTCTTGCTGAACCAGAAGGGACCAGGGGCAGAGACCCTCTAGTGGACGGGCCTGCTCCATCGCTCATAAACCAGAAACCCCAGTAAGCCCAACCAAAAGACATCTGCTCACCCTCATCTGTTCCTGTCTTCCTCCTTCTCTTTTCTCTCTTTACCAAGAAGATTGATGAATGCAGGACAGAAGCCCCACGCTTCACTTGCCGCACGCATCTCAGCTCTCCCCACCTCCACATTCATTAATTCATTCATTCATTCAGATATTTATTGTGCACCTACTATAGGCCACACACTCTTCTAGACCCTGAGGATTCAGTAATAAACAAGAAAGAAACAGAAAACTCCCTGACCTCAGGGAGCTTGCATGTCTGGTTATTTGCAGACAATAAACAGCTAAGTAAGTAGATATGTGACTTTATGTTGGGTGGGGATAAAGTGCTCTGAAGAAAAATAAAGCAGGAATAAGAAGGTTGGAAAGACCTCTCTGCTATAGAAGGAGGGGATGTTTTCTCCCCGCTCTGATTGGAAGGGTGAAATGAAAGTCACCAGTTAATTGTTCCGTGGCACCGCTCATGTTGCTCTCTGTATAAATTGTACCTAAACCCCTAAGCCTCCTCCCTTGTTCTTCTTTTTTAAAAAAAATTAGTTTCAGGTGTACAACACAGTGTAATAGTTATACTTTTTACCCCTCAAAGTGACAACCCTCCTCCCCCAATCCGCCGCCCCCACATATCATACATATCTATTACAATTCCATTGCCTCCACTCCCCACACCACTCCACACCCTGTGACTATATATATATATTCAATTATAGTTGACATACAATATTATACAACAGCAGCGTCACGTGTGCAGTGTAGCTCCCTTGTTCTTTATTGTGGTAAGACACATACTGCATAAAATTTACCATCTTAACCATTTTAAATGTCCAGTCCAGTCGTGTTAACCCTATGTATGTACCTTGTTGTGCAACGGATCTCTAGAACTTTTTCATCTTGCAAAACTGAAACCATTGAATCACAACAGCTTCCCTTCCCCCAACCCCTGGCAACCACCATTCTATTTTCTACTTTCTGTTTTTCAGAGTTTGACTACTTTAGGTACCTCTTCTAAGTGGAATCTGTGTGTTTTTGTGACCAGCTTATTTTATTGAGCTTAATGCCCGCAAGGTTTATCTACATTGTAATGCTTACAGGAGTTCCTTCCTTTTTAAGGCCGAATGTTTCATTGTATGGATACACTACATCTGCTTTATCCATTCATTTGTTGATGGACACTTGGGCTTCTTCCACTTCTGGGCTATTGTGAATCATGCTGCAATGAACATAGGTGTGCAAATGTCTCTTCCAGATTCTAGTTTCAGTTCTTTTGGATATAGATCCAAAAGTGGGATTGCTGGCTCATACAGTAGTTATATTTTGAATTATTTGAGGAACCTCATACTGTCTTCCACAGTGGCTGCACCATTTTACATTCCCACCAACAGTGCACAAGAATTCCAATTTCTCCACATCCTCACCAATGCTTGTTAGCCATTGTTCCCCCCAGTGGCCATCCTCACTGGTGTGAGGTATCTCCTGGTGATTTTGATTTGCATTTCTGTGATGGTTAGTGATGTAGAGCATCTTTTCATATGTTTATTAGGCATTTGCATAGCTGCTTTGGAGGAATGGTTATTTCAGTCTTTTTCCCATTTTTAAATCAGATTGTTTGGTTTTTGGTTGTTGAGTTGTATATTCTGGATAATCACTCTTTATCAGGTGTATGGTTTGCAGATATTCTCTCCTACTGTGTAGGTTGCCTTTTTACTTTGTTGTTTCCTTTGCTGTACAGAAGTTTTTACGTTTGATGTAGTCCTGTTTGGCTATTTGTGCTTTTGTGGCTTGCATCTTTGGTGACATACGCGTATCCAAGAAATCATTGCCAAATCCAATGTTATGACGTTTTCTATGTCTTCTTCTAGAAGTTTTATAGTTTCAGGTTATACATTTAGATCTTTAATCCCTTTGGAGTTAATTTTTGTATATGGTGTAAGCTAAGGGTCCAAGTTCATTATTTTGCATGTGGGTATCCAGTTTTACCAATATCATTTGTTGAAGAGACTTTATTCTTTCCACTGGGTAACCTTGGCATGCCTGTTGAAAATCATTTAGCCATATACATGATGGTTTATGTCCGGGCTCTCTGTTCTGTTCCAATGGTCTACCTTTATGCCAGTGACATGTTGTTTTGATTACTATAACATTGAAACATGTTTTGAAATCAGGACATATGAGCCTTCCAGTTTTGTTTTTATTTCTCAAGATTTTTTTGGTTATGGGGTCCTTTGAGGTACCATATAAGTTTTAGGATGGTTTTCGCTATTTTTGTAAGAATTACCATTGGAATTTTGATGGGGGTTGCAGTGAATTTGTAGACCACTTTGGGTAGTGTGGACATTATAACAATATTAAGTCTTCTAATTCATGAACATAGGATGATTTTTCCATTTATTATGTCTTCTTTAATTTCTTTCAGTTTTTTTTTCCTTTGTAGTTTTCAGGTTATAAGTTTTTTGTCTCCTTGGTTAAATAGATTCCTAAGAATTTTATTATTTTTGATACTATTATAAATTGTATTATAATTTGATACTATTATAGATTGTTATCTTTGTTTCTTTTTCAAATTGTTAGTGTTTAGAAACACAACTGATTTTTAGGTGTTGAATTTGTATCCTGAAACTTTGCTGGATTTTTTTATTAATTCTAACATTGTGTGTGTGTGTGTGTGTGTGTGTGTGTGTGTGTGTAGTCGTTAGGGTTTGGTACATATAAAGTCATGTCAACTGTGAATAGAGATGATTTTGCTTCTTCCTTTTCAATTTGCATGCCTTTTGTATCCTATTCTTGCCTTATTGCTGTGGTCAGAACTTTCAGTACTATATCGAATAGGAGTGGCAAGAGAGGGCATCTGATCTTAGAGGGGAAGCTTTTAGTTTTTTCATCATTGAGTATGATGTTAGCTGTGAGCTTTTCATATATGGCTTTTATTACATTGATGTAATTTCTTTACCTTCCTAGTTAGATGAATTTTTTTTATTGGGGAACAGCCATGGTCATTGGTTACACATTGCTTTTATGCTACAATGGCATAGTTGACTCTTTTGGGGAGGGTGCAGCTCAAAGTGGCCCATACGGGGGTTGAACTGGCAGCCTTGGTGTAAGTGGCCCATGCGGGGGTTGAACTGGCAGCTTTGGTGTTATCAGATTCTCTAACCAACTGAGCTAACCGTTCATGAATTTTTTATCATGAAAGTTTGTTGGAATTTGTCAATGCTTTTTATTCATTAATTGAGATGATGTTGTGGTTTTTTTTAAACCTTCATTCTGTTAATGTGGTATATATTACATTGATAGTTTTATGTTGAACCATCCTTACATTCCAGGAATAAATCCTACTTTGCAATGGTATGTAATACTTTTAATGTTTTATTGAATTCAGTTTGCTAGTATTTTATTGAGCACTTTTACATCAATATTCATTAGGGATATTGGTCTGTAATTTTCTTTAGTATCTTTGTCTGATTTTGGTATCAGATCAAAATTATAATGCTGGTCTCAAAATGAGTTTGGAAGTGTTCCCTCTTCTTTAATTTTTTGGAAGAGTTTGAGGAGGATTGTTTTTAATTATTATTTAATTCACCAGTGAAGCCATCTGGTCCTGGGCTTTCCTTTGTTGGGAAGTTTTTGATTACTAATTCAATCTCCTTACTAGTTAAGAATCTATTTAGATTTCGTCTTTCTTCACAATTCAGTGTTGGTTGGTTTTATGTTTCTAGAAATTTATCCATTTCTTCTAGGTTATCTGATTTGGGGGCATATAATTGTTAATAATAGTCTTTTGTGATCCTCTTTATTTCTACAGCATCAGTTGTAATATCTCCTCTTTCATTTCTAATTTTTTTTATTTGAGTCTTCTTGTTTTTTTCTTATTCCAACTGAAGTTTAATCTTACGTTAAATCTAAAGTGAGTTCCATAGAAAGTATATAGTTAAATCTTGCTGTTTTATCTATTCAGCCACTCTCTGTCTTTTCACTGAGTTCAATCCATTTACATTTAAAGTAATTGTCAATAGAGGACTTACTATACCATTTGTTAATTGTTTTCTGCATCTCTTATAGTAATTTTGTTCCTCTTTTCCTCTCTTGCAGCCTTCCTTTGTATTTCATTGATTTTTTTTTGTAGTAACCAGCTTTGATTCCTTTCTTATTTTCCTTTGTGAATCTGCTATAGATAGTTACCATGACTACATAAAGTATCTTAGAGTTAAAACAATCTATCAATCTATTTCAAACTGATAACAAGTTAACTTTAATCATACACAAAAACTCTACTCTTCTACATCTCCCTCCTCACCAAATTTTTATTATCAATATCATGAATTATATCTACTTATAGTTTGTATTGTTTTATAGTTATTTTTATGCATTTATCTTCTAAATTCTATGCCAGATTTAAAAGTGACCTTTGTACCAACATTGCAGTGATACAGGATTCTTTATTTTTTATTTATTTATTTATATATATATATATATCATATATACACTATTGTGTTGCTGTATAGTGTCTTCCATTCAACTTGAAGAACTCCCTTTAGCAATTCTTGTAAGACCAGGTCTAGTGGTGATGAATTTCTTCAGTTTTTGTTTATCTGGGAAGTCTTTATCTGTCCTTAAAGTTTTTGACAGTTTTGCTAGATATTGTATTCTTGGTTGGCAGTTGTTTTTCTTTCAGCACTTGGAATATATTTCCCATTATCTTCTGCCCTGCAAGGTTTCCACTGAGAAATCCACTGATAATCTTAGAGAGTTCCATTGTATTTGACAACTTGCTTTTTCTTTTGTTGCTTTTGAGACCCTCTTTTGGTATTTGACTTTTGGCAGTTTGATTATAATGTGCCTCAGTGTGGGCCTCTTTGGGTTCATCCTAGTTGGAGTCTTATTGGGCTTGAATTTGGATGTTCATTTCCTTCCTTAGATTTGGGAATTTTTTACCAACCATTATTCCCTTAAGTAAGCTCTCTGCTCCTTTCTCTCTCTCTCTCCTCCTTGGACTCCTGTAATATATATATTGGTCTTCCTGAGAATGTTTCCTATATCCCTGAAGCTTTCTTTATTTCATTTTTGATTTTGATTTTTTGGCTCCTCTAACTTCATAATTTAAAAGAACATGTATTTGAGTTCTCTGATTCTTTCTTCTGCCTGATCAAGTCTGCTGTTAAAGCCCTCTAGTGAATGTTTCAATTCAGTTATTATATTTCTCAGATCCAAATTTCTATTTGACTCTTATAATTTCTATCTCTTTGCTGATATTCTCATTCATTTTATTCATGCGTTGTTTTTCTGATTTAATTTTGGTGTCTGTGTTCTCTTGTAGTGCATTGAGATTATTTAAGGTGATTATTTTGAATTCTTTGTCAGTAATTCATGGGAACCCATTTCTTTAAGGTCGGTTTCTAGAGATTTATTTTGTTTCTTTGATTGGGCCATGTTTTCCTCTCCCTCTATGTGCCTTATTATTTTTTGCTGTGATTTGTACATTTGTAAAAACAGTCACCTCTCCCATATTTATGGACTGGCTTTATGCAGGGGAAGACCGTCACCAATTAGCCTGGCTACAGCTTCTGGATACTCTCAAATCTTGTCCAGGAATGTGTCTTTTTTGGGCTTGTGTGTATAGGTTCTCAGAGGTCTGCCTTTTTTTCTTCAGGTACTTGTAATTTCTTACTCCTTCTGGTGTCTACCTGTGACACTGCTGGTTTCCTGGTGCTACAACAAGCGCTATGTTCTCTTTTGTTCATGGCTCCCATGCATCCAAAGTATGCTGGTTCACTGTTTGCACTCTAAGTCAGGAGACAGAAACAAGTCCCTTGGGCAGTTCCCTGAAAAGCTGGAACATTGGACTTACATTCTACTCTTCTCTTTGTTTGCCAAGGGAAAAGCTGCTGGTTGGGATATTCTTACCACTTGTGCTGAGCTCTGTGCTGGCTTGGGGGCAAGGACTATTGTGGTTGTTGGGAAGTGGCTTTTCTCACCTGTTTCACTGCAACTGTCCTTGACTTTGAGCTTGCCTGGGGTTCTACAACTTCTTAAATGGTTTCTAGACTTCTTGCAAAGACTTTTTGGGCCATATAGTGTTACGTTGGTGTCACTGTGGGGGAATAAAATGTGGGATTTTGTGTTTTGCCATTGTGCTGATGTCACTCCCCAAGCCCCTTTTGAATGAGCCCTCGTGCAGGCACCCTCCCTCGCTGTCCCTTAGCAGAGATCACTGGACTCTAAGGGGCTTGAGGTGGACCTGGGCCTTGCACCTGCAAAGACCTTGCTGGATCATAATAAACTTTCTCTCATACAATAGATGACGATGGGTCATGTGATACTTGAATGTAAGAGCATTCCTGCTTTATCTGCCCAAATGTAACCTGTGCAGTCTCCATGCTACAGGTAAACATGGACTTTTCGCCATTTCAAGGACAGACGGGTTTTGAGAGGGCATTGCATCTGTGGGACCTGTCAGAAGCCAGAGGTTCTGGATCCCAGCTCCATCACCCTGATAGATAGGACACCTCTGGTTTTTCTAGTTGTGTATGACTAGACCCACACTTCCCTCTTGGGTGGGACAAGGAAATGGGTTCTAAGATCCTAAGATTCCACATGGGAAGTATCACCAGGAGGGTGTAGGGACAGAAGGTTCCCTAGCCTGAGCTAAGAGGTCTGAGCTTAGAGGTGGCCTGTCCAGAGTCAGGGCTTAGCTCTTGCAGTGGGTATGAACCTGGATTCCCCCTCTCCCTCCATGTCCCTCTTTCTCTCTTTTTAAAATAAATTCCCTTCCCTTTACTATTATACACTCACTTTTCAGCTGCCACTAGACCGTAAGCATTGCCAGGGAAGGGCCATACTGTTTTATAGGAGGGTCTAGTAAATATCCACTGATAGCTTGACTTCTAGTTCCATGTTACTCCTCAAGCTGGTATGTTTCTTTCCAGAAATCCCCAACATGGGTACCAACTAGATTTCTAGAGACCCCTACTAAACTTTCTTCTTTCTGGATTCTCCCATTGGAAGGCCCATTCATTCATTCATTCATTCATTTATTTATTCATTCAACATATACTTTTGATTTTTCTCATGGTCACCCAGCAGATGGCCCTGGGAATTCTTACCCCTGTCTCTGGCATGGTGACACAATTTCGACATGCCCATAAGAAAAAGGAGCCAATATTGGCAGGATTTTGGAGGCCCCAAAGAGTCTCATTCATAGAAATCTGCAGAACAGTTCTCTGGGAGGCCCTTTGCATGACTTCATGTGCTGAGTGCCCATGGATGGGGCTCTCTGCTTGAACGAGGGGGCTACCAGGACAGCAGGTGGGTGTGTAGGTTGAGGCTGTGGGTGACTGGGTTGGCAGAGGCCCAGGGTGAATGAAGGAATGAAGGGAATGTCTGGGGAGATGGCCTGGAGATGTCTCTAAGCAGAAGTCTAAGGTTATTTGAGCAGGTTCGGAACCAGATTCTTTCACACTCCCAGCCTAATTGCGCTGTTCATCACAACTTGCATGTGTGTGGGTGAGGGGCCATGGTGGAGCTATAATGATTGCCTTTTATAGAGATTTTAAGAGGAAGTACATTTTTCCACTACTCCCTGACACAATTTTTAAATTGTCTATCTACCCACTCAAATATATTTTCCCTCAGTTCATTCAGGGAGAGGGAGGGAAAAGGGAAGAGAGGGAGAGAACGGGAGAGAGAGAGAGAGAGAGAGAGAGAGAGAGAGAGAGAGAGAGAGAGAGAGAGAGAGAGAGAGAGAGAGAGAGAATTTAAAAGAATTAATTAAAATAAAGTCTCTTTTAGGACAAGATGTGCCATCTCTATGTTTCTTCTGGGGTGGGGAGGTGGGGACAGGGCTGTAGTGGATTCCTGTCCAGCCAAGAAGAAAAGCTCCTTAGCTTTGATAAACTCTTTCAGACCTCCATGCTACATCTGACATGGCTTGGCCCACATTTTCTGCCCCCTCTCCTTTCCTCCCTCCCTTTCTTCTTTTCTTCATTCTTCCCTCCTTCTTTCTTTCATCTTTCTGTCCCTCCCTCCCTTCGTCCTTCTTCTTCTCCCTCTTTATTTCCTTCCCACCCCACCTTTCTTTCATCCCACTGCAGTGGTAGAGAACATACTTTCAGATTTCAGTCTTGGAAGTCAAACAAATCTGTGTTTGAACCGTTGCTTTGCTATCTGTTATTGTATGTGTGAACTGGGGCAAATTACTTAGCCTAAACCTCATTTGTTAAATAATGCCCACCTCCTTGGGGTTTTGTGACAATAATATGACTAAGGAGCCCAGCATTGTGCAGGCTCATAGACAGTGCTTGATTAACGGTGGCTGAAATTCCTTCAGCCTTGTGCTTCCTAACTTTGCTTCCATTGGCAGCCTTGTACTGGGCCCTCAAGGATGTATTGATGAAAAAGGCAGACCATGAACCATGCTGTCTGCCTTCAGGGAGCTCAGTCCAATGGAGGAGATGGCTATGGAAGCAGAGGGCAATCAGGGTCCCCCCTAACCTCTTTAATTCCACTGGAGTCTGGATCCGTAGGATTCTTCCATCCCAAACTACTTTCAGACAGCCACACCAGCTGATTTGGCTCCTGAGCCTTTTAAGGAGTTTCGGGCGCATATGAGTTGTGCATTTGTGAGTACACTGGATTGTAGTTCATTCATTTGACAACTATTTACTGAGTACCTACTGTGTGCTAAGCACTTGGGATATATCAGCGAATAAAGCAAAGACCTTATTCATGTGAATTGACTGTTCTAGCAGGAGGAAGGAAACATAATCGACAATAAATACAATGTATAAATAAATTACATAGCGTTCTATAGAGCGATACATGCTATGGCAAAAAGAAAACGTAAAATAGGTAGGGAAGATTGGAGGTGCCAGAAATAGAGGTGGAGGGCAGGTTATGATTTTATAAAGGGTAATCAGAGTAGACTTCATTGAGAAGGCAATGCTGGACAAAGACTTAAAAGAGGATCGGAGTTTGTCTTATCTGGGGAAAGAACTTTGCAAGAAGAGGGGACGGCAAGTGCAAAGTCCCTGAGGCAAGATATGGTCAAATTGTGGGAGGATTAGGAGAGAGACAAGTGCAGCTGGGGAGGAATGAGCAGGAGAGGAAAGCCCTGTGAGAGCAGTTACTGTCAGGTGGTAGAGGCGCAGGGAGTACTGGTTGAATGAATGAGTCCTTGCTGGCATCTGTGCGGATCTGATCTGGGTCAGACCAGTCTTGACTTCACCCTAATTTGCTTGAACAGAAGGGACTGATTTAAGCTTTCCCTTTTGATAGGAACAATTTTCAAATCATCAACAGAGCTCATATAGAATTAAAATATGCAGTTGGAGGCATCAAAACACAAAGCCCTTTCCTTAGAATGTAAAAAGTGCAGCACATCTGCTGAAGAGTGGGAAAAACAAAATGAAATTATAGTTGACCTTTGAATGCCTAATTTAAAGGAAAGTCTGTACTGAGCTTTCCCTGGAGCTGCTATGAAAGTTTCCATGAATGAGCTGTTGGGATTCCTAGCAGATGTCCAATCTGAAGCTACTGCAGAAGTGGGGGTAGGGAGAAATCTATGGTGGACTCTATGGAAAAAGAAGAGGCTGCACCCAACTGCTGATGACCACACGCCATGTCCTCCCTGGTTCTGGCCCTCAGGATGTCTGATTTTGTGTCTTACTCTGTATTTCAAGGCTCCCAACCCCTCATCTTCAGAGAGCTAGTCGCCCACTTGTACTATTCGATGAGGATTGGCTGCTGAGGATTAAGTGCCAGGAACATCTCAGGAATACACACACCCCTAAGGTTCCTGTGTCAAACCTGTCAGCTGTGTTCCTGTGTCAAACCACCTGTAGTGTGACCTCGGTTCTGTTTGACCCAAGGCTGGAGGACATTATCTCAGGCACTCAGGACTCTGAGTGCAGCTCCAGTGCTCTCTGTCAGCACCTTTCCCCAGTGTTCTCGTTCTCTCTCGCTCTCTCTCGCTCTCGCTCTCTCTCTCTCTCTCTCCCTCTCTCCTCTCTCTCTCCCTCTCCCTCTCCTCTCTCTCTCCCTCTCTCTCTCCCTCTCCCTCCCTCTTTCTCTCTGCCCCTCCCCCTCCCTCCATCTTCTTTATCTTAGCAGTTCTGTTTTTCCTTTCTCACCTTGTGCAGAAATCCTGGGAGAAGTTGGACAGGCATCTCCAGTGGTCAGGAGAAATAACAGACCCTGAAGACATTAATGATTCAGGACCATGGACAGGGCTCTTTGGCTCCAGGCAGCACCAACCATTCGCTTGGGTCAGCTAATCAGGGCATCTATGTGAAGGTAGCCTTGAGAGCCCCATTTTATAGATGGAGGGGTGGGGGTCTTATGTGACTAAGGGACTTAACAATATTCTTTGCAAGGTAGAGTTAAGAAACTAGGCTTTCTGATTCTTTCCACTGTATGATGTTAAGCTTTTAATTTTTTTTTATTTTTTGTTAATTTTCAAATGTGGGTCACATGAGGACAAAGTGCTTTCAGTTGCCTGTGTCCCTTAGCGATGGGGCCAGCTCCACTAGGGGTGTGTGTATCAGACAACACCGCCGCCGTGAGCTTTTAATGATTGGAGAAAGAAACAAATGGAAAGAAAAAGGCCCAGATGACAAGTGGAAATACTAGTCTGTTTACTCAACAAATATTAACAGAGCGTCTATGAAATGCCAATGCATGTGCTGGGGGCTTAATAGTGAATCAGATGTGGTCCTTGCCGTTATGAGCCTCGGGCAAGTGGTGGAGACAGACATAAGCTCAGTTTCACATCATTTTAACAATTCATTCCTATGTCCCTGTGACTTTTTTTTTCTTTTTCTGTGAGGCTCAGTGTACACAGAATTCTCCATGTGATCTCCCTTCTGTTACCACACTGAGCCTCACCATAATGGGCTCAGCCCCAAAGGGACAGACAAGAGGGCAGAAGCCGAGGCTCTCAAGCTAGATGATTGACACTTGAGGAAAGGGCTCCCCAAGGCAACGTTCTTCACCTATGAGAGTGGTTTAAAAGAGGTATGGCTTAGGGCCGGCCGAGTGGCGCATTGGTTAAGCGCTGCTTTTGGGATGCCAGCAGCCCCGGTTCGGATCCCACATAAGGGCCAGTGACACTGCCCTCTACAGCTAACAACAGCTCCACATGAAGCTGGGCTGTGCGAGCCCCGGTGATGGTGTAGGCTGCAGTCCCTGCTGCAGTGGGCTGCCATAGGCTACAGTGAGTGGCCCGCAGCCAGCGTGAGCGGCTGGCAGCCAAGCATGAGCTGCCAATAGCTGCGGTGAGCGACATCCAGAGGCCAGCGACCGATCTGCCTCATCCGGGAAGAGCGCAATGACGATACCAACAGTGAAGCAACATCCTCCGCAACTAAACTGAAGAACAAAAAGAGAGCAACTTGTCTGTTCCCCTTCCCCGATTCCCCAACGCTGTTCCCCTCTACCAATTCCCCAATAAAATCTTTAAAAAAATAAAAAAGAAATAAAAAAAAAATAAAAGAGGTATGGCTTAGCATATTGGCCAAGTAGACATCTAGCCACACACCCCTGACTCCGCCTCCATTCATCTATCCATTCATCTATCCATCTATGGAGTAGTAGTTAAGAAAACAGGGTTTGGCACCAGATCACCTGAGGTTGTATCGTGTTTCCACAATTTATCAGCTATCTGACCTGTGCAGTTTACTTAACCTTATTGTGCCTCAGTGTCCTTATCTGTGAAATGGGAATCATACCAACACCTGTCTAATACAGTTGTGAGGTGGAATGAGTTATTACATGTAAAGTGCATAAGACAACATTTCGTATAAGAAAAAAATACTGGGCATAATCTATTATGATTAGATGTAAGCTCTATGAGGAAAGGGAGCATTCCTGAGACACAGTGGGTGCTTAATGCTAATTTCTAAAGGAGTGGATGAATGACTCAAGCGTTTGCTAAGCGCTGAACATTGTGTCTCAGCTCCTGTGCTCAGCTAGTCCCCTGGACCGAAGCCACAGCTCAGGTATCTTCTCAGCTGAGGAGAGCTCAATGACAGCTCCCTGTATTCACTCTGAAAATCCCAGCCAGGAGCAGGACCAGCCTGGCAGAGGCAGCTGTCCCCAGACACCTGGCCCCTCCTCTGGGTGCCGATCCAGGGGATGTGGCACTCAACTGCGTGAGCGAAAGGCTCTGCCATCAGCAATGCAGGGATGCCTCCGCTGGTCCAGGATTCCCCGCCAACATAATAAACAACCCTTGCCTGGTGTTGGCTCAAAATGATGACAAATGAGCTGCCTCTGGATTGCCAGGCAGGGAAAATCATATTTGGTCCACAGTGGTGGCTTCTGTGTTCAGCGTGTACAGGGGAGTCAGAAAGCCTGGAGTAAGAAATAGGAAGCAGAGTATCATGGGCTTGTTTCCACAGAGCAATTAGATGTGGTGTGGGGACAGGCTTGCTACCTCACCAGGTCTGCCTCGCCTTGTTTTGTGCCTTTGCTGAATGCATCCCCAGCTTGAGAGGAACAAGGAGCCTCTGCTTTGTTTCCAGTCCCTGTGACATGTTGTGCTAAGCTCTTTTTTTAATAAACCCCAGGCTTTGCCCCTAGTATTGGGTGCAGAGTGGAAACAGGACCGTAGCTTTGGAAGTGTGTCCTGAGATGGTGTGTGGAAGAATCCTTACAGCCTGTCAGGAAGAAGGGCCTGAGCTTTGTTTTCGCGCAGACCTGGATTTGAATCCCAGCCCTTCCACTGCTACCTGTTTGACCTTGAGGAGTGTCAGTAGCTTCACGGGTAAAGTGGTAGGGGTGTTACAGGCACTTCTAGGGGTCATGGCGAGTGTTAGGGAGATAATGTTAGTGAAGCACATGGATAAATGTTGGTTCCCTTCTGAGACATGCACAAAAACTCCACAGTCTTTCGGGTTTGTGTGTCTGTGCTCTCTGCTGTTCCCCTGGGGTCCCACAGTGCCGTCTCCCTGAACCACTCATCAGGTGGAGACAGTTAGGAAGATGGGCTGGACCCTGTCTCTGTGTTCCATGGTGAACTCCTTGAAGGCATGGACCGGATTACACAAAACCCACCCCTCCCACCTGCCCACACCCAGACACACAAGGCCTGGAGCTAAGCAGCCCTCCCCAGACTTGCTGAATGGAAGATTGAATTTTGCTTGGACCTCTGGGGTACTTGAGAGATTCAAGGGGTTCCTTAACTTGAATGGGGAAAATTGTACCTATCTGTTTACCAGTCTCCTATTGAAACTTAGCATTTCTATGAATCATGAGTAAAGGCAACAAAGCATAGCGGTATTAGCAGTACCTATGAATTTGTCACTGATCACAGGTATTTTCATAGAATATTACAGTTGTTGCAACTGTCTAGAAATAGCATTTATGCTTCAAACTACAGCATTTATTGAGCCCACTGCTAGATCTTGTTAACAAAGTACCGGCATTACTATATGACAAATTTTCAGAATATTTTGAAAACTATATTTCATTGTAATTGGTTTTCTTTGCAAGTCTATATATTTCATTTTATGCATTAAAAAATATCATTTGAAGAAGTCTCATCAGGCTGCCAAAGAAGGCCATGGCACAACAAAGGTGGAGAACTCCTGGTCTGGGAGGGTCCATGGATGGGCTTTGGTCTGCGAATCCCCCGCAGTGAATGAAAAAGGCGGGAGGTTAGGTGCCTGTGTATATTATTCTAGAGAGATCATCTCTAGCTTTCATTAAGAACTCCAAAATAGCTAAGACTTAGACCAGTGGTTCTCAACTAGAGGCGACCTTCCCTCCTTGGGGACATTGGGCAATGTCTGAAGACATATTTAGTTGTCACAGCTGGGAGGCGTTCCTTGGCATTCAGTGGGTAGAGGCCAGGGTTGCCGCTAAACATCTTACATGCACAGGACTGTCCCCCACAAAAAAGAGTTGTCCTGCCCATAATGTCAATAGTGCTGAGGTTGAGAAACCCTGGTCTAGACAATCACATGTTGATGGAAATTTCTCTGATTGTTAACACTGCTAGGGAAAAAAAAAAAATCAATGCATAGCTTCATTAGAAACACCTGTGATAATTCTCTCATGCCAAGCTCAATGTACATCTGCGATCTGCACCAGGCCTTGAGCTTGACACTGGGATTACAGAGAGGAAGGGGGGACTCGGGGTGGGGGTGGGGCCCTGGGTCTGCAATCCAGCAGGATGAGTGACCTGGCAGGGTTGCGTGGAAGGTGCAGCCATTATGTAAAGCTCTCCTGGGCACCTGTTGTCCAGGCAACGCACTGGGGATCTGTGTGCCTGTTAACAGAACATGGTTTCTGCCTCAAGGAATCTGCACCTCCCAGGGAAGACAGACACTAAACGATGCCATGACATGTGCTGCATGCAATGATGGTGACGCAGGGCACTGTGAGGACACACAGCAGCGTGTATGCCTGAGTGTGTGTTGCAGATAATCCATCTTAGTGTACCCATCAGTGAGGTCTTCTGGGGGTGGTGAAGTTGAAACTGTGACCTAAAGATGAATTAGAACTGGCCAGACCAGAGGATGGAGAAAGGATACTTCGATCAGTGGGAACAGCAAATCTGAAGACTCAGGGAGCAAAAGAGTGTGGAGTTTTTTGTTTTTGTGGGCAGTGTCACTGGCCCTCATATGTGGGATCTGAACCGGGGCCGCTGGCATCCGAAGCCAGCGCTTAACTACCGCATCACTCGGCCGGCCCAAGAGTGTGGAGTTTTAAAGGAACCAAATGGAGCCTGGCTTGGGTTGGAGTGCCATTTAAGGGAAAGAGTGGCGAGAAGGGAAGCCTGGGAAAGGTGCTGGGGCCAGCTCATGGGGCTCTTGCACACCATATTTAGGGTTTGGGGCTTATTTAGGGATCTGGAAAAACCATTGATGGATTTTAAACATGAGTGGCAGGAGATTTTTGTGGTATTTTTTTTTTTTTTGAAATGTGCAGATTTGGAGGGAAGAGACCTGGAATTTGGTGGATAGCTGGAGAGAGAGAGAGAGAGACAGAGAGAGAGAGAGAGAGAGATGCCTAGGAAACCAGAGAATCTTTGGAGGAGGTGCTATGTGAACTGAATCTGGGACGGTGAATAAGGTTTGCTAGGCTGAGAAGGCAGGGGAAGGGCATTCCAGGTGATGGGCTAAGCACTGGAAGGGCCTGGAAGGGCCTGGAGTGTTTGTAGATGATGACCTATTTGGTGTGACTGAAACAGGATGTGTAGGGGAGTGGGGCTAAGGGAGACTCAGTGCCAGCATCTGGAGGACCGTGGCCTCTGGCCCATTCCTAAAGAGTGGTTGCAGAGGGCCAAAGATACTGTTTGATCCCTGCTTCTCCAATGTGGCAGACAAGGTGCCCAGTCAGGAGGTGTGCTTGGAGCTGGGCCAGAGTCCTGTCATAGCTGAGGTGCACAGTTGGCTCTCCATGGCAAGTGAGACATGTTCAGTGGGCATGTGACTTAGCCTGCATCTGTAGCTCTCCTCCGTGTTTCCTCTTAGGCCGGTTTCATTAATTGCATGGCTCCGACAAATCCGTGTCTCCAGCCCAGATTGCACTCCCAAATTCTAGTCTACAGCCCTAATTGCCTTCTGGCCATCTCCGTCTGGATGTCCCACTGGCATCTCCAACTAAATTGGTCCAAAATTGACCTTAGCAGTCAATAAATATTTGCAGAATTGAATTGAATTTTCCTGGCAAACTTCTCAAAAGAGTTATCGCTTCGAAATTATCATTATTTGTAGACAACATGATTGTATACCTAAAACACCCAAGGGAATCAACCGAGAAATCTTTAGAATTCATAAGGGTTCAGGAGCATATAAAAATCAATAGGTTTTCTGTAGATCAGTAATAACCAGCTAAGGAAAAAAAGTAATGGGAAAACTGTCATTCACTAGGCAACAAAAAGTGCATAGAATGTCTGTGAATAACCTTAACAAGATGTGACTGAGACCTATATAAAGAAAAGTACAAACCTTTACTGAAAGATTACCTGGTATTTATTGGTCACTTACAAGCATGTCGGGTACTGTACTGAGCATTTAGCCATTTACCAGGTATTTTCACATTAATCTGTAAACCATTCTAGAAGTGGGTGCTAATGTTAAAGACAGTAAAACTAAAGTTTAAAGAGTTTACATAAATTACCCCCAAAATATTAAGTGGCCAAACGGAAATTTGACCCGAGGACATTTTGTCAGATCTCTAGGCATCTCCACAATAAACCATAAAAACACAGACAAATGAAGATGGTAGGTGTTATCTGAGTATTACACAAAACTTAATTCGTTTCACTCATCCGTTCTTTCCAAAAATATGTACCGAATGTCTACTGTGGGTAAGGACTGAGCGAGGTATTGGAGGTAAAGAGAGAAGAAAATGAAAAGGCGTTTCCTGGAGGAGAAGCCACATAAACACATCATTGTATCATCATTGGTGCAGGCAGCGGTAGTCACTATTTCACTAAGTCATTCACTGAGGGTGAGCAGGCAAAGGAAGGATAGTTGCCATTGTCTCGAGGGTTCCGAGAATGCTTCCTGGAGGAGGCATTCAGTGTTGAAGAGCCTGGAGTCTGCTGGGTGAAGGAACTAGAGAGAGCCCTTCTCCTGTATGGAGCCACCTGTGGCTCTCTCCTGCCATTCTGCCTGCCTCCCTGCTTCCTACTCGGGCAGCTTTCTTGACTCCCATACGTGGAAAATGTTTCCCGGGACTCTGTCCTGAGCCCCCTTCACTTCTTTCTCCACAGCAGGAGGCACCCTTCCTACTCAGATTCTGGATCAGAAATCGCAGACCTGAGCTGGTCTGAGCCAAGGCAGCAGGCTGGGATGCTGGGATGGTGGTGAATGCTGATATCAGTGGTTGACCAGGGCATAAAAGAGGGCAGCCCTTAAGGCCTGGCTCCTGTGGGATCTGAGCACAGAGAGCTGAATGGGCAGTGAATACCCATGAATGCATTCATTCAACCAGCAACTCTTCTGTGAGCCTCTGCTGTGTGTCTGTACAGGTCTGGGCGCTGGAGAAAGAGCAGAGAACAAAATAGACTCCCCTCCCTCACCCTGCCGCAGCTCTGCTGAAGATTGCATTTTAGTGGGGGGCGGGGCAAGGGGAGACAGAAAGTCAACAGGAAAACATCCGTCAGAGGGGGCTGTGGAGAAAAATAAAGCAGGATCCTGGAGCACCTGGTTTGGGAGGAGGGGGTCCTGGGTTTTATTTAGGGTCACACAGCATCGGGGGAAGGGCTTTCTGGGCTGAAGTTTGAGCAAATGCAAGTGTCCCAGGGTCCGTGTGTGACGGGCTTAAGACTAGCCAGGAGACAGCATGGCCCATCATAGGGATGAAGGGATGAGAGATGGGAGAGGAGGTCAGGGCAGCCGAGGTCCCTTCAGGCAGGACTTTGGAGGGACAGCAAGGACTTTAGCTTTTCTGTGCAATGAGACAAGAAGTCAGAGAGAAGCCTTTCTAAACATCAAAAAAGGAAATATATTACCAAGAAAAAGACAGGAAAATGTGACTGCCTGTACAAACTGGATCTTTTAATCCACATGAAAAATCTAAACAAAACGAAAGCACCTAGGCTGGTAGGAAACAGTATTTGCAACAAATATCACCAGAGTAAAATCCTGATTCTATAAACAGTTCGTATAAATTGCGAAGAAAAATAGTAAGAGCTTATAGAAGATTTAAGTACATAAAATTTAGAAACCGCTGTATATCAAATGACATAAAATGAAAAGGCCAAAATGGCTACAAAATACATACATGTACTGCACGTAATGCAGAGGCATAAATATGTAAATCCATAAGAAAAAATAAACACCACATTGAAAAGCGAGCCAAAGAGTTCATCAGATGGTTCCCAAAAAGGAGGAATTAAAATCATTAGGAAAAATTTGAAAAATTGTTCAATCTGAGTCACAGAGAGATGCTAAATCGAACAAAGTTGCATTTTTTTGCACCTATCAGGTAAGCAAAAACTTCTCAGTCAGATAATATACAATGTTGGTGAATATGGCTAGAGATAGGCAGTCCTGCACATGGCTGTTGAGAACGTAATCATTGCACATTTCCTGGAAAGTATTTGAGTGATTCAGAGTCAAAACCTCAGACACATCATACCCTTTGAGCCAGTGACATGCACTTTTGGAAGTCTGTCCTTGGGAAATCATCTGCAAATGGATGCATGAACAACAACCTGAAGAGCCTAGTTCTCCAGGATTGTTCTGGAGCCTGAGTTGGGTCTTGGCCACGTCTGGTAGCCGCACTGACTTAGAGGCATGGATGAGAGAAGGCATTCTGGGTACTGAGGTAGAAATGCAAGGTGCCTTCAGATGAAAGTCTCCCTCAACATTCCTGTCTCCAGGGCAGCAAGCTAAGGTGGCTACCAGAAGTGAAGACCAGGGAGCCTTTTTCTTGGAAGAAATTCAGCATGTCACAGGCATAAGAGGACAGCCACTTTGGCATGGGCTTCCATTCTACTTGTGTTTCAATCTGGAGTGGTTGCTGTGGGTTGTCACCTCCTCAACTCACTAACATGCATTTGATTTCAGGGAGACTCCCAAAGGAGCCAGGCTCTGTCTAACCAAATCCGACAGTGCCCGTCACAAGGTCAGCCAGCCCGATATGGGCAATACCTCCCCTTCCCTGAAACCAAAGCTGGATGCCACTACTGCAAAAATGAACATTCGTTCTGGGACTCTGGCCATGGAAAAGAATTTTCCACTGCACTGACCAGCACTGTGTCACTAGACCTCACTAAGAGTCCAGGTCTTATTTATAACAGAAAAAAAAAAAAGTCCAGAAACAATTGAAATATTTGGCGATAGGAGAATGGTTGAGTAAATTCTAGTATAACCATATATTGGAATGTTGTGCATCCATATAAAATGCTGTTTATGAACTGGATTCAATATCTTGGGGAAAAGCTTATGTTACATTGTTTACTGAATTGTTGCAAAAGAAAAGCGAGAAATGATCTGAATGGCCATCAACAGGGGAGTGGTTGAATAAATTGAGATACATCCATGCTGTGGAATATTACACATTTATATGAAAAATACGTTAGATCCGTATCTACTGACCTGGAAGGTGTCCCTGATGGATTGTTAAGTGAAAGAGCGAGTTGCAGAGAAATGAACTAAACTCTGATCTCATTTTTAAAACAAAATAATAAAAATTCTTCTGGAATGTGTCTATTTGTTTGCATGAAAGAGGAGAAGGTTGCAGAGGGACACATACCTGCCTGTTAACTTTGGTTACTTAGGATTGGGTGGAAGGGAGAGAGACAAGAGATTAATTTTTCTTTATAACCTTTGTGTTGCATATATGCATACCTATGCATATTAAAACTGCACATTGATTTTATTGACTGAAGAGTAATTTAATGAAAAAAAGTATGAAAAATAATATGCCCATTATCTAGCCAATGTGAAATACACATGGAACAACCTAGAAAAATATAAATGAAAATATTAACAGCAGTTGTTTCTGGAAGGAAAGTGAGATTGTAATCTTTCCTTTTTTCTATTCTTGCCTATATTTTCCAAATTTTCTACACTGAGAAAAATGTATAAATGGCTGTTTAAAATATAATGGCCTCCACCTTCTCACCAGCTAATTTTGTCTTTACCTATTTACAGTCTGGCCTCTGGCCACCTCGCCACCTGCCTTTTCTGAAATTCCTGTATCCATTCAGCAAATACTTACTGATTTTTAGGCATTGGGATGAAGCAGGAATCACGACAAAGCTCCCACTTTCAGCACTCTTACTCCAGAGGGAACATTTAGACATCAGAGAGCAGACAGTGTGACCTCCTGCAAGACCCTCATCTTATCCTCTCTGTGGTGCTCAATGCATCGGGTCACCTTCTCCTGTATGGAGCCACCTCTGGCTCTCTCCCGCCATTCTGCCTGCCTCCCTGCTTCCTACTCGGGCAGCTTTCTTGACTCCCATACATGGAAAATGTTTCCCGGGACTCTGTCCTGAGCCCCCTTCACTTCTTTCTCCACAGCAGGAGGCACCCTTCCTACTCAGATTCTGGATCAGAAATCGCAGACCTGAGCTGGTCTGAGCCAAGGCAGCAGGCTGGGATGCTGGGATGGTGGTGAATGCTGATATCAGTGGTTGACCAGGGCATAAAAGAGGGCAGCCCTTAAGGCATGGCTCCTGTGGGATCTGTACCCCAGAACCACTCTGTGTACCCTGTTTAGCAGGGTACTGCCATGGGGATATATTTGCTTATGTCTAGGCTGTGATGGGAACACCATGGGCCATCACAGGATCTAACCTAGAGGAATGAATGAATGAATGAATGAATGCAGGAACGAATGAATGATATGATACAGTGACAGGTTTTAGGGCATGAGGCGAGCTCAATAGATCTGGTGCCGCTGCCTGTGAGAGGAAGTTTAGGGAAGTGAGCTAGGGGGCTCCTTTGTGAAAATAGAAGCTTTAGTTCATTGTTTTTGTGGTTGAATACTTTTCTGGTTTCTGGTCCACTTAGGTCTTCTTTTATGAACTAACTTGTGCAAAAGCTTGTCCAATTTTTCAATTTTATTGCTTGTTGTTTTCCTATCGGTTAGTAAAAGTTCTTTCTATATTAAGGATATTACTTTTCTGCCTCACATTTTTATATGCCTTTTGATTCTGATTCTATTTTTGACATACAGCGATCAGTACTTTTTGTATAAAACTAGCAATCTCGTAGTATCTTCCACAGCTTTTATGTTCAGAAAAATCAGTTAGTTAATTATGTGCCTATGGTTTTTTTCTACTTATTTTTTGGCTTGATTTTTTTTTTTTAAACTTCTAATGCTTTATTCCTTCTGAATTTGTTTTAGCATATAGTGTGAGTCAAGGCTATAATTCTTTCCCCAAACAGTTAATTAGTTGACCCTACAGAAATGTTGTCTTTTCTCATTGATGTTTTTAATGTCGTCTTACACATATTTCAATTTTTATGTGTATTAAGGCTATTCCTGCAGTAGTGTTTCATATTCTGCCTGTCCACTCTTGGACCACCTCCACATCATTTTCATTGAGTGATTCTGTTTAGTATCTTGTAGGACAAGGCTGCTACATTTACTACTTTTTTAAAAAAAATTTTATTGGGTAACAATGTGTTTTTTCCAGGACCCGTCAGCTCCAAGTCAAGTCGTTGTCCTTCAGTCTTAGTTGTGGAGGGCGCAGCTCAGCTCCAAGTCTAATCGCTGCTTTCAATCTAGTTGGGGAGGCGGGAGTGGGGGGGAAGCCCACCATCCCATGTGGGAATTGAACTGGCAAGCTTGTTGGTAAGAGCTCTCACCAACTGAGCCATGCGGCCGGCAGCTCAACTCAAGTCTAGTTATGGAGGACGCAGCTCACTGGCCCATGTGGGAATCGAACCAGCAACCTTGTTCAGAGCCTGCACTCTAACCAACTGAGCCACCCGGCCGCTCCTACATTTACTACTTTTTAAAAGCTTTGCACTTTTCTCTGCACTGACTGCGAGAATGGAGACCATTCTCAGCAATCAGACGGTGGACATTCCAGAAAATGTGGACGTGACTCTGAGGGAACACACAGTTATTGTGAAGGCCCCAGAGGCGCCCTGCGGAGGGACTTCAATCATGTCCATGTAGAACTCAGTCTCCTTGGAAAGAAAAAGAAGAGGCTCTGCGTTGACAAATGGCGGGGAAATAGAAAGGAACTGGCTACTATTCGCACTCTCTGTGGTCGCGGACAGAGCCTGATCAAGGGTGTTACACTGGGCTTCCATTACGAGATGAGGTCTGCGTGCGCTCACTTCCCCATCAATGTGATTATTTAGGAGAATGGTTCTCTTGTGGAAATCCGAAATTTCTTGAGTGAAGAATACATCTGCAGGGTTTGGGTGAGGTCAGGTGTTGCTTGTTCAGTATCTCAAACCCAGAAAGATGAGTTAATTCTTGAAGGAAATGATATTGAACTTGTATGAAATTCAGCTGCTCCGATTCAACAAGCCACAACAGTTAAAAACGAGGACATCAGAAAATGTTTGGATGGTATCTATGTCCCTGAAACAGGAACAGCTCAGCAGGCTGATGAATAGCATCTCAGTTGTCAGAAATTCAAGGATGTTGGTGGATTCCTTAGACTTATTTGTGATGTTTGAAAGATGCAATAAAAGTCATGTATTGATTTGGAAAAAATTAAAATAAAAAAAATAGCTAAATAAAAACTTTGTTTGCATTATCTGTGACTGTCTATTTTTCCAGTGAAACCTAGGTATAGTTTGCTAAATTTAAAACAGGTCATCGGATTTTTGATTGGAATTGGATTAAGCTTATAAATTAACTTTTAAATAACTTTTCAAAAGGTTAATATTCTAAATTAACCTTTCAGTTGTTCGTCATCCCACTCAAGATTATGCTGTCTCTCTAATTATTGAAAAAATTTTATCCCTCTATGAAAGTTATTTTCATACAGTGCCTGTGCCTTCCTTATTAAGTTTATTTCTATTTATTTTATGCATAATAAACACCTCTCTTCTTTATACTTTTGTCTGTCACTGGTATACAGAAATGTTTTTTATTTTTGTATGTTTATTTTGCATATGGCTACTTCACTGAAATTTCTTGTTAGTTCTAATAGCTTTATAATTGAGTCTCCTGGGTTTTCTGGGTATATTAACATATCATCTGCAAACCATATTTTTGCTTGCTTCTTCATCATTTCCTTTTCTTGTGTCGCATGGACTAGCTCTTCCAATAAGGTGTGAAATCTCAGAGGTGATAGTAACATTTCCGTCTCATTCCTGATCTTAATCAGATGTCTCACCATAAGTATGATGTAGGTCATTGTGGTTAAGGAAATATTCGTCTTCCTAGTCCTGAATGCTTATTTTAATCAGGTTTACATGTCTCATTTTATTAAATGCCCATTTGGCATTTATTCAGAAGACCTTAACTAACTCTTTTAGTGGGCGACTCTGTGTTAAGACATTTTTTTCAATGTTAAAGTCATTTAAGAGATTAACTGTCCTTTGTCAGTTAATCCCTAAAGTAAGCTGTAAAAAAGTTAGTGTTGAGTCTGTTTATCAGCATCATAGTTAAGAAGGTGGATCTGAAACGGACTGCTTCCCTTTGAATCCCATCTGAGTCATGGTGTGACTTGGGCCCCCTTCCTTAATTTCTCTTTGCCTTGGTTCTTCTTTGTAAAAGGAAGATGATACTGATGGTATCCACCTTATAGGGCTATTGGGAGGATTCAACAAGTATTAATGTATGTAAAGTTCTCAGAAGAGGGTCTAACCAAACACTCAATAAATACAAGCAATATATTTAATTATTGAGCACTTAACACTTGCTGGGTACTGAGCTTGATGTGTGGCTTCAAAATTGGGAATATTCACGTAGGATCTGTCTTCTCCTAATGCTTACAGCCTGGCAAGAAGACAGATATTTATACAGTACATACTCAATAATATGGTATTATGAGAGCAATAGTAGGGGGTTTAACCTAGTCAAGGAGAGACATTTGACTGAGATCTGAAAGATAAATATGCCAAGAAAAGGAAGAGTGTTCCAGGCAGAGAAAACAGCATGTGCAAAGGTCCTGTGGCTATGCAGTAATCTACATTTCAGCCAGGTCTCCAGGCGAGGTACGTGCACAGTGACGTCGGAGACTTCTGGCCTGAGAGGGATGTTTCCAGAGGGAGGGGGTGTGTGAGCAGCAGTGTTAGAGGCAGCTGAAAGAGAGCTCTGTTAAAAGGAAGACTGAAAAATATCCGCCAGACCCATCGGTGACCTTCGTAGACCTGTTTGGATAGGTCAGTGGGACCAGAAGGCAGAAATGACGGGGCTGGGGAATGAGTCGAAAGTAAGGAAATGGAGAGAAAAATGATAGAGAGACTGGGCTTTTGTGAAAGGGAAGACACAGACAAGGCTGGAGGGAGATGAGGAGTGGAGTGACGAATTGTTTTCTTAATGGTAGATTCTTGAGCACATTTAAAATAGGAAGGTTCTAGCGGAGAGGGAACAAACATATGTTAACATATGTAAGAGAAGCATGTGTGAGGCTCTTGAAGGGGAAGGAGGGATGGGACCCAAAGGGCGCATGGAAGTATTGTTTAGATGGAAGGAGTGGTGGTTCCTCTGTCGGGCGAAGGAAGAGTGTGGGCTGGATAAGCTTGGAACTGGGAAGACTGGGGGTCCCCACTGAGGGCTTGTATTTTCTATGGAGAGAGGAAAGGCTGGCAGCTGAGGGGAGGGGTCTGAAGAGTCAGGAGGCTGTGGAAGATGGAGAAGGTTTGCAAAGGCCATCCTGGCCTCTGCTGTGAAGGGGAAACCCAGGGTCCACCTCCTGGTTGCCTTTTCGTTCACACTCTCCGAGCCTTAATGTCCACCTCACAGAGTCGTCCTGAGGCTTGACCACAATGATGCGCATGGCATCACCTGGACAATGCATGGTGCAGCCTGTGTGTCCTGTGTCAGTCACCCATCTTCCCTCCATCTGTGCCAAGCATAGGGCTGGCCCAGAGGAAGCACTTGGAAAAGCGGTTTCATGATTCGCTAACACGTTACTCCTGTCTCTCTGGAAGCTTCTAGGAGTTTCTTTTGGCCGCACTGAACTGCTCCCTTTCTCTCTCCCAGGCCAGAACTGCACGTTCCAACTACAGGGTCCCAATGGGACAGTGGAGAGCCCAGGCTTCCCGTACGGCTACCCCAATTACGCCAACTGCACATGGGTCATTACCGCGGAGGACCGGCACAGGATCCAGCTTGTCTTCCAGGCCTTCGCCCTGGAGGAGGACTTCGACGTCCTGTCGGTGTTTGATGGCCCAGCCCAGCCGGAGAACCTGAGAACCAGGTACCCCCTACCCTCTTCCCTGTAGCCAAGAGCTGGGCCCTGCACTAAGCTCGCTGAGAGGAAGTGCCCACTGGGGTGAAAGGTTTAGGGTCATCAACAAAGACCTCTGTTTTTATGAAGCCTGCCCTCAACTCCTCTGCTTTCTTTGTGTTTCCCAGTTCCTGTCTCCTGTTTAGAAGCACCCAGTGAGTGAGGTTAATGAGTAGGACTCGATAGAAGACAGATAAATGTTATAGAGAAATTCAGGTCTTTCGATTGAAACTGGTTTTGCCTACATATGGCTGTCTGTGTGCCTGTCGGTGTGTATTGTTCGCACACACAGAAATGTGTTTCCTCCCCTTGGGCCCAGTAGATATGAGATGAAGGCAAGTAGGAACTGTGTCTTGCATCCTGTACTTGGAAACCACCAATTCTTGTTGGAATTTGCCCTGTATTGCGTGGCCTTGGCTGTGGGCATAGAATCAGGAACTTGGGGAAGTTCCCACTCTCTCAAACCCCATCGCAGCTGATGGAAAAGAAAACCATGGAGAGGGGGAGACTGCTTTCCTGTACCAGAGGAGGACAGGGATGAAAGCTGCCGCCTCTGCAGACAGGCCAGACTTTTCTGGGGCAAATATAAAGGCCCCAGAGTCATAGCTCTCAGGTTTTGTTGTCCGTGGCCTGCTGTGCTCCGTTGCAAGCCTCCCGGCCAAGCTTTGGGCTCTCCAGAAAGCCAAAGAGTTAATGGCTTACCAGCCAAGCTCAGGGAGCCAGGGGTGCTAATTAATGGTGCACTAATGAGAGGTTCCCTGCCAAATCCTTAACCTTAAGGCTTTGTTTAGGATGCCTGGAGCAGGGTCACAAACAACACTGGCAGTTCACCTCCAGCCCTTTGCTCTCGGGCTCTCTGGCTCCTCGCTCTCTCCGGCCAGTGCAGAGGTGAGGCAGCCAGGCCTGCAGCAGAGGTTTGGCACACAGTAGGTGTTCAGTGAACCTTGGATGGAGGGACGGGAGCCCCTTTCTCTCATTCATTCCACAAACATTTTCACGAGCACGTATTATTTTCCAGACCCTGGCCTGGGTGCTGGGGAGCTAGCGGTGAGCCAGACAACGCTGCTGCCTTTACATGCTAACATAAAAGGTTACATGCTAATGGGAAAGACAGGCATGGATCTGACTATGTGAGTGTAGAGTTCAAGGACATCAGGCTGGAGATTTAACATTGGGAGACAAGATGGGGCTTCAAACCATGAGACTGGGTGAGGACACAAGGAAGCGAGTCCTCAAGTCAGATGTTGAGCTCAGGTGATGCCATGTAGGCCATCTTTGTAGACTTTTGATAACTGTTGAATAAGAGAAAAAGTCAAGCAGGCAAATGGGCTGCCTGGTTGGGGGCAAACTCTCTAGTTCTGCCTACGGGAGTTAGTCCAGCTTTCCTTGCTCCTAAAAGGAGGGAGGGTCCACACACGTCTGTTCAGACCTCTATTTCCTGACACTTGGGCTTGCTGTCCTGAGAGTGACGTGTGGAAGCCCACCAGAGGCGGGGAGTGCTCTGGCCTGGAAGGGTCGGGGTTTCCATGACCTGGGGGGAGGGGATCCCGCCAGGGGAGGTCCTGGCGCTGGCACAGCCCATTCTGGTTGAAAAGCCATGTTTGAGGAGGGGACACCCAGGGTTTGTATCTTCACTAGGTCACCCCAGCATGGCTTCCTCCTCTGTCATCTTCCTGATCCTCTCATTTCAGTTCACTTCAAAAGTAGCCAAGGGCATGCAGGCTCAGCTGAGCGGAAGGGCTGGAAACGGAACTGTGATCTTAGCACCCCTAGAGCAGAGGCGCTCACACCTTGGAGGGCACTGGGGCGGGGCGGGGGGGGGATGGCGCCAGACGACAGTCTACATGGCATCAGAATACGCACTCCTGGAAGGTTTTGGAATGGCACTTCTTTGGGCATGTAGGGGGATAGCAAGTGTGTGTTTGGTGGGGCCCCTTAGCTGTTTGTGAAATTTTTTATGCTCCTGCATGGTTATTGATCTACTCACGTTTTCTTCCTATTCATAAATCAGTTTCTATATGTGTGTTTGTCTAGGAAACCATCATGTTATGAAGTTTGTCAAGGGTATCAGCATAGAGCTATATGTAGTTTTTCCCTCGCAGCATTTCCGTCCCCACAGTATTGGGTCACATCCCCCTTTCTTGTGTCTGCTCCTATGCATTTGTGTTTTCTCTATTTTTACTCACTTAGTCTTGCCAGAAGTTTGCCTATTTCGTTGGTCTTTTTAAAATTCCAACTCGAGGGCTATGGACTTTATTCATTCTCTATTATCTAACTTACTGATTTCTGCTTTTACCTTTATTCGTTCTTTTCTCCCACTCACCTTAGGCCACTGTGGCTCTTTTGCTGATTTCGTGAATTGAATTAATTTCCTTATTTTTGTTTGATAATAAAACAAATATTTGTTAAATAATAAAACATTAGGAGGCATTTTCCCCTAAGTACAACTTTGATCATATCCCATTAATTTTGATGGATAATCGTTATTGTAGAAAGGGTTTCTAATTGCCTTTTTTCCCTTCCTTGACTCTAGGGTTTTGTTTTTTTTCCTCAAATTTTCCAGTAATTATTTTTTAATACTTAAGAAATTATTATGTAGTTCTATTGTATTATGATCAGATCATGATTTCCACTTTGAAGAATTTGTTGACTTTTTCCCCACAGTGTAAAATCATTTTTTTGTAAATGTCATGTATTTAAAAAGAACATGTATTCTGTGGTTGAAGGGTAAAAAAAATTCATGTTATTAATATTATTTAATTTTTCTCTCTTCTTATTTACCATCTAAATAATATTTGTCAAGGATAAGCAGTGTATTGTTTTTACATTTTCATTGTTCTTTTTGTCGATTTCTTATTTTATTATTTCTATGTCTTTAAAAATGTATTTTGATGCTATACTTTTCAACATGTGAGTATTTTTCAACTTTAGATCTTCAGGGTGAATTACATATTTTTTTCAATATTAAAAGTATCTTTATCCTGAAATAATTTTTGCCTTCACTTGTACTTTGATATGAATAGTTCCACCTTGTTTTCTTTTTGGTTTGCATTTATTGAGTTCATCTTTGCCAATTGCTCCATTTTCAATGTTTCTGTGTCATTGCTTTAGATGTACCTCTTAGTACAGCATATACAGTAATACCTCAGTTGCGAGCATAATTTGTTCTGGAAACAAACTACTCATATTGTAAGACATTGCTCATTTACCAAGTTAAAATATTTTACTAGGTTGGTGGAAAAGTAATAGCTGTTTGTGCCATTATGCTATTACTTTGGCACCAACCTAATAGAAATGTTTGCTCGTCTTGCGGAACACTCTCCGCAAACCAAGTTACTCGCAATCCAAAGCCTTACTGTAGTTGGATTTTTAAATCTTTCCTGAAAGCCTTTATTCTTTAACAGGAAAGTTTAATTCACTCATATTTTTGGTGATAACGGATATATTTGCTCTCGTATAATATTTGTGTAATACTCAATGCTGTCTGTTTTTAAGCTTTCTTACTATTATTTCCTTTTCTCTGTCTTCAGGGGTAAGTTTTCTTTGTGTTTTCTATGACTCGTGTTCTACTGGTGGTTAAAGTTACTTCTTCAGGACACATTTAAACTGTATTTCTCTGTCAGCATCTTGTCTAGTTATCCTTTTTTTTAATCGGGTCTGTCATTGAAATTTCTGAGTGTTTGTAGCATGCATGTATCTGTCTCTTTTTCCTAGTTTCCAATATGGACATATATAATCTCTCCTTTTATATATTATACCTTAGATTATTTCCATGAGGATTTAGGGGGTCAGGTTGAAGGGGAGCTTAACATGTGATCTTGCCTCTCCGTCTTGAACTGGTAATTCCTCTTAAGATTTTTATTCTTTTTGATGCTATTGTGAATAGAATTATTTTTAGTCTAATTTTATTTTTGGATTATTCATTGCTTATATATAGAAATGCAATCGATTTTTGTATATTGATCTTGTATCCTGAGACCTAGCTGAACTTAATAGTTCTAATAGTTTTTTTATATCTGCAAATCAAAACAGTTTTAGTTCTTCTTTCCTAATCTAGTTGTCACTAATTAATTTTTTTTTGGTCTAATTGTACTGGACAGAGCCTTTTGTATAATATTGAATAGAAGTGGAGCCTTGTTCCTGATCTGAGAACATTTAGCCTTTCCCACTAAGTATGATGTTGGCTGTAGGTGTTTGGTAGATGCCTTTGTAATGGTTTTAAGCAGGGGATTTGGGCATGATCTAACTGCAGTGTGAAAAATGCACTGGATTAGAGTCCAGACTGATGACTGCCGGGCCAGGCAAGAGACAGTGGTGGCCTAAACTTGAACAAGGAAGAGAGGATAGGATTTATATGATGTTATGGGAACGTGTTGTCCCCAGAGTTAAGGGTGGATTTATAGGGACTGTGGAATGGGAATAAGACAAAGGAAGGGGTGGAGGATGACTGTACAGTGTCTGGCTTGGAAGTAGAGAACAAGTCCGCTCGGCCTATAGTGAATTTCAGTCTCCAGTGGAATGTGTTCCCCCGGCATAGCAGGGTATATGCTGCACTGACGTTCTCCTTTGTGTGTCTAGCAGAACAGATAGGTCACCTCCTCTCCCAGGGTTTTTCCTGGGTGATAGTAGGGTACAGTGGGGACAGGCCTAGATTTATACCCTGCTCAGTTCTGCATTTATTTGTGCTGTGACCTGGGCAAGGTTTGGCTTCTCCGAGCCTCATCTATACAACAGAGGTGACACTGATGTGCTTTACACGGTTGTTGGATGTGAACCACCTGCTGCAGCCCCTTCAGGGCTCCGTAAACATTTGCATTTCTCTTGTCCTTTTGTTCTCAGGACCTAGGAACTCGGACCATTCCCGAGGGCTTTGGTGCCTGTGTGGACACTTTATCTGTGGCTCAACTGTTAGGCTTTTTAGATCAGGTGGCTGCAGATGTGGTGTGCAGACACTGAAGAAGGAATTGGGCTCCCTGGGAGCCAGTCACTGTGGGGGGCGTTCCTGATCCTGTGGTAGCCCAGCAGGAGGGCAGGACCACCAAGAAGCCCATAGTGGGCCTCTCTCTGTATCCCTCAGGGCTTGCTGTGTTTATTGTCTACAACCTAACAGGCATAAGTTTTGCACTTCTGCTCTCTGTGCATTTTTAATACGTCTCTCTTTCCTTCTCCTACTTCCAGCACTTTTCTACTTTATTTATGGATGCATTCCAGTGAACCGTGGAAGAGTCACCTCTCCACCCCAGTTCCCAGCCCCCTTCAAGTCATCTTTCTCCCGCTGCTTGCTCAGGGGTTGTGTGGGGAGCAACAAGCTTCCCTCCTGCATAGGCTCAAACTCCTTGAGGCTTCGAGTCAAGCCTCCTATTAGGTTTCAGTGTGGCAGAGCCATGCGGTGAAATAAATGTTTTGCAGGTGGGTGACATGCATTTGAGTTCCAGCTCCTCGCTAGCCACTTGGCAGATCGCTTCCACTCTTATCCCCAGTGCCCTCACCTGTGAAGTCGGTGTAGCCATGTCTACCTTATAGACTGCTGGGTGAGGATTAAATTAAATAATGTGTGTAAACTGCTTTGAACTGGGATGAGATGTAAACAAAAGGTATAGTTGTATGTTTGTAGAAAAAAATAGAAAACACAATTAAGCAAACACACACACACACACACCTCAAAACATGGATGTCATGCGGTAGAACAGAGATTCTCAACTGAAGGTGATTTTGAACTCCTGGGGACATGTGGCAATGTCTGGAAACATTTTTGACTGTCACAACTGGGGAGGGGCTATGGCATCTAGTGGGTTGAGGCCGGGAGTACTGCTAATCAATCATCCTGCCATGCACAAGAACCAACCCCCCCCCACCCCAATTCAAATGTCTGTAGTGCTAATGTTGAAAGGTCCCCAGGTGGGTGATTGAGGAGTTTAGGCCTTTAGCATCAGACATACCTGCTTCTAATCCTATTTTAGTGACCTTGGATAAATGAGTCAATCCGTCTGAGCCTCAGTTTCCTTCTCTGCAAAATGGAGAGCTCTCAGTGATGCCAAGCTGTACCTGGCATCATCCATGAAGAGATGCCAACAGGCATTGCACAGCTGGTTCTCTGCGCAGGTGCCATTCATCTCCCAGCTACCCCTTTTCTCCAGCAGGAGTGCATAGCCTTCTTCTTGAAAGCATCTCACATTTCATCTGGAGCTATTCACAAGCAGCGATATCCCAGGGTGCCAGGAGGCAGCGTCTGGCTGCTTGAAATTAAATTTACAATAGAAGCTGATCAGATTCTTCTCATAATGGATCAGGATGGGAAATGGGAGTCGGAGCTGGTCCTGAAGGCCGGGGAGCCTGTAGGAGTTTGGAAATCAGCAAAGAAAGAACAAAGAGGCGTCCAGAGAATGCAGTGTCAGCCCTGCCCAGATGAATGACTGCAACAATCCCCACGTCTCTGCTTTTGCACAATTAGATGGCCTTTCCGTGCTGGCAGACGTCCGATTGCATTGCAGCTTAATGTGGAATGAAGTTTTCTAATGGAACACAAGCGAACGTAATCTATGGAGATGTTGCTAATAAACTGCATCATTGTATATTGGAGGGATTATAGGGTGCTGGTGATGACTGCACCAGTTAAGCACAGCTCAGCATCCCTTAATTTAGACGTTCAGGCTCAAGTTATGAGAAGCACTACAACTCGTTCCCTCAATTACTGGCAATACACAGTCTGTCATCAGCCTAAGGTGGAATGCAGTTAGTCATTTGGAGCTGGTTGCAGATTTCACTCAACTGGCGTTAGACACCTGTTTGGAAGTTGTAAAAAAATACACCAATCTGCCAGATTTATTGTCTTCTTATGAATATGTATCATAGCAGAGGCCCCTATAGGACCTGCATGTTGGATTCTTTAAGAAATTTGCCTTCTACATCAATAGAATTGTCCTTGGAGGGTCCTCTCCCCATGAACATGTGCTTTTGTGGGCAGGAAGTGGCTGGGAGGACCCATCGGGATGAGGGAGCATTCCCTGTTTAGAGAGAGGACGCCAGAATGAGGAAAGAAGAAATGGTGACACCGAACACCTATAATGGGCCAGCCACTATGCTAGACTCATTCATTCACTCATTCATTCATTCATTCATTCATTCATTGTCATTCATTCAACATTTATGGAACACCTACCAGGAACGCCAAGTGTTGAGGATACAACAATTAACAAGACAGCCTCAGCTTTCAAGGAACTTATGATCTCTTTAGGGAGACAGAAAAATTGAGCAGGCCGAGATAGTCCAGGGTGCAATCTATAACTGGGGAGCCTGACCTTGTCTTGGGGAGATCTTTGTACATTGTGATCTGAGGGCTTGGGATGCCGTTCCTCCATCTGCCCTTTGGTGTAGTTACCGCTTACTCATTCTTCATATCACAACTCACTTGTCACTTCCTCACCTAGGGAATCTCTGAGACACCTCTACTTAACCTGGTCAAACCAGGTGATGATACCCTCTCAGATTACCTGTATCCATCCTTTACATATGTGTATGTATTATAATACAATTTATGCCCACCTCTCACAAGACTGTAAGCTCCTTGACTATAGGGGACAGTTTTTATTTCACACTCAATGGTATCTCCAGGGCCTGGCTCATAGTAGGTGCTCAACAAATATTAAAGGAGTGAATGCTCTCTGGAGGAAGAGACCCGATAAGGAGTGGAAGGAGCGATCGGAGAGTGTTTCATGCTAAGAGAATAGCGCATGCACAGGTCCAGGCAAAACTGAGGGAAAGGTGAGGTGAGGATTGGAATTGGTTCATTGTGGGTGTGGTGTCGTGGGGAGGTGGGAGTGTGGCTGGGCCAGATCACCAGGGGTCCTAGATGCCATACTGGGAAGCTTCCACTTAGGGAAGTGGAGACACACCACAAGGACTTAAGCAGGCATTGCATGTGCTATCTAATAATTCAACAACACCCCCATGAGACGGGTAGTGTTAATTTTCTTTGCAGAGGTTAAGTAAGCTTTTAAGAGCTCTGCTAAGTGGCTAATGGTGCAGTGGCCCCTGGGTCTCCTAGAGCCAGGAACCAGGCTTTCTTCCCCACACCAAGAAGCCATCTCACTGCTTTTGCATTCACTCCATTTCCTTTTAAAAAAATCTATACCATTTTCCTCGTTAAGCAGTAAACAGTAAAAGTAACAGGAACTCGCTACTTTTAAAAAGTTAAGGAGTACAGCAGTGTATGAGTCAAAAAAATTCTCAACTGCCTCCTAAAAACCCAGCCCTGCTCCCTGGAGGTAACCGCTGTTAACAGTTTGGTGTGTGTCCAATTTCTTTTTAACTACGGATTCATTAAACTGCCCATGAAGCTTATTGGGACATCCATCAGCCCTTTAAAAATTGTTCTGATGAATTAAGTGTAAACTAATTAGAAACATGGATTCAATTACCCTCGAAACACACAAGGGTTTAATAATTAATAGGAAGAGGGCTTGAGGCCAAAGACATTATGGATTTGATCAAACCCCTAATATCTGAAAAGTAAATATGTTTGATTCATCCTAAACACTGGCAGACTTGCCATCCGGAGGCAAACCTATTGGTAGGAGTTTTGTGTTTAATCAGGAAAGTTATCTATGATTAATAAGGAGTCATCTGAAGAGTGGAACGCTCAAAGCCTACTGGACGGGGCTGCCTGGGACTAGGCAGCACCCTGCCTTTCTGGGTTAACGCTGTCAGCTCTACTCATGATCTTTCACCAGGCAAGCTTTGGGGGATCCACTGAGGTCCCCAGTGACATCATTGACACCTACTGTGGGCCTACAGCGTCTGGGGAGCAATTCTGGGCCAAGAAATACTGCAGGGCTTTGGGGGAAGACCATGCTGTTTAATCCCCTTGAACTATGAGCTATGGTGACTTCAGTGGTCTTAGAGGGGGGTTGGGGGCTGGAATAAATGTTCACCAGTTACACACCAGGTGCTTTATGAACGTATTTCATTTAATCTTCACAATTATCCTAGTGGTAAGAATTATTACTTCCATTTTTATGGCTAAGAAACCTGAGTCGCCAAGAAGCTACATGCCTTGGGGCAGCTATATTGAAACTCCCAGATCTCCTTGACACCCAAATGCACACAGGTTGGCACAGCCACACCAGGGTTGGAGGGGGTTGTGGAAGGGAAGGAACAGAGTCTGCCCAGCTTGTGGCTTGGGAAAGCAATTGCTGTGACCCAGGGGGCAGCCATGTGCTCCATCACCTAATGCCAAAGGGTGGGTTTGTGGGGCTGGTAGCCAGTGAATAGGACCCTGTGATTCAAGGTCAAAGCTCACCTTGCTTGTTTGTCAAATCTGCTACTTATTATATTAGCAGCCAAAATTTAAGTTCCTGTCTTGGGCCAAAAGGCTGTGCTGCTTACACCCCTCCCCATGATGGGTCCCGTCCACAGTGTCACCAGGTATTGGTCCAAGATGTGACATTCCCCCAGAATGGAGTTGGCCACCCTTTGACCCTCATCTCCCTCTTTGTTGTAAGTGGTGGCCAACAGGGCTGTTACTGAGATAAAAAAGTGTCCCCGTCTTTATCCTCAGCCTTGTTCTCTGAACCTTTGGGACAGCAGAGAGCACTGAGCAAGGGCTCTGGCAACCCGGGGATAAGGTTCACAAGGCCGAGGCGGGCTTGGGTATGTAATTCTAGGCCTTACTCAGTTTCCTTGTCCCCAGAAATGCCACCCAAACAACACCCCCCCAGTGGGGAGCTCCTTGTTCCCTTAGAATTGAAGTAAATAGAAAAGAAAACCAATTCTCAGCTCTTAAGTGAAGAAAGAGCCAAGTTGTTGCTTCCTCAGGTGGGTCTGAACTGATGTGGTACCCAGAGCCAGATCTTCCGGGAGGCCTGGGTTCCGTCCCACATGGCCACTGGTTTACCTGTGATCTTCACCAAGTCCTGTCCCCTCTGGGAGCCAGCTGTATTGTCCTATCTTATGAACTGAGGACTTAAGTTTAGGAGAACTCTAAAACATCTTCCTGCCCTGAAATTGTGTGATTGAGTGATACGGGAGACGTATGTAGAAGGGCCATCAAACACTCCTGATTTTCTCGGATTATTTCTGCCTGACGCAGGCACTGCTCTTGGCTCTTTCATCAGTTCCACCATTTGTCTTTGGCGTCAGGGTTTATTTTCCAATGGCCTGTTTAGCAGCGTGGCAGAGAAAGCTAACTGTCCACCATCATTCTTGCTCCTCTTTCATAGCGTAAAGTTGTCCGTGGGAAGCAGCTGCCCAGCTAGGGATGATATTTCCCAGACCCCCTTGCATCTAGGTGGGGCCGTATAGCTTAGTGCAGAAAGTGGACAGAAGTCGTAATGTACACCCCTCCCAGTCCTGGCCTAGAAAAGCTCCCCTGTCATCTTCTACTTTCTTTCCTTGGCGACAGGAGAGGTGAGAAGCCTGGGGGCCAGGATGACTTTGTGAAGTAGAACTCACGCCCTCCCCCAACTGCTGCTGATTGGCTGGATTTTACATAAGTGAGATATAAATGTGTACATAAACTTAGACTCCTGAGAGTCCAGGGTTTATCTATCACTGGAGCTTAGCTCGTGTCTCCTTAGTCATTCAGCCCTTGCAAGCTCCAAGTCTTGGTATATAAGAATTTATTTTAGGGCTGGCCGAGTGGCGTGTTGGTTAAGAGTTGGCTTGGGACGCCAGCTCTGAGCAGCAGGGCCCCAGTTTGGATCCCACATGAGGGCCAGTGACACTGCGCCCTCTACAGCTAAGATGGTGAACAACAGCTCCACCTGGAGCTGGGCTGCCGTGAGCTGTGAGTGGCTGGCAGTCAGCATGAGTGGCTGGCAGCTGGCATGAGCTGTCGTGAGCCTCCATGAACGGCCGTCCAATGGCCGGCGAGCGACTGCCTCACCCGGGAAGAACACAATGATCACAATACCAACATGGGCCAGTGAAGCAACATTCTCCGCAACTAGACTGAAGAACAAAACAACAGCAACTTGTTTGTTCCCTTTCCCCGATTCCCCAACTCTGTTTCTCTCCCTCAATTACCCTATAAAATCTTTAAAAAAAAAAAAAAGAATTTATTGTAGAACCTAGAGGTAGGTGAGGATTCCAGATTACACAGTCTATTAGAATTGACCCTTCATCTTGTTTGCTTTGGGGGAGATGAAGCTCTGGGATTGTCTGGCCTTTGTGCCTAAAACTTAGGCCGTTGACCCATAAGTGAATTATATTTTAAGGCAATTTTTGTGCTTCTGACTTTTGGTGGATCCTTCTTGGCATCAAAATGTGGTCTGGTTGTGGGCCGGCCGAGTGGCTGGGTAAGCACTGGTTTTGGGATGCCAGCGCCCCAGTTCGGATCCCACATATGAGGGCCAATGACACTGCCCTCTACAGCTAACAACAGCTCCACCTGGAGCTGGGCTGTGCGAGCCCCGGCGATGGTGTAGGCTGCAGCCCCTGCTGCAGTGGGCTGCCATAGGCTACAGTGAGTGGCCGGCAGCCAGCGTGAGTGGCTGGCAGCTGGTGTGAGCTGCCAATAGCCGCGGTGAGCGACATCCAGAGGCTGGCGACCGATCTGCCTCATCCGGGAAGAGCGCAATGATGATACCAACATGGGCCAGTGAAGCAACATTCTCCGCAACTAGACTGAAGAACAAAAGGACAGCATCTTGTCTGTTCCCCTTCCCCAATTCCCCAAAGCTGTTCCCCTCCCCCAATTCCCCAATAAAATCTTTAAAAAAAAATAATTGTGGTCTGGTTGTAAGCCTGACCTCCATCCCATCCCCTGCAGCACCAGCTGGGCTCACCGTGTGGAGGGATGGTTAGAAGAGGGTCTTTGGAGCCTGCTTGGGTTCAAGTCTTTGCTCTGCCTCTTCCTGGCTGTGTGACCTTGATGGAGTCACAGTCTCTCTGAGTCTCAGTTTCCACAGCACCAAGTTGGGATTATAGTATAATAGTATCTACCTTGTAGGGAAGTTGTGAAGATTCAACTACCCAACAGGCAGGAGGTATGTGAAGATGCTGGGCGTGTGGGAAGCATTCAGTAAATGATAGTTGTTTTTATCATTACCATCCTTTCCAAAGCTCACCTCTCCCAACTGCCTCCACTCTGGCCCAAGCCACTGCCATCTCCTGCCCACATCTCCTATCACCACAGCCTCCTACCTGGTCTCCCTGGTATTTCCTTTGTCACCTTCAGAGCTATGCTTAACATCAGAGCTAGAGGGACCTTTCATTTTTCACTTTTTAAAGAATAAAGTTTTTATGAAAATAAATAGACATAGTTCTACATTTACAGAAAAGTTGTGAAGATGGTACAGAGAGTTCCTATATACCCCTCACCCAGATTTCCCTGCTATCAACATCTTACATTTGCATGGTACATTGGTCACAATGAATGAACCAGTGCTGATAGATGGCTATTAATTAAAGTCCCTGTTTTATTCAGCTTTCCATTGGTTTTCCCCTAATGTCTTTTTTCTGTGCTAGGATCCCATCCAGGACGTCCCATTATGTTCGGTCGTCATGTCTCCTTAGACTCCCTTTGGCTGTGACAGTGTCTCAGACTTTTGTTTTCAATGACTGGCAGCTTTGAAGAGCACTGGTCAGGTATTTTGTGTAGTGTCCCTCCGTTGGGATTTGTCTGATGTTTTCCTCGTGATTGGACTGGAATAGTGTGTTTTGGGAAGGAAGAGCATGTTTTCATCACATCATATCAAGGACACATAGCATCAGCATGACTTACCCCTGGTGATGTTGGCCTTGATCCCCTGGCCGAGGTTGTGTCTCAGGTTTCTCTACTATAAGGGTCTCCCCTCCTCTATACTGTCCAATACTAGTTCGTTTATTTTGTTGCTCAAATTGTTCTAGCTTTGGCCATTGGGAGCTCTTGAAGTTGACTCCTGATGTTGTTGCTGCTGCTGTTGTTTTACCAAAGCTCTTTGGAGACATGAGCTTTGGTTCCTTTAATTGGAAAATGGTCTTAGAAACCAAGGTCTGGCCCTGGGTGTACTCTTTCCTATTGGGATGCCGTTGTTTCTATGCCCTCTCAGCTGACAGAGCAGGGAAATAGATGTGTGCGTACTAACCCATGTACATGCACATGTTGCAAATGGTTTTTTCTGTATCCATCTGTATCTGCACTCAGCTAAACCTGAGTTCATACTGAAGTCCCCAACTCGAATCCAGTACCACAATGGGTCATTCCAGCTCCTTCCCTGGCTTATCTGGAACCTTTCGCTCTAACAGTGAGAAGCCTGGCTCCCACCGTATGCCATCCATTTACTTAATTGTTCAGTTCCAGGATACATGTAGAGTGGAGTCAGAATTGTTAAGCTGTACCCGTGGGAAATGTTTTCAACTAAAGAACAGTGATTATGCGTAGTTCTTTTTGCCTTTAGTCTTATGGATTCCCCTCATTCTGGAAGTTTCTTAGAGAAGCACCATGAAGAAAATGCACATCAAGAAAGGGGTGTGATGTGTAAAGGGAGAGGTTTTAATAGCGTGGCCAAGAAAGCTGTCACAAAGAAGGTGACTTTGGAGTGAAATCCTGAAACAAGGTGAATTTGATGTCTCCACCTATTTTCAGGTGGCTCCAGGGCATCTGCTGTGTTGGGCTGTGTGTTTCCTTTCTCAGGGTCCAACAGGTTTTATTAAGGAACTTGAAGGGAGAGGAAACATACACATCGGTAATGTCAGGTGACATGATAGACACTCGGGCACATGGATGCCACCTGTCCCCAAGGAGCTGTGCTGACTGGGGCTTGCAGGGTCACGTGATAAAGGCAGTGAATAATGTATAGACTAGTCTGGTTGGTGAGGCCATTGAGATGATTTCTGACCTCATGATGCCCCTGAGCATCTTAGAAGCTAACAGTTCAGGGCCTTGAATCCTACCTGAAGGAGATGTTTTCACAAGGTTTATATCTGCGAGCCTCTCTGCACCCGGCAGTGGCTCTCACTGTACCCTCCTGATTCGCTCTTCCCCATCACCATTGCCACTTTTGTCCCTTACCATGCAGCCCTATCAAGGAAGGACATCTGTACATTTGGCCCTACCTTCCTGATTTGATTATTTTGTCCCAAAAAGTTCTCAACTAGTGAGTAGGGGACTTGGTGATGCCCTGGCCAGTTGGTAGAGGCACATCCTCCCTCCCTCTTCTCCAAAGTCCTGCAGTCAAGATGGATTTGAGACTTATATAAACCCTACACAGTAAAGGGAAAAGGTCCCTGCTCCAATAGGCCCACTGTGTTTCCATCATAACAGGACTTCATCATGGTTCATAGCTAAATGCAGAAAATGAGAGAACTGTGTCAAGGTCCTCGGTAGGTGGGAGAAAGAAGACAAGGAAAGTTCCTGCAGTCCAAGGCGGGTTTGGAAATATGCACCAACCAGGGCTCCAGCCTCTAAGAGCCCGGCATTGCTCCCCACAACCCTGTTTGGTTGTTTAAGCTGCCTAAACACATTGTGTGATTTACTTCTCTCATTAATCCAATGAGCATCTTTGTCTCACTCTGCAGAGGAGAAAGCTCAGGTTCAGAATGAGGAATAAGCACAAGTCTAACAGGAGGTGGATAAGCACAAGTCTAATAGGAGGCGGCCAGTGTTTGACCCCTGCTCTGAACAGTGGCGCCCAGCTGATCCAGTGATGGACGGGCGGAAGGCAGCCTGAACAAGGAGCCATTGGTCCTCAAGGGCACGCATGGATGAGAGTGAACCTATCAGAGATGTGATCCCTCTTCCACAGCCTACCTCCACCCCCATATTGGAATTTACTTGACCTTGGGCAAAAAGGAAAGGAGACTGGAGTAACCGGCTCCTCTGCCATACTCCTCCTCCAGTGTAAATGGGGTGAAGGCCTTGCTCAACAGGGCAGATTATTTGCAGAACCCCGAAGGAGTGAGTTCCTTCTATTTTGGAGTATGTAGACGAGTAAAGATTTTCTTTAATTAGATAGTGCCGGATAGATTTAATTAAAGCTTCAAACCTGCAATTTTCTTTGTTTGATTGATCAGTTGGTGCTGATTGCCTGGAGTAATTATGAAGGGGGAGGTGGCATTTGCGACGTCTGTGGCGATAAGAAGCCGACTGAGTCACCTCCTGGATACTCGGTTGTCAGAGTGGATTCTGGGAAGGTTTAAATCGTGCAAGTGTTTGTCAGCTGGTCAAATGAAAAAGAAGGTGTCTAAGTCACACTTTTGTGTAAATCTTGCTCCCGGTTAATGTGCCTCTGTAGAAAAGTTCCCTTTTCCCTCCTTTCTCCAAATATGGTTACACCCCTGAGACCAAGTGGTGTTCTTTTTGTCTTTCTTTTGTGACATAATTGAAGCACATTGTTGGGAGCGTCGCCTAATGGCCCCCCTTTTTTTTTTTTTTTTGAGGGCAGTGTCACTGGCCCTCATATGTGGGACCCGAACCGGGGCCGCTGGCTTCCCAAGCCAGCGCTTAACCTGCCCCGCCACTTGGCCGGCCTCCCAATGGCCCTTTTAAATGGCTGCAACCCACAGACAGTCAGGAGAGAAAGGTATCATCTCATAAGTGCAGCATGAGTGTAGGGAACTCAGAGTTTTTCTTTCTTTTTTTTAATAATTAAAAACAATTTTCAATTACGGTTGACATATTGTGTTCGTTTCAGGTGTACAACATAGCGATTAGGCATTTATATAACTTATGAAGTGATTCCCCCCGCTACGTCTTGTACCCATCTGGCACCATACGTAGTTATTACAAGATTATTGACTATATTCCCTATGCCATACTCTACATCCCCATCACTATTTTTATAACTGGCAATTTGTAATTAATCCTTTTCACCTTTCTCACCTACCTGCCCCCACCCCCCAAACCCCTGTCCCATCTGGCATCCATCAATTTGTTCAAACAAACAAAACAGAAACAAACAAAAGGCGTTTTGAAGTCAGGTAGTCCTGGGTTTGAATCCTAGCTCTGTGACCTTGGGCAAGTACCTTTTCCTTTTCCTGACCTGCAAAGAGGGAGCCTTGTTGAGAGGACCCCGCAAGCTGATGTGTGCGTATCTAGTGTCCAGCCTGGTATAGGGTCTCGCTGAGTGTCTGTCCCTTCCCCCTCCTATGCTCTGTGGCCTCACCGAAGTCACCACCACCATGAAAGTCCCCTGAGCTTGTGAGACCGGAGCTGTCTTAGTCACTTTTACAAAAGAGCTCTTGGGGGCCGGCCGAGTGGCGCGGTGGTTGGGCACTGGCTTGGGAGGCCAGCGTCCCCGGTTCGGGTCCCACATAAGGGCCAGTGACACTGCCCTCAAAAACAAAAACAAAAAACAAACAAAACAAAACAAAACAAAAAGAGCTCTTGGGGGACTGCCTGGTACATGGGGGGGGGGCCTTAACAAATATTTGTCCAGTGATGAATAAATGAATGACTACTTTGTGCGTTTAGGTTCCCCTCAAAGTGGGTGACACCAGTACTCACGAGATCCTGGGGGCACTTGGTCCCCATTGGGTTCCATATGAACGGTGTGGTGGGGTCTGCCACTTGGAAGCGTTGGTGGGAGAAACTGTTCTCTTTCCTTCTGAATTGGTCAAACCATCCCTGGAGACTGAGCTAACCTCTCAATTATATACTGGAGGGGGGCGGGGTGGGGCGATGCTAAAGATGATTGTCCAGACCGTTGCAGCACAGAAACATGTTTGATGAACCAAACAAAGCAGGCTACAGAGCTACCTGTGCACTACGTTTGCCACTGAGTAAGAACATGTACTCAGGTGAAAAAGACTGAAGTCAGCACAGCAGTATGCTAATAACATAGGTATTAGGGTGGCATGGTTATAGCCGATTTTTAAAATCTTCTTTATTCAAAATGTTTTGTCACTTTTTGCAATAAAAATGCATTTTCAATGAATACAAACTGCAATCTAAAGGAAAAGGAAGAAGCTTACATATATCCCTGCCTGCTCATATCCACGGAGGGATGCTGGCACACTGAAGTGCCTCCAAAGGAGAGTGACCAGGACAGAGAGGGATTTATGTAGTTTACATTGAAAAATGGGAGTTGAAGGGCTTTGGAGTTTATCTGATGAGGAGGAGACTCTTAGGGGGGATAGCTGTTGTCCAAGTCCTGGGGAGAGGACTCAAAAGCTGACATCAGATGGCGGCGCTCAGGCTGTGAAATGGAGGTGACAGGGGAGCACATTTCAAGGCCGTTCTAACACTTGTATCTATATAGAATTGGGGCTTTCTCCCACTGGAGGCACCGCTCTTCTTGCTTCTGGAAGAATTCAGTGCAGAAGTTGGAACTTCTAGCGCTATCCCTCTTCGGGCCACACACACCCCACCTGTATGGTGGGAGCTGATCTCTATAGATCAGTCATTCTCCACCTGGGGCCATGGCTTCCCTCACCCTGACCCCTGGAGTGGGGGTGCTGGATCACATCAAATATTCTAGGTAGGAGAGGGGGTACATGTGCAGTTTAAGAAGCATCTTCAGGGCCGGCCGAGTGGCGCATTGGTTAAGAGCTGGTTTTGGGATGCCAGCGACCCCAGTTCAGATCCCACATATGAGGGCCAGTGACACTGCCCTCTACAGCTAAGATGGTGAACAACAGCTCCACCTGGAGCTGGGCTGCTGTGAGTTTCCGGGACAGCATAGCTGCAGCCCCTGCTGTAGTGGGCTGCCATAGGCTACAGTGAGTGGCCGGTAGCCAGCGTGAGCTGCAATAGCCGCGGTGAGCGACCATCCAGAGGCCGGAGACCGATCTGCCTCATCCGGGAAGAGCGCAATGACGATACCAACATGGGCCAGTGAAGCAACGTCCTCTGCAACTAGACTGAAGAACAAAACGACAGCAACTTGTCTGTTCCCCTTCCCCAATTCCCCAATGCTGTTCCCCTCCCCCAATTCACCAATAAAATCTTAAAAAAAAAAGAAGAAGCATCTTCAGAATAGCCATTGCTTTGATTAGTTTTCATTCATTTTTTTTTGGAGGGGAGGGGTTAAATCACATTAGAGAAGGAAGTCTTCATTTTCTGTGGACCACAGTTGCCCCAGGGTTTAATTTTTTTTTTTTTTTTTAAAGATTTTATTGGGGAATTGGCGGAGGGGAACAGCGTTGGGGAATCGGGGAAGGGGAACAGACAAGTTGCTGTCTTTTCGTTCTTCAGTTTAGTTGCAGAGGATGTTGCTTCACTGTTGGTATCGTCATTGCGCTCTTCCCGGATGAGGCAGATCGGTTGCAGCCTCTGGATGTCGCTCATCGCGGCTATTGGCAGCTCACGCTTGGCTGCCAGCCGCTCACGCTGGCTGCGGGCCACTCACTGTAGCCTATGGCAGCCCACTGCAGCAGGGACTGCAGCCCACACCATCACCGGGGCTCGCACAGCCCAGCTCCAGGTGGAGCTGTTGTTAGCTGTAGAGGGCAGTGTCACTGGCCCTCACGTGGGATCCGAACCGGGGCCGCTGGCATCCCAAAACCAGCGCTTAACCAATGCGCCGCTTGGCCGGCCCTGCCCCAGGGTTTTAGAAGATTGACAGCACTCTGGATGGGTGCTTTGAACGTGCATGCAAATCCCCTGGGGATTTTGTGGATGTGCCAATTCAGATTCCACAGGTCTAGGGTGGGGCCCAATATCCTGCAATTTCAATGAGCTCCCAAGCAATGCCAGTGTCACCAGTTCATGGTCTACTCAGGATGATCCTGATCTCTGAGGCGCTTCCCACAGCTCCCGGGGCTCTAGCTCCCTAGATGGGCAGAATATTGGTAACACATGTACAAGTCCTTGGTCCATCCTTTATAGAGTCTGTTAAATGGAGAAGAATGAAGTAAGAATGAAGACCCAGGCATGAATGAATCCAGGCAGGACTTAAGAACTGTGTTTTCGTAGAAATAGAACTAGGCATTTATTGTTCAGATTCACATTTTCTGTACATGTTTATCTCCATGCCCAGGACTGTTGATCGTTCGCAAATAATGCTGTTGTCTTAATCCACTTTTATGGCTAATGATGTGTGTTTCATTCTGATGAAGCATATATTTGAATAAACATGCATTTCTCAGTGTTTTCCCTCTCATCACTCCCCAGGGCTGTGAGTCATTCAAGGCAATCCTGTGTGAGGGGAGGGGCTCCTGCTTGGCTGACCACTCCAGGCCTGGTGGGGGGAGCCTGTTATCCCCGCATGTGCCTTTGCTGCCAGCCTAGAGAGCCAGCATGACTTTCTCCATGAATCTGCATGGGCACGACGGGCCTGCCAATACCATTGATCGCCGCCACCCCCTCAGAGGAAAGTCGTTTCACTCTTATTTCCAGGAATTTGTTATGTTTCTAATTTGATTACTGAGTAGCCCTCTCCACCACCGCCCCACTCCTCCCTGGCTGCCGACAGTGCTGTTTCTCAGACCCTATGCCCACCCTGCCTCAGCCTGACTACAGAGGCTCCGTCCTTATCAGAGAGCGGCGCAGAGCTTAGCATCCTGGTGCCAGGACCTGGGTAGCCCAGGCACTCAGGTGCTGGCCGTGCTGCGGTGTGCCTGGCCCCTTGGCTGGGCCATGCCCTGTGGGGCCATAGCCTGTCCTGAGCCCAGGGCCAGGCCTGGACTCGACTCGACTCTTGCTAGGCAACTTCTTCCGGCAGCTGACTCTGCTCCCGACTCCTGACTCCAGGTCGGACTTGGCTAAAGTCCCAGGGGGGCCTTTAGGCCTTGAGCCTCGAAGCTCACTGTGCGCCCCACTCCACCAGGCTGGATGCTGAAGCCCAGACTTTGATTCTTCCTCCTCTCTTCCATCCTCTGGCCCTTCCCTTGGCTGACTGAGAGGATGTTTCGTGATGCCAACACGCAGGGAATGCTGAGGGAGGGGCAGTGCCAAGGCACAGAGTAGGAAACAGGACCGAGCAGGGGAAAGGTGGGGCAGGTCAAAAGTGGGCTTCGGAATGGCAGTTCCTGACAGTAAAACTGAACACTTACGCAATTTCATATATATTATACATCGCACGTATATACACTTAAATACATAAGTATTTACATTTATTGTGTGTGTGTGTTTGTAACACACACACACAAGCGCACCCTGCATAGATATGCCTGGCATTCTTCTAATGCATGTGGATACGCATCACTGACATTTAGTGCTCTCCACAGCCCTGTGAGGCGGGTGTTATTATTTTCCCCATATTACTGATGGAAACGGAAGTGAGGAGTCATAAAGTGACTGCCAAGGTCACACAGCGAATAAGTGGCAGAGGCAAGATTTGGACTGCGGAGGTCAGACTTCAGAACTCAGAATCTTAACCGCCCTGCAGTGTTGTCCCAAGCACTTAACTTTGGCAGGATGGGGGTTATGAACCCCTCTGAACTTCCGAAGGTTTCCATAGACTCCTCTGCAAATATACACACAATCACTTTCAAATGCACATTGAATTTCGAGGCACGGATACACGAACCACTTGGGAGCCACCGTTGAGCCTGGGTTCAGAATGCCTGCTCCAGGGCCGGGCACGTGGATGGCGATCGTGGCAGCAGAGACTTGCACTTGGTTGAGCGTTGACTATGTACCCTACACTGTGCTAAAGACTATCAGTGAATTATCGCATTTCCTCCTCATAATTCCCTGAGATGGGCATTGCCACCCCCATTATGCAGATAAAGAAATTGAGATTTAGAAAGGAAATGGCAGTGTCCCAAGCTCACGCAGCCAGTAAGCCCCCGGGATGAACCTAAAGCCAGGCCCTCTGACTCCAAAGCCTGTGCCTTGTACACCTATAGCCACCGTGCCGAGGGCTGGCTGGTACCTGGTACCGGGACCCACCTAACCCGAGGGAGAGAAGCAGAGATGTGGGAGACAGTTGCTGATGGACGCTCCTTGGGCCCTTTGACCTCAGCCCAGGCCTGATGGAGCCTGCTGCTGACATCATGGGCTCCAGGCACATCCAGCCGAGTTAGCCCCATCTTTGAGAGCAGGAAGACAGCGGTGGGTGGCGGGGAGAAGGAAAGGGTTGGGAGACCCAAAAGCAGAACTTGGCATGGGAGGGAGGAGGCAGAAGGTGTGTTCCAGGAAACCTGGAAGACGCTCTCAGAGGAAAGAGCATCGTGCAGGAGGGGCGAGGGAGGGAGACCCATGAAAGGAGGGATTCGGGGAATGTCCTCTTGCAGGGTAGGGTTCGAGTGTGGGTCTCGGCAGCCAGTTTTGTCTCTTTGCTTCTCCAGGGACTGTCAGTTGTGGGACACATAACAGGGCTTTAGGGACCTATAGAAGCAAGGCTGGGGATGGTGGCCGTGGAGCAGGACTGGCCACACCAGAGCTAGGTGCAGACACACAGAGCCCTTGGCTGTCTTCCCGTGCCCAGCTGCTCTGCCCTCTGAGTCGGGTTTCGTACTGTTTTTATGCTCGTGGTCCTGCCCCCCGCCCCTCCCTCCGCCCTTTCCACCACCTTCCCTGTCTTCTGTTTTCAGTACTGCCCACTTGCATGTCTATCCTGTCTGACTTATTTCACTTAGCATAATGTTCTCTAGGTCCATCCATATTGTTGCAAATGGTACAATTTCATTCTTCTTTATAGTGGAGTAATACTCCATTTTGTAAGTGTACCACAGTTCCTTAATCCATCTACCGCTGGGCATTTTGGTTGTTTCCAAGTCTCGGCTATTGTGAATAGCACTGCAATAAACTAGGGGTGCATATATTTTTTCGAATTAGCATTTTGGATTTCTCTGGCTAGATACCTAAGAGTGGAATGCCACAGGGATACAAAAGACAGTTTGGGGAATATAATCAATAATGTAGAGATTTGGTAGGGTGTCAGGTGGACCCTTGTCTTATTAGGGAGACCACTTCATGGACAGGGTAGATGCTTGACCACTGCAATGTACGCCTGAAGCTGAATAATATTGAATGTCAACTATAATTTAATATCTATATGGTAACAGGATGTGGAGTACAGCATAGGGAATAGATTCAATAGAATGGTAATAGTTATATATGATATCAGAGGGGTAGTAGATTGGGGGAGGGGGTTATCACTTTGTGAGAGGTGTAAATGTCTAGCTATTACATTGTTTTGAATGCCTGAAACTAATAAATAAAAAAAGAAAAAAAAGAAAAAAAATGTCTGTCCTGAAACCTGGTCCTAGCAGGACTTCCTAGCTTGGCCATTTTAAAGCATTCACATGAAAGTGACAGTGTTAGGGTGTAGAGGCCATTCTTGTTATCAGACGTATGTACCATGGACACCCCTGATAGATGCTAACAACAGGTATTACTTGGTAATAAAAATAGACGAAGGTTTAAAGGTTTATTTTTAGGCTGAATCCTAATGTTGCTGCCTCAAAATGTCACTGCAGCGTCCCAGAGGGTGTGGTGGGTGTTTGCTCTGACTCTTCCTGAGCTGGAGCCAGCTCCCCGGTCCTGGTGAGGGCAAAGGCCATGGTGGAGCCCTGGTTGGTATTAGATTTGCCAAGGGTAGGTGTGGAGGGTCCTAAGAGCCACATCTGTCCTGCTTGACTCCCCACTGGAAGGACTCCCTGACCTGATCCCATTCCCAGATATGGGGGGGCTCAAAGCAAGTCCCCTCACCCAGCTCAGCCAACGAGCTCCTCACTGGGAAAACAGGGGTCATAGCTCTGACCCCTTGGCTGTGCATGTGATGGCAATAGTAGAAACAGGTTCTTGGGCCTCAAAGAGGTCCTCTAGGAGCCAGAACCAAGTGTGTGTGTCCTTGTGTGGCAGTGGGCATGCACTGTGGTTCTGGGGAGTTAGGGTGCCCAGTGATCCATTCCACTTACCTGGGGCATATTAATGGCTGCTGTTCTATTGAGCACTTATCATGTGCCAGGCCCTGCTCTAAACACTTTACATGTCTGAACTCCTTGACGTCTTACATCAACCCTATGAAGCAGGTGTCCCCATTTTACAGATGAGGAAGCTAAGGCACAGGGAGATTAAATGTCTAGTAAGCAGTGGTGCTGGGATTTGAATTCAGGCAGTTGGGGCCCTGACCCCACTCTAAATGGTGAGATGGGCAGAAGCAGTGAGCAGTAGCCCTCGGTTCCAAGAAGCCAGGGCCTTGTCTTTCACTCTGAGAGAGCCTTGACGAGTGTCTGGGTAACCCAAGGATGGGTCAGGGTCGGAGGCCACCTGCCGCCCTCATGAGAAGATGCACAGAGCCTGGCACACTGTCGGGCAGGCTTTCTTGTTGTGGCACTGCTGATATTTGGCACCGGGTTGTTCTTCATTACTGTCCTCCACATTGTAGGATATTTAGCAGTAGCCCTGGTCCAGTAGTACCCCATCCCCCATGGCAGAAACCAAAAAATGTCTTTAGATGTCTCCAAATATCCCTGGACTTGGAGGTGGAATCGTCTCTGGCTGAGGACCACTGCTTAGGGTTAGCAGATGTGTGCGTCCCTTCTGTCGCTACGTCTCCATACCTACAGGTTACTGTTTCCTGTACAATTAATTAGCTGCCTCCAATTGCAGTCCAAGACTGGCTTTTCCAGCCCCTGGGGATGCAGGTGGGTGGGGCCTTCATGCATCACTGCCTCCTGGCCTAAGCCGGGCTTCGGGTAGGGGAGGGGCCCAAAGGTGAGGTGTAGCCGAGATAGGGACTGGACAGTGGTTGCTTTCCCAGCCTTCACGGCCCTTTTATCCTGTTCCATTAACAAGATACATGGCACTTCTGTTACTCTATTTCCACAAAGAATCAATTGGAAAGATAAAAATATGGCATCTGGAGAGTTTAAAATTAGATTCTTACAAAATATAAGGTAGAAGAGAGAGGAGAAAATTAGAAACGGGGAGCCCCATGACTTGCACAAACCCTGCATTTGTTCCCTGGGAGCTGAGCAGTGTGGCTTCCAGATGAGAAGGAATTCTGGGATGCCAGGGCGAGGTACACAGGGGAGCAGTGAGGGTCACCAGCCTTTTGGACTCCTGTCCCCCACCCCCACCCCCAGCCGGTACCCCACCTCTCTTCCAGTGACTCCCCATCCTAGGCCTCCTAGCCCTTCTCTGTCCCTTCCTTTGATACATAGACTTTTGTTATGTCAATATAATCTAATTATAGACAACTCAGAAAAGCAGACTATTACCAAGCAGAATTCTAAAAAATCAGCTGTAATGTTGCTACTCCAAAAGAACCACTGAGGAGACACCCCCGTACACTTATACATTGAGTTTACCAAAATTGGATCAGTCATACTGTAGATCCTGTTTTATAACTGTTCTTTTTTCTCCACTTAATTTGTTCTAGATCAATGGAGGAATCTAGCCTTTCTAGGGTCCCCTTGTCCCTCATCCTATCAGCCAGGAAACAGCTGCATAGGTGTCCAGGGCCCTCAGTATTGCAGAGGCACACAAAGATGAGGACCAGCATCCCCCCCACCCCCTGCCTCCTCTTGAGTACTCACAGCCTGTAAAGGGACGCAGGACCATTGATGGCCTGCGAGTTGTCACAAGGCAATATCTTATCTGTGAAGACTTCCTGGGAGGACCCCAGCTGGCTTGGAAGAATCAATCAGATTTGACTGGAAGGCAGAACAAGGGAGGGCATTCCAGGGAAGGGTACAGTGTGAGCCATGGCTGGGAAGAGGGGCCACCCCAGGCATGTTGGGGTTGCTGGAGAAGTGAGGTTTGGCACTTACATGAAATAAACACTCGGTCCTGCCGACTACGTTGAAAATGAACAGCTGTTGGAAAGGTGGGTTTAAGGCCAGCTCCTGGAGGAATTGGATTTTCCTGGAAGCAATGGATGGAGAGCCATAGAAAGCCTTGATCCAGTTAGTGGTTTAGGGCTGGTCATAGGGGGTTGGGGGAGACAGGCCTCGATCCAGCTCCCAGATAACTCCCACCACCTGCCTCCTGAGTCCTTGCAGATATGGGCTGGGCAGTGAGTGCCATTTCAGAGTCTAGCACTGGCTACCTCGGCCCTCCCTGTGGTCTGGACCGCCCTCCATCCTGCATCCAGGATCACATGCCTATGCTGGCCTCTCCAAACCTCCGCTGTCTCCTGACATCATCTGCTCTTCTCATCTGTGCAAACCAATGCCAGCTTCATGGGCATGCGGCTTGTGCAACCACACAGGCTCTGGGCCTGGAAAGGGCCTGCACTCGGTCTGACAGTTTGCTGTCACCATCATAACATTTCTAATAATTTTTGAACCTTGTTCTGCATTTTCATTGTTCTTGGGGCGCCATACATCACGTGGCTGGTCTTGCCCCAGTGGAAGGCCTCACCTCTCATTGTACCTGGGTCCTTGTAGAGGTCCTCCTGCCTCAGAGACCTGCCCAGTTTCCATCCACCCCTCTTCCTTTGAGGCCACTCTTTTCTCTGGCTCGTAGGGCTGTTCCCTCTTGGACTTTTCCCCACTCGCCCTGCACCCTCACGTGCCCTCTCCCAGCTTCTTCACGGCAGCCTACACATAAGCTTGGTTATTGTCATTCTTCCAAAGCAAACTAAAAAATCGCTTTCTTGCACACCTACCCACCCCTCTCCTCCCCTCCCAACTGCCCACACTCTCTCCTCCCTCCCCTTCCCTAGGAAATCTCTGCTCCTTGTGGATAGCTGCCAGTCTTGTTTCTGAGTTCTGCCCTCGACCCTCGCCCGCCTGCCCCCTCTAACCCCCCACAGACCATCTTCCCAGAATGCTCACGCACCCGACCAGGGGTCTTTTCTTTTTTTTCTTTTCTTTTTTTTCTATTAGTTTCAGGTATACAAAGCAGTGTAATCCCTCATAAAGTAATAACCCATCACCAAAGCCACTATCCCTCTGACATCGTATATAGCTATTAGAATACCATCAACTATCTTCCTAGGCTGTACTTTATATCCCATGACTACATATGCCTATATATTTAGTCATAGTTCACATTCAATATTCGACTTCAGCTTCACATACCCTTGATAAGTCAAGTGCGCATCTGGCACCTTACATGATCTTTACAACATGGTTGATTGTATTCCCCATACTGTATTAACTTCCAATTTGTATTTCTTAGTGCCTTCGCCTTTTTCACCCTGCCCCTATCCCTATTCCCATCTATCACCCTGATAAATCTAGTACCTATCTGGCCCATACCTAGTTATTACAATATTATGCTGTAGCCTACATCCCCATGACTACTGCATAACAACCAATTTGTACTTCTTAACCCCTTCCCCTTTCACCCATCCTTAACTGCCCTCCCATCTTAAAGAAGTCCCTCTAAGAGTCCTTGTAATTCTAGTTGAACGATGATGAATTCCTTCAGCTTTTTCTTATCTGGAAAGCTCCTTATCTGTCCTTCAATTCTAACTGATAGCTTTGCTGCGTGGAGTGATCTTGGTTGTAAGTCCTTGTTTTTCATCACTTGGAATATTTCCTGCCAGTCTCTTCTTGCCTGCAGTGTTTCTGATGAGAAATCAGCTGCCAGTCTTATGGGGGCTTCCTGTAGGTAACAAACTGCTTTTCTCTTGCTGCTTTTAAGATTCTGTCTTTCTCTTTAACCTTTGACATTTTAATTATAATGTGTCTTGGTGTTGGCCTCTTTGGGTTTATCTTGTTTGGAACTCTGTGCTTCCTGGGCTAGAATGTCCATTTCTTTCCCCAGGTTAGGGAAGTTCTCTGTTATTATTTCTTCAAATATGTTTTCAATTCCTGCTATCTTTCTCTTCTCTTTCTGGTGCCCCAATAATGCAAATGTTGGTACTCTTGATATTGTCCCGGAGGCCCCTTAAACTCTGCTCAATTTTTTGGATTCTTTTTTTTTTTTTTTAAAGATTTTATTGGGGGATTGGGGGAGGGAAACAGCATTTGGGAATCAGGGGAGGGGAACAGCACTGGGGACCCCGGAAAGGATAACAGACAAGTTGCTGTCCTTTTGTTCTTCAGTCTAGTTGTGGAAGACATTGCTCTACTGGCCCATGTTGGTATCATCATTGCGCTCTTCCCAGCCGAGGCAGATCGGTCGCTGGCCTCTGGATGGCCACTCACAGAGGCTCTTGGCAGCTCACACTGGCTGCCACCCAGAGGGAGCCAGAAAGAAATCTACAGATGGCTGCCGCCCGTGCTGTGCTTGGAAGCACCTTCAGAGGCCAAACCATGAACCAAGGACTGAGGACTGACCTTGAGTGTTGTGGAAAAGTTGTTGTGCAGGGGTTGATCCTATGGAGCAGGATCAGCCTTAGCAGGACTCTGGTGCCTGCTCAAACAGCCCCTTGGGTGTGTTGCACTTGGAGGTGGCTGAATGATGCTCCAGCTTGTTCTGAGGCCAGCCACTGGGGGCACCAGCCCCAGGACCACCTTGGAGGGGATCCACTGTAGATCAAGTTCAGCCACAGCCCGTGCCCCACCCAAGGCCACCCAGATGGAGCCAGAAAGGAATCCGCAGATGGCTGCCGCCTGTGCTGTGCTTGGAAGCGCCTTGAGAAGCCAAACCATGAACCAATGCTGGCTGCTGCTAGAGCCAGCTTAGGGCTTCTTAGCCCGAGATGCAGGACATGCTCAAGCCAGATGCTGCTTGAGAGACCCTAGGAAGTCTGAAGCTTGAGGCAAGGCAATCGGTCTACACGAAAAACCCATTGAAAGTAGCCTGGATGTGTCTGAAAGTTGGATGGGGCCAGGTCTCCAATCGCCAGGTGTGGAGAAAGAACAGTGAATATGGTTGCCAACTGTGTTCCTACATGGGGAAGGGGGAGGGCTCAGCAAAGAAACAATGGCCTCCACCAGCTCCCCCATCCAGGAGAAAGCTGCCTCTCCTGCCCCCGCCCCAAGCCAGACAACTCAATTCTTCACCATAGTCCCTGCCACCTTTCCACCCGCTATCTTAGCACTAGAGCCCAGAGTGAATGATTCTGTTAGTGAGTAAGTTCGTGCGTGATCCCTTTAAGAGGAGTGCCTATGAGTGCAGCCTCACTGAGTGTCACTCAGTCACAATCTTTGCTGGTTTTCACAGCCAGAAATTATGAGGATTTCTCTCCCCGGCACTGGAACTCTGGGCTGGGGTGGGCCTGGGACCTCTCATTCCTCTGGAGGACGAGAGTACCCCGACAGCTGAGACATCCCTCCTGATCTTTAATGGTCACACTTGGGTGTGGGATCAGCGCATTCCCTGTCTCCGCCCCTCCTACCAGCCTGGAGGTGGCTTCTTCTGCACATCCTTGGTTGAAAGGCTTCAGTTCAGCTTGATTTTAGGTGATTCTCAGTAATGGTTGTTTTGTAGATTAGTTGTAACTTTGATGTGGTTGTGAGAGAAGGTAAGCACAGCATTTATCTACTGTGCCATCTTGGTTGTCCCTCCCAGGGGCCTTTTCTGAGCTCATCCTCTGCCCTCCAAGGCACCACCTCTGCGGGGCCTTCCTGTCCTGGTCTTCACCCTGAGCTCCTGGCCCGCTGTGCTTTGCTGCCTTCCTTCTTCCCCTGTCTTCTCCATCTCACAGAGGTCTGTTCTTGCCATGCCCGTGGCTTCTGGCAGCCCAGAGGGGCCTCTGTGAAGATGACCCACTGGTCCAGTATGGCAGGGGACAGAGGAGTGAGCATTTGAATGAACACAGATGAGATGGGATTAGTCAAGTGAAAGTCCAAAGGGGGGTGGTGTCTAGTTAGGATTCAGCCCACAAGGGTCTGGGGCAGGGGGCTTAGGAAAGCAAGCGGGACTGGTGTGTGCTGCAGTCCGTTCATTTCCCAAATAATCACTGAGCACTTATCAGGGCCAGGTACTGAGGGCCACTGTATAATGTGTTAATTATACTGGGCCATGTGGTCACCCTGCAGGGGTGAACAAGGCATTGGCAAAGCAGTGGGGGAACAAAGCACATCTCTACCAAATTTAGCCTCTAGTAGGAAAGCCTAATAAGTGAACAAAGAAACAAACTAAACAGACGAAGTAATTACAGCTTTTGATAAGCTTTCTGATGGAAATAAATAGGGCCCTAGAAGGGAGACTTCAGTGGGCGCTGGCATGAGTATTCACAGAAGGACCCCTAGGGATTTGAGGAGTAGGGCACGGGTGAGCAAAGCAGAGGGGAGAGGGTGCCAGGCAGAGGCACACATGGCACAAGGCCCGCAGGTAGGTGGCCTTTTCCAGGCACTGAAGTCCCTGCTTGGCCCTCGCAGCCAGTGGCGGCTCTGCTGTTGCTGGTGGCTGGAAGCACCTCGACTCCTGCTGATATTGACAGGCCCACTCTTCTTCTCCTTTTTCATGTGTAGCAGTGACCTGACGGTCACAGTGTCACTGAGTACCTAAGCCCTCATGTCTCAGGCAGAGCCCTTCCGGCACATTACTGTGGTCACTGCTCGTTTCTTCCTGTCCTACTATTACCTTCGTGCGTCTGTCCCAGGGGGCAGAGCAAGGAGCCCCGTCTCTAGAGATTTGCAGGAATCTCAGGTTTCATGGCCCGGGATGTTCACTGACCAGTGCCTGAGGGTCGGAGGGTCCTAAAGCTGGGTCAGGCTGCTCCACACACCCCCCCTCCCCCAGATGGAAAGCAAATTGGACTCTAAGAACGTAGCATTCGGGGCTTCCAGCTTATAAAAATGCTTCATGTCTGGCAGGGGGTGGAGTGCGATGCAGGGGTGAGGTGTGGGCAGCAGGTCCCGTCTTCTGGGGGAAGGGGACCAACCAGAGCGTGTGGGGCACGATGAGCGGGGCTGAAGGCCAGGTGTGCGCATCTGGATCCGTGGTGGTCCCAATGCCAGGCACCTGTGGGCCTTCAGACCTGACGCCCCTCTTCCTGCTCTCCGACCCCCACACAGCGGGCTCAGGCCTCAGTTCTGGCTCTGAACCCAACCTGCTCCCCACCCCATCAGCCTCAGCGGGTGGAATCTCCACTGCCATGGGTCCTTCACACATTCATTCTGATCTCACAGCCTTGCCGACTGCGGCCTGACAGCTAATTCCTTCTCTTTCCTTGGAATAGGTATTGGTTTATTCTTCTTCATAAATTTAGTTGGCTAGCTATGGGAACAGAATGTAGAGGATTCGTTTTTATAGCATCATCATCACCTTATCAACCCCTTATTGTATGCCAGCATCATGCTAAGCGCCTTCCCTATATTAACCCCCTGAATCCTCACAATGCTCTTCTGAGGCAGGCACTATCATTCCGCAATGAGGAAACAGGATCAGAGAGGGGAAGTGACCTGTGTAGGGTCACACAGGAGTAAATGGCAGAACCAGGGGTCTGATTTAACTGTGCGAGCGCTTTGTTCAAACCAGCTCCCATGGGATGTGGGACCCTGGGGGGGGGCGCGGATCTTTCCTGCTCTCCCAGCACAAAGGCCTTCCTTTGCAAAGAGATAACTTGGAGTTATCACTTCTCACTACGGCTGTGCCCACCTCTGCCCCTGACCAGGTGGCTATGCCTAGCTTCCCTTCCTTTCATCTCCTCAGCCCCCACATGGGTTCCCTCTCTGCTGATTTCAGGCCAAGCTTGCCAGAGACCCTGGGTTTAAAAAAGGAGTCAGAAGCCCCTCTGGCCAATGTCACTGCCAGCCTGGAGCAGGCCTCACCTTGCCCCAGCCCTCAGCTTGCCTGCCAGTGCTCAGATGTGTGGTGCTATAAAAAGCCAAGTAGTAATATGCAAATCATGTGGATTATTTATGGCCAAGTTAGTAAATAAGCGGGAGAGACAAGGTGGGATGTTGTTTTTATGATCCCTGCCGTCCTCGCAGGAAAATCTATGGTAAGCAGAGTTCGGGGAGCAGAGAGCCAGAGCCCATGGTTTAATAAACACAGCCTAATTACCAGGCACCAGGGACAAACAAGCGAGGGGCTGTGGAAGGAAGTAATGAGAAGCCAGCAGCAGGAGCTGGAGGCGGAGGGGCGGAGGGCAGGAGTGGGCAGCCGGATTTTCTCTCCACGCACCTCTCTGTCCTGGCCTCCGAGCCTCCTGCTGGGCGGGGGCAGGGGCCCAGCCACAAATCACTGTAATGCGCTGTGCATGTTGCCACCGGGCCTGCCAGTGAGCCAGGAGCTGCCGGCTAATAAAGCTGCAGAAAAAAATGTCAGAAGGAGACTGGTGAGGGTGGCTCGGGGGTTGAGGGGTCTAGGAGAGGGAGAAAGGATGCTTTCTGCCAGCCGTCAGCCTGGTGCCGAGGATGGCATGGGCTGCTGGCCGGTTACCCCTGTCAGTTTCCAGCTCTGTTGCATCTCTGTGGTGCCAGCCCTTGGGAAGCTGTGATCAGGATGGAGTCAAGGAGAGAGACAGGGCAGGGGTCCAGCTGCACTTGAGGGGCTTGAGGAAAGTAAGAAGCCAGGAGTCCAGGGGCACAGTCAGAAGTCCTGTTGGGCATCTGCCTCCACCCAGATCGTGTGCTCCAGTATCAAGTGGGAGTGCAGGGAAGACCCAGTACACCTGGTAGATGCCTGGACTTAGCTCACTTGTTGGAGCTAACGTCCCCAAGAGCAACCCAAGACCAGCAAAGGACGATGGTTGGTGGGTAGATACCCCAGCCTCCTCACCCTTCAATAGGAGAACTGAGTTGCATGTTCTGCACCTACTCCTAGCATCCCCCGGGGGCTTCTCCACCTGAGATGGCACCTTATGTGACTAGGGCCCCTATAGGTCACCTTTCCTTTCCTTTCTCACTTGTCGTCTCCCTCACTGTGCTTCGTAGGATCAGTTCACAAATAAACTTACTTGCACCCAAATCTTTAACCCAGGCCCTGCTTTTGTGGAAACCAACCCAGGTGATCACAGCTGCCAGGTGCTAAACACTTTGACAGAAATAATGATAATAATGGCTATTGAGTACTTATGATGTGCCAAGCCCTATTCTAAACAATTTACCTATATTAACCCATTGAATCATCTTAACACTTTATGAGGGAGCTACCATTGCAAATCTCCCATTTGACACAGGGGAAGATGAGGCACAGAGATGTTAAGGAACCTGACCAAGGTCACACAGCTAGTAAGCAGCAGAGCCAGGTTCCAGACCCAAGTACTACGAGCTTTAGAGGCTATATTCTTAATTGTCACACTAAAGGCCTTTCAAGTATTCCCCAAACACCTCTTCATTCCAGGCCTTATGCTTAGACCCTGGGCTCTAGAGATGAACTAGACACGGGCCCTGACCTTGGAGAGTTTGAGCTGTCCAGGCGGAAACAAAGGAAACGGACAGGTCAGTTCAGATTGGAGAGAGGTGCCAAGAGCAAGGGGAGTTTAGAGGCATTGCATGTAGAGGAATCAGGAAAGACATGACTAAGGAGGTACCACTTGAACAAAGTCTTGAAGAAGAAACTGGAATTGGAAGATGACAGAGGATGAACAGGGCAGGGCGAGACCAGGCAAGGGGAACAGTCGGTGTAAAGGGGCTGGAGTGTATGTGCCCTGGCGACATTCGTGGAGTCACCTGACAATCTGTATGGCTGGAGAGCTGGGGGCGCGTTGGCTTATTGCTTGTTTGTGGTTACTGTTGTTTGGCATGGGGGCAACGACTGATGGGGGAAGAGACAGAGGCCGGGCTCTGAGGGGTCTTGTCACGGAGGGGGAGCTCCGACTGTTTGAATGCTTAATTTCCTTAGTAGGTGTTGACTACATGGGTGGTCATTGTATTTTTCTCTAGCCTTTCTTGTGTTTCTGAAAGATGCTTATTTTTAAAAACAATTCAGAAAAATCAAAGCAGGTACGAGGTAACCAAACCCACACGGATTGATCAGAATCATCACCCTCTCCCTACAGACGCTCTGGTCCTGGGAAGGTGTCCCCAGGTCGCATAAGCTTGCTGGGCACCACGGTGCACAGTCAGAATCAACTGCAAGCTCCAGCAATGTTTGGCAACTACTTTTACGGTTTGGGTCTAGGACCCAAGGACCCAAGTTCACTCTTGTCTGTTTGCAACGCAAGTCCTCTCGATTAAGCCTGAGGGAGCATTTTGAGTTGGGCTCGGTCAAACCAGTCATAAGCTGACCAGTGTACCACCTGGGTTCCCCTACAAGACATTAAAAATGACAGAACTATATGTGATGTGGTATCCTGGATTGGATCTTGGAGCAGAAAAAGGACATTTGTGGAAAAACTGGTGAAATCCAAATAAAGGCTGTAATTTAGTTAATAGTAAAATGCCAGTGTTCATCTCTTCGTTTCGGCCAATTACTATGGTTATGCAAGGTGATAAATTAGGAGAACACAGGTGAAAGGTATACGGGAACTCCCTGTACTATCTTTGCAATTTTCCTATACATTTCAAATTATTCCAACATAAGGAACTTACGTAAAAAATGATGGTGAACAGGGCAGGACTGAGGATGGCGCCCTGTCGCAAACCCCTATATCTAGCTGACATCCTTGCCTGGCTGCTGAGCCAGGGAAGAATCCGTCTTATTGTGATAATGTCAAGCCCACTTTCCTCCTCTAGTGCATTTATAAATGTCTGCGGAAACCCACGTAGTCCATCCCTGTCACATTTCCCTGTTCTTTGCACCCAACAACTCTTTTCAGAAGGGAGTGAAGGTGATGATAATTCACTTTGCAGAGCGCAGTCCTCTTGATCAAAAGATTCACCGGGGAGGGCCGGCCGAGTGGCACATTGGTTAAGAGCTGGATTTGGGATGCCAGCAGCCCAGGTTCGGATCCCACATATGAGGGCCTGTGACACTGCCCTCTACAGCCAACAACAGCTCCACCTGGAGCTGGGCTGTGCGAGCTCCGGCGACGGTGTAGGCTGCAGCCCCTGTTGCAGTGGGCTGCCATAGGCTACAGTGAGTGGCCGGCAGCCAGCGTGAGTTGCCAAGAGCCACAGTGAGCGACCATCCAGAGGCCGGCGACCGATCTGCCTCACCCGGGAAGAGCGCAATGATGATACCAACATGGGCCAGTGAAGCAACGTCCTCTGCAATTAGACTGAAGAACAAAAGGACAGCAACTTGTCTGTTCCCCTTCCCCGATTCCCCAGCGCTGTTCCCCCCCTCCAACTCCCCAATAAAATCTTTTTTTTTTTTAAAAAGAAAAGATTCACTGGGGGTTGCTTTGAAATGGCATGCTTTCTGACTACATGGTAAGAAGCTCATCTACTACTAAAGTATTTTTATTTGCCAGTTTGGAAATCTCTAGAGGAACACAGACTTGTTTTCCCCAAGGGAGGCAGGCAGGATGAGGGCTTCAGGGATGGCAGGGCCCAGCAAGGAAAACGCACCTACAAGTGCCATGAACGTTTACCCTTTTTTTGCGATGTCTTGTCTCTGCTTTGCTTGGAGGGACCCAGAAGGTGGACTAAGGAGGAGTCAGTCACCCATGGAGGTGTCCCATTCCGACCTAGAGATAGTGGGCACTCTCAGGCTTTCCTATACCGCCAACGCACCTGCTTGTCTTCCACTTACATCATCATTCTAATTGTCCCTCCTGATTAATGAGGTCACTTAAGGTATCAGTTATTGTCCTGCCAAGAGAATGAATATCAGACTGAAATAAACGCCTGTGAACTTGCTTATCCATTTAAAAACGAAAGTAATGAGAGATGATTAATGGTGTGGTTGTCCCTTCCAACAGGAAGGGACAAGCAGGAGAGAAAGGTAGAAATGGGCATTTTCTGACTGGGGGCAAAAGAGGCTTTTGTTTAAAAGTAGCTTCTTGGGCCGGCCGAGTGGCGCGGTGTTTAAGCGCTGGCTTGGGAAGCCAGCGGCCCTGGTTCAGGTCCTGCATATGAGGGCCAGTGACACTGCCCTCAAAATAAAAAAATAAATAAAAGTAGCTTCTTACTGGCCGTCTTCTTTTCAATACCACCTCTTGAGAGAGCTGTCTAGACTCAGTGTCTCTACTTCCTCCCTTCCTATTAACAGCTTAACCCCACTTTAGCCCACTTCCAGTCTCACAGCTTCACCAATAGTGCTCTGGAAAAAGGCAGTCCTGTTCTCCCAATTGTCACATCCATTGACTTGCTCCTTCCTTACCAGTCCCTTCAAACATGTTTGCTACCATTAACCTCATTCTTCTTGAAACACTTTCTTTTACCAACTTCTCTGACAGCACCAACTCCTTACTCACTCGTTCATTCCATTCCGCACGTATTTATTGAGCATCTACTGTGTGCCAGGCACCGTGCTAAGCACTAAGCATATAAAGGTAACCAAGATGGACAAAGTCCTTGCTCTAAATGGAGCTTACGGACATTCACACAGAGGAAGATAGGCAATTAACAAATAAACACATATAAATAAGCCTTTCAGGGTGATGAGGAAATAGAGCCGAGTAACTGATGGAGCATGATGACGGAGTGGGATCATATGGGAGGTGTGACCAATGGGAACTTCTCTGTGAATGTGATACCTCCCCTGCTTTCAAACTTGCTGCTGTCCCCAGGCTTCCGTGTCTTCCTTTGTGTCATCTCACTCTCCATAGGACCTTGGGGATGAATGGATTGAGCTGAATCAGCCCCTGCTTTGCAGAGTGTGGCACCAAGGATGATAGAAAAGATGGCACCCAGGGAGCAAACCCCAATTCCAAATTCAGGCTGACAGTTGTCCAATTCTGAGGCTTCAGGCAGAGAGAGAGAATTCCCGAATAAGGTGACAGCTCCGAATCCAGGGCCATCGACTGTGATATGAAGGGTGCCGCTCAGAGTTGTGCAACATGGTAGTTCTGAAAAATCTTGGAGGGCCGACCGAGTGGCTCAGTTGGTTAAGAGCCCACTCAAAGCTCTTGGCAACAGCAGTTCAATGCCCAGCCAGAGCTGAGCTGCCACTGAGCTGCCAGCAGGTGGCAGGATGGCTCAGCAAAATAAAATAAAATAAATAAAATAAAATAAAATAAAATAAAATAAAATAAAAATAAAGAATTGAAAAATCTTGGAGAGTTAAAGCTTCAGACAGATACTGGGAACTAGGGCCTGAGAGATTCCCCAAACGCCCTGCAAAAAATCCCAGGTGGCCAAACTGTCTCACTACCCTGGTGGCTTCTTCCTCTCAGGTCTCCAGGTGAGGGCACAGAGAAGGGTTCTTTACCCATAGCTCGTATTTGGTTGTGATCGTTCAAATTGGCCCACTGCTGCTCACAACCACTGTCGCCAGTCCCCTGTGCCCTGGCCTTTGGGGCTGTGCCTCATGCTATGCTGCCGTGGGCTCAGCTGGCCCCGGACACTCAGCTGTAGCAGAGGCCCTGCGCTCCATTTGCTCAGAAGGGAATCTGTACAGTGCCTCCCTAGAGCCATAGTTCTAGAAGCTCCTATTCACCCTGGTTCCCTGGGGCACGAGAAATCAGTGGACATGGTGCCCTGTGTGCCCTGGGCCTGGCCCTGCCATCCGTCTGCGTCCAGGAGGCATTGCTGTCCAGTTCACGAGGATCAAGCCTGAGCTCCTCTGCTTCGTATCCAGCACCTTCCAGTGGTGGGCATGCCACCACTGATCGTGATGATACCTGCCATTCACCTGGGCACAGGTGCTGCACACTGTGAAGTGCTGTCTCTAATATGGAGACCGAGACCCTTTAGACCATGCTGAGAACAGGCTCTGGTGGCCAACAGGGTGGGCCTCATGGTGCAGGAGCAGTGGGGGTGGCCACCCCATCCTCTCGGTACAGCCTCCCCGTCCCTTGCAGACATTTTCAGTACCTTGAGCTTTAGGAGGCTCCACTTGCTCCCTTCCCAGGTAGCCTTGGCAGCCATGAGAGGCTAGGTGGGCCCCGGTCCCCGGGATGGAGACTCTCCATGGAGGGACATCATTGGCTACTCACTCTTATTTAGACAGCTATTGTTTGTCTTCCTGGCACGAGAGGAGCAGACAAGGCGAAGCTCTTCCTAGAATGGCAGCTCTGAGGGTCTGAGTAGGTCCCAGCTGCTCCATGGAGACTCTCATGGTGGTTCAGGCTTTCAGGACAGCCTCGATGATAGCTCCCATGACCAAAAACGGGATGTCACCAGTCTGATTTGGGGGAGGTAGGTACCCCCTAAAAGCAGTCTTCTGGAACATTATGGCCTCTCTCCCTTAAAGCTTCCCTCCCCATTTCCATCCCACCCACCTTCCTGACCCCCAGTGCTGGAGGGTTCGGCCACTGTCATGGAAGAACAAGCTGGATCGGGGTTTTCCAGGATCCCATGGAAGCAACTCAAATCTGCATCTGCTGGAAGGCTGAGCAGCCTCAAAATAAATACATAAATAATAAATAAATAATCCATTCTCTTGGGGAGACTGGTAATTAAGCAGTCATGGCAAACACATGAGGATGAACAGCTGGTTGTATCCATTTGTTCTCCTGTCATTGGATGGAGAACAGTTTCATAAATTACATGTAAAGTTGCATTTTGTCTCCTGCACTCATGCCATCCCCTTTGCTTGAAAGAACCTCCCTGGCTTCCCACTGCCTTCCATGCTCTGTGGCTGATTGGCTACCAGTTGATCTTCTTAGATCAGCTAAAGCTGGTGAGATCAAGTTCCCGGGGCACAGCTCGGTCTCCGCACTTACTGGGTTGCATTTTCATCGTGTCTTTAGCAATTATGAAATCAGTTATTAACTCCTACTGTGTTCCTGGCACCATTCTCTAATGACGGGCATGGACCAGGGAATCAAATGGATAAAAAGGTCTGCCCTCGTGGAATTCATGTGTTAGTGGGAGCAGGGGGGCTTAATACATAAGGATTAATCACATGTATACTATGTTAGATGGTGCTAAGTGTTGTGGAGAACATGCAGGATAGAGGGACCAGGAGCCAGGAACTGAGGCAGGAGTGGGTAGAAAGTCACGATTTTAAATGGAGTGGTCATGGTAGGCCTCGGTGTGAAGGTGATATGTGAGCGAAAGCCTGAAGAAGACGAGGGAGCCAGCTGTGAACATGTGTGAGAAGAGATGGGATAGCTAGGGAAAGCTGAGGGAACAGAAGGTGCAAAGGCCCTGGGGCAGAGATTTGCTAGGTATGTCCACGGAACAGCAAGGGGTCACTACGGCTGGAGTGAGTGAGTGGGGGAGATAAACTGGTGATAAAGAGAGAGGTAATGGAGTGGGAGTGAGTAATGGCCACAGAGGATTGTCCAGGTAGGGCCTTTAGTTCATCAGGAAGATTTTGGCATTGTCTTAAATCAAGTGGGACAGCTCTAGAAGGGTTCTAAGCAGAGAGATGACATGGTCTGACTTAAAATGATCATACCAGCTGTTTTGTTGAGAATGGCCTGTAGGGGAACAAGGGGAAGTCTGGAGACCAGTCAGGAGGTTATTAACTTCCGAAGCAAGAGATGGAGGTGGCCCGAAGCCAGATGGTAGTAATGCGGGTGCTGAGAAGTGGCCACATTTCCAGATAAATGAATGTAAATGCCTCTTTTTTTTTTTTTTTTTTTTTTAAGATTTTTATTGGGAAATTGGGGGAGGGGAACAGCACTGAGGACTCGGGGAAAGGGAACAGACAAGTTGCTGTCCTTTTGTTCTTCAGTCTAGTTGCGGAGGACGTGGCTTCACTGGCCCATGTTGGTATCATCATTGCGCTCTTCCCGGATGAGGCAGATTGGTCGCCGGCCTCTGGATGGTCACTCACCGCGGCTATTGGCAGCTCACACTGGCTGCAGGCCACTCACTGTAGCCTATGGCAGCCCACTGCAGCAGGGGCTGCAGCCTACAGCGTCGCCGGGGCTTGCGCAACCCAGCTCTAAGTGGCGCTATTGTTAGCTGTAGAGGGCAGTGTCACTAGCCCTCGTATGTGGGATCCGAACTGGGGCCACGGGCATCCCAAAACCAGCTCTTAACCAATCTGCTACTGGGCCGGCCGTAAATGCCTCCTTTTGAGGGTCAGCTCCTTAAGGGCCAAGTTCATGTCTTAATAAATATCTATCCTCATGGGGTACACAATATTTGTTGAATGGATGATTGATGAGACATAATTTGTAAATGCTATTAATGGGAATAAGTAAGCCTCTGGTCTCTTTTTTGAACCTATCAGATCATAGAACAAACCCTGGGTAACATCTGTCTAGATTTCCCAAGCTGATATCAGAAAGAAGGGTGTTCTGACCCCAGAGGTATGGGCCATGCTAACTTCAACTATGTCCATTTTTCTTGCTGCAGGACTTCTCAGAGCTTTTAATACACTAATGCACATGTTCCTAACATTTCTTAGTTTGAGGTACTGTTAAGTGCTTCAGTAAATTTTGCATGGTGCTCCATGGGTAAACGAGGTACATATCAGCTCCATTTCGTAAGTAGTAAGGTCGGAATAGCTGAATAAGCATTTACAACCTAACAACTCTGTAGCAGTTTGAAAAACTAGTGAATATAAATTGAAGGGAAAAACCCTTTTCTTATCCTTAAATAACCACAATTACTTACTAAGGGAATGTGTGCTTGTTGGGCTCTGCACAGTTTCTCAAACCTTGGAATCAGAGTGGATGCCAGCACTCTCACATCCTGTTCCACACTGACTTTCATATGGCGCCACTTTATATCACACCAGCCACCAAACACCTAGCTTTGCAAAAATATGCTGTCATCCAGTGGAATGTAGTTTCATGTTTAAACTGTGAACCACCTCGAGCTAACACTTTGTGTGTCCAACAGATATTGGGTTATCACAGTTTCCCATGAAAATGTAAAATATCCCTCAGTGCACTTGTAAATTTCCTGCAGCACCCTAGGGTACCATAGCACAACTTGGGAGCTATGGCGCTAGTGTGTATGTAGCATTTCCCAAAATTATGTGTGCAATTTCTCAGGCAAATCTACTAACATAACACTGGATGGTGTTCCATGCAGCGTGCTTTGGGAACTGTTGGGATAGAGCTTGAGGAGAGAACACCCAGGACTCCTTGCTGCAGCTCTAGAAGCTGCAATTTGATGGGTGTTGACAGAGGGAGTGTGCTTGGAGGATTGGCATTCTGAATATGGAGCGCTGCTGCTTTTTTTTTTTTTTTTTTTTTTTAGACCTCAGCAGGTGGGCCTGCTTTGACTCCAGACCTTGCTTCTAAAGCCAAATGCATCCTGGAAAGTGTATTTGGAGATCTCCACAGGCTTTTGGTTGCTGTGGGTTTCAGGGCTTCTGAGACCAGGTGCATCAGTAACCTGGTGATCAATGAAGCCACAGTGTGAGCTCTGTGACCTGCCTGATCTGGGTATTTCATGTCTCAGAGGCCGTTCCAAAGAGCTCAGCCCACGGGATGCTCTAAGAAAAAGAGTTTATGATATATATTAATATACACTTAAAAGCCCAGCAAGCCCAATTTTCCCACGTTTCCCAGTTTTAGAAGCTCTTGATGAAATGCAAATGGGAATTACCAGCGAGAACATGTGTCTGTAGGGTGTATGTGTGTGTCTGTGCATTGTGTGTGATGATGACTAATGTCCATCAATTACCTGCAAATTACTAGATGTTGCCTGTAATGATAGTTCTGTTTTTAGCTTAATGGTTTATGTATCTAACTCATGGCTGCTGTCTGGAGTAGGGCTGCTGGCAAATCAAAACACTATTTGCCAAGCCTGTCAGTATGACAAATGTTGCTTACATTGACTCTTTTATTCCCAAGGTCAATTGACATGTCTTTTTTAATATCACTGTTTGATGTGCTAAGAGCCTTAAATGAAAGGCATTCAATAAAGGTCCAATTTGCTAGATTACTGTTTATTCCTGGATAATTCTGTATTAGTTCAGCCCTTTAAGATTGCAAGGAAGAGACATACTCGGATCACTCTCAGAAATGGGGATTTATCCCAAGGGTCTGCAGATCGTGGGGCAGTCCTGGAGCCATCTCTTAAACCTGTCTGTCACTATGGGTTTCAGGGCTTCTGAGACTACGGGCGTCAGCAACCTCCTGGCCAATGTAGCGATAGCCTGAGCTCTGTGACCTGCCTTCTTGGGGCATGTTGTTTTCCAAAGAGGGTTCCTTGGAACTCCAGGCTATATGCCGCTCTAAGAACAAAAGGAGGGTCTATGATGAAATATGTTGGGGAGCTGTTATATAATCTATTCCTGCCTTGGAAGTTTGTTATTAGCTTTTAAAAGTCCCCAAAAGCACTTTATTTTTTGTTTTCTGAAAAATTCTTCCTTCACTTTGTTTAACCCAGCATTTCTCCCTTCTATTTAACCATAAGCACCCTAGAATACCCTTTGGAGAATGATCTAGTGTTTGTGTTTTCCAGAAGAATGTGGTTGTGTTCATCTGTCACCCTGGGGGTTGGGGTCCCCACAGCTGACCTCAGGTTCAGTGATTTGCTAGGAGGACCCATAGGATTCAGCATGTAGTTGTCCTCACGGTGATGATTTATTACAGTGAAAGGATACAGGCCTCTCATTCCCGTAGGGCTCCCTCTCAGATGGATTGGTATTCCTCTTCTCTCTGCCAGCCAGGCTGGAAATGAGGTTCGGGGAGCAGTGAGCCTGCACTTCCCTGGCATAGTGGTACCGCAGGTATGAGGGGAGGGCAGGGCTAGTTCTCAGCGGGTCCCTGGCCTGGCATGACAGCTGCTTTGGATGGTAGCCGAAACATCTCCCTGACCTGTCCCATTAATTCAAAGATACCGTGGGAAACCTGTTAGGTAAAAAACAAACTAGGCCTGCTGGTGCTCTGTAGCAGCGGCCACCCCGCCTCCACTGTGCATCCATCTGACACAGCACGGAAGGGAACTCAGGCAGCCGTGAGCAGCTGGGACCTGCCAGGCACAACCAACCTGGACATCTCATCTGCAGAAGATAGGGTGTGAGGTGGACCGGGGAACCTGAGCAAACCAGCAGGAGGGATAGGAGCATGAGTGAGGTCTGGGAGAGACCAGGTGCAAACTTCCAGGAGTCCCCCCCAGGGGTGTCACACAGGACATGCTTACTCCTCCAGTGATGTGAAATCTTGCCGCTCAGGGAGGCTCATTGGAGACCCAGTGCCCAGGGTTTTTATCAGGGTGCATTACATAGGCACCATCTGGCTGGCATGTACCAAAGCTCAGACTCCCAGAGGGAAAGCAGGTGTTTGGTGTGAACCATAATATTTGTACAAATAGTTTAGGCTGCTCTTCTCAGTGCTGGGAATGGTGAGGTCCCTCCTGCAATCCATGTTCCTAGATGCCAGCCAAGGGCCAAGCTTCTAAGCTGTCATTTTAAAGAACTTCAATCAGGCCTTTTCTGTCCACTCTTTAATAGTTGAACATTCAATCATTCATTCATGCATTCTAGAAGCATTTTTTTTTTTTGAGGGCAGTGTCACTGGCCCTCATATGTGGGACCCGAACCGGGGCCGCTGGCTTCCCAAGCCAGCGCTTAACCACTGCGCCACTCGGCGGGCCCCATTCATGCATTCTAGATTTGTCTTCATCAGGTAGGGCTGCTATAACAAAAATCCCATGGGCTGGGTGCTTAGAAACCACAGAAATTTATTTCCCATGGTTCTGGAGGCTCAAAATTCAAGATGAGGGTGCCCACATGGTGAGGATTTGGTGAGAGCCATCTTCTGGGTTGTAGACTGCCAGCGTCTCATTGCATCTTTGCATGGTGCAGAGCAGAGAACCAAAGCAAGCGTCCAGCAGCTCTTAGAAGGATAATAGTCCCATTCAAGAGGCCTCCACCTGCACAGCCACTGTTTTCATGGAGCTCTTTCTTCAAGTCTGGGAGACCTTAATAAAATGATCAAAAATAATAATACAAATATTTACTCCAGTAAACACCTAATTAGGAACTATGATGAATGTTAGCAAAGAACAACAAAGGCTCTTAGTCAGGATGGGCCATGTTATGCTGTAGTAATCATGTTTTTATTTTCGGTGTTTTCTGATGCCTTGATACCTTGGAACCCTGCTGAATCAGGAGAGACAGCCCCCCCAGGGGTGAGCTAACTCCAAGAAACAGCAAACTACTCTCCTGGGAGCGAGCCTTTCATATACAAACCAACCAGGCAGGGCTACTGTCTCCTTTATTGATCTCTACTTGGTAAGCCTGCGCAGTCATCCCAGGTGTCAGACCGCACAGGGCAGTTGCTATACCCTGGAGCCCCATGCACTTATTCCAACCAGCCAGTCCTACACTGGCCTACCTGTTCACCCTGCCTCACCCCTTCCTTCCCCTGTGAAAACCCCAGTAAAAGCTCTTGCTCAGGCCTTACTCCTGCTCCTTCTACCTCCCGAATGACCCTCTTGCTTCCGTGGTGGCCCTGGGTGACATGGTGTGCTCCCTTCTCTCGGGAACTACCAGTAACAATCTTTTCAATGGCAGTTGTCTTCTGACCAGTTGGCCTCACCATACCTGAGTCATAAAAAAATCTACGTTTTAAAACACTGTGGTAACAAACCCTCAAATCTCAGTGGCTGAACTCACCAAAATTTTCTTTCTTTTTTTCCCCTATTTATTTATTTATTTATTTATTTATTTATTTATTTATTTATTTTATTCTTTTATTCTTTTATTGTGAAATAAACATTTTTTAAAAAATTAGCTTCAGGTGTACAACACAGTGTAATAGTTATACTTTTTACCCCTCAAAGTGACAACCCCCCTCCCCCAATTCACCACCCCACTCCTCTCCTCCATATGATACATATCTATTACAATTCCTTTGACTCCCCTTCCACAGTATAATCCATATCCCGTGACTATCTATATATTCAATTACAGTTGGCATACAATATTATACAAACTCAGCTTCAGCTGTACAGTGCAGTGATCAAGCCTTTATTCCATCCATGAAATGGTCTCTCTAACAAGACATGCGACCATCTGAAACCCCACAAATATTTACAACATTATTATATTCCCCGAACTGTCTTTCATATCCCTGTGGCAATATTGTAGTTACCCATTTATGCTGTCTAATCCTTTCCCCTTCTCCCTCATCCCCACCCCCCTCCCAACTAGCAACCCAGTTTTTCCTCTATATCTATGAGACTGTTTCTGTTTCCTTTGCTCATTCATTCAGTTTTTCAGATTCCACATATAAGTGAGATCATATGGTATTTGTCTTTCTCCGACTGACTTATTTCACTTAACATAATAGTCTCTAGGTCCATCCATATCGTTGCAAATGGTACGATTTCATTCTTCTTTGTAGCAGAGTAATACTCCATTGTATAAATGTACCACAGTTTCTTAATCCAGTCATCTACCGATGGGCATTTTGGTTGTTTCCAAGTCTTAGCTATTGTAAATAGCGCTGCAATAAACATCGGGGTGCATATATTTTTTCGAATTAGCTAGCGTCTTGGATTCTTCTGGGTAGATACCCAAGAGTGGAATTGCTGGGTCATACGGCAGTTCCATTTCCAGTTTTTTGAGATACCTCCACACTGATTTCCATAATGGCTGCACCAATTTGCAGTCCCACCAACAGTGCACTAGGGTTCCCTTTTCTCCACACCCTCGCCAGCACTTGTTTGTTGATTTGTTCATGATAGCCATTCTGACCGGAGTGAGATGGTATCTCATTGTGGTTTTTATTTGCATTTCTCTGATGATTAGTGAGGTTGAACATTGTTTCATATGCCTGTTGGCCATCTGTATGTCCTCTTTAGAGAAATGCCTCTTCATATCCGCTCCCCATTTTTTAATTGGGCTCTTTGTTTTTTTGGTGTTGAGTTGCACGAGTGTTTTATAAATTTTGGATATTAACCCCTTATCAGATATATTATTGGCAAATATCTTCTCCCATTCAGTAGGCTGCCTTTTTTTTTATTGATGATTTCCTTTGCTGTGAAAAAACTTTTAAGTTTGATGTAATACCATATGTTCATTTTTTCTTTTATTTCCCTTGCCCAAGGGGATATATCAATAAAAATATTACTCAGGGTAATGTCTGCAAATTTATTCCCTATGTTTTCTTCTAGGAGTTTTATGGTTTCAGGTCTTACATTTAAGTCTTTAATCCATTTTGAGTTTGTTCTCATATATGGTGTAAGTAGGTGGTCCATTTTCATTTTTTCGCACGTGTCAGTCCAATTTTCCCAGCACCATTTATTAAATAGACTATCTTTACTCCAATGTAAATTCTTGCTTCCATTGTCATAGATTAAATGACTGTATATGGATAGGTTTATTCCTGGACTCTCTATTCTGTTCCATTGGTCTATGTGTCTGTTTTTATGCCAGTACCATACTGTTTTGATTACTGTAGCCTTGTAGTATGTTTTGATATCAGGTAGTGTGGTGCCTTCCACTTTTTTCTTATTTCTCAAGTTTGCTGTGGCTATTCGGGGTCTTTTGTGGTTCCATATAAATTTTAGGATTCTATGTTCTATTTCTGAGAAAAATGTCCTTGGTAGTTTGATTGGAATTGCATTGAATCTATATATTGCCTTAGGTACTATTGACATTTTAACTATATTAATTCTCCCTATCCATGAGCATAGTATGTATTTCCATTTAGTTGTATCTTCTTTGATTTCTCTCATCAGTGTCTCATAATTTTCTGAGTACAGGTCTTTTACTTCTTTAGTTAAATTGATTCCTAGATATTTTATTGTTTTTGAAGAAATTGTAAAGGGGATTGATTTCCTGATTTCTTTTTCTGATAGTTTATTATTGGTGTATACAAATGCAACTGATTTCTGAATATTAATTTTGTATACTGCTACCTTACCAAATTCGTTTATCAGTTCTAGCAGTCTTTTGGTGGAGTCTTTGGGATTCTCTCTCTATAGTGTCATGTCATCTGCATATAATGACAATTTTACTACCTCTTTTCCAATTTGGATGCCTTTTTAAAATTTTCTTGTCTGATTGCTGTTGCTAGAACTTCCAGAACTGTGTTAAATAGAAGTGATGAAAGTGGGCAGCCTTGTCTTGTTCCTGATCTTAAGGGGAAAGCTTTTAGCCTTTCCCCATTGAATACGATGTTTGCTGTGGGCTTATCATATATGGCCTTTATTATGTTGAGATATGATCCCACTATTCCCACTTTGCTAAGAGTTTTTATCATAAATGGCTGCTGGATTTTGTCAAATGCTTTTTCTGTATCTGTTGATATGATCATATGATTTTTATTTTTCATTTTGTTAATGTGATGTATTACATTAATTGACTTGCAGATATTGAACCAACCTTGCATACCAGGAATGAATCCCACTTGATCGTAGTGTATGATCTTTTTAATGAGATGCTGAATTCGGTTTGGTAGTATTTTGTGTAGAATTTTTGCATCTATGTTCATTAGGGATATCGGCCTGTAGTTTTCCTTTTTTGTAATATCTTTGTCTGACTTAGGATCAGGGTGATAGTGGCTTCATAGAAAGAATTTGGGAGCCTTCCCTCCTTCTGTATTTTTTGGAATAGTTTGAGGAAAATAGGTATTAATTCTTTTTTTAATGTTTTGTAAAATTCACCTGTGTAGCCATCTCTGCCAGGGCGTTTGTTCGTTGGAAGATTGTTGATTACAGATTTAATTTGTTTGGCAGTAATCAGTCTGTTCAGAGTTTCTGGTTCTTTTTGGTTCAGACTTGGTAGATTGTATGCTTCTAGAAATTTATCCATTTCTTCCAGATTGTCGAATTTGTTAGCATATAGTTGTTCATAGTATTTTCTTAAAATTTTCTTTATTTCTGTGGTATCTGTTATCACGTCTCCTCTTTCATTTCTGATTTTATTAATTTGGGTCCTCTGTTTTTCTTGGTTAGTCTGGGTAAGGGTTTGTCGATTTTGTTTATCTTTTCAAAAAAACCAACTCTTGGTTTCATTGATCTTTTGTATTTTTTTTTGTTCTCTATTTCAATTATTTCTGCTCTGGTCTTTATTATTTCCTTCCTTATACTCCCTTTATGCTTGTTTTGCTGTTCTTTTTCAAGTTCCTGTAGGTGTAAAGATAGACGGTTGATTTGAGATTTTTCTTCCTTCTTTAGGTAGGCCTGCACTGCTATGAACTTCCCTCTTAGGATTGCTTTCGCTGCATCCCAGAGATTTTGGGTCGTGGTGTTTTCATTTTCGTTTGTCTTGAGATATCTTCTGATTTCCTCCTTGATCTCATTTTTGACCCACTCACTATTTAGTAGCATGTTATTTAGCCTCGATGTATTTGTAAGCTTCCCAGATTTCTTCTTATAATTGATTTCTAGTTTCATAGCAGTGTGGTCAGAGAAGACACTTGATATGATTTCAATCTTCTTAAATTTGTTGAGACTTGTTTTGTGGCATAACATGTGGTCTATCTTAGAAAATGTTCCATGTGCACTTGAGAAGAATGTATATTCTGTAGCTTTGGGGTTAAATGCTCTAAAAATATCAATTAAATCCAGCTGGTCTAAAGTGTCATTTAAGTCCACTATGTCCGTGTTGATTTTCTGTGTAGAGGATCTGTCCATTGGTGACAATGGGGTGTTGAAGTCCCCTACTATGATATAGTGTTACTGTTGATCTCTGTCTTTTTGTCTGTCAAAATCTATTTTATATATTTAGGAGCTCCTATATTGGGTGCGCAGATGTTTACTAGGGATATGTCCTCTTGTTGGATCGATCCCTTTATTATTACGTAGTGCCCTTCTTTGTCTTTTATTGTAGTCTTCATTTTAAAGTCTATTTTGTCCAAAATAAGTATTGCTACTCCAGCTTTTTTCTCATTTCCATTTGCATGAAATATCTTATTCCATCCCTTTACTTTCGGTCTGTGCGTGTCTTTTGATCTGAGATGAGTCTCTTGTAGACAGCATATGCATGGGTCCTGTTTTCTTATCCACTCAGCCACTCTGTGTCTTTTGATTGGAGCATTTAACCCATTCACATTTAAAGTGATTACATATTTATTGCCATTTTGTTATTTGTATTTCTTGTCTTCCTGGGTTAGCTTGTTTTCCCCTTTCTTTTGTTTAAAAAAGCCCTTTTAACATTTTCTGCAATGTTGGCTTGGTGGTAATGAATTCCTTAAGCTTATTCTTTTCTGAGAAACTCTTTTATCTCTTCTTCAATTTTAAGTGATAGCTGTGCTGGGTAGAGCAATCTTGGTTGTAGACCTTGATTTTGTGTCACTTTGAATATCTCCTGCCACTCCTTTCTGGCCTTCAGTGTTTCTGAAGAAAAGTCAGCTGTTAGTCTTGTCTTATAGAAGTTCGTTTGTATGTAACCTGCTGTCTTTCTCTTGCTGCTTTTAGGATTCTGTCTTTGTCTTTAAGCTTTGCCATTTTAACTATGATGTGTCTTGGTGTGGGCCTGTTTGGATTCAGCCTGTTTGGAACTCTCTGCACATCCTGGGCTTGTGTGTTGATTTCCTTCACCAGCGTAGGGAAGTTTTCAGTCATTATTTCTTTAAATACATTCTCAATCCCTTGCTTCTTCTCGTCTCCTTCTGGTATTCCTATTGTTGTGTTTCATGTTGTCCCAGAGGTCTCTTAAACTATTTTCATTCTTTTTTATTCTTTTTTCTTTTTGTTGTTCCAGCTGGGTGATTTCTGCTATTTTATCTTCCAAATTGCTGATCCGCTCCTCTGCTTCATCTATTCTACTGGTGATTCCTTCAAGTGTGTTCTTCATTTTAGTTATTGTTTTCTTTAGTTCTTACTGGTTGTTTTTTATGGTTTTCCTATTCTTTATGTCCTCGCTAAGTTCCTTAAACATTCTTATCATCAGTGTTCTAAACTCTGTCTCTAAAAGTTTGGATACCTCTGTTTCATTTAGTTCCATTTCTAGAGTTTTCTTCTGATCTTTTACTTGGGACATGTTTCTTTGTTTTTTCATTCTGGCTGTCATTCTGTGAATGCTTCAATGTATTAGATAGATCACCAGACTTGACGTGGCCTCCTCTTTAGGTCCTTCATTTAGAGGTTCTGTTCATCTCGTGTTCAGGGGACTTCTGAGGTTAAATGTTGTATAAATTATTTGTAATTTTGATGTGATCCTGGGAGGCAGTTGGGAAAGCATCTGTCTATTCTGCCATCTTACCAAAATTTTCTTTGTTGCCATTCTACACGTTCCAAAGTGGTTTGCAGGGGCTTTCTGTGGAGTAGAGTCTCACACAGGGGCCCTGTTGATAGAGACCCAAGATCACTGCAGCACGGGTAAGGGAAAAGGAATTCTGCAAAAGATGCCCAGATTTCTCTAGTCTTCCTCCCAGAAGCAACCCAGTGCACTGCTACCCACATACCCTTTGCCAAGCCAGCTCCATGGCCACGCCTGACCTCAGCAAGGATGAGAGGCGCCCCTCCACCAGGTGTCTGGAAAGGAAGCTGGAGATACTTGCTGAAGAATACCCAGAGGACATCCACAAGGACCTGTAAGAATGCAAAATACATAGACTGGCCTGGGAGATCGAGAACGTATCTTTCTGAAAATTCTGTTGAGACAGTTGCAATGAGATTTGACTGATGTGGAGTTATGAGCCAAACATGTGGAGGGGATATGAGAAAGTGCCCTGAAAAGGAAACTGCACATGCAAAGACCCTGAGGATGGGGGATGGGGCAGTGGCTCATTGAAGGAACAGAAGTCAGCAGTGTACCAAGGAGGAGGGTGGGGAGGAGTATTTTATCACAGACGTTTGGAGTGCGGACTCATGATGATAATAAGGAGTGAACTTTTCTAGTTTGTTTTATTGTTTTCCAGTCCTCCACAGGAAATACACCCCTTATTGCCTGCACCCTGGGCTGACCATTGCTGCTGACCTTGACCAAAGAAGACTGGAGCGGCCGGAGCCAGGCAGGGTCTAGGATCTGAGTCATATGGGCTTTGTGGAACTCATTAGGGAGTTTGGCCTTAATCCTAAGAACAGTGGGAAACCATTCATGGATTCTGAACAAGGAGAGTGAGAAGCTTGGGGTCCTGGACATCACCAGTTTCCAAGACCCTGGGTTACTTTAGGCAGGGAGGCAGAAGCAAAAAGAAGGTTCTTGAGGAAGCAGGAAAGACAATAAGCCTTGATAAAGTGGAAGAAAAGTCCTAGCTTACATTATGACCATGACACCTGTTTGTAAATGCTGTAGTCTGCACATTTTAGGTTCAATAGGGAGGTAACCAACAGCAGTAGGGGGCTGTTGCCTTTTTTTGTCATCATTTTACCCCATTTTCCTAAGAAGCCTGAATTTCACTAATAAAGAATACCTCTCTCCTTTCAATAAGGCATTTAGACTTGTCAGGTGAAAGATGGGATGGTCTGAAAGTTTTATTTGCTCATTCCAACATGCAGCGTGATAACTCCTCCTGACTTGTGGGTCATCAGCTTGTCTAAAATCGATTCAATGATAATTAGTAGATAAGGGAAGAGCTGGCAATGGGGCAGGAGGATGATGATTCAAGTACACAGACGGGAGATCCAAGCTTTCACGCCTCCTCCAGTTTTAGTGCTTTTGAGGATTTCTCCATGTTAGAATTTATCTACCAAGTCTGGGAAATAGCGAAGCAGTGGTAAATATCGGATTAGAGAAAATGCCTAGTAAGCTGCAATTCCATATATTGCAATGATAAAACTGTAATTGTTTGTTGACAATGTACATTAGCTATTCACAGCTTGTGTCAATATAGTACCGAGAAACCAGAGTCTAGGAATCTTTAACAGCAGCTCAGAAATATCATGAAACTAACTACGGGAGTAAAATCAACAAGTTCTATTTGGTGGGAAGAATGCCATTCCCAGAGATGAGTTCATGGGAGGAGCCTTGGCGAGGGGTGAGGTTCCTCTATGAAGCTGTGCATTGTTGAAGAAGAAGCCTGTCCCCAGCCATACTGAGTGCCTGGAAAGAGCACCCAAGGGCATAATTTTGGTGGTCGTGGGTGGGAGGCAAGTTGCAGGTGCCACAAATTGGGCCCATTTGGAGGTAGAGACTACCAGGGCTACGTAGGATTGGGCCTGGAGGTCAGATCCAGATAGAGGTCTGGCTCCAGTGGGGACAGTTTGGTAGTTTCATGCCAGGGTCCCTTGGGGTAGTAATCTTTCATCAGCAGAAATGACTATCTGGGGGTGGGGGCAGGTTATCTAGGGCATGAACAAGTCAGTGGGAAGCCAAGGGACAGGCGAGTGTTCCTTCCTCCTCTGTTTTGGAGCTGGGGTTCTGGATCTGGTGGTCTGTCCATTCCCAAGGACCCACCCAATGCTGTAGGAGTGTGGGGGAGTAATGTGGGGGTTGGAATGAACAGGAAGCAGATGAAGGGAAGGGCCCAGCGAGGACCAAGTGGGAGCTCCAGGCTCAATCTAGGTCAGGGGCCCGCAAACTTTTGAGATGGAAGAGCCAATCCTGTCCCTCACAACAATTTAAAAATTATTCAAGAGCCATAAAACAAATGAAATCACCATTATGTGAATAATATCCTTTAAAAATTTTATAAATGAAAACTATGATAGTTTTATTTTCACTTTCAATTTTACTTCAGAGGCACTTGTATGTACCCAAAGAGCCGCATGTGACTCGCAAGCCGCAGTTAGCCGACCCCTGCCTGATCCAGGTAGACTGAGTTTAGGTCAGATCTAATGGAGGACTGAGGCACTGTCCAATAGAGACTTAGCGTGGGCCACATATATACTTCTTAAAAAATTTAATTTTGATGTAATTATAGATTCACAGGAAGTTACAGGATAGCACACAGAGAGGTTCCATGTATCCTTCCTAGCTTCGCCCATTGGGTACGTCTAAAGTCGCTATAGTGCAGTCTCAAAAGCAGAACATTGACATGGGTTTTTGCAATGTGTGTATCCTTCTGTGTCATTTTATCACACGTGTAGCTTCATGTCACCACCCCTACCATCAAGATGTAGAACTTCTTTTACCACAAGGATCTCCCCGGTGCCACTCCTTTACAATCACCCCCACTGCCTTCCTTCGGACCACCCCTAAACCCTGGCAACCACGAACCTGTTTTCCATCTCTTTAATGTTGTCATTTCAAAAATGTTGTATAAATGGAGTCATCTGGTATTGTCATTCTTTTGAGATGAGCCTTTCCCCACTCCACGTAATGCCCTTGAGACCCATCCAAGTTGTGCTATATATCGATAGCCCATTCCTTTTTATTGCTGAGTAGAATTACATGGTATGGATGGAGGGACCACAGCTTGTTTAGTAGGTATATCCTATTGTAGGACATTTTGGTCATTTCCAGTTTTTGACTGTTACGGAAAAAATAAAATAAAAGCCTGCTTTGGACAATCATGTACAGGTTTTTGTGTGGACATAAGCTTTCACTTCTCTGGGAAAAATGCCCAGGAGTGATTGCTGAGTTGTATTAGTGTATGTGAGGCTTTTTTTTTTTTTTTAAAGAAACTGCCTAACTATCCAGACTGTCTGTGCCATTTTACATTTTACTAGCACTGTGCAAGACATCCAGTTGCTCCACATCATTGCCAGCATTTGGTGTTGTCACTATTTTTATTTTATCTCTTTTAGTCATAGGCAGTAATATCTCATACTGGTCTTACTTCGCATTGCCCTAGTAGCTAATGAGGCTGAACATTTTTCACGTACTCATTTGCCAAACGTATATCTTCTTTAGTAAAATGTCTCTTCGTGTCTTTTGCAGATTTTCCAATTGGATTGTTAGATCCTTGCTTCATTGCCAATCTTAGGGGAAAAGTATTCAGTCTTTCACCATTAATTTGTGATGTTGGCTATATAGGAGTTTTGTAGATGTTCTTTATCAAGTTGGGGAGGAAATTTCCCTCTGGTCTTAGTTTTCTGAAAGTTTTTAAAAAATCATGAATGAGAGTATTGAATTTTGTCAAGTGTTTTTTCTACGTCAATTGATATGATGGTGTGATTTTTTTTTTTTTTAACTTTTGGCTTCTTTATGTGGTGAATTACACTGATTGATTTTAAAATAGTGAGCCAGCCTTATATCCTTGGGCTAAACCCCACTTGACTATAATGTATAATTGTTTTTATATATTGCTGAATCCTCTTTGCTAATATTTTATTAAGGATTTTTGTCTTTATTTTCATGTGGGATATTGATCTTCAGTTTTCTTTATTTGTACCATTTTTGGTTTTGGTATCAGGGTAATACTGATCTCATAAAATGTATTTGGAAGTGTTCCTTCCTCTATTTTCTGGAAGAGACTGTGTAGGATTGGTGTTAATTATTTATACATTTGATAAAATTCTTTAGTGAAGCCATTTGGGCCTGTGTGTTTTTGGGGGGAGGGATATTTTCAATGACTAATTCAATTTCCTGAATAGTTATAGTGCTATTCAAATTATCTATTTCATATTGGGAAAGTTATGGTAGTTTGTACTCTTCAATAAACCAGTCCATTTCATCTAGGTTATCAAATGTATATGTGTAATTTATAGTATTTCCTTATTATTCTTTTGATAACTAAAGGATCTGTTTTCCTTAACCCTGGGGATTTGTCAGGCTGATAAGTGGGAAATGAGTTGTAGATTCCGTTTTCATATTTTTGATATTAATTAGGTAGGTCATCTTTCTGGTTTTGTTTGTTTATATCTTTGCCCTTTTCCTCTTCACCTGTTTGCCTTTATCATATTCATCTGTAAGTGTTCTTTATAGATTATGAATACTAACTTTCTTCCTGTCACACATATAATACATAATCTTCCCAGTTTGTGTTTTTCTCTTTATCATTTTTTTTTTTTAAGATTTTATTGGGGAATTGGGGGAGGAGAACAGCGTTGGGGAATTTAGGGAGGGAAACAGACAAGTTGCTGTCTTTTTGTTCTTCAGTCTAGTTGCGGAGGACGTTGCTTCACTGGCCCATGTTGGTATCATCATTACGCTCTTCCTGGATGAGGCAGATGGGTCACTGGCCTCTGGATGGTTACTCACCGCAGCTATTGTCAGCTCACGCTGGCTGCCGACCACTCACTGCAGCCTATGGCAGCCCACTGCAGCAGGAGCTGCAGCCTACACAGTCACTGGGACTCGTGAAGCCCAGCTCCAGGTGGAGCTGTTGTTCACCATCTTAGCTGTAGAGGGCAGTGTCACTGGGCCTCATATGTGGGATCCAAACCGGGGCCGCTGGCGTCCCAAGCCAGCTCTTAACCGGCCACTCTGCTGGCCCTCATTATTTTTTTAACAGTTTCTTTTGCTCCCCATATACCTTTTTAATTTCCATGTAATTAAATCAATTGATATTTTCCTGTAAGGCCTCTGGGGCTTCATGCTGTATTCACTAGCACTCAGTCAATTTCAAGAGATCGAACCCAAATCAAACTAGCGTGAACAACAACAAGATCAATGAAGGAAGGAAGGAAACAAGCAAGCAAGCAAAGGAAGAAAGAATGTTGGCTTATGTAACAGCACTGCAGAGATAGATCTCTCTGCATGGCTGGGCCAAGCATCTCAGGGACTATATATCATCAGGGCTGTCTCTCTTCTCTCCTCACTGTTCAACTTTGTCTATATCTATATGGGTATCATTTTCTCTAAAGAAAATAGGCTGTAATGATAAAAAGGCTGATGTCAGTCCCAAGTTTATATTTCTAGTGATTTAGAATCCAAAAATAAAAGACTCTAGAGTTTGTTTGTCATATCCCATGGAAGGACTCGGAACGACTCTGCTTTGGTGATGTGCCCTCTTACCTCTTCTCCATGCCTTGAACCCGTCCGTAACGCTGAGTGATATGCCACGATCGGTCACTGGCCCAGTGCTGGTGTTACTGGGCAGATGGGTTTCTCATCAGAACCCCAGGCAATGACAGCTCTCCAGAAGAATGATGGGCAGGTAGGAGCCAAAGAAGTTCTCTAAACATGTCTTCACTCTTACAAAGACCTTCCCCAGTGTAAGATGATTTAAAAAAAAGTGTTTTCCTTTTAATGTATATGGTTTCATTATTTTAAATGTAAATTTTGACCCATGTGAGAAAATGAGGGAGACAGAGAAAGACAGGGGCAAAAAGGGGAGAGAACATGGCATGAAGTAAAGATGCTTTGCTGGATGTTTTTATCCCTGAAGAGAAGATGACGTTGAAACTTATTGGGCCACTCGTTTCACACTTGGATTACTTTTCCTTCTCTTTTCTTCAAGCTTCTTTTGCGTTAACACGAGTCCTATAACTTGAGGATGATAGGAAGGACAAGGGTGTCATCTAGCACAAGGCTTTTCACAGTGGGCATTAACAAACCTGTGATTTATCTTGCCTGAACCCAGACCCAACACTTATGCTCTCCAGGGGGCATCCAGGCATCCAGATATTACATAGCAATAGGAGATATAGAGAGGGATCCAGGGGCACCACAGATATCTCAAACTCCTTAAAAATTGGAGTAAAGGTAAACCTTGAATTCCCTGCCAGAGCCCTGATGGGGATAGCAGGAGGCAGAGTGAGCCTAAAATTGGGACAAAGGACACAGGTGGCCAGGCACCTCACTACCACCTGTGGGGACCACCATGTGTGAACATCCAGCAGTGGACAACTTCTTTCCCAAAATATGTTCCCCAATGTTCAGTGAAAGCTTCATCATATTATCTTTTTAACATTAGAAGAATGTTTTAGAAATGACTCTTGTGTTAAAAACATTATCTCAGGTTCAATAATTCCTTCCATTTCACCCTGTTTCTTTTTCTTCATTTGCAGAAAAAAAAAATTAAGTATTTCAATTTTAAAAGCAAGTATAGTATGATCCCATTTGTATGAAATTATTTCATTGACTATGATCCCACCTATTGACCCTTCCATCTCTTTGTGTGTCAGCTGTCAAGAATGATTATTTCTAGATTGCTTTGGATTTTTGTTTTTTGCTTTCATCTTTTAAAAATAATAAGCACTTGTCATTTCTATCAAAGCAGTAGACACTCCTTTTAAAGAACAAAGTCTACAGTAAGAAGCATCTACATCCTGCCAGAGTTGGATATATCTTCCTCAATCCATGAATAAATATTGTCTATTGGCCATTACTAGTTGTGCATTTGTGGTGAAATCCACTCAGAGCCTCAGAGACCCTCAGCCGGAAAGGGAGGAGACAGGGGAAGACAACCAGAGAGGAGAAGAGGCATACACAAGGCAGGCCTCCAGGTTGGGGACAGCCCATGGCTTCAGGGCAGACGCCTGGCTTCCGTCGCCCCTTTGAACGCCGTGCGCATGCCTGGTGTTGGGCTTCCTTCAGATCCCTCCCTGCGCCTACATCAGCCTTGTGCATCCAACAGGAGCTCAATGAATGCGTAATGGACCAACAGTTCCCAAAGAGGCCATTCTCCCTAAATTGCGCCCCTTTGTCTTTCAGGCTCACAGGCTTTCAGCTGCCAGCCACTATCGTCAGCGCAGCCGCCACGCTCTCTCTGCGCCTGGTCAGCGACTACGCGGTCAGCGCGCAGGGCTTCCACGCCAGCTATGAAGGTAGGTGCTCCCGCCCTGGCCGCGGGGGGCCTGACAGGTGAGGTGGTAAGAGCTGCAGGCAGGGGCCCCTTCAGATTCAGAGCTTGCGCCCCTCCTAACAAGGCCAGGAACTCAGTTACTGCAATTGCTCAACCGCGTTTCCTGAAAGCTGAGAATTGAAATCAGAGCTCAAGCTGCAACAGCTTATCCTGAGGGCCTGGTAACATCTACTTCTCTGGATCCTTAACTGGGTTTTGTTGTGTTATTATTTTTTTAATTCTGTTTTCTGTTGGGCTTAATTATATAAGGTACCTCAGCTTGGTTTTGGAAATAAGAGAGCTATAAAACCTGAGTAAAAGAAATAAAATTTAGGTCACTGAAAAGAAATTTCTGCTCAGTAGAGTGATGGGAAAGAGTCAGTTTTCTATCATTCAGAGAACAATTACTACTTTTTCCCTAATAGCATGGATTAGGGTCTCTTGGTTTGAGTGATGCAAATAATTTCCACTTCTCTCTGCTTGTTTCAATATGGTGTGAACGTTCAAATTAACACTAATATCTTCAGATTATACACTATTATTATTATTAACTTTATTATGGTAGTTCAGAAGGTGGTCCTTCTAGATCTCTGTCATTTCCCTGGGAAATTTACATCTCATTAATAGGTAATTATGCTGCTCTTGGCTAATACCCACATTGCTACTTCATGTTGAGATCATTAATAGGCATATTTTAATATTGTTAATGATAATTAATAACAGTAATGCCATAATACCTTAATAAAGCATGCCAGTTATTCTAAAGCTTTCTTTCCCTTGCCTCCAAGAACTTAAAGAAAAAGGGATGCTTTCTTGAATGAAGTTGTAGCAATACAGAAATAGATACCACGTTCTTCTTGGCCAGGAATACACCTCGGAAAGAGGCAAAATCCTAACCCTCTGGAAAAATCCACCCTGGTAGTAGGGGGGTTGGGGACACAATTTGAGGCTTTAACCTGAGCAATTGAGGGCTCCTGAGAAGGCCTCAGTTATTTTTAACTACAGGTTCCTAAGAAGACTCCAGAGAAAGTTCCATATGCCTTTAACTGAGGCTCCCGACAGAACCCCAGTCACCTTTCACTGAGGTTCCCGACAGACCCCAGTCACCTTTAACTGAGGCTCCCGACAGAACCCCAGTCACCTTTAACTGAGGCTCCCGACAGAACCCCAGTCACCTTTAACTGAGGCTCCCGACGTAACCCCAGTCACCTTTAACTGAGGCTCCCGACGTAACCCCAGTGACCTTTAACTGAGGCTCCTGACATAACCGCAGTCACCTTTACCTGGGGGCTCCTGAAAAGACCTACTAGTCTTTAAAATGGCATCCCCTGAGATAGGCCAGTTTCTTTTGAAAGGCTGTCAGTCCCTCCCAATATCACGCCTGTGGTCTTGGTCGTCCTGGTTACATCTTCACCTGAACCTTTAGCCCTGAACCCAAAGTAATTCTCTCTAAGTTGGAACTACAACCTCCTGACTAGAGAGGCCTCCTGGGGAGCTGCTTGCAGTCTCTCTGGCCATGAGCTTCTCTCACAATATGTGGCCTTGGGAAGGTTGGCTGTTTGGGGACAGTTGGGGGAATGAGTCAGTGGCACTAGAGTTGGTACTTGCAGAGATCCTGGGAGGCGCTGACACACAGGGCGACATGGCTGAGCTTTCATGATGTCCTCATTCAACAATGCTTGTAGATATTTGTCTGAGGCATGGACTCTCACGAGGCTTTAGGAAAAAGGTGTCCTATTAATCCCGAACCCCACTGCCCTCTCTTGGGAACAGTGACAAGTACTTCTGTATCACCCAGAGCAGATTTGAGGGTACATTCCTGGAGCCCTTTTAAAACAGTAGTTCTAGCCTGGAATTCATGGGCAGACTCTATACTTGAGCATAAAAGGTGTGTAAACCCCTTGTAGTTGGAGGTGAAATTCCAAAAGTATAAGGATGTGTGTATTTTTTCCTAGAAAGGGTCTAGAGCAGAGATCAGCAAACCATACCCCACCCCACCCCACCCCAGCTACGTCCAGCCCTAGCCTGTTTTGTAAGTAAAGTTTTATTAAAACACAGCCAAGCCCATGTGCTGATACATTATCTACGACTGCTTGCAGGCACTGCAACTTCAGAGTTGAGTTATCGCCACGGAGACCATATGGCCTACAAAATCTGAAGTATTCACTCTCCGGCCCTTTACTAACACAGTAGCCATTAACCACATGCGACTGTTTCCATTTCAATCAATCAAAATGGACTCCATTTAAAAATCAGTTTCTCAGTCACACTAGCCTCATATCAAGTGTTCAGGAGCCACATAGGGCTTGTGGCTACCGTATTGGACAGCACAGATAGAGAACAGCAGAAAGTTCTATTGGACAGGGCTGAGCGAGAGCTTCCATCAGATTCGCCAAGGGTCTGAGATTAAAACAAGGTTCCAAGACATTAGGATAATGTAGAGGCCAGTGGGTCCTTCCCACCTGCAGGGCACAGTGGAGGCAGCCCAGACATGAGGATGCTTGGCATTCCACAGCAGGACCAGAAAGAAGGAATTGTCCTATGTCAGTCACATAGTGGTGTCACGTCTCTGTCATCAGTGCTAACACAAGCCTCGTAGGCAAGGCCCAGGCCAACCCCCGAGCAGTGCACACAGGTTGCTGTAGCTGAATGCGTCCCTCTGCAGTCACCTGTGCGCTTTCCACCAGCTCCACAGTCTGTATGGCTGCTGTCTTGGTGCTGCCCAGCAGAGGGGCTCACAGACATCTGTGCTAACACTGGGCTTAGGCACAGAGGAGCCAAGTCTGGGGCTATCACCAAGCCCCACGGGTCTGGCCTAGGACTGGACCATGGGGCAATTTGTGGATCCGGCAAAGTGAGGTGCACCGACTTTTGAAACACCCAGAGGGGGACAAGGAGGGAAGGTAGGAGGAACCAGTAGGGGCAGCCCCTGCGGGGACTATACCACGGGATACAGTACAAGTTCTCACAGTGGTGGCTTGGGTCTCCTTGATCACTGGACTTATCAGCAAGACCTGGATAAGCTTCTTGAGCCTATGACTGACTAGCTGACCTTCAGTAGATTTTTAAAAACTCTCTGGGCCTCCTGGGGAGGCACTGGGAGAACCATTAGTCAGACGGACTATGAAGATTTGGCTCTCAGGGAAGGAAGTCAGCCCTGCCCTCCACTGCAGTGTCCAAGTTAGTCATTTGTGCTGAGCAGCCAGCAAACAGACACAGACAGACAGACAGACAGGCTGCAGAGGAGAAGGGGTCCCCTACTGGCCAGGGCATCCCCCCACTCAGGACAGCCTCCTTGCAGTCTCTGTCCAGGAAGTCGCGCTACCCAAATGTCATCAGGCCTCGCTGTTTGTGGCCCTACTTGGCCGACTTCCCCACGATCCCGCTATTAAAGTGAGTTTGATCCTCCTCCACCCTCCTCAGGAGAGTGAAAAGTGCAGATAAGGAACTGAACTGCTGCTGGGGATTTTGGAGGAAGGTGAAGTCAGGTGAAGAGTGTCAGCTCACAGCTGCTGCTGCTTCAAGGAAAAGATCAAAAAGGCCAATCATCTAACCCTGAGATGACAGGAGATGCTTGATTTATAATCCCTGGGGGCAAGAGCGTGGGCTTCTGGGAGGGAAGGGGATCAGCTTGTATTAAGCGCTGACTGTATGCCAGGCACTTTACATATATTACCTCATTTAATCCCCATGACAGCCTACTGGACAGACCTTGCTATCTCCATCTTACAGATGTACCAGCTGGGACTTGGGAGTTTTGCGTTCAGCTTAAGGCTACTTACTGGATGCCCAGGGGTGGCTTTCCTGGCACTAAAGACTATATATCCTTCTCTAACACTGTACTCCTTGCAAAACTCCTGGAGTAAGGCAGAGACTGGTGACTCCAGTTCCTAGGCAGGTAAACTGGAGCTAAGCCAGAGACAGAGGAGGGCACAGGAGGACGTGGGTCATTCCAGGGAGGCAGCAAGAGATGTGCAAGTTGTAAACCGGAATGTAGGCAAAGAAAAGTATGACTTCCCCCGAGCTTCTTGGCTGGGGGTTGCCACATAAAACACAGGATGCCCAGCCAATTTGAATTTTAAAGTATGCACATTTTAGAAATACGAATTGTATTATTTTTTTAGTATAAATATATCACAAATATTTCAGAGGACATACTTATACTAAAAAAAAAAGTTACCTGTTGTGTATTTGAAATTTAAATTTAATGGAGCATCCCATATTTCTATTTGCTCCGTCTGGCTACCCCATTCTCAGCACTGAGTCTGCAGGAGCCCTCACCCCACTCACCCATTCCTCCCGACTCCCAGATCTGCTCCTGTCCTCCTCTGCCCCGCACGGGCTTCCCTGTCTGTCCACTACAGAGGGTCTGGCCTCACTTCTGCTATTCCAGTGAGCGTACGTCTAGACAGCTCTCTGGACACACACACACGCAGAGACTCGGGTCCCCGTGCACTTGGGGTTATGCTATGTGTGCAGTTCCGTAATCTGGTTAATGAGGCTGACGTTTTTCTGTGTTAATAACAGTCCTGCTTTGTCCTTCCTAATGACTACCAGGGAGTGAGCCCTGTGGTTTGCATGTACCGGAAATATTTAACCGGTCATCGTCTGTGGACATCTACGTGAAGCATACCCTTATACATCCAACTTAAACCCTCATCTAATTATCTTCTTAGAATACATTCTTGGAAGTGCAGTTGCTGGGTCAAAGACGGTGTAGATTGTGTTTTGGTACATAATTCTACAGTGTCTTTACTGATTATACTGATGTCCATACTGATGTTATACTTTACTGGTTATACTGATGTCCCTGCCCACAAACAGTGCCTGGTCGGGGGCCCATTCCCCCCACTTGACCTTCATTACATGAGTTTTAAATCAGTTTCATTGATGATCAAAGTGGGTGAAAGATGCAGCCTCCTCTGTGGTTCTAGTTTGCGTTTCTTTGATGAGAGAGAAGGCTGAGCACCCATCATCACATACTGGCCATTTGTTAGGTCACTTGGTTAAATTGCCTGTCCCCGTCTCTGCCTACTTTTCTTTTGGGGTGTTAGGATTTTTTATTCTTATCTTTTTTTTTTTTTTTTTTTTGAGGGCAGTGTCACTGGCCCTCATATGTGGGACCTGAACCGGGGCCTCTGGCTTCCCAAGCCAGCGCTCAACCACCGCACCACTCGGCCGGCCCAATTCTTATCTTTTTTTGTAAGTGGTTTTGCATTTTAAGGATATTAATATTATGAGTTTCCTTTTGATGTGCAGCGTTTTAATTTTTATGCCAGTAATTGAAACGTTTTTAATTTTTCTTTTATAGCCTACCTTTGGTGTCATGCTTGGAAAGGCCTTTTCCACGCCAAAATCAGAGAAATATTCATTGAAATTGTTCACCTTACTCTTTCAGAGTTTTATTTTTCCATTTTCCTTTTAAATCCCTCTGGAATTCACTTGTTTGTCTTGGTTTCTGTGGCGCTCTTTCTGTCTGTGACCCTCTGATGCTTGCTGTGTGTCCTTCAGCCTCTCTCTCTCTGAGTGTGTGGAAGCCTTGTACTTCCCAGTTTGCCCTCCACATATCTCTCCCGGATGTTTCCAGTCTCGCTGCTATTTTCTCCCACCCTAGTCCCCAGGCTTCCCAACTTCGCCACACACAACGCTCAAAGATTGTGTGGGATTGTTTCTGTCTATCCCAGACTCATTAGCAGGTAAACAAGAGTTATAAGCAGATCAGAAATCTCAATTAGATTAACAGTCTCTGCAGGTTTTTAATGCCTAATCCTGGTTGCACCTTTGCATTTTAGCAGCATTAATCTTGAGCGGTCACTTTGACACTTTCGTGAAGGAGAATCCATTTCTGAGTGCTGGCTATCAGTCAGTTAGATCGATTTAATTATCTAGATCTAAAAACAGGCATTTCTGTTTAGCTAAGTCTGTCATCTTGGGACCTCACTATTAAACTACAGGAGGCTTCCTTAAATATCAGACTTGTTCTGTTTCACTTATGATCTCCATGTAGAATCTAGAAGGATGAGGAACCTTATGTTTGCGAACTCCCTGGTAGGAGGCGTAGCCAAGTACAGTGATTCAGACCTCAGGTCTGGGTTCGAATATATCTGGAATCAAATCCCATCTCTCCCACTCACTTGCTGTGTGACGTCAGGCAAGTTATTTCATTTCCCTAAGCTCTGGCTTCCACACATGTAAAATCAGGGTAAGACTACTTTATAGAGTTCTTGCGAAGATCAGAGAAGAGAATGCACGGGTCACGTGGTGTGTTCAGTACAGGGCCGCGCAAGTTTCAGAGCTCTATAAATGTCAGTAGTTAGTGAAACCACCCTCAGCCTGACCTGCCTTGACTGGGAGTCTTCAGGAGGTGGAAGGAAAGACATGTCAGCTCCACAGGTCGCAACCCCAGCCCCATCACAGTGCCTGGCTCCGAAGTTTCCATAAAATCCTCACCCCAGTGGTCCATGGTGTGTCCAGTCTTCCCAACAAACTGTGGCTTCTTTGAGGAAGAGCAGAGCATTCTTCATGTCTGTGGGCACCCCTGGAGAGAGTGCCTGCCCGATGGGGGTGAGGTCTCGACCTGTCAACCTGGTGGGTCAGAGCTAATGAGGTCAAGGCCGGACACTTAGTCTTTTCATGGCCTCTTCCCTTTGTATCAGAGATATTGGTGTTAGAGCTAAAGGTGTTAGGGACGCCTTTCAGTAGGCTCTAGACTTTGTTTTTCCAGACACAGATATGCATACACACTAATACAGACATATACACACAGAAACACAACACTTTTCCATATTTTTTCATATAATTCAGATGCCCTGAAACCCACTGTGATACCTGAGTCTACTGTAAAAACCCAGAGAGGATGACATCACACATAAAGTTGGTGGTGGAGATTCTTTCATTCATCAAGCTACTGTTTGTTGAGCACCTACCTACTGTACACATTGCCTGAGTTTTCAGCCAAGCCTCATCTCACCATCACAGTGCACTCCCCCTCTCTCTATCCACTCACATTCCCGAAGGCGAACGGAACGGGGGGAGGAAGCGGAAGTGCTCAATGTAGTGTCACTTCTGAAAAACCACCTTGGTGTGCTTTTGCTACCAGTGGAGGTCAGTGATGTCATCTCTCTGGTCAGTAACGTCCTCTCTGGTAGGTAATGTCCTCTGTGTGTGGCAAACCAGAGTCAGACAGCCAAACCTGTGAGGACAGACAGCGAAGATGGAGCTCCCATTGTCATTCCACCGGGAGAGGGACATTTGGAGTGAGCTGCAGGGCGCAGTGTGCTTTCCTGGCTTTTGCAGGAGGGAGCAGGGTTGAAGGTGATCCCAGCACTGTGCATACAGGGAAATTGGGGTCCAGAAATGGACCTCTCAGGGTTTATTCCCTCCTGTAATTAGATCTGCTGATTTCCCTCTCCCAATTTCAGCCTCTCAATTTCCTCTTTCTGAGAGATTTCTGCAATTCCGGAACATTATGCAGACACCTCAAAATTGGGCTAATGGAGGTTATTTGACTGTATATATATGCCATGCAATTTGCACCATCAGGCCACTGTGGGCCGGAACGCAGTCCTGGGGAGGCCTCCTCCAGGGCGGGAGGCAACGAGTGTCCTCTCCCTCTGCCCAGGAGGGATGGTGTGCGCTTCCTGAGTGAACTGGCTTCATTTCCGATGGCTCTGCCCTGGGAGTTGGAGAACATTCCTCTTAATCAGTACTGTGGAGTAGCAAATTAATACATAGAGATGTGACATTTGAGACAAATTGGGCAGCACTTCTCAATAAGTGGGGAATCAGGATGAATTTCATATCATGTCCTCAATAAGCCCACAAACAGTTCATCATGCGTAGTGATATTTTCCCCTTTTGGGAAAGGTATTAACATACCTTGAAAATGATATACCAAATTCTAGTGACCTGACTCTTCTCATGTCAGCATGTCAGAAGACACAGGGATGTAGGGGAAGGAGCATTTCCAGGTGGCTAGGTTACCTGCAGGTAAGGTGTACAGCCACTTTACTTCTTTACCTCCCTGTCCCTGTGAGTTCATTCAGTCAGTCACCAAATATTTACTACATACCTGCTCTCCGCCAGGTCCTGAGGCAGACTTTGAGGAATATGAATGAAGTGACACCTACCTTCAGGTAGCTCTGAGACATAAAATTGTTGGAGAGGAGGAAATGTGGAGGAGCAGGGTCAGAAAGAGGCGGGCTCAAACCTCCACCAGCTATGAGAACGGAACAAGCCTCCCAGCCTCCCTGAGCTTATTGTTTTTGCAGAAGACAAACTGTAACGCCCACTTTCGTGGGCTGATGAAGACTCAAAGAGTTAATGAATGGGAAATGCCTGGCACAGTCTCTAATCAGCAAGTACTAATTCCTCTACCACAAGGAGAAAGTTGCTGTCCTGCCCAGCTGGGCTTCTGGAGATTAAGTTTGATCTCTGCCATGTCCCTGCTGTGGGACCTTGGGCATGACACTGAACTTTTTAGCTTCCTCCTATGGAAAGTGAGATAGCTTTCTCTTCTTTTCAAGGGGGTTGTGAACCTTAGTGATAAGGTATGGAAAGCACCTAGCATGACATTTGGCACATAGTAGGCCCTCAGTAAACGGAAGTTATTATAATGGGGCCTGATGTATTTTGTGGGAGTGAAAAAAAAGTCTTTCCCATGTCAAAACCTTGGGTCAAGGCTTGTGGTTCTCTAAAAGCAAGGAATGTCACCTATGTTTTGTTTTCTGTCATCACTTCATGGTGCCTTAGTTCAGGTCTTGGCACATAGTAGGGACACTACAATTAAAGCTAGTGCTTGCCTCTCCTAATCTGGATCCCTATTGGACTAGTCCATGTTGGGCTTTTATGCAAATTAGCACAGGTGGCCACGCTGAGGGTACACAGCCCGTGAGCATGTGGCTTAATGGATGGAGCCTAGCTGGGTTGGGTTTTAGCTCTCATCACCCCTCTGCCAGGGCACCCTTTTGCAGTACTCAGCCTGGACAGCTGCATTGCATGGAGTACAAACTTCTTATCTGGCCGCTAAGCCCTGGGCACCAGCCCCACCCCTACCCCTTCCTTCTCCACCCACACTGGACTTTGCCCAGTCTTTAGACTGCACTGTGTCTCCCTCCTCATTCCCCAGACACACTGGGGCCCTTTCCATACTGGGTCTCTTTGCTCCCCATACACCTCCTTCCCGTGCATCACTCATGTGTTTCCTGTTCCTCACTCGCCTTCCCCACTCTGGACAGCCGGAATCCACAGAAACACACCAAGGCCCCCAGCTCAGGGTCTGAAGGAAGAAGCGACTCCCAGCTCAGCCTGTTAGTAGCCAGGGTGGGATTTTTTTTTTTTTTTGAGGGCAGTGTCATTGGTCCTCATATGTGGGACCGAACCGGGGCCGCTGGCTTCCCAGGCCAGCGCTTAACCACCGCGCCACTCGGCTGGCCCTCAGGGTGGGATTTTGAGTAGGTCACTTAACCTGCTCTTTCCTCCCATGTCAGAAAAGGACAATAATAATAATAACAATTCCTACACTGTGGGTTTATCACTGGGAAGAAATCAGGCCACACATGCCAAGGATTCCTACCAGTGCCTGGAGTGGAATACACTCTCCAAAAGCAGCCGTGTGGGCTCTAGAGCAGCATCTGACACATGGGAGATGGTCAATAAATAATGATGGATTAAGCGAGTGGATAGATAAGTGATCATCTCACCCAATGCAAAAGGCCAGACAAAGAAAGTGATTGGCTCAAGGTACCCAGGACCATATTCTCATTGACTCTGAGATGCCCTCAGTTATAAGATGCACCACTTTATTTGATGTACCACTAAGAAAGAAAAAAATGCTGCCAATTAAAATATGACATGCCATCGATTACAAGACACATCCTAATTTCAAAGGTATTAAATTATTGAAAAATGTGGACCCTAAAACCAATGAAATATGGTAACTGCTTAATTGCTTTTGGCCATCCCTCAGCCTTATTTGGGGTGGGCTCATCCGGCTGACCTCTTCTCGGACCTCGGGCTCTCTGGTGGTCAGGCCTCCTCCGTTTCAGCATTCAGGTGGTAGCTCTCGCCAGCCATGTGACCACCTCTTAATTTATTCTTTCAGCTTCTAGTCTCATTACTTCTCAATTTTCTGCATTGAACTCTATTTAACACCTATTAGCACAGGTCATCATCTGATAAATGCTGTTTTCACGGGAGGCAGCAAGATACCCCCGTCTTAACCACCCCCTCCTGCATCTGGGCCCAAGACAAGGAGCAAATAGATCCCAAACATGGCTGGCTCAGGACAGCTGCGAGTCCACTCCCGCCCCTCTCATAAAGGCCCCAAAGGCACGGGGATCACTCCTGGTTAGGGACCTGAATGCGATTCTGCCCATTGGATGGGGGTGTGTGGGAGGGTCAGTCTTCAGCCTCTGTTCTGGGGGTGACTGTAGCTGGATGCACATCTATCTCCCTCTTGTGGGCCTGAGGACTTCATCAGGGCTTCCTTCGCTAACTAACCTCAGCGCTGGAGGCTCAGGGGGCGCCTTTTGGGGGGCTATTTATCTCCCAGCCCATGAACCGAGCATCGGGGAGAAAATGCTTCCAAATAGAACTATCAGACAGAATATTTCAATCCTACCTCTTCCCACTAATTGATAATTTGGGGGTGATTAGCCAGTGTTTCGGGTTATTCTTTCCAGCCCTTTTCCTTCATCAGTGTGGATAATTGAGGGGGAAGCCATTGACATTTCATTTTAGCAGCGGGAGAGAAAGCACTCACTGCCTGAGGTGGGAGATCCTGATTTGGAGATCTGGCAGTTGACAGATTACATCTCTCTCCTTCCCCTTTGAACGATCCCGTGAAACGACAGGAATGGTACCACAGTCCTGTATCCTCAGCAAAGCACAGGATGCATAAGCCCAGGGCCTCTGAGAGGCAGAGAACAAAGGAACCAGCGCTCGCCGAGCACCTTCCACATGCCCAGCAGTGCGACAGTGGGCGCTCTGCACACACCGACACATCACCACCTCGCCAGCAGGGTGTCAGGATCCCCATTTTACAGACAAGCAAGTCGAGGCTCAGACAGGTTAGTCACCTGAGGTTCTATAGCATGGAAGGGTCACACACAGGGTGAAACTATGTGATTCCAAAGCCCACCTCTGTCCACTCTGTGCCACCTCTCAAAATAAGTCCCACACAGTTCTCTAAGGCTGTCCCTTTCGCCTCTCCTGACCCCACAGAAAGGAGGGGGCACGGAGCATTGGGGGAGCCAGCACCCAGCACTGGGGCATCTCCCAGGGCCTACAGTCCCTGGCTTGGCTTTGCTAGGGACATCCTTGCTGCTGCCATCCTGTCTTGTGTATGGTGGCTTTGCTTCCCTCTTTTCTCCTCTTCCTTCCAACTCTTTGTTTCCTGCTCCTCCCTCAAAACCTTTGTCCAACTGTATTTCAGGAGTAATACAGATGGGGCTTGGTAAGGAATTAAGTTACCAGGACTTGGTTTTGTGAAGTGGAGGGGACAGAGGAATGGGCAAGCCAAGCACATTTCAGCCTCAGGGTCTCCGTACATGCTGTTCCCTTTGCCTGCACCGCTCTGCCCTGGTGGCCCCACAGCGCTCTCTCTCTCTCTCTCTCTCTCTCTCTCTCTCTCTCTCTCTCTCTCTCTCTCTCACTATGTTCAGGCCTCTGCTTAAATATCTCCTAATCAGAGAGGCCTTTCCTGACCACACTATATTACACAGCCTCCCACCCCATCACTCCCTATCACACTGTGACACATGGTACGATATTGTTTATTTGCTTATCCCCCTCCACCCCCTGCCAAAGTGTGCATGTCCAGGAATCAGAGCCTTTGTCTTTTTTGCATTATAGTTGTTCTCTGCTGAATCCTCAGCTCCTAGAACAGGTCCTGGCACATAGTAGGTGCCTTAGGTGCTCAATAAATATTTGGTGGATGAATGAATGAATGAAATCCGAAGAACAAACGTATGCATTTGTTCACCTGCATGAACCCCTGCAGTGTGGAAGGGTAGAGGATGAGAAGGGGGAATGGCGGCAGCTGAGCTGGATGAGGGTCAGGGGCGAGCTCACGCAGGGCCTGGGCAGCCGTGGGGAGGAGTGTGGGCTTTATTTGCAGAGGCAAGAACCAAAGGCAGGGAAGTGACACAGTGATATTTGTGCTTCAGAGATGGCGAGGAGGGCAGGAGGCATCCTACAGGCCAGGGGGCATCCTAGAGGCCAGGGCAAATGGACACTGTTGCCCAGCACAAAACCTTCGTCTGCCCTGGGGAGGCGCCAGGAAAGGGGAGACCTAGCCTGCGGCTCACAACGCACTTCCCACATTCCCTGTGGATGGGTAGCTAAGCTGCTAGAACAGAAGGGCTGTCCTACATGTGGAGATGCTTGGTTTTTCCAATGGCTTTCACAAAAATATTTGCAGTATTTTTGTATGTTCTATAGACATTTATGATGTGACTAGAGCTGATTGAACAAGCTCACTTTTTAAGAGTCTCAAGGAATGGATGAATGTTCCAGTGCTTGGGTATCTAGTTATAAGCAATGTGGATGAAACCCTAGAAATCACACTTGGAAATTTTACAGAGGATTCAAGAGCAAATGCATTGGACAATGATGACTGCAAGGATGATAATGAAAGCTAACATTGCTTCAGCTCTTACCAGGTGCCATGTACTCTTCTAAGTGCCTTACATTTTAACCTGTAATCCTGACAAGAATCCTATGAGGTAGGCACTATTATTATTTTCCCTACTTTACTGATGAGGCACAGGGAGGTTAAGTAACTTGCTTGTGTCACACAGCTAGTAGGAGGCAGAAGGCAGGTTTGAACCCAGGCGGTTTGACTTGAGCCTGCAAAAAAGAATAAAATAATTTCACACAGCTGGGACTCTTGGCTTGAGAGAAATTATTCCACTATAATAGAGAGCAATGCCTGGCTTTGTACTTTAAAGAATCTAAAAAAAGGAAAAGATGGAAATGTTACGTACAATAAAACCCATCTCAAATGGAAAGAAAAACTGACTGTTGAATAATATTATGCCAGATATGGCAGGAAAGGGTCACCCTCCATAACACACAAAGAGCCTGTACAAAGTGGTAACAAAGGTATTTGGAATTCACACACGAGGAAATAGAGTCAGCAAGTAAATACACGGGAAAGCTATTCTGTCTTGTAAGTAATCAAAGTCATGTCAATTAAAACAGCAAAGGGACACTTAATCCTAGTAAAGTGCCTTAGGAGGATCTGACAGAGTGCTGGAGCAATTGCGGAGAAATAGGCACCGTCACACGTTTCTGGTGGTGATGTTAAGTAGTCCTTTGGGAATCCAGTTTGACAATTTGTATCAAGAGTCATAAAATGCTCATGTCATTTGACCCAGTAATTCCCCTCCTGGGAGTATAATTCAACAGAAGAAGAAAGTTATGTGCATGGAAGTGTTGATTTCAGCATTATTAATAATGATGAAAAATTGGAAATCGTAAAAATGTCCAACAATAGGGGAATGGCTAGGAAAATTATGGTATATCTACCTAATGGATTTATGTAGCCATTTAAAATTATAAAAGCATTATTTAGTAATACCGGAAGATGTTTATGATAGTATTTGCAGTTGAACAAAGCAGGATGCAAAATTGTTTCCCCTTATTTTTTATAAGCATGTACGTGGTATAGGGATGGGGGCTGGATAGAAATAATTGATATGGGAAGGCAGTGAGATTATAGGTGATTTTTAAAAATGTTTGTCTTTATGGCTGCTCTAGTGTTGATTGTATGATAAAGAGCAAACAGGAGAAAATCTAAAATCAAAGAGTAAACTGGACTCAATAGCAATTAAGTCCTGGCTTATATAAAAGCTACATAGAGGTTTTAGTTGGCTGTGAATACATGAGCCAAATGTCACATGGTTCTATTAATAGAAATATAGACTCCAGATCTTGGGAGGTGGGTGTATCCAGAGGAAGAAAGCCCACATAATAGAGCAATGATCAGTAGCAAGGTGTTTTTGAGTGTCATGGATTGTATCTCTAATATACGACTCAGCATAGAGTAGGTGTTTGGGAGAATGAATGAGAGAAGTAAGGAACTCGCAAAGAACAGTTAAAGAGAAGGTCTGGAAGTGACTTAGGGATTTGTGATATAAAAGACAAATAAATGTTTATTCTGGATTGCTTCAGAGAGCAGAACAATGTCTAATGCATAGGTGTTAAGACATAGGTGAATTTCAACCAAGAATCAAGAAGAAATTTTACATTGCTTTAATTATCATAAGTTGAAGTGGGCTGCTTGGTTAAGTAGTAAGCTCCCCATCTCTAAAGGTGCTCAAGCAAGGGTTTGATTGATCAAGATGCCATTAACATACTTCTCAAAAACAGTGTATGTACTGGATTTCATCAATGTAACATCCATCGATTGTAAGATGCATCATTGTTTTATGCACCACAAAGAAAGAAAGAAAAAAAACATGGCCAGTTAAACTATGACACAGTCTTGATTGTAAGACTCATCTCAATTTCTGAGTTGTTTAAGCGTTAATTGTGAAAAAATGTCAGGGAAATACTATATAGCCTGGGGGGAACCAATGGTGTATTTTGAGTGCACAAATCTATAGGCAAATCCAGGGTAGCAGTATGAAAGCGCGCATACACATGTGCGCACACACAAACACACACACGCACACTACACAGTGAGAGGAAGATACTGAGGTGAGTCAAATGCAAATGGGCATTTTTTTAAAAGACAGAGTAGGAAACATCAGAGACACATCCTGCTGTGGCTGGCCACACTGGCTTGAGCCCCTGGACCCCAGGTGCACACACACTTCTTTTCCTGATGAGGATTTCTGTGGTGTGAGAAGATGGCCTGAACTGGATAGGCGGTTTCCTTAGATGCCTTCTAAAATTCCTGGCAAATCTGAGTTGCTAATTCAATGGCTCTGTGATTCCGTAACATCAGTAACTCCTCATCCATTCATTTGATGGACTTTGATTCTAAAGTGTTTTCTAATCTCTAGTATTGACTTAGCTCTGCCTGTCAAGCCTCATTAACACCAAGACTGGCACATGACCAGTTCCCCCGTCACACAGCTCTCCTCCTGACCCACATGCCGCCATCCTCTGGAGTCAGTACAGCCCTTTTGTGACCCAGGGAACTGTGGAAGGCCCGAGAAGGTATGGCAGCCTCACCTGAGGCCTTAGCCTTCCTCAGACCCAGGTAAGCCTAGACCAGTGCCCACAGTGCCTCATGCCTCTCACTTAGCTAGTCTCTTGCCCCCTGCTGGAGATGGGGGGAAGCAGGAAGTAGCCAGGACAGTAGAATGAGCTTGCATTTTAGAACCAGACAGTCCTTGGCTTCATCTGCCACTCGCTGTGTGTTATCTGGAGAATGCGCTGTACTGTCTCTGAGCCTCAGTCCTCTCAGCTGTAAAATGGAGCCGATGCCTAAGCCCAGGGAGATAGCAGTAGTGTTCATTTCTAGCCATGCCCAGTGGGACTGAGTTTGTTTCCTCCTCCTTGCTGTGGGAGCCCATGAGGCTCTTCTAACGGTTTTGTGTCAATCTCAAAGAGGGTGGCGTGTGGGAAGATGGCATTCCTTTCTTGGGAAATGTCTAGAAGGCTGTGGTTTTCACAGCTCTACCCATCACCAGCCAGGAGGAATGCTTTCTCTACTGCGCTGCACACCCAGCTGTGACAGAGAACATAATGGGTGGGCCCAGCTTACCGGCAGCACATGGGTTGGTTGGCTTCTGCTGAGGCTTTTTTGGGGGCACAAATTGTGTTCCTTGGCTTTTCGCTGTTCAATTAAGCACAGACAGGAGAAAATGTCCCAAACACTGTAAAGGTTATGAAAACCTAGTTTTTTTAATCCATCCATCCATCCATCCATCCACTGGTAAACATGCCTTGAATACCTACTCTGACTGACATCTGGAAAAACATAATGAGTAAGATACAGCCCTTGAACTTGGGCAATCATGATCTAGTTGAGAAGACAGATAAGAAATCCAGTAGCTATGATGCAGGGTAATAACGGCTTGAGAGATGAGGGCATGGGGCATGGTGGTCGCTTGCTTAGGCTCCAGCAAAAGGGCTCCCTGGATGCACTTTGGGTTCCACACTCCAACCTACTGGGGAATCTTCAGATGCTGAGTCAGCGACACCTCCGGGCACCCCCAAAGTGAGACTTTGGCACACTTGAAGAACAGAGATGAGCCAATGTGGGCAGAGTAGAGAGAGTAGGAGTGGTGGGAGGATGGGAGGAAATAATAAAGTCAGAGAGGAAGAAGGGACCAAGTCAAACCCAGCCGTTGTATTATGGGAAGGACTTGGCTTTTGCCCTGAGTGCGATGGGGCCCGTTGGTGGGTTCTGAGCAGAGGGTGGCCTGATCTGACCTTCCTTGAAACAGTTGCTGTGTGTGCGCTGGTATCAAAGAGGGCAAGGTGGGGGCAAGGAGACTGGCCAGGAGTCTGCTGCAGCGATGCCGGTGAGAAACAAGGAGACTCAGACCAGGGCAGTAGCTGCGAAGGGGCTGAAAAGTGGAGCCTATCCCAGATAGATTTGGAAGGCTGTGCTAACAGAATCGGCTGACAGATTGGATGTGGGGTGTTAGGGAGAAGTCAATGGGAGCTCCAAGGATGGAGCAGCTAGCAGCATGGAGCTGCCGTTAACTGACAGGGAAGCCCTGGGGTGGAGCAGGCTTGGGGCATGGGAGCTGGGAGCTCAGTTGGGGCTGCGAGGTGTAACACCTCCTCCAGGCATCAAGAGGAGCTGGTGGGTAGGCAGTTGCAAGGAGAGAGCCCGCCTGCAGATATGTTGGGGTCCTCTCAGAATGTAGACACTACTTAAAACCATAAGGTTAGATGAGATGACTTTGAGCGGGAGAAGAGATAGGAAAGAGAGACTCTTTTTACTCCCCCAAACTGTATTTGCCTAAGGTATCCAGAGAGAACCCGTCACCCTGCTTTCCGTGCATGCCTCTGGGAACCAGTTACGCCTGCTTCCTGGTTCTACAGCAGCTGTAGCTTCGGGTCCTTCCAGAGGTCTAGGAGAGGGCAGGTGGGCCCCTGGCAAAGGGACTGGTTCCTGCCCTGAGGGCTTTAGCAGCTAGCTCCCTTCCTGCCTTCCCGAAGCGCGTGGCTGAGCAGAGGGATTCAGTCTTGGGAGATGGGAGAGCTGGTGAGTGTTACCCCGAGGTCCTGAGAGAAAAGAGAAGGCCTGTGTCGCTGAGAAGATGCCACCCCCCCCCAGCAGTGAGGCAGGTTGTGTGTGTGTGTGGGGGAGGCGTGCTGGGAAGGATGGGGGCTGGTGGCAGCACAGACCAAGGACCGCCTGTAGCCCAGGGAGCCGAAGCCCATCTCTGCCTGCTGCCTGGCAGGCACCGACTGCCTAGGGAACGATGGATTGGAAAAATCCATAACGGGCATGACAGTGATTGAAAATACTTGAAAGGAAACCTGCGACGTCCGCGTTCAAAGCCGTGCTCCCCCAGCATGCGTGTCTGAATGCCGTCCCCCAGCTGTGCCTGTGGAGATGACCAGGAACACTTAGCCACCTTGTTGGTGTTAGGACACGGAGAACGATTAGCGAGCTTGTGGCTTGGGCTTGGCACCGGGCTTCTCTCTAAAGGCGAATCATTGGTTCACAAAAGTGAGGCCTTAGGGACAGGCACATTGTGATGGGGACACCAGAAAAGCAATGGCTGCTCCAGATTTACAGTGAAATGCAGACAAGTTCTGGGAGAGGCAGACATGACACTCCTGTTCCCAAGCCTTGACAGCTGTAATAAAAGAGCTCTTTAGGATTTGGCAATATTTCACTGGCTTCATTTATGGGACTGTGTGTCCTTGATGGAAACTCATTCATTTATTCAACAAATATTTACTGAGCACCTACTATATGCCAGGCATAATTTGAAATTCTGGGCATAAAGCAGGGAACAAAATAGAGGCCCTTATAGAGCTTACATTCTAGTCTATGGAGCAGATAGTAAACATGCTAAATGAGTAAAATATACAGTATATAGATGTTGAGTGCAAAGCAAACTAAAAAGAAGAGAAGGGACAGAATGGGTCTAAGGTGGGGAGGCTTCAATTTAGATTGGGTAGTTGGGGAAACTTCCTTGAGAAGGTGGTCTTTGTGTGAAGACCTGAAGGAAGTGAAGGAGTGAGCCCGGAGGATGTCTGGGGAAAGGCTATTCCAGGCAGCAGGAACAGCATGTGCAAAGGGCCTGAGGTGGGCTGGACATGTTCAGAGAACAACAAAGCGTCAAGGGTGGCTGGAGGGGGTGAGTAGGGGTAAGATGAATAGGGGGCAGGATCAGAGAGGCCACAGGGCCAGATGACATAGGTCCTGATAGACCGGTTTGCAACTAGAAGAAAACTTGGAACCATTCAGCCTAAATTCCCATTTTTTTGGATAGGAAATGGATCCCAGCAAGCAAAGTGGTTTCTCCATAATCTTGCTGTCAGTAGCTGAGCTGGCTCTAACACTCATGCCCCTGACATCCAGATTATTCCTTTTCATTCAGCTCGTTTAGTCTTTCAGAAAAATGTTTGTAGACGTTTCACTCACTATTGGAAATGATAAGTAAAACTGGTGGAGAGGCCCAGAGAACTAGGATGGAGAAGGATGGACTCTCACGAGAAGATGCTCATAGATAACCTTTGTTTTTAGTTTTGCTCTTGATGAAAGCATTTAAAAACACCACACCAGAGCAAGTGGAAATTGGGACTTCCAAGGCCCAGCTTACTAAACTGATTCCTGGACTTTGCCCGGTTTTGATATCAGTCCACCTCTGCCCACCTTTACAGCTGGAAGTTATTAGACAGGGTTATTAGACCAGGGCTCAGCGTCCAGTGGGAAAAGAAGCGAAGCGTGTAGTAATTTGATCAGGAGTTACTGGTACAGTGCAAGGTGGTGGGGATTCAGTGGGGATTCAAAGCAGCCTGTGCCTGAGCCCACATGGAGCTCCCAGCCCAACTGGGGGACAGGCCAGCGGTCACGGCACAGTGATTAGGCCTGTGATGGGGTTAACGGGGGCTGTGGGAGTGCCGAGGAAGGGTGTCTGAACCTGACTTAAGGTGGGTGGCTTAGGGAAGGTCTCCTAGAGGAAGCGGAGACCTAGAGGATGGTAGGAGATTCCCAGACCTTCCCGAGTCAGAGAGAGGCTCAGAAACAAATCTCGGAGTCAGTGTGGCAGGCTCTGGCCATTATCAACCCAGGTTCAGATCCAGCCCCACTGGTTGTGATCGCTGTGACCTTGGGGAAGTCACTGAACCTCTCTAAGCCTCACTTTCCACATTCGTGGAATGGAGATAACAATAAAACCTACAGAGTTATAGTGAGGATAAGATAGGAGAATGCAGGGAAGCGATTTAGCCTATCGTAAATGCTCAGTAGATGGTAGATGTCGTCATCAGAACCCAGCATGGTCGGGTGTTGTGAACCATACCTCGCTGCCTGCGTTCTGCTTCCTGGAGGTGGGGCCACCGTGGCTGCATCTTGAAGCCGGCCAGTGAGGGAGGGGGAAGCACAGAAGTGCAGAGGAAGCATTCCAGGAGGAAGGGCTGCCTAAACCAAGATCTGGAGGCAAAACCCGACATGGGAGACGGGAAGATATCCCTGTGGTTCCAGATTAATCATTAATTAATAATAATTAGGAGGTAAGGAAGCAGGGAAGAGGACCCTAAACACAGGCAGAATCTAGAGCACAGAGGCTCGCATGAAGGTTAAGCAATCTGAATGTTGTCCTGTAGATAGTGGAGAGCCAATGAAGGGCTCTTAGGAGCAAGGAAGGGGCATGAAGAGACATCCGAAAGCTCACTTGGCTGCTGGAGAGAGGATGGATTCCCAGGGTGCCGAACAGGAGGTGGGGGCCCACCTAGGACAATAAGGCATGGGTCCCGGTGCGAGCTGATGAGGCCTGGGCTGGGATAATGGCCCCCCGGGATGGTGATGAGAGACTGGGCTTGAGTCAGTCGGGAGCAAAATCAGCAGGACTTAACCTTTTATTAAATTTTTTTTTTGGGGGGGGGGAAGAGGCAATGAAAGAAAAGGATGATCTAAGATCTCCCAGGAGGTCAAGCAGTTGTAGGAAAGACTCCTGGTGCATATAGGAGCTAACGGCTTACGTGTGTGTGTTAGGGTTCCTCAGAGAAACAGAACCAAGAGAGTGTGTGTGTGTGCGCGCGCGCGCGTGTGTGTGTGTGTGTGTGTGCGTACACAATGAGGAATTGGCTTACACGATCATGGAGGCTTAGAAGTCCCACAGCCTGCCATCTGTGAGCTGGAGACCCAGGAAAACTGGTTGTGTGATTCAGTCCAGTCCAAAGGCCTGAGAAGCCAGTCTCAAGGCAGGAGAAGATGTGATGAGATGTTCCAGTGAGGAAGGAGAAAGGGGCAAATTCCTCCTTCTTCTGCCTTTTGCTCTATTCAGGCACCCACTGGATTGTGTGATACCCGCCCACACTGGGAGGCCCATCTACCTTACGGACCCCACCAATGGAATGCTGATCTCATCCAGAAAGGCCCTTACAGAACAGACACACCCAGAAATAATGTTTAACCTGGGCACCCTGTGGCCAGTCAGGATGACACACAACATTAGCCATCACACCGTGGTAGTCAGCACCGTGAAAGGGTGTCAGTCACTCGGGGAGAGGGCAGAGCCTGGAGCCCTGGGAGACAGCCAGGACAGGCCAAGGGAGAGGTTTGTGTGGAGGGACCATCCCCGAGGCCCTAGGAGAGTCAGGAGTCAGGCCCCTAAGGCGTCGGGGCCTCCAGGAGGAGGGGGAGCCACAGTGGTACCTGCAACTCAGCATCCAGGACCAAGACTGCACAGTGTCTGCTGGATTCTGCCCCCGGGCGAGTGGAGCTAGCCCAGGAGGGTCCCCTCTTCCCCCAGTGCAAGAAACTGAGGCATGAATGGGCGGTGGAAGGAGAGATGAGTGTCTGGACACCTCTTTAGAGACGATTGCGTGTTAAGGGGAGATGTGGGGCAAGTGAGTTTCTGGGCTTGTTTGGCTTTGTTTTTACTATCGGAGAGACAAGTGTGGGTTTAAAAGCTGAGAAGGAGCTTGCTGGAAAGGAGAGAAAGGCATGACAAAGTCCTGCGTGGTTAGCTGAGAATGTGTTGCTATGGTTTGTTCTCCTGTTGAACCGAGCAAGGCAATGTTAGAGCTCTGTGGCAGACCACTACAGACTGCCTGCCGATGGACAAAAGTCCTCTCACTGACTCAATGTAGGTCATTTTCCTAGAACTGAGGCCAAGCCTTGCGCCATCTTGACTCACAGGGAACTTCTGCCCATGCACAGTGCTTCTGATGACAAGAGGCAGCGCAGCACAGCTGGAAGAGTGTGGGAGTCGGAGGCAGGAAGCCTGGATCAAAGTTCCAGCCTGGCTCCCTCCCTAGAGGAACAAGTTTGAATGGGACAGTTAACCTTTCAGGACCTGCATTTCCTTCTGTATAAGAGAATGGGCTTAATGCCAAGCCGTCTTCACACAGAACTTGGTTGGGAAGTTTACACGGAAGGAGCGCATGGCAAGACGGGTGGTGAATGGAAAAGTGCCGAGTGCAGCTGTGGCTTTCAGGGCTTACTGTGCCCTCTTGGAGGTGGAGCCACGGACCCATGAGTGCAGAGAGCTGGCCAGTTCAGGACCCTATTCTGTTCTGTGTACTTTCTAAAGCATAACCATTTGTCGGTTTAAGTGAGATCTCTAGGCTTTTTCAGTCAAACAATTTATACTCAAACTACAACTTGACACCCACACTTGGAGATGCTGATCTCTGTTTCAAGACTACATGTCTTGCTTTTACAGATTACGAAAGTATTACATGTTCATGGGAGAAAATGAGCAAAATGCACAAAATCACAAAGAAAATTACAATCAACTGTGAGCCAACCATCTAGATATGATCACAATTAATACCTTGGTATTTATCCTTCCAGACATTGTATGTATACGTGTGCATAAAATTGGAATGATATATAATAATATTTATATTGCTATAATTATTTAACCAGTCCCCTGTGTTTGAAATTTAAATTGTTTCCACTTTTCCCCTGTGATAGGTAATGAAAAATTCCTGTACATAAATCATTGGGTGCATCCAATTATTTCTTTAGAATAAATCCATAAGGGCATGGCCATTTCTAAGACTTTTGGTGGGTGGTTTCAAATTGCTTTCCAGAAAGATTTATATTCTTGCCAGCAATATAAACCTATCTCCTCACACCCTCACCAACACTGAATAGTAACAGTGGTTCAATATTAAAACAATGGTTCACCAATTTGACAGGTAAAAGATGGTTCATCAACAGGGGCCAGTCCTGAGGAATCGCTTGTACCCCAGCAGTTTTAGGAAGCACAGCAAGACTTCTTGTTGTTCCGTGACCACTGCCTGGGCCTGCCCCTCATTCTTTGAGGACCCAGTGAATGCCTGTGTACATGTGCCACAAAGGGGGCACTCCCTGGAAGTTGAGGTCAAGCCTGATGGGTAATGATGCTCAGGGTGTCTGAACCCTGTAAAGAGAGAGAGAAAGGAAGAGAGGGCGGGGGGGGGGGGAGGGAGAGAGAAGGGGGTGGAGGAGAGAGAGAGAAGAATTAAGGTGATGTACTTCTGGGCTCAGATTCTAGGGCCCTCTTTTGGGCTCCATCCATACTCCAGAATGTTCTGCTGTTCTCTGGGCTTCCTTTCTGTGGACTAGATGCAGACCTTCTGGAAGCAATGAGCTAGTAGAGTGTTCAGAGTATCCATGTTTGGACCCATCTAGCCAGCTGCCCCCTGGAGGGTGCTCACTCACCTCCTCATCAGTTATTCCTTGGAGCTTCCACTCTATCAAACCTGGGGCAGTGCCCTGCTTCCCCCGGGAGTGGCCATGTCTCCCCACGGCCTGCCTGGAGGCCCATGGGATAGAGGAGGTGGATACCCAAGAATGAACTGTGGTTTGTTCATTTATTCATCCCGTCTTGCATCGTGCTATTAGGAGATAATGAAGATGCACAGGACCAGGTAGGTGCTGTGGTGCCTCCTGGAGCTCACAACCGAGTGAGACAGACAAGCCCATAGAGCAGCATTCACACACGAGGGGGTGAGGGATAAGGCCCAGAAGTTTCCTCCTGAGACTCTAGGAGCCCAGGCTGCTCAACGGTCTTCATCTGTTATGTGCGCCTTAGAAAAAATTCTTCCGGAAGCAGTGAAGGATGGTTAGCTGGAGCCAGGTAATGAGAACTGGGGTGGATGGCTGGGTTATGAGCGCTTGACCTGTTGGCAGCTCTTGGTTGAAGCTCCTGGAATAATAAGAGCAGGTATGAGTACGGCCTAGAAGCCACAAAATTCTCCAGGTGCAGCGGTTAGGGACCAAGGGAATCAGGTGCAGCCTGGGAGGACTGCTCCAAAGCTGTCTGATTTGGCTAGGTCTCAAGCAGGGTTGGGGCCGAAAGGGCAGGGAGCCACTTCTGGACTGACAGAAAGATCTGGCAGAATGTGCAAATGTGTCTCACCTTGAAGGCCAGTGTCAGTCAATTGGTTGCGGGTGCCAAGGACCATGTGTTGAGGCCACATCTTGATTCTCTGAGAAGAGTGTGGAGATCAGTGAGTGATGTCTGCATGGGAGTGGATGAGAGGAAGGGTGGCACGTTTGCAATGTCACAGAAGATATTGCTGGATGGCAGAGAGGACAGCATCATGATGGTGTGCATGGTTTCTGTGTGTCTCTGGGAAGGGCTGTGTGGGCCCCCCCTGGAATACGAATCCAAGGTGCCAGAGGAGCAAGACCCATCCAGGGTCTCAGCCGAGCATCAGGGTCCCAGCCTTGGTGACAAGATTCAGATAAGGTTCCAGTTTCAGAGGAGCTGTAGCACCAGTCAGGGCAACTGATTAGGAACCCAGTCATATACCCCTGGGCAACCTGGGGAGTGCAAGCGAGGGTCCAGATCAGCAGGTTCCCCTTGGTTCTTGATACTGGGCAGTGGTCACAAAGCTAATTTGTGCTCTAACTTCTTTTTTTTTTTTTTAAAGATTTTATTGGGGAATTGGCGGAGGGGAACAGCGTTGGGGAATCGGGGAAGGGGAACAGACAAGTTGCTGTCTTTTTGTTCTTCAGTTTAGTTGCGGAGGATGTTGCTTCACTGTTGGTATCGTCATTGCGCTCTTCCCGGATGAGGCAGATGGGTCGCCGGCCTCTGGATGTCGCTCACCGCGGCAATTGGCAGCTCACGCTTGGCTGCCGGCCACTCACGCTGGCTGCGGGCCACTCACTGTAGCCTATGGCAGCCCACTGCAGCAGGGGCGGCAGCCCACACCATCACCGGGGCTCGCACAGCCCAGCTCCAGGTGGAGCTGTTGTTAGCTGTAGAGGGCAGTGTCACTGGCCCTCATGTGGGATCCGAACCGGGGCTGCTGGCATCCCAAAACCAGCGCTTAACCAATGCGCCACTCGGCCGGCCCTGTGCTCTAACTTCTAATGACCGCCTGGCCCTATTCAGGGCCAAATCAGGAGCTGGGCAACATTGAGCCTACAGGGACTATATGGGTTACAGTGAATCATAAACATGCCATGGACCAGCCATATAGAGGGGAAGTAGGATTCCTGCCAAGTGAGGTTTTAGGAGCATTCAAAAGTCTCCTTTTCTTCTTCCATGAAATCCTGTCCCGTGTGGATTTCCAACCTCAGAGGTGGCCCCTTAAAATGCCCAAGCCAGAAATGAGAGCCTGCCCCATCACTGCCCAGGAAGTAGATTGCACACCCTCCCTCAGCCTCTTGGCCAAGACAGAGGAGGCATCCCTAGTAGAAAGTGCCTCTGTCTGGATTCTTTGTATTTTTCTGGGAAGCTTTCTCCATCTCAGATCTGACTAGCTTCCCTACTGAGAAATTGTGTCCCCTAAACAGGGGCTTTGCTCATGGGGTGGCCCATGTCAGGAGGAAGAGCCACTGATGGAAGTGGTAGGAGACTGTGTCCCTGCTACAGCCTATCCACGTACAGTCTTCATTGGTAATTGACAAATGACCAATACTAGCAGGACCTGAGCTGCCCCGCCCTGCCAAGATTGAGACAGAAGTATTGGCAGGAGAAGAGGGAGGGAGTGTGAGGATTGGCTCATCCAGAACCCTCTCTCAAAATGACATCAAGCTCACAGGTGTAGGAGAGAGTTGGAAATAACAGAATTGAATGGAATTAAGATGCTGTTTGCCCAGGGAGGTCACAGTAATACCTGGGCCCTACCTCAGACCATCCCTTCCTGAAAAGCCCCCTAGAAAAGCTCCATATCTCCTTGATTCTAAGATGTACTCTCTGCCATCCTACACTCCACCCAATAATTTAACCCTATGAAATGATGACAAATCTTAAAACACTCAACAAATGCAGTTCATGTTGTATCTCCCCCCTCCAAAAAAAAACAACCCTCTAATTACATTGTCGGTGCATCCCATTACTGATGGCATGCTCAAATCAAGGAAATATGATAATACGTGTCTATACAGAGAATGAAGCCCGCAAAGGACTCCTTGGTTATTAGATAAAGTCGTGACTCCAAGTGTTCTGGTGAGCTGGCTGGATTCCAGTAAAAATGTCTTTATCTCACTTCCTTCCGTGATTCTTTCACTGGTACACGAGAGAAAGCCAGCTCAAAGAAACTAGAAGGGGACTTGCCAGCTTAGGTTCCAAGGAGGTCCAAAGGGTGGATGGCTTTAGGAACAGCTGGGTCCACTATTACTGGGACACTTATCTTTCAGCTTCTGCTTTCTCTCTCTTGTGCGGCAACAAGATGGCTTCTGGGAGCTTCAAGCTTCCATGATCCTAGAGAAAGAGAGAGATCCTAGTTCTCCCAACATCTCTATGGAATCCATACAGGAAAACTGTTATTGTCCATGCTTGGGCCATGTACTGCCCCCAGGAGAAATCATAGTGCGCTGGGGATGAGCTGCCATATTGATGAGCTAGAAGGCAGGCAGGGCGGTGCTGTTTGATTGACAGTCTGCACAGAGCCTCTTGGGGTGGAAGCCGGGCAGTTCTCCAGTGGGAAGAGAGAAGTACTGGGCAGATAAAAGCTGTAGATGTCTACTCTTGCCTCAGCCTGAAGGGCCTAGAACCAGAGATCTTCCTCTCAGGGTTTAACCTGAGACCTGACCCTTGCCACTTCTGTTTGAGAAAAGGCCAGTCTGACATAACCCATCAGACAGAGGACAAGGCGAGTAAGAGACAGAGTGGCTGCTCGAGTGCCCAGTCAGTGCAGCAGGGTCCTTCCCAGCTCAGGGGAGCTGCTTCAGGGTGCATCCCTATAGAGTGAACATGAATGTCTAAAGAGAAGAAGTAATATAGCTGGAGAGGCTTAGGGCAGCCTAAGCCACATCGATGAGGAAGGAAGGGCAGAGGAGAGACCGTGAAGATAATGCATGGGGATGCTTAGCTCCGTGCCGGGCACCTGGTGCCCAATCAATAAGTGGTGGCCATTATTATTAGCCATTAGGGATCATCCCTCAGAGCCCGCAGTCTGGGATGATGGATGCAGGCTGCCTTTGTGTAATGGGGATTATTTATTAGTCACCTTGTAAAAAGCAATGACAGAAAGGCACAAAACTGTGTTACCACAGAGGGATCTTATCTTGTGGAAATCAAAAGCTTCTGTTTTTCCACTAGGATACAAGAGCACTTGTTCTCAGAGATTAAATCCAAATTTCCTTCTTAAGATATAAAGGGGATGGAGGAGATGTAATTCCCACAGGTCTCAGTGCTGCTTTTAGGATAATTCTTCTCCAGCCCCTAAGTGCCTGGGACCAGGGAGTGTGTGTGTGTGTGTGTGTGTGTGTGTGTGTGTGTGTGTGTGTGTTGCGGGGGGAGTTGCAGAAGGGAGGGGGAAGGTGGTGTGGAAAGGCAGGAGTGTCCCCTTGGAGCTCACTTAAGCCTTGGCCCCAACTTTTCTACCTTTGTGGGCCTAGAACCAAGCCCAAGAGTTGGTGTTTCTATTGGTTGAGAGAGGCTGAACCTCCATGACTGCTCCCCGCTGCTCTTTCACCCCCACCCCCACAGCCACACTTGCTTTCAGCTTCCTCACCTTGCCCACTGATGACTCGGGACCCACTTTACAAAACTGGCCCATTACCCATGGCCATCTAGTGACCTATACTATTTTAGAACTACTTAATTTTTTTTTTTGAATTTTTTTTTCCAGTTAACAGATGTAGCCAAAACATATTTATATGGCAACACTCATATAACAATTCAGAGTGGCCACAAAATCCCCAGGCATGAGACTAGGTCCTTCGCTAATTACTTGTTTAATAGCAGCTCTGCCTCACAACAGTTGAAGACCTAAAGGCAGTAATCAGCCACTGTTCACCAAAGAGCATGGGGACATTTAAATTTATGTGGAGAATAGGAGGGAACGCACAAATCACTTCTTATTAGCATGCAGGGAGACCCTGTGGCCACTCTGAATATAATATTTATTAAGCACTTACACTGCCTGGCACTTTATGATCATTATCTTACTTACTCCCTCAAACTATTCTCTGAGGTAGGTGCTATTGGATCTTCAGAAAAGTCAGGACGCATTTTTGCGACAGATGGCACTAGTTCATTTCTGGAAGTACTGGAGTCATTCACATCTATGGTATTGCTATGTCATTTGACAGCGGACAGTTCTAGCTTCATTCTAAAAAAAATTGAGCGATTTGGTTGAGTTTTGGAGATTTTTACAACAAGTTGAGGATGGAAGACCAAATTGTGCATTTTTGCCATATTTTACTGTTTTACTTCCGTAAAGGGAAGAACGTGTGTCAAGCTTGTGAAAAGTTGCATAAAGTTTATGGTGACAATGCTCTTTAGGAACGTCAGTGCCAACGATGGTTCATGAAATTCCGTGCTGGTGATTTTGATCTCAACCACGCTCCTCGGTCAGGGAGGCCCACTGAGGTTGATGACGACAAAATGAAGGCATTGATTGAGTCAAACCGACGTTACATGACATGAGAGATTGCAGAAACATTGAACATCCATCATTCAAGCGTTCCCGACCACCTGAAGAAGCTGGGATATGTAAGCAAGCTCGATATTTGGGTTCCGCATGAACTCAAAGAAGTTCATTTGATGGCATATATAAACATCTGCAATATGCTCATTAAACATGAGGAAAACGATCCTTTTTTGAAGCGACTGATAACTGGTAATGAGAAGTGGATTGTTTACAACAATGTGGTGCGCAAACGGTCTTGGTCCCGACGTGATGATTCACCTCAAATGACATCGAAAGCAGACATTCATCAGAGGGAGGTTATGCTCTCAGTGTGGTGGGATTTTAAAGGTGTCATGTTTTTCAAGTTCCTACCGAGGAACTAAACAATCAATTCAAATGTGCACTGTCGGTAATTGGACAGTTTGAATGAATCCATCATCCAGAAACGTCCAGAGCTTGTTAATTGTGAAGGAGTTGTGTTCCATCACTACAACGCGAGATCACACACAAGGTTGATCACCTGTCAAAAATTACTGGAGCTTGGATGGGATGTGTTGCCACACCCACCATACTCGCCTGACCTTGTGCCATCAGACTTCCACTTGTTTCGCTCTCTTCAAAACTCCCTGCGTGGTATAATGTTCAGTTCAGATGAGGCTGTAAATCAGCACCTTGTTCGGTTTTCCGGCAATAAAGACAGGTCCTTTTATGAACAAGGAATTATGAAGCTCACTGAAAGATGGCAAAAGGTTCTCAAACAAAACGGGCAATATATCATTGATTGATCTTTGTTCTTTATATAAATAAATGACCTTTGAAAAACAGATAAAATACGTCATGACTTTTCCGAAGACCCAATACTATTATTGTCCCCATATTACAGGAGAGGAAACTGAGGCACCAAGAGATTAATAGACTGGGGGAGCATTGAACCCAGATAGTCTGACTTCAGAGGTGGTGCCTGCCATCAGGTGGGGTCTGGCATGGAGACGCCACAGCAGCATGTAAAAAGGCATCATGATTTTATTTTTTAAAAATGATTTGTGTCTATTATAAACATTAAAGAGATACAACAAAGTTATAAATGAAAAGCATTTTGTAATCACACAAAATTCCATCAATCCCATTCCTAAAGTAACATTTTGAGAGCATCAGCCTAGACATCTAGCTACCTAGGGAGATAACAAGCTAACGAGACCGCTGGGAAGATAGAATTTTAGAAAAGAAAAAAACAAAAAAAGAAAAGAACAGAATTGCTGTGTGCCCGCCATTTTATTTATACTTTTTGAAAATTTTGCTTGAATTCAACAGATGGAGAAAATTTGAAGGAATTGTTAAACTTTAGATAAATAGGCCTCAGTTCTTAAAATATACCTCTCTAGCTAAAAATGAAGATTAAAGAACACATTGAATTGAGAAATTGCAGTCATTATTATTATTGTTTTTGCAAGTTTTATTAACCACCTGCCTTGAAAGAGGGAGTAGTTAGTGCATTTATTCCTCAGCCTCTTTTTCCTAGTTAAAGATTAATTTTTTTTTTAACCTGGCAAGGTCTATAACATTATATTCTGTTCTGTACAAATCACTCTCACCTTTGTGTTACCTTGGCTTCATGTTTACAAAAGGATTTAACTCTCACCACCAATCTTCTGAGTATATATTTTATATTCCAGAGTTTTGTATTTTGATTGATCTCTTGGTTTGCTGAAGTTCACTGTCAAATATTTTTAACATGAAGGGCTCATGGGTGTTCTATTCTCTGAATTCCTACATGCTCAAGAGTGTCTGCCTATTATCCAAACATTTAAATGCAATTCTTATGCTGTAATTCTCCTCAGAGCTCTCCTGGATTGATCTAGACCTAACCAGATTCACATCTCTGGTCTATCTTGCCTTTTCTGCCTCTGCCTGGATGTCCACATGATTCATCCTTTTTGCCTGAAATTGAGTAACTTCATCAGGGTGCCTTGAGGTGATGGTTCTATATAAAAGTTGTGGAGACATTAGGTGCCCTTTTGGTCTTCAGATTCAGCTTTCTGTTTCAGGATGTTTTCATTGATTATATCTTTGTATAGTTTTCTCTGTGGACATGTTGGGTCTCTGTTTTCAATATTCTGTTATCTTCTCTATAATCACATTTATATATTTGATCTTTTCCATTTAGTTGTTTAATTTTCTCAAAATGGCCTACAAGTTCCTTGTTTGGGTTTTCAGATGTGCTTAATTCATTCCTCCTCCCCCTCTCTTCCACCCCCCTCCTCCTTCCTCTCCTCCTCCTCCCCTCCCCCTCCCCCTCCTCTTATTCCTCCTTCAGTTGTTTTAACTGTGATCTGTCTTTTCTTTTCTTTACCCTGCTCCCCAAGCTCACCTTTCATGTCTTTTGTTTATCTTATAATTTCCCTTTTAGATCCTCAAAACGCTTCTGTGAGTTCCTTTTTTTTTTTTAAGGATCTATAATTTGTTTGAGACTAGAGGACCATGTGTTTCTGAACTCATATTGTTTCCTTTGATAATTCCTTCTGAGATATGTGTTTCCCATAGCCTTTGACTTTATTAATTTCTCCCTTTCTTATTTTGTTTATTTATTTTGTGATTTCTACATACATTTGTCTGGCTAGGTCCCTATTTATTATCTCTGTTTTTTTGAGTCAGAACAAATATTTGCTAAAGAATAATGTGCAGAACTCTGGGGCCTGGAAAATGAGGGATTATGAACTGAGCAGTTGTGAATTGCAAGTCGGGTTTCATGGCTCAGATATCCTCTCGCAAAATCCAACCTTTCTGTGTACTGTGGGCCAAAGCTTCTCTGTGTGGTGGTTTGGGGCTGGATGCCTCACTCGTCCAAGCCCTTGCTGTGCAGCTTCCCCAGGCCAGAGGCAGGATGGCCTCTCCTCAGCTTCCTCGCCCCCTTCTCCACCTCCAGTGCTGATGGGGCATCTGTAGGACACGCCCAATCCTGTGGCTGGTCCACATTCAGACATCTTGCCACTCTCCTCGAAAGCTCATGGAAGCTTTTTGGCGGCTTAGATACTTGAAGAAAACCTGCATTTTTCTGGAGGTCTGAGGACACTCTCAACATTCCACCTTGTTAAAGTCCGAACACTGCAGTATTTGGTGAATATGCTGAATGGCTTGTGGCTAGACCATTTCCTTGTATCACTGAAGATGCAGCTTTTACTTCCTCATATTTTCATTCTCTTTGTTGTTGTTGTCATTGGATTTCAGGAGAAATGAAAAAGGGTAAATGCTTTTGCTTGACTTCTTTTAAAAGAAGTCTCTCGTGGCATCACTGGAATGGTGGCATAGAATTTCATGGTACCAATAGCAAAGTTTAACTCACTGAAATTCTCTGTTGAAGGACATTTATGTTTCCTTTTCATCTTATTTTTGTTTTTAATATAAACAGTGCTGTGATGAATATCCTTACATATTGTCCAATTGCCCTTCCCCGCATTTGTAAAAATTGGGGAAAGCCTCAGGGAAGGTAAGGGGTTTGCCCAAGGTCATGAATCTAGTTACCAGGAGACCTGCCAATGCAAACCCAGCTTTGAGACCCCTTTCAAAGCTAAGCTTTCCTCTCTGCATCCCAGGAAAGACCCTTCCCACTTCCTGTCCTCTCTACTGCTTCCTCCTCCAGCTTTGCATTCTTGTAGATTTAGCCCCTGTCCTCAGAGGGATTAACTGTAAGAGGATTTCTGTGCTGCATTTCTCTTGGATTCACACAGAAGGACTTGAATAAGTCTTGGCTTATGGGGCCTTAATGGGCCATTAGGGGAAACTGGTGCATCTGGGCCACCTCTAAGCAGAGGGAGGCATCAGGAAGGCTGGGCCATGCCTGCCTGCCGAGGGCCTTCTAAAGCCTCTCCTCCTCCTCCTTCTTCCTCTTCCTCTTCCTCTTCCCCTTCTCCTTCTTTTTTTAAAGATTTTATTGGGGAATTGGGGGAGGGAACAGCATTGGGGAATCAGGGAAGGGGAACAGACAAGTTGCTGTCTTTTTGTTCTTCAGTCTAGTTGTGGAGGACGTTGCTTCACTGGCCCATGTTGGTATCGTCATTGCGCTCTTCCCGGATGAGGCAGATCGGTCACCGGCCATTAGGCAGCCACTCACGGCAGCTCACAGCAGCTCACCACAGCCCACTGCAGCAGGGGCTGTAGCCTAAGCCGTCGCCGGCCAGTCGTGGCATCCCAGCTCCAGGTCGAGGTGTTGTTAACAATCTTAGTTGTAGAGGGTGGTGCAGCATCATTGGCCCATTTGGGAACCAAACCGGCGGCCCTGCTGCTCAGAGCTCGCGCTCCCAAGCCAACTCTTAACCAACTGAACCACTCAGCCGGCCAAAGCCTCTTCTTCAATGTCCTCTTGAAATGCAGACTCTGGGAGTCTGGGCTGTTTATTCCACCCCGACATTGGGACTTTTCTTTAATTGCGGCTCAACTCTTTGGGGTCATTCACACACAAATGACAAATAACCGAGTAACTCCCATGTACCCTGGGCTGGCTTCATAGGCCTGCGACCTGTCCATTGCAGTACTCAGAATGGCCTGAGCTTGGTGTCCTGCTCTGCTGCTGTCCTCTTGAAATTCTTAATCATGTTGGAACAAGGGGCCCTGCCTTGTCATTTTGCACTGGCCACTGATTGTGTGGCTGTTCCGTCATGTGCCAGATACAGTACTTGAGCTCTTTTCACCTGGGCGAGCTGAGGCTGTCAGGGGAAGAAGCGGAGAGCTGGATCTGAGAGCTGCCGGGCTGAGAGCCTTCAAACCCTGCACACTGCAGCCAGACAGCCAAGCTGATGCAGCCGTGCAGGCAGAGGGACACCTGCACAAGGTGACTGTCCTCGGGGCGTGGAGCCACAGCTGGTCATACTGCAAAGAGCAGCATGTGGGACCCTCCAGGCTGGATCTTAAGGGCAGGCGAGATGCCCATCCTTCCTTTACTGGATGGCAGCCCACTGATTGATGGAGGCTGCTAGAAAAGAAGGCATTCATTAGGTTTTCACGCCACTGTCCTTCCGTCAGCAGCAGCACCACTGAAGTGAAGGAGCCCAGTTCCAATAGCATTGTATACAGATTTCAGCATTCCATCCTAACAGTGGCTGGAAGACGGCCTCCCTGTCCAAGTCTCTCTCTTTTCTTTCTTCTGTTTTATTAGCTGCACAAAAAAAGATTTTTATTACTCAAATGAGCTCTCAGCACGTCTGCTAATACACTCCTAATGGGTTTTAAGACTTAAAAGCAACAGCACGGATCACCATTTGCCTGCTCAGCAAGAATTTGCCTGGTGGGAGGGCAGGACGAGGGAGGGGAGGAAGGCAGGGAACAGGAGATACCTCTGTTGGCCAGACCCACCATGCAAATGAGCTGGGATGCTGTCCCAACATATTAAATGGTTCAGAGCGGCTTCTCGTTCACATGTGCAAATTAGATTAATCAGCGCAGACGCATAAGGAAGAGAATAATAATGCTGTTACTAAGGACACGCAAGCACCCACAGGGACACTTAGGAACTGCACTTGGACTGGAAATCATCTTTGGGCAACTGGTTATGACCTGGCTTCTCCCATCCAGTCATCCAGCCCGGTCCCAATCCACCAAATAATTGCTGCCTTGCCAGCCATCCAGGTCCTTCCTGTTGGGCCCGGCGGCTTCCAAGGCACCAATGAGCAGGAATCCAACTCCAGGTTCTTCACTGCCTCATTGGAGTCTGGGTGGATCCCAGAAATGTTCAGGCTTCAGAGAGACACAGTGTGGTCTGAGGGTTCAGAGCACGAAACCTGAAGTCTGATGAACGGCAGTTACTGACCTTGAGAAAGTGACTTGAGCACTCTGAGTTTCAGTTTCCGCAGGTGTTAAAGATAACTCCCTTCAAAAGGTTGCTCTGTGAGGGCCGGCCGAGTGGTGTGGCGGTTAAGCGCTGGTTTTGGGAAGCCAGCGACCCCGGTTTGGTCCCACATGTGAGGGCCGCTGACACTGCCCTCAAAAAAAAAAAAAAAAAAAAAAAGAGGTTGTTCTGTGGATTAAATGAGATCATACATGCAAAGCACAGTGCCAGTATGATAAACATCAACTATGAGTTCCTCTTTTTTCCTTCCTTTTTCCTTTTCAGATTCATGGAATCAGTTCCAGTTTTCTCTAAATTGATTCATAAAAATCAACTCCACAGTTTCTCTAATTTGATCTTCCAGGAGAGACACACAAAACCTATCCCACCCAGAGATGGCAACTTTGGGAAACTCCAGCCATCTGCGTGGAGAAGCCCCTCAAGCACCCCGTTTTATCCAGTCTCTGCAAGTTCCTCTTTCTTTCTCAGGGGGCTTGGCTCAGCCCTCTTCTCCGCCCACTCTCAGTAGCCCCAGGACACTCAGAACCCGCTGCCAAGGCATTCTGTTTGCTCCCTGCGTGTTGTGCCCGGAGAGCTGATCTGTACAGAACCCACACACCTGTGCCAGGAGCTCGGGCAGAGATTTCTGTGGAAAGCCACCCGCGAGGAGAGAGGAACTCAAAGCTTGACAGTGTGGCTTCTCATCTTGCCACACTCTTTCACCCCTCTGTGCCGATTGTCTTGGCAGGTACTGTGTGTCCTGGAAGGGGGAAGGGTGGAGATCTTGCCAGAGCCTGTGGCCATGGAACACGGCTCTGATTATCAGCAAGCCTGAGCATCTTTTCAGCATACTGGCCATTTGTATTCCCGTCCCTGTGAATTTTCTGGGCATATCCTTTGCCTGTTTTCTTGGGTCATTTGAATTTCTTTTCCTTTTCCAGTAATTTGCAGGAGCTCTTAATAATATCCGAGTGTTCATTCTTTGTTTATGTAATTGTGCATATTTTCTCCCAGTTAGCTGCTAGTCCTTGGCTTTGTCAGTCGTGTTTTTCACCACGCACATCACCCCGGCTGACCTCAGCGAGGCAGGCACCAGCCCCAGGGTTTGCACAGTTATTGATGGTTGGGGTCACACCTGGGAGTAAGAATTTGTCAGGTGTGTATCAACAGAAAAACCCAGATGAACTGCTGTTCCAGGTTACTGGATATTAGCACAATTAGCCTTTGAAATTGTAAAAGCATTGCTTTTCCTATTTGCGATAAGCCATTTTCTTTCCCAGGTGAAAAGAAAGCTGAGACATGATGAACTCACTCTCACAGCCCTGTTGTCGCTGGGAACTGAGGTTGAATAAAATCGTTATAGAATAATTCAGGTGTGGGGCTGGTGAGACACTGCCATGTTTTTCTGTTTTCTGAGAGCTAAGCTTGACCTAAGGGCTCTGGGCACGTGAAGGTTCTACAGAGGCCCAAAGTTTAGACCAGGAGGCCAATTACAGGCATACAGTGGCTTTTGATCCTAGATTGCTGGGCTGGTAAGAAGTGGTGTCAAAGGAAACTAGGGCTGATGTCCAGGGGCATAGCCCGGAAGCTGCCAGCTCTGCCTGTCAGCCACTTGTCAGCTTCTGACAGTGACCACATGGCAGACTGCAGTTGTGGGTTATGGATGATTCCAGCCTGGGTGAAGTCAAAGTCCCCTCCACCCCCACCCCCACCCCAAGTGTGTACAGCTCGGGGCGGTCATTCTCTGGGAAGCCAAGACAGTTCAGATAGGAACTTCTGGGGAGCCTACCTAGATCCATGGTGAGAACTTACAGTCTTAAAGATTGGTTCTTCTCTCTCTCTTCATCATCGAGAAATGCATTCACCAAGCACCTGTTGTGTTCAGGACTGCTGGGAGATAGATCTTGGAACTATTTCTTAGCTGGACATAGCTGTTTAGGTAAGAGTGTCTAGCAGATGGTAAAGCTCCAAGTGGAGTTGCTGTGTCAGAGAGCACGCAGGCTATGATCTTCATATAGTTAATTACCCTTCCCCAAAGCCACGCTAATATATATTCCCACCAGTGACCTACACTGATGTCCCTACCCTCTCCCGACACCAGATCTTATCAGTCTTTTTCATTTCTGCCAATCTGGTTGTCAAATAATGCTATCTCACTGTTGTTTTGATTTGCATTTTTCTGATTATTTATGAGGTGCCTCTTGTCATACGATTAACCTCTGTTTGTATTTTTTTCCCCAGTGTTCCTGTCTCCTGCCCATTTTTTTTCCTGTTGTGTCATTTTCCTGTTTCTTATTGACTTTGAGCTCTTAATATATTCTGGGCCTCACTGTTTTGTCCATTATCTATGTTTTTAGTTTTTTTTCCCCCCCTACTTTGTATTTTAACTGTTTTGAAGTTCATTTTTTTAATTTTTTATTTTTTTATTTTTTATTATTTTCTTTTTTATTATTATTAGTAGTAGTTACAAATGTACAAAACAATGCAATAATTATCTTTTTCACCCTTTACAAAGTGACTCCCCCTCCCCCTTCCCTGCCTCCCCACCCCCGATATCATACATATCTATTACAATTCCATTGACTCCATCTCCACACTGTATTCTGCATCCCATGACTATATATGTGTTAAATTATAGTTAACATCTAATATTATTCAGCGGCAGCTTCAGATGTACAGTGCAGTGGTCAGGCCACTACACTGTCCATGAAGTGGTCTCCCTGACAAGACATGAGTCCTTCTGATCCCCTAAAAAAATATTTACAACATTATTGATTATATTCCCTAAACTGTCTCTTCTGTCTCTGCAGTAGTATTGTAGTTATCAGTTTGTGTTGCCTCGTCCCTTCCCCTTCTCCTTCATGCCCACCCCCGTCCCATCTAGCCCTCATCAGTTTTTCCTTTGTGTCTCTAAGACTATTTCTGTTTGTTTTGCTCATTTATTCAGTTCTTTAGATTCCACATATAAGTGAGATCATATGGTATTTGTCTTTCTCTGTCTGACTTATTTCACTTAGCATAATAGTCTCTAGGTCCATCCATTTCGTTGCAAATGATACGATTTTTTTTCTTCTTTATAGCTGCGTAATACTCCATTGTGTAAATGTACCACAGTTTCTTAATCCAGTCATCTACCAAAGGGCATTTCGATTGTTTCCAAGTCTTGGCTATTGTAAATAGCGCTGCAATGAACATAGGGGTGCATATAGTTTTTCGAATTAGTGACTTGGGTTTTTCAGGATAAATACCTAGGAGTGGAATTGCTGGGTCAAAAGGTAGTTCTATTTCCAATTTTTTGAGATACCTCCTACTAATTTCCATAATGGCTGCACCAATCTGCAGTCTCACCAACAGTGCACCAGGGTTCCCTTTTCTCCACACCCTCGCCAGCACTTGTTGTTTGTTGATTTATTGATGATAGCCATTCTGACCGGAGTGAGGCGGTGTCTCATTGTGGTTTTTATTTGCATTTCCCTAATGATCAGTGAGATTGAATGTTTTTTCATATGCCTGTTGGCCATCTGTATGTCCTCTTTAGAGAAATGTCTCTTTATTTCCTCTCCCCATTTTTTAATTGGGTTGTTTGTTTTTTTTTGGTGTTGAGTTGCACGAGTGTTTTATAAATTTTGGTTATTAACTCCTTATCAGATATATCATTGACAAATATCTTCTCCCATTCAGTAGGCTTCCTTTTTGTTTTATTGATGGTTTCCTTTGCTGTGAAAAAACTTTTCAGTTTGATATAGTCCCATATGTTCATTTTTTCTTTTACTTCCCTTGCCCGTGGGGATATATCAGTAAAAATATTGCTCTGGGTAATGTCTGCAAATTTACTCCCTATATTTTCTTCTAGGAATTTTATGGTTTCAGGTCTTACATTTAAGTCTTTAATCCATTTTGAATTTGTTCTTGTATGTGGTGTAAGGAGGTGGTCCAGTTTCATTTTTTCACACGTATCAGTCCAATTTTCCCAGCACCATTTATTAAATACACTGTCTTTACCCCAGTGTAAATTCTTGCTTCCATTGTCATAGATTAACTGTCCGTATATGCATGGATTTATTTCTGGGCTCTCTGTTCTGTTCCACTGGTCTATGTGCCTGTTTTTATGCCAGTACCATACTGTTTTGATTACTGTAGCCTTGTAGTATGTTTTGATGTCTGGTAGTGTGATACCCCTGACTTTGTTCTTATTTCTCAGGATTGCTGAGGCTATTCAGGGTCTTTTATGGTTCCCTATAAATTTTAGGATTATATTTTCTATTTCTGTGAAAAATGTCCTTGGTAGTTTGATTGGAATTTCATTGAATCTATATATTGCTTTAGGCTGTATGGATATTTTAACTATATTAATTCTTCCTATCCATGATCATGGTATGTATTTCCATTTATTTGTATCTTCTTTGATTTCTTTCTTCAGTGTCTTATAATTTTCTGAGTACAGATCTTGTACTTCTTTGGTTAAATTTATTCCTCGGTATTTTATAGCTCTTGAAGCAATTGTAAATGGGACAGTTTTTTAAATTTCTCCTTCTGTTAGTTTATTATTGGTATATGCAAATGTAACTGATCTCTGAATATTGATTTTGTATCTTGCTACCTTACTGAATTCGTCTATCAGTTCCAACAGTTTTTCGATGGAGTCTTTGGGGTTCTCTGTATATAGTATCATGTCATCTGCATATAATGACAATTTTACTTCTTCCTAACCAGTTTGGATGCCTTTTATTTCTTTTTCTTGTCTGATTGCTGTGGCTAGAACTTCCAGAACTATGTTGAATAAAATAGGAGAAAGTGAACAGCCTTGTCTTGTTCCTGATCTTAAGGGGACTTCACAAATAAAAAAATAACAGGAATCCCAGTTAAGTTTGAATTTCAGATATACTTAAGTACATTTTCAGAATGTCTCAGGCAATATCCTAGTACAAGTATGCTCCATGCAATATTTACTTATACTAGAAAATCATCCTTTGTTTATCTGAAATCAAACTTAGCTGGGATCGTGTATTTTGGCTGGCAACCCTAACCTGGAGGAAGTAGGAAAAGTAAGAGCCACTAGGGAGACTCCGGATCCCTTCCCCACCACCCAGCCTGAACTAAAAGGGGACACTTTTAAATGTCTTAGACTCTTAGATTAAGAAAATTAAAAGTACAAAGAGGTCAAGTGGCTTGACAGAGCTGGGATTTGGATCAAGATGTTTCTGAGAACAGAGCCCACGATTTTTCCCATGTGGCCTGAATTTGGGGAGGCCAGCTCTCCTCTTTATGTTTCCCCACCATGCTGGGCAAGACTCAGGAGCAGTAAAGGGCGTGAGGAGAGAGAGCCATTTTAACAGGGGCTTCCATGTGGAGAGAGAGTAGGCTGAGGGAACTGATGGAGAGAGAGTAATGTGTGTTTTCTGCAAGGCTCTCATCACCGTAAATGGAGTGAATCCACATTAATTCAAATTAAATAACTGTTTAATTGGCTTTAACTCCATCTCCAGGAGTGAGCTCACAGTTCATGTGTGCATCTTGGGGCCTCTGATTACTAAATATCTTACATTACTACACATCCTATCACTTTTTTTGATACCTATTCTAAATGCGTTTTTAAAAAGTCAAGCTTTATTGAAATATAATTAACATACAATAAAATACACCAATCTTAAGTACACAATTGAATGAGTTTTGATAAGTTTATACATCTGCCTAACTGCCACTGCAATCAAGATATACCTATTTCCATGACCCCAAAGAGTTCCTTTGTGTCCCTTCTTAGTCATCCAGGTAACTGAACTGTCCTGTCACTTCACATTACATTTGTCTTTCTTAGAGTTTCATATAATAGAATCAAACAGGATAATCGTACATCGAATACTCTTTTGTGTCTGGCTCCTTTCAGGATAATGATTGTGAAATTCATCCATGTTGTTACATGTATCAGAAGTTCATTTATTTTTCCTGCTGAATAATATTCAGTTGTATTAATATACCTCAATTTATTTATCCATTCACCTGTTGATGAAAATATGGTTTATTTCAAGTTTTGGGCCATTATAAAGAAGGCTGCTATGAATGAACATTCATAGAAAAGTGTTTGTGTGGGCATATGCTTTCATTTCTCTTGGGTAAATACTTAGGAATGAAATTGCTAGGTTATGTAGTAAGAGTATGCTTAACTTCATGAAAAATTGCTCAGCTGTCTTCCAAAGTGGTTGCACTATTTTACATTCCCCTCAGCAATGTATGACAGACATAACCGTGCTAAAGCCTCAGTCTTGTGACTTTTAACCATATTAATGGGTGGTTAGCAGTGTTTCACTGGGCTTTAATTTGTATTTCCCTGCTGGCCAATGATGATCAACATCTTTTCATGGGTTCATTGGCCATTTGGATCTGTCTGGTCAAGTCTTCTGCTCATTTTTTAATTAAATTATTGAGTTGCTTGTTTTCTTATGTGTAAGTTATAAGATTTTATGTGTATATATAATTTATTTACATATGCATATATAAACATATGTGTACATATATATATGTATATACATGAGGTGTGGTCAAACAATATGGTGAGTATTTAAATTAAAAAAATGTATTACAGTAAAAGACACATTGCCATTAATCCCCCTCAAAATACCCACCCTCTCTTTGAACAAACTTATCTCATCTCATCCTTCTTGCCACTTTCTGAAGCAGTTCTGGAAGTCCTCTTTTGTGGGTGTCTTTAGTTGCACTGTCATGGCTGCCTCGATGTTCTGAATCATTTTGACTTTGGGGAAGAGCCAGAAGTTGTACGTGCCAGATCCGGTGAATAAGGTGGATGAGGACACACCACAATGTTTTTATTTGACAGAAATTGCATATACCAGAAGTGATGTGTGACACAAAGCATTGTCATGATGGAGGATAATCTACGGCACACTTTAAAACACACCATCTCTCGGCTGTAGCTCACACCCAACTACTGCACTGAACAAGTTGAAACTTGTCACACACTGTTACTGAGGTTCCACGTGCCACGTCCAGTATTGAAGATCCCTGCCTTTCCATTGGATGGCACTCAGGAGCAGTGTTCGCTGTATATTTTGATCACAATGAATGGCTCCATGTCACACAGAGCTTCTGGTACAGCAATTTCTGTCGAATAAAAACATTATGGTGTGTCCTCATTCACCTTATTCACTGAATCTGAAACCGTGTGACTCTTGGCTCTTCCCCAAAGTCAAAATGACCACGAAAACAAAATGTTTTGAATCAACTCAGGACATCAAATCAGCCACGACAGCGCAACTAAAGACACTCACGAAAGAGGACTTCTAGAACTGCTTCAGAAAGTGGCAAGAATGATGGGATCTGTGTGTTTGATGTGGGAGGGAGTTTTTTGAGCGGGATTAATGGCAATGTGTCTTTTACTGTAATACATTTTTTTATTTAAACATTCACCATATTTTGTGATCACACCTTGTGTGTGTATATGTGTGTTTATGGAGAGAGACAGACAGAAAGACACCAGGTTCATTTTTCCCCATATGGTTATAAACTTTTTCCATGACCATTGACTGAAAAAACTATTAGATCACATTTTGATGATGATGCGATATTTATCGATCAATAAGGATCGATTCCTTACCAGCAGCCCCCCCCCTTTTTTTTTTTGAGGCCAGTGTCACTGGCCCTCATATGTGGGACCGAACCAGGGACGCTGGCTTAACCACCACGCCACTCAGCCGGCCCTTTTTTTTTTTTTTTTTTTTTTTCGAAAAATAAAGTTGTTGTGGGTTTTTTGTTGTTGTTTTTTGAGGGCAGTGTCACTGGCCCTTCTATGTGGGACCCAAACCAGGGCCGCTGGCTTCCCAAGCCAGCGCTTAACCACCGTGCCACTCGGCCGCGCCCCCCCGCCTTTTTTTATACCCATAACAAATTATCCGTTGAGTTTCCGGTACATGTCACGCGTTGTTTTTGAGTGGTAAGCATCAGCCGTGAGCAAGGTGGGCAAGACCCTACTCTCATGGCCATCATCGTCTAGCGGCTGGAGACAGACAATCAACAACTTATCAAAAATAATCATAGTAGACCAGGTACTAGAAAGAAAAAAACAACAAGCGTTAGGGAACAGAGAGAGGCTGGAGTGAGACCGGGAGGGCAGAGACTGAAGGATGGGGGAGCAGGTGCCCAGCTCCCCGCAGATGGACATTGAAGGGGAAGCCTCCTGCCACACACACAGCCCATTCATTGCCAGCTCCACTTCTCAGAAACCTTCGGGCAGCGTCCCTCTGCAGAGTCCTTGGTCTTGTCACAGGTCGGGTCAGGCCTCTTTTATGCCCTGGCCTCTCCAGCCGCCACTCAGCGCTGGATCTTCCAGCCGTGACTGTGCTGCCAGTGCACCGGGAATGACCTTAGCAGACTTCGCTCCTTCATTCATTTCCTCAAAGGCCATATAGGAAGGGCACTGAGCATGCTTGGCACGGTACTCGTCTGTGGGAGATTGAGATGAACAATCAATGCGAGAAGGGCTGGGAAACGGGCCTGACTGCTTCAGCAGGAGCCAGTTCAAGAAAGCTCTTAAATGCACTTAGCACGTTAGGTCTGTCCTCTACAGCCAGGGGAGCTTGTGAGATGGCCGAGGCGGTGGTTTCTCCTGCTGCTGTACAGCTACTGGACTTTTTTGCATTTTGTGGTTTCTCCTGCTGCTGTACTTTTTTTGCGTGGTGGTCGGGGGGTGACTTGGAGGACAAGTAATGCTAGGCATAAGAGACATTGCAATTATTCAGGCACGACATGCTGCAGGTGTGAATTAAAGCAGTGGAGATAAAGGTGGGGACGAGGAGAGAGAGACTCTAGGCCACTCCGGATTTCTGACTTCAACAAAGGGGACTGGTGGTGCCATTGATTGCCCTAGGGGAACAGGAGGAGCAGGTTTGGAAGGGGCGGTGGGTGGGTGGGGTGATGAGGAAGTCATTTGGGGGCACGTTGGCAGTGAGGTATGCTGGGTGGAAATGTCTAGGATCTAATTGCACTTGAAGAATCTAAAGGTCGCGAAGGAAGTCTGGGCTGGAGGTCAAACCTTGGGAGTCCTCCACAGAAAGGTCCTGTGTGAGGCCAGAGGTGGATGAGACGCCCCCAGAAGGTGTCTACACGCTAGTTGCTCTGTGTCAGCCTTTGCAGCCAACACATTGTTACATGGGTGGTATAGTGGTTATGATGCTCCCTGGGTTCAAGTCTCAGCATTCCCACTTACTAGCCACTCACTTCACCTCTCTGTGCCCCTGGTTCTTTGTCTACGAAATGGTGACGATAATCCATGTACCTTGTGGGGCTATTACGAGGATTAAACTATTTAGAACATGTATAGCCCTTAGAATAGTGTTATACTTTGTTACTAAGAAATGTCAGTAAATTATAATGCCCTTTAATTCTCACAGCACACCTATAAAAGAGGAATTATCATAACCCATTTTGCAGATGGGGAAATCCAGGGTCTGACCAGTCCATGCCCAAGGTCATGGAAGCAGGAAGAACCAGAACTTAAGCCGAGATCTGTGTTCCAGTGTACCATGCAAAAGGCCTGAACATTCATTGACCTCTTGAATAACTCAGGCCATCTGGGCAGAGGGGTTTTGACACTTGGTGGAGCCCTCATCACCTGTGTGCCATCAGCTATGGCCAGCTTCCTCCCACTCCCAGCCTGGGCCAGAATACCCAGCAGATGAGTCAGCCCTTCTATGCATGCATCAGTAGGACACCGCCTTTCTTACCACCTCCCTGCTCTTCAAAATCCAGATCTTGCCATCTCTTCTAGGATGCCTTCCCTGACTATCTGGCTTCCAGGAGCCCTGTTCTTCTGGGCACCCTTAGCGCTGATGGCCTGACCTGTTCCCTTGAGACTTTCTCTCACACACACACACACACACACACACACACACACACACACACACTACCCTGGGCACCCTTTGGCATTTTGTGGCATGATGTTCTGGTACCAACTGTGCTGTGTCTAAAGCAGGTGCTGTGTGTTTCCTACCTCAGACTCAGGGCAGGAAGAGAGAGGGGCCTTCGAGTCAGTGCTGATGGAAGTCATGCCCAGGGCCCTGCATTAAGCTACAGGTGCCCCATGTGGAGAAGAGAACTAGTCAGAGCGCTGGCTGAAAGCGTGCAGCCTGGGGCTGAAGCCAGGAGAGCAGGCCTGGAAGGACTTGAGGCTCTTAGCAAATCAAGCCCTGCTAGAGGCCAGGAGTTTGACAGGAGCAGGGTCGGGGATCCAGGGTTGAGGATCAGCAGGAAGCAGGAGGCAGCGAGCCCTGGGGAGGGCACTGGGAGCCGGCGGGTCGGGCCGGGAGACTGGCCCGGCTTTAGCACAAGATGCCCTGCCTGCCTCAGCTTCGGTTTCCTCATCCGTCAAATGGGTTCATCCCTTGGTACATCCCTTTGAAGGTTGGGAGAACTCGATGGCATGCCCAGGGTTCACACTTTCTTCCCTTTCCTTGTCCCTGCCTCCTCAGGGAGGAAAGACTTCCTGCGGAGGGCAAGCCTTAGGCAGCATTTGGGAGACAAGGAAGGACATGGACTGGGAGAGCAGGGGCAGGAGGCTGAGCCCCGCAGCCCCTGACGTGAGCTGTGCAGACGGCTCTGGGATGGAGGGATTAATGGGCATATGTGTACAAAGAGGGAAGGAGCTGGCAACTGTCGTCCTGTAATTTCTGGCTGGTGCCAGCTCTGTGCCCAGCCTTCAGCTGGACTTGGGTGGTGCCAAGGTGAATGAAGTGCCATCTCTGCTCTTAAGGAACTCCCTGGAGGTGGGACAGTCAGGCTCACTAAGGAGGCATCTCCATCTAGGGTGGTAAGTGATGGTCAAGCAGTGGACCAGGGACACAGAGCTCAGGTGAGAGAGTGATTACTTCTGCCTGGGTCTTCTGTGAGAGCATTGATTGCTGTGGTCTGGAAGCTTGGAAGTGGACTGAGACCTCTGTGTCCCTCTAAGGGTGGGGGGATCAGAGAGGCAGTGTAGACTGGATGGTAGAAAGGGGGCACAGTTCATACCAGCAAGACTAAGCCGGGCAATGCCCCGAGAACCTCAGCCTCCAGCTGGGGGAAAACAAGGGCACCAGATCTACTGGGGAGCAGGGACTCTCACAAACATGACCCCACTTAGCTCCCCTGATATACAGAGTATCCCTTTTTTTCATGTTTGGTTTTTGTGGTTTTTTTTTTGTCTGAAGCCCAGAGAGGTCAAACTGCTTATCTAGTGCCACGTACTAGGCACCACCAAGGCTCCCACTGGGGGTCCTGCTGGCTGCCCTGGCCTGATCTTTCTCACATGCCCCCTCCTGCCAGCCTGGTACCTTCCCAACAGATGGCTACTCCCAGCTCTCTGCCAAGCCCTGCCGACGCCACCATATCCTGCCCTCCCCCAGAGGAGCCCAGGCCGCCGCGGGGCCTGGCCTGTTACAGTCCCTCCTGCCTGCCCTCCCTCCACCCCAAGCCACCAAACCACTAATTAGTGGGCCTGGCATTGTGGCCTCCAGGGTGTGCTAGCAATTGTTGCTCCCAGCTTCCCTCTCACTCCCCTAGAAAGCCTGGTTACCAGCTATATTTAGCAGCGGCTACTTGGAAGGGAGGGGCGGGGTGGGTGGAGAAGGGAGGAAAGGCCAAGTCCAGCCCGAGCCGCGAGTGGCCACCCGAGAGACCAGCAGCGAGGGCAGGCGCAGCCCCGCCGCCGTGGCATTGGGGCCGCTGTACACGTGTGGTTTGGATGTGATGGATGATGGATACTGAGGTCCATGTAAAATAGCCCGAGAAATCCTCCACACCAGACTTCTGTCTTCATCAGAGACGCCTTATTTTCACTGGCAGGGTTTGTAGTAAGCAAGCATCACTCATTTGTAGGGTGTGCTACTTTTATAGTCATCTCCTCTCATACACTGAGGTCCTGTGTGAGGTTTCTGTTGAAAGGGGTTTGTTCCCTTAAAAAAAACTGTGTGGCAATCAGGAGCTTCAGCCTTTGGTGCCCTGCTGCTCAGAGTGTGGTCCATGGGCCAGTAGCTGGGGCATCACCTGTGAGCTTGTAAAATGCAGACTCCCTGGCTTCCTCCATGAGATCCTGACTCAGGACTAAGGAAGGACCCAGGTCATCTACGTGTTTCAGAGCACCCCGACTCTGGGCCGACCCCCCATCTGCCCCCAGAGACGCTCGTGCTCCGCTAACAGCATCATGCAGGCAGGCTGGCGAGCAAACGGCCAGAAACAAGCTCTCCTGTGCACTCTTTTCTCTCCTCCCTGAGATACTCTTCCTCAAGGTCCCGGACCCCAGGAGCGGTGTGGTGGGCGACATCCTCTACGTGCTCAGTCTGGGGGGAAACCTACACATTCGCAAGTTCTCTCTTTGGCCTTGACCATGGCGACAGACATCTTTCAGCTGCAGGGAGAGAAGGGCCAAGGCAGTGGACACTCAGAGAACCAGGCCTGTCCCCAGGAGGAGGCAGCCATGGTCCCAGACCAGACCTGCGGACTCTTCCAAATCGCTTTCTACATGACCACTCACCAAGGAGTCGATCAGTTCTTTGCTGCCCTTCATGCCCTGTCCGGACCTTCCCACAGAGAAAAGTGTTCCCAAGAAGAGAGATGATGCCCCAAGGGAAGTGGCAAGAAGGGGACAGACAGGTGATCAGATGGGTTGGATTACCCGTATCTTATCCCTACTCTCTCCAGAGGATGAGACTGTGGATAACTTCTTGGCGCCAGCTAAGTGCTCAGAAACACTCGTTAAATTAAAAAATACAGACCGTCCCTTACCTGGATTGGTGCGGGAGCCTTCTAATGAGCCCCTGTTCCCCAGTCTTTCCCCCTTCAAGTCACCCTTCGTAGGCCCCCAGGCCCTGCCATTTCTTGTTCTGCGTCCTCTGTGGCTCTCTGGGACTCTCAGGGTTTGATCCGAACACCTCAGCAGGCATTACAGGGCTTCGTGACCCAGGCCCCGCCCACCTCCCCGGCCTGTCTGCCTGTCCGCCTGTCCCTCCACGTGCCTTACGCTGCACCGGACCCACATGATGTCTGAGGCCTTAAGTGCACATGTCCTTTTGGGCCTCTCTGCCTGTGCACCTCCTGTGCCCTCGGCCAGGGCCACCCTTTCCTCCGCCCACTGGCAGGTCGCCTACAGCTCGTCCCAGGAGCCACCTCATTGGTCCATCATTCATTCAGTTACTCAGCAACAATTCAGTAAGTTCCTACTACATGTGAGGCAGTGAGCTGGAGTCTGGGGTGTAAACTACAGTCAACTGATGGAACGTAGTCACAGACCAATAGCGTTAGGCTACGCTCTCCCTTCCCCCTACCCATTACTGATGAGGAAACCGAGGCGTAGGCACCGCGCTGCTATGCAGCCCTGTTGCAAAGGCCTCTTCTCAATGTCATCCAGCTCCTCATTGCCCATCCCCCTGCTCCCCTGGCCCTTGGCCCTGGTCCTCTTTCCGTGCCCCCAGCTCAGACAGTGGAACCACTGGTCATCCAATAGCCCCAGACAGAAACCTGGAAAGCGTCTTGGCCTCTGCCTTCTCCGCTGCCCAGTCCTGTCTGCCTGCCTCCTAAAATCCCTGACGCCAGTCCACTTCTCTCCAGTCTCCTGCCACCTCATAGTCCGAGGTCCCCTCGTCTCTCACCTGGACGACTGCAATAATCGCCACTGCTGCTTTTACTCTTGCCCCCGACAATTCATTCTTCACAGAAACCAACAGATTCACAGCCATTCTGACCAGGTCACTCCAAGCTGACTCCTCTTGGCCTCACATGCCACCCCACACTGTTCGAGCTCCTGTCACCTGGCCGTTTGTCAGCCCTGTCTCCAGAGCATCTACACATGTCATCCCATCTGCCTGGCGGCTCTTGTCATCCCTTACCCCACCCCACCCCAGCCAGATCTAATTGTGCCCATTCTCCAGCACTCAGCTCAAGCAACACCCATGACTCCAGGGGACAGCCCCTGCTCACCTATCTAGCCCCAGTTCCTTTGCTTTCTTCATGGAACTGTCTTGCTTTATGGGTGCACACTTATTGGCATCGTTACCTTATTGACGCCTGTCTCCTGAAAACTCCAGGAGAGCAGCGACATGTCTAGCTCTGGTCTCCACTGTATACCTAGCACCTGGCAGTGCCCGATGTACAGTAGGCATGCCAGGAATAGTTCATAAATAAATGAAGGGGTTGCTGTAAGATTATATCAGAGAGTACCTGTAAAAGCATGTGGTACAGTCTCTAGCACAAAGCAGGACCTCAGTTGTTAGCTCATAGCAATAGCTGTTGCTGTTAGAGCTGATCTTGAGCAAGCCTTACCTGATGCCTAAAAGGGGGATGAAAATTGCAAATCACTAAGGTGGTGACTACAAACAGCTGGAGAGAAATTAGAGAGAGCTGAGGGGGTAGCTGCAGACAGCTGGCAAGGTGACCGTGAACAGCTGGGGTGGAGACTGCAAATGTCTGTGATAACTGTGAACAGTTGGTGCGCTCCTGAGGATAAGGCTGCAAATAAGTGGGCAGTGACTGCAAATAGCCGGGGTGTAGAACTGCAAACAACTGGGAGTGAGAACAGCAAATAACTGGAGAGGAGCCTGCAAATTGCTGGGGGGTCAGCATGCGGCACGGCCGGCCCCCTCCCACGCTGGCCCCTGACCCCATCTGGCAGTGCAGTACCCCGGCCCCTGCACACCCTCTTCTCTGCAGACACAGCGGGCGAAGGAGACCCCAGAGGGTGCCTCTCATAAGCCCACAAACAAATCTAGTCCACCACCTGTGTCAGGTCATCTGGGTGACTTCTTTCCACTCCCGTGCTCCGGGCACGCCGCCTTCCCTCAATTTCTCAGGAGGACTGTGCCTCCTCCAGCCACCTGGCCTTTGCATGTGCCAGTCTCTCCTCCTGGAAGCCCTACCCCTTCCTTCCGATCCTAGTTCCAATATCGTTTTGGTCAGAAGGACTAGATCAGATTCTACTTCTCCACCTTCCTTCATTTCTTCTTCCTCAAGGAGAACAATGAGTATTATTCCTTCATTGCATCTACCTGTAGGGTGCCCTGATAAATGCCCACCTCCCCTACAAGACTGTAAACTTCCAGGGAGCAGAGGCCATGACTCTACTGTATGCTTAGCACCCAGCCCCACGCCTGACACACAGTAGGTGCTTATAAATGTGCCATGGTGCAAGGATGGATGGAAGAACTGAAGCAGTGGCTGAGCTGGAATGGGGAGTTCCTAGGAGGCAGGGGCAAAGAAAAGACATAACTCTCATTTATTGAGTACCTACTGTATGCCTGGCCTTGGGTTAGGTTACCCTTCAAGTTAGTGCTGATGAATGAACTATTGTGTTTCTCCAGACAGTCAGAAGACTTCAATTCCCACCTTGGCTCAGCCACAGCTTCACTGTGGGGCCTGGCCTGTGAGGAAGCCTCCTAGGAAAGAACACAGTAGGCCGGCTGGCACTCCACGGTGACAGTCACCCACCCCTGCACCTGATTCAGACATAGCAAGGAAGGGGCCACATCTAGGCCCCAGCCTCCCCGCCTTAGCACAGGGCTCCTAGGCCCAAGGACTGTGCCAGCTGTGATAGCCGGCATCTGGGACTAATATCTCAGGGACTCAGACAACACAGGCACATAAAACAACTAAGAGACACCAAATAATAATACTAGCCAACCCTTAAAGCACTGTCTCAGTGCTCTAAACCAAAGCTCAGAGAGGTTAAGGCACTTGCCCACAGTCACACAGCTAGTATGTGACAGGGCTGGGCTTTGGACTGAGGCCAGGAGGCTCCAGAGCCCTGCTCTCCAGCCCTGCATCATAGTCAGAGACGCACAGGCTCACAGAAGTCCACACACTTGGGGGTTTTCGGAGAAGCCAGCAAATGGCTCCTATCTTCCTCTTTCCTCCCCTGAAGCACACTTGGACTCTGCCAGCTGAGAGCTCCCCACAAGCCCAAAAAAGGCCTCTCATTCCCGTAGGGCTCCCTCTCAGATGGATTGGTGTTCCTCTTCTCTCTGCCAGCCAGGCTGGAAATGAGGTTCGGGGAGCAGTGAGCCTGCACTTCCCTGGCATAGTGGTACCACGGGTATGAGGGGAGGGCAGGGCTAGTTCTCAGCGGGTCCCTGGCCTGGCATGACAGCTGCTTTGGATGGTAGCCGAAACATCTCCCTGACCTGTCCCATTAATTCAAAGATACCGTGGGAAACCTGTTAGGGAAAAAACAAACTAGGCCTGCTGGTGCTCTGTAGCAGCGGCCACCCCACCTCCACTGTGCATCCATCCGACACAGCACGGAAGGGAACTCAGGCAGCCGTGAGCGGCTGGGACCTGCAAGACACAGCAAACCTGGACATCTCATCTGCAGAAGATGGGGTGTGGGGTGGACCAGGGAACCTGAGCAAACCAGCAGGAGGGATAGGAGCGTGACAGACGAGCGCCTAGAGCAACAGAAATGTGGGGATGAAGTCCAGGAGCTTCCAGAAAAGGGGAGGTACCTGTGACAGTGGTGCAGACACTGAAGATGGGAGGGTGAGGCCGTTGGTCCTGACTCCACTACTTACTGGCGGTGTGACTTTGGGCAAGTTACTTGACTCTGTGCTTCAGCTCTTGGGATGTGCTGCCCTCTCTTGGCCTTCGCACATGCTGTTCCCTCTGCACGAAGCACTCTCCCCCCAGTTCTTCTCTTGATTAATTCCTACAGTGGTGCTAAATAAATATGTTGGGAATGATTGAAAGAACTACTCACGTGCCGGACATTGGAATCATCCCGTCCAACCTGAGTGCTTCTTGAAGACCACATTTGGCACATCTCTTCGCACCTGGAAGACACGCCGAGGCGCTGAATGTGATATGGTCAAGAGCACAGGCGCTGTACTCACACTCTCTGGCTTTTAATCCATCTCCTTCCTTAGTAGCTGTGTGACCTTGAGAAAGTCAGTTAACCTTTCTGTTCCTCAAGCTCCTCATCCACAAAATGGGAATAATAAGAGTTGCTGGGAGGATAGACAAGCTAATACACTGAAATTGCTTAGAATGAGCTCTGGGTCAGCCCACTTTGGGAATCATGACTGCCCTAAACCGGCCCCCTTTGCTCTGTCGACTGTTTCAATAGGTTGTAGAAGAGGCTGTCATTTTCCCCTAATTTAATGTTGATGTCCTTTTATGCCCTAACCACAAACAAACAAAAAATGGGAAATGTTTAAAAACAGGAAACACTTGTTGGTTAGGACAGGGCAGGTCTCACGTTTAAGCCCTGGTCAGTGGGCAGGGCCGCCAGTCCCCACCTGGGCAGCTCTGTTGGCAGTGTCTGCTGCAGCCCCACCCTCAGCCCCACCGGGCCCAGCGCTGTGCAGGGCACTGCAGGCCTGCTAAGCAGGCTCAAAGCCACCAGGTGCTGAGCTGGCCGGGGTGTTATCAGCCAGATGGCCTGTGAATAAATGCTGGGGTGTGTGTGGGTGGGGGGTTGAGGTGGTGGAAGCCAGGCTGTCCCTCTCTCTGCCCCTCCACCCTCCATGTGATCTTGGTCCTTGTGTCTGCACTTCCTGATTATCTCTGGTTTCTGGCTGGGAGAAAAGGTCTCCAAACACGGATCACTTACCAGGTCCTAATATCCTGCCGGTTCTCCCTAGCCCCCACCTTAGGGACTGGGTCTGCTCTCCATCCTTTCAGCTGCTTGCTGGGCCTGCTTCCCATCTGGCAACCTCCCCACTCCAAATTGCCCCCAAACTCTAGCAGGAATGTCTTACCAGGTCAGATTGAAGATAGCATCAGCTCCCATCAAGGTTCCAGAACGTTTCAGGGCCACGTCCACAAAGATTAGGACTCAGAATCAAGACCAAAAGCCAGTTGTGGACTACTGGGTCCTGCAGACTGGGTTCATGCCTCTGCCCCGCCCCCAGACACCAGGCGCCCTCTGCTCTCTGAGCCCCCGCTACACTGGCCTTCCTTGAAGTTCCTGGAATGCACCATGCCTCCTCAGGGCCTTGGCAGTGCTGTTCCCTCACCTCTGCTGCCCCATCCCCTCATCCTGCAGAGAACTCAAAGGTCCAAATTCAAGAGACCCCCAACGCTAGGGACAGCCCCGCTGCCGCTCATTCCCATGGTCTCCAGAATCTGTTCTCCATCAACTATATCATCACTTATTTGTTTATTTCTATTTCTATTTGATTAATATCTGTCTTCCCAGCAGACTGGAAGCCCCGTGAGGGCAAGGCCTGTATCTACTTCCCTCACGCAGAGGCCAGCCAGGGCTCATTGTGAGCACTTATTTTGAGGCCCCACTGTGCGCCACTAGGCATTCAGTTACGCGCAGCAGGTGACATGGTGAATGAGACCAGAAATTTACCTGCCTTGAGGTAAATGGCAGGTGACCCAGGAGCACAGCAGAGGGAGAAGCCCCAAACCCGTCTGTGGTGGGGGTCGGGGGAGAGGCTATGGGGAGGAGGGAACGTCTGACTTGAGACTTCCAGTCCCACAGTAATAGGTTCTGTTTCTTGAGCTTTTATTCCATAGGGTCAGCTGTGTTGAAGGGGTTGGGAAAGGGCTTTTCCCAACAGGCAGAGGGGAGGGCGGGAGCAAAGGCTGGAGGCTGGGAAGGGTATACACAGGAGCCCTGACCGCTCAGGGGTCCTGCTGCTGCAGGGGGAGCAGGAGAAGGAGCTGAGGGGTCGGTGGTGGCTTGGTTGGGGGGGCTAGGGTGCATCATGTCGAGGGTTTGGGAGCTAGCCTGAAGATAGCAGTGTGCCACTGAGGGCTAAGTAGGGGGAGCTTTAAAGTGATCACCGTGATGGAAGGACTGACAGAGGAATTTGCTGGGTGATGATGGGGGTGACTTTGAACATCCCTGGGGCGAGCCTCCTATTTCCACAGGATTCAGTTCTTCCCCAGTCATCACTCACCCCCCCCCCCCCCCACACACACACACATTCACACTAACTGGGCTGGCTGCTAATCTGCCCACACCCCACCACCCCTAGGACCAGACTGGGACTTCTGTGGCGGGGTCTTTCCTGCCTGTCTCTGCACTGTCAGCACCCTGGACGGGGCCTGGTCCAGAGCCGGTCCATCAGGTTCCCTCCTTCCTCCTTTCCTTCTTCCTTTCTTTCTAACTTCCTAACTCACTTCATCACCTACCATCCTCCCTCTCTACATCTTTCTTCGAATAATGGCTTGGGTTACGAACTGATTTCTCTCGTCTGTTTTCCCTGCCTCCCCCCCCCCGCATTATCTGCCACTTTTTTTGCTGGAAAAGCTCTAAACTCAGTGACACTTTGAAGAAGATAAAGGGAGGGATGGAAAGAATCAGCATCAACTGAACAGCTTTTACACGCCAAGAACTGTGCTAGGAGATTTACATGGATTAATTCATTTAATGTTTAAATCAATCAAAGAAGGTAGACATTAATTTCATTTTATAAATGAGGACCAACGCAGTGCAAACCTGCCCAGCATCACATTATGGGACAGCCCGAGGCCTCATCAAGAGCCAGTGGTGGTAGAATGTCTGGCGTTATGATGAAGCAGTGTGTCATGAGCCAGGCGTGATTATCAAAGTAGCAGCCTCACCACATTGGTGTCTTTCCACAATGTCAGACTTTATTAGAATAAAGCCATGGAACTAGTCCTACTGACTCAGTTTACCATAGGCATTAACCAAGGCTCTGGCCAGAGGCTAGCCTCCAATAGTTGAGGGAGAGCGGTTTCCCACAAGAGGGTCACACGGGTTTGTAAGCAGTAGGGTTCTTTCTTATGAAAGAAGGATGAGACACAGAGTCCGGTGTTCAGCGAGAGTCCCTATGGCGCTGGGGTGCGTAGTGTCAGACATCGGGCCTCAGGCTGGGCTAGTGAGACAGTCAGGAGGCGAGGCTTCAAGTGCTTTGTCTGGGACGAGTGCAGGTGCGGCTCTCAGCTCGTCAGTTGAGGCCTGAGTGATGAGCCATCAGGGGGCTCTGATTTTTTTTTCAAGATTTTATTGGAGAATTGAGGGAGGGGAACAGCATTAGGGAATTGGGGAAGGGGAACAGACAAGTTGCTGTCCTTTTGTTCTTCAGTCTAGTTGTGGAGGACGTTGCTTCACTGGCCCATATTGGTATCATCATTGCGCTCTTCCCAGGTGAGGCAGATCGGTCACCGGCCTGTGGACGGCCGCACACTGAGGCTTTTGGCAGCTCATGCTGGCTGCCGGCCACTCACTGTAGCCTATTGCAGCCCACTGCAGCAGGGTCTGCAGCTGTGGCGTCCAGGGGACTCACAGCAGCCCAGCTCCAGGTGGAGCTGTTGTTCACCATCTTTGCTTAGAGGGCAGTGTCACTGGCCCTCATATGTGGGATCTGAACTGGGGCTGCTGGCATCCCAAGCCAGCTCTTAACCCCTCGGCCAGCCTCAGGGGGCTCTGATTTTATGCTCGAGACTGGGTGTGGCGCCCCCATCTGCAATCCAGTGAAGCCATCCAGATGGTCACACTCCACCCTGTGTCTGGAGTTATTGGTTAGGGCGTTCATTGGGTATGCCTTTCACGTGATGCTCTGGTATGACTGTCACTTTGTGACTGACATAGCTGTCAGATTATTAGAGTCCATTTTATGTTCATAATTCATGTTCCGTACACAGTGGGAGAGAGATTTTGGAGCAGAGACCTTCCCGGGCCACTCACGTCACACCAGCAGTGATGCCTCCATCCCTCTGCCTGGGGTCAGGGATGCCTGGTCGACGCCCTGCCCTGAGCCTGGAGCCGACTCCGTCAACTCCTCTGGGTCAGGTGGTAACCCAGGAGGCGGGATGAGTATTCGGCTCTGGCAGAGCTGCGCAGGTGGTACTGGAGCCGGAGCAGACCTGAGGCTAGAGGCCAGGTCCTAGAGATGTGTGGTGGGGCTAAGGCTACACCCTATACCATGGATCCCTGATGGATCCTGAGACCCCCTCTTTCACCAACCGCTCCATTTGGATCCCTGTCACCATGTCCTCAGTCATTTCCTACCTCTGCCCCTATATATATCTCCATATCCCTGTCACAGCCCTCCCCCAGGACTGATATGCTTTTGTTCTGGGCCTCACCATGGCAGATGGAAATCCAGAGCTGTCCCCATCCTGAACCAGCTTCCTCCAAAGTCACATCAGTCCATTCTATTCAGGTGAGAAAGCGACCTTGGTCCCTTGGCTCGACATCAAAGGGCCCAGAATTATCAGCAAGTTGCTTCTGAAAGAGTAGAGAAACGAGAGGCGTGAGGAGATAACTTTTAATTTAAAATACTGTGCCCTCTGCATTCAGATGTCAGGAGGGATCCTGAGTGACATTTGCGGAGCTGCCGGGGTGAGCGTGTGAGGTCAAGCGTGCTCATTAGCCATGCTTAGAGGCAGTGGCAGGGGGAGAGGAGAAAAAATCCGTTCTGCCAACCGGGTCTCTCCCTATCAGGAGGGAAGCAGAGTGCAGGCGCACTTTGGCATCCCTCAGGCAAGGCCATGGCCAGGCACAGAGAGAGCATCGTGGGGTCACAGTGGAGCATTGGGGGGATGAGGAGGGGAGAGCCACAGGTGGCTCTTTTAGAGATGGCACGTGTGTGGCATCATCTGTGTTTAGAGAAAACCAGATTTGGGCTGCCAGGAATTTTATTAGTGAGGGAACCTGGATGACCAGATATTGCGTGGAATTCCCTAACCCATGGACCTTAGATATTTAGGCCGCAGTGTGTGTGTGTGTGTGTGTGTGTGTGTGTACCTAAAAAGGGGAGGATCCATAGATAAATAAGCAAAAGGGTCCATTCATTTATTTAAAAAATATACCTGTTGAGCAATTACTATGTACCTGGGACTGTCCTAGGAACTGGGGATATAGCAGTTTATACTCTAATCCAGGAGACAGAAAGTAAATACATGAACTAACACCCGAGCCATGTTTGGTGGTTCTGTGTGCCATGGAGAATAAAGCTCAGTAAGGAGAATAGAGAACGTGGACAATAGTGTGGTTGGGTGCATGACCCTAAAGCCATCAGGAACTGCTGGTGTAGACAGTAAGTGGATTCTTCCAGTTCATGTGAAGGGTGTCCCTGGATCCACAGCACCTTTTAAGACAAGTCCGAGGAGTGAGCTGGGTGCCTCTGGGAGCCAGGCCCACTGGTGACAGGAATGGACTCCAGAGAGAGGCGCGGTCCCCGCCCACCCTCCTTCTTGCACCTACCCCAGTGCCAGGCTCCCGAAGGGAAGGGTGGAGCTCGCCCAGGCAGGGGCAGGCCGAGTGGAACTCCTTGCCTTGGAAAGTACTTGGCTTCGGATTCACGGGCTGGGTGGATCCAGCCTCCTCCTCTGTCAGAGCTGAGCTGGCTGGACACACCAGGCCACGCAGCACTGTGTCTGGCTCGCAGTGGCTCACATGGCTGCTCCGTGCATAAAATGCCCTCCTTGTTTGGCCTGTTAGGGACACTCACCAATAAAAAGTGTGCCAACATCCAAGTATGCTGGTGTGGCGGGGTCAGGTCCCGAGAAGGTCGCTCCTTGGAGAAGCCCCTCTGATCTCTGGGACTTGGCAGCTTCCCTGTGCCGTGTGGGAGCTGGGTTCTGCCATGGGCCTATGGGCCCTGCTGGCTTTCAAGTTCATGCTCATGTATTTCCCAGTATTTTCCTGAAGGCTGCTTTGTGCTGAGCCCTGTGCCGAGGTGCGCGACACCCAGCCCTCATCTCGGGACGCTCCCAGCCAATGGAGGAAATGTGCAAGCAAAGCGCCTCTCCCACTTAGCAGTCCTGTGACCTTGAGCACACTTTTTTTTACCTTCGTTGGATTTCCGTTTCCTCATCTGTAAAATGAGGATATGTCAGAGGGCCTCCTGGTGCTTCTGCAAGAATTAAATGAGTCACAACCTACAGAGCAGTGAGCACAGCTCGCAGTAAGACTAGCTCCTCAGGGACACTGGGCCTGATTGGCTCGTGTCTGTTGCGGTCATGCCTGGCCCCGTGCCTGGCCGGGAGAAGCATTCCTAGAAGAAAGGCAGGATGAACGGATGGCAGGAGGACTTTCTTCTGCATTATCAGGCTCTGGAGCCACCGGAGATTTGTGGGAGCTCCTGTGACCCCCCCAGACGGTTCCCCCAGGCTGCTGTAAAGCTTTCACCAACACCGGTCCCTGCAGCCTCTGCATTGTGTATTCGAGTCTTTGATGTACAGGGGATGTTTGCCAAGGGAGAAAAATGTTATTGGACATTTTTTGTGGTTGTAAAGATTACTTCTTGATGAAAACACACAAAGAAAGACTTACAAGCCACCCTTAAGGAAGGCAAATGAATGATGTATGTTTACAGTGTCCCAGCCATTGCTTAGGGCTGTCAGCTCCAACTGGCTCCTCGCAGAAGTGGGGCCAGAGGAAGGGAAGCTGCCGTCGTGGCCACAGACATAAGCAAAGGGCAGTTCTGTGCTCAAACCCCAGCAGCCCCTTATTCTGAACCCTCCCTCGACTCTCTTTGCTTCTCTCAGATTGTCTAAGTTTTTCCTATCAAAGTTTTTCCTTTTCCTTAAGGTCTGTTCTGGTTACTCCCCTCCTCCCTGAACTGGATGGGCCCTTTTGCTGGGTGCATCTATCTGGAGCATCCACCCCCTGCTCTGGCACCATGGTGCTCAGACCCTTCCCAGGAAGGAGTCTTGTCTCCCACCAGATCCTAAGTCCAAAAAGGCCAGCAGGGTTCACAGCCTTCCTCTGGGACCCTGAGCACAATTCCCTGCTTACAAGAGGCAGGCAAGAAAGGGCTGTGGCCGAGAGAGATAGGGGAATGGCCTTCAGGCTGCACTGCCTCATTGCACTTCACACACCTGTTGCTTCTTCACCTGATCTGGGAGTACCTGTGGGCAGGAACCATGCCTCATTCAACCTAGGACCCCCTCAGGCCTGCAGAGCCTGGGGAAATTTGTGGAATGAATGAATGGATGAATGAATGAATGAGGGGATGAGGGAATAACGAGGCAGATTTTCTGTCTCTTTGCTGACACTCCAAGCCATTGCAGATCCCCACCTTCTTTGCCTGGAAGCCCCCTGGCCTCCCAATGGGAAGGATTGTCTCCCTCTTGGCTGGCTATGCTACTTCCTCCTCTGGGTCTGCTTACTGCCCAGCATTGAGCGTTCTCCTTGCTGCTGCAGAGACACATTGGTGCCCTTGGCTATAAAAATTGTGACCATGCCAGGGTGCCAGGCAATAGGCCCAGAGCATCCTAAGGCATTCAGTGTGGTCAGGGTGTGGCCCAGCAGGACTGGATTCTGGCCGGGCAGGGCCTGGTGTCTGTTTGAGGAGGGAGTTAGAGGCAGCTGGGCCTGAGTCAGGAGCAGCGGCTGCGAGCTGGGACTTGGGGTCAGAGGCCAACATTATAGCTAGGCAACCTTGGCTGGATGGCTTCCCCTGTCTGAAGCTCAGCTTTCTTCTCAGCTTCTGAGTGAGAGGCCTGGCTGGAGCCTCTTGTAGTCCACTAGCTGTGGGGCTCGCCCTTCTGCTCCAGAGCCTGTACCTGTACATTGGCTTCATACTGCCGCTGTGACGACAAATTACTACAAATCTAGTGGCCTCAGACAACGCTAATTTATTCTCGTATAGTTCTGCAGATCAGAAGTCCAAAATCAGTCTCAGTGGACTAAAGTCAAGGTGTTGGCAGGGCTGGCTCCTTCCGGAGGCTCTAGTGGAGAATCTGTTTCCTTTTTCAGCTCCTGGAGCCCGCCCACATTGCTTAATTTGTGGGCCCTTCCTGGGGTCACTCTAACTTCTTGCTTCCATGGTCATAACTCCAGTACTGACTGACCCCTCCTGTTTCCCTCCTATAAGGATTAGTGATTTTATTGAACCCACCCAGATCATCAGGATAACCTTCTCCATCTCAAGATCCTTCACTTAATTACACCTGCGACGTCCCTTTTATCCCGCCAGGTAACATTCATGGGTTCTGGAAATTAGGACATGAACATCTTTGGGCAGGCGTGTGGGGAGCATTGTGAAGCCTACAGCAGTGTGATAAAATATAAAACTGTTAATCAGATAATCATCACATCTATGAATCTATTATCGTGAGCTCTAAAGGTACTAGGCCACAAAGCAGCACTGTGTTGTGAGCGGGATAATGGGGAGCTGGCTTAGCCTGTGGGGACAGTGAGGGCTGAGCCACATTCGTCCCGCTTTTCTCAAGCCCCGTCAGTTCTCACTGTCCCGCCTGCCATCCAGACGTCCCCAGGGAGTCTCTCTCTGCAGCCACCCTCTGTCCGTTCCTCCCGCCCTGCCCCTGGCGCAGCCATAGGAGTCACCAAAGCCTAAGTGTGGCCCTCAGAAACTTTAAAATGCTTTTCCCTCCTAAGCACCATATGACCCTATGCAGACCAGCTTTCCTAGGGAGCGTCAGTGACATAAATATAAATAGTATAAATATTTGTCCCTTGGGCTGGAAGAAGTTTGAAACTGTGATTAATTGGGTCAGTGTGTTGCCTCTCTCTAACCCACCCAAATCCTCCATGAACAGTAGCCTTTTTGCCTCTTTTCAAGTCCTCCCGTAAGAGGTCTTGTCACCGACCTCGAGCAGTCCTAGGGCCTCCCAAGAGCCAGGCAGGCGGCAAGGTGAGGAGGTTGGAGTGGAGTTTCTTGGGAACGCTGTTCCTCACCATCTCCCAGAATAGAGGCCCGGCTCTCCCGCTGAAGGCACTTTAACAACCCCACCGGCCTCCCCAAAGCTTTGGGAAAAGGCAATGGAGTCACCAGCTACCTCCCCACCTGCCTCCGTGGGAAAACCGTTTCACGTGAGTGTCTCGCAGAGCTGCTGGGAAGCTGGCGGTGCTGCTTTCGCCTCCACACACACAGCAGAAAGGACATGAGAATAAGTCTGGTGTCACACCCAAACTGACGTGATGGGACCCGGAATAAGGCCCAAGACAGGGGACCTGCAGACCTCCCCTCCACGAGCAGCTTCAGGGCTGGCATGGCAGCTGTCACATCCTTGGCTTGGAGGAAGATGAGTCATGAGTGTCACTTGTGCTGGCTCACCCACGCACACAGGGCCCTGGGGACTCTGGGGTCACCACTAATGTGGCCCTGGTGGGGCCTTCAGGGAAGACAACTGCTGATACTCATCATTAACATGATACTCATGTTAATCTCAAGCCGTGCTCTATGGAAAGGTGTCCCTGGCCATGCCAGAAGCCTTGAAGGAGATCCTCTTAATTGCCAGCGACTTCTGAACAGCCGGTGCAGACGCCACAAGGGCCACCATAATGATAATGATAATGATTCTGATAATGATAATTGCGCCCATTTACAGAGTGTTTATGCTGTGCCAGGCACTGTGCTAAGTTCCTTACATGCCTTATCCCAATGAATCCTCCCAGCAGCCCAATTATTATTGTTGTGATTTTACTGATGAGGAAACTGAGGCCTCAAGAGTAAGCAATGATGTAGATGGTTGGTTCAGCAGGGAGGAGGCCTGGGTTAAGGAAAAAAGAGGATGCATTTTGGAGTTAAACAGATCTGGGTTCGAAATAGCCTGGCAAGTCAGTGCCCTGCTCTGAGTTACGAGAAGGCAGGAGAGAGTGAGTGGGCACATGTGGGTCCCTCTCCCCAGGAGCCCAGCCCTGGACCTGCACAGGTAGGCAGCGAAGAGTCTCAGGGAAAGAAGCCACCTTCATCCTGGGAAGGCCCAAGCTGGAAGGCAGGGCTGCTCGGCCAAGTGGACACCTGCTCTTCCCTACCAGGCAAGGCAGGAAGTGCTGCTCCCAGTGCCAGGCCCGAGCTCAGTCTCAGATGCCATTGGATGTCACCTCATGGTTCTGGAAAACTGGCCTCATGGGAGCAGAGACCAGGGGGAGAACTATCTGATGGTCAGCCAGTAACTGCAGACACAGGGAGGGAGGAGGGAGAGGTGGCCCCTCACCTGTGGTTTTTGATGTCCTCGCAGGAAACCTCCAAGGAACACCTGGTACCCTCCTGAGTTTCTGCTCTCCTGGAGGATGGAGCCTTTCAAACCAGCCCTCCTTCCTCTATCCTGAGGTTTATTCTGCTCAACAGAGGTCTTGCTTCACAGACTGAAGGTCTGAAAGTGGGACAGGAACTGAAACAGAGTGTGACCTGGGATCCTCTCAGAGACCCATTGTCCCTAGTGAGGCATTTGCATGGGGTTACTCCAAACCAATGGTCCCTGAGCTCGTTGGGCAGGCCCCCATGGGGCGTTTCTGCCCAACATGGAAGCCCTGTCTTCCTGGTTAGCAAGTGGGGGGCGCGGTCACAGAGTTCAGGCATTTTTCTCGTGATGCCTCCAGAAGACCCTGTTGAGTGACTTTTACGGAGCTTTGGCCAGGATTTGACCTGGGGAGTAGAGATAGGTGGAGGTAGGACCACCATAGAAAGAGAAGGACATCCATAGATAGATGTATGTGGTGTAGGAAAGAGAGGGGTGCCCACTTGAGTGTGAGTGTGTTGGGTGATTAAGAGGACACCTATGTATGTTCATACCAGGGTGAGAGCGTGTATCTGCGTGGGCAGATCCTTGACATTCAAATAAGGCATATTCTGACAACGTTCCCAAATCTTCAGATATCTTTACACATATTTTCCCTATTAAAAATCAGCAAACTGGGGCCGGCCGAGCGGCGTGGTGGTTAAGAGCTGGCTTGGGACACCAGCGGCCCTGGTTTGGATCCCACATATGAGAGCCAGTGACACTGCCCTCTTAAAAAAAAACAACAAAAAAACCCCAGCAAACTGTATACTGGAAAAAAATGTATTTTGATGACTCTTTCGACCTTTAATGAACCACGCATTGAAGACCAGCGGCCTTTATAAAATATTAAAATCAATTCTCCACGAAAATAAACTCCCCTCTACATTGCCTCTTACCATTACTCGACTAGCATTCATGTGGAGTTTAAGTAAAGCTTCTAAACCCAAATGGGATCACGATGAATAGTGATGCCACACCCTTATTAACTGCTCCCTGGACACAGGAAAACACTTGGCATAATGTTTAGCACTTTCCTTGTACTTCAAGTTCAGTTGGGCAGCCACCAAACCGCCTCCACCCCCTGGCCCTGCATGGAAATGTTTCAGGGGCTCCCAGCTGTACTCCAAGTATAATTCCATGGAAAGTCATGGGTTCCTGGGCAAATTCTCACACCGCTGTCCACCGCCTTTTTAGCTGTCACCAAAGTATTCATTCCCACTCAGTGAGCAATTTTTGCCCTGGCTGAAGCACTTGCCGAAACGATTTCATAAATCATCTTTTTCTTGTTTTCAAACACCCACAAATCAGAGCCACCATCAAATTCAACATCCACTCCTTAATTCACCCACAGCTTCCATTTTCTAGCTAAACACCATCACTGCCTTAGACTCTCTCCCTTACTTTTCACTTCCATTACCACCCTGGGCAGCTGGCTCTATTTTGGGAAACGATTTTTCACAATAAAATAAAAGATTTTTCGGCACTTTGTAAGAGTCGCCGTTTAAGTCCGGCAACAGGCCCCCATAGAGCTAGAGATGTCAAGTGGTCAGCGAGGTTTCTTCACCAGCCGAGGGTCTCCCTCGCATGCCAGTCTCCCAGCACTGGCGATTCAGATCTCAGCCTCAGTGTAATTAGAAATTATGGCCTGGCCGAAGGTTCATTTTTTTTTTTGTCCACTGGGCCTTCAAGGATTTGCAGCCAAAAGGCCACAAAACTTGCATGGCTGCGGTTGGAGATGTGCAAGTGGACCGAGGTTGGCCCAGAATAGTGGTGGAGAAAGCTCTCTGCTAGCAGGTTGGCTGGAATCTGGGGTGAAGACCAGCACTTGAGGCTGGATGCCAGGGACCAGCAACCTCCCTGGGAATTAGGGAGCTTTGTAGGTTTCCTGTCCTGGAAACTTCTGAGCTTGAATCATTTCTTCCTGGGAGCTACACCTGACCACCCGTTTGCCTCTGCGGAACAAGACAGTGTTTCCTCGAGGTTCACGCCCCCACCTCATCATGCACAGCCCCTGGACCTGTGGCTTTGTGCCGTCCTTACCAGCTGACCCCTCTGTTTGCCTCTCCCCTTAGACTGGGAATTCCTGAAGGCAAGCACTGCCCTCCCTGTCCCCCTCAGGCCAGCTTTTGTTCTGTGCATCATGGTTCATGGAGAAAATGTACCCTTTGTGCAGCTCCCTACCTTCAGGAAGAGCTCCGTGGGTGTCCGACCTCTGCAGTCACACAGGGTTTCCTGCTCTGCTGCTGCTGCTGCTGCTGCTGCTGCTACCTTGAAATTCTTAACCATTTTTTGAACAAGGGATCCTGGATTTTCAGTTTGCACCGGGCCCTGCAAATTATGTAGCTGTTTAATGTCCACCTTTCATACCTTGGTGAACAGGAAGTGTTTTGGGAGGGTGGGTGTGCCTAGCTGTCTAATGTTGGTGACGTTAGATGAGACTCCCTGAGCGGTAAGATCGCAGTGATCCAGTACTTTCTGACAGCACCCAGCATCAGCTCAGGCACAGGGCCTTCCTTTACCATCACCCTCACCCAAGGCCTTGACTGGGGCAAGTTGAAAATCAGGAGATAGTCAGCATCCAAGAAGACTTTCAGTGAGAACCCCAGACCTGCTCCTGAACACTCTGTGTTTATGGCACTAAGCATGGGAGGCGTTTGTGCTCTGGTATGATTCCAAAGCCTGACCGTGACAAAGCCAGGGATGACAGGCTAATGACGCCTCACAAATCAGGTGGGGCCAGCGCCTTAAGCCAGAGCTTCCTATCAGGCCCCTTCCCGAGAGGCCTTCTGTTGGAAGTGAGAAGCAGGGGGCTTTTAGCTCCATGGCCAAAGGGAAGAGGATGAGTGGCGACAATTCTAACTCCATCTTGGGTGACTTTGATTCAAATTCCATGAGGCTTACCAAGGGGAAGCTTGGTGAATAAAGGTGACTGAGAGGGACAGAGCCTCTGGCACAGGTGCCAGGACCAAGCAGCCCTCTGCCTCTGACCCTTGGAGGTGTAAAGAATAATAGTGAACGTTTCCTGAGTGCTTTTTTTTTTTTTGAGGGCAGTGTCACTGGCCCTCATATGTGGGACCCAAACCGGGGCCGCTGGCGTCCCAAGCCAGCTCTTAACCACTGTGCCACTCGGCCGACCCTCCTGAGTGCTTTTTATGTGCCACTTGTCACAAGGCTGAATGTGTTGCATGCAAATTCCCATTTCTTCCTCCACAAACCCATGGTGATTGCTGTTTTATAAATAAGGACACTGAACATAAAGCGATCCAATGACCTGTCCACGGTCACCTGACTAGTTGGGGTTAGGGCAAGGTTGTAAACCTGAACCCCAGTGCTGCAAACCACTGCCCTTCACCCACTGGGGCCCAGGAAGCCCCTGCTCTCTCTCTGTTGATGGGAGCCGGAGGGGTGAGTCCCGGAATTACATCAAGGGCATCAGGAACCTGGAATGTGAGAGCCTTGAGGATTCTAGAACTTTGGCAGTGACCCACTCCAGTTGCCTATTTGTCCATCTAGCAGTCATTCCAAAGAGTCCAGTGTGTGCCAGGAAAATTTTATTAGGTACCGGGAAGTGCAGAGAATAAAAGATAATTACAAGTTTTTTATGAGCTGCTAACCATGTTCCAGGGCGTGTTTTAAGCACATTACACGGATGTCTTCACAATAACCCCAGGAGGCAGGTGCTGTTTTTGTCATCCTATTTTATAAATGAACAAATCAGGGCACAGAAAGCAAAAGAGCCACATCTAGTTAGTGGCAGAACTGGGATTTGAACCAGGCTGTCTTGGTTCAGTCTTCCAGAGCCATCTCTCAATCACTACGTGATGCCACTTCAGTCTCAAAGATCTTTTTGATCTGCTTAGAGCAGTTGTTCTGAAACCCAGCTGCACATTAGAACCACCTAGGGAGAGTTTTTTAAATCGCCAAGCTCCCCGAGACTCTCAGACACTGCGGGTAAGAATGCAAAATGATACAACCACCTCGGGGGAAAAAAAATGTTTGGCAGTTTCTTACAAAGTTAAACATATACACCTAGCATATGACCCAGCCATTCCACACCCAGGCGTCACCCCAAGAAATATAAAAGCATATGTCTATGCAAGAACTTGTGCCCAAATGTCTATAGCAGCTTTATTTGTAAGAAACCCCAAACTAGAAATCATACAAATGTCTGTCAGCAGGGGAATGGATAAGCAAACCTCAGTATATCCATCTCCTTCCCAGGGAATACCACTCAGCAATAAACAAGAATGAAGTGCTGAGAGATACATCACGGATGAATCTCAAATGAATTGTCCTAAGTAATAGAAACCAGACACAAAAGAGCCTACTGATTTCATTGACATAAAACTAGAAATTGTGAACTGGTTTAGAGTGAGGGAAGCAGATCAGTGGTTGTCTGGGGAGGGGATAGAGAGGGGTGGAGAGGGACTACAGAGGGTCACGGGACGCTCAAGGGTCATCAATGCCTTCATTGTCCTGATTGTGGCGATCATTTAACAGGCGTACATAGAGGTTAACGTTGACTGAAGTGTGCACTTTCGATACGTACAGTTTACTGTGTGTCAACTAGACCTCGACAAAGCTGTAAAAAAGACAAAACTCATAAACACCCATGCTCAGACCTGATCTCACAACCAATAAATCGGTCTTTGGGAGTAGAACCCAGACATCAGTATTTTTAAAGCTCCCCTGAAGATTCCAATGGGCTTCTAAGGTGCAGAAGGTCCAGAGCAGTGGGGAGACAGGTGCATATGTAAATAGATGGTAGGTACTCTGAGAGAGGTGCACTCAGAGCAGGTCTCAGCAAGGTGACAGCTGAATCACACATGAGATGACAGCCTTTCAAAGGCTGAATAGGAGTTTTCCAGGGTAAGGAAGGTAGGAGAAGGTGGGACAGGCCAGGGAAGATGGTCCAGGCAGAACGGGCAGCACCAAGGTCAAAGGCACAGCAGATGGAGAGAACTGCCTCTGAGTGGGATGGCATGACGGGCTGTTGCCTGCACCTTAGGAGCATAAGGCAGAGGTGCTGACAGAGGCAGCCACGGGCCCTGCGGAGGAGTTTGGCCTCTATCTTGAAGGTCCCCCTGAGGATGAAGAAAAAAATCCATCAAATAACGACACTACCCTTTTCCAGATGTGGCTCTCCCTCTCCTGGGAAGGCTTGGGTGCAGCACAAACTGTTGGGTGAGGGGCTCAATTAGGAATTTGTAGGAGATATGGGCAGGGCGGCTGCATTTGAGAGCTCCCCGTGGGAGCCAGCGTGAGGAAGACGGAAGAGGCCAGGATTTAGACTCAGCCCTTTGGCAGCAGGATCTGTGCTCTCAGGCGGGCGGTGCCACTTCCTTCACTTATTCATTCAGCCTGTACTGACCGAGCACCAACTCTGTGCCAGACACTGTTCTGTATGCTTAGAAAGGAATGAAAGAGACAGAGCTGACATGCTAGAGAATATAAACAATGTAACTAAATTCCGATAGACTATGTTAGATGCTCATGAATGCGATTGAGTAGGAAAAAGCCGGGAAAGGATGGGGAGGGGCAGGGCTTGCCATGTTACACAGGCTGGTCAGGAAAGACCTCACTGACAAGCTGCCATGTGAGGAAAGGAGGTGAGGGAGTAAACCTTGCTTATCTTTGGGATGAAGACCATTCCAGGCAGAGGGAACTGCAAGTGCAAAGGCCTTGAGTCAGGAAAGGCTATGCAGGGGGAGCATGGTAGAGAGGAGGGCAGAGCGGGAACAGTTTGTGTGGGGCCTTTCAGGCCCTCGCCAGGATGTTGGCATTTACTTGAGTGAGTCGGGAAGCTGTTGGAGCATTTGAACAGAGAAGTGGTGATGAATCCATTCCTGCAGGGTTGTTTGTAAATCGGATGTTTGTCAAGTGAATCCAGCCTAAAATCCCCTACAAGGACCCAGGCTAACCTTACAGTTGTTGCTTGGAGGTGGCTGGTTTCCACAGAGCGTTTGCAGAGATGTGCTTTTCCCAAATTAAATCTTTATGTGATTCCCACCCCCACACAAACCCTTCTGGGTGAGAGACCAAGCCACTCAAATAGCAACACTGCCCATCTACAAAGCCCTCTCCTCCTCCCTGGCGACTACGTCCAGGCAGATCTGCTCACCCTCATGAAAAGTGGATGAGGCCTGCAGAGAGAGAAGGAAACATGAAAAGAAGACAGATGTCAGTTGTGAGAGTGGGGCCGCCGGGCTCTGAAGTCAGAGCTCCTGAACAAAGAAGTATGAACGTTCCCTCTCTAGCCCAAACGGCATGAATTTGCTGGAAGGACTCCCATTCCAGCCGGCCTAAACAGCTACATGCTATTTATTGAGCACTTACTATGTCCCAAGATCTGTGATAAGTGCTTTACATGACCTAACTCCTTTAATTCTCTCCACACCTCCCAGTCTCAATAACTTCCATTTCACAGATGAGGTACCTAAGAATCAGAGAGGTGCAGTTGTATCTCAAAGTCACACAGCTAAAGTTGGAGGCTAGGTCTGTCTGACTCCAGAACCATAATTGGAATCACTACGTGTGTGACATTGCCGCCGTCTCCCAGCTGTCACCGACATGTTGGCAACCACTGCCTTCCAAACAGGTTAGGGCATGCTAGACCAGGAGGCCCCATTCACAATGAGCACAGCTCTCCAGCCCTCCATGGCATAATGGGACATCATTGGCAGGCCATAGGGAAAGGGTGGGGTTTGAGACCAAGCTGGACTTGAACTGGGGGAAATGGCCAGCCTGCAGATCCTAATGAGAGTGCCCAGGAACATAGCTACAGAACCCCAAACTCCCCTGATGTATTGGAGACAGCAGGTAAGACCAGGCAGGGAGATTCTCCAAGTCATGGAGTTTTGGGTGCTCTGTCCTTTGGAAGTGGGACTCCAGTTGGCCAGTGAGAGGTTGGGAGGGAAGGGAACTGATGCTACTGTCATATTGGTGGACTGGATTTAGTTCAAGTGCAGGGCTAGCTGGGAACGGGAGAGAAGGACAGTCGATGGGGTCAGGGGTTCCTGACCTAGGGTTGTCTGCGCCAGTATGAAGATCAGAAAAAGGATGGGAGGCCTGGCCCTACTCCAGACCCTGCCCACCATGGGCATGCTCCCTGGAGTGCCACCTCCCATTATGTCACTAATTCCAGGATTGCCTACAAACCAGATAGGTCCCCCATCAGTGGGTGCTTTCTAAGCAAACCACACGCGTAGATTTCAGCAAAACTTTGAGAAAGAACCGCGAAATGTTCATCTTCCAGAGAGATGCTGTTTGCTAGGAGAGGAAGCAGCTGATTCCTGAGCTTAGAAAGGTTGGCAAATGGAGCTTCTGTTTCCATGGGAAGTACCTGTGGTGCCCGGCTCCCATGGCACCTGGTGCAGGATGCCGCTTCAGCACCCCTTGTTTCCCCGTAATTATTCCTTTCCACATCTGTCCCCCCAACAAGGCCTCTTGAAGGCGAGGTCTGCATCTGATCCCTATCCCTATCTCTGATGTCTAGCACAGGCGGCTCTGGGAAATTATAAAATACATTAATGAATAATTAGGAAGAACCGGCTGCTAGAGGGCACCAAGGTTCTGAGTCAGTGGTCTGATACCGTCTGGGTGAGGGGATCCGCCTCCCGTGGACTCTGTGTGGTGAATAATTGAATGAGGCGTGCCAGAGGCACAGCAGATGTGAGACTTCTCCAACCTGACAAATGAAAGACAGTTTCATACAGAGGAGACCCATCCTGGGGGTTCATCCTCTGGGGATCCCGGGAGGCTGACCTAAGGAGGAGGAAGGGGTGTGGGTAGGGGCCCAGGTCCAGGTGGAGAAAGGCAGACAGTGCCGCGAGCAGCACGGATGACAGAGGCCACTCCTGTCATCTCTCATGCTCCCAGCGCTGTGCCATCCTGTCCCACCTCCTGACACCCAGAGGGCTTCTGTCACGTGGGGACCAAGACTTGGAGCCGAGAAAGTTCAGGTAGGAGATAAAGCTTTACTCATTCATTTGACATGTGTACCTAGCAGGGAACAGGGCAATCGCTGACCTTATGAAGGTGGACTTGTAGTGTCAAATCGATAATCTGACTTCACATTACGATCAGTGGAGTGCGGAAACCAGAGGGGGGCCAGGGGAGGAGAGCGGTGAGTTGAATTGTTTTGGACTGGGCAGTCCAAGAGGACTTCTCTGTGGAGCTGACACTTTTGGGGTCACCCGAATGATGTAAGGTCTGCTTTGGTGCCTCAGCTTGGCATGTTGAGGAGCTGCCTGAAGGCCCGTGTCACTGGAGTCAGGGGCACAGGGAGGTCGGGGATGAGGGGCCAGGTGACCAACTGACTGTCATGCCCTGACCCAGTGGTTCCTGGGACATAGGACTGGTTGTACTCAACCTGGAAACATCCCAGGTAAATTGGGAGTAAGTGGGTCACTGAGAGGGAGGGCGTGTGAACAGAGAGTGGGGCCAGGCCAGCACATGCGAGGCCACCTCTGAGGCCATGCTGAGGGGACTGGGTTTGATGCCATGTTTGATGGGAATGACAGACAATGATTGATTTGTGATTTGACAGGTCTCTCTGAGCGCCTTCTCTATGTTGGACAGTAAGCCAGGGCGAGGCACGCACAAACCTGCCTTCCCAGAGAGTCCGGCTTTTGGATTCCCTCACGTGGGCAATGAAGCCAGGGCAGTGGCACATTGTCACCACACGCCTCCTCTTTGGCACTTTCCGACTAGGCTCAGGGTAAACAAAGAACCACGTCCACAGCCATCGAGCAGGTGGTCTTCTTTTCCATCCAGCTCCCTAGGACGGCGTCATTTCATCATGACAGGCAAGCATGTGTTACCTGATCCTAGGCAGCAGCCCAGTCACCCTGAAAACTGAACACTGGCTCACTTTGCACACCTGAGTGGGAAGGTCACAGGGCAGCCAGGGAGGCCGAGATAAGTGGGCAGTTTCAGGGCAGCGTGGTGAGGGCTGTGGTAGCTGCTTGGGCAGGGAGGTGTGGCATCAGCCTCAGCGAGCATCTCCTAAACACGGCCAGCTTCCCATTGCTGCGTAACAAATTGTCTCAAACAGTAGCTTAAAACTCCTTCATTATCCCAGAGTTTCCGTGGGTCAGCAGTCTGGGCATGGTTCCACTGGGTTCTCCCCTCAGGGTCTCACAAGGCTGTAAGCAAGGTGCCAGCTGAGGCTGGGATCTTACCAGAGGCTGGGCACCCTCTCTCAAGCTCATGTTGTGGGAAGAATTCATTTCCTTGCCGCTACAGACCCATGGCAGCATGCTCCTTCAAGATCAGAGGCAGAATCGCTGCGGCTTCCAGTCTCTGACTGCCAAACCCCCGGGATCACCTGATTCGGTCAGGTCCACCCAGAGTAATTTCCTTTTTCATTAACTCGAAGTCTAATTACATCTGCAAAAACAAAAACTCTCTCACCTTTGCCACATAACTTTATCTAATCATAGAGAGACATCTCATCATATTCACGGATCCTACCCACACCCAAGGGGAGGGCATTATAGGAGTGGTACCAAAGGATGGGACCCTTGGGGACCATCTTCAAATTCTGCTTACCATACTAGCCATGTAAGAAGTTCTTTTGCACACACCAATTCATTTAATTCGCAGAACAATCCTATGAGATACGGTCACTGTCCCCATTTTACAAATGAACAAACGGAGGTGGAGAGGGGATAAGTAATAAGCCCAAGGTCCTCAGCCAGGAGGAGCCGGTGCCCGGTGAAGCACAGCCCCCAGGAACCAGGATCCCTGTGGCAGGCAGGGAAGGAGGAGGGAGGCGAGGAGAACCCACCAAAGTTTCCATTGCTGTTTCATAAAACGTTGCCATGGAAACCCTGCATGAAGCATCACTTAAAGAGCTGTTTGATAATTTTTTCAGGGTGGTATCTGCAGGCACATAGCAGCAGCACCAGCGCACATGCACACACACACACACACACACACACACACACACACACACACACACACCTCGGTTGAGTTAATAAGTCTAGGAGCAGGCACATGGCAGGAGATCTGGAAGGTTCACTGATAAATGAGTATGCTCTTTGGCGCTCTCAGGGCCTGATCAGTGTTCCTGATGCAGGTAGCCCAGATCTGGGGAACCATTCAGGTCCCCATGGTCAGGATACTATCAGTTTTCACTCACTGTGGGCTTGGGAGGTACTGTCTCCCGGGTACCCCCCTGTCCCCTCCCACCAGGCCTGCATTCCTGGCCCCATCTCTGCCCTGCCCTCTCTGGGTCTGCTCATAGCAGCTATCTTGGTGCCTTTGCCTAACCAGGCAGGGACCTGGGAAGGACCAAAACCTGTTCACTGAGCCCTTCTGATGAGTTCGAGCTCCCATCATGACATAGAAAGTCCTAGACATTTAGTCATCTTGTCTCAAACCTTAAAGCTAGGACTGGCCTTGCAGGTCATTGAAGCGGGAGGTCCAGGGTAATAATTGTGATGACAGTGATCATAATGACTGCCACCTAGTGTGACTTCTTGCCAGGCCCCACATGAAGTGCTTTGTATACATTATGTTGAATTGCTCATTTGTCAATTCATTCAGCAAGTATTTATTGAACAGTGACTCTGTGCCAGGCTCAGGGTGTACCCCAGTGAAGACGTTAGGCATGGAGGGAGCTGGACAATAAACAAAAGGAGGAAAACTATTCAGTTGTGGTAAGTGCCATGCAAAGAATTACAATAGAACATTGCTGTAGGGAGAGTCTGGGGGCCTTGTTAGATTTGCATGGTGAGGGGGACCTCTCTGAGGTGAAAATTAAGCAGAGAGGTAAACAGACATCAGAATAAAAATCTGTTCCATGGAGAGAGGTCACAGCGAATGCATGCAAAGGCCCTGAGGTAGGAAGTAGCTTAGGGAGTCTGAGGAACGAAAAGAAGGGCCCATGTGACTTGAACATGGCGAGTGAGGAATAGACAGTACAAGCAGAGGTTGGCCCAGGAGGCTTTGCAGACCCAGGTGAGGAGCACAGGTTGTATGTGAAGGGGGATGAGAAGGCTTTGAGGTGTTTCCAGCAAGGGACTGACTTGTTTTTGAAAAGACCACGTGAAGAATGGCTGTGAGCGGGACAAGACCTCTGCAGGAACTGGGTGAAGGCTGCTGGTGGTTTGGGCCACAGAGATGGCACTGCAGCTGGAGGGAAGCGTGGCCAGCAGGGCTGGCTGACTCATGATTTGGATGTGGCGGGCGGTGGGGAAGGGATTCTGGAATATTCCTAGCTTTTGGTCTGAGCAACCAGGTTGCCAGATTCCATCCTCACAACAACTCTAAGGTTCGTTGTCATATGCATTTCAAAAGAAAGCCCACAGCCGTCTGACTGACACGTGGCACAACATGGATGAACCCTGAGGACATTATGCTAAGTGGTAATAAGTAGTCTCATCCATAGAGACAGAGCTAGAATGGTGGTTGCCAGGGGCTGAGGGGAGGAGGGGCTGTTTAATTGTTAGGGAGCTTCAATTTCAGTTTTGCCAGATGAGAAGAGTCCTGGGATGGATGGGTGGTGGAGTAAAGTACAATGTGAATGTGCTTAATACCACAGAACTGTGGACTTAAAAATGGTTAAGATGGTAGATTTTATCTGATGTGTATTTTGCCACAATTGAAAAAGAAGAAATAGAAAAAGAAAAACAGTCCCAGGATCACACAGTTGTTAAGAGGTCAAGCCAGGTTTTTATGGGCCCAGCAAACTCCAGATCCGGTGTCTTTACCTGCTGCTATCACCTGCCTCAAGGAACACAAGGCCCCTCCTTACAGGGGTGCAGACACCCAGAGGGGGACGCCAACCTCAGAAGTGGGTGGCTTGATACCTCTTTGGGGGACTTTGGAATGGAGAGGGACAATAGAAAGCAGACCAAAACAAACCCCAGTACTTAATTTCGTCTAATAATAGTGTTGATATATACAAAGCAGGCATTTAGAAGTGATGATGATGATGATGACAATGACGACAAAATGACAAAACTGTCAGCTCCCACACATGGACATATGTGTGCCAAGCCCTTTACACATAACATTTTATCGGTCTTCACCATAACCCTCCAATGTAGGTACTTTCATTATCCCCATTCTACAGATGAGAAGACTGAGGCTGAGTGATATTAAGAGACTGGCCCAAGGCTGCCCATCAGTAAGTGGAGGAAAAATTCAAAACCTGGCCTGCCTGGCTCCAGATGTCTTTCTAGTAATGGTGCAGGTTAAATAAGGGGGCTAATTAAGGTACAACGGTGCTGCTTCTCAGTGTTCTATGTTTTGGGCCAACTTATAGGGACATAGAATTATATCCTGGAATGAGCATCGTTTGCGCAGGCCCCAGGATGCTCCACACTCGGCCTCCCGTGTGGATGCCTTGGCGACAAGTCACAACAAGGCTTCGCCCACTCCGCCCCGCCCACTCAGGCGGCGCCTCATGGAGTAAAATAAGATAAAACAAAATCAAGCTGAGCTCCTAATTCACATTCCATCTCCAGCAGCATCTTGATGATAAATAATTCTGGATTTGGAAATGAGGTAGGAGGGAGACGGATGGAAACCCTGGCGGTGCTGCCGGGCAGACCGTTTCCTGGGGACCGTCCTGTCTGCTTCTCCTGGCAGCCGTGAGGCAGGGCCCCCCGGGGCAGCAGGCACGCTCTCTGCCTTCTCCTTTTTTTTAAAAAATTATGAGTTCTCATCATGGTGCAATAGGCGTAACGAAGTTGACCATCTCAACCATTTTCAAGTGGCGCTAAGGACATTCACATTGCTGTGCGACCATCACCACCATCCACCTCCGGAACTTTTTCATCACCGCAAACTGAAACTCTGTCCCCATGAAACACCAGCCCCATTGCTCCCTCCCCCTAACCCCTGACAACCACATTCTATTTTCTGTCTCTATGATTTTGACTTCTAGGTACCGCATATAAATGGAATTATACAAAATTTGTCCTTCTGTGTTTGGCTTATTGCACGTAGCATAATGTCTTTAAGGTTCCCCCACATCGTAGCACGTGTCAGAATTCCCTTCCATTTTAAAGGCTGGATAGTATTCCAGTGTGTGAATATGCCACATTTTGTTTATTCATCTCTTGATCGATGGACACTTAGGATGCTTGCGTTGTTTCTACTTTTTGTCCGCTGTGGATAATCCTGCTATGAACATGTGCCTTCCTCTACCCCAGGCTTGACCGTGATTGTGTATAATTAGGGTATATGGGTGCTGGGTTAAGTTAGCATCCCGCACAGGACTGCCTGCTACCCTGCACAGTGCCCCCACGTATGTCCCGCTTACCTCACCTCACCTCACTCACCTCACCTCACCTCCCTCACCTCACCTCACTCACCTCACCTCACTCACCTCACTTCACTCATCTCACCTCACTCACCTTACCTCACCTCACCTCACTCACCTCATCTCACTCACCTCACCTCATCTCACTCACCTCATTCACCTCACCTCACTCATCTCACCTCACCTCACTCACCTCATCTCATCTCACCTCACTCACCTCATTCACCTCACCTCACTCATCTCACCTCACCTCACTCACCTCATCTCATCTCACCTCACTCACCTCACCTCATCTCACTCACCTCACTCACCTCACCTCACTCACCTCACCTCACCTCACCTCACTCACCTCACCTCACTCACCTCACTCACCTCACCTCACTCACCTCACTCACCTCACCTCACTCACCTCACCTCATCTCACTCACCTTACCTCACCTCACTCACCTCACCTCACTCACCTCACCTCACTCACCTCACCTCACCTCACCTCACTCACCTTACCTCACCTCATCTCACTCACCTTACCTCACCTCACCTCACTCACCTCATCTCACTCACCTTACCTCACCTCACTCACCTCACCTCACTCACCTCACTTACCTCACCTCAACAGATCTCACTGTAGGCCCTGTAGATTTCCATAGCAACCCTGGGTCAGTTAGCTGTGAAAGGTGGTCACATGTAGTGGTTTGAGGCTGGGTTGGGTCACTTACTAGGTTGGTGACTTCGGGCAAGTTATTTCATGGCTGCGGTCTTAGTTTCTTCACCTGTAGACCCCGGGTCACACGAGTACCCACTTCACAGCTGAAGGAGGGGTTGCAGCAGATAATACAAGCCCTCCTTCTATGCCAGGTGTCACATGAGATGCTTGGCATGGATTATCCAACTTGGTCCTCACATCTACCCTCAGAGGTAGTTATCCCCTTAGTTGGTATAAAGTTAATATAACTTTATAAAGTCACTCACTTTCTAGCTGAGGAAACTGAGTCTCAGCAGTGAAGGGCTTGCTCGAGGCCGCTCACCTGTAAGTGGTGATGCTGGGATGTTGAGTTGCCAGGCTTGCACTTTCACCTAACACCTCATGCCACCTCCTGTGCGTGGAACGTACCTAGCACGGGGTCTGAGCCCCAGGAAGTGCCCAGCAAATGAGAACCAGTCTGAAAACTTTTGGCCATGGCCGTGGCTGGCTCCTGGGCTTATGAAATCTGTCTCCCCCAGGGAGCAGAGTTGGCTTTACTAGGCAAGGTCCTTGTTTGGCTTGCATTTTGAACTGGGGGCTGGGCTGACAGGGCTGCCATGCTGGACAAATGCACTGGGAATTCATGACTGATCTTGAGGGTCTGTGAATCCTGTCTCTCTTGGAAGAGCGTCCATGTGTTTCATCATTTCTCGAAATGTCCCTGACTCCAAAACAGTGAAGACTTGGATTTTAAATCCACGGATCTCATAAAGAACCACAGGCTCTAATGCTTGTGAGTGGCAGGATCTGTGTTATGCTGAAAGCTCAGCTTGGGGTAAGCTCCTGGGACAGCCGGGCTGCAGTCATCACAGAAACAAGGCGAGTCAGCACAGGTCATGGCTGCAGGACAGACAGAACCAGCCAGGACTCTGGGTCAATGAGAGAAGCTGGTCTTGGCTGCAGGGATGATCAGATGAGAGCGTTGGGCATGGCAGGTGAGGCCATGGTAATGAAAAGGCTCATGACCATGCATGCGGCCTGTTCCCCAGGACAGCTGGGGGCCAGGTCTGCAGAGAGGGGCGGCTCTCCTGATTTCACTTGGGGAGGGGGGAGCTGGTAATTCCTGACTCCCAGGCCCTGGTTCCCTGCAGCTGTCAGCTGCCCAGCTTTGATATGGACATCAAGTCTTGCCCATTTGTGCCAACCGCTGGCTTCCCAATTCTTCTCCTGGATCTCCATCCTCAATAGGTTCTCCCACATAAATATACTTATGACACACACTCTCACACTCACACACACACTGTGCTGGGGGACATACAAGGAGTTAGTGTTGCTGGGACATTGACTGTGAAGGGAAACAGTGAGAGCTAAGGTTGGAGATATGGCCGGGACCGGCTAGTGGAATACCTCGAGTGACATTTGAGGGAGTTTGAATTTCATTAAGTGATGGGGAGCAGTGTGGTCCTATTGGCTGTTTAGAGAATGGGTTGGACGGGACAAGGCTAAAGACAGAACAGGGTGAAAGGGACTATCTCCAAGTCCCCAAGAAGAAAGTGAGATGATGGGAGAGACTGGGCGTTAGCAGTGGGGGTGGGAGATGAAAGGCAGCCAGTTCAAGAAAGAGACTGGATGTGAGAGCAGATGAGGTTTCATCTCGGGTGGCTGGACTGACCACAGGCCTGCCCCAGACCCAGGGACCCAGGAGGAGAATGGGTTTGGGGCGAGGACAGGAGTTCAGTTGGGCCACGTGCAGTTGGGAGTATCCGTAAGACTTCCACACGGAGAAGCCTAAGGTAGTAAGACCTGGGGTGTGGAGTCAGGAGGAGGTCTGGGCTGGCCCTTTGGCTGCAGATGGATTTAGGAATCAGTAACACAAGGGACAAAAGCCTAGAAAGCAAGAACACACGTGGGGGCTGTGTGCTCCTGGACAAGTGCCAGCAACTCTACCTGAAATGTCCTCCCTTCTCTGCCAAGGCTATATTGAATGCGTCTTCCAGGAAACTTCTCAGAATTACCCTTCCCATCATCCCTGAGGCTGGTGGGCTAGGGCAGCACAGGGCAGCTGGGGAGAAGGGTGGCGAGGGGACAGGGCCCTGGGCCTCCGTGTCATTGCATTTCCCTAGTTACTGTGGAGCTGGGCAGGACCATTCATGAAGTATTCTTAGATCTAGGGGAGACCGTTCAGACAGGAAATTGCAGGCCCCTGCCTGGCTCGGTAAAAGCGGTGTGAGTCCCAGGGATCCCACCTGCCTGGCAGAGCCAGGGATGGCTTCCCATATTCCAGCTCCTGGGACCCATCTGCTCTCTCCAGCTACTGTTCCCAGCTTCTCCTCTTTATTTCTGCTCTGGCCTCTCCTGCACTGCCCTGGCACCTTCTTCTCCAGGGACTTGTACGTAATCACATCCCAAATTTATTGAGCATTTACTGTGTGGCAGACATTGAGATAAGCACTTTGCCTGATTGATCTTACTTCATCCTCTCAGCAGCTCTCTGAGCTGGGTGCACTAATGGCCCCATTTTATTGATGAGAAAACTGAGGTGCAGTGTGGGGGGGGGCGGGCTGTGAAGCAACTTGATTGTAAAATAACCAGGATTTGAACCTGGTCCATCTGTCTCCAGAGCCCACTCTCCTAACCAGTGTGCTCTGCTAGCTGTGATATCACAACTGCTAACACATGGCTGGGAGGGACACAGGCAGGATTCAACCTGGTCCTTGGGATACCAGGGCCATTCTCCAAACCATGACACTCTGTGCCTTCTGGACCCCAGGAGCTCTCCCTGCCCACCTCATAGATCACTGAGCCAAAGCTGCTTAAAGAATCTCCATGGTCAAATCTGCATCCCACCCACCTCACTGCATTCCATGCCGTGCCAGGATGACAAGCTTAAACACACGTGCCAGGCCGGCCCCACCAGTGTGGGGGATAGTGACACTGACCTTTAAGGGGTTCTATGGTTGTAGAAGGAGATATCTGTGAGGAAGCGTCGTTACCCATAAGAGGATCTCCAAAAGTGGATGGTTATTTTGATACCCAAACATGGGTAGTTTATTTGTATACATGGGAGAGTGTGTCTGTTGTCATATGTGTGATTGCAAGAGCTATGTGCAGATGCATTCTGCGTTTGTCTGTCTTTATATATGCATATCTGTGTGTGAGAATGTATGATAGGGAGGGGGGAAGCATGCGTGTGTGTAAAGGAGAGTATTTGAATGGGTGGGTTTTTGCCTATTGGATGCACATACTGAACGTAAAAGTACGTTGCTATGCCTGTGTTGCCTGCAAGAGATTGTAGGGCCCCCCGTAAGGAGCTTCTCCAGGGTAGACCCAGTTCTACCTCCTGCCTCTTGACCCTGAAGGACCTAAATGGATGGTCTCCACCTGCACTGGGACCTCCCACAAAGCCTTTGGATTTGGGGCTCCAGAGATGAGTAAAACTGAACGACAAGCAATTGGCAGGACCTTCCCTTTCCCACTGTTCCTGACTCCCAAGCTACAGATTGTTTGCCAGCACTGCCTTTGGCTGGGTTGGGGGGACCCGTGGGAAATGGAGCCTCGGAGCCAACACCTCAGCCAGCAAGGGAGGCTTGTGCCTCACCAAGCCTTCCTCCGTCTCTTCACAGAAACGCAGCAGCTGAGAAAGAAGGTGCAAAGTCAGGCCGACCAGGTGTGCATCCCAGCTCCCCCAGCTTCTGGTCGTGTGAATGTCAACACCTTAACTCCTTCGCCTCCTTAATGTCCTTACGTGTCAAGTGTTGTCTGGAGGATTAAATGGGACAGGATTCAATGTAAAGTCAGCCCGTAGCGTGGTCAGCACGTGATGGAGCTGCTGATGAATAAGAAGGGGGCAAGCAGGGGGATTCTCAGAGATGCACCTTTAATCAGTGTCTTTTGTAGTCACTGTATCCACCATTCTTTGCAGAAGGTAACAGAAATAGGGGGATGATGGTGGCTGGAAGCCTGAGTTCTTAGTCCCTGTCCATGCTCCTCCATCTAATTCTTCTAGAGAGAGGGAGCCAAGGGCTCTGGAGCCTTTGGAATATTGTGCTTTGCCTAGTAAGGTGCAGGTGAAACTGTTTCCTGCTTTATGAAGAGAGATGGCTGCAAGGCATGCTGGGGCTTCTGGGCCCTGGACAGGCAGCCAAGTGGAGGAAATAGGGGCTCTGAGGCTCTGTTGTCCGCAGGGCTGGAGTTGGCGGGTGGGGTATCCCCATATGCATCCTAAATGGTGCCCATGCCAAGGAAGCACCTCCCTGCTAGCCAGCAGGAGATAGGGAACCAAGTCCCAGCCGTGGGGAGGGGTCCCTCAAAGGCTGGGCTTGGTCCAGAGCAGGGCTCCTGCTGGGCTCCCGCCCTGGGGCAGGTTACGGGGAAATCAAGGCCAGTTATATACAGCCTGGTGGACAGCCTCAGCAGGGACAGGATGACCTCACCTGGGGTTACAAGTCCAGCCTCAAGGCAGGAAGCCCTCCCAGCCAGGTCAGGCCTCCTCCCGTTACAGCTCCTTTGCCAGGACTGGTTCAGGATTCCTGACTCCTGAGAGCAGCTGGGCAGGGCGGAGGGCCAAACACGGCTGGCCCTCGCCACAAACCTCGGGAAGTTGGGCCCCGCAGGCCCGGGGCCAGTCTGCCCAGCCAGACGGAAAACATACCCTGCTAGAAAAGCTGTCAAATGAAAAGCGAGAACCTAGGCCTTTGCCCTTCTGTAACACTTAGTGCGTGTGCCTGGAAGTGCTACGTTTACTTCTTTCGTAAGAATGGATCCCACTCCCAAAGCCACTGACTTTCGGGACTGGGAGACCTCAGGCCATTTCAGCCCCCAGAAGAACATAGGTTTCCACATGCCAAAGGAGAACGTATTTGTAAAAACAATGCATGTTAACCTGGCATACTCTATGTAAATGCCAGCTATCATTGCTCTTATTCTTTTATGATGATTAAGATTTTAAAGGAAAACACAGCAGTTTAGGTTTATCTCTCCCTAGAATTTAGCCATCTCCAAAGTGTGTCCCACAGAACACTTCAGAAGCTAATACAGTATTTCTGAGGGGAAAAAGAAAAAGGAGAGGAGAGATTCTCGAGTCAGATTTTTGGAGCTTCTGGATTGAGCAGGGTTAAATGGTTGCTCTGCTGCAGAGCCTCTCAGATAAACTAACCTCCTGAGTATTGGTTCCTTCGAGAGGAGGGAATTTCTGCAGTGTTTTTCAAGATTACTTGACCCACTGAATGCTTTTCTCATGGAATTTATTTCTCAGCTAGTGTTGTATGAACATACTTTGGAAAACGTTTCTAGGTTCTATTGTGCAATTAATCAGATTTAGCCCCCAATTGCATAGTTATTCTAAGATTAACACTGACAGTACTTTGCAGAGTTTCCCCGTAGGGTACCACGGATCCTCCACGCACTGCTCTTGTCTAGACAAGTGGGAGAATCCCTGTGCTCGGGTATGGTGGGGGTAGGGAGGGCTGAATGGGGAGCAGAGGGGTTTGGGGCTGCATCACGGAGGACCTTGTGCCTGCCTGAAGCTCTTCAGTGGAGGGGCTGAGACCCACCAGTCTCCTAGGACAGGAGAGGGGCATATGGGTGCAGAAAAATACACCGCGCGTCCTTAGAGCGTGCCTTAGAGACAATCCCCCCAAGCGAATCGTCAGTCACATTATGCCTGGAAGAGGCAGGAGGCAGCACAGCTCACTGCGCCCCGGAATCCTGCTGTACCCTGAACCTCCACAGGGCCCCCCCCTTCTGCAGCCTCTCCTGTGGCTCAGTGCTGTTCATCACAGGCCAGGCTAGCTCTCCTCTTTCCCCGGAGGAATCCCCCGTTCTTTAAGAAGCTTGCATCACTGATGCAGAGGAGACCCCCGCTCTGGAGCAGGGTTGCCAAAACTGGCAAATGAAAGTACAAGACGCCCACTTAAATTTGAGTTTCAAATAACAAACAATTCTTAGTATAAGTATATCCCGAATATGGCATAGAATAGGCTAATGCTAAAAAAAAAAAATATTTGTGTTTCTCTGAAATTCCAGTTTAACTGAATGACCTGTATTTTTATGGGCTCTGTTTGAGTTCCCAGGATGTTATCTTTTGAATGTTGCTTCTAAAGAATCTCAGGTGACAGAGAAGCCATGGGGCACTGCAGTTAAGAGCATCCTGGAGAATCTGCACTGACAGCCCCTCTGTGGGCCCTGCCGGTGGGGCAATGGATGTCTGTGCAGCCGCAGCTAGTCAGGGTGGGGAAAGGGGGCTGACAAGGGATCGAATTGCGCATGGGATGGTCATGCTCTGGTCACAGAGAGAGGGACTGTGCAGGGACCCAGAGCACTGATTCTATGCTGGGAAAGCAGCTAAACAAACAGACCTTGAAGCCTGGGAGTTGGAGGTTACCACCTGGTGAAGGACACAGGTAGTACCGTCAAATGGCTCTGAGTTCAACCCCAGCCCAGGGCTGTGACTCAGGGTTAGAGTTAGCCTTGCTGTTCCTCATTCCCCTTCTCTATCCCACATAAAGGGGACAAAGTACCTTTTTCAGGGTAATGAAATGGAGGCGTGCAGATAAAGTGCTGAGCAGAGTGCCCGGCTTATATTAAACACTCAAAGGTGACTATTATGATTCCTACTAACTGTCTGACCCTTCAGGTCTCTAAATTCATTTCTTTTTGGTAAAATGGGGTTCATAGTTACCAACCTAAAGAGTGGCTATGAGGACTAAAATAAATCCTGTTTTAAAGGGAAATAGTGGGGACTAAATACATATACGCCCTTCCCTGCAGCCAGCACAATGCCACCTGTCCCAGGGCCAAATTGTAGGGGAAAGGAAATTTGATTTTGATCTTGGGTCTCAGATGCCAACTTCCTGTCTTTTCCCAGCCTCACTTCCTCCCGATCACTTTCTGTCCCGGACCCTCTCCTGCACAGCCCCCTGTCCCCCCAGCCCCTTTCCATCCTTGACTCCCAACAAAACCCATCTTGCTGTATTATGAGGAGAGGGGAGGGTCCTGAGATGCAAACTGTACACCCATTATAAGTAAGTATAGAACTGAATATATAGTAATTCAGGTTTGCCAAACTATGGTCCATGGGCTGGCTGCCTGTTTTATAAGTAAAGTTTTATTGGAACATATATTGTCTTTAGCTGCTTTTGCATTATGGTGGAAAAGTTGAGTCATTGAAAGAGACCACATGGCATACGAGGCACAAAGTATTTACTATCTGGTCCTTTATGAACAAAGTTTGCCAATCGTGCGCTAGCTTATTGACATTAGGTGCAGATAATTCATTTAACACATTCCAACAGTGCACACCCTCTTCCTGCCCGGCATTAAATCAAACACTAGATATATAAAGAATAAATACAATGTCATTCCTGCCCCCCAGGTAGAGTGCACAGATGAAACTAGACACCTAAACAAACAGTTATAAGCAGGTTCAGCTCCTATTTGGAAGATAGGATGTTATAATACAAAGTAATGGATGAATGAATTGCAATGTTATGTGACAATGCAGGAATTGAAGTGCCAGGAAAACCCCAACATTAACTCCATAAGTGGGGTGCCAAAAATCCATGGGATTGTGAGACTGCAAAATTAATGAAACGGGGGCCGGCCGAGTGGCTCAGTTGGTTAAGAGTTGGCTTAGAGCTTGTGCTCTGAGCAACAGGCCCTCCAGTTCTATTCCCACGTGGGCCAGTGAACGCTGTGCCCTAGTGGAGCTGTCGCTGAGTTGCCAACAGGTGGCAGGATTGCTCAGCTGGTGTAACAACAAGATTGCCTGTTCGATGGTGGGCTATGCCCACCCACAACCCCACAACTAAAGATTGAACTCGGCACCTTGAGCTGAGCTGCCGGCTCAGTGGATAGGGCGTGGGCTCTTAACAACAAGGCTGCCGGGTTCAACTCCCACATGGGATGGTGGCTGCGCCCACCCGCAACTAAGGTTGAACACAGCACCTTGAGCTTAGAGGCCACGAGCTGTCGATGGGAAGCCAAATGGCGACTGGTGCCCTCCACAACAAAGATTGAAGAACAACAACTTGGCTGGTCCCCTTCCCCAATTCCCCAATACTATTTCCCTCCCCCGATTCCCCAATAAAAACTTTAAAAAAAACAATTAATGAAACGACCAGAGTGGGCCTGTGTAGTTAATGGGCTGGGAGTTTCAGGATTCTGGGAGCAAATTGTCAATCACATTATGCCCGAATATATATTCCATCAGAGTGTGTTCTTGGGGGATTTTATAGTTTACACATGATATCAGGGTATCACGGAGGGCTTCACAGAGATAGTGACATTTAAGAGTGGCCTTGAAGGATGAGTAGAAGTTTGCCAGATGGAGAGTTTGAGAAGAAAGCAAGGTGTGCTTGGAGAGCCTGTGGCTTAGAATTGCAATGGCGGAGGGGACAAGGATGAGGAAATAGGAGATAAGGCAGAGAATGTCACAGATCACAGGAAATGTCAGCAGGGGTCAGCTTTCATTTATCCTGACAGCAATGGGAAGGCTCACCAGTTTTTCTTTTTTCTTTTCTTTTGTTTATTTTCATCAGCCTTCAAATCATTAGTTATTCTTGCATGAATCATACGAAAAACCAGAGGACCGGGCATTTGTGTGTGCTGTGGTGGTAGGGAACCCACTTTTGGCACATGTGTGCCTGATGGTGAACAGGGCAGGGCCATGGTAACTATATCATTCTAGAATGCTCGCTCTGGCATCAGTAGGGCGCTGTATTGGAGGGGCAAGGCCAACAGCAGGAGGTCAGAGTTGTGTGCTGAAGTCCAGGGAGAGAGGACAAAGGTCTTCAAATTAGAAGGAAGCCCAGGGCGGGGCCAGTGTGATTTGTGGAAGGCAGGGAAGTCCAAGGGACAGGCTGGCCTTACTGCCCCCAGCAGTCAAAGACCAGCAGCAAGAAAGGCCCTGGAGACAGAATAGTTCACAGCTCAGAGAGATGAATTGAACTGGGCTAATGGAATAACATACGTGGGTAGTTTTCCAGGAGTTGTTCTCAATCTAGTTCTGCTTTGTAGTCAGCTAGAAGAGCCCAGGGTCAACCTCTGAAATTCTGATTCAGTCGGTTTGGGGACAGGGTCTAGGCATCGGTGTCTTTATAAAACTCCGCATGTGACCCTGATGCTGAAGGTTGCAAAATCGCAAACGTAATGGGGAGCTTATCCCCAGTGACAGTCAGGGACAGGCTTGGCAGGATGGGGCCCCGCAGACTCGTGGGTGGCATACCCCATCTGAGGCCCTGGCACCTCTGCCTTTTGTTTGATTAATAGGTGGCAGGGACTATACAAGACCAGGCTAGGGGTCAACTTGCCTGACTGTCACCCCAAATTACCTCCTCCCCAAGGAGAATGAGTGTGAATCCCATAGGAGGGTGTTTTAAGGCACACCAGTCCCCATGGACTCTATGTGGAATGGTCAGTGTAAGAGCGGCCTAGTGCAAGCAGAAGCCACATGGGCTTGGCATCCGCACATTGCTGTGGAATCCCAGCTCTGCGCCCCAGTGAGCTGTGTAACCTTGGATAAATGCCCCTACCTCTCTGGAATTCATACTCGTCTCACCAAGAGATAATAAAGACACTTCTTTCAGTGGGCTGTTGGGAAGATTCAATAAGATCTTTGAGTCATTCAATAAACTTGTATCAAGGTATTATTATACCTTGGGCACTGTTCTAGGAATTGGGACACAGAAGTGAACAAAACTGAACAAAAAAATGTCTTTCCTCATGGATCTTCCAATGTGGCAGGATGAGAAAAACAACACACAAATGAATGTACCAGATACACAATATGTCAGATGGGAGGAGAGGAAGTGGAGACAGTAAGGATAGACAACTCTTTGGGGATGGATAGATATACAAAACACTGAATGCTGAGGATGTACAATAAATTATGTGTACAAGGCCAAAGAGCTAAAAATAAGGGGTTGATAAGGATTAACAAAGGATAACTGATACAGACATGCCTGTCTCAGTGCAGGTACTCAGAAGACAGCCGTTTTCATTCTTTACCCCCAAGACCGTGCCCACTACCCCTCCATCTCACATATGCACGCATATGCACGCACACACATAGCACCATCTCCTCTTCCCAGGTTCAGGGTCGTGGCAAACTAACTCCTTCTTTCTAAATCTTCTTCCCAGACATCCCCCCAGTTTGTACCAACTATGTGGCCATAGAGATGAAACAAGTTCGTTGATGGAAGATAAGCAATCAAAACATATGGAGGGTGCTTGTCCAGAGAGCATAAATGACTCTTCATTATAATATGGGAACTAAAGTTTCAAATTAAAAATAAAAGAAGGCAGGATGTAGCTTGTGCTGTACGCCAACCACACAGGAGCTTCATTGTCATACAATCACTGAGAATATTATGTTGATTGGCAAGAGCCAGGCTTTGTAGAAGGGACAAAATTCCCCGCTGCTAATCTACAATGAAATTGTTCAATGTCAGGCACAGCTTTAATAATATTGTTCTGGGCTGCACTGGATGTAAATATCCCACTCTTCATTTTGTAAGCAATCAAAGGGAAGTTTTATAGACGAGAGAGCATGAACGGTTATAATATCTGTGCCAAGAAACACACGGGCAAAATCGAAAAATCAAAGAAAAACTGTGCCTTAGAAAGGTTTCTCTTTGTGGTTTATCTCCGATCTCCTCTGTCTGTCCAGCAAGTTGCGCATCAGACATATTACAAAAGACCACATTTTAAATGTTGCCCTTGACGTTATTAAAAAGCACAGCATTGGCAAATGAGACTGGGGAAAAAAACAGGCTATTAAATCTCACAGTCAGGTATTCACCCTCCATCTTGTCGCAGTACTTAGAATGACTAAGAAAGGAAGGGAACTCTTGTCTATTAAGTACCCACTATGTGCTGGGCACTTTGTTACCAGTTAGAAGCAGTGTTTCATTCCAATTAGGAGTGCCGAACGATGGAGCCAGAAAGACCAAGATTCACAACGTAGCTCTTCCATTTTATAGCTGTGTGGCCTTGGGCAAGTTACTTAAGCTCTCTGTGCCTCAGTTTTTTCCATCTGTAAAATGAAGATAATAGGTATCCTACAGGATGGTTTTGAGGATTAAATAAAATAAACTTGTAGCCTAGGGCCCAAAACATACCAGGCACTCAATAGTGAATATTATAAATCTAACTTAATTTAATCTGCACCACAGCCCTGTTGTAGGTTGAATTGTGCCTCTCCCCAAATATGTGGAAATCTTAACCCCCAGTAGCTGTGAATGTGATCTTATTTGGAAATAGGGTCTTTACAGATGATGACGTTAAGATGAGGCCAGTAGGGTAAGTCTTGATCTAGTAGGACTACTGTCCTTATAAAAAGGTGAAATTTGGACACAGAGACACAGAGGGAGAATGCCATGTGAAGACGAGGTTTTGGATGCTGCATTTAGCAGCCAAAGAATGCCAAAGATTGCGAGAAAAGCACCAGAAGCTAAAAAGAGGAAAGGTTCCCCTACAACTTTCAGAGAGGCCATGGCCCCGCCAACCCCTCGAGTTTGGACTGCTAGCCTCCATAACTGTGACACAAATATCTGTTATTCTAAGTCACCCAGTTTATGGTACTTTGTTACAGCAGCTCTGGGAAATTAATAGAGCCTCGCCATGGAAAGAAAAAGTATCTGCATTTTCAGATGAAGAACTGAAGCCCAGAGAGGTGGTTTACTGCTCAAGATCACTCAGCTGGAGGTGGACGCGCTGAGATTTGGCCCAGGCCTCCCTGAACCCAGCATCTGTCCTCTCTCCACTCACAATGTGGCCTCTCAGGAACAGATCTCAAGATGAAAGTGTGGTGGGGTTGGAAATGCACCCCCATTCATCACATCCAACTCCTGGTGGAGGTGCCAGGTCAGAGTGGTCTGATTATGAACAGCTCATTAAGTAAAAAACAGTGAGCAGTTGAGAGTGACGTTTTAAAGAGCATTGACTTTTATTTATAGTGACGTTCCCGTCATTAATTTTGAAGGAAGAAAGTCCAAAGTAGAAACAGGTTCATTAAAAATTAGACATTCGTAATTTCATTAAATCGGGTCTTTGCGTCCCGTCGCGGAAAATGAAACATTAGTTCCACAGCAATCCTCAGCCCATTTCCCCAAGTTGGCTCCCTCCCCTAACCTTGGCTTGCTTGCTTCTTCTTCAAATGTTTACCTGACCCACCGCGCGCGCGCGTGCACGCGCGCGCACACACACATCACAGTCACCACCTCTGCTGGAAGCCAGCAGCACAGGATCATGGGAAGTGCCAAGGAAGCCAGCAGTGTAGAATCATGGGAAATGCCAAGGAAGCCAACAGCATGGGATTATGGGAAACTCCAAGTAAGCCAGCAGCATGGGATTATGGGTAACGCTGAGCAAGCCTGCAGTGGGGGATCATGGGAAACATTATGGAAGCCAGCAGCCAATCATGGGAAACACCAAGGAAACCCAGCAGTGTGGGATCATAAGAAATGTTAAGCTGCGCTAATGGATAGGGTCAATGGAGATAAATTCTTTCACCTGGGTCATCTCATTTGACAGAGGTAGAGAACTGGGCAAGGAAGGGCTCTTCCTTCCTTTAGATAACTCATGAAAACATAAGCTTCTTGAAGGCAGGGACTCGCTTGGTCTACTTTACGGCCATAGTCCCAGCTCCAAGCACAGTAGGTCCACAGTAAATTTGTGTTGCATGAAGGAATTACCATATGAATGAGTAACTCTCCTAAACAACTAATTAGTGAACACACAAATATGTCCCTACAAGTGCCAGGCACTGTGGTAGGCTCCCAAGATACACTCATGCAGGCCCCTGCCCTCATGCAGCCCAGTGGAATAACACCTGCCATTTTTTGAGCATCAGTTATGCACTGGGCACAGTGCCGGGCATGCATCATTTATGATCAGTAACCTCCTCAACCACTAGGCATTACTGTTCTCCTTTCTCAGTTGAGGAAACGAGGGCTCAGAGAGGTCACATGACTCCAGGTCACCGAGTAAGAGAGTGACAGCATCTGGTTTCAGACCCAGATCAAGCTGGTTCCAAAGTCCATCCTTCCCCTCTGCACCAAGCTGTTTCCACCTGGAAGGAGAGGAGAAGAAGGGGGAGGGTAAGCCTTTCTGCAGGTTCTGAGACCATCAGCTGGCAGAGGGGCTCCTGCCAGGGTCTTCCTGGCAACCTGAGGGCACTGCAAGGGCCTGGGAAGCCCTCTAGAACCCAGGCTGGCCAGCTCCACTTCTTCATCTTTATTCCTCATTATTGCCACCTGTACCTCTCAATCCAGCCTCCCTGAGCTCCGGGGTTATCTCTAGCCTCAGAGCCTTTGGCCCAGCTAGGAATTCTGACCAAACTTTCACAGTTCAGTGTAGATGTCACCTCTTCCAGGAAGCCGTCTCTGACTGATCCAGACTAAGTTTGGTCCCCTGCCTGGTCTCTATCCCATCATAACACTTAGCATACCTTTCATCATGCACATCTCCCACTGGACTGGGAGCTTAGATTCGCTTGTTTGGTATTCACTGACACTGTCCTGTGCACTTTACATACCTTACCTCGTTTAATTCTCGCAACAACCCCGTGAGGGAGGAAAGCACTACTGTGATCCCATCTTACAGATGGGGAAACTGAGGCACAGAGGTTGAAAGACTTGCTCAAGGTCCCACAGGTAGTAAGCTGTCAGGTAGGGATGGAAAGCCAAGCACTGTGGCTCTCCAGCCTGTACTGAGCACCGCCCTGCTCTCCGGCCTCAAATAAATCATCACCAGGTGAATGAATGGAGATGCACCTGGATGGGAGCCTGGATGTGGCTGTGACCCCTCACCGTCGCCTTTTGGGGACATTCTGGGACGGTGGGAGGTGACCTTCAGGGCACAGGCAGTTTCTACGCTCTGGAGAAACGCAGAGGGGAGGAGGAGCTGGGTCAGAGTGTATGTCACTCAGGCACAGGAGGTGTGCCCTCCCTCCTGATTGGTGGGTCATGGTACTCCTCCCCCCTCACCAAGACTGTTTGCTCTGGACCAGAAGAGCACACGCGCAGCTGGCCAGGATGCCTGTCTCAGGTCACACACTGTACTTTGTACTGGATCAGAGCTCAGGCTCTTGTCTTCCTACCTCACTGTCTGTTCCAGCAGTCATGACCCCTTCAATGCCTCCACAGCCCCTGGGCCAAGGCACCCCTGTGGCTGCCAGAACAGACACACATGAAAGAAAGCAAATGGGTTTAATGAGCGCCTACTCCATCATCTGCTCTGTCTCTTCCGTGGTGTTTATAAGGAGTGTGAAGTCTGAAATCAGGGCAAACTCGAGAGATTCAAGTGATTTCCCTTGAGGCATCTTGAGTGATGGGATGGATGTAACCACATCGAGGGCGGTGCAAAAACAAAGGCAAGAAACCCGGATGTTCACTTATAAATCACAGGTATAGGGCCTCCTCAGCACATAACTTCTTTGAGCAGCCTTGAGCGGGCCACCCCCTTCCCAGAGGACAAAGGACACGCTTCCCAGAGGTGCTGCTCGGAAGCAGGGTGTCTGGCCTCAAGTCCAGCTCACAGGCTGTGTGTCTCTCCCTCTCCTCACAGTGCTCCCCAGTCACACGTGTGGGAACCCCGGGCGGCTGCCCAATGGCATCCAGCAGGGCTCAACCTTCAACCTGGGCGACAAGGTCCGCTACAGCTGCAACCCCGGCTTCTTCCTGGAGGGCCACACTGTGCTCACCTGCCACGCTGGCTCCGACAACAGTGCCACATGGGACTTCCCCCTGCCCTCCTGCAGAGGTAGGTGGCCAGAGAGGGTCCTACAAGTGGGGGGCAGCTGGGAGGGGATGCTGGACCTCTCAGTGGAACCCCGTCTCCAGTGGGGAAGTTGCACCACCCACTCCAGTAGGGCTTGGGGTAACCACTCTGGGGAGCCTATGTCTGGGGGACAAATAGGGGTCTTCAGGGCCCCCTAGGCATTCTGGGGTCTTCTTAGCCTCATCTGATGTCCTAGCCCTCAGGTGGGTGTGCTCTCAAACTCCTTCCCCTACATCAACAACCATTCTTCGCCAGTTTGCCCTCACCTCCTGCCCTCCTGTCTCAGAATAAACATGGCGTTTCTTCCCGTTACCGACCATGTGTCCTCGTGTGTGGGGCTCTCCCAGCTGCTGTCCTGCTCACCCAGGTAGTTATTCTTTTCTCCTAACTGCCAATCCAACCTCTCTCCCTATTTAATGGTGTCCTCACCTCAGTCTCCAAACATGCTCAAAGCCTCTTTATCCCAACAGTCACCCCTCAAAAACAAACCCCACCTTCCTTCCATGCTACATCAGCCTCAGCCTCCCAGCTAGTGTGACCAACTCGTTATGGTCTCCCCGGACTTTCCCATTTTTAGCTCTGAAAGCTCTACAACCTGGGGACCCCCTCAGTCCCAGGTTAACTGGGATGGTTAGTCACTCTCCTCCCAGACTGCTTCTTACTGTCTCCCACAAAAAGTAACCAAGCTTACTTCTAAAATATTGGGTTGTCAGAAAAGTCATGACATGTTTTTTGGTTTTCGTTGCAAAAATGCGTCATGACTTTTCCGACAACCCAATAATTCCCCATGCTTCTTATCTAACGATAAAAATAATACATGATCATCTATAAAGGATCTTAGAAACTACAGAAAAGAGTAAACAAACTGTACCTGTTTTCACCATGACTTTCATGTATTTCCTTCCCATTTTCTTTCAGTATATATGGCATATGCATAAATTATGAATATGTACATAATTAAGATTATAATGCATGCAGATGTTTTTTAGTTACTTTTTAAAGTTGATATCGTGCTGCAGGGTTTCCGCACACCACCAGCGATGCCCAGCATCTTCAAAGGTCCATGTGGCCTGTCTCTCCTCTTCAGCTCCCATTTATCCCTTGCAGGCTGGCCTTTGCCCCAAACATTCTGCATCTTGTTACCAAATCAGATGGGAACCATGTCGGCCCTTATATTCTTTGAGCTCTCAACAGCCTTTGCACTACTGACCACTCTTTTCTTCTTGAAACTTTCATCTTTAAATCCTATGAGTCTCAGAACGCCCAGGTATAGGTCTGGGAGGATCATTTCAAGGAGCTGAGAAATAATTGAAACAAGTCAGCTCTCCTTGGGTCCAATTTTACCTTTCTCTTAGAGGAAGACTTCCTGTAATTCCTTCCACCATATCTGCACACACCCTTTTTACTGCCTACCCCAGGGATGGGAAATCCTTGGCACACGCATCCCTTCCCTTTCTTCCCACTCCCATGGCAGACAAAATTAATTGATCACAGCACTCTTTCTTCCTGAGTCCAGATGCAGCTGTGAATTTCTTCCCGACAAGCAAGCCAGCAACAATCAATCAGGGTTGCCACTTGACTCCCATGTTTGTTTAGCCCCACTCAACTGATAGGGTCAGCCTCAGCCATATTGGTCCTCCATGTTAGAGCCTAAAGGAGTTAGAGTCTCCTTGTTTGACTTCCTAAGGCCCCTTCTCTCAGGCCACATTTCTCACTTGAAACATGCCTGCCTCTCCAGGTGATTTGTATCGGGAATGAGCAAATCAATCACGTTATTGATATTAGGACTAACTGGCCCCTACACACAGGTGTGTGGCCCTGAGGCGCTTACCCAGGGCCTGAAGCTGCTGTCTGTACCCCGCTTACAGCATCCGGACCCACCAGAGGATGATGTCACAGTTTAACACTCTGACCTTCCAACGACAGGTGTGAGGGTTGTGACACGATAATAGAATATAAAACATGACAGTAAATAAGTATTTATGTTGTGAAACAAAAACCAACAGTTCTCTTTCTTTTTTTTTTATGGCACTACAAATCTCCTAAACTCTTAATCAACACGGAAACTCAAAACAAATGTAGCCCAAGTATCGGGGCTGAGGGACCCTGTCCTGTGAAGTATAATTCACGTCAACATCCTATCCGAATGTGATGGAAACCACTCTCTCTCCAGTCTCTTCAGGAAGCTTTATCCTCTAGCTTTTTCTCAATCTTGAACACACCTCCCTGGGTTCTGCTCAGCCAACTTAGGTCAGGAATTGGCCCATTTTTTCTGATTCCCACCCCCGCAAACAGAAAACACAGCCCACTAACCGAGGTGTTTGCATGTACGTAGGCGTTACTGAAGGTTTGTGGTGATGCAGGCAGTTTGCATCTCAGCAACACAGATGGCCTGAAATGAAAGCCGGACAGCCTGGAGCCTCCAATCCTTTTGGCCCCTTCCCCCAGCTCTGTCTCAGCACACTCCGGCTTCCCCTGTGGTATGTGTTGCACCCCCTCTTCTTTCTCCAGTCTCGTCCACTTTGCTGCCTCTCAACCTTGGCCCCATTTGGACTTCTTAGGCTCAGGGCCCAGTGTCCCTTGGCTTTGCCATCTTCTTAGAGGCTAATGTCTCCCTTCCACCCAAGCTAGCTATTTAGGTATAGGGTGGGTTTTTTTCTGTTGTTGTTTTTTTTTTTTTTTCCACAAAGAGGGCTTTTACCTAAAAGAAACTCTGGGGCTGGCTGGGTTTTTTGTTAACCCACTAGTGAAAGACAAGTGATGTAGGCCGCCTCCTTCCCAAGTTTGGATCAGGGCCCCGCCGTGCAGTGTCTTGGCATCTGCACATGGGGAGCAGCGAGGACTGGCCTTTCAATGGGACGGAGTGGGCTGGGGTGATATTGCTCCCCTAGCATTCACATCACAGCAGTAATTCGTGGTCATGTATGCCTTTTTATGGCAAGGCTCTTTAGTCTCTCCTGATTCTCTTCCGGCTCCCTAGCTGCTGCTGACGCCTCTTAAATGCTCCCCAGAGTGGCCTCTTCTCTGGGAACTTCATGCATCTCTTGGAAGTTCTCATCACTACACGGCTTCTAATTGTTGCTTGGGGACAACTCTTTGATCTCTATCTCCAAACCTGCTCCCATCCTAAGCTCCAGGCCCATATGGAGGTCAGTTTCTACTGAACCCCTTCCCAGAGTATGCCTCAAATGGGGAATGTCCAAAACCTAACTCTTTCAGTTTTCCCAAACCTCTTTTTGCTGCCTTCCTCAGCCCGGTGAAGAGTGTCACCATCCAAGGTGGCCTAGCCAGACACTCCAGTGGCATCTTATACTCCTCACCATCTTTGTTTCCTGCGTATCAGTCTCCATGTCCTAGTGAATGTCCCTCTGCACCAGCCCTCTCCTCCATGCCTCTGCCACTGCTCACAGGGTCCAGGCTGGTGACCAGGGCTCTCTCACTGTCTCACTGCAAAGTGTCCTTCATTGGGCAGCCATTCTCCAATCCCCCACCACACATCCAGACCACTCCCCATGCTGGAGCGAACTTTCTAAGATGCAGATCTGACAGAATCAGTCATTGCCCAGAGTCCTGCCAGTGGTGCTTCATCGCTGACAAGGTCAAGTTCAGATCTCTTAGCATGGAGCACAAGACCCTTCCGGAAAGAGACGCAGGCCAAGCTTTCTGAGTCTTCCCGCTAAGCAGCTTCCTGTCTAGTCACACCAGAGACTGCCTCCTGCCAAACACTCCAGGGAAGCCAGCTGAAGGTGTCAAGTCTTGCTTTCAGAAGGGCTTCAAGCCCCCTGACATTCCCTGGTGCCTGAGGGGGCTGAGATGTGGCTCTCCCACCCTCCAAGCCCAAAATGCCTTCCCCCATCCTCATGCATCAGGTCCATTTCTCTATTCTAATTTGCCACAAGCGGTAAGAAGAGCCTGAGAAGCACCCTCACTAATGCCAGTGATTTCCTGAAGCGATTTTGCAAACTGCCCTTCCTTAGGAAGAGGCCAGGCTAAGAGGGGCACTCTGAGTGCCACGCCGAGCCAGGAGCTGCTGTCATGCCAGAGTTAGTGGTTTCATACTCAGGAAGGATTAAAGCCTTTGGGCCTTGCTTTCTCTTGTGTAGAACCCTCAAGGGCTGCCATCTGTGAGTAGATAAACCTCATCCACTGGGCAGTGGTCCGTAAATATTTGCTGAATGAACGGATGGCTGGATGGGTCTAATTCACCATCAGGATTATGTAGGCAGGCACACAAGCCCCACAGGGAAATTACTGGCCTGGGCTAGTCCACCTGCCCAGCAGCTCTGAGTGACACATGGGCTCTTTGAGTCCAAGACTTCCAGGAGCAGGTTGGAGGATGGTGTGCCTCTGTTTCGTACAAGAAATGCCATGTGCCTGGCTGAAAGGTGGGATTGGTTTGGGGACACAGCCCGTATTAAGGGGGAATAGAGAGCAGCTAGGATCAGGGGGCAGAGTAGGTGCGAGGCTGACCTCCAAGGAGGGCCTTCCCAAGGCTCCCGCGAGGCTTGGTCCAGCTGGCAGAGGGAAGGAGGCAGCGCTTGTGACCTCCCACTGCTTCGTGTCACTCTGCACATTTTCAAAGGCTGAGGTCCCTGGGAAGCACAAAGCTCGGTGCAACCTCTTTGATCCAAAGAGGGGAGACCATGTCGATTTCAGCCACGGACCTTTGACTTGTGAGGGACATTGGCCCTGGATCAAAGCAGACCACATGGGGAAGGAACAGGGTTCAGATGTGCTGGGGGCTGAGAGGCAGGTGGTGGAAAGAAAGCAGCCCGAGCAAAAACTGCCTGGCCTCTGAGGATCCAGCCAAACACTGCAGGCTGCCACCAGACCCAGAGAAGCGGGCCTTTGCTCTGCAGAAGCTTGGCCTGCAAGTGCCGAGCTGCATTCCAAATGTCCTGGCCCCGGGGGAGGAACCTGCAGAATGTGAAACAGAAAGGCATGGAGTCAGACAGGCCTAAGTGCAGCTCGGAGCTGTGGGCTGCCAGTGTGCTGCTAAACCTCTCTGAGTTTTAACAGGGGAGGCAAGCCACAGCCTTACAGTGTTCATTGCTTACTGGTTTGTTCATTTGGGTTTCAACAACTTTTTTTTGTGTGAAGATTTTATTGGGGAATTGGGGGAGGGGAACAGCGTTGGGGAATCGGGGAAGGGGAACAGACAAATTGCTGTCCTTTTGTTCTTCAGTCTAGTTGTAGAGGACATTGCTTCACTGGCCCATGTTGGTATTGTGATCATTGCACTCTTCCCGGATGAGGCAGATTGCTCACCGGCCTCTGGACGGCCACTCACAGTGGCTCTTGGCAGCTCTCACTGGCTGCCAGCTGCTCACACTGGCTGCTGGCCACTCACTGTAGCCTATGGCAGCCCACTGCAGCAGGGGCTGCAGCTATGCCATCCCTGGGGACTCACAGCACCCAGCTCCAAATGGAGCTGTTGTTCACCATCTTAGCTGTAGAGGACAGTGTCACTGGCCCTTATATGTGGGATCCAAACCAGGGCCGCTGGCATCCCAAGCCAGCTCTTAACCAATGCGCCACTCGGCCGGCCCTCAACAACTTTTTATTGAGTGCCTACTATGTGCCAGACAGTTACTGATTCAGTCATTATGGATTGATTGCCTGTTAAGTGCCAGATATTGTTCAAGATACAAAGCATTACTGTGATGAATGAGTCAGACCAAATTCTATGATCCCATGGAATCATGGGAGGCAGAAGACAGATAAAAACGAAATAAATGTGTTTCAGATCATGATAGGTGCTGGGAGGGAAATAAAGTAGCGAGTGACAAGGAAGGCTTACTTTAGATGGCACTGTCAGGGGAGGACTGTTTGAGGTGACATTGGAACTGAGTCCTGAATGACAAGGAGACTGTTATGTGAAGACCTTGGGAAGGGCATTCCTAACAAAAGGAACAGCAGGTGCAAAGGCCCTGAGGCAGGAAAGAACTTGACGTGTCAAGGAACAGAAAATAGGTCCATGTGGCAAAGTGGACAGGGGGTGGATAGGGCAGGGCTGTGGTGAAGCTGAGCAAGGAGTTTGGGTTTGGTTCTAAGTTCAGGAGGGTGCCAGGGGAGAGTTTGAAGCAGAGCTATGGTGCAGTTTAAGCTAATGATTTAAAAGACCACCCTGGATGCTAGAAGGGAGAGGGGTTGCAGGAGGCACTAACTACCTGGAGACCAGTTAGGAGGCAGGAGTTGCAGGCATGCAGGCTGGAGATGATGTGTCTTGGTGGAGGGTGGCCATGGTAGGGATGGACGGGAGGGCCTACATTGGGGCGGAGGTTTGGGGCCATGGCTGACAGCCCTGATGATGGATTGGATGTAGGTGCTGATGGAATGAAGGGTGAAAGTTGACTCCTAGGCTCTTTCTGGAGTGCTGGTCAGCTGCAGATACCAGTGACCAAGGCAGGGATGACCAGGACAGGGAGCAGGATGTGTGTCCCTGGAGAATCAAGAGAGTGCCTTTTGTCCAGGAAAATTTGAGATGCCTGTGATATTCATACTGTGGAAGGGGACTGTTCTGAGCTAGAAGGAGATTGGGAGGGGGATAAGGGACCCTAAGGTGGAGGCTGTAGACAGCAAAGGGGGGTCTGGGCACTGCCCGCTGGGCCCCATTGTGCTGATGAAATTAACGCATAGAAAGCATCAAATACCATGGCAGGTGCAGTGTGGACCTTGAGTGCCTCTGAGCATGGGACTTTAGCATGGACCACAGCTCCCAGAAACTCCTAACCACGGGGTTCCTAATGCCACAGGAATCATTAGTCTGTCTCTTCATCATCATTGTAGCAGCACCGTTCCAAGCATGGCTCTGGAGTCCCAGCACCTAGATTCAAATCCTAGCCTTGCTACTCACACCCATTACCTGAGTGGATGTTGGGCTAGTCACTCAGCCTCTCTGTGCCCCAGCTTTCTAACCTGTAAGTGAGACTAATAAGAGTACGTAACACATAAGATGGAGTGAGGCTCGAGCTGGTAAATGGGACGCACACAGGAGAGGGCCTTCTGCATAGTAATGACTTGATGAGAGCTAGCTACGGTTGTGATTCTGACTGCCATGGCCACGACTGGCTGGCAGTTATCACGCACTGTGTGCCAGACCCTGCATCATCTAATTTAATCCTCACAGAAACCCTGGGAGGTTAAGATATTGTTAGTCCTTAATACAGGTGAGGGAACTTAGGCCCAGAGAGGTGAGGTATTTGGCCTGTGATCACACAGCTAGAGGGTGGTGGGGCCAGGATTCCAGCTGAGTCCGTGTGCCTTCCAGCCATGATCTTGCCCTCCACTGTCTACTGTGAGCAAGGGCAATGGCCTGTGACCCGTGACAGGGGACTCGTGATGACACCGTGACTTCTGCAGCTCCTCCAGCGTGGTGGTCCAGGGCCTGAGAGCTTGGTCCTCTCGTAGGTGCAGCCTCTACTCAGGCCCACCTGGCCAGGCACGGCCTGGTCTCCTGTGCTTCCCGCTTGGCCTCTCTCTAATTTGCCCCACAGCTCTTTAGGAGAGAAGCCTGAGGGAAAGGGCCTGAGCCATTCTGCTGCGTTAATGCTGCTTCAGGGAGGGGCCAGGGCTGCTTTCATTCTTAGGAGGAATTCGAACTCGAGACTCATCCCTCTCCAGCTGGGCATGGGTAGCTGGGCTCAGACTTAGAGGCCGCACAGAGCCTCAGGCACCTCAGGCAGAGGAGAGGGAGCAGAAGGAGGCTTCTCACACCTGCAAACCCCTCTCTAGGGCCTGGTGCTGCCAGGAGGCTGCTCTAGCCCATGTCAGGAAAGGCAGTACAGCCACCGAGGCCTGAGGCAGGACAATAGGTGGGTAATGGTGTGGGCCTGGAGTCTGTGTCCTGGATTCAAACCCTGCCTCCAACGTTTAGTAGCCGTGTGACCGCAGGCAAGTTTCCTCATCTGTACAGTGTGGTTGATACACTACTGATTTCTTCAAGCAGTTTGAGGACTAAGTGAGAAAGTGCAAGTGAAGCATTTAGGACAATGCCTGGCCTCTAACGAAAGCTCAACGAAGAATAGTTGTATAGCCAAATACCGTGCCTGGTCTGCATCGCCTCAGGAGGCTCCCTGGGTGGCAGTACGGTAGGTGCCCCCTCAGCTGCAGTTTTGCTTTCCCTGGTGTCAGTTACCTGTCACAACTGCAGTCTGAAAATAGTAAATGGAAAATTCCAGAAATGAACCATTCTTACATTTTACATTGCGCCGGTCCTGAGCACCTCACTTCATCTCATCACTTAGGCACTGATCATCACAAGCAGAAGAAGGGTGTGTACGGTACAATCAGATATTCTGAGGGAGCAAGAGAGACCACATTCACATACTTTTTATTACAGTATATTGTGCGAATTGTTCCATTTTATTATTAGTTATTGTTAATCTCTTACTGTGCCAAATTTATAAATTAAACTTTAACATAGGTATAGAAAAGAAAAAACAGTATATATACTGGTTTGCTACTATCCATGGTTTCAGGCATCCACTGGGGGTCTTGGACCATATCTCCCGGGGATAAGGGGAGACTACTATATCTTTGTGAGGAGTCTAGGGGTGGCAGAAATGGCGATTCTCATAGGCAATTAGTAATTTCTTAATTTTAAGAAGGGGAGTGCTTGATAAAGCCAAGGATAAAGGCACCAAACCCTGAGCCCCCCAGAAGAGGGGACTGACGAGGTTAAGCAGACCGTTGCAGCCCCAACAGGGACACTCAGCTACAGAGTACAAGTAAAGGGGGAGCACTGTGGCTTTGGGGCACTCGTGCCCTGCCTCTGTCAGTCTTGCACTTGAGTTGTAAGATGGCCTAATGGGATTTTTATTTCCTCAGGGGCTCAGGAGCCCAGTGGGGGCAGGATATGGACAGAAGCCCAGTGCTGAGGACCCCAAAGCTTCCAGGCAGCCAAGAGTATGCCCTGGATTTGAAGGTGGGGGGAATACGATGCTGGTTCCCGCATCCCTCCCTGCAATGTGTGAATCATCGGAGAGTCCACAGACATCCAACAGGGCTGAAGGAGAGTTCTCTAAAATTATAGTTAATTGAAGAAATTTCAGCGAAACTTCAAGTCGATCATAAATAAAGTCATAAACTTGGAAAGGCAACTATCAGCTTAACACAGCTGCACCTTCGAATACCATGGCTTAATGGCAGTGCAGAATGCCCATTGCCAGAGAAAGTGTAAATTAATATTTTAGGACTGTGGTGTCAGCTGAAGGTTATACTTTATGACTCTGAAGTTGTAACTATGAAATATGATGCCTTATTTAAAGTGTGAGAAAATCTCCGAACAACTTTTACAGCATCTTCAATCAAAACAGGACAGTGCAGGAACCAGGGTGTCAGAGGACCATGAGAGGCAGGGATGACGCAAATGGCCAAGGTGCTGTCTTTGGGGTAGACTGCTGCTGGCTCTGGCCAGAGGGCCTCACGCTCCTAAGCCCTCAGCTCCAGAACAGTCTGAGAGCCATTGACTAAAACTGATAAGCCTGAAGATCTCAGGATGACTTATCAAACTGCTATCATCAAGCAGGGTGGTGTGATGTCGTAGAAGAGACCACAGTCCTGGTACTAGAGAAACTAAGCTGGAATCCTGACTTGGCCACCTACTGTGTGAGCTTAGGAAAGTTACTCACCCTCTCTGAGCTTCAGTTTCCTGGTTTATTTGTTCAAAAGATATTTATTGACTGCCTGCTATTTACCAAGAAATATGGTAGTTGCTGGAGACAGACAGACACGGCCACTGCCCTCATGGATACTGTCTGGACATTAAGTAAATGACATAATTGATTAATTATGGGAAATTATGTGGTGCTCTGAAGATGTATGATGGGGGGAAAGGGAGGAGTATTATGTTTCCATAAAAATCCTTGAGGAAGTGTCACTTAAACTGGGGCCTAAAGGCTGAGAAGAGGCCAGCCAGGCCCAATGAGATAAGGAAGAAGTTTCCAGAAAGAGAAAACAGCACTTTCAAAGGTCCTGGGACAGGGAAATGCTTGGCCTTGTAAGGTCCTTGTCAGCCATGGGATATTCCACTTTATCCTGATGGTGGGGCTTACTGAAGATTCGTGCAGAGAAGAGGGCCTTCCGGGGTCACTGGGGCCCCCGTGAAGAATGGGCGGGTGGAATGGGAGGGAGGCCCCGTGGCCGGGGTGACGTGGAGAGCGGCTGGTTTAGAGCAGTAGTGAAGATCAAAGCCACTTAGGAGCACGGCCCAGATTCAGCCACAGGCTGGCTGCAGGGAGTGAGGATGTCCCCAGCCCCTGGCATGAGGCGCTGGCTGAACAGTGCTGACACGCTCCCAGACGGGCGCCTCGGGAGGAAGGCCGGGTTTCGTGGGAGGAGAGGGTGAGGAGGGTCTTGGTGGGCTTGAGGTTGAGAACACGTAGGATATCTAGTTGGGTTTCTAAGAGCGAAACTAGGCAGGAGGCTGTGGGGTCATTTTCCTTCCCCCAAGACCTACTTCCTCTCTGGCATTCCCAGCTGCTGGGTTGTCCATCTAGATGCCACATGTCCACTTCTCCATGCACAGGGCTGGATCTAGATGCCACAGTGTCCACTTCTCCATGCACAGGGCTGGATCTAGATGCCACAGTGTCCACTTCTCCATGCACAGGGCTGGGTCTAGATGCCACGTGTCCACTTCTCCATGCACAGGGCTGGGTCTAGATGCCACGTGTCCACTTCTCCATGCACAGGGCTGGGTCTAGATGCCACAGTGTCCACTTCTCCATGCACAGGGCTGGATCTAGATGCCACGTGTCCACTTCTCCATGCACAGGGCTGGGTCTAGATGCCACAGTGTCCACTTCTCCATGCACAGGGCTGGATCTAGATGCCACGTGTCCACTTCTCCATGCACAGGGCTGGATCTAGATGCCACGTGTCCACTTCTCCATGCACAGGGCTGGGTCTAGATGCCACAGTGTCCACTTCTCCATGCACAGGGCTGGGTCTAGATGCCACGTGTCCGCTTCTCCATGCATAGGGCTGGATCTAGATGCCACAGTGTCCACTTCTCCATACACACGGCAGGGGCGTGCTCAGTCCCCAGAAGCTGAGTCCCTGCTCTCCTGACACCACTCTCACTGTCTCCACCCCAGGAGTCCGCCTCCCGCCCCATTGCTCTTTCTCAGCCTCCTCTCAGGTGCCCTTGCTTCTGCCTGCTGCTCATTAAGTGACACTGAAGAGCTGGCTCCCTCTTCGTGCTGCCGACTCCAGCCTCACAGTCTCCAGGCTCCTCGTCCCTGGTCCTCTTGACTTTGCTCCAGGCCTATGGGCATGGCCGCCTGTTTATCCCTCCGGAGCTCGCACGCAGCCTGGGAGTAGGGAGGGCAGAGGAGAAGCTGCCATCGCTGTCCTGCCTCACTCACAGCCCTGTCGCCCTGTCAGAGACCTTGGCCGTGGCCCCTTTCCCTCCTCCTCTCCTTCACTGCCCACTCCCGGGTGGAGATCACGTCCTCTTGCTTTTACCTCAACCTGGCACTTGAGTTTCTTCTTTGCTCGCTTCTCTTCCCTCCCTCTGCCACTGCCACTAGTTCAGGCTTCCATGATAAGAACACCCTCGTCACTGTTCTTCTCACTGTGGCCTCCCAGCTTGCTACCCTCGCCACCTTCTAAACCAGAGCACCCATTCATCGTGCAGGGACCAGAGTCATCTTTCTAAAACAGGCCTGGGCTTTCCCTGCTAAAAACCCTGCAATGGCTCCTGACACCTGCAGGGTAGAATTTAAACCTTAGCGTGACCGTCAGGCCTGTCTGAGCCGATCTCTGCCTCCCTTTCCGTGTGGACCCCACAGCTCGTCTCCTGCATTCTGCACTTTCGTGGTGGAAAGCTGGCCATTGCCCAGACACGCCACGCCCATCAGGCCTCCCTGCTTTCCAACACCCTATTTCCTCTGCAAGGAACCCCTTTCTTATTTCTCCCTCCAGCACACTCCTACTCCTTTCTCAGGGTTCAGACTAAGTGTCCCTTCTTTCACCATGACTTTCACAACTTCCATTGCAATCAAGATGAAGCCATTGTGTCTAGGGGGTGTAGACAGTTCCACCTAGTGTGGACAGAGCCAGTGCGGGGTTGGTGGGGATTGGCAGGCCCAGTGCTTTCTGGGAACAACACTGACAAATCTCCCGCTTGCTGACTGGCTCCTGTAGCTTATCTTTCTGGTAATGGTCACGGTGAAGTTATTATATCAGAAGCAGATTCTGGGACTCTGCCTCAGATGTCAGGCGTCATAGCCTCCTGCCAGAGAGGTACCCAGGCTGGAAATACTGTGCAATGTGATACAACAAATAAACAGCCTCGGCAAACTGGATGTAAAGCCCTCCTTCCCGAAGCCTGGGCACCGACAGGAGGGGTAGCTAAGCAGGAAAGAGGATGAGGAGAAGGATAGAACCACAGCTCTTTCACGTGGCATCAAAACCCTTCACAGTGCAGCCTTTAACTTCCTGCCCAGCCCAGCTCTGCCATCTCCGCTTTCCCTGGGAGTTCAGACAACCCTGACTAGGAAGTTCCCACACACGCCACACTCACCCACCCACCTCGGCTGCCTTGCTCTTGCCGTTAAGGCCTCTCCCCTGAGGCCTGCCAGGCATTCAGCTCTCAGTTGAATTATATCCTGCCAGCCTTGCCTTTAAAACGTAGCCAGGCTCTGAGTACCATCTCCCTGGTGACCCCTAGTCCAAACCACCACCATCTCTCACCTGGCTCATCGCGGCTCCCTGCTTCTTCCCTGACCCTCTCTCGTCTGCGGTCTACACAGCAGCTTGGGGGATTCTGTTAATACACAAATCAGATCATGTCATGCTCTACTCAGAATCCTCACTGGCTTCTCATTTCTCTCAAGTAAAAGCCCAAATCCTTTCAGTGGGGCCTTGTTCCCTGCATTCTCCTCTTTGCTTCCAAAGCCCCGGCCCCTCAGGTCCCTCGATGCTCTTCAACAGCAGTACTAGGCCCCTGTACACTGTCACCTGTGTGCCTGCTCTTCCCCCAGTTAGCCACATGGCTCTCCATCTCCGTCTTTCAGGTCTTTGCTTAAATGTCAACTTCTCAATGAGGCCCTTTCTGAAATGTCCATACCCTCACTCCCCACACAGGATGCTCTGATTCTCCTGCATTTATCACTACCTCATTCACCACAGAGTTCCCTTATTCATCTTGGGTATTGTCTTTTTCTCTCTTACTGGAATGTAGGCTACATGAGGGTAGGGATTTTTTAAAATAATTTTTTATTTTTCTATTACATTTGACATACGATAGTATATTACTTTCAGGTATACAACATAGTCATTAGATGTTTATATGAGGTTAGACAATTAAGTTTGCTAACTCATCCTAGAAAAAGTGCAACATACCTCACTGCTGAATATCACTATGGTCGCCTTTGAAGTACTCCCCTTGGGAAGCTATGCACCGATGCCAGTGCCTAGTCCACCCTTCAAAGCAATTCTGGAACTCTTTTCCTGGAATGGCCATCAGAGCTGTTGTTGTATTACCCTTGATGTCCTGAATATCATCAAAATGTCTTCCTTTCAATATGTCCTTTATCTTTGGGTAAAGAAAGAAGTCTTTGGGGACCAGATCAGGTGAGTAGGGAGGGTGTTCCAACAGTTATTTGTTTGCTGGCTAAAAACTCCCTCACAGACAGTGCCATGTGAGCTGGTGCATTGTGGTGATGCAAGAGCCATGAATTGTTGGTGAAAAGTTCAGGTCGTCTAACTTTCTCATGCAGCCTTTTCAGCACTTCCAAATAGTCAACTTGGTTAACTGTTTGTCCAGGTGGTGCAAGTTCATAATGAATAATCCCTCTGATATCAAAAAAAAAAGGTTAGCAATATCGTTGCATCAAGTTCTCAAACTTAATTGTCAGACCTTATATATCTTATGACGTGATCACCCCAATACATCTATTGGGTTGTCAGAAAAGTCATGATGTATTTTTTCTGTTTTTCATTGCAAAAATGCATCATGACTTTTCCGACAACCCAATAGTACCCATCTGACACCATACTTAGTTATTACAATATTATGAACTATGTTCCCTATGCTGTACTTAATATCCCAATGACTATTTTGTCATTACCAGTTTGCGTCTCTTAATTTCTCCCATGAGGCAACCATCAAAATGTTCTCTGTATTTATGAATTTGTTTCATTTTTGTTTGTTTATTTATTTTGGTTTTGAGACTGCACATACAAGTGAAATCATATGGTATTTGTCTTTTTCTGTCTGATTTATTTCATTCAGTATGATATCCTCTAGGTCCATCCATGTTGTTGCAGATAGCAAGATTTCATTCATTTTAATGGCTAAGTAATATTCCATTGTACATATGTACTACTTCTTTATCAATTCATCTATTAATGGACACTTAGATTGTTTCCATATCTTAGCTATTGTAAATAATGCAGCAGTGAATAGATGGATGCATATGTCTTTTTGAATTAGTGTTCAGAGTCTTTGGATGAATACCCAGAAGTGAAATTACTGGATCATTCTTTTTCTCTTGTTAGAGCCTTTGTTTAAAAGTCTATTTTGCATTGTATGAGTATTGCTACCCCAGCTTTTTATTTTCATTTCCATTTTAATGAAATGTCTTTTTCCATCTCTTTACTTTCAGGCTGTGTGTGTTTTTCGATCTGATGTCAGTCTCTTGTAGGCAGTGTATATAAGGGTCTTGTTTTCTTATACATTTAGCCACCTCATATCTTTTGATTGGGACATCTAACCTATTTACATTTACAGTAATTGTTGATAGATATGTAGATATTGCCATTTTATTCATATTTTTTTATCTTTTTCTTTTTCTTAAAGAAGTCCCTCTAATATTTCTCATAATACTGGTTTGGTGGTGGTGAACTCCTTTAGGTTTTTCTTGTCTGGGAGGCTCTTTATCTGTCCTTTGATTCTAAATAATGGCTTTACTAAGTGGACTAATCTTGGTTGTAAGTCCTTGCTTTTCATTACTTTGAATATTTTGTGCCAATCCTCTGGCCTGCGAAGTTTCTGTTGAGAAATCAGTTGACAGTCTAATGGGAGCTTCTTTGTAAGTAACTGCCTTTCTCCTACTACTTTTAAGAGTCTTTTTTTTTTTTTTTTTTTTTTTGAGGGCAGCGTCACTGGCCCTCATATGTGGAACCCGAACCGGGTCCCCTGGCATCCTAAGCCAGCGCTTAACCACCATGCCACTCGGCCGGCCCACTTTTAAGATTCTTTATCTTTAACCTTTGGCCTTTTAATTATGATGTGTCTTGGTGTTGGTCTCTTTGGGTTCATCTTATTTGGGACTCTCTGCTGTTCCTGGGCTTGTATAGCTATTTCCTTAGCCAGGTTAGGGAAGTTTTCTGTCATTATTTTTTCAAATAGGTTTCTAATCCTTGCTTTCTCTCTTCTCCTGGTACCTCATATGATGCAAATGTTGGTACGCTTGATGTTGTCCCAGAGGCCTCTTAAACCATCCTCATTTTTGGGGGGATTCTCTTTTTCTTCTTGCTGTTGTGATTAGATGTTTTCTGCTACCTTATCTTTCAAATTGCTGATTCGATCCTCTGCTTTGTCTAATCTGTTGTTGATTCCATCTAATGTATTCTTCATTTCAGATATTATATTCTTCATTTCTGTTTCCCTTTTGTGTTTTCTAGCTTCATTTTTTGTTTCCTATGTGTTGAAGTTCTTATTGAGATCATTGAGCATCTTTATACCCTGTATATGAATTCTGTACCTGGTAGGCCGCTTGTCTCCATTTTGTTTAGTTCTTTTTCTGGACCTTTGTCCTGTTCTTTCATTTGCTACATGTTTCTTTGTCTCTTCATTTTGTCCACTTCTGTGTGTTTTTTCTATGTATTATGTAGGGCTGCTGTGTTTCCCAGTCTTGGTAGGGTAGCCTTATGCAGTAGGTGTCCTGTGGGGCCCAGTGGTGCAGTTTCCCTGGTCACCCGAGCAGGGTGCTCCAGGTGTGTCCCTTGCATGGGTTGTATGTGCCCTCCTGTTGTAGTTGAGCCTTCATTGTTGTTTGCATGTCAATGGGAGTGATTGACCCTCATTCTGATTGGTTGTGAGGCCTGGCTGTGACTATAGTGGAGGAGCTGTTGTGCAGGGGCTGACCCTAGAGCAGGATTCGCTTTAGCGGGGCTCTGGTGCCTGCTGAGTCTGCCCTTTGGATGTGTTGTATGTGGAGCTGGTTGGGTGGTGCTCTGGTGTGGTCTGAAGCTGGCCACCAGGTGTGTTGATTCTGGGGCCTCTTGAGAGGTGCTCTAGTGCAGGCTACGTTCAGCCACTGCCTCTGCCTTGCCCAGGGCCACTTGGTATGAACTACAAAGTGATCTGCAGATGACTGCCACTTGTGCTGGGCTTAGAGGTGCCTGGGAGAGGCTACGCTGTGAAGCTGGTAACTGATGGTGGCCTCTGTTAGTGCTGGGCTTGCAGCTACTTAGCACGAGGTATAGGGCATGCCAAGGCTAGATGCTACTCATTTGGGGTTTGTGAACCTGTGAGAGATTTTAGAAAAGTCCACAGCATAAGCCAAGACAGGCTGTTTGTATGGAAAATCCACTGGAAGCTGCTTGGGTAGGCCCCCAAGTTGGATGGGGCCAGGTCTCAGGGAATCACCTGGGTGGGATGAATTACATTAGCTAGGTTAACGAAGACTCAGATATGGCTCCTGCCTGTGTGTGAAGGTTGGGTGGGGGGAGGGCTCAACAAAGCAACAATGTTTTCTGCCAGCACTTCTGCCTGGGAGAAAGCTGCCTCTACAACCCTCAAGCCAGACAATTCATTTCCTCCCTGTATGTCCCTGGTGCCTTTCGACCTGCTGCCCTAGTGCTTAAACTCAGAGCAGTGAGTCCATCAGTTTGTAAGTCTGAGCATAAGCCCTTTAAGAGGAGCGCCTGAGACCTGAGCCTGCAGTCTCACTCAGCCACAATCTCCACTGGTTTTCACAGCCAGAAGTTGTGGGGATTTCTCTTTTCGGCAATGGAATGAGAATCGTGGGTTGGGGAGCCTGATGTGGGGGTGGGACCCCTTGCTTCTCAAGGGAGACCTCCACAGCCAAAATACCCCTCCCAATTTTTAACTGCTGTATGTTGGTGTGGGACCAGCCATTTCCACATCTCCGCCCCTCCTACCAGTCTTGAGGTGGCTTCTTCTGTATGTACTTAGTAGTAGGGCTTCGGTTTAGCTAGACTTCAGGTGATTCTCAGTGATGGTTCGTTTGTAGTTTACTTGTAATTTTCAGGTGGTTGTGGGAGGAGGCAAGCACAGTATTTACCAGTTCAGTTACTCCATCATTTTGACCATGGCAAATGCATGTTTTGAGTGTAGGAATTTTTGTTTGTTTTATTTGTACATGGATCCCGAGCACCTAGAACAGAGCTTAACATATATAGCCGCTCAATAAACATTTGTTAAATGAATGAACGAGTGAATGCATGAATGTCGCAACACAAATGTAGCCTCGTCCATGAAGCCTTCCCTCAGTCCCGTGTGCTATCACTGTGCCTTGACTCCTTGCTTATAACAGTGCTGGGGAGTCGCTGCATGTTTGCCTGGTGCCCCCACTCTGAGAAGCCCTTGGGGACAGGGATGATATCAAGTTTTTCTTAATGCAGTACTGGCCCTAGCCGAGTGTCTGGCACATAGTAGGTACTCAGTAAATGAGTGTGGGAGGGAAACATTCATGAGTACCTACTGAGTGATGCCCCTTCATGACTGTGCTCACATGTACATAAGAGTTTGCATTTAGAAATGGGCTCATTCTTTTGAAATAGACCTTGACTCTGTAGAATGCCATCAAGAAGAAGAATTCAAGGCTACTGAATAAACTTACTTTTATCTCCATCTCACACAAGTTCTGTATATCCAACCATCATCTTGATCTCTCTACCAGTATGTCCCCCTCCCATACACACACACATGCACATCCAGCCTTGGTGTCCAAAACTGCCTCTCTTGTGGCCTGCCACACCACAAGGTACTCCCCTCCTGGGTTCCCTGCCACAGGAAATGGCACCTTCCATCCATCCATCCATCCATCCATCCATCCATCCATCCATCCACCCATCCATTCATCCATTCACCCACCCACCCACCCATCCACCCACCCATCCACCCACCCACCCACCCATCCATCCACCCACCCATCCACTTTCATGACAGAAACCCAGAATTTATCCCTCCCAGTTGCTAAGTCCTGCAGATTCTAATTCCTAAATATCTCTCAAATAAGTCTTCTCACGCCCTTCCCCACGGCCCAGCTCATCTGGCCTCATCTGGACTGAGGTAACTGTGGCCTAACCAAAGCACCTTGCCCGCTACCCCCACTCAGACCTCCTCTGTGCCACAGCCACAGTGATCCTTCTAAAATGCAAATTTAATCATATTTCTTCACTGTCTTTGATCCTCAAGATGAAGTGGAAAAAAAAGGAGAACTTAGCATTTGCTGGGCATCTACAGTCAGTGGAGAGTGCTAGGTACATTAATTATCCCATTTAGTTATCGTAAGAAACCACTGTGCAGAGAAGCAAAATGAGTCTTAGGGAAATAAATCGCCCGAGGTCACATGGCTAGGAAATTGTGGAACCTGATTTCAAATTTAAACCTCTTGACCTTAAAATCCATTTTCTTTCTGGTATACTCCTCTGCTTTCAAGTCCTTTTGGCCCAGTGGTCTCTGTCATGCAGCCCTTTCTACCTTTTTAGTACCAGGACCCATCTTTCCTCTCCGTTTACTCTGTGATAAGCTATCAAGAGCTACTTATCTTAGATAATACCTTACGCTTTCAGCTTATGATATTTGGTTATCTCCGAAATGCCTTTCAGGTCTCTATCTAGTGAACTCCTATTCATCCTTCAAAACCCATCTCTAATGGCACCTCCTCTGTTAGGCTTTCCCAAATTGACTTACCCAAGCAAAGTAATTGTTTCTTTACCTATGTCCTCAAAATGTGAAATGCACTCCTGGGAGACAGAAGAGTTCATTGGTTAAGAACATAGACTCTGGAATCAGACTACAGGGCTTAGAATTCTAGCTCCTTTCATCACTATGAGCTGTATCACCTTTGGCAAGTAACTGAATCACTTTGTGCCTTGGTTTCCTTACCTGTAAAATGGGAATGATAATTCATAGGGCCTTAGTAAGGATTAAGTGACATATGTGGAGTAGACTAGTGTCTGCTACAGTACAAGTGCTCAATAAATCTTAGGTTTTATTATTGTGACTCTGCTGCCTCTGATACATGTTTGAACTCAAATGTTGCATTTTGTCTTTCTTTATGATTTAGTCCATCTCTCCAATATATCATGTGCTAAGTGTATTATAATCACTTACTTGCATACTGGCTCCAGGAGGGCAGGTGACCCAGCTAGTAAGCAGCAGGGGAAGGATTCAGACTGAGGTCTGCAATAATTCAAAAGCCAGTGCTCTTAACTATTACATGTCAGAGCTTGTTCCGCGAATCATTTTTTTCTGAATATCAAGTCCCGGCTGGGAGCAGCGAGACTACACCAGGTTATGCTGCAGGAATGAGTAAAACATGGTCCCTGCCCTTGGGGACTCCCAGCAGAGCTCAGAACCTAGAGTGGAAGACAGATATGTGAACAGGTCATTCAAACAGTGCGATGCACCAAGTCTGAAGTCGGATACATTGCTGTGGGAACATAGAGGAGAGCAGCACTAAACGCTTGGGGAATAAGGCTTTACCAAAAGGTGGCATTAGAGTTGTTTCTCCAAGCAGAAGAGTTGCCGTGGACAAAGGGCATCCTAGGTAGACGGAACGGTGTGAGCAAAGGGCAGGAGGCCTGAACATGTGCAACACTAAAACAGAGCTGGCCTGGGGACAAGGGGCAGGAGGAAAGATGGCAGAGGTCTGACAGGCCTGGAATACCCTTTGAGTTTTGCCCCAGGGAGTAGGGTTGAGGTTTTGTTCTGTTCCATCATGCCTAAGGTGTACTAAGACCTGATGGAAAGAAATACCCTATTCACCACAGTGGTGACCATAGAAGTAAATGTGACAGCTGACTTCTCCATGCGTCCTTGTCATCACGGAGCTGTGTGGTTCAGTAGTTAAGAATGTGCTCTGAAGGGCCATCCCCGCTCATTGGCTGTGTGAATGCAGGCAGGTTCCTTAACCTCCCTGTGCCTTGATTTCTTCATCTGCTCAGTAGGAACAGTGATATCTAAAAGTCTCAGCACAGGGCTTGGCATGTGGTAAGGGCTGTGGAAGAGTTTGTAGCATCATTATTAGTCCACTTCAGACCAGGATCTTGGCCCCTCCTGTCTGTGTGCTGGGTTCCAAGACTCTCTCTACTTCTCACGGCGAAGGGCTCAGTGAGTACCGGGGCCTGCGAACAGGACACACTCACCGGAGCCTCTTGTCTCTCACCCGCAGCGGACGATGCCTGTGGCGGGACCCTGCGAGGCCAGAGTGGCATCATCTCCAGCCCCCATTTCCCGTCGGAGTATCATAACAACGCCGACTGCACGTGGACCGTCCTGGCCGAGCTGGGAGACACCATCGCTCTGGTCTTCATTGACTTCCAGCTGGAGGACGGTTACGATTTTCTGGAAGTCACGGGGACCGAAGGCTCCTCCCTCTGGTAAGCACTATCCCCACCCCGCCTCCTGTCCCCTACAGCTGTGGCTTAGGGGAATGCAGTCTCCCTAGCGCCTGGACCTGCAGCTGAAGGCCTCTCGGCTACTTCTACCCCCACTGTTGGAGCTTTCCTCTCATCATAATGAGACATCACTGTGTATTTTTAGGGCCAGAGTAAATGTGTATGGCGATTTTAGTATCTGATTTGAAGCCTGTCCTTGCTGAAAAAATTTCCTGATCAGTCTTGGTAGAGTAACTTGCATTAAAACTAACAATATTCTGGTCTCAGGACACGGACAGGGTCTCAGTGAAATTATTTCAAATATTCCATTTCTGGAAGACATATTCATAGCATCCAACAAAGGTATGGAACCTTAAATGGCAACTGTTTTCCCACTCCTGGGCCCTGGGCCGGGAAAGGGATTATGTCTGGGTTTCTGAAGGGAGGGACAAAACCCGCCCTGTCGTTCTGGCTTTACCAAAAAGCACCGGCGTTTCTGTGGTAGTCTCCCCCCCACCTTGCCATGAAGACTGTGCTGACGGGCTCAGGAGGAGAGGGCTGATGGAGACTTACCGGCCTCAGTTGCTGGTCGTCTTCCAGACTTGGACCCGTGGGACATGCCCACTCTGAAGTTGGCTTCAGGACGTGTCCAGCTTCCTGTATGGAGGGCAAGCCTTGAGTGAGTGGTCATGTGGCGTTTCCATCGCCCTCTCATGTTGTCCTTGTGGTTGTGTTATCAGGGCAGCAGGGGGACCTGTGTCAGCACATCAGGAACCAGTACAAGGATGTGTCCAGAGTGTTTCAGGCCAGGTGGGCATCTTTGCAGCCTTCGTGGTGGCCCAGTGCAGGGGAAGGCAGGGCTCAGTGCCTGTGGATGAGGGCAGAAGGGGCACCATACAGCTCTGAGTGAAACAGAAAGTGGGTAACTGCTAGAGGCGGGAAGGGCAGTGCCTAGGAAAGCACAGTGGTCAGCGGGGCTGAGGAGGAAGTGGAGGGAGGCAAGGAAGTAGACAGGAGGCGGGGCGCGTGCACTGAACACCTCTTATCCCAGGTGTGCTGTGGTAGGAACACCAGCTGAGGAGTGAGACGAGGTCCTTTGAGGGTGACAAAATCAGACAAGCCCACAGCACGAGGGAGCCAAGCGGCTCCTTCTTGGAAGGGATAAAGTGGGAATGGACTGGTTCCTCCCAAATGCGGACTCTGAGATTTGGGGACCCGTGTGGCCCAGAGAACTCGCCTGGTGCAGTGGAAGGCAACAAACTGACCCAGGAGTCAGAAGACCTTGGTGTTGTAAGTTGTCCGTTGACTTGGCCAGGTCATCTGTGACCCAAGATAGGGTGTTGAGAGAAGCACATGTGAGCCATGCTGTATGGAGATTGATGTTCTAGTCTGTGGGCAACAACAGCTGGACACTCAGAACTGGGAGTTGGGTTGAAAGTCTAGGTGATCCTTCACCGAACTGGAGCCCCAGTGACCGGCCCAGGCTGAAGACCCTCTGTCCCCTGCCTCTTTTTGTAAAATACCTATGTTTCTGATGATAAATGTAATACATATGCTTCTTATAGAAAATATAAAAAATGCAAACAGTTATGGAGAAATGAATAACAGGTACTAGATTTTTGTTGTATCCCCCTTTGACTTTTGGATTTGCCTAGATCATGCTAGCTGGCTACTTATATATACTTTTTAATATTGCAAAATTAGGCTCTTAACATGCCTGTAGTTATGTATTTTTAATTTAGCATTAGATCATGAAAACTTTTCAATATCATTACAGATGCCTCCAAAATATAATAGGTGTGATAATAGTATCATTTATTATCAACATGTGGCAGGCTGGTTCTAAGCTCTTAGAGCTATAATTTCATTTCATCTTTATAAAACATCTGTGAAGTAGGTAGCATAATTTTCCTTTTACAGATGATGCAAATGAGGCCCAGACAGGTTGTGTGACATGCATGAAGCCACACAGCTAATAAGGAGAAGAGCTGGGATTCAACCCCAGGTTAGTCGGCCTCGAAAGCCCTTCTTAGCAATGACAGCATGGAAGGATTGTCGTAACTGTGTGGCATCCAGTGTCAGAATGTACAGACTTCCCTGGTCAGATCTCTTGTTAGGCTGTTCCCAAATTTTTACTTCCGTAAACAGATGCCAAGATGAATACCCCTGCCAGCTCCCTCTTCCTGTCTCAGGGCCTCTTCGACTCGCTTGTTTATCTGTGGGCCAACTGGTCTCCCATGGCTTCTGCTCCCCAGGTATGGGTCTACGCCTTGTCCAAACTTCTGGAGTGAAACAAATCTGAAAGCGTATTCCTTTTCCTATTAAATCACTCAGTCGGGAAGGAATTAAGCAGAGGAAACTGTTTGGGGAGTCATTCAGAACTCTGCTATACGATTAAATTATAATTATTTACAGGGTTGGTGTCACCACTGCCGGGCAGCGTGCATTTCTTGTCCTAATTTATCCTTGCATGGCAATTATGGGTAAACAAATTCAGAGGCACAGGGCGTAGGTGCAAAGCACCCGCGCTCTTCCCTGCCCATTCTTGTATGGATCCCTGGGTTCTTGTGAAAATGCAATGCTGCTGGTTTATGAGTGTACTGCTTTTATCAGCTTACGTTAAGGCTTCAGGGTGTTCTCTGGAGTACTCTGTCAAGGCACTGAAAGACAGCTGATCGTCTTAGAAAAGATGGATTTGAACAACTGGGCATCCCTTTGCCTAGGGAGAAGACAGAGGCACCTCTGAGAGAAACCAGCCCACCACCTCTCTCCCTGGAGAGCAGGTTCCCACTGATTTGGAAGCGGAGGTGGCCTGGAATGTCCCGACACAGTTTCCACACGCGTCTCCTCCCTGCAATGGGGTGACAACAGGATGGTTTTAATTTGAGTTCTAGTGTTTGAATTTCATGGACCAGTTAACATTTCCAAACAATTAGGGAAACATAGGGTTGATCATTTTTTATTTTGCCAAGTAAGGATATTAGGGGAAAAAAAACCTGCCAGGTCCTCAGAACATTATATCATAAAACAAAGGACCATTCAAAGCCAAAGCTGTGGCAGGATATAATCCATTGGCAGCCCTGGGCTGACATAATGAGAGATGAGGCTGGGAAGAGCACACCTACATAGCGGTGTGTACCCACAACCAGAGAGTCCCATGGTATGTAGACGTCAGTCAGTGGGCTGGTGCTTCCTGTCTGGGGTCCATGACCAGCCAATGGGAAGCCAGCAGTGTGTGTGTGTGTGTGTGTGTGTGTGTGTGTGTGTGTGTGTATATATATTTTTTTTTTTTTTTTTTTTTTTGAGGGCAGTGTCACTGGCCCTCATATGTGGGACCCGAACCGGGGCCACTGTCGTCCCAAGCCAGTTCTTAACTACTGTGCCACTCAGCTTGCCCGCCAGCAGTATATTTTTTGAATAGGAAAAGACTGCTGTGGTGAGCACTGCGTCGCGTACCTGACACATTGAGAGATTCCCAAGTATTTTAGACTTACTTTTCCTAAAGCCAATTGTATTTGTGTGGGTGTGTGTGACTGACCATGAGCAAAAGCTGGACCTGAATTGACTGAGAGTGACAATCCAGACAATATATTTGGTATTATTCCCTCACTACACACACACACACTCACAGCCCAGTCACCCCTGATACCTCTCCAAGTCCCCACCAGGCCAACCCCCGTGATATACACATTGCCAAGTCAACCCCCTTACGTGTACATACTTCTATCTCTAGTTCACCAAACTCAATTCATGGGTCAGATTTTCCCTCACTGATCCTTCACAGAAGCACCTTTGTCCTGCTCGGACCCAGTCCGTTGGCTATGACCTTCGTGGAGCCCCATCCTGCCCCTCAAATTCTAGGAAAATGTTGCAAGAGTTCCTCGTGAAACTCCTGGACTTTTCAGAGGACTGGGATTGAGAATGCCAAGACCCCTTTAAAATCCAGAGTTCTGGGTCCCTGGAACCTGGAGGTCCCTGGAGGGTGTCAGGGTCCTGTTATCATAATGAGTGGCAGTCATTGCCAGCCCATTACAGAGGCGGCCTCTCCATTGTAGAGAAAATCCGTGTGTGAAAGGCCACTGAGAAGCCACTACACCCATATCTCTCCCCTCCTCCCTCTGCCTGATACTTGACACACGCTGAGTCTCTCCAGGCTCTTCCTCTGGGCTACAAGGGAGCAGAGAAAGCCAGGGAACAGGGAAGGGTCTGTGCAGTCCCTCCAGGATGGAGCATTGAGCCTGCGCCTTGGCACCTAACTGGGGAGCCAGTCAGGCTGGGAGTCAGAGGGAATTGGCCTCGAAACCCAGACCCACCTCTTTAATAGCTGTGTAATCTTGGGATATTTACTAACCTCTCTGAGCCTCAGTTTCCACATCTGGAAAATGGAGCTCATCATATCCACCTACGACACACGTTGAAAGGGCTAAACATGTGAGCTGTTGCCTGGCTCATGGTAGGTGCAATGCTCCTGGGTGGGCGCCAGAGTCGGGGGCTCACTCTGGGAGAGAATATGGGTAAATAAGATGAAGCACCTCCAGCAACTCAGAGCCTCGGCCGCCCTGTTCTCGGTGCCCCCACTGAGGCCATCTTCCCAGCCTGCCAGCCCAGTGGCACCTCAGCAGGCAGAAAGGCTCAGCCGGCTCACTCCGGCTGATCCAGCCCCAAGGGAACCCCAGGTGAGGTGGGCTGGTACAGCGCCCCGGGGTCAGGCTTGAGGGTGCCCTTGCCAAGGGCAGAAGGGGGCAGCGATTTTGTTGAAACTGCCTTCCCAGAGCTGGACTTCGTGAGCACATTGCGGGCAGAACCACCTCTTCCCTGCCTGGACCCAGCCCCAGACTGGCCACTTAGCCACTTGGTAGGAAAAGCAGAAGAGGAGCTGACTAATTCAGCTCCCACTGGCTCCTCTGTGCAGGGCTAGGAGCTGGGGGCTCCACTGGGAGGCAGGCACTGCCCCTGCCGTGAGGGGCCCAGAGAGTAGGGGAGAAGGGGCAGCATCCGGAGACGGTCAAGGAGGATGCGGTCCAATACAGAGGGAAGCACCTTTCTGCCTGGGAACTCTCACCGTCTCTGGCCGATGAAGTGCTGGGTGCGGGAGTTCAGAGCTCTTTCCCATGTGTGGGATTGCTGTGTAGACCGTAGAACTGTCCCCATCTTCTTGGTTGTCACCCCTGTGAGTCTAGTCCCTGCCGACAATTCCTGGCATGTCTTCTTCCCCCTTCGCTGTCCTTTAATTTTCATTCTTGATCTGTTTTCCTCTGATCGTCTGCCTGTCCATTCTCTATGTCCCCACACCTCCAAGCACACCCCCCCCCACCCCGACACCTGTGCATGGACCTGGAGATGACAAACTTTTAAAGTAGGAAGAGAAAGGAGAGCATCGCCAGGGCTTCGAAGATGAAGGTGACCCAGGGCCTCAAGGCAGAGGCAGCATATGAGACAGGCTTTGAAGGGTGGGTGCCATGTGGCACGGGACATGAAGGGGCAGGAAGGGCAACCTTCTAGGGCTGTTGCCTGGGCCTCCAGGCTAAGGTGGGAGCCCATCAATCCCCAAGACACAGGTCCAGTCGGTGATTCCTGGAATTCTCTAGGGAAGATTCTCCCCACTGTGACCTCAGCCCTGGGACTCAGCCTGGGCTGCCCCTCCACTTGGAGAAGAATAGGAAAAAGTGTGTTTCAATGTCTGGATTCTCCGGGTCCTGCCACCTCATAGACTTCATTGCTTTTCAAAAGAGAATTTCCCTGGAAAGCAGCTTCAACCTACTCTCTGGATCCAGCTTTAAGGGGGGAGGGTGGGGGAGGGAGGCATTACTCTGTTCTGCCTTCATTTGTGTGTTACACTCAGTTTGAAAATTTTGCTAGCAACACTCCTCTTGAAAGACCCCATTTTAATTATTAAGCATTTTACACATGGAATTGGAGCCAACTAGAACCATTTGATCTCAGTGACTTTTAACTAGATATTTCATTCAAGAGCATCAGATTCAGATATAATTAGAATGAGAACAGCATGCCAGCGGGGATTTGTTAATAATAACTATTTACTTAGTTTTTCATTCACGTATACTTTATCAAGCCATTGGTTTAGATTATTTACACTCTGTGTTACTTTTCCCCTATTTATTTTCGGCAGTCATTTATTGAGAGCCTTCTATGATGAACTAGGCTCTCCTAGGTGCTAAGGAGACAAAGACACAGTCCCATCCCCAAGGGGTTATTTACTCCACAGATGTTTCGGTGGTAGCCATGCACCCTGCTGGGTGGGTGGACCCAGGAGCTCACAGTCAGGGTGAACAGGCAGAATAGAATTAAAATGCTTTCCAATATCAGGTGTTAGGTACTTTTCTAAGAGGTATGATAAGCTCCTGTAGGGACTTAAAAGAGAAATATAGGAGCTAGGATTCTTGTGATTCAAGAAAGAGAAACCCAGCTGCAGCTGACTCAAGCTAAACAGGGAATGTGCGTGCTTCGGTGACTGAAAAGTCTAGGCATTGCCTTCAGGCACAGCTGGATCAAGGTACGCAGATAATGCCATCTGCTTCCCTCCCTCCCAGGGCTTTGCTCTCCTGTGTTCAGCTCCCTCTGTCCTAGGGGCTTAGCAGACCCAGAAAGGAACCACCACTTTTCCACAAAAGCCCCCAGATAAACCTTGATTGGACTAGGTGGAGTCATGTGCCCAGCCCTCAGCACCAATGTAGCCAGAGGGTGTTCTCGTTGGCCAGGCCCAGGTCAAGTGGTGATCTGCCTTGCCCAAACCTCATGCCTGGGAGGGGAAGAGGTGTGGTTCACCAAAGGAAAACCCGGTCATTGGGAGACAGAAGCAAAGGATGTCCTCCAAGAGAGTTGTCAGTCTTCCTGTTATGAGAGAGGGGAGGCCTCAGATAAACGAGTCCCAGAATGGGTTGGCTTTTGAGTTGAACCGAGAAGCAAATAAGAGCTTGCCATATCGGCCTGGAGCAGAAAAGAGCCTCTGTGTGTTGGGGGCATTGCAAGTAGGGTGCAAGGTGCAAGAGAACAAGGGCAGAATATGAGGCCTGAAATGAGCACAGGAAGAGCATGGGTCAGTGAAGAACCATGCCCTCAGGTTAATAAACTGAGAGAGGATTCCATAGATTACAGAAGGCAGTGAAGTGTTTTAAGCAGAGAAGTAACATCATCAGTCTGAATTTTAATTGGGTCCAACTAGAAGACTGAGAAACCAGCTATAAACCTTTTTGTGACCATGCAGCCTAGAAACGATCCAGCCTTGAATTATGGCAGCTGCAAAGGGATGAAGAGGAGAGGGCCATGTCAAAAAACATTCTCAGGCAGAATTCGCTGGTTTTCGGGGCTCATTTGAAAGGAGGAGCGAAGGCAGGGGAGGAATCGGTGATTTCCAGGTTTCTGGCGAGATGACTGCGGTGGGGTCTTTTACCAAACAGAGGAACTCAGGAAGGAGCAGCACTGGGGTAGAGTGGGGGATGGTGATGCTCACTGGCCTCCCAGCACAAAATGGGCCAAGAGAGGGAAGCGAAGGTCCCAGCAGGGAAGGAGACGAGCCTGGGTCCAGGGACACGGGTGCCCTTGGTTACATCAGGTCCACGCAGTCTTTGAGGTACGACTGGGGCAAATGGTCAGGAAAAGCCAGAGCTGGGCCTGGAAAGTGTGGCGTTCAGGTAAACACTCTGGCAGGGCCTTGAGAAGTCGTCTTCGGGATCAGCACCAGCATCATTTTCATCAGCAGTCTCTCCATCATTACGGTCAGCCTGACCGTCTCCATGTTTATCACCTACATTTTCTATCATCATTCATTCATTCAAGAACTACTTAGGCCCTTCTGTTACCTGACATTGGGCTTGGCACGGGGAATACCATGGCGGAGGAGAACTGAAACCGCTGCCTTTGTGGGACTTCTGGTCTACTTGGGAGGGACTGACATTAATAAAATAAATCACAAAGTAAATATAAAATAGACTTGTGATGAGTGCCAGGAAAGAAATTCACAGGATGGGAGTAATAGTAGCGGGGACCCTATTAAGATAAAGGGGCCAAGGGGAGGTCTCCCTGAGGGGGTAGGATTTAAACTGAGGCTTGACTATTGAGAAGGAGCTGCCATGGGAAGATCTTGGGAATCAGCATTTTAGGCAGAGGGAATTCTACATGCAAAGGCCCATCATCACAATGCCCCTACTTACCCTTGAACTTCATACATGGAGTAGCATAGGCCAAATGCCTGTCCTCTAGGGTTTCAGCCTCTTTGAATGTCAGGAGCAAGGCAGGGTCAAGGACCAGGCTGACAGAGATGCTCAGGAAGCAGCTGAGATGGTGCATGACTCAGACTGCTGAACCCAGTGGCACCTTGAACTGCTGAGGGGGTGGATCTATTCCAGCCAGGATTCCCCCTGCCTTCCTAGGGGTTTGTGACGTCCTTGCTTCCCTCTCCTTCCCTGCCACATTACCATGCTTTCAGCCACCCCCAAGAAGCTGTTCTCTTCTGATGGAGCCCATGAAATTGCATCTGTTGTAGCCATCAGGAGCCAGGCCATAAATAACGAGCCCTTTTAAAATCTCATCTTCCCTATCTCTCCAGTTGGAAATAGCATTACGAGCTCCGCAGCCGAGCAGTAGGAAAGGATTAGTCCCCTAGCATGCTGCTGGTACAAGCATGTTTGGAGAGCCGGGGCCAGGGCTCCTGCCTGCTCTGCAGAGCATCAGCGGGACTTCCTTGTCCTCTGGTGAGAACTTGCTTTCAGAAAGAGAACAAAAGCCACAGCTGGAAGGAGCAGGAAGTGAGCCTGGTTGTCCACTGTCAGCGCAGCAGCTCCATTGGAGCCTGTGATTTGGCCAAGTTCTATGTGTGGGAAGTTGAGGTTGGGCAGCTGGCCCACCTCCTGTGGGTCTGACTGCATGCAACAGGTTTGTACTAAATGCATCGTCTGCACAGGCGCCCATGCCAGGACTCTGAAGGTCACCAGACAACAGGATGCTGTCCTCAGCCTCTGCCTGATGGTGCCACTAAGACAGATGGAAGGAGTTGTTCTGGGCCCTTCTGGAGGCCGAACATTCTGGCAAGGCCTGCCTTCCCGAATAATGTTAGTTCATTCACACGTTCAGGGCCCCAAACCTGGTCTTTGGTTCCACTCTTGGCCATGAAGGCTTGTTCACACTCACTCTCAGCTTCACCTAGCCCATGCTTCTTACTGGCTTTCCCTGTCTCTTGCTCCTACAACCTCTACGGGCCTCCTAAGGCTGACCTAAGTCCTGATTCTAAACCTGAGCCTACACTTCTTTTAATCCCAGCTTCTCCTTCTCCAGTGGCTGGTGTGTGACACCTGCAGACTCACCAAGGAAGTGAGATTCACATAGAAAAGTAGCATTTGACAATCTGATGAAATGGCACGATGATTGCTATTGAACTCAACATATTTTGTCATTGGGAGAAGGAGAGGGCAGAATTGGTTTGGACTAAATGGGGAGGCGTTAGGGAGAAGCAGAACTCTAGCATCTCTGGTGACTTTTCATCCAAGTTCTTAAAAGAATGCTCTACACTGACTGCCTTCTGTCCCCCTTAATTCTCCACATGCTTCACTATGTCTTCTACCCCCGGGCTCATTAAGATCGTCCTCAGAGAACCTCCCCCTTGCCCCAATGCTACCACTTCCAATAACAGACCTTGTGTTTAGGCCTCATCTCGCTGGACATGTTTGCATTCCTTTACAGCGTCGGTTATTTTCACTCTCCTTCCTCTTTGCCTGCATGCTATTCTCTCTGATTCTTCTTGGGACCTCTCTGACCATTCCTTCTGTTTCCTTTGATGCCCCGCAAGACTCTGCCCTTGCCTTACTGTTCTCTCTACTCCTTTGGTAATCTTACCTACTCTCTTGGTTTAAAATACCTCCTACTTGTCTATCTCTCCCAAATCTGGCTCTCTAGCCTGGCATCCCCACTGGGCATCAGACTGGTTAGCCAACTACTTGTTGGATGTCACCTTGATGTCCCACCAATATCTCCAGCTCAATATGCCTCAAGTTCACTTAATTAACTCCTAAAATGGTCAGAGTTTGTTACCTACTTTATGGCATCTCCCTCTACTTAGTTTTCCAAAAATCTGGTTATCATCTCTGTTTCGTCCCTCTCTCACCAGCCATATTCAATTAATTGCTCAGTTCTTCCAACGTACCTCCTAGAACATACCTTTCCATCTTTACTACCACTCCCCCAGTCTTTGTGGGTTGTAATAGCCTCTTTACTGATCTCCCAGCTACTTGGCGCTCTTCAATTCATCCTCCCCACTGCTACCAGATTGGTTTAATTAAAATGCAGAACTGACGCGCTAAGCCCCAGGCAAAAGCTTTCAATCATCTTCCATTGTCTACAGAATTAAATTCCAGCCCTTAATAGGGCACAGGAGGCCCTTTGTGATCCAACCTTTGCCCACCACCTGAGCCTCATCTCCTGCCCCTAAAACTCAATGGTATAACACCACAAAGGTTTATTTAATGCTCATTGCTACATGTCTTTTATGGGTCATTATAAATGGCTCTGATCCCCACAGTCATGCAAGTGGGTGTTCAGACCCAGGGAGGTGCTAGTACCTTGGAGCGGCAACATTGGGAAGATGTGGCCTTCTCCAATGCCACGACCGGAAAACAGAGAACCTAGCATGGGCTTTTCACTGCTCCAGCCCAGATACAACACACATCGCTTCCAACTCCTGTTTCACGGGCCAGAAGTAGTTACATGGTGCAGCCTAGCCACCAGGGAGCCAGGAAATGGGGTGAGCAGGTGGAATGGCTGGTGAGCCAGGGTCTCGGCTATACTGGTACCTCATGTTTCAGATCCCAGCATGCTCTGCTCCTGTCAAAGTCCAGCCCTTCCCTTTAGGCTCCAGACCTCATTGTCTCCAAAGACTTTCCTACGAAATTCATCTTTTTCTTGCATTTATTAATATTTTCTTCTCTCTTGAACATCGTGTACAGTGTACAGACATGTCCTCGTACCTACCATCCAAAATCAAAATGAAAACAGCACGCACCAACTCCCCCATTACTCAGCCCCATTCAGAGACCACCAGTTGCTGAGACAGGTCTCATTCTCAGTTCTGCCCTGCCCGCCCCTAACGCTGACCTTGCTGGGATTGCCAGTGACCTCCAGGTCGCCAAATCCAGTGTCGCTTCTCTATCTGTGTCTGATTTGGTCTCTTGGCAATACGTGACCCAGGTCATCTTGCCTTCTTGAATTGTTTCCATTTCGTGATTGACGTGAAACCACAGAGCTAGCTACCTCCAGCCATTCCTTCTCAGTCTACTTCCCTGCTCAGCCTCTGTCTAACCTTCATATGTGGACTGCCCTGGAGGTCCAGGACCCTTCTCTTCCCTGGCTACCTTCTTTCCCAGGTAACCTCCACTAATCACAGGTTGGCTTTCTATATCATCTAGATGCCAGTGGTTCTCAATATAAATGTCCAACCCTGATGGACTTTTTGAGCTCCATATATCGGGGGTGCCAAAAAAAAAATGTATACAAGTGGACACTTTGGTCAGCGTTGATCAAGCAGTAGTTTTCCGGAATTTGAAAGTGTCTGGATGCTAATTGGTAACCACTTTGAGCACCTCTTATAATTGCAGAAGTCAAAAGTGACTTGTGGGCCGGCCGAGTGGCGTGGTGGTTAAGCGCCGGCTTAGGAAGCCAGTGGCCCCGGTTCGGGTCCCACATGTGAGGGCCAGTGACACTGCCCTCAAAAAAAAAAAAAAAAAAAGTGACTTGTATTCATCTTTTGTTATCGGTATGTATTGAGTATTACAATTTTAATAAGAAGTTTCCTTTCTTAAAATGTGTATACATTTTTTGGGCACCCTCTGTATATTAACAGTAATCTCAAAATGAGATTGGCACCTGGTAGACGGCCAAGGTGGGTTTGTTAGGAGGAGTGACAATGGCTTGTGGCTAATTGCAAAGGTTAACATGGAGCCTCTCCACCAAATATTTTAAGTAATAACCTTCCTGGGGGACATTTACAAATTAGCCCTGACTCTTGCTGATTACTTATCCTAAACTCATTCTGATTAATAATTAATCAGTAAACGGCTTGGCCAGAGCAGGCTGATCAGTGCTAGGAAGGATCTCAAATTATGCAAGTCGCTTGGCCAGTTTTAAAAAATAAAAAGCTCAGCAGTCGACAGAGCTGGAGAGGCTTGATTGCAATGTGAGTGAGGTAAGGTTTCACAGTTGTTTGTTTGTTCCTTTTGGTCTTTCTTTTTTTTTCTTTTCGACTAAGAAATCAATTAAGCTCCAACTTGCAACCTCAGAGTGAGACTGTGTGACACAGAAATAGAAATGTGTTAAATATCACTTTATTTGTTTTTTTTTTGTTTTCCCTTCAAAGGAGTTTTGGTCTGAGAGACAGAGGTTAAAATTAGCCAGTTTGTTAAGCAAATGCCTGGCTGGCACCCGATGTCATTTTCTGCAGCCACATCAGCTTCAGCTACACCTTCGCTTCCTCTGAGCAGCAGTCCACTGGGCCTGGCAGTAAGGAGGTGAGAGATTTGATAGGCGCTGCTCACTCTGCCTACCCCACAGCTAGGCACAATCAATGTACCAGCAGCCTACGCCCCCAGGAGTCCTTAGAGTGCTCTGCTTCCTGCCTACAAGCCCCAGGGAGACAGGGGAAAAGGAATCAGAGGGTGATAAACTGGCTTCCCACTGCCAGGCATGAACTCAGGTACTGCCTGGGACCCCATCTTAATGCTGCATCTGCAGCCTCCATCCTCACAAGCTGGTCCTGCAGGAGGCCTCATCCTCTCCAGACTCTTCTTCTGGCTACTGGAGATATGGCTGAAGGGGAGACTCAGAGAAAGCTGAGGTGTCCGTTGACATTGATCTCTGGGCCAGAGAAAAGAGGCAAGGTGTAGGATGTAGGGCAGTTAGTGCAACTCTGATGCCCGTTGGAACCACAGCGACAGCAAAGCCACACCCAGACCAACTCAATCAGAATGCCCATGGGTTCCGGGACCAGCCAGCAGTATTTTTGAGAGCTCCCCACAGGGTCCCAGCATACACCCAAGTGGAGAACCATGAACTGATGGAGTGCAGTAGGCTTTCGAAAAAGAGATTATGAAGGACATCGAAGAGTGAAGGAGGAAATGGGCTTTTCAGGAGATGATGGTCTTTCCCAGGAATGAAGGGAGGTCTGTCCATCAGGGTGAGGGGAGAAGAGGCAGCCAGACATGGCAGCTTTACAAGCCCCAAAGCTTCTGATCTATCTCAGCTCAACCCCTGCGTTCCAAAATTACCCCTTAGAGCTCAACCCTTGTTGCTCAAAACGTGATGCACTGACCAACTCCCTGCTTTAGAAGACTTGCCTAAAATGGGTTTTAGGATTTTGTGGGTTCCTGGTCCTATCCTAGAGGACTAAATCTGAAATTTCTGAGGATTGGGCCCAAAGTCAATATTTGTAACTATCATCCTGGGTGTTGTGAAGGAGATTAAAAGTTGAGAGCCACCCTGGACCTAAACAGAACTCTTTCCAGAGCAATAACATGGAGAGGGTGGGTTTTGCCCATTTTGAAATCATCCATCTTCTGAATTGATCCATTATTGAATTTCTTGGCATAGAAATTCCCCGGTTATATTTGACTTATATGTTTGGTTATGGTTGGTGCACAAGTGTGGTGGGCAAGCCCATCTATTACGTAAAATGAAGCACACTGACTCCTAATGGAGTTCATGAATTTATTTAACAAATGTTTTAGCCTGCCTGCTCTGTGCCAGGCTCTGTGATAACCCTGTGACTACAATGCTGAACTATTGTAGAAAGCCTCAGCCCTAAGGTCTAGCCTCAACTCATCTACCCGGTGTAGACCTACGCAAAGGCGGTCTCCTTTCCAAAACCCTGAGATGTGGCATCTCTGTGCTCTGTTACCTGCTCCCCACCTGCCCCCGGCTCCGTCTGCACCTGCACAAGCTACTGAGCTACTCTAGCATCCTTCTCCCAACATGAACTCCTAAAGAGCATGAACTCGTCACCTCCTCTCTGAATCCTCAGCGCTCAGCCGAAGTCCTGGTGACAGACAGGCATAAAAATATGCTGACAACTTGTTGAATCAATGACGCCTCTGAGGACTTCGAGCCTCGGCACCTTCCTTGCGGCCCCATCTCACCACCACCACCACCAAGAAAGGCATATGGCCTTGTCTCCCCTTGTCTAGCCTCAGAGCCCTTTGGCAACAGGACAGATATCAAGATAAGGAAACAAGCCCGTATCTCTTGATTGCCTTTGTGAGCCGGTGGGTTCCTGTGCTGAATGAGCTCACATACCTTGTCGCACTGAACCTTTGGCACCATCTGTGAGTTAAGTATTACTATACCTAGGTTGCAGATTAAGAAACTGAGCCTCAGAGGCTCAGCTTCCCCCTCCCCTGCACCCTCTCCTCTCCAGCTGGGTTCCTCCCATTCCACGCCTTCTGCAGACCCTGGGATCATTCTCTGCCCTTTGCGCGGGCTCTGGTGCGGACTATCTGGTCTCTGATTACATACTGTCAGGAGTATAATAGCCTTTAAGAATTACCATGTATCAGGCACTGTGCTTTTCACTGCATTACCTCACTGAATCCCTACAAAACTCATCCCTATTGTACAGGTGGAAAAGCTAAGACGCTGAGGTTAGGAAACCTCCCCAGAGTCATACAGCGAGTAAGTGCCCAAGCCAGGAGTTGGACCCCGTGTTCAGGAGTTGGAGCCCCTCTCGCTTCTGCTTCTCTGAGCTCCAACTCCTTTTCTGTCCCGACCCCATCGTTCATGACTCTTTGGTTCTCTCTTCTGGAGTTGCTGGTCCTCTGTCCTCTACCCACAGGCCTGTGGGGAGTCAGTCCTGGGTCCCAGCCAGCAGAGAGCGGCCCCCCCATCTGCACTGCCTCCACAATGGTATCTCCCACCCGTCCTTCTCATGTCCCAGGATAGTCTGAGCTGCAGTGAGTGCCCGGCCCTTGAATCAAGCATTTCTTTAGTTTGGCCTCGAATTAGACTGCAGTTTTGCTCTGTTCCTATGACAGGCCATTGATACTCACAGGCTGCTGCAAGTAGGGAGTTGGGGGTAATACAGCCTCTACCCGATGCTTCTCCCTTCTCCCAGTTCTCCCTCCTGGCAGTCTACAATATATTGTCGACTCTGTGAAGTAGATGTCAAACCTCCTTGGAGGATGTTGGTGGCAGGTGCATCTGGGCTGCTAACTCTGGAGCTGGATGCTGACTACCCGCAGCCCCATACCTGGTCCCCGATAGGCTTGACCCTCCTATGTGAACGCCTGTGGCTCTCCTCTGTGACATGATGACTGCAGCTGCCGTGCCCCAGTGGGAAGGTAGCGAGGGCTTGGCCTGCTCTGCATCCTGCAGTCGTCCCTGAGCCCAGGGCTGCAGACCTTGCTGAGAGAGGGACCGTATATCAGGGTCTCCCCTCCAGCAGCCTAGGAAAGATCCCCAGGACTCCTGCTCATCTGGAACCTCATGGAAGTCCGTGTGGAGTAAGGGAAAGAGCATGGCTTTAGGGGTCAATGTTGGGTTCAAATATTAACTCGGCTGCCAACTAATTGTGTGACCTCAGTTAACTTACTCACCCTATCGAGTCCTTACATAGAGTTTCAAGAAATATTTGTCCTGAAAGACTTTGAACAGGTCCAGCTCCCGGCCCTTAAATCCTGCTCCTGTTCGTCCTCTGACCTTGCGTGCCTGAAGCACCTGGAAGGGCCCCCTGCCCTCCCCCAGCCCACTCCTGTTCACCCTGCCCCTCTCGCCCCACTCATGCAGCCTCCCAGCATGTGCTCTGTGCAGGTGGCCGCACACGGCTCCCTTCAGAGATTCCAAGATGCTGTGGGTCTCAGCTTCTGCATCTGATCAGTCAGGGAGGCACCTGTGGGCTTGCCCTGAGCGGGAGGCCACAGCAGGAGGTTGCCATGACCCTCTGGGCCAGGCAGCTCTGAGACCCCAGGACCCTTTGGCTACACCCTCAAGGATGCACAGAGAAAGGGATGAACTGCGGGGGACCAGCCCCCGCTGACCAGGGTTTGAGAAGGTGGACATGGCGTCTGCGGTTAATGAAAGACAGAAACTGTCTGTTGCAGTAAAGACAGAAAATGGAGAGATCGATCTCCAGTTTATTTGTTGCAGGCTTTATATACATTTTTTAGGTAGGAGGTACGTGCAAGGGTACGTGTAGGAAAAATATGCATTACCTCAGTGAAAAGTAGATCATTAACTGTTTACCAATAGTCTAAAGATCAGTGAAACCTTGGTTAGTTTCTTAAGCCATTTTCTTCCATTAACCCAGATAGCTATCTTTCTTTTGTGTCCCAAGGATCTGGCCATCCTCACCACATGCCTTAGTAAATAGTAAGCACCCTCCAGGTGCAGCAAGGAACAATAGGAGCAGATAAACAAGTTTATGATTCACCAAGCCCACTAAAGTCAGCCTGCATGCCCCTCAATATTGGGCTACACGGCCCTCAACAATGAACAGTATGGCTTTGTGAATATTTCGTCTGAGCAGAACACTCAGCCTTCTGAACTTCAGCTATTCTAGTTTTATAAGGCGAGTGGTGGGTCCTCCCCGCCTTCCTCCACCCCCAACCTGCTGGGAACATACAGCTTGGTGCACAGAGACTTTCTCATTTGTCACATGTAAACAGCATCACAGATTCCCTTCCGGCAGAATCCATTCCCTAAGGTGATTTTTCTGGAACTGGGAGGGTTTGAAGAAGAAAAGCACAGTTCACCCTTGAATAACACAGGGGTGCCAACCCCTGCGAAGCCTAAAATTCACGTCTAACTTACGTTGGCCTTCTCCGTACACAGATTCCCAACCTCAGATAGAAAGTACTGGTTTTGATCCATGATCGGTTGAATCTGCAAATGCAAAACCTAGAGATACAGAGGGCCAAGTTTATTTATTGAAAAAAATCAGTGTATAAGTGGACCTACACAGTTCAAACCCATGTTGTTCAGGTTCAGGGGTCAACTGTACTCCTTGTAGGGTGCCAACTAGGTGCCAGGCGATTACACGGATTACTTTCTTTCCTAATATTGCACATTCAAGTGACTGTAAGAGAGAGACTCAGCGAGGTCATGTGCCCAGGGTTATAGAGCTAGGAGGTTGCAGACTGAACCCAGGGCTGTTGGCCTGCCAGCCTTTTGCTCTTTCTGCCCCACTAGATTGGGGTGGCGATTCCAGGCTGCGAGGACACTTTGGGTGTCCTGGAGGATGCTCCCTGGCCTACACCTCAGCTTTCACCTTTCACTGCCCCCATCCCCCACCCATGCTACTTTTGTCCTTTGGGCTGTGCTTGGCTGGAACTGTGGGCTGTGTTCCCAGGCAGCCAGGCCTCGTCTGCCATGTGCCACTAGCTCCCTAGAAGACACCCGGGGAGAGCAGGACAGACTGCCAGCAGCCTTCCCCTGCAGAAGCGTCCTGTCACCACAGACAAATGGCTCATGTCATTCAGCCACATCCTTCTCATTGCTGGACGGTGGCCTGAGCTGTCCAGATAATCCTTTTCATTTAGTGTTGTCTTTATGATGCCATGAAGGTCCCAGGCAATGACAGCCCAACCTTTGCCCCAGCCAAGAAGAGACGCAGGGAGGCCTGCTTCCTGACTTCTGTGTGCTGCCTGTTCAGCTCGCACAACGATCAGAATCTGTCAAGCTGCGTCAACTGACGATTTTTGCATAAAGGCCATTGTTCCTTAGGCCTCACTGTGAGCAAAGGACATCCTAGATGCTATTGTGGCCTCCATCCTTCCACCAGCAATTTCCTTTGCAATTGCCCACCTTCTCCCAGCCCTTGCCCAGTGATGCCCTCCTAAGAGCCCCTCAAAACTGCCCCAGTCTCTCTGCTTGTAAGTACCCTCCCCCGGCTCCACCTCCTCCTGGTACCTTGGCAAGTAATTACCTTCACAAGGAAGTTGACAAGTCTCTGGTGACTTCTTGCCCAGCTGGAAAAGATTCATTATTCTATATCTGGAAATAACCAGGTCCATCAACACCGGACTGAGATAACACCAGTGGAGAAGTTCTCTATTCAGGGGAATTAATTAGGATTCCTTATTAAAGATCTAATTAGGCAAAAGGGCATTTTTATCTGTGATAGTCAGCTGCTCCTATTTCTCTAAAGCTATAACTCCAAGTTTAAACAAAAGGAGAAAACCAGGGGCTGTGTTTTCTTCTAAAACAATTCACTTTTTCAGTGTCAGTTATGTCTTCATCAGGATGTGAAAATAGATTTTCTCATTCAATTTGCAATGTTTTATCTCTTCAGAGCCTGGTAATGACTTCGCTGTATCCCCTTAGCAAGCATCACAGCCCTAGCTGGATATTGGGGAGAGGGCTGTGTGGTTAGGATGACTGCAAGAGAAATAGCAGTTTTGTAGCAGCCTGATACATGGGCTAGCAGGAAATGCTGCCTCGGCCACATACTGCCCGTATGACCTTGGACCAGGTGCTTAACCTCTCTGAGCCTCAATTTCCTCCTCTCTAAATCTGTCCCCCAGGGCTGTGGAGAGAAATAAGAGTAAATTGGTGCAATATAAGAAAGGGGCTAAGAACCCAGGCTCTTGATTGAGATTATCTTATAGCAGTACATACAAGCCAGGAGTCCTTGGACCAATTAACCCCTCTGAGCCTTGATTTCCTCATCTGCAAAATGGGAGGGAAATCCCTCTTTTAAGTGTCTGGAAGGATGAAATGGGAGAACAGGCAGGTGAAAGTACCCTGCCTGTGGGGTGCACTTAATGCATGTTTGTCAGACCTGACCCAACCCTTTTGGGTTTTCCTCAGAAAGTCCAGTGAGCATTTACTTCTGCACCCCGCCCCGAGAGAACTGAGCTCGTTTTGTCCCGGGTGGGGCCTGCTGTTACGTCCCCCGGCTGATTCTAACCTGCAGCCAGGGCCGAGACTGCGCCCGGCTGTGCATCACCTCGGTGAGCCCCACTGATTGACACGCTGTGTCCTTCGTGGCTCCCCAAAGCAGTGCAGGAGGGAGGGGCCACCTCTGGCCACCCTGCTTTTCCCTCAGCCTGGGGCCTGATACGCAGAGACCTACATGACTGTGACATGGGCATGCGCCATGTAACCCCACAGATGTTTGTTTAAGAGAGCGGCTGCAGCTTGTGTATCCCAGGGAAGAGAAGACTGGGAGGAATACCAGAATCAGAGGCTTCCAGAAAGTTCTGTAGAAAGTGTGTTGTTGCCCTACTGCTTCATTCCATAGCTGGGGACGCTGAGTCGCGGCATCGCTCAGCGAGCACATGGCAGAGCTAGGGTGGGACACAGGCCCTCTGCTCTGATCCAGCCCTGTTTCCGCCATCTTGGATGTTCCCGGGCCACCTACCCCTGGACTAGCCTTGGCCGGACTTCATGTGGGAGGGTCACAGCAGCCCTGTCTCTGAAGATCTGTATCCACACAAACACCGGGTTCCTCTGCCGGTCCTGACTCCCACAGTGATGGTGCCTCAGTGCCTCAGTTTACCCACAGACTTTATCTTCTGGGGCCTGGTCTTACCTTTCCTTAACATTGTGTTGGCCTCAACACACCCGCCCCTGCACCCTCCGACCCCGCTCCTTCCCTCATTACCTCTGACCTCCTGCTCTCTCCCTGTCGTCCACTTCTGCAGGCATACAGGCCTCCTTGCCAACCCTTAGATGCTAGGCATGCGCGTCCCGCCCCAGGGCCTTTGCACTTGCTGTCCCCTCCACCTGGAATGAGCTGCTTCACAGACATCCACATAATTCATTCCCTTACCTGTGTCAGGTGTCACCTCTAGGGTCACATTCTCAGCGAGGACTTCCTTGTCCACCTATTTAAAATGACAAGTGCCATTTCCCACTCTTTAGACTGTCCATCTATCTCTGTTTTTTTGTTTTGTTTTGTTTTGTTTTTCTCTGCTGGATCCCCACACCTAAGTGCCTAGCACATAAGGAGCCTGAAATTTGGGGGTTCCAACCCCATCCCCAGTCCCCTCCCTGGAAGCTCTGTTGCTTAACAGCCATCATGTTGCCCTCCAGATGAGGAAAGTGAGGCCCAGGGAAGTGGCACGTGACTCGCCTCAGACCATCCACGGAGCTGGAGTCTGAGGGGTACTGTGCTGGGTGATCTTAAACAACCGTGAATGTAGATGTACTCTCAGGTCATTCATGTCTGTCCACATGGTGAGTGCTGGGCCTCAGGGCCTGGTTTCACCAGGTGATGCCCTGGGGGACATTCACAGGGCCCAGTTTCACTAGGTGATAAACCTGGGGGGCATTCACAGGGCCCAGTTTTACCAGGTGATAAACCTGGGGGACATTCACAGGGCTGGGCTTCACCAGGTGATAAACCTGGGGGGCATTCACAGGGCCGGGCTTCACCAGGTGATAAACCTGGGGGGCATTCACAGGGCTGGGCTTCACCAGGTGATGCCCTGGGGGACATTCACAGGGCCCGGCTTCACTAGGTGATGCCCTGGAGATCATCCGCCAAGGCCTCCAGGATGTGGCCGTGTTCAAGTCCCCCATCAAGGAAACAAATTGTCCTGCTGCAAAGCTGTGTTGCCAGAAGTGAACAGTGTCTGGGCTGAGAACCAAGAAATCCTCTCCCCCTTGGCACTGCCCTCCTCACCTTCCATCCCCCCTGCCAATTCCCCCATCAAATAATTCCTGATAATGAAGTTAGGATGATTCATTGGTTTTCTGATGAGCGTGAATTCATCATCAAAATCTACATATTTCAATCCCCTGATATGTGCTCTCAGATTCCTAACCTGATTAATATGTAAAGTACTTTATCCTGTGGCTTAACAGGAGAAAACTCAGCCTGGTTTTCGGGCTCGCCTGGCTCCCAGCCTCTGGGGTTCTAGAGTGTGGGAGATGCTGCCGGCTCCGTGTCGGGGATGGTCCAGTAGCTCATCAGGGTTGGGGACAAAGTGTTAGTGGGCACCTCAGCTGAGAAGATGTTGGCTTCTCCGGGGCAGGCTCTGTGCTGCCCAGCCCTGCGGCTTCAGACCTGCCGTCTCATCACCCAGAAAGTACTGGATGCAAAGTGGTTCAATGTACACAGCCCCACAGACTTGTAGGGAATAGTCACACCCTACATCTGGGGACCTTCTGAGCCTTTCTAGAGGGACAGCTAGGGTGCCCAGCCACCTTCCAGCCAAGGCTATCTAAGCCTGATCCCTGCATCCTGTCCCCAGGCCTCTCCAGTGGAAGGGCTCTAGTTTAGCAAGTAGCCTGGAGCCCGCCTGCCCTTGCCCCTGCCCCAAGCCCCAGGCCCTGCCCCCGCCCCAGGCCCCGCCCCCGCCCCAGGCCCCGCCCCTGCGCCCGCCCCTGCCCCAGCGCCAGCCCCAGGCCCAGCCCCTGGCCCCGCCCCAGGCCCTGCCCCGCCCCGGCCCTGCTCCTGCCGCAGGCCCCGCCCCTGTCCCAGGCCCCGCCCAGGCCCCAGCCCCAGCTCCAACTGCTGGCCTTGCTCCTGCTCACCTCTTGTCATATCTAAGACCCCTTTTACCTCGCCCACCATACATCCCCCCACCTCCACCACCAGGTTCTGCTGGGGGCCCAGACTCGACTCATTCAGGTCCATGCTTCCTCAGCCTCAGACTATTGCCACATATGCCCCTGTAGGGCCACCCGTGACTCTCTTAGCCTCCCTCCTCCCTGACCACAAACCCATATCTGCACCCACAACACCCGTGGGATCTCCTGCCAGGTGCTATGAGCGCTGACTCTGTGAGAGGCTGTTTGCCTCGAGTGCTGTAGAGTCAGACATGGGTTCAAACCTCAATGCCAGGATTTAGACAAGGTATTTCACCTCTCTGAGCCTCTGTTTCATTATCTTCAAAATAGGGCTGTCAAAAGTAATCATTTATACTGGTTAAGGCTGTTTTGAATTTCATATTAGCACTAAGCAGCATGTCTAGCACGAGGTAGCACTCAGTAATGTCACTAGCATTGCTATTCATTTTCATAGCCGCTGACTGGCGTGGGCTGATACTCCCATCTTTCTGATGTGAAAAAGGTGTTGAGGTTGGGATGTGGTTGAGGGGAGCAAAGCAGCACCTCTTCTCCACAGAAGCACCTGGAGCTTCTTGGGAGAAAAAGGTTTGAGACCCTGTGAAAGAGGGGAGTTCCCAGGACGAGACCTGCCTTGCAGGAGATGGGGACCCAGTCAGGGACCTGGACAGCCCAACAAGATGGAGAGGCACCAGCAGAGGAGGGCTGCGGCTTGGCACACCGTGTGTCTGATACTGGCGTCCTTGCCCCCCACTCCCTCCCCCCTCCTCACCGGTACCAAGATATTGTCCTAATTTGGATTTTCCCAAAAGCAGACCTGAGACAAGGGTTCAAGGGCAAGTTGCTTATTGGGAAGTGCAGGTAGCACCAATAGAAGGGACAACAGCCAATAAAGGGTGTGTGATCACACCAGCTACCACGGTGGGGGCTGGGGCATAACCCCACAGGGATGTGCTGGGAAAGCCAGATCCACAGAACCCAGGTCTTAGAATTACCCCACCAAGGAGGGGAGCTGGGGTATTTATACACTGATTCCTGCAAGTCATTGAATGAGGGCTGCTCCTGCAGGGGGCGGGGGGCGGGGTTAGCAGTGTCCCAGCTCCTCCAGCCTGCTGTGCACATGGGCAAAGTGGCCTTCTATGGAGAAAAAATGCCCTGTCACAAGGGTACACGTGCTGGCAGAGGGCAGTCAGGTGGCCCACGCTGAAAGATCGGGGCGCTAACAGCACCTGCCAGAGGTTTACATGGATAAAAAGTCATTGTGGAGGTGAACTGAAAGTATTGTGGCACTTGGGGCCTAGGCAGCTTCGTGGTGGAACCCAGCTCACTGGACATGACCTTGGGGAAGGAGCATCTTCCCTTAAGCCTTGAGGAGCCACTGAGTCTCGGACAAATACATAGAAAAGTGCAGAAGGTGCCATGGCTCTGGTGAGGAAGCAGGTCTCCATTATCCAGGCAGCCCCATGGCTGTGGCACCCCTCCCTCCACCACTGTCAGACAGGAAGAGATGTCAACCCACGTGAGGGTGTGTTTGGATCTCCCACCCTTGCGGCACACTGCAGCCAGCAGGTGAGAGGACCGCTTCAGGGACCAGCATCAACCGCCCCGAAGGTCCTGGGAAATGGCTAGGCTGCCTCCTAGTTTGGCAATTAGCTGTTGACATTTGGGAAATCAGGGACATAAAACCCATCTTGTAGTTAGGGATGCTAAGTTCTGTGGATTTAGGTCAGACGCACGTGCACACAGACAGTCACACAAACCAATTATTCACTGATTGCAAGAGTCTGCTGTCAGATATTTTGGGGGAAGTTTTGCTTTTTCTGGCTGTGCCTTGAGCGAAGTCGTGCTGATTCCCTGAGTTGTAGGCATCAGAGGTGACGTCACAGAGAGCTCATGCATTCTGAGCAGGTACCACCCACTTGGGGTCTTTATTTAGACACACCCCAGCATTCCTGTCCTCATTCCTGGAACCCCCAGGAGAAGCTCCACAACTCAGTGTGGGGAGAAGGAAAAGGGCTCAGAGTTCAAACACATTCATGATCCATTTACTCTTCTAAAATACGTGGGTGAAAGCTCCTACATGCTATATTTCCACATCCTGCCTCCTCTCCCATTTGGAAGGCCTATGGAAAGAGCCTGGGACCTGGAGTCAGATAAACTGAGTTCCACTGGGCATCCTTGGGCAAGTGACTAATCTCTCAGCATTCCCATCTGCCAAGTGGCCAGAATAGTGCCAAAAATGGTGCTCAAGAGACAAGTGGAATATAATAGATGCTCAGCAACTGCTACTCGTCCCCCCTTCCTTTCTTGTAAGTGATTTTAGCTCCCTCTCTGCTTTAATTTCTCCTCTCCCTTCCTCATCCATCCAGGTCGTACCTGGCAGAGATGTGCCCCTGATGTCTCTATTGATGTGGGGAGTAGAAGGATGAATAGTGTGATGATCCGTTCATCATCATAATATACAGTCCCAACTTCCTACAACAGCCCATTCATTATTTTTAAGGGAATAACATCAACCCTCTTGCCAGACCGCTTGGCTCTTGCTTGGTCCCATCTGATCTGGGTCACTCACCTCCAGCAAATGCTGTCAAGTCTGCACTTGGGGACTAGAATGCTGAGCCCCCACTTTCTGCTTCAAAATCACCCAACCGGCCTCAGTGGAAAGAGGGAAAGAGCAATTATTCTACTGAATTGGTTTCCAGCAAAAAAGGAAACCATTAAAAAAGAGACTATTCTGTTTTTTCATTTCCATTATAAATGTAATGCATGGTCATTAAAGAAAATTTAGAAAATAGAGAAAAGCTAGATAAATATAAAAACTCCCATGCATGAACGTTTTGATGTATCTCCTTCCATTCTTTTTCTAGGTATGGCTTTGTTTTTAATTTAAAGAGCTGTGTTCTTGATATATATATCCTTTTTCATTATTTACATAAGCAATTTATGATCATTGTGAGAAATTCAAAACATCCCCAAGAGTATAGAATAAAATGTTAAAGCCTGTTGTTTGTCAACCCCCTACCCTAATTCTACTCTCCTCCCCAGAGGCAAACATAATTAAGAAATCAGTGTGGAGACCTATCCCTATGAATTCACACACACAAAACCACACATGCGCACGCAATTGGGAGTGAAACATAAACCTGTTATTTTACAGCTTGTTTTTATTCTCTTAAGCATGGATGTTAGGTATTTACCATGTCAGTATCTATAGCTGTATTATTATTATTATCATTATCATTAGTGATTCCCAATACAGCATTTTTTCACCATTTCAAACAATGCTACAGTTAACACTTTCATGCATATATCTTGGAGCCTATGATGGAGCATTTATAGGATAGCTTCCTTAAAGTAGAATTTTAGGGTCAAAATGGTTTTTTTTTTGCTTTTTTGTTTTAATTTAGGTTTCTATCAACCTTGTATGAGACCAGCTGTTTCCCCATATTCTTCCCAAATTAATGTTTTGTTATTCTTATCCACCTCAATGACTGAAACATATCACCCCATTCTTCTTTTGATTTCCATTCCTTCAGTTATTTGCAGTTGAAAAATCTTGGTATGTAAAATGATTATGGTCATTTTAATTTATTTCCCGAATTACCTATTTGAATTTTTTACCCACTTTTCTGTTGGATTGTATGTGTTTTTCCTGCTGATTTTTAGGAGCTCTTTGTGGATTTTGAATATTAATATTAGGTCTGTGTCAGGGTTCCTTCCGGCTGCTATAAAATAAACAACAGAAATTGATCTTTCCCCGTTCTGGAGGCTGGGAAGCCCAAGATCAGGGCTCCATCTGACTGGGCTTCTACTGAGAGCCTGTTTCTGGTTCGTAGACTGCGGCCTCCCTGCGGTGTTCGCACAGGGCAGAGAGGTGGGGCAGCCAGCTCTCTGGGGTCTTTTTTTCCTAAGGGCTCCAATCTTATTCACGAGGGCCCCACCCTCATGACCTGATCACCTCCCAAAGGCCCCGCCTCCTTATACCCTGACACTGGGGGTTAGGTTTCAACATATAAATTTGGGAGGAACACAAACATTCAGCCTGTAGCAGTCTGTCCTATCTGTGGTAAAAATGTTCTATCAGTCAACAACTTTTTCTACCCTTGTTTGCTTCTTCCTTGCAGCAGACGTTTTATCTTTTCCTGTGATCAGTTCAGTTTTTTGTGACTCCTGAGTTTTTTTGTCAGCTCAGAATAGCTCCTCATTTGGAGATTATAAAAAGAGTCTTCTCTATTTCTTCTAGAACTTGCAGAGTTTTATATTTTACAGTTAGCTCTGTAATCGACCTGAATTATGTTTTGTGCCAGGTGTGAGAGGTTGATCTAACTTTTAGTTCCAAATGAATAATGAATGATCCCCAAACCTGTCCTTTCTGGTTTGAAATGACCCTTTTTATCATAAACTAAGTTCACATCTACCGCGGTTCTACATCTGGGTTTTTTTCTTCTATTTCCTTTATCTATTCTATCTATGTGCCAGAGTCACATCATTTCAATCACCATAGCTTCATGGTAATTTTCGCCTTCTGGTACAAAAAGTCCTCCGTTATTATTTTTTAACATTTTATTGCCAATTCTTGTGCACTTGCTTTTCAAATAAATTTTAGAACAAGGTTTTCAGATTTCCCCCAGAAATTCCCTTGTGATTTTGGTTAGAATTTCGCTGAATTTGTGAGGTAATGTAGAGAGAACTGACATTTTTACACCACAGAGTCTTCTTCTCCAGGACCATGGCCTGCCACTCATTTTTCAGATCTTTGTTTATATTCTTTAATAAAACTTTATAGTTTTCATCATTTAGGCTTAGTAAATTCTTTGTTAGGTTTGTTCCTAGGTAGTTTTATAGTTTTTATTGTCATTGGGCATAGTATCATTTTGCCGTTGCGTTTACTAATTGTTTGTTGCTGGTAAATAAGAAAGCTATTGATTTTTGTGTATTTCTTTTGTAACCAGCCATCTTATTGAGCTCTCTCATTAGCTCTAATAGTTTTAAAGTTAATTATTGTAGATTTCCTAGGTTAGACAGTCGTATTAGCTGCAAGTAATGCAGTTGTGTTTCTTCCTCTCCAATATGTATGCTTTTTTTTTCTCTTTTGGCTTACATAACTAGTGCCTCCAAAATTGTATTCAAGAGGACTGAATAATAGGATAGGTTTAGCAGTCTCATGATTTCTGCCTAGGAGAGACTTAAAGGCAAGCATAGTTTTTATTAATTCCATATTACAAATCAATAAAATTGCCAACATTTCTACAGATGTTTTTATCCCCATTTTATATAAAATTGAGAAATCATATGTTGTCCATATTAAGTGATGCTATTTTTAAAACGTGGAGTGATTTAAAAGGGGCTGATGGCGAATGGAGGGGAAAGTGCCAAAAAAAACCCAGAATCCCCAAGTGACTGTATGGCACCATCATTAGATGGTGCTTTGTATAATTTTGCATCCTGATTATTTTCCACTCATACCGTTGGTGTTTTCCCTGTTATTATAAACTTTGGCCCCAAAATATTCCTTTAAGTGGATATATCACAACTTTTTTAACCATTCCTCTTTCAGTTGACATTTAGATCGACTCCCATTGTTCATGTTATAAATATTGCTGTGAAGAACATTGTTGTGTTATATAAAGCTTTTTTTTTCCTCTCTGAATTTATGATTATTTCTTTAGGAGCGATTCCCAGAATGAATATTTTTTAAGACTCCTGATTCTTATTGCCAAATTGCTTTCTGAAAGCATTCAATCATGTTATGCTACCCCTGGCAGCATGTGGATATCTAAAGAAATGGGACTTTTAAAATTAAAGATTCTGAAATATGTTGTAGAGGAAAGACAATGGGATTTGGAGTCAAATAGTTGGATTTGAATCCTGGTTCCTCTGCTGACAATTTGGGTCAGATTTTAAAAAAATAAACACAAAAACTCTCTGAGCCTCAGTTTCCCTATCTGTAAAATTTAAACTTAGCGGCTAATTCTTTCTGCAGTCACGTTGAAGGCTGAATGAGAACAAATAGGTGATAACACTTGGCACAACGTAGCTATAAATAAATGAGAGTCGCTGTACTTTTTTGGGGGACTCTTTTCAGAGACCTTTACTTCTTAACCAGTTTTGGAGATATCCCCTGAAAAGCATGCTGTAAAATTAGGAATGATTTCTGTCCCTTAGCCGAGTCTGTCTGGCAAGGGGTAGCCCTTTCCCACAGCTGCCCGGCTGGCTCCCACTGTAAGCTCCAAGGCCTGTGATGTGGAAGAGCCCCCGCATCAGCGTGGACTGCCCACCATGGCCCTCTCTGTGGATGGGCCACTCACAGGCCTCCTGAGCCTGGGGACAGGAAAGAGCAGCAAGGCCAGCATTCCCAGTGGCCACAGCGGTCAGGGCTTCCGGGGGGTGGGGATGGGGCACAGCTTCTCCCCTGATTCCCTAACTGGACTCTTTGATGGCTAGTACACAGAGCAGGGCAGTTGTCCTTTGCTCACTTCCTTTGGTTGCCAAGCCCAGGCAGTTCCACCTTCTGAATATCCTTCCAATTCGTCCCTTTCTGAGCCAGTACCCCTGGCCTCGTTCAGGTGCCCTCACGCCTGGACCACTGAAGCCGCCTCCTCCCGGTCTCCAGAATTTCTCTTTCCTGTGGGCGCTTTATCCTGGTCCAGTGGGATCCTACCAAAAGCCCATCTTTGGCCTGCCACTTCCCTGCGGAAAACCTTTCAGTGGTGGTTGTCACCCATGGGGGATGGTTCAAGCCCTGTCACTTAGCTTAGCACCCAGGCTGTCACTCCTAAGCTGTGCATTACACTCGTGCACTTGTTTATTCAAGAGATTTATTAAGTATTGAGGACTAGGCTGGGCATCGGAGATGGTCATGCTCCGCATAGCGACATTTATATATTTACTACACCATATACTTTTTACCATTATTTTAAAATGTGCTTTCTACTTACGTACAAAAAAAAATTGCTCTAAAACAGTATGCTGTGTTACACTGGCAGCAGCCTCATACATCTGTTGTTTGCTGTGTCTCTTGCTTGCATCATTTTCTCTTCTGCCTGATTTAATCTCATGTCATTTTATAAATTTAGTGTAGCCTAAGTGTGCAGTGTTTATAAAGGCTACAGCAGTGGGCAGTAATGTCCTCGGCCTTCACATTCACTCACTACTAACTCACTGACTCACCAGAGCCACTTCCAGTCCTATAAGCTGCATTCATGGTACGTGCCCTATGCACGGGGACCACTTTTAATCTTTTATGCCATAGTTTTACTGTACCTTTTCTGTGCTTAGATGTCTTTCGATACCCAAATACTTACCATTGTGTTACGGTTGCCTACAGTATTCAACACAGTCACATGCTATAGTGGTTTGTAGCCTGGGAGCAGTAGGCCATGCTGTCTAGCCTCGGTGAGCAGTGGGCTCTACCATCTAGGTTTGTGTTAAGTGCGCTCTGTGATGTTCCCACAATGACGAAATGCCTAATGATGCATTTCTCAGAACAGATCCCCATGGTTAAGCAGTGCAGGACTATAATTATGATTTGTTTCAAGCTAGCCAGTCCAGAATACAGAATAAGAATTGTATTAGCTAACAGTTTTTGCACTCTTTCTAGGTACTTGGTGCTGTGCTAAGCCCTTTACATGCATCATCTCTCTTTAACCCTTTCAGTAATCCTATGAGGCAGGTATAATTTTCATCCCCCTTTACAGATGAGGAAACTGAGGCTCAGCAAGTTGACACAGGCTGTCCTAGTTGGCTCTGCGAGGAAGTGCCAGAGCCAAGTTCTCTGTCGCCAGAGCCCATGTCCTCACCTCACTCCTCAATCCCAATTTCCTTCATATGTCTCATGCTTGAGAATTCCTATCAGACTAAACTGGTGGTATCATCTCTGTACACTTATAAGAAATGTGGGCATACAGTTCACAGTTGTAATTAACAAAATTACAAAACTCGCCCCTGACCAGCGACCAGCGTAAGGACTTGGCAGAGTCTCTACCTCCTAAGTGCTCCAGGACTGACCACAGGATTTCTGCCTTGAACGCCGGGTCCCAGCACCCCGATTCCTGCCTCTTCAGGTGAAACCCCATGCCTGGCTTAGTCATGACTTCCAAGTGGAGGCCTCTGCCCTTCTCTCTGGACCTTCCATAGCCGGGCATTACAGGGTGTCTAGTAGGCCCTTGATAGCTGTGCTGAATAAATTGGTTCAGCTTGAACCAGATTGAATTCAGAAGCAGATATCCCCCAGCAGGGGCTGGGGTGTCAGTTGGTTGGTGTCCTGATCATCTTGTGGTAGATAACACAGCCTTCTTCATAAGCCAGGCTAAGCACTTAGGTGTCTGAGGAAAGTATATCTTAAGGGGTCTGTCCAGACAAGGTAGCTTTTTCTGCATAGACCATTGGAAATAGATCTGAGTTGTGTGTGTTCTTTTATGTCGTTTTCTGATGTGTCTCGAAAGTCAAACAATGCGGGCTTAGGCATATTCTGCACCACTTGAACTGCCGCACGATCTTGGGCAAGTTACTTAACCTCTGTAAGCCTCTGTTTCCTCATCTGTCTCTGTCTTGGGGACTTTGTGGGGATTAAAATGAGAAATTGAACGTAAAGCTCTTACCATGCATTGTGCATAATGAGAGCTCACGGCGTTCAACAATAATTATCGTTGTCCTTCTCTCCCTGTCTCTCCCGTGTGCTGTATTGGATTGGGGGCAATGACAGGAGGGAAAGGACAGAGGCAGGTGATCAGAAGCGTGATCTTCAGGGAGTCCAGTTAGCTTAGGATCTCCGGAAGGAGGGGGTCCCAGGACTCACTGGGGGTCCCAGCTTCATCTGAGAGTGGGTCTCCAGCTGGCTGCACTGACATCCATTGTATCAGGGAAAGGCCTGGGCATCCTGTTGTCCCCCATGTGCCTGCGGTGGTTTGATGGCCCTGCAGGGAGCTGGAGTGAGCCCTGAATATCAGCGTGTTGAGCTGGTCCATGAGGCCCTGCCTTGCTCTGCTTCTTCCCTTCCCAAGGGCTGACCCTCTCTTCCTAGCTATATGAAGATTATAAAAATATTGTAGCTTAAGCCCCGATCTACATAGTAGCACCTTTCCCAATCCCCACCCACTTCTACACTCCAAAGCCCATCACACAGAGGGAAGGCCTCTATCTGAGAGTGAGCAAAAGAGTGAGCCACTCTGCCCAGGGGGTGTTCCCCAGTTCAGAGGCGTGTGTCCTCTCTGGAGGACCTCACCCAGGGACCAGGTGGGGCCGTGAATGTGGACCCCTGGAAGCTTTGGAGAGTTCCCACATGTGTTCAGGCCTTCCAACTTCTTGGCACATGGATACAACTAAATAGAAGTTTCCAGACTTCACTCTCACAGGCTGTGACTCAGTATATTAGGACTTGACCCAGAAATCTACATTTTAAATACCCACCCCAGGCCATCTTGATGCAACAGTTCAGAGCACACCTTTGAGAAATACTGACAGAAAAAGACAATGGTGAGGGGACCCAACATCTAACAACCACCCATACTATTCACATTTCATTTACTCCTCACTACTCTCCAGTGAGGTAAATGCATCATCATTTATGGTCCAGGAAATGACTTGAGACACAGAGATGTTTAGCAACTTGCCCAAAGACACACCGCTGGTTGCTGGTAGAGTCAGAAGTGGAACCTCAGGCCTGTCCGACTCCAAAGCTGTAGACATTTATGCTCCAACACCTACCTCACCTACTAATCAGTAAATGGCACCCATTTTCAGGTACTTGAAGACCTATCATGTGGAAGAAAGTTTAGATAATTGGCAGAAACCGAAACAATGGGTAGTTCAAGAGTCAGATCTTGACTCACTGCAAGATCTAACAGAGTAGTATAGCTTTTTGCAAGGGACCACTGGAGTGGGTAGGTGCTGGACAAATACCAGCTGGAGGTGTGTGTTGGGGATTTATGGAGTAGGCTGGAGTGTGACTCTGAATCCCTTTCAAGCCTTTAATGTGTAAAATATGGTTTTTTGATGAGATAACTCCCCAAATTTGGTCCTCATGTTCACCCTAGACTTATGGTATTGCATTTGTGGCCATGAAGGAAGGCAGGGAAGGGAGGGAGGGAGAGGAGAAAGAAGTCAGCTAGTAGTTCAAGGTACAATGATGGAGAGAGTTATGGATTCTGCATCTTTTATTTCTTACTGAGTCAGTTCTTAATTATGAGACAACTGAGAAAACATGTTGTGGCCTCAGATAGCTGGGTCCCTCCAATTTCCTTACAGCTGATTGAAGGGCATGCCCAGGGTTGACTTGTACAGTAAACCCAACGCTTTAATGAGGAATCCTCCTTGAATGAAACTTCAGATGACCAGGCAAGTTGTCACATGTGCCATTTCCGTTAATGCCAGCTCAAGGTCTGGGTCTGCAAAGGAACAACAGTGAAGAGAAAGGTAGATGTATTTCATTTCTCTTTGGTCTGAACACTCTCAAGTGGGAAGAGTTGTCACATAGGCAGCTTTAGAGAGAATATGAAATGACAAGTGTCCATTGAACAGCCCCGTCTTTTGAAGCACCTCATTAGGCCATGTGCACCTGAGTCAGTTTCAGTTCTCCAGACTCAATTACCCCTGGCCACCCCATTCCCCATCTCCCCACCAAAACTCTGCCACAGCCCTGTGGGTACCAGTGCCCACATTTGATTCCCAGCCTTCCGTTCACAAGCCATTTAATCTTAGGTAAGTCGTTTAACCTCTTTGAGCCTCATGCCCTGTTGGTGGGATTATAAATTGGCACCACCTTTGTGGAAGCTAGTTTGACAGTAGTGATTAAAACATAAAAGGTGCACACGTCTTTTAGGAATTTTTCCCGAGGAAATAATGACAGGCTAATGTAAAATGCTGTGTACAAGGATGTTCATTGCAGTGTCATTTATTGTAGTGGGGAAAAGGAAACAGAATCTGCCCAACATACACCATTCAATAAACTATGATACCGGTGGCTGATAAAATGTGTAGTGATTGATTTCAAAGAATGTTCCAAGACATTGGAAAATGCTTAATGTGATATTAAGTGACAAATCAACATAGAAAACTGAATATATAGTATGCACTAAATTGTTTACACATATATATATAATAGTTATGTAAAAAAGGCAAGAAAAAAAATATTAACTCCATGAGCTCAGAATGGAGTGTTAATGTATTTTTTAATGTTCTTCTGTATTCTCTGAAAGTTTTACCATAAGCATATATGACTTTCTGGGGGCAGAAAAATTGGTAAACATGAAGATACGTTCGGATAGCTCCTACTACATACAAGAAGAAGAACAAACTTCTTCACAGAGGATTTTCATAATCTGACTCCATCCTAATATAGTGGCTTCATCTGCCACCACTCCTCCCAGCAGCAGCCGCTTCCCACACCGTTCCCTTGCTCCTGGCTACTAGCCCTTCTCTAAATATACCACAGCCATTCATCCTGTCATACATACCTTTATTCTTCCTGTGCTCTCTATCTGGAATGACCTCCCCATTTTTCAAGAACCAATGCGGGTATCTTTATCCCTTTCTTGACAGTTAATTATTTCCTGTTCTTTGTATTTGCAACACTTTAGATATATACTTAATCGTTCCTTATTTAACATATGCCATCCCCATTTTCCCTATCTTCAAGATTTTGTAGGAACTCTAAGGATGGAAGACAAACTCTATCTTGGAGAGTCAGGAAAGGATACATGGAGGATAGGACATTTGACTTGGGTTCCTGAAGAATGAATAGGAGTTTGTCAGTGAGACAAAGGACAGTAGGTATCCCACACAATTCTGGAATGAGCTCCCAGCTGGCAAGTTTCTATTTCTATCACAACCCCTGTCTCACTGCATAGTGTACTGCGTGAGTGTACATGTGTCTCTCCCCCACCAGACAGTAGGTCCGTGAGAGAAGAAATTGTGCCTAGTTTTCCTTGCATTGTTCAGCACAGTGCCTGACACATGCGAGGCAGCACAAATCCATTTGTGTCCCAAAGTATGAAGGTCTGAAATTATCAATCCAATAATTACCTTTCTCCTTGTCTTAATGCAAATTGGGAAAAGATCACATTTTTATCTCTTATCACTGGTTTCAAGCACAGGCTCAGAGATGCTGAAAGTACTCTATAAATTGTCTGCTGATTTGAACCAAATTGAAGAAGTGACCCACCTGGCAGACATTAGGAGGATCTCCTGCAACATTTGGACTTCATTTGAGCATAAAAATTTCAGCAACATGAGCTTTGCTTCCCCGGTTAAACAACAAGCCCCAGTTTCAGAATGATGCTTTTGAAATAAATCCTATTTGAGTAATGTTTCTCTTGGACTCATAAAATCTTTATGGCAATCTTTTCTCATCTCATAGACTATCAGAAGAAAGAGAGAGCCAGAACCACTGAGCTAGAAGTGGGGAATGCAGTATTTTCTCATATGTGGGTCACACATTAATGTAAATAGTTTTTAAATGCAAATCCAATACTGACTAGATATTAGCTGAAAAATCCTAGCTGTGCCCAAAGTGCTGAATCTGTGAACACTCTCTGATTAAAGAGTATGTGGTTTGGAAATTATGTATCCATTCGGATAGAAGATTTGAATGTATTAAAACATCTAGTAATAGCCACACCGGGGATAAGAACACAAATACTGGCAGAAATAAAACACAGATGAACAGCTTAGTGCCCCCTACTACAAAGAGAGAGGAGGAGAATGAGTTGCTAGAGCCGAGCTCTCAAACCAGTTATGCAAGGGAGCACTGACTTGGGAGCCATGCATTAATTCAACACACACTTTTTGAGTGCCTACTATATCTAAAGCATTGTATTAAGACCTTAAATGAGGTAAACCACAATCTTTGGTCTTCACGAATAACAAGTGCTTGCTCAACCACAGACCAGCTGTTGACCTTGGGCAATTTACTTAACCTCTCAAGCCTCAGATTTCTCATTTAAAAATTTGGAATAATAGAATCTCACAAGATCACTGTGCAAATTAACTAAGGTAATGCTTGCAAAGCATTATGAACAGAATTTAACATATTGTAAGCTCTCAGTGAATGTTCCATATTAGTATTGTATGGTACATTATGCTAAGTTCTTTATATCCATTATCTGATTTATGCTCTCATTTACTCTGCACCAGTCGCGTTGGACAGGTTTTAATAGCCCCTTTATGCAGGTGAGGAAAATGAGGCTCAGAAGAATGGAGTTAGTTTACTCGCCCAAATTCATACAGTTGGTCAGTACCATGAACAGAAATCAGGGCCAGCTCTTTTTACTCTAAAGCCGACGCTCATAATTATGGTTATGCTTGATAACAGATCCACTGTCCAGATTAACAACCAAGGAGATTTAAAGCAAACTCGATCCTTACCTGAGCTGGTATTTTCGAAAAGGCAAATTCCAAGGGAACGAGGTGAGCACAGGACCCCAGTGCTTATATGAATTTTAGGTCAGGGACATGTGCAGGTTGGGGAGGATAAATCCCAACCCCCAGGAGAATGAGGCCAAATTCCAGCCATCGAGCAAGAGTTTCCCCAAGCTGCCAGCCCACGAGGGAGCAAGAGTTGGGACCAGAGACTGGAGTGCACTAGTTGGACAGATGTGTCGCATGTAGATGGAGTGACTAACTACAAAGGCTACAGGGCTTCTGCTGGCTAAGTCCCAGAGGGTACATGGCACCCTGGATGGGGGAGCAGGGTGGGACACAGACTATTTCCAGAATCCACTTGACAAGAGGAGAAGGGGCTCATGGTGAATTGACTGCTGGAGACTCACTGGCATGGGACAGGGCACCTTGACCCTGAATAGGTGGCTAAGCATAGGCTGGGCAAAAGCTGGCATCCCAGAAGCCACTGTCTCACAGGCTCTGTATAGAACCTCCAGCCGAGAAAACTCAGTGATTGTGCTGGTCTGTGCCCTGTGCAGCGGTGTGGTGATGGGGCCTTCTGAATTAGTGACAACACATTGCTCGGTGGTAAGAGGGTGATTTTGATTTTAGTTCAAGGGCTTATGATTCAGTTCTTCAGACACATAACTATATATTCTCTTTGCTTTCCTCCCTGTGGGAAACATAAGGCTGTGAAGCACAACAATTCTCACCCCCCACACACACCCCAAAACCACCTAATAAATGATGGGAACTATTTGGATTCCCTCGATTGAAAACAGAAAGGTCACATCTCAGTAGTGTCTTTGGGGCTGACTTTTCCCATTTGTGACAGTATTGGGCTGTCCTGGGGCCTCCCTCAGGGGCCTTTCCAGCTCTGACCTTCCATGGGTAGCTTTTAAATGCAGAGACTCTGGGCAGCCATCAGGCAGGTAAGCCGATCAATGAGGGCTATTCATCAAGTTATGCTCCCAGGGCTTCTGTGTCCGTTGCTTTCCACCCCTGCTGCCACTATCAGATCAATGGGGGGACCAGATGGCTGTGGTGTGTCATAACAATGGCTCCTTTGCAGAGACTTTTCTCCATCCTTCCCCTTTAGGCTGATAGGTTAGAGGCAGCTGTGCCCCACACTCCAGAAGCTCTGGGGAGGCCCGTGTTGGCTTCTGATGAAGGTCAGCAGGGGTCTGCGGAACAGACCACAGGCCTGCCTCCCACTCACCTGTTGTGTCTGGTCTGTCTCCTTTAGAGGGAAAGTGTAGCTGCCCCTGTGTCGTGTACATGGAGCTCATGGGGCCTGGCCTCGTCTTCCACTGAAGCTGAAGGGAAGACATGCTGAGTTGGAGAAAAGAAAGTGGGATTTCAGGTCATTTCCCATGCCTGACCTTCATGCACTCACGGCTTCATGGGCTGGCTCCTGACTTAGGATCCCAGAGGGTTACTAAACAAGTACATGGACAAAGGGCTGGAGAGCAGCTTTCTCAGGTGCTGTGTAGTCTATTCCCCTTCTCTCTGCTCGCTAATCAGCACACGTGGTCTCTCCCACCCCTGAGTCGGCCTCACCTTCTAGCCCAGAGGTCGGCAAACTGCGGCTCGCGAGCCACAGGCGGCTCTTCGGGTACATACATATGGCTCTGAAGTAAAATTGCAAATGAAAATAAAACTATCATAGTTTCATTTATAAAATTTTTAAAGGATATTATTCACATAATGGTGATTTCGTTTGTTTTATGGCTCTCGAGTAATTTTTAAATTGTTGTGAGGGACAGGATTGGCTCTTCCATCTCAAAAGTTTGCCGGCACCTGTTCTAACTTTAGGGACACAACTGACTCCCAGTTTCTACGTCTCATGATTCAGATTATCAAGAGAGAGAATCTGATTGGCTCAGCTCATTGGTCAAGTGTCAACTCCTTGTCCAATTAGCTGATACTAAGAAGGGGCTCATCCAACTGGTACAAGCATCTTTGCAGGGGCCCATCCCTTCAATGGTGGCTGTGCAGGGAGGGAGCACAGCAGCTCTGAGAAGAAGGCATGGGCTGGGCAAGCAACCCAAGGTATATCTCCTCCATTGGGTTAATGTCCCCATCTTTTCTGTGCTCTCCCTCAGGAGGTAAAGAGAAAAATACTCTTTGTATCTATCTTCTTGAGCTAAACCAAACGAGACAGGCTAAGGGCCTGGCGCTCTCCAGAGAACTCGAGAGCAATTGCAGGATGTCCTCACCACTACAATGTCTGTCTGGAGCTCAGTCTGCAAAAGGAAGCTCTGTAAATACCAGGGATTTCTGTGATGATTATGAATCCTCTAAGCGGCTAAATTCCCCAAATTCTCAGAGTTGTAATGCCTTGGGATTTAGAGATATAATTAAGAACAGATGAGCCTGAGAAAGGCTGATGACAACGATCTGGGGTTGTATCAAACAGCACAGCGACTTTGATGTGAGTTCCAGTGTTTCATCTCTCCCAGGTGGTGGTGGGACGTGGACAGAGGGGTGGTCAGTGGCCTGAGGGACCTCCAAGACTGGAGTCACTGGACCCAGGACTGCTTGCCTCCCAGTCTCCCAGAACTGGTGACATAACCTATAAACCACTCCTCAGGTTAGGACTGGGGCACAGTGAGGCGCCCTTGGACCTTGGCTTCCTGCTGCTACAGGATGGAGACAGCCTGGCCATGGCTGGGCCATTTCCTCTTGGGCAGCCATCTTTTTCTGCCCGCACATCTTGCCACAAGAGGGGCTTTTGCTGCAACATTGGGTGAGTCCTGCACCCCCTGTAGTTGTTACTTATTTCCCAGTGTTTTTCTCGGACTTCAGCACTTACTGAAAGGCGCAGAGATACCAGGAAGGCAATGCTATGTTTTATTTGCTCTACTGAGCATAGCGACCTGAATCATGCCAGGAATGTTGTGACCTTCTGAAAGGAAATGAGTCCTCTCTGAACCAGAGCCAAGCAAGCAGCTTAGACCCTTTCACAAGCAAAAGCCTGGGACTGGGAGTCCCAGGGCATTAAATCGCCCTCAGAATATGACTAGTCTTGACGCCCTTGCATCAAGGAAAGGGAAGGAATAGTGGTCCAATGGCTACCACGAAAGGTGGTAGAGTGAGGGTGCTGGAGCCAGAATGCCTGAGTTCTGCTACGTGATGGCTGTGTGACCCTAGATAAGTTGCTTAACCTCTCTGTGCCTGTGTCTTCTCACCTGCTAACCAGAGGTTATAACAGCATCTATCTGCCTCATGGGGTTGCTGTATTAGATTAATCAAAACATGCGAGGTACTTAGAACAGTGGCTGGCATACAGCAAGTGTTTCGAGTGTTGTCTATTGTTTTCAGGTGTTTCATACCGTGCCTTTTCATTTTAGTCTCACAATAACCCTGGGAAACAGGTTTTGTATTCCTGTTATGAAGAAGAAAAAAATGGCATCTCAGATGTTCCCTAAATTGTCCAGGGCCATGTAGCTAGTAAGTGGCAGGTGCAGATTTCTCAAGTGGGGAGCTCTGGCTCCAAATCCCTTGTTCTCCCTATTTCGTTATCATGGCCAGGCCCCTTTGTGGTGAGCCTGGCTTCCTGTAATCATACCCAGTCTTCTCTAGGCCCTCTGTTGAGTCCCTTTGCACCCACCCACATTTCATTTCCCCTGGAATCACAGCAGCACTTCCCTCCATTGATAACTCTTCTCTGAGCCTCAGTTTCTTTATTTCTGTAAACTGACACAATAGCGAGGCCTGCTGAGAAAGAGAAGAGTGGCCCCTGAGGGTCAGATACTGGCCTGGCATTGCTGGGAGCTGGCTTGGCACCCACATCTAGACCGTGGTGCTCTCCTGCTGAGCATAAACATCAGATCACAGCAGACTGTGATGGATGAAGTCAAACCAAGTCCACTTCATAATCACGTCCAAACTCAGACAAAAGCAAGACCATTACCAAAGCACAAAAATGACCAAGCATTCTTGCTTCTGCATCTTGGCTAACATGAGTGACAGCTGCACTTTACTGACAACTTTAGTCTTACTTCACCCCTCCCACCTTTTGGATAAAATTTATTAAGTAACGAATGGTAGCATCACACCTACTTCCTGACAGCATCCAATCCAGAGCCAAGCTCCCCTCCCTTGACCCCTCCCCCAAATCACCTAACACAAGCCCAGTTCCACAGTGAGTTCCTTGCAATACCCATCGAGCCTCTCCAACTTCCTTGTAGTGTGCAGCCTCCCTGGTTGCCAAGAGCCAATAATCCCAACTTTGTTCAGCTACAGATGGATTCCTGGTAGCCTTCGGCTGTGGGGGGATTAGTGAGTATCCATGCTGCCTTCTGGAATTAAATGCCTAGAGAGCTCTTAGAAATAGGGCCTGGCACATAATAAGTACTCAATACATGCTAGTTATTAACATGATATTTATTACAAAAACTGTCCTTATCCTTTGTGCATAGCTGGTGTGCACCCATTGATTCCCACTGACCAGCCCCCTTCCTGAAGTCTATGCCCACCCCTCTTAGGTTGCCCCGGGCATTTCGGTGTGCCCTTTTGCATTTCACAAATCTTTATGCCCCAAGCCTATGAAGACTTTTATCACCCATGATATTCGGGGCTGCTGTCTGCCCTTTGGGGCCCCCCCTTGGTGGATGTCCTCTCAGGGTGTCTAGACAGCATACTAGAGAGGTGGCAGGGAAGCCAGGTTGGCAGAGGAGTGACAATCAGGCTCAAGTACCCCCTTTCCACTTGCTAGAACTGTGCAGGCCGGAGAAGCCTGGCCCGATGCTCCCACACAAATGTACTCACAGCTGCATCCGCGAGGGGCAGCCCAGGGACCGCCGAGCTCTCCCATACCCACTACTGCTGATTGCATTAAAAATACAGAGCCGCATCTGTTCATTGCAACATGAGTATCGAGGAATTTACGTGGTTTATAATGGCAGGGTGCCTGCGGGCCAGAGGCACAGCTGTGAGCAGGGAGCTGGCGGTGTGGTTTCTGGCACCCAATAAATTCCCTGGGTACCAGCCAAGCCCTTCCTCAGAGGCACCAAGGGATAGATCCAGGTATTTCTCTGGAAATACCAAGTTACATAAACAGTCAAGCACGGAGTGTGTGTCTGGGTGCCCAGGGGGCCTTCTGGCCGGCTCTGCTACTTGCAGGGTTCCAGAGAGAAGGGGATGCTGAGTACTGCCAGGCACAGGACAGAAGCAGCGCCCCTCTCATGACTCCGTTGCCCCTTTTCTAGCAAGCGTGCAGAGCACCAAGCCTAGTGTCTTAGTTTCTCATCTGCAAAATGGGGGTGTTCCAAGTTCCTGCCTGGGCGAATTTTTTATTCCGTAAGATAGTTACATGTAAATCACCGCAAACTGTACTAAGCCTGGCATAGACATTTAACAGAAGTTGGCTACAGCAGCGCCCCCGTATCCATGGTTTCGCTTTCTGTGGTCTCAGTTCCCCACAGTCAACCAGGGTCCAAAAATATTAAATGGGAAATTCCCACAGTAGACAATTCGTAAGGTTTAAAGTGTGCACCGTTCAGAGCAGCGTGATGAAATCTCATATTGTCCTGCTCCGTCATGCTGGAGCGTGAATCACCCCTTTCGCCAGGGTCTTCACGCTGTAAGCGCTACCCACTCTCCTTGATTGCTTAGCACTCATCTCGGTTATCAGATGGACTGTCGCCATATTACAGTGCTTGTGTTCTAGTGGCCCTTCTTTTACTTACCATGGGTCCCAAAGGGCAAGAGTAGTGACGCTGGCAATTCGGATATGCCAGAGAAGCCATAAAGTGCTCGTTACATATCGTCACGAGGTCAATAATAGCTTAGCCATACATCACAATGCCTGTATCATTCACCTCACTTCATCTCATCACATAGGCATTGTGTCATTCTTATCTCACATCATCACTTAGGATGAGTACAGTACAGTATGATGTTTTGAGAGAAGGACCACATTCACATACCTTTTATTACAGTATATTATTATATTCTATTTTATTATTAGTTATCGTTAATCTCTTACTGTGCCTAATTTATAGATTAAACGTTGACATAGATATGTATGGATATGAAAAATCATAGTATATATAGGGTTCAATGCTATTTGTGATTTCAGGCATCCATTAGGGTTCTTAGAAGGTGTGCCCTGTGGATAAGGGGGTCTACTGTATTGCTGTTTTACTTCATGACAACCATTGTATTAGATTTTAAGGCCACCAGGATGAATGGGGCTCTCTGCCCTCCTCCACACATCAGGGAGAAAAACAACAGTTAGAATGTGATATGCATGGGAGCGCAGAGGAGGTTGGGAGGGTCAAAGGGCTTCCTGGAAGAAGGGACACCTGACCCGAGTCCTGTAGGGCAGGTGGCAGTTTACCAAGCCTAGAAGGTAGGAAGTTTGAGCCCAGCCTGGAATAGCCTGTGCAAAGGCCCTGAGGAGAGTGTGAGAATCCGATGTTTCTCGGGAAGATGCTGTGTAGCAGGACCTTAGGGTGGGTGTGTGAAGTATCGATTGCAGTGTAACAAATTACCCCAAAGCGAATGGCTTGGAGCATTTATTATCTCCCATTTTCTGTGTGTTAGCAATCTGGGCATGACTTAGCTGGGTTCCCTGCCTTAGAGTCTCTCACAGGCTGTAGTCAAGGTGTTTCCCAGGGCTGCCATCGTCTCAAAGCTCCACTGGGAAAAAGGATTTGTGCCGAGTTTGCTCACATGGTGGCTGTCGACTGCTTCCTTTCCATAGGGCAGCTTTCAACATGGCTTCCTTCAGCAGAGCAAGCCAGAGAGAGCAAATACGCCAAGAGTGACAGTCTTTTATAACCTAATCTCCGAGTGACAAGCCATCACTTGCTAGATTGTGTTTGTTAGAAGCAAGTCTCTAGATCCAGCCCCCACACCAGGGGAGGGCGTTGTACCGGGGCATGACTGTCAAGAGATGAAGATCTTTCAGTCATTTCTGAAGGAGCCTATCACAATATGCCCTCTGACCCCCAATGATGAATGTCCTTTCCACATGCAAAATACAGTTATCCCTTCCCAAGTTCCCTCAGAGTCTCAACCCAAGAGAGTATCAGCCCAAAGCCCACAATGTCGTTATTTAAATCAGGTTCAGGCGTGGAGAAGGCTCTTGGGTGTAGTTCCTTAAGTACAAGTTCTGGAATACTGTTCCTCTGGATCTGTTGATCTGTGACTAATGAGACAAGTTCTGTGCCTCCACACATCCAGTATGCAATGGTGGGACAGGCGCAGGGCAATGGCTGTAGGCTTTCCTACTCAAAAAGGGAGGGATGTGAGAAAAAAAGGAGTCACTGATCTGTAACAATTCTGAAATCCACCCAGGAAAATATTGATTTTTTGATTCGTTTCAAAATCGGGAAATAATTCTCTATGATTCTTAGCCCCACCTTCTGGGTTCTTGGTTCCTCCCTCTGAGTCACGCCTCTTTTCTCATGAAAGGAAGTACATGTTGGAAGCTGACTTTCCCTCAGCCTGCCTCCTACTGAGAATTTGGGGAATTCATTGGCCTCTTTTTTGTTTGTCTCTGTCCCTTTCAGTACAAGCTGGCAGATTTTTCTTCTGATTACAGTTTTCTCAAAAACTTTGTGAGTCTCCTATACATCTCATTGAGATTCACTCTATTACACAAAAGCCACACCCACAAATTTCTTTGAACTAAATCCTTCTCTTCCTTGGGCTTCTGCTAAGATGGCCAAGGGACCACGTTCTTAGGTTTCCCAGAGTCCCTGTTGCATGAGCTAGAGGATTTGTGAGGCCCACTCTGATCTCTTTACAGGGCCTCTGTGTGACCCAATAATACTGTGACCGCCCCCCCATGATCTTCCCAGGTCTTAATCAACGGCTGCACAGTCACACCCAGAACCCCCTCTTTCTGGTAGTCCTCAAGAACCCTTTATGAAATTTTAGCATCTTTTGCTGTCTTGGGAGACTGAGGATTTTCAAAACTATCAAGTCCTGGCCCCTTTTTGTTTAACAATCTTTCCCTCAGTTTCTCTTCTCACATAAGCAGCAAGAAGAAACCCAACAGAACCTTCAACACTTAACTTGGACATGGCCTTCGTTAGATTGCTAAGTTTATTAGGCACATGTTCTGCTTGCCACATAACTGTGGACAACAGTGTCACTAAGGTTTCTGCACCACCTGACAAGGAGCCTCTTCCTCCCGTTTCCAGTAACATGTTCCACATTTCCTTCTGAGCTTTCGCCAGCAGCATCCTTCAAGTCCAGATTCCTCTGAAAAGCTCCTCAAAATACCCCCAGCCTCCCTTCACTGCCTGGTTCCAAGGCCATCTCATATTTTTAGATATTTTTCATGACACTATCCCTCTCTTGCTACCAAAATCTGTATTCATTATCTATTTCAGTTCGTAACAAATTACCCCCAAATCATATCATGGGAAGTGAATAAAGTCAGATGGAAAAAATCAAGAACCATATGATTTCATTCATATATGGGATATAAAACTGAAAGCAACCAATGAACAAACAAGACAAACAAACAAAAACCCATCGACACCAGACAATAGTATGGTGGTTACCAGAGGGGGGTGGGGTGGGGTGGGGGAGGGTGAAGAAGGTAGTAAAGGGGGTCAAATATATGGTGACAGAAGGAGACTTGACTTTGGGTGGTGAAGACAATGCTATATACAGATGATATTGAAACCTACATAATTTTATTAACCAATGTCCCCCAATAGATTTAATTTCAAAAAAAAAAAAAAAGTACCTAAAGAAAACCTACTGAAAAAAAATTTTTCCCAAACCTTTGTTTGGCATAAAGCAACATCTATCCTAGTTTCTGGGGTCAGCATCAGAGCCTGCTTGGCTGAGCTGTCACAAGGCTGCAGTAAAGGTGTCCATCGGAGCTCAGGAATGATCCATTTCCAGGCTTACTCAGAGTTGTTGGCAAGATTCAGCTCCTTGCAGGCTTCTTGAGGGTCTAAGTTCCTCGCTGGGTGTTAGCCAGAAGCCACCCTCAGTCCCTTGCCACAGGAGACTCTCCATAGGGCGGCTTTCAATATGCCAGACTGCTTAGAGCAAGCAAGGGGCAGGGGCAGTCTGTCACAGCCTAATCACTTCGGAAGAAGTAATAGCCTATCACTTTTGCCATATCCTCTCCATTGAAAGTCGCTTTCAATATGCCAGATTGCTTAGAGCAAGCAAGGGGCAGGGGCAGTCTGTCACAGCCTAATCACTTCAGAAGAAGTAATAGCCTATCACTTTTGCCATATCCTCTCCATTGAAAGTCGCTAGGTCCAGCCCACACTCAAAGGAATTACACCAGGGTGTGAATACCAGGAGGTGGGGATCACTGGGAACCATTTCAGTGGCTGAATGTAGGTGACAGTGCAACTGGTGAGGAAGCAATGGCCTGATTGTGCCATGTCAGACTCCCATAGGTGATGGGCAACCATGGAAACATTTTACTATTGACAGGGAGGAGTCTTAAAACAGCACTCAGCCAACTAGAGCAGAGAAAGGATCGGAAACGGAGGGATGGGTAGGGAGCGCTGTTGCAAGGAAACTGTTACGAGGGGATGGCCACGTGAGATGGCTCATCGGGTCACTACTAATCTAACCCAGAGTCAAGGTCAGCCTGGAGGGTCACATGACCCCCCCCCTGGACATTTGGCCATATTCTTTCTTCTGCATCAACTGCCTTTTTGTGTGTTGTTCTCACCTTCTTTAAACCATCCTGTAGAGACCCGGGCAGGTATCCCCACTTCTTACACAGTAGGCCTCATTTACAATGATGCCCCAGACATTTCATTTATTCTCCCACACACCTGTAGGGCAGGTATGGTTATGGTGATTAGAGGTACACCACAGGGCCAGCAGGTGCCAATGCCTTTGTGACGTCACCCTGATGGCCTCACTCTGTCCATGGTTCTGATCCTTAGCCTTAAAGGTCCAGAAACCAGACCTTTTTGTTCTCAAACAATGGATGCTTTAGTGGAGGCTGCACCCAACTATAAGATCCCAGTGTTGCTGTGTGGCCCAGATGCTAATCGATTGTTTGCAACTGGGATCAAGTTCTCTGTTAGGATTTGAGGGAACCCCAATACATAAATATACTTATTCCCCTGTCCAGTTCAGAATCGATTGGCAGATGCAGGAGAGAGACAGACAGGGATCAACCTGTCACCTTTGTTACCGATTAACCAACTGCATAGAGATCTGAACACACTGTGCAGCTAAGGCAGTGGGGTGGAGAGGAGAGCACCGCTCCTGCTCTCAGACTCACCAGGCAGAAAAGCCCTGCCTTGGCTTCATGGTGAATTCCTGGCTGCAAGAGGGAGGAGAATCCCTCTGTCCTGGGACCTGGGACTTTTAGAAATGCAAAGTATAGGCCTAACTCCCAGCAAAGTGAATTCAAACTCTAGGGGTGGGGCCCAGCCATCTGCATTTTAATAAGCTCGGAGCTGATTTTAATGTTGAGTCAAAGTTGAGAATGACTGGTCTAGTGGAAGCTGTTCCACATGGAAATATGAGACCTAGGAAGACGTGTTTCCCTGGAATATCCTCCCATGGTCACCGTTCTCATTCCAAGGAAAACGAATCACAGGCAGAGAAGTTTCCTAGTTGCCACCTTTGATTTTTAGCTTACATCTGCTCTGAGGATTACCAGGTACGAGTCTCCTGATTATCTCCCTTCCAAAAGGGAAAAATGTCATGGATTTGGTATTTGTTAGCCTTGCCTCTTTCTCGTATAGACCCTAGAGGGGGTAGCATCCCATTGTTGGCCTTTGACAGTCTCTGAAGACTGTAGAGTGACCAGTAACTAGAAATCAAGATGGAAGCACCCATGGCTCCTCCTGTTGAAAACCCCCCTGTGGCTCCCCACTGCACTTAGATTTCAAAATAAAACCCTTGACAAGGCCTACCCTCTTCAGTCTCATTTCAGCAGCACACTGACACGTCCAGTCACTCAGGCCTCCCTGTCTTTTCAGTATGCCAAGCTCGCTCGTGCCTCCGGACCTTTGCACTTGCTGTCCTACTGTTTGAAGAACTCATTCCTCAGATCCTGGCATGCCTGGCTCCTTGTCCTTTAAATCCAAACCCAAGTGTCATCTTCTCTGATCACCCAGTTAAGGTCCCCTCAACCCTACTTGTCATTCCTTCTTTATCTCAGTAGCCTAGTTTATTATTTTTTTTCAGAGCACTTTACACTATCAAAAAATGGTATGGTGTGTTTATTTATTGACTTATTTGTCTCCCCCTCATTGGAATGTAAGAGATCAGGGAATCTTGCTGTCTCCACAGCACCAGAACAGTTCCTGGTATATTGCAGACCTAAGATTTACATAAATATTTGTTGAATAAATGAATAAATGAATAGATGAAGGAATTCATGAACACAGGAAAAGGCTCTGAGTGAGAGGGATCAGAGAAGAGTGATTCAGTCATGAACAAGAGGGTGATGGGCCCAAAGACCCTGTCCCCCTCTCCCCAAGGGCAGGGGCAGCTGAGCTGAGCTTTTCCTCTTGCGGGGTATCCTAAGCCTGGACTCCCCTTCTTCTTCTCCTTCTCCTCCTCCTCCTCCTCTCCCTCCTCCACTGTCATTATATTCTAGTCATTAGAAGCCAGCAGATTCACACCCTCCTGTTTCCTTTTTCATAAAGGAATGTTAATGGAGTTAGTTTTCAGCAGGGGTGCTGCAAACTGTTGTCAAAACTCTGATTTGGCCACCCACATTCACATAATTAATCACACAGGAAACCAAAATGGGCGGCCTGAGGGCTGGGGCCCAGCTCCATGGGGGCCCTCTTCCCAGAGTGGAGTGTGGTGTAAACACACAGCTACTCCCACGAGTCCACACATCAGGTTGGAAACAAGACCACGCAACTAGAACCACTCCCGAATAGTTCAAGTCAGGAATGACTTAGGGGGCTCCCTCCACCTGCCAGAGGTTGGTAACAAAGGAAAGACAATTAAACAGCGAGGGTAGAGGCTGGAGGGAAAAATACAGTTAAAAACAATCTCTTCTAGAATTATCAGAAAGCCGGCATTTGTTGAGTATGGTGTTAGTTATCTATTGCTGTGTGACAAAGGACCATAAACTCACTGGCTTCAAACAACACACATTCATTATCTTACCATTTCTGTGGGTCAGGACTCTAGTAACGGCGTAGCTGGGTCTGGCGCTTGAGATCTCAGAAGGCTGTAGTCAAGGTGTCAGCCCGGGTTGAGTTCTCATCTCAAGACTCAACCACGGAGAGATCCACTTCCCTGCTCATGTGGTTCCTGCAGCGCTCAGTTCCTTGCAGTGGTAGGTCTGAGACCTTCAGTTTGTTACTGACTGTTGGTCTGAGGCCACCTTCAGCTCCTAGAAGTTGCCCACCGCTCCTTGGCATGTGGGCTTCCCCAGCTTGGCTGCTTTGTCAAACTAGCAAGGAGAGTCTCCAGAGCAAATCAGCCAGTAAGATGGAGGTTTATGCATCATTATGTAATCGCACAATTCACACCCCATCCCTCTTGCCTCATTCTATTGGTTAGAAGCAAGTCACAGATTCTGCCCATATTTAATGGGAAGGGATCGTATGGTGGGGGCAGGGAAGGGAAACCATGGGACAGCCGCCCTAGAAGCAGTCTACCACAGTCCCTATTGTGTGTCAAGGACTGTGCCCAATACTTCTGCGTGTGTTACATCATTTAATCACTAAAATGACCTGTAAGGCAGGCATCGCCCCCCCCCTGCACAGCTGACAAACCTGAGACACAGAGGAATTAGAACTTGCCCAAGGTCCTGTGAATGTTAAAATGGGAACCACTAGTATCATGACACTGAGCTAACCTGTGCAAGCCTAGAGGCTGAAGGGTCAGCCTCTTTACAGAGAGGAGCATCCAAGGGAGGCAGGGAAAAGAGGTAGCACGAGAGTTATAGCTCCCCCTGAGACATGAGAGGGGAGGAAAGGATGGGTGTGGGTTACATGTTGAGAAAGAAGAAAATGGAGAACACTTATGTCTGATGATCTGTTTTCTCAACGAAGCAGCAAATGAGGGTGTCTCCTGAGAGAGGGGCAGGTTGTACTGGGGGGGAGGCAGAGCCAAGCTGAAACAGCAGCTGTGGGGAACAGGGAACAAGGAACAGGAACGCAAACCTTGGCAGCGTAAATAGAAGGTTGCCAACCAAGTAGGATAAAGCTGCTTCCTCCCTGCGGACTTCACAGGCCGCCTTGGTGGATGGTACCTTACCCCTGCTCCCAGCACTCTTGTGGACTCTTCAGTTTCCTCATCCAGCCTTCTAGCGATCTGGTTTGTGCCCGTGTCCACTTCTCTCATCAGAAGGAAAGTTCTCACAGGGCAGGAACCTATTGGGTTGTTGGGAAAGTCATGACGCATTTTTGCAACAAAAACATAGAAAAAATATGTCATGACTTACCCGACAACCCAATAACAGTAGTCCATGTTGGGCCTCCTGGTACCGAGCACAGGGAATCCAGAATTCCCATGTGCAATCCCCCATTAAAGGCCTGTCTGATTCTAGACTCTGAATTTCTGAATCACTCTACTATATTGCCTCTCATCTCCTAAAGGCTCACCCAGTTCTCAAAGGCTTTTCAAAAATATGTAGTTTTACTGTTGTTTTGACAGTAAAAATTCCCACAGCAGTAGAGAACAAAGTTTAAGTCCATTATGGGATAGGGGTTAGAGATGGGATTAGGGAGGTCTGTCCCACACATAACCTGGTGACAGTGAGTTTTTCATTGTGGCCCAGTCTTTTTGATGTTAAGAAGTCAAAAGCCATTTTAAAATATTCCATATCAATCTATATTGATTGGTATGAAACGTTGCCCACAGTATATTGGTGCCTGAAAAATAGTTATAGTGCAGAGAGAATAATCCCATTTGTATCAAAGGACCAGTTCTGACTCATTTTAAGTGGCAGAAAACCTAATTCAAACCATCTTAGACAAAAAATGAAATGTGTGGGCCCATCTTCAGTGAAGTCCAAGAGCGTCCTCTGATGCCAAAGGGACTGGCATTTTGGCCTGAGAATGAGATACATGGTTGTAAATGGCTGTCATCAGCCCCCTGGGGCAGCATCCTCCCCTGGGACTCCTTGCACTAGTCCTAAGATCCACTCTGATTGGACCAACTTGGGTCACACGCCCATCCCTGAACCAATCACTGAGGCCAGGGGGATTCCATCTGATGAAGCCTTGGTTGGGGTGGAGTCAGGGTGCTGTGAGCAAGAGGAAACGGAATGGATACTGGTCATGATGGTCATAATGGCAACAAATTTCCGCTGCACAGCATGTGTTCGTTATGCTTCTATCCACAAAACAATGGTCAAGTGCATGGCCACGAAAATTTCAACAGGGTTTTCTCCAACTTCTAGGACTTGGGGCAGAGTCAGGCTCCTGTTTCTATAAAATAAGCCCCAAGCTTCACCCTGATTACAATAGGGACTCCCACCGGAGTCTCATCCTGGTCCACTAATGGCATCTAAGCTTTGCTGTGGGACCAGTTCTGGAAATACTGGAGAAACTGAGTCCCCTCAGGCCCACCTAAGCTCCAGCTTCCCAGCCTCTGGTGGGGCCTGAATTGGGAGCCTGACCTGCGCTACAGGCCTCTGGCCCCCTTTGGTGAGGAGGGTGGCAGGACTGTGTGTTCATGCACCCCACCTGGAGTATGGCGCTGACCCTGGGTAGGGTCTTCCAACCTGGATAACCCCTTGGAACTGGGGTGCTCCTATCTTCATGACTCCTTGTTTCTTTCCACCTGGACACTTCCACCCCACCCGCCCAAGCCAAGCCTTGTAGGTACTGACCACACGCATCCCTTTGGCTATTGTTGCCACTTCTCTAAAAGCCGGCCCTTCCCCCAAGATCAGTTACCCCAACCCCCACCTCATACTACCACACCATTCACTTCCCCAAAGCAAAAACACATGAAACCACAGACAGGCCGTGTAGCTGAATGGCACTTTATTTCTGATTGGATCCGCCAGCTTTGTCTGAATTAGCTCGCCCGTACCCTCTGCGCTGGTTCTTAGCCAGCCCTCGGCGATTCTTCTTCCTGGCATGGCACTGTGCGCGGTAGCTCTTCAGGTCCTCGTGGTACTTAGCTCTCAGGAGAGCAGCTCTTTGTTCATACGGCTGCTTCTCGATGTCAGATTTTGCAGACCACATCTTCCCAGAGGCCTTTGCCACCTGCACCACTGACCAGTTCGGATTCTCCCTCTTCAGCTGGGCGTAGTGGTCTTGGCAGAAGAGTAGGAAGGACGATGGAGGGCGCTTAGGTGCCTGGGGGTCCCGCTTTCTCCGCTTCTTCCTCTTGCCAACGTAATTCATCATCTCTTCCTGGTACCGGGCTTTGTCGAGCTTGGCCAGCGCTTCATATTTGGCCTTTTCATGCTTTGAGATGGACCTCCATTTTTCCGAACACTTTCTAGAGAACTCTTTAAAGCCAAGGTAGGTATTTGGTTGCTGCTTCTTGAACTTGTTCTTGCAATTCAGTATAAAGTGGATGTAAGAAGAGACATTCACCTTGGGCCTTAGCTGGATTTCTTGGGCCATGTTCATAAGGTCATTTTCTGTTTCTGTATTCAGTAACGTGGATGGCAGAGACTTTTGTCCCCACACTCTAGGAGCAATCTAGAAGGTGCTCTGCTTGAGATGAATTTTTCTCTCTGCAAGAGCTGCAGTCCAGGGCCGGCCTTTTTAATGGTGGTGGCTTTGTTGGGTCAGAAGAAGGGATTGTGACATCACTCCCAAGCTGGCCACTCCTGGCCAGTGCCTGTGGCATTTGTATACAGGTACTCCCCTATTGGTTGGCTACTCTAAGGTCAGTTTTTGCTTCTCATGAAAGATAATGGTTCCTCTGGAGAAAGCTATGGAGCAGCTACTCCCCCTGGAGTACGTCTCCTTGGCTTCCTGGAGGCAGTGGGTCTCGCTCAGCTTTAGGAGCTTTTAACCCCTCAGATACAGTAACAAATCACAAGGGGTGCCTTCCTGGCCATCAGCTTGTCAAGGCGCCGCCTCGCCTTCCGAAGCCAGCCTGGAAATAATGAACCGGAGGAGGCGGATGGCTTCAGAGCTGTCATGATAAAATGGGGAGGCTTTCTGTTTGCCCTGAACAGTGGCAGCTCCTACTGTACCAAGGGTTTAGTAGTAACTCTAAAAATAATCAGGTGTGACAGCTGTGACTCGGTTCCTGTCAGGACAAAGTTTGTCTAATTTAAAACCCGAGCACTTGGGCTGTAAGTCTTAAATTCTTTGTTTCTCTGAAGAATTCTGAGGGGGAGGGAGAGAAACAGGAGAAGCCCGAGATTTTACTCGTGATACTTGAGTCCAGGAAAAATGAGAGCGAACCGAACACTCGGCATATCAAAAGGCCTCATGTCAGGGGTCCCCATTTCTTGGGGGTTAGAGCACAAAGCTCTAACAGCTACACGCACACTAGTTGACTTTTGGCATTTGGTAAAAGCAGTTGTAAACATCCCACCCGTCTTCCAGCTGGAGGGAAAAGGAAACAGAAGTGCCTTGGACCATTCGACTTTGTGGGGTACTGGCTTGTATGGGACTGCAGTTAATACAGCCCAGTGGTTGATGGTAGTGCCCAATTTGCAGGACTAGAAAACTAAGTGAGCTTCATGAACATAAAAATTAGCTCTTTTAAGGTAAAACAGCCACCGAGAGGTGAGAGTCTGGATTTGGAACCATTTACCTGACTCACATCTATGCTTCCTCCTGCCTGCAGAGAACTGTTGCCTCAGGGAACGAGGGTCCAGGTACGTGGACTCAGGAGCTGAGCCTGACAAGGAAACTTGCCTAAGGCTAGGCCACATATAGGCTGTAGGGGGCCAAAGGTTGGCTCACCTGTTGGCTGGACTTGAACTGGACCGCAAAGATAAATGGGACAGCGCTCCTGCCTGAGGTAGAAGGATGGGCTGTGAGGAAGAATTTGGCTAAAGACTCTATATTCATCAGACCCTGCTCAGACTCACAACCAAATCCAGCAGCTTATCTCTGCCTCTGTCCATGACCTTTCACCCCTATCACAGTGATAAGATCCAGGAAGATTAACCCCGTGATAACCATCTGGAGCCCAGCAGATCTAGGAAGAGAAGGCAGTAAACGTGAAAGCTATGGCAGCCCTTTGTTGTTCAGGCCACACTCCCAACACAGAGGGATGAAGCAGGGGAATTGTTTGTCTGAGGAGCTACAGAAGAGTAAATACACCTGGCTTTCTCTGTTAATGCTGTGTGTGCTGGGGTCTGAGGTGTGCCCCTCCAGATCCCCTTTCCAACCTGCTCTGCTGTTGTCAGCCCATAAGCTGACCCATGTGGACCACATCAATGGAGCCTGTACCCTCTGACTTCCATTTCCGTTTGGCCAGTGGGGACCCCAACAAGGGATGAAGGAGGGAGGAAGGTGAGGTCAAGGCATTTGTTTTCCTGGCTCCTACCCTGTGGGGTCAGCTGGGGCTGCTTCTCCATCCCTGGACTGAGAGTCTCAGCTTACTCTGAGAGTATGTTCTCTGAATAACTGACTGAGTCCTTTCAAGTTCAGCGACTGCACCCTCTCCTCCCCCCCTCCTAGTCAGGGCCCTGCTTTTACTGGCCTCCAAGGACTCTGCTGTCTCTCGTGGCTTTCCCACCCCGTGCCCTGTAAATACCTCTTTATTAAACATTCGGAATTATTCTAATTTGAGTGCCATCTGTTTTCTGCTGGGTTCCTGACCAATGCACCATGTTTCTAGCCTTCCACTGTGAACAGGCGTGGAGGTGGATAAATAAACTGTGGGCATCAGTCCAAAGTAGGAGTCTATTGAGCTGGATACCCAAGAGCTGGGCAGTCACACAGCCAGGAGTGGTCAGCAGGGGCAAGAGTGCCTGGCAGGGCCGGGGTGGGACAGGGTCACAGGGCCCAGGAGGAAGTGTCTAACAGCCTTTGTATTATGAGCTGGGATACTGGTCAGAGGGCGAGAGAGTAAATATATTAGGCTTTGGGGGCCACACAGTTTCTGTTGCAAGTACTCGACTCGGCAGTTGTAGCTCAAAAGGACCCAGAGATAGTACATAACAAATGAGTGTGGCGGTGTTCGGTGTTCCCATAAAACTTTGCAAAAACGTATGGTGGGCTGGAGGTCATAAATCTGCCACCCCCAGTCTAGGGAGAATTCAGTGTTTTCAAACTTTCTTATTGCAATCTACAATGAGAAATCCATTTTACATCATGACCCATTTATGCAGGAGTGTACTTCATAATAATATTTATAGAATGCTTAATGTGTTATTAGCCTCTGTTCTAAGCACTTTACCTTTATCAATTCATTTAGTCTTCATAAAAGTCCTGCATGGGGTGGGGTGCTATTTTTCTTCCCAAATAAAGGTCTCCAAGCACAGAGAGTTTACAGAAACCAAAGTTTTATGAAACCTACATTTCTTTTTTATTCTGTTGCAGTCTCCTCGGCTTTATTTTGTTATTTAAAATGCAACCCACAAACTGATCTCATGACCGGCTGATGGGTCACAGTCTGTGGATTAATTTGAAAAACACTGTCTAGGCAGCTGGGAGGGAGCTCCTCTTTACTTGGTGTTAAAATGGCATGAAAATCAGAACATGCACTTTGGAGTCAGACAGACATGAGTTCAAATTCTCGCTTCACCACCTACTAGGTGGGTAACACTGAGCAAGTCTAGCTTACAGTCTTATCTGTACAAAGCAGTGAAGGGATAATAGAATGGTGAGGATTAACTAGGGAGGAAAAGCCCCTGACATGCCCCGTGCCCTACAGTGTGGGCAGGACTTGGGGACTCACTTCTAGTGAACAGAGTATGGAAAAGGACAAATTGTGTCTTCACAGTGGAGAAAGCTGGCAGATCCGCCTTAACCAAGCAATCAAAGTGAACATCAATAATGGACCATATTGATATCCCATCCCCCTCTTCTATAATATGATTAATAAGAGCATCTCACCTCTGCAGCATTCTTCCCCCAAATCCATAACCCCTGGCCTAATGAGAAAATATGATACAAGCCCAAATCAAGGGGCATTCTATAAAATACTTGACCAGTATTCCTTAAAAATGTCAAGGTCTTGCAAAAACAAGGAAAGCCTGAAAAATGGACACAGATGAGAGGAGACTAAGTAGACGGGATGGCTGAAGGCAATGAGAAACATTGGATTGGATCCTGGAACAAAAAAAAGGGGGCGGGGGTGCTTAGTGGAAGAACTGGGGATATCTGAATGAAGTCTTCCGTTGAGCCAACGGTGTTGTACCAATGTGGATTTTTAGTTTTGATACAGGTCCCATAGTTATGTAAGATGCTAATATTAGGGGAAGCTGGGTGAGTGGTGTATAGGGAACTTCCGTACTATCCTTGCAATTCTCATTTCAAAATAAAAGAATCTGCCCAGCTGACAGTATCGTGCACCCAAGATTGAGACCGCCTGCTCTGACTCCTTCTCCTTGAGGACCCACGGGGCAGATACCCTCGACTGCAGAGGCTCTTGGCACATCTTCCGTCACAGTGTTTCTCAAATCTGGGGGCATGCTGGAACAGCCCGAGGAGCTTTTAAAAATCCCAGTGCTAAAAAAAAAAAAAAAAAAAATCCCAGTGCTCAGGGCACAGCAACACAAGAGCAAAAGGACCTGGCACAGGCGTGTGATCAAGGCTCTGATGCTTCCTCACAATCCCTCCTGCCCTGCCCCCTCCTGTGGGATGGAAATCAATGGTTGCACTTACCCTCTGAGCCAGGCATCTGTGGTGGGGAGAATAATGGCTCCACAAAGATGTACACACACTAAACCCTGAAGCCCGTGAATATGGTACCGTACACAGCAAAAGGGACTTTGCAGATGTGATTATATTAAGGATTTTGAGATGGGAAGATTAGCCTGGATTACCCAGGTGGGTCTGATGCAATCACACAGGTCCTTATAAGAGGAAGGCAGGTGGGTCAGAATTAGAGATAAAGATGTGATGACAGATGCAGAGGGTCAGAGGCAGAGAGAGATTTGAAGGTGTTGCACTGCTGGCTTTGAGGCTGAAAGGGCCACAAACCAAGAAAGGAGGCTGCCACTAGAAGTTGGGAAAGGCAAACAAATGGATTCTCCCCTAGGGCCTCCAAAGGGAAAGCGACCCTGCCAACACCTTGACCTTGGCCCAGTGTTACCCAGTTTGGACTTCTGACCTCCAGAATTGTAAGATAATCTGTTGTTTCAAGCCACATGAATTTGTAGCAATTTGTTAAAGCAGCAATAGGAAATAAACAAAGTATCTTTCTCCCCTAACTGGTGGTCTGTAACTTTTCCTATGCTATCCTTCATCCCTGCTTGTGTTAATAAAGATGAGAAATTTACACCGCCACTTATTGGATTAGTTGAGGTGGCAGGGAGCACAGTCTCCTCAATTTTACACACTCTTCTTCACTCACTCACTGACTCATTAAGTCACTAATTCACTCATTTGCCTACCAATTAATTCATTTATATGTTCTTCCACTACACACGCATACACACACACACACACACACACACACTCAATAAATATTAATATTAATAGCTGTGAGTTTCTACAGCAGTGTGGCTGCTTTTCCAATGACCAGTTATAAGCAGTGTTTGAGGGATGGATGTCTTAGGCACTAGAGGGAGGCACCTGAAATTTCCTGAAAGCCAGAACCAGGGGAAGGCAGGGTCATAAACCAGACCTAGGCTCTTCGGCGCTCACCTCATGCCAAGCAGTTACTCAATCAGATTTGACCGTGATATTTTAATAAAAAGGATGGTAATGCTTTAGGTACATCATCTTTGGAAGCCTAGAGAGAGACATTAATTTGTCTAAGGCTGCACAGCAATGAGTGGCAGAGCCAGGCCTCAAATTCAGGTTGGGTTGACTCCTGAGGTCATGTGTGCAGCCTTTACTGATAGCCTAGGGACTCCTCTGGCTGGGGCTCGGAAGGGAGGCGGCCGGAAGGAACAAGGCCAAGTATTGCGGAAGGAAGGCAAACGGAAGGAGAACACGGTGTCTGGATCCCAACACTGAAGGGATTCAGGGGAGGCTTTTCTCATCTGGATTGATCCTCCTTCCAGATGGATCTGGTCGTTATCCCAGTTCATAGGATGCCCTGAGTCCAGCAGGTTGACTGGCCTAGAAGGGCCCGCAGAACCACGCCAAGCATCTGCAGGTACACACGCAGCCTGGCTCGACTCCCAAGGACAGAGGCCGGTCAGAGCCCAGTGGACCAGCGGACAGCTGGACAGGCAATGGGACAGATGAGCAGCACAGTGGGATCAGCAGGCTGGGGGCAGGACTGACTGCTCCCCTCTGGCGGGATGCAGCATAAAGGGAGAAGACGAGATCTAGAACAAGACCTCTTTGGGGGAGGTAACCCCACAATGAGCTGTGGGTACCCCTCACAGGCCTTGACAAAGCCACTCCCGCACACCACCGAGTGGGAAGAGTGGCCTCTGATTGGTCAGTCCAGCCCCTGCCGCTTTCAACCACAGTGGACATCTTTTTGTCTGCCCGGCACCCCTCCCTGCCTTTTGAGCACATTCCTTGAGAACTGTCCTCACACCGGGCATGGGGCTCGAGTAGAAGCCACGCCTTTGGCTGCAGCAGTGGGCATATCTCCCAGCCAGACTAGTCTGGGGCCTCCCGTGAGCTTTTGGTCATTGGAACCAAGGGGAGAAATTCTGTCCTCCCTCAGAGGATGCGGGTGAATCCACAAGCTACTCAGGGCAGGCATGGTTCCAGCCTCTAGCAGCTGCCATTTGCAATAGAGCAAATGAAGCCAGCAGACAGAGTACAACAAAGATGGGGTACAGGGGGAGGTGGGGGCTTGTGGCATTTGAGTCCCTGGTTCTAGTCATCCGTGGGGTTCTGGTTGGCTACAGCAGCCAGTTTCTTCTCGCTTCCAGGCTGATTTGATCTGAGTTTCTGCCCCTGGAAACCAAACGCATAAGACATTAACCCAGATGTGATGGGGGTGAGGGATGTGAGACGCCAGGAGTTCTCTTTCTTCTCCCCCATTTGTCACTTCTCTCATCTCCTTCTCCCCTCTCCTTGTTTTTGCTCCCTACTAATGGCTGGCCTTCTGGTTTGTTATTCAGACAGTACGTCCGACATGGTCACATCCTGGGCTCTCAGTAATAATAATAAATGCTTTTTGAACATTTGCTACGTGTCGGGCACTGCACTGAGAACTTTTATAGCCATTTTCTCACTTAAACCTCCCAATAGCTCTCTGAGGTAGGCGCTGCTGTTATCCTAGGGAAACTGAGCCCCAAAGCAAGGCACTTACTGACCCAGAGTGAGACAGCTGGGTAGTTTAGAGTTGAGATTTGAACCCAGGCAAGCGCCTTCTGGGGCCCATGTGCTTAATGTCTACCCCAAACTGCTTCTGTTCAGTAAGTGTTCGTCCCTTTTGCCCACACATCTCTCTGGCTGCACAGAGACATGACGTGACCAAGAATTGTGGCTGCTGGGTCTCGAAGCCTTAGCAAGAGTGTGTGAGCATCGCTGAGTCACCTTTCATTGTCACAGATCACTCTGTGAGATACACACTGGGAGAGAAGCTCAGAGAGGTAAAGCAACCACCTGAGGGTCACAGAGCAATGAATGTGACAGGAGGCAGGATCAGCATCCAGCTCCGCCTGACTCCAGGATACCTTGCTCACGGACCTTAGCATCCCCAAGATATGTAGCCCTTCCATTCTCCGGCCGACTGGGAGGCTTACTCCCTCAGTCATAGCTCTAGAGCTGCTGAATTCTCTGGCAGGGGCTGGCTCGCTGCCTCCTGGAAGGGGAGAGCGAGCGCTGATGAGGCTCAGACTAAGAATGGCAGCCGAGGGGCAGGCAAAGACGCGTAGGAAGCGCCTCGATAAGCCATCTGCAAACATTTCCGCTGGATGAGAAGTATTATCCCAGTGTAATCCCTGGAGGCCTCTGTGAGGTGTACGTTCCCACCCGCACCCCCGCACCCGCCGGAAGTGGGCAGGTCCCTTCTCTGAGTCATGTCTGCCGGTGACAGGCAGAAGATGGGCAAGGCTGAGTAAGCACAAACTGGTGGAGGCCAGGCTGGGGCCACCCGAGGGAGGGAGGGAGGGAAGGCGGCTGCCAAGGGTGCCTGCTACGCTGGGTGTGACAGAGTGGCCTGTCCTTTCACCCCGGCACTATTCTGTCACCAGAGCGGAAGCAGGTGCCCTAGTTCCCCAGGAAAACCTAAGCCAGGCTACTCTCAGGTCTGCTTAATCCCTGTGTGCTCCTGAAAGCAGGGTTCAAGGCGCTGATAAGATGCCGTCCTGTCTCTTCCCTAAGTAAGGGAAGAAAATCTTTGGTTGTTGGAAAAGTCATAACGTATTTTTTCTGTTTTTCATTGCAAAAATGCATCATGACTTTTCCGATAACCCAATAGTTCACATGTGTGAGGCACCCACTGTGTGTCAGGCACAATCCTGGACATGTCATATACATGAGCATGGCTATTCTGCACAGTGGGGAAACTGAGGCTCAGAGAAGTTACAGTACATGCCCACATTTACACAACTGGTAAACAGTGGAGCCTGGATTCAAATACAGGACTATCTGATTCCAGAGTCCCGGCCCTTAACCCTTGACCTTCTCAAACCTATTGCCTCTGTGTAGGGGAACAAGATGGTAATGAACCAGACAGGTGGCATCTCTACGTAGACAGAGACCTGAGCTGGAAAGGGGAGAGGGTCGGGGAGAGTGTACGTGTGCCCTGGTCACCAGGCTGCTAAGGCCTGCACCCTGTTCCTGGGCCAAGCCTGATGGAGGTGGGCTTTATCGTCCTAGGGCGTGGAGACCATCGGGTCTACAGGCTGGATCACAGGTCTAATCTGTAGTCACAGAGACTCTGATGCAGGGAATGGGTTGCTGAGGTCCCAGCAGCTGGTCAAGGCTGAGGCTGCACTAGATCCTGTCCCAGGCCGACAGGAGCAGGAGCTGGAGGAGGGTGAGTGTACAAGGCACAGCGCATCATATAAGAATGACGGTGTGGGGGAACAGCAATAGGAATGGGAGAAATGATGCTGCGACACCCTTTTCCCAAATCTCTTCTGGTCCTATGGGGCCTTCTCTTCGTAAAGGGAGTGCACAGTCCCACTGGCTGATTGGCCCAGCTTGAGTCACATGGTCACCCTAATCCAATCAGATGTGGCCTAAGGGTCACATGGCTGCCCCTTTCAGGGGCTGTGGGCTGAGGCCATGGGAGACTGATCTAAGGCTTCTAGCACTCAGAAAATAGTGAACTGCTTGATTTAGGCCTGGAGACAGAAATGGAGAGAGTTGGGCATCCCCTGAAAGGTTGTTAGAGACCCCCCCACCCGTCCCCTCACCCAGAGCTTGGCACCTGGCACTAGACCCAACCCCACTCTGTTCACTTCAGCATCATGGGCACGGCCTCTTACAGGGTCAGGAAGCACCTCACCCAGCATCTATGCCAGGTGAGCAGCTGAGCCAGGGGAGGAAGGAACTGGCTCCCAAGCCACTCCCCAGACCTTCTCAATGTGCCATCACCAGGACATCGTTGAGGATGCCCTCATCCCACCTGACAGCAAACATAGCCAGGAGCCTGTCTGTCCAGCGCTCTCAGGCTCAGACATATTTCCTCCAGGGTGCAGTGTGTTTGGGGGAAAAGCATTTTACCCGCTGTAGTCTGTGTGGGTTCCCTGGAGCTAGCAATTAGCTGAGCAGGAAAGAGCCCGGTAGTGTGCTGAGTTGATTGAGCTGCTTCTGGGGAAGAAGGGACATTTGCTCACCTTGATAACCAGGCTCTGCTGGTGCTGTATTGGGGATACGTTAGCATGAGAAGAGTCCCCCCAAAAGGTACTGGCAGCTGCTTTGTGCATGGGGAGCACAGCAAGGAGGTGGGGCAGCATGTCTGCATGGGAAGCCCAGATGAAACCCAGTGTGGCCCACTCTGCTATCTCCAGGCTCGCCCGCTCACCCATCTCTTCCTCTGCATTTCTCCATATCTGCCCTCTGCTTCCATCTGCAGGATCTCATTCATTCATTCATTCATTCAAGCATTCATTCAAGCATTCAAGCTTTCCTTCTTCCAGCGAGCAATACTCACTTAGCGCTTTGCATGTGTCTGGCAGTCTGCAAGGCCCTGAGGAAAGAACTGAACAAGAAAGAAACTCAGGGAGCTCACAATTGGTGGGTGGGGCGGACCCCCGAACAACGCTTGGTGAGACAAGCACTATGGTAGAGAAAGTGCGAGGAGTGCAGAGGACTTTTTCCACCAGGAGAAGCCAACTTCCTGGAGCCAGTGGCTGTCAGGTGATGCCTGAAGCAGGAAGTAGCTAAAAAAATGGTGGGAGTGGATAGAAGTGGATGGGGAGAGTTTGTAAAGAGGTGACTTCTTGATCTCTGGAAACATTCAAACCAGATCTTGACTGACCATTTGTCATGAATTCTGTAGTTGGGGTGCATATGTAGCTGGGCCTTAGCCCTAGAAGACCTCTGAAGGCCTCAAATAACATTTGTTTTGTTTTGTTTTGTTTGGGTTTGGTTTGGGGTTTTTTTGTTTTTTGAGGGCAGTGTCACTGGCCCTCATATGTGGGACCCGAACCAGGGCTGTTGGCTTCCCGAGCCAGCACTTAACCACTGTGCCACTCAGCCGGCGCTCAAATAACATTTTTAGGTTAGCTGGTTCCCTCTCTCCTGATGGCAAAATAGAAGACATGCCCTGCTATTGAAAGCAAGGGACTGCCGTCCGTTCATTCGTTGGTTCATCCACTCGAAAGCATATGCACATTGAACCATCTCCACCGAAGCAGCTCCCCGGAGTAGCTGGCACTCCCGTGGCCTTGCCAGACCCTCCTGTGGCATTCGAAGCCCCGCTGCCTGCCCTCCGCTCCCCCCACCCCCCACTCCCGTTCCTCAACACCTGTGCGCTTCCGGCTGCCACCAGCCGAATCTTGCACTTTCTGAGAATCAGATGGGTTTGTTGCCAACTCTCTCGGTGCCAGTCATACTTGTTATTGTAATTATGTGATTTAAATTAAACATCACATAAACTGATGAATTATGAGTGTGAAAGGAAATACAGTTGCATCTATGGAAACCAAATTGAAAGCTTTGGAATGACTCCATGAAGAAGCTCTAAAAAGCATTGCTTCCCAAATATTAAGTGTGAGTGAGTGAGGTAACTGCACCCCGCTGAGTCAGCGCCACCAGGGCAGGGAGCAGGTCTGTCCTGTTCACCGCCATGTCCCCAGCGCCTAGCACAGTGCCTGGCACGTCAGAGGGGCTTAATAACTATCTGTTGACTGGACAAGCTGTAGCCAAATTGGACACGGTGAATGATGCACTATGGGCATAGCTTATATAAGACAGACAGTGTGGAGAGCGAAACCGTGCTTAAAGGAAAAGCCTTGGTCCTGCATTAAATGGGTTGACAAATACATGTCCATTTAAGTATTATATTTTAATGAAACATTTAAGCTATGTATGCATTCGTTTATTATTCTCTACTTAGGAAAAAAATGTTTTTAACCAAGCAACTACATCATCAGCAAAGCTTCTATGGTAGGTGTCAGTAAACTCTTTCTGTAAAGGATGAGATACATATTTTTGGCTTTGTATTATAGGTTATTGTTATTGTCACAACTACCCGACTCTGCCAGGGTAGCATGAAACCAGAGGATATGTAAATGAATGAGCACAGTTGTGAGCCAATAAAACTTTATTTACAAACAGCCAGCATGCTATAGTCACCCAAGCCCTGTTTTGTGGAAGCCATTCGTTCTGTGTACCAGGCAGTGTCCCGTGTTGCCGGACATATCGAGACAAAGAAGATCCTTCCCCTGTTCTTATGGGGATCTTGCCTTCTAGTCGGGGAGATGGTCAAGCCAAAAGATGATTCTGCTTTGGTGTGCCGAGTGCAATGGCAGGGAGTGTCCATGGTGCAAAGGGGACACAGTGGAGGGCCCTGCTCCTCCTGTGGGGGCAGGGAGCAGGAGAGGTGGAGGAAAGGAGACGTTTGGCTAAGTTTATGTAATCAGGGATATTTTCCCAGGTAGTCAGGGGGGACCACAGGGAAGGGCATTCCAGGCAGAGGGAATAGCACATGCAAAGGCATGGAGATATGAGAGTGTCCATAGTTCAAAGTGAGTGTCATTGGATAGGCAAGACATTAAAAAGCTTGGGCTTTATCCTCGAGCCAGTGGGCCTTCGCTGCTGGGTTTCCAGCAAGGCAGGGCCTCAATCAGATCTCCCCACCAAGTGTGGAAGGTGGATCGGAGGTGGAGGGCAGACCAGACAGCTGTCTCTATGGTCCACGTGAGGAATGGTGAGGGGTGGTAAGGTGGGGAAGACTTGGCCACAGCTGGCCAGGGGGTGAAGGGCAGGGGGTCAGATCAGGATGGTGCCTGGGTTGGCTGACTGGAAAGATGGTGAAATTATGGGGACAGAGAGCACTAGGAGCGGAAACGATTCGGGGGAAGCATTGGTTTGTTCAGAGCATAGAAAACAAGCCCAAACACATATAAGTAGGTAGCCAGGAGCTGAACCGTCATAGGCCGGCTCAGGCCTCTGGGAGCTGCCTGCACAAATCGGTGGGCGGGCTTTGCTGGGAACCAGAGCCTTGGGAAGCCAATCGGCCTCTGTCCAAAGATAAGGCTGGAGCCTGGGGGACTCCAGCAGCCCATCTGTAAAACAGACTTGCTCCCCTCCCAGGTGTTCACCCAGTTCCTGGAAAACATATACCATCATGGGTTTGCCTTGGGAAAAGGGCTTCTCTTGACGAGTCCTAGGAATTTGGCTAAAGGACACCTGATATGGAAATCATTGGTGATGAGAAAGGGTGTCAGGGCTGAGTCTGTAAAGGCTCGCTGCAGGAAGAGAGGAAGCTTGGGTAGGAAGAAGCAGGAGGAGGCCTCCAACCAGGGCCTTGCACCCTTGGGCCCCACTACGACATTTCCAGAAGGGTTTCCCTGGTTGCATCATTGTGTCCTTTCCATCCCCCAAGGAGGAATGTAGAGGGCAGGTGAGAAAGGAAGGCGGCTTGGGAGTGGGGACAGGATGGCAAGCATCTCCTATCTGTCATGTTCCCCCAGCCAGCCTGGGGATGGAGGGCTGGTTTGTGCTTGGCCTTAGGATGAGAGATGCTTCATTCCTGAATTAGTTCCAGGCCATACACATAGCTTAGGTAAGCGAGAAAGCCCACAGGAGGTGCCTGGGAGGTACCAGGTGCTATTGGCCAAGGGTGGAGGCTGCACAGAGAAGGGGACATTGCAGCGGAATCCTACAGATCAAGGGCCTAGCTGCGACTCCCCGTGTCCAGGGAACCACAGTGGGCGTAGCAGGCACAGAACCTTGTACATAGGATGTGCTTGGTGAGTAAATTAAGGAAGGCGTTTTTCTCCTGAGGGTGTCAGTTTTCAGGAATGCTGAGATTTTAGTCAAGATCTAACACTCCTCCCCATCAGCTGACACTTAGGCAGCACTTCCTTGCAGAGTCGCTGCTGTCATCTTATGGAGCTGTCCCTCAGCACCCCAACATCCTGACTATGAGAAGAAATGCTTAAGAAATCCATGAAGTCTACACTGAGCTCTCCTATTACCGGGAGCAAAGCTTAGAGCTTTCTGCAAAGAACTCAAAGTCACTTTTTCCATCATCAACTCCATGCATTAAAGGGAGTGATTTTTTTTTTAATCCTCCCCAAGCCAGATTCCATTAATGAAGCCCCATTTAACGGAAGTCAATTTACCAAAAAGAAAAAAAAAATTGAGTGTAATTGCTTAAATACATTTTATGTTGCACTGCAATAGCAATTTCCTGGGTGAACTTGGAATTCCCCAGGCCCCCCATCGTGAAGTTAATGTGGACAGAAAGGTTTGAAGGGGAGAATCTCTCTTTGTGTTGCTTTCCTTTAATTATGATTCTAAGAGGGAGCAAAATTAAAGAGGATCCTGGAGGGGAGGAGGGATGAGGAAGAACAGGAACAGCATGCAGTTCAGCCTACACTGTTCCACTGCCTTCCTTCATGCTTGCATGTGTGTGTCAGGATAATGCAGTGGCTGAGGACATCGGCTCTGAGCGGGATACCACTTCACAGCTGTGTGACCTTGAGCAAGTTGCCTAACCTCTCTGCAGCCAGGTGGTACAACGGGAAAGAGCATAAAGAGCAGCAAGTACAAAAGCTAAAAAAAGCAGTGTATGTTTCAGTTCACATAAGGTCTTCTGTTTGACTGGAGAATGGTGCGCGGATGCAGCGAAGGCAGGCAAGTAGGAGGCAGACCAGGAAGTGACACTTGAATAATGTCTTGGAGAAAATGAGGAGGGAGCCAGGTAGAAGTCAGGGAGAGGGAATGTCAGGTGCAAAGGCCGTGGGGCAGAAACAGGCCTGGCCAGTTTTGAACAGCAAGGAGACCATGTGCTGGATCATAAGAAATAAAGAGATGAGGAGAGGTGAAGGCACACTGGTGCTTTTAAGGCCCGTTGGCCATAGTGTTTTTCCCTCTGAGGATTGGAACCATTAACGATCTGTTTGTTTTTAATTAGCTCTGTTTAGGTACAATTTACATAAACTTGCCCGTTTTAAATGTACAGTTCTCAGAGCTTTGACAAAGGAGTACGTCCTGTACAACTACCACCTCATTCAAGCCATAGACAGTCTTCATCCCCCCAAAGGTTCCTTGTACCCCTTCCCCCCTGTCCCCTTCTCCCCTAGCTCCAGCAAGCACAATCCACTTTCTCTCACCATAGATGAATCTTTTCCGGAGTTGGATATAAACGGAATAGTACATTGTATACCCTTTTATCACCCAGCTCAATGCCTTTGAGAGTAACCCATGTTGTTTCGTATGTCAGTAGATGTTCTTTTTATTGGAGGGTTTTGAGCAAGACATAATACCATCTCCATGGCACAATCTGTTGTGAAGATTCGGGCATGGAAGCCCCTAGTTCTTTGATAGATGCCAAGAAAGCTCTCAAATGTGCTATGTTTATGTCCAAGGAGGCAGGAGCAGAACAGAGGAAAGATGCATGGGCAGTGAGGTTAATCCTTGGGAGCTGACAACAGGATTCCCAGCAGGGAGTGCAGCTGTGGAAGAAGGGGAGAGGGGAGTGGGAGATGACTCTTAGGGCTCCTCCAGTCTGTACATTTGGGGGGTTAGAGCAGGTCCCAGGGCTGGGGAAGCCTTGCTGACTTCGGTTACAATCTTGGTCATTACTCCCATCCTGCTCTTGGGACCCTAGCACCCTCCCTTCATTCCATTTGCCATAAACAGCCTTTGGTTTTGAATTATTCAGGTAATTTCTCCCTCTTTTTACTTCCCTTATGTAAATATCCTCTAAGCCTTGTCATTGAGATAGAATTGAATCTGGCCTGTGGAAAAAAAAGTATATAATCCACAATACTGTTTGTGGCTCCTTAGAAAACTTAAATGACTCAGCCCATAATAAACTATTTTAAATGGGATCTGGTGAAATACAGTAATTGGTTTCTATAATAGCTCTTACCATAGCAATATGGGTTATATTCCTGGAGTTTAGAGTGTGTCAGCATTTTCATTATAGTAAAAACTCAATGTTGCAGGGCATGAAGTTCCTTGGTTAGTTCTTTTGTTTAATACGTATGTATGGGAACCAACCAGGCTGGATGTCTTCCATGTGCCCCTTCAGACCTTCTCCCCTCCCCTTTCCACCTCATTCCATGCCTAGGACGACTCAGCTGCATTGGTATGCTCCCTAGCCCTCTGGCTTCCAACTGGGCTAGATCAACAGAAGCATCAGCAGGAGATGAGTGGAGGGGAGGAAGGGATGTGAGTTCCAGGTATTCACTCCTTGCTTCCTCCTGGTGGGATTTGCACAAACTGACTGTAGTCTTGACTAAAGATTTGGATCCATGCAGCCCCCTCCTTCAGGGATAACTATTTCCTCTATGGAAATTAGTTTCCCCTTTGTAAAGAGTCCATTCATGAAACTCCTGGAATTATTCTTATAGAACTGTGCCAGCTGTTTTCTGCCGGAATCCTGACACGCCTGCTTTGTACCAAGCATTGTGGTAGGCGCTTGGTACAAAGATGAATAAAAATGATGAGGAAGAAAATAGCGGCTGCCACTTACCAAGAGCTCTCTATTTGCCAGGGACCGCGCTAAGGTCTTTTCTGTGTATTATCTCCTTTACTCCTTGGAGCCCTTTGAGGGAGGGGTTATAATTATCCCCATTTTATAGATGAATTAATGCGTATTTATGGAGATCAACAGAGAGCTTCAGTAATTTCCGTAAGGTCACACAGCTGACCCCTCCTTCTCCCAAGCTGGTTCACCACCTGGTGACACTGTCCTCTTCGAGGAGTTATTATAGGGAGAGACACACACCTAGATAAGTGAATTATAATTTGAATAAAATGCTGTGGCATCACAGGCAAGGAAAACTGTATTTATTGAGCTGATACATGTCAGATACTGGGCTAGGTTCCCTGCCTGTAAAGACTTGTTTATTCCCAGCAACTCTTCAGGGGCTGGTGTTAGTATTCTTGTTCTCAGAAAGGGTCAGTCACTGGTCCTAGATCTCAACCTAAATACGTGTGGCTTCAAAGCCCAGGAGAGTAGGAAGAGCTTTACCTGGGGATGTGCTATCTGAGGGCTCCCCGAAGTCATCTCCGTGACGTGGGTGGACAGGAGGGTTACAGGAGGGTGTATTCCAGGCAGAAAAGGCAAAGCCACAGAAAAGGAGAGCGCCCGGGTTGCTTAGGAGATGTGAGCTGGGTGTCCAGGGTGGTAAGAGCTACCAGGAGTGATGGTGCCAAAGTGGTAGCAGCATCAGGAGATTCTGCGGGAAGGAAGGGAGAGAAGACAGAGTTGGGCCAGCTAGGAGGCTGTGGGGCAGAGGAGGGAAGATGGAGGGCGTTCCTGGGGACCAAAAGAATGAGTAGGGCAAGGAGGGGCATGGAGGGCTTTGGCTGAGCAGGGCAGGGTGGAAAGTTCAGAAGGCCAGTCCCGTGTAGGCACTGGGAGCCCTGAAGGCTCTTGTGCTCTGAGGAACTCTAGGAGGAAAGGTGGCTCAAAGTGGCAGTTGGTCAAGAGGCTGGGACAGTGACCAGTGACAGTGGGAGATATCCTGGTGCTGCCCCACTGAGCCGGACTGGCCGGAACCCAGAAGAGGCTAATCTAAGGGATGAGGAGTGAGTTGGGCGGGGAAGGAGAAGAAACAGGAGACCATGGGCCTGGTAAATGACCCCCAAATGGGCTCTCACGCTTGTGAAGGGCCGCAGCGCCTGTAGTCGCTGCCCGAAGCCTTACTTCTGACTCCTTGGAGGGCCCGAGGGGCTTGCCCGGGAATGGGGTGCTGAACCTCTGCTGGAGAGCTGGGCATTGGTCCTCTACATGGGAGCCGGACCCTGCAGCGGGCTGTGGATCTCTGCTGGGTGTGGGTATGTGGACATCTGCTAGTGTGTGTTGGGGGTGCTCTGCTGGGCGGCCTGGACCTTGCTTCTGGGACGCTGGTCCTCTGCTCCAGGCCTGGAGGATCCAGCCGCGCCTCGGGGCACCTCAGGGAAACTAGCAGTGGGCGGAGCGCCCCTGGAGGAGCTGCCTCAAGCTGCTCACAGCCCTCCCTTCCTGCTCCAGGCCTGGGCGGAGGCCCTCGCATGCGTGGGTAGAGGGGAGGCTCCCGGATGCCCATTCCCCTGTCCCAACCATCTGTGGCCCCTGACCCCGCCCGTTTCCTGTCCCTGCAGGTTCACCGGAGCCAGCCTCCCAGCCCCTGTCATCAGCAGCAAGAACTGGCTGCGGCTGCACTTCACGTCGGACGGCAACCACCGGCAGCGCGGCTTCAGCGCCCAGTACCAAGGTAGGCAGGCCACCGTGCTTCCTCTGGGTGGCAGAGGTGACGCCTGGGGACTCATCTTGTCCCGACTGGGTCTGGTGTGGTTTCGGGGCCTCTGATGCCCCAGAGGTCTGTCTATCTGCCACTGTGGTCTATTGCCCAAGGGAGTGACTCTATTTGAACTGTGTAGGCCGAGGTGCCCCTCTTCAGGCCAGGCTAATCATAACAGTTAATGCTGAGTGCCTTCACAAAGCCAGGCACTGTGCTAGGCACCTGATAAGCATCGTCTCGTTTAACCCTCATCATTACCCTGCAAAGGAAATATTGTCATCACTCCCGTTTCACGGACAAGGAAGCTGAGGTCCAGAGAAGTTACGCCCATTTCCGAAGGCCCTCAGAACTCCCGCCTTTCGAGTCCCGAGTTCACCATCTTAACCCCCAGAGTTTAGCCTGCTCCAGCCTAAAGCCGGAGAGCAGCCCACATGGCAAATCTCCTTCATTTAATGCAGAACACAAATGTATTACAAACGTAGGCAAAATAACTCTGGGGAGCTCAGATGCTCAAATCCGTGAAGAGCTGTCTTGTGGCAAGAGATCAGACCAGGAATGGCAGGTGGAAATTGCAGGTAAGCTCCAATCATGAAGAATTTCCTAACCCCAAGAGCCACCTATAATAAGGAGCAGGTGAACCCCAAAGCAGGGAGCTCTCCACGCCTGGAGGAGGTTCCACCTCCAAGGGGTGGATGGGAGTAGACGATGACATTCCTTTCAACCCAACCTTGAGTGTATTCATTCAAACTACCTGAAATTTACAGACATCAACAACAAGGGTTGGCCTCATAACTTGCTCATTAAGCCTTTAACTGTCACCAATTATAAATTGATGTTGGTTCTCATTGATTCAGTAATGAACTTGGATTGCACACCTATTCAGTATCAGGCCCTGTATGAGGCCCTGAGGGGGGAAAAGAGGAGTGGGCTTAACGTTGTGAGTAGGTGAGCGAGCCAGGGAGTGAAGGAAGTAAGTCAGCACGCATAGAGCAATAGTAGTACTGGCCTCATCGAAGAGTGAAAAGTGAGCTGTCATGACTGCCCCATGGCTGAGGAGGAAGCCACGGGCTCCGAGTGGAGATCTTGGCAGCTTGTCCCTGCAAGCCTCACCTTGGAGGTTCAGGATGGGGCCACGCAGCACACTGCCCACCCCACAGGTGGCATAGGCAGAGCGGAGCCCCGCCTCGAGGCCCCTGGGCCAGGCTTTCTGGCTGGAAACTGGGATAAAGGCAGCACTGGAGACAGAAGCCTTACCTTTAAAATCTGAACCTTTTATGAGTGGCCTCATTTCCTCAGCCTTGGGTAGGAGGACACCTTTGAAATATTTAAAAAATAAACAAGAAACCCACCTGTTCTGACAAGCTTCACAAAGGCTGGCTCCGAGAGCTTTCCTAGAGACATTTTTTCCACCGCTGAGGTTGGGCCTTTGTGGGGACGAAGCACTTGTCTGGACCTTTCCATGTGTTTTCCAAAATAGAAAAGCAGAAAGGAATGTTATTGTGTCATCTCATTAAACAGGTGCTGGGGGTTTCTCATATTTCAAGTTACTGCAGGCCCATTTGTCATGGTCACAGGTTAAGATTTGATGCCAGAGAGTGGGCAGTGAGAACCCAGACCTGGAAGGCTCTGGAAGGTCGGGAGCACACATGGATTTGCACACCTACTGTGCACCAGCCCCTGTCCTGGGCACTATGTGAACATTGCCCCATTTGAGCTTCCCCATGCCGCAGTGGCAAATGTCTTATTTTAATCCCCATTTTTCAGCTGAGGGGTCTGAGGCTCAGAGAGGTTGTGTAACTAGCCCAACATACACAGATCATGCAGACCATAAGTGGTGAAGCTCAAATTCATTTGCCGGCCTACATGAGTTTTCTGCAAAATCCCAGGACCTTCTCTGCCGGTGCTTTGGGTACCTTTCCTTTCTTATTTGACCGGTAGCTTTTAAACTTTGTTTTGTTAATCTCACCCCACTGTTAAAAAAAAAAAAATACATTTTCCATCACAATCCAGTACACACATATATCTGTAGAACTAAGAGGAAAATGTCACCCAGTGGTATTTACCCTGACTAAAACGTGATGCACTCTGAAAATTTCTTTTCCAATTTTTAATGTTAGTTGCAACCTCTACGTGAATTTCACAAGTCTGTCGCAGGGAACTACCCACAATCTGAAAAGCTGTTTTGCTTACGAACCTCTCAGGAGTGGGCCCTGTCCTATCTCCTCTCTGTCTCCTCTGTGCAGCCCAGAAGGGGTTTGCACATTCAGGTGTGCCAGTGTTTACGGAGGGCTTTCCAGGTCTCAGGCACTGGGCATGTGCCACTACATTCCACCCGAACAGCACTGTGTGAGCCGTACCACCATTAGCCACGCTGTACAGGGGACAAATGAGAGCAGCAGGGAGGGTCTGCAGCTGGCCCGAGGTCTCGTCAATAGAGTGTTGGAGCCAGGATTTGAACCCTGGCAGTGTTTATCTGCATCTGGCAAGCGATACACTGTAGTGTGAGCTGATTGTGTAATCGATGACTCACCCCCAGGGCTCTCTTTTCTTAGTTTTGGCCCAGAATGGGGGTACATAGTGCAAAGGTATACGCGAATCATTTAGCAACTCAGTTGGTGACTTCGTCAAGCAGGGTTTCTCAACCTCAGCACTACGGACATCATGGCCTGGATAATTCTGTTTTAGGGGCTGTCCTGGGCATTGTAGGTTGTTCACAGCATCCCTGGCCTCTACCCACTAGATGCTAGATGCCAGTAGCCCCTCCCCATGCCCCTACACACACACACACACACACACACACACACACACACACAGTCATGTGGCCAAAGAGTCACCAGACATTGCCAAGTGTCCCTGTGTGCAAAAGCAACCCTGCCTGAGAACCACTGCTCTAAAGGAATGAAAACTTCGGAACCATTAAGCCCCAATCTAAGCTTTCCTGCTTGCAGATTTGGTCCAAAAGAGTGGCAGAGATAGGTTTCCATCAGGGGCCTGGGAGGAGACAGAAGGCATGCTGCATGGCATTAACTGAAGGGTTAGCGAAGGGACCCATTTCAGAGGTAAGGGGGGGATTAAAGGAACCCATGGCATGGTGAGGCCCCAGGGACTAAACATCAGGGACGCCTTTACCGTGCCGGGGAAAGGGTCAGGGGAGGAAGTAGTGGGTGCTGGAGCCATTGAGGAGAGGCCGCGGGGCAGAACTCAGGAGCCTGACCACGGCCAGCCCACAGTGCAGGAGGAGGGAGCCCCGAGATTCAGTAACCAGATCTCTTCCGCTTGCCTCCCTCACATCTGCTGTGCTTTCCACCTGCCAACCCGTCAGGAATCCCGGAACAAATGCACAGAGGTCCTGCTCTGGCCCGTTCTGTGCCCTGGGAGGCCGACTGGCTCTAGCCACAGTGCCCCTTAGTCTCTGGCAGCCCACAGAGGTCAGCACCGGGGGCACAGAGCAGCCTAAAGAGTGGCCCTGGGGAGTCACCAGCCCAGGATCAGCTTACCCTGTGCTCAGCTCGGTGGCATTAGTCTCACGTGACTGAAGGCACTTCAGAGCTCATAATGACCAAGACCTAATCGATGGGCACATCATCCCAAGGAGACAAAAAATAGATTAATAAATAAAGAATCTACAACAGAGCACATTCCATTCTTGTCTCAGCCCAGTCAGAATTAGGGTTGCTCATGGCCAGACACAGTTTTAACTAATGCCACAGGACATCAGGAGCCCTGAGTTCTAGTGTGGCCCTGCCTCTAGCTGGCTGTCGGAAGATGGGTAATGGTATGTAATTTAACAAGCATTTTCTGTGTGACAGCATAGAAAGATGAGCATGACCAGACCAGTATCTGTTCTCAGGGAGAACAGGTTAAATAAAGAGAGGAAAAGGCCCAGATCTATAACTGCTGTACAGCATGATAAGAGCTATAATTGAGGCCCGATAAAGAGGTTTAGGACTAGAGATAAAGGAGCAATTAGTTTCGCTGAAGGCACTTACGGAAAGCCAAAGAAGAAAAACCCCACAAAAGAATGACTTCAATGTGGCTCTCAAAAATGATGCCAGACAGACAAAAGAGAGAGACATTCCACACAGAGGGAAGGCGAGAAAGCCTGCAAGTGCTCAGTTAAAATGTCCACACATATTTACGTGTCTCTAGAGCAGAGATCTGCAAAGCGCAGCCCATAGGCCAGATCCAGCCCTCTGCCTGTTTCTCGACTGTCCTCGAGCTAAGAATAGGTTTTACATTTTTAAACAGTCGGAAGGGAAAAAATCCAAAGAAGGAGATGTCATTGACACAATGGAAGTTGTATCAAATTCAGATCTCAGTGTCCATAAATAAAGGTTTATGGGAACACAGCTTTGCTCTGTGGCTGCCTGAGCGCCCCCCTGGCAGAGCTGAGTACTGTGTAACTGAGACGGATGGCCCCCAGCCTACTATATTTACTACCAGGCCGCTTCCAGGACTCATTTGCTGAGCCAGATCACAGCCTATCATCTAGCTTAAAGGTAAGGAGCGAAGAGCAGCGAGGCCTAAGGCCGGATGGTCAGGTAGGAGGCCCATGAAAAGCTGCAGTGAGGCTGGGTGTGATTCCGGGGCTGATGGGAAGTGATCCGAAGTCATTAATAAGAGAGGAGATGTGACCACATTTTCATTTTAGAAAGCTCTTTGCCCTAAAATGAAACTTGGAGACCAGTGAGGAGTCTTTGAAAATTAGATGATATGGACCAGAGTGTAGGCAGGAGCAGAGGAGATGGAGAGGAGGAGACGACGGACCCGACGAGATCTTCCCATGGTGCACCACACCGGACTCATGACCAGTTCAATTTGGGAGTGGGAGGGGATAGGGGAAGGAGATGAACCTTAGGTTTCTGGCCTGAGTAAGTGAGTAAAAATGATACAATTCACCAGGATGGTCTCAGGTGGAGGCAGATGGGGGATGAATTTTGTTTAGGACACATTGATTCTGGGGTGGTATTGGGGTATCAAGGGTTGGGGGACTGTCTAGTAGGTAGCTGTCTATTCTGTCAGACTGCGGCTCAGAGAAGAAGGGGTTGGGCTAGAGATAGAGATATGAAAGGCTCGAAGCAAAATAGAGGCAGAGGCCTCCAGTCTTCTCCTAGATCAGGGGTCCCCCCCCCCATGTATATAACATGAGAGGAAGGGGCAAAAGAGAGGGTTTTCTTAGTGGGTTCCTTGGAAGCCAAGGGCTTCTCCCAGACGCTGTTTTGATAGGGGCTGAGTAGGTGGGACCCTAGGTTTCCACCCCAACTTCAACAGCACAGCTCCTCTTGGATCTATGTAGCGGGCTTTTACCTAAGAGTGTTAAAATGATAGTTCCTGTACCAGAAGTGTTTGGGAACCCCAGGATTTGATGTTTCGGTAAGATTCCTCCAAGCTCTGGAAGACCACTGAGGTTATGTAATCAAACCCCCTGCTTCTAGGCAAGTAATATTTCCAGTTTTCTCAGAGTGTTCATTGCTTTCTTGGTTTTTTCCAAGCCTCCAAGGAATCACAGTGAGAAGACCCTTTCTTAAATGCCCCCAGTGGCCAATGATCACACTGGTGAGGGGCTCCCCTGCAGGGAGGACCGCACCCCTCATTACCGCCCTCCTCATCTGTAGAGAGAGAATAATATTAACCTGACAGGGCTACTGAAAATTCAAAGAGACTCAGGTGAAATATCTGGCACATGGCAGGTGCTCAGGAAATAGAACCTTGAATCCCCCCATTCAACCAATGACCTTGACTCCTGTTTTATGGGGAAACCATGTGCAGTGAGCAAGTTGGTCGCTCTGGCTGCTCCTTAGACTTGTCCCCTTAGCCTGCCACTGTGACCTGGAGATCCTCATCTAGTGCCCGCCCCTCCCTTCAGCCAAATCCTAGCCTGGCCCTGCTGCCCCTCTCACTGTCTCTCCTGTCAAGTTAACCCTGATCACCAGGAGATGGAAGATACTCTACAGGGAAAACCATTGGCTCCCCTTCTTTCTAGAAGTCCTGCTCTGAGTCTCAGTTGTCTGCAGAAGGAACTTTTCCATGTGAAAACAGTTTGTGTTTGCTGAGATGCTTGAGGCTTTTTATAGAAACAAGCTGAAGCATCTGTTTTTCACATGTATTCTTGCTTGTGACTGATTCAGAGTCCTGGACCAGAGCAAAAGTGCCTCAGGCATCCTGTGGTCCAAGCTCTGACTCTTTTGTCCTCTTTCTTACTGGCCTGCTGAGCTAACAAACTCTTGCCATCCTCATTTCCAGGTACTCCAGGGGCCTTTGCAGGGTTGCTGCTACCTGGTTCAGGAGCCCAGGGCCAGATGCCCACAAATCCAGGCTTCTGAGTTCAATCAAGAGTGAGCCTGAAATGAAAAGTGAGCATGATCACAAATGCAGCACCCCTCATCTCACCAGTGGATATAACCCATTGCTTTTGCCAGCAAATTAGTTCAAAGCACATATTCTTCTAACAGTTGATCAGTAATCCATCTGGTCATCACACTATTATTGGACACCTTCTGTGTGCCTGGCTCTGTGTCAATCACAGGATACAGACATAGGAGCTCATGGAACTAATTGCTAGGGAGCCAAGACATGACCCTGCAGTGCATTAAGGGTTTCAGCGGTCTGAATTCAGTCTTGAGAGAGCATTGGCTTCTCCCTGAGATGTAGAGACAGCCACGAGAGCAGATGGCCTTTGAGTGAGGCCTTGACCAACGCGAGGTAGCCAAGAGGAGAGTCTGAGAGAGGACGTTTCAGGGAGAGAGAGCAGCATCTCAAAAGAGACTGTAGCCAACAACCAATGGCCACAGTGATTCCCTTAAACATCTGTCTTCCAGTCCCATTCTCTAGCTGACTTTTCAGAAGTTGCTTATGAAGACTGCTGCACAGTCCATTACTGATGGCAAGGCACTATTCTAGAAATTAGAACCCTCCACCCTCCACGCTGCCTGCCATCTGCCATGCCAGGGTCCTTTTCTTCTTTAGGAACTCCAGTAGCTACTAGTTGTGCTGTGGTTGACCAAGAAGTCCTACCAGCAGCAACCGACAGAGCACTTCTTACAACCTACGTTCGGTGGATGATTCCTTTTTCCAACATATTCAAAAAATCAGCCAGCAGGGTGTATAACCACCTCCTGAGGAACTTTGCATAAATTTCTCAACTATGAATAATACTTCGACACCTGCACCCTTAGCAATGGTCGTTGCCAGAATGCTGAGTGATCTTTTGATGATTTCTATACCAGTGTTTTACTCCTCATTTGCTGCAGCAGTGAATCCAAGCCTAAAATGCACCAAAGCAAAGCACCCAGATGATGCCTTTTTTCAACAGCAGTGCGTGCCGCATTCAGTGCATCTATGACTATTTCTTTTCCTTCTCTTCCATGTCACTTGTCCCAGCCATCTTTAGCACGGTGACTGAAGCTGATGTTTCACCAGATGTTCATTTTGTTGTGTTTTTTTGTTTGTTTTTTTGCCCCCGTCACTAGTCGTAATGTTATAACTGCTCGGTGGTTTCTGGAGTATGTTTCTCAACTCGAACCTCGTCACCTTTTCCTTGCAAGAATGTAGCATCATCTTGGGTCACAATAATCTGTCCAGCTTTTCTTAAGTCATGAAGTGAAACATCTTCAAGATTTAGAGTCCAGCTCTCTTTTCCAAACCCCGCACCATCCGTAGGTAGCACCAGCTTTGCTGCTTCTTTCTGGAACACTGAGCTTGGGCTGCTGTAACCTGAAAGCCGTCTTTTATTGTCTTCAAAATGAGTGGGCTGAGAGCATCCTCACCACTGACAACCGAAGACTCTCATTGAGACTCGGCAATTTCAAGAGTGGATATGATGGACTGGATACTGGCAATCCTAGGGGTCCTGGAATTCCCATTTCTGAGCTTTTGTTGTATCATTCCAGTAGGGGGCTATGGAATCTTAGTTGGATTCTGTGCGTCCATTCCTAGTTCATCATTCAGTGCTTTTCTGTCCTGGGTCATGAGGACACCCTCCAAACCTTTGTGATTCCATCATAGTGCTGATTTCTCTGTCTCCATTCGCAAACACTAGGGCAAAAGGAACAGTCTCTTCAGGGGCTATCACAGGTTTAAGCTGCTTCCTGAGTTCAGCGGTTACAGCATCAACAGGCAAACAGGCACCATCACACCTTTTTTTCTTATTTCCACTGGGTGAACACCTTTGCTAAGCTTATTGAGCCTTCCATGGCCATGGGGCCTGTCAGTATAGGAGCAGTTGGTGCTACCACCCCAGCCTCTTCTTTTGTGTGTCCGCAACATCCTGATCAAATCTAGTGCAATAGTTTTATATTTATCCCTTAAGTCAACTGACCTGGCTACAGACACCTCATCTTTTGTTGCTCTGAGGCTTCCCCAGCTCTGTTCCACAACCACTGTTCTTCCCCCATTCTCCTCCAGAGTAAGGGCGTCAGCATCTGCTAGGAGGTCTGTTCCTGGAAGCATTAGGCATCTGCACTGAATTTTACATCTTTGGCATCAATCTGAGTGAGATGAGGAGCCAGCATGCTAGACACTGGCTTTGTGGGTCATAGAAGCATTTCTGCAGGGCTGGTGACCAGGCGGTGAGGCAGGGCCTCAGTGACAAAGGAGGGGCAGAGCGCACAATGCACATCCGACAAGTTTTCCAAGGGGAGATCAGATTTCAGTTTTGAAAAGATCACCCCCTGCAACACTTTTAAAGATGGGCTCAAGATAGTGAATCGATGAACAAAATCCAAGCAAAAAAGGATGAGTGTAGGGCAGGAGTGGTTTAGAACATTGAAAAAAGGCTACATATTGGGCACATTTTCGAAGATTGAATGAACTGGCTATGATGAAGGAGTGGGTGTGGAGGAGATGAAGGGATGCCAAGTGGAGGGGAAAAGGGGGTGATCAAGGTTGATGGAGGGGCCCACCTTAGAGAGGGAAAGTCTGAATCCATTGGGATGGGAAGAAGCTGCACATTCCACTACGTGGTGATTCCCAGGGCCTTGGAGACAGGTCAGGCTTCCTTCTCTTTCCGCCACTTAACAGGTCCTTGTGCCCTGCTAGCTCAGCCCAATAACTCATGATGCAGACTGGAGAGGCATTTGTATTGCCAGATTCTTCTCGCTAAATGTGTACCATGTGTCCCGCTAACCTTTACAACAGTGGGGAAATGTCTTGTAATTAACCAGAATATAAAGGATGAATGGAGCAGCCTGGCAGTCTCCTGTAGTCATTATCATTCAGAAGAGATGAATGTACCTAGGAAGATTTCCATCAACCAGTTAAAGCCAGCACTCTTCTCTTGGGAGTCCTGACTTTGTTCACATACACTGCAAAAGCGTGAATGAGAGTGAATTATATTTTGCATGTGAATATTTATAGACATGGGTGCACAAGTGTGTTCTTGAGGGTGTGCTTGTCATGGACACGAATGCGTACGGACGCATGGATATGTGGGCATCAGGGGGTGTAGCTGGAACCGTGGAGCCAGCCCCAGGCTCCATTTCCTCTCTAGTGCCTCGATGGTTCCAGCATCTTCTTTAGAGACCAGCGCTACAGTGTAATAGCATCGGTACTACACTAGTGGGCAGTCCACGAATGAATAAATGAATGAATGTGCAAACAACAGGAGCAAACACATTCCCGAAATGCCCTAGGTCCTTGCTATTTGGTCCTTCATTTCAGATTGGGTCTGTCAGTGGTGCCCTATGGAGATCTAGAGGGATACATGCCCTTGTTCTCGGAGCCTTCACACCCAGTCTGCCCTGGTCTGTCAAGCTACATCTCCAATGAGCTCATATTGTGGCTCATTTCCCATGGCGCTCCATATTGCCCGATTGCTCAGCACCCACATGGTCAGACTGTTTAAAAGACAAATTAGCTATATATAATTCAGGGTACGAGCGATTCCCTGGTGTTGCTCAGACACGGAGGCCTGTGGAGGGGGTGTCTCGATGCTAATGTCCCTTGGGATGTGGGTCTTGCCAAAAGTTTCCTGCACCTCACCCCTCCCCGGGACACCTTTCTGACCCATCCTCAGTGACGGCATGGGCCCACTGTGCGCTCCACCTTCCCTGGGCCCTGGCCTGGGCCAGCTAGGCCTGGACACACGCCTTTCAGAGAACATGTTGTTGGTATGAGGAACCCCTGCCCTGTGGCCTTGCGTTCCCCAGGCTGATGTTTGGTGCCCAGAGACAACATGGCCACACAACCACTCAGACCCAGCCAAGAGAAGTAAACAGTCACAAAGTTTCTATGTCACCAGGGAGCCCCCTGTAGTTTCTCAGGTCCTTTCTCATTCAGTTCTTCTCATCACCTTAACAAACTCCATCCTGTGGTTACTGGTAGAAAGGAAAGGAAGGAGAACAGAAGTTAGTTCCTGCTCAGGAGACACGATAACATCAGCTACTAAAAGTGGCCCAAGGAATATTAAGTACTCACCTGTCAGCTTAGTCAGTCCCCCTTGGGGAGGGTGAGTAGACAGGATGGACACAGAAGCTGGAAGGATTCCTTCTGGGATCCTGAGAGGGAAGGCAGGAGGGGTCACCTCCTAATGCAGCTTTCAGAAGAGAGGATGAAGGGCTCCCTCTTAGCCACCCCCACATGTCCACCTGCCTCTCGCGGTCCCCCTTCAGCAGTGACCAGGAAACCCCAAGCAGCATTTGCCCCTGGGGATAGCATCCATACTGCGCTGGCCCCCTTCCCCAGCCCCTCCCTTCTGTAGTGGACGCTACAACCAGAGACGGATTGGCCAGGTGCCCAGAGCCATCTCCACAGACCTGACAACGAATGGGCCACACTGGGTCCTAGAGATCCGTCTCTCCACCCCCACCCCAGTGCGGGGCCATCAGGGAGAAGATCTCAGACTATTCTGATACAGCTGGGGTCACCCCTGCTCTCTGAGGGGTGACTGAATCGCAGCAATGCTTTCCCTGCCACAGTGTGTTAGCTAGGCTTGAATAATGCATCTTCCCCTGCTAACACCCTCTGTTTAATAATGGGTCCATATTGGTGTTTATTGGAGATTTTCCTGCTGGATACACATGGAGAGTAATGCACATTTATAAAAAGGGCTTGGATGCTCATTGGGACGCAGCAACTCGAGTAGTACCTGAATTCTATGAGGCATCCAGCTTAGACAGCAGTTTGGTAAGGGACAAATCCTTGGGGAGCTTTTGGATGTAGGCAGAGAGGGGGTGGAAGGGCCTGGGAGATGGCTCCCTTGTGCACCTGGTCTCAATGGGCTTTAGTTTCGGGATTGGCGGGTTACCTCTAGTGCAGAGCGATTGCCTGAGTTTTCAGGGCCTGCGCTGGGAAGAGGAAGATGCTGGAGAAGGCTAACAATGTCGCGGGGATTGCTTTGGGGCAGGTCACAAGAGAGGGTGCTGAGGTTCAGCCAAGAGAACAGCCGCTTCCTGGCTCTGTGACCTACAGCAAATCACTTAAGCCACTTAGAACCCCGATTTTATTATCTATCAAGTAGGTCTAGTAACTACTGGTCAAGGCTGTCGAGCATAGAAGGACCCAAAGAAGGGATTATTCAGGGCCCATTGTATAGCAGGTGTTATTCTAGGCATCAAGGATACAGCAATGAACAAAACAGGCAAAAATCCCTGCACTCATGGAGCTTACATTGCAATACAGGGTGGTAAAAATCACTACAGTGTGCTAGGAAAGTTAAGGAGATAAAGTAAGGAAGGGGGTAAGAAGGCTGGGGTTGGAGGTCTAGTTTTCAACGGCATGGTCAGAGAGAGAGAGACTCCCATGAGGAAGTGGTGTTTGCACAAAGGCTCTCAGGCCAAAAAGGAGTGAGTCATGAAGATTTCTGGAGGGGAGCATTCTAGGGCACTGGCAGGTGGAAGCAGGAACACGGCTGGCATATTGTAGGAACATCGGGGCAGGCTGTGTGGCTGGAAAAGAGTCTTTGAGGTCATGAGCTGGGCAGATCCGTCTGTGCGGGCCATGAAAGACTGGCTTTTACTCTAGGAGAGATGGGCTGCCGCTGAAGAGTTTTAAGCAGAGGTGTAATATGGTCTGACTTATGTTTTAAAAGGAACCCTCTGGCTCTTATGTTAAGAATAGACTTTACCAGGGCAAGGAGGGAAGACGGAGGCCATGAAACAAAGGGCAGAAGTCGTGGAGAGGTGACCATGGAGATTGCATTTGGGTATATTTGGAAGGATTTGCTGATGCAGCGTGTGTGGGTGTGAGGAAAAGAAGAGTCAGGGATGCTGATATGAATAACGAACTCCTAAGGTGCTTACTTAGCCCAGGGCCTGGCAAACAGGAAGTGCCTGGTCACGGTTGTTGCCACCACTGCTGGTTTACCAGTCTAAGTGGGGCTGAGTCACCCGGCAGGGGCCTGCTGGGAGATGGCACAGGGCTCTGGGATTGGACAGATGTACCAGTCCACCTGACCAGAGACAGGATGCAGCCTGTGGAGGCCAGCGGAGTGGCCTGGGGAAGCCGATGGAGTCAGAGGAATGGCTTTGCAGTCCTGGAGCTCTGGCTCTGGTGCCTTGGTTGTGTTCTTTGGCCAGGTCCTGATGAGCCGTAGACTGGACTTCGTGTTGGGCCCAAAACCCAGTTCAATCCATCAGGTGGCCACCTGTACAAGGCCCCCTCTCCCAGAGACCTCCAGGGCCCAGCTTCTCCTGCCCACAGGAGGTCTGCTGGTGTGGGCTGGGCTGATGGGCTCCACATGTTTCCCCATCCTCCTGGGGCCAGCCATGTCTTCTCCCAGTGATGGCAGAGAGGCCAGAGGGAAAGTCTAATCTGACAGGCATTTGTCAAGGCTTTGGACGTGTCAAGGCTTCCAAAATTCCGATGTCCAAACCCAAAGTCAAGGCATGAGGAAATATACTCCACCTCTTTAATGGGAAGAAGTACAAGACACACTGCAAAAGGTGTGGAGACAGGGAGGGCTGACTCTGCAGGGGGGCAGAAACACAGGCTTCACATGTAAACTGGAGATCACCTTGTCTGCTTGCCCCAGAGGGCCAGCCATGACAGCAGTTCTTTCTCCATGTCTGAGACCCTGCACACTTGGACGCTACCCTTAGTATATCCTTGCCATGGGGGCTTCTGGCTTTGACCCACCATAGAAGGTTCTAAGCTAAGAGAGGGATCATTCTAGAGAAAACCCCATCCCCACTCACAGGCAATAACTTAAACTGTTTTTCCTCCTCTCTAGTCAAGAAGCAAATTGAGTTGAAGTCTCGAGGCGTGAAGCTGATGCCCAGCAAAGATAACAGCCAGAAGACATCTGTGTGTAAGTGTCCACCCGCTGGCCCGCCTGCCGGGCCTCGTGCTCGAGGTCAGACCCGCTGGCGCCGTGACCGTGGGGGAGCCATATGATGCTGGAACCATTTCCCTTCAATCCTGCCTCCCTCCGTCCCGGGCTTTGTGCGTGGACACACTGACCGCGTGGACACACTGACCTCGTGGCCAGTGAGCAGCCGCAGGGCTTGTCTTTGGCCAGCTTCCCCTGCCCTCCTCCCATTTCCCTCCTTTCTCTTTATCCCTCACGTCCCATTCTACCTGCAGTCCAGGGAGTCATTACTGCTCCATTTCTCTCTTTATTTTTCCTTTTGAATCACTTCCACCTGCTAAGACAGTCCTTTTTTCTGGCTCCTCGTCTAGGAGTCAGTAACCTCCAGCTGGGATCTTGGAGGCTGCTCGGCCCTGATTCCAGCTCCCAAGGCAGGATCGGGAAGGGGAGAGAGGGAAACACAGTTAACCTCCACCGGGGTCCGTAGGCCTGGCTGGGCAGAGCAGGCTACAGGGTGGGCGTCCTGCCCCCTGAGCCAGTAGGGGCAGTGCTGGGCTCTCTGCTCGGGCATGGGGACGTCATCTCTATGGGAACATGTTCCTGCTATGGGTGCCTGAACGATTAAAAGGCGGACACCCAGTCCTGGAGAATGGGCTGGAATGTCCCCCCAGAAATACCTGATTAGCACCTGTGCTGAGGAGCTTTGGGACTAGAGCACAGGAAGGGGTGTGGGAAGGTTCTGGGCCACTCCAGAAGGCTGGCCGTGAAAGCAGGTGATTTGCTGCAGGAACCCCTGTGTTCATTTGGACGTGAGTGTTGGGAGGCTTCCGTGGTCCCCCAACGACTGGCCCTCTGGTTTGCTTCCCCCTTCCCTCCCTCCCGTCGCGCTGTGCGTCTCGCATCCTCTGTCTCTCCCTCCACTATGCTCCCTCCTTCCCCCTCACCCTCTCTGCTTTCTCCTCTTCCGCTATTTCTCTCCTCCCTCTTGACCTTCTCCTTCCATCTCACCTCCACGTGCTCACTTCTCTTGAGGTGCTAGAAGGACTTCCTGAGAGAGACAGGGAGCCGCCCCGGATGGTTCCAGAGCTCTGTGCTGTGTGCAGTGGGGGGTGGGGCTGGGAGTCCAGCAGTTCGGTCCTGGGGCCCCAACGGAACTGAGCCTGAGTGTGAGATTTTCTCATCTTGCAAGTTGAGATGGGTACCACTCCTCATCTCTGAGGACCATCGTCTCTGGTCAATGCGCCCCTAGGGGGCTGGATGGCAGAGGGCAGCCAGGAGGCCCTGCATCTGTGCTTGATTCGGGGGCCAGGGGAAGAAGCAGGGGGCAGGGAGAGCTGAGGGTTAGGCCAGGAGTCTGCAGAGAAGGCTCGAACCCTGGCCCTGGCCCTCACAGGCTTTTTCGTTCTGTAGCCACAGGAGGCCAGATGAATTGAGGCAGGCACAATTAAATTGCAGAGTTCTCCCTAGAGCCACAGGCAAATTTTAAGGAAATGGCCCAGTTTTGAGAGAGCAAGTTTTTGTCTTTAGGGAACTGCGTTACCCCAGGCACTAAGGTCTCAGTTTCCACGTGAGTTAGATGGGCATGCAAAGCCTTACTCGTCTTTCCTCCCAAGGATGCTGTTGAATCTAAGATTGGCTTTCTGGACCTAGGACTTCAGAAGGCTTATGAGCTCGGTACAAATGACATGTAATGTTGTGGGTGCATTTTGTATGTGGGCGGGGGGGGGCATGGTTTTCATTAGCTACTCACAGGTGCCCAGAACTCCCTCAGAAGGATGAAGAAACCTTATTTATTCTAATGAAATAATGCAAAAATTCTTTGAGAAAATGTACATCTCTTTATAACAAGGTACTGGTGTCCGTTCTGAGATGTCCTCAGAGACGGATGGGTGTGTGACTCAAGCTGCCTCAGAGGCAGGGAACCAAACATCTGAGGTTGTCCTTTGTGTCCTCCCCAAATTCCCTGTGGACAGATGGGCTGAACTTCAGGGAAGGAGTGGCCCCTGCTCACTGCTTTCACCAGTCGGTCCATGGGGACTGTGAACCTCCGGCCCCCAGTTCTGACCACCCACAGGTCCGTGCCTCCCTTCCCTTTGGGTAGAAGGCAGTGCCTTTCTGAGCATGTTGTGGCTTCCTGTGAGCCACAGGGATCCTCATGGGATAAGCTTCACCTTCCCTTCTTTTCCTTCAGTCTGTAGCCAACAGCAAATTAATTCCACAAACACAAACAGCTGGTTTTGATTAGGCAGGGGAGGTTGGAATTAAAGAAAGAGAGTAAAGAACCTCTCGCCTCCGTAATTCGTGCAGGAAACTGCCCCCTGCACCTTAAGTTTGCTTGTTTCCTGGGGAGCCCTGAAGTCCCGCATAGGGCTGTTGTCATCTGCTTAGTGCCGCCCGCCCCCTTTCGCCCCCGCAGGAAAACAGGGCACCGATGGGGCGATGGGGCGTGAGTGGCTCACAGCTGGGCTTGTAACTTCCGGGATGGCGCCTGAGCCTTACTTCAGGCTGGCTGGTTAAAGGGGAGGCAGCGGGTTTGCTCGGTATGTCAGGGGCTGTGGCTCGCTGGGTGGGTTATGCCATGGTCTCTCCTCTCTGGTCCAGGTGCATCCTCATCCGTCAGCCTCCTGCTCTGTCTGCTTACTGGGTGGTGTCAGTTCCGAGTGAGAGAGTAGGAACAGGGGACATGACATTGCTGTCCATTGTTAACATGCTACCAGGTGGTTGTGGGGTTCCCCTGCGGTGGTCGGCAAGGACTTTGGGATGGGTGTGATCGGTGGGCAGGGTTGGGTAGGCAGTGCCTAAAGAAGGTGGGAGCTTAGCTGAGAAGTCCTCAGGGGGGTGGATCACGTGAGGCTGGCTTACCAACACATGAGCCACATGGACAGCTCAGGACTAGCCTCCTCATCTTCTTAGAACACAGGCTCCTCTCTCCTTCCCACCCTTCCCATTGCTTGCAAAACACTGAGGCTCCAGGAGGCAGACGCACGCTCTGCTTCTGGAGATGGCACTTCCATCGTAGCCTAGCCTAGGGGACCCTGGACTGGTGGGAGTGGTGACGTTGCTAAGTTTAGGATGGGAAAGCTTTGGAAGTAGAGGCTTGGCCAGGAAGAGGATGGGAGTAGAGGACAAGCCTCCAGTGGGAGGGACTGGATTTAATCTGACAATATGGAGAAAGGGAGGCCCCCCCAAGAGGCCCTGAGTTCACTGCCACACACCTAGGAGGGTACCAGGGGCCTGGCTTGAGCGTGCATCCTGTCCAAACCCTCAGCCCTTGGCCAGCCACACCCTGGGGTACCTGGAGGTTTCAACAGAGTCTGCACTAGGCTTTTAACTGTAGAAATGAGCTTTGGACTCAGCAAGGATAAAATGGAACTCCTCACAGGTCCCTAGGCCACAAAAGGCACTGCCCCTGTACCCACACTCTAGTCTTCCATGAGCCCTGGTGATCCTTTCTCTGCCACATCCATTTCCACAACCTCCTGTCTGTCCCTACTACCAGGCTCTTGTTGTCCTTTACCTGGGCAATTACAAACTTCCAAGCATCTCGCAGTAACTGGCTCCCTGTGTGCCATCCAGATCTTACCATGCCCTTCCCCGACTCAGGGCTCTTCAGTGGCTCCCCATCATTTTCAGGAGCAGACTCACAGCCCTTAATCCTGAAACTTCACCTTCTGCTCTTTCATGTCACTCGTCACCCTCCCATCTGTCCTGGTCACACCAGGCAACCCCAGTTCTGGTTTCCATGTTTCTGCCTCTCTCCCAGCACCTATCTGTCCGCCTCAACTCCCCTTCCTCTGTCACTGCATATACAAATCCTACCACCTCAGATGGTCCATGCTGAATGCCACCTCCTCCAGGCAGCCTTTCATGCTTTTCTCAGCAAAATGAAACAGGTCCTTCCTCATTGAATCTCCCTGTAGCTGCACCTTTCATTACTTTCTCATTGTGGTTTTGTAGTTTGTTGCCGTGTTTCATGTCTTCACTCAACTGCGGGCTCCTTGAGGAGAGAGGTCATAATCTGACATCTGACATTGGCATCTCCCGTGGTAGCCAAAATAGGGTCATGTGTACAGTAGGTGCTCAATTAATGCTTGTTGTGGACTCATCTGCTGGAATGAGTGAGTGGGTCAACGAGTGATGGAGCCCATTGCTCATATTGTGGGACATCAAGTGGGCGGGGCAGAAGTGGGCCAACTCAGGGAACCTTGCTTCAGACTTCCTGTTATCCCTCGTCTCGTGGGACTGGGAGGACTTCAATGGAATCCCCAAAGCCAGGAATGCAGAGGTCTGAGGGAGTACCAGCCTTAATGAGTATGAGCGTCTTCAAGAACAATGAACCAGCAGGGGTCAGAGGAGGAAACAAACTTTGTGTATGTCTGCCACCCGACCAAGCTCCGCCTCTAGCCGAGACCACTGTGCACATGGTTTTTGTAAACAGGACTCTGGTGGTGGCAACATGAGGGCATCACACCACCTGGCAGAACCACTGCAGGTGCCATCTCTGCTCGGTGCCCTTGGCCGGCCGCATTGGGTGGCGGGGATGGCGTCACTCTGGTCACTGCTCACTCTGACTTGAGGAGTGTCTGACGGGAAGAGGTTTCTCAGCAGAGATATCCGTGTTTGAACTCAAGTTCCTGGTTTGAACTTCAGACTACAGCTTTCTCTTACATTCTTTACCTTTTCTGATCATGCATCCACCTTTTATTTAACTTTCTTTGAGTCATTTCTCCATGTGGGGCTGAGGTTGGGGGTGGGGGGGCTCATCTCATCTAGAATCGCCACCCCAGGATTTGAAGCTCAGGGTGGGGAGGTCAGTGGGAGCTGTGGACCGTCCACCTCTGGCCATTGGTGTGGGATGAGGGAATGGGGTGGTTGTTGGTTTGGGGTGCCTGCCTCTGAGCCCACACGCTCTTGATGAATTTCACTTGGACTTTGCTCACAAAGGAATTTGTGAAAAACAGCTCCCCAGCTCACACACTCAGGGAACCCAAGTCTGATAGACCCCAGCAACTTGGCCCCCCCATAGCAGGGCTTCATTCTGTCTCTGCGTGCACCTGCCACCCTAAGACACTGCCTGGGATGATGCCTTCCTGTGATTATCCATCTCTATATGTGCTGTTTTTTGCCTTGTAGTAACTCAGGTTGGTGTGTCCCAAGGGCATAATATGTGTCCAGACCCTGGCATACCCGAAAGGGGCAAAAGACTAGGCTCGGATTTCAGGTAAGATCTGTTTGGGAATTTCCTGACTGCAGGAAGGGTGGGATGGACGGTTGGGGGAAAGTCAGGGGCTGACTTTCCGGGAGATAGAACGCATAGGATGGTGTAGATACAGGGACAGACACCTTCTAGAGAAGAGCCATTCTTTCCTGGTCCTGCCCTCAGGGGAAGGAGAGGGCTATGGACTGCCAGCATTACTCAGCACACTTATACCCAGGATACAGAGGACTGCTGTCATCCGTAATGATGTGCCGGCAGGTAGCTCATGCCTCTGATAATCTAGCAGACCCTAGGGCCCTGAGATGGTGCAATTTGCAGAGTTTCTAACTATCAAGCATCTTCCCATAATCCCCCATTTTCATTAAAGTTGATGTGTATTATCCACCCACTCGTAGCTGTTCTAATTGATACTTATTTCAGAGGGTTACTCTTTTGCTCACAAAGTCACCTTTTAACTCCATCCTAAAACGATTCAGTGGTCAAAAAAGGAAAAAGGTGAAGAGCAGATATTCCTTCCAAGGGAGATTGTCAGTGATAAAACAGTAGAGTAGAGATTAAGGGCCAGAGGAGAAATAAGGTTGGTGTGGTTCTTCTTTCTGGAACCAGAAAGAACTTGGGGTGGGCGAGGAAGGCCCAGGGATTGAGCTCATGATACACCTTGTCTCCCAGGTTAGGATCCAGCGTCCAGTTCACCTGCAACGAGGGCTATGACCTGCAAGGGTCCAAGCGGATCACCTGTATGAAAGTGAGCGACATGTTTGCAGCCTGGAGCGACCACAGGCCCGTCTGCCGAGGTGAGGGTGCCCCAGGAAAAGGACACTGCCAGAAATCTGGGTTGGGCATGGAGGACAGAGCCCAGCTCCTAGAGCCTGGGATCCGGGCTCTCCTCCAGACAAGCTCACCCCACTCTTGCTGCTCCCCCGGCCTCAGATTCTGCATTAATTTACTAATTAGCTTACATTTATTTAGCACCTTCTCTCTATCAAGGTCTGTACTCAGATGACGAGATCCAGAGGTGAGGAAGAAAGACATGGCCCCTGCTTTGCATGGACCTTACAGGCTAATAGGGGAGCCACGTATGAAGCCGGTTGCTAGCTCATTGCGCAGAGGAAGTCACCCTTACAATGTCACCTTTAATCCCTCCATTATAATACATGTACAGCCTGAACCCTGAATCTCCACGCCCTTGTTTCTTTCCACCTATTCAGCAATATACAGATCTGTACCTCTAAAGATGCTCTTAGCTAAGCAGAAGTATGTGGACCATGGTCTCAAAGGCTCCTCTGTCCTAACCCCATACCTGGGCACCTTGTTTCCAAGAGCCATGCCACCCATGGCCCCAGATATCACAGGAACTGAGGCTGGCTGGCTGAGTCCCAACCCCCCAGATAGTCTGAAAAGAGCAGACTTGAGTGTATTCCATGGTTAGAACAGGACAACCATGGTGTCTGTGGTCGAGAAGCCCCTGGCCTCATCTCCCAGGGCACCGAGTGACAGCTTTGAATTTCCTGCACTCTGTGTGCATCTCTCTTCTTCCACCATTTGCACACGTGGTCAGCACTCAGTCCTTGGTGCAAAAGCAAACACTCACTCTGGAGTTTGTAAACAGAGCCAGCAGTAGCTTTCTCTAGTGCCCCTTTGGAAGAGAAGGGATGCTGCTCACTCTAAAGTTACATTCTGGGTCCTTCTCATTTAAGAAGGGGATTCTTTGGCTTCCTCCAGGCACGTACATCGCAATGAAATTCATGCAGAGTAAGGAGCCCCGGACAAAACTTGGATCGTGGCTGCACTGAGGAAGGGACAAGGTTGGCGCTGAGACCCACTCCTGTCTTGAATGTGTTGATAACTAATCGGAAGTGGGTCGTGAACGTCTCTTTCAAATAAGCCTTAGACTTATTCATTCTCGCTCAACTTCGGCCATGATCCACAATTAATAATGTTCTTTGAGTTCCCACTGGTTTTAGGTACATTATTGCAATGATTCCATTTAGCTACTATTTTTTAAAAATCAAATAAAAGAAGAATTCTTGGTTATAACTCTCAGCTTTGCCACTAGCCGGCCACCCGCAATATGGGCTTATTTTCTTACCTGTAAAGATAGACAGTGGTACTGGCCCTACGCATATTGTGTTCATGTGAAGGCCAAATAAAGTGTGGGTATGGAAACACTTTATAAATTTGGGAGTGCTAGACACAAAAGAAGAAGTATCATGGTGCTAGAATGTAATGTAAGCTCTATAGGGCAAGGACTTCTGTTTTGTTCACTGCCTATGTGCCTGGTGTTCAGTAACATAGTAGGTGTTCAGTAACATGTGTCAAATGGGCGATTGAATGAATGAATAACTGAACAGCACGTGACTCTGATTCCAGGGAGCCAGACACCAGCAGTGGAGAGGCATAGACTTACCAAATCTGAAGACCAAGGCACCCTGGGTGCTACCCTGTTATTTTACAATTTCTTTGGAGGAGGCTGAATAACGAAGTCTTTAGGTGGTGGTGGGATCTGACCTCTCTGTGATCGTTCCATCGGAGGAAGGTTGTTCTCTGAGTGATGGCGGTGGTTTATATGAATATGCCCCGGGCGGGGAAGGGCTGCTGTAGCATGCTCAGCTTTTTCTCCAGACGTGTCGTGTGCCCCATTCAAGTCCCTTCAGTGATTTTGACCCACTGGATTCTCAATTCTCCACCATACTGTTGACTAAGCTTCAGGCTAAGCTTTTTCACATCCATTCTCATTCCATCCTCTGCCACTGGGAAGCGGGGAAAATCATGGAAAGCATTGCCAGGCAAGAATTGGGCTCACAGGTAGCCATCACCTCTTTCCAGCTGTCCTTGGGCCAGTTTCTTCAGCTCTCCAAATCTCCCCTCGCTTATTTTTCCCCTGCTAAAAGCCAGTTATTGATAAGCAATCTGGAAGAGGGTCATGATCTTACTTCATGACATCCTGGTGAAGACTGGAGGAGGCAGTGGACCTGAAAGGCTCGTTTAGAAACAGCCCGGTGTGTCTGCGAGGCTACGTGCACACACATTTGGTTTAAACGGCTCAGCAGTGTTGCATTATCGTTTCCCCAAGCCTGAGAGCACACTCACAGCCTCTGGTGGCTGCGGGTTCTTTTAGAAGTCTGTTCCCTTCACTGTCTTGCCCAATCACTTTGCAATCGCACAGTTTGGGAGGCACACAGACTTTGATCCGGATCACAACTCTGCCCCCTATTAGCTTGCTGGCCCTGGGCGGGTTCCTTCATCTTTTTTAGCCACAGGGCACTCATTAGTGAACTGGGAAAACAAAACCTCCTCTGTCTAGTGATTGCAAAATTCCAGTAAGCCATATGATAGAAAGTGACCAGCACTGACTGTGATGGAGAAGGGATTCTCAGAGCGGGCTCACCATCCGCTGCTCTCTCCCTTTTTCTCTCCCATAGGTCCTTGCGAGGGACGGGGAGAGAAGTCCCAGGCTCCTGTTCTGAACTGGGATGCTCTGTCCTGGGCTTCCCAGAAGGCCAAGGGCTGAGATAGACATTAGATTCAAGGGTCCTTTCATTTTGGCAGTCTTAACATTTTTTTCTCTTAAAATCTTTTCTTTTGAGTTTTAAGTGAACTTCCCTTTAAAAATAAAAGAAGGATAAAACTCAATTCCAGAATAGCTCCACTACTAGCAGGTTACCAAAAGATCACATTCTAAAAAGAATTCACCACCATACACAGTGGTATTATTTTTCCCCTAATGCATTTCAATTATGATTTGATTTTAAATATTCATTTTCCACACAGCTAATTACACTAAAATATGAGGCCTGGCAAATAATAGGTTCTCGAGAAATGTTTGAGGGCGACCTGAATGAATCAGTGATTGAAATGAATGAACAATATAGCAGTGTGCCCTCATTTTGGAATTTGAAATCAGGTATTCACAGGCCTTCCTTTTGTTACCTTCCCACCCAAAGAAATAAGCTTCTAATTTGACTCCTAGAACATTCTGATCATTCAAAGGAGATTGAGGGCAAGTGAAATACCGTTAGACAAACTCTATCTCAGCCCCAGATAGAAGCAGAGCAGTGTAATGTGGCGCTTGTCAGACTTATTTTACATATGGAGGCCAATATTTTAAAATAAGCTTTTGTAGAAGCCCAATAAATAAAACAGATGCAAGTGGAGCGTCTCTCACTGAAGCAGGGGCAGGGGATTTGGGGCTGTCCCCTCCTCTCCACTCTCTGCAGCCGCTAAGCCACCTCTGAGGAGCCCGGAGGCTCCAGGGAACACTTTGTAAACCACTGATAGAGTGAAGAGGAGGAAATTGACAACCAGGAGACCTGGTTTCTTGTGACCACCAATTGATGTTGACAGAGAATAGAGACTGAGTACTAGCCCCAGATGAGATACTTACAGTTACTGAGTCACAGAGTAGATAATCAACAGAAAACAATACAGTATTTTTTTTCTTTATGGAGAAACCCACTATTTGCTATATAAATATATCTGTGTATATATTTATTATATAGAGAGATATAGATATATAGATATAGGTATAGATATAGATGATATACATGTAGATATAGATCTATAGATACAGATATAAAATAAAAGATCTTTTGGTGGCTGGAACACCAGCCTCAGGACTCAGAGACCTAAGTTCAAGCTTCAGCCTTGCTATTAACATATCATATAGCACAGGGAAAATTACTGAAATGTTCCGAATCTCCTCCCTCATTTTTATAAAATAATGAAATGGGGGAAATATGGCACCAATCAGCTGAGTTAAATGCCATGACAATTACAGGTGACTGTCTTCCCTCTTCGTGGCCTTCACTGGATCAGCTTCCTGGGCTTCCTCCTTAAACACTAATGTTCAGAGTTTGCTTTTCATCTCTCCTCCCTGCCCCTCCTTATCCTCCCCTCCCTCCTCTCCCTTCCCTCTCCCCCTTCTCCTCCCCACTCGCCCATCCCTGCTCCACCCTTACACCTGCCCTCCTCTCTTCTCCATAGTTATTCTCTCTAGGTGACTCACTGACCATGCTAGAATATACGCTCCGTTGCTCCCTTAGTCCCTTACCTATAAACATGTACTAATGATGAAGCTCCCATTTGTTGTGCTATTTATACCTGTATTAAGCATTGCAGTAGGCTTTTTTCACAATTTCTTTGTGAAGAAAGTGGCAATACCCATAGTTTATGTTTAGCTCAGGCTTGGACTGGTCAGCCAACTTGCCCAAGGGCACAAAGCTAACCAGCTGAGCTAGAATTCAAACCCTGATTCCAAAGGCTCTCCCTACTTCTTGAACATTACACCTGGACACCCTTCACAGTCAACATACTAGATGGAACCACATAGAACAACTCCCTCATCCCCACTTTTTGGTAACTTTTATTTTGATTTAAAATTGTAAACTCACAGAAAATTTGCAACAAATGTGCAAAGAACTTCTGTAGACTCTTTACCCAGATTTAAACAACTACTTTTAAGGATTAATGGCCAAAAAGGAAGCTGAGAAGGGTCAGTCAAGAGAGTAGGAGGAGAGCCAAGAGGCATTGTGGAAGCCTCAATATGAGTTTCACCAAGGGTCAGTAGGGTCATGCCCTCCAGAGAGTTCAAGTAGAACAAAGATGGAAGAACATTTTTCGAAGCAGTGGAGAATGTCTGAAGTTTTCCCTGTAAGGAATTGTTGAGGAAATTGAACAAAGACACGGCAGAGGACTTACTTGGGCCAAAGCTTTAATTACGATGGCAGACGGTGATTGCGTAGTGGTACCATGTTCTCCTGGCAGGCCCCTGGCACCCAGGATGAGAACAAGAAAAAAAGATGGTAGAATTAATCAAAGCCAGGTAATGAGAGTGTTAAGGGATCTATTGGTGAGGGTCTTGGGTCCATACTGGGTAGTGAAAGAAGGCTAAGCAGGGGATCGATATATGGTAAAAAATGAGAGAGCCAGAGGGCTGGAGGGTCCTGTGATTTAGGACAGCAGGTGCCTCGCCACCAAAGTCACTGTGCTGGGTGCACCGGTGGCAGGGGAAAGAATGGAGTGATGGAGTTTAAGATTTCACAGATGGACTTTCCTGGGTCTCAGAACAGAAGACCCTGGGCATGGCCATGGACATGGTTAATTTGGGGCAGGGCCACCAGATCTCATGAGGAGGGGGCTTTTCTCTAAAAAGCAAAGGGACTGAAGGGCAGAAGGTGAGCGTATACGTAGACAGGAATGGGGGATGAGGGAGAGTGCGTGCCTGCCAGATGTCCCTTTTTTCATCCAGAAAGACTGAAGCAAAGTCAACAGCTGAGAGTAAGGGGAAGGGAAAAAGGTCCCAGGGGCATGTAGAAAGCATGGAAGAGTCTTTGAGCAGAGTGGGAGAATGAGCTTATTAGAGCTGTCAGAATTGCTAGATAATATCTAGGAGTTTTTGAGGGGGGTGGGGTACTCATGCGTTTGTAGACACATCCATCTTCCTCCTCATGTGATTTTTCTCCAGAAAAGCTTGACTGTATGGGGGCAGGTCTAGAGAATGTAAGTGGAGAGGTTCATCCACAACTGATGAAAGGAAAAAGGAACAAGGGTTCTTGAGGGAATTTGCAAGAAGAGTCCTAATGGTGGACCATGGCATCTAAGTTGAGTAAGGACAGAAGAGAAGACAGCATGCTGGAGGGTAGAGAGAAAATGTTGCTACCAGTGGAATGAGATCTCGGTGAAGGTCAAAGAAGAGTTCCTCCAGGGTTTCAGCAAGTGCTTTGCAGGACACAATAATGGAGGGTGAGAGAAAGCTCCCCACTCCAGAGAGCTGCGGAGGAAGCAGTGGGCTGCGAGTGGGAGACGGGCTTCAGTCAAGGCCCAGGTTGGAACAAGAAGTACTGAAAGATGTTGCAGATGCAGTCAGGTCTGTTGGCCTGCAAGCTGGGGATGTGGTCCAGAGGACTGTGGAAAGGATGAGAAGGCAGGGAGGAGGAGGAGAAGCGAGGGAAGGCAGCATGGAACCATGTGGGAAGGAGATCTGGGGAGTAGACAGGAGACCAATGGGACCTCCATCTGGAGCAATGTCCTCTTTGGTGCCAAGTTGTTTCGGTGCCAGAACTGGCTGTGGTTCCAGATGGTGTCCCCCTAAAGCCCCCTGCATTACTGACCCTGTTCTATGGTGTTGTGATGTCCAGAGGAAGAGAAAGAGTGGCTGCAGAGCTTAGGCATGGAAAGTCCCGGAGAAGTCACCAGAGAGTTATCCAGCAGCGCATTTAATGGACAAAAACAAGAAGAGAAACGGAAACCTGTGTTTATTCATTTATTCAGACCTTGTCTGAGCATCTGTCATTTTGCCAGCCCATGTGGGTTGCAGCCATGAGCTATCTGTCCATCCCAGGGGCTGGCTGTCCAGGGGAAAGTCTGTCTGTCCACAGACCTCCCTTCCCCCCACCCACCCCCACCTTGCCCAGAGCAAAGAGGAAAAGTAGCTGATGCTCCCTTCAGTGGATGGAGCACCTCAAAATATGTGAGGACCTCAACATATTTGCAGATTATACCATTTTAATTAATTTCCTCTAAGCTTTTAAAGTGGTAAGTGCCTTTTTGACCTGTTTTCTCTAATTACCTTCAACATATTTCGACAGGCTGCAAATACCATCTAATTTTTGGAAACAAGTACAGGATAAATTGAGTCTGAGACTGAGGGCTTTTAAGGCAGCAAAACCTGGCCTTCCAGGAGAGGTGTAGGATGGTGCCGGCGGAGGCTTGTGAGGATTCCCTGCAGGGCTTGGGTTCTGAATCCACACGTCCTCTGCGAGGGCCATGGTGATCTTATTGTCATTTGTTTAGTAATGCTGTCAGTCTCAAGCATGGTCACAGGAAAACAAAAACCCTACATGAAGAAGCTTCAGGAAAGGTAGAAAAAAGATCTTTGGCCTTGAGAGAAGTCTCGGGCACAGTGAAATGAAGTGAACATGGCACTGGGCGTCTGACAGTCCCAGGTCCCCTTTGTTGAGCACTGATGGTGGGCCATCCTGAGTGAGCCTTCACATCTATTATCTCCTATAACTTCATCCTCAGCATGCCTCAGTGAGGTGATATCACCAGCCCCACTTGACAGATGAGGAACTAGAATCAGAGTGGTTTTCTAACTTACCCAGGCTTAAACACCAGCAAGTAGCCCGAAAACCCAGAAGGCTACGTGGCTAAACCCCACCAGAGCCGCTCTCCTCAGCCTGGCTGCTGCTCCCAGGCCCAGCTGTCTCATCATAGTCTGTGAATCTCAGTGTTTCTTCACACAGGATTCCAGGAGCAACCAGATGCACTCAAGGACAGTGGAGGACAGGGTTCCCCTAGGGCTTTGTTCAGACTTGACTCAGCTGATGTTTGAGCTCAAGATGAGGGAGAAGATCCTTTAGGTTCAGGGCTGGGGACAGCCACCAGCGGGACCGCCCTCGTGCTGACCTAGAAGAGAAGAAGGAGCACCTCTGACCCAGCGGCCTCTTGCAGATAACCCTCTGACAACTCTTGTTCCACTTGATTTGAACTGTTTTCATACTTGTCTCATTCACTTGCCGGTGGCCCTTCAGAAAGGAGGGGTGTGTCTTAGACATTTTTCTCTCCCTGTGCTCTGCCCAGCCCGTAAGCGGCACTCAATAAATGTTGCGATGAGTGAGTGCAGGAATGAGCTGGTGAAATGAGAAGAGATGAATTATGTCTGGGAGCTGAGGAAAGGGCTTCCCAGGCCCTCCCAGAAAGGGTTTCCCTGGATGGGTTTAGCATGGCCCAATCGACACACCCAGAGGAGCTCTAAGATATTTTGCCCCATCAGAGGAAACCAGGTTTGACACCACTTTCATTTTATCTACTTAGGCGTGTTGAGTTTGCTCACTATTTCTTTACTGTTGGGCACTTTACCTACAATTAGGATAAATTGCCATGTGGGCAGCAATGGAACAGGCTCATAGAACGCTTTATTAAAATAGCTGAGCACTAACATTGAAGAATGAAATGGCTAGAACTAAAGAACACGTTTTAAAAGAAGGCAAATACCTAGATACAATGTAGCACCTTAACTGTTATCAATCACTACTTAATCTAATTAGTTTAGAAGCTATTTTAAAGAGCTTAATTAGATTAAGCTGTGATTGATAACACTTTATATGTACTTGAGTAGAGCACTTCTAATTCACCTTGAATCTTTACACCTCCAGTCAAAAGCCTGTTTTAGGCACGTGCTGAGTGTAGGAAGGACTGGGGAAGTCTTTGATTGGCACTAAGATCACCCTGGGTGCCTGGCACTGGGCTGAGCTGGGGGCTTTGGCAGAGTCCTTGGGCACAGACACTCTGACCTATTCAGGTGGCCTTGCTAAGGACACCCTGAGATTCTACATACTTTAGGAGACCTGAGAGCGAGTGGGAAAACAGACAAGTCAGCAGAACAAGGGGTGGGCAGCTTAGCAGCCCATAGGTGCCTGGGGCCCACCTAGCTTTTGGTCACCATGAGGAGCCCTCACTCACACCCTCTGGGTGGAGATGAGCTGCTCGATCCCAGTGACTCAGGGGAGGGGGCTGGCTTAGCCTGACCATGGAAACCCACCATGGCCTACAGCGCATGTCAGGGTACGTGGGGCCTGCCCCTCCCTCAGTGCTTCGGGAACTGTGACCTCCCTTCGAGCTTGCTGAGAACTATGGGGGAAGAAAACAGGAAGCAGAAGCTTATGTCTGGGGTGGGACTATCCAGATTTCAATCTCTAATGGGCTGGGGGTGGGAGGTAGGAGTGGGAACTGGACCTAGTCTAAACTAAAAGGCTTGTCTTTCGTCTCCTCTCTGCAGCCCGCATGTGTGATGCCCACCTGCGAGGTCCCTCGGGCATCATCACCTCCCCCAATTTCCCCATTCAATACGACAACAACGCACACTGTGTGTGGATCATCACAGCGCTCAACCCCGCCAAGGTAAGGCTCGTGGGGAGAGGGGGAGGGTCCTGCGGCCAGGGCTGGGTTGGGGACAGTTGGTCTACAAGGGGTTTCGAACACAGAACTTGGTTTCGGTAGATTCTCTGCAGACAATTCTTTAAAATTGATTTTATTAAACATTGAGTCGACAAAAAAGCATATTTGTAAAATACCAAATAAGATACAAAGAGCATCAATACAACAGACACCTACAGAGCCAAATCACAGTTAACTTCGTGAGGGGAGTCCCTCACCAATCCCATTCCATCCCCTATATTTTACATGTAAATGCATATCCTTAGAAATACATTGTTTAGTAGGCAAGCATTTGAACTTGATATAAACATAATTGTGTTGCATATATTCTTTTTTTTATTATTTTTTTAAAATTTATTTTTTTGCATATATTCTTAATCACTCAGAATTTTGTGTTCCCGAAGATTTCTCTGTCAGTGTCGATGTAATATTCCACTGGGATATACATCTTTTCACATGTTTATTTCACATTTAGTTCTTTTTCCTGTGACATGCCCTTTGTTCTCTCATAAAGTTTACAAGTATCTTGCCAAGATCCACAAAATAACCTGTTGGAGTATTTATTTTCATTAGATCAATTGGAGAAGAATTGATATGCTTATAATGCTGAGTCTTCCAGTCCATGAATATGGTATATCTCTCCATTTACTTAGGGCTTTCAATGTCTGTAGTAATTTTTTTCTATTACACACCTTGTACATTTCTTAATATATTTACTCCCAGATATCTTATATTTGTTGTTGTTGTTCTAAATCATATCTTTAAAAATTTCATTTTTTTACTTGCTGCTTGCTGGTGTTTAGAAATACAACTAATTTTTATTATATGATTTTTGTATATGGCAACTCTCTTGTAATAATTTATCTGTGAATTGTCTGGGGTTTTCTACAGATGACAGTTATCATCTGCAAGGAATGATGGTTTTGTTTCTTCCTTTCCAATCCTGTACCATCTCGTCTTTCTTTTTCTTGCCCCAATGTGCTGGCTAGAACCTCCAGTATAAAGTCAAATCATTGTGATGATGGTGGGCACTCTTGTCATTGTTAGATGTTATGCAGAATGTTATTATATTACTTCTTCATCATTACGTATGATGTTTGCTGAAGGTTTTTTTTTTAAAGTTATAGTTCTTTTCTAATCCTAGTTTTCTAAGATTAGTAAAGGGATGATGAGTTTTATCAACCAACCTTTCTATGTCTATTGATATTGTCATATGATTTGCTCCTTTATTTTTCTTAGTGTGGTGAATTATACTGGTTGATTTCTGGGATATTTCTGGGATAAACCCAAATAAGTCATTTAGTGTTATCTTTTTTGTACGTGTCTATATTTGGTTTGCTAATATTTTCTTTAATAATTTGCTTCTATTTTGTTAGTGAGATTGATTGTTGTTGTTTTTGTTTTGTTTTGTTTTTTTCATGTTACCCTTGCCAGATTTTTTTATCAAGATACTGCTAACCTCATAAAATGATTTGGATAGTGTTTCCTCTCTTTCTGTCCTATGGAGTTATTAGTGGAAGATTGGAATAACTTTGGTCTTGAAAGTTTGGTGGAACTTTTCAGCAAAATTATCTGGGTCTGATGTTCTTTTCTTGGAAGATTTTAAACTATATATTTGATACTTTTAATGACTAAAGAACTATTTAGATCATCCACTTTTTTCTTGGGACCATTTTATTAAGTTATCAAATTTATTGGCTATAAAGTTGTGTATACTATCTCTTATTATTTTTATTCTCTGTTTCATTTCTAATTTTGTATCTTTTTTTAATCAATACAATATTACCAGAGGTTTCATATTTTATTGTTCTTTGCAGAAAACCAGTTTGGGTTTTGTTACTACTTGTTTTAATATATTTGTTTTCTATTTCTTCCTTTTATGCTCTCATTATTATTTCCTTCTTTCTATTACATTTGAGTTTATTTTGTTATTTGTTTTCTAGCATCTTAATTTTGATGTTAATTATTTTTCAATCTTATTTAAGCATCTAATACTATAAATTTGCCTCTAAGAACTATTTTGGCTACATTCCTGCAGGTTTTTATATGTAATATATCTGTTATAGTTTAGTTCAGAATTTCCATTATTCTTTCATCTTTCATCCACAACTTTTTTAGAAGTATTTCTTAATTTACAAACAAAGGATTTTTCTAGCTGTCTTTTCATTACTGATTCTAAAGCTTGTGGTCAGAGCTTGTCTGATTTTGACTCACTTGAAATTTATTGAGATGTGCATTTTGGACCAGAAATACTCATTTTTCACATATATTCTGTGTGTGCTTGAAAAAAATAAACTGTGTACTTGCTGTTTTTGTGTTCTTATATGTCCATTACATCAAGCTTGTTAATTGTGCTTATATCTTTTATATCTTCATTGATTTTATCGTCTTGATGAGTCAACTGTCAAGGAAGGTATATTAACACCTCCCACTGTGATGGTGGTTTTGTCTAGTATTCTTGGAAGTTGTCTCAATTTTTGCTTTATATATTTTGGGACTGTACTATTAGAGCATGCAAGTGGAGAATTACATATATTGCTGATGAATTGAACTTTTAAAAAATAATTAAGTAATGACTCTTTTTATCTGTAGTAATTTTTTTGATCTTAAAGTTCTTTTCCCAGCTATTATATCAGCTTTCTTTTGGTTTTTTTGTCTAATAAATCTTCTTATTTTCAACCTTTCCACTTCTTAATGTTTTATATTTTTTGTGTGTAGCTGGATTTTTACAAATCCATTATCACAATTAATCTTGTAAGAGGAAATGTGAGACCATGAAAATTATAAAATCATTTCTATTCTTTTAGGGTTATCCTGAAATATTAATATGTATACTTAATAGTCTACTTTAAGTATACTTAAAGTCTAATGTAAATAGCAATTTTATATTACTCCTGAAAAGTCAGAGGTCTCAGAACACTATGACTTTAATTAACCCCTCCCAGTTCATATTCTGTGTATTTTCATGTTTGCTCACAAGTTGTGATTGTCTAATAAAACCAATATACATTTAGATTTAATATCCATTTAGATTTACTGACATATTTACTGCTACTTTGTTCACATTCCTTCTTGCATATCTTTCTTCTCTTTGGAATCACTTTATTTCTGTCCAAAGCAAATGCTTTAAAATTTATTTTTCTCTTGATGACAAACTTCCTTCACTGTTATTTGTCTTAAAATGTCTGTTCTCCCCTTGTTCTTGAAAGAACACTAATGTTCACTACATATCCAATTCTTGGTTGATAATTATATACTCTCTGCACATGGAAATAATTATTCCAATGTCTTCTAGCTTCCGGTGTTGCTGTAAGTTTATTGCCATGCCTTTGTATAACAGTCTCCTGGCTGCTTTTGTGGTATTTTCCTTGTCTTTATATTCTGTAGTTTCACCATCATGTGTCTGGTTGTGGGTATCTTTGTATTTATCCTGCTTTTTTTCATTCAGCATCTTCAATTTATGAATCATGTCTTTCATCAGTTTGGGAAAATATGTAGCCATTATCCTTTCAACTGTTGCCTTTCCTTTATTCTCTCTCTTCTCTGCTTCTGGAAGTTTAACAAGGCATGTTAATCTTTCTTAATTTATCTTCTGTGTTTCTTAACTTCTTTCATATTTTCTTGTCTTCGTTCTGTTCACTAATTCTCTGTTCAGCTATGTCTAACCTCAGTTGAATTTATTCACTGAAGATTTCTTTTAATTTCAAATATCATAGTTTCATTTTTCTGAAGTTCTATTTTGTTCTTTTACAAATGTTTTTCATTATATTTATAATCCCTTGCTCCTCACTCATATTTTAGACCCTTCTTTAATTCTTTAAATATATTAAACATATTTATTTTATATTCTGTGCCTGTTAATCCCAATATCGAAAATCTTTGCAAGTTAGATTCTATTGCCTGTTGTTTCTCACCTGTTGCCCCCAAAACCATGTTTCCTTCTTTGTTTTATAACTTTTGACTATGTGGTTAGAATTATAAACTTTGCCTGTGGGAATTATTTGTGACCTGGTAAAAGGTGGTTTCTTCCAGAGAGAGTTTGTTTCTGCTCGGTGTCTGGTGGTATTACCAGCTGGAAAACTCATCAGACTAAATTCTCTGTACAAAGGTTTAAAACTGCCCAGCTAATCTGCAGGCTGCAAACCCATGTGGAGAAAAACTTATTGTAATGGAGTCTCAAGGGGCATTTCTGTTCTCTATCCAATCAGTCTCAGGTTATGAGAGATACAGTCAGCCTCCAGATCCTTCCAGAGGATAGTAGTGGAAGATGAGAAGGAAGACAGGCTTATCTCTAGTTCACCCTCATCCTAAGGGCACATCTTATCTAACCCAGCTTTATTCAGGAGTGTCATATTAGAGTCTCCCAGCTTGGTGGCCCATGACCTTTGTCTCTTTTCCACAAGGCCCTGAAAACCAAAGCTGTACACCAGTTTTTAAAAATGCTCTCAAGGCCAAAGCCAGATTCATGCTCTGAGGCACATTTTGGCCGCTATAATAACTGGGTTTTGGACTCGCAGTATTCTCACCATATTTGTCTTCCCAGACTGCCATAACAAAGATATAGCAGGCTGGGTGGCTTACATAAGAGACATTTATTTTCTCACAGTTCTAGAGGCTTGAAGTCTACGATCAAGATGCCAGCCAATTCAGTTTCTGGTGAGGACTCTTCCTAGCTTTGTAGATGGCCTCCTTCTCCCTGTGTCCTCAAAGGAGGAAAGGCCATTTCCTCTGTGCACATGCAGAGAGAGGATCCCTGGTGTCTCTTCCTCCTCTTATAAGGGATACCGATCCCATTGAATGAGGGCCCCACCCTTCTGACCTCATTTAACCTTAATTACCTCCCTAAAGGCCCCATCTCCAAATACTGTCATATTGGGACTTCAATACAGGAGTTTCAGGGGGATATAATTCAGCATATACACTAACTTGTGAAAAGCTTTTATTTATTATTTTAAAATTTTGCTCAACATTTTAAAATTGGTCAGGTTGCCTAGGACCACAATGCTGGGAACACTGGAAACAGATTTCCTCTGCAAAGCACTTTACAAAGAAAGATTCAAACCATTTGGTGATGAACTTAGTCAATGGAGAAGGATGTTCCAGCCACATGGGGGCGAGGATGGAGGCTAGTCCAGAAGAAAGACTTACTACATGATGCTATTAAGTTGTTCACTAGAAGGCTTTTCTTGGACATTGTTAAAGATGCTTATCTCTGTTTTCTTTTGAACCTGAAGTTGGGGTGCATGGGGAAATGTAGATAAGGCCTGAGAATTTGCTGAGAAACAATTTGATTCACCCCCTAGAAGCCTAGCCTTGGCTGGTGTTTGGAGGTTGGTGGCCCCATGTCGGTCACTCTTCCACATGTCCTGCACGAGGTCACACCAGCCTGGGTTCCTGAAGCCAGATCCCGTCTAGAGGGTACTCCCTCACAGTCGAGCTGTGCAGAGGGTATTCCTAGCATCTCCATAGGTTCTTAGTGGGCTTCAGGTAGTCCTGGGGGAGCCCAGAAAGGCTGAAGGGCATCTCTTCCTGACACCACGTGAGAGAAGAACCACAAAGCATACAATGCAGAAAGCAGGGTGTAAGTGTGGAAACTCAAAGTCTACAACGTAAGAACTAGAGCTGCCTTCCTGCAAACCATAGGGAAAATGAATCGTGTGTTCCTAACTAGCCCACAGGAGAGATACATGTGTCCAAGGATTGCCTGTCCTGTCACCTTTGGGACGCCTCCTTCAGCAAAAAGCACAGCCTCTCCAAAGTTCCCAATATGTTTGAGGAGATGAGCATTTATTAATTCATTGTCTATAGCTATGATCTCTGCCCTTGAGGAACGTGCACAGACGAGACATGCATGGAAGTAAAAAACGAAAGTACAGATAAGTGCCAATGGAGGTGTGTCCCGAGTACTATGGGAAAACCTACGAAGAAGCCACTAGCTGGAAGGTCAGGGATGTTTCCACAAAGGAGTTTATATCTGAGCAGGGTTTTGAAGAATGAGTAGGCTTGGAAATCAATAGCTCAGAGTGGACGCATGTACAGAGGCACTGAGGTTTAGAATAGCCCCTTCGAACTGAAAGTAATTCAACATGCCCTGGTCAAGATGAGGATGGAAAGGTCCGCAGGACCCTGATCCTGGTGAACCCACACACCTGCCATAGCGGCTTGGGTTTTATCCTGAGACAGATATTTAAGGGTGGATGTGTTATAGTAACAATAATAGCTCTCTGTTATTATATGCCTATCATGTGCCAAGCACTGAGCTAAGCTCCCCATATAGATGGGTTTTTCATTCTTTTTTTTTTTTTTTTTTTTTTTAAAGATTTTATTGGGGAATTGGAGGGGAACAGCGTTGGGGAATCGGGGAAGGGGAACAGACAAGTTGCCGTCTTCTTGTTTCAGTTTAGTTGCAGAGGATGTTGCTTCACTGTTGGTATCGTCATTGCCCTCTTCCCGGATGAGGCAGATCCGTCTCTGGCCTCTGGATGTTGCTCATCGCGGCTATTGGCAGCTCACGCTTGGCTGTCAGCCGCTCACGCTGGCTGCGGGCCACTCACTGTAGCCTATGGCAGCCCACTGCAGCAGGGGCTGCAGCCCACACCATCACAGGGGCTCGCACAGCCCAGCTCCAGGTGGAGCTGTTGTTAGCTGTAGAGGGCAGTGTCACTGGCCCTCATGTGGGATCCAAACCGGGGCCGCTGGCATCCCAAAACCAGTGCTTAACCAATGCGCCACTCGGCCGGCCCGGGTTTTTCATTCTTGTAATTTCATGATTAATTAGGTTTTAATAGACCCATTTGATGAGTGAAGAAACTGAATCATGATAGGTTAAAGGTTAGTAAATTTGTCCATAGCACGTAGCCAGTAAGTGGCATTGCTAGGATGTAAAGCCAGTCTTTCTGGCTCCACTGCCCATGCGATTAAGTAGCCATGCTGTGCTGCTGGGTGGGGCGAGGTCTAAGAGTAGACGGGAAGGAGTAGGATTGACAGCACTGCGGTCAGCCTTCTGAACCAGAGCAATAGCAGGAAGGCCTGGGTTTTGGAAAGATTACTCTGGCAGGAGTAGAGAGGGTTATAGAGGGATACTGGAGGGAGTGAGGCCAGTTAGGAGGCTGAAGCAGTTATCCAAGTAAGAAACCTGGGGGCATCAACCAAGGCTTTTGGAAATGTGGAAGGAGAGACAAATTTGTGAGAGATTTAGGGGATGGGATGGGACTTGGTGGCTGATTGGATGTGAGGAGTCAGAGAGAAGGAGGGGTCTTATTCAGCATTGTATCCCAAGTGACCAACACGCTGACTGGCACATAGTAGGCACTTAGTAAACAGTGCCTCAGTTGACGAATGGTGATTCAATGCTTTTTAACTTGGACCAATGGGAGAATTTTAAAGGAAATACAAGAGGAGGAACCTACTTTGCAGTGGTCAAGAGGGAAATAGGGTACATTTGAAGTGCCTGTAGTTCATCCAATGGCATTTGGATACACTGGTTGGAAACTGGATAAATCTGGGTTCAAGAGAGAGAGAGAGGTTTGGGTGTTTTCTTATTACCACATAAATGGGAAAAGAAAACTAAGGCATGGACAACCTTTCTTGGAAAGAGCAAAGAGAATAAGAAAATTCAGAATGGATCTGGGAACACCATCTTTACAGATGAAAAAGGTCCAGTGAAAGAAATAGAGAGCAGTCTGAGTGGTAGGAGGACAATCGTTCTGGAAAATCAGGAGGAGTGTCCAACCACAATATGTCTGACAATGGCAATGAGAAAAGTCTTGTTGGAAAAGGACTGAAGAAACCATTGGCTTTGGCCTTGGAGGAAGACCTTTCAGTCAGGCTCTGGCTGCAGAAATCACAGTGAGGTGGGGAGTGAATGGATGGTTGGGGAGGCCAGGAGTGTAGACAGCCCTTTTGACAAGTTTCATGATAAAGTGAAGGAAGGAGGAAGGCATGTGAGAGATGTAGAATAGAAAGAATAGAAAGTTTGGGGATACAGAGAGTGTTTGTTTGTTTGTTTGTTTGTTTGTTTGTTTGTTTGTTTGTTTAAAATATTGGAAACTTGCATAGGTTTGTAGGCTGAGGGCCAAGCAAGCAAAGAGGGAGAGAGTGAAGATATAGAAGAAAGAGGATGGTGAGTGAAGGGAGGCTCTGGAGTAAGTGAGAGGCCAATGGGATTGCGAATACAGGGGCTCCCTCTGCAAGGAGTGGGTGAAGAAATATGACATTATGAGAAGGGGCTGAAAGTCTTGCTTGCAGAAATGTAGAATAGAACAGGACATATGTCTCTTGGTCTCCTCATAATCATGGAATGGTCATGCATATGTATATGTGTGGATATGAGGACCCTTCCTGGAATTCCATCCCCCTTGTAGGACCTCTGCTGCCTGAACCTGAGAGGGAGCTGGGAATGTCCACTGACTAGGTCTCCCCTCACCCCAAGGGCAATAAGAAAGTCCAAAGAGAGAAACAAAATGATCTGGTGTGAGAATGGCCAAGAACCTATGAGAAGATACCAGCACGGACAGAGCCCCTCTAGGCTGTGCAGCCCTAACACTATGGGAACAAAAACTTAAGAGTCTTATTGGGGAGGCAGGAGATGGGTGTGTCTCTACTCAGTAAACTAAGAATAAAACAATTAGAAACACCCCAGTCCATCATGCTGGAAGCTTGGCAGATTCAGGGAAAAGGGAAAAAAGAAGGCTCAGAGCGAGTGATCTGGCCTCCTCCACATCCTCCCTTGGATTGGGATAACCATGGGAAATGGCCCATCTTGACCATTTGGGCTATCTCAGTCCCTATAGTGATTCTGGCCACAATATTATTTCCCAAATTTGATTAATCATCAAAAATACCTGGAGAGTCTTTAAAGGCACACATTTCAAAGCTTTTTCCTCAAAGATCTGATTCAGTAGATCTGGGCTGGGTACCTAGAACCTATATTTTTAGAGAGCACTCCGGTGGTTCTGACCAGCCATGCTGATGTGATAAATAACAACCCCTTCCCTCCCAGCAAAGTACACAGGGCCCACACCCACCCCACACAGGAAGCCCCAGCTTCAGCCACACCGAGCTCCTGGTTCATAGACACACCTGGCCCTTTAAGACCTCAGTCCGGGCACCTCCTGTCCTTCCTTCCTCCTCCAGGCAACTTCCTGTCCCCGTTTGAGACACAGCCGAAATACCCCTTCTTCTGAGAAGCCTTCTCAGTAACCACCAGGACTTGCTCCTTCCTCTGTTCCCACAGCACCTTTTGCTGGTGTGTGTATCACGTTGAACTGTGTTAAGACTCTCTTTCCCCGTAGCTCAGGAGCGCCCGGAAAGCAGAGTGAAATTTTATATAGCATTTCTTCTGCAGTTAGCACAGTGCTCGGTACAGAGGAGGAGCTCAGCAGATGTTTGACTGTGTTAATACTGATGGAGGAGACCTGTTCCTGTGCCGGGTAGCTTCTCGGGGATGGCCCCATCCATGTTTGGCCCCAGGCGCTCCTCTTCTTAGGACCTTTCAGCTCAGCCTCATGGAAGACTTGGCTGATGAAATTTCTATGGTCAGGACTGAAATCCAGACCAGTGTTAGCGCCCCCTACCTGCACAAACCTGCCTTTCTTTCAGTGTGAACTCAAGACATAGGATTCAATGTGCATATGCGCATCACTGGATTTGATCAGGAAAGTTCATTTACCTTTGCTAGAAAAGATGTAGACGTGAGGCAGGAGAGGAAGAGAGAGACAGGAGAGGGAGGGATGAGAGTGTCAGGGAGAAGGAGGGGGCATGGAAAGGAGAGAAAAAGGAAAGCTCATGTCATGAACTTCAAAGCCAGGATAATAGCGTTTTGATGATTCACTCCTTGAGGATTATCAGTGTCTCTCTTCCCTTTGCAGACATGCGGAATTAAAAAAGAACTCTCCAGGCCAATGATCACTCAGTAGTGCAAATGTCAGGAACACATTCTTTGGCCCATTTGTTCACTCACTCATTCATTCAGCAAGCATTTCCTCAAGCCCTCTCTGTGCTGGACTCTGGAGGAGATGCTGACTGGCCATCAGAGAGGTCAGGTGTCCCCACAGTCCATTTTTCATAACTCGGTGGCTCTGGAGGGACCTTATAATGGCCTCTTCCAAGTCCGAAACTTGATTCCTTTCCTTTTTACAGTTTTTTCACTTCACATCTCATCTGGGCATTCCTCTTCCTTAGACTTGGCTTTGGCCTTCGTTCCCCGCACACCTTCCCCTACTCTTTTTTTTTTTTTTAAATATGTTTTTACTTCTCAAACTCAAAGGTTTATTTCCTCAAGCTCCAGCACATTTTGCATCAACAAGTCATTGCACCTGCATCACATAAGAAGGTCAATGACCATTACCCCAAAGGGGAAACCTCACACATTTAGGCAGCACTGAAAATAACTGTTTCAAAGGCTATGCAAATCTAAAAAGCTTCCAATTTAGTCTATCTTATTCTTTACCTATATTAATTTGGAAATTAATGGATAGTTTTCCTAATTCAGCTCTTTTTTAATTAATTAAAAAGAAGAAAAAAAAGAAGAAAAAATGCAGCTCTTTTTTTAATTAATTAAAAAGAAGAAATTAGCCTGTGCAAACATACAGGCTAATTTGCACCAACTCTCACTGAGCCTTCCTCTTTCTTGAGGAGAAGCCCTGCCTCCTTCTCTAGCTAGGATTTTGTGACCCTCGTATTTGCCCCACCCCCATGCTTTCCTGATTTCGGCTCCGTCACACTGTATGGTGTTTCCCACGTACTCGTGTGTCTCGTCTTCCAGGCTCTCTCTCAGGGTGGTGGCCATGTTTATTTTGCCTTCTTTGCCTCTCCAAATCCCAGCACTTGGCAAGTACATATGAACTGTTGAATATTTGAATAAGTGAATAAATGAATCATCAATCAATGAGTGGATGAGTCATAAATGGGCGAAAGAGTTCACTGCTCTTAGAACTATCAAAATTAAACGGACAGAGTGACCAAAGGTCCAGAACCTCTGAAAGCTCTCAGTCTCTACCCCTAGCCTTTTTTCCCAGCCTCCTCAAAAGCCTTTCTCATCCAAAATATGTATATCTCATACAACTCAGTAACAACAACAAAATCCAATCTAAAAATGGGCAGAGGATCTAAATAGATGTTTCTCCAAAGAAGACACGCCAATGACCAACAGGTGCATGAAAAGGTGCTCAGTTTCACTAATCATCAGGGAAATGCAAATCAAAACCACAGTGAAACATTACCTGACACCCGTTAGGATGGCTGTTATCATCAAGACAAGAGATAACGAGTGTTAGCGAGGCTATGGAGAAAAGGGAACCCTCGTGCACTATTGGTGGGAATGTAAATTGATGCAACCATTATGGAAAACTATATGGAGGTTTCTCAAAAAAAACTGAAAATTGAACTACCATATGGTCTAACAATTCTACTTCTGGGTATTTACCTGAAGAAAATGAAAGCACTAATTCAAAAAGATATATGGACCCCTATATTCATTGCAGCATTATTCACAATAGCCAAGATATAGAAACAACCTAAGTGTCCATTTATGGTCTAATGGATGAAAGAAAATGTAGTACATACTCGTATATGCAATAGAATATTACTCAGCCATAGAAAAAGAATGAAATCTTGCCATTTGCAACAACATGGATGGACCTTAAGGGTATTAGGCCACGTGAAATATGCAGACAGAGAAAGACAAATACCATATGATTTCACTTACATGTAGAATCAAAAACAAACCAAATGAACAAGCAAAACAAAACAAATTATATAGAAGCTGAGAACAGATTGGTGGCTGCCAGAGAGGGCGGGAGGCAGGTTGGGGGATTAGGCATAAGAGGTGAAGGGGGCCAAACTTCCAACCCTAAAATAAATAAGTCATGGGGACGTGCTGTACATCATGGTGACTATAATCAATAATATTGTATTGCATATTTTGTAGCTTTATATGATGACAGGGCAACGAGACATATTGTGGTGATCATTTTACAGTGTATACAGATAGTGAATCATTATGTTGCACACCTGAAACTAATATAATGTTATATGTCAATTACACCTCAATTAAAAGCAAGCAAACAAAAAAGCCTTCCTCAAAGGTGCTGGAGGTCTCTCTGAACCACAGAGCATTCAGATCAGCCTTCCCACCGGCCTCCTCTCCTGCCCATCCCAAGAACCAAGTCACCAGCCCAACCCTAGGCTCTCAGCAAGACTCAGACAGAAATCACCACGCAGGCTGTGCCCAGGCAAAGCGAGTTCCCTTCCTTTCAGGAGCTTTAGTTAACCGAGGCTGGGAGGGCCAAGGTCAGTCCTGAGGAGCTCGGAGAAGTGCTCAGAGGAGGAATAGGGGAGACAGAACTGGAGCAGGGCATTGTGGGGGGGCTCTGACCAGCCAGGAAGGAGCAGAGGCAGGCCATGTAAAGCCAGATGTTTCCAAGGTCCTCAGCTTTATCCTGAGGTTCAAGAGTTGTCAGACTTTTCTGTGGTGATGAAAGCCTTTCTTTCAGAACCTGTAGCCAATCGGTTGGAATTGGCTTTAAGTTGGAGAAAACTCCTCCACAGAAGCGTAAACAAAACAGCGTTTTTCCCCTCACATACCAGAGGTCCAGAGGTGGAGAGCCCAGGGCTGGCTTAGGAGCTCCCTCAAGTATGTTAAGCACCTTCTGCTTTTCCCTCTGCCACCTTGGCATGTGACTCTTCCCTCATGATCACAAGAAGGCTGCCGCAGCACTGTCCTTGCATCTGTATTCTAGGAAAGCGAGGAGAAAGGCAGGAAAATGCTCTGAGGACTCCTCAGATCATATCTCATTGCCCAGAATCCTGTCTCTTAGCCATCCTTAGCTCTGAGGTTAGCTAGGTACATTGCCATCCTCCACACAAAGTCAGGGTTCTGTTAAGAATGGGAAAACCGAGGGAAGGACATTGAGTAAAACCACTACCTGTGCCGGTCACAGAACCCCCAAACATGATCTAGTGCAAGAGGAACTGCTTTGGTTGGAGCGGCCTCTGCCCACTCTGGCTGCTTCTCCACCCTTACAGGTGGCCCCCGAAGTAGCCTGACGGGACCTTGGGGTGCCTGGAAACGCAGTTTGAAAACCATTGCTCTAGGCCAGAGGTCCGCAAACTTTTTCTGTAAAAAGCCAGATAATACATATGTTAGGCTTTGAGGACCATGTAAGGTTTTCGTTACACATTCTTCTTTGCAGTGCTTTATTTTTTTTAACCCTTCAAAAGTGTAAGAATGCTTCTTAACTCAAGGGGCCATACAAAAAAGGGCCACAGGCCAGATTTGGCCCAAAGGCCATAGTTACCCAGCCCCTGCCACAAGGGATCATGGGGCACGGAGTTTTGGGTGCAGAGCGAAGGACAGGCAGCAGGGCAGGAAGCCCAGCTAGCAGGCTGTGGGAGACATGCAGTCATTGGACAAAACGGCCTCAGTCTAGATCTCCTGGGGCTCCAGCTTCCCCCCAAAATGCCCATCGGCTGTCAGATCCTTTGCAGCCTCACAGACATCGGGCAGAAGCTGGAAGCACCGGATCCTTTGGCTGGTCCTGAATGGCTCTCAGGAAGCGAGAAATGCCCCCTGGGACCCAGTGGCCATCCTCTGTGGTCCCACTCCCATCCGCCATGGCTCTCTGGAAAGGGGACTGTGTGCCGAGGGGTACGGTCACCAGTACTCGCTCCGCCCTCCCACCCTCTGCAGTGAACACAGACTCAGGCTCCCCTACACCCTTCCCCCACCGCGGGACCCTGCATATACCTGCTTCTGGCACGTCTCTCTGCCTCCAGCCCTCCCCCATGCGGGATTACAGCTTCCCCTCATCGTCACCATCAACCCCACACCGCTTGCTCTGGCCTGCCAGACAAAAGCCAACCGCAGACTCCGCCAGACTGCCCTTCCTGCCCCCCTCTCCCCTGTCTTGGCTGCCCTCCCTGCTCCTCATTCCTCTGTTGACCAAATCACTGCATTTCCTGAACAGAGAACACCCTTCATCCAGCGAGGGAGGGCCAGTGTGCCTCCCTCCTGCTCGTGACCACCTTTTATCTCTCCCTTTGTGGTCCTCCAGCCTTCACTGTCTGCACCGTGCCCTTGGCATTGAGATTCTGCTCTCGTCGTCAGGCAAGTGAGATGGTAACATGGGAAGCAGCTAGCTCGGTGCTTGGCACATAGCACGTGCTCAGGGATTATGACCTAGATCGTGGGTTTGTTTATTCATGTATCTAATGGGTATAAATCGGGTGTCTGAGCTGTACACAAATGTCCCTCTTTGATCACGCCTATTTCATGTGTTGCCACTTTCTTGCCTCAGAAAGGTGTTTTGTGAGCTTAATTGATCTGTATGTTAGTTAATGAGTCATTATAGGATCCTGTCTTTAAACAAAGGCCAAAGAGAGGGCTGAGAAAAGAAAGCATCAATACATGGTGCACTGGGACCTGTCCCAAAACTGCAATGTCATGTGTGTGTGTTGTGCTGTCTACTTGGTGTAATTAGCCCCTATGTTGGGATCAGATGCTCTAAAATGCAGTTTGCAGCAATGGCTGCTCTGACCAGTGATGTGAATCACTTTATGGCTCTGGGTTCTGGCCTGCAAAGCAGTGTTTTCCCATGATCGACCTAGTAATCACATGCTCTTTCTTTTGGAGGTGGCGCGGCGCCAGTGCCCTCTGCGCCAGGGCTGGCTGGAAGGGGGTGCGGGGGACAGGAAAGCGCAGCCAGGACCCTTAGTCCCTGCAGAGACCAGGCCCCTCCTCCTGCAGAAGGCACTGCTGGCCTTGTGGTCTTTTATGTGTAGCAATTCTTTGCTGAGCTGCTGGAATCCAGATAAAGAGCTCAGGGGAGGTTTTGAGAGAATAAGTCACGCCCTCCACCTCCTGGACCTGAGACCTTGCTGGGAGGCTCTGAGGCAGTAGAGTGGCACAGAGCCTGGCATCGGGAGGCCTGGTGAGCCCAAGTTCTACCACTTAGCTGTGTGGCAAGTTGCCTGCCATCTCTGTGCCTGAGCTTTCCCACTTGTAACATGGAGGTATTCATGGTAGCATTGTCATTGTAAGTTTTACATGAGTTGATGAATGTAAAGTTCTCAGAACAGAGTCAAGCACATGGTAGGTGTCAGCTCTCTCTTGTAGTGAAGAAATCTCACAAAAGAAGGCGATCAAAACTGTGATTGTCTCAATGAATCTTCTAGACCAGGGGTCAGCAAACTACTGCCTGTGGGACAAAGCTAGTTTGTAGCTTGTCTTTGTAAATAAAGTTTTATTGGAACACAGCCACGCCCATTTGTGTACATATTGTGCATGGCTGCGTTCACTCTACAGTAGCAGAGGTGGGTACCTGCAGCAGACATACGGTCTGCACAGGGGGACATATTGACTGTCTGGCCCTTTACAGGAACAGTTTGCCGACCTTTGTTCAGATGGTAATTCCTGTGAGGGATCTGAGAGCCTAGCAATCAGTCCATGCTGGAGAATCGGGGAGGGTTTGGAAAATGTTCTCCCATTCAGCACTGCGCCCCCTGGCATGTGCCGGGCAGGCCGACAGGCACTGGGAGTACAGAGGCAGTAGCACCTGGCACCTGGCCCTCCAGGAAGTGCATGGTGTAGTGGAGGACCAGGTAAACAGATCAGTCACAGTACAGCAGGTAAGTGCTGACACAGAGGTGAGAGGAAGGGTCCTCAGAGAGAACACATGGAGAAGACGGCTCAAAGATGAGGAGACATGGCTGAGGGAGCTAGGAGGAGGGGGAGGGATCTGTGCAAATCGCAGTCAAGAATGGGCCAGCATGTGAGGGTGCCCAGGAACTCAGCAGCCACCCAGACTGTGGTTGGGAGGGCAGCAGGGATTAGATGCCCAGCGCGCCTCCTTGTGTGTCATTCTGTAGGGCAGGACTAAAGGGTAGGAGATGGGAAGGAGCCTGCAGCCTGAGCAGATGGTCTCATAAGGATGACGCTGGTCAGAGAACATGGGAGGCAAGCTTGCCTGCTCAATGAGAAACCCAGAAGGAACGTGGCAGCCCCATCGCTGTTGACAGTGACCTTCCATCCCCTTTCCTGAGGAACCCAATCACTGTTTAAGGCCCATGTCCCCCTCATCTACACTGTCGGTCTCCTGGTTTCCCACCATCCTCAGTGCTGTTGCTCCTAAAACAAAAACTTCACGTCAAGTTTGCTTACAACTCTTCTGTAACTTCCCTTTGTCTTCAGGAAAAGCCCAGCTCCTTAGCGTGACAGACAGCCCATCCTAACCTGGCTCCTCCCCCTCTCGCATCACGCCGCCACCACCACCACCCCTTGAACAACCCCAGATTGACCTGGAGCTCTGGACAGGTCGCCCGTTCCACGCCTTCACCCATGTGCCTGCCCTCCCTCTGCCTGGATCACTGTCCCTTCCTTTCCCACTTATTGAATGCCGTTCATCTCCCAAACTTGGCCTGGGTTTCCCATAAATGGTACCCAGGCTCATGAAAGAGTGTAGCGGAAGCTTGCTCCTGAGGCACCTGGAGGCACCTTGGGGCGAGGCTCTGCCACCCCCCCCCACTCGCCCCTCCCCGCAGTATGCGGGTGCTGCGCTGTTTGGTTTGGACAGGGGAAACCTGCACACTAGGCAAAACCAGGAGCCCCGTCAGCTTGCCCATGGGGAGACTTCATGACGCCAAAACCAATTGACAGGGACCGAAAGACTCCGATTAGGAATTAGGAGCGGTGCCTCGTGTGTCCTGTCTTCGTGAGTGACACCACCACCCACCCTCCCAGTTGCCCAAGCCAGAGCCCTGCAGGTCATCCTTGGTCCCTCTCTGTCCCTCAGTCCCTGCATCCACCCAGTCACAAAGCCTTCAGTGTTGCTTGCACCTGTGTCTCTGCTCCGTCCCCTTACCCTCCATCGCTCACCTAGACTACCCAGAAGCCTGGAACCATCCTCACCCCCCGGGCCTCACTCCTGCCACATCAGTTTCCTCATGAGCAGCCAGGCTGATGTTTTCTCAAAGATGCGTTGTGTCCCTGTCACCAATGTTTAAAACTCCTCTGCTGCCCCTCCCTCAGGGTGAACCCCAAATCTTTGGGGTTCATAAGACTCTTGGGACCTAGCTCCAGGCAAACTTCTCAAGTTCTGGCCCTTCTTGAGTCACCTCCTTGCACTGAAGGCCAATCATATTGTCCCCCCCTCCCCAATGAGGCACTGAACACTCGTTCTGGAATGTTCCATGTCTGCCATGGCTCAGGCCTTGTGCATCTGACTCCTCGGAGTGCCCCCTCTGTCTCCCAGCATTCCCCTCTGGCCTGCCCATCTTCCATAACCAGCAGAATTCTCAGACCCCACCAGCACGAGGAGCTTCCCTCCCGCTACCTCCCCAAGACAGCGAGCCTCCGGCCTCTCCGTGCTCCCCCAGCCCTCACCAGAGCAGCTATCGCCCAGAGTTGTGGTTCTCAGTGTGCTTTTCTGTCTCCCCTGCTCACCGAGGTGGGGACCATGCTGTGCTCAGTGTTGAAACCCCACCTCCTAGCCTGGCATATGGGGGGTGCTTAGTAAATATTTGTGGAAGACAGGACCAAAAGAAGTTAAGAGAGAAGAATCTTGTCAAAATCTCCTTCTTGGAACATTCATTGATTCAACAAATAAGCAAAGAAAGAGGATGGAGAAAAGCAGACAGAAGAGAGGCTGAGAGAGACGGCTGTAGGTCCCTGGGGGCAAGAAGGCTGAGATTCCACATGAGGCCTGAAAAATTGCCACCGAGTCCATGGGGATTTCTGTGCATTAAGGCATGAAGAAAGAGTCTAATCATCTCAGAGCCGGCCAGATGTGCCTGGTGTTGCCATGACAGCCCCCAGAATTAGGCAGATGTGCCGTGAACATCTCTGGAAAACCTCAAGGTACCCCAGAGACTGTGTGGCCTGGAGAAGAATAGTTCACACTCAGTAAGGTGGCGTGGAAATGCTCAGTGCGGATCGAGGGTCGTGTAGGGTGGTGTTACGGGGACTCGGCATCGGGACGAAATGAGGAAACTTGTTACTATCCTCAAGTCTCTCCCAGCAGCCTGTACTTGCCCTCTAATCCCATGCTCCCTCCCTAGGTGATCAAGCTGGCCTTCGAGGAGTTTGACTTGGAGAGGGGCTATGACACCCTGACTGTCGGGGATGGAGGGCAGGACGGGGACCAGAAAACGGTTCTCTACACGTAAGCAAAGCAGAGCTTGTGGTCGGGAGGGTGGAAGCGCGCATACCTTGGCTAAGCATGGTGGGATGGGCTTGCCAGCTCATGCCTGGTCCCCATACCACACTGTGACCAGGACAGCTAGCTTGCAGTGCTCCTGGTTTCAGGAACAATCCCTCCGCCTCTCTCTACTCCAACCAAGGGAAACAGAGCACTGGACCAAATTCCGTTTAGGAATTCCCAGGAAAAGTGTACAGCATGAGCAGTCCCCTGAGGAGCAGGGAAGTGGCGGTTTTGCGTGTGTGCCTGGAGCTTACCACCTGGCTGTCTGCTTTTACACAGACCCTGCTGCTGCCACCCACCAGTTTTTCCTCAAGGCCAAGTGTGTCTGTGGCGGTCTGACTTCAGGCAGAGACAATAAAAGTGTTTTGCTAACCTCCCTGGGTGGTTTCAGGGAGTTGGGACTGCATGGATATAACTGTCACATTTTCTGAGCCCAGAAGGGCTAGTATGACATGGTCTAGTCAAGAGAGAGAATGATATCCAGCTGCCCTAAAATTCTATTTGGGTCTTGGCTCGTGAGGACCATTTAGTTCCTCTTTTGCCCACCACCATGAAGCAGGATAATGCTCCTGCACAGTGCACATGGCCCAGCGTCACGGAGACAGACAGGCCTGACCTCATCCTTCTCCCCTGACAAAAAGGAGGGGGAACTTCACATACGTTGAACACCTACTATGTGCCCAGGCACTGTGATATGAACTTTCGTTTCAGTTACCTCTTTTAATTCCCACAACAGCCCCGTGAGGAAGGTTAACAGGTGGGAATACTGAGGACCAGTGGTTGTAAAGACGGCTGGTGGCAGAGCCAGCCCCTGAGTTCATGGCTTTTGATTTCAGTGAAGGACAGCATCCCATGCTGTACCCCCTCCCAGCTAGGCAGACGTGCTCTGGCTTTAATGATGGATGAAAACTGCCAATTTGGTAACAGCTGGATTTTCTAGCAGCTGTTCTGTTCTGGGAGCTTCCCAAATCCACCTGGAGATCTTGTCATGATGTTACCCCGAGTAGGATGACATGGCTGGGGTCTGGGGTCTCTCAGGAGAAAGGAATGGAATGTGAGCCTAAAGGGCATCTACCCCCCTTCCTATTCCACTGTATCAATCAGGGTTCTCGGGAGAAGCAGAACCAATAGAATGTATATATAGAGAAAAGAATTTATTATAAGGAATTGGCTCTCCAGGTTATGGAGCCTGACAAGTCCCAAGATCCGCAGGGTAAGTCAGCAAGCTGGAGACGCAAGGGAGCGATGATGTAGTTCTAGTGTGAAGGCCGGAGGCTCAGGGCCCAGGAAGAACTGATGGTTCAGTTCAAGTCCGAGGCAGGGGGGAAAAAAGCTCATGTTCCAGCTCGAATGCAGACAGGCAGGCAGGAGGAATTCTCTTTTACTCAAGGGGGGGTCAGCCTTTTGGTTCAATTTAGGCCTTCAACTGATTGGATGAGGTCCGCCCACATTGGGGAGGGAAATCTGCTTATTCACTCTACCAATTTAAGTGTTAATCTCACCCAGAAATATCCAAAAACACAGACACACCCTGAATAATGTTTGTCCAGATAGCTGGGTACCCCAGGGCCTAGGCAAGTTGACAACATGAAGTTAACCATCACACCCACCTCTCCCCTCCTCTTGTGGCATCCTCATCACTCACCTGCCCTGGTTTGCTGACCTGTATGGTGCATCAACTCAGTGCATCCAAGAAGCCAGGATCCCACCTTTGTCTCCTCCCGTGACTCTAGGGTGCTTTGCCATAGAGAGATCCTTAGAACAGCAGAACTGAAAAGACTCTTGGGGATCATACAGTTCAGTCCCCTCATTTAACATGGAGTGAAAAAGCCCAGATAGGCTCAGCCACTTGCCCAAAGTCCCACAGCAAAGCATGGTGGAGTCAGGGCTGGCACCCAGATCTCCGGACCAGTCTGGTGTGAGTGAAGTCCCAACAAGTTCTGCAGCAGCCCAGGGGCCCTCTCACCACCTCCAGGTCTCTTTAGGCCAACATCAGCCTCATACCTTCAGGGAAACACATGCAAAGCAGTCAGGCTCCTTTGTTGTCCCAGTTGGATCAAACAGGAAAGCAGAGGCTTCAGCCTTCTGCCTTGCTCGCTGCTGCCCTGGATCAGGATGCATCCCTGGCCCAGCCTCAGTCCTGACCCGTTACAGAGTGTCAGAGCCCCTAGCTCAGGGATGTCAGACTGGCCAGGCTGATGCGCCCTAGGTGGCCTGTCCCAGCTCCACTCCCACCGCACCCATGGTGTGCTGAGGCTCATTCTGCAGCCAACTCCACCCCTCTCCCCCAGCTTTGAGACCCCAGAGTAGAACAGACCCATTAATCCTAGCGCCCCTCCAGAACCCCCCAGTCCCCATCTACGCTGGTGATTTGCTGGTCTCCACAGCAAGAGTTCTCTTCCAGAAACCCCAGCCTGTGCAGTTGACACTGTCTGGCCCTGCCACTCTCCAGCAAGCTGACCTCGGGAAAACCACTGCCCACTTTGTACCTGTCCTCATCTGTACAATGGGGATAATACAACCCCAACCTCACTGAGCTCCTCGGGGCATAAATGAGATAATGGATGGGGCTTGTCTCACTTGGGTAGGTGTCTGGTAAATGTGGGTTCAATTAGAAACGTCTTCATGCTCAAACTGTCTTCTTTAGAAAAAGTGTGGCCCTGGGGAAACAGCTCCTCTTTAAGCCTCACTTCTCATACTGGAACAGGAAGAGATGTCTCATTGACACAAAAGGCTGGATCCCAACCAGGGAAATGGGTTTCTGCCTATGTCTTTTCTGCAGCACAGTTCACACAAGAGATGGAAGATTGCAGGAGTGTAGACGCCCCTTGATTAGATCTGGTTCCATCCAACTTGTCCCCTGAGCCAGCAGATCTCTCTTAAGAGTCCGGAAGCCTGAGTGAGGGAGTCACAGTTGAGTTCAGGCTCTGCCCGCAGCCAAAGGGAGAGGTGTTGAGTCCCCCAGCACACGAGGCACGTGCTCCTTGGCTCCAGTGTCAGCAACACCCCAGGGCCCAGAATTTGCCTGAATGGGCCTGGCCCCTAGATACTTCTTTAGATGTTGTCGGTCAGGCGGTCATTCTGTTGGGGTGCCAGAGCTGTGTGCACGCCTCTAAGTCTTTCTCTCCTGACAGCCTGACAGGTACATCAGTCCCGGATCTCATTGTCAGCACCAACCATCAGATGTGGCTCCTCTTCCAGACCGACAGCAGTGGCAGCTCCCTGGGATTTAAGGCATCTTACGAAGGTAACTGCTCTTGGGAGGCCGATAAACTGGAATCAGACACTTGAGGTCTGGATTGGGAGTCAGCGAGCCCTGGGTTCAAATCCTGGTTCTGCCCTGCTCGAGCTGCCTCTCCTTAGGCGCATTAGAGTTCTTGATCTCTCTGAGCCCCCGCCTTGTTCTTTGTCCAGTGGGTCTCCTAGGTTGTTTTGAGGATTATCTGGGCAAATCCCTTAAAATGCTAGACACACAAGGCACAACACCAGTTCCATCCCCAGTTCATACACGGCTTGTGGAGACCTTTAAGGGGCCCCGTAAACTTTCTGAGCCTCCTTTATTATCTATCTTTAGCCTGGAGGTAGTAGCTTCCCCAGCTGCCCTATTAGGGTGTCCTGGTGATGAGTGACTGTGCCCAGAGCAAGAGACAGACCCCAGGAGGATCAGGCGACAGTGACCTTCAGCTGTTAGTGGGAACAGGCATGAAGGGAATGGCAGGCGCTGGGACCCAGGAGATACCACCCTCATCACCTTAGGTGAACTTCCAAACCTCCTGTTAAACAATGACTGCTCATGCCGATCCCCACAAAAGGGGAGCAGAGGCCATCCCCCAAGTATCTGTCAAGGCCCTGTTACGAATCAGACCCTAGACCAGCACTAGGGCACAGATGCCTCAGACCCAGGTCCTCGCCGCAAGGGACCGGCACTCCAGCAGTGAGACAGGAGAAAGTGGATGTGCGATTACAGGAAGAGCGGTGCAGCCACCAGAACCAGTGGGAGCACAGAAGATGGCCATTCTTTCTGGGACATCAGAAAAGGCCTTATCAAGAAAGGGGGGCGTTAGCCTTTAAAAGGACAAGGCAGCTCCTAGAGAGACAGGAAGCAGGGGAGGAGGGAGAGCAGGCACCCTTCCCCCACCCCCACTCAGAGACCTGCTCTTCTACGGGAGGCTATGTCGGGGGAGCAGCTCCATAGGACTCTTATTCTGTTCCTTGTGTCTCACAGCGTCACTGGTCTAAGGGTCCTTCCTGTACCAGGCCCTGTACTCTGTCTCTAAACCGGGTACACAGGATGTGTATGAGTATCCTAGGACTGCCCTAACAAAGTACCATACACAGGATGGCTTAAAACAACAGAAATTTATTCTCTCAGAGACCTGGAGGCTCCAAGTCCGACTCAAGGTGTCAGCAGGGCCACACTCCCGCTGAGACTCTGGGTAGAATCCTTCCTTGCCTCTTCCTAGTTTCCATGGCAATCCTTCCAGCAATCTTTGGCATTCGTTAGCTCATAGCTGCAGCACTTCAGTCTGCATCCGTTGTGACATCCCTGTGTGTCTCTCTCTCCTTCTCATAAGGACACCAGTCACATTGGATAAAGGGCCCATCCTACTCCAGTGTGACCTCATCTGAACTTGGTTACCTCTGCAATGACCCTAGCTCCAAATAAAGTCACATTCAAAGTTACCAGGGGTTAGGGCTTCAACCTAGCTTTTTGGAAAACACAAGTTAACCTATAACAGGAGGCCAGCCCACATTTCCTGCCTTAACACTGTCATGCCACAATGCCCAGAGGGGTAAGGACAGTGTTCTAAGAATAGGAAGTGTGTGTCTAAGTGAGACAGACGCAACAAACACCTACTGGGGGACAAGTGCTAAGTTCAAATCCTGGGTCTGTCACTTCCTCACTTCCTGGCAGGCCAGGGATCCTTTTTAGGGCTCCGTTTCTTCCCCTGTGAAATGGAAATAATAATACAACCTAGATCACCAGCCTCGATCACTGTAAAGATTAAGTTTAGGTAAAGAATGTGAAAATAAGAAGTTTTGCAAAATGCAAAGCAATGAGTAACGAAGTGAGTACATAGGTAGAGGTATGGGCTCTTCCGGTACATAAAATTACACACAAGAGGATGTGGGGTGATGGAAAGAGCACCAGACAAGAAATCAGGAAATTCTGAGGCAGGTCCAAGCTCTGACACTCGCTACTTTGAAAATGGTAATGGACTTGGACTTGAAGCTTCTCAGATTTCTCCATTTCTGAGTTTCCATGGACATTCAGCAGTGGATGTTTCCAAAAATGGGGAGAAATGATCCTGTGTTACCCACAAGCCCTTCATCTGTCCATATTTTATCAATGGTTCAGATCAGACATAAATAGCATGAGGGTGAAAGGGATACCAGTAAGACCAGTTGGCATGCAGAAAGATCTCGACGGGAGAGGGCTATGGGCTAAATTACCAGGATCAGATGAAGTGGGGATAAATATCCAGTCTGTTTCAAGGTTCAAACAATTAGCTGCTAGAATATATCCCAGGGAGTTAGTGTGTGTCATTCTGCTCTGATCAGACATCGGATAATTGAGCTTAGATGTGGGGACCCCAGCTTGAGACAGATAAGAAGAGGACATAAGTCAAGCCTGGTGAGAAAGGTTAACAATCTCCCGAATATTTAGTAGGGGGAAAAGTGGACTCAGGAAAGACTTAAGAACTGCGGTCAAATAGTCAAAGGGTTGTTATATGGGAAAGGGGAATCAACCTTGTTTGGTGTGATTTCATTGGCAAAGAAAGGGACATACTTTTGTTGAGGGCCTACTATGTGCCAGACTCTTTATATTCATTATCTCGGGGTTTTCAGTGTCATCCAAAGACTCGGCGTACCCTCAGGGACCCCCAAGGTGGGATAGGGGATGCCTCGCAGAGAAGGTCTCACCCTGCCTCCATTTCTTCTGTGTCCTGCTGTATTCTTTGTAAGGCTTCTTTTAAGAGGGAATTTATAACTAAACACTCATTTGAAAAGCACCATCTCCCTCAATGCTCACAGCTATACGATGGCTGCTCTTTAGCTGATGAGGAATTGGGGTCTCAGAAGGGTGAAGGTGGCTGCGTGGGTCACACAGAAGTCTCGGGACTTGGCTGTCTGGCTTCAGACCCCATGGTTTCCTTCCTATGCTCAGAGCCTCCCAAAGTGACAGAATTTCAATTCCTATGAACCCTTTATAGAAGCCAAAGCTTGCCCCAAGCAAAGGGGCCATATATCACGGGCCCAGATTCCTTGTTTCTAGGGCTTGGGGTTTTGTTCATGAGTTCTTGTCCATTTCACTCAGCCAGTATGGATTCAGCTCCCGTACTATGCTGGGTGCTGGGCGACAATAACCAGCAGCTTGGATGCGGTCTGAACACGTGCGCTGTGTGACTGCTGGGCACAGACTAGGTGTCGCAAGACTTCTCCTCGGACCCATAGCAAATTAGGAAGGGAGTCTGGGTGTTTAGAGACGTCACTGACTGCAGGGACTGCCTAGGTCCTGCCCACAGAGGCAGAAGGTTCTGTGAGGATAGAATGGACTGCGCAATGGAATCCTACCTGGTGCATCCTTGGGCCTCTCTGAGCCTCACTTCCCCACTCGTAAAATGCAGCTAATAATGCTGACCGTATAGGACTATTGTCACGAAAGGGAAATGAGGTCACAGAAAGCTCCTTGCACAGTGCCCGGCCTAGAGGCGCCTTCCGCTAGGGGGCGCTAAAGTTCCTCTGCACCCAAACCTTCCATGGTTACCGCTGTTCTCCGCCCTGGGCGTCCTCTTCTATGGCAAACACGCGGCTCCCTGCCTGTCCTCCAGGTGGCCTGTGCTTGCATTCTCTGATGGACCCCGGTTCTAGATCCTTGCCCCACACTTGCAGTCCCCACTCGGGGCCCTCACTGCCCAGACTGGCTGAGCACTGAGATGGTTCACTGTGGCCACAGCATGCGGTGGGGAGGCAGAAATGGCAGAGGGCAGATCCGGGTCCCCGAGAGCCCCCGAGGCCTCATAAAGACTTTGCACCTCATCCAGCGGGAAGAATCTGGGAAGGATCAAATGTCAGGATGGCCCTGCCTTTTCTTTTCCTTCTTGTCCCTTCTCCCTTTGACCTTTTATTGGAGGAGTGAACCCCTTCAGTCTCATCCCTTCATGGTGAGGAGCCTCCTCTCCTGTACGATAGGAGGGTGACTGAGGCCCCTGGCGTCTGATGTGACCGTGTCCCCTCCCGTGCTGCTCCCCGGGCTCCTGTCACCTGCAGCCTCCTGGCTGAGCTGCTCTGGCTGCTCCCTCACAGCTCCTGCATGGATCCTCCCTGCCCGTTAGAGCAGCCCTTCTCAGGGTCTGCCCTCAGCCTTCCCCCTCTTTCTCTAGAATCTTCCACAGTTGATCACATCCACTCTCATGGCTTCAACCTCAACCTACACACTGGTGACTTCCAGATCTGTTCCCCCCTTGAATTTCAGTGCACCCATGACACATGTTGTATAGCTTTCCCCTCAGGCATCTCAGATCCCACTCACCTGTATTCATCTGCTCTGGCTGCCATAACAAATACCGTAGGCTGGGTGGCTTCCATAGAAATTCATTTTCTCACAATTCTAGGCTAGAAGTTCAAGATGGAGGTTCTGGTTAGTTCAGTTTTTGGCCCAGGCTCTCTTCCTGGCTTGCAGACAGCTGCCTTCTCACATGGCCTTTCCTCAGTGTATGCACATGGGGGGAGGGGAGGGGAGCAACATCTCTGGTTTATATTAATTCTGTAGATCAGGACCCCGGCCTTATGACCTCATTTAACCTTTATTACTTCCTTAGAGGCCCCATCTCCAAATATAGCCACCCTGGGAACTAGGGCTCCAACATATGAATTTTGGGGGGACACAAACATTCAGTACATAACACCATGGAAAACCAAATTCTTTTTCTCCACTCCAAACCCCCTGCCCCCACCTTGATGAACAGCACTACCATCCATGCCATCCCTCGGCCTCACCTTGCCTCCTCCTTCTCCCCCTCCACCTCTGACCCCGGTCCCAGATTCTGTCAGTCCTCCCCCCTGACCCCATCTCCTCTGTTATTGCCATGGTGAGGCCCACTTGAATGACAGCAGTCTTTGTACCCCAATTCCAGCCCTCTCCCCCACACCCCACCCCTCTGCCACACTCAGCACAGCAGTCTTCCCAGAATCCAAACCTGGCACAGTTTCCCCCGACTTCTAAAACCTTTAATGACAACCTCTCATTGCTTTTAGAGTAAAGCACAGTCATTTACTTGGCATCCAAGGCTCTCCATGATGGTAATTCCAAGCCAAATTCTGGTTCCTATGAATTCATTCTGAGCAGAATTCCAGTTTGTTAATCTCTCTAGTCCAAAGGGCCTAGCCCAGTGCCTGGCACACAGCCTGTGCTCAGAAAAGCTCACAGAATTAAATTGTAGTGACTTTTCGCACAGGATCCATTGGGCACCATTCCTCAGCACCCTCTCAATCCCCATTTCACCCATTTTACCATCTCCCAGCTGTCAGGTGCTGAGAGCCCTGCCTGCTCCACTGTCTCCACAGGCTTTGGGGTTGGACAAACCCATCTATAATCAAGCTCTCCCATTGGCTCTGTATATGATCCTCAGCCAGTCCCTCCACATTCCTGAGCCTGAATTTTCTCATCTGTGCAGAAGGGCTGGTAAACATTTTTCTCACGGGGTCTTCCGAGAACTCCGTATAGTGAAGGACCCAGTATAGGGCCTGACATTCAGCAAGCACTTACTTAAAAGCCTGCTCCCCTCCCCTGCTTCCCACCCACAGCCCAAAGCCTCCGCGCCTGCTTAGCCCTCCTGTTATCCCAGCTCCTGGCGAATTCCATACAGCATGGACATCTTGGCTCAGAGATGGGAAGATAGCTGGGATGCAGATATTCCACAGATGACATGAGACACCTGAGGACAGAGACCTCCCCCAGGCACACCTGGCTCCATCACAACAATATACCATACCCTCTGCCCCAGTTCAGATACAGAGAAGCTCCCTTGGGGGCAGGCAGGTAGCACTGCAGTATCAACCTTCCCCACCTTGTTAAAAGTGTGAGCCCCTGAGTGGAAAAAATGGGAGATTTATTTCCCAGAAATTCTTCCAGTTCTGCTTGTCAGAAACCCAGGGCGGGGTGGGGGAGGGGACTCAGACTCCATCAATAACTGAGTACTCTGAGCGTAGAAATTTAGTCCCCTCCATGGGGACAGCCAGCTGTAGGAAATGCATTCATAGTTACAATTGCTTTGCTTCCCAGTAGAAAAAGAAATATTTAAGGCACAGGCAATTAGCACTTACCAGAAACATTATAAAATTACATACAACTTGTTAACAAGTTTTAGCATCAATCTGGGAGTCTCCTTGCTTCCTGACTTGGAGCCTGGAATCTGGCAGGCTAGTGCCAAACCTGGGAGGCTGACCTCCGGAAGGAAGGAGTTGGCACCCCGACCCTGGGGATGAGGAGGGGCAGGGCGGTACAGATTGTGCGGAAAGGATACCCGACGGTCCAGCGGACTCAGGTTGGACATGGGTCCTCTGGGGATTTAATACCACCCAGGCCCCTATTATGTGTTGCAGACACTGCTGGGGACATTGGGGTCACAAGGACAACAAGAGAGTCTGTGCCTTCACCTCAGTCATGGTCTGCCCTTACCAGAGTCCAGGAAGTGCAAGAAGATGAGAAATACCAAAGAGGGGCAGCTAACCTTGCTGAAGGGAGGGCTTCCTGGAGGAGCTGGTGTCTGAAACTGAGACTTGCTTAAAGGATGAGAAGGAGTTAGTCAGACATCCCTGAGAGGAAGAACAGGTTGGCTTAGGAAGCTGACATGTGCATAGGGTTGAAGCCAAAACCTACACAGAAGTAAAGTTTGAGAGCAAGTAGGGAGGAGATGAGCAAGACGCCCTCTGCCGACGGTGCCTCCATCCCCTTCTGCTGGTGGGCACAGAAAGGGGCACCTTCCGGAAAGGTGGTGTTGGAGCTGGGCTGGAACGGAGGCCAGGGGCAGTGGGCCAGCATCATTGAGTCCACTCCTTTCCAGGCTCTGCCTTGCCTCCCGTCAGAATGTCAAGCACGTGACCATTTTCAGCCCAAATCTGCTCTTTTCAGGACACCTCTTCTTCTTGTTGTTTCATCCTCATAAGCTTAGAGGATCAAACTTTCTGTCAGCCAAGCATGGCAGCAGGCACATTCCTAAGACACTCACTGAGTTCCCATGATACCCTTAAAGTTTTCCCAGGCACTGGGAGCTCGAGTTTACCTGGATCCAGGCAGCAGCCGCCTGCTCTCCGGAAAGCCCAGAGGGACCCATGCTGTGCCCGTGTGTCCTGGCTTCTGGGGGCAGAGGGACAAGCAACAGAGGTTTAAAATAGCATTAAAATTTGGCAGGAAATAATTTGTCAGTGAGATGTACTCTCCAAATACATGGGCTTTTGCAAATGACAGGCTACAGTTTGGGGCTAATGCAAATAGCTTGGAGGCAAATGAGATGCTCCACACTCATTTCCATACTCATCCCTTTTCCCAGCCTCCTTCAGCCTGTGAAATACCCAGGACAGTGCTGTGGAGGAAGGCGATGGGGAGGGGAGACTGTCACCCACTTTACCCCCCACAACACCTCCATCCTGCTCGTGAAAATCGTGTGCAGAGAGCTGTGCACAAAGACCCAGAGACACACAGACAGATGCACCTGTGCGCTTCCCATCATCATAAGTAGGAAAGTGGAGTGGGATGTGGTTCTACGGAAATCCGTGACATCCAGTTCTGCCCAGGGACTATCTTCATGCACCAGAGATGTCCTGGTGACTCTCCAGGAGCTTGTGCTGATTAAACAGTGGATCAGTGGCGCTTCATATGCCTAAGACTGGGCTTGGTTCTAGGGACACATCCTTTCTGCTCTCAGAGTGTCATCCAACCCCAGCTTTGAGGGACTGACAACATACAAGAGAAAGAATCAGCGACTTCTCAGTCCTTGAACCAGGCTCTCTATGGTCTCCCTCGGACCATCTCTCGGGTCTCATCGCTCTTCACCATCACTTCCCGTCACGTTGAACTTGGAACTATTCTCCAGACATGACACACTCTTCCTCCATTTTTTCCCCCTGCATTTTTCCCTTCCATCCTCCACTCCATCTTCCCCCTCATCATTCCTCAGGCATGTACTGATGCCTTCTCTGTACCTTGCCCTTTCCTAGAGGTTGGAAGTAGAGACATTTCAAAACTCCTGTCTAGGTCCTTGACAAACTTCTCATTTAACAGGAAGAAGCATATGCCCCAAACTGTAGCACTGCAGTGATAGCAGGAAATTGCCTGAAAGGGCCCTGGAGTGAGGGGGAAAGAGCTCCGAGGACAGCCTGGACAATCCAAGGGGAAACCTCAGCCTGGGAAGCACTTGCACTGACACTGAAAGATGATGCTTTGTCTGGCAGACAAGCGGGGGTGGTTCATTCAGGAAGAGAGGACAGCAGGTGCCACGTTAGAGCCATGTGAGAGCCCGCTGGGCTCTGCCAACAACAGGACAAAACCGACAATGAGGAAACACCTGCTGGTTACTGGTTATGTGCCGCGTGCTGCACGTTTCGACAATTGTCTTACGTACATTAGCTCATTCAATCCTCAAAACAGCCCTGTAAGGTGGGCATTATTCTTACCACTTTCCTTTCGCAAATGACCAAACTAGGGCTCAGAGAGAATGCGTTCAAGGCCTACGACTTCATGCAGAGCCAGGGTTTCGCCAGGACTTTCTGACCCGAGAGCCCTCGCTCATCACCATCACACCATCTTGCCTCCCCACAGGTCGCTGGGTTTTGTGGTATATAAATCTCAAGGTCAGTGATGGCCAAAGACGAGGCTGGGGTGGGAGGGGGTAGGCGAAGGTCCTGCCGTGCCCAGGAATGGGGGTTTTCATGTGTGGACTTCAGGAAGACAGGAAAGAATCAGTGCGCAGGACACAGCACAACTGGATTTTATTTCTAAGCGACCTTGTGCTGCGTTGCAGGGTACAGCATAGAGGGCAGGGGACCAGGCCTTGCCTGGTGCCGCCGTCCAGGTGAGATATTGGGAGCAGTGGACTAAGGCAGTGAGAGAAAGGAGGGCGAGCAGAGCTGGGCACCTGCATAGGAGGAGGAGCCACAGGAGGTGGGTAGTGAGGACTTGGGGGGGTGGGGGGGCGGGCAGAACCCGGGCTGAGTCCGTGTCTGGCTGGGGCGACCTCCATGCAGCTCCTCTCAACCCCGGGGCCCCGAGCTGCCTCCTCGGCTCTCCCAGAGGCTGTGAGGTCAGGGGCACACCTCCTCTCTGGCCCTCAGCATTCACATTGTAATTATTTCTACACCCACCTGACTGGGTTCTCCAAGGGCAGGGTCATGGGTCACGCAGCTATTTCGTTAGCTCTGAACATGGCGTTTGGCACAGTTTCCATGCCATGAACATTAGCTGAACTCACACACTAAAAATGCTCTCCGTGTCCCAGGCACGGGGTTGAGTTCTGAGTGCACAGTGATCACCGACATGTAATCAGCGCCCGCCTTCATAGGACGGACATTCCAGGGTGGGGAGACAAGAAACAAGGTCAGCCTGGCAGCCAGAGGGGAGCCACAGGGCGGAGCTGGTGAAAGAGGGAAGAGGCAGGTGAGCCCCACAAGGACAGAGATGTTTGTCCTTTGTTCCCACTGCTATAGCCCCAAGGTCTAGAACAGGAACTAGTAAGACAAACAGATGCATGCTTACAACAGGCAATCAGTGCTCCGAAGGAAAGGAATGGGGTTCTAAGAGAGAAAAGAAAAGGAGAAATATCTAAACTGCAGGGTCAGGGAAAACATCTTTGAAAAGGTGACCTTGTAAGCTACAATCTAGACCAAGAGGAGTGAGCCAGGTAATACAGGGGAGGCAAGGAAGCTACTGCCCAGGGTGAGGAGACTGTGAATAAATGAAGCAAGAAATGAAGTGCCACCCATTTGGAAAAGCAGCAGATCGCAGCCCAAGCTCAGGACCCTTTCCTCCTCTGCATTTCTTGGAGCAGATCAAATAGTGAATTTATAGAGACATACAATGCAGTTCCCTCTGTGCAGACATTGTCATAAAAGAGGATTTCAATTTGGTATTAGAAATTGAAAAACCTGGGGAGAAGACAGTGAGGTTGATCACAGAAGATAGGAACAGAACAGCCGAGAAAGGGGAAAGCAAATACACTGAGCGGCATAGCCCAGTCACAACGGATTTCAGAGGGGTCTTTGAAGCACTCATCTCATGTTTCCCAGCTTGCTTTTGGTAGGCAAAGGGGAGGGGGTGGGCAGAACGTTATAAGATGGAATTATATTAAACCAAATAACAGGAAATTGCATACATGATTGTCTCCAAGTCGGAATTTGGTTTATCCATTTGCAGTTATGGACCCTGACATCACACTTGGTTAGCACCTGACCGTGAGGGTCAAGGTCGAGGGTCAAGGTCAAGCGCCTTTCAGACAGGGCAGTGGAGCACAGGGAGCCTTCTGCAGAAAGGCAGGGGGTATGGGTCCCTGTGTTGGCACTGGGCTTGGAGAGAAGGCCCAGACCAGGACAAGGGGCATCAAGGGGACAGAAACAAGCCACCAGCCCCCTCTGCCTTCCTGGAAGTAGCTCCCGAACTCAACCCACGCTCATCTGTTCTCCCCTCTATCCAATCCTGACTCAGTGGTCTCCACATCCCCCTCTCCAATGCCTTGGACCTCTTTGCCAAATAGCCCCTTAAACCTGACTCCTCCTTGAGGTCACCATGATCCAGTAGCTCTTGTCCTGAGACCCCATGAACTCACATTTGAGAGGTGGGCTCCTGGGCTCACTCCCCACTGCTACCCCACCTCTGTGTAACCCCTTCTCCTTTCGCCCCATGCCGCCTCCACCTCTGCCACCCTGTACTCCTCCTCACCCATGTCATCAGCCTCTTCCTCTCTACTCCGAGCCTTGCCATCACCTTGCCCCCCAGTTTTCTGACCTGCTCTCCTGCCTCCAGTGCATTCCACTCTGGCTGCAGCCAGACCTTGTTCTCTAACACCCCTGAAGCCTAAACTTCACCCATCCGCTCTGGGACCCTTTGTCCCTTCGGCTCTTACACTGCCCCCTGCCCTTGACCTCTTGACTCTCCATCCTCTCCTGCTCTTCTCACTTCTTTCCTCCTTTAGCCTAAGCTCCTTGGGTAACACTTCAGCCATTCTTTCACAATATCCTTCAATCCTTGGCCCATTTTCCTTCCATTTCTCTAAACCCAAGCCCACCCCTCAGTCAGCCCTACTGCCCTTTTCCACTTCCACATGAACCAAGGTACTGGGGCTTCAGGGACGAGTCACACAGCCCTGCTTGTGCTCCCCTGTAAATGAGCTGCCTCCACCCTCCGTGAGCCCCAGAGGTGCATAGCAATTCATCCAGCCGTGATTTCACCCCTCCAGAGTGACTGCTTCAGATCTCTTTGTCCGTGTCAAACCCTTTTCCTCCCGGCTGGTCCATCACCTTCAACAAAGATCATGACATCCTCCTCCACTTAGAAAATGGAGCCTGTATCATCACAGGATCTCCTTCCACCTCCTGCGATCCTACCTGAAAGCTCATTGTAATCACCTCTGCCCTCTTCTCCCCTAGAGAGTTTCCAGGTCTCTAGGGCGAGCCCCCAGCGTCTCTGGGTCCCATGCCTCCTGCCCTCCCTAGAGCCTCATGCTATCATTCCCCATTTCTCCTCCAGGTCTTCAGTTAACAATTTAGTGTCTCTCAGTCTCTTTGTCTATCTCTATCTGTCTCTGTCTCTATTTCTATCTCTATCTCTTCTCCCCTAGCATTTAAAATGGTTTCTCCCATCTTTAAAATATGTTTCAACTGCCCCCCTCAAGGCCATACTCCTCATGGGTTACCACCCGACTTCTCTCTATTTTCACAAATGGCATGATTTCCTTCCTGTTAATACTGAATAATATTTTATTGTACACACACACACACACACACACACACACACACTTACGCACATGCGCACACACTACTTTTTCTTTGTCCATTCATCCATCGACGGACACTTAGGTTGTTTCCATGTCTTGTCTATTGTAAGTGAATCTCACTGATCTGTTCACCTGCTCACTCCTGCACAGCCTTTGGGCCTGAGCTTAGATATCACCTCCTCCAAGGAGCCTTCCCTGATGCCAGGGCTGGAACTGGGCTAAGGTGAGAAAGGGACTTGCCTTGAGTGTAAAATTTAAGAGAAGGAGGGAATGCCAAAAATCTCAGTAATTAAAAGAAATAATACTTCAATGCAATATTTTTTTTAAAAAACCAAAATGAATGCAAAATTTCCATGATAACAAATGTCAACATGTTAAATGACAGCAGGGCTCTGATGGCCACGACTGGGGTCAGGCCGATGAGGTGAGTCACGCAAGCGCTGGTTGGCTCTGGTCTTTACTAAGTTTTGATATTTTTTTCATGTTGCATTTGATTTATATGCATTAATTTTGATTTTCTAAAAATATTGCACTAAGATACTGTCTCTATTGCAGAGTTTTGGATGCCCCCTAAAATTTTGTGCCCAAGGTCAGTGCCTCATCCCTTGCACCCTATTTCCAGCCCCACCTTCCAAGTTTGAATTAGGTGCCTTTCCTGGGCGCTTCCACAGCACGAATCACCCTGTGTCATAAATATCTGTCTCCTTGTCTGTGTCATGACTAGACTGTTCCGTCCCTGAGAGCAGAGCCCGTAACCAGATCTCGAGTGTCCAGCACAGGAACTGGCACACAGCAGGTGCCCATTAGGTGCTTGTGGTCACACTGACAGCAGGAGCAATTGGGCGGGTGGGTGCCTGTGGGAAGGGCTGTGGCTACACGATGGGGAGGGCTGGGTGATTCCTTCCTCCCTCAAAGGACCCTGGTTCTTTTGAGCTGATGACACCTTCAGACTAGCGATGTGGGCAGGGACATTATATCTTCTACAACATGGTGGGGCCGCCCTAGGAAACATCAAATCTGGGTCCTGTCCTGAGCAGTAGGATCCAGGCCTGTCTTTAAACCCTGGGTAACTGTCACCAGGTCTCAGAATGCCTGCAGGGACAGCCCTGCAACCCGGAGAGAGCATGTTTGGGGAGCCCTGGAAGGAAGTGGCCTTGCTGCTTGCGTCTCTGGGTTCACTTGTCGCAGGGGCCCCCCTTCCTTCCCGTTAGGTCCCCTGGAGCTCTGGGACCTAGAGCACAGGGGCCACCTTCCCAGGAACCCTTCAGTGCCCAGCCTCCCCCGGCCCTGGCAGGGGGAAAGCCAGCTTCAGGGGCGGGTGAGACCAAGGGGATGAGAGGTGGGCGAGCTGACCTCTGCTTGAGTCCTTAGACCTGGCACAGATGCCCCCTCCCCGCCCTCCCCACACCCAAGGACCCTAGATGTTTGGCTTAGATCACAGACACACAATCCCGGCTATAGCGTGTGTGGTCGGCCAGCTCTCAGCAGAGGGCTGGAGGCCTCAGTTTGGAGTTAGTGTGAATGTGACGGTCAAGTGCCTGCCCATAAGGCAGTACATGGCGCTAGCCTGATCAACCCACGGAAGCCCAACAGCTGTGGTAAGAAAGCTTTTGCAGAATTATTCCTGTTAGGTCACACGTGGCAACTTCGGGGACTTTGGCTCCTGACAGCCCATAACGGTGTCTGTGGGAAAACCAGGGTCCCTTTGCCTGACAAGCCTGGGAAAGTGTCCAAAAAACGTCCCATTATTCCAGCCCACTCTCTTCCAAATCACAGGACTCTGCTAGTCCTCACCTCACCATCTGTCACTTCATTCATTGTTCCCTGTCTTTCCCACGGGGTGCCTCCCTCCCTGGGAACAGAGCTCCTACCCCGTCCACCCCTCCTCCCCTCCTGCCTCCTCCACCCTCATCTCTCACAGCACCAAACACAAGGCTGGTGGAAGTGGGGGTGCCTGGAGAAAACTCGGGACTCGGCCAGGGCAGACTTCTTTCCTGAAGCGCCTGGGTCCTAATTGACTCTCCCGTGGGACAGCCAGCCCCTCACTCCCCGCCCCCCCGGAGTCCAGGCCCCAGAGCTGTCTCAGGGAACCCACTCTGTATCTGACTCACCACTGTTGAATCAAATGAACTTAAAAGCAGACCTAAAGAGTCATTTGTTTCATTTTACCTGCTACCATCCCAAATTGAATTTTTTTTAAAAATACTTTTGCAGAAGTGTTTCCATATCAGAAAGCAGCTAATATTGAATCTCCCTTAACCCCGGGTTTGGGGAAAGGGAGGCAGTAAAGCCTCAGCCACCTTCTCGTCTTGTGCTCGCCTTTGCTGCTGTGGAATGGGCTGCACCTAAGATCTCTCCAGTGGCATCGGTAATGTGAATACTCAGTCAAGTTCAGTAAGGAAGTCCCTGGAACTCGGACTCGTTAGTGGGTGGGACGGGTATCCCACAAAGAATGCAGACCCAACTTCCCCGAATGAGAATGTCCAAGCACTTAGAATCCCTACAGGGACACAGAGCCTCAGGCATTTGATAACTGGAAGCCCATTTTGCCTAGGATGATATGTTTCAATGGGACAATTCAGGATTTCTCATGTTAGTCCTACCTGCATCGCTCTGAGCACTGACTCTTCATGGCAGAGGAGCTCCAGAGCATGTCACATGGACGTCCAGCTCCACGAGAGGAATAAGTCACCTTTTTGTCTCTGTGTTCTCGTCTTCCTGTCTTTCAGAGATCGAGCAGGGCAGCTGCGGGGATCCTGGCATACCCGCCTATGGCCGCAGGGAAGGCACCCGCTTTCGCCACGGTGATACGCTCAAGTTTGAGTGCCAGCCTGCCTTTGAGCTGGTGGGGCAGAAGGCAATCACGTGCCAAAAGAATAACCAGTGGTCGGCTAAGAAGCCAGGCTGCGTGTGTAAGTGAGTGGGGAGGAGGCCACTTTGGGGTGTCCACTGAGAGGCAGGGGGCCCATTTCCTAGCTAATCCAGGGGCCCTGTCCTTGCGAACCTTGCAGATCGTAACCACAGCTTCACCCTGGTTGGTTTCTTCTATTCACAACTTGGCTGGTTGGGTCCTCATTGTGGGCAGCAATGTAGGCTGGCGCTGAGGCTGATTGCTCTTGACATTCGGGAACCTTCTTCCATGCCGTCTTGCCCCGCGTGGTGATGCCAGAGAGCAAGGTAGAAGCCCCTGGGGCTTGGTGCACCATGCTCCGGCCTAGGCACTCCCTCCTCGCCCTTGTTGCCACCAGTGACGCCAGATAGTGAGGCCAGAGTGGAGAGAGCTGGCAAGTTTGTAGACTGTTCCTTCCTCTGGGTACTGGGGGAAATTGCGACCTTGCTTGCGGAGGGATGAGGATCGAGCTGTCTTTGGATTGTTGATCTTTGGGGAAAGGGCTGGAGTTGAGCACTCTGTTCTACAGAGGTAGTAAGGAGGCCTTTCTTCCTTCCTTGTAGGTGGTATGGCCATTCTTCTGATGCAAATAATACTGGGAGTCCAGGGTCCCAGTGGGTTTGGCAAGCGTGAGGGAGCTGTGTGTAGCTAAGGGTGGAGAGGCTTGGTCTCTGTTGAGAAATCAAAGGTTCCAGCCTCTCTGGGCTGTTACCTTCCTTCCCTCAACACTCGCCACCCAACCTTCTCCATCTCTTTCCGTCTGCTTCTCTGAGGGAAGGGCAGACAGCCTGACCCTCTGCTCCCATCTCCCACCTCGGCGGGCTTCTCGGGGCCTCCGAGGGCTGAATACTAAGAGAACGGTGGCCTCGCAGGGCTGGGGGAGGGAATAATCTGGGAGATTATAAAGGAACATCAGTGTTGACTGAGAGTTTGGTGTATAAATTGGTGAGTTGGGTCACATCACAGTGATTATACTTTTCAAACAAAAAAAATCACTTTGTTTGGTTTGACAAAGCATTTTTGATGACTTGTGAGTTTATGTAAAAATTCTTACAGAGGTTTAAAGATCAAATCGCTCTTAGATACACATTAAACAAATCACCCTTATTGAAAATAATACACTTTCATGAAATCCGCCCATCTCTGTGGCCTGACGTGGCTAGAATGTCGTAGCTGATAGTGTTAGCCTCGTAACACACTGGGCTCCAAGGGGACATGGAGGGGCAGAGAGGTTAGCAGGGAAAGACAGGAACAAGGGGTCCGAGCCCAGGCAGGGCAGGTTGGAGGCAGGGCCTCGGAAGGTGACGGTACAGGCTGGGAGCGCCTCAGGTACCATGGGGGCATCATCTCTGAAATCCATCTACATCGAACAAAGCAGGGAGAACCGGAAAGGGTTGGGCCTCTGGGCAGAGAGCTGCTAGGAATGAAGTAGGTATGAACCATCAGTTAATTCAGAGCAGGATCGAGTTCCCTGCCCCACATACAAAATGCCACCCCAGGGGGCTGTCACTCATGTCCTCCCAGAATTTGCCTGACCCTTTGGCTCTTAGGAGTAGTTTAAGAAGACCTTTCTAGAACTTTCAGTAAGGGCAGAAGACCGTGCAGTGCTGCTGGCAGCCTCCAGTGAGCTGGGCACTGCAGGCAACCAGCTGAGAAGAAGAGGACAGAGTAGTCCTGGCACGTATCGAGCGAGGCTCTCTGTGGTTTAAAATAAGGAAGAGTAGCCCGGGGCTTACTGATGAGGATTGGGAAGCAGGTCCGTGGGTTGGGGGGTAGCAGCGTGGCATTTCTTCTTCTGGATGATTCTGAGACACAGAGGGATGGCATCCCCAAGGCACTCCCATCACTCAGGGTTTTCTGGTCATTTGGATGTAACGGAGCCCAGCTTGAGTCTGTGGGATGCTGGCTTCAGTGGAGGAGGCCAGAGTGCGCCAGCTGGCCCCATGCTTCTGCACCGCATAGCAAGGTCGCACTTGTATATCGTGAAGGTGAGGGAGCGCCATCTGTCAGCTCTCTACTGAGTACCTAGCCCCTCAGCTGATGCTGCCATAGGCTGTAGGCTTTGCCCTCAGGAAGCACACAGTCTAGTGGGTGGGGAAGAGGTGGCGATAAGAAAGTCTTGGTGCCCTGCGGTAACTTTGGAGACGTGTTTCTCTGTCCTAGGTCATGTTCATGACTGTGGCCAGCACATCTTCTCTCTGGGTTTTGGTTTATTAATCCACCCAAGAGGGGAGCACTCCATTCTGGCTCCCAAAACCCTAAGCTTCTATGATCATATTTACAGAAGAGATAACTGTGACATGAACGGTTCTCACATATTCCACAATATAAATGCTTGGAAACCCCTTCCTAATGTGGATCATTGACACAACAAGTCACACTTTGATTGAGGGATAATGTTCAATGTGGGTGGTCGGCTCCTGACCCAAGCTCAAACGTATCATAGTATGGGGTCAACAGAAAAGGGACAACACCTGTAAGCAGCTGTAGAACTACAAACTAGTACAGCCTCTTTGTCTTATCAAGTGATCATATCTAAATACAAAACCACCTCTAGCAAAAGTCCTCTTAAGTGTCCTAAATGTCACCACACATTAGTCACAATAAATATTAATGCGATACTTAATCAACAATACTGTTCTTTTCTTCTGAGAATTAAGAAGGGGGTCAGGGACATATTTCGATGGCTCAGATTCCTTTGAACAGGGGTCCAAAAAAAGTGCAAAGCAGCGCATTGTTCTCTGGAAACATTTTCCTACCAGGGAATTGCTCTCGGAGACTACACAAATACACTGTTTCCTTCATGTTTCAAAACATTTCCTGTAGCCAGCAGAGACTTCAGAATAATTTTGCTGGCTTTTGAGCTGCCCTCATAGTAGTAGATGCTCCACAGACGGCCTTTTTTCATCTAGGTTTTAGAAGAGGTGTTTCTCACAGCGAAAAGCATTTTTGAAAGAAAAGGAAGAGCCTCTCTCTTCCTCCTTGGCTAATTCACATCTCCAGGGATCACTGCTCATGATCAGTTGGAAGTAGGACCACTTTCCACTCATTCAACAGTATTTACTGAGTGTCCACCCTGTGCCAAGCACCCTGCACTGGATTCACAGCTATTGAGTCTCTGCCTAGGAAATGTGCTCGTCTTGGTGTCCTGGGGAGAAATCCCTGGCCGGGTGGCACATATTCTTCATCTTCCCAGAAGCTCTGACATTTCACCCCCTTTCTGCAGAAGAATAGAGAGCCTTTCCCGTACAACCATGTCCGGTGATTTCCCCACAACAAGAGATGCAGTGAGGAAGATACAAATAACCCTGTGCAACACTTGATGCTTTGTTGACAGGTTAGCAGAATGCTTCACACTTCATAAGTAAGGCCAGGAAACCAATTATCAGTCCATTAACAGCGGCTTCAAAAGAAGTTTCAAAAGGGGCCTCTGCTGGAGCTATACCAAGGCAGAGCGAAGGCAAGCTTGCCTTCGCCATTTTGTAAACCCGCATGAGAAGGTGTGAATCCTAATTGCTCGGCTCCTAACGTATAGGGCCTATGTGTAAAATGTGAAGGCAGGCCTCCCGGGATGCATACAGGGAAAGTTACAAATCAGTAGCTGAGCCTTGAGAGACCAAGAGAGGGAGAAGTGGGTCCTTGGGCACTCACAGAAAATGTCATAGAGGATTCAGGGCTTGAGCTGGGCCTTGAAGAGCTGGCAAGTAGAAGAAGGCATTCCACACAGGGATGCTGAGGGGAAAGGGCCTCTGCTAGTACCCCCCGACCCCTCCCTCCCTCAGTTCTTCCTCAGCCCTCCTTCTGGGCACACACACACATGCTGGGCACAGGAGTAGACTGGGTCAGGGGGTCATCAGGATTCTTAACGCTACTGACATTTTGGACCAGATCCTTCTTTTTTTTTTTTCTTTGGGAAGGGGGGCAGTCTTGTGTCTTGTAGGATGTTTTAGCAGCATCCCTGCCCTCTACCTACTAGAAGGCAGTAAAGCACGCGCGCGCGCGCGCACACACACACATATACACACACACTCCTCTACCAGTTGTGACAACCGAAAACATCACAAGACATTGCCAAATACCACCCCCCAAGAAAAAAATAAAAGTATACCCAAGATTGAGTGGTCTAGGACAATGGAGTCTGGTCAAATTCTAAATAAGAAGAAATCTGGTATTTGCATTTTAAGTAGAGCTATGACTAAACTTGAGGGCCTATGGGATTATGGCTGTGAGACAGCATTGGGTGAGGGAAGATGCCAATATTTATTCATCGTTTTAGGTCACAGAGAAGATATAACTCTTCCCTGCAACTTTATGGAATATTTATTCTCTCGTTTTACAGATAACAAAGTCCAGGGAGACACGGTAACTAGCTCAGAGGTTATAGAACCATTAAGTGATGGGCTGGATTGAACTGTTGATTGATAGAGCAGGCCCCTACCAAACCCTGTACTCTCTCCACTGCCCTGTTTCCACAATCCAAGGCGTCTGCAGCAGGAAGGACAAGGATGCCTTAGGGCAAAAATGCTAGGCCACAGTACGGAAGCTCACTGTTGACTGAATGACTCCCATGAAGTGGCAGAGATTGGCAAGAGTTTAATTCATGAGGGCTAGATTCATGACCTTGGTCGGATCTGTACCAGCGTGGTCTACCAACGTGCAAAAGAGCAGTGTTGGAGCCTTTTCCTAATCTTTACTTTTTCTCATTCCTTCTACTCATCCACTTACCCATCCATCTTTGATTTATTGAGCACCTACTATATACAAAATCAACCACATAAGCAGGTAGAACTCTTCCAGGTCAGATTCTAAACCCGAGGGCCTCTGGGATGATCCTGCTCAGGTTGAACAGGGTGGTTTCTTGGCAGCAAGTCCTACATAACGTGACAAGTCTTATTTCAAGGCGTATCTGGAGCTCAAGGGCCAGCCAATACCCAACACAGGCTGTTGGTATATTCTATAATTTAAAAGTTTAAATAAGTGTAAAGCATTACAAAATTAAAATACTCCTAATTTCACTTCCTTAAACCAGAACCAATTTCAAATTTGGCCACCTTTTTTTTGATTCTTACCAGTGTACACGCATATTTCATGTGGTTTTCATCTCGTATTCCGTGTTTTAAAGGTCACATTATGTTGCATGTCTTGCCGTGTTACTCCAAGTCTTCCACAGTTATCATCCTTAATATCTGTGGAAGATTCCATCTAGTGACTGGATCATAACTAAGCAAACAAATCATGTTCAATTATGTTATATAAGGCTGTCCTGACCATCCTTGTGGATAAGGCTATTTTTTTTCTTCTCTAGAATTATTTCCTTAGGATACATTTTCAGGAGTGAGGTGGTTGGGTCAGGGTATAAATATTTATATAGCTCTTGATGTGTATACTTTTATATTACCCACCCCCAGCCCCAAATATTGTACCAATTCATAATGCCAAAAGCAAAAGCTCTAAGGTTAAGAATAAGATTCATATAATTACATGTCCTTTCCATGCCATTCAGAAATATGGCATATTTCTCTTTTATATTCGTCTACTTTCTAAACATAGCAACTTTGTGGTTTTCTTCCTAGAGGTCACATGTTATCACTTGTAACCTTTATCAGCTCTTTCTATATTACAGATAGAAACTCTTTGTGGTACTTGCTATCTATCGCCAAACCTCAAGTATTTGCATGGCCTTTTAAAAACTGCTAATTTAATAGGTATAAGTTGACTTCTTCCCTATAGCATGCCCTTGTCGACTTCTGCAAAATGCCAAATGTTATGTATGATAAGTGCTGCAAATCCGGAGATGAACTGGGCCCAGTCCTTGACCTCAAAGAGCTCAACTCTAACATAAACATAAACATAATTATGTAAGTGAAACTGGGCTCTTGTGGTTCAACATTGATTTTAGGATCACGCCCATGAAGGTTCATTCTTTTATTTAATACATATTCACTGAGTGTGTGTGACGCGACAGCCCCTCTTCTCGACGTAAACCATAGACATACATCATCGCCGTTAGAATAGTTGGGCCTGAAAGATGAGAGGATAGATTTGGGGCCCTGGTGAAAAAGGAGACATCCAGGTGGCAGCACTGGGTTCTGAGAGAAGCCATAGGGTTCGTGTCTGTGCAAAAGCAGGGTGGGTGTTCATTAGCTATATGGATATACACATACACACATGCACACATGTGTACACACACATGTGCACTGCCAGTCTGGGTAATTGGTTTGCAGTGGATCCTAAAGGGGTTGGCTGCTGCCAAATGTATGTGAGTGGAAGAAGGGAGGTGGGGTCCGTGGAATTAGAGTCTAGAGAGACTGCTGGGTACCTAGGCGCCAGAGGAATGTCTCTTCTGGAGCTAGAAGTATGACAGGGGTGTCAGGATTTCCATCCTAGGACCCTGCCCAGAAACTCTAGTCCTGCCCCTTCTACAGTCAGCCTGGGTCCAGCCCTGTCCAGCAAGGTCATGGGTCATTTGCTATTTGCAATTCCTGTGTAACAACTGCCTGTTCTGACACGTGTCCATGAGAGAGTTGTGTTGGCATTCTCCTTTCCAACTACAAGGCGCTCTTCCTAAATTGTCAATAGAAACTCTTTGTGATATTTGATATACATATTTTCCCAATCTCTTGTTTTCCTTTTTTTGTTGTGGTTTTGCTCTTTCGCATTGTACAGTTTTACATTTTTACATAGACAAATCTCTCAATATTTTTGACTTCTTTTCAAAGCTGACAAAGTTATCATCCTGCCACAGATCTGAGAAACAGTTTGTTCTATTTTTGGTTATTTCTCAGTAATTTGATTTTTTTAAAATATAATTTGTTAATCCATCTGGAGTTTATTTAGATGAATACATGGTATTGTGCAAAATATTATGCAGTTTTTCCAACACAATTTATTAAGTAATTCACTTCCCTTTTGATTTGGGGAAAATGAATTTTTTTATCACATACCGAATCATCAACGGTAGTTAAGTCTATTTCTTGAGTCACCACTGTGTTCCTCTGCTCTATTTCTATCTTCGCACGGGCACTGAATAATTTTAATTGTTGTTTTATAATATGTCCTAATATCTGGCAAAGCTGGAAACGACTCCTTCCTCCCTTAATTATTTTCTCTTTCAGAACATTCATTGTTATTCTCATCTGTTTGTTGTTCAAGATTAATTTTAGAATCATTTTGTCAGAGTAAAAAAAAAAAATCCTATTGGGATTTTGTATGTGTGCTCCTATGAAACTATAAATTAACTTGAGGAAAATAGGCATTTTAGAATACGCAGCCTGCCCATCCAGAAACATGGCGTGTCACTCTTTTTGTTCATCCGCTTTCATTTTTCTAAATATAACAGCTTTGTAGTTTCTTCATATAGGTCACACACATCGCACGCTGCCTTTAGTTTTGAATAGTCAGGTACTTTTTTCACTCCCACCCTGACCTCGCTGCCCTGTGCACAGGTGAAGCATGTCCCATTTTCTCTCCTCTCTGTGGTCGAATCCTGGCATTCCCTATAAATATTAATACATAATCCCAGATGTTCCAGGACAAGTGCGATTTCAAGCAGCTTTTCCTTTGGCCCAGAAAATAATGATCACAGTAGCTCAAGGCCTTGGAAATTGCCTTTTTCACATATTCAGAGCCAGAATTGGGATCAGCTGAGGTTTGAAAGCTTCATCCCCAGTGTAGGGATAAGGTTCCTGGGAGAGGCTTGTGATCAGGGCCTGCAGAAAGGGCTGTGTGAGCTTCCTCTGCTGATGTGATGTTCTCATGTCTCTGGCCCCTGTAAAGGTCCCATTCACCCACAGGTGCCCCCAGGGAAGAAGCAGGGAACCCGGGCATTGCTTTGATCCAAATTGATATTTCAGGCTAATTCCTGGAAGATGAAAGCCAGCATATATGTTTCCAGGACCCTCTTCCTCTGTTACCCAGTCCTCATGAAACCTGGACGTTGAAGACCAGGGATTTTACTGTACCAGTTTTGTGCAGAGCTGAAGAGGGGCAAAGCGCCTATTCTGATGGTGTCGAAGGACCCCCAGTGATGCAGAGGTGTCGTTTCCTGGAGCAAAAAGTCCATGGTGGTGGTGGCTGGAGGTGGGGAAGGATGATTTTTCTGGCACTGGGTGGGGCATAGGCAGTCAAAGCTGGGAAGCATGCCGGGCCACAGAGGCAGCCTGGGAAGGGTAAGAAATTCTGGTTCAGCATATCTGGGATGAGGCCCAGGAACCATAGTTTTAAAACCTTCCTAGGCTGTCTAGATGCTATGTCACATTTGTGAATCACTAATATGAAACCCTGTTGCTTGCAGGGTGGTTTGGGGTCATTCCTGAGGTGTTTGGTCCCCTGACAAGATGGCAGCCCTTGAGGCATGGGGCTGTGACACATGTGGTGATGTTATTGCTATGAGGCTGGCCAGGCTGAGGCTGGCATAACTCGGTCGTTAAGATGGTGGTGGCCTTCTGGGGACCAAGGAATGTTAACCTCCGTGATGATATCCCAGTGAGGTCTGGGATGCAAGGTCTTGGACTCTGACATCATAACTTGATGCTGCAGTTGCCTGCCTCTCATTTCATATGAATGCAGCAAAATGCGGCAAGGAGGGGCTGCTGCACGCTGGGCGTTGTGCTTAGCACTGGGGAGAGGAAAGGCATGATTCTAACATGGCTCTTGTCTTCCAAGAGATCATAGTCTAGTGAGTGTGACCAACACATACTTTTATTACAAAGCAGTCTTTGAATTATTGCAGTAATAGTTGTGGCCACAAAATGCTACAAGAATGTAAGGAAGAAAAATTTATTCCAACGGGAAGACTCAGGTTTCTGGGAGGATTGTGGCACAGGCAAAATTTCAGCCAGGAATCTGTCCAGAAAAGCTGCTCACACAGCTTAGCACAATCCCCGGTCCAAAGGCCATGTTCCTTCAGCCAAATGGCCTGGTCCAAGGCACCCTGGGCCCATGGCTACCTGGGTGGAATGGGGGCTGAAAAAACTGACCAAGCTTTAGGGATCTTAATCCTGGGCTGTGACCTCTGCTTGGCGGGCAATAGGATATACCTGCCATTCTCACTTCAGCTTTCACCTTTGGAATCAGAACCAACAGGTTCTTTTCTCGCTGTAAAATTATCAAAGTCGTGTGTATGCCAAGTATGTTCCCGTGGCCTCAACACAGGCTATGCCTTCTCCGCTGTGCTCTGTCATGTCTGACTCAGTTCTATCGAGGGGACACAGACTTTCACTAAGCAGCATCTGCTTTCACAGCTGCTGGCTCAGGAGTTGGGGCTTGAAGCTCTACCAGTCCCCTCCCCCATTCTGAGAGCCTCTGGGCGAATTTGTCATCTTGCTTCCTCACAGTACCCCTCCATAGTGCTGGATGCTGTGGGTTCCTTGGGCCCTGTGGTTCCTGGGGAAGGCACCGCTCACCTTTTCTAGGGCTTGGCTTCCTAGGGGAGCCTGGGGCTATACCTTTTGGGATTATAGGCTCTTCCACCAGTCTCTTTATACAAAGGCAATCTTCTAGGGGCCTCAGGAGATGGACTCAGGAACAGGGCTGCTGCCCCAGGCTACCTAATTACTTTTGTCTTGCTCTGGGAGTGAGGTAAGCTTCCCCCATGGTCTTAAAGGTAGCTCTCTCAAGCTAACTACAAACTCCCCTGAATCACTGTGGATTCCCCTGGAAGGAAATCCAAATATACTGCCTCATTCACACGATAAGCAGCCATTGGGTGCTTGTTTCTAGCCTTCAGTGGCTGGTGGACTGATGTATGACTCAGTTTAGGGTGGCCAGGGCTGCGGCTGGCTCTAGAAGCCCTGTGAGGGTGGTTTGCTCAAACAACCTTAGAGAAGATGGCAGGACTCTCTGACATCTGCCCATCAGGGGCTCAGGTGAGGAGGACAGTCCCTGAGGGCCTCAAAGACCCAGTGGCCTGGGCCTGCAGCCCTGGGAGCGCCCTCGAGCTGTTGGAGATGGAGTCCATATTTCCTCTTGCATCCCCCTGGCCAGTGGGAAGGCTCGGGCTGTTTGGCTACATCGTGCCAACATACTTTCCTCCCCAGCTAATACCTGGGTCTGACTGACGGGGTTAATAAGGACAGCTGAACACTAACCCTGGCAGGGGGCACACGGGATGACTGAGATATGCCCCTGTGGCCAGGAGAGAACCCTGTGACTGTCACTCGGGGATCCTGGGAGCTAGGCACAGGCACTTGTGGGACCTTACAGCAGTGAGAACCCCTGTTGAATCCCTATGCTTGGCACATGAAAAGATGGGCAACCAGTATTCACCCCATATGGCACAGCTCGTCAGAATCCCAGATGAAACTCAAGAGCTCGAGGTACCTCCTTGCAGCTAACAGACATGTCTCCTTCCCACAGACGGCAGCACCATGTCATAGTTAGTAACTGAGCAGTCAGTCGCTCCTGCAAAAGGGTTTTGTCAGAATCCTCTGGATTGAATTACCTGCTTGTTCGTGGAGGAGAAGATGGACCGGGGAGCAGAGAGCTCCTTTAGGCCTGGAGTCTTGCTTGGTTGAGGTGTGGGCTGTGCAGGGGTGGGGGTGGCATCGCTGCGTTGCCCGCGTAGGCTGGTTGAGAGTAGGAGATGCCGTGAGCCAAAGCAGGTGTGGAAATATGGCAGCAGAACTGGGACTTTGCTCTGGTTTCCAGTTCAGCAGAAACTGAATTTATCCCTTGTACGTGCCTGGCATGGTGCTGCACTCAGTGCCTCCAGATGCTTCATCACAATGAGTCTTCACAACAAGGATGTGGTTTAGACATTGTTGGTCTAATTGTTGTACATGTAGAAACAAACTCAGTGATGTATAGTACCCTTCCCCCTCAAAAAAAGGTATATAGCTAGTAAGTGAAAAATGACAGACAAACCCAAATTTTGGAGTTGGTTTGACTGTGTATATTTTCCAAAGAATTTATGGTCTGTTTTCAAGGTAAAAGCCGAGCCCCAAGCACGTGGACTCAGCTTCTTCCCAGGAGTGCAGAGCAGAGAGTTTCTCCACGCTTCGTGCCGTGAGGTACCAGACCTGCTCTGGGAGCGGGTGACATCCTCTGAGAGTACATGAGAGCTCAGCTCAGAGCCTGGACTTGGCCAGGACTTCGCAGCAGGTCCAAGGCTGGGGTATGCACCAGGAATGGTTTGGGCGGGCATCATCCTGACGTGTGGCAAAAACCAATCACGGCTGCAAGGTGATTCCAGTGGTCGTTCCCAGAGGTTGGACAGGAGGTAGTGTTCTGCTGATAAGCAGTCAGTTTGTACCAATAACATGGCCAGCCTCTAGGGGGTACAGGGAACAGCGTCTCGTCGTAGGAAGCGAGAACTTGGCAATTGGCACACCCCCACCAATGAGCTTCAGTTTAAGATTCCAGTGCAGAATGGGATTGGCTTGTGAATGAGGAGCTTGAGACAGAAGCTCCTCCTTCAGGATAAAGGATACTTTTGAGGAAGGGAAATCAAAGGGCTGTGAGTGGGGGTGATCATACATCACTATTTGCTTAGGACAACCCCATTTTACATCTTTTGTTCTAAAGTAATTATTTGTAGTACCACCTTTTCTTCTCAAATGTGTTCCAATTTAGGCAATATATGAAGTGGTCACTCTAACTATGACCCAACAGATGTTACATGTCAAGAAAGGGACTGGGCCCCAGCCAAGTGCTTTGGATGCTGAGGGTGATCTCTGAGCAAAAGGTCTGTGGGGGTCTACGTGATTGACAGCTTCCTACCCCTCCCGTCATCCCATGCCACTCCCCCTCACTTACTCTGCCCAGACACACTGGCCCTCTTTTACGTTCTCAGACACCCTAAATCTTTCCTACCTCAATGCCTCTGCACTTGCAGTTTGCCATGTTGGAAGGTTCCTCAGGAGGCTGAATCTTTCTCATTGCCCCTAAAACTGTCACCTCCCCAGACAGGCCTTCTCTAACCGCCTTGTCCAAAAGAGCAATCCTTCACTTTCTGATTTCTTCATATCCCCTTTCATAAGCAGGAAGCCTTATTTTTGCTTTGGCATCAATAGTCCAAAAATCTCAACAGATTGGAACAACAAATATGTATTTCTTGCTCACGTCCGTCAGGGCTGTAGGTCAGTGACAGCTCTACAGGGCTCAGCTGGACTCTACACAGCCTTTCGTCCTGGGATGCAGGGTGAAGAGTTGTAGCCAAGGGTAGCTTGGCACTGTCCAACTCAGTTTGGGCAAAATACCACAGACTGGAAAGCTTATGAATAACACAAGTTCTAGAAGCTGGTAGTCTGAAATCAGGGTGCCAGCAGGTGGGGTGAGGCGCTTCTTCCAGTTTGCAGACTTTTCCTTGTATCCTGGCAGAAGGGGTGTAGGGACCTCACTTTTGTAAGGTACTATCAAATTCCCGAGGGCTCCACCCTCATGACTAAAGTACCTCCCAGAGGCCTCACCTATTAATACTCTCACTTTAGAGGATTAAGATTTTAACATATGCATTTTGGGTGGATACAAACAGTCAGGCCACAGCAGGCTCTGAGTGGGAGAGCCTGGTGTACAGACTCCATGGCTGCAGCTAGGAAGGATAAATGGAGGGTGGGGGGACCCACACCGCTCAACAGAAATGATGCTTAGCAGAGTTTTCTAGATGGACAGAAGAGAACATTCTAGAAGGAGAAAATAGGCTGGCCAAGACATGAGTTTACCCTTACACATGGGTAGAGCTATAAGTAATCTAATATGGCTGGAATGTAGGGAGCAGTCAGGGGTAGAAAAATAAAGATAAGAGAGATTATCAAGGGCTGTAGGTCTTTGAGGGTCTTTTGTGCCCTTGTGAGGGGCTTGGGCTCTATCCTTTATGCAATAGGGAGTCTTTAAAGAGTTACAAGCAAGGATGTAAGATCACGAAAATATGTGATTGACAAAACGGACTCTGAAGCCAATATCTTGGATGGATTCAAAAGGTGTGAGATTTAAAGCCAGGAAACCAGATAGATTATTGAAGTAGGAAGAGGGCTTTAATTTAATAGGGACGTGATGGAGATGAGAGGAGCCCAAGAGATATTGAAGAGATAGAATCGACAGAAGTTACTGATTCGCTATGGGAGTGAGGGAGAAAGAGCTGATACATTTTGCCTAGGCAACGGGGCGTTGTCATCCGTGGAGATAAGGATTGAAGGAGGCTTCAAGTGTTCCATTTTGGACACTCATTCGAGGTGCCAGTGGAATCACCGATAGAGATGTACATCACTTTAATACCAAGTCTGGAACATGCAGGAGAGTCTGGTCTACTAGTATAGATTTGGGAGGCAGTGGCATCAAGGAGGAGCAGTTGTGAGGGTGAGAAGAGGGCTGAGGCAAAGCCCGTAACTTGGCGATTGCAGGGCTGACTTATTCATTGATGCCAGGGAGCATTCCAGATCTAGAATCTAGGAGAACCAGGTTTGGGGAAGGAGCCAAGGAGTCCAGTTTTGGACATATTTAGTTTACTTGCTGTGATAAAATCCAGACTCCTCATGGTCAAAAAGGCATTGCCATCCTCTCCAGTTCATCTCTTGTTCCTAGCTCCATGGCTCACCTTGCCTCTGCCACGTGTGCCTCCCCCTCTGCCCCTCACATACACCCAGCTCATCCCCACCCCAGGGCCTTTGCACCTGCACTTCCCTCCACCTGGAGTGACCTTCCCTAGGATAGCTGGTTCCTTGTCAGCAGGCCTCCTCTTCAAACAGGCCATCTCTGATCCTCTTATCAGGAGTATGCCACCCCCACTCTAGTCATTCTTTTTCCCTACGCCCTGTCTTATGTTCTTTGTCACCTCTGAGAATGCAAACTTCTTGAGGGCTGAGCACTTGTTTATCTGTCTTGTTGGTTGCCAACCCATACCTAGAGCAGTGACTGGCACACAGCAGATGTTCCATTAGTACCTGAGCGGGGTGGAGACGTTTCGAAGACCATTGGATACATATGAGCTTGGAGAAAAGGTCTGTTCTGGAGGTATACATATAGGAGTCATGTGTGGGGCGCGCTGCTCTAGGGAGACTATGGAATGGAGCAAGATGACCCTGGAGTAGATCCTTTCTGGGTCATCTTCTTACATTGTACAAGTCAGGTGGAAAGCTTTCAAATGACTGAAGGGGCAGCTAGAAAGACAGACGGAAGCCTGGAACACAATAAGTGTTTCAGGAATGAGGAAGGGATCAGCTCTGGTGAATGCCCCGCTAATCTAACTCAGTACACCAGTGCCCAAACAGTGCCTGTCTGAAAAGTGGGGATTAGACACCCCCACACACACCCCCAAAAAAAGGCAATGCGAAAACTTAAGCATAATCCACAGCTTTTGGATTGGATTACATCAAACATGTAACGCAATAAGAGGACATGACAGTGTGCTCAGGAAATGCGGAGCCGGCATTTTCCTGTTTACCCCTGATAGTCCTTTTGGAAGGTATATGAGTTTCTGGAAGGCATCCTCAGCATTCCCCTCAAAGAGAACCAAACCTTCACATAATCTTACTTATAATGAGGATGAGCCCTGCGGGGTGGCCAGTTTCACCCCTCATGCATGTGACCTTGAGAACCTCACACAGCTTCCTTGGGGCCTGGAAGGTTTCCACCAGCTCCAGTGCCAGAGATGATGTTACGATAATTCAGATCCAAATTCACATACACCGGGCTTCTGAGCAAGAAGAGGCGAAAGGAATTCAACGGTGGGTTTGGAAAGCGTCTGCTTCCAGCTCCGCTATAGCATTCATCAGCAGAGATGCTTCAGTTTACGCTTCCGGAGACACACAATGAAGCCAGAACAGTCCGATTGGTTCTCTCCTGCTTGGGGGAGCACTGCTGGAGAAAATCGCCCAGCCAAGCAAGTTGGAGTTGCCACAAATTCATGGTCACCAGTCTCCATCAAGCCTGCAACAGTACCCAGCAATCCATCTGTGTTTCTCAAGTAGTCTATCCTCCTCTTCTCTGGGGAAGCTATCTCAAGCATTCTCCACTCTCCAGCCCATGAACACCCCCCTCTCCTCACCTTGCACTTGAGAATGACCTTGTCTCCCACCCTGCAGACAACATTTTCAACTTCCAAATACCAGGGACACCAGGCTCCAGATAATCCCGGTTCCCATCCTTCCTCTCACCTTCCCAAACCTTTTATAACAGAGAGGCTCACTCCTCTCTCCCTTCAAAATCCAACCTCCTGGGTCGACCGAATGGCGCCGTGGTTAAGCGCTGGCTTGGGAAGCCAGCGGCCCCGGTTCGGGTCCCACATATGAGGGCCGGTGACACTGTCCTCTACAGCTAACAACAGCTCCATCTGGAGCTGGGCTGCGAACCCCGGTGATGGTGTAGGCTGCAGCCCCTTCAGCAGTGGGCTGTCACAGGCTACAGTGAGTGACCGGCAGCCAGTGTGAACTGCCAATGGCCGCAGTGAGCGACATCCAGAGGCCAGCGACCGATCTGCCTCACCCGGGAAGAGCGCAATGATGATACCAACATGGGCCAGTGAATCAACGTCCTCCGCAACTAGACTGAAGAACAAAACGACAGCAACTTGTCTGTTCCCCTTCCCGGATTCCCCAACGCTGTTCCCCTCCCCCAATTCCCCAATTTTAAAAAAACAAAACAAAACACCTCCCTGTAGGCTTTAGCTCAGGGACCTTTAATCTCACAGTTAAAAATGCAACGCAGTATACGCTCATGTACATACTCACACGTAATTGAAACATACAGTTCACAAACAGTGCTTAACCTTTACTCCCTATAATATACTCACATATTTTCCATTGCCTTCCTTCTGTTTTTCTTTTTTCTTTTTTTCTTGTAGCATCCAGCTCAGGACCCACCACATCCCTTTCATGACCAGCCATTTAATGAGCTGCAACCCACTGGTTCCAAAATTTTGCTATAGGTTCTCCCTCACCTCCCACCCTCTTGGAGCCTCCCACCTAAATGAAATTCATCCTCCTTTTGTCTTTCAGCCTCTCCCCTCCTGCCAAGTCCTTCCGATCAACTTTTACATTTTCTCAGGCCTCTGCTACCTTAGAAGTAAAGATCTTCCTTCACAATACACATCTCCTTGCCCATTCTCTAATACTCCTCTCACATCCCAACTTCTTTGACAGGATGTCTTCCCTTGCTGTGTCCATTCCTCGGCCCCCAGCGCCTCGTCACCCCATTCACTCCGACCTTGGTGTCCACACCACCTGGAAACTGCCCTCACCACGGTCACTAATGAGCCTCTTGTTGCTAAAACCCAAATGGGTTGTTTTCTGCCTTTGCCATGCACAGATTCTCAGCTGTATTTCAGAACAGATAGCCCTTCCTCCTTCTGGGAATCACTCCTGTTTTTCCTCCTCCGTCTTGGCGGCTTCGTCTCCATCTGCCCTGCCAGCTTCTCTCCATTCTCTTGCAAGTTTCCATGTGGTGTTTTTTGTCTTTGCCAACTCAATAGCTCTGTTGTTTGAAGTTTTGGTTTCCTATTAAGACTGTACATTTCCCCCACGTCTTTAGGAACCAACTTTATTCTTTTGTTAGTCACCTCTTAATTTCCTTAGCCCATATTTCTATTTAGAGTGTTTATCTTTTTACAGAATTGTGTTTCGTTGCATGTTAAACATTGTAAATATTGAACTGTAATCACTTGCAAATACTTTTTCTCCATTTGTTCCTCACTATTTAGCTTTTACTTATGGTGATTTTTGAAATCCAAATGTTCTTCTTGTCTGTACTTAAAAATACCATTTGCCGTATGATTTCTAACTTTGGAATAATGCTGCGGAAGCCCTTTCCCCACCTCTTGTACACACATTCCCTGTATTTTCTTTTTCTCCTTCTGTGGGACATTGAGAGAGGTGTGGATCTAATTTTTTCACAACTGGTTAGCCATTTGTCCAAGCATCTTCTATTAATCAACCTTTCCCCTGCTAATTTGAAAAGCCCTCTTCATCATAGACTACATTTTAGATGTCCATATCTGTTTCTGGATTTTCTGTTTTGGTTCCATTGATCCCTCATTTGGAGCATTGAATACAGATTTTAATGTTACAGCTTTATAATATTTCTTAATATCTTCAACTGGGAGACAGTAGGTGTCACTGCTGAGAACTTGGACCATGGAACCAGGTTGGTTGGGTTCATATGCCAGCCTCATCTCTTACATGCTGTGTAACTGTGGGCAGGTTACTTGCACCTGGACTCAGTTTCTGCATCTGTAAAATGGGGATAATAATAGTATCCACCTCAGAGGGTTGCTGTGAGAGTTAATGAGTTAAGATGCTCTTGCAATGCCAGCTAGCACCTCATATGTTATTATTCCTCATCTCTCTCAAGGAGAGTTCTACTATTTTTACCTGTTTATTCCAACAGATGGACCTTACCATTGTTTTAAGTTCCGGGGTGGGGGGCAGGGAATGGTGTGGGTCTTGCCTGGAATTATGTTAAATTTATGCAATGACTTGAGGATAATTGTGATCTTAACAATATGAACTCATCATCCAGGAAAATAGTAATAGTTTGTCTCTCATTTTAAAATTTTCTTTTCTGCCTATCAATAAAGTGTTATTTTCATTATATAGGTTGTGTTTGTTTATTGTTTTAAGGCTGAATTTGAATTGTTAGCACTTCGCGTGTAGGATTTTTTTTTTAATACTGTGGGTGCATTGGTGTGTGAGTAGGTGGGTATGAATACGTGTATCACACATACTATTTTATGGGAGTATTTGTATCAAGATTAATTTAAATAGCATCACTATTATAGTTTTGTTTTGTTTTGTTTTTAAAGCTCTTACCATGAAACTGTATACTAAGTATTTTCCAGCTTTCTCAGGTTTTTTTCTTCCTTCATACAATTATGGTAATTTAAAATTTCCTGGGATTTAAGTAGCATCACTATTATAGTTTTGTTTTGTTTTGTTTTTAAAGCTCGCACCATGAAACTGCATACTAAGTATTTTCCAGCTTTCTCAGGTTTTTTCTTCCTTCATACAATTATGGTAATTTAAAATTTCCTGGGAGATTCTCCATTTTTGTCAAAATTTCAAATTTATTAATATATTATACATACTATTCTTTTATAATTGGCTTATGTCCTTAACTTTATTATCCTATCTCTGTTTCTATATCTTCTCTCTTTTTTATTTCTTCAGTAGACTAGTGGAAGTTTATCTTTTATTGGTCTCTTCAGCTATTTTATTCTGCTTTTATCTTTACTAAGTTTATTCTCCCTTCTCTCCTTAATCTTATTTAGTTATTCTCTTTGTAAATTTTTTAGTTTAAACACTCATTTCACTTATTTCATTTCTGTATCACTTAATAATGAGTAAGGCTATGAATTTGCTATTAAATATGGCTTTGGCCTGGTATCATCATCATTATTATAAGTAGTTTGTATTGACAGCCTTTGTTTCCTCTTTGAACTCAAGAACTTATTTAGGAAAAAGGTTTAATGAATTTTCAAGTGATTAGGATTTTTCTGTATTCTTTTATTATTGATTTTTAGTTTATTTGTGCTGTGAACAGAAAATGTATCCCAACAGTTTTTGCTTTGTGGGGGAATTTATGAAGATTTCCTTGCAGCCTAATATCAAGTCCATTTCTGTAAGATTTCATGGGCACTTGTATACAAGGTATTGTTCCTTGTTTGAAGTTACAGAGTTTCATATAACACATGGACACTCATAGTATTTTACAGATCCTGTTTATCTTTATTTACTTTTGACTTCAGATGAGTATATATTTTTCTAATTTTTGTATTTTTTAAAATAGTTCATTTTGTCTTTTACAGTGTTTGGGGGCATTAAGTATCAGAACTGTTACATTTTCATTTTGGAATGTTGAGCATCCTCCATTTTTAAAAGATCTTTGGATTTTGTTTTGCTTCATCAGCGAAATTATCATCTTGAAAGCAATGAAGCTAGCAGTGACAACACCAGAAGAAAAGATAATAAAAGAAATTTTACAACAAGCTGCTTTTATTATCTACTCAAGATCACAGTCAGTAATCTGATAGTATGCACAAGGGTTACGCATCTGTATTATTTTTGAGTTTTCCACCCTGTCTCATTTTTTAAAAGTCTGAACCATGTGAGAGCCCTCTGATTTAAAGATTTATCCAAGATCAAGATCCATTCATACAACCTGGTAACTACTTCCAAAAAGGGAAGGCACCTCATCTCCCCCTTTTAACCAGGGTGATTGATAGTGATGAGATCCAATCACAACACTTTTTGTTTTCCTCATTTGTACACTGAGAAGCAAACTCTATTATCTAACAAAAACATTCCAGTGTTACCTGCAAACATAATTTTCCAGAGCCGATAAAATTAGACCTTTGTAGAATAATGCACACTCCCTTTTTCTGCCCTTGTTGCAACAAGTCTCAGTTTTCTCTTGGGATGGAAGACCCAGCTTTGTTGGGCCATGCTCTTTTTCTATTAGTGTCAGTTTTTCAGCTCCATCTCTTTCCAGGTGCAGGAAGCAATGTTCTTTTGGTAGCTCTCCAGAGGACTCTTGGCCTGAAAAAGGGTCATCCAAGAGTTTGGTGTGATATTGTAACATCCAAGGGTCTGATATTAATAGTAAAATCCTTCTTTTTGTATTAATAGTTTGCATTTGCCTCCACCAGTAGTTCTCAGACCCTGGCTGCTATACGTTAGGATTACCTGGAAAGCTTTCAGAACCTGCAATAGCCTGGGCATTGGTACATTTCACAGTCTCCTAATGTGACGTCTGAGCTGTCTTGGCTCATTCCCTTATTTCTAACTATTCTGAGTCACTGTTTAAGCCTGTGTCTTGTCCCAAAATGAGGATTATATTTTACCAGGATGGATGAACCTGTATACATTTATTCGTGTAAATGATTTTTGTCTTTTTGTGTGTGTGTCTTACTTTACATTCCCCCTTTTTATGCTTCCTTGTTATTTCTTTTGAATTTGTTTTGTTGTTTGTCCGTTTGTTTGTATGTTTGAAAAATTGACCACCATGCTTTTTCCTCTTTGGTAATTTTGAAGATAAGCTATTTATAGTCTATTACTAATTACACATAACACCTTTAAAAACATGCTTTTACCTATATTTCTCCAATTAATCACAGAAACCATATAATAGAATTTCTTGCAAGATGAGGAAATTAGCATATCTCCTTGCTCCCACTTTATTCTTTATATTAATATAATCTGCAATATTCTACCCTGGGGCTTGGGCAGGAGTGATATCTTATATCTTTTCTTCCAAAAAATAATTGTTACACTTGCATTCTGTTTTATAACTATGTTTATAGGAATTATTTAGATTATTTACTATATGGGTTATTTGCTTGTTGTCAATGTGTTTTTAATTTTTTAATTTTGTTTATTGACTATAACCTTTCCATACTCAAGTTCATTTTGATTCATCTCTTGGTTCTATAAAAAATATCTTCAAGTGGCTTGTTATGAGTGTTATGTGAATAATATATTTTTGAGGTCTTTGATATTGGGAGCTGTTGTCTTGGTTGTTAAAAACTTGGCTAGGTCATACTCTATTCTATTCTAAATTAAATAGGGACAGATCTGTACTGTGTCAAAGAGAAATGCATTGAGGATCATGGTACAATATTTTTCCCTAGTTTCCAGAGCTGATACAGGTATCCACCTATTTTTACAGACTTTGGTCAATGGTTGGGTCAGTGGTTGGGGATGTGAGGCTCATCCCACATGTTCATGTTACCATCTTTTCAGATGTTATTAACCATTAAATACTCATTGATTCATTAAGCAAATATTGATTGAGCACCTGCAGCATGCCAGGCATTGTGGGAGTCATTAAGAATTCAGAGGAATCAGACAATATTTCTGCTCTTGTGGTGTGTGTGTGTGTGTGTGTGTGTGTGTGTGTGTGTGTGTGTGTGTGTTGGAGAGAAAGAGGGACAGACCATAAACAAACAAGTGGACAAGATAATTTTAGAGAGTGATAGTTAGAGCTGCCATATGTACCTCTTCAAAATGGTGTCCCTGGAGCTTTACAACATGGCAACACTGGAAAAGGGTATAAAGAAAAAGAATAAAGTGACAGAGTGATGGAATGAAGGTGGGGAATCAGGTAATGTTAATTAAATTCTCCTCTGCAGCAAATCCATGCTTACAGTACCCATGATGATCTTCCCTCTGAAACTGTAGCACTTTTCTTTGTCTTTGATTTGTTATGATCTTGTTCTCCTAGTAGGCGGGCCATGTAAGTTTTCCCCTTCTTTCTTCAAGGCAGTTGGCTCTGTTAGGTTACAGTTCCTCATTATTTATATTATGCTCGCAGCTGGATGACCACAAAGGTGGAGATGGGTTAGATGTATGAGGGCGTCGAGCCTAGAGCCCCACCCCCCCCAATTCAGTGTAGTCATCATGGTTGGGGCCAATACATGGATCTTCAGCAAGTTCTAAGAATACCCCAAGGACTGCACTGTTAGATTTGGGCCCAGTGAGCAGTACTAGCAGTACTGGGAGACAGTTTTGAGGGGCAGCTAAGAGCTTGGTCATGGAGTCACATGGATTTTAATTTGCATGGATTTGCATAGATTTGTATTTGCTGTTACCATTATCGCGACCCTGGCAAGTTACTTAACCTCTGTGTGCCTTGGTGTCTTCATCTTTAAATGGGGTTAATAACAGTACCTATCTCACAGTGTTGTCATGACAATTAAAATAAGTCATTGATGAATGTGTTTAGGACAGTGCCCACACTAGTAAGCCCCCAATAGTGTATAATAATAATTACTATTAGCTCTCTTATGTTGCCTGAAAGCCTTTTTCATGTCCTTCTCTCCCCTTAGCTTAAACTCTTTCTATTCTTATAAAATACAGAGATCATAAGGGGTAAGACTAAATGTGGCATGTGTCTGGGGCCCAGGTTCTTTGCTGACTTGGATGGGAGGGCTTTGCGTAGCAGGTTGAATCTGATGCAGAAAAGGAGAAGATGGGTGGAGTCAGGGAGAGGAGCGAGAAACTCAAGGAGTCAAAAAATTCCTGTGTTTTGTGTTTTTCTTTTTTTGCAAACATGATTTTATTATTATTTATTTCACCTTAGCTTCATTATAATTAACAAGTAAAATATTTAATTTACTTAACTTGCAATATTATTAACACCAGACATCAATATAAATGTTCTAAAAGGACTTAAGTGTTCGTCCATTCTTTTTTACCTTCTTTATACTTTTATATAGTAAAAATGTTTAGGCAGTCAAAAAAATTAAATATCGCTTTCCTTTTGAACAATTATCATCCAGAAACCTATTACTCTTAATACAATTTTCATTTGAGGGCTCATGTCCAGTGTTTATCCATATATAAACAAACATTCAATAGCTATAATCAAAAGTATACATGTAATTAAATCTACCATTTTACTTAAAATATGTTTAACATTCTTCTTCCTACAGGGTCATATTAATCACTTTAATAATTGTGCCCAAACTGCCTCACATTAAAAGCTGTAATATACCTCACATTATTGAACTGAATATAGGTTGTTTACATTTTTTCTCTAGTAAAATTATGTCACTATAAACATCTGTGTCCATGTGGCTCTTTTTCTTTTGAATTAATTCCTAGAGATTACTGAGTCAGAATATTTGAATAGTTTTTTTGGCTGTTGATAAGAATTCATATACTCCCTTCCAAAAGGATTATATCAACTTTATACTCCAACTGGCAATAAATACATATGAGTTTCCATGAAGTCTCAGCAGTATTTTTTTCTTTATTTTTTTCCAGTGTAATGGACTGTGTTTTCCTATTAATTCTGTTTTCTCTCATATGAATTCTCGAGCATACTCTTTGCTCAGCTTGGTGATGTTCTAATACAATTAAAAAAACCTCTAATTCAATACTAGTATTTGCCCTTTTGCGTATTGGTTGCAATTATTTTTTTCATTCTGTTTTCTTTTTCAATGTGGTTTAGTGTTTGTTTTTTTTCCATTTACAGCACTTCCCTTGCCTACACCTCGTCCCAGGCTCTGTTAGTCACTGGCATGAAAAGGGTTTAAAATAAGGGGTCAAGTAGGAGAGATGACAGGAAGTGGGCAGGGCACTGTCACCTCTCTCCCCATTTCTTCCAAAGCTTTAGTCCGTGAAAGATGGTGCTTACCCAGCACCTCCTTAGCATAGTTTTATAGCTTTGAGGTTGTCATAATTCCCGCCCAAAATGTTTCAAGGAGAGAAAATATCTCCACCTCCAGGGAATTACCACCAGCTGAAGGGAACTGGGCGTTGTGACTGCAGTTAAGCTTGAGTGATGCTTTCTCCCCAAACACAAGGGACCAGGAGCATGAGACACTGCCTGGGGTGAGCACACTGAAAGAGGGAGAAAGGGCCAAGAGAGGAGTGAGTCCGCTGTGTCCCCCGTTTGCCAGAGGGACCCTGCCCAGAGCCATGCCCAGCATGGAACCCAGCATGTCTCCCGCCTAGAGCTCAGAGCCCAGCCAGTCCGGCTCATGCCTTGTGTCACCCTTTCTCTCTATTGCTCTTTACACTAAGGAAACACGCCCCTGCCAGCTCTCAGTGGCCCAGGCAGAATGCTGGGGACGCTTACTGACCTCCACTGCTTTTCTCTTACAGTTTCCTGCTTCTTCAACTTCACCAGCCCGTCTGGGGTCGTGCTGTCGCCCAACTACCCAGAGGATTATGGCAACCACCTCCACTGTGTCTGGCTCATCCTGGCCCGGCCAGAGAGCCGGATCCACCTGGCCTTCAACGACATCGACGTGGAGCCTCAGTTTGACTTCCTGGTCATCAAGGATGGGGCCACCGCCGAAGCCCCGGTCCTCGGCACCTTCTCTGGAAACCAGCTCCCCTCCTCCATCACCAGCAGCGGCCATGTGGCCCGGCTCGAGTTCCAGACTGACCACTCCACCGGGAAGAGGGGCTTCAACATCACCTTTACCAGTGAGTCCTCCCTCTGTCCCCAGTTGACCATCTTCCCGAGTGTCGGCCTCTGAGGGTGCTCGAGGGTGCCCCCAGGGAGGGGTGTTGATGTGGATAGGACACTGCAAGGCCTGTGGCTCCAGCATGGCAGGAGAAGTATAAAGCGCTGGCTGCTGAGCAGGGTACTCTCGTCTGCAGGGTCACTCTCCAGAGCATTTATTTCCTATAGGTGTGACAGATCATGGAAAAGGAGCCTGGGACCTCACTTCTCCCTCCCACCCCCGCCTCCTAGAAGGCCCAGCTAGAAGCAGGAAGGGCCCAAGGGAGGGCAAGCCTCTCATCCTCTCATTAGTTACTGATCCTTCTCTGATGTGCTCCCCCAAGGCCTTGAACGCCCACTTACTGCAGACTTCAAGAATTCCACTGGGGGGCCGGCCAACTGGCGCCATGGTTAAGCTGGCTTGGGAAGCCAGCGGCCCCGGTTCGGGTCCCACATAGGAGGGCCAGTGACACTGCCTTCAAAAAAAAAAAAAGAATTCCACTGGGGCTGCTCACACTTGACTTTGCCGGGTTCCCATTCCCACTGTCAAAGCAGAAACAAAAGCCTGGAGCGGTGTCTCTGTGTGGCTCTGAGGCTTCTTAGGGCCAGCTCTTGGGGCCTTCCTTCATTGCCCCTCTCAGGGCCACACTCCAAAAGTTGTCACCTCCAGTTTCAATCCTGGGCCCCTTCTGGTAGCAGCCTGAAGCTTGGCGGTGACTATTTTCACTTCTGCGTCTCATGGGGTTATAGTGTGTATAGGGTGGGGGCAGAAGCTTGGAGACTGAAAATAGCAAGCTGCCAAAGGCTGCAAGAGTGCTTATCAGGGAATAATAAGCTGTAGACCCGGTGACCTTGACCCATGACAAATAGTCAAATGCGGTTAAAGCTAGGTCTGCCCAAGCAGTTAACCAGATCCTTCCTGAGAAACTGCTTGTGAGATGCAAGTTCAAGCTCCACCCCACGCACACAAACACATACAGAACTGGTGTCCCTGGTGCTTTTTGAAAGAACTGATCTCCCCCCAACCTGCCCTTCCCCCCACCTGCCCTCCCCACATCCTTGGCATAGAAGTCTTGCCTCTTTGTCCCACCTCTCCTTGGGGTCTAGTTGAGCTGAAGACAGTAGATGCCAAATGGTGGGCCACTGGGGACCCCAGATTCCAAGGGACCACCCAAACTAAAGCCCTTCCCTGACACTCCCCTCAGCCCCTTCCTCAGGACCCCAGACTTGCTAGAAACAATCAGCCTTCTCAAGGTATGCCCCCTCCAAGGAGGGTATCCCATTACCTTCATCTACCAGCAGGAGGAAACAGCCCAGTTCTCTTTTGCCTAATCTTCCAGGTGAGCCACACAGCTCTAGCTTTTAGCTTATCTCTCCTCATCCCTGCTTTCCCACGAAACCACGAGCTCTGGAAAGGTGGGGAAACGTATTATTCCTCTTCCCATCCCCTCTGCCCACACATGGTCGTCTGGTACGTGGTAAGGATCAGTAAATGTTCATTGAATGGGAAGATCCGTGAATGGCTCAGTGCTCTTTCTTCCCTGGTGAAATGGGAAGAAAAAGGGTAAGAGATGCCCGAGGAAGCCCACTTGTCCAGGATGGTGATGGCGGAGAACTCTGCAGGGTCCAAGTAGGTGTGGACACCGATGGGTCACCTACGGCAAAAATGGGCGCTCCTTGTCTCCTAGGAAAAGCACATCCCAGTAAGTCCCTACCTTCCAGGAAAGGGGACACTGCTGCGTCCTCGGGAGGAAGAGGCAGAAGGCGGGGGCCCTGACCTGAGGACCAAGCTCTTATCTCACATTTCTCTCCAAGGTTTCTCCACCATTGTAAAAATGATACATATCCAATATATAAATTAAAAAAAAAAGGGGCAGGCCAAAAAAGGAATGCTGACTACCATCCAAAATCCCCCCCCCACCCAGGAATGATTCTGGCCAACGTGTTACAGACATCAGATATTTTTCTGTGCATTTACACATAGACAGTTGGATGGATACATAGGAATAATTTTTTAAATTCTGGGACCCATCCTAGAACTGCCGAACGACAATCTCTAAGGGCTGAGGCCCCAGCATCTACATTTTTTACAGGCTTCTGAGGTGGTTCTGATGCAGGCAGTAAAACAATGGTCCACAGACAAGAGTCCGGGAGCTGGTGTCCTCTGCCCTGCAGGGTATGCATCTCCAAGGTCACACCTGATGATCAGCTGGGCTGAGTCTGCCCGGGGTTGGGGAGCTCACCTCCCAGGCAGCTGCCTCCCTAGCGAGGGAGCACTCGGTGCTTCCCCTTACAATGACTTGAAATCTGTCTCCCCATAATCAGGACCAGTGACCCTGTTTCCACCCCTCAAGCTCCTCAGAGTAAATCTAACCCTTCTTCCATGGAGAGTATCTTCAACAGTGAAGAGAATAGCTCCTGTTTACTGAGCACCTACTGTGTGAGCTCTCCAGTCATCACTGCTGACCTCACACCAAAAACTTCCTGAGTGAGGATCTATCGCTTTTCACACACCAGGAAACTGAGGTCTGAAAGGGTACCCAAGGGTTTACATAGAACTGGGCTCTGTGTAAACCCTTGACTTAGAGCTTTTGCCCCCAGATGCTGGAAATAGCTCCATCTCCCTTTTGTGTTCATGTGTGTGTGTATGACTGATACAGTTTTGAATAGACAATCACCTAGACTTCTGGCTTTAAGCACCACTTTTCTTCCCACCGCATATTTCTAAATGCCAGGGCAACCTCATGGTCATAGTTCGTACTGTAGAAAGGTTGGGAGACTGAAGCCCGGACCGACCTAGGCTTTGAATTACAGAGGGAAGGGTGTTGGGGACTCTGGAGATTCTGCAAGGTGTCCTCACAACCTTCTCCCCAGAGGCCCCCACAGCTCTCCTTCATAAGAAGGATCGTCAGGTTTGCAAGCGACTTGCCTCCAGCTGACCCAGCAGCCTCCAAGGCGGCTCCTGTTTCTGCCTGTGCAAGTGTTTCGATCACTAGGGAATTTCAGAGGCTTATAAATGGAGTTCCTTCAAGTGGCACTTGCCCGTGCAGCCATGGAACCTGGGTTCCACTGCGAAACCACCCTCCTTCAAACAGCAGGACTGCAAACAGGGTGGCTTCCAAGACTTGAGTGTGAGAACTCGGGCACCCCTGAGGGAGGAAGGCTGGGGCTGTGTCTGGTGGACATGGAGCGAGAACGAGGAGAAGGAAGGGAACCCATACTTCAGGAGTACTTGCCATCCACCAGGCGCCGTACCAAACATTCTCCACTTTCCTATTCATATCAACGTTCATTTTATTTTTATCCCGGAATGACCCTGCAAGTGAAATATGATCTCATTTTATAGGTCAGGAAACAGAGGCTCCACCAGATTACATAAGTTGCCCAGAACCATGTAACAAGAGGCAAAGCTCGATTAAACCCGAAAGGGTTCTGACTCTTTCCTCCCTACTCCCCGACTGCATTATCAATTGCCTGGGAGAGTGAAAGGTAGCCTGACAGAGGCGAGCGAGTGAAGGAAATGGGTTCAGACAGGGTTGACTCCGGGGCACATCCTCTATCATGCTCGGTGTCTATTAGTGTCACAGGATTCAGAGCCCAGCTCACTTGCAATGTAACCGATCCCATCACGGTATGAAGTTAAGGAAGCGTGGGATCAGTTTGATATTGAAGATACAGATCTGCTCCTTATGCTTCAGTTTCCTCATTTGCAAACTGGGGTAATAATATCTCCTTCATGGAATCATTATATCATGTAAATGAGCTCACTTGAGAAATACTTAGCGCACTGCCTGATCTACAAATGTGCATTAGAACGAAATTGGATTAGGCGCTCAAAAAGGCAGATCCAGCTTAACAATGACCTGTTTGATGCGTGACGTGGCACATACCCTGGTTCTAGGGTATCTGGTGGGTTTTGGGGGACGTGGTGGAGGTCTAGCATTCACCATCACAGTGAAGCTGATATTCTTTGGGGGTTCATCTGCACAGCATCGCTGCCTAATCACATCCTTGACCTACCATCCCCACAGCCTTCCGGCACAACGAGTGCCCAGATCCCGGCGTGCCGGTAAATGGCAAACGGTTTGGTGACAGCCTCCAGCTGGGAAGTTCCATCTCCTTCCTGTGTGACGAAGGCTTCCTTGGGACGCAGGGCTCGGAGACCATCACCTGCATCCTGAAAGAGGGCAGCGTGGTCTGGAACAGCGCAGTGCTACGGTGTGAAGGTAGGTACGAGCCTGCCTGTGGGGCTGGGGGCCACGGCTGCCAGTGGGAGAGGCTGGGGACAGGGGAGGGGACGGGGGAGGGGGGCCTGAACCACAATGGCCCATTTTGTATTGCCACCCTCTCGCCCTCACCCTGGAATCGCAGGGGCTTTATAGTACCACTTTGCATAGAAATTTGAATTGTGGGTCGACCGGATAGCTCAGTTGGTTGGAGTGCAGTGCTCATAACACCAAGGTTGCCGGTTCAATCCCCACGCACTCTACAACTAGATTGAGACAACTACTTGACTTGGAGCTGATGGGTCCTGGAAAAACAACTGTTCCCCAATTTAAAAAAAAAAAAAAGAAAAGAAAGAATAGAAATTTAAGTTGTAACCAGAGATTAAACTGTAACACACTAGTTCTAGACTAGTCAGGTATCAAAAACGCCTCTTTCAACTGGGAACTCTCTTGATATCACAGCCATTAGGAGCCCAGCTTGCAGCTCCTGCCCAGGGGGCTCCATCAGCCCAAAGCAGCACTGGCGGTGCTGGGAGTTCTCACGTCTCCAGGCTGCTTGCCACGCTTTCCTTCTCCACATGCTGACTTTCCCCAGTACCCTGGGACATCTCCCAGGCTTGGCCTTCATGCCCATTAAATGCTGCCTTGTTATCCTTGTGGTCAGTGTCCAGGAGACAAGGGCAGACTGCCAGAAGAAACACAGCTTGGAGCAAGCACAACTGTTATTATGGCGTCTCCTTGATCCTACCTTGCCGATCCTACCTTGCCCAGAACAGGTGGTGACTGAATTTCAGAGAGCAGCCATCGGTTCCACTCAACTGTACACGTTTAAAACACAGGTTAAGCTTCTTGAGGGCAGGATCATGTCAAATCTGGGTGCCAAGCACAGTGCCTGGCACAGGATAGGCCCTCAATCAAAATTTGTGAACAATGAATGAAGAGAGTGGATCCCACACACCCTTGGAGGCAGTTAAGGTGCCCAAGGAGGAAGAGGCTGAGGTTCTGTCCTTTTGAGAGCCAGAAAGCTTGTTCTTTCACTCAAGAGTGCGAGCTGAGCTCTGAGCAACAGCAGTTCGATGCCCAGCCCGAGCTGAGCTGCCGCTGAGCTGCCAACAGGTGGCAGGATGGCTCAGCTAAATAAATAAATAAATAAATAAAGCTTGTTCTCATCTCACCTGATGTACCCTACCCCCAAACCCAACTCTGAGCACCTCAGCCAGCAGGTGGGAAGGACAGGAGAACAAAGAGGGGGTGTGCCTTAGTGGTGTGCCCCAGAGCTGACAGGTGGGGGAAGGGAGGAGAGGAGAGACCACTGAGAGAACAGTGCACATGGCAGAGTGTCTGTGGGCTTTCCAGTCAGAGCGGCCTCGGCTGGAATCCTGGCAGGACACCTTTTCCCTCTGAGCCTCTGTTTTTTCATCTGAAAGGATAGGGGTGATAATAATAAGATGCATATGTAAAGGGCAGTTCCTGGCATAAAGCAAGTACTCAAAAGTGTTAGCTGTGCTCTCAATGGTTTATAAGCCCATGAGGTTGGAGAATCATCCTTAGCCTCATATTCCCGCAACTGGCACATGGTTTGGCACTTGGATGCTTGATCAGTACTGGCTGATGAATCACTGAATGAATGAATGAATGAATGAATGACCTTTTAACTGGTTGAAGCCTCCCTAATGGTCTCCAGAGCCCTGATTCTCACAGACTGCCTTTTGTCTCCACTCTGAAGTTTACTAGCTGAGTCACCCTGGGCAAGTGACTTGACCTCTCTGTGCCTCAGTTGCCCCATCTGTCAAGTGCAGTTAATACTGGGAACCTCCTTATGGAGCTCCCATGAGCAGGCACCGCTCTTAGAGCAGGGTCTGGCAGAGGCAGCATTTCATGTGTGTCGTCTGTGAGCATTGTTTTACCCTAATTTTAACCATTTCCTTATCGGATCAGATGAGTATTGCTTCACTTGGGGTCAGGTGGTGCATTTCTGTCCTTCCAGGTGCCCCAGTCATGACATGAACAGACTACTCTCTGCCCTCCGAAGTCCCACAATGAGGGCCACACAACCTCATCTGCCATTTTTCCCCAGCCGAGTGAGCACTTTTGGAAATTACATGAGTTGTAGGGTCAGAGAAATAAGGTGAAACTCGTAGCTTCCCCTCCGCGCAGCTGTGGATGGTAGATTAGGTAGCCCCCTCGCTGGCAGCAGTGGGATAATCGTGCATGTATGAGGAGGTTGTTAGCAGATAAGCAGATGACTCTGCAAAGCAGCCATGCAGAGCCCAGGGTCTGCAGGTTGTCATTCGGTGGCCATTCACCTTTTCTCCGTCTGGCCCCTCATTCTCCCTCATGCTCGTCAATCTCCTCAGACTTCTCTGGTTTTCCTCACATTCATCCATCTTGTCCAGGACATTTCCCTGCGGTCTCTCGCTCACCCGATCCCTCCTTCCTCCTAATACCTTTTCTTCATCGGCCACCAACCGGACCACTGTATGGAATACTTGGTCCCACCAAGTATGTTACATTTTTCTTTACCGATTCCACGGGCCTGGTCCTATCTCCCCACCAAGATTCTCCCCACTCCCGGGGCAGAAGCTCAGGCCCCAGTTCCCCTGAGCCTGTGGGGGCTCAGTCCCAATGGAGTTGACCCCCCTGAAGAGGCATCAGGACTTGGTAACTGCAGGATCCTCTTTTGTCCACTGCTGCCTTCCTGCAGGCGTTCCCAGGCCACCGTTCTACCAGCACAGTGAAAAATGCAAGACAGTGTATGAATGCAGGAGAGAATCCGACCTTCATTAATGGGCCTTAACACAGCTCACTATTTCATATGCAAAGTCCTTATTTTGAAATTAAAACTGTCTCATTCATTCTGTCCCTGGGAAGACAGTAGGCAGCCAAAAGTAGGGGGCAGCCTACTGGAGAGTCCCTGACTTGGCACAGGGATGAGCCGACTCGGTTTTCTCAGAGTGATGGGTGTTTTCCTGCCAACCTGGTTTTCGGGGACCTGGGGAGCAGCACGTCAGCGGGGCAGAGTGAGAGATGCCGCCTGGCATGGTCAACCCCGGACAGGCCAGGTAGAGACACCCCTGGGCCTTGGCCCCTCCATGGCCCCTGCCCGCCCGGTGTCCCAGTCTGGGGAGAACCCTGCTTGGTAATCAGCATCTTTGTCTTTTTCAGTTTTCTAGTTTTGTTTTTGATTAAGTATCCCCACCTTGTGGACAATTAAGTGCAGGAGCTAATGGTCTTTTAAAAAATCTTTTAATATATGCTAAGAGCCACTTAGCTTTTGAGAGGCTGTAATGGGACAAGGGAGAAAATGGCTTCTTCTCCTAAATTTAGAAAGAAGGGTGATCATCTGGCTAATCAAAGGCAGAAGCCAGCAAACTTTTCTTAAAGGGCCAGCTGGGAAGCGTTTTCAGCTTTGTGGGCTATAAGATCTCTCCTCAGCTCTGCCGTCGTTATGTGAAAACAGCCCCAGACAACATATAAATGGATGGGCCAGATTTGGCCCCTGGGCTGTCATGTGCTGACCCCTGATCTAGAGAACAGAGAACAGAAGGGGTCCTAGGTTTAAAATCAGAAACTTCCTAAGACTTCCCGTTAACAAAGGCATCTACAAAGGACTGCCTGGTCATCTCCCACCACATTCATCTCTTCCTTTTCTCTTAAGAAAGAACCGACTAATTATACCCTACTGTGATAAACGTTCTATTGCTCATTGCATCCATGCAGCAGTCTAGGAAGTAGGTGTAGTTATTGTCCCCACTGGGGCACAGAGAGGTTAAGTCACTTGCCTACGGTCCTCCCAGCATATAAATGAGAGTCAGAATTCAACCCAGGCTCTTGGCTACACTATTACTGTATTTTTTTTTAAATTATATCTAGAGAGAATGTCATTTCCAACATGTTTATGAAAGATTTGAAAGCATCCACAAATAGGATGAAAAGCAGATTTTCTACTTTCCATATCCCAGTAGAAAATTAAAACAAAAGGCAACATATTGTCTATCGCAAAACACAGAGATGAGACATCACTTAGAAGAATCAGAAATTGTCAGCATAAAACAAAATGGCAGCAGAAAGACAAACATCTCAGTTATGACAAGGTAATTAAACTATTAAAAGACAAAGACTCAAACTGGGTTTTTAAAAAACTATGTTGCCTGTAAGAAATACATGATTAAAAAAAAGGAGATAAGTTATGTACAATGAGTATATTTTCATTTTTAAAGTAATACTTGGTGGTTGTAAAAAAATTTTAATAATATACAAGTACAAATAAAGTTCAAGGGGAAAATACGCATTTCCCAGTCCCACTCCCCAGAGGAACATGGCTGAACAGTTTGGTATGATCACATCCACATTTATTTCTCCGTGTCTATACCAAATGTGTTACTTCTATAATCAGAAAGTTAAAAAGCTCTATAAGAAAGAAAAAAGGTCAATTCTCCCCACTCCTACAAGAGGAATCTAAGTGATGCCTGTAGCTCACGTAGGCCTCCAAGGAAGAAGTAAGGGTGCGGATGAGAGAGAAGGGGAGGGGATTAGAAAGCACAAACTGGTAACTGCATATTGCCATGGGGATACGAAAGGCAGTTTGGGGAATAGAATCGATAGTGTTGTAGAGATTTGGTAGGGTGTCAGATGGGCACTTGTCTTATTAGGGAGACTGCTTCATGGACGGGGTAGATGCCTGACCACTGCAGTGTACTCCTGAAGCTGAATAATAATGAATGTCAACTATAATTTAATACATATATCGTCACAGGATGTGGAGTACAACATAGGGAATAGATTCAATAGAATGGTAATAGCCATATATGATATCAGAGGGGTAGTAGTTTGGGGGAGGCGGAACTATCACTTTGTGAAGGGTATAAATGTCTAACTATTACATTGTTTTGTACACCTGAAACTAATAATAAAAAAAAAAAGAAGTGAGGGTAGTAGAGTATCTAACATTATCCTATTTAATCTTCTTGTCACTCTTGTGAGGAAGATATTATTGTGCTCTATACATAAGAATTCTGCAAGCCAGTGAGGTGACCTGACTAGCCTGAGAGTACCCAGCTAGTAATTAATTGAGCAGTTACTATGTGCTAAATACTAGGCCAAGTGCTTTAAATACACTGTCCTATTGAATCCTCCTGACAACCCTATGAGGCGTACTGTTATTACCTTCACTTCACAGATGAGGAAACTGGAGCACAGAGTGATGAAATAACTTGCCCAAGATCACACAGCTAAGTGAATGGGAGAGTCAGGATTCAAACCCAGACATTCTGATTCCAGAGCCATCACTTTTAATCACCCAGTGAGGTCCATCTGATTCCCAAGTTCATTCTCCTTTCCTTCTACCACAGAATAGTGGAAGATGGTGGGGCGGGGCGCAGGTGGGTAGTGGGGAGGCAGGCCTGGAGGGAGAAGGCCAGAGGAAAAGGCTTGTACTACCTCTGGTCATTCACACTGGCCACTTAGTCCCCTAAAGTCCCTTTGAGGGCAGCAGTCGGGTGGGCATTCCCAAGCCCACCCACAGTGGTTAGAAATGCAGGCTCTGGAGCCAGACCACCCAGGTTTAAACCCTGGCTCTGCCACTTCCTAGCTGTGTGTCTGGACCAGTAGCCTAAGTTCTTTGTACCTGTTTCCTCACCTGTGACATGAGGCTTCTACCAGTACCCACCTTCTGGGCCGTTGTGAGGATGCAGGAAGAGGAAAGGCACACATAAATTACCTTCTGTGTGTCATTCTATTGTGTCACCATTCCCAGTTGCCCCTGCCTTGCAGAACTCTAGCATCAGAGGTCAGAAGAGATGGGTCATCCATCACAGGGGCACCAGCCCCTCATCAGGAGCCCGACGTAGTCATCACATTAGGCCACCATAACAAAACACCACAGACCGGGTGGCTTGGGCAGTAGAACTTTGTTTCCTCACGGTTCTGGAGGCTGGAAGTCCAAGATCAAGGTGCCGGCAGGATTTGTTTCTCCTGAAGCCTCTCCCCTTGGCTGGCAGATGGCTGGCAGCGTCCATCTGTCTTGCTGTGTCCCCACATGGCCCTCTGAAGCGCGTGTACTTGTAGTGTCTCTTCCTCTTCTAATACAGACATCAGACCCATTGGAAGGGTGTCCACCCTTATGACCTCATTTAACTTTCGTTACCTTCTGTAAAGGCCCTCTTCTCCAAAAACAGTCACCTCAGGGTTACTGCCTCAACTTACGAATTGAGGGGCCACCATTCAGTTATGATACCCAGCCTTTCTACCTTTCAACCAGTATTTTCATTCCTTTGACAAAATATTTGTTGAGCACCTACTGTGTGCCAGGCAGCAGGTTTGGCACACCGCCTCCTTTGTCTTCTTGCTGAGCTCTTCTCCCTATTGAAGGCAGGACCTTCCCCTCTTTTTCTTTCTTTTCTGTGTAGTGTGTGTGTGTGTGTGTGTGTGTGTGTGTGTGTGTTTCCTTTTTTACCCCAACATTTTTTTTCTTCTTCCAAGTTTATTTATTGTAGTAAAATACACATACCAAAACTTACCACCTCAACAAATTTTAGGTGTACAGCTCAGAGGTATTTAGTACATTCATATTGTGCAAGCATCACCATTATCCATCTTAAGAACTCCTTTCATCTCCCGAAACTGAAACTCTGTACCCGTTAAACACTAACTCCCCATTTCCTCTTCCTCCAGCCCCTGGCAACCGTTCTACTTTCTATGAATTTAACAACTCTAAGTTCCTCGTGTAAGTGGAGAGTCATACACTATTTATCCTTTTCTGACTGGCTTCATTTCTCTTAGCATAACGTTCTTAAGCTTCATCTATGTTATAGCATATGTTAGAGTTTCTTTCCTTTGGAAGGGTGAAAAACATTCTGTTGTACATATAGACTGCATTTTGTTTATCCATTCATCCATCAATGGATACCTGGCTTACTTCCACCTTTACTTACTGTGAATAATGCTGCTGTGAACAAGGCTATACAAATATCTGTTTGAGTCAACTGCTTTTATTTCTTTTGTTTACCCCAACATTTTTAATGGAAAACTTCAAACAGAGAATAGTATAATGAACCCCCATGTTACCCATCACTCAACTTCAGCAATTATAAACTCATGGCCTATTTTGTTTCATTTTACACCCCCACCCACCCCCACCCTCCTCTGGGATTATTTTGAAGTAAATTTCAGGCAAAATATTTCATCCACAACATTTTAGTGTGCAGCCCTAACAGAGAAAAAGAACTCTTTAAAACATAACCACAACACTTGTCTTAAAAAAAAAACAAACAAACACATAATTGCTTAATATAATCAAATGTCCACGATTATCTAATTCTTTCTTTCATAAGATTTTTTTAAAATCAGAATCCTAGTTAGGTTCACACATTATAGTTGGCTTCTATATCTCAAGTCTTATTGGATCTAAGGTGTCTACCCCCACCCCTTGCAAATTTTTTGTTGAAAAAGCCAGGTCATTTATCCTGAGGCATCTCCTGCACCCAGAATTTTGGCAGTTACATCCCTGAGAGGTTGTTTAACATGATCCTCTCTCTCCTCTGTTTCCTTTCATTGGCAGGAAGACCTAGAAACCCAATCAGATTTAGGTTTCATTTTCGGAGCCAGAATATCTTATAGACAGGGTTCTGTGCCCACATCAAGACACATAATGTCTGGTTGTCTCTCTTTGGAGTCCTTGGAGCAATCAGTGATCATAGCTTATGGATTGCAAAATGGTAACATGCTATCAATGTTTCTTTTATAAGATGGAATACTTAAAGAAAACTTGCCCATATCAACTATGCATTTGGTTACCCTGGGGCCTAGTTAGTTCATAAAGGAAATGTAGGAGTTATTTACCAATTTTAGTATTGATGAATTGATTCTTTAACATCTTCCAAAGTTGAGCATCTTTAAATATTATTACAGTCCAATGGATTGAAACATATTTTATGTACTTAAATCCATTGCAGTTATTATTCTAATCAATGCTCAAATTATCCCATTAGCCAGTGGGATCATCTTGAAATTGGCCCAACCTCATCATGTATATTTTCTGTCCCTGCCCAAAGATTATCTGTTTCTCCAAGGAGCCCTGGTTTTTCTGGCTATGTTTGTTTGTTTGTTTAAGTGAAAAATGATATTTAGAATCTGGGCACTGAAGGTGTTCTTATTATTGAGTAGGGCTCTGTTTCTGGGTCTTTTCAGTGCACAGAGCTAAGAAATCATTTTTTAGAAATAAAATGCATCATGGGTTCATTTTATTTCAAATGTGAAAACGCTGTTACTTAACTTCCTTGGTTGGGGGGTGTGTGTGTGTGGGGTGTGTGTGTGTGTGTGTGTGTGTGTGTGTGTGTGTCCATGTCCTTGCCCTGTTGCTGGAAATCCCAGTTTCCAGCACCACTATACATACCCAACAGTCCCAGAACCGTGATACCAGTACCACCAACAGCAATATGAATACTGAAAATAGTTTAACATTTTTCTTTCAATTCTTCTTGTCCCTGTAGCTTACACGGGGTGGGCTATCAAATTACAGTGTTTTAAAATCTCTAGTTTCTTCATGTGTGATGATGCCAACAACTGATACAGTATTGCATTCATTTACTTCCTCTGCCTTTGAATTTTGAGAAATGGCTTGTCAAATTTAAATCTTTCTTTTTAACTGTGTAAAATATTTACTGAGTTCCAAATTTAAACCTCTGAAAGAAGATAATTTCTGAGCAAGTCTAGCTTCTATGCCCATCCTTTCTACCCTCTTTTCTTTCTCTTTCCATAGGTAATCTCGAGTTTTTGGTTTACTCTTTCATTAATTGTTAACATGAGGAAATGTGTGTGTGTGTGTGTGTGTGTGTGTGTGTGTGTGTGTGTGTGTGTGTGTGTCCCACCACTTTCTTAGATAAATGGAATCATACTATACCCTTATTTTTAACTCTATACCTTGCTTTCATTCACTTAATAATATATTCTAGGGACACCCTCCATGACATTGTGTAGACTATTCCTAACTTCTTGTTTTATAGCTGCATAAATAGTCCATTTTGTTGATTACCCTGGTTCATTCAGCTCCTCGTTGCTGAACATTTAGGCTGTTTCCGCTCTTGCTATTACAAATAGTGCCACTATACGTATGTCTTTTCATACTTTTGCCAGTACATTTTTGCGATAGAGATCTAGAAGTGGAATTGCTGGGTCAGGGAGTGAATGCATATGAATTTTGCTGGACAGTACCAAATTACCCTTCATAGAGGTTGTGTCATTTTGCATTTCTACCAGGAAGGTACTAGAATACCTGGTTTCCCTCAGCCTCACCTGTCATCAAATTTTGGGCTTTGCCTAGGTGATGGATAAGAAATAATTTCTCATTGTAGTCTTAATATGTATTTTCTTAGTAAGAGTGAGGTTGAGCATCTTTTCAAATGTGAAAGAGATAGCGCATTTAGGAATCCTACCTTTCGTCTAGCTCCCTGTCTGGCAACTGCCCCTTGGAATATGAATATGAACTAGAGAAAAAGTGAAGGATTTAATGAATAGAGAGGTTGCTTGGCCATCACACGAGCAGGAGAGAGATGAACTGGCCAAGGTAATGAAACAATATGGCAGAGAAAGAAAACAAAATGGCAATGGCAGGATTTGGGTTTCCCTCTCTGGAGATTTTCGATGGGGTTTTGTTGATATATATGGAGAGTAGCCGAGGCTAGACTGTGTGTTCTGTGGCTTATTGGAAAGTGAGTGTGGAGATCACAGTCCAGAAACCAAAGAGGCTGGGCCTGTGCTGGACTGGAACCAGGAGAGAGTCCCTATTTCTGCTGAGGCTCAGTTACTCGCATGGGGACCCCAGGACATAGCGGTTGGGCATGTCCCTCCCATTCCCAAGATCTCACATGTGCCTTGGAGAAGTAGAGGGAAGCATTAGTAATTTCAATGAGATGAATGGATGGGTTCTGAAAACAGGGCTTATCCAGGACGTGGTAATACCCATTTGCAATTTACTCTCAATGTTTGATATAGTTTCTATGTAATTACTTAGTTCCTCCAAGCCTCAGCTTACTGAAAATGGGCAATAATCCCTGCCTATAAAGTGAGGATAATAATAGTGTCTGCCTTTTAGTGTTGCCGTTGTCACAAGGATAATCCATAAGCCCTGACACATAGTAAGCTCTCAATACTTGTGAGCTCATTACTGTCAGCCGTAGTGGCAGAACTATTATATGCTGCCAGGGGATTTGGAGAGACAGGTCTTGAGGTTAAATCTCAGCTCTAACTCTCTTGGCTCTTCATCCAATCTCTTAGCCTATTTAGCCTTAGTTTTCTTTCCTGTAAAATGGGGATAATAAAGCAGTCAGTGTCACGTCATCAGTATGAGTTATCTACTGTGATCATCATCGTGTTTTTATCCTCTTTGTTAATTAAAATTCCTAATGTAACTTTCTATTAAGAATTCTGGATGATGAGATATTTCCAAGAAGTTTATAGAATTGAGCGGGGAGAGGTATGCAACATGTGGCCATATTTTATGAAACTGATTGCCTGGGGGAATTTACAGAAATTTGCAGAGATAGAAGTGCTGTGTAGCTCTTCATCCCTTTCCCAGTCCTGTTGGGGGTACTTTTGACATCAGGGTAGCCCCATAGTAAGAGAGTCCAAAGGTTAGGTAGCGGTTCCTTTAAACAGGGAGGCTGGTTAGCTTGAAACCTCTGGATTTAGGCCATCTTCCTACGTCTGAATCTAGGCGCTACCACTTGCTAACGGAGAGCTAGTTGCTTAACCTCCATAGGAGTCAGTGTTTTTTGTGGGTTTTTTTTATTTGAGGGCAGTGTCACTGACCCTCATATGTGGGACCCGAACCGGGGCCGCTGGCTTCCCAAGCTAGCGCTTAACCACCGCACCACTCGGCCGGCCCGAGGACTCAGTGTTCTTACCAGTAAAATGGAGGAGATAATAGCACCTCACAGGGTTTGTGTTTTGTGGAGAGTGGACATGATTCTCCATGGGAAGCTAATTGCCTGGCATGCGTGGGCATCTCATCCCGTGGCAGCAGTGGTGACACAGTAGCAGCAGCATTGGGGATGGTTGTCATCAATGGTCTGGAGGAGAGAGGCATATTAGTCAGGGTAGCCTAGGTTACACTGTATTAACACCCAAATCTCAGTGGCTTAAAAACAGGAGTTTATATCTCATGTAAACTATTCAGGCTATGTGTATAAATGATCATCCGGGACTCTGCACCTCAGTGTCCCTTAAAGGCCCAGGCCGACGGGCTCTCCATCTTGCCTCTTGTTCCACAATCACCAATGCAGGAAATTTTGCAGATTATGCACTGACTCTTAAAGTTCCCACATGCACGTGACACACATCACTTCTGTTCTCATTGTTTTGGCCAAGGCAGTCACGTGGCCTAGCATAACTTGTAAAGGAGTCGACAATGAAATCAGCCCTGGACCCTGAAAGAGAGGACAAGAAGAGCTGTCATGAGCACCACAGGGGCCAAGGGTCTGGTTGCAGGAAGAGGCAGGAGTGATGGGGAAAATGTGGATGATTGATACTGGGAAGCTGAGCAGTGGGATGAGTGGACAGAGAGACCAAGGAACTGAGACAACAGGCTTGGCAAAATCAGAGGTATGTCTAGACCACCCGGTATCTGGTGGAGTCATCGATATGGACGACATTCATTCATTCTTCCATCCAGTCACTGATTCAGTCAATAATCACTGACTCAGGGCACAGAGGGACAACTGTGTGCCAAGCTGTAGGCTACATGCTGAGGATTCTGCATTGTGGAAGACAAAAATAGGGTCCATGCCCTCACGGAGCTTACAGTGGAGCAGTTGTGCTGGTGCTCCCTGCTGAGCCCGGGGTCTCTGCCCCACTCTCTGGGGCAGGGTGCTGGGTGTGGGGAAGTGGGTTGGGTCTCTGCCTCTGCCACGGGCCTGACAACTGAGTAAGGAACAAAAACCAATTTGATCCAAATATTAGCTGCATTCCAGCCTTTCTAGAATGGCAAAGGACTTTGTTTAAAGGATTCTTTTCATTTCTCCCCTCCGGCCTTTAATAAAACTCCAAATGATACAATTGAACATATCCTTAAGGGTCCCAATAGACAGAACTCACAGTTATATAGTTTATGTAATTTTCCTTAGAAACAAAACCAATACTTGTTGGCAGACACATTTGATAGAGAGGGTTTTTGTTTGTTTTTTCATTTGTCCCCTCAAAAAATCTGCTTCTCTCCCTTCTGTCCCCCCAGCTCCCTGCGGTGGTCATCTGACTTCCCCCAGTGGTACCATCCTGTCTCCGGGCTGGCCTGGCTTCTACAAGGATGCCCTGAGCTGTGCATGGGTGATTGAAGCCCAGCCAGGCTACCCCATCAAAATCACCTTCGACAGGTGCTTGTACCCAGAGCTTCTGGGGAGGTGTGGGAGAGGAACCATGGGGGTGGGGACCAGTACTGATGCTGACATGTCGGCAAGGTCAGGGGATACTGGAGCAGACTGGCCTGGTTGGGGCAGATGGCACTGGCTTTGGCCTTGGCTCCACCTCAGTAGTGGGGTTTGTGCTGTTTAGGGGACTGTGACTGGAAGGTGAGGAAAAGGCTGGGGGATGTCAGAGCCCATTTCTCCCCTCACCCCCAAGGAAGGAGAGTGGGCAGATAGATACCGTGAGATGTTGAAGGAGGCATTAGGATCTGCAGAGCATAACCCTGAAATTGCCAGTATGGGAAGACAGCTTTCCTGACCCCTGACCCGAATCCTGCTCCTGTGGCCCCCTTCCAGCTCCCACAGACTTCTAGACAGAGCATTCATGGCCTAGAATAGCAGTGTGCAAGCTTTCCTGTGAAGGGTCAGATATAAATATTTTAGGTTTTGTGGACCACTGGTGGATATGTTACATAGTCTGATTTTTAAAAAATATCCCTTTTAAATGTAAAAACCACTCAGCTCCCAGGCCATGCTATAAACCAGATTTGGCCCTGAGCAGTTAGCTGACCCCAGTCTAGAACATTCTTACCCCTGTGAGGCTAGTCATTGTGCCTCTAGGTCTTAAGAGGGGTTATGGCCCAAGTCACAGAGAAGATTGAGAAAGCTGCGCCCACCATGGAGGGAAGAAGAGGGGTTAAAAACAGTGGAGAATGTCCTTCCACATCGACAGTGAATGTGTGCAAATTATATTAAAATATTCCAGCCTGCCAAAACCTGCTTGTTCTGATGCTGGGGTCAGACAGGGCTTTTCGTCATTTGCAAATTACTAGCCTTGGGTTTCTCAAGAAGTCTTCATCTCCGTCTTTGGCAGGTTTAAAACCGAGGTCAACTATGATACTCTGGAAGTGCGAGATGGACGGACATACTCGGCGCCCTTGATTGGAGTTTACCATGGGACCCAGGTCCCCCAGTTCCTCGTCAGCACCAGCAACTCCCTCTACCTCCTCTTCTCCACTGACAAGAGTCACTCGGACATCGGCTTCCAGCTCCGCTATGAGAGTGAGTCTCAGGGAGGCAGGTGGCAGGGTTGGCCCGGGTGGGTGAAAGGACTGGGACTGTGCCCCACCAGTAGGCCCCCGCTTGGCACCATCCCTATGGCATTCGCAATCAGGCTGCACTCCTCTGGAAACCCTCCCTTGCTCTCAACATGTCTCAGAGCTCAACCTTTAGAGATCATGAAAGTGTCTTTCTAAAGAACCTTTGGAAAGGATCGACCCTTGGGAAGCAGTGAAAGCTGATGACCTGCACACTGGCTTGTCATATGCTCACCAAGGTCCCCTCTGTGTGCAGATGATTGGTGCCACCTTGCTGGACACTGGGAACGGAGTATTGGGCAGATGGTGAAGTTGAAGTGAGATGGCATCTCCCACTTGCTCGCCCTCTTCATCACCTTCTGCATTTATGGCTTTAATCAAAAGAGATGGATGTCAACTCAGTCCTTTTCAGACCACGGTAGAAAGTCATGGTTGAGAGCACCATTAGGACAGGGTCATTTTCTTATTCATGTTTGTATCCATAAGCCTTAGAGTGGTGTCTAAGCCATAGGGGACACTCAACTTAGGTTGAATGAATGAATGAATGAATGAACAAATGATCAAGCCAGCCTGTTTTCTCTGGTAAGCCTTCAAATACCCTCTCAGCAGATCTTGACAGTCACATTTGATGAGTGAGTAAATGACAACTCCAGCCTTCTGTAGGGCAGGGCTCTCTCCTCCCCGCCTTTGTGAGTCAGCTGGGGTCCCTCTGTGGTGATGGTTGAGCTGTCTGTTCCAGCGGTGGGCTCTCTTTTCCAGCTATCACACTGCAATCAGACCACTGTCTGGATCCAGGGATCCCCGTAAATGGGCAGCGTCATGGGAATGACTTCTATGTGGGTGCTCTGGTGACCTTCAGCTGCGACTCGGGCTACACACTAAGTGATGGGGAGCCCCTGGAATGTGAGCCCAACTTCCAGTGGAGCCGGGCCCTGCCCAGCTGTGAAGGTGAGGCACACGATAAGGGGGCACTAATGTACTGGATTCCTTCCTGACATAAAAAAACCAGGAGCTGGAAGGGACACTGACTCTCCCATTGTCAATGAGGGTTTGAGAGGAGGTGGGGGATGGGCTCCCAGGAGGATTGTGGGGGGAGCCCCTTGAGCTATTCGCATCTTTCACTGCCCTCTTCACTCCTTCTATAGCACTCTGTGGTGGCTTCATTCAAGGTTCCAGTGGCACCATCTTGTCACCAGGGTTCCCGGACTTCTACCCCAACAACTTGAACTGCACCTGGATTATTGAAACATCGCATGGCAAGGGTGAGTGTTTTAGATCCATAGCAGGTATTGGGATGCAACAAGGTCAGGACCCCACATTCCCCAGATCAGAATGATCTCAATGTGGACCTCCCTGTATAGCGACCTCTGGGCTTAGTCTGAATTTTTCTTACCAAGAAAGCTCCTAGAACCTTTCCATCTCTTTGATCACAGAACTCATGAACAGAATATTTAAACATAAATATTTTTAAGAATCAAAATCTCCATGCTGAAAGAGATCTGTGAGATTACCAGCTCTCAAATCCTTAATGCAGTAATCTTCTCTAAATCATTCCTCACAGATGATGACACACCTTATGTCTACACTGTCTAAACACCCCCAGGGGTGAGGAAGTGGCCAACCCATTTCACCAGTGTGCACCTACTATCCGTTTTTGATAGATCTGACCCCTCCTAACAGTCTGTTAAATGTCCCTGAAACTTTCTGCCTTGTTCTTGTCCTGGGGGAACATAGGATGTATCTGCCCCCTTTTCTTCATGTCCACCCTTCCAATATTGGACATAGCAACCCTCTTCATGCATAACTCAGCTGTTCCTCACCAGGTTGGACTGTTGCCCACCCTCCTTTATGTAAATGGTCTTTGGGAGTCCGAGTTCAAAGTAAGGGTGCTGGTTACAAATAATCATTAATTAATATACTCTTTTGTTCAACAAATATTGACTGAATGCCACCTGTGTGGCAGTCGCCGGGTCTGGGAATAAAGAGTCACCAGGGAGATCTGGCCTCGCAACTCAGAAGCGTATTCTGCAGGTCATCTAGAGTCGTGATTCTTAACCCCTCTACTTCGGCAAATACATTAATTCTTAGCTCACACCCTAGAGGTTTTGATTTTCTACGCTGGAAGTGGAAACAGCCATCTATGTTTTTAGAACACTTCACTGGTAATTCTGATGCCCTTAAATAAGAACCACTAATCCAGAAGAATTAACATGCAGAAAAGCAAGAAAAAAATGTCAAAGGAAGAGTAACTCTTCCAGATAGTAAAATGTTGTTATGAGTGCAAATAATTTGGTAATGTGATATAGGAGTGGACACACAAATCAGCAGGGGAGAATAATGGTCCAGAAATAGATCTGTGTGTGTGTGTGCGTGTGTGTGTGTGAGACTGTCTTTAATATATTATTAAAGTGTCGTTTTCAATCCATTGAAGAGAGCATGGATTGCTTAATAAATGGTTTTAAAGCAGTGGGCTTAAATATTTGGAAACAAAGAAAAAAAATCATACCGCACACATTTAACCACATAAATTCCAGTACTAGAACATGAACCTCAGATGGGGACATACTTTAAGAGTCACACCAAAAGCGGAATCCACAAAGACAAAGACTGTTAGATTTGATTAAATAGAACTTTGAATGGATTTATGTTAAACAAATCCATAAAATATTCAAATAGTAAATGGACAAAAATATGTGCAACATATGAAACGAACTAAGGATTATCAACCTGATACAGAAAAAATCTTTAATGAAAATATTTCTGGTGAACAGGCCTGTAAAATTAGCAAAGCTATATATGAACGCTTCGTAATAGAGGAAGTTCCAATGAGAAGACATCGACCCCACTGATAAATAAGTACAAATTCTGCTGGTAATGAAATACCATTTCCCTTCCCAAGTCAGCAAAGAAAATCATGACCATTCAGGGGGCTGTAGAGACATAAATACTCTTCTTCAGTGCTGACATTTGTGCAGTGGCTGAAACTTTCCAGAGGTTTATCCAGCAGTTAATCAAAACCCTTAAAAATACACCTGCACATAAGGACCTGAAGACATATATATGTGAATTGAATTATACTGAGCCCAGACCCTTCTCCAGAGGGCACCGCTTGTAAGAGGATCTCAGGTTAACGGATCCATGAGTCGAGCCCCTAACGGGCAGGAGGACAATGGGAGAAACTCAAAATTCTGGGAGATTCAAAATTTTTTAACTTGCCACACACCCAGCCCAAGGGGGCAGCCGATAGAAGGTGCTCATGCTGAGAGCCCAGGACTGACATCTTTTCTAAAACCCACAAGGCTGTCTGGGAGTTAGATGAGCTGAGTGAAGAGAGCAGCTACTATGTGCCAGGCACTGTGCGGTGTGCTTCGCAAATGCCATCCCAATGGTTTCTCACCCCAAGGATTAAATGTCACCCGTGAGGGAGATGCTGTCATCCACATATCACAGTTGAGGAAACTCAAACTCCGGGCGTGCTGAGCGACTTCGGCCCATACCCTTCCAAGCGTCTGTGGGCTTCCGACCCAGGTCTGGCTCCCTCCGCAGCCCAGGCCTTTCCCACGGCCCTGTCTTTCTGCGCCAGTGTGGTATCCCTGTCCCTCTTAAGATTTTTGAGTGGCTCACTCCAGCGAAGCGTTCGTTTGTATGTACTCTGCCACACCAAATCTGGGTTCACACTTCAACCTAGGGCCTATTTCTGTGACAGTGTCTTCATTTCCAAACACCGGCCTGGAGAGCCCCCCAAGCAATCAGCACAGCTGGGAAGCCCAGGGGTTTCATCTCAGTTGTTTACTTACCCTTAGCATCCCAGCCAAATGTTTCCTCCTTTGGAGGCGCTGTGTTTACATACTGAAGAATAGAGTGCTAGATAGAGGGCTTCAGCCACTCCATTTCCCCTGTTTCTGGGTATGACCCCCTCTCCACCCAGCCCTGCCTTCCAGCTGGGAGGCAAAGGACCTAGTAGTATATTCCACCGAGCTTTCTCCCAAGCTCTGTGCACTGAGACTCTTTCCTCATTGGCACGCATTTGTGTGTCGGGAACATAGCACACATTCAAGCACGCCTACCTGAGGCCCTCCAAGCATGCTTACAGCTATCATGCCAAGGCCTGTGAGCCCTGTGGAGCCTTCCCAACCCTCACAGCATAACTGTCCACTCTTCCTCTGTGCCCCCACTCTGGTCTCTCACTATTGATGATCTGTCTCCTCCACGAAACCAGGAGACCTTTCTCAGTCCTTAGCACAGGCCTGGCACTTAGTAGGTGCTTAGGCTCTGTTTCTTTGGGCATACAGATAAATGGATGCATCTCAGTTGCCTGGATATAGGGCATTTACAAGCTGCATCCCTGGTCCCATGACCGCTTCTCTTCCCCCACCCACCCACCCACCGACCCAGAGAAGCCCAAATACTCCTGCATTGCCAGCTTCTATCAACAGAGAGGCAAGACTATGAAAACATCTCAGATGCTTTGGCATTAAGAGCTTGGATCCACCCATCTTTTATCAAAAACATGTAATTATCTAGAGAAGTAGTTTTCAAACTATTATGTGCCTACAAATCACCTACACATCACCCGGGATCTTGTTCACACGTGGATCCTGTCAGGTCTGTATGGAGGCCTAGATGCTGCATTTCTAACAAGCTCTCAGGTGATGCCCTTGCCTCTGGCCTGAGGAATTTGAATAATAAGTGGGTCCTGCACCCCTAGTGTTCCCAGGTTCCTGCCCTCGCACATCCAAGGCATACATTCCCATGGCACATGCACTTGTGGGTGGGTATGCTGCTCCATACCCTGTCCTCCTCTACCCGCTCACTTCCTGTAGCACGAGAAGCAGTGTCGTGCAGCCGTTTATTGCACAGCCTCTGCAGTCAGATTGCCTCAGTTCAGAGCTCAGTGCTACCACCTACTAGCTGGACGCATGACTTTCATCTCTTCGTGCCTCAGTTTCCTCAGGTGCAAAATGGAGATGAAAATGATTGCACCCATGTCATACGGTCACTGGCAGGATTCAATGAGTTTTCATATCTTCCCTTCCAAAGGATGGGGATCGATTACAGAGCAATTAAAACACATAGGACAGTAACACACAAATATTTAGTGCTCAAATGTTAATGAATGTTACTATCTTTATTTAGTGCTCTTAACCCCACCCCCTCAGGGGAGCGCTCGCCTCCCTTTACCCTCCTCTCGTTGCTCCACCTTCTCCCTGTCTCCTGAATGCCACTGCACCCCGAGCTCCCATCCTGCCCCTTCCCTGGCTCTCACTCTCCCTCCTCCAGCCCTCTTGCCCATGCTTGTGGCTGATGCGTGGAGAAGAGGGCCTATTTGCTGGCGACCCCCAGATCTACCTCTGTGGTCCAACCTTCATCCTGAACCCCACATCTATACTCCCAGTTGCCCACAAGTTGTATCACTGCTTGGATGCTGAAAACACGGGGTGTTCAAAGCTAAGCCCATTACTCTTCCACACCTCCACTTCCTCCTGTACGTCCTACCCTGCGGAGCGAAAGACATCACTCCTTTCAGGTCAGGATGCTCCCTTTCATTTCTCCTTTGCGCTCACTGCCTCTGGTCCCTGTCCAGCCTCCCTCCCTGGGGCCTCATATCCATGTCCTGCTCTCAGCCCCTCTGCCAGTCCCCATCGCATGTGACTGCGGTCATCCTAACTGTTCTCTGCCTTCTCTCCATCCTGCTCACAGCCATCAACGTCTTCCTAAATCTGAAATCTGACCCACTCTGGATAGGATGGCTTCTCATTGTCCCCAGAAAAATATCCGGCCTAGCCCCAGCCTGTCTTTCCAGATTTTCCCTGCTGAGTGTTCCCAGCCACACCGGGCAATTCACTGAGCCCTGGACTCCACAGCTGCTTTACACACACCCGCCCGCTGTCTGGGATGCCCTTTTCTCTCCTACCTTGTTCATGCCTATGCATCCTTTTAAGATCCAAATCAAATGTGCTCCTTGGTGAGGCTGATCTCCACGCCCCGCCTCCTGCTGCAAACTGCTTTCCATTCTGCTTCCCGTGGCACTGTGATCCACACTCTTTATAGCAGTCATCAATCCATACTGTAGCTACTTGTTTAACATATATCCCCTTGCACCAATCCAACCCTAGATCCTAGCCCGTAGGAAGCACTCCACAAATATACAAATGCTTGCTGAATGACTGAGTGAGTGAGTGAGTGAGTGAGTGAGTGAGTGAGTAAACACTAGGAAGCATTGTCACAGAATGAGCCATACATCTCCCTTTCCAGTTTTGACAGCCATAAAGGGGTGTGCTGCTCCTGATGACCTGGGCAATGGCAGGCTGCAGCTCACTCAGGTTCGTTTACTCAGGCTCGCCCGTATGGACTCATCAGTGTGTGCATGTACCTCTACCCCCATCGACAGTTACAAGTTGGAGATGTCTGAGATCCCATCCTGTAGCTGGGCTGCTTCAGCCATCTCACCCTGACTCTTCTGGTCTCTTGTCAGGTGTGTTCTTCACGTTCCACACCTTCCACCTGGAGAGTGGCCATGACTATCTCCTCATCACCGAGAACGGCAGTTTCACCCAACCCCTGAGGCAGCTGACGGGTTCACGGTTGCCAGCCCCCATCAGCGCTGGTCTCTATGGCAACTTTACCGCCCAGGTCCGCTTCATCTCCGACTTCTCCATGTCTTACGAAGGATTCAACATCACCTTCTCAGGTAAAGCTTGTGAGGGTCCCTGGGGGGAAGGACACTGTATCTGTCCCTCTGCTGCCAGCCTCTTGTCTTCCTAGCAAATGGATATTGATCCATCCTCCGGCCTCTGACCTCACTGCTTACAGCAAAAGATAGCTGGGTTAGACACCAGGGTGAACTTCCCTGTAATGGGCTTGGAAGGAGTTAGCAAGTTCGTCGGAGAACCTTCTATGAAGGTGTTTAGGTTTCCCTCTGAACATGACTTACCCAGCTGGTTCACCGAGAGGAAGTCAAGTCTCTTCCTGCCTTGGCAACTCCAGATTCCTATCCTGATCCCACCCATGTTCACTATTTCACAGCCCCAGAAATTTACCAAAAAGAGGCAAGGGGTTTGAAGATAACACAGTAGGGTGTTTTTGTCTCCTTTGGAGTTTCTTTGTTGATGCTAAGTTAGCAGTAATAGATATTTATCCCTGTGTTTAGGAATCCTGAAAAAAAAAAAAACTTTAATTTGGCATTCAGGGAGAAAAGAGGACCCTTCGTTCCTCTGGTACCACGTCCCCCTGCTGCTGTTGTCCCATCGTTCCCCAGTGTTCCCCGCTTCCCATCCAGGGGCAGAGATATCAGATGGACTCCCCCGGGTGGGGCAAGAGATATCTGGCCTCTGGGAAGTGGGACATGGCCCAGCTCAGCCCCATGCTGTCCCTCTCACAGAAGCCACCTGCCATGTACCTGGGCTGGCCTCCCAGAGGGGACACATCCAGCCACTCTGTCTCGTCTGTCTGAGAGCCCAGGGGACTGTGCCCGAGAGGGAGATGCCCTCCGGGGCAAAGAATGGTCACTTCTATGCTGCCACTAGAGGTACCAGCCAGGTTCCTCGTCCATAAATGGCACCCTGTCATGCTTTTGCCATCTGCCTCAAGTGCCAGCATCACTGAGACATAGCTTTGAGTGAAGGATTTAGATTCTTTTTCCCAGTGTAGGTTGCCCTCATCTGGGTCACACATTCTGACCCTGCTGATTAGATCTACCTGGTTCCGTGCCTCAGGAGAAAGAGGCAGGAGAGTCTGGGAGCCCTGAGGCTTGGGGTTAATATGGCAATGAATGTAATCGAGGAGGAACCTCAGAAGTACTGCCGGGAAGCGTGTGTCCAGCAGCACTGCGCCCTCTGCCCCCAGTGCTCGGTCAGTGCCGGTCAGACCACCAAGCACAGCGTGGCCTGCTCCCCAGCTCACCTTACGTTTCTCGGCCTCTGTTTCTCTTGGGCGCTCTCCTTCTCCCTTCATGAGTCAGTGTGTGCATGTCCTGTGCCCTGCCTTTACCCCTGGCCCCCTTCTCCCTGGTGTTTTTCGTCTGGGTGCTCCCGTCGTCCGTGTCTGACCTCGGGTCTCCTGCTGCCTTTCCAGAGTATGACTTGGAGCCCTGTGAAGAGCCCGAGGTCCCCGCCTACAGCATCCGGAAGGGCTTGCAGTTTGGCGTAGGCGACACCTTGACCTTCTCCTGCTTCCCCGGGTACCGTCTGGAGGGCACGGCCCGCATCACGTGCCTGGGGGGCAGACGGCGCCTGTGGAGTTCGCCTCTGCCAAGGTGTGTTGGTAGGTGGTCACGTGCTTTCATTTTGCTTCACTAATGGGGTGGGTCAAGCGTTAGTCAATTGGTGTGAGATGATGGAAAGCACACAGCCCGAGAGGCCCCCGGGCCTGGGTTTGAGGACTGCCTTAGCATCATGTGACCTGCAGTGGGATCTGGAGTGGCCTAACCCCTCCTCTCCAGCCTCCTGGTCTGTAAAATGAGGATGGCGGTACCTGATTTGTGGGCTGTTCTGTAGCCTGACCTAACTAGCCTCTGTAAAGTGGATCCACAGTAGGCACTCAAATGAGACTGACTTCCGCACTCTTTCCTCCCACCCCTAACACATACTCCCACGCATGGCTTAGGATGCCTCTTGCAGAGAAATCTGGGTGGGGCACTGGGTGGACCTATAGGAAGGAGGCATGACCTTTGCCCGTGGAGAGGCCCAATGTGGTGGAATAGAAGATGCTTTCACTAGTGCAATGGGGGTGCTAGCTTTTGAGAATCCCTAGAAAGACTTCATCCGTTCAACTGGGGAGAAGAGAGGGAAGCAAGAACTGGGTTCATTTATAGAGCATCCATTGCATGTCAGGCAGGCTTCTAGGTGCTGGGGATACAAAGGTGCACAAAATACAGAAAGTCCTGCCACTTGTGGTCGCACATCCTGGTGGGGGAGATATGCTGTAAACCCACAGATATGTAGTATGTCAGGCTATGTTAAGGGGTATAGAGAAAAATAAGGTCAGCAGAGTAAGGGCTGGAGGTAGGGTTGATCTTTTATAAAGAGTGGTCGGCAGAGGCCTTCCTCATGAGTTGACATTTTAGCAGAGAGCAGAAGGAATTCAAGGAGCGAATCCCTCCACTGTCTGGGAGAGAAGGGACCAGAGTGCCAAGGCCCTGTCAGAATGCTGGGTGTTTGAGGAGCAGCTCAGCGGTCAGCCTGGAGCAAGCGACAGGGACAACAGCAGACAATGAGGTTAGAGAGTTGGAGCCAGGAGCCCTCCAAGCCAAGGCCCTGCCTGCCACCTGGCCAGAGCTCTAGAGAAGGCTGTTCAGAGCTCTGGGTCTGGGGGGGTGAAGAGAAATAGGGTCATATCGCAGGGAATGGGGACAATGGCTGGCTCTCGCTCATTTATAAGGTTGACGACTCTGCTTGCTCAGAATTTGCATCTTGGGCCTGGATGGAACACAGGCAGGATTAGTGAGGTACTTGCCATGCTGGTCGTTAGCCAAGGAACCCGTGTTTAAAGTGAAATAGTACACAGAACCTCAATAGACCAAACAGATAAAAGCAACATTGCGCTGACCGAGACTTAAGGGCCTGTGACGCCAGCCTTGCCCGAGACAACTCCGTGGAGCCCTGCGGCTCTACAGAGGACAGCTGTCAACCGGCTGGCAAAATGGGCTGGGTTCAGGCCACAGTCATAGCAGCTCAAGGTCGGCCTCTGCTCTGCCGCTTGCCAGCTGCTGTGCCTTGGGCAGGCCACCAGACCCCTCAGCCCCAGCTTCCTCATTTGTAAAATGGAGATAACAATATCCAGCTCACTTTATTTCAGATTAGATGACAACATTTACATGAAGCCATGAGGCACCCTATAATTATCATCGTTTTGCCAGTAACCTTTTTATTTATCGAAGACCAATAACCTTTTACAACCTCACAGAGGAAACATTAAGACAAACCGATGCAGAAGTCCATTTCTGACCGATTAAATAACCCTAAGGTTTGTCCTTTCTCCTGTAACCATCCCCCAGACCATCCACCCACTCTGACCCAAGGCTCACATTCAAACATACATGTTCTCCCCCTGTGGAGGTTCAGTTTGTATCAGCTGCTAGCAGCTCTTTGCTCCTCTGGGAAAAGATCCTCAGCTCAGTGGTTCTGGGGAGCATCTTCCCAGAATGGATTACCCAGGACCACAGATGGACACGCTCCTTGACCTTTTGCCGCATTGATCTCACGACATAAACTCATTCTTTAACTTATTATTCCAGTTGCTGTTTGTTCATGACACCTCACAATATTTTCATTATTACATTTGTCTTTTCTGTTTCACATGTTATTCATAATGCACAGCCATTATAATCCCCTCTAATTGCCACCAACCCTGTCACAGAACCTCGAGCTGGAGGCATGATGGGAGTGCGCCCTGGGGGAGGCTCCCAGTTCCCACATGGGCTGCAGGTGTAAATCGAATGACTTAGCCCACACAGTGTTTCTGGGAACATTCCCAGCTGAGAAGAAGATGAATATCCCCGGGCTGTAAGTCGTGGTATGATGGGGTGACACAGCCCCTGACCTCAGGGACCCTTGAACTTGATGGGGAAGAGACAGTCCTGATCCCAGGGGACCCAGTCTGCTGCAGGTGACATGGCCCTGTCCTTGGGAGCCCCAGTGTGATAGAGAAGACCTAACCCTTTGCCTCGGGAGCTCCAGACTGATGAAAAAGACACAGCCTCTGCCCTTACTGAGCCCTCTTCTGATGGGGTTGACAGAAGTCACAGAGGCCTGAACCAGCAGCAGCACTTTCCTGGGCATATGACTGTTTCTCTGGAACATTTATTTGTTCCCATTTGTGCTTGTGTTTGGCTTTTCAGTGCATCTGCTCACCTCCCCTGTTACTTTAGAAACTCTCCCAGAAGCAAACGCCAGGTCTCTCTACCCTCCCGTACCCTCTTTGATACCCTGGCAGGGGGTCAGGACCTGGTGATTGGCCAAGGACTGGCCCCATCTAAGGCTATCAACCCCGGTTCCCTCCTTATAAAGGTGTTGGGCATGTGGGGAAGACGAGAGGGTCATGCTGGGGCAGAGATGGGCATATAGATAGATAGATATCTAATGTACTGAAAAGCAGGGGCAGGAAAGGGGTGGGGTCCATAACATGCCAAAGCCCATGCTTAAGGGAAGCTAACTTTTAGGCACTCGGCAGAGGGCAAGAGGCCCCAGGAACGGTGAGGGTGCTGTGAATGTCAAACAGCTAACACACATTTCCCAAAAGCTTCTTGGGCTTTCCTCCAGTCCCAGAGCACGGGCAGTTAAGGCTCCTGATGGAAGCAGATAAGCCGCACAGATTCACCTGGTATCAATGAGGAGCAAAAGGAGGAATAACACCTATTAAGGGCCTCCTGTGTGCTAACCGCTCCCCATATCTTCACCTGTTTTGTCATCAAATCTCATGCATTTATTCTCCATAGTCTTGAGGGTGGTGTTATTGCACAGATGGAGGCAGATGAAGAGAGCAAAGCACAGAGAGTTGGTATAACTTTCCTGTCTGCCTCCAGACATTCAGTCAGTAGTAATGACTTCTGTAAAGCCTTAGGAAATGGAAGCTGGCTCTGAACTGGAAAGAGCCCAGGGAGCAGGGCTCACTGAAAAAGTTGGGGCTTGGTGGTGAAACATGGTCAGTCTTCAAAGGTCTAAGGAACAGCCTTGGGGACCAGAGAACACAAAAGGGTACATCTAAGCCCATGAGAGCCTCAGTTCTGAATGTTCCTGTATCACGTGCTCCATCTACACTGCCTTAGTCTAGTACACTCCAGGTTTATGGTAATTAGGGTTGAACATGTGGTCAAATCCATGGACGATTGGTTGACCTCAGAGTGCTTCCAGCCAAGGGCTATGCCTAGGAGAGGAACACCGAGGGAGGGTTTAGAGAAAGCAAGCTCCATCAGCCTCAAAGATTCAACACATGCTCCAAAGTCCCCAATGTCCAGAATAGTAATGGGCCTGCCACCTGGCCTTATATTTGACATCCTTCTAGAACCTAGTGGGTTTTAGGACTGTACATCTCCTGAGGTCAGTGTACTCCATAGTCATGCATTCCTTTGGCAAATATTGACTTCACAGGTGATCTGGGCTAAGCCTTGACAGTTCACAGATTCATTAAGCATGACAATGCCCTCCAGTAGCTCCCAGTGTGAGTGGGGAATGCAGGCAGGTAACCAGGAATCAGGGTGCACTATTGTAGGTGCTGTGGGACAGAAGGCTTCACATTTATTAAGGAGCCTAGAAAGCCGACTGCGGCGTGCTTCAGCGCCTGTCCTGCCGCTGAGCTAGCTCCTCCTTCCCTCTCACCCGCTGATGGCCGCCCTGCCGGGGGACTGAGTGGGTGTTGCGGACATAGAGCTATGACCAAGCCCTAGAGGATTCTCAGTGCAGTGAAGGAGACAGAAATAAGTCAAGTAAAATGTGATAACTGCTATAAATAAAGTTATGGGAACAATGCGGAAAGAATGACTAATCCTGGAGGAGAAGAAACGGGCTTTGAGAGGAGGGTGTGAATTCATTAGCTGTTGAAAGAAACGAGGTTTCAGTGGGTCACTGCTAAAACTTTCCCCAGAGCCTCAATTCCCGGACCAAGAGGTTCTCAACCCCTCCTCTTCATGAATTGAGGAGACTGGATCTAAATTGCAAAGCACCTGGTTCTTTATCTTTACTACAGGGATGCTAATTCTGCCCACCTATGGAGTTGCTTGTCATGACTAATGACTGAAATGATCCTTGTGAAGCCGGGAAGATGCTCGCAATTATTGTTCGATCTTGTCCCCTCTTAGTTTCTATCCTCCAGTGCTGAAAGGTTTCATCTCTTCTCACTTGGCTGCTGCCATCTTCCCCTGACATCCTTCTCCATCATTTCTGTTGCTATGATACTATATGAACAGGTGTGGGGAATGGCTGCTTCAGAGCCCTGTAAAAGCAAAGGGTTCCTAATGGGTTTGTTTCTGTTTCTGCAGGAGTAAGACAGACAAACAGAATGAGAGAGAGAAAGAAACCAAGCAGTCCTATAGGCAAGCAGACAAATGGACAGATAAACAGGCATCTGGGTAGTTAGAGAAGTAAACCACGTGTCATCTTTGTAAGGTTCTCCAGCACTGTGACTTGTTTTCTGGATGTAGCCAATGGGGGTTAATCTATGGTTATTATGATTCTCTTTCCAGCTGAGTGTGGGAATTCAGTCACGGGCACGCAGGGCACTTTGCTGTCCCCCAATTTTCCTGTGAACTACAATAACAACCACGAATGCATCTATTCCATCCAGACCCAGCCAGGAAAGGGGATCCAGCTTAAAGCCAGGGCATTCGAGCTCTCTGAAGGAGATGTCCTCAAGGTAACGCTCATAGATTTCTTAGCGCATGTATGTTACAGTATGCAAAAGTGTGCTCAGTGCCCGCTCATTTATCTCTGTGTGAACGATCCAAATTCTTACCTTCCCTCCTGAGTCCCCAGATATTGTCCTCACTCACCTAGGAGAAAGTGAGAACCTAAAAGAGAAAGGCATGTGAGTGCCCAAGAATGTGGCTTTAGAGTTTGCTTAGGCGCTTACTGCTCTCAAATACATATGTGACTGAGTATGGGTTAACTGCATAAAAAGTTAATAATAATAGTAAATTCAGTGGGAGTGACCAGTGGGTCAGGCTTTCCACTGTGAACTCGGACCATCAACCTGGATAATGGAGAGCTTATAGAATGTATGTGTGTGTGAACTTGTGTAGATATGTGTTTGTGAATATAGATACTTTTATACATATGTTTCCACATATATGTACATGTGTGTCTATGTATTTGGTTTGGGGATCTGTGTCTGTGCATACTTCTCTTGTACTGTGTGTGTGTATGCGTGTGCACACATGTGCAATTATGTATGTTTTGAGTATGTTTCTGTCAACTAGGAGTCTATTTCAGTAGCTTCCATGTGTCACAGTGCTGGCCTGTGTGACAATGGGGTTAAAGAAAATAGATTCGAAATATATGTAAGAAAGAAATAATATGACTTGAATTATAGAGTTAGAGAGAGAAAGTTATTAACACACTGAGCATACACATGACTTGTGTTTGTGTGTGTGTGTGTGTGTGTGTGTGTGTTCAATAACATGTAATGTGTGTAATCAAGGAGATGATGCCGGAGAATTTATCAAAGAGCTGCCTTATTCAAATGGGTTATAAGAAAGTCACACAGAGTCTGTCCATTTTCATCTTAGGCAAGAAACTTTTTTGGAGCTCATTCTAATATAGTTTTATTCCCTGTAGTCAGAGAAGTCTTGACATTAGAAACAACCAGAGGCTATTATTCTGGAAAACCTAAAGAGAAACCATTAAATAACCCGCATCCCTGAGGATTCTCTCTAGATATGGTGAATGTACTGTTCTTTTTATGTACAGCTGGCACTCTTGACCCACCCTCTGGGGCGTGTGTGTGTGTTTGGAGGGCATCTCTCACTCTTACCTAATTATCCTTGAACCCAAGTTGAAGGATATCCTTGAACTCATGAGATAATCGTTTGGGGTTGGGTATGCCTGAAAATAGAGCAGATTATGGCAAGTGACCCAGTGGGGATTGAGCCCTATCATTGGCGTCTTAAGTTCTACTGTTCACTGAGCACCACAGACACAAAGAAAACAGCGTGCATCTTCCTAAAAGTGAGCAATAGCCGGACCCCATACACTCTAAGGGCTGTGTCTTCAGGCATCGCCCTGGACCTCACTTCTCTCCGTCCGTTTGTGCATGATCAGCAGAGCCTCAGAGGATACAGCTGGAGACCACAGGGCCCAGTCTCGCCCCTCCTCAGTGCTGCAGATGGAACTGGTGAAAGGCGGATGATGCACAGGCTTTTGTGGCTGACGGCTGTTGTTAACCCTGCAGGAAAGGGGGGACATATTTGAGGCATAACTTACAATTTTCTAGTTTTGAAGGTAGTATGAGCAGTGGTTCTATGCACATGCCCCAATCGGACCAGCAGAAGGGCTTGTCTGTTGCTGGAGGTCCCACGGAACACATTTGGTGCCTGAGAATGCTTGCCGGGGTGGGATGCAGACATAGTTAACAGGTGCGCACACCCAAATGCACTGTCAAGGTTCTGCCTCAGGAACCAGTGAGCAGCTTAGTAATAGACAGAAAAGAGACTTTCGGAGACACTCAGAGAAAGAAGGGTGGGATATGGGCCCTACAACCCAAGTCAGAGGTCTGGGAGGGCTCATGCAAGACGCCGGACTTCAGGGCTGCAGGAACAGGGGAATGAATTCCTAGGTTTCTTAGGGAGACCTTCGCAGACTTCAGACTTTGTCTCTGCAGCCACATGGCCAGCTGGCCCGCCACCCAGCTTTCTAATACTGTGCTCACCTTGTTGAAGAACCTCTTCCTCCTGTGTCTAGGCTTCTGTAGCATCCTTCAGAAGGTTGGGCTGTGGCTCTGCCCTGTGATCACCAGAACTGGTACAGAACCAGGCCCTTGGGAAAGGAGGGAAAGGCACCCAGGGAGATCGGGTGGTGTCGTGTAGCCCCTTTCTGTTCTAACTCTTCTCCTCAGGGCCCCTTGGCCTCCTGAGGGAGACTGTGGGACACAAATAGGTTCAGAACTGTTACAGAACTAAAAGAAACTCACAGCTCTAGTTTCTAAATAGGATTCAGAACCACCCAGCAACGACCATCAGTGCAGCAGCACTGCTGTTTGAACTTGTCACTCGGTCTACCTTGATACAAATGTGTGCAGGAGGAGCCCAGGGTACCAGTCACCTCAGAGAACATCTGGGCTTTGCCCGATATACTTGGCCCATCGGCCAGAACACTGGAGTATTCCTAATCCTGAGGGTTTTCCTGACCCTCCAAAGAAGCCCCAGTGCGAACCTGAATGCCTGACCAAGGAGACCGGTCACCTCCCATATATATGTTGCCCAAGTTATAATATTTCATGCATCTGACTAACCCTCCAAACCCTCCGCACTTGTATTTCTGACCCATGAAATGACTGTTTTCTTGCTTTTTTGACCCCTGATCTGTTCCTTAACTTTGATAACTTCAAATTTCTTAAACCTCACCCCCATACGTACTCTAGCTTGTCTCTCAGTACCATCTGATTTCTCTTTATTTTGGCCCCTGCCAAAATTTTTGGCCTCTAACATCAGCAAGACAGGAAGGGCCTTTAAATGCAATCGTATGGAACGCCAACTTCCAGTTCCAGGTGGCCAGTGAAGCACATATAAAGCTGCATCGTCTACAGGTTCCCATGAAAATGCCTACAGGGACATAAAAACAGGGGATTGTGGTCTCAGCACTAGAAATCAGGGAAAGGTGCCTTGCATATACAAGGTAAAGGAATTGCTGGCAAATAGAATACCCAAAAAAGGGTCCAAATTGAGACAGGGCCTGATCAAACTACAATTCACACAAGTGAAATGGATTAGCATGAGAAACCTAAAGGAAAAAACGCATCTAAGACCCCATAGCTTAGAGCAGCAGAATTTAGAGCCAAGGACACACCATAGGATTGTTGGCAGCGACCAGATCTCAACCACACCAGCTCCTCTGGAAGTGTACGAGGTCTGAGAGACCACACAGAGCTATGATACCCTCTCAATGTGACATTCTGCTTTTCATTTGGCTTTTGTTGACAAGCAGAGCAGTACCATGGCTGGTGCCTAATAAAAGTGGTCAAACTCATTAGAAAAGAGGCTGCCATGATATCTCTCTCCTCTCTCTCTCTCTCTCTCTCTCTCTCTCTCTCTCTCTCTCTCTCACACACACACACACACACACACACTCTGTAGCGCCAATAGCAGGAGAATCTCCTGTTATGACCTCTTCTGGCTTAACTCTTCTGCTTGTTCTTAGAGACTACTGGGTATTTCTAGTCTCCATTTTTATTCCTCCTTTGAATGGTGTGCCGACAGGAAAATTAACTGCATGTATGTTAATATTCAGTAGATCAGAAGAAGGGGACCTGTCTGAGGAGTCAAGACTAATTGCCCCTCTCCAAGCAACAAAGAAAAAAAAAAACTTTAAAAGCTCCTAATTTGTATTCTTAACAAGGCTCGAGAGACTATTATAGTTATGACACAAAAAATAGGCAATAATGAAAACAGCAATCTGAGATGAGGAAAGATTGAACAGAGATGAAAAATGTGATCATCCAATTAAAAAAATGGAATGGAGGCAATGAACAGAAGATGGTGAACCACAGAAAAATGAAATCAGTTTATTATAAGATAAATTAGAGAGCTTCTCCCACATCTCATAAGGAAATGAAAAAGAGGATTCTTGTGTATTAATAAAATGTACAATCAAGCCACAGTAAAACTTTACGTTCCAAATAACATAGCATGAATAAATTAAATAAAAACTGCATAAATGTAAAAACCTTTAATAAAGTTACAGTGATAGTGGAAAATGTTAATATACCTCTGTTAGTCTCTGGCATATCACCTAGGTTAAAAATAAATAAGGATTTAGGTAGCTTGAATAATATAACAGAATAAAAACAAAGAAAGTAGGAGAAAGATACTTTAACTATTATGTAGCATTGTACACCTGAAACTAATAAAAACCAAAAATAGTCATGGGATGTAAAGTATAGTATAAAGAATATAGTCAAGGGCCGGCCGAGTGGCATGTTGGTTAAGAACTGGCTTGAGATGCCAGCGGCCCTGGTTCGGATCCCACATGAGGGCCAGTGACACTGCCTTCTACAGCTAAGATGGTGAACAACAGCTCCATCTGGAACTGGGCTGCTGTGAGTCCCCAGGATGGCATAGCTGCAGCCCCTGCTGCAGTGGGCTGCTATAGGCTACAGTGAGTGCCCGGCAGCCAGCGTGAGCGGCAGGCAGCCAGTGTGAGCTGCCAAGAGCTGCTGTGAGCGGCCGTCCAGAGGCTGGCGACCGACCTGTTTTACCTGAGAGGAGCACAATGATGATACCAACATGGGCCAGTGAAGCAATGTCCTCCGAAACTAGATTGAAGAACAAAAAGGACAGCAACTTGTCTGTTCCCCTTCCCCAGTTCCCCAATGCTGTTCCCCACCCCCAATTCCCCAATGCTATTCCCCACCCCCAATTCCCCAATTAAAATATCTTTAAAAAAAAAAAAGAATATGGTCAATATATTGTAATAATTATGTCAGACCAATTCTAGATTTATCGTTGTGATCACTTTATAATTTATATAAGTGTCTAATCACTATGTTGTGCACCTGAAACTATCAATAATATTATATGTCAACTGTAATTGAACAAAAGAATTGAAAAAAAAGAAAAGACAAAGCAAAATGACTAAAAAAATTTTTAAATACCTATTATCAACAAAAACCAACTGTTTATTTGAGAAATTTAATAAAATAGACAAAGTGGCAGGACTGATCAATGCATAAAGAAGGCACAAATATATAATATTAAGGATGAAAAAAGGAACATAGTCATAGATATAGTAGAGATTATGAAAATAATAAGAAAATATTTAGGAACAACTATAAGCCAAGATATCTGAAAGCTTAGATGAAATGGAATTTTTTATGGATAAAAGTACTAACATCAAGAAAAGAAATTTGAATAAACCAATATATTGGAATTCCCCATATTCTCTCTCAAAAGCCCCAGGCCTAGACTACAGGTAAGATAACAAAACTTCAAAGAACAGTTAATCCCTGAAATAACCAAACTGTCTCAGAAAAGAGAAAAATTAGGATCCACCTCCCAACTCATTTTATTTAAAGGAGGAACAAATGGAAACACTGATATCAAACTGAATGAGGGCAACATAAAAACAGAAACTATTAGGCTAGTCTCACCTATGATCATAGATCTAAAAATCCTAAATACAATATATTGAATCTAGCTGTGTATTAAAACAAAACTGTCCAAGTCAGTTTGATTCCAGGAATGCAAGGATGTGTCAACATTAGAAAAAGCTTATAGTGTTATTTCTTGGGCAAACCCTATGAAATTGCCATCTTTGTAGGTCAAAACTGATTGAATATTAGCAAGTTCATGGGGTGCAATATAGTATCCTTACGGACAGAAGTGTACCCCAAAACATCATGTAATAAAATTTAATGTGTATTCATGAATTTTACAAATATGTCGTACACCTATAAACAGAACTTTCTTAATCTGATCAAGTTTCCACCAACACCTATAGCAAACATTATTCTTAATGACAAAACTTCCTAAGGATTCCCAGTAAAGTCAAGACTAATAACACCAGTAGTTCTACTATTACCAGTAGTAGTCAACACTACACTGCAGCTCAATCCACTACAATTATACCCACCCCACAAAAAGGAAAAAGAAACTATAATAAGTCTTGGGGATGTAATACACAGCATAGGAAATATAGTCAATAATACTGTGAAAGCATGGTACGGTGTCAGTTGGTTGCTGGATTTACCATAGTGATCACTTCTTTAGATCTATAAATGTTGAATAATTATAGTGTACACCTGAAACTAATATAACATTGTATGTTAGCTACATTTTATTAAAAATCTTTTCTTTTAAAAAAAGAAACCATAAAAATTAGAAAGGAATATAAAAATTATCTCTAAATAAATAATGAATAAATAAATTAAAATGTCTCTTACTCAGAAAATACAAAAGAATCAACTGATAAACTATCAGAACCAATAAGACAATTCAGCAAAGCTGCTGGTGTTTCTATAACCAATTAAAACATAATCAGGAACAAAGAACTCATTCATAATAGAAACAAAAGTACAAGGCAGCTAGGAATAAGCTTAACAAAAATGTTCATAATCTTTACTAAGAAAATAAAACTTTATTTTGAAGAACATTAAAATAAATGCAGGAAGGTCTCACATTCATAGATGAGCAAAAGATATGAATAGGCAATTCACAGAAAAGTAGAATTGTTAATAAACATACAAAAAGATGCTCAATCTCAGTGATAATCAGGGATGTACAAATTAAAATGAGATACTATTTCACACCCATCAAATTGGGAGACAAATTGAATGCCTAAAAATACCAAGGGTTGGCGAGAATTACTGTCATACTGTTGTTCGTGAGATTAAATCAGTATTTGTCTTTGGAAAACAATCTGGCAATAGGTAAGAAAGTTGCAAATGTGCCTTCCCAGCTCTTCTGTTCTAGATGTATGCCCTGGAGAAACTCAAACACATGTGTGCAAGCAGACATATAGCAATGTTCATAGGAATTGTTCGTCACTGTGTGTAAAAAACTATCCATTTAGAATATTTATTTTAAGCCCGCCATCTTGCTGAACTGATATACTACATATAATGGTACATGTACATCAAAACATCAAGTTGTACCCTTTAATTATATACAACTTTTATTTGTCAGTTATACCTCAACAAAACTGAAAAAAAAAGAAAAGCATCTAATAGAGAAAAACAATAAAGAAAGCTAAGATATAATGGATGTGCCCGGACTCCCCTGGATTTCTCAGGGAGACGTTCCCATTCCCTGTACATAATAATGAACTGGGCCATCAAAGCAATTTTCTTACGGCCAAGCAATATTCTGTTAGGAAATAAGTGTATGCAAAGACCCAATTCCCAATAGAAATCAAAAATATAAAAACAGGCCGGCCGAGTGGCGCGGTGGTTAAGCACTGGCTTGGGAAGCCAGCGGCCCCGGTTCAGTCCCACATACGAGGGCCAGTGACACTGCCCTCAAAAAATAAAAAAATAAAAATAAATAAAAACACCGAGGAATAAATACAGAATTTTACTGAGAGACTTAAAAGACAACTTGATTAAATGAAGTTAGACACTATGTAGATGGATAAGAAGATTTAATATCATATAAATGTATTTTTCTCTGATCAATTCATACGTTTAATGTTAATCAGAATTACAGAAGTTGTTTTGCAATTTTTGTTTTCCTTTGAGGAGGGTTGTTGTTGCTTTTAATTTGAGAACATTCTTCTTGAGTTTATCTGGAGGAATAAATATGGGAGAATTTTTTTTAAGTTAAAAGAAGACAAAGGAGACAGGACCTGCCATCCTAAATATTTGTATTATAAAGCTACAGTAATTAAAATAGTGTGGGTCATGCAGAAGAATAGACAAACAGATGAATGCACTAGAATAGAAAGTTGACAAACAAAACCAAACTAATATAACTATATATGTGATAACAATTGATTTCAATTTGGTGTTGGATGAAATATTTACAAACAGGGTTTGGTTAAATGGCTAATCAACCAGGGATAAAAGGTGGAATCTTATATCATGTGCCCAAATAAATCCAATTGGATGTAAGGACAAAAGTACTGGAAGAAAACGTTGGTTTGTTTATTTATTTATCATACATTTAAAGTGCCTCTTACTGCCAGGGCACACATTCTGGACGGTGATGTATGAATAATTAGATTGGGGGATGAGTTAATTTTATGATGGAAATTCCTGCAGCTATTTAAATGCTGTTGGGAAAAACTATTTAATGATTTTAAAAATATGCACAAGGGCCAGCCGAGTGGCGCATTGGTTAAGAGCTGGTTTTGGGATGCCAGCGGCCCCGGTTCGGATCCCACATATGAGGGCCAGTGACACTGCCCTCTACAGCTAACAACAGCTCCACCTGGAGCTGGGCTGCTGTGAGTTGCCGGCGATGATGTAGGCTGCAGCCCCTGCTGCAGTGGGCTGCCATAGGCTACAGTGAGTGGCCGGCAGCCAGCGTGAGCTGCCAATAGCCGCGGTGAGTGACCATCCAGAGGCCGGAGACCGATCTGCCTCATCCGGGAAGAGCGCAATGATGATATCGACATGGGTCAGTGAAGCAACGTCCTCCGCAACTGGACTGAAAATCAAAAGGACAGCAACTTGTCTGTTCCCCTCCCCCAATTCCCCAATAAAATCTTTTAAAAAAATAAAATAAAATAAAAATACGCACAATATATTAAGCGAAAGAACAATTACCATATAGCATCTATAGTTTGATCTTGTATTTATAAAAATAATATATATATATATATATATATATATATATATATATATATATATATATGGAGAGAGAGAGAGAGAGAGAGAGAGAGACATATGCGTAGAATAAAGTCTAGAGAGACAATCACCGAAATGTGATGAGGGCTAAAAGTTGCTTTTATTTTCTTTGTGCTTTTCTGTTTTATAAGTTTTGTCTGCCATGAATATTTTATCATAATGACACATTAAGAACATTTTTTGTTCTTAACAATTAGGATGAATTATGCTTTGAAATTAAGGAGAAAATCCGGTTCCCATTATACTTTTATTAATTAACAATGATTTCTTAATACCATTATATATCCAGTGAGTGTTCAAGTTTCCAATTATCTCATAAATCTCATAATATTTTTTAAATTTATAGTTCATTTGAATCAGGACCCAAATAAAGTGTACACATTGGATTAGTTGCCTCATGTGGTTTTTAATCTATAGGTTTCTACCTCCTTCCCCCACTTGTAATTTATACGTTTGAGGAATTGCGTCATTTGTCCAGTGGAATTTTTCACATGCTGGATTTTATTGCTCATATTCCCAGAGTATCATTTCGCGTGTTCCTCTGTTGTCTGCATTCCCTGTAAGTTACTTAATCTGGTCCAGGCTTGTTTTTTGGTCTTTTTTGTTTTGTTTAAGCAAAATAACTCAGGTAATGGTCATCTTCCATCAAGAAGTGCATGATATCGGGTTGTCTATCTTATTGTGATGTTAGCAAGCATGAATGATTAATGCCTTGATCAATTAATTGCAATATATGTTTTAATGGTACAAATGTTTTTATAACAATTCAGGTGCAGCAGTGGGCTATACTCTTTGAACTGGTGTCCTCTCTGTCCGTTGGAAGTCTGGAATCCTCTCAGTCTATCAGTGATATAAAGCAATTGCACATAGACAGTTTTGAGGAAACAGACGTGAGGTTCCCGGGGGCCTAAACAAATCTCTGTAATATACAGCACTGTTAGCTTGAAGGATGGCTTCTTTTAGAAAGCTTTGCTTCATAAATAGTAGAATGGAAATATTGTTCCAATTTGCTGGCAGCTGGCACCACATCCTGTGCCATGCACAAATATTCATCACCCACCCATAGATCCCATCTTTGATATTTACCAAAGCACCAGGGGGTCCTTCACTCAATCACAACTTCTGTCATTATTTGTACAATTATCTGGAAAGGAGCAGCAACCTCGAAACCTGGGGAGTCAGTTCATTATTCTGATGATTGTTGACTTTGCTGGTGCTCAGAAGTTCAGCGCACAGATGGGAGTCAGTGGAGCCAGATGCCTGCACGATTTCACCCCTGGCAAGCCCAGCAGGCCCTCGCTGGAGCCCTCATTTGAGGAGGGAAGAGGCAGAGGCTGAGCTTGGGGAAGGGAAAGGCACCATGACACGCTGGTCATCTTAACTCCATCCTCCTGGACCCCAGGAGCCATGTCCAGTGCAATGGTCAAGACCGAGGCCACTGCCACAGTGGGGTGGAGTTAGGCAAGAGGACGGTTGTCAAATGGATTGAGTGTTTCGCGATGCAGAGATGCCGAATGCTTTCAGCGTTCCTGTCTGCAGAAACAGATGGCTTGGGCAGTCAGGCAGCCCTAACTTGGCCTCCCCAGGCTGCTGAAGAGAAAACCAGTGCCATATGGGGGTCGAGGGAACAAGAACAGATCTCCACTGGAAAGGTTAAAACAGCAACCAGTTTCCTAGAGACCAGATTCACATTGAGATGGGCTGGGCACCGAACTGGCACCAAGTGGACACGAGAGGGGTCGATACTCGCCCCGTTGCTAGGTCCACTCGGCCATCTCCCTTGCATCTGATGACTCAGTGCCTCTCTCACAGTCCTCAGTGCACAACTCTGGGAGTGTGGGCTGTGGGGTGAGAAGCTGTTGTTCAAAATAAAGCCACGCTGACAACATTGGGTTGGGTCTCTCCTATGTTCAGGTCTATGATGGCAACAACAACTCCGCCCGTTTGCTGGGGGTGTTCAGCCACTCGGAGATGATGGGGCTGACTTTGAACAGCACATCCAGCAGCCTGTGGCTTGATTTCATCACTGATGCCGAGAATACCAGCAAGGGCTTTGAGCTGCAGTTTTCCAGTAAGTCCTCGGTGGATGACAAGTCGGGCTTTCCCTAGTGCCGCTAACACGAAGGTTGGGCTCTGGGACATCTTTCATCACCAAGTAGGTTTGCTTTTCTCTGACTGGCGCATGCTTAACTGGTTGTTGCCTCTAAGACATTGTGCCTGTGGTTTGGGTAAGCTGCCACTTGGCATAAAAGCTCTGTGGTTGAAACTTGCGGTTAATCAAGTTGACAGCATACCTTTTACTAATACTTTAAAAATTATAAATGCTCAGCCTTTAATTAAAGCCACCAAAAGACAGCCTTTGTTAATCATAGCATTTATAAAATAATATTCGGCTACAGTCAGATGTAAAAAATGCAAACACTAATGTATAATTATGTTCATTTTTACTACTCCCTGAAGAGTTGAGTCTTGATTCTTTCCCTCTTTTTTTCATGGTTTTAACTTCCTCCTTTAAAAATCCTGGGATTTTGAAAATGGAAAGCACCCAAGTTTTATGCAGCTCCTGCCCCACCCACCCAGAGTACTTGGGATGATATTTGAGCTTCTCCTTGCCCAGTAGATATCAAAATTTTAAAAAAAGTGCTTTTATAGACTATTTTAAAATCTAGTGAGCATCCATCAACTGATGAATAGCAAAACACTGGCATATTATTTGGCCATAAAAAGGGAGGAAGCTCTGACATGTGCTTCGACATGGGTGAACCTTGCAAACATTATGCTCAGTGACAGAAGCCAGTCATAAAAGGCCATGTATTCTATGATCGATTTATATGCACTGTCCAGAGTAGGCAAATCTAGAGAGATGGGAAGAAAATCGGTGGGTGCCTAGGGCTGGGGGAGTTGGAGGGAAATGTGGATGGGGCTTCCTTTTTGAGGTGATGAAAACGTCCTGGTGTGGAATGTCTTGACAGGCACACAACCCTGTGAGTTGTACACTTTTAGATGGGTGAATGTTTCGTATGTGAATTCTTTCTCACGAAACCTGTCAGAAAAAACAAATCCAATGAGTCTACAAAAGATCCCTTTTGCCCGGGCCCCAGATTGTCTGGCTCAGGGATTTGTGCTGGTTACCACAGGCAGGTCAGTAGAGCAGTATTAATAGAGTCATTTTCAAATTCCATTTCTATCATCTGAGATTGTGTGACTTTGGAACAATTTATTTAACCTTTCTAAGTCGATGTTCTCAGTTGTAAAATGTAGCTAATTACACCTTGTGAATAACAAATGAGAGATAACCCAGGTGGGACACCATATAGTACAAGCTCTGTATAAACTCTGCAGAGGTTTCCTTCTGCAGCCTTTTTCAGTAGAGTATATTTAAGCAGGGTATAATTGAGGTTTGAAACATACATTTAAAGTGACTTTTCCATATTACACTATCCGATAAAATGTCTTGGTGAGCAAAATTGAAAATACAGCTCCCACCAGCAAAATGCGATGGGGTCAAACAAAAGAAATAGAACATTCAGACCCTATGCCTGCAAACTATTAAAAGCTGTCGTGGCAGAAATAACTGAAATCATTTACATGTAGCAACAGGGGAGCGAACACTCCGTAATACACCCTCACCCAAGCACAGCAAGATGGCGGCCCCTGAACACTGAGTCCGTCAGAACCGAGGCACAGGGCCAGGCATCTTCCTAAAGGACATGTGGTTTCTGCCACAACAGGTCTTGCTCACCCTATCTCTTCTCTCTTCACCAGGTTTTGAACTCATCAAATGTGAAGACCCAGGAACCCCCCAGTTTGGCTACAAGGTTCATGACGGAGGCCATTTTGCAGGGAGCTCCGTGTCCTTCAGCTGTGACCCTGGGTACAGCCTGCGGGGCAGTGAGGAACTGCTGTGTCTGAGTGGAGAGCGCAGAACCTGGGACCGGCCGCTCCCCACCTGTGTCGGTAGGAGGCCTCTTGCAGACCCTTGTCACATACTTAGCAGGTGGGGACAGAGCGAAGGCATGCCCCCAGAATTGTAATGCCGGGGAGAGAGAAGAGGGAGGAGGGTCGATTAGAAAGAAAGAGGGAGAGATTTTGCCTGGGTTCCAGGGCTTCCTGCAACAAACACCAAGGCTCAAATGAGCCTCCAACTCACCCTGGGCCTCAGTTTCTCTATAGGCAAAACGGGGTTCATGTCCCTTTTCTGAGGGAATTTTGAAAGAAAGAGTAAGATCATGAACAATCATCTATCTCACTCTTTAAAAAAGATGCACTGGCATTTTCTTAAGACTGTGATGCTTCCAGAATGTCAGCAGAGGCTCCCTGGAAGCTCTATCTCGATGTGTCACAGAACAAGAGAAGTCTGGTCCAAGACCAAAGTGTGAAATAGGCAACACCCATCATTCTGTCTGTCTGGCCTTTCATTCTCACCACCCATCTCACTGCACATGTCACCCTCTCTGCTGATCAGGACTCCCACAGCACTGCTTTGTCCTGCTTCCCCATCCCCAAACGCCAGGCCTTCCCCTCTCTCCATCCCATTCCCCTTGGCCCACAACCTCAATGTGTCTGCGGCACTGGCCAATCTTCTAAAAACAAAACACCCACTGGGAAAACGAAGAAGTGCGTGCCAAGCGCTGTGTGCCAGAGTTGGCGCCGGTGTATGTTTGGGTACATGCGGGGGAAGAGAAATATGAAAAGAAAGAACGAAAGCATTTTCCCTGCCCTGGGGGAGCCCATACTCGAGCAAGGAGAATAGACACGTAAACAGAACATTAATAATATAAGACAAGCTCTGTAATACGAGTTATGTGCAAAGTGTAGGGGAGGTATGAGAAAGTTGTGCACAGGAGGTGATATTTCAATTGCAACTTGGAAGGCTGGGTAAGAATGCACCAACAGGGGAGCTGAGTGGGGAGGTGACCATTCCAGCCTGACCCTAGGCTGGGGCTGAAGGTATGAACCAGCATTCTGGGCGATGTTAACAGCCAATGCTCTCTTTCCCTAGACAACTCCATTTTAGTAGGATCTTCAACACTGTTAAACAACAGAGTGTCTAAAGGCAGGGATTGTAAGTCTCCAAGTGGATACACCATGGTAGTGCCTCTCAGTCCTCTGCAGTCTTCCCCTCTCTCTCTGTGTAGGTTGACTCAGTCTGCAGTCTTGCCCCTTCCCTTTCTCCCCGCATCCAGTTTTTCTCCCCTTCTTTCCTTCATACGCCAGGCCTGGGCTAGGCCCTAGGGATACAGAGGAGAGCTGATTCTGGTCCATCGAGGGAGACATGTGCATAAACCGACAACGGTATAATGCCATAGGCAAGCCAGAGCAAGCGAAATGTGAAGGAGATGATGATTCACAGGATAAGACAATTATTTGCTTTGCAGAAAGAATTCACTATGTAAGGTTCTTTTGAATATCAAATTTGCCAGTTGGACTGAACTTCGAGCATGCACTCAAGCAGCGCTAGTAAGAATATTTATACTTTGAAACTCAGAGGCCTTCCCCACTGAGACTCCCTCAGGCCCCACTTAGGGGAGTGAGGCTGTGTATTTGGGATTATGGGTGTATATTTTTACACGTGTCATGTTGTGGACTCTATCACGGTCTGCCAGGAATGACTACTATAACTGGAAACATCCGGGTATTTTCTTCAATGATGAGTGTATGCTGCAGCCCAAAGGAAGCAGCCAAGGCTCTAGAATGGGAAGAGGGGAGAGCACCAGAAATAGTCTGATGGTCCTATCGGTGAATCTGCTAAGGCTGGCCACTTGGCCCCTCCTGCCCACCTGCCGGGCCTCAGATAAAGTGATCCATGAGGAAGGAACCAGTGTGCCCTTGAGCAAATGCAACCAGTCCTGTTCATTCAAATGCTCAGTCTCTGGAAAGCAAAAAGGGCCTTCTCCATCTGGAATGTGGAAAGACGCTCTAGTCAAGGACATGGATAATGTCCTGCTGCCTTTCTAGATGTGGTATCTCTATGTGTGGAACCAGGCAGCCTTCCTCCCCACAACTTAGAGTTTGTCCTCTCACTCACACCCTGCTCCCTGCCATGGGCCCATTCAGCTCTGCTCTTTTCAGTCAGGTTGGCATCTGCCATCTCAACAACACCACAGAGAGAGGACTCCCAGTGAGACTTGAGCAAAGGATCTGGTCTCATGAGCAGCCTTACTGGCAGAGAGCCCGTCCCCCAAACCTGCCTTAGTGGTCCCACATCAAGCCATGGGGCCCAAGAGATGCTTAATGAGTGCTTTGTAGTAACAGGCGAAGGTCAGTTTTCCATTTGTGACTTTGATCCCATTTTCTCCTATTTCTCCTAGGATCTTGTTTATCAATAAATCCCTTTCCTAAAAAGCTTTGTGATACCTTTCCTTCCCTTCCTTTTCGCTCATGTTCCCTTGATTCAGACCTTTATAGTAATTTGCCTGGAAAGCAATAAGCTTTTTCATTCATTTGATCATCCACCCATCTATTCATCCAATAGCATTTATTAATACATTTATAATGTGCCAAACACTACACTAGGCACTTGATATGCAAATGTAAGTACGACAAGGTCCCTGTGTCCAACGAACTCTTAGCCTTATGAAGGAGATAGACATGATAATAACGTGTGACATGCTGTGATAAAATCCGTTCCTGCACAATACGGATGCACCACATTTGTTTATCCTTTCATACATTGATGGACCTGTGGGTTTCCACTTTTGGGTTGTTATGAGTAATGCTGCTGTGATCATTCATGTACAAGTTTTTCTGTGAACATATGTTTTCATTTCTCCTGGGTACATACCTAAGAGCAGAATTGCTGGAGTCGTATGCTAACTCTGTTTAATATCTTGAGGAGGTATGAAACTGTTTTCCAAAGCAGCTGCACCATGTTACATTCCCACCTGCCATGTCTGAGGGTTCCAGTTCCTCCACATCCTCACCAACACTTGTTATTGTCTGTCTTTTTTATTTTAGCCATCATCATGGATGTGACGTGTTATCTCACTGTGATTTTAATTTGCATTTCCTTAATGATTGTTGATGATAAGCACCTCTTCATGTGCTTCTTAGCCATTTGTGCACCTTCTTTGCGGACATGTGCATTCAGATCCTTTGCCCTTTTTTTTTTTTGAGGGCATTGTCACTGGCCCTCATATGTGGGACCCGAACCAGGGCCGCTGGCTTCCCTAGCAAGCACTTAACCACCGCACCACTCGGCCGGCCCTCCTTTGCCCATTTTTAAACTGTGTTGTTTGTCTTTTCATTGTTGGTCTGTAGGAGTTCTTTGTAGATTCTGAATGTAAGTCTCATGCAGGGACCTTCTATATACTATGCTCAGTCACCTGGAATGAATGAAAGGGACTCAGGGACACAGACAAGAGAAGCCATCAAGGCGTCGCTGGCAGCATGGGCCAGCCCATGGAGCTCACTCTTTTGGGATTTGTTTCAGCCGAGTGTGGAGGGACAATGAAAGGAGAGGCTTCGGGGCAGGTGCTGTCACCCGGGTATCCAGCTCCCTATGAACACAACCTCAACTGTATCTGGATCATTGAGGCTGACGCCGGCTGCACCATTGGGTAAGTCAGGGCCAGCCACGTAACCATTGCCACTTGTTCAGGAGAGTCATCACCGGTGTCATCCCCCGACTACCCCACTGGGAGCTGGTCCTGCCCACCTTACCTGGAGAGAACCTCACGGCGATCCACAGTGGTTGTTAGGACCCCAGACTAGGGCCCATGAAAAACCTGGCAAGGCCAGTCTCAGCCTCACAGGGCTGCACTCCAAGTTCAGACAATTCTCTGGCCTCGTTGGCAGTTGCAGCTGAGGGTATAGACTAAAAGTCATACGGACCGCGGTTTGAATCCCAGCCCTGCCATTTACTGTTTGCTGGACCTTGGGTAAGTCTTTTATCCTCTCTGAGTATTACCATCTCCTTCTGGATTATGGGTTATAATACCGGCTTCTCGGGGCAAAGCATTTCAGTGAGACATTGCATGTAATGTGCACAGCATAGCACTTGGAACATAGTTAATATTTAATAACGGTTCTGTGAAACGATGGCTCCGTGGTTATTACTGACAATAGTAAGAGTCAGCTTAGAGCTATGAGCCCAAGTTGTTTCCCTTTCTCAGCCTGAGTTTCCTCATATGTAATACGAGGACAAAAATATATATGGTTTGGGGTTATGGAGGGAATAATTACAAAAGCCCAGCAGTGTCTGGTACTTCATACATACTCCCTCAAAACATAACTTTCTTTCCCTATAAGCACCTGACTAACAGGAATTACTAATTGGAGTTCCAAGGAGTCAGAGAAGAAAGGAGTGTCATCATTTATCCATCAGAGGGCCTGGCATATATATTGCCTTATTAACTCTTCACAATAGCCCTATTAATACTAATAGTAAGCCCTAGTAATAAATAGACATTATAATAGTCCTCCCTTATCCAAGGTTTCACTTTCCTTAATGCCAGTTACCCATGGTCCACCACAGTCCAAAAATACTAAATGGAAAATTCCAGAAATAAACAATTCATAAGTTTTAAATTGTGGGCCATTCAGAGTAGTATGATGAAATCTTGCGCCATCCTGTAACATCCCACCCAGGACATGAATCATTCCTTAGTCCAATGTATTTATACCGTATCCATACTGTATACATTACCTGCCCATTAGTTACGTAGTAGCCACCTTGGTTATCAGATTGACTATTGCTGTATCACAGTGCTTGTGTTCAAGTAACCTTTATTTTACTTAAGAATGGCCCCAAAGGACAGGAGTAGTAATACTGGCAATTCAGATATGCCAAAGAGAAGCTGTCAGGTGCTTCCTTTAAGTGAAAAGGTGAACGTTCTCAACTTAATAAGGAAAGAAAAACATCGTATGTTGAGGTTGCTAAGATCTACAGTAAGAATGAATCTTTTATCCATGAAATTATGAAAAAGGAAAAAGAAATTTGCGCTAGTTTTGCTGTTACACCTCAGACAGCAAAAGTTAAGGCTACAACCTGTGATAAGTGCTTAGTTAAGAAGGAAAAGGCATAAAATTTTGGGGTGGAAGACATGACATTGTTATGGCTCTATGATCCTCTTTCTGACACCTTGTCAGAAGGTCAGTATTAACATAATGCTATGTCACAATGCCTGTGTCATTCACCTGGCTTCATCTCATCACTTAGGCATTGTATCATCTCACGTCATCACAAGAAGGGCGAGCACAGTACAATAAGATATTTAAGAGAGAGAGATCACACGCACATAACTTTTATTACAGTATATTGTTATAATTGTTCTATTTTAATGTTAGTTATTGTTGTGACTCTCTTACTGTGCCTAATTTATAAATTAAACTTTATCCAGTATGAGTTTATAGGAAAAACATAGAATATATAGGGTCCAGTACTATCTGCATTCTCATGACTCCACTGGGGGTCTTGGAACGTGTCTGCCATGGATAAGGTGAATCAGGGGGTCTACTGTATTGTTATTCCCATTTGATAGATGAGAAAACGGACCTCCCAAGAGAGTGCATGTTTGCACAGCAAGCTGGGGTGTGTCTTTGTGTCTTAGTGCCGATCACACTGCACGCACAGCTGGGCCTTGAGTTGGGCGTATGAGGAAAGGAGCAGGTGGGGTGGAAGGAGGATCGAACAAGGCAGCTGGAGAGGAGGCCGTCTGGCTGGAGTAGAGGGCGCATGTGGACAAGGGATGGAAATAGAGAGGGTTAGAGTGTGACCCGGTCATGGAGGATCTTAAACGCCAGTTTAAGCAAGAGGAAGCCATGACAAGTTCTAGAGCAGGGGTGTCCCACTAGAGCTATTTACAGTAGAGAGAGCTCATGGGAAGAAAACCAGTCAGGAGACTGCTGCAGTGATCCGAGAATGACGTGTTGAGGCTTTGGAATAATGGGGGGGGGGGGGCGGCGGCATCAAGACTAGGAGCAGCGATGTAGCCAGAAGACCCCTGCCTGGGAAACTTCTCAATGTCCTTAAACAAAACAAATGTGTCGAGTGTTTGCTATAGGCAAGTTTTTGAGTTAAGCCCTGTGCAAAACGGGGTCATCATCTTACTCTGTTCCCCTCCCCCACACTATTGATATCCATTCTACTTTCTGTGCCAATATTACAGAAAGCAGATGCAACAAACATGATTTCTAAAACAAGATCATCCTATGCATGGCTCATGGACTTGCTTTTTTGTTTTACTCTTTAATCATATATTATCATCTTATTATGTCAATATTTATATAGATCTGCCTCATCCTGTTTGATGGCTACAGGGCGTTCTGTTGTATGCACAGCCATAATTGATTCCACTACCCCCCTATTGATAAAGTGAATATTTTCCATTTTTCACTCCAGTAAATATCCTTGTACATAAATCTTCAAACAGTTGTCCAATTATGTTCTTAGGATGTATTCTTAGAAGACAGATTTCAGTACATGACTTCAAATTTCCCTCGAGATCTTGCCACAGTTTACAGGCTCACCAAAAGCCCGATTCTCCACCCAGCATCACTAGATGCTGCCAGTCCTGTCTGTGTTTACTAATCTGATGGGCAAAATGATATTTAATTGTCTTTGCTGCTTCTAAGTTCTTCATGTATTTTTCTTTGGGGGAGTTTATTTTTTTCATATAGAGTGTTCAACTGGGTTCATTTCTAAATAATTTATAATTTCTGTTTATAACCTGAATATTTAAGAATTTTTTAAAAATTACTAAGTGGTTATATATTCTGTATGATCTTTTTTATTCTATTTATTCTGACTGCATTGTGCCCTTTTTATTTTTTGAATTTTTGTCTTATTTCTATTCCATGAATGTTTAAGGAAAGTGAAGAGTACAGGGTTTTGTATATTTCTTTTACATCAAGTGTATTACGCTTTCTTTCATACAAGCGTATGAAGCTTTTTTATTGCTTTCCTTTATTTTCGACTCTTCCTATTGTTAGCTGACTTGATTTAATTGATTTGTTTTTCCTCCAGTAATTTGAAAGTTCTGTACCCCATTTTCATCCTGCCAGTGATCATGTGTTTTCATAAATTCCATTTTCAACAGTATTTATCCTGTTATTTCTTTCTCTTTAGTTTGGAAATCTTGTTTTTATTTTCATTTCTATTTCAAAGAAGCTGCATTTTTTTGTTTTCAGATCACTCTTGACAGCCTACTTTTGTTTTTATCAATGTATTATCATCTTGTATCTTGTATCTCCCTGAGAATACTATTTATGTTTTGTGTCAGGAAATCTCCTGTTTTCCCCTGCATTAACTGCATTTTTGTAATTGAACCATTTGGTCTGACCCTTCAGCTGGCTTCCATTGAAGAGCTAATTCTCTTCACACCCTAGGAGCTTCTATCATTCATTCAGTATCAACTTGTAGCTGAGACCTGGGCTTTAGCACCAGATGACCTGCCACCCTTACCAGCTGTGTAGCTTAGGATACTCTTCAAGCAGGCACTCTATCCCTCAGCTCTCTTATCTGTAAAATGATGAAAAATAGTGCCTACCACCTAAATTTGCTCTGAGGATTAAGTGAGTTAACATATAACCAATTAGATTCGTGGCACATAATTCCCAAGTGATAAGCCCACTCCGGGAACCAGGTAGATAGTTGTTCATTTTATCCAGATGGGCATCCCCTAAGTATAGGAGCTTGTAAATCACCCTTAGAGTCACAGGTGGTGGGTACCAGACTGTTGGTGGGAATAGATGTCAAGGGGTCTTCCCTTTGGGTGTGCCAGATGGGAGGGTACGTGGGACAGCCCACAGGCCAGCCCATGAGACTGTTCCCAGGGCACAGAGAGGAGAAGGCTTGCCGATGCCTCACCCCACCCTGCCCCAGCCCCAAACAAGTGTTGAGGGTGACCAGAGGGATCTGTGGTCAAACTCAGCCCAGCAAGCCGGGCAAGGGTGGTGCCCTTCCAGGAGTGCCCAGGAGGGACAGTGGGTGGCTGCAGGGACCAGTGGTCAGGCTGACCCTTGGGTGGGGTCCCAGCGGGAATGTAGGCCCTTCCTGGATGTGCATGACAAGCATGGGCTGGCAATCAGACCCTGTCTGTGAACCCTGGACATCTTACAGCATATTTCCTCTGACTGCCGAGAATGAGACAGGCGGGTTGATAAATTCCATACAAGCCTGACAGCTAATAGGAGGAGGGCAGACCAGTAAGCTGCACCTTTCATGTCACTCTTTTCTTGTGTCGTCAGTATGTAGAACATGGACGTTTCATCCCATTTGGGTGGGACCGCTTCTCCGTTTCTAATGTTGGGCCAGAGTTTTCCTTTATATCATTATTGAAACTGCTCAGGCTATAAGTAGAGAAAAGAAGGAGGCAAAGCCTTTTGTTCTTGGCCTTGCCCTCTACCTAATATTTACTAAATATCTACAGTACACTAAGTTCTGAATCAATTGTTATTGTCCCCATTTTATAGATGAGCTCATTGAGGCCCAGAAAGGATGAATGTTTCACAGTTACCCAGTGACATGGGTTTCAATTCTGCGCTGCCTAGCTCCCGCCTTTCCTCTTCCCAGTCTGCCATTCAGACCCTGGTTTAGTTCCATTTAACAAAACACACACCAAACACCTTCCCTGTGCCAAACTGCATATGCTGTGCAGTGGGAAACATGCAGATCAGCCTAAGGCCAGTCCTTGCCCTCCGAGGGCTCACATGCTCATGGGGAAATAGTCAAACAGCTACTCCAAGTCAAGGTACATGCTGGAGGCAAGTAAAAGTCAGTTCGGTAACGGAGAAGAGAAATTGCACCTGGAGGTGCAGAGGCGGACATTCCAGTGGAGGGGAAGTAGAAAGGAGGCATGAACACGGGAAAGACAGGGTCTGTCCACAAAAGAGTACCCACTTGATGTGGCCGAGCCTGCGTGGGGTGAGAGGGGGGACAAGGCATTGTGGATAAAGGGTCTTTGCAGGACCCTCAGTACCAAGATGAGCACTCTGCATGGATTTCTCACTGACGAGGAGCCACTGGAATATTTAGAAGGCAGTAATGACATCAGTTCAATTAAAAATCCTAGAGCATTTACTCAGTGCTAGGCATTCTGCCAGACGCTGAGCATATAAATATAAATAAGAAACAGTCTTTTCCCTTGAAGGCTTCAGTCTTCTAGATAGACATTCTAACAGCTAGGAATGGAAATAGAAAAACTGACTGACGCAGACTTGAACAGATGGAGGCTTGCTTTTCTCGGAGAACAAGTGTCTGAAGGGCCCAGCCAGACCTGTGCTCAGGATGCCATGACCTTTCTTCTTGCTCTGCCGTCCTTTGGCTTTCATCCTCATGGTTACCTCGTCAGCTCTCCAGCTCCAAGCATTATGTCTGTGTCCTGGTTGTAAAGAAGAGGGAGGAGGAAAGGGCACCGCTGTCTTACTGTGAGTTTGCGTATTTATTCGGGAAGAACCCCTCTCCTTAGAGACAGCATCCTACATCTCGTTAGTCAGAGTTTGCCATGCGTGGCTTAGGGAAAGTAGGAAATCAATTTTGTTTTGCTTTTACCGTTTCAATAGTAGAGACAGACGGGGGATTTGGAAATGGAGTACAGATAAGCCAACCTACAGTGTCTGCTACGGATTCTAATATCGTGAAAAATTCTAAAGTAGGTGTATGTACAAAACAATAGAAAAGCATTGACAAGGACAGTCGGGGGGGCAGAGGGGGGAGGGTATTACAGAGAGGAAGAACTATTCTAGCTGCGCTTTAAAGAACAGTGGTAGTTCACCATGCGAGGTGGAGGCAAAGACCTCCCGCACATGTGAAAGAGAGGACTGAGCTGCTTCTGGAAGGGCTCATTGTCTGGGCTGACATGATGCTATCTCCACCTCAGGGAGGTCAGTGGAGGCAAGTCAGAGGATACTTTGGCTGGGAAACCAGAGAGGAGTCTAGTGTGACTGAGGGACCCTGGTTCTGTTCAGAAGAGCCGAGTGTTGTGTCTTGAGGACAAGTTTGGTTGGAGCTGAGAGCCCTATGTGTCTGGTTACATGAAGGGGAAGGGAGGAAGAGAGAAGAGATGGTCCTTTGCAGGTGTGCATTCCCTCAGGAGAGCTGGGGTCTGTAGAGGATGGAGAACCTATCGTTCCTGAAGGCTCTGATTTCTGCTCCGAACTCCCAGTTAGTCATAAAGCTTGTATTTAGCTAATAGTCCTAGTTTGTTGGTTTTTAACTGCAGAGATGCTTCTGAATGATTAATTCAGAGGGCAACCTGGAAACTCCATTCTTGGCTGTTGGTCACAAAGCAGTGGGATTACCAAGGTGGGGAGGGGGGACACTGTTTTGATTCATCAGAATCCCTGCCCAGTGGAGCTTGTCTTCCTGGGAGGATGCTAGACTAGACAAAACATCTGGCTGTGCCTGAGGCCCAGATTCCCCCTCTGCGGTTTCATATCAATCATAGGGCAGCAGTCCCCCCACTGCGATCAGCGTTGCTTCCCTTTAACCAGCAAATGGGCAGCTGGCCTGGAGGAGGCAGAAGGCACCAGAAGTGTAGCTTCTGTTCACAGCTTTTGCCAGGAATTGTGGCCGCAGGTTTAGCAGCTTCCAGGAGGTTTATTTTTGAGCAGTGACAGTAAGTTAAACTTTAAACAGAGAAGGTCCATGCACTCGCAAGAGCTGAGCTCCTGAAGGAGCTGAACAGATGAGCACATACACAGGGTGGTTCCTTTGTCAGAGTTGAGGTTTCAACAATCGGGGGATAGTCAAAAAGAGCTCAAAAGTTTTTTTTGTTTGTTTGTTTGTTTTTTTAAAGATTTTATTGGGGAATCGGGGAAGGGGAACAGACAAGTTGCTGTCCTTTTGTTCTTCAGTCTAGTTGTGGAGGATGTTGTTTCACTGGCCCATGTTGGTATCCTCATTGCGCTCTTCCCGGATGAGGCAGATCGGTTGCTGGCCTCTGGATGTCGCTCACCGCGGCTATTGGCAGCTCACGCTGGCTGCGGGCCACTCACTGTAGCCTATGGCAGCCCACTGCAGCAGGGGCTGCAGCCCACACCATCACCGGGGCTCGCACAGCCCAGATCCAGGTGGAGCTGTTGTTAGCTGTAGAGGGCAGTATCACTGGCCCTCATATGTGGGATCCGAACCGGGGCCGCTGGCATCCCAAAACCAGCGCTTAACCAATGCGCCACTCGGCCGGCCCTCAAAAGTTTTTTGAAAGAGAGGATGTAGATAACCTGGTAGGTATAAATGTAGGTTTTAAGAGTGGTGTTGCTCTCTGGCAATTTAGTGTTTCGTGGATAACCTCTTGAAAAAAGAAACACAAACTACTACAAATTATCTGAGAATAATAGCTTAGCTGAGCTACACTGGATAGTTGCATTAGCCATTCATCAACTTGACTGCCAGTTTACAATCCGAGAAATAAATTCTGACATCTCTTAGGAGAAAACAAATAGTTTAACCAAAGAAATGCAGACCTCATTAGCTGGCCTCACTAGACTGGTACTTTCCCTTTCAAAAGATAAGTAAACAAATAAGCAAAATATAAATAAAATGAACTTGTGATTTTGAGACATACCAGTCTCAAAAAAGAGAACCACTTCCCTTTTTTGGAACATCTTCTCTGAAAAGAATTTTTCCTGTATTAGGCAGAAGAAAATTTAAATGGGTATATAGATGATATTGCCATTTAAATGTAAGAAATGTAAGAAATGATAAATAGCAGAAGATAGATGATGAAATAGGGGGAGGGGAGCTCCTAAGATGAAAAACAGTGATGAAGACAAGTCAAGAATGCAAAGAAACTAAATACACAATTAACAATTAAAATCTGCAATTGCATCATCTGCCTTGTAAGCAATACAAGCATTGAAGTAGGACACAAGTTGGAGACTCTCTCTGAGACTGCAGAAAAATTATGAAAGTATGGAAGTAATGAAAGAAAAGTTGCCAACTATAGAAGACAAAGTACAAATCCAGGCAGAATGAAGGGGGACAATGAGCGAATGAAGCAGAAAGTATAAATAATAAAATACAAAATGTCAGCTAACTCCCCCGAGAAGAGGGTCAGAGGGATGGAGTGACCAGTGCTAACACTTCCTTGGTGAATTGAAAGGATTCACTGAGTTCCAAGCAAAATGATTTAGATACAACTTAAAGATAAAACTGTTCCAAGGATAATTTTTAAAAATCCCTAAAAGTATTTGGCAAAACACACACACACAGGTAAACACACAATCAGCCCTCATCAAATAAAATAGTCATTTACAAAAAAACAAACAGCACAACTAATCTAACGCTCCTAAAGTTTCTTCTTCATGATGTCAAAAGCCAAAGCCAGGGTGTTTGAGTCCCAACGGTCATCGATTCAGCCAGGATCCAACATGCACAAAAGCCACAGAAAATTGCCTTTTGGGCTCCTGGAAGCACTTGTAAAGACCTTGCAGCAGGCTGAACGATAGCCCCGAAGATATCAGGTCCTAATGCCTGGAACCTATACATGTTACCTTATTTGGAAAACGGATCTTTGCAAGATGCAATTAAACTTAGGATTTTGCTACATTATCTGGGTGGGGGGAAACAGGGAGGTTTTATACACACAGAGGAGAAGGGATGTGAAGAGAGACACAGATTGAAATGATGCAGCCACAAGCCAAGGAATGCCAGCAGCCACCAGATGTTGGAAGAAGCCAAGCGTGGCTTCTCTAGAGACTCCACAGGGAGCACGGCCCAGCCGACACCTTGATTTCAGTGTAGCGATACTGATTTCAGACATCTGGCCCCCCTTCAGAATGTTGTTTTAAGTCACCAGGTTTGGGGTACTTCATTACAGCAGCCACAGGAAACTCAAACACATGTATAATTTTTAGCCTTCTAAGATGTTGAGGAAAGATTATCTTTAATTGGAGCCTGTAGTCCCTGATGATACTGTCAGTGGTTGGATAGTTAGGGGAAGACATAGTGGAAAATAAAATCTTTTTAGATGTTCTGTCTTACATAAGGGAGAGTAAAATGCTATATTATTTTTCTTAAATTTGATAATTAAACAAAATGCAAGGTTAGGAGTATTTTTGAAAATGTTTACAGATGCTTCGAGTAGAAAAACAAAATGTATCCTTTGCAAGTCACTGAAGGAAGTGTGAAAGCTAAGAAATGTTGCAAAAAGAGAAAGGAACTGCAAGAAAATATAATAGAAAGCATAAAACAGGATGCTGCTTGGATTAGCAGTAATGGCTAACAGATATAACAAATAATCCCCGAACCTCACTGTTTTCATCCATTCACTTCACAGTCCAATGCCAGTCTGCAGTGGGGCAGGGCCCCCGGTGTGTGGGGTGGGGATGCCTCGCCTCTTCCACAAAGTAATTCCAGGCTCCAGGTTCCTTTCATGTGAGAGCCTCACAGTTCTCCAGTGTGTGCTCACATCTGGCCAGCTGAGGAGGGAAGAGAGAAAGCCTGAGATCATGGAGCAATGTTTTTTAAGAGTCAGGCCTTCCTCCAACATCCCACTAACTAGACCATGTTTCACAGCTCACCTAATTCTAAGGGAGGTGGTTGTGCCTGGAAGGAAAAGGAAACAGGGGTCAGTGAACATAATATTGTTGCTGTCACCAAGATCAAACAGGTCAGTTCTGATAACAAGTGTGTTGACTTTTGCCTGGCCACCTCAGTGTGTGGGACAGAGAGGAATGGGAGTAGAAGAGGCAGCCCCGGAGAGGCCAAGGTTACAGAAGCTCAGGGTGGCCAGGGGAGTGGGAAGACCCAGAGCAAATAAGAGCTATAGTCTGAGGTTGAAGGACCAGCGAAGAACCAAGGTCAAGTGGAAGAGCAGAGTGTAAGACTCAGATGCTGAGCAAAGGGTCTACAAAAGGAGTAGACAGAATGATGTGTGGGGTACCCCAGAGACAGGCCCCAAGGTGACAGCTGCGCACAGGAAAAGGAAGCCTGTATTGTTCCATGTGGGGCAATTACTAACCCACCTGGTGGCAGGGAGGGAGCCGTAGGGAGCCATGAGCTAGTCCCACAGGGCAAACTTCCATATTGCAAGGGAAAGATTCTCAGGTTAAGTGAAGAAAAAAAAAATGCTGCTAAACCAAATAATAAAATATTAAAAAGTAAAGTTTGGGACAAAGGAATAGCATGAACACATAAATAAAAAGCAGGGGTCACAATATTGCTTTCTCTAAAAAGGTAAGATTCTGTCCCATTAAATGGGACAGAAGGGATGATTTCTTGTGATGAAATGCATTGTCCATAATACTAACAGTCATGAACCTTTATGCACCAAATAAACTAACAAGAAAGCATAAAGCAAAATCTGTTGGAAATAAGGAGAAACTGAGAGTCATAGAGACTTTAACACATCTTCTTAGTCAAGTAAAAATAAATAGAGCAAAAATGGAATTTGTTTCAGTGTCTTTCCCATTTATTGATTTCCTACTATGTATCAGGGTCAGTGCAAGGCACTTGATGTGTGATGTCATTTGCAGTAATCCTCTTAGCAACACTGCTGGATAGATGATGTTACTGACGTTTTATCAAGGCGTAAGCTGAGGCTTTACGAGGTCCCCTGATTAGCTATCACAGAACTGGTATCTGAACCCAGGTCTTTGCCTCCACAGCCACTGTGTTTTCCACTTTTTTTATACAGCCTCTTCAGTCGGCAGAGCCTTTCATTTTATAGAAAACATTTCTTCCAAGAAGGACAAAGATACGTACATCTGCCTCTCAGAATCCCTAACACCTTCAGGGCAGGTTCTGGCTAATAGGCAGTCACGGAGTTTTCATTTACAGGGTGGTGATGAAGAGAAGGCAGCTGGCCCAAGGTCACCCAGCCAGTTCGAGTGAAACACAAGGCACTAGCCTAAGTCTTGGCGTTTGTGCAGTGTCCCAACCTCCCACAGTCACACCGCAGCTTCTTCAGTTACCTGACGCCCAGGTTCATTCTTTCACCTACGAGCATAACAAAAGAATTTCTTTTTTTTTTCTGTTGAATACCAGCTGGCCCCAGGAAAGAAAAGCCTCTAATTTTGCCCTGGACACCAATGCTTTCTTTGGGCTTTGGTCTGTCTTCTCTGTGTGTGTTCTTTGGATAGCACGATGCTTTAATTATTATTGTGTGCTGTTATGATCAGAGTTTAATCATCGGTTTGTAGCTCCGTGCTTCAGAGAGAGGGCATTTTGTAAAACAAGTATTATTTTCTTATTGTCATTTCCAATGTCACTAAGGACAATTTAAGCTGCGTTGTCATTTGGGGACAGGAGTGATTCCTGACCCTAGTCCCCTGTAGCAGCTGTTCATTCACATGCCGTTTCCCCTGATGTAAAGATCCGCCATGATGACGTGTATCAGTGCGGCGTCCGTTGTGTTCCTGCAGTGGTGACATGGCTTGGGAGCACTCCGAGCTCTTTCATTTCCTGGGGCCCAGTCAGAAGGCAAGGGAAATCAGTGTGGCAAGATTCCAAGGATTGTTTTTTTCTCTTCTCATTTTTGCATATCTTTCTAATATGCAATGGATATAGTTGAGCCCACCTGTAAGCAAGGAGGTGGGCAGTCTCCACAAAATGCCCAATGTGTTACAGTTTCCTTCAGGCTGACAGAACTGAGGACCAGAACCCCAGAAGCCAGTTTTGCCTGTGGACAGCACTGGAGAGGTGCAGGCTCCTACTACGGGAATCCGATGCTGTCCTCGCTTTTTAGATTTAGACTCTTCCTGTCCTTACAGCTGAGTGTCTTGAAGCTTACCAGCCTTAGGAGCACAGCCCCAGGGAGTGGGAAGAAGTGAAGGAGCAAGGGCCAGGTGGGGACGCCCTCACCTGGGGACCTGCTATTTGAAGATGGTGGTGGCAGGTGGGACTCTGAAAATACCATGAAGCCAAGGTGGGTGGAGATGCTGGAACAAGGACAGCCTCCCAGTCCAGGGTGTCCTGCCGTTGAAGCAGGTGGCAGCCAGCTGTGCACTGAAGACCCAGCCCCAGAGAAAGCAAGCAGAGTTTCAGGGCAGCCCCCAGGGGAATGGAAGAGAGAGAACCAAAGACCAATGGGGCTGACTAGCTGAGCTGGCATACATGGTCATCACGAGTGCCCGGGTTGCACCCTAGGCAAACAGATGCCAGACTTAGGACACTGAGACAAACTCAGGCCCATGCCTTTGCTGGGAGCGGGGCTCCCCTCCCCGCCCCCAGCATCCGGGACAGGCTCCCACAGGAATCACCACGCCTGCCTTGCTTTCTCTGCAGCTTGGGCATCATGCCAGTCCCTGGGACTCTCCGCTCTTGACTTCTAGGCCTACACCTTTTCCTGGTTTTCCTTCTACCTCTCAACTCCTCATCCTTAATCTTCATGAGCTCCTCTTTCTACACCTTCAGTTTGTGGTTCTCCAGAGCGCCCTTCTCCATGTGCATCTCATGCTCCATTGGGTGGCCTTGTCCAAACCCATGGTTCAGGTCTCACCCACCTGCACCCGTGCTTTTGTCCTCCTGAAGAACCTGTGCTATCCTGGGGTGCCAGTCTCTCTGTCCCATCTGTCTTTGCGCAGCCTCTTTTCTCTGTCTGGCATTCCTTTTTCTTCTCACACTCCTCCCCCGCCCCCTCTTCATCTGGACACATCCTGTTCGTCTCTCAGGACTCAGCTTAGTTGTTCCCTCCTCAGGGGGACCTTGTCTCACCCCTTCGGCCTGAGGTAGGGGCCTTCTCTGTGCCTACCTTTACCATCGTGTTATCACACACATTTAAGGGCAGAAACATGCCCTATTCCTGTCTGTATCACCTATGCCTGGCTTACTATCTGTATCTAGTACCTACTATCTCTTGATTGAATGAATATCAATATCCACATAGGCTCAGAGAACCTGCAGGGTTGGCCTTACAGACTGTGAGACCCTGGCTGAAGCACCTCCATGTCTCCTGAGTTTAGGTGAGGCAGCAAGCTCTGGTCCAGGGTCTGTGCAGCTACGTCCTGGCTCTTCGGTAGTGACAGAACACCAAAGATACAGTTGTAAGGTCCAAGGAGCTGGATGTGGGCAGTAAAGAGAGATGTTAGAACCTCCCGCAAAACAAAAGTATCTTCCTTAGCACCTAGGATTTAAGTTGCCTCTCACCAAGTGGCAAGGATGATAGATGAGTTTAGCTGAACCATGGGCATCCCTAAAGCTGATGAGCCATTCATTCATTCATTCATTCATTCATCAATTCAGCCAAAGCAAGACCTTAGAGTGGCTCAGGCCTGATGCCGGACACCAAAGATAAAGAGATGAATGAGACACAAACACAACAGTTAAGGAACTCGGTAGGACAGGGAAGTCCATAGGTGACTCTGACACCACGAGAGCATCTCATCAGACTGGGACCATGGGGAGGGCATGGACAAGCCGTGCAAAAGCTCCCCACTGGGTGTGCAGTATTTACCAGTACACGGTCATCACGTGGATGTTAGTTTACTAGGGCTGCTGGAACGACCTGAACGGCTTAAAATAAGAAATTGATTTTCTCACAGTTCTCGTGCCTAGAAGGCCAAAATCAAGGTGTCAGTAGGACCATACTCTCTCTGAGGACTCTGGGGAAGAGTCTGTTCCATGCCTGTCTCTGAGGTTTGGGTGGTGGCCAGCAATCCTTGGCATGCTTTGGCCTGGAGACGCGTCCCTCCAATCTCTGCCTGCTCCTTCACATCGTCTCCTTCCTGCTTCTCAGTGTCTCTCTCCAAACCATCCTTTCCTTTCTCTTATAAGGACATGAGTCCTTGGATTCAGGGCTCACCCTAATCCAGTATGACCTCATCTTAACTTGATGACGTCTGCACATTCACACCTTCTAGGGGTTAGGACTTGCGCTTATCTTTGCGGGGGAGACAGTTCAGCCCACTGCAGGTAGTATGAACGTATGGGTGGGGTAGTTAACCTTCCAGGCAGAAGGAAGTCCCCAAAGCCAGAGAATAAGCACATGGGTGAAGGTTGAGAGTAGTGGGAAAAGGCACCTGGGGCTGCTCATGCAGGACTCGGTGTGTCCCCTAAGAAGTCTGACTTCGATCTGTTAGGCAAGAGGAACAATGACTGGGTCAGATATATGGCTCAGAAAGATCACCTGACCCTGGTGGGAAAGGTGGATGAAAGAGCAGGAGGGAGTTTGGATCCAGGAAGGCCAGTTACACGTTTTATGCCTCTATGTATGCTGGCCCCTCTCTTGCGATCTTCCTCCTCTCCCAATTTCCTCATGCATTTCTTTTCTTTCTTCAAAATAGTGCTAAAGACACTTCATCCTTGAATTTTTCCTTGCCTCTCTCAATAATAAGATGTTATAAAAATTAAGGTCTTTGCTACCTGACAGACATGGTTTGAATCCTGCCTCTGACCCTTAGTCGCTATTGACTACCCCACCCCCACCCACTCCCTGTGAGTTGCCTCTGTGAACCCCTGGGGGTTTCAGCTCCCCCATCAGCAAGATGGAGAAAATAGACTAAATTGCAGGGGTTTTATAAAGATATTAGACAATATACATAAAGGGCTTGACACATAGATTTTTCTACAAATGTTTAGTTCTCTTCCTCCTCCGGTTATTTCGGTAGCACTTCATGTATCCACTCTCTTAGTGCCTGTTACACATAGTATTGTGTTTTGTGTGTCTCTTTCAATAAGCCTCCAGGGCAAGGACAGAGCCTCCCGTATCTCCACAGCTTTCAACCCAGAGCATGACACACACACACTTCAGCCCTCTTGCCTGGCCTGTGTCGTATCTGTGGCCCAAAGAAACACACACACATACAAGCAAGCAAGGCAGCCACAGGAAGGAACACCTTGGCCTGGACGGTGCGGGCAGGGTCCTAAAACTCTTCACTATTTCAAAAGCCAAAAGGAGACCAGATGGCCAGCAGGGGAGCTGCTCAGGGGAACCCAAATGCCTCTTTGGACCCCAAATTCACCCTATCCATCAGAATGTCTAATTAACATTTTACCTATAGACTTTGATTTCTGTAAGATGACAAAAGTCTTCAGTAAGGGTCTTCAGAAACGTGGTTGGTTTGGCAAAGCAACTCCTCACTGGCCATCATCAAGGATTTGTAATAAAAGGGGTCACTAGCCCTCCCCTACAGCAGCCTCCTAGCTAACCTCCCTACATCCACCCTTGCCCTTGCCAATCTATTCCATCCTGGACAGCAGAAGGGATCCTATCAATGTAAATCGGCTCCTGTAAAGCCCTCAGTGCAAAATTACTTAATGACTGACTTCCCTTAGCCCATAGACTTGAAATCCAGCTTTTCCCCGACCCACAGGGCCCCTCCTGACCTGCCTGTGCCTGCCATCGTGGCCCAGTGACAGCCTCAGTGACCTTTCTGTTGCTCAGAGGCTCCACGCTGCCTCCCTTTGGGGGCCTGTGCACATCCTGTCCTTTCTACACAGAAAACTTCATCTCACCTCTTACTCCACCCTGCTCGTCACATGGCTGGCTCCCTCTGAGCCTCTCATCTTGCTTAAATGTCACTTCCTTAGAGAGGTCTTCCCCGGCCACTCTATCTAACGCAGTTAGTCCATCTCAGCTGCTATTTCCTTCACTGCGTTTGCCACAGCTGATATTCTCTTAATGAGTTGGTGTGTATATTGCCCATCTCAAGGAACAACTGGAAAATGACACTCTGTCTGTCACCCTCACCATTAGCTCCCTGCACCCAGTGCGTAGGAGGTGTTTAAATAAATGAATGTATTATGAGGTCTGGAGGCTGTAAAAAGAGAGGACATGAAGACGAGATGCAAATGAAAGAAAACATGTTGATAGAACAACCTCTGTGGACAAGGTCCTTTCACATTATCACGTGATCTGTCCTTTGGTTGCCAAGGTGCATTGATTCTTCACGCAAAGGACCTCAGGCTCCGTCCTCTCACCTCCTGCCACCCCTCCTGACCGCATCAATGCTACTCCTTTGACTTTGCCTGATTATCAGGTTAGCGAAGCTGAATGCAGTGGACTGGCATTTCTAATTTACAGTCTTGATATCAGCCCGTAACCCTTGTGTAGGATGCACATGGAAACTATTGATTACAGACGGGGCCTCACAGCATATGCCTGGCTCTCGGCCACGGCCTCCTCCTTCTGGAGGTGTGGGCAGCATTATCAGGGAAGCACTAGAGCCTGACCTGACTGTAATTACATACTGTAATTCTGGTTCGCTTCCAGCCAGGTGTGACCTTGGACAATTTGGTTAACCTCTGTGAACCTCAGTATTCTCGTTTCTAAAGATGGGAGCAAAGCTACCTACAAAATAAAGATGTTATGAGGACTAAATGGGATCATGTGAAAGTGCCTGATGTACCGTGGTTGTTTTATAAACATGTTTTCTTTCCTTTCCATTTAGTCTTCATATTCTCTCTTTTCACAACTTCCTATCAGACTGGTTGTCCAGGGATTTCATTCATTTGATCATTCATTCATTCATTCATTCATTGACTCGTTCATTCAATATTCACCCTCAGGGACTTCAGTTGGTCTCTACTGGAAGAGGATCAAACCCAGACTCCTCTAACTAATTCCGAGGCCCTCGTTATTTTCCTCTCTCAGCCCAGCTCTGTTCCCTATTCCTCCCTAACGGCACCTGCACTCCAGTGTGGGGGGTCACCTTTCTTCCCAGGCATCCTCACCGCTGCCTCCAGGTCTTGTCGTATGTTATTAAATCCAAAGAAATCACACTCCTTTTCACGCCACCCAGACTTCAAGTCTCATTTTCTTCTCCCTTTGCTGACAAGCCCAGCCCCTACGAACCTCTCTTCTTCGTGCCTGTACGGCAGAACAGCACAACGTCCCACTTGGTCTGCTTCTAGGGTTGGCTGCCGATTTCACAGTGCCTCGAGTAGCATGGAGAAAGCAGAGAAGGCAGGGGGATGCTTGGCACGGCAGCGAGTCCTCTTGTTTGCTCTGCTTCCTGGGGAGCTCCTTCTCCCCCATGAGGGGCCCCAATCTGCCAAACTGTTCCCTGCTCAATGCCTTCAAGAGCAACCCATCTGTCTTCACTCTGTTGGAAGCCCTCGGAGGAGAGGCCTGCCAAGGGAACCAGAACACAACCATTGAGAAAACCCACACAGCTTCTGGCACTGAGGAATCTCCACCTGTGTCTATAACTGGCCCACCCAAGAGATCCAAGAGAGTCACTTGAATCCCATTAAAACTAGCTGGTGACTGAAAATAAGAAATACACACACAAGAGCCGGCCGAGTGGCGCGGTGGTTAAGCGTTGGCTTGGGAAGCCAGCGGCCCCGGTCTGGGTCCCACATATGAGGGCCGGTGACACTGCCCTCAAAAAAAAAAAAAAAAGAAATACACACACACACACACACACACACACACACATCCAACAATAAATATGTAACTAAAAATTAAATCCAATTCACAATGGAGCCAAAACCAAAACATGAATAACAAATATAAGAAAAAAGGAAGCTATAAAACTTCACCAAAGTACATAAACTAAGACCTAAATAAGGTAAGATATCTACAATATTCCTGGCTGGGGAAAATAAGTAACACAAAGATATCAGTTTGCCCCAGTTAATCAATAAATGCATACAATGATGGCTGTAAAGTTCATCTAAAAGGATGAATCTGGGAAATCAGCCAAGAAATTCTGGGGAAAACATAGGAAGGGCACTTGCCCTGTAAGAATATCAAAATATGAGAATGTGAAAGCCGAAGTAAGCTGAGTAGCTATGCTCCCGGTGCCACAAGTGGAATCCAACATAGACAAAGGAGGGAGCCCTGGAACTGAGAAGAGTCTACAGTCAGACCCACAGCCAAGGTGACATTTCACACCAGGGGTGAGAACCTAGATTATCCAGTTCCCAGTGTCTTCATCCCACAGGTATTCATGGGCACCATCCGAAGTGTCAGGCACATCCTAGGCCCTGGGGCTACGAGGGAACAAGACGTGGTCCCACACTCATGAACATTATCTTCCAGGGGGGGAGATGAGTAGTTGACCTATGAATAAATGAAGTATAGACTAATAAATGCTAAGGATGAAGTCAACAAAGCGTTTTGATAGTCAAAATATGAAAGAAACCACTTTAGATGGGTGTTGGGACAATGGAGTGTCCGTTTGGAAAAATAATAAACCTATCAATTTGCAAAAAAATGAAACTATACAAGTTCTGGGAAAATATTAAAGTTTTGCTTTTCAATCTTTTGGGGAAGAAGAGCGTATCCTTAAAGGAAAAGATTAACATCGTTGATTACATAAAATGAATAACTTCTATGCCATAATAGACATCATAAAAAAAAACTTTAATGGAAAAGACACCAGATGCTAGGAGAAAATATTAACAACAAATATATCGTATAAAAGAGGAATCAAATTTATAAAGATAATAGATAAAAATAATGCAGAAATAGAATTTTTTTTTTTGAGGGCAGTGTCACTGGCCCTCATGTGGGATCCGAACCGGGGCCAGTAGCTTCCCAAACCAGCGCTTAACCACCGCGCCACTCGGCCGGCCCTCAGAAATAGAATTTTAAAAGACAGATTACTCCATTAAGATGGATAAAGGATATGAAGAAATACAAATGGCTGATAAATATATGCAAAGGTATACAACTTTACTACATTATCCAAACTTAAAACACAAAATGATGAGATTCCATTTGGTGTAGCAGGTGAGCAAGATTTTCGTATAGAATATATTTGCAACATAATATTGGATGCTGTTGAGGTGAAGTTTAGAAGAGTCACACCAATACTGTTCCTTGAAAATGTGTAAATTGATACAATTACTTAAGAGAATAATTTATCAACATTTATCGACACTTAAAAAAATATATACCTTTTCCTCCCAAATAAAGTATTTCTACAAGTCAACTGAAATATTAGCAGATATGTGCACAGCCACATAAAGATGGGAGACTTAGGTAAACTATAACAATAGTGAAATATATAACAATGCCCATTGCTGTAGAAAAAAAAAATGAACGTGTATGTCTATAGTATTGAGTGAAAAAAGAAAGTATCAAAAACTACGTAAAATACAGTTCCATTTTGGGGGGAAAATATGTGTGTGCACATTGAATAAAAGTCTGGAAGGATGTGCAGCAAAACTAATATGAGTTGAAAAGCTCTGGAGAACAGATTGGTTTGTGTGAGAGAGACTTTTAAAAAATCCAGCACATCTGTATATTGTTTGCCTTTTTTCTGCCTCGAGCACGTCTTATTTTTATAATTTAAAAAGATATTTTTAAAAAGAGATGGTGATGAATGGATTGGAGCCTGGAAAAAGGCCATCAGTGGGGAAACTGGGGAAATTCAAATAAAGTCTGGAGTTGAGTTCACAGCGAGGTCCCAGCGTTGGTTTCTTAGCGGTGACAAATGTACCAGAAACATGTAAGATATTCACAACGGGAGACATGGTGAGGGGTCTGTGGGAATTCCCTGTATTACCTTAGCAACTTTTATGTTAAGTCTAAAATTATTCCAAAATGCAAATCAGTTAGAAGAGAGAGTGTTACCCAGGCTCATGACCAAGGTAGTTTTGGCAACCAGAACCATTTTGTTCTGGAAGAATTCAGGCTCCCGCTCATCTCGGTCTGGGGCCAGCGGGAGCTGCACACAGCACCATGCACACATGGAGACCCCTGCCTGGCCTCCACAGGCTGTCAGGGATTATCTAAGGCAAGCCTGTGTGTAGCTAATATCCCGAGTTGCTCTGGGGAAACTGAGGTATAGGCTCACCCGTACCCCTACTGCAGCCAGTTTCTCAGAGACCCTACAGCAACCCCCGCCCGTTCGCCCCTCCACTCCTTTTCTTTAAGACTTCGTTTTTTTAGAACAGATTTATGGTCACAACAAAATTGAGAGGAAGGCACAGAGCTTTCCCAGGTACCCCCTTCCCCACACATGCAGTCTCCCCCATTATGAACAGCCCCCACCTGAGTGGGACATTTGTTCCAATCAATGAACCCACATGGACACCTCATTATCACCCAAAGTCCTTAGTTTACATCAGGGCTCACTCTTGGTGTTGGACATTCTGTGGGTTTGGACAAATGTATAATGACATGCATTCACCGTTGTAGTATCCTAAGAGTATTTCCACCTCTCTAAAAGTCCTTTGGCTCCACATGTTCTTCTCTCCCACTGACCCAACCCCTGGTGACCACCGATCTTTTACTGTCTCCATAGTTCTGCCTTTTCCAGAATGTCATAGAGTTGGAATCATACAGTATGTAGCCTTTTCAGAATGCCTTCTTTTACTTGTTAATATGCATGTAAGGTTCCTTCATGTCTTTTCAGGGCTTGATAGCTCATTCCTCTTTAGTGCTGAATAGTATTCCATTTGTTGGATGTATCATAGTTTATTCATCCATTCACTTTAGTACTAGAGGATATCTTGGTTGCATCCAAGTTTTGGCAATTATGAATAAAACATTATAAACATCCAAGTGCTGGTTTTTGTGTGGACATAGTTTTCAATGCATTTGGATAAATACAAAGAAGGGCAATTACTGGTTCATATCGTAAGAGTGTGTTTCATTTTGTAAGAAAACTGCTGAGCTGCCTTCCAAAGGGGCTGTACCATGTCACATTCCCACCAGCAAGGAGTGAGGATCCCTGTTGTTTCACACCCTCATTTAGCATTTGGTGGTGTCAGTGTTTCAGATTTTGGCCTTTCTGATAGGTGTGTAGTGATACCTGATTGCTGTTTTAGTTTGCATTTCCCTGGTGACATGCGATGTGGAGCAATTTTTCTTGGGCTTATTTGCTATCTGTATATCTTCTTTGGTCACATGTCTGGTAAGGTCTTTAACCTATGTTTTAATCAGGTTGTTTGTTTTCTTGTTGTTGAATTGTAAGAATTCTTTGTATATTTTGGATAACAGATTTTTATCAGATGTGTCTTTTGCTGAGCAGAAATTTTTAATTTTCATGACTTCCAGCTTATCATAAAGTTGTTTTTCTCATAGATCGTGTCTTTGGTGGATCTAAAAATCATCGCCCATATCCGTGATTATCTAGGTTTTCTTGTATGGTACTTTCTAGGCGTTTCATATTTTACATTTAGGTCTATGGTCCATTTGGAGTCCATTTTTGTGAAGAGTTTAAGGTCTGTGTCTAGATTAATTTTTTGCATGTGGATGTCCAGTTGTTCCAGCACCATTTGTTGAAGGAATGACCTTTGCTCCATTGTGTTGCCTTTGCTCCTTATCAAAGATCACTTGACTATATGGGTGTCTATTTCTGGGCTCTTTATTCTCTTGTATCAATGTATTTTGGCTATTCTTTCACCAAACCATGCTGTCTTGATTACTGTAGCTTGATAGTAAGTTCTGACATCAGGTAGTGTGTGTCCTCCAGCTTTTCTTTCCTTCAACATTGTGTTGGCTGTTCCGGGTCTTTTGCCTCTCCATATAAACTTTAGAATCAGTTTGGCAATATCCACAAAATCACTTGCTGGGATTTTGATTATTTGTTTTTTACCTGTACCCTTTTTCTAACCTGGACCCTACCCTCTCCCACTGGGAACCCAGCATCCCCCTTGCAATCTAGAAGGATGTGGATATGGTCACAGGGGTGAGGTCTGTGGCTGTGGAGAGTTGAAGGGACGGTAGGATTTGCTCGTGGCAACATGAAGCTCATAATAACAAAAAGATGCCCGCAGTCCACACCCTTCACCCTTGTCTCCATTGCTGGCGAGCTCAGTGGGAGGACCAGCTGGGTGGGAATTATGAGGGTGCTGCAGACACGGCCTTCTCTTCCTCCCTGCAAGTCCTTCTCAGGTTTATGACCGTCCCTGCCCAGCAGCCCCTGGAAAGCAGGGGCCGAGCCCCGGCTGACTGCCCGCCTCCTCTCTCCATTCAGGCTCCACTTCCTGGTGTTTGACACGGAGGAGGTCCATGACGTGCTACGCATCTGGGACGGGCCTGTGGAGAGTGGGGTTCTGCTCAAGGAGCTCAGCGGCCCGGCCCTGCCCAGGGACCTGCACAGCACCTTCAGCTCGGTCGTCCTGCAGTTCAGCACCGACTTCTTCACCAGCAAGCAGGGCTTTGCCATTCAGTTCTCAGGTGTGTGCTTGCCTTCTGCCTGCCCCCTCTCCACACGTCCTGCTGCACAACACCAGCCTCCCTACCTGTTCCCCCCAGCCCCTCCATTCCTCCATCTCCGCTCGTGTGAAGATGTTTATTGAACATCTGCTATGTGCCTGGTACGTGATAAGTGCCTGTTCCAATGTTCGTGCTTCATTTACTCAGTGGGGTGGAGGGTTGGGGGGAGACAGACAGGCCACTAGACATGTACAGACAAATTGATAAGTGTCTGGAGGGTGAAATATAAACTGTGATGCTCACTGTGGAGCATCCAGGAAGATGTTCAAGGAAAGATGATGCCCAAGCTCATGAAGATGAGTAGAAGTGACAGGAGAAGAGACTGTTTTTTCCAGGAGTGAGTAGTCCGCTGTGACCTGGAGTTGGCCTGGCCACTGAGTTGGACTTTGGAGCATTTTGTGGATCCCTATTAGGTGAAAAGGAGAGAATAGGGGAGTCGTGGGTGCAAAGAGCACAGGAACAAGAGCAGGGGCAGGGTAACGGGTTCTGAAGGGGAGGGTTGCCCAGTGTGGCTGAAACACGGGGAGTGTGAAGGGATGCGGCACATACAAGTCAGCAGTGGTTTGGGGTGTAGTTAGGGAAGAGCTGATCTGACAGGGTGCATGCTCTGGCTCTTAGCTTAGTAAAGGTCTGGAAGCCAAATGTGAGTAATCTAAATTCAATTAATTATGTACTGCCGTAGCCAATTATGGAGGAGCATGACAAAGAGCTACCAAAAATGGGCAATGCTCAAACATCAAGTCCCAATATTGGATAATTTATATGATTGGTCCTGCCTCTCCCTGTGATGCATAATCTCATCTCCTCTGAAGTGCCTCTTCCATCACTCATCTCTCTGCACAAGTGACTCTGCCTGGGCTTGGGCTTATGTTTATTATACAGCAGCTGTCTTCATTACCATCTCTTTACTCCACGGTCTGTTTGTGTGAGGGAGGGGTTTCCATGGTGATTCCGGAGCATGTCTCTGTAGCACCTGTACTGTACCTTTGCCTCCGCGTTCTCATCTGGTTGGCATATCAGCTAAGGGTGGTGGGGTGTATCCCTGGCACCAGTGAGGCTGTAATGGGGTTACAGACCCTACCCCTAGCTCTTTTATGTTCCATCTAATCCGTAGAGATGAGCATTTAGCCGTGTGGGGGGCAGATGGGAGTCTCCAGGATCAAGTTCATTTCTACTCATTAATTTGCCCACTTAACACTCATGCAGGCTTCCAGCCTAACAAGGAATAGCTCCTTGCAGTGTTCACTGGGAGTCTTCTTACTTGAAATCCTGGAACCTATTCACCCATGAAGAGAGTCCCTGGGGACCACTGAGTAACACTGAGCTTGTCTCAGATTAGGGTCCTGGCACGGGACCACAAGGGGGTCATTTTTGGTAAGCATCTCCCAACCCCTGTTCCCTGGAATTCCACAGATTGTTCATTAGCATTGCAGGTAAAAGAAGCTTGTGTGGTCAGGTAATATGGGGAAGGTGCTTAGGCTGAGGCAGACCTGAAGAGGTGATCGATCATTCGGGACCTCTCAGAACTGGAGTTCTGCTCAGACGGATACATTCGAAAGGTGTTGGTAGGCCACAATTCCCACGCGTATTTGGCTATGGGTGACTTATTTCTGGACCATCTCAAGAGATTAGCACTTCATGGAACAACCTTTGGAAATTGCTGGGTTAAGCAATAGAAGGATCTCCCAGCAATAAAGAGGGTAGAGTGTTAAAGACACGGCTCAGTGCACTCTCTGGGGAAAGGAGTATTATGAATAATTAAACTAGACGTGTATTTTCTCTGACTCTGCTCATGCTGATGAGTATGGCTTTAAAAAAAAAAAAAGCCCATAATTGTTCTGACAGAGTCCCCTGTGGATTTGCATTATCTGACCTCCGCTGCGTCCTTCCTCAGTGTCACCACATGGGACAGTCCCTGGGCGCCCTCAGGAGCCACACCTTTGCCCAGCAGCTGCGGCAGCTTTCTTATGCATGGCCTGGCTCCTAGAAACACTATTCCTCCTTCAAGGTTCATCTCGGATGCCATGTCTTCCTAATACCCCCATTCAGAATAAATTGCCATGGCCTGTGGCACCCCCTGCATTTTACTTCTGTTTCTTCAGCACATTGCCTGTAGCAGACACTCTGCTTCCTGTGGGAACTGGCCACTTGCTCGCATCCCCCAGGAAGCTCTTAGAGGGTTAGGGGCCACATGATGCCGGTCGGACGCCTCCACAGACAGTGCATACAGCCGGTGCTCACTCACTGCTTATTGAACAACTGGGCACATGAAGACATGAACAAATCAATGGATGGTTTTCTCTAACACAAGGCTTTCCTTGGGCAAGCCACACTGAGCCCTGCTTAGATCCACTGAAGGGAGAGTGGACAGAGTTACATAATCTGGACCCCAGGAAGGCTGTGACAACCTGGCCCAGTGCTCTGGGTGTAAGCGAGGTTCAGGAAAGGTCACCTTCCCTGTTGCTGTCATTGGTTAACAAATACCAGGATGACTCCAGGGAATAGAGAATAGCTCACCCCATGTAAACTTTATAGTGTGTATTTGACAGGGGATTGTGCAGAAATGCCAGGGACGATTAGTGCAGGCTGGGCTTTAGTAAGTAAACATGACTGTGTAACATCTAACATCCTGTCTGTACCACGTGGATCCAGCCTTTCCCCGGGGCTTGGCCACGCAGCTCAAATACAGGAGCATTAGAGAGAGAAAGTGAGAACAAAACACGGTGCGGGGAGCTCAGAGGACGAGGGAAGCTTAATCGCTGCCATCTATTGAGCAGGCCCCACGCTTAGCTTGCAACTACATTCTCTCCCATACTTTTCACAGAAACCTTAAGGGTTGGACACCACCATTAATCCTTGTTGCCAGTGTGGGCTCTGAAACCCAGAAAAGTTTCTCCGACAAGGCCGTCTAGTTAATAAGTAGCAGAGCCCGGATCAATATCCATGTGTCTGATTCCCAAATCCAGGCTCTTAATCATTGTACTCTATTGCCTCCCATATAAATAATCTTTCCGAGTATAGTCCGAACAGGGAGCTATTTTTCTTCCAAGGAATCATTTGCATGTGTACAGTGCACTGGAAAGCTAGAAATGAAAGCTAAGTCTGTTTTTAATTGGGGAGGAAGAAGATTGACTTTGTAAATAAATTCAGTGTCAGGTGGTGATGATTTGTTCATTTATGTAGTCATTCAACAAATATTTACTGAGCACTGCTGTGTGCTGGGTACTGTTCTAGGCCCTGGGGCTACAGTTGGAAGCAAAACAGCCAAGGTCTCTGCTCCCATAGAGGTGCCCAGGTGATACACAATAAATAGGCAAACCAGTACATTAGCAAGATTGTGACAGGTTGTGCTATGAAAAGAACAAAACAAAGTAACGTAATAACATGTATGCAAGAGACTTAAAGGAGAAGCCCAGGAGAAGGTGACCAAAGGGGCCTGTGTGAGGAGGCGATATCAGAGATGAGAACTAAGTAAGATGGAGCTGGCATAAGAAGATCTATATTAAGATCATTTCAGGTAGAAGAAACCGGCAAGTGTAAAGGTCCTAGTGTGGGGAGGGGACCGAGCTTGCTATGTTGGAAGGTTTTACAAATGTGGCTGGAGCATACTGATAGCAGATCATTGATTGTGTTAATGATTAAAACTGGATAAAAGCAAAGGACAGGTTTTAAAATGTGATCTCAAAAGAGGAGGGCTTAAGATAGAGTGCCATATACCAGGAGACAACAAAATTTTCTGTAAAAAAACAAAACAAAAAAAACAGAGAGTAAATATTGCAGGCTTTCTGGACCATAGGATCTCTGTCGTAACAACTCAACTCTGCCATTATAGCCCAAAAGCAGTCACAGACCATGTGTAAACAAATGAGTGTGTCTGTGTTCCAATAAAACTTTATTTACAAGAACAGGCTTAGAGCTGGATTTGGCTGTGAGCCTCGTTTGTTGTATGTTACCGTAGGGATTATTGCGTATAATGTATTAGATACTATAACTCCAGACTCATCTTCACAATCCTAGATCTTATAATTCGTAATATGAGTGTGCACAATTGCCCTCTAGGCTGGTGCTTCCAATGAAGTCCTCCTAATACCATGTTTCCCTGAAAATAAGACCTAGCCAGAGAAGAAGCCGTCTCATGATTCCTCCAGGATATGGAGGGCACGCATTCCTCACATGAGGGTTTTATGACCTGTTTCAAGGAGAAGGGTGCCTTTTCCACAAACTCCTTCAGCTTAAAATATTCAATATGCCAAGATACCATATTTGGGCACCTATAATCATGCTACGGCTTATTTTCCTATTAGGTCTTATTTTCAGGAAAACCGGGTAGCAGAAGAAAGTGAATGCATATTTTCAGAAGATCTGGAAGGCGTAGGACACATTATATCTCTTGGAGGCTTCATAGTTTTGCTTAAGAATGATATGAATTTTACATTTTACTCCATAATAAATTCATTTGTTTTATTGTAAGTTATTTTTCCCAAAATTTCTAAGAAAAACTAACCTTCCAAGCCTCCAGACCTTCCAGTCCTGGGGGCCTGCCGACCCGTCTGTGAACAAGGACAGACATGGGGGCTGGAAGCAGCCGGGGTTGTGGCAGCTGCCTCAGGACCCTTTCTTTGGACTTTCCCTTACACCATGTCCTTTGGTACGTTTTTCTCATGCTTCATTAATTCACTCATTCTTTTATTCATCTATCCCTTCCTTCCATAATTCATTTGGTGTCTGCTCTGTATTACACTAGCTTAGGTCTTAGATGACACAAATCTCCCAAATTCCTGAGTTTTTAAATTTTTAATACATCTCAGATACATACATAGATTTGTTTTGAACTCTACTTTGTTACGAACATCAGAGTTTTCTTTTGGTTTCAGTCTGATAGATCTTTGGTTGTTTGCCATGGGAGAAAGAATTTGGCTTTCACCTGAGTAATTCCATGCACCTTCACAGACACTGCTCAGTGCTCAGCGCTCAGGCAGCAGACTTCCGAACTCCTTTGTAGCCCCTTCTAATTGAATCTGGAGTTTTTACTTAATGATCTTGTCACTCCCTCATCCTGATCATGTTAATCACATTATACAAAATTTCAAAGCTTAAGTATGGAACAAGGCTTATATCATTCAATCAAACTGAACTCAGTCCTGTAATCAGAGCAGCACAACCCCGCATCGCTCATCGTTTCTTGTGACTGGTGGATGACGGTTACAGTGACCATGAAGAAACTGGTGGAATGGGTGGTGGTCCTAGTGGTGGTGGCAATAGCGACAGTAGTGGGAATGAGAACGCGGATGGTGGCCCTGTTGCCACAGCTGATGACACAGCTGGGAGGTGACGGAGATCACGGCAGTGGCCCTGGTGACGGAAGTGGTGATGTCAGTGTGGGGGGTGCGCTGGGAACCTCATTGTCCGACAGACAGCGAGGCAACCCGACTTCTTCTGTTTCTTTGTCCCAGTGTCCACAGCAACATCGTGCAATGATCCAGGGGTCCCACAGAATGGGAGCCGGAGTGGCGACAGTTGGGAAGCCGGTGACTCCACGCTGTTCCAATGTGACCCTGGCTATGCCCTGCAGGGGAGTGCAGAGATCAGCTGTGTGAAGATTGAGAACAGATTCTTCTGGCAGCCCAGCCCACCAACATGCATCGGTACGAAGCAGCTATAGCGTGAACCCTGCCCTCTGGTCCCACCACCTGGGTGCTCCAGGGTACCCTTTCCCCCACTCATATAAGTGGCATCTTCAGCCTGGCCAGGATAATCAGAACAGCTCAAAGTGGCAGCAAACCCAAAGTTTACTCTGCTTTGCATGTACACACTCTCTCTCTCTCTCTCTCTCTCTCTCTCTCTCTCTCTCTCTCTCTCTCATACACACTCACACTCTACACACTAAAAATTCTTCACTCCCCGAAATGGCCCCTAAGATTTCTAAGCCAGGCATGTCTGCTCCTTTTCTCCTGGCCCAGGTTGGAAGGGGAACAATGAGTCACTCTGGGTAGTAGGGTCAGCAGGTTCCAAAGTGACCCTTCCATCCCTGAAGCACTGGAAGGTATAGACTCAGGTGTACAAGAAAGAACCTTGTTCTTCTCAAGGAAATCTTTGGTTACCTGGATGTTGGTTCTCTAGACCTGTCCTTAGTCTTAAAATCTGACAGATGAAGACATGGAGGCTCCGAGATGGGTCCAAGCTCATGTAGCTTGCAGGGCTTGGGTCTGAACTCTCCTACTCCCTGGCAACTTGAGACTTGGAGGATGGAGCTTGAAGGGAGAGAAAGGCAGGAAAGAAAGAGAGAGACAGAAACAAACACCCTACATGCTGCCTTCCACGTGGCAAAATACTGAACGTACTCACATCAGCAGTGGGTGTCGGAAGGGCACCAGCAGTCACTGAGTCCTACTGTGGGCCAGCCCCATACTAGGCATGTATTTATACAACCTCATCTAACGTTCCCCACAGCTCTGTCTAATTGAGCACTGTCCCCTCATTTTACAGTTGAGGAAAGGGACACTTACCCTAATTTGAATATCTTGCCCCAAATCACAGAGGCAGAACCCAAATGCACACCCGGATCAGTCTGAATGCAGAGCCTGTCATTGTCCTCCCTCCCACACTGACTCCCATGCTGCACGTGGGCTCAGGGGACATCCCGAGACATATACCCTAGCAGAGTCTACCTGGCGACGCCTGTGCCTCTTTTCATACAGACCCAATGGGAGACACTGTCCAGGCATATGAGGACTGGCCCTTGCTGGTCATGCTCTGACGCCTGGCATTGAAGGTGAGACCTCACATCCTGTCCCTCAGTGGTAATTAGGAGTCACCTGGGTATGTGTGACAGGAGCATGGTGCATATACAGTGGACAGGACGTTGAGATGTGGGTTCCAACACCAGGTCAGTTCTCTACTGCACATTGCAATATGTCGGAAGGAGTATGGGAGAGTGAAAGAGACAGATCCGGGTTTAGTTCCTGGCTCTGCCACTTACTAGTTCAGTGGCCTTGGGAAAATTGCTTCAGCGCTCTGAGCCTCGGTTTCCTCATCTGTAAAGTGAAAGTAAATGCACGTCCCTCATGGCATTGTGGGGTGAGCACACAACTAACCATAATCTCAAGGCGTGCTTATTTCTCTCCTTCCCTTCTTCCTTCCTCTGTCCTGCCTTCCTTTCTTTGTTTCCTTATTTCAAGTTTTTGGACTCACTTCCCTTCCCTGAGGGGAAGCCTGGGAAGGTCCTGGAGGGAATCGGATGAGCTCTGAGGCCCCTTCCAAATTCAGTGTCCTATACAGCAGCGATCCCTTAGGATTCTCTTACAGAAAAGCCAGTCCTGAGACAAGATTGTCCCGGGTGGCAAAGGAGGGCTGCACTGTGTTAAGCTGGCAAGAGCAGTGAATGGGCAGCCAGCAGGGCAGAGAGGCTAATCCAACTCTCATCCCCATTCTTCTGCACGCTGAGGCCTGGGGGATGTTCCTCAGGCAACAAAATGAATGCCTTTGCCTCTTCTCTCAAACAGTTTGGAAACCCCAGTCACAAGCCCCTAATTTCCAGCTCCCCTGGTCATCTGCCATGACTGGACTGGCTGGCCTTAATATTCCTTCATTATTGGGAGGAAGCAAAGGAAGAAAACAAGTATTTATTGGGCATCATCCCCGTGATAGGCACTGGGCTGGACAGTTAGCTCCAGGATCACAAATAGAATCACCACGTGGTAAGTTTAGAGCCGAGGTTCTGTACTACCTGGGTTCGAGTCTGGCTTTGCCACAAGAAGCTGTGTGGCCTTAGAGAAGTTACTTCATCTCTCTGTGCCTCATTTTCCTCTCCTATGAAATAGGGAAAATAAAAATATCTACCTCATAGGGTTGTTTTGAGGATTAAATAAGATCATACCATAAAGCTTGTAGAACTCTGGCTGGTCATAGTAAACTCTGTATGCATTAGAAGCCATTATCATCTTATTATTTTTATTTTATAGATGAGGAAACGGAGACTCAGAGAGCTGGGATAGCTTGCCCAGGCTCACAGCCAGTAAGTGGCATAGTCAGATTTGAACCCAGGACTATGGAACTTCAAAATTGATGGCCTTTTTCACAACTCTCACCCCTCAGTACAGCCTGTCCTATTCTCAGCCAACTCTGGGGATTGGGAAAAGAAAAACGGGGACCATTGTTCTTTTGGAATGATCTACCAGCTTTGGGGATGAGGGGGGGGGGAACCGACGCCACTTCAGAAACTCTCAGATTTACCCCATCTGTGGCAGACTTAAGGGAAGGGCATCCCTGAGCTGCCAAGGAATGCGGAGCCTGGTAGCCCTTGCCAAATGGAGGCATCATTGTGCCCCCATGGGAGGATTCCCCCAGGGAGCTGGGCGGCTGACATGACACGGCTTTTCTCCTCTCGCTAGCTGTGTCACACTGTGTTTCTAGGCCAGCCTGGGTAGGGCCACTCTCTGTGGACTGGACAGTGTGGTCTTGCTCTGGTAAATACAAGGTTTTATCCTGATCACACAGGTTTCTAGTCTGTCCCACTCATCTAACCATCTTCTCTAGGGAAGGCTCAGTGGAGAAAAAGTGAGTCAGATACAAGGCAGACATGACTCAAAGAACCAGCCTCACTCATACATGCTCTTGCAAACGGGGCTTCTCCCCTGCTGGCCTGAGGGTAGGAACAGCCCCCACTGCCACCAGTGGTTCCAAGGCAGTGTCAAAGAATGGGAAAATGATGGACTGTGGAGTCAGAGACATGTGGATTTGAGTCTCAGTGAGTCTGGCCAAGTTACTTCACCTCCCTGAGCCTCCATGCCTCTGTTTTAAATCAGGAAGAATAATCCATAGCTCACTGAGTTGCTATGAGACATACATAAGATACTGTATCTGCAACAGTATGGGTCATGTCTAACATTTAATAGGTACCCACTTGAGTGTTTCTGGCACTCACTTTGGTATTTAAGATACATTTTTCACAGAAAAAACACACTACTCACGACCACTCAGGTTTTATGTTCAGCCGTGTTAGGGCTTTTATGGACTGGCTTGAAGACCTAGCAGATTTTAAAGAGACCCTACTGGGGATTGATCCAGCCCTTTAAGCATCGCTCTGAGTACAAGCTAGGCCATGAGGCCATAAAGCTCAGCTCTGTGGCAAACCGGCAGCTGCTGTGAAGTTTGGTCTTGGATACATTGCTGTCCCCTGCCTCCATGTCCAGTCTTGAATTTTCTGGCCTCCTCTGGAATGGCTCTCCACGCTCCTGTGGGCTCACTAATTGCCAACTCCATGGCCAACCTCTTGACGGTGCCCTGTGGTTTTCAGACCAAGCCACATTTATGGCCTCAGCCCTGTCTTTTCCTGTTAATGACCCCATCCACTTCCCAGCCTCCACTTTACCCAAGCCTCCTGCTACAGTGCAGTAACCCAGCCAATTAGGGAAGGGCCTGATTCGGGATCTGGGCAGTGCCCTGAGGTCACTGGTGAGCCACTTGCTTGCTGTCTCTCTGGCCACCTTCCCTCTCCCTGCCCGCTGGAAAGGACTGTCGCCTCAGGGGAGGGAGCCCGCCATGGACTAATTGGGGATTTGTAATATCTCCATACAACTGAGGTTTACATGCTCTCTTGGACAAGGTCTTTTGGAGAATTGGAAGTTATCTGCAGCCCTAAGCAGATGCCAGGAGCACTGGCGATGTGGGAGGCCAGAGCGCTTGGCAGGTGAACATGCTAGTGTCTGCCACTCCTCCTGACATGAAGTGCACTAGAACTCTTGGTAAATACCCACAAGCTCGCCTGGAAATGGGATGCGAGGCGGTGGGGGGAGACCAGGTATTTCGTGTGTCTAAAAGACGTATGATGGCTCCAGGCATTAACTGCTTACAGTATGCCAAACGCTTTAACAGGCAGCCCCGAAATCTTTGCAACCATCCTATGAAGGAGATAGTATCTCTTTTTTGCAATAGAGAAGGGATACAGAGGTCCAGAGAGGTTAGGTCAATTCCCTAAGGTCACACAGCCAGGAAGTGGCAGAGCCAGGGATTTTGTTTTTGTTTTTGAATAATTCCTTGAGGTGAAATTCACAGAACCATTTAAAAATGGATAATTCATGTAACGGCTATATATGTCAGAGGGGTAGTAGATTGGGGGTGTTATCACTTTGTGAGGGGTGTAAATGTCTAACTATTACATTGTTTTGTACACGTGGAACTAATAAAAAATAAAAAAAATAATAAAAATGGACAATTCAGTGGTATTTAGTACATTCACAATATTGTGGGGCAGCCGAGTGGCTCAGTTGGTTAAGCGCTCACTTAAGAGTGCGAGCTCTGAGCAAACAGGGTCGCTGGTTCGATTCTCTGCCCAAGCTGAGCTGCCAACAGGTGGCAGTATGGCTCAGAAAAAAAAAAAAAAAAAACACATTACAAAAAACAAAACAAAAAAAACAACGTTGTGCGACAAGCACCTCTATCTAGTTTCAAAACATTTCCATCACTTCAGGGTAAAACCTCATACCCATTACACTCCACCCCGATGTCCAGAGCTGGGTGTTGACTTAGGTATAGCAGACTCAGCCCCTCCTCCACTGTATCTATGAATACCCATTAACATGTGACCCTGTGAAGGACAGTCTCACCCTTGTCTCCCTCTCTTCTCAGCTCCGTGTGGAGGAGACTTGACTGGACCATCAGGAGTGATCCTGTCTCCAAATTACCCAGAACCCTACCCACCAGGCAAGGAGTGCGACTGGAGGGTGACCGTCTCGCCGGACTACGTCATCGCCCTGGTATTTAACATGTATGTACCTTTCCCCTGGGTGGGAGACAAAGGGTGCAGAGCAGCTAGGGGTTGCAGACTCGGGTCTCGAGGTGAGTAGGCGCAGGTCTGCTGTGAGTGGCTTGCCACTCCATGGGAGGTGTGGGAGTCCAAAAAAAAGGGAGAAAATTAGCCTGTAGGGCACGTCTCCTATGCACCCAGCACTAAGCTCAGTGGTTTCACATAGATTATCTTATTTAATCCTTATCATAATTTATGAAGTAGCTGCCATTATTATTATTATTATTATTATTAATCTCTGAAGATGCTGAGATTCAGAAAGTAGGGCCTTGCTGTATCCTTTTCTTCTCCCCTCCTGCATTTTTCTCCTCTGCTCTCGCCGGGCTCCTTCTGGAATGCTCCCCAGCACACAAAAAGGCTCAGGTTTTTCTCAGGTGCTCCCCCATTTAGCTCCTGCACTGTCGTCTTTATTCCTTTCGAAAGCAAGCTCTTCAAAAGAATTGTCTCTGCTTTTCTGTCCTTCTTCCCATCTTCTGTTGACTCCAAAACCACTGAAATCTGATCCCTGCCTGCATGGTTCCACTGGCAACTCCTCTGATAAAAGACACCAACGAACTCCTGGTTACCAAACAAAATGGAGCATCCCACGTTTTATCCTCCTGCACCTCTTGATCGCTCCCTCCATCCTTACTCTGCTTTTTCCCCTTGGGTTTTGTGAAGTTCCTTCCCTCTAGTTCTCCGATTTCTTCTGTGACTTCACACCTTCCTTTTAATGCCCCTCTTCTCTTGCCAGGCAATCTCACAGGCCTTTTCTCTTCTCATTTGCATCTCCTTCCTGGACACGCTCACCCACTCCCATGGCTTTTCTCCTATAAACTGGAGACTCCCCTCTTCCACCTGCCAGACACTCTTCTGAGCTGCAGCCTCCTGTACCCACCTGTTGGAGGTCTCTGTCTGGTGCCTGCAGTCCGTTCTCTGCAATCTCATCTGCTTTTGTTGTTGTTTTTACCTTTGCATACTTGCTTAGTACCAATTGCCTGTGTTGGATATATACATACCCAAGAGTGGAGTCACTGCATCATAGGGCAGGCCTATGTCCAGATCTAGTAGATGTTGCAAAACAGCTTTCTAAAATGGTCGAACCAATTTACACTCCCTCAGCAGGGCTTGAGAGCTCCAGTGGCTCCACATTCTTGCCAATTCGTGGTGTTTTCCATCATTTTCCCTGTAGCCATTCCAGTGGGGTAAATTACATTCAAGAACTCTAATATTCAATTTACAAAACTAAGACAGTTTTTATTTTTTTTTATTATTTTTTTTTTAATTTTATTTTATTTTTAATTAGTTTCAGGTGTACAACACAGTGCAATAGTTATACATTTTACCCCTCAAAGTGACAACCCCCCCACCCCCAATAGTTTCAGGTGTACAACACAGTGCAATAGTTATACATTTTACCCCTCAAAGTGACAAACCCCCCACCCCCAATACACCACCCCACACCCCCCCATATCATATATATCTATTACTCTTCCTCTGACTCTCTTCCACAGTATAATCCACATCCCGTGACTATCTATATATATTCAATTACAGTAGGTATACCACCTCCACTTTAGTAATACAATGCAGTGATCAAACCTCTACTCCATCCATGAAATGGTCTCCCTAACAAGACCTATGATCATCTGACATTCCACAGAATATTTACAACATTATTAATTATATTCCCCAAACTGTTTTTCCTATCCCAGTAGCAATATTGTAGTTGCCTATTTTTGCTGTCTAATCCCTTCCCCTTCTCCCTCATTCCCATTCCTCTCCAAATTAGCAACCCTGATTTTTCCTCTATATCTATGAGACAGTTTCTGTTTACTTTGCTCATTCATACAGTTTTTCATATTCCACATATAAGTGAGATCATATGGTATTTGTCCTTCTCTGACTGACTTATTTCACTCAACAGTATAGTCTCTAGGTCCATCCATATCATTGCAAATGGCACGATTTCATTCTTCTTTATAGCGGAGTAATACTCCATTGTATAAATATACCACAGTTTCTTAATCCAGTCATCTACTGATGGGCATTTTGGTTGTTTCCAAGTCTTAGCTATTGTAAATTGTGCTGCTATGAACATCGGGGTGCATAACTTTTTCTGAATAAGTGTCTTGGTTTTTTCAGGATAAATACCTAGGAGTGGAATTGCTGGGTCAAAAGGTAGCTCTATTTCCAGTTCTTTGAGATACCTCCATACTGACTTCCATAGTGGCTGCACCAATCTGCAGTCCCACCAACAGTGCAGCAGGGTCCCCTTTTCCCCACAGCCCCGCCAGCACTTGTTGTTTGTTGATTTGTTGATGATAGCCATTCTGGCTGGAGTGAGGTGGTATCTCATGGTGGTTTTTATTTGCATTTCCCTAATGACCAGTGAGGTTGAACTTTTTTTCATATGCCTGTTGGCCATCTGTATGTCCTCTTTAGAGAAATGTCTCTTCATATCTTCTGCCCATTTTTTAATTGGGTTGTTTGTTTTTTTGGTGTTGAGTTTCATGAGTGTTTTATAAATTTTGGATATTAACCCCTTATCAGATATATCGTTGGCAAATATATTCTCCCATTCAGTAGGCTTCCTTTTTGTTTTATTAATGGTTTCCTTTGTTGTGAAAAAACTTTTAAGTCTGATATAATCCCATATGTTCATTTTTTCTTTTACTTCCCTTGCCCGTAGGGATGTATCAGTAAAAATATTGCTCGGTAATGTCTGCAAATGTACTCCCTATATTTTCATTTAGGATTTTTATGGTTTCAGGTCTTACATTTAAGTCTTTAATCCATTTTGAATTTGTTCTTGTATAAGGCGTAAGGAGATGATCCAGTTTCATTTTTTTGCATGTGTCAGTCCAATTTTCCCAGCACCATTTATTGAATAGACTATCTTTACTCCAGTGTAAATTCTTGCTTCCCTTGTCATAGATTAACTGTCCGTAAATGCTTGGATTTATTTCTGGGCTCTCTGTTCTATTCCACTGATCGATGTGCCTGTTTTTATGCCAATACCAAACTGTCTTGATTACTGTGGCCTTGTAGTAGGTTTTGATGTCTGGTAGCGTGATCCCCCCAACTTTGTTTTTATTCCTCAGAATTGCCGAGGCTATTCTGGGTCTTTTATGATTCCATATAAACTTTAGGATTATATTTTCTATTTCTGTGAAAAATGCCCTTGGTAGTTTGATAGGAATTGCATTGAATCTATATATTGCTTTAGGCAGTATGGACATTTTAACTATATTAATTCTTCCTATCCATGAGCATGGTAGGTGTTTCCATTTATTTGTATCTTCTATGATTTCTTTCTTCAATGTCTTATAATTTTCTGAGTACAGATCTTTCACTTCTTTGGTTAAATTTATTCCTAGGTATTTTATAGTTCTTGACGCAATTGTAAATGGGACAGTTTTCTTAATTTCGCTTTCCATTAGTTTATTATTGGTATATGCAAATGCCACTGATTTCTGAACATTGATTTTATATCCTGCTACTTTACTGAATTCGTCTATCAGTTCCAATAGTTTTTTGATGGAGTCTTTGGGGTTCTCTATATACAGTATCATGTCATCTGCATATAGTGACAATTTTACTTCTTCCTTGCCAATTTGGATGCCTTTTATTTCTTTTTGTTGTCTGATTGCTGTGGCTAGAACTTCCAGCACTATGTTGAATAAAAGAGGAGAAAGTGGACAGCCTTGTCTTGTTCCTGATCTTAAGGGGAATGGTTTTAGCTTTTCCCCATTGAGTATGATGTTAGCTGTAGGTTTATCATATATGGCTTTTATTATGTTGAGATATGATCCCTGTATTCCCACTTTGCTAAGGGTTTTTAACATAAATGGCTGTTGGATTTTGTCAAATGCTTTTTCTGTATCTATTGAAATGACCATGTGATCTTTATCCTTCATTTTGTTGATGTGGTGTATCACATTAATTGATTTACGGATGTTGAACCAGCCTTGCGCACTAGGGATGAATCCCACTTGATCATGATGTATGATCTTCTTAATATATTGCTGAATTCTGTTTGCTAATATTTTATTGAGAATTTTTGCATCTATATTCATCAGGGAGATTGGCCTGTAGTTTTCCTTTTTGTGATGTCTTTATCTGGTTTTGGAATCAGGGTGATAGAGGCTTCATAAAAAGAGTTTGGGAGCCTTCCCTCCTTCTGGATTTTTTGGAATAGTTTGAGAAGAATAGGTGATAGTTCTTTTTGAATGTTTGATAAAATTCACTTGTGAAGCCGTCTGGTCCAGGGCTTTTGTTTTTTGGGAGCTTGTCAATTACTGATTCAATTTCCTTGGTAGTAATCAGGGTATTTAGATTTTCTGTTTCTTCTTGCGTTAGCTTTGGAAGGTTGTATGCTTCTAGAAAATTATCCATTTCATCCAGATTGTCAAATTTGTTGGCATATAGTTGCTCATAGTAATTTCTTAGAATTTTTTGTATTTCTGTGATGTCTGTAGTCATTTCCCCTCTTTCATTCCTGATTTTGCTAATTTGAGTCCTCTCTCTTTTTTTTTTGATGAGCCTGGCTAGAGGTTTGTCAATTTTGTTTATCTTCTCAAGAAACCAGCTCTTGGTTTCATTGATCTTTTGAATTGTTTTTCTGTTCTCTATATTGTTTATTTCTGCTCTGGTCTTTATTATCTCCTTTCTGGTACTCCCCTTGGGCCTCTTTTGCTGTTCTTTTTCCAGTTCCCTTAGGTGTAAGGATAACCTGTTGATTTGAGATTTTTCTTCCTTCTTTAGGTAGGCCTGCACTGCTATAAACTTCCCTCTTAGGACTGCTTTCGCAGCATCCCAGAGATTTTGGGTCGTGGTGTTTTCATTTTCGTTTGTCTCGAGGTATCTTTTGATTTCCTCCTTCATCTCATTTGTGACCCACTCACTATTTAATAGCATATTGTTTAGCCTCCATTTATTTGTCAGCTTCCCGGATTTCTTCTTATAATTGATTTCTAGTTTCATAGCATTGTGGTCAGAGAATACAGTTGAAATGATTTCAATCTTCTTAAATTTATTGAGACTTGTTTTGTGGCCTAACATGTGGTCTATCTTAGAAAACGTTCCATGTGCACTTGAAAAGAACGTATATTCTGTAGCTTTGGGATGAAATGCTCTGAAAATGTCTGTTAAATCCAGCTGGTCTAATGTGTCATTTAAGGTCGCTGTTTCCACATTGATTTTCTGTCTGGAGGATCTGTCCATTAGTGACAGCGGGGTGTTGAAGTCCCCTACTATGATAGTGTTACTGTTGATCTCTGTCTTTATGTCTGACAATATCTGTTTTATATATTTAGGGGCTCCTATGTTAGGTGCATAGATGTTTACTAGAGTTATGTCCTCTTGTTGGATCGATCCCTTCATTACTATGAAGTGTCCTTCTTTGTCCTTTGTTATATTCTTCAATTTAAAGTCCATTTTATCTGATATAAGTATCGCTACTGCAGCTTTTTTCTCAGTACCATTTGCATGAAATATTTTACTCCATCCCTTTACTTTCAGCCTGTATGAGTCTTTGGATCTGAGGTGAGTCTCTTGTATACAGCATATACTGGGGTCTTGCTTTCTTATCCATTCAGCCACCCTATGTCTTTTTATTGGAGCATTTAATCCATTTACATTTAATGTGATTATTGATAGGTGTGTATTTATTGCCATTTTCTTATTTGTGTTTGTAGTCTTTCATAGGTTGTTTTTCTCTTCTACTTAAAGAAGCCCTTTTAGCATTTCCTGCAAAGCTGGCTTGGTGGTAATGAATTCCCTTAACTTATTTTTTTCTGCAAAGCTCCTTATCTCGCCTTCGATTTTAAATGATAACCTTGCTGGATACAGCAATCTTGGTTGTAGGCCTTTATTTTTCATCACTTTGAAAACCTCCTGCCACTCTCTTCTGGCCTGCAAAGTTTCTGTAGAAAAGTCAGCTGATAATCTTATGAGGGTACCCTTGTAAGTAACTTGCTGCCTTTCCCTTGCTGCTTTAAGGATTCTGTCTTTGTCCTTAACCCTTGCCATTTTCACTATAATGTGTCTTGGAGTGGGCCTGTTTGGAATCATCCTGTTTGGAACTCTCTGCACTTCCTGGGCTTGTATTTCAATGTCCTTTGCCAGGTTAGGGAAGTTTTCAGACATTATTACTTCAAATATATTCTCAATCCCTTGCTCCCTCTCTTCTCCTTCTGGTACTCCAATGACCCTTAGGTTATTGCGTCTGATGTTGTCCCCCAGCTCTCTTAAACTATTTTCCATGTTTTTCATTCGTTTTTCTTTTTGTTGTACCGCATGGGTGATCTCTGCTATTTTGTCTTCTAAGTCACTGATTCGATTTTCTGCTTCATCCAGTCTGCTAGTGATTCCATCAAGTTTGTTATTTAATTCAGTAATTGTGTTCTTAAGTTCTAGCTGGTTGCTTTTCATGATTTCTCTATCCTTCTTTATATTTTCATTAATTTCCTTGAACATTCTAATAATCAGTGTTCTGAACTCTGTCTCCGATAGGTTGGTTACCTCTATTTCCTCTATTTCCACTGATTCAGGAAGTTTCTTCTGTTCTTTTATTTGTGTTATGTTTCTTTGTCTCCCCATTCTGGCTTACTCTTTGTGTTTGCTTCAATATAACAGATAGATCCCCAGATTTCTCAGTCTTTTCTGGGTAAACTTATATGGTGTGTGTCCTTTATATTTGAATTACTCAGTCTCCCTATTCTCCTGTGCTTGTATCTGAGGTGTTCCTTGTGTCGTGCGTCCTCACTTGTTGAAGTTTTAGTTTTGATTACTTTTGGTTTGTCAGTAGGTGGGATTGACTCCCAGATTGATTAGCTGTGAGGATCAGCAGCTTCTGCAGTTTATGAGCTGCTGTGAGAGGATTGACCCCTCTGATGAAACTTGGACCCTATGGGTCTTAGAACCTGTAGTAACTTCTTTTTGGGTGTGACTCTTGTATGTCAAACCCAGAAATGCTCTGGTTTTATCTAAAGTTGGCCTCCGGGTATGATGATTCTTGTGTCTGTTTGTTTGGACCCACTGCTGCAGAGTGATTTTAGAGCATAACAGATCAACAAGAACAACCTCCGCAGCCACCAAAGGAAACCAAATGCTCGCACAATTAAAAACAACCAACCATCAAACTACAGTCAACTTGTACAGAAATATCAATCATACTAATGAAGAAAACAAACAGAAACAACAAAAACCACATACTCAATAATAACAGAAGAGGAAACAAAATAAAATACAATATCCTAAAATAAAAAATAGAATAAACATGAGAAACCGATTAGCTATACCTAAAAAATAAAAAATAAAAATAAACTAAGATAATAATAAAAAAGTAAGAAAAATTTAAAAAATAAAATTTGCAGAAAAAAGGAAAAGAGGAAAAGTATAGCAGTGAGAAGAATGAATAAAATAAGAGAGAAAGTGAGGGTGGGGAAAAAAGAAAAAGAAAAGAAAGAAAAAGAAAAAGAAAAAAGGAAAAAAAAATATATATATATATTTGTCTACACACCCATATATATGGACATATATTCACCTATATACACCTATATATATATATGCCTATATTAAAAACTACAATATGATTAGAATGAAATAGAAATAAAAACCAAAAACAACCAAGATAAGCAGCCAATAAAGGGAAAACAAAACAGAATAAAACCAAACAAACCAAAAATACCCGTGCTGGTCTAGGCTAAAGTCCATCAAGCTCTCTTCAGTTTGTCTGCTGTACAAAAATTCCTGTGCGTCTTGTGGGAACAGTAGGCCACCTGATGCCTAGCGTGATCCTGGCACTGCAGGTTTGCTGTACTTGAGTGTGGTTGTGACGTGTGATTGGTGGTTTTTACAAAGTCACTGCCTTTTTGCTTTTGCCTGTCCCAAGGCAGGCTGCACCCCCAAAGGCTCAATGAGTGTCTCTGGGCACCCTTTGGGTTGACAGCCGTGGAGAATTAAAGAATTCCTCACTACCAAAAGCCTGCTGCTAAGAATCTGTTAATTAGTGCCTCAGCAGATGAACCTGCCCTGCCTCCCAAGCCTTGCCTAAAGGTGGGGGCGGGGTGGGTAGTCTCACTCTGCTGCCTTTACTGGGTGGAAATTCTCAACCCCCTGCAGGTAAGGATATCTTCCTAGTCTGCCCCTATTGCTCCCTTCAGGAGTCAGTTTAAGACTGTCTTGGCGGGGGACAAAGTTTGTGGGAGTGGGTGAGTTATTGGGTTGTTTTTTTTTTTTGCTTTCTGTTCAAGAGTAGAAAAAGGGAAAAAAAATAAAAAACATAAAAATAAACAAAGCCACAGTTCCAACACTGTTTCAAGCTAAGGCCTTTGCCTCTTATGCTCCAGCGGAGTTCCTGCTGCTCTCCCAAAGGGTCTGCCGGGATTTAGGGAATTGCGCGCACCCTACCGTGTGGCCAAGATCCCCGCTCCACGTCTCTCGGGGACCTGCGTCTCCACCCGGCGCACTGCTTGTCCGAGCGAGTCCTCTTTTTCCCCTGCTCCCGGGTTCCAGGCTTCTGCCTCGGAGCCGGCGCGCCCGCGCGGATCTCCTGCTGCTCTCCCAAACGGTCTGCCGGGATTTAGGGGACTGCGCGCACCGTGCCGCGTGGCTCCGATCCCCGCTCTGTCTCTCCGGGATCTGTGACTCCAGCCGGCGCGCTGCGTCTCCGCGGGCGAGTCCTGTGTTTCCCCTGCTCTCGGGTTTAAGGCTTCTGCCTTGGAGCCGGCGCGCGCCCGCGCCGTTCTCCTGCTGCGCTCCTGGAGGGACTGCCGCCGGGGTTCAGGGGACTGCGCGCACCTTTCCACGCGGCTCCGATCCCCGCTCCGTCTCTCCGGGACCTGCGTCTCCGCCCAGCGCGCGCTGCTTCTCCGCGGGCAAGTCCTCTGTTTTCCCCTGCTCCCGGGTTTCAGGCTTCTGCGCTCCGCGGGACCCGGTGGGCACAGAGACTGATCCCTGAACCGGGAGGGTGCAGGGACTGATCTTGCCCTGTCGCTGCGGGGCTCTGCACCCTGCTTCCTGGTGACGGGGCGAGCCGCGGGTGCAGCTCCTACCTCTGCACAGTCGTCTCCTCTCTCTCCTCCCGCACTTGCCCGGCCTGAGCTTCTGCCTCGGACTGCAAACCAACGCGCTCTTGCTGAACTCCAGGTGGGCCGCGGGCCGCAGGGAGCGAGCCGGGGCAACACTCACCGTGACTCAGCAGCCGCGGGTGCGGGCTGCACCTCACGCGTCTCGCCGCCTTCTTCCCCTACTCGCCCGGCCTGCCCACCTTCCAGCAATCCTTGTGTGGAACTCTTAGTCGCTCTGTGTGATGAGTAGATGTCTCTTTGAAGCGTATTAGAAGTTCAAATTGTGGATATTTCCAGGGGAGATTTCATGGAGCCCTCCTCACAGCCGCCATCTTGCCCCTTAATCCCCTAAGACAGTTTTTAAATGAACTTTTTCCCCCCACACTGGGTTCAGGACAGCTAAGAAAGAGCCACAGCTATGGGTGCCAGGGGTGGGGTGGTAGTAGATCCAAGGAGAGCTGAGAACTGGCTCAGCGATACAGGGATGCAGCCAGGGTCCTTGGAGGGAACAGGCCGCTTCCTGCCTGGGAATGGCTCCCTGGGTGGCTCTTTCTCTCTTAGAAAAGCAGATGCGGCATAGCACAGCGTAAAGATGTTAGAGGCAGGGAAGAGACCTGGGTTCTAGACCCCCTCTGGCTGACCACTGGGCGTGTAGAGTTGGTAACTCATTTCATCCCTTTTGTGCACATCATACTGAATATAGACAATGATATTGTATTATAATCACCAAACTCGCTAAGAGACTAGATCTCAATTTTTCCAACCATTAAAAAGAAGTGATCAGGGCCGGCCGAGTGGCGCGGTGGTTAAGCGCTGGCTTGGGAAGCCGGCGGCCCCGGTTCGGTCCCACGTATGAGGCCCAGTGACACTGCCCTCAAAAAAATAAAAAAGTGATCATTGTGATGTGGTAGAGTGCTAATTATCACTACAATGTCAATCATCTTACCATATAGAAATGTATCAGTCAATATTTTGTACACCTTAAAAATACACAATGGTATATGTCTAATATATTTCCGTTAAAAACACTTAAAAAAAAGAAAAAGAGGATGTTAGTTTTTCAGCCCAGCTTTCTGGACGTTGACTCTGGAATGTGCCTCCCCTGCCCCTGATCCTGCCTTACCCACCTTTCCGTGTGACTAGGGGTCCGTGGAGCTTCCTCCTCCCCTTCCCACCAGGAATCCCAGGGCCTGGACACCAGTGGGATGGAGGGCTTGCTGTGTGGGAGGCCCCGTGCTTTGGCTGAGCCTGCCAGCACGGCCTTTGTTTGACCTCAGCGGGGTGGGGGCGGGATGTTTTTGTTTCCCAGCTTTAACCTGGAGCCTGGCTATGACTTCCTCCATATCTACGACGGACGGGACTCTCTCAGCCCTCTCCTAGGAAGCTTCTACGGCTCCCAGCTCCCAGGCCGCATTGAGAGCAGCAGCAACAGCCTCTTCCTCGCCTTCCGCAGTGACGCGTCAGTGAGCAATGCTGGCTTCGTCATAGACTACACAGGTAAGGGCCCTGGTGGCGGAAATTTCTGAGGGCAGGGCCAGCCAGACTTGGCAGGGTGGAAGCCGGCATGGAGCGAGAACACTGGGCCAGGTCCCAGGGAGCCCATGCCAATTCTGGTGCCCTCCAGGTGGCTTAGCCTTTCGCACCATGGGCCCCAGACCTGGGACAAAGGGGGCCAGCCTTCTCCTTACACCTCATTCCTCTTTCCACATCATGGGTTTTTCTGTGAGGATCATTCCTGGCTCTTCTTAAGCCCATAACCTCAGCTCGTACATATCAACCGACATCTTCCTGGTCACTCCGCTGCCTTTGCAGGGTTCTGATATGAGGCTCAGTCTTCCTCTCTACCCCAAAGCCTCCCACCCATCTGGTACCTTCAGCGCCCATGTGGACAGCCCATCCAACTCCTGGGGTCCCAATGCTCGGCCTCTGACCCAAGGACACTTCCTGATGATATTTTCACATCCCTCCTACTCTCCCATTCTTCTATTCTCACTTCACTGACCTCTTGGATTAGTCACAATGAGCTGAGTCATGTAGAGGTCAAGAGCAGGGGTCAATACATTGTGTCTTAAAAGACCAAATAGTTAATCTCTTAGGCTGTGAGCCACATCCTCTCTCTCACAACCACTCAGCTCTGCCATCTTTGCACTAAAGCAGCCAAAGACAAAATAATAACAAAGGAATGGGCATGGCTAGGTGCCAGTAACCATCTACTTACAAAAGCAGGCCACAGTCCCTGCCTGGTCAAGACTGTCAGATGAACTGGGTTAGGGCTCATGTGTACCACTTAGCAGTTGTGCGGATTTGGGCAAGTTAATTTAACCACTTAAAAACTCCATTTCCTCATCTATAAAATGATGGTAGAATAAATCCTATCTCACAGAAATGTAAACATCCATAAATTCATGCCTCAAAGTTCTTGGAAGAGTGCCTGGCACATATTAAGCCTTCCATAATGTTCAAACAGAAGTAATCTTAGGAGAGCAGTCCCAGGCTCTCAAGTTCTCCCCTTTCTTCCACACTGTTATTCTTTTTGACCTTTTCTTCTCCAATTATCCCAGGAACCATCTTCCAAATCCTAGCTCCATTTCTTGCTTGATTTGTGAGCTTGGCAAGTTATTATTGCTTGGAATTCATTTGTCCATCTATAAAATGGTGTAAAAAATAGTTACATTGCAGATATTATATACATACACATTATGTATTAAAAGATGTTATATGCACTCATATTATATGGATGAGTATAATATCCAGTGTGTACTAAACACTCTAGAGATACTCTAGAGATGATCGATTTTGTTATTGTTACTGTAGCCCAAGTTCACCCAGACCTCATCAGCCTGTGGGTACAAATGGAGTCATATTACCAGTTAAAATTAAAAAGTTTCTGGCTCATGTCCCCATTTGCATAATGTAGGACCTCAGCAACCTTTTAAAGTGCCCTTTAATTAAATTTTTTTGGCAACTCCTGGGAATATCTCACACACAATCACAAATAATATCAATCATAATAATAGCTAACTTCGTGTCTACCAGCTGCTGGCACTGTCCTAAGCAACTTACATCCATCAACTGGAAATCCTCATAACTATCAATTGTCTGCTATTTGTGAAATGGGGCTCTAGAAGATAATTGGTACACAGATTAGAGAATATTTTGCTTGTAGTCTTTCCTTGTGAGGCTGGCCTCGAAAATGGATATTTTGCTATCCTCTCTTCCTCCAGACACCTGCCATTCAATAAGCCTTCTGTTTTCAAACCCTTCTCCACAGGCTGATAACAGAACAAACACTGTCAGACATAGAATTCTAATGGGAGGCACGACTTAGACATAGCCTGGGATCCATCATCCCACCCACTGCTATCCCCACTCCATGTCATCATCACCACCATTTTTCTTGTTATTCATCTCTGTAATCACACCCTCATCGGTACTCTCAATTATCCTGCCCTGTGATCCTTCTGTTGGGTAAACCTTGCAAAACTGCACCCTCGGGCCGGCGGAGTGGTGCGGTGGTTAAGCGCTGGCTTGGGAAGCCAGCAGCCCCGGTTCGGATCCCACATATGAGGGCCAGTGACACTGCCCTCAAAAAAAAAAAAAAAATACTGCACCCTCTATTACACCCACACCCACGTGGCTGAGCACAACCAGGAAAAGTCGTACAAATGGCACTTGGAGCCACCTTTAACTCCAGCCAAGCCTTAGCAACCACCAGAGCAACTTCTGACTTATCCCACCAGAGTCTTCTGCTTGGTGGAGATTCTAGAATTTGACCCCAGTGTCACCACTTTCAGCCTCCTTACAAGATGACTTTATTTCACTTTTCCTGGAGATAGTAAGTTACCAGGTAGGATCTCCCTCAGCTTCCTCCCCAATCACCTTGTTCATGGTAACCTGGCTGTGGCCACCTTTCCCATAGGGGCTTCTCCACTGAATCCATGGGCTAGAGCCACACCTCTGGGTCCTCTTTCCCAAAGAGGCCCTTTCTACTTTCCACTGTTGGCCCAAGACCATATCTAGAGAGGTCCTCAGGTCCCAAACACAACCCCAGGGAATATGGCCTACCCAGCTGCCGTCTGAGCCGGCCAAGTGGCTGAAAAAGGCCAATTACTGGGGAGAGGGGAGAGGGGAGGCACAGCCCACTCTGCACCCTCTATTTCCCTATTAGGATCTGTGGTACCAGTATCACAATAAATGTGTCTGTTTGGGGCGGGAGGTACCTGGTAAGATCAGTAACTATCTTCTGTCCTTCTCAGATTGCACTCCCACTAATGTAAGTCACCCCTCTACTCTGTCTCCCAGTCCCTGGTCAGGTTTGCTGAGACCCAGGGACCTCTGCCTTATCCTATGTTCTCCTTTTCCCTATCCCAGGATTCCTGGATTCCTGGAAGGGGTCTGTTCTGTTACCAGGTCCTATAGCCTCAGCAATATTCCCCTGTGCTCAGTAGTTTTATAGGAATGGCCTCCATCACTTGTTAACTATAAGGCATTAAACAAGTTGCTTAATTTCTCTGAGCATCGTCTCCTAATCTTTCAAAGAGGGACAGTGGTACTTTGTGAAAGAGTGGTTTTGAGTCTTGGGAAATAGGCACAGCACCTAGCAGAGTGCCCGATGCCAGTAGGTACTTGGCGCACAGTGATCACTTTCTTCCATCCCGTTGCCTTTTTACCTGTGTAATGGCTATTGTGTTTGCTCTGCCCTTGTTTGAGAGGAAGAAGGGTTTGTACCCCTCTTCATGGGGCTAGCCCAGCAATACATTTTCCTTTTCAATTACTGAAAATTACAAAGTGTGATTATGATGTTTTGCACGCATATGTGTATGAGTGTTGAGTACAGGCACACCTCAGAGGTATTATGGGTTTGGTTCCAGACCACCAAAATAAAGCGAATAGTGCAATAAAGCAAGTCACACAATTTTTTTTTGTTTCCCAGTGCATAAAAAAGTTATATTTACACTCTACTGTCTGCAATAGCATTATGTCTAAAATAACAATGCACATACTTTAAAAATGCTTTATTTCTAAAAATGCTAACCATCATCTGAGCATCAGTGAGTCATAATCTTTTTGCTGGTGGAGGGTCTTGCCTTGATGTTGATGGCTGCTGACTGATCAGGGTGGTGCTTGCTGAAGGCTGGGGTGGCTGTGGCAATTTTTTCAAATAAGACAACAATGAACTTTGATGCATCGATTGACTTTTCCTTTCATTTAAACACTTAGGGGCCATTGTAGGGTTACTAATTGACCTGATTTTAATATTGCTGGGTCTCAGGGAATAGGAAGGCCTAAGGAGAGGGCAAGAGATGGGGGAATTGCCAGTCGGTGGAGCATCAGAACACACATTTATCAATTAAGTTCACTGCCTTATATGGGTGCAGTTTGTGGCACCCCCCCAAAAAAAAATTACAGTAATAAAATTCAAACAATATGGAAGCATCTAAGATGTACCCTGAAAACTTAACATCCTCTGTTACTACCATCAACTGAGTACCATTAATAATAGTTTGTTATCTCATTCCAGATATTGTATATAATATGAAGTAAATTCCAGACAAGGGATTGGCAAACTTTTTCTATAAGAGGCCAGATAGTAAGTATTTTAGGTTTAGCAGGCCAGATGGCCTCTTTTGCATCTGCTCAACTCTGCTCTTGTAATGCTAAAACAGTTGTAGACATTATATAAACAAATGCGTGTGTGTGTGCCAATAAAACTTTATTCACAAAAGTAGGCCATGAGCCTATGAACTGTAGTTTGCTGATCCCTGTTCTATATGAATGAGATAACCACATTTGTACTAATCTATAATATGGGTGAGTTTTGGGGGTTTTTGTTGTTATTTTGGGTTGTTTTGGATTTGTTTGGTTTTTTGCCCAACAATAATATAGATCTTGGCCATCTTTCCATATCAGTATTCAAATACTTCCACTATTCTTTCTAAAGGCTTATATATCAGTGGATGGCTCTAATTCAACTTTTATAACCAGTTCTTTACTGGCTGAGTGTTTGGGTGGTTTGTTTTGTTTTGTTTTGTTGTTTTCCAGTTTTCTGCTGTTACAGGGTTTGGAAATGGCCCTCATCTATTAGGACAAAAAGAAGCAGGTTCTTTTAAGTTTTCCATTTTGGAGGGCTTGGGCTTAATTTATTAGTATCATCATGATGTTTTAGTCATTTCTCTTTTATCATTCACAGCTTAGTTCTGGTTTGGCAGGCTGAAGACCTGATTTTGGTCTTAATTCTACCTCATAATAGTTGAATGGCTTGGAATACTTATTTAGCCTCTCTGATCACAGCATTCCTCATTGATAACCTGAACAGGAGCATACCTGGTCCTGCCTGCTCCAGAGGCCATTGTGATACATAAATGAGATAACAGATTGGAAAGTATTTTGAAAATTATAAAGTGATATTCTTATATAAGAGGCTATCATCATTATCATTATCATTATCATTATCATTATCAATGCGATAATGTTGGAATAGTGAGCTCTTCTTGCTGTGACATGTGAGTAACTATAGAATAGAGTGTGTAGTTGGAATTATTGATGTGGTTGTTGGTTTTTCAAGCCCCGAGATGTTCAGCCGATCAGGTCAGCATCCATTTAGTATGCTCGATTATGTGCCAAATAGAGCCAGCCCTAGTGCCAACTTCTGTGCTAGTTGCCTAAATTATGAGAAGAGCAGGTGATAGTCTCTATCCTCGAGGAGTTCAGAACTCGCTAGAAAGAAATAAAGTTACCTACATTACCAAGATAATGTCATACAGGCTATAATCAAGAAAAAAACAACAACAGGGCCGGCCGAGTGGCGCGGTGGTTGAGAGCTGGCTTGGGACGCCAGCGGCCCTGGTTCGGATCCCACATATGAAGGCCAGTGACACTGCCCTCTTAAGGAAAAAAAAAAACAAAAAACAACAACAACAGAATTCTGCTAGAGATGGTGAAATTCAGGAAACTTGCTCAAGAGAAGGTGGCATTGAAAATTATAGAAATTTGCCATACAGAGCAGGGAGGAAAGGACTTTCTGACATGGCTATAGTGCTGGGAGAGTCATACCCAGCTGGAGTTCAATGCCAATACAGCAGCTCCCTAAAAGCACAGTCGCTTATATGAGGTGGACATTTGTTCTCCTTCCTATAAAAGAAATCTCGAGACTGTCATCGAAGCCTGATGAGTTGGCTCCACCTAGGCTCCTTTTGTTCTTTCTGTTCTACCACGTTAGTATGTGGCGCCCACCCTCAGGGGTATCTCAGGATCCAAGATGGCAACCAGAGTTTCAGCCATGATGTCTGAGTTCCAAGCTGCGGGAAGGAGGAAGAAAAGGAGAAGGGCCAAAGAGCGTTCTCTCAGCCGAGTCACAATCCCTTAAGCAGCCTTTCTAGAAATCCCACAATTATCCATTTAAGAAATATTTATTGAGTGCGTACCATGTGCCAGACCCTGGACTAGAGCAGTGAACAAAACTGGAAAAATGTCCTTGTAGAACCTACCAATGTTCCAGTGGACAGAGATAGAAAAAATAAGGTAAATATATAAACACATGAGATAGTATTGATCCCATGCAGAGTAAAAAGCAGACAAGGGTGATGGGGAGTGTTGGGAAGAGAAATATTGAATTTTAAATAGCTGGTCAGGGAAGTGTCACTGAGAAAGACACATTGAGTTAAGTCCTCAGAGAAGTGAGAGAAGGAGCCGTGAGGATGGGGGACCTTCCGTGCAGAGACCAGTGTGGTTGGAGCAAAGTTAGCAAAGGAACAATAGGAGGTGAGGTCACGGAGGGGAGGATTGGAGGTAGAAATGCAGGGCCTTGTAGGTAGATAAAGAGTTTGGCTTTTACACTTAGCGAGACAGTAGACAGTAGGCTTATATCTGACCTGACTGTGTTTACATCTCTTTGGCCAGATCCAGCTGCCCAAGAAGCTGGAAGAGGTTGGTTTTAGCTGGTGCCTCGATACTCTGTATGAAATCTGGGTTCTATTATTTAAGGATGAAGGGGGGGAAATGGATATTGGGTGCCACAGCTGGTGTTGCCTCTAATGAGCTACATGAATTTGGTTCTAAGTTACTTAATTTATCTAAACTTCCAGTAAGATGTGACCCACTTGGAATTTATAAAAAGGACAGATGAAATGCAAGACCTAGTGATGGTTCCCTGTATCTCTTTGATACTAAGTTTAGGGGGAACACAGATTTGATGTGGGGGTCAAGGGGACACATCACAGGGCACACAAGGAAACCACTGAGGAGCCCTCTACTAGATGAGGGGCCGTTTTCTGGGTACCACTTGAGTTTAAATTTAGTGGTATATTTGGGACTGCTCCACCCCTTGATATGAGCAGAGACAAAGAACAGGGCCCACATACAGGCTCCAGTGCGAGAGTGAATAGACTCATCAGGATCATAGACTCTCAGAACCCCATCCCATCAGTCACTGGGCTGATTGGCAGCTGAACAACACTCTGAAACCATGGCTGCCCCTTGTATAGGTATCTTAAAAGGCACCCAGGGGACCATGACAGCTATCAGCAAATTTCCTCCTGAACCATTCATCTCTGAACTCTGATCCTTTCTATTCTGGTTCTTTCCTCCTTAACCCTGCCCTGTGAATTTCTGAGTCCTTCTGCAAGGGTTGTCCCCTCTTTGTGAGCCCCCATTTCTAGACCTCACTGTAGTGTAGGCTCCAAGACTCTGATGGAAAGCTGATACTCAGTTCCTTTTCCCTAATACTGACCAGCCTCAGCTGTGTCCTGACACTGCCCAGCCCTGAGGACAGGCCTCCTGACCATCACTGGTCCTGAAACAAGGAGGATGAGGAGAAGCAGCAGTGGATGGAAGTAGGCGTTGGCTCCCAAGAGCTGCTCAGGATTTCCCGCTGATGGGGAGGGTTGCTGAACCGTGCCTTTCTCCAGGGATTTGAGTCCCCGACTAGTCCTCTCACTTGCTCAAGTTCACTTCTGTCCAGTGCAGAGAGACAGAGCAGATGCCTGTTAGGCACATCCATGGTATACCCATCGGGCAGACATAAACATAATAGCCAGCTGAAACACAAACAAATGCTGTTTTAATGAACTAGCAAGCATCCAATACCCCAATGCACAGCCCTGGAAAACTGTATTGGAGACCTGGACTTATCACAGAGATTGAAGTGGGGTTTCTTACTTTCTTCCTAAATCTATGTCTTGGTACCCAGGCATTCAGGAAGGCCTGCAAGGTATGGATGTGACAGCCTGCAAAGCCGATGCCAGTTCCACCTGTCCAGCCAGCAGCACAGTGGTAGGCAAAAGAAAGAGAAGAAAAGAAAGCTGTCTCCAAAAGCTGGCCCTGCTTCCCACAGAAGATAGGAAGCTGAGGAGGCCTGCCACACTGAGTGTGGGTGGTCAGAGATGAGCAAAGGGGTGGGCTGTGCCTCAGCACTGACCGTCACAATGGTTATATCCACAACTGAGATACCATCCGAGACCATCAGCTCCCGCCAGTCAGAGCAGCAGCACGTGCCTCCCCCTTAGTCCAAGGATGAGAAAGGGCCTCAGAGGTTTAGCTGCAACTCCCTCTTTTGTGGGTCAAGGCAAGAATGTGGGGAGAGGAGAAGAATCTTCACTCTCCAAGGAGATTTTTAGCCCTAGATTTCTAACCAAATTTAGAGAAGTTTCCAGACCTGGAAGGAATAGACCCAGCCATCTCATATCCACATGTGCTCTGTGGCTAGGGTCAGAGTCTTCCTATGGGTGCTGCACCATGGAATTAGGCCACTAATGAGTCCTGTTTGTGTGTGTGTGTGTTTGTTTTTCTTCTAGAAAACCCACGAGAGTCATGTTTTGATCCTGGCTCGATCAAGAACGGCACACGAGTGGGGTCCGACCTAAAGCTGGGCTCCTCTATCACCTACTACTGCCACGGGGGCTATGAAGTTGAGGGCTCCTCCACCCTGAGCTGCATCCTGGGGCCCGATGGGAAGCCCGTGTGGAACAATCCTCGGCCAGTGTGCACAGGTGGTGGAGGTGGGGGTGGCGAGGAGGGGGTATGCTAGAGGCAGAAGGGGTTGTGGGCTAAGGGGAGGGGGAGGTGAGACATGGTCCTCAAAGCAGGAGCCCCTTGGGTTCCCCGTGAATGAGAATGGCTGATAATTCACCAGGTGCACCAGTCCCTGTCACCTCTCTCAGATCGCATGGTGTCCCTACCCACACTTACGTAGATGTCCTCAGCAGTGGCCCCAAGACATACCAGCAGCTCATAGCAGGGAGAAAGAAGTTCAAGGTGACCTGGATTGTTCCTGGGCCCAGGGAAAATTATTGACAGGCCAGCTGTGTAAAACTAAGGTTAACGGGGTGGGCTGACTCCGGAGGGTCTGCGTTAGCCATGGAATCCTGACAAGTGGACAGGATGGAGTGTCAGAACTTCACGAGCATGGCCACCTCAGTTGAAAAGCAAGGAGGGTCCTGTGCCGAGGTGAAAGAGGCTTGCTCCGAGGTCCACCCCTTGTGGAACTGGGCACCATGGAGGGAACGAAAGGTGGCGGGGCTCCATGGGCTGGCCTTTCCCCTCAGGGCCAGCCAGGGGAAGCTTCGGCTCTCTACTCAGGGTCTATGCTGACACTAACTACCCAGGTGCAGACATCAGCCATGGGGGCAGCAGTTCTGGTTCTACTATAAGCAGACGAGGTTCCTAAAATGCTCCTCAAGGCTGTGCCTCCAGGGACCAATTCCAGTGGTAATAGTTAGAAGGCAGGGACTGACTGACCTGTGCCCAGGAGGGTCCTTGCTAGCATGAGGGTGGGTTTCAGGCCATGTGCCATGCCAGGAATGGATGTCCTTGGCAGGGCAGGGCAGTGTCCTCAGAACCCTGCTCCTCCACGTCAGCAGCTGTGCACCTCATGGCAGCCCCACTAGGGCCAGAAGCTCAGGCTGGGAGGAGAAGAATGGAGGATGATGGACAGCTGAGGAGAGGCTCACATGGTTACCTGGCCCTCTATCTGATTTCTCTTTCAGCCCCCTGTGGGGGACAATATGTGGGTTCAGATGGAGTGGTCTTGTCTCCCAACTACCCCCAGAACTACACGAGTGGACAGATCTGCCTGTATTTTGTCACCGTGCCCAAGGATTATGGTATGGGTTTTTTTTGTATGTTTGTTTGTTTTCGGACTCTTTTTAACTCCTCAGACCCTTCCCAGTGAATCACAATTCCACTCCCAATTATATCCACTCCCATGGTGGGAATGGCAGAATAGCCTCGCATACAGAACAGTTGAGTGCAGATGCCACGCAGTACGCTATAGAATACACTCCTGACACATGAGGGAGCAAGGGTGCGAGGTGGCCAGAACCAAAGGGATGGGGTTAGTGATGAACTAGCCAGTGAGGTAAGGCAGGGGGCACTGGGCCACCCGTACAGCCCTAGGCTGAACAGAGGTCTGTAGATCCAGGGGTGGTTGACCAAGGTGCAGGGAGAAGTTAGGAGTGGGATGGAGCTGGGCTTGCAGCACAGGTGAGGGAGCCAGAAGCCACATCATTCACTATTCCATCTGAGACCAGGAGCTATAAGTAGGACGAGCAAGAAAAAGGTGAGGAGCGGGCCCATGCCCTGAGAAGACAGAGTAACTTCCAGATTCCAGGAATCCAAGGTCAGAAGAAGCCAGGCTTATCACCTGGCTGGTAGTGGGGACAGTCAAGGGTCCTGCCAGCTCTGGAAGATTCAGGAAGTTCCCGAGGGCCATAGGCCTGTTGTCCTGGGTAATCAGGTGAACAGCTGGGCTGCTTTCTCTCTGGGTCTCCTCTTTATAGGATAGTAAGAACTATTTTTAAGCACTGTTGGTGTTAAGTGGGGCAAAGGGCAAGGATATATCCTGACCACTTAGGAGAGGGATGGGGCAGCCTGCAGAGAGCTGCCTGCTTATTCCCAAGAGATAGGATGGAGTAAGCACAGGGGAAGGCCTGATAGCATTGCCCAAATATCTATTATGCATCGATTGGGGACCATGCATTCTGCCGGGTACTGGAGCTGCAGAGATGAGAGAGATGTGCCCTCTGTAAGCTCCCAGTCTCATCTTCCCCCACAGCCATCGTGCCACTCCTACCCCAGCCCCTGCCTGCACACTCGTAAGCACTGTACATGCTCCCCAACATACTTCCGTGGCAGAAGCTTTTGACCTGCAGGATTACAGTTAAAGCCTTGAAAGGTTGTCCAATCCAATCTGCCACCCAGAGCAGAATCCCTTGATAAGTGGGCATGCAGTTTGTGCTTGAGCTTCTCCAGTAATAAACAACAGCTCACACCTTTGCAAGCAGCCAGCCCCAAGGCTGGTCAGTTTCACTGAGCTGAAACCTGTATATGGACATCTGGTTCTAGGAAGGCTGGTGATCTGTCCCAAGCATCTTCTCTTTGCCAGTGATACTGAGCCTGGGAAATAAGGGCAGATTATTCCTCTGAGTCTGGAATACTTGCCTCCCAGCCCAGGTCTCTGCTCTAACATCCTCTTCTCATAGATCTTTCTTTGATCCCCTATTTAGAGTGGCCTGCCTCGCCTCATCCCTTTTTCCTATTACACCTAAAACTTAACACTATCTGAAATTATCTATATACTTAAGTGTTTTTATTTTTTCCTTTTGGGCTGTGTCTTCTCACTAGAATGGTTTCACTCTGTGAAAGCAGGAACCTTGCTGTCCTGTCCCCTCTGTAAGGGAGAGCACGAAAATTTTCTCCCTTACACCACCCCTAACTCAGTACCCATTTTCAGGGTCCTGACATGTGCCCGTCCTCTGACCTTGACTTGAGATCTAAGAATGTCTTACTCCATTCACTACTATACTCATCATTGCAAATACTTTTTTCTCAGGCAGTCAACTCCCTGGCCTGAATCCCTCCCTGCCCCAACACATCACACACACACACACACACACACACACACACACACACACACACACACACACACACACACACACACACACACACACACACACACACACACACACACACACACACACACCTACACCTTCCTAGATGCTTAGGATTTAAGCCAAAGTGGTAGGTTGACCCTACTTGCCCTTAGATGCACCTGGCCAACTGGTAGACCAGTGCAGGCAGGATGAACAAGGGTCTGGCAGATAGCTGAATTACAGCTGTGCCCACTGTGGCCCAGCAGTGTTAGTGACCCCAGCTCCTCCAGCAGTGACTGGCCCAGAGGGGACAGCTGAGGAAATCCCTTGATTCATAGCTGGTGGTGGCCTGAATAGCCATCAAATAGCAGGGCCCGTTGGCCTTATCTGACAGGAGCCTCATCAACACCAGCTTCTCCTTCCTTGAGCTTGCTGAGTGGCCTTGGGGAACTCTCTTATCCTCTGAGCTTCAGTTTCTTTGTTTATAAAATCTGGGAGAGTCATGGTCAAAGAAGACGAAGTACATGGCAAGTGTGGTAACTGGCACACAGAAGGTGCTTAATAAATGTCGTTTACCTCTTCCCTTTGAGCTTTGCCAGAAGGAAATGAGTTAGATGTTTACCTAAACAGTTGCTCCTTCCTCAGGAACAGGCCTCATTCTTAACTGTGGGCAAGTTTGTATCCAGGGGCTGCCCTCGTTGGCTAGATGGTTGAAGAAAAACTAAGGGAAAATATAAGATTCTGAGATCACATGGAAAATGGGAGAAAGTTACCCAAAGCCCTTTCATGTCCTTTTCCAGCTGCTATCTTGAAAAAGAATAAGGTTAGCTCTGTACTACCACCACCAGCCTGTCCATTGGGTGCAGTTCTCAATATTATTGTGAACTACGTGGGAGAATACCAGTGGCTACTCCCAGGCCCCTCTGTCCCTGTGCCAGACATCATCTGGCCAATGTGCCAATCAGCCAGTAGAAAGGCTCTGCAAGCAGTGAGCCCCATGAACCAACAGCTGTCTCTGAGGTTTCCGTCATCCTGGCCTGGGGCCCCCAAACCGTCAGTCCTTGTCCCCAACATGGCTGCCCGATCTCCCACACTGAGATCTTTTCACCATGTCTCCTCCACAGTTGTGTTTGGACAGTTCGCCTTCTTCCACACAGCCCTCAATGACGTGGTGGAGGTGCACGATGGCCACAGCCAGCTGTCCCGTCTCCTCAGCTCCCTGTCGGGCACCCACACAGGTACCAGGGCTCGGCCAGCATTGGGGATGGTGGTGGGCTGGGTGTATCACAGACCAGCTAACAGGAAAGAGGCCCTCTAAACATGGCCATAGGTGGAACCCCACAGCTTTGTGTTTCATGAGCTGGTGCTGTCTCTACCACCCAACAGTCAGCTCCCGATCACCCATACCTGGAAGGGAGCTTCAAAAACTCCCCCAACCTGTGTCTACACCACCCCCAAGGGGTGTAGCATTTCCTGTTGTTTTACATTTACCCCAACGTGTTTTTCTAATTATAAATATATTGCATTTTCATTATAGAACACTTAGAGGCAAGAAAAAAATAATTACAGAGAGAATTAAAATAAAAACCACCCAGAAACAACCACTGAAAAGATGGGAGTGTATTTCCTTCCATTTTTTATATCTACTTAGACTTAATCTTTTACATATTTTATTGAATAAAGTAGAATACATATTTTTATTGAAGTGTTCATTGTGAGAGTTTCTTTATCATTATTTTATTCTATGATAGGATTTTTTTTTTTGGTGTCTCATTGAGGTTTTTATTTACATTTTTTTTTTTTAATTAGCTTCAGGTGTACAACACAGTGCAATAGTTATACTTTTTACCCCTCAAAGTGACAACCCCCCTCCCTCAATTCTCCACCCCACTCCTCCCCCGCATATCATACTATCTATTACAATTCCTTTGACTCCCTTCCACCGTGTCTATCTATATATTCAATTACAGTTGGTATACAATATTATACAACATCAGTTTCAGGTATACAGTGCAGTGATCAAGCCTCTACTCCATCCATGAAGTGGTCTCCCTAACAAGACATGTGACCATCTGACACCCCACAAAATATTTACAACATTTTTATATTCCCCGAACTGTCTTTCATATCCCTGTGACAATACTGTAGTTACCTATTTATGCTGTCTAATCCCTTACCCTTCTCCCTCATCCCCACCCACCTCCCAACTAGCAACCCTGTTTTTCCTCTATATCTATGAGACTGTTTGTTTCCTTTGCTCATTCATTCAGTTTTTCAAATTCCACATATAAGTGAGATCATATGGTATTTGTCTTTTTCTGACTGACTTATTTCACTTAACGTAATAGTCTCTAGGTTCATCCATATCGTTGCAAATGGTAAGATTTCATTCTTCTTTATAGCAGAGTAATACGCCATTGTATAAATGTACCACGGTTTCTTAATCCAGTCATCTACCGATGGGCATTTCAGTTGTTTCCAAGGCTTGGCTATTGTAAATAGCGCTGCAATAAACATATGGGTGCATATATTTTTTTGAATTAGCGTCTTGGATTCCTCTGGGTAGATACCCAAGAGTGGAATTGCTGCGTCATACGGCAGTTCCATTTCCAGTTTTTTGAGATACCTCCACACTGATTTCCATAACGGCTGCACCAATTAATTTGCAGTCCCACCAACAGTACACCAGGGTTCCCTTTTCTCCACACCCTTGCCAGCACTTGTTGTTTGTTGATTTGTTGATGATAGCCATTCTGACCGGAGTGAGGTGGTATCTCATTGTGGTTTTTATTTGCATTTCTCTGATGATTAGGGAGGTTGAACATTTTTTCATATGCCTGTTGGCCATCTGTATTTCCTCTTTAGAGAAATGCCTCTTCATATCCTCTGCCCATTTTTTAATTGGGTTGTTTGTTTTTTTTGGTGTTGAGTTTCATGAGTGTTTTATAAATTTTGGATATCAACCCTTTATCAGATATATCGTTGGCAAATATCTTCTCCCATTCAGTAGGCTGCCGTTTTGTTTTATTGATGATTTCCTTTGCTGTGAAAAAACTTTTAAGTTTGATGTAATCCCATATGTTCATTTTTTCTTTTATTTCCCTTGCCTGAGGGGATATATCAGTAAAAATATTACTCAGGGTAATGTCTGCAAACTTACTCCCTATGTTTTCTTTTAGGAGTTTTATGGTTTCAGGTCTTACATTTAAGTCTTTAATCCATTTTGAGTTTGTTCTCGTATATGGTGTAAGTAGGTGGTCCATTTTCATTTTTTTGCACGTGTCAGTCCAATTTTCCCAGCACTATTTATTAAATAGACTGTATGATAGGATTTTTAAATGCTGCAAATAGCCTATAATATAGTTATTTAAACTTTATGTAATTAATTCTCTATTATTGAACATTTAGATTGTTTCTAATTTTTCAGCCTTATGAATAGTGTATTATATATGTCATTACACACATCTCTATTACCTTAGAATATCTGGAAGTAGGATTATCAAGTTTAAGGCCTATGTGAGATCCTTAATTCCTTTTAGACAGATTGTCAAATATGCCTATCGAAAGTTCTTTCCATTTTGTTCAACAACAAAGAATATGAGGGCAATGTTTTATCCTCACAAAAAATTAGGTAATTAAAAAAACAAAAGCGTTATCTATTTGAAAAGTGAAAATGTCTTATTTTTTAATTTGGTTTTTTTATTATTAGTTAATTTAACCTTTTTGTAATGTAATTATGGCCCATGCATTTTTTGTTTGTGAATATACTTGTGAATTAGTCAACACTAATTTTTCTGTTAGCATTTATTTTCTTATTTCTTTAGTAAAGCTCCATATATTATTATAAGATATAAGCAATATGCTATAATAATCTCCTGTCTATATTATATGCTGTAAAAAGCTTTCCTCTATAGTTTGCCATTTAATTTCCTTCAGGGTGTGTTTTAATAGAAAACCTAAATTTCCCATGATATCAAATTTATCAATGTTTTCTTTTATAGTTTTCTTCTTTTATATTGATTAAATAAATATTCCTCTCTGTTTTGTTTGTTTGTTTTAAAGATTTTATTGGGGAATTGGGGGAGGGGACCAGCCAAGTTGTTGTTCTTCAGTCTTCATTGTGGAGACAATGGCTTCCCAGCGGCAGCTCGCAGCCGCTCAGCTCAAGGTGCTGAGTTCAATCTTAGTTGCGGGTGGGCATAGCCACCATGCTATGCGGGAGTCGAACCAGCAGCCTTGCTGTTAAGAGTGCATGCTCTATCCTGTGAGCTATCCGAGCAACAGCTCAGCTCAAGGTGCTGAGTTCAGTCTTAATTGCGGGTGGGCATAGCCCACCATCAAATAGGCAATCTTGTTGTTACACTAGCTGAGCCATCCTGCCACCTGTTGGCAGCTCAGCAACAGCTCAGCTCGGGCGCAGTCACTGGCCCATGTGGGAATCTAACTGGTGGCCCTGTTGCTCAGAGCTCGCCCTCTAAGCCAACTCTTAACCAACTGAGCCACTCGGCCAGCCCTCCTCTCTGTTTCCTTTTACTTCTTTTTTGTTTCAGAATTTTGCTTTAATACCTTTGGAATTTAATTAGATTTATTATTTGATAGAGGGACTATAACCATATTCTTTCAAATTTAATCAGTTGTCCTAACAAAATTTTTAAAATGCCAGATTTACATATTTTAAATTTTTATGAAATTGAGGGTGTGTTTCTAAACTTTATATCCATTTCCTGTGTCTGTTTATTTTTGTATCAGTATCAGAAAGCTTTAATTATTGAAACATTACAATAATGTTTAATATTATAATAATTTTAAACATGCAGTAAGAATTCTCCAGAGACACTGTTTTGAGTTTTTTTATTGGCTTTTCTTGCTTACTTTTGCTTCCAAATAAATTTTGTTTGTTGTCAAGTTAGAAAAAAAATTACATTGGAATTTTCATTGGAATCCTTTAAACTTATAGATTAACTATTATCTTTATAGTAGTAACTCTTTTTCCCATTCAGGATCATGATGTGTCTCTCCATTTATTTGTCATTTGTAACCTTTGAGAAGGTGCTGTAATTTTCATTTAGGCAGTATGCATGCTTTGTTAACTTTATTCCTTGATATTCCATGGCAATTTTTGTTGCTATTGTATCGGTTCCACATGTTATATTTTCTAACTGGTTTTTGCCAGTATGTTAGAAGACTGTTATTTTTGGTATATTCATTTTGTAAAGTCACTGAACCCTCCATAACAATGTTAACACTGCCAGCTGATTCTCCTGGGTCCTTTAGGCAAGAAGCAATATCATCTGCAGATAAATCTGTCTTATTATTTTATCTCTTCCTTTTCAATGGTTTTTCTTGTATTTTCTTCCATGTTATTGGTCTGTTCAGGTATATTACTTTATTATCAAGACTGATGATTTACAAAGTAAACAGACTCGTAGATGTAGAGGAAAAACTGAGGGTTGCTAGTTGGGAGGGGGGTGGGGATGGGGGGAAGGGGCAGGGATTAGACAGCATAAATAGACAACTACAATATTGCCACAGGGATATGAAACACAGTTCAGGGAATATAATAATGTTGTAAAAATTTTGTGGCATGTCAGATAATCACATGTCTTGTTAGGGAGACCACTTCATGGATGGAGTAGAGGCTTGATCACTGCACTGTACACCTGAAGCTGATGTTGTATAGTGTTGTATGCCAACTGCAACTGAATATGTGGATGGTCACGGGATGTGGAGTATACTGTGGAGGGGCTCAGTGGAGTTGTGATGGATATGTATGATATGGGGGGGGTGGCAAACTGGGGGAGGGGGGTTTTCACTTTGTGGGGGTAAAGAGTATAACTATTGCATTGTGTTGTACACCTGAAACTAATAAAAATAAAAAATTTAAAAAAAAAAAAGACTGATGATTTATATTTTAGTAACAGTTCCATTTTGTAATTATTTTAAATTTAGCAACACAGCTTATATAATATACTATAGTGATATTTAATCTCCTTTCTATTAGTGGTTAGATGCCCTGCCTTTACAATGTTGAATGCTGTATTCATAGTTCCCCCCTTTTACTCAGCTGGACCAGAGGTTTTGTGTTGTTTGTTTTGTTTTGTTTTGTTTTTTATTGCTTCTACTTATCAACTCTTCTTTAGGGCTTGTTATTTTATAATTAACCTTTGTGTTTATTTCATAATATTTTTTCAGATTATTTTGTTCTTCCTGTTCTAATGTCTTGAATTGAGAGCTTTGTTTGTTATTATCTCTATGTAATAAAGAGTATGTTTACAGTGATATATTCACCTCTCAGCATAGAATTGGCTTCAAGTCATAAATTTTGATATGTGCTATTTTTATTACTTTCATTATCATTACTTTCTAAATAACCCATGATCGAGTTTTACTCTTTTTTCCCAAGAGGTGTTTAAGAATGTCTCTTCTTTTCCCCTAAGAACCTGGATTTTGTTCTTGTTACATTTGTGTGCATTTCTATTGCTATCGCCATGTGATTAGAGAATGTAGCCTGAGCCATTCTGCTTTGAGGATTAAATGAGGTCCTCTCAGTAGCCAAGGATATTTTTTTTTGATGCCCTCCGTACCTGAAAAGAAGATGGGTTCTCTATAGGGTCAAGAAGCCATGTAGAGAGAAAGGACTATGCAGGCCCTGCAGTCTCACTGCCTGGCATCTAACCTAAGCTTTTCTACTTGTTTGCTAAGTGTTTGCAATTACAACATGACCACTCTGGGCTTCAGTTCCTTTTCTGTAAAATTCAGATAGTAAAAGCTCTACCTCCTAGAGTTATTGTTAGGATTAGATGAGCTTTGTAATAGCCATTAGAGCAGTCATACTCAGTTTTGTGATTTAAATCTGTTATGTCAGTGGTTCTCAATGAAATGATTTTTCTACACCATAACCCCACACATACACCCAGCTGGGAGCATAAGTCGGGATCTCTTGGGGTAGGATGCTTTTTAAAAATCAGATAGATAGATAGATAGATAGATAGATAGATAGATAGATAGATAGATAGATATAGATTTAGAGGTTGAGAGAAATAGACAAATATACATTTATGAGCTATAGATGTAAATATGGTTGTAGATATAGGTATAGGTATAGATGGATAGGACCAATAGAAATAGAGAGAGATAGGACTTCCATACAAGATGGTAGAATAGATAAATGCTGTGCTCACCTCCTCCCATGACCATATCAAAATTATAACTAAACTACAGAACAAACTAGACTTGCCTAAAGTCTAGCTTAACAGAAGGTTTATAACTGACATACAGAAGCCACGCCAAGTCTGGTAGGAGGGGCACAGATGCGGAAGAGACTGGTCTCACACACACATGGCAGTTGAAAATTGGGAGGGCTGTCTCAGCTGCAGAGGTCCCCTCTAAGGAGCGAGGGGTCCCAGAACTACACCAGATGCCTCAGCACAGAGTTTCAGTGCCAAGAAGTTCCCAGAGCATCTGGTTGTGAAAACCAGCAGAGATTGTGGCTGAGTGAGATGGAAGGCTGCTGGAGTTCCAGAAGCTCCTCTTAAAAGGCCCACACGCGGACTTACTCACTGAAGGACTCACTCAATCTGAACTCCAGTGCTGAGGCAATGGCTGAAAAGGCACCAAGGACATACAGGGAGGAACTGAATTGTCTGGCTTCAGAGTGAGGGCTGGATGGGCAGCTTTCTCCCCGACAGAAGTGCTGGCAGAAGCCATTGTTCCTTTGTTGAGCCCTCCCCCCACACAACCCGCACATGCAGGCAGGTGCCATACCTGAGTCACCATCAACCTAGCTAACACCATTCATCCTACCCTGGTGATTCCATGAGACCTCACCCCATCCACCTTGGTGGCCTACCCAAGTGCTTCTGGTGGCTTTTCCATACAAATGGCCTGTCTTGACTCATGATCAGACTTTCCTAAAATCTCTCAAAGGGTCACAAAACCCAAACAAGCAGCATCTGGCATTGGTGTGCCCCATAACCTTGCTAAGCAGCCCCAAGCCCAGCACTAGCAGCAGCCAACCCCAGTTCACAGCTTAGTCTCTACCAGGCACCTCCAATCCTACCACAAGTGGCAACCATTTGCAAATCACTTTGTAGCTCGTATCAAGTTGCCATAGGCAAGGCATAGGAAGCAGCTGACTTTGGCCCTGCACCAGAGTCCCTCCCAAGAAGCCCCAGAACCAACACATCCAGTGGCCAACTCAGATCACACCAAAACATCACCCAACCACCTCCACAAATAACATGCCCAAAGGACAAACTTGGCAGGCACTCGAACCCTGCTAAAGCAAATTCCGCTTCGTAGAGTCAGCCCTTACACAATAGCTCCTCCACTGTAGTCACTGTCAGTCTTCACAACCAATCATCCTGAGAGTCAATCCATCCCATTGATGTGCATATAACAACCAAGGCTTGACTACAACAGGAGGGTACACACAACTCACAAGGGACACAGTTGGAGCACCCAGCTCTGGCAACCAGGGAGACTGCACCAATGGGTTTCACAGGACACCTACTACATAAAGCCACTCTACCAAGACTGGGAGACATAGCAGCTCTACCTAATACGTAAAAACAAACACAGGGAGGCAACCAAAATGAGGAGACAAAGGAATATGTCCAAAATGAAAGAACAGAACAAAGCTTCAGAAAAAGAACTAAACGAAATCAAGAAAAGTAATCTACTAGATGCAGAGTTCAAAACACTGGTTATAAAGATGCTCAGTGATCTCAGTGAGAGCTTCAACAAAGGGATAAGAAACAAAAATGGAGATAGAAAACATAAAAAAGAACCAGACAGAAGTGAAGAATACAATAACTGAAATGAAGAATACATTAGATGGAATCAACAATAGATTAGATGAACCAGAGAGTCAAATCAGCAATTTATTTTTTTTTCTTTGAATCAGCAATTTAGAAGATAAGGTAGCAGAAAACATCTAATCAGAACAGCAAAAAGAAAATAATCCTAAATAAATAAATAAATAAATAAATAAATAAATAAATAAATAAATAAAATTTAAGGACCTCTGGGACAACATCAAGTGTACCAACATTTGCATCACAGGGGTACCAGGAGAAGAAAGCGAGCAAGGAATTGAAAACCTATTTGAAGAAATAATGATAGAAAACTTCCTTAACATGGCAAAGGAAATAGACATATAAGCTCAGAAAGTGCAGAGAATCCAAACAAGATGAATCCAAAGAGGCCCACATCAAGACACATCATAATTAAAATGCGAAAGTTTAAAGACAAAGAGAGAATTTTTTTTTTTTTTTTTTTTTTTTTTTTTTAGCTGAGCCATCCTGCCACTTTTTGGCAGCTCAACAGCAACTCAGCTCAGGCTGGGCATCAAGCCGCTGTTGCTCAGAGCTCAGCTCACACTCTGGAGTGAGCTCTTAACCAACTGAGCCACTCGGCCAGCCCCAAAGAGAGAATCTTAAAAGCAGCAAGAGAAAAGCAGTTAGTGACCTACAAGGCAGTTCCCATAGACTGTCAGCTGATTTCTCAACAGAAACTTTGCAAGTCAGAAGGGATTGACAGGAAATATTCAAAGTGATGAAAAGCAAGGACCTACAACCAAGATTACTCTCTACCCAGCAAAGTTATTTAAAATCAAAGGACAGATAAAGAGCTTCCCAAACAAGAAAAACCTAAAGGAGTTCATCTCCCCCAAACCAGTATTACAAGAAATGCTAGAAGGACTTCTTTAAGAAGATAAAAAAATGTGAATAACATAATGGCAATAACTACACCTCTATCAACAATTATTTTAAATGTAAATAGATTAAATGCTCCAACTAAAAGACATAGTGTGGTTGAATAGATAAGAAAACAAGGCCCTTACATATGCTGCCTATGAGACTCACTTCAGATTGAAAGATACACACAACCTGAGATGGAAAAATATTTCATGAAAATGAAAACAAAGAAAAAGAAAAGTTGGGGTAGCAATAATTATACCAAACAAAATAGACTTTAAAACAAAGGCTGTAAAGAGACAAAGAATGACACAATAATTCCACTTCTGGGTATTTATCTGAAGAAACCCAAAACACTAATTCGAAAAGATACATGCATCCATATGTTCACTGCAGCATTATTTACCATAGCCACAATATGGAAGCAATCTAAGTGTCCATCAATAGATGAATGGATAAAGAAGAAGTGATAATACTTGTATATACAATGGAGTATTACTCAGCCATAAAAAATAATGAAATCTTGCCATCTGTAACAACATGGATGGACCTAGAGGGTACTATTCTAATTGAAATAAGTCAGACAGAGAAAGACAATAACCATATGATTTCACTTATGTGTGGAATCTAAAAAGCAAATGTACAAACAAAACAGAAACAAACTTACAGCTACAGAGAACATTTTGATGGCTGCCAGATGGGAAGTATGGGGGTGATAAGGGGGAAAGGATTAAGAAGTACAAATTGGTAGTTAACAAAATACTCATGGGGATGTAGTGTATACTATAGGAAATATAGTAATAACTACATAGTGTCAGATGGGTACTGGATTTATCAGGGTGATCACTTCTTAAGTTATATGAATGTCTAGTCACTATGTTATACACCTGAAACTAATATAATATTGTATGTTAACTGTAATTGAAAAAATAAAAAATTATTTAAAAAATAAAATATAAAAAAAGGAATAGGGATAGAGATAAATAGATGATAGATAGATAGATAGATAGATAGATAGATAGATAGATAGATAGATAGAGGATCTATAGATATCAACATCAATATACTCAGATCATATTCCACATTTAGAGAAACACTGATGGTAAGCCACCAGTACTGATGGGAGTAAAGTGTATCCCTGTCCCTAAGTTGTGATGGGAAGGAATTGAAAAGCTTGAGGACCACAAATCAACAATCTTCATTTTGTTTTTCTATTTCATATATCAGTGGTTGAGAATATAATGTGAAAATATCTCCCACTACAATTGTGATATTTTATCTTCTTGTGTTTCTAACTATTTTGTATCTATGTTTGCCTAACATATGTTTTTTCTTAGAGTCTTCCTTTTAAGAGGAAGGTTACTACTTATTTTACAAGCAAAACATCTGGTCTGCTCTCCGTCATCTTGTTTTGTTCTTTCTGGGTTTTGTTTTGTTTTGATTTTTGCCTCCTCAGTCTTCCATTCATACCTGACCCATCTCTGATTTCCAATTTTTTTTTTTAAATCTGTTTGGCTTTTTATGTCAACGTTGTTAGTAATTCTTTTTAAATTAGGAATCTTGCCCCAAGAGCAAGTTTTTATGTTTGCATTTAGTTTTGTTACCTATTCACAATAATTATTTGGATTTAACTCTATTTTCTGGGTTGTCTTTATCCCTGATAGTCTTTTATTTCCTTGCTTTCATTCATTTCCTTAAGTAGGGCTCACAACTGCGGTACTTTTTTCACCTTACATTATGACAATGCGTTTCCTTTGACGTGTCATATAAATGACAACTTGATTGTAAATCAAATTATGAGTCAGAAACTTTTTCTTTCAAAACCGCAGCAGTTATTCCACTCTATTCCAACAGCTCATATTACAGATGAGTTAGAGTCCAATATTATTCTTCGTTTTGTAGGTAACCTATGCTTTTCTTTCTAAGTGCCTTTTAATTTTTAAAATTGAAAAGCCCACTAGGATGTGTTGTGGTGGAAATCTTTTTTCATTAATTAGATGTGGGACTTTATGAACAATTTCAGTCTGAACCTCAAGTCTTTCTTAAGCTTAGGAAAATTACCTTCTTCCTTAAATCATTTTGTCTCCTTCAATTTCTCTTGTCTCCTCTCTCTCTTGTATTCTTGATATATTCATATTGGATTTTTTTCCATCTACCATGTCACTTGTCATTTCTCTTACTATTTTAATCTCTTTATCCTTTTTCTGCGGTTTCCAGAAGAATTTCCCAAATTTAATCTGCATGTTGCTGTCTAATTTCTGCACAATCCAGCTGTCATGTACTAGCATTTCTCATCTCTTTGAAACCTTTATTATAATTTCAGATCTTTCCTTTGGCATGTCTTCCTCTGATTTCACAGGTGCAATGATAGATTTAATCTTCTAACAGCTATGATGGACAGTCTTCTGAGACCTGGCCTGTTCTTTGTTGTAGTTCACATAAAAATATTTGCTTTGATTTCTCAAAGTGGTTTCCTCCCTTAAAACTTTGAAATCTTTTCTTATGTCCAGTGATTTTACTACATACTAAGTCATGGAGAGGGAGGTCTGCATATGTCCGGGACTGGAAGTCAAAAAGAGTTCTGTGAGAGATTACTGGAGCCCTAATCCACATATCAGGCCAGGTGATGGGAGGATAAAAAAGCAGAGTTTTGTTCTGCTCACATCCATTGAGAGGAGGAGGTAGAGGTGGCAGTGATAATGAAGAGAGGCTTTGTCTTCATGAGTTTCTTTTTGCTTTGGCAGCCAGGAGTTAGCTGGGACAATGACTCCTAGGCAGTCTCAGCCACCTGGGACACGTATAAATTTAAGTGTGGTATGCAAAAGGCTCTCCACACCCCATGGCCCATAGCATCACGTGGACTTCCTGGAAGCACTGGTGGGCTCCTGATGTGACTCCCAATGGCTCCTTGGACTGGTTCCAACTCCAGCTCACACTACAGTGGAGATGTAGGCTAGCTTTCTGTAACCCCTACTTCCCTTCTGATGGTGGAGTCAGCAGCCATTCTCATGAATCCCTGAGGCTTCAGAGAGGCATCATGCAGAGTGGCCATGCCACTGGAGCAGGATTACACTTCACAGCTGTAGGTCCAGTTGGTGCTGTCTTTATTCCCATCTGTTGATGCCACATCAAGCAGAAGATATTCCTTTATCGTCTGATATAAAGGCTGTCGGGTTCCCCTAGCTTCCTGCCCATTCAGGTTTTCACTAATTTTTGTGTTATTGGTTGGGTGAAAATATGTCCTGCTTTGCCTAAGATGATCCTAGCTTTCACTTGGTTCTCCCAGCATAATTAATAGCATGCCTTTTTACTCTCAAAAGTGTCCTAGGGCCGGCCGAGTGGTGCGGTGGTTGAGGGCTGGCTTGGGATACCAGCGGCCCGGGTTCGGATCCCACGTGTGAGGGCCAGTGACACTGCCCTCTTAAAAAAAAAAAAATTGTGGGCCGGCCGAGTGGCGCATTGGTTAAGCGCTGGTTTTGGGATGCCAGCGGCCCCGGTTCGGATCCCACATGAGGGCCAGTGACACTGCCCTCTACAGCTAACATCAGCTCCACCTGGAGCTGGGCTGTGCGAGCCCCGGTGATGGTGTGGGCTGCAGCTCCTGCTGCAGTGGTCTGCCATAGGCTACAGTGAGTGGCCCGCAGCCAGCGTGAGCGGCTGGCAGCCAGCGTGAGCTGCCAATAGCCGCAGTGAGCGACATCCAGAGGCCAGCGACCGATCTGCCTCATCCGGGAAGAGCGCAATGACGATACCAACAGTGAAGCAACATCCTCCGCAACTAAACTGAAGAACAAAAAGACAGCAACTTGTCTGTTCCCCTTCCCCGATTCCCCAACGCTGTTCCCCTCCGCCAATTCCCCAATAAAAAAAAAATCTTTAAAAAAAAAAATAAAAAAAAAATTGTAAAAGTGTCCTCGTATGAGCAATAAATTATATGATTGCTCCAGTTATTGATCATTTCACAGAGAATCTGGGAAAGGCCAGTTACTCTCAAAAGATCACAGCACCCTCCTTCCCAGAAGCTGGTGCCATTTTTCATCTGTCAGATTGATGACCATTTTCCTAGCAAACCTCCAGTCAGTTTGGTAACGGCCGTTATCCCCATCCCTGTGGGTCGCCACATCTTTAGAAGCTTTCTCCTCTCGAGGCACGTTATTTAATCATTCAGAACCTCGTTTTCTTGATCTATTAACTGGGGGTACTGAACTCTTGTCATCCCATTGAGCGTGGGTCAAGGTAAGTCCATAGATGTGAACACCTTTTGCAAACTTTAAACTGAAAAGTGCAGTAAAAATGTGAGGTTTCATTTCAGGAAGACCTGGGATATGGAAGGATTGCTATGAGGGGTCTGGGCTGCCCCTCCTTCCTGGCCAGCATTTTACCTGCTGGGCCAGGCTGCTGGACTCACTGTCTTCCTGTCCTGTCCCCTTATCTCGGCAGGAGAATCGTTACCCTTGGCCACCTCCAATCAGGTTCTCATTAAGTTCAGTGCCAAAGGCCAAGTACCAGCCAGAGGCTTCCACTTTGTCTACCAAGGTATGTAGGACATGGACACGGGAGGGGCGAAGGCAGCCTCTGTTCTTCAGTGACTCAGTGACTGAAGGAACAGCGACCTTCGCCTCCTCGTCTGAACCTCATTCTTAGGATGTTTTGAGCAGTTACTAGTTTGTGGGACAGTTCCTTGAAATTCAGTTGAATTTTATACATTCATTTACTCAACAGACAATTCTTGGACCAAACTCCATGTTGAATGAGTGGAGAAATCAGACATAGGAAGCTAATCCCCTCCCCCTCATTGTCTGGGACAGCCAGGATGGCATTGGGAAGACCAGCCTAGGCTTTTCACCAGGACTCTGTCCCGTGGAGTTTTGTTTTATCTACCAGGCCCAGTAAAGGTGTGGGGAAAACACAGGCTTGGGAGTAAAATAACATGGATATAAAGCCCAGTTCTGCCTCTTTCTAACTGGGCACTAGTTAGCCCACCTCTCATAGCGCCAGTTTACTCACCTGTGAAATGAGAGTCATAATATTACCTCTCTGATGGGATTAAAAGATAATTCAGCAAGTAGCTGGCACCGAGAAGATCATCAGTGTCCATTCCCTTCCTTACTGGCCCTGAAGGGCAAAGTCTTAAAGCATCCTGGCTTTCATCTGCAGGCCCCAACCACATCTTACCTAGGAGAATATCATTTTTCTAGGGCCCGTTCTAAGTGTGGTCCTGTTCATCTGATTGGCCAGAGTGAACTGCGTTTCCCTGTACTGGGGTAATCCTGTCACTGGATGCTGTATCTGGGGCCTGGGGCTTGGGTTAAAAGGTCCTATTTAACATTTTGGGTAGGATTAGAGGAGATTCAGGTGACGCTGGGCAGGGTTTAAGGCACATGGGAGAAAAGGCCATAAACGGTGAAGGCCCTGCAGTGGGAGAGGAAGGGCCGTTCTCCCTGATAGGGGACTTGGACTCTGATGGGTGAGGGGCACCATTGGGAAAGCAAAGAACACACCTGAGGCTGAAGTCTGGGCCCAGGGCTCACACTGCCTCCCATGGTTTCCAGAAGCTGTGCTGCAACATTGTATGTCCAGCTGTATTTCGATAAGACAGGCATCATCCTAGAAATCCCCCTTACCCCTGCCCTAAAGGGAAGTGCCCAGAGCCTCTCAGGGTCCCATCCACACTGTCTCAGTTCCAGTCCGTGTGTGTTCATCCCCAGGCCAATTTATGGAGGGTAGAGGCCTGCCCCTCAGTGCCCTTGTCCCCTGCAGCCTATGCCCTTGTCCCCTGCAGCGGTGCCCCGAACCAGCGCCACGCAATGCAGCTCTGTGCCAGAACCCCGCTATGGAAAGAGGCTCGGCAGTGACTTCTCTGTGGGGGCGATCGTCCGCTTTGAATGCAACTCCGGCTATGCCCTGCAAGGGTCCCCAGAAATCGAGTGCCTCCCTATTCCCGGGGCCTTGGCCCAGTGGAATGTCTCAGCACCGACATGTGTGGGTGAGTACCTGGACAGCCAGGACTTGGGGAGGGGGTGCCCAGCAAACAGTCCTTTCTCCCTGGGGGAAGCAGCAAGACCCAGCAGCTGCCCCAAGACACACAGCAGCTCCTACCTGCCAGCATAACTTAAATAGGGTGTCCCATGCCAGCCAAATCTCTAGTCCTGTGGGGTGGATGTGAAGACAGCAAGGAGGAGAAGCTGGGGTCGCTTGGTGGGTGGGGATGGGGAGAGGACATAATATGTATGAAGGGAAGAGTAAGGATCCAGGCCCCTGCGGAGGGCTGAATGGAAAGGAGTCATGGGAGAAGGTGAGACTGGGGCCCTACTAGAGAAGCCTGCAGGGCGGAGGAGTCACAAGCAGGCTGGGGAGCCCTGACAAGAGTCCGTGGGGGGACGTTCCCATGGGGGACCCATGAAGACAAGTGGGAAGCGCCTCTGACCAGAGTTGCCTCCTCCCAGTGCCTTGTGGAGGCAACCTCACAGAGCGCAGGGGTACCATCCTGTCCCCCGGCTTCCCGGAGCCCTACCTCAACAGCCTCAACTGCGTGTGGAAGATCATGGTCCCCGAAGGCGCTGGCATCCAGGTAGGGGCGAGGTGACACCGCGGTCGGGCAGGTGGCCGGGAGGAGATAGCCCTGTCCCTGCCCGTCAGGCCAAGGTGAAGGCGAGCCCCACAAACATAACAACACAACAACCTGTGGCCCTGGAGCTTCGGGGGGCAGGAGCAGAGGGCCGGGTAACTCAGGAAGAAGGAAGGGTGGGTACTGGCTGGGACCATCAGGGAAGGCCAGAGGAGGCAGTGGGCCTAGAGCTGGAATACAAAGCTGGGGAGGATTCATAGGACATGTTTTTCAAATGGCTTGAAGGGATTTTTTTCTTAAGATTGTGGGGGATGAAAGATGGGACATTGCAGGTAAGGGGAAGGAGTGAACCCACAGGCACAAAGCACAGAGAAATGCCAGGCACATACCTAGGGTGTCACACCTGCAGCCTGAACCATAGGAGCAGAATTAGGGCCGTAACAAGTGCCAGTGGTCAGAGCCAAGTACAGCAGGCCCAGAGCTGGTGCATTGGCACGGGGGAGGCCAACACACAGGCAGCAAGCAGGAACTCGAGGTGGACAGGTCTGGCGAAGAGTGGGTTACTGGGTCCTTACTGCAGGACATCTGATGCAACCCAGACAGGAAAAGGAGGAAATCCAAGGAATGTTCAGGAGACACAGAGAAGGCCAGTCAGACTGAAGTATTCCACTTCCAGGAATTTCTTTTCCCCCTCTCATTCCCTTATGATCATTCATTTCACACCTGTCTCCCCCTTTGGACAAAGTGCTTCTCAGGGGTGGAGACTGCATCTTACTTTTATTGGAAGCATTGAACACAGTGTCCTGCCCAGAGTAGTTGCTCAATAATTGAATTAATTATCTGAAAGAGGGAGGGAGTTGGCTCAGGCTGTCTAACCCCAATTCAATATCTCTGCCTTCCCAGATTCAAGTCATCAGTTTTGTCACAGAGCAGAACTGGGACTCCCTGGAAGTGTTTGACGGTGCAGACAACACGGTGACCATGCTGGGGAGTTTCTCAGGTGAGGCAGGGTGTCCAGGGACCTTGAGTCAGAGGGTCGTAGTGGACTTGATTATTATTATTAATGAGATGTAATCCACATAACCATACAATTCACCATTTTAAGGCCTACGGTTCAGTGGGGTTTAGTATATTCACGAAGTTCTACCACCATCACTGCTATCCAATCCCAGAACATGTTCATCACCCCAAAAAGAAACCAGGTACCTACGTGCACCCACTCCTCATCCCCTTCAGCCCTGTACCGTGGCAACCACTAACCTACTTTCCGTCTCTCTGAATTTGCTTGTTCCAGACATTTCATACAAATGGAATCCTATCATATGTGGCCTTTTGACTCCCAGAAGGTTTTCCAGGGTCGCTATTGTAACACGTATCAGCACTTCCTCACATGGATAGACCCCATTTCGTTTATTCATTCATCAGTTGGTGGATATTGGGTGTTTCCACTTATTGGCTGATTATGAATAATGCTGCTATAAACAGTCACATACTAGTTTTTATGGGGAAGTGTGTTTTCAGTTTTCTTGGGTATATACCTTGGAGTAGAATTCCTGGTTCATGTGGTCACTCTATATTTAACTTTTTGAAGAACTGACAAACTGTTTTTCAAAGTGGCTGCACCATTTGCCATTCCAGTAATGGACTTCAGACTGAGTGTGGTGCATGATTTTGCTCAATAACCAGGTCAATTACCATATTTTGCCATGTATAATGTGCACTCACATTTTTGGCCCAAACTTTCAGGGTATCATTTTAATTTTTTTTTAATTTTTTATTATTAGTTTCAGGTGTACAAACAATGCAATAATTATGCTTTTCACCCCTCACAAAGTGACAACCCCCCTCCCCCAATCCACTGCCTCCCACCCCCGATATCATACATATCTATTACAATTCCATTGACTCCACTCCCCACACTGTACTCCACATCCCATGTTGTTTTAATTTTATTTGTTTACACATAGATACTTGGGGTTTTTTTGTATTATGAAGGAATTTTAGCATTTATTTTTTAACATTATGGTACAAGAAATTTTATGTAACCAATAATTACAAAACACAAGAACATATACATGGCACAAGAAATTTTATGTACTGGTAACAAATTTACAATATTTACGCATCATAGAAGGCCAAGAACTCTTCATCATTGCAAGTTCTTTACAAGTTCAACAAAACCAATTATTGTATTCCAGGGTGTTATTTTTGCTTATGATATCATTATTGATTTCTAGAGCTATACTTTTAACTCACAAGCATAAATAAAAGAATTAAAAACATTTATATAGATACAGAAGTAGTACTACCTATGTAGAATGCACATCCTTATTTTTCCCTCACAAATTTGGGCAAAATAGTACACATTATACACAGGAAAATGTGGTATTTGGGTCTTCTAGGCCCCAGAACCCATGTTGCCAAGATATAAAAAGGAGCTTTATGCCCCATATAAATTGTCCACACTGCCTGGATTAACCAGATAATGAGGCATGTCAGAGGCATTTTGAGGATGCCTGGAAGGAAGAACGAAACTCTTAGGCCAGCTGAGGAATTCACCCTACTGCTGGCATAAGACTCTGCCACGGCTCATTTTGCAGGGAGTTGTTTGAGGTCTCCTCCCCACGCACCCCCACCCCCTTGGACATGGGGAACCCAGCACTCTGCGAAGTGCTAATTTGTCATTTAGTGAGTGTGACAATTGGGGACATTTGGGGGCCCTGGGAGCAGAATGGCAGCAGGTAGCAAAAGCAAGAGGAAAAAGGAGCTGGGGCCCTGGGGAGGCTAAGCCTGAATGGTCCCTGTCTCGCCCTAGGAACCACCGTGCCTGCCCTTCTGAACAGCACCTCCAACCAGCTCTACCTTCATTTCTACTCAGATATCAGCGTGTCGGCAGCCGGCTTCCACTTGGAGTACAAAAGTGAGAACCCAGAATCTCAGCTGTGTACAGGGTTCAGGGTGGGAACTGACAGGTACTGAGTACCCACAGTGAGTAGGGGCCATACTGGGGCTGTACGTTCTCCATCCCACTTAAGCTTTATCACAGGCCTTAACAAGGACGCTGAAGCTCAGCCAAGATCCGAAACCTCCTCAAGGCTGCACAGCCTGTAAATGCTGGAGATGGGATTCTCACCCAAATGTCCGTTCCTCAGAAACCATGTGCTTTCTCTATGTCCACACCAGGAATGAGAAGGGGGCCTGGTCACTGGCCTAGGCCTAGTATATAATTGGGGATATAAGAAAATAGAGGTGTTCCCCAATCCTGAAAACTGGCCTCCCCAACCCCTGGTTCTGTGATGCAGTTGTCTTTGGAAATGTGAGAAGGCAGGCTTGGATTGGCCATCTTTGACAGCATGGGCCTGTGCACAGGGGTAGAAGGCAGGCTTGGATTGGCCATCTTTGACAGCATGGGCCTGTGCACAGGGGTAGAAGGCAGGCTTGGATTGGCCATCTTTGACAGCATGGGCCTGTGCACAGGGGTAGAAGGCAGGCTTGGATTGGCCATCTTTGACAGCATGGGCCTGCTCACAGGGGTGGAAGCCTCACTTGGTGCCTGAGACCTGGTGGGGTCAGTGGTGGATGTTATGCTGATGCCCCGCTGGTCTCCAAAACGAATGAGCTTTACCCAGGTGATGGGGAGAGGATTAGCTGGATCCCAGGATGCCCCTGAACTGAAAGAACTGAAGAGTGTACCTAGCAGGAAAGACCCGGGACAGCTTGAAGCAAAGACCCAGAGGGGGAGAGAATAGGACCGGGACCTCTGAACCCTTCGTCCGCAGGCTCTAAGGCTTTACTCAGCTGGTGGAATGACATATCCCAGGTCTCTTGAGTTACTCACAGTTTTGTTTTTCCTTTACCCTCTTTTCTCTGTTCTTTGCAGTTTTGTGTCCTCACCCGATATTTTAATTGGAGTCCTTAAATGTTTCTTAAGAATCTTCTCTTTATTTTTTCCTTCCAAACATACACTTCCTTCCTAAATCTCTTTGTCATTCTACTGCCTCATTCCCAGAAAACATTTACCTCTTTTATTTGTTCTTTTGTTTAAGAGAATTGGTAGTTTTCTCAGTACCTGATGTTTATTAGCACTGTCCTCTTATGGTGGGAAGAGCTGGGGAAAACACAGGTCCCCGTTAGTATTTGGAGACAGAAATTCCTAGGAGCCAAGCTCCTGTAGTTACATTTTTGTTTTGTAGGTAAGCTGCGAAGAGGTGCAGAAGGGGAGAATTAATTGCTATTGTAAAGGCAAATGATTTTGAAGGGTACTGAAAAGTCAGATGCACTGCTATGACTCAGATTTAATGTTTATTTAATTGAAATGGAAATGGAATAATATGCTTTCAAAAGTAATAAATTGCATATGATAAAAAAATAATTCTCCCTTTGTTGCAAGCATGGCTTAAGTAAAATTGAGCTGTGCAATGTAAGAGAAGTTAGAATGGACTTCTCTCTGCGGCCGTCCTCCTTTCTCTCTCTGGCCTCACTTTTTTCCCCATTCCATTTTCAACCCCACCACACTCCTTTGCTCTGGCTTTCTCTCTGCCCCTCCTTCTCCTGTCTATCACTGCCTTTCCAGTAAATAGGTCTCAGGTTACTATGTTTTGATCACCCCACTAAATACTGAGCTGCATTCTTGGAGTGCAGAGAAGACTAGGGAGAAATAGACAAGATGACAGCCAAGATGAAGTACTTCAAATTCAGTTTAATGATTGTTTTAATCCTGTCCTTAAGGTCTTTTGTTCCAGGCGCTCAGATTGGTGGACATAGTCCCATATGACCTTCATTCCCAAGCATCACATTCACTTCTTAAATGCACATGCAGGATTGGGGTTTAGCCTGGGAAGGGCATGAGGGAACTTTCTAGAGTGACAGTAATATTGTGTAGTTTCCATAGGGGTTTGGGTTATACAAGTGCATGCATTTGTCAAAACTCAGCAAATGTACACTTGGGATTTTGTTATATGTGAATTTCCCTCAGAAGAAAAAAAGAGCACATATGGTTGTCTCATGCCCATGTAGAATCTCAGCTCTGAATATGGCAGGAGGGTTCATCAGCTGCTGCACAAGCAGATGGGGCTAGGGCGTCCTAGGCTGGCCAGTTCTTCCCATCCCTCCTCCACAGCTGCCTGGCTCCCTGCAGGCACTGCATACACTAGGTTCCCCTAGGGACCTGGGATCTACCAGGAATCTCTCAGGAGTGCTGAGGCTGCGCTCCCCCAAACACTCTGGGCCATGCAGGTACCCAGGGACAGACTCAACCACAAGCTATCTTAGCCTATACACACTCCTCTCGTTTCTGCCAGCCTTGGTGAAAGAAGAGTGCTTTGGAGTAGGTGGAGAACTCAGTTTACAGCCACCCCTTTGCCTTGTCATGGTTCTTCTAGCCCTTGTCCCTGGAGAGGTGCATTCCAAGTCCCATCCATCAGTAAATTCACAAGGGTTTAGTTCATGCATCTTAAGTTCCCACACTTGCAGATGGGCTCCTGTGGGGCACAGAAGAGGCGTGAAGCCCGCCAGTCAGGAGACACTACACCCCTGTTTGCCTTGGGAGTCAGCCAGGAAGGGACTCTAAGAGGATGAGGATGGTTTCAGGAGGGAAGGCGAGGAGAACGGGGCCAGGGTCGGATGTGAGCTCACGTAGCCTCAGGGTTTGGCCTCCATTTGGGCAGAGCTGGAGTCAGACTGTGTTGGATTTGCATCCCAGCTCTGTGGCTTACTACAGGCATGTCTCTGGGCCTCTTGGCTTAAATCGTCTCCTGTGAAATGGGATGTTGAGGCCTGCTTCAAGGAGAGGAGATGATGTGTGCGACACGCTTGCTCCAGCCCTGCTCATGGGACGTGCTCAGTGAGTGCTGCTCCAGTGCTGACGATGTGGTGGGCAGGGAAGAGGAGGCAGGGGAGGAAGCTTAAGAAGGACGTCCTAGGATATCACTGTGTACAGTGCTGGGGGTATAATAAGGAGTAAGTGAATGCAGATTGAATTTGAAAAGTCAAGAAAGGAGAGGCAAGAATGAGGTTTGAGAGCCCATAGAGGTGATCTTGAAAAGGACCAGGCCAAGACCATGATGGTCCTAGAATGTCAGGATGATGAGATTCCATAAAAAGGTGATAGGGACCTACTTCAAACTACTGACCAAGGAAGTCCCTTGATTCAAGGAGAGGGATTAAGAATGTAAATTGTCTGTGAGTGAAGGATGGACAGGAATAGCAGTGGCTTAGGGTAGGGAGTGAGAGGAAGGCCAGTGGAGGTCTGGCAGTGAGTGAGGTCCCAAGCTGACCATGGGAGGCAATGTGTGAGGAGCCCCAGTACTGCTCCCCAAAAGAAGCTGGCCTGACCTTAAAAACACCGCAGGAGAAAGAAGGCAGTGAAGTGAGAGTCTCATCTGCTGGCAGACTTCTCTGGACAGTCTGTCCCGGAGAATGGGACTCTGAGCCCCCGAGCATCACTGAGATGCCCCTCCGATAACTGCTCCCCTTTTCTCTTCCCTTCGTTCAGCTCTGTCCCAATTTCTTAGCTCTCAGGAATTGTCTTCTTAGGGCAAGGAAAATGGAGGGAAGTTGGGAGTCGGAGGCAGGGGTGATGTGGAAGGAGCTTATGCAGACGGGTTTGGGGGCTGAGAGCCAGGGCTGGGGCAGCTCCCTAGCCCGCCTTCTCCAAAGGCCTTCTGGAGATCCCGGGAGGCAGGTGGCAGCCAGAGTTCCCTGATGGTACCCGCCTGCCCCAAGGAGCTTTGGTCTGTGGGGCGTCTGTGCCATGTAATCTAATTTTCTCTGTGCACTGTGAAGTGAGAGGGTTTGGAAGCGCTAGCCCAGAGGCTGAGAGCAGAGACAGCCCCATGTGGAGGTACCCTTCACCCTGCTGCCAACATCGCCCTCAGCCTAGGATCGCATTGACCTGATGCTGGGCTGGTCCATTCTCCTTTCCATCTGTCTCTGTCTTGTCTAGCCGTGGGCCTGAGCAGTTGTCCAGAACCTACTGTGCCCAGTAACGGGGTGAAGACTGGCGAGCGCTTCTTGGTGAATGATGTGGTCTCTTTCCAGTGTGAGCCGGGATATGCCCTCCAGGTATAGCCCCTTGACACCCAGGGCAGGAAACAGGTGTCACCTGAGATGTGCTTGGCCAGAGAACAGGAAGCAGCCCCCCCCCCCATTCCCCCAGGAACCATTACCCGCTCCTGGAGCTGTTTATGCAAAAGACAAAGTTTGCTGACTTCAGTGATTTGGCACAAGCCCTCCTCGAATATGTTCCTGCAAAGTTTCAGTTTGATTAGACTTTAGGAAAATTTAATTTTCCTTTGAAGGCCGTGAGGGAATCTAGCAATTAAAGGAGACTTACAGGGAAGCTTGAGTAATGAGAATTCTATAGTAATGGTGGTTATACGAGTAAGCATCCTTCCCAAAAACCCCTCTCCCTCTGCCTCACTTCCCAAACCACAGTGGATCTGTGTAACTGGTTACCTAACACGAGGCCCCTGAATGAGCCCTCTGTTCTGGGTTGTACATGTAATTGTGCCCACGGGGGCAACTAGCCCACCCCTGTTCCTGATTCCTCCAGGGCCACGCCCACATCTCCTGCATGCCCGGAACCGTACGGCGCTGGAACTACCCACCTCCGCTCTGTATTGGTAAGAGAGTTCACACTTTTCCAGTTCCTTCAAATCCATTTTCTACCAGGGATTTGAACTCAGTGACATATCGTTGCTTTCAAACCAAAAGGCAGTTTGGTATTCTGGGTTTGTTCGAAGGCAGTAGTTTTAGGCTGATATTTTTGTAAGCTCTAACTCTCACTTGAGGCTGTCATGGCTTTTGGAAACCTTCGCCCACCCTATGAAAAATGACGGGAAGCTGGCCCATTTGAAAAGGTTATGATGACCATTCTCATTCCAAGTAATCGGCCAAATGGAACTTCCAGGAACTCCTAGGCAGTTTGAGCTTTCCCCTATGACTTTTTATGGGACAGATAGGTAATATCCACTAATAGAGAAATGCTGAGGGTTATGTGTGAAATGAGAACTTGGCTTGGTTTGGTTTCTTACCCCGTGCTAAGCAATGATAAAGAGATCAACAGATGCAAGAAAAGATGGGGTATTCATCTTCAGAAGTTTCTAGTCAAGTTGAGGCAAGGGGGGAAACTAGCAGTAATTATTGAGTGTCTCTATGTGTAAGGAAGGCACAGAGCCATGTGTTTCTTCAGAGGAGGTATCGTTATCCTCATTTTTGCAAATAGAAAAACTAAGGCTTTTAGGCTTAAAAAGAACGTGGAAGAGTCAGGAATGGAAAGCTAGGTTTCTCTGATGCTCAGGCAACTGTAAAATACAGCTGACCTTGGGATAGGAAGCAAGGTGAGTTGAAGGAGTGTCACTTGGGCATAATGGTATTTTCCTTCTGTGATCTCACCAGGGACAGGGCCTGGTACTCCGCCGAGCAGTGAGAAATGTGACTGCTCAGCCCATGGCGCTTTCCTCCATGACTTAATACAAAAGCACTGCGGAGGAAACCACTCACATTAACAGTAGCTGCCACTGGTTGAGGGTTTACCCTGTGGGCCAGCCCCTGTTTCAAGTGAAGTGCAGTCCTTTCTGTTGTAACCTCCTAACAACCCTGTGACATAGGTGCTGTTGTTAGCTCCATTTCACAGTTGGGGAGACTGAGGTGTGGAGGGGTTTAGAGATGGCCCAAAGTCACACAGGAAGTGGAGACCTTGGGATTGGAACCCAAGGGGTCAATGCCAGAGCTCCCACTCTGAAGCTGGGCACTGTTCTGTTCACGTCTAAACAGAACCCTCTCCCCAGAAAGTGTTTGCCTAGACACAATGGATCCCTGTCCTCTGTTCCTTTCCCAGGGATTCCATGACTGAGTAACCCCTTTCTGCTCACACAATCTTGTCCTAATAAGATGTGAAAGAAAAGTATTGATGTCAACTGACCAGGCTGTGGCCATGCCATGGCTCTGCATCCTCAGATGACCCTGAAGTCACCCTGATTGGAGTCCTAGATGCCCTATCCCCTTGTGGCGGGCTCCCTATGGAATGCTAACCACAGTCGCTTTGGCTGGGGGCATTTGTTAAGAGTTTTGAGGGTGGGCTCAGGGTAAGGCTCATGTGTTGACCATGCAACCCCAAGGAGTATAAAATTATAAAGAGCATGGCATGGTGCCTGGTACAGAGGAGAGACTCAGTGCATGCCATTCCCCTTCCTTCATCCTTTCACTTCAGTCTTGGAAGAGTTGATTGGACGATGAGGACAGGGAGATGTAGGGTATAATGTAAGAAATGGTCATACTTCTCTTAGAACAGACTTATGCTGCATGACCTCACTAAAGGAACTGACCTGAGAAGGGCATGTTCAAGGTCAAGAGTCCATAACTTGGGCTTGTGAACTGCTGGGCAGTCCTAGGATGCTGGGCAGCCCTTCCTGAATTTACTGTTTTTTCCATGTGCACAATTTTTTAAAGAGAGGAGCCATAAGTTCCTCTAAATTCTCAAAGGGATTTATGACTTGGGAAAGTCAAAATTGCTGCACCTAAGGGATTGTCCAACATTATCATGACCCTGTACTGTCCTTGATGCTGTCCTAACCCTCTGGTCTCATTGTCACAGCACAGTGTGGGGGAGCAGTGGAAGAGATGGAAGGGGTGATCCTGAGCCCCGGCTTCCCAGGCAACTACCCCAGCAACATGGACTGCTCCTGGAGAATAGCACTGCCAGTGGGCTTTGGTAAGTCTTCACGCCCAAGTCTCTGGACTTAAAGCAACTGTCTGCTGCAGTCACTCAGCATAATCTTGGCCAAGGCAGTTTGCTCTCTACTTCTGTTTCCTCATCTGTTGACCTCTTATACAATTGTGAGAGCCAATTAAGAATGGTAGAGATGAGTGCTTTGAGAACATTAAATGTGTGTGGGGGAGGAGGGGAGGGGATCTTAGGAATTGCCATGATGATAATGACGATGATGATGATGATGATGATGATGATGATGATGATGATGATGATTTTGAGTAGTGAGCTAAAATCCAGGACTGTGGAATAAGAAATAACTCAGGGATGATTTTTAAAAAGGGAAAAAAAAAATCTGTTTTACAGAGACTAGACCTCAAGTTGTGCTTTTAACTATAATATCCAATTTCTCATCTTAATTAAATTGAGCCAAGGTCAACATGAAATAGAGTTTGCATTCTTCATAGGCACATTCTGGCTAGCCTTAGAGATTGGGAGATGTTTTTTTGTAGAGATGGAGTATGCCAATATGGAGGAGAGTGATTTGGGTACAAAATTTAATTGCTGATGATTCATGTATTGTGCCCTGGGAATATAATTTAACCACAAATGTTGAAGAGAAAAGGACTTGTGTTGACACAGAACTGATGAGCTGTCCACATAGGTCATGTTGCCAAAGTCATTGCTCTGTTCCCAGGAACAAAACATCCCAAGGGGGTCTTTCCTGCAGACGTCTGTAATCACCTCCCACTCTGTGACCTCAGGAATGAAGATCACTTATTTTGCCTTTTATTAGAGTGGGTCTTCCAATGGAGAAAGCAATCTAAACTGGCCTTCTTTAAATCTGTTCTGAGGGGTGGAAAGAAGTTGGCGACCCTCCAAAGGATGGAGTCTGATATTTAGTAACATCTCTGAAGGAAATCAGGGACAGATAATCAGGGGGCAAAATGATGATGACGTCCACAGCCTTGGGGAACCTCAGATGTTGAGACACTGAGGGAAGAGGAGATAGGAGACCCTGAGGCTCTGCATCCAGGCATGAGTCAGAAGAACTTCAGATGATGGAGGGATGATGAGGGAGGGCAACATCAAAGGAAAACAGCAGTTTAAATGTTACGTCACTGTTCTAAGTCCTGAAGTCCAATCACCAGAGTTCTCTATGTCCTGCGTGCTTATTCAGCCCCTGGGGAATAAGCCTCCTGCAGGGTCCAATTGCAGAAGACAAGGGTCCCTTGCTTTAAGGTGTATGATGGACTCCAACACAGTCCCTAACATGGCTTCAGTGTGTAAAGAGCTGCTGCCACTAGATAACAGTGGTCACATCCAGTTCTTTCCAGGGGCTCAATACAGAAATCCTGCAGTCCTTAAAGAGCGCCTTTGATGGACATGCAGCCCGCAGTGTTGGGATGGAACATGGGCAGTGGAATGGAAAGCAAAGGTTCCACAGATGATATCTACAAAAGTGTTCATTGCAAAATTAGCCACAGCTTGGAAACAATCTACATGTTCATTAGTAGGGGAATGAATCATGTTGTGGGTTAATTCATAAATGAAATTAATATGTCTTTAAAACTCACTCAACAATATCTTTATATCAGCATGGCTAGACCTTGAAAACTGCAATATTGAGTAAAAAAAATAGTTTACAAAACTGTATGTAAAGTATATCATTGAAGTAAATGTTTAAAACAAATAAACCCAGATATTATTTAAGTATCTTACAAACATGAACTGGAAGGACATCTTCCAAATTCATGACAGTGACCACTCTGTGGGGGGAAGTGGGGAATGGAAAAGGCAGGAGACAGGAAGTGTCTTCCACAATATATGTCAGCTCTTATTTTATCCTTCAAATACTCAGAGGCAAAATAAATAAATAAATAAATAAATAAATAAATAAATAAATAAATAAATAAATCACACAGATGAGCTCATTCTACACAAATTAGAAAGTACATATGAGCAAATTTTAAAATGAAGATTATCTGTGATCCCACCAAACAATCACTAATAGTTTAGTCCTCCCATGAAAAGGTAACCCCATGAAGACAAGGACCTTGTAGGTCTCGTTTATTCCTGGACAGTGTCTAGCACAGCCCTGATGCATAGCAAATGTTCACTAAATATTGTTATTGAATCAATGAGTATTCCTCTAGTTTTTAAATACAAAAATGAGAATGATATACAACCTACTATTCTGCAATCAGATTTTCACAACTAACATTGTGGACATTTTCCTCTGCTCAGTAAATATATTTCTTCAATATCATTTTAATAGTAACCTAATTTTAAGAAATCTTATCATAAACAAATATTAATAGTCCCACTTCCATTCTCCAAAGAATATATTAATTTGTAAGTTAAGGATTTGATTAGCCATTTAACCTGTCAGATTGTTAGCTCTTGATTCATCCAATAAGATCCCAAAGTATAAACTTCACTTTTTTTTTTTTTTTTTTTGAAGGCAGTGTCACTGGCCTTCATATGTGGGATCCGAACCGGGGCCGCTGGCATCCCAAGCCAGCTCTTAACCACCGCGCCACTCGGCCAGCCCTAAACTTCACTTCTTAATGGAACAGATAGGACAATGTAGTCTCCTAAGCCATATATTTCCGAATTATAAGTGTTCTAGAAAATACTAGTCTTGAAGTTCATGTCTTTCAATTGGTTATGGGAGAATATTACTTTTAAGTAAATAGTTTATTTTAGCAAACCTATCTTTATACTGATATTAGACATGAGAATCACAAATTAAATCAAGCGTTGACCCTGAACTTTGTTTTCAATAAAATAAAAAGGGCTCGCGAGGGAGCTCTGAAATGACTGATGCCTTTTCTTTTGAGTGAACAGTAGATACTTTTCAGTTCAGTCCTGTCTGAAGACAAGAGACTGGGCTGCACTGGCAACTCCCAAAGTCTGTTCTGGAAACTCTACTTGGGTGGGAAGTCAGCGGCAGGGACACGTGGGCTCTGGCAGGAAGTGCTTTCACGAGCTGGCACATTTGAAGCAGGACTGTATTGCTTTGGGCACTGTCTGCCTCTGTCTTGCTCCCAGGAGCTCACATCCAGTTCCTGAACTTCTCCACCGAGCCCAACCATGACTTCATAGAAATCCGGAATGGCCCCTACGAGACCAGCCGCATGATGGGCAGATTCAGCGGAAGTGAGCTTCCAAGCTCCCTGCTGTCCACTTCGCACGAGACCACCGTGTATTTCCACAGCGACCACTCCCAGAATCGGCCAGGATTCAAGCTGGAGTATCAAGGTAGGACAAGGAGGATCCCGTTTGCTCCTCTGTCATTCCCCATCTCTTACCCACAACCATCCATCGTCCCAGCCTCCCACGTAGGGGAGGAGAACACAGGGAGGGCTGAGGGTGGCGACAGGCCTACCCACGGGACTTCTTTTTGGTGGCATTTCTCTCTGGCCCAGCTGAGACTGTCTAACCTCATTTGACAAGCCTTTTCCAGGGTGCCAGGCCCAACAGTGCCCTCGGAGGCTCCACGTCTGTCCATGCCCATTAGCCAACCACTTTCCCTGAGCAAACGTCCCATCTTCCATATCTCTGAGTGTCCAGTCTGCTACTTCCCTTGGCCTTGATAGGCTTACTTACTCCCTCTGGGTCCTCTCCTCTATGTCAGACCCAATTGCACTCTTCAAAGCTATGACATAACAAAGGATTCCAGCAGAGCCCACTGAGCCTTCACAGTGAGACAGGCCCATTGACTCCAACTGAGGGTTTTCCTGTGTGAGGGAGGCCTAGTCACGCTCACTGCAGCGCCCCTTGCAGAGGTGAAATCCTATGACAGACCCCACTGCTTCTGACACATGTTCCCTGGAACAAGCCTCATCCACTCCAACTCAGGCTCCCCCTGTGCGAGGGGCCACAACCTGTGACTGCAAATGTTGCCAAACCTGTGTAGCTGTGCATGGCGGCCCTGGATAGACCCGACTTCTCTCTCAGATGCTTCCCGAGTGTGACTGACTGAACCATTTGTTCTAACTTATTTTCCCAGATACTTCCACTGGTTTTTTTCCCCACATTTTCAGATTTTTTCCAATACTAATACATGCTAATTAAAAAATGAAAATATTATAGGTGTTTTTATGAGCACATCATAGAAAATCAAGGTTCTCCCAGAATCCTATTTCCAACCCCACCTGATGCAGAGATATCAACTTTTAGCAGTTTGATGTCCCCATTTTTTCTAAGTATATTGATGTAACTATGTTATTATGACTTAACACTTTGTAAGCGGGCATAAAAAGCTATATGACGAGTTTACTCGTTTCCCGCAAAAAATGTGTTAACCAAAACTGCATCAAATTATACTGTTTTGCAATTTTCTTTTTTAACGTTAATTTTTAATTACACAATTTACAAACACACTCACCTTGTTAAAGAAAAGAAGAAATAAAGAAAGCCATTAAAACATTACAGATAAAGCCAAGCACTCTTTGTCTACAGCCTCCAAACACAGTGTTACTCCTCAGAAATAGCCACTACTGTTTTGTTGTGATCATTCCAGATCTTTGTTCCATGTGTTGAAATACATGTTGTATGTACCTGTAGAAAATATGTACTATTTCATGAATTTGGGGGTTGTGTTTTCTCCCTAAACATAGAATATTCTGTGTATGTGATGTTCTGACATTTGGCTTTCTCATCCCTCGTCAGAGATGAATATTGGTGTGGATTTGGGCTTGTCGTTTAGGAAAGGCCTTACAGGGTGTTCCATGAGCGGGGGCACATTGGACCAGTTATACAGGTGCTGCCGCCTCAGAGAACTATGTCTGCTCTGGAAGGAACGTCAGTGAGCATGCGTGGGCTTGTCACCAGAAGCCTCAGGAGGGGGAGCCAGGCCTCTCACACCAGTGAGACAGCAGGGACAAGCTGTGCCTTGTACCCAAAGAGTGACACTTCATCTTCATCAGTAGTAAGGAGGCTGCCACACCCAGTGAAGCTGTGTGTGGGCTTGCTTGTTACAGAAGCCAGCCTTACTGAACTAAGCGTGCCTGTGAAGTGCACACAGCCCCGGTGTGTGGTGTAGGGCTGTCAAATGGGCTACGACGCGTCAGACGGCTCCAGCCTGTCACAGAGGAGACTCAGGCCCAAATTTGTGGTCAGCGTTCCTCTTTGGAACAATCTGCCTCTCTCAGGCTTCTCCTATATATTGGTTTGTCAGGACTGCTGTAACAAAGTACCACAGACTTGGCTTAAACAACAGAAATTTATTCTCTCACAGTTCTGAAAGCTGTAAGTCCCGAAATCAAGTTTCCTTCTGAGGGCTGTGAGAAAGAATATATTTCATACCTTTCTCCTAGCCTCTGATGGTTTGCTGGCCATCTTTGACATGTCTTGACTTGTAGAAGCACCACCCCATCTCTGGCTTTATCTTCACATGGTTTTCCTCCCCTATCTGACTGTCTGTCTCCAAAGTTCCCTTTTTCATCAGGACACCAGCCATATTGGATTAGGACCCACCCTAATTACAAAAAAAAATTAAAATTACCTCATTGTAATTTAGGTAAAGAGAGATAAAGGCCTTATCTCTAAATAAAGTCACATTCTGATGTACTGGGGGGTTGGAACTCCAACATATGAATTTGAGAGGGACACAGTTCAACCCATAGCACCCGTTGACAGCCCCAGTGCTCTCGCTGAGGCTTCTTGGATAAATGCAAGTACTGATGATGCCTGCAGCAGGGACAGCTGCTCCAGGGCTTAGCCACACACACTGTGCCTTCTCCCCTGTGATGGGCACAGCCCTGCCCACTGAGTCAGTGTGATGGAACCAGACACTCTCACCACATACCCCGTGTCAGAAGCCTGCTTGTCCTTATAAAAGCTGTTCCTCTGAGTCCCTGAGACTCCATCAACTCCCTCTCGTAGAAGAGACCTACCTGTTTCCACGGAGCTTTGGTCTCGGGCTTAGCTCTCCCCAGACTTCACCTTTGTGACGTGCTCCTGCTGAGGCTCCCCTGCACAAGGACCTGCACGGAGGCTTCTGGGGTGACAGGCCAACACTCTGGGTCAGCGTTCCTCTGTTGTGCCCGCTGACGTCCTCTGAGGACTTGCCCTGTGTGTGGTGCAGGGAGAGGGAGCCGGGTGGGCTCTCTGTATGTCTTCAGAGGCCCCACACCTCCACCAGGAATTGGCCCAGCTGTGTGAGAGGCCGAGCAATGTCCACTTGGGCTCCACCCTGTGGTGGGCCTACCTTCTCCCACTCACGTTTCCCAGGCATGATTTGCCTGCATGTTCCCCTTGAGGCTTCCCTTGGGTCACAGATCCTGCTAATCCCTCAGCGCCTGCCCGTGGGCCACAGTCCTGATGACACCTGTGGAACCACTCTTAGTGTCAGGGCAGCTGACTTGACCTCAACTTCCATTAAGGCTTCTCGTTTGATGGCCCCAAACTCCTGGACGAGGTTGTCTCTGTGTCCAAGGCCCAGATACTCCCACTGAGGCCTTACAGTTTGTCACAGACCCAAATAAACCTTCCAGCATGAGAGCCCTCACTCTCCACTGACAACACCTTCCTTACTTAGCCCTATGGAGTTGTACCTTATAAAGTAGTCTAACCACTCCCCCTAGGGTTTTCCTTTATGAAAAGACCAGCTTCTTGGAAAGAGCCACCTGTTACCACCAAGGCTATTGCTAAGAAGCAGGCCCAGCTTTCGGGGGTCCCTCGACTTTCTCAGGAAGAAATCCAACTCCTTATTTTTTCTCAAAATTCCTTCTATTAGATATTCTGAGTTTCCTAGGCTGGGGTTTTCCTTTCCCTTCGTCAGGTAAATATTGCCCCCAAATTTTTAATAACAGCGTAAGCTACTCCTACCCAGGTCTCCCAATCTGACAGGCTTAACTTATTCCATTCAAACTTCTCAGGAGGTTGTGTTCATAAAGAACTTAGCAAAAGGACAAGACATAGAATTATTCCAAAATGTTAGACGTCATGATTATTAATATTTTTAGTTTACTTTGTTTGAAATTGTATCTGTTTCCACTGTGATGTCTCCCTGTGGGACAAACCCAGCTACTTGAGGAGCCCTTCTTTAGGGAAGCTGAAGAGTCTGCTTCTTAGGGCTCGTTTCTGCCCTGTAGGCCCAATCTCTCTCTTTGAAGCTTCTCCTGGTGGAAACGGGCTCTGAGATTTTTCTCAGTATGAAAGCAATCAAGGTGTCACTTAAGTGTCTCTCTTTTTGGAAAGTCCACCCTCTTCCATGTGAGACAGTTCCTATACGAGAGACCCAGGCACTCCCCTTCAGGCCGCTCCTGGGTCCTACATGGGCGCCCTCTCCTTCGGCTCCTCACCATCATTGAGTCCACATGATCCCACTGACAGTTCCCTTTAAAGGTTCCACCCATCCATTCGGCCACCTACCTGGGTACCAGCCCCCCTGCTTCTGCTATGACCTTCATTTGCCAGATTGCCCAAAGCCCCTGCTGCTGACAGGGCCACATTTCTCCTCTGGCCAACCATCCACCCACTCCCACTCTAACTGCTCAATTTATTGACGCACCCAATTACCTTGATTTTTCAGTGAAACCTGCCCAGTTCTTCCCACTAAGACTTCTTTGTACATAGTGAATGGAAATGCATAACACAGCCACCATCACAGAGGGCGTGCTTAGGAAATGCCAGCTTCACGCGCATTGTTATTTATATTGTTATGACGTGACAAATACATCCACTTCTGTGGAGCATTCGTTTGGTTTCCACTCCTTCCACTGAGAATTACCACTGTAAGAACGTTCCTTCTATACCCACTGCCAATTTCCTGTGTAGGGCGGGCCCTGTCACTGCCACAAAGGCTATTCTTTGTCCTGTGGATCCAGTTAATCAAAGGCTGTGCTCTGTGGCACATGCTCAGCACACCCCTCAGCGACCTCTCCCTGTAGGGCAGGCCTTAGTGTTTCCATCAAGGTGTCAGGTTTTGAGTCAGGCCCACCCATTCTCATGGAAGCAGATTTCTTGCTCTTTGGAGGGACTTCCTTGTATGGCAGTCACGCATTCCTTTTAACCCAGCTATTGCCTCTGAATAATTTCTCTCCTTGCCATACGTTTGGCTTGTTCCCACCAGGTTACTTCCTTCCTGATAGGTTTCTCAGAGTTGGAAAGACCTCACTCAAGACCTCACTGCTCCCTGTGTTTGGAATCTTGATCACTATCATAGTAGTTAAATGAGATAAGCACAGGGAAGAACCAGGTCAACACCGGCCCCGAGGAGGTGCTCAAAAATAATGGTTCAGTCTAGCACTGCCTCCCTTGAGCCCCCTTTTCCCAAGGAAACAGTAATAAATACATAACATGAGCTCTTACTATCTGCCAGGACAGTCCAAGTCTTGGTGCTTTATCACTATGGCAACTCTGCAGCTCCTCTTCTGGCTGGAGAGGAAATGCCCCGAGAGAGTAAAGCAGCCCTCTCTCCTGGTCTTTTCCAGCCTATGAACTTCAGGAGTGCCCAGACCCAGAGCCCTTTGCCAATGGCATTGTGAGGGGAGCTGGCTACAATGTCGGACAATCAGTGACCTTCGAGTGCCTTCCAGGATATCAACTGATGGGCCACCCCGTCCTCACATGTCAACATGGCACCAACCGGAACTGGGACCACCCCCTGCCCAGGTGTGAAGGTATGTCCTTCCCTCATCCCTTGGGGTTTTTCCTGGGCAGACTGATGTAGAGTAGTCCTGTATCTACCTGCCTGCCCTGTGGGATCGTTCATGCTGGGAGGTCTTGGCAAACCTTGTCCATCTGTTATCGTAGGGATGGGATCCAACCTATCCAGGGAGAGGTCCGGAGGGCAGAACTCTGGGCCAGTGCTAGGGAGGACCTGGAGGAGATGTGGGCCATAGCCAAGGGAAAATATACTCAGCCCTTGAGAATATCCAACCTGATGGACTAAATGTCTCCAATCAGAAGGAAAGGCTATAATGAGAGTGTAGGAGCCAGTGGTGTGCTGAGGGGTAGAACGGTAGTGATCATGGCACCTTCCCAGAGGGAGAAGAGAATAAAGCCTCTTTCTAGGAAACTTCTTGGCCTCCTCTTCACCAGCCTCCCCTCCTCACTCTTTTTCTCCTACCTGTGCTTGGAGACATCTGAGTTGATAATATCAGGGAGCTAGAGGCAGCACTTTCCCGGGTCTTCATAAGCCAGAACCAGGATGGCAGAAGGCCTAGAGGTTGTGCTGCCTCTTCCCCAATCTGCTCACCTCAGTTCCATTTTACCTCATTTTGCACTCAAGGGGCTCAGCATTTTCCTGGAGGAAAAGCTGGGATTTGTCTTAAAAGGGGAAATCTTGGCAAGAGGACAGCACAGTCCAGGAGAAAGTACCCCAGCTCCTGGGCTCCATCCCTGAACCACTTAGCCTCTCTCAGTTTCTTTTTGTGTATGATGGGGCTTCTCATCTCTTAACAGCTCAGAGGGTTTCAAGATGGTGCATGTGCCCAGCAGAGTAACTTGTTCACAGACAGTGAGCTTGAAGTATTAACTCTCCATAGAAAAGCAGACCTCGTTTGCAGAACCAAGCTATGCTGGTATTAGAATATAAGATCACCATTTCCAAACTGTTAAACCCCTAGTTTGTTTTTCAGCGCTATCCCCATGCATAACCAGCCCATCGTGAATTATTGGTTGGTCATGTGCTCTATGACCAGCTTCATTGTGGACTTTCTTCCTTTTATTCTTTTTTACACCTTGTCTTTTTATGGTATCACAGGAGAAAGAAAAGAGCAAAGCCCAGTCAGACATCTTGAATCAGAAGCCCTTCTCCCTCCTGAGAAAGTCCTTCTCTTTGCTTCTTTGAAGCCTTATTCTCTTCTTTTTCAATGACCTTTCTATCTGCCAACTCTTTGGTCATCTTTTTCTTCACTTATCCTGAGGCATGTAAATCCCAACATATGCAAAATTGAACTCATTGTCTTTCTGCCATTAAACCAGGTCATCATCTACTGAAGACACCTCTAGTCATCTGGTTACTCAGCACTTAATTGGGGCATCTTCCCTCTCACTTATCTACCGTATTCACCAAGTCTTCCTAATTCTACATCCTAATTATCTTTCAAATGCATCCATTTCTCTCTGTCCACTGCCTCTACCTCAGTCCAGGCCACCACTTAGATGAGGCTCTCCCAACCTTCAGTTTTGCACTACTTAATCCATTTTTCACAATGGATGCTCCTGACGCTCCCCTACTCAGAAGTTAGCAAGGCATCCCCATCTGCCTTGGGGTAAATTCCAAACCTCTTAAGATGGCACACCATGTCCTTCAGGACCTGCTTCCCAAATCCCTCCTGGTATTCTGCACTCGCACAGACTTTGCATTCCAGCTAAGCTGAAATGCTTTCAGTTTTCCCATGTGCCACATTCTCTTACCTCCAGCCCTTAGAACATGCTGTTCTTCCTCACAGAGCATTGCTCTCCTCTTCTGCCTTGCTTGCTTAGCCCTTGTCATACTTCAGGTCTGAGTCTAAATGTGGATTCTTCCAGGAATCCTTCCCCACCCTCACAAAACCAGATGAGGGGCTTCCTATATGTTCCTGTGGTGTTCCATGCTGATGGCATGCACCCCCCGTGCTGTAGATGCCAGTATACGTGGCTATAGCCCAGTGGACTGTGAATGCCATGCAACAGAACCATATGCTTTGATATGCTGACTCCCTTTTGTTTCTTTTCAGCAAGAGTACTGCAGCCTTGACTCTAATATCGCCCCCTACCCCCCGCCCTTTCTAGGAAAAGAGAAGGGAGAGCTTTAGTGTGTCCTTCATTCTGGGCAGGTCTTGTCCATGAGAAAGAGAAAGAGGGAGGCTGGAGGCTGCAGCAGGCCGTAGAGGCACCTGCACGGAAAATTGGGACCTCATGGGGCGTGATGTGTTTGGCCTGATGGAGACAGCCAGGCCCAGCCATCGTCAGCCCCATCGCCTCTCGCCACCCACCTCCAGCTCACCTGATCTCCTTGAACAGGATGATTTGTGCTGGGAGCTGGGACTTCATTAGGAATTCGACTGAATTCTCAGCGGGGAGGTAGTCTCCAAGCACTCATGTGTTCGTTCATGTTTCCTCCCTGCAGTCCCCTGTGGTGGGAACATCACCTCTTCCAATGGCACTGTGTACTCCCCTGGCTTCCCCAGTCCATACTCCAGTTCCCAGGACTGTGCCTGGCTGATCACCGTGCCCATCGGTCATGGCATCCGCCTCAACCTCAGCCTGCTGCAGACAGAGCCCTCTGGAGACTTCATCACTGTCTGGTAGGGCCAGCTGCCATGTCGACAGCCAATAAGAAAGGGACGTTAGCTGGGCTCTAAGCTGGATTACCCATCTATTTGTTCAGAATGTCAAGAGCTGAATGGATTTACATGACCGTCAGCCTCTTGGGTTTCAAATAGAGACAGTGGAATGTGGGCTCAGCTTCAGTTAGCCCTGTGACTCCTTGAAGGGAGAGTAAGGGAGGGCAGTGATTCCCAATCTGGAACCCTGCTAGCAGTCCATGAACGTACCAATGGGTATGTGAATGGGAGTGGTCACAGGTATGCAGGCTTTCCACAGTATTTCCAGAGTCTAAACCAAAATTCTGCATTTCCTATGATAAGCTACCCAGACTAATGAAAGAGCTTTGGGGTGGAATTTTGTGAAGTCCCACTGGTCATCTCATGCTGAGCCAGCACTGTTTTTCAACAGAACTTTCTACAGTGGTGGAAATATTCTATATCTGTGCTTTCCAATACCGTAGCCACTAGCTACAAGTGGCCATTGAGTACTTGAATGTGACTAGAGTGACTGAGGAGCTGGTTTTTAAATTTTATTTAATTTTAATGATTTTAAATGTAAATAGCCACACATGGCCTAATGGTTACGAATTGGACAGCTCAGCCTTGAGTTATATAGTTAGAATATCTTGAGTTCATTTTAAAAGAGGAATAAAATTATTAGTTGATAAGTACAGTTTCCTAGACGGTTTTTCCAAACCACTTGATCTTTGGACAAAGGTATAATTTTGAAATTCCTTTGAGGTTACTGCCATCCTGGGAATCAATAGGGGATAATGGGAATCTCTTCCCCAAATTCCCAGGTATAGATAACTGTAACCAGGCTTCCCTAGATTAATTTCCAGGCAATAGTTAAGAAAAGTTGGAAGGGCCTAGTTAATTTTCCAGGGAAGAAATCCTTTGCCCAGAAAGGTAACATGGTTATTTATGTCTCTTGCTTGGGGAACAAGGAAATGGGGCTGGCATAGACAGTCGCATGAGCTTCCCGCACCTATTCCATGGCCCTGTGCCAGTGCTGTCTCGGATTGAGAGAACCGGTGGTAAGACCTACAGCCCTGCTCCATGGCTCATGCTTCTCGGGTGGCAGTGTCGCCCAAGAGCCCATTAAGGAGACTGGGCTGGTAAAGAATCAGGTGAATAAGAAATAAATGTGGGCTTCACCAACTCTGTCAACTGTTGGGAGAGATTAAAGAGAGGTGTTTAAGGGCATTGGGGAAAGACAATGTTGGGTGCTAAAAAACTTATAGCTACCCACTCCAGGTCCCTCTTAAGGTCACCAGTGGCACCAGGTAGAACAAGAAGCCAGAGTGACTTATGACATGCCAGGACCTTCTCTCCTATTGCAGGGATGGGCCACAGCAGACAGCTCCACAGCTTGGAGTTTTCACCAGGAAGTTGGCCAAGAAAATAGTGCACAGCTCAACCAACCAGGTCCTGCTCAAGTTCCACCGTGATGCAGCCACAGGTGGGATCTTCGCCATAGCCTTCTCTGGTCAGTATAGAAGCTTGGCCTGATGGGAAGGGCCAGGCTCTCAAGTCAAAGCTAGGCTTGACCCCTGGCTCCACCATTCCCAGTCATGTGACTTTGAATGAGTTACACAACTTCTCAGCCTCAATGTCCTCAGAGTTACGAGAATTAAATGTATTAGCTTATGTGAAATGTCCCAGCACAGGACTCCATAAATGTAAGTTTTCTTCCTCCTCCACACTACTAGGGCAGAGAGGCACATGACGGTGCTCCTAGGTGTCAAATCCAAGCTTAGAGGCAGCTAAAAGAGGCTTCTCATCCCATCCATCTACATCAACTCACTGGCTGGTGATCCATCTACTGTGCCCCAGCTTGTCCCTTAGAACCTTCTAGAGGGTTGTTCCACCCAAAGGAATGCAGGGGGCCTCTGTTGACGTCACAGGAAATACAATACACAAATGAAGTCATGGCGAATTCAAGCAGGAGAAGCATGAATGCTTCGGGGTGGGTTTGTCCTTATTGACAAACAATTTCCTTCTGAGTCCAAAGTTATGGACCTGGATATTTCCTCATTCTTGTTATAGTGGACGTAGCTTAGAAAACCTTATAGAAAGTTCTCAGTGAGCTCTCACCCATCTATGGCATAATCCTCCATGTTTGCAATTTTCAGAGCATTGCATATAGAACTGGAAATCAGGAAAGCTTGACTTTATTCCAGGCTCCTTAAGCCAGGTGTGTGACCTTTTGCAGGTCTCTCCCCAACATGAGACCTCAGTTTCTTCACCTGTAGGATGAAGGGCTGGAAATTTGTTACTTATCAGAATGCTGTGAGGTAATAAGGCAGATATGATTACCCTCACTTTACAAATGAAGAAATGAGGGCCAAGGAAATCTGAGGACTTGCCCAAAACCACACACTGGGATCCCAGTTCTGTTCCCAGGACTTTCAGTTCTATACTGCCTGTTCTAGTGGGAATATATGGTATTATTGCATCATACCTGAATTCAGCCCTAAGAGGTAGTGGAAGAGGTAGTGATAGACAGGCAGAAAGAGACATAGAGATATAATCGTATTAAGAGCATATGCCACCATGGCCATAGAACAACTCTTAACTGCCATTCCCAGGGAGCTATGGCCCAAGATGAGTGTAATATGGTTTCTAGATACCATGTTCCATGAACATGAACTAAGGCTCCTTAAAGAAATGGCTGATTCCAAAACTGCGACAGAGAAAATACAAGATAAGCCTGAAACATTTTATGGCAAAAAGGAGTGATGGAGACATACCAGAAGGACATAGAGCTGACTTGAAAGGGCTCCCACTGACCATAATGGGGATAATTTGAGCATCAAAATAATTAATATTGGTAATAAGTGGTAACCTGTTGAATAAACCAGGACACCATGTATATCCATACAAGTATTAACTAATTAATTACTTAATTAAATAAAGGCTTATGAAGAACAGGGTATTTACATAGCCTCAAACTACCTCTTAACACAATGACTTCAAAGGGGTAAAAGAATAGTTTTACAGTGGAGAGGCCTGAAGGACAGCAGCTTAACCAGTGACCCCAGTGAGCAGCATCAGTAGTGGGACAAACTGAAACCACACCGCAGCTGGTAGGACGCAGTGAGAAGAGCCCAGCCTCACATCGGTGGCAGTCCTGTTAAAGATGCACAGCCTGAGTGTAATCATGAGGAATCAGACTAACCTAAATTGAGGGTAATAGAATATAGTGTTGCATATTGTAAATCAACTGGCATATAATTTTCAAAAGTGTAAACGTCGTGAAGGTCAAGGAAAGACTTTGGAACTGTTCCAGACTGAAGGAGACTAAAGACGCGTGACAATGAAATGCAGCGTGTGAGTCTGAACTGGATCCTTTTGCTATTAAGGACTTTATTGGGACAAGTGGTAAAACTTGAATGGAATGTGAGGATTCGATAATAGCAGCACATCAGTGTTAATTTCCTGCTTTTGATGCTTGTGTTGTAGTCATGTGGAAGAAGGTGCTTATTTATAGGAGACACACACTCAAGTATTCTGTGGCTATGGGGCATCCTGTTTGCAACCTACTTTCAACTGGTTCGTGAAAAGAGTTTGTTGTACTCTACTTCCATCTTTTCCTATAGCTTTGTGATTGCTCAAAAGAATTTTAAAAGGATTGAAAGAAATGCAGTACCCCAACTTCAATTGGCATAAGCATCAGCAAAGAGCAGAACCAACACCAAAGAAAAGCAATTCAGAGATGTGGAGGACAAGCCTGAAAAGCTCAACACAAAGTCAGAAAAGGGCAGACTTGAAAATGATGGGGGAGAAGATGGTTAATAAAGAGATCCAGTGAACAAAGAACAAAACGTACTGAGAAAATCCATTTATGGAAGAAAGAACCAGAAGGTTCAAATAGAAATTTCTTATGAGATGAAGAAAAATCTGTGCACAAATAAAAGATATACTGTAGGGGGGGAAAAAAAACCTATGCATATAGAATAAAAGGACTTACTGTATACCAGGAGACATTTTTTTTTTTAAACCTGACATGTTTTTCAAATTATAAGGATGAAGGGTAGAGGAAATCTACTAGAATCCAGGCTGAGAAAGTTAACTACGAGGAGCCAAAATAAAATATTCTCCGACTCTAAATTCATTTTGGCATTTGATTCCAGAAAATAAAGGAAGCATTTTTATAGATGTTTATGGAAAAACTAGTTGGGAACTTAACATGTGAAAGCAAGAGACAGTCATTTGCTGATATCCAAGAGCTTAAAATTAGTGTCACCCATACTCTCAATTTGAATTGTTATTTGATGTAACTGCCTGAGAAATGAATAAATAACTCAATATAAAGAAAATACATAAAAGACAAGATAAAAATGGTAAGCTCTGACTAGCTAATCACAGATTTAAGTCTAATAATAATTGAAAATATAGATTCAAAACAATGCAAATACAGTAATTCTTAAAAGATTAAAATAATAATTTTATATTAACAAATGCCCAAGTGGTTAGAAGGATAGGAAAAAGGGCATGTCCTTGTCTTTCCTGGGGAAGAATTAATAGATATTCAATTATTGACTTTGATAGAAAAATAAGAGTTCAAATATCTAAGTCTTCATCAAACTGGCTACCACCTTTTGTCCATCCCCCCTACCCCCCAGTAATTCCCTGAGACCACACCCCACCCCACTTTCAGGCACACCCAAGCTGCTCCGAGTGGCTTTTCTCTGCAAACAACCTGTCTTAGCTCATGCTGTGGACTTTCCTAAAAATCTCTCAAAGGTTCACAAAACCCAAACAAGCAGCATCTGGCTTTGGCATGTCCCATACCTCTGGCTGAGCAGACTTAAGCCCAGCACTAGGGACAGCTAGCCTCAGTTTACAGATTGGCCTCTTAGGTAACTCCAAGCCTAGCACAGGTGGTGGCCACCTGCAGATTGCTTTGTGGTTCATACCTGATGGCCCTGGGCAGGGCAAAGGCTGAGGCTAAACTTGGCCTGCATGGGGTCCCCTTGCAGGAAGCCCCAGGGCTGGCACTCCCAGTCACCAGCTTCAGACCAAGCCAGAGCATCACATGGCTGCTTCCAAGGATGACACACCCAAAGGGCAGACTGGGCAGGCACCAGAGCCCCACTAAAGTGAACCCTGCCCTGTAAGGTCAGCCCCTGCACCACAACTCCTCCACTTTAGTCATGGCAAGTCCTCACAACCAACCAGCCTGAGGGTCAGTCCTTCCCACTGACATGCAAACAGCAACCACGGCTCAACTATAAAAGGAGGGTACACATAACCCACACAAGGGACACAGGTGGAGCACCCAACTCAGGTGACCAGGGAGACTGTGCCACTGGGTCCCACAGGACACCTACTACATAATGCCACTCTATTAACACCAGGAGGCATAGCAGCCCTACTTAATACATAGAAACAAACACAGGGAGGCAGCCAAAATGGAAAGACAAAAAAACATGTCCCAAATAAAAGAACAGAACAATGCTCCAGAAAAAGAACTAAACAAAATGAAGACAAGCAATCTACCAGATGCAGAGTTCAAAACACTGTTTATAAGGATGCTCAATGATCTCAGTGAGAACTTCAACAAAAGAGATAGGAAACATAAAAGTGGAGATAGAAAACATTTTAAAAAGTCAGAAATGAAGAATACAATATCTGAAATAAAGAATATATTAGAGGGAATGAACAGTAGATTAGGTGAAGCAGAGGATTGAATCAGTGATTTGGAAGATAGGGTCACAGAAAACACCCAATCAGAACAGCAAAAAGAAAAAAGAATACAAAAAAAATAAAGAGAGTTTAAGGGGCCTCTAGGACAACATCAAGCATACCAATATTTGTATTATATTCCATGAAAACCAATTTGAAAAAATAATGATGGAAAACTTGCCTAACCTAGCAAAGGAAATAAATGTACAAGCCCAGGAAGCACAGAGAATCGCAAACAAGATGAATCAAAAGAGGCCTACACCAAGACACATCATAATTAACATGAAAAAGATTAAAGACAAAGAGAGAATCTTAAAAGCAGCTAGAGAAAGGCATCTAGTAACTTATAAGGGAGCTCCCATAAGACTGTCAGCTGATTTCTCAGCAGAAATTTTGCAGGCCAGAAGGGACTGGCAGAAAATATTCAAAGTGACGAAAAGCAAGTACCTACAACCAAGATTACTCTACCCAGAAAAGTTATCATTTAGAAGTAAATGATAACTTTTGAAGGACAGATAAAGAGCTTCCCAGACAAGAAAAACTTAAGGAGTTCATCACGCCCAAACCAGTGTTACAAGAAATGTTAGAGGGACTTCTTTAAGAAAAAGAAGAATAAAACAAAGTTAAAAAATATGAATAATAAAATGGCAATAGCTAAATATCTATCAATAGTTGTTTTCAATGTAAATAGAATAAATGTTCCAATCAAAAGACATAGGGTGGGGCTGGCCGAATGGCTTAGTTGGTTAAGAGCTTGCTCAAGAGTCCGAGCTGAGCTCTGAGCAACAGCAGTTCAATGCCCAGCCCGAGCTGAGCAGCCACTGAGCTGCCAACAGGTAGCAGGATGGCTCAGCTTAAAAAAAAAATAATAAAAAAAAAGATATAGGGTGGCTGAATGGATAAGAAAACAAGACCCTTACATATGCTGCCTACAAGAGACTCACTTGAGATTGAAAGACACACACAGACAGAAAGTAAAGGGATAGGGAAAAGATATTTCATGAAAATGCAAACAAAAAAATAGGTAAGGTTGCAATACTTATACCAGACAAAATAGGCTTTAAAACAAAGGTTGCAACAAGAGACAATGAAGGAGCCAGTAATCCCACTTCTGGGTATTTATCCAAAGAAACCCAAAATGCCACTTCAAGGGGATGTGTACATCCATATGTTCATTACGGCATTCTTTACAATGGTCAAGATGTGGAAGCAGCCTGGGTTGCTTGTCCGTCAATGGATGAATGAATAAAGAGTAGGTGTACATATATGCAATGCAATATTCCTCAGCCATGGAAGGGAATGGGTTCTTGCCATCTGCTGTGGCAGGGATGGACCTTGAAGGTATTGTGTTGAGTGGAGTATGTCAGACAGAGAAAGACAGATGCAATGTGATTGTGCTTATATGTGGAATCTAAAGAACAAAATAAACAAATAAAACAGAAACAAACTTGTAGATACAGAGAAATTTTGATGGTTGCCAGGTTGGGTTGGCAGGGGGAGTTGGGGGTCAGTGAGAAAGCAGAAGGGATTAAGTACAAATTTGTTGTTACACAGTAGTCATGAGTATGTAGGGTATAGCATAAGGAATATAGTCAATAGTATTGTAATAACTATGTATAGTGTCAGATGGATACTAGATTGGTTGAGGTGATAGATGGGAGGGGTAGGGGATAGGGTGAAAAAGGTGAAGGGACTAAGACGTACAAATTGGTAGTTACAAAATAATCTTGGGGATGTAAAGTAAAGCATAGGGAATATAGTCAATAATATGGTAATAACTATGTATAGTGCCAGGTGAGCACTAGACTAGTCAGAGGGGGGTCACTTCTTAAATTATATAAATGCCTAACCACTATTCTGTACACCTGAAATTAATATGAAATAATACTGAATGTCAAAATAAATAAATAAAGTGAAAAAAATCATTCACATAGAATATAATTCATTGATTAAAGGAAATGTATATTTTATATTGTAAAGTGAGCAAAAGCAATTGATTTTGGGTGCTCAAATAATGTTAATTATGGACTCCTAACCCAGACTGCCACCATCCCTCCTTGTGAGGCCCTTGAGAGAGATAAAAGGAACAATGGCCAAAATAGGGCATTTTAATATTACCTGGGCTTGGGCCGCAAACCCAAATGCAAAGCCCTGAGTCATCTGGTAAATGGAACTGAACCATGTGAAATGAATCAAATTTTTTGCGTAAACGAATTTAGCTTTAAAAGCTTCAAATGAAAGGCCAATCCAACATAGCCCTCAGCATGAGAAAACATATCCAGAAAGAGTCAGTAAGAAAGAATACACCATGTAGTGGTCCGCACTGGTTATTGTTGAGCTAACTGCTGCCTGACGTAAAGCAATGAGCCCTCCCCACTAGTTAGCATGTTAACATCCTGGAGTCTGGCTAAGCTGTACCAGTGCCTCACCCCCAAGGGGAGTAAGGAGGAGAGGGACAAAATGAAATGGGGGACTCTTAAATGTCCACTGCCCTGGAGTCCTGCATCAATTAAATGGTAGATGCAGTGTATGTTTGAGGGAAGGAAGATTGTCTGTAAAAGATCAAAGGTTATACACCAAAATGCTAACTGTGGTTATGCCTAGGTGGTAGGATTTGGGGAGTTTTTGTTTTATTGCTTTTCAGTATTACATCAACTTTCTGCACTGAGCAAAATTTATAATTTTTTAAAAATGTAACTTTTGGGGCCGGCCGAGTGGCGCATTGGTTAAGCACTGGTTTTGGGATGCCAGCGGCCCCGGTTCGGATCCACATGAGGGCCAGTGACACTGCCCTCTACAGCTAACAACAGCTCCACCTGGAGCTGGGCTGTGCGAGCCCCGGTGATGGTGTGGGCTGCAGCCCCTGCTGCAGTGGGCTGCCATAGGCTACAGTGAGTGGCTGGCAGCCAGCGTGAGCGGCTGGCAGCCAGCGTGAGCTGCCAATAGCCTCAGTGAGCGACATCCAGAGGCCAGCGACCGATCTGCCTCATCCAGGAAGAGCGCAATGACAATACCAACAGTTAAGCAACATCCTCCGCAACTAAATTGAAGAACAAAAGGACAGCAACTTGTCTGTTCCCCTTCCCCGATTCCCCAACGCTGTTCCCCTCCGCCAATTCCCCAATAAAAAAAAATAAAAAAAATCTTTTAAAAAAAAAAAAAAATGTAACTTTTGAAATGTAATGGGAAATCACCTGATTAAACTAGTAACCACAAAATATAAAATATCCAGGCTGTGTTTCGGTCGAGATTTCATTTTATTGATTTTTTTTTTTCTGGAAACGTTAAGTATGTCTTAGAAGTTTTTAGAATGTGTGTTTTAAAGATAAACACGAGGCTGAGAATGGAAGGAATCAAATTTTGTAAAATTCTATAAAGGAAAACATTGAAAATAGACTAAATAAAAAATTTAATACTTCGGCAAATCAAGAGTGCCATAAATAAATATAAACAAATGATAAACTGAGAAAATATATTTAACAGGCAAAAGTCAATCTTAAATATACAGAGAGTTCTTCAAATTTGTAAGAAAAATAGAAGCAAAAGACATGAATAGAGTTTTAAAAAAGAAATGCCAATAGCCCATGAACATACGAAAAATGTTTAACCTAACTATTTAACAAATGCCAACTAAAAGAAAAGAAATTCTGTTCTTTTTGTTGTTTATCAAGTTGATATGCCCAATGGGCTCTAAATTTAGTGAGGTCAAGGACTATGTCTGTTTCCTCTTCCATCCTCAGCAGCTAACACAGTGCCTGACTTAGAGTAATTTTCAACGATGATCATTAAATGAATAAGATGAAAGAAAAATGATAGCAATTCTGATGAGGATTGCATTAAATCTGTATATTGCTTTGGGTAACATGGCTATTTTAACTATGTTAATTCTTCCAATCCATGAACACAGAATATCTTTCCTTTTTTTTTATTTTAGCTGAGCCATCCTGCCACCTGTTGGCAGTTGTTGGTAACTCAGCTCGGACCAGGAATTGAACTGGTGACCCTGTTGCTCAGAGCTCACACTCTTAAGTGAGCTCTTAACCAACTGAGCCACTGGGCCGGCCCCATCTTTCCATTTCTTTTTGTCGACTTCAATTTCTTTTAAGAATGTCTTATAGTGGGCCGGCCGAGAGGCGCAGTGGTTGGGAGCTGGCTTGGGATGCCAGCAGCCCAGGTTCGGGTCCCGCGTGTGAGGGCCAGTAACACTGCCCTCAAAAAAAAAAAGAATGTCTTATAGTTTTCAGCATATACGTCTTTCACACCCTTTGATAAGTTTATTCCTAAGTATTTTACACTTTTTGTTGCAGTTGCAAAAGGAATTGTTTTTTATTTCTTGTTTTTCTGAAATTTTATTGTTAGTATATAGGAACACAATAGATTTTTATACACTGATTTTGTATCCTGAAACTTTACTGTATTGGTTTATTATTTCTTATAGCGTTTTTTGTTGGAGTCTTTAGGGTTTTCTATATAAAGAATCATGTCATCTGCAAAAAGTGATAATTTTACTTCTTTATTCCCAATTTGGAAGCTTTTTATTTCTTTCTCTTGCCTGATTGCTCTGGCTAGGATTCCAGTATTATATTGAATAACAGTGGTAAGAGTGGGCATCCTTGTCTCATGCTTGATCTTAGTGAAAGAACTTTGTTTTGAGTATATTAGCTGAGGGTTTGTCATATATGGCCTTTATTATGTTGAGGTTCTTTCCTTCTATACCCATTTTATTGAGTGTTTTAATCATAAATGGATATTGTATCTGTCAAAACTTGAGAAAAAAGAACAAAGCTGGAGGTATCACACTCCCTGACTTCAAAATATATTACAAAATAACAATAATCAAAATAGCATGGTATTGACAGAAAAACAGACACACAGACCAATGGAATACAATTGAGATTCCATAAATAAACCCACGTATATAAAGGCAAATAATTTTGACAAAGGAGCCAAAAATATACAATGGAGAAAAGAAAGCCTCTTCAATAAATGGTACAATAAATGCAAATTGGAAAGCCACATGTAAAAAAAAAAAAAGAAAGAAAGAAACTAGACCGCTATATCTTACCATACACAAAAATTAATTCACTTGATACAATAAAATACATAGAAGAACACATAAGTACTAAACTTATAGACCTTGGTCTTAGAGAGAATTTTATGAATTTGACCTCAAAGGCAAGGGATGTAAAAGCAAAACTAAATGAATGAATGGGACTACATCAAACTAGAAAGCTTCTGCATAGAAAGGAAGCCACCAACAAAACAAAAAGGCAACCAACTGAATGGGAGAATATATTTGCAAAGAACACCTCCAATAAGGGGTTAATATGCAAAATATATAAGGAACTCATGTAACTCAGCAACAACTAAAAAAAAAAAAAAAAAACCATTAAAAAATAGGCAGAGGACCTAAGAAACAATTCTCCCAAGAAGACATACAAATGAGGAACAGATACATGAAAAGATTCCAAACTTCACTAGCTATTAGGAAAATGCAAATCAAAACCACAATGAAATATCACCTCACACCTGTTAGAATGGCTATTATCAACAAGGCAAGTAATAACAAGTGTTGGAGAGATTGTGGAGAAAAAGCAAGCCTCATATACTGCTGGTGGGAATGTATGTTGGTACAGTCACTATGGAAAACAATATGGAGTTTCCTCAAAAAATTAAGAATAGAGTTACCATGTGACCCAGCAGTCCTTCTTTTGGTTTCTACTAGAAAAATTTGAAAACATTTATTCATAAAGATATACATACCCCTATATTCATTGCAGCATTATTCACAAGACATGGAAACAACCAAAGTGTCCTTCAACAGATGATTGAATAAAGAAGATGTGACACATATATATATAAAAAATACTACTTGGCCATAAGAAAAGATTAAATACTGCCATTTGTGACAACATGCGAAATAAGTCAGATGGAAAAAGTCAAGAACCATGTGATTTCACTCATATGGGGGGATATGAAAATGAAAGCAACAAACGAACAAGACAAACAAACCAACATAAACTCACAGAGACAAAAGTATGGTTACTCCCAGAGGGGAGGGGGTCAAATATATGGTGATGGAAGGAGATTTGACTTCGGGTGGTGAACACACAATGCAGATGATGTATTATAGAATTATACACTTGAAACCTATATAATTTTATTAACCAATGTCACCCCAATAACTTTAATAACATTTTTAAAAAGGGAAAAGACAAAGTCGATAGTGCCTAGTGTTGGAGAAACTGACATTCTGATGCCAGTGTCTGTTGGAGCAATTACCCTGCACAGAAAGATGGAAGTATGCATCAAGTGCAGTCATGGTCCTCCTTGGTTTATGTTAAATCAAAGTTAAACCTGCTTGGTTGCCCCAAGAGTGCCTCTTGGTTTTAATATCCACACTTCATAAAGCTAATTATCTCTCAATATGACATTTTTCTACTGACATGTTTATAGAAAAAAAAATTAAAAGTTAAATCCTCAAAACATAGTAAAACAGTTTAAATAAAACTACAATAATATGCAGAAAACATCCTAAGTTACGTTCCAGCTACAATCGGTAAAATGTCACAATGCCATGTGAATATTTGGAATGTGTGTCCCAGATGCTGGCTCTGAGAGCTATCACAGAGTATGTTTCCTCTGAACCGTACTGTACCGCCTACAGCTGCCCCGAACACATTGCCGTTGTCTTTCATAGTTACCCCTTGTTTCTGCCTAGTGTTTTACAATGTCTCCAGCTGAGAAAGTTCACATGGTGCATTGTATGTTTCTGGTACAATTTGCAAAGTTTGTGTGTTGCAATGCATAGAACCGCTGTTTTGTTACAACTGTATTGATTGTTGGGTGATCATGAAGTGATGTTTTAAGTATTTAACTTCTAACATAATGGTTTGTTGCATACACACACTTACAAATACATATAGGCGTATATACATATATGTATATGTATACATATATATGTATTTTATTGTTTTAAAAACTTTTGGGGTTACACATTATAATTTCTTTCCCATTTGAAGTAATTGGAAGTAGGCTCCTACTTAGCATCTTTACAGAGAATATCTGATTTCCAGGAATGGATTTCTGATATTCAATAGGAGATGCCTGTGCTTTTAAAAATTCATACACTTTTTAATCATTCCTAGTTTTTTTATTAAAAAAAGAAAAAAATCATAAAAGATGCATATATATAGTAGCATGTTCATCACCGCTTTATTTTACATTGCAAAACTTTGGAAACCTACATGGTTAACAATAGAGTATTTGTTAAATAAATTCTAGTAGATCATATAATTATATCCTATAGTTATTTTAATCATGTTTTTAAAGAAGTTTAATTGCATAGGAAAATTTTTACAATATAATAGTAAGTACACAAGAATCAACGCAAAATATAATACATGATGCAACATTTGTAAGAGAAAATATTTATATATGCAGAGAATAAATACTCGAAGAATCTACAGTAAAGTATTAGTGGTTATCTCTAAGAGGGCTATGGATGAGTTTAATGTTCCTGCTGCTGTTTTCATAGAAAATCTCATATTTTCTTTAATGGCAATGTATTACATTTGTCTTTTTTTTTTTTAAGATAGAATGCGGTTTTTAAAAAATATAGCAGGGGTTGAGGTGACTTTAGAAATACAATAAAAATAATAATAATAATAATAATAATAATAATAATAATAATAATAACAGCAACCATAGCTAACACTTACATAGCACTTAACCATGTGCCAGGTAGTGAATGAAAACCAAGTTATGAGTCCACTCTGAACTGTACCTCACACCATCCACATGCAATTCAGTCTCTGCCCAAAGGTGTGGTTTCCAGCCTAGGAAATCCACTGAAGCCAGAAATGTTGAGGCAAAAGTCAGGAGGTAAATAAGCTGACTTCCGCGGACACTCACATAGGCCACATGCAGTGTTTAGATGCTGAGTTGTGCAAAGAAGATGGGATTTGAGAGCAGCCGGAGCTGGTTCACATCCTGCCTGGGCCACTAACTTCCTGTGTGGTCGGGAAGTAACTGAACCCTTGTGAATCTCAGCTTCCTCGTAAGTAGAGTAAGAACATCTCTCAGGGACATGAGCTATTGTGAGAATTAAAAGTGGCAGCATGTGAAAGTGCCTGGCACATAGTAGGTGCTCACTAAAATTGTTTCTCCCCTTCTCTTCAATGCTGGTGATTGTCACTGCCTTCTTAGATTCTCTCTATTTTATTGTTAGGCTTAATATATGGTTCCTGGTTTTTGCATTCAAAAAAAAAGGGATGACAGCAGATAAGTAAAATAGTACTTGGTAAAATTTGCCCTGTGTATAGATAAACACTCATTAATATCTGCTGTGTAAATGAATGAGGAGTCAGAAAGTGAAGCCTTGAACAATGAATGGCTGACTGCGTGCCCCAAGAATGATGTTCTCACACTGACTTGTCTGTTTTTGTCTTTTCAGCTTATCCACTCACCAAATGCCCTCCTCCCACTATCCTCCCCAATGCTGAAGTCGTCACAGAGAATGAAGAGTTCAACATAGGTACCACCTCCCAAACCAGCAGGGGTGGGGCTGGCCAAGAGGGGCCAGGTAGAGGTCAGGGCTGGCCAGCCAGGCTCATCCCTCCCTCCCATCCATGGAGAGAAACAGTCAACCCGGGCAAGAGGGTTGGTTTTTATGCCAACTACACTCATTCTTCCTTTTTGCCATACCTGGACAGAGGAGCTAGGAAAGTGGCTTTCTTCTGTGATTCAAGTCAGTATGTTTTTCAGAAATAAACCCATGCAGCACACTATAAAAAGTTCCTGTTATGTGAAAACATTCTTAGGCTCAGCAAAGCTGAGCGGTAAGAGGGGAGCAGCATTTGTCTGGGTCATTGGATCGGAGCTGAGCTGGTTATTTAAGTCTGAACAGAACACAACCTGTCTCCAGTCGTCTTACCTGGAAGTGGGTTCGCGGTACCAAGGGGTGCTGAGCAGCCCTGCCCAGACCTCTCTGGGGAACCCCCATGTTGGTCTCTCTTTCACAGGTGACATCGTACGCTACAGGTGCCTTCCTGGCTTTACCTTGGTAGGGAATGAAATCCTGACCTGCAAACTTGGGACTTACCTGCAGTTTGAAGGCCCACCCCCAATATGTGAAGGTAATTGCGCTGAGCCATGCCTTCATGGGTCTGGAGTTCCCCACAAGCAGCCCTGCTGTCACCCCTCTCTATATTCCCAGTCCCTGGCCAGGAAGAAAGAGGTCACGTCGTGAATGTTGGAATGAATGAAAGTGAGCAAGTGCCCCAGATAGATGGTCTGCCCTGCTCCTGTCTCCAGGCCTGTGAATTGGGCACAGTGGCCACATTCATATCTTTCTTCCTGTTTTCTAACTGGCCTTCCCTGGAGATGACCTACTGATCATTAGAAGGAGGGTGTTCTGGGACCTCAGAGAGGGGTGGTCGCAACACGCCAACCTTTCCCCTACTGGCCTGCAAATGAGCTCAAGGTCCTATGTGCTGAACCAGGCAACAGAGAGGCGCTGTCTTCACTCCAGCGCGATGTCTCGGCAGAAGATGGCTTCACTTCACCAGTTTATCCCAACTGAGACCAAAAACCATACTCTCTTCTCATGAGGCATCTGACCTGGGGCAAGATTCCTACCTGTCCTGTGCCTCCGTTTTCTCATCTGTCAAATAAGGATAATGATATTGCTTATGCCATGGGCTTATTATGAGGAACTGAGTATATAATGTAACTGTTAGTTAATAATATAACACTTTAAAACTATGCCTGACACGTAGTAACTGCTCAGTAATGGCTATTATTATTGTTACTAGCACAACTACTGCTTCTAGCACTATTGCTACCAACAAATATTTAAAAGTCTGTGGAGGAGCAGGGCAGATTCTCCCCCACCTCCTAAAAAGCAGGAGCAGGAGAATCTGCAACGTGGATGTTAGTGAGGAAGAGAGGAGTCACAAGCCCCAGAAGTAGGCTACCCCAATACCGAATTGGGAAATTCAGTAACTGTTCATTTCAGTTGAGCTGATCCACCCACCACCAAAACAACCAGCCCCCAATAAAAGTGCACGTTAGCCTGCATTCTGCTCCTTGATTTGCTCTAAATGGCTAGGCCTGGGTCTCAGCAATACGGTTCCACTGACACAGAGTCGGAGCTCACCTCATGCGCTGGAGCAGCATCATGGTGGGTGTTGGGGTTTTGTTTGAACATGTTCAAGTACTGGCGTTCCAATGGTTGCTTTTGCACCAGGGAAAAGCACATGTGTTGGGCCTCATTCTTTTTCTGTCCCATGTACCTGGTATTTCTCTTTCTTTCTCCAAGTGCACTGCCCAACGAATGAGCTTCTGACAGACTCCACGGGTGTGATCCTGAGTCAGAGCTACCCTGGAAGCTATCCCCAGTTCCAGACCTGCTCTTGGCTGGTGAGAGTGGAGCCCGAATATAACATCTCCCTCACAGTGGAGTATTTTCTCAGTGAGAAGCAGTATGATGAGTTTGAGATCTTTGATGGTAAGTCACACACTGTATCACTCCCTGCTGCTTAGGAACCATAGGGATCTATGCTGCAATCTCCCAACTAGAGCTTTCCAGAGGCTCCACATAGTGTCTTCTCTACCACAGAAACCCCAGGACCATGGAAGCTGATGGGTTGTATGGCCCAAGCAGCAGGGCTGCTCACACTGCAGCCTGGACCACTACAGAACACTTCCTTAATCTAACCGCCACTCAAAGCTAGCACCTTACATGTCAACCAATGAATGGGTCATACCGGTACCTCCAAGGGAAGAGTGTGCTGCCTCCAAACCCCCAAGGAAGCCCACCAAACATCGTGCTTCCTTCTTGGTGGTAGCAGGAAAAAGGTGCAAGAACTTGCTCTTTAATTTGGAGGAAATGTCTCAGCATGCCCCAGACCCCTGGACCCTAAAAATTTCACCTGGATCTTTGTAGGATTGATCTGTTACCATGTTAGAGTACATGTGTCTTGCAAAAGCATCGGCACTAATTGTCGCTTCTGGCTCATCAGATTTGATGAATATAATGTCATCAATATAGAGAACCAACATGTTCTATTCTGCAGTCTATCCAGATGGTCCACATCTCTTCATAGTTTATAATGGTAGAAAGCAGGAGAATTAACATAGCCCTGAAGCAAAACCATGAGTGTATACTCTCGCCAATCTCATATGAATGCAACTTGCTTATGTTCCTCCTTTCTGCCGGGTATGGAAGAGAAAGCACTGCTAGATCCATAACTACATTCCATGTAGCTGAGGCTGTGTTAATCTGCTCTGATGAATTGACTACATCTGGCACCGTAACTGCAGTTGAGGCTACTACTTGTGAGATGGACCTGGGCCAGGACTCCATCTCCTATCAATCCCAGCCCTCAAACACCCCGCTCTAACAAAGGAGCCATAATAGTGCATTAGGTCCCCAGGTATCAGCATCAATCCACATTCCATCCAAAAGTCTTCGAACTATCTGGACATTCCCTTCTCTCCATTATTCAGTTAGCTGAGTAAATAGTGGTAGGTCTTCTGGGGGACAAACTGCAGGAACCACTACTATATACAATTAATGTTATTTTGTGGGGTCCTTTTTCACAGGCACCCAGCCTTTCGTTCAGCCAAAGTATAAGAAATGAGACCTGGATTAAGTCTCCACATTGGGCAAGGGATTCTAACTTTCCACTGGGGTTAGCTTTCCTCACACTTTTGGTTATATATTCATGACCTGTTTTGTTCATATATTTATATTTTTTGGCTGCCCATCCGTCATGCCCTTAGGAATACATTGTTCTGTGAGCCATCTCCACAGATCCTACAGGTCAGGCCCTCCCAGCTGCCATTCCACCCTGGATGTATATTTTGGTAATTATGCCAACCTTACTTCTGACTGTTAGGTGCTTCTACCTCGCCTCTGTATTCCAGAGTCTTCTCATCTCCATCAATACTAGGAAGCCGGGTTTTGTGGCAGCATCTTCTCCCATCAGTCGAGCCATTTCTCAGGTTGTCGAAGATGCTGGCACTCACCCCTCACCAGTGTGCTCCTTGTTGCCTGAGGAACCACCATGCCCTCTGGGTCTTCCTGAGGAACATGGTCAGCCAGTGGGCATTCTGGTCTAACACAGCAGACCTATCATAGCATGCCTCTTCCCTGAGCCTCTTGACCTCTTCCTTCATGGCTTGTCACAGCAATTCTGATGGCTGTGCTTCATTTAATGGGGTCTGTTACTTTTACCAAGCTTCCAAGAGCTGCCTCTGCAGTGTATTAGAACCATCACTCAGGGCTCTTTCCAGGGTGATAAATCCTGTGTTTGGATTATCCAGTTTAAGATTCTGACTCCCTTGAATCCCCTCAGGATGCCTCCCAGGCACTGAAGGTAGGAAAAAAGAAAAGGGAGGTCTTTCTGAAAGAGCCTTGGAAAGGAGTGTTGGGGAGCTATGTTATTTATGACCTGTTTTGTTCACATATTCATATTTTTTGGCTGCCCATCCATCTTGCCCTTAGAAATACATTGTTCTGTGAGCCATCTCCACAGATCCTGCAGCTCAGGCCCTCCCAGCTGATGTTTTCTTCTAGCTTTGTTGTTATACATTCATTCATAAATTTGTTTCTATATGGAAGGCACTGAACTGCTTTTAGTATGCACAAGAGAAGCAGGGTGGCCAGGCAGAAAAAGTTCCCAGGTTGAAACCAGCTCTTCCATTAACCAACTGCTTGACCTTGGAAGACCCAAGATGGCACATAAATTTCATCTCAACTGCCACCTGCTGTGGGTTGACAGCGACTTCCTGGAGCTCTGCTTTAGGGCTCAGGAGGACAGAGCACCTGGAGCAGTGTCTATGGATGCAGAAAGAGGAGCAGGAGGACAGATGAGTGTGCTGAGTGTGCCCACGTCAGCCCACCATCCCCAGCCTTCGTGACCTCCCCGAAGGAGGGGGCAAATCAGAGGTGGTTACATTGAAGGGTTCCAGTCTCATATCTTTGATAGTCTGCAATCCTGTGTCCTGTACTCTCATTCCAGGCCCCTCAGGACAAAGTCCTCTGCTGAAAGCCCTCAGTGGCAATTACTCAGCTCCCGTGATTGTCACCAGCACCAGCAACTCTGTGTACCTGCGTTGGTCGTCTGACCACGCCTATAATCGGAAGGGCTTTAAGATTCGGTATTCAGGTGAGTGAAACATAAGGATTCATGCGATGGGCCAAAGCCCAAGAGCCCCCTAAGTTGATCACCCAAACTCCCAAATAAGCCATGGTCATGTCCTTATCAATGGGGAAACCCCTCCATGGGAACCGCCCAGACTTCTCCTCCTCTGTCTCCCTGACCTATAGCTGCACAAACATGCTTGACATTTTCCTACCTCCCGTTTTTATACTTTTTTCCCCACTTTTTACCTCTTTGCTCTCTCCTGCTTATACTGCCAACCTTTGTCTTTTGGATAAGTTTATTATATATGATCTAATAATAGCTAAAGATGATCCTATCCTCACCCCTGTTGAAATGTTAATAAAAGTTCCTTAAAACTGAAAAACCCTAAGATATGGGTCTCCAATTGGCAAATGTTAACCAGGCAGTTCAGAGATGGGCTATATTTTAAGTCCTCTTCTCTGCTCTGAAAGCCATACCATATACAAAGAGTCAGAGCAAAAAGGCCAAGCCAGTCAGACGGCCGACCAAGGCAACAGTCTACAAAGAGCTTGGAAATATCCCGGGAGATGCAATGAGATGAAGGAAATCGAATTTCTCTGAACTCCCATCATGGGGATTTCTGTCTGTAGTTGGAAAGAAAACTTGCGAAGCTGGTGGATCCCATTTTGAAGGGACGTGTGTCTGATGAGCTCTGCTGGCTGGGCCCTGCAAGCTTGGAGGCAGAGAAGTAAGACCAAGGGAGTCCCACCAGGTGCCAGGCCCCCTTCCGTGCTCTTTCCCCTGGCGGCATTGGGCCTGCATTCCAAACAAATGTTGGGCAAAGTTTTAAAGAATATTGGTTAGAAAGGATGTCCACTTATAGCCTGCTGAGTTTCCAGCTCTTTTCATGGGCCACCTACTTGGAAGACCAGCCCTAACTTAGTGGACCAGTTGATGTCTTAGAGAACTCTCAGGTATGGCTTCAGGAAAGAGCCAACGGGAAGAAGCTGAGGAGAGCGGGGAAGGAGAAGGGTCCTTACCATCTGAGTCCATTTTCTCTGCAAGGTCAACCCAAAATTCCTTTCCCCCATGCACACAGGAGAGGGGGTGGCTCCACGGCCCCCCAGGGTCAGTGATCAGCTCTGTCACTAACTAGCTGAGTGATTATTAGACAAGGCCCTGAACCTCTCCAGGCCTCAGTTTCCTCATGATGAAAACAGGAACCTTTAAGGTACCTCTCAGGGAGATTCAAGCTGAGTTCCTGGCAGCTGCTGATGCGACAGGAAACGAGAGCTGTTGAGCAGCATTTCATTATGCTGGTTGCTAAACTGGGAACTAAAAGCCATTAAGGAGTTGCCCTTTCCTTGATGTTTTTAAAGACGAACCACATGTTTGGGGGTAATGAGTCAGTGGTAATTACAATGCATATGCCAAGTAGAAAGTGAATTAATTACATGGTGAAACAATTAGTACTTAATTAAAATACCATAGACTCGTGTAATTTGCAAATGCCTCTATCACTGTGATTAAGTATATTTTATAACTGAGAGTCTTGTTCTTGACCGAGGTAGACACAGAAAATATAAAATGCACGTGGCAAAGCAGGAGCGAGGAAACACCTGGCTTGGGAGGGGGTATTTAAAACACGAACTTCACCCACAGGAGGATGTGATCACCAAGAAGTAAGAGGCCAGAGGACCTCACGCTGGGAGGAGGTAGTCAGAGCCTGCCTGGCACCCTCCTTCTCCCTGATCACATACCTGCCAAGGAGGCCCTGCCGTGGACTCTCAGGGCAACCAAGGGGCATGCGCCGCCTGTTCCTTTGCTCATCCCTCTTTCTCAGCCTCACAGGACTTCCCTGAGGATTTCTTGGCAGGAGTTTCTATTGCAAGTTCTCTGAGGCTTGGACTTTGGTCTGTTTCTTTATTGTTACGTTCCCAGCCTTAGAGCAGCACCAGGCACATAATAGACACTCGATGCCTATTCATTGAATAAGGGAATGCAATAAGTTGAAGCCATAAATTGAGGGGGAATTAGGACTGGATTTTATGTCCTGGATTGTCACAGCTCCCTCTCCCTTATCCCACCCCCCTACATGACAGAAAGAAGGAGGAGGACCATTTATTGAGCACTGAGCACCCTGTGCTGGGCTGGGGGCTTTACAAACACAATCCCATTTAAATGGTCCAAAAACCTATGAGGTAAGCATTACCAATCCCATTAGACAGGTGACGAAAGTGGAGCTGAAAGAGCTTCAGGAATTGGTCCCAAGTCACAGACCTGAAAAGGTCAGAAACCGGACTTGAGTGCAGCCCTGACTGACTCTGGAGTCCATGCCCCTGTAGTCACACCCTTCTAGAACCACCCCCATTGGGTTCTATTGGGAACTGACAGGACTCGAGAGCCTGAACTGAGCTGCGTAACCAGTGCTGCCTCCAGACTGGAAAGGGGACCCAATGCTCTGGGTGTTTTCCTCTTCTTTTCTTTGGCATTACTAAACTAATTGGCCGTTTTTCAATATCAGCCATTCAGACCTTCCTAACTAGCAGTGGACCTGGAGGCTGCGAAGACCAGGAAATGTGGAGGAGAATAGGGGGCGGGGTGTGCAGGAAGAAGTATGTCTGTCCTCCCACCTGCGCGTGGTCCCCTGACCACATCTTGTTGTTCAGCTCCCTACTGCAGCCTGCCCAGGGCTCCACTCCATGGCTTCCTCATGGGCCAGACCAGCACCCAGCCCGGAGGTTCTATCCACTTTGGCTGCAACTCCGGCTACCGCTTGGTGGGACACAGCATGGCCATTTGTACCCGGCACCCCCAGGGCTACCACCTGTGGAGCGAGGCCATTCCTCTCTGTCAAGGTGAGAAACAGGTGGGAAGGGGGTAACAGGTGGCTCAGAACCCACTCACATCTTGGGTGCATCCCGGGACCAATCACTTCCACATGTGGGTTTCATCACTGATCATTCATTCGTTCTTTCAGAAAGCGTATATCAAGGAACCACACTACCTCCTGCCCTGGGGATATACATATGCATGAAGCACAGTCTCAGTGTTGTCGGACTAATGAGGGATATGGATATTGGCCACATAAATGCAAAGTGACAGAGGAAGGAAGTACTGTCAGGAGTATAAGCAGTGTGTGAGCCCTGTGCTAACAAGGCTCTGCCTACTTCCTCCTGGGAAGCTAGCGAGGGCTTCCCGAAGGAGCATGCTTAGGCTTGGGCTCATAGGGCAAGCAGGGTCTGGGACCAGGCATTGGCAAGGCAAACATTCTAGGCAATAGCAAGAGCGTTTGTGCAAGCACAGGACTGAGAGAGAGAACAAGACATGCAAAGCAGTTTGTGCTGGCTGAAGCACCAGGGTGGAGGAGGTGGGTGCAGTGGGGGAGGGGAACCAGGGGGAACAGCAGCCATCACCACACTCAGTTATCAGCCATCAAGCCCGTCATATATACACCAGGCAGTTCACATGCATTGCCTTTGATGATTTATGGGGTTTTTTTCCTGAAAGTAATATAAATTCAGACTAGAAATCTGGGGGGGTGGGGGGAACAGGGACTAGATAATACAAAAGAAAAAAGTGAAAATGACCTATAACCCTATCAATGGAGACCACCACTGGTAACACTGCAGTACATGTCCTTTGTTTTGTTTTGTTTTACATATTGTTCTCAAAAGTGGCATCATCAATATACAACATTCTCAATATTAACATCTATCAGGTACTTAAATACACTTCCTCATCATATTTTCAATGGCTGCATAGCACTGTGGAAAACCTCATTTCTTCAAATCTTAATCCTATTGTTCATTTGAATTTCTATATTTTTTTGCTACTGTAAACAGTGCTGCTATTAAAATTTTTATAATTCCATCATTATGAACATCCATATTTATTGCTGAAAATAAATTACCAAAACTGAGAGGCTGCATCGTAACCTATGCAAAATCTACAGCTTTTGATACTTAATGCGCTTCTGAAAGTTCATCTTCATTTCCACGAGCCGCATGTGGAAGTTGCCTTTTCTTCCACATTCTCAATATTATGTACTGCATTCTTAAAAGAGAAAGAACTCTGCCAATTATACCCACAAAAACAGGAAATCACATTGATATGTGATGTTTTCATTCCTTGGTCCCCAGCATGGTGCCGTACATCTTAATGACATCTGTCATCTCTGACCCTCACAGCGTTCTCGTCTGTGCCTGAGCTTTCTCAAAGAACAGAAACAATGTGTCATTAATATTCTGTTGGATTCTCTAAGCAAAGGTCACAGAGAACTGACTGTCCGTAAATGGCAAATGTCATTTGGCTTTGGTCTTCCTGTCTCTAATTCCATCAACACAGACAGTAAGTCGTTTTCTCGGAGCTCCAATTGGAACCTCCCATGCCACTCATCTCTTTTCTGTTGTCACTCCCCAAATGAAGCCCCTGTAGGCCCTGTCCACTCATCCTCATATTGCTCTGGGCTTCTTCTCCCCATCCCCACCCCAAGCTTCCCTCTGATGCCCACCCCCCTCGGCCATTCCCTCTGTGCTCTCTGGATTCCTGGCTCCATGGCCAACAAGCACATACTCTTGGTCACCACCCAGAGGACTCTCTTCACTTCCTCCCTCCATGGAGACTGTGGTTCTCATCTGAGAACACGGATGTTGTGGCCCCTTCAAGTGGAGGGTGTTACTCCTCCATTTCCCACATAACCCAAGGCCTGGAAAAGCCTGACTTTCTTGCACTTCCCTATGATGCTTCCAAACCATGACTTTTCCATCAATAAATAAATCTCTTTGGAGATTCTGTGCCTCCTAAGGCTTTCTCTCTCCCCTAAGACCATTCTCGCCCTACATATTCTCTCTCAGGGATCACATTCCACTCCTATCCACAGGAAGTGTCCCTTTTACCTTGGGTTTTGGGGGATTGTGTTTTGACATGGAGATCGGGAGATAGGCTTTTATTTTTTATTATTATTTTTTTTAAGCTGATTTTTTATCCTGCCACCTGTTGGCAGCTCAGCGGCAACTCAGCTCGGGCTGGGCATCGAACTGCTGTTGCTCAGAGTTCAGCTCGCATTCTTTTTTTTTTTTTGAGGGCAGTGTCACTGGCCCTCATATGTGGGACCCGAACCGGGGCCGCTGGTGTCCCAAGCCAGCGCTTAACCACCGCACCACTTGGCCGGCTCAGCTCGCACTCTTGAGCGAGCTCTTAACCAACTGAGCCACTCGGCCAGCCCAAGAGATAGGCTTTTAGTCTCTCAAGTCTAGGAAGTTATCTGTTGTCCTCTTAATTCTCTACAAGGAAAGGACCAGGCCAGGGGCAGTGAAAAGTGGCTGCTGCCCACTTTCTTCACCTGCTGTCTTCACATTGGCTCCCCATGCAAAGTGTCAGGGGAGATCTAAGTATTTCTTTCCAAAGGGTTCAAGGAAACAGGGCAGTGAATTAATCAGATATGACAATTTGGCTAACCTAGTACCACTGAAGGAATTCAAAGACTTGCTGTTCAGGCATTAAAAGAGCATCATATTCAAATGTTCCCTTATTTCTTCATTCTTTCTGTTCCTGATCCTCCCCCTTTGGTCCCACATCCAGTCTTTGAATCCTTCTTACATCTTGGCATCCCAACCCATTTCCCTTTATACAGTTCATCTTTCCCCATGAAACAGAGACCTAGTCCTATGCCTCTTATTGGTTTTGGAAATTCTAGTAGCATCAAGTATCATTGTTAGCCAGTATGAATGGAACTTTGCATACTTGTTCTTGCTCTGAGTGAGGGAGGGCTTAGCTCTAGACTAGTTGGGGGGGGCGGGGGATGCGGGGGTAGGTGAGGGACAGCAATTGGAACTCTGACTAATTTCTCTCTATCTGTAATAGCTCCTGAACTATTAAAGGGCAAGCACAGTTTATAAGCATTCATTTCCTTCAAAGACCACACAAACTACTCTTACCTAAGTAATGTATATTCCTCCAATAAACATAGCATTGACCCTGCTCCTTATAAAATAATGACCCTGGCCATGTTGCCACCTTGAGATTCCTTTTCTTCATAATCCTGAGTTCGTTCTATCGTTTTTTATTTCCCATATCTTTCCCTTTCTTGGTTTTCATGCTCTTTTTGATGGAGTATAGCCTTATGTAACTTCCTCAGAAAGGGTTCATGAGAGATAAATTTTCTGAGTCTTTAAATGTCTGAAAATATCATTATTTTTGCCCTCACACATGCTTGGTAGGTTGACTCAGTAAAATTCTAGGTTACAGTCATTTCCTTCAGAAACTTAAAGGCGTTATTCCATTTTCTTCAAACATCCATTGTTGCTGATGGGAAGTCCGATGCTAGTCTGATTCTCATTCCTTCACAGGGATGTCAATTTTTTTCTTTTTTTTTTTTTTTTTGTCTCTAGGAACTCGTAGGAATTTCTGGGAGTCTTTGATCTTCTGAAATTCCATGATGTGTATCTAAGAATGGTTCTCTTTACATCCCTTTGGCTCTCTTTCAAGCTGGAGACCTGTGTTTCTCTTCAGCTCTGGGAAATTTTCATGTGTGATAATTCCATCCCCTCCATTTTCTCTGTCCTCTCTTTCTGGAACACGGACCCACTAGATGTTGGCCCTCCTGGATTGATCTTCTGTGCTTTCAGTCCTTTTGAATCACATTCAGTCTCTGTCTTTTTGGTCTGATTCTGGGAAATTCCCTTTAGTTTTAATCTCCAGCCCTTTTATTGAATGCTTATTTTGACAGTCGTGTTTTTAATTTAAAAGAGGGCTTCCTTGTTCTTTTTTGTTGTTCTTTTTTCAAAGCACTCTGTCCTCTTTTTATAAATATATGTCATCTTGGTTTTCTCAAGATACTACTAATCAGAAGTTTAAAGATTATATGTCTTCAATTTCCTGAATTAGCTCTGTTTTCTAAAGGTGACTTTTTCTTCTATTTTTAATCTTATATTTGTTTATGTCTTTCATGCTGCTGGTTTTCTTCAAATGTATAGTGATCCTTGATTGGTCATATTTTAAAGTAAAAGCTAGGTTGATTTTTCCAGGTAGCACATGAGGGTTACCTTTGTTGCTATTACATGTAGATATCTTTGCCCACTTGCTCTTTCCTATGAATAAGAAGTTGAGTTGAGTATGTTGCAGAGACGAGCAGGAGGGGGAGCAGCCTTTAGGCTGAGAGCCTATAAACCCTAGAATTAACAGAGCTTTTCTCTGGGATGAGAACTCACACCTTAGCAGCCCGTAATCTCCCAAGGGAGTCATTGCATTTGGGGTTCTTTTGTTGTTGTTTTTTTCCCCTCAAGTGGGAAAGAAAACTCTCTCTATTTAGTTTGAAGAACAGATGCCTGAATGTCTCTTCATTGTATTTATGGGAAGGGATGGAGAAATGGTCTCACCCATAGCTCCCCTCCACCATATACTTATTTTGGTCTGCAGACTCCATTTAATCCATCTTCTTGACTCCATTTAATCCATCAACACACATCTATCTGCATTTTATCTCCCAAAGTTTTTGTTGAACTCTCCTCTGTTGGTGATCTTCATATTTTCTTTTTAGTTACAAAGATTTTTTTCCTTGTATTAGTCTTTACTATAATTTTGTTAAGATCTCAGGGAAGAGGAAAGAAGGGAAAAAATATGTTCTAAGAACACCGTCTTGAAACAGACATGCTCATGACGTTCTTTTTCCCTTTGCTAGCTCTTTCCTGTGGGCTTCCTAAGTCTCCCAAGAATGGGATGGTGTTTGGCAAAGAATACACAGTGGGGACCAAGGCTGTGTACAGCTGCAGCGAAGGCTACCACCTCCAAGCAGGTGCTGAGGCCACAGCGGAGTGTCTGGAGACAGGCCAATGGAGCAACCACAACGTCCCTCCCCAGTGTGTCCGTGAGTCCTTGGGCAGTGGAAGCGGGTATAAGGAAGGGCTGGGTAAGCAGCTGAAAAGATCCGTGCAACAAATGAGCTAAAAACTCAGTAATGAGAAAAAACATGTACATGGAGGTTGGGGATTCAGGGAGCAGAGACAGGTGGGTGGTGTCACCTACCAACTTAGGTTCCCATTTGAAATTGCTCTTGAAGACTTGATAGACGATTGCGCCCTGAGATGATTCCATAAATCATCATAGAACCTAGGAATGACCTGGCCCACTTCTTTTTAGATAGGAAAGTTATCAGAACGTTTTCCCCAAATGTCCTTTGATCACAAAACTCGAAAGTAACAGAGATACAGTTCAACTTTTAGGCCAAAGCACTAACTGGCAGCTTAATAGGCCATATGCAGTCGAAAGATACAGGGTTTTGTGGTTTTGTTTTGTTTTGTTTCTTTGGTTTATGGTGTGCTTTATAAAAATTTTGAATTGCTTCCCAACACTAAATTCGGGAAATTTTACATAAAAATCCATATTCCTAGCTTTTCTTGAAAAGCAAAGATCTGAATAAATAAAACTTACAGTCTCATATCCAACAAACAGCATTGACTGAGTACGACATCCCTGTTTTGTTTTGTTTTTTTGTGGGGTGGAGATCTGCCCACCCCAGTTTGCCACATTCCCCACCCAACCCACTTCATTTATCACCAAACCTTCCTGGTGATTGAAGACTCATGGATTCATCATCCCTGCATTATTGTCTCCCAGCCCCCAGACTCTTGCAGTATCTTCCAGTATTAACTAACTAACCCTCCTTGCTGCTCCCTATCTCCCCAGCGGTGACCTGCCCTGATATCAGCAGCATCAGTGTGGACCACGGCCGATGGAGGCTCATCTTTGAGACACAGTACCAGTTCCAGGCCCAGCTGATGCTCATCTGCGATCCTGGTTATTACTACACTGGCCAAAGGGTCATCCGCTGTCAGGCCAATGGCAAATGGAGCCTGGGGAACTCTATGCCCACCTGCCAAAGTAAGCCCAGGAAGGTGGGCAGGGTTGGTGCAGGGCCTCCTACCTGGACTGGGGAGGGGGAGAACAAGGGGATGGCCAGGGCTTGCAATGTACTGCTTTTTGAACGCTCACCTAGAATCAGGAGCTGGAGGGATGGGGGCGGGGAGGGCTGGGGGTTGCCTACTCCTTTAAGGAAGTTCTTCTTAGCATCTTGTCATCTTATTAAGAAGCTGCCTTTGTCCAGGTGAGCACCCACTAATCCATTTATTCAGTGTTCATGCCAGATATTTAGAGGTATGAAGATAAAAGGTTGTGGTTCCTGGAGCAAGGGGTCGCAGACGAATAAGGACCCAGTGGGAATGGGATGTGATAAGACCTGTAATAGAAGTGTATGGAGGAGGAATGGGTAGCGCACAAGAGACAGGCCACCTAAGTGTGCCGGCCTCTCCTCCGCTGCCAATTTTTTTTTTTTTTTTTTTTTTTTTTTTTTTTGGATCTTCAAGGTAGTTTCAAAGTTCAGGGTCCCTGGGAAGCAAGTCTGAGACAGAGGTTTATTAGGTAGTGCTCCCAGGATCACCACCTGGGGAAGGGAAGGGGAAGGGAAGGGAAGGGAAGGGGAAGGGAAGGGAAGGGAAGGAAAGGGAAGGGGAAGGAAGGGGAAGGAAGAGAAGGGAAGGGAAGGGGAAGGAAGGGAAGGGGAAGGAAGGGAAGGGAAGGGGACGGACGGGACGGGAAGGGAAGGGAAGGGAAGGGAAAGGAAGGGGAAGGAAGGGAAGGGAAGAGAGGGGAGGGAAGGGAAGGGAAGGAAGGGAAGGAAGGGAAGGGAAGGAAGGGAAGGGAAGGGAAGAAGGAAGGGAAGGGAAGGAAGGGAAGGGAAGGGGAAGGAAGGGAAGGGAAGGGGAAGGAAGGGAAGGGAAGGGAAGGAAGGGAAGGGAAGGGGAAGGAAGGGAAGGGAAGGGAAGGGAAGGAGGGAAGGGAAGGAAGGGAAGGGGAAGGAAGGGAAGGAAGTGAAGGGGAAGGGAAGGGAAGGGAAGGGGAAGGAAGGGAAGGGGAAGGAAGGGAAGGGAAGGGGAAGGAAGGGAAGGGAAGGAAGGAAGGAAGGGAAGGGAAGGGGAAGGAAGGGAAGGAAGGGAAGGGAAGGGAGGGAAGGGAAGGAAGGGAAGGGAAGGAAGGGAAGGAAGTGAAGGGGAAGGGAAGGAAGGGGAAGGAAGGGAAGGGAAGGGGAAGGAAGGGAAGGGGAAGGAAGGGAAGGGAAGGGAAGGGGAAGGAAAGGAAGGGAAGGGAAGGGAAGGGGAAGGAAGGGAAGGGGAGGGGAAGGAAGGGAAGGGAAGAGGGGAGGGAAGGGAAGGGGAAGGAAGAGAAGGGAAGGGGAAGGAAGGGAAGGGAAGGGGAAGGAAGGGAAGGGAAGGGGAAGGAAGGGAAGGGGAGGGAAGGGGAAGGAAGGGAAGGAAAGGGAGGGGAGGGAAGGGAAGGGGAAGGAAGGGAAGGGGAGGGAAGGGGAAGGAAGGGAAGGAAAGGGAGGGGAGGGAAGGGAAGGGGAAAGAAGGGGAAGGAAGGGAAGGGGCGGGGGAGGGAAGAGGAGGGGAGGGGAGGGAAGGGAAGGGAAGGGGAAGGAAGGGAAGGGGAAGGAAGGAGAAGGAAGGGAAGGAAGCAGGAATTGGAAGGTAGAGAAGTTGAGCTCTGATGCAGCAGCATGAAGGCCTTGGCCGATCCCACAGGGAGCTCTAAAGCTGGGAGGACCCTTCAGAATTGTGACACCTCCACACTGGGTGCCAGCTGCCCCATGAAGAAAGCATGACCTTAGATGGGAGGACTCTTCAACCAGGGCAATCTAAAGAGGGCAAGCAGCTGAGGGTTGTTTGCCTGCAGCTGGGGAAATATATAAGTTCTTCAGTCCTACATGGGGGTCTAAGTGGCTCACCAGGGCACCCACTACAATAGGAAATACTCATATTTATGTTTTTTGTTGCAAAACTGCATCATGACTTTTCCAACAACCTAATAATATTTACCTAATCCATAAGAATGTGACAGAGGAAGTATAAGTGTTTGTGAAGGGGTAGAAGGAGATTCCTTGTCAATGAACGTAGGAGCTTTGAGACTGGGAGGAGTGGTACCTTCCCAGCACCTGTCGTCCAAGACACTGTTGTCTTATGCATCTGAGTGAAGACTCCCCAGTGAACATGACCTTGGATGTGGCAGAGTAGAAGTCACGAGCGTGTAATAGCTTATTACAGTGAAGGCACTCACATTGCAGTGCGGCCTTGGCCATCGGACCTCACCCCGTATGTCAGCCAGTGACTCTGCAGTGCTCCATTGAGGAGTGTGAGGTTGCTGCTGAGCTCAGCAGAAAGGACAAAGACATTGATTTGCAGTGTCTGCCCTGGACACCAAGGAGCGTGCCTCAGAATTGCCATCCCTCTAGTGGGGGGCTTCCTCACCAGGGAGCACCTCTAAACCACCTGAGTTTTTTAAAAATGCACATGCCTGGGCCACAGATTGCGAATCATGGGTCCAGAGTACAGCCTGGATATTTTTTTTTTTTTGAGGGCAGTATCACTGGCCCTCATATGTGGGACCCGAACCGGGGCCGCTGGCTTCCCAAGCCAGCATTTAACCACCGCGCCACTCAGCCTGCCCAGCCTGGACATTTTAAAAGCTCCTCAGGTGCTTCAAGCAACACCTCCAGTTGAGAATCACCCCTCCAGTGTAGCCACGTCACACAGGTCACTGCCATGATCCATATTCTGGTTATGAGTCCCAGGAGAGGAAGGTTAAACAGGTTTTATTTTTTTTTGTCACTATCCTTGCTAATCAGAAGCAGCATGTGTGCCCCCCCACTTTGGGACTGGCTTACTGAGCATTTTGTGACCTTTGTAGTCATCTCCTGTGGAGAGCTCCCCATCCCACCCAGTGGGCACCGCATAGGAACACTGTCTGACTACGGGGCAACGGCCATCTTCTCCTGCAATTCCGGATACACGCTCGTGGGCTCCAGGGTGCGGGAGTGCATGGCCAATGGGCTCTGGAGTGGCTCTGAAGTCCGCTGCCTGGGTAAGTTTCCCCTGCTCAGGACAGGTTAGATCTTGCCAAAACTGGAGCCCAATCTTTGAAAGGTATCATTTGATCTACTTTTATAAACTGCTTAATCCAAACACCAGTTCTTGGGCATCTACCATGATTAAAACCCTACACTAGCTTTTCTTGGGGCACCCATTAGAATGAGAAGAACTTCAAGTCTGGTAAGACAAACCTTTGAGGGGCTCTCATTCTGATCAAAAAGACAACCCTTTCTTCCTGGCCCTTGAATGATGGGGGAAGCCCTGGTCTCCACCTTCAGGGCAATGGCCAGCCACACACCTAAATTACCTTTCAGATTATAGATTAGCACATTTTACATATATGTGTGTTTTACATATATAATACTTTATATACAATGTATATTATAAAACAGAGAACAAAGTTATCATTTCCCCCATGGCTGATCTGTCCCCTGCCTACACACCTCTCCTCATTCTCCTTTCTTAGACCCCTAACGGCCAAAGGAGAGTCACAGCTACACAGACTAACAGCACAGATTGGATGCTCTGTTCCAGAGTGAACAGTGCTGCTCTCCCACTAGCTCAGGCCCCTGTTGAGATATTTCCACAGAGGCAAAGGATGCTAGTGGAAATGCTAGGCTAGGAATACACTCTCCCAACTCCATGTAATAAAAATAACTCACCTAGATTTACACTGCCATGTGCCTTGCCACTGAAGGAGAAGGATGCATTTAGCCAGACCACCTGTTTTTACATGGTTATTTTCAACACAACTAGCCAGGTAACAGTGCTAATTCCTCACCTAGCTATAGATACAGAGACTAAAGCTCAGAGATGGATAGCCATTGGGGATGCAACCTTGGGATTTGGGGCTGCAGTCTTTAACACCATTTTTTAACATGTCTAGGATTCCTGGATAAGCCACTCCTGGATGGCCACTCTCAGGGGGAGGTGGGAAAACAATGGGTGGTTGCATGCTTGGTCCTTTTCCCCGCCAGCCCTGTCTCCCCTCACCCTGACCAAGCCCCACCACCTTTTCTATAAGCTCCTGTTGGATTTATGCTCTTTCCCCATCTCCCACCACAGCTGGACACTGCGGGACTCCTGGGCCCATCGTCAATGGACAAATCAATGGGGAGAACTACAGCTACCGGGGCAGCGTGGTGTACCAGTGTAACGCTGGCTTCCGGCTCATCGGCATGTCTGTGCGCATCTGCCAGCAGGATCACCACTGGTCGGGCAAGGCCCCTTTCTGTGTGCGTAAGTATGTTATCCACTCTGCCTAGCCACGGGCTCACATGCAACATGGACTGTCTCCCTTGTTCTCTTGATTAGGTTACCTAGAGGTTTTTGCATATTTTGTTAATTTTTTTCCAAGTTGCAAACATTACATCTATTGATTTCAGTTTTCTCCATATCACTGATTATTGCTCTCACCTTTATTAGTTCCTACCTTGTGATTTTTCTTTTTTTTTCTGGTTAACTTTTTTGTTCATTTTCTAGCTGTTGAGTTGGGAATTTAATTCATTGATTGTCTTCCTTTTTTATTGATGTTTAGGGATATAAGTGTTTCAAGCTATGAAATTTCTTCTGACACTACTCTAATTATATCCTATAGACTATAACCATTAATGTTTTATTTATTAGAAATTCTGTAATTTTGCTATTAATTTTTCCTTTCACCTAGAATTTTTTTAATAAAAGGGTGTTGTTTGTTTGTTTTTTAATCCAGGTGGAAGGACCTTTTTAATTTTTATTTTGTTACTCATTTTTAATTTTATTGCATTATACTAATATTACCACTTTGTAGAATTTACTGATGCTTTCTTTGTGGCATAATATTTTATCAGTTATGAGTGTTTCATGTGCTTTTGAGAAGAAAAGGTATTAGGGTGTAAAGTTCTATATATAGTCATAAGATTGTGCCTTCTTGATTGTGTTGTTTATGTCTTGTCTACATTTATTTATTTTTTGTTCGCTTGACCTGTTTTGTTCTGAGAAGTGTTTTTTTAAAGTTTTCTGTTAGTATTGTGCTTTTATCTATTATCTCATACATATCCTATAGTTTCTGTTACATAAAGGTGGTTGCTGTGTTATTTGGTGCATAGATATTCATAATTATTATGTCTATATTGCAAATTGTGGTTTTAGCCCTTTTAAATGTCTTCTCTGTCATTTTAAATATTTTTAGCATGAATTGTACTGTGCCTGACATTAGGCTTTCAATCTTTACTTTCATCCTTAACAACATAATAAACAACATTTTGTATTTATAAAATTTTAATACTATTGGCCCCCCGATTTTTTATTTAAACTTTTATTAGTTTATGAATTTTTAGTAGTATCCTTTGACTTTCACCTATTGACTGTACAAAAGTCAATGAGCTTATTCTACTTTCCTTGTTCTTCTTCCATTTTTAGTTGTATTATTTCTACTTTGTCAGAACATAAAATGTTCATTATAGTGTTTATATAATATCATTCTGTCCTTTCCCCTACCTGTGTTTTACTCCTAGATCTACCATTAAATATATTAAAAAGTTCACCAATGCTGCTGAAGCTTTCCCAGTTACCTCTTAGTTGGGTCAATCTCAGTCTCTAGTAGATTCCTCGATAGTGCCTCTTTTGCTTAATGTTCCCCAAACTCTTGCATGTTTAAAACTGTTTTTCTGAACCTTAAAACTTAAAGGATAGCTGGATTGGATATAAAATTCTTGGTCACTATTTCTTTCTTTGACTTGCTTAAAAATGTACCTCCACCACTATTTTGCTTTGCCTGTTACTCTTAAAAATTCAAATATTGGGCTGGCCAAGTGGCGCGGTAGTTAAGCACGGTGGTTAGGCACTGGCTTGGGAAGCCAGCAGCCGCAGTTTGGGTCCCACATGTGAGGGCCAGTGACACTGCCCCCCCCAAAAAAAAATTCAAATATTAGTTTAATTCTGTTGTTCTTATAAGTTGTTTGGTCGCTTTTCTGGGGTCCCTGATGATTTTTTTTCCTTTATCCTTGAAGTCTAATATTTTTACTAGGCATATGCTGGGATATGCCTGAATTGACTGTTCCAAGACCATTTTCCTAGGTACACTGTGGACCTTTGTAGATTCAAGTCTTCTTTTCTTTCTGAAACATTTTCTTGGGTTATAGTTTTTAAACACTAATTCAGACCCACCGTTTTGTTTTCCTTCTAAATCAACTCCAATTATGTGTATGTGAATCTTCTTTGCCTGTCTTCTTTTGTTGCCTTTTCCTCTCTGATCATTTTTACTTCTTTATCTCCTTTTTATTCCCTTGGTTGTTTACCTGATTTTCTTCAATACCTCTTAGTAAATTACCATGTGATAATATTCTCCCTCTTATAATCTAGTCTTCATTTCTGAGATAATTTTGTCTTTTTCTTCAGTCATTTCCTACATGTAATCAATTATCTTTTAATTTCCTCCCACGTTTTGTCCATTTCTTGTTTTAGTTTTATTTCATGTGTTTTGTTTTGGTGAGAAGATTTTCATCAGCTGAGATGTTTTGATTCCTTCCTAATTTCTTCTTATTGTAGCTTTATATAAATTTAGGCTGATGTTGTCTATTCATTTTGTGGCAGTAGGGTGGTTTAAGAGAGTACCCTCTTCTGTTAGGGTAGCAAACTACGGTTGTTTTGTTTTGTTTTTTAATAAAAAGCTTTCTTTTATGTGATAAGGGAGAGTTGTATGTCTTCTGTTTTGTTTTTCTTTTGTCTTGCAGAACCCTAAATTTTCCCCCTTTTGCTGCTTTTTCTCTTTGTTAACCCATCTCCAGAGGGTATCTCTTCTTTATCTCCATACCCCTCCCTCTATTTTCCCCTCCCTCCCTTCCTTCACTTACCTTTCTTTTCTTCTAGAAGCAATAAGGAGAATCACACACACTTTTATGTCCCTTTCCTGTAGTCAGTGCACCCTGACATACCAGAATCCTTTTTCAATATGTTCACATTTAAGATGAATGTTATCTTTCTAGCAGTGATTTTAGATCAATATTTGGCCATCCCCCTGCTTTTCTCTCTCCACGCAGTCTTGCTCTCCGCAAAGGCTTGCATCAGAAGCATGAGAAATAGTTCTGCCTGGGTTTAGTGTTTATTTTTCTCCTTACACATAATTTAAAGTTTATAGCATCCTCTGTCTTCTGCTGCAAGCCTGGGCTTTCTACAGTTTTATTTGTTTTTCTTGTTAATCTGCATTTTTTCTTTTTGGATTTAGATGACCACCATAATTCTCAGCTGCCAGGAAGTAATTTGGAAAATTCTTTACTTTTTAACACTCCCTAAAGTAAGCCTTTATGTAAAGTGCAGGGTTTTGTTCCTAATTTTTGTAAGGCCAATTTTTGTTTTTAATACTTCTTCTTTATTTGGCTTTTCATGTATAAGATGGAACAATAAAATAATGAGACTTACTCAATAGACGATGCATGAAAATTAGTCTTAATAGCTTCCTAAGTATTCAGTTAACAGAAAGCAAGACCCATCTATATTCAGTCCGTCTTCTAGATGTGTATAAACAAAATATATTTCGTTTCATCCCTGACACAAAAATTCAGATGCCTTCGGGAAATTGGCACAGAATGTGCGTGAAGAGATTGGGTTATAAATAATAGGGAATATTGGAGTCTAGAATTAAATGGAGAATATCTGCCTGACCTAAAGATATTTTAGACCTGCCCCATACTGAAAGGCTATATAGTAAAATAGTTGAACACTCGGACCCTGGACCTAGATTGCCTGGGTTCAAATATCAGATCGACTACTATATATCATACAGTTATGTGACTTTAGATGAGTTAGTTTGTCTCACTAGGTCTCAGTTTTCTCATCTATAAAACACAGATACCTCAAAGAGTATTGCAAGGATTAAATGAATTAATACATCTAAAACGGTCAGAACAGTGCCTGATACAGGAGTTAAACAGATGCTGCTATTGTTATTGTCGTTGTGATGATGACATTGATGGTGGTGGTGCGGTGATGCCACTACCCTGTCATATCACAGATTCCAGGATCTCTGATACCAATCCCCATTCTCTTCTGGAGCATAGAAATGTGGGATGTTTCTGAAGGAGAAAAGCAAGAGTGAAAGAACAAATATTTCATAGTGATTACTCTGTGGTAGGTGCTGTATTAACTGTCATCACATATAAATACAAGGTTTCCAATATCAACCAGTATCAAAATTTTCCAGCAATCCTTCTTGACACCTCTTTTACCCATTCCCATACAGCTATTTTACAATTTCACCTCTTTTCTGAAGACCCATTCTCCGTCTCCTCTGCCTATATTCTCAGCAAATAGCTAAAGCAAACAGTTAAGATGCCCTGGAATAAGACGAGCTGGGTTCAAAATTCAGATGAGCCCCTTGAAAACTGTGTCCCTTGAACACTTCCCCTGGCTCCCCGGAAATTCTCTTTTGCTGTGAGAATGAGGATGGTTCCTACCTCACAGAGTTGTAAGGATTAAATGAAACAATGCATATAAACCCCAGTAATTATTAGCCAATTCTATAATCCCACTTTCTAGTGTGCAGAGGTAATAGAAGCCCTCAGACAAGAACTGCTTCCACTGCCTGCTTGCCCACCCACAGACCTGTCCTTGTCCACATTCATCCTTACCCCTTCCCTCCCACCTTCAGTGGAAAAGTCTCTCTCCAGGCCCAAGGCTATGCCCTCCACTGAGTCTCTCGATCTGCTTCCCTCCTGCCTTCTTAGTGAGCTTAGTCCATTTTTAACTCTCTCCTCTATACTGCTGAGTTAATTTCTATTCATTCCCCTCAGCCTACACGACCATATTCAATAAACACTCCCTTAGCACCTCCTATGGGCCAGGCACTGTGTTAGGTGTTGTGGATAAAGATGGATTGAATGTGTCATGGTCTCTGCCCTCAGGAACTGTGGGTCTAGTGATCCATGTGTTCAAGCCCCAGTTAAGTGCTCAAGCCCCAGAGGACCCCGGTTTTCCTTCCTCATGACACTTCTTCTCCTCCCCTTTGCAACCTGTATCAGGCAAACAGACAAACTAGGATGTCTGACACTTCTTGGCTTCGATGACCCTCCCACCTCCTGTGGAGCTTTGTTTTGCCACTTTGCTGACCATCCCTCAGTTTCCTTTGCAGGATCTGCTCTTTGGTGGATCTGCTCTTCCAAAGGTGGTATTCCCAAAGGTTTTACTCCTCAGCACTCTTTTCTCAACTTATAGAGTGGCTTTTAACCTTGGGCAGGGGCATCCTGCCCCTTGGTGAATCTGGTGAGAGCGATGGATCTTCTCCCAAGCTGACTGCATACACACAATATTTTGCAGAGCATTTCAGTGGGTTCACAGACCCTGTGACGCTTACCTCCACTCTCCCACCAGCTCAGTGACCTAGCAAAGTCCTAGTCACCCTTGAGATCCAGCTCAGATGGCATGCCACCCCCTCTGGGAATCCTCCTTAACCCACCATGTCCCCAGTGGAGGGTAGAAGCCTCTCCTGTCCTCTGGCCTCTATCCAGCACCAGCCCACTGTATCCTAACAGCCTGCTTTCCTGCCCACTCTCCCACCTACTAAACTGTGAAGCGAGCCCCCAGGGCTCAGAAACCATCTCACATTCCTCCTTGCATATCAGCAGCAATAGCAGAGTTCCTAGCATATACAAGGATTTGCTAGGCATTTGATGAAAAGTAAATACTGTACATGAGTCAATTTTCAAAGCAACCCTGTTAATACATATCGAAATTTTTAGTTTAAGGAGATAGGCTCAGAGTGAATCGTACAAAGTCAGGGAAGGGCAGAGCTGAGTTGTAAACGCTGGCCTGCTGGCCTCCAGAGCCCACCCTCACCCCACCACGCCAGACTGTCTTGAACCCCTGTAGTCAGTCCACTAACGGCATGTCTCCCACTCTGCCCACTTCTCTCCACTTGAGTCAGGATTGAGATTTACAAAAAAGAACTGACCCAGAAAGGTATCAGAGTTGACTACAGCAAAAACTGGGTCCTGAGTGGGTTTGGGGTGGGGTCCTCATGGATCCAAGTTCGAATAAGAAAGCACCCTTCATGGTCCTCAGCCAAGGGAGAGACCTCACAAAAGCACCAAGTGGGAGTTCAATCCAAAGAGGCTAGGGAACTAGGCAAGTCCTAAATAGAACTAAGGTCTGGGGAACCAAACAGAAATCCAGGCCTCCATCCATCCATGCACTCACTCGCTCATTTGTTCATTCACTCGGCAAATATTCATCAAGCTTCTTCCTCCTGGGACCTAAGTAAAAGAGCACGGAGAAAAGCCAGGAATTCCACCAATTAAAGTCCCTTCACCCGGAAGGAGTGGAGGGGGAGGTGTAATGCTCTCCCAACAACGCGGGTTCCCCAGGGTTTGCCTGAGCCTCTGGTCTGAGAGGGTAACCAGTCCCTCTGTTCAGGCTTGGTTAGTGGTGACCCTGGCCCTGTCAGGATTGGCCCAGGAACCACGATGGGTCTGATTCGGCTGAGCGGTAGTCATCAGTATATCTAGCAATGAAGAGTGGGGACGGGGAGCCACGGGGATCAGGGGCTGGAAATGAGGCAAGAGAAGTACCCGGATGACCGAGAACTACAATCCAGGCCTAACGCCCTATGGGGAGTCATAGAATGATTCTTCTCCAGTTGTCCAAGATGTGGACATGCCTTCAAAGAAGAAGGAATGTCACCATGATGATTTCAGGAAATAAAGGTTTTGCTGCAGAGGAGACTAAAGTTAGACTTACAGCTGACCTTCACTGATGGGCATGATGCCAGGTGAGAAGAGGATGAATGCTTTAGAGTGTGGAATAACAAAAGGGCTTACATATCTCCTGTTTTGTTTACAGCAATTACCTGCGGACACCCAGGCAACCCAATCAATGGCCTGACTCAGGGCACCCAGTTTAATCTCAACGATGTGGTCAAGTTCGTTTGCAACCCAGGCTATGTGTCTGAGGGGGCTGCTAGGTCCCAGTGCCTGGCCAACGGGCAGTGGAGCGACATGCTGCCCACCTGCAGAAGTGAGTCACCCTTCTCCCACTCCACCCCCAGCGCCTCTGCCCTCTGTGGTCAGTAACCCACGAGCAGAAGACAGTGGCTTCAGTCCTGGTGTTATTTTGACTCAGGTAGGGAAGGCTTAGAGCAGAGCAGCATCATAAATGCGAACTTTCTCAACCCCTGCATATAGCTATGTAAAATTGCATCATTGGTTGAAGAAAGAAAGCAAACGAAGTTTCCTCTTTGAAAACAGAAGTCAAAAACAATCTTGTATCTATATCATAGAACCAATGATTTGTCATTCTCAGGTAGAGTCCTATTCTTGATGAAAGGAAAAAAAGCAGAAGGGTTCAAATGAAAAATAAAAAGCAAGGAGTCTGGGGGTTGGGGTGAAGGGGAAGGGAAGAGAAGAAACCAAGGGCTAAGGACTCTGCGTAGAGGATATTCGGGCCTCATTTGTACTATTTGGGAAATAGCTCCGAAAGCTTTTGAGGGCTGTTCATTGTTAATGGCAGCAAAGGGCAGAGGGAGCTGTCTGCCTCTTACAGAGAATGGCCGGACAGTCTCAATGACTGACAGTCGAGTGGAGAGTCAGGGAGGGCTGAACACGAGCAAGCCCTGCCCTGGTCTAGAGGCTGATGGAGCTCTGAGATTCCCTGGGATGATGGCTTCTCCCTGCAGTATTGGGAGTGCACCCTGATTGGCTGTGCGATGTGTCACAAGTCATTTGTAACTGATATTAAAGGACCAAAATGTCAAATGATTTTTTAAATAAATCAGGATACATTCACAACTAACCTAAAATAACTTCCCTCTCTTAACATTTCAAGGTGTCATGTTAAGTGAGAGAAGGTTCCAGAGACACAGGGAGAATTGCAATGACCTCATGTTGTGCCTTCCTTAGATCATCTATTGAGGCAGGAAAGAGTTGAGAATGCTGCTTTGGGGTGTTAGCCCATGTCCCCTTCTCCTCAAGAGCTGTGCTTCACCTCCCCAACACAAGATGCAAATTCTTCTGTAACTTCAGCCCCCACCCCACCCCCACCAGCCCCTTCCCAGTGCAACATGCTCAAGAGCCAGTTTCAAAATCAGAGAGCTGAGGTTGCTAAATCCTTAAAAATGGTAGCCTCCAGCCTGATTCCTACCATCCCATTCTCTACCCTGACAGATTGACCTAAAATGCAAATTAGACCAAGTCACTCCTTTTAAAATGCCTTCCCGGACTTCCCACTGTCATTAGGAGAATAGTACTCTCCTGCGGTTTACAGCCCAAAGGACCTGGCCCAGCCTCCTATCCAGCCTCATTCGTCCTTCACATCTGCATTGGGCCACATGGAACCTCGTCCATCTCCTCACCCCCCAGAGCACTCGCACACAGGATCCTGACATGCATTCTTCTCTGTCCCCCTCACCACCCCCTCTTTGGGTGACTTGTGCCCTGTCATCAAGAGTCAGGTTATATGTCACTTCTCCTGGCAGTCTTTCCTGCTTCACCCCCTGCTCTGGGCTAGATTCTCTGCTTCCATGATGCTTCCAGAACATTCTCTGCTGCCCCTATCAGAGCACTTATCAAACAGGATAATTGCTTGTTTGTTCTTTTCTCTCTAGACCAGCAGTTCTCACCTGGGGATGATTTTACCCATCTCCTTGCCCCAACAGGGGACAGATGTCTGGAAACATTTTGGGTTGTCCCAACTGGAGGTTTTCTATTGTCATCTGGTGGGTAGAGGCTAGGGATGCTACTCAACCTACAATGCGCAGGACTGCCCTCCACAACAAAGAATTATCAGCCCCAAAGATCCACAGTGCCAAGCTGGAGAAACCCTACTCTAGATGGTAAATTCTGTGGTCTCCTTACTGCTTGGCACACCATCTACCATAATAAATACTGTGAATGAATAAATGCCACTTGTTTTGTGACACCAATCTCTCTGAGCCTCAGAGAGGATCATCAAAGGTTAAAATACTTCATATCTTCAAAGCTTATCAAAGATTTAAAATACCTGCCTTTCCCACCTCATATAATACATACAAGATTCAAGCAAGATAATGGATGTGAAAGTGTTTTGAAAGCAAAAGTACACAATGGGAGTTTTGACATATTGTCATTATGCTAAAATTGCACTCTGATTTTGAGTGAAGCTGCTTTGCTAACACTTTAACATTTAAAAGTCAAATTTATCCCCCAGGATATTCATCTCTCCCTGAAATACTCATAAAAGTGATTAAACCAGTTTCCAAAGGAGCCCAACCCCTGGTCAATTCAGCTCAGCGGTTTTACAATTGACGAGCTTTGCTCAGGAGACACTTTGTATCAGGGCTGGTGCACAGATCAAGGCATTCATGCCCTCGAGGGACTCGGGTATCCAAATAAATCTCTGTCTAGGCTGATACAGTCTGCAGTAGAGGTTTGTACGAGGGAGCACTGAGGCGTGGTTAGCCAGTCTGGGAGGAGGTGGGAAGGCTTCTCAGAGGAGGCGATGTCTAGCTGGATATGCAAAGCTGAGTCCCTTAACCTGGTGGTCAAGGCGGAGGGAGGACGAGCCGGAGGACCAGCAGGATCTGCTTCATGTTATTACCTATTTTGGTCTAGAAATGTTGCAGTACTGGGAATAGGTGCCTGTCTGGAATTCGGGGTTCCCATCTAAAAGCATACAGTTAGCCTCGTGTCCAGGGGCCTGCATCTAAGTGTCTCGTTCCATTGCAGTCATCAACTGTACAGATCCCGGGCAGCAAGCAAACAGCGTTCGTCAAGTCCATGCCAGCGGCTCCCACAGGCTCAGTTATGGCACCACTGTGTCTTACCAGTGCCACCACGGTTTCTACCTCCTGGGCAGCCCGGTGCTCAGCTGCCAGGGAGACGGCACATGGGACCGTCCCCGCCCCCAGTGTCTCTGTAAGTAGATGTCACCTACTTAAAATGATCACCTGTGCAGGCTGATGTCAAAGAACTGTCCTGTCTTCCGTGGGATGTGTGTGGGAGGGGTGTGGCGTGTGTGCGTGTGTTACATCACAGGGACAGCCACTCTGGCTGCTCCTGGAATGTCAGCGCCCTTCGTGGGCCCCGTTGGGTTAGTTGCCATACCAGTTCTCATGCTCTCTTTCTTTCTGGCTGGAGGCCTGTCCCCTTTCCTGTCTGGGACTGCCCCCAACCTCTTCCATCAGAACTGGCTGCCTGGCAGGACTCAGTCTCCCACCCATTTTTCCCCTTCTCACCCCTTTCCTTGGAAGGACTGAAGCAGAAATGCCATAGACTCTTGAGGCAGGCAGACCTGGATTTGAATTCTGGCTTTGTCACTAAACAAGCTGTGTGATTTGAGAGAGAGAAGTCCATTAGCCTCTGTTTCTTCATCGATCAAAATGACGCTAATACCTACTCCACTGGGTTATTTGAGGATTAAATAAGGAAATCCATAAAAGTACCCAGTATAGTATCTAGTACTCAATAGACAATAAATGCTTTAACTATTATTAGGGGGAAAATATGGGGACAACATGTTTAAAAAAAAAAAAAAAGATAGAGGAGGTGCTCAAAACCCTGCCATTTGGTTGCCAGCCTCACACATCCTTGTGACAAAATCAGTTCCTTGATCTCCTGCTCTCTCCTCTTGTTCCTAAAGTTGAATCCTGTGGATGACTCTCTCTCCCCCATCTTTCTACTAGTAGAGATGAAGATGTATTCCACAGGGATTATGGGTATTGAGTTTTGCCCATTCAGCAATCCACTTATCTTTGGCGAATCATATACATTTTGTAGTGCCCCCACACCCCCAGTCTGCATGACTCCATTTCCTTATGCCCTGTGCCTCTAGGTATGATAGGAGAGTAATACAGCCACTCAAGGTCCAAATTTCCTTTGTTTGAGGACCCCAACCTGTCCATCCAGCCCATTTATGACTGATAAATTTGGGGGACTTGGAAATGGACAGCCAGCCACCCATGTACAGTGGTACCAGGTAAGATTCAGGGAGCATGGTGGCTTCAAATTGTATCTTCTGGCAAAGTAAACTTTTTATCATAATAAAATTATCCTATCTGTATTAATTTTTTTCCCCAAAGCTTATTTTATGTAATGTTAATATTGATATTGAAGTCATTAACATGTAATTATATTAATATAATTTAGAACCAGCTTCATTTGAAAGATTTAATCTATTTGCATATTTCCTCTGTTTAATGAAATATGATTCACATGCCATAAAATTCACCCTTTTAAAGTCTATAATTCAGTGATTTTAATGTGTTCACAAAGTTGTGCAACCCTCACCACTCTGTAATCCATTTTCGTCACCCCAAAGAGAAGCCTTTCAGCAGCCACTTTCCATTCCCCACATTCCCCACCTCCACTCTATCCCCTGGTAATCACTAAGCTACTTTCTGCCTATGAATTTGCCTATTCTGAACACTTGATATAAACGGAATTAAATACATGGCCTTTTGTGACTGGTTTGTTTAACTTAGCATCAAGTTTTCATAGTCCATCCATGTAATTACATGTATCTGTACTTCATCCCTTCCCATGGCCAAATCCTATCCCATTGTGTGGCTGCACCACATTTTGTTATTCATTCCTCAGTTGATAGACACTTAAGTTGTCTTCACTTTTTGGCTATTATGAATAATGCTGCTATGAACCTATGTTTTCAGTTCTCTTGAATATATACCTAGAAGTGGAATTGCTGGGTCATATGGTAACTTTATGTTTAACTTTTTGAGGTTAACTGTTTCCAAAGCGGCTGCACTATTTTACATTCTCGCCAGCAGCATACGAGGGTTCCGCTTTTTTTTCAGTCCTCATTTATACTTTTTATTGTCCATCTTTTTTATTACAACCATTCTGGAAGGTGTGAGGTTATATCTCGTTGTGGTTTTGATCTCCATTTTCCTAATGTCTTATGATGTTGAGCATCTATTTATGTGCTTATTGGCCATTAGTATCTCTTCTTTAGAGAAACATCTATTTTAGTTCTTTGCCAATTTTTTAATTGAGTTGTTTGTCTTTGTACTATTGAGTTTTAACAGTTCTTTATATATTATGGATACTGTGCTCATATCAAATACCTGATTTGATCAAAACATTTTCTTCCATTCTGTGGATTATCTTTTCACTTTCTGTATAATGTCCCTTGATGCATAAAAGCTTTTCATTTTAATGAAGTCCACTTTATCTGGTTTTCCTTTTGTTGCTTGTGCTTTTGGTGGAATACTTAAGAAATCATTGCCTGACCCAATGTCACCTCCTGATCCAAGATCATGTCATCTGTGAATAGGCATAACTTTACTTCTTCCTTTCCAACTTGGATGTCTTTTGCTTCTTTTTTTTACTTAATTTCCCAAACTAGAACTTCCAGTACAACGTTGAATAAGAAATAGCAAGAACAGACATTCTAGTCATGTTCCTGGTCTTTGGGGAAAAGTTTTCAGTCTCTCACCATTAAATGTGATATTAGCTGTGGGCTTGGTTTTTTTCGTTTTTGTTTTTGTTTTGTAGGTCCCCTCTATTAGATTGAGGAAGTTCCCCTCTATTCCTAACCTGTTGAACATTTTTATCATGAAAGGGTGTTGTGTTTTCTTAAATGCTTTTTCTGAGTATATTGCAATGATCATGTGGAGTTTTTTCCCTTGTTTTATTAACATGGTGTATTACATCAATTGATTTTTGTATGTTGAACATTCTTGTGTTCCTGGAACAAATCACACTCGGTCACGGTGTGTAATCCTTTTAATATGCTACTGGATTCATTTCGCTAGTATTTTGTTGAGGATTTTTACAACAATGTTCATAATGGATATTGGACTGTAGTTTTCTTTCCTTGTGATGTCTTTGTCTGCCTTTGGTATCAGGTTAATGCTGGCTTTATAGAATGAGTTGGGCAGTGTCATCTCTTCTAATTTTAGGAATAGTTTGAGAAAGATTGGTGTGATTTCTTCTTTAAAATTTTGGTAGAATTCAGCAGTGAAGTCATCTGGTCCTGGGTTTTTCTTGATAAAAGTTTTTTTTATTATTAATTGTTTCTATTTATTTGTTATAATTCTATTCAGGTACTTCATTTCTTCTTGAGCCAGTTTTGGTAGTTTGCATGTTTCTAGGAATTTGTCCATTTCACCTAGGTTATCTAATTTGTTGGTATACAACTGTTTATGTTCATAATATTCTCCTATAATCCTTTTTATTTCTGTAAGATTGGTTGATAGTAGTGTCCCCACTTTGATTCCTGATTTTAATAATTTGAGCTCTCTCTTTCTCTCTCTCTCTCCCTCACTATCTCTCTCTCTCTCTCTCTCTCTCTCTCTCTCTCTCTGTCTCTCTGTCTCTCTCTCTCTCTCTCTGTCTCTCTCTCTCTCTGTCTCATATCAGACTAGCTACACATTTGTCAATTTTGTTAATCTTTTCAAAAAAATTTTTTTATTTATTTCCTCTGTTGTTTTTCTGTTTTCTGTTTTCATTTGTCTATTGTTTCCTTTCTTCTGTTTGCTTTGGGTTTTGTTTGCTCTTCTTTTTCTAGTTCCTCAAGGGGGAAGGTTACGTTGTTGGTTTGAGAACTTCTTTTTAATGTAAGTCATTTACAGTTATAAATTTTCTCCTGAGCATTGCTTTAACTTCATCTCATAAGTTGGTAAGTTATATTTTTATTTTTGTTCACCTCAAAGTATTTTCTAATTTTCGCTTCTGAGTGTTTTTTGTTGTTGACCTATTGGTTATTTACGTACGTGTTTTTAAATTTCCATATTTTGTGAATTCCCAAATTTCCTTCTGTTGATTTCTAATTTCATTGCATGTGGTTGGAGAACATACTCTGTATGATTTCAGTCTTTTGACAGTTATGGAGACTTGTTTTATGGCCTAGCATACAATCTATCCTGGAGGATGTTCCATGTGCACTGAAGAAAATTGTGTATTCCGCCATGATTGAGTGCAGTTTTCTGTAAATGATTATTAGGTCTAGTTTTATAGTATTATTCACTAGATCCTTGTTGATCTTCTCTCTGGTTGTTCTACCTGTAATTTAAAGTGGGATGTTTAAATCTCCTACTATTGTTGTTGATTTGTCTATTTCTCCTTCAATTCTCCTAGGTTTTTTAGGAGATTGTAAATGATTATTAGGTCTAGTTTTATAGTATTATTCACTAGATCCTTGTTGATCTTCTCTCTGGTTGTTCTACCTGTAATTTAAAATGGGATGTTTAAATCTCCTACTATTGTTGTTGATTTGTCTATTTCTCCTTCAATTCTCCTAGGTTTTTTGCTCTATGTATTTGGGGTATATGTTTTTAGGTGCATATATGTTTATAATTATTGTATCTTCTTGATGGCTTCACCCTTTGTCATTGTAAAATGTCCTTCTTCTGTCTTGTAACAAGTTTTGTCTTAAAGCTTATCTTGTCTGATATTAGGATAGCCACTCCAGGTCTTTTTTGTTACTATATGCATGGTATATCGTTTTCCATCTTTTTTACTTTCAGTCCATTTGTGTCTTTGAATCTAAAGTGTGTCTCTTGTAGACATTGTATAGTTGGATCATGTTTATTAATCATTTTGCTAATATCTGCCTTTTGTGTATTTAATTCACATTTAATGTAACCACTGATGAGAAATCCCATGGAGACAGGGACCATGTAGAGAACAATCATGATGCCTCAGTTGACAGCCAGGACTAAGTCATTGCAGAAGGGAGTCAACTATAGTACTTACAAGTGTGGTCTCTTGGATTCAACCTGCCTGGTTTCAAGAACTAATTATACCATCAAATAGGTCTATGACCTTGGGCAAGTTTCTTTTCCTCACCATGCCTCATTTTCCTCATCAGTAAGATAAAGATAAGAATGGTGCCTATCTTATAGGGTTGTCTTCATGAATAAATAGTATAATCCTTGAAATTCACTCTATTAGTTATCTATTGCTGTGTCACAAGCCATCTCCTAACTTAGTGGCTTAAAAGAACAACTGTTTTTCTTTTTTCACAATTCTGTAAGTCAGAAATTCAGGTAGGGCTTAATAGATATATCAGCCTGAGTTCACCAGAGACACAACCAGTAACCGATTATGGAATTGGCTCATGTGATAATGGAGGCTGAGAAGTCTCTAGATCTGTAGTCAGCAAGCTGGAGACACAAGAGAGTAGACGGTATAGTTCCAGTCTGTGTTCGAAGGCCTGAGAAGCAGGAGAGACAATGGTGTAAGAATTCACAGGCAAGAGAAGACTGATGTCCCAGCTCAAAGACTGTCAGGCAGAGAGAGAGAGTTCTCTCTTACTCCACCTTTTTGTACTCTTCAGGCCTTTAAGAGATTGGGTGAGGCCCACCCACATTGGGAAGGACCATCTGCTGCACTCAGTCTACCTATTCAAATGTTAATCTCATTCGGAAATACCATCACAGAAAATGTTGGACCAAGTATCTGGACATCCTGAGGCCCATTCAAGTTGACATACAAAATAAACCATCACAGCAGGGAGAGCTCATGTCGTTCAATTAGGACTGGAGGATCCAAGATGGCCTCACCTACATGTCTCGGGCCTTGGTACTGGCTCCTCTTCAGGTGGCATCTCTCCATGTGGCCACTCTCTCCAGCAGAATGGCTTGGTCTTCTTTACTTGGAGGCTGAGTTCCTAGAGGAAAAGAGGAAGTTATAAGCTCTCTTAAAGCCAGAGCTCAGAATTCCCAAAACCTCATTCCACCACAGTCTATTGATCAAAGCAAGTCACAAGACCAACCCAGATTCAAGGGGAGGGCAAATAATAGACTCTCCCTCTTGGAGAGGGAGGAGTGGCATGAATGTCCAGGGATGGGAAGAATTGTGGTGACCATCTTTGCAGACAGTGCACCACAGTCAGTGTTTTGATGACTACAGTTCATATCCTTCCCCCAGGCAACATACAACCCCTCATCATTAAGACCTCCAAAGTCATATTCATTTTATTTTAGTTACCTATTGTGTAACAAATCACCCCAAAGCCTAGAGGCTTAGTGCAACCACTGTTTTATTGCCAGTTATTAGCAGGGTTTAGTGGAGACGGTGCATCTCTGCTCCGCTATTGGTTCCTGTGCCTGGGCTGGGCCTAGAAGATCCAAGATGGTCTCACTCACTTGTCAGGGAACTTGGTCCTGGCTGTTGAATGAGGCATTGTGATTGTTCTCCACATGGTCCCTGTCTCCATGGGATTTCTTATCATTTGGCAGTCTAGGCCAGACTTCCTTATATGGTGGCAATCCCAAGAAGATGAAGGCAGAAGCTGCTAGACCATTTAGGCTACCACCAGTCGAATGTCATTTTCACCATATCCCAGTGGTCAAAGCAAGTCACAAGGCCAGCCCAGATTCAAAGGGGAGGAGAAACAGTCCCCACGCCTTGATGGGAGGAATTGTTAGCAGCAGTCTCTGCAGGTAATCTACCACAAGCACCTAGAACAGTGTTTGACACACAATAAGACCACAGTAAGAAGTGGAGATACACAAAACCTATTCACGCCATCCCTGTGCCTGCCCAAAATTCCATCATTGGAGACAGCATTAGCCCAACTCAGATTTTATCCCTTTGGTCACCTGTCCTGGTCATCACCCACTCCATGTCCTGTGCCTTTTCTGGGTATAAACAATGACTACAGGGATCTCCCAGCATACCCTAAGGTTTAGTCCATCCAAGTCTTTATCGTCTCTTCTTTTTTTTTTTTTTTTTTTTAAAGATTTTATTGGGGAATTGGTGGAGGGGAACAGTGTTGGGGAATCGGGGAAGGGGAACAGACAAGTTGCCGTCTTCTTGTTCTTCAGTTTAGTTGCAGAGGATGTTGCTTCACTGTTGGTATCGTCATTGCGCTCTTCCCGGATGAGGCAGATCGGTCGCTGGCCTCTGGATGTCGCTCATCGCGGCTATTGGCAGCTCACGCTTGGCTGCCAGCCGCTCACGCTGGCTGCGGGCCACTCACTGTAGCCGATGGCAGCCCACTGCAGCAGGGGCTGCAGCCCACACCATCACCGGGGCTCGCACAGCCCAGCTCCAGGTGGAGCTGTTGTTAGCTGTAGAGGGCAGTGTCACTGGCCCTCATGTGGGATCCGAACCGGGGCCGCTGGCATCCCAAAACCAGCGCTTAACCAATGTGCCACTCGGCCGGCCCTATCGTCTCTTCTTGAACTACTGCAACACCCTTCTCATTCTTACCCGACTCTGGAATGTTCTCCACACAGGAGCTGGAAGGATCTTATTAACATGTACATCAGACCTTGTCACTCCACTGGTATTCCATCGTGCTTATAATGAAACCCAATCTATGCCGTAATCGGGCTTCTAGCAATTGCCCCCTACATGTCTGCTTCCATTCTTCCCCTGCTCATTTTTTCCCAGCAGCCCTGGCTTTCTTGCTGGTCCTCAAGCACACAAAGGGTGTCCTTCCCTCAGAATTCTCTTCACCCCGATCTTGCATGACTGTCCTCTTCACATCACTCAAATCACTGCTCACGTGTCACCTCCTCAGAGAGATCTTCCCTGACCCTCCTGCTCAAAAATAGCATCTTCATCCCACGCCTGAACGCCCTTTTCCTGATGCAGCTTTATTTTTCTTCATAGCATCCCTAGAATTACCTATGTATTTTCTTATTTATAGTGTCTTCGCCCACTAGAATAAAAGCTCCATGAATGCATCTACTTTATTCTCCCAAACACAAAAAACAGCACCCAGAACCTAATAGACACTCAGTAAATATGTACTGAGTAAACATCAGAGCCTGGGGTCGACCTGTGGCTAGAACAATGGGAAGGCAAAGAGCAGTGACCTTGGCAGCATCGCCCTGCCCTCGCCTGTGCACTTCAACTCAAGTACTCTAATCTTATCTCTGGTTTTCATAGTCACACTATGGTGTTTCAGAAAAGGGAACTGGCAAACTGAGGGGATAAGTTGGGAACAATGGATGAGGACAACTGTAAGATGCAGTTGGGAAAGAACTATAACTGGCCCTCATTCTGGAACCTATGGTCCATGCAGACATTCCTAGGATGACAACTGTCCATTTTTGTCTTACGTATATACTATGTGCACCATCTTTCTGCCAGCGACGTCTTAGGCATGTCCTGCGGCAATGAGAAAATAGGGAGAGGAGGTCACAAAAGGCAAGAAAGTAAAGATACAAATATGATTGCATACCTACTACCTGATGAGCAGTTTCACACATATTATCCCTTCAACTCTTAAAACAACAGGTATTACTGTTCATTGCACTGATATTGAAACCATACAGCAGGACGAGTAGGCATTTTCCGCTGATGTCAGTTGGGTGTGCCAGAAGAAAGTTTGTTTTGAAAGTTTGTCTCTTCCTCTCTGCCTGTCGCTACAGAAAGCCTAGTGTGTGTCCCGTAATGACAACCTATTCCTGTGCAGAGTTGCTGAGATGTTTGCTCTTCCTCACAGTGGTGTCCTGTGGCCATCCGGGCTCCCCACCTCATTCCCAGATGTCCGGGGACAACTATACCGTGGGGGCGGTCGTGCGTTACAGTTGCACGGGCAAGCGGACTCTGGTGGGAAACACCACCCGCACGTGTGGGCTGGACGGACACTGGACAGGCTCCCTGCCCCACTGCTCAGGTAAGGGGCCCAGCGTGGGGGAAAGGGGCCCAATGAAACATGTAGCTGATGAGAGATGGACGAGCTCCCCAGGTGTGAGTGTGACAGATGGACAGGAGGGAAGCAGGCCTTTTGGACCCTCATCCCATCCCTTCTGGCAGAGAGCATAGCGATTAGAGGTCCAACTGGACTTCAGCCCTTGTAATCTGAGCTCAGCGTCATCCCCTTAGCTGTGGCCAAGCCCATACAGCCAAGAGATTGCAAACTAGGGAGGATACAGCTATTCTCACAGCTTAAGGTTCCCAGATAATCCTGTCTCCCAAAATTAATGGCACTGCCAGAATATTGAACCAGGTATTAATTAGGTGTCCCCCAGAAAGGAAAAATTCCCAAAGTACTGGCCACTGTTCCAGAGGACAGTTGGCTTCCCAGGCCAAACCCAGACATGTCACTCTATTTCCATGAGGACTTTGGTCCCTCACTCCTACATATCTCATTCATCACCCAATTCATGACCTGGGCAGGATTAGGTATGAGCCATGGGACTCCTTTAACCTGGGCTAGAAGAAGGCTACTCATTCTGTTTAGACTACTGATGGAAGTGACCTGGGGAGGATGACATGGAGAGGACAAGGGTCATGTATATTGAGGCATCCTCCGTTGTTCACCAAGCAAGTTCTAGGAGAAAGAGGCATTCCAAAGAGGAAAGGCAGGCATTTCCCATCCAAAGGCCCATCTACCTGTGCATTTGCCCCCGTCTCTTCCATGAAGAATCCCTTTGCATAAAGCCACTCCCTCTAGACACCTCTAGGAAGTGAGGGTAAGGATGCACTTAAAGTCATTTGATCTATTTTGGGGATCTTTGTTCTCCATGGAAAAGGGAAGTAAGTACAGGGCAGAGGGGAAAGAAACCAGAAAGAAAATCCTGAGCACCTCCTACCCGTGAGCAAACATAACCCAATCACACAGTCATTCTCCTGGCCCACAGCACAGAATTTAGTCTTTTCTCCCAAACCATAGTCTCCCTTTTGTGGAGTTGTGTTAGCAGAGACTGGGAAATGACCTACTGGGAATATTACAGAGACAATTCTTGTCTGGAGTAGAAAACTAAGCAAGAAAACCTGCAAAACCCTTTTGACCCTAAGATTTCATAATTTGGTGATTTCCTAAATATTGGTCATGCAAGGAAGAAAGGATTCTTCCTTGGCCACATTAAAGGTCAGTAGGGTACACTTAGAAGTCAGCTGACACCTTGGGAGCATGAAAAAGGAAGGAAGGAAAGAACCTTCAGGGGACATGGACCCCGTTCACTAAGGGATATATTGCCTTCAGCTGTTTGAGCCTTGATCCTGGGTCTTCTGAGGAACAGTCAGCAGTCTCATTTCTCCTGTGTATATGCATCAAGGATGACAGGCGCTTAGGCAACCAGAATCATGGACAGAGCTTTCCTGGAGACCTCCTAGACCAGGAGTAGTAGGGATCCTATAAATGCTAAGTCTCAGGAATGAATGAATCTTAAATGCCTTGGATAAGAAAATGGGAGATGAGAAGAACAGGTAGTTAGGAAGCAATGCTAGGTGTATCCTGGCGAGCAGAACATTATCCTCCCATCCTGAAACTTACAGATGTCACTTTTTGCGACAGCATCTCCTGTCAGTCCTAAGAAATACACATTCGAGAGCTCCAGGGTCAGATTTTTGAACCTCATTCTCTATAGTCCTTTCACCCAGATGATGCATAACAAAATGTCCTGAGTCCTCTCCTGAGTCATAAGTCCCTGGGCCATCAAGGACATGCAGAGATTCTGAACTTGAGACATACTTTGGAAAGTTCATTGCTGATATGCCTCTTCATTAAGAGTCACCAGTTTCTATCTACCTCCATGGTACAATATTCTGTCCCAGACTCCCTTATATCATTGAATTAGAAGCTCCAAACATTGTAGTAGTGGGGGCCATTCTGTCAGATAAGCCCCCAAGATTAGAAAGTCCCACCCCTCAGACCTGTTTTACAATATTGCTGGCCGTAGCTGAGGTCAGCTAGCCAGTATGATACTCACCATTAGGGCAGCCTTCCAGGGGACCCAATACTGCCTATGGCATGAGCTACATCCTGGAAAACTTCAAAAGATAAGAAAATCTGGCCAGTGTCACTGACATTCCACACTTGGCACAGGCCAAAGAACGAAGGCATGATCCACCACAAAACCTTCCCTCAGCCTTCTTTCTCCCTTGCTGTGCAGCCCCCAGGGACTTACCTGTGACATCGGACCTTTGTGTTCTTGACCACTGAATAGTAAGGCAGGAGCCTGTCTGGGTAGCTTAGGCTGGACACAGCCAGTTTCACCCCTCTCATTCGTGGCCTCCCCTTAATGGCCCAATATCTTTCTCTCCCAGTCCTCCACTCTCTTTTCTTCCATGCTAAAAATAATGGGGTTTGTTTGCTCGGTCCTTAGGAACGAGCATGGGAATTTGTGGTGATCCTGGAATCCCAGCCCACGGCATCCGTTTGGGGGATAGCTTTGCCCCAGGTGGTCTGATGCGCTTTAGCTGTGAACCTGGCCATGCTCTCCGGGGCTCGTCAGAGCGAACCTGCCAAGCCAACGGCTCGTGGAGCGGCACGCAGCCTGAGTGTGGAGGTAATGTATGTGACCATTCTGCTTTTCCCCTTTGCCTACCCCTGATTTCCCACCCCAAACCCCTGCTCTCACCGGCACAGATGAAATCCATTAGCCTCATGGATAGTGGATGCCAGCAGGTAGTTCACATGCATTCTCATTAGTAACCTAAAGACAACTGTATTCCCCACCCTCACCTAAGAAACCGGAATAAACTAAGCTCAGCCCATGTAGTCACTGATTTCCCATATAGTTTTATTCAACGACCATGTACCAAATACTGTAGAATGTGCTAGGGCCACAACGGTGACCGAGACAGACACACCTTGCTCTCTTGGAGTTTACAGTTAAAGGGAAGAGACAATGTTAAACAAGCACCCAAAGTGCCAAAAGAAAGAGAAATCCAATTTTTAAAAACCTTTTAAAAGTAATATAAACTGAATATTGTTCCCTGAGGTAGCCCCAGCAGGGAAAATTATATTTCTCCCCACGCTCCTAAATGTGTGTAAAAACTCTTTTGTAAAACTTCCCCTCGCAGACTCCAACTTTCTGTAGCTGCTCCCCAAATCCTTCTGTCTCTAAAGTACAGCCTGCATAGCACTCTCCTATTTAGGTAGCAGTTTAAGAGCTCAGCGTAAGATGGCTGAGAAGATGTTGGAAGAGGAGGGAGACAATATGAAATCATCATCTAGCAAGAGAGGAGTGGGAATGGAATAGGGAAATATATCATTGCCAGGCAGCACCTAGGGCTCACTTAAGGTAAGACACCATTAATTTAAAGTGAGAGTCGTTGGCACTGGTCTGGGTTTTTGTTCAACCACATATTGCTACATAGTTGCAAGCACAGGGTAGGTGAAGCGTTAGGTGTGGGATTTGGGTTTTATCAGACAACTAAGACATCAGCCCAAAGTGGCATGGGAGATGGGGGTGTATGCAAAGCAGTGGTTATGATTGTTCTTGGCATCTAAGCTGAATAAGGAGAGAGCAGGTTTATGAGTAAGAAGCAGGGGCAAAAGGGGTAAGATCAATGGATTATAGGTCCCAGTAGGATCAGCAAATCATGAGAGAATGAATCCCAGAGGGAGTGAGCTGTGGAGATAAGAGGCGGGGGTTAGAGAACAGGCTGTCTGCAGCTGGGATTGTGGAGCAGTCCTGCAGAGCACGGAGAGGTGTTCTGGCCCACGATCAGAGGACACCTGCCCAGGACATGGTACAAATGGAGTCAGTGCTCTCCCACTTGCCTGCCCCAAACCTGCCTTTCTGGGGTGCAAAGTTAGTTTCTATAGGATTTCGTAGACATGGTAAGAAAGTCTGTGGTAGTGAGAGCGTGTATTGGCAAGGAGAAAATTTAATATATTCTCAAATATTCGCTGTGACCCAGGTCCCCTTTCATGCCACTCAGATCGCAAGATGGAGTTAGTCAACATGTAGAGAGCGTTCAGGGAACAGAAAATAAGTGGCTAAGAGTTTGGATCTGGAAGTAAATGTTTGTTGAGTGAGTGTTTGAATGTAACCTGTACACAGCGTTTTCTGACTTCCCTTAATAAGCTCCCACTTCAAGGCTGTACGCAAATTCCTGTCTCCAGCCCCAATGAGATGCTCCCTTCGTGCTTTTTTTCCCCCATCAAGTATAACACTTACTACATCATATTTTAATTCATCTGTTTATAGGTAAGTTCTTCAGATAGACTGAGCTCGAGGGCAGGGTACCTGACCTGGTCATCACCGCATTCCTGGGACCCAGGCACGCAAATGCTTCTTGAATAGATGGATGTTAGGGCTTATCTGTTATGCTAATTATATAGGAACCGTTTTGTAGATTTGACTTTGGGACCATGTAAATGTTGTACATACTTACAAAGTAAAATTTAATCAACGATTAGAAACAAGTAATCTCTACATATCAAAATCAAACTGGAAACTAATGAACTTAACTATGTATCAAATTGGTGATTTAGTAACCCTGGGAATAACTTCAACTGACTTGAAAAAATGAAATTTGACTATGGTATCTATGTCCTAAGGGCAAAGAGAACTGCAGCAATGAAATTTTAAACTGTTTTCAGCAACCCTGTTGTTAGTAATAATATTGGTATGATGATTCTGAAACTATTATGTATATAGAATACCATAGTATGTATGGATAAAATCAATTTAAATTATTTATTGTCATGAAGAACCAAGATTCTCAGCGTAAAAGAGATATAATACAAAAATTAAAAAGTTAAGGAGAAACTCTTAATCCTAAATTTGGATTGTTAATGTCAGTATAAACTCATAACATGTTTTCAATTTGAAAAGTTATTTTCACCCATTCTCTCTTCTCAAAGCCTCGGATCAAAGACCAGCTCCGTAGCAATGAGCACCCTTCACATGCAGATCATGGTTTCCACATTTGCTCTCCCCTAAAAGCAGCCAGAGCTCTTTACAGAAATGGCTGATTCCAAGCCTGGGGCAGGACATACACGAACGAACTTAGAGCATGTTGTCACTCCAGCAAGGAATTGACCAAAGACGAGTGGGGTCATGCCAGAGGAACTCAGGAGCCAACTTGAAGAGGCTCCCGCTAGCCAAAGATGGGACAATTGGGGCATCAATAAGAATAATAGTGACAATGGGTGGCAACATGGTAAATAAGTTTAAGTCCACAAGTTCAAATGATTGTCGGTCACCTTTGGAGCTAGGTAGAGAGCCAATTCATCTTTCTGACATCTGACTTAAAAAAAACAATCCAGCATTATCCAGCCTTCCTGTATGAATTGTATTTCAGGATAAGCAAATATTTGTTGATGGGCAAGTTCTTTATTAAAGTCTATTGAATGCAGAGAGAACTATAGAATTTTCTATCCCCTGATGAAATAACAAATCTGGTCAACAATCGCTGCTAAAACCATTAAGTAAAAAGCCAATGGTAACTTTATAATGCCAGATTAGGTGGGCAACCCTTAATCCATGAATCAGCCTCGACCTCAGAAACAAAGAAACAACCAGACATTGTGTGCCTCCTGATGTGACGTAATAAGAAACCACAAAACCGCCTATGAATGACCCTGTCCAAAAAGTAGAACGTGACTACAGGACCTACAGGGGACAGAGGCAGGTGTTGAACAACACCTCCTTGGTGCAGTTAGCAAAATCCAGAAAGTGGGGAGTTCTACCAGATAAAAGACTCTCAGAGACATGCCAACCAAATGTCACGTGTAGGTCTTATTTGGGTCATGAGTCAAGCAAATCAACTGTAAAAAAGAGAAAGAGACAATTGAGGAAACTTAAGCACTGATTGGGTAGTTGGAGATATTAAGGAATTGTTTAAAATTTTAGATGTGGTAATAAAACAGATATAGTCTTTATGTTTTAGAAATTAGAAAACAAAAAATTCATGCAAGTCTCTCCCTGCCTTCCGAGGGTGAGACGGTCAGACATGAAAACAGCACGGGACGCATTTCAATCCCCAGGGTCCTTATGCAGCATACAGTCTCCACTCTGGGCAGTTCTCAGCCCCCCAGGTGACCCCTGCCTTTGTTCTGGTGAATAATGTGCTCTTTTGGCTTCCTAGTGATCTCTTGTGGGAACCCTGGGACTCCAAGCAATGCCCGAGTCATGTTCAGTGACGGCCTGGTTTTCTCCAGCTCCATCATCTATGAGTGTCGGGAAGGCTACTACGCCTCAGGCCTGCTCAGCCGGCACTGCTCGGTCAATGGCACCTGGACAGGCAGCGACCCCGAGTGCATAGGTGAGAACCCAGGCCCTCTGCGCTCCATGGCAAATGGTGGCAGAAGGGATTGGGCTCCTCTGTGTCAGAGAAGAAGGCTCTCAGTGGGCGATTGGGAAGGCTGGCTGGAGTGGTGGAACTTGGCCCAGAAGGAGAACCAGACAAAAGGTCTATATGTGTTGAGCACGTACGGTGTGACCGCCACGGAGCTAAGTGCTTTATTGTATATGCATTGTGTCATTTGATTCTCATCCCAACCCCATGAAATAGCTACTATTAGCCCCACTTTATATACAAGAAGACTGAGACTCAGAGAGGCTGAGATATATAAATTTGCTGTTTCTCAGGCTCTAGCCAGTTATTTGGGCTTTCTTTTTCTCCTTTAGAGCAAACCTCCAGTTCTCAGCCTGATTCTCTTTCTACTCTAACGCTGTCCCCCATCTTTGTTAGATCCTTCTCTCCCTTGGACTCATCCCCACCTGGCCTGGCTCTCAGGCATGGTGTGGCCTCACTGCTCCCCTTTCTTGCTTCTCTCAAGGGCAACCCCAGACCCTCTGCCTTGGAAAGCAAGTAACTGTGGGGCACAGATGGAGGGAAGTGATAAGATAAGGGAAGCTGACAACACTCTACCTTTCCCAGGCCTCGTCTTTGCTTTCAGGCTCTATCAGAAATCCCATGTCAAGTTCACTATTGTGCTGGCCGGAGTTCACCAACCCCACCCTCACTTGGTACCATAACATAGGTCTGGGCATTGCATAGGTCATCAAACCCTGCGTCTAGGCCACTGGGCCTACCAAAGCCTCCCAGGCAGAATAGCAGATGAATAGATGTACCCTCACCCCCTACCCAGCAGATAAATTGTCTATGTGATCCATTAACACATCCGAGGCCCTTCAACCTGGAAACATTCCTCCTCCCTTGAGCCCCAGCCTCAGTTAGGAACTCAGCCCTCTGGGTACTTCCTCTTAGAGGGGTGGGTTTTGAATGAGAAGGGTGGTCTTCATAGCCCAAGTTTCTGGGGTGCATAAGGATGGTGGAGGCAAGGACCCTTGCAGGGAGATGTAGCCCAGTGGACTTTAAAATGGGCAGTGCCCAACTGGGAGCCTGTGAGGGAACAAGGCATCCCTGATCTAACAGTTTCCTTTCCTAGACATGGGCAGGGAGTGATAGAAGTAGTATTAGAATGCTGGGGGGAACGCGAGTGTGGACTGGGAATGAACAATGCTGTGTCTCCCCATCCTAGTCATAAACTGTGGTGACCCTGGGATTCCAGCCAATGGCCTTCGGCTGGGCAATGACTTCAGGTACAACAAAACTGTGACCTACCAGTGCATCCCTGGCTACATGATGGAGTCACATAGAGTGTCTGTGTTGAGCTGCACCAAGGACCGGACATGGAATGGTACCAAGCCAGTTTGCAAAGGTGCGTCTGAGGGCTGCAGATGTGGACAGAGGGCCAAAGGAAATGCAAAACTGAGACATGGGTCTTGACCATCTAGGAAGGAGGGGTGCAAGGCAGAGCCCTAACATCTTTTTTTTTTTTTTTTTGCTAATTTTATTAACTCTCAACCCTTGAATACACTTTTTTTTTTTAAGATTTTACTGGGGAATTGGGGCGGGGGGAACAGCGTTGGGGAACAGAGAAGTTGTTGTCCTTATGTTCTTCAGTCTAGTTGTGGAGGACATTGTTTCACTGGCCCATGTTGGTATTGTCATTGCGCTCTTCTCGGGTGAGGCAGATTGGTCACCAGCCTCTGGACGGCCGCTCACAGTGGCTCTTGGCAGTTCACACAGGCTGCCGGCCACTCACGCTGGCTGCTGGCCACTCACTGTAGCCTATGGCAGCCCACTGCAGCAGGGACTGCAGCTATGCCGTCCCAGGGACAGCCCAGCTCCAGGTGGAGCTGTTGTTCACCATCTTAGCTGTAGAGGGCAGGGTCACTGGCCCTCATATGTGGGATCCGAACCGGGGCCACTGGCATCCCAAGCCAGCTCTTAACCAATGCGCCACTCGGCCGGCCCCAGAGCCCTAACATCTTAACAGGGGGTGTGGGAAGGGAGGCTTGGTCCCTGAACATCTGCAAGGAGAGGGTCAGAAGGTACCAAGGGAAGGCCCAGGCTTTAAGCATGGAGGAGAGGGCTGTGTAGAGAGGACTGGGTTGTCACACCTGAGAGAGGGCGTTGTAAGGTACAAAAAGGCCCAAAGCAGGAGGGGTTCTTCCTGATTCCTCCTGCTCATCCCAGACTCCCGGCAGACCTCAGTGCTGGTGACTGGGGCCTGGTTTCCCCAGGATAACCCAGAACTCAGCCTGCTTTGGTCTCCCCACAGCCATCATGTGCAAGCCACCTCAGCTTATCCCCAACGGGAAGGTGGTGGGGTCCGGTTTCATGTGGGGCTCCAGTGTGACGTATGCCTGCCTGGAGGGGTACCAGCTCTCCCTGCCGGCGGTGCTCACCTGTGAGGGAAACGGATCCTGGACCGGAGAGCTGCCTCAGTGTTTCCGTAAGTTCCCCGAGGGGGGCCTCCTGCGCCCCGTCTGCTGGCCCCTTCCCCCTTCCCTCTTCAGCGCTCTGCTACTGGAAATTATAGGATAGTTCCTTCCCCAAAATCATGGGGAGCTTTGTCAAAGGCACTATTAAAGAAGGAAGGAAGTTTAAGGAAAGAAAATGTGAATTATCTCATGGAGCCCTGGCCACGGACTTTGTATGGAGTCACAGTGGGAGGAAATAATGCCAGAGCTGAGGGAAGGTGAAAAAGGTGTTAACTGGGTGGAATGGTACCCAAAGATCTGCAGGGGGCCCAGTGCTGGAAACGTGTCTGTCTTCCTGGAAAATACCCTACACAGAAAAGACTCGTAGGGAACCCATGATTTTCTGGTGAGAGAGTTTATTTCTTATCCTCCTGGCCGGACTATGTCCCAAAGAGTCAAAGTCCATTCCAGGGCTCATTTCTTACCGAGTCCCCAGGAGAAGCAGACTCCAGGTCACTTGTCACAGCCTGTGAATTGCCTCCGGAAGTTTTTCTCTGTGTCCAGGCTTCGGATAAAAAGTAGGGCCCATTTTTTTCTTTCTATTTGGCATTTTTCTAATTCTGCAGAAAACTGTTAACATATTCATGACACTGTTTCGGTACCTCTGAAAATTTGCTTCCATTTTGAGAAACTTCAGGAATGACAAGGGCCAGCCGCTCCAAAGTGGACACGAGAAAGGCAGCATTTGACACTAGGTCAGCCCCTCAGACCGTCTCATACCTCCAGGGTAACAGCAGGAAAGGAGCAAGTCTCAGGGCTGATTCTGGTCCAGAAACTTTGTTTTTCTTCTTGAGAAACAGTTTAAATTGTTTTTTTGGCAATGAATTACAGTTAACATAAAAAAGATTTGTATGACATTTGAATATACAAAGAATATAACAGTCATCTAAACTCTCAGTTCCCAAAGACAATCACCGTTGTGCTTCCACCTCAATCACTCTGCAGTTTTGTATTTATAGCAACTGCATATATGATTTCTATAAACGGTATCGAATCATGCTGTACGCAGTAGTTCATAACTGGTATTCATTGATAGGCCAAACACACCTTTCTCTATCAGTACATACCCATGTACACATCATCAGTTTTAATGACTTAAAGAATTTCCTTATTGCAGATGTCATAACTTGTCTGATCTTCTCCTACTGATGATGAATTTGGGTTTCTCCAGTTTAATCATGTTCAAAGCGGTTCTGCAACAAAAAATCCTAAAAATAGCATTTGTTTACCCTTGTGGTAAAATCCTAGGAGTGAGAAAGCTGGGCCAGTGGGCATGCACTCTATATTTTTGTGTAGGTGTGGCCAAACTGTCTTCTAGAAAGAGTATCCCAATTTATACTCCCACCAGCAGTTTATGAGACTATTTCTTGACTCATGTCCTCATTAACAACGGATTTTGTCAATATTTTTAAATATTTACCAGACTGAGGAGTTTAAAAAGATATCCCATTATTTTAATTGACATCACATTACTAATTCAACACTGAGTCGCTCTTTCTTTGTCATCCATTTGTATTTCTTACCTTTTGAGTTGCCTATTTCTAGATACTGGGACTTCTGATCAACTCAGCGTTTGACTGACTTCTGATTGGTCAGGTCTGGTCGCTCCAGCTTCCAGGCACATGCTTCCATTTTATTTGCAAGACTCTGTGTATATACACACACACAAACACACACACACACACACACACACACACAGAGTCACACACACACACACAGTCACACACTCCCATCATAGCAAAAAGAATGTTCTTCATGCTTAAAGTGATGTCTTGGGGAATGTTTCCTTCAGTAGTCAACTTCTAATGATTCTCTGATGATCTGAATGACATGGGCACACTGCATACACCACCTACCAGAGTGCAAATGCACACCCTTTGGAAAGACATTTGGCAGTACACATCAAGAGCTGTGATGCACTCAAACCTTTAAAGATGAGCCCACTCCTAGGGAATTTCCCATAAGAAAATAATACAAATGAAAGAAAGGCCAGGTGTAACTTTATAATAATATAAAATGTCAATATAAAGGTTATGATAGACTGTAATTATGGTACAACCTCATTGCAAAATTATGTAGCCAATAAATGATAAGGATGCCGTAAAGCTGGGAAATGTTCATAGACTATTAAGTGAACAACACTTGGATATTGGGTTTGCAGCCTTGCATGGGTTTATCTACACCTGAACAAAGACTAGAAGGGAATGAGTGAGAAAATGGGATGGGGCAGCAGGGGGCAGTTTTGGGTCATGCATTAGAGTTTGTTTTTCTCAGTGTTCTGAACTTCCTGTAATGTTACTCCATTACTTAGGTGATTATTAGTAAGCATTCTGAACATGGAGAGGAGAGGAAACAGCAGCAGCAGCACTGATGCTATCATTTACCCAGGGCCTCCCCGGCGGCGGGGGAGGGGGGGCACCGTGGGATCGCAGACAGGGTTCTAGAAAGCAACATGGACCTGCCTGTCTCCCTTCATCTTCCCAGCTGTGTTCTGCGGAGACCCTGGTGTCCCACCGCATGGGAGGAGAGAGGACCGAGGCTTCTCCTACAGGTCGTCTGTCTCCTTCTCCTGCCAGCCCCCTCTGGTGCTGGTGGGCTCCCCACGGCGCTTCTGCCAGTCGGACGGGACATGGAGTGGCACCCAGCCCAGCTGCATAGGTGAGAGGTGATCTGGGGAAAAGAGCCCCAGCTGTGGGCATCTTTCTTTTGGGCCCAAATGGTGACTTTCCTTCCATTTTCAGGGGTCTCCTCTGCAAAAGGGAACAAGTCTACTCTGAGCTTCTCAGAGCAGGATGAGAAATAGCCAGTTAATGTGCGACAGGGAAGTGTATAGTCAGCCAAGGGTATGACTGGATGGAGATATCCAGAGGCGGGGTCATCAGGACATGGCTCCATTTACTCTTCTGCTTCTGCTTCTCAGAGTGAGCGGAGGCACTGAAAGCTTCCATGACGATGTGAACTGTTTCTTTGTTTTGCAATGCAGACCCCACGCTGACCATGTGTGCAGACCCCGGCGTGCCGCAGTTTGGGATACAGAACAATTCCCAGGGCTACCAGGTAAGGAGGCCAGCCAAGGTCGGGCCTTCCTGCCTCCTGCTCCTTTTTGTCTCTGTCAGCCTCAGAGGGCCCAGGGACCTTCTTCAGGACAGCACTAGACGGGGATGAGACCTTGGAGGCTGGAGAAAGGAAACACTTGGCCTCTTTGAACTGTGCTACATAGGAGCACCCTTCCGAAACGGGAAGGCATTTACACCAAACCAAGAAGCTGATGTGGAAAAACAGGTCGACCTGGGTCCCGCCGAGTGGCACATTGGTTGGGAACTGGTTTTGGGATGCCAGCGACCCCGGTTCGGATCCCACATATGAGGGCCAGTGACACTGCCCTCTACAGCTAACAACAGCTCCACCTGGAGCTGGGCTGTGCGAGCCCCAGCAACGATGTAGGCTGCAGCCCCTGCTGCAGTGGGCTGCCATAGGCTGCAGTGAGTGGCCGGCAGCCAGCGTGAGCTGCCAATAGCCGCGGTGAGCGACCATCCAGAGGCCGGCGACGGATCTGCCTCATCCGGGAAGAGCGCAGTGACGATACCAATGTGGTCCAGGGGGCGGCATCCTCCGCAACTAGACTGAATAACAGAAGGACAGCAACTTGTCTGTTCCCCTTCCCCGATTCCCCAGCGCTGTTCCCCTCCCCCAATTCCCCAATAAAATCTTTAAAAAAAAAAAAAAGAAAGAAAAACAGGTCGACCTGGAACTCCACAAACATGTCCCGGCAACCCCGTGTAGTTGGGGCGGGGCGTGTGTGTAACTATGGGAATAAGTATGACAGACGGACATTCTATCCTCGAGGTGCCCGTACCCTGGGCAGCAAAGGAACACACAGAGTTACACCATGTCGATAATGTTCTAGCTCTTAAATTAGGTAGTGGGTTCAACTTAAGGTGTCCATTTCATTATTATGAGTCGTCTGTATGTGTTCCACATATTCTTTTGTATGCACCAAATATCACATAGTAATTTTTGAAGAGAGCAAAGCATGGGCCGAGTCATGTAGGACCTTGAGACCAGGATAAGCATTTTGGATTTTATCCTAAATGCCATGGGACACCATTTGAACTATCACTCAGGATGCTGAGGAATGAATGAATAATGGGAGTTAAGAATAGAGGCACTTATACAAATAGGACACGATCGCAATGGCTCAGGAGAAGGGACTGGGCATGGGTAGTGACAGTGGGCAAGAAGAGACGTGAAGGGGTCAGAATATATTTTGTAGGTAGAACCAAGAGGACTTGTTGGTGGATTGGATTGAGGGGCTGAAGGAAAGAGAAGGATCAAGGATGATGAGGTGTTTGATTTGCACGAGTGGGTGGGTAAAGGCACCTTTTGCTGAATGAGGTGATAAAACACAACAAACAGGTCAAGCCTGGAGGGAGGGAGTAGAAATGAAGAGTTTCACTTAGTGTTTGAATTTGCTACTATGGGCAATAGATACACGTGAGTGTTTTGAATGGGGAGATAGTATTGTCCCAGTTGTACTTCAGAAGATGATCCGACAGCAGTATGGCGGATGGATGGGACAGGGAGTGATGGAGCTGGTGGTTGCAGGGGTGTCAAGTCAGACAGTGAGGGGCTAGTGGAGGATGAGCATGGGTAAAATAACTGAGCAGAGGGAGAGGTGGAGGGAGGGCAGCATTTCTGCTGAACAGAGATTTACAAAGCACAGTGTCAGATTCTCCAAGGGACACGTCAGTAAGGAAGACGTCTCCCGCCCTAAAGGAATGTAGTTTCGTAGAAGAAAGAGACACATACACAAGTAACAATTCTATTTTATACAGTTCTTCACATTTTATGAAATGCTTTCAAATCCACCAGCGGATTTGAGTGTCATGGCATCCCAGTGCAGCCTGGCAGGGTTGGTCATCCCCTCTCTGCCCGGGAAGACCGAGCTGTGGAGTTTCGTGCAGGCTGGCGTTCAGTGAGCCAACGTAGGAGCCCGAGCTGAGATCGGGGCCTTCTGAGTCTGAGTCGGGCTCTGTCCACCACAGCAGAGATATAGCTGGCTCGGGGGATTGGGCAAGGCCATGTGGAAGAGGCACAATACAAGCTGCCTCAATGGACAAATAAGATTTAACCAGGCAGAGAAGTGGAAGAAGGGTGTTGTGGGTGGAGACAATGGCAGGAGTAGGAGTTGGATCATGGGAAAGTAAGGAGGCAAGTGACAGCTATAACGCTTTGCTGGACACAAGGTGATCATGAGACCTTCCATCCTCCCCACAGGTCGGAAGCACAGTGCTCTTCCGCTGTCAGAAAGGTTACCTGCTTCAGGGCTCCACCACCAGGACCTGCCTCCCCAACCTGACCTGGAGCGGAACCCCACCTGACTGTGTCCGTGAGTGCAGACCTCACCTTCATCCCGACAGGACTCCTCTTAACAACACATCGTCTGTCCCCCCTCCCCCACCCCCACCCCCTTAAATGCCCTGAATGACAGGGCGCTCACACTTCCCATTGGAACCCGTATTGGTCTCTGTCATCCTCACTCCTTGGCACCTCACAGGAGACATTTCTGCACAAAAGCCTTCCTGATGTTTGAAGGACATTCCTATGCCTTAGGAAAGAAAAAAGGAAAAACTTTCCAGTGGCAGCAGAAACTAACAACTACCAAAGCCAGCCCTCAGGAGGGAAGATTTCAGCCTTCTGACCACAATGATTCCTCTTGCCTCAGAGAAGTGCTACAGGCCTAGGTTCCCCCAGGGATGATAAGCCAATACCCACGTGATCTCCACCTTGGCCACTCCCATAGACATCAAGCCTGGGAGGTGGGAGGGGGAGTGGGGCGGGGCCCTTGGGGAAAGGAAGGGCATGTTCCATCTAGGAACGGGAATGGGGGAAAGGCCTCCTGAAAATCCTGCCTTCCCTGGTCCAACAATGTCTTTCCTCTCATCCAGCCCACCATTGCAAGCAGCCAGAGACGCCAACCCATGCCAACGTCGGGGCCCTGGACTTGCCCTCCATGGGCTACACGCTCATCTACTCCTGCCAGGAGGGCTTCTCCCTCAAGGGTGGCTCCGAGCACCGCACCTGCAAAGCAGATGGCAGCTGGACAGGCAAACCACCCATCTGCCTGGGTGAGTGTGCCCGCTCGGTGAACCTCTCCAGGGTGGGAGGCCAAGGTGACAGCTGAGCTGCAATGAAAGAGGGCAAGAGGGAAGGAAGGAATCTCATTTCCAGGGGCTGGATCCTGCTTCTGATTTTCTAAGGTATCGAGTCTCTAGGAGATGAACCCCAAGGCACCTAGCGAAGCCATCCCAAGTTTTATTGTGCTGCCTTTTACCTGCGCTTAAACACTCTCCGGGGATTATACTTCATCATTAGACAGCTTGATAAAACAGCACCCACCCACAGATCCCTTGGGGTTACCAAGATGACACAGACCTCCCTCTCGCTCTTCTTAATTTATTCATTTTCTATTTATTGAGCATTATCACTATGCACACCTTTGCCAGACATGGGAGGTTAGGAGGTGAAAGACCCCAGCCCTGCCCGAAAGCTCACGTTTAGCTACAGAAGACAACACGTGCGTGATCAGATACAACAGCATCCTCAGGAATATACAAATAGTCTGCATGCTGTGAGGGTGAGGTGGAAGAGCACTAATTCAGCCTCAGAGGGAGAGGAGAGGAGTCAAGGAAGGCTTCCTGGAGAAGGTGGTCTGAGTCCAATCTTAAGTGAAGAGTCCAGCAAAGATAAAGGATCCTTTTAGTGCTGGAATGGCATTAAACTCTTACAGGTGATGACTTCACCACATGCCAGGCATTGTGCTAAGTACTTTGTGAGTACTAACTCATTTAACCCTCACAGTCATCCTGTGAGGCAGAGGCTACTCATATCCCCATTTAATAGATGATGAAACTGAGGCACAGAGAGGTTTAGTAACATGCCTGAGGCCATCAGCTGGTAAAGGGAAAGAGCTGAGATTCAAACCCTGAAGGCCTAAGTTCAGAATCCAAGCTCTTAAGTACTTTGCTTTCTTCCCCTCTGAGCCTTTATCAGAGCTAGAATTTTCATCCTATGAATTGTAAATTTCTTTTATTTATGGAATGTAACATTTGTTTTCCACATATGGTAGTGATATAAGGTTTTGTTTTAGAGAACCATTTAATTAAGTTTTATTGTGGTAAAATATACATATAAAATTTATCATTTTAACTGTTTTTAGATGTTCAATTCAGTGGCAATAAGTACATTCACAATATTGTGCAAACATCACCAGTGTCCACTTCCAGAATTTTTTTCTCCATCTCAAAAGAAACTGTGTACCCATTAAACAATAATGTTCCGTTTCCTTTTCCCTCCAGCCCCTAATAACCACTGTTATACTTTCTAGCTCCATGAATTTACCCATTCTAGGTACCTCATATGAGTGGAATTATATTATATCTGTCCTTTTGTGTCTGGATTATTTCACTTAGCATAACGTTTTCAAGGTTCATCCATGATATAGTGTGTGTCAGAATTTCATTCCTTCTTATACCTGAATAATATTCCATTGGTGGGTGCGCCACATTTTGTTATCCATCTATCCATTGATGGGCATTTGGGTGGTTTCCACTGTTGGACTACTATGAATAATGCTGTGACCATAAATGTACATATTTTATATGGTTATAAGGTTTTTAATTCTAGAAGTAGAATGTCAACTCAATGTTTAACATTTTGAGAAACTATCAAACAGTTTTGCACAGTATCTGTACTATTTTTACATCCCCACCAGCAATGCACCAGGGTTCCAATTCCCCTTCATCCTTGCCAACACTTGCTATTGTCCATCTTTTTTAGTACAGCCATCCTACGTGGGTGTATCTCGCTGTGGTTTTGGTTTACATTTCCCTAATGGCTAATGATGTTAAGCAACTTTCTGTGTGTTTATTGGCCATCTGTCTGTCTTCTTTGGAGAAATGTCTATTCATATCCTTTTTCCGTGTTTTAATTGGGCTATTTGTCTTTTTATTATTGAATCATAAGTTTTTATAAAACTCTTGATTTCCTTTTCCTGGCTTCATTGAGGTATACGTGACAAATAAAATTGTAATATATTTAAAGTTTATAACATGATAATTTGATATACATGTATAATACATTGTGAAAGGATTCCTACCATCAAATTAACACATCTATCACCTCACATATTTACCCTTTTTTGATGAGAACACACAAATTCTACTCTTTTAGCAAATTTTAATTATACAATGCCATATTATCTACTATAATGACCATGTTATACACTAGATCCTCACACCATATTCATCTTATATTTGAAAGTTTGTAGCCTTTTACCAACTTCTTCCTCTTTCACCCTCCCGCTAGCCTCTGGCAACCACCATTCTACTCTCCATTTCTATGTGTTTAACGTTTTTCTTTTCAGATTCCACATGTAAGTGATACCATATAGTATTTGTCTTTCTGTGTCTGTCTTACTTCATTTAGCATAATGTTCTCCAGGTTCATCCATGTTGTCTCAAATGTCAGGATTTCCTTCTTTTTTAAGGCTGAATAATACTTCATTGTCTGTATATGATCACATTTTCTTTATCCATTTATCCACTGGCAGACACTTAGGTTGTTTCCATATCTTGGCAATTGTGAATAATGCTGTATTGAGCATGGGAGTACAGATATCTCGAAAGATTTCATTTCCATCAGCTATATACCCAGAACTGGGATTGCTTGATCACATGTTGGTTCTATTTTTCATTTCTTTAGGAACCTCCATACTGGTTTTTGGTTGTTATTTGTTTGTTTGGTTGGTTGGTTGGTTGTTGCTGTTGTTGTTTGTTTGTTTGTTTGTTTTTTAACTAAGCCATCCTGACACCTGTTGGCAACTCAGCGGCAGCTTCAGCTCGGGCCAGGAATCGAACTGGCGACGCTGTTGCTCGAGCTCACACTCTAGAGTGAGCTCTTAACCAACTGAACCACTCAGCCAGCCCCCTCTGTACTGGTTTGCATGGTGGCTGTATCAGTTCACATTCCCACCAGCAGTGGATAAGGGCCCCCTTTTCTCCACATCCTTGCCAGCGCCTGTTATTTCTTGCCTTTTTGATAATAGTCATTCTGACATGTATGAGGTGATATGTCACTCTGGTTTGATTTGCATTTTCCTGATGGTTGTGAAATTGAACACCTTTTCACGTACCTGTTGGCCACATGCATGTCTTCTTTTGAAAAATGTCTAGGCAGGTCCTTTGCCCATTGTTTAATTGGGTTATTTGTAGTCTTTTGCTATTGAGTTGTGTGAGTTCCTTGCATAGTTTGTATATTGACCTCTTATTGGATATGTGGTTTGCAAGTATTTTCTCCCATTCCATAGGTTTTTATTTTATTTTGTTGGTAGTTAGTTTCCTTTACTGTGCAGAAGCTTTTTAATTTTGCATAGTTCTATTTGTCTATTTTGTTTTTGTTATCTTTGCTTTTGGTGTCAAATCCAAAAAATCATTGCTAAGATCAATATCAAGCTTACAACCTATGTTTTCTTATACAGTTTCAGGTTTCACCTTCAAATCTAATACGTTTTTATTTGATTTTTGTGTATGCTGTTAGATAGATAGGGGTCCAGTTTAATTCTTTGCATGTGTTACCCAACACATTTATTAAGGGGACTATCCTTTCTCCCATTGTATATTCTTGACCCCTTGGTTGAAAATTAATTAACCATATATGCGTGGGTTTATTTCTGGGTTCTCTATTCTGTTCCACTGGTCTATTTGTCTGTTTTTATGCCAATATCATACTGGCTTGCTTGATATAGCTTTGTAATATAGTTTGAAATCACAAGTATAATGCCTTCAGCTTTGTTCTTTTTTCTCAAGATTGCTTTGGCTATTCAGAGTCTTTTGTGGTTCCATACTAATTTTAGGATTATTCTATTTCTGTGAAAAATGCCATTGGAATTATGATAGGGATTGCATTGAATTGTAGATTGCTTTGGTGGCAGCCTCAAAAATTGGATGCTAGATGTATGGTCCAAACCCTTCCCTCTTCAGAGGAAGAAGCTGGGAGTTCCCACCTGATTGTATGGCATTGTGCCAAGAGTGTGTCTCAGCCTTTCCTCCCTGTTTTTATGTGGGTATTTTCTCAGTCACCCAATGTGTAGGAGTCACTGGGCTAATTTCTGAATTTCTCTCAGAGAGAATTTATCCACGTGTAGCTAGCTGTACATTCAATGCATCTATGGAATGAGGGAAATTCAGGAGCCTCATATGTTGTCATTTTGGTCTGGAGTCTCTTTAAGAGTTCTTTTATATCTAGAATATAAGACTCTGAACAAACACATAATTTGCATATATTTTCTCCAATTTTGTGGGTTGTCTTTTTTATTTTTTTTTATTTTATTATTATTATTATTAGTTACACCTGTACAAAACAATGCAATAGTGTTTTTTTTACCCCTTACAAAGTGACTCCCCCTCCCCCCTCCCCTGCCCCCCCATATCTATTACAATTCCAGTGACTCCATCCCTACACTATATTCCACATCCCATGACTATATACGTGTTAAATTATAGTTGACATATAATATTGTTCAGCGGCAGCTTCAGATGTACAGTGCAGTGGTGTACCATGAAGTGGTCTCTCTAAAAGGACATGCATCTGTCTGTTCCCCTAAAAAAATATATTTACAACCTTATTGATTATATTCCTTAAACTGTCTCTTCTGTCTCTGCAGTAGTATTGTAGTTATCAGTTTATGTTGCCTCGTCCCTTCCCCTTCTCCCATCCCCATCCCATCTAGCCCTCATCAGTTTTTGAGGGTTGTCTTTTCACTTTCTTTTTTTTTTTTAATTTATAGTACTTTGTCTTTTATTTCATTCATCACCTAAAATAAAATTAGACTATCACACATAAGCTCCATTTCAGTCCTGTGTTAAATTGTTTTTCTTTTTTCTTCAGATGTGATTTTTTACAGCCTTATTGATATATGCATATAATTGATATACATAAACTACACGTATTTAACGTATACAATTTTATGAGTTTTAATCTTTTCACTTTCTTGTTGCTGCCCTTTTAAACACAAAAGTTGTTAATTTTGTTGAATTTCAATTTTTTTTTTGCTTGCTTATGCTGTTGTTACCATATCTAAAAACCATTGCCTAATCCAAAGTCACAAAGATTTATGCCTATGTTTTTTTTCTAAGTTTTATAGTTTTAGCTCTTACATGTAGGTCTTTGATTCATTTTGAGTTATTTTTTATGGCGTTAGTTTGGAGTACAAATTTATGCTTTTGCATGTGGATAGCTAGTTGACTCAGCACCGTTTGTTGAAAAGACTATTCTTTACTCATTGAATTATCTTAGCACCCTTGTCAAAGGGTCAAAGATCATTTGACCATAAATGTGTGAACTTATATCTGGATCCTCAATTCTATTCCACTGATCTGTCCTTATGCCATCACCACACTGTCTGATTATTATAGCTTTATAGTAAGTTTTAAAGTTGGGAAATGAGGGGCCGGCCGAGTGGCGCGATGGTTAAGCACTGGCTTGGGAAGCCAGAGGCCCCGGTTTGGTCCCACATATGGAGGGCCAGTGACACTGCCCTCAAGAAGAAAAAAAAAAAGATAAAGTTGGGAAATGTAAGTCCTCCTTTTTGTTCCTCTTTTCAAGAAAGTTTGGCTCTTCTGGGTCCTTTTTATTTCTATATTAATTTTAGGATTGGGTTGTCAATTTCTGCAAAACAGGCAGCTGGCATTTTGATAAGGATTGTGTTGAGTCTGTAGATCAATTGTGGGAGCATTGCCATCTGAACAAGACTAAGTCTTCCAATCTGTGAGCATGGGATGTCTTTCCATTTAATTAGAACTTTAATTTATTTCAACGATGGTTTCTAGTTTTCAGTGTACAAGTCGTGAAATTCCTTGGTTATATTGATTTTTAAGTATTTTATTCTTTTTGATTCTATTATAGGTACTTGTATTTAAAAACACAAAATGCTTTAGATGCAGTTACATCTCAGTTCAACCCCTTACTGTATGACCTTGGGCAATTCTCTTTACTTCTCTGCCTTTTAACAAGTTTCTCTTCTTTAAAATGGAGACAATAATCTCTTCCTCACTGTTTTGAGAGGAGGAGTAAATAAAATCACATAAAGTACCTAGCACAGAGCCTGGCACATAAAATGCTTTCTCCCTCTTTGCTCCCTTTATCTTCTAAAACGTAAGACAATAAAGGTATTTTGTTCAGAAGTGTACCTTCATTGAGTCACTGTGAAAAATTTTTTCTGCAGCTTTCTGTATTCTAGAACATAAATTGACCTCCGGAATTGGAAGGGGCATGCTAAAAACCCTGTGGCCTCCCAAAGGAGACTGTAGGGAGAGTTCGCCCTGACTTGGTGATAAGGCAGATCTTTCTGTTGTTTCTCTACAAAAGGAGAAAACACATTAATATTTATGGACCATGACTTTCATGTTTATTACCTCATTTATTCAGCATAGACCTGTGAGTCGTGTTTTAGCAGGAAAAGACGAAGACTCTGAGTAGTGAAGTGACTAGTCAAGGTCACACAGTCATTAAGTAGCACTGTTAGGACCTGAACCTAGGCTGTCTACCTCAGGCCCAAAGCTTTTGTTCTTGCCTTTGCTGGGAGGGCTCTCAGTCTTCATATCATCACTCCAAGAGAGGGAAGCACTCCACTGAAACCCCCATCAGGACTCAGGGAATTCACTCTCAATCAGTGCAAGGTCCTCCTTTGAGCCTGGGAGGAAAGCAGAGTCCAGGACAGAACTTTTCCACCCAAGGTCCTTATTAGGGGCATTCAGGGAATCTGTGTGTAGTAGGGTGGAAAAACAGATGTCTTTATTTTCCTTTACTTCTTACTGGAGTTTAGCATTTCTTTTCATTGAGAGGAACTCTTTGCAGTGTTAGCGATACTTGTGATTTTGTCACCCATAGAAATTGCAGATTTTCATACTATATTATAGTTGTTACTGATATCGTGAAATTCTGTTTATGTTCCTTACTGCTTCAAGATTGTGGTAGTTACTGGGCCCGCTGCTAGATCCTGTAACTGAATGCAGTAATAAAGAATCATATAATTCCGTCCTAATTCCTCATTTAATATGACCATCATGGATATGATGGATTTCCTTTGTAACTCTTTATATTTTATTTTTCTGAGAGGGATCCATAGCATCATCAGATCATCAGAGCAGTATACCTCCTGGTCCAAGAGGATAAGTCCAAAGCAAGATCTCAAAGAACCTAGTTGATCTAATAGAATGTCAGGAAGGTGGCCATTATTTTTCCAATAGAATGTAGACCAAAGGCTGATCCTGTTGTCTCCCATTTTCTTTCCCCAGCAGAGATCCGGCCCAGTGGAAGACCCATCAACACTGCCCGGGAGCCACCACTCACCCAAGCCTCAGGTATGTATGGTCCAGGTGTTTGGTTCAAGAGACGTGTTGCTTCCTTTACCTAGTTACCCAGCAACATGCACATGAGTTTCTGAGTATCCAATAGAAGGGCATGAATACTATCTATAGAGCCAAACAGATTTTCACACCCACCTCCCAACCCCAGGCCGACTTCAGGAAGAAGTGAGCCTGAAGGAAGCAGAAACCTCACCCAGAAGAGAGACTCAAGGCCTTCCAGAAACATATCCAGAGCTTTGAGCTCTGGAGCCACTGATTACCACAACCCCTCCTGACACAGCACCAGCCAGTGTGCGGTCATACAGACACACAGACCCAGGTCCGGCCCAGGGAGCTTCCTGGAAATGCTTATATTTTAAGACAGGTATTTATTCTTTCAAAGGGTGATGTCCAGAACTGGACACAGAACTACAGGTGTGCCTGACCAATTCAAATTTGTCATATACCTTCATATCCTTTTTTGAACGCTTTGGTTTTATTAGTATGTATATTCTATAGGAAAGAAGACTAGACGTGGTGTCATAAACTCAATTCGAGTTCCATTTTGGTCATTGACCAGCTTTGTCCTTGGAAAAATGACCTTTACTTCTTGAGCTTCAGTTTACCTTTGGGTAATATAGAGATTATGACACTTGCCTTAGATAATTATTATAAGGATAAATAACAGTTTTAGCAGCTATCACTTACTAGGTGTTTTTATATGCCTGACATCATGTGATATACAATTTATAACACTAGATCATTGAACCCCTATAACAACTCTGATAAGGTAGGTGGGATGGCCCCCATTGACAGAACTACATGTGTGGCCTACAGATGAGGTAGTGGAGGCTCTTTCAATTGATCAAATAACTGAGAAGTTGCAGCCAAGATGAAAATCCAGATCTGTCCGACCTCATTCGCCCATGTCCTATCTGCCACATGGTTCGGACATATTGGTTTTCTCTCCTTTTTTCCCTTTCTCCATGTTTTCAACCTCCTCCTTCCTTCTTTTCCTCTTTTCTTCTTTCTCCTTCTCTCTTCTCTCTCTCTTCTCTCTCTCTCTCTCTCTCTCTCTCTCTCTCTCTCTCTCTCTCTCTCTCCCTCCCTCCCTCCCTCCACCCCACTTCTCCCTCTCCCTCTCCCTCTCTCTCTCTCTCTCTCCCTTTCTTACTGGTTTTCTCCTTTTTTCTCCTCCTCCTCTCTCTCTCTCTCCCTCCATCCATCCACCCTGAGACACAGGATCACAGAAGGGCCAGAGGATGCCACCCCCTCTCCTGTGTTAGAGGTTCAGGAAAACAATCTCCCTGAGTGAACTGGGATCAATCAGCGGGTGGCCTCAATTCTACCAGCACAAGTGAAAGTCCCTCTCATTCCTGTTTCTCAATTCTCCTAGTTCCTGGGGATGTTTTTGCCAAGAATTCCCTATGGAAAGGGGCCTACGAGTACCAGGGGAAGAAGCAGCCAGCCATGCTCAGGGTGACTGGCTTCCAGATTGTCAACAGCAAGGTCAATGCCACCATGATTGACCACAGCGGCGTGGAGTTGCACTTGGCTGGTAAGGAGCAGGACACTGCCTTGTAAAGGTGAACGAGCACATGCCTATATGAGGATGAGTCTGCAGTCCTCACGTTGTACTGTCAGAGGAGGCCTGTCTGGTGGGAAGGGGGAAGAGGAAGTATCAGTTCATCTTTGTTTACATGATAAAAGCACCGGGACTAAAGGGAAATGGCTAGAGGACAAACATTCATAACTTCAACATACAGAGGACTGAGAAATAAAGAGAAGAGAGACTCGTATCTCTAAACCTGAACTAAAAATAGGGGCAGAGAAATCCCAGAAGCCAAAGTAGAGCCAGTCAATAAACAAGGGAAATATATTTTTCAGCAGTAATCAAAAAAATCAAAATAAACACACAATGTCATTTTATACTTTACTCGCTAAGTTGTTTTCTTTTTTAAGTGATAAACTTAAGTGCTGGTCAAGGTCCAGTAAAGGCATTGATACAGTGCTGGTCAAAGGAGAAAATAGCACAGTTCTAGAAAACAGTTTAACAATTTGTATCAAGATCCTTGAGGATGATTGGACTCATTAATTGCACGTCTAAGAATTTTGATCATGAGAAATAATTTTGGAGGGAGTCAAACATTTATGCATGATGTTCACTATCTGTATGACATCAAAACTGGAAATAGAAAATTATCTAAAAACAAAGACATGGATATATTAATTGTAGTGTATCTGCTGGATAAATTATTATGCCAGTTTGGGAAGAAGTACACACTATCATGCATTTAAAATGTAGCTCCAGTTTTTAAAAGAAAAAAAAATTATATTCATAAGAAAGAAAATGGGAAGTAATTATGCAAAAAATGTTAACTGGTAATTTCTTAGTAGTGAGATCAAGAGTGATTGTTTCTCTTCATGCATCTCTGCGTTTTCCAAAATTTCCCCAATTTTCAATCTTTCTATAATCAGACAAACTAAAAATCGTAGAAAACAAATGTTTGTTGAATAGATGGATAGCTAGATGAATGTATGAGTGAATGGATGCGCATATCAATACCCAAACCTACATGCAGTCACATCTACTCATTCATGCACACACACACACACACACACACACACACACACACACAACTGAACGTTCACAGTCGCTCTAAAACAACCCTAACCACGTTTACATCCTCCTGCATACATCTCTCATGCGTTCCTGCACCCACTGAATTGGAAGCATGCTCACGCAATAACTGACACATTAACATGTACAAAACCATATTCACTTTCTTCTCCCTCGTGCCTGTGTAAACGGGGCCCCAGTCACAGGCCAGCAATCCAGTTGTCCATTAACACATGTGCACATTCTTGCCGTACTCAGCGTCAGCCTACACAAACTCACTGGCAGCACCATACTCACCTACTTACACTTATGCAAGGAGTGTTTATAGCAACATCGACACGTGAGATTCCACTCTGACACGCACACCCACATACCCACACCTTTAGGTTTTGACATTTTCCCAGACCTTTCAAGTACACCCTCTGAACTTTCTTTTCCCAGGAATTTACAGGAAAGAAGATTTCCATCTCCTACTCCAGGTTCATCAGATCACAGGGCCTGTGGAGATCTTTGTGAATAAGTTCAAAGACGATCACTGGGCTTTAGATGGACATGTAAGTTCAGCAATATCTTACTCAGTCCTCGACCTCCCCGTGCCCTTGCCCCATCCCGACTCCCAGGTCACCCGCAGGGAAGAGGAGGGGAGAAGAGGGTAGAAACCCCTAGGATCCACATGGAAACTTGGGAGGAGGCTTTCTGGAGGGCCAGGACTGGGGCCAAGGGAGTCCTCATCGGCAAGTGAAGTGGGCAAAGGAAAAGATAAAAAGGGCCTGGAGGCTGAGAGTCCAGAGGGTCAGCACGTCTGAGTGAGAGGGAGTAGGTTCCAATGTGAGAGCCGAAAGCAAGGAATTGGAGGCCAGCAGTGTACAAGTGAAGTCCAGCAGGTCATAGTGTGGTGGTAGGAGCTGGGAGAAGGTGCTGAGTTCCAGGGGAGGACCTGGAATGTCTACTCAGGTTTGAGGGTGATTGAGCACAACTCAGGAGACCAAGACGTGGGGAAGGGGATACGACTTCCTTACACTCCTTTGTGGCAAAGACTTGTCACCTTCTGTGGCGTTCTTGAGATGGATGCCAGGTCCTCGGTGACGCTCCTCTGCCCACACCTTCCAATTTCACAGGTGGTGAAGTTGAGCATGGTGTTACCTGTCATGTCCTTGGCTTCCCTGTCTTGAATTGTTGAAGCTAGAAGAGGCAAGGTGGAGAGGAGGGAGAAGTCATGGTGGCCGGAGTAGCAGAGAGCTAAGGAGTCAGGGTGCAACCCTCTGGACAAGACCAGCTGGTACAGAACTGCAGCTTTAGGGACTTTGCTTTATAAACACATAAGAGGAGCAAGTGGCCTCTCCAGGGGCTGGCATAGCCAGTTAGTTACTTGGCTTTCTCTGGAGCATTCCACGGACCCCCTTGGGTATCCAAGTCCTGGCTGGCTTCCATAGTAGTATTCCAAAAGCTTGCAAGGACAGCAGACTCCACCATGCTAGGGAAATTGCCAGGGGTGAGAGAACCAGGGTCAGATTTGGGAGATGGAGCTAGGAGTACAGGCCAAGGGTTAGATGAGACTGGAGCTTTGGAGGACCAGGAGCGGCTGGAGCAATTGCCTAGGATGACAACCAGCCATCAGGCCCACCCAGGGTGTGTGTGAAAGAACAGGTGGGGAGGGGAGGTCATCCCAAAGCACCACAGACAGAGGGCTCCTCCCTGGGGAGGGAGCACGAGTTGGAAGGTAGACCAGAAGCACAAGCATCCTCAGAGCACGCCCTCAGCTGAGCAGTGCACAGCCGGCGTGTCTGAGTGTCTGGGCAAGCGCAGAGGGAGCCAGGAGGAGTTATGTCCCCAACTACCCCCCGCAAAACATTAACAGCTCCTGGAACTGTGATGAACTCTCCAAAGTGCATTAAATCCACTAGGTACATTTTAATCATAGTTTGGTTTGTCCCGTAGTGCTCTAAAAGTCAGTTTTTCATCACGGTAATAATAGCTAACACTATCAAGGGCCTATTAAGTTTTCTCAGTGTTTTATCTATATTAACTCATTTAATAACCACAGAAACCTAAGACACAGGTACTGTTATTATTCCTGATTTACAAATGAGAAGCTGAGGCACAGACAAATTGATTTGACCGGTAGAAAAGAAAAACGCCTCCCTGCCTCCTACAAGCAGCTGGTGTCCCTGTCCCCTCCATAGCATGTCAGTCGTGCTGCACTGTCCCTTGCCTGGATGTGGCGTGTCGGGCAACCGGCAGGCAGGTGAAGCCGGCATCTGTCCACGCGTGCCTGTGAGTGCGTCTCTGGCCTGGCTGGCAGGACCCCCATCGTGTTCTCTCTGCTCCCCACATCACAGGTCTCCTCAGAGTCCTCCGGGGGCACCTTCATCTACCAAGGCTCTGTCAAGGGCCACGGCTTTGGGCAGTTCGGCTTTCAAAGACTTGGTAACTAGCATTTGTCCGCTGCAAGTGGGAGCTCGTGGCGCTGGAGTAGAAACTGGTCCAGTGGGGTGGAGAGTAGGGGATTGGTGAAGTTAGCAGTCTCAGTCGGGGGGTTCTGGACCTTTCCTGGATCAGGGACGCCTTTGAGATTCTGATAAATGTTAAGGACTGTCTCTCCAGAAATAAGCACGGTACATAATACACTCACCCCTTGCTCAGCGTTGAGTGGAGATCCTCAGTGTGAGGAACATTGGGCCTCAGACACAGCCCCCTCTAACGCTATCGGCCAGCCCTCCAGCATCACCCAGACCTCCCTAAGCATTGAAACATGTGGGTCTCAGGGGTGCTTTTACTCACGTTACCCTTCCCTCCCCGCACATCCTGGGGGTTGGTGTTGCACCCCTCGTCCTTGTTGTACAGATGAGAAAACTGAGCATCACGGGACCTCCCTCCCTTGCTCTTCCTGGCCTCTTTACCCCGTGAGCTCCACATCATCAGGGCCCAGCGTCCTCACTCCAGAGACTGGCCTGGACCCAGAGCCTCTGGGTGCCGAGCCTCAGGCTTGAATGGGGGGAGGCATCCTGGTTTCTCAGAGGCAGTACAAGGGGTTACAGGAGGCAGTCATGGTGCTCAAGAGCCAGGCAGCTCTGTGGACCCCCAGTGCTGACACTGCCAGTCTCCGGGGGCCCAGCCTGCCCAGGGAGGCGTTGCGTTTTCTCACAGCTCTGACCTTCAGTAGGCTTCTCCTTGTCTTAGGGGGAAACCTGCTTCCTCCCTTTTAGGCCCACTCCACCCTGCTCCTCCCCAGAGCTGTTCTTAGCTCTGCCCTCGGGAGCTGCACAGAGGAAGACCCCTCTCTCTTCCATGCAGCAACCTTTCAAATTCTGAAAGACAGTGCCCCTGGCCCTTCCGCCTGAGACGCTGGCGAGACCTCAGGAGCTTGGGCTTCTTGTTCTGGCGCAGCTGACACTCTGTCTGTCTCCAGAAGCAGACCCCTCCCCTCTCTGAACTTCCGCTCCCTCCGTTAGGTGGGGCACTTGACGGGCAGCAGTGTCCCTGTGGTCTGAGCCCTCCAGTCATTTGGGGAGAGGGGCAGGAGACAGAGGGGAGCCCCTCCAAAGGCAGAAACTTTAGTGCCCCCAGAGCAAGTCCACATTCATCTGTTCTATATTTTGGCTTCCTTGTAAAATTCCATCTGATAAAAGGTTTCTACGGCTAAAAGAAGCTTCGAGACTTCTAAAGGGCTGCACCTTTTTAAGATTTTATTTTGCAACATAATTTCAGGTTCTCCCACAGATTGGCCTTCCCAAGTCTGAACACTGACCTAGGGACGTGATCTGACCAGTGCCTGTGGGCCCCTTCTCCCAGGGAGCGTCTGAGTGTGTGTGGAAGGCAGGTGGGTGGGCTCTGGGCACCGAGGCCTCTCCCTGCTGAGCTGGAGAAGATAGTAACTTCCCAAGCCGCAGCCTCACTTCCCGGTAGTGACGGCTAAGGGCCATGCCTCAGACTGTGTCTCTGTGACCTGAAGTTTATGCTTTGGGACTTGCAGACCTCAGGCTGCTGGAATCAGACCCCGAGTCCATCGGCCGCCACTTTGCTTCCAACAGCAGCTCCGTGGCAGCTGCCATCCTGGTGCCTTTCATCGCCCTCATCATTGCAGGCTTTGTGCTCTATCTCTACAAACACAGGTACAGTGAAGGACACGGGCAGGGCACGTGGGGCTGGGCACAGTACAGGGCACGGGGGCTAGGAGGGTGGCAAGACGGGTGCCAGGCCCTATCCCCAACTCCCACCCACCAAGGGCCTTCCGGGCTCAAGAGAGCTGTAACTGTCTGAAAGGAAGAACGTCCACCTCTCTCTGCCCCTTTAAATCCGTGGTTCTCTCTTCTTTTCACGTCTCAGTCATTCTCTCTCTCTTATTCCCAGGAGAAGACCAAAAGTTCCGTTCAATGGCTACGCTGGCCATGAGAACACAAATGTTAGGGCCACGTTTGAGAACCCAATGTACGACCGCAACATCCAGCCCACAGACATCATGGCCACCGAGGCGGAGTTCACAGTCAGCACGGTGTGTACAGCGGTATAGCCACCAGGCCGGGCTGCCACCGCCACCGCCACCGAGAGCCCCGCCGCCAGCAGCCGGTGAGAGGGGGTGCAGGAGGCCGCGTGAACCTGCGCCGCGTGCAGCCTTTAACATCTTCCTAAACTAACACCTAATGAAGTGGGGTCATTTTAACATGCCGAACTAGTTCTGAGGTTTCAACTTGATCTTTATGCTCCATCTTTACTTTTTCCTACCTTTTTCATACTCAGAACTCTTACACATAGAAGGCAAAAGAGAAAAAGTAAAATCTCCTCTGACAGTATGAATCAGACCTTACCGGTCATCAGTAATGACTCTGAACTTCGAGTTGCGGAATTATAGAATAGCGTAGGAGAGAAACCAGAATGTCCCAAGACCACGCTCAACCTGGCTCTATGTCTGGGGCTCTGCGGGGCCCCAGGGGCCTGTGTGCGTGATGTTCCACCCTGTGCGATCTGGGGTTGGTGGCTCCCTGGCTAAGCAACCCTCAGCACTGCCCCTCCCCAGCGTCCAGGGCCTCGGAACATTCTGCCCAACCCACGTCTCCAGCGGGGCCCTCTCCCCACGTCCCACCCGCCCAGTGCTGGAGCGCAGAGAAGCTCTGCCTGGCTCAGGGAGAGGGTATGTGACAAATCACCTGGAACAGACACACACACATTTAAAATGAGTGACGAGATGATAAATTCAAATGATGCATTTAAATGATATTAAAATAAAAACTCCACATAGGGAAGTCAGTGGAGCCTGTGGGGTTATCGAGTCAGAGGCAATGGGGCAGGGCTGTGTAATGCCTTCCATGGACTGCTCCCTCCGTTAAAATATATACCTATGAAAAACGATACTTTATAACTCCATTGTTATAAAAAATGAATATAATTCAGTCTGGATTCATTATTACATGTCCAATATTATTCTATTCATTTTTTTCCTTCCGATTTTGAAAGAAATTAAAATTAAAATATTTTCCTGGGCCCCTAAAAGTATGGTGGCCCGCAGGCCCTGGGTCTCCCATGTTTCATGGATAAGCCGGCCGTGCCAGGGAAAAAAGTGACATCAGGAAAATATATGTTCTACCGCACATAGGCAGGAATCCCTCCATCCCACCCTCAGTTTAAGGAAATCAAACAAATCAAAGACAAGGATCAAAGCAACTAATTTTCTTTCGTTCTTTGCCCTTGATTCCTTCCTTGCTTTGCTCCCTTCTTTGCACCCCTCCCGACCCCGCCCCACCACCTCTCTCGGTTGACAAGCTCTGCTGTGATCTGTTTATGCCCAGTTTTCCAGGGGACAGAAGTACACTCCCCTGAGCACAGTGCCCAGTGCCCATCTTCGTGTGTCCCTCCGCCCATGTCTGCTCCTGCTGAGACTTGGGCCCTCGCCCTACCGCCATCTGCACCTGCCACCCTGGAGAGGAGATCCACTCGGCCCTAACGTGGGGCCGTAAAGGAAGAGGGGCTGCGGACGGAGGAAGGAAGCTGATGGATTTCAAATAGCAGAGCACCTTGTGGATGTGCGCATGTGTGGGGGGCCTGAGTGTGCACACACACACACACACACATACCTCCTTCATGGGACTCCATGGACGAGCTTAAAAAAGAGAAATGGGTGTGAAAGAGGCCCCATGCTTTGCTCCCACCAACACAGAGAAGAGGTGAAGCAGAGGAAGCAACAACAGCGCTGACACCAACACGCCCCACCGGGCTTGACAGGTCTCAGTGAGTGTCAGCAGGACACGTCCTGCGGTCAGTGCGCAGAGGCCAGCCTTCCGCAAGTGAACAGTCCCACCTGCCGGGTAACAGCAAGGACTACCCCAAGGGCAGAAAAACATTGTAAGAAACAGTTTGGAAATGAGTTTCTTTGTTTTTTTCCAACATAATTGTATTGCATTCTAAACCCAGTGAATTCAAAAGTCATTCTGGGCCCCTGGCAGTGCTGCAAAAGAAGGGTGGCTCAGGGGAGCTAAGGGCAGGAATTTGGCTAGGATCCCAAGGTCAGGTCTGGCTGTCAGCTGACAAAGAAGAAAAACAAATCTGTGGCCCACACAGAGACACCTTGCAGGCATCGGCAAGGTGCTAAAAAGGACAGGAAAGCACGCCTCCCCCGCTGTCCAAAACGTAACAGCTACCTGTCCGGAATTCCTTCTCTGTGCCTGACACTTTCAGTGTGTCATTTCTAGACCTACAACACCCCACAGCATAAGAATTATTATTCCCATTTTATAGATGAGAAAATGCAAGCCCAGAAAAGTCACGAGATGTAAGCCACAGTTAGTAAGTGTGGATGCAAACCCAGATGGCCTTCCCACCACCGGCTGCCAGAAACCCAGGTCTAGAAAGGGCACTGAAGATGGGGAGTAGTCCCTGCGTCTCTGGAGCAGAACTGTGGCCGGGACTGGCGGGCCAGGCAGGGGATGCGTATGTCCTGTCTGGGTTCTGTTCTCTCCACCTGGGCAGCATCGGGGAAGGGCCCAGCACCTGCCCTCCGTAGCTGGTGCAGGCCCCTTGGTTCCCAGCAACGCTTTGCCACAGCAAACAAAGGGCCTGGGAGATCCTGAACTCAAGGATGGAGTGGATAAAAGTCACATTCTCTCGAGCTCGTTGCAAGTGGGTCTGATTTATTTTGGGTTTCACTGTGCTTGGGTCGTTCATACATTCCATATAAGTATTATAGGGAAGCTAACAAGTTTAAGAATCAAACTATGACAGTTAGAGCCGCTTTCTCTGTCCTTGGGAAGGTTCCCATGGGCTTACGCGTGCATGTGTGACATGCTGGCCTCAGATGTTCATGTCACATACTGGAGTGACAAATAGAAATGTAGGGGAATGGAGTGGCAGGGACACCCAGCTCTTGAGCAAGTTCTGGATTGGAACAATGAAAAGATCTGACTAATGTTAAGACTGGCTGGCATAAAGTGAGAAGTGAATTTCCAGCAGATGCAACTGGGACCGGCAATGGCAGGGGCCCCGCGCTGCCCACACCCACTCTGGGTCACAGCATCCCTGGGCTGGGCGGAAGAGGACCAATGCAGACAAACTCACACGCTCACCTCTCTTTCCCTGGAAACAAATGCAGGAAGCTCTTTGGCTGCTCCCTTCCCCCTTCTTACATTCCTCTCAGACCAACCAGTGGACTCCTCCCCCAGCCCTGCCTCTGTCCCTCTCCTGTGTCCCCTTGTGAAGTCCCAGGAGATGCCCCAGGAGCAAATGCTGGTGAGGTGTACGGTACTCGGCTGTGCATCACCCTTCCCACCTCTGACATTTTCCCTCCACCCCCAGAGGCTCGGAAGGGACCGGGACAGACTAGGCCCTTCACCCACCATTCACATCACAAATACCCATCACCATCCCATGAGGAAAAAAAAAAAAGTAGAACAAAAAAATCTTTTGTACAGAGATATATTTTTATTATACAAAGTTTGTACAGGACCAAAAATGAAAGAAAAAAAGGTGTACATTTGTTTTTTCATTATTGTAGGTAAACAGTAGTGGAAGCCTTTTTTGTAAATGTAACAAAATGTATAAATATGGTTTTCAGAAAACATCCAGTGCTGTAAATATGTAATCTACACACCTTCTTGGCTTGTCTGCAGTATATCCGTTTAATTTATCTGTCTCTGTATATGGGGCTTCCCCCTGGGGTCCTGCATTATGGTACTTTCCTGAATTTGAAAGCAATTTTAAATTTTTTGAATTCAAATAAAATATAAATTTTTGCATTTGTTTTCTTACATTTGTATGTCCTTTTTTATGGCTAGGGACAAGTGTTTGTTAGGGAAGGGGAGACAAGACATCTTTTGGGTTAAAAGCCCACAATGGAAATGTGGAAATCTCTTTCTTGTTTTTAATTTTTATTAAATTTATTGGGGTGACATTGGTTAGTAAAATTATGTAGATTTCAAATGTACAATTCTATAACACATCATCAGTCTATTGCATTATGTGTTCACCACTCTCTTCCTTAAACTGCTTTGTGTTGCTTCTGCTACATGTTGGGAACTCCCAGCAAAAATGATAGTGGATACACCGTATACAAAAATTAACTCAAAATGGATCAAATACCTAAACATAAGACCTAAAACTATAAAGTCTTAGAAGAAAACATAGGGGGGAAGCTTCATGGCATTAGATTTGGCAGTTGTTTCTGGGATCTGACACAATAAGTGCAAACAAAAAAAGAAAATATAGATAAATTAGACATCATCAAAATTTAAAACTGTGCCTCAAAGGACACAATCAACAGAGTGAAAAATTGGAGAAAATATTGGCAAATCATATCTGGTAAGGAATTAATAGCCGGAATACGTAAGAACTATAACTCAACAACAACAACAAAAAAATCTATTTAAAAATAGACAAGGGGCTGGAACAGACATTTCTTCAAAGAAGCTATACAAATGGCCCATAAGCAATGAAAAGATGCTCAACATCACTAATCATTAAGGAAATGCAAATCAAAACCATAGAGAGAGGACTGGCCGAGTGGCTCAGTTGGTTAAGAGCTCACTCAAGAGTGCGAGCTGAGCTCCGAGCAACAGCAGTTCGATGCCCAGCCCAACCTGAGCAGCTGCTGAGCTACCAACAGGTAGCAGGATGGCTCAGCTAAAAAAAAAAAAGAAAGAAAAATACTCTTTTGACTGGCGTGGTGGTTAAGCGCTGGCATGGGAAGCCAGCGGCCCCGGTTCGGTCCCACATATGAGGGCCAGTGACATTGCCCTCAAGAAAAAAAAAAAAAAATAGGGAGAAACACCTCATGCCCATTAGAATAGTTATTATCAAAAAAAAAAAAAAAAACCTTGGTGAGGTTGTAGAGAAATTGGAATCCTTATGCTCTGTTGGTGGGAATGTAAAATGGTGCAGCCGTTACGGAAAACAGTATGGAGGTTCCTCAAAAAATTAAAAATAGAATTACTATATATGTGATCCAACAATTCCTCTTCTGAGTATATATCCAAAAGAATTGAAAGCAGGGTCTTGAAGAGATATATGTACACCCATGTTCATAGCAGCATGATTTAAAATAGCCTAGATATGGAAGCAGCCCAAATGGCAATGACATATAGGTGGATAGACAAAATGTGATATATACATAAATGGAATGTTATTCAGCTTCAAAAAGGAAGAAAATTCTGACACGTGCTGCAACATGGATGAACTTTGAGAACATTATGTTAAGTGAAATAAACCATTTGCAACAGACAAATCACTATGTGATTCCACTTACATGAAGTGTCTAGAGTAGTCAAACTCAGAAACAAAAAGCAGAATGGTAATATGACAGATCTGAAAAGAAACATAGCCATTATGTCATTAAATATAATTAGATTTAATTCACCTATTAAAAGAAAAAGATTTTCAGGTTAGCTAGAAAGTAAAACTCAACTCTGCGCTAACAAGAGACATACCTATTAATAAAACAAAATGCTTCAGAGCAGCTGAAAACAAAGGAATAAGTGTATCTTCTGCATAGTTCAAGACATTCAGACATTCTGGGAAACTGAACTTTTAGCAGGGGAGGTAGGGGGGAGGAGCTCTCATGCCCACACCGTAGGGCCACATAAGGGCATGCTGGGGCTTCTAGAGTCAAGTGGGCACCATTACCAGATGCATGGCTTGGAGCTAAAGTAAAGAAACTTGGTAGAAGCTAGAGCTGTTCATTTTCCAAAGGGAAGAATCATAACAACGACAGAAGAATGGGCAGAGGGATAGCAGATACATGCAAACGGGAACCCAGGGACCACCATCTTGGTATGAGACAAGTCCAAATTCAGGCCCAAAGCCATGAAACAAGATGAAGAAGGACACTTTATAACACTATAACAGTTATTACCTATTCACCAAATAAGAAGCAGCCATTTTCATAAAGCAGAAACTAGGAGATGCAAAGAAAAATAAAAACACACAAATAACAGGAACTTGAACTCACACTCTCAGTCCACAATAGTTCAAGGTAATGAAAAAAAATTAAGGTTGTCTAGAAGACCTAACAAAATAATCATAAGGAAGTTTTTATGAATATGTGTCAAACCTGCAATCCAATATTAGCTAATATACTTCTTTTTGAAGCAGGCATGACACACTCATGCAAATATCCCTCATATGCAAAGAACTCTTAAAAAGAGGAAAAGAAAAAAACAGGGAAAAAAAAGACCAAAAGTACCATAAACAAATAGTCCAAAAACTATGAAAAGAAAGATATGCAAAGATTCTTAAATATGTGAAAAGTTTCACCCCTTGGAGATATTATTTCTTACCTATTAGATTGACAAAAATATGAAAGCTCAACAACACACTCTGTTGACAAACATATGGGGGAAACGCACTGTCAGGCACTCTGGTCCAACTCTTATGGGGAGAATTTGACAATAGCAAAATTTCATGATTATTTACCCTTTGACCCAGTAATCCCACTTGCACTAGGTTACTCACAGCAGTATTATTTCTAAAAGCAAAAGACTAGAAACCACCTGAGTGTATATCAATAGAAAACTTGCATAAACCAGGGTATGTGCCTGCCATGAAATATGATACAGTTGTTAAAAAATGAGGAAGCTCCCAAGAGCTAATAATGGAATGATTCTCATTATGATATATTCTATGAAAAAGACTAAGTGCAGAAGAATGTATGTTTCCGGATTCTTTGTACAATAGAGAAGGGGACTAAATTTATAAATTCAAAGGAAAATGAAATAAATACACCTTATGGAGTTAGAATAATCACAAGAGAGAAATGTTTTCAGAAATCATATTGATGATGATAGTGTTGGTATTTTATTTTGATACTGTTTTGTGTATATTGAGAAAAAGCATGATGAATAATGTTACGGTCATTGGGAACCAGGATTTTTCTCAGGGAGGGAAGGAAAATCACTTTAGATGAAGTTAAGTAAAACCCTTTAGTCCTGAATTTGAATTGGAAATATCACTATGATTTCATGATGTATTTTATCTTTAAATTACATATATGTATGCATACGTATGTATGTATTTCCTAGCTCTGTCTACTGAAAAGCCCTAAAAACAATGAAACATCCAGTTGCACGGAACACACTTAACATCCAGATTGTGGTTTCTACTTATTATTTTTTCAACAGAAGGAACCAGGGCTCTTTGGAGAAATAACTGATTCCAGGTCTGGTGCAGGAAATGTATGTATAAAATGAACACGTGGAAAATCTTATCATCCCAGAAAACAAGAAAGCTACCAAAGACTAACTAGTGTCGTGTCAAGGAGAGTCAAGAGGCAACTTCAAAAGGCTCTCACCAGACAAATACGGGAGAATTTGAGCATTAATAATAATAATAATAATAATAATAATAATAATAAAAGGCAATGGAAGGAAACATAGTAAATATGTTTGTATCCATGGGTTAATTTTTTTAAAACTCTTTGGTCCTCTATGAAAACTGCTAAGGAATCACCTCATTATTTTGACAACCAGTAAATACAAGACGGGAAAAAGCAAGTATCTCTCCAGCTTTTCTTGTGTGCAGTGTATTTCAGAGTAACCTTATAAAAGTATTCTAGCTAGTAAATGATGAAGACAAGGATTCAAGTATCACCATTTTGAAACCCCTATGAGAATAAATCCTGGCACTCATCATCAATGACTGCTAATATCACCGAAAGAGAGACATTGTGTGCCTTCTGATGGAAGTACATAACACACCTATGAAATATTCCTTTAAAAAGAAAAGTTCAATATGAATCTGATCAAACCTCTAGATCTCAATACCAATTTATAGATAATACAGATGGCAGAGACACAAGTTCAATGATATCATAGGGATGCAACTGACAATACACATCAGCAAAAATGACCTAATCCTAAATCTAGTGGCAGTGTATGACCTTATCTGAATCCTGACTCAAACAAATTGTTCTGAAATTTTTGAGACAATCCATGCAATGTGAACACTAACTGAACAGTCCTATTATGTTAATAGATAATTTTTAACGTTTAGGTGTGATAAGGATATTATGGATATGTTTATGGTTAAAGGCATCATTATCTTTTGGAGATACATTCTGAAATATTTACAAATGAAATGGTAAGACATTTAACGTTTGTTTCCAAGCAGTCTTTAGAGGGAGTGGGTGACAATATACATAAAACAAGAATAGCCTTGAGGGTGACCAGTTAGCTCAGTTGGTAAGAGTGTGGTGCTGATAACACCAAGGTTGCTGGTTTGATCCCCACATGGGTTACTGTGAGCGGCACCCTCCCTAAAGAGAGTCAACTGTGCCATTGTAGCATGAAAGCAATGTGTAACCAATGACCATGGTGTTTCCCAATAAAATTTAAATTAAAATTTTTTTAAAATAGGCTTAAGTTGATAAGTGTTGAAGCTGAACATTCATTAAGCTTCCTACTTTTGTATGTTCAACATTTTCTTCATAATAAAAAATATTTTTTAAAAAAACACAAATAATTTATACACATATTTGCTTTTCTTGCAAAAAATGCAGAAAGTAATTCTTCCTATCATTACCTATAGAGCATAAGTGAGGAATGAGGTGAAAGGATAAGAATGGGAGCAAACACCTTGAGTACATCTCTCTTTATAGAATTTTTAACTTCTATACCAGGTAAATTTACATATTCAAATATTTAAAAATTATAAGATTGTTTTAAATCCTTAAATTGAATACAAATAGCAAAAAATGACCTAACATTTTGTCAAATTAACAACCACAGAGAGAAAATAACCATTTTAAGCCTCTTTTGAACACAGAACCCTGGCTTAGTGGTATCTTGTCTAAGGATAATAGGACTGCAAAAAAAAAATCTTAAACAGTACTTAGTTTATTGCTAGTAGTAATATTGGTATTGTAATTCTGAAATAATTTTATGTATGTTATATGATAAACAAATAATATGTTGATGTTAATTAGCACCAAGATATTATCTGTAAGATATAAATATGCAATAAAATACATTAATAAAAATCACAATATTAAATTTGAATTAGAAATATTAACATGATTTCATGAAATTTAAAATACATATTTATTTCCTAAAACTCTCCATTGAAAGTGTCCAGAAGCAATGATACCCAAGTAGCAAAGCAATGGTCCCACAAAACAGCCAGCTCTTAGTTTCTTTTCTCTCATTCTCTCTCTCTCTCTCTCTCTCTCTCTCTCTCTCTCTCTCTCTCTCTCTAAGCTTTGAGACGATAAAAACCCCAAGTAAATATTTTTTCTTTTGCCTTTTTTTTTTTTTTTGAGGGCAGTGTCACTGGCCCTCATATGTGGGACCTGAACCGGGGCCGCTGGCTTCCCAAGCCAGCCCTTAAACCACCGTGCCACTCAGCCAGCCCATCTTTTGCTTTTTTTTTAAATTGAGATATAATTGACATATAACATTATATTAATGTCAGATGTACAACATAATGATCTGATATTTGATCACCACAATAAATGTATTTAATGTCCATCACCATACCTAGTTATGAATTTTTTTCCAGTGTGAGCAGTTGCCTTAATTTTTTTAAATTTTTTTATTTAGTTTTTATTTTTTAAAGATTTTTATTTAAAAATATAGCTAACATACAATATTATATCAGTTTCAGGTGTATACCATAGTTGTTCAACATTTATAGATCTAAAGGAGTGATCACCCTGATAAGTCCAGCAACCATCTGACACAGTACCACGCTATCACAACGTCATTGACTATATTCTCCATGCTGTATGTTACATCCCCATGACTTGTTTTAATCTGGAAATTTGGACCTCTTATTCCCCTTCACCTTTTCTCCTCTTTTTAAATTTCTCAACTACAGTTAACATTTGATATTATTTTGTATTAATTTCAGGTGTACAGCATAGTGGTTAGACATTTGTATAATTTTTTTTTTTTAAGGATGTGACTTAACATGCTAGAAGGGGCTACTTTCTTTTTTTTTTTCTTTTTTTTTTTTTTTAAGATTTTATTGGGGAATTGAGGGAGGGGAACAGCGTTGGAGAACCGGGGAAGGGGAACAGACAAGTTGCTGTCTTTTTGTTCTTCAGTCCAGTTCTGGAGGATGTCGCTTCATTGGCCCATGTTGGCATCGTCACTGCGCTCCTCCCGGATGAGGCAGATCGGTCACTGGCCTCTGGGTGTTGCTCACCGCGGCTATTGGCAGCTCACGCTGGCTGCCGGGCGCTCACTGTAGCCTATGGCAGCCCACTGCAGCAGGGGCTGCAGCCTACACCATCGCTGGGGCTCGCACAGCCCAGCTCCAGGTGGAGCTGTCGTTAGTTGTGGAGGGCAGTGTCACTGGCCCTCATATGTGGGATCCGAACCAGGGCTGCTGGCATCCCCGAACCAACTCTTAACCAATGCGCCGCCACTTGGCCGGCCCTAATTTGTACTTCTTAATCTCTTCCTGCTTTTCGCCCATTTTCAACCCCCTTCCCATCTGGCAATCATCAAAATGTTCTCTGTATCTATGAGTTTGTTTCTGTTTTGTTTATTTTGTTCTTTAGATTCCACATATAAGTGAAATCACATTGCATCTGTTTTTCTGTCTGACATACTCAATTCAACACAATACCATCCACATCCATTCATGCCACTGCAGATGGTAAGAACCCATTTCCCTCCATGGACAAGCAATATTCATATATATATATATCTCACTTCCTGTTTATCCATTCTTCTATAGACAGACACCTAGACTGCCTTTACATCTTGGCTATTATAAACAATGCTGCAATGAACATATGGATGCACATGTCCCATCAAAGTAGCATTTTGGGTTTCTTTGGATAAATACCCAGAAGTGGGATTGCTGTGTCCTTCTTTGTCTTGTGTTATAACCTTTGTTTTAAAGTCTATTTTGTCTGTAAGTATTACTGCCTAAGCCTTTTTTGTGTTTTTTTTTTCATTTCCATTTTTATGAAATATCTTTTTCCATCCCTTTACTTTCAGTCTGTGTTTGTCTTTCAATCTCAAGTGCGTTCCTTATGGACAGCCTATGTAAGGGTTTGTTTTCTTATTCACTTAGCCATCCTATGTTTTTGATCCAGCATTTAATCCATTTACATTGAAAGTAACTATTGATGTAAATATTGCCATTTTATTATTCATATTTTTATTATTAGTTTCAGGTGTACAAAACAATGCAATAGTTATCCTTTTATTCATATTTTTGATGATTTCTTTCATCTTGAAGTCCCTCTAAGATTCCTTGTAATACTGGTTTGGTGGTGATGAACTCCTTTAACTTTTTCTTGTCTGGGAAGCTCTTTATCTGTCCTTCAATTTTAAATGATAGCCTTGCTGGGTAGAATGGTCTTGTTGGTATTAATATAATAGATTCATGCCTTTCATCACTTTTAATATTCCCTGCCAATCCCTTCTGGCCTGCAAAGTTTCTGTTGAGAAATCAACTGACAATCTTAGGGGACTCCCTTATAGGGTACTAGTTGCCTTTCTCTTGCTGCTTTTAGGATGCTGTTTTTGTCTTTAACCTTTGGAATTTCAATTATAATATGTCCGGGTGTGGGCCTGTTTGGGGTTATCTTGTTTGGGACTCTCTGCACTTCCTGGGCTTGTATGTCTGTTTCCTTTGCCAGGTTAGGAAATTTTTCAGTCATTGTTTCTGCAGATAGGTTCTCAATCCCTTGCTTTCTCTCTTCTCCTTCTGGTACCCTATCATGCAAATGTTGTTAGGCTTGATTTTGTCCCAGAGGTCTCTTAAACTCTTCTCATTTTTTTATTCTTTTGCTGTTCCAATTGGGTATTTATTCCTACCTTGTCTTCCAGATTGCTGATTAGATACTTTGCTTTATATAGTCTGCTGGTGATTTCTTCTAGTGCATTCTTCATTTCAGTTATTGTATTCTTCATTCTGACTGGGTCTTTTTTTATGGTTTTTATGTCTTTTTTTTATGCTTGATATATCTTTGTTGAAGTTCTCACTAAGTTCCTTGAGCATCCTTATAACCAGTGTTTTTGAACGCTGTATCTAGTAGGTTGCTTGCCTCCATTTTGTTTAGTTCTTTTTCTGTTTTCAGGAGAAAACAGGAGTTTTCTCCTGTTCTTTCATTTGGAATGTATTTCTTTGTTTCCTCATTTTGGCTGCCTCTCTATTTGCTTCTATGTATTAGGTAGATCTGCTACATCTCTTGCAGGGTAGCCTTATGTAGTAGGTGCCCTCTGAGGCCCAGTGGCATGTCTCCCTGGTCACCTGCACTGGGTGCTCCAGGAGTGTGGGTTGTGTGTGCTCTCCTGTAATAGTTGTCAGTGAGTGGGATTGGCCCTCAGATTGATAGGCTGTGGGGTTTGGCCATATCCAACGCTTATGGGATGCAGTGCAGGGTGTCTACCCCACTCAGTGGGATTCACACCAGTGGGCTCTAATGCCTGTTGAGACCATCCTTTGTGTGTACCATTTGTGGGTCTAATTGGGTGGTGCTCTGCTGTGGTCTGAAGCCAATTAATATATTAATATATTGGTTTGGGGGCCTCTTGGGAGGGGCTTCAGTACAGGCCCAGGTCACCCACTGCCTGTGACTGGTAAGGGACTACCTGGTAGAAGCTACAAAGCAATCCACAGTTGGTCACTGCCTGTGCTGGACCTGGAGGTGTGTGGGAAGGGTCACCCACTCCTTGAGGATGGCTGTTGCCAGTACCAGGCCTGGGGTAGCTCTTCAAAAAGCCAGGAGCAGGGAAACCTGCTCACACCTGCTGCCAGTTGTTGGTTGCTAGCTTAGGTAAGGTTCAGCTGCTGATAAAGCCTCATGCTGTACAAAGTTGAGTGTCAAAGTGAGTCAGCAGGTTGGAGTTGTGGAGCTCATGGGGCAAATCAGATTCAGATTTGGCTGTAGGCTTAGGGGGAGGGCTCAACACAGGAAAGATGGCGCCTGCCTGCCGGCTGCATAGGAAGACAACCCCACACCAGGAAAATGCCAACTGTCCCCCAGGCACACCCTGAGGCCACACACCTCAGTCTTCCCCCTTGTGCCTCTGACGTCCCCCAAGTCACCATCACTCCACTGAAACCCAAGGTGAGTCTCCTGCAAGCAAGCGAGTCTGTGTGCAGGCCTTTTAAAAGGACATCTGGGTTTCCCACAGCCTTCCATCCCACCTGGATGGTTGAAATCCCCATTGTTTTTCACAGCCAGATGTTGTGGGGTCTCCTCTTCCCAACACCAGTACTCCTGGCTGGGGAGCCTGGTGTGAGGCTGGAGTTTCTTGCTCCTCCATGGGTAACTTCTGTGGCCAAGATACCCCTCCCAATTTTTATCCACACATGGAGGTTTCAGGCAGCCTTGTTTTGTGTCTCCTCTCCTGTTACCAATCTCAACGTGACTTCTTTATGTGCTTAGTTATAAAACTTCTGTTCAACTCGGCTTCAAATGGTTCTCCAGGTCGATAGTTCTATAATACAGTTGTAATTTTGATGTGTTCATGGGATGAGCCAGGCACAGTGTTTATCTATTCCACCATCTTGGATCGTTCAGTCTAGTTACAATATTTTTTTTCCTGTGATGAGAGCTTCTAAGACCTACTCTCTTAGCAACTTTCAATGTACAATGCAATATTATCAACTATAGTCACCATGCTGCCATTATATCCCCAGGACTCATTTATTTTAGAACTTAGACGCCAGCTCATGGTTTCTGAATACCATCCTCCACTAAAAGGAACCAGGGCTTTGAGAAACCATTGATTCCAAACCAGGGAGAAGTTACACATAAGCTGGGCCTGGGACAGTTTGTCATGACCAAAAGCAAGGAAGCTCCCAGAGACTGTGGATTGAATATTAGACAATATCATTATCAGCCCCTCAATGAGCTGTTAGGAACTTTTCAAATTAAAAAGTTAGGAGAGGGTCCAGCCGAGTGGCGCGGTGGTTAAGCGCTGGCTTGGGAAGCCAGTGGCCCCGGTTCAGTCCCACATATGAGGGCCAGTGACACTGCCCTCAAAAATAAAAAAAGAAAAGAAAAGTTAGGAGAAAAAGAATCAGGCCTACACTCTTTTTTTTTCTTTTGAGGGCAGCACCACTGGCCCTCATATGTGGGACCGAACCGGGGCCACTGGCTTCCCAAGCCAGCGCTTAACCACCGCACCACTTGGCCGCCCCAGGCTTACACTTTTTTACAGAGGAATTTCACCAAACCTTCAAAGAACATATAATGCCTATCTTATACAATTTACTCCAGAGAACAGAAAAAGGAGGAAACTCCCCCCAACCCATAAATATGAAAAATAAATAAATCCCCCAAATTGAAAACCAAATGAAATAACCTAACAATATATCAAATTGGTAAATAATTCTTTGAAATTACTGTTGACACAGTACCCTGCCTATACATCTCTGGCGGAGTGTGTTTTAGAAGCCTGTCATAGACTGTAGACCACCTCTGGTCCTTGCTTTTATTTCAGAGAAATGTAAATAACTTTAAATTGTGTGATACATTTCTACTGAGCAGTATATGAAAATCACAAAAGAACACCATAAAAAATCTATAATTCCAGCATGCTATAGACCCTTTCAGAGAGTTTTGATGCCCACACACACTTTTTTGTAACATTACTCTTGTCAGCTAACAATTTATGAAGGCATATTTACATGCAGTTGGGTATATGTATTTTCTTTTCCTCATTTGAAATGCCTGCTTGATTTTCTGCTGCCTGCTGGCACTATAATTTGCATCAGATTCCCCTTTATTGGACATTTTGATTATAAAATGTTTGTCATCATATCACTGCCATGAACCACCTCAGAGGATGATCGTTGGACATTGTTCAGGACCTAATTGACCATGAATTTATTATGGTACCACTCTTCCTGGTAATGTTGGAGGTTTTTTTTTTAGCAAAAGTTGGTAGCATGAACAGATAATAGAGATTCTTAAATGATTGAGATTATGCCAGGCAGATATAACAAAAGACGGCAGAAAGAAATGCAAAGATGTTGGTAAAAATGCTTGAAATTCTGAATTTGGGCATCTAAGCTGGGTAGGAAGGAATATGAAGACAGATAGGAGGTGATAGAGGAAAGGGGGGACTGAACCCCAATACAATGTAGATGTGATGTATTACAGAATTGTACACTTGAAACCTATATAATTTTACTAACCAATGTCACCCAAATAAATTTAATAGAAGTTATTTTTTAAAAAAAGAAAAAGGAGAAGGAGAAGGAATGCAGGCAGGCCCTGGAGCCAAATTCCCAGCATTGGAATCTGGGTTTTCCCACTTAAACTGTTCATAACTTGAAGCAAGTTCTGAACCTCAGCCTCTGGGCCCCCAAATGAGGATGCCCACAACAGTATCTCCTGGAGCTGTGGCGAGGCTGAAATTATATCATCTAAGTTCCTTAGTTTGGTGCCCAGCCCTCAGGCACTTAATAAATGTGAGCCTTTATAGCTATTAGCTCTCAATCATTGGTCACATGAATATGGGAGGAAAAGAAATAACAAAGTGGAGGCAGCAGTGAGTGAGGACAGCAGCCCTGCCTCCCCACCAAGAGGAACTTGAGTCACAAGCAGGTGAGCAGCCTGTCTGAGAGGGCTGCCAGGGGTAGGGGCATCCAGAGACAGGCAGGCTTCAGAGAGCTGGGTCACTCTGGAGTCCATGTCATAGGAGAATGGAACAAAGGAAGGAGAGAGAATAGTAAACCAAGCCACCCAACCCTCCATTTCTAACTTTGGAACCATGAAGAAGCTGCCTCCTGTTTTCCTGCTTCACTTCCCCTCCACCTGCTCCAATTCCCACTCTTCCCTCTTCAGTTCCATCTGCCCCATCCCCCCACCTCACACACTGGACCCCAGGACTGACGCCTATTTCTACCTCTTACTTCCTATCGTCCAATCCTGGTTGCCTCCTCCGTCTGTCCCTTTGCTCCTTCTCTCCCCTCTTCGGTTTCTCTGCCCTTCCATCTGCCCACCATCCTGTCGGACTTGCCCCCCTCTCCTCTCTCAGTCCTTCCGTGGCCCCTGACCTGGCGCCTCCTCCAGCTTCCTGGGCTCTGTAATTTTCAGGTCTCTCATGCCTCCTCTTCAGACCTCAACCCCAAGGATGTCTACATCTCACCTGTTGACTCCCATTGCCTACCTGGGGACTAGGTGCCCCTGCTAGTCAGGTTTCTGGTTCAGCCCAGAACTTCTGGCACCATGAGCGCCCAGTGATCTATTGATATGGGGGTCAGCAGATAGCCAGCCCCAGGCCACAAGGCATCTCCCTCAGGTAGGATTTTTCTCCTGGTATTACATTCTCAGTTATACTGGTCTTGGCCAGCTCTCTGGCTATCTAGATTGATAAGAGTTCTTGTTTCTGCCTGGGTTGGCTGTCACCTTTGTGGACCTCGACATTTATAAGGGAATTCTGGGCCCTGCTGTACCTGTGAGCTAACAGCAAGAGCATGACAAGGCCGGCCAAGTGGTACAGTGGTTAAGCGTTGGCTTGGGAAGCCAACGGCCCCGGTTCAGGTCCCACATATGAGGGCCAGTGACACTGCCCTCAAAAAATAAAAATAAAAAACGAACAAACAAAGAACATGACAAGGAGGGCTCCATGGCCTCTGTCTTATCTTCCAGGAAGATAAACCCATGGATCCAGCACTGTTCAAGCGATGCCAAGAAAGAAGTTCCATGAAAACATGTAAACACAGATTTAGAGCTTCTCCTTCAGGGACACCACGACTCATTTCCTCCCAGATGTCATCTTTGTCCCAAGATGTGCAGAACGTTAGTGCATTCTAACCCTTACTACAACCTACACTTGAGATACTGACTCCTACAGGAAGAAACAATTTCCAGTGGATTCTGATCAAAATCATATCAAACTCTGAAGTGTCTCTTCTCTCTCTTCTCTTCTCTTTTCTGTCCCTCTCTCTTTACAATCAGAATTCCAGGATAACAGAATCTAAAAGACAGAGTTACCTATACCCCATTCAACAAAGATAAAGAGTGAAAGTTCATTAGGAAACTTCAACCTTGAGCTAGAAAGCCTTCTAGATAATACCAGAATGGGAGTGTGTGGAGGAAGTCCAGGGCTTCAGCTCTCTTCCTGAACTGGAAGCAAATCAAGAGTCAAGCAAGATTCAGCCCTCTGAGAATGCCTTCCTTTCTTTTCATCCATAATCATCCTTGCATTACTTGGATCCCAGATACCTCAGATTTCCTAGCACTGAGATTCTGGGGGATATATCAAAGTAGATGTGTGGAGAAGGCCAGCAGACTAAGGAGCTATGTGTTATGGGCAAAAGGCAATGACTCATGGGTTGTGTACATCCATCCACCCATGTCTACAGAATCATAAAGTACAGTGAAAGGAAAATGCCAGTCCAACACAAAGTGCATGAGCTCTTGGACCCTAATCCTTCCTGATGGCCTCACTGTACCTCACTGATTTCCACACACACACACACACACACACACACACACACACTTTCCTCCAAGCTTTTGGTGTGTAACCAGAAAAATGCAGAAGAATCCAAAACAAATGTTTTTTTTTGCAGTTTAATCAGATCATTAATTTATTAATTATCAGGTCACTTCATCCGAAAATAGAAATTTAGTTAGCTTTTGGGGATGTACATAATATCACAGGAAAATCAAGGTGAAGGGAGTGAAAACAGAGCCAAATAAATTGAGACCAGAGATTGATGCACAAATTGCAAACCGAGAGAGCCTGTTCTGTTTTTAAGAATTGGACCCTAAATCAATCTCTGAGCCCCCTGCTGGCCAACATTTAATCCCTTTCTAATTCCACAGTCACTAAGAGGGAAGCAAAATCAATCATACATGTCTAGCTTCCCTAAGAAATTAGTTGCTCAAGAAAGCGCCCTGAGACAACATCTGTGTTTTTTCTTTCCCCCGGGACACACCAGAGGGATTTAGTGGGACCCATGCCCAGCTAGCCTCACCTGCTCAATTTCTGGGAAACTTCAGGAGTGGGATTAGGTCGAGGTCTTCATTTGCAGTCATGAACAAGCCCTTTCCTTCCCAGGTGCTGTCTGTAGAGGTGTTCTCCTGCCCTGCCCCGCCAGGTGGAATTTGCAGGGAGGGTTTCAAAGAAGCTTCTCACCACTGTCTCCAGGGCACACCCTAGACCCACCTCCTGCTGGTTCCCGCCGCCTCTAAATACACAGAAGCTACTTTGTGGTCTATGAATTCCCATCACTGAAGCTCAGCCATGTTCTATGTGGAAGGAGAGAGAAGAGCCCTTTCCTCTTTGTCACATTTGGCACCTGCCACCAAAGTAGGGCTCTCTGAGCCCCAGTGACTCTCAAGAGAGGTCTGACAATGGGTCTGCCAGCCCCTGCCTGTGGCTCTGCTCCTCCTTGGGCTCGGATGAACCCGGAGTGCTGATCCAGAACCAGCCTTAGAGACAGACTTCTTTTCTTATTCTTCCTTCGTGGCCCTCACCCTCTAGGTGGCACAATTATGGGATATTTTCCTACAGTGAAAATGTGAAAAATAAATGTGACTTTAGGAGTACTTTGCAATGGCAGACATGATCAGAATCATCTTTGCATACAGAGAATCAATAACTGGGCCCTGATAAAAAAAAATTAAAAAAAGGATGTCTGCGTGGATCCCTATTCTACTTGTACAGCGAGTTTAGGCAAAATCTTGAATTGTTTTCTGCCCTTGACCATTCTGATGCTCTTGACTTAACCAAGTGGCTCTTAGAAGAAAGCGGCTCTCAGCCTTGAGAAGGGGAGAACTGACCACACACTGACAACAGGAGCCTCTTAGGCTCTCTGCCTCTTCCTCCAAGCAGTGCAAGGTCGGGGCTGGGATATGGCTGCTCCTAGGGTTCCTGACAGGGACCAGAGATGCACCAGAGGGAAAGGAGAGGTCACTGTTCAGCTGCAGGGTGGGGAGGCGGAAGTAACGGCGAGGTGAGGAAGAGCTCCTTTACCCCTAAAATGTGCACTTGACGGTAATTCCAGCTTTGCTTAAAATAAGCATGGGCAAGGGGAATGGCACTCTTAGGTACGCTGATGGTGACACTGATGGGAGTGTGAAAACAGTGTGAAAGACTAAAATGTCTGTTACCCCAGACTCCAAGGCCCAGCGTGAACCCGTCCTCACAGCTTTCCCTGACCTCCCACATGTGGCATTAACCTCCAGTAGGGGGCTGTGGCAGGGACTTAAAATCTACTAAGAGGGGGGCTAAGTGACATCCAAAGGGATCCACACTGAGGTAAGGGGATGTTTCACGTGACGAATTCCAACTGTAGGTACTGGCTCCATTCATGTAAAGCTTCCCAGGCAGCTAGGTAGCCGCGGTCCAACTGGAAAATGCCCTCAGAAGGGAGAGCGTGTCTGAGGCACAGAGTCTGTGACAAGTCTGAACATGTAAGGTTCGCTGGGGTTGTGTGGAGTGTTGGGGAGCCACTGAGTGTGTACATAAATGAACGTGCTCAATGGATGGCCAAGATGGCAGCAGGTGGACAGACGTGGTGGCTGGAGGGGTCTGGGAGTCACCCCAGCAGGGCTGGCCAGCAGGCAGCCGGGCTCATTAGAGGGCCCACATCCGGAGGCCATCAGCAGCGATAACAATGCAAATGGCACCAAGTGAATGGAGTGAGGGAGAAGGAGGCCTGGAGTGAAGCCTGGAGTACAGGCACAGGGCAGCCTGGGTCATGTGAGACTACCCGTGACACTCACGCTGATCGACATCACTGCCTTCATTACTTCAAAACTTCCACACCTCCATCCCCAAATTGTGACTTCTCCACGAAGTGACTAAACATAAATCTCTTCTGCAGCCTGAAGGTGGAGAGCCACCCCCACTGAGGGCCCCAGACAGGGTGAGGCAGGCAGAACCCAGCGGGCCCAGGGATCCTGACTGCTACAGTTTTCAGCATGGGAAGACGCCAGCTGCCTTACAGTCCTACAGGCAGGGGGCTGTGGGGAACAATAAAGCTGAGGCAGCCATGATGGTGAGTTCAGCAGCTGGGGCCAAGGCCTAAGGAAAAACTGGGTATCCATCTAAAGCTGCCTGGGCCCCACCTTTCCCTGCCCCTACCTTTGAGTCTATTTCCTGTTGAGAAGTCTGTGGGGGTCCTTCTGGTGCCTTTTAGTCACCTCAGAGGAGCCAATGCCCTTCTTGGGGTGGAGGGGACAGAAACCAAACAAGGGGATGCAGGCCACATGGAGCACCCTCCCAGGGTAGCATTCACTGCTTTGGTGTCCCATGACCAGGGCCTGGCCTGTGGCCATGCAGGCTGAACAGCTGTCCACCCATTCTGCCCGGGGACCTACTTCCCAAGAGCAGAGGCATGTGAACAAAGCTCAGGGGGTGTCAAGTCCAATGTCTGAGACTTGCTGGAGCATGGCAGTGACGGGTAGGGCTCCAAACATGGAAGCCACCTGAAAGAGACTTCTTCCAAAAGAAGAGTCAGGTACATAGGGAGGGAGGGTCCGCCTGGGCCATTTTCTCTCCTGGCCCACACTGCCCTCACTTCACGGCTGAACCTACAGTTAAACTAGTTATGAGTAAGGGGAGAGAGGTGATAAATACCAAATTGTTCACTGAAAACATGAGACACTACCACATTTCCCAGAACAGGAGAACGGGTGACACTCATTCAGTTAGGTGGGCAGAGGGCTACCATCTCACTCCTACACAGAGCTCAGCTTAGCTTCCACAGTGAAGGTTCCAGAAGACTCAGGACCACCAAGAACTCAGGTGTCAGGAGTGATGGAGGCAGTGTCCAAAAGATAGGCATGTGCCAGAGGAGGAGAGGACAGTGGTCTAGATCTCCTTTGAGAGGGCTCTTCCTCTGCATTTGGTGCTTTTCCAGTTCTGTTCTACCTGTGTCTAGGACTTGAACATACTCTTCTCATGAGTTTGACTACCATGCATACAGAGAACTCTCTAGTCCTACCTCCTCCCCAGATATCTCAATGCCTATTGCATACTGCCTCTCAGATGTCCCTAAGGCAAGTCAAGTACAAAATGTCCCAACCCAAACTTAGAATCTTCTGCCCTCCTGCGCCATCTGCATTGCCCTGTGTCCCCAACGGAGAAGGATGACATGCTCTACCCCATCACCCAAGGCCTTCTTTCCTTTGCTGTCCTCAATCCTACCTCTGAAACCTCTCAAATCAATCCCCTTCTATTCAGTGTACCCACTGCTCTAGTTCAGACCCTCCCTTTTAACTAGAATATGGAATGCTGCCCCAACAGGTCATCCTAACTGCAGCATATCCAAGCACCTCTGACCATGTCACCCTCAGCCTGGTGTCCAAGCTCCAGTCAGACATGAAGTTCTCCATGACCCTGACGCAGCACCCCTCCAATCTCAGTCCAATCTCAGCTCCCACCACTCCCCTCCTCCCATCTTATACCCCAATAGTGCTAAGAAGCTAAAGTCCCCACCCTCACCTTTAATCACCTTTGAAGCACACCACTGTGCTTTTCCTGGAACTCCCATCCCCTCCTTCGAGATCCTTCCTCTCGGTTCACATGCTTCCATGTTTCATCTTAATACTGCAGTTCCTGGCATCTGCTGGTTCCAGTCCAGGGCTCACCCATGACCCCTGACCCTCAGAGATAATGAGCCAGAAAAGGTGAGCTGGGAGGGAGTTGACAGGCAGTGACCCCAGGTGAGCTGAGAAGCAGAGGAAGGGGTTAATGATCACAGGATAGGAGTGCAAATCTCTCGGACTTTCTCTTATGTGAATAGAAAGTGCCATTCTTCAAAAAAGTGCCACTCTGATAGGTACTTGCACCCTGAAATAACCAGGGCATGAATGTCATCCCAATGTCACAGGCAGAATCAGGAGAGGGACTTTCCTTTAAAATCCTATGGAAACCAGAGTCCTTGGTCAACATTTTTAAACCCTTCTTAGGAGAAACTCTGGAAGACAAAATGCTGAAAATTAGAAAACCATTCTGTGTGAACCTTTCTGATTTAGCCTCTGTGGGAGGCTGATCTTAATGGCCAACATTTAGAAAGCACAGGATAGATCTGGGACAAGATGGCTCTGGATAAAACTGTACTATGAACCTAGAAGGTAGAACCATGTTCAATGCCCTCTTGGTAGCATACCACATACACCCCAACCCCTTCCACTTCAGTCTTAGAATGGGGAACTGGAATAAAGTTTCTGCCATACTGAGCAGGAAAGGGCCAAGGAGGCAAAAAAGAAAAACACAGAGATGAGCGAACATTGGTGAGGAAGCACAGGTTTCTATAAGGCTTAACTTATGATCCCACCAAGGGTAGCAAAAAGCAGGACTGGGGCCGGCCGAGTGGCGCGGTGGTTAAGCGCTGGCTTAGGATGCCAGCGGCCCCAGTTTGGATCCCACATATGAGGGCTAGTGACACTGCCCTCTAAAAAAAAAATAAAAAAAAAAAATAAAAATAAAAATAAAAAAAGCAGGACTACCTGAGAGAAGGGAAATTCTTAAATCCCATTTCCTTAGCCAAAGCAGTATCTCATTGGGAAAAAGCTACAGATTTTTCCCAATCTCAACCCACCTCTGTCTCTTACCCATATTATTGTAAAGATGAAAATTCACATCTAGTGCTTTGGTAATTGCTCATCCTTGCTCAAAGGACATTGACAGTTATGAGTATCTCATGATCTTTAATCTTTAGGTATTCTAGGTTTCCATACTTGTTAAAAGGGGAATTCATAAAGGAATTTTAACAGGAAATGTGGTCTACGAAGTGCTGGCTTTAAGATTCTGGCACCTGAGCTACCTGCCCTAATGGGAAATGGGATTCCGTATGGCAGGAAGAGTACCTCAAGCTCTGGAGACAGACAGATCTGACTGACTCCTGCCTCTGCCATTTTCAGATGTGCGACCCAAGCCAGTTACGTTTCCCGAGCCTCACTCTTCTCTTCTGGGAAATGGGGAGAATGTTAGTACCTACCTCCTGGTGCTGTTGTGAGGATTAAATGAGAGGATGTGTATAAAGTGTTTAGCACAGAGCCTGCTGAGAAACAAATGCTCGATAAATACTGGCTATTTTTGCCATTACTAACAATGATTTGCTAATGCATCACTGTTCCTACTTTTTGCTGAGCTCACAGTGGCCTGCTTTAGGCCACTACTTCTCAGTTATGCCGCTCTCTCACCAGAGTCTCAAAGTTCTCCTGTGAGGAAACACCCAACTGAAAACTGCCAGGCAGGAGAATCTGCAATGTGTGCCAATGGGGTGTGTATACATGCGGACAGTGTGAGGGCCGAGTGGGGTGTGGAATCACTGCTCGGGACTGGGTGTGGGTTGTTACAGGAGAAAGACAAATTACACGTAGGAAGAGTGCCTTCAACTCTGGATCCTCAGCATTTCTAATTCACTTCCAAAGGACTTGGATTATATCAAGATTACTTCCCTGGGTATGCACCAAGCTTGAAAATTGGGAGTGTTTGTTTCTACCATAAATCTTATGATCTTGGGAGATTTAAATACACGTTTATCTCTTTTGTGGTGAGGGCGAGTTGTCTCTTATGATGCTTTTCCTCCTGCATGGGTTCTCCGGTGGGCGCTGAAGTGGGAGCTATTGTTAAAGTCTTTGCCACACTCCAGGCACTTGTAGGGTTTCTCCCCAGTGTGGATTCTCTGGTGAATAATAAGACTGGAGCTCTGGTTAAAGCACTTTCCACACTCTCTGCACTTATAAGGCTTCTCTCCTGTGTGAATCCTCTGGTGAGTAATGAGGTTAGAACGGTCACGGAAGAATTTTCCACACTCGAGGCATTTGTAGGGCTTCTCTCCTGTGTGCACTCTCTGGTGTGTGATGAGCTTGGAGCGCTCACTGAAGCATTTCCCACAGTCCACACACTTATACGGCTTCTCCCCAGTGTGGGTTCGCTGGTGGTTAGCCAGCGTGGAGCTCTTACTGAAGCTTTTCCCACAGTCAGCACATTCGTATGGTTTCTCGCCTGTATGGATTCTTTGGTGACTAATGAGGGCAGAGCTCTTAGAAAAGGTTCTTCCACATTCGGAACACGGATACAGTTTCTCCTCTGAGTTGGTGCTGTGCGGTCCAGGGGAGTTCAAGTTCTTCCAGGCACTTGGAGGTTGTTCAGGAGACGTCTCCTCTGTCAAGTTCCTCCAGTGAGCACTAAAGGGTGGGCTTGGGCCAAAGTTCTCCCCGGGCTCACTACAGTGGTCAGGATTTCCTCCCAAGTGGATCCTCTGATGTTTCAGAAGGTTTGAGCTCTGGTTGAAGCTTTTCCAACATTGCCCACATTTATAAGGCTTTTCCCCTGTGTGGATTCTCTGGTGGGTGACGAGATTTGAGTGGTCGCTAAAGCTTTTCCCACATTCGAGGCATTTGTAGGGCTTCTGTCCAGTGTGAATTCTCTGGTGGGTATTGAGGTTGGAGCGGTCACTAAAGCTTTTTCCACATTTGAGGCATTTGTAGGGCTTCTCACCTGTGTGTGTCCGCTGGTGGGCGATGAAGTGAGAGCTCCGACTGAAGCTTTTCACACACGTATCACACTTGTAGGGTTTCTCTGCGAGGTACAGGCCTTGATGGTCAATAAGTTTTTCTAAATCCTCTTCAGAAGAACATTCTTCCCATTGTTCCTCTGAGGGATTTCCCCACTGCTCTTCAGTTTCATTTTCATTTTCACTGTCCTCCCCCCAATCACGATGAGGGTGGCAAACAATCTCTGTGGTACATTTTGATAAGGTGCCAGGCAAATCCTCAAAAATATCCTGCTCTGGACTCTGGTCTTCATCTTCATGCCTCATCTCAAAACCTGAAAGAATGGACAGAAATGCAGTTTTTGTTCATTCATTCGTTAGAGTCTATTTATATCTGTATGTCATTTCTTGTGAATTTGGCTAACATGAATTTATATCTTGTATCTCACATCTTATAAATGTGACTAACAGGAAATTGACAGAGTTTTGGCGCATACATGCATTTCTGACCTGCAAAGCTGAGAAGCGCAGTCTAGTTACCCCATCAAGGGAGCCATGAGCCCCAGCCACGCAGGCAGCCAATCTCCCTGGACAACTCCCCGTCCCACTGTTTGACAATGAACACCTCCTTCTTCTAGTACAGTCAGTATGTCCTGTGTCATAGGAGACTGAATAAACTCTATAATTGCCCAAATGAATCCCAGTCAAATCTAGACCTGACTGCTTGTCTCAAATATTTGAGGGATTACATTCAAGCCAGAGACTGGATCATCGGAGAAAGGCACAAATCTTTTTCCTATTCAATTCCATTCTCTGTTTTAGTTCAGACAAGATATGAGCCTGGCTCCCTCCCTCTGTCCACATGCTTGTAGATTCTGAGGATATCCAATGACTCCAGGCTTACCAGCATCTGGGGTTTTAGGGCATGGGGTTGGAGGCTTGATGGCATCTTCATCTGCTGTCTCATCCCAGGCCTGCTCATCAGTCTCAGTAATGCTCTGCCCAGATGTAGGGAGGCCCGCTGCCTCCCTGATGGTCCCCATGGCTCTGACTGCAGTCCGAGCCCTCACCAGAGAGTCCAGCTCCTCATAGAAGGGGCATGTCCCTGGTGGGTGGCTGCTCTTGGCTTTCCGGTAGCTTCGAAGGAGGTTTTTGAATCTATAGCGACACTGCTCCAGTGTCCGCAGGAAGCCCTGTGCACACAGCCGCTCTGCAATGGCCCGGTACACCTGGCTGTTCTGGTGACAGGTGCGAAGCTTTTCAGAGAATGGGGACTCACTGAGAATGGTCAGGAAGGCCTTGGTCTCCTCGTAGCCCCAGTGAACACCTGCTGTCAGGAGTGAAGAGTTCAGAATTGTGAGACTTAATGAACTTGCCTAGGTCATCAGGGATCGGGGTCACCTGCCCTGCTAAATGCCTAGAACACAGGCACCTCAGAACTTATGAAGGTGCCTGAGGCACTAATAAAGAATATACCATTGCTTCTCAGGGCTGTGCCACCCCCACCACTCCCTTCTAGGAGATTCTATTAAAACTTAAGAGTCTTGGCAAAAGAGGAGGACTTAGGGGGCCATATTACACCAGGTGACACCCACTCCCCTGGCTTCGGCCGATTGGTTCAGGGAAAGGCCTATAAGTAGGATACAAGAGACTCTTTCTATACCCATTCAATACTTGTTCGCTACTTACTTTTATGAATTTTCCTTTAAACAAACATGGAAACAGGGAATCCCTCAAGACATGAATGGACTTCAAATAATTGCAATCGAGTCCAACCGAGGATGCCTTTCCCCTTTTGTGGAAGAAAAAGGAAGTGGCCTATTATCAGTTCCTCTGCAGGTAAATGATGTAGCCAGGGAGGCAGCATGGTGGAGGGAAAACCGCATGAAAGGGGGCTGGAGCCCTGGGCTCTGATCCTCACTCTGCCGCCTGCCTCACTGCGGACTCTGAGTCCTTCAGTCTTTGGCTTCAGTGTTTCCACTTTTACAATGACTGGGTGCTTCCCAAACACTGATGGTTCAACTACACACTGTCATGATTTCTGCTCTGTCTGTTAAGTATTTCACTCTGTATCTTTCTTTACCTAAATTTACTATCTGTGAAATCATGGTTGATGTGTTCATACACATTCAAAGTTCACTCATCCCCCTACTACCAGTGACATACTTTGGGAAATACTGAATTAGCTCTTAAAGGTCCCCCTAGGATTTTAAAAGTGCTTGTGTCTATAACAGGGAAAACTTATACAAGGAGAACTGACCATATGAGAAGAGAGTGGGCGTCTGAGAATGACCTAAGGAACTCAGCGCCTCACTCCAGTAGCATCAATCCAGGCTTTTGTGCCCTGAACTCACGGAGCAGAGGGTTTGGCTAGTAGGAGGGTTGGAATCTGGATCCGATTAAACCTGTGTTCTTACCAATACGACTTTGGAACAGAGCTGGACCCCCTGGAATCCTAGGCCCCTGGACAGACTCATCAGTGGCCACGTCATCACCATTACAGTCTTCTGCTGTGTCCTCAGGTTCCCAGCCCCCTTCTTCCTGCTCTTCCATCTCTGCATCGCTATCCCCCAGCCTGGGAAGCGCCACAGTCTCTCCCACTCCTGCTGTGGCTCTGATGGCAGTCCGAGCCCTCACCAGGGCCTCCAGCTCCTCGTAGAAGGGACAGGTCCCCGGGGGATGGCTGCTTTTGGCTTTCCGGTAATTCCGTAGGAGGTTTTTGACCCGGTAGCGACACTGCTCCAGTGTCCGCAGGAAGCCCCGTGCCCTCAGCCGCTCCGCAATGGCTCGGTACACCTGGCGGTTCTGGTGACAAGTCCGGAGCTTTTCAGAGAATGGGGACTCACTCAAAATTGCCAGGAAAGTCTTCGTCTCCTCATAGCCCCAGTGCACACCCGACACCTTCATGTCCTCCACGTCCCATTGGGATTGTTCTTCCCAGGCCCTTGAGTCCCTCCAGGCCAATGCTGGAGCTGGTTTTGTTTGTTCAATATCCAGGCTGTAATCTGCCGTGTTCCTTTTACCAGAATTCATAAGACTTGGGCCCCAAAATTCTGGTCCTTGCTCTCGCTGGGAGATGATATTTGGTTTTGAAACTGGAACTCCTATATAAAAAGAAGCAGAGGAATTATTAGGTAAAAATGACCTCTTGAGCAGAGCGCCTGTCCAAAATGTCCCTGAAACATATCATTTCCCTGTGAGAGGCTAATGAGAAATTCCCATGCTAATCCCTTCAATTGTCTTGTGGGTTAGAGAGAGGTAACTGGAGGTACCAGAATCACTTTAATTGAGCTCCTCGCTTTGTCCATTTGTTTTTTTGTTCCTGTTATGAAACACATCACACAAAAGAGTGACGGTCATTGGTCCACAGATGGGCACATGACTTAAACTGGCCCAATCAGAATTAATTCAATGGTTGGAGGAAAGGTCTCTGTCTGTCTGTCTGTGTCTATCCCCCACCCTCACCCTCTTTTCTCTCTTTCTCTCTGCCTCTTTCTCTGGGTGTGTGTGCGTGTGTGTGTGTGTGTGTGTGTGTGTGTGTGTGTGGTGTGAGTCTCTTGCTAGGAAATGTGGCCTCGATTGCACTGGCACATATCCTTTGACTCTGACACAAACTAGCTTTAACACGAAGCTGAGGCTGAGGATGGCAAGCAGAGAGACAGGAAGAACCTAGATCGCCTGTGACATTGCTGAGCCAATTTGTACTGTGGTTTGGAACATGCTCTCCTTGGACTTCCAATACGTAATGTGAGACAATAAATTTCCTTATTTTTTAAAATAGTTAGCTATGTTTAAAGGACACCTATACTAACATCTCCCAAGCCTAACAAAATAGAAGCCTTTAATTAAAATAAATATTTGAAGGAAACTAGATGAAAAAGAGTTTAGAGCTAAAAGAGGCTTAAGGATTATCTAGTTCAACATTTCCCAAAGTTTGTCCCTTTGAATACTATTTTCCCCAGACACCACGTGTAAGAAGGGGTTACACGGACAAGCAAGCAGCCAACAAAGGGCTCTAGTATTTTACCTTACTGACATGAGTCAGACCTATGATTGCCTCTCCTATTTTATCCCACTCATGTGTCTAACTGCCCTCAGACTGATCCCAGGCTCCACAGGGAAGTGGTTCATTAGTATTTGACTTCCTGTGCAGGATGTGCCTACAGAGAAAGGACTCTATGTTGGTCATGTGGGATTTAAGGATTTCCAGCCCTGTAATATTCTCGTTTCATGGGCTTGGTTCACGTGAGTCTGCCCCTGAGAGATGGATCTTGTTTGATATTGAAAAGACTGGATTTCTGAGACAGCAGGCTGGGCCCAGCCCCTGCACCCTGGTGAATGTACTGAGGAAATGAAGGTCATGAGCCACAAGAGGGCGGGCTCTAGGAAGCCATCCTGCCAGCCTCCATCCAGGCAGACTCCACTCCCACACTCCACCCTGGCCTCCACAGTGTTGGCTCCAGAAAGCATATCTTCTTCCTCTGTCTGAAATTCAATAGATTCACAGAGTCCCTGTCCTAAGGGAGTGATGAAATGCTCTTTGGGAGTGTACCGGAAACCCAACATCTTCAGAGAGCATCGTTTCCTTACCCAGGGACACGCCATTCCCACAGTTGTCTCCTGGGGGGTCCTTGCGAAACTCCTGCTCAGCATGTCTGCCAGGGCCCAGGGCTTCCTGTGAGATGTACAAGAGAGGGACCTTAAATGTCAATGACCATGACCAGAGCCTGGGAACCCTACCCAGAAAAATAATGGGAACAGAGGAATACCATGTGAGAGGCTAGCTAGCATCGTAGGGAGCAGCATGACCAAGGAGAGGCCCAGCAGATGGGCGGCGAGCAAGAGGCTAACTCCCTGAGTCTTGTGCCCTTTTGCTGAGCTGAGGCCACGAAAAGAGAAGAGGAGCACAGGGGCAAGAGCACAGAAGTAATGACAGGAAAGGGAGACCAAACAGCAGCTTACCTGAGACTCAGCTGTCACCTCCCAATCTCCAACGCTCCCCATCTTTGGAAGAGTAGGGGCTCGAGGAGTGAGGACAGCTAAAGAGAAGAAAAAGACTCTGAAACCCAAGCTCTCGTTCCCAGAAAACTACCCACCCCCCTTCTCAGGGCCAGCTTTCCAAAAGCCATGCATAGGTCAAACTAAGACAATCCCTGTAGCCAGTGCAGTTTTCCATTCCTTCCCTTCTAGAGTATCTAGCTCCTAGAGTGGTGTGCCATGTGAGAAATGCCAAGCCGATCTTACCAGCCTATGATCTTAGCACCTTGCTTCAGTCCCAGCTGGAACCTGGATGACTCAGTTATAGGGGGCGAGCTGACATCGTTGGGAGCTTCATCTTTTTTTTAGAATGCCTACCTGCCTTACTTCTTAGTGTGTCCATCAGACACTATTCTATCCCTTGCCTTGAAATCCATACATATCTCTTCCCCATGACCCTTTCCTTACCAATCCCTTCACCCTTCTTCCCTGATGTTCCCTGATTCTTGATACTCACCACTCTCTTTCAAGGTCTGGGGCACCATCTTGGTGTCTAGATGCATGGGAAGGTCAGGGCATGGATTCTTCACCCACTGCCTCTGAGACTGTCCCTTGGGCCAGTGATCCATTGGCTGCAGCTGAGAGCTCTGAGGTTCCTGCATTGCCTTTAAGGGCCTGATCCCTTCTGCACACAAGCCCAGCTCCTACACACAGATGGTCAAAATTCCCAATCGTCAGTTCAATAAGAGCAATTTTGGTAGGAAGGGCGGGCAATTTTCTGTTGAGCACAACTGTGGTCCAGAGGTTAACAGGCTCTTTTTAAGTCCTGAAGATGGCTCAAAGTATGACGACAAAGCCATTGGACTGACTTGAGTTAATAGACTATCAATTATACCACCAAATGACTAATGTCTCATTCAACACAGGGAGGCTATACAAGTGTCTCAATGAGGCCGTTGCTGTCCAAAACATTTTTGAATCATAAAGACATAAATTATGTAAAAATTTTACGACATTAAAAAATAATTTCTGAACATGAAAACAGGGTGTTTATCAAAAAAAAAAAAAAAGAGAGAGAGAGAGAGAGAAGTTAACCAGGTCCAAATTAAAAAGCAAAGTGAAGCATAAGAACACATACAACTATAATTTTAAATGTAATTGCTCTAAATATTCCTGCTGAGGCGTGGCCGGTTAGCTCGGGTGGTTACAGCTTGGTGCTAATAACACCAAGGTTGCCGGTTTGATCCCCACATGGGCCACTGTGAGCTGTGCCTTCCTTAATAAAAATAAAAATAAAAAATAAATATTCCTGCTGAAAGGCAAAGAAAATTCAAAAATAAAGATAAGACAAAGGAGAGACAAAGAGTTACAGATAGAATTCAGAAAGGCACATCTACTCTTGAAATAGAAGGATAAGCAAAGATAAGGCACCGTAACTCAAAAGGAAAACAGACGTGGCAATTTTAATTTCAATGTAGACGTTCAGGCTAAAAGTACTTAGAGGTATAGAGAATATATACAAAATAAAAGGGAATAATCAATTAAGAGGTGAGATTACCCAATTCAGCATTATCAATCATAAAGCTAATTTCTTATCTCTATCTCTCAGTTGTTTCCAAATGCAGAGGTAGAGGCCGAGATCTTATTTCCTGGCCCTAAAACCCCCAAAATATTACAATCTCGTTGCATTATAGAAACAACTCACTTTAAAAAAAAAAAAGTGTATTTCAATTTCTTCAATAGGTATTTTCAATAATCACATGGTTCAAAAACAGAAAATACTAGGGGTGCCAAAAAAAATGTATACACATGACTTGCATTCATCTTTTGTTATCGGTATATACTGAATATTACAATTTTAATAGTTTTTTCCTTTCTTAAAATGTGTATACGCTTTGGGGGCACCCTGTGTATATATAGGGTACATTCAGTGGAAACCCCCATCCCCGCCCCTGCCCCCATGCCATCTGCCCGTTTCTTCCTCACTCCCTCCCATAGGTAACCAGCGTTCTGCGTCCTTTCAGTTTCTTTATGTTCAAGCAACTGTAAATATACATCCTTATTTCTTCCCCATGTTTACACAAAAGGTAGCAACTATATATATTTCTCTGAACCTTATTTTTTGACGCAAACTAGTAACATCCATCTTCATCAACTTCTTGATTTTGCCAAACTCATCTCCAAAAATCTTTTGGCTGATCTCAAAAAGAGGATGTTTACCGTTAAGAAGATACATAGGAATGGGCCATGAGCATCAAAAGCCATTCCAAATAAGGAGCTCCACCAATGTCCTGGGTGGTTCACAGGGAGAAAACATCGCTTATCAACATTCTTATATGATTAAGGAAAAAAAACCAAACACCTCACTTTGTTATAGTTACACTCTTACAATCTACAGCTGCACTGTGTGACTAGGCTCCACGGCAGCCCTCGCTCCCAGCCCTAGCTCCTTCAGCTGCTGCCATGCCTAAGCGAAGATTCTGATTCCATGGATAGCAACAGTGGGCAACAGGAAAAAGTGGATTCAAGTGACAATGAGGAGGAAAGAATCAGTAAGAGCCTGGCTGGGGTAGGGATGAATGAAGAATCCATCAAAAAGGCCTGTGCACCACACAGAAGTCTGCACATGGATGTTTACAGCAGCTTTAGTCATAATTGCTAACTCTTAGAAACATCCAAGATGTCCTTTGGTAGGAGAACAGATAAACTGCAGTATATCCAGACAATGGAATATTATTCAGCACTAAAAGACGGAGCCAGCCTTCGTAACCACTGCTCCAAACTGCCTACCAGCGGTTACGAAGGCTGGCTTGAGCCAACCTGCCTGAATTCAAATCCCGGCTCTCCCACTTCATAGCTGTGTGCCCTTGAGCCAATTACCCATCTTTTCTCTGCCTCAGTTTCCTCACTGGTAAAACCAGGATAACAGTTCCTATCTCATTAACTTGCTGACAGAATTAAATTAGTTAATACATGGAAAGCTCTGAGAACAGTGTCTGGTACCCAGCAGTGCTCAGTAAATGTCAGTTGCTTGGTATCAATAATGATTATTATTTTGGCAATTATTAACCTAGTCACAGCCCCGCCACCTTGCCGACCCACTCCTTGGAGAGCAGGCCGTTTGCCTCACCCGTCGTCCAGCAGCCCCGGCCTCTCGGTGCCAGTCCTCCACCAGGGCCACCGCCTCCTCGCCACTCTCAGGGTGGCGCGCCCGCACCCAGGCCTGGGCCTCCTTGGGTAAGATGGTCAGAAACTGCTCCAGCACCAGCAGCTCCAGGATCTGCTCTTTGAGGCGGATCTCCGGCCTCAGCCAGCGACAGCAGAGTGCCCAGAGCTGGCTGAAGGCCTCGTGGGGCCCAGCTGCATCCCTGTACCGGAACTGCCTGAAGCGCTGGCGGGAGGCTTCAGGGCCCAGGACAGGGTCATGCTCCTTCTCCCGGGGTCTGGGTTCTGACCTCCACGCGTCCTCCTCCAGTTTCACAATCAGGAGTTCTTCAAGCTCTGCGGGGGGAGAGGCCTGGGCCTGGGATTCCAGGGCTACAGCCATGCTCTATCCTGGACGCCTCACGTCAGCTGGGCTGTCCGCATCCCACGTCTTTCTGCATCTACGGTGTGTCCGTCAAGGGGCTCCTGGGAGAGGAAATGCTTCCCAAGGTTCTGAAGGCAGGAAGACAAAGGAAAGAGTGACCAAGAGGACCCATGACCTCACTTCCCCATCCCCAACACTGCATCTACATGGGGTGGGGGTGCTGAGAGATGCCCCTTTCCCATAAGCTTAAACCACAATCTAGCACCAAAACCTGCAGTCCACACACCAGAGGGAGACAGCAGTGTTAAATCCTCTGGGACGCCCTAGGTGGCTTGGCCGGGCATCAAGGCCTCCATGATCTGGTCCCAGCGTGGCCTTCCTCCCCCTACACGTGTCCAAAGTCTGACCTTCCCTCGAGTTGGATCCAAACATCCCCCCTCCAGCAGGCCTTGCTTCCTGGGCCATAAAGCTTTAATCTTCCTCTCCACGCCAAATCCCTCTCTCACTCTATACTCCTTTGGTCATCCTACCCGTTGGGCGGTTTTCACCATCTCTATGATTCCTAAAACTCTAGCCAGGACCTGTCTCCAGACCCCCAAATCCAACCACCTACAGGACATTTCCACTTGACCGTCTCTCAGGCACCTTAAACTCAATGGGTCAAAACCTGATTTCATCATGTTCTGCAAACCTGTCCTTGTGGAGTTCTCCATAAGGCACCCAATGAAGGCACCTCCTTCTATCAAGTTCCCCACGTGGAAACCAGATCATTCTCTTCCTCCGCGATCCCCCAGGTTCAATTCACCAGCAAGCTATGCCCACTTGGCCTTCTCAGTATCTACATTCCCAGTGCCACCACCTCGGTCCAGAGAATCATGTTTCATCAAGTGATCAGCCTCCTAACTCATGTCCCTGTCTCCACTCCCCTCACCCCAACCCCTGGTCATTTTTTTTTTTTTTTAAGATTTTATTGGGGAATTGGAGAAGGGAAACAGTGTTGGGGAATTGAGGACAGGGAACAGCCACGTTGTTGTCCTTCAATCTTAGTTGTGGAGGGCGCAGCAAGCTCTGCTCCAAGTCCAGTCGTGCCACTCCGCTCAAGGCATTGTGTTCAATCTTAGTTGCTGGTGGGTGTTGCCACCAGCCCATGCAGGAGTCGAACCAGCAGCCTCATTGTTAAGAGCACATGCTCTATTCACTGAGCCATCCGGGCAGCAGCTCAGCTCAAAGTGCCAAGTTCAGTGTTAGTTGTGGGTGGGCGTAGCCACCATCCCTTACGGGAGTCAAACCTGGCAGCCTTGTTAAGAGCGCATGCTCCTTTGTTGTACACCTGAAGCTAATTTAAAAAATATATAAATAAATAAATTAAAAAAAACAAAACACATGCTCTATCCACTGAGCCATCTGGGTGGCAGCTCAGCTCAAAGTGTTGAGTTCAGTCTTTAGTTGTGGGTGAGCATAGCCCACCATTCAAACCAGTAGCCATGTTGTTAGGAGTACATGCTCTCAGCAGCTGAGCCATCCTGCCACCTGTTGGCAGCTCAGTGGCAGCTCAGCTCAGGGCGCAGTGTCACTGGCCCATGTGGGACTCAAACTGGTGACCCTGTTGCTCAGAGCTTGCATTCTTGGGCAAGCTCTTAACCAACTGAGCCACTCAACCGGCCCACCTATGGTCCATTCTTTGCACAACAACCAGACTAGAGCAAAATCTGACTATGTCACATCCCTGTTCAACACCCCTCCGTGAGCTCCCATTTTCCTCAGGATAAAGGAAAACCTTGCCCAAGTCTCCACCTCTCTTCTTTACCACACTCCCACAAGTCACGGTGTTTCAGCAGCATAGCTCACAGCTCCTGCACCACACTGCCCTCTGAACCCTCCCACATGTTGGGGTCTCCTTTGGGAAGTCTCCTCCCTGTCTTCACCTAGCTAGGTCTCAGCTTCAATTGTACTTTTTCCAAGAGGTCCTCCCTGGACCCTGAAACAAGATCCAGTTCTCAGCCACAAGCTTCCATGCCACTTTATGTTTTCTGTGTCGTTACCATGATCATCCATTATAATTACCTACCCACTCACTCACAGGTTTCCTAAGGGAGCTAGCACAGGGCTCAGCACACACAGGAAGCACTCAGTAAACGGTGAAATAATGGTCAACAAATGATGGTGACGTGTCATGAAGGATTATAATTAATCCCTTTTTGTGCACACTGGATAAAAAAAGAATGACCTTTTTACTCCTGCCAGGGGAATTCTTTTCTCTTTATTTCCATCCCTGTGACACTTGACACTTTCTAGGTTGTATCAGAGGGGTATATGAACATATGGGTGTCCCCAGAGAGATTGTACAGCCTCACTGAGGGCAAGGATGACAACTTACTTCTCTTTTTTTCACACCCTTCCTAACCCCATACCCACAAGAAGCACTAAACACAGGAGGCTCTCAGTAAATGTTTGTTGGGTGAACATCTGGGGCTGCTGCTTTTACACAATGAAGATGCTGACGACACTCATGCTGGGTTATCCAGCAAAATGAGCTTTTTGTGTCATTCCCAACAACTCGAGATGACATTAAGAACCGCCTGCAGCAAGGAGGCTGTCAGCCGCTTCCAAGCAGGAATAATACAGCTGAACTGAGAATGGACAGAGGGTGGTTATTTTGATTTTAGCCCATCTGACTGGACTGTCTGGAAATAAGGCAAGGGTGATGAGAAATAAAGGCTTGTCCTAAAGATGTCCACTTAGGGAGAGGCTAGGAACACAACTCATGACCATCTAGCAACTTCCTGCTCATCCTACAGCTATTAGCTCAATGTCAAGTCATTGGTTAAGAGTTCCTTGACATGCTGTCACCCTGCTCTCCAAGAACTGCCTCCCCAATCCTGTGTTCCCAAAGCAGCTAGCACAGACCTCTAATATAGGTGTTATCCTACACTATTGTAGTTACCTGTTTTTATATCCGACACACCCCCATTAGATTGCATTTCTATGGCCAGTACTTACTCATATCTTACTCATTTCTGTATCCACGGTGCCCAACTCCGTGTTTGGTAAATAGCTTGGTCATTGGAAGTTTTGTTGCCTTTTATTAAAATAGTAAATCTGGTACATTCAAAACCTAATGGGCTATGAAGGGCTATAACTGACAATAAGCTAAAGAATTAACTTGTCCTGAAAGTTCGTTTTTAAGCACAACCTTAATCCTGCACTAATCCAAACACATTTGTGTCACTCTCTCACACAAGGACTAATTCAGGAGTCACCTACAGAGTCCCGCCACATGCCCTGCCCTGTACAGGGAGCTAGAGAGCCAACAGAAACTAGGACAGACTGTCTCCACCTGCATAAAAGTTACAGTCTAATGAGAGAGACAGTCAATGAGCAAGCGAAGAAGTGTGTGTTCTGCACAGACATTACAGCAAAACGGGCGGTTAGTAGTCCCAACAGTCCCTGTTACAGTCTCAAGTAACAGGTATTTCCTTCTGGGGAGACTCGAAAGTACCAGAGGTTATTTTCCAATACCAATCTGAAAGATTTTTCTGCTACCCTCTTAGACAGATGTCCACAGACGGAGGGCCACACAGTAGGCTGACAGCAGGGTGACTTCACAGAGATAACAGGAAACATGGACGAGGGCACTCCTCAGTCCTGAGACCACCAGGACCATCAGCAGCCTCAAAGAGTCGCCATTTACTGAGTGCCCATGAGGTGCCAGGCCCAGTGCTAAGTCCTCCACGTTCATATCCTCACTGACTCCTCCAGGCAAGCAAGTGAAGTCTCATTAGTGTTGAGCTGCATGACACGGATCTGTAACTTACACATATTAAACTACATACCAACACCAGGACGAGGAAGACAGGACGTAATTTAAACAGAGCACCAGTTCCATTCACTACGGGTCTATTCCAGAGTGAGCATGCGGTGAGCATACCCATGACTCTGCTGGTCCCCAGGTTGGTCTGTGTTCCCTCAAGCCTCTCCTTCCGCTGAGTGTGAGCAGAGCATCTTTCACACGGCGTGGCCCCCAATCAGAGGACAACTCTTTCATCTAACGTTCAGCCAAGAAAACCCAGCTATGCTGGTTAGCTTACTGCAAGACAGGATAATTGGCTCTTAATTGGCTCTTTGCCAAAAGAATTTCAAACTGACTGTTATTTTTGGCTAAATTTAATTTTCACCTTCCATGCTATCTTTAGAATTTCTAATCATTATCTTGTAAGGAATGACTCCACTATATCCTCAATTTACATACAGGGAACTGAGCTTCTATGAAGATCCACTTAAGGTTACACAACTAGCAAGTGGAAGAGTTGGAATCTAAACCCAGATTTCTTTTCTCCATTTTTTTTTTTTAACCACACCACATAGCCTCCCCTATGATCTGACAGTCATCCAAACTCTTAAGATGGTATGGAGAGGAGAAAGAACATTAAGACAGGAGTGACCAAATCAGGGTTCTAGTTCCACTCCTGCCATTTATCAGCTGTGTGACTCTGGACAGGTCATGTGGCTTCGGCAGCTAGACTGCCACTTATATAGCCTGACCCTACTCAGTTGCCCAAATAGTATGATGGGAGTAGAGCAAAGGGACAGAGACTAGAATCAATGGCTACAAATTTAAATAGCTACAGAGGCCAGGCAATGTAAATGAGGCAATCAGGGATTGTGGCGACTACAGAGCACCCAAGGGACCGCTGGCCCAGACCTTCTAATTTTTCTAAGAGAAGGTAACATTCTGGATTTTTATGTTGGCAACCAAAACAAAATTGCTTCAAACCCCATTAGGACTGAACAGAACATGATGGCAGGCTTTATTCAGCATGGACTGTCACTTTGCCACCTTTCAGCTGAATGAGCTCAAAGGTCTCTCTTCCAATATCCAGGAAGACCTAGACAGGGTACAGATGCCCGTAAATAATGAGGGATAGGTGTTGGCTGCTGTCAAAATCAGGATCCTTTTGCAAACACAGGGAAGCTGAGAGGCATCCTGGCTTCTAGGGTAGTGAGTGTGAATGTGGACATGAAGAACTCACCCAGTGAACAGTGGGAATAGAAGAGAAGATGTGCCCCAGTCCCATGGGAAGGGCCAAGACTGGTCTGTGACCTCCACAGGGAAAGAAACTGGGAGTTCCCCAAGGCTGTCAGGTTCACTTGGCTGATGGTCCAGGCTATTGCTTAAGAGCCTGGCCTCATGCGTAAGGGCTTAAACCAAGGAAAGCAAATAAGTTTCATTTAAAGCACCAACGTCAGTCAATTGAGCTAAGGACTCTGAATCCCATGTGAATATGTGCTGTGACCAGTTATCGGACTGCCAGACACAAGAAGGGGAAATGGCAGCATACATTCCATGTATTTGCCACCCCTAGCTTAAACTCCTATGGGCATTGAAATAGCTTCCTGCAAAACCAGCCCTGATAGGCAGAAGATTAGACTCATGCCCTTGGAAATCCACTGGAATAGCAGTCTTCCAGCCTGGTAAACCAAAACTCACCCTGGATGGCCTTTATTCACGCATTCATCAAGTAGTTACTACTCTAGGCTGGGCAATGGAGAAAAGAGAGGTGACTCAGAAACTGAGTCCTGGAGTTGCTTACAGTCCGGTGAGAGAGACAAGAAATGCACTAAAAGAGAGGTCTGTGGGAGCTGGAGGTGGAAGGGTGTGGGGTGACTTTATCTGCTAAAGGCAATTGAACAAAGTAACATTTGAGTTGGTTCTTAAAGAAAGAATCATTTTCTTAACAGAGGATGGGAGTGGGGGAAAATGTATTCTAAACAAAGAGAACAGCATATACAATGGTGGGGAAACCAAACAGCCTCCCCAAGAAATGGGGGAAACCTTGACAGCCCTGGAGTGTGGAGTGCATGTAGGCTGCAAGGTAGCTTATGAAGAGTCTTGAATATCAGGTTTGGACTTAATTCTATAGGTGATGGGTGCCTATCATGAAGGTTTTAAAGCAGAAGGCATAATCAGATTTGTGGGTTAAGTAGATCACACTAGCTACAATGTCCAGGCTGGGAAGTGAAAAGACGGAGGCTTTGGCAAAAACCCCGACAAGGAAAGGGCAGATTCAAGCCACATTAAGGAAACTGAAAGATTGGAAGATCCCGGGATGTGGAAGAATGCATGAGGAATCAGAGGGCACCTGCGTAATGTGGGTGATGGTGCCATTCACTTCCATCAGGCTTAAGGAGAGAGGTGCAGGTTTGGAGCCAGTCCCACCCACGGGGCTCCAGAGGTCACACTCATTAGAGAAAGTGTAAGCGGGTATCAAATTCGATGTTTGTTCTGGAGTAGCTGGTAGAGGCTGGAACAGTATTTTTAAGGTTGGGGTGCAAGCTCGGGCCCTCTTATCTCTCCGTGCCAGGGCCCCAGAACCCTCTAGCCTTCCCTCTGTGGTCTCCAGACCCTTCCATGACCTCCCACCTCCAGAACCTCTCACGGGGTCCTCACCTACGGACAGACCTAAGACCCTGCTTCCTCCCAGGGCCCTCTATCTCCCTCATCATCCCCAACCCCTCTCTGACCCTTCCCATCTCCGGACGCTTCATGCCCTGACCGCCCCTCACCCCCCACCCACCCACCCATCAAAGCTTCTTTCTCCCCCTCTCACCTTCCCTGGCCCCCCGTGACACCACCACCACCTCCTAAGTCTCCAGCCCACAGCCTGAGTCTCAGCTGCCCCCGCCCCGCCACCCGGACTCACCCACCGAGACACCCACTTCACAACGGGGCGGAAGTGCTCCAGGGTGGCGCAGGGAATGCTGGGACGCGGAGTCCGTACGGCGCCACCCCGGGAAAGGACTGTCCGAGACTACAACTCCCAGAAGGAACCGCGTGAGAGCCCCTCCGTTTGCTGCCCTTCAGATGCCGTCAGCCAATAGCTGTGTCATCTTATCCCGGTCCCTGGCACCGGAACAGCTCGGAACAGGTTCTAAGCGTGAGGGCGGGGCCTGTTGCGATCCCGGTCCTTTCCTCAGGCTCTGGACTAACGGCACCTCTCAGTGGGCGGGGTCTCAGCCTAAGGGGCGGGGCTCGTTGGCGGGGAGAAGGTAGAGCCTTAGGACCGGGAAAGATCAAAGCAAAAACAATAACAAGGAGAGAGGGTGACTAGAGGTGACCAGACTGGTGGGCAGGGGAGAGTTGGATTATTGTAGGTTAGATTGCCAGCTCACGGTTAAGCTGCGTGACTTTGGATCAATTGTGAACCTCCCTTTCTTCACCTGTAAAGCAAGGATAATAGCATCCGAGTCTCCCGGGTATTTTTTTTTTAAATATAATTTATTGGGGTGACATTGGTTAGTAAAATTATATAAGTTTTAAGCTTACATGTTTCTATAATACATCATATATATATATATATATATATATATATATATATATCACATTGTGTGTTCACCACCCAGAGTCAGTTCTCCTTCCACACCATATATTTTCCCTCTTCTACCACCCTCCTCCTCCCCCCTTACCCTCTGGTAAGAGTTTTTGGGAGGCTTTAATGAGTAATACACCTAAAGCCATTCGCTCAGAGCCTGGGTCCTAATAATACACAGCAAACATTAGCTATTATTATTAAATCAGCTAGTGCAGAGCTTAGAACTTAATGGCTATAGGAAGAAATGTTAATCATTATGGAAATAATCATCTGAATAATTTTCATATAAATGCAGTTGCGTTTTACTATTGTACATATTTTGGAGTATGAGCAATCTAATATGGGGTTGAGGATGTAGGTTTGTAGTCAAACTTGGATCCAGATCCCAACCCAAATACTTCCTAGCTGTTGCGGCAGGCTTTAAACGAATCACCGCATCTCTTTTGTCTTTGGGTTTTTTCATCTTTAAAATATGGGTAATATAATATATAACCTGTATTGCAGGTGCTGTGAAGATTAAATGAGATAATGCAGGTAAAGCATGGACTCTGGAGTTAAGCTGCTTGTGTTTGAAACTTCTTATTTTCAAATGCAGGATGTAGGCCTTGCCGCTCACTAGTTGTGGCAAATTACTTAACCTCTTTATGCCTCAGTTTCCTCATCTGTGAAATGGGAGTGAAAATAATGGCATCTACCTGATAAGGTTTGTGAGAAATAAATGGGGAAAAATATATAAAGAGTTTGGCACATGGCTAGCAGAATGAGCTTAATAATTATTAGCCATTATTATTTCTACTAATGGTTATGAGACTTTGGGGAAATTGACAGTTCCTGGCATATGGCAAGTGCTCGATACATATAGACTATTGTTAAAATTAGGGGAATTCTGCATCTTAGTTAAAAAGACCTAGTTCAAAGTCCTCCTCTGTTAAATATGTTCCAACTTATTTATAGTAATAACGTGATTTTACTCAGTGAATGGAATAACAACCTATAAGCACTCTGATATTGAAATCTTATAACAGCTCTATGGGGTAGATATTATTACCCCCAATTTACAAGGAGGAAGCAGGGGCTTGGACAGATGAAGTGGCCTGCTCAAGATCACATAGCCAGTAATTGCCAGGGCTGGGATTTGAACTGCTGGGCATGTGACTCCAAAGGTTTCTTCTCAGCCCCACACTGCGTAAGAGGGGAGGTAGCCGTGGGTTGTGATTGGGGAGAGAGACAGTGCAGCAGTGTGAGATGCTAGAAGCGCTGGAGACGTTTGAGAGAGTGTCAAGATATGAAGCTGTAAAGGCAAATTTGCAGGATCAGGTAAGAAGGTTCATTTCAGGATCATCTGTCCTGAGGAGGAGAAGCGATGGAGGTGAGGATGCACAGAGAAAGACGCCATTGGGACACTAGAGGGCGCCCTCGCCCTAAATCCAGCCTGGAATTGTTCTATGGCTTCCTTTAGCCTTTGTCTCTAGTTAAAGCCTGGCATTTTACAGAAGAGGAAAACTAAGGCCGGGGGAAGCCAAGTGCCCCTGCCAGGTGTCATATAGAAATAAACAACGGAGGCTGAACCAGACCTCAGTTCTCTGCTTCAGCACCCATCAAGATTCTTTTCTGTCCACAGTTGTCTATCAAGACCTCTGGGCTGGACCAGCACTAGACTCTAAGGGTACAGAGATTAATCAGATAGGGTCCCTGTCCTCAGGGCCTAATCTCCAAACTTCCCCAATCAAGTTTCCTATAAGTAAATTAGGACTGCTTCCTATTAGTAAAACATTTTTGAGCGCATTCCCAAAATATGCATATTTACTAACTTATGAATGATATGCACATGTCTATATAATGACATGAAAAGCTAACTTTGAACATTCACAATGCATTATTAGATCCTACTCTCAGTGCTTTATACATATTATCTTATCTGATTCTCACAAAACCCTTTGAGGGAGGGTCTAATACTATCCCATATTACAGAAGAGGAAACTGAGGCACAGAGGTTAAATAACATAAGAAAGGCATTCGGCTAAAAAGCAGACAAGCTAGCCTCCAAATAAAATGAGATATAAAAAAATAGAAATAGAAGTTTTAACATTAGCTTCCTAAACCCTAGTGCCTCATCTTGTGCACCTCGCTTTGGAGACCACTGCTCTAGGGGCTCCCAGACCTGTAGGGGCTCCCAGTACTTTGAGAAAGGGAAGTGCAGGAAGTTGTGGGAACCCAGAGGCTGGGAAGTCAAGAGTGGCTTCCAGAGAAAGTGGTGGCTGAGCTGAATCTTAAAGGATATGTAGTAGTTCCCTAGAAGAAAGAAACTGGGGGAAGGAACAGCACATGCAAAGGCCGAGAGGCAGGAGTGTATGGTGTTCTGGGAGCTACAAGTAGTTTAACACGGCCGGAGCACAGAGTGCCAAGGGGGTGGGTTCCCATCCCAGTGCTGCTATGAAGCTCAAACAAGATGACAGATATGACCACGCCTTCATGTTTTTATTGAAGGAACAGGCAATCAGTTGGCTGCCTCCTGGGCAGCATCCCGGCTTTTGGGTCCTCAGCTGCCAATTCCTCTATAACCCAGATGGCAAAAGGGGCCTCTCTGCCCCATGAAGATGTGGTTGAACTTAGCCTAGACCCCTCTCCATGGCTTAGGAGTACTCAGAGCCCTCCTCCCCTTCCCATACTCTCCCTGCCCCCCCCACTTTATTTCCTCCAGGCTACAGTTTCTGTGACCCCTTCACCCTCTTCCTCATGTCGGTTTCCATCAAAACACAAAAAGTCCAAGTAATCCAATCATTTCATGGGTTTAGCAGATTTACTAAGTATATGGATATCTTGAGATTACATCACATACCACAGGGCCACCTGCCATTCCCCAAATTTTCTCATTCAGCCCCCAGAGCCCTCCCAAAGCCTGTGTTTGCAAAGCCACCTCCCTACACACCCCTACATACCCTGCACACCCAGAATCCTCACATCCCACCAGAAACTCAGTTCCTTCTCACTCATTTTTAAACAATTTTTTTATTTATATTTTATTACTTTTTACATTATATTACTTTCAGGTATACAACATAGACATTTATATAACTTATGATCACCCCAATAAATCTGGTATCCATCTGACACCATACATAGTTATTACAATATTATTGACTATATTCCCTATGCTGTACTTTACATCCCCATAACTATTTTGTATCTACAAATTTGTACTTCTTAATCCCTTCACCTTTTCCACCCATCCCCCTAAACTCCCTCCTATCTGGCAACCATCAAAATGTTCTCTGTATCTACAAGTTTTGTTTGTTCGTTTATCTTGTTCTTTAGATTTCACATATAAGTGAAATCATGTGGCATTTGTCTTCCTCTGTGTGACTTACTCCACTCAGCACAATACCCTCTATTTCCATCCATGTTGTTACAGATGGCCAGATACCATTCTCTTTATTTGACTGAGTAATATTCCATTGTATATACGTACCATCTCGTCTTTATCCATTCATCCATTGGTGGACACCCATATTGCCTCCGTATCTTAGCTATTGTAAATAACATATGCATGAACATATGGATGCAATGAACATATGGATGCACACATCACCTCGAAGTAGTGTTTTGGGTTTCTTCAGATAATTACCCATAAGTGGGCTTACTAGGTCCTTCTCTGTCTCTTGTTATAGCCTTTGTTTTAAAGTCTATTTTGTCTGGCGTAAGTATTGGTACCCCAGTTTCGTTTTGTTTTTTTTCATGTAATAACTTTTTCCATCCTTTACCTTCAGTCCGTGTGTGTCTTTCAATCTGAAATGAACTTCTTGTAGGCAGCATATGTAAGGGTCTTCTTTTGTTTTTTTTTTATCTATTCAGTCACTCTGGTTTTTGATTGGAGCATTTAATCCATTTACATTGAAAGTAATTGTTGATAGGTATGTAGTTATTGCCATTTTATTTTATTTTACTTATTTTATTTTTTTGAGGGTGGTGTCACTGGCCCTCATATGTGGGACCAAACTGGGGCCGCTGGCTTCCCAAGCCAGCTAGCTCTTAACCACCGCGCCACTCGGCCGGCCCTTGCCATTTTATTACTCATATTTTTTCTTGGTCTTTTTCTCCTCCCCCTCCTTCCCCTCCTCTTTCTCCCCCTCCTCCTCCTTTTCCTTAAAGAGGTCCCTTTAACATTTCTTGTAATACTGGTTTGGTGGTGATTCACTCTTTTAGTTTTCTTGTAGGTAACTAACTGCTTTTCTCTTGCTGCTTTTAAGATTATCTCTTTGTCTTTAATCTTTGGCGTTTTAATTATGATGTGTCTTAATGTGGGCTTCTTTGGGTTCATTTTGTTTGGGACTCTCTGTACTTCCTGAGCTTGTATGTTTATTTCCTTTGCCAGGTGAGGGAAGTTTTCCATCATTATTTATTGAAATAGGGTTTCAATTCCTTGCTGTCTCTCTTCTCCTTCTGGTACCCCAATGGTGCAAATGTTGGCATGCTTGACGTCGTCGTCCCAGAGGCCCTTTAAACTATCCTCATTTTTAAATTCTTTTTTCTTTTTGCAGTTCTGAGTGGGTGTTTTCTGCTACCTTATCTTCTAAATAGTTGATTCGAACCTCTGCTTAATCTAGTCTACTATTGATTCCCTCTAATGTATTCTTCATTTCAGTTATTTTACTCTTCATTTCTGACTGGTTCTTTTTTGTTTTCTATCTCCAGTTTTATGTTTCCTATCTCTTTCTTGAAGTTCTCCCTGAGATAACTGAGCATCCTTATAACCAGTGTTTTGAATTCTGCACCTGGTAGATTGCTCATCACTGTGTTTAGTTCTTTTTCTGGAGCTTTGTTCTGTTCTTTTATTTGGGACATGTTTCTTTGTCTCCCCATTTTGGCTGTCTCCCTGTGTTTGTTCCAATGTTTTAGGTAGGGCTGCTATGTCTCCCAGTCTTGGTAGAGCGGCCCTGTCTAGTAGATGTCCTATGGGGGCTAGTGGCACAGTCTCCCTAGTCACCGGAGCCAGGTACTACAGGTACTACAGGTGTATCCCTTGTATGGGTTGCATATGCCCTCTGTTGTAGTTGAGCTTTGGTTGCAGTTTGCACATCAATGAGAGGGATTGACCCTCAGTCTGATTTGTTGTGAGGAATAGCTGTGACTACATCAGAGAAGCTGTTGTACAAGGACTGACCCTATGGAGCAGGATTTGCTTTAGCAGGGCTCTGGTGTGTCACCCATGGAGGCAGCTAGGTGGTGCCTAGGGCCAGGGAAAGGCAGGAGGGACCGAGGTCTCACTTCTCTGTTACGAAGAAGCAAGCAATGTTTCTGAGCACAAGATTTGGGGCCAAAAGTCTAGGATCCCAGTATGCCATGGTCCTGGACAGTGCACTTTATCTCTCCGAGCTTCAGTTTCCTCATCTGTAAACCAAGCATACTAATACCTGCTTCATAGAATTGCTGCAAAATGAATTTCAGTGTCAGATGGGGGTTTCTCTCTTCTTCACTCCATTTACTAATTCCTCTCTTTACTCTCATAGAAAGCAGGTCTTGAGTAAATCAGGATTTTTTTTAAATAGATGTTTTATAAGCAAAATGATACATCAAAATGATGCCTTTGTGGACATCTTGTAATGTTCCACATGGAATATTCCAAAAAGCCCAAGGTTTATCCAAGAGTACTATAGGAATCCATTCCTGCCCTTCCAAGCTGGGGCTAAGAAGAATGGTCTCCATGGCCTTGACCTTGACATGCACTATCAGGATGGAGCCAGGACCCCAAGGGAGAACAGAAAGAGAAAAAGAAAGGGACTTTATGATGATCTGCAAACAATGCAGTAAACTATTCAATACAATTCAATATCTGATCATGATTTAAAAAAACAATAAACTCAGAAGGAAAGTGCCTTGACTTATAACAGGATATCTACCCCAGATGTTCAATAAATAAAATTCTTAATGGTGAATCAATCATTCATTGCATTCAGTTTAAAGCCAGGAATGAGACTATAATTACTTTTGTTCAACATTATAATGGAGGCCTTAGCCAGGAGAATAAGAAAGAAAAAGAACAGAAATTAAAATTATAAGTATTTTAAGGAACAAAAAGGTCATTGTTTATAAGATGCTATGATTGTCTACATAGAAATTCCAAGAATTTCTAGAAACAAATTATTGAAACTAAAGAGTGTTTAGCAAAGATGATGGATATTAGATACTTTTTTAAAAAAACTTGATGATACACCAGCACATTAGTGGAAGTCTCAACAGGAAACAGTACATTCCCATCAGGATTTTTCTAAGAGGTTTGTATGCAAAGAGACTAATCACAAAGGTGTTAGAAGAGTTTAGAGCCACCACATGTGGTAGTGCAGGAACCCAGGGCCAGCAAGTATAGGAGTTGTCACCACTCCTAGAACTGAAGGACTGAGGACTCAGAGAAGCTACCAGAACGTGAAAGGAGAGTTTTGCAGGGCCAGCTGCCTTGAGAGAAGCAATGACATTGGTCAGTCACAAATCCAACCTAAGGGGACCTCACAGGAAGGATTCAGTTGGTTATCTGATTGGCAGATACTAGTCCATGGACCTCACTGCAGTTCAAGGGAGTTTTAGAATGCAAACCTCGGGGGCGTTTTTCATTCTCTGGTGAGAAGCAGGCTCTCCCTCCCTATTAATGGTTGAACTCTCTCCCCTAAAAAAGAAACATAGAAAAAGGTTCAGAGGCTGGACAGCCAAAAAGATAATAAATATCCACTACACTGTATGAAACTTACTGAGTTCTTGGGATGTGCTGAGAATTCTGTGGTTTGGGGAGAATGCTTCTTACCCACACCTGATAGGTTTTTTTCCATGTAAAGGAACCTCCATTAACATAACCCTCCTGACTTGTCTTTGCTCCTTCATGCCTCCTCCTTCTCCTGGGAAAGAAGTAGGACTTCCATTACTGATAGCTTTGAGAGAGAACATGAGGATGTGAAGCTCTGTGCCTTCCTCTTTCCTTTCCCTTTGGGGGTACACATTTTAATCTTCATGCCTCAAGTTCTATAAGAATAGATCTCATGTGGGGAGATCTGCATACTCCCTGCACTGTCTGCAACTGGATGGACAAAGCTAATTTAGGGGTCACCATTAGGAAACCCACATATCTGTAGCTCTAAGTCATAGTCTCCAATATCAGCTTTACAGTAGTAGAGATGAGGATTTATTCTTTGGCATATTTGTTGGTTCATAAGTCAAAATAGGAAAGGAGCCCCCTCAACCCTCTAACATTTATTATTGTTATGGGGCTAAATGTGACATAGCCTCTGCCCTTGGAAGGCTCTTGGTCTGGTGGGAGAAGGATGCATAACATATCATTACAACACAGTACGACTCCTGGGTCCATCCATGTTCAACTGTGTCATTTCCTAAGACATAATCCAGAGTATTTAGGTAAAAATTGCAAAACTGTAGACTTTACCCATGGAGTTACTGCCCATCTGGATTTTACTTGAAAGTAAGAAGAGTGATCAGCTTGTGAAGGATGAAATGTCTAATCATTATGTTGTTTTGTATACCTGAAACTAATAAATAAATAAATAAACTTAAAAAAATTAAAATTAAATTTTTTTAAAGTAAAAATCCTTAAAAAAAATAAAAACATTAAAAGTAAGAAGAGTGAAATTTGCAGTCAGGTAGAAAGGAAGGAAATATTGCGTTATTGGAAAAGTCATGACATATTTTTTCTGTTTTTCATTGCAAAAATGCTTCATGATTCTTCCTACAACCCAATACTATATAGAATGGGGCTGTTTCAGTTTTCCTTTGTTACGGTAATCGGGAGGTTAACTTGCTTTACCCTATTTCCCCAAGTGGAAGTTTGATGGGAATCTGGGATTCTTTCCCCAGTCATTCAGGAACCTGAGAGACTTACAGACCACCTGAGCTAGAAATGGCCTCAGTTCATCTAATCCTGCACCTTCCCTTTCAGATGAGGAAACCGAGACCCAGAGAGAAGAAAGGGTTTTTCCAGGGCCAAGCAGAGGGCAGATGGTAAAGCTAGGATCAGTACACACTGTCATGGTCAGGCCAGGTGGGGGTGGATTGCTGATGGCATCAAGCAGCCTCCACTCCTGACCATGGGAAGTGAACTGAGTTCTTAGTGCACAGAAAATCCCTCCTGTCACCCCTTTGGCCAACTGTAGCCCACACACATGCAGAAGACAGGGACCTCACCCTCCCCTCCCTGGGCTGTGCTATGAGGAGTTTCTGGCAGGATGCTGAAGTCCCACCGATTCTCATGTGTAGTCTGCTCAGGGCTGCCCAGATAACTGCTCTGGGAAGAAGGAGAATGGAGAAACCAGCTTTGCAAATAAATACACGAATAAATACAATGAAATAGATTCCTTTGCTCTGGTCAGGGGGCCATGTTGTGGAGGGGCTCTCTCCTCCTGTCTCCATTCACCGGGGTCTCCTGCCTCCATGCTCAGCAGTTCCTCTCTCCCCACACTCTCTCTTATGGGTTCTTTTTTTTTTTTTTTTAGGGCAATGTCACTAGCCCTCATATGTGGGACCAAACCGGGGCCGCTGGCTTCCCAAGCCAGTGCTTAACCACTGCGCCACTCGGCCGGCCCCCCACACTCTCTCTTGATCCCCTGTCTCCACAAACTTCTGTCTCTTCCCAATTCCAAGTGAGTTGTTAACTGGTCAGCAACTATAATCTTTAATCAAACAAGTCTTCAGTGATGTCATTGCATAACTACATTCAGGTAACATCACTAGAATTCTAAATAAAAAGAAGAAGCATTTGGCCCACGGCTCCACCACTGCCAAATGAAATGGCTTTCGATTGCCTGGGTTCGCTCCAGTTCTTGTCCCAACATTAAACCTTTTTCATATAACTACCATTTCTATACCTTATTATGTGCCAGCACTTTAAACAGTGTAAACCCAGAAATGTTTTATTTCCCAGAATCCCCTCCCACCTTTTTTTGGCTATCCAGAATTCCTTTCAATAACAAAAATAACTAACAGTTGGTTGCAAACATACTATGTGCCAGACATACGCTCTCTTGTCACCCTAATGACCCAGTTTTTGTTTTGCTTTTGTGTGCTTCTTCCTCCCCCCCCACCCACCCCCACCCCCGCTCATTCTCCAGATGGAGGACTGTGGCCCGAGGAAGTTCAGTGGCCTGTCCAAGGTCCCCAGAGTAGTTAGCTTCTTCCTCTGTGAAAGGTGAGAATGTCCTACTTATGACTTCCCCATTTGGGTTTCCGGGGACAGTTGGGGTTTGCATGTGAGTCCCTTTGTTGTTATGGCCTCGGTGGCTTTGGTGTTGTAGGTGTAATTCCCAGACAGCCCTGAGTAAAGGATGCCCTTGTTTCCTATTATGTCGAACATCACAAGGACAGACAGAGGAGTCTACACAAGGGCTGCAGGACAAGGACATATTTTCACTGATACACAGAACAGATGGGAATCCGGCCCGGGCCAGCTGGGCAGGACTTTCAGAGAAGAACTCCCGGACCTCTGCAGCAGCCCTTCTGGAGAAGTGAGAGAGGCCGGGCCAAGAGTGGCCTGAGGTCTTCGTTGAGGTTCTTTCTGTGATGAGGAACAGAAATCAACTCAGACTTCCCCAGGAACAATTTGTTCGAGGAGGTGGAGATATCTCATGGAACCCTAAATCAGCTGGGCCTAGGGGAAGGACAGAAGCCGGGGAGTGGAGCCGTCAGAAACCTGCCCGCGGCTCCCCTCTCTCCCCGCTCTGCTTCAACCCTCCCCTCTCCTGCAGCCATCTCTGCTTCTACGTTCTCGTGGCTGATGATGGCCACCCATCCCAGGGGAACTCCAGGCCAGCTTGGGACATGCAGAAGCTACACACACACACACACACACACACACACACACACACACACACAGTCTAGCCCGTTTACTCCCTCCCACCCACTTCCACCACCTACCACATCTGCTTGAGGCCCCTCCTCCCCGGCTGACTTTGATTCTCTTTCTCCACTCCACCCGCTTCCCAGGGATCCACTTAGGGGCTCAGAGGGAAGAAGAAGCCAGCATCTTCCTTCCTTGGGGACGTCTGAGAAACCCCTTTCCATATGGTTCCCAGTCTATGTTGTGACCTTGCGGGGATGGTGTGCTTGGTGATCAAAGTGTTTCTCCACAATTCTGGGGAGAGGGGCAAAATTTTCTCTTGCTTAGGGCAGCCTCAAAGCATGCTACTGTTCCATCCCTAAGAGGGCTCACAGGTTGGGCTGTTAGGAACCATTGGGTCCTGTTTTCTTGGTGTCTCCTTTTGTTTTGGCCTGCGGATTTCATTATTTAGACAATCTCCTTTTTAGACAATGTGAACAAGGCCCTTTAGACATTCACTCTGTTCCCTCACTCATGCCACAGCTACTCTGAGTTGGGCATGGGGTACAGAGGCCAAGGAGGCAGAGTCCCTGCCCGCGGGTGGTTCATGGTATGTGGGGGTGACAAACCCATGGAAGGAGACCCAGATACCCTCCTGTTTCTCCTGCTGGCCAGCCACTCTTCCCTTCAATGCATGTGCAGCAATAACCTGAACCCTCAGTCTCCCAGACTTCAGGAAATCCTCTTACCAGGTTTCCTTTCCCAAGGATCTCTGAGAATTCTTACATGTTGTACCTATTCGCTGTGGTTGTCACTTGTCACTTCTGTCTGCCCTGCTCGACTCCTGGTCTGTAACCCAGGGGGACCAGCCCTCCACAGGCTTCAGCTTCCCATACAACTTTGCCTAACATGGGTATGTTCCCAGGGAACCCCAAGCCCCCGTCTCTCCTCTACGCTGTCTTCCTAGGTTATCTCATCATTCATGGCTTTTAAATACCATCTGTTTGCCAACAACTTTACAAATCTCTATCACCACCACTGACTTCTCCCCTGAACTCCAGGCTCTTATATCCAACTGCCTATCATCTTTACATGGAGGGCAAATAGGCAATTGAAACTTAACTGAACCAAAACAAACTCCTGATTTCCTGCCCTGCCATGTCTACCCCAAACTGCTCCTCTCCAAGTGTCTCCATTTCAGGGGACATTTCAGTACATAGCACTATACTATCCACTTAGTTGCTCAATCTAAAAACCTGAGGGCTGGCCGAGTGGCGCGGTGGTTAAGCGCTGGCTTGGGACGCCAGCGGCCCCGGTTCAGGTCCCACATATGAGGGCCAGTGACACTGCCCTCAAAAAATAAATAGATAAATAAATAAATAAATAATAAAAACCTGACAGGCATCCCTGATTCTTCTCTTCGCCCGCCCCCAGCAGCAGCCTGGATGCTGCATCAGAACCCATCCAGAATCTGCCCACTTCTTCCCATTTCCTCCAGTAGGCTCCTAGATCCGGTTGCCATCTCCTCTTGCCTAATGATGGCAATGGGATCCTCACTTGTCTCTCTGCTTTCACTCTTGTCTCCTGTAATCCATTTCCACATTGAATCCAGAGTGAGCTTTTAAAAATATAAACTTTTAAAAATATCACTCTCCTGCTGCAGCCTTTCAACGGCTTCTCATCACATTAATTTCTTACTCTGACCTGCAATGCCCTCCCTGAGTTGGTCCCTGCCTACCTCTCTACCATCATGGAATACCATCCATACCTCTCTCTCTCTCTCTCTCTCTCATTCTCTCTCTCTCTCTCTCTCTCTCTCTCTCTCTCTCTCTCTCACACACACACACACACACACACACACACCCCTCTTTCTCTCATTCCCACTTTTTTTTCCTCTCTCTCTCTCCCAGCTACACCTGGCCTGCTCTCTGTTCATCAGAAAGGCCAGGCCCACCTCCACCCAAGGGCCCTTGCAGTAGCTGTTCCCTTTGCCTGGTAAGCTCTAACCAGACTTTGAGGGGTGTGTGTGTGTGTGTGTGTGTGTGTGTGTGTGTGTGTGTATGTGGGTGTATGTTTGGAGAGATTGTTTTGTAGGTATATGTGTGTCTGTCTATTTTTATTAATCATGAGTTAATGTGCTACAAAACTAATGGCTTCGTATATAGGTCACCACTTTAGGAACTTTTTACCTGAGAGAAAATAATTCCCATAGACCATTTAGAGGTTTTTTTCTCCCATCCTATTTTCTTAGCACATAATATGATTTTGAACCTAAAAAAACAGGCAACAGGGCCGGCCGAGTGGCGCATTGGTTAAGCGCTGGTTTTGGGATGCCAGCGGCCCCGGTTCAGATCCCACATGAGGGCCAGTGACACTGCCCTCTGCGGCTAACAACGGCTCCACCTGGAGCTGGGCTGTGCGAGCCCCTGTGATGGTGTGGGCTGCAGCCCCTGCTGCAGTGGGCTGCCATAGGCTACAGTGAGTGGCCCGCAGCCAGCGTGAGCGGCTGGCAGCCAAGAGTGAGCTGCCAATAGCCGCGGTGAGCGACATCCAGAGGCCAGCGACTGATCTACCTCATCCGGGAAGAGCGCAATGACGATACCAACAGTGAAGCAACATCCTCCGCAACTAAACTGAAGAACAAAAAGACAGCAGCTTGTCTGTTCCCCTTCCCCGATTCCCCAACGCTGTTCCCCTCCGCCAATTCCCCAATAAAATCTTAAAAAAAAAAAAAAAAAAAAGGCAACAAAAATAAAAAAACTTTGAAGACTTTCCAAAAATTGGGGGAAAAAGACTATAACTTGGTAAGAAGAAGAAAAAAGGAGAAAGACAAAGAGGAGGAAGAGGAGTAGGAGAAACAAAATAGAATTTAAAACCAAATCATTAAGTGAGATTAAAGAGGACCATGTTGAAATAATAAAAGCTGTATTACCAGAGCAACAAAGCACTACGAACCATGGTTTCCAGAAAGATAAGAAGTTGCCAAAGTCACAATGGTAGTTTTTATTTATTCACCCAACAATGACAGCCTACTATGTGTAGCCATTTTTTAAGTGGTAGGGAATAAGCAGTAAACAACACGCATAAACTCTCCGAGCTGTGGAGCTAACTTCTAATGGGAGGGAAAAGACAAAGTTTTAAGTAAATATAGAATATTTATTATAATAATGAGTTCTATGGAGAAAAATACAGCAGTGAATGGGATTGGAGAGAACCAAGGATGGGGAAGGAATGGCAATTTTAAGCAGCATGGCCCAGGAAAACCTCTCTAAAGTGACATCTGAGCAGAAGCCTGAAGAACATGCAAGAGAACCACGCAACTCTCTAGAGAAGAGCACTCCAGGGAAAAGAGAGAACAAGTGCAAAGGCCCTGAGGTGAGAGTGTGCCTAGCCTGTTAGAAGGAAAGCCATGGGACCCAGGACCTAACTTAATCTATACATGAATGCATAGATTCCTTCTTCCCTGATTTGCTGATACCTCTTCTGGGCTAGGAACCCTTTCCCCTGGCTTACTAAGAAAATGGAGCCCCCAGGGAGGAACTGCTTTACTCCCCACCGTACACCCACAAATATAACCGCTCCATTCAGCCTCACCGCCTGCCTCTCATCTCAGAGGAAATGTTTCTTTTCCTGTTCAAGGCTCATCTCTACATCTTTGCTGGTGGTCCCCCTACCCTCACCTGCTCTGAGAGCTGTCTCTATCTAGTACAGGGTGCTAACTCCTCTTCCCCACATCTTAAAACTCTCTCTACTACAATATTTCTCTTTTCCTGTAAATCTTCTGAAAGTTCTCCCAACTTAAAAAAAGTTTAAAAATCTCTTTTATCCTAGATTTGGCAATTTCTGCCTCTCTGTCCTTCCCTTCTCCTGAAGGAGTTGCCTTACATTCCTGGCTCTATATCCTCACTTCTAGTCCTCAACCCACTGCAGTTTGACTTCTGCCCCTTTGGGGCCATAAAAACTGTAAACGCCAAATCCAGTGGGCAACCTTTTCATCCTCATCTTACCGGATTTCCCTACTACAATGAACTAGGTAGTACCACTTGAGTCCACCATCTCTCTCCCCTATGGGCAGGGCACCTGAAGCAGAGACTTTGAACTAACCCCAATGATCTCCTTTCCCTCTTTCTTTTTTTTGAGGGCAGTGTCACTGGCCCTCATATGTGGGACCCGAACCGGGGCCGCTGGCCTCCCAAGCCAGTGCCCAACCACCGTGCCACTTGGCTGGCCCTCCCTCTTTCTTTTTCTTTTTCTTTTTTTTTCCTCAACACACCCTGGAGTTGTAACAAAGAACATGGCTGCCCAGCTGGACTCGACATTCCCTGGCCTCCCCTGTAGCTAGGTGTAGCATTATGAGTTCTTACCAGTAAGTTGTGAGAAGTGACAGTGATGTGACAACTTCTTGGCCTGACCCTTGGTGCTCTGGACCCAGTTATGGGAGCCTCGCTTTAAGATAGCAGCCTTAACCCACCAACCTGGGACCCAGACAACAACTCGAAACAGAGCTACCCTGCCAGCCATGGATGACTCATGTGAGAAAAAAATACTTATACCTCATTTAAGCTGTTGTATTTTTGGAACTTTTTGTTATAGCAGCTTAGCCTGTACTCTAAGTGACATAGCATTGACTGAAGAGCAGCCAATCCATAGGCGTTTTAAAATCTACCCACCCTCAATCTAATTTGGGTCCTCCTATTACACTCTCTTAGCACCTGTACTTCTCCTTCAAAGCACATATCGCAATTTGTGACTAAATCATTATTTGTGTAATGCAGTGGTCAGTACTGATTGCCTTCCCAATGACTATCTCCCCTCCCTTCTTTTTCTCTCATAGGATCCTGGTTTTATTCAGGTATCCATGTCTTCCTCATTCAAATTCATGCTGTATTAAAAAAGTGAGCTTAGGCCAATCAGATTCTCTCTCTTAGATTTTAAACGAAGAAACAAATAGTTAACCACTTACCAAAAGGATCTAAGATGGAACGTTCACAATGTAGTGAGAGCCTGTGAGGCTACCAATCGACCATTTTGCAAACAAGGGTGCTTGGAAAACCAGAACTAAGAATGAGAAGGGCCAGCAGGTAGGAAAGAAGCTGGTGTGTGACATGGAGGTAGATTGCACCCATGATGGCCTTTGCATCATGTCTGCTGCGGACCTGCAGCCAGCTGGAGCCAGGATTATCTCCCAGTTCCAGTCTCCTGGTTTTCCACGGACAGCACCTACAAGAATCCCTAAAATACACCCTCTTTCCCTGGGCTAGAAGAGTGCTTCTCATAATCAAGCCTCATACTCAAGCAGGCCTGGATAAAACAGTAACTTTGGGGAAGCATATTCCACTAATATTTTTTGAACACCTACTGTGTCCTACGTCCTGTTGTATGCACTGAGGTACAGAGAGAACAAGATGGACTGCCTAAGCATCTCTCTGAAAAGAAACATCAACCACATCACTCTTCTACCTGTTTATAATTCTTTAGTTGCTTCTAATTGACTTCAGAATAAAGCCCTAAGTCCTTATGATGGTTTGCATGGCAACCTTGCATGATCCAGCCTCTGTCTATTTTTTGAACCTCAGTTCTCAGTTACTTCATCCTTCCCTTCATTTTCAACCCATATCATGTCACTTCCAGGTTCCCAGATGGGCTACCTCCCTCACGTTTGCAGGCCTTTGCACACACTCTTCCATTTACTTGGATGTGGTGAGCAAAGACAAGAGGCAAAGTTGAGGATGGTAATAATGATAACACAACCACTGAGTGAGCATTTATATATGCTTTATATACATTATTCTTAATCTTCATTATAATGTCACAAGGTAGGTTCTGCTTTCCCCATTTTACAGATAAGAAAACTGAGGCTTTGGAATTGCAGTAACTTACTTCAGGTCTCACAGGATGTGGCAGAGCCAAGATTTGAACCCAAGCCCATTTGCCTCTGAAGAACAGGCTGTCTAGGTCTGCTGTCTCTTCAGAACTCATCTTCTGAAGGCAGACAGACTTGGGTTTGAATTCGGGGCTCCACCACTTCCTCAGTGGGTAACCTTGAACAAATCACTCCATCTCGCTGAGCCTCAGTTTCTTCATTTGTAAAATGAGGTCAGCAATGGAACCTACCTCAGAGGGTAACTTTGAGGTTAAAAAGAAAGAATACATGTAAGTGCTTGGGCTAGTGCATTCAATAAAGGTAGATGCTCTTTCATTATCATCAGTATTACCTTCTTCATGTAGTCTGATAGCTCTCACTCCTTTGCCCTGTCCAGATAGAGCTCTGCATCTTATCACTGACACAAACTAAGAGCTGCTTCTCCACAGGGCCTCCTGGGGCCAGGCCTGCATGAGTCTGTGGAGGGAAGCTCGGAAGGGCAGGGGATGGCCTGTAATTGATCCCAGTTAGAGCTGGGCAGGCCCTGTCTTCTTTGGCTGGGGCCTCAGGAAGCAGGGTGCTGCCTGATTTATATCCCTGCTGCACGGAGCATGACCTGGTGCCCTCTCTACGTGTTCCAGCATCAGACAAGGCCATAAAATGGAATTGGTGCTGCACATTTGTTCCTCTCAGGGCCAACTTGTATACGGTTGCACCCAGCTTAGGTCAATCCCCTGGAGGACCCTCCCTGGGAAAGGTTGGTGTGTGTGGCCAGCCTGTGCGGTCCTGCCACCGGGTGTTCAGGGATAGTGTATAGAAGGAAAATCACAATCCCATGTGCTCTCAGGCTTCAGTGACCATATACTGTGAATGGCCCCCAATACACATCCTGAATCTACCGGTCCCCACCCCCTCAACCTCAGACCCAGCTATCCAGTGGCCTCCCGGAAGCTTCCTCCCATGTGTCCCACAGGCCCCCATCTGAACTCATCGTGTTCACCTCTTGGCTTGCTCTTCTGCCCTCACTGGTTGGCACCACGCCCAGGCTGAGGAATTCACTTCCTCCCTGGCCTGGTACAGTATCTTAGTACACCTCCTTTATAGCTCTGATCACCATGTTTTGCAATTAGGACAACCTACCACAGGTTTTACCATTACTTGTATCTCTGTCTGTCTCCCCCAATGGACTACGAACTCCTAGAGACAAAAGACTGGACCTGATTCATCTCTGTACCCACAGGGCCTAGAGCAGAGCCTGGGGCAGAGGACATGCACCTTGGATGGATGGATGGATGGATGGATGGATGGATGGATGGATGGATGATGAATGAACAAATAAATGAACATAGATGGGTATCTTCCAAGGTAGTTTTTAAATAAAAAACATGGCTTCTTAAGAGGGACTCCTAAAGTTCCACTGGGAATAGTGAAATTAGATATTAGCATCTTAGAGCCAAGATTAACCTTATTTATTGCACACTCTGAGCTCTTTCATATGTAGACGACTGAGACCCAAAGAGGTTAAATAACATTCTGAAGTTGAGCAGTGTTTTAGTGGCAGAGTGGACTAGCCCCCAAACCTCCCAACTTTATAGTCTACAGCCTTTTCTTCTCTTTCCACATGCAGAGCTTAAGCGAGCTCTTCCCAGACTCCCAAGCTTGGCTTCCAAAAATAGACCATAGAAGGCAGAAGGTATTATATTCTAGACTATCTACAAGGTTTTATTAACAATAATGTGATCCACAGCAGAAAAATTAAGTGAGCGTCTCAGGAATTTCCAGTTGTAAGAGTAAGTATAAGAATATATGACTGTGGTGGCCCTTATCGTCTCTGAGCCTCAGTTTTCTCATCTGCAAAATGGGAATACTAATAGCACCCACCCTGATATGATGTATGTTTTTCTCTTTCATCTCTTGTGGTAGGTTGTATTATTATTCCCAACTATTTGCTGGACTCTTAGTAAAATAATTCCCCATCTCTGCCCTTTGCAATGAGAGCTGCAGTGCCTCTGGGGGCAGGGTAAGAAACACCTCACTGCCCCCACAGTGTCAGCCTAGGTCATTGTTTTCCTTTGGCCAATGGAATGTAAATGGAAGTGACATATACCATAGCCCAGGGAAAGCTTTCAGAGTCATTGCAACGTTCAACCACAGCATTTTTCCTTCCAACTCTAGACTGATACAAGGGCTGCTTCTTCCATGTGAGACATAGACTGTGAAGATAGGTAGAACAGAACTTCAAATGACCTGCAGCTGTCATATAACCTTTGTTGTTGGCAGCCATCGAGATTATGGGGTTGTTTCTGCCGTATGACCCAGCCTACTCAGACTCATAATCTTTTGCTTATAGCACAGACAGACTCATTTGGGACATCTGAAAAGGGAGAATGGGCTTTGTGGCAAGGATAGCCACAACATGTATTAAACCTCAGGTCATCCAAGGGCTAAGTTAGTTAGTGGTCAGGGTAAGCTGCCATAATAAAGAGCCTCCAAAATAAAAGTCTTAAAGAAGATACACACTGACTTCTCTCATAAAACAGTATGGAGGTACTTGGCTGAGGCAGGGTTGTTAGGCAGTTCAGCTCCATGATGTTGCCGAGATCCAGGTTCCTTCCAACTTGCTGCTCCTGCTTTCTTCTATGGTATTATCCTCATCTACACCATGCCCACATTCCAGCCTGTGGAAAGGAGGAGAGAGAAAGAGAGAGAGAGAGAGAGAGAGAGAGAGAGAGAGAGAGAGAGAGAGAGAACAACCAGTGTTCCTTTTAAGGATGTAGAGAAATCGTCCACACCACTGACAGTCCACTGACCAGATCCTAGCCAGAGCTAATGTAAGAAGGCTGGAAAAGTAGTTTCTTACTAGGTGAACATGTGCCCTGATGAAATGCAAAGGGGGCTTCCTATTAGTAATAGAAAGAAGGGGATAATTTGGTGATTTATTCATGAGAGCCAATTGCATGTAACTTTCCCCCAATTCCATATTCGTTGACATGACTTGAAATTGGCCTTTGTGGGAGTATTTACACCACAGAAACTGGCAAACACTACAAATCTGAACTCCCCACGCCTCCCTCCCAACTGGGCAGAGAGCCCGCTGTTTAACGTTGGCCAGCACTGAGGGTGACGGGTACTGGGAGGCAATCAGCAGTCTCTCTCACACTCAGGCCACGTTTCCTTGGTGTCTCTGCTGCCCCCCACCCCCGCCCATCTGTTCTCGCCCTCGATTTCCTGCCCTGGGGCCAAGTGCCCACATTTGGGGCACTCAGCTATGTGCAGGGGTGGAAGAGCAAAGAGCTGGATGGGGGGGTCATGCACCAAGCTCCCTCCCCAGGGGTTATAAGCAGAACAGGCAGCAGAGGCGGACTCCACATGCAACTGAGCAGTGAAAGCTCTTTTTCCGTCCCTACCACAGAGTTTAGCTTGTAGTGGACTCTCCTTATGCAATTTTCTCTAATATTTCTGTAAAAGACTTTTTTTATTGTGGTAAAATACACACAACATAAAATTTACCATCTTAACCAGTTTTAAGTGTGCTGTGCAGTGGTACCAGATACATTCATAATATTATGCAGAACCACTGCAAATCTAAGCAGCCTGGCTACTGGGCCTCCACACTTGACCGCTGTACCATACAGCCTCTCAAGACGTTGGCAGCCCACCCCAGACTTAGAGAATTGGAATCTTTAGGAATGGGTCCTGGGAATCTGTATTTGAACAAGTTTAACAGGTGATTCTGAGACACAGCCAGAATTAGACCTAAAACTGTGAATCTAAAAATTAGCAGTAAGCCTGGGGCCATGCGACTAGAATAAATAAGGCTGTTTATCTGATCATGTGAACGTAAGGCCTGCCAAATAATGTTGACTGATTATATCCCGTGTGAGGAGAGAACCCGTACCCAGATCAATTACAAAGAACCCTCTAGGGACCTGTGAGCAAAAGGCCAGCTCAGGGGACCTGTCTATGAGACCTTTTCCTGAGGGGCTCTAGCCCCAGGCCAAATCCTCCCCGAGAGCTGGGACTGACCATGTACCTGCCTAGTTCCTGGACTTTCATCTCCCATCTGACCTCCTTCTCACCCCTGCTCTGATCTGACAACTCCTGCTGGGTTGACCCCATCTCTGACCCCAGCCTGCCCCAGTTTTCAGCCTCACTTACTCCAGGCTGATATCTCACAGGATGACAGCTCAAGGCAGGACAATATTTGTATCGGCCAGTGATAATGGGAGCAAGACACCATCTCTTCTAATGATGCAGTGACAAATGGACATGTGAAAAGAACTGTGACTTTCAGAGTGGAATTCAGGTAATATAAACCAACGCGGCAACCATCACAGAGTGGGCGATTTAGAAATAGTAAGAAATAAACAGCCCTTGGTACTAACTAGAGCAACGCTCTTTCGTTCATTGAACAAATGGTTATTGAGAGCCAATTCCGCAGCTGGTTTCTGTACTAGCCCTGGGGGCAAAAAAAGATGAACAAGACATTGTCTCTGCCCCCCAAGGAGTTCCATTATGTTTGATTCTGCTGTGGCATCCAGAAAAGATGATGCTTCACAAATTAGCCCATCAGTTGGACCAGAGAGAAGAGAAAGGCTGCAGGGTTGCATTTTCAGAAAGGGGATAGTTCTAGCTTTGTACGAGGTTCCCAAGTTCCTCAAATACTGGACAGGCCTATGGAAGCTTAGGAGATCTGGTAACAAGCCTCATAACACAGACGCCTTTAAAAAACCCAGATCTGTCTGTGCACTAAAGGTTCAGGCCCAGGGGTGGGTGGCCTTCCTGGTAGGCATCAAAAGGGCTCAGGATCGGGGCTCAGGATACCCCATTCTGTTCCTGGCTATACTCTAATTTGACGTGTCATCTTAGACCATTTGCATTCCCTCCCTGGGCCTCAGTTTCCTCAGACCATTTCTTTTCTCTCAGAATGCCCAGCTCCTCAAAGAGTGTTTGATAAATGTTCGTTGAATGAAATGAATGCGTAACCTCTAAAGTCCCTTCCAGCTCTGATATTGTGAATCTATGAGTTGGAGACATCTTTGGGGAAGGATGGGATTGGCTAAGAAGAAAAAGTTTAGTCCCATTCCTGAGGGTCCCTGAATCTCACTGCATTATGCAAGTATGATCTGCCCCTTATGGACCACCTTCCTTCATTTCCAATCTCCTCTGCACTCCTTTTACCCCAAACATATTATTATGGGTTGAATTGTGTCCCTCAGAAAAGATGTTCAAGTCCTAACCCTCAGTGCTTGTGAATGTGATCTGACTCGGAAATAGGATCTTTGGAGATGTAATCAAGTTAAGATGAGGTCACACTGAATTAGAGTGGGCCCAACTCCAATAGGACTGAAGAAGAAGTGTTTTTATAAGAAGAGGGAAATTTGGACACAGACACACAGGAAGAATGCCATGTGATGATGGAAACAGAGATTGGAGTGATGCTGCCACAAGCCAAGAAATGCCAAGGATTTCTGGCAACCACCAGAAGCTAGGAGAGAGGCACTGAATAGATTTTCTCTCTAAGCCCCCATGAAGGAACCAACCCTGCTGACACCTTGATTTTGGACTTCTGGCCTCCTGAATCGTGAGAGAATAAATTTGTGTTATTTTAAGCTGCCCAGTTTGTGGCATTTTGTTACAGCAGCCCTAGGAAACTAATACAGTTGACCCTTGAACAATGCAGGGGTTAGGGGCACTGACCACCCTCACAGTTGAAAATCCACGTATAATTTAAGTCTACCCTCCACATACTTGGATTCCCAACGAAGGATCGAAAATACAACTGACCCTAGAACTTATACATGGAAATAAGTGGGCCTGCACAGTTCAAATATGATTTGTTCAAGGGTCAACTGTATACATATGCAAGGCCATTATTTGGAAATCACCCCACTGATGCATGTTAACAGAGCCCTAAAAAGCACCAGTGGTCAAAAATCTCTCCAAATGTTTGTTGAAGATGAGTCATCACTGTGCCTATTGTGGGTCTCTGAAACCAAGAAGCCTGACTTACCCATGGGGGAAGGAGGAAAGCCTCCCATGTGATAATTTAGCAGGAAGAGAATGCTAGGGGCTGGGGAGGAGGGTGGCCAGCGCTTTTATTCTCTACTGGGGCCAGCCCAAGAAAAAAGGGGCTTTCGTTATTATAAGAGGATGTCATAATCATTTACTTTCATGCATTCAGTAAATATATGTGGAGCATTTATTATACTGGGCACTAGTGGAGAGCATGTGTGTGTGGATGGAGAGGAATGCTAAAGAAATAGAACACACATTCCCTGAGTTCTATGAGCCAAGCTGGAGTCAGAGGACAGTAGCATGTTGCGTTATTAGCATGGACTTGGGAATCAGACAGTCCTGGCTTGAATCCTGGCTCCTCCACTGACTCCCATTGTGATCTTAGACAAGCGAGTTAATCCTTCTGGGCCTTTGTCTTATTGTAAGTGTTAAATAAGATGAAGCATATAGCACAGGGCCAGAGGAAATGCTCAATAAATGTTAGTTATTTTCATTATTGGAGAGCAAAGATGTTCACCAGAAGGAGCTCAGTAGAAATTTTGCAAGGTGATTATGATCAAACAGGACCCCCCTCCAGTTCAGGCCCTTATCATCTCTTGCCAGACACTGATTGAATGCTTAGAACAACTCCAGGAGGAAGTTAGTCTCATTTTACATAATATAACTGTATTACATGATATAACTATTATGTTTTACATAATATAAAATAACATAACTGTGGTTCGGGGATATAAAAGACCTTGGCCAAGCTCACAGAACAAGGAATATGGCAGAGTCAGAGTTCAAACTAGAGCTCCCAAACATGTATCCTTCCTATTTCTGGGCAATGTTTATTTGTATGTCAGAGAGGAAGGGGGCCAGCATAGGGTTGGGAGAGGCCTAAAGCACTTCTATTAAGGCTGCGGTTATCTCTATAGAAAGTACATTGTAGGGCCAGCCGAATGGCGCAATGGTTAAGAGCTGGTTTTGGGATGCCAGCGGCCCCGGTTCAGATCCCACATATGAGGGCCAGTGACACTGCCCTCTACAGCTAACAGCTCCACCTGGAGCTGGGCTGTGCGAGCCCCGGCGACTGTGTAGGCTGCAGCCCTTGCTGCAGTGGGATGCCATAGGCTACAGTGAGTGGCCGGCAGCCAGCATGAGTGGCTGGCAGCCAGTGTGAGCTGCCAATAGCCATGGTGAGCGACATCCAGAGGCCGGTGACTGATCTGCCTCATCCGGGAAGAGCACAATGACGATACCAACATGGGCCAGTGAAGCAACGTCCTCCGCAACTAGACTTAAGAACAGAAAAAAAAAAAGACAGCAACTTGTCTGTTCCCCTACCCCAATTCCCCAATAAAATCTTTTTTAAAAAAAGGAAGTACATTGTATGAGAATTACATGTTGATTTTGTTTAATTAGCAAATACACACCTAGTGCTTGCTATAGGGTGTTCTAAGCATTTTAGATTAATAACTCATCTTCACAAGAGCCCATAAGTGGGCACTGTATTATTCCCATTTTGCAGATGTGGAAATTGAGACATGGAGATGTTAAGCAACGTTCCCAAGGTCACACAGAGAGTGAGTAATGGAAGCAGGATTTCCACTGCTTCTTCAGCTCCAGGTAGAGTGCTTCGTAACCACTCTTCCAGACTGCACTATCTTTTGAGGTGGTGGTGGATTGACTGTTGAAATGTGTACCACGGGGGAAGGGGGAAGGAGTAACACCCCCCAACCCACCCCTCTTCCTCCCCCCTCCCCACCCTCACCACCCGCACAAGCCACCCTTTGGGGCTATTGCTGCAATAAGACCATGAGTAATTTGACCCTATAAGGAGAATGGCAGAATGGGGGCTGTTTAGCCCTGGGATCCTCTGAGTCAACAGTTTCTCATCCCGTGCCCACTTCCTGAAAATGCTTTACGCCTCAACTCTGGAAACTCTTTGAGCACAAAGAGCTCATTTCCTGTGGCCAGGAAGGACAGGACGAGTTCCTGATGACAGCTCATCTGCCTCATTAAGACGCTCATAAAAGTGTTTCAAGGAGCCTGACTTATGGTTCCGCTGTTTGTCAAGATCCCCTTATGCAAGGAGCCAGTCTGGTAATTTGGTGTGAGGAGATGTGCAGGGGAAACCAGCTCCTTTGAGTCCAGGAATTATTTATGATCCTAAGAAGAGAGAATGTCATTTGGAAAGATAACAAGCCTTCACCAGCACAACAGGCTGTTTAATACGCCACGAGGGATGGGAGACAGCTTCAGAATTCCAATGCCAGCTAGAAAACCTTGAGATGCTGTGCATGTGAGTTGTCTGTTCTTAGGAAAGCTCCCGAGTCAATAACAGCTAACAATTATGGAGGTTTTACCTCTGAGCCAGGGCCTGTGCTAAATGTTTTTTATAGGTTCATTAATTTAATGGTCACACCATTCCTATCCTATTTTACAAATAAGGAAATTGAGGCACAGAGAGGTTAACTTGCCCCAGGTCATACATCAGTGAGTAGTCAGGTCGGGATTTTGACCCAGGTAGATCTGCCTCCACATTTGTGCTCTTGTGCCCCAGTCAGAGCTTAGGAGAAAACCTGGTTTTAAGTCGGCCCGGTAAGATGAAATGTACATCTATTCCAAATTACTGTTGAAAATCTCTTAAAATGCCTATGAATTTAGTATATTTGGTTTGAGGTATATGGTCTTGTCCAATAATTAGAGAACCACTGAGCTAAACTAAAGGAAGAAGCAGAAGGAGTCTATATGCAGATGTTTATGCTTTTACTCTCCTCTGCCTTTAGGTGAACTATTAAATCCCTGGAAGTGGAATCAAGAGGCAGAGAATGATAGAATGTCCTTACCTACCTACAGGGGTGATTCTATTCTCTTTTTAATAGTCTCTGTGACCTTAACATATATCACTTCACGTGTGATATTTTGCTAGATTAAGAGAGAACATAGGACCAGCCGAATGGCGCGTTGGTTATTTGCTTGGGACGCCAGCTCTGAGCAGGGTTCGGATCCCACATAAGGGCCAGTGATGCTGCGCCCTCTACAGCTAAGCTGGGCTCCCGTGAGTCACCAGCAATGACGTAGGCTGCAGCCCCTGCTGCAGTGGGCTGCCACGAGCTACCATGAGTGGCTGGCGGCCAGTGTGAGCAGCAGGCAGCCTGCGTGAGCTGCCGTGAGCCACCGTGAGTGGCTGTCCAATGACCGGTGACCAACTGCCTCAGCCGGGAAAAGCACAATAATCACAATACCAACATGGGCCAGTGAAGCGACGTCCTCCACAACTAGACTGAAGAACAGAAAGGACAGCAACTTGTCCGTTCCCCTTCCCCGATTCCCCAACGCTGTTCCCACCCCCAATTCCCAATAAAATCTTTTTAAAAAAAGAGAGCAAGAACACAGATCCACCTTAAGAGGAGAGGAGAGAAACTTCTGTTAGAAAAGTGGTTCTAAATTCCAAGCCTAAGTTAAATGAACGTGGTACAATAAGATGTCATGAGACTAGCTTTGGAGCCAGATAAACCTGAATTTGTACCCTAAATCTGCAACTTAGTAGCTGTGTAGCCTTGGGCAACTTACTTAAGTTCCTAAAGCCTTGGTTTCTTAATCTGTAAAATGGTCATAGCAATACCTGTGTGTTGAGAAGATTGATTTTAAAAGTTTATCAAGTAGTGAGCTTGAGTATGAATCATAGTTATTAAGCACTAGCTCTTAGTAGCTGTTTAACCTAAGGCAGGTCACGTTATTTTCTCTGAGCCTCATTTCTCCTCATCTGCAATATGGGCATACCTATTCTGCCGACTAACCTCAAAGGTCATTGTAAAGAAACATTAAAGCACTGTACAAGGTTTGTATGAGGATTTTCTCAGCTGCTTGGTACACCTGGGATTGTGAGGAGGTGCTGGGTGACCCCTGCTGGAGAAAATAACTCGGGAGAATCCTGGGCCTGAAGTCAGAAATGGGCTCAGACTTCCACTTTTGCCATTTAGTGTGGCTGTGTGACTTTGGGTGAGTGACCTAATCTCTCTGAACCTCTTTTTTTTTTTTTTTTGAGGGCAGTGTCACTGGCCCTCCTAAGTGGGACACGAACCGGGGCCGCTGGCTTCCCAAGCCAGCGCTTAACCGCCGCGCCACTCGGCCGGCCCTCTGAACCTCTTCTTTCCCTTCCATGAAATGGGGTTAACAATACTGACATCACAGGGTTACCCGGAGAATCACATAATGCAGAAAAGTGTTAAGCACGTGGTAAGCGCCCAATAAATGTTTGCTGAATCTGAATCTTTGGGAGCTGAGCCAAATTTAGTCCCTCTCCTCCTACTAGACAGACAAAGCGCGGAGCGTGTCCGCGCAGAGCTCAGGTAGGGAGATGCTCTCGGGTCCACTGGGCTCCAAAGCCTCCCCACACCCTCCGCGCTCCCAGACGTTGCCATGGCCACCAGTTCAGGTCCGGAGCAGCACCTAGGCGTGTTCAGCCCAATCCCCGCCTTTCCAAAGTGACCATTGGCTGGGAGGCCCACGTGACGCGCCTCGGTATGCTAATATATGGTAATCACGCCGACGCCCCTCCTCCCCGAGCGGTGTCCGAGTAGCCAGCGGAGTGCGCGGCGCCGAGCCGAGGGGGCGGGCTGAGGGGCGGCCCCCGGGAGAGAGCGGCCAGGTGGAGGAGGAGCGCGAACACGACCGCAGGTAACGGGCGGGCGCGCGCGCGCTGGGGCGGGCTCGCGGCGGACGGGCTGCGCGCTGGGGACTCGGGCCGCGGCGCTGCCGGCTTAACCCTTTGGGCACCCAGCTGTCACGGCCGGGTCGGGGCGCGGCGGCCGGGCAGGGCCCGCGGGGCGGGGCATTGCCGTGGGCAGCGGCGGGCAGGCGGCGTGGGGCCCGCGCAAGGACCGAACAGTCCGGGCGGCTGACCAGCTGGCCGCGCTCCGCCCGGGGCTGGGACCCAGCTGCAGCGGGGGCTGCGCAGCAGCTCCGGGGCTTGAACTTGCGGGAGGCTGCGGGGAACCGGCCGAAGTACTGGCACTCGCGCGGCTTCTCCCGGGTGACCGAACCCCTCGCGCTCAGAGGCCCGAGCCTCCGCCGCCCGTGGCCTTGCAGAGGCCTGCGCTTCCTTCCCTCGTCCCGCGGAGTGCGCGGAGACCTGGGGGTTGGGCCTGACCTCGGCACCCCCTCCGTAGCTGTGGCCTGACAGCCCAGCCGCCGGCACTTCTGACCCGGAGTCAAACTGGGGCCCCCTGTGGGACGAAGGCAAGATTGGTACTTAAGGGGGCACCAGCCGAGACAACAGGGGATTGCCTGGGACAAGAGGAAGCCCCTAAAGGAAAAGCAGGCCCCAAGATTTGCCAGGTTTGAAAATCTCAGGAGGGATGCCCAAGAAAGGCACTGGCCCCTTGTTTTCTGTGCGGGGTGATGACCTGACATTCATGGGAAAAGGTCACTGCTGGACACCTGGATCGGTCTGTCATGTCCAGAGGAAGCAGCTGTTTTGCGTGAGTTTCTAACCAAATTTGTATAAGGCGAGGTTTAAATTCATCTTCCTCCCTTACCCTCCTCCTAGGTCTGTTACAGAAGTGTGTTCTTTTAATTGCCACTCACTCCCCCCACCTCACCCCTCCCCACCCCCATCCCCCCACCCCCACCCTCCGCTGCCGCAACTATCACCACCAATTTACTGAGATTGGTGGCAGCTTTAGGCTCACAGTGTAATTTAGCTTTCACTACAATAGAAATGGTAGGATGGGCCATGTGCCACTAATGTTAAGCTTGCCCTGGGAGTTTCTTGAAAGTGGGGGTGGGGGGAATTTATCACCAGGGCCGATGAAATACTGGCTACTGTGCCAATGACATCAATAGAATTTCCTTTATGAGTCTAAAGTCGTTTTTTCTAAATCAAGGGAAAACATGGTTACACATGAAAAGTACCAGGAACCAATTTGATTTTTGCAAGTGAAATGCAAATTGCACTTTCATGTTGCTCTACATGTCCATAATTATACAACAAACACTAGGTATATGCTAGGCACTCTGTGTCTTGGGGATGCAAAGATGAATAAGATAATTAGTCCTTGTCCTCAAAAAAAAAAAAAAACAGTGAGAGAGCCAACTAAAATTGCCAGTTAAAGTAATAACAGCATAATAGATGTGTATATAAAGAGCTGTGGAAGCCCAGAGGAGGGAACAATTAAATTAGCCGTGGGAGAGTGCCCAGGAAGGCTTTCCAGAGGACATGATTAAGCAAGGTCTTGAAGGATGAATAAGAGTTTGCCTTGCAGAGGAAACAGTGAATGCAGACACTTAAAGAGTATGGTATCTCTAGGCAATGGCATTATAGTCTAGCCATAGCCTTTTTCCAAAAGTATCTAGAATCTCTTAATTCCCACCACAGTTTTCCAGCGGTGTTTTCCTTCTTATTGTTCTTCCTCACTTTTTGCCCTCACCAATTTTTCTGATCTTTGTCACTATCTTTCCAAATAAGGGGCCAACTTACGGAGATAGGAAAGGGAGAGTTTGCAGTAGCTCCAAGGTGGGGGGCCTGAAAACTGGGCAGAATGTGTGGCACTGCAGGCATCATCTGGGAAGGTGATCTAAATCCTACAATAAGAGGGAACTACCGGTCATAACCAGGGAGGCAGTGCTGAATGTGAAATCTGCCTTTGGTGCAATCGTGAGACCAGGGGAAATGAGTAATAAGATCAGAAGGATCTGAAGCAAGAGAGGGTCTGGACTGCGATGTGGGTCAGGGCAAGCAGCTCAGAACTGACACCATGAATCAGGCAGAAATGGTACAGCCCCCTGGTATGTGGAGCCAGCCATGCAGGACAGGGCAAGTTCTGACAGCTCAGGCAACAGTGCAGAAACGGACAGCACCATCTCCTCACTGAGTATTTACAGTACTTCTTTCTCTTCTCTCTCCCTCCTTATTACTACTACCCTCTTTTGATCCCAATTTCCACTCAGGATTCCCTTTTATTAGGCTTTTTTTACTGAAGTCTTAGCTACCAGAGCCGGGAAAAATGTGTTCTTTTGCCTTAATATCCCCCTCTAAAACTATAAACAGTCCATTTTACCTCATAAGCCATCAGCTAGCCAGCCTATTTTTACTTCCTGACCATTTGCAAACAGAGCATGGATGGATCCAGAGGTAGTAAAGTGGATCTCAAACTCACCTAATGTTTGAATCAGATAAAGGCCTTTTAGCTTGGCTTAAACCAAAATTTATTTTTAGAAAGGATTGTGGAGAATTTTTGGCAAATCCCCTATCTTGAACTATATTACAAATCAAGCCTATAAAGAAGGTGACATTGGGATGATATACCTAACTTGAACCGCTAAGATTGACAAATCTGTTAAGTGCTAGCGAATCAGGGGTGCTGTTTAAGCAATCTTCTCAACCTGTTTTCTGAGCGTCTGCTTGTGTGCAAATACTATGTTGTATTTGTGCTTTGGAAGAGACAGGACAATGAAAGAGGTGATGTAAGTCTGGGGATTATTCTCAGTTGAACAAGGATTCAGATCTCAGCTCTACCAGTTACTTGCTGTGTGACCTGGACAAGTTATTTGACTTTGTTTCTTTATCTGTACTATTACTCACTACTTCACATAGTTGTGAAGATTAAATGAAATCACAAGTGTAAAGTAGTAATCCAGTAAATTTTCAAAGTATTAAACATGTGGTATGATAGGAATTGAAAGAAGAGAAATATCATTATGGGCTATGATTATGAAGGAAGACTTTTTCCAGAGACGTGTTGAATTTTATGATGTAAAGAGAATGAATGTGGAAGGGATTTCCAGACAGGAGAAATAATGTTAATAAAACATAGGGCCAGAATGTCAAAGAAAGTTTTCAGGGGTCAATTGATGAGATTGAGCAATCTGGCAAGATCAGAAGGTTTAAGTAGAGAAATTGTAGGAGTGGAAGGATTAGTTGAAGCCAGATTTTTAACAGGTACTGATGCTGAACTAAATAAAAAGTTAGAACTTTACCCCTTATGGTGGAAACTCTGAAGATGCTTGGTTAGGGAAGTGTGAGGTCACAAAGGTAGTTTTTTTTTGTTTTTGGTTTTTTTTTGAGGGCAGTGTCACTGGCCCTCATATGTGGGACCGAACCGGAGCCACTGGCGTCCCAAGCCAGCGCTTAACCAACGTGCCACTCGGCCGGCCCATGAAGGTAGTATTTTAAGAAGATTCTCAGCAACAATGTGGAGAATAAACTTTAATAGGGATAGAAAGAGAACTGTACATCCAATTAGTAGGTTATTTAAGTAGTCTAGGTGTGAGGAGATGAAGAATTGAATGAAGGTGATGGCCACGAAAATAAAAGGAGATGGGTTCAGTAAGTATTATAAAGGAAATGTGAACAGAACTTTGTGACTGACTGGATATGGAGAACAAGGAAGATTTAAAGACATCCTTGAACATGGGTGATAAGATAAACAGAACTAGGCCAGACAGAAAGGAAAACCAATTTGGGGGAGAAGAGGAGAAGCTAAGTGCTAGATCTCTTGAGGCGATACTGGAACTTATATAAATGGACATGTCCCATGAAAGTATTTGAAAGTCGGGGGGGTTCATGTTCAAAGGAAAGAAGTAAGGGAGTCTTATATATAGAATGTGATCACTGAAGCCATATGATTAGCCTAGTTCACCTGTGGTAACAGCATAGAGATAGAAATATAGAAGCCCAAGGACTGAAGCTTGGAGACTGCCCACATTTAGGGAGGTAGGGAGAGAAATGGGATCAGTATGGTAGAAAATAAGGACACCAGAGAAGCAAAAGAATCATCTAACTTATTCATCCAACAAATGCATTCTCTTGCATTTGTGTACCTGATTAGACATTCTGTTAGCCATGAGGGTGTAGTATCTCAGAAGTCAAGAGAAGAGAGGGTTTCAAGCTGGAGGCATTGGTCAGCAGTATGAAATTGTACATAAAAAATGGGAAATGTCCACTATATTTAGTAAATGGGGTCATTAGTTTTCTAAATTGTTTATTAAATAAGCAGGGGATGGCCATGGGATGAAAGAGGATTGTGGCATGAGATGCTGATAAGAAATGGAGCAGCATGGAGATTATCCCTTGTATGTTTAGCAGTAAAAGAAAGGAGAGGAATCAGAAAGTGATTGAAGAAGGCAGAAGAGTCAAGCAAAAGATTTATCATCTTCCCTGTCTGCTTCACTATTTTAGTTGTCCTAAGATGTCGTTCTCATTCATTAATATCCTGAAGAATAGTTTAGCAATTCATTTCTTAAACTTACTGCTCTGATAATTATCTGTGCATCTCCTTCAACAATAATAGTATAGCTACCATTTGTTGAGCGCTAAGCACTTTCTATACATTCTAATCATTATCTCATTTAATCTTCACAATGCTGGATTACAACCACACAACCTCTTGAAAGCATGGAGAGGCTAAGTAAATTGCCTAAGATCACATAATGAGAGATGGGATTTGGACCCAGCCCTGACTCTAAAGCTCTTCTAAAGGACCCCGCTGCAAGGAGGGCAGGACCAGCTTCATGGGCGTGCGACCTGTGCAGTCTCCCAGGGCCCTGCGTGTTTTGAAGGGCCATATGCTCGGTTTAATGTTCTGTTGTTGCTCTCTTGACCTTCTGAATAATTTTTTAACAAGGGCCCTGCATTTTCATTCCACACTAGGTCCCCCAAATTATGGAACCAGTTCTGCCTGAGGATATCAAAACTACTTCCTAAAGCTGGGGAGCATTTTGTGCTGTATCCTTTGTTTAGGTAGTACAGCGTAATAAATGCCCTTGCTGTGTCGCGGTGCACAATTACATTTTCCTGTTGTCCTCTTATTTTGGACTCCTGGTATAAAAGGCAAAAGGGGAATATTTTGAAGTTCAAGGTGATAGCCAGTATGAAGAGAAGACAGAATAACGGGGCAAGGCATTATTTACCCAGAATGACTTCTAGAAACTCTTCCATCATATCTTCAGAGTATTATTGGATAGAGTTACAGTCCTGATCCTGTTGTTACTCCCAATTTAAAAAAGAAATGAATTCATTTCTATTCCTTTTGTAGTCAGATATTCCTATTTGCTTGTAGGAAGCTATGGAGACCATTTTTCAACCTACCGAAACAGAAATTTGGGTTGAACAGGTATAATACAATTTGTCTACACTGCTCTGATGCCTTTTTAGCCAGGCTAATGCCACCCCTTCACCCCAGACCAGGACTACCCTGCAGCTTTGAACTGTGTGGCCCTCTTTACCACCTTTGTTGTGAATGCTCATGTTCCGTGCTTGCCTTTGTTGCCTGCTCTAGTCCTTCATCTACCCATATGAATCATGCAAACCAGAAAACTTTAATTTTTTTTTTTTTTTGAGGGCAGTGTCACTGGCCCTCACATGTGGGATCCGAACCGGGGCCGCTGGCATCCCCAGCCAGCTATTAACCACTGCGCCACTCGGGGTGGTTAATTTTTTATATTGTCTCTCATTTTTGGCTTTATAGTCACCACTTGTAACTGACAACAAATTAAATTTTTCTGGCTTTCATAGTTATTATCTCTCAAAAACAGCTTTTATTCAGCCTCTGCTCCTCCCACTCCTGGTAATGACCAAGTTCTGATACCACTTGATCCTAGCTGACCACTTGACCATGTCCTAACACCAGCCAGCCTGGATTCCTTTGTGGAGGATATCAGACAAGACTGAGATTATGTTGCTTCCTCCTATGGTATCCCCATTCAGAATGCTTATTCTCACTTTTCTACTCCCAGTATGGACCAGGTGAGCCTAAGAATACATGAGATTAAAAATATGAAGAGATTTCGAGTATAACCTGTGGTACATCACGAAACACAGTTTAGATGGCCAGGTATTCTCCATGGTCTCCTATTTGTGCTGGTGGCATAGTCTCCACAGGCACTGTAGTAGGTATCTGTTGCCGCATAACACATTATCCCCAAATGTAGCAGCTTAAAACAAACTTCTCTTTTAGGATTCAATTCAAGCATTACATCTCAGAAGCATTTCCCAACTTGCTTTTAATGAACTAGCATCCTTCCACTCTGATCTTCCTTTGTACTTGAACATCTTTTTCATATCCATAGCTTCAATTCCTAAAACCATTCCTTGAACATAGTAGATGCTCAATAAATGGTTGTTGAATATCCTTAAAGATAGCTTATACCTTTATATACTTTATACTCTATTGTTTAGAAAACGTATGTATATTGCAAAGTATCTAGCCTTGTGCCTTATCACAAATATACCCCTCTTCATCTCCCTACATAGAGGCTTACGTGTCATTGCTGTTGAAGATGTAAAGAAACCACTGTATATGTCAAAGACTTCTTTTTTTTTTTTTTTGAGGGCAGTGTCACTGGCCCTCATATGTGGGACCCGAACCGGGGCCGCTGGCTTCCCAAGCCAGCGCTTAACCACCGCTCCACTGGGCCAGCCGGTCAAAGACTTCTTGACATGCCAACTCACCTACTCCAGGGAGGGCTCCTTGAAATTCTTTCTGTCTGTAAGTCTCTGCTCCACCCATACTGTGAAACCAATTCTGCCCCTTGTAAAAAATCATATAATGGGCCCCTAGCCCAAAGATTCTTGCTTGGTTCAATAACAGAGCCAACATTTGTTCACTATTTAAATATTTGACTATAAGCTTTATGAAGGGAGGATATGGGTGTGACTTATACACTGCCATAATCTCCAAACAAAGCACTATTAGATGCTTAAGTATTTGGTGAATGAATTCATGACATTCCATTCTTGATACTCATGTCCCATTCCTGTTAATCCAGGTTCTGAGCCCTGATCACCCAGAATCTTAAGCCTGAGTTCATTGTTTCGTGTGGCCCAAACTTTTTATCTTGGTCCTTGACTCTTCTCTTCCAGGTCCTTCTCGTAGCTCCTCTTTGGGGATTTGACCCCTTGCCTACTCAGAACTAAGGTACCTTTTCCTCTCTTGATCTCCCTAACTAATAAAGCCAGATGCCAGGAGAATATTCTTTTCTCTACCAATAGCCAGAAACATCTAGCCTACATATTACATGTGTCTTAAAATATTTGAACTGAAGAGAATTACATTCACATTTTAAAAGAAACAGGACAGGCCCCTTAAGATATGTGTTTTGGCCAAAAACCAAGTCCTAAAATTTCGTGAGTCTGTTAAACTGATTAGCTTGTAAGCTTCAGCAATTCAATGCAAATTAATTTTTATACCAACCAACAAATCAAAGGAAGGGAGAGAATTAAGTGAGTGTGTAAAATATGGTTGCCAGGGAAACTTTTCCTGACAGAAGAGAGATCCTCACAGGAATTTACACAGGCCCAAGAACACAGTGTAACCCAGATCTTGCTCTGGTCTCTTTCCAATGGGGGAAGAAAATGATGTAGAAACTATGGATACAGATAAAGGTGGCTTCAGACTTATCTAGAGAATTAGGGAATACTCCCTCAGGAAGTAGGACTGAGCAGTGGAGTTCTCCAGGGCAAATATGAGTATTGTAAGGAACCCATTCCTTCTGAGGAGACATCTGGGAATACGGCGCTTTTCTGAATCCACCTCTGCGAGAATATTCATTTATTCAACAAAGATTTATTCAGCACTTTCTAACTGGCCCATTGCCCAGAAGGAAAGGTGATTATAAGAGACCGATAACAGTTTGAAAGTACTGTATTACACTGAGTAGCTGTTCTTTACATTTTGTCTAAATTGATTTTTTAAGTAGAGGGTGATATGGACTTAAATATTTAATGCTTTTTTAAAAAATAAATTCTCTTTCTGTTAGAAAAAGAATAAATGCAAGTGTATCTTCTGCCATATTTCAATTCTTAGGTCATTACTCCTGAGAAAAACCTAATTCATTGATCTATAGAGCCACACCCCAAGGTGGAGGTTCATCTAGTGACAGTGTCATCCAAATTGTAGGTACCAATAAAAGACAAATCCATCTCCTTGATGGCTAAAATCCTAAGAGACCCTCCCTTCATATTTTAACTATAAATGATGGATCGTTTGAAGTCTAAAATCTTGGCTGTAAAATGCATTTGGATTGAAATATCTAACACTGTCCCATAATGGAGACCTACCGTTCAGTGTCTCCTTCTATACGCCGATGTCCTGGGGTTTCGCACTGTGCACTGTGCCTTTCGTGGGCCTGCAGAGAGGCAGCAGCGGTAGTGGTTACGAGCATGGACACTAGAGCCAGACTGTTTGTGTTCCAGCCCTTACAGCCATTAACTGTGACCTTCACAGTCTTCTTCAAGTCCTTGCCCTCTCTGCACACCAGTCGTCTGGTACACAAGGGGGATAATAATAGTAACCCCCCCACCCCCAAAGAATTACAGAATTCAACAGGTTAACACATGCGAGGTGCATAGTAAGCACTATGTACATTTACCTTTTATTATTTCCTGGGACCTTCTAGATGGTAGGGTTCATTCCATTTGAAGGGGACTGTTGAGATGTATAGAGGTATAATAACTTCCCTAAACTTATACACTAAGTTTGGACTCAGATTACTTTCATCCTTATTTTAGCACTGGAGTTTTCCATTCTACTTAGTAAGAGACAGAGAACACAAGAATTAGAGTGATAGAGAGGAACTTGACTTTTGAAGCATTTTGGAATAGGGGCTACTCACAAAAGATGGCGACACTAAGGCATATGAAAGTAAAATTGCTTTCTCAAAAGCAAAATGAGTGCAAGAAATGGTTGGGAATAATATAAGATAGGGGATGTCATACTGGGTCAGGCCAGTAGTATATCTAGCCCAACATTTTGTGTCTGATCATGATAACAAGGGACAGTTGGAGGGGAGTATTGTAGCTGCCATCTATGACAAAGTCTTGTAATTGTAGGGATGGACCTGCCCATCCCTGTCTTTTAGTTTCCTGCTATCTTATTCATGCAAGTATTTAAGCTTTACTTCTATTTTTGGTCTTTAAAATCTGTTCATTTATTCAAGAAACATTTTTAAAGCTTCTGTACCCCTATACTAGTACCTAGGGGTGCAAAGAGGAGTAGAACCCAACTCTAGCACCCCAGAAGTTAATAAAGGAAGATAGACATGGAAACATTGATTATGCTATTGTACTTAGTGCCATAATAAAAGTATGGACAGGTGTTTTGAAAGCTTAGAGGAGGAATAACTTAATTACACTTAGAAATGTCACCTTCTGGAGAAAGTGACATTTAAGATGACAATTGAAGGATAAGGAGGAGTTCCCCAGACAGACAGTGCACCTCAGACAGAAGGAGGAATGTGTGCAAAGGTGAGGTGTGAGGTGTGTGTGCACGTGCACATATAGCACTTGTAGGGAATTCCAAGTAACCTGACATGACTGGAGCATAACATAAGAGTAGGGTAGGGGTAGAAACAAGGCCAGGATCAAATAGAAAAGGCTTGGTTTGCCAAGCTAAGAATTTGGACTTTATGTTGAAGGCCATGGGGAGCAGTTGAAATACTTTAGGAGTAATCTGATCAAATCTGCCTTTGAGGAGGATCCAGTCAGCAATGTGGAGGCCTGTTGGACAGGAGTGAGACTAGAGACAGAATCATTCAGTTAGAAGGGAGCCTTTAGTTCAACTTTTCACCATCGCCACTTTATTCACTATTGAGTATGTACAAGGTGTGATCAAAAGATACAGTGAATGTTTAAATAAAAAACTTATTACAGTAAAAGACACATTGACATTAATCCCCCTCAAAAGACACATTGTCATTACTCCCCCTGTCTTTGAACACACTTATCCCAGCGTTCTTGCCACTTTCTGGAGCAGTTCTGGAAGTCCTCTTTTATGAGTGTCTTTAGTTGTGCTGTCGTGGCTGCCTTGATGTCCTGAATCGATTCAAAACGTTATCTTTCATGGTCATTTTGACTTTGGGGAGGAGCCAGAAGCCGCACGATGCCAGATCCGGTGAATAAGATGGATGAGGACACACCATAATGTTTTTATTTGACAAAAATTGCCGTATACCAGAAGCTATGTGTGACAAGGAGCCTTTCCATTGTGATCATAAAATGTGGTGAATGCTGCTGCCGAGTGCCATCCAACCTCAAGGCAGAGGGACCTTCATATGGGAAGTGGAGCATCGAACTTTAGTAACAATGTGTGATAAGTTTCAACCTGTTTGGTGCAGTCAGTTTGGTGTGAGCCACAGTTGAGAGAAGGTGGGTTTTAAAGTGTGCTGTAAAAGTAAACAAAAACTGTCTCATAGATATAGAGGAAAAATCAGGGTTGCTAATTGGGAGGGGGATGGGGATGAGGGAGAAGGGGAAGGGATTAGACAGCAAAAATAGGCAACTGCAATATTGCCACTGGGATATGAAAGACAGTTTGGGGATTATAATTAATAATGTTGTAAATATTTTGTGGGGTGTCAGATGGTCATAGGTCTTGTTAGGGAGACCATTTCATGGATGGAGTAAAGGTTTGATCACTGCACTGTATAATTGAAGCAGAGGTTGTATACCTACTGTAATTGAATATATATAGATAGTCACGGGATGTGGATTATACTGTGGAAGACAGTCAGAGGAAGAGTAATAGATATATATGATATGAGGGGGGAGTGGGGTGGCGAATTGGGGGTGGGGGGTTATCACTTTGAGGGGTGAAATGTATAACTATTGCACTGTGTTGTACACCTGAAACTAATTAAAATAAAATAATAATTTAAAAAAAAGAAAACTGAATAAATAAATAAATAAATAAAGTGTGCTGTAAATCATCCTCCATCATGACAATGCTCCCTGTCACACACGGCTCCTGGTATATGGCAGTTTCTGTCAAATAAAAACATTACGGTGTCGGGATGGCCGAGTGTCGTGGCGGTTAAGCGCTGGCTTGGGAAGCCAGTGGCCCCGGTTCGGGTCCCACTTATGAGGGCCAGTGACACTGCCCTCAAAAAAAAAAAAAAAAAACCCCATTACAGTGTGTCCTCATCCACCTTATTCACCGGATCTGGCACAGTGCAACTTCTGGCTCTTCCCCAAAGTCAAAATGATTCAGGACATCGAGGCAGCCATGACAGTGCAACTAAAGACACTCACAAAAGAGGACTTCCAGAACTGCTTCAGAAAGTGGGAAGAATGATGGGATAAGTGTGTTCAAAGCAAGGGGGAGTATTTTGAGGGGGATTAATGGCAGTGTGTCTTTTACTATAATAAATTGTTTTATGTAAACATTCACCGTATTCTTTGATCACACTTCATATATGTTCATTCAACCAAGATTTATCGATGGCATGCCAGGTACTGGGCTAACTGCTGGAAATACTAAAAGCAACAACACCCCATCCATATCTTGGAGTTGCTTGTAGTATTTTATTTATCCTAAACAAAAGCTTTATTTAGCCTTCAGCTTTCCTTGTCTATCTTACACTTCATCTCAGCCCCAGTACCAGTGTTCTGCTATGTAAAAATGCCAGTTTGTGTTTACCTTGTCTGTAAACATAATTTTACTGTCCCCATCATAACTCCTTCTTTTTAGCCTTCATATGTCCAAAGTGCAAGTTCTAATCATTTAATGAATTCCTCTAGAGAATGAATCTGTTACACCCTTTTTTAGACTTCTATTTCAATTCTTAATTTTCTCTCTTGTTCCCCCTAAGCCTCAAGGGCTGTATGTTAGCACTCTTAGTCACACATTAAACTCTGGGCCCTACTTCCTGTCCTTCACTAGCTTACAAAGCCCTTACTTTCTTCATGCTTCTTTTCTTTCCCCAAAGATATGCATATCAGAGTTGCAGACTGCGTTATTTTCTTCACTTTTTCCATGTGGCATTAATGCCTTTCAGCCATGAGATCACAGTCCCCAAAGGAAAAACGCCTCCACACTGCAAATAAAGAAGTTGAAGATGAGATGATATTACTAACCACAATAAAATAGAAGATAAAGTAATGTTTTATTAGAAGTAGTAGTATTTATTACATAATACTAAATTGTGATTACAATTTATTGAGAACTTACATATGCTAATCGCCATGCTAAAACATTACGTGAGTTCTTATGTAATCCTCACAGCAACTCTGTGAGGCAAGTACCCTTTACTATTCCCACTGTACAGACAAAGAAATAGGCTCAAAAGGCTGAAATGATTTGTCTAAAGTCAGGTCACTAGGAAATAATAGAGCCAGATATCAAACTCAGGCCTGTCTGATTCCAGACGTGAAGTTCACTGCTGTGCAGTGCAGGGTATATATGCAAGGTCTGAGTGTAGACACCTCTGGTCATCAAGAGTGAGCCAATTATTTTCAACCTTCCTTTAGTCATAACTGCCATCATCAAATCTAGTTTCTCCCAATTCTCTTCATTCTTAATTCAATAGGTTGTTAATGTTTTCTTTGGATCATAAAAAGGCACAGCAAATTTCTAGTAACACCCCCCTCCCCAAGGTTTGTGATGTTTGCCATAATTTTATAGATCTGACTTTGCATGTTAGCCCTATAGAGGTGTTCTAGTTCATTGTGGATGCTGTACTTAACAGTTTTGGGACCTACCTCCAAGTGAATACTTTGTACCTTGGAATGTCATTGCGTATCCTAACAGGTTTGTTGTGGAGAAAGCTAAGTATCCTTTTAAAAAATGCTGTTTATGTTGTAATTTCCACACAAGATATCTACTCCTAGTGATGAGCGAGGCAGACTGAATAATGACACCCAAAGATATAGGCACTAATCCCTGGAATTCAAGAGAATGGGTCTTTGCAGATGTGATGAAGTTTTAAGGGTCTTGACATGAGATTATCCTGAATATCTGGGTGGGCCCAAAGTCTAATCACAAAAACCTTTAAAAGAGAGAAGCAGAGGGAGATTTGACACACACAGGGGAGGAAGAGGCAGTGCGACCAGGGGCTGAGATTAGAATGATGCAGCCACAAGCAAAGGAATGCCGGCAGCCACCAGGACACAGTAGAGTCCAGGAATGGATTCTCCCCGAGAAGCTCCAGAGAAAATAAAGCCTTGCCGACCCCTGGATTTCTGCCCAGTGAAACTGATACTGAACTTCTGTGAGAGAATAAATTTCTGGTGTTTTAAGCCATGACGTTTGTGGTAATTTGTTATACCAGCCACAGGGAACCAGTACAATGAGAACAGTCACTTCTTGTACTGCTTTGTCCATTTTGAGGACACATATCATCACTTAATAAAGGTGACAACTAGTATAACATATATAATAATAATAACTTCAGCATGCACTTCTGTAGTGCTGACAATGTGCCAGGCACTATTGTAAGCATTTGAAATATATTTACTCATTCAATCTTCGCTAACCCTCTGAGAGGGTTCTATTATTATCTCAATTTATAAATGGAACTTTGAAGTACAGAGAAGTTAGGTAACTTGGTCAAAGTTATGTAACTAGTAAGTAGTGGGGCCAGAGCCTGCACCCAGGCAGTCTGGCTCCAAAAGTCCATGCCATTAAACACTGTGTCACACATGGGCATGGCTTTGCACGTAGAGGACATTCAACAAAGGACATTCGTTTTTCTGGAAGTTTATATGGCACTGGTATTATTTCTCTCTTTTTTTTTTTTTTTTTTTTTTGAGCTGAGCCATCCTGCCACCTGTTGGCAGCTCAACGGCAACTCAGCTCGGGCTGGCCTCGAACAGCTGTTGCTCAGAGCTCAGCTCGCACTCTTGAGTGAGCTCTTAACCAACTGAGCCACTCGGCCGGCCCTTATTTCTCTCTTGAATTTTCAGTAAAATTCAAGCAATTTACCAGTAAAATCATCTGGGCCTGGAGTTTTCTTTGTGGAAAAATTTTAAACCAATAATCCCAGTTCTTTAAGGGGTTTTTGTTTGTTTGTTTTGAGGGCAGTGTCACTGGCCCACATGTAGGATCCGAACCAGGGTCCCCGCTGCCTAGAGCCTGCGCTCCCAGGGCAACTCTCAATCAGTGCACCACTTGGCTGGCCCCATTGATCTTTTTAAAGAGCCAGCTTTTCATTTCATTGATTTTTCTTTATAGTTTTTCTGCTATTTCATTGATTTCCACCCTCATCTTTATTATTTCCTTCCTATGCTTGTTGGCATTTCATTTTGCTCTTCTTTTTCTAACTTCTAAAGTTAGAAGCTGAGGTTAATGATTTGAGATCTTTCTTTTTTTCTAATATAGGTGTTTTAATGCTATAAAATGTCCTCTAAGTACTGCTTAGAGGAATATATGACTATATGGGATATAGTTATATCCCATAAATTTTAATATGTAATTGTTTTGTTTTTATTCAGTTCAAAATATTTTTTAATATCCCCTGTGATTTCTTCTTTGACCTATGACTTATTTTGAAGTATGTGGTTTTGTTTCCAAATATTAGAATTTTTCCAATACCTTTCTGTTATTGATTTTAAGCATTACTCTGTTATGCGCAAAGAATATACTTTGTATAATTTTGATTCTTTTAAATTTATCAAGACTTATGGTCCAGAATATGTATTCTGTTGTCATTAGGTGGAGTGTTCTATATATCTAAATTTGATTAGTAGCATTGTTCAAGTCTTTTATATCTTTATTAATTTTTCTGCTTACTTGTTTTATCACTTACTAGGCAAGAATAATTGAAATCTCTAACTATAATTATAAATTTGTCTTTTCTTCTCAGTTTTATCAGATTTTGCTTTAGGTGTTTTGAAGCGCTGGTGCTGAGTACATACACATTTAGAATCGTATCGTCTCTTGTTGAATTAACCCTTTTATCACTATGAAATCATCTCCTTTCTCCCTTGTAATATTTCTTGTTCTGAAGTCTACTTTGTGCAGTATTGATACAGTCATTACAACTTTCTTATGGTTATTGTTTGCATGGTATGCCCTTTCCATCCTTTTACTTTTAACTTATATATGTCTTTATTTTTAAAGTGGATTTCTTATAGAAAGTATGTAGTTGGGTCTTGTTTTTTTTTGCCTTTTTTTTTTCTGCCTTTTTTTTTTTTTGAGGGCAGTGCCACTGGCCCTCATTTGTGGGACCTGAACCAGGGCTGCTGGCATCCCAAGCCAGCTCTTAACCACCGCACCACTTGGCCAGCCCAACATTTCTGCCTTTTAATTGGGATGTTTAAACAATTTACATTTATTGTAATTATTGTTATGGTTGGGTTTAAATTGACCATCTTGCTATTTGTTTCCTATTTATTCCATCTGTTCTTTGTTTTTTCTTTCTTGCCCAATTTTGGATTCAAGTTTCTTATTTATGATTTCATTTTATCTTTATTGTTGGCTTATTGCCTATGTGTCCCTGTTTTAATCTTTTTTAGTAGTTGCTTTATAATATAATCTTTAACTTATCATTGTTTACCTTCAAATATTTATCACTTTGTGTATAGTTGTTGGTTCGAAACCTCCTCAGCAGCTTCCCAGGTATAATCTGAAACCAGGCCCCCTATCCAGAGGGCAGGGAGAGACTGAAGAAACACACAGACCCCTCCAGGTTGGTAGGTGCTAGTTTTAATGAGCACGGGAACTTATACTTATGAGGCTTGCTTTGGGCAGCTACAAGATAAGTAGTTTTCCACACCTGCCTGCCAAATCTTAAAAGTTTATATAGAAGTTTTAACTGGGTTCAGTCACATATACCATCCAGAGAGTCTCAACACCACATTCTATTCAGTGCTTTAGCCTTGGAGCAGCTTCTGAGAATGGGGAAGGCAAGTGGAACACACATTCCAAGGACTGGTGGGATGGGGAGCCTCCAGCTGCCATGGTCCAGCTCACAGGTCAAGCAATGGTCATGTCTTCTTGATGACATCCCCAACAATAATGTAAGAACTTTATATACTCCTATTTCTCCCCTTTGGTCCTTTGTACTGTTATCATATATATTATTTAAATGTTGTTATTATTTTTATTTTAAGTAGTCAATTGTCTTTTGAAAGATATTTTAAAACAAGGAAACATGACTTTTATATTTACCCATTCATTTACTGTTTGGACATTCTTTATTCCTTTGTGTTTCTATCTTTTTTTTTTTTCCAATTTCCTTTAGCCTAAAGAACTTCCTTTAATATTTTTGGTAGTGCATATATATTGGAATAAATTCTTTCAGTGTTTTTCTGTTTGACAAATTCTATTTTACCTTCATTTTGAGAGATACTTTTACTTGGTAAAGAATTTCCGGTGGTTGTTTTTTCCCCCTAGTGTTTTAAAGATGTCTATCCATTGCCCACTGGCTTGAATAGTTTATGATAAGAAATCTGCTGTAATTTTTATCTTTGGTCCTCTGTAATGTACCTTTTTTCCCTCTTGCTGCTTTTAAGATTTTCTTTTTATCACTTGAGCAATTTCATTATGATGTTCCTTGACGTCTTGTTCTTTATATTTGTTCTGCTTGAATGTGGGATCCTTGGATCGGTGGGTTTGTAGTTTTCATTAAATTTGGAAAATATTTAAGCCATTATATTTTCTTGTTTATTTGTTTTTTTCTGCCCCCTTCTTCCATAGATTTCTTTTCCTTCTTGAACTCCAAAGTCATGAATGTTAGATAGCTTTTCTATTGTCCCACAGGTCAGTGATGCTCTGTTCATTTTTAGTCTGTCTTCTGTTTCTCTGTTCTTTGTTTTGAATACTTTCTAACACTATGTCTTCAAGTTCACTGATTTTTTTTCTTCTGAAGTTCCTAATCTATTGGTAATCTAATTCTGTGTATTTGTAATTTTAGATGTTATATTTTAGTCTTTAGGTGTTTAAGTTTTTTTTACATCTCCTTTCTCTTGTTCTCATGTTTATGTTTTTCTCTACTTCTTGAATATGTGGAACATACTTATTAAAGGTGTTTTAATATCCTTGTCTGCTAGTTATTTCATCCCCATCATTTCCGGGTATGTTTTTATTTATTTTGTTTCTCCTGATTAACAAGTTTCTATGCATTCCTGGTAATTTTTTGTGGATAGTTGACATTGTCAATTTTATATTCTTGGCTGCTAAATTTTGCTTTGGAAAATAGTTAAGTTACCTGGAATCAGTTTGATCCTTTCAGGGATTGCTTTTAAGCTTCATTATGGTGAGTCCATATCAGCATTTATTCTAGGACTAATTTAGCCCTCACTATGATGACAATGCCTTTCTGAAGATTCTAATTCCTTGTATATTACAAGGTCTTTCTACTCTGATTGATGTGAACAGAAACTATTCCCATCCCTATATGAACCCTGGGAACTGTTCTGTTTACTCCTTTCTAGTAGTCTTGAGTCGTTTCCTCCCATGCATGTGCCAATCTGTACTCAACCAAAGACTCTAGGGAGGCCTCTCTCTCTCTCTCTCTCTCTCTCTCTCTCTCTCTCTCTCTCTCTCTCTCTCTCTTCTCCCCCTCCCTCCCCCCTCCCTCCCTCCCTCTCGCTGTCCATCTCCCTCTCCCCCTCTCCCTCTCCCCCTCTCCCTCTCTCCCTCTCCCTCTCTCCCTCTCCCTCTTCCTCTCCCTCTTCCTACACCATCTCCCTCCCCCTCTCTCCCTTTGGTTCTCTGTCCCACAAACTCCAGCCCCTTTGTCCCCCTGGATCTCTAATCTCAGTGGACAGCTCACTGAGACCACTGAGCTCTGTTGGGCTCCCGGTCCCTGCATTGCATCCTGGAGACTGCCTCCAGGCAGTAAGCTGGTGCCATCGTAGGGCTCACTTTGTTCTCTCTCACTTTTCAGAGCTCATAGGACTGCATTGTCTGTTGACCAATGTCTGAAAACACTGCTGTATGTGTTTTGTCCAATTTTTTAGTTGTTTAAGGCAGGAGGATAAATATGGTCCCTGTTTCTCCAATTTTTTTTTGTTTTTTGAGGGCAGTGCCACTGGCCCTCACATGTGGGACCGAACCGGGGCCGCTGGCTTCCCAAGCCAGTGCTTAACCACCGCGCCACTTGGCCGGCCCTATTTCTCCAATTTTTAAATGGAGGTCTCTAACATCTTTTCTAGGGAACTTTCATGTTGATAGTGGGCTCCTTTCTTTAAAGAAATTCTGTCACTTCAGACATGGCTTTTGAATATTAAAAAGTAGATCTATGTTTAAAGTAACAACGTCATACATCTAGATAAATCAAAACAGGATGTAGAATATTTCGAGACTAATTTATTGTTATTAAAATGTCAAAAGGTCAAAAAGGAATTTCAAAACAGGGCTAAGCCTGCGCAGATTGTGATTTACTGAGGTTTCATGGCTGTCCAGAGCTGTAACCAGTTACTGAGTCTTGTGTAAGCCTTTTCACTGCCCTACTAGTTATTTAAATCCCTTCTTTGTCAATGGTCTTCAATGTTTAAATGTTTAGTTTGATACTCATCCCAATATTCAAACAAGGAGTGAAACACTCAGAACCGTTGAGATAAAACTCAAAACTATAGTGAGAAGGTGTGACCAAGAAAATGTTAGTGTTTAAACTGTGAAACCCTCCACCATCTACTGACTATCTGACCCTAGAATTAATATTTTCCTCCATGTCCTTGCTGGCCACACTGAAAATAAGTGAGGCCAATTACAGCCTATCCTTGGGCCAGGTTATGGGGCAATAAATCAACCTCAACTATTAACGTGTGTGTGTGTGTGTGTGTGTGTGTGTGTGTGTGTGTGTGTGTGAGAGAGAGAGAGAGAGAGAGAGAGAATATACATGTGCAAGTGAAGTATGTATGCTCACACATTTATTTAGCATCTTATATGTGCCAGGCACCTTATTTAATCTTTGTAATAGCCCTGTAAATTCAGTTTTCAGGTATTACATATAAGGTATTCAATGAAAAAGCTAAGATCCAGAGATCCCAAATGACTTGCTCCAATTCTCCCGCTACACCATGCTACCTCTCTCGATGCCATACTGCCTTACCTTCAGCAGCACTATGGTGTCACAACCTTAGGCCATTCCTCTTGCAGTCATGTACTCTGGTTCACAGGAGCCAGTATAAGACAGAGCTGGATAGATAATCTCAGTGTCTTTCATTAGAAAAAGGATTTGAAGTTTATAATTACATAGAGTAGGTGAAGACATCAATAAGGCAGTGAGGGACAGATTATTATTATTACAGGCCAATTTAACTGAAAAAGACTGATACAGCCCAATACCATACTACCTATCATTCAAAGACAGACCTTTTCATTTGAGGTTCTAGTCACTATTAGCAAAGTCTGACAGTGTTTGCAACTCGTGTCTTTTGAACGTATGAACTTTCTAAAGAGCCTTTACATTTGAAACTGCTATGATGGAATGATTTTTCTATGGTGGTTTTCTAGCTATGCTATGCTGTATAAGGTCCTACATCAGTCATATAATTTTATCTACTTTGCTAGCAGTTTCCTTGATTTAGCTCATCGTGATGAAGCTACCTTAGGCTCCTGCTGTAATTTTTCTCTGTCTGTGTCCTGTCCAGTTTTGGTGGACTGGCTGTATTTCAAGACTTCAGAATGCAATAGCAGGCTTAATAAATACTTATTAATTTAGCAATTCTATTTATCCTATTATTCATGTTATTTCTGGTACAACCTTGATTATAACCACCTAAAAATCCATAGGTAAAGTCCCAGTGATAACCTCAGGCTTCTTCTATAAAGACATAAATGCTATCAGCCTATACTTTGGCTTATGGCTAATTGAATATTAGTGCCTCACTTTTGAAGTCTATGCTAGTTTTAAAACTTCTGTTTCTAAATTTATCAGTGAACATGTTGTCCTTTGTGTATAAGAGTGATGCATCATCAGTATGCTTTGAAGTTTTGTTTTCTAGTATTATAAGTAAGTTGCACTGACCTTGAGCATTTGCCATTCATCCAAGTAGGAACTAGGTAGGGTTCATATATATGGGCTATATCTGTGATTTTTTTCCATTGTGAAACGTACTCGCCTGTATAAGGATTAAATCTACAACTTTGATTTTATTACGCAATCAACAGTTATGTTTTTTATATATAGAACAAGAATTCAAAATTCACATCTTGTTTTTCTCATACTTCTCACCAAAATTTAGGGTGAAGCAAGTGGTAATTGAATAGAAGAGAAATGATGTTAGTATTTGCGTGTATGTATCTAGTAATACCTTGATTATTAAATGGCCATGTAAGTAATAGATAAGAGGAAGGCTCCAGGGCCAGACTGCCTGCGTTTGAATTCTGGCACCTCTAATTACTGTTAGAGTCACCTTGGTCAAATTACTTTACCTCTCTCTGTTATTGTATCCTGTAACTCTGATAAATTCACCTTAGTTCTAATAGGTTTTTGATAGATTCCTTAGGATTTTCTACGAACAAAATTATGTTGTCTGCAAACAAATACAGTTTTACTTCTTCCTTTCCAATCTTTATGTCTTTTTCTCCCCTGCCTTCTCTAGAACCTCCAGTATAATATTGAATAGACAATTGAATTGTCATTTCCAGTCTTAGGGGGAAAGCATTCTGTCTTTTGCTAAGTAAATATGTTAGCTGTAGGTTTTTGTTACTTTTCCTTTATAAAATTGAGCAAGTTTTCTTCCATTCCTGGTTTGATGAGAGTTGTTATGATTGGGTATTGAATTTTGTCAAATGGTTTTTTTTTCATCTATAGGAATGATCATATGCACGTCATCTTCATTCTTTTAATATGATTTACATTGATTGATTTTCAAAAGTTACATTTTTTTATTACTATAACAAGGAAATAGAGATGTTCCGGTACATATTTCTCTGCATTTATTGGAAACCGGCAATATCTTAAGGTAGTTTAAAATCTCTAGGATTATTCTCTAGTTGTCTCTCAATTATAAAGCTATATGTTAAAGACATAATAAACAAAAATATATATTTTGGGGTGACCAAATGATTATATTGAGTCTTCATGATTAGTGATTTATTAAATATATTTTAGTGAAGTCTAAACCAGTGCAAAGAGAATATAGTATTTACATCAGCTTCCTGATCATTTACTTTTCCCATAATACACAAAAAAATAATCTTAATTCTTTTGAGATCTTAATTTTTAAGAAATGAATGTGCTAGATAATGAAGCTAGCTAGATAATACATAATTGTAGAGAAGTAGTTCACTGCATATTTAGGAATCATTTTGGAGTAGTAATCATCATAAGCCAAAGTTTCCAGGTGAAGAAAGGCTTGTTTCATTATCTGGTGATAAAGAAAAGGAGGAACCTGGTAGTTGGTGCCTTGATTTATCATGCTTGCAACTGTAATTATAATAACCATAATACGATGCTCATTCTCTTTATAGGAAGATGTTCTTATTGTTTGTTACTAGGTGTTACTGGGCCTGTTTTATTATAGTGGCTGCATTTTTGCAAAGAGGTATTTAAATATAGTAAGAGTGATTCATCCCCTTGTTGCCAGTTCCAGAGCTACAAATGGAACCAGCACTGAGGGGGATTTCATCTTCCATTAAGGTTCTATTTGCATAGCCCATGATCTCTCAGGACTTACTCTGCCCACTGCCTCAACAGACCTTTTGTACAAGTAAAATGGAATCAAGCAGATGAGTGAATACGTGTGTCTGGATGGACAACAGCTTTGGAATCTCACTACCCTTCTCATGAGCAAAGCTGCATTTCCCAGCGCACTCCGCGCACACACAGCCTGTGGGGTCAAACCCAATTAGGTGCTCTCATCTACTCTTTTACAGGACTGGCCTTTTCAGCTTCGAGAAGCAGCATGCCCTGTTCCATTCAGCTGCCGCTCTCAGCCCATTCTTTAGCTTCTTCTCTCGTGTTCCCATGGAGCAAGGCTCTGGGTTTGTCCTGCACATGCTCCCTGAGCGACTCATTCACAAAGACAGCGGGCTCCCTAAGGAAAAGCAGTGAACCAGTGAGGAAGGAGATGACAAATCGTGCCAGCCGGAGGGGAAGAGTAAGGCATATGAGAAACGACATCAGTGCAGTCATCCCACAGAGATTGAATTGAGCTGGTATGTTTTTACTGGGAATTCCAGCTCATTGTAGGCATTTATTATTTTTTTTATAAAGCATTGGGGCTGGGTTTGATTCTCTCTGTGCAGTGGAAACAACTCAGCAGCAGAAGCAGTTAAGCCTTATTGACCAGCATGCCACAGAACTGTTAAATACTAGTACAAAGACAGACCTTCCAGGAAAATACATGGAGTCATAATAATAATAACTCCCCTTTGGGTATTCTCTCAAAATACTTTTATTTAGTTTGGGTGTGAGAGATAATATAACTCCATAAGGATAGTTTTAAATGGAGATTATTTGAGAGAAACCACCTTTTACGTGACATTCTGTTACCATGACATGGGAAATTTTCTGGCTTTTAGCAGTCAGTTCAATTCAGCAAGTATATATGATGAGTCACCTACCCACTGCTGGTGAATGAACGTTACTCTATTCTGGGTGCCAAACCCTGAGAAAAGCTGTGTATGGACCAAATGTGGAGAGAGGGGAATGGAATCAGGAGGAGAGACCACTGCTAGCCCGTGATAGATGGAGCGGACCTAGGAATGGCTGGTCTGAGGTGGCCGATTAGATGTATCCACAGGGAAAGGAGCGCTAGTTTATTTTATAATAATCCACTTTTTCTTATTATAAAGCTAATATATTTTCATTACAGCAGATTTGGGGAGAAGTATTAATGCCAAGAGGGGAAAAAAACCCAACATTACCCCACCACCCCAAAGTAATGCTGTTAACATTTTATTTTAGATTCTTCTAGTTTTTTGAGTATATATATATATACATATATATATATGTATATATATATTTTTTTTTTTTACAAAAAAAGGGATTTTGCCATATGTGTTCTTTTATAAACTGGTTTCATCACCACATTGTGAACATTTTTGTGTCATTAGGGTATTCTCTTATATGAAGGTACAGTCACTAATCCCTTTCTAATGGGATTTTAAGTTTTCAATTTTCCCTCTTATAATGATTGTTTAGGTAGCTAAATCTTAGTGAACACCCGTGACTATTTTTTAAGACAAATTCATAAACATGGAATTACTGGATCAAAAGGTATATAAAATATGGCTCTTGGTGCATACTTTTATTTTTATTTTTATTTTATTTTATTTTTATTTTTTTGAGGGCAGTGTCACTGGCCCTCATATGTGGGACCCTAACTGGGGCCGCTGGCTTCCCAAGCCAGCGCTTAACCACCGCGCCACTCAGCCGGCCCTCTTGGTGCATACTTTTAAAATTTCGCCCCAATTCATGCATCTGTCAACAATGAGTGGATGACAAAAGACTGACTTCTAAGCTGGACATTATTGAACAGTATCAAATTCTGCATTTGTAATTTCCCTACTTGTATATCTAGCACTCTGATTAAATCCTCAAACTTGAAGTATTTTCAGTGCTCTTGGTATTCAGCTAATGCCTCATCACAAGAGGGTGGGAGATGAGGGGAGAGATGAATTCCTGAGAATCTAGTTCCCCTCAGGGGCCCTGAAGCCCCAGAGTGATGACAAGAAAAGGCAGGAAGTCTGGCATTTTATCTTCTTGTCCTAGGTCCTTGACAAAGGGCCTTAAGAGGACCTTATGGATACTTATGAAAAACACAAAGGATCTCTAATCTTCAAGAGCTTACTGTCTCATCAGGAGAAAGAGAACATACATCCATGTAAAGCCAAACATCATGCAAATGACAAATTCACATAATTGAAACTGCTTTATCTTTTTGGTTAATGTTTTAAATACGTCACTTATAAACAGAGTCTGACAGAATGTGACCAAAATAGACCAGTTCATTATTTCTCTGCCCTGTTTAAAAGTCATCCATTGGTTTCCCATCACACTTCATCTGGGAGCTCCCCTTTCTGGTGATGGTGAGCTAAGTAATTAGGACCACTGAGGACAACTAGAAAGGTACAGAGAAATATTCTTTCTAATTTCCTTCAATATGTTGAAGAGCTAACAAAATGGTAAAGTAGTACTTGGCCAAAATCTAGGGTAAAGCAGGAACCCAGAGAGGTAAGCTGAGCATTCAAAGCCTCTTTTTCTCTAAAGGCATTTGCTTCGGAAGAACTATCTGTGAAATCAAAATGAGGTTTTGGTAGCCTTACAGGGCAAAAGAGAAAGGAATCAAAACCAAGAACCTAACCTAGGTAAGAGATCGACTAAACCCTCCCCTTCTTTAGGCTGGGACCCTGAAGAGCTGCACCTTCAGAGGGAGAGGAAACTGAAAGTAAACTACCCACTTGGGCAGTTCAAACTTGTGTCACTTAGATGGTCCAGGGAACAGCAAACTCTTAACTTAGTCCAGGATGGGTCCACATTAGCAATGTCCCCTGGTGCCTGGCAGAAGCAAAGGAAAATCCTTTCTAAAGTATGGTGGACTCAAATTAACCTTAAAAACACTTATTTTCCTAGGACTCAAATTGATTTTAAAAACACTTATTATCAAATATAATGACCAGCAATCAAAGATAATCAGTTCTACAAAATAAGATACCTTGAGTAATAACCAACAGAAACAGCAGACAGCATAAAAATCTCACAAAAACTTCAGCTATTGCAATTACCAGACAAACTATAAAACAGCTTCGCTTGACTACATTTAAAGAGATTTTTTTTTTAATGAGCTTGAAAATATCAGGAACAGGAATCTATAAAAAAGTGTTGTAAGAGATCTGAAAAAGAACCCAAGGGAACTTCTAAAACTGAAAAATACAATAACCCAAATTAAGTGCTCAGTGGAAGGGCTGGCCAAGTGGCTCAGTTGGTTAAGAGCTCGCTCAAGAGTGTGAAGCTCTGAGCAACAGGGTTGCTGGTTAGATTCCCGACCTGAACTGAGCAGCTACTGAGCTGCCAACAGGTGGCAGGATGGCTCAGCTAAAAAAATAGAGCTCAGTGGACATATTTATTAGCAGATTATACACAGCTGAGGAGAGAACTGAAAGATGGAGCTGAAGTAATTGTCCATGATGCAGCAGAGGACATAAAATGATAGGACATCTGTAAGACAGGGTAAGAGACATGAAGGATAGGATAAGAAGACCTCGCATGCTTTCAACAAGAGTTCCAGAGGTGAGGAGAAACAGTTTGTGACAGAGCCATATTTGAAGAGATGATGGCTAAGAATTTTTTCAAGCTGATAGAAAAACACCAATGCACAGATTCAAGAAGCCTAACAAGTCCCAAGATGATAAAAAGAAATTCACACTTAACATCATGGTGCAACTATAGATAACCAAAGACAAATCTTTAATAAATAAACAGATTACCTTCAAAGAAGTAGCCAGTAGGCTGATGGCTAACTTCTAAATAACAACAATGGAAGCCAGAAGACCAAAGCTTCCACAATTATTTCTGCAAACTGTTTCCCAAGGACCTCCTGCCAAGGGGTGAGTGGTGCCAAAATCGAGTCCTTACCCCAGTTGCCAGAACCTGTGCCTGGCTCTGGGCTGCTTCTGCCTAGAGATAGGGGTGCCTTTTCTAATTCCCACAAAGATATCTTCCACTTGCCAAGCCAAGTGTCAGTGGGGCAGCTCCTGCCCAGAGAAGGTACCCTGTTTTTGTTTGCATAAAATCACCTAACATGCAAGTAGCAGTTCTGTGGGACAGAGTAAAATGACTTCAATGTGTCTCTACTAGTTTTGAAGTTACTCATTCTTTCTGTTTTTCTCATCAGTGGGTCCAGTCAGAGCAAAACTGAGCTTAGATGGATATTCCAGAAGGAGAATTAAAGCCATTTTGAGACAAACAGAAACAGAGTTTGCCACTATTGTATTAAATGTAAATCGACTTAATTTTCCATTAAAAGGCAAAAATTGTCACAATGCATAATAATTCACTTGTCTGCTGTTCACAGAAGACACACCTAAAACATAAGCCAGAGGCTCAACTGGGGGTAATTTTACACCCAAAAGGAACATTTGAAAGTGTCTGAAGATGTTTTTGGTTGTTATAACCTGAGGGGAGGGGGAAGTACAATACTATTGGCACCCAGTAGCCTGGGATGCTGCTAAGCTACAATGCATAGGACAGCCCCCTACAACAAAAAATTATTGGCCCAAATGTCAGTTGTGCCAAGGTTGAAAAACTCTGATATAAGTAAACAGTGTGTATGAGAATTAAAAAATTGAAAAAAAAGAAATACCATGAAAATACATACCAAAAGAAAGCTGATATCGCTATATTAATGACAGGCAAAACTATCTTAATTCAGAAAACATTTCTGGAGTAAAAATATGTTACTTCAAAAGAATAAAAGTCTTGGGCCGGCCGAGTGGTGCATTGGTTAAGAGCTGGTTTTGGGATGCCAGCAGCCCCGGTTCGGATCCCACATATGAGGGCCAGTGACACTGCCCTCTACAGCTAACAACAGCTCCACCTAGAGCTAGGCTGTGAGCCCCGGTGATGGTGTGGGCTGCAGCTCCTGCTGCAGTGGGCTGCATAGGCTACAGTGAGTGGCTGGCAGCCAGCGTGAGCGGCTGACAGTCAGTGTGAGCGGCAAATAGCCGCCGTGAGCGACATCCAGAGGCCGGCGACTGATCTGCCTCATCCGGGAAGAGCGCAATGATGATACCAACATGGGCCAGTGAAGCAACGTACTCTGCAACTAGACTGAAGAACAAAAAGACAGCAACTTGTCTGTTCCCCATCCCCAATTCCCCAATGAAATCTTTAAAAAAAAAAAAAAGAATAAAAATCTCCATTTTTCAAGGAGATAGAATTTTAAAATGATATACACCCAATAAAATGGCATCAAAATACATAAAGCAAAAATTTTCAGAACTCTGAGGACAAAAACAATTTTATAATCAAGGTGTTTTTATGTTTACATTTCTCTTGCAGTATTGGATATTACAAGCGCCAAAAAAAACAAAAAACAGTAAGATTTGAATAACAATGAACAGATTTCACAGATGGACAGATATAGAGAACACTGTCCCTAACAACTGCCACATGCATATTCTTTTCAATAACACATGGAACATTTATAAAAGTTGACCATATACCAAACCATATAGCTAGTCTCAACAAATACCACAAAATTAAAATCACACATAATTATGCCCTCTGACCACAGTGTAATTATGTAATTTTATTAGTAAGATAAAAGTGAGTGGAAACACACACTCTGCCCCAAATATATAGAAATTAAGCAGTACACTTCTATATAACCTGTGGGTTCAGGAACAAATCACAGTAGAAATTAGAAAATAGTAACTGAATGAATGATAATGAAAAATACTACATATAAAAGTTTCTGGGCCGGCCGAGTGGCTCAGTTGGTTAAGAGCTCGCTCAAGAGTGCAAGCTGGGGCCAGCCGAATGGCACATTGGTTAAGAGCTGGCTTGGGACGCCAGTGGCCCTGATTCGGATCCCACATATGAGGGCCAGTGACACTGCCCTCTACAGCTAAAATGGTGAACAATAGCTCCACCTGGAACTGGGTTGCTGTGAGTCCCAACGATGATGGCATAGCTGCAGCCCCTGCTGCAGTGGGCTGCCCATAGGCTGCAGTGAGTGGCCGGCAGCCAGTGTGAGTGGGTGGCAGCCAGCGTAAGCTGCCAAGAGCCTCCGTGAGCGGCCATCCAGAGGCCAGTGACTGATCTGCCTCACCCGAGAAGAGCGCAATGATGATACCAACATGGTCCAGTGAAAAACTGTCCTCCACAACTAGACTGAAGAACAAAAGAACAGCAACTTGTCTGTTCCCTTCCCTGGTTCCCCAACCCTATTCCTCTCCCCCAATTCCCTAATGAAATCTTTTTTAAAAAAGAGTGCAAGCTGAGCTCTGAGCAACAGCAGTTCAATTCCCAGCCCGAGCTGAGCTGCCACTGAGCTGCCAACAGGTGGCAGGATGGCTCAGCTAAAAATAATAATAATAATAAAGCTGAGTTAGAGGGAATTTTATTTTTTTATTTTTATTTTTTTTAGCTGAGCCATCCTGCCACCTGTTGGCAGCTCAACGGCAACTCAGCTCGGGCTGGCATCGAACCGCCATTGCTCAGAGCTCAGCTCGCACTCTTGAGCGAGCTCTTAACCAACTGAGCCACTCGGCCGGCCCTAGAGGGAATTTTATAGCTTTAAACTCATCCATCTCAAGAAGTTAGGGAGGAAACACTGCAAATTAGACCCACAGAAAGAGGGAAGGAATAAGAAAGACAAGAACAGAAATTAATGAAATAGAAAACATCCACAGATCATTAAAAACAAAAGTTAGTTCTTGGGACTAATAAGATCGTAAGTCCTTATAAAGACTGTTCAAGAAAAAAAGACACAGATAACCACTATTTAGAATGAAAAAGAAGACATGCCTTTAGATACTACAGATATTAAAAAGAACACATTTCTGAAAGAATGAACTCCAGCTTCTTACCCTGAATGGTCTACTCCCTGCAGTCCTCTCCTTTTATAGCACTTGCTTTCTTGTCTACTATGCAGCCATCAAACATGCCACTTTTGTTTCTATCTTAGGGACCTGACACGAACTAGTCACTTTTTCTGGGATGCAATGATTGTCTCCTGGTATTTTAATCTCAGTTTTAACCTAACACCCTCAGCAAGGCCTTTCCTTCCCACCAATCTAAAGGAACCACCAATCATTTTCCATCACATTTCCCAATTTTAATTCCCTGGTTAGCATATATTACTATCTGACATTTGATTATCTTCTCCCTGCCCCAGAAATAAAACACATGGGAGTAGAAACTCTCATCTTGGTTTTTGCCCACGTGCGTTGTTCACCTGAGGGCATCATGTTGTGAGGAGATGGGGGCCTCGGTGACTCATGCAATCAGGAACTTCAGCCTAGAGAACCGGGCGGAAGGAGAAATCAGCAAGATGAAGCCCTCTCCCGCTCCCAGGCACCCCTCCACCAAGAGCCTCCTGCAAGAGCAAATGAACTCACATCCAGATATTAAGCGAGAAGTTGACAGAAAAGATGACAAGCTGTTGTCATTACTAAAAGATGTATATGTTGATTCCAAAAATCCTGTGCAGGCAAAAGATGCTGGAACACATCCGGAGCCAAAGGAGTTCAGATTGTCGAAAGGCAATCACTTTGACATGAATATCGAGTACATTCCCAAAGGCAAAATTTCCATTGTAGAGGCATTGATACTTCTCAATAATCATTAGCTTTATCTGGAAACATGGACTGCTGAGAAAATTGCAAAAGAATATCATCTAGAACAGAAAGATGTAAATTCCCGTCTCAAATATTTTGTTACCTTTGAAGTCAAAATCTTCCCTCCCGACAATAAGAAAGCAATACAATCAAAATGAAGGAAATCTTGAAGTTACTTTTCCGATATGTACTCCCTGTTCCCCTGCCCTGTTTATTTTCCCATTTTTAGCATATTTAACTATATAAATTACTGAATATTTAAAGCTCCCTTCTTGTGAGGGCATACTATTTATTGAACTCTGCTAAATTTTCAGGACTAATGATAGAATAAATTTTGTTTTCCTTTCAACTTTAATTTGGTTTAGGCATGTGTTCAGATGTACTATCAGCATGACTAAATAGCACATGTATCAATTTTTTACAAATAAAAAAGTTAATGTGTTAAAAAAAAAAAAAGAAAGAAACTCTTATCTTGCTCAACAACTCTGTCCCAGAGCGCTCACAGTAGGGGCTCAATAAATACTTATTGATTGAAATACCATCAGAATGGAGAGGGAGACGGGTGGAAACAAGGAAAAATGTAGAAACAGAAAATGAAAAATCAAACTATTTAAGAATCTATTGTGTACAAAAATACAATGTAAAGAAAAGGGGAAAAAGAGACAAGAAAATGTGCACAATGGGTTGAAAGGAGGAGAGAAGAAAATAATTATAGAGTAGTAGTATTATGGTTCAGCCAAACTCTTAATTAGAAGGAAAGGAATTCACTTTATTGAGCTTCCTCTATGTAGGAAGCCTAAATTGCCAGATGATTTTTTTTTTAAAGGTTTTGTTCCTACTTAGAACTATAGCCAACATAATTGTCCTTATTTTCAACCCTTTCCTAGGAAGAAAAGAGAGTGAGTTCTTTTATTCTATAAAAAAAAAAAAAAACAGGGGGAGGGGGACTATTTGCTTTCATGGAGTAATATTTGTCCAGGACCACTGGTAGTGTCATTCACTGAGAGAGAATATCAGAAAACCCATTTTGGAGGAAAATCATGAGTTTCATTTTTAACAGGTTAAGATTTAGAGATTGTTGAAACATCCAAGTAGAAATGTTGACTAGATAATGGGCTACATCAGCCTAGAGCTCAGAGAGGTCTGAGCTGGAGATCTAAATCTTTGAGGTACAGATGGTAACTGAAGCCATGGGTGTGGATGTCAGTGTTTAAAGAGGGAGAATAGAGTATGAAGAAAACAAAGTTCCAGGGATGCACCTTGAGATACTCCAACATTTAATGGTTGGGTGGTGGGAGACAAGCCTTTGAAGGAGATTGAGAAGAAATGACCATGAGAATAAGGTTGCATGAAAGCGAAAGTGAGACACTTTTTCAGGGAGAGGATGGCAGCAGTCAAGGAAAATGAGGAATGAAAATGTTTAGTACATTTAGTGACATTACAACCTTTGACCTCAGTGTAAATTTTTACCAGTGTGGACGTGGAATCTGAGTCAGTCTTAGCTGTGCATCTACAGTGCCTCTGCATAGGTACACACTTGATATATTTTTTCATTTGTTTTGCTGTGAAATGTTTAATTTGCAGAAGAGTGCATAATATAGATATGTAGAATTTAAGGAATAATTATGAAGTGAGTAACATTTACTGATCACCCAAGTTAATAGGACCTTAGAAGACACCTCTCTGGGTGCATCAACCTTCTTCCTCCATCCAGAGAGCTCATTCCGCCAACTATTGTGATAAGTATTCCCTTGTTTTTCTCTATAGCTTTACCACATATGAGCGAGTTCCCTAAACGGTATAATATTATTTTTACAATATACTTTTTAGTTCTGACTGTTTTTGAATTCTGTATAAATGGAACCATACTATATCCATTCTTCTGGGTCTTGCTTCTGTTGTTCAACATTATGTTTTTCAGGGCCGGCCGAGTGGCGCGGTGGTTAAGCACTGGCTTGGGAAGCCAGCGGCCCCGGTTCGGTCCCACATATGAGAGCCAGTGACACTGCCCTCAAAAAAAAAAAAAAAGATGTTTTTCAGATTTGTCTGTGGCGATACATAAGACTGTATGTCATTCATTTTCACTAATATATATATATATTTCTATTAAATTAATTTACCACCCTTTATTTTTACTTTATGCTTTTGATGGACATTTGGGTCAATTTCCAGCCTTTGCTATAACGAGCAACACCACCATGAACTCACATTGCCTTATAAACTTGTGGAGGAGTTTTTCTAGGATGGGTATATACAGAGAGATGGAATTGCTGGGTCATAGAGTATGGGTATGCTCAACTTTATTGTGAAGTGCCAAACTTTTCTAAAGTGATGGTATGAATTTACACTGCTACCCTGTCTTTTTTTTTTTTTTTTTTTTAGCTGCCACCTCCCACCCCCTGCCTACCCTGTCGCATGAGAGTTACCATTGATTGCTTCATATCCTTCCCAGTGTTTGATATAGTCAAATTATGAAATTGCTGCCAGTCTGCTGGGTATAAAATTCTATCTTGTTGTGGTTTTAATTTGTGTTTTCCTGAATATCAGTAAGATCATTTTTTTTTATGTTTATGAGCCATGTAGTATTTTACAAAAGAGAAAAATCCAACTTTAGTGTATTTTTCTATTGTATCTTTTTCCTATAGATTTATAAGTATTCTTTAATATTTTGGATGCAAATTCTTTTTCGTTTATGTGTGGATTGTGTGTGTTAAAAATATTCTTTTCAGTGTAAGCCTTGAATTTCACTTTCTTTATGATGCCTTTTAATCAATAGGAGTTTTTAATTTTAATGTAGTCAAATTTATCTTGTTTAAAAAATCCTTTCTTACTCTGAAGTCATTATGATTTTCTCCCATCTTTTCTTCTCAAAGTCTTAAATTTTTGCCTTAAATATTTGCCTTTCTACTTCAATACTTAATCTACCTAAAATTAATTTGGGGGGTTTAGTGTGAGGTGGGGAATCAGTTTCATTTTTTTCCATATAGACATCTAACTTTTCCAGCTCTGTTTAATGAAATGCCCAGACCTTACCTATTGATCTGATATGCTCATCTATCATATAACAAATGTTCGTCAATGTGTGCATCCGTTTTGGGCATCTCTCTCTGGCGTCATTCAGTGGTATGCTGGTAAACGCAGCTCTTCCCTCTCCTCTCCCATACACACAAAAAGCCATGATTTATAACATTTACTGATTTATGTGGTATAAATACTCCCACCATTACCAGTTTCAAGCTATCAGCATGATGACACAGAATGCAAAGTTGTGAGGAGATGCTAACAATTGGCCTCAAGAACAGGGTTTATCCCAATGCTAATATCAAACTTTCTTAATTACCATAGCTTGATATACATACACCCTGTAGACGGGTCCAGATTTTATCGACCTCTGTTCACTTCGCTATTATAACCTCCACCTATGTTTTTCCTATGTTTCTGCAGCTTGTTCTGTCCCCCACACAGCCATTGAACAATCTTGCTCAAAAAATGTAATCATATCGATCAATTCTTTTCATAAACAAATCTACAGTGGCTCTGTGTTTCACTTTAAATTTAGACCTTAGTCTGGCCTTCAAGATTCAGTACCAATTCTCTTATTGCCTTCCCCTCATTCTTTCAACTCTCATGGCCTCACTATACTAAGGAGATAATTTAGTTGATGACAACCCACCATTAAAATTTCCATTGACAAGCCCTCTTCCCAAACAAAAATGGTTGTAATTTTTACATTATGAAAGAATTTATATTTGTATGGGAGTCCTTTAATTTTTCAGACAATTCACCTTATGTTTTATTTATTTATTTATTTATTTATTTATTCTTTTTTTTTTTTTTGAGGGCAGTGTCACTGGCCCTCACATGAGGGAACCGAACCAGGGCCGCTGGCTTCCCACGCCAGCGCTTAACCACCACGCCACTTGGCCGGCCCTTATGTTTTTATTTGTTATTTTTCAAATATAAAGAACAATATCATGATCCATTGATGGATCTCCTTTTTATTAACACAAAGGGGGCCATCAAGCACATTATTCCAACCTGGATCTTTTCGATTAACAATGTATCTTAGAGATCTTTACATACCATCATGTATAATTCTAGCTAACTCTTTTTAACTGATGCAGAGTGTTCGTGTGTGTGTGTGTGTGTGTGTGTGTGTGTGTGTGTGTGTGTGTAAGTGTATAATAGTGGTTAAGAGCATGGGCTCTGGAGCTAGACTGCCTATCTCAGAATCCTGCTCTGCCACCTATTGTGGGCTTAAAGTTTCTTAACCTTTGTGAGTCTCATTTCCCTCATTTATAAAATGGGCAAGCAACAATACCTACCTCAGAGCCAATGTGAAGATTAAATGAGATAATGCATGTAAAGCATCAGAACCTACCCGCCTCATAGTAAGTGCGCAGTAAATATTAACTGCTACTATTTTCATCTTATTGTTGCTGGTAGTTTTATTATTTTTGCTATGGCACTGCTGATGAATGTTCAGTTTGTTTCTGGGTTTTTTTCTATGATAAACAGTACTGTAGTGAACATCCTAGTACATATATCTTAATATACCTTGGGGGTAAATATCCCTAAACGTAAAATTTCTATAAGCAGCATTGTTGGGTCAAATGGGATGTGCTTTAATTTTTATTTTATTTTATTTATTTATTTATTTATTTTTTGAGGGCAGTGTCACTGGCCCTCATATGTGGGACTGAACTGGGGCCGCTGGCTTCCCAAACCAGTGCTTAACCACTGCACCACTGGACCCTGGGATGTGCTTTAAAATGTTGATATCGGGCCGGCCAAGTGGTGCGTGGTTAAGAGCTGGCTTGGGATGCCAGTGGCCCCAGTTTGGTCCCACATATGAGGGCCAGTGACACTGCCCTCAAGAAAAAAAATATGTTGATATCTATTGCCAAATTGCCCTCCAAAAGGGATATTCCAAATTACATACCCACCAGCCGTATAAGAAATGTATGTACCCATCTTATAGCAGGCCTGGATATTATCAAATTTGTAAATGTTTGCCAACCTTATAGGTATCATTTTGATTTGCATCTGTTGAAGTATTAGTGAGGTTAAACATCCTTTAATAGGTTTATCACTTGTAATTTTCTTATAAATGATGATGAACTGCTTGTTCATATCCTTTGCATATTTTGCATACTAAGTTATAGTATATATTTTTCTTACTGATTTCTATGAGCCCCCACGGCCTTATATATAAAAATATTAACACATCAGTTTTGAGAAATAGTGTTACTGGGAAAATTAGGTACACGTACAAATTAGTTACAGCCACTTAGAGTTATTTTATAAATATTTTAAAACTTAGTTCTCCCTTCCCCTCACATATCCTGAGCATTCCCACCTAAACTTCCTTGGGGTCAGGGTAGTGACTTGTATTCCTTTATTCTCTCCTGTCCCTATTCCCCCAGTAGCACCAGCTTCTTCACCAAAATCAATGACTGATAGAGGGGACCTGCTGTAGAAATTTCAAGAGTGGACCGAGTCCTTATCCTAAAACACAAACCACCTGTTGGGTCATATAAGGCTTGGGAAACACGAATAGTTGTCCAGAGGCTGAGCAGGCCCCTTAATCTCCAATGGCAAGCATGTTTAAGTCTCTCACAGCAAATAAAAAGATTAGCCTGTTTGGCATCAGCTATGAAAACTTGGAACCAATGACTCGGCTTTTTGGTGCCCATTCACCTATAATTGTATGGCTCCACAGAACTTTTTCTAAATGAGGACAGTGATAATGATAATGCGACTATACATTGCTTTCATGGCCATTGTCAGCTCAGTGTCCAAAGTAATAATAATTGCAGCACCTTTTGAGAATGCCTGCTGTGTGAGTGCTATTCTAGAAGTTTTACAGGCAGCCTGCCTATTTCTCGCAATGTCCCTTCAAGGGTTGTTTTCTCCATTTTATAGATGAGGAAATAGTGACTCCATTAGGTGCGACACCTTGTCCCAGGTCACACTGGTAGTAGATGACAGAAGTGGATCCCATCCCAGGCCTGAGTAACCCCAAAGCCACTGCACCAACCTGCTTTGCTCCACTGTTCACTTTATATGTCCATGGTAGAATTTTTCACCCTCTCATAGTTTGGAGGCTGTAAGTGTGAGATCAGGATACCAGCATAGTTGTGTTTTAAGAACCCTCTTCTGGGTTGCAGCCTGCTGACTTCCTGTTATGTCCTCACGTGGCAGGGAGCAGAGACAGGAAGTCAGCTCTCTTGAAGCTCTTACAAGGGCAATAATTCCATTTACAAGGGCTCCACCCTATGACCTCATCTAATCCTAATTACTTCCCAAAGGCCCCATCTCCAATACCCTCATGCTATCAAGTAGGGTTTCAACATAAGAATGGTGGGGGGCGGGGGCAAAAACATTCAGTCTCTAACGGGATAACAGTCTTATCAAGTTTTAATTTGTATATGAATCACCTGGGAATCTTGTTACAAAGCAAATTCTGATTCAGCAGGTCTAGGGGTGGGGACCCAAGATGCTTTGTTTTCAACCTACTCCCAGCTGTTGTGATTCTGTTGGTCTGATGGCCAGTGTCTGGAGAGGCAAGGACCTGAGCTGGCTTGACAAATGGCCTGAGACCTGTTCTACAGACTAAGAACCTGGGTGTTTGGAGTAAAGAGCCGTGTCCACTGGGGAACCCTGGCATCCAGTTGCCTAAGATTCTTCTTTTCTGGGCCGGCCGAGTGGCGCATTGGTTAAGAGCTGGTTTTGGAGCTCTGGCTTGGGAAGCCAGCGACCCCGGTTCGGTCCCACATATGAGGGCCAGTGACACTGCCCTCTACAGCTAACAACAGCTCCACCTGGAGCTGGGTTGTGCGAGCCCCGGCGACGGTGTAGGCTGCAGCCCTTGCTGCAGTGGGCTGCCATAGGCTACAGTGAGTGGCCAGCAGCCAGCGTGAGCGGCTGGTAGCCAGCATGAGCTGCCAACAGCCGCGGTGAGCGACCATCCAGAGGCCAGCGATTGATCTGCCTCATCTGGGAGGAGCGCAGTGACGATGCCAACATCAATGTCCTCCGCAACTAGGCTGAGGAACAAAAAGACAGCGACGTGTCTGTTCCCCTTCCCCGATTCCCCAATACTGTTCCCTTCCCCCAATTCCCCAGAGGAATCTTGGAAAAAAAAAAAAAAAAAGATTCTTCTTTGCTGAAGAACGCTGACACTGTGAGCTCTACCATGTGCTGGGCACTGTGCTAAATGCTCCCTTTCAACTCTCCCACCTACCAATGAAGTCCATGCTGCAATTATCCCCATTTTAAGATGAGGTTAAAGTGCTCCAGGTTACATAGCTGGTAAGAAACAGCAGGCATTTCAAACCAGCTCATCTGATTTCAGACCCCTCATCTCACCACTAAACCAAAGAGCAGAGTGGCATTCACAGTTCCAGCCTTAGAAGCGGACACCACAGAGATTGCTGCATCACAGGGCCTCCTCTATATGGATGTGGGAGGGGCCCCTGCTGTCCATTAATTAGCTCAGAGTGTCTCATCCAGGCAAACATGTCTCAGCTTACAAACCTACCCAATGCCATAAGGGGTTCTGACTGCAGCAATATCAGTCATGGGGTAGGAAGGCTTCTTCTAAGAGCCTTCTCTCTTCCTCAATAAGAGGGTAGGTTCCTTGACTGTGAACTGCACTTAGATTGTGTCATTGGAAGGCCATGGGCCTTAAACAGGCCACATCCATTTTCATTTACCTTCTGAAAGAAGATTAAGGAGAAAATTCAATATTGCCTAATGCCTCCCCAAATGGCTAATTTATATGCTAATTAGCAAGATAAGAATCGATGAAACTGGTAATCAATATAATATCCAAGGCACCAGTAATGAAATTCATTTTGAGATGCACTGCCAGTGGAAATGAAGCAATTACACAGAATAAATGGGCCAGCTCAGGGAATAGTGGCTCCGAATTGCACTTGACTGCATTATTTCCCATTTTACTCCTCCCCTCACTCTTTCCCCACCCCTTTGAAATCACTGTCCATTCTGATCCTTTGGGACTTCACATACCAGCTTCTTCCTGTGTGTTTAGAGACCTGCATTATCCCTGTGGATTTGTGGTCTGCCAGGGTCTGCCGGGGGAAATGGAACTAGGGAAAATTACAGAGTCTGAGAAGACTATTAGTTTGAGGTTTTTCAACTCTAGAGCATAAGTATAATTACCATATTGCCCAGATTTTCCAGAACTGTCCTGATTTCAAATATCCCATTAGACCATACATCAAATGATGTGTCTTATGTAAAGTAGCCCATAGGGTGGCCACAGTTGTAGCCCAACTGTAAGATGTCTTGCTTCAACCTGGACACTTACTAGAGGATTTCAGAAATATTTTCTTTTCGTGGTGTGTGTGTGTGTGTGTGTGTGTGTGTGTGTGTGTGTGTGTGTTGGGGTTTAGTGATGGCAATTATCTCTGGAGATTAAGGCATTATTTATTTCATACTTTTCAACTAAGATAATTGAAGTTTATCTTTTATCTCAACATCTGCTCATTGGAGTCACCTGGGGAGCTTTTCCCAAAAATTTTATTATGAAATTTTTTTTTTTTAAAGATTTTATTGGGGAATTGGGGGAGCGGAACAGTGTTGGGGAACCAGGGAAGGGGCACAGACAAGTTGCTGTCCTTTTGTTCTTCAGTCTAGCTGTGGAGGACATTGCTTCACTGGCCCATGTTGGTATCGTCATTGCGCTCTTCCCGGGTGAGGCAGATTGGTCGCCGGCCTCTGGACGGCCGCTCACAGCAGCTCTTGGCGGCTCACACCGGCTGCCAGCCGCTCACGCTGGCTGCTGGCCACTCTCTGTAGCCTATGACAGCCCACTGCAGCAGGGGCTGCAGCTATACCTTACCGGGGAACTCACAGCAGCCCAGCTCCAGGTGGAGCTGTTGTTCACCATTTTAGCTGTAGAGGGCAGTGTCACTTGTCCTCATATGTGGGATCTGAACTGGGGCCGCTGGCGTCCCAAGCCAGCTCTTAACCAACACGCCACTCAGCCAGCCTGAAAATTTTTAAACATAGCAAAAAGTTGAAAAAAAATTATACAGTGAATGTTATATGTATCTTATCTAGATTCTACAATGAACAGTTTACCATACTTGCCTCATCACATACCTGCCCAACTATCTAACCATTCGTCAGCCCACCTTATTTCTTTTTAATGCATTTCAAACTAAGTTGTAGGCATCAGTATACTTCACCCCTAAATACATCAGCATGCATATCATTAACTAGAGTTCAATACTTTTGAGGTAAAATTTATGTACAGTGAAATGCACAAATCTGAAGTACACCATTCTGTGTTTTGACAGATGCATACACCAATAAAATACCAATCCCTATCAACATTTAGAACAACGCCAACACCCCAGAAGTTTTCTCATGCCCCTTTCCATGCAAGCCCCACCCCTAACCCCTACTTCCAGAGACAACCATCACTCTCACTTTTTTCAACTATAGATTAACTCTTCTATTCCTAGAACTTCATATAAATGGAACCATTCAGTTTATACTGTTAAGTAAGGTTTTTTTCATCCAGCATAGCATTTTTGAGATTGATCCATATTGTTGTATGTATTGATAGTTTGTTCTTTTTATTGCTGAGTAGTATTCCATAGTATGGATATACCACAATTTCTTAGCTACTATGAATAAAGCTGCCAGGAATATGTTTGCACAAGACTTTTTATGGACTTATGCTTTCATTTTGCTTGAAGAAATTCCTAGGAATGGAATTTCTGAGTTATAGAGTAGGTGTAGGTTTAGTTTTATAAGAAACTGCCAGATCCTATTCCAAAGTTATTGTGCTCTTCCTGGGAAGCTTAAAACAACAAACAAAAAACAAAACAAAAAACACTGCCTCCCTGCTCATCCCCAGAAGTTCCTAATTACTTAACTGGTCTGGAGTGGGACCCAGGCATGAATATTTTTGACATGCTCATCTGGCTGTTCTAATGTGCAGCCAGAGGTGAGAGTCTCTGAAGATTCAGTGTTTAACTCCAGATAAAAGATCTAAAGACCTTTGGGTACCTGTAATAAGTGCAAAAGGCTGATTTTTTTTTTTTTCACTTTGAAAAGTAGTTTTCTGTTCCTGTCCCTTTGTTGCTTTTCTTTTTACTGCTGTAAAGACTTGGGTATGGCCTAGGATGATCTGGACATCACAGTGAAGACTTTATAGAAAAGATACCTGGTTTTCAATCCCAGTTTTGCTACTTTGTAACTGTATAACTTGAGCAAATTTCTCTTCTATAAAAAGGGGTTTATGATGTGTGATCAAAAATTATGGTGAATGTTAAAATTTTTAAAAATTTATTACAGTAAAAAACACATTGCCATTAATCCTCCTCAAAATACTACCGCATCGCTTTGAACACACTGATCCCATCATTCTTGCCACTTTTAGAAGCAGTTTTAGAAGTCCTCTTTCATGAGTGTCTTTAGTTGCGCTGTCGTGGCTGCCTCGATGTCCTGAATCAATTCAAAACATTGACCTTTCATGGTCATTTTGACTTTGGGGAAGAGCCAGAAGTTGCACAGTGCCAGATCCAGTGAATAAGGTGATGAGGACACACCATAATGTTTTTATTTAGCAGAAATTTTCATAACAGAAGCGATGTGTGACACGGATTGTTGTCATTATGGAAGATGATACCGTTCACCCATTTCATGTTAATGCGCTGTTCGTGATCCATGATTTGCGGCACACTTTAAAACCCACCTTCTCTCAACCGTAGCTCACACGCAACTGACTGCACAGAACAAGTTGAAACTTGTTACACACTGTTACTAAGGTTCGACACACCGCTTCCTATATTGAAGATCCCTGCCTTGCGGTTGGATGGCACTCGGCAGCAGCATTCACCGAATTTTTTTATTGCACCTCATATAGTGCATATTCCTGAACAAAGGCCAGATTAACAGCTCTGGGTGGTGAGGCTGTGAGTGTCTGAGGTTGAAGAGCTGTCGCCACCTTTCTATAATGATTGGAGTATAATTATCTCTTGTCTTACAAATATGTAAAAGCTACAAGTCAATAATATAGGGGTTTTGAATGTGTTTTGTGCCTATCTATTCCATGTCCCTGTATAACCAACAACACACCTTTGCAAGACTGCTGGCTAGAGTCAGTACTAAGAGAACAGCGAGGAGCTATCCAGCAGGTAAGGTCACAGTATTTTCTTGCCTTCATTCTGATTACTAAGCATTGAGCTAACAACAACAACAACAAAATAAGCTGCTGATGATATCTGGTCCCTACCATCTGAAGCCTGGCTCACTCCCCCAGAGGAGACAGATCTGGACAGTCTATGTCGTTTGAGTCCACCTTTTATGGTACCAGCCCAGGTCTGAGTGAGCTGGCCCCTGGGCCTTAGAGAAAGCTGGTATATGTGGCTCCTGTCAGTGTTTTACAGCAAATGCTCAGTACTTGGGAAAACAACAACATCGTTTTAAGGGCCTTCTAAGTGATGTGGCCTCTCTCATTGTTCAACCACTTGAATGAGGATTTGCCAGTTGGCACCAGGGAGAATGCAGTTGTAAACAATGGGTTTCCCTATGTGAGACAGGGTGGGCATAGATGAGGCTCTTCAATCAGGCTGCAAGTGCCAGGTTTTAACTTCTTTCCCAATAGAAGGGTCATGGAGGACTCTCCTTCATGTCCTCCACAGACAACTACTGAGAATGCAGTATTCTTCGCTTCCCCGGAGGGTAGGGTTTCCACAATCTCGGAGGTTGTTGTGGGCTCAGTTACCAGTACAGAGGTCCATGGGAAGGAATGGATGCTGATGAACCTTTTTTCAACTTTTTGGTCTCCCAAAGTGTGTGTCTGTGGAACCCACATGCTTTTGTTAGGGGTGTGTAGGGCACAGCGGGTGAAGGAAAGAGATCACATGGCCTGCTATCTAAGCCACGTGCCTGGCTTCAATAGTCCCCTTCTGGGTTGGTTTTATTCTGTAATGTGTCCCCTGAGAAAACAGACTAAGCAGCCTGGGTTACCCTGTAATTTCTCCAAACTATTTGCATGAAATACTGCAGGCAAAAAGCCCAGCCCCTGATTGGCTGTTGCTAGGTAACAACATAATCATCAGGAAATTAGACTGTCCTTTTTTTTTTTTCCAACCCGGAGTATGTGTGTGATTGCAGCGTTGTGCAGGAAGAGAGAGGGAGTGGAACAAAGAGAGATAAATGGGATGGTCTTGAAGGCGGGGACACCACAGCCACAATCCTGCACCCCACGGTAGGACAATCTGCTTTGGGTTGGGCTCTTTCCTCAGTCAAGACAATATTGGTACATTTTCCTTTTTTATAAGAATGACAGAGCTAGCCGTTCCTGCAGATAGTAGGAACAGATGCTGTAGAAGCAACATTGACATTGGAAGTGATTTGTAGAAGCAGGAGATAGTGCTTAATATCTAAGAATGACTCCAAGGGAGGGTGAATAAATGAGAGTGTCTGGAGAACATGTACAGACAGGCAGATAAGAATCCATTAGCCTGGCTGTGGAGTGCCTGAGAGGAACAGAACGTGAGAATGTGCATGTGAATGAGGGGTGTGACAGAGAGGAGACAAGCAGCGCTTTACAATGTGGAAGGGAGCCCCGTAAACCGAAGTTTAGAATTGTGCCTGTTAAAACTCTACCCATGTTTAGCCATGTGGTCCTACTATTCTTCAGCCAAGCAATCCTCAGCCTATGTTTCTGCCTGGGTAGATAGACTTGGCAGGTGGACGAAGAGTTATATGAAGAGAGCGTGTGTGTGTGTGTGTGTGTGTGTGTGTGTGTGTGTACACAGTAAAGCACCCAGTTTATTTTCAAGATTGTACGTAAAGCGTAACAGCAGGTAGAGCCCCGACAAGTGCACGGTTACACCTGGACACTTCCGCTGGGTCATGAATGTCCATGGAGACCATGAGCACTTTCCTTTCTCTTCCTGCTAGCTAGCCCCAGACGGCTTTCCCACCTCTAAGCTCCCTATCGCGTCCCCCTTTGGAGTTCCCTAGTAATGACTCTGCCCTTACTCTAGACCCTCAGTTGCCATACAGCATACTTCATTGGCTTGCTACAACCCCAGGCAAGCTAATTACCTTTTGCCATTCATTGTCTGCCAGATTAATGATTCCTCCTCTGTCTGGTTGCCTGTAGCGGCCTCTGAGATTCCTCTGTGTGCTCTCTGCCTTCTACCCCCTCCTTCGCTCAGCCTCTCTGAGCTCTACCACTGAGTTTTTAGAAGCCATTCAATTTAAATGCTAAAATAGAAACACTGTATTTTCTTTTCTTTTTTTCTTGATCAAAGGAGGTGGTCTCCGGCATAATGCAGAAGGGACCATTTTGTAGCAGTGGCAAAGATACACAACAAGAGCAAGGCATGTTGGGCCAGCCGAGTGGCACAGAGGTTAAGCGCTGGCTTGGGAAGCCAGCGGCCCCGGTTCGGTCCCACATATGAGGGCCAGTGACACTGCCTTCAAAAAAATAAAAATAAAAAATAAAGAGCAAGGCATGTTAATAGATGAGAATTACTCTAAGTAAGAATGAATAAATGAATGTGTCTGGAGGTATCAGGAGCAAGACAGAATGTGTGCTGGTAACCAAGATCAGAAGGGAATACCCTCCCAAACACACAGCCCCCCACAATGGCTCACTGCCTCCAGCAGGTGAGCATAACAAGACTCAGAGCTCCTGCCCTGGGAAAAAAATCACCACCAACTTACAGCGGCTCAAAGCCCCTATCTGAGTACCAGCGCTAAATGGCATGGACCTGGTGCTCTGCAAAGCATCCACGCCCCGTGTACACATACAACGGATATTCTCCAAGACAGTAGTTCTCAGAGTGTGGTCCCTGGACCAGCAGCATCAGAAATCTGGTGCTGGGGCCCAGCAATCCGTTTTGCCAAACCCTCAGGTGCTTCTCATGTATGCTAAAGTCTGAGAACCACAGTGGACCTGAAAAATTGTATTTTTAGTAAGTTCCCAGGCGATACTGACCACTCCTTGAAAATCTCTGCTCTAAGAATAGAAAATGGAGGACAATGTGTAATTGTCCCCCTTCTACCTAAAATACCCCTTCCCCATTTCCGAAGTCCCAATCAATCCCATCTTTAAAAACCTACCCCAAATGAAACTTCTAGCTGATTCAACCAACGGTTATCATTGTGTACCTTATTGCATTTTCAGGGGTCAGCAAACTAGGGGTCATGGGCCAAATCCAGCCCACAACCTGTTTACACAGAGTCCTGGAACAAAGAATGGGTTTTACGTTTCTAAATGGTTGGGGAGGGAGAGGATCAAATCAGAATATGCAACAGAGGCCACAAAGCCTGAGCGATATACTCTGTCCCTTTACAGAAAACGTTTGTTGGCTCCTGTTGTGTTTATTTATGTACTTTTCTTCTTTCTCCTCTTAAACTCTTAACTCCATAAGAACAGAGTTAATATCTGAATCATTTTGTGCCATTCAGTACGAAGCACATAATAATTGTTCAATAAACATGTAAAGGGTGGATGGAAGGATGGTGGCTGGGTGAACTAGTTGGGTGGTTAACTAGTGTTCTGGGAGTCCATAAGAGATCAACTTTTCTTTATAGCCACTTTGTAGCTGCCCCATTCAGGGAATAAGAACAATGGTTTCCTCCATTTTGAGTAGATGACGGGAATCGGGAAGTTCATACTAATGGAATTTATTCTTCTCGTCAGTAACTGGAATGTTGAAGACCTTAGGAGCTATGCTATAGCAAGATTAGTGTTTAGAACGTTTAAACATACTAGTTGAAAACTAAGCAAAAAGCTTAAAATTTCTGTTCGATATACTACCAGTGCTAGGGAGACCCAGGAGGGAACACTGCATGAGTCACACCTGCCATGTGGCTGCTCAGCCTCTGCTCAAACACTTCCACCAACGGGAAACTCGCTGCACAAAGCAGCCCACTCCACTTTTTAACAACTCCAATTGTCAGTAAGTACTTTTTTCTGTTGAGTTGAAATCTATCTCCTTCCAAGTTCCACTCTGTCACACTACTTCTGCCTATGTTAGCTATCAAAATTAGCGACCTATGTTTTATAAATATGAGAAAAGACGTAGGGTAAAGTTATACCTGACTGGAAAGGGTGGAAGATTAAAGGGGAATCTGCCCCATTTAGATCATTTTCCCCTGCTAACAGTAACAGAATGAGTTAGAAATAGAAGAAGCGAAAAGCCAACAGGTATGTTCAGAGAGGAAAAGAAAATGTACAGATATAAAATGAAATAGAATATAACATTGCAAATACCATCGGAAGCAGAAGCCTGGTGGTCACAGCAAATCAGGGGCTGACCACAGGCCTACAGTAGGTTTCTGCTGGAGAGGAATGTTAATAACAATTAGAGGCCATTATTTGGGACAAATGAAGGAAAGAAGGCCCCAGAGCTGGGCCCAGGGGACTTTGGAATTGCTCTGTGATTCCAAAGCTCTGAAATAGCTGCCATGACAAGTTGCTAGGGCAGAAGCAAAGCAAGAGAAAGCCTCTTAGGAATGGCTGAGTCCTCTAAATGGTGGGTTGGGCCAAAGGTGGGAAGAGGAGATGGGGAAACGAAGCTAAAATCTCAAGTTGTACATCTATCTGTTTACAATGTAATGTAGTCTTTTAAAAAAAAACAACAACAAAAAAAAACATGTTTTTTTTTTATTTTTGGGGGGCAGTATTACTGACCCTCATATGTAGGACCCAAACCAGGGCCGCTGGCCTCCCAAGCCAGCGCCTAACGACCGCGCCACTCGGCCGGCCCAATGTAATGTAGTCTTAATATTAATCCAAACACTTTGAGAATTGAAATATAGTTACAACAAGAATGATCACTTACTTTCTGGATTTCTAACGCACTTTTACTGCACAGAGCTTGGAGTTGAATGGGGGAATTTAACGTAGCAATAGCAGTTGCTGAGTAGCTTCTAGGCTCTTGCTTTCCCTCTCCTTTCTCAACACACATATGTACCTTAATGCACCTGTATGAACAGCCCCCTCACACCTACACACACACACACCATGGTTAAGCCTACTCTGGTTATCACTTCTTCCAAATTATACCTTCAGGTGAGTTTTTTTTCCTCCTTTTTTTTTTTTTCTTAGAAAGAAAATTCTAAGATTTGAGAATGGGGCTTTTCTACTGAAAAGCTTATAATCAAGCCTGGACTAAGTATGTTCAATAATCGTAAAGGAGGGCTGGCAAAGTGGCTCAGTTGGTTAAGATTTAGCTTAAGAGTCTGAGCTCTGAGCAACAGGGCCGCCGGTTTGATTCCCACATGGGCCAATGACGCTGCACCCAAGCTGAGCTGCCACTGAGCTGCCAACAGGTGGCAGGATGGCTCAGCTGGTGAGAGCACATGCTCCTAACAACAAGACTGCCTGTTCGATGGTGGGCTTTGCCCACCCGCAACTAAGATGGAACTCGGCACCTTGGGCTGAGCTGCCATCCAGATGGCTCAGTGGATAGAGTGTGCGCTCTTAACAACAAGGCTGCTGGTTTGATTCCCACATCGGATTCCCACAACTAAGATTGAACACAGCACCTTGAACTTAGAGGCCACGAGCTGCCAACAGGCAGCCAGATGTTGACTGGTGTCCTCCACAACTAAGATTGAAGAACAACAACTTGTCTGGTCCCCTTCCCCAATACCCCAATACTGTTCCCCTCCCCAAATTCCCCAATTAAAATAATAATAATAATAATAATAATAATAGTAATAATTGTAAAGGATTAAAAGTCCAGAATTTTGAGTCTTCTCTTCCCCACATTCAAGGCATTCCCATATTACAATGGGAACATAAATTCTAGATTCCAACTCTTCTGGTTTATGCCACTTAATAGATTTACGATCTTGGACAAGTTATGGTCACAACCTGTTTCCCCATCAATAGTTACTACTCCTGAATAGTGCAATAAGGACTAAGCAGGCAAGGGAGGTGGATGATTATTAAATGCCTGTTTGGTGCTGCACACTGTGCTAGGTGTTTTACTTGCATTTTTTCTTATTTACTTTTTCCAATAACCCTTTAAAAATCCGTATCATTAGCACTGTTTAAAGCTGAGGAAACTGAGACCCGCAGAGATGAGGTAAACTGCCTAAGACCTCCCCACTGAGGCAGAGGCAGGAATCTGAGTTTCTCTGAATACAAAGCTCCTCCTCTTCTAAGCCACACTGCCTCCCTGAGCCTGTGCCCAGCACATAGTGGGCAGTCAGGAAAGGGAGGCGTCCTTTACCTCTTCTCGCCAGAGGATTCTGGGGCAGTTGCATTTGTCTTGTATTACTTTTCAATTAAATAGTTTCACATGATTTTGTAAACTCTGCTAACAGGACCGGCCTGATGTATACTAAGAAACCTGAAAATACTAATAAACAGGAAAGGCTCACAAATATTAGACATATCCCAATGATTACTCCAAGTATGATTTCTGGGCCATAAGGCAGGCCCCAGGAGAGTTATAGTTCAGGTTTGCCGTGGACTGACCCCCTGCTTGAGATCACCCTTATGAGATTGTCTATTAGACAGAAGGTACTAGGGGCCAAGTTACCTTCATAAGAACTGACAGGCCGAGGGAGACCTAGACTGGAGAGAGAACTGGTAATTCTGCCTCTTGTGCATGGACTCGTAGCCCTCGTCTCTGATCCTACCCCCGCCATAGCTCCTTGGCCTCAGATAAGTTAATGGACCTCTTTGAACCTCAGTTCTCTCTTGGGGAAAAAAATGAGGAAATAATCCCTGTATCATAGGGTTGCTGTAAGGAGCAAATGAGATCGTGTATATGAAGCCCTTAGCGCTGAGCAAGTGCCTCATAAGTGACGAGAGTTATCATTTGCCAGCACCAGGCCTCCTAATGGATAAAAGATCACTTGGGAACTGAACAGAAGTCTTCATGCAGGGAGACTTCTACCCCCAGCAACCTGTGTCTTTATAACCTAGCTAAGTCTGAAAAGCCCCATTCCTTTACCTCCTCATAGGGGATGGAAAGGGAGACCCTAAGGAAGGGAAGCTGCTATCTGGGAACAAGCTCCGGTAGGAGCAGGAAAACAGGGCACCCCGTATCGCCCCTGCTTCTCCAGGGCACTCTCAGCTAGTGTTCATAAAAGTAAGCCCAAGTACTGCAAAGAGTTAAGTGATATCTACAGGGCCCCTGGTGGGCCTGAGGTGGATTCCAGTTCCGAGGGGCAGCACAAGAAGAGAGAAGAATGTGTAGATACATTTCCATGCCCTTGAACAGCGATTTTGAAAGCTGGCTGTTTCCTGTGATTCCTGTCCCGGCTCAGCTGTGCTTGTCAGAAGTAGCAGTGGCAGAGAGACTAGCCTACCGAGGTCTAACTCAGTATCAGGCCAGCTCAAGGCTGACAGGGAGTAGCAGCAAATGATAAACCCTAAAAAACGGTAGTGAGGGTGTGTGTGTGCGTGCATGTGCACACACACTCCTGCCGGCAGGCTTTGTGAAGAGACTTAGTATGGAGAGAGTTTTGTTTCTTTTTTTTTTTTTTTTTTTGAGAGCAGTGTCACTGACCCTCATATGTAGGACCTGAACGGGGCCCGCTGGCTTCCGAAGCCAGCGCTTAACCATCGTGCCACTCAGCCAGCCCCTGGAGAGAGTTTTTTTTTTTTTTTTTGAGGTATAATTAACACAACATTATGTTAGTTTCAGGTAGACAGCATAATGATTGGTTACTTTGTATTGCAAAATGATCTCTACAATAAGTCCAGTTAACATCCATCACCATACATAATTACAGAATTTTTTATTCTGATGGTGAGAAATTTTTAGATGGACTTTCTTCCAATATGCAATACAGTATTGCCAACCCTAGTCACCATGCTGTGATTACATCCCCATGACTTACTTCTTATAACTGAAAGTTTGTACCTTTGGAGAGATTTTTATAGAGCTCTTTTTTCATAGCCGTGACTACTGAGATTTCTATGTACAAATCCCAGGAATGAATAGCTCTACTAAAAATAAACAAGAAAGAATTGACTGAAACCATAGCATGAAGAATTAACTCTGTCACCAGATACAAAAAAAAGGTTTTTCTAACTTTGAGGTTATTGATGGGAATAAAGGTATCTTTTTCTCCGGAAATTAATTCTTCTACCCTTTTCCAACCTGCCCTCTTTCAGTCTGTGCCACAAACTGTGAATGGCTTTAAATAACAGAAATGTATGATCTCACAGTTCTGGAGACTGGAAGTCCAAAATCAAGTTGTCAGCAGAGCCATGCTGCCTCAGAAATCCTTCCTTGTCTCTTCCTGGGGTTTGGGCACCCCAGGTGTTCCTTGGCCCATGAAAACATAATTCCGGGCCCTTCCCCCATCTTCCTGTATATGTCTGTTCACATGACACACTCTTATAAGAATACCAGTCATATTGGATTAGGGCCCGCCCTACTCCAGTCTGACCTCATCTTAACTAATTACATCTGCAATGACCCTATTTCCAAATGAGGTCACATCCTGACATATTGGGGGGTTAGGACTTTGACATATCTTTTTGAGGGGGACATAGTTCAGCCCATAATAGGCAGTATTTGAAGTGGAAGAAAAAGGACCTTGATAATGTGTGATTTCTAGCTGGGAAATTAAAGCAACGGATGTCTTAAAGTTAGGCCCCTACTTAACATAATGATTGGCTCCAAGTTTGTGTATGTATTTGTCTTCTGGGAAACCAGTAGAATAGCATTCCCCTTTAAGCCCTAAAGTAGTTCTTTCTCAAGAATCTTTAATAATGTCGATAATAATGATGATGACAATAACAATAATAATCGCAGCTAACATTTATTGTTTACCAACTGCCAGGTACGGTCCTAACTGTTTTGCATGTATTAACCTATCTAACACAACCACCCTACATGATGGGATTATCGTCCCAGTTTTATAGTTGAGGAGACTGAAGCCTAGAGATTGTGAAACTTGCTTGGAGTCACACAACCAGGAATCTGAAGTCGAAGCCTAGTCTGTCTGGCTCGACAGCGTATGTTCTTAATCGCTGTCTGGAGACTGACTCACTTTAAATGTTACATTTCTAAAGGGCCTCCTGGAAGAGCTGTCTTTCTAAAAAAAAAAAAAAAAAAAAGACCAAATTTTAGACAGATAAAAATGAGCCGTGGTTCTTTATAAAGAGATTATTAAGTGTGATGAACTGTGATCAGTGATGAAACATAATGTATGGGATCCTCACCACTTACTGTGGTTAAAGGAATCGTTTTCCAAACCCCAAATCAGACTCACACTCTTGCCATGTACACATGCTTACTGTTTGCTAAGTGTGGTCTCAGTGCTTTACTGACATCTCACTTCATCCATAGAACCACCCTGTGAGGGAAATGTGATCTCATTTTACTGCTGAAGAAATTGAGGCCCAAAAGGTGACATAATTTGCTCAAAGATACATGGCTACTGCGTGGTGAGAATCTGAACGTGAAAGCCCATGCTGTTAACCCATATGCCCCGGGTACACTGTCGACCAGGTGGCTGATAGATAAAAATGGGTTTGCCACAGGACAGGGGTCCCATAAACTCCAGCCTGCAGCCAAATCCAGCCTACCCCCTTTCTTGTATGTAATGTTTTATTGGAACACAGCCACCCTCCACTTACGACTTGTCCATGGCTGCGTTAGCACGGCAGAGTTGAATAGTCATGGCAGAGACTATATGCTTGCGAAGCCTAAAGTATTTGCTGCCTGGCCCTTTACAGAGAAAGTGCCAATCCTGCCATAGAAGGTAGAGGCTGTGTAGTTGCCCTGTCTTAGGGCAGTGAGACTAACGCTGCCAGAGCCTCAACCCCTAAATGCTAAGCATCGGCATCAGGTGCCTTTAACTCTATGTTCCTTCCAAAAGCAATCAAATCCTCCTTTTCCCTCTTCACACTCTTCGACCAACCAGTACCAGCTTGTTAGAGAAATGTTTGATACAGTCTGCCTTCTATATGAGGAAAACAATGAGGTTTCAGAAGAAGTTTAGCCATTTAAATGTATGGGTTTCTGTTTCACAATGAAATCATTCTATGTTGATGGCTAGGACAGCATGATCAGTTTTTGTTACTCATCCTTCATTTCTATCTCTGTTAGCCCTTGCCTATCTACTTCGGTTTCTAGAGACACTAAAGGAGGCAACATGCAGAGGATTGGAGAGAGGGAACTTTTTGAGGAGGTTCGAGCTGAATCCGTTTGGACTGCCTCCAGTGTATTGGTAGCCTCAGACAGCTGCCAGAGGCATGATTGGATTGGGCGCGTCAGGATCCCTACGCCCGTGCAGCAACTGGAGGTGGAAGGAGCTCTTGCCTCCGGCCCCTAAGTCTAGACTCTGAACACTGCTCTGCTATCATTGACTTATACGTGGGACAGAGAGGCAACCAAAGAGGCGGGCAGAGCCACCCCATCACCCTGCCTTTTCAGTCTCCATACACAAGCCTCTACCAGAATGATAATACCAGCAGCCTTTGCGGGGCAGACCAGACCTCTCATTTCCTGTCAGTTTCTGATTGCATTAGGAAAAAGCCCACCCCACTTTCCTCCAGGGCTTTCAGCTCCATTTGGAGAGCTCTGTTTTCAGTATCTTTCCCCGCTACTTCCCTGGAACCTCTGTCACAGCTGTAATCCGCAGCAAATGGATTTCCCTGACCCTGGGACAAAGGCCTAGTGTTCCCTAGACTTGGTGGCTCCTGGGAGGCCAGAACCATCAGCGTTTCTCCAGCTGCTGGTCTCAGGCCCTGTGGGCAGCAGAGACCTGTAATAAGATCACCATCCAAGCCAGTTACAGTCAGCACGTCATTCAAAGTGGTCCCTTGTGGTTGGGAGGGGAAAATTGACTAAAGTAAGAATCACAGCCTTCAGAGCCCGAGCTCACACAAAACCACACAGTGAGTTGGAACCGAGAGCAAAACAGACTTCCAGTCCTGGATGTTAGCCATTAATCAGATTTGGCTGTGGTTCATAGTGGGAGTCCACAGGGATGGGTGGCCTTGGGGAAGAAATAAGGAACTAGTTAGAAGGAGAAGGGCACAATAAGAGTGGGATTTAAAAGGAAATTGAGTAGGGGTGTGTAAAATGCTGAAAGCCTAGATACCATGAAAGTTTAAGGGTTCAGATTTTATAACGCGGGGCCCCAGGATTGGGACATAATGGGTGTCCACAGATACCTCAGTAGCTCCGCCGAGACTTCAGAGCCTCCTCCAGTCCCCACAGAACAGAGCTCTGAGGCAGAAGGAAGGGGGGAGTGGGAAGGCCCTAAAAGCTTGGGTTCAAAGAGGAGAACTATAGTCGAAAAAGTTGGAAAGCTAGATGGACCCGTGCTTCCTAATTAATTCTGTTTCTTTCTAACTCAAGTTCCCCTCCACTGGGAGACCAATGAGAAAGTGACATATGGCAGGACCCTAGCTTCAGATTTCTCCACAGGATAAGCTCTAACCTTCTGGTTGACTAAACCACCACCATGAGACCAGTAGGTTTTCTTATTTTTTAAAATTTTTTTAGCTGAGCCATCCTGCCACCTGTTGTCAGCTCAGCAGCAGCGCAACTCAGGCTGGGCATCGAACTGCTGTTACTAAGAGCTCAGCTCGCACTCTTTTTTTTTTTTTTTTTTTTTTTTTTGTGGGCAGTGTCACTGGCCCTCATAAGTGGGACCCGAACCGGGGCGGCTGGCATCCCAAGCCAGCACTTAACCGCGGCGCCACTCAGCCGGCCCTCAGCTTGCACTCTTGAGTGAGCTCTTAACCAATTGAGCCACTCGGCAGGCCCTGACCAGTAGGTTTTCTGAGAGTGCCTTCGTGCTCATGCTACTGGAGGAGAGTCAAAGGAGCCCTCTCTCATTGAGTGAGACACTTCCCCAAAAACTGGGCCTCGTTTTTCATACAGGAAAAACAAGGGAGGTTCTGGTAATGTTTGATTTCTGAGACTAATTGGTGGGTACACATGCATATTAACCTTTATGCATACATCATATAGAGAGAGGTTATTTTGTAATTCATGTAATAGACATGAATTAATAATTAGGGGATTAAATTCTGTGATCTTAGTTTCTTTCTACCTCTGAAAATCTAGTATGATCTGATATGGACTCTGCCTAGTGTCGTTAAAATAATTGCTCAAGGTGAGATTATAGGTGAAGTCTCAGAGGACATAATTTGGGAAGAGCTCTGGCTTTGGAGTCAGACCTGGTTTTGAATCCTAGTTCTGTGATGACCTTAGATAAGTTACTATGATAAGTTCTTCATTGACAAATCGGGATAATCATACCGACCCCACAAGGCAGGTCCTGAGTGTATATAAAGCATCTACTATCGTGTCTGACACATAGTAAGTGCTCAATAAATAATCACAGTTATTAGTATAGACACCATGATGGAAGGTACTGAAATTAAATCACCAGCAGTATCCATTTTAAAATAGTTGGGGAGAATTCTGCAAATGAGGTAGAAATTAAACTTCAAATGAGACATAGGATGGAATGTGGTGTATTTCAAGCAATTCTGTTCAACAAACATTTTGGGAATGAAATACCAGGTATATATGGGGAAATGCGATGTGATCCCTGTTCTCCAGCAGTTCAGAATCCAGTGGGGAACACAGACACATAAGGAAATCACTTTCTTGGAAAACTATATTCTAAGTGCTAGGAGAGGGATGAGCACAAAGTGTCGTGGGAGAAGCCATCCAACTGGATGACTTAAAGGAAGAAGTTAGGACCTAGTTTGAAGGGAATAAGAGAAGTGTCAGAGGAGGTTGCATTCAGTGAATGTTCCACAAAAGAGACTCAATTTGTTCTGCAGACCTTGGGAGCTGGTTAAACGAAAAATGGAAGGCAGGCATTTCAAGGGAAGGGAAGAGCATGAGGAAAGCCACAGAGGTAGGAAATCGAAAGGTGTCTGAAACTTCAGGTTGTTTGTAATAATGATGGGCCTAGTGAGAGTGTTGTGTGCAAATGTGGTAGAAAATGAGGCTGGGGAGGCAGGCAGGGTCAGTTCATGGGGTGAGGGGAGGGGTCAGATGCCACACTGAGAAGCTTAGTGGGGGGATTGTATGGGCCCAACAACAGAGGTAATTCAACAAATGGTGCAGAAGACAACAAGAATGCCCATACGCAAAAGAATCAAGTTGGGGGAAACAGTGTGGTGGTTCTTCAAAAGGCTAAACATAGAATTATCAGATGACCCAGCAATTTCACTCCTGGGTATATACCCAAAAGAGTTAAAAGCGGGGATTCAAACACATTCTTGTATACTAATGTTCATAGCAGCATTTTTCACAATGACCAAAATATGGAAACAACACAGTACACATCAACAGATAAATGGATAAACAAAATGTGGTCTATATATACAACGGAACATTATTCAGCCATAAAAAACAGAAATAAAATTCTGTTCTATGCTACAACATGGGTGAACCTTGAAAACGTGCCAAATAAAATAAGCCAGACAGAAAAGAACAAATATTATATGATTCCACTTATATGAGATAAAATAGACAAATTCATAGGGACAGAAAGTAGATGAGAAGTTACCAGGTGCTGGTCATGGGGGAAAAGGAGAATGTGGAGTTACTGCTGAATGGGGTGGAGAAAAGTTCTGTGAATAGAGTGGTAATGGGGGGCAGGCCAAGTGGCTCAGTTGGTTAAGAGTTGGCTTAAGAGCGCGAGCTCTGAGCAACAGGGCCGCCGGTTCGATTCCCACATGGGCCAGTGAACGCTGCACCCAAGCTGAGCTGTCGCTAAGCTGCCAACAGGTGGCAGGATGGCTCAGCTGGTGTAACAACAAGATTGCCTATTCGATGGTGGGCTATGCCCACCCGTATATAAGACTGAACTCAGCATCCTTGAGCTGAGCTGCCGCCCAGATGGCTCAATGGATAGAGCCTGCACTCTTAACAACAAGGCTGCTGGTTTGACTCCCACATGGGATGCTGGCTACGCCCACCTGCAACTAAGATTGAACACAGCACCTTGAGCTTAGAGGCCATGAGCTGCCGAAGGGAAGCCAGATGGTGACTGGCACCCTCCACAACGAAGATTGAAGAACAACAACTTGACTGATCCCCTTCCCCAATTCCCCAACACTGTTCCCTCCCCCAATTCTCCAATAAAAATCTTTAAAAAAAAAAAAATAGAGTGGTAATGGTTTCACATCATTGTGAATATATGTTTTATATACTCTTTTTTCTTTTTACCACAATAAAAAAATTAAAAAGAAATAATGAAGTTGTACCCCTACCTCATACCACAAACAATAATTAACTCAGAATGGATCAAAGACCTAAATATAAGGACGAAAGCTATAAAACTCTTTGAAGAACATCTAGGTGTAAATCTTTATAATATTGGATTGGGCAGTAGTTTCTTAGATATGGCAGCAACCAAATTAAAAATAGATAAATTGGTCTCCAAAGTTGAAGAACAGGGTAATCATAAACATGTGATATTTGGAAGAAATAAAGCAAATCCACCAGAGCAGAGCGGTGGACTCACGTCATAGAATACAAGGTTAGAAAAGTGAAATGAGGGCTGGCCAAGTGACGCAGTGGTTAAGCGCTGGCTTGGGAAGCCAGTGGCCCCGGTTCAGGTCCCACATATGAGGGCCAGTGACACTGCCCTCAAAAAAAAAAAAAAAAAAAAAGGTGAAATGAAGCTAAAGAGTAATCCTCCCGTGCATTCACCACCACCACCCCAAATAAGTATTATTATTATTACCCAATTTTGTAGATTAGGAAACTAAGACTCAGCCGTCAACTGCCTCTGAGAGGTCAACAGTCCATGTAATCTTATACCTGACACAGGCTTAGAGAAGTGTGACTTGCCAAGGTTTCTCAGTTAGTAAGTGGCAGAGCCAGGACACAAAATCAAGTCTTTCTAACTCCAAAACTTGCAATCGTAACCAAATGGCTTGCCCTGCTCAGCATTAGATCAGAGAGCACTCAGTACATACTTCATAAAGCAAACAGAGACTCCAAATGTACTCAAAGCTCTTCCAGCTTTGAAAACAAAACAAAATGAAATAAACACTTCAGTTGATTTTATGGCCTCCTTATTTGCCTTCTTCTCTCTAGATTTTTCATCCCCTTTCTTTCACTAACTGGGTGTATAAATATGGATGATTGGCTTTCTGATGTTCGTGGTCTCCATCCCAAAGATGAAGAGGTGGGTGGAGTGAGAGATGATTCTAAGACCACTGCCAGTAAGACCGTTATAGGAAACCCGACTCCTTTGCTGATTTTACCTCCTCTAGCAGAACGCACAGGTCATAGACTTTAGAATCAGGTAGACCTGACTCCAAATCCGGCCTGGCGATCACGCGTGGCCCTGTCCTCTGATGACAGGTAGGACCTCAGTTCAGAAGTAGCCCCTCAGAAGCTGATGGAAAACTCATGCCTGTGCCTTCTCCAGGAAGTAAGTGTTAAACATTTCTTTTCTGCCTCCCTCCTCCCAGCATCCGCCTGTTCTTCTACCACCTGAGTGCCCTGACGGTGCCATCCTCTAGGCCATGGAGAATGAGCTGCCAGTCCCCCATACATCCAGCAGTGCCAGTGTCACCAGCAGTACCAACGGGGTCAGTAGCAGCAGTGGTGGAAGTGGCCGCCCCACTGGGCCCCAGATTTCTGTGTACAGTGGCATTCCCGACCGGCAGACCGTGCAGGTAAGATTCCAGCTGTTTTAGGGATTGTATTCCTTGATCATTCCTTGGTCAGGAGGATGTATCGGCATGGTGTGATGGAATAACCGGGGAACTGAATCTAGAATGGGCATAAGGAAGAGTGTTAGTAGAGATATATTTGTGCGCAGTTACAGGAGAAGTGATGTTAGATGGGTCCACTCGAGGAAGTTTGGGGAACGTGGGAATACTTAGCAGATCAGAAAAGTTCCTTTCTTACCTGGTGATTCAATTTCCAGGGTGCTGTTTTGGGAAGATAGGTGCGTGGAAGTGTAAGGAGAAGACAAGTAAAAATAACAAACAAGAAAAAAAAGACTGGGAGCTGTTCAGCCACAACTTAGCCCCACCATCTGAATGACCATTGCCCTGTTAACAAAGCTTCTTAAAGACAGATGACCAAAATAGAACCCCAAAACAATCCTTTGTCTTTGCAACTTGTTACCTTGTTCCCTAAAGCGGCGGCTTGCACCTGAGGCCTTCCAGGCGATTACACACTGATCCAAAATGCAGTCGTGACCATGAATTGTCATCTGCTATGTGCCCAGCACTGTATAAAACATTTTGCCTATTTATTTTCTCCTCCAGCTGTGAGAATGGTTATTATTAGGGACCACTGTATAGTTGAGAAAACTAAGCCTCAGAGAAGGTAGTAACCTGTCCAAAGTCATTCAGAGAAAGATAAAAATGCTGCACCTGGTTCTCTCCCCAAACCTGTCTTCTTAATCACTGCAATGTCTGTTTGAGGTTCCTGGATGAAACAGGCAGAAAGGAGAGACTGAAGCCCAGAAGCGTTTGCTCTGAGTAACTGCTGTTATCGCTGGGATGCACTAGATAAGCGACCTCATCCTGCTTTGGCCCCAGGCCCAGATTAGGGAATGGAGGAGAAGCCACAGCAGACAGTGAAAGGCCCTGAAAACTTGGTTAGAGCAGGCACCATCAGATACTCTGGAATCTCCCTTCTCCCCGTTAGCGCTGCCTCACACTTCATAAAACCATATTTTCTGCACCCACCCTTGCCGCTCCCAGCCCCCACCCAGCCTCTTTCCCTGGCCGCTTTGCACATGAGTATTTCAGCTCTAGTTACTAGCAACTGCCATGAGGATGTATGGTCCTTTTACCCCTCAGCACAACTCTAAGCTAAAGGGATTTGGGGTTTCTGCCCTGGCGGATGACATGACCCACAAACAGAAAAAAAGACTGGGAGTTGCTCAGTCACAACCTAGCCCCACTATCGAAATGACCATTGCCCTGTAACAAAAACAAACCCCAAAACAATGCATTGTCTTTGCAACTTTTTACCTTCTTCCCTAAAGCAGCAGTTTGCGAATCCCTGTGGCCTTCCAGGTGATTGCACACTGATCCAAAACGCATGCATGACCATGTAGTGACATCTGCGTTGTGTTCTGCACCAAAGCGAATTCTTCAGTGATAATCCTCTAGTGAGGGGGAGTTACGGTATCACCACTACTGCTATGGGGGTGCTGGGGCTGTACTTTCAGGAGCATAAGAAAAATAGAGAGGCTGAGGTAAAGGCAATAAGAAGAAAGGATTCTGGGGAGAGCGGGAATAACAAGAACTGAGTTCACATAAATTGAGCCTCTCAGAGGAGAGAGGACACTAAAGGAAGCGGGTGAAACCGTTGGGATGGGGTGCAGGTATCTGGGGAGACCCCAGGGCTCACTCAGAATCTGTGTATCAACCCGTTTTCACAGAACCCCAAATCTGAGCCCAGTGGTTGTTTTGTCCTAGAGCAACCAGCCCTAGAAAGCACTCTAAGCCAGAGATCCAGACTGGAGACTCGCTTGCTGGGGGCAGGACCCAGGGCTGGGATTCAGCAGAGATAAGGGCAGGAAGTAGGTCAAAGCCTGGCCAGGGCTCATGTAGGGCATCATGTTGGGAAGAGATGGCAAGGGGACAACCGGGTGAGGAGAGGGAGAAATGTCTCTGAGGCTTATGAGAAGGAGACAGAGGGCCTCAGGGCTGAGGGAAAGGCATTCGTTTTTCCTGGTCCCTGAGGGTTGGGGAGAGGCTTTGAGGGGTTGGGAGCCAAGAGTGGGAGTGTATCAAAGAGCCTTTTGTTGTTTCCTGAAGACTGTGGCTCAGCCAGTCCCATTAGGAAACACAGAATGGCAATAAGGTCAGGGAGGTGGGAGATAGTTGCTCAAAAGAGGGAGGGAAAGCATAAGAGAGAAATGCATCATTCCTGTGGCACTGGCCTGTTCTGCAAGGCCAAGGGGGCCTGCTTCGGAGGGACTGGTAGGACTTTCCAGGCAGCTAGGGACTCACCCTGGGACACAGCCCAAGTCTGCTCTGAGGCCCGGCCGGCACGGTGTTGCCCTTGGGTAAGTTTTAGTTTGGCTGGTATGTGGCTCAAGCTGGAATGGGCCCTGCTCTGAGCTGTCTGTCTTCCCACTCCTCCTCTCTCTGCCTTGTTGAGTTTTGGTCCCCGCTGTTGTCTTCCCTGTGTTCCAATCACCCTAATCTCAGGCTGAAGAATGGTGGGGAAGGGGAGTGTCACTGGCTGGGACACAGGTCACTGGAGGCTTAAAGGACTTCTGTCTCCCCGAGCCTCCCCACCGCCCTGAGAGGGGGTCAGAGCAGTGGTGGGTTGCCTTGACTTTCTCCACAGGGTCTGGGGTGGTGGGGGTGGGGGCCACCCAGGGGCAGACCGTCCTGGGGAAGAACAGAGGAACATGTGTGCTAAACAGACGCAAGATTGACAAGGCAGAAACGTGTACAGCTTTGCAAACAGTTGTCCTCCCACTTCCCTGAGAGTGGCGGTTGGGTGCGGTGCTGGTCACAGACCTGGTGTCCTTCTCTGAGCAGGTGGCTGGAGATGGGCTTGACCAGGCATTGTTGCAGGAGGGGTGGGTCTGCAGCGGCTGGGTTGTATGGCTGTCCCTAGCGCTGGCTCTTCCCCTCTCCCCGCCCCCCTCAGGTGATCCAGCAGGCCCTGCACCGGCAGCCCAGCACCGCGGCTCAGTACCTGCAGCAGATGTACGCAGCACAGCAGCAGCACCTCATGCTGCAGACGGCCGCCCTCCAGCAGCAGCACCTCAGCAGCGCCCAGCTCCAGAGCCTGGCAGCTGTGCAGCAGGTAAGGATTAGAGGAGTGCCACTGACACCATGCAGAGTCCTAGCACTTGCAGAAGCGAGAGGAGAAACAGCGGGCACTGCACAAGTGCGCCCCATGTGTTCTCTCATTGGATCCTCATGGAACCCCGTGCAGTAGGTACGATAGTCTGCAGTGTTTTTGACAGATGAGGAAAGAGGCTCTGGGTGGTTAAGCAGCTTGCCCAAGGTCACACAGCGGATGAGCGGAGCGCTGGAGCGCTCAGCCCGCCCAGCCCAAAGAAGGAGTGTGAGAGGCCTTCCTCACCACGATCCCGCACCACAGGACCGAGGGTCAGAAGGGGTCCACAAGAGAGGGCCATTGCCTATTCAGCTTGCCTGTCTACTCTTAGTGGCTGAGGGAAAACTCCTCATTCATTCATTCACTCATTCGTTAGACAGAGTATCTCATGCACCTACTGTATGCCAAGGTTCACGTCAGGCACTGAGTGGACTGTGGACCCTGTATTCTGGGAGCTTATAGTGGAGAGACAGCCAGTAAACAAAAACCCACACAGACAAAGAAACAAAATATCTAAATACCTCCTTCGTGATAAGCTCTGTGAAAGAGAAGAGCGGACTGCTGTGACTGAATAACAAGGCTGACCTTAGATTTGGTAGCCATGGAAGGCCTCTGCTGGAGTAACACTGATGCTCACACTCCAAGGATGGGCAGGGGCGGGGCTGGCCAAGGGGAGGGGCAGGCTGGCCATCGCAGACAGGATGTGGAAAACTTTCCACGTGGGAGCCAGTGAGCCGGATATGATAGAGTGGGATGGAGCGGAGGGCTGAAGTGAGCCGGGAACCTCGGTAATAACCATCGCTGACAATTGGAGTGCTTGTATGTAAATGCTTTGCCTTGTGTAATCCTTCCAGCAATCCTGCAAGGTAGACACTGTTATCATCTCCACTCTGTAAAAGAGAAAACTGAGGCACTTGCTTGAGGTCACACAGATGAGGCAGAATGGGGCCTTGACCCCTTACCACTCCCCTGTAGTACTTTCTTGGAAGGAAGGTGAGAGCCTGGGGCATGATGGGGAAGACCTGGGACTCTAGTGATTAGAATTGTTCTTTTCTAGGCAAGCCTGGTGGCCAACAGACAAGGGAGCACTTCCAGCAGCAGTGTGTCTGCACAGGCCCCCGCCCAGTCATCCTCGGTGAGTAGGACAGGGAGCAGCAGGCAGAACCCTCAGCTCTAGGACCTTACCCAGGATGCTTGTAGGCTCTCAGACCTGTTATGGTGAATCCTTAGCCATGTAGAACCATGGCTGGAATCTATTACTCTTGCCAGGAAAAAAACAGTGCATGCCTCTTCCTAACTCTTATTTTAATTACTCCCTGCCATCTTTCCAATGTCAAGGCCCTCTGTTCATAGCTCAGTTCTCTCCGTATTGGATGCTCCAGAGATGGGGCAGTGCTGGGGGCAGATCCAAGGCCCAAGGACCAGAGGTGGTCCTGAAGAAGGCAGAATCCACCAAGGGACAGGAGAAGGGGAGAGAAAGAAATGGATGCAAGGCACGGAGTTAACCAACAGAACCTCGTGGTTCCTATTACTTGTGTCTGTCTCATCAGATAAATCTGGCCGCCTCCCCAGCAGGGGCCCAGCTCATCAACAGGGCTCAGAGTGTCAACTCAGCAGCAGCCTCAGGCATTGCCCAGCAGGCCGTGCTCCTGGGCAACACATCTCCGGCCTTGACTGCAAGCCAAGCCCAGATGTATCTGAGGGCACAGATGGTGAGTACCCAGCCTGGGCCACGGGCAGAGAAGTCGGGAGCTGGGAGATTAGAAAAGGGTGGGGATTAGTGAAGGGTGGGGAAGAAGCACTAGGGAACAGTTGGCAAGAGATAAGGGTGAAATAAAGGGGGCGGGGGGCTGGAAGGCTAAGGGAGCACTTGGTCTAGGCTCAGTGCCTCAAGGACAGGTGGGGTTCCAAATGGAAATAAAGTCACCCGTGATGCCTCCTTTCCTTCCCCTCCTAGAGTGAAACAAAACTGTCCTCTTATCAGAAACTGCTCCCTAAAATTAATTAGAGTAGAAAGTGCAGGAGTCCATGCCCAAATGGGCTGTACACTTAGCCACGTAAGATAAACAAGCGCACAGACATCCATGGCCTCTACAAAAGTGGGCTCTTACCTCACTGTGACAGTCCTTGCTGGTGCTCAAGGGCCAAGGGTACGTTCCGGCTCAGAAGGTGAAGGTGGCAGCCAGCTTTAGGACATGCGCTGCCTCCACTGCCCTCCTAGCCGAGTCCCCAGTCTAATCAGGGTCACCCTATCAACTGTTAATCAAGGTGGACTTGTTTGGGCCAAATGTACACAGGACGGCACCAGCCCCAAACATGCAGTCCTGGACTCTCTCCTTTATACCTGTCCCTAAGGGGTACAGAGGTCCTTAGGGACCTCACAGTTTCCTAGGAGTTAGAATTTCCTGGGAAAATAGCAGCATGGCCCCTAGGAGGCAGTAACAGCCCGCTCTACGCTGGGCTCGGATCACTGTGAGCCCAGTCTCAGGTCTCCCGTTCTGAAGATTTCTCCCTGGAGCTCCTTGACACACTATCCTGAGGACAAGAGTCCCTCCCTTTTGCTCCTGTGGCCAGAATTTGACCCCTGGAGCCTTTCTGGTCTCACTCCAGCACTTCCGTTCCTGAGTCTGAGTTCATTGTTTGAGGCGCAGCTCAATTCCCAGGGGCTAGCCTCTAAGACACTCAGTATGGAATAAACTTCCACATCTCTAGGGAACAGACAGCCACATTGTGACACCACCCAAACCCTCCTTTGTCTTCAGTTTGCTCATTCTTTTGTCCAACTCAACTGCCCCAACTGGAGTCCCGAAGCCTGCCTGCCTCCCTCCCCACAGCGGGACATATACACACAGAGGAGTTAGCGTAGATACGTAGGTGCGTCACAGACTTCTGGGGAAAGCACGCACTCAGAACCAGCATGTCCACAGTGACGCTAAGCTGGGCCCGCAGGGGTGGAAGTGTCATGCAGAGACCGTCATGTAGCCCGCACCCCGTGGAAGGAGATGCAGACACGAGTAAAGCTCTAGGCACTCTGCTTCCTCTACCACTGTCTACACACACACACACACACACACACACACACTCTCTCTAAATTTGACTTTAAAAATGACCAAATGATCTTTCTGGAGTTGAGTCCTGTTCTGACCCTGACCTGGACTCAGGAATGGCTTAGAATTTGACAATGGTCTCAAGGCACCGATCTCAGTCCAGGGTCCCTGCTCCCCAGGATGCTATGGAAAGAGTGACTATAGGGTGTCCTGTGAATGTAGGTCCCCTCTAGGATGAGGCTTCTGCAGTAAACCTGACTTGGGCGCAGCCCCGGAGAGGCTCTCCCCCAGCACCCTCTTCACTGCCCAGCCTGGGTCAGGATGCCACAAGCCTCTTGAGATTTTCAGGCGATCCCCTTGGACTCCTTCCCTTTCTGGCCTCCCTATTTCCCCATGTCTGCTCCCTGGCTAAACTGGTGGCTGAGCCCACATGGGGCAGGTAAAAGGCGCCTCGTTTCCTGTGATTCCAGGCCCAGCCAGGTAACCTGGTGCAGGTAGCTAGGAGCCTAGGCGGCACTGTTCCTTTGTCCCCTCAGCTCATCTTCACGCCCACGGCCACCGTCGCTACTGTGCAGCCTGAGCTCGGCACTGGCTCCCCCGCCCGGCCCCCCACCCCCGCCCAGGTGAGGATTCCATGCTTGTGGGAGGGCAGGGGGGTGGGCACCCCCCTAGAGGGGTACTGCTACTGGGTATGGGCTCAAGCCCTGGTGGAGCTTTAAATCTTTGGAAAGGTTGGGATCTTCTAGGAAAGCAGGTAGGAGACAGGACAGCCCAGTGCGACCAGACTGGCTTCTTCATTCCCCATTGGGAAGGCCTCAGCCACTCTTGACTCTGTTCCCTCAACATAGATCAGGAGTCAGAGAGTGGCATGCTGAGGCAAGCATGACTGCCAGGAATGAATGGGTAGTCACTGCTACCTTTGTACCATATAGCCTCCCCAGGGTAACTTCTGCTGCTATGGTTGCTTTTTTTTTTTGAGAGCAGTGTCACTGGCCCTCATATGTGGAACCCGAACCGGGGCCGCCGGCATCCCAAGCCAGCTCTTAACCACCGCGCCACTCGGCCGGCCCTGTGGATGCTTTTTAAATGGAAAATCCTACCCTGGTTACACACGCTAGCACCTCTAGGAATCAGTGGACATGGCATGGAAGAGGGAGCAAAGATGAGTCCTAGGTCCCTACCTTCTGCTGTGAGCGCACAGATACTGCTGTGGCTATAAAGAGTCTACGGGCAGCCTGGGAGAGTAACACGCTCCCACCCCTCTGTACCCTGTCCGTCCCCAGCTACAGGACAGGAACCACATGGAGAGCACTTGGTAATAAAATTATGAGATTTGTCTGACTCGAGTCTGGCACAGCCTCTGTCTGTCCAGCAGAGGGCACCAGGGACCAGGTTGAATAAGAGGCCCAAACCCTTGTAAACCTTATTCTGAGAAGATAATCCTTTGCTTGGTGACCTTGCTGTTCAATTAACTTTCACACTTGTCCTGGCCTTTTCCAGTGTGGGAAGCCCCATGCCCTGTTGTATCTGGGAATTCTTTCTAAGTTGTATGCATCCCATCCTGATAGCCTGGGGGCAGAGGTAACAGAAGTGAGAGAGAGCCAGGCTCCCTGCCCAACCTGCCCCAGCCTGGGCATCTTCTCAGATTTCAGTTTCTTCTGCTGATGGATCCAATCACTAGCACTCTTTCTTGTCCCCTTTAGAAACTCTACAGGCTGTTGGTTTTTCTTTCAGCCCCTAACTCATCCTCTCTAACTTTCTCTTTGATTTTACAACCCACTATCCTGTTCAGCCATTCCTGGACCCATCCCTAACTCCTTCCCTATCATAGATGTGTGTTGGCATTGCTCCTAGCCACATTCCCTGGACTCTTATAGATCCCTCTTTTCCAGGTACAGAACTTGACCCTCCGAACACAGCAGACACCAGCTGCAGCAGCCTCCGGCCCTACCCCCACTCAGCCTGTGCAGCCCAACTTGGCCCTGAAACCCACGCCAGGTGGTAGCCAGCCTCTGCCTACCCCATCACAAGGCAGAAACACTGCTCAGGGTTCCCCTGCAGGTGCCAAGCCTGGCATAACTGACAGTGCGATGGAGCCACTCAAGAAAGGAGAGGGCAACAGCAGTGTGCCAGGGAGCTTGGAGGGCCGGGCTGGGCTCAGCCGGATGGTACCCACGGTGGCTACCCACCCCCTCATTGCACCAGGTAAGGGCTTTAGGGAGAAGGATCCTATCCCAGAAAACCCAGGAGGACTTTGGGGCAGGGAAAACTTTCAAACTTTTTCCCACGGACGTGCTAAGATGTTAGCCATGTGTGTATCTCTCTCCCTCCCCTCTTCTAACCTTGAGGTGTTCATCAGCTCCTGATTCTGTTTCATGCTTCTAGTCTAGTTTTAAAGAAAGAAGTCACATCAGTTGGAATGAATGAGTCCTTCTTCACAGTGGGCACAATGGTGAATCTCAGAGTACACAGTCATAGCTCTTCACCTTGAGTAAGTGGGCATTGGCAGTGGAGCTACTTTGAAATTCTCCAAGAGTCGGCAAAAGGGATACGGGCTAGCCAGAGGCATGTAAGAACCACACAGGGAGATGAGGAATTGGGAAGTTTATTTTTTCATCATTCAACAGACATTTGTTGACTAATACTTGCCAGTTTGGGGTATGCCAAGATAAATAAGACTGGGGCCCTGCCCTCCAAGGAGGGCAGTTTGGAGAGACTGAAGAGTACAATGCAGTACAGTGTGATGAGTGCTATAATATATGTGAGCTCTGAATGCCGTAGGGGCAGATCCAAGGAACATGAGGCACTAGCTAGCCTTGGGGCGAGGAGCCAAGAAAGACTGCTAGTGAGGATAAATCTAGCAGATTAAAAAAAAAAAAATCCAGCAGGTTACTTGTGAGGCAAACTCTCTGAAGGCGAGGAATCAGTGTTCCCTGGGGCCAGACTCCTTTCCCTGCCTGCTGAGACTCGGAGCACTGCCTCTCGTAGGCCATCTGTAATGAGAAAACCTGCCAAGAGCCCTAGAGCCCTTATCAGTCTAAAGAACAAGACCAAGCTGTTATAGCACAGGAATCAATATAGTGGTGGACCACATGGCTTTGCATTAAAGAGAGAAGAATCACCCTGGTCACATCCCTAAGACAACCTCCGACGCTCTGTCCTCATCCAGGCCATCCGATCTATTTTTTTTTTTTCTTGAAAACCTACTACATGCTTATTTCTAGATTAACTAAGATGGTCAAAATATGATTCCTTGTGTGCGGTCAAAAGAAGGGAGCTGGATATATAAGCAAATACATTCCATTTCATAGATTCTATTATAGGGGGATGTATGAAGTACTTGTAAGTGTGAGCACAGATGGTCATCTCAGCACCAGACAGGATGGGTCCGAGATGCTGCCCCTCCTAGGAAATGGCACATGAGTCTTAGGGCATGAATAGTTTACCCAACAGACAATAGGCGAAGGTATTTGAGACAGATAGAAGAAAGCACAAGTCATTAATGACAGTGAACTGGGAAGAATGTGAATTAAAGTCCTTTATTCGCCTTTTTGAGGTTTTAAGGACAAAGGGGGAGTCCCTGCCTCCCAGTGGTCACTACATTGCTGAGGAAGGCTCCTCCCTGCAGACCTCTCACTGCTCTGTGGCTCTAGATGTTTTTCTCTCTCTGGCATTGCTTTCTCTAGAGATTAGTCCAGCCTCTTCCTTTTATGAAGAAAGAAACTGAGGCTCAGGAGCATAAAGACTGGGGTTCTTGCAGTGAGCTGTTAGCAGCTTGGACTAGAGCAAGGACTCTCATTCAACCTACAAACCCTACAGCAGAACTGGGAATCAATTCCATGTCTGGCTGGGTCAGATCCTGATTCTTTTTTTTTTTTTTGAGGGCAGTGTCACTGCCCCTTATGTGGGACACGAACCGGGGCTGCTGGCTTCCCAAGCCAGCGCTCAACTACTACGCCACTCGGCCGGCCCAGATCCTGATTCTTTATCATCAAGCCATATTTGCCTCTCTCAGTTCTGACAGTAATTTGGGGTTTCCTAGGCCTCTCTTATTCCTGACCCAAACAAAGCTCAAAGAGCCTGATGGTTCTAAGATTGTTCTGGGGTTTACAGTCTAGTGGAGGGCTCTCTTCTCTTGAGCCTGGTAAAGATGAATGCCAGTGAGTTACAGGCTGAGATCCAGGGCAGCAGCTGCGGCCTGGGACTGTATGTGGCTATACACAGAGACTATACACAGGGACTGTATGTGGCTATATACAAAGACCAGTGGTTCCACAGACATTTCTATGGAGCAGCTGTGAGCTACAGACCACAAAGACCCTCTCCCTAGAGACACAAATCAGTAGGCTTTGCATTTTTCTTGCTTCCCTCCATCCCCTTCTATTCTTCCTTCCTTCCCCCACCCCTTCGTCTCAGTAAACCCTATGGTTCCACTTTCCCCTTCACCCCCCCCCCCAAATGGAAGGCAGTGGAAGGCTTAGGTGCTGCAGATTCTCTCAGGGCCTCTGGAACAAAACAAAAAAAAGAAAAGAAAAAATACTGAAATAACCCTTATAACCTGATGCGGGGGCAGCCTGGAGCAGCACCTGCCCTGCGCTCCACTGTTCCCCAGGCAGAGGTAACTCCTGGCCTCCTGCCCAGCCAACCCACTGTAAATGGACTGAGTGGTGAGAGTGTGTGCGCATGCGTGGGGGGGCTCTTTTTTTTGTTGTTTGTTATTGGAGCATTCTTTGAGCTGGCTCGCTGGATGCCCCCAGGGAAAGTAACCAGTGGAGACTTGTGGTGGGAAAGGCGGGGGAACAGTGGGGGGAATACAGCAGAAGGGAATGTGTTCTCCTGGGGGCTGTTTCCTTGCAGAGCAGGCAAATGCTCTAGTCCCAGCTGGGACTGCTCCCACTGACAGCTGTTTGGGGGCAAAGCCCCTCCCCCATTGCAAGCTCCCTGCTGTTCTTGCTCCTGTCACCTTGGCAACCGGCTTCTTTAGGCTCTGCAAATAGAAAAGGTCCCTTATGCCCTGAAAAAGGGTGGGTTGGTTGGTGGGGGAAGGGAGTAAGGGGCGGAGAGCAGAGCCTAAGAGGTTGGGCTTCTCAGTGACAAGAGGACTGAATAAGGCAGGGCAGAAGAGAGGCAGGCAAGGTCCCATGCGCCTGGCCGCCAGGAAAGTTGAGTGCTAAGGGAGCTGGCCCCAGCTCCCGCTAGGAGGCTCAGTTCTGGGAGTCCTCACTCAAGCCGTGGGTGCACACTCAGGCCCAAAGGTGAGGAGAAAGTCTCTGACTGGGAGGGAGATGCTGTGATAAAAGTGAACTTTCTGGTCATTGAAAATCTTGGGCCCTTTTCACACAGTTGTGCCGCAGATGCCAGGGCTTTGTTTTGTCTCCCAATCCCTCCTTGGGTCTCATGGAGGAGAGACAATTCTCTGTTGGGCAGGCCTGCCACACAGCAGCTTTGTGTTATCACAGAGGGTGGTTTGTGTCAGGGAGTCGTGATTTCTGCCTGTGATAGGCTGCACAATGGGAGGCATGCGGGCTGATTCCAGGAATCCTGGGCACCATATTCCCCTCCCGAAGCAGCTGCCAAACTGTGGCGGTGGACACTTTTACTTAGAGAATCCAGTAAGAATCCAAACACGCGGGTGGGCCTGTTATCTAACAATTTTGATGTTAGAATCATGCAACCAGCTGTGAAAGTCATTTCAACCATCCACTGTAGGACCAAATTTAGATGACTAAGAATCTCCTCCTTATATTAGGGAAAAACATCCATAGGATTCAGTAGAGTAGTTTGCTTAATACTATCCGGTGCCATGGGTGTGCACGCATGCGTGTGGGGAGGGGGTGCGGGGTAGGGGGGAGAGCTGACTTGATACACAAAGGGCTTTGGAACTACTGAGTATTCTTCTTTCCTGAAATTCTTCATCCTCAGCTTCTATTACACGAGTGTATATTACTCCCATGGTTGCTGCCAGCTAGTAGTAATTACCAGTTAGTGAACAACCATATTGCAGGCACTGTATTAAATGCCTTACCTACATATCTCTGTTAATCCTAACAATGATTATTCCATCTCACAAATGAAGAAGCTATCACTTAGAAAGAATAACGGTCACCCCCAAACAGTTTATCTCTTTCATTGTTCAGCTCGACAAATATTCGTTTAGCACCTATTATGTACCAAACATAATGCCAACCATATGGGAGTTACAGAGACGAACAAATTTAAATTCCAGTAGGGGTTGTGGAAATTTGAGTAGCACCTTGAAAAAAATGAGTAAGTTTCAAGAACTGAACAGAAGGAGGATTATCTCAGCTGGCAGGGGAAGCACCCACACCCAGAGAGCCATGTGTGCATGTGACCATCTGTTCATGTAGGTGGGACCTGCTCCCCTTCCGTTTCCCTACCCCTGCCGTTCACTGTTGGATGCCCCAAAGCCTCAGCCCTGTCTCCATTGTGTTTTATTCCAATACTTTCTTACCCCCCTAGAAGAAGCTCGTCTGTTCTTACGTTTCAGACACCTACCACCATCCGCAGATGACTTCTCCATATGCATCCATCCTGGTCCTCACCCCCTCTCCCCATAGATGGCCAGCTGTCTATAGGGTAGTCCCACTTGGATATCACCCCACCTGCACAGACATGTTTAAAATGTGGACAATTCATAAACAAAACAAAGCCCAAAACTCGGAAGTCTTCCTCTACAGAAAAGTCCCCTTTCCCACTTCCTGACCGCTGCCCACACTCGTGAGGTATTCCTATACCCCAGCTCACAACCTCGGGCTTATTTTGGCTTCCTTTTCCTTCACCAGAGAAGCAGAGTGTTATAACAGGAAAAACATCAGCTTCTGAGTTAGATCCAGGTTCAGACCCCAGGTTCATCACTTTCTAGTTTTATGACCATCATCAAGTTACTTAACCTCTGTAAACATCAATTTCTTTATTTATAAAACAAAGATGCTATGTTTACCACATGGCAAAGATGAATGAGGTAAACGGCACACAGTAGGCTCACGGCAGCAGCTTCACTGATTGCCGGGATGCCCTGCTCACAGCTGCTAGAGTCATCTTCCTCAGAGACATTATTTCTTTCTCATGTAGAAACCCTTCACTCAGTCCTTATTTCCCACTTTATCAGGAAATATCATTGCCTACTTTACACTGCCTAGTCCATAGGAGAGACTCAATAAATAGCACATGAATGGCTGCTGATAGACTGACTGACTCAGTGGGAGCCTTCAAGACGCTCCCTACCTTGCACATGAACCATTCTAATCACTCCTGGCTTCCTCACACAGCTCCTCTATCTCTTCTCCCCCACTCCCACCTTTTGTGACTTCCTCGACCTGTCACATACCTTTTACCTCCCACCATCTAGCATAATACTCCCCTTTCATTGTCTATCTCCCAGCATTACTTCTAACAGTCTCGCCAGTCTCCAATAATCCTGCAAGTCTTGCTGTTTTCATTTGTGCTTAGTGACGTGTGTTATTCACTCACCCAGCAGCATTTTTTGGGCATTTGTTATACATACACAAGGCACCACGTCTCCTCTGTCAAAGGCATTCGATTTTCCCTTAACCTATGGCATTGTACAATTCACTTGGAAACGACTCTCAGTTCTTGCTTGTAAAATGGGAAACACTGCCCATTTGCCTCAGAAGCTTGTTGTAAGGAATACATGAGGTTCAAATTATAAAAGTGCTTTGAGGAGTTCAAAGCAACATACACATAGCAAGTAGTATTTTAAAACTAGCTACCATTTATTGAGCATCTACTAGGTATACACAAAGGCAGTGAACCTCTTTGTGGTTTAAACATAATAGTCCATTTGAGACTAACAACTACTCTGGTAGTATATACCACCATTTACAGAGCTGGAAATCAAGATTCAGAGAGTTAAGCAATCTGTTGAAGGCTGCACAGCCTAAAGTTGGCAGAACCAAGATTCAAACCAGATCTGTCTGATTCTAAAACCCATGCCTTTAGCTACTTATGCTGTACCGTCATCCCTCTGCCAAAGGTGGGGTACTTTCTTTTTTAATGCTCCAAGCTGCCTAATGAGTAATCCTGCTCACAGAGGGTATTTGGAATAGCTGCAGAGCAGGCCTGAAGACATGAACGTATAGGTCGGCCACCATAGAATGCCCATGCAGTTGGCAGCCCTGTTTGTGTAACCTAGTTTCCTGTTACAGGGAAACTTCCTTTCGCTCTACTTCTCCTCTCATATTCCTCCTAATCCTCAGCCCACAGAGACTGCATCATGGAAAATTTATGTGGCTGTTGCTTTCGGTTTTCCTAAAAGGAGCTTCCTCGTCTGTGTATATCAGACTCTGACCCCCAGTGTCAACCTCAGTTACTCCCTGAGGCCCGATCATATGAGACATCTTTGGAGACGATCAGCCTCCTAAATGATCATATGTGTCATTTAGACACAACCTAAAATTGCCTTCTCCTCTGGCTCGTCTGCCATAGACACCCTGGGTTCAGCTGGACAGGAAGCCCCGTAGGTTCCTGAAAGCACCATGGGATTTCATACCTCCAAGTCCTCCCACACGTGCTGTTCCTGTGTTCACCTTCCTAACTGAATCATGCCAAACACTTCCTCTGGGAAGTCTTCACTGCTCTCCTCCCCAGGCTGACTCCCCTTTTCTCTGTTGTTCTCAGTATTGTGTGCTTATCTCCTATCATAACATTTACCAAGTTCTGCTGAGAGAATCTGTTTACCAGCTGTCTCTTTTACTAAACTGTGATCTCCTCTAGTGGCCATGTTTTCACCAATACCAAACATAGTGCTCAGTCTGTAGTGGGTGCTTAGTAATGTTTATTGAGTGAATGAATGGTTGAAAGGATCTCTTCACTTAACTTTCTAAACCCTGGAGAGTAGTGGGTAGTAAAAAGTTTCACCATTCCTCTTTCACAGGCATCCTCCTCTCATCTGTATTCCAGTAGCTCCAAACTCTAATCAATTATTGCTGACACCTAGAAAAATAAGTGTAAAGGCAAGCCTGTAACCTATGACTGGGATGGACAGGGATGCTTGCAGCTCCCATATACTTTGGGACAAGGGTCCCAGCATTTCTGGAAGAGTAAGCTGTTTCCTGCATACCTGAAGAGTTGAGATCAATAGAGATCCAGTATTGATAAGTTAACAGTGGATGCAGTGAAGGGGGCATGTCAGTAACCCCTCACTGTCAGCCCTCCTGCCTAGGGGTCTTATTCCTCTTGTTGCTAACAACCAGGAGTTTGGGAGCAGTGAATTGGCCTCTGATTCTAAGAAGGCTGTTCAAGGTTAGAGCACCAAACCATTGCTTAGAGTCTCTCCTGTTAGCTGGGCTCTCATTCATGCAGGCCCCAGGCTTCCCCTCCTCTGCTCCATAACAGAAACAGCTGATGAGGCCTTCCAAAGCTATGGCAGAGATTCCTTTGTTCCTTAGAAACCATGAACTTTCCAGCAGCAAGGCATGGGGGAGCCGAAGTGGGTGCAGGAAAGAAATGAAGCTTCTGGAACTTAGGGAAAAAATAAGAAGAAAGGTCCAAAGAGATTGCTGTACATTAATATTTCATAAACTGATATGCCCCATCCTAGCTATAGGGAAGAGTGATGTGGCCTCCTTGGTATCATGGCTTCAATGGGAAATGCCTTCCTTCACCACCCCTAACTGAGCTGGGAGGGCTGGGAGAGGGAGAACAAGTTCATTGATCTTACCACGATCGGCAGCAGACATTTGCTAAGCATCTACAAACGGGTAGATTATTATGTTGGACAATGTGGAAGGTAAAAGAAATGTCAGCACCTTCCAGTAAAATTAAAGCACATCTTTTAATTGAAAAAGTAAGAAACATAAGACATGTCTTTGACTAAAAAGCCACATGGCATGGTTGGATAGATAGGAAATAAACACACAAAAGAATGAAAGTATTCCCATTTAATTTAAGACACCACTGATTGTAAGATGCACTGTTTTTTTTTTTGTAGCTCTAAGAAAGAAAAGCCCTGCCAATTAAACCAACATCATCAGCTGTATATGCATCCCAATTCAGAAGACGTTAAAATGGGGGGGGGGGGGCATAAGAATTCATTTTTAAGAATCAATAAAATACATATACAAGGTAGTACATGTTAAATTGCAAATGAATCAAACAATAAAAGCATCCAGGAATCCCCAGGGGAAAACCCGGAACTGAGGGGTAAGGCAAAGAGGGAGAAAACAGGAGTTGAGCCTGGGCCAGAGAAGCCTAGGCCTTAATCGCTGGAGCAGAAGGAGGGCACTCCAGAAAATGGAGGCCCTGAAACACAGGGGATGTGATGCTTCATGGACAAGGGGCAGAGCTGAGGGTGGGCTGAGGCTCAGCGCAGGAAGGTAGCGAGCAGAGGCTGGACAGGAGGGTCTTCAAAAAACCAGAATGCGGGTCAAACCCAAGTGGTCTGAGGGGCTATGCCCATCTCATCCACGTTCTGGCCCTGGAGGGAACAAGTTTTGTGGGACAGACAAGCTGGAGCTCCACCCTGTCGTCATTCTCTGGTGCATTCATTCAGCAGTACTGATTGAGCATCTACTAAATGCAAGGTACTTTGGAGGAAACAAATGAATCGCATCAATTCCACCTACGAAAGGGGATAAGGCGTTTACTGAAATAACTGTGAGATCAGTATCATCATTACCCCCGTTTTAAAGATGATGACACAGGTACAGAGAAGTCATGTAACTTGCCAGCATCTCACTGCTGGTCAGTGGCAGAGCTGGGATTCAAATGCAAGCAATTTGACCCTAGAGCCCACACTGCTGGAAACACTGCCTCTCTGAGGGCCATGCAAAGCAGAGAGACCTCCAAGCAGCTCAGAGAAAGGGCAGGGAAAGCATGACAAGGAGCTGATTTGTGGCACTCCAGACAGTGCGAGATAAGGCATAAGTTCTGTCCAGGGGACAGTGAACAGTAAAGATTGCTTGGCTCAAAGAAACAATACAAATTAAAATGTTAGTTTGTGTTGTAAAAAGATCTTGAACGCCAGGGGCTCCAGACAGCAACAGACAAAGGGGAGCCCCTGATGGCTTCTAATCAGGGATCAGATCTGTGCAGCAGGAAGATTAATTTTCAGTCGTCCTAAGGTGGATTTCAGAGAGAAGAAGCTGGAATCAGAAAGACTCATTAGAAGGCTATTGCAATATTTTAAATAAAAGGAATTTCGACCCAGGATAATGCTGGAGTTAAATCATGGCACTTGCTTTTCATTAACCTCAGAAGGTTAAGGATGTATACTTTACCGAAAACACCTTGGGGCCTTTGACCTGTGGACTTATCTAAGCTTTCATGAGCTTTGTTTCCAGGCTTGCATATACTAGCGTCATTTGTTCTAAAACAATTGCCTTCGGCTTCCATGAGCCACACAGGGTGGGGGAGAGAGTGGGATAAGAGGGGAGGCCCAGGGATGGAGGCTCAGGAGGCAGCACTTGCCTTTCCCAGTCTTGGTAAACAAACGTGTATTGTCCGTAACTATACTCTTTATGCTAAAGAGATCTAGAACCTTTTTCCTCGCTCACCTTTCTTCCACCATTGAAATCCTGAATTTAAACTGTCTTCCCTATGATAGTTACCCCATCGAATTGTAAAGCTGGAAGAGACTTGTGGGGTCAGCTAGCCCAAACCTCTTGCTTCACAGATAAAACTGAAGGCCTGAGAAGGAAAGGGGCATGCCTCAGGCCACAGAGCCGGCGAATGGTGGGACATGCCACTGATCCTTGCAGCTCCTCTGACCTGCACCATCTCCAGCTATCACCTCAGATAGGCAGCCCCTAGAGTGACTGTTCCCAAGCCAGGAATGCATGATTTTGTGATAAGGGAGAAAAGGTTTGACTTGAGTTTGCAGTGAGGATGCCCATCGTTCTGCAGACCTTTTTGGCTGCCAGAGCCTAATGGCACGACATGGCATCTTCAGTGTCTCTCAGGTGCCTTATTTTGACAGTTTGCCCAATTAACAATTTTTGCCTGGTTGTTAAATTCTGAGCTATTCAGTGTGGAATTAGGAGACAAGGCTTAGGTTGGGGTCAGTGGCAATTTATAATCACCAAATGCCTGCTGGCAATTTCCACTTGGCTGTTCCACCATCACCTCAAACCCAGCACAATTCTCTCCAGACCTCATCACATCCAAGTTTCCCTCTTCCATCATTGATTGGCATCCGCAGTGTAGCCCTGCGAGCCATCCACAGTCCCTCTTTCTCTGCCTACAGTAGTCAGTCAGCAAGGACCACTTTGTTTTTCCTTAATGCCTCTTACTTCCATCCTTTCTTTTCTATTCCTGGTGGTGTCTTGCTTGGAATTCCATGTTGGGCTGTAATGAGATAGTTGAAAACTTGCATGTAAATGGACAGAATTCAGGAAGGTACCTCCCTTCACTCAGTTTGAAACCTGCTTACTTTGCAGCTGTAAGCGGCACAGTATCCTTTTAAAATGTTAGCCCAGGACCCAGAATTTGCCTTCATCCTCATTGGCTAGGAGCCTTTGGTTGTAAAAATCCATTAGTGAGCTTCCCGCTGTTACCCTCTGGGCTTCTCTCTGCTTGCTCTCCAGCTGGGGGCGCTCTGGGGTGGGGGATGGGGCACTCTCAGGCAGGACAGATTTAGCTGAGCTGTCCTCATGCTAAGGTGCCACTAGACAGAGAGTGAGCCCATTAGGACAGTTGATCTCTGACCTAAATTTCCTGACTCCCTCCCTGTATACAAGGCTTGAGCTAGAAGCTCTTATACTAAAAAGTATAAGAAGCCCTACCTCAGAGTGTCAGTCTGGTTAAAATGGAAGAAGAAAAGCCTAGCAGCAAATGGCTACAAATGAATTCCACTCCAGGACAATGAGTTTACTTCCTTAGCACCCATCTAATGTCAGGCACTATGCGAGATTCTGGATAAGAGATATGTGATAGTGTTTGACCATAAGGAATTCATAATCCAGAAGGGAAGATAGCTAAGAAACAATTATAGCCCACTGTGATACACATTGTAAGCCAAGGATACTTTGAAAACCCAAACCAGGACTGAAATAATCATTTTAATTATAGCTAGAAATGATGGAACCTGACTGTGTGCCAGGCACTCTGCTTTGCACAGTATGTCATTTTTGTCCCATTTCATTCACACAACTTTTTTCGTATCTCATCCGTACAACTTTCTGGGCAGAAACTATTCTTCTTTCCAATTTTTAGATGAGGAAGCTGAGGCCTAGAATGGTTAAGTACCCAGCCCAAGGTGCCCCAGTACATAACAGAAGGAACTGGTAGTCCAACCCTGGTCGGCCTCCTGCCAGAATCTGGGCACCACTGTGTGACTGGCACTTCCAGGAGGCGGCAGCCTGAGCGGAGCCAAAGGGTGAAAAAGAACTAGCCAGACAACTGGCTTGGGCGATGGGAGGCTGCACATATTGTAGGCACGGAGAACAGCAAGCAGAGAACATGGAGGAGAGAGCGAACACGGTGCACTAGAGAATCCAGTGTTTCTCTGAACAGCAGGAATGATCAAGGAAGGCTGTACAGAGGAACTGAGTTTTGCATTGGGCTTTGAAGGACAGTCAAAGGCCTAATGTTTCAGCATAGGAAGAAAGCAAGAAAATGAAAAGAGAAAGTTGGGTGATGGCAATGACCAGGCTCGGCTCTAAGTGAAAGATGAAAGCGAGAGACACTGAGTTTGGGAAGCCTTCTTTACGTGGATGTGGGCGGGGCACAGTTTGGGGACACAGCAGAAGACCGAGGTCAAGCCATGCCACCTAACCTGGTCTTTTCCCCTCCAGCCTATGCGCAGCTACAGCCACAGCAGCTCCTGTCACAGCCATCTTCAAAGCACCTGCAGCCCCAGTTTGTGATCCAACAGCAGCAACAGCAAGCACTGCAGCAGCAGCAGCCCCTGCAGTCACGGCCCGTACTCCAAGCCCAGTCCCACCCCCAACTCGCCTCCATCCCTCCAAGCGTGGCCCTGCAGCCCAGCCCCGAAGCCCACGCCATGCCGCTAGGCCCAATTACGTCCACCCTGCCTCTCCAATGTCCCACTGCCAACCTGCACAAGCCTGGCAGCACTCAGCATTGTCACCCTCCCATGCCAGACACAGGGTCTCACAATGGATATCCTGAGGGCCTGTCCCACACCCCTCAACGCAGGTTCCAGCACGCCTCAGCTGTCATCTTACAACTACAGCCTGCTTCACCAGTGGTGAGTAGGCCATGCCAAGGTTCAGGGAACAAACGGGGCTGGGGCTGGTGGGATGCACAGCTCAGGCAATCCCACAGTCCCCATTTGGTTGTGTTTCTTGGTGGAATGAGCGCTGAAGTCCTCTTGGGGTATTCCAAGAAAGAAAAGGGGCCTCTCTAATTTGGGGATGGCTGAATCTTAATGTCCTTGCCTTCTAACCAAGCTCCACGGAAACAACTGACATGTCCAGAATGTAAAAGGCAATTCATGAGAAGATCATCTCTGTCCTGTCCCTTAACAGCCACAGCAGTGCCCCCCAGATGACTGGAAGGAAGTGGTACCTGGGGAGAAGAGTGTGCCCGAGACTCGCACTGGTCCATCACCGCATCAGCAAGCCATTATCACTGCTATGCCTGGTGGCCTACCTGTACCCAAGAGCCCTAACATCCAGCAGTCCCCAGCTCACGGTATGAAGTGCAGCGGGGCCCATGGGAAAGGGGAGAGAGACAGCCTTCCTTGCCATCCCCTGGTACATTTCACTTAGACATCTCGAATGGGAGGGGAAACTATTGAAAGTCCAAAAAGGCACCAAGGACGCTGGGTAGGTAGAAACGGGGAAAGAGATGAACCAAGGATAAAGACCCAGAAGGTGCCGGCCGAGTGGTGCGGTGGTTAAGAGCTGGCTTGGGAAGCCAGCGGCCCTCCCACATATGAGGGCCAGTGACACTGCCCTAAAAAAAAAAAAAAAAAAAAAAAAGACCCAGAAGGTATAAGGGTAAAGGGAGAGAGCAAGAAAAGGAGACATGAAAGTTCTAGATCCAGACTATAAGGCTTACTAACATGTCATTGTTGTCAGATGTATCTACATATGCATATGCCAAGTTGAGAGTTCAGGCAGGTCTCCAGTTGTGTCAATTCTCTGCTTCATTTGGTATGAGAAGGAGTTCTTGAAATGGAAAATATAACAAGATGGCTGCGTAGATCAAAGATAAGGGAAATGTCTAGGGGAAGTTAGAAGGGGATTCAGAATGAGTTCAGCTCCTGGAAAGCATCTTTGCAGGAACGATGCTTAGCTCTGGGATCCCCATCCGTCTGCTTGTGAGTGCCCAGTGACAAGTGGACTTTTCCATGACCTGGGTTTCAGGAGCATCTGCGGATCCCTCTACCCTGATGGGATAGTCACAGCAGGACCTCTGCCTTTACAGCAATCTGTTTGCTTTCCTTCCCCTCTCTGCCAGTGTGCACAGCCATGTTGGCCCAGATCTCAGTGACATTCTGAGCCATGGGCCATCTACTACTCAGGGAACCAGTTCCAGTCATTGGACTATGTGCTAGAGTGGGGGTGGGGATAGCCAAGAGAAAAAGAGTTTGGAAACTGAAGAAGGAGAAATGAGAAGAAAATTATTTTAGGACAAAGGAGGGGAGAGGTTATAAATGTCCTTTAACGAATGGAGGACGGGATCAAGGACAAGGAAAAAAAAATAATATGGAGAAAGAACGTTCGAAAAAGTAAAAGACAGGAAAGAGATCATCCATTTTCTTGGCACACTTGCAAGATAAGGGGTTTGCCATTTTTGAAAAGCAGCCCATTCCATTGTGGAATTTCTCTAATTATCAGAAAGTCACTCTTCAAATTAAGTCCAAATCTGTCATCCTGGAACTGCTACCACTGGTTGTGATTCTGTCTTGTGAATTGTACCAGAGTCCATCTCCCCTGTAGTAGTTGCAGACAGTATGTCTGTTTCTGAGAGAGAGAAAGAGAGAGAGAGAGAGAGAGAGAGAGAGAGAGAGAGAGAGAGAATATGAGAGAGAGAGAATATCTCCAGACTAAATATCTGAGACTTTTTTTCTTTTTTTACCTATCACATGTCAAAACCCCCCATTCCCTCCATTCTGGTCATTCTTGTCTTTTCTACCTTTTCATTCATTCTCTTAAAGTGTGATCCCTAAAATTAAGCACATTAATTCGAAATATAAAAAGCCACTAGTCACCATAGGTGGGCACCTAGACCTATCTAGCTTTATGAGCCCTTCACGGGGCAGGACTGTTTCAAAAGTCTGCATGATATGTATGGTAGGGAGGGACTAAAATTTGTTGAATACCTACTATGTGCCAAACACTGTTCTAAGTTTTCCTTCACTCGCTCATGATAGTAACCCTGAGAGAGAAATTGTCCCCATTATTCAGAGGAGGAAACGAAAAGCTTGAAGATGGTCCAGGTCACACAGCTATGAAAGGGCAACACCATGACTGGCTCCAAGTGTAACTCCCTCACCTTCCTTTGTCGGGACATTGTACTCATGGCCCCGCATCTTGTGAATTTAGCCCATAGTTCCAGCCTAGCAAGAAAATAGTAATAGTTAATAGGTCACATTTACTGAGCTTTCTCTGCCAGGCTTTACGTGTATTTCCTCATTTAATCCTTATAGTAACCCTCTGAAATAGGAACCATTTTAAACATAAGAAAACTGAGGCACAGAGAGACTACGTGGTAGGGCAGGAATGTTTCATTTCTGAATTTTTTTATTCATTATACTAACACCTCTGCTTAACATTGCCACCTGTAAATTATATAGCATGTTTTCTTTGTCTCTATCCAATTTGCTGATAGAACTATTGAATAGGACCCATACTGAGGACACATGCCCTGTGTGCAGGTTGGTGATAACCAACATTTTTTGTTCAAGTAATTGTTATCAACAACCCCTAAACAAACAAACATTTACCCACCTTTCTCTACCTTGTCTATAAAGCTCTCAAAAATCTCTTCCTGAAATCTAATCAAGATGATACACATCTTGACATAACAAGCATCCTGCTCCTGTGGTACTATCTCATGAAAGAAATAAGCTTTGCACTGTAGAAACAATTGTCAACCACCCAAGACTTAACTGTATATCCATACTGTACATGTTTGAATGCCTGTTCTGTGCAAAGCACTGTGGGATGGGAGGCAATACAAAGAGAAATAAGATCTGTGCCCAACCTTCAAGGAGCTTAAGGTCTACCGGGAAAGACAGAAATGCACAGAAAAAAAAGTACAATCAAAACTAGAATATGAGCAATGCCATAGAAGGATTATGGGTAAATTGCTCTAAGAGGGAAAAGTTATTACCAAATAGAGATTATCAGGATAGATTACAGAGAGGAAGTGGCATTGTTCTAGAGCAGGGTTTGGCAAACTGCACTACCAAGGGCCAAATCCGTCACATCACCAGTGTTTGTACAGCCCACAGGTTATTCATGGTTTTCACATTTTAAGATGTTTAAGAATCAAACGAAGAATAGTATTTGATGATACATGAGAATCATATGAAATCCAAATTTCAGGGTCCATAAATAAAGTTTTATTGGAACATAGCCACGCGTATTCATGTACGTATTATCTGTGGTTGCTTTCCTGCTACAATAGCGGAACTGAGTAGTTGCAGCAGAGACCAGATGGCCTGCAAAGTCTAAAATATTTACTGTCTGGTCCTTTACAGAAGATGTTTGTCATCCACTGTTCTTTTTTTTTTTTTTTTTTAAGCTTTTATTGGGGAATTGGGAGAGGGCACAGCGTTGGGGAATCGGGGAAGGGGAACAGACAAGTTGCTGTCCTTTTGTTCTTCAGTCTAGTTGTGGAGGACGTTGCTTCACTGGCCCATGTTGGTATTGTCATTGTGCTCTTCCCAGGTGAGGCAGATGGGTCGCCGGCCTCTGGATGGTTGCTCACCGCAGCTATTGGCAGCTCATGCTGGCTGCTAGCTGCTCACTGTAGCCGTTTGCAGCCCACTGCAGCAGGGGCTGCAGCCTACACCGTCGCCGGGGCTCACACAGCCCAGCTCCAGGTGGAGCTGTTGTTAGCTGTAGAGGGCAGTGTCACTGGTCCTCATATGTGGGATCCGAACCAGGGCCGCTGTCATCCCAAAACCAGCTCTTAACCAATGCGCCACTTGGCCGGCCCTGTCATCCACTGTTCTTGAGTCTTGACCTTGAAAGATAGGTAGGACCTAGGCATGCAGAGTTGGAGAAAGGGCATTCCAAGAGTGAGTAGCAGAAGTAAAGGTAGGGAGGCAGGAAAGCGTGGACATAGTGAGGAGTCGAGCCCATGTTACCTTCATTTATAAAACGCAAGTGTAAAGAATGCAAAGGCAGAAAGGGGAGGAAATGTGAATATTAATAAGAGAAGGCTTTAAATTTTTGAAAAATACTAGAGAAAGAAAGGGATTAAGGAAAAGAGAAAGGGAGTGAAGCAGACAATCAAGAAATATAAATATAAAATATGGAAACAAAGAAAAAGGGATGAGGTTGGCCTGAAAGGGAAATGAGTGGATATGAATGCTCAAAAAAAGGCAAGAAAATGGGGAAATATTGGGAATAGGAAGAAGTCAAGCATAGAGAGATTCCTGTTGTCTTCTCAGTCTAAAGCCTGGGAAGGAGGGTGAGACTTTTGAGTCACTTTGTACGTCTTTTGTAACCCCACATCTGCCAGCATATCTACTGAATGAATGTGCTTGGCCACAACAATTCAGTTTAAACCAGCGTGGTTTAGAAAGAGGAGTAACATTGGACTCCTACTGTCTGCCAAGGCCTGCAGGCAACGTATATAAATGTCCTCAGTTAACCTTCACAGTAAGCCTGAAGAGTAGGCATTATCCCCATTTATGGGGGTGTAGCTGGGTCACTTTGGTCATTACTTAACCTTTCTGATCCTCAGTTCCCAGTGGAGAGAATAATGACTACTCCTAAGGTTATTGTGAACACTGAGAGTGCGTGCATGGAGGTCTTGACACATATTAAGCACTCAATTACTGGTGGTCGTTATTACTGCCTCAGAATAGGCCGAGGCGGGAGTCCCAGTTCTCCAAACCACTGGGGACCTCTGACGGGGCAAGGGCAGCCATTGCTCGTGGCGTCGCGTTCGCCTCCCAAACCTAAACCCGTCCTCCCGTACCCGCCGCAGGCCCGACTGCGCCTTGGAGGGAGGGCAGGGGGCGGGCCCAGCGCGGCCGCACAAAGGAAGCGCGCGGCCGGGCTTCCGCGCCGGCGCCCCGCCCCCCCGAGGCCCCGCCCCGCGCGGCGCAGGCCCCGCCCCGCGCCTCACCCCGCCCGCGGCGGAGGCGGCCGCGGGAGCGCTGCCGGGACGCGCGGCATTGTCTCCGCGGCGGCTGCAGCCCTCGAGCGCCAGCCGCGCGCGCGCAATTCGGCCGCTGCCCGCGCCCTCACCCGGCCCAACGTCCCCGCCGCCCTTTGTGGACGCCGGTTAGGCCGGTGAGGTCGGATGCGCCGCGGCAGCCCCGGGCCCCGGCTCGGAGGCTCCCGGCGGAGAGGAGGCGGCCCGCCCGGGCCCGGGACCCCGCGCGAGGCGGCGCCCGGCCGAGGGGCTGAGTAGGCCCCGCCCGGCCAGGCCCAGCCGGGCCCTGGACAGGTCAGTGCGCGTGGGCGGGGGAGGGGTTCTCGCCAAACCCGGGGAGCCCGCGGCCCGCGCCCGTCGCGCTGGACACCCGCCCTCCGGCGCCCCCGGCCCGGGCCTGCGCGGCTGCCAGCCCGCGCCCCGCGCCCCCGGTCGGGACCCCGCCCGCCTCGCGCCCCCGGAAGCCGCCGTGTCAGCCCTGCCCGACGCTTCCGTGCGCCCCGGTGCCTGCGCTGGACGCCCGCTCGGCCGCCGCGCCTCGCCCCCCGGACGGCGGCGTCAGGCCCCGCCGCGCCCCGGCGGGAGGGGGCGTCCGTGTCGGAGGCCCCGCCGCGCCGCAGGCGAGTTTTGTTTTTAATCGAGTTCAGTCTCACGAGGTTTCTCATTGGATGGAAAGGGACAGGCCGTTCTGTGACCTGCCCTCTCTCCCATTTTCAGAAGAGCGCTTTCTCTCCCGTGCCACACGAAGGAATCCTATGTTGTTGATTCTTTACATTAAAGTCGGGATTCTGAGGCTCTCCTGTTTCCATTGAAGTCCGCAGAGAGAGAATAATTGGCCCAAGGTCAGGTGGTAAGCGAACGGTGAAGCCACGGCCTGAACTCCCGGGCCCCCTACACACGCGTGTGTCGTCGGCCGCCGGCCTGTGATGCCCTCCCCCCCGCCCCCGCCCTGGCCTTTGATACCTGAACAGATTTCACTGACATACTTTCAGTTCTGATCAACTTTCCTTTTCTTCCCGCTCCATACCTAGAATGTTTACCTTCTTCCTGTGCTGCCTAGTCTTACTCTTTTTCCTGCTTTACAAATCAGTGACAGCTCCCCCCCACCTTCAATATCGCCCATCCTAGATCTTTAATCCACTCTCATTAGCATATTGGGCCCAGAGGATCCCTTGTTGTGAAATGAGCTACCAACCTCAATCCACCACCATATGTCCTCGATTTTTCTAGGACAGCCCCAATTTAAAAGATTCCATTTCGTTGTCTTGTCAGCCCAAGCATCTCGATTTTTAGTTCTGAAAATAATGTCACTTTTAACTATCTAATTTACCTTGCTGTCCTGGCTTTTTCCAGCCATTTGGCTCTGGGGCATAGCTGGGTAATCCAATTATTATTCACCTGGGATTTTCCATCCCCTCCTGAGTCAACCCAAATGTGGGAACTGCCAGGATTTCTAGGTGAGTCTTAAAATTACAGGCCAAGGAGGCAAGGAAATTCCTTCTTATTATTTTATTTTTTGCTCCCCCTGGCCACCCCATCTTTTATTCTAGTACAAGGCAGCAAACTTGTGGCAAGTGTCTGTTGATTAGGGCTTAGCTTTAGGTCACAAAGGATGTAGGCCCTTCATATCATTTTTGACTCTGGAATAGAAAATAACTTACTGTGTTGGTTATAGGGCAAGAAAGAATTTTGTCTTACGATACCGGCACAGCTAAATAGTTTTGGTTTCGTTCAGATGTAACACCTTTATTTGGCGTCTGCTTCGTATAAAGCACTGTCCTAGGCACTATAGAGAAAGAATAAAAAAGTGGTTTTCCCCACACAGCCCCCAATATCTGGATCTATATTTGGAAATATCCACACTTTTGAATCAGCTGATAAACTGTTCTCTACTGTTTCTGTACCTAAGTTCCAGTCACGACAAGGTGGGAAGCAGAGCTTCCGGTTTGGCTCGTTCACAAGGGCTGGCTTGTTTCACAGAGGGTCCAGCAGATGTGCAGCGGTGTTCTTTTGGCACCTGCCCTTTCCAGGCACTCTTCATCACGTGAGCCCTGCCTCTCAGCCCACCCAAGATGTGTTTCCAGGCTTGCCCATACACACTGAGAATAGATGCCTTTTTTCCTCCAGCCTTAATCTTGTAAAAGTAGGCAGTTTCTTAGTCCATTTTTCTGTTGTTCTTGAGTTGGTTTTTCAGTTGTCCAACTGCTTTTTCATGAGCAGTTTCTCCTATTCTCACCCCCATCTTTTTTTTTTTTCCCCAGCCGTTGTTTTACTGACATATGGCACATAGATGCTTAGTGAATGTTATTTCATCATGTACTCACCCCCTAGCCTTTGTTACTTCTCTTCCAGGTCCTGGCTTAATGTCTAATTTACCTTTCTTTGTCAAGTGCACTCAATATAGATTATTTCCACTTTCCTTACAGTAAAGAGGAATGGAAACTCCAGCTTCTTCATCTTTCTGTCCCAGTAATCACTCTCCTGGCTGTAGGTCTCTTCAGCCTTCTGCATTTCAGTGGAGGATGGCCTTTTGGGAAGGCATAGTTATGCTTCTCCAGACGTGCTTTCTCCTCTACACTGACTGACCCTGAGACTTCTCTTCCTGCCAGGACCCCTTCCCCCATGTATGACCCTGTGCCTGTTACTTGCCCTGGCTTTGCCCCAGAATCCACTCTTTTTCAGACCACATCCTTTTTCCTGCCTTACTCATTTCCTGTCTCAGATACTTTGTATCCCTTGGTTCTGCTTTTTCAGAGGGAGAGAGAAAAAAACTAAGAGGAATAAATGGATAGATCGTCTTATAATGGAACTCTCCATAGCTTGTCCCCTCCCTAGGTTTTCTTCTTTAAGGAAAACAAAAAACAATTACTGTCTCAGAGTCAAGAACCTCTACCTGTGAGTTCATGAGTGTCTTTTTATCTCTATTTTTTCCTTTTGTGAAGGTATGAAGAGCATGGCTCGACTGTCTGAGACTCTTCCTCTAAGTCTCCACCCTTTTTTGGTCTGTGGACCTCATGCTAGGCAATCGGTAACCATTTGTTGAATCAGGTTCACCCACTTCCTATCAAAGTCCTTCACTTGCAGATAGCATGGAGCAGTAAGCCAAAATAAAATTTAAATTTAAGAAAACTAGGGAGTAGGATGGTGGTTCTAGTTCTGGTAATATTGCTCCATGTTCGTAAGATTTACCAAGGTTTTTTGTTTTTCCCTCTCCTTGAGTCAATCCAAGCTTATATTAAAGTTCTCCCATTTAATCTCCAGAAGATTGAGTCCCACCATAACAGATTCTCTTCTGAAAAGATTCATCTACTAGAGATGAGAGTAGGGAAATGAGAATAAGGAGTCTTCGTAAATGATAGCTTACTGATTGCAACTGGAAGTTGAAGATGATGGTTTTCTGTGATCAGGAGGAATCTCTCAAAAGTGGTTGCAGGGAAATGCTGTAGTGTTTTCCAAGCCCCGTGGGAAAGCAGGGTGAGGACTGGCTGCGTTATGCAATCAACTCGGATGCATCCTTTGTGCCAGTAACAGAAATGACTCTCTCCGTTGTGATTTAGCAACTTGTTTGATGGAAATCAAAGCTGGACTGCCCCTCAAGGTAGAAGTCTGAACATAAGTGCATTTATGTTTTTAATGTTTTTATGGCCTTGGTTTTAAACTACAGTGGGAGTTTAAAAAGACTTAGTATGTTTTCTGTTAAAAAATGAAAAAGTGTGCCTGTTTAAGATAACTTAATCACAACTCAAGTCGGCGCAGGTTTCATTTTCAGCATTGGCTTATTTTTAAATTTCTGTTTGAATTACTAGCTACCTCGGAATACTGATTTGATACGTAAAACTACTCAGAGGCAAATCATCTTTAATTCAACTTCATGACATTTGGGGAATTGTTAGAAAAATAATCAACCATTTGTTTATCTAAGACAGAATGTTACAGATTCTGGACTTTTTCTCCTGTCAGTAACAAAAATAAAATGTAATTGACATGATCAAAAAGTGCTGTTTTCTAGTTAACAAAGAGTTATACAATTAAGAATGATCAGTTCTTAAAGACTTTAAAAAGTATAGTAAGAAACATAGCATTAATTTAAGTAATAAATTCTCGCTCTGTGACTCATCTAGGCCAACAGAGTAGACTTAATTTTTTTTTTCTTCCCCTTCCAAATTATTTATAGTTAGTAAAAAGGGATGTGCTTTCTTCTTCTTTGAATTTCCAGATGATTTTTTAGTTCAGATAAGTCCAAAAGAAGAGACCATTCATTCTACATCTGCTAAAGAAATGATTGCGTTACAGGGATTGCCAGTGTTCTAAGATGAATCCAGATGTTGAAGAGTCCCAGTTTGCCGTTATGATTTTCTTTAAAGCAAATATGTTTCTTGAATGATTTCCTTAGCAGTGAAAGTGATTATAGTTTCTCTTTAAGAAACAATGTGTATCAGATGCCATGTCATAACCGGCTCTTCTCCAGTACATTAGGGGGACCAGGCCTGACACGGAATATTGAGGCCATTGGCAAGACACTGAGAGTCCATGACTGCTGTGAGTTATTTTTAAAGTTTTAGTTGCATGGCTATTATGTCTCAAATACCATGTAATTATCCCTAGTAAGTGATGTCTTTAGCATACTTGAAACCATCCAAATGTGGCCTAAATCCACACAGCTATATTAAGACATTTTTAAATAATCAAAGCCAATGACACTTTAAATTGATGCTGAATTAATGTGAATCAAATAATTTTTAAAAATTGATAAAGTCTACCTTTCCAGGCCCCCAGTAATCAGTATTAATCTGTTCTATCAGTTGATTGATAGCAAAGTAGGGTGATGAAAAGCTTAGACAGTGGTTACAGGAGGAAGAGAGTTGTGTTTTCCAAGAGCAGAAATTATCAGGAGGATTGTTTTGCAAGATAAGTATCATCTGGCCCATTGCATAGACAAGGCAACTGAGGCTGGCGTTCTCCCCCCACCATTTATCTAAGAATGTAAGTGATCCTGCAGTTGGTAACCAAGTCAATAAATAAGGCATCATATCGGGCAACATGGTTGCCTTTCCTTGTAATCAGCCTGAAAATAATTAGGGAATTTGCTAAACATTTCTAGATTTTTTGTAAGCTTTGTAAATCCATCTTCCGTGATTTTTATCTTGAGCCTTTTAAATTAATTTTTTTCCACAGGCAAAACCACCTCTTGGCATTACAAGTTTCATACATTTATTATTCTCTAGGTAAAGTGATTTTTCCTTTTATTTGCTCCAGAGTTACTACGCTTCTGGTTTCTGGGGTTCTTCTGTACTGTCTGGGTGATTGGCTGCGACTCCTTCTGAAAGAACTGTGTAGAAACAGAATCGGGGTCTTCTTGCCCTGTTAAAGGTGAATTAAGACTTTCAGTTTGCCCTTAAGGGCACAGAGCATTTCTGTTATGATGCAGTCACTGTCAGAGTGGAGATAACATTTCTTCTGAAGCCTGACCTCAAGTGCAAGGACAGGACACCCTGAGTAGGCCAAGGCATCTGAGGAACATGAATGATACCTGAGTTTGGGCCAGTGAAAGAATAGCTCTGCTCTGGGGCTGTAAGAGGCCAGGCTCAGGAGCAAGTGACATTAGGGTGGTTCCTACCTAATCTTCTCTGGGATCCCAGTGATGTTAACCCTCCTGTGTCCAGGTCAGGCCAGCTCCACCGTGTGGTACCTGCATTGTCTTACTTATTACTTAATGCTCATCGTCGCAGCCACGTGAAACAGATGTAAGTACCCCATTTTATAGATGAGGACACTGAGGCCTAGAGTACTTGCCCAGGATTACAAACTAGGATTTAAGCCTAGAGTTTTTCTGATCCCAGAGTCTTAACTGCCATGTAGCACAGCTTCTAAAGGTAATCAATGCCAGGCGTTGTACATATATAAATTCTGATATTCACTGTAACCTTGCAAAAGAGGCAGTGTGATCTTCATTTTATAGCTGGAGAAACTGAGGCTCAGAGCAGGTAGCAGATGCTTGAAGGTGCATAGTAATTCAGGATGGAACCAGAATGGACCCAGGCCTGGCCCAGAGCCAGTGCTCTTTCCACTCGGCCATTCTTCCTCTCCTCCTGCGATGCTTGTGTCTCCAGTGGAGAGCCTCTTCCGTTGGTTCCATTTTCCTTTGAAACCATAGCGTCTGCCAGAGCATGTTGGCGCGACAGTATGTGGGGGCCCTCCACCTCAGCGTGAGATACCATAGGACTGTCCCCGTTTAAGTAGGAACTCTTTTTGAAAACTTCCCTGATTCCCTGCAGTCCGAGTTAGCTGTTCTTCCCTGGGGCATCGACCTGTTAGAAGTCACCCGGTGGCCCTGTAGGTGCTGCTGCTGAGTTTGATCTGGTCGCAGCCCTTTGCAGTCCTCCTGTGGGGCTGGGAAGCGGTTCCTGCAGCTGTTTGGAAATCCCCCATCGCTCCCATCCTCGACTGCGTGGGGGAGGGTGGCTGTTCACTCCATTGAGTCCTTCCTTCATAGCTGGGGGTGGCAGCTTGGAAAACATTCAGCAGTTTACAATTCAGCTCGTGTACACAGTTAGCTTGGGGTTGTGGGTCAGTCAGAAGGGCCGCTCTCTTTGCCCGTGTCCTGAGACAGCATGAAAGTCAGCTGTATGGTAATGGCTGCCAGTGAGGAGGAAGAGCCCTCCCTAACAGATGCCATAACCAGAGCCGCTCAGCCCGGAAGCTTAAGGTCCAAGAAGCATGTCCGCTCTCCAGTCCTCTTAACCCAGACGCAACAAGGTCTTGTTGTAGTGACCCTTGAGGGCAGGTCTGGGGCCACCGGCCCTGGCCTCTCTTACTCTGCTGGCCAGCTTTCCCTGCAGGAAGCCAGGTGTGCTCACCTCTTGGCTCAGCAAAGTGCCCCAAAGGGATCCTCCTGTCACAGCCCATACTCTTCCCCTTTCCGGAGAGGCACTTCAGACAGGCTGTTTTTGTTTGCAGATCCAAGGAAGGTGCTTAGAGGAGCAGGATGGTGATGGTATTTGTGTGAGAGCCACAGCCTGCTGTGTGTCCTCGAGGCAAGGACGTCTTGGGTGTCCGACAGCTTGGTCTTTAGCAGGCTTGAAAAAGTTACAAACATTAGGCATTGGTTCCTCCTGCCTTCTGGTGCCCAGGGTGGGAAGGGGCCTACAATTTTCCCACCACAAAGAGCGCCTTTTGTGCGTGTTCTAGAAGGTACCGTCTTCCAAATAAATGGCATCCACCCTCACCTTGATTGTAAAATGCACTCTGTTAACTGTGCACCCTTTTCCTCATCTGGGAAATTAAGATGTTATACTCAGGGCCCTCCTAACTAATCTGCGACCTAGCACCCGTGATCCAAAATGATCTCTCTCCATCCCCACCCCTCCCACTGAACCTTCTGTCCCTAAATTGGGAGGAAAGATATTTGTTTATCTAAGTGTTCACAGTGTGCTGTGAATGACCACAGGTATATATTTGCATTTTTAAAAAGATTGTTAACCAAATCAATTGGCTTCAATTGATGGACTCTGTCAGGATCCCTGGATAGAGCCTCCATTCCTCCCTCCTTTCCCCACTTCGCCTCCCCTGGCCTCCTCCCACTCCCTACCTCGCACTAATGCTGCGCCCTCCCCCCCACTTCATTTGCCTACAAATTGGTGCTTAATGAAATATCTTACCTCCCTCACTTTCAGAGTGGCACAAATTCCCTTAGGGACCCAAATATAACTAAAGAGACTGTGAATGGTGACTTGCAGACCTTTCTACTAGGACTGTGTTTTCTGCCCATGCGTCCTGTGCTGTGGTTCCGCCCGCTGATCGGACCAGGTATGGTCCAATCAGCTACTCCCCATCTCCTGGTTATGGTTTCACTAAGGGTCACTTTGAAGGTATTCCACTCAGATTCCCCCCAGAGCAAGCAATCTTTAAAAAGCCTGCTGTTGCCCATCTTGGCCACTAGACCCGCCTGCTAAGCTGAGGCACAGTGAGCAGGCCTTCAGAGCCAGGGAGGGGCCTGGAGAGAATGCCCGGCGTGGTGTAGCCAGCCTTCTTTTACCCTTCACTGAGCAGAATTGGCTGCAGGCAAATGATCCATGTTATCACCCACTCTGCTTCCTTAAATGTTTAACTCCATTAGCTCCGGCTTACTCCTGCAAGGAAAGTTAGAAGTCTTGTGGATTAAAATGCTCTGCTTAACACACACAGGCACACACATACACACACACACCCTCCCGTTTCCTCTGAAGTCAGGTCTTCAAGGCTTCTTATTTTAGGAGCAAATAGAATGAACAGCCAGGCCATCTGAAACATTCACAGTTAATGTTAGTACTAAACCATATTCCAGAATAACTGATGCTTTTTGTCTCATCTGTGCATGTAAAGAACACCAGAACTGGTTCTGAAGTGGCCCAGATTTTGCATAGCTGGGGCCCGCCTGACCTCACCTCTGTCTGCAGGGGGTGGGACACTTAGCAGAGGGCTGGGCCATTGTGCAGGCACCTCCCCGCCTCTGCCCCTAGAGGTCACCATGCCTGTCCACCTGCCTGGAACTGGCGTTAAGTGTTTCCTTGCTGTGACAGGAAGCAATGGGACCAGGAATAGCTCTTACGCTTCTTTATAGCCAGATACCTAGAAATGCCACTCTTCTAGGCAGGCACCAGCCTAGCTGCTCTCAAACAACAGCCTCAGAAAGTAATTTACAAATCTCAGCAGATGGCAAGTTGCTTGTTTTGAGACCAGGGAGACCTGTACTCTATCTACATCCATGGTGGACAGACCATAGGTTCCATACCTTCCAGCTTAACAGATATTAAGTGTCTCTCACATATTGGACATTGGGTTAACCCCTGAAAATATAGAAATGACTAAGATAGGCCCCTGCCTAACGAATCCTGCTCTGCCTAGCAGAGGGGCCCAGCCTCAGAGCAGATCATTTCACAAACATGGCCACTGGCTGGTCCTTACTTTTTCATCCTGTCCTCTCTAAGGGCTATTTCTCAGAGCCTATGAAGGAGACAAGAATTGAGAAGCACCCCACAGGTTGAGACATACATTAAGTAGCGACTCCCCCCAGAACTTACTGTGCTGTTCATTCTGATCTGAGTACTTGGCCCTCTGTGGTTAACTTCAGTTGAAGGCTCGGTTCTACCTTTCTCCAGCACCACCACCACCGAAGTTGGGCTTTACTGCCCTCCTGCAGCCTTTTGAACTCATGGTGTCCTGGCTTTCACCTTTCAAATTTAGGTGCCTAACTATTTAAAGGCATTCGAGACCCCTGGGAATTCCTGGCATCCCTTACAGCCTAGGATTGTTCAAGAGAATTGAGTAAGGAAGAATTCCAAAGATAGAGCATTGCTTTGCCTCTGTCTTTTATCTGGCCTCAGGGTCGGCAAAACAGGTTTCTGCAAGTTTCCCTATTAAGCTGCTTTCCCCAAGCAGGTGGAAAAGCAGCCTGGGAGAAAACAGATTAAATTAATCACAGTGTGCTGAGCCTGGCAAGGGGTGAGATTGTGTTTGGTCATTCCAGAAATAGCCCAAACTCCTCTGTTACTAAAGCAGATGATGAGGTATTTGCCTACAAGATGAATGCAAAGCACAATAGCACAACCTTTGAATATTCAATAAAACGATCTCCCTTTTGTCCCTTGGATCCTGTCTGTCTGTCCTGTAATCTGCCCCAGAGTTATAATGGAACTGATAGCTTCTAATGTTATGGTGAAAGGGTTTATCCGTTAGTTGGCTCTCTGGCCTATGAGCTGGTGACTGTATCTGTTCACCACTGTATTTGGCATGAGGAAAGAATCTGACCTTAAGAGTTATCCCGCCTCGCAGTGTACATTAATAGGCACAGATATAAGACATGGCAAGGAGAGGAGTCAGCAAGGAGAGATCCCATAAAAGGAGACAAGGGATCAGAGGCTGTTTGGTGATGAATATCAGTAAAGAAAGCAGGAGGTGGGAGTGATCCCAGAATTCAAGGAAGAATGGATTAATTCCATAAAGGAATTATCAACTAAAGCACCTGTGCCCTCAGTCAGCAATGTGACTGTTTCAAAGAAACAAAACAAAAATCTTAACCAACCTGATCGCTTAGATCAATCAATGCACTTGATTATTATGTTAGTATTGACTGGGTAGACTTTAATAAATGCAGGCAAAGAAGACGTAGGATGATGATGAACTTGAAACCTTTATATATAGAAATAGGTGAAAGAGCAGAGGGTGTTTGGCCTGGAGGAGAAGAGATATTCTGGGGTCATTCGGGACATTCTTCATGATACCAAGAGCATTTCTTGAGCATTTCCTAGCGTGCTAGCACTGCAATGCGTAATCATTATCTCATTTAGTCCTCACAGTGACTAGAAGGAAAGGATTATTATTGTCCTTATTTTACAGCCAGTGAAACTGAGGCTCAGAGAGAGATGAGGACTCACCCCTGGTTCACCTGAGTGATAGGGACCAGTCTCTAAGGCGGGTCTAAGCTCGTGATTTTGCCCATTATAGAAATATGATTACCTTTGTTCTGTGTGGTCTTAAGGAACAGAGCCAGGATAGGTGGACAGAAATTAGCAGAAGATAGATTTTTGCCTCTTGATAAGGAAGAGCTTTTTAATTGAACTACCCAATATGGAAACAAACTACTTCAGAGGTAGTGAGTTCCTTTATCACTAGAGATATTTAAACAAATGCCAGAAAATCATGGAGTGGAGAGTATTACAGAGCAGGTTCAAGCATTGGCAAGATTTTGTACTTTGGATTCTGTAATCGGTTGTTCATCTGAATAATCAGGATATTTTACTGGGCTCTATGTAGACATAAATAACCATCATCCAAAATAAAATTTTAACTTACATAGTAAACTCTGCATTTTAACATTTATTCATTTAAAATAAAATACAGGGCCGGCCGAGTGGCGCAGTTGGTTAAGCGCTAGCTTGGGAAGCCAGCGGCCCCGGTTCGGTCCCACATATGAGGGCCAGTGACACTGCCCTTAAAAAAAAAAAAAAAAATGTACTATTAAAATAAAATACTTGTTTCTTTGAATTTTTAAAAGTTTTTAAAGCAGAGAAATTGGAATTATGACAATGCAGACTTAAATATTTAAAATGTAAAGTCAGAGAAACTTAATTTGATTATGTAATCAACTCAGTCCTAGTTATTCATGGATTAAGGGGAGTTTTTGTTTGTTTTTTGTTCGTGTTTTTTTTCAGTTCCCAATTGCCTTTACAGTTTAGAAAGACTTAATTCCAATGGGGGAATGGACATTTTCCATCTTTGCAGAACAGCCAAAGCTGTTAAAAAGTGTTTTTCAAATGACTGTAAACACTATGGGAATTTTTTTAACTTGCTGGTGTGATTGTCACAAACAAGAATTCATTTTTTTTTTTTTAATTTCATCAATCACATCTTGGATGACTTCTCAACTTTGAAGTTGATTATAGTTGAATTACGGAGATCTGAGTATTGCAGGCATGTGTCGTAGCCAACTCTTTTCATCAGAAAAGATTTATTGTGGTTTATTGAGCATTAGTGCAACTGTAAGAAGATGCACCAGTTATAAATGTTTCCTAAAATGAGTTTATTTTGATTTCCCCATGATGCATTATTAGACACTATGAATTCCTGTTCAATGGTGGTATTTAGTTGCGTTTGTTTGTTTTCTTGTTTTTTTCTCCATGGTGGGATTTTGGATCTTTAACATGAAATAAGAGCATCTTCATGTAAAATTTTATTCAAAAATTACTTAATAAATTTCCTAAAATCGTTTGAAAAGTATGTTAACAGACAGACACCCACCCACTGGGTTATACTTAATAATACATTAAGTTTGCTGCAATAAAGAAATGGCTTTTTTTTCTTTTTCTTTTTTTTTCTTTTCTTTATTTAGTAAGTTCTGCGTTAGAAGCAACTTCAGCTCACTGGACAGTTGGTGGTGATAGAAAATGACTGTGAGAAGGAGAGGGTGGGGAGGGAGTTACAGAAGTGAATGTAATGAAGTGTAATGAAGTCTTGCATCTCTAAAAACAACTCATGAGGGGTGCTGTTGGAAGTGGAGGCCCATTTGTGGTGTGGTTCTGTGCAGACAACTCCTCCCACCTTTTGGAGCACTCTGTTAGGTCTTTCAGAGGATGGTGGTGGTCCACGGAGAAGGAGAGCTTAGAGGAGAGGTTGTCCTCAGGGATGGAGGGAAGGAGTCTGAGGTTGGCTGAGGATCAGTTTGGACATGGAGCTGAGAACTGGACAAGAAGCTTGATTGAGACCAGCAAGAACAGAATAGAAAACCTCAACTCTGCCTAGCGGTTTCCTTGGTGGAACACCAGAACATGTGTGTGTCTTAACTCAGTGACCCCAAATAACCAGTCTTTGAATAGTCAGACCTGTGTTACTGTGTTTACTTGGGGCTTGGCCCCCAAATTTCATTTGTATTGATACCTTAAGGTCAGTATTTCAACATTTCATCCGACACTTAAAATCTAACCCTTTTCCAAGGATCCTCGCAGAAGGATCATTTACCCTCTCTCCCCCAAACCACATTACACCCTAAGCCCTCAACCTGCTTCAGCTTTCCATCCTGGTTTTAGATATCACCTTGAATACATTTTCTCCCATGAACTGAATTCACCTTATTTGTCCGTATCAATGTTGACCAACGTCTTAATTCCTCAGAGGCAGACTTCTTGTCTGTTTAATCGGGTTGAACTGTTCTTAGCACAGTTGGGAAATGAAGAAACTCTGCCAGCTGATTGTTGTACAACTGATTATAGTCACACCTGGTGGTGCGCTCATTGCCACTGTACCACTGTTAAATGGTCATTAAAGGAGGGGACTGCTTGCTTTGCACTGTCTTTTGGCTTCACGGAAAACGCCAGGCGTATGTTGAATCCCTGGCCTGGACCTGGCTCTGACCTCCCCTGCTTGTGTCTCCCCACTTTCCCTTGTACAGAGACAGGGCAGGGCATTGTTCATGCACTGACCGACCTCAGCAGCCCCGGCATGACCTCAGGGAACGGAAATTCTGCCTCCAGCATCACCGGCACTGCCCCCCAGAATGGTGAGAATAAACCACCACAGGCCATTGTGAAACCCCAAATCCTGACGCATGTTATCGAAGGGTTTGTGATCCAGGAGGGGGCGGAGCCTTTCCCGGTACGGACTACTTCTTTTCCCCTCTTTTTTCTTTCTTTCTTTTCTTTTTTTTTTCTTAAGTATATTTTGGATGTGTATTAAAATATTTTTACGTTTCCATGTAAAATGTCCAAAAATGTAAAAAAGTTGTTCTTTCCTTGCTAATTTTCCCCCAAAGGAATGTCAGAGCCATTTTCTTTCTATGATTGAATATCTTCCTAAGGTCCAGAAGGGGTCAGTGATTAGGAATAATTGGCAAGACACGTTGGTTAGAAGCGCGCACACAGACTCAGCGGTGCACCTCCTGGTGCTGTGTGACCGCCTTGGTTAGAAGGGAGTTCACCTTGGGGTGTTGGTGGACCATGGGAAATGGGACCCTGCTCAGTTTTGAATGGCAAAGCTTTGGTTAAAGAATGAAAGGAACCTGTGTAGAAGACAATTCTCAAGATATATCTGAAATGAAGAGAACAGGTGTGTAGCCTGAAGCTTCTTCCTGGGGACAGAGCCTTGAAAGGGGAGTGAATGAGAATGGGGGACACTTCAGAATGGGTACAACCAAGTGTCTCCAGTTAAAGCATAAGACCAAAGAGCAACATAAAAGAATCAAGAAAAAGGCTTATTAGAATAGAGCAGCCAGAGCTGCTGCTGCTCATCGTGGCTTGGTGAGGACAGGTGGTGCTGCTCTGCAGGTGGGAGGAGCCCTGCGCCAGGTGCACACTAGACCCTCGTGTGATAAAATGATCTGGCTGTTAGAGGCATACTGTCTTCAGAGGATGCCATCTGCCTTTTGCTCATTCTTTGGTTCCACGAGTGGTTTGACTAATCAAAGCTTGATGAACTGAGAGGGGTGACCTGCCCTTGTAAAATGTCCTCTTTCCCTCTGGAGGTTGTTCAAGGCTGGTGGCAAAGATATCCACCTGGAGCCACCTTAGCTCTGAGTAGCTCTAGCCCCGTCACGTCCCTTTCCTCCTTGGGCTAGGTCCTGCCCTTGGCCTCCTGGAGAAACACTGGAAACCAGCTGAGCTCCCAGGGTAAATACAGATTCAAAAGCACCCCAGCCTCGCTCTAGAGATCTGGCCACCAGGCTACCTAAACAAAGGCAACAAGCCGGCTGAGTGGCGCAGTGGTTGAGCGCTGGCTTGGGAGGCCAGCAGCCCCGGTTCGGGTCCCACGTGTGAGGGCCAGTGACACTGCCCTCAAAGAAAAAATAAAATAAAAATGAACAAAGGCAACAAAGCGAGGACCAGCAGAGTGAATTAGCCAGTCTGGGATCCTGGCAACCATAGAGGGCATTTGCCCCACAGTCCAGAGTCCGTTTTTTCCTCCTCTCCATGGCTGCCTGTACCTATGGCTTGGGTAGGGCAGTAGTAAGATAGAGAACAGTAAGAAATCAAAAAATGGTTGCTAAGTCTCTCTGTCTCATACATAAACTCACACAGCCTCAGCTGTATTCCTGCTTGGTGTCGTGTGAGCAGTGGGTCCTGGCAGTGCGGGAAACCTGATCTCTGCCTCCATCTCTGCCCCTTAGACACTGGGGAGAGTAGATAGTTTCCTAACCTCCTCCGCCATCTATTGGTCCTGGATTGAAGCCATCCCTGTACTTCGGTGTCCATTGGCATCTTGCCTCATGAGCTAAACAGCAAAATAGGCCTTGAGCAGGGGATGATGATATAGGGGCTGGCATCTGTACCTGGATGCTTTATACATGTAATTTTGATAAGGCTGGATAGCAAGGAAGCATCTCCCACCTAATCCTCATGGCCTCTGTGTCACCTTGTCCTCTAGGTGGGACGCTCGTCCCTGCTGGTGGGGAATCTCAAGAAGAAGTATGCACAGGGGTTCTTGCCTGAGAAACTTCCACAGCAAGACCATACCACCACAACTGACTCTGAGATGGAGGAGCCCTATCTGCAAGGTAGGCATCTCAGACCCCGAGTGCTGAAGCCTTCTGATTTGGCCAAGCGGGAAGTCGGCAAGGCTGGAAGGGCCAGCCTCCCACACTTCCTTTCCTAGTATCCATGGAGGAACTCTGCGCCAGGGAGTGTGTAAACATGTCGGCCTACTAAACATTTCTCCCAGTGCCTTCTCAGTCCCTATCCCTAGGAAACAGAAGTCCCTGCCCCTGGGGAACTGTTAGTCCTCTGCTTCTCTAGCCAGCCACAGGATTCCTAGAGGTGCTTTTCCTGTTTGAGTCATTGGCAAGCTGTAGGAGTGGTACCAGGCAGATTGTGCCCTTCCTTCACTGCCCCAGGAGCCCGCACTCGACTGGGGCCAGGCCTGAGGCACAGGCGCACACTGCACTTGCCACATGAGCCACTGACTAAATGCGGGGAGGGACCTACGTAAGTTACCAAACTCCTGGACTCTGTTATGCAGCTCAGCAGCTAACTAAACAGGTCGAGGGTAAGGTAAGAGAATTCCAGATCAGCTGTGACGGCATCCAGTTTGCCCTCTGAGCCTCCTGCCGTCTTCCAGGATCGTGAGGGGTGCCGATTCTTCCCCACCTGTGTTTGCCTCTGGCTCATAGCACGTAAAAGAGAAAACAGTCAGTGTCCCAGGGGCATCATCAGACACCTTTTGGGTACTTTCCAGGGAGGGAAACAGCCCTTCCAAAAACAGTGACGAAGGAGGTTCGGCATTTCCCAAGCTAGACTGCTGCTGCGTGTCACAGTTATAGGAACATGAGGAGGAGGCAGAGGAGAGTAGAGGGACCCCCGCTGGGGCTGTCAGCAGTCCTGTGGGAATTGCTTATTCTCAGCACTTAACCAATTTCCATACTTTCCAGAATCCAAAGAGGAGGGCACTCCCCTCAAACTCAAGTGTGAGCTCTGTGGCCGGGTGGACTTTGCCTACAAGTTCAAGCGTTCCAAGCGCTTCTGTTCCATGGCTTGTGCAAAAAGGTGAGTGGCCGTAGCCCGCTCCTGTGCCCAGCCCCTTCCCTTTCTCCAGGATTGCACCTCTGTGTCTTCCTCCTGTCCCACCCTGCTTCAGTCATAGTCCACCCGAGAGGTCCTCCGTGTAGCTTACCCAGCTCCTTGTGTCCTTGACCTGCCTGGAAGCAGCGTCCTGACACCGAATTTACCAGAGAGCCCCTAGAGCCGATCAGAGAGAAAGCAGCGCAGAATCAAGGAAAGGAGGCAGTGCTTCAGCTCACTGGCCCTCTGGGGCCCCCTGGCACCTGTCCTCCTTTCCTGTCCAGCTCCTGAGGGTAAGCCCTCTACCAGGAACTTGGCCCAGAGCGCTGCAGTAGTTACAGATATTCCGTTATGCGTGTCATAGCTATGGGAACATGAGGAGGACGCAGAGGAGAGTAGAGGGACCCCCGCTACTCCTGTGAGCTTTCACCCAGCTTGATGACGGATGATCATAGTAAAAACCACCGTTATTTATGGAGAGCCTGCCATGTGTGAGACAGCTTGCTGCACAGTTGATGTGCATTATGTGATATAATCTTCAAAATAACTCTGAGGCGGGTATTGCCATTGTCTCCTTCATACACATTTGGGAGCTGAGGCGCAAAGGATAAGTAATTGTGCCTGAAGCCATAGGACTGGGGATTTAGACTACTCTGACTGTCCTAGGCCCTAGGCGGTCTTTGTACTGAGGTGGAAGAGGGACTGCCCTTGAAGCTCTAAGCTCCCCAAAGAGAAGAAATCTTTAGCCCCAGCGACAGGTGCTTTGCAGGCCAACTAGAGTCGGGCAGTCCTCGGTCCTCATCCCCTCGGTGGTGCTGGAGGGCCATCGGCACCTCTGCGGAGCTCTGCCAGGCTGCTCTCCAGCAGGACAACGGGCAGTTGGTCCGCAGAGGCAGTACCCATAGAAGAATGTCAGCCAGTCCTACCCATAACACCGGTTGTTGTGTCAAGTGAGGATTTAGGATTAGAGTAAGTAGACAGACTCAGATTTTGCTAGATAGCCTGGCTGCTGTCACTCTGCCTGGAGCCCACACACCCTATGACCGCTCTGACTTTGCTTATCCCTGACTCTGGCAGGTACAATGTGGGATGCACCAAACGAGTGGGGCTTTTCCACACGGACCGGAGCAAGCTGCAGAAGGCGGGAGCCACGACCCACAACCGCCGTAGGGCCAGCAAAGCCAGCCTGCCCACACTTACCAAGGACACCAAGAAGCAGGTGGGAAGCCCCACCCTCAGAAGCCCCCTCTTAACACCGCCTAGGACTCCCACGGTCCTTCTCTGCTGCTGGCATCGGCATGCTCTGCCCTGTTCCCATTTCCCCTCCTAATCTGTCAGGTCAAGTCTTCCCCATGTCCCTTCATTTAGACCTGTGGGTGCTTATGAGATAACTTTCCCTGATTTTCAGTGACCTTGTCCCATCATCACCCCTCCCTTTCCAGTTTGCCTCCATCCGTGACTTCTGGGGCCATGGAAACGGGGTCTCCCCTGCCTGGCTGTCCTGGCTACCTCCTGTCTGACATGGAGGGCTAGGTGAGAAGGCAGCCTACACCCGTTGCCTTCCCGCTGTGTTGCTTCCTGAACATTAGAGCACTGAGTTCTTGAAGGTCCTTAATAGGTGCATGGGTGTTCATTCATTAAATATTATGTAGTGCCAGCTCTCTGCCAGGAACTCTGCTAGGCACTAAGGCTCTCAGTTGCGCTAAGGAAACTCCCAGCCTAGTGTGCTGCCTCAGAGCCAAAGGCGTATTTTGCTTCTTATTGTTTTGGTTGTAAACTTCTTTAAGAATCTGATAAGAGCTATGTACACAGGAAGTTTCACACGCTGTTTCTGGTGGTTCATTGACCACCCCCTGAAACCTATAGAACTCGGGTTTAAAACCCCATACCTGGAGGGAACTGGACATATAATCAGATAATTACACTCAAGTGTGGTACATGCTCCAATACTAACTCGAGGGACTAATTCTGCTGAGGGTCAGAGAGGGGACAGCACAGAGGACGCTTTATGACCTCGGAACTCAAAGATAGGTAGTGCTCAGCCAAGTACCAAAGGGAAATATACCTGCCTTGGCCCGTGACTGTGCAAGAGATGGTTGATGCCCCTGTCCTGAAGAACACTGTTTCTCTCTGCCCCCAGCCAACAGGCACTGTACCCCTTTCAGTTACGGCTGCATTGCAGCTGACGCACAGCCAGGAAGACTCCAGCCGTTGCTCAGATAACTCAAGCTATGAGGAACCCCTGTCACCCATCTCAGCCAGCTCATCCACCTCCCGCCGGCGACAAGGCCAGCGGGACCTGGAGCTCCCTGACATGCACATGCGGGACCTGGTGGGCATGGGACACCACTTCCTGCCCAGTGAGCCCACCAAGTGGAACGTAGAAGATGTCTACGAGTTCATCCGCTCTCTGCCAGGTGAGACCTTTGGAAGTTCCATGCCTGCCGGGAATAGCAAGGAATAAGGGGGTGAGAGATCTCACCTCCCACGACCAGGAAAGATTGGGCAGTTCAGCTAATGACTCAGCTTCTGAATAAGATGAGGTTTCTGCCTGTAAGAGCTTACGTTTTAGCATAGAACACAGACTGTACATAATATTTTATAGCTATAATTCGATACATTTATTGGCATGATAAGTGGTTTGTGTGGAACGCAGAGGTGATAACATAATTCATTTGGGGTCCCCTGCAGCAGGTTGGGAGGGGAGTCAAGTGGGAGGGCAGGAAATCTGTCAAAGAGAACATCAAAATGAAATTTAAACTGAAGGACTGTGGACAAGTGGGCCCTTGCCAGATGGAGAGGGTGCCTCAGGGAGCAGCTTGAGCAGAGGCATGAAGACGTGAAAGTCCGTGACGTAGGTGGGAACTCCGCATAAGGGAAAGTGGTTTTGAGGGCTAGAATCTACAAATGAACCTTGAAAGATAAACCTCCCATCATTCATGCAGACTTAGTGGGACTCCGAAGCTTCTCTACTGGTTTTCCTGCCAGTCTCACCCAGCCACCGGCCAGGTCAGCTATTGATTGGAGTGGGGAATAGCAGTTAAGAGCTGAGTTGGACAGAACTGGGCTCAAACCCTGGCTCTGCCAGTTGACCTGGTGTATTAATTAGTGATTGCTGCATCCCTCAGATTTGTTACCATACAGTTACTGTGGGTAACTGGGAGGGATTCAGGAGTGGCTTAGCTGGGCAGTTCTGAGGTCCTGATTAAGGTGTTGGCCAAGGCTAAGGTCATCTAAAGGATTGATTGGGGCTATGGGATGCTCTTCTCACTCACCTGACTCTCGAGGGGGTACGGCTGTCAGCAGGAGGCCCCGTTCTCCACATGGGCCTCTCTGGAGCACTCATGCTTGAGTGTTCTCATGACATGGCAGCCAGTTTTTGTCACAGGTGGTGATCCAGGAGAAGGAGGTGGGAGCCACTGTGCCCTTTCTGATCTGGGCTCAGAAGCCACTTGCAGCAGTGTCACTTCTGCAGCATCTTATTGGTCACACAGGTCAATTCAGTTCATTGTGTGAGGGGACTCATGAGGGCAGGAAAGGGAAGCCAGGGTCGTTGGGAGCTCTTGGGAGGCTGGTTACATAGTTGACCACTAGCCCCCAGTGATTCCTCCCTCATGTAAAAATGTTCTCGCCCCTACCAAACTCCTCTTGAGTCTCATCCCTTTACAGTAGCAGTTCAAAGTCCCGGATCTAACTCAGAACCAGGCACTGTGGAGCCGTCTTGGGTCCAGCTCCTCAAATTTAAGTTCCTCTCAATATGAAGACCAGAGAACTGGACATAGGTTGTCCATGTCCCTCCGCAAACCCAAGATACGGTGGGATAGATAAAGGTTAACTGTTGTGGACATACCCATGCAAAAAGGAAAAAAACGGAGAGGATACAGGAGTCACTGATCCACAGTTCTGAAATCCAGCAGGGCACGTGTCAGCATTTCCTTGATTAGGGCTCAAAGCCTGGGAGTGATTCTTTCACTCTTGGTTCCACCCTCTGAGTCATTGTGCCTCTCCCATGAAAGCCAGCCCTGAGTTTTCAGTGGAGTCATTTCCTCAGCCTACTTCCAGCTGCTTTTTACGTTGTATTACCTCTCACCCTTTCAGTCCAAGCGAGCAGTATTTCTGCCAACAGTTCTTAAAATTTTTGTGGGTTTCCCATGTATCTTATTGGGGGATCATTAGACAAAAAAACATAACTCAAAAATGTCTTCAAGACAAGCGTTCCTCTGCATCGGGCTTCTTCGGAAGCTGAGGGGCAATGTCCTTAATCGTCCTAGAAGCCCTGCTGTTGAAAGGAGGGAACCGGAGCATGCCCATAAAATCCTTAGAGCATTTTGATTGAACAGCTCTCTGAGGCAGCACCTTAGATCTTTCTGAGATTTTAAAAGATTTAAGTCATACCCTTACTATCATCTGTAGGCCAAGTTTTCTTGACCGTACCCTGGATTTGATTTTTACCTATAAACCGTTTCTTAATTTTAGCATCATTTGCCATCTGGAGAGGCAGATAATTCAAAACTAGCAAATTCTGGCTCCTTTGTGTTGGACAGTTTTCCTTTCTCTCTCTCTCTCCTCTCATTTCTCAGTAAGCAGCAGCAGCAGAAGCCAGGCAACACCTTCAACATTCTGCCTAACAGCCTCTCCTTAGCTAGATCACTCAGTTCATTAGGCACGTTAAACTTAGCACGCTACCACCAGCAACAGCTGCTGAGTCGTCCATTTCATAGCAAGGATCCGTTTCTTTCCAGTTCCTGGTAAGCTTTCTCCCTCTCCTGTAAGGCTCCCCAGGAGTTTCTCAAAGGCCCTCAGACTTCTGCTTAGTCTCTCAGAGTACCTTAGACGTTCACTGACACTCTCCTCAAAAGTCCTTCCAGCTCCTGTCCCCTGTCACTTCCAAGGCCACATTTGTAGGGTTTGATATGGCAGCACCCCTCTTCCAGGTACCAAAATCTGCATTAGTTATTTTGTTGTGAAACAAGTTACTCCAAAACTTAACGGCTTAAAACAATCATTATTATTTCAAGGGTTCTGTGGGGTCAGGAATGTGGAATGGCTTATCTGGGCAGTACTGGCCGGGGCCTCTTATGAGGCCTCAGTAAAGATATCAGCCGTTGGGTTGGCCCAGTTGCTCAGTTGGTTAAGAGCTCGCTCAAGAGTGTGAGCTCAGAGCAACAACAGCGGTTTGATTCCCAGCCCAAGCTGAGTTGCCTCTAAGCTACCAACAGGTGGCAGATGGTTCAGCTACTAAAAAAAAAAAGGACCGGCCGAGTGGCGCGGTGGTTAAGCACTGGCTTGGGAAGCCGGCGGCCCTGGTTCGGGTCCCACATGTGAGGGCCAGTGACACTGCCCTCAAAAAAAAACAAACAAAAAAAAAACAAACATAGCACATCAACATATATTTAGTTAATGTTCGAATTTCCATAACTGCTTTCTCTTTCTCCCTCTCTCCCTCATCTCTGCCCCTCTTTATCTCTAAACATTTAGTTTATTTGAATCAGTTTCCAAAAAAGGCCCATACGTTGATTTGGCTCCTAAGTCTCTTAATCTATAGGTTCTCTTGCCTCTTTTTTTCCCTCGGGTTTTTTGTCGTTGTTGTTGTTGAAGAAAGCAGGTTGTTCTGTAGTTTTTCCATTCTGATTTTCCAATTAGATTTTACTAATTGAGTTTCTGTGATTCATTTATATTCCTGTACCACTTGTATTTCCCTGTAAACTGTTTGTTAGATATAGAGCAGCATTGTCTAATAGAAATATTCAAGCCTCAAATTAAATTTAAGGTTTCTAGTGGGCACATTAAAAAGTAAAAAGAGGGCCAGTCGAGTGGCACAGTGGTTAAGCACTGGCTTGGGAAGCCAGCAGCCCCAGTTTGGGTCCCACATATGAGGGCCAGTGACACTGCCCTCAAAAAAAAAAAAAAAGTCAGCCATAGCTGCAGTTGTGTGAGGTTTGGAGCTGGAGAATTCACTTCTGAGGTGCCTCACCCACATGGAGTCGGGGGCTGGCTGTGGGCAAGAGGCCTTAGTTCTTCTCCATGTTGGCCTCGCCGGAGAGCTGCTTGAGTGTCCTCATGACATGGTAGCTGGCTTCCTCCAGAATAAATGATCCAAAAGAGCAAGGTGTACCCTTTATGATCTAGCCTTGGAAATCACACACCGTCACTACCACATACCTCAGTGATCCCCCAGGTCGGCTAGTTCATTGAGGGCGGGGGTCTGAACAGATGCATGCATGAAATGAGGAGGCATGACTCCCCAGGGGCCATCCTGGAACCTGGCTACCTCGGGCAAGTCACTTAGCGCCTCTCAGGCTGTCAAATAAGAGCAGCAGCACCTTCCTTAAGTGCGGTGGTGAGGGTTCAATGAGATGATGTGTCTGAAGTTCAGCGACTGCCAAGAGTGAACACCAGTTAGCTCCGATTGATACTGTCTTTGGTGCTGTCCCCCTCAGGCTGCCAGGAGATAGCAGAGGAATTCCGTGCCCAGGAAATCGACGGGCAAGCTCTGCTGCTGCTCAAGGAGGACCATCTGATGAGCGCCATGAACATCAAGCTGGGGCCCGCCCTGAAGATCTATGCCCGCATCAGCATGCTCAAGGACTCCTAGGGCTGGCCAGGGAGCCAGGGTTCTGGCCCAGCACGCCGCCTCCCAGCTGCGCAGAGCCAGGCAGACATTCCTGAGGGGCCCAGACACGGGGCCAGTGGGAGGGCAGGGGCTCTCCCTGTGGGGCGTGGCTGGTGAGGAGGTCTTGGCACCTCCTCCATGGCTCTCAGGGGCCTTTCTTTCTGTGGGAGGGGCAGAGAGGTAGGTGGCACAGAAGATGGGGCTTTATGCTTGTAAATATTGATAGCACTGGCTTCCTCCAAAGTCCCAATACACTAGCCCCACTCTCTCCCCCTTTCTCTGTCCCCCATTTTCCAGGGGGTATATGGTCAGGGCTCCCCAACCTAAGTTGGGTTATTTCCAAGGGCAGCCGTCAGGCCTGGATAGAGGCCTGGAAAGCCCTTGCCTGCCTTCCTCCCACTTCTTTCTCCAGGCCTGGCTCACTCCCCTGCTGCCAGCTTCTCCCCTCCAGCTTGTTTCTGAAGCAGCCAGGTGTTTGCCCCCTTCACCTTCTGCAGGTGGAGAGAGAGAAGCTGGGCCCATTTTGGCCATGCCTGCTGGCACGGACGCCTTAACACTGTGTGTGTGACTGTATGACTGTGTGGGAGCCTGGACTGACAGATAGGCCAAGAGCCACCCTCTGGCATCTGCAGGTGTTTTGTAGCAAACAGCCACTTAGTGCTTTGTCCTGGACTCCACTTAGCCTCAGGATGGGGGACAGAAAGAAGGGCAGCCCCAGTGCAGAGGCAAGGTCAGAAAGCGATGAGGAAGAGGTGTTCCTTTCCAGACTTGTCACAATGTCTCTGAAGCCCCTTCCCCACACTGTGAAGTCCCCTGACTGCCCTGCTGTGTCACAAATAGCATTAAGGAAGCTGCCAGTGGGTGGGCTAGGTCAGGCTGAGCCTCCTGGCCCGCCCGCCCGCCCTGGGAGCCCCAGTGGTGGGGGCCCACAGAACATCGGACAGAAGAGCTGGAGTGACCACTGACGGAAGAAGGCAGCCTGTGGCCTCCCACCCCCACACATGGCCTCTCGAACTTGCTGGCAGCGACTTGAGCTGCTGCGGAGGAGGCGGGGCAGGAAGGGCGCGGCCTGCCTCTGACTCCCCCTGCCCTTCGCAGGTTCCCGGGAAGAAGGTGGGCACCTTTCTCAGCTTGTTCTATTCCCCACTTACACCCCCAGGCAGGGTTGGAAATGAAGGACTTTTTTAACCTTTTGTTTTTGTTTTTTTAAAAATAAATCTGTAAAATCTGTTTCTTCTGTGTCTTCCTTTCCCAGGAATGCCTGCTGCAGGTGTGGGTCCTGAATGGCTGCCTCTCACCCATAAGGAGGGGGTGGTGCCTGGGGGGGCGGGCTCACCACCTAACCAGGCTGCATGTCCTTGCACTTCGCTGAGGCCGAATTATTTGCCGGCACCCCTAGTCCCAGTCCTCACAGGAGAAGCAGATCCTACCGCTGCTCTTCACAAGAGTGTCCCCTGGAGTGGGAGGGTCCGGAGCCCTTCAGCTCTGAGGCCCCCTACCAGGAATATGGGGAACACAGAACCCAGACTCCCCCATCCCCCAGCAGATACCGCTCCTTGGTGCTGCTCAGTATCCAAAATAATTATTGGAATGGCTTTGGTTCACCTAGCACTTTTCTGAGCATTTTTTTGGGTGCTGTAATAGCAAGTTATTAGAAGAGCCACTGTCCCCAAGGAAGTAACATCTAGGCCTCGCATAAAGGAGATAGGGCATTCCAGAACTAGGCAGCTCACACAAAGCATGAGTGTGAAGGTGGGCGTGCAGATTAGCAGGACACAAGCTGGCTGCGTGAGACTAGGTGTGTGCTGCGGCCAACAGCGGCTGGTGGTGATCCAGCGGCTTGTGCCTCGGTGGTGAACAAGACGCCCCTGTGCCCTGCTTGCAAGGAGCTTACAGTCTCCCTGCATCTTTCCCAGGGGAAGAGAAGAGGGGTGCAACTTGCTCTCCTGCTCCTTCCCCTTTAGGTTTTTCCTTACGGCAGTGTTTCCACCTGTTTAAAATGTAGGGTTGACACCCAGGCCCCAGCCTATAGAATTGGAGTCTCGAAGGGTGGAGCCCTGGAAAATCAAGCCAGAGAAAGGAAGCAATGTTGATAACACCTTTCTGGAAAGCATGTTAATATGTAACTACTATGTGGAGGAGGAAGGGAAACAAACTGATTAGAGGCGTACCTCATGTGTTTGCACTCTATTGCAGTTCACAGGTACTGCATTTTTTACAAATGGAAGGTTTGGGGCAACTCTGTCTTGAGCAAGTATTTTTCCAACAGCATTTGCTCAGTTGGTGTCTCTGTCTACTCCTGGTGAGTGAAGATGCCTGTGAAAATTGTCGCAATGACAACAAAGGATTTAGAATATTACATAATCAGAGTTGATAAAGCAGCAGCAAGTTTTGAGAAGATTTGCAATTTTCAATTTTGAAAAGTTCTACTGTGGATAAAATGCTACCAAGCAGCCATCACATGCTACAGAGAAATCGTTCGTGAAGGGAAGAGTCCATCGATGCAGCTAACTTCTGTGTCTTATTTTAAGAAATTCCCACAGCCACCCGAGCCTTCAGCAAGCACCACCCTGATCAGTCAGCAGCCATCAACATCGAGGCAAGACCCTCCACCAGCAAAAAGATGACGACTGGCTGAAGGCTCAGATGATAGCGTTTTTCGCAATAAGCTATTTTTAAATGAAGGTACAAGTATGTGTACGTTAGATGACTATAATGTTGTATATTAATAGGCCGCAGGATAGTGCAAACATAACTTTTCTATGCACAGGGAAACCAGAAGTTTCATGTGACTCACTTTATTGCGATACTCTTCATTGTGGTCTGGCACGGACCCAGCCGTATCTCTGCGCGTCTGTAGATCACCCAGCGGCTGGAGCCAGGACTGTCAAGTCTGGTTGTTTCAGGAGGTAGGGAATGCAGATGAGAACAGGGGTCCCGCGCAGGACCCTGAGCTGCGGGATACGTGGGAGAGCATGGAGAAGCTTGGGGAGGGTGCATAGCAGAGAGGGTGCCAGGGGCAGCCCCCGTGCTCCCCACCCCCCACTCCAGGCCGTGTGCACTGCAGGGCTCTGGGCAAGTCCATCCAGCATTCTGGACCTCTATTTTCCCTTTCTGAAAGACAATGAAAGCTAGGCCCCACCCAAGTTTGTTTTTGTGTGCCTGGTGGAGAAGTAGAGAAGCAAAACTACTCATAAAAGAGGTCACGGTGAATTGGAGGGGACTGACTTCAACAAGCAAATATTTCTTTACTCTGGGTGAAAGGCCCCACCTATCGTAAGTTTGAACAGTGTGTCCTTAAATATTTTTCTTTTCCTATTTACACTTCACACAGAATTTGTTTAATTAGCTTTTTCTATCAAATGTACTTTTTCCTCTATCATAATAACGTCGTTTAAATTTGCCTCATTTGTATGCTACTTGAATGCATCTAATTTCCCTTGAAAAATACTCAGTGGCCTAACATCAATAAAGTCTTTTAACCATAAGTTATAAGCCTTTTTGATCATGACCCACAGTTTAAAACGTGTTAGCAACCTTCATATACACACTTAAATATGTATAACTGAAACAAAAACTTCACAAAACAATACCTACCCTTCGTAACACTGATAGCTTCTTTTCCATTCTCTTCCTGTTCATACTTTTTAAATCTTGGTCGTGCTCCACGAAACTGATTTCATGGCCCTCTGATGGATCACAACCTGCATGTTTCAAAACCCTGCCCAGTGTAAACTTCCCAGAACTATTCCATACCCACTATTTTGTGGGGCTCTTACACTGTCCTGAATCACTGTACACTCATTTTATTAAGGAGGCAAAGGGCTCCTGGAGGCACATTGTTCTTGACAACAAGCAATCTTTGCCCTATGAGATATGGCTGAAGCTCTGTGCAGAACAGGGGTTTCCCTGAGTAGCCGGACCTGAGGGCTTCTCTGGGACAGACCGGAACACAGGGAAGAGGGGCACAAGGGGCCCTGGGGAGGAAAGAGGAGTCAGTACAAAATAGCTCAGAGCTTCTGGCCTATCAGAGCTGGCCTTACTCAGATCCATTCTCTTCCAGGTGATTGGCCCCAAAGGGGTTCCCAACCCCCACCCCACCCTGAGGCCAGCTTCCTCTAGCAGGCGCTGCACCCAAGCAAAGTCCCTCTCCGCTCAATTCATCCCTGCTTGCTTCTGTGGGTGTGGTTCCAGATGGCCTGGAACTGCTCTGTCCCAGTCACCGAGAACAGGTTATTTCTTCCCTGCCTCTGAGCTGAGAGGGTTCTTGGAAGGCTGTCCCACCAGCTTCATGACATGGCTCTCAAAGAGGGACTCAGGTGAGTGGGGACACTACTTAGCACCAACTGAGCGATAAAGGTCCCAGGGGAAGGTGACTGACAGGGAACATCGCCCACAGGATAGAGACAGCCCATGGGGACGGACGGTGGGGCAGGGGGACATCAGGAGCCCTTGTAGCCTGTGAAGAGCTGAGTAACTCCTCTTGCTTCCCTTAACTCTGAGCCCCTTGGTGAGCCTCCCACACAGAGATGAGAGCTCTCTATCCCCATGGGAGTGACTGACCAGGACTGGAAGTTTGTTCCCACTTAAGAACTAATGACTGATCTTTAACCCCTTCTTGAAAGCAAGGAGGGTACAAGGAACAAGGGCATGGGGTGGGTTTAAGGGACCAGCTTCTGCAGGTGGAGGTGGGGTGGAGGGAGTCCTTTTGAAAACACCTGAGCAAATAATGCGACGAAATGGGTCAGACCAGGAGCTCTATGGACTCAGGGCTTCCAGGCTGGGGCATGAAAAGGGCAGCAGGAGCTCCCAGGTGCCTACCACAGGCCTGGGTCTCAGCACCTTCCTAGACCTGACAGTTTGAGCTCACCTGGGCCACTTGGGGCCAGCTCTGCCTGGCTGCCCTGGCTGAGGTCCAGTGCCCGATAAGCATCAGTTTGCCTTGTCCTGCTTGTGGGGGTGGGGGCTGGCTAAGAGGGTCAGGACAGCAGTGAGGGCAGAGAAAGGTCCACTCTAGCCTTTCCTGCCCTGCAGCACAGATGGTACCTCCTATAGTGTACCTCCTGGGCAGTCGCACTTCTGGGAGCCAGAGAGATACTGATGGGGCCAGCCTTCCAGGAGCTCAGCGTAGAGCTGGAGAGGGAGGAGAAAGAAAGGTTTCTTGCAGGAGAGACATTGACTGGCAGGGACCATAAGATGCCTTGGGAATAATAACATGGCCAGGGACCCTTGGAAGATGAGCCACAGGGATGAGCGGGGACCAGACCATAGGGAGCCCCAAATGCCATGCTCTGGCTTAGGAGTCAGACAGACCTAAAGCTCCCCAGCTCTACCCCTTACCAGCTGTGTGACCTTGAGGAAGTGACTTAACCTTTCTGAGCCAGTTTCCTCATTTATAAGGTAGAGATAATGATAGCATCTCCTTCAAGGGATTGTGGTTCCACTTCAATGAGATAGGGACATAAAACTCTCGACAGAGCGCCTGCCTCAGTAAATGTCTGGTATTATTCACACAGGGTGCAGACTTGACCCTGAAGAAAAAGGAGTTTTAAGCAAAGGAGTAACAGTTTAGGAATGAAGACAAGGAACCCATTGATTGCTTCATTCATTTACTGAACAAATAATTATTAATACCACCAAGTAGGAGGCAGACTCTCGGGTTGGGCACCGAGAGTACAGTCTAATAAAATGGTAAACTCACAGTTCATGGGGCAGACAATCAGCATTTAATCTGGCAAGTGCTAGCGTAGAGGCTTGCACAGGTGGAGCTCTTGGGAGGGCGGGCTGTTGGAAGGTTGCGGCAGGCATTACAAGGAATGATTCAGAGCTTGGTGGTGGGTGATAGGAAAAGAGAAATCTGGGCTGAGACACAGAGGTGGGGAGGACACAAAGCCGAGGCAAGTTAGGAGATAGTTGCAGAAATCTGGATGAGAAACATTGAGGCGTGAAGAGCTCAGTGGGGTGGAGAGGTGGGGGCTTCTGTGCTCTATGGAGGAGGCAGATGCAATGGAATGTGGTGACTGACCGGCGATGGGGGGAGTGGGAGAAAGCGTCCCACCTGGGTAACTGAGACCAGTCATGAGAACACAGAAGGAAGAAGAGGAAATACAAGATGAAGATGCAGCTTGAGGACCCCTGAGTCTGAGGTGTCTGTGGGACACCCAGGTGGACACAGCAGTCCAGGAGAAACACGATACCTGAGTCCAGTGCTCAGCGAACGCCTGGGCTGGACACAAAGACTTCGGAGTCACTGGTAGAGAGAAGCCAAAGGGAGAAAGAGGACGCACAGAGAATTGTAACTGAGATCCGAATGACAAGAAGGGCAAGCCACAAGCCACGCAAAGGTGAGCATGGCTCGGGGGCTGGCGCAGCAGACGAGCGCAAGAGAGGTCGGCAGGGGCCAGGAGGCACCGAGCTGTGCAGACCAGACTCCAGGGTGCGGGTCTCGTTCCAAGAGCAGTGAGAAGTCATTGGAAGGTCTTGAAGAGGAGAGGTGTGTTCTGATTTATGTATTTGAAAGAACATTCTGGAGACTGGGTTGTCGGGGTCAAGAGCAGAAGCAGGGAGCTGGGTTAGGAGGCTATGAAAGTTACCCAGACTGGCCTGGAGTGGAATGAGAGGAGGGGGAGGCACGTGGATGGACTGGAGTGTGCCTGTGGGCGAGTCCACGGGGCTTGCTGGTGGACTGCATGTGGGCCATGAGAGGAGGGAGGAATCAAGGAGGGCTCCTAGGTCTTCGGTTTGAGAAATGGGGTCGATCATAGCGATGCCATTCACCAGGATGGAGGAGACGTGAGTGGGGAGCAGGCGTCCACAGAAAATCCTTTCTAGCCTTATACGTTTGAGATGCTTGTGAGACATCCAAGTGGAGAGATCAAGTGGCACCAGTGCTCCCAGGTGTCCTCTGTCACTGTACCGATGTTGCCCCACGCCCCCACCCCACTTCTAGAAGGGAGTCTGATGGAGGCTGTGGTATCATAGGAAAGACGTTTGGTCACTTTTGCACATTGGTGTTTCCTTTCCCATGGACTTCCCTTCCCCCTCCGCTGCCTTCTTTACTTGGATAACTTCTAATTCCTCAGATCTTAGCTTAGAGGTCACCTTCTCCAGGAAGCTTCCTTGATTTCTTCCTCACCTCTCAAGACTCAGGTGCCACTCTCCGATGAACCCTCATAGCATCTTGTATTTGTATTAATCATGGCCTTTACTGTGCTATGTTCCACTCATCTGTTTGCTGTCTGTCATCTGAACCGTTCCCTCTCTTCATGGCCACCCACATCTTGCTGACTCCACTCCCTGAAGACGTCCACATCTTGTTCCCCTCTGAATCCTTGATCTAGCACTCCGCTTGATTCTGAGCTTGCGCCTTATAAATATAGGTTGAATGAACAGAAACGAGTGAACATCTGTGTGCAAAAATTTTTTCATACTGAAGATTATCTCCTTTGAACAGGCTCCCAGAAGTTGAGGTTACTGGATTAAAGGGGATGGAGACTGAAAGCTTCAATTCCCATAGCCGAGTAGCATTCCCCAACACCTGTGGCATTCAATACTCCCACCGGCAAGTGTAACAGTGCCTGTCTCACTGTATTCTTGCAGCTTGGCTAGTTTTGTTTCTTTCTCTTTAAAATATGCTCATTGTATAGGCAAAACACACTCTCTTGTTCTCATTTGTATGTCTTTGATTACTAGTGAGGTGAATATTTTTCCATTTTTGACTACTAAATGCATTTCTTTGACTATCTGGTCATGTGACATGGAAACTGGTCAGGCAGGTTGGCCGTTTTGAGATGCCTTTGGGGGCTGTATGGGGGAATGACTGGAAGCAGGGTGGTTGCTGCTGGAATGGTCCTGGTGAGAGACAACAGGCAGGGTCACCGTGGGGGGTGGAGGAACCAGAGGGGCAGGGAGTGGGGAGATCAAGGCAGCTAAGTCAGCCCAACCTGGTGACTGATGAGTGATAGTAGGCGAGGCAGAGGGAGGGGTCGGGGTTGGGGTGCACCTAAATTTCTGGCTTAGCCAACTGAACAAAAGGAGGTGTAATGCTCCAAGATGGCCCACAGGTAGATACACACACCCAACCGCAAGATACCTCTGAGCTGTTTTACACCTGCTGAGGAATGTGACTCCGGGGAGCAGAAAAGGTAAGGGCAGGAGGGTCTAACCAGGCAGGCTTCCTGAAATGGACTGGGGAACCAGATTCTGGGAGGATTCGTAGGGCAGGGAGTGGAGTTGGGAGGTTGTCTAGGGGATCATGAGGGTCTGTTCAGGAATACTAATAATCAAGTTTACTGAGCTTTTACTATGTGCGAGGCCTTGTTCTAATTGGTTAGCATGTATTAACTCAATAACCACAACAGGTCTCGGAAGCAGGTATTCCTATTTTCCACATTTTATAGATGAGACTGAAGTGCAGACAGACATCTAAAACCTTGCCCAAGCTCAGACAGCTAAGAAGTGCTGGAGCTGGGATTCCAACCCAGGTGTCCGGCCAGTGTCCATACTCCTCACCACGGGGTCCAGCCTTTGTGAGACCCAGGCACACAGAAGGGAGGGGAGGGCTGATGAGACCCTGGGAGGAGCTTAAGATTCTCAAGTTTGGGGGCCCTTCCTGGAAAACAACCAACCATGGACAAATCCAAGTCCACCTCCTCTGAGTCAGGAATGGGGCTGCTGACCCCTCCTGGAGGATTCCAAGGTGACTGGAGCCACCATAGATATGTGGTCCCTGACCAAGCCACCCCCCATGTAGCCCAGAAACTCATATCTCCGGCCACCAAGCCACAAGCTTCCTTCTCTCCCCTCCCAGACTCTTCTCCAAGGTCAGTCCCACCACCTTCCGAAGCTAAGCACCCCTCATCTAATGTTACCATCCCCTAAACCTGCCCAAGTTCATACCCCCAGCACTACTGAGAAAAGCAAAGGACATACGAGATCTGACAATTAAGTTCGAGAACTTGTTGCAACAATGTTGCTAACCTTTCTCGATATCAGAGGAATTATTCATTATGAATTTGTATCAACTGGACAAACAGTTAACTAAGTTTACTATTTGGAAGTGCTGAAAAGGGTGCGTTAAAAAGTTGACGATCTGAACTTTTCACTAACAATTCATGGTTCTTTCATCACGACAATGCACCAGCTCACATGGCACTGTCTATGAGGGAGTTTTTAGCCAGTAAACAAATAACCTCCCTACTCACCTGACGTGACCCCCAATGACTTCTTTGTTTACCCAAAGATAAAGGAAATATGAAAGGAAGACATTTTGATGACATTCAGGACATCAAGGGTAATACGACAACAGCTCTGCTGGCTATTCCAGAGTTCCAAAATTGCTTTGAAGGCTGGCGTCAGTGCATAGCTTCCCAAGGGGAGTACTTCGAAAGTTGACTGTGGCAATGAGGCATGCAGCACTTTTTCTAGGATGAGTTCGCGAACTGAATTGTCAGGCCCCGTACATCTCAATGCTCATCAGAAGGGGCCTGGTTAGGTAAATTATGCTGTTGTGAACCAATGGCAGATTAGGTAGCTGGTAAAAAGGGTAAAGAAGCCCTTTAAGTACTGAGATGGAATAACCTAAAAGACATAATGGTCAGTGGAAAATGCAAGGTGCAGAATGGTATATTTACTGTGCTACCTGTGGAGAGGGGAGAGAAAGAGAGGGAGAAGCAGAGAATTTGCTAGCACATTCCTGTATGTGCACAGACTCTCTGAAAGGACATAGGAACCTGGGGACCCTGCTGCCTCCATGCAGAGGAGCTGAGTGTCTGGGACAGGAAAGCCCTACTTTTGTATCTTTAAATGTCTGTACTATATGGAGAGAATATATTTATATTCAAAAACACAAATACAATGGAACATTAAACTGCATAAGTCCTCATATGTGTGTAGGGATATCTGTGTGTGAATATAAATATGAACAATATAAATATAAATAATATAAATGTGTGTGTGTGGCTGATGCTCCTCCCCACTCCCCAGGACCTGGAAAAGACTCTTCTGGCGGCTGATCCTGCTTACAGCTGGCCTCTTAGGGCTGCTCCTGTACGGAATCCCTGTAGTCAGGTACAACCCCCGTGCCCCGGCACTCAAGGTGGGACCCACAGGGCAGGGTTAAAGTGGGTCTTTCCAAGTGCCTCCTTGACGGATGAAAAGCGGTGGCTACTTCAGCCCACACAAATTTCCTTGTGAACTCTCCCTCGTAAGGAGCACGGCAGGAGGGCTTCTAGGCAGGCTGGCATGCCCTCACTGCTGCCCCCACCCCCAGGCATCTGGAAATCTTCATCCCCATGGGCACCTGCCCTTTGGCTAGAGAGCTTATGTTGAAAGACAACTTCACGGGTCTCCTGCGTCTCTGGTAAGGAGCTAGCTACCATCCCTCCCCCTCCGAGATCATCTGTACTCCCTACAGTATGTGCTCCGGGGTCCCTGCCCTTCTTCCCTGGCAGAGCCAGGAGCTCTGCCCAGCGGCCTAGCGGATCACATATCTCCTGATTATTTGGGTTGGTTCTGGGCTAGGGATGGGGTCTGACCCTTCTTGGGGTGGGGTGGGGGGGTCCGTAGGGCCCAGCATGGGAATTCGGCAGTGAACATGCACCAGGTGGGTGGATGAATGGAGCTATCTCCCCATCCCTGCCCTGGCCAGGGCCCGGCCTGAAGTCCTGACCTGTACCTCCTGGGGAGCCCCCATTATTTGGGATGGCACTTTTGATCCAGATGTGGCCCAGCAAGAGGCTATCCAGCAGAACCTCACCATTGGGCTCACTGTTTTTGCTGTAGGCAGGTAAGACCTGGGGAGGGGAGCAGGGAGTGGGAGGGGTGTGCATGTGATGTGGGTGGTGGGACACCCTGTTCCCTTTGCCAAAGGATCCCAAGGTGAAGCAGAAGGCAAAGATAGCATCCCTGTCTCACTGGAAGGAGGGGAAGGGAAAGGATTGCCTTGCTCTCTCTCCAACACTGGAGCCCATCCAACACAGGCAGCCAGGGGCTCACAATGGTGTCTTAGAAAGAGCCTGCCCAGGGGTTAGGGGTCCACCAGGATGCACTGGGTTTGTGGTGAGAAAATGATGGAGTCTTTCAGGTGAGGGCGGTGAGACAAGGGGAGAACAACTGGGTAAACAGAGGGAATGGCCCAGCTGCGCTAAGTGTCCACTGGCTGTCAGCAGCTCAGGTGCAGGCACACAGTAAGGGGAGGGAGGGAAGCTTGCCAAGCAAGCCTGATGGAGGGAGAGGGGCTGGGGAGCTGAGGCTTTCTGCAACGGAGTGAATCTGAGCTGGGTAGAGAGGCAAGTAAAGAGAGGAGGAGGGTGATGAGAAAGTGATGGTGAGAGTGGTCAGCAGGCCAGAGCACTCAGTGGGTAGCACTGCTGGGAGGGGGGGCATCACAGGAAGTGGGCTGGAAGGAATGGGGGCTCACAGGGTCGAACAGACTGATGATGATCAAGCCAAGGGAGTGGCCATGGGGACAGGTGACTGAGAAGGGTGGAGGACAGAATCACTGCAGGAGAGGAGGAACTGAGGGGCCCCGAGGTGTGGCAAAGGAGCGAGAGTGGTAGGTGAAAAAGAAATCCGAAGGACACTGACCTCCCCATTATGGATGGCAGAAGTGTCCAAGCTACGTGTTCACTTTCCAGATGCAAAGGGGACTCCTGGCTGAGAGTGGCAATCAAAGCCTGCCACCCTAAGGGACACAGAGGTGTAGTTCAGGGCAATTAAAGGAAGAGTTTCTAATAACGGAACAGACTGCTTTGAGAAGGTAGTGAGAGTTTTGCATCCAGGAAGAGATATCTGAAAGTGGGGGGAAGGCATTCTGTCATCAGATACCCTGGAGCTCCCACAACTCTGTCCCCCACACTCTAGAAAGGGGAGAAAAGCCAGGAGGTCCCCTGGGGGGCAGGGACCAAACGGACCAAACAGGGACCTGACCCATGGGCTAGGTGGGCGGAGCTACTGGCCTCTCCCAGAGACTTGGAGCACCCCCATTCAATTCTAGATGCCAAGGAAGGTGACCTATGAGTCAGTATCTCTGGGTCCAGAAATTCAAGGGTCCTGAGATCCTGAATTCCAAGTTTCTGTGAGTCTAACACCCTGGGATACTGAGGATTCCAAGGTCTCTGATTTCAGTGTCTTACAGATCCACCAGGAACAGAGCAAGTGCAGGTAAAGGTTTGGCTTCCAATGCCAAGCGGGGTTCAGATTAAGGCTCTATCATTTCCAACTGTGTGTATGCTTGCACCAGTTACTAAAGCTCTTTGTGGCTCAGTTTCCTTATCTGAAAAATAGAGATAATAATAATAACTAGTGAGGATTAAATGCGATAATGCACCTTGACTTAGAGAACTATCTGACACATCATAAATATTCAAAGATATTTAGGTATTAGTAGTAGTATTTCAGAACCCTGGGATCCCAAAGTCTGTCAATACAAAGTTTCCAGTATTACAAACGTTCTAGTTATCTATGTAAGGAATTACCAGAAACTCAGTCACTTAAAACAACAATTTATTATCATCATAGCTCGTGATTTTGTGGCTCAGGGATTCCGACAGGACTCCACAGGAAACGCTCCTCACTCCCCCCCCCCCCCCGCCATGTCTGGGTCTCCACTGGGGAAACACTGCTCAAGACTGGCGGGGCATCCTTCTCCATACAGCCTCTGCGTGGCTGGTTTAGGCTTCCTCGCTGCAGCATTCAAATTCTGGGACTTATTAAGCGAAGGCTCAGAGCTCTAATGAGACAAAGGCTAAGGCTGCCAGCCCTCCAGAGGGACAGCACAGCCTCACATCTTTGGTATCCCATAGGTCAACACAGTCGGGAAGGGCCCATGTTCTAGGGCGCTCACACAGGGCCCCTCAGGGCAGGGGTGGCCATCTGTGATCTGCTTGCACGATCCTGGGAATGGAGAGTTCAGGAGCTCCCGCACCTGACGTTGGGGATTACAGGGGGCCCGCGGACGGAGGAACGGGAAGCCGGAGGAGGGGCGGGGCGGGGAAGAGGCGCTCCGGGATGAGAGAGTGGGCCAGGCGCGCGCCCCGGCTGACCCGTGGCCCCGCCCCGCCCGGCAGGTACCTGGAGAAGTACCTGGGGCGCTTCCTGGAGACGGCCGAGCAGCACTTCATGGTGGGCCAGCGCGTGGTCTACTACGTGTTCACCGAGCGCCCGGCCGCCGTGCCGCGCCTGCCGCTGGGCCCGGGCCGCCAGCTGCGCGTGGAGCGCGTGTTCCGCCAACGGCGCTGGCAGGACGTGTCGATGGAGCGCATGAGCACTCTGCACGCGGCGCTGGGCGGCCAGCTGGGCCGCGAGGCGCACTTCGTGTTCTGCATGGACGTGGACCAGTACTTCAGCGGCCCCTTCGGGCCCGAGGCGCTGGCCGAGTCGGTGGCGCAGCTCCACTCCTGGCACTACCACTGGCCGCGGCGGCTGCTGCCCTATGAGCGCGACACGCGCTCGGCCGCGGCGCTGGCGCAGGACGAAGGCGACTTCTACTACCACGCGGCCCTGTTCGGGGGCCGGGTGCGGGCGCTGCGCCAGCTGACGGCGCACTGTGCACGGGCCCAGCGGCGGGACCGTGCGCGCGGCCTGGAGGCGCGCTGGCACGACGAGAGCCACCTCAACAAGTACTTCTGGCTGTACAAGCCCGCCAAGATACTGTCGCCTGAGTTCTGCTGGAGCCCAGAAATCGGCCGGAGGGCGGAGATCCGCCACCCGCGCCTGCTCTGGGCGCCCAAGGAGTACGCCTTCGTGCGAAACTAGGCCTCGCCCCACCTGCGGGACACCGTGGGCAACGGGAGGACGAGGAGTGGGCGTAACAGCAAGGAGAGACCCAGAAGCCATTTGGGGTCCCTCCTGGAAGCAGCATAGCACTTTGGAGGTCAGAAGAGATGGGATGCAAGCAGCCCTACTACCTACCACCTGTGTGTGCCCGTCTGGGAAGAGGTGCTGGCCTTTGCAAGTGTTTTGTGCTAGTCTCAGCCTATGAATAACCAGTGTTGTGGTTGGACCAGCCCATGTGGTTCTCTTGTGACTGCAAGATGCCTTTCAGCAATAACCATCAGGATACTTTGAAAAAAATCAAGGTTTAATACTTACAGGACCTGGCAATTACACAGCACACCTGGGGACACACAAGATCGCAAGTGGAGAGAGAGCCCTCCACCCCACCCCCCAGCCTGGGGTTCTACTTTTATTAGGATCGAGGGTGGGGTCCTAGGACTTCATGGGCTCACTCTGTTGCTGAATTCAAAATATAAGGACGGGAATTTAAAGCTCAGGAAGAGAAAACAAACAAGTGGCCCAAATATTGAAATCAACCAAGATCTCAAAAACAAAGAAGCCACAGTGTGAGGGAGACAGCCTGGCTCTTTAGTAACTAGTAATGTGTTTATTCCAGACAGCCCTCTTTGAAGTGGACTGTTGGCAATCAAAGCTTAAATCAGGCACTTGCATTACAAAAAAGAAAAAAAGGACTGCCATGGTTTACATTATAGGGAGCTTCTCACTGAAAGAGAAAGATCCCCCTTCACTTTCAACAGGGACTGAAGCCCATGGACAGTTCACCTCTAACCTTACTGAATTCAGCTAATTACCTCCTGAGGAGGTGTTTTAGCCCCTCTCACCAATTCCCCCACCCCCACCCCCACCTTTTTTTTTTTTTTTTTGATAGGACACTGAGGCACAAAAAGGGAACTTAACTGCCTAAAGACATAGAAGTTTAACGTGAGTCAGTCTGTGAGGTCAGCAGCTGAAGAGCCAGGACTGGAGCTCAGGCCAAATAGAGTTGCCTTTGGGCATTAGCCACAGAGGGAGAAACACCAGTGACATCCAGTTCCTTGGCTTTGCACTTTTACAGCCTTTGCCCTCGAGCGTAATTTGTACATATTTAATTAATGTTATTGTGAATGAAAAAGGGGCTATGAAATAAAACCGACAAGCTCAGGGAGGTCACATGGCAGTCCTGACAAGCTCAGTGACCAAAAGTAATCACACGGGATGGTCTGATCATCAATTCCTAACAGGGCGGGTTATAGTGGATAGTCATCTTCCAGATCTATAGCTTCCTTAGCAAAGGTCAATCTTTACCCTAAGTGAGCTTTGTCCACCGTTGTTATGCATCTAGGGTAACATACCTTTGAGATGTCAGAGTAATTTCTTTTCTAGACCCTATGAAGGCACAATCACAGGCACCAGACCAGAGCACAAGACCACAGAAACCTCATTGGTTTTTTTAAAGATTTTATTGGGGAATCAGGGAAGGAGAACAGACAAGTCGCTGTCCTTTTGTTCTTCAGTCTAGTTGTGGAGGACTTTGCTTCACTGGCCCATGTTGGTATTATCATTCCACTCTTCCGGGGCGAGGCAGCTGCTTGCCGGCCATTGGACGGCTCATGCTGGCTGCCAGCCACTCATGGTAGCTCACAGCAGCCCACTGCAGCCCCACTGCAGCAGGAGCTGCAGCCTACATCATCACTGGTGATTCACGGCAGCCCAGCTCCAGGTTGAGCTGTTCAACTTAGCTGTAGAGGACAGTGTCACTGGCCCTCTATGTGGAATCCGAACCTGGGTCCTGCTGCTCAGAGCTGGCATCCAAAGTCAACTCTTAACCAGTATGCCATTTGGACAGCCCCCCTCATTTGTTATTTTGTTCCCCCTCATAGCATTCTTTGTACTGTAAATGTTAATTACTATCCTGTACCCACCAATGTAAAAGAAGTATGTTTCTCCATTTTGCTTTTTTATTAAGTTTTAGGGATTTCCCTGCTTCGCTTTCTCTCACTTCTCTAATCTATCACCAATGGGCTGCATGTAACTTCCTTACAGTTTTCTCATTTGATTCTAAATGCATAAACGGAACTGCAAAACTGCCATTCTCCGGAGCATTTTCTCAGTCACTTGAGATTTTGCTTCCGGGCATGTCCTCAAAATTTGGCTCATAAACTCTTACAAAACTGCTCTATAGAGTGTTCTTTCATTGACGTTATAATAAGTTATTCCCAAAGTATCCTTACAGCCTTTTCTCCCGGAAAGTCAAAGTCCACAAAAATGACATTTCCTTGTTCTGGAGTCCATGGAGCTGTTTGGCCACGGTATCTAGGAGAGAAGTTTCCTCATCCACACTGCTGTCCAGACTCTTCATCCTCATCAGGGAAAAACACAAGCTTTAAATAGGAACAGTGAAGTCACCAGGTCCTCCAGGAAATGTGGTCAGAGAGCCAAGGAGACAGGAAAGGTAACAACCACTGGAAGCCTGAGATATTGTCTGACAGTTGGGAACACTGAAGCCCTGAGAGGGTAGGATTTCACACCAGGTCTCCTAAATCGTTTATGTAGTGTTCGCATAGACCTTGCATTTTTAACAGCCTCCATTATTCCCAGGTAGAGCAGCAATTCTGGCTATAAACCAACCCTGATGGTTATTATAATCTAGTAATTTTTACAAGCAGGTTCCAGTTATTGATGGTAACAACATAGATAGATCTTTCCCCTCTCAAAAGCAGTTCAAAGTTCCCCAGTGCCTCCTACCTAGATAAACACAACTCAGGCTTTTTGGACTCTGGATTAGAGATGATAACAGGCCTAGTGTGCCAAAGAACGGGTATTGGCACATCCCCTCCTCTGGTGGGACAATGTCCTCCCATCTTACCTTAGGACATTCACCAAGGGTCACACACAGGACCTCTGAGGCACTAGAGACCTGAGCACAAGCAGGTAAGACCTGGATGGGAATTGGCCCCTCCTCTAACTCTATGTGTGACTATGGACAAATTCCTTACATTTGCTGGTCTGAGTTTTCTCATATGTAAAGAGGGGATACCATTTGCCCTCCCTGCAGGGGTTTTTGTGGTGCTTCAGAAAACATGACTTGTCTTCTCCCTCTCCTTGCCTGCCCTTTCTCCAAGTTCACGGAGTGCAAAGAACTCACCAAAGAACAGCCATGTCCTGTTTTAATGAGGAAATGATGGCACAGTCAGGGGTTTCCAGGTGCAGGGCTCCAGCAGCCTTATGTGGGTGAGGACCTTCCTGAAGAGGGGGAGGGCTCAAGGAAGCTACCAGGGTGGAGCAGTGGACAACTTCTTGGGACCAGCTCCCTCCTATGTCTTATGCTGAGGCCTAAGGTGGGAGTGGGGGTAGTAGATGGGCTTGGGCTGAAGCAGGAATAACAAATGGAATCAAGTTCCTTCGGGAGCTATTTCTCTGGCCATCAACACTGTCCTTAGCACATATGCTGGGGCCCTTAGGGATAGTGGAAGCTCCTGAGAATTTCCCAGCGAGCAGGTGAAACTCGGACCCATTTCCGAGTATCACTACTGCCTGCAAAATCTTCACCTGCCCCAGCTGTCCCACCCTGCTATCCCAACTGAAATGCTGCACCCAGAGGCCGGAGCTGCTGACTCCACAGGAATGGGAAGATGAAACGGACTCTGAAAACAAAGCCAGGTGGACAGCAGAAGACACATCATTGAACCCTGAAGCTGGCCTGACTCCTGCAAGGTCCTGATCCATGAGCCAATAAAGCCTTGTTTGCATTGGGCTTTCTATCCCTTGTAGCCAAGTCTCCACAAACAAGGGCTGTGAGGGCTCAGGGCTCCATAGTGGCTCATGGCTGAGTCACTTGTCTCTCCCACAATGCCTAGCACAGGGCCAGCCCTGATAAACTTTGGGGGGATTAATTCCTGCATTTCCCTCCTAGGCCATCAAAACATGGACCCCCCCCACACACACAGGATGAATGTATGTGAACAGGACTCCTTGGTCCCCTCAATCACTGGAATAACTTCCACAAATCAGTGCCGTCTTGATGGACCCCCAAAGAAGGGTGGAATAACAAGATGTGGCTGTTACTCTGGGAGACGGGGCAGTGAACCCCATTGCTGGACCCCGTACATCTAAAAGGCTGTCCGAATTAGACAGACCTAGGTTAAATTTAGGTCCTTGCCACTAATTGCAGCATGATCCTGGGCAAAAAAAACCCTCTCCTGGTTTGCTGCCAACTTGCTAAGGGGTTTGAGGTAATCAACCCCAGGTATTCAGCTGAGCAGCTGGATGGAGACCCGCCCACAGTAAGCGGCCATTTCCCTTCCTGCCCAAGTCTGGGGGGCGGGGGAGGGGAGAGGAGCAGTGGAAAGGTGCCCCCCAGCCCCGCCCTCGCACAGAGCACGCCACACACCACCGCCACCCGGGTGCAGGTACAGTTTATTCTTCACAACAGAGAAATACAAAGAGCAGAGCGTTTGGAATTCCTTTGTGTCTTGTTTTAGTGTTTTCCCCCCACATCTGATTTTGAATTTTGTTCCTCACCCCTTTTCTTAAATATAATGCAGAATTCTTTACTGAAGCGTTTAGGGGCGCCTGCCCTCACCTCCCTGCCACCAAGATGCAGACTGAGAAGCCAACAGACTGTTTTCTCTTTTTTAATAAGGTAACTAGTTCTAAATACGGTGGCTTGGAGGTCCCATAGAAAAAAGCAAAGGGTGTTAACAGTATGTATAACAGCGTATTTACAGGGTAGTAACATGCGGACAAAAAGCTACAATACTGAGTATCAGACGACGCAAGTCAAACAAAGGGGTGGGGGCAGAGAACCCCGTGGGAAAAGAAACCCCAGGAAACGTTAAACTGGTAAATCAATGGTGAGTTAAGGCTTAAAAAGTGTATAAAAATAACACAGTTAATATTCAAAACGGAACTCCAGATACAGAATATATAGATGAGTTTCTATTTTTTTTTTTTCCCCGGGGGGATAGAGGGGGCTTCTCCGGACTCTGTACATAGTTCCTATATACACGGACACGCATGGCTTTCAGATTGGGGTGTCTGTGGAGGCTGAGGGCAGGGGCTTCTCGTGGGATCCTCCTTTCCGAGGACCCCTGCCCTGCCAAGGGGCCTAGGGCCTGAGCAGGGGACTCCCCCTCCGTGGCAGGGAAGACAAATAACCCCTCCCTGGGCACTGCCCCATCTGGAGGAAATGGAGGGGGTCATAGCCCCAGGCCCACTCCCTTCCCATCCCCCTGCTCACAGTCTGGGATGGTGGGAGAGGTAGCCAATAGGTTTCCTGGCCAGCACCGAGGTAGACTGGGGTGGTCTTCAGGGCAGCGAGGGAGTAGGGGGTGGGGGAGCAGGTCTTACCCACTCACACCGTCCCATTTCCCGGGGCCAGCGCCCAGCCCAACACTGCACCCTTTGGTCCTGCGGATCTCCCGGCCCGTCTTGTTTCGCCTCCTGAAGCCCGGGCAGCTCTGGTAGCTGCTGCCTCCCTCTGCTCAGTGATGCCCAGGGTGCAGCTCGAGGTTCGAGCAGGGCACCCAGGGTGAGTGGCTCCCTCCAGCTGCCTCTTGCCCCCTCCCACCAGGGGCCCCCTTTGCAGTCCAGAAACTCAGGCCTGAGCCATCCCTCAAGACCTGAGGCTGTGGCAAGAGAAGGTCCCATGCTGCCCTCTGGTTCTGTGTCCATCTGTCCAACTCTTAATTTCTCGGTCTTAGCAGCACCAACTTCTTGGCCAATAAATATCTTTTTTGTTATTTCCAAAACAAAGTTAAAACAAACAAACAAACAAAAAAAAACAGTGAAGCAAGTGAAGGGTGGGGAAAAAAAAAGAAAACCCAACAGAGAGGTTCAAAGTGCTCTGAGATCATCTTTGGATGCCACCAAACAGTCCAGAATCTTGCAGTTAGCCTGGCCACCCCCGGAGCTGGACTGGGCAGGGCTTCCGCGGCCCAGGCTTTCTGGAAGGTCAGGAAGGTCATGAGAGAGCTCAGCTGTTCCTGGAGGGCCCTGGAGGGAGTTGGGTCCTGGTGCTGCCTGGGTCTGTGTCTGCCAGTGGGCGGGGCGGGGCCTCGGGTTGGCTCAGATGAGGGAAATTCGCACTGGGATGCCGGGGGACTCCGTCCTCTGGGGCGAGTGATGGCTCACCAGGTGCTCCACCACCGTGTGTTTGGACATGTGCTTCATCAGGTAGGTCTCCTGTGGGCAGGGGTGAGATTCAGAACATAAACACCACCACTGGCAGGGGAGGCAGAAGAGGCTGAAATTCCCACAGTGGCCACTGGAGGGCAGCTTGGCGGACAGGCCAGCTAGAAGTGAGCAGCCACAGCTTTGGAGGGCAGATGAGCATCCCACAAGGGTTCTCGGGATGCTGCATCGCAGCTGGGGGTGGGGCTGGCTCCGTGACCAGAGTCTGTGCCCACGGCTTGCTGGCTGTAGAGCCAGCAGACACCAGGCCCATCCTTCAGCAGTGCCCACCTTGGAACTCCCCTGGACCAGGCCAGCTGGTTGTAGAGGGTACACTGGCTGCACCTGCGCCTGCCTGCCTGCTCCAGCATAGCTTCTCCCACCTGGCTGGTGCTCCTGGTGAGGGCTGAGCAGCAGGTCTGAGCTTTAGCCTAGTTCTGGACAAGTCATCTCACCTATCTAAGCCTCAGTTTCCTCTTCTACAAACAGGACTGGGGCAGGAACAATATCAAAGGGTTGCTAAGATGATGTGGATAAAGTTCTCGGCATGCAGTAAAGGTTGAACAGACTACTCCTTCCCCAAACTCTGGATTTCACTTCAGGTGGTGGTGAGAGCCCCGGCCTCTGCACCCCCACACTAGATCCTCCCTGGGGGAGAAGCGGGGCCTGATCTAACTGGTGACTTTGGAAGCATAAACTGGGCATACTCAGCTTGTCCCTTGAGCACTCCCCCACCGGCCTTGCTAAGACTGACCTGGTACCCAAGAACGCGTGGGGGAGGCGCCCCAAGGCTCTCTGCAGGCCCGCAGGCCCTCACACGAAGCTGCAGGGTGGCGCTCTGGCTCCCACCAGCCATTCCTTGGCCTCCTACCTCCATTTGCTCAGAACCCAGCAGAGGACGCCCTGAAATGTGGCATCCACATGCTATCAAACCCCACCCAAGGGAAGCCCACTCAGCAAAATCCAAACTAGGAAAACTAGTCTCCAAGGAATAAATTGCAAAGAAAAAAAAGGCAGGGGTGGGGGGAATCAAGATTAAAAGATACGCTGACCCAGTGCAATGTAGAAATTGTATCTGGATCTTGACTAAGAAATAAAATTGTTAGTAAATAAAATTATGGCATTCATGAGACAAATGAAAATGTGAATGCCGACTGGGTATTTAAAGACATTAAGGACTTACTGTGAATTATTTTAAGGGATATGTTCAAAAAAGGAGTCCTTATGTTCAGTGACACAAAGTGAACATTTTCAGATGAAACAATATGACAGTTTTACTTCAAAAAATAGGAATGTGGATGAAGCAGGGATGGTTGATGGTTCTGGGGGAAGGAACGGAAGGATTCACTATTCTAAAATGTTTCTTTTATGTATTAAAGTAATTTAAAAATCAATCAATTATTAAAATGTTAAAATAAAAAAGGTAATTATTCTTGCTCTGTAGAGTCCAGTTAGGCCCAGTTCAGGGTGGTGAGAGCTGACCACCCCTCGCCCCCCAGCGTTCACACAGATCCCCTCTAAGAACCACAGCTGTGAAAGCTAGCAGCTCTCCTCTAAGAATGGGTGTGTGTAGGGGGGTCAAGAGCTTGAGGCTGGGACTGACTAAAGGTCAGCCGAGTGGGGCTCCTAGGTCTCTGCAGCTCCCACAGATCCCCTTAGGGCCTTTGTCGGCCCAGTTTCTGTCTCCGCAGTCTGTCGGCTCTCCTCTGCCCTTGGCGCATACCTAGCACTCAGCAAACTGGGGCACTGGCTGGCACCAGACAGATATTGCTGACCCCCCCACCAGCAATCCCTGCACTCTCTCTAGCCAGAGTGACCTTTCAAAAATACCCTACTGGGGCCGGCTGAGCAGCGCGGTGGTTAAGAGCTGGCTTGGGAAGCCAGCGGCCCCGGTTCGGGTCCCACATATGAGGGCCAGTGACACTGCCCTCAAAAAACAAAACAAAACAAAAAAACCCTACTGGACTGTCCCCTCCCAATGGCCTCCCAGGCCACCTGGAAAAATATCCGAACGCCCTAACAGGCCCCACAGCCCCGTGTGATGTAATTTTATTTTAGTTCCTGGAATACATGTGTGTGTTCTCCCTCAGGGGGGTTGCATCCACTGTTCCCCTGCATGGAATGTTCTTTCCTTCCTCTTCCTTCTCCTCCTCCTCGTCCTCCTCTTCCCCCTCACTCTCTTTCCCAGCTCCATTTTGTCTTCCTTGTGGCTGTCTTTCAAAACATACTTTCTTCATAACAGTGGCTCTCAATCAGAAGTGATTCCACATCCCCAGAGGACATCTGTTAAAACCTGGAGGCATTCTGGGTTGTCAGAACTTGGGGTTGGGGATTGCTGATCCTACAATGCACAGGACAGCCCCCCAGCAAAAGAGTATCCTGCCCAAACATCAACATGGGCTGAGGTTGAGAAACCCTGCTTGGAGCACTGACCACAATTTGTCATTATGTATTTACTTGTGTGGTTACTTGTTTAACATGTCTCTACCAGTGGACTCTAACCTGGGAGCCAAGAACATGTATGTCTGATTCATCCTGATTCCCGGGTGCTGGCACAGTGTTCAGTAAACAGCGTGAATAAATAACTGTTGGCTAAGATGCATTAGGCACTAACTCTGCCAGCCAACAGCCCTATGAGTTAAGAACTATCACTTCCTCCATTTTACGGATGGGAAAATTGAGGCTGGGTGATCTCTATCTGGGTAGGCACAGCGGTCTGTTACTCAGATTAGCCAGAAGCACACACAAGTGACTCACCTCAACTCCATCTTCTGGGTGCTGAGAGGCCCTTATTTTGGGAAATTCCCAGCCAAGGGCAGGGGACTGGATGGGATGACCCTTCTGGCACTGTTCAGGCCTGAGACATGAGGGTGGCTCTGGGCAAAGTCACTGTGCCACCTTGTGGCCATGATGAGGGTTGCACCTTCCCCCGTGGGATGAGGCCCTTCCCGCTCCCCTCCCCTGGCCGGGTGCCAGGCCCCTCTGGAGGGAGCCACACCTCCAGGCTAAAAAGGCCAGCAGGGCTGTGGGAGCTCAGCCTGGGGCAGTCAAACAGAGAACTGGGAAGCAGAAGCCCTGTGGTCTTCGAGTCACTTCCCTTCTCTGGGCCTCCGCTTCCTTGTCTGGAAAATGGGGCGAGTCAGGGCAGCTCTGAGGAGGAGGAGGCTGAGGCTACGCAGGGGGAGGCAGGGGGAGGCGGCGTGGGGGCCAGCCGGCACTCACCGAGGTGTAGGCCCGCCCGCACATGCTGCAGCAGTACGCCTTGGCGTGCTTGATGGCGTGGGCCGAGAGGTGGATCTGCAGGGAGGCGGAGTCTGAGTAGGCCCGGTAGCAGTTGGGACACTTGTAGGGCTTGTCCTTGTTGTGCTGGCGCTGGTGAGACTGTGGGGAGCACAGCATGGGTCAGGAGCCAGCAGGCCTCCCCCGGCCCCAACCCCTTCTTATGGTCCCTTCTCAGGAAGGCAACTAGGCACCTGGGGGACAGGAGGCAGGTGGCCACTCACCTGGAGGTTGGAGAGCTGAGTGAAAGCCTTTTCGCAGCCAGGATGTGGGCACTTGTAGGGTCTGTCGCCTGTGTGGATTCTGCAATGGGGCAGCCCAGTGAGGTGGAGTCTCGGACAGATGCCCCTAGGCCAACTCCGGCCCCAAGTCCTTGGCTGGCCTGCTCCTCACTTTTGGCCCCCAAGCCTCTCAGGCTTCCCTGCACGCCTGCCCCAGACTGAGCCCCAGGCAAAGAGCTGGGGATTTCAAGGGCCACCCCGTCTCCTTATTTCTCTGGCTTCCCACTGACAGTCCGTGACAGAGCCTCCCTGCTCCCCAACATCCCTGCTGAACCCAACTCTTCACTGGCACCCACTCAGAGCCCGGCCCAGGTCTCCGACTCGTCAAGGGGGGCTTGTCCCTCTCTCCTAAAAATCCCACCTGCAGACCACCCACTGAAAAGAACAGATTCACAGCTTTGCCAGGACATTCCCTGCTCACCCGCTTCTTTGCTTCTTTCCCTCAGAAGACATTCCCTCTGATTGGCCTGCAATTTCTATTTCTTACCCCCTCCCCATGTCAGACACATGTCCATGATGGCTACATGGTCACCTCAGGTACCGAGAGGATGTGCGACTGGGTGGCCCTGAAGCTCAGCCCCTCTGTGCCCTTCCTGTGAGCCCCTCTGTCCCCCCATTCCTGGCTCCACCATTTATGAGCTGGGTGACCCTGGCCAAATCACTGAACCTTGGTTTCTTTATCTGCAAAATGGGTATAAAAATATAGCCCCCCCCGCAATGGGTTTTGTGAACATACATTTAGATAATGCCTGAAGGGCTTAGCCAAGTCGTGGCACAAAATCAGCACTCAGCAAACACTTGCCAGAATTATTCTTCATTCATTTAACATTTATTACATCAGGTACCCGTGTGCCAGATACGATGCTAGGTACTTGGAATGTCTCAGTGAACCAAACAGACAATCAGCATGACATAAGTCACAGGTGGGATGTAATAATGCTGTGAGAACAAGGTGAGGGGATCATGAGTGCTGGGGGGGGGGTGCAATTTTAAATAGGGTGACCAGGGTGGGGCCTCATTGAGAAGGTGACTTTGAGCAGTGACTTGAAGGTTGATGGCGGTATTTTCAGTCAAAGTCTGTGGTGCAGCTTGTGTCGGTCCAACAGCCAAATGAGGACAGAGGTGCAGAGATGGGGTACGTAAATGGGGCTCAGGAGCCCAGCACATACGGCCGGCCTGGAGGCCCTCTCCTGCTCCCCACACAAGCCTTCTCACGATCACCCTGGGTTTCTCTTTCCTCATCTGTTCTAGTGAAAACTCTGTGCCAAGCAGGTGGGCAGTGAAATGCTGGTTGCGCCTGACCCTCGTTTGCCTAAATTTCTGATGAGCATTAGGTGGAGGGAGAATTCAGCTCTGGCCACACGGTGTCGGCTCCTTCCCTAGAGCCCAGCCCACCTCGCTGACTGGGTTTGCTCTGCCCGTTAACAGGCTCATCAAACAGAGTGAGGCCCCTCTGGCCAGGCCTCACGCTACGCAGGCTTGACCAAGGTACACTCCCTGCCCACGACATGGATGCCCACTAGCAACACTGACGAAGTCCAAACTCCTTAGTGTGTTGTGCAAGGCCGTTGGGCTGTGTGGTCCAGCCTCACTCAGCTCCCTGCTCCTATGCACCCTACGTCCTGGTCAGAGAACCATCTCTCATCTGGCAACCATGTGTGAGTGACGATTTTGAGTGACCACTCCTGTGCCCTGGCCACTTCCTCACCAGGACGGGCCATGCCTCCTCTGTCTTCGGGACGACAGGGAGTCTCACGGGTGGGGACGGCCGTCTCAGGTGCAAGGCAGGTTCTGAGAACCACTATCCTGCCTGCACATTTCTGGATATCACAGGTTTGGGGGCATCATCTCAGGCATCGTCCCTACACTGGAGGGACCTTAAGGGTCATCTGGGCCGACTCCACCTGATGTCTGAGTCCTCTCCATTCCATCCCATCCTAACTCCCCTTCAGGACTGTGCAAGTCATTCAGCTAGGGATCAGGTGGCACAGGGGACTAAGGGACCCTAGCACATGCACTGATTTTGCTTTAAACCCCACAATTCCCCTCCCCCCGAGCCCTTGCCTCCCATGGCTGCCCAAGTCATGCCTTTTCCCTTCCCCAAGTCTCCGGCCTCACTAACCTCACACTGGCTCCACTGGCATTCCAGGTTCCTGCCTCCCTCTAGACCTTTATTCAGGCTGCTTCCTCTTCCAGCCACATGTTCCCTCAGCTAAAACCTGTTCTCGTAAAAGCCCCTTGTTCGGGGCAGCCTTCCCTGAGCCCCCAGCCTAGGCCTAGCCCCTACAATCCACCCCTCAAGCAGAAGTCTGTGCTGTCACTGTCCAGTCACTGATTTCTTGGCTGCCTCCTGAGGGCAAGTGCTTCGTTTCATTCATCACCATCACTTCAGGGCCTGGCAGAGGCTCAGCAGAGGAGATTCAAACACAGACTGAATAAAGGAAAGTGAGTTCTTTCTCTCTGAAGTCAGTCACTGACAACAGTTAATATACTCAACGTAATCAACAACGTCCATTCCTCGGGTGTATTTCACAAGTGTTTGTTAACTGACTGATCGATGGTCCTCCAGCGACTACTTCAGATCCTCTCTCAGGGACCCAGCCAAGCTCTCTTAACCAGGAAACTCCCCCTATGGCCTCCTCTCCAAGTGCCACAGCTGCCGGGCCTCCTGCCTGGCCTCCCAGCCTCAGCCTCTCCCTCCTGACCACCACAGCAGCAGCACAGGGATCTGACTTGTCATGGCCCTGCTTGAACCCTTCACTGCCTCTCCCTGTCTCAGTATTCAAGGCCTGGGTTTCTAAAGCCACACCCCCTCTGCCACTGCTCTCCCCAGTGGGGTATCATCCCAACCTCCCACAACACATGCAGACACATCCCCTGGCAAGCCTCTGAGCCTTTGCTCATGCTGTTCCCCCTGCCAGAAAACACCCTTCCCTTCTCACTAGGACCCTTCAACACCAGACCCAAAAGATTCTCCCCAGCCTCCACCACATCCCTCCCTCTCAGGGAAGTTTCCACACCTCCCAGCCTCCCACATTGCGGAGGGACCTCCTCTGAGCCAGAGCCTGCCTCCAACCACTGACATGTCCCTGTGTGTGGCCCCCAGCGCTGGGCGGGCTCAGAAGAGGCTCCAGGGAGCAACTGTTGGATGAATGAAGGACCAGATTGTCTGTTCTCACTGAAAACTGACCACATAGCTCTTCAGTCCCTGGTTTTCAAGTCAGGACCCAAGACCTCAACTCCAATGCCAGGGCTCTCTTTGTGGGGCATCGTCGCACTGGGGGAGCACCCAGCCCTGGCTCCCATACCGGCGGTGACGGGGAGCTCACCACTGACTGCAGGTGCAGGCAGAACAAGGAAGCTGAGCTGAAATGGGTGCCCGTCCACGCCTACTCCCCAGCCCCACCCTGGGCTCTAAAGGCTTTGCTCTGCTCTCCTGCCTGGCACCTCCATTCCCGTGTGAGCAGATTCTGCAGCCTGACATTCCGGCCCCTTCCGTCCGCTGAGGCATGGGCTGCTCCTTGGTGCTCTGGGCTCAAATCTTACTTCTGCCTCCTCTTAGCGGGGTGACCTTAGGCAACTGATTCTACCTCCCTGAACCCCCGTTTCCCCATATCTACAACAGGGGTGATGATGAGGATTGTAAGGACTATAAGGATTAATGATATATAAAGGGTGTTCATAAAATTTTTGCAGTGTTAGTTTTGTTATTTTGTGTTTTTTTTTTTTGAGGGCAGTGTCACTGGCCCTCATATGTGGGACCGAACTGGGGCCGCTGGCTTCCCAAGCCAGCGCTTAACCACCGCGCCACTCGGCCGGCCCGTGCAGTGTTAGTTTTTAATATATCCATTTCTAGTTAAGATCAACAATTAACGATAAATGACCAAAAGGGAATTTATTTCGTGTCTCAATAAAATTAATGAGGATTTGTTAGTTATCATTTATCTTTTATTTCCCAGGTGATCAATGGCACATCTTATGGACTGGCTTCAGTCACATTGTGCTTTGTAACTAAAACAATGGTGGCAACAGAGAGTTAACCTTCATTCTTAACTTGAAAGCTAACCTTCCCTCTCCATAATATTTTCAGGTTCCTCATGTCTAATTTGGAAACACTGTAAGGACTTTATAGACACGTTGTATGGAAACACCGATGCAGGGCCCGGCATATAGGAGCTTTTGGACAAGGAATAGCTGTTATGATTTTATTACCATTACTATCATCAGAATTGAGAAAACAAAAAGACACCTGTCCCTGCCACAATTATCATCATTCATGTACACAACATCACAGCCAGGAGAAGAAAAACAAAGGCAAAAAACACTCTGCAGCCTGAATAAACAAACAAATCTGGAGTCATTCTGTCTACCAGGAGCCCTCCCCTAAAATAAATCCTTGAGCCCTCTCCTGTACATTACTAACTAGCTCCCTGACAAAACAACATTCTCCATGACTTTTGCATCATGATACTTGCCGATATGTGATCTTATAATATGCTAACTGCATAAGACCACTGCTGTTTTTCTACCACGAACAGACTCGTGACAAAGTTCTATTTACTTTCTCTTTAAATGCATGTGGTATTTATTATTTACTGAGCTGATCCTTTTGAAGTCTGGACTTTCGTAACACTTTGCAAGTCATGTGCTTTTCTTTACTTGTCATGCCTTCCTTGCAGATGGAGGTCTCACCAGGGTGCTCCAGTGTCACCCACACCCCTTAACTACATTACCCCCCAAATGCTCCCAGGCACATCTTGCTCAACCTGTTTCTAATTCCACTTCTATTTCTTGACGGGGGCTGGTTCAGTTTGGGACATGACCTTCTTTTATTCCTTCCATTATTGGTGGTAACGCTGGGAAGATGGACTTGCTTATGGGTTTGATTATAGGCCCTGACTGGCGGGTTCTCTATCGAGGGGCAAAAAAACAGAAATGGTAGAAAACAAGGAACCTGGAATCTGGTTGCTTCTTTATGTCTGACTTTTTTGGTTTGTTTTGCCTAAAGGAATCTGAAACCTCTGGACATCTGGGGCCCCCACCTCTTTGTCACTGGGTTAGGACACACTGGTTTAATTATATGTGCCACCACCTAATGACTAGTAATTTGTCCCTAAATGTTAATAGGACCCTCATGTCACTTGTTTGGTTTCTCACCATTAAAAACTCAAATCACTGAAAAGGGGGAAAAAAAACTGTGCCCTTAGGATTGGAGAGCAATCCTCAAGTCAAAGAATATTCTAATGAAATACTCTCCTTTAGGGCCTGTTAATTTCTTGTTGCTTGTTTTGTCACAGTCTTAAGTAATATTTTTAAGCAAAAGTCTACTTCTGACACACACAAACACACACACACACACACACACACACACCAGGATTCCTAATAATTATCACTATTTGCTACAGTGTGTATTTTTTACTAGACTGATGCGCATGTCTTGCCTGCTCTGCCAACTTTGGGTTATAGCCTTTCTCAAATTCAGAAAAATAAAATTACCAAGGTACCTTTTATACCCAAAGGCTCTTGGGGCTTCCAAATGGCCACTGGGTAACACCAAAGATCTTCTTCACTTGATTAAAAAAGGGGTGATCCAAATGATTGGGCGTGTTTTGTATTCTCCATATATTGAGTTGTCGGAAAAGTCATGACGTATTTTTCTATGTTTTTCGTTGTAAAAATAAGTCATGACTTTTCCAACAACCCAATATTATATTTAATTAGCCGAACACTAGAATGACAGCTGTCCCATGAAGTTTCCAGTATTAGAAAGTTGGAAAAGCAAAAGGAGAGAAATTCAATCTTCCTGAGTTAATTTTATGAACATAGGTAGTTATATATAATTTATATAAATATAATCTATAGTAATATATAATATATATGTAATTAATATACATATATTTATTTGTATATTTTTTAAGATGGGGGGAGCCCAACAACTTATTTTCATGTACAGAGAACAGAGAAATGACTTTAAAAATAACTTTCTGGGCCGGCCGAGTGGTGCAGTGGTTAAGCGCTGGCTTGGGAAGCCAGCAACACCGTTTCGGTCCCACATATGAGGGCCAGTGACACTGCCCTCAAAAAAAATAAAAAATAACTTTCTTTCTAGATTTAACTACACTTGTCAATTAGTGCCAGTCCTAACACATGCTTTACGAGATAAATTAAAAGGTCCTGGGGTCGGCCGAGTGGCGCGGTGGTTAAGAGCTGGCCTGGGAAGCCAGCAAACCCCGGTTCGGTCCCACATATGAGGGCCAGTGACACTGCCCTCAAAATAAATAAATAAATAAATAAATAAAAGATACTGAAGATGGGTCAATGCCCTTGCTGCCTATAATATTTTCTTAATCTGAAAAATGGGTCATGCATTCTATAGAGGACCCTATTCTCCTCTGTCTGGTTGTTTTAACAAACAGACAAAAGTCATTTAGTCTTATCAACAGGTCTGAGTTCTTCCTCACCCTTGCCGAAAGGCCTCTGCAGGTCAGAGACTGTGAGTCTTCTGAAGGGAACATCACAAGATGATGGCCTCAGGAAAGGACGGACCACACGCACTTGGCTCTTTATGCTTCCGGGGATGGACTAATGGGCGCAGGCTTCCTCGCTGACACCATCACCACCACCAGACACTACCTGAGGCCAAGGCGGGTTCTCAGGGTCTTTAGGCCAGAGGAGACAACTTTGCAAAAGCAGGCCAACTACCCAAGATCAGCAAAACAGGAATTATGACCAAGAATTGGATGCAAGTGAGGTAATTGTCATTAATGTTCTTTTTTCTAAAAGGCATATAAAAGAGAACCCTTTTTTTCCTAAATCTCTAATCCTCAACTGAAGAGGCTATATTTGCACAAACTAGAATAAAATATTCCTTAAATGGTGCTTTGTTCCAACTAACCCTTCAGAATTCCGGAGGGGAAATGCTATAAAAATTTAACATAGATATAAACTCATGACTTAGCAAAGACATTTTAAAATAATACTTCTGTTGAAAACAACATATGTAATTGGCCTCATCTATACTACCATTCAGAAAAATTGCTAAAAGACACTCCAAGTGCCTTTCCTGAGGCGCTTTTCTTTTCATGGTCATTAACAGTTCTGTAAAAAATATGTTCTCCTTCCGAATAGGATATAATTGGGTAAATCAAGTTTGTAACCATGACCATGCCAGAGATGTCACATTTAAAGACAAATTTCATTTAGTTAGGCACGACAAGCCTGATGGTAAGAAACAAGGACTGTAATTCACATGTGGGAATATGGCCTCCAGGAAACCGGGTCATGACTTATGCAGTCGCAGCCTTTAAGATTGTGGAAAGTCATTCCTGCTAGCCCAGAAACACTGGCAAACTTGGGGATTCTCCAAAAGGAAGGTACCCTACTGTTACAGGTTGCAGAGGCAAACCTGACAGAGGTAAACTGCATACAATAGCAGTGGAAACAAATGAATAAATGACAACAAAACAAATGAAAAATAAGGTCCCTTTGTCTAGCATTTGTCCCCCAAATAAAGAAAACCTTGAGAGCTTTCTGTAAGTTACAAACTCCATTGCAAAAACAATTTTATCCCTGGCTTTTTCAATGCTGATGCTGGCAAACACATAGCATTGCCTGTCTGAGATCTGAGAGTCATCCTGTGAGAAAAGTGCTGTGGTTTTCCCCCTCTGAAGAGATGAACTGCAATCTTGGTAAACTTTGGTTTTGTTTAAACCTTTGGTTTAAATTCCTATGGTATTTTTATTTGGTGAGCCAGTCTTTCTGATGTCTGTACTCCCCTGCAAAAACTTTTCTCTTTCATTTGTATCTCTGAAGCTCCCTTACACATACTGGACTAGACCCTAAGCCCCATGAGGGCAGGGGGTTTTGTCTGTTTTGTTCATTGCTGTATTCCCAGCACCTAGAATCATGTCTGGCTTATAGAAGAGGCTCTGTAATTATTTGTTAAATGGATGAATCATATGTCCTATAAAAGCTAGTTTTAGTTCTTCCACAAATATTAAACAAATGCCTCGATGCTGTGACACAAACTGGGGATGTGGACATGGAGGAGACCAAGCACCAGCCTTCAAGAGTTCCCAATATATTTGGACTGGTGGGCCAATAACCAGACCAGTACAAGACGGCCTACCACTGCTGTGATGGGGATCACAGGGCCTGCGGAAGCAGCACAGCGGGGCCAGGGGAATTTCTAGAGGAAGTTGAACTGAGAGTTGGATAGGAGAGGTCAGAGAAACAGGGTAAAGGAGGGGAAGGGTGTCTCAGGTAAAGGACCCAACGTGTGCAAAGACCTGCAGATGGGAAACAGTGGGAAGAGTAGTGCAGCCATGAGAGCTGAGGGCAGTGAGGTCTACGAAGACCATGTCATGAAAGGCCTTGAATGCCAAGCAAAGGAATTTGAACTCTGAGGGCAATGGGCACCGAGAGAAGGTCCCTGCCCCTCCTTGCACCAGGTCCATGCCCAGGCACAGGTGCTGAGCTGAAACAGGCTGCAACAGGGCAGCACCAGGCAGGCCACTCACCTGGTGTGCTGCTGGAGGTGGGAGAGCTGTCGGAAGGACTTATCACAGTAGGAGCAGTGGTAGGGCTTGACGCCCAGGTGGATGCGCAGGTGCTGGGCCAGGTAGGAGGCGTTGGCAAAGGACTTGGAGCAGTGCGGGCACTTGTGGGGCTTGGCCTCTGTGTGCGACTTGGAGTGGATCTGCATCTCGGACTTGGTGAAAAAGGTCAGCGGGCATACCTTACACCTGTGGGGCAAGAGGCAGGTTCACACCTGGGAAGAGCCCTGCACCCCCTTGCCTGTACAGCTCAGGGGACACCTTCTGCAGCAGACACGTGCACCTGGGACAGAGCTGTCCTGTGAGGAGTCCCGGGGGGCAGAGGTCCACCTGGGCAAGTTAGGGGGCAGGCTCCCTGCCTGAACAACCTCCAATCTGGAGGAGAAAGCTCTTCTACCTGGGGGCACATTTCCCGCCGCCTGGGAAGCAGGTTAACATCTCATAGGGAAGAGAGGCCCCTTGACCCTTGCGAAGGTTTGCCCAGAGCCATACCCCATGGTTCTGGGGGAGGGGCTCTGAACCCGGCTGCACCTTAGAATCATCCGGGGAGCTTTCAAGAAAGGCTGACTGACATCTGGCCCTCCGCATTCCCCTCCTAACACATGAAATCAGAATTTTTGGAGCTGCAGCCCTGGTACTGGCATTTTTTGAACGCTCCCCAGGTGATTCCAACATTCAAGGTTGAGCATACTGCTTGAAGGGAGGAGGAGATGGACTCCCATGCCCCCAGACTATGGTGGGGCAGCCCCCAGCCCCACACTGCCTCTAAAGGGATGTGGGCACAGCTTGTCAGGAGACCCCACCCCCTGGACCTTAGCCCCAACTGTCAGCCCCTGGGGGCCCTCTTTCCAACCCCCACTGCTGGGCTCCTGGGGGCAGCCCTTGGCATGAGCCTCTGCCCCAAGCCCACCTGGACTCCCTCCCGCCGAGACCCCCACCTGTATGTTTTGCCTTCCTTGGCAGTCTCGCCTGAGGCCAGGATGGGGTACGGGACTACGAGAACAGGCGGGCCCCCTGGGTTCTCCGCCTTGATTTTTTTGCGGCCGCGCTCGGACTTGGGGGGGCCAAGCAGGCCGTGGCCCTGGATTGTCTTGATGGAGTCCAGGAGGGGGGGGCTGGTGATCCCTGAGATGAGGGTGGGGGACGAGGCGATGAGGCGGCTCTGGCTGGTGGTGGTGGGTGTGGACGGGGTGCTGGTACCCGTGCCCGCGCTGGACTCGGATGTGCTCACAGCCGGGGTCCGGGAGGAGAGCCCCAGACCTGTGAAGACATGGGGGTGGGGGCAGGGGTGAGGGGCAGCTGCAGAGGCCAGCTCAGCCCTGGCCACCCAGCTGTGTGACTTTGGCAGGTTATCCACCTTTCTGAGCCTCCCCTTCTCTTTGTAAATTATTACCCAGGGATAACTAAATGAGAGTGTGTAAGATGCTCTAGATACCTAAGGACTAAACTGAGTTAGCTAACAGGCACTCTGGAAATAATTCAAACCACAGGGAAAAAATGGAAGCACAAGATGTTCACCACTGTGTTATTTATAATAGCAAAAGTCAGAGGCAACTGAGATACGGAACACTAGGGAAGGATTCAATGAACTGCAATCAGTCTCCTGTACTGACCATTAACTGCCCATTAAAAAGGTTATGTTTATTTTTAAAAAAATGTTTTTAAAGGCATAGGTATGCACAGAAAAAGTAAGTAGGAGGAGATGTACCAAAATGTGATATAGATGGTAGAATTATGAGTGCTTAAAAAAAAATTTTTTTTTTTTTTTTGGTTTAACTACCTTCTTATTCTTTGACAATGACCTTTTTTTGTTTTTACTTCTGTAATAAAAGTTACTCTTTTAAAAATGAGGGGACTAGAAACACTTACAATATCAGGTTAAAGAGGCACAAAAGATGAAAATGATATCTATCATATGGTCAAAGCTATGCTTTAAAAAAAAAGAAACCAAAATTCTGTGCTTTGAAAAAGATAATACCCAGAGTTGTCACAACTATGTTTTGAGTCACACATGCTGGTGGGAGTATGCATGTATCAACTTGAATGCACGGCTGTTTGGCAATAACCATTAAAATGTTAAATGTACATTAACTTTTGACCAAGCAGTTCTAGAAATCATCTAAAGAAATATTTTCACGTGAACACAAAGGCTGTGTATGTGGACCTTTCATACAAAATTGTGCTCAGACAAAATTAGACACAATCACTTTGTCCTCAGTGGGCTGTGTATAGAGATGAGGTGCAGCCTCATTGTGGAGGACTGGGCAGCCACAACAACATGACACAGAGCAGGCCACCTTGCGTTGTGGGGTGAAAAAGCCAGTCACAGGCAGTAGGAGTCCATCTAGTTCTTTAAAAAAACACACCCAAACTACGCATGTATACAGACAACATCTGTGTGTAAGTCCTCAGGAATGGATCTGCGAAGACACACACCCAAAAGAAATGGTGTGTAAATTGTGGTTCTCTCCAGGGAGGAAGAATTTATTGGTAAAAGGAGATTTTCATACTTTGTCTATCTGCATCCGTATTATTTGAATTTTTTACCTGGTGAATTCATCCACTTTTTACATCTGTGATTAAAGGATAAAATAAAATAAATTATAGAGAAAACATATGAAAATGCTAACAACAGTAGGACGAGGACTAATTTTTTCTCCTTTCAGCTTGCCTGCAATTTCTAAATTTTCTGGAATGGCTATGTATTACCTTTACCATAAAAAATGCACTGAGTATGTTTATGATAGAATGGCGAGTAGGAAAAGCAAGTTAAAGTAATGGGTACGGCCCTACCATAAGCTCAGCAAAACACACACGTTTATTAAAAAACAAACAAAAAAGATGGAAAAGGAAGGAAATAGACAAAAGGCTCTCTAAGCTGCTGGGTTAGAAGCTGGGGATTATGAGTGATTTTTTTTTCTTTGTTTCTCTTTTTTTCCAAATTTCTCTTAATATGCTTGTATTATTTTTTTTAATATTACTTTTATAATAATTTAAAAAATTAATAAAATCATAACAGGGGAATGCAGAGTGTGGCTAGGGACTGGGGGAGGTTCACTGGGCCCCATAATTCTTGGGCATCTCTGAAAGTTGGATGGAGAGGGGAAGCCTGACTGGCAGCAGGGGAGAACCAGCGGAGGAGCAAAAGGCCAGCCGCAGAGGCCTCCAGAGAAGCCTGTCTACCTGGCTCTGCGGTGGATACTGGGCACCCCCTGCCATGTGACACCACACCAGGATGTCCCCCTGGCACCCCAGCTTCAACCCATCCAAGACTGAGCTTATGACTCCCCCGGCCCCCCACGGTTTCATCTCACAGGCAGTGCCTGGGAGTCTCCCCACCTCCTCCCATTCCTCAACCCTACATCCAGTCTAGCAAGCAGCCCTGTCCCCTCTCCTCAACATTAGCTCAGATCTGTCCACTTCTCTCGGTTCCCACGGCCTTGCCCGGGCCACCATACTCTCCTGTAGCTCTCCCTGACTCCATGCCTGTCCCCCACCAAGCCAGTTTCCACCTTGTAGCCAGACCTAGCTTTCTAACCCAACTCTGAGCATTTCCCTTCCCTACCTAAAAACGTTTAAGACTCCCCACTAGCTCAGGGCAAAGTCCAAACTGCAAAGCACCACCCACAATCTGATGCCTCTTCCTCTCTAGCCTCAGAACTGGGCAGAGCAAAAGTGTTAGCACGTAGGCTCTGGAACCACACTGCCTGCCTCTGCCTGGCTGTAAAACTGTGCCTCAGTTTCCTCATCTGTCAAATGGAGACATTAGGGTGAATGCACGAAACTGCTGTTTTTGTAAGTCCAACACGGTCCGTTGTTCAGCCTGATACTAACAGTAGCAACCACACAGGACTGCTTGAGAGGAATAAAATGAATACTGGTGAACACGCACAGGTGCTCAACTGGAGTTAGCTGTCGTGGTATGCTTATCATCGTCCTTTTCTGGCCTTCCCCACCTAGACTGTCCTACTCTTGCTTTCTACATACTCACTTTGCACATGCTGTTCCCTCTTGCTGTTCCAGTTAACCACCAACCTCCCCTTATTATCAGCTCCTCCAAGGAACTCTTCCTTCCCCGGCCCCAGGTCTGGTCAAGATTCTTCTCTGGGTTCCTAAAGTTCCCTCCACCTTGATTTGACTTCCCTGGTGCGCCCACCCTCATCCGGTCGATTTAGTGGGGGTGCGTCCTCCAAGTACAGGCTCGGAGCACGTCTGGTGGCTGTCTGTCAGACTAGCCGCCCCACCCAGAGCTCGCCCCAAACCCCGCCCGCACTGCCTTCTCTACCGGGCCTCACACCACCCTTGCCACGCCCCCCACCCCGGCCCCATGGTACCTGTGACAGTGCTGGTGGCTGGCCGCGCATGCAGCGCCACGTCAGGCTGCGGCACGGCCTGCGGGTGCAGCCCTGGCACCTGCTGCAGCTTGGGCAGTGACATGACCGCCTGGCTGCTCTCGGCCGGAGCGGGTGGCACTAGCAGCGGCTGTTGCGACGAGGCCGACGTGGGCGGCAGGTGTGGCGGCCGGATCTTCTCCGCCATTAGCTGCTCCTTGATCTTGTTGATCAGGACTAGGTTGTCCAGCTGCAGCCGGAGAGGAGAGGGGCTGAGGGAGCTTGGGCCGCGGCTGGTCCTTTCCCCAGGACGCCAGTCCACCCGCAAGCCCCTTGCCCGCAAGCCTCAGCCAAGCCCTGGACGAAGCAAAGCAGCCCAAGACGGGAGGGTAGCCAGAGGGGGGCGCTCCATCTTACCTGGCTGGGCATGGTGGGAGGAGGGGGCCAGAAGTAGGGGTTGTTAAATCGAGGCTCGGCCATCCTGCGGGGAGAGAACGACTGTCACAGGGAAGAGAGCCCTCCCCACAGGCCTGGGGGGAGCTCCCCTCAGCGGCCTCACTCAAGTCTGGGCCAGTGTCTGGGATTCCTGCTCCTGGGGGACCCTCACCGGGCAGCAGAGCAGGCCTCCTACCAGGGCCTGGGGAACCACAGCTCCAGGATGAAAAATCAGGAAATCAGCGTCTCCCTCAGTGGGCCCAGAGGACAAAGGTCACATCCAGACCCGCGAGTTCCCAATCTCCCCCACCCCCATCACCCTGAAACTAGCAGGCCAATCCCCAACCCCCAGAAGGGCCATACGCTGCAGAGCCAACCCCATGGATTCATCGATTCCACACAGAAGCGCCCCTTCCCACCCCCCGCAAAAGATAAACTGAGGAGTCCTGGGGCAACTTTGTAAATGGCCAGAGAGCAGAGGCAACTGCCCATCCCTGATCTCTGCCCCTCTGACCAATGACCCCTCTAGTGCCCACATCCTCCTAAGAACACTGCGGGCAACCTCAGCCATCAGGTATATACAGCCTTTCTCAAGGGCACTTTAGCAAGACAACTTACGAAGACCCACATGATTACTGGCCTTTGACCCAAGAAATTGTACCCTCTGAAAAGTTATCTTTTAAGAAACAAGCAGGGCCGGCCGAGTGGCGCGGTGGTTAAACGCTGGCTTCAGAAGCCAGTGGCCCCGGTTCGGGTCCCACATATGAGGGCCAATGACACTGCCCTCAAAAAAAAAAAAAAAAAAGCAAGAAACAAGCAGGGCCATGTACAACATTCTACCTACAAGAATGCGTCAGAACACTGATTTAAGGAGGGGCTGAGGAGGCCTGAGGCTAGGGCAGCGGAAGTGGATGACTGTCTGTCTGGTGGCTCTCACCTGGCAGGTTTCAGGGTAGGCCTGTGCTGTTAAAAAGCCTTTTCAACCAGGGAAGTACGAGGGATGGGTTTTCAGAGTTATTTTAGTCTTCCACGGGGTTCCAGTCTTCCTGTGACCCACAGTAAGTCAAGCTGTGACTTTGCAGGGACCATGCTGGACAGATGTATTCCATTGTTTTGCTTCCTATCCAATTTCTCTTACTTATCTTTCTTTTATAGAAATGAGTAAGTATCTAACTGTTATTGTTGCTTAAATGAAATGTTTATTTTAACAGGCAAGGCCAAAACCAAGTGTCTTCAACCTCTTTTCCTGGTCCTTCTAGTCTGAGAAGCCCCTACTGGGACTGCGGCAGTGGGTTTCAGGAGAAAATCATCAATCTAATCTCAACACTTTAAGAAAGACCGTTTATATGAATTATCTCTTGTGATCTTTACTTGAGAAATAGGCACAGAAGGTATTATAACCCCATTAGTATGGGTGAAGAAACTGAGGCTTGGCGAGTAGGGAAGAAACCTGTCCAAGACCACAGGACTGGGTTCCAGAGTCAAGACTAGAAATCAGATTTGCACAAGCTGGTTCCTTTGGGGAATTTGCTTTGCAAACCCCCTTCCTCAGTTCAGCAAATATCCACATGCAAATGACTCAATACCTATATACAAAACTCCTTGCCTCTTACTCCCAGCCTGGGGGCCGTTTGGGTCTGAGCCTGGCCAGGCTGAGGATCAGAGATACTCTGGGATGGCCGCCCTCTCCAAGCCCTCCTGCTCCCACCGCCCACAGACACCAAGCTGCCCTTCTCTCTACCCCATCCCTCACAGCCCCACACGGAGCCCTTTCTGCCTGGAGTTCTCCCTGACTGCTCCCTGGGACTTCTTTCTCAGAAAGAACTCAACACAATAATCACAGTGAGAAGGCTGCCATTCACCTTGTGCCAGGCACACGGACACTGACAGACAGGTACTCTCATCATCTGCATTTTACAACTGAGGAAACTGAAGTTGTAAAGTTCAAAGAAGTGGAATGACTTGGTCAAGGTCACACAGCAAGGAAGCAGAGAGCTGAGATTCCCACTCTAAATTGCCTGACTCCAAAGTCCAGCTCATCAGTCTGTTCAGGCCCAGACGTTATTAATAACACGAGGTGCATGACACAATGGATAAATCAAGGAATAAAAATAGGAATTATTCTAAAGACAACCCCACACAATTATCTAGCACTGTGGATGGTTTACAAAACTCTTCTGTACCCACTGGCGTTCTCATCAGAGCCCCGGGAAGCACAGAAGGATGTTCATCCCCATTTCACAGAGGAAGAAACTGGGGCAGCAGGAAGGAAGCACTTTGCCCCATGCCACATGGATGTGGAAATGAGAGAGTGCTGTGCTGCCATGTTGGGCTTGGGCTCTCTGAGTTCTCTTCATCTGTAAAATGGGGCGAAGCAGTCCCGGCCCAGAACTCTGCCTACTGCACCCAGCTGTTCCTTTGTCATTCTGGGGGAGCTGTCCTCTCCTTCTCCTCTTTAGTTCAATACCAAGTTCAGACTTCTCCAAAGCCCCACCCTAATCAGAAAGGTACAGGCCAGAGGGTGGCTTGCCTAGGGTCCCATTGCTGCAAGAGCGTCTTCTCTGCTATTTATCGGGCCCCTGGCCAGGCAGGGACTGCCTGTTACCCTGGCCCTGGGGAAGCAGGCCCACAGAGGGGAAGGGTCTGCTTTGGGTCATTTAATCTGATCTGCACAGCCTCTGCCTAATGTCTGCATCCTTGTCTGCCTGGTGTGAAGTAATTTAATGATCTGGTCAGTGCCCCTGGCCCTGGTATATACCCATTATGTGTCAGATTCAGGAAGGCCCATGGGGTGGGGTGGGGGGAACAATTGCTAAGCTCCTGAGTGTCAGACACATCTCTAGGTGTGCATCAAGAGTATCTCATGTGAGCGCCCCAACAGGCTTGGGAGGTGGGTATCCACCTGCACAACCCCAGGTCCTGCATGACATGGGGGGCCATGGCAAGAGGGGAGGGGGAAGGTGGTGGCTAGGACCCAGCTGATCTGCTCAGACATTGTCCTGAGGGAAGGGTTTTAAACAGAAGAGAGACTAATCAGGTATGTGATTAGGACAGGTGGAGACATTCCGGGCAGAGGCAACAGCGTGAGGAGAGACATGGAGATATTACAGCACAAGGCAGGCTTGGGACAGTAAACAGCCACCTAACGGCACCAAAGAGCGAGCTAGAGAGTGGTGAGGGGTTGAGAGACAAAGGCCAGTTGGCAGGGTCTTGAATGCCGTGCTCAAGTTTAAGATAGAATGCTGTTGCTAAGAAGGCATAGTGCTGGGTCAGGGGAGCAACGAAGCGAAGGGGACCAAGGTCCAAGGTAGAGGATAAGGACAGTGCCTGGAGCAGAGGAGACAAGATGTGCTGGGGCTGAGTGTCTATGCCAGGACAGACAGAGGTGACACACTGGTGGTCAGGCAGGACACACAGAGTGGGCTTCCAGCCCCAGACAGGAGCCTAGATTCTGTGCCGTGAGCCCTGAGACACACAGCCCTGATCCTCACAGTGGGACAAGCAAGCTGCTACTTTTTTTGTTGTTGTTCTAAAGGGGGACAAGTTGGATGGGTAGATGGGTGAAACGCCTCCTAGAGCGCCTCTGGAAACAGCATCCTGATAGCAGCTGGCCCATCTACCCATCCGTCCACCTGTCCATCCATCCATCTACCCATTCATTCTGGATACATCCTATAAACCAAGCAGCGGACCAGTGCTGGGGAACCAAGGCAAAAGAAAAGCCCTGCCCTCTAGGAGCCCCAAGCTAAGTGGAGGAAGCAGACAAGTGACCCACACTTCTGCAAAAATGACTTTTCATCTATGAAACCTACTACATGCCACCAAGGACCTCCACGTGGTCAAAGCCAACGGGGCACCTTCATGGCCTTCCTGCCACCTGGGCCCTTTGGGAAGATCTGTGTGCCGTGATCCCTAGGTCCCTCGTCTTCTCAGTCTCTTTCACAGCCCCCCCACCCCACCAGCTGGGCTTCTCAGGGTAGGGCGGGAGCTTCCTCTCTCCCACCAGCCTCAGTCCCTGGGTGGCCCATCTATGCTAGGACTTTATTTTATTTTATTTATTTTAAATTTTTTTTAGCTAAGCCATCCTGCCACCTGTTGGCAGCTCAGCGGCAGCTCAGCTCGGGCTGGGCATCAAACTGCTGTTGCTCAGAGCTCAGCTCGCACTCCTGAGTGAGCTCTTAACCAACTGAGCCACTCGGCCGGCCCTTACTGTAGGACTTTAAATACCAGCCACCCCCAAGTCTCCACCTGCAGCCTAGGCCTCTCCCTGGAGTTCCAGGCCCAGCTTTCCAGCTGCCTCACTAACACGTCCCCCTGGCTGTCTCGTGGGCCACTCAGACTCAGCAGGCCTAAGCTTGCCTTGGTCTTGCCTTAAGACAGGCACCTCTTCTAGCCAGCCCCAACTCCAAGTGGGCATTCCCATCTGCTCAGATGCTCCTTCCACAGACACACATGGATCCACAATATGTCCCTTCCCTCCCACTACCGGCCACATCCTCAGGATTCCCACTCCTTTCCACAAGTCCTAACTACAGTCACCTCGCCCAGCCCATAGAACAGCCTGCTTTGCTTGGAGCCTAATGTACCCGGGTTCAACTCAATCTTGGCTCCAACTCACCAGCTGTATGATCCTGGACAAGTCACTTGCTCCTGCCCCCCAACTAAGGGATGAGCAGTCCAGAGCCAGGGACCTGACCCAGGACGGTAAGAAAGGATCAGGGAGAACTTCCCAGGGGAGATGATGCCTGCTTTGGGTCTTAAAGGATGAGTGGGAGTTAGCCAGGCAAAGAAGGAGTGGGCAGCATTCCTGGCAGAAACAGCAGCCTGAGCAAAGGTCCAGAGGTGAGAAGCAACACAGCCTGTGAGGGGCAGGGGGCTACAGCATTCCAGTGTGGACTGGAAGATGGGACATGAGGCTAGAGCCATCAGCTGGGGCCAGAGCCGGAAGGTCGATTCCTGAATCCTAGGCCTGGAGTCTGGACTTGAGGCAATGGGTGATGGGATGGAATCCCTGGTTACAAAGACCCCTCTGACTACCAAGTGTAGACAGGACTGGAGAAGCCACAAGTGAAAGCAGTGGAAGGACACGCATTAGGAAGCCCCTGGGGAATGGAGGTGAAAGGCAGAGATCACACCTGGGCCAGGCAGGAGAGGGGCCAAGGAGGCCTGGCTATTTGGTTAGAGCTGGAGGCCATGGAAGCATGCAGGTTTCCCCACATTGTGTGTGGCCTGGGAGGTCCTCTGGATAGCGACGTGGACAAACATGGCCACAGGAGCATGCAGACAGCACCAAACTCAGACACACATGACAGACACAGACCTGCAGCCCCACGCATGGACAGATGGGGACACAGCAACTCCCGTGAGCAGGAACCCACAGCCACCAGGATGTGGACTCACAGGAGTATGCCGTTAAAGTGGGTGGGTGCACACAGCCCTCGGTCAGACCCAGAGGGAGGCAGTGAGGGGCACTCAGGGAAGCTGGGATGAACACAATGGCTTAAACCCCCAAAGAACAAACCCCCTCATTAACAGATTTCAACCTGAAATCACAGGCTGCTTACCTAGAGTGTCCTTTCCCACTTGGTGAACTTCTACTCATCCTTCAAGACCCAGCTCAAGTGTTCCCTCTTCTACGGAGCTTTCCCTGAACCCCCAGTCAGTCACTTCCTCTGTGTTCCCAACAGCACCTTGTATATGAGAATAACAATAACAACAATAATAATAAAATGGCAGCTACCATTAATTTCAACGCCTATTATGTGCCAGGCACTTGCTGAGTGTCATAAGTGTCATATCACTGAATCTTCCCAATGACCTTGTGATATGTACATTTAACAGAAGAGGAAACAGCAGTTCAGAGAAGTTGACCAACTTGCCCAAAGTCACACAGCTAGCAAGTGATGGAGTTAGGAGGCCACCCAGCACTGCAGGGCCAATCGTATCCTAATGCAGCTATCTGCTTCCCTGGGTGACTTCCCCACCAGACTATGAGTTCTTCCTAGATAGGGCTGGTGCTCATTCACCTCTGCCATTCCAGCATCTAGCCCAAGGGGGTCTCAGAAACTCTTTATAGAATGAGAAAGTACAATAATATCAACTAGCTTTTCTTGGACACTTACAATGGACCAGGAACTGTGTCAGGACATTTTACAGCCATTATTTTACTGTTGTCATAGAGCCATTATCAGGAAACTGAGGGCCAGAGAGGTTGGGTAACTTGTCTGAGATCACAGAACCCAGACAGGATTTGAAACCAGGTCTGTCCATCACTCTCTCCTAGGAGGGTGGCAAGCTCCATAAAAGAGCACCAGGGAAGGAGCAGTGCAGAAGTGGTATAGTAGGTGCCAGGCCCTGCCACCTAGGGAGGCTGAGGCCTAGACAGACACAAAGAAAACGTGCGGTCCAGGGTGGAATGTGACTAGCCCTGCCCAGTGCAGGGCAGTGGGGTGCGGTTGAGCAATTTATGCCCCACCCCCAACCCATCCCACAGACATTAAAAAATGAGATTTACCCAGACCCCACGGCCACAAAGCAAATGGGAGGGGGCAGGACCCAAAACTGTCCGGACACTATGATTACAAGGAGGCAAAAATAAAAACCTGCGTCAGAAAAGCAAGCGGCAGGGAACCACGCCCAGAGGGAGGAAGCTGGGAGTGCTGGGGGAGTCAGCGGGAGCGGATCTGGTGTTTTGTCTTTGTTTCTCTGATTTCCACATTCTCCGTAATGTCGTTCAGTTGCTTTTATAATCAAAACAATAAATTTATTCTGAGAGAGAGAGAGAGAGAGAGAGAGAGAAAGAGAGAAGAGAAGGAGGAAAGGGTTGGTAGAGGGGTGGGGGAGGGGAGGAACAGATGGAGGGTCTGCAGGCATGGAGGGTCTGCAGGGGGAGGTCAAGGTCAGCTGGTGGTGGGCACTCAATGGACAGCTGCATGCAAGGCCCTGCAGAGCCCACATCCTCCAGGCACATATGACCTGGGTAGTGGGCAGCAAATGTTAGCAAGGGCTACCTAGCATTCAGTCTGCACTCTGAAGCTGGTTAAGATTTTACCAGGTGGGGAAAGAGGAGAGTCTGGTCCAGGGCCCCTTCCTCTATTGCAAGTCTCCCCACAGGTTTCCTCCCATCCCCCGTTCCGTTCTCCTACTGCAGTCACTCTGATATAAATTAGAGCCCAACAATCCCCTCCTTAGAATCTTCTATAGCTCCCTCCTTTCCTATAGGCAAGGTCTGAATTCCTTAGGCTTGACTGTCCAGCCCTGCTGACCTCTTTGGCCTCCTTGGTTGTTCCAGCCTTACAGTCTGCCCTGCCAGGCTGAGTTCCCCCAGTGCTCCGCTTCTCACTTCCTCACCTTCAGTGGGGCTTCCTGCTCTCCCCGGAACCCTCTGCCCTCCCCATTTTCACTGGTTAACTACAACTTATTCCTCAGGCCCCAGCTTACAGGCAATTTCCTCTTGAAAGCCTTCTGGGACCACTCCACCTCCACCCTCCACATTGCATTGGGTGCCTCTCCTCTTTGCTCCCTTTGTACCCTGCATTTCCATCATCAGACACTTATTGCTCTGTTTTTTGCCTGTTTTCTCATCCATGCTGTTGTTAGGTTTGTTCTCTGTTAAGGAAGAATCATGGCTGAGTCATTTACCTTTTAAGTCCCACAGACAGTACCTGATAAATGTTTGGATGAATGAATGAATTGTCTAGATGGAGAGAACTGAAAAATGCCATGACCTGGATAGAGGAAAGTCCCTTCTCCCTCCTCAGGGTCCCTTCCACCCACTCTGGCACTATATTGTCTCGTGTTACACTGTTCCCTATTTCTCCTATTTAAGCCCTGTCTTCTAAAATGATCTGAGAAGGGGCTATGTGCTACAAAAACTAGCAGACCAAAAAGGATGTTAACTGCAAATAAACACAGAAAACAGTTTTGCTTTCCTAGTGGTGAAAATTAAATGAGCTTCACCTGTTAAAATAGCAAAAATACGTAAGAAAATGATAATACGCAGTGCTGGTGAGGATATGGTGAAATTGGTACTCCCATTATCGCTGGAAGTATAAATTGGAACAATTGGTTTTTAAGACAATCTGGCAATAATGAATCATAAACTCTAAAAACGTTCAGATTTCCTGGCCTAGTGATCATCATTCTTGGTCATCTGTCCCTAGAACATACCACAAATATAGACAAAGTTTTATGCACAAAGCTGTTTGCTTCAGTGGTCTGGAACATCCACAATTTTAAACAGTAGGAGGATGGCTCTGTAAGTCATGTTAAACAATGACATAGTCTGCAGTCGTTAATAATAGCCAATGTGTACTGGCATTATAATGACTTCTTTAACATTTATATCAACTTTAAAAGGAACTGAGGCACAGAGAGATTAGGTAACTTGCCCAAAATCAAGCAGCCCAGGCCTGATTTGAACCCAGCAAGTCAGGCTCCAGAGCCCATACTGTCCACCCTGACACTGGATCCATTAAAAAGATTAAAACCACTCTACAGTTGTTTAGAAAATACTTGTGATACAACATTAGTCAGGGGCGGAGGAAAGAAAGATTTTAAAAATTATGTGTTAGAGCAATGATGTCTATAAAAAACTACATGCTGAGAGAAAAGAGGGGATGGAAACACAAAATGCCAACAGTGGTGGGGTTTCAGGCTACTCGGACTTTTTTGTAGAGAGGGGAGTTACATGACTTTATTTCAAGAATATTTTTAATAAAACTAAAGGTTTTATTAAAACAAGCTTTGGCCAAGCAAGATACCCAAGCTGCCCACAGTCCCACTAGGATTCTGGCCTCAGGCCCTGCAGGTTCACCCAGGAGAAAAGAGCTCAGAGAGGCCAGGGGCTCCCTCCAAGTCCCACAGTCAGCCTTGCACCCACCCCAGACCCCAGTCAGGAACACAGACTCCCCGCCCCGCCTCTGTCTGGGGGCTTCAGGGCGGAGGACCAGGCCAACAAAGGAAAGCCTCTCCAGGTCACTCACTCTCCCACTTAAATCCCTCTTGTGTTCCCACCATTTTAGGGTACAGTTCAGAACCCTCAGCATGGCACCCAGGAGCTTTGCCAAGGAGGCCCTGCTGGCCACAAGCATACCAACAGGTACCTCCCTCCCTCTAGCCTCACTACACTACCTACAGGTTCCCCCAAAACTAGTTGCTTTCTTGTGCCACTGTGCCTTTGCACAGGCTGTGCCCTTCCATCCGGAGTCCATCACCCAGCTGAAACGCGGTCAGGTTCCCATCAGCCATTCAGTCAGTTCAATGTTACTGCCTTGGGGAGCCTTCCTGAAGACCACTCACCCCCCAAGGCTCTATTTGCAGGTTTTCCCCTGAGCTCCCACAGCTGCCTGGGCTTTCCCCACCAAAGCACTGATCCCACAGTCCTAAGATTGCCTGGTTATTTGTCTGCCCAGTCCCCATATAGCTGGGAGCTCCCCAAGGGGAACTGAGTCTGGTTCTGAGTTACAACCCCATACCCAACTCAGCCCCACAGCTCACCCAGCTCTTCCTTTGGGGCTTGGCTAAAGGTTACTTTCTGATCCTCTCCCAAGAAGAATTGGGCCACCCTGTTATACACACCCACTGTCCTCTGCCTTCTCCCTCCTCCACCTTGGTGTCACACTTCTAAATACTCCTCCAGCCCTCACCCACAAGGACAGAGCCACCGCTGCAGAACCAGAGCCAAGTGCTGGCCACAGAGTAGGTGCTCAAGTGCCTAGTTCATGCTAGGTACCTAGTAAATCTTCACTGAGAGAATCATGAGAGGAGAGGGCCTGCCCATGTGAGCATTCAAGGCTGAGACGTTTGCCAGTAAAGTGGGAAACTCTCTGAACAGGGAGAGCATTCTAAACAGAGGGGCAGCATGTGCCCAGGGACGGAAAGCTGCTAGCTTCCTCGGATGGCAAAGCGTTCTCAAACACAGTCCCTGCCCCAGAGAAACAATGAGCTACTGCTGGGGTATGGCTGGGCTAGGGGTGGGGTGTTCCCGGAAGAAGAGCCCATTGCACTGAGGCATGAATGAAGATTTCATGAAGGTGGGACTTTCAGATAGGGAGTAGGGGAGATGTGGAGAGAGAGAGAGAGGTCAGGGGAGGGCAGGCCACGTGGAAAGACCTGCGCATGCGAAGGCCCAGAGGCAAGAAAGCACACAACATCACATTTGGTCTGCTGTGGGTATAGTGCAGAAATTTGCAGAGGAAAGAGGGAAAGGTGGCCAGGGCAGTTCATAAAGGGCCAGAATGAACAGGCTAAGATGCTTGGATGAAAGGCCAGGGACCTGCGGGGGAGGTTCCCGAGCAGGAGGTATGGTCAGGGTTTTCAATGTACAGGTCATATGGGGCCAAAAGAATGGATGGCCTGCAAGGGATGAGCAGGAGATGGTCTAGGAGAAATAAGCTGAGGTTTCCCATCTTCCCAGCACCTTGAGAACCCCGTGTGCGCAAAGGTTTCCTCCCACAATCCCTTGGCCCACTCCATGCAGCCTAGAGTCCTGAGCCCCAGCTGCTGCACCCCACCCCACCCCCAAGACCCAAGCCAGCCTTGGAAGCTTGCTCCTGGGAACTTCCAGTGAGGAACAGACTTCCGAGGCTCATGGGTCCCATTAGGCTGGGTTTCCGTAGCCCTGCGGGGTTCGGAAGAGCTATTTCCATTGTGATGGTGGGGCTGATCAGAGCGGGAGGGGGCTGCGCCTTCCCTTCGCTGTTGTGCCACCCAGGGCAGTGCCCCTCTCTGGGAGCCTCAGTGCCCTGGTGTAGGAAATGGGCCATGACGCCTCTCCAGGCCTCAGAGAATGTTCTGCAGGCTTTGAACACATAAAGGGCCTTCTCTACCTCCATTCCCCCAGCGACCCCCAGCTCCCATCCCCACAGGGAACTCCTTCTGCCGGTGTGAACTGACAACAACAACAACAACAACAGTTACTGGGCACTCTTCCGTGTCAGGTGCTATTAGACGCTTTGCAAGCATTTCTCACTCACACTCCCAGTGACCTTGGGAGGTAGACACTGTGCACATTTCAAAATAAACACATTCAGAAAGAGCCTAGCACATAAATGATCAGCTTTGTGACTTATTATAAAATACACAAAGGGTACTCCAGAAGCCCCCACCCCACTCCCCTTCTCAATTGCAGTCCCTTTGCACCCCCCAAAGAGCCCACCCTCCTGGCTTCCATGGTAATCGCTTCCTGGTTTGGGGTCAGGAATGAGGCTCAGAGAAGTATGTCACCTGCCCAAGGTCACGCAGCTGAAGAGGGGGGAGGAAGCTGGAGCCCTCTGCCATGGGCGCTGCGACCTTTAGCAAGTACACCTCTTCTCTGGACCTTGGCTCCTTCCACTATAAAGCAGATTCAGCTCATCACAGCTTGGGTTCCTAGACCCCCTGAGGGGCAGTGTGGCAACTGAGGGGTCAACAGCACAGATTCAGGAACAAGAGTGTAGCTCTAAGCACCAGAGACTATTACCAAACCGGGGATGAAAATGGTATCTCCACTGTGTTATTGTGAAGATTAAATGAGTTAATATGTATAAAGTCTTTAGAAGAGTGCCTGGTACGTGGTAAGGACTCCATATTAACTATTGCTGTTGCTTTGTTTGGTAGGTTCTCTAAGGCATAAGAGAGCCTTTCCCAGCATTCCAAAGACCCACATGGAAATCTGACCAAGCAGTACCTAGGCTGGGGGACACGGAGTGCCGCAGTTGTGGGAGCCCCTCCGGACCCACAGGGGCTGCTCTGCTGACATGGAGAGCCAAGTCTAGGATTAACTCAAAGCAGAAGAGCCAGCTGCTAACCCCCAGCTGTGGCCTGGCCCAGCTGTGGCGTGGACCAAGCATGGGAACTTTCTAGACAGGTCCTAAGGATCACAGGCCAGGAAACCCTAGCAGGTGGTCACAGCATGTTTTCATGCTATATCTCTGAACCTCTGGGGCAAGCGAGCTGTAGGGCAGGTCAAACAGGGCTCAGGCCTGGAGGCTGGCAGACAGAATGGGCCAGGCAGCAAAGGGAGAGCTGGGCTGGTCAGGGACCGTGGTGGGGGAGCACCAGGGGGGGACATGTGGGGAGGGCTAGAGGGGCCCCCAGGCCAGGCCCCGCCTACCTCCTAGTCTCTTACACCCTCCCCCAGGTCTCATCGAGCAGCTTACCACCTTCTCCATATTCCTTGATTTCCCACCTCAGGCCCTTTGCCCAGACCACTCCCTCTGCCTGGAATGCCCTCACCTGGAAAACTTCCAGCCACAGTTCAGATATCACTTCCTCCCAGAAGCACCTTTCCCCTCCACACACCATTAACTGCTCATGACAGTAAACCTAAAAGCACGAAGCTATAGGAAGCCCGCACCACAGAAAAGTAGTTCCTTCCCAGCATTTACCAAAAGCTATAATCACATCATCATTTGTGTGATCTCTTTATAATGTCTGTCACCCCCACCAGGGCAGGGTCCACATCAAGTTTCCTCACCTCTATCCCCAGCATCTAGCATACCGGCCTGGGATTTATGAAATGCTCAAGAAATAACTGCTGGACGAAGGAAGGAGATGGAAATAAGCTGCCTGCTCCACCACTGCAAGCAGGTCCAGGCAGGATGTGGGCACACACGAGTGCAAGGGTGTGCCTGAGGGGTCGCATGCACAAACCAGAATGTGAGGTGACATCCACAGAGGTGTATGTGAATGTGCACATGCAAATGCACCTACATGTAAAAACACACATGTGCATGAGTACACCCATGTGCAGATGATCAATCTGCCATGTACCATGCATGTGAAAGTACACGATGGGGAGGCATGCAGCTGTTTGTCATTTCCTGGGAGGGTGCACACAGGTACATACGTGTGTGTGCAATCCTGTGGGTGGCAGGAGTGCATGTGTGCCCGTGTGACGCATCGTGTGTGTGGACGCACGCTCCAGCAGTCATATCTCCTGAACTCCTGGCTCCTTCAGGCCCACTGCAGGGGCATCTCTGATGGTGTTTCTGAATAGCATGGGAGCACCCCAAAATGAGATCAAAGGATGTAGGGGAATGGCTGATAGTGTGAATATGAGGTGTGATCAAAAAATACGATGAAGGGCTGGCCGAGCGACTCAGTTGGTTAAGAGTTCACTCAAGAGTGTGAGCTGAGCTCTGAGCAATGGCAGTTCGATGCCCAGCCCGAGCTGAGCTGCCGCTGAGCTGCCAACAGATGGCAGGATGGCTCAGCTTAAAAAAAAAAAAATACGATGAATGTTTAAATTTAAAAACATTTATTACAATAAAAGACACATTGCCATTAGTTCCCCTCAAAAGACTCCTCCTTGCTTCAAACACACTTTAACTCAGCATTCTTGCCAGAAATAATGTGTGACATGCAGCCTTTCCATTGTGATCACAAAATACGGTGAATGCTGCTGCCGAGTGCCATCCAACAGAAAGGCAAGGATCTTCATATGGGAAGCAGCATGTCAAACCTTAGTTAACAATGTGTGACAAGTTTCAACTTGTTCGGTGCAGTCAGTCTGGTGTGAGCTACAGTTGAGAGAAGGTGTTTTAAAGTGTGCCGTCAATCATCCTCCATCATGACAACGCTCTGTGTACATCACTTCTGGTATGGCAATTTCTGTCAATAAAAACATTATGGTGTGTCCTCATCCACCTTATTCACCAGATCTGGCACAGTGCGACTTCTGGCTCTTCCCCAAAGTCAAAATGACCATGAAAAGTAAATGTTTTGAATCAATTCAGGACATCGAGGCAGCCACAACAGAACAACTAAAGACACTCACGAAAGAGGACTTCCAGAACTGCTTCAGAAACTGGCAAGAATGATGGGATAAGTGTGTTCAAAGCGAGGGGGAGTCTTTTGAGGGGGATGAATGGCAATGTGTCTTTTACTGTAATACATTTTTTAATTTAAACATTCACCATATATTTTGATCACACCTCGTATATAAGAGTGTGTGTGTTTGAGTGGGTCTGGGGGACGTGCCCACCCTAGCCAGGTGACCCCCATCAAACTCCAGAACCTGAAATGGCCAAACTGTCCCCTCAAGGAGCAAGAAGTTTTTGCCCAAAGCTCAGAGAAGAACCCAGGTGGCGGGAACAGAGGAAATTAATTGTGGCCACATGGATGAGGGAGGGACAAGGCAGGATGCTTTGGGCCCAGAGTCAAATCCCTGGGCCTCCCCTGCACACCTTATCCACGAAAGACACTACTGGGTATACGCTCCCCAAATCCTACCTAGTCTCCAAAGCCACCTCAGCCCTGGGTGTCAAGAAGCAATCCCCACAGCCTTCAACCCACTTCCACCATGCCATGCCCACTTCCCAAATCCCACCCGTGCCAGGCCAGGTCAGGCCCTCGTACAGCCTATGTACCCAGGAGTGTACCACTATTGTGGAAGTGAGACCAGGGCTACCAAGGGAGTAGCTCCCCCAAAGAAGCCTGTTCCTGCCTTTGAACCCCAGGCACATACTGTGGCCGCCTGCTGGCACCTGGGGAGCAGAAAGCCCACTGGGCAAGTATCACACGATGTGAATGTCCTTCGATAAGGCCTACTCCTCTACCTTCACACTTTATAGTCCACAATGCACAAAATAAGGTTCCACAGGATAATCTGTGAGGTCTACCTCTCTCCAATTAGTGCATGACCTTAGACCTCAGATGGTTCTTCAACAATGAGGGACATAAACCGCATCAGATACAGACTGTCTGGGGCTATGTGGAGAGATACTGTCCTCTTTTCCTAAGTACACCAACACTGTCCAATACCCTAGAACAAGTGCCTACCTAGCATACCTAGCATGGTGCTACAGAGATAGGAGGAGCTCAGGATGCGTTCTTTGTACATACCATTAATTCATTCATTCATTCACTCACCCACCCACTCATTTATTTATTTATACATACATAATGCATACATAAATACATTTATACATTCAATACTATGAACCAAGGCTGGCTGCCCTCAAGGAGCTCACAACCCAGTTGGGAGAAAGAGGCTACTGAAGTCACAAAGTCACAAGGTCAAAAGCACTGGGGAACCAAAACATTCACTTCCCAAGTGTTATTTGCAGGAGAGGTGCAGCACTTGACACTTTATAAAAATAATCTTTCCAGCAGTGACAACTATCTGACAGGGAAGACTGGGGGGCCTGATGAGGAAGGATTCCGCTGCTCACCACTCTCACAGAGGTCAGAGGCCCTTCTGTCAAGGATGTGGGGAGGGGATTCCTGCTCTATGCAGTGGTGGGTGAGGCTGGGCTTCCCCTCTACAACTGTGCGATTTTAAATTGGAGCGCCAGAGTGCTGGGTTCAAATCCCAAGACGCCCCTGACGAGGACCATGAACTCCAGCAAGTTACCTAATCTCTCTGTGCCTCGATTTTCTCATCTGTAAAATGAGCGTAATAATGGGAATTAAATACACTAACATTTATAAAGCTTTTTATAACATGACCTGACACAAAGTAAGCACTCTGTGCCGCTAAGTAGGTAAGGCAGTGAGAATCCCCTTTGTAAGATTCTAAATCCAGGACTGGCTCATGCAAACGCTCCAAGTGGCAAAGGCTCTGAGGCAGAAAGCTTCTCAATGCTACGGTTCTGAGATTGGAAGAGACTAGGATTCTTAGATCCCGTGATTTAATCATCTCATTATTTCTTAACAACAGCACGAGAGCCTCCCAGGGGAGGAGAGGACAGAGCTCAGTGTCACTTCATCTCCTAGGCGCTACCAGGGCCACAGCCACACCTGGGCTTCCCAGCATTTCCTCACCTCCACTACAGCCCCAGCCACACCGTGCTGTAGCCACCTACCTATTTGCCTGCATGGGATTTAAGCATGTTCCAGCGGTGTAGACAGGCAAGAAGTGCAAATAAACAAATGAGAAAGTTTGGGATCCCGGTAAGAGCTGCAGAAAAAATAAAAGGGGCTGATGTGACCAAGAGTGACTGCGGGAAGTTATTATAGAGAGGTAGTCAGGGAAGCCCCTCTGAGAAGGTGACATTTGAGTGGAAACCTGTGAAACAAGGTACCACCCATGCAAACATTTAGGGAAAAGCATTCCAGGTTGGGGGATGTGCAAAGGCCCTGCCAACAGGCTTTGTAAATTCAAGGTGCAGAGAGAAGCCAGTGTGGCTGGAGGTGGTGAGACTGGGGTTGGGGGAGCTGAGGTTGAGGGACGGGCAGGCCCAGATCATGAGGCCTGTAGGCCCACAGTCCCTTGTAGGACTTTGGATTTTTGTTCTTTGAAATGCCTAGGAAACATTAGAAGAGTGTCAGCAGGGGAGTGACATGGTAGAGCAGGGCTTTCAGGGTCCCCAGATCATTTGGCTCATTCTGAAAACACCACGATGATTGTCAAAATCAAGGTAGGGCCTAGGCTGGTAATCAATAATCCTTGTATTTCAGTTGGTGTATATTGAGCTCCTAACACATGTCTGACCAGGGCTCGGAGACAATGTAGACACTCGTGTTCTCACTCCCAACAACACATGAGAGACTCACAGAGAGTACTACATTTTAAAGATCAAGAAACCGAGGCTCAGGGCCGGCCGAGTGGCACAGTGGTTAAGCGCTGGTTTGGGAAGCCAGCAGCCCCGGTTCGGGTCCCACATATGAGGGCCAGTGACACTGCCCTCAACAAGAAACTGAGGCTCAGGGCCAGCCAAGTGGCTCAATTGGTTAAGAGTTGGCTTAGAGCGTGTGCTCTGAGCAACGGGGTCACCGGTTCGATTCCCACATGGGCCAGTGAACACTGCACCCTAGCTGAGCTGTCGCTGAGCTGCGTGTGGCAGGATGGCTCAGCTGGTGTAACAAGAAGATTGCCTGTTCCATGGTGGACTATACCCACCAGCAACTAAACATTGAACTCAGCACCTTGAGCTGAGCTGCCACCTGGATGGCTCAGTGGATAGAGTGTGCGCTCTTAACAACAAGGCTGCTGGTTCGACTCCCACATGGGATGGTGGCTACACCCACCTGCACCCGCAACTAAGATTGAACTCAGTACCTTGAGCTTAGAGGCCACGAGTTGCTGACGGGAAGCCAGATGGCAACTGGTGCCCTCCACAACGAAGACTGAAGAACAACAACTTAGCTGGTCCCCTCCCCCAATTCCCCAATAAAATCTTAAAAAAAAAAAAAAAGAAACTGAGGCACAGAGAGAAGTATGTGCCCAAAGTCACACAAGCCATGCTCCACATTGTGCAAATCATCGTGTTCAATTCACACAAGGTACTTGGCCCCAGGACCCAGATCCACCATCGTGGTGGCCTGTGGAACTCCCCTGGTATCTGTAAGCCTCTCTCCAAGAAACCTTCCTTGGGGACTCACGTAGACACCCACAAATCCTGCCCTGACTAGCGCTGTATGCACCTGCAGTCTCATACCTTTTTCCCTGTTGGCTCTGGAGCCCCTCAGGACTGCACTTGTATCTTGCATGGCTGTACAACCTGGGCTAGATGTGCCAGGGACTGGATGGATGGATGGATGGATGGATGGATGGACGATGAGATTACTGAAATAATTGACTAATAAACTAATGAATGAATAATGAAAAAAATAAAGGAATGACTAGCAAATCAATAAATGAATAAACCAATGGATAGCAGATAAATGAACGGATGAAGGAACAACTCTTGCTTTACAGAGAGGGAGGGCAGGGAAGTACCTGCCCAAGAAAGGGCTGGAGCCAGGCTAGTTTCAGACCCAGTCCACATTTCACCCACACACTAGCTTCTTCTCCATCTGGCGCCATCTTGCATCCATTCCCCAAGGCCGCAGATATTCTGTTCCTTAGTCCCTGGGATAAACTCACGTCTCCACAAATGTTGGCCATTAGAGTGCCCACAGTCTCATCACTACCAGCAGTCACAGCTCTCCTGACACAGTGGAGCCTGGCAGTGGGTAAAGTGGCTCACTCTTCCCTCTGAGTGTCTCACAGAAGAAGGCAGACAGGAGACCTGGGCTCTGGTCCTAGCCGGGACCCAAATTGCTGGGTGACTTCAATCTAGTGGCTTCCCCTCTCTGAACCCAGATGACTTCTCAGCACCTTTTCAGCTCTGATATTCCATAGGGGTTAGGGCCTCTAGGTTTTTACACCGTCGCTGTGTCAGCAGAAGAATTTGAGAGATCAAAAACTAGAAGGTGAGAAGACGTCCTGCCCATGAACACCAAAGTCCACCTAGGAAAATGCCCCCCCGGACAAGGGTTTGAGTGTAAGTCTTCCTCTGCCACTGCTCAACCTCTCCAAGCCTGTTTTCTAAATTTTAATATGGTGTTACATATCCCCCCCTTGACAATTTTACGCCAACCGAGTTTCTGGGACAGGCGGGTGTGATAGAGACCATGCACCACACTGTACACACCGTAAGTTCCATTCACTCAGGAAGTGGTACGATGGAGGCGAGGGGTGGAGTGGTGAAGGGAGACATGCTGTCCCATCCTAGTCCGGTTCTGTCCAAAATGACTCTCCCAGGGGTCAAGCCCAGAGAGCAGTCGAGAGAGCCCAGAGGTGGGAGTCTGAATATCTGGGTCCCTGATCCAGCTCTCCGAACTGGCGGTATGACTTTTGGCAAGTCTCTTCCCCTCTCTGTACTTCAGTTTCTCCATTTGAAAAATGCCTGGCTTGGTCCCCTCTGGCCCAGGCATGCCAAGTTCTACAACCCTGAACCCCTAAACCCCAACCTTCAACCCCTGACTTTGCTCTCAGGGAGCTCACACTGCCCTGTGGAGCCAGGACAGAGACCATGAGTGAGACTAGAGGGGTCTCTCCTCCAGGGGTGCTGGGGCAGGAGCCAGACAGGCTTAGGGTCCTCCCAGGATATACTTTCCCAGCAGAGGAAAGACCAGGCCCAATGCGGACAGCACCCGCCACCCCTGACCTGGACTTCAGGGCCCCTCCGCAGCTTGCAGAGCCAGCAGACCCTGACCAGTCCAGCAAGATAAGATGCTGCATGGACTTCACTTCAGTCTAAACTGCCTCCAACAGGGAGCTTCTAGGGTGCTGGTAGGGGTGGCAAAAGGGGGTAGAAGCTACCACAGGGGAGAGGCTCAGACTACCCCCACTAGTAAAACAGGTGAGCCCCCACCCCCAACAGACCATTTCTCCTGCCCCTCCCCTCAGACAGGACCCACTGGGGCTGCCCACCTGCACCCAGTCAAGAGCCCATGCCCCTGGGTATTTACCACCAGATGCTATCTCCAGGAGCCAGAAGGCCCACCGGGTTGAGGAAGGGGCTCTCCAACTGCCAACCAAGCACACTTGCCCAAGGGCTCCGGGAGCCATCCCAGCAACCAGGACAGATTCCCGACTACAAGCCCCCCCACCCCACGCCGGCCACCCATGGAGACAGACCCACTCCCCGCACACGTTGCTAAAGGGCAGGGTGCGGGAGAGCAAGATTATTTCCTCATGCCAAGGGTCTCAGTGGGAAACCATGACCCCACTCCGAGCCCCTACTGCCAGCCCTCTCCCCTAAATCTGAGACGATAATTCCTTACAATACCATTTTTATAGAACCCCTTCCAAAAGACGTTTCCTGGTCCTCCCAAACCCCCATCCCCAACCTCCACATTACCCCCCACAGCTCTGAGGAAACTGGCAGTTAACTTTTTCCCAAAATTCCTGCAAAGGCGACTGACTGGCTGGGGGGAGAAATGGACCCCGAGATCCTTTCGCGGCATTTCACCGCCTTGGGAAAAAAAAAAAAAAGCTTAAAAAAAAAAAAAAGAAAACTTTCGGAGTTAACTTTAAATTCCCAGCTCTCCCCCCAAATCGCCCAGCGACTTCCTTTTTTTTTTCTTTAAAGTGCAATTGCTTTGTGTCTCACCTCCCCGAAAGGCTTGCGGCTCTCGCCAAAGAAAAGGGAAAAAAAAGCCAACCCTTCGGGTGCCCCCTCTGCTTCCAGCCGCCTCTCCCACATTCTCAGACAGTTTTATTAAAATTTTCAGACAAAAGAAAAACAAAAATGGCAGCCTGGCTTATTTTTAAAACAGGACAGGGACGCCATATTCTGCAGATCTGCAAAAAAAGGGAGAAATCCGGTCCTGGCCGCTCCACCGGGCCGGCTGCAAAGTGCGCGAACCGCGCAGTCTACGATCCGTTTATTTGCATTAAGCCCCATGAATCATTGTTTACCGGAGAATTGCAGCAGGTTTGAATAGCCCGGCTTAAGAAAACACACACATACACACGCGCGCGCGCACACACACACACACACACACACACTCGGAGCCGACCCCGACACGCCGCCGGGGACACTTCCTACCCCGCGCGCCCCCGCCGCCCCGGGCCCGGCCGCCAGCCGCCCCGGGCCCTCGGCGCGCCCTGCCGGCGCTGACAGCGCCCGCGCCCCGGCCCGCGCCCCCGCCCGCAACTCGGCGCAACTTTCCCGCGGGCGGGCGCTGGGGCGGGCGCCCGCCGCCGCCGCCGAGCCCGCTCCCCGCGCGCCCCGGGCCCGCACGGACCTGGCTGTGCTGGCTGCGGCTCCGAGACGCGGCCGCAGCCCCGCGCCCGGCGGCCCGAGCAGGGCCGGGCTGGGGCTCCGGCTTCGGGCTCCGGGCTCCGGCTCGGTGCGGAGCCGCGCGCAAACCTTCCGGGTCGCCTGCTGTTCACTTCTGGGTTCTGCAAGCGCCGAGGCGGCGGCGGCGGCGGCGGCGGCGGCGGGAGGCTGGGTCTGCAGCGCCGCGCGGCCCCCCGTGCGCTCGGCGAGCCCCCGCGCCAGGCGCCCGGCTCCGGGGGGGCCGCGTCGGGCCCCCGCCTCTCCGGCTGCGCAGCCCGTCCGGCCCCGGGGGCTCCCGCGAGTGGGCAGCGCCGGGCGCGGGCGACGGCGCGCGAGGGGAGGGGGCCGGGCGGGGGGCGGGGGCGGGCCGCGCGCTGGGGGCCCCGCTCGGGCCCCGGGGCCTCGTCTAGCGCTCGCCGCTGCCGCCGCCTTGCAAAGTTGCGCGGCGCCCCCCGCCCGCGCCGCGCCGGAGGCAGAGCCACAAAGGAACTCCTCGCCCCCCTCCGCCCGCCAGAGCCGCGCGGGGAGGGCACCGGCGCCCGGCCCTAGGCCAGCCCCTTCCCCAGTACAGGGGCTCCCGGGGCCCCGGAGGCCGCGGCCATTGTCCCGCCCAGGCCGGGCCGCCGCCTCGCAACCCCGTCCCAGGTGAAGGCGGGCTGGGGACCTGGGCCTGGCAGGCCACGGCCCAGACTAGGCCTACCCCGCGCAGAGCCAGGCCGCCCCTGGGGGTCTCCTTCGCAGACTGCAGGCAGGAGGGGACCCCCGGAATGGGCCCCCACACCTGAGAACCAAGGATCATGCTCAAAATCCAGGCCGAGGGTTTTTTGTTTTTTTTTAAAGACGAGGACATGGGGATGGGGGCAGAAGTTTGGACAGGACGGGCCACCCCTCCCTCTGTAGGCTCCGGCCCTCCCTGTCCTTAGGCCCGAGCCCCCAAAAGGTGGGGCCTCCAGAGACTGTCAGCGGCTCTTCTCGCAGAGTCTATCAGAGGTGGCACCGGCTGTCCCCAGCTCCAGACCTCAGAGCCATCTGTGTGTGACTCCTCCTCCCACCTCACCCTCCCCAGCCAATCAGTCACTAGGTCCTCCGGATTCGGCCTCTCGGGCTGTGTCAGCTTCCAAACTTCACTTCTATCTGACCAGGCTGCTCGTCCCTGGATCCTTTCACCTGCTCAGATTTCGGTGACACTCAGGGCCATCCAGCCTCTAGACCACAATGAATCAAGGCTGCCGCTGCACCCAGTCCCTGGAGAAGGACACACACATTAGCAATCACCTGCCACCATTTGCCATCCTCCAGGAAGCATTTCCCAATTTGTAAATAGTGATTGAGGACCTGCTATAAGATGCTCTGCAGGTTGGCTGGAAACACAGCTATGAACAAGTTGGACAAAGTGCCTGTCGTCATGGCGCTTCCAGTCTAGCCTTCCACAGATGCCAAGGCTGTGAGCAACTTAAGGACAGGACCCACGTAGATCATTTGTTTTCAGGGTCCAAGTTCCAAGCTCAGTGCCTGACACAGAGCAGAGCACAATACATAAACGTGGCATGAATTAGTTGGAATTACAAGCATGAGGACAACACAGAAGACGCCACTTTTTTCTCAAGGCAGTGCAGGTCTTCAGAAATTAGATCTGGGGTGAGGGGGGTGGGGAAGAAGGGAGGGCCTTACAGTTTCCAGAAAAAAAATGGGGGTGCTGAGTGTCATCAATTGTTGAGAAGTTCAGTGAGATAATAAATTTTAAAAAGGAAGAAAGAGACAAATCTCCATGCAGAAAAATTCGAAATAATTTATGTAGATAGCCAAGGAGATGAAGCATAACTCTCCACTCCTTAAGTGTGGGCTGTGCATTGAAACTTCCTTCCAAAGTACACAGTACGAAAAAAGAAGGAAAAAAGTAACTTCACAGTGGAAAAACTAGACAACTATTACCTCAGCCAGGTGATCAAGGCCAACATCAACAGTCACAAATCATGTTGACAGGATGTATGTTTGAGATTATGTGACAAAATGACACTTTACGTCTCTGGTCTTCCTCCCAATAACTTATAACCCCAGTCTTGTCATGAGAAAACCACCAGACAAACTTGGAATACTGAGGTATCCTAAAAAATATCTAACTAGTATTCCTCAAAACTGTCAAGGTCATCAAAAACAATGAAAGTCAGTCACAGCCCAGAAGAGCCTAAAGAGACATAACAATTCAATGTAATGTGATATCTTAGATGGGATCCTGGAACAGAAAAGGGACAGTAGGTAAAGACTACAGAAATCTTAGGCCGGCCGAGTGGTGCGGTGGTTAAGCACTGACTTGAGACGCCAGCGGCCCTGGTTTGGATCCCACATATGAGGGCCAGTGACACTGCCCTCAAAAAAACAAAACAAACAAACAAAAAAGACTACAGAAATCTTAATAAACTATAGACTTTAATTAATAATATATCAATAAAAAGTATCTATCAATAAATAGTTATAATATATTATAATGAATATACTAACATAAGATGTTACTAGTGGGGAAAACTGGGTGACCAACATGTGGGAATTCCCTGTAATATACTTTCAATTTTTTTGTAAATCTAAAACTTCTAAAAAAATAAAGTCCAATAAGAAAAAAGAAATCCTTTAAAATGTTTCAACCCAGGTCATTGTTGATATCATTGTTATTCAATGAAATAATGCTTGACACAACACCTAATATTCTAAAGGGCCCAACATACGTTATTGTGTTATTGGTTCATCATCATTGTGATTCTAGGGATTTAGAATAACATATGCAAAGGCATCAGAATTTAGGCTGAAAAGGGAGATGGGAGACAGAATCCTAAAAGCTTTGACTGCTGAGATGAGGTCTTTCTAGGGGAATTATCAGGGGAGAGTAGGGAGCTGCCTTCTCAGGACTTGCCCTCTCTCTTCTAAGGCCTTTACACATGCTGTTCTCTCTGCCTTGAATACCCTCCCTTGTCCTTTCATCCCACCTTTCCTGGTCACCTTCAATTCATCCTTCAGGTCTTAACTTAGATACTCTCTAAAATGCCTTCCCAGACCGCATTCCAAGATGCTTTTAACACGGTCTGAATGGAATTGGTGGTGTCGTCTGAGGTATAAGAAGCCAGAGACTGAGTTCATGTCTTTGTCACTGGTACCCAGACTCCTCCCCGCAAATCCAGCCATGCTAGATGCTGCCCCTTCCCTGAACACACTGTACACCTTCTTGCCTGCAGGCCTCTGCTCATGGTATTTGTTCCCTCTGCTGGGATCCTTAGTCCTTTTCTCCTCATCTCTCATCTCTCTGGTGAACTCCTTGTCAAGGCTCAGCTCAAACATTGCATCCTTTGTGAAGCCATTCTGGATCTTCTGCATGGAAAGAGGCACTTTCCTCTCTTGTCCCCAAGAGCATCTGGTCCTCTGGCCAACAGTGCTTGCAAACCACTCATCATGGTGCATCAGAATAAGTGTTTGCTGGATGGATGAACAAATGATGGGCTGGACAGCAAGCCCACTCTCATCCTTTCCAATTCTTCAACTCCTTCTTATTCTTTTTTAGGAAGCCCTCCACGACTGCTCCAACCCACTCACCTCCCTTCCTCTTCTTTAATTTTTACAATTGAGCCCCTGATTACATTCTAACTGTTGTGTGTATAAGTATCTGTCCCTTGGGTTACATTTAATTCTTTGAGGAAGGAACCATGTCTTCCATGTTCTGTTTTTTCACTCATTTATTCATTCAACAAGTACCTACTTTTTACAAAGCACCTACTTCTATGTCACAGTTAGGGCCTCAGGCTCTGGAGAGGCAGTGAAGAAGACTCAGGCCCTGCTCTGATAGACCCTTAGTTAGGATAATTAGTCAGGCTAAACCAGACTATGCTGAAGTAACAAAGAATGCCAAAACCTCAATGACGTAACATGAGTGGTTTATTTCTCACTTGTGCCACATGCCCATCCTGAGTGTTCCATTCTAGTCACCCAGAGATGTAGGCTGAGGAATCACTACCATTTTGAAACTGCACCTCCTGGGACCTGGGACCTTCTTAGTTACCATGGCAGGAGAAGAGAGACTGGAGACTCCTGCATGGGTTTTACACTGCTTCAGCTGGAAATGGACGTGCATCACTTCCCCTCATCATCCATTGGCCCAGACTAGTCATGTGGTCCTGCCCAACTGCAAGAGAGGCTGGGAAGTACAGTGTTCCCCCTCAAAGGAGAAGAGAAGTAGACATTGGTGAGTTTTCCCGGTCTGTTCCAGGAGACAGAATTTAACGAATAATCAATCAAATAATTATTTAATTATTCTCATAAGAGCTACAAAGAATAGGTTTAAGGTGTTCGAGGAGCACGTAAGTGAAGATCAAAGAGAACATCCCAGAAGAAGGGACATTTAAACTGAAACCAGGGAAGAGCTAAGAAAAGAGCATTTCTGGTAGAGAGAACAAAATGTGAAGGTTCTGAGGTAAGGAGGAGTTTGTTATACCAAAGGGCCAGAAAGGACAATGAACTGTGCGTGGAGGAAGGAGGGACTGCAAAATGACCCTGCAGGTTGGACATGCCAGGTAGGCCTTGGCAAGGATTTAGGATTTTAGCCTAAGAGCAATAGGAAGTCATGGGGAGGTGGGCAATAAGCAGAGAAGTTATGTGGTTAGATTTCTTTTCAAAAGGTCCATGTGGCTGCTGGGGAAAGAATGAACTGGAAACAGAAAGGCAGGGAGGCCCGAAGGGAGATTTTCAAAGTCTTCCAGGTGAATGATAATGATAGTTTTGACCAGCACGACACTAGCAGAGGTAGAAAGAAGTGGACAAACGTGGGACATTTTAAGGACTCAGTGTCTCCAGGACTTGGTGACTGAGAGATGTGGGGAGTGAAAAGCAGGTGTGCAGGTGGCTCCTGGGTTCTGCAGCCCCCATCACGGCAAGCACAAAGCTGGCTTCATAGTGTTGCATCCTCAGCCTGTTTACAGTGGGGACTTGATGCCCAGAGATTGCCATCTTCCTCTGTTGCCCTCTACTCAAGCTAGCCACCTCCTCATCCCCAAACTGGGGTGCACCTCCCATCAGAACTAAAACAACCTCAAGCTTCAACATATGTTTTTCTTTTTTAGGTTAATTCGGGAACAGTGTGTTTTTTCCAGGATCCATCAGTTCCAAGTCAAGTCGTTGTTTTCAATCTAGTTGTGGAGGGCACGGCTCACTGGCCCACGTGGGGATTAAACCATCAACCTTGGTATTAAGAGTCTGCGCTCTGGGCCGGCCGAGTGGCGCAGTGGTTAAGCGCTGGCTTGGGAAGCCAGCGGCCCCGGTTCAGATCCCACATATGAAGGCCAGTGACACTGCCCTCAAAAAAAAAAAAAGAGTCTGCGCTCTAACCACCTGAGCTAACCGGCCCCCCCAACACTTGTACTTTCTAACTGGACCCCCACAGGAGTCCTGGGAAGGAGGCTGGCAGGGATGTTAACCCCCATTTCATAGATGGGAAAACTGAGGCCCAACAAAGGAAAGTGGTTGACTTAGTCTTGGGGCCAGACCTTCAGCTGAGGTCCCCTAATTCCTGGTCCATAGCTCCTTTCACTCCAGTGCCCAGTGCATGATGAGTGCTACGTGGTGTTAGTTGAGTGAATGAATGATTGAACATGTGAGTTCTCTGTCCATTCACCATCTTCACCCTTGTTCATTTTGCTTCTCTCAAGAAGGCCATAGAAGTTAGAGTTAATAGATTAGATTTAATTGTCCAACAGAGCTGCGTTTGAACCCTGGCCTTGTCACTTATTTTAGGCAAGCTTCTCCCTCTCTTTTGACCTCAGTTTTTGTTTGTTTGTTTGTTTGTTTGTTTGTTTGTTTGTTTTTGAGGGCAGTGTGACTGGCCCTCATATGTGGGACCTGAACCGGGGCCACTGGCTTCCCAAGCCAGCACTTAACCACTGCGCCACTCAGCCGGCCCTTGACCTCAGTTTTCTCATGTGCAAATTGAGCACAATAATACTAAGTTCACAGGCAAGTTTTAAATGAGATCATGTGTGTACCATAGCAATGTTGGCTACCTGTACTTCGGGGATGCGCTCTACCTCGCCTCCCCTGGAAAACCTTCCCAGAGAACAGCAGCTTACACTTCCCCATCCCCAATAGCAACTTATCAAGCTCTTCTCATCTGTACTGTCCAAGCTATAACATGGAGGAAAAGTGTCATTTAAATCCCGAACTGGCCACTCTGCCATCTTAAGATGGTGACGTAATCCACATCAGTGTGAAACCAAATCTGCCTGTGCTCTCCTTTCCACTTTTTTTTTGCTTTTCTTTTTTTTTTTTTTTTATTAGTTTCAGGTGCAGAACTGTTTCTTTTGTTTTGTTTTGTTTTTGTTGTTTTTTTGGTTTTTTTTTGAGGGCAGTGTCACTGGCCCCCGAACTGGGGCTGCTAGCTTCCCAAGCCAGCGCTTAACCACTGTGACACTCAGCCAGCCCTGTTTTATTTTTTTAGCTGAGCCCTCCTGCCATGGCAGCTCAGCTGCAGCTCAGCTCCGGCTGGGCATCAAACTGCTGTTGCTCAGAACTCAGCTGGCACTCTTGAGCGAGCTCTTAACCAACTGAGCCACTCAGCCGGTCCCCAGAACTGTTTTTTTTTTTTTTTAAAGATTTTATTGGGGAATTGGTGGAGGGGAACAGCGTTGGGGAATCGGATCAGACAAGTTGCTGTCTTTTTGTTCTTCAGTTTAGTTGCGGAGGATGTTGCTTCACTGTTGGTATCGTCATTGCGCTCTTCCCGGATGAGGCAGATCGGTCGCTGGCCTCTGGATGTCGCTCATCGCGGCTATTGGCAGCTCACTCTTGGCTGCCAGCCGCTCACGCTGGCTGCGGGCCACTCACTGTAGCCTATGGCAGCCCACTGCAGCAGGGGCTGCAGCCCACACCATCACCGGGGCTCGCACAGCCCAGCTCCAGGTGGAGGTGTTGTTAGCTGTAGAGGGCAGTGTCACTGGCCCTCATGTGGGATCTGAACCGGGGCCGCTGGCATCCCAAAACCAGCGCTTAACCAATGCGCCACTCGGCCAGCCCTCCTTTCCACTTTTTGAGGGGTTGGGTGGGGAAGGAAAAGCTTCTACTACTCCCTCTGAGTGTAGGGAGTACAAAGACTGAGTGTTTGACCCTTTGTTAAACAGAGATATTAATGGAGTTTGGGATATACCAAGATTGTCTATGGCTGAGCAGGAGATGGAGGCCTAAATTGCTCTTCATGAAAAAATGACGGGGATTATGGCCCCTAAATCTCTATATGGTCTGACCCCTGCCAAATCCCTCTGTCCTCAACTGGGACCACTTGCCCCCTTGGTCACTGTGCTCCAGCCATACAGGCCTCCTGTGAGTTCTTGGAAGACACGCTGCTTTCTTTTGCCACATGGCCTTCTCAGAACCCTCCTCCAATCTGACCACACCCACAATGTCTCATCACCTAATGAACTACTCACCCAACACATCCCGGCTCATAGCCACATCCTGAGGGTGGCCTCCTGCTACCTTCTGGATGCTCTCATAACTCCATGGACGTCTCCTTGTTTGCACACTTATCCCAGCTAGAATTCTGCATTCAGATGCCTAATTTCATGATTTAACATCAGGCTGTAAACTAGGTACTCAACACATATTTGTTCATTCACTTATCCAATAAAAAATGATTAGGATAGAGGGCCGGCCAAGTGGCGCGGTGGTTAAGCACTGGCTTGGGAAGCCAGTGGCCCTGGTTTGGTCCCACATATGAGGGCCAGTGACACTGCCCTCAAAAGAAAAAAAAAATCATTAGGATTGAATATTTGAAGGTGAGGGGACTCAGAAAATGAACAAGATGAAATATGTGAGCATTGTCTTGAAATGTGGGAATGACGAGTAAAATGGGCGAACTTGAAGAGAGACGTGTCCAGTGGACAGGTGGCTATAGGATTTGTAAAAATAGGGATGATATTATTCAACTTTCTGCCCTTCGCATATACAACCCTCACTCTGTTTCTTAAATCTTCAGTAAAATGGGCCACATGCTAAATGATAGGTTCGCACTGGGTTGACTGGGCTGGCACTGAGTGGAGAGTAAAGGTTGGCAGAGGAGAGAGAATAAAGGTACACTAGAAGTAGAAAGTCGGAGCTGAAAGTGACCAGGACTTTGTAAATCACTGGGTTTGAAAAAATCCTGGAGACATCATTGGGATTCTACAAAATGTGAGGTAGGACATGCCAGCCACTTTCTATTTAAATCGCAAAGGGCTAGAAATCTCGCCTTTAAACATTAAACACGTTGTGACTGATGAGTAATGTCTGTCTTGGACAGTGACAACTGGTCATGCAGGTCAGCCTTTTCAGGGGCTCCCAGGTCTGCAATTTAGCTTAGTGTTCGCTTAACCAGAGGGACAAGATTAAGTCTTAGCCATCTTTTGTGTCTCTACCATTAGTAGTAAGCTGAGGGTTGTGGGGTGCAGGGAGGTGACAGAGGGAAGGTCAGTGGAGCAGAGCAGAGCCAGCAGCAAGTCAGAGCTCCCAACCAGGCAGGGCAGGACATATGGATCCAGGTTCTGACTCTATTAAATAACCTCAGTGAGCTGGGGAAGCCATGTTGCATCTCTGGGCCTCAATTCCTTCAAATGTGAAATGGGCAATAGTACTTGTGACAAGTTATAAGTGAAAAACACGAGTGTTTTGAGATCAGACACACAGCATTCAAATACTGGCTTCTACTAGGGCATCTCAGTCTTCTCCTTTATAAAATGAGGAGAACAATCCTTATTTCACAGGGCAGTGAGTCAGGCACCACCATTTACCAAGCATTTTACTACGAGCAAGGCACCTTGTTGAACTTTTTATGGGCATGATCTCACCTGGAGAATATAGAGTACCCAGCACAGTGCCCAAGACCTGACCAGTACTCAGGGAGTGTCAGTTCCTCTTTTCCTATAGTATCTAAGGACTTCCTTGGTATGAAAAGGCTTCATTATCCACAATCACATTCAGAAAGTGATGACAGTAACTATATTTACAGCTCTTCCTAGTAGCTGGTCTCCACAATCCTCCAGCCCTGGGCTGTCACAGCAGATCTGGACCTCTCGCTCTTTTATGACTGGCCCTGGGGCTGTCAGAGAAAAAGGGCAGAAGTGCTATAATGAAAGGGCAGACAATTACCTTCCCTTATAATTACCATTTGCAGTAATTAAATAATAATAGCCTTTTGTAGGCCTTGAGAACTCAAAGCAGCCCACATAGATAACATCTGGTTCCTTTCTCTTCTGCCAGGAATTGTGTACCCACAGGGACAGAATGGGGAAATGAGGCAACGAAAGGAATAAGGCCAGCCATCCTACATCACACACAAATCAGGGTGCCAGGGTCATGGAAAGATCCTTAAAGAAGTGACTCAGAGTGATAGACAACTGGAGCCTGTGTTCTGGGTACCAGTTCCACTGCTCACATGCTGTGTGGCTGTGGATAGCTCACCTCCCTCTCTGGGCCTCAGTTTTCCCATATGTAAAATGAGGTGGGCAGGCCAAGTGGCTCAGTTGGTTAAGAGTTGGCTTAGAGCGCATGCTCTGAGCAACAGAGACGCCGGTTCGATTCCCACATGGGCCAGTGAACACTGCACCCTAGCTGAGCTGTCGCTGAGCTGCCAACAGGTGGCAGGATGGCTCAGCTGGTGTAACAAGAAGATTGTTCAATGGTGGGCTATGTCCACCCACAACTAAAGATTGAACTCAGCACCTTGAGATGAGCTGCCGCCCCGATGGCTCAGAGGATAGAACATGCGCTCTTAACAACAAGGCTGCTGGTTCAACTCCTGCATGGGATGGTGGCTATGCCCACCCGTGACGAAAACTGAACACAGCACCTTGAGCTTAGAGGCCACGAGCTGCCGACAGGAAGCCAGATGGCAACTGGCACCCTGCACAACAAAGATTGAACAACAACTTGGCTGGTCCCCTCCCCCAATTCCCCAACACTGTTCCTCTCCCCCAATTCCCCAATTAAAAAAATAAAAATAAAAAATAAATAAAACGAGATGGAGCAAACACTTGACCTGGCACCAGGCTATTGTTCTAGGCTTTATTCCATTCATACATAATATTGAGCAAATTTTTTGCACAATTCAGGTTGCAAGAGACAGAACTCCATCTCAGGCTAGCAATTAAGCAGGTAAAGTGGGTTACTGGCTCACAGAATCCAAGAAAATGTTGAACAGCCAAGCTGTGCAAGAAACAGAAGTCTGGGGAAGAAGCAAACGAGGGACCAGGAGACCCCAGGCCTCCTTCCTCTCTGCCTCCCTTGAATATCAGCTTTATTTTTCCTCCACCTCTCTCCAGAGTGCAAGAAACATGGGTACCAGCAGCTACCCCAACCAGCGGTTCAGAGCTTCAGCCCCCTTAGAGAGCCTACTCTGATTGGCCCTGCTTGTCACATGGCCATTCTTGGACCAATCAACTATAGCCAGTAGGGCAGGGTCTATAATATCCCATGGGAATGTTAGGGATGGAATAAGAGCAGGGGCAAGGGCCAGAAGAAATAGGGGGCACTAGGCAGGCAAAATAAGTCATTCACTAAAACAAAATATGGCCTGTAAGAGAGTGAAAGGGACATCTCATAAAACCAAAGCAAAATAAAACAAAATCACAAGGAATGCAGAAATGTGAGAGGCTCTCCTGGGAGGGGGGAGGGGGAGCTGTATAGGTTTGACTTCAGACGCCTCACCAATGTGGGGAGAAGCAGTTTCCAGGCTTCTCAATGGACAGCAATTGATGCTGCCTGGCAGGCCCCTTCCATCTGCTGGTGGCAACAGCTCCCTTCTTTGGAGAAATTGCTGTGCCTCTTATCCAAACCAGGTGGTTCGGGTAGGGATTGGAGGGTCACATGACCAAGCCAGGGCAAACAGAGTCCTTCTCCCGGCCTTTCCTTGGGCACTTAAGTCCATAGCCCCAGAAGAAGCCATCCAAGAGAACAGAAACCCTGTGCTGAGAGGGGCAGAGTCCAGAGAAGAAGGCCCTGGCAGGGTTCCCAGGCCTCGACCAGCCCCTCCAGAGTTCATCCTCCCTGCAAGCCACACTGCAATGAGCCAGTCAAATTCCTCTGGGCCAGGTGTATTAGTTTCCTAGAGTTGTTGTAACAAGTTTCCACAAATTCACTGACTTAAAACAACAGGAATTTATTCTCTCACAGCTCTGGAGGCCAGAAGTCTCAAATTAAGATGTGAGTAGGGCCACACTCCCTTCTAAGGCTCTAGGCGCGACTCTTTCCTGACTCTTCTAGTTTCTGCTGGCTCCAGGCATCCCTTGGCTTCTGGTAGCATCACTCTAATCTCTGCCTTCATCTTCACATGGCCTTCTTCTCCTTCTGCCTCTTTTTTTTTTTTTTTTGAGAGCAGTATCACTGGCCCTTATATGTGGGACCCGAACCAGGGCCGCTGGCTTTCCCAAGCCAGTGCTTAACCACCGCCACTCGGCCGGCCCTCCTTCTGCCTCTTAAAGAGACACTTGTCATTGAATTTAGGGCCAGCCCAGGTACTCCAGAATAATCTTATCTCAAGATCCTTAACTTAATTATATCTGCAAAGACTATATTTTCCAAATAAGGTCACATTCACAGGTTCTGAGGTTAGGACACAGATACATCTTTTTGGTGGGGGCTAGCATTTAACCCACTACAGCTCATATCCTTGTAACTAAAAGAATCCTCACTCATACACGCCTCGGAGTTAGGCTGGGAGCAATCCACCTCACATTGTTCTGATCCTGAACTGACTCTGAACAACATTTTTTTAAAAACTTTATTGGGGAACAATATGTTTTTCCAGGGAACAATGTGTTTTTTCCAGGACCCATCAGCTCCAAGTCAAATTGTTGTCCTTCAATCTTAGTTGTGGAGGGTGCGGCTCAGCTCCAAGTCCAGTCACTGTTGTCAGTCTAATTGCTAAGGGAGGTGAAGGAGTGGGGGGTGGGGAGGCGGGCGTAGCCCACCATCCCATGTGGGAGTCAAACCAGCAACCCTGTTGTTAAGCACACACACTCTAACCAACTGAGCCACCCGGCCGCCCTGAACAACATTTAAAAAAGTGAATTCCAACTCCTTTCAAGAGATATGATCCATCTCTGAGCCTCAGTTTTTGTTTTCTCCCTATCTACATAGAGTTAATACCATCTCTCCACAGGGATGTTGAGTGGATTCCCTGAAGTGTCACAGGTCAGACCCAGCCTCACAGTTCACATTCCATAGGGGCTTGTCTCCTCAGCCCTGATGGTGCATAGAATACTCAGGTCACTGCAAGGGAGTAGCCCTCTTGGAGGGGTCAGAGAGATGAAGTCAGGGCAAGGCCACACAGCACGTGAGTGGAGAGGCCTGATCCCCCCCATTTCTGTTACTGTCTCCTAGACCATGGGGCCTCAGCAAAGCTAATGGACCTGTGAGTGTCTGCTCCCCATACACAGAAGCGTGGTGAGACAGCATTCTGAAATGTTCACTGAAGGGCTTTCCCGCCCCAAAATGCCTTGCACCCTCAGTCCTTCCTCCATCCAACTTTGTCTGACTCATAGTTGTACGCCTGGTGGCTAAAAGAGTGCCTGGAACACAGTGGGCACTCAATAAATATTTGTTGAATGAATGGCTTCAGTTAGCTAGGGCATTCCTGCGGTTTGTGCCTCAGAGAAGGGATGACAAGATAACACAAATCACAGAGCTCAAGCTCTTCTGGTGCTCCTCGTGGTGCAGGTGGGGAGAAAACCCCTGCAGGTGTGTCTAGGCAGACACACCTGAGACAGCCTCAGGACTCCTACCACGTGTCCAGGGCGCTGAGCACAGCTGGGAGGGCTGGGAGTGGGGGAGGAGGAGCTGGAAGAGACTGAGATAGGCCTCACAGAGGCTCAGAGCACATGGCGCTGCAGAGTAGCTGTGGAGCCACACTGGCCACACTCCAAGCTTGAATCTGGTTCTGTGTGACCTTGGGTGAGTCGCCTCACCCTTCCGTGCCACCTTTCCTGATCCATAACATGAAGATGACTTAATAATATTTCCCACTTCGTAGGACTAGTGTGAGGAGGAGCTGGGCACCAGGCACTTTGGCCACTTAAGTGGTCATTGTTATCAATACATGAGCTGAGCCCACACCTACTGCGGAACCAGTTGTGAAAACTTGTGGGGAGGGTTTTTCCTGGAACAGGTTCCCCTGATTACCTTCCTCCCAGCACAGCAGGGGGCTCCTCAGAAACTGAGAGACCCCCAAGAGAGCTCTCTCCCAAGTGCTACAGTGTGTATGACCCTGGGTCCCATCCAGCCTGCAAAGTCTGCAAAATGAGATGAGGTTTGTAAAAGCACTTTGCAAAACAGAAAGTGCTTTAGAAATTTCAGCGATTACTCATAGGAGCTGCATTCTTGCTCCCCCTGCACCAACCCCCCCCACCCCCATACCATCCCTTGATTGACAATTCTTTCACCAATCTCCCAATCATGAACATTTTTTTCATTTCCTTTCTTTTGAAAAAAAAAATTGCATTTATTTTTTCCATTCGTGATAGATACGTTTGAAAATACATAAAAGTCAAAGAAAAATGGGGACAATCTCCTTTGGGCCCATGACCTAGTGATAACTAAATTTGATATATTTTCTTCCAATTTTTTTTAGGGGGGGCAGGCATTTTTACAAAGGCGTTTTTACTAAATAAGATCATCTTGTAATACACAAACTTACATATAATTATTTTGAATATCTCGCTTTTCTTATTCTAATACATGAATAAAATTAGTACATAAAGAAAAAGAGAAAGAAAAAAAAAGAAATACTAACCAGAATCCCCAAATTTAGATGCAATGTACTCCCAGGTCCCTCCCTCCACATCCTGCCCCATCATTCTCTAAAAACTTGCAGTTTTTATACAGATTTTTTAAAAAAAGGACTGATGTGAAGGAGGGGAAACAACACTCTGGCTCCCCAAAAAGCGGTTCCCAAGCTGAGAAACTCAGCTGCCCATCTTTCTGATTGCAACAGACCTTGTTTCTTACGCAGGGGCAGAGAGGGAGGCAGGATGAGATATTTACACCATGCACTTTCTTATGAAATATCACAGGTGGTTTGCTATTGCACTTCTCACTCCCTTTCTAATCTGTGGGAAGTCTTGATTTTGACCATGGGATGATTTTCAATCCTTATTTTCCACGTCTTAACGAATTTTTATCTTTTTCTGAATCTTCATAGGTATGTTGGTGGGTGTGTCACGAAGTACTTACTAGAATCCACTTTAAAAGTTTGTCCTTCTATTTGACATTTCATGCCATGTATCCCCAGTGACACTTCCTCCTGCTTGAAAGTCTTACCTCTCTCGACTTCTGTGACACCTCTGTCATTGTACTCTCCCTTTGACTCTCTGATCCTTCCTTTTCTGTTTATTTTGCTGACTTCTCTTCCTCAGCCCTCTTAAATGTTGGTCTCACGAAGATTCATCCTTTTCTCTTCTCTGTGTAATTCCTTCCATCCCTCCCATGACTTGTACAGGGTTAATTCTCCCACGCTGGTCTGTCCCTCCAGCCCCAGGACCACCTCCCCAGTAGCTCGCTGTGTCCCCCTCTAATTATCCTTCAGGAATATGAGCTTCCACCTGTCCACAGCCTCCTCATTGTCTTTCCCCCAAATTTTTCTTGCTGAATTGATATATTACCATATTCTTTTTCTCCTTCACCCTCTCCCTCTCTCCATTCACCCAAGATAGGTGGCTCACTGTCATCCTCTCCCCTTTACACCACATACCACTGGGTTCAGCTTAACCTGTTTGGAGTTTTGTGTTTGGGCTTTTTTGGGGTTTTTTTTTTGGTAAATTTTCGCTTTGAAATTATTTCAAATTTACAGAAAAGTTGCAACAAGAGCACAAGACATTCTCAAATATCCTTTGCCCAGGTTCACCAATTGTTTACATTTTGCCTCATTCACTCTGTTTTTCTATCTCTATCTATACATATATCTACACACACACACACACACACACACACACACACACACACACAGTCATATGGAAACATCCACTAAATATTTCAGAGTACATTTCCTAAGAACAAAAGAAGTATCTTAAAGAATAGTAATACAATCATCAAAAATAGACAATTTAGCATTAAGGGCTGGCCGAGTGGTGCGGTGGTTAAGCGCTGGCTTGGGAAGCCAGCGGCCCCGGTTCGGTCCCACATATGAGCGCCAGTGACACTGCCCTCAAAAAAACAAACAAAAAAACCCCCCAGACAATTTAGCATTGATACAATTCTGTTGTCAAAGGTATGTTCCAATTTTGTCAACTGTTTCAATCATGTCCTTTGTAATATTTTTCCCCAGTCCAGGATCCAATCCAGGATGGCACATTGCATTTAGTTGTTATATCTCTTTAGTCTACTTTAATCTGAAACAATTCCGGAGCCTTTCCTTATCTCTCTTGACCTTGACATTTTTGAAGATTCATGGACAAGTTATTTTGTAAAATGTCTCTCAATTTCTTTTTGTCCAATATTTCCTCATGATCAGAATCAGATTATACATTTTTGGTAGGAATTCCAACAAAAGTTGTATCCTTCTCAGTGTCTTAGCTAGGGCATTTGACACCCAGAACAGATCTTTTTTATTAACACTCCCTTCTTCTATATGGAACAATTATTTTCAGAAATAATTATGAAGTGATAAGGATGATAATAATAGCCCAGTAAAGAAACACAGAAATTGGGCCGGCCGAGTGGCGCATTGGTTAAGAGCTGATTTTGGGACGCCAGCGGCCCCAGTTCGGATCCCACATATGAGGGCCAGTGACACTGCCCTCTACAGCTAACAACAGCTCCACCTGGAGCTGGGCAGCAAGCCCCGGCAATGGTGTAGGCTGCAGCCCCTGCTGCAGTGGGCTGCCATAGGCTACAGTGAGCGGCTGGCAGTCAGCATGAGCAGCTGGTAGCCAGAGTGAAAGGCTGGCAGCCAGAGTAAGCTGCCAATAGCCACAATGAGCGACCATCTAGAGGCCAGCGACCCAACTGCCTCATCCAGGAAGAGCACAATGATGATACCAACATGGGCCAGTGAAACAACATCCTCCACAACTAGACTGAAGAACAAAAGGACAGCAACTTGTCTGTTCCCCTTCCCAGATTCCCCAACGCTGTTCCCTTCCCCTAATTCCCCAATAAAATCTTAAAAAAAAAAAAAAGAAAGAAACACAGAAATGCCAGTAAAATTATGAGAATATCAAATATTAAAAAATATTATAGGAGGGCCAGCTGAGTGGCGTGGTGGTTAAGCGCTGGTATGGAAAGCCAGAGGCCCCGGTTCAGGTCCCACATAGGAGGGCCAGTGACACTGCCCTCAAATAAAAAAAATAAAAATATTATAGGACACAAAAGGGAAAAAACAATGGATTTTTAAATACATCGGTGTAGTTTTAGAGGAAGGGAGGAAAACTGTATACTTACATATTGGTCTGTCACAGAAATGCATAATAACCTTAGAACCTGGTTTTGTGCCTTAACTGCTATAGATTTCTCAAGCATTCATCAGAATTGATCTTATTCATATGTTCACATTCAGTACAAAGTGTAGCCAGATTTGTAAATCTGTCTTCACTCATAGTTGATCAAAGAATACTTTTTATTCATTTTAATTTAGAAAAGGTTCTTTCATATGAATCAACAGATAGAAAAAAAATCATAAGCGTAGGGGTAAGCTTGGGAAAGACCCATAAAAATCCCCTTTCACAATAAGTCCAAGAAATTGCAGTGCTGCTCCTGGCTTTGTGTCTTTGGGATTGATAACCGACTCAAACATTTTCACAATCAAAAAGTTTCCACTAAATTATATTCACCAGAAAATTCATCAAATATTTCTAATATACTTAATTAAGAAAAACAACTTCCAAAGTTTTCTTCTTTTGCAAAAACAGAAGAGCTGAAAATTGACATTGTTTGATTCTCTCTCTCTGTCCATATATATGTATATTATACATACACACACACACACACACACACACACACACACACACATTTTATTGGTGAACAGTGCATTTTTCCAGGACCTATCAGCTCCAAGTCAAGCAGTTGTTTCAATCTAACTGTGGGCACAACTTAGTGGCCCAAGTGGGAATCGAACCGGCAACCTTGGTGTTATGAGCACTGTGCTCTAACCACCTGAACTAACTAGCCACCCCAGATCCACTGTTTTTTAAGAGTATCTAGTTTTTGGTGAAAATGATTGTGGCCTTCAAACATTTTCCTTTCATTTCCTCTAAGAAGATTCTCAGCAATCTTCTTGGAAACGTGGTTACTTTTTCTATGTAAATGTTTGTTTCTTTACATTTGTTGTTGCATACAGTTAATGACCGTCTCCACACTTTCTGTTCACCAACAGACAGGAAGCAATTTTAAACTTGATGTTGTACTGTACCGTGATCAAGGCCGATTCCAGCTGATTCAAATATTTTGGTGTCTGATTGACCTCACCTAAAACTTCGCACTTAATAAAAGATAACTCAGGAAAAAATTGTCACATACAGCAGAGAACAAAATCCTCACTGACCCCCGCTTTGCATCACACGGTTCTTCAAAGGTTGGGGTTAACTTTTCATGTGCTGTCTCCACCACAATGCGCAGCTTCATGGGGAGCAATCGTTTTGTCTGGGAAAGTCTTTTCACTGCTCCTCATTCCGCAGCCGTTTCCATCAATGAAGTGAGCATGAAAAGAATGACTACCTTTTTCTAAAGTTCCAAAAAATATCACACATGAGGGAGACACTCCAGGTAGTCACACAGAATGTCAGAATTAAACTAACTCAAGTTCAATTTTCTTTACCATCACTCTGCTATTGTTTATTCTGAGTTCACTACAGGGGTTGGAAACACAAACTGCACCCAAGTTAACTTGAACAGTTAAGAACTGAAATTAACTTATTTAAAAAAAAAACATAACGGGCCGGCCGAGTGGCGCATTGGTTAAGCGCTGGTTTTGGGATGCCAGCGGCCCCGGTTCGGATCCCACATGAGGGCCAGTGACACTGCCCTCTACAGCTAACAACAGCTCCACCTGGAGCTGGGCAGCAAGCCCCGGCCATGGTGTAGGCTGCAGCCCCTGCTGCAGTGGGCTGCCATAGGCTACAGTGAGTGGCCCGCAGCCAGCGTGAGCGGCTGGCAGCCAAGCGTGAGCTGTCAATAGCCGCAGTGAGCGACATCCAGAGGCCAGTGACCGATCTGCCTCATCCGGGAAGAGCGCAATGACGATACCAACAGTGAAGCAACATCCTCCGCAACTAAACTGAAGAACAAAAAGACAGCAACTTGTCTGTTCCCTTTCCCCGATTCCCCAACGCTGTTCCCCTCTGCCAATTCCCCAATAAAATCTTGAAAAAAAAAAAAAAAAAACATAACATTTTGCAGAGTCCACCTATGCCAGGGCCAATTGTATAACTGGGGATTTTCCAAATATTCATTTTGAATCCATCATTTACTAAAAGAGAAATAATTAAAATATGCTAATGTGAAACATATATAGGTGTGGTATGTGTGTGTGTGTGTGTGTGTGTGTGTGAGATATATAATCAAATATGTACTAAATATATAATTAAAGATATCAATATAATTAAAACTCAAAAATAATGGCAGCAATTGCTTAGATGTTTTCAGGGAGAACTGTTTTATCACCAAATTGCTGGCACATGGTGATAATGAAAAGCAAAGCAATTTTAGTCCGTTTCACTGTTTTTAAATTCTTTAGAAATACAGTTCACCTCCTTATTGCCTGTACCCAGAGCTGTGGACTCCCTGCCACATAGCCCCGCCCCTGGTATGCCACTGGTCCCATGTGTCATATCAGGAAGCACACCATATCAGCTTAGTCCAATATTGATGATGCTTGCTTCCATCACTCGGTGAGGGTAGAGGCCATTGTCAAGTTACCATGTTCCCTTTTGTAACTAAATAGTAACATGGGGGAGACATTCTAGGATCATTAACATCCTGTTCCTCATCATGCTTTCACCCCCCAGTTCTACCATTTTTTGATGATTTTCTAATTCTCAAATTTTCTCCAATTTAGTAATTGGCATCCTTTAGTAAGGAAAAAGCATTATCTTCGCCTCTATTTGTTTATCAATTTCAGTATGGACTTGTAGATTGTTATTTTGTTGTATGGATTATAATCCAATACTATTTTTTATTAGTTTGGTTTTCAAACTGTTCCTGATTTGGCCAGCGAGAGCCTCTTTAAGTTAGTTCCTGTGTCCTCTTGACATGTCCTCATCATCCTTACTTTCTGGTGTGTACCCATATGAACAATGTGTCTATATTCCAGTATGTGTATCCTGTCCAATATGTATGAGAATCAGGAAAATGACCTAAGAGACCTCAGAGGGAATGTTGGAGGCCCCCATTGGGTCCCATGTGTGGGGTCGTGCCAAAAATACTGGCGAGCAAATCTGCAATGTGCTTTCGACTATGTCTGCAACTCCCCACCACAGTAAGTTTGATACCACTGTTGTGTCCAATGGGAGAATTTCCCCCATATATAATACTCTGTTGTTAATACTATTTTATAATAGTGCAGCAGATACAAACTGGGGAATGAGGTGCATGTTAACTGGCTCCCAGTGGTTCTTCCAGTGGTAATTCACCACATCTACAGTCCCCACACCCCCAAGCAACACACACCATTTGGAAAACCATTTCTTCTGTATTCTTTTTTCTTTAATAATTTTTTTTTTTTTTGAGGGCAGTGTCACTGGCCCTCTCATGTGGGATCCGAACCAGGGCCGCTGGCCTCCCAAGCCAGCGCCCAACCACCGTGCCACTCGGCCGGCCCTCCTCCTGTAGTCTTTTACCCAGGCTGCCAAAACAAAACACCACAGACTGGCTGGTTTAAACAGCAGAGATTTCTTTTATCACAGTTCTAGAGGCTAGAAGTTCAAAATCAAGGGGCCAGAAGGGTTGGTTCTTGGTGAGACCTGTCTCCTCACTTGCAGACAGCACCTTCTCACTATATCTTTACATGGTCTTTTCTCTTTGCATGAACATGGAGAGAGCAAATTCTGGTGTCTCTTCTTCTTCTTATGAGGATACCAGTCCTATGGGATTAGGGCACTGCCCTTATGACCTTATTTAACCTTAATTACCTCCTTAAAGGCCCTATCTCCAAATGCAATGTCAAATTGGAGGTTAGAGTTGCAACATATGAATTTTATGGGTACATAATACAATCCATAACAGCTCTCTTTGCTCTGGCTAGGCATCTTTTTATACAACCCTGCCTTCCTGGCTGCATTGATTGGCTGAGGGCCAAGCACCTGACTAAAGTTTGGCCAATCACAGCACCTCACTCTCCTCGGCCATGGTGACTAGTCCAGCCAAGGTCACATGATTCAAGTTATCATTCCAAAGGAATTAAATTTTCAATTTAGATAGTAAATATTTTCAGCCTTAGTGGAGAAGGGGGAGATGGTCTCTTTTACAACTATCAATTCTGTGCTAAACTCTGCTAAAGCAGGCCAAAGATGATATATAAAGGAATAGTCCTAGCTGGATTTGGCCTGTGGTGGGCTGGAGTTTGCTAGTGCTGATCCACAGAATAGAATAATGGATAAAATGTGGGCTTATTTTGTGGCTTTCTCCCATTCAAACCATGGCTTCATCACTTGCTAGCTTTAAAACAAAATGTATAACATTTAACATCTTGGTGCCTCAGTTTCCTTATCTGTAAAGTATGGACAAAAAGTTATTATTATTATTATTATTATTATTATTATTACTGGGGAAGAGTGTGTTTTTCCAGGACCCATCAGCTCCAAGTCAAATAGTTGTTTCAATCTAGTTGCAGAGGGTGCAGCTCAATGACCCATGTTGGGATTGAACCGGCAACCTTGGTGTTATGAACACTGCATTCTAACCAGCTGAACTAACCAGCTGCCCCACACAAAAAGTAATTTTATATTAATCAGGCTGGGCAAAGCTAGCTGCTATAATTATTACCCCAATGTCACAGTGGCTTAACCCAACAAAAAGTGATTTCTTATGCTGTCACACTCCACTGCTGATAGTCAGAGGCAGTGGCACAGCTAGTATCAGCTCTGCTCTGTGGAGTCACTCAGACCCCATGCTCATTCTACCATGTGGTTTCACCATCTTTAACATGGCTTCAAGATTGCCCTGTCCTCAGCCCATTGGCAGATTAAAGAAAGAGAGAACAGGGGCTGGCCGAGTGGTGCGGTGGTTAAGTGCTGGCTTGGGAAGCCAGCGGCCCCGGTTGGGTACCACATGTGAGGGCCAGTGACACTGCCCTCAAAAAAAAAAAAAGAAAGAAAGAAAGCACAGAGAAGGCATATTCACTCTTTTTTTTTTTTTTTGAGGGCAATGTCACTGGCCCTCATATGTGGGACTGAACCGGGGCCACTGGCTTCCCAGGCCAGCGCTTAACCCCCGCCACTCGGCCAGCCCGCGTATTCACTCTTAACTGCCTTGAATCACAGGTTACTTCTCTTTACATTCTGATGGCAAGAACTAGTCACATGGCCCCACCCAAATGCAAGGGGTCTGGGAATTGTAGTTCACTTGTGCGTCCACAAAGAGAATATGGAGCTGATGACCATCAAGCCAGTCCCTGCCATGGGATCTAGGTTATCATGAGGACTGTAGAAAACTGTAAAGACTTAGAACAGTGTCTGGTCCTCATAGGCACACAATAAATGTTAGCTATGGTTATTACTGAAACCGGAGGGGAGAAAGGAAAGTGTTTTTTTCCTTTTGGGTAGTAGAGCCATATTGATGTCACCTTAGAGCAGCCTGCAGCTATGAATGGCAAAGGCCAGCATAAGGAAGAAATGTTGACACACAGAAAGAGAAGCCCAGGTGAAAGGCAGAGGCCAGTGAGTTATCCTGACTGTACTAATGTGCCTGCTGCAATCAAATCTGTCTAGTCTTGGTTGGTCTGCGATGAATACAACAACAGTAATAGTAGCTAACAATTACTGAGGTCTTATTATGTGCCAGATGCTTTGCTAAGGTCTTAATAGACATTAACAATATTTAAACTCAAAATACAACCTGTAGCAGGGGAGTGGGTCACAAAAGCATTTTTAGGAGTTGGTACCAATATTTTTTAATAAACAAAATAGGCTAGACTAACCTAGAGCTAAAACTAAATGACAGCAGAAAACATTAGACTATATCGCACATAATAAGGGCAAATTTTGTTTTGTGGACTTTTATTTTATATTATATGTGTACTAGGTCATGATATAAAACATCTTTTTTTTTACTGTAGTCACTTCCCTAATTCATTGATCCCTTCCAAAAACCCAGTGAAGGAGGTATGATTATAAGCTCTGTCCTACAGACGAGGAAACCGAAGCACCAGGAGGTGACCTCACTTCTGTAGCCTGCGCAGTTAGGAAGGGGCACAGTCAGCATTTGCACCCCAATGATTTGGCTCCTGAGCCCCAGTCTAAAATCTACCCTAACATCCTTTTAGTAAATTGATCATTTCCCTTTGGGATTAAGCTTCTTCAAGTTGGATTTCTGTGCTGTGCAAACCCAAGAGTCCTGGCCAATGGAAGCAGGAGGGAGACAGCGTGGGCAGGGCACGGGATGTGGAGAAAGAGGGCCAGGTCCTAGACTGGGGCTCAGCCCAGACACTTCAGCAGGGCGCCTCACCTTTCTGCATCTGTTTCTTCCTCCTAGAAAATGAAGGTGGCAATAATGTCTCCCTCAGAGGCTTTTGCCAGGAAGTAGGGAGATGACCTAATAAAGTACCAATCTTAAGTCTAGCTGTGAGTAGCTAAGTAGGGGAGGGGAGGGCAGGGACAGCACCTATAGAAGTGTAGAGATGGCATTGAGCAGAGCAAGGAGAGACCAACCAGTCAGAACCAGAGGATGCGGGATCAGGCAAAACAGGTGTCACCAGCCTCGAAGGCCATATGAGGTGTGTGGTTTGGGTCAATTAACCATGCAGAGTCCCAGATGGTTCTGGAAGGTCGAAGTAGGAAGTTCCCCAGTGTCCCAAGGCACAGACAATCATTTCCTGTGAATTAAACTTGAAGAAAACACAGTATGGCATTCTCCCATCACAGGTGGTCTCCATCATAGGTGGCTAACAGAGGAAAATGGAGTCAAGTATCTCAAACCTATGACTCAGGACCGGGGGAGAGTGAGGCAGCCCAGTATCCGACCTTGGTTGAGGCCTCCGCCATTCCCAGGGCTGCACAGCAGGCTCTGTGCAGAGCAGGAAGCCCGGAGCTGCTTCAGAGGGCAGGCAGCTGTGAGGCCTCCTCCGAGAAGCTACCCTTTGATCTCCCTGGCAGCCGACGGGGTCCCACTTCCTGCATCCCAGAATGCTTGCTCCAAAAGGACCTCAGAGGTCGTGGAGCCCAACCCCATTGGACAGATGGGGCCAATGGATCCCCGAGAGGCACAGGCCCTGGTCAAGGTCACACAGGGAGCTTGTGGGCAAGTCAGGACTAGTGTCTGATTAGCAGTGCTCACTCAGGGCCCCCCTACTCCTCAATGCTCCTCCTATTTCCCTCCACTCAGTGGGAAGCCAGCAGGGAGGGTCTGCTCTTTCAGATCTCTCTACTGTGGGGGGTCCATTTCCTGCCAAAGCTGAGTAAGTTCAAAGGCCCTGGGATGGGGGGGAGGGGCGGCTGGACAGCACAGGGTAGGGAGTGGGTCTTTAAATCACAAAGACGACTTTATCCTTTGAGATTTTAAGTGGACAGAAGCCAATTTCCTAACATCCTTTCTTCTGATGTGGCCCTTGGCAAAAATTATGACATGGAATGGGATAAGGAAACTTAAGGTATTTGAGCCCCTACTGTATGCTGGGCTCTGTGCCAGGCAAATCTTTCCTAGACATAACAGTCCTTCCTGGTGGAGATTGGCTTCCTCAGTTTACAGATGAGGAAATGGAGGCGTAGGAGGGGAGGTAACTTGCTCGAGGTCACACAGCTAGGATTTGAGCCCAAGTGTGTCTGATTCAAGAGTCTTTGCAATGTTTAACCTTGGGCCACATCAGTGCCCAAGGGGTTGTGTTGTGGGTACCCTGAGTTCCACAACTGTATTAGTTAGGGTTCTCCAGAGAAATAGAACCAACTGAAGATAGATAGATGATAGGTAGATAATAAATAGAAAGATGGATAAATAGATAGGTAATAGATGATAGATAGATAGATGATAGATAATAGATAGATGATAGATAGATAATGAGTTGGCTCATTACGAGACTGCGGAGGCTGAGAAGTCTCACGATCTGCTGGAGACTCAGGAAAGCTGATGGTGTTTCCAGTCCAAGCCCAAAGGCCCACAATCCAGGGGAGCCAATGGTCAAGAGCAGAAGACTGAAGTTCCAGCTCAAACATTCAGACACAGAGCAAAGTCACCCTTCCTCCACCTTTTTGTTCTATTCAGGCCCTCCGCGGATTGGATGATGTCCACACTGGGGAGGGAAGTCTGCTTTACTCAGTCTACCAATTCAAATACTAATCTCTTCCTGGAACACATTCACAGATACACCCAGAAATAATGTTTAACTGGTTATCTGGGCAGTTGGTGGTCCAGTCAAGTTAACACAAAATTAACCATCACAACTCCTCCATTAATTAATTCAACAAACACTTGCTGAATGTCTGGTAGGTGCCAAGTGCTTTGAGTACAGAGATAATAACATAGACAAGATTTATTGAGTACTTGCCATATGCCAAGCACCGTTCTATGTCTTTTACGTGAATGAACTCCTTTAATCCTCACAACAGTCGTGCAAGGTAAGATCCATTAAGTATCCCCATCTTATGGGGAGTGAAATTGAGGCACAGAGAGAGGAAAAGAAGTGCCACAGTCCCATAGCTAGGAAATGGTAAAGCCGGCAGTCAAACTCTGCTGCCAGAGTCCATGCTTTTGGTCACCGTACCACACTGCCCTGTTCAACACCCTGAAACTCACTGTCATGACTCCATAATAAACTGTGAAAAGTGGGGTGTGGGGGAAGTAAGTACAGGACATTGCAGATGGTGGGTGAGCAGAGGAAGGGCAGGCCACAGCCAGCTTGGGTGATCAGGAAAGGCTTCTGAGAGGATGTGACAGCAAAACCAATGCCTAAAGAGCGAAGTGTCAGACAGAAAGGAAATAGACTGTCCCAGGCAAAGAGAGTGACATGTACAAAGGGCACACCAGGGGAACCAAAGGAAATTTTGTTTGGCTAGAGCTCGGAGTGAGGTGGGGTGTACAAAACAGTAAGACTTGAAGCTAAAGAAGTTGAAAGGAGGGCCGGCTGAGTGGCGTGGTGGTTAAGCGCTGGCTTGGGAAGCCAGCGGCCCCGGTTCAGGTCCCACATATGAGGGCCAGTGACACTACTCTCAAAAAAAAAAAAAAAAAAGAAGTTGGAAGGAACTGAGGCTCTTCAAGGGCACTGAATGTCATGGTTAGAAGTCTGGGTTTTATCCTATGGGCCATTGGGAGCCTAGATGTGGGGCCCTGAACAAGTCACTTTATCTGACTGCACCTCAGTTTCCTTATTAGTAAATTGGGAATAAAAGACCCTACTCTACATGTCTGTTGTTATTGAGTGGAAGAAATGAGACAATGCATTTGTAGTAGAAACCTCACAAATGTTCGTTTCCAGCCTCCACCACTCCTAAATGGGGCATGGAAATGCAGAGAGGCAGCAAAACAGCTAGACCAAATGCCACAGGAGCCAGAGGTTCCTTATATACCAATCAGGAGGCTTTGAGCATATAAATGTGGTTTAAGCCATAAGGAGTTCATTTCTCGCATAACAAGGAAGAGAAGTTCTAGAGTTTGGAAATGCACTGGCTCAATGATGTCTTCAAAGAGGTATCAGCCTCCTTCCCATGTTGGCAATGGCTTGCTTCGTGGTCACAAGATGGATGCGGCAGGACCTGCCATCATGTGCAGACAACACAATGTTCGCTGAAGAGGGTATTTCCTCTTATGCATCTTTAAAGGAAGAAGACTTTTATTAGAAGCCTCCCCATTGGACTTCCCCTCAGGTCCCATTGGCTGGGATTGGATCACAAACCTTTTGCTAAATCAACACTAGCAAAGGGAAAATAATTCCCATGGCTGGTTTAGACCAATCATGATTTGTGCTCCAGGTCTGAGAAGGGTCTTGTCCCCTGATTGCTTGGCCTCAAGGGGAAGGACCCAGATAAAGCAGGTCTTTCCAGGAAGGAAGAAGGGGGATGGATTTGGCTAGCCCATTCGCATTATCTATGAGTCCAAGGACTTGGATCCAAGCTCTGGGCAATAAAGGCAGTTCCATTCCCTACTTGCTGATGGGCTCAGTTGCTGAGATCATTTTATGACTCTGGAAGACAGAACAGACTGAGGCCAATGCCCCGAGCCTTAGAAACTGCCTCAGTGGGGTTGAGTGAGCTGGAGTGTTTCCCCTGTGCCCTGTGAGTCTAGCTCAGTGCTTCTGGAAGACTCCATCATTCACTCATTTAATCCGCAGATATTAATTGAGCACCTACTTTGTGGTGGGGACAAACAATGAGCAAAACTCAACATGGACCCTACCCTCCAGAACTTACCCCCTACTTGGGGAGACAATCAAATAACCACACAGTTGTGTGTCAAATGACAACTGTGATCAGTTATGGACTGATGGGCACATAATGCTATGAGAGGAAACAGGAGGGGGACTTGACCCAGGCAGGGAGGTCCAGGACTTTGATGTTGGCAAATGTCATTTTGAGCCTAGGCTCAGCCACTTACTGGCTGTGTGACTTTTCAAAGGCAATTTGCTGGACATCTCCATGCCTTGGTCTTCAATGGGAAAGAGCAAAAATCATGGTAACTGACCAACCTGGGATTGGTCAGAAAACTAAATGAGATAATGTGGCCCATTCAACTATCATGCAAGAACTAGGGAACCGCACACTATCAACAGTCCAGTAGTACAGCACAGTGGTTGAAGTTTCTGGCTTGAGTCAGAATGTGCGTGTTTGAAGCCTAGCTCTGCCTCCGTCTAACTGTGTAACACTGAGCAATTGCCTCATCTCTCTGTGCCTCAGTTTCCACATCTGTAAAATGGAGCCAATAACCAATAGAGTTGTAAAGATTAAATAGATCGCGTAGGTAAAGCTCTCAGCACAGGGCCTGAAACACAGGAATGCTCAATAAATGTTAACAAAGGTTATTATTATGTATTGTTATCTTGAAATGAATCATAGAAACAAATGTGAAAACAGTTGGATTAGAGATTTTCAGTCTAGCAATCGCAGTGTCATTTTTCTTGCTGGCATTTTAATAATAAAGGTATTTGTCATAGCAATATGTGTCTAGCTATGAATGTTAAACATCCCTGAGCATTCCTGGGTTTCGATTACATCCAGATTTTCCTCCGGAGTGCTGGCCTGCCCATTTCTATCACCTCCAGCTGCATCAGAGACACACCTTGAGGAGCAACCATTGTTAGGATAAACAAAGCAAGACCCAGCCAGCAGCCACATGGCAGCCCAGCCGCAGCTTCCAGGCTGCTTCCAGCTTGCAGTGGTGTCTAACCAATCACAAGCCTCAGTATGCAAATTGTGTTTCCTAATTGATCCATCAAGCTATGCACAGTTCAGGTTATGAAAACCGGTACTGTGCGAGGAATGCCGGCGCTTGCAAACACTCAGCACTGGGCCTAACGGATGTCAAGTGCTTGGGGGAACACGAGCTATTGTCTTTAATATTATGTGTCCTCCAGATGGTGGGAGCATCTGACTCCCGAAAGCTGCAGAGAGCCATTGCCAGCTTTGCTTTCCCTTCCCTTTGTAAAACGACCGAAGCTTCTTTAGGTTATCGTGTTAAGTTATAACCACACCCTCTTTAGGAGAATGACATGAGTCAGTGCATGTAATGCATTTGGAATGGTGCCTGGTACAGGGTAAGTGCTCAGAAACAAAAACTATAGCAACAACAAGAATAATAATAGCTAACACTGAGCACTTAGCAGACTCACTTTCCAGATTTAATCCTCACACCCTACCCATGAAGTAGGTGTTCATATCATTCCCCTATTACAAGTGAGGAAACTGAGGCATAGAGAGGTTAAATAACATGCTTTAAGTTACACAGTAAATTTAGCCACTAGCTGCTATCATTATATTTCAAAGTAGAGCATTAATCCAAACAGTCAGCAGAAGCACAGCTATATGCAATAAACATAGTAGCTTGTGCAGAGGGAAAGGGATTGGCAGGAAAACACTTCAAAATGTAAATAGTGCTTATCTCTAAATGGTAGGAATATGGGTGGTGTTTCCCACCCCACCCCCCTTTATTTCATTTATCTATGTCTTCTATGTTTTCCATTAGTAACATGTATTACTTTTATATTGGGGGAATGTAATCAAAATTAATGTTTTAAATGGCTGTGGCAAGAGCCTAAATGGATGAGGAGCAGGGGTGGCATGCCCTGGTTAATAGACAATTGCCAATAGTCGAGGAGGGAGAAGGTGAGGCCTGAACCCAGATGCTGACTGCGGATGTGTGAAGGAGGCAGTAGGTACAGGTAAGAACAGAAATGACTTTGCGACTGATTGGACATGGGCGAGGGAGCTGGTGAGATCCATTGCCTTATCCCATGTATGATAAGGCACCTACTGTGTTCTAGGATCTGTTCTGGGAACTAGGGGTGCACAAGACAGATAAATCCTTAAGCTCACGGAGCTTCCATTCAACTGGGAGAAGACAGATAATAAATAAGTCAGTGCTTGATGAGTCAGGTGTTAAGTGTTAGGGAGGGAAGTAAAGCCCGATGAGGGGGACAGAGAGTGCCAGGGTGGGCTAGAGGCCATCTGGGGAAGGCCTCTCTTTCAGAAACACTTGAGCAGAAATGGAAGGAAATGAGAGAAAAAGCCCTGCGTATATCCTGAGGAAAATCATTCCTTGCACAGGAAACAGCAATCTCGAAGGCTTAGTGACAAAAGCATTTTGGAAAAGTAAGGAGGCCAGGGTAGCTGAAGAGAGGGAGGAAGAGAAACAGGAGTAAGAGACGGAATTAGAGAAGCAAGAGAGGTCACCATTGATGTTGACACCAAATGATGTCAACCATTGTCAAGACTATGATTCTTATTCTGAGTGAGATGGGAAGCCAGTGGAGTTTCAAGCAGAGGAGTGACAGGCCTGACCTTCATTTTCAAAGGATCACTGAGGCTGTTAGGGGACAGAGAGACATAGGTAAAGTTGGAAGCTGGGGACCAGTTAGGATGCCTTTGCAATCATCCAGAAGAGAGATGACAGTGGCTTCCAGGGTGCTAGAGTCACACTGAGCAGTGTTGGATTCTGAATATACTTTGAATAGAGCCAACAGCAAGAGGAGTCCAGGGGAAGCCCAAAATTTGTGGCCCCTGCAGAGAACGGAGCTGACATTTCCTGAAAAGAGGAAGACTGCCCAAGTACCAGATTTGTGGAAAGCAAACCAGGAGATGGTGTTGGATGTGTTAAGTCTGAGATACCCTTCAGATGCCCGTGTGGAGATGTCACGTACACATGTGGACATGCTGGAAAGAAGTTCAGAGGAGAAGTAAGGGCTGGAGATGAAAATGTAAGTCATCAATATACAGATGATATTTAAAGCCTAAGTACTGGATGAGAAGGTCCAGGAGTGAGTATAGAAAGGGAAGGAGGATTCCTGGGTTTCAGGCTTCGGCTACTGGAAGGATGCTTTTCCTTCTTCAGAGATGGAAGACACAGGAGGAGGAGTGGGGTTTGAAGGGAAGATGACGCGTTCGCTTATGGACACACTGAGTTTCAAGTGCTCTTGTCCTACAGAGGCAGGCAGTCAGGCTTCAAGGTCGGGAGCTCAGGAGGGGTCTGTGCAAGAGACAGCGAATAACTAAGGTCCCAGCAAGAGTGTAGATTTCATTTCAAGTGCAGCAGGAAGTTACTGAAGAAGTTTATGCAATGGAGTGACATGGTTTGGTTCATGTTTTTCAAAGATTACTCGGGCTGCTATATGGAGAAATATTTATTTGGGGGGAGGGCAAGAATTGAAGTAGAGAGACCATGGATAAGACCATTTGCAGTAATCCAGGTGGGAGATGATGGCCTGGACTAGGTGACAGCGCAAATGAAGATATATACATGGATTTGAGGTATATTGGGAGGTAGGATTGACAGGACTGGTTTCTGGCTAGATATGGGGTGGGGAGAAAGGACTTAAGCAACTGGGTGATGGTGGAGGTTCATATGTCAAGATGAAAGAGTATGGGGAAAGCATAAGTTTGGAAGATAAAAGTTAAGTTCCATTTTGAAGCCATTTACATGTGGCATTAATTTTTTTTTTTTTTTTTGGATGTCTTTTGGCTGCAAGTGTCAAACTGGCTTAAGCAAAAATGGGGGATTGTTGACTGTCTTGGGAAATCTAGCCTCATGGACAGCTAGATCCAGGCAATATCACCAGATATCTCTCCTCTCCCCCTACCCCCCAATCCCACCCCTCTGTTTCTCCTCCTCCTTCTTTGCTGGGAGGATTTAATCCTGGTGTGAATATAGCCATGCCCCTCTCACCAAGGAAACTATTCACAGCAAGAGAAAAGGCAGCCACCCCACAGGCGGTGCTCCTATCACTGCATTCTACTGCCCCATCACTCACGCTGTGTGAGATTATCTATCTATCTGTTTAGCCCTCTAGGAACAGACTGGATACCACTTAAGGGTAAGAATTAGATCTTATTCCCTCCAAACTCATAGCTTAGTGAAATGAAAAGTGAATTGGCTTTGGAGTCAGACATCTGGATTCCATTGGGCTGTGCCATTTAGTAGCTGTGTGGCCTTGGATAAGTCACTTAACCTCTGTGAGGCTTATTTTTCCTTATCTATGAATTGGTGATTAGAAATACATAGTTGGGGGCCGGCCGAATGGTGCATTGGTTAAGAGCTGGTTTTGGGATGCCAGCAGCCCAGGTTCGGATCCCACATATGAGGGCCAGTGACACTGCCCTCTACAGCTAACAACAGCTCCACCTGGAGCTGGGCTGTGCGAGCCCCGGTGATGGTGTGGGCTGCAGCCCCTGCTGCAGTGGGCTGCCATAGGCTACAGTGAGTGGCCCGCAGCCAGCGTGAGCGGCTGGCAGCCAGTGTGAGCTGCCAATAGCCGCGGTGAGTGACATCCAGACGCCGGCGACCGATCTGCCTCATCCGGGAAGAGCTCAATGATGATACCAACATGGGCCAGTGAAGCGACATCCTCCGCAACTGGACTGAAGAACAAAAAGACAGCAACTTGTCTGTTCCCCTTCCCTGATTCCCCAACGCTGTTCCCCTCCGCCAATTCCCCAATAAAATCTTAAAAAAAGAAATACATAGTTGGGTAGGTTATGAGGGTCAAACAAGATCTTGAAGAGAAATGCCTGGTACAGTTCAGATACTTTAAGTTTTGATAAATGAGGACATCATAAAGGCTGGAGCAGCCCCTTGGGGTTGACCTTAGAGAAATGGGTGGGGAGGTGTAAAGCTGGTGTGGGTCCTGGCAGCAAGGAGGAAAGCTGCTTGGCGCAGGGGGCGGGATGTCTGCCGGTCATTGCACAGTTTCCTTGGGCGGCCCCACCCCAAACCTGGCCTCAGCCTAAGCCTGCCTGATGGGGGCCCTCTCCAGGGTGCGCACCCACAGCCAGGACAGGCCCTGTCCTGTACCCCACTCCTCTGCCTGCCCATGGGGTTTGCTAAAGCTGCATACATTCCTGAGGGATTGATAAAATTCCAGAAGCCACACCCACCACCCACTGGCCTACCTTGGGCTGCCTTAAAGGAGGGCAGCACCAAGCCTACCCCCTCCACACAGCAAGGGCCAACTGATAGCACCCGGCCCCATATACAAATACCCTATTCCTCCTTGACAGAACCACAGAACAGCACAGCTTTAAGAAACCACAAAGAGCCCCCAGCACCCTCCTTGCCAATCTGGTGGATGCCCCAGCCTGTTCCTACTGAGCACAAACCAGCTTCATCCCTTTCCTCCCCTACGGTTTAAGCCTAGACATTTTTTAAAAACGTACCCAGAATTCTTTGGTGTTAGACAACCATGGCTAGGGTGACCTAATGGTGGGTGAATGTACCTGCCACTCTCTGGGCATCTTCACCTTAATTATAGCTCCAAGGACCCTAGGTGGGAACCCACTGATCCTGATGGGTACAGGACATAGTCCAACCACAACTATGGGGTGTAGAGGGGAACAAAGTGGAGAGTCCTTAGGCTTAGGCGCAAATAGAAGGTTCTGTCCTAACTCCCTGACTTCTCAGTGACCTGGGGGCAACTGGCTTCCCCTCTCTGAGCTTCTGTGACCTCACCTGTGAAATGGAGATTGATGATCCGGTAAGTGAGGATTAAATAAAATAATGCTTGTAAAGAGTTTAGCAGGAGACTCAGCATACAGTAAGCAATCTATAAACGGACCTGCTACTGAATCATCATTAATCTGAACAAAGGAGTAAAAATCTGTAATCCTGCCTTAGCCCTGAGACCAGGTTGGAGACAGAAGGAAACACAGAGACACCCTCCCCACCCCCACATTGCGGAGTCCCACCTCTTACCCGCCTCGCCTGCCTGTCCTCCCTGCGAAGCCCACGATCTGGAGCCTGAGCCCAGCCCTCTCCCCTCCTCCTCGAGCCCCCTCTGCCTGCTGACTCGGATGATTCATCCTGCCCCAGGCCACATAGTCGCGCCTATCAGAAACCCATTTTTCCGGTTTCCCCTCCTGAGCCAGAAGCCCCTTGGACGCTGCCATGCTCCTGGCATAAGGCAGGTGGGGGTCTAGGGGACCCTGAGTGGGAAAAAAGTCCCTCTTGGCCTCCCTGCCCAGACCTGGGACCTGGGGGGAGTTGGAGGTGCGAGGGGGGAGATGAGAGAGAAAACAAGGAGGAATCAAGGAAGCAAGAGGGGTCCCCTCTTTTGACCTGAATTAGGTCTAAAGCAGCTCTGAGCCCTGGGCAGGGATGGGCCCGGGTTTTGCGGGGCTTGGGGAGGAGGGGAGAGGAGGTCAGGCTGGAGCCATGGTTTCCCACTGCTGGGAGGTCCAGGAAGTCCCTCTAGCACCTCAACTCAGCACAATGCAAACAGAACTTTTCTCCTCCACTGACCAACTGCACCTCCCCTGGCTGTCATCCGCGCAGCCCCTCAGCTAGAAAACCTGGGAGCCCTAGCCCTCTTCTGAGCAGTGCAGCTCATCAATTGCTAAGTGCTGGCCTTTTCTGCATGCCTCTAACTGGTCTCTCCCACCCACAAACCTTTCCCCACACCCTCATCAACTGGGTCCTCAGCTCCTGCCTCCTCACCGGTCTCCTCTCCTGCTATCTCCTTCCAGCCAGCCAGCCCAAAGGGGATCCTCCTTAGACCCAGGACTGACCAAACATGGGGCAGGCTGGGGAGGAGCAAAGTCAGGTGTGACAGCAAGAGCCAAGCTTCTTTCTGTTCACCAATGAGTGAGTGGGGGGAGGGGTGGGGAGCAGACTGGGCACGCCCCAGTGCGGGGCTCACAATCACTGAGCACCCACCCTTATGAGGCTAGGACCCCCTCAGTTCACTTTTCCTTTGCTGCACCCTGTCAAAGTGGGTTTCACTGCACCCATTTTATAGATGAGGAAACGGAGAAGAAGGGAGGCCATGAAGGTTGCACCCAACCTCCAGCGGGGAGGTGACAGAGCTGGATTTTGAACTCCAGTCTGACTTCAGAGCCTGGCTTTCCTCACTGTTCACAGATATTTCTAGAGACTCGGGGGAAGCAATCTGTGTTGAAGCCCTTAAGAGTAGTGGACCGGGCCGGCAGAGTGGCGCTTTGGTTAAGAGCTGGTTTGGGATGCCAGCGGCCCCAGTTCGGATCCCACATATGAGGGCCAGTGACACTGCGTCTACAGCTAACAACAGCTCCATCTCCTGGAGCTGGGCTGTGCGAGCCCCGGCGACGGTGTAGGCTGCAGCCCCTGCTGCAGTGGGCTGCCACAGGCTACAGTGAGTGGCTGGCAGCCAGCGCGAGCTGCCAATAGCCACGGTGAGCGACCATCCAGAGGCCGGCGACCGATCTACCTCATCTGGGAAGAGCGTAATGACGATACCAACATGGGCCAGTGAAGCAACGTCCTCCACAACTAGATCGAAGAACAAAAAGACAGCAAGTTGTCTGTTCCCCTTCCCTGACTCCCCAACGCTGTTCCCCTCCTCCAATTCCCCAATAAAAATCTTAAAAACAAAACAAACAAAAAAAAGAGTAGTGGACCAAGTGGTTTCCTCAGAGGCTCTTTGGAAGGGTCGTGTGTGTGTGTGTGTGTGTGTGTGTGTGTGTGTGTGTGTGTGTCCAGCTCCTGGCAGGCTTATGTCTTACCTGAAAGTGAATCTGGTCCACTGCTGCCCTCCACTGACCAGAGGCAGAACTGCTCCAGTCTCTTGGGAATCTGATTTCACAGGGGACCTGGTTGCTCAACGCCAGGGACCCTGAGAAACCAGGTGGTCGGAGGTTACATCCCTAATATACAAAGAGCTCTTAAAAAGCAATAAGAAACAAACAAACATATGCAACAGAAAAATATACAAAGGATATAAACAGGTCATATCACACACAAAAATACCCATCCCGATAGTCAATAAGCCAGTGATCAATTTCACTAATAACCAAAGAGATGGAAATAAGAACAATGAGATGACCCGTTCTCCTGTTAGATTAGAACTTGATCATACTTCCTCTTAGAAAGAGTATTGAGAGTGAGCACTCATATTGTAGGATAAAGTGAGAATTGGTCCTAACTGTTTGCAGGATCTATAAAACATTTTAATGTTCACATTTTTGACCTAACAATTCCACATCTGGAAATTTATCCTAAAAATGCAAAGATGTTCATTGCAGCAGTGTTTATGGTTTGTTCATTTATAGAGGAAAATAAGAGAGCCATTAAAAATGAACCAGTGTGGGGCCGGCCGAGTGGCACAATGGTTAAGCGCTGGCTTAGGAAGCCAGCGGCCCTGGTTCGGGTCCCACATATGAGGGCCAGTGACACTGCCCTCAGGAAAAAAAAAAAGAACCAGTGTGGGTGACTGGTTGGCTCAGTTGGTTAGAGAGCAGGCTCATAACACCAAGGTTGCTGGTTTGATTCCCACATGGGTCAGTGGGCTGCGCCCTCCTCAACTAGATTGAAGACAACAACTTGACTTGGAGCTGATGGGTCCTAGAAAAACACAGTGTTCCCCAATAAAACTTAAAAAAAAAAAAATGAACCAGTGGCTAGGGTTTGCTTGCATTCATGCTGATCACATTTATACATTTGTGGGCCGGCCGAGTGGCGTATTGGTTAAGCGCTAGTTTTGGGATGCCAGCGGCCCCAGTTCGGATCCCACATGAGGGCCAGTGACACTGCACTCTATGGCTAACAGCAGCTCCACCTGGAGCTGGGCTGTGCGAGCCCCGGTGATGGTGTGGGCTGTAGCCCCTGCTGCAGTGGGCTGCCATAGGCTACAGTGAGTGGCCCGCAGCCAGTGTGAGCGGCTGGCAGCCAGCGTGAGCTGCCAATAGGCGCAGTGAGCGACATCCAGAGGCCAGCGACCGATCTGTCTCAACCGGGAAGAGCGCAATGACGATACCAACAGTGAAGCAACATCCTCTGTAACTAAACTGAAGAACAAAAAGACAGCAACTTGTCTGTTCCCCTTCCCCGATTCCCCAATGCTGTACCCCTCCGCCAATTCCCCAATAAAATCTTTAAAAAAACAAACAAACAAACAAAAAACCATTTATACATTTGTGTAAATGATTTGTTTGTATGTTTGTATATAATCAAAATAAAAACTTTAAATAACAGGGTAAATATTTTTACATAAATATCCATTCACATATTATTGATTGAAAAACAGATTACAACGCAGTCAAAATACTACGATTTCATTTACACAAACTTGTATGTGAGTGTGTCTGAAGCGCGTGTGTGTGTGTGCGTGTGTAAGAGCATAGGAAGTTTCTGGAAGACTGTTGCCAAAATCTTAATGGTGACTACATTTGTATAAAAGAATTGCGCTTGAATTTTACTTTTTCCTTCATACTTCTCTTATGGTTTAAATTTTTAACACTGAACTCATATTATGTTTATAATAAAAAGAATAAAGCTATTTTCATGTTAAAGAAAGAAAGCAATCATAGGGTCTTGCTTCCCCAAGTGGTGGGGTTGAGGGTGGTGACCCTACCACGAGGTCATGCTAGCAGGTTGGGACATTAGGGGGGACGCAGAGAGCTGGCGCTGCATCTGCTAGCTCCTTGTGAAGTTGTCTGCAGAGAGTCCTGGCTTGTCTGAGATGAGAGGGCCTGCTGGTCTACTGCCCTCACTTTGAGGCAGAAATAATACATGAGATGGTGGCTCAGAGAGGGCAAGGAAGTTGGCCAAGGTTACTCAGTGAGCCAAAGATGAATCAGGCACTAGAACCCAGGCCTTCAGACTCTTCACTCACTGCTCTGGCTTCATGAGAAGGAGGATCTACAGGTCAGAAGTTAGATCATCTTGAACAGCATGTTTCCACAGATCTGGTGCTGTCATCAATTTGCTGCTAGAAAAAAATCTGTCCAACTCAGACTCCCCATCTTGGAGCCAAGAAGTCACAGTTCCCCAGGAACACCTTTGTACTGAATGACCTGTCACTGATGCTGACCAGGAAGCTGGGGTGTAGGGGAATGGGTGGTGGCCTCCTCTCAACCTCCTCACTGCTTTCCCTGGTGCCCGGACTGCCTCAATAATCCATTCTGTACACCATCCTTGAGGAGTGCTTTAAAACACCACTCTGCCCATGTCATCTCTTCTTGGAAAAGCTTTCTGTGGTTCTCCATTTCCCTCATTCAAGGCCTTCAGTGATGTGGCCCCAACCTCCATTTGCAGCATCCCAGCTACTCTCTTCAGTTGCCTCCACTGAGGTCACATCATATGTGCTGACTCAAGAGTGTCTTTTTACTTTCCTGGGCATTTACTCATGCACCCCCCTCTATTTATTACAATATTCCTGCCCCCTCTAGATGGGCACTCATTCTTTAAAGCCAACTTAAATAAATGACTCCTCCTTCAGGAAGCCTTACTTGACTCCCACATGAATTTTTTTTTTTTTTTGTTTTGTTCTTCAGTTTAGTTGCGGAGGATGTTGCTTCACTGTTGGTATCGTCATTGCGCCTCTCCCGGACGAGGCAGATCGGTCGCCGGCCTCCGGATGTCGCTCACCGCGGCTATTGGCAGCCCACTCTTGGCTGCCAGCCGCTCACGCTGGCTGCGGGCCACCCACTGTAGCCTATGGCAGCCCACACCATCACCGGGGCTCGCACAGCCCAGCTCCAGGTGGAGCCGCTGTTAGCTGTAGAGGGCAGTGTCACTGGCCCTCATGTGGGATCCGAACCGGGGCCACTGGCATCCCAAAACCAGCGCTTAACCAATGCGCCACTCGGCCGGCCCCCACATGAATTTTTAAGGGATTCATTAAACTATTCCTACCTGCTTTCTCATGACTCCAATTGCTATGTGCTTTTCCTTTGCTCCACTTTTCTTATTTCACATCTTCTTTGGATTTGATTTTTTTTTTTTTGAGGGCAGTGTCACTGGCCCTCATATGTGGGACCCGAATCAGGGCTGCTGGCTTCCCAAGCCAGCGCTTAACCATTGTGCCACTTGGCCGGCCCTGGATTTGATTTTTTTTAAATCCCTTTCCTTTGTTCCTTCAGCTAGCAAAGAAGTTAAGTATACATAACACCCACTTAAACTCTAGAGTTGAACAAAATTGAGAGATCCAAGATGGTGGGGTAGGTAAACACTGTGCCTACTTTCTTCTGTGAACACACTGAAATTACAACTAAATTAGAGAACAATCAACCTGGAGAAGCATCTGAAGTCTGGCTGAACAGAAATTTTATAACTAAGGATATAAAGAAGAAGCCATGTTGAGACTGGTAGTGGGGGCAGAAACTTTAACCTAGCTGATCCCAAACCTCTGTGTGGCAGTTGAACATTCCTGTGGAAGTCAAGTAAGGCTTCCTGGAGGAGGGGTCATTTATTTAAGATGGCTTTAAAGAATGAGTGCCCATCTAGAGGGGGCAGGAATATTGCAATAAATAGAGGGGGGCAAAATACCTCGGCCACGGAGGTTCCCTCCAGAGAAGCGAAGGAACCCAGCAACACTCCACGCTCCCCAGCCCAGAGTACTGGTGCTGGGAAGAGGAACCCCCACAACATCTGGAATTACAACCACACAGGTGGGACAGAAGACTGCAGGAAAACTAGATGTCCTCTTAAACAGCCCGCGCACAGACTCTCTCACTCGCAGGGACTTACCTTGGGCTCCAGTGGAGGGATGGTGACTCGGAAGGTGTCAGAGGCATATGGGGAGCAGACTGAGATGTGAAGCTTTGTGGCCAGGGCTGGAGGACAGTCGCCAATTTACCTGTGTGCTGTCCTCCCATGCAGCTAGGCAGGCAGACACCATCTTTAATGTGTTGAACCCACCCCCCATGCTTATGGCCAAATCTGATACTGATTGGTTTGGTGAGCTCTGGGGCTCACCCTGCTGACTCACTGGGACCGCGCCCCACCCAACTACCCCAACATCAGAGACACTTTTTCTTCAAGGAGCCAGCTCTGCCCAAATTGCACTCTTTGTTGAAAAACTATCGAAATCTATGGGCCCCAGAAGAGCAATGACTAGACTTGGTGTGCTCAAGACTTTTCCTTAGTAGCTCCAGGCTCAGAACCAAACCAGAATCTACATTAACCTGGTGAATAAAACTCTTCCCACTCTAGTGACTCCTTGAGACTCTGCCTCACCCAACTCACATACAGCACAAGGCTTTATCAGCAGCTGAACTTTAAGGGAGCTGGCAGGTGGCAGCAAGCCTCAGGATGTCCTGGCTTTTTTGCAGAGCTACCTCGGGAAAGGTACTAGTGGCATCCTCGGTTCACAGCATGGCCTCTCCCTTGTGCCTTCAGGTTTAGCACAGGCAGCAAAAAACTGAGGATCACTTTGTAGCTCCTACCAGGTAGCCCCCTGCTGGTCATAGGCAGTAGCTGACCTGGGTCTGCACTGGAGTCCTTCCCAAGGGGTCCCAGAACCAACATACTTGGAGGTTGGCTTCAGACCACAGCAGAGCACCATACAACTAACCCCACAGTGGCATACATAAAGGATGGTCTTATCAGGCACCAGAGCCCACTGGGGCATATCCCACTCATGGGGGTAAGCCCCCTGAAAAGCCGCTTTTAACCTGTGGATATGGCCAAACCCCACAGGCAATCAGCCTGAGGGTCAATTACACCTGCTGATGTGCCAATAGAAAGCAAGACTCAACTATAACAGGAAGACCCACACAATCCACACAAGGGACACTTCTGAAGCACCTGAAGTAGGTGACCAGGGAGACTGTCACTGGGCCCCACAGGGCACCTATTACATAAGGCCACCCGCCCAAGGCTGAGAGACATAGAAGATCTACCTCATACATAGAAACAAACTCAGGGAGACAGCCAAAATGAGGAAACAAAGAAATACATTCTAAATGAAAGAACAGAAGAAAACTCCAGAAAAAGAACTAAACAAAATGGAGGCAAGCAACCTACCAGAGGCAGAGTTCAAAACAATGGTTATGAGGATGCTCAAGGAACTCAGTAGGAACTTCAACAGAGAGATAGCATTAAAAAAGGACACAGAAACCATAGAATAGAACCAGTCAGAAGTGAAGAATACAATAGCTGAAATGAAGAATGTAGTAGAAGGAATCATCGGCAGACTAGATGAAACAGAGGATCGAATCAGCAATTTGGAAGTCAAGGTAGCAGAAAACACCCAATGGGAACAGCAAAATGAAAAAAGAATTCAAAAATATGAGGATAGTGTAAGAGACCTCTGGGACAACATGATGCGTAGCAACATCCTCATCATAGGGTACCGAAGGAGAAGGGAGAAAGCAAAATAGTCATGAGGTTGTTAAGTTCAGCATAGGGAATATAGTCAATAATATGGTAAGAACGGGCCCGCCGAGTGGCACAGTGGTTAAGCGCTGGTTTGGGAAGCCAGCGGCCCCGGTTTGGGTCCCACATATGAGGGCCAGTGACACTGCCCTTAAAAAAAATAAATAAATAAATAAATAAAATAATATGGTAAGAGCTATGTATAGTGCCAAGTGGGTACTAATCAGGAGGATCACTCCTTAAATTATATCAATGTTTAACCTCTATGCTGTACCCCTGAAATTAATATAAAATAATATTGAATGTCAATTGTAATTGAAAAATTTTTAAAGGGGGAGAAAGGTGAAGGACAATAAGTGGTCCAAATTTCCAGGTATAAAGCAAATAAGTCAGGGATACAGCATACAACATGGGGAATATAGTCAATAATATTGTGATAGCATGGTACAGTGTCAGATGGTTGCTGGACTTATCATGATGATCACTTCTTTAGGTCTATAAATGTTGAACAACTATGGTGTACCACTGAAGCTCACATAATATTGTATGTTAGATATATATATATATATATATTTATTTATTTATTTATTTATTTATTTATTTATTTATTTTTTTTAGGGCAGTGTCACTGGCCCTTATATGTGGGACCCGAACCGGGGCTGCCGGCTTTCCAAGCCATTGCTTAACCACTGTGACACTCGGCCGGCCCGTTAGCTATATTTTTAATAAAAATCTTTTTTAAAAATCTAGAGTTGACTAAAACCTTCACCTTCTTTCTCCCAACCAATACACAATCAGATTTTTTCAATCCATCTTGTAATTATTATCATTATTACTGTAACTACCACTTATTTAGATTCACCAACACATTTACCAGGTTTTTTTGTTCACCATTACCTCTTGCTTCTCACACTTTCCTTCTGTTTTGTTTTTTTCCCCTAACAGCTTTACTGAGGTATAATTGACCTACAAGAAACTGTGCATGTTTAAAGAGGACAATTTTGATAAGTTTTGACATATGAATACACCACAATCAAGATAATGAACATCACCCCCAAGAGTTTTCCTGTGACTCTTCATAATTTCTCCCTCCCTCTCTCCCTACCTCTACTCCCTGTTCCACCTCATCCCCAGGCAAACTCTGATCCGCTTCCTGTCACTATAGATGAGTTTTCATTCTCCAGAATTTTATATGGGTGAAATCACATAGTATGTGCTTTTTTTCAATCTATCTTCATTCACTCAGCACAATTATTTTGAGATTCAGCCATTTTGCATATATACATAGTTTATTCATGCTTTTATGGCTGAGTAGTATTCCATTATATGTGTATACCACAATTTGTTTATCTATTTATCTGTTGACTTGAGACATTTGGGTTATTTTCAGTTTGGGCTATTGTACATAAAGCAGCAATGAACATTTGTGTACAAATCTTTGTACAACAAACACTTCCATTTTTTTTTTTTTAAAGATTTTATTGGGGAATTGGCGGAGGGGAACAGCGTTGGGGAATGGTCAGGGAAGGGGAACAGACAAGTTGCTGTCTTTTTGTTCTTCAGTTTAGTTGCGGAGGATGTTGCTTCACTGTTGGTATCCTCATTGCGTTCCTCCCGGATGAGGCAGATCGGTCGCTGGCCTCTGGATGTCGCTCACCGCGGCTATTGGCAGCTCATGCTTGGCTGCCAGCCGCTCACGCTGGCTGCGGGCCACTCGCTGTAGCCTATGGCAGCCCACTGCAGCAGGGGCTGCAGCCCGCACCATCACCGGGGCTCGCACAGCCCAGCTCCAGGTGGAGCTGTTGTTAGCTGTAGAGGGCAGTGTCACTGACCCTCATGTGGGATCCGAACCGGGGCCGCTGGCATCCCAAAACCAGCGCTTAACCAATGCGCCACTCGGCCGGCCCCAAACACTTTCATTTCTGTTGAGTACCGAGCAGTAGAATGACTCAGTTACATGGTAGGTGTATGTTTCACTTTTTGAGAAACTGCTAAACTCTTTCCCAAAATGGTTGTGCATTTCACATTTCCACCAGCAACATAAGAAAGCTTTAGTTAATTCACATTCTCACCAGCACTTGGCATATAGTCTTGGACATTGCAACAAGTGCATAGTAGTATCTTATTGTAGTTTTACTTCTATCAAAAGTAAACACAGGGCTGGCCGAGTGGCTCAGTTGGTTAAGAGCTCCTCAAGAGTGCGAGCTGAGCTCTGAGCAACAGCAGTTCGATGCCCAGCCTGAGCTGAGCAGCCGCTGAGCTGCCAACAGGTAGCAGGATGGCTCAGCTAAAAAAAAAAAAAAAAAAAGTAAACACAAATCAAAAATAAATAAATAAATACAAATCAATAAGGATATAGATTTGAATAAAATTATCAATCAATTGACATAAGAGAAATTTATAGAACACTTTGCCCAACATCAGTAGAGTGTGCGTTCTTTTCAGCTTATATAGAACATTTACCTCTTCCTCAGGGACTTCCAATACACATACATTAGGCTGCTTTAAGTTATCCCATGGCTCACTGATGCTCTTTTCATTTGTTTGTCGCTCTTCTTTCTGTGTTTTACTTTGGATGGCTTCTATTGCTATGTCTTCAAGTTCACAAATCTTTTCTTCTGCAATGTCAAAACTGTCATTAATCCCAGCCAGTATATTTTTCATCTCAAACATTGTAATTTTCATCTCTATAAATTTGATCTGGGTCTTTTTTTTTGAGGGCAGTGTCACTGGCCCTCATGTGTGGGACGGCACCGGGGCCAACTGGCTTCCCAAGCCAGTGCTTAACCACTGCGCCACTCGGCCGGGTCTTTTTAAATGTCTTCCATGACTCTGCTTAACATGTTTAATCTTTCTTCTAGCTTCTTGAACATATGGAATTCAGTTATGATAGGTGTTTTAATATCTTTGTCTCCAAATTCCATCATGTGTTATTTCTGGGTCAGTTTTGATTGGTTGATTTTCTCTTCCTTTTAAGATGTGTTTTCCTGCTTCTTTACATGTCCGGTGATTTTTTATTGAATGCTAGGTGTTGTGAATTTTATTTTGTTGGGTGCTGGATAATTTTTGTATTCCTATAAATATTCTTTAGCCTTGTTCTGGATGTGGTTACGTTACTTGGAAATAATTTGATCTTTTCGGGTCTTGCTTTTAAACTTTCTTGGCAAGGCAAGAATAGCAGTTAGTCTAAAGATAATTTTCCCCATTACCGAGGCAAAACCTTTTGAGTACTCAGTGCCCCAAGAACTATAATATTTTTAAATCTAGCTGGTGGGAATGGCACTGTTCCTGGCTATATGTGAACTCTGAGAATTTCCCTTTCTAATCCTTTTGGGAGGTTCTTTCCCCAGCCTTGGGTCATTTCCTCACGTGCATTGATCAGTTCTCAGTATTGTGCAGCTCTCGCCTCTCTGGTACTCCATCTTGCAAACCCTAACTTCTCTGGTCTCCTTGGACTCCCAGCTTTGTCTTCTTACCTCAGGATGACCTCTAGTATATGCCTGGGTTCCCCCTCCCTGCATTGTAACTTGGAAATTTTCTCTAGTCAGTAAGCTGGAACACCTTGTTTGTTTCCCATTGCTCAGAGATCACTGCCCTTTGTTGCCTGATGTCTAGTGCCTTAGGAACCACTGCTTTATCTATTTTGTCCATTTTTCAGTTGTTCCTGGTGAGAAGGTAAATCTGTTTCTTGTTGTTCCATCTTGTCTGGAGAAAAACATCTTTCCTTCTGTGTTAAATTTTTATCTTGCTGAAGGTCACCCTTCATAAATTCTTTCAGCAAAATTCTAAGATAAGACTGCCTTATCTCTCAGCTTGTGTATATCTGAAATTTTCTTCATTTTACATCTCACCCTATTTTACATTTTACCCTGAAATGCTGGTTAGCTGAATATAAGATTCTATTTTTCTCATTATTCAAGCTATTATTCCACTGGCATCTACTGTTGCTGATGAGAAACTGGCTTCAGGCAGAATGTCATTCATTTATGGATAATCTGTTTCCTCTTGGTAGCTTTTCAAAATTTTTAAAATTATCTTTATTGTTTTTCAATTTCTCTATAACATGTCTAGGAATGGAATTTTTAAAATCCTACTCAGAACTCCGTGTGCTTTTTCATTTTAGGGGCTCAGTTTTCTTCATATATAGAAAAATTTCTGTCATTGTTTCTTTAAATGATGCTTCTTCCCTATTTTCTCCTTCTGGAACTACTATTAGAAAAATGATAGGGGTGACTGGTTGGCTCAGGTGGGTAGAGCTCAGGCTCTTAACACCAAGGTTGCTGGTTCGATTCCCACATGGGCCAGTGGGCTGCACCCTCCACAACTAAATTGAAGACAGCGACTTGACTTGGAGCTGATGAATCCTGGAAAGGACACACTGTTTCCTAATGAAGTTGGAAAAAGCACACTGTTCCCCAATGAAGTAAAGAAAAAAACAAAAAGAAAGGGGAAAAAAAAAGAAAAATGTTGGAACTTCTCATTTTCTCCTCCATAATTTTTAATTTATCTTTCATTTTCCATTCCTCTATAATATTACCTAATATTCACTGGGCACTTACTATATGTTGTAAGGACTATAACTAATTGATAAGAACTGTAAACTCTGTCAGTCCTAATAGCAACATCATGAGGCAGGTATACATGTTTCTCCATTTTATAGATGAGAAAACTGAGGCATAAAGAAATGTAAAAACGTGCCTGAGACCTCATAACTAGTAAGAAGCAGAGTTGAAATTTAATCCCACATGTGTGGCTTCAGAGCCCATGCAGTCCACAAATATTCTATACTCTATCATAATTTCATAGTTTTATGCTCCTTTATGTGCATTCTGGGTGGTTTCTTCAGATCAATTTGAGTTCTTGTTTTGGCTTGTATCTAGTCTACTTTTCAAAACATCTAGTGAGTTTTTAATAGTTCATTTCTACTATTTCTGTTTGGTTCTTTTTTCATAAGCTCATATTCTTCCCTCTGCCTTCTATTAATAATTTTATCTCTTTTAAAATCCTTACAGTAAAGTCTTTCAGATTGTTCTATTATCCTAAGTTTTGGTATGTGCACCACTCAGATCTCCCTTCAAAAAAAAACTTACCATTCGGCCACAAGGAGTGAAGTTAGCTGACAACCTCCAGCTGGTAGTTCCTTAAGGATCTGTCTGCCCCAGCTTTTGAGCTGAGGCCATGCTCTTCCTTGGCATTTCCTAAGCAATAACTGACTATGAAGAGGGTGATCGAGTTTTGCCATTTCTGCTCAGCATGGGACTCTGCTTAACAGGCAATATTTGTTGTAATTCCCCTTTGGGTTAGCCAAGACATTGTCAGATTTGTATCACATCTGAGGCTCTCGCTGCCCAGTCTCGCTTCCTCCACTTCTATCTTTCACAGGTGTTATCCCTCAATAAACCCTTGTACTTCTAGCTGCAACCCCACATTGACTTCCTGGAGGACCCAGCTAACACAGCATGTGAAATATCCAAGTTGTTTCTGACTTTATCTCTTAGAAGCCTTCCTCTTCTCATACTTTGTAATGTTTTTACTAGCGGGAGTTGTTTCTATAGAAGTGTTGTCCTTAAAATACATTTATATACCTTGAGCCAACAGTCATTATATGTGCCCTGTATCTCTGGTCAGCAGAATACACAGGTCTGGAAACCAAGGAAGTGGCCCTTCTCCCCTTTATTCCCAATGACTCACTTGGTAAATTCATGCTTTCTATCCCCAAAGCCTTAGGCTCTGCTGGGCTAGAGATCCTAACTCCCAGAGGACAGCTTTTAACAGAGGACACAGAAATGGTTTCACTAAAGCTAAAATTATATCTGCCCCCTAACATTCTGAGTGCCTCATGCCAAGAGACCAGCAGGCAAGGAAAGGAGGTCCTGAACTGCCAGGGGAAGTGACTCTTGCTGAGCCAGGTGAAGAGCATCTAGAATGGATGGTAGAGGACACTGAGCGTCATTAGTCTCGGGACCAATTATATCAGTGGAGTCTGTAGCTTGTTGCCCTCCCCCTCCTAGGTCTTCTTTTTAAAAATAAATTGTGACTGACCACCACCTTGAGGAAGTGGTGGCAGGACACGGAACTTGAGGTGGTGCGCAAGGTGACCTGAGCAGCTGTAAAGGGTGGACTATAACAGCCCTCCCTTTATCCCTCAGGCCTGTCAGTGTGTGCCCAAGACTTCCAACTGCCAGCATCTGCAAGCAGCATGGCTGGGGAATCTTTTCCCTAGAACTGCGGAAAGACAACTGCACACATCACCGGTCATAAATGTAGGGGAGCAACCACAACACTCAGAGATGGTGTGTAAATGCCCAGCTCCCTTGCCCTTTGCGTGGGATCATGCTGAGGCATCTTTGGTGCTATTTCCTAGAGTTTCCCTGCAGAAGAAATCTTCAGTTGTCCTCTGTGCTAGCTGGCTTAATAGTGCAGTCATATGGGGCTGTCGTCCCTTCACTGTGTCACTATCCCACTTACCTAGTAGTTTTACTTATACTTCCTAAATAAACTATTTTCACTCCAGTCCTTATCTCAAGGTCAGGCCTTGGAAAAACCTATGCTAAGACACATGTGGTTCAAGGACCATGTTTTGAGAAGCAATGATTTAGAAAATGAACTCATTTCTATTTTTAGAAAAACCTCTGTCTTCCCTCTCCCTCTCTCCTTCCCTCTCCTGTTCCCTTTCGCCCCTCTGTGTGTGTGCCTGTGTATGTGTGTGTGTATGTGTATCTGAAAAAGGTCTATAAGGATATAAACCAAGTATTAACTAACAGTAGTTCTTTCTAGGTGGTGGAATCATAAATATTTCAAATTTTCTGTTAATGTTTCTCTCCATTTTGTTTTTCTGCAGCAGCAACTGTGGATTAACAGCTATCTTTAATTGGTAATTAGGAGATTATTAGTGAGTTCAGTGGGGTGGTGGGGAGTAGAGCCAGGCTGCTGTAGTTGATGAAAGGCAGGGAGGGTTGCAGATGATTCTTTCAAGAGGCAGAACTAGCAAAGGCAAGAAATGAGGTGGTAGCTCAAGGTGGGGGAACAGTAGGGAGTGCTGTTTTCAGAGAAACTTGAGCATGTTTTATAGGCTGAGGGAGAGTAGCCAATGCTGAGTAAGGAGACAAAAATACAGAGTGGAGAGGAGGGTCATTGAAGGAGTGGGTCCCAGTGGAGGCCTGCAGGGATTAGGCCTGAGCCCAGGTGGAGGAATTAGTTTTGAAGGGAAGACACACTTCATCTTCAGACTAGACAAAAGCGGGTGAGGATGAATACTTATAATACACGTTGACTTCATCTATTTGTTTATTTTATACTCTGCTTCATTTCACAAAGGACTTGAGGGGTTTCTATGGATAAGTTGAGAAGTTAAAGGGGACTGGAATTTGAGAAGTGCCCCCCAGAGGCTCTGCTTTCTCTATGATTGGGAGGCAAGTTGCCCCCCGCTGAGAAAGAAGAGTGTGTATGTGTGTGTGTGGTGCTTCAGGAGACAAGCAAGGCTTGGAATGGTGGGGAAGGGTCTGAGAAAGGAGGCCCAGCTGGACCATTTATAAAGACCATTATATGGAGGAGCTGAGAGCATAAATTTGACCCAGCTCCAGGCTGCACAGCTGTGGAATCTTCTCCAGCAGCTTGGGGTGGGAAAGCCTTGCTCTGGCTTTCAAGTCATGTCACTCCTCGAGCTGCAGTTTCCTCATCTGCAAAGGGGAAGAAAAATGTCAAGTCTGGTGGACTATTGTGAGGATTAAATAAAAGAATGGGCATGAAGCACCTATCATGATGCCTGGCACACAGGAGGCTCAATCAATTTTCATTTTCTTGCCCCTTCCCCTTTCAGCAGGCCTGAGCCAATGTTACCAGGATGAAAGGGATGTGGGCATTTGTACCTTGTACAGGCGGAGGCCGTTAGACACAATAATTTTAAATGCAGTCGACCCTCATTATTCACAGTTCTGTTCTGTAAAGTTGCCTCAGAGACTAAAATAGTGAATACTGAATCATTGTCCCTTGAGGAAATACAGGGCTAGGTTTCTGTGAGCCTCTGGCCACATTTTCACCAACCAATCAATACCCAACCTTGTTTTATGTGTGTTTCTGTTTAAAGACACCTCCCTTTATATATACTGTTGATTTATTAACATTGAGCTCATGGCCAACAGCACTACAATTGATGCCTGAATGAAGCTTATTTAACACACATATTTTCTCCCTAAGGCACATCACAGACTCCTTGCACTTAGAAACACTAGACAGCACTTCAGCACTACACTTGGAGGCCATTTTAAATAGCAAAATCACCAACAAGAAAAGCACAAAAATGAGAAAAACATGACACAAATAGACCATGAAAATGATAATTGTCTACAGCACGGGTGCTGAGACTAGAGGGCAGAGGCCATCTTGTTCAAACTCAGCTGGGAACATGTACGTGGGGCAACTAAATGTTCAACACTCTGTGCAGGCCTATGTCCACAAAAGAAAGCACCTCGAGTATTGACTTGGGGGTTACAAGTAAGTTTTAGGAGTAGGTAAATTGGCAAATATGGAATCCATGAATAACAAGAATTGACTGCATCTTTATTTTTTCTGATTATAAAATTAAATAATAAACAGAGCTATACAATGTCAAAGTTGAAACCCCCCCCAATCTTAGCCTATAGATAAACACATTTTCAATTGCTAAATTCTATAGGTTTTTGCTATGCAAATAACATCTGTGCACCTGTGTAGGACTGCATGTTCATGCCTGTGTGTGCGTGCATCTTCCTTTTTTTATTCACTCAACAATAGCTCTTGGATAGTTTTCACAAACCCCCAAAAATAGTCCTGATGTTATGTTTTAGAGTATGAATGGAAGCAGGTGGCATAGACTGCACCCAGGATCACCAAGTTTTAGTCAGACTCCTCAGCTGCATCAAGTTGGGGTACATAGATCCAGAACGAGCAATGGCTTGACAAACTTAAATACAACCAACAGTTTGAGTATAGTGTTCTGCATCCTAAAAGAACAAAATTCGGGCCGGCTGAGTGGCACAGTGGTTAAGCGCTGACTTGGGAAGCCAGCGGCCCCGGTTTGGATCCCACATATGAGGGCCAGTGACACTGCCCTCAAAAAAAAAAACCAATTAAATTAAAAGAAAATTCAACTGAGTAAATGTAAAGATCTAATTGGTTAATTAAGCGATTCATGGATTGAATAGCATCCCATCTAGCAACCAGAAGGGCGCTCCGAGGAGTTGTACAAAATGGAAGGTTTTTATAGGAAGAAGGGTAGGGCAAGGGAGCTATTAGTGAAAGAAAAAGAATCATTTGGAGGCCTGGGCATCTTTTCTTTGGGTGAAGAGAAGGGGAGGGTTTTTTGTTTGTTTTAAGATTTTATTGGGGAATTGGGGGAGGGGAACAGCATTGGGGAGTCGGGGAGGGGAAACAGACAAGTTACTGTCCTTTTGTTCTTCAGTCTAGTTGTGGAGCATGTGGCTTCACTGGCCCATGTTGGTATTATCATTGCGTTCTTCCCCAGTGAGGCAGTCTCTCGCTGGCCATTGGGCCGCTGCTCCAGCGGCTCAAGGCAGCTCTTAAAAGCTCACACCAGCTGCTGGCCAGAAGGGGAGGGGTTTTATTATGTAGATTGCCTCGTCTTTCTATGGGGGATGGAGAGGACCTATGTGACAAATTACCTTACCAGGTGCTTGACCAGAAAATTCCACACTGGTTGATTAAGATTATGTTTCTAGGAGAGATTGAAACTGCAATTATATCAGGTATTAAATCTAGGTTTGGTACATTGGGCATTTAGCATCAGTGAAGCCATTTTGGGCCTTTTTTTTTTTTTTTTCACAACTTTAACAACTGAGATGGGGTAAGGTCAGAACAGCTCAAAGGCTGAAAAGGCTAAAAACTGCAAGTATCATGAAAGGCCAAAGAGGCTGTGTGACTTTCAGCCAGAGAAAACTATATTCTATACACCTTGGAAGAAATTGGAGCTACATATTAAGAGGAACTTAGCTACTGAAAAGATTTATACAATAGCGTAAATTTGTATCAGAGCCTCTTCTCAAAACAGATATAGCATAGCTTGGGGAAGGTTAACCTGCCACCACAGAGACCCAGAACATGATGGCTTGTAGAAAATAAAGTGTATTTCTCACTCTCTAGTCCACATTGGTGGGTGGCTCCACTTCATGTAGTCAGTCAGGAACCCAGGTTCCTTCTGTATCTTTGCTGTGTCAGCCCATTTGAAGCATTGTTGAAGCTAGGTCCCTGGAACATCAGTATTCCAACTCAAGGGAAGAGGAAATGGAGCACAGAAGAGCAAAAGCTCAATGCCTTAAGGACTATTTCTATTTTCATCGTATTGGAAAGAGTCACAAAGCCACACTCAGTTGCAAGTGCAGCTGGAAAGTGCAGTCTCTGTCAGACCAGCCACTTCTCTGGCTATTATATTATGATAGAGGAAAAGGAGGAGGGATTTTGGTGGACAATTAGCAATTTTTACCACATCTCCTTTCTCTCAGCCTCACTATCTTCCTCTATAAAATGGGAATAATAATATCTACTGGTTAAGATTGCTGTAAGACTCAGGCGCAATTATCAATGTGAGAGTGCTCAGTAAACCCTACTGGGCTTGATAAGAATTTCTCATTGTTTTCCTTCTGGACTGCAAGCTCCTTGAAATAAGGGGCCATAGTTAATAGTTTATTCCATTCCCTAGCACAAGGCTTGCCCAGAGTCAATATCAATAAATGTCTTAAGGACTATTTCTATTTACATTCTATTGGAAAGGACTTAGTCAAGAATCCACACTCAGCTGCAAAAGGAGGGTTCTGTAGCAAAAGTGGGTTCTGTAGCAAACCAATCATTTTTCCAGCTACTACAATGCTGTAGAAGAGGAAGATGGATTACATGTTGAATAAATGAAGCCCACTGTTTCATCCATATCAAGCCTTTTTTCATTTCACTTCAAATAATTCAATCATTTCAACTCTGCCCTCTTTACAAAAAAAATATATATGGGGGTGCATATCAGTGTATCATTTAGGATTCTTTTGGTTGCCAGGTGACCACACATGGCTTAACTAAGAAGATGGATTGTCTCACATATCCGAAAACCTAGGCTTTGCATCAGAGCACCAGCTCCTCTTCCCTAGGACTCTCTTGGATTCAATCACATGTTGACTGCATCCTCAGACTGGGAACAAGATGGCTGCTGCAATTCCAAGCATCACCACCAGCTACATCTACACACAGCAAAGGAAGTATACTAAATTTGGGAAGTGAAGAGACCCTTGCCAGATGCCATAGACTTCCCCTCTGTTTTCCCAGGCCAGACCTGCCTCATGTGTCCAAGCCCAAACCATCACTGGCAAGCATCACGATGGACTTGGACCAAATGGGACTCACTCCTGGAATGGGTTGGGGTCAGCCTTCCCATGGGGAAGAGGACTGCCTGAACAAAATCAGGGCTCTGATTGCAAGGAAAACTTGAGGAATGGCTGCTGCATGAGCAACCAATTTATTTCTGGCAATGATGGAGACAAGGGATCAGGTGATAGTATGACAGAGGACACATCAACAACAGAAGAGTAAACTTCAGGCTGTTTCTTAAATCGTACCTCAATGAAATTTATCTCCACTAAAGAAAGACATTGCTGGAGGAGTCAGAAACTGGGGAGCCACCTTCAGTGCCTCCTTTTCTCTCATCTTCATATCCAATCCATTACGAATTGCACGGTGTCTATACTTTCAACACCCTAACTTTCTCTGCTTACCCCGTCATGAGCCCAGTTCAGGTTTCACCTCCAGTAGGCACTATGACAGCAGTGAACTAACTGGTGCCCAGCTTCTCTTCCTGCAATCCATATCTTTGTTACTGTTATCCAGCTACACACCTTTACAGTTGCAGTTCTCCTGCTCCATCGAGTCCCCTATCCCACACGACACATACGCAAATATGACACTCCAGAAATGTTTGCTGAATGGAGGCAACTCCTTGGGTCAGCCATTAGCCAGGGCCAGAGCTTCTCAAACTTCTCCCCCAAGCACTCCTTAAGAAAGTGAAGAGGAAATGGGACCCCAGGACTTAGGAATGTGAGGGTCTTAAAATTGCTCTAAGCCAGCAGGGTATTTCTCAAGTTTTATCTTTATATTTTATGCAAAAATTGTATTCAATGCAGATTACACAACATATCTTTGCTTGTTTTAATACAAAATAACTCTTTTTCCCAAATCCTTAATTTGATGATCCTTGACTCGTTAGCCTCTCAAACTAGCTAACGCCCCACATCCGCCGCAGAAACCCTAAGCAAGACCTGGATGTTGTTCTGTGTGCAAACCCTGAAGGAATAGCTGGGTTTCGCTCCCCGGGGAGCGGGAGAATGGTGGGGTCGGAGAGGGGGGTCCAACGACTGGAGGCCCGACTCCACCCCTCCTCGCCTTACCCGCCTGGGGGGCGGAGTCACTTGGGTCCCGCCCACGGAGGCGGGGAGGGAGTCACGGCTGCCGGCTGCTCCAGCTCGGCTGGTTCCGGGTTGAGAGGCTGCGCTGGGACCCGAGCAGTGGCCGCTGAGCCGGCGGGGGTAAGGAGACTCGCGGGGCCGGGTCTTGGGGCCGGGATCAGGCAGCTGAACGTGATCGCACCCCTCCGCTTCTCTGCCAGGCACAGTGGCTCCGCCTGGCTTCACCCCCCGCCCCAGAATTCCCTACCCCTAGCTTCTCCCCCTCCCCCCATCGTACCCATCCCGGGATTTCAACCCCCAGCCCAAGGCCTCCGTCCCTCTCCTGCATACCCTTCTCCCAGCATCCATTCCTTCGGATTTTCCCTTCTCCTACAGCCTTCTCGCCAGGAGTCCCTTCCCTCAGTCACCCACGGCCCCCTCCCTCCAGCACCCATCGCTCCAAGTCACCCACTACCTCGAGACCACCTTCCTGGACTCGCATCTCCGGCAGTCTCTACCCCGCACCCCTTCCTCGCGTTACCCCCCTTCCGAACAGTCCCCCTTCCTTCTCCTGTAGCGCCCACTCCGGCCTCTCTCGGCCTGCTCCCCGCACCCATCCCCCGGTGCTGCCCCCGACAGCGCCGCGGTCTCACAGTCACCCCCCTGCGTCTCAGGCCCCAGTCTCCGCCGCCCCCGGCGCCATGGCTTGCAGCCTCAAGGACGAGCTGCTCTGCTCCATCTGTCTGAGCATCTACCAGGACCCTGTGAGCCTGGGCTGCGAGCACTACTTCTGCCGCCGCTGCATCACCGAGCACTGGGTGCGGCAGGAGGCGCAGGGCGCCCGCGACTGCCCCGAATGCCGGCGCACGTTCGCCGAGCCGGTGCTGGCGCCCAGCCTCAAACTGGCTAACATCGTGGAGCGCTACAGCGCCTTCCCGCTAGACGCCATCCTCAATGCGCGCCGCGCCGCGCGACCCTGCCAGGCGCATGACAAGGTCAAGCTCTTCTGTCTCACGGACCGCGAGCTGCTCTGCTTCTTCTGCGACGAGCCCGCGCTGCACGAGCAGCACCAGGTAACTGGCATCGACGACGCCTTTGAAGAGTTGCAGGTGAGCAGCCTCGCGGGCCTGGGGCAGGGGGTGGGGCTGGCCCGGGGGCGGAGTCAGGGCTGGACCGTGGGCGGGGCCCAGTCAAAATTGTCGTGGGGCGGGGCCGCTGACCGGTCAGGGCCCTATCAGAATTCGTAGAAGGCGGGGCCTTGGGCGGGGTCTGAGATAGACCTGAAGTGGGCTAGGTCCACAGCTGGACAGAGGTCACCAGTGGAGTGGGATGGCAGGAACAAATGAGATCAGAGCTGGACCAGGTACGGACTGGGGCAGTGTTGGGGACTGGGCTGAATCCGAGCTGGATAAGGGCAGAGCCACTGTCAGGATTCATGGGGGCTGGACCTGGAGATAGGGTCCGCGTAAAAATGGTTTACGACAGAGCTGGGGTCAAAGACAGAGATTGGGATGAGAACACAGTCAGGGCTAGACAGGGGACGGGACCACCGAGGATCGGTCAGGACTGTATGGAGTAGCTGAGCAGCAAGCGTGGAGGCCCAATGGGGCGGGGCTCAGTCAGGTGTGCATCAGGACCAAAGGGGCAATACCAGGACTAGATTGTGTTGGAAGGTCAGGGTTAACTCTGAGAGTCAAAGTTAGGATCAACGAACAGCTGAAAGGGTGGGTTTGGGTGCTAAGGGTTAGGCCGTGGTTTAAACCCCAGTAGAGCCCTGGTTAAGTGGCGTCAGGACTTGAAGACTCAAGATTTGTAGAATAAGACCCTGAAGTGAGGTGATTGGAGAAAGGAGGAAGTGGACCTTTAGGAGTCCCCAGGGGCTTTTGATGACTTCCTTGGCTCTGTCACCCACATCAGGAGCTTTGAGGTCTAAAGGAAACAGTACATGCATGGTAACCTAAGCAAAAGCAGCCTAGGACTGTATTTGGTCTCCCGTAAACCTTCCCATCTTCACTGACAAATTCCTACTCGATTCTCAAAGCGTCCGCTCTGTGTAAGACTTCCCCAAGCTCCACTGCCCCCAAAAATAGCATTAGAGCTGCATTTCCCTTGATGTTCTGTTAGTACATATGATGTTTTAAAAAGTAGTGTTCCAAGATCAGCTATATTAGGGAAATAGAGAATATTCTCTATATACCCCTTAGAGGATTCTCTAGTGTATATTTGCGTATTAAAGGCTTGGAGGATTCTTATAGCAACGAACCTCATTTTACTGTGTTTTGTAAAATGGTTCCCAAGCTTATTGGAACCTGGAATCTTTTTCTTAAGCTAAACCATTTAAATCCAGCAGCCCATGTCTCTGATCTTGACATACCAGTCTAGCACACAGTTCCCCAAGAGCAGGGACAGTCTCTTATTCATGATGTCTATGGCCCCAAAGCCTGGCACAAGGCCTGTCCAAAAGTACATATCAGTAAAGGATGAATGAATGAATGAATGAATGACTAGCCTTAGCCTGAACTGGCCCAGACTGTGGAGCCTTTGGAAGAAGAAGGTTTTTGACTCAAATATTTTATGAAAATGCAGTGGGCTAACCTGGAAGATAGTGAGCTCTCTGGCCCTCTAGATGCTTATGCAGGAGCTAAATTACTACTTTGCCCATGTTGTAGGGTTCCCACTCCTTACACACGAGTCTCTGAGAGTCAACCTGTACCTAGCAGATGCCTATGGAGATGAGCATTGGTCCCAGGAGAAATGGCCCCATGTTCGCCACCATCCCCTCCTTTCATCCCCAAACCACAACTGACTCCTTTCCAGTCTGGCTCTTCAAGGATGAAGAGCATTGGTTGGGGGCTCTGGCAGCTTGCAAAAGGCTAGTGTTGGCCCTCCACGCCCAGACTTCCTTGTGCACTGGTGTCCCCATCTCCCTGTCTATGAAGTCACATAAGCAGGGAAGAGGAGAGAACCTTTGCTAGGACTGGAAAGATTGTAAGAGTTTGAAGGGACTCTGTCTGAAACCATCTGTCCAACCTCTTCATTATATAGATATGGAGACTGAGGTCCAGACAGGGGATGTGCCTTACCCAAAGTTACACTGCCAGACAATGAGAGATCTGGGCTAGAAAGCACAGCCTGACCCAGGCCAGATCTCTCCCCTGCCACTCATCTGCTCCTCTCCCTGTCTGACACTAGCTGGAGAGGCCTCCCTACCTTTGGAGCCTTGGTTCCCTTGCCTGCAAACCAGGAAATCAGGATTATTGTGTTTTGTTTTTTTGTAGTCCATTCCTCATCCTGGGGAATGCAGGAGAAACTGAATATATATTTTCTCCAAATGTTATTGAAACACTTTCATTCTTGGGAGAAAAGAAAACCGGGATTGCCACTCACTTGCCCTCTGGTGTACTGCCCTGGGGTCAGACACATTTTCATTCCAAACCTTCCTTCAGCACTATCTGTGTAAACTTGGCAAGTCACTACATGTAAGCCTTGATGCTCCCATCTGTAAACTGGAGTCAGGATGATTCTTTCCTACCAGAATTTTCATGAGGCTGACCTGAGATGAACCTGCTGTTTGAGATGCCTAACATGTGGTAGGGGCTGGGTCAGCATGCACTGTCATTCCTCCTCCTTGTACCTGTGAGCACCCATGTGCCCAGATGGGAGAATGCCCAGACCCACCTCTCTTGCCTGAGGAGGCCTGGCTTTTGTGCCTCTTTTGGGCTTAGCAAGAAGGTAGCAGACAAACATGCCTTTCCACTGGAGAGGTAAGCTCCTGGGTGAGGTTCAAGCCACTCCCTCCCCCCACCTGCCTCTCTATCTTTGTGGGGAAGCAGGGCTCATTAGCAAGTTATGCACTGGGAATGAGGCTCAGCCTGTCCATCACATCCCCTCTTCTCCCAGCTGCGGGCTCCTTGAGCCTGGGATTGGGCCTCTCTCCCAAAAAATAACACAGTCAGAGCTGGCAGGGCCTGGGAGATCATCTGGTACATCCCTCACTTGACAGATGGGGAAATGACAAAGAGGAGGGAGGGACCTTGCACAAGGCCCCAAGTCCAGGGGAGGCTGCACCTGGGCTCAGCTGGAGACCCCTTACACCCCACCTAGCAGTTGGCCTGGAGCTTTGACATTTATTATAAATCCCAGAGGCAGCAGAGCAGAAAGGTTAAGAGCTCTGGCTTTGTACTCAGGCAACTGCAACTCGGGTGCTACCATTTTCTGGCTGTGTGACCTTAGGAAAGTTACTTACCATCTCTGAGCCCACATCCCTCATTGACAGCATGGGAGTAATGGGGTTGGATTAAATAAGATGACATTTGCAAGACCTTCATACTGCACTTGGCACATAGTAAGCACTAAATAAATAATAACAGCTCTGGTATGTTACATCATACTCTGCATTGTTGACATTTACAGCCGGATGAGTTTTGTTGTGCAAGGAAATCCTGTGCATTGTATGTTTAGCAGCATCCCTGGCCTCTCTCTACCCACCAGATGCCAGTAGCATCCCTCCTCTGAAGCTGTGACCACCAAAAATATCTCACATCTCTCCTGGAGTCAAAATCACCCTGGTTGAGAACCCTGGAGAAGTCCTACTCAGCTTTCTAGGCTCAGCTCAAATGTCATCTGCTCCAAGAAGCTTTCCCTGCTCTGCCAAGCAGAATTGCTGTGTGCTCTCCAGATTCCAATACCGGCCTCAGATCCTGACATCATTGAGAATCTATGTGTGCTCAGTTAGCTCACTTCACTTCTCTAAGCTTCCACCTGCTCATCTATAACATGGATGAAGGATGTTATAAGGGTGAGGGAGGCTGTGCCAGAAGTGCCTGATACTGTGCCTCACACAGGTTGGCACAAAATAATTTTTAAGTATCTTCATTTTTTCTGATGATAAAATGAGCATAATAAACAGACCTATACGCGTATGATGTAAAAGTTAAAGTCCTCCCATAATCCTACCCCGTAGAAAAACATGGTTAGATTTGCTTCCTAGTTTTATGGAATTGTATAAATAGCATGTGAGCATTTGTGCGCGTGTGTGTGTGAGAGAGAGTGGGGGGGAGGGGGCCTTGTGAGCAAAGGAAGGAAAGGAAGCCCCATCTAGATCAGCAGGGTTTGGGTTTTCTCAGCCAGTATTTATTGAGCCTTAGTCCACTGCCTAAGACTATACTAAGTGCTTTTCTGGCATCACCTCATTTCATCTTCATAACACCCTGTCCAGTGGGTACTGTAATTTGCTCCTTTTACAGATAAGGAAACAGAGGCTCAGGAATGCAATGACTTGTTCAGTCACCCAGCTAGTAAATAACAGGGGCAGGATTTGAAGCCAGTCTGACGGGGCCACTCATAGCCTCTGAGCTGCCTCTGAGGGCCGGGGAGTTGTCTTCCCTCCGCACCCTGCTTGTCTTTGTATTTCGAATACTCAGCACAGGGTCAGGCTAAGGACACAGATTGTCTGTACCAGCTGATGCACTGAGGGCAGGTGGCTGGATGTCATCTTGCTCAGGCATGGCATCCGGCTCTGACCATCTCAGCTTCTTAACCTCCAGAGAAGGGATCAGATTCAGACCCAGCCACCCCGTACAGGCCTCATGTGACCACTGGAATCTTTCCCAAGGCCTCCTTCATGCCAAGGGAGACAGCAGTGATCAGCCTTGGCTGGGAGCCCTGACAAGCTGGGAGTGGTGATCCAGAGACACCAAGGCAGCCACACAGGGAAAGAACAGCATTAGGCGACAAGGTTCGAATCCTGGCTCTGGCTTCCTCCACCTAAGTGGAAAGCACTGCCTTCTCTGGAACCTTTCCCAGTTTGGGAAATGGAAGTGGGAACCAGACTGTCTACTTAATATGTAGGAGGGAGGCTTGCTCCCTATCCAAAGAAATAACAGATACGAAGGCACTGTATTTTGTACTGTGGACAGGGGGGCAGCCAGGTTGGCTGTGTCCTGGTAAGCAACCTCTGCTGTTACTTTTCCCAGGGGAGGGCAAGATCCATGTACAAACAGTAGCCTCCATGGGGGAGAGGCTGGCAATGAGTCAAACCCAGGGCAGGCTGGTGGCATCTCCACTTCCACTTCAGAGGGGATCTGTGGGCAGCCAGGAATGCCCTGTTCACCCAGGACACCTTGGCTAAGCCCCAGGCCACAGTGTAGAAACTTAGAGATGAAGTTGATGGCCTCAGGACGTTTATAGAGAGAAAAGGATCTGGTGGGGAGTGTCAACAGAAATAACTCTAAAAAACACTGGCCAAAGTTATTGGGTACTCGCTAGGTGCCAACTACTGTTATGGGCATTGAATCCACACAACAGCCCCTTTTTCCTTTTCTTAATCCCTGAGCCGGAGTAGGATCGGCACCATTGTTCAGATGATGACACTGAGGCTGAGAGGTTCAGTAACTTGCCGAAGATCACACAGCAAGTAGGAGGCAGAGCTGGGATTCAGACCCAGGTCTCTTCTCTAGCTCAGAACTCACCCTCATCACCAATACTCTGACTGTCTCAAGGAGCACCCAGTTGGGAAGGGACCTCAGAAACCATTCAGTTCCACCCTCTCCCCACTTTCAGATGGGGAAACTGACTTGCCCGAGGTTAGACAGAACTCAGCTCTCTGGACTCTCATCCAGTGGTGTTTTCAGAGAATTATTTACCTTTGGGACCTTGAGCTTGGACACTTGGGGTGGGTGTGGGTGACTTGGAGGTGGGTTGCATTTTGGGTTTTTTTTGTTTGTTTGTTTGTTTTGAGGGCAGTGTCACTGGCCCTCATATATGGGACCGATCCCGGGCTGCTGGCTTCCCAAGCCAGCGCTTAACCACCGCACTACTCGGCTGGCCCTGCATTTTGGATTCATTCAATAACTTCTTCAGTCAACACTCCTGCAATGGATACTGAGGCCAGGGTCTGTGTGGGACCCAGGAGAGAGTGATCAGGCCCTGGCCCTGCCATGGTCCTCTCTCCCTTTCTCAATCCTCACAGCAACCCTGTGAGTTGGGTCTCATTGCTCCATTTTTCAAATCAGGAAACTGAGGTTCAGAAACTATACCTAAGATCATACAACCACTAAATGTCACTGAAGGTGGAACTTACACTCAGTTTATCTGAGTCTGACCAGGGACTGGCATGGAAGTGAACACACATCCAGGTGGCGTGTTGTGGCATGAGGAGAGGTGAGAATGGGAAAATGAGGCTCAACCAGCTCGAGAAGGACCTGGAATACACCATCCCTCCTCCCAAGAAGCTTGGACTTGATCCTGGAGATGCTGGGGAACTAGGAATGGGTCTGAGCAGGCGAGCATGGCCTGTTCAGATCTGCTCAGGGTGAACTGGTGGGAGATCCTGGTGGGAAGCTTGGAGGAGCAGCCAGGAGAGGTTGCCAGAGACTGCGAGGCTCAGACAGGGAGGAGTGGGGCTCAAAGATAGAGAAGATATACAAAAGTTCAGGTATGTCGAGAATAGGAGCATCAGGGGCCCTGGGCACCCAGGAGGGATTGGAGGGAAAGGAAAAAGGAGACACAAGTTCAGTTTTCCTTTTTAAGGTTTCTGACATCCTTGGGTCAGAGAAGCGGGGAGAGAGAACAGTAAGGGGCATGGAGACGGTGAGAGGGCTTGGAGTACTTACTATGTGTCAGCACCACACTGGGCCTTTTCATAGGTGCTATTTCATTCAATCCTCATCATAACCCCGTGATTGGCTCTTCTCCCCATTTGACAGATAAGACTCTGAAAGGTGAGCCCTGAGAAAGGAAGAAGTGACTTGCCCAAGGTCATGAAGGGAATTGAGCCCAGGCTTTTCTGAAGCCAGAGTTCATGTTGTCTCCACTGGGCCACACTGATCAGTGAGGGGGCTGAGAAGGGCCCCTGAAGCCAAGGGGAGATGGCTTCCTGTAGCAGCTTTGTCCTCTGGGCTGGGAGAGGAATGGCTTCTCAGGAGGGGAGGTCTGGCCTTGAGGACATGTGAGCCCTGGCTCTGTCCTCCCCACAGCTGCTGTCCCAGGCTGGGCCTCTCCAAACCAATGGGAGCCCTCTCAGCTGACATATTTGCATAATTGTGTTCTTTGGTCTGCACCAGCCCTGACTCTGCCCCCTCTCCAGAGGAAGCAGTGGAGAGTTGTGGCTCCCATCCCCTTTTCCTGCCCTGCCCCAGCTCTGACGTGCCCCTGCAGAGTCCAGCTCCCCCAGGCTGACCTCAAACCTTCTCCACCCCCGACCCTCACCCAGCTAGCCCCGTGGACTGTCTAGCTTGTGACTCTACCCCCTGCCACATACATGGCTCCAGCCATTCCCCAACTGCCCTTCACTTCCTGCACACACCAGGCATGCTCCTGTCTGACTAGTTCTCTCCATCTGCAATGCTCTGACCCCACCCTGGAAACTTGAAGGAATCCTGCCCATCTGTCTTCCCTGATCCTTTTTCCATCAGAAATAAACTCTCTTCTGGAAGCTCCCCAGGACTGAGTCCCTATTTCACATATAATTGTAATTATTATGACGACAATGACAACAGCTGAGAGTGACTGAGCACATCCTGGGGTTCATGTCAGGTCATGCATGAAGTCATCTAACCCTTACAGCACCACCGAGCCAGTGCGGATACTCGCCGCATTTTACAGATTCAGAAACTGAGGTGGCGGGAGGGTGTCACAAACATGGTGGCTGGGTTCGTTCCTAGGTGTTCCTGCCATGTTTATCTTATTTTCCCTTGTAATCTACCCATTCACATTTCTGCCTCCCCAACTAACTGCAAACTCATCAAAGGCAAGGACTGTGCCTACAGCCCCTGGAGTGGCCAGCTCAAAGCCTGACCATGGGAGGAGACCAGGCATGATGGCTGTACTGAACTGAGTGGGAGACAGAGTGGCCAAGGGGTCAGGGCCCCTTATGAGCTGTGTGAAGCCTTAGGCAAGCTGCCTTACCTCTCTGAGCCTCCATTTATCCCTCTGTGAGATGGAGGTGATAAGGCACTAACCTCATGAGCTTGTTGTGAGAATTAAGTGGCATGACGTCTGTGAAATTCAAACCCAGATCACACCACCTCCAGCCCTTCTGGTTCGGGGTTCTGGCATCACCCTTGCAGTGAGCTCTATCACTTTAGGAGTTTATCAGTAGCTTCCTGTTTCCTTCTGAACTCTGCTGGGAGTAAATGATCCAGCTGGCTGGTTCTCTGTCAATCTGTGTGGCTGTGGGCCAGTCAGTCCCTTTTCTTGGGCCTTAGATTCGTATTCTAGAAATCCAGAGGGTTGGACCAGATGGTCCCTGTGGCCCCTTCCTGAGGAGGCAGGGAGGGGCCTGGACACAGCGAGGGGTGAGGACATGGAGAAATGACTGAGAAGCCTCTTGTGGGACATAGTGACCCCTCTGTCTCCTGAGTGCTCAGTGTATGCCAAGCTCTGCCCTACGAGACTAAATGCTTCTTACTGTTATCTCCTTTCACCCTCCCAGTGGGTATTATTATCCCCCTTTCACAGTTGAGGGACTGGGGCACAGAGACGTTAGGTACATGCCCAGGGTTGCACAGCTAGTGCATGGCAGAGCCAGCCCCCTAATCCATGTCTGATCCCAGGCCTGGAAGGGGATGGGGTGGGGGTGGGTTGGGGAAGCAAAGCTCAGGCTGCCTCCTAGTCCTGCCCTGTGGGTTCCAGGGTTTGGTTTTCCTAAGCTAGCTGTTCCCTCAGGCTCTGTAGCCCTTCTGGGGACAACTGCCTGCCTAGGGCCCTCTCCACCTCCCACCCTTTCAGAGGTGAGCTCTGACCCAGCCCAGCCTCTTCCCTGGGTAGATTCATTCTGCAAACTCTTACCCAAGTCACTCTGTGCCTGGCCTTGTCCTTTCACACTAAGAGTGTGAAAATTTATCACACACAGTCTCTACCCTCAAGAGCCCACAATCTCACTGGGGAGATTGACAGATAACTTTGTAGTTAACATACAATGTGTGCTATAATGGTGCACGCGAAGGGCACTGTACATACAGGAATGTCTAAGGACAGGTTGGAGAGTTTGATACAAGGATTCTCAGTGGAGGTGATATTTGACCTAGGTATTTAGAGTATGAACCTAACAAGTGGAGCAAAACGTGGGTTAGCATTCCAGACAGAGGGAATTGCAGGTGCAAAGGCTGGGAGGACAGCCCTGCAAGAAGCTTAGTGCATCTAGAGCAGCACTGTCCAATAGAACTTTCTGGAATAATGGAAGGTTGTGCATCTGTGCTGTCTGATACAGTAGCCACTAGATAATGTGGCTTCTGAGCACTTGAGATGTGCAACCAGTACAACTGAGGAACAGAATTTTCTATTTTATTTCAATTTAATTTCATTTTAAGTACCCACATGTGGCTAGTAGCTACTGTATTGCATAGTGCAGGTCTGGACCAAGAAATAAGGCGGCAGAAGGAATCTGGGTGATGGGCCTCGAATGCCATGCTCAGGTTTCGTGTCCTTCTTCCCAGACAACGCGGAAATCTTGCAGAAGACGCTGGGGAAGATGTGTGGACGCTTCGCCCTTTAGAAGGATCACTCCAGCTGCTCTGTGGGACACTTGAAGAGTGCAGGGGCAGGGAGGAGGCAGGGCCACCGTCCAGAAAAGACGTGCTAAAAACTGAATGGGGAAAGGAGGAGGGGGTGCAGAAGGTATAGAGAGGAGAAAACAAATTCCAGAGCAAACGTGAAGACTGACTGGATTGGTGGGTGGACAGTGTCCAGGATGGCTGCATTGGCAGTGAGGGTGGGGTGTCCCTCTCTGAGATGGGGAACATGGAGGAGGAGCAGATTTGGGGCCCCCTAACACTTCCAGCATCCACTGTGATGTTAATGTCTGTGTCCCTGTCTTCCCCTCAACTCATCTGCACCCTTCCTGAGGCATCACGAGCTGGGACACATCCCTCATCCCTCTCCCTGTCGCTGACACAGCACCACGTGGGGCCAAAGGAGGCCTCAGCACGTGTTTGTGGAATGGACAAATGAGTGATCCATGGCTCCCAAGGTCCAAGAGGAAGGGGCAGGCCTGCTGTCCTTGTTCCCCAGCCCTGGAAAGCAGAAAGGAATTTGTCTGAGTCCCTCGGGTTCCCTGAGCAATGTGGGGAACGTGGCCTCCAGGGCAATTTTCTCAGACTCTGAAGAGCTGCCTGGGTGGCTGGGTCTTTTGTGGACTCATGAGGACCACCAAGGGAGAGGACTGTAGCGCTCGGCCCATGTACTCAAACATCTGCATCTCAGCCAGACTGTCCCGCTCTGGACAGACCCAAGGCCATCAGGGAGGGGAGGGCCTGAGGAGCATTCATTCTGCACTCTAAGGTGAATGAGATCCATCTGCTGCAACAACTCAGATGTACAGGAATCCATTAGGAATGACTTTCAGCTGTTAGTAATAGAGACCTGACTAAAGGAGCTGAAATTAGATGAGGGTGTATTTCTCCTCCATGTAAAACAAGTCAATAGGAAAGGACCCCAGGCAGTGGTGTGCTGGAGCCAGCTTGCACCAGTTCCTGAGAGCTGATTATGCAAGCGTCTTCCCAGTTCCATGTCCAGTGACTTCATATTGATAGTTTGAAACTGGCTTCAGTGGGAGTATTTACATCATGGAAACTAGCAAGCACTGTTAATTGGGGCTTTTTCCCTCCCATTCCAGAGGGCAAGTTTCCTAGCACATCACTGAGTCCAGGAGTGGTGTGGCCACCCTGCAGGGACCCAGACTCCTTCCTTCTGCTTCTCTGGTTTCAGCTTGTGACTTCCACCTTTATAGTTGCCTTAGGGCCTGAGATGGCTACCAGCGTTCCATCCAGTATGCCTGTACAATTTCTCTACTCAAAATAAAGCTGTTTGTATTTTTTCCATCTAACTCCTATTTTCATGGCTGGTTTCTCCTTATCCTTCTCAGAGAAGCCTTCCCTGGCCACCCCACCTAAATTCACCCTCCATCCCATATGGCTTATTTGCTCTAGAGAACAGACCATAATAGGTAATTATCTGGCATTAGTATTATTTTCCTTGTTTATTATCTGTCTTCCCCCACTAGACTGGAAGATCCTTGTGGGCAGGGGCTGTGTCTGTCTTGTTCTCTGCTCTATCCCCAGTGCCTGGCACATAGTAGTTGCTAAAGAAATATTTGTGGCATGAATAAGGGACAGTAAGCAAAGATAATTTTTTCTGCTTTCTTCCTTTAGCATTTCAACATGATTATTTTCCCATTTTGCTACCTAGTATGTAAAACTAGTTGGACTAGATATTTTCTGAGGGCTCTCCCTGCTCTGATGAGATGAATGAGTAGGTAGGAGGTGTGAACAGGTAAGTCAGCCCCCTGGCATCATTCACAGCCCCGGCTGACTGGGAGACCCAGACCCTGTTCAGAGGTTATTTCCATGGAAATTCATTCACAAAGCAAATTCCCTTGAGTTCCATCTCAGTGCCAGGACATTAATGGGTACAGGGGATATGGAAAGGGAGCACTGTAAAGGCCTGGAGGATTCATGGGCTAGTATGAGGATGGAAGAAAGACAGACAGGACTACAACGAGCTATGATACAATGGGCTAAATGCTCAGTTCAACGGAGAGCTGGACCCTGTACTGGGAGGCACCCACCTCCACACCGCATTCATTCATTTGACAATTATTGAGGCCCTACTGTGTGCTAGGCACTATTGTAAGCACTTGGGATAGAAGAGTGAACAATGAACAAACCAGACAGGATTGCTGCCCTCATGACACTCACATTCTAATAGAGGAGATGAGCAATAAACACACTGTCAGATAAATGAGCAAGATCATCCCAGTCAGCAGATGATGCTATGAAGACCATGAGACAGGATATGGGGACCCAGGGTACAAGTGATGCTACTGTACGTGGGGTGGTCAAGCAAGACCTTTCTGAGGAGGTGGCATCTGAGTTGATACATTAATGATACAAAGGAATCACCAGGAGAGAATCTAGAGCGGAGTTCACCAGCCAGAGGAAGCAGCAAGAGCGAAGTTGTAAGGCTGAAACAAGCTCAGAGTGATTGTTCCCCCCAGCCCTGGAAAGTGATGGAAGAACAGGAAAAAGTCCACTTTGGCTGGATGGGAGTGATTGGGGAAGGATGGTGGAGACAGCGGTGGGACCAGGGGATAAGGAGTGAGGCACTTGCTTCAGGCACAATATTGAAGTGAGTGCCCCAAAACTCAGTAATCAAGATGAATAATATTTAATGCAATTTTTAAAAAATCAAAATTAATGCAAAAAAAACCCCACCTATGATGAACAAAATATTTAATTTTAAAATAAAGACAAGATCACTAGCACTGCTGTGCTGAGCCATATTGGAACCTGAGGCAAAGAAAAAAGCAATAATACTGATCCTGTCCTTATTTAAGATTTTGATATGTCCCATTGTGGATTTTTGTTGATGTTTATCATGGGTGTCATCACTGCAGAACACGTGTGACCTGCTGTCAAGGTCATGATCTCCAGAACCAGGCTACCTGAGTTACAATTCTGGCTTTATGCTTACATGCTTAGCTGTATGTTTTGGGGCCAGTCTCCTGTCCTCTTTCTCCACTGGAAACGGGATAATAGTAGTGCCTACCTCGTGTTACGGAGAGGATTAAATGACCCAAAACAAGCAAAGGGCTGAGAACAGTGCCCAGCCCACTGGAAGCACTAAGAGAATGTTGTCTGCTAATCTTAGCAATGACGGTGGTACAGCCTTAGTTCCCATCAGAGGTTTGTGAGCAAGGAGCCCTGGCCACCAGATCAGGGTGGAGCAGAATGTATGTGGAGGTCGACTGGAGACAGGGAGGCCAGACACTCCTAGGATGCCAAAGAGGAGGTTGTTGCAAAATTCTAGATGAAAGGTGGAAAGATGAGAACAGACTCTGGGGGTTCTTAGGAACAGGACTCTACAGGACTTGTTGAACTGTGATGGAAGATGGGAAGACAAGGCCGGGATAACTCCCAGCGCCTGCAGCGGTCCAGCCTGGGCTCTGCATCACCACGGAAAGCCTGGTCTGGCCCTCGCCTCCATCTCGGCCTTGTGTTGTTCCAGAGGGAGCTGAAGGAGCAGCTTCAGGCCCTTCAGGACAGCGAGCGGGAGCACACGGAGGCGCTGCAGCTGCTCAAGCGACAGCTGGCGGAGACGAAGGTGAACCTGGCCCGGGCACCGGAGTGGAGCCGGCTGGGTGGGGACAGGGGCTCCGTGGGGCGGGGCCAACGGGGAAGGAGAGGGGCGGGGACTCGGGTCTGCTGTGGAGGCGGGGCTTGGAGGCCAAACTTCGCGTAAGAGGGGCGGAGCTTTGGGATGGGGCCAAAGCTGGGGCCTCAGCAAAGGTAAATGGGGCGGGGCCCACTCCAGGATGAGGGCAAGGATTTGGGCCTGGTGCCTGGGTTAAAGGTGGGGCCCTTTCTCCATTCCTGTTCCTGCAGGGGTCTTTTTCCCTTACCCCTTGTTAAACATGCTCATTCCCCAAGAAGCCAACTCTGTACATGTTCCCTTGAAGCTCTCCTGATCATTTGTGACCCAACCCTGGTTTTACCTCCACTTGTAAACTTGGGCCTTAGGATATGAACCAAACCCTGAGGTTGCTGGCTACAATGGTTTAAAAAGAAAAGCCTCCTTTCTTGAGCTGAGAGGAAGACCATGGGTTCTGATCCAGCCAGTAACTCACTGTATGATTTTGAGTAAATTGCATACTTTTGGGGGCTCCCAGTGTTCCTCTCTGTACAGTGGGGACTCTGTCAGGCTCCTTGCAGCTCTGAAATCCTAGCACACTTCTAAGAAGCTCCCTCTAAGTTCCCCGCTTAGATAGCTCATTAACTGGGCAAGGCATGCTTTGTTTTCTGCCCTGTCTTTCTGGGACCAAGAACTGGGAACCCAGACCCAGCTAAGCTCTTGGGTGATTTCAGTCGCTCCACTCCGTTAGGGGCGCTGCTGCCAGCAGCAGCCCGTGCAGAGGCTTAGCAATGCTCTGGGCCTCCAGAGGTCAGCCTGGGTCCCCGAGAGCCCATTGGAGATGCAGATCTATGCCCTAGCTTGGCCACCAACCCGCTGTGGGGTCTCAGGGAAGTCATGACAAGCATTTCTTCAGAGAACATTCCCGAGGGCCTATGGGCAGGACCCTCCGTGGGCAACAGATGAGAAGCAGCCGCAGGACTCTGGCCTATTTGCTTCTCACAGCCTCAGTTTCCCCATCTGCCTGGTGATTCTGCACCTCTCAGGTAAAGAGAAGCAAATGGAAGCCTCTGTCTGGGTGAAAGGGGAATATTATGGTCTGTTTCTTCTCCCCAGTATTCTCTTCTTTTCTCTACCCCCCACCCCCATTGTTTTTCTCCACTGACCTCTTCCCCCCCTGCTTTCCTGTCCATCTGTCTACCTCTGGGGGGTCCTGGGGGGCTACCTTCCCCTGCAGTTCCCCCAGCCCTGCTTCCTGTCTGGACTGGGGTGTTTATACAAGAAATGCCTATGGATGCTTTGGAGGTCATATTTCACCTGGTGCCTGACTCTGCTTTCCTGCGGCGCCTGCCCCTCCAATGGCCCAGCCTGAGGGCCTGTCTGATCTCCCTCCCCGGGCCCAATGTTTTCCTTGGTCGGCCGGGACTGAGTGATGCATTCTTGGCAGGTTGTTTTTTCTGAAATGGCCCCAGATTCTCCAAGCCCCAGTGTTTTCCCAGGGATGTGGTGGGCTGTGGTGAGGGCTGCTTTCCCAGCTATGGCATCGAAGGGATTGAGGGTGAGGCAGGGGTGGCTCTGCCACAGAAAGAACTAGAGTAACTGGAACACACCAGTTGAGCTAAACTTTTCTCTGCTGGAAATTGTGTTTCCCATTCACCGTCTTACTGATCCTCACAGAATGTCACCTTCATGACAGCAACTTCCAGAACCTAGCACAGTGCCTCCCACACAGTAAATAGCTGTAGAACACGTGAGTAGGGAAAAAGAAAAAGAAAAATCTTTCGAGGTAGGAACTATTACCTCCATTTTACCAGCAAGGAAACTGAGGCACAGAGAGGTGGAAGAACTGGCCTAAGGCCCCAGAGCTAGTAAGTGGCCAACTGGCAGCTTACTGTCCAATTCTGTCAGAGCCTAGTACATCTGCCAGCCTCATGCTGGGATGTCCTCAGCAAGACCTCTGGGTTTGTGGCCAGCAAACCAGGTAGGCCAGGAAACATGCTTGGGTCTCCTGGGGTGGCTGTCACTCGGATGTTCGGATGTTCCGCTTCTGAGCTGCCCCTCTCCATGCCACTCCCACTTTCCCTACCCGTCCTCGCTTGTCCTAGAGACCCTGGGCTCCCACCTTAGAAAGAAGGTGGAGTCTGCACCCACCTTTGCAGAGCAATCTTGGACAAGACCCTTTCCTCCTTCATCTCTCAGGCAGGTCTGATTGCCAGCCTTGTCCAGACCCTGGGATGGACAACAGGGGCAGGGGGAACCACGTGAGGAAGACATCATTCCCACCCGGGAGAGGTCGATCCACTAGTTGGGGAGCCACATAAAATATAGGACAGTGTATTTAGAAAATGCTCTGGGAACATTTAACTATTTAACTGCCTGAAAAGATGAGGGAAGGTGTCACAGAGGACATAGCTTTTGACCTGCATATTGCAGGATGAATAGGAAATTGCCAGTTGAATAAACAGTTTGTCAGGGGGAAGGTGTCCATTCTAGGCAGGTGGAATTACAATACAATGGCACTAGAGAGGTAAGCTGGGATCAGTTGAGGACTTTGAATGCCAGGCTAAGGAATTTAGCATTTTACTAGTCATCAAAGAATGGAGAAATGTTCCTAAACCTAGGATCTGCTGTGACCCAGTTTGCGCGTTAGAAGGCTGAAGGACTGGCCTGAGGCCCCAGGGCTAGTAAGTGGCCAGTTGGGAGCTTACTGTCCAGTTCTGTCAGAGCCTAGTGCATCTTCCAGCTTCATGCTCAGATGTCCTGAGGAAGATCTCTGGGTTCGTGGCCAGCAAACCAGGTAGGCCAGGAAACATGCTTGGGTCTCCTGGGGTGGCTGTCACTCTGATGTTCTGGCAACGAGTTTGTTAGCCAAGAAACAGAGTTGACTTGTGGACCCAGGGAGATGGAGGGCCTGTGGGATCCCAGGGGTATGTTTGGAGGAGTCAGGTGGAAAGATGAATGTGGTGCTCAGGAGACATGCAAGGTCATTGATGAGGACTTGCGGGGAGCTAAAGATGAAGGAGGGCATATAGGATGAGAATGGGAGGAGCTGGCCTGGACAAGCCCTTAGGAACATAGATGGCAGAAAGGGAGCAGCCACAGACGTAGGAAGCAAACCAGAACTTTCAATTAGTAGATGGTGGCCAGTGGGCCAAACACTGCTGCAGCATGGTCAAGCAGGGACCTGAAGGGGCAACAGTGGGATTTGGGCACCTTTGGAGGGAAGTGGCAGATGATACAGGGAGGCCAGGCGCCATCTTCCTCATGTGTGACCTGCCACACTGCAGACGCCTCTGCCTTCCCTGGATGAGGGGCTCAGGAAGGCCACAGGCAGCCTGGCTGTTAGTCCCCAGCCTCTCCTTTACCCCTTTGTCTGCCTGGCGCTCTGGGTGGGCATGCGCAGGGAGGCTGGCCCACAGCCAGCAGTTCTTCCTGCAGGCAGGCAGCCAAGACAGGGAGGGGACTGGCCCTAATTGAGCCTTTGTTGAGCCTCCCACAGAGCCCTGAGCACTACACACAGCAGGGTCCCTGACTCTATGAACTCCCAGCCAGAATCCCACAAAGTAAAATTGCAGAGGCAGGCCCCACACGCTGCTGCAGCCTGGCCGCACTTCTGTGCCCTGTGTCATCCTGACTCGTGCTGTTCCCTCTTCCTGTTCCCCTCACCCGCAGTTGACATCCTGCTCATTCCTCAGGCTGTAGCTCAGAAAGGCGTCTCTCAATTAAGACTTCTAGGATATGCCGGTTAGAACTGATGCCCTTTTAATAACCAGGCTCTTTCTCTGCACCTCAAACAATGCCATGCATTTTGTGAACATTCCTTCATTTAATCTTCACCATAGCCCTGCAATGTAGTTGTGTCTCCCTTTACACACATAAGAAAACTAAGGCTCACAGATATTAGGCAATTAAGGCTGCCACAGCTAAGATCCAAAGATAGGATCCTTACCCAGGCTGTTGGGCACCAAAGCCTGTGCCCTATGCCATTCAACTAACTCCTGGGATTGGCATGCCCGTGGAGACCAAAAGAACCACGAAAGTCCATGTTTGCCTCCTTTGATAATGGCCTGAACCTCCAGCTCTTGTTTCTAGGCCAGAGGGTCTCAGGGGTGGCAGGACAGGGCAAGTGGCCACCAAGGTTTGCCCAGCACATTGCCTTTTATAAAGCTCTCTGATATCTGTCATCTTTGCTTGAGCCCATGAATGATTTTTTTAAAAAAATTTATTGGGGAACAGCCATGGTCATTGGTTACACATTGCTTTCATGCTACAATGGCATAGTTGACTCTTTTAAGGAGGGTGCAGCTCACAGTGGCTCATGCGGAGATCAAACCAGCAGCCTTGGTGTAATCAGCACCATGTTCCAACCAACTGAGCTAACTGATCACCCCCCATGAATGGTTTTTTAAAAATAAAGACTTCACTGTGTCCCAGATTGAACTCAACATCTCCCTGCCCCCTCCCATCCTCTCAGTTTCTTTCCCACCCCATTCCTCAGCTTCCCATTCCTCTGACTTCCAAGCTAGAAATCTGGGCATCATCCTTACACCTTTCTTGCCTGTAGCCAGCCAGTCAGTCACCAGGGCCAAAGATGTCTTTGACACCCTAAATGTCTTTCTTTTTTTTTTTTTTTAAAAAAGATTTTATTGGGGAATTGGCGGAGGGGAACAGTGTTGGGGAAACAGGGAACGGGAACAGACAAGTTGCTGTCTTTTTGTTCTTCAGTCTAGTTGCGGAGGATGTTGCTTCACTGTTGGTATCGTCATTATGCTCTTCCCGGATGAGGCAGATCGGTCGCTGGCCTCTGGATGTCGCTCACCACAGCTATTGGCAGCTCACGCTTGGCTGCCAGTTGCTCACGCTGGCTGCGGGCCACTCACTGTAGCCTATGGCAGCCCACTGCAGCAGGGGCTGCAGCCCACACCATCACCGGGGCTCGCACAGCCCAGCTCCAGGTGGAACTGTTGTTAGCTGTAGAGGGCAGTGTCACTGGCCCTCATGTGGGATCTGAACCGGGGCCGCTGGCATCCCCAAACCAGCGCTTAACCAATGCGCCACTCGGCCGGCCCCCTAAATGTCTTTCAAGCTGTGTCCCTTTGCTGATCCTCAAGTTCAAGCCTTACTGTCTCACCCAGACCATCTCATTGTTTCCTAACGGGGCACATACAATCATGTGCAGTCTCTGGCTATGCCAGTCCTTTCATACCACCATGCTTTTCATGTGCCATTCCCCCAACCAAGCATGCCCTCTCCCGCCCTTTCCTGTCTACATGCCAAGGCTCTCGGTTTCCTCCTCTCACCCAGGGATCACCCTGTCTGCTCTCCCTGACATAACCCCTGTTGACTCTCCCCACAGTCTTCCACCAAAAGCCTGCGGACCACCATTGGTGAGGCCTTCGAGCGTCTGCACCGGCTGCTGCGGGAGCGGCAGAAGGCCATGCTGGAGGAACTGGAGGCAGACACAGCGCGCACGCTGACCGACATCGAGCAGAAGGTCCAGCGCTACAGCCAGCAGCTGCGCAAGGTGCAGGAAGGGGCCCAGATCCTGCAGGAGCGGCTGGCCGAAACCGACCGGCACACCTTCCTGGCCGGGGTGGCCTCGCTGTCTGAGAGGTAAGTGCCCGCCTGCTGGGGGCCTTCCCCAGGTGGGTACCCCTCCCTCAGCCCACGCAGGGTGCTGGGAATGGAGGCAGATGGGGTGGTTAGCAGAGAAGTCATTCATTCGCATCTTCATCGAAAGTATAGGACATCTGCTGTGTTCCAGAGCCTGGGCTAAAGTCTTTATGTCTTGATATATACATAATACAGTATATTTCTTGTGTTATAATATATTATATTATACATTTATGTTTTTATAATAACATGGATATTGTATATAATAAATAATATTTATACTATTATAACCCTACGAGACCCCTTGCAGGTAGATACTACCATCCTCCCCATTTCACACATGTAGAAACTGAGGCACAGAGACGCTAGATCAGTTGGCTATCTAGTATGTGGGGAGCCAGGATTCAGGCCTCTCTAGTCCCATAGCCACCTTTAAGAAGAATAACACGTCATTATTGGTTTGTTGATGATCAGTACTGATAGCTAGCATCATGTATTTGGTGTTGACCTTGAGCCAAACACTGTGCTAAGCATTCTGTATGTTATGCCATGTAATCCCCACAACCTAGAAGACAGGGGCTGTCATAGCACCTATTTTAAAGAGGAGGAAATTGAGGCTAATAGTTAGAGAGGTAGGAAGTGGTACAAGCAGACACTTGAACCTGAGTCCTGCAGACTTCATATGCATGACCTCGCCCTATGTCCGCTGCCCTGAAGGTGGCTGTAGGCCCAGAATCCAGTCCCCAATGCAATCTGCTCTCCCGCTCTCCTTCCAGGCTCAAAGGGAAAATCCACGAGACCAATCTGACATATGAAGACTTCCCAACCTCCAAGTACACGGGCCCCCTGCAGTACACCATCTGGAAGTCTCTGTTCCAGGACATCCACCCAGGTAAGGCCCTGCCTGCCACTCACCAAGAGGGCTCAGGAAGAGGCACAGATTATTGTGGGAGCTACATGGGGCAAATCCCAACCCACCCTCTTCTCTACAGCGTGGGGACAGGGCAGAGGGATGAAAAGGGTGCCTTGCTGAATGAAAACTTCCTGTCGCTCCAGGGCCCGTGCTGGGCACCTGAACAATCGCTCAGTTCTAGGAATCCTCGTACAGCCCCAGGAGGTAGGTTGTATTAGTATTCCCATTCTCCAGTGGAGATGAGGATGGGTGAGAGGAGATAATAGGTTTGCTGAGAGAGGAGGTCTGTACAGGTTTCTGGTAGAGTTAGTAGACCCTGAGACTAGGAAATCAATGCCTTCCTGAAGTCACACAACCCACAGGGCATCAGGTTCCAGGCTATTGGCAACATGGAATCTTATGGGTTCCTGAGTCAGGCACGATGTCCTTTAGAGGAGAGACAAGGACATAGACGGGACTATCCCCTAGAAGACAGGCACTATTATCCTCAGTTTTGAGGAAACTGAGGCACAGAGCTGTTAGGAACTTGTCCATGGTCACAACCTACAGCCAGGATTTAAACCCAGACCTGTCAGACCTCAGAGCCTGTGCCCTTACCTACTAAACTAACCAGCCATTCTCTGGCCTCATACCAACCCTGGAAGGCTGCCGGGGAGACTGAGACTCACAGAGGCTCAGTGGGTCACACAGTAGTCAGAGCTCTGTCCGCCTGTCTGGATTCATTCTTTCATCCACAAATATTGAAAGTCCCTTGAGGCACTTTCCAGGTTCAGAGGAGAGAGATGGACAAATAGACCCTGACAGTTCAGTGGGACAAGGGCTATTAACAAGCAACTTACACAGTGCCCAGAGAGGGCAACAAGAGGCTCTGGATGGGGAAGGGGAGGAACCAGGGGATGGTGAACATCACTGGGCAGATGATGTTTGAACTGGGTGCTGAAAGCTGAAAGCTTTGCTACTCAGGGGAGAGTAGAGGCTGGAGGTGCCTCCAGACAACCCCCAGTGTTGGGAACTGCATAGGCTAAGGCGGTGGGGAGGGCAAGGTCATGAATGATCCTAGGATGTTCACGATTGGGCCTTCCCAGTACTGAGCCTAATCACTGAGGGTGTGAATGCTGGACAGAGGTGACTGACGGCCTCATTTGATACATGATTACCAATTTCACAGAGGTGCAGACACACCTCCTAGTACACTTAACTCTGGATCTGTGCCCTTGTTGACAAAGAGGTCAGTAATTGGGGGGAGGGCCCATTTTCCAGCAGACAAGGTGGGGCTCCTGGCTATCCTCCTGGAATAGGGGTCTGTGTGCTCCCAGCCGTGGAAAGACCTCCACATGGGGACCCAGCTAGGTGAGGACCACACATGGGTGAAGCAGCATAACTCAAGGAGACAAGCAGCATGTCCAAAGGTCCTGTACCTCCCCAGCCACTGAGCCAGGGAAGCTCCTCAGGCAGATTGTCTCAGAGCTCTATTTGTCTCAGCTGCCACCTGCTGCATCCCTGTCACAACTCAGAAAGGCAGTCGAGGCACCTCAGCCTGACAATCATGGCCCTATGAGATCTGGGCCCTGCCATTCTCTCATTCTCCCCTTCGCATCACACTCAACCAAACTGAACCATCTTCAGGTCTTAAATGAGCCATATCCTCCCTCTTCCACACTTCTGCACATGCTGTTCCCTCTGCCTGAAATCCTCTACACAAACTTCAATCTTTGATGGCTAACTCCTACTCTCCTTCGCATCTGAGTTTATAAACACCTCCTCTGGGAAGCCTTCCTGGATTTCTCCAGGTAGCCCTGGGCTTTCCTGGTCTCACTGTTTTTTCAGTGTCTATGTGGCTGCCTCTCTTACTAGACTGTGAGCTCCGCGGGGTCTCAGTCAGAACATCGTGAGATCTGATTCATTACCATATACCCCAGGCAGCCCGCACAGTAAATGTCTGTTGATGAATGAATGAATGAATGAATGAAGAAACAAATGAGTCCTAGCCTCATTTCTGCTATTAGAATAGTGTCTGGCAGAAAGTAGATGCTCAATAAATATTGGTTGACTGAAGAAACTTGCCACACCTCCTTGAACAAGCTATTTACTTCCCCCTTTGAGCCTCAAAGGTTCCTCCTCTGTAAAATAGGGGTTGCTAGTGTTCCCTTTTTGACTCCCTTATAAGTGAGCAATGGATGTAGGAACTTGCTGCTTGACCCAGAGTTTCTCAACCTCAGCACTATTGACATTGGGGGCTGGATAATTCCTGGTTGTGAGGGGCTATCCTGTGTGTGGTAGGCTGTTTAGCAGCATCCTTGATCTCTACACAACTAGATGGCATATCATCCCCCCGACCAGTGGCAATGAAAAATGTCTCCAGACATTGCCCAATGTCCCCTGTGAGGCAAATCACCCCAGTGGAGAACCACTGCCCCAGAGAAAGCTGCCAGTGGGAGGGGGTGAGTGAGCAGCAGTGTGTGGCCAGCAGTGTGTGGCCTGAACATCCTGCCAGGGACAGAGGCCCCTGAGGAGTTCAGAAAACAGTGACCTGGTTAAGCAGGACCCTTCCTTTGTCTGTAGGGCCTGTGAAGTCACTCGGGTTCCTCTGCTGGCAGCAAGGCCTTTTGTGTCTGGAAGGGAGGGGCAGGAACCCCCAGGGACATAGCCCATGGATTCTAGCAGCTTCCTGCCTGCCCCCCTTCCAGCTCAGGCTTCCTATTGGGTCACCTGAGAACTCCACCTAGCACCTGTCACTCCCCTGCTCTGGAACCTTCATTCTCCACTACCACCCACCCGCCCACCCCCATCCCATCCCTCAGCTGACATTGGAAACCTCCTCCAGCTGCCTGGCCTGACTGCCCCAGCTCCCAGGCACAAACTTCCTTCCCAGCCAGGCCAGATGGCCATTGTCCCAAGGACATCAGACTCTGTTCCATTTGTTGATACCACCTCCCTCTCCTGGGCTGCTCTTTCCTCCCACTGCTGATCTGAGTCCAATCATTTTGGGTTCCAGCATGTTCACTGCTTACCTAGCTGTGTGACCAAGCAAATCACTACCCTCTCTGAGCCTGTTTCTTCATCTGTAAAACAGGGATTGGGAAGGTGTGATTTATCTCCCAGGGTAGGTGTGAGAATTAAATAAAATCATTTGGGCTGGCTGAGTGGCGCGGTGGTTGAGCGCTGGCTTGGGAGGGCAGCGACCCCGGTTCAGTTCCCACATATGAGGGCCAGTCACACTGCCCTCAAAAAATAAATAAATAAAAATAAAATAAAATCATTTATTTGTGATAATAATCCAGGAACTTAGTAAGTACTTGATATCTATTTGTTATTATTATGAATATCAGATGGTGCCTCAGTCTTGCTGAGCAGGCTTTCGGGGGCCACGTTAAAGAAAGAACATGTGTAAAAAGACCTTAGCTCGAGTAACAACTCTACTTCCACCCCAAGTGGCAACTTAAGCAAGCCACTTAACTGAGAGAAGGCTCTTTGGGGCCTCAGTTTCCCCTTCTGAAAAATGGGTACAGTAATTTGTGATCCTGCGGCTAGTATGGTAGTCCCACCAACTAGTGGGTGGAAAATGTTTCTTGAAGGCCAGCACTGTGCAGCTGATGGCCTGAGTAGGAGAGAGGCCTGAGGGACCAGATTTTTTTAAGGGCTGGCCAGAGGAAAGAGCTGACGGCATCTCCTGTCCTGTCAGGCCTCTGCAGGCTCAAAGCCACTGTCCTTAAGAACAAAGAGGAACATGCCACTTGCTGCCAAGTGATAGTGCTGGGCTGTGGGGTTTCTCTGCTGCTTGAACCACTGTCGTGTGTGGTTAATGATGGTCCGGGGACATTTCCTGGAGCCTCTGCAGTCCATGTTCCTTCCCGAATGCCTTTTGACCTCGAGGTCTCAGAGAGGCTTAAATGGACGGAGAACCCACCTGGAGACCAGATGGGCTGCCTGCTTTTTTTTTTTTTTTTTTTGAGGGCAGTGTCACTGGCCCTCATAGGTGGGACCGAACCGGGGCCGCTGGCGTCCCAAGCCAGCGCTTAACCACCGCGCCACTCGGCCGGCCCTAGGCTGCCTGCTTTTTGTTTTTATAAAACAGTGTCTTGGGACCTAGAAAAGAGCTCTGCCCTGTAAAAGAGTGAACCCCAGGAGACCAGATTTGTTTTGCTGGGTCTGACCTCTCCTGAGGATAAAGGATGGGTAGAGGGGATCGCCTGACTTCCCAGAGGGAGGAAAAGGTGTTGCCATGTCCCCTTCTGCGTCTCTCTCTGACATCAGTGCTCTTATGCCTGCCAGCCCTTGTCTCGGGGAGGGATGGAGGGAGGACCAGGAGACATGACCCCCCGTTTACGGTGAAGTGGAAAGCCCTGGAGGTGGCCCTCAGTCTACCCTTTGGGGTGTAAAAACCTCCCAAGAGTTAGGCCACTCCTTCTGCCTAGTAAGAACACCAGGCCCCACCCTTTAGGCTCAACTTTACTGCCAGCACTGCCCAATGAACAGCATACCAACCCAGTGAGTGGTAGGTCCTGCCCTCATCCAGTCCCCTGGATTTCTATGCCCAGAACCTGGCACTCAGTGCAGGATTGTCTCCTTCCCATAGGCTCACCTCTGTTAGCCAAATCTCAGAACCACTGAGAGCCCACTTGGCTGCCTCCTAGAGCACCCTCCCCACTCATCAGTGGTGTTGGAAATGCCCCACGTTGCCCTACATAGGCTTAAGAGTCTGGGGTTGAGCCCTCCTGCCTGTGTGCTAGTGCCCGCCCATCCTTCCGCCCTGAGTCACAATTCCTGCCTGTGGCTGGTCTCCTGAAATCATACTGGGCATCTCAGATATAATGTCCAGGTTCCTGTGGACACTCGGAGCTGCTGCCCACACCTTAGCACTGTGCCTGCTCTGCCCCTCTGCAATAGGCCCACATTACATGGCCAGTAGGAGTGGCGCCATCTGTGTCTGATTAGATTCTTCTCTCCCTAGCTCCCCACCACACACACACATACACTTCCTACCCCCCACCTCCCACCTCTTACCTCCTGACCCCACTGTGGGAATTCCTACATTACACATGGCAGGAGTCTGCTAGTTTTGACAGGCTGCACTGTGACCAGTCAGATGACAGGGTAACACTTTGATTCTCTGATTCCTTCTCATCGCTCTTCCTCTTCAATGTCCCCGCCCCCATAGAGAATTATGTTTCCAGTGACCCCTGTATTCATAGGGCTAATTGTTTCCATGCAGCCCTCTGAGTTCTAAGAACAGGAAAGAAGAGTGTAAAATGCAAAACTAAATTTACTCCTGACAGAGCTCATGGAAGGAGTTTGATATGACAATGGCCAGCTTTGTTAGTGGATGTATGGACAGAAGCACAATTCAGGGGCTGGCTGTTGCTCCCTGTAGGGGACAGTCGCCATCGTTGAGGCATTTCTGTATATGTACACAGCCAACAGAGGAGACTGAAGTAGGGGGTGATTCTCCAGTCAAATGTAACCACGTCCCTGCCCCACCGATTAAGAAAGTGCCAGAGAACCAGATAAAGTCCTTCCTTCGTTCCGAGGAACTGGTGCCAGCATTTCCTCTTCCCACCTTTCCTACCCTCTATCTTGCTCTGGCCTGGACATGGGCATGCAGGCTAAGGAGGGCCGCTTCCAGTTTCCCCGTTCTTCTGGCTGGGCATCAGCCCCCTCAGGGAGGAAAGAGTAAACAGAGGCCTCGACAAGGGTTCACGAGGCTTTGAGAACCAGACCTGCTAAGCCAGTGTGGCCAGCCCAGAGCCAGGTGACCCAGCCTGTGCTGCCTGCCCAGAGAGCGACACAAGCTGGGTCAGTTTCATCTGGTGAGTCTTTTCCTGCCCTGGGCACACAAGGGAGAGCCTGTTTGGATAGTACACAGTCCTTGCCCTCCTGGGAAGATGTGGGCACAGAAGACTGTTCCTCATTGGAAGAGGGCACAAGTCAAGTTAAAGAATCTCAGAGAAAAAGAGTGAGCACATCTGCTGAGCAACCAGGAAGTCTTCCCAGAGGATGAGCCTTGGAATTGAGCCCTGTGATGGTGATTACAACAAGCAGAAAAGAGGTGGTGCAGGAACAGTCTGAGTGAAAGCCGTGGGCTGGAGGGGGGCAAGTGAGAGGGAACTGGGGCAGGATTGCACTTGGCCTTGATTAGTTCTGGCTCTGCCAGTGTTTGCTGGGTCACCTGAGACTAGTCATGTCTGCTCTCCGTTTTCCCCATCTGTCAAATGCGAGAGTTGGCCTAGAATCAGTGATTTTTTTCAGCTTTTTCAGACCCATCATCTACTTCTCATAACAAAGAATTTGTAATGTCTGAAAAATAGAATGACCTTTTAACAATTTCAAGCATTTACATATACATACACATACCTATGTGTATACTCTGACTATAATATAAAGGAAAAACAGAAGGAAATTATTTATAGTAAAATATTATGTATGCTCACTCACACCCACACTAGAAAACATAATGAATAGTCAAGTAAAACCCCATTCTGTCTCAAATGCAGCCTGAAACAGGTAGATTATCAGTCAGTGGCATTGTTCTTAGAGATGTAGTTTCCAAAAACATTAACAATTCTCAGTGAAGTTCCAAACAAAACAAATTCAGTAGTCCCTCAGCTTATGCGGTAGTTGCCTTCCAAAATACTCAGTATATATTAAAACTGTACAAAAAGTATTTCATGCTTAAACATAAAATGGCGCTAAGTTGTATTTTCAGATCATTATAAAATAGATTTTTTAATCTACATGAATACCTGGTGGAACATTTGAAAATTACTGGGGGCCGAGGGTGGAGACGTGTGACTGGCCCTGTGCATTTCATTCAGGGCATTTAGCATCCCTCGATCCCATCTAACACACCCACAAATTTCCAAATCACCCCTAGGGAGAGTATCCAGCCTCTGGATAATCGTTAGGCTCCCTCCCAGCTCTGAAATTCCCTAATTCTGGACCTCATTCTAATGTATTCAACAAACTTTTGAGGGAGTGCCATGCCTTGCCTGAGCCATCCGCACTGAACAAAACAGCCATATATCCTGCTCCCCTGCAGCCGACTTTAAATCTGGAAGGACCTTAGCCATCGCCGTTCCATTTCACAAAAAGGAGGCAGAGGCCCAGAGAGAGCAGGCTCGTGTATTCAGCGCCACACAGCGCTGGGGACCAACCAGAGCCCAAGCCTCAGGGAGGCAACACAGAGCAGGTCCACTCACTTTGTCTCCCTCTTCCATCCCCTGCAGTGCCAGCCGCCCTGACTCTGGACCCAGGCACCGCCCACCAGCGCCTGATCCTGTCTGATGACTGCACCATCGTGGCCTACGGCAACCTGCACCCACAGCCGCTGCAGGATTCGCCCAAGCGCTTCGATGTGGAGGTGTCGGTGCTGGGCTCCGAGGCCTTCAGCGGTGGCGTCCACTACTGGGAGGTGGTGGTGGCGGAGAAGACCCAGTGGGTGATCGGGCTGGCACACGAGGCCGCGAGCCGCAAGGGCAGTATCCAGATCCAGCCCAGCCGCGGCTTCTACTGCATCGTCATGCATGACGGCAACCAGTACAGCGCCTGCACCGAGCCCTGGACGCGGCTCAACGTCCGCGACAAGCTCGACAAGGTGGGCGTCTTCCTGGACTACGACCAAGGCCTGCTTATCTTCTACAACGCCGATGACATGTCGTGGCTCTACACGTTCCGCCAGAAGTTTCCCGGCAAGCTCTGCTCCTACTTCAGCCCGGGGCAGAGCCATGCCAATGGCAAGAACGTGCAGCCCTTACGGATCAACACGGTCCGCATCTAATGCGGGAGAATTCAGGCGCTTGGACTCTGACTTCCAGCAGACGCCCGGCTCGGCCACCCTGAGCTCTCAGGCCAGTTGTGTACCTCCCTTGTCCTTGTCTGTAAAATGGAGGCTGTGTGCCCCGTGATTCCTAAACTCTCTTCCAGCATTGATGTTCTGTAGCTCTGACCTTGCTGGGGATCCAGCTTTGGTCCAAGGATGTGATATGTCTTCTCCTCAGGGCAGCCCCTGCCCAACCCTCATCTCCATCCTCCCAGGGGCAGGGGACTGTCTCCCTATGTCTCCCTCCTGCCCACATGCCCTGAGATCATATTGTGTCAGAGTGTTGTTACCAGCAGTTGGCAGCCCAAGAGACACACACAACCCTCTTATGCTGCCAGGCCTAAGACTTGCCCTTGACCAAGCTAATGACGGGCCATTTTACCCTTGACCCCAGCCCACAGTGGACACAGGCAGCAGCTGGTCCAAGGGTGGCCTAAGAACACCCTCTCCTTCCGCCTCCGGGCCAAGAGCTTTATGGTTCCTGCTTTTCCCACAGGTGGTTTCTGCAGGTGGGGATGATGCTGTGGCCTGTGGAAGAACCCCAGTAGTTGAGCCCAATTGTTACAGTCACTGTGTCACCACTTTCCTACCCACAGGTCTAAAGGTAGGACGATGGCACATCCCAAAGCTGATGCAGAGCCCAGTAGCCTAAAGGCAGCGGTAGAACAAGCATTATTGGATGAAGGAGGTCCCCAGCAGCTTGGATAAGGATCCAGCCGGGCCTTTGTGACCAGGCTAGGGTGTGGGGAGGCTGCGGGGAGCAGCTGTGTTAGTCAGGACCTGAGTACGGGGATGCACTGTCGGCTGGGACCTCTCATCAGGCTTGAAATCTATCTCCGTTAAGATCCTGTTGTAGAAAACAAGAGCTGCTTTAGCTAGCTTAATTAGATAGGATTTATGAACAGGTCCCTGACGGCTTTGCAAAATGAAGAGCTGGAGGAGCAGACTTTTTGTTGAATTTCCAGGAACAGCTCCCAGATGCCAGATTCATCATGTCTCTCCTGACCAGGAACACTGCTCCCATGTGCAGGAAGCCACTGCTTCAGGAAGCCGCTGACTGCTACTCTCTGTACCAGCAAATGGATGTCCTGAGACCTGCCTCTCTCCCCCTCAATTCGGTTCCCAAATCCAGATCTCTATAAGGGATTATGCTTGAGGAAATGTAAATCAGATCCAGAACCATGGCTGCAAGGAGGTCTGGGAAATGTAGTTTTCTTTTTTCCAGCCTCAACCATACAAAGAGGCCTAGTAGAAGGAAGTTAGAATGGATATTGAACAAGCCCATCCACTGTGTTTGCCAATGGAGTCTACCTCTAGGCTTTGGCTTTGAAGCAGCAAAGCCTCCAGATATCCTGCTCTGGGGCTCTGTGCCCACCCAGGGGCAGGAGCCCGAGGGATGAGTCTGCAGGACCCAGCTGAAATGTTTCTCCAGCCTTGGCTTTCCTTTCTAGTCCTGGGGCCTAGATTCTGAACTTGGAGTCTCTGACCACACCCATCCCAGAGGAGCCGGAACTAGCTGAACTTGGGGGGCTCCCACCTCACAACTGCTGCCCACTGGGTCCTCGCTTGGGCAGGAGGACTCCTCCGTCTTACCCCACCCCTTCATCTACCAGAACCTGGGCCACCCCCAGCAGTATTTTTATTTTAAATGTTGCCCATTTTGTGAGTTATGATGAATTTGTATAAATTAAAGTTACAGAATCTCAGTGGTCAGTTCCATTCATTTTGACAAACAAAAAGGTCGTATTCTATCTTAGGCAGGTACATACATTAGCATGGCTCATCCACAAAGCACCCTATTGGGTAGATAGTATTATGTCCATTTTACAGAAGTGAAAAAGTGAGGTTCAGAAAGAGGACATGACTTGCCTATAGTCCCATGTCTCACAATGGTAAGTGATGGAGCTTGGATTAGAACTGAGTTCTAAAGCCAGTGCTCACATTACACCTACTAGCCAGCACAACTGGCAGTCTGCCTGGAAAAAGGGATGGTGGTAGTCCTGGGAGCAGAGGAAAGCTGGTGAGACAGTGGCAAGAAACTGGTCTCTGAAATTCCACAGACCTGGGCTTGAATCCAGCTCTATCACTGTGTGACTTTAGAGAAATGACTTAACCTCTCTGAGCTCAGTTTTCCCATATTGAAAATAGGGATAGTAAACTGCAAAGTGCAGTGCACTTAGGGAGGCCCTGCCTCTCACTCCAGCTGCCTCCCCCTCTAGAGCCAGTGCCTGGAACTGTGTGAGTTTTCTGAACTTTTGCACTGGCTCTGACCCTAAGGAGTCTATCTTCTTCCTTGTGCCTTATGTGGGGTGTGGGATCACCTAGGCCAGAAGGGTCCTCAGGTCTGCTGTGTAGAAGCAGATCCACTCTACCTCTGACCGATGAGGAAGCAGACTGGTCAGGGGACAGGCGAGCCCTGCCTGTGGACACACCGGGCTGTGCACACTGTAAGTGGAAAGGCTGCTGTGGTCCCCTGCAGTTGTGCAGTGCAGCAGCCTGGGAAACAGGAGTCCTGGGCCTAGTCTTAGTTCTGTGCTGACTCACTTCATGTACTGAAGGTCCTTTCTTGAGTCTCCTTACATGCAGAGTGAAAGGTTAGCCTGGATGCTCTGTGAGGTACCAGGTAGATCTTCACCTATACCTGGAGGTGGGGAGTGAAGAAAGGGAACCACCCAGTCAGTGACTTCTTTGGGATTCTAGAAAGAGGGGCATGAACAAAGATTGGGAGGGGCTGTGGGCAGAGGCAGAAAGGTCTATGATTGGCCAATGGAGAGCACCCCAGTTTACAGAGAAGTTAAGGTGATTCTGAGGCTAAAGTATCCCCAACTTCCCCACCCTGCCCTGGGCTCTCAGAACTCTGTAACTCCCCCAAAGCCACACCCCTCCATCTTTGCTAAGTGGATCTGTCCTCTGGGGGAGAAGCACCCCCTCGACTGTCCTTCCTGCCCTTTCCCCTCACTCAGTATCGGCATAGGTCCCAGAAATGCTGGCCACTTCCCAGGCTCCACTCCCAGTTTCCAAGTGTCTGGAAGTAACTGTGTAGGGGTCTAATTTGCCTACCTAACTAGGCACTCTGGGAAGTCAGAGCACCTCCAAGAGGTATGAAGTGTCCAGAGAATTCCTGAATGAAAGCACCCGAGGTTGTCAGGCTGATACTAGCAACTCCACATTTAACACAAGTAAGCAGAGGGGAGGCAAAGGCAGCCTAGCCTTGGGGAGGAAGGAGGAATCAGCAAAGATCTCACCCAGGGTCTCACCCAGGGCAGGAAAGAATTGATAGAATGACAGTAACCCCACTCAGATCTTGTTTGTGGTTAGCAGGCAAAGTGCTGGTATTTTTTGTACCTTATCTAACATCGAGACAAGCCCATAAGGTTGGTATCATTATCTCAGTGTTTGAGTGGAGAAACATTACTTGCCAGGGGACCCACAGCCAGTACTCAGCAGACCTGGAAATCAAACCCAGGTTCATCCAAAGCTAACGGGAAATTCTTCAGGGGCCAGCCGAGTGGCTCAGTTGGTTAAAAGCACGAGATCTGAGCAACAGAGTCCGCCGGTTCAATTCCCACATGGGCCAGTGAGCTGCGCCCGAGCTGAGCTGCCACTGAGCTGCCAGCAGGTGGCAGGATGGTTCAGCTGGTGAGAGCACCTGCTCCTAACAACAAAGTTGCTGGTTTGACTCTTGCATGGGATGGTGGGCTGTGCCCACCCGCAACTAAGATCGAACAGGGCACCTTGAGCTGAGCGGCCATGAACTGCCAACAGGCGGCTGGATGGCGGCTGGACTTGGAGCTGAGCTAGCTGTGCCCTCCACCACCAAGATTGAAGGACAACAACTTGTCCATTCCCCTTCCCTAATTCCCCAATAAAAAATCTTAAAAAAAAAAATCCTCACTGGACCTCCAGGACATGGACTCCTCCGGTGACAGGGAGCAGCTCCCAGAACTGTGATCCCCCTGGGGTTCAAAGTGGGAGCTTAACCCAGGCTCCATACCATTGTGGAACTGGAATTGTGAGTTAATAATCAACAGTGAGCCAAGACTCATGTGTCTCCTGGGGTCAAGGGTGGACTCATGAAGACACTATGTGAAGCTGAGCAGGTCCCGCTCTTTCCCCGGGCCTCGGTTTTCCCATCTCATTTGGGGAGGAGCTAGGAATCTAGTTAATTGATAGCCAAGGTCCTGGCTCTGATTAATTCTGTTAAGTCTAATGTTATTCTCAGGGTTTGGCCTGCTCAGCACCTAACAAGGCCATTAGCTTTAGATTCTTCTCTCTAAGGTGGCAGCAGGTACAGAAAACAACAAAGATAAGGTCTCTTGGCAGCACAGAGCTTGGCTCAGGGGCTCTGGGGACCAGCCTTCCCTCCTGCCAGAGAGGCCATCCTGGGAGGCTGACTCTTCATATCTGGGCAGCATTCCCATCTTCCTCCTTTCCTACCTGGGTACTGACTCTGTTCACCAGCCCCAAAACCAGGAGGTCAGTTGCAAAGGGCCATAGTCACAGGCTTAAATGCAGGGGGTCCAGGAGAGGTGGGGGAGGGAGGAGGTTGGTGCTGGCCAAGGTGCTGAATCATCATTGCCCACCAGGGCAATAAGGAGAATAAGGTTATTTCTCCTTATTCTGGGACACCCATGATTCTCCCCAGTCTCACTGAGAATCCTGAAGCACATAAGGGAAGAGTGATTGAGGGGAAGCAGAGCAGAAACAAGAGGGAGGGGATTCAGTCAGGAGGCACAACCTCCAAAATAATAGCAGGAGAGGGGGAAATACTTTTATTTTGAAATGTGCTCATGTTCCTGCTTTTTCTTTTATCCGGATAGAATTTTGTATTTCTCTTAACCCTGGATTCAGAATAGAAGAGTCTTCTATCTTCTTTCAGAATTTTTACCATTCTATTATATTTTTTTACTATTACAAAATGACCCCCACCCACCCTAGGAATTAGATGAAGTAGGGGAAGAGCTGACATTTTGGACCAGAAGCCCAGGGGCTTCCTACTTTCCTTCCAACAAGGGAAGGCCTTTCAAGAGGCTGAAACCCAAGGCACAAAACCCAGGTTCTGATGAGCACCCCAAAACTGTGGACCTGGATGTGATCAAGTCTGAATGCTGGAGGAGCCTGGGGAATGCTCCAACCCAATCCTGAGACCCAGAGAAGGTTGGTTTCTAGCTCAGGGTCATATAACACATGGTAGAGCCAAGACCGGAACCCAGATATCCTGGTTCCCAGTCAACACACAGGGAAGTGAGAATGGCCAGCTGAGAAGGCCCCTGCAGGCAAGGAAAAGAAGCACAGAGGGCCCGCTGGAAGGGGGCAGGAGCAGGGCTGAGGAGGGAGGTGCTCAGGGGAGAAAGACACCCATGCCTAAGAAGGTCAGCGTGGGTTAAGGGCCCCTTCTGAGTCAGGGACTGCAGCTCCTTGAAGAGGAGAGAACCGAGGTCACAGAGTAGCGAAGTTCTCTCTGGAGTGGAGACAGCCCAGCCGAGCATGCTGGTCAGTATGTCTGATGCCAGGATGGCTGCTGAGAGATCACTGATCTCAACCCTGTCATTTTACAGATAAGAAAGCTGAGACCCAAATGGGAAGACACCAGCCTGTGGGGCATAGCCAGGCCCAACCCAGGCCTCCAGACTCCCAGGCATCTGCTCTTTTCATGCAACCTTTAATATCCCCTCTGTGAATTCTGGTGTCTCCTCCCACTCCCTGGGAACCTGGAGTCTGAGCAGGAGAAAGGGAGTGGCCACCAAACACCAGACACCAAGAGCTGGGTGCCTTCTTCCATCCTTTCTCCAGAAAGAAGGGGAAATTGGCCTGGATCCCAACGGCCCCTCCTCCAGGACACAGCCCATTGGTGCCTGCCCACACCTAGTTATCTTCCTTGCTGGCAACAGAGTCCAGAGCCAGCACCAGCCACAGCAGGGACAAAGCTACCTGGCAACTGCTGCAGCCACAGGGAGGTGAAGGTAAGTGAGGGTACCAGGAATATGGCCCAAAGAGGTCCATCCCCTGATTCCATGGCATTAGACAGCCCGGTGACCTGGAGTGGTTTGGAGGTTTTGGAATCTCTTTTTCTCAGAGAAGGAGCTTTTGCCCACTCACTCTCTGTAGGCTAAGCCCCGGGCATGCTTCCTCTGCTCACTGCAAACCCCAGGCTGAAGCCCCTCCCTGACCAAACTGCCAGATCTACAAACCAGGAACCAGGTCCTGGGTCCCAGCAGACCTGTTCCTGCCACTGGGAGAAGGGAGATGCAGGTAAGGGCTCCAGGAGATCCCAGAAAAAGCAGAGACTGGCTAGAGGTATGTACATCTCACAGGAGTGGGACTGTGGGTTGAGACCTGGGTGAACCCTGCTAAACCTGTGTGGGCCCTGGCTCCATCCCTGACTCACTGATGACCCTGGACAACTCCCTTCCTCTCCACCTTATGGGTGTCTATTCCTCATTGGTTTTAGCCAGAGGAATGGGTGGCCCTATGCTGTGGGGTAACCTCTGGTTCTAAGGTTCTCGACCAAGGCAGCCTCATGGAATTTGCCCAACAATACCCACCCCCTTCACCCTCCCCCTTTTTCTGTCACACTCTTGAAATTCAGCCCTTCTCCATCCCTTCCATTTCTCCAACAAAACTTATCCTTTTCTGTTCCTCAAGGTAGCTGGTTTATGGTTTGAGATGCTGCCCCCCTCCCCTACTTATGCACATTTATAATAGGGGCCACTCCAAAAGAGTGGGCAGTGGTGGGATTTCAGGCACCACACCAAGCAGGTGAGGGAAAGATAGTAGGGGGGATAGGGATGGAGAGGGGACTTCTTATGACTCCATGCAGGCAGCACTACAGCAGCTGTTACTGTGTGGGCACAGACCTGGCTAGAAATGAGGGTGCCTCCCATGTGCTGAGCCAATCCAAGTTCTACTCTTGGCCCAGCCTTCAGCTCTCACTCCACACCAACACCCGGATACAGGCCAATGGCAACACAACACAGCCTTTATGTTTCCACAGGCTTCTTGTGAAAGCAGAAAAGACTGTGCATATAATGCTAGAATCAGAGCATTCAAGAATATAGGATCCCTCATTTGCAACGATATGGATGGACCTAGAGAACACTATACTAAGTGAAATAAGTCAGTCAGAGAAAGACAAATACCATGTGATCTCACTTATATGTGGAATCTAAAGAACTGAATAAATGAGGGGCCGGCAGAGTGGCACAGTGGTTAAGCACTAGCTTGGGAAGCCAGCGGCCCCAGTTCGGGTCCCACATATGAGGGCCAGTGACACTGCCCTCAAAAAAATATATATATATATAAAATTATAAAATTACTTAGGCTCATTGTAAAAACTTCAAATAATGTAAAAATAAAGCAGAAAGTACCCTCAACCAGCTCCAGAAGTCAACAGCTGTTAACAGATTTGGTGCAGGTCCTTCCAGGCATTTTTGCTTATACAGAAACAGAATTTTCTTTTATAAAAATATGATCATTTTTCATCTTTCTATGTTTTCTGTGGAATAAATTCCTACAAATGGAAGTATTGGTCAAAAGGCTTGTTCATCTAAAACATGCTGTTTTCTTATAACACGCTCATTGTAGAAAATTTGGAAAATACAGTCAAGACACACAAAGTAAAAATCACCCATCAGCCACCATTCAGAAATAACCACTGATAGCATTTTGGTGATAAGGTTCACAGTCTTTTTTTCCCATATGAGTATGTTTATTTACAAAAATTGGAATACAGTCTCCTATTGTTCTATTGCCTATTTTGGGGTTTTTCTTTGGGGGGGGTGAGGGCATTCTGCCACTGAATAACAGATTGTACATTTTCCCCTGTTGTTAAATAGTCTGCCACAGCATCAGTGTAGTCCGATAAGGGATATTTGACCTCAGGGCCCACCCAGAAGCCTGCTTTTCCTGACCCCCATTCTGAGTAGGGAGCCTGCTGCGACAGTTGGCCAGGACCCTTGCTCCAGGGTGTGACCTTGGTCTGTACCCTCCCTCTCAGAAAGAGAATGCCCAGGAAGGCCTTGAGCACCTGCCTCCTCAACCACTCCTGAGCTGAGGCCCCGACACCCCACTGATGGGCACAAAGCCCCCTTGTAACTTCTCCACTGATGCTCACCCGTGCAGTAAGTAGACACCTGACCCTTCTGCTACCTTCCTGGACCCTGGGCTCCTCTGATCTGCTGCCAACCCACGACCTAGAATGAGAGGGAAGTGGGGGATTGGGTGGCCCTGGCCTGGAAGCGGTGGAGAGCTTCCGGACTCCAGTTGGTGGGGCAGGCAAATGCCACTTGCCCTTGTACTTCAGCCAGCTTTTCCTCCTACTGATGGGACCGAGGAAGGAATGGGGTGGGGAGCAAATATGTACCAGGGGTGGCAGGGGAGGGGACTGAGCTACTTGAAAGTTTTCTGGTTCCCAAAGCAAATACCCAACTTTCCAGCCCAACCAGCTGCTCTGTCCCAGGAATTTACTAGTCAAATAGTGTGGAATTAAGTGTAATCTTGAGCAAGACCCTTCTCCACTCGGGTTTGTGTCGGGGGGTGTCTCAATCTCCTCACCAATATAGCATGTGGTTCTAAGACACTTTCCCAGCTCTGGTATTATAACCCAATTTGAACCCATGTTTTCAAATGCTCTCTTTTCTCTTGAAGTCCCTGAACACTTAATGATTTGTTGAATTAAATTGTGTACCAGGTCTTGTTTGAGGCATTATTAACGTAATTATTATTATTAGCTATCATTTCATTTAATCCTCACAACAAGACTGAAAAGGGCGACGTACCACTTTTATCCACTTTACAGATGAGAACACTTAAATCCGGGGAGTTCAGATGTGTTTCCAACTAAATGATAGAGCTCAGGCTGGAACCCAGAGCTGTGACTCCCAAACCCATGCTCCTTATTATCCTCACATCCCCATACCACTCTGTGATGTGTGCAGGGATCTTTCTTCCCTTTCTACAGTTGAAGAAACGGAGGTCAGAGAAGGGAGGTGAATTCCTCAAGGTCACACAGTAAGTTCATGGCAGAGCACTGGCTAGTTTTCAAAGAGAGAAGCTAGTGAATCAGGAATAGCCCTTAGGCTGGAGTCCAGTGCCCAGAACTGAACAGGGGTAGGGTGGTCGAGAAGGCTGTGTTTGTTCAGCCCAGCTGGGCCCACCCTCCCCCCGCTCAGTCCAGAGAAGTGTTGACCTTGGGCAAGTCCCATAGGAAGAAAAGGTGACATTTCCTGTAGGATAGGGGAGGACTGGGCCAAAGAAACCCCCCTTCTTCTCCACACTCCTCCAAGACAGCCCTACTGTGCTCTCCACTCTCTTACTCTCTCAGTCAATCACTTACCCACAAGTCCCTACTGAAAGCCTACTATCGACTGGCACTAAGATAAGCAATGACAGATGCCCCCAGGTGTCTATCAAGGAGTTGACAGTAACCAGGCAATCATAGCACATGTGCTGCAGGCTGGGCTAGGACATGAGGGGAGTCACGGGAACTCAGAGAAGCAGAGCCTTCTGGAGGAGGTACTGCCAAAGCTGAGCCCTATAGGGTGAGTAAGAACTGGGCAAAGTGTTTCAGGGAGAGGGAATAACATTTGCAAGGGATAGGAGGCCGGAAATGAAGTCACGTGGCTAAGGGTTGAATGTGAAGCAGAGGGATGAAGCTGGAGTGCAGGACTGGGTCATGCCATGCTGTTGGCCATCTGAGCGCAATGGAGAGCCACCACAAGGTTTTATGCAGGGAGGGGTACAGTCATTCTGGATGGGACAGAGCAAAGCTGGAGGCAGGGAGCCTAGAGAGAAGGCTGAAAGGCTGATAAGCCTAAAGCATGAGGTGGGGTGAAAGGAGAAGTGAAAGAGGTAAGAAGTGAGGAGCCAGGGAATTCTCCCAGGAGCACTGGGGGCTGTTTCAGAGCTGTGTTACTTAGCCTCGCTCCCCTCTTTCAGAGAGGACAGGCACAGCAAGCTGGCAGTTCTGTGGAACAAGACGCAGAGCCCCCATATTGTTCCTTAGTATTTGATTTTTGTAATCTCCCATACCACAGTTTCATTGGGTAAACATATTTGGTGGCAGGGAGCCCATTAGCTGTGCAGCATCGCATCCTACAACTGAACAACAATGATTAGGAGGTTTTTCCTTATATGGGTCCCCTTGTGGCCCCGCTGGTCCTAGCTCTGTACTCTGGGCCCCCCAGACGATACTGGCTTCCTTTCCATAGGGCAGCCCTGACAGTTCCCTCTGTTGATTCCTTCACAAAGGACACCTTCCCATTCTTCAGATGAATAAACTGAGACAGTAGTATTGGATTTTTCTGCTACTTATGCACCTTAGCTGACACAGGAAAAGGGGAGTCGGCCTGGTTTTGAATCTTGGCCTTGATCACTTACCAGTCGGGTGATCTTAGGCAAGACACTTTACCTCACTAGCCTCAGTTTTTCCATCTGGAAAATAAAAATAATAATATCCACCTTTGCAGAGTTGCTGTGAGGACCAAATGAGTCAAACTAATCATAGTACCTAAGGACAGCTAGGAATTGTTGAGTGACTGTCATGTGCCAGGTGTTGTCTTACTGGGCTGGTCTACACGCCTGACCCATGGTGGGCCAAAAAGAAGCATGGCAGCATGCAGACCTGGTTTCAAATCCTGCCTGGCAATGCCCTTTACTAACTTTTTAACCTCAGACAAGCCAGCCCCTGTACCTCAGCTTCTCCATTTGATACACAGTAATAGCAGAGGTAAGCTCGCCAGGTTGGATAAGACAAGGCATGTAAAGCACCTCGTGTTATTAGTATCACTTGTCTCCCATGTACCAAGCACCTTCTAAGTGCCAAATACTGGGGGAGGGAGCGGAGATCTATTGGCCACTTGCCCAGGATCACTCAATGTTTGCCCCCAAACATGTTCTTGCCCTGCACCATGGCCCTATGCCCCCTCTAGACCTGGGACCCCAATGTTGTGTGGGCCATGGCTGCTGAGGGCAGGGGCACAACCTGCCCCAGGGAAGCAGCCTACTCCCTGTGTCCTGACACCTCCGTCCCTTCACCAGACGTGGGTGACTTGCAGGCTGCAGCGATCATCATTCCAGTTCTGCTCTCCTCATCCACTCTGCTGGTTGTCAGTTGCATCTTATGGAAGACATGCCGCTGGCAGTCTCAGGTCACCTACCCCACCCGGCAATCCCCATGAAGGGCCCAGGTAAACCACTCAAGGATCACAAGGACAGAGAGTTCCGTTTCAGTTTTACTCTTAGTGTCCGTGTGTACGTTTGGGAAAAGCCCCATTGCATCTGTATTGCCCAAAGGTGTGACATGTAACCCTTAAGTCAAAGGAGAAACTCTCCTTACTCTCTTGAGGCAACAAGGGATGATGTGCTGAGCTGGATAAAGCCTCGCAGAGTGACCACAGGGTCTTCTATACCCGGGTTCGGCAAACTGCGGCTCTTGAGCCACAAGCAGCTCTTTGGGTACATACATATGGCTCTGAAGTAAAATTGAAAATGAAAATAAAGCTATCATAGTTTCATTCATAAAATTTTTAAAGGATATTAGTCACACAATGGTGAATATGTAAAAATATATTTATGGCTCTTGAATAATTTTTAAATTGTTGTGAGGGGACAGGATTGGCTCTTCCAGGGTTTGGCAAACTTTTGAGATGGAATGTCCCCAAAGAGCCGCATGTGGCTCATGAGCCGCAGTTTGCTGATCCCTGTTCTATACCTTTGTCCACATTCTGTTGGATGTTAACTCACCAACCCCTTGGGTCAAGGAAGTTCATTCTGCAACCCCTATAACTGTGGCCCTGAGTGACTGTGGACCAAGGCTACCTTGGACACACACTGTCCCCCACACTTCCCTGGGGCCACCCCCTCCAGCCTGGTGGAGCCCCCACAGGGAACCTAAGAAGCAAGATATCCTCCTCCAGGGACTGGATGAGATGCTCCTGGTTTCACCTCAGTTGGGGTGTGGTTTACAAGTATCACATTATCCAGGACTTGCAGTCCTTAGAATTTTCCACTTTCCATATTTTATTTTTAAACTCTTTTTTTTTCTTTCTCTTTCTTTTTTTTTTTTAGAGGGCAGTGTCACTGGCCCTCATATGTGGGACCCAGCCGGGGCCGCTGGCATCCCAAGCCAGCTCTTAACCACTGCGCCACTTGGCCGGCCCCACCACTTTCCATATTTTAAAACACTCACATTGCCTGCACTTTCCTGAGGTCATGGAGTTTCAGCTTATGTTCTTGTGGGAACATAGCCCTAAAGCCCCTGACAGGCAAAGCTTGGCTGGCATGGAAACTGCCAGGACCCTGGACCTCTGCCCAGCCTGGAGCCTCCTTTCTCCATTATCTACTGCCTGAGCTCTGGGATTCAGATGGGCAAAAAAGTGAGGCTGTGGGTCTCACACAGCTAAATGCCCAGAATTTTCACCACTGCCCTAAGATCTCAGGACATCTGCTCTGTCTGCCAGCCACAAGTTAACAGCTTCTTCCACTCATCCAGTGATACCCAAATGTGTACTATGTGCCAGGCATGCTGGGTGCTGGGTTTACAACAACAAATGAGACCCATACTAGTAATCTAGTGGCTGGAACAGAACAATGATAGAATATGAGAAGCACTTGGATGGAGTACAGGAGTCTGTGCAGCATAAAGGAGAGGCCACTAAACAGCCAGGAGAGGATGGCTAAGGAAAGCTTCCAAGAAGTGGCATCTAAACAGAGACCTGAAGGATGGCTAGGAACTTGCTGGAAGGAAGGTGGAGAGATAGTCCAGTTAGAGGGAACATTAAGTATAGTGTAGGGGTTGGCAAACTATGTCCCACTTCCTGGTTTTATAAAGTTTGATTGAGACATAATCGTGTCAATACATAGTGATGTCAATACATAAATACATACATTTACTTATGTATTGTCTCTGCCTGCTTTGGCTCTACACAGCAGACTGAAATAGTTGTGACAGAATCACTATGGCTTGCAAAGCATAAAATATTTTCTGGCCCTTGACAGAAAAAGTTTGCTGACTCCTAGAGGTTGAGAGCTTATGTTGCCTTTTCGGAACACAGTGGCTAGAGGGGAGGGGTAGGAAATGTGCACCGGGCATCTCACAATGAGTCCTTCTTCCATAGCCATAGTGGATTGATCCAGGAGTAGACACACCTTATTTAAACTGACCTAATCAGTTTCTCTCTTCCTAGGAATTTGAAGTGTGGATTGTAAGACCCAGAAACAGAGCCAAGTCACATTAGTGTCTGTGAACTTCTCCTGTTGAGGTCTCCAGACTGGTTAATCAACAATTTCTTTGATTCAGAAGGCCCTTACAATCAATACCCTGAACTTCTACCTTTCATTTTCCTTCAAAGTCAGTTTCTATTACTTTTGAAAAAAACTTTAAGTTTAAAATTAAGGGAATGGAGAGATGAAGTTGGCAGTGTATACAAGTTTAGTCAGCATGGTCCAGTATAAGTATAATGTGAACCATATATAGTCATACCTTGGTTTGTGAGCATAATTCGTTCTGGAAATAAACTACTTGTATTGTAAGACACTGTTCATTTACCAAGTTGAAATGTATTAGAAATGTTTGCTTGTCTTGCAGAACTCTCAAAACCAAGTTATTCACAATCCAAGGTTTTTCTGTATATCATTTTACATTTTCTAGTGACCACATTTTAAACAGTAAAAAGAAATGAGTGAAATTAATTTTAATAATATGTTTTACTTCACCCAACATATACAAAATATTATGATTTCAGTATGTAGTCAATATTAGAAAATTATTAATGTGATATTTTACATTCTTGTCCTTGAACTATGTCTTTGAAATCTGGGGTGTATTTTATACTTATAGTAAGTCTTAGGTCAGACTAGCCACATTTCAAGTGCTCCATAGTGACAAATATAATGGACAGCACAGGTTTAGACCCTCAGGGCTGTGGAGGCCATGGCTAAAAAGTCATGGCTTCATTCTGGAAAAAGAGATTCAAGCCAAGAAGTAACATGATAAATATTTCATTTTAGGAGGATCACTCTGACTTCCACTTAAAGAATGAACTGAATAGGAGTTGAGACTGGAGTTGAGAGATTAGTTAGGAGGAGTTGAAATAATCCAAATGAGAGATGAGAGATGATGATGATGATGATGGTGGACTTTAGCACTGGCAGCAGGGATACTGAGAAGCAGTTGAAGTCAAGAGATGCTAGGTCCGGCCGAGTGGCGCGGTGGTTAAGCGCTGGCTTGGGAAGCCAGCGGCCCCGGTTCAGGTCCCACATATGAGGGCCAGTGACACTGCCCTCAAAAAACAATAAAAACAAATAAAAAAAAAAGAGATGCTTAGGAAGCAGAAGCAACAGCTAATCATCATCATTGTCTCCTCCCCGTAGAGCTATTGTTACAGGTGCATGGATCCTTACCCCTCTCGGGATAGAAATCAAGAGAGTGAGTGAGACATTTTTGCAGAGAGAAAGGTTTATGGAAGTGAAAGCTTGATGCACCAAGGGAACTGCACTCCAGAAAAGAATGGATGTGGCTTCCTGGGTTTACAGGTACAGCTGTTTTATGGGCTCTTGGGGTTAGGGACCATCCCTTCCCTTTTCCCCTTTCCTTCCCCCAAAGTATGTTGAGGTGGGTCCTTCGCTGAGCCTCTGCAGTGTACCTACATGCTACTTCATGCATTGCGTGTCTCGTTAGCATCTTAAATCTCCACCTAGGGGTGTGTATTTTACTATGATAATGAGGAAAAGTTAACTATAGGACAACTCTTTTAACTAATGTGCATAGGTGAGTTCAGTAATTTTCCCTGGGCTCTCTTCTCTCTCCTGTAATTATGGCTCTATCCACTCATTGTTTCTTATCTGCCAAGGGGTGTGACTCAACGTTGTTCTCCCCAACAGCAGGTCCCAGCTGTGTGACTACCCACTACACTATTTCCCACCTGCATACTTTTTTGCATCTCCTCCCCACCACCCCATTCCAAATATCTTCCCCTTTCTATCTGGCAACCAAAGAAACAACCGGCCTCCCCTGGCTACTATCTAGGCAAATGACCTCATATTTAAGCCTGTTTTCCTAACTTGTAAATGGAAATAATTTAAGTGGTTACTGTGGTTATCACGTGTCAGGCTAGTCTAGCCTCTCTAAGTATGTTTATTTCATCCTTAGCACAAGAGTATGAGGTAGGTACTATTATTGCATTTTACAGACACAGAAACTGTGGCACACAGTCTTGCTGCAGGAAATATGGGTAGCAAGGAACCGGGATTCCAACACAAGCAGGGACGGGTCGGAATCGGTGTCATAACATCCACTTCACAGACTTGTGTGGATTTAGTGATATAATTCGAATGAAGGGCAAGGGCAGGGCATGGCACACAGCAAGTACTCTATTTTAAAATGTCAAACACCTCATGCAAAGTCCCTGATTTCCTGCATGGACGTATCAGCTGTGTCCTCTCCGGTATGCAAGGGATGGGTGAGGAAGACACGGGAGACGAGCCACCTTAGATCCGCACTGTCGTCGGTCCTTTACCCTAGGATGCTCTCGCTAAGTGGAAGCGGAAGTCGCTGGTGGGCAAGGATCCCACTGCCAGTGTTACTTCTGGCTCTTCTAGTTGTGCCCCCTTTCCACGTCGCCTGCACCCCGGGCTGATCACTTTCCCCTGGGTGTCCCGGTTTTCCACTGGTGGAGACTGGGAGCTGCATCTCCGTGTTTCAACCTGTGGCTTCCGCCGTTACTTCTCGCCGTTTGGCCAAGTCAGACCGTCCTCCGGGCCGGCAGAGGGCGCGAGAGCTCGTGGCTCGTGGGAGCATCTGGGACGCGGCCGTCAAGCCACCGGAAAGCCTCCGCCGCGGAGTCTGAGGGGAGCGATCGCGGGTTCCGGTGGCTGGAAACCCAGCCCTCGAGGGTCCACGAGGCAGTGATTAAGAGCCTCGTTTCCACCCCTGACTGTCTCAGGTGTGCAAATGAAAACACTGAGCTCTTAGAGGAAGGCGCTCGCTCAGAGGAGACCAGCGCGCTGGCGCGCAGCCCGTCCCAGCAGCGGGACGGCCCCCGGGGAGGCCCTTAGGCAGGTCTCGCAGCGGTATGTCCCCGGTCCACAGATGGCGAAAGCGAAACCCGCAGGGAGACAGAGGCTGGCAGGGTAGGGTTGCCAGATTTAGCAAGGAAAATTCAGGATGCCCGGGTAAAATTGAATTGGAGGTCAACAGCAATGGGTTCGAATAAGTATATCTCAAATGTTGCATGAGACATACCTTTACTAAAAAAATTAGCCATCGTTGATCTGAATGCAGATTTAACTAGGTGTCCAGTATTTTATCTGACGGTTCTAGAGCAAAGTCGCCCAGCTGAGTGGAAGAGCAGAAAGAGCCAGTGAAACATCTGCATCCCTGTGGCTCACCTGCACTCTGCCCAGGTGTAACCCTGAGGTGGCCTGCAGGAGCCACAGCCCATGCCAGTCAGTGGTCCGCCCTCTACGGGACCTAGGCTGCTGTTCCAAAGCTGAGGAGAAGGGGCTACCCACCCCTCAGGATTCAGGCGTACCACTCATCCTCCAAAACGCGTTTCAAAACACTAAACGCTTACTTCGTGCCGAGCACAGACCCAGGCTCCCCATGGCACTGGCAAGGAGGAGAAGCTCCCTGTCTTTGGAATTAACAGATTTACAGAAAGACAAGTAGAAAAAATTACATGATGATCAACAGTTCTTTAATATGGGTAAATGCCAGATGCTATGAGAGCTCAGAGAAGCAATACCTAACCAAGGCATAGAGTAAAAGGAAGAGATAACCAGGCTGAGACCAGAACAAGTCTTTCAACAGTTACTTATTGAATATCTGTGTGTAGGGCAGTATTTAGACACTGCGGACACAGCAGGGAACAAAACAAATGTGTGCTCTTAAGAGCTTAACGCTAAATAAAATGTTATGTCAGATGGTGGTCTATGGGGAGAAAAAAGTAAGGCTACTAAGGGGATTAAGGATTGCTGGGATGGGAGTGGGGGCCTTAGTTTTAAAGAGAGTGGTCAGGAAGGCCTCACTGAGGTGACATTTGAGCAAAGACTTGAAGGGGGTGACAGGAAGAGATCCAGGAGGGTGTTTGGGTTTGTAAGGAAAGGTACTTGGCATCTTAGAGGAACAGAAAGCAGGGAGTGATGGACTACCTCCAATATAGCTCTAAGGAATTTTTAGTGATACTTTTGACAATGTGTTTCTTGCCTTAAAAATTGTCTTTAGAATCTTTAATTTCTGTAAATGTGATTCCACATAACTAGATGGCAAGCCACTTCAAATAGTGTTCAGAAAAGGCCTTCCTCAGGAGGTGACATTTAAGGTGATCTTTATGATGAGAATGAGCCAGCCCTGGAGAAGCTGGAAGAAGAGCTATTTAGGCAGAGGGAAGAGTAAGGCAAAGGTCTGGAGGCAGGAAGGACCTGGATAAATGTGAGGAACTGAAAAGAGGCCAATAGGCCAGAGCGATGGTGAGAAAAAAGTAGCACGAGGTAAGGCTGGAGAGGTGAGCAGAGGTCTCAGGCAATTTCACTTTTATCGGCATCACAATGGGAATCAACTGAAGGGTTTTCAGCATGAGTTTGACAGGACTGGATTCATGTTTCATGAAAAGATCCCTCTGACTGCTCAGAGGCCATATGGAATAATTTTGCTGATTGAATTTATTCAGCCTTAGCTGCTCATCCCAGAGGTGCCTGGAAGAGGGTTTAAAATGGAGCAAAGGGTCGAGTGGGAACTGCCATCCTGTTACTTCCACTATGGTTTCTTTATGGCCGGAACGAGCTGGCTTGGACAGGAGGGTTTCTCAGGGGAGGGAAGACACCCACCTAGAAAGCCACCATCTCCCTCCTGAGTAGGGATAGACAGAGATGACAACTTGTGTCCCTCAGATTCCCATCAGGCTCCCTGGCCAGGCTCTCCCTAACCAGGCTGCGGGGAAAGGAAGTGCAAAGTCTCCGCCCTCTGCCCCTTTTGAATATACTTTCAGTCATCTTCTCAAAGGTCCTGTCATGCTTCTGCTCCAGAAGCGTCTCGGGCTCCATGCTGCCTGCAAAATTCAAGCTCCCGGCAGTTCTTCAAGGCCCTCTATGAGTACACTGCACTGGGAGCTCCTTGAGGACTCACGAAGGCTCATCTGTGCATCACCATGTCTGCCACAGGGCACGGCCACAGTAGTGTTCAATAGATGCTCAACGAACTATCTTTCAAGATCACCTAATGATGTGCTAGGCCCAAGGCTGAGGACTTTATACCATTTTCTTGTTGAATCCTCAGAATAACCCTCTGAGGGAAGTATATTTAGCAGCCACATTTTACACATGACTAAACAGATGGACAGGTTAAGTGCTATGTTTATTGGTCCGTTTGGCATACACTGTTTGAGCACCTTTGTTCTAGGTGTTGAGGACACAGCAGTGAAAAAAATAAGGCTCCTGCAGCCAAGGAGCTCACATTCTAGAGGGGCTGACAGATGATACACAGACAAACCTGTTATGGAGTATATCAAGTGGTAACAGGTGCTGCGACAAAGAAAAGCAGTTTAGAGAGGAGAGAGAGACTGGAAAGTGCTGTTTTCTAACAGGTGATCAGAGAAGGCCCCACCTAAAGAAAACACTTGAGTATCACCTGAGTAAAGTGAGTGAGCCCCACAATAACCTGGGAAGATCATTCTAGAGATGGAACAGTACATGTTGGCCCAGTAGGGCGAGTGCTGCCCAGGAGTGGTGAGTAAGGGGTCAGAGAGGTAGTTGAGTCAAGACTTTACATTTCATTCTTGGTGAAATGGGAATCATGGGAGTGACAAGATCTCGCTGCTGAGTGGAGTGGGGATGGGCAAGAGGGGGGCCAGCCCCTGGGTGAGAGAGGATGGGGGCTTGGTCTGTGGCAGTAGCAGGTTTGTTAACCTCCCGGAGGAGTGAACACCCAGGAGGAGCCTCAGGTGGGTTGTGGCAAGGAGGTGTTGGGAGAAGGATGTCCCTTAGGTGAGGTCCCAGGCTGGGATGGGTCTGAGAGGCCAAAAAGAAAGTGACTTCTCGGGCAGCCAGAATAGTGTGAGGGTTCTCTGTCAATGGATTGCTTAGGCAAGCGTTCAAAGAAGGCCAAAGTCAGTGCCATCAGGAATCCAGGACACCTCTGGTCAGATTCCCCTGGACTGACCTGAAGCTCATTAACATTCTCCAACATTCTCCACAGGTTTAATGCTGTTGTTCTTTCTCTTTGGAAAAAAAGGTGAAAATAATGAACAAAGATAACTGAGGGCCAGCCAAGTGGCGTGGTGGTTGAGCGCTGGCTTGAGAAACCAGCGACCCCGGTTCGGGTCCCACATATGAGGGCCAGTGACACTGCCCTCAAAAAAAAAAAAAAAAAAAGATAACTGAAAAGAAATGATTGTGTGTTATTCTCAAGTAAGTCACACCAAGTGCTGTGTATATCTTTCTCAGAAAAGTAAATTTCACATTCTTGCAGCAAATGGAACATGAAACACTTGAAAGGCTCCAGTGATGAGAAATCTGTTCAAACTCTCTGCCAGCTGCTGCCACTTTAAGAGCCATAGAGGGCTTTCCCCAGTGAACCTGCCTCGGACAAGGTACTGAGTTACACCTGGATCTCAATGCAGCAAGCTGTCTCAGCAGGGCATCTGCTGCCTTTGGAAGGCGATGCTGGGTTCCAGCAGAAAAATCTGTGTTTTTCCCTCCCCCCACCAAAAAAAGAAAAAAGCATGAGAGGGTCCAGCTCTACTTGGGCATCAAAACAGAAATCTCAGAAATAGTCTTATAGACAGAGGGCTGAACCCAGCATGGTAATATGTAAAACATGGCTTTGGATGAAGAACAAAGAGGCAGTAGAATAACTTTCTGATTGCTCTCTGGGTCTCTTGCTGTCCTGAGTTTTCAGCCCATTTATTGTCCAAGTATCAAAATATAGGCCCAGCCTGGAAAAGGGAGACATCTCTGCTTTTGGCAAGCACCTAATTTACCTAATTTACTCAGAACACATTTCCTCATTAGATGACCTCAAAAGCCAAGTGCATGACCTGGGACTGGCTGAGATACTGAAACAGAATGGTCAGGTGTGACATTGTGATTTATATTAGGAAATATGTTTTTGGAAAAATATCTTCATCTCCATTCCTGGCATAGAGCTCCCAAAATCCTTGGAATTTCCTAAGTGATAAAAATGACAAAGGTATCTTTTGTTATGTCCCACCCTCCAGGAAGGGGAGAGGGGCTGGAGATTGAGTTCAATCACCAATAGCCAATGATTTAATCAATCATGCCTATGTAATGAAGCCTCCATAAGAACCCAAAAGGACAAGTTTAGAGAGCTTCTGGGTTGGTGAACACATGGAAGTGCAGGGAATGTGGTGTGCTAGGATGGAGAATGGAAGCTCCTCGCCATTTCTCCATACCTCCTTGCCCTATGCATCTCTTCCCTCTGGCTGTTCCTGAGTTATATCCTTTTGTAATAAACTGGTAATCTAGTAAGTAGAATGTTTCTCTGAGTTCTGTGAGCCCCTCTAGCAAATTAATTGAACCCAAGAAGGGGACTGTTAGAACCTCTAATCTAGCCAGTTGGTCAGAAACACAGCTGACAACCTGTACTTGGCAATTGGCCCCTGAAGTGGAGGGTGGAGGACTGAGCCCTTATCCTGTGGGATCTGAAGCTTATCTCCAAGTAGATAGTATCAGAATGGAGTTGAATTGTAGAACACCTAGCTGGTGTTGGAGAATTGCTTGGTGGTGTGGATAAAAACACACACATACCAGGCTTACCCAGAGAGAAGCTCAAGTGGATGTATAAAAAATCAAAATGAGGGCCGGCCAAGTTAAGAGCTGGTTTTGGGAAGCCAGCGGCCCCGGTTTGGATCCACATATGAGGGCCAGTGACACTGCCCTCTACAGCTAACAACAGCTCCACCTGGAGCTGGGCTGCAAGCCCCGGCGACGGTGTAGGCTGCAGCCCCTGCTGCAGTGGGCTGCCATAGGCTACAATGAATGGCTGGCAGCCAGTGTGAGTGGCTGGCAGCCAGCGTGAGCTGCCAAGAGCCGCTGTGAGTGACCATCCAGAGGCCGGCAACAGATTTGCCTCATCCGGGAAGAGCGCAATGACAATATCAACATGGGCCAGTGAAACAATATCCTCTGCAACTAGACTGAAGAACAAAAAGACAGCAACTTGTCTGTTCCCCTTTCCCAATTCCCCAATGCTGTTCCCCTCCCCCATTTCCCCAATAAAATCTTTAAAAACAAATAAATCAAAATGAGGGCCAGCCGAGTGGCGTGGTGGTTAAGCGTTGGCTTGGGAAGCCAGCGACCCCAGTTCAGGTCCCACATATGAGGGCCAGTAACACTGCCCTCAAAAAAATAAAATAAAAATGAGGGGGCCGGCCGAGTGGCTCAGTTGATGAAGAGTTGGCTTAGAGCGCATGCTCTGAGCAACAGGGCTGCCGGTTCGATTCCCACATGGGCCAGTGAATGCTGCTCCTGAGCTGAGCTGTGGCTGAGCTGCCAACAGGTGGCAGGATGGCTCAGCTGGTGTAACAACAAGATTGCCTGTTCCATGGTGGCTATGCCCACCCGCAACTAAGACTAAACTCAGCAGCTTGAGCTGAGCTGCCGTCCGGATGGCTCAGTGGATAGAGCATGCGCTTCTAACAACAAGGCTGCTGGTTCGACTCCCACATGGAATGGTGGCTACACCACCTGCAACTAAGATTTAACACAGCACCTTGAGCTTAGAGGCCATGAGCTGCTGATGGGAAGCCAGATGGCAACTGGCGCCCTCCACAACGAAGATTGAAGAACAACTTGGTTGGGCCCCTTTCCCAATTCCCCAGCACTGTTCCCCTTCCCTGATTCCCCAATAAAATCTTTAAAAAAACAAAAATAAATAAATAAAAATGAGGAGAACCAAGATGACGGAGTAGATAAACACTGTGCCTGCTTCCTTCCATGAACACATTAAAATTACAACTAAATTGTAAAATAATCAACCTGGAGAATCATCTGAAGCTTAGCTGAACAAAGTTTTATTTTTTATTTATTTATTTATTTATTTATTTATTTATTTTGAGGGCAGTGTCAATGGCCCTCATATTTGGACCCGAACCAGGACCGCTGGCATCCCAGCTCTTAACCACCGCCAGCTCTTAACCACTGCACCACTCCGCTGGCCCCTGAACAAAGTTTTATAACTAAGGATATAAAGAAGCCACATCAAGACTGATAGGAAAAGCAGAGACACGAAATGAGCTAGCTCTAAACCTCTGTGTGGCAGTTGAAAACCAGAAGGGTTATCTCGGCCACTGAGTTCCCCAGACACACACACACATACCCCAGGAATGAGGGATTGCAGACGCAAACCAGTCTTCCCAGCCCAGAATACTGGTGCCAGGGAGAGGAGCCCCTACAACAACTGGCTGTGAAAAACGGGATTCCGACCATCCAGGTAGGAGGGAAGACTGCAAGAAACCCAGACTCTCTCACTCACAGGCACTCACCTTGGGCTCTGGTGCAGGGACAGTAACTCGGAAGGTGTCAGAGACATATGAGCGGCAGACGGAGGCCTGTGGCTTCAATGCCAGGGCTGAAGGACATTAGCCACTTTCCCTATGTGGGGTCCTCCATTCCATGCGGCCTGGCAGGTGCTGCCATCTTTAATGGGTTGAGCCCGCCCCCTACACTTAATGCCAAATCTGAATCTGATTGGTCTGCTGAGCTCTGGGGCTCCGCCCTGCTGACTCACTGGGACCCCAAACCCACCCAACTCCCCAACGCTGGAGGTACTTTTTCTGCAGGCAGCCAGCCCACACACGTTCTTTCTTGGAAAACTATTGGAGTACATAGGCCCCAGGCATTCAACGACTAGCCTCAGTGTGCTCTGAGACTTCTCCTCAGTAGCTCAGGCTCAGCACTGTCACCACACCAGAATCTGCATTAACCTGGTAAACACAACTCTTCCCACTCTAGTGACTCCCTGAGACCCTGCCTCACCCAAATCGCATGCCACACAAGGTTTTATCAGTGGCTGAACCTTAAGGGAGCTGGCAGGTGGCAGCAGGCCTCGGAGGGTCCTGGCTGTTTTGTGAAGCTACCCCAGGCCAGGTACTGGTGGCAGCCATCCTCAGTTCATAGCATGGCCTCTCCCACATGCCTCCAGGTTTAGCACAGGCAGTGACAAGCTGCAGATTGCTTTGTAGCTCCTACCAGATAGTCCCCGGCTGGTCACAGGCAGTGGGTGACCTAGGCCTGCACCGGAGCCCCTCCCAAGAGACTCCAGAACCAACAAACTTGGAGGTTGGCTTCAGACCACAGCAGAGCACCTCCTAATTAGCTCCACAAGTGGCATACATAAAGGTGGTCTTGTCAGGCACCAGAGCCCACTGGGGCGAATACCATTCACTGGGGTAAGCCCCCTGCACAGCAGACCATAAGCTGTTGACATGGCCAAACCCCACAGGAAATCAGCCTAATGGTCAATCCCACCTACTGACATGCCAATACAATCAAGGCTCAACTATAACAGGAGAGCACACACATCTCACATAGGGACTCTCCTGGAGCACCCAGAGCAGGTGACCAGGGAGACTGTGCCAGGGCCCCACAGGGCACCTACTACATAAGGTCACCTACCTAAGACCAAGAGACATAGCAGATCTACCTCATACATAGAAACAAATTCAGGGAGGCAGCCAAAATGAGGAAACAAAGAACACATCCCAAATGAAAGAATAGGAGAAAACTTTAGAAAAAGAACTAAACAAAATGGAGGCAGGCAACCTACCAGAGGCAGAGTTCAAAACAATGGTTATAAGGATGCTCAAGGAACTCAGTGAGAACTTCAACAGAGAGATAGCATTAAAAAAGGACATAGAGGGCCGGCAGAGTGGCACGGTGGTTAAGCACTGTCTTGGTGAAGCCAGAGGCCCCGGTTCGGGTCCCACATATGAGGGCCAGTGACACTGCCCTAAAAAAAAAAAAAAAAAAAAGGACATAGAAACCATAAAATAGAACCAATCAGAGTGAAGAATGCAATAACTGAAATGAAGAATGCACTAGAAGGAATCACCAGCAGACTAGATGAAGCAGAGGACTGAATCAGTGATTTGAAATACAAGGTAGCAAAAAAACACCCAATGTGAACAGCAAAAAGAAAACAGAATCCAAAAAAATGAGGATAGTGTAAGAGACCTCTGGGACAACATTAAGTGTAACAACATTTTCATCATAGGTGTACCAGAAGAAGAGAGAAAGCAAAGGATTGAGAACCTATTTAAAGAAATAATGACTGAAAACTTTCTTAACTTGGTAAAGGAAATAGACACACAAGCCCAGGAAGCACAGAGAGTCCCAAACAAGCTGCACCCAAACAGGCCCACACCAAGACACATTATAATTAAAATGGCAAAAGTTAAAGACAAAGAGAGAATCCTAAAAGCAGCAAGAGAAAGGCAACTGGTAACTTACAAGGGAGCCCCCAACTGATTTCTCAACAGAAACTTTGCAGGCCAGAAGGGATTGACAGGAAATATTCAAAGTGATGAAAAGTAAAGATCTACAGCCAAGACTAATCTCCCCAGCAAGGCTATCACCTATTGTAAAATCAAAGGACAAATAATGAGCTTCCCAGACAAGAATAAGCTAGAGGAGTTCATTACCACCAAACCAGTATTACAAAGAATGTTAGAAGGACTTCTTTAAGACAGGAGAAAAAAGATCAAAATTATGAATAATAAAATGCCAATAGCTACCATGTTTCCCTGAAAATAAGACTGCACCAGAGAATAAGCCATAGCATATTTTCTCCAGGATATGGAGGGCACACACCCCTCACATGAAGGTTTTATGACCTGTTTCTGGGAGAAGGGTGCCTTTTCCACAAACTCCTTCAGCCTAAAATATTCAGTATGCCAAGATGCCATATTTTGGCACCTAAAATCATGCTATGGCTTATTTTCTGGCTAGGTCTTATTTTCTGGGAAACAGGGTACATATCTATCAACAATTACTTTCACTGTAAATAGATTAAATGCTCAAATCAAAAGACATGGGGGGGGGACGGCTGAGTGGCTCAGTTGGTTAAGAGTGCAAGCTCTGAGCAACAAGGTCACCGATCAACTCTCACATGGGATGGTGGGCTATGCCCACCCACAACTAAGATTGAACACAGCACCTTGAGCTGAGCAGCCATGAGCTGCCAACGGGTGGCCAGATGGTAACTGGACTTGTAACTGAGCTAGCTGCGCCCTCCACAACTAAGATTGAAGGACAACAACTTGGCTGTTTCCCTTCCCCAATTCCCCAATAAAATCTTTTTTTTTTTTTTAAAGAAGGATGAATGAATAAGAAAACAAAACTCTTACATATGCTGCCTACAAGAGAATCACTTCAGATTGAAAGATACACAGGCGGACAGTAGAGATGAAAAATATATTCATGAAAATGGAAACAAACAATGAAAAAGCTGGAGTAGCTATACTTATACCAGACAAAACAAACTTTAAAACAAAGGCTGTAACGAGAGACAAAGAAGGACCCAGTAATCCCACTTCTGGGTATTTATCTGAAGAAACCCAAAGTGCTACTTCAAGGGGATATGTGCATCCATATGTTCATTGGGACATTGTTTACAATGGCCAAGATGTGGAGGCAGCCTTGGTGTCCGTTGATGAAAGAATGGATAAAGAGGAGGTGGTACATATATACAGTGGAATAGTGCTCAGTCATGGAAGGGAATGGGTTCTTGTCATTTGTGCAGCATGGATGGACCTGGAGGGTGCTGTGTTGAGTAGAGTGTCAGACAGAGAAAGATAGGTGCAATGTGATTTTGTTTATATGTGGAACCTAAAGAACAAAATAAACAAATCAGAAACAAACTCATAGATCCAGAGAATATTTTGATGGTTGCCAGATGGGAGAGTGTTGGGGAGTGTGGGTGATAAAAGGAGAAGGGATTAAAAATTACAAATTGGTTGTTACAAAGTAATCATGGAAATGTAAGGTATAGCATAAGTAATATAGTCAATAATATTGTAATAACTATGTCTGGTGTCAGATGGGTATTAGATTTGTTGCGGTGATAGATGGGAATGGGTTAGGGGACAGGGTAAAAAAGGTGAAGGGATTAAGAATGTACAAATTGGGGCCGGCCGAGTGGCGCATTGGTTAAGCGCTGGTTTTGGGATGCCAGCGGCCCCGGTTCGGATCCCACATGAGGGCCAGTGACACTGCCCTCTACGGCTAACAACAGCTCCACCTGGAGCTGGGCTGTGTGAGCCCCGGTGATGGTGTGGGCTGCAGCCCCTGCTTGCAGTGGGCTGCCATAGGCTGCAGTGAGTGGCCCGCAGCCAGCGTGAGCGGCTGGCAGCCAAGCGTGAGCTGCCAATAGCCGCGATGAGCGACATCCAGAGGCCAGCGACCGATTTGCCTCATCCGGAAAAAGCGCAATGACGATACCAACAGTGAAGCAACATCCTCCGCAACTAAACTGAAGAACAAGAAGATGGCAACTTGTCTGTTCCCCTTCCCCGATTCCCCAACGCTGTTCCCCTCCACCAATTCCCCAATAAAATCTTTAAAAAAAAAAAAAAAAAAAAAAAAAAAAAAAAAAAGAATGTACAAATTGGTAGTTACAAAATAGTTATGGGGATGTAAAGTACAGCATAGGGAACATAGTCAATAACATGTTAAGAGCTATGTATAGTGCCAGGTGGGTACTAGACTAGTTAGAGTAATTACTTCTTAAATTATATAAATGTCTAATCACTATACTGTACCCCTGAAATTAATATAAAATAATATTGAATGTCAACTGTAATTGAAAATTTAAAAAGGGAGGGGAAGGGTGAAGGGGAATAAGTGGTCCAAATGTCCATATATAAAACTAATAAATCATGAGGCTGTAAAGTACAACATGGGGAATATAGTCAATGACATTGTGATAGCGTGTTACTGTGTCAGATGATTGCTGGACTTACCGGGGCGATCACTCCTTTAGGTCTATAAGTGTTGAATAATTATTGTGTATACTTCAAATTAATATAATATTGTATGTTAGCTACATTTTAATGAAAACATTTTTAAAAATTAAAATGAAATATCCACAATAGGCAAATCCATAGAAATGTAAAGTAGATTAGTGGTTGTCAGAGAAATGGGGAGTGACGATGGGTACAAGGTTTCTTTTTGAGATGACGAACAAGTTCTATAATTGGACAGTGGTGATGTGATGCTTGTACAAACTATGAATATACTAAACACCACCGAATACTACACTTTGAAAGGGTGAGTTTTAAGGAATTAGATCTCAATTTTTTTAATTACAGAAGGAAAATCTTTTGGGTCACCCATAGCCGCTGGGAAACCCGAAAATCTGAACTCCTTTGCTAAGTAGGTGCATAGCCTGGGACCCTGGCAAAATGAAGGAGCCTTTGTCGTGACAAAGACCCCTAATCTGAGGAGGCAGCAACCTCAGGGCCCTTGCACTGGACGGGGCAACTCTGTTCTAACAGTTACTGCCTCAACAAGCAAAACCAACCCCCACATACTGGCACTACTCTGCCTTGTAGACCTGCAAGGAGTGCAGCATCTCCTCAAAATCTCCCCGACATCCATCTCTTTGCTCTTTATCTTTGGTATGAATTTCCAAAGCTGTGTCAAATATTCAATCGACCCCACTTTGGGTCAGGCCTTAGGCTGGGTGGTAACGTTCACACAGTGGCGCCTCTCAGTCCTGAGCAGCAGCTCCACGGCTGAAGGGAGGCAACTCTGACCCCACCTCAACCTCTGACAGCTCATCCTCCCTCATGATGGCAAGCATGGAGGCCTGTGGAGAGGACAGAGATGAGTCAGAGAAGCTGGTGCCAGTGGGCGAGGCCCACAGTGCAGCCAGGTCAGGACTGAGGTAGACGCCTGGGGCCTTCCCTGTAGGGCGGAAGTCTCCCCCCAGCTTAGCCCAGGCTGCTTTGTGAATTGAACTGCCAGATTCTACTGGACTATTAAAAAAAAAAAAAACCTAAATATTTATTTGCTTCATATTTACAGAGGTGTGAAGGAGACCCCAGGAGACCCCAAGAACACCCCACACCTGGCTGACCAGGCCTTTTGCGCTACAGAAGAGGCGGACACAGCTGGAAGGGACAGGATTTATGTTGCATACTTGAACTACAGCGAGTGTAAAACTGGTCCTATTTACAGGGCAGAAACACTACAGGTGGGGTATGGGGGGGGTGGCGGCAGGGCGAGCACCGGAGTCCTGGTAGAGGGTGCCCTGCTTGCCGCCTCCCCCACCTCTCCAGAGGCATCTCTGAGTCCACGCTGGGGTTCTCCAAGGGGTGAGGGTGGGGGGCCATGGGGCCCGCTCACATGATGCTCGCTGGGGTGAAGACGGGGCCCACGCACCAAGTGTCTGTGATCTCCCAGCCGCAAGACAGAGGCTTGCACACGCCCTCAGCATCCTCATCCGGTTCTGCAGGCAGCAGCTTCTCTCGCAGTGCTTCCCTGCAGGTGAGACAGGGGTACTAGAGGCACAGCCCTGGAGCCCACAGGCTGGGGACTCCCGATGCTCCTCCACAGACTGGCCCCACTGGGCAGAGCGTTCTCCCCTGAGCCCCAGAGCCCAGCTGAGGGAAGGGGCAGGGAAGGCCTGCCAACCTCTCTTCCCCTACCCTCACAGTTCACCCCACAACAAAGAAAGGAACCCACATTTATTGAGCACTTACTATGTGCCAGACATTGTGCCAGGCACTTTACTTACATTATCTAATCATATGCTCCCCCAAAACCCGTGAGGGCATCATTATCATCCCCATTTTACTGATGAGGAAACAGATTCAGAGAGATGACCTGCCCAAGGTCCCATCTCTAGAAGGTGGCAGAACTAGGATTCAAGCCAACTCTCTCACTCCCACATTCTTCATACACCAGGCTTGGGACTTGAAAAAGAAGCATGTCCTGCTCCACTCAAAAAACCCCACAAACTGTTTCTCCTCCTACCTACCCATGTCGATACACGGCTCCATCATCTGATGCCCACAAGCTGGGAATCTTGTTGCCACACCCAGTCGATCCCTGCCAAGCCCAGCTTCCTAACAGCCTCACAGGTACCAGCTTCTCTCCATCCCCACTGCCGCCACTGTCTCTAGCGGGGAATGCACAGTCTCCCTGATCTGCTCCTGCCTCCTCTAGACATCTCTGGCCGAGGGTCATCCTTCCAAGAGGCAAATCCCTGCTCTTGAGTCGCCAGCAGCTTCCCTCTGCTCCGAGGCCCCTGGAGATCTGGCCCCGGCTGGCCTCCCCCACCATGTCCATCCTCACCGCCTGGGTTCCATCCATAGCGGCCATCTTTCAGCCTCACCTGCATCCCACCCCAGGCCTGTGCCTCTGCCTGCGTCATCAGGTCTTACTAATACCTTCTTAGCCTTCCGGTCTCGGCTTCAGTGATGGAATCTCAGGGAAGCCTTCGCTGAGTCCCACGCGCAATGTACTTCTTGATAACAATAGGGTTCAATACCTGCTTCCCTGACATTCCTTAGCTATAGCAGGGCAGGGACTGTATCTGAGTTACTCAGTGGCCGGTGCCCCAGCAGCAGGCCAGCACAGAGTAGGCACTCACTGTGTGGACACTGGGTGGGAGAATGGGGACGGTGCTGGATTCAGTGTCAAGAGGCCTGGGGGAGGGGGCATGCCAGCTTGTCCTTTACTTCTGCCAGGATCTGCTTCTCCACAGACCCTCTCGCTTGCAGCTACCTCCTCCCTTCCCTCCTTTCATACTTCTAGCACATTCCAGTCCCCCACCTGCAGGAGAGTCTCCCTCTTTGCTCATGTGTACAATTCAACAACAAATCAGTAGTCGGCATCCTTACACAGAGCCCAGTCAGGCAGCTCCCTTCCAGGTGGGAGCTTCTCCAGGCCAAGCACCCTCGGCCTGAGCCTCTGTTTCCTTATCTTTCAAAATGGGTTGGTCCAATTTCTTAAAACCCTTCAACGGCTACTACTGTCTTCAAGATCAAGTCCCGTGTGCGCCTCCTAGGTCCTTCCTGATCCAGTCCTCCCCACATGCCACTCCAGCCAGAGCTACGTGCCGTTCTTTGAATGAACCGGATTCTTTCAAGCCCCCACACCTCTCGGCACATCCAGCCTACTGTCAGCTTGCCTGGCTGACTCCTTACCCATCACGTGGTGCCACCCCTTCCCTCATCGGCTCACCCAGGACTCGGCACAGAGCCAGTCTCTAAAGCAGGACATTGGGATATGGGGAATTTCTTGACATGGCCATTTTAATACATCAGAATGTTTTCTTCCTAGTAATGAGTGCAGCTGATTCCCTGCAATCTCATCACCTGTGTCTGCTGGTGATAGAGCCAGAATGAGGTAAGGAAGCCTGCGTGGTGATTGGTTTTTTACTTTGTTTTTTAGGCCTTGTCAAAATACCCCTGATATCAAAATGGCTGCATTAGCCCATCCCACGCCCCTGCAGGGAGTGGAAATAACAAAGGTGTGTGGCTTTGATACTGAGCCCCATCAGGCCCTCAAGCACCCAGCATGCCCCTCGGGATACAGGCTGCACTCACTCCTAAAGGCCCAGCATAAAAGCCCCTTCTAACTGCTCCTGGCCTCCACAGCCATCTCCCAAAGCGGGGCTCTTCACCGCTGACCAGTTGTGTGAACTCAAATGAGCAACCTATTTGTTTGTGATAACACTGATCCCACAGAGTTTTGTGGGGGTGAAAGGAAATACTCAAAAGGCCTTAACAGAAGTTTTCAACAAACTCAACTTGCCCCCATCTCGTGCACTTTCTTGCCTCTTGGATCCCATCACTGGCCTGGCGAGGCAAGCAGGCCAGTGCTATGCCCTTGTCCTCCCCTAGTCCACACAGTAGCTAGAGTGGGCTTTCTAAAATCCAAGTCAGACATTGTCACTCCCCTGCTTCAAGCCAACCCATGCTTCCCACCCACTGCTCCAAGCCCTTCACTCAGCCTTCACAAGGTCCTTCTCAGATCCAGCCCTGCTCCCGCTCCAGCCATGACCAACCTCGCATAGTCTCATGAAGGCAACGTGCTTGCTCCGAGATCGCTCTGCCTGGACCCCCGCTCCTGCCTCCGGATGCCTAACTCACACTCATTTACCAGGCTTTGACTTCATCCTTCTTTCCTCAGGGGAGTAAGTGGATCTGGGCCTTAGGGAGGAATTTAAGCTTCCACTGCCCTCCCCCTCCACCCAGCACAGAATTATTAGGAGTTCTGTCTGCTTCTCTGTGTCTCTCAGGCTCTGAGCTCCTCAAGGGAAGTTCAGTCTCACTCATGGCCACAGCCAGATGCCAAGCACAGGCCTCACTTGGACCCAGCAGCCTGTCAAATTAGATTACACAGAAGCAGGGTCTCAAAGCTCAGGCTTCCCTCATTGCTTCTGCCCAGCCTGCTCCCTATTCCTCCCCCAATCCATTTCCCCTTGGGGCCCCCTTACCAGGCCACCCGGGACATGGCATAGGTGACACGGCAGGTCTGGGTTCCCCCGAGGAGGCAACCCGTGCCCACAGTGTAGGTGTAGGCACCCATGTTCTCAAAGACCAGCCAGTCCCCTACATGTAGTTGCGGCAGCCATAGGCCCTCAGCTACGCAGTCACAGCCATCGAGCGCCGGGCCCCACAGGCTGCTGTTGTACAGGGGCTGCTCTATGGATGGTTTCTGCAGGAGAGAGGGGTGGCCACAATCAGCTTTCCCAGCATATTTTGCACAACCTTAGCACACTCCCTCCCTCAAAAGCCTTCCATGGCTCCCACAGCCAATAGGATAAAGACTGGATGGGACTCCTAGCCTGGCATTCAAGGCCCTCTCACTTCTTGCATTCATTACCTCTTATACTCTGAAGCCACAATGCCTGGTCTTAAATCCAGGCTCCAACCCTTGCTAGCTATGTGACCTTGGGCAAGATTTTAATCACTCTGTGCCTCCATTTGCTGCTTTGTAAAGTGGTACTAGTACTTACCTCATAGGATTACTGAAAGGCTAAGGGAGTACATATAAAGCATTTAGAACAATGTCTGGCACATAGCAAGGGCCCAGTAAGTAGCGCGGTCATTATTATTGTTATTGCTACCACCTCTCTGGTTTGGTCTTCACTAGCTAATCTGCCACTTTGCAGACCCTGGGTATGTCCACGCCTCTGTAGCCCTTCCCCCTTCCTCAAGCCCAGCTTGTCCCCTGGGCCCAGCCCTGGGACACTCCTCCATGAAGGCCTCCTAAATCCTTTCATTCCATACCATGCCTGGGCACAGGAGCCAGGAGTACACAGGTGAGCTACACCCACCCTCCCTCAGCTCTCAGTCTCATAAGGAAGACAAACGCTCAACAGACAATCCCAGAGTGACCTGGCAGAAGTCACAGAGGACCCCATGGGCTAGACAAAATTACTCCCATTTCAGGGAAACTGAGGCTCTGAGAGGTTAAGTGACCTCCCTAAAGATACAACTACCAATTACATACAATTAAACATTTTTTCTTAAATGATTTCCAAATCCAGAAAAGAAATCTGTAACACAGACAATTTGTGGACAACCAAGGTACCAACACAATTTGTCACAGTATGGGGGATCCTGCCAGGAAGGTCTTGGAGGAGGAGTCATGACTGAAAGAGGGACATGAGTGAATCCTGACTGTGTCCTTCGAGGCCCTCACCCCACCTTCTGCCACACTCACTGTGTTCCAGTTATTCTGGTTACTCTGGGTTCCCCAAGGTGACTCCCTTTCCTTCCCCCTACCCTCAGCCTTCCCCATGCTATTCCCTGAGGCCCGAAACCTGCCAACTCCTAATTTTTCTTTACATCTCAGCTAAAACAGCCACATGGAAGCCTTTCCTAAAACTCCACGTACCCCCAAGCTTTGCCTTCATAACATTGACTGCGATTTATAATTAGGTGTTTGTGAAATGTATCTGCTCAGCCTGTCTTCCCTCTCAGACCATAATTTCCATGAGCCCACACATCATGACAGTCTTGCTTACCCCATCTCCTCCATGCCTCGCATTCTGGCATACAGTAGGGACTTTTTGAATATCATTTAAGTGAATGAATGGGAAACATCTGAGTGATGAAACAGAGCAAGAGCAAGAAAGAAAGAATGAAAAAGAAGATATGAATAGAAGCCATCCAAAGAGCCTAGAAGGAGCCAGCGAGAAGAACAATAGAGGAAAAAGGAAAGGTGTTTCAATACCTTAGTCAGCAGAAGGAATAAGTAAAATTGAGAAAGAAAAGCCACAGGTTTTTCTTTAGTAATAGTCATATGTTTGTAGAAATAATAGTAATATATTTGACAAAATTTAAATAAGCCATTAGTCTCGTTCACAAAATCATGCACACATTATTAAAATCTAGAATGAGAATTATCCTAATTCATTTATTCAACAAGTACTTATTGAGCACCTACTAAGTGCCAGGTTCCAATTTAGGAGCTGGGGATGCAGCAATGAACACGCACACACAAAACAAAGTTCTTGTGCTCAGAAAGCTCACATTCTAGGAGGTGAGACAAACAAATATATTTGTTCATATAACAACATTCTTGTTTATGAGCTTTTTGTTAATGAGTAAAATTAATCTCAATTGCTCTGAATTATTTTCCTTAGCTCCAATCATCAAAAAACATTAAGCTAACTTTTAAAGATGGTAGTGGGGTCAGGGGGATGCTATATAAATGTATCAACAAGAATCCTTGAAAAAAAAGAGGTTTCCAAGTTTCTTCTACAATAAAGTAAAACAAAAAAAAAGGTACCTTTGAGTTATAAGTTAGAGCTCTCTCACTTCTTATTAGTGGTATTAAAAAAAAGCGGAAAAAAAGATTTTAAAACTTTACAGGAAATAATGCAAAGCTACTCTTTTGCTATTTAAAGCCATTATATATTTTTAAAGAAAACAAAAAGGAATCTGCAAAATATATATTCCAAAAACATGTGGCAACAGCTTGTAAGTCTCAGTTCTGTTTATGAGTCTGAAAACTGAGTGGAAATGGACAAACATCTGTAAAAATACAAGATACCCAGTCTGCTACTGGGCCCTCTCTGTGAGAGAGGGCAGGGGGGTTCTAGTTTACAAAGCATGCCACCACTACTTCACACTTCATCTGGAAGGCTGCTGCAATTCCCATTTTACAGATGAGAAAACTCGGAGAGGAAGTGACCTGCTCCAGGTTCTGGAGGGAGTCAGCAGAACTCTGAGTGGTCCCATACAAGGAGCCTTCTAGCTGAGCCCGACTGGCTGACTTTCTCCAAGAGGCCCAATATGTGAGCAGATCCACAGAAGAAACAAGGTCAAACATTTAGAATGGCCCATGGCCCTGATGTAATTCCCCAACTTTTAAAGAATAAGTCAATAATTCCTATACCGTATAGTGTACAAAAATATTTTAAAAGGAAAAAAATAGATGAATAAGGATAGCACACAAAAAGGGAAAAAAAAAAGAAAACAACAAAAACCTATGGTCAAAATCTTACTTGTGAATATACAGGCAAAAATCCAAAATGAAATCTTGGCTAACTAAATCCACACTCATATTCAAAGGATGATTTTCAGTCATCAGATAATTTATCTCCAAAATGTAAAAGCGGGGGTGGAGAGGGAAGGGAGGTGCCGCAGGCTGAGTGGCTCAGTTGGTTAACAGTTGGCTTGGGAACACGAGCTCTGAGCAGCAGGGCCAGCAGGTTCAATTCCCACATGGACCAGTGATGCTGCGCTCTGTACAGCTAAGATGGTGAACAACAGCTCGGCCTGGAGCTGGACTGCGTGGAGTCGCCAGCGACGGTGTAGGCTGCAGCCCCTGCTGCAGTATGTTGCCTTGAGCTGCCATGAGCTGCTGTGAGCTGCCATGAGCCGTCTTGAGCGGCCGTCCAATGGCTGGCGACCCATCTGCCTCAGCCGGGAAGAGCGCAATGATAATATCAACATGGGCCAGTGAAGCGACGTCCTCCACAACTAGACTGAAGAATGAAAGGACAGCAACTTGTCTGTTCCCCTTCCCTAATTCCTCAACACTATTCCCCTCCCCCAGTTCCCCAATAAGATCTTTAAAAAAAATAAAATAGGGCCGGCCGAGTGGCTCAGTTGGTTAAGAGCTCACTCAAGAGTGCGAGCTGAGCTCTGAGCAACAGCAGTTTGATGCCCAGCCTGAGCTGAGCTGCAGCTGAGCTGCCAACAGGTGGCAGGATGGCTCAGCTAAAAAGAAAAAGAAAAAAAGAAAATAAATAAAATAAAATGTAGAGCGGGGGATGATATAAACAAGTCAATCACTGGTTTCATCATAATATAAAGATCTACAATTAAAATTTAATTTTCTCAACACATGTCTAGATGGCATTCATCAGTCTGCAGCATCTATCCTTGATTAAAACTACAGCTAAAACAAAACCCCACAATGAAGGCTATTTAAAACAAGGAGACAACTCTATCGTAATGGAGATACACTAAATGGCCTCATTTCAGAACCAGAAGCAACTTTAGGAATTGAAGTTCAGCCCCCTCATTTCCCATATGATGAAATGAGAGAAGCAAGGCTCAGAGAGATTAAGTAACTTGCCTACTGTTATTCAGCAAGCATATGGCAGAGCCAGGATTTGAATCCATGGCTTTAATTCCAAGTCTGAGGCTTTCTGTCATCATCCCTAATTTTATATATCATAAGAAATGCTGGCAATCGCTATTAGAAAAAAAGAATCAAAAAGGTATAATATGTAGAAAATGAAGAAATAAAATATCTACTGTAGATAACATGTTTGCCCACCTGGAAAATCCAAAGGGAAGAGGTGTGACTATTATAGGAAATCAATGCGTTTCAGCGTGTAAACCAGTGTCTGAGCTCAGAAGCACAGGGGAATATTTCCACTCGCAACAGTAATGAATGCATTAAGTTACTAAATTCTTGGATGTACTGGGCCACAATAATACTCATTCAAAGAAAATAATAAAACCTTAATGAGAGAAATAAAATACAAGACCTTTACCCTCTACTAGATGGAAAAACTGAGTAAAGCAAAAAAGAATTCTTCCCAATTATATTATTTAATAGATTAAATAAACTACTACTAATTGAAACCCCTAAGGTATTTTCTAAATGTTACAAACAGTGCAATAAAAGAAAACTGGGAGCCTATCAAAGGATATATGAATAAGCAATAATGACAGACTCAAATTTTTGTTAAATATTTTAATTCTTACAAAAGTATATTCATATACTGTGCAAGATACAGGGAATGATAATAAAATGAATCGCTGTATGCCCACTACCCAGCTAAAGAAATATAAAATCTCCAGTAACTTTGAAACCTGTGTGGTCCACCCCAATGACATGCCCCTTCCCTAACCCTCCAGGGGAAACCAGTACCCTGAATTTCATTTTCATTATTCTCTTGCTTTACTTTGTTTTCTATGAGTATACCTAACCTTAAACAATATAGTATTTCATTTTGCACATTTTTGAAATTTTTGTAAATGGATTATAATCTCTGCAACTTGCTTTTTTGTTGTTGAAATTTACATTCCCAAGATTCACCCAACTGATACATATAGCCATAATTTGCAATATGCTGCACAGAATTCATTGTATGGGATATACTGTAACTTACTTATGTATTACTCTACCAACAAACATAAGGTTGTTTCCAATGTTTTATATTATAAAAATTGCTCCTGTGAAGATTCTGGTATATCTCCTCAAACACATGCCAACAGTTTCTTTACAATATATACCTAGGAACCTGCTGGCAGAGGGGGTATACACATGTTTAACTTTAATTAATGCCAACTTGTTTCCCGAAGTAGATACACCAATTCCCACCCAGCAGTGTCTACGAGATCCAACTACTCTCCATAGCCTCACCAACACTTGATATTGCCATGCTTTAAACTCTTTTCCAATTTAGTCAGGATTAAATGGTATCTCATTTTCATTTCAACTTGCATTTCCTTGATTACCATCAAGGTTGAGCACCTTTTCATTTTGTATTTGATTTTCCTCTTCTGTGAACTGCCCATATTTCTTTTGCTTTCTATTTAGTATTGCTTTTTTCTTAAGATTTTTCTTTGTCTCTATTTCTTATTTAAGTACCCTTCACATATTCTGTCTACTAATCCCTTATCAACTATATATATATATATATATATATATATATATATATATATATATATACACACACACACACACATACATATAGTCAATATTTTGTCCCAGTCTGTGATTGCCTCTTTCCTTTTGCTAAAAGATAAACAGAAATTTTTCATTTTAATATAGACAGTCTTTTCTTTTTTGGTTTTTAAGATATTCTTCACTGTGCTTCTGGGTTTTGAGATCAAACAAACATTCTCCTCTATTGGTTTCTGGAATTTATATTCATGTATGGTCTGAGATAGGGGTCCAATTCCATTTTTTGCATATGGATAATCAGGTGTTCTAGCACCACATATTAAATAAGCCCCAATGATCTGCTCTACAAGCCTTGTCAAAACTCAAGTTTCCAGATATGTGTGGTTCTTTTCTGTACTCTCAACTGTGTTTTGCTGGTCTATTTTTTTATGCTTGTATCCAAACAAACCTATTTCAATTACCCTCAATGTTAGAAATTGTATTATCTGTTTATTTTACTTTAGCGGTTACTTTAGACATTCATATTTTAGCACACGTGCCTCACTTCAAGTCTACAATGAATCAATGGCATTACCTTCCTCTCAAAAAAATCCCAAACTTTAGGACACCAAGTTGCTATCCAGTGTTTTATTAAGTCTTATTTGTGGCAGAGGCTGTTGGTTGCTTCTCCCAGCAATTCTGGGCACACGATGACCTAGAATAAAGACCAACTTCCCTTGCTGGTAGTTAGGGCCACGGGACAAAAGCCTACGTTTTATGTGGCTACTTTTCGGAAATTTCCTTAAAAAACACACTAGAACATGGATTTCACCTCTTCTTTCCTACATGTCTTGAGCTTTCATTTGTACCAACCAAGATGAGGACAACACCTAGAAATACGTACAACTGGAAGGTGTAGGATTGCACATGACTATGAAACCACTATAGGAGCTCTGAATTGCTTGTGTCCAGACATTCGCATGAGAATGAAATAGGCCTCTATGTCCTGTTCAAGTCATGTAATTTGGGATCTGCTGCTCATAGCAAAAGCCACTCATAACGGAAACCTGGTTTTAACCCCACAAATTATGTTATGTTCGGTGGTGGTGGTAGTAATATTGGGAAAATGTAGACTCACCCAGTCTCTTATGCATTACTGGTGGGGTTGCCAATTAGTATAATCATTTTGGAACATAGTCTGGCACCATCTCATGAAACTGAACATTTGCATGCCCTACGCCCAATGGTTCTACTCCTTATTTGTGTGTCACAGCAATATGAGCTAGACTATTCTTAGGGGCAGTATTCACACCACCAAACACCTAGAAACTATCCAAATGCCTCGAGAGGAGAGAGGACAAATAAGCTGCAGCATATTCACCGACAAAATGTTATATAGTCACTTGAATGAACTTTAGAGCTAGATAGCAGTATTGATGAACCTTAGACTGAGACATCAAGTTTTTTAAAAAGTCCAGAAAGGTTAGATACATCACAACACCCTTTTTGTAAAGTAAATAAAAAAACAAGTAATATAAATTACAAATACATTTTAGGAATACATTTGGATGTGATAAAACAATATGAGAGAAGACATACAAATGATCAACAGGTATATGAAAAGATGCTCAGTGTCACTAATTATAAGAGAAATGCAAATCAAAATCACAATGAGATATCACTCACACCAGTTAGGAAGGCTGTTATCCAAAAAAAATCCCAAAAGACAACATATGTTGTGGAGAATTGGACCCTGGTAAGAATGCAAAACGATGCAGCAGCTATGGAAAACAGTATGGAGGTTCCTCAAAAAATTGAAAATAGGACTACTAGATGATCCAGCATTCCCACTTCTGGGTACACGTCCAAAAGAATAGAAAGTGGGATCTCTGAGAGATATTAGCTTTCTCATGCGCACTGCAGCTATTCACAATTGCCAAGCCATGGGAAGAACCTAAATGTCATCATGGATTAATGGATAAAAATATGTGGTATATACATCCAATGGGATATTATTCAGCCTTATGAAAGAAGGAATATGCAACAACATGGATGAAAGTTGAGGATATTATGCTAACTGAAATAAGCTAGTCACAGAAGGGCAAATACTACATGATTGCACTTAGATGAGGTATCTAAAATAGTCAAATTCATGGCAGCAAAGAATAAAACTGAGGTTGCCACAGGTTGAGGAGAGGGGAAAATGGGAAGTTGTTAATCAATGGGCATAAAATTTCAGTTCTGCAAGATGAATAAGTTCTAGAGATCTGCTGTACAACAATGTGCCTGTAGATAGTAATACTGTATTCTACACTTAAAAATCTGTTATGCGGGTAGATCTCAAATTAAGTGCTCTTACCACAGATATATAGATAAAAAGAAAAAACTATGAAAAAATAACATCAGTGGTTACTTTGCATGGGAAGAGACAGAGAGGTGAGGTGATAAGTGATAATGCTTATTACACTAAAAAGAAAGCAAAGCCAAGACCTTCTATGAATCTTTTTTCCAAAAACTGATTGGGGATCTACTGAAATCATTAAACCTAACTACCTAATTTCAAAGAAATACAGGGCTCTGAGAAACATATTCAACAGCACTGAAAGGAATTCAAGGAATTCACCAGCCAGAAAAATCCAGAATATAGGAAACTATAGGACCAACAAATCTGTTTCACCAACAAATAAAAAAATAACTTTAAAAAAAATAACAAGAGGTTGGGGAAACCAATTAAGACAGAGACAGATCAACCAAATGCAATATGTGGGCCTTCTTTGGCTCCTGATTTCAGCAAATCAACTATAAAAACCACTTATGAGGCAGTTGGGGATATCCAAACACTGACTGGATGATGGGGGATCTTGTTTATTTTTTAGTTTGATGATGGTTTGTGATTTGTAAAGTCCTTATCATTTAGTGATACATACTAAAATATTTTTGAGGAAGTTCCAATAACATTTGTTGTGTAGCTTTTTGTACTTTGACACTGTTGTAGCTTCTGTACTAAACACACACACACACACACACACACACACACGTTTCTACCCAGCAGGCCTCAACACAATGCTTTGTATACGGAGGTACTCGAACATGTACTGAATTTTAAAGAGGGGGAGGGCAAGCATACTCCAATATCGAGAAGTATACCCTGAACCAAGGATTATGTTTAATACAACTTTCCATATCTAAGGTTCATAAACGAAGTTCCTGGGAGTGAAGAGCAGGGGTGCCAAGCTGCCATAACGAGTAGTGAAGGAGAAGGAGGTACAGAACCCCCTGGCCAGGCTGGACCCCTCTGACATGTTCCCACCACAATTATAGCTAGCTTCTCTTGTATGCTGTCATTTACACAATGTCTGTCTCCACAGCCAGACTGTGGACCCCACCCTGGTTATGGTCACATTGCAGGCCTTGGTAAACGGCTGACAGCCTGAAGGAAGAAGCGCCAGTCTCGTCCGGAGGAAGAGCAGCACGGGCCACAAAGAGTGTCAGTACCATCCTGCTGCCCAAGTCAGGAACACCAACCGGAGAGTCATCAAAACAGAGAAGTGGGGGGCGGGGGGAGTGGGCTGGGACCCCTTCCTGCTCATCTGACCAGCTGATGAGAATGGGCAGTGGGGTGGCATGCAACAGAAGAGCGGGGGCTAGAAGGGGGCAGGGGGCTGCAGGGGAGAATCACTGGGAAGCAGCTGCTGCCTGCTGTGTAACCTGGGGCTTGGGCGGCCTAATTGGCCTGGTCCTTCCTGGGGGCAGTAGGATGTGGGATCCCACAAGGATGCAGGCGATGCTTGTGCACCACAGTAGGAAACTGAATTCCTGAGCACATCAGGGAAGCTTACTCAGACAGGCAGACATAACCACATTTAACAATGCAACTACGGACTAAGGGCCCATCCAGTCGTGGGCGCCTGAAGGAGGGAGGGGGACTCTCTATGTCTGCAGCAGATAATAGGCAAGAAGGGCCACAAAGAGCAGCTGACATCTGGCTGGGCTTTGAAAAACTAGACAGAGTGGAAAGGAAAAGAAACACACACACACACACATATTGAAAGCTCATGATGGTCTAGGTGCTGGTTAGGCACTTAGGTTTCCTTCCAGAAGAGGGACTGTACAAACAAACAAAGGCCTGGAGAGGTGAAAATACAAGAAGGTATGTCTGATTTTCTTTCCCCTTAACCTGTCCACTCAAGCTGCAGGAGGCCCAGGGCTGGATTTCGAAGGCTAGGAAATGTTTTGCCTATTCCTCCTCCTTTGCTAATATGAAAATACAAGAACTGTTTCTTTCTTCTCCTAGGAATTTACCCAGAGCAGTCATCAGAAATGGATGTCAAGATACACTCACAATGCTCAAAAACAGGAAACCAAATGGCCAACCACTAGAGTTAGATTGGTAAAAATACTCTGCAGTCATCAAAAACCATGTTGTCAAAGATTAGCTACTGGCATGGAAAGAGCTACACCCCATATTAAGAGAAAAAAACACAGGTTACAAAACAATATGACCCCAAATTTATGGGGAAAAAGTATAATACAATTTTTTTTCAGATTGAAAAGAAATCTAATGTTCAAAGAGTCCATCTCTGTGGTGGAGTTATGGGTAAAACCTTCTTCATTATTTTCTACAATGAATATGTTTTCTTTTTAAAATTAGATAACACACCAAAAAATCTTTTTTAAACACACCCACACAAAAGAAAAAGAATTCAAAATAAACAAAATAATAGTAATAATGATAATAATAAAATAAACACACCCACACAACTGAAAACAGGCCCATGTGAGAGAGACTCACCTTCAGCAGGACAGGGGTAGGGCAGGCGTTGTCAAACAGGACTGAGTTGAAGATTCCATACACACCTTCATCCATACGGTACACAAAAGTCTTGGGAGTGGAGCCGGTCTCCTCTGCAGGGTGGGGGGTCAGGGGCAGGACAAGCAGCAAGATGAGGTGGGCAGGACAGGAGAGCTGGCACAATGGTGGGCTCCGCAAGGATGATGGGTTAATGACATGAAAGGGCTGCCCCTTCCTCAACTATGGGCTGGCTCCTGCCTCCTCCTGTGACATGAGGCTCACTGCCACATTGGGAACACACTCTTGCAGCTGAACAACCCTGCCCAGGACACTCACCCTGCCTGCATCTCAGCCCCTTGATGACCCAGCAAAGGCAGAAGAGCAATCCACCCAAACTCAAGACCCCAGGAGGTTAAGCCACTTGCTCAGAAGCACACAGCTGAGGCAGTGCATGAACTGGAATAAGAAGCCAGGTCTCCTGGTGGGACTAGAGAACAATCCCCCAGATCTACAAAGGAGGCCAGAGAATGTCATGCACACAAAACATTCTCCCTGAAGCCCACCTCCCCTCCATATGGATTCTCTCTGGGGAAGAGCCCACAGACCTCAACTCTCCTGCCTGAGGTTCCTGGTGAAAGGGCAAAGCCCCAAGACTAGGGTCCCTGACATCTCTCACTTGTGGGTCTGCCCGGAGGACTGGTCTATCTAAAAGGGCAGGGAAGATGGGCCGGCCGAGTGGCGCGGTGGTTAAGTGCTGGCTTGGGAAGCCAGCAGCCCCAGTTCGGGTCCCACATATGAAGGCCAGTGACACTGCCCTCAAAAAAAAAAAAAAATTAAAAGGGCAGGGAAGAGCGCTGATGTTGGTTGACAGTGTGGGCAGAGGTGCCTTGGGTCAGCCCAGCCTGAACCTGCATCCCAGCACTGCCCCTTATCAGCTGTGTGACTCTGGGCTAGTGACTCAACCTCTCCATGCCTACATTCTGTCATCTGTAAAGTGGGCTTAGACAAATATAAGTTGTCATTAATGGTTTTCATTATGTAGAAGACACAATAGGATGAGTAAGAGCCTGTACGTAGGGGACAAACATGGGGTCACATGCAGGCTTTACCTCTTACCAGCTATTAAGCAATTCACTTGAATTCTCTCTGGCTCTCAATTTCCTCATCTGCACAATGGGGTTAATAAAGTACCTATTCTCCCTAAGGTTGTTTTGCTCTTAATCTTCATAAAACATGAATATGCACAGGAAAAAATGATGCTACATAGGTGTCTTGGGGGTGACAGGATTTGATTACAAGTTTCCCTAAAGCAAGGATCCGTTCTCTAGATTCCCCCACTCCCTAAAACCAGACCCTGCTCAGCCAGTTCCTAGGGAAGAATGGGGCTGCGCTGCCAACCTGGCACCTACCCTCCTTGCCAGGCTGGTCCAGAAGAACCTCCTTCTTGGCAACGATGCTGACTGCCAAAGTGAAGGCCGAGGTCACATAGTAGCGCCCCAGCTTGGCAAGGATGTCCACCCCACAGCCCTCTGGGAAGTACACGTCCAAGGCTGAGTTGATCACAGAAGCAATCTGATGGCAGGAGGGTAGGGGGAAAGTTACATTTTGAAATGTGGGGTTTATGCTGAAGATTTGCTACAGCTCCAAGTCTATTTCTTGAAAGCTTCTTTAATTTCAGGAAGAAGGACTTGGCAGCTGCTAAGGCCCCAGCGGGTAACTGCAGACAGCTGGCCAAAAGATAGGCGGGAGACACTGGGTCAAGCCCCTCGTGCTTGGATAAATCACCCTTCTCAGTGCCCGCACAGTGGGAAGAGGGACTCAGATCCCAGAAGTCCTGGTGAGTCTCTTTCTTTTATAAATCACCAATTGCTTAAATAACACATGTTTTTTACAAAAATATTCAGAAAAATACAAAAAGGAAAAAGATCAAAATGACCGCTAATTCTATCATCCAGATTAACCTAATCATTGTTGACTTTTTGGAGCAGCAACTTTGTTTTTTTATACAAACACTAATTTTTATTATAAACATGATAGGGATGTGTGTGTGTGTGTGTGTGTGTGTGTGTGTGTGTGTGTGTGTGTGTGTGTTTATAACCTATTCTACTAAAGAGACTGTGAATGTGACCTCTCCATGTGAATAAATGTTTTCATCACAAGGATGTTCCATAATTTAACCAATCCCCGAGTGTTGGATGGACCAGGGAAGTCCACTGGACTTCTGTGATGAACAAAGCTGCAGTGCTCACCTTTGAAGCTAATTCTCTGTGTCCATCATGGATTTTTTTCTTAGGGTCAGTTCCTAGATGTAGATATTCCAGGGGGAGGCTCTTACTAAGGAGAAGCGACCCCTAGTGGTTGCCTTGGGGATTGAGATGACACATTCTTTTAAAATTTCATCTCACAGGTGGAAAGGAGACAGGTGGACCGGGAGTGGACAGAAGGTTGGCTTTTCCTTTCCCTGCCCTCTTATTTGATTTCTCATCAGCTCACCAGACCCTCAAAGAGCTTTATGACTCATGCAAATATGGCCTGGGTAAGCCTCAAATATGTGTGTGGACTGGAGTCAGGCAGAGCGGGGACTCAGGAAGTGACATAACTTCTGTGTACCCCATTTGCTCAACTGTTACACAGATTAATAGTAAGATCCAGGTAAAGCCTCAAACACAGCACATGGCACATAGGACCCGCTCATAGTGGGCTCCCTACCACCCCCTACCCCACCCCCACCCCCACAGAGCCCAGTGAGACACTTCTGGTCCCAGGGTTACCTCTTCAAATCTCACTTTGGCCCCCTCCACTCCAGGGAAGCCACCACCAAGGTCCAGGATGTGCATCCTGTGGCCCAGCTCAGCGCCAATTTCAAACACAAGCCGGGCGTCTGCGATGGACTGAGCATAGGCCTGAGGGTCAGAACAGCCACTGCCAATGTGAAAACTGGGAAGAGAGGAAAAGCCTTGGCTTACATGCAAGGCCCCACGTGCCACCACCTCAGCCCCAGCCAGGAAAGGCACAGACACATTGGACGCGGTGCCCATTTGACAGATGGAATGACTGAGGGCGTAAGAGGCTAAATGGGTTGCCAGGGGCCATGTGGCAAGTGAGGGGTAGACAAGAGTCTAGATCCAAAGTCCCTTGGCACCTGGTGCCCCTGCCATCCCTCCATCCTGCCCCTAGGGCTGGGCTTTCAGGGATGAAGGCCAAGCCCCCAGTCAGCCAGATCTGGATGTATCTCTCGGTCAGCAGTGTGACCTACCTGGGCTTTAGTTTCCCACCTGTAAAGTGGGGATAAGACCCCACAGGGCTGTGGGATAATGTACATGAAACGCTTAGCACAGGGCCTGGCATGCTCCAAGTACAGAGTAAACATAAGCTATGTTGTTAGGTCATTGCTGTTCTACATTCCTGCAAGGAGAGAGGCAGAGCACAGGTGTGGCCTACAAGCTGGTAAAACTCCTACAAAGCCAGGTCCCTCCTGGAACCTCCTGGGACAAGACATGGGGGTTGGGGGGGTGGGGGCAGCAAGACACTCCAAGCTTTCTTTCCAAAGACAGGATACTCTCAAATAGCAGAACTCAAGGCGGAGGGACAGGCCCTCCTTGGAGGCCCTGGGGGAGGTCCCATACAGGATTAATTCCTGGGAAAGAGGCAGTGCGCCTGGCATGGGTGGGGATGTGGGGTTCCCAGGGACTCACCTCACACCTACCACATCAACGTGACTCTTCTTGGCATCTTGAAGCAGGTGCCTGCAGGATTTCAGTGACGCTCCAAACTTGAGGCTGAGGCGGCTCAGGGAGTGGGAGGCATTGGTGGCGATGCACAGAACCATCCTGAGGAGACACCAGGACCTCTGCTGGTGGATCTCTCCTCCCCGACCCAGCCACTTCTCTGAGTGAAGGGTGTGAACCATATGGCTCAGAGTCGCCCAGCCCCACAGGGCCCCTTATCCCTTCTTTTCCCTGCACATCCAACAAGTCAACCTCCAAGTGCTGTCCAATCCATTCCCTAAATGTCCCTGGACCCCTGCTCTGAACCTCACCAGTTCTCCCCTGGGCTGCTCCACTTCCTCTACACCAACCAGCCATTTCCAACTTTTCTTGTATGAGGGGAACCATTTTTTAAACACAATCTTGTTGAGAACCCCAGTATCATGTAAAACAGACAAAATGGAAGCTGCTTTGGATGGACCAGAGTGGCCCACCACTTGGCCTCCCCTTTATCCAAGGCCCCTCCATGGAATCCTCAGAGAGCCTCAGCCTGAGCACAATGTCCAGCCCTGACCTCTTGTAAAGTCCATTTGCATCAGGTCCCTGCCCTGTGACGGCTGTCATTCACTATCTCCCTCCCCCCTCGCATAGGATATGTTCCAGCCACACCAAATTTCTTATTCCCTCAAACACCCCAAGCTATTTCTGACCTCTTTGTGTTCATGCAGTTTACTCTGATACACTGTGCCCACCCCCCAATTCTATTCACTGCTCAAGGCCTACCTCAAATGCCGCCTCCTATGTGAAGCTTTCCTGACCACCCCCTCACTCTCAGCCATGACTTTGACCTCCATAACACCATGGGCTTTGATCTGCCTGGGCTATAAAGCACTTATTTCTGCCTTTGTCCTAGTCATTCCCTGCATCGTGGGTCCAGTCCAGGGGTGCCTTCCCCAACCTCCTGTGACATGGCCAGGTCTAGCGCAGGGTCCTCGGCTCCAACTCCACTCCCCCCGGCCCCCTCCGCCTCCCCACCCAAGCAGCTCTCAGCTTACTTGGCACTGGAGTAGCTCTTCACCACCTTTGCCAGCTCCATCTCGTTGTCAACGCTCAGCAGCTGGACACCATGCTTGGCGGCATACTTAATCTGTGCAATTTGCTTACAGGGGTTGGTGTAGATGATCTTACTGGCAGGAACACCAATACGCTGGACCAACTCCATCTCTGCCTGTGGGGTCCCAAAGATGGTAGTGAGGAGGCATCAGGGCCTACTGGGCCCGCAGAGGCCAGGTAAGCACAGATAAGGGGCAAAGTCATAGCTATGTATGCAAAATTCCATAAGAAACAGGCTTTGGGGCAGCCGGTTAGCTCAGTTGGTAGAGCACAGTGCTCATAACACCAAGGTTGCCAGTTTGATCCCCACATGGGCCACTGAGCTGCGCCCTCCACAACTAAATTGCAAACAACTACTTGACTTGGAGCTGATGGGTCCTAGAAAAACACACTGTTGCCCAATTTAAAAAAATTTTTTTTAAACGTAATTATTTAAAAAAAAAAAACAGGCCTCTTTTAGACAACAGATATACAAAAATCAAGACTCATGTTCGTTCACCATTCTTTGATAGGCAGGGCTGCCATGTACAGCCATGCAGATAGCGCACTGCACAATCCCGGGCGGGGAAGGGGTCCCATTCACAAAGAATATATAGTAAGTTTGTGTAATTATTACACCTTCCTGGAAGTAAAGCATCTCATTCTAACAAAATCAGTATAGTTATTATAAGAACTAAATGTTTTAAGGAAGGGGTACATTTTTTAATTCACACAAAGACACTACATGGACTTATGGTGGTCCTGACAACAGACTTCTGACACATTTTCCTGGCAGATTTTAATGTTTAGAGAATATTACTTGATGTACTAAAAAGTTCACAAAACCACGACGAGTCTTTGACACAGGCCTGCTGTGCGTGTGGCACTGCGCTGGGTGACTCCAGCAAGCCCTTCTCCCCATGGGGCCTCCTCTTCCTGTACAGAACACTGCTCCACCTGATCGCTCCATTAGGGATACAGACAATGATGATGATGATGGGAGCAGCCATGGTCATTGAGCACCTACCACAAGCAGGCACCAAAAGTTTACATCAGGTGCTGGCAAACTTTTTCTACAAAGGGGCCCGAGAGGAAATACGAGTAGTTTAGGCTTTGTAGGCCGCACAGTTTCTGTCACAACTACCTCCACTGCCACTGCAGCACCAAAGCACCACAGACAATGCGTAAGTGAATGAGCGTGGCTGTGATCTAACAAAACTTTACAAAAGCAGCAGTGGGCTGGATTTGGCCCACCATCCACAGCTTGCCAACCTTTACTTTATTTATTTATTTATTTATTTATTTATTTATTTATTTATTTATTTATTTTAAGATTTTATTGGGGAATTGGGGGAGGGGAACAGCACTGGGGAAGGGGAACAGACAAGTTGCTGTCCTTTTGTTCTTCAGTCTAGCTGTGGCGGACATTGCTTCACTGGCCCATGTTGGTATCATCTTTGCGCTCTTCCCGGCTGAGGGAGATCGGTCGCTGGCCTCTGGACGGCTGCTCACAGTGGCTCTTGGAAGCTCACACCGGCTGCCGTCCGCTCATGCTGGCTGCCAGCCACTCACTGTAGCCTATGGCAGCCCACTGCAGCAGGGGCTGCAGCTATGCCCACTGGGGGACTCACAGCAGCCCAGCTCCAGGTGGAGCTGCTGTTCACCATCTTAGCTGTAGAGGCAGTGTCACTGGCCCTCATATTGGGATCCGAACTGGGGCCACTGGCGTCCCAAGCCAGCTCTTAACCACCCCGCCACTCAGCCAGCCCACCAACCTTTACTTTAGATTAACTGTTTTATTCGATTTTTCAATGACCCCATCATGTGGGCATTAGTTCCATTCTAGAGAGAAAGAAACCGATGCTCAGAAAGGCTATGTAGCAAATAGGTGGCCAAACCAACTTTCAAACTTGAGTCTGACTTGACGTGATTAAGAGAAGGGAGTTGGCGTGGTGGTTAAGTGCTGGTTTGGGAAGCCAGAGGCCCTGGTTCGGTCCCACATATGAGGGCCAGTGACATCTGCCCTCAAAAAAAAAAAAAAAAAAGAGAAGGAAGTTGAGAGGAAGCCAGTTTTGAAACATGATAGGAGACATGGGGCCATTGTTCATCCATCCTGAGTTTGTAATGAGACCCAATTTTTTTTTTTTTTGAGGGCAGTGTCACTGGCCCTCACATATGGGACCCAAACTGGGGCCGCTGGCATCCCAAGCCAGCTCTTAACCACCACGCCACTTGGCCAGCCCAATAAGACCCTATTTTAATTTAGCAACTTTTCAGCAGTATTTATGTGCATTATCTCAGATGGTGCCTATAACTTTCCTATATTTATTGGCCACTTTTTATAGAGGACAAAATTGAGTTCGGAGAGGTCCACCTGCCTGTGGTGACACAGCCAGTAAGTAGCAGAGTGGGACACAAAGGTCCAACTTCAGAGCTGTAATTGTTGCCATCACAGCTTGCTTCCAAAGACTGAGTCCAGTGTATATGAAAAGTGTTTTCACTTCCTGCTTCTTCACAGGATGTGAGAGGAAAAGGCAAAGCTAGCACTCTGGGGACTGTAGTTTAGCTTTGATTATAAACATTTAAATAACGACCATTGCTATAAGCATCAGGGAAATGCAAATAGACAGCACAGTGACACCTGTCAGAAGGGCTATTATTAAAAACACAAGAAATAACAAGTGTTGGTGAGAATGTGGAGAAAAAAAAGCCTCATACACTGCTGGTGGGATTGTAAACTGGTACAGCCACTATGGAAAATAGTATGGAGATCCCACAAAAAATTGAAGATAGAACTACCATATGACCCAACAATCTCACTTCTGGGTATTTATCCAAAGAAATCAAAACACTAATTAAAAAAGATATATGCACCCAAAGATATAATTGTTGCAGCATTATTTACAATATCCAAACTATGGAAGCAACCTAGGTGTCCATTGATACAAAGAAGATGTAATGTATGGAATATTATTTAGCCATAAAAAAATGAAATCTTGCCATTTACAACAAAATGGATGGATCTAAAGGGCATTATGTGAAACAAGTCTGACAGAGAAAGACAAATTCCATATGATTTCATTTATATGTGGAATCTAAAGAACAAAATAAATGAGCAAACAAAACAGAAATAAACTCATAAATATAGAGAATAAATTGATAGCTGTCAGATGGGAGGGAGGTTGAGGGCTGAATGAAAAAGGTGAAGGGAGTTCAGAAAAGATGGTTGATAAAAACCTTGATTTTTGTTGTTGTTGTTGTTAATTTATCTCAATAAAAGTGCACTGGAACTCAAAGAAAAATAAAGTGAGGGGATCAAAAAGTACAAACTACTAGTTATAAAATTAGTCACAGAGACGTAAAGTACAGCATAAGGAATAGTCAAGACTATCATAAAAACTTCCATGGTAAAAGGTGGCTACTAGACTTATTGTGGTAATTACTTCATAAGGTATCTGTCTAATCACTATGCTGTACACCTGAAACTAATATAATATTGTATGTCAACTATACTTTTAAAATAAATTTTAAAAAAGGGAAAAATAACCATTGTTATACTACTATATGCCAGACACTGCATTAAATATTTTATATATTCTTATTTAATCCTCATAATAATCTTATGAGATAGGAAACAGAGGCTTAGAGAGGTTAAATCCAAAGTAACACAGTTTATGCATGGCACAGCTGTAATTCTAACCCAGGATCGTCAGACTTGAGCACACCAGATCTCAGCCAGAGTACTTTAATGGAGAATTCAGCTTGGATCCTGAGTTCACAGGTATTTCTGGAGCATCCATTGAGTGGCCAGACTGTATGGTAGGTGCTAATGAAAACAAGTAGTAAAGCAGACAGGGTCTCTGACCCTGTGGCACTTTCAGGCTGGCAGGGAAGACAGGTAGGAACGAATGAACACTGAATAATGATGGAATTACAGATGGAACAGAGCCATGAAGAAAAAGTACAGGATACTAGGGAGAATGCGGGGATGGGGAGGCTTGGGCGTAGGACTGAAGGAGAGTCTTTCTGGGGGTCAGAGATTCAAGCTAAGCCCCACAAGAGACCTTGGCCAAGCCAAGATGGAAGGAATGTTTCCAGTAGAGGAAGCACCTGTACAGAGGTTCTGAGGCTAGAAGCTGCTCAGCCTGATCCAGGGACACAGCCTGGTGGAATAGCCTGGACAGGAGTGCACAGTGGGGTAGATGAGGTTGGAGGGAGGTGACCAGAGCCATGGGGAAACCAAGAAGGCTGATGTGGATTCATATTTTACCCTGCAAGTGATGGGAAATGGTTTGAAGGGTTTCAAGAATGGAAATGACATGGTCAGATTTGCATTTTAAATGCAAAGTCTAAATGCAGATCAGATTTGGAATGGAAATGACATGGTCAGTTTGCATTTTAAATGCAAGGTCTAAATGCAGATCACTCGGGCTACCATGTGAAAATGGCCTGAGGAAGGGCCGGAGAGGATTGAGGGGAGACTGGTGACAACTACCCTGGGAGAAATGACAGAGGCTGCACTAGACACGCGGGGGAGATGTGTTGTGGAGGCAGGGCTGGCAAGCGTGGTGGTGGATTACACGTGGAGATGCAGGGCAAGGGTATCTGGGGGGGGACTCTACACCCAGCAAACCAAGGGACTCTTCTCAAAGGGAAGACCATGAGTGCAGAATCCAGGCATCCTGTTTTATCATCAAGTCAGCAGCTGGTTATATAGGTCTGGGCTGAAGATCAACACATGGGAGGTGGTGACATATTGATGGAATTTCAAGCCACGGAAAGAGATGAAATTCCCTCAGCAGAGGGACAATTTATTTACAAGAGAAGGGAGCCTGAGACAGAACCCAGAGCGGCTCTCCCATTCAGAGAACGGTAGAAGACAAGGAAAAACTGGCACTAGGACCTGCAGGGATGTGAGGAAAGTGAACATCTCCATAAGAGGCAGAGCAATACGCAGATATAATGTCATTCGTGTCAAAGCAAAGCTGGTCCTGCAACTTGTGTCTGTACAGAAGGTGTTGCAACTGTCAGAGGTGCCCAGTGAGGGTGGGGCGGGTGCAGGGCAGCATTCACTTTCACCTGGTACACTTCCAACGTCTTTAAAGTGGAGCATCTGTTATTGTTGAGTAGTTTTTAAAAGGCTATGTCATCAAGTGGAGAGTTGCTATTCAATGAATATCAAGTTTCAGTTCTGTAAGATAAGTAAGTTCCCGAGATCTGCTGTATAACATGTCACCTACAGTGAACAATATTGTATTGTGTGCTTAAACATTTGTCAAAAGGATAGGTCTCATGTTAAGTGTTCTTACCACAAAAAAAAAAAGTCGCTGTGTTGAATATTGTTAAAAGGCCAGATAATAATAAAAGGACCAACGAGTGTCCCCAACCAAGTCTAAATGGACAGATCTCCAAAATCTGCTAAAAAGCTATTGCCAAACAGTATATAACACATGACCACCTTTTATATTTTATTACAAAATCACGAGATATTTTGTATATTTTCTATGGATCATAGTTGTATGTATTTTTTAAATACTATATATACACCAAACTCAAACTCATAATAGCAATTATCTCTGGAGACATAAAGATGATATCCCACGTGTGTGTGTGTGTGTGTGTGTGTGTGTGTGTGTGTATGAATCCACATGTCATTTGAATAATTCAAAATGAAGGTTCAAAATGAAGTGCTCACTAGATCATGGAGAGGGCCGGGGATGTTGGTACAGGAGGTGGCTTGGAATAGGGAGAGTGGAGGTGGGGAAACAATGGCATCAGGAGTGGGTCCTAAGGGACAGTGACAAGTGAGTGCAGACACGTGAGTGTAGACAACTCAGACTGGCCATGAAGGAGCAAGGGATGGCATGGGGGATGATGGGGTGTCCAGGGAAGGCTTTTTAAGATGGAAGTGTGCTGAGGAGACAGCAAGAGAGGGCAAGGGATGGGAGCAGGAGAGATGACATAAGGTCTTTGAGAAGGTGAATGGACCAGACCCTGTGCAAGACATGGCCCATTCCCTTGACCCTGGGAGCCTGTGTGATGGCATCTGTACACCCAGCCCCAGCTCAAGTCAAGCCCTCGGTCAGTGTCAGCCAAGGCAGTGTGTTAGGCATGGCCACCAGCTATGGCTGACCAGAAGAGGGCAGCCTTGGACTTCTAAGAAAAGCTGGGCATCCTGCAGCCACCTCTCAGTAAATGTACCCCAAGATCTGCGTGATCTCATCCACCAGGAGGGGTGCTTGACCTTTCCCAGCCATCTCAGCATCTGTTACCAGTCTAGTCACAGCTCAGCCATCCCGCCCCTCCCCAGCACCTTGAAAAAGACAGCAGCCATCGAATCACAGACCTCATTGCCATACTCAAGCAGTCACTTCTCAGTAAGTCCCTCCACCTATGTGCCTTCTTTCCTTATGCGTTAAATGCTTCCTCAGAGGACTGCTGTCAGAATCATGGTAATAATAATTACCTCACAGGGTTCTTGCGAGAATAAAATGAATCATGTACAGAAAACGCTTGGCAAAGCGCCTGGCACAATGGAAGCACTCAGCAAACGGTAGATGATGCTTTTAATGTCCCCACTGACTTCAAGGACTTTCTAAGTCCTAACATCCTACAGCACTGCCCTTCGGAGGCCAGCCCCTGAAGTTAGAGGTTTCCAGAAGCAGAGGACTCTAATCAGTGGGGTTTGGTCCTATTCTTCATCCCCCAGACCAAGAGGGCTAGAAAAGGATCCCCTTCCTCCTTGCCCAGAGCAGAGGCCCAGTATGTGCAGGAGAAAAACCTGGCTGTGCTACCAGCAAGCTGAGTGCAGTTGGCCCCCAGCTTCTCTAACTGTAAAATGGCAATCTCTCTCCCTACGCCCCTCACAGGACTTTATGTGGCACATGCACAAAACTAGGTGCACAAAGCAAGAGCTAATGCAAAGGGGCTTTGCAGGTGACAAGAGGGAGAGACTCATGTATCAATGAGAGCATTAACTTTTGTCTTTGATAAAGGTTGACCTGCTTGATCTGACTATCCCACCCTGGTTCACAACTGTCTCACTGAAATCTCACCAGCCCTGTGATCTTGCCCTGGTTAGCTCTCCTCCTTTCTCTCCCAGGAACCCTTTCTAGAATTTTCCTCACAACACCCAGCCATATTGCTGACTTAAACACCCAGCCATATTGCTGACTTAAAAGGAGTTTACAAGGCATTTTTTTAAAAGGTTCCCCTCAAATCATTACTAAACATTACAAATCATTACTAACCATTACTAAAAAAACAGAAATGACAATATCACAAACCAGTGCCCACCAGGCTTACTCCCACCTTCGGGCCTTTGCATTTGTCCCCTCTGCCTAGAATGTTCTTCCCCTGGTCATCCACTTGGCTTGATTGATTCTTTGCTTCCTTCAGGTCTGTGTTCAAATTTCAGCAAAGCCTTCCCTGGCCAAACTACCTAAAAATGCTATCTTCTCTCCCAATATTCCCTACTTCCTTTTCCCACTACAATTTTCTCCACAGCATTTACCATATAAAATACTGTCACCTTTCATTGCTTAACTTATTTGTTTTTGAGAAAGCAAACTCCATGAGGGATGGGCCGTTTTGTTTTGTTTGTACCTGCTAAATCCCCACCTAGAATTGCACTTGGCCCTAGAGTAGGTGTCCAATAAATGTTCGCTGAATGAATAAATATATCCAAAGCTGTCCTCTGAGGAAACTTTATAGTAAAGCCTTTTCTCAAATAAGACCAGGATGAAAATAGATAAATTAAGCATTCAACTCAAGGAGAGTAGAGTCTATCTTACTCAACACTGTACTGTCAGTCCCACCTAACATAGTGATTAGCAGGAGCTCAATGAATAAAAAAAAAATTAGGTAAATAAGTAAAGTAAATCTAAAGGGAGCAGGAGGGAATATGACAAGAGCATTAATCAAATTAGAACATCAGCAGAATGGACAAAGTAACAAAATTCTAGAAGGATTAGTTACAAAAATGTACAGTCACACATTATTAAGATTATTTTTACAAAAGAAAAGAAAACCAATAATAAGGTTTTTGTTTGGTTTTAATTAGAAAAATACTACCGTGTTTTCCCAAAAATAAGACCTAGGCAAAGAATAAGCCGCAGCACCATCATGCACCCCTCACATGAGGGTTTTAAGACCTGTTTCAGGGAGAAGAGTGCCTTTTCTTTTTTTCTTTTTTTTTTGAGGGCAGTGTCACTGGCCCTCATATGTGGGACCCGAACCGGGGCCGCTGGCTTCCCAAGCCAGCGCTTAACCACCACACCACTCGGCCGGCCCAGAAGAGTGCCTTTTCCACAAACTCCTTCAGCTTAAAATATTCAGTATGACAAGGTGCCATGGCTTATTTTCCAACTAGGTCTTATTTTCTGGGAAACAAGGTATATATAGCTCTATGCCAAGAAGTTTGGAAACTGCCATTTAGAAAGGTGACCCATCTACCCAGGGACACACAGGACTCCAATTTGGAACTTCAAGGCTGGCAAAGTCCATGCTTGTTTCTCCCTCCCTCATCCCTTAAAGCCCCTTCCAAGTGAGTGGCCCTCCTCAGAGGGCATGGCCCAATTGCAGGTCACTGCTGCTTCCCCAGGGCCCACCTACAGCAGCCCAGCCATGTGTGTGTTCAGTAAGCAGCAAGGGTCAGGGCGCTGGTTGGGACAGGGGCTCACCTTGTTGGCACAGCTGAAGCCCAGCCCCAGCTCGGCCAGGACCTTTAGCACGCCCGGGCTGCTGTTGCACTTGACAGTGTAAAAGGGCTGGACTCGGGGCAGGCACTTCAGAAAGCAGAAGTGCCTCCTCACTACCGCACCCAGGTCGGCCACGAAGAAGGCAGCGACCTCACCCTGCACAACAAGAGGGGTGAATGTGAGACCCTACCCAGCTCCCCACTAGTGCATGCCATCCCCCGTCCTCCCAAATACCTGCCCCAAGCTCCGTTCTGGCCATGATGCTACCCTGCTCTAAATTCTCTGGGGCTCCCCAAGTCTCCAGGACAGAAGGCAAACTCCCCAGCCAGGCATTCGAGGCCCTGTGATCGTGCCCAAGTCCCTTCCCTGGCTGCAGCTCAAACTCCAGTTGCAGACTGGATCATTTACTTTCCCATCTCCATACCTCTGTTCCCACCATGCCCTCCACATAGAATACCCTTCTTCACTTGTGCCTGGCACATTCTTAATCTGCCTTCAAGTTTCCAGTCGAACACCACCTCCCTCAAACCAAGAAGACCACTCTGTCTTTAATGAGCCCACTGCATTTTGCACTTGCTTCCAAAGTATCAGAACTGGGCTTGCATGTCTTCTCCAGAAAAATATAAATTCTTTGAAGGCCAAAGCTATGGCCAACAGCCCACTGCTTTTCACATATCAGTGCTCAATGAAGTCTTGAGGCAGTCTCATGGCCGCTGCAACCCATGCCTGTGGACAAGTGGCCATCACAGATTTGCTGAGGACCAAACACATATGAGGCTATGGGTGAGACCACATTACTGAAATCTTTCCTGGGACTCAGTTTTCCTTTATGCAACACTTTTTTTTCACTGATGCCCACTTGTTGTCTGACATTATGCTAAGCGATAGAGATGATCAGACAGGCTCTAGCCCTGAAGGGACTTGGGTCTAGAAGAGAATAAACCCCTTACACAGTCACAAGACCTATTCAATAAATGCTAGATGGAAATTCTACACCATGCAGTGGGGGCCACAGAGAAAGAAAATAGAAAATCTACCTGGGCAATCAGGAAAAGGTGAGTAATAAAGAATGAGTAGAAACAGGTAAGAGGGAGAGAGGCTGGGGGAAGGGTGTTAGACATAAAGAAGTATAGAGCACATGGCATCATTAGGACATATGAGCAGAGTAGTTCAGCTCTGATGAAGCATAATATATACCATGGGAGAAGCTAGAAATGGGGCTATGAAGGCAGAGGGGTTCTGACTGGATCCTGTAGGCAGTCGGGGATGGCCAAAGAATTCTGATTTTCAGCATGTCTATGATAAAATTGGCAGGGGTGGGATGAGGCAGGGAGGAGGCTGGGGGCCAAAGCGAGGCTCCGGGTTCCAGAGGAGCTCACTGGCGGGTGTTTGAAGGAGGCTGAACTCACTGGGCTTGGTGATGCCTAGATGTGTGGGGGAAGCAAGGGTTCCCAGGTTTCTGACCTAGAGGGCCAAGTAGATGATGGTGGTGCTGTCATCAAGGCAGGGAACAGGAGGGCCAGGTTTAGGGACAAGGACCAGGAACCTGGGATAAAATGAGCCCAGTGTCTTGCAAATGGTAAGGATTGAATACCAAATAAGTGAAAAAATAAGGTAAGTGCCCCCAGGGGCCCTTTCAGAGAAGGCAGCTGGGCCTGCACAGGGAACAAGGGACCCAAACGATTTCGAACTCGCAGCTGCTCACCGCGGTGGCCTGTGAGGCCCCCAGAGTGAGCTCCTCCAGCAGGTCTCGGGTGCTGAAACCCTCCTCCACCATCACGAAGTCCGTGTCATTCAGGTAGCCAGCCATGCTGAAGAGGAGGCGATGGTCTGGATGGAGCCGCTGCTGCTGCTGCGGCCACCGCTGCCTGCCGCCTTAGAAAGTATGCAACACTGCGTGGGGGGCGGGGGTGGGGGGGAGGGAGGCGCTGGCTTGGGTGCCGAAGGCTGGCTTCCGCGGACCCCCTCTCTTCCCCCGGCCAGGGCTCCCGGTTCTGTCACACTTCGCCCCCAGCACAAGCCTGGAAATCTTAGGTTCACTGGGAAGAGTTGGGGCCATCAGGAATCCTAGATTGGGGCAAGGCATTATATGCCTAGAAGTCACTTCCTCTCTGAGCCTCAGTTTCCCCACTTGTAAATGGATGGATTGTTTAGAAGATCCTTTCCAGTTCTGACATTCGGTTTTTAGTAAAAAGGGAAAGAAAGCGAGCAAGGAAGCAGGAAAGCCTAGAATCTTGGGTGGTCAAGTTTCCAGAGTGCCCCCAGCCCTGACCACGCCCACTTAAAGTGGGTGCGAGTGGCTCTGCCAAGGAGTCTCAGACCCCAGAGCCCGAGCTTAAGTTCGAGTCTGCTCGGTGCTACGTGACCTTGAGTGCGTCCGGTCCCCTGTTGGAGCCTCAGTTTCAAGGTTTGTAAATGAGGGATGGCTGGTCCTGGCTTGCTAGGATTCTAAGTGTGCATGGGGGCGCTACACGGGTCCCCGGGCGAGAAGCAAAGGCTGAGGCTCTGTCCTGGTGAGCCCTCCCGAGGGCAGAACAGAGGTCCCGCACCCCTCCACACACATATACCCTTACCAAGCCCCGTCCTCCTTCTTGGGGGCCAGAGTCAGGCGCGCTGCTAGGGGGGGTCGCCGGTGACCTCGAAACTTGTGCAACGCCCCGAGGAGGAGTGGCCGTTGCGGAGCCGAGGACCCTGCTGAAAGGAGGCAAGAGGGGCCAACGGGCAGGTTATCACTGGAGCCGGGGGCGCAGGTTCCCCGAGGCTCCCCGAGTCATTCCCCGCACTCGCCTTAAAACGCATTTACACGGCTTCGGCCCATAGATCTTCTCAGCAAGTGAATCGGAACGTGAGCGCCTGGATTCGCTCGCTGACCCCGGCTCGGGCCCCGCGGCCTGCACCCCACCCGCCCAGCAGCCACCGACCCCCACGCCCCGCCGTCCGTCCGCGGCCCATTTATATAGGCCCCGCCTAGACCCCGCCCCTGGCACTCAGGCCCCGCCTCCCAGGCCCCACCCCGCCCCTCCGTAGCCCTGGCAACCGGGTGCAGTCACCCCATTGGTCGATTCCGACATAAAGCGTTCAGCCCTGCCAGCCAGCTCGGCAAACCTGGGTCTCAATCCTTCCGGCTGATCCATGGTCCACCGCTACCCCACTCCAGGAAATCGGAACGGCAGGGCCGCCGCCACAGAATCCCGGGCATCTACGCGGTGGGAAGTTTAGATCCTGGATCTTGGATCTTGGCGAGTGGGCAGGAAGCCAGGAAGTTCCCTATTTGCTCCGGGAAGCCTTTTCTGTGACTACCTCCTCTCCTTTATTTGGTGAACTGTTCACTCATCCCTCGGAGTCCTGCTTGAAGGTCATCTCTTTGTATTACTTTTCTAATAAAATCCTTTTTATTTAACTGCTTCTTCCAGCATCTTCTCTGATTCCTTCAACTCAAAACCCAGCTAAAATGTTTTCGGAGGGCCTTCTTGTAGTTTTCCCAGCTCAGGGCAATCCCTCCCTTCCCTTCATCCCACCCTTTGAATTCGGCAAACTCCTGTCCTCTCTCAAATGATATGTGTCTCCTTTGCAATAGGTAAGCATTCTCTAAATTCCCCAACTCAAAGTATTTCTTCTATACTGGACAAACTCCTGCTCATACATAAATATCCGGTATAATGTCACCGCCCCTGTTGAGCCTCCTATGACTTTCTTAGCCTGGAGGAGCAACGGACCTCACAAGCACTTGGGCCCTGGGACTCCTCACTCCTTTGGCTCTGGTTACCTATAGCGTGAGATTCCTGTTGTTGCTTTCCACTTTTTGTTTGGTTATACTTCCCAGCGAATCTGTGAGCTCCCGAGGGCAGGAACTAAGTGCCTGGCTCCTCAGAGTGCCCTTTGCCTGGTATAAAGAAGAGTGCTAAAGAGGATTCAAAATCTGTATTATTTGAAAGCTAATTCAAAAGTTCACCTGGAACAGCAATCCTATGAGAACAGCTAAGACATTCTTGAAAAAGAAGAAAGAGGACTGCCTGTACCAGATATCAAGGTATTTTTTTAAAGCTATAGTCTTTTTTTTTTTTTTAAAGATTTTATTGGGGAATTGGGGGAGAGGAACAGCGTTGGGGAATCGGGGAAGGGGAACAGACAAGTTGCTGTCTTTTTGTTCTTCAGTCTAGTTGCGGAGGACATTGCTTCACTGGCCCATTTTGGTATCATCATTGCGCTCTTCTTGGATGAGGCAGATGGGTCACCGGCCTCTGGATGGTCGCTCACCACGGCTATTGGCAGCTCACGCTGGCTGCCGGCCACTCACTGTAGCCTATGGCAGCCCACTGCAGCAGGGGCTGCAGCCTACACTGTCACCGGGGCTCGCACAGCCCAGCTCCAGGTGGAGCTGTTGTTAGCTGTAGAGGGCAGTGTCACTGGCCCTCATATGTGGAATCTGAACCTGGGCTGCTGGCATCCCAAAACCAGCTCTTAACCAGTGTACCACTTGGCTGGCCCTTAAAACAGCATAGTGCTGGCAGGAAGAGACAGCAGTAGAACAGAACATAGAATAGTCTTGCGCATGTTGGAGAACATGGTACACAATGAAGGCAGCATTTTAAATCAGTGGGGCTAAAGGGCTTTTGATCTAACATATGTGTCCCTTGTCAGGCTGTAGGCTTCTTAAAAGGCAGAGGCACTTCTAGTCCTGCCTCAGAATCTCTCTAGGGCACCCTGCACAACTTAATGAGAACATACTCAGAACACAGATGGTGTAAAGCAGTGACCATGAAGTCTGGAAGAGCCATTTTCTGTTCCCCACCCAGCCTGGCCACATGACCACTGGGTGTCCTTGGTTGGGTCATCCTGCTTAGATCAGGGTCACTGAGAGATTTTCCCTATGTAAACTGAGAGGGTTCAGACTGAATGATTTATCTGGGCCCTTCTACCTGGAACCTTCTTGCTTTGTATTGGAACAGCCTTTCAGGAGGCAGTCAGCTTTATAGGAGGGATCATTTGCAGGCCTATGCTTTGAGAGATCTGTAGCTATTTACATCATAGTATGAATTAGTGACTAAGGTCCTCCTAAGAACAAGTATCTACTGACCAGAACAGCCATGAATGAAACCTTGAAGGGAGCCCTTAAGAAAAAACGACAGGTACCATGTGATCTCACTTGTGTGTGGAGTCTGAAGAGCTGAGTGAACTATCAAAGTAAACAGACTCATAAATGTAGAGGAAAAACTGAGGGTGGCTAGTTGGGAGGGGGGTTGGGATGGGGGGGAAGGGGAAGGGATTAGACAGCATAAATAGACAACTACAATATTGCCACAGGGATATGAAACACAGTTCGGGGAATATAATAATGTTGTAAAAATTTTGTGGCATGTCAGATAGTCACATGTCCTGTTAGGGAGACCACTTCATGGATGGAGTAGAGGCTTGATCACTGCACTGTACACCTGAAATTGATGTTGTATAGTATTGTATGCCAACTGTAACTGAATATGTGGATGGTCACGGGATGTGGAGTATACTGTGGAGGGGAGTCAGGGGAGTTGTGATAGATATGTATGATATGGGCGGGTAGTGGGGTGGCGAACTGGGGTGGGGGGTTGTCACTTTGGGGGGTAAAAAGTTTAACTATTGCATTGTGTTGTACACCTGAAACTAATAAAAAATAAATAAATAAAAAAATTTTAAAAAATTTTAAAAAAAAAGAAAAAACGACAGGAAGAAGAGGGGAGGGGCACCCAAACAAACTTTGGCTCTACTTTTTCTTTTTTTTAACTGTTCTTTGAGCTGGCTATATTTAGATGCCATGGTATAAGTCTACCTGACTAACTCCTTCTATCACCTGGTATATAGTAGGCACATTCAGTATGCTTACTGAATGAATCAATAAAGGGAAGAAAGAACTAATGAGAATCCAGTCTGTCTATTTGTAATCTGTCAGGGGTTAGTGGTCTGGATACAGATAAACTGGGTTCATCTTTTTTCCTACCAGGTATGTTATATCACTAAATCTCCATGACAACCCTATGTCACAGGGGCTATAATTGTTCCCATTTTACAGATAAAGAATCTGAGACCCAGAGACGTTCAGTAACTTGCCCAGGGTCACACAGCAAGTAAGGGTGGAACCTGGATTTAAACCCATCTGTCCTGACTCTTAAACTTTATGTTTAATTGCCAACCAGTGTGTGAGCATTCTGGCCCCAGCTCAACAAAAGTCACGAAGTCATCCTGCTGGCATCGAGCCCAAAGGTTGGCAGGCTGTCTCATGCCAGTCTCTCATGCCACTGTTATCCATGGTTGCTGTGTAGAGCCCTTAAGAACACGTTGCTGAAACAGGACAAAGAGCCTCTGATCTCTGGCCAGGATTGTGTCAGTCAACTTCAACCCATTCTTCCTCAACCAACCATAATCATAGTCACAGATACTGCAATAATAAAAACGTCTTTTGTGTGCATAGAGCTGAAGAGTTTGCAAAATACTTCCCTGTTGACCATTTCATTCAGGATTCCCAATACTTCATGGGATTGGATGCAGTTAAATTTAAGTTAGACTGAGGAAAACAGAAAAGCCAAAAATAACAGAGCCATAAACAAACATAGGTTTATTCTACCAAGTATATGAATATAGCATATAACACTGGAGGTAAACAGCCCAAGAGTGGTGTGACAGCTCCACAAAGTTATTGGAAACCAAGGCACCCCCTCTCAACTCTGCCATCCTCAGCTCCAAGCTTTTAGCCTCATGGTCCAAAATGGCTGCTGGAACTCCAGCCATATTCCCAGGGCTAATATTTAACCAACATACAGTGTGACTAGACAAATTGTTCATGGTCAGTGTCCTTTCTGATTGATCAGTGCCCATCTCTATACTGATTATTAAAGATTTTTTTTTTTTTTTTTTTTTTTTTTTTTAGCACAGTGTTACTGGCCCTCGTATGTGGGACCGAACCGGGGCCGCTGGCTTCCCAAGCCAGCGCTTAACCACCGTGCCACTCGGCCGGCCCGTGATTATTAAAGATTTTAAGCACCAACCGTGTACATTCCAGGCAGCAGGAAGCCTCCCTTTAAGCAACCACCCCCCAATTCTATCTGTGTTAATTTCCTAGGGCTGTTGTACCAAAGTACCAAAAACTGGGTAGCTTAAAACAGTCCCAGAAGCTAGAAGTCCAAAAGCAAGGTGTCAGCAAGGCTATGCTCTCTCTGTTTCATAGGAGAATTCTTCCTTGCTTCTACTTCCGGGGTTTGCTGGTAATCCTTGGCATTCCTTGGCTTATAGGTGCAACCTTCCAGTCATATGGCTGTCTTCACCCTTCTTTCCTGTGTCTGTGTCCAAATTCCCTCTTTTAATTAGGATTCTAGTCATGTTGGATTAGGACCCACCTGAATGACCTCATTTTAACTTGATTACCTCTGTAAAGACCCTATTCCAAATAAGGTCACATTCTGTGGTATTGGGGTTAGGACTTTAATATATTTGGTAGGGGGACACAATTCAACCCATATCACCATCCAACACTTTCTTTCATATCATTGGTCAAAACAGATACATGGAGTCACTTAGCTATGAGGGAAATGGGAAAACGTAATCGCTAGTTGGGGACATTATTGCTACTTCCAACTTCCAATACAGTCAAAATATTAAAGAAGAAAGGGAGATCAGATACCCCATGGTTACTGGCAGTCTCTGACACAAAAAATTATTCAGTATACCAGTTCAGAATAATTATGGTATTTACTCCATAGGGTGAGATGGACAGAGAAGGAAATAAATATTTATTGAGCACCTATTGTGTGATAGGCACCACACTAAATGTTTACAAACACATGATTGCATTTAATCTTTAGACAACCCTGACAGGCCATTATCAGCCCCATTTTACAGATGAGGAAACAGGGGTTAAATCCCTTGTCGAAGGTGACACAGCTAATGAGCAACCAAACTAGGCCTTAACTCTAGTCTGACTAACTACATGCCTGTGAGATAGGCCCTGGGAATGGGGTTATGAAGTCAGAACAAAGAATGCTGAGACCAGGCTAAGAGCAAATAGCAGGATACCTGAGAAAGACTGGAACTCAGAGTCAAGTACAAGAAGAACTAGCTGAAAGAGCTAACCTGAAGTCAGCACTGCAGACTCGCTGAATGCATCAGTGAGGTGGAGACCCTGAAGTAACCAGAAACCAGCCTCGGGAATTATAAGGTCAGAGCTGTCCTCAAGTTAAGGGTAGAAACTAATAATAAGAGTAGCCAGAATGGATTGAGCATCTACTATGCTCGATGTTATTATATTAGGTGCTTAATAATAATAATAGCTACTAACATTGCCAGAGAATTTAACTGTCATGCAGCCTTGTTGAAATACATAACCTTTAACCTCACAAGAACCCTATGAGGTTTTTGCTATTAGTCTTACCAGGGGAGGAAATAAGATGGAGACACTAACCTGCTCAAGGTCACACAGCTAGTGAGTGTCACCACTGCTACCTACATTTCCTCCATCCTCACAACAAGCCTGAATTATTACTCTCATTTCTCAATGAAGGAATCTGAGGCCCAGAGAGGCCAAGCAATTTGCCCAAGATCACACAGCTGGCAAGTGGCAGAGCCTGGACTCAAACTCAGGGCTGTGCACTGTGAGAAACTTGAAATGGTACAGGCCAGGGGCATGTTGAAGCAGATCCTGAACCTCAACCTTTGGAACCCTGAATTCTAGTTATTAGTGAGGTATCTGTGTCCCCTGACACAGAGGCAGGTAGGACAGAGGCTGAGTCTATGCCTCGGAACCCAGTCCAAGACCAGGCATGGAAGAGACAAAATTTTGTTGACTGAAATGTGGGATTAGAGTCACAACTCTTCCCTAGACAGACAAGATGTTAAGATGCTGAACTGGGTAGTTTGGGTTTCTTTATGTTTATTTTCACTCTCTTTTAGGCTGAACGCAAATGTGGAAAAAAAAATAATAGTGTGCAACAATTAAGGAATTCATACACTTTCTCTCAAGCCAAACCTGAGTCGTTTCTGACAAATGTGATAAGAATACAAGCAGCAACAAAAAATGAAAAAACTACCAAGCTGAAATTCTTACTTTCTTCAGCTGCTGTATCCAGGCTCACCTGGGAGTGGAATGGAAAAGGCTGTTGGCTTTTCTGCATTCTCCAATGGCTCTCAGAGGGGTGGGCACCAGAATCACCTGGGAGACTAATTAAAATACAGATTTCTGGGCCTCAGAGTTTCGGATTCAGTAAGCCTGAGAATATGAATTTCTGGCAAGTTCCCAGGAGATGCTGATGCTGCTGGCCCAGGAACCACACACTGTGAGAACCTCTGGCCTAAACAAACTTGAAGCACAGCAAGCAAAGAGGTCAAACCTGTGTACCTTTGAAAGAAGGCATAAGGCTCTCACCCTCAGGACCTCTCTGGCAGGCAGGTAAGGTGGGGTGAAAACCAACCTGGGCTAAATGGCTGCACTGTCTCTAGTTAATAAAAGAATAAACTTCCAGGGTATATACGAGTAAACTTCAACTCATCTCTTGGGACAATCCTCACTGGCTGTGTTACTTTGGCAAAGTTACTTATCTTGTGTGAGCCTCACTTTATGCATCTGTAACACGGGCACATTAAGAGTACCTACTTCCTAGAATTGGTGCAAGGAGTTCATGGGCATGTAACAGCTCTTGCCTAGTGCTTGGCACATACATTAGTAAATGCATTGTAAGTAGTAGCTATTTGTCTTATTACTCAGAGCCAGGGGTGCAGAGGGCCAGAGAAAATCCAGCAATAGGTGGGAGGGATACTGCTGGGGGCGAGATGGGAAAAGCACCCCACTGGGAGGTTTGGAGATCTGAGCTGAGGAACACCCAGCAGGGGTAGACTCAGGAAGAGGATCAGGTCAGGCGCAGTGCAAAGAGGTGGGTGGTGGAATTCCATTCCATTCCCTGTAGGACTTCACAGGGGCAGAGGCCGATGTGCTGAGCACTGAGTCATGCAAGCCTGACCCAAATGGGCCTCTTTCTAAATTGCTGCTGCAGTCGTATTCTCTAAAAAACTGCTCACTCACCCCAAGGAAAAGTGGAGCCAGGCAACCTTGTCTGTATTGTCTGTACCTCCAGGCTCTGTGCTCTTCCCCTCCCAACTCCATCCCTCCCCACCCCTGTTGCTGAGTGAACCATACTGCATCTATATGCCTCCAGTTAACTGACCAATCAGAGACACGGAGACTGTGATTGGGTGACAAGTCAGAGCCAGGGTGAGTGGAATTCACCCCAGAGGGAGCCAGAGAGTGTTTGCCTCTGCCTCTGAGGCTTCCAGCCAGGCTGGGTGTCTGTGAGAGACCCTGGTGCCACATAGGAGTCCTCGATAACATAGACACAAGAACTTCTACCTTTGGAAGGCGCAGCTGTCACTGCCTCTGCATTCTGTTGGTTAAAGTGTCACAGAGCTGTCCCAGATTCAATGTGGGATGGGATTATACAAGGCATGAATCCTGGGAGCCCTGGTTCATTGGGGGCCATCTTTGGAGACTAGCTGCCACAAAGTCCGTTCAATCTCTACATATCCACTGCCCCCACTCTGTCTAAGTCATCACCATCATCTCTAGTTCAAAGATCTGTAATAATGTTCTAAATAATCCCCCTGTACTATTCTTACCTTCTGCCAATCTAGTCCCCACACTGCCACCAGAGAGCTCTTGTCAAAATGCAAATTAAGTCGATCCCTATTCAAAACCCTGCAATTACTCCCCATCGATCTTGGGATGAAGTCCCAGATCCTTAGAAAGCCTGTGCAGCCCTCCATCAGGGGCCCAGCTCCAGCTTCATCTCTGTCTAGCTCCTTCCTCTCCCTGCCGCCAGCATCCTGGCCTTCCTGCTGCTCCTTGACCCTGCCACGCTCTTTCCTTTCCTGGGGCCTTCCCATTTGCTGGTCTCTAGGTCTGGAACACTTTCCCCACCTCTTCACCTGACCAACTGCTGCTCATCTTTCAGGCCCCTGCTTCAGCCTTCTTGCCTCAGAGAGGCTGTCCTGATACTTTGGATCAGTCAATACATTCTTTGGTTGGGAGTAAGAAAACAATCCAACTCAAACTGGCTCAAGCACAAAGGGAATTTATTGCCTCATATTACTAAGCTACTGAGATCAAAGCTCAGACACAAGCCTTGCTTCAAGTCTCAGCTCTACCTTCCATGGGATTGGCTTCCTCCCTAGGCAGCCCTGGACCCCTGCACTGTGTCTCCTTGGCCTTGACATTGCTTGATGTGCCCGTCTCTGATTGGCCAGGCCTGGGTCTCAAGCCACCCCCTCTCCATCTAGGAGATGGGATCACTATGGAAGGAGAGTAGGGAAGGGCGGTTCCCCAAAGGAAAAATGGGATAATGTTACCTGAAGAAGGGAGATTCATTTTAGACAGGTAAAAAACACCAGTGTTCCCTTTATTCTCTTTGCCCGTGCCCTGAATGCTCCTTTCACACCCAGGTACTCTCTCACCTAAGAATCTTTGCACAGGCTACACCCTCTGCCTAGAATGCTTTTTTTAAAAAAATAATATAAATCCTCTCAAAAAATGTTTTATTTTGGGACCGGCCGAGTGGCGTGGTGGTTAAGCGCTGGCTTGGGAAGCCAGCGGCCCCAGTTCGGGTCCCACATATGAGGGCCAGTGACACTGCCCTCAAAAACAAACAAAAAAACAAGTTTTATTTTGAAATTTCATACAGAAAATTTCTAAAAATAATACATACATTTTACCCAGATTCCCCAAATGTTACATTTTAGCACTATTTGCTTTATCATTCTTTTTCTCTATATACGTGTATATTTACATATGTTTACACACACATATATAATATCTATATCTATCTATGTGTATAATTTATTTTTCTGAACTGTTTGAGAGTAAGTTGCAGACATAGTTCCCCTTTACTCCTAATACATCAGTGTGTGTTTTACTTGGAATGTGTTTCCTCCAGATATCCATAGGGCTCATTCCAAATATGGCACACCCTCACCTCCTTCAAGTCTTTGTTCAAAGGAAACTTTCTCTAGGAGGCCTAACTGATCGTCCTTTTAAAGATTTCAACCCACCCCTTTTATACACTCTGTTGTCACTCTTGGTCCCCTTACCTCATTTTAGTCTTTCTCCTTTTATGGCACCTTTTACTTTCTAGGATACTTGAGAACTTACACATTGAGTCTATGTATTTTAAGCTTCATAAGGACAAAGGTCTTATGTTCACTGAAATATCCCAAGCTCCTAAAACAGCACTTAGCACATAGCAGACGATCAGTAAATACTTATTGAATGAATGAATGAGCGGGGCAACCCAAGGTCATAGCAGATGAGTGGCACAGTGCTTTTCATCAGGCTCTGCCATGACCCAGGCACTGCTCTCAGGCCTTTTCTGGTTTATGCAGCCCCTAGCTATTGTGGGGTAGACCTAAGACAAACTTATGAGATCTCAGTTTTGTCATTATCACTTTTGGCTTCCCTTTTTCTCTCCTTCCCCTACTCCAAAGCCCCCCTGTGCCCTAACGGGCTTCTCCCTCACGGCAGCCATTCCCCTCCTGTATGGCATACACAGGGCAGTGTAGTGCCAAGAGCATTGGATGGAAGCGCTTGGAAAAGTCACTTCCCTCTCTGGGTCTCACTTCCCTCTTCCGTGACTTCCATGATCTCCGAAACTCTTAGTGGCTTGGATATCATCCTCCAGTCTCCTCATATCATCACCCTCGTGAACCCGGGTTGAGACTGTGACCTTTTTCTCTGATGGTAGAATGTGTGGCTTGTTCTCACAGGGAATAGATGAGAAAATTATTTTCAGGTCTGAGGTTGCTGTTTGCTTGCCTTCCAGTTTGGGAATCAGACAAATCTAGATTCAAATCTAAAGCTGCCCATACCATAAAGCTGGTAGCTCTATGATCCTGGCAGTTTGCCTCAATGTTCTGAGTCTCAATTTTCTGCACTGTAAAATGGGCTTAGTAATATCTTCTTCAGAGGATTTTTGGGAAGAGTTAATTGAAAGATGCACAGAGAGCACTTTGCATATCACCTGACACATAGAAACTGTTCCCAAAATAGTAGCTGTTACTAGTTTCTGAGCCCTGAGTGGCTTCCTGCAGGTACACATGGGCAGGGGTAGTGGGTGGGGGCATTTCTGGAGTTCTTGCTGCACAGTAGGTGCAATCCTCAGCACTGTGTGCAGCTGCTATGGGACTGTGGGTATTTTGGAGACACCTGTTCCTGACTTTAATTTATTTTTTTTTAATTTTTTTAATTTTTTAAATTTTATTTTATTTTATTTTAAAGATTTTATTGGGGAATTGGGGGAGGGAACAGCATCGGGGAACCGGGAAAGGGGAACAGACAAGTTGCTGTCCTTTTGTTCTTCAGTCTAGTTGTAGAGGACATTGCTTCACTGGCCCATGTTGGTATCATCATTGCACGCTACTCGGGTGAGGCAGATTGGACACCGGCCTCTGGACAGCTGCTCACAGTGGCTCTTGGCAGCTCACGCTGGCTGCCAGCCTCTCACACTGGCTGCCGGCCACTCACAGTAGCCTATGGCAGCCCACTGCAGCAGGGACTGCAGCTATGCTGTCCCTGGGACTCACAGCAGCCCAGCTCCAGGTGGAGCTGTTGTTCACCATCTTAGCTGTAGAGGGCAGTGTCACTGGCCCTCATAAGTGGTATCCGAACTGGGGCCTCTGGCATCCCAAGCCAGCTCTTAACCAATGTGCCACTCGGCTGGCCCTTATTTTTATTTTTTTAAAAGATTTTATTGGAGAACTAGGGGAGGGGAACAGCACTGGGGAATCAGGGAAAGGGAACAGACAAATTGCCAATCCTTTTGTTCTTCAGTCTAGTTGTGGAGGACGTCGCTTCACTGGCCCATGTTGGTTTTGTGATTGTGATCATTGCACTCTTCCCAGGTGAGGCAGTCTCTCGCCGGCCATTTGACGGCCACTCATGGCGGCTCACGGCAGCTCACGGCGGCTCACGGCAGCTGCTGGCTAGCCTCACTGCAGCCTACCCTGTCCCTGGTGACTCACAGCAGCCCAGCTCCAGGTCGAGCTGTTGTTCACCATCTTAGCTGCAGAGGGCGCAGCGTAACTGGTCCTCTATGTGGGATCCGATCCAGGGCCCTGCTGCTCAGAGCCGGTGTCCCAAGCCAACTCTTAACCAAAGCACCACTCCGCTGGCCCAGTTCCTGACTTTTAGACAGAGTTTCAGGCCCCCGGTCTCCCAATTTCAGAGACTGAGCCCAGAAGTCTGAGTCACAGAAAGCACTTAAAGGCCTGGAAAAGCCATCTGGACCAAGAGCACGTAGAAGATGTTTTCCCCACATGTTTAGTTTATTGAAATATTGTATTCATCATTTATAGCTGCAAAACAACTCCCAAAACTTAATGGCTTAAAACAGCAAAAATATGTTATCTCACACAATTTCTGAGAGTCACGAATCAGGAAACAGCTTAACTGGGAGGCCTGGCTCAGGGTCTCTCATGAGTTTGTGGCCAAGCAGTCAGCCAAGGCTGCAGATATCTAAAGGCGTTCGCTAGGACTGAAGGATCCTCTTATTGTAAGCTCACTCATATAGCATTGACAGGAGGCTTCAATTCCTTGCCACTTGCATTTCTCTGTGGGGATGCTCAGCACATGTGATCTGAGAGAGAGAGACAGAAAGATAGAGACAGAGACAGAGACAGAAACACAGAGAGAGATCAAGATGGAACAGGATCTTTTATAACCTAATCACAGCAGTGACATATCATCACTTCTGCCATATTCCATTAGCCACACAGATCGACCTGATACAATGTGGGGAGCACAGATTTCACAAGGGCATTCACACCAGGATCAGGGGTCACTGGGGACTCTTGAATGCTGCCCATCACAGGTATAATAGATATATGATGAAATTCACAGATCTTAGGTGTATAGTTTGGTCAGCTTTAACTATCAGATATTCTTGTGTAACCCACACTCCTATCAAGGTTTAGAGTATTTCCATCACCTCAGAATATTCTTCATCCTTAGTCCTCATCTTTAGAACATTCCTCAGAACATCCATCACCTCATGTACATTCTCAGTTCATCTCCCCTCATCCCAAGCAACTATTGATCTTATTTCTAGCTATATAAAATCCACTGTTTTGCCTGGTCTAAAATGTCACAAAAATGTAATCACACCGTCTGTACTCTTTTGTGTCTGGCTTCTTTGCTCTGCATGATGATTTTGAGATTCATCCGTGTTGCTGCATATATCAATGCATTGTTCATTCCATTTTATTGTGGAGTTAGGCACTCCCACCTCTGTGTGATTCTTACCCTTTTTCAATGTGCCCTTAACCTGACATCTGGCAGTTAACTCTTCATGTTTCTCTTTCTACTGGTCTGTGACCTGCCTGAAGACATAGAGTGGGTCTCATTTATTGCTGGGTTCCCAATGTGAGCTCAGGGCCTGGCAGGCAGTAGGTGCTGGGAACTGTCACATCCTGGGACTTGGAAGTGTGGCATGATGGGAAGTAGGGGTCAGCAGGGAAAGCGGGGGGCAGGGCAGGCCAGGCCAGACCCTGGCAGGATACCTGTTCACTGGGGCTGGAAATCACTCCAAGACCCAGTGTCTTGGAGCTGGCCCAAGGAGCTCAGAGGACTCTCCAACCAGAGGTTCCAGGATAGAGGAGTTTCAGTCCAAGAAACTCAGAGATGCAGTGAATCCAGGGCTATTACCCTGGAGGTTGCCCTCTGGCCACTGAAAGCTCACCGAATGGGGACAGTCCTGAAAAAGAAGTGAAAACTGATTCTCCCTCTCTTGTTTCTCCTCCCCTTTCACCCAAACAGTACACCCAACAACTAGCCTCAAACCTCAGGGGGACTGGCCTCATGGCCTCACATGAGTACCTCCCTCCAGTCCCTCCATCTCACACTGGCCTCACCCTTGACAGGGACCTGAGGAGACCAAGGTTAAGGCTCCAACACCCAGTAGACTTTCTGGAATCTCAGGGCCCCCAGGGCATAGACTTAGAAGGCAAGGTGGTGAGTCCTTGCTCTACCCACTTCTGGCTGTGTGACCTCTGTCAGATGACTTCCTCCTCTGTGAAAACGGGGTCATAATTCCTAGCTACTAGGGTGAGTGCAGGACTGACTGAGGTAAAGCGCTAAGTACAGTGGCTGACAGACAAGGGGTGGTATGAGTTGGTGGGACAAGGTATCAGGTGGACCTTTCCTTTTTACCCAGAAAGGTAGAATTAACACCAGAATCCAGAGCTAAGATCAGAAAGGCGTGAAATGCTCCACCTTCCAAGCTCAGGGGACTGCTGGTTCCCCTCAGGGCTTGATAGGATGAGCCATTGCAGCTGAAACAGCACTGCCCATGCTGATGGATGTATGAAAAGAAGCCACCTGTCCCTCTCTCCTTGAAGGGCAGAGCAGGGAGCTACAGATTGGTTCTTTTCCCTGAGGCAGGGCAGGTATGTCCAACTGTATTTTGCAAAGATGGCCACCATCCTACTTGCTCCTCTGCAATGTGACTCTATCGCTCCTCCATCAAGAGGACCAGTAAAATCCCCTGCCCTTGACTCTGGGCTGGTCTTAGTGACTCACTCGTAACAATAGAATGCAGCAGAAATTACCCTATATGACTTCCAAGGCGAGGCCAAAAGGAACTTTGCAACTCCTTCCTTGGTCTCTTGGAAAGCTCATTCTATAGACACTCACCATGAGACACTCCCTCTTGGAGCCCAGCTGCTATGTTATGAGAAGCCAACCCACGTGGACAGGCCATGTGTAGGTGTTCCAGGCAACAGTGCCAGCTGAGCCTTCAAGTCATCCCAGCTCAGGCACCAGCCACGTGAATGAAGCAGCCTCCAGGTGATTCCAGCCTCAGCCATTCAAGTCTTTCCAGCTAAGGGCTCAGATACCATGGAGGAGTGTACTAGTTATCTATTGCTGCATAACAAATTGCCCCCAGATATAACAGCTTAAAACAACAAACACCTACCTTCTCACACCATTTTTGGTGGTCAAGAATCTGAGAGCAGCAAATCTGGGTGGTTCTGACTCACGGACTCTCATGAAATTGCAGTCAAGCTGTTGGCCAGGGTTGCAGTCATCTAAGACTTTCTCTGGAGCCTGAGGGTCCACTTGTAAGTTCATTCACATGGCCATTCACAGGAGGCTTCAGTTTCTCGCCAGATGAGCCTCTACATATATGAGTGATCTCATAACACAGCAGCTGGCTTCCCCCAGAGTTGAATGATCCAAAAGACAGAGAAGCAGAAACCACAACATCCTTTATAACCTAGACTTGAAGGTGACATATAATTAATCTTGCCGTAATCTATTGGCTACCCAGACCAACCCTGATACAAAGTGGGAGGGGGAAACACAAGGACATGAATACTGAGGGGCTTGGGTCATTGGAAACCATCTTGGAGGCTGCCCACTGCAAGCAGAGCCCAGCCATCCCCCATGCCCTGTCAAATTCCTGACTCCAGAATCCATGAGCATGAAAAAATGGTGGTTGTTTTAGTTTGTGAAATTTAGGGAGGTCTGTTACACAGCAGTAGATAACTGGAACAGAGCCAAGAGAATAATTCATCCAGTTTAGGGTGCCAACAGAGGGCATTTGACCTCTCATTCCCCAGGGATGTCAGCTGAGCCACTGCACCTGTGGACCTGCCCTGGTGATAGTGAAATAGGGGGAGGGGCACTGCAGAGAGAAGGCCAAGGATGTGACCAGGTGGCAAGCAAGCAAGAAGAGAAAGAAAGACAGATTCTGCCCATGTCCACAGGCCCTGGGACCGGGGCTGCAGAAGGTAGAAGTGATGGGGGCAGCAGGCTTGCTGGGAGCACAGAGGTGAACCATGAAGGGTAAGCCTACAGCCACCAGCAGAGGAGAGCTGTTTGGCAACAAGCCCTTTATTGGCATGGCCTGTGGAGGCCACACACACACACACACACACACACACACACACACACACACACACCCCAAGTCTAGAGATAATGAACTGAACAGCTGTGAGGACGAAAGGAAAGGAACACAGCCACATAACAAGGAGTAAAGAAGGGGTCAGCCAAGGGCCAGCAGGGGATACCTAAGGAAACAAGTCCTTTTTTCCCTTTTGTTCCTCCCCACAAGAGGGCAGGGAAGCAAACCACACCCACCTACTCTCCTGCCACAAGTCCTGCCTTCTGGGACTTTGAATCCAATAATGACTGATCTTTGAAAGTGGAAAGACCAAGTGAATGCCCAAAACAAGAGACTTCATTAATAACTAAAAATGACTGAATTTTGGAGCCAGGTGGAGATGTCATCAAGGGGTCAAATGCTGATTAGGAAGGGGAGAATGACAGATTATAGTTGATAGAAGTTATGTTTTTAAAGGCTGATTTAGGGCTTGCCAAGTGGCACGGTGGTTAAGCACTGGCTTTGGAAGCCAGCGGCCCCGGTTTGGGTCCCACATATGAGGGCCAGTGACACTGCCATCAAATAAATAAATAAATAAATAAATAAATAAATAAATAAATAAATAAAATAAAGGCTGATTTACACTTAAATGTTGATATTCTCAATCAAACTAGTTTCAGGAACCATTATTAACATTATTATCCTTGACTCCTCCCCTTTCACCTCATTCATTCACTTAGTCATTCACTCCTCTTTTACTTCATACATTCATTCACTCATAAACACTTACTGTATGCCAGGTACTGTGCTAGGCACATTACAATGATAAGTAAATTAGAAGTGCAGTCAATTGGTCACCAGGTTCTCTCCATTCAACTTCTAAATATATCCTAAGCCTTTGTCCACTTCTCCCACCCAGATGTCTCTGCCTTGGTTCAGGCCTCAGTAGTTCTCATTTGGATTATTTCCTTGGCTCTGATCACTTACCATCCAGTCCATTCTCCACCCTTCCCAAGAGAGATCTTTCTAAAAGGTAAATAGGATTGTCACTCCCTGTTGAAGATGATCAGTTATTCCCCAGCATCCATCCTTCCTTTAGTGGTAGAGCCTTTTCCTTTAAGCTAAGCATATATCTGTCCAGAAAAACATTTCCCAGCACCCTGGTTGTTAGTTATGGCCATGTGACTAAATTCTGGACAGTGCAATGTGAATGATGTGTGCAAGTTCTAGGTTATGCCTTTGAATGGAAGGGGTATGTCTTCCATGCACCTTTATTCCTCCCAACTGGCTGAAATGCGGAAGTGATGGTAAGAGCTGGAGCCCCCTCATGGACCACAAGAAGGAAGTGGTATATTGAATATGCCAGAGAAACGTGCCAGAAGGAGCCAGGGTTCCTGATGATTGTGGAGCCACCATGCCCCCTCTGGCTTGCCTACCCGGGATTTTCCATAGCAAGAAGTAAGTGCCTACCTTCTTTAAGTCATTGTTATTTTGGAGTCTTTGTTATAGTAGCTGAGCCTGCTTCTTAACCAATAAACACTCCAACTCAAAACTCTTGCAATGACTCCTACTGTCTTCAGGTAAATCCAAGCACCTAAAACCAGCACCTGGGACCTTTTGAGATGTAGCCCCTGTCAGCCTCATCTCTCACCTTATCTCTTTCCCCTCTTTAGTTTAAACTCCATGCTTTAGTCCTACCAAACTACTTGCACACACCAAATGCACTCAGCTGATTCGTGCTTCCGGGACATCGTTTGAACTATCCCCTCTGCCTGGAATGTCCTTCCCCCTTCTTCTTTGCTGTCTTCTTCCTGTTCATCCTTCACAATTCAGTTCTAGAGTCATGTCCTTTATAAAATTATCCCAGAACCCCATACCCCTCCACCCCAGATTAGGTTATTTGCCCCCTAAATGTTCCCTTAGCACTTTGTGTCTATTTCTCTCATATTTGTTAGACTATAAACTTCAGGAGGGCAAGAATAGTCACTGTCTTGTAGACACTGAATGCCTAGTTCCTAGCTTATCAAAAGAGTTCAATAAATATGCATCAGATGAATGAATGACCAAATTAACCAGCCAACCTCATTTGTCACACTGGATTATCACTCTCTGCTCACTCACTTGTCTGCCTCCACCATCACTGAGTTCCCTGACACTGGGACCACAGAGCTCTGACTGCCAGGCATAGTACATGCTCAATAAATGTTCTAGGAGCACTTCCAGCCCAGTGCCCTCTGCTCTGCATCATCATTTTCCAATAGAACTGCTGGTTCATTCCACAGGGGTTTCGTCAAAGGGAGTGTCTAATGTGCCACATTTCCAAACAAAGTGTGTACTTGTTGCTGTTCAGATCACACGCTTTTACTTAGAAGGCTGGCAGCTTTTATGGAAATCAGCATTTGGCCACAGTGACCTCAAAACAGTGGTTGAAAGGCTCTGCTTGTTCAGGTGGCTTGGGCTTAGCCAGCTCTTTAGAAAACCACATCTCAGTGTTGTGGTTTGAGTGTCAAAGGGGCAGGAAGCTTGTTACAGAGATTGGAAAGGGGGTTCCAGGTCAGGTGGGATCGTGAGGCCCCAGAAGGGCACAGAAGAAGAGATACACTCTGCAGGTGGGAGGGAGTTGGTCTGTGTAAATACCTGGAAATCAAAGTCTGTGGTAAGTAGGTCTTGGTTCACTTGGCAAGAGCCTCCTGTCCAGCCTCTTTATTCTGACCCCGCTGAAGAATAGATCACTTAGAAAGAGCTAGGCTTCTACAGTAAAAAAACAACTGGGGAAATCTCGGTAACTTAATACAACAAAATAATTCTTTGCTCATACTATGTGCTCATTTGAATCAACTAGGGGATTTCAAGGGGGGTTCTCAGAGACCTAGGTCAATGGAGTCTCCTTCTCAACACAGGCAAGAAAGAGAGAATACATGCATCCTGCCCTGGCTCTCAAAAGCTTCTGCCCTGAAGTGGCGTGCATGTCACCTCTGCCCACATTTCATTGGCTAAAGCAAGTCATATGCTCTTGCCTAAGTTCAACAGGGCAGGGATATGTAATAGGGAAGGACATCAAAAGTCTGTGAAAAACAGTACAGTCTACCACAAAAGAAAATACTGTGTGGTGGGAGCTTTCACTAACTGTATAATTTCCAGCAAGCCAATTAACCATGCTGGGACTCTGTTTTCCCATCCAGACATAGGGATAAAAATAGTTCTGGTATTGCAAGAGTATTGTGATGACCCAGTGAGACTCTATGTAGAAAGCTGAACACAGGGCCTGGTATAAACACTTGCTCAACAGATGGTAACTTTTTAAATTAAATTATGGAGCACCTTGATTGTCAAAAGGCAAGCGTAGGGCTGGCCAAGTGGCTCAGTTGGTTAAGAGTTGGCTTGGGAGCGTGAGCTCTGAGCAACAGTGCCGACAGTTCGGTTCCCACATGGGTCAGTGACGCTGAGCCCTCTACAGCTAAGATGGTGAACAACAGATCGACCTGGAGCTGGGCTGCCGTGAGTGACCGGCAGCCAGTGAGAACTGCTGTGAGCTGCCATGAGCAGCCGTTCAATGGCCGGTGACCAACTGCCTCAGCCAGGAAAAGCACAATGATCATAATACCAACATGGGCCAGTGAAGCAGTGTCCTCCACAACTAGACTGAAGAACAAAAGGACAGCAACTTGTCTGTTCCCCTTCCCCGATTCCCCAGCAATGTTCCCCTCCCCGAATTCCCCAATAAATCTTAAATAATAATAATAATAATAATAAAGTTCTTAATTCTGCTGGTATTTTTCAGGTCATCATATCACTATCCTGATAGGACACCCAGGCCAAGCCAGAATTTGTATTATAGAGCAACCCCTCTGGGGGCAGTATAGAGGAGAAACTGGAGGCTGTAGGAGGTCAGCCAGGAGGTAGTGGTGAT